>OY284416.1:112528827-117669062 GCA_958301585.1 Merodon equestris
GATTTGAACGACAAACTAAAAAAAATCCACCAATCCTTTTTTTTCGGATATCGCAAAGACTTATAAAGCACTCGGATGGCACTTCCTCTATACTGACGACTCAAAATCCTACAATGGTACATCATTTGCTGTTGTTGACGAGAATCAATCAACTTTCAAAAGGCCTACTACCTCCTCTAAACATGACCTTCACGGCCGAAGCTTTTGTCATCCTCTCTGCATCAAAAAGTCCACCACGATAAAACTATTATATTCACCGACAACGTTTCCAGAATCACCGCGGTCAGAAACGTCAGTAACCGCACCGACATAGACTAACACTAGCCGCTAAGTTAGACATCTAATCAAATTTTACAACCAGTCGAAAGCCCTGGCAGCTGGCGCCATGTTAATATATTTGTAATAATAATAATAATTATTAAAACCTATGCCAATTTCAAGATTTCAATTCCAATGATTTGGCGACAAAAAAGTGGGTCATTTTTGACGTAATAGGTGGTAGACAGCTAACTATAAAATATAAAGCGGAAATTTAAAATCCCAATTTTCGAAGCTTTTAGGCTACCCCGTGAAAATGTTTCTCCGACCCAATAATGGCCTGAAACACAATGTAACAAAATAGTCGTAAAATGATTTAAGCATTCGTATACTGGATTAGAAACCGCAAATGGCTGGCTTAGGCCCCATCGAACACCTTCAAGGAGAACTAAAAAGAGGAACTGAAGTATTAGGTGTATCCCTCTGCGCTACATGAAGATATTGCGGAGCTGCATAGGCATTGCGAATTAAACGGAACTAAGAAAAGATAATGAGAGAACTGGAGGGGCAGTTGAATTGTACCTTGTAAACCAAAAAAAAACAACAAAAAATGAGCCAAGTGACTAGTTGCTGCCATGTTGGAGAGAAGTGAACACAGTGGAGACAGTCTTAAGAACACCAAGGCGGAGTCTTTTCAGATGAGAAAAAAATGCAAAATGTTAAGAGTTTTGGCAATAAATCAAGTTCTTTAGGAAAGATTGCGAAAAGAGGACACGACAAGCCTCCAGCGACGACTGAAAGATAAAACTTAATTCTGAACTCTGACTCCGCCCGATCCTGACACCCACGACCGATGCAAATGGAAAGGAGCTACGACGGTTTCTTTTCTCTTTTCGAAAAAAAAGTTGAAATTTTTTGTGTTTTTCTTTTTTTTTGTTTTCAGTTTATTTGTTTTTTTGTTTTTTCTTTTTTTGTTTATTTTTTTTTATTTTCTTTCCCTTCAGAGGTAAACTAAACTTAATTTGTACATAGTACATGAAAAAAAAAATGTTCCTAAAGATAGAAATAAAGTAAATTATAAATAGAAATAAACTTACAAGTAATAGTTGTCAGAAGAGGTCCATCGTTAGTCCTGTTTGGGGCAGTAGTTGTGGCGGTAACAGTGGCAACAGCAGCATTGGCAGCGGTGGCAGATGTATTAATCGTTGTAGACAGTACGGTGGAATTGTTCAAGACTGAATGTTGTCACGAACATGCAACTTCGGTTGTTGATGGCGCAGTTGCTGCTGATGCACCGGTTGTCGCTGTTGTTGCTGCCGAACTATTTGTTCGATTTGAATCAGTAACACTTGTTGTACTACTAACATCAGTTGCAGATGACGATGATTCGTCAAGCGATTGTGGTGGACTTTTGTTGCTACCGTTTTTATATAACGATGGCGAAACGGATGTGGATGATGAGGTTTTTTGTTTCGATGTAACCATCGTAATTGGGAATTGTGGTGCTGTTTGCGTCGTCGATGTAGGTGTTGACGGTGTTGTTGCCGTATCACTATTTACGGACGACGCATTTGAGTTGTCTTCGTTTTGCTGGGAGGTTAGAAATTGTTGGTTGAATGGTTGGGAATGGGATTGAATTGGATTGAGTGGGTGTTAAGCCCGACTTACTGATTCACTCATGCGACTGCGTTTTGAACTGTTACCACTACTGCCAATACTGGATTGTGATGATTGTTTCTCTAACTCCGACGAGAGGCGTTTTTTGTTTGCTAAAATCGAATTATTAAAATTATTAAGACTTTCCATGGAGCGTCGCTCCCGTTTTAGATACTCAGCATCTAGATAGAGATTAAGCTGTTTGCGTTTAACATGACGGGCTTCAATAGTCATGCCTTCTTTCAGCACTTTTATATTCACCTAGAAAAACGCAAGTGACAAATATTTTCTTTAGTAAAAATATAAAAATAATTATTGAAACGTACCCCGTGAGATATAACGTGCTTGGTAAAGGTTTGAATGTTCTCGGTTAGATCAACATTTAAATTTTCCGTGCGTTCAAACTCCAAGCCAATGAACCACATCGAACAATATGAGGAATCAGAGACTGGCTGTTTATCTATCGCACTTAACGATGATATCGGATTACTATTCCCACCACTATGCTGGCATTTGTTGTCACCTTTCCTATATTCAAAACATTTTGGATTAACATGAGCTAGAGATATATGTTGGTTACGCTCTAGGTTTCCAATTAATAGACGAATCTTTGACTCAACAAGACCGCACCACTCCAAGTGATCTTCGGCCGTTTTCGAATTGACAAGTAGCACTATAAAATGACGATACCTACAAGAAGAACCAAAATGGAATATAGAAAAATGAAGATAAATGGAATGTTAATATACTACTCACGTGTAAAAGAAACTTGGGGCCTCGAAGAGACGCTCCCATTTAGCATGTCCCAACATTATTTCGTCGGTAATGGTCATACCGCGATTGAACTCATTCAAAATCACTTTTTTCGTCGACTCGGACACATTGAATGTGGAATTTTGCTGTGGATACGCTGGCGTTATGATTGGCATTAAATGATACCGATCGGAGGCATTGATTCGCGGATCCCATACTGGAAAACGCAGATTAATATTTTCGGGATGCTTGAGTAGAACCGGATTAGGCCATTTCCATTTCGAGAATACTAAAAAGAACTTATGGACTAAAGTTGCGGCAGCAGCATTCGGATATAGCTGACAAGTACGGGCTACCAGCATCGCCCATGTAACACCTCCAAAGAATCCCAGCGAATTTGAATAGATTCCATGTACTTGAACACACAAAGCTTATTTCAATTCAAATTTCAAAGGTAGATAAAAGGTTTTAACTTACTTTTCGCCCACAATTTGATAGACCGTAATGCCAAACGAAAATTCTCTATGTTCGGCACTAAGCTTAAGATCTCATCTGTTACCCGGCATCCGTTCAAACTTCGCACCGATCTGGGATCAAGATTCTTTAACAAATTATCATCTCGCAAATCAAAATCATCGGGTATCTCCTTCAATGACAATCTCGCGAATAACAAATCAATCTCAATTCCATCAAAATTCATTTTTATAACCGGCACAAATGCCTCCTCCACAGCTCGACACTCAGTCACTTCTGGCTGTTTTTTAAGCAATTCAAAGAACGACGCAAAATAATCTGAACGCTCAATATTTCGCGGCGCAACACATAGCGCATCAATATCCGCACCTTTATGATGTACGCCCAAACGATACGATCCGAATGTGTAGATTTTGCCTCCCAATTTCTCGGCGGCCACTTCTGGCATATTCTTGGATACAGACACATCTCTTACCCACTGTTTAACAAGTGTATTCAATTTGGCTAGGATCTCCATGCGATGATTAAGTTCGTCTTGTGTCTCGAACACCTTATACGGTTCGAGGGCTTTTCGTAATTCATCTGTTCGTTGTAGATCCTCGGGTCGTGGCTCGGCCAAACTGATGGCCGATGTCATGCCCAGAGTTTTTGGCGGCTGTTTAATACCTGTGGCTCCCGTGTTCGATGTGGAGCCGCCGAGCGATTTTATTCCATTTTGTTGAGTTAGCTGTTTTGCGTCTGCACTCCACATGATTATGATAATTGTTATGTGCTTTTTGTGTTCTTTTTTCTTATTGTACTGTTTCTTTTCTTTTTTTTTTTCGTTTAGTGTATACGGATCTGGAAGAAGAGAGGAGAAATGTTTCTTTGTTAAATACGAGGTCGTTGACAGACTTTGCACTGATTAGAGTCGCTTCGTAGTGTTGTGTTTTAAGTTTAATTTGATGCTCGACACTTGCATGGCAGAAGGTTACTCAGAGTAGTGGCTTGTAGGCCATTAGAAAGAATAAAGAACGAAAGAAAAGCAGGGGAATCCAATCTATTCCATTGTTTGTTGGAATTCAATCGAGTTTAGCACTAAACATATGTCGGCGTTATCAGGTTACCACTGGCCGCTCACGTTCGTTGGATTAGTAATAGTCAATGCGGATCATACTCAATATTCGCCGAAACCGACAGAATATTGTGAAATGAGGCGGATCATTAGGAACTCGGCGTACAACGCACTTTTGAATGGTTTAGTTTACAATCACTTTTCTCCATTGAGTTGATCAAAGAAGAAGAGGAAAAATCAAATAAAGAAAAAAAACCGAGAAAGATAGAAGGAATAGAAACAACGTCCGCACGCACAAACAATCTAGCGAAAGGCGAAACGTCGCTTTCATTCGCTTGGTTTTGCTCCTATTGTTGTCCCGTCTACAGAGCACACTCCGCCACGCATTTTCGAAGGCATATTCTCAAATCAAAAAGCAATGTGTACCCCGAGAAAGAAAGAAATTTCACGGAAAAACACAATACTCACTGCCGACATTGCAAAATGTGTACAAACCTTTAAAAAAATCTTTTCTACTTTCCCCCCTTTTCCACGTCTTCTGGATGTTTTTCTTGCGTACTTCTTTGCTTTTCTTCTTCTTCTTTATTTTTTCTCACTAAACTTTCTGTTTTACTTTTGTATTTTAACACAAATTTATCTCCGAATTTTCTTCTTTTTTTTTCTTTTCTTCCGGAGCTCCGCAGGTTGCGTTTGCGATATAATCTCGGGAAGGCGTTAATGCGTGTCGCGACAAAAACACTTGATTTTTTTCCAGATAATTTTACTGCTATTTACCTATTGAAGATCGTTTTCTTTCTATTCTTTTTTTGGTCTTTTATAAACGTAGAATAAACCTGGGGACTTGCATTAAACACTTTGTAATTTCTTTTTTGTCTTTTTCGTAGAACTTTTTCTTTATGGATTGGAAACAACTAATTCATACCGAATGTTGTGCCGCACTTTGATTTCAGTTAAAGCACGTTTGTTAATTAATAATTTGCGTGCGTTTTGTTTTCTTTAATGGAATTTACGAATAATAAATTTTACGTGAATAATTAAAAATAAAAAACGGATAAACTGCGAGAGAGCAAAAAAACACATACGAGAGCGCTTGACGTTAATCACTTGAGCAAGATGGCTGTTCGATGGAAACTGTTGTTTCGGTTCCGTGAGTTCCGACATCTAAGGTCGACAACATTGCCAGGCGAATGCGATCGGGTGCGTGAATGTGATTTTTAAAAGACTTTCGAGCTTGGTAAAATTATGAAATTTGGCAAAAATTAATTTTATGCTTAGATTAATTTGTCTTCATTGTCTGTCATTAATTTTTCAGGTTTTAAGAGAAAATTATTTGATAGCTAATGCAATTGTGCAAACTCTTTTTAATTGTCAAAAAAAAAGGTCAGAAAAATTGCAAAAGTGTATAATTTAAAAGGAAACCAGGCCACGTATGCGGGGTTCAAACTCATCCATTCAGTCTGTCTGTCATTTGTCATATCGGCGCCGTTCGCAGCAGTTAGGCATCAGTGGGACCACTTTGCGGTGAATTTTAAAGGATGATCTTCACTTATTTCCATACAAAGTTTAGATAACTCAAAGAATTTTGCCACAAGAAGAGCCACGGCGCTTGGCATACGCACAAAATGTCGTTGCAATGATTAATGCTGAGCCGGAGTTCTAGCAGCAAATTTTGATGACCGATGAGACACATCTCTGGCTCAGTTAATAAACAAAATTGTCGCTTCTGGGGCATCGAAAATCCTCACTATATGTTCACTATATGATCAAAAAGTTACTGTTTGGGCCGGTGTATGCGCTAAAACCAACATTGGACCGTATTTCTTCAAAGTTGGCTATACAGTGGATGGCGATCGATACCGGTGGATGTTGGCCCATTATGTGGTCCCAAAAATGCATAAAAAGGGCTTATTTCACTTTTGGTTTCAACAAGACGGCGCGACATGCCATACTGCGGACAAAACAATGAACCTTTTGCGTAAGAAGTTCTCTGGAAGATTGGTGTCAAAAAAGGGCGATATTGACTGGCCTCCGAGATCGCCGGATTTGACTCCTACAGACTTTTTCGGGGATACTTGAAAAGCAAGGTGTATGCTAATGGCCCGAAGACAATAGAACAACTCAAAAGAAACATTTTTGCGAAAATCGCAGAAATTTCGACCGAAATTCTCGAAAGTGTCTTGGAGAATGCGCGAAAACGAGCCCATTTTAGCGTCGGCAATAAAGGCGGTCATTTGATTGATATTGTTTTCAAAAATAAATCAGATTGTAAGGGTCCAAATTGAATAAAAGTTTTTGAATTTCCAAAATCGGTTGAGAATTTTTGAAGTTATTCGAAATTTACATCGACCCATATGAGATGGCGCACCCTGTGGTTCTGCTGTCAGGCGAAGCATGACCATTCTTTATGCGAACTATTTATAAAGGTAATCGACTTGATGAATAAACCTAGATATTGTTTATTCATCAAGTTACTTATCTAACAAAGGGTTATGAGCCTAGTTGAGTCACATCCCATCATAAACGCTAGCTTTAAAACATAATTCTAAATTCAATAAGGAGATCCTTACTTCCAGTAAAACTTTTGAAACTCTAAACATTTATGAATTCGGTGTTGCTAAACGCCCTCGTAAATTTGATTTGAAGCACTAGAGTCCTCAGTCACAAATACTGGTCCATGTCTGCTAGACAGACTCGTATTTCTTCTGATTTTTAGGAGAAATTCCAGTGATGTAAAGATAAGGTATTCACTAATGCCGTGATGGTAATCATCAAGTATATTTTTGGTAGGAAAGTAGAGAATATAGGGCAGAAATCCATAATCATCCAACAGAGCTCCTAAAATTTGACATGATACCCTTCCGCAAAATGTACAAGTTCGATAAAAAAAATGGAGATGGTCTCAAGTCCTTTAACATGGGCAAGTGGTGATCCACAGGTTAAGAACAAAAGTCTTAAATTGTACCCAGATTACTCAAAGATGGAATCATGCTGGCATTTTTGGCCAAATCAGAAAGTTTCTAAGGTTCTTCCAAACAGTTTTGTAAGCCATCTAGACTTACACCTACATAAATCTCTAGTCTAACATAAGAGGCTTAACTCTAGAACACAACAAATACAGCAGCCTAACAGAGATTAAAATCGTGAGTTTACGCAATGTACGGGTGCATCCCTGATTGACTTAGAAAAGGCTTTCTTCAGAAGGTCTTTGTTATAAGCTAAGCCAACTAGGCATAGGTAAACCATTGCTATACTCATATATGATTTTCGACATGCAAACCTTTAGCATATACCTTAGAGATCTGCTTCTCTTCGTCATTCGATAGCGAACGCTTTATTGCGCTGGTTACGATGCTGATTTACAGCTATGTCATACTCTTGCAGCGTGACGATTGGAAGTTGATTTTCAACTTCCAGAACGCCTTTGTCTATGATCTCAAGAGGCTAGAAAAAAATTGGCGCAGGTTTTTAAATGTTTAGACTAGACGGGCCTACACTGGTGAACCAGAGTGTAGGCAGATACCTTGAGATCTAGCTCTATTTTAATAAACATGTAGATGCTACTCTGGCTTTGGCCCGGGGTGCTTTCGCCTTGGATAAGATCACGACGAGACGGCTGTTCCATAGAAGCGAACTTGATTACAGAGTGTAATCAGGCTTGAAGTCACTAACCAGGCCAATGAGGTCCTGGTAACCTCGTGAGGTTAAATGTGAGAGCTAATCCGGGAAAGGATTTGGATATTTGAGAGACAACGTCTCAAGACTAGTCTCGGATTATACAAAAGACCCGAATCCGAGTACTCGAAATTTTACCTAACTTCTGATTAAGCTGATTCGAAGGCACGTGGTTAGGGCAGTGACTTCAATAACCTGATCTCCGGGGCCTACTACCCCAACTACTTGTACCATGAGAGAGCACGCTTTAACAGCGCATTCTTCAGTCTGAATCAATGTGGACTCTGGGAACCGCTAACATTCGACGTATCCCGCAACTCCTTAGGACGGCGCTCCGTGAGCCCTTGGTAGAGACGTCGTTCGACAGCCTTAACGCTTTTGGTAGCTGGAGCGGACTTCGGCCTCTTAATTTTAAGGTCTGCCAAAACCAAATGCTAATAGCGTAAGATAATTCTAAGTAAGTAATAAAAATGAATTAAAACACTAAACAATGAAGGAAGCTTAGCTCACATAACGTGAAACCAAAACTGCCATGAAACAATACAGGACCTAGCAAAGGTTTTAGACACAAGGGTACCAGTTTTAGCAGAATTACCGACCTTTAAACCACAGGCGCCGGATTTTTTTTCACTCCTTTTTAAATAGTCGGAAAAAGATCACATCTGTCCCAATGGAACAGAGTTCAGGAAATTCGTCAATGAACATCTTCCCCGAGACAGAAAGCAGGCTCTATTTTGGGGATAATGAGACCGCAAAGCATATTCTATATGACTGGGTTGCCCTTTGCTACCTTAGGAGGCATATTTTTATAAGGGAAATCGTGTTTGCTGAGGAAGCTAGCTTTATTCCTGCCAGAACAAACCCCAGCTCCATTAGGATGGTTGAGGTGCTCAGCAAGCAGCAAGTGTTCGGGAATTATAGCTAAAAGCTACTGCAGCCTGTTCTGCTTTGTAATAAGAGGAAAACCTAAGTCTGCTTGTAAACAGATCCGCCATCCATTATAGAAAAAGTTAGTCGTTCACGGACGAACTAGAAACGGTCTCAGGTCCTGAGATATATTGCTTTGAGCCGATCCTGTCAAGCTCATCCCATATTGTTCGTGCACTATATTGAAAGTATTGCCAGGATGATGTAAGCCTGGAAGTTGCTACATAGACACCATTCCCCTTCCGCTTATGAAACACAGAACCTCAATCAACATGCCTCTCCAGCTGGCTCGGTCCTGTTCTAATCATCTCCAGCGTTGAACGCCCGACTGGTCGAGGTCCCTTTCGTCTGTGCTGTGCCATTTCTCAGGGCTTGACCTGTATATTCTTTAAATTAAATCACTGCCCAGCTATTTCAGAGGTTTGATCCGTAAACGTCTTATTAGGCCGATGTTGCTTTACAGAACGTACATATACAGTTGTGTAGAAAAAGCAGAATTCAAGGACCTCTTCGTCATATTCGAAAGGGGGCTTTACTACTCAATTTCCTCCTAATTCCAAGAAGAAACAGAAGTGCGCGGATGCGATTCTGCGTTCGGTTTCTGTCTTTTTATCCTCTGTCCGTTGGAGGCTGTCATCGCGAAGCCAAGGTAGACGAAGTTCTTGACGACCTCAAAGTTGTTAATTCGGAATTTCAACTCAAGACGTTGGTTATTACCAATCTTATTTCAGCTGCTTTCGCTTAATTGCCGATAAACGGTTCATTAACATCCTTCTCTCCCAATGATGTCAACGTTATCCGCGGAAGGGAGTATTGTACTGAACCAGCGATTTTAGCACAATATTTTCAAAACTAATCTTTAGCCTTTGTGATATTGAAAGCGTCGTCCCAACTCGAATGAAGTATTGAGATGTCTCCAACGTCATTCTGCACTCTCTGATGAGCTTGACACGGAAGTCAAAACTTGACATTACTTGGCAGGTGTCGATTTTGATTCGTTTATTTTTTGCAGGAATTGCGCTGATGTGAATATTCGATCGGTGGTGGACTATATTCGGGCCTTAACCATTTTGATACGGACCTATTTATAAACGATTTTTGGGCTCGCACAAAATGACAGAAAAAATCTCACATGATCAGAAAACTGTTCGTTATGTGGTTTGAGTCATTAGAACTTTTACTGGCTTAAAAGACAGGCAAATAATTTTCTGGTAAGAAAATTAGCACCAAACTTTTGCCCGTAGCTGCCGGCAAAGATACGAAAACATTTCTTTCCAGGTTCAGAAAAAACCAGAGCTAATCTTGACGCCGGGTAAACAGACCATTCAAGAGTAATTTAACTAAGCGTTTCATACTCGTACAAGTGTCCTAGAATATTCGTATAACTCCTGTCAGACTGCTTACAGCGTTATGGCATATTTTTCGTTATTGCATGCAGCACGTTGGCTCTAGGTTAGTCAGCATCTATAACGAATCATCGGTTTAAGGAATTAAATTTGAAGCTCAAGAAGACGGTATTAGACTTACGACAAAGTCTAGACGCTTGGCTTGTTTAAGCACCTGCAGTTGGTTTCTAATTACGAAAGGAGATATTTGGCAAACGTTCACTGGGCCAATGTCACGAAGGTCGAAGAGAATCGATCCCGCATCATTGGTCATCGAACCATGATATCTCTCTGATTTATCGGAAAGTCTCCTTCCGTAACAGTGGTCAGAAAATAACTAACGAGAAAAATAAGGGTTCAATTAAATTTCTGCATTAAAAGCTAAGTCAGTTCATAAGCTCAGTTGCAAGTATTATCCGCAAGACTCTATAAGGCAAGGCGCCGATTATTAAGTAAATAACCGAAAAATGTCTTAACCTTCAGAAGGGTTCAACATGAGTTAAAAAAGGACCTTAAAACACATTTTATATTATTTTAACCACGATGTAACGTGACCATACGTTCCATTCCCACCTTGTTCCAGTACGAAAATAGCTCCTGTATCCAAACACTTTCTTCTACCTAAACACCTTTCACCGACTTTTGACAACAAGTTCAGCTGCGTGGGTTGCGCAAGGCCAGAAACCAGAATTAGTGGTTTCTGCGCAAGGCTAGTAAAATCTTTATTAAGGCGAAGTCAATTTCGAAATCGAAAGAAATGAATCCCAAATCCTGAAAGAGACATGAAGGTGACACAGACTGGTTAAGTCCTACACCAACGAAATAGGCTGCATTGGTTAGTCGAAGAAAAAGAACCTCCAATCCCCGATCGAAGTAATCGCCAATGTGACATACACTCAGTCCGGATCCGAACGGGCGGGCGCCTAAGGCAATCGAAATCGTAAGTAGGCAACGATCGGAGGTACAATAAAAAATTCAGCGAAATTATGAAGAAAATTCGAGATATTTTTAACAGAAAGTTGTCACCTCATTGCCACCCAATCCGACCGAATGATTGCAAACATTTCTTTGTTTCAGGAAATCAACTTCTTCGACGCCAGAGTGTTCGAAAGTTAAAGTAAAAATCCGCATCCATGTGATTAGCCTGAATGGCCGAGTGCTGGCATTCAACGTGGATCCGGAGAAACGTTTGGTTGATTTTAAGCAGGAAATTCTTCTGGAACTTTACGAGGAGAGCGGCGAGTTTGCGTTCGATGTCGCCGATGTTTGGCAATTTGCAGAGAAATATCGTCTGATAATGGCAGATGGAGAAGGCCGACCGATTAACGAGCAACAAACTATAGAACAAATCGGCATCGAAGACCAAGACACTTTGGTTCTGCAGAAACGACGGTTCCTCATGGAAGAAGTTCTTCATCCGAAAGATGTAGAGCCACCAACAGCGGCAGAGATATGGAATGCTACCAAAAGTATTCCACCGTCGTCTAAGAACCTGCGTCCAATGGATGTTAACGAGATTTTTCAACAATCTGATGTACTACCAATCACACATTTATGGAGATTGAGTTCATCATGCCTCTGTGTCATTGCAGCTCCAATTCGATGTGCGGAAGGTCATAATATCCCTCGCTCAGAATGCGTCCTATATTATAGGTGCCGGACCGTATGCAGCGAGAATGGTGACGGCTTTGAAACAGAAAATCGCAAACAAGAAGAGCCACCAGGAGGACAGTTTAAATTGTCTTATTGAAATGGGCTTCCCACGCGAAAGAGTCAAATATGCCCTCAAAATACATAAGTAAGTGCTAGACCGACAGGCATAATAACCAGAAATAGGTGTATTCTCTCATCCTTATAACTAGTGGAGTGTACTCGAAATCTCTCGAATGGTTACTTCTACACACGACCGATGAAATCCCCAGCGACGACGACAGTGTAGACGACTCGACCAAATGCAAGTCTACCGATTTCAAAAACGTAAGTCGTCCATAACGTCCTTAAGCGTAGACTAATTATGTTCACAGAGCGTTGCGGAGAACATTCAAGGGCTGCTGGAAGTAGTACGTGCTTACAGTCGTCGAGTGATACCGCCAACGAAAGAGGGTGTCAGCGCATTGGTCGAAATGGGATTCGCCGAAAAAGATGTACTCAAAGCTCTTAGAAAGACTTATAACAATAAAGCAGCGGCTGTGGAATACCTGATCGGCAATCGATCTGATAGTTTGACCGAGTTGCGCGAGGGATTGTCGAAAGATTCGCCGGTACTAAAAGCCATTCTCGACCTACCGGTGGTGCAGATGAACCTAAACAGCCCAAAATTGTTTCTCGGTAAGACCATGAACTATTTTAGTTTCTAGTTGCCCATTTTGGGGTGGCATTTCAGCTTTTCTAACGATGTTGGAAAACGAAAGTACGGCGCGTTTGTATGGCGGCGATTCGGAAACATCGACAGTCATCACGCAAGTTTTGCAAAAGTACCACGAGGAAAAGCATGCTTTGGGCATCAACCAGTTCTACAGCAACTTCTAAGCTCCCCGGTTTTATGTTTCGTTTCGTGATCGATTCTTTTGTATTTTTGTATCTGAATAAAAATTGAATTTAAGTGAAAACAGTCGAATCCCTAAAAATCATGCACCTGGCACGGTTACTTTTGTGGTCATTTGGTTTGACGCTTACCGTAGTTGAATTAAACCAACTTTACTCAGCCCAAAGCATTGTCCAAGTAACAAAATCACGAAGACTAAGATGGGCCGGACACGTAGAACGAATGGACAGTGGGCGAACATTCAAAAAATTAATGGGCGAAAACCTGAGCCGAGAAGACTGCTAGGAAGGCCACCCATAGATTTGTGGACAAAGCAGCGAAACATGAAAAGATCACACTCATGAGAGAGAGGCTTGGGTTGTCCACGAAGCTCTGAGCTCCAAACGGCCGTCAATAATAATTATTCAATCAATGACTTCTTTATGAGTCTTTCAAATTACACCACATTTAGTTCATGTGCATTGGGGTTGACATTGATTATCAGCAACGATAATTTAGAGATTTATCATGAGGGGTTAAAAGGCGGATTTTTAGGCATGGAGGGCTGAGGTTGAAATCGAAGCAAGCATTCGAATTAGCACATTCGAGCCATAGGCAGTACGGGAGTTGAGTAGATAAAAGAGACAGGGATTTCGTACATTGCGGGGATTATTGTTGATAGAGTCAAAGTTGTAGAGGATCGCGCAGTCAATGGTACCTGAAAGGAGTCGATGGATGAAAAGAATGTCAGATACAATTCTTCTTTCCTCCAACGTGTTCATGTTGATTAGTTTAAGGCGGTTTTGGTAGAGTAGTAAAATCAAAGGATTGCACCAGGGGAGACCTCGAAGAACAAAACGTAGGAACCGGCGTTGGATGCTCTCGATTCTAGAAATGTGGGTTTGTTGATAAGGAGACCACACTTGATCGGTGTATACAAGAAGGGGGCAAGGGTTATGTAAAGAGATCGGGTAACATAAGGGTTCAAGAATTCTTTAGATCATTGCGTCACGAAACCCAGTGCAGAATTAGCTTTAAGGATTATCTCATCGATGTGTGCGCGAAAATTTAGCTCCTTGTCACATAATATGCCAAGATCGCGAAAGACCCGAACGGTGGAGATGGGTTGATTATTGAGGAAGTAGAGACGAGGAAAGTAATTGATTGACATTTGGAAATATTAAGCTCCAACTAATTTTTGGAACACCAGATGGAAAAGCTATTGAGATCAGATTGAATAAGGGAAGAGTCATGACTGGAGGAAATGGTCTTGAAGAACTTGGTGTCGTCGTCATATAATGAGGTGTGGGAATGTTTGATCACCATTTCAATATCGTTTATGGTAAGATGTGGACCTAAGTGGCTGCCTTGGGGGACGCTGGAGGAACCTAAAAAGGGGTTAGAGCAAGCAGATCTAAAAAGAACACTGTAATAGTGATTTTGCAGGTAAGAAGATATCCACTTCAGAAATGGGTTCGACGCCAAGGGAGGACAACTTAAAGAGTATCAGTCTGTGGGAGATTTTATCGAAAGCTTTACTGAAATGGGTTGAAATAACGTCGACTTCTTTGCCGTTCTCTAAGGCTGATAGGGTAAAGGACACAAATTCAACAAGGTTAGTGGTTGTAGATCTGCATTTGAGGAAACCGTGTTGTCTAGGGGCGATTAAAGATTTGCAGGGAAAACTTAGAGTTTCGTACAAAATACTCTCGAAGAGTTTGGGTATATGTGGCAATGGGACGATAGTTGTTAACAACGTTCTTCGGACCTTTTTGTGTATTGATTTTGGTTGGGGTTATACCCCCATTTTATTGTGCTTAATTCAAGCTACATACTTAATTTAACTTACAATCTAGGAAACTAAGAAAGAGAAAAATTGAGACGGAGTTTTAGACAAGGAGTGCTGATGTTAAAGTCGAAACAGTTTTTCGCATTAACATTCCGCAGCATACGGGAGGTAGGTTCATTGGAGCCATAGGAGGTACGAGAGGTGGGTACATACAAGAGACGTGGATTTTGTGTATTACGAGGGTTAGTGTTTAAAAATATAGAGTTATAATTTATAATATAGAGGACACCGGAGGAAGCAAGGAAGGGGTTAGAGAGGGCAGATCTAAAGCGAACGCTGTAGTGGTGATTTTCCAGGTAAGAGGAAATCCACTTTAATAAGATGCCAAAGCCAAGAGAAGACACTTTGAAGAGTATTAATCTGTGTGAAATTTTATCGAAGGCCTTACTGAAGTCAATTGAGATAACATCGACTTCCTTGCCATTTCCTAAGGCTGAAAGCATGAATGAAACGAATTGAATAAGGTTTATGGTTGTAGACCTACCTTTAAGGAAGCCATGTGTCTGGGGGAGATTAAAGACTTGCATTGAAAACTTAAATTAGACGGTAGTTGTTGATGAAATAATCGAAATAAGAGAGGTCTGGAACAAAGGAGTCGTCGGCGAAAGACTGTTTAAAAAAGGTGGCGAAAAAGTTGGCGATAATATTGGGGTCATTCGAGTTTTGCCTTGAGATAGAATTAAATATAAATAAATATGGATATTGCATCATTTACGGATAGGTCATCAAAATTGAGAGGGGCTTATTTAAGGTATTCATTGATTAGGCGAAATTTTGCTTTGTGGAAATCGTAAGAGGCCAGAACTGTAGGGGGTTTGTTCTGTAATGGAGAATAGTGAAAAAAGGAAAGGAGGAGGGGAGGATGGAAGTTATCGATGGTTGAAAGGGAAAGGGGACAAAGTGAAACAGAAGAGTTGTTGGGATCGGTTGTGAATATGAGGTCTAGTTGTCTACCCATGTAGCTTAGGACACCACTAACTTGACTAAGATTTGAATCTGCTAGGCGATCCAAGTAGAGACATTCTTTGGCAGTAATGGGATTGGTGGCAATATAAAACGATTGATAGTCTGATTGGGTGTACTTAAGATGAGGAAGGTTGAAGTCACCGAAAAGAAGGATTTCATCCTGAGGGTCTCTTAAATCAATTTTTTGGTCAATTGTGTTAATGGCGAGTTGATAGAATTCAATAGGTTGTGAGGGCAAGATCAAGATCCTTTGACACTTTTTGGGCCAAGATATTGAAAAATTCATGATATTTTATGACGAGGCTCTTGATGCTAGCGAAATCTGTGGGAGATCATCCTGTTGAATGCTTGTGTTACCTTCATAACAAACCGAGGCTGGCTAGTTGGATCGAGATGCTGGCTAGTGAAGTTGAAATGAAAGGTCAAGATGGTAACTGCCTAGAAGAATCAGTAGATGCCTGGTTAGTGAGTTTGATTGGTTGAAATGGCTGATTGTTGAAGCCGAGACGCAAGCTGGTAAGAGAGTTTGGACTGGTAGCCTGCTGGAAAGCTTGTAACTGCGCGAGGGAGGTACAGGTTTCATGGAGCTACGACCGAGGATCGACAATAAGTATCACCTTTATAAAAAAAAAAAAAAAAAGGCCGAAAAACAATTGGTGCAAACAAATGCAAAAAACACCAGGATTTGATTGGCCTCAGCGATGAAGTAATCCCCAACCGGGAAGCCTGCCGCTACTTTCTGAGGTCAAACCGGCGGACCCCACAAGCGGACCAGTAGGAATGCAGTTAAGTGGGAAGGTTATGGTCCTACACTTCTGATCATAACAACGCCGGAAAAAGGAAAAGAAGATATAATGTGCTCTACAGCATACGAGAGATACGATAAGGAGCCTTTTGCAATGGGTGGCCAGGATTTGGCATTTTAAAAGAGCTTGCATTGGAAAAGCTAGAGTTGTGTCGAAAAGAGCCTATAGATGAAGAGATCGTCGAATACCTCTCTTCGTTCTTCTAGTGTTTTTGAGATTATTGGTTTTGAGTGGGGTGGATAAGGAGAAGGAACAAAATTTTGTTCCAAGACAGACCTCGAAAACGACGTTGGATGCATTCAATTCTGGAAATATATGTAAATATGTTGGTAAGGAGACCAAGCTTGAGAAGTGTATTCAAGAAGTGGACGAACAAAGATTATGAAGAGAGATCGGGGCACCTAGGCGTTTGAGGATTCTGTAGACCATAGTTTGATGAAACTGAGCTTTGAATCGGCTTTTAGAATTATGTCGCCGATATGTGTTGGAAAATTGAGCCCTTGGTCACATAATATATTAAGGTTTCAGTTCTCCTAAGTGATAGGATCGTCTAGAGACGGTAAAGATGGGAAAATATTAAGCTCCAAACAGTTTTCGGCGCACAAGATCGAAAAACTGCTGAGATTTTATTAAATAAGGGGAAAGTTATGTCTCAAGGAATGGCCTTGGTGTCGTCGCCGTATAATGAGATGTAGGAATGAAAAAAATTGAACCTATGGGGCTGCACTATCGGTTTCCAACGAAAACGATATCAACTTTAATAACTTGGTTTCAAAGCCTATGGAAAGACCTAGCTAAACTGTGGAAACAGCGTCGACTTTCTTATATCCAATAAAGCATTTAAAATTCACGCTGGATTCATTTGTGGATTTAGTTCTCCTAACCGTCAGTGCAAGTTTTATTGGAGGCACAAATACTTTTGCATGTACTGCCAGCCAGGCTAGTTTAGTGTATTTCTTCAGTTTTACAGAGAAAATGTTCGGCAATATCGTGATAGTGAGCAACAAAACGAGCAGAAAACTGTAATTAGCTAACAAGATTGTCTAAAATCTTATCCCTCGACATACCTCACCACCCATATACATCCTTGACGAACAATTGAGAATTTGATTCCAAACAGAGATGGTAGCTGGACAGAGCTTCGGATGATGATTGTTTAATGAAATCAATATGGTAGTTAGTTAGGTAGATGGCTGGTTAAAACGAGATTATGGCTCCCCAGTGAGATTACGATGGCAGTTTGCTGGGGGGATGGAGATGGTAGTTGGCACGAGAGGTTCGGAAGGTATCTGCCTACTGAGACCGAGTTGTTGCCTGCCTAATGAGGTCGAGAGGTTAGAGTGGTTTGAAGTGGTAATTGGCTGGTGAGGTCGACATGAGAACTGGCTAGTGAGGTCGAGATATTGGCTAGTGGGAACGAAATAGTAGTTCGCGGGGTTCGTCAAGATGGTAACCCATAAGATACGTTCAGATGGGGCCAGGCTACTGAGGTTGAAATGGTTGTAGCCGGGGTGATCGGTCCAATGGATCTAGCCGATGATCGGATGGTGGCTGGCTAGTGAGGACAGTATGTTGGCTGGGTAGGTTGAGACGATCTGGCTGGTGAAGTCGAGATGTTGGGTGGTGGGATCGAAATGGTAGTTTTCTGGGGTGGTCGAGATGGTAACTGGCAAGAAATATTTAGGCTAGTGACGTTGCAATGATAATTGGCTGGTGAGATCGAGATGGTAGCGGTCTCGAGAAATTTAGTAGCTGGCTGATCGAGGAAAGGAAGGAGGTTAATGACAGGAGTGCATTGTTTTTCATAGTTTGGGGATTGCAACGTGTGGGCAATATTGAACTGCACAGAGCATCCATATCAGTTTGGTACGGCTAAAAAAACAAGTCTCTATTGCTTGGAGCTTAACATTTCCAAATGTAAATCAGTCATCTTTTCTCGTAAACGAATCAAACCTTCTCCTCATCACTACTTTCTCAATAATCAGCCCATCTCTACTGTCTCCGTCTTCTCAATAGCCTTCACTTCTCCCCATCGTAGTTTCCAAGAATCGCGTCCCCCTCACCCGTTCTTCTTAGTTATTGAGTTAGCGTGAATTAAGCTCAATAAATAGGGGTGTTTGCCCCACGAAAATTATTCTTAGGGGGACAAGTATTGAATTCTTAACGGGTCCATGGAAATTGGTTAACTTGCTTAGGCTTTGTGCGTTGAAATAGCGATTGGAAATCGATCCAGTAGGTGCACAGCGGTCCTGGGGACACTATTTCAGTCATGAGCGTTGTATTCAAGCTTGTGACGGATATAGGCCAAATGAGAGGACGTGAAATATTTCTTGAGTCTTTTTGCAGCGTTCTTAGCGACTTTGAATATGTGGTCATTCCAAATAAATGTTTTTCGGTTTCTAAGACACAAGAGCGATTCAGTGCTCGTTTAAGTGAGAGTAGACAGCGTTGGACTTGTGAAGCATTTAACCCCACTCATTTGATTATACCCCACTTAAATATGCTGCCGAAGTCGGCTTTAACGCTCCAATGCTACAGCCAAAGAGAAGGGACGCGAATCTTGGAACGAACACGAAAAGCTGAGAGTACTAATATCAGCGAATGAGTGAATTGGATTCGAATTAGGAGACAGGAGATCATTAATAAAAATGAGGAAGAGCATCGGTCACAGAACAGAGTCAGAGAAGAACACCAGGATTTATTTGGTAAATATCAGACTTGAAATCAAACTTAATGACTCGGGTTACATAAACTGAGGACTTTTCTGTCAGCGTTTCTTTCACCTGTTCCAAGACTGCTAACAAGTTCGGCAAAAGGGTATTTTGCCAGAGGCGTTGAAACAAATTTTGAAATGGATTTGGAAGAGTAAATAAAGATTGCAAAATTTATAAACAAAATTACCTTTTTAATTCCAGTATGTGAACCGTGTCCGTTTCTAGACCACTCCAAGCTGTACTTTCAATTAGAAAACTCATTTTACTTTTTAAAAACGTTTTTTATTTAATATAATTACAAAAAGAAACATAAATTATCAATTTTCTGTTTGCCTTTCCTTAATCTCTACGCACGGTACATTCTTCATTTTTCGGTTTATTTACAGTCATTCAATTCTTTTAAGGACCTTTCAGTTAAACAAAGTTTTATAATAATAAAAACAGAAATTAATAGAAGGGAAGGAAAAAAACATAAAACACAATGCAGGCGGGAGTTCAAGGGCTTGCTAAAACGAAGGATGGTTTAATCTGTTAGAAGCAACTTCTGCATCGATCTAGAAAATCACAAATCAAAGTCTTTAATGTGAGGTAAGGGAATAAGAAAATTCTGTTAGCCGTGCTGGAAATAACAAGTGGAATGAGGGTGAGGATGGTGGGGTTGGTGAGCATTGTGGTTAGTAGTGTTAGGGTAGTCATGGGGGAAACTAGTCAATTTCAGTTCATGAACTCTGGAAAAGCTTTGAATGGTTGCAGGCCATGCTTACTCGGGGAGATATTTATTAAGATTGTGATTTCAAAACGGTTTAAGGATCGATGGAAGAGAAAACGTGCAGGCAAACGGGATCAAACTTCAAATAATCTAGTCAAATACTAAACGGAATAAAAAAAAAACCTAAACTCTAAGCTAAAACTTCGGACTAAAGACATATATTCCATAAAGAAGGTAAGACATGTTCACACACTTAATTCTAGATTTCATTCAATATGAACGATAAGGATTAAAAACAAAAGAAAACTACAACTACGCTATCCTCTCTCCAGCTGAGACGACGGGGGTAATACCTGATATGATGCAACTGTGCCGCTGTAGGTCATGTACAAGTTTGAGTCTCTCTCAAGCAATATACAAATGTAAGTTAAAAACCAACGGAAATACAAAATCAAAACACAAAACAAAATGTTAAAGGAAATAAATTAAGGAACCTGAATGCAACTATTACAATAAACAAGTGACGGTTTGGTGTAGAGGATGTGTTGGATGTGAGAATGAGGTGCTAGCCGACCACCAGATCATGATTCCTTCTCTCGCTCCTTTTCCTTCTCCTTCTCCATGTTGGAACGAACGTTTTTTAGCACATTGTGCGTTTTGAGGATTTGATTCTTGATCTCCCTCTCGACTTGCTCTTTTTTTTGGTTAGCGATACGTAATTTGTTATAGGTGTCTTGTAGTGAACGTTTAGTGCGCGTTAGTTTCAGACGTAATTCAGCATTTTCTTGCTCTACCTGGGCACAATTGTGTGGCGTTGCCGATTGTTGCTTCTGCTGTTGGGTGGCATCGGGTACCCTGTTCTCATTTTCTACAAAACCCATAAAACCATTAGAAAGTACAGACACAAAAGCCCTTTACACTTACCTTCATCGATCATTTGTTTTGAATTCAGCTCGAGAGTCTTTAGCTTGGCAAGGTGTACATTCGACAGCTCGACACTGGAAATTCTTCCCGCATCTGACTCGATTCCCAGGTCTGGCGATGAATTGTTTAAGCGCTGTGCGCTTACATGTGCACGCTCTGTGCCAATTGGAACCTCCTCCGACGTATAGCCTGACTGAGACACATCACTTCCACGATTCGATGATGATTTTCTCGCCGGTGACTTCCTTTGCTCCAGAGCGGTGATCTTCACTAAGAGTTCACACTTTTCTGCTTCTAGCGTTTGCATCTGTTTGACTAGATCTTGGGCGCGTGATTCCAGTTGCAATTTCTCATTCAGAGCCTTGGTTCGCTCCAAAACAGCTTTAGATGCTTGTAGCGTGGTTTCGTCGAGGTTTTTCTTCAACGCACGCATCGATAGTTCGTTATTTACCAGGGACTGCTTCATTTCAGTCTCGTTTTCGGTGAGGTAATCTATAGTGCTTCTGGCCTCGGCGAGTTTGATTTGGAGCTGTTCGAATTGTTTGACATGCTCTTCGTATATGCACTTGGCAATCCAGTCGCGGGCGAGGGTATCCTGGTGCTTCTCCTCTTGTTCCTTCAGTCGCTGCTCCATGATGCTGTTCAGATGCTGTTGCAGTTCAATGAGTTTCTGCTTCTCATGCTCGTTGGCTTGAGTCAGAGCTGCTTCATGCTTCTGTTTGATTTCCTCGATTTCCGACTTCAACCCATCGATGTGGAGCTCGGCGATTCTGGCTTCTACGGATATACGATCACGCTCTTCTTGAATCTTGGCTAATGAGCGATTCTTCTCCTCGAGCTGACGCGATAGAGCGGTGGTATCGTATCCTGATTCCTGATTCTGCTTGAATGCTGTCAACTCCTGCTGTAGACTGTCGTTGTGCTCCCTTAGCTGTTGAAGTTCTCGCGTCAGATCGATCACTCGGAGATTTTCCTTCTTCAAACGATTATCGGCGTCGACAAGTTCGCACTGGATCTCGAGGATCTTCTCGTCTTTTTGGCAAATCATACTTTCCAGTTGTGATATTTTCTCCTGGGTCTTGGATTTCGAGCGACTCTGGTTAAGTTCACTCTCGCTATCGGTACTGCGCTCTTCTTTGCACACTTTGGCCGGAGCACGTGGTTCTTCCAACCCGATACGTGCGAGGGATACCTTTCGGTCAGGTTCAGACCATGCTTCGGATTCGGATTGATTCTCGAATGTTATTGGTAAGCTACGACGGTCCTTCTTGACGACCTCCGAACTCTTGGTTTTGTGCAATTCAATCTTAAGTGCCTTGAGTTCGGCTTGTAGTGTTTCAATTGTCTCAGCAGAGATCTCCTCATGGGAGTTGTATGTTCTGTTTTCCTTGTTGGCAACACTAAAGTCGAGGATTTCAGAGAGATTGCTGATATGAGCGAGACTTTGTTCCATCATTGACATTCCGGTGATGGACAACGACATGTTGTTCAGGCTCTTGGAGAGATCAAGACTGCGGTCGACAGCCTTACGCATAGCTCGACGTCTGTCGGCTGCTAAAATGCCTAAAACGTCCTTGTGCTTCAAGAGAGAGTCGAGGAATCCAGCAAGTTCTTCCAAGCGAGCCGTGAGGATGCTGCAGACATCCGCGCATTCCTTACGCCACTTGTTAGCACATTCAGCCTCTTCCTTGGCTTCTGCGACTTCTGCCTTAAGCTGTTTTATGACAGAACTTTCATTACGGTCACTTGGAGCGGCGAGACGTTGAATGAGGCCGTCTACCTTTCGCTGTAACGCTTTGTTGCGCTCCAATGCTTGGTTATATTCACTGTCGGTAAACGATTGCTTGAGTTGTTCGGCTTCCTTGGTAGGACTTGTTGGTAGCGAGTGCGGTTTGTTGATCAATTTGGTCAGACGCTCGATTTCACGATTCTTCTCCCATAGCTCCTTGTTGACCAGATTCTATAACAAAGATAAATATAAAAAAATCGATTAGTCCGTGTCCCACTTCACATCAAAAAAACGCGAACGTGCGTCTTATATATAGCTCCATCGACCGAGCAACATTGTAAAACCTTGTGCGTCATGAGATTCATAAATGTAAGCAATTAATATCGCCCAAGCAATTATGTTCCCCTGTCAGCAGCAAGGCGTGCGTCGTAAGTAGATCTAGAGCAGCCATGAAGATGCATATAGCTTGCTGCCAAAATAAATATCAAACACTGTGCATAGATCATACGTGTCGATGGAGATCACGAATGCGTTATAAGTCGCAAATATAACTCACCTGTAAGTTGGCGGTTTTTTTCTTGATTTCTGATTTAAGTTTGCGAATCTCCGCGTCCTTCTGTTCGATTATTTTTTCCAAGCTATGGCGAGCAGTGTTTGTTTCAGCAATACCTTCTGTATCACTGAGCGAACGGCACAGGCCCAAATAAGTCCCGCTCTCAATCGACATCTAGGGGAATAAAAAAAAAAACGGAAAATTCGTTTCAAAAATAA
The DNA here is from genome assembly GCA_958301585.1 of Merodon equestris. Classification (NCBI taxonomy): domain Eukaryota; kingdom Metazoa; phylum Arthropoda; class Insecta; order Diptera; family Syrphidae; genus Merodon; species Merodon equestris. The sequence continues at coordinate 112,551,999 of OY284416.1, forward strand.
AGCATGGGAGCGTATAGTGGTTACCTCTTTGATTTGAGAACTTAAGCTGCTGTTATTCTTTTTCAAGTGGCTGATCTCATCCTGGAGAGTCTTTATGTTCAGCATAAGCTTCTGGATGGCTTTACATGCTTGCTCGTGTTGCATGACACGATCTTTTAGTTTCTCCTCGGTCTCTTCCAATATACAGGTCTTATCGGCTAATTGTCGTTTCAGATCTTGGAGTTCTTCGCGAAGTCGTTGCGACTGCAATGAAATCATTTTATTTAGAATGGGAGCATGGGACTAAAAGGATTCGGTGGAGATGTTGAATCACTTGACCTGTCACCAAGAAATTAGAAAGCAGTGAGAGTGAGGGTGTATGGAGGTAGGTGTATTTAAGGCCTACTTGTGGAAAGTTATTAGTAAACGCCGATGAGCAACGTTTAGGAATCAGCGTTTACTGACGAGCAAGCTGTGATCCAGGTGTAAGAACAACATTTAAGCGTGCCTCGATTACTAGAGCGCTATAGTTGCCTGAATGTATAGTGCTCGTTGACTTTTCGTGGGTGGCGGACGCCCTTCTCTTAGAATATCCTTTAAGACTTTAAGGTTCTCTATCGAGATTCATTACGACTTCTTTAAGTGAGTTCTGGTGCCCTGGCACTACGCATTTCCTAACAAAACCCCTCACCACCACAAGACAGCGAATTAGAACCAAATTGGCTAAATGAAACATTCCAAAAGACAAAACATGAACAATTTATTGAAAACCCATTGTATGAAATATATATGAAGATAGATGTGCGATCAACTCAAAAATAATAATAAAAAGAAATGAATTAACAGAGGACTGGATAGTGTGTCTTTACAGCACGTTCATCTCACATTCCCACACATGTACCGCATACCCCTGGAGGTGTACGCTATATCCTTGGAAAGAACCAAAACATTAGTTAGTGAGAGAGAAACCGATCTCCAGTTGTGATTATTTATTTACCTTTCCCAATCTGTCGATCAAAATCTGACTCTTTTTTTGCTTAGCATTGTATTTGTATTCATCGATATCCTCGTCGGAAACATTCGGCTGCATCGACATGTTACTCTCCGAAAAGCAAATCAAACTCGAATCGCTATTCGAATGACGCACGGTACGTTGTGCCCCGGTTGATGTTATGTTGAAGCATAACTTCTCTTTCAATTCGTAGACCGCACGATAGTCGACATTCGACGCGAGACGTTTCTTTTGCGGCCGATTCGACAGAAGGCCCGGAAAAAACTTTGCCGTTAATGATAGATTCCTATTCTCTTCGATGGCCGGTACTTGTGACTTCTCCAGTTTGGCTATGATTGCCTTGAAAAATCTATTCTCACGTTGAGTCATATTTCTTTCGGTATTCAATTTGGTAACCTTTTTCTCGTAGTCTTGAATACGCTCAAGCAGTTTGCCCAGATTCTTGGTTTTCGTCGATAGCGCTGACTGTTGTAGGCATTGTGAATGGGGAGATGGAATAGTTATGAGCCCGTAACCAAAATGAGAGAGATGACGGTGATGATGGTATGAGTAAATAAACTTACTTGCATGCCACCAATTGTATCCTGTTGGCATTTAATCGTGTTTTCGTACATTTTTAATGTTGCCATATCGCGCATATGATTCGTCTTGAATATCTCAAGAGTATCGGAGAAGTTTTTGTTCTCCTCACGGAGATCTTTATTGCATAGGCGAATACCTTGCAAGCACCTCTTAAAAAGAAATAAATAATTAGATGAATTGGGAAGCAGAACATCTGTCGTCAAGTGTGTCTCCGTGTTTTCTAATTTAGGAATGCGTGTCCGACCAAAAACAAAACACCGGATGCAAGGAACTAATCTATCGATCTCCAGTTTCATCGTGTGACAGGAAGTGTGGTGTTAAAACTACCATTTGGACTTACCTCAGCCGTGGCAATGTCTTTGTTCTTCTTCTCGAGTTGTTCTAACAATTCGGAATTTTGGAATACAAGCTCTTTAACCTTGTCCTCGCATTCACGGATGGTTTGATCACGTTGCGTCAGAATTTCGTCGAGTTTGTGTATTTGATTTTGGAAATCAATGACTTTCTCTTCGGATTGTTTGACCGTACCTTCTAGCTCTCGGATCTATTACCAGCCGGATGAGCACCAAATAAGAAAAGAAAAAGAGAGAAACATATTTAGAAACTCATGATTGGATTTATTTTGCAAGAGATTTTAAACAACAAATTTATTAAAAAAATACACACTTTCTGAACAGCATTTATATTGCAGGTAACATCGGAGCGTCCAAGCAGCTCATTCATCAGCTGACCAGTTTGGGATTTCTCCATTTCTTTATTTTCAACCTACATAAGGGGAAAGACAGAAGATAGACCATATGAGCATACAGTTTTTCGATGTACAGAAAACAATTTTGTTCGGGAACATTGGGCGCAACCTTCTTTTCTGGGTAATTTAAAAGCCGAACCCAATAGACTAGTTCTAATTTCAAAATCAATTATTGAATTGTCTAAGGAGAGACAGCCGCCATCGATGGCGATGTGCATGATTTAGTATGTCGCCCAGTTTATCAGGCGGAACGTAATTGCTTCCTTTTCTATTCATTTCATAACACATATAAACAGTGGCGGTGGGTCGGAAACACACTCACCTCGAGGTATTGAATTTTATGATTCAGGTCATCGATAATAGCTTGACTTTTTAGCTCGGTGTCTTTTTGGATTTTTTCCATTTGATTAAAAGCCTGCGCAGCCTCCTTGAGAAGTTCTTGTTTCTCTTGGATCTCCTTTCGCAGAATTTCCATCTCCACCTATAAAGCAAATGTATTTATTCCATTGATTGCCCTGTCCCGAACATGTGGTGGGGATAATCTGACACACACCACATGTACACGGTCGCATACCATACCTTTGTGTCAATCAATTGTTTCATTAGAGTCTCCTGGCCATCGGAATTGTTCGACTGATTGTATCCGGGAATACTTTCTTCGATGAAATATAGGCGAAGCTTAAGATTGAAATTTTCCTTTTGTAGCGTCGCCATTTGTTCTTCGAATTCACGTACGGAACGACCTTGGGCCGGAGATGTGCTACCCGTGTATTGCTGCAAGCTGGCGCATGGTGATCGGTATCCAATGGCGTCTAAAGGACAATACAGAAATTAAGTCGGATTAGTGTGAAGTCGAATTGTAAGTCGACTCAACAACCATTAACTTTATGCTCAGAGAAAATTATTTTTGAACGAAATGCACGCAAAAAGTTTAGCTCACTTTCACCTTCCATGGGAATGATTTAGCAATAATTTATGGCAATATAAGTGGGACAAAAGAAATTATGGAACAGGTCGCAGGATTTGTTTGTCTATTTTTTAAAAGCTTTTATTTTATTGAGTTGACAATAAAATCTTGAAACAAATAAAATGTTTCGATTTGATTTGAGGTGAAATATTTCAACTTATTGTTGAGTTGTTGTGATTGGATCCTGGAAAACAATCGGTTTTAATAGGGAACACGTTTTGGTAGCTAAGAGGCACACGCAATTTAAGAGTTCCAGATGGGTTTCTAAGCGTCGACAAGCGATTCATGCACACACAAGTGTTTGCACTTAGCCTCTAACAACGAACTCCTACTCTCACTTCCACGTGATGAAACTCGAGAGTCTAGTGCTTTCGACCGGAGATAGCACCGATCCCCGTGGAAAGTATGAGGGCTGATAACGAGAGAGAGGGAAGTGTAAGAGTAAGTCGGATTCAAGGCTTAACTCGTCAACAGCGGCGTTCACAGCTCCATTTAGTCACCTGAATAACATTCCTTTTAGAGCTGCTCGAACATATTTCGACTTCCAAGGTCGGTTTGGAACCCTTGAAAAGAGATAGCGGCAGAGGAGCTCTACATAGTAGAGCCAGCTGCGGCGATCACAGCCTCAGCGAGGTTACAGACGCCGGATTTACCCGGACCCTCCGCCCGAGCAGTAAACGAAAAATGGACAATGAATTTCGGTCCTGCATGTGGAATGTGAGGCCTCTTAACCGACCACGTGCAGCCGTTGAACTCACGGAGGCCCTTGACTGCTACAATGCAGACATTATCGCAATTCAGAAACTGTGGTGGGATGGGCCGGGCAAAGAGAAGATGAAAAACTGCGAGACCTTTACTACAGCGATTGCTATAGGCAAAAAGTCTTAAGCTTTAAAGTTATAAGCGAGCAGCTCATAACAATCCGCATCAAAACCAAATTCGGAAATATTAGCCTGAATTTCGCCCGACAGAGGACAAGGATGACTTCTATGAACTTTTAGAATGAATATACGATCAATGCCCGAGCTACTGACGAAGGCATAACACTCGCATGTTAACACCTTGATGACATTAAAATAAAAAGTTACTGTGAACTACAACCAACGCGACAAATTCAGTCGAATCCTATCTAGGACAACCACCGAGTAGTGAAGGAACATCTTCGACACAAACCATCTGCACCCCGCCAAGGTTGTGCGATAAACACCATAAGAGCGTAACTCTTGAACCTGCGCGAACCCTATAAAAAAAAATTTCCAAACCTTCGACTCAGACCATTTCCTTGTTGTAGCCAAAGTAAGAACACAGAATCGCAAAAACAACGAAGTCGAGAAAGAACACCACGGTTTAACGTCAGAAATCTACAATCAACAGTCGCAACGGACCGCTAGGAATTTGCCGACCGAGTTTCTAAAAAATCTCTCTGAAAGTTCGACGTCGCCCGTACTAACAATAGAAGAAGAATGGAAGCGTTATCAAAAGGCTATCAAAGAAGCTGCGACTGATGAGCTGGGCTTTACAAAACTTTTATCCCTGTTTCCTCGCACTAAAATCATTATTGCAGGAGTGACTGCTAATGCGACCTCAATTATTACCATATTTTGCTGGGTATGAAGCGCTTCATTTCTCATAGAGCAAAGACTCGAGATACAAAGCGGCTATCAGGTTAAGAGAGTTACGTTGCCGGACATACAAGCTCTCCTCTGGGGAAAACCGAAATAAGTTTTGACTGAAACAACTCTGTTTTTGATGGCAATAGCCCGGACTATTTCCAGTCAACACGAAGCGCCACGATGCTCCTCTCCTACAAAAATGTATTCATGAAAGAAAAAGCTCCCGCATTCCACTCCACTAATGAATGACCATCCTGGCGTCAGGCCAATACGTAGCAATCAAAAAATATTCCCAACTTCAAATGCAGCGTATAATTAAAGATGCATTCAACAAGAAACATTTCCTTTCGATTTAAACGCCTCGACGTCATTCAATTTTTTTTAAGTAATATTTCACGAATGGCCGGCAACTTCCACCTTTACCGAGAGATGCCAACAAAATTGTTTCTAAACATTAATTTTTTTTTTCTTCGTTTAAACTTGTCAGCAGGTTGCAGCCTAGACGCCATTCAATAAATAAAAACTTCAGTCAACCGTGGAGGGTTGGATGGAATCATTTTTTTATGGGAAAATATGTCTTTCAATTCGCAAATAACGATAGGAATTCGTGGATAGTTGTGGAGTGCGTGAGTTTTATGGGAAGGAAATGAGCAAGGAAAGTGGGACAAAGTTGGAGAACTTAAAAGAAATTGATAATTAGGACGTCAGACAGTATTGGAGAATGTGTGTTGGGATATTTGGACATTTTTAATGCACGATCGTTATGGAATTCTTTTCTATTTTTGGGGCAATGATTTTCAAATTATTAAATTCATTGGAGGCATAGGAGGTACCGGGTTTGGTAGATAGAAGAGATGGGAATTCGTATTTCATAGGGTTAGATGTAAAGGGTCGCACAATGGCACCCGAAAGAAGCCGCTGAATGAAGAGGACGTGAGATATTGTTCTTGATTAGTTTAACGCAATCTTGTTGGGGGGTAGAGATAGATATTGTCTCAGGCTGACTTCAAAGAACAAAACGTAGGAAACGTCATTGGATGATTTCGATTCTGGAAATGTGCATATGTTGGTAAGGGGAACATACTTGAGGGGCGAACGAAGGTTATATAGAGCGATAGGGTCTAGTATATATGGGACAATATCTTAGACCATCGTTTCACGAAACCGAGTGCCGTTATGGCTATAGGAATAATACCATCCATATGTAAGCTCCTGTTCACATAATATGCCTAAGTCACGGATCAATTGAACGAGGGAATGGGTTGGAGAAAATGGAAACGCTGAGGAGATTTAATGATATTCCACGAAAAAGTGACTGATTAGCACTGGAAATGTTAAGCGCTACTGTTGAGATTTGATTAAAGGATAAAGGATCTGAATAAAGGAAAGGTCATGTCCCTAGGAATAGTATTGGGTGTCATCGGCATGTAGAGTGATGTATGAATGTTAATTGACTATTTCCTTTTAATGGTAAGAATGAAAAGAGTTTGACCTAATGGCCTTGGGGAACGCCAAAGGAAGCAAAGAAACAACTAGAAAAGGCAGACAGAAAATGAAAGCTGTTTTATAGGTAAGAACCCACATCAATAGAATTGATCCAGGGATAGGCGATTTGAAGATTACCACTCTTTGGGAAATTTTGTCGAATGCCTTACTAAAATCGGTTGAAATGCCGTCGACTTTCTCCTCTAAGGCTGAAAGCATAAAGGTTACAAACTCGACAAGGTTTGTGTTTATAGATCAGGATCTAAGGAAGCCATGTTATTTTATTATATTTTTAATTTAATGCATTTCCAATAACAAAGAAGTCGACAGTACGAAGGAATCATTAGCGAAAAATTGTTGGAAAAGTGTGACAGAAAATTGGAGATAGTGACGAGGTCATTGCACTCCTTCATCATTGAAGGTTGGATGGCCATTAGACAAACTAAAAGGAGGATTCAGAAGGACCATCATAAGGCTGATTTGTGCATCGATTAAATGGCGAGGATAAACGGAGTTGTAAGGCGCGGTAAAGAGCAGATAGGTCCAAAATGTGGAAGAATCAATAGGGCATTGAGTGTGAAGGAATATTGCCCATAACTGAGAACCGAGCGTGCGATTATCATATGCCGAGGTTGGGGCTATAGACGAAGTTTTGTATCGAGAAAAGGAGCCGTGAAAAAATTTAATAATACATAGGTCCTTGAATAACTTCTCGTTTTTTTGTTTTGTGAAAATTATTTATAATAAGTGAAAATATATTGTAGTAAGTAAAAGACATGCACTCAAAGTATTGTCCATCACTAACTACAACTGTTGTCCATTTTTCTGGCAGCACACGAATTCCGCGTTGGAAAATTGTTTGTACGAGACGATCTAAGAATCGACTGCATTGTTTCTATGAAAGATCGGAAGTGCTACTCATCTGCGACATGCATTATCGGCTGGAACAGATGGTAGTCGGAAGGAACGATGTCTGGATAATACGACAGGTGTGGTAGGAACACCTACCTTGAATGAGCAACATGTGCCCGAGCGTGGTCAGGTAGCATAATCACCTTATCGAGTCCCTGCTTGTACAGCGATCGTTTTTTTCTTCAATGCTCGGTTCAATTTCAATTGATAACGATCTCCTGTGACGGTTTCGTTCGATTTAAACGGGTCATAATAAATTAAGACCAGCTGATCCCACCGAATGCTGAGTATAACCTTCGAACATTCCCTTTTCTGGGTTGAAGCATAAGCCCACACGTGAAAATATGCCGCCGACAACTCTCGTCTTTAACTAGTACGTTACCCAATGTCCTAACTTCCTTAAACTTTAAGACGTCTCGAAACTGTTGTGTCATCTACTTGCAATGGTTATGCACGTACAGCTAACGTAATGCAATTCAACGTTTTCAACTTGTACGGTGTACCGTTTAACGTTTGGTTATTATGCAGAATTGTAGGGGTTCTTTTGAAATATTCATTGATTAGGCGGAATCCTTTTTTATCCTTTTATCCCCACAGCAATCGTAGAAATTGAGACTCGAGGAGGAGAGCTCTGTAATGGAGAATCATGAAACAAGGAGGAAGAAAGCAAAGATAGTAGTTACCGAGGGTGGATAACGCGAGGTGATAAACCGAAACAATGAATCAGCTTTGAGAATGAGGTCTAGTTGTCAACTCATATAATTTTAGATGTCAGATGGCAAAGGTTAGAAGCAGGTAGATGATTTAGAAAAAAAAACATTCTCGATCTCGACTAATGAAATCTATTTCAGATAAGGAAGGTTGAATTCCCTAAAAAGAAGAATTTCATCATGGGGATCCCGTGAATCAATTAAATGGCAAATCGTATTGATGACGAAGTTATGGAGTGAGCTGTGATGGCAACTTATAAAAACAAATAACGTAAACCGACTTCCGAGGTATTACAATCGAAAAATTAAACTAATAAAAAGCTGCGTCCGAATGATTGGACTGGAGCTTATAATATAGAAGACAACTTGTTTGACTGACAACGCTTAGGTATCGTACTTACATGAATTATCCATTGTAACATCTTGAAGTTGCCCGGGACTAGTGCTGCAAGGAGAAGAAATAAATCCATATTTAGAAGACAGACGAGAAAACATTTTAATTTGTATTACGATTGTTGATAAATGAATGCAATATGATCTCGAAGAGCGTGCTCATGCAGAAAGTGGTTTTTAGATTGAGTGTAGGAGTGTACTTGTAAGGCAGGCAAAGTCCAAGTCCACTTGTTGGCTGGATGGGTTTAAAGTGCAGTCGATTTATTAGCAGATCAGACGCAGACATGAATTTAATTGTCTGGAATTAACGATTCGAATGGAGAAGAGATGTTTCTTTGTGAGGGAAATACAGCAAAGTAGAGTGCATGACCTAGCAGCATAGGATTTTCTCATATAGACGGATTGGAGGAGATGCATGTGGGTCACTGCTTAAAAGAGATGCAGCAGAAGGGATATCGTAATATTGGCATTTTTAATGATCACTAGGTAAGTAGCAAGAACAATTATCTGTTTTACGAAATGTCACATCCTAGTAGACTACCTTGCGAATAAGAAAATCCCTTAACGCACCATTACAGAGAAAATATTCAGGAGTTGTGAGTTCGAAATGATCGTACTAAAAACAACTTCCGCACTTATCGACATATTGTACCATTGCGCATCTTCCTGCTATCAAGTTGAACGCACGATAGGCCGACTCCACAACACTCTCATGACTGTATTCAGCTATCCATCCCACTACTGTTAAATATGCATACTTATTGCATCTGCAATGCTCGATCCAGATGGACACTCAGTAAGTCATTGCCTCGGTTACATATCCATTGCCAAAGGCGAAATGACTGCACAAGCCACAGATAATTGAAATTGTTCCCTACTAATTACGCCATTCAGAGTAGATAGTTTATTTTTACCCATCTCTCCCCAGACGTTGAAGGTTACTACAAATTTGTTCATTAAAATTGAGAATCAAATGCGACAGGGAGAAGTCAGTGGAAGAGAATGGGAAGAGATGAGCTTGATGAATACAGACCCGCTGCCTCTTTACAATTTTGTTTCATAATTTCCTGCAAATTCTTTTATTGAGCTTTACGCAACCCGAATTCCAAGTCTATTCATTCCCCACGCTAGCTACGAGTATTAAGTCAACAAAATTGGTCTTTGATGCCTGCCCCTATCTTTCTCTTCTCTGTTTATTCTATTTTTATTCGAAAACTCTTAGCTGTTATCTCTGTTGTATTATCCTCATTTATCCATTCGTAAATCTTAAGTTTTTCTTTTACGATCTGAAAACTCGTCGAGTTCTGGATGCGGACGTTGTTGCTCTCTGTGTTTTCGTCGTCGGTGGTAGCAATCACTCAACGACGAAACGAATGAAATGAGTCAATTGCGTCACTCGGCTCTCCTGGCGCAGATGGATGTGGTAGCATAGTGCGTGTAATGAAGTAAAAAATCTAATTTTGTAAACAAATGTGGTTTTGTGAAGTGATAACTTTGGCCATGCATTTGTTCTCTCCCCGTGTTTGTATTACACACGAGGGTATTTCGTAAGGATCGTGCACTCGACCTCCATTCCTGTCTGTCTGTCTGTATATCTATTTCAAAAGGACAAACTACCGGCTATTTGTTGACTTAACCATAATTTTAGACTAAAATATACAGAAGAGAACGCTTCGGTCATGGTGTTGGCGATGGAACATGATGATGATTACGATGGTCTGTCATCGAATGGGAAATGTTTATTGATTTTAGCTCTTCGTGGTCATTAGGGATTGAGGAGTTGCAAACACTCTGCGCGTGAATAGAATAAGTGTTCTTCACAATCTTGCCATATGACGTGGGTCGTGAGGTGGGGCTTCATGTCCGGTCTACTGACTGCGTTTTATATCCGGATATTTGATTTGATTTGTCGTAACAAAATAAACTTCGTATGAGCATCTGTCAGCGTGAACATCGCCTAATTACCATAAATGCCGTCTGTGTACCATCACATGGACATGGTATGGTTCCAAAATAAAACTCCAATTCAATGAACTCTCCCTGTGTGCTAGTGTCGACCGCGTGTGTTCCTAACATCGTCTTCAAAGCTATCACATACATCTCTTAAATAATAAACTACGAGTAGATTTGTACCATAAATGCTCCGCCTGGTGTCTGTGGACATAGGTGACTGCATGAGATGAAAAGGAGTACCATTTGGTCTGGCTGGAGGTTTGATGGGATTTTATTAATAGCTCAGGAATGGAGATGTAGTCTTCCTGGATCGGTGCAGGTTGCAATTGCTTTTAATTAAGCGCTAGTTATGGCATCATTTGCTCTTTCGCCTCGTGGCTTTCCTTTGCTTTTGAGCAATCTGCTTTGCTCCTTAGACATTGTGACGATTTGCTTACACTACAAACGAACACGTTGGTAATGTCCATTACGTATTCATTGGACTTAATATTATTTAAAGTCATGCCAGACGGCGCTTTAAAGTGATATATTTTGCGAAAGAATCTAGTGTGCCGAAATCTTTTATGACCCACTTTAAATAAAGAGGCAGATGAGTCAGGAGGGAAGAAGTCAGTCGTTGAAGCTATTAAAGAATGAAATTAGATATGATTTGACTAATTTTCCACTTTTCGATTGAGCAAAGTATGCCACATGTAGTTCACTTGGACATTGCTGTTCAATGAGGTCAGGCAATTTGGTTGAGTAGACGATGACCGACCATGTGATCATTTTAAATTCATAAATCTGTTAGTTTTAATGAGTCTATTCCTCCAATTGGCATGTGTAGAATGACAAATTAGTAGAAGAACTTTGCATTTTAAGAAATGAGTGGTAATATTAGTAAGAAATCAATTAGTGATGATCAATGCATGAATTCTCCGCTTACTCCTAACAAGACTAGATCCCTGAGACTGACTGGTAAGTTGAGTATAGTCCTCAAACGAGGCAGACTTACGCGATCCTACACGCAGTCAAAGAAAGAAACTTTTAGCCTTTTGCTTGAGACTCATCTCCCAGAAAATTAGATCGACATCTGAGTGAATCTAGCTAATATTTTACGTCACTCGTGGTATCCTTCGATGGGATGTAATGAAATGTATCTTGCTTTGCTGCAGAAGAGTTTAAAGCAACTGCTCTCTGCATTGGAAATAATGGAAATAGTCTTCATTCCCAAGATTGGTAGAGAGTACTATTCCCTGGCCAAGAATTTCTGATTTATTAGTCTGACTTCCTCCTGGAAAGTATGGACAGACTAATCGAAGCGTACATTCACAGAGTTGGTCTTCGAATACATTCTCTTTTTGAGATGCAACATGCATCAGTGAGGAGAATCCTATGAGACAGTGCTGCGCTTCAAAACTTAGCTAGGAGAATTGAACGCGAACTTATGAGGCCGAGCATTTTGATTCTGCTAGACCACACGATGCGGATGAAACACTGATAAATCGATTATGGCAATATGCTTGTGCAATGATAGTGGGGTAAAAAGAGAATGCCCCCCAGCTGAGGCCATCCTTGTGCAAATTAAATAACTTTTTAAACTCAGTGGAGTTTTTTGTTAAAGAATCAATTTATTTTAATCAATGTACAATAATAATAATTATATGCTCTTTTGCGAGCTAGTGACCGTTCAATACCGGGTACAAAAACACACTGCCGCTAAATTCCACTCTCGATCCTTATATATGTATCTCTGAGTTAACATCTTCATAACTATTTGATTCCCACGGAAAATTTTATAAATGGTTTTGCTCACACCAAAGATTATCAAATGTTTATATTTTGATTACGTTCTCTTGGCTTATGTTTAGATTACATATGCTGAGAGTTGCATTATTGAGGGTTGCGTTTGCTTAGGGCTCAGTAAATTATTGTTTTGAAGATTGTGTTAAAATTCTTATCTTCATAGATATGAGGATGTTAACTCGCACTCTTGAGGGTTGCGTTTGCTTAAGGCGCAGTAAATCGTTGTTTTGACGATTGTGTTAAAATTCTTATCTTCATAGATATGAGGATGTTAACTCCCCCCTTTCTTAAGTGAATCGTCCCGATTCTCATGAAACATTAGTTAGTTTTAATATTTTGTCATTAATTTCTTTAAATATTACATCGTTTTGGTTGGTTTCTTTTTTTTTAATTAACAATGTTGAAACATATGGGGTTAACTTATATAATAAAAGGATTATGATTATAATCATTATGACAATTGTGATGGATAAATGATTACTTTTCAAGCTTATTACAATTTCATTTAATATATTAGTATTTTCTAGCGTCAACTCTGAGTCATTTGATTTTACATAATTAATTACGACATAATCATTGAAGTTGTGATTCTTTATATAATTTAATAATTTTTCTTTTTCGTTAATATAAGTTTTGTTGTTAATGGTAATTGAGTTTTTAAAAGTTATCAGGTAATTTCCTGTTATCAGGGTTTCATTAACAATATTTTCTCCAGATATAAATATTGCTCCGTTACTTATTTCGTCTATCCTTTTATTTTTTTCTGCAAGCTTTGTACAGTTTGCTTTTTTGCTGTTTAGCAAGTTAATAAAACAGCTTTCATTTTTATTCAACATTCCATAATTGTTAAAAATTTCTTCCTTAACATTACTTATTTGGTAAAAGGTATTTTTACATTTTGCGATTTTATTATCAATTAGTAGCTTACCGCCCATTTGGGAAATCGCTCTTGCGTGTATAAGTTTACAAATCATTGAAATTTTTGGGTATTTAATAAAAACTACAACGAGTTCTTCATAAGCAAATATTACAAATTTTGAGACATCTAGTATGTCCGTAATTGAAATGGAGATTTTTTCATGGCTAAACATGTTTTTGGTTTCGTTTTTACTTAGAATTCTTGGGTTTAATATACCAGCTTTTGCCAGTGTAAAAGTATCTATTAAATTTTGTATATCCATTGAAATTAATTTTAATCTGTATTTTCTGACCGCTAGTACTTTTTCTAATTTAGCTTCGTTAATATATTTTGTTACTGAAGATATTCGTTGGAAAAGTGCCGAATTAATGGAGTTTTGTTTATTGTTATTTGTTATGAGTTCATTTAGTTTAATCTGGATTGCAATAAAATCGTCATGATCGGGTGTACCGGTTATCCATTTAAATATCGTTCCGAGTTCATTTATGCCTCTCTTATGTCTGTGTGGTTATTTCGCTTAATAATAATTCGATCAAATCTAGTTCAGCTTTTATTTCCCAATTAATTGGTTCTTTTTTATCGGTTTCATATTTTATTTCCTTTTCAAAAATATCAATGTACGTGGAAATATTGGTTACATGAAAAATTTCTTGGTACGATTCATACAATAGCAGGTTATCACTATCCTCGACCAATACAAAATCTTCATTCGAGTAGTTTATAATATCGGATAATATAAACCGTATGAAACAGACCATATAAAGTAAGCAAACTGCCGACATTGCTAAAATAAAAAAAAATTGAGTCATATGTTAAGTTTTAATATTGTCTTTGTGAATTATACGATTTCTATTATTTATTCTTACTGTGTTGCCCAAATCTTCCTTAACCACTTGTTTTTTATACCGAGGCTCCAATTTATTTCGCTCGCCAAATATTTTTTCATATATAACTTCACCAACATGATAATTTTTACTAATTCTTTTCTTGTTATGGTAAGACCTAAGTTTTTCTTGAACAATTTGTAATTTCTGCGGTATGTCTTCATGATTTTTCTTATTAAATAATATTTCAACCGGTTTCATTTGAGTTGCCGAGTGTACTGTCTTATTATATTCTATTGCTGCTCTTATTACAATTTCTGAGTAATCTAATAAATTATATTCTTCTTTGATGCATCTTCCTATTTCGATAACTGTAGAGTGGACTCTTTCTACTTGACCGTTACTAAGACTGTGTCTAGGTTCTGTGTAATGAAGTTTTAAATTTGAACGATTCATAAGGGATTTAAATTGTGCCGAAGTAAAGGTAGGTTCGTTGTCTATCATTAAGGTTTTAGCGTTAGGAAAAACTTGTAGCATCTCTAATACTGTTATTTCTATTTCTGACTTATTTTTTATTTCTCTGACTGCTAGATATTTGGAATACGCGTCTATACATGTTATGAAACTTAGTTTATGTGCATAAAATATATCTATATGAAGGTTTTCTCCTTCTTTTTCGGGAATAGGTGCTGCCAAAATCGGAATCTTTTCAGGTCGTCTATCATATTTATTTCTTCTACATATTTCGCAATTTGTTATAAATTGTTTTAACTTTTTGCACAGGTTAGGCCAATAATATGATTTTGAAATTTGTTTGAAATTTTCGTCGAAGCCTCTATGAGCCCGACTATGGGTCTCTTCTATTATGATCACTTGGTCATCTGCATTTATTATGTCTAAAACAAACCTTTTTGTGAATAAGAATTTGTTTGAAAATGTTTTCTTAATTTGTTGCTGGATCTCATATAAATCTTCTACAGTACAATGAATGGCTGTAACTAACTTCGGATCTAAATATTCTTTAAGGATCGTTATTAGATTTTCAACCATATCATATTCTATTATGTGCCTTTTGTTGGTTTAGTGGTTTTTTTGTTTCAGGAATAACTGTTTGGTAGCTACTTTGAGCCGAATGGATTGTACCATCGTCTGATGAACCGTCATTAGCTAATTGGTCTTGTGTAATATTATTTATTTGAATACGTGAGAATGCGTCCGCGACTACATTTGTGGCTCCTGGTTTATATATAATTTTTGGAGAGAATTCTTCTATAAACGTATGCCATCTCTTCATTTTTGAATTGGGATTCTTGTCTGACATTGCAAATGATAACGGCTGATGGTCGGTATGAATTTCTAAGCCTGTAACACCATATAAATAATTTCTTAAAGTTTTTAATGCCCAAACTATTGCGAGTAATTCTCTTTCGTTGGTTGCATAATTTTGTTCTGTCTTAGTTAACGTTTTGGAAATAAACGTAATTGGTTTACCCTCTTGAGAAAGTACTGCTCCTATTGCTATCTCTGATGCGTCTGTTGTTAATAGGAACTTCTTTGAGTAGTCTGGTTGATTTAGTGAGATTTGTGAAACTAGTTGCTCTTTTAAATTTTTAAAAGCTTTAATCGCATCATCATCTAAGTGAAGTAATACTTTTTTTGACATTCGTTTTGATATTTTTCCATTATTTCCCTGCAATAATTTAGTCAATGGTTTTGCTATACCAGCATAATTTTGTATGAACTTTCGATAATATCCTGTCAACCCTAAAAATCCCCTTAATTCTCTTACATTTTTCGGAATCGGATATCGCACAATGGTTTCTATTTTTGCTGGGTCTGTTTTAATTATTTTGTGTGCAACAGTATATCCCAAAAATTCTGTTTCTTTTTTAAAGAATTTCGATTTTTCCAATGAAATTTTCATATTTGATTTTTGGAGTATATCAACTACTAGTGCTAGGTCTTTATAATGCTGTTCTAACGTTTCTGAAAATACGATAAAATCGTCGATGTATATATGGCAAATTTTACCTATTTGTTCCCTAAGTATATTATCCATGGCCCTTTGAAAAATTCTGGGTGAATTTGTTAAACCGAAGGGTAAACGAATAAATTCATATTTGCCATTATTAACCGAGAATGCAGTTTTTTCTATATCTTTTTCATTCATTAAAATTTGATGATAACCTGATTCCAAGTCTAATGTAGAAAAATACTTCGCTTTTCCTAAATTTGAGAGAATTGTTGCTGCATCCGGCATTGGATATCTGTCTGGAATCGTATTACTATTAAGTTTTTTGTAATCAATGACTAATCTAAGTTTTTGGCTGCCATCTGGGTTAGTACCCTTTTTGTCGACTACGACCACTGGAGAGTTGTATGGACTCTTACTGGGTCTAATAATCTTTTCATCCAGCATTCGCTTTACATCTTGAGTAATAAATGTTTGCGCTGAAAATGGCAAAGGGTATTGTTTGGAGTAGATTGCGCATTCGTCTATTGTGCGTATTTCTCCTCTTACATCGGTCCTAAATGGTAGACTTGTTTTTACTTGCGCGTGCTTATATTCTATTTCTCTGATTATATCATCTCGCAACTGTTGAAGATCCTTGTCTTCAATTTCTAATTTAGCGGAAGATTTCCTATCACTTTCTTCTCCCACTATCTGACTTATTATTTTTTTATTATTTTCTTTGTAATTTTCCTTCTTTTTAAATTGCTTTTTTTTCTTACGGTTACATAAGGAGGACTCTATCTCATTGGATGAATCACTTGATTCTGACAATTGGAATCTAGATAAACTGTCCCCGGTCTCACTTGGATTATTGACAGCAGTGCTGTCAGAAGTGTTTTGCTCCAGGTTTGCTTCTATGCTTCCTATATTGTTTATTTGACCATCATAAATTTTAGTTTCGCCTCCTATATATTGTAATAATCCCTCATTAATTTTTATTTTTGCCTCTATCTTTTTTAATAAATTATATCCTATCAATATATCTATGTCTAAGTTTTCCATTTCATAAAATATATGTTTCACATTGAAAATAGTTATATAATGGAAGTGTGTTATAATACTGTATCCATTTACTGTCTTAATTCTTTTCTTAATTGCTAGCTCTTTAGGGTCATCATAAATTCCTTTCTTTATGTAACATGCTGTTGCTCCCGTATCAACCAATATTTTTAATTTTTTATTTACTTTGTTATCTGTCCGGTAAATGTAGGGTAAACCTACTTCTATTCGCCTAAAAAATGTCCCTCTTCAATATTATTAATTCTCATAGTTTTTTGTTGCTGTACCTGTTCGCTATGTTCTCGTTTTCTTATGTTATTTGGATTATAATTAGTCTGACTTTGACCCTGACTGAAATTCCTCATTTGGGTTTGAATAGATGGATCTACGTCCATAGGGATTGGTCTAGGTTGCTGTGCAACTCGTGGTACAAATTGGTTATGTTGTGGTCTCTGTGTAAAAGTAGGACTTTGTTGGGAAATAGGGCGTTGTTGAAAATTAGTAGGATTTTGTCTATTTGTTGATGGATATTGTAGATTTATATTATATGAATATGGGTTATGTTGTCCCATGAAAGACGAAGGATTTGCATAATGATTGTATGCGAAATTGGCACGTTGGTGGTTTGATTCCAATTCCTGTGCTTTGGCTAAGGCGTTTGGTAAGTTTTCTGGCTTAAGGGAGAACAGTATTTCACTTAATGAACCATTAAGTCCTGTTATGAATATTCTAAGCGCATTATCTCTATTCTTTTTATTTAATTCGTTAGTTATTGTCGTATTATTACCGTAAGTCATGATGGTCTTATTAATTAAAAGTGTTAATTTTTTATTAACTAAATTATAATATTCTAACACCGTTGACTTTCCTTGGGTGAGGATACTGAGTTCCTGCTCTATTATATAAATGGGTCGTTTATCGCTGTAAGCGAAATCTAGACGCGAAAGAATAGCTTCAAAATTAAGAACCGTGCCGTGATTTGTTAACGTATCATTAGCCCTATCAGTAATTTTGTTTCGTAGGATAGTTAACGCGGCTACATATCTGCGACTGTTTTTTTTATATAAATTCATTGCACAAACAGCGGCTTCGCGCCAGCTGACGTAGGAATTATATTTTCCTGAAAACTCTGGCAATGATTTAATTGGATCAAATGATTCATTGCACTCAATGCTATCATTAATAATAGCTGGTTTGAACTCTTCAACAGTGTTCGTAGAGACCACTAGTTGAGCTTTTAATTCGGCAATTTCCCTTTTTAAAGCATTTGTGTGTGTTGCAATAAGTTGCGCCACCAAATCGGCTGTCAGACCCTCGTGTGACATTTTTAGTCTTGAAAATTCTTTTATTATTTCTTCCAGTTTTTCTTAAAATTTAAACTACCAACAGTTTTTTGTTTTTATATATATTAGGGGGAAGAGAAAAAAAAGTAAATAAACGGCTCACTTTGCTCTTGAATTTTTTCCTTATTGAATATCCTTGTTGTTCCCCGAATATTGTTGTCTTCCCAATCTTCCTGTGTCAGTTCGATCTTCCTGTGTCAGTTCAATCTTCCTGTGCCAGTTCACAACTTTACCGATTTTATATTTATATACCCTTTCGGCTGTCACTTTTTAATTACTGTTTTTGTTTTTTTAAGTTTGAGCCTCTTTTGTCACTAGCTCCTAAGCTTTATTTTTGCATTGTACCTTTGTAGGATACGTACTGCCTGTTCATTTTATTTAACACTACCGGAAAAAAAAATTTTCGATTTACACGTGTTGTATTTCACGAACTTTTTTAGCAGTGCTGCACGTTGGGCGCCAATTAAATAACTTTTTAAACTCAGTGGAGTTTTTTGTTAAAGAATCAATTTATTTTAATCAATGTACAATAATAATAATTATATGCTCTTTTGCGAGCTAGTGACCGTTCAATACCGGGTACAAAAACACACTGCCGCTAAATTCCACTCTCGATCCTTATATATGTATCTCTGAGTTAACATCTTCATAACTATTTGATTCCCACGGAAAATTTTATAAATGGTTTTGCTCACACCAAAGATTATCAAATGTTTATATTTTGATTACGTTCTCTTGGCTTATGTTTAGATTACATATGCTGAGAGTTGCATTATTGAGGGTTGCGTTTGCTTAGGGCTCAGTAAATTATTGTTTTGAAGATTGTGTTACAATTCTTATCTTCATAGATATGAGGATGTTAATTCGCACTCTTGAGGGTTGCGTTTGCTTAAGGCGCAGTAAATCGTTGTTTTGACGATTGTGTTAAAATTCTTATCTTCATAGATATGAGGATGTTAACTTGCACGCTGTTATGGTACATAGTAATCGATTCATTGTTCAGGGCTCTAAATGTCGATGAAGTTCCCATTCTCTCCGTCGGTTTAGTTTGATGATTGTCTGTCGAAAGGCTGAGGCAGCGCCAAACTTGATTGGGACGGAGAACACGAGAAATGGGATCTTACAATAATTAATCCTCTTAAAATGGAAATTGTTTTCTTTACAAAAAGAAGGATATTCCGATTTCCAAAGAAGCCAAATATATGGAAGCCACCGTAGATAACAAGCTGCTTCGTTCACAACCCATCGAGTCAAAAACGGTTAAGGCGTTTAAAGACTTCTATCAGATAGAAAGGTTTTCTCGTACCAATGTCCCATACCTTTGTCTGACGCAATGCCCCGTTTTTACCCAGATCAAATCACATTAGATCGCATAGGATACCTTAATAAAAAAAAAACCTAATTTCAGGGGACCGAAGAATCCACGCAAAGCTAATGCACTTTAAAAAAGTCACTGTGGGGTGGGTATTATGGGTTGGTGTACTTTTTAAAAATGTATCTGGAGAGGCAGTTACAGTGAATGGAGACACCTTTAGGGTCTTATTTAAAGAGTAGGCTGAACTACACCAATGATCTAGCGACAATTCAAAATCACGAGCTTGATATTTAAATTGAAATTGGTAATTTTGACCTTCAGAAGATCGCCTGCAACAGACAGGCAGTGGTGGTTGAACAATGCTTTGTCCAGTTATAACTGACATAGACGGAACTTCATTAATCGATAAAGATCAACATCGATTTCGCAGAAAATTAAGTCTTGACAACACCGGCTCAATGAGTTTTTGATAAATGGCTGGAGCGCTTATAACATCAGATGGAAGTCTTGATAAAGTCCAGAATATTACTACAGACAAGAGTCTTGACTTCAACAAGAAGACAATTTGAAGACAATTTTTGAAAGTTGTTTACCTTCAGCTAGCCTTCCGGACTAAGGGTAAGATATTGATCCACTTGTAGAAGAAGATTTACAGCGTCTCATTTCGGAACCACTACGGCTCAATAACTAGACGTCATTGGTTTCCAAATATGTACCACTATCCTTTAGATGTCTGATTTCCTTTTCTAACAACGGGAATAGTATATGTATGTTTAGCTATATGAAATGTCGATCTGCTCCTTGTGAAAAACTCTATCCGATTATGGAGACTTATTTCGAGAAAGTCTGATCCAGTCTAATCCGAAAATATTATACATCTTGTAGTCATCTTGATTCACGTCGAATCGGAAACAGCAAAAGCGTTGCCGCTTTTTTGGTAATGTTTGTGATACGCACTTTTGGTTAGGCTTGATTCATATCACCCAGAAACGCATGGATGTACACAATAAGACTCTATTATTTCCTACGCATCAGTTGTCTGGTGAAACAAGTTATTGCGTAAGCAGGTAATCACCTCTTTTTCCAAACGCCAATGACCCTTCGTTAGCAGGCTTGGCTCTGTTCTGGATGTTATACTAAATCTTCTTCTATAATACATACTATCCTATGCGAATATATGTTTTCGTTTCCTCACGGGCAGTTTCAAGTCTGATGCTGGGGTATTCGTGAAGCACGACATCATCAACTGCATCTTTCATTAGGCAAATATGGGTAAGTCTTTCAAGCAGGGGTTAAACATTACTACTACTTCTAAAATAGTACGTGGACTCGAGATCTTTAAGCGAAGTTGGAACAGTAAATTCACTGAACCTTGTTTGGGACTCAGGTCACTTATCACAGTAAACGACATATTCGATGATTTGGCCAGAATGGGCTTAGAAGAGGACTTTTCAGAACTTTAACCCGCTTTGAACCTGCCTACATCCTTGGTCGGTTCCACCATCAATAACTGAGCCCTACTGGTATGCAGACAAAGTTGTCCTGGACATAGCGCTTGAAGCTTACACGCCCCGATATCTGAAGTCTGCACCTTTACTCCTAGAAGAATTGGCTGTAGAAAGACCTACTACCTGCTAAGCACCTCAACCTGGTGTGGGCTGTTCCATCTTTGCTCGCGCCAGATCGTCTATTTTTGGGACCCACGTGGGGTGTCGAATATCTTGGCGGAAAAACCATTGTATCACTTGTATACCAAAATACAATAAAGGAAGGTGTGTATCTGTCGATACAATGGCCCAACATTTGTGCCTGAGAGCTCCAGTGGATAGAAAAAGCATCCAACAAAAAAAAAAAATTACAAAACTCTCGTAATGCGGACATTTTCCTTATGAATGTTTGTCCAGAAGTCACACCGAAAGATCACTATCACCTCTACCTCCACATCTAAGGTATCATTGAAGCTAATAATCACAATTGCATGAGAGTAATCGCCCATTAGGTCTGAGAATATCATACGACAGATAATTTCTGGGTAATAAATTGCATAAATTCTAGTCCACGCGTTCCATGTTTCATCCGATAGCCAAACTCCGTCCAAAATCGCCGGCCCTTGACACGCTTTACATCAGCTTTCTATAAATACGAAGTATTTCGACATTTAAATGTGTTTCGACATGGACGAAGTAGCAATTTTCGATTTTATGATCGTCAGTGGTCATGATCTTATTTCTCCTGAACGCGCTTGTGAAACCAACAAGGCACAGACGACTCTACATGTACGGGTACTAAAAAAAAATTGTCCTTCAAGTCGGATATTGTTTTGTTTATTTTCATATCGTAAATATAAACCTTTGATACACGGGGAAACCTTTTAGGATAGCTATTCACCCTTGCCATGGATTCCTACTTCGAGTTACATGTAAAAGGACAAAGGAACTTGTTATGGTTTTAATTCTCTCACAATTTTATAACGCAACAATTACCGTATGAAAGGTTCCTCTATGGTTACGATTTGTTTAAAAATAGAACAATTTTAAACAATCATTCTCGAGACAGTGTGCATTCCTTTTCGAGAACGTCATTTTTCGTCTGATTTAAAAAAAAAAAATAACAGAAAAGAAAAATTATATCTGCCAGCGAGGCCGACCAAGAAAACCCGAAAACAACAAAGAAGAAAACAAAGACAGTTCAAAGAAATGTTTATTGTTGATTCAAAAGATGAAAATTTAAAAAATAAGGAAATGGTCAGCGGGTGTTTACTCTAAACTGAAGGAGAGAAAATGCCAGTCATTCAATTGTTCAAGACCGATTTATTACAACACCATAGAAAAGGAACCACATCTGGTGGTTCACGATCAGCGTTCATATTTGCCGTCTGTCTGGGTGGCAGACTAATGAGTCGAGGGATTCGAAAACTGATGCCGACTATGGTAATAATTTGTTGGATTAATTAGAGTCGGAGCGGTGGAGATGTGATATGCATCTGGAAAATGCAACACACGGTCAGTATGAGGTGTAAGTTGTGTTTACGGGGATGTACCACATAACGCACGCTCTTGGCCATTGGAGACTATTTTACGGAAGTAAATAAACAAAAGAGAACGATGGGCACGCTTTGATGAGGGCTATTGGTTACTTTGTTTCTTAATTGATCCTGCACTCTGGGGAGTGGCTAATGTTTTAAAAAGCGACATGCGTTTACGGAAAAGATCTAAGGAGCATGGCACAACTATGTAGACTGTATACGCTCTTTATATTGCTTCAGTTTCGTAGGAAATTTATGATCAAATAATTGTTTGAGTATGGGCTAGGTAGATAAACACAATCGAATAATGCAGATTAGACCTAGCAGTGTCTCGATAGGTAGCTGAGAGAGCTTTTGATATCGTCCCTGTTGAATTTTAAGATGTTTTCAAGAGTTGAATGATTTTCTTTAAATGATAGTCATTGGACTCATTGGAATTTTGTTGGCACTGATGCCTTTGTTTGCAAAAACACACCAAAATTTGACTTTGTTTTCATTCGCTAAGTCCTGCAGAGCTTCATGGCTTTACTTAATGGTTTTTAAGTGTACGATATGTCAGCTCAGCGCTTAGAGTTGAGCTTGACTGCTGGTAAATATGTTGACAGTTATACCTCTGATACCTGACTCGAGATTAATGTTGACACAAATATGAATGAGCTACAGCTCGGTACGCAAAACCCCGGGCAACAATCCTCCTTTCTTAAAAGCTTCTCAGTTTATATCCTAAAAATACCAACGCTAACTTCTGATTCCATCTTCGAACCGTATAAGAACTTTGGACCACTATCTGCATGTCAAGGTGCTTTTTCAGCGAAGTGTAGTATATTGAAGTCCAATCAGCGCCTCTCTAGAACAGGATTGCATAGCCCCTATTATGCTGAGGTGTTCATGTCTTTGGAACCTGACTCTCAAAGCTCTATCCACATTACACTATTAAATTGGGAGCGTTCCGCAAATTTTACCTTCACTGTGGCGCGTAGGGAAAACCAGAAGGCAATGCTTGCGGTACATATTCCTGGCTCTTCCCTCATACGCTGTTAGCTCAGTAATTCACTAATCACCACCAAATTTTTGATTATCAGAGCCAACAGTCTACTAGTCTATTCAGCACAGATATACGTAAAGACGTGCCACCGATTCCTCCAAACCTTATAAGGCACCAAGCAAAATCGAGTTTTCCCAGACCTTCTTCAAAAAGGTCTAGACGTCATCACTCCGAAACTGACATCCCTAATTAGGTCCACCTGTGATACATTCCTCAAATTTGAAGGGAAGTAAAATTGGTTTACTTACCAAAAAATGGGAAACCCAATAAGATGGCTTAATCGTCTCGTTGAATTCCATATCAGAGGCAAACTGGAAAGAAAGAAATCTCTGAATCCTTTCCAAAATGCATACCACAGTGGACATGCAGAAGACAGGTTATAATCAAAAGACGTCGCTCTATGCATCTCTCTCGATATCGAGAAGACATTCAATAATACAAGATGTGACTCGATCTCGAGTATCTCATCTCATAGTAGCGCTGACCGCACCATTAACTTTTGGATTAGGGTAATGTTCGGAAGCCATATTACCACAACCACATCGGGAGAGGTATCATTATCAGCCCCAGCAGTACAAGGCAGCCCAAAGCGTGAGGTCCTTACACCACTTCTATGCTTAATTGTCATCGACAACCTACATGTCGATGCTTACTGATCTCGGTTAGGAAGTCATAAAAGATGGAATAAAGGTCTGCAAACGTATGCAAACTGAACTTCAATTTATCTGACAAGTGCGTTATTTGACGACTCAGACTCTCTTAGTATCTTTCACCTAATTTAATCGCTCTAAATGGCATAGAAATTGGTTCCCAGTTAATTTTTTATCATTGACCTAGTCGTAGACTCAACTGGATACCAATTTTAAAAAAATTAGCTAATATTAAAAGCCACCAAGACACTGTTGCCCTGTCGTTGCCGGTAAAACCTGTAGATTAAAACGCCAAGTCATCTCCTGGCTACATACGAGTACATATCATGATATTGAAAGCTACCATCACATATGCCCCTACAGTGGTGGAAAAAAGACTGAACGAAAAATCATAACGCATAGTGGCACAAACCATAAGAACCCTCAGAAAGACAAATAATGCAAGTGTCAGCTATGATTTAGGTACACGCCCTCAAGTCTCACAATCTTCCTCCTTATCTAGCTAAATCCGTTCCTCTCATAGTTTGCCCTTAGCAAATCCGACGCTCGTTTCCTCACGTAACTCCGTCTAATCTTATTCCGAAACCAAGGTACACACACGAAATACCAACACTAATTCCAACGGCGAGCCGCCCTTCTTCTCGAATGCGTTTATTTACACTTTGCACTAAACTTTCAATAAAAATATCTACAGACGAGGAGAAAAAAGGGTGAAGGCAAAAAAAAAGGAAAACCACTCGGCGACTATCAGTTTACCAGATTTTCAACCGAAAAGCCCGGAAAGAGTAATAGAAAATATGTCTTACGTCCATCGCACTGGAGTAAACATTTAAATCGGATTACTTCGTGCCGGGTGCTACGGCTTATGCCACGATTTGACAATGTCGTGAAACGCTCTGCTTCAACTTCTGCTCGTGCGGTTCACTAGTTTTTTAGTTTCGATTCATTTCGCTTTCGTTTGGAATTTTGTTTGTTCGTTTCGATAAGGAGCCGGTTGTAGTCTCGAAAATTAAATATTTATCAGGAACAGTGAACGGAAAAACATTATTTCAGGCGATTACATATGATTTCAGGGCGTGTGATGACTTTTCTTGTCCTATAATTACTGCTGGGAGTGTTGACCGGCTGAGTGCGACTTTAGCGCGATGAAGACTGATTGGCAAAAGGAAAACTTTCTTTTGGTTGCAATGCTACCGCGAATTACTACTGTCGGGTGGTGGAGGTTTATTCTGGGCGTAAGCCGTTTTGCAGTTTGATTTAATATTTTTTCGTCGTTGTTTCTTTAGCTAACAAGTCACGTAGGGAGAAGCTAGAGCTGAAGAAGAAAAATGTTTTGTCTGCGTGCAATTGGAAATCATTTGATGGTAATCGAATATTAATTCAGTTATTCAATGCATATAGCGGGTAGTTGGAAATATATGTATGTAGTTTTTGGCAGTCTCCAGTAATAAATTATCGAGATAAAGTCGCAGACTGTAGTCATGTGGTGGAGTCTGGCTTCCTGCGACGGCATTTGGTATGCAATTGAGGATAACATTCATGTAGCGGGATTCGGATTTAAATTTTAATAGATTCTGCAAATATAGACGATCGCCATTCTGGTTACGTTTAATTGGTTTTGGCTAGGAATGATATAAGCATCTGGTTGTGGTCCCGCTTGAGAGCTTTGTGGACGGATCCAAGTGTGTTTGATCCACGTTGTGGATGATGAGCTAGATAGAATTCGTGAGATTCGATAGTTCACAGTATTTTTTTTTTTATGTCCTTATAAATGCACACACAGGGTATGAATTGTGAAGTGATCGAGTGTTATGCCTCCGTCAGCATTTTTTTGATTATCTCTCATTTATGGCGGTTGTTGTTGCACAGTTTTTCAGTATAGGAATTGTTCTTGGCAATTCCGCTCAATAGTCGGTGATGATTACCATTGCACCACGACCACCCCCTGATATGGTTTAGGTTTTTTTTCTTTGACCAAACTCGCTCAGTTCTTCATTACGGAATTAACCTTTCGAATAAAACGGAGTTGATTTCGCTACTAGCTCTCCAAATATACAGAGCAAATGTTGAAGATTAAGAATGCTCTGGAATACCGAACAAGTTTGAAGAAGAAGATTTGAAGGCATTTCTTCATAAAGACTCGCGTCAAGCTTTAGCCGAACTTGGAAATTCATTACAAGTACAGGATGCGTATGGTATTTGAGGACATCCATTTCAGTAGTAGTTATTCATTTCTCAAGACAACTTTCTGTTTTTGTCCAAAAGTCCAAAACAACCAACCGCAAGAATGACAAATGGCTATGTTCAGATCCTACAGTGGTTCCCCATGTTACGCATACGAAATTTCTAGCTACTCTTTTGGTTCTAAGAGCCGCGAGCAACAAAGGATATGTTATGCCATCTCATTTGTTTCCCCAGGAACTTTGAGCTAATGATGCCGCCTAAATCGAGGTTTTATAAAACGTTATGAAGCCCTGGACTGATAGGGTCCGTAGTGACAAGCCGTACATATGTATTTCAGCAGGACTCTGCTCTTTCAGACAAAGCGATGGCGATCATCCCTTAAAGCCTCTTAGCTTCCCAGACCTTAATATGGATTATTGCGTAGTTGAACTTGAGACCAATAGCATCCTCGTCCGCCCACCGGACGATATATGTATGTATGTAACTGCTAGCATGGTCAGTAAGAATAAAGAGCATTTAATTAGGGCATGCAAACCAATTTACGATCCAGGATTGAACAGGTTACTATCGCTAACGGAGATCTTATTGAGTAATTTTATAATTAAGTAGTCTCTCTATTTTTAATTTCTATTTGTCCTCAAATACCGTACGCACCCTGTAGATGGGACAACAGTTTCGAGACGTTCAAAAACATTGGACATGATTCAAAAGCAAAAACACTGGGAACCCTACCAATTGAAGCCGCTATCTATGTATACGATAGCCTTAAGCGTCAAAATCCCGGCCATGCATCAACATAGTGGGCAGAAGCAAATAAGCATGGTTCAAAGGCACTGCACTACATTTGGGGGGATCAGCGGGATGCAGTATATTATGAGCTGCTCAATTCGAACGAAACCATCGCAGGAGATTGCTATCGACGGCAATTGATGCATTGGAGCCCGGATTGAAGGGAAAACAGCCGCCATAGCAGCAGAGGCGCAACAAGTTGACTTTGCTACATGACAACGCTCAGCTACATATTGCTCATGTCGTTCTAATTTACTTGAAAGACCTGAAATCAAATATCCCATCCCAACCGCCACGCCGTATTAGCTAGACATTGCCCCTCGGATTACCACTTGTTCCGATCAATGATACATGACCTCGTTGAATAGCACTTCCGATCTTTCGGATGCCAAAAATGCAATAGATTCTTGGGTTCACAGTTTTTTGAACGCGGAATTCGTATGCTGTTATACGGATGAGCAAAAGATGTAGCAAGCGATGGAAAATACGCAGGTCGATCCAAAAGTAATAAAAATCGGTTATTTTCAGCTCGTATGACAAAAAAAATTTCTTTTTCATTTACCCACTAGGTAAACTTAAAATCATATAAATAAGAGGCACATTCATTTGCATACGAACCGTCGAAGGGATAACGAAAAATGAAATTAGAGCTGCCTTCAAGTACCTCTGCTTGAAACAACTGTCTAGCAAACTGTCTATGGCACCGTTCAAAGAATCCTTGCGATCGGATTGCAAATGAAAAAGGCCTCTGGGCGTTGGGTAAATTAAGCGACAAGCTAATTAAAAACGAGTCAACATTTCGAGGAGAAATTTTGTTTCAATCAGATCAGGAAATATATATTTCGGCGGGAAAGGTTATGGCATTCGTTTTCTGGGACGCTGAAACTGCGAGCTGGAGTGCTGTTTCACCAAGACAATGCACCGACTCACAAGGCCGCAGTTGCGTTGCCTGCCGTTCAAGAAACGATATTCGAACTACTAGATCACAATGACTTCTACCCCTTTCATCGGTTCCAGGAGCACATCAGAGGCAAGAAATTTGAAGACGATAGCGAAGTTATGGCCGCTGTTAAGCCACTTTGGGAGGGTCAAGACAAATAATTTTTTTCTAAGGGAATTCTATTATGATCGCCGTGGCGCAGTGGGTAGTGTTTTGGCCTCTCACAAGCGATGGTTGGATCCCGATAACACCAACCATCAAATGTTTATTTCGCGGTTTCTCTCCTCCGCGGGGTACTAGCAAAAACCTCCGTAGTACACTTGCCTTGAAAAACCTTTTCGGCTCGGTTAGAAAGACTATTTCGAATTGTCCTTTTTATTTTTAATTTGTGTATTATTAAGGTTGTCATTCGATTCCAATCCAAATCTGAATATTGTAGCTCTTGTATTGACAGTGCTGTTTGTCTTTTCGGAGCTTAATATATTTTTTTCATTATTGGGCATTATGCTTGCCTTCATTTCTTTTATTTTTTCCAGATTTATGTTTTTATTTCCTTTCTTCTTCCATTGTTTACATTTGCGTTACTCCTTAAGCCAATAACTTTCCCTAATATGTAAAGAATTGTGCATTCTACGGACCATGAGGCAGTTTTTGTAGATAATACCAATATAGTATTCCCAATGGGCTCCTGAATCAACTCATAAATTCAAAGAAATAAGTAGAAAACAATATCTACATACATACATACATTGTTGTATCACAATAAAACGAATCAAGTGTAGAAAAAATAAGATAAAACAAAAGACCAACGCTCGAGGGAAAACAACAAACACAATCCAGAGATTTACGACGATACAACCTAACCAAGACGTATCGTCATCACTCAACTGTGTTGCTCCTCACAGGTCAAATACTAAAGTAAATAAAGAAAATAATCTCATGCCAATCATGCCGCACATGCAAAACGAAAAAGTTTCAAATAAAAGCTTACCAAAAAGGACTTAGTGTCGTTCTTTTGATGGGTGTCGCGTTGTTTGTATAACTTCGAAATATTCCAGACATTTTGAATTCCCCTTTCTTTTATTCACTTTTTTAAAAACAAATCGCACAGTGCTTGCAACAGAAAACGTACAAAACACAACAAACAAAAAAAACTGAATTAAAAAAAAAACAAATTCTTTTTCTCTAAAGTTTTTTGCTCTTTGAGTCTTTTTTACTTAGAAGCAGTCGGAATGGATGTATGTCACTACATCCGTTTCCGATAAAAACAAAATGCGAACGAAACGTTTGTCAGAATTTTTGAATTTCCAACTGATCACAACATATTCGCAAACAAAAATCCTTTTTTTTTCTAATCTCTTATCTCCTTTTTTTCTTTTTCATTTGTACGATAAAAAAAATGTTTTTTTTTCTTTTTTTTTTGTACTTTATTTTCTTCACAGTTCACAATTTGGGTTTTTTGATTCCTTTTTCATCGAATTCCCGTCGATTCCTTGCGATTACGTTAGCACCGATGTAATGAGTCA
This sequence comes from Merodon equestris, assembly GCA_958301585.1. Lineage (NCBI taxonomy): Eukaryota > Metazoa > Arthropoda > Insecta > Diptera > Syrphidae > Merodon > Merodon equestris. The sequence goes on from OY284416.1 coordinate 112,581,711, forward strand.
TTTCTTGACTCGCGTCAATGCGTTTTTTTTTATTTTTGTTTTTGGTTATCTAATGAATGTTTAATCTGAAAGCCAATGCAAATAAAATTTAGTTTATTCTCGAATACGAAGTAGTTGTTGAGGTTACGCAGCCAATGGAATAATTCTGGTGGATTGTAGACAGCGGTGGGGACTGACGCGTACGCAGAAATGTCGGATTCAATTAGAATTGTTTTAAATTTGGGTCGTTTAGGGCTCGCTTTGAACGTGAGGTGTTTTCATTTCGGGGAACATTAAATGTGCTTACAATCTATGTTATTAGATATAAATAAATGTAAATTATGTATCGGGCGCCAAATTTGTTGCTCGGCCGACAAGTAGCACTCGACAACGCATACAGTGTAATTCATAAAAATAGTCTGGCGTGAAAGTACGAGTACTGTTTACGCACAATTGCCTGCAATTCGAAGATAAACGAGTTCAACCAAATGTATCGTTAAGAGCCTCTTATTCAAACTAGATATGTAAGTAATTCAAGATAGAAACAAGCGTGGGAAGGTCCTCTGAGACAAGCCCTATTTCTAGCCGCAAAGAGGATTTTGTTTTAAGAGAAATTGAAATTGCAAAATATTAACGGAAAAGTCGTTAAATAAAAAAAGAATATACATATGTATGTAGTTGAATGCGGCATGTGAGCAAACGCCACAACATAAAACAAGAATCACAAGATTAATATGCGTTCACGCCTCCATATGTAGAAGAAAACGACAACCAACAAGATGACTTTTATGATCTCCTCGGTAGAACGTACGCTCAATGCCCCAACGATGACACCAAAATCGTTTTAGAAGATTTTAATGCTAGACAGAGTTAGAAAGACATCATTAAATATCAGATAAGACATCACAGGCATAGCCTAAACAACAGCACGTCGTGTGTTGATGGGATTTTAACTTTTAGTAGCAAGATCACGATTTCCAATTCTTAACACCCAAAAGAGAGATGGTTTCTGGACCAAATGACATTTTACCTAATAAACCACATTGCAATCGATGCGAGGTACTCTTCCAACATAACAGATGTTCGAACTGTCCGAGGAGTCGACATTGACTCAGATTTATTTCCTTGTTGTAGCAACGGAGTCGAATAAGATCACCGAAATCGGAATTGGAAAGCTGCAGTCATAAGAGATCTAAAGTAATCTACACAAACCACAGAACAGCAATAAAACGTTGTCAAGACAACATCAGCACAACTGATGTCCTCGGTTTCAAGCAAGAAATCCTTGGTCTAATAACAAGTGCAGACTAGCGCCACGCTGAATCGACGAATGAGGGCTGCTCATGAACTCTACAAATAGATATAAGGGAGGGTAATGAGCTTCTGAGAAGAAAAAAGGTTGAGATAGAGCAGGTAGAGAGATGAAATCACAGGAATGCCGACTTTAAAGCCGCATATGACAAAGAAACACGGTCTATATCAAGTCTGCATAATTGCTTGCATACGCGGATGATATGGAAGTGGTTGGTGGAACACAGCTAGAAGCGGCTCAGTAGGTCTAAGGATAAATGAGAGCGAAGCAAGTACATCCCACGTACTAAATGGACGTCTCGGCCAGAACTTCATCTTTGGAAGTCTACTCGCTAGTGACAAGCAGCAACGATACCAGCGTCGAGATCATTGACAGAATAACTATTGCCAATCAAGGCTTCCTTGGGTTCAAGAGGCAACTGTGAAGTAGAGCCCTCTCTCGGCGAACCAACATTTTACAAAACTTTTCAACATTTCAATCATCCCGGTCGCCGTCTTTGGCGCAGAGATCTCGATATTATCAAAAGCGAATGTGACCATTTCGAGTTTTGAAGTTTCTGCACAGTTTTTGGCCACGTCTATATTATTGTAACTGAGAGTGGCTTGGTCAGGTATCCAAAATTCCAACGTACGTCACGCCACAATTGCTCCATTTTAAAGCCTTCGATTCCAACCTTTAGGGACGAAACAGTCATGTAACGGTCAATGAAATTCACCATTGTGGAAGGACTGCATTGGGCCAGAATTGAGAATCAGCTTTGGTCATATAATTGATTTATTAAAAGTAATGATTCGGACAACGAACAAATCTTGTGTCTTAGCCAGAACTTTATCTTTGGGAACCATAATTTTGAAATGTTCGAGGGTTTCGTCTACCTCTTATACTCACTAGTGACAAGCAGCAACGTTGAGATCAGACGCAGAATAGCTCCTGCCAATTCTTTCTCTTTGAAGTAGAGTCCCCTCTCGGAGAACCAAAAAATATTTTGCAAAACTTTTCAAAATTTCAATCAACCTGGTCACTGTCTGCGGCATAGAGACTTCAAATGTGGTTATTTCGAGTTTAGAAGCTTCCGCACAATATTTGGTCTACGAACCACGAACTGTACAGTACCATTGTCTTGAACCAGGTGTCTACCAATCCAATGTATACCACGTCGAGCGAATGCGTAGTCCATTTCGCCGTTCTGTTTTAACCCTGATGGAAGACACAGCAGTAGCCACCGCATTAAAGGTAGCACAAACAGGTAAAAACGGACCTCAACCGCTCACCACCTGAACTGATTCTCCCGGCTGAAGACTTTTTGGTTGAGGCCCAGGTTCATCTTAAAGTGTAGCGCTAAACGTAAGTATGTAAAGAAAAATGTTGGTCTTAAAAAGGACGCATTCTAAGGTATTCAAATTCATATTGTAACGCGAGACATGGAAGAATCACTCTCATGACAGGGAGGCTTGACGAGGCTCTGAAATGCCGAGTCTAAAATAGCTGGTAAATCATTTTTATATTTATGGTAAGGTATTAAAAATCAGAGCCGAATTTCTTGTTACGAGCATTTACTCCAATTTCCGATCGTAACTACTGAGTGTTTCTAGAAGTACCGAAAATATCGCAGACAAAAATGCAATGAGTCGATTCTATGCAGTTTAAATCTCTTAATCCATCTTGATCTGCAATGAGTCGATTCTATGCAGTTTAAAGTATCTCTTAATCCATCTTGATCTGCAATGAATCGATTCTATGCAGTTTAAAGTATTTCTTAATCCATCTTGATCTGCAATGAGTCGATTCTATGCAGTTTAAAGTATCTCTGAATCCATCTTGATCTTACCCTCCACGCTTAGAAGATTAACTTTTTTTAAGAACTGAAGCCTCTGGATATTTCGAAGCGACGAACTTCTCCGATTGAACTTTGCCAACGGCTGAAGAAAATCCTGAATCTCATCGAACAGTCATCTTATATTGGAAGATGTTTTGGGCAGACTTCACATCAGTGATGTGGTTCCAACAAGATGTTGCCACATGCCACACAGCTAGTCAAAAATTTGATCAACTCAAGAAGTAAGGTAGTCATCCAATTTCGAGAAATGGTTTGGTCGAATAGGTGAGCTTCATGCGATCCGTTGAAGCCGCTGTATTACTCCAACCAGATTAGAGGACCTCAGAAACAATATCGAACGTGAAATTGTCATCGTCCCAGCCGATGTGTGATGAAAAGCGCTGGAAAATATTCTTTGAAGAATCGGTTACTGCAAACGTGCTGACAGTTTTACACATACATATGTACATATGAACGTGGTCGAAATACAAAATTGTTATTTCCTTATTGGAAAACCCTCTACTATAAGCGAGCGTTTCAAAACAGTCATTAGTTTACTACTCTTTGGATCGAAGAACCCACAAGTAGTAAGAAAGTTAAATAAGTAATAAAGCCTCTTGCTATGTTGCTTTCCGGCAGCGGCGGGATCTTAACGTCTATGAAGGTCACCTACATTAAAACAAACCTATCAATTAAGAACACAAAACGTAGAAACAAATGTCGCTTTCCATACAGGGAGGAATGAAAACCCCGGATTCTGTATTAGAGTGGAGTGTCTGTCTGTCAAAACCGCAGTAACAGTGCACTAATCTGCGTACGATAAGGTTACTACCTTTCAATCACACTGTAGACAGAAAACAGGAAATTGGCCAACCACCGAAACGCACTGTTTCAAAAACAATTTTTTTGTACAAAATGATGCCAACGGGGACAACTATACAAACAGAGAATCAAATTAAGGAAAAAAAAATAAGCAAACAAGCCACGCACACATTTTATTCTGCATCACCAAAGTAGAACGGATATGTCAGCTCATAAAGACAACGTGCAAACACAAACTGTGTACTAGACAGACGGGCAGGTTTTGTCTATTAATTAGAAATCACAGCACTTGGTGTACCAGATTTTAAAAATATTCAATTTACAAAGAATGAAAAGGAAAATGACTTACAAGAGGTTTGTTGAGTTTTATCGTTTTCTCGGATTCCACCCGGAAACTCAAAGGTAGTTTCTGACACTTTAGAGAATTGATATCAACTGAAAGACACAAAGGCATTTTGCTTTCGTTGTGCCAACGTGAATAGCTATGGTTACCCATAATAACGTTTGAGCTTTGGGGTTAGGGTTAACATTCCTATGGTGACCATTATCCTTAACTTTTCCTATGGCTTTACAAGCCCAGTTGGGATAGGAAGTAGGGTACACGCTGCTTGTTATTCAACAAGTTCAACAACCAACGTCATAGTGCTGCGGACATGATGCTTCTCGGACTATAAATAACGCTTTTCCAAATAAAGAGGAGAAAAGCAACTTTTATGGGAGATTCTTGATTAGTTTATTTGCAATTACATGCCACTCTCGTCTGGTTTGTGTTCATATTTGCCATTTCTGTACCGACCGAGTGCAAGTGGAAAACACACGCATGATGTGAATTATTTGTTTCGTTTATGGACCGGCAACATTGGCTTGTCAGGCTGGCGCTAATTGTAGAATTAAATAAACTTTGCGAATGAAGCCGACGAAAGTAAGAGACGGCGGCGAGTAGGAACTGTGGGGAAGGAAAATTAATTTCATACACGCTTCCGCCTTTAAGGATTATTAGAGATGAGTTTCAAGGAAAGGACACCTGTCGCGGTTATTTGTCGTGTAATTTTATTACCACATGGAAACGGAACTGTTCGTTCAAATGATCGACAAATTTAACTTAAATATCAACGCTCTCCCGCACAGCCTCTTTATCGCCAACGCCATCTTCATGCCCGAGTGACATTATGGAAACTGTCACGAACATAATAAAGTTTTTTAATGCGCGACATTTCGGCGATGTAAAGAGAGTAAAAAGAATTAATAACTACAATTCATTACCAGTTTATGACAGGCGATTACATTTTCTAGACAGCTTTAAGCGAATCGTGAATGAATGGAGGAGGCAACAATGTCCTTGCACTAGGATTAACGCTGGATCAATATTTAGATATGAGAATTAGTATCAAGTAAATTTATTGATTGGTTTGACCTTTTAATTGCCTTAATAATACCAGTCTTTATCAAAAAAAAAAAAAAAAAAAACAAGTCGAAGCTTCGCCGATGTAGATATGTCGGGCAATCCCGATGTTACTTAAGCTTTTTGTTTTGTTAATGTGTGTTCAACCTGGTTTACCAAGCAAGCGTGGTCTGCTACTTTCAATTTGCGAATCACATCGCCAGCAATACTATTGGTCCATATTAGGTGAAATGTATAGGTATGACTTTGAGGAACTATTAACCTTTCTTCATACCGTCGACAGTCGAAAAATATCTTAAAGAAATTGTGACGAAAAGTCTTGCAAGATGTCTAGACAGAGAAAATCACAGTCAAGATTCACTATTACTAGTTACTTCGTGAACTTGTCAATTTAATCAATTAGAATCCAAATATAAATCATCACGTACTGGTAACGTTGTCGACTTGAGGAAAGTGTTCGACACCTCGAATCATCATAATCTAATTGACGCCTTAAATTGTATTGGAATAACAGCGATCTTAGCTGACTAGTTATAAAATTACTTAAACGAGGTCTTAAATTAAAGGTAACAGTGGGAGAAAGGAAGTAAAATATGAAGTTCCACAAGGATTGTGCCTAGGACACATATTATTTTCTTTGTGCACGGATAAGAATCACGAGAAACAGCTACGAGGATGATGAAGGAGTTTGTATCAAATCTAAAGAAAACAAAGCTCATGTATGTAGGGAAACACTGAACATCTGAAACTATTGATTTATCCCACAGGCATACAGATAACTTACTCAATAGACATGTATTCTGAGGAACATGTATACTCGGTTGAATGGAGGCAGGCAACATACTGTCATAATATGTGATCTACAGTTTCATTATTTCTTTCGTTTTATTCATTTCCTTTATGTGATATTACAAAAGACAATATCCAAGATCAGGTTAAACGTGACTTACTAATTTAAACTTTGGGGCTATATCGACTTGGAAAAACATTTTTTTCAGTGATTGGTTGTATTTTGAATGGAGTATGTCTTACTAAAAATGAGTAAAAACTGCTGCAGGAACGTTAAGGATGTTGCAAAAAGCCTTAAGCCTGTCGAAAAAAAATGTTTACGAGTGATGCAAACACTTCCAAAAAGGCAGAGATTAACTTTCAAGGAACTCAAAGATCATCGATTGACCCATAGAAAGCTCGCTGATATTGTTGGTATATCATATGGATCCATTCAAAAAATATTAAAAGATCACTTGGGTCTAAAACCCGTCTTATCTGTCTTATCTCGACTGGTTCCAAAAACCCTCAATTTCTTTGGAAAAGAGCGCCGGGTTAACAATTGTAAAGAGATGATTACTGACTGTGAGGCGGTCATGAAACGTATCATAACTGGAGATAAGACTTAGATTAAACCACTCCGGGGACAAGATTTCGTTTTCATAGTAGATGTTTAACGTGAATCGTTGGGTGAACGGTGAACTAGAGAAGAACATTTTGGAAACCGAGTTGAACAACTGTTTGGCTTAAGAGTATTTTATCCGAGGAAGTCACTTTGAAAGAAACGAAATAGATTTGGAAGAATAAATTATAAACAAAATCGCCTTTTAATTTCTGGCTTTGATGTCACCATTGATGCCTTTGTGTCCAGGAATCCTTCACGGTTTAATTTTTTTTTGCTTTGCTAGTTCCTTTAGAGCACCATGCCAGCCTTTAAAGAATTTTGCATTCACGCTATGTGAGCTCAGGGCTTTAAGTACTGCTTGGCTATCGACTAGCATGTTCATTGCTGATGTCAGACTCGCGATTCATATTGGCGTATGTATTAGACGTCGCATAGCTTGGCTTGGAAGCCATAGAAACTTTGTAATTTGGGATCCAAAAACGAGTGTATATCATTTATCTCACCTCTAAGGTATTTGTATATCATTTATGAACTCTGGCGTTTATCAGGTGATCGCCACATACCTAAGTTAAACAATAATCAGGCCAATTGTTGACATACATTCATATGTGCTACGCAGCCGATACTATGTTTATCAAATCGAAGCCAGGAAGATCGTGACGAATGGACATGTGACTAGATAATCGACATATCGAGCTGTTTTTCGAGCAAAGGAGTATTTTACCTCGCAGAGCTGTTTTATTTTATGTATACATATGTGAAGTGGAGTTAGCTGAATCAGTGCTTCCTGGGTTGATGTTGGACAAGTTTGGAGGAAGACGCAAATGGTATATAGCGTGATGATTTGAGCGCCGTAACTGCGGCGAATTTCAGTTAGGTTTATGATCAGAGTCTTGGGAAAACCGATTGTCGAAGCCGTTTGGGGTGATAAGACAAGAGTGATAAGTTTTATTCGCAGAAAAGGGTACTAAGCCAGCCTTGGGTTTACGGATAAACCCTCTGTGACAAATTAGTCACACGTTAATTAGAGGGCAGTTTGTATGCGTAGTTCATAATTTGCCTATAACTATGACAAAGTCGTCGACCAGTGAGTTCGCAATGGAGATCAGGATGGCGCATATAGAGCAGATTGTCAAGGGCAATTTACTACCGAAATGGTGAAAGGACTCGACCTTGTAGGCAGCCTTTTACAGCTGAGACTGCTACTGAAACCATTCTGTATATGGATAGTACGGATTTTGAACACTGAGTGAGATAATCGACGTTGCTATAAGATAGCGTGTTCGAGTCGTAGACAGTAGTATTGAACAACACCCTCATTATCAGGGACGGCGCAATAGGCGATGCCGATTTTAATCGGCCTTCTTCTTCTTCTTTTCCTTTTTCCGGCGTTGTTATGGTCAGAAGTGTAGGACCATAACCTTCCCACTTAACTGCATTCCTACTGGTCCGCTTGTGGGGTCTGCCGGTTTGACCTCAGAAAGTAGCGGCAGGCTTCCCGGTTTGGGATTACTTCATCGCTGAGGCCAATAAAATGCTGGTGTTTTTGCATTTGTTTGCACCAATTGTTTTTCGGCCTGCCTTTTTTTTTTTGTGACACGGACATGCTCCAGATTTTTTTTGTTTGATCTTACTCTTACAACACCGGTGATCTCCAGTCGTGTCAACCCACTGATTTGCATGTACACTTGTGGGGCAGTTTAATGGTGGTATATGTGTCCCTAGGCTCACCTTGGTGTTTTCTAAATTGCCTAGATGTGATTTTTGTTTCGATTTGAATCGGCCTCTACCTGTCCAATACGATACGAACGATTCTTTCCATGGCTCTAATATAAAGTTCGACGAGTTTTTCGATCTTCTTCAGAAGTTACGACGTCGGACTGATAGGACGCGATAGCTTTCAGGAAACTTTGCTTGATTTTTCAGTTTAGGTATGACAATTGGGTTGACTTCCCTTCAAATTTGATCTATGTACCAATTTGGGACTGGGGAAACACAACAAAGGGTCATTTGGATAAACCACCAACGTCTATAATAAAAAATGATGCAAGAGCGAGTGAGACGAAACCAGGCCTCTTCAATCAGAACAAATCTTTAATTGTTTGATCTTGCTTATCTGTTGAGCCTGGTAAACCATTTGTAGGGCAGAGATAATGGGTTCCTAAAACCAATTTCTTACCAAATAAACACCAGATAAAGGATAGATGCAATCTCCTGGGTTCGATAATGTTTATGGCAACTCACAAGCGAAATTAAAAGAAAAAAGTTTAGAAATCTTACATTCATAACATCATATTCAGTCTACTAATATTCGATTTACGAGGGTGGTCCGATAAGTACTTAGCCTACAAAAGAAAAACAAAAATTTTGGAGAAATGGCGAACAAAACAACAAAAAGAAGTCGCACGGGGCCAAATCTGGAGAATACGGTGGATGGCGCAGGTGTGAGCCGGTGCGTTATCATGGCGGAATAGCACTTTTTTCTTCGCCAAGTGGGGCCGTTTTTTCTTCAATTCGGGATCGAATCGGCCCAATAATTTGGCATAGGACAGCCCTGTGACCGTTTTGCCCTTCTACAGGTAGTCGATGTGGATCACACCTTGTGAATCCCAGGAAAACGGTGGCCATCACCTTCCAACAGTGAAGTCCACTGTTTCGACTGTTCCTTGGTCTGTGGTCTCTGGTGTGTACCAGTGGATCCATGTTTCGTCGACTGTCACGAAACGACGCAGAAACTCCTTCGGATTGCGCTTAAACAGCGTCAAACACTGCTCTGAAGTGGTCTCACGGTTGCGCTTGTTGTCCGGAGTGAGCAAACGCGGCAACCATCGCGCCGACAGCTTTCTCATGCCCAAAATTTCATGCAGGATATGACCCACGCGATCTTTTGAAATGCCTACTGTCTCAGCTATCTCGCGTACCTTTAACCGGCGGTCTCCCAATACTCCGTGGTAGCCGTTTTCGGGGCACCTGGACGTGGCTCATCAAAAACCGACGTACGTTGAAACTCGTTAAACCAATTTTTGATGAGCGCCATCGAAGAAGAAGAGTCACCGTACACAACATCCAAACGCTCTTTGATTTCGCTGCGCGATTTCCCTTCCAAAAACAAGAATCGAATCACCGACCGATATTGCTCTTTTTCCATTTTTCTAAAATCCGCGAACATTCCCGCTTCCACACGCGGTCAAAACAAAACTATGAGTCCGATCCGGCTGAAATTTCGACAGTAGCCGTCTACTAGAATGTACTATACGATAGTAAGTTGCTCTTGCGATACTGGTGCCACCTGGCGGTGAGGCTAAGTACTTATCGGACCACCCTGGTAATTCCATATGAAGGGAAAGAAAACTTGTCTTCAACTATTGTCCTCTTTAATCCTTTTTAAATTCAACTTATTTACTGCGATTCTTCAAACTTAAAGTTCGAATTCAAGTACTTTACGGTTTGTTCCCCTGCAGACAAGTCCACACTCTGCTGTCTTGCATATTAATTTGTAAAGCAATTTTGTTTTTTATATTTTCCTAGGCGCGTTGTTATTCATCTTTTTATCACTATCAAATCAGTTCACAGAAAGCTAATTCAAGCACTCTTTTCACACCCAATTCCTCTCAATTAGTATTATCTGAACAACATATAAAGCGCTTTATTACAGCTTAGGAGTCTCTTTATCAATATTTACAAAATAGCCTTGCAAAGGTCAGATCGCTAAGTAAGCCCCCATGTGCAGTTGAATACCAAAATGTTCGTAAAACTCAATTAGTGATTAAGAACCGACTAAAGTGTCGGTCCCTGTACGTTGTTATTTAATCAGCAAATTAAAACGCCATTCTGTTGCACACTCAGGCTTATGTATAAGGCTTAGTATGTACGAAACCAGGTTTTATTTAATTTTGTTTACCTTTCTGCATCATTGCATTCGATTACTGGAGCACGTATTTGTGTGGGAAAAAACGAAAACCAGTTTAAGCGCTTTGGGATGAGGTTTTATTCGAATGTCGCGCCCTGCCATCGACTGCCGCATTGTTATTGTCGACTACAATGTGCGCGATTGTACAATCAGATGCCTTTATGGTTGTTAGATGTTTCTGTTGATCAGTTAAGAGATGCAAATAGGCAACTCACGAATTAGAATATCAATTAGCAGTACAGTTGGCTTGGAAATAGGCTTTAATTGACTCTTAAAGTAGACAGGGGGACGGAAAGTTTCTTCAACTTTCAAGACAGACACGGGGGTCAATAGGCTGATGAATTGGTCTTTGATTTTGCCTCCTCCACATGCACTCGTAGGCGTTATAATAAAGTGATATGCAAAGCCACATAGTAAAATATGAGATAAGAAAAAACTGGGTCGTCTGTGAAAAGTGTTTAATAAACTCCTTCAGAAAAACAAACATTCTGTCGACGTTATCGAAACGTATTGAGATATCGTAAAAATACAAACTGAGGGCATGGAACATTTGAACCAGTTTACAATCGATTACTAGTCTACATAGCGCCTGTCATGCTGTTATAAGGCTTGCAGCGAAGGTGTGAAATCGAAAGGTTCGCCCCGGGTGTAATGCACCCGTAATCAATGCAATTAATTTGAAAACTTGTTTATGGAAAAACAAAACCCAATGGGTGACTACATAATTGGGTGTAAAATGTAGGTGTAAATGCCCGACAAACGACAGGTAGATGGTGTGTGAAATGTGAAAATCGGTAGGCGCCTCTTCGTGGTAGATATCATAAAAATAGTACAAAAACCGCATAATGATGGCTCGTGCACGCTAGATGACTAAAATTACGTAAGACAACACTTGACCAATATATCAGACAATCATGCCGACTCGTTTATTTTAATGATTTTCAATTTATTCACTTCAGTGTTAATAAGCCGACAAGCTGCTTCTATAGCACCGGTACATCATAAATCAAAAGGAGAACTTCATTGTCTCTGCCACATTTACGACAAAACGTTTTATTCACAACTGAAAAAATAAATTGCCTATGATGAATGGAGCTGTCCCGCATTCAGGCGGGGTTGCGCCTTTTGTAGATTCTCTTCCTCTGCACGTCAGTATAAATTAGAAGTTGCAATATGATTGATGCAACCCGACAAGTTGCCATAAGGTTCTTATCGAACCCACTAGACTTGTGTTATCATCAACAACCTGCTTTTCAAATACAACTATTTTTAGAGTAAACTCTTCTAGACTCTAAATGCAAATTCTTGGGGAATTTATAATTGAATTTCCGTTGCGAACAGAAATATGGAATCTGTTTATGTGGACGAGTAAACATTTTGGTATTTTTGGAACACACTTGTGAATATGGTTCTGCAAAGTCGTTAGCACACGAGATAGAGGATATCTCAATTTTTGTTTTTTTTTTAATTACACTCTCGTGTAGGTTTGCGAGATAAGAATCGGGATCAACTGTCGCCCTGTTTCTCGTACGTTCTAAATAATACAAAGATATGTATATAACGACTGCAACTCTTAAATTCCACTTGGGTCGTATCGTATTACTCTCGATTTAACCAAAGCCACATGCGAACGAGTTCATTTCGATAACAATATCCGGAAATGGTAGCAACAGCGGTCACTTGAGATTAAATGCCTGTTTCTGTACGTTAAAATACTGGGCTATGCACCCACTGTTTTGTTTATGTGTATGTTGATATCCAGCGTGCTTGCGTTAATCAACCACCCAACATGGAGCCTGTGTCGAGCGACTATTGGTCAAGTCATCATCTCGCTCCATGGAGTAATTTAAACAAATCAATCGTCCTACGCACGAGGGATGGCTGTATTCATACTCATCTATCGGTCAAATGTTGTTTGAAATGAAAGAATTTCTCTCAACAGGCACACGCGGTACGCATAAACAGTTGCAGATGATTGGTATGTCTGTGTCTGTCGGATCCCCCATGTATGTACATATATTCATCCAAATATGTAGCCGCCTACGTTAATTAATCTTTTCTCGTCTCCATCTCACTGTTGCTACCCAGGATGTCTTGGGTCTTCCTTTATAAACGGGAAATTACTGGACACACGCTGATGTGTAATGAAAATCGCACACATGATAAGAATATCTCTGCCGTCGTTCTCCACTTATCCATATCCATCCATTCTATTAGTCTATTAGCCGGTTGGTTATGTAAGAGATAAGCAGGGTAGTGAGAACCGCACAATTAGACATGATATACGATGTCGGAGAGAAGAACGCCCCTTGCCTGTTCTCAAGAACTTGGTGCTTCAATGCACTTTCGCTGGTGCAGCAACGTCTATCGGTACGTGGGCTTTCCCGTATATACAATTGTTGCTAATGTCGGCCGGCTTTTAATAAGGTCTAGTTGAATCAGTCAGTCTGACACGTTGGCATGAGGAAGCCTTTTGTTAGCTTGTCTACGAGAATGCGATAATTTGGTCACTCGAGGGAGCAAACTGTAATTATGAAATTATACACAAGTTTGTGTATCAAGACGATTTCGAAAATAAATAGAAAACAAGCGATAACAGGCGCTTCTATGGATGAGTAACATGAAAGGAAAATGGAATAATAAGGAGTTCAAATGTACACCAGCTAGAGATAAGTTAATAGGGCGATCGAAGGTCATTTCGTTTTCTTATTTCGAAATTCAAAACTTTTCGGGAACAACCAGAAATCTTTCAACAAAGACTGTTTATTCCCCGTTCCCCGCAACAAGTCAACGCCCGTAAGAGATGATGACGTCTGAGGAAACTTGAAAATTATTTGAAACAACAGAACAAAGTGTGGTGTTACGTGTAACAAGAGGACCTTTCCGCTTTCAAAACCACCACCCTTTATCTGAAGGAATGGTTTTCCAGTTTATTCCTCTTATTCCATGTTCTTAGGGTGCGCGGCAAGGAATTGTCGTGATTCATGAGAACAGAACAATGCTTTCGCGAATGTTGTCGAGTAGATTTCGTCTCTCCCTGGTTCAGACGGTTTTAATGCAAATTGTTTGTTAAGGATTTCTACATTTTTTATTACTCGTACATGGTTTTGAAGGGCAACGACACGTTCAGGAGAGCTGTTGTGAAATCCCATGCTGAGGTGGAATATAAAAGGGAAATTTTAAACAGGTATGACGAGTAGGTCTTAATGCGCAGTTGTTGGAATTTGTGTTGTACTATTGTGATTAAATTGAAAGGTAAAAAGGTGACTTGGAAGGCTGTTTGTATTTATTCCCCTTCCTACTAAGTACACTGATCACAATAATATGTACTATTACTGAATTCTTCGTGTTGATGTGCCTTATCCTTATATCACCATGATAAAGACAAATTGCAACATTTCCTTGTTGGACCGTAAGCTCCAAAAGCATTATCGAGTATGAAACAAAGTTGATTTGATTGATTAGATGATTGCAATTTTCGTGCCCGATCTTTATATGTGGCGAAAAGTTTGATATATGGCGAACCTCGTTATTGTTTTATGGACTTGTCGTATACCAGTGAATGGGTCTTGGGAACAGAAGACATACGAAGGGTGATCCAACATAACGATCTTCTATTACTCGTATTTCCAGTCCGTATAAAAAACAGTAGATTAACGTAAAAAAAATCATATAAATAGACCAGGATTCATTTCAATACGAACCGACGAAGGGAAAAAAACTGACTACCAAAGACATACATACACAGCGATTTGGTAAAAAAAAAAATTGGGAGACTCTTTTCTCCATTATCTACAGTAGCATGCTGAACCAAGGAGTTGAACATCGCGAAGGACCATCCACTTCCCTTACTAAAGATGACGCGAGAAAAATAGAAAATGTTGTGTTGACAGATCGAAGAGTGACCATCAGCCACATAGCTGAGGACACAGGGATTTCATATATCACCGCTCAAAGAATCCTTGTGATCGAATTGCATATGAAAAAAGTCTCTGGGCGCTGGGTACCGGGAATATTAACCGACGAGCAAAAGAAAAAAAACGAGTCGACATTTCTAGGATGAATCTCGAGAAGTTCTAAGCATATCAGGAAACGTTTTTGTTACGTTTTGTGACCATGGACGAGATCTACCATTTTGATCCTGAAACCAAACAATAATGGATGACTTGGAAGCGAGCTTCCTCACCGACGCCAAAGAAATTTAGTGTCTAGTTCGGCGGAAAAAGTTTTGGTATCCGTTTTTTGGGAATAATCTTAATACGCAGATCAAATAGAAGAGAAAAAAAGTCGCGGTAAACTACGAACTTAAGTGCCGTTTCACCAAAGCAATGCAGTGGCTCATAAAGCCGCAGTTGCGATGGCTGCCATTCAAAAAGCGTGATTCGATCTGCTCGACCACGCGCCGTATTCGCCAGATCTCCCAGTGGCTTCTTCAAGGAATTATTTTATTTCTAATGGAATCCTGGGTTTAGAAAAAATACAGACAAAATATATTAACATATTAGGAGACTATTTAGAAAAATAAATCATTTTTTTGACGTTTTATTTCATATCATTATTTTTGGATCACACCTCGAACGCATCGTTAGGACCTACTGAGTAAAGACATTCATTTTTTGCCCCTGTCCCTGAAGAGTGGTTTCGGAATAGTAATATTCGCACACGAGTACATTCCTTGATAAGTTCTTAGGATGGCATATAGAAGACGCCACCATTGAAAAATTCATACGATTTTAGAACGTACCAACCTTTAAACAATACGTGTCAAAATGTTAGTTCACAAGTTAAAGTGGTTTTACTGACGCTACTTTTGATGATTTTCGTGATTATCAGACAAATGGAAACAAGATGGGATCAATTCGCCGGGAGCCAATCTACAATTTCAGATCTTCTACCTTGAATTTTGCAAACTTTTACATGGATCTCAGGAACCACAAGAGCTAGGGTTCTAAAATTGGGCACTATGAGCTGACTCACAGCTACTTGGCAAGTTTGGTTTGATATATGCGTACGGACGGACAGACAGGAGAGTCTTCTCTACCGCAGCTTTACAAGGTAGAAGACTAAAGTTCAATTTCTGTGTGTTTTTAAGCATTACTCTTATTTGAACTCTTATAGAGAAGTAGTTTGCTGATTTTAAACGCGGCTGTAAAAACACCTATAATGCTGAACGCTCTGGTCTCTCAAAATCAGCAGCAGTTGTCCTAGAAAACATAATAAAAGCTCTACAGAATGGTTTTGGTTTGAAGTTGCGTGTGATATCTGAGCTTGCGAAAGCTCTGTTCGAAATGGGTAATACGATTGCTCACGTTCGATCAAAAACAACAAACCGGTATATGACAATGGACGTAATATGGATCTTCTTCTTCTTCTTTTCCTTTTTATCCCGGCGTCGTTATGGTCAGAAGTGTAGGACCATATGGATCCATAAAAAAAAACTCCAAAGTAAAATCGACAGCGAGCTGACTGGACAAGCCAAGGATAAAAATGATCCAAAGCGACCAAAAACGCTTTGGAAGTCATCTGTTAAAATGTGCACAGTTATTGATGTGTTTGAAGGAAGAAGGAAGAAGAAAAAAAACGTGCTCTTTCACAAAAGCAATATATCTTGTCACAAATTGCTCGTTGAATTGCTTCCCCATCTACCGTATTCTCCATGCATGGAGCACTGCGACCAGAAGGTCTATTGTGCCTGCTAGCCAATTGGACGAGGAGTTCCTCTACTTTCTTAATAAAGCTGAGGATGTCCCTCGTAGGAGCCGAGCTGATCCCGTCAGGAGTCATGATTTCACGGAGGAGGATACGCTTCCTAAGATGGCAGAGGGCAGCACACTCTGTATGTGGCAGTATGTGCTCTGCAGTTTCCTCGTCCTCTAGACGGAGTCGACACTCGGTCTCATACAATAGGTTCATTTTGTTATGATGTATCTCAGACTACAGTTTCCCGAAAGATAGCTGACCAGTCTTCTGATATCGACTCTATTATATTTGAGAATATTGATAGAGTGTTAGTTCAGGGGCCGTATGTATCTCTTCGATTGTCGGAGTCCTTAAACGCTGTTCCAAAAGCAGCTGTTACGATTTTTCCCACTTATCTAAGAGAAAATTAATCTTTGACTTGGGGATTACGCAGAAAGGTTCAGCACCTTCATATGTATCTTTCGCTGGAACCTTTCCGAGTTGGTCAGCGATTTAGTTGCCTTTAATGCCCTTGTGATCTGGCACCCACCAGAGTTTGACCTTATTTTTTTTTGCCTAGGTCTTACAGGGCATCATGTCATTCCTTGACGGATTTTAAGTTCGTAGGTATATACTGTCTGAGAGTATATTGATGGTTATACCTCTTATGACATTCTCTAAGTTCAGGCTAACACACGTTCAGATGGCGTGTGCGAGCCCACTAAGGCTGAGAGATTTTATAGTGACCACTGCCATTTAAAGAAACTTGGATTCACTAACAAGCTTGAAACCTGGGTGCCGCATTCTTCCACGAAAAAAAAAAAAACATAACAAGTTACCGAGTCTACTTGGTTGGGCGCCATGAAAACAAGCCTTTTTGTTGAGGAACGGACCACGTACTACAATAAACTACGAAAAAGTAGTTGGAAACAAGGTGTTGAACTCAAAAACCTGAATTGTATCCAATGAAGGTTTTGTCTTTGTTTCGGTGGGATTCTTGCGTTATTAGGTTTTCAAGCCTCTTTCTGCAACTAAGTACTGTGCGACACTCTCTCAAGCCTATGAGGAACTTCAAGAAAATCACTCGGTCTAGGTCAATTTAAAAGACGTCATCCACCACCATGATATTTCGAGGCCCATTTCACCCGACAGACGTTGAAACTGAAAGAGGCACCATGGAAATCCTTTACCATCTACTCTCCAGTTTTAGTTACATCAGGGTTCCATCTGTTTCGGTCTCTTCAGAGAGAATGATTGAATGGTAAGAAATTTGGTTCCTTCCAAACTTCTTGACGACGTTTTTTTTAAAAGAAAACCAAACAGTTTTTGCGAATCTGTAACCCGTAGATATGTAAAACGTTGGGCAAAAGTTCAGGGACAGACCGAAACAGTAAGAGATAAATAAAATTGTTTTCTTTAAAATACATATTCGTATCGCCTGTTTCATTATCAAATAGGGCGAAAAAACCTTTGCAATCATTCATTGAAAGCACGTCTTGCATGATGACATCATATTCTTTCTATGACAACTTCAATATATTCTGAATCACGGCAGCCTTTTTATGCCCATCGTGGAATTTCTGGCTTCTATCGCCGCTTACCTATCAAAAACCAAAAGAATCCACAAATCATATATGTACATATTAGCTTTGGCGAATGCAGTTAAGTGTCCTCAAAACAAAAAAGTAAATCATAGACTTACATATCTGGCACTCTATTTCGCATGTTATCACAGTGCGTGGTATGGAGCGATAACTAGATTCTTAGAAGGGATTTCGAAATTGATAATAGAATTAAAGAGTTTATAGGAAGTCGAAACAAAACCTAACCGAGTTCTACCGAAAAAAAACACCTTCAAAGGCCGACCTAACGTTATGACTATGTACATCATTTCTTCGCATGATTCACTCTGAATCCTGACCTTCGCATGTACCAAACTTAAGAGAAAGACTTTCGTATTTCAAAATCCCGCCAAAAACCCGACTCATTTTCTATGTCCCCTAAAAATGATTCCATTGGTTGCTGTCCCTCTTTTCGATTTTTGTACACCCAACGAAGGATGTTCTACCGCTCATGATGACGATGATTCATCATTCACTCTCCCACATCCTTCATCCGTGTACACTCTGTTTACATTTTTGTTTGTCCTGCGCCGTAGCGCATAACCCACAATTGATAACAATTCGTTTGTCACCACAAATTCCTTTATTGCAATGCTGATATGCATGGAATTTTTCTACTCACTTTCCAGCGAAAAATATATCGCCGACACCAGAATCAAGAATTACTTGAACGAGAACCGCGTGCCGGGAAATGAAGATGAATTAAATAAAATTCAATTGAGGCGCAAATTATGCGGGAGACCGCGACTACACACGCACACTCAATTACTATATTTCTCACTTCTCACTACCTTGCTTTGGTCACTTTTTTTGAATTGATAAGAATTTCAACAGATTTTTTTTTACAACAAAAAAACAAACTTCACTTGAATCGCGACATAATTTTTTTTCTTATTCACTTCTTGCATATAAAACTGATGTCGTCGAGATTTTGAAAAGCAATTTTTGAAAATAAAAACGAAGAAAACGTCTAAATTTAGAATTGTAGCGAGAATCAAGATTGTTTCAAGTAGCAAAACGAGAAAAAAATGTGAAACGGAATAAAAGTATAAAACTCAGAAACGAAAAACGTCTGCCGCACGCGTTACTCCCTTGCAACGGAAAAAATGTCTAGTTGAACCAAAAGCGAGAACAGAACTGAATACGAGAGGAAGCTACACATCTCACGGATGTCTCTCGATGTGTTTGGGTCGGATTCTAAACATTGCTGCCGCTCACGAATCGAAATGAATATAAAATGCTTGGTGGCGGTTGATGTGACTTTGTTGTTGTTATTATTTCCACCCTCCATACAAGCATAGTAGATTCTGAAACTCATACAATTACAAGAATCATGGGCGGCGTACATGAGTAGAACGATATCTGAGAACTGAAAGCGAATCGACGAAATATGTGTTCTGTTTCTGCTTCCCTCGTCCATGCACACTGCACAGTGCGGCTTGATTAGCGCATTGACAAGTCACAGCTGCTGTTGTTATTGTTGCTTTTCGGTGTGGTACGTGTGCACCCTGTGCTTAGGTCCTAGGTCCATGCTGTATAAGGGGTAATCCTGAATTCTGTGGTAGACGTAATTAGATGAACAATAGACTATTTATGACCCAAAAAAAAAAGGCAGCCATTCAGACAGTTGTTTTCGAAATCGTGGTTTTCTCAAAAACATGTGTTTATTTTCCTTTTCGGGATGGATACGACAACATATTGAGTAACACTTGCCTATGTTCTTCTTGGTGTTGTTCGGAAATATGCAATGATGTCGCGACGGCGACGGCACGCTCATTTGGGTTTACCTGATTAATACTTCCTTTGATAACAAGGTTTACTTCAATTGGTTCACCCGATATTTAGTTTTGTGTGACGAATGGTATGTATGAGTGTCAATACGAGGAATTAGTCTGATTCCTCGCTAGCAATGATACTTTGGAGACCTGCAAAAGGTTTCGTTATTGTTTTGTATGTTTGCCAAGCTAAGTGATAAGCTTATGTACATGGTTCTCAAAACAATGAGTCAGCTTAAGGACACTCTAAAGCCGACGAATACGATAAGAAATGATACCTTCTACACTGCTTATGATGTGTTCGATATCTTCATCAGTTTTATTTGCTACTACTGTCCTTCATAAATGATATTCAATTTGAAGACCCACGGGGCATAATAAATAAAGAAAGATCTCATTCAGGTCCCTGCAAAAATGTCAGCTAACGCGTCCTAGACCTCTGGCTAGTACGACGATGTCCACGTACCTTCATGTTCATTTTATTTTTTTTAGCTACAATCTAAACATCTCCTTCGGTATAGCATGACATAACATTAAATCAATCTGTCCGCCACATGGTGATATCACCCGCCAAGCAACACCAAATCAACAAACATGTAGCCAACGACAGATTTAAATTCAAATTTCGAACAAGCATACATCGTAACGTCTTTCTCACTTTTGTTAAATTTCTCTCATTTTTTCTCTCTCTCTCTCAGCATCCATCGAGCATGAGTCGTAGGGGTTGGTCGTTGGTCGCTATTCACCTTCTGCTCAAGAGCATCCAAAGCACCAAATGGATGTGAGTGTAAAAGGCGTATTTTCCAATAACTCACCCTCGTCATGACATTGACACAGGCAGGGGTTACCAGCAGAATCCGGTAGATAATAATTCTTTACATTGGGGGAGACGCACTAGCGCCTGGTGGATGTAAAAGAGCATTAAAAAAAAAACGGCAAAGCAGTACAATCTGCCAGTAGAAATTGGCACAGAGACCTCAAGGAGACCGGGACAGATTCATTAATTGATTTTGCTTCATGATCTTTCGTTTAGTGAATTCACCCACACGACGGGCGGGGTAGGGTAAAAATCATTTAAGAAATTTAGAGCGACATAAAACGAAGACGATTCCGAGACAAACAAGTGCACCAACTGTTTGCTTTTCTTTCCCGAGCCGATCTCCCCATTTCGTGCTATCGATCTTTTTATCTTGTTGTTCCGCACCGTCGATGTTCCTGTTTCCAACTACTTGTCCATCTTCGTATAGAAATAGTCACTGCAAATGATGCGCCACGATGCGAACGCGAGTTGATTGCCAGTAGTCGTATGTGCAGTCTCCTCTCTAGTCGTCATCATCGGGATGATCAAAAAAAGACCGACAATTTTTTTTTCTTCTTAGGCCTAGAAGAACACTTGGTTGTTGGTCACTGATTGGTGGTACGTTGGAAACATCCACGGATTGAGGATTTATTTCCGTTCGATGCGTGCGGTGTGCTGTCGTCTTCTGAAGTTTTGTCGTCTTACTAATGGCGGGAAATCGACTTGTTTGCTGGTTTCCTTTTTATTTACAGATTTCTAGATTTCTTTAATGTTATTATTACTCGTCGATGTTGGCCGGTGGCCAACGTGCGCGTATGAGAGTAGCCTTGTGTGTCTACTCTGATTTATGCTTTAATTGACGGCACGATAGGAGCTAGCGTATGTTACTATACTATTCAGCTTTGGTCGCGGGCCAGGTAATTGGGTATTAGAACAAGATTTTCATTTAAGAATGGACTTTGAAATGGATAGAAGAGCAATATTGAGAGCGCGCAATGACAAATTTCCCATCACACGAGTGATTGGTTCGTGGGAAATCTTCTCAAACCTTTTTCGTCACGATTGCCTCTCTTTGCAAGAAGAGTAAGTGGTTGAATTAAAAGCAGCTAAGCAGTCTAAAGGATTAAACCACATTAGGGCTTTTAAAGTCTGACTACAAAATCGCAACCAAGCAACCCTTTCTGTTAACCTAATGCTTTCGCGTGCACGCAATAAAATATTGGAATCTGACACATTGCCTGTGAGCCTATACCATGTGTACGTGCCCATCATTGGAAACTCGATCAGCCTATAAGGGCTTAAGCAAACCAACCGCAGATGTTCTATGATATCGAGTTCTAACTGAATTGCCGCACTCTCAAGTACATTGAACAACTAAAAATCGTCTGTTCGGCAAACAAACGAAAATAAAATTCCTAATCGCATGTGAAACAGACCGAAACAATGTTGAGATCGTGATGTGTGGCAGAAAACTTTTCAAAACATTTTCGCACTTGTGTACGT
This sequence comes from Merodon equestris, assembly GCA_958301585.1. NCBI lineage: Eukaryota > Metazoa > Arthropoda > Insecta > Diptera > Syrphidae > Merodon > Merodon equestris. The sequence goes on from OY284416.1 coordinate 112,603,723, forward strand.
CGATATTCGATTTTACGTCTTATATTGGCTAAGTAGAAGACGAAATTCATGGCGGCCGGTGTATCCATCATCAATGAAAGCGGGCATTTCCGCTTTTTACGTAATGCAGAGAATGGCACGGCTTAAGTGATGACGATGACAATAAATTGTTTTGCGGTACGTGTATGCTGGTTTGTCGTCTCGTTCCGCAAAATTGGCATCTTTTCAAAAATAGCTCGGATATCAGATTGCAAGGCGCTAGCATTAGGGTGGACGTGTAGCAAAATGAGAAGAAACGAAGAGAAAAAGACAAACGAGCAAGAGGACTGAATCAATGCGATAGAATTGGTTTTACGATAATTGATTTATAGGAATACAGACGAGTTTATTGCAGGATAGAGGCTGATTTTCAGCACAGAACTGCTGTGATCATCCGTGGACATATCAACGTGTAGGCTATGGAGTGGGAACAAGGTCGGAAATGCCAGAGCCCATTTGCGCATTTTAAAAGCAGGCATAGCAAACAGAGGATGGGTTAAATCATATAGCAAAGCAGACACGGGATCAATCACCGATTTAACCTTCGTAAGTTATCATATTAGCGGATAAATAGCTCTTACTAACGTTGAAAGCTTGTCACGCCAATTCATACAAAACATCGTTGTAGCCTGGGATGCGGCAGCAATCCTGAGACGCAATGGTGGAACGATGAAATAGAAACGCTCGGAGGAATCGCTTGAGGCGGGGGAGTTGCGTTCTTCATAAAAAATAATCTGAAACATAAAATCATATGTATCATATGTAGTGGTGAAGTGCGGAGGTTCCGGGTGTTAGAGGTCTGCATCCTCATACAGAATAGTAAGAGGTTGTATATTGTTGCGGCTTATGCACCTGAAGCATCTCAATTTTTGCGGATTTAGTGCCGTAATCACAATACCGGACGAATTCGCGGAGATGAGAGAGCATGTCCAATTGCAACCCTACGATCATAGTAGGCCAACGCGCCACGCTTTGCCAATTCCCTGACGAGAGCACTGACTTCGAGCCTACTTCCCACCGTCCAATAGGAGCCTGTCAAACTGCGAGATTGACAGGTACCTTAAACAGATGGGCGATATAATTAAGCAGAAGGTGAATAATACAATACCACGCCATCGACCCACAAACGTAGACCGAAACCGACAATCGACGCACTGCACAGACAAAAAAGTAGACTCTTGACAAGACTCAAACTCTTGTACAGGCGGTCCACCGACAGACAAAACTCGGAAGTCAGGACACTGAAGTCACTGATTAAAAATCTCCAACAGTTGATCAAAGAGAATTGCAGAATTCGTGCCGTAAAATACAACACAGCGAGTATGTTCCCGCAAATAAATAAAATATTTAGGAGAAACAATCAGAATGACATTCAGGATCTAAAGCTTCCGAGTACGTCAGACAATGAACGTTTACTACGAACAGTTAGCATCGATCCAGAGAACGCCATCCTGGATGACGACTTCTTCGTGATCGAGGATCCTCAGGAGAAGGTGGCGACAGTGGGGGCTGTCTTCCAGGAAGTGTACAAGGTGAATGATAGTATTCGCCCGAACCACGATCTGGAGAATAGAGCGTTCCTGCATCACTTCTATCTTCGAAGTGATATCGATCATTGGCGATCAGAGAATCTTGGTTTTACCATGACAAACAATGCCATCGCCAGTTCTTCTTCTTCTTGTCCTTTTTCCGGCGTTGTTATGGTCAGAAGTGTAGGACCATAACCTTCCCACTTAACTGCATTCCTACTGGTCCGCTTGTGGGGTCCGCCGGTTTGACCTCAGAAAGTAGCGGCAGGCTTCCCGGTTTGGGATTACTTCATCGCTGAGGCCAATCAAATGCTGGTGTTTTTGCATTTGTTTGCACCAATGGTTTTCGGCCTGCCTTTTTTTTTTGTGACACGGGCATGCTCCAGATTTTTTTGTTTGATCTTACTCTTACAACACCGGTGATCTCCAGTCGTGTCAGCCCACTGATTTGCATGTATACTGGTGGGGCAGTTTAATGGTGGTATATGTGTCCCTAGGCTCACCTTGGTGTTTTCAAAATTGCCTAGATGTGATTTTTGTTTACCTTTGTTTTAGTCGCCTTTTACGACAAGCGAGAGGTATCGCTGCAGGGATATTCTTAACCCGTCCCTGCACGGAAATGCCATCGCCAGTTAGGGGGCTAATACCCTGTTTATTTCGACGGAAGATCTTCAGATGATCTTCGAGTCATTGAAGAAAAAAAAATCCGCGGGAGTTATCCAATGTTGTGCTTAAGCACCTTCCGCCAGTGGCATTAGAGAGGTACACCATCCTGTTCAACAATGCACTGAATAATGCATATTATCGAGTGCACTGGAAAACAGCGGTGGCGCAACCAATCCCCAAGAGGGTAAAGACACCTCTAACCCGGCAAATCTCCGGTCAATAAGTCTCCTTCCGAGTATCAGCAAGGTCTTCGAGAAGGCGGTCCATAGAGCCCTGTCTAAATGGGGACAATAAAATTATTCCGGATAACCAATTTGGTTTCAGAGCGGGGCATGACACTATTCATGCCGTGTCGAAACTCGTATCTGATATCCAATGGAATAAATGCAAGAACCAATGCACGGGTGCCTGTCTGATTGACTTGGAAAAAGCTTTCGACACTGTATGGTTAGAAGGGCTTTACTACAAGCTCAGTCGCCTGGGCATAAGTAAACCACTGCTATATATGATTTTTGACATGTTAACCAGTAGAAAGTTCGTTGTGAAAATTGCCAATATGACTTCTACCCAAACATTTGAAATTAAAAATTGACTGCAGCAAGGCACGTTCCGTGCAGGGACGGGTTAAGAATATCCCTGCAGCGATACCTCTCGCTTGTCGTAAAAGGCGACTAAAACAAAGGTAAACAAAAATCACATCTAGGCAATTTTGAAAACACCAAGGTGAGCCTAGGGACACATATACCACCATTAAACTGCCCCACAAGTATACATGCAAATCAGTGGGCTGACACGACTGGAGATCACCGGTGTTGTAAGAGTAAGATCAAACAAAAAAATCTGGAGCATGCCCGCGTCACAAAAAAAAAAACAAAAACGGCAGGCCGAAAAACAATTGATGCAAAAACACCAGCATTTGATTGGCCTCAGCGATGAAGTAATCCCAAACCGGGAAGCCTGCCGCTACTTTCTGAGGTCAAACCGGCGGACCCCACAAGCGGACCAGTAGGAATGCAGTTAAGTGGGAAGGTTATGGTCCTACACTTCTGACCATAACAACGCCGGAAAAAGGAAAAGAAGAAGAAGAAGAAGACTGCAGCAAGGCACGGTTAACTCGCCAATCCTTTTCAGCATTTACCTAAGCGATCTGATAGTTTCTCTTCGCCATTCTATAGCGTACGCGGATGATTTAATTGCGTACAGATCAGGCCCAACGATCGACGTCATTGTTAATCTTTTGCAGCGACGAATTCAACAGTATTGTGATGACTCGAAGTTGAAAATCAACTTCCAGAAATCAGAATCTATTTTATTCAGAACGCATTTGTCTAGGGCCTCTCGGGATACTAGAAAAAATTGGCGCAGGTTCTTAATTTTAGGACCGGACGGGCGTCCACTGGCGAAACAAAGTGTGGTCAGATATCTTGGGATCGTGCTGGATCAGTATCTATATTTTGACAAACATGTAGATGCTGCTCTGGCAAGGGCCCGAGGCGTTTTCGCTCTGACAAGATGGCTGTTTCATAGCAGATAACTTGATTCTAGGGTGAAAGTAATCTGTTACATGGCCTTAATCAGATCCATGGTTGCCTATGGATGTCCCGTCTGGTTCTATGTGAGAGCCAGCTTAATGGAAAGGATTCGGGTGTTTGAAAGACAATGTCTCAGGACTTGTCTTGGAATACATAGAACACCCGAATCTGAGTACACGAAATTTTACCCTAACGAGGTCCTATACAATAAGACTAGGATTTTACGGGTGGACAATTTTCTGATAAAGTTGAAATGACTTCGGCCGATAACTTGAACTCCGGGGCTTACTACCCCAATAATTCGCATCACGGGAGGGTGCGCCTTAATGGCTTTGTCCCCCCAGAGGCATGTAGGCTTATACAGGATAGATTAGCGGTGCTGCTAATCTTCCGCGTATCCCGCAATTCCGTAGAGCGGCGACTTCTCTTCGAACATGATGTCGCGCTCTGTGGGCCGTAGCGCCGAGATAGAAGAGACGTTGCCCGACAGTATCAACGCTTTTGGTGGCTGGAGGAAGCTCCGTCGTCAATTGTTTGATAGATCAGCCGGCCCAACACCGATGGATGGCTTACATAGGTTAAGGTAGGTTTTGATTAGGATACAGGTGGTGGTGTAGTTTTTAGAGTTAATTAGTTTATATAAAACCAAAATATCAAAAAAAAAAAAAAAAAACATAAATCCACAAATATATTCTATGTGTATTGTAGTTAAGGTAGGTTAAGCTAGTTTTAATTAGTTGTAAGTTTTACATAAAATCAAAAAGTCTTTATCAGATGCTACAGTTATGGACAAAAAAATAGGGTCACGCACATACTTTGCACAATATAGGAAAGAAAATCGGCTAGTTCATTGTACATAATTGGGTTTATTTCATTTTTTTTTCAAAGTGTGAACATCAAGTTATAAGAAATCAACAAAAAAAGTAACAAGTTCATTGAAGAATTAATTATAATAAAAACATTTAACATATGATAATAAACAAGATCAGGACAATAAAATAGGGTCACCACTTTAACGCAAACACTGATAAATAAGAAAATAAATAAAAACTGTCTGTAGAGTAGGAAAATGTTATTTTGGACTTAATATTTTGTCGGATAGCCCTTTTTGTCTAAAACGGATTTACATCTAGATGGCATTGAGTTCGCCAACTTACCGCAAGTACTTTGTGGTATGGCGTACCAAGCTGCTTGTATCTTTTCCCACAATTCTTCTTTGTTCTTCGGTTTTATGGGCCAGATTTGTTTCTTAACAATCCCCCATAAATTCTCGATGGAGGATTGTGCAGGTCAACTCCGTTGTCGGAAAACCATTTCTTGGCCAGACCCGAAGTATGTTTCGGGTCATTGTCTTGTTGGAATTGCCAAGAAAGTGGCATTTCCCACTCGGCGTAAGGCAGCATGACCTCCTGGAGAATATTTACATAGACTTGCTTATCCATCGTATTTTTTATCCAAAATAGAGGTCCCACTCCGTACCATGAGAAGGAGCCCCAAACCATTATATTTCCACCACCATGTTTAAATGTTTTAGTGGTATAGCGGGGATTTAATTCGGCGTTTTTTGGTCTTCTTACCCATGGTCTGCCATCATTGCCAATCAAATTTATCTTTGTTTCGTCCGACCATATGACTTTGCTCCAATTTTTCCAACAGCTGGCCCATCCCAATTTAGATGCGACCTGGCGAACAAAAGTCGATTGGCTCTGTGCCTCTTTGTTTGCGGTGGCACCTTTCGTGACTTTCTGCCAAGCAGACCTTTTTCAACTAGTCGCCTCCTTACCGTCCGAGATGAAATAGACGCTCCTAGTTCGCACTGCAGATGACATAAAAGAGTCTTTACTCGACAAAAGTTTAATTCGATCGTCCTCCCTTGAAGCCGCCTTGCGTGGTCTACCTCTTTTAAGATGTGGTTTTTGGGGCAACAAAGTATTAAAAACAAAGTTTTGAGACCTGCCAATTGTTTTCGCTATTTGGCGTTGGCTTTGTCCTTCATCTCTCAGCTTCCGAATAATATTACGCTCCTCTGCAGAACAATGCTTTGCACGGCCCATTTTGCTATTTATTTCTTTGTGAATTCAGGCTAAAATTACATGTTTTCTTTTAATTTGTCAAATCTAAAACTTTAAAAAAATTAAATTAAATTAAATTAAATTAAATTTAAAAAAATTATTTTTTTCTCAAATATTTATGAAGTTAACCCTATTTTTTGTCTTTTGTTCTACACGAGTAATAGCCGTTCTTGGAATTTCCCATAACTATGCCCCTTCGAAGTGGTGCCAAATTCGCATATTCTTAAAGAGGCATAACTACAGATATTTGAAACAAAATGTCGCTGTAATTCTTCTTCTTCTTTTTTCTCCGGCGTTGTTATGGTCAGAAGTGTAGGACCATAACCTTCCCACTTAACTGCATTCCTACTGGTCCGCTTGTTACGCCCTCTGGGTCACACCGGGTCGCATCCTCAATATGCGGCTCACGTACCTGGGGGGCAACATTATAGGGCCAAATGGTGCATGGTCTACATAGCCAAATAGCTGTATGGTGGTCTGCCAGCAGCTGTTTGGCTAACATAAGGCTCCCAGTTAGGGTATAGGGTAACCCTTGCTGGGAGTAACGGCTCGACCGGAGGCCTAATTCCGGGACCACGGGAGGCAGGTAGCCCCCAGGACAGTAATGTCCTGGCCTGTCTTTGCGGTAGGCCCCCTTGTGGGAGTATCGTGGGGGCTGTGGTTGTCCCAAATGCGGGAAAAAACGAACGATAAAATTAGTGGAAGTTCGGAGGTGGTCGACCTCAAATCGGCAAGAGGTTTTAGTTAGGCCTCGCCTCGTACTAAGGGGGAGCCATGTCCCTATGCATGGATTCAATTTGGTACTTATTGAAAAGTGAAACACGGACCAATAAGTACGTTGGTTGTCGTCCATAAAATCAACCCCATGTGGGATGGCCCACCGTGGAATTAAGCCGACAAGGCAGGTGTCCACGTTAAACTGGAATTGACGGATGGTCCGCTTGTGGGGTCCGCCGGTTTGACCTCAGAAAGTAGCGGCAGGCTTCCCGGTTTGGGATTACTTCATCGCTGAGGCCAATCAAATGCTGGTGTTTTGCATTTGTTTGCACCAATTGTTTTTCGGCCTGCCTTTTTTGCGTGTTGAAATTCGAATGTTGATTGATAACGCCTTTTGGACGGCGTTCAAAGGATCTCTCCTTTGAACATGGCAATACTAACTGAGTCGGTTGCGCTCTATATTTCTTGTGATGGTTTCTTTTACGTGGAGGCTTCCTCGGATCTTTGAACTTCTAATTCTGTCACGTTACTCCCGCTGTCATTCGAAGCATCTTCATCTCAGTTGCCGTTAATTTGCTCTCATACTTTTTATGCATTGTCCAGCATTGTGAACCGTATGTGAGCGCCGGACGTACAACTGAAGTGTAGAGCCTTCCTTTCAGCTTAGGGGGCATTTTTCGATCACAGAAGATGGCGGAGTTTTCCCGCCACTTCATCCACCCTACGCTTACGCGATGTATGATGTCATCACAAGTTGCTTCTCTATTAATCATAGATCCCAGATATTTAAACTTTTCACACTTGGGAAGCACTCTTCCATTCAAGTAAATGTCTGGAATAGGCTGATGAGGGTCAGAGAACGGGCAGAACAGATACTCTGTCTTCTTTGAACTAATACGATACCCGTGTCCCTCAAAAATGTCCACCCACATATCAAGTGCTCGTTGTAGGGACGCCTGATCATCACTTATAATGGCTCCATCGTCAGCAAAGAATAGCTGGTGCACAGTGGAGTCCGTCACTTTTCCTTCAAGCAAGCAATCAAGGACTGCTATAAAAAGCAGTGGGCTGAGGACGCTCCCTTGGTGTACACCGACTTTGATTGCGAACTCTTCGGTGACTCCTGCGGTGCATCTTACTCTTGTCGTTGCTCTCTCGTACATGTCCATAATCACTCGCACGTAGGTTTCTGGAACTCCTTTTTGTCTTAGCGCTACCCATAAAAGATCTCTTGGTTGCCGGTCAAAGGCCTTCTCGAAATCAACCAACACCATATGCAAGTCCTTTGAAGAATCACGATGCTTTTCCATCATGATCCTTATACTTTGGATTGCATCTGTTGTTGATTTACCCGAGACAAACCCGCACTGGTCATCAGATAGTCGTATTATTTTCCGCAGTCGGCTATCTAATACCCGTTCAACGATCTTCATGGTGTGCGACATCAGCTTGACAGAACGGTAGTTATCACAATTTCGCGTATCACCCTTTCCTTTGTGCAATGGAAGAAGATAGCTTTCCCCCCATTGATTAGGCATAGTGTCGCCTCTCATAAGTTTGGAGATAAGAACCATGAGCCATCTAGACCCGATGTCTTCCATCTTTTTCCAGAACTCACGAGGATATCCCGTCCGGCCCAACAGCTTTTCTTTTCTTGGAGTTTTTAACCGCGCACCGAACTTCTTCGACTGTGAGTCGGATGTTTCGGCATGATTCGGGGCGGCTCTTGGAAAGTACACTCGGGGAAACTGTTCGTTCAGAAGTTCCTCGCAATACTGTCGCCATCTGTGGAGAATTTTTTCGTCTTCCACAAGGAGTTGGCCTTCAGCATTGTTAATAAACTTTGGGAAACGAATCTCCTGAGCATTTCTTCTTCTCTGGGCGGCTATCTTAAAGATATTTGCTCCTTTGTTCAAATTGCTTTGTCGAAGCTCCTGGGTAGCCTGGTTCCTGTCAGACGCGGAAGACGATATTTCTTCCAACTCCTGATATAGGCCTTCCATGCTTTTCGCTTTGAATACGGCGCACTTTTTCTTCGCGATACCTTTGCAACATCTATATACCTTCTCACGGTGAGCTTTTTCCTCTCTATTAGTAGAAGAGCCCTTTGACCAAGCTTGGAAAGCCATTTTCTTTTCGTGTATCACTGCTTTGGCTTCGTCTGTCCACCACCAGGTTTCTTTTGCGTGTTGGCAGGGGCCTTTAGATGTTCCGAGCAGTGATTTGGCTTTCTCCAGGCCAGATTGTTGTAGGGAATCCCACATGTCTTGTGCTCTGCACTCCTCATTACCGACCTCATCGATAATGGAAAAGAGGTAGTTTTTCATGATGGTAATAAAAGCTTCGCCTTTTCCTTTATCCAGCTTATACCACTTGATTCTCTCAGACACCTTCGTTTGCTGCTTTGACTTCTTACTCGCCTCCATAAAAAATTCAGTCAGGAGGAGACGGTGTTGAGGGGCGATCGCGTCTCCCAGGATCACTTTGCAATCTTTAGCTCGTGGCTTCATGAAACTGGATACCAAAATGTCGCTGTAGTTAATAAAAGGAATGCGAATAAGATCGAATTTACTGGGAACAAAGATCTGACCCTACTTTTTTGTCCATAACTGTAAGTTTTTGTTTTAAGTCGAAAGACATACTTAACTTAAGAGTGTGCGGTCTGCTTTAGAGTGCCCGCACAGGGCCAGTAAGGTAATTATAATTAGTTAAGATAGCTAATCTAGGCTTAAGCATTTTTGTCTAAAATAAGTTAGATATAGAAAAAGAAATAAAAAATGCTAAAAGAGAAAAAAAAAAAAGAATCGCTTGAGTTGACTTTCAACAACACTTAGTGATTTTTAGGCAAACGATGCGTCAGTTAGGAGACATTCAAAGCAAACAAATCTGTGGAGCACGACCTCGAAAATGGTTATATTCAAATAAAGGGTGTTTTTTTTAAAGGTATACAAATTCAATATGAAATAAAACATTTGAAGCTAATGTCAGTGTCTATGATATTAGCTTTATTTAATAGATAATTGTATGCCATTAATAATTTAGTTGTTAAATGATATTGGGCATATGCGCGCCGCAGCTAGCTCGAATGAAGCGCAATGGTGAAATCCAATTTATCGAGTAACTGGGGCCGTATATCAACGAATCTTGATTTCCAAATCGCCCACCGTCTCCGGTTTATCGGCATAGACTAGTGACTTCACATCCCCTCAAAGAAAGTAATCTTAAGGTGTGAGATCACAGGATCGTGGAGGCCATTTCGACGCTCAGTTTCGCTGTTTCCGCAATAAAGTGATGGTGCGGCGCGCCGTGTGGCATGTCGCGCCATCTTGTTGACACCAAAACTCCGTCACGACAATGTCATTCAACTGAGGAACGAAGAAATCAGAAATTACGTGTCCATAGCGCTCTTCATTGGCGGTAACATTTTGGCCTACATCGTCCTTAAAGATATATGGACCGATGATTCCACCAGCCCATAAAGCACACCAAACAGTGAGTTTTAATGGTTGTAAGGGTATCTCGACAAAGGCTTCTGGGTTTTCTCCACTCCAAATTCGGAAAATTTGCTGAATTGAATGGGCCTCATCGGGGAACAAAATTTTGAAAATGAGGATCAAACTGAATCATGTTTTCGGCTCACTCACTCACATAGCTTTTAAGTCAAGATCTTTCCGTAAAATCTTCCACAAAGTGGATGGGTATAGTTCTAATTGCTGTGCACGATGGCGAATCGGTTCATTCGTTTTCTCCCCAACACTGCGCTCCATAGCGTGAATAACTTCTTCTCTTCGCACTATTTTTCGTCTTATCCTCTAAAGTATACGTGTTGCGAAAACGATTCATCGTGTTCCGAATAACTTGCCCAGTTCGATGATTATGTCGACCGTAAAATGGTTTTCAAAATAAATTTGTGCAATTTGCATGCCTTATTCTGGCGTTAATCTATTCATTGCAAAATGGCAAAACGTTCTAACCAGAAATCAACTTCTAACTGTGAAATTGACATTCTGTAGAAATAGTGCTGCCAGTTTAAAAACCAAAGTTCTAACAATAACACCCTTTATAAACGTGTAAAGCCCACAAATAAAAAGCTCAATAATACTGAGAGATATTGTGGATCTCCTGACCTCCCCAAGGCCCATAATAAACTCACATGTTAGAGATGTAGTAAATATCCCTGCCATTACATGGGACGAACAACAGGGAGAATTCAACAGAAAAGGCGAGGAAAAGGCTCCTGGACCCGATATAATTCCCAGGGAAGCTGCAACACTTACCGAAACGAAAAAGACCAGTCGGGTCAATGGGTTGCGGCAGATTGCTGAATTCTTAAGACACTTCGGGGGCCAAAGAATACTGCGCAGTGGTGACGCAGAACAAGGAATTAAACATACATATCTATGACTCGGCAAGAGTAGCTCAAGAATCTGTGCTGGGTACCATTCTATGGAGCCTACTTTTTTGACGGAGTCTTACGGCTGAAGTTATCATAGGGTATCTACATCATTGGTTTTGGAGATGATAGGGCTTCCGTGAACCTTGGAGAATGCACTTAACTTGTCGAGCCAACCGTAAATATAAAATAGCCCGGATAATTCGAATCTGCAGATCCCGAATAAGCAAATAGGCGCAATAAGAGAACGAAGGAATAAACGCATTCAACGGTCTTCTGGCAAACCACCAAGGGCAGATGAACTTGCACTTTAATTCCATCAATCAGTGTATGTATGAGTAAGGCGAGAGCAAGGTAACAGCAATCGGCACCTAATGCAGTTCTTGTCCGAACAATAATGATTGATACCGACTTGGACATGATAATTCGGCCATCAGTGTCCCAGCCAGGGAAGAATGGAATAGCGAGGCAGAATCGTCGTTTAAAACGGAGGAATATGCATCCGTTATAGCCCGGCACCAGCTGCTTTATGCTCTCAGTTGGGATCTACAAAAAAGTGGTCTCAATGACAAATCACACACACCAATTCGCACCCTCAAACAATCAGCTGATGCACACAATCAACGAAATTTCTAATAAAACCAGGCAATACCAGGAGTTCCCTGTTAGCAATTGGGTTATTTGCCTAAATCTGACCCAAAAAAAATCCAGTCTCTAGCAAAAAATAAACAAAAAATGAAAACAAAACGCATCCACCCACACTGATCGCTAAATAAAATTAACCGAAGAAATGTTTATTAATATACGCCACGCGGCCATCTATTTATATTCTCTCTGATCATCACTCGAAATAGTTCCAATTAATAAAAATTCTAATAAATAATAGAAACAAAGAAAGCAATTTCTACTTACGGTGGCGCGATCGGAGCTACGGGATCACTTCGTTCGTCTGCTCCATCTTCATCGTTTTCGTTCAGGATCTCTTTGATTTCAGGTAATTTAAACTTTTCTTCACTCATTTTTTATACGTGGACGGATATAATAACACGAAACACTGTAGAATTACACAATTATTGGACAAAATAAAATTGGCTACACAAAATTTTCAGCGCCTGAATGTGCGGAATAGTTCCTATTTGAACGAAAACTTCAAATAATCAACCGTTGCAACTCAACGATGTGCGAGTGATTTATGGATCGGAGATATTGGAGGATCTAGTACGTTGATTGGGGTGTGGTTACATAAGGGAGGATGGGTTTTAAATGCAAAAATATTGGAAAAAAAAATATTTTCAATTTACATTCTGGTAATATAAGCTTTTGATTTGATATGCGAAAAAATGTTTTTCATTAACACTAATAATACTAGACCGAGAGAGGGAGAACAAATGAATGAAATCTAAAAGTTATTATTTATACATTTCATGGGAATTAGCTCTCGTTTAGAAGGTTTTATTTAATCACCAAAGAGTGCAGCTGTTAAGGAGCAGTACAGTCCGACTCGTCGTTCTTGGGACAATAAAGAACATGACCCTCCAGGTTGGTTGTTTTGCTTAGGTATAACATTTCTATCGCGGAGACCAAGATACTCTTCAGAGGCTAACAAATTGTAGGCTCCCGTACGACTGAATAATTGAAAAAAGCTCAAACTGTTTCTCAACAGTGAGTGCGATGAAATGGACCGGCTAAAAAAAACTAATTTGGCACGTTTGGACACCATTCAACTGGAAAATTATGCGTGCAATCTCTGGCCCGATTTGAGGTAGAAGAGAGTGGAGGATAAACTACAATCGAGTACACTACGGGCTGTATAGAAACATCCGGATCTACTTATTAGTCTACAGATCTAAGATGGCAGAGCCTTGTGGAGTGAAAGTACACTACTGCTCTTTTAGAAGAGTCTTCAATATATAGTACCGCGAGACGATGCAGAAGAGAAAAACCGCATCTAAGGTGATACACACAGGGGACCTCAATCAACTGGGGAGTGCACCATTTGCAGTATCTGGCTATTTAGTTCAAACTCATGCTTACCCCAAAATGTACTGATCTAATTAAGTAACCAAACTTAAAGCTGAAAGGTACTTTTTGAGGCCAATATGTTACCAATATTGTAATTACTTTTAGAAGTGTAAAGTATTTCGGCAAAAACTCCAACTTGTCATGTTAGTGAGTCTCTCTGTCTGCTCTTGAAACCAAATGTGGATGCGCCTGAGGAAATGGAAAAGAAATTGTGTCAGATTTCGCGCTGTTCGCCACAATACTATTTTTAATATCTGTGGTTACCCAAATTGAAAAAAAAGTTGTGTTACAAATTAGATTCTATAATTGTATTAGAAATTTTGTACCTTTTATTGTTTTTCCACAACACTGGAGTGACCATCTACTACAATCTGAATCCAATCTCATGTCATCCAAAAGAGCCGATTGCCAAATACGAAAAAAAACGTCAACAAATCGCTGTCATTAGTAAATGAAGTCTGTCCGTCAATATTTTCGCAACACATACGAGCACCGCATTTACTTTTTCCCTTCCTTTCGTATCATTGAAAAAAAAACCACCGCAGCGAAATTACTTAATTCACAAATTCCAAACAACAATCCACCAAGTGATAGATAATGTAAACCAACGTGAAATCAGCTCCGCTTCCCATCGCGTAAATTATTCGAATCGAATCAAAAGCACATACATTCCATCGGGGCTGGCTCTACATTTTATCAGAAGCAAATTGGATTTATATGCAAATTATTGTTGTGATAACTACACGGGAAACCAAGTGGAAACAAAAAAAAAAGGAAAAAACAAAACTTCCTTCGGGCTCATCGGGCTGTAGTGCATAATCGTGATACGACTACCATTCAACCTCGGAAGCATGTCGTATTGCTCCTCCTGTTGAGTCATTCTCACTTTCGGCCCAATCAACCCCCACCTCGCAATCGTCAGTCCATAATATCTATCAAAAGTGTTCTGACATTCCATTTTTTTTTGCCATAATTGTGTGCCTCTCCCTAATTAATTAAAGAAATTTGCCTTATCGTGTGCGAACGAAGGGATACAGGGAAACTAAAATAAAAGAGAAAATGTTTGCATCATTAAAGAATAAAATCAAAGAGGAAACCGGATCCGATGTGGCTGCTCTGCCCGCCGCTACCGGTGCCGCTCGTACTATATCGAATAACACTCGCATGCGTAGTCGCTTCTCCTCGACTATCAGTGTCAATTCCATGGATGATGCGGCTTCTCAACAAACACCTCACGGGAGCGATCATGTAAGTTGATATGGAATCACACCCTAATCAATGCTTTTTTGTATACATTTATTTTCAGTCCGAGTTGCATATCCTGCGTAATCAATGCAGTGATATGGCAGCCAAACTAACTGATCTCACGCAAAGACTGCAAGCGCTACAAGAGGAAAAAACCCACGTCGACAAGACCAATGAAAGACTCATCGAGTCCATTAAGCTCGCACAAACCCAAAAGGAAGTCTACGTCCAGGAGCAGGAGAAGATTCAAAACATTCAACAAGCCGAAATCGAAAAGCTCAAAAGTCTGCTTTCCTTCCGCGAACAAGAAGCAGTCGATCGTCTGGCTGCAATCAAACAGAATCAACAACAGATCGAGAATCTGACGGGGGAAATCGAACGACTGAAAGTTCTCGAACCTATGGTCGAGGACTTGCAGGTAAGTGCCTCAATTTGTATTAGTTTTTCGATCCTCTGCTGGGTTTGGTACCACACACACGCACATACACTTGCACACTCACACGATTATCTGTCCTCGCCCACTGCCAACTCTACACTTTTGTTATCATTTTAGTTGTATTTCGTTTGTTTGTCGGTTACAAAAAAAAAAAAAAAACAGTCGCTTGTCGCTTAGTTCCTCTTTAGTTGTGTTTAAGTTTCTGTCGTTGGGTATGTATAAATGTTGCTGCCGACTTCGACAATCACTCTGCCGTTTTCATTCCCATGCAGGACGAACTTGAACGTTTCCGGCACTCGGCGCAGTTGGGTAAAAACAATTTGACCACCACCCTAGCTGCTGTGGAGGAAGAGAATCGTCATCTGAAAATGCGCCTGCAAATAGTGGATCAAGCCCGAATCGATACGATTCTCTCACTGGGGTCGGATGAGAAAATCCAAGCACTCGTGCAGGAGCGTAAACTACTCGAGCAGCACTTGGAAGAAGCCCACTTACAGCTGTCGGATATTAAGAGCTCGTGGAGCGGGCAAAATCTCGCACTGGAAACGCAAGTCAGTCGTCTATCCAAACAGGTAGCCGAGGAAACGACTGAGAAACGGAAAGCTCTGAAAGCGAGAGATGATTTTGGTGAAAAGGTCAAACAACTCGAGTTTGAATTGGATAATCTCAAGGACAGTATAAAGCAGCGGGACGATAAAGTTTGTTCAAATCCCTTATTTCACTGACTGCGATTGGCATTTCAACTCATTTCAGATCAAACTGTTAGAGGAGGAGGTTGATGAGCTCAATTTAGCCTTGAAGGAGGCCCGCGAGGAAGGCGAACAGGAAATACTATGTGTGCGCAACAAACTAGTGAGTATCAAGTAGAGGTTTGGAGGTTCCAGGCTAACAAAATCGCACACACACTTTACTAAAAAAAAAAAAAAAAAATTCGTTGGTATCATTGGCTTATTGACACAGTTTGCTGCAGCATTTACCTTTACCATTCGTGTATCTAACAAACGCGTTACCTTCGGTAGAGGGCGGTTAGTTAAGTTGATTTTTTAATTTGTTATTTCGTTGAATAAAACCTTTTTTTTCTTATTTGTTTATTTTGCTTTCGTATTTTTCGCATTTTGTTATTTTTTCCTTCTACGCTGGCAGATAAACTGCTTGCGGTGTTTACAGAGGGGTAACTGATAGGGTTCCGTAGACAAACGATGGGAAATATTTTTGGTTTTTGATTGATGGTATCCTATTCTGAGCTAAGTAAGCGAATTGCGTGGTGGTGCTTCGGTACTTCCCTATATAGTGTCAATATATTAAATTGCTCGAAGTGGTTATCAGCAAGTTGCACTGTCGTGTCGAGGTGTTATCAGGCCATTGTCACGCTTCACAGCTATTACACGTTCGTAGAATTGATTGCGTACTCTCTTGTGGTTGCAAGCATTGCGGGTTATTCGCAGTTTTTGTTTTGCGCACAAAGTCCACCTATCATCAAAATAGACTTGCAACATAAAGTAATTAATGGTTATCCGATTGGATATGTCAAGCTTTATCAATCGGCATAATACTGATTGCGTGATTGAAGGCAGGTTCTTTATCATTCCGCTTTGTGTCATTCTCGCCGTCACTTTCTTCGCTTCTTTCAATTCCACTATCATGCGTTTCGGGACGAATTTATCAGTACATTGTCAAGAATTATATTTAGTCCACGTTATGTCCTTCAGATGACGCGGCTTTTTCCATTCTCCGAAATGCTGCTGAAACTTGAGCTCGCTCAGCGCCATATCTCTGTAAACTCATCTGTTTTCGAAGCGGCTATGTTTATTTTTATATCAAAGAAGGCTAGGGCCACACCAAAACAGTCTGTCGCCGATAACACGTGATCTGCCTTCTTGTGGATATTATGTTGGGGAGAAACCAACCAATTTCTCAAAGCGTTTATCGATTACAGTCATGTCAGTCAGAGGTTAGAATCGATTTAAGTGACCATGTATCTGGTTTTCTTTTGATTCACTTCTAAACCTTCTCTTTTTTCAGCCATTGTTAGACTTCTGTGGACTCATCACTGTTTCTTCAGTTTCTCCTAGAAGGTCCAGATCCCAAGCTAGAGCTGATGTGATTCCACTGAGAAGTATTCCCCTATCGTTTTCATGGAGGGATCTCATTATGTATTTTAACGCCAAATTAAATTGGTGCGAAGGCATCAAGCTTGCTCTTATTCTTCGCATATGCCGAATATTTCAGAAAAGGTGTTTCCTATTTTAACTCGTCCTTTGTTTCTTGTTGAGCGGTTCTCCCTAAAGCCAAACTCGTAGTGTCCGATTATTTCCTCAGTCATTAGATGGCCGATGGATTGTTTCCTTAACTTTCTCAATGGGTGGCAGTTCTACCAGCATTTTTGCCTAGCTAACTGGCTAACATCGTTTTCCAATGTTGCTTGCTCTTTTTCGTAGGGTCTGATACCTTGTACACGTGATCTCTTCACTATTTTCAGAGCTTGAAGTCTTAGAATATTAAGGTTTTTACTTCTTTCCCGCATTCTTCGTCGAACCAAATTTATCTTCTCCTTCCTTTACAGCAGTTGTACTTGTACAACTTCTACCTGTCTTGCTTCGTCGTTAGTTTCTATGCCATGTAGTTGAGCAAAACGGTTATTAATTTCCTCCTGGTTTTGGCGATGGATACGAGGGTCCTTTAACTTTTCAACGTTAAATTTTTTTATACATTCCTGTGCCCTGCTTCTGTGAACTTGAGATCGGCTAGTACAACCTGAGTCTAACAGGGATTAAAACATGACATGGCTTTGTATAGCTCGTCTCCATAGATACTATCATATGCGGCTCTCAAATCGACAAGAATGTGACTTGTGTCGATCTAAAATTCGTGAATCACCTTCCAGATCTGCCAAGCCTCTCTGATCAATGAAGCTTAGGAGACATAATAGACGTAATTCTCTCTCGTCTTCATTCAGTGTAGATGGTTCTTTTTAAAATTCACGTTTCGTTTTGATTTTCATCGCCCTGTATAGCGATGATTGTGGCTTTTCCATATTCTCAGCGTCGACTGTGACCCCAATACAAGTTGTCTGGTTTTATCACTGCGGGGATCATTTTGACTTTATAGCCATGGTCAGAAGCTTAAGCTTTCGTTTATCGATTTTAAGAATCTTAGGAATTGTGATGTGTGTCATCCATCCAGCCTCACATTAAAATTTCCTAGAATTCTTTCGGTGGCATAACTGGGATATGTATGCTCTAGGAGTGAGCCTGGGCCTAAGCCTCTTCATCTAGCGCGATCTTTCGATAGTTCCCTACAGTACTGCACTCCTAGCTTATTGGTTAAAAAAAAGTCTTTTCCTGTTTTCTCTCTATTCAGCCCGTCTAATCATCGCTAGATTCGACGTTTTCCATCTGCAGGTGACGAGTGTGTACAGTTTGTTGGGTGAATCTTCGTCGTCGTTATGGCGACGAGCCAGCCGCACACGTACATGAAATGGCGTGCTCCGGATACCTTTGGACCAGATGTGCTTATTCAAACGCGTATCGATCCTCACATCGGTTGTGCCCATCTCGTTTTCAGCGAATTTTCGAATCTGCTTGATTGCACGAGTTATGGGATAATTGAAAAAAAAACTCACTGATTTATTTTTATATCTTTATTTATTAAGTACACATTAGCTCTCCAACTTTGATCTTTATCCTTTGGCAACTTACAGCAAAGTGAGTCTTAGGGTCTGCCACCTCCTACCTTTCCACCTGCACAGCACGACCCCTTCCAACCATAATACAAATGATAAGCGAGTTGAGAGAGCAGGAGAGCAGAGTTCAGATGTTGTTTTAACAATGCTCTCACAACCCGATCATACCAAAAGATCTATCAATTGTACTTTATGTACATACATATATGCAGGGCGGAGCACACGTTGGTGTTTGCCTAGCAACCGGCCACATTTGTGCATTAGCAACATGTTGGGTTCTGACCTGTTGTGCTATTGTCAGAGCACATAACTCTTCCCGCCTCGGTATAGGGATAGCTTGAAAAGTAATCCCTATTTGGTATGACAAGAGTTAATATTTTGTATGAGAATAAGCTTCACTGTGTCGTATGTGGAACATTTTCCTCCTGCTCTTCCTTAACTCTCTTCCTATCTTTGAGGGTTAAAAAAAATTTTTGGTGTACAGGTGTAAAAGATAGAAGTTTGCATGATATTTACATAATGTTTGATTGTTTTTAGAAAATTAGGACTAAAGTTAAGTGGGGTTAAGTATTGGCACTAGAATTCGAAATTACAATACTTCTTTTGGTAAAGATGGTTGCCTAATAATACAAATAGGAAATGCGAATTTATGTTGGAATGATAAAGATAAATGGTAGGTATAGTATTTAAGTATTAAAGTGTTATTTGAATATAATAATATGAAGTATGCCAAAATGTACAAACTGTACTAAATATTTAGTTTTTATATATACATACATATGTACGTACATAAACATATGTTACACATAATTCTTATGTCAATTACAGTAAACATTTTTGAAACAAAAATTGTTATAAATTCAAAAATTCGATAATTACAGACTCTGTTGCTGATTATGATGCGTTCTCGAACATGTACTTCAACGAAGTGCATCCATTTCATTGCAAACATACACATTATCGTTATACCAATTAAGGAAATTAAGGACGCCCTGTTTTTTTTTTTTTTTTTTTTTTTTTTGTTTTTAGAAACTTTCGAACTAGGAATTTCGCGTGAAATTAGAGGAGAATAAGAAAACTGCGGTATATATTTATCAAACGTGTTATGATTTCATTCGTTAACTGATTTTAAACTTATTTTTTATCTTTTTCTTATGTACTTTATTTTTATTTGTGTGCACAGTGACCTTGTTATTACGTACTATGGTGTGTTTTGTGAATCTGGGTGCAAGTTTGTTTCGTCTATCGTCTTGTTCATAAATTATTTCCGAAGGTACAAAATCAGGTGGATCGCTACGATTTTCATTAAGTTTATGAATAGTGTTTTGCTTGTTGTTTAAACTTCTCTCATATATGATTCTACATAAATTTTCATAGTCCTCTACATGCTGTTTTAAGTATTCCTCGGTTGTTATGGGATTTTTGTTGGTGGGAAATGGGTTTGACTTACTTATATGACCAGTAAGCACTTCAAAGGGCGTAAGTTTTGTTACCGAGTGTATGGAGTTGTTATAGGTAAAGACAGCTTCATCGACTATCTCTCTAATAGATTTATTTTTATGCTGAATTTTAATGATTCGAACGATCTCAGTTAGAGTGGAATGAAATCTCTCCACCGGTGAGTTGCCAGTTGAGCTCTTTGCACAAGTGGTATGCATCTCAATGTCATATATGTTAAGAAAATCCTTAAAAAGTGTCGATGTAAACTCACTACCATTATCTGTTACTATTTTTCTCGGAATTCCGTGATGAGAAAATAAATGCTTTAGTGATTGGATAAGATTTACGCTATTCCTGGCATTAAGTAGATAGACAGAACCGAATTTACTGAACTTATCAATGACTGTTAGAAAATGTTCTTTGTGTACTGAATATATATCCAAATGGACTATTTCAAAAGGCTTCGAAGGCGTTTCGGTCACCTCGTACTTCAATTTCACCCTATTTCGGCCATACTTATTTATACTGCATATTTCACAGTCATTTATCAGTTTCGTTATTAAGTTCTTCATATTGGGGAAATATGAATACCTCTTTAAGTGCTCAAAACATTCCGTTATACCCCTATGATTGGACTTAGTATGATAATCTCGTATCAAATGTCCCTGCTGATCTCGCTCAATTACACCTGATAACAGGCTGCACGATCTAACTAGCTTCACACTATTCTTGTTAAAATACTTAGAATATACAAGTTGAACTTGCCTAAAAGTTTCGTCATCAGTACAAATAGCAGTAACTCTCTTTGAATTCATATAATCCTTAAAAATAGAGATTATGATATCTTCAGATGAGATATTTTTGTGCTCGATGGTATATCGTTTTTTTCTCCTAAAAAAAATTTGCAATTTAACGAAGAGTTTAGTTTTGTTAGGGTTCTTTTTGAGAATGATCTGGTTAGAGAACTCGTTAACACTACGCTCTGTAATCGGAATACCATCATCAAGGTTTTCGTAACCCGAGTGTATGGTGTCCAAATCATCGTCATCGACGTTGTTTACCATAGAAACCCGATCTAAACTCCTAGTCTTTTGTCCATTAGCTGATATTTCGTTAGTATTGATTTCAATACGCGACAATGCATCAGCATTTAAGTTTTGCTTTCCTTTTTTATATACTACAGAATAGTCGAATTCTTCTAACTTAAGCCTCCATCGCACAAGCATGGAATTTGGCTCCTTTAGCGAGAATAAGTAAGTTAGAGGCTTGTGATCCGTTATTATCTGAAACCGCCTTCCAAACAAGTAGGGGCGAAGGTACTTGGTTGCCCATACAATTGCCAAGAGCTCCTTCTCTATTACGCTGTAATTTTGCTCAGACTTCGATAAGGTCCTACTTGCAAAGCAAATAGGTTTATCTGATCCTATAGAGCCTTGGGATAGCACAGCACCTATAGCAACATTACTTGCATCACAAGTAAGGTTGAAAGGTTTTGTGAAATCGGGGTATTGTAGTAAGGGCGCATTGCAAAGGAGTGCCTTGCAGTTTTCAAAACAAGCAACGTATTTTGAATCAGTTTTCGAAGGCACTCAGTCATCGGTTTCGTAAGGTTGGCGAAGTCCTTAATGAATTTTCGATAATAACCGATAAGTCCCAGAAACGATTTTATCTGTTTCGATGTTTTAGGTATAGGAAAGTTCTTAATTGCGCTAATTTTATCTGGGTTAGGTTTTATCCCCATAGGTGTTATTATATGTCCTAAAAATGATACCTCTTTTCGCAAAAATTCAGCTTTTTCTACCTGGATCTTCAGATTAGCTTCTTTCAATCTATTAAACACTTTACGCAGACTTTCGATGTGCTCCTGAAGTGAAGTAGAGAACACAATTATATCGTCTATATACACTAGACAAATTCTACCTATCAAGTTGCCGAGAATGCTATCCATTACCCGTTGAAAAGTGGACGGTGCGTTTTTTAGACCAAAGGGCATTCGAACGAATTCGTAATGCCCGTTGTCTACAGTGAAAGCGGTCTTTTGGATGTCATCCGGACTGATCTCTATTTGGTGAAAGCCTGAAGCTAAATCTATTACGCTGAAATACATACACTTACCGAGTTTGTCTAATATTTCTGTGATGTTTGGAATTGGATACTTATCGTCGATCGTCTTCTCGTTGAGTTTGCGATAGTCTACAACTAATCGCCACCTCTGTTTACCACTTGAGTCTTTTTTCTTTGGCACAATCCAAATTGGAGAGGACCATGGAGAGAAGCTTGGACATATAATACCTTGTTTGAGCATATCGGAAATTTGCCTTTGAATCTCGGTTTTATGTATGTATGGGTAACGATACGATTTGCAATAGATGGGTATCTCGTCCTTTGTTTTTATTTGATGTTTTATAGCATTCGTGAGCGTTAAGTTCCTACCGTCTTCGAAGAAAATGTCCCTAAACTCATTGCAAAGACTTTTAACTGCTCTTTCTTCTTCGTGACTCATATGATCTGTTTTAATCTTAGGATTATGCACTTCCCTGATGTCATTGGTTTGTTTGATTGTAAACGTATTAACCTCTGTAAAAGAGTGTTTGTCGAATTTCGTAGCTTTAATTGGTTGTTCTACAACGAAAGTTTGTGGGTAATCTGATGTGTTGATCACCTCAATCAAACAAAACCAATTTAGTGCCCTGTAGACCCCTTCTAGTATTAATAAATTATCAGATATAGAAGTTGGCTTGATGTAAGCGTCACCGTTCTCGATATCAACAGGCAACAAACAGACCCTTCTACTAAGCCCATGAATGGTATAAGGTGCTGATATTACATTTGGCTTAAACATAAGAGGAATTGTAAGTCCATTGGTTTCAATAACCGATTTTCCTAGATCTATTTTAATAGTAAGCTCTTTAAGAATATCTATACCAATCAGCCCTTCGAAATAATTATGGAAATTGTACACGAGAAATGGTAATGATTTCTCAGTTCTCAATTCCGGTATACCATTCAGAACTACTTCTCCATCAACAAAATCAGTACCGAAAATCGTTTTTATTTCAACCGGTTCGATTAGTTTGGGCTTCAGGTTCCTGGTTATTGCTGGATTTAAGAACGACCTGTTGCTTCCTGTATCTATGAGAAATTTACACGGACTACTGTTAATACTATTAATAACTATATATGGTAGAAGACTTGAATTGCAATTGTTTACATCTACGTATCCGATTGCTGTTTCGAGGCGTTCAAATGAAAATTTCGGTCGTCTACCTCGTGCTCTGTTGTATATTCGGGCAAAAAGAGCTATCTAGATTGCGATGGTAATCTTGAGATGACGTGGGCATAACTTGTGGATCGTAACGAACCTGATCATGGGGTAATGCGGACACATTATATTCACCGTTCCAATAGGGGTTATGACAACGGCACTCCACATTAAACATTTGTCCAGAACCTTGAGGACCTTGGGATCTACGGGTGAAACTACCATTGGTCCTACGTGTGTTTGCACTGGAAACGTCCATGGGTTCGGGGGGTGGTAAGTCGTTTCTCCGAGTTTGGTTAAAATTGTTAGCTTGGAAATTGGGATGTGGTGGAGAGTGCCGATATGAAGTAGATGGGTTAGCTGGTCTTCGGAAGTTTGACGTTCTAGGTGGTTGTTGATGCCGATTGTACGCTTGGTAAGGTTTTTGATAGAAGCCGTTTTGCTGGTTTCGCGGTTGAGGGGGGCTTTCTAGGAAATTATGAGGATTTTTAAAATAAAGAGAGTTCTGTTCCTCAAGACAAAAATTGAAAGCTTCCAAAATACTTTTCGGCCTCATTGATCTAATTGTTGACCCCAATGGCTCTCTCAGACCAGATACAAATGCATTCAAACACATACCATTATACAAAACCTGCTTGGCCACAACAACATTGGCATCATTTTCGTGAACCCTAACATAATTCATAAGTGTTGACAGAATCTCGGCCAATCTCGCGTAAAATTTTTCAACTGAGTCCTGATTCTGTCTTAGCTGATGGAGGTCCCTAATTAAACTAGTCTCATTCCTTTTGTCGGAATATTGAGATTTTGGCGAATATCTATCCACCGCGATACCTCTCGCTTGTCGTAAAAGGCGACTTAAAACAAAGGTAAACCAAAATCACATCTAGGCAATTTAGAAAACACCAAGGTGAGCCTAGGGACACATATACCACCATTAAATTGCCCCACAAGTGTACATGCAAATCAGTGGGTTGACACGACTGGAGATCACCGGTGTTGTAAGACTAAGATCAAACAAAAAAATCTGGAGCATGTCCGTGTCACAAAAAAAAAAGGCAGGCCGAAAAACAATTGGTGCAAACAAATGCAAAAACACCAGCATTTGATTGGCCTCAGCGATGAAGTAATCCCAAACCGGGAAGCCTGCCGCTACTTTCTGAGGTCAAACCGGCGGACCCCACAAGCGGACCAGTAGGAATGCAGTTAAGTGGGAAGGTTATGGTCCTACACTTCTGACCATAACAACGCCGGAAAAAAGGAAAAGAAGATCTATCCACCGAGTGAGCGTCCCGTACACGTTCAGCATCTCATTAGCTGGGCCCACAATTTTATTTCGAATAGCCCTAAAAATAATTTTTTCATAATTTGACCCTATGATTTGCGGGATTGCACTCAAAACTTCATCCACGTTGTTTATGAAACCATAGAGTAGACGCAGGTTTCCATTAAAACTGGGTATGTCCTTAACGGCATCAGGAATTCTGAGTGCGTTAAAGGCATCCATAGCAGCCGATGAGTCATTCATGTCCAAAACACGTGCACTGACTGTACCTGCTTCAAATTGCACTTCAACGTTTTCACTTGAAAAAGACACGAGTTTAGAAATATCACTTCTATTTATGTTGTGTAAATTTTTCCTAAATTTAATCGGGTTTTTCCTAGCTCGATTGCTTCTTGGGGGAGGTGGAGTCATGGGACAAGAACCGATCTTGTATATATGTAAGTATATAGTAATGAAAGGACTTACCCCAGTTTTACGTACGTTGTAGTTCAAGGAAATCAAGAAACTCTCCCACGTGTCTCGCCTTCCTTCTCGATAACCGTTGTAGTTTGAAAAAATCCGGAAACTCTTCCACGTGTCTCGCCTTACTTCCTTCTAACACAAATTTGGCGCTTTCTTGCTCTCGTGTTTTTTCGAGCAAGTTTTGCAATGAATGATTAAAACATTAAAACTTTTGTCAAGAAAACCTTTATTTAAATACATAAATGTTTACCTTTCGCATGCAGTCGTGCAAGCTCGGGCTTCTTAACTTGCCTTTTGTTGATGTTTTTGCCGTCTTTAACTCAATCGACTCATCCCTTATTGCAATATCTTCTTCCCCATGTCTCGACTTCGTTTCAATCAAGATTATACTGCCCCGTAAGGCACATCTTGCCATCTCAGCCTATTGAATCCTATGAACTCGCCATTAATACGATTGATAGCATAAATGATTTACGGGATCCTCATGATAAAATTCTTCTCTTTGGTGATTTCAATCTTCCTTCTCTTAAATGGGCTTCATCAGACGATCAATAATTTTACATTGCTACTAATCCCTCTGCTGCCAAAGAATGTCTTTTCTTAGATCGCCTAGTTGATTCAAACCTTAACCAATTTAGTGGCATCACAAATTACACGGGTAGACAGCTAGACCAGATCCCCTTAGTTCCTCTGTTTCACTTTGTCCCCTTTCCTTATCAACCATCGACAACTACCCTCTTCTTTCATTATTTCACGACTCTCCACCACTGAATACTTCCCTTCCGCTTAAGTTCTACGACTTCCTCAAAGCAAATTTCAACCTAATCAATGAATATCTCAATAAAGTCCCCCTCAATTTTGACAGCCTTACAATAAACGTCACCATATCTATTTTCTACAGAGAAATATTCAATTCTATTTCTCTTTACGTTCTCCTTTCCCAAACATTTATCTACCTTCCCTCCTTGGTATAATCGCAGGCTCTGTTCACTAAGAAACAAAAGAAACAAACTGTAAGCAATCTTCCTTCGTACTCATTCCCCCAATGACTTTTCTAACAACATTAGTATTTACCTGAAATTCACCGAGCTGCTCTATGAACGCCATTTAGTCGAAACGCAAGCCAATCTTATTAATGATCCTAAGTCCTTCTTTCAGTTTGTCAACTACAAAAGGAAATCTGATGGCTATCCAACCACATCCAGGGCGAAACCTCGAATGATCCCAAAACTATCGCCAACTTTTTCAAACAATATTTCGCCGATAACTCATTTGTACTGGATACTATTTACTTCGACTACTTACCAAATTGCTCTCTTGGACCATTTCTCCCACGTACTTTGACCCCCATATCATTGGAAATAAATTGAATCAATTACATGATGAATTTACTCCTGGGCCCGATGGCCTCCCTGCCATATTGCTAAAAAAAGGTTCCTCCATTATTTCTGTCCCGCTCTCAAAAATATTCAACTTATCCCTGCCCCACGGAGAATTTCCCCAGATGTGGAGAACCGCTTTCATAAGTCTTGCTCACAAAAAGGTCCGAAGAATGTTGTTAAAAACTACCGGCCCATCGCCAAACTATCACACATACTCGTAACCAAACTTTTCTAAAGAATCTTGTATGACACTCTAAGTTTTAACTGCAAATCTCTAATCTCCTCTAAACAACATGGCTTCCTCAAAAACCTTGTCGAATTTGTGTCCTTCACACTCTCAGCATTAGAGAACGGAATTGAGGTCGACGTTGGCTGGCTTTGAACCCTCTGCGTTGAAGTGGATATCTTCTTATTTAAAAAACCGTTACTACAGCGTTCGTTTTAGATCTAGGCAGTCACCTAGTTCCACTTCTTTTTATCCTTACCATAAACGACATTGAGTTCGTCATCAAACATTCCCACCTCTCACTGTACGCTGACGACACCAAGTTCTTCAAGACCATTTCCTCGCAACAAGATTCTTTCCGTATTCAATCGGATCTCAACAGCTTTTCGGTTTGGTGCTCCAAAAATTGTTTGGAACTTAACATTTCCAAATGCTAATCAATACCTTCTCACGTAAAAGAATAAAACCTCCCGCTCGTCTCTATTTCCTCAATAATCAGCCCATCAGGTTATCCGCGATCTTGGCACATTTTGTGACCAAGAGTTAAATTTTCGCGTACATATCGACGATATAATTCATTAAGTCAACTCTGCACTCCGTTTTGTGAAACGTTGGTCTAAAGTATTCTCCAATCTCTACGTAACTCGATCCCTCTATATTACCTTTGTTCGCCCCCTTCTCGAATACGCATCTCAAAGGTGGTCCCCTTATCAACAAACCCACATATCTAGAGTCGAAAACAACCAACGTCGGTTCTTTCGTTTCGCTCTTCCAGGTCTGCCCTGGAACAATCCCTTGTTCTTACCGCCCAATCAAGACCGCCTTAAACTAATCAACTTGGAGGAAGGACTTCTTACAGGTACCATTGACTGCGCGACCTTTTATTACTCCATATCTCTTAACACTAATCCCCGTTATACACGCGATCCTCGTCTCTTCTGTCTATCCACCCCCGCACCTCATACGGCTCCAATGAACCCATTTCCCGTATGCTGGCAAGTGTTAATTCAAATATGAACTTCGACGTCAACCTTAGCACTCCATGCCTAAGACTCCGTCTTCTCAATAACCTTCCCTGCTAAGACTCCGTCTTCTCAATAACCTTCCCTTCTTCTAGTCTTAGTTTCTAAGGATCGCGCCCCTCACTCGTTCTCATTAGTTATTAAGTTAGATTAAGTTTAGCTTGAATTAAGCTCAAAAATGGGGTGTTTGCCCCCATGAAAATGAAATTAAATTGAAGAGTCTGTCCTGAGAGCAAACACTGACTTCCAAATCATTGCATCTGAAAATGTAATAGTAAATTACCTCGCTAAATACTCTGCCAAAGGTGAGACACAGTCGCAAAATTATAGAGAAGTATTTGAATCGATTATGCAATAATGTTCGCCTGACAATGCCAGCAAAAAAACTATCTGCAAACTCATGATGAAAATTATCGGTCAACGCGATATCAGTACTTGCGAAGTGATGCATTTAATAACAGGTGAAACGCTTAATTCCTCCGTATTAACTTTTCCCAAATTGTATTAGCATATAACAATCACCTTAGAGTCCAGCTATGTGCAAAATTTCATCTTGATTGGTTAAACAGGGAGAGAAGAGTTTGATTTGAAAGGAGTGGCAATCCCGTGTATTAGAGCTTCGATTCGCTCTTATCAATTTCGTTCACCAAACGTCAGCATGGAGGAGGTAGTGTAATGGTATGAGGCGCCTTAAGGATGAATTCAGAGAAGTGCCAAGACATGTTAGAGGAAACCCTTATACCATATCTCTTAAGAGCTGGACCAACATTTTATGGAATTTCAACAGGACAAAGCTTCAATTCACGTGGCGGCTTCTTCTAAAAGTGGTTTTCCGACAGAGATATTCCAATTATGTCATGGGCAGCACGTTCGCCAGACTTGAACCGAATCGAAAACTTATGGGGCATATTCACAAGACTGATGTATGCTGGGGGACGGCAATTTAACAACGCTCTTGAGCTTAAGAGCGCAATTATGGACAGTTGGCAAAAAACTAAAAAAGAAACAATCCAAAAATTAGTAAGCTCAATGCCAAACAAGGTCTGCAACACAATACAGATATAACCAGTGGCACTATCATTTTGGAACATCAAAATTAATTTTTTTTTAAAATACTGTGCATTATTAAATTTGTAAAGAAAAGAAGTATGTTTTTTTCTAGATAATCGAGACATTAGAATTTTTATTATTATTAATACTTTTGATTTATTGCCTGTACTTCCAAGTATATCGATGTCTTTGTCATTTTGGGACGCACCTTAGAAGGCTAAGTCCAGTATTTATTGTAAAATGGTTCAAATTTATATGTTATGCTAAAATCCAAGTTTGAAGTTTTCTTCGTGTCAGTGTCCCAGTAACGTTTGCATATTATCAGCAAAAATTTTGCTACATTTTAAACCCAAGAGCATTAAGAAAGCGATCTTTACGTTAATTTTTTTTTACGTTTTCATCGGTTGATAATGTGCTGTAGTATTCAGGGCGCCTGTCAACTTCAACGTGTTTAATTAAAATGAAAAATTGGACAAATTCAGGCCCAAAAATTATAAAATTCCTGTTACTGTTTGAACTCACTTTATATAATAAACATTTTCAATTAACCAAGTTTGATGTATTTTCTATAGGATCTAAGTAGATTCCTTGTTATTCGTTGCTTTATCGGCTCAATTATGAATGTGAAGATTCGGTTTATTACCAGCAGTAGCGAGAAAAGCATTTAAAAAGTTGCTCATCAGAATGCTTTGTAGGCTCTGAACTTACAAGAGAGTTGTACTATTTTCAAGCTTGTATGCTCAAGCGATTGCGATTGGCTAGAGTAATTCTTTTTTTGTTGGAATTATTTAATTCAAAGCCTTCAAAGTCGTGGCAGGCAAACGAGTATAAAGAAAAACTCGATTCTCCTATATTCCCCTCGAATTTTATTTGAAACGAACGTATGTTTGCGGTCATTAATTCTTGTGCACCTTTTGATCTGTGAGAGAAGCGTCATGTGACGATTGGTTCTAAGGCGTAATGTCTTTAAAGTGGACTTTCGTGTGATAACATGTACCTCTCATCCTTAATTCTTGTTCATGAATAACTTAACAGAATATACCTCTATCACCAGGACACCATGGAACAGGAGAAAACTGACTTAAAACTTCGCCTAGCTGCGGCCGAAGAACGTTTTTCCGAATACGTTGAGAATTCCGAACGGATAGCCCAGCAACTTCGTCAGCAAACCGCTCAACTACAAGAACAACTGATTGAAATCACCAATTGCCTCGAAGTCGAAAAAGAAGAAAAACTAACCGCACTCCTGCGTAATGCTGAGATATCACAAAGTGAAGAAATCCTGAAAAAAGAACTTCGCATCGAACGTGACGAGTCGAATGAGATACAAGAGAGAGCCGAAGAGCTTCAAATCGAATTGAAAGAGAAAAAAGTGGAAATCTCAAAGCTGAAACAGGACCTCGATGAGCTACAGTCTGTGATCCAGGGGCAGAAGGAGAAAATTTCGCATATCGATGATATCACCACTGAACTAAGTGAGAAGAACAAGGTAAGTGCTAGACAAGCTGTATGTAAATAGGTACTAAACGGTTCATCCTTGCAGACGATAAAAAATCTCAACCAGCGTTTGGCGGATATAAAAAAGACGGTGCAAAGGGAAATGCGAGGCAGCAGTAGTAGTAATAAGTCGTTTGATAATACCAACGCGTTCGACTCCCATACAAGCAATGGAATTTATCCGAATTCCATAACCTCGCAGGACGGCGGTATCGTAATGGATGAAGTGAATTTTAAATATCTGAAACACGTGATTGTGAAATTCTTAACTAGCAGAGAGGTGAGTCTACATTAAGCTGCATCGAGACAACATATTGATTTCTGTTCTGTTAGGTTGAAGCTCGTCATCTAATCCGCGCTGTAGCCACCCTACTCAAGCTAAGTAAAGAAGAGGAGAAGCTTCTGCATGACACTCTCAACTGGAAGATGAGTTGGTTCGGCTCGAAGCCTGATCACGGTACAGGACAAAAAGCCGTCTCCATACCACCAAGTTAATAGTGTGGTAATCCACTCTTCCCCTTCTGTACATTCGCGTTAATGTAGACTAAACGATATTTACATAAAGGCAGCTTTACACTTCACACCCAAACACTAAACAAAAATAAGGTAAAATGCAAGTAATGAATTCGAATTCGAAGCAAACGAGTTGGTTGCTCCAAACTGTTACTCTCTAGAGCGTTGAATTACTCATGTGTTCCATTTGAATTCATCTGTTAGCTGACAATAAAAATAAAGAAACAATAAAAGAGAAAAAAAAAACAGAAAAGTACTTGAAACCATTGAATGCGAGACTAGCGAATTAGTTTTTTCCTTCTTTTTTTCATTTTCCAATAGGCAATCCGAGATCATATCACCTATTACGAACGTATTTCAAGTTGAACTAACGATGTATTCATTGGTAGCATTTACTCAAAATAGTATATCAATCTATCTATATCTACCTAGTTACTGCATTTGTGTAGTCTTCAATCTCGAACGAAGTACAATCGAAAAGTTTTTAACATTCGAATTGATTTTTTTTTTGTTGTTATATGTATTGGAGACTGTAAATTCGCTTTCTATTCGATCTACTGAGTAGGAATAGGAATTTTGTTGTTATCGATCTATTTTTTATATCTAACCCAATCTAAGCCTGATCTGATGATTTAGTTTTTAAGTGCATTCTGTGTTTTCATACTTTCGTAGATTTGTTTTACATTTTACGTTTTAAGTGTTATATTATGCCGAGTACTACTAGGATGATTAATAAAGAATTTTGTTTAAAAAAAAATGATGTGATTCCAAGATTTTTGATGTATTCCAAGTGTCGAATGATATCCACAAGGGTCAGTTCTGAAATCAATTTTGTGAAATGCACTGGTGCACAGATGGGAAACCACTGTTTTCCAATAGATGGTCGCATGGTAAGCTTGGGCACATCTCCTCGTAAAGGGTTTTTCAATAAGGGCGGGTAGATGTTGAAGTGAAATAAAACATACTGTGTGAGGTATTAGCAAAATTGGCGTCCTCCTCCAAAACGCTCCGAAGCCCAGTTAGCGAACAAAGGCGTTGTCTATTGTCATGAAGTTTGAGCTCCTGGGTCAGTTGGATCTTGAACGGGTGTAGGCCCAAGCCTCGATGCAAAATTCGCCAAGTTGAAGTCTGTGAAAGGGCGAGTTCTTGTGCACGGCAAGGAATTGACTGCCTCGGGTTCTGCTGTATACTTTCACGGAACGCGGCGATGTTCTCGGTTCCCAATCTGGCATTCCTTTGACGTACGAATGTTGGCTGATTGATTACTCTCGTCTTAAATTTGGCCACCAAACGTTGAAGGGTCGATTGTGAACGGATATCAGGTCTACTGTAAAATTAGTTGCAACGCACGCAACGTTTGCACTAACAAGCACTCATTTTGATGATAAAGTTTTATCATTTGGACGTGCTGCTCAATCGTTTAACTTGCCATGGTGAATTTTCATATAAACAACAGATTTGACAGATGTCACCAAAACAACAACGCCAATTGAAAAACATTTTACTCGCTTTACGATTTGAAGACGCCGAATTGAAGATCCCTGCCAAACGCAATACCTTGTGGATTTAGTGACCGCAGCTCTGCCGTAGCTCAATTGGGAATGGTCCAAGGAATCAAGGAAAAAAGGAATGGGTGCCAGACGAGATGAAACCGAGGGACGTCGAACGGGTTTTTTTTCTCGAGCGAATTGTTCCAGTAGCCATATTATGACTGGCGATAAAAAATGTAAGCAAAACATCCATGGATCGGAGCTCATGCTGTGTTTATAGTGAGACCAGCTCGGCGTGGTGTATAACTGACTGAGAGACCGTTTGCTCTGAGTACTGAAGGACAAGGGCCTCAATACGAACAAAGTCACAACAGTAATACGACTACGACAATTGCGACAAATCTAAAAAAAAACTGAAATGGAGCCTCCTACTTCAAGCACTGTATGTTCTAGACGTCGCCCCTTTCGTTTACCGCCTGTTCCGAATGGTCTGGATATCGGTCTTTTAAGGAAGCCAAAAATTCTGTCGATTCGTGGATCGTCTCATAAGATCCAGCATGTAATCCATATGCTGCCAGAAAGATGGTCGAAAGTTGTATTCAGCAATGACAATGCCTTTTAGCCATTTTTGAAACTCCAAATTTTGAAACAAAAATTTGGGTGCCTGATACTAAAAACGTAGAGGCCGAGCGGATAGACTTTATATTTGGCGCGCATTCAAGATTAGGAAACCTGATTGTACGGGGAATATACCACGGGTCAAGGTAATAGAAAAGACGCCGATGCACATTTTTTTTATAATTTGCGTGAGCAAAAGGGTTTATGAATCAAGACACAGCACGGGCCGAAGGTATAAAGGAAGAAGGGGAGAGGAGATACCTGTGTGTGGTTCTAAATGTCTGTTGATTATAGTGAGTGGAAAATATTGGGCTGGGAAGAGCATTCCATAATAGTGTTGTGCGGCTGAAAAACGGATCTCTGAACTTAATTGTTCAGAGACGAGCATTGCGGGTGAATTCATGGAGGTGAGGAATGCAATTGGTTAACTCATTTGAGCAACGGTTGTTAA
Source organism: Merodon equestris (assembly GCA_958301585.1). Taxonomy (NCBI): domain Eukaryota; kingdom Metazoa; phylum Arthropoda; class Insecta; order Diptera; family Syrphidae; genus Merodon; species Merodon equestris. Next base: position 112,636,733 of record OY284416.1, read on the forward strand.
AATAGCGATAAAACAGTGACAAGGAAGACACAAGTTTTATCGCTCGCTGTTGTATTCTATCTAGTAGGTGCAATGAGGTCTTAGTAGCACCAGACCAGATATAAGTGTTATACTCAAGCTTGGGGCGGATGTAGGACATATAAATTAAAGCCAATATCGGAGGGGGTGAAATATTTCTGCAGCGTTTACGAAAACCTAGACATTTTGCCGTGTTTTAGAGCGACTTCAAATATGGGATCATTTCAATTAACTTTGGTATTGACACACATACCAAGGATTGACTCGTGCAGGGACGGGTAAAGAATATCCCTGCAGCGATACCTATCGCTTGTCGTAAAAGGCGACTAAACAAAGGTAAACAAAACTCACATCTAGGCAATTTAGAAAACACCAAAGTGAGCCTAGGGACACATATACCACCATTAAACTGCCCCACAAGTGTGCATGCAAATCAGTGGGTTGACACGACTGGAGATCACCGGTGTTGTAAGAGTAAGATCAATCAAAAAAAAAAAAATATATATATATATATATATATAAAAATCTGGAGCATGCCCGTGTCAAAAAGGAAGGGAAGAAAAAAACGGTCAAACCGTAGCATTATGGAAAAGAACGCTAAAAGGAAAAGCACTACCCCGCCAGGCACTACTAATGGTCGTGATCCTGGGACGAGCAGCAATGCTCGGGTCAGAGCTATAGGATTTCCGGGGGATAGCAAAGTAATGCAACGGCGTAAGCCACATTTAAGAGTCGCGAGTTGGAACGTTGGAAGCATGAGTGGGCGCAGCTATGAGCTTGAAGAAATGATGGTTAGAAGGCGAGTAGACATCCTGTGCGTACAAGAGACGAAATGGCGAAACACCGGTAATCGGGCACGTTTCTTGGACGTTAAAACAAAAGCCTACAAGATGTACAAGACATGTGGGATTCCCTACAACAATCTGGCCTGGAGAAAGCCAAATCACTGCTCGGAACATCTAAAGGCCCCTGCCAACACGCAAAAGAAACCTGGTGGTGGACAGACGAAGCCAAAGCAGTGATACACGAAAAGAAAATGGCTTTCCAAGCTTGGTCAAAGTGCTCTTCTACTAATAGAGAGGAAAAAGCTCGCCGTGAAAAGGTATATAGATGTTGCAAAGGTATCGCGAAGAAAAAATGCGCCGAATTCAAAGCGAAAAGCATGGAAGGCCTCTATCAGGAGTTGGAAGAAATATCGTCTTCCGCGTCTGACAGGAACCAGGCTACCCAGGAGCTTCGACAAAACAATTTGAACAAAGGAGCAAATATCTTTAAGATAGCCGCCCAGAGAAGAAGAAATGCTCAGGAGATTCGTTTCCCAAAGTTTATTAACAATGCTGAAGGCCAACTCCTTGTGGAAGACGAAAAAATTCTCCACAGATGGCGACAGTATTGCGAGGAACTTCTGAACGAACAGTTTCCCCGAGTGTACTTTCCAAGAGCCGCCCCGAATCATGCCGAAATATCCGACATCACAGTCGAAGAAGTTCGGTACGCGGTTAAAAACTCCAAGAAAAGAAAAGCTGTTGGGCCGGACGGGATACCCTCTGAGTTCTGGAAAAAGATGGGAGACATCGGGTCTAGATGGCTCATGGTTCTTATCTCCAAACTTATGAGAGGCGACACTATGCCTAATCAATGGAGGGAAAGCTATCTTCTTCCATTGCACAAAGGAAAGGGTGATACGCGAAATTGTGATAACTACCGTTCTGTCAAGCTGATGTCGCACACCATGAAGATCGTTGAACGGGTATTAGATAGCCGACTGCGGAAAATAATACGACTATCTGATGACCAGTGCGGGTTTGTCTCGGGTAAATCAACAACAGATGCAATCCAAAGTATAAGGATCATGATGGAAAAGCATCGTGATTCTTCAAAGGACTTGCATATGGTATTGGTTGATTTCGAGAAGGACTTTGACTGGCAACCAAGAGATCTTTTATGGGTAGCGCTAAGACAAAAAGGAGTTCCAGAAACCTACGTGCGAGTGATTATGGACATGTACGAGAGAGCAACGACAAGAGTAAGATGCACCGCAGGAGTCACCGAAGAGTTCGCAATCAAAGTCGGTGTACACCAAGGGAGCGTCCTCAGCCCACTGCTTTTTATAGCAGTCCTTGATTGCTTGCTTGAAGGAAAAGTGACGGACCCCAATGTGCACCAGCTATTCTTTGCTGACGATGGGGCCATTATAAGTGATGATCAGGCGTCCCTACAACGAGCGCTTGATGTGTGGGTGGACATTTTTGAGGGACACGGGTATCGTATTAGTTCAAAGAAGACAGAGTATCTGTGCTGCCCGTTCTCTGACCCTCATCAGCCTATTCCAGACATTTACTTGAATGGAAGAGTGCTTCCCAAGTGTGAAAAGTTTAAATATCTGGGATCTATGATTAATAGAGAAGCAACTTGTGATGACGACATCAAACATCGCGTAAGCGTAGGGTGGATGAAGTGGCGGGAAAACTCCGCCATCTTCTGTGATCGAAAAATGCCCCCTAAGCTGAAAGGAAGGCTCTACACTTCAGTTGTACGTCCGGCGCTCACATACGGTTCACAATGCTGGACAATGCACAAAAAGTATGAGAGCAAATTAATGGCAGCTGAGATGAAGATGCTTCGCATGACAGCGGGAGTAACAAAGCGTGACAGAATTAGAAGTTCAAAGATCCGAGGAAGCCTCCACGTAAAAGAAACCATCACAAGAAAGATAGAGCGCGACCGACTCAGTTGGTATTGCCATGTTCAAAGGAGAGATCCTTTGAACCCCGTCCAAAGGCAATATCAATCAACGTTCCAATTTCAACACGCAAAAAAGGCAGGCCGAAAAACAATTGGTGCAAACAAATGCAAAAACACCAGCATTTGATTGGCCTCAGCGATGAAGTAATCCCAAACCGGGAAGCCTGTCGCTACTTTCTGAGGTCAAACCGGCGGACCCCACAAGCGGACGAGTAGGAATGCAGTTAAGTGGGAAGGTTATGGTCCTACACTTCTGACCATAACGACGCCGGGATAAAAAGGAAAAGAAGAAGAAGAAGAAGACCAAGGATGGAAAGTTTTTCGTTTTCATCGACACAAGCGCCATTCATGGATAATGGCTCCATTATTAAGGGTTCGCTTTAGTGACGGGAGATAGCATTGAGTTTTAGAAGCATTGAATTCCACTCTATTATTTTTACCCCAATTGATTAAGCTGTCAAGGTCGGAATTCAATGTGCTTAACATACGCTGCCGTTCCAATTCTACAGCCGAAAAGCAGGGTCATGAGTCTTGGAACGAATATGGAAAGCTGAGTGTACTGTCATCAGCGAAGGAGTGGATTGGATTAGAAGTAACAGACAAGAGATCATTTATAAAAATGAGAAAGAGAGTCGGAGACAAAACAGAGCATTGGGGGACACCAGCATTTATTTGGTGAATATCACACTTGGACCCATCCAAAACGACTTGAATTGAACGGTTCGAAAGGTAATATCTAATCCATAGAAGCAGAGCTTTATCGATGCTATAAGCACGAATTTTCGACAAAAGATGCCAACCTCTGTCAAATGCTTTTGAAATATCAAGCGCAACGGTCTAGATTTCGCCTAAATTGTGCAAAGACTGGTTCCACTTTTTGGTGAGATATGCCATCAAATCACCAGTGGACCTGTTGCTGCGGAAACCGTATTGCCGGTCATTAAGAAGCTTCGGCGATTCAAGATGTTTCATAAGCTGACGGTTTATCAGCGATTCCATGACCTTGGAAAAAGGGACGTTAATGCTTTGGGTCGGTAGGAGGAGGGGGACGAATATTTGCTCTTTTTAGGGACGGGCTGGGCAAATGCTGTTTTCCATCTACTCGGAAAGAGACATGAAGGGTAGGACAGATGGAAAAGCTTACGCAGTGGTTTTGCCAGCGCAGAAGAACACATCTTCAGAAGTATTGGGGGTATACCATCCGGGCCAGCGGATTTATGTACGTTGAGATCTTTAGGTACCTTGCAACTGTATGAGTGCGAAAATTGATCTGTTCCATTGTGAAATCAACGCTCTCAAGTACAGGCGGAGAGAAAGTGGTATCTGGCAGCGTTGAGCTAGACGCGAATTGCGCAGCAAGCAGATTGAGCTTGTCTAAAGAGCTGACTGCTGGAATGTCATTGTAAATGAGCTTGGGAATTAAAGACGAGGCTGAATTCTTAAGGTTTTCCACGAATGATCAAAAGTCTTTGCTACACTTGGGGCATTGTAGCACTTTTTACACGTCTTATCAACGCATTGCAGTCATTTCTGGCCCGTTTAAACTTTTTCCGGTTTTCCTCAGAATTGGCTTTTTAAATCCGAAAACTCAATCATCTTGAATGTTTGAAAAACCAAAATCGGAGGAGTTCCAAACTTGTATGGTTCGGTTGAAGGAATAATTTTCGTACGCTCGAAGGCAGACTTCAGGGTATATTTATGAGCACTCAGTGCGAGGTGAGTGTTGCAGGACAAGTTTTAAAGGGGAGGAATGCAACTGGCTATTCCGTCAGAGCAGGAAAGGGCGCTAGGAAGCCTTTCTGCGATGTTTCAGAGAATCAAACGATTTACGAAGGCTTTGGAAACGAAATGTTCTTGGGTACACCAAAGCAAAGGTGAGCATTAAACTTAAGGTAGATAAACATCTTGTAAATGGTAACCAAATGGTTGGAGGGAAACAATTTTTTGCATCTATATCCCGTGCCAGAACAACGCTGCATTATGATTATTCTATGGTTTTATGGTTTCCAGGTAGGCTGCTTTCATATTTTTAAAACATAAGTAGGTAGGTAGACTATGGTAGGCTTTTTGACATTCACTTTGATATCGCATAGCGAGACTAAGTCGTTTGTAAAGAGTTAAAGAATTTTACAGTGGTTTCGTGTGAATAATTTAAAGGACGAAATTCCGCTCTTTATGAAGATTATTGCTCAAATCGAATGCCAGACGGGCGGGGAAATAACTTGGAAGCGGAAGACCTAAAAAATCGACCACGCGGCAATATTAAATTTTGGAGCGCATGCTTGAAAAACGGGTTCACAACTGCCAAAAGGGGATGTTTTGATAATAACAGGACGCGAACTGCACAACGCCGGCTAAATGAAGTAGAACTGTAAGAACGTAGACGAAAAGGCCGCTTTGCTCTGTGTGTGAAGGCCTAGACTGACAGCCTTCATATACGATTAAGTGGAGTTTCCTAGGTACCCTGCTGACGGAGGGTATTTGATTTGAGTTGTTTCAAACCCACAGATTCAATGTGGGAATTGAAGGTTGTAGGATCTAGAGAAGAGTGATCATGATCTTGCTGCATGCCCTTTTGATTTTATTCACCCATTGTTCCAACTGTCTATAAAACGTGATTGCTGATGGCGGGACTTTGAATGCAGCTTGGTTCAAGGCAAATAGCTGTGACTTGTTCTTGGGACAAGAGATGATTTCGTCGTGCTCCAACTGCTAGTTCAGAAGCACGAAATTTCAAATCAGCGAGCGTGCCTTTCACTTTTCTCTGAAAGGACGCGGGCAGCAGCAGCAGAGCTCTGTTTTGGCCATGCGTTCTAGATGACTAGCAGCCTATAAATTAGGTGTGCAACTAAGTTCTCGCTGTTTTATAAAAGATGGCTCCAGTAGAAAGTGCTGGTCGATTGTGACGTATCCAAAACGTTATGGATCAAGCTTAGACATATGGTAAACAAACCGCTTTGACACATTAGTGATTTTGTTTTTGCCTCATAAACTTTTGATTGTGTGAAAATGTCTGATTTTGTGCCGAATAATAGTCATTTGCGGGAAGTGTTGCATTTCTTCTTTCATTCGAAGGAAACGGCGGCCGAAGCGCATCGAGAATTCCAAAAAGTTTACGGAGATGCTGCTCTAAGTGAAACAACGTGCCGTCCATTGGTCCCGTCGCTTCACAGACGGTGATTTCGGTGTTGACGAAAGTTCGCATGAAGGAAGGCCAAAAACCTTGGAAGACGCTGGATTGGAGGCATTGCTCGACAAAGATCCATGCCAAGCGCAAAAAGAGCTTGCTTCAGTATTAGGAGTTACCCGCCAAGCTATTTCCAAGCGATTGCATGCGTTGGGAATGATTCAAATATAAGAAACTTGAGTTCCTTATGATTTGAAGCCAAGAGACGTTGAGCGTCGTTTTTTCGCCTGTGCGTAACAGCTTCAGCGGCAAAAAAGGAAGGGTTTTCTTCAATGCATCGTTAATAGTGATGAAAAATGGATTCATTACAGCATGCTTCTACGTTGTCGGTTCGGCCTAATATTCACGCTGCGAAGGTTATGCTGTGTATTTGGTTGGATCGGGGCGGTGTTAATTATTATGAGCTGTTGAAATCAAACGAAACCATCACTGGGGAACGGTATCGAACTCAAACGATGCGATTGAGCCGAGCACTGCGCAAAAAGCGGCTATATTAATAGCAGAGGCACAAAAAAGTAATTCTACAGCATGAAAACTCACGGCCTCGCGTTGTCGAACGCGTTAAAACCTACTTAGAAACGCTCAAATGGGAAGTCCTACCCCACCCGCCATATTCCCCAGATTATCACTTGTTGCGTTCGATGTTACATGGTCTGGCTGATCAGCAGTTCCATTCATATGAAGACATCTTAAAATGGCTTGCTTGTGGATAGCCTCAAAAGACAAACACTTTTACGGTGACGGTATGCGAGCTCTGCCAGAAAGATGGGAAAAAGTCATCGTTAGCGATGGGCAATACTTTAGAGAGGATAGGGATAAAGTTTAATTATTTAGTTTTGGAAGTGAAAATGTTGGTATTTTGGTCCTGGTGTTAAACAGACTCAGTTTGGTTCCCCAGGCTTACGTTACGGTCGCAGTCTGTGTTTCAAGCATATATTTTAGCCAAGGCCCTAGAATTCTAGACAGGAATAAGCCTGATATTAGCGCATCCACGTCGTCCATATACGCGATCATTTTTATTTCCTTCCTGTTCGTCTCGAGTAGAATTTAATTAAAAACTAAATATAAATGAACTATTAGCTCCAAAATATATTTAAGATGTCACCCCTCGAATGGTGCACAAGCAACAAGCAAGAACCAATCACTCGGACGTCTGTCCTATCACTTTCACTCGTAAAATCATTCAATTAAGTTGAGTTCAAAAATTTATAGACAACTTAACGCTTGTAGTGCCAATAATTGCCCTAGCTCTTGAGCCATTTTAATCTTAAAGGCTAAAACACATCTCCCCATTTTTTATTTTCGAGATTCGTGAGACGAGGATTATTTTACTACGATCTACCTAGAAGAATTAAATGCAATGCATGTAGAAGGTTTCAACCGACATCCTCAAAGCTATTCTGGCATTCAAGTACTAGACATGCTTCGAGGGATTATGATCGCTTATAACGCTATATTGACTCAGGGAGGAAGACTGCATGGCTTTGCTTTACAGCAGTCTCCTCAGAAATGGGGCAGGCTGTGTACTCTTATAACGATAATCAATGTGAATACCAAAATACAGTGATCAAGTATTGATTATTTTTCCCCTCTTTCATCTTCAGGCTTTATTATAGAAAAGACAAGTATCAACTGTCCTCATACCGAAAATCAGATAATTTAATCATAAAATATTTAGAAAACCAAATTCAACCGCTAAACTTATACAACAAGCAATCCTTTACACTTTTTTCACGATTTGCACGACGTCCTCATCGTTCAAAACATGTTCAATGCCCACCTTCTGCGGTTGATGCTTCACCGATGATCCCCATACCAAAGCACTACGAAGAAAACAAAACTATTAAAGCACGCTTCGGGGTAGCAATAACGAACTTACTATTTGAATTCCTTGGCAATCGACCGATGTAGTTTGTTGCAGAAATCTTCAATCGTTGTTCTCTCATTGTGCAGGACAATTGGTGATGTATAGTCAGGCAGTTGACCTTTCGGTTTTGTATATCTGAAAACAAAGCGATTAGATTATTATTAAAGAGAGAAGAAGAATTAAATATTCTTGTTTTATGGCTTACATGCGGACAAGTCTTAGATATTCCCACATGAGTTCGAGCAAGTCGTCGAAGTTCCATCGGTGGTGCGCCGATATTGGCACACAATGGGGAATTTTGTAGATGACGTCCAATTCCTCGATGGAAATTTGATCAATTTTGTTTAGTAGATAGATGCATGGGATGTAGATACGATTTCCTTCAATTACATCAATCAAATCGTCGCTAGTGGCATCGTAGCGCAGCGTTATATCAGCATTGTGGATCTTGTATTCGGACAAAATTGTCTTAACCAGATAGGAGTCCAGTTCTGACTGGGGTACCATGGAATTCAAGTTAATTCCACCTTTATCCTTCTTCCTGTAGTAGATGTTTGGTGGCTTTTTGTTCAATCGAATTCCGAAGCCCTCCAATTCATGTTCGAGGATTTTCTTATGACCCAACGGCTTCAGAACATCCAACACCATGAATATGAGATTACACGTTCGCGCGACTGCAATCACTTGTCGGCCACGACCTTTACCATCCTTGGCTCCTTCGATGATTCCCGGTAAATCGAGTAGCTATAAACGACTTGTGAGGAATCACTAAAACGACAATTCTGAGCTGAATGTACCTGTATCTTGGCTCCCTTGTACTTAATGCAACCCGGCACAGTTGTCAGCGTTGTGAACTCGTATGCGGCCACTTCCGAGTAGACACCGGCTAAATTCGAAAGCAGTGTTGATTTGCCCACGGATGGAAACCCTACGAAACCAACCCGGGCATCACCAGTCTTCGCGACTTCGAAACCTTCACATGCAGCACCGCCACCGCCTTTTGGCGAGATCAACTCTCGCCGCAATTTAGCTAACTTTGCTTTCAATAAACCTAAATGCCCGGACGTTGCTTTATTCTTTTGCGTCCGAGCCATCTGTGGACAAAAGTACAGGTTACCTACGGGTTCGATTGTAGTTAGCGTGAGTGGTACTTACCTCGGCTTCAATAGCGGCGATTTTCTCCAAAATCGTACTCATTGTTTACAAATTCTTGTGCGAATTTCCTGATAAAAAAAATCCGTAAACGGTTAAAGGCAAAAGAAAATCCAGAGAAGTGAACTGAATCGCGTGCACGTATCACAAATATCACCCACGAAGAGATGTTGCCGTCAAAATTGACATTTGACTTATTTGAGTTGTTCGACTCTCGAAATAGGCTTAAACCGATTCTCGAATGGGGGAATTCACGTCATGTACTACAGTTACTGTTTGAAAATTGTTACACGAATAATTAACGAACATGGAAAACTACGGAAAATTACGGAAAAATAGTATGAAAAACTAGAAAATCCAGGAAAATAGTTAATGTAATACTTATCTAGTTCCAGAGGCACCCAATTCGATGCAAAAATTTGTTCATGAGTTCAGCCAGAACCAATCGAAAGGAGCTTTTCGCAAAGCCCAAGACATAATACCTCCTCGGATGACACTCTACCCGAATATGATGAAAATGTCCCTAAAACCACCACCGACAAAGAAAATAGCTCCGATTTTCAATAAAGAAAACTTCCCCCGTAGAAAGCGAAAACAATCGGACGCAACAAATCACTTGGGTCTTGAATTCCTTCCAGTTCCGTTGACAAAGAAGCCTGTACGGGATGGTACTAATCGATCAGTGTCCTCTTCACAGTCGAAGGCAGTAGAAAAGTCCAAGCGGAAATCCGAAAGTGACTTGGTAATCATTACGGGAGATGTTCAATTCGTGATGAAGACTTTTAAGAAGTACCCAAATATTAGAGCACTCTACGAGGCCTACGGTGAGTTGATAGTACTTATGATCCTCCTTACAATCTTGCCCTTTTAGGGTACATAACGAAAATGTATAAGGGGAAAATACGTTTCGAGCATATCATCATCATGCGGAGTGAGACGGGTCCGGTGCTGCAAGGATTCTACTTTGATTTCACAAATATACTCTCCAACTTCCCACCAGGTGGGTATTCCTAACGCAATCTCTGAAATAAATACGTTCCTTATCATCGTAGCTAGCTGTATCCGATGTGTTGGGCAGTTTACTAGTCAAAATCGCTTTCACATCCATAAAATCCAATCGCTCGCCTCACTGCCCCCCGAATCTGTTCTGACCAGAATACAAAACGTAAACGCCTTCGCTCTGCTCCAGAACACTGAAGCAAACACGAACGATAACTAACGATACTTTCTTTTGATCTATTTATTCTTCTTCATAAATATACTTAATAATATAATATTGAACAGCAATGGAATCAATCGGAATCAATCCGCTACGGCGAATCAGCTTACAACCAAACTTAAGCGTTCAACAATGATACAATGATACTTCAAGCTGTAAGCTTCCTTTAAAAAAATAAATTATTTGTACTCTAATACTCAAGGTGTTTTGTTTTATAACGTCTAAAAGGCACGTGATATGATAGGTGTTTGTGGTTGCCGGGTCTTAGAAGTCCCAAAGCATTAGTGCGGTTACGACAAGCCCACTAGCGATCGCTGTTACGTAGCCGAGATGAAGGGCACTAGTTTTTTGCCGGCGGTACCTATAAAAAAAATAATTGATTTAGCGATTGGATTCGCGGTATTCGCTTTATACTTGCATCATTTTGGAGCGCGGCGAGAATGGCGATGGTGGGTTGACGCCTGGCACGTTGCTATCCAAGTATACAAGAACGAATGAGAAGATGGAGAAAGCAATTCCAAAGAGGATCGGTTGCATTTTGCTTTGGACTTCTGGCCGAGCAGCCCATTCTAATGCTTCGTTGAGCTTGTCTTGTGCGATTGTTCCGACGTTGTAGAGACTCTCTTTGTTCATGTGAGACACTGAAATGGAGATGTTTTAATTATTAGATAACGAGTTTGAGGGCACTGAAGTAAGGCGATGTGTATTGAATAATGATTCGTGTACATAGTGGAAATGCTTTTACGGAAATAGAAAAATACAAACGGGAGTGTGGGTAAACGTGTACGGGTGTACGAGTTTGTACTCTCTAGGTTGCTATAGATAAAGTAAAAAACGCAAGTCATTTGCTCATAAATGCATATGCAATTAGTCGTACATCTGGAAATAGAATAGTTTCCATGGGAAAGGCAGAAGCTGGAGCACACGCTTTATAATAGCGATATCCCGAGGCAAAATTATTAGGTAAAATGAGTGAGTGATTTGTTGCTATTTTGAAGGTGGATGCATAAGAACCTCCAAATCAAGCTGCCTGAGCTTCTAGCGAGTCAAACACTGGATGCATGTGGCCTGATGTTGTTCTGATGGAACAGTAATTCTACTCCAGAGCTGGCTATTTATGGGCGACTGCTTCATTCAGATGGTTCAATTGTTGACAGTACAGGTCTAAATTAAAAGTTTTAACGTAGGGAAGCAACTAATGGTAGAGGATTTCCTGCCAGTCCTAGCAAGTACGCAGCAAAGCTTTTCTGGTTTTGCCACCACTCGTGTCGGCTCAAGGCGATTCTACCACGATCCATTTTCTTCCGAAATGGGGCGATTCAGCAGCGATGGAAATTTGGTCCATGAGATTTGTAAATAGGAAGTTCCGATAGGAAAAAAATTACGTATAACCGTTGTTGTTGATAACACTACTTTTGACAGCATGTGTAACACTTCAAAATTCATAATCTGTGTGTGCATTTCCAATATAACACCTTAAGGACATAGAAACAAGAGAGTAACTGTGAACTCCAACCAACGCAAATTCAGTCGAATCTCTCAAATCCTATCTAAGACAAACACCCCCGAAGAGAAGTGAACGAACATCTTCGACACAAACCATCTGCACCCCGTTCAGGTTGTGTGACAAATTCCATAAGAACGTACCTGCGACGAACCTGCACGAATTGTAAGTGAGTCAAGTCAAGTCTGGCGTAGACAGACAGGGGCTGCTCGCAAGGTGGCGTCCTGTCTCCGCTGTTATGCCTCTGATCCGCTTATGCGGATCATGTTGCCGTTCTCTCTGTCGGCTCATGTTTAGTGACTGTTTGTTTCAAAGCACAGGTGGCGTTAAAGGACTCGTGCACGAGTAATGGGCCGTCGGCTAATCCTCTTAAGACTGTCGCTCTTTACGAGGAGGAAAAATATTGTCATTACTCAGCTGATGCTAAAAGGCAATAATATCCCGATTCCAAGGAAGCTAATTAGCTGGGAGTCATCTTAGATAGTAAGCTTCTTTGGTCAAAGCATGTTCAGTCAAAAACCTCCAAAGCTCTGTCAGCTTTTTGGCAAAACATGGATCTATACGGCATTGATAAGACCAATAATCACCATGCATCGGTCGCCAGATGGAGCAGGCTAACACGCAAACCTGTAGTGGCCTCTTTCACAACACTCCAAAGAACTGTACGGGGGCTTTCCCCAGCACACCGGACGCTGCTCTGAATGAATCTTCCGTCACTTGACATATGTATATATCAAAGGGTACGCACTGAAAGCCATGTCTCGCCTCAAAAAAAATGGTTTTGGTACAACTGCCATTGGAGTGACAGTGTACTTGCGCGAAACATATCCTACGACCCCTGTCTCATGGATATGCCTTCTGACACAATGACACCTGCCACCCTATTGCGCCATAATTTCACAGTCAAATTTCCATGGCTCTGGCCAGACACCGAACCTGGAATGGACTGTCTTCGCATTTTATAGATGGCTCCAGGACTGGGTGGGGATCCGGCGGTGGAGTTTTCTATGAACGTGAAAACAAATCCGACACCAACGATTGGGTCTTTAATGTACACAGTCATAGATGGAGGGATGCAGGATGACTAAGCGCGTACGCCCTGATTTCTAATTTCTGCCAGAAGTTCGCAACATTCTTCTTATCCTTAAGGAGAACGATTACAGAAGGCGTGCGGGCTTCATTACGGGCTATTATACTTTTGCTAAGCATCTTTATGTGCTTGGCATCCTACCTGTGCTACATGTTGCGAGGAGGATCACAGCAGATCACTATCTCTGCGACTGTCCTGCCTTCGCTCGCGCACGGTGTCGCACCCTTAGGGCCGACGACCCAATGTTTTTCATATATTCATATCGTATCAATTATACATAAAAGGAAACACCGTTCGCTTTCCTATGATATTCAAAGCCTGAAGGAAAGAAAATAATTTTGGGGTAGTTGCCTGAAATCTAACATTAGTGTCGAAGACGCTTTAAAAATTGTCAGAAAAATAAACTTATTTGTACGTTTTTAGATCAATGTTCGGTCGAAACTTGATTATCTCCCACAGTAATCTCAAACTAAAGTTTTAACAAAAAAACATTTTGTCACTCCCAATGCAAGTATCTTACTTAAGAATAGGAGGAAATTTCACCCGAAAATTATCAAATTCAATGCCATCACAAATACACGAAATAATTAAAGCATACGGTAGTCCAACACGTTACTGATAACCTCAGTTTCACTTATAATTAGCACCCTATGTAGACTTTTGTCACTCAACAAAAAAAGACTTTTACTGTTGTCTTTTTTGCATACCTCTATACAGTGACTCACAGTCATAACCGCCTACCACTGACCAAATCTTTTAGTCTGTTCAATGAGGCTGTTCTGGACTCTTCCGGACAGAAGGTACACGTTTTGCTGTTCAGTGAGAAAAATTTCTGTCTGAAAGTGTTCTGCTTTGTGTTCAGTGACGGTGTTTCGGATACTTGAGAACACGATTTTCCGCACCTACTCTTGAGTCAGAACCGATTCGTGAAAAGTGTCAAAATCAGCTGTCATTGAAAAAAACACTTGGTAATTATTCGGAAAAAGGCCCTACCCTAAGGATTTTTTCTAAGAATTTTGATATATATATTTTAGGTCGGACTTATCTAGTTTGGAAGATATAAGCTTTTTAAATTTTCCATACAAAATAAGATTTCATTATGCCTAAAAGTATGCAACTATGTTTTAAATAAAATTATTCTTCATATTCTTCATATAGGGTTAAAATCCTGTTAGCGAGCGAAGCGAGCCACCCACATCATACTTTAAATACACCGGACTTTCTTACAGGCGCCTGCCAGACAGTCGTAGACATACCCTTAGCGGAGCGACGAAGTCGCGTGAGCGGCTAAACCCTGCGAAGAAAAGGGTTAAAATCCTGTTAGCGAGCGAAGCGAGCCACCCACATCATACTTTAAATACACCGGACTTTCTTACAGGCGCCTGCCAGACAGTCGTAGACATACCCTTAGCGGAGCGACGAAGTCGCGTGAGCGGCTAAACCCTGCGAAGAAAAGGGTTAAAATCCTGTTAGCGAGCGAAGCGAGCCACCCACATCATACTTTAAATACACCGGACTTTCTTACAGGCGCCTGCCAGACAGTCGTAGACATACCCTTAGCGGAGCGACGAAGTCGCGTGAGCGGCTAAACCCTGCGAAGAAAAGGGTTAAAATCCTGTTAGCGAGCGAAGCGAGCCACCCACATCATACTTTAAATACACCGGACTTTCTTACAGGCGCCTGCCAGACAGTCGTAGACATACCCTTAGCGGAGCGACGAAGTCGCGTGAGCGGCTAAACCCTGCGGAAAAAAGGGTTAAAATCCTGTTAGCGAGCGAAGCGAGTGTTCATAATGGAAACCCGCCCCAAAGTTTCTTCTAGTGAAGAACTGGGTGATATAAGACTTTTTATACACCTGAACTTGCATCTACCCCAAATCTTGTATGCTGTCAAGCAGGGGGTTGCAGGGGGCAGCATGCCCCCCCCCCCTTACATATTCCCTTTTTTATGCAAAGAAGATAAGCATGACCCCCCTTATAACACCTGACATGTATACATTTATACATACTGCTTTTACACGACAAATATATTCCTGAAGAATTTATGTAAAAAAAATCTGGAGTTTATATGTATGTATTTATATACATACATATGTTCTACTCATGGCAAAAACTTAACTACAAATGTAAACAAAACCAATTCGTGTAGAAAAAATATGCATCTTCTAATCTATTGAAACTCACCTACTATTAGGGGTTACAAAACCTTTACGTAAAAAGTGTGGTTATTTCTAACCTCTTGCATAGTTCCAGGCATAACTATGATTCAACTAAATCAAGCCAAATCTGTATTTTGTATGGGAACTTCAAAAGCTTATATCTTTGAAACTAGGAAAGTCCGACCTAAAATATATATATCAAAATTCTTAGAAAAAATCCTAATCTGACATACTGAAATTTCATCAAAATCGGTGAGTAGGGCCTTTTTCCGAATAATTACCAAACACTTAAGTCCTTGCTAAAACATACATTTCATCGTTGAAATATGTTGTTGACGAGTCACTAATAATACTAATTTCACTATCAGTGCCACCACACCTCTTCCAAAGCAATTTTTGAATTCATTTTAGTTTATTATTTAATTCTTAAACATGTTTAATACAATCTGACAAATAAAATGGTTTTTTGTTTTTTGAAAACTGAAATACGACTATACTTTTATGTTCTAACAGTTTTCAAATCTGTGCTGTCTTGTCCTGTTCTGATCTTTTCATCATTGAACACAGCTTTTGTGGCAAAACAATTCAACGAAATACGAAAAATCAGAATGCGTAAAACTGTTTTTAGTAACAAAAGAAAGAACAACAACATACAACAAATAAACAAAAAGAAAACAAATTCAATCTCACTGTGAAAATGGCCCATGATAAACCAGACTTTAAAAAATTCAATAAAAGTTGTATTGAAGGTTCCCCAATATTTTGTTATGCTAAGGCTAATAAATATGTCATAAAGCTAGGAGAAAGGATACCACACCACACAGCAAACAATTGAAGCGTGCACTACGCTTCTGCTGCGTAACAATCAGGGACTGTTTTTAAACTGGTTCGGTACCAGAGAAGAGAAATAAATTAATATTAAACGTCGCCACCCATGGCATAGTCCAGAAAACCGAACTGCACAACATCCCGGAGATGGACAATCACTCAAAGCTTTACTGAGTGTATGGTGGGATGGTGGGCAATAATCCATTTTAATTATAACTCATAACCAGACATCACCGTAAAAGTCTACTGTCAACAGCTGTTCGGATTAAAGTCGGCATTAGAGCAGAAACGAACAGACGTTCTATCATATTGTATCAGGATAACGTATGCCCTCATACCGCTAGGTAGTTAGTTAGAGTAGTTCGGTTGGGAAAAAATGGTGCATTTGCCTTATACTCCAGATTAAACACCTCCAGATTCCATTTGTTTCGAAAGCAAAACTTCCATGAATAAAATTTTAGATGTCTGCATGATATCTAACAGGTCTTTGAGGTGATTTTTTTCGTCAACTTAACATTTTTTTAGTGACGGCATTAGAAAGTTGCCCACTTCTGTGGTTGGACAAAGGGTTGTCCAATGAAGGAAATTCCATCGACAACATTTTTGACATTAAACAGAGACTCGGAAAACGCGCCAAACTTGTGTAACAATCCTAATCCTTAGTTACGGGGGTGGTCTGAAAAGTTTTCGACTTAACAAAGATACAAGACATTTTTTCTTAAAATTAATTTTTATTTTTCTAAATAGTCTCCTTGTAACTCTTCACACTTTCCCAGCTATGCTTCCATCTTTCTAACCCGTCCAAATAGTACTCGGCGTTTTTCATTTTTAGATTAGGGAACAAAAAGAAGTCGCTCGGGACTAGATCTGGTAAGTATGGCAGATGGTCAAGCAGTTCAAACCGTAATTCGTGGAATTTCACAACCGCTGTGGTGTGGGACGGCATGTTGTCTTGGTGAAATAGGATTTTCTTTTTCTGCAAATATGGCCGTTTCATCGACAATAATTAATCGGCGCCAAAACTCGGATTTATTGTGCCTAAACCGCGCCAATATTTCGTTGGAAATGTTCATTCGAACATGTTTTTGGACTAATGAGAGTAAACGCGGCACCCAATTTGCGAACAGCTTTCTCATGGCTAAATCTGGATTTAATATGTGACAAATTGGACATTTTCATAGCCTCTGCTATCTCTCTCACTTTAATTCGGCAGTCGCCTAGCCCCATTTGGTGAAATTTAGCGATGTTAGCTCAGTTGTTGCAGTTTTTGGACATCCTGAAGGTTCATCATCTCCCAAACTATCACGGCCATGTTTAAATTCGGCTGCCCAAAATTTCATTGTGGTAAATGATGGTGCGGAGTCCCCATACACACATCTTTGATTTGCGCAGGCTTATTGAATTTCAAAAACAAAAATTTTATGACAGCTTGATACTCAATTTTGTCACAAAAACACTCACATCGACTCAAACGACTGTTAAATAAAAACTACGCATCCAAAATGGTTGAAATTCTAGTGAGTAACTGACAAAAGGTGCATAACAACTACATTCACTAGCTTTTATTGACGAGTGCTGCTATCTTCACGATGAAGGTGGGAAACTTTTCTTACCATTCGTGTATGAATTCGTGTTGAATTTCAATTGAAGAATGACACCCCATTTAGCAAGACTAAGTTAAAACCCCGCGTTCCATTGAATAATGTTATTGAATTCGAAAATGGAAGGATGTTAGGAAGAGTACAGGGAAAAACGAACAAAAAAAAAATTTACTTTTTAAAATACAATTTTGTTGGGCCGTTTTCACTGTGAGCTGTTTTTTTGCGTTATTTTTACTGAATTATTTGGTTAAAAAAAAATGCCCTGTATGAGTTTTAGACGTCGTAAGTAGACTTTTGTGACATGACGTGTATGAAAAAAGAATTCCTAATTGAAGAATGGTCGCAGACTTTTTCCACTGACTGTATTTAGCCGAAAACAACGTTGTAATGACGCTCCAGTTCCTAATTCCTATATCCGACGGGCGAAGCTACAAGTGGCCTTGTTCTGCTTCTGTAAAAGCGGATATCTCGTTGTTTTTTAACACACCCCGTACATTGTCTACCCCGCGTGTAATAATGGATATGAACATGACCTCACCTCTAGCACTCCACAGTTTGGCATTATGTCACGCAATATTAGTGCCAATTCCATATTCAAAAGTATTTATCTCCGTTTTTGGATGAAAAACCTTGGAAATAATTGGATTCAAACACAAGGAAATGTCACCACATAAGGCGCATCAATCATCGATAGTATTTCCACCGCATACCAAACAGGAATGATTGTGAGTTCATAACAACCACCCGCACGACGTACACACAGCTACCATACGGCATCGATTGATCCATCGGAAGAGATAAACAAAACGGAGAAAAATATAAACAAAGGTACGGAACGAACTTAATTTATGGGCGTGAGGGTATCCTACAGCAATAGATATTCCATCAGCTGCTACTCGCGAGCAACGTAGTAAACCGACAGATCGAAGGCTAGAGTTTCGAGTAGGCCGTGAGATCATCGATTAATTCGGTTATTTTTGGATTGTTTCGATTACTATGCTTCTCATCTACTGCACTATATGCGATCTGGTCTGTGGCATGAGGAAGTCCCATAGCCTTGAATCAAAAACAGAACACCACATCAAAACACGCAAATATTCTAAAACTACTGAAATTCCGGTCACTGGCGACGGCATATCGGTCACTAACAAAACTATATCGATTGGAAGATTCATATGTTTGTACACACACGAGAGATAGGTCTAGACAAAAGGTATCACTACTCACTTGATAAGATTTTATACGCCAGTAAGGCGATTGCCACTAGTATCAGCAACACTCTCCTGGGATTCGTGGTGTTCGTCGAATACTGCTTGTTTTCCGAGTACTTGAGTAACTTCTGTTCACCTGATGTCGCATTCGCGATAGCTGCACCGATCTCGTCTGTTCGACCCAGTCCAGTGCTCAGTATTGGCGAAAGTGAGTTCAACAGAGACGAACTAACATCTCCTACTCCGTTGTGGCCATTCATACCACCACTATACTGGCTGTCGACGTTTCGCGAATTCTGTACGGCCGGAGAGACCATTGCTAATTACTCAACAGTTTTCCGTAGCTATACGAATGTATGAATGAATCTAGCCGGCTCGCTGAGCTTTTTTCAGACTTTGAGTTCGCGCGGATGACTATAAAGCAGAGCGGCTGACGAGTAAATAAAACATCTGTTCGTGCGGTTGATGTGAAGGAAGCGAGGAAATGATAACGAAGAGAAACGAGAAACACAAATCCGAATCGTAAACAAACGAATCACTGGTCGATGATGATGACGCACTTATACGGAGACACTGCGTTTGAGAAATTAATACGTCATCAAATTGACAGTTGACATGTGACTGCATTCGTGGGTAGTATCCGTGGGTTGCATTCAGCGCGCGATATGTAAGAATATTGAAAAAAAGAATACGAAAAAGCCAAAACATTGGCAGTCATTGAAACAAAATGATTTGGAGGATTAGATGTTATACTCATCGGGGATTTGCCGCCGCGACGGTATTCTAAACAGCGACAGCATTCTAAAAAGAGAATCACTGGTGAAAAACCTCGGCGAAAATTTCAAAAATTTGTATTGAAGCAAGTAAAGAGACAAGAAGATACGCAGCTCGCCGAAATTTTAACGATGATGGGAAATATCTAACGGAAGAAGAAATACGAGTTAGGGAATCAGTATTTATTAAACCCAATGTCCTGTAGGAAATAAACTTATACATATGGCGCAAAATTAATCACCCTATCGGAAGATTTTATAATTTTTGCAAATGGCGTCGTACGTCAATTATATTTGACATTTCTGGGCTAGACAGATGCAGTATACAAACAGACAAGCAATAGACTGCTATACTCCGCAAGAGCGTAGAATAATTGTGTCGATTTTTTTAACCAATTAATGGTCGGTGGTGTTAGCGGAGCGTGAATTTTGACGTCAATTTCCTAATCGTGTCGCGCCAAGTGGACAAACATTCCGACGCTTAGCTACTCGACTTGAATAGACTGGTGGCCGCCACCAGACTTGTCGTTTGTCGAGAATATCGCAGCTGTGGGTGCCGATGTCGCTGAGAACGAAGAAACATCAACTAGACAACGGGCCACGCAATTGGGCATTACCAGGCGAAGCCTGCAGCGAATTTTAGTGAAAGACTTGCACGTGTTCCCGTACAAAGTGCAAACAGTGTATCAGTTAATGCCTGCTGACTGTCAGTCGCGTGTAAATTACTGCCAAGCCATCCTTAATCTCAACAACGAAGAGGACAATTTTGTGTCGAGAATCATCCACTTAAGCGGGTAGGTCAATAAGCAAGATCTTCGTTTCTGGTGAACTGAAACTCCGCGTGTGACGCACGAAGAGCTATTACATCCACTCAAAGCCACTGTATAGTGCGCGGGAGGAGTGAGTGGGCCGTATTTTTTTGAGAAAGCCTTAATAAGGTAATTGGACGAGCGGGGCTTGGTGACCATGTGGTTTCAACAAGACGATGCAACTGCACACACAGCACGAGCCACAATGGATATTGTGAAGGAAGCGTTTAATGATCGCGTAATGTCCCGTTTTGACGATTTGGCATGGCCAGCAAAATCGACCAATATCTTTGGAAATTCGAGTGAGATTAACTTCGGCAATTCTGATCAGGACCAAGTTTATTTTCTGGATGAGAGCCACACAGAAGGGTCAGAATTCTCACACCCTAGCGCTATATCACTTCCCGTCAAGCGTCAACGTATTGAACAAGGCAAGCAACCAGAGAAGTTTGAACGCACCCTGCAGTCAATGACCGTTGAATTATCTCAGCGTTTGACAAATGATGAAAACTTACCAACAACTTCAGGTTTATCCACAAAGACAATCGCTACAATTGTGGTCCGAGATTTACTGACGGCCAGTGGTGAATGAGTGGTAGACGACTAACAAAGGCCTCGTAGGGGTAGCATATCCAACGCGCGCTGGCACGTAAAATAACGAGTAGAAGGTACTGCAGCCGAACACCTAGTAGCTCTGTTAGTAAGTCCTATTTTCACCTCCCCGCGGTGCCGCCTGGGGATTTTTTTTACGAAATTGCTATAAAGCAGATATTACCGTAATCCAGGAAGTGCGATGGGATGGGGCTGGTAAAAAGTGGATGGAAAACTACGACGTTTATTAGGCGACGCTACAAGGAGAGAATGTAACGCTTATTCGGATGCGGTTTCGTTATTAGAGGTTGAGAGATGCTATCGCAGGAATGACTTTCGGAGGTTTTATCGAAGAATAAAACAAGCTTGCCAAGGGTATAAAACCAGAACATAAGCCTGCAGGGACGAAAATGGACACGTAGTAGTAGATTCGCAGTGGGTACTAAGAATTTGGAAAGAATACTTCTGCGGACTGTATGACGGCGATGACGAAATAGATTCCGCTGTCAGGCATGATGACCCCTTCAAAACGGACGATGATAGCAGAGAATTCCGTCCCCCTGATCTGGACGAAGTTAGGAATGCTTTTTCTAAGCTTAACTGCAATAAAGCTGCTGGAGCAGACGGACTACCTGCCGAGCTCTTTAAAGCAGCTGGAGATTACCTGGTTGGGAGTGTGCATTAGCTCATCTGCAAGATATGGTCAGAGTAATGCATGCCCGATGAATGGAATCTTAGTATCGTTAGCCGGATCCACAAGAAAGGAGACCCCTTTGTCTGCGCCAATTACAGAGTTATAAGTCTCCTGAACACCGCTTATAATATCTTCTCCGCTGTTTTGGGTGAACGCCTGAAACCGTACGTTAATAAACTATCAGTGTGGTTTTAGGCCCGGAAAGTCCACATTGATCAAATATTCATACTACGGCAGATCCTGGAAAAAACAAACGAGTTCCAGATCGACACACACCATACGATAGCGTGCATAGAGACAAGCTCGTCTGGTTATGCAGGATGACATTGGAGAATTCTTGCTGCTCCATCAATGTCGGAAGCGATCTAACCGATTCCTTTAATGTCAAAAAAGGTTTCAGGCAGGGCGACACGCTATCGTGTGATTTTTTCAACATCGTCCTTGAAAGAATCGTGCAACACTCACTGGTCAACACGAGGGGCACGATAGTTTTCAAGTCCATACAACTGCGCGTATATGCCGACAACATTGACATAATTGATCGAACTCAGCGAGATGTCAATGAGGCATTTATGAGCATTGAGACGGAAGCGGCTAAGATGGGACTGGCGGTAAATGAGAGCAAGACGAAATATATGCTGTCATTGAAAAATGACACGAACCACCGGCGTTTTGGCTAGGGCGCACATATTGGCAGGCATAATTTTGAGGTAGTCAAGGACTTCGTCTACCTCGGCTCCGCAGTGACATCAGTGCCGAAATCAACCGCAGAATAACTCTTGCCAACCGCTGTTTCTTTGGGCTCGGGAGGCTATTGAGAAGCAGAGCCCTCTCTCGGAAAACCAAGATGGCTAGGCCATGTAGAGCGCATGGACATTGGACACTACAGCTCCGGCACGAAAAGTCTTTGATTTTAAAATCGAGAAGGCGGACGAGAATAACGTTTTCAATGACTGGCATTCAACTCGTCCTCAAACGGGGTAAAGGGTTAAAGATAGAACAAACCCTGCTAATCTCTGATCAATAAGCTTCCGAGTGTTAGCAATGTTTTTGAATAAGTAGTAAACGGAGCTCTGATCAAATGGGTTGAGGGAAAGAAACTGATCTCGGACAACAAGGTTGGTTTTAAGCCAAGACGTGATACTATTGACGCTACCTCAAATGTGGTTTCCCATCTTCTTCTTTTCCTTTCTCCGGCGTTGTTATGGTCAGAAGTGTAGGACCATAACCTTCCCACTTAACTGCATTCCTACTGGTCCGCTTGTGGGGTCCGCCGGTTTGACCTCAGAAAGTAGCGGCAGGCTTCCCGGTTTGGGATTACTTCATCGAAATGCTGGTGTTTTGCATTTGTTTGCACCAATTGTTTTTCGGCCTGGCTTTTTTTTTTTTTTTTTTGTGTGACACGGGCATGCTCCAGATTTTTTTTGTTTGATCTTACTCTTACAACACCGGTGATCTCCAGTCGTGTCAACCCACTGATTTGCATGTACACTTGTGGGACAGTTTAACGGTGGTATAGGTATGTGTCCCTATATATATATTGGTGTTTTCTAAATTGCCTAGATGTGATTTTTGTTTACCTTTGTTTTAGTCACCTTTTACGACAAGCCAGAGGTATCGCTGCAGGGATATTCTTAACCCGTCCCTGCACGGTCACCAAATGTGGTTTCCCATATTCAGTGGAATAAGGAAAAATGTTGGGGAGTTTGTCTGTCCACACAATATGACTAGAAGGTCGGTTCTATAAACTCACCAGACTAGGCAACTACCTAATTGCGTGTACAGATCAGGTCCAAAATAATCAATGTATCAGTGTGACTTGTCATAAAGGGTTTTTCAATAGGCGCAGGTAGATTTTGGCGGCCTGTGGCGGCTATGTTGTTTTGATACTCCCTACTGCCACTTCCCATTTAGAGAGAAATGGAAGAACCGCACGTTATTTTCCGATTACTAGCCCCTCGTCTACGCTGGTGTTCGAGGTTCTCGACTCAGCTGAATACTTCCTAATTGTACCCCTTCCCTGTTGAGTCAAGTTTCTTCCAAATCAAAGTAGTGGCGATCAGGGAGACGCCAGTAAGACAAGGTAACAACTATCTGTAGTGACAACCAAGCCCTATCCTCTAATGAGCAAAAGAAAAAAGAAATCAAATGGTAAGCAACAAGATCATGATCACTTCCCTCTGGGAAACAATCAGTGATACATCGGAACCAAGGCTGATCACTCACCATGGTGGGTTTCTTACTTAAAAACCTCAAATCAACAACATTTCCCAACCATAGATAGTCATAAGTCATCGAGGCATTGATCCATGAAGAGTAAAACATAAAACTCTTAAAGCAGACATCATTTAGATGAATCGTGGCAGTCAATACCATACTGGAACAGAGGCAATCATGCCACCAGACCTGGCTTAACGTTTCACAACCCCTGCTACAGCTGTCGTCGCATCAATTAGAAAAAAAGCTCGGCACTTGCGGAGGTTCCGGGCATTTGGTAAATACTTCCTTAATGACCTGTTGAGATCGCTAACCGTTGGAAACTGTGATAACTGTATATAAACTGTGTATGGGGATAACACATAATGTTTGGCTAAAAGCAAGTTTTGATCTCTACGTCCTTGGGCAGAAGATCACAACTTTCGAGCTACGTCCTGAAAATTTATCAAATGCGTATGGTCAAAGCAGAAGGAAAAGGTCCCCAAACCTAAACCTAAAAGGACTCTTCAATGATTCTCGGTCATATTTGAAAAAACAAAAAAACAACACAACGTTCCAGCCAACAAAGCAAGTTTTATTCAAACCTCACTCAGTACACGGGGTCATTTGCCACTCATAATCGACTCCTTTCACCGACTTTCCCACATGTACAAAAACATGTCGCCTGTCGTTATCATATTTGGCCGGCGATACATACATGTACTCGTCAAGATCCACACTTTTCATATAACAATACTCGCCATGTAGTTCAATCTGCCACTTAGACCTCAGCCAAGCATGTACGAAACGATTGTTCCGATCATACTCCTTCAATGATGCATATAGGTAGTCTCGATTAAAGTGCATATTCCGCAAGTAAAACGTGTCGTAATTATCCTTTTCCGCATACCAATAACCTTGATTTCCCGGATCGCCTTTGGGAATCCAGGTAAAGATCGACTTGCCAGGTATAGGATTACCATAAGTTCCTATCGCTGCATATAGAGGCTCTTCTTGCCCCCGATTCCATATACAAATCGATGGAGCAAAATATAGATTCTTCACGCATCCTGGTAGCTTGTCGATCACCCGCTCAACAGCTAGTCTTCGTTCGATGATGATATTGTTATACGTGGGCATCTGCTTCAGCTGCTTGATGAAGTCAGTGATTTTGAAGACGGCTACGTTGTTCAGATCACGACTGCGTTCCAATCGCCAGAAGAGCTCGACTAGGCCCATGATAACTTGTGGAATGTATTTAAGTTTGTAGACATTATCAGCGATTGTCGCTGCTGAGACGGTTGAATGTCCATATGTCTCGTTTATCAGGTGTTTCATAACTTGGTCGGACACATCTGAATTAAATGCATCGACCGCCCTGCCTAGTGCTTCGACTTGGACAGCCCGCTCCGAGTCTTGGTTGTCGGTATAAATCGATGTTTTAAATATCTCCGATGTGATGTGGATGATGTCTTGAATGGTAACATTAGTCGCAGTTGTCATACCGTCGCCTTCGTGTTCGAGAGCTTTTGCTAGTAATATGAGCTTGTACGGATCGCGATGACGGTTTGCATGCATTTCATACTGCAGTGATGATAGCACTTGACCGCTGAGCTTGTCTTCCTTCAGTGATTTTGCAAAATCGAGAATTAGGTCAATATTAGTGTAGGAGTTGTCGTAGACACCGTGAACTATCTCGGGAATTCGTTTCTTCCTATCTGGCATTTTGAGAAGTAAATCCTTGGCCTCTACGAATTGATGATTACGTATACTGTGAACCACATTTTCCGCTGGTGGCATTACAAGTACTTGTAAGGCGCTGTATTGCAGGTCGAGGTAGCTTACGTATGTGCCAATGGTTACGTTTACGACAGAGTTTGTTTCCAAGTCGTCAGAAAGCTGCTTTTTGAGATGAAAAAAATTACTTCCAACTGCTGATGTTCGTCCCTGTAGTATGTCAGAACGTTCTCCGGCTAAGATAGCTTGTTTGATGTCCATAATCTCAACGAAAACTTCATGAAGCATGTTTCGAACTTCACTGACGTTCCTGCTACTGACGGCGATAGCGTTTACATGGAGATGTATCGCCGAGAATAAAATAATAACGCGGAACGGAATTAAATTCATGACTGTTTACGATAGACACTGTAGGCAAACTGAGACCTTATTCAATTGTACACACTAGGGCTGGGATTATCTGTTGTGACCAACAGTTGTGAGTAATCTCCGATTAAGTGCCAGTGATTTTATAGTTCGGAAAACCCCAGTGATATTTGAAACCTTGCTGCCCGCGTCGCCGAGATGCTAAGCGTGAATTAGACAAAGAATGCGATTTATGAAAAGAAAATTGGTTTTCTAGACTGGTCAGATTGAGATAATATTTCTCTCGAGCCGTTCGTTTCTAAGTACTACAAAAATACATAACAAAGGAGAGCAAGACAGATGAACCGAGAGCAATGCGTTATCTCAACTATGATATGGCAACTGATTTTAACGAATGTAAGAGATAATGAAGAAATAAGAGATGTTGCTGGTAGACTTACTGATCAAAACCCATTTCAAAAATTATACAATGACCCCTTGGAACTGTAGCGTCTTATGAAGATTTTTATCATCTAGAAATTCTGATTCACACAACGTACCACCTGATGTCTGCAAATGATCCAATGCGGGGACCACTGCTCGTATATTTAACAAGACTTTTGTAAAAAAACAAGGAGTAATGGCTTTCATAATGCCTTCCTGTGGATCCGCTAATTGTTCGGTGACTGCCCTTATCGGAATTGATTGCTTGCAAGGGGATTAGTGGGAAACTTTCCACCCAATCTGCATCGGCCTAAGTATAAAAGCGAAGAACCATCTACATGAGTATGATGGAATATTTAAATTCGTCTGTGAGGAATGTAAGTCCATATTGGCTGCACATATTCTGCTGGCCATTAAATACAACAATGAGCAAATGTGTGCAGTAAATTATTCCCTGGCCGGACTTAAATCCGAACTACGTCACCACTCACAAAAAAATTTCCCAACTACTGACCGACAACCTTGACTCCATAAAACTTTGCATGGACAATCTCGTAACGAAATATCAGTCAGCATTCGGGAAATACAATGAATCAGCTCAAAAGCTGCTCTCCCTTAAATCCCAGCTGACTAGCAAACTTGATAACCGCGAAAATTTACTGACCAAGCTTGTTAGCCCGAATGGCTCCTCCGCTTCCCCAGCCCTTAATTCTATTCGTGGGCATATTCTCAGAGCATTCAACAAAATTAAAGTTCCTGGACGGCAAGTATCCGACCAACTCGAATCCTTGGATGAAATCGAAATCGCACACACTCAACGACGATTCCAACTTGACAAGGTCAGCGATCAACAGTATCATAGAGGAACTGAAATGTATGCCATCCAAATTCCCGTAACTGCCTTTAACATCTCCCTTATGGATGAACTTCTAGAAAACGCGACCATCCAGACCCTTCATATGCCTCTTACATCATCCTCTCAAGTCCCCATTTACTACAAATCCTCCCATCTCAGCGCCCATCATTGAACGATTCGGAACTGTTTGGACTCTATCTGATTGGGAGCAGAGAATTAACAAGCTCCACAAGCACAGTAGGTATGTCTACCTACCTCTTGTCTCAACGATATGCCATCAACTTCGTAAAGTCCACGAAGCTCAGCCCGGCCAAATTCTATCGTAGAAACTGCTTTGAAATTTGTATCCCTCTGCAATACGCTCTTTCGGAACCCTACCAATAAGGAAATCAAAATCGACAATATGCGGATTACCATCAGGGACCGTAAGAATAAGGTTAAACCAAAATATGAGTCTTCCCAACACTCTCAAATCCGCTAACCAACCCAAACCTGGACCCTCTCCCTTTTCTTAACCTCCTCGCAATCTAGAAGTTAACTAGGAATTAAGGACTGCAATATTCCACAATTTCTCCTGACTTCTTCTTCTCTCTATAGCTGCCAAATCAACAACTGCTCTCAATATCTCTCTACCTAATAATACCCCTAACAGAGTACGCACCCATAACCGCGTATCCTTTAACCTTACGCCTGGCGCCCCCTCACAGAATCTTGTTAATTCAACACCCAATCCCAACTCCCAGGCTTCTCGTTATAGCCAAACTTTATACACTCTCACACTCTGAACTCAACTCCCTACACCCCCTCAGCTTCTTACAACATCCCCTCGAGCCCCTCAACCTCCTCAGCTTCTCATGATATCGCCTCCAGCTCCTTCCCCGCTTTCTTAAATCCACTCCTTCCTCCCATGGCCAAACTCACCAAACAACTTGTCGGACTTAAGGCTGAAGATGTTAAATGTCTGCTTCAGCTTCGGTGGCACGGATCCGATTGGTCCAATTTTCAATGACTCTTCCGCATAGATCCGACTGAATTTGAACGATGGCCATTGATGGGCGTTGATTTAATTTTAATTTTAATTCAATCAATCAAATGAGTACATCAACTGTCCTCGCTAGATTACCTAACACCAAAATATACTTAAAAATTACCACCAAAGCCTAAACACAGAATTAATTTATTCCTAAATGAATGCCTACTGAGATGGAAATCGAATAAGCTACAGTATTTATTGGATTCCCTAAGGCATCTAGAAATTGGTTCGTTGAATCCATAATTAACTCTATGATAGGGTACGTAAAATAAAAAGCGATTCCTAGGAACTCTCGCAGGAGCATAAAATCCAATTAATGATAGTAGAAAAGGGCAATCGATATGATCATTTACCAAATCTCGGATAAACATAACTGAAAAATATTGCCTTCGTTTGAAAAGAGGTAGGATACCAAACAGTTTGCACCTCGTTTCGTACGAAGGCATTTCAATATTCCATCGCAGTCTACGAAAGGCTACCGTAGTTAGACGCTTTTGGATCTTCTCAATTCTAGAGGAATGAACGTCGTAAAATTGATCCCATACTATACTGCAGTACTCGAGATGAGATCTAACAAAGGCGAAAAATAGACATTTGAGAGTATGAGGATCTCGGAAGTCTTTGGAATTTCTCAATATGAAACCTAGCATCTGATTACTTTTAGCAACCAAAAACTCAATGTGCTTGCAAAAGCTTAGAGTAGAGTCAAAAATAGCTCCCAGATCCTTCTTGGAGGAAATAATGGATAGAGGAGTATTATGGATTACGTAAGTAAAGGGAATTGGAGAGAGGTTACGGTGAAAAGAAAGGCTTTGACATTTAGAGACATTGAGATGAAGGTCATTATTTTGACACCATATGAAAAGGCGTTCAAGATCCTCTTGTAGAAGAGTACAGTCGTGCATTGAACGTATAGGTCGGAACACCTTCAAGTCGTCTGCAAACATTAGACACTGGGAACTTAAAAAGAGGTCAGGAATGTCATTGATAAATAAGAGGAAGAGCAGGCCCAGGTGACTTCCTTGAGGTACTCCGGAAATTACATGAACTGGTGAAGAGATCGTTTCATTTTTTTTTTTTTTTCTTTTTTTTTTATAATTCGTGCAGGTTCAAGAGTTACGCTCTTTTGATGTTTGTCACACAACCTGGACGGGGTGCAGATGGTTTGTGTCGAAGATTTTCGTTCACTACTCTCCGGGGGTGGTTGTCTTGGGATTCGAGAGATTCGACTGAATTTGTCGCGTTGTTTGTAGTTTTACAGTAACTTTATTCCATGCCATTAAGATCTTATATTGGAAATGCACACGCAGAGTATGAATTTTGAAGTGATCTTATACTGCGAGTGTTATGCCTTCGTCAGCATTTTTTGATCATCTCTCATTCACAACTGGTGTTGTTGCATGGGTTTTTTTTCCGTATAGGAATTTTTCTTGGCTATGGTCAGACTTGAACTACAGACCTTCCGCTTAACAGTCGGTGATGATTACCATTGCACCACTACCACCCCCGAACATATTGGATACGATCCGTTAAGTAGGAATTAATCCACTTTAGCAAATTTGAGTGAATTGCTAAATTAGCCAGTTTTGAAATTAATGTATTGTGGTTAACGCGATCAAACGCTTTGGCAAAGTCAGTATAAACTACATCACATTGTAAGCCATTCTCGAGGTGATTCAAGGCAGTATTACAAAAAAATTGAGAGATTAGTAGTAGTCGATCTGCCTGCTACAAAGCCATGTTGAAACGGAGAGATATATCTCTTTAAGAGAGGTGTGAGTTTGTCGCAAACTAATTTTTCAAACAATTTAGGAATAGTTGATATTTTACAGATTGGACGATAGTTGGTGATATCATGTCTCGATCCAGATTTATATATGGGCGTTAAAAATGAACTTTTCCAATCATTCAAAAAATGTCCAGACTGGAGAGACAAATTGAAAATTAAACATAGAGGTAAGGAAAACGCTAAGGAGCACTTCTGAAGTAAAATTGGTGGGATGCCATCCATACCCGGATTTTTATCTAATCTTAATAAAGAAAGAGCGTTTTGAACCTCAGAAATTGAACACTCTAAGTTGCCGATATTTAGGAAATCGCGTGATTTTAAGTTATTATTAGAGGATGTCGGTGTGGTAGTACCGCGAAAATAAACGGACTGAAATTGGTTGACAAACATATTACAAATAGTTGAAAGAATAGATGAGGAAACATTATTAAGACGCATACAGTTAGGAATACCATTAGATTGCCTTTTGCTGTTAATAAAGCTCCAAAAGCGTCCACTATTGGTCCTTAAATCGGACTCGACAGAAAGAACATACTGTCTGTAAAGAAATTTATTTAAAACGTGAAATTGTTTTTGAAGCGTCCGATAGGCTTTTAGAAGTTCCGGATCGTTATGTCCATTACGAAACCGTTTGTAGGCCTTATTCTTTCTATTATTTAAATTTATGATTCTATCATTAAACCATATTGGCTTATTGCGATTGACAGACTTCACTTTAGGAGTATACATATCGATTGCTATTTTTACAGTTTTCATAAATAAATTGAAAGAATTATTTACATTACTATTATTGAAAATATCCAACCAATTCATGCTATCCAAATAGTTTGAGATGTTGTTGTAATTGGCTTTAGCATAATTATACTTAAAATAAGTGTCGCCGGAGCCTGGTTTAAAGAATTCATAGAATTTAAACTGCATTGATAAAGCTACATGAAAATTGGAGTTCCGAAAAAGTGGTATCGTGGAGTCGTTGATACTGATGTCGAGCTCGGAATCAACGAATACCAAATCAAGAATATTACTAAAACTATTAGGATAATTATTAATCTGGCGAAGGTCTAGCTGGGCAAGAGTATCAACGACTTCACGCTCATAATCTAATTTAACATTAAATGGTAGAAGTCTAGAGACATCACAATCAAAAGACCAAATTATGTTAGGCAAATTAAAGTCCCCTAGAAGGATAACGTGCTGATTGTCTTTTAAATTATTTAAGATTAAGGTACAATTCTCTATATGAGCTTTATATAATAAGTAAGGACTCCTTGGTGGTATATAACTCGCAATAACAAAAACTTCAATTCCAGAAATACATTTGATTAAGACAACCACCTGGTCCACATCCACATCAGTTGCTGTTGGGGGTAGATTAATTTCATCACTGCGCAAAGAGGCCCGAACCGTGATTAACACTCCGCCACCTCTTTCACAATTAGTTAGATTGGAGCAACGGTCTTTGCGAAAGATTTCGTAGTGGTTCTTGTTGAACATTTCCTCGTTGTGGTGATTCTGAGTAAGCCACGTCTCGGTGAATACAATAACATCGTATTGATCGGAAGAAGAGAAGAGTAAGACATCGCGGAGTTTGGTTCTTAGACCACCAGTATTTTGGCAGTATAAGTTAAAGGCTGTAGGAGCCACGTGCAGGGACGGGTTAAGAATATCCCTGCAGCGATACCTATCGCTTGTCGTAAAAGGCGACTAAACAAAGGTAAACAAAAATCACATCTAGGCAATTTAGAAAACACCAAGGTGAGCCTAGGGACACATATACCACCATTAAACTGCCCCACAAGTGTGCATGCAAATCAGTGGGTTGACACGACTGGAGATCACCGGTGTTGTAAGAGTAAGATCAATCAAAAAAAAAATAAAAAATCTGGAGCATGCCGTGTCAAAAAGGAAGGGAAGAAAGAAAACGGTCAAACCGTAGCATTATGGAAAAGAACGCTAAAAGGAAAAGCACTACCCCGCCAGGCACTACTAATGGTCGTGAACCTGGGACGAGCAGCAATGCTCGGGTCAGAGCTATAGGATTTCCGGGGGATAGCAAAGTAATGCAACGGCGTAAGCCACATTTAAGAGTCGCGAGTTGGAACGTTGGAAGCATGAGTGGGCGCAGCTATGAGCTTGAAGAAATGATGGTTAGAAGGCGAGTAGACATCCTGTGCGTACAAGAGACGAAATGGCGAAACACCGATAATCGGGCACGTTTCTTGGACGTTAAAACAAAAGCCTACAAGATGTTTTACTATGGATTGGAACAAGGAAAAAACGGAATCGCCATCATCCTTGCGGCAGAGTTACTTGGCAACGTCTTAACCATTTCAAAGTCCAGTGACCGTTTGATGGCTCTCAAATTGGTGATGCATGGTGAGGTGTGGAACATCGTAAGCGTATATGCCCCTCAAGTAGGATGCGAACAAAAAGAAAAAGATGCATTCTGGCTAGATTTCCACAACCTTGTCAAAATCATCCCAAAGGAAGGGCTTTTGTTTGTTGGGGGAGATTTAAACGGACATGTCGGGAAGACAAGCGAAGACTATGAAGGCTACCACGGAGGGCTGGGATACGGCACCAGGAACTCTTCAGGTGAAGATATCCTAAACATGTGCAAGTCGTACGGTCTTATAGTGCTAAATACCATGTTCGTCAAACAAAGCCGGCACCTGATCACTTATAGCAGCGGCGGAAATGAAACTCAAATAGACTATCATTTGGTATCCAGTTTCATGAAGCCACGAGCTAAAGATTGCAAAGTGATCCTGGGAGACGCGATCGCCCCTCAACACCGTCTCCTCCTGACTGAATTTTTTATGGATGCGAGAAAGAAGTCAAAGCAGCAAACGAAGGTGTCTGAGAGAATCAAGTGGTATAAGCTGGATAAAGGAAAAGGCGAAGCTTTTATCGCCAACATGGAAAACTACCTCTCTTCCATTATCGATGAGGTCGGTAATGAGGAGTGCAGAGCACAAGACATGTGGGATTCCCTACAATAATCTGGCCTGGAGAAAGCCAAATCACTGCTCGGAACATCTAAAGGCCCCTGCCAACACGCAAAAGAAACCTGGTGGTGGACAGACGAAGCCAAAGCAGTGATACACGAAAAGAAAATGGCTTTCCAAGCTTGGTCAAAGTGCTCTTCTACTAATAGAGAGGAAAAAGCTCGCCGTGAAAAGGTATATAGATGTTGCAAAGGTATCGCGAAGAAAAAATGCGCCGAATTCAAAGCGAAAAGCATGGAAGGCCTCTATCAGGAGTTGGAAGAAATATCGTCTTCCGCGTCTGACAGGAACCAGACTACCCAGGAGCTTCGACAAAACAATTTGAACAAAGGAGCAAATATCTTTAAGATAGCCGCCCAGAGAAGAAGAAATGCTCAGGAGATTCGTTTCCCAAAGTTTATTAACAATGCTGAAGGCCAACTCCTTGTGGAAGACGAAAAAATTCTCCACAGATGGCGACAGTATTGCGAGGAACTTCTGAACGAACAGTTTCCCCGAGTGTACTTTCCAAGAGCCGCCCCGAATCATGCCGAAATATCTGACATCACAGTCGAAGAAGTTCGGTACGCGGTTAAGAACTCCAAGAAAAGAAAAGCTGTTGGGCCGGACGGGATACCCTCTGAGTTCTGGAAAAAGATGGGAGACATCGGGTCTAGATGGCTCATGGTTCTTATCTCCAAACTTATGAGAGGCGACACTATGCCTAATCAATGGAGGGAAAGCTATTTTCTTCCATTGCGCAAAGGAAAGGGTGATACGCGAAATTGTGATAACTACCGTTCTGTCAAGCTGATGTCGCACACCATGAAGATCGTTGAACGGGTATTAAATAGCCGACTGCGGAAAATAATACGACTATCTGATGACCAGTGCGGGTTTGTCTCGGGTAAATCAACAACAGATGCAATCCAAAGTATAAGGATCATGATGGAAAAGCATCGTGATTCTTCAAATAACTTGCATATGGTGTTGGTTGATTTCGAGAAGGCCTTTGACCGGCAACCAAGAGATCTTTTATGGGTAGCGCTAAGACAAAAAGGAGTTCCAGAAACCTACGTGCGAGTGATTATGGACATGTACGAGAGAGCAACGATAGCAATTGAGAAGCAGAGCCCTCTCTCGGAAAACCAAGATGGCTAGGCCATGTAGAGCGCATGGACATTGGACACTACAGCTCCGGCACGAAAAGTCTTTGATTTTAAAATCAAGAAGGCGGGCGAGAATAACGTTTTCACCGTATTCAATGACTGGCATTCAACTCGTCCCCAAACGGGGTAAAGGGTTAAAGATAGAACAAACCCTGCTAATCTCTGATCAATAAGCTTCCGAGTGTTAGCAATGTTTTTGAATAAGTAGTAAACGGAGCTCTGATCAAATGGGTTGAGGGAAAGAAACTGATCTCGGACAACAAGGTTGGTTTTAAGCCAAGACGTGATACTATTGACGCTGCCTCAAATGTGGTTTCCCATCTTCTTCTTTTCCTTTCTCCGGCGTTGTTATGGTCAGAAGTGTAGGACCATAACCTTCCCACTTAACTGCATTCCTACTGGTCCGCTTGTGGGGTCCGCCGGTTTGACCTCAGAAAGTAGCGGCAGGCTTCCCGGTTTGGGATTACTTCATCGAAATGCTGGTGTTTTTGCATTTGTTTGCACCAATTGTTTTTCGGCCTGCCTTTTTTTTTTTTTTTTTTGTGTGACACGGGCATGCTCCAGATTTTTTTTGTTTGATCTTACTCTTACAACACCGGTGATCTCCAGTCGTGTCAACCCACTGATTTGCATGTACACTTGTGGGACAGTTTAACGGTGGTATAGGTATGTGTCCCTATATATATATTGGTGTTTTCTAAATTGCCTAGATGTGATTTTTGTTTACCTTTGTTTTAGTCACCTTTTACGACAAGCGAGAGGTATCGCTGCAGGGATATTCTTAACCCGTCCCTGCACGGTCACCAAATGTGGTTTCCCATATTCAGTGGAATAAGGAAAAATGTTGGGGAGTTTGTCTGTCCACACAATATGACTAGAAGGTCGGTTCTATAAACTCACCAGACTAGGCAACTACCTAATTGCGTGTACAGATCAGGTCCACAATAATCAATATATCAGTGTGTCATAAAGGGTTTTTCAATTGGCGCAGGTAGATTTTGGCGGCCTGTGGCGGCTATGTTGTTTTGATACTGCCTACTGCCACTTCCCATTTAGAGAGAAATGGAAGAACCGCACGTTATTTTCCGATTACTAGCCCCTCGTCTACGCTGGTGTTCGAGGTTCTCGACTCAGCTGAATACTTCCTAATTGTACCCCTTCCCTGTTGAGTCAAGTTTCTTCCAAATCAAAGTAGTGGCGATCAGGGAGACGCCAGTAAGACAAGGTAACAACTATCTGTAGTGACAACCAAGCCCTATCCTCTAATGAGCAAAAGAAAAAAGAAATCAAATGGTAAGCAACAAGATCATGATCACTTCCCTCTGGGAAACAATCAGTGATACATCGGAACCAAGGCTGATCACTCACCATGGTGGGTTTCTTACTTAAAAACCTCAAATCAACAACATTTCCCAACCATAGATAGTCATAAGTCATCGAGGCATTGATCCATGAAGAGTAAAACATAAAACTCTTAAAGCAGACATCATTTAGATGAATCGTGGCAGTCAATACCATACTGGAACAGAGGCAATCATGCCACCAGACCTGGCT
This sequence comes from Merodon equestris, assembly GCA_958301585.1. Lineage (NCBI taxonomy): Eukaryota > Metazoa > Arthropoda > Insecta > Diptera > Syrphidae > Merodon > Merodon equestris. Next base: position 112,672,290 of record OY284416.1, read on the forward strand.
TAACGTTTCACAACCCCTGCTACAGCTGTCGTCGCATCAATTAGAGAAAAAGCTCGGCACTTGCGGAGGTTCCGGGCATTTGGTAAATACTTCCTTAATGACCTGTTGAGATCGCTAACCGTTGGAAACTGTGATAACTGTATATAAACTGTGTATGGGGATAACACATAATGTTTGGCTAAAAGCAAGTTTTGATCTCTACGTCCTTGGGCAGAAGATCACAACTTTCGAGCTACGTCCTGAAAATTTATCAAATGCGTATGGTCAAAGCAGAAGGAAAAGGTCCCCAAACCTAAACCTAAAAGGACTCTTCAATGATTCTCGGTCATATTTGAAAAAACAAAAAAACAACACAACGTTCCAGCCAACAAAGCAAGTTTTATTCAAACCTCACTCAGTACACGGGGTCATTTGCCACTCATAATCGACTCCTTTCACCGACTTTCCCACATGTACAAAAACATGTCGCCTGTCGTTATCATATTTGGCCGGCGATACATACATGTACTCGTCAAGATCCACACTTTTCATATAACAATACTCGCCATGTAGTTCAATCTGCCACTTAGACCTCAGCCAAGCATGTACGAAACGATTGTTCCGATCATACTCCTTCAATGATGCATATAGGTAGTCTCGATTAAAGTGCATATTCCGCAAGTAAAACGTGTCGTAATTATCCTTTTCCGCATACCAATAACCTTGATTTCCCGGATCGCCTTTGGGAATCCAGGTAAAGATCGACTTGCCAGGTATAGGATTACCATAAGTTCCTATCGCTGCATATAGAGGCTCTTCTTGCCCCCGATTCCATATACAAATCGATGGAGCAAAATATAGATTCTTCACGCATCCTGGTAGCTTGTCGATCACCCGCTCAACAGCTAGTCTTCGTTCGATGATGATATTGTTATACGTGGGCATCTGCTTCAGCTGCTTGATGAAGTCAGTGATTTTGAAGACGGCTACGTTGTTCAGATCACGACTGCGTTCCAATCGCCAGAAGAGCTCGACTAGGCCCATGATAACTTGTGGAATGTATTTAAGTTTGTAGACATTATCAGCGATTGTCGCTGCTGAGACGGTTGAATGTCCATATGTCTCGTTTATCAGGTGTTTCATAACTTGGTCGGACACATCTGAATTAAATGCATCGACCGCCCTGCCTAGTGCTTCGACTTGGACAGCCCGCTCCGAGTCTTGGTTGTCGGTATAAATCGATGTTTTAAATATCTCCGATGTGATGTGGATGATGTCTTGAATGGTAACATTAGTCGCAGTTGTCATACCGTCGCCTTCGTGTTCGAGAGCTTTTGCTAGTAATATGAGCTTGTACGGATCGCGATGACGGTTTGCATGCATTTCATACTGCAGTGATGATAGCACTTGACCGCTGAGCTTGTCTTCCTTCAGTGATTTTGCAAAATCGAGAATTAGGTCAATATTAGTGTAGGAGTTGTCGTAGACACCGTGAACTATCTCGGGAATTCGTTTCTTCCTATCTGGCATTTTGAGAAGTAAATCCTTGGCCTCTACGAATTGATGATTACGTATACTGTGAACCACATTTTCCGCTGGTGGCATTACAAGTACTTGTAAGGCGCTGTATTGCAGGTCGAGGTAGCTTACGTATGTGCCAATGGTTACGTTTACGACAGAGTTTGTTTCCAAGTCGTCAGAAAGCTGCTTTTTGAGATGAAAAAAATTACTTCCAACTGCTGATGTTCGTCCCTGTAGTATGTCAGAACGTTCTCCGGCTAAGATAGCTTGTTTGATGTCCATAATCTCAACGAAAACTTCATGAAGCATGTTTCGAACTTCACTGACGTTCCTGCTACTGACGGCGATAGCGTTTACATGGAGATGTATCGCCGAGAATAAAATAATAACGCGGAACGGAATTAAATTCATGACTGTTTACGATAGACACTGTAGGCAAACTGAGACCTTATTCAATTGTACACACTAGGGCTGGGATTATCTGTTGTGACCAACAGTTGTGAGTAATCTCCGATTAAGTGCCAGTGATTTTATAGTTCGGAAAACCCCAGTGATATTTGAAACCTTGCTGCCCGCGTCGCCGAGATGCTAAGCGTGAATTAGACAAAGAATGCGATTTATGAAAAGAAAATTGGTTTTCTAGACTGGTCAGATTGAGATAATATTTCTCTCGAGCCGTTCGTTTCTAAGTACTACAAAAATACATAACAAAGGAGAGCAAGACAGATGAACCGAGAGCAATGCGTTATCTCAACTATGATATGGCAACTGATTTTAACGAATGTAAGAGATAATGAAGAAATAAGAGATGTTGCTGGTAGACTTACTGATCAAAACCCATTTCAAAAATTATACAATGACCCCTTGGAACTGTAGCGTCTTATGAAGATTTTTATCATCTAGAAATTCTGATTCACACAACGTACCACCTGATGTCTGCAAATGATCCAATGCGGGGACCACTGCTCGTATATTTAACAAGACTTTTGTAAAAAAACAAGGAGTAATGGCTTTCATAATGCCTTCCTGTGGATCCGCTAATTGTTCGGTGACTGCCCTTATCGGAATTGATTGCTTGCAAGGGGATTAGTGGGAAACTTTCCACCCAATCTGCATCGGCCTAAGTATAAAAGCGAAGAACCATCTACATGAGTATGATGGAATATTTAAATTCGTCTGTGAGGAATGTAAGTCCATATTGGCTGCACATATTCTGCTGGCCATTAAATACAACAATGAGCAAATGTGTGCAGTAAATTATTCCCTGGCCGGACTTAAATCCGAACTACGTCACCACTCACAAAAAAATTTCCCAACTACTGACCGACAACCTTGACTCCATAAAACTTTGCATGGACAATCTCGTAACGAAATATCAGTCAGCATTCGGGAAATACAATGAATCAGCTCAAAAGCTGCTCTCCCTTAAATCCCAGCTGACTAGCAAACTTGATAACCGCGAAAATATACTGACCAAGCTTGTTAGCCCGAATGGCTCATCCCCTTCCCCAGCCCTTAATTCTATTCGTGGGCATATTCTCAGAGCATTCAACAAAATTAAAGTTCCTGGACGGCAAGTATCCGACCAACTCGAATCCTTGGATGAAATCGAAATCGCACACACTCAACGACGATTCCAACTTGACAAGGTCAGCGATCAACAGTATCATAGAGGAACTGAAATGTATGCCATCCAAATTCCCGTAACTGCCTTTAACATCTCCCTTATGGATGAACTTCTAGAAAACGCGACCATCCAGACCCTTCATATGCCTCTTACATCATCCTCTCAAGTCCCCATTTACTACAAATCCTCCCATCTCAGCGCCCATCATTGAACGATTCGGAACTGTTTGGACTCTATCTGATTGGGAGCAGAGAATTAACAAGCTCCACAAGCACAGTAGGTATGTCTACCTACCTCTTGTCTCAACGATATGCCATCAACTTCGTAAAGTCCACGAAGCTCAGCCCGGCCAAATTCTATCGTAGAAACTGCTTTGAAATTTGTATCCCTCTGCAATACGCTCTTTCGGAACCCTACCAATAAGGAAATCAAAATCGACAATATGCGGATTACCATCAGGGACCGTAAGAATAAGGTTAAACCAAAATATGAGTCTTCCCAACACTCTCAAATCCGCTAACCAACCCAAACCTGGACCCTCTCCCCTTTCTTAACCTCCTCGCAATCTAGAAGTTAACTAGGAATTAAGGACTGGAATATTCCACAATTTCTCCTGACTTCTTCTTCTCTCTATAGCTGCCAAATCAACAACTGCTCTCAATATCTCTCTACCTAATAATACCCCTAACAGAGTACGCACCCATAACCGCGTATCCTTTAACCTTACGCCTGGCGCCCCCTCACAGAATCTTGTTAATTCAACACCCAATCCCAACTCCCAGGCTTCTCGTTATAGCCAAACTTTATACACTCTCACACTCTGAACCCAACTCCCTACACCCCCTCAGCTTCTTACAACATCCCCTCGAGCCCCTCAACCTCCTCACTCCTCCTGGCCAAACTCACCAAACAACTTGTCGGACTTAAGGCTGAAGATGTTAAATGTCCGCTTCAGCTTCGGTGGCACGGATCCGATTGGTCCAATTTTCAATGACTCTTCCGCATAGATCCAACCGAATTTGAACGATGGCCATTGATAGGCGTTGATTTAATCGCATAGACTTGCGACTTCAGGAAACTCCAGAAGAAAATGTTTAGCGGAGTCAAATCGCACGACCTTTGTGGTCACCTCACCTCTGCGAGAGATAACCTTACCCTCAAGTTGTTCATGCAGAATATTAATTGTGGCGCCGTCCTGCTGGAACCACATGTCGCCTAGGTCCATATGGTTTAATTTGGGTCATAAGAAATTGGTTATTATCGTTCTGTAGCGCTCGTCATTGACGGTGACCGCATCCGGCCCAAAATCCATATCAAACGGTGACTTATTGAGGATGCATTGTCACCTGGTAAACCTCATGTGGGTTGGGGTCGTCCCCTATAATTTTGCTTGTTAACATAGCCATTCATTCAAAAATGCACATCGTCGCTAAAGATTATTTTTCGGCCGAAATTGCGGTCCTCTTGCAAACGCTCCAATCCCCGTCAGTGAACAAACGGCGCGGCGTTGTCTATGGTCATGAACTTGAGCTTCTGGGTCAATTGGATCTTGTACGGGTGCAGGCCCAAGTTGAAGTCTGCGAAAGGCCGAGTTCTTGTGCACGGCGAGGAAGTGATTGCCCCGGGTTGTGCTGTGCACTTTCACGATCCGCGGCCATGTTCTCAGCCGATTTCAACCGGTCGTCTCAAATTTGGCAAAAAAACGTTTGAAGAGTAAACAGTGAAAACCCACCACGTTTACGGAAAAATTGGCGCAACGTTTACGCTAACGAACACCCATTTTGATAATAAAGTTCTAATTATTATTTGAACGTGCTGTTCAATCGCGTAACTCGCCATGGTTGCCAGCAGCAACTGAATAATAAACAACAGATTTAACCGAAGTCCCAGAAATAACATGGCCGTCACAGGCCGCCTAAATCTACCCACGCCAATTGAAAAACCCTTTAAAAATTGGTTTGTCTTTACCAAGACCTCAGGAAACCTTTCAGACTTCAGGAAAACGGCTTTCACTTCCATTTTGATGCCCACAATCTTCTTACACTTTAAGGCCATGTATGAGAGCTCAACAAAGCCTTGTGCTTTGGTGGCCTTTCAGCTAAACTCATCCCAGTGTCGAAGGTAATCTTATCGAGGTATTCGGCGTCACTAGAAAATTTCATTTAGTTTAGATGACATCGAAATTATTAAACGAGAATGGCGAGCTGTCGAGAAAGCATTGGCGAGTCTTAAGGGAAAAGTGGCAAGAGCGTGTCTACAAGTGAAAATCGAACAAAAGGCCCAGCACTATCGATGAATTGGCCGGAATATCTCTACAAATAGATACAGGGTCAAAAACACCCGCCCGATGTTGTTTTGCGATGTTTTCTAAATTCAGTGATTTGGACCTTTAGCCTTTGTAAGCTTTGTAAGAGTCAAGTCCTTTACTAAAATGTCCTACAGAAATGAATATACATGGCTAATTGTATAACTTGTCGTGTGGACGACGTTGACACCCCTTCTCTACAGAGACCGTCGGAACGAGCACAGTATCCTCGGGCAAGCGGCTGAATGCTTTAGTTTTTGACACGTTGGCATATGACGTTGCCGCCATTTGGTGAAGTTATAGCATCTTTCAAGAAGGTGCATTTAGGGCCATCTTGTAGTTAGAGAGTTTGTCTTCTCCGGATCATTAGTTAAGTACATCATCAAGGAGTTAAGAAGCCTTTCTTGAACAACTAAGTAGACCTCTATAAGACTCTTCATCATTCCAGTTTGCTATATGGCTCATAAGTATGACAAAACTTTATGCAGGCTAAAAAAAAGATTGTCTGGCTGGGTATGGCCTAGTGAATATGATAATAAATACTCGCATGCAGAACTGGTGCAGGAGGATCGCAGAGAATTTTAAGAAGCCTTCTCTTCTTAAAATCGACACAGTTAACGATGCTTTAACTCATTCATTGCTTCACCATATTAGCTTAGTATTAAAGCAGGTAATAGCTCTACCATCTAGCTTGTAAACAGCTCAATCCTAAGACCCTTTATTATATATTTTATATACAAGTCAGTTCAATGTTAACATTTCATTCGTTTGCCAGGGTATCCAGGCAATCATCATCTCACCCGCAAGATAACGCATGTCTGATTGGTTTCCCAGCTCCACAACTGGTTATTGGTTTTCAGTAAACCTAATTATAATTCTTTGCGGTCCAGTAAATCCCACATACTTCACGGGTAAACAAAAATAGCTCCTCGTTAGGGGCGTAAAGCAAACAAGTTTCTGGCTTAAACGATCGTCAAACATACTGGTAATCGTGTAAGGTATACGCAAATGCGGACTTATTTAAATTCAATCGACGAAAGTTTACTCAATCAAACCAGTTGTCCGGAAGCCGGCGAAATGTCGTTGACCACTAATGGCTATCAGGAAATAAAAATAAAATCTATTTTGAGTTTAATTGAGTGACGTTGTTTAATTTTGAATGGAATTTTAATGAGGGTTTAATATAGGCCTTTACAGTTAATTGGGTTTTGGTGTATCAGCTTGGATGGACGAGATGTGTTCATGTATTATAGTTTAGACCGACGGGGTTACTGGCAACTCTTTTTCGAAGCATTTTTGTATGACTAAATAACAAGCAATATGTGCCTAAAGATATCGCTAAGGATCCTCCTTCGAAGCCACCATGCGACTTTAAGTTATCTAGATCTAGTGATAAAATTGGAAACTAAATAACTAGAAAGCTAGCCTATATAAAACGAAAACTTAGCCTAGGGCTAAAAATCATTATATAGGTTTCTAGCAATATTTTAGCATGCCTGGATGGCCTACATGTCTCTCAGAGTCTTCTGTCTCATTTGGAAAGAACATTATTTTAAAATGTTTGTTCTCAACAAGCTTAGAATTCTTGCTGTTTGAAACCTGATTGGTAATGAATACATTAATCTCATATTTAACACAACGGGTATTACCAGCTTACATCATCTGATGATGGGATACCTGATCAGCTTGGTTGGTAGAAGTTGTGAGTTTTCGGAATTCTAGATTTGATGGAGGTAGACAGTTCATCTAGGCCTTTCCGAACTAGATTCAAGCATTCTCCCAGCTACAGCTTAATCATCAGTAATAGACTTTTCAAGTTGTCGCTAGATAGTTGAATTCCTTAAAAAGGCAGAGCATTCCCATGGTAGGCTTCTTGCACTGTGTATGGACATTTTCTGCATATCCCGAGATTGAAAATGCAGGTAAGTAGGGGTTTTGTTGTCATTCATGGGGGCTTTGACAAACAGAGTTATCGTGTTGTTGAGCTGGTTTGGCTAGTTTTTACGCTCTCGGGTTGTCTAGTACAACTTTATGTAAGGCGATGATTGTGACTGCTTTGAAGTCTAAAGAGTTTAAGAGCGGCTGACCCAGAAAATACTGATGCAATTTGAGATATGCGAGTAGTAATGTCCCAGAGTATTTGGCAAGCCCGTCTGATATTTAAAACCTCTGCCTAAGACAAATTGACTATGTTAGCGAGTATGAGGGACTTTTGTTCCAAAAAATTAACTCCCACTTCGAAGGAAATTTTTGACTTGACCACGCAGACTATCTTGCGCTCCATCCCCGGTTTTTCCCCTAATGTCTAGAGAAAACTGAAACATTCAATTCTTTCTGCTGGTTGAAAAGGGTGTAATGTATGTTATTCTGCTTGGTTTTTATAAACTAGATGGGTAGTGACCGGAGTCTGATAGATTGATAGATCAATGGAAGAGAGTTTGGGATAACATTTCGAGCATCCGATAGGAACGGCTCGTTCTTCTTACGCAGCCAGTATAGTCATGACCTTTTCACTCTTTAAAGTAAATTAATGTGGATTTCACAAGGGCTTGGTGTTATGCCAAGAGCTTCTTGATCTGATGTTCTTTGATTGAGCATGGAGGTTGATTATTGGATTGGAGGAGTGCTAGTGTTTGAAAATATTCAATTGCAGAATCAAACTGCAATTAGATTGCAATACCTTCGAGGGTAATATTGACCATATTATAGCCAATTTTGGTGGTATACCTAGAGCTTTAGGCCAGTTGTTGCAATATACCTGCTGTCCTTTGCTAGAAAGCATCACTCTATGATTAGCGAATGATACTAATCAACAAGATGTTCGTCCAAAAAATACATTTTGATGCTTTTGCAAAGAAAACCATTCCGCTGAAGCTAGTATTTTGAGTTCTACTATGTTGTATCAAAGTCACATTTTCAATTTCTCATTGGGAAGTTATTGCAATGAGTCCAATTTTTCAAATTAAAAAAAATGGACATAAATCCGGGTTTCAAGGTTTGTAAAATTCGAATCTATCACTTTCAGAGAGATGATCATGTGCTGGAGGTGACAAGAGCCTACATCAGTTGGCAGTGGAGTGCATCAGTTGGCAGCAGAGGCAAATCAAGCTGAATGCACACTTTGTCCTCCTCCCTGAGATATCTCTATCTGATCCACTCGATTTTGTTTTTGTAACGTAGGCAACCATGTCTGAAACGTACTTCTAAACATGTAGCAGTAACTAGCAACGTGCAGTCAAACCGGTTCTTCAGTTTGCCGCCAGTTGTTAAAAAGGTTGCATTTGGATCGATACGATTGGTGAATTATGGAGCTACATTTTTTTACACATTTTTACAATATGTTTTGAGCGCTCTAAAGCTGGAATCTTTGGTTTCTAGAGAGGCATATATCTTGGGAACATGATAAGATACCAACTCCGGATGCTCTTTATTTGACACGTAATTGCGTAAGGAAGAGTTGACTAAGTTTTCTTTTTCGACAAAAGAACTGCTAACTGAACCTATCGAGGCTGCCGTAAAAACATTTATTTCTAATATCCAAGGGTACCAAATAGAAAGTTGTTGGTTTTATTAGACTAGCCACACCCAAAAACACGTTTTTAGATTTCGTTTTCGGTCCTGCTATCTCAATACATATCCTTAAAGTCGGGCGGATAATTGCCTAGGATCTGTCTGACAGCGGAGTTCTTAAGAGTTTTCCAGTTGGCGCGGGTAGATTTCAGCGGCCTGTGCCCCCCATGTTGTTTTGGTGACATCTATCAAATCTGTTGTTTGTTATTCAGTTACTGATGACAAATCACTATAGCAAGTTACATGATCGAAAAACACGGTAAAATGATAAAATGTTATAATCAAGACCAGTGTTCGCAAACGTTGTACGCCCTGCGCCCATTTTACGGTAGGCGTGGTGACCCTTCACCGTTGACTCTTCAACGTTTAGTGGCCAAATTTGAGACTACCGATTTAGTCACCAATCATACAACATTCGAAAACATCGCCGCGGTTTGTGAAAGTGTACAGCAGAACCCAAAGCAGACTATTCCTCGCCGTGCACAAGAACCCGGCCTTTCGCAGACTTCAACTTGGACCTACACCCGTACAGATTCATCTGACTCAGAAGCTCAAAGTTCATGACCATAGACAACGCCGTTTGTTCACTGACTGAGATTGGAGCGTTTGGAAAAGGACCTCAATTTCGGCCGAAAAATTATCTTTAGCGACGAAGCGCATTTTTGGGCAAATGGCTGTATTAAGAAGTCGGCAGCGCGGCGGTATTGGCTCATACTTTTCCGAAAACGACGTTGTGAAGTGGTCACCGTCAAGGGTAAAACATATGGATTTAGACGACATGTGGTTCAAATCGTTCATGTAGAATGCCATGTGTGGTACGTAGCGGATGTACGTAGCAGGATGTCGCTACGTACCACACATGGCATTCTACATGAACGATTTGAGGGTATGGTTACCTATCACTCGCAGAGGTGACGTGAATTGACTACACAGGGCATGTGACATGACCCCGCTAGACCTTTTCTTGTGAGGTTTCCTGAAGTAGCTGGTCTGACGAATAAACTCCAACACAGAGCATTGCTCAAATTCGCCCAGGACTATGCGGCGGAATCATTGAAAATTAGACCATTCGGATCGGTGCCATTATAAGAAGCTAATTAGGACATTTGAATGAAGTCATACTCCATATGTCCATACGTAATGGCATACATGAGCCTTTTAAATAAAAAAAGAAAATTGTTAATACCTCACACACAGCTTGTTTTATTCCATTTTAAAATCTACCCGCCCTTATTGAAAAACCTTTTACGGTGACTTTCAGTGGATGTAACGGCTCTTCATGAAAACTTGGGTTTCCAATGCTTCAGAAGCGCAAATTGCGTTTGTGTGCGTATCCGATCAGATAGGAATGGACTCCGTCGTGTATTATCAATTTTGACCTAAAACCGTCCACTTCGTCGCTTAAATCCTGGAGACCGTTATCGTAGTTTAAATGCAATTGACGGTCTGCAGACAGGAGCTGATGGGCTGGTTACACTTTGAAAGAAATATCCAAAAATCTTTTACCAAAATACGTTAGACGAACGTATAATGGTCATTGAGTGACATGTCGTCTGGTCGTTGTTCACGGCTCATCCGCAACATTTCCACCCACCGAGGCAATATCCTCGTCAGAATGAGCACTACGAGCAGTGCGAGGTGCCTCTTCCATGATATTCCAGTCTATTCGAAGTGAGTGGCAAAGCGCCTTAGTGTTTACGTACGTGGCGTAGGATGGTCGGAAAATTTGCGCCAATATTTACGTTGCGCCAGAATCACTGACGAATTACGAGGATGGTCCGATAAGTACTTAGCCTCACCGCCAGATGGCGCCAGTATCGAAAGAGCAACTTACTATCGTGTAGTACATTCTAGTAGACGGCTACTGTCGTTCAGCCGGATCGGACTTGTAGTTTAGTTTTGACCGCGTGTGGAAGCGGGAGTGTCCGCGGATTTTAGAAAAATGGAAAAAAGAGCAATATCGATCGGTGATTCGATTCTTGTTTTTGGAAGGGAAATCGCGCAGCGAAATTAAAGAACGTTTGGATGCTGTGTACGGTGACTCTTCTCCTTTGATGGCGACCATTAAAAATTGGTTAAACGAGTTTCAACGTGGTCGCACGTCTGTTTTTGATGAGCCACGTCCAGGTGCCCCGAAAACGGCTACCACGGACGATAACGTGACAAAGATCGACGATCTCGTATTGGCAGACCGCCGATTGAAGGTGCGCGAGATAGTTGGGACAGTAGGCATTTCAAAACATCGCGTGGGTCATATCCTGCATGAAATTTTGGACATGAGAAAGCTGTCGGCGCGAGGGGTGCCGCGTTTGCTCACTCCGGACAACAAGCGCAACCGTGAGACCACTTCAGAGCAGTATTTGACGCTGTTTAAGCGCAATCCGAAGGAGTTTCTGCGTCGTTTCGTGACAGTCGATGAAACATGGATCCACTGGTACACACCAGAGACCAAGAAATTGTCGAAACAGTGGACTTCACCCAGCGAACGTGCTCCGAAGAAGGCGAAGACTGTCCCATCGGCCGCAAAGGTGATGGCCACTGTTTTTTGGGATTCACAAGGTGTGACCCACATCGACTACCTGGAGAAGGGCTAAACGGTCACAGGGCTGTACTATGCCAAATTATTGTGCCGATTCGACGCCGAACTGAAGAAAAAACGGCCCCACTTGGCGAGGAAAAAAGTGCTCTTCCACCATGATAACACACCGGCTCACACCACCGCCCTCGCCACGGCCAAATTGGTCGAATTGGGCTACGAACTGCTGCCTCATCCACCGTATTCTCCAGATTTGGCCCCGTGCGACTTCTTTTTGTTTCCAAACTTGAAAAAGTCACTCGCTGGGCAGAAATTTCAGTCGAATGAGGAGGTCATCGCCGCCACGGAGGCCTACTTTGCAGACCTCGAGAAAACGTATTTTTCAGACGGGTTAAAGGCGTTGGAGCATCGCTGGGTCCAGTGTATCGAGCTAACAGGAGACTATATTGAAAAATAAACCGCCATTTCTCCAAAATGTTTGTTTTTCTTTTGTAGTCTAAGTACTTATCGGACCACCCTTATTCCGTAAAAAAAATAGTCACGAGCATTCCGCAATCTTGAGGAGCTAAGCGCTCTAAAGGCTTGACGACGTGCGTTCTGCATATTTTAATGGCCATGGACACCTTGTTTCTTTGGGTCTTGGCGTTATTAGAGCGATTTTAGCTGTTGGAGATTGAGTCAAGTTGATTGTCGGAGACTTAGGCTTACCCAAGATAATAAAAACTTGAGGATTTGGTGGTGACAACTTTTGTTACTTAAATGTTGCTATAGGCTGAATTTATTAGACCTTAGAAGTTTACCAACTTGGTAGTGAAGTTGAGTCGCCAAACGCATTATAGAAGTATTCTTCTCAATATCCAGAGCGAGTTTCAACTTTTCCTCCCCACTGTGCACCGACAAGTCCGTTCAACAAGTTCAACATTTAGTTTCCCTTTCCTTTACACGTTCTTGTTTCTGCTCACATCTCCACCTTCTCCTTCTCCGCGTCATACCACTCGCAGTCGCTGTTATTATTCGAGGTGCATATAAACAAAATTGTGTCAGGAAAGAAGCCAACTTTACCTCCAACGACAATCCTCGCATAACGACAGACCAGTGTCAGTTGAAGGACGGAGCAGTTCGAGTGTCCACAGGACAGAGTCATTCTCACATTTAGTCGATTATTTTCTTGTGTAGATTAATTTATTTATTTTTGATTTCTTTTCTTATTTCATCATCGAAATAAACCAAAAGAATATTGAATTAAATGCGAGGACCAAGCATTAAGTGAGGCGCTTTAAGGGGAATTTTACCATAAAATTTCGATTAATAACTGGTGAGTTGGACGACGACCTTAGTTTTAATTAAAAGTAAAAAATTTCGTTTTTAATAAAAGAGTCTTGCATTTGTGAGGGAAGACAACCCAGTAACCTAGTTAATTAAAAAAATGAAAATTTATTGATTTTTACCCGAATCTGGGGCAAATCGGCCCCAAACGGTCGCACTGATTCAAACAACCTGTCGTGGGGGTGGCGGTCTGCTTTTATTTTTATTTTTTTTCTTTTTTTTGTTTTGGATAGATTTGATTATTTTATTGACGGCTGCGTGTTTACATGTGTCTAACATGGATTGATAATTGTTTTGGTTTCAAGTGCCGCAGCGATAAGGAAAATGCGGACATGAGCTGTGGGTCGGCATAATTGTTGGTATACATAAGATTTGTTGCCCCTGGACTTTAGCTGTCTGTGGAGTGACGGCGTTGTTTTTAGCTTTTACTTGAGTATGCACGACATCTGGTTTTGTTGTCATTTTGTGAGAAAAATGCGGTATGTTAACAAAAAAGGTGATAAGCTTTATAAGCTCTAATGTTGTGGCTTAGTGAAGGGTGTTAGTAATTAAGAAAAAAATGTTTTTGAGGCTCAACTACTTAGGACTCAATGTTTTTGTTGGTCGAGAGATCATTTGAATTATTTGATACGAGTCCTGCTCGCACGGCGATAGCAATAGATTAAGATTAATCATATTGCCAGCCATTTGGAGACCGGAAGTTCAGCGCCTCGTTGACCACCCTTCGCCCAGATCTCTGCCGTGAGTGTGTTCCTTCCACGTCTCGCTGTTCTGTTATAAGTCTTCTAGGTCCATCTATATAGAAGTCGCTGCCTCTCCTAGGTTATGTTTTGCACTACTGCTACTACTTTTCTCCATTCCGAGGCATTGTCATGGAAGTTTCACTTTTACGGGTTTGAATAATGTACCCTGATCTTCCTACCAAGCCTGGAAACTCAATGGGTTCGCTTTTATTTTTCTAATTATCCCCATAATCCATGGGATGGATTGTGCATCCCTATTCTTGTCATCGTATGATGTTCTTCACTTCGAGAGTCTGCTTTAGGGTTCGTTTTCCTTTTCCTTCTTGTGGATGATCTCGAAGTCGGATTATTGAAGCGTCACTTTTTAAGATTGCTTAGCCAGTGCTGGCCCGACAATGTACGGACGTAACTTTTCAATCGGCCATAAAACTACTAAGCATTCTTCCTCCGTTGTGGAGTATTTCTCTCATTCCTATTTAAGACCCTATTAACCGCCATGAAATGACGATGATAATTGGCCACGCCAAATCCAGACATACATATCAGGATGGGAAACACCATCAAATATTGCCTTCCGAATGTTCTCTTCGCATTATTTGCTTTCTTCAATTATAACCCCAGTCTTCACAGGATCCGCCAAAGGTTTTATCAGAAAAGCCAAATTCGGTATGAACCTCTTTACCAGAATACTGTCCTATGAAGCTGTTGAACTGCTGGAAATTTTTCGGTGCTGAGATATTAAGCTACAATCGATATTCTTAGAACCATACGAAGTTCATATTGGTCTATGACGTAACCTATCATAAGAAAACCAACTGGCCATGGAAACACCTACAAGTTCTTTCCAAGTTCAAATTTTGATGGAGTGAAGCTATAAAAGGAACCCAAATTGGACTATTGTTCGGTCCCAGACATCAACATCTTTCTATGACTTTATATTCCCAGAATGAGCTCATAAAGCAGTCGAGTATACGTTAGTCTAGTTGAGTTAAATTTTAAGGGATTATGAGGGCTTAATAAAATGTTACCTTAGTATTTCGAAGAAGGGGGGGTCAGTGTCTTGCAGACTTAACAACCTCGCCTATGTAGTTACCACTTACTACTTTTTAAAACTATTTACCTTGGTATGAATGCTGGGACGTCTCTTCCTAAATACTTAGGTTCCAGGAAAGAGCCAGATTTTTTTGGTTGTTTTTTGAATTTACTTGTTAGAAAAAAAAATAGAAAAACGGGCACCACTTCGCACCCACAAAACAAGCAAATTTTTGAGGAAAAAAATAATTATGGAACACATGCAACTCTAGCAACAAAACTTTGTCTGAGCGGTTTGACTGAACCACTTTTTCTAAAGTTTCCCTGGCCTTTTATTGTTGGATAAAGAGGTATTCGTCTTTAATGTAATGTCTTGAAAAATTCTCTGTATTCAAAGCACAACGAGGTTGTTAGGTAGGTTAGTCATATAATTCCCAACCATTAGGTTCCTAGCAATTGTAGACTTCTACTCTTTCCAAAAGTTTGTTTTGTAAAGTTCCCATTTGGGTCCGATTTTTGTGATTTTTATGTAATACTTCCACGTCTGTCTGTAAGTGAGCCTTTCTTCGCATCGTATATCTCGGGAACAAATAACGATGTTGTATGGCTTGCAGAAAATTGAAATTGGCTACTTATTTTCCATAAGTCCCTCTAGAATTCGAACAAGTCGTTTCTAAAGCGAGTCTTTTTGTGTGTATACCTCAGTGATTTTTTTGTTAGTGATGCATCTATTTTTATTATATTAAAAAAATGCGAAAAAAATATTTTAAGGGTGGTAGATCAATCCCACGGAAGAACCTGTTTTGAGACATGCTATCAGCAGCCCTGATGAAAAATATTTTGTCAAAAGTGATGTTCAGTAAAACATAAACAAATATTTGGCGGAGTCGATTGCTTTTATAAATATTGGAGCTAGTCTCTATCTCCGTGTTCAGAAGTTGTTATGTAGTGAGGTGATAGTGAATGATGGTTAGGTAGATAGGGGATAGAAAAGAAGGCAAGTATAAAGTAGGAGGTAGGTAGGTTACGTTCGCCTGCGCTTAAAAAAAATATAATGAAAAAGAAAAATTAGGACGGTCATTACCACTAAGTTTAGAGAACTATCATAGCCATTTTATATTTGCACTAAATGTTGATGATATAATTTCAAAAACCAGCCGTAAGCAAAAGTCATTCTTCGTTTAATTACAAAACTAGTGAGCCAAGATAGCGCCTTACCTCGTTACTTCAAATGTATAGCCTCCTCCGGCGACGTTTTGGCCTAGATGTTTGGCCCTTCCTTGTTTTGCCCTTATTTACTCTCAGACCCACATTCGCCGCTGTGTCTCTGGTGCTCTAAAACACAAATTGTCGTTCGCTATACTCGTCTAATCTTGTCACTGTCATCTGCCTATGCAACGAAGTATCAATACTTGAAATATTGTCGATCGAGCCATAGATCGAACATTGCTCTGTACAGTTCGCGGCTAGGGTAAATTTCGTTGGTTATCTCGAAGATTTGATTTAATGCGAATATTTGGTCTGTGGATTTTTTTGGCTGAAACCATCCCGACAGAAACCTGTCATTATTTACGAGCTGTTTACCACTACAAAGAAGAACTTAAAAATTTGTAATGTGCTACAGATTAATGTCCTGTAAATGGCGCTGTTATTGTGATTCATCTTTTTATGGTCCAGGTAAACGATCCTCATTTATCGGGTATGCTTTCCTCCAACTATATCCAATGAATAAATTGAGGCATGTTGCCAACCCACTAATCTCTAGCTCTTTTAAAATCATATAATATTGTAGTTCAGCAGGCAATCCGTCCGCCCCAGTTTTTAGTTTCGATATTACTCCCCTAACCTTCTATAAGTCAAGTGGGCGGTGTTCTCTCCCACCTTCGTCCCATGTGAATGCGGTCTAGACGATCTGACTGTTTTTTTATATTCTCAGCATCAACTGTGACTTACAAGGTTTCCGTGTCCATCCCTACAGCTTTAGCATTTTGCTTATGCCTTTTGATAATGTTTTCGAACGTCATTCTTGGGACGGCACACTTAATCTCCTCGATCTCGAGATTCCCATACGCTTTCGTTTTCCTTTTGAAAAATGCTACCTAGTTCACAAAGAGCTGTGTCTATCGACGTATCGTAGTCATGCATGAATTCTGTTTCAGGGCTTTCTTGTGACTGGTGGCTTCAATCCGAACGCGTCATAGACGGAATCCCTGACAATGCCACCATTGCAGTTTTATGCTTTGTAAAGATTGCTACGAGAGGGCTTGAGAGAGAAATGAGTCGCAAAGGGCCTGACGGAATCTTGTGACTGTAGCTTTTCAACATCAAACCATAGTGATTTGATTCTGTGAAATGCTTGGCAGGTACGGGTATTCAGGATGCTGGAGGAGCGTCTGGCTGTATTCAATTTAGTTCATTGTCGATTCATAATTTTTTCGAAAAAACCTCGTGTATATTGCTGGCGGGGATAGCTAGAACCGAGCTTTTCTCAATGACGAATGTGAAAGAAAATAAATTTCCGAAGGTAGTTTTGACTAGTGGTGGGCTTGTCTGCTCTTTTAGGGTAGCAGCGATCGCAACAAGCAGTTATGAGGAGGAGCAGTTAAGCGAAGCTGTGATTTGGTAGCATTTATGATCTAATGATTTGAATATGGATTCTGCTCTTGGCATCGCAAATTAAATAGTGAATTAATATAATGAGATAGGAAAAGTAAATAAATAACAAGTAAAGTAGTAAATTAAAATAAAATTACATTTATTTCATGTTATTGAAAAACAAAGAATAAGAATTATATAATTTAATCAAGAATTATGATTTTTTTAAAGAATTGCATGTCAAATAACGCAAAAAAAAGAAAAAGAAAATACATGGATTTTGTTTATGTACACATGTATGTATATACAGCGAAAATACTAGAAACGAACAACAAATACTAAGCAAACAAGTGAATATTAATATCAAAAAAATTATTTCATATTACAATATATTTTAAAAACAACAGTTTGTTTACTTTATTGTGAGAAAGCCTCGATCGACGCTCAGTGATCATCTTCCCAGCCTTAGCAAAAAGTCTTTCGCACGGAACAGTTGTAGCCACCTTATTTTTACCAATGCACTTAGATTTGGATATGAATTTTTATTCATGTTCCACCATTGCAAGGGATTGTCCGCCCTTTCGATCACCTTATCGTTGAGATACCACTGCACTTCAAGTACTGCATTCGACATTCCACTAGTGCTGGGTTCCATACTGGAAATTTTGTTGTCGAATAAACTCCAGTAAGAACAGTCTCCTGCAGTCTCTACGATGCCCTGCGATGTACTCGCTATCGACTCCTGATTTCTTCTACTGTTGTTAAAATTCGTGGACACCCAGTTGGTTATGTCTTTTTGGACGGCGTTAGGGGCAGTTTTGTTTTCGAAGACATGTTGTTTAAACCGAGGCTTCAAGAATGAGCTCGAAGAGATGGTTAAACTCGTTTCGAGATTATTAAATCTTGTCCTGAGCTCTCGAAGCAGGTTTTCGGCAAAGGTTTTTACCAATGCACTTAGATTTGGATATGAATTTTTATTCGTGTTCCAAGATTGCAAGGGATTGTCCGCCCTTTCGACCACCTTATCGTCGCTTAGCATCCTTTCCAGTATTTTTACAAGCCCAGCAGATATAGTGATAATTTTGCTTGCAGTACAATAACTCTCTGCCGACATTTCTCTGGTTGTTTGTTCGAAAGGACGTAGAATGGTATACAATTCGGAAGCGATTAACCACTCAATATCTGTAAGCATTTGAATTTGTGTGTTAATGCTTACAAACATTATTTTTATAGCTTCTTTCAGAGCAAAAAATCTCTCCATCATGTAGAATGTTGAGTTCCACCTCGTTCGAATATCATTGACCACACTAAGGGGTTGTTCATTACCCAACATGACCTGGCTATGCAAAAGTTTCTCACTTGCCTGAGGACTTCGCTTAATGAAGTTTACAATGCCCTTCATTTTTTTAATTGTCCTTTGCGTAGTTGACATTTGCACAGTATCCTCAGGCTCGATATTACTTCGAAAACCCAACGCCGTTTGCACACACAAATTCAGTTTATGAGCAAAGCAACCGAAGTGACGTTTGTTCAAATGATCTCTAACTGCTTTGCTGATGTTTGCAGCGTTGTCAGTTAAAATAATCAAGACCTTGTCCTTTAATTCCCATAACGTCAGAACACGATTGATTTCGGTTGCAATGGAAGCTGCGGTGTGTGGGCCTTCAAACTTAATGCACTCTAGCATGGTATTTTGAAACACAAAATTATCATCGATATAATGAGCGGTTATACCAATGTAATTTTCATTGTTTATGGAAGTTCACTGGTCAGTAGCTATGCAAACACTATTTACATTATTGAGTGTTGATCTTAACAAAACGAGTTGCTCAATGTACATACTGTCTAATAAAGTATTTGAAAGAAATTTCCTACGTGGAAGACAGTATGTAGGAGCCAATGTTTTCATTAACTCTCTAAAACCTTCATCCTCAATAATGTAAAAAGGTTGATAGTCTTTTATAAATAAATTCATTACCAATCTGTCGATTTTTTCTTTCTGTGTATAGTAATTGACATTTTTGATGGAACGAATTGGAGTACCTGTTGCCTTAAAATTTGGGTTAAATGCTGAGGTGGACTTCGATGGGCTGGGATGATCTCACTGATGGACATATATTCTGCAGGTGGTATGGTGTTTTCAACGTCCATGGGAGAATTTGTTCTCGTAACAATTGTGGGATGACGAACGTTTTTATTTTTTTATCAAATTAATTATTGATGTTTTGAAGGATAACGACTGCTCGCAAATTTTATAAACAGCCATCTTACCAACGGTTTGTGTAAAATGCATCCAAATGTCACTGGTCTTTTTTCGCTCCATTTCAAAAAATAATAACTTTAAAACTTTTCACAAATACTTTTAATTTCACCACCTAAACTGCTACATACTTTCAAAAGTACGCACAAAAAGAACAAAGCAGACAACAGTATATTATCGTTGTCTTTGTATTTTATCAGTTACTTTCGATTGTCAATTTTACAACTTAGCAGCGATCAGTAGCAAATGTAATTTCCCTACCTAGTATTTGTATCATCAAATTTAAACTTAAAATGTTAATAACTTTGAAATAAATTCATTCTGAGAGTATAATAAATAAATTCCCAATTTCCCCATAGGCATTCAAATGTATCTAGTATGTGAAGAATTGCAAGAGAAATAACAAATCTGCACATCTTAAAAAATATTCCATTTTATATACTGAAATCAATCACCACTATCCCAGTGAACGCATCTCAGAAATTATTTGGAATACTGTCCATTGTTTTCCCTTTCGCTCTATAGATTTTCACATAAAAGTAATCAGAACACTGTTCTTCTCTCATGTTCTCTACCATGCTATTGCTATGTTTAAGAGCAGAAGAACAGATAAGGTAGCAGTTCCTGCTCCGTAAACTGCTCCCTCCAGGAGCATTTAACAAAGAGCAATCACAGTTGCTTCCTGCTTTCGTGAATAACATAGTTCCGAGTAGCAGCGATCGCAAGAGCAGTCTCATCACTAGTTTTGACCAATGGTAGGCTATAGTGGTTCTTAAGGAGGCTGTATTATTTTTTTTTTGTAGGAAGGATTCATTGGAAAAGTATTTTTAAACAGAGAATGATGACTTATTGTAGTTGTAGTTCTTTTTAAGAACATTTGATTATTGTCAGAATAACCATGGTCCAAATTTTGCTTTACGTAGAACATTGAAGCCCTCTTCTTCCTTCTACCTTCTACCTCCTTTCTAGCGTTCTTTTACATTAATGAACTCTGTGCAGTAAAGGCTATAACCTAAGTTATGTCGAGGTTTCTAATGACCACAAATTTTAGATTCACTTTTATCCCTTAAAGTCCTTGTTTAAACGTATGTGCATGGCAGTGGTTATTTAATATTCTTTGATGTGGTACGAGTAGCATCATCTCTTCTTCACTTGGCTACATGAGAATATATAGCTTTAAATCCTAAGGCTATGACTTTCCAGCCGAAAGTTTGTTGTCACTGTCACTTTCAAAGTAAAAACCAAAGACAGCGCCCTTGTATCAATATCTGATGTAGTCATTAAACTTCCTTTGTAGTTTGGTATGACTTTCAGTGAGCTCGGCCATTTGTCCATTATAAAATGCATTTCCTAAAGCGATGCTTGTTAGAGTAAATCATACTTTTATCGGCTCACCTAACTTCTCTCCTCTACATTTATATAATAGAATAACTGAATCCATCAGTGATAAACCAACTAAAGTACCTTTTCCATCTTCCACAGCTCACCAATACTCATACTGTTAAATGTGTTTTTACGCCTGATTCAATTACTTACCATAATGACAAATAATCAATCGAACATCCTACTCACATTTGTTGGAGTGTTTCTCGTCCTGGTCACTCTTTACTTCACAACAAATGCCCTTAAACGAAGCTATGAGTACAATCAACATAAAATCGAACAGGAATTAAAGCAACGCGAGGAGGAAGAAAGAGAACGCGACCACATCCGTAGACAACTGATCGAAAAAGAAATTCAACGCCAAGCCCACATACAAGCTCGATTCAAGGAGCACGAGTTCCACTGTTATGACCTGCAGATCTTCGTCAAGGATGTCGGCACAGACGACAGCCACGTTGAAGAAGACGAGCTAGAAGAACTGCCACAGGTTGCAGATCAATCAAACTCAAATAAATTCTCACCAATACTATCGAGGAAGACTAACCGTAAGAAGGAATTGAAGACCAATCAACAACAACAGCCAAAGAAGGCCGCCTCAACCGAGCCGATCATCTACCTATTCGTACTCGTCTTGCTCTATCTGCTCTTGAGGGCTATTTCAGATATTACCCAGCATTACAAGGAGGTAAGGAGTCTGAGTGTATTCTTCTAAGATTTTAAATGAATTTTTATAACTTTCCCAGCAATCCAAGGGTGACAAGCGAAACCTTCGTCGTTGCTCGCTTCAGGTGTATGCTCAGATGAAGAACGATCGACGTTCCTCCAAAGGTATTGCTCGAACTTATAAAAATATTTTCAAGTACTTCAAGCCTTAAAGCTTTTTATTTATTTTCCTTTAATTTATTCTTGCTCTGTGTTGTCGTATAAGTATCTTTTAAGTGTTTACCGACTTATGAATCTTATTGTTAAATGTATCTCTTTGTAAATATACTTTATTCCAGATGAAATAAAAAACTGTTTTTATTAATTTTCTTTCTTTCCTTCTCTTTTTCCTAATAATAATAATAAAAAAAAACACAAAACACTTGTCTTGTACTCCCCAGTGTTTTCTCCTATTTTAGAATAAGATACTTTTTTTTGGTATTTATTTGGTTTTGTCTTATCGATGTGATTTTGTATCTAAATGTGCTAATGTGTCATAAAAAAATAAATGTTTTTGATTTTAGTTTTGCTTTTGCTTTTGATTGACTGCATTCTAATAAATGCACGTTATGTCTTACCCCATATACGTCCTCAAGCAAAAATCCCTATTACCGCTAAGTAGCCTTTACATTTTTTTTATTTTTTTTTTAAATCAACGCGTCCATGGAAAGCTTTAAATGTGTATAATATAATACATGGGGACCAAATGGACCTTGGCCCGAACCTAAGATTAGTTTTTGTACATAAAGTTCGATAAGGAAGTTTTGCTTTTGTTTTCCGGGACCACTATCATGTCTAAAAATATTTGAGCACAAGGCTGGACAATCAAATTCAATCACACAGTACCTTAACATATCAGGGAAGGACTCCTCAAGGTTGTGTCATTAGGTTATTAGTATGGCTCAATAACATTTTTCATTTTGGAGTTATGAAGGAAGACATATGAGTGATGTTTCATTGGATCTAGTTTCAGAGAGCTTCGCCACAAAACACAAAACTAAAATTGAACGCCTGAACTCACGTCAAATTCCAAAGGTTTTTTTTTTTTGTAAATGTTGAACATGACTACGTTTTAAGTCACCGTCTTTAAGTCACATTTTCAGCATATTGGCTGGTCTCTCTCTAATTTCACGTAACATATAATGGTGCTTCCCAAGGCTGCAATTGACGCTGGCTTATCGGCATTGACGAGTATCCCCATGAAGAGTAGTCACCATTCATCAAAACGTGAGATAAATTGCTCACCGAATTCATTTCTCAATTGGTCCATTTTTTTTTTGTTTTTTAATAGAGTTCGCGCAGAGTCAAGAGTGTACGCTCTTATGGTGTTCGTCTCACAACCTGGACGGCATGCAGATGGTTTCTATCGAAGATGTTCGTTCAGTACTCTCCGGGGGTGGTTGCCCTAGATAGGATACGAGAGATTCGACTGAATTTGTCGCGTTGGTTGAAGTTCACATTAACTTTTTTGTTTCTAAGCCAATAAGGTGTTATATTACAGAGTATGAATTTTTAAGTGAGCTTATACTGCGTGTGTTTTTCCATTTCTTGATCATCTCTCATTCACAACTGAATTGTTCTTGGCTATGGAGAGACTTGAACTACAGACCTTCCGCTCAACAGTCGGTGATGATTATCATTGCACCACGACCACCCCCATTGATTGGCGTGTTTTATGGTTCAGCTCGGGCATTTTAGGTACAAAAAGAAATTCGAAATCATTTAAGCGAAAGCAGGCGGCAGCAGGCCGATGATTCCGCCGGACATATACCGCGCATTTTGCGGGTACATTTGCAGCTATTGAGGGTGCTCATCTGACCAAATATAACAGCTTAGTCGCTGAACAATTTTTTTTTTATAAATAAGTGGATTCTCTGCCAGCTTTTCTAAGGCTAATTCACCGATTATTTGACGTTGTGCCAAGTTGTTCGGTTATATTTCATACACAAGCTCAAATGTGTTAGGTCTTAGATCAAGATTCTTGGCTAAAATCGTCCATGTAGTCGAATAATACAATCCCAATCACTGCGAACGTCGACGAATGGACAGATCAAAGTCTTCACTAACCCTAGCGAATACAACAGCTATATTTTTTTCTGTATGCACTTTACGCATACGGGTAGGTGGCTTGATGTTTAATAGCGTGAAATTTGGTCACTATGGCTTGAATTTACTGCTCAGTAGGTCGATTATGAACGATTCAGAGAGCATGAATTTGGATAATAAAATTCAGCAACTCGTAAGCACTGCTAGCATGTAATTATTTCTATGATAAAATAGCGGTACTAATTGAGTATGTATGACTTTAACATATGTCACATATCATATTGGAGCCTTGGAAAATAGAACTCTAAAAAGCTAAGCAGTAAACAAGTTGTTTAAACAGAGTCCACACCATTAAGGTAGTTTTGCAGCGACCATAATATATGATAATCATAGGGTGCAGTACCGGAGGAGTACGGTGAATGAGGTAAAATATTCGAGCCAAACTCTAATAAATTTTGGTCAGTCTGCAAAATTTTCTGAAGTCTGACGTTATCAGGATGGGAAATAACTTCTTTCCCACTGGCTTATTCTGACGCTTTTTGCCGATTTCTATCTTTATTTGATCTAACTGAAAAGAGTCCCACACTTGACTGCCTCTCTGTTAGTAGCTCGCCAAATGCAAAGCATGACCTTCTTCAGATGTAAGCCGTTCTTAAGGTGGTTAATGGGAGCTGACCTCGTTTGCTCGATGTTGTCATATGATAAATTATCAATTTCTCATCCTTTATGTTATAATTCGTTTAAAAAATGAATCGTGGCGAATCGCTCAATATGAGCCTTTTTTTATCATTTGAAGCTTGTGTAAATGTTCAGACGATTGACTTGCTAATGTTCAACCTCGCTGTGATCTCTCGTTGTTATTTGATCGACATCCATGATAACTGGCCCACTAGAACATGGAAGTTGAGAGACAATCGCTATCACTAAATAAGTACTGAAATATTCCTTACCAAAATATGTACGCACACCGCATTGACGTAACCTTTCACATTTTTTCCTTGGACCACCACTAAGTGAGTAATTGGCGTGGCCTTTTTGGACAACATAGCAATAGTCGGGACTATTAGTATATACAGTTTGCAAATTTGAATATTCGTTAGGAATAAGCCAGCATATACATATACACAAACCCCGCTCAGTTCAACTTTCGTGTCTGGTTCCTGAGAAGACACATACGAAATTTGTTCAAAAAATAAAGTGACTTTTTATTTTTCTCGAAAATATTTATTTACTCATCAATATCAATTTTGTGTCTTTCAAAACAAGTTGTACCAGCGTTTTCCAATCCTCGAAGTGTTTCTAATATGCCGTTTTTGCCTTAAGTTCTTCCATCTATGCCGTTTTTATCTACTCAATCGCGGCAAATTTCCGTATTTTCTGGGGCCTTTTAAGTTTTGGGAAGAAAACAAAAGTTGCAGAGGGCCAAGTCCGTGGCGTATGTATTGTTTTTGGCCCAAAAAATACAAGACCCTCTTGGTAAAAATTTAATAATTTCGGAAAAAAAATTCGATGACACAACCGATAAGCTAATACCCTCAGCAACTTCTCTATGATAGTAGATTAGTGATTCGTAGCAGATTCTCTATAACAATTTTCTTTACTGCTTCAATGTTTTCATCCGTTTTTGATCTGCTAGCTCGCTCACATAAGGCTTAACACAGATTCTTTGATCCACTGTTTCTAACATTTTTTAAACTTAACTAAAATTCGAAAATCGATGTACAATATTAAGCTGGCGTTGGCGCTGTTATCTTTGGACCAAACCGGAAGATATCGAAAACCCTAGAAACTGGTCCTAGTGTCTTCTAAGCTGAACTATACGCCATCCTAACGTGCGTCAACCTAAACCGGCATAAAAGATATAACCATCAATATATTCTCGGATAGCCAGGCAGCGCTCAAAGCGTTGGGGTCGTATAGTACGAACCAAAAATCCGTCAAGGAGTGTCGCCATGATCTGTAAGACCTAAGCAAATGTAATAAGGTCAAACTCTGGTGGGTACCAGGTCACAAGGGCATAAAAGGAAACGAAATCGCCGACCAACTCGTTAGAAAAATTTTCAGCGAAAGGTACATATGTAGGTGCCGAACCTTTCGTGAAATCGCTAAGTCAAATTCATACGGCCCCTGAACAAACACTCTATCAATATTCTTAATTATAATAGAGTCGATATCAGAAGACTGGCCAGCTATCTTTCGGGACGCTCCTACGAGGGGCATACTCAGCTTTATTAAGAAAGTAGAGGAACAAATTAGCTAGCAGGCACAATAGACCTATGCAGGTCGCAGTGCTCTACGCAATCTGTTAGCACTAGCCCCTAATTAAAAAAAAAGAAAACACGCGAAAATCAAAAAATCACAATCATCGCGTGTATAGTATCGGAATCCACATTCGATTACCACCCCGACTGCCACATGGTCCACCTCTAGGTCATATCGCATAAGATTTTCTTTGAGATCTGCTAATGAAACAATTTTTTTACGATTCTTATGCACCGTTCCAACTTTGCGAGCAAGCAATTTTTAGGCTCAAGCAACCGACGTGACCTATAAAAATTATCAGTGGCTATACTCTATCTTAGTTAAGGTATTTAGGGTTAAGTCTAGCACTCTTTAATTGGAGAAGTTTTTTTTTTCTGGCCTAAACGGAGCTGGTATACGTATAGCCATAAGTTTGTGAACCTTTTCTTCTATTTATAAAGTTTTCCGGGATTATATTGGGGAAACTGAAGCCTTTTACAAATAATGCAAGTCTCGCCCTGAGTTTGAGCGTTCATGAAATTTCTTCTCTAGAAAACCCGCTGGCATTTTTTTAGCGATCGTTGCCAACATTATCTGTGAAATGAATAAATTTTAAGATAAACTGAAAACGATACCGCGACATTACTTGTGGACGCAGTTTTGAAAAATTTATCAGTGTTCCAATAATCGCTGATAGAAGGGTACGATGTCAGCATAGATTACAAGTCCAAAGCTTTGTTTTATTTCACGAACTTTTGATGCGCGAATTGCGGCTTATGGTTCTTCAAGCCAAACAACTTTGAGCGTTCAAGTTTGTCTATAGAGCTATGAGCTCATAAGCTTTTTGGGTTACCCTTAGCGAAAAACAGTGGAAGAGAGTAATTTCAAAATTCTGATAAGCAATGGATTTAGTCGTTTCTTCAAAGTGAAATATTTTCAACGAACGGTCATCTACAAGAGTCCATTAATCCGAAAGAGGAAATTCATAGACTTAGATGATAACAATTCGTCCAACACATTTGATTCGCTCTATTATTTGTCAGAAAGAATGTATTTTGCTGCATCGGGCCCTTCGAAATCCATTTCGTTGATATCACAAGCTTAATGGATGAAAGAAGTTCCATTGCTTGCCTCACCAGAAAGTTATCATAATTTAACTTATTTTAAAGAAAGAAGTAAATGGACGAAATAAGTACCAAATAAAACGTGGTTTATGGCATCATACACATCTTTATCAATTTTAATTGTCATTATCAAGATACCACGTGACCCATCGGTGGTTATGCTCCCAATGAATTTAAAATCTGGCGTAAGCAGGGGCTGCACGCAAGGTGGCGTCCTGTCTCCGCTGTTATGGTGCATGGTGGTCGACTCTATGCTCGATGCTCGCAATGCCTCTGAAATCTATGCCCAGACCTATGCGGATGATGTTGCCGTCCCCTCTGTCGATTGTCTGTCTCAAAGCACAGGCGGCGCTAAATGTGATCGAGGACTGGTGCACGAGTAATGGGCTGTCGGTTAATCCTCTTAAGACTGATGTCGTTCTCTTCACGAGAAGGAGGAAAAATATTGGAATTACTCAGTTGATGCTAAAAGGCATTCCCGCGATATCCAAGGAAGCTAATTACCTGGGAGTCATCTCAGATAGTAAGCTTCTTTGGTCAAAGTATGTTGAGTCAAAAACCATGCAGGCACTGACAGCTTTTTTGCAATGCAAAGGTGATTTTGGCAAGACATGGTGCTTATCGCCGAAAAAGGTGCTCTGGATCTACACGGCAGTGATAAGACAGATAGTTTCATATATGTACATCGATTGTCTGGTGGAACAGGCTAACACGCAAACATGTCGTGGCCTCTTCCACCAAACTTCAAACAGCGGTTTGTCTCAGCTGTACGGGGCTTTTCCTAGCACACCGGGAGCTGCTCTAGATGCTATGATGAATCTTCCACCCCTTGACATGTATATATGTATATCAGAGGGTGCGCCCTGAAAGCTATGTCTCGCTGTAAGAAAAATGTTTTTTTCTACGGCTGTCATTGAAGTGATAGTGTACTTGCGCGAGAAATATCCTACGATCCCTGTCTTATGAATATGCCTTCTGACGCAATGACACCTGCCATTCTTTTGCGCTATGATTTCACAGTCAAATTTTCATGGCGGCATGACTGGCTCTGGCCAGATACTGAACCTGGAATGGACTGTATTCGCATTTTTACAGATGGCTCCAGGACTGGGCGGGGTAAGGCGCTGGTTTCCTTCTTTTTTCTTGAACGTGAAAACATTCGATTGCACTTCTCGTTAGGAAAATATGCGTCTGTCTTTCAATTAGAGATATACGCTTCATTTCAAAATTCATACTCATTTCCAATATAACACCTTAATGACATGGAAACCAAAAGAGTTACTGTGAACTACAATCGACGTAAATTCAGTCGAATCTCTCAAATCCTATCCAGGACAACCACCCCCGGAGAGTAGTGAATGAACATCTTCGACACAAATCATCTGCACCCCGTCCAGGTTGTGTGACAAAAATCAAAAGAGCGTACACTCTTGAACGAATTATAAAAAAAAAAAGAAAATACGCAAACCTAATGGCCATGCCCTATGTTATGAAGCACACAGTAAAAAGCATATGCGTCCGCAGTGCTAAGGCTTGTATGGCTCGCAGGTCACTCTGGGATCCCAGGAAATGAGTTCTCCTATGAACTCGCTGGAAGGGGCTCAGAGGAGAGTTTGTCAGGACCTGAATCTGCCGCAGGTCTACCTGCTTTCAAAGTCAAATCCGACATCAACGATTGGGTCTTTAATGCATACAGTCGTAGATGGAGCGAATATGTAGGGTGCAGGATGACTAAGCGCGTACGCTTTCTACAGACAACGGGGAAAATATAATAAAGAAAGGTGTCTGCTTGGTAGTACAACGGACCAGTACGAGTATTCCAACAGATAGTAGAAGCCTTCAACAAAAACAAAGACACACTTTACAACAAAAAACACATTTAGCACTTACACTTTTTGATTTATACAACGTTCTGATTATTATCATCCTTCTGACGTCAGCTCCAACCAACGATGCTCAATCTCAAATTGGTCGCGCATATACATATTAGCACTGACTACACTTCTTTAATAGGAGCAGGATTCTTTTACGTTTGGACACGCCAAATTGTTGTACAATATTGCTGCTACTCGAGAAGATCGATACCACGTTTCTCCAAAGTTTCTATTTATGTAAGTGAGGTTTTGATGATGTGTGAGGTTTTTCATTAAGCGCGTCTTAGCTTTAAAATTAAATAAAAAAATTACATATATGAAAAGACACAAGCCTTTATTGCGGATTAAAATTTGGGATCGAAGTGCATTTGAAAACGATATCATTCAAATGACCCCAAGACTTCGTTTCCATGACTTAATCCGAGAACTTCAATTTTGTATGAGGCTGTTTTAAAGGTCGGGCTGGATGTCACTAATGCACGTTGCTAGAATGAAGTTGTTCTCCAATTTGTCAATTGCCAAAAGCCATCGACTCAACGTAGCCCTAGCGAAAAAAGCATGAAGGCGTTAAATCCTTATTTTTTCTTATAACAACGCCAATGTAATTGTCCGCTGTTTGGTTAACCCGACAAATCTTCTTCTTCTTAGATGGCGTTACAGCTCACGGAGAGCTAGAGCCAAGCTTCTCTCATTCCCTTAAGTAGTGTGGGATTTGTTTTTCACATAAGTGAACCACAATTTACTACCGATTCCGAACGCCTTTTCAAGGCAAGTGTACTACAGGAGATTTTGCCAGTTCCCCGCCGAGGGGAGAAGCCGCGTAATGAACATTCGATGGCGTTGGTATTATCGGGATCCGACCTCGCTCATTGTGCGTCAGAGGACGACACACTACCCACTGCGCGACGGCACTCTCACTCCGCTCCGACCTTAAATGGTTATAAAAAATTCAAAGAATTTCGGCGCATTTTTGAGTAGTTAAATGGTGACTATACCAGAACATTAAGAATGATAGCATTGCCGCTTGAAAAGTTGGAGTAATAAGCTGTCAAAATTTAGACATAGCTAAACCGTATTGTAGAGTGTGGCCGTCGACTTTTATGTTAATTACTTCTCCCATAGCACCGTTTATTGAGTTAATTCATATCTTCAGTTTTCGTCTATATTCGTTAGCAATGTCCTCTATTTCTTCGAAGTGTATATCTAAGAACGACACTTGCAATATCAATAAAATTGTATGACCTTGCTTTACATTATACATATATAACAGTATAGACCCCAGTGCCAAACCTTGTGGAACCCTTTCGGATACTTGATGACGCCTAGCGCTATAGTAAAATAGAAGAAATTTATTTTTTCAAAATAGTCCTAGTTCGAACCGTGTATAGTAGCTACGTATGTATTATCTGCTCTATACTATACTATAAGCTCCCAGTTTACCAAAGTTAATGCGCTTCTTCTTAAAGTTTTTTTATAAAAGACATTCTTTGTATTTAAGTTCTAAGGTAAATAGCATGAACCTTTTCTGCCTAGACACATGCAAATAATGCCTCTTTCATCTGCATGATCGTTAGTTGACGAAGGGTAAACCTAGACATTAGTTAGAAACACGAATAGTAAATCTACTAGTAAATCAAACCAGGTACTGACGCAGATGTACAGGCCATGGAGAGTAGTCACTCGCTAGCTGCGATCATACAACAATTAAGGAACCTACCCCGACTTTCCTAGAACGCGTCAGTTCCATAATCACCCAAGCCAACAACTCGTCCGATCGAGTCGAAGATAATCAGTCACCCTTCGGTTTTCCGTTTCCCTTTTGATTTTAATTGAGATATTTTATAAATGTTGTGTCTACTCTCGCTATTTCTGTATATCTCTGTGTTGAAATCATTTCCCGCACTATAACGTTCAAGGATACAAAAACTATCTCAAATTGAAGAAAATCGGCTGCTGAACATGAATATCCGATCAAAATCCGTCGATCGTCCGCTATTGCAACGCTCCAAACGCATCTATCCCAAATTGCGATCATATACATCTGTAGATGAACGGACTAGCTGTTCAAGTAGTGCTTCAACAACATTAGCCGAAGGTCTACCCATCGAGCTGATTAGTCCAACGCCCCCAAAAAGTCTCAATTTTCGACCAAAGAGCTTAATACTATCGGGTAAGCCTTAATTTATTTCTTCCTTGATCGTTAATCAAGTTTCTTTGTTTAGATAAATCACCATCGAGGCGATGTTCCGCGCCGGCTTTGAGCCTGCAGCAAATGGGAGTTTTAAATCAACGAAGGACATCGATTGGAACGCTAAATGAGACGGATCCGTTAGGTCTGGAAACAAAGAAACGACATCGAATGATTCAGCGCCATTGAGCAAGGCACTGGGTAAAGCATAAGACTGGAAAAAAATTGGACAAAAAACCTGAACATAAAACGCTTTTTCATCTGTCGTCCGTCCTCAGCTGTCTGATTTAGATTTATCCCACTTGTTTTTTTTTCATTCAACTTACTAGTGTAGTTCTAGATGTAAACTTCGAATTCTTGCCAAACTTCCAAAGTTTAAAAATAAATATTTTACTTTCTTCAAATATAAGGTATGACTTGACTCTCTTTTCGTTTTATGGCTGTGTCATGTTATGCTGAGCTATAGACGATCTTATAGACATATCAAACTTAGACACAAGTTGGAGTTTAAGACCCAGAATAATTGAGATATCGGGCCTTCATTCTTGGTATAAAGCACATTTTGGATATAAGTGTAGAAATTTATCTCATTCATATGGCCATCGCGAGAAGTAAAAGGGATAAAGCTGAACCTTTTTTGAAAAGGGTGATTTCACTACTATCATCAATTTCAACAGTTTTTGAAAAAGTCATGAAAAATAGGACCTTTACTATTCCTAAAAGGTATAATCTCTGAAGGCCAAAGTAATTAGAGTTTGGAGCTGGCCTTTCGACTGAGGATGCTCTTCTGTCCTAGGTCTAGACAACAGAAACAAGCCTTTAACATGGTGGATCATAGTATGTTTTAACCAGATTGCATAATATTGACTTTCGTGGTTCTGTAATTGGAAGGCTTCTTATAATAATGAAATACAATAGGGAAAATAGAAGGTACCCTAAGCGATTCCAAGACTATTAACGTAGATATGTCACAGGGATCAGTTCTAGGTCCTATTTAATTTTTTATTGAAAAATAAATCCCTTTATAAGCTGATTGCTTACAAATTTGTAATAATAATAGATAGACACGTTAATTGGGCATTTTTCTTATCTAACAAAAGTGCATTTTATGCGCCTAGCTCACATTAGCGAATAATAAATATACATGGGAAAATTCGCGATTATTGGGCAACATGGACAAACACTAGCGGTGAGAAACGCGGTTAGATATATTGGTATCTAGCTTGACCAGTATATATATTTCAATAGACATGAAGACGCTTGTCTTGCTGGAGCTAAGAAAGAATTCGGTATGACAAGGAATCTGTTTCATAGCAGTCAACTTGACCGCAGGCTAGAAATCATATGCCACGTGTCCCTGCTAAGGCCCATCATTGCGTATGGTTGTCCGGTGTGGCTTAATGTAGTGACTTCTCATATCGAAAAGATATGAGGGACAGTGGCGGAGGGTCTGTCTTATAATGTAGAAGCATTTCACCACAATGATGTTAGTCCAAACTAAATCACCGTAATTGACGAACGCCACCGGACACCATATGGGACAAACGGTTCATCCGAGACAGGTACGTTGACAGTGCTCATAGTTTGTACGTATACGATATGGTGGATTGGGATCTCACCGATGTTGCCAAATAGTACTCCGATTTTTGGTGGACTTTTTTCGGAGGAAGACACTTCGCTGAGAACTGACTAATGCGTGGTAGTACGAGCGAGGTGGCAAAGCCTAGTCACTGAAAGACGCAATCAGGAGGCTGACTGCTCGGAACGAAACCCAGGAGTACTAGCCAACCTGATTATATTTATGACTAGAACTAAGCAGCTTAGGATAGGTTAAGCCTTAGTATAAGCACAGAATAAATAGTATACAGAAGTCGCATCTCGGCCTGCGATGATTTTTCACTTTATGGTGCGGGCGGAACAACTGAAGGGAAGATCAAGCAAAGAGAGAGCAAGCATGAGCAGAGAGTAACAACCAGAGAGCAGCCACGATCAGAGAGAATCAACGAGAGAGCAATCTTAAAATGTTTATGTGTGTGTGTGTATTGTGTTGCTATCCAACGTCGTGAATGCACGTGGTGTTGACAAAATTTTGTTTCAAGTTTTAGATTTCTATATTTAGTTTTCTTCAGTTGAAAGTTGCGCTTGGTATTCGTACGCGTACTTTTTCGATGTAAACTAAAAGGGCCGGGTAACACCAATTTGGGATTTTTGTGCAAATTTCAATCTGATATACATATGTAGGGAAGAATAACCCAAAAACTTTAGTGCGACAGGATTTTAAGTTTGCGGGCTTTAGTAAATTTTTTTTTCTCTGAAGCCCACGAGCAATGCTTCCTCAAGAGTACTAAAATCATGAAGTCCAATATTATTTCCTTATGATCAGAACATGTGGAAAAACATTGCGGTGTGGCATTTTTGCATTTGGATTTTATCAAGTTTTTTATACCAACAGTTTGTGGTTGTGTGTCAAAAATATTGCTAAACACTGTAATATGTTTCTTGCTAATTTCCAAGAAAATTTGTGAAGGAGCAACGAGGTTACCAAAATCTTTAAGAGAATTGTAATTTTTATGAAATATGAAAAGTTCACTAGGAACTGTTAATACTTCGTCTTCTTTTCTCAATATAGAAACACAAATATCGCAGTTAATTTTCGGTATCATTTTGTAGACGATATAACCTATGAAGTATCTTAAAGACTCCAAATCGATACTAAATTCCGAACAATTCTGAAAGTCATCATTTAATACGAAATCATCAATGATTTCTATGTTAATATCTATTTCAGAGTTTTCGTTTCGACTGAGTTCTTCATTATTTGTATCAGCTAAGTCCATATTTGACAAAATATTTGAAAGCGTTTCAAATGTGGTATCACTCAGCTCTTCACAGTTACTATAAGAACTCAACTGCACTATATTTGCAGACATTAAGCGTGCTAATAAAGTGTTTATATCAGCAACTAAGGGGTTAATATTATTTCCACCCTTTTGTCTTAGAACCGAGAACATATTTTCGAGCTTATCTTGGTTTAATGCTCTTGTCATTAAAAAAAAATATTTGGGATTTTTTTTGAAATAGCTCGTCTACTAATTGTAATACAGCGTTTAAGGTAAATTTCATTCCATCTAAAAAAAATACTTTTTTCTTTTTGTCAACAAATGAGATTTCATTGAGGTATTCAAGGAAGAATTTTATATATTCGTGTGATGGACTGTTAAGTTGAACTGCAGACTTATAACAATTCTTTGAAGATAGCGAACCACTATTTAGGCAGTCAAATATTTTGTCAATATTTCCTATGAAGCATGCCGTAGATAAACAAACTTCTTTTGAGCAACTTTTAAAGCCTACTGTCTCAATAACAGTTTTAATTGCTGCTTGAACAGTCCTACTAAAAATTTGGGTGGCTAGTTTTACTTTAATTTTTTCGAAAGAGTTCGGAAATATGTGCTGGCTTGTAAGTTTAAGACACATTTTTGTATTAGATTTGCACTCCATTTCCCATAGTTCCTTAACTACTTTAAAACTAGCAACTCCATTTGGAGTTGTAAGGTCACATTGAAGCCAACCATTTCTTAATGATTTGATTAGATGTGGAAAATCATATACACAGAAAGTACCATTATACATAAAATAGGGTTTTTCTAAAGTAGCTCCCAATTCCAAGAAACACTTCCTGTTAGAGGACCCTTGGTCACAAATTACAACTTTAACTATGATGCCAAAACTGTTCAAAATTGCTAAATTTCGTAATATTATCTTTTTAGTAAATCGGCAGAAAGTCCATTTTTTGAAACAAAGTAATTAAATGTAAGCGCCTAGTTGGAAAACATTGATTTAATCATAAAAACGCACAATTGTTTACTAATCTGGTTCGTTCTTTCAACCCCATTTTCCTCAAATCCATCCACTAAATCTAATTTGGAATTGTATCGCAATTCCCTTCTAATCGCCATTTCATCCATCAGCAGAATCATATTATTCTTTTCGTACTGGTTCAAATCTAAGCACTTCTTTTTTATTAACTCTAAACCGTTATTTTTAAAACCTGGTTGTAGGGAATTTACAGGGGCCCATCGATAAACAGTAGAGATATGTGGCAAATTTAGATGCAATTTATTCTTCAAAAATTGGTACGTTGACTGTGAGACATAATAAATGTTTTGAACCAAATCTTTTACATCTTGCTTATATTCTATAGGTCGTGGACTAAGAAGAAGTTTGCAAAATGTTTTTGACTCCTTGCTTATTTGAAAAGAGTCGATGGTTTGTAGAAACTTTGTACGTTTCACGAGCTTTTTCTTAATTGTTGTGCCACATTTAAGATCAAGATATGTCCACTATTTTTGATGCAGTTTTGAGTGTGGTGCTGTAATGGTATATTGTTGTAGTGATGTGAGTGTAGGTAGGACTAAAACAAAGGTAAACAAAAATCACATCTAGGCAATTTAGAAAACACCAAGGTGAGCCTAGGGACACATATACCACCATTAAACTGCCCCACAAGTGTACATGCATGCAAATCAGTGGGTTGACACGACTGGAGATCACCGGTGTTGTAAGAGTAAGATCAAACAAAAAAATCTGGAGCATGCCCATGTCACAAAAAAAAAAAAAGCAGGCCGAAAAACAATTGGTGCAAACAAATGCAAAAACACCAGCATTTGATTGGCCTCAGCGATGAAGTAATCCCAAACCGGGAAGCCTGCCGCTACTTTCTGAGGTCAAACCGGCGGACCCCACAAGCGGACCAGTAGGAATGCAGTTAAGTGGGAAGGTTATGGTCCTACACTTCTGACCATAACAACGCCGGAAAAAGGAAAAGAAGAAGAAGATGTGAGTGTAGGTAGTGCAGACTCATCAGCTCCGCATCTTACTTTGATATTTTTGCTTTTTCTTGGGTTAAAAATCCATTTAATCTCTTACGATTGGCTTTCCGCAGGGAGGATTATCGAACTTAGTGTGCAATGACAGTTGTTGGGATCACTCATATAATGGCCATCCAATTCTGGCAAAAATATGGTAACCTTCCAACATGTAAGAGAACTCTAGTGACTGTATCTTAACGATAATTTACATCGAAGAAAAACTATGGTCCAATCACACCTCCGGCATGAAATCCACACCACCGTTGCTCTTAAGGGTGTAACAGAGTTCTGTTTTTTTTTTTTTTTTTTTTTTTTTACGTCAAAAATTTTACAATTGGTGAGTTATCGCGCAATTTACAGAGATTTGATATTTAAGCTCTATCTTTCTACTATAAATACGAATATAAATTGAGAATG
This sequence comes from Merodon equestris, assembly GCA_958301585.1. NCBI lineage: Eukaryota > Metazoa > Arthropoda > Insecta > Diptera > Syrphidae > Merodon > Merodon equestris. The sequence continues at coordinate 112,708,630 of OY284416.1, forward strand.
TTATTCTTTGAAGGAAAATACGTTAAAACCTTCAATGTAGAAAAAAAAAAAAAATAAATAAATAAATAAGTAAATAAATAAATAAGTAAATAAATAAATAAATAAGCAAGTAAATAAATAAATAAATAAATAAATAATTGAATAAATAAATAAATAAATAAATAAATAAATAAATAAATAGATAAACAAATAAATAAGCAGATAAATAAATAAATAACAAGTAAATAAATGAATAAAAACATAAGTAAATAAATAGATCTTCTTCTTTCTTCTTTTCCTTTTTCCGGCGTTGTTATGGTCAGAAGTGTAGGACCATAACCTTCCCACTTACTACTTACTACTGGTCCGCTTGTGGGGTCCGCCGGTTTGACCTTAGAAAGTAGCGGCAGGCTTCCCGGTTTGGGATTACTTCATCGCTGAGGCCAATCAAATGCTGGTGTTTTTGCATTTGTTTGCACCAATTGTTTTTCGGCCTGCTTTTTTTTTTTTGTGACACGGGCATGCTCCAGATTTTTTTGTTTGATCTTATTCTTACAACACCGGTGATCTCCAGTCGTGTCAACCCACTGATTTGCATGCACACTTGTGGGGCAGTTTAATGATGGTATATGTATGTGTCCCTAGGCTCACCTTGGTGTTTTCTAAATTGCCTAGATGTGATTTTAAATAAATAGATATAGAATAAATTAGTAAATAAATGGAAAATTAAGTATATAACTAGATGGATAGTAAGTAATAAATAATAAGAATTATAATTATAATTTTCAGTTCAGTACTCATACTCATACTAGTCGGACGTGCTAATCCCATCGTGTGTGCCTACATCGTGTATATTCTAAATTGCCTACAATGGTTTCTTCTACTTGCCCTAAGTGCAATAATAAAGTTATTGACTATGATCATTTACTCGCCAAACTTGAAAAGCTTATGGCTGAAATAAGTGAAATCAGAAACATAATTTCGTGTCCTTCTACGAGTGCTAAATCGCAAGTTCTTACTCGCTCTCAAGCGATAAATAAAAAAGAAAAAGAAAATGTTTCCATTCGCGCATCCCCTTCCGTTGCCAAAGACGTTTCTCAACGTGTGTGTTCGACTGCTAAGCAACTCTATTTAAGCCATGTGCCTCTGCCTCCTAGTGCAGCAACTGATAATGGCAAAAACACAAGTTGTTTTTCGGTAGAACCGGCCGTACAAATTAATAAAAAGCCGGCAACCACATCAGCGTTTCAAGTTGAACCAAATACATCAGGTGCATCTTCTGCTAAGCCAGCCCTGCGAACGGATCCCCAGGTCGATGAACCCCGTCTGCTCGACGCTTCGCAGTGGCAAACGGTTGTTCAGAGCTGGCATAACAAGCGGAATAAAACCATCATTGGAACCAACAACAATCCCAATATTGCCTTGGATCTAGAGATTATTTGCAGACCGGTTTGGCTCCATCTCTCTTCATTCAAACCTGCTACAACATGTCAGTCCGTATTGGAATATGTTTCGTCTGCCTTCAAGATTGACCCACGAAAATTGGAGTGCCGCAAGCTGATCAAACTCGATGCAGATGAGTTTGTCAATGTTAAGCTTGATGTACCAGAGCATATGTTGTCTACGTTTCTCGATTCCGAACTCTGGCCAAAGGGACTGAGAGTGAGAGCCTTTCGGTTTCTCTCAAAAAACGATGTGAGCAAAAGAGAAACCACAAAACGCTCATAACGCATCATATTCCTGCCCGCTCTATTGCCATTGGTCCTCTCTCTTTATATTATCAGAATGTGGGAGGAATGAGAACCAAAACATATGATTTTTTTGTTGCTGCTGCTGACTGCTCGTATGCTGTGATTGCCCTAACTGAGACCTGGCTGAATGAAAGTATTTTTTCTGCAGAACTTTTCACCAAGGAGTTTGATGTCTACCGACGCGATCGATGTGCTCTTCAAACTGGTATGATCAGAGGTGGAGGTGTGCTGCTGGCGGTTCGTTCTTGTTTTAAGAGCAGACAAATTGCATTATCAGACTCATCGGCTGCTATTGAACAATTATGTGTATTAGGGTGGTCCTTATTTTCCGACTTTTGAATTATCCCCGGGGCACTTTCTCATTTGTTTATATACCTCTAAATATGAAATAAGTTTTTTTTTTTTTTTTTTTTTTTTTTTTAGTTAAGATTTAGAGGTCGCTACCAGCTGTCAACATTTTTACAAAAAGCGTTGAAGAACAGCTTAAATGATGGTTTTATTATTGTTTCATTTAGATGTTTATATCACATTTTACGTGTAAGTGAAACTGGCATAGACAATCGCTTCTTATCCCTTCCTCCCGTCGACCTCTCATCTATACGGACGCGTCAAAATTTAAGGGCTCGTCACATAGAATTCGTCCGGTTGAGGATTCTTTGTATTGTACGCGTGCTGACGTCTATGTTGCATGTATCCCTGACTATTTGTTTAATGGTTGTGCAATTCGTTTTTGGGTTTTTTCTTATCGTATTCGTATCCTTTTTGCTAAAATTATAATCGTAAACAAAACAAAACCGGCAGATCAGCCTCCGTACGATGAATTGTGTCATTTGGACTGCACCATATTTTATTACTAGATTAAAGGGAATAGAATGAGGGAAAGGATGTGGGTATTAAAAACATCATAAAACACAAATAATAAAAAAAATTATTCATATCTATACACATTGACCAGTGTACAATTTAAGACGTACGCGTGCGCACTAACATCATAATAAGTAAAAATTGATTTGTTCGCATGCGTAGGCGTACAGACACCCTTAGCTCGCCACGCACTTCAGTTCTAGTATTAACGAGAGCGGACGTGTTTTATTTTTAAAAGTCATAGTAACGCGTTTCAACTTGCAATGGCGTCCACAAGTAGCGGACTCAGTAAAAGTACTAGAAATCAAAGTAAAGTTTGGCTTATCGGTCAATTATTATCCGAATTAAACCAATCAACGTTGCCATCCATCGGTGAAGTTTTGCGTTTTTTTTTTTACTACAAAAATCAAGAAAAGAAAACCATACGTGAATCTGCGACTTTGACGGCTTGCGGAGTTATAAATTTGTGGGAAAAAACTAGTATACCATTTCAATTAAAAAAACATGTCATCAGTAAAATTGAAAAACTATTCAAAGAATGGCAGAATCTAAAAAAAAATAAAGAAAACAAGAAAAAACGTTCAGAAACATTAAAGAAAAAAGAACAAAACTGGCAACAAAAATTAGAAGATTTATTTGATATTGCTCATCGTGATGCTTTAAATATTATGACTTTAGAAGAAGACAAGCAGTTTTTATTAGCAGTGCGACAAAATCGGCGCCAACTTTTAATTGGTTCAGTGGACAGAAAAAGTTTAAACAAATGTAAGAAATTGAAAGAGAAAGAAGAACGCCTTGAAAAATTGCGTGAGCGTGAAAACAAAGAAATCTCGGCTTTAACAGAAAAGTGCTCTTTTTCTTCATTATCATTTCTTTCGTCGTCCAGTAAAGAAACAACTTCATCTAGCTCCGAATGCATATCAGAATTGTCCGAAATGCAACCACCTCAGAAACGAGCTCGAAAAGACATTATTAACAGCCAATTAGCCACCAGTCTTGATGTCTCTAAATTGAGTGACAGAAAAGCAACTATGGTCGTGACATCTACTTTGAAAAGTGCAGGTTGTGATCCATCAGAATTTAATGTCAATAGATCTTCTATTCGTCGGCAGCGTGTGAAAAATCGCAAAGCTATTGCAGAGTCTCTCAAAAGCGAGTTTAAACCTAATTCGTCATTAACAATCCATTGGGACGGTAAACTTATAGAAGATATTACTGGACACGAAACTGTAGATCGGCTGCCAATTTTGGTATCAGGACATGGAGTTGATCAACTACTCGCAGTTCCAAAATTGGAACGTGGGACGAGCGAAGCATGTGCGTCAGCTGTCTACGAAGCTATAAATCCATGGAATTTGAGCGATAAGGTAAAATGTTTGTGTTTTGACACTACTGCTGTAAATACCGGCTTAAGAAGTGGAGTATGCGTTCTTTTGGAGCGGAAAATGGACAAAATTATGCTTTGGCTTGCTTGTCGTCACCACATAATGGAAATTATGTTGTCAGCTGTCGTGGATAAATTGCTTGCCCCATCTAGTGGTCCTGATATACAATTATTTAAAAGATTTAAGAACAAGTGGAACACTATTGACCAAAGCGACTTCAAAACCATAACAGATGATGCTGAGGCAAATATTCTCGCAGAAGTGGCCGCAGACAGGATTTCTTTTGCCAAAAAGCAACTACAAGTACATCAACTTCGAGATGACTACAAAGAACTGTTGAATCTCACTATCATTTTCTTAGGAGGTGTTCCTGAAAAAGGCGTTTTATTTAGAAGACCTGGTGGTCTACATCGAGCTAGATGGATGGCAAGAAGCTTGTACTGTTTGAAAATCTATTTATTTAAGCATCAGTTTAAGCTAACGAAGAAGGACGAAAAGGCTATGAGAGAAATATGCATTTTCACGGTGATGATTTATGTTAAATATTGGTTTCAAGCCTCTACCGCATGATCAGCACCAAGAAACGACTTGCAATTATTGAAAGACCTTAAAGCCTTTGAAAGTTTTAATAAAAATATAGCTACTGTTGCGCTGAAAAAGATCCTAAATCATTTGTGGTATTTGTCGGAAGAGCTAGTTTCGCTTGCCTTTTTCGATGACGAACTTTCAGTTCAAGAGAAGAAAAAAATGGAAGAAGCACTGAAAATTGAAGGCACAGAAGATTGCTTAAAAATAATAAACCTTGATATCACACATATTCACGAAAAAAATATAGAAAACTTCGTGAGTAGTAATTCCTTAAGATTCTTCCAGATCCTAGGTATCTCATCAAATTTTTTGAAAAAAGACGTGGAAACTTGGAACGAAGACACTGATTATGTAGCTGCCAAAAATATCGTTCATTCTTTGCGAGTAGTGAATGACATTGCTGAGCGCGGTGTTGCCTTAATGGAAGAATATAATAAATTAATTACAACCAATGAAGAACAAAAGCAATATTTGCTTCTATTGGTAAAAGAGTATAGGAAAAAGTATCCTAATATTAACAAATCAACCCTTGTATCTTAAAAATAAATGATTCAAATATTCTTAATTCATAAAAACAACAACAATTTTGTAATATTTTTTATGTCCTGGCTATAAAAATAAAAGAATCTAACAAATACAGATTTTGAGTTTTTATTAAAAATTCAAACCTTGGTAGCGACATTTAATAAATTCAAAAAAATACTGAAATACTTTCTTATGGTATATAACCAAACTACGTGGTGCCCCGCGAAATTAAAGAAAAAAAAAATTTTTCTTAGTAATAAGGACCACCCTAATGTGTATGCATTGAATATCTTAATGCGAGTGATTCTTCTTTGATAAACATTTATATTTTTGTTTCATACATTCCTCCATGTTCTGAGAATGCAATTTATCTTGCTCATATCTCTAATATTAAAAATATAGTAGATCATCTACCTAAGTTATCTCATGCTATTGTGCTTGGTGATTTTAATTTATCAAACATAAAATGGATTTTCTCTGAAGAAGATAAATGTATGTTTGCTTACAATGTTTCCAAAAATTTCGAATCTGAGTTTATCGACACTATACATGCTATGTACTTAAGGCAGGCTAATGCAATTCATAATTCCATTAATAGAATTTTGGACTTAGTTTTTGTTGATGAAGAACTTGAGGCTGTTGTCACGGAAGTTGACTTGCCATTATTAAATAATAGTGTACATCATAAGGCACTGCCAGTTTCACTTAATACGATTGTATTTAATTCGTCTGTTTCTAATTTTTCTGATAACAAGCCCATGTTCGATTTCCTAAAAGCTGATTATGATTTATTAAATACTTACTTCTTTAATGTTGACTGGGATAACATTTTTGATGGTCCAAATTTAAACGTAGCTTATACTAAGTTTCGAAACATATTAGAAGCTGTTATATCTATGTTAGTTCCGGTTAAGAGATCTGCTTGTTCCAATAAACCCATCTGATTCAATAGAAGTTTATGCAGACTTAAAAATGTCTTGAATAAAACATCTAAGAAATGTATTACCGACAACTCTCAGCGTGGCGTATTGTATCGATTGAGAAAAGAATACGAATTTCTAAAGAGATTTGTCTATAGGCAATATATTTTTTCTCTGGAGTCTAAGATCAAACATAACTCCAAGACGTTCTGGACGTTTATCAACACTAAACGTAAGTACGTCGGTTTACCGTCTAATATGTTTTATGAGGATGTGTCTACTGATGACCTTAAGCTTGTCTGCGATATGTTTGCAACACATTTTCAGTCAAATTTTGTGGATCTGGCAATAGGTTGCAACTCAGGACTATGTGCAACTACAATCACTGAAATGGGGCTCTTAGAATTGACCAATGATGACATTCTTTCTGAATTGTCCTCTCTAGATTCTAGTGTTAGCCTTGCTCCTGATAATCTTACACCACTATTTCTAAAAAGGTGCAAGAGCAGCTTAGTTAAGCCCCTGACCATTTTATTCAATATGTCATTGGCACATGGTGAATTCTTTGACTGTTGGAAGGATTCATTCATTACACCAATTTATAAATCTGGTTCTAGGAGATCCATTATCAACTACAGACCTATAGCTAAGCTCCAATTGATATCTAAATTATTCGAGGCTATTGTAAAGAAGAAAATATATGCTGATGTTCGTAACCATATATCTGAGTTTCAACATGGCTTCGTGAGTGGAAGGTCCACTTCCACTAATTTGGTTGTTTTTACTAATTCTTGCTTAGGTTCCATGGTAGCCCGACATCAAATGGACTCGATATTCACTGATTTCTCGAAGGCATTTGACCGGGTTCAGCATAATGTTCTTATAAAGAAGTTGGAGATTCTTGGGTTCCACTCTAAACTGTTAAAATGGTTAGCTAGCTATCTTATTAATCGTAGACAGTTTGTCAAAATAGGTGCTAATCTGTCTAGGGACATTTTTAATTTATCAGGAGTGCCACAAGGTAGTCACCTTGGCCCTCTTTTGTTTCTCCTTTTCATTAATGATTTGCCCTCTAATATCTCTTACTCTAACTGCTGATGATTTAAAAATTTATAAATCAATACGCTCATTAGCTGATGCAAAGGAGTTACAAAGTGATATCTCATCAGTACAAAATTGGTGTGATTTAAATGGATTGTATTTCAACATTAGTTAGCTCGGTTATGACATTCTCTAGAATTACGTCTCCTTTAATGTATGATTATAGGATTGGTAGTGTAGTCCTTGCAAGAGTCGCTTCACATAAAGACCTCGGCGTTATATTCGATGTTCAACTAACCTTTACAATGCACATTGACTATATAATATCAAAGGCCAACTCCATGCTAGGTTTCTTGTTTCGAAATTCGAAAGATTTTCAAGATCCTTACACTCTAAAGACGTTATACATTTCTTTAATTCGCTCTATACTTGAATACTGCTCTATTGTATGGAGTCCGTTTTATAAAAATAGCGCGATTCGTATTGAGCGAGTACAAAAGAGGTTTACTAAGTTTGCTCTTCGTAAGATCTCGTGGATCTCTAATATTCCGAATTATAGTGCCAGATGCCAGCTTATTGACCTTAAGCAATTGCATATAAGAAGTGCCTATTACTCAGCTCTTTTTGCTCATGATGTCATTACAGCTCACATTGATTGTCCGGTTTTACTTTCTATGTTTAGCGTTTATTCCCCGTCTCGTTGTCTGCGACCTAGAGATTTTTTTTACGTTTCGAAACATAGTACAAACTATGGACAAAATAATCCTATAACTAACGCTTGTCTAAAATACAACTTAGCCGCCAATGTCATTGATTTTAATATGAGTAGAGAGAATTGTAAGAATGTACTTTTGAATTATTTATAATTGTAGATACTATTAATTATTGTTATTTTATTACATTTTTTTGTGTTAGTGATGAAATTATCATACATTCATTATTAGTATAAATTGTTTGTATTATATCAACTAGTCTTCAGAAAGCTTGTACTTGAAAGACGAAATAAATAAATAAATAAATAAATTAACATAGATTTTACATTAGAAACCTTGACTTGATGTCATGTTAAATTAAAATTGTTAATAAGAGGGTTACTGGGAATGTCTCATCTTTGCTTAAAATTTTCAATAAGATTGTCAATTCTGAGAGAGATCAATTCAACATTAGCTCTAGTATGTAGATTTCTTGTAGAATAATGCCAGGGGAGATTTAGCATAATCTTTAATATTTTGTTCTGCATAATTTGCAATCTTTTTAAATGAGACTTGGCGCATTTCCCCCAAATTGGACAGCCATATAATAAAATTGACTGAAATATTGTTTTGTGAATTAATATTTTGTTTTCATTTGAAAGATGGGATCTTCTGTTTATCAATGAATATAACATCCGAATTGCAATATTTACTTTGTTTAGTGTCTCTGTAATGTGCTTGGAAAATGTTAATCTGGAATCGAGATGGATTTCTAGGTACTGCGCTGACGGTTTCCAAGGTATCGATTGGCCGTTAAACATAAATTGATTAGACGGCAAAACAGAGTTCTTAAAGCAATATAGATTTATTGCTTCCATTAAGCCAAATATTTGCTTCATCGCTGATAATGATTCCTTTATGAAATTTAATAGTTTTTTCATCCGATCGGAGAGTTGCGGCGCTTCAAATTACCAAGAAACGTCAGCTGTTGGGTTTGTTTGATCTTATATGGGTGTAGGCTCGCCACAATATGGACTGAGAGACACCCAACTCCTGGGAACGGCGTGGAGTAGTCTAACTTGGCTTATTTTGAACTCAAGCCCGCGTACCGAAGATACGTCATCTTTCTGGCGCAGGAGCATTGAATAGTGAATATGTTAAGTCGCATTTAACCACTATAGTGTGTGGTTGGATGGTTCTTACTACAAATATTGGAGTAAATAATTTCCAATCATTTCCAAATGTTGCTGGTTAGTGGCTTTCGATTTGATAAAAACTTAAGCCATGACTCACGCTCCAGCATTGACTGATCATAGAAGAAAATCAAACAGCGCATTTGCATTAGAATACGAAATTGTCATGTGCCTATTGAAAACCCTGTGTGTATGCTATGTGCCGCAACAATGTAGAGAGCAACATTTTCGAAATCGTATGTCATTTAAAATTCAAAATCAAAAATATAACGTGTCTGTCTCTCAGTTGCACACAGGACTTTAAACGGGAACGTTGTGTTTTTATTTTTTATTTTTTTTGTTTTGTTTTTTTGTTAATTATGTCGTTGTCGATAATTGATAAAAAGCAAACTGGTTTCCACGGACCATTCAAGGAATATAGAATGATGAGCCTTGAGGAGGCGCAGGCTGAACAAGCAAAACAAGATCTTTTGATTGATTATGTGGAACAATCAGTCGAGATTATCAGGGAAGCAGATAAGGCAGTGATCACAGTAGAAGACGAAAAGCAAGAGAAGGAGGAGGTTGTTATTACAAGGCATTGGACACCGGCTTCAAGTGAACTTTTCATGTTTTATAGTGGCAGTCGTACATTTCATGTGATCCCCTTCCTCGACCATACGAGCCTGAGAATATACGCAATTTTTTCACGAGGAAGGCTTACGTTCAACAAGATCTAGTAGACAACAGTGCTAACTGGCTTCTAGCTGTGGACGAAAGAAGCATTTTGACTCAAGACATTGATGCTCCGAATTTAACACGGTCAGCCTTATGTGGAACTCGACTTCAGTTTGGAGATTTGTATAACGAATTGGTTATGGACGCAATCGAGGTACGGTCATGTTCTAGCTATGGAGGCTGAGAAAACTATTGTAATACGTGTTGACACAGATCTTACGGAGAATCAAGCAGTTTTTAAAGAAGCCAAATAGACAACTGCCGCTGAGGGTAATGAGCGATATCGAAGAGGTGAGTTCAATTATGTTTTACATAACATCATGTCTTGAACGTGGACAGTTGAATGAGCAATCGATTTGGCTAGCAATATACAAATCTTTTAAGGACATGCTTAATGGCACAATAATTTATTTATAAATATTGAATACCGGTTTACTGAGCCCAAGGAGGTCATCATATATCTTAGACACACTTTTGTTAATGCCATATGTACACCCCATTTTTCTAGCTTAGATAAACACCAATGTTTCTAACGCTATCTAAATATAACGGAAGGGGAAGGCTTCAATAGTTCTGCGATCACTTACTACTTTGATTTTAGAAGGTACGAGATTAAGAGGGGCTTGTGAAGACCATTCATACATTTTGTCCAGTTCTCTATTCGTTTTAATTTTGGCTAATTTTTTTTCCGAATATATTTGCCCGGTAAGGCATGCCTGTCGTAAGAGGCGACTAAAATCCATCGTTAGTTTTGCTAACACTTGGGCTGGATTAAGGTGTAATGCGACTCGTGCCGAAAATCAACTTGGTTGGGGGCCCAGTCTAAAAAATAGCTCAATCAATAACGGAGCATCCGGATACCTGGCAACCTCGGATCAGCCAGCCTTATCTGTTTACTGCGGATCTCTGGACAGACGGACCACCCTTTCTCCGCTACTCGTGGGAACATAATGAATTCCAATAAATTTAGTGTATTAGATCCTTTTCAGAGAAGTAATAGAATACCAAGATCGCCACCGACGGGATCAGCGATAAAAGCGTGCGACGCTAATAATTCAGAACCGGCAGTTCCGGTCGATGAACAAACTTCGAGGAAAACAGCAACCTACGTGCTAGATTGCATAACACGGAGCTACTTTGCGCCGAACTAAAGAAGGAGCTAGATATGCTCAAATCGCGGATTGCGACCACGTCAGTTTCGCCTCCTACCCGCCCGGATAACACAAGTTATCACACGGACGAAGAAGAACTAATTCGTGAAACGGACTGGATTTTAAGAAAAAAACGAGCGGGCAAATAACGGAAGGCTGAGTCGTCGCCCGAAGTTATACGAACGGAAGAACGCAATTCAATAACAGTGTCGAACGGCGAAGTATAACCTAAGTTATCGTCTGGTACGTGCGGCGATCAAATTCCCAAGCAAATCAAATGTAAGCAACCCTCGCCGCCACCGATAAATATGTTCGGAATCGCGGATTATTATAAATTGCGCTCAATTTTGCAATCACTACCATCGAGTAGATATCGTATAATGTCGCGAAATAATGACACGTGGACTATTAAAGTCAACGAGCCGGATAGCTATCGCCTCGTTTCTCAAAAGCTTAATGCAGAGAAAGTGCAATGGTTCACGTACGAAAATAAACTTGGCCGACTTATTTGTGTAGTAGCTAGGGGCTGCACCCCTCTTGCACAATGGAAGATATAATCGCGGACCTGAAAACCAAAGAATTCAAAATAACAGATGCGGTAAACATTCTCGCGCATGAAAAGCACCTTACCATACGGGCTTCCCTTATTCAGACTAACGTTCGACAAAACGGAAGACCGAGAAAAAATTTACGGCATCAAAACGGTATTAAACATTATGGTTAAAATCGAACCACCTCGACAGAATAGGGCGTTAATTCCTCAGTGCAAACGCTGCCAAGGTTTTAACCATACGCAAACCTATTGCAAGAGAGATCCGCGTAAAGTGCGCCGGTCAACATTTGACCCAAGAGTGTACCGTTTCGAGGCAATCCCCTGCAATGTGCATCAACTGTAAGAGAAGGCACCCGGCCAATTATCGGGGATGTGAAGTAACGAAAGAACTACAGAGACGGCGGGATAAGCCACAAACCGCGAACACAAAAACTCCCGTTCTGGCGACGGCAACTAGTCGGGAAATATGGTAGATCACAAAAAAGCTGCGGTTTCGAAACCGATTCGCCAGAAAACGGAAACTAAAGCTCAATTGGCTGTATCGGGAACCAGTCAGAAAACCTTGACAAAGGAAAACCGCTACATATAGGTTCAAAAACGTATGCCCAGATTACGGCGCCCTCACTTACGCGTCGAAAAGTCAGACCCTGTGGCAAACGTTTTTTTCGATTATTCTTGCGAGGCTCGAAGAACAAAGCCAAACGAATCGACTTATTTTCGAGCGACTTAACCTCGAAAGGCCTAACGGTCACCAACATAAATCTTAAAATATGACTAAAATGTTAAAAATTCTTTCCTGGAACGCCAATGGACTTACAAACAATATGAATGAACTAGACATTTTCGTTCGCGAAAAAAATATTGACATATGCTTGATTTCTGAAACCCACCTGATGATGCACTCATGTATAAAACTAAAATGCTATTGTGCCTACCACGCGTTTCACCCATCAGAAAGGGCAATGGGCGGAGCAACCTTGTTTATAAAAGAGAATATTGATCACTCCACCGAAATCAGTAAAGAAGCTTGAAACGATGTAAATGTGTTCGGTACGCGTTAGAAATAGAAATAATTTTTTCAATATTTCATCAATCTATTGCCAACCGCGTTTCAGTTTGGATAAAAGCGAATTTTTAAGTTTGTTTAACTCTCTTGGGCCGATCTTTATTATTGGTGGTGACTTTAACGCTAAACATACCTTTTGGGGCTCACGATTTGTCTCGCAAAAAGGTAAAGCACTTTACCAAGCTGGTATGGAAAATGGCTGCGAGTTTCGTTCAACGGGAAAGCCGACGTACTGGCCATCAGAAAACGCAAAAACTCCCGATCTAATTGACTTCTTTATCTCGAAGGGATTCAGTGCAAACTACTTAAAAGTCGAAGAGAGTTTTGACCTTTCCTCAGACCATTCTCCAGTTATACTAACGATGAGCGCAGCTCTAATTAAAAGACAAAGACCACCTAGATTAACTAGTAGGAGAACTAACTCCGAAAGATTCAGAATCTACATTGAGGAAAGCACTGAACTCAGAGTACCGCTAAGAACACCCTATGAACTACAATAGAAGTCGAAGTTGATCGTTTTGTCCAATTAGTGCAATACGCGGCGTCGAACAGTACTCCACACCAAGATCAAATTCCGGTCAGTCTAAATGTATCGTATCGCGCACCGCTGGATAAAACCCGATTAAACCACATGTGTAATTCGCTCAAAAGGGCAATAAAAGACTACAAGAATGAGCGTATCGGCAGTTACCTACAAAAGTTGACTTCAGAGAAAGACTCAAATTACTCGCTTTGGGGAGCTGTAAAAAGCATTTAAAAACCGCAATAAGATAAGGAAGGAGATAAGGAAAAAGCAGACATTTTCGCCGGTTACCTTGAAGATACTTTTAAACCCTTCCCGGGCCAACCGGTGCAGGACAATGATAATCGCTTGAATACAGAGACGGACTACCGAGTACCAGCTACAACGCTCTCGGAACTTAAAAAAGTAGTAAAATCGTTAAAGTCGAACAAAGCTCCTGGTTACGACTTAATCACGGGCGAAATTCTTAAAGCATTGTCGGAGAAAGCGCTTCTTAAACTTCTCTTTCTCATAAATGCGGCACTTAGATTAGAACATGTTCCAAGCCAATGGAAAGTCGCAGAAGTTATCATGGTTCCGAAACCCAGGAAACCGCCGACTGAAGTTACGTCGTATAGACCTATTTCTCTTCTACCGATCATCTCCAAAGTATTCGAGAGAATTCTACTTAATCGACTTAAGCCAATTATTGAAGGTCTCTTACTGGATCATCAGTTTGGTTTCAGAAGCAAGCATTCCACCATAGATCAAGTACATCGAATAACTGATGTAATTGAAAAAGCGCTAGAACAAAAGTTAATTTGTTCAACTGTTTTTCTTGACATCTCATAAGCCTTTGATAAGGTATAGCACAAAGGCTTGGAGTACAAACTACGACCTGTTCTACCAGGACAGCTATATAATATTTTAAGATCCCATCTATCACAGACTCTTCCGTGTTAAGCACGGAAATGAATATTCCGAGCTAAAAGCGATAACAGCCGTTGTACCGCAGGGTAGTGTTTTAGGCCCGCTGTTATACTTAGTTTACACTCATGACATACCACAGACAGAGGGCACTGTGTGATGATACCGCCATCCTGGCAACGGGTCAAACGGCTGAAGAAGCAAATGTCAAACTACAGGACGCTCTAGATCGTGTAAATAATTGGACAAAGGTTTGGCGGATCGCGCTCAATGAAACCAAATCTGTCCACGTTAACTTTACCTATAGAAAAATAAATAACTTACCAGTTTTTATAAACGCTGCTCAAATTCCGTTCGCAAACGAGGCGAAGTATCTCGGAATGACACTTAATGCGAAATTAAAATGGAAAGCACACGTTAAGAAAAAACGAGTAGACCTGGAACATAGATATCGGAAATTGTACTGGCTGTTAGGAAAGTATTCCAAGCTCAGTATTTATAACAAACTGCTTATATACAGGGTGTCCCACGAGCAGTGTGCCAAAAAGCTAGAGCGTGTAGGTCTGGTCAAGACAAGAAAAAAATCGTATAGGAGGGGGGGTCTATTCCCCCCCCCCCCCGTTTAGCCGGGAGGGGCAATTTTCAAAAAAATTGACTTAATTTGGAAAAAAAATTATTAAAAATCAACAGTTACATCCACAATGCCGTGATATACTTTTTTGTAAAGGCAGAAACCTCTTCTTTCATCTTGTTTCTAAATGAAGCTGTTTTAAGGAATAGTTTTTGAGAAATTAATTTTCAAGCTCAAATTTTTGAAAAAAAAATTTAAAAAAAAAATTTCGAACTATTTTTTTTCAAAATTGTATGTAATTAAGTACTAATTTTTTGTCAAAACTTCAATTCTCTTATTAGTTTTTAGTTAAAAACAGAAAACCGCATGCAAAAATGTTTTGTAGTTTTTGAGAAATTAAAAAAAAAACCCGAACCGTTTTTTTCTAAGAAAAATCTTTTTTTTGGTTTTAACGCGGCTGGACTTGTAGGCAAATTAATGTATGAAACATTGACATCGTTTTTATTATTTTTAAAAAAATTGGATTTTATGAGGATTCAATAAACTGACACAGTATTGGAATAACCCTGGATTAATCCTTTTTTTTTCATTGATAACGCCTGAAAACTGACCTGCCAATTTCGTCTGGGTCCGCCCGCCACCAATGGGTTCAACCGGCTAGGACCTTAAGACAATAAAACCGCAATTTTTGGATTTGGTCTGACGTAATCCCTCCCTTAGTACGAGGAGGATAGCTATTATGCTTGGAGTGCCCAAATTTAGAGTACGGAGAGTGCTTCATACCGAAAACTTACACCCGTACCATTTTAGGACAGTTCAGGAACTCACCTCAAACGACAAGTTTTTGAGAGCAGAATTTTGTCGATCATTACTGCTTCGAAATGAAACTGAACGAAACAATTTTGGAAGGATATTCTGGACGGATGAAGCACAGTTTACCAGAGATGGGGTTACTAACTTCCACAATTTGCATCATTGGAGTATCACCAATCTACACAACAAAAAACAAAATAAATCACAACACCGCTTTAGCTGTAATTTTTGGCTTGGTATTGTTGGTCAAACTGTAATCGGGCCCCGGTTTTTGAATGCCGTTATTAATGGAGAATCATACTTGCAGTTCCTACGAGACCTTTTGCCCGATTTGATGGACAACGTTCCTTTGGCCATAGCAGATAATTTAATCTACCAGCAAGATGGAGCACCAGCACACTACAGCTTACGGGTTAGAAACTGGCTGGATGATCATTTTAGTGACCGTTGGTTCGGAAGAAAGGGCCCCACGGAATGGCCACCTAGATCACCAGATTTAACTCCTCTAGATTTTTATGTGTGGGGATTCATGAAGAATTATGTTTACGAAGTGGAAATAGTATCTTTGGAACGACTGAAAGCACGGATTGAAGTCGCTGGAGTCAAATTGTTTGACTTATGTGCAGCCATTAGAAGGAGATATAATCTTTGCCTTCTAAAAAATGGGGATCATATTGAAAATTGATTATAATAAAACTCCAAATTTTTTAAAAATAATTAAAACGATGTCAATGTTTCATACATTAATTTGCCTACAAGTCCAGCCGCGTTAAAACCAAAAAAAAAGATTTTTCTTAGAAAAAAACGGTTCGGGTTTTTTTTTAATTTCTCAAAAACTACAAAACATTTTGCATCCGGTTTTCTGTTTTTAACTAAAAACTAATAAGAGAATTGAATTTTTGACAAAAAATTAGTACTTAATTACATACAATTTTGAAAAAAAATAGTTCGAAATTTTTTTTTTTAATTTTTTTTTCAAAAATTTGAGTTTGAAAATTAATTTCTCAAAAACTATTCCTTAAAACAGCTTCATTTAGAAACAAGATGAAAGAAGAGGTTTCTGCCTTTACAAAAAAGTATATCACGGCATTGTGGATGTAACTGTTGATTTTTAATAATTTTTTTTCCAAATTAAGTCAATTTTTTTGAAAATTGCCCCTCCCGGCTAAACGGGGGGGGGAATAGACCCCCCTCTCCCATACGATTTTTTTCTTGTCTTGACCAGACCTACACGCTCTAGCTTTTTGGCACACTGCTCGTGGGACACCCTGTATAAGCAAGTGCTAAAACCTATATGGACTTATGGTATACAACTATGGGGTTGTACCAAAAAAAGTAATGCTGAGATCCTACAAACTTTTCAAAACAAAGTATTACGAGCAATTGTTAATGCGCCGTGGTATCTGCGAAATGACGATATCCATAGAGATCTCGGAATCGTAACAATCGATAACGCAGTTAGAGATTTTGCTCGTAGACATAAACGACGACTCGAGGAACATGTTAACAACGCTGTACTTCCAATCTAAGAAGAAGATAATTTATTCCGCCGTCGACAAAGAACCAAACCGTTCGATTTAGCGCGATAATAAATAATAAATAACTCGTGTGAACTAGCAAGCTCTGCAGAAACCATCGCTGGAAGTTGGCCTGCCATATTTTAATTTATGTATGTACATATATATCTTTTTCTGATTTGAATAAAAAACTGCTGCATGAGTGCAAGAACTCAGTTGTAGTCTATACAATAAAATACGTTTAAAGGGAGGTGTTTCTAGTGAGTAAGAATCTCACACTACTATGAGCACGAGCTGTCGATTCTCATAGTGTCTTTTGAAGATTTTCACCTACCCTCGTAAAAAAAAAAAAAAAAAAAAAAAAAATGTTTGCCCGTCGTCGGCATAGATGTGACGTTCATATGTAGGTTGTAATACATTTGGAGATATCATTTATAAAGCAGGTAAATAAAAGTGGTTCAAGTACCGAACCCTGCGGAACGCCTGAAGGATCACGTATTGTGAATGATTAAAAAAGTAAGAACCGACAACATTGCACAAATAATTGTTAAACAAATAGTATTTTATGACTTACACAATCAAATGTCTTTGAGAAGTCTAAAAAGAGGATCAATCCTACATGGTTGCTAGCCAAGCCCATACACAGATCATCACTTACTTTGGCAGGGCAATCATCGAATTG
Source organism: Merodon equestris (assembly GCA_958301585.1). Classification (NCBI taxonomy): domain Eukaryota; kingdom Metazoa; phylum Arthropoda; class Insecta; order Diptera; family Syrphidae; genus Merodon; species Merodon equestris. The sequence continues at coordinate 112,726,067 of OY284416.1, forward strand.
TGTTTAGAACGGAAGCCCACTTGCAATTTAGTATTCAATTTTTACATACTTTTGCATACTTTACTTACTGGTCGAACAGCGATTGGACAATATTCTAGATTACTCAGACGAGGCGAAGGTCAAGGTGCTATTTTCCAATTTTGGTAGAAAAACCGATGTGGTTATGATGGTACTAAAAATATATTTTGTAAGTCAAAATAGTGGGGATCAATGTTGTCGGCACTCAATGCCTTGGATTTGATACCAAGAACGAGCTTTCTAATACCTATTTTGTCAACTTAAGAGAGCCAAAAAGTTCATTCAATATGTTGCTCGAATGCGAGTGGACTAGACGCAGCAGGGATTAATACAAATTTCTTATTAAGCTCTTCTATGTCAATATCACTTGGATTATATTGCTTGGATATTGGATATTGCTCCCAAAATTTCTAACTTAAATTGGCAGATCTGAATTTACGAAAAATCATGTTGCTTCGGAGAAGAGCTGCTTTTGCATTGCATGCCGCTTTGAATTCTTTAAAAATGGCAGTGCATCCATATCGTCTCCATCTGGAGTACAATTACGTCACGCACTTCCAGGGCAAATTGTTCGTTGTGAATCCTCCGCTTCTAACTAGGACCCTTTTCCTTTTGTCGTTCCATCATGCTTGTACTCTCTTTCACAGCCACAGGATGATATCTGTGAGAGACAGATATAAGCTGCACGTGGTGCTTTCGACAAATAGCCTGATAAAGGAGAGAGCGATTTTTTTCTCGTAATACTCCCGCTTACATAGATGAGCCCGCTTCATGTTTGGATCCAGATCCAGAAAGACAACTATTTCATCCGATAATCGATTGCCATTTTAATACGAGATTTCTCTCCTGAGAGGGACAGAATTTAAAGTCGGATTTTTTTGCTGCTTAGTTTTCCAGTGTACTGTTTTTGACAGCTTACGCATAATTTGCGACATGTGTTCAAGTTAAATATACTTAATTAGTATTGCCATTTCAATTATTATAAGACTCATGTGCAAACAATGTTTACAAATAATTGAATTTTACTATCGAAATGTATGCCATGTTTTTCGCGCACTTTAACCATTTTTGGGTCTTCATAATCGACCTAGTGAGCAAGCAGTTCAAGAAGTTGTGACCAAATTTCATACCAATTTCACGCTACCGGACATTAAGCCATATATCAGTATGCACAGATTTTAAGTAGAGTACATACATAGAAAAATATTGCTGCTCATTCCCTAGGGCTAGTGAATTGTCCATTCGTCGCCGTTGGAGATTTTACACAAGGGTTTATACAAAATACGGCAAGAATTGAAGGTGAATCAGCTGTAACAGTGTCAAATTTTTGGTGAGTAGGCTTCAGAAAAGGTGGTGGAGGATTTGCTTTTTTATCGAAAAATTGTCTTCAGCGACGAGGTTCATTTCCGATGCTCAACCTACATGCCATACAGCAGGTGAATCGTAGGGCCGATTGAGAAATACATTTAAGTAATTTTTGTAATTCAATTCGTTTTGGACCTGTAATTTGACCGACTAGATCATGACATTTGACGTCTTTAGACTTTTCATGGGTACATGCCTCAAAAAACTATTCAAAATTGGACTCTCCGTATGGGCAATTTGAAACGTAGTCGCGATCAATATTTACACAAACTAATCCATAAAAAATAAATGGCAAGCATTAGTTTATTAACTTATATAAAAATAATATACACTTTTAATAGATGATATACATTTTTGGTGTTTTTTTTTGGCAATTAATAACCAAACACGTAAAAAATCACATTACAATTAATTAATTAGGGGCTAGTCCGTTGATGTGCTCGAAATACAGCACGTATTCGTAGTGTACGAGTTTGATGGCTTTCGTCATATATTTTTCCAGTGCTCCAAAATGTAAGGCGTTATTGTACGTTACAAAATCTTTTTGATGCGGTTGTTTCACTTGATATTGTGGGAGCAGAAGAGGTTACATCTGGTGCGTTACCTTGTTTGTTTTTTTGTTTTTTTTAGACACACATAAGGTGTTTATTTAATTTAATTTAAGGCACCAGAAAGATTTAGGCCTCCCAATCAGTTTTTGAAGGTAGAAAAACGGTTGAGTGGTTTGAATAAGGAAAGGGTCATGTCTCAAGGATATAGTCTTATCGTCGGCATATAGTGAGATATAGAAATGTTTAGCGACCATTTTAATATTGCTAATGGAAAAAATTAAAAGAATTGGCTCTAAGTAGCTGCCTTGGCGGACGTCAAATATTAAATTAACACGGTAATAGCGATTTTCTAGGTAAGAAGATTTCCACCTCAAAATAATGGGTTCAAAGTCAATAGTAGACAATTATTAGAATATTGTGAGTCATAAATGAACGTCGAAAATTCGACAAGGTCTGTGGTTACAGACCTATAGTTGAAGGAGCAATGTTGTCCAGCGAGTTGGGAGATTAGGATTTCATACAAAATACTTCCGAAAAATTATGTGATGGTTTGGTTATAGTTTTTGGGATCTTTCTTGTGCCTAAAGGTTATCAAAGAGTTTCTATATTTGGGAAGTTTTTCTTACAGAAATCAACTTTATTTTTTGAACTCATCCCGTACAATAATTCTTCATTTGCAGATGAAATATTGTACTTACGTCCAAATAAAACAATACATCGAGGATCTGACATATCATATTCTACGCTCCGAGGAGGCGTACATGGAGTGAGTATTGAATTCACAGCTCTCCGCTTTCACTAACATATTTTCAGTGACATCGATGCCATTTCATCGCAGTATATGTATAAAGGGAAGGAATTCGATATTCATTTATGGGCGTTCAAAAATGTTCCTCTAAATTTAGACCCCAGAAGGTAGGCCTAAATTTAAAGGGAAGTTCCTTACTAATTCATATTCATTTTAGTATACCATTTCAGGAGGTGAATTTATCCCAAATTGAGACGAAGTTGATCGTGCCATTCAGTGCTTTGTCCGAAAATATGGTCGTGCGGGGCTTACATTGTAAATACGATCATTTCAGCGTTCGTGCTCGATTCTATCAATTACCTAAACACGTTACACAGTCAGACACGATGGAGACAGGTAACTTGAATTGATTTCTCTTTCTAAGGATCGTCTATCATCTTTTGTATCTCGTAGACCTAGCAAGAGCCTTAAGAAATGATATGATTGCTCAAACAGAATTACAAAATGAGGTTATACAAATTTTAGTCAAACAGCGAGTAGATTTCGAGGAAGCATTGCAGTAGCCCCTTCTAAGCCTACCCATAAGAGTATTTAATGAATGTTGTTTTCTAGAATGAAGGAGGCCGAGCAAAAGGCCAAGGACGCCCAATTAGTCAGGAAAGGCGTTATGCTGAAGAAGAAGAAGAAGATGACGATTGAGAAGGAAGCCAAACAACCTCAAATAGTAGAAAAAAATGAATATCCCGATGTGCGAGAAAATGTACTTGCCAAAGAACAACAAATGTACGAGGATTACTTGAACTCCCTGCGTCCCATTGATTTACCCCCGACAGAGGTTACATCTATTCACTTATAATATAAGAGCTTTAGAGATGCAACTTTCTGTTTTAGATAAACCTGAGGAAATACCAAATACTAGGGGGAACCTATCAGCTAAACTTTATAACCAAACCACATGCCGCGAACTTTCCAAAACTCATCATGACCTGGTACGATTCGGGCCAAGGTAATCAATTACGCGACATTAAAGTCGAACTAGATCCGCAGGATTCCGAAAATATCGCCAAGTTCTTTCGTATAACCTTTAGAATACCCGACGTTTTCTGCCACTGGGGCGAACCAATTCCGTGCTTCTTTCATCTTGGCGTTCATCAGATATACAAAGAGCACAACGCTGAACACCTTATCGGCTTGAAGCCTCGCAACTTCAATGTCCAGACTCCTGTCATTATCAATGACTTTAATCTCAATGAGCTCTTCACCAAACCTCTGTTGTATAAGTTTGTCGAGAACGTTACTCCTCGGCTTATATCCTCGTTTCGGTTTCCAACTGAAATCCATAGCGAGGACGATAGTAGAAAGGGAAAAGCTATTCTCTTTCACAATCTTCCCGCAACTGCGCATATCAATCTTGAGCTAGAGATGAAAAAACATCTGCTCTCGTTTCAAGATCAAGCAGGCCCCGAACGGCTATTTCCGTTGTTCGAGAAGGTCCTTCCCATCATTATCACGCCCAATGAGAAGCTTTCAAATCAAGACTACAGAACAGGGAGTGATAATCCGTATAAATACTTCTCGCAATTAATCGCAGAAGTGGATAAGATCAAAGATCTCTATCGAACATCAACTTTTCTCGATGCATTTGGGCGGCCAGTAAATGTCTCGAGCAAAGAATACGAAAAACATTTAAGCGACCCATCCAGACTGACTTATAAGAGGTCAACCGTAGCATCTTTTGGCAATAGAAAATCAACTCGTGAACGAGTGACGAAAAAATCAACATTGACTAGTAGTTCAGTGTCCTCGACTACTAGCAAGAGATCGAGGACAGAAATCAAGAAACGTCATCAAAGGTCTCGTTTTGGCACAGAAATTGTTGAGAATATTGAAAATATCACGACTTATTCAGGTGAGCTACCTCTTAACATTGACTTGGCTTTACATATTCGTCGTAGATGAGGATGAGGACCAGGCTCCATCGAAATGGTCTATTTCGAATATACTAAAGACCGAGTACAATCCGAAAGCCAAAACAGTCACAATTTGGACCGATCGCTTGGGTTTGACACCTAAAGGGCCTATGTGAGCGGGAATTAAAATAATTGTTTATTTTTAGGAACTTTTGGATTAGCTTTCTACCGCTATCAGCACTTTCCATTTGTCAACTGGCTTATGAACCCGGTCACCGATAAGTATTTGCCTCCTTTGCGAATTCCTAGCTATGTATAAGATTGTTTTTCAATCCAGCCGTGAAGAGGTAGAGCTGATAATCGAGAGTATGTACGCTCTCTTTCGATTCAGGATCACTCCGGAGGGGTACAAAGTCTGCGTGTCAGATTTTTCAAAAGCCGCAAAAACTCGAAAAATTTACTTAAACATTAAGGAACCAATAATCGACATCCAGATCCTTAAGGAGGCAAGATGAAACACAATCAATTTCACTTGGTCTGGAGTTGATATTCTGTTTTCTTTATCTACAGAAGATGCAAGAGCTGTCCTTAAACGTATTCCCCGAACATGACTATGCACTATACATGACTGGTACATCAGCTTTAAATTCCCTGATCTTCGCTTATCACCTACCCCTTAGGCTATTTTAGTGAAAAGCACATAGCTGCTGAATTCCACACCTACAACTGCATGAGCCTATATGCGACTTCTCTAAAGTTCTTAGCCTCGATATGGAATAAACTATCGAAACGACGTATAATGGTTTTAAAATTTGGCGAACCAGTCGATTTGGAAGACGATTTATTTCAAATTCAAATTACCCCAGAATATGTTAAGTTTGTGGATATAGTAGAAGTATGTACTGACGACTTGGACAATCTGGAATTGGCCTATAAGCCGACTTGGAGAAATTTTGAGGTCGGCAGACTAATGTATTTAAATCCGTATTGCAATTCTTTACTCTAATATTTCTTTTTAGTGGTATCCGGACCTTAATAAGTTAATCGTATCGACTTATAACGCTGCACCAGAAATGCGTATTAAGAACCTTCGAACATTATACTTTTTGAAAACCCTACTGCAAGCAGTACGACCACTGAGCTGTTCCTAGTTCAGGTTTTGCTAAATTTTCAAAAATATAAAAAAAAATATCGTTATTCTGTAGAATACGTGTTACACGAATAGTTTTTCTCTTCGCTGTAATCCCAAAAGATTGTCATCGAATGGCGGATTTGAAAAAAAAAATTGGACGAAAAATTAGTACTAATTGGGGCTCAGGTATTACATAGTCTACCTCGTCAACCAGTTTTTTTTTGTCTTTTTTTTTTTATTTTATTGGAGGCTTCTACTATCTGTTGGAGCACTCAGACACAAATACTGGTCCATTGTACTACCAGACAGACACGTTGTCTTTATTGTATTTTCCCCCTTGTCCGGAGAAAAGTGAGGACGGGCTTCAGTGATGTAGAGCTAAGAGATTCGGCACCCACCACGTCGGCCGGCCCCAAGGGTGCGCCACCGTGAGCGAGCGAAGGCGGTAGTCGCAGAGAAAGTGTTCTGCTGTGTCATCCTCCTCCCAACATGCAGCACAGGTAGGCGTCTCACTGATGCCACGTAGAGATGCACGTAGAGATGCTTGGCAAAAGTGTAATGGCCCGTAATGACGCCCGTTAGCCTTCTGCAATCATTTCTCCTTAAGGATAAGAAAAATGTTGCGCACTTCATTAGAAATAATTTTTTTCACCGACGGTTCGAAAATGGAGTGGGGTTGGCTCGGGTATCTTCTCAGCGGAACTGAATATCTCCAAATCGTTGCGACTTCCAGACTCGGCCAGCGTGTTCCAAGCGGAAATACTGTCGATTAAGGAAACTTGCAAGTTACTCACGCGCTATCCTATTACCAAGAGAGATGTAAATATATATATTGATAGCCAATCAGCTATCAAAGCTCTCGACTCTCACTCCATAAAATCCAAATTAGTTGCACAGTGTAAGGATGAAATCAGCTGTGCAGGAGACTATTTCAACATTACTCTCATTTGGGTTCCTGGCCACAGCAAAATAGAGGGAAACGAAAAGGCTGACGCTTTAGCAAGGCACGGCTCTTCCCTCGACTGTTCTTTGGCGGAGGCAGTACTCCCCCCCATCAGACTGGTCAAGGCAAACCTTCTACAACACTTTCTCTCGAGGGCGAACTCCAGATGGTGCAGTCTTAGCAACTGCGTCATATCTAGGAAAACATGGCCCTCCTATAACAGGAAAAGAACCCTCGACCTAACTAACAGACCCCGACAAGAGATTGCCAGAATTGTAGCCATCTGTACTGGCCACTGGCCTGTCGGTACCCACGCTGCTAAGTTAGGCATCCCATTCAACACCTACTGCCGTAGTTGCAAGAACCCACTGGAAAAGGAAACTCTCACCCATTTCCTGTGTGAATGTCCGACTCTAGCTAGAACCAGACAGCGCCTACTCGGCAAAATCTCCTTCGACGATCTATCAGAATTCAGGGAAATAGGATTCTGTAATATCATCAAATTCCTTAATTCCACAGGATGGATATGAAACTCCAATAACAGCACACTAGGTCACTGAGTTGTGGCATCAAAACGGCGCATAAGCGCTAATTGGGCCTGGCATCTCGATATCAGGCGGCCACTCCTACCTACCTACCTCATTAGAAATGTTTGACGCCCCCATAGGGGCACTTTATTAGCTTAATGCAAGCCTTAACTAAAAACTATAACTTAACTATACCTTATTAACTAGGTGGCAGGGTGGAGACGATTAAGGAGATTGTGAAGGGTTGTGGTATAGGGCAATTCTAAGGCCGGACTTATTAAGGTGAAGGTCGAAAAGATTGATGTTAGCTTTGCGAAGCATTCTGGACATTGGTTCGTGGTAGCCATAATTTGTGCGGTGAGTGCTTATACGGAAAAGGGGTGTGGACCGAAGGTTACGCGGGTTTGTGTTAAGGGGAATCATGTGCAATAATGAAGAGCTGTCAATGTTACCGCTGAGAAGATCATGAATAAATAGAATGTCTGCAACATCGCGTCGTTCTTTAAGGGGTTGGAGGTTGATTAATTTTAAGCGATCCGTATAAGGTGGTAAATTAAGGGGGTCGGCCCAGGGAAGGCCACGAAGGGCAAAACGGATAAGCCTGCGTTCAATGGTTTCAATACGCGCAGTATGGGATTCATAAGAGGGGGACCAGACTTGGCCAGCATATTCGTGAAGGGGCCTAACGAAAGTGATGTATAATGATTTCGTAACGTAGGGATTCGAGAATTTTTTGGACCAACGTTTCACGAAACCGAGAGCAGAGTTAGCACGTTTGATAATGTTATCGATATGGCGGCGAAAATTGAGTTCACGGTCACAAATAACCCCTAGGTCAACCAAGACGTTGACAGGGGGAACGGTTTCATTACGAATAATGTAGGTTCTGGGTGGTGAGGAAGAGCGCTTGCGGGAGTAAGTGGTGGTTTGGTATTTACTGACATTGAGCTCGAGATGGTTTTTTTGATACAAAGTAGTGAACCTGTTAAGGTCCAATTGGAGAGAACAATAGTCGACAGGGGAAGATATGTGTTTAAATATTTTCATATCGTCAGCATATATGGAGAGCTGAGAGTTTAGAATAACGCTGTCAACATCATTAATGGTTAGAATAAATATCAGTGGGCCGTGATGACTACCTTGCGGGACACCGGAGGTATCATTAATTGGATCAGAAATAGAAAATCTGAAGATAACGTTATATGGACGATTTTCAAGATAAGATTTGATCCATGGGATAAAACCGGGAGAGAAACCGAGGGCAGTGAGCTTGAGAAGAATAATTTGGTGAGACATTTTGTCAAAGGCTTTGCTGAAGTCAGTGGCGACAACGTCTACTTCTTTGCCAGCTTCGAGTGCACACAAACATTGTGAAACAAACTCGACTAGATTAGTGGTTGTCAATCGACCTTTTAGGAACCCATGTTGGTTAGGAGAAAATATGGGTTTGCAGTGAAAGAATAGTGCATCATAAACGATGCTCTCGAAAAATTTGGGCACTTCTTGCAGACATCAGGGCGTACGCGCTTAGTCATCCTGCATTCCTTCCATCTACGACTGTGTACGTTAATGGTCATTGATGTCAGATTTGACCGTAGAAGCAGGTAGACCTAAGGCGGGTTCAGGTCCTGAGAGACTCTCCTCTGAGCCTCTTCTAGCGAGTTCATCGGAGATCTCGTTTCTTGGGATTCCAGAGTGATCTGGGACCCACACAAGCCTAAGTGAATTTAGTCTTCCGAGTTTGTTCAAAAAGGTCTTGAGTTCATGCACTAATTTGGAGCTGGATAGAGGGTTGGACACAGCTTTGAGTGCAGCTTGGCTGTCACTGCACACACATATGCTTTTTCCCCTCCACCTGTGTTTCACAACATAGTGCATGGCCATTAGGATTGCGTAAGTCTCTGATTGAAAGACGGACATATATTTTCCTAACGAGAAGTGCAGTCGAATGTTTTCGCGCTCAAAGAAAACTCAGCGCCGGATCCCTGCCCAGTCCTGGAGCCATCTGTGAAAATGCGAAGACATTTAATTCCAGGTTCAGTGTCTAGCCAAAGCCAGTCCTGACGCCATGGAAATGTGACTGTGAAGTTACAGCGCAGTAGGATGGCAGGTGTCATTGCGTCAGAAGGCATATCCATGAGACAGGGGTCGTAGGATATTTCTCCCGCAAGTACACTTTCACTCCAATGCGAGTTGTACCAAAGACCATTTCTCTTTAGACGAGAAATGGCTTTCAATGCACACCCTCTGATATATATTACAAGCGGTGGAAGATTCATCATAGCATCTAGAGCAGCTTCGGTGTAAGCAGCTTCGGGGAAAGCCCCCGTGCAGCTGAGACAGACCTTTGGAGTTTGGTGAGTGAAGCCACAGCGTGTTTGCGTGTTAGCCTGCTCCACCAAATAACCGATGCAGATGAGATTATCGGTCTTATCATAGCCGTGTAGATCCAAAGGACCTTTTTCGGCGATAAGCCCCATGTTTTGCCAAAGGCACCTTTGCATTGCCAAAAAGCTTACAGCGCTTTGGTGGTTTTGGACTCAACATGTTTTGACCAAAGAAGCTTGCTATCTAGAATGACTCCCAGATACTTAGCTTCCTTGAATACCGGGATGGGAATGCCTTTTAGCACCAGCTGAGTAATGCCAGTATATTTCCTCCTTCTCGTGAAGAGAACGACATCAGTCTTAAGAGGATTAACCTACAGCCCATTTCCCGTGCACCAGAAATGTGCGAATGTGAGAAATGAATCGATCACATCTAGCGCCGCCTGCGCTTTGAGACAGACATTCGCTAAACATGAGCCGAAAGAGAGAACAGCAACATCATCTGGATAAGCCTGGGCATAGATTCGAGAGGCATTGAGAGCATCGAGCAGAGAGTCGACCACCATGCACCATAACAGCGGAGACAAGACGCCACCTTACGGGCAGCCCCTGTTATATGCGTTTGCAGTGACAGCCAAGCTGCACTTAAAGCTGTGTCCAACCCTTTATCCAGCTCCGAATTAGACCTTGAACCCAAGACCTTTTTGAACAGATACTAAAGCTTGTATGGGTCTCAGGTCACTCTTCGATCCCAGGAAATGAGATCTCCCATGAACTCGCTGGAAGGGGCTCAGAGGAGAGTTTCTCCGGACCTGAACCCGCCTTAGGTCTACCTGCTTTCACGGTCAAATCCGACATCAACGATAAGTCTTTAATGCACATAGTCGTAGATGGAGGAAATATCCAGGATTCAGGATGACTAAGCGCGTACGCACTGATGTCTGTAAGAAGTCCGCAACATTCTTCTTACCCTAAAGGAGAAATGATTGCAGAAGGCTTGCGAGCGTCATTATGGGCCATTACACTTTTGCCAAGCATCTCTTCGTGCTTGGCATCAGTGAGACGTCTACCTGGGCTGCATGTTGCGAGGAGGCTGACACAGCAGAACACTTTCTCTGCGACTGTCCCGCCTTCGTTTGCGCACGGTGGCGTTCAATACTTGCGTGAAGCTAGGAAAGTGTCGGTGTGCAGGCGTCAAATTCAAAGATTAGAGATGATTTTAGCTCCTAATTGCTCAGCGATCTTGGTGACCAAACTGATCATCGATGTCCACAAGAAGAACAAGCCATTAAGAACAACTGGCTCTTACATCCGTTCCCTTACAGCTCCTGCTGTAATCTTCTAAACGAATATAGATAATCACAGCGGCTAACTATTAGGCGATCATCAGTTGTCCGAGGCAAGTACAGTGGATCCAGAGCGGCTAACCATCAGGCAAACATACGTGATCACAGGTGGAGTTACACTCAAATAGAACCACAGACAAACGCTTCTATAAGAATTGTAGTTGTGCATTGAAGTAGACGTCACATTCCGTCTACTTGTAGCCAACTTTTCACCCAACGACGACGTCGACCTTCGTCTCAATGTAAGCTATGAACCTTTTTCCTAAGAAGCCGCGGTAGAAATGTGCCACGTCGAAAAGGCGTTGTCGGAAAGAGCGAACTAAGCGACTCCTTTAGGGACTTCAACTTGTCTCATCAATTAAGTACAAAAAGCCGCGAGTCAACGAGTACAACCCTTACTGAAATTAAACTATTATTTCCCCAATATGATCCAATTGGAACATCAGACCTAAGATAAAGCTGTAAAGACAACCAAAAGCAGTATACAAAAGTCAGAAGTGATTGCAGCACACTACGAGTATTCAACGTGTACACTTATAGTTCAAACAAAAGCGGAGGTCCTTGCCAAAGGTAGGAAACGATAACTCAACAGCTGTCACACTCGGGCAAAACCAACTGCTTGCTGCTACAGGATTGAGAAAGTACGTCAGTGGTAACATAGGAGATCTCCGCTTTTGTACTCGTATAGTTGCAAGGGTATTGAAAAATTCTTGCTGCAATGGTGATTTTCAACGCTGCCAGAATCGCTGTTGAAACATTTCCACATACTCTACTGTATGCTCCAACAAGCAGGTGAGAGCAAGATTGTTGCAACATATTTCAAAAACATGTCACAAGGTTTAGCATAAAGCTCGATCCCGTGATCGTATTCTATCGAAAATGCGTACATTCGAGGCTTATAATCGTACAACTCTTCTCCAATGAACTAAACATTACCTTTCGGAACCTTTAATATAAATTAGTTGATGGAGTTAGGTCCGATATTTACCCTAATTCATCCTATTATCCCGGTCCATGTTGACCGAAATAATTTTTGCTATTTCTTTATAACGTCCCAGACTCATGGCCATGCTCTTCGGTGGTAGAATTACAACGGCACCGTATGACTATACCATATTTAAAACATAATTTTAATAAGTGGACGTTAATTGACAGTAGAATGGACAGTACGGTCTCCTGCCGTTGAAGTGTATCCATGACCTACAACCCTAGCCAAAGAATGATGGGTTTCCTAAATTTTGGCGCGCCAAATATAGAAAATGGAAATAGATTCCTTAGATTAGGACATTTATTTGAATAAATCTAAATTGTTCGTAAACTGCTCCCAAGGAATCGAAGCCTCGCAACATTCACCAACTTAGCAGGCAACATTTTCGAAATTAAAACGATACTTCAAAATTGATTCTCAAATTTTCAGTATCGTACGGAACTTTATTCGGGGTCGACGTCGTTTCCCCGTTTTTTTTTTTTGTAATTACAATTTGTTATTACATAGAAAATGTCTTCGTCACATTCACAACAAGCGCTTAAAAAATCGGGTTTCAAGGAATATATTCTACTAAACCAGGAAGAAAACAACGCCATTAAAGTGAAATATGATAGTTTGATTGATCGGCTGCAAGAAAGCGAGGCTTATTTCGATGAGGCGCAAGAGGTTGTCCATGAGCGAGACGACAAACGGCATAAAGAAGAAGAGGTTTACTGGTCACTAGTGGTACTTAACGGTATTTCCAATAACCTCTTTTGCAGTGGCATGCATTTGTTACCTGCGATCCTTTGCCCAAACCCTATCAACCAGAGGAGATTCGTCGATTTTACTATAAAACTTATGTTTTCAAACAGGATGACATCGCACATACAGTCAACTGGACGCTGGGAATAGATGAATGTAGTATTCTAACTCAGGATATCGATGCGCCGAACAAAACGCGAATATATCTGCATAAGAAGAAAACCGATTTTGGTCACATGTATAACCAATACGTTACCAATGCAATCGAGGTAAGGTCACTAGGGATAGCTATACCCGTAGGAAAAATGGCATTTCTTTCACTAGATCTTGAGAAGAATCACGGAATTTATCGCGAAACCGGACAGACAACTGTCCGAGAGGATCATGAACGACGTGGAACATGTAAGCTCCCTGGATGAGACAACCTTCTGGAAATATAAAACAAAAAAAAAACTCTTCTATTTGCAGATGAGATTTATCACATTCAATCAAATAAATCGATACCTGAACAACCTAACTTATAGGGTCCTTTGTTTTGAGGATGCCTATATGCAGTAAGCCGCAGATGCTTGACTTCCATTCAGTCGATGATATTTTTATATTTCAGAGAGCTGGACGTGACCAAGGCTGAGTATTTCTTTCCAGGAAAGCATTTTGCCATTCATATCTGGGGTTTTAAAAATGTTCCGATCTACCTGGATCCACAGGCGTAATATAAAGAAAACAAAAAAAAAAAAGTAAAATTCGCTATCGATTTCCGTTTAGCACTCCTTTCCAGGTGGTCAATTTGCATGCAATCGAAACGGAAATTAATTTGCCTTTTGGCGTTTTGCACGAAAATATGGCCCTAAGGGGTCTTCACCCTTATTTCGATCATTTCAGCGACCACGCTAGATTCTTTGAACTACCTATGGCTGCTCTAGCCAATACGAGTAAGTATCCAGCCCAAGCCCAATCATATCTAATCATTACTTCTAGACTTGAAGGAATATTTAAAATGGGAATGGAGTACCATTAAGCAAATGCAGGTTGATACCAGAAAAATGTTAATCAAACAGCGAAAGGACTACGACGAGGCAATGGCGTAACGCGTCGCTATCTGCTGATCTTCCCCGTCTTATCATTTTTATTTTAGATTAAAAGCGGAAGAAGAAGCCGGAAAGGCAAGGCAACAAAAACTAAACGATGCCCAAAAATCAAAAACGCCTGAAAAGGCAGTCAAGCCGAAGAAGCCACCGAAGGAGCCGCAAATAGTTGAAGCCGGATATGTGCCAGATGTTCGAAAAGATTTCCTTTCCTATGAAGAGGATATATATGTGAATAGCAGGGAAGAATTTAATCCCGAAACCTTTCATTTATCACCCGGAGAGGTACGAGATGCAAAAGTTCGCTTTGATCCTTAATCACTCGTTCCTCTTCAGGTAAATCTCAGAAAATACCAAATCCTTGGTGGAGTGTATCAGATAAACTTTCTGAAAAAACCAAATACAACGAATTTTCCCAAACTTATCATGGCCTGGTTCGAGTCTGATAAACGTCTCAAGTTCGATGACCTCAAGGTAGAAGAGGACAAATCAGATGTAAGCAAGTTCTTCAAAATAAGCATTACCCTTCCCGAATGCTATTGTCTATGGGGTGAGCCGATTCCTTGCCTCTTCGAAGAGGGCATCCTAAACGGGCCCAGTCAGGAAGCTGAAACCCTAAGCGATGTAGATAATTTGACAATCGTATCGCCAGTCATCATCAACGACTTTAAACTCCAAGATCCATTCGATAAACCGAATCTGTATCACTTCATCGAGCATACGCTGCCTCGGATTATCTCATCGTTTCAGCTACCGTCTGATCTTTATATCGAAGGCGGTGATAAAAAGTCAAAAACCGTTGGTAAGGTCAAGCAAACTCAAGCCCAACGAATGAGAGAAAGGATGCTTGAGATGCAAAGAAAAATGCTTTCGTACGAAAAACAAAATCGTCCTGAGAGATTGTTTCCGCTCTTCAGAAAGGTTCTTCCGGTCATTATTATGCCATGCGATGTGCCTGAGGAAGATGAGGAACTGGGCAAACGGACTTCTGCGCTCACACATCCGTACCAATATTACTCGAATTTTTTTTCGGCTTTAGAAGAGATCAAAAACAACTACCGGACGTCGACGTTCAAAGACAAGTTTGGAAAAATAGTGAAGATTGTTGCCGAGGATTATGAACATTGCCCTCGAGTACCTCCGAATAAGGCTGAGGTGATACCTGAGAAGCAAGCATTTCAGTCTAATACAAGGTCATCGAAGAAATTGCTTCCCGAGGTGCCGCCGGATAGGAAAATCGATGGGAAGAAACGGTTAACTAAGCGCCATGTTGAAACTGAGCAAAATATTACTACATATCCCGAACCAGGTAAGTTTGATCATTTCCTCTGCTTGGTGAAAGTCTTAACACACAAAAGCTCTGAGCTTTCCCTGAAGAAATGGTGTAATTATATAATATATGTATATGAGGCTTGTTCAAAAAATAAGGTAACCTTTTGAATTTCACGAGCATTCGATTTCCAAATTTTATTTTTTGTTTCAATATCCCTTCACATATGCTGATATTGTCAGTCATTTTGGACATTTAGTTTTCTTTCTCATGGCTATAAATAAGTTTTCGTGAGATTTGAGAGTTTATACCTATACTATTGAAAATAATGGATCAAATAAATTTTATTAAGTTTAGGGTGAAAATAAAATTAAGTGCTCCAGTTTACTTGAAATGTTGACTGTGGTATTTGCCGAGTCTATTCTGAGCAAAGAAATGTTTATAAGTGGTAAGAACTCTTCAAAGAAGGCTAGAAGATGTCAATCATGATAATTGCTAAATTGCTATGTTGAAATCAATATCAGGGAAGTTGTTGAGGATACTGGCATATCGGTTAGCTTATGCTATGGCATTTTTTCAGGAGTTACATTACTCTATGAACAGGCACTCATCGTTGCTTGTGCGTAATTTTTTGGTCAAAGACAATACAGTAATCATGCCTTAGTCACAGTATTTACCAGACACCCTGATAATGTTTTCTCTTTTCAAAACTGAAAAGGAACCAAGAAAATTATGAAAGGACGGAGATTAGCTGTGACTGAGGAGATAAGGACAGTGTAGTTGTAAGAGCTCAAGAGTATACCAAAAAGCGCATATCAGACGTCCTTCGAAGATTGGAAAAGCCCTGAGCAAGTGTATTATATCTGAGGAGGATTACTTTAAAGGCGACAAAATAGATTCTGATGAATAAACAAACATTTTTCGAGGAAATTTTAAAGTCACCTTATTTTTTGAACATACCTCATAGATGTTTTTCAGGAAAAACATATGAAAATCAACAAATGAAAATCAATTCGAAGATATGAAATATAGTAACGCGAGCTGTCTTTGATGAATTCAGTAATATTTAAGCTTCTTACCCGATTTTTATGATACTCGTATATAGCTTCGTTCGATGGACCGTTTGTGAATTCCGTGGCTCCCTGCTGACAGTTCCCTTTTTCCTTCTTTTACTTTGTAGGCTTTTCTCCCTTTGCCATTGACATTCTTCTCATCTATTACATTGTCGAATGGTGAAGAGGGCAAGTCATAATTTCGACATATGTACATAGATCCACACTCGAACATCAACTCGAAGTTCTGGCTAGGAAAACACAATTTACGATACTATTTTGTGAAATTCTTTCTTTAACCATCATACCTTGCCGGCTAGACTGGACTTACGCCACATGCCCAGTCAAGGTCTCTTTCCATCACTGTTTGCTGTATAACGAGCGTTATACCCGTTGGTGTTAGTATATGACATAAAATGTAATGTTCTAAATCTATCCTGCCTAAGTTATTTCTTGGAGTTGTCAGGAATAAATAAAAAACTGTTCTTCTTTCACCCAGATAATATTTCGGTTCCACTTCTCTCAGATGTAGCGAACCGAAGTCTCTGGTAAAGGTATGATGGAGCTTTGATCTGCTTGGGTCTGAGATGAAAGGTTAATATCGTAAATATTGATAAACTTTGAAAGTGCATGCTAAGCAGGGTCTTAGTGAATGTCGAGGTCCGGTCACCATAGTCTGTATATAAGGCGCGTTAAAGAAAACTGGGAGTGTGTATTTGTAACCAAATACCCTAACCAATCTCTGAGATGGTAGCGATGTACGCTTCTAAACGCCGTTATCGACTATTTATTTTTATGCACATCAACCTCTTGGTATCGCAATAGGATTTTCTTAATTCATTCCTTATTTAAGAGCAAAATCACATAAAAAATGAACTAGGATGTCAAAGCCTGATCAGATTTTTGGAGTCGCGGATATTTGATCGTCATCCCCCTCCTCCTTGAGTCTGCCCAAGCGTCGATCTACGAGGGTCAATAAGTCCGTGACTTTTTTAGTTTCCCGCTTCTTAACTGAAAAGGCAACATTACTCCTGTCCACAGGCAACTGTCAGTTGACTCCTGTCAAAATTTGAACACGCTACGTCGTTTAGTTTGTGTTTGATAGTCATTGATAACAGACTACCGCGTGTTTTAAGAAAAAAAAATGGGAAAAGAATTTCGTGTGCTCAATAAGCATTTTTTTGCAGAAAAAAACCATCACCCATACTCAAACAAAGGCTGAGCTTAATAAATATTATAATAATATTTGGGGACTCTGCACCATCAATTTCAATGGTAGGGGAGTGGTTCATTGAATTTCGTTGTGGCCGTACAAGCTCGGAAGATGCGGAAAGTTCTGGACGCCCAATTGAGGTCTCTACACCCAAAACAATTGAAAAAAGCGGAGATTGAAAGTGAGAGAGATTGAAAGTGAGAGAGATTTAAAGTGAGAGAGATTGTGGAAGACATAGGCATCTCACATGGCTCAGTGGTGACAATTTTGGGTATGAGAAAGCTTTCCGCAAGATGGTTTGCTTACTTGTGAGACAACTTCGCACAAGTGTTTGGCGTTGGTCAACCGCAATATGGACGAGTTTTTGCCCCGTTTCGTAACCGTGGACGAAACGTGGATCCTCCGCAACACGCCAGAGACAAAATAGCAGTCACAACGGTGGGTTTCTTGTGGTGAATCGGCGCCAAAGAAGGCCAAAGCGGGTTTGTCAGTTTGTTTGTTTTTTGGGAGGCACGCGGTATAATCCACATTGACTACCTCCAAAAGGGTAAAACAATAAATGGCGAATATTATGCCAACTTATTGGGCCGATTCAATGAGGATTTGAAAAACAAAAAACCACTGCATTTGGCCAAGAAAATATTTCTTTTCCACCAGGATAATGCAAGGGTGCACACATGTGCAGTTTCCATGGCAAAAATCCATGATTGGGCTTCAAATTGTCCCTCATCCGTCCTATTCTCCGGAGCGACTATTTTTTGTTCCCAAACCTGAAGAAATGGCTTGGCGGAAAGAGATTTGACTCCAACGATGATATCATCTGACATACAAATACCTATTTTGATGACCTCGAAAAATCTTATTTTTCGGAAGAGATAAAAAAATTGGAGAAATGTTGGAAAAGGTGATTAAGTTGAAAAATAAAATTTTTTTTTTTCATCCAAAAACCTGTGTTTTATTCAAAAAGTCACGGGCTTACTGACCCACCCTTACTTCCTTGACATTCGCAATGAATCCTTCCTTAACAAAGTTGAAGCTCATTGCGAGCAGGACAATACCGACGAGCAAATATAATGAACACAGCGCAATCGATTCTTGGGAGTTCTTCCTGTCGCCTCTTGCTGGAAAAAAGTTCCCGAAACCTAGAATAAAATAGGTCGTCCATCAGCAACTTGATTAAAGTAAAGTGTTTACCTCACCAATCGTGGTCAGTGTGATGAGGCAGCAGCAAGTTGGGGAAGGTCCACTGCTCCACTGTAGCTGGTTACAAGAAAAACATATAGCCATATTGGAACGGGACAACTTTTCGGTGATATATCCCCGCAATCCCTTTACTCCCCGAAATATTGTAGGAATCATCGTCATCGTATATTGGGCGTTTTGTTTGACGACGTACCGCGAAACCCACTGGCGACATGATCCTTGGTAAGGGGGGAATTTTTCTGCAATAATAGGGACTAAGCGTGGCCGTTGTTCTCTGTCGCGTGCAGCTTCCATTTCTTCAAACTCAGTAGCGCCTTGACGAGCATTAATTTAATGCTAACTCAAAGGCAATTTTCAGAGAAGCATAGTATACCCAAGACGCCGTAAACTGTACCTGTTAGGTTAGTGATATGATGCCCCAAGTAAACTTTTGATTAAAGATGATTCCAAGGTTTTTAACAGTCTTTAGATAGGTAGTCGATTTTGCTTTCGTTGGCTGGGATGGTACTACCTATGAGTTGAGTTGAGTTTCTTTTTATATGATTACCGTGTAACGGCCTAGAGATCCTAAATTAACCGTGAAGTTGCGTCAACCTTTAGCTGAAATAGCTGGTATATTACTGGACGTCGTTATTAAACAGCGAGAACAGTAAGGCCCCCATAATAGATCCTTGAGGGACTCCCATTTTGATTTTGAGAAAGGTGGAAAAGTAAGCATTAGCATATATAAGAGGGTGGTCCGATAAGTACTTAGCCTACAAAATATTGTAAAAACAACAATTTTGGAGAAATGGCGATTTATTTTTCAATATAGTCTCCTTTTAGCTCAATACACTTGACCCAGCGATGCTCCAACTTCTTTAGCCCGTCTGAAAAATACGTTTTCTCGAGGTCTGCAAAGTAGGCCTCCGTGACGGCGATGACCTCCTCATTCGACTGAAATTTCTGCCCGGCGAGTGACTTTCAAGTTCGGAAACAAAAAGAAGCCGCACGGGGCCAAATCTGGAGAATACGGTGGATGGGGCAGCAGTTCGTAGACCAATTCGACCAATTTGGCCGTGGCGAGGGCGGAGTTGTGAGCCGGTGCGTTATCATGGTGGAAGAGCACTTTTTCTTCGCGAAGTGGGGCTTCGAATCGGCCCAATAATTTGGCTTAGTACAGCCCTGTGAGCTTTTTGCCTTTCTCAAGGTAGTCGATGTGGATCACACCTTGTGAATCCAAGAAAACAGTCTTCGCCTTCTTCGAGGCATGTTCGCCGGGTGAAGTTCACTGTTTCGACTGTTCCTTGGTCTCTGGTGTGTACCAGTGGATCCATGTTTCGTTGACTGTCACGAAACGACGCAGAAACTCCTTAGGATTGCACTTAAACAGCGTCAAACACTGCTCTGAAGTGGTCTCCCGGTTGTGCTTGTTGTCCGGAGTGAGCAAACGCGGCACCCATCGCGTCGACAGCTTTCTCATGCCCAAAATTTCATGCAGGATATGACCCACGCGATCTTTTGAAATGTCTACTGTCTCAGCTATCTCGCGCACCTTCAATCGGCGGTCTGCCAATACGAGATCGTGGATTTTTGTCATCTTATCCTCCGTGGTAGCCGTTTTCGGGGCACCTGGACGTGGCTCATCAAAAACCGACGTGCGTTGAAACTCGATAAACCAATTTTTGACGGTCGCCATCGAAGGAGAAGAGTCACCGGACACAGCATCCAAACGCTCTTTGATTACAAGAATCAAACTTCGAGTCCGATCCGGCTGAACGACAGACGACAGTAGCCGTCTCCTAGAATGTACTACACGATAGTAAGTTGTTCTTGCGATACTGGTGCCATCTGGCGGTGAGGCGAAGTACTTATCGGACCACCCTCGTATATAGCTTAGCTGCAATCTCCAAGGTATTTCCTAAGGAGTCTTAGCGCTGAAGAATTATAACTGTAGTCCCGGCAGTATCAAATGCTTTCGAAAAGTCTGGTAGTACCGACGTTATCAAATTGTCCTTATCAATCTCATAGGAAAAGTCTTCAGCAATCTTTGGTAGCTCTAAGATGCAGCTGTGTGATGGCTTGAAACCTGCCTGAAACAGTGAAAACAGCTTTTGTTGGTTTAGGAATGAGTTCGATGGCATGCTCGGCGGCTCACAGAAAAGCCTAGATATGAACGGAAATATAGGGAGATGTGCGGCTGAGGCGATTTTCTTATTTATCTTTGATACATTAATGTCTTCTGAGGTCTCAGCCTTGATTTATTTATCTAGTGTCTATTCTAGTGTCTTCCATCTTTGCTTGTTTAATGTTTAAGCTGAATTTGAATTTTAGATTTCGTTTTCTTTCTCCTGATTTGCTTGTTAACAAGGTTCTTGAGGCGTTTGAAATCGCATAGTAACTCGGGGATTTTAAACTTCTTCCATTTTTTGTAGACCCTGTCTAGATTTATAATTAGTTTTTCAATACGAATAATTAACCATTGAGATTTAATATTGCGAATGGTGAAGTTCTTGCTTTGAATGTTATCCTCAAACGGGTTATTAATGATGGGCGTAGAAACTTGCTCATCAACAGATAAGATGTAGTACTCCTTCTGCCAATTTGAATTGAGAGACCAATCGGTAAGAGTAGTCATATTGATAGATTTAAAGTCTCGGTAGTTGATTGTAGTCGGAATGTCTGATTTACTTAGAATGAGATCATAGAATAGTATTATGGGATCGTGCTTTGGGAAGCTGGAAGCATCAAGTTGACTGAAGAAGTCAATGAGTTCAATCTTATTGTAGGGCTTGTAGAGCTAAAGTGGGTGGGAGTATTTACTTTAATCACAAGTAGTAGGCTTGGCTTAGTAGACGCCCCAAAGCGTTCGATGATATTATTTACAATGGCGCTGTCCCTTAAACTTAGGAGCTTATAGATGACATGTAGATAACATGATTGCAACACCGCCCGCTCGCCTCCAGACATGATCGTCTCTAAACATTCCGTACTCTGATAAGGCGATAACTGCATTTTGAAAGCAGAGAAAGCTATATTCTCTAATATTCCCTAATCTCGAAGGTGATTTCTTTTCCCAGCTTTAAAGCAGAATATTCTAATGTCCATCGCATGAAAACACAATGTATCTCACAAGTAATACATATTATACTAAATTAGATTGTTTAGTGCGATTGCCAAGTCAATTTATTTATTTAAAACATAAAAGATTTTTAATATTAATACGGTCACTATAAGATGTTGTTAGGTTTTACGGTAGAAGAACTGAGTTGCGAGACTTGGTGTTTTTTACAAGTTATGTTTTTGATAGCATCTCATTTCTTTTTGTAGATAGTCCTACTTTTTTTCCTTTTCGTACCTTCTACTTCTTGAATACCAATAACGGATTTTCGTAAAGCCCACTCTGTGTCTTATGAGCTTTTCTTATTTTTGTAGGGAGTCATCTTCTTTTTCTTTTCCGGTACTATTGTACGTACTTCTTGAGCTTCAACTACAGTTTTTCTCAAAGCCCACTCCCTGTCACTATGGCTTTTTATCAGAGGCTTTGATGTTACAATTGTTGTCAAGTCTGGACGGTAAATGCTCTTAATCTATTGTATTCACAAATTGAGGATTCCTGCACTTCAATATTTCCAAAATCGACATTAATTAGATGTAAGCCGCCCAGACCTGTAACTCTCGAAAGTGCCACGTAAGCTTGACCGGATGTGAATACTGCAGAACCGATATCCATCTGTGCATTATTTAGACTTAAGCCCTGACTTTTGTGTATAGTTATAGCATAGGCTATACATATAGGAAACTGTTCGCGATGAACATAAGCTCTATTAATAATTTCAAATTTAGTTTTGACCGGACCAAGCTCGTTAACATGTTCTTTGTTAAATGTAATGTATATTTTCTTAATTATTTTTGAATTTTCCGGATCAACCTTTACTCTTTGCACTATACCGATAGAACCATTAACTAAACCAAGACTCACTTAACATGACTTTTGCTCCTATTTTTATAATTAAGTTCTCTTCCAGGCCCGCAGTCATAGAAGCATCGTCTTCATAATTTTTTATGCATTCACGAGCTCTTTTTGTTAGGTATCTATGCTCTCTACAGCTATAAGTTTTATTTCGGGATGTGGGAGAGATCTAAGCACTGCAGTATTTAATTGTTGACACATGTTTTTTGTAGGTAATAAGCAAACGGTATCATCAGGAAGTTTCGAGAGGTGTTCAATTATTTCAATCAATCTGTTTTCATTTGAAATGGTTTTTAGAGTTATTAATCTAGTCGAGAGTAAGTCGCAGTCTTTTTGTGTAGTCACACTTAATCTTCTTCTATTTAGCATTTCAACAAAGTCAGAATCACTGAGCTGTCGCATGTTAATAGTAAGTTCATCGTATACGAACAGTTCAATCCACAGATTCGGCATACTGAGGGAACCTAACAACTTGTTAGTTTCAGCAGTTGAGAGTTTTTCAAAAGGTGACTTTTCTCTTACCGGCGGAAGCTGTAAAAGATCCCCGAAAACTACAAGATGTCAAAGTTATTATTAATTCACTATTTTATAATATTTTGTTTTAAAAGAAACCGAACACGAGGAGGTTCGAAGTTGCGTTCTTAAAAATTATCAAGAGACTGATCCCCGATCGTCTTCAACTACTCTTTAAATATGCTATAAAATGCAAGGATATTGTGTTACAAATGTTTTATTATCGAAAATTCCCAATATCCTAACTTAGTTTAATGACAGAAAGCGACCGAAGGGTCTTTGGATAATTAGTGTTCCTACTTCCTCGTTTTCTTTCGGAAATATTCCTATGGTCGAACGGTCCAACATTTGTTACCAGGGTTTAGGGAAACCCAAATAAAACCTAATCAGACCGTATGATAATAAACTTGGACTGGATCCTTTTATTGGTATGGTGCTGGGCAATGTGTAACTCGCGCGTATTAGCGCGGCTGCCGCTCGCTCGGGGGCATTCATCTCGCTTACACCGCGAGCGCGATTATTTACAACCTTACTTATGCACATATGAATACGCACGTACGTGGGTGGCATGGCAACAGTCATCATACGAGACGAGAGCGGCCGCGTGGTGTTCTTTATTTTAAAATAACTTTTTTTTTTGCATTAGTTAGTAATATTTAGGGCCGCACTCGTCAAACGTCAGTTAAAGTTAATTCTTATGTAAAATTGTTATCTCTCATTCACTATAAATACTGTCAATGTACCTAAGAGAAAATTACAACATCAAGCTTAATAGAGGATTAACCTGAACTAATGTATGGCACTCCCTGCCGCACTCAACGTTTTTTTTAATTAATAAATTACTTAACCCATTCTTTTTCTATAGAATTAGATTTATATAAAGATTATTTAAATTTTTATACCCATACTGACTGATACAATTTGTGTCAGTTAACTAAAACGTGATTTGTGTGTATATACCTGCGATATCGCAGTAAGACCCAACGATTGCCTGGAAGAAAGTGGTCGCCTTTCTGTGACGGACTGGAAGCCGCGGCGCGGACAAGCCACCTCCGGCGGCCGCGGTTATGAATATAAGCGTTCTTTCTTTCATGGCAATTTCGGGCAATTTAGTCTACTTAATACTTTGCCGGATTTTGGTACAACTTCATAGGGCATGTCCCATTATTGCTTTTTCATTCCGTTGATTGACTATTTTACAAATTACCTTTCAACATAATTATATTTAGGAATATCCCTGCAGCGATACCTCTCGCTTGTCGTAAAAGGCGACTAAACAAAGGTAAACAAAAATCACATCTAGGCAATTTAGAAAACACCAAGGTGAGCCTAGGGACACATACTCGTATACCACCATTAAATTGCCCACAAGTGTGCATGCAAATCAATGGGTTGACACGACTGGAGATCACCGGTGTTGTAAGAGTAAGATCAAACAAAAAAAAAATAAAAATCTGGAGCGTGCCCGGGTCAAAAAAAGGAGGGGAAGAAAAAAAAACGGTCAAACCGTAGCATTATGGAAAAGAACGCTAAAAGGAAAAGCACTACCCCGCCAGGCACTACTAATGGTCGTGATCCTGGGACGAGGATTTCCGGGGGATAGCAAAGTAATGCAACGGCGTAAGCCATACTTAAGAGTCGCGAGTTGTAACGTTGGAAGCATGAGTGGTCGCAGCTATGAGCTTGAAGAAATGATGGTTAGAAGGCGAGTAGATATCCTGTGCGTACAAGAGACGAAATGGCGAAACACCGGTAATCGGGCACGCTTCTTGGACGTTAAAACAAAAGCCTACAAGATGTTTTAGTATGGATTGGAACAAGGAAAAAATGGAATCGCCATCATCCTTGCGGCAAAGCTACTTGGCAACGTCTTAACCATTTCAAAGTCCAGTGACCGTTTGATGGCTCTGAAATTTGTGATGCATGGTGAGGTGTGGAACATCGTGAGCGCATATGCCTCTCAAGTAGGATGCGAACAAAAAGAAAAAGATGCATTCTGGCTAGATTTCCACAACCTTGTCAAAATCATCCCAAAGGAAGAGCTTTTGTTTGTTGGGGAAGATTTAAACGGACATGTCGGGAAGACACATTTCAAAATTAAATCTCGTTTCTTTTTAATACTACATATTATTGACTTAGCGACACCGTACTTTTTTGATAACTTTGTCACGCTTACTCCTTTTTTAAAGTTTTCCAAAATTTCAGCTTTTTCGTTTAATGTTCACTTTCTTTGAACACATTTTTGAACAGAAAATAAGACGTTGATCAACCCAAATTATGCAAGAGAATATGTAATAGCAACGGAATGAGGGATGATAGCAATACGTACCAAATACATACTACGCATTGTTAATATTAACGGATCCCCTGAACTCTTGGAAATTAATGCAGTGCATTTTTATGTAGAAATGTAAAAAAAAAATCTGTTCACGTTTTAGAGCAGTCACTGTAAAAAATACAGTGTTCACGTTTTGGGGTAGTTCACATGTTGGGAGGTTCACGTTTTCCAATGTTCACTGTATCTTCATTTATTACACTTCTTAATAATACAAGTTGGTCGAACACATTATCGCTCATCTTTCTTCTGGAGGGTCGCATTATCATGCCACCATATGAAAAAAGGTCCTTCTACTGGTGCTGAGCTTGGTAAACATGTGTTGCATTTTAAAAACACTTTTTTTCAGTGTAAGATAATGGTCGCCAATCGCTTGTGTACTCATCCAACAATCAACATCCAACTCCTTCACTTGCTTCTTTTTATTTTTTGGCACCCATTTCAATTTGATGAAAGTATATGATACTGCAGCCAGAATGCTGTCCTTGGATCTAGGGTCTTCTAACTTATATATTTCGAAGCGGTTTTGAATGCGCTCTTTTATTATTTGAATCAACATGCTACAGTATACTGGATTGTACATTTCCAATGCAGCTAAGATTTTTTGCATTCTTATTAATTTAGGTTAAATACATTCATAAAATGTGTTATTGTCACCTTCCAACCTCCTAATTGCTTGGCTTGGAAGTTTTAACATATTCAACCAAGAACTGAATTTCAATTTCCTTCAAGACTGCCAATCCCAATTTTCTCAGTGCTTCATTTAAAGTTTCTTGAACTTTTAAGATATCAGTTATGCAATTATAATATAAATTCAACCGAGTTGGGCAGGGATTTGTTGGAGATTTACTAGTAACTTCCAAGAAAATTTCAGATGTTATCGGCGACCTACCGCAAATATTTCGAAGAGCCTTACATTTAGCCATATCCGTATCATGTAGTTTCCGGTATGAATCATTTTTACATCTGGCTTTATCGATCTTCTTCTTCTTTTCCTTTTTCCGGCGTTGTTATGGTCAGAAGTGTAGGACCATAACCTTCCCACTTAACTGCATTCCTACTGGTCCGCTTGTGGGGTCCGCCGGTTTGACCTCAGAAAGTAGCGGCAGGCTTCCCGGTTTGGGATTACTTCATCGCTGAGGCCAATCAAATGCTGGTGTTTTTGCACTAATTGTTTTTCGGCCTGCCTTTTTTTTTTTTTGTGACACGGGCATGCTCCAGATTTTTTTTGTTTGATCTTACTCTTACAACACCGGTGATCTCCAGTCGTGTCAACCCACTGATTTGCATGTACACTTGTGGGGCAGTTTAATGGTGGTATATGTGTCCCTAGGCTCACCTTGGTGTTTTCTAAATTGCCTAGATGTGATTTTTGTTTACCTTTGTTTTAGTCGCCTTTTACGACAAGCGAGAGGTATCGCTGCAGGGATATTCTTAACCCGTCCCTGCACGGCTTTATCGATGTTCAATCTAAATATACTAAGAGCTACCACCCCTAACATGCGGCCACTTCACGAGAACACCCGTTGACCTAGGTAGGTCTGACCCCAGAGGGTAGCATAAAGGGGTCAAAGTTCAGCTGACTCCACCCCTCGCGAATAAAGGCACCATTTAGTGTCTAACTTAAATAGATTAAATGAGCCTTGTGAGAAAATGAGGTCAAAATTGACATACTGTCGGTATAAATGGTCAATAAAAGGACAAAAATGATCATTCCTATTTCATTTTCATCATTTTTAATCATCAGCACCACATTCATCATCACGTGCTTCAACGTTGAACTTCCGGAAGCAACCATCACCATGCTAGAAGGCAACGCTCCTGTTTATTGGTGTGATGAGTATGAAGTTGAGCGTGTCATCAAACACCGTGTCGAGGATGGCCAGTGCTACTTCTTGATGGAATGGACCAACTACACCGCCAAGGATAATACATGGGAGCCAGAAGACAACCTAAATCGTTGCCAGGAGACCTTGGAGGATTTTTGGGCCAAGTATGCACAGAAGCAAAAGAGGGCCCTGGAAATTGCCGCTGCAAGCGAAAAAGGAAGAAGTGGCAGCCCGTCAGGCAAACAAGCGCAAATCACCGCGCCACGAGGCCGCCAGCGAAGCCAAACGCCAGGCCACTGAGGTTAATAGACCGGAAGTTGACTGCTGGTTGCTCATTTTTAGGAGTTAATTTTTTAAATTCGCCATCTAGATAAATTGAAAAGTATATTTATATGTATACATATCTAGAAAACTGGACCGAAATTGCAAAATATTTTTTGCACTAATTGTATTCTAAATTTGAAGCTTCTATGTCTGCTAGAAGTGCCTTAGAGTTTTGATGATCGGTCAGTGAGTGAGTGAGTGAGTGACAAAATTAAGAAATTTTGACTAGTTATAATTCTTAAACTACTAGTTCAAATTGAATGAAATTTGAAATATACCGTGTTTATACGATGCCTGTTTGGTTACTAAAAATTCAGGCTTCTAGTTTTATCTACAACGAAGTTATAGGGGGGTCGAAAATGGCCTGAACTGCTTCGAGAAAAGGATGGCCGTTCCGATTTTTTGCTCGACTTGGCGGGGGCACTGCCGCGCCGTGCCCCCAGATATTGAGCTTACAAGTATACCCTACCAGAAGTTCATAGAAATGATCCTTGTACGTCAATAAGGTGGATGTTATGTTACTTTTCAGTATTGGGCGCGCTCAGATCTCGAAAACTCAAAGCTCTTTGTTTGAAGGCGCATAAATATGTTCCAATGGATAGAATAAGGTGTAGCAAGTAGTTCTTCCGTCGTTGTTTGAAAAAGAAGTCAAGCCTTTCTGGCAGCTGTTCTGTCTGCCGCCCACAATAACTTTACAGTTGGGGTACCAAGCACCCAGAAATTACAAGATGAGGTGAGAGCAGGTTTTGCTATAAACGTTATCTACCCAATTAGCATCATTCCTTTTATTATTTTGCCAAAATTGTCGACGTAAGCTACACCCGACCTACAGGGCCATAGTTTAACTAACTGATTGTATTTATGGCGCAAGAACAGCCTTTCTTCGTTTGTAATTTAAGAAGAGGTTTTCATTCGTAGCCATATCATCACCCTCATTTCCATTTGACTCTAGCTGATAGATTCTTCTCAATGAGCTCAAACCTGAAACCCTGAATGAAAAATTACCATCGTAAAGGGTCCGCCATCTAACGTTTTTTTTTTTTCAAGTAGTGCTTATTTCGTGAATGGTAACACTTAGCTCATGTCTGATTTGACAGATAATTAGTTTTATCCTTCCGCTGAACGAATATGGTTGTGTACACGCTTGAACAACGCTGGGAAATATTGCGACATTACTTTGAAAATCATGGTAATGTTGCAGAATGTGTGCGAAAATTGCGTACGGATTTTGGAAGAAGAGAAGCACCGTCAGCTCCGTATGTTCGTTATTTTGTGAAAAAAAGTGAGAGAAACTGGCATCCTCATCGATAAACCAAAGCGTGAAAAGCCAAAAACAGTGCGTAGACCCGAGAATATTGCTGCTGCGGCAGAAAGTGTGCGTGAAGCGCCATCAACATCAATTCACCGTCGTTCTCAACAATTGAACATTTCGGAGACATCATTGAGACGAATTTTGCATAAAGACCTTGGTATGACGCCATACAAAGTCCAATTGGTTCAGGAGTTGAAGCCAACTGACCATCCAATGCGTTTTCGCTTCGCTAAGTGGGCCTGCGATCGACTTACAGAAGATGCCGATTTTGCCAAAAAAATCATCTTTTCAGATGAAGCTCATTTTGATCTTGGCGGGTATGTAAACAAGCAAAATAGTCGCATTTGGGGCACAGAAAACTCGCACGCATACATTGAAAAGTCGGTGCACCCAAAACGAGCCACTGTTTGGTGCGGATTTTGGTCCAGAGGCATAATTGGGCCATTTTTCTTCGAAAATGAGCAAGGAGTGGCTGTTACAATCAATGGCGATCGTTATCGGGCCATGTTGAACGAATTTTTGTTCACAAAAATTGAAGAGGAGGATATTGGCAACATTTGGTTTCAACAGGACGGCGCTACGTGCCACACAGCCGAAGCTACACTCGATGTTTTGCGCCCTGTTTTTGAAGATCGCATTATCAGCCGCAGAGCTGATGTCGTTTGGCCACCTCGGAGCTGCGATTTGACACCGTTGGACTATTATTTGTGGGGTGCCGTCAAAGATAAGTGTTACGCCGACAAGCCAGAGACAATTGACGCTTTAAAGGACAATATTCGTGAAGCCATTGGTGAAATACAGCTGCACACAATCGATAATGTGCTTAAAAATTGGACCGATCGTGTAGGCGACTGCATGGCCAGCCGAGGCAGCCATTTGAATGAAATTATTTTCCATTATTAACCGGAAGGATTGTACTTTCAAATAAAAAAAGAAATTTGAGAAAATATTCAGTAGTTTTTTTTATAGTATTTTCAAAAAAAAAAAATTATTTGGCGGGCCCTTTATAAAGCAAATAATGTGTATTTTCAGTGGAAGAAGAAGAAGAAGAAGAAGACCAGTCGACCAAATGGTCCACAGCAAATATCATCAACACTGAGTTCCAGAAACAAGAACGGAAGATCACCTTCCTGACCGATCGTCTAGGTTTGTTACTATGAAAAAAAAGGTAAACCCGAGGTTGACCTATCACTTTTAGGGACATTTGGAATAGCCTTCTTTCGTTATGAACACTTACCACTTCAAAACTGGAGAATGGGACCCAACTTAGAAAAGTACAATACATAAAGCAAGTCACCAATTTCCATTTCTTTGGTTCACTTTTTATTTTAGCAACGAAGAAGTCGAACTGGTCTTGGAGAGCAAATATGTTCGATTTCGGTTTTTAATCGGCTCAGAGGGTTATAGATTGTGTGCTTCGGATTTCGAGCAGCTTGCCAAAAATCGAAAAATCTTCTTAGACATTACAGAGCCGACCACCGATCTTCATAATATGAAACAGGTTAGATACTCAGTCCGATTCTATAATTAATATCCAACGTTTTCTTAACAGAAAATGCGTCAGAAACATTTGAATATATTCCCGGAACATGACTATTCTTTCTACTTGAAAGGTAAGTTCCACAATTCATAAGCAAGCCTCCTCTACACTACACTTCATTGAGCAGGTTACTTTTGTGAGAAGCACATCGCAACCGAATATCACGTGTACAAATGCCTTTGTTTATACGCGACTTACTTGAAATTTAAGTCCTTAATTTGGAATAAATTGTCGAGTCGACGGGTAATAACGTTGCGATTTGGAGAGCTCCAAGATTTGGATGAGGATTTGTTTCATATTCGAATTACTCCGGAAGGAGCGGACTTTGTCGAAATCCAGGAGGTGTGCACAACTTTGGAGCAAATCGAATTGAACTATACACCGACGTGGAGAAATTTGGGGGTAAGAGTATCTATGTCATGGTTGGCAGCTATTGTTCCTAATTGGTTTTGTCGCCTTTACAGTGGTACCCGGATTTGAACTATTTAATTAAATCAACGTATAACGGCGCGGATGATAACCGGTTGAAGAATCCGAATATTCTTCATTATTTAAACAAACTGCTACAAGCAATACGACCATTAAGCTGTGCTTAAGGCCGAGAAAAGCTTCAATACATATTTTATAGAATATAAACAAATATAGCTGATAAACTAAAAAGGGCTTGTTGAGGGTAATTCTTGAGAGAATAGTGGGCTAAAGACTTTTCAGGGCAAACACTCAGGAGGAGGGAGGACGATATCACTTATGACGTTATGGAATGGGGGCATAAGGCCAGAGTGTGTCGAAGCAGCTGATGAGCTCATTGCGATCTAGGTTTCACAGCAGGAAGTTCATTCCATTGCGACTTTCTATTAGTCTGTAAGTCTTGTGTCCTACTTACAGCTTTGCATAGAAACAGAGAATTTGCGATCTGAGTGTTTCACTGTATTCAATGATGAAAACTATGCGAACGAACTTTCGTCACCGATGACCAGTGCGGTCCAATGGTAGCACTGTCTTATATGAAAAAATTCATGTCTCGAACACAGTCCCAGAGAGTGGCAAGGGCCATAACTAACGACAATAATTTGATCTAAGGGACTTACTTCCCCATTTATAGATACCGCGAAAGCCCACTCCGATGGGACATTATCCGTTGATGAAAGGTCATTGAGTAATAGAGATGGTATTCCGGTAATTTACCACCTCCACCAGGGTGTGACAGCAAGTGACAAATGGCAATTCCTGTCGGATACGTTGACAATGCTTAGAAGCTCATCTGTTTTGTACCACAAACTAAAAAACACGTCGACTTTTGGTGGTTGTCGAGTGAAAGTGCTTTCTAGAACGATACCTTATCCAGGTAGGATCCCCACTTCTTAGTTGGCAAGTTAGGTTAGGGTTAGCAGGGGGGATCTTTTGGAGGCTGTGTTCATTACTATACTTAGAAGAACATGAACATGACCTTTATGAGGTCTCGAGCTGGCACAGTGAGTGAAATGGTGCTGAGAGGTGCACTCAAAACCGTGGCAAAAAAGAAAATCTTTCTACCCGATAGTGCAATCTTGTCTTGTATGTTGTAAAGCTCATGAGCATTTGTGCTCGATGCATTTATCGTTCTACATTTTTCGTCAAACCAGAGATTTCTTACGCTTTCTCGGTTTTGAAACCCAAGACATCAGAAGCTACATTCTACATGGCTCCTTGTCATTAATGTTGTATACATTTTTATGCCGACAGCGAGGATTCGGAGAGATACGATCAGCAAAGATTTTTACCAGTCTCTTGTTACATCAGCTTTTTAACATCACTGGCTTTGTTTGATGACCAAAAGATGTTGGCTCCTCCGTAGGTTCACACATCCATAATATTGGTGGAGTATGCGACATAGATCGCAATGTGTCCAATCGTTGAAGGTCGATTGATCCGGTGACTTTCCAGTCCCTTTACGAATGCTAAGATGTTGGAATCGCCTGTTAGTTAAGTTAACGTTTAAGAAGGTAAATAAAACCGAGTTTTTGAAGGATCTAGATCAGATTTTAAAAAAAGATTAAGGCAAGAAATTTGAATGTCCTGATCACTAGTGTAAAAACGTTCCAAAATTCGAAAACTACATCTCCTAAAACGACACAAAAAATAGACTATCGTTTGCTTAAATAATACCTCACATACGAGTTTTGGGAATCAGTTTATAACGAAAATGATCCTTCCAGTGCATTTGAGATATTCCTATCGATTCTGCACAAGTATATGAAACTTTGCACTACAAAAGACTACACTCTAACTTAATATTAATCGGTTCTTTTAATGAAGTCAAAAGGCCGAGAGAAAAATTTTATTTTTTACGTTTTAAAGTTTTTTTTTTTGGTGTCGGGGGTAACTTAAAATTTTTAATTTTATTTTTATTTTTTCTTTTTAAATTACTCGTGGACCGTAATTGCGACAGGTAACTACTTAAATTAAATTTTTCTTAAGTATTATGCAACAACGCATAGGGTTCCTAGTATGTACAAAGTGGTGCAAAATTTATCATCCAATTTTGTTTTTGAATAATTTTTTTTATGGATGGAAATCTTTATTTGGACCCTTGCAACTATTTGTGTTGTGTGGAAAAGATGATATCCGTCCAGTGGCTATCGCTAGTGTTGATGCACATTTGTACCCATTTTATCGCATTTTCCATGACTTTTCGCAAGATTTCCGGTGATAAGCGTTCGTATTTCTGTCGAACATTCTCCTTAAGGGTTGCGAACCCGAATGTCCGATGCTTATTGACATAAGTCTGCGACTCCAAGTAGCCCCAAAGAAAAAAGTCTAGGATGGTTAAATCTGGCGATCTTGCTGGCCATGCCAAATCGCCAAAACAGGAGATTACGCGACCAGCAAACGCTTCCTGCACAATATCCATTTGGGCTCGTGCTGTGTGTGTGATTGTACCGTCTTGTTGAAACCAAATGTTCACCAGGCCCCGTTCATCCAATTCCGGCAGTCAGAAGTCATTTATCATGGTCCTGTAGCGTTCGCCAGCAACAGCGATTGTATTGTCAATGGCGTCTTCAAAAAAAAGACGGCCCAATTACTCCTCCCGCGAAAAGGCCGCACCACACAGTGGTTTTGAGCGGATGTAATAGCTCCTCGTGTATCACACGCGGATTTTCAATGTCCCAGAAACGAAGATTTTGCTCATTGACGTGACCGCTTAAGTGTAATTTTTTTCGACACAAAATCATCCTCTTCGTTGTTGATTAAGGACGGCTTGACAGTAATTCACACGCGACTGACGGTCAGCAGGAATTAACTGATGCACTGTTTGTACTTTGTGCGGAAACATGTGTAAGTGTTTCACTAAAATTCACTGTAGGGTCCGTCTGGTTATGTCCAATTGAGTAGCCCGTCGTCTGGTTGATGTTTCTTCGTTCTTAGCGACATCGGTAGCCACAGCCGCAATATTCTCGGCCGAACGACCAGTTCGGTGGCGCCCACGTCCAGCATGGTCTCCTATGGTTCCAATCTGTTCAAGTCGAGTAGCTAAGCGGAATGTTTGCCCAGTTGGCACGACACGAACAGGAAATCGACGTCGAAATTCACGAAACTCCACCGACTGATTATAGGTCAAAAAAATCGACACAATCATTCCAAGCTTATGTGAAGTATAGCGCTCCATTGCTTATCTGTTTGTATACTGCAGCTGTCGAGTTCACTAATGTCAAATATGATTGAGGTATGACGCTATTTGCATAAATTATAACATCTTCCGATAGGGTGATTCATTTTGTGCCACCAAAAAGAGCTGACGGCCTTGAAACGCCTAAACAGTTCTTCATTAATTGTAGCTAAGAACCATCTCGATCACGGTAGCTTTCAAACAAAAAAAAATCATTAAAATCGGTTCATTCGTTCAGGAGCTACGATGCCACAGACAGACACACAGACAGACACACAGACAAACAGACTAACAGACAAACAGACAAACAGACAAACAGACAAACAGACAAACAGACAAACAGACAAACAGACAAACAGACAAACAGACAAACAGACAAACAGACAAACAGACAAACAGACAAACAGACAAACAGACAAACAGACAAACAGACAAACAGACAAACAGACAAATAGACAAACAGACAAACAGACAAACAGACAAACAGACAAACAGACAAACAGACAAACAGACAAACAGACAAACAGACAAACAGACAAACAGACAAACAGACAAACAGACAAACAGACAAACAGACAAACAGACAAACAGACAAACAGACAAACAGACAAACAGCCAAACAGACAAACAGACAAACAGACAAACAGACAAACAGACAAACAGACAAACAGACAAACAGACAAACAGACAAACAGACAAACAGACAAACAGACAAACAGACAAACAGACAAACAGTCAAACAGACACGTCAAACTTATAACACCCTCTTTTTGCGTCGGGGGTTAAAAAACGCTGCTAAGCTGAAGATAATTCTTTTTTAAATTTTGGATCGATAGTTTCGTCAGTAAATCAGTGAATATCTCAGCACAGCCTCATCAACTTAACCTCCCATAACCATAACGTATTTTGCAGAGAAGTATTTAATTCTATCTTACTTTAGCTCTTCTCTTGTTCTCTTTTTTCAATGTGTCGACACATTGGTATAATCACAGGGTCCATTCTCAAAGGAAACAAATAATTTAAATACCAACGACTTCTTTGTCCCTGATTCTGCTTATTTCAACTACATACGGCATTCTCGAACTTTGACTTTTGGTATTATTCTCATCCAGTCTAGATTGGGGCTATATGTTACTATCCTGGAGGGAAGCAAAAAAACCAAAAGCAGGTGAAACAGACCCATTAGTCTCTCCTCCTTTCTTCTTAAGACGCTAGAAAGACTGGTGGACCTGTACATTCGCGAAAACCTATTATACAAAAAAGCATGCTTTTGAAATCGTAACATGCTGATTGTAACCGAAAATCAGTAGACACAGCTCTACACACAATAGTTGGAACCGTTGAAAAATCACTCTCCAACTGTTCAAATATGAACAATGATTGAGTTTCAAAAAGCAAGCGGCTGGTCTTATCATCGCACCAGGACTACAATATACGAGTGGTCTTATCATCATACCACGACGACACTTTACGAGCGGTCTTATCAACGCAGAGCGACAACTACAAGAGAGCGTCGTTTCTGAATAACTGATATGCAACTATTATTAGATAATTTATGTATTTAGGACTCTTTATTATTTAACGACTAAAAGATAAGAAAAAGGGATCAATTAATGGTTCTAAGATAAACGTAACATAGATGTAATACCATGTAAAATAAGATAAGGAAAATGTATAAAAACGAAGGAATTTTAGAAATAAAAAGCAGTACTAAAAGAGTATTCAAAGTGTAACATTACATTTGGTCCTTCGAAGCAATCTCAGAGTTTTCCCCCACCAGTGGTAAGAGACTCTGAGAAATTTGAACTAGCAAAAAAAAAAAAAAAAAAAAAAAACAAAAGAGGAACGGAAAGCAACAAGCAATGACGAAAGAAATGGAGCGACTACTTGAACAGCAGAAAGAACTCGGCGAAGAGTCCATACATCTTCGCGATAAAATTACCGGAGATAAATTCCGATCAGCTCAAGTTAGCGACACTTCAAAGCGTTTGAAAAAGATTAAAGATCAGTTTTCAACTAACAACAACAAATTAATGGCATTGGGAATAGATGAGGAACAATACTTCAAGCAAAATTATTTTGAAGCCATTACTGAAATAATTGAAGAAACATTTAGGCTCTTGCATCAAAAGCAAACAGCTGAAGATCAGCAAGGGGTATCATCTAGAATAGAGGAAAAACTAGAAGCAAAACCCAATGAGGAGAAGCAAGGTGTTAACAGTCAGATACAGCTACAAAGAAAATTTGAAAGAAAGGTATATAGGCTACAAGAGCTAATGGATGAAGCCCATGAAGAAATAGACAACAACAAGAAAACAGAATTAACAGTTACGAGAGAAGAAATGGAAGAGCACTTCAAAGAAATAAAACAGGAATACGCAAATTTGTGCAAAATAATTGTGAACGAAGATATTGAGGAAGAATATGAGAACATTGCTCGTAAGTACAGGGTTACAATAAAGCGAGTGATAGTTGCACTAGGAAATATAGAAGCCAAGCCAACTATCAATTCAATAAAGCTGGAAGACATAAAAATTCCAGCATTTTTTGGCAACATAGCTGAATGGCCATCATTTCACGACTTATTTAAGAATTTAGTGCATAGTCAGCAAAATTTGTCGAATGCAGAAAAAATGTATCGTCTGAAGAATTACATTAGAGGTGAAGCTGGAAGGCTTATTCAACATTTGAAGGTGACAGATGCCAATTATGAAGCTGCATGGAGTATATTAACAACAAGGTATGAAAACAAAAGATTGCTATTTACCACACATGTAGATAAGATTTTGGATCATCCGATGGTAAAAACGGAGTCAGCCTTCAGTGTAAAACAACTATTGGATACAACAAATGAATGTGTTCAAGCATTGAAAGGCCTTAGTATCAAGATTGACGACGCAGAACCATTTATCGCAAGGATAATAGTCCGAAAACTAGATAGAGATGGGCTGCGTATTTATGAGCAAAGTGTAAAGAAAACTAAGGAGATCCAAACACTTGAAGACGTACTTCTTTTTCTGGAGCAGCAATATCAGGCATTAGAAGCATATACAGGCAAAAAACAAGGCAACAGTTTTAAACCTAACCAGAAACAAACTAGCACATTCCATATATCACAAAAGAGTTGCGATTATTGCAAATTAATCGGTCATGAGCTGGTAAATTGCAGAAAGTTTCAAGCAACCACAATCATTGAGAGAAGAAATTTTATAAAAAAGAATAAATTATGCTATCGATGCATGAACCATAAATTCGATATTAAATGTATAAACAGTATGGAAAACTGCAAAAAATGTGGAAAAAATCATCATACTCTTCTTCATATTGAGGAATTCAAGAAGGAGGAAAAAAATCTGGAAAAAAGCATAAATATGGTAACCGGACAAGAGAAGGCGTCAACAGTGCTACTAGCAACAGCACAAATAAGAGTAAAAGCAGCAGACGGAAGCTTCATCACGCTAAGAGCTCTGATAGATCAAGGTTCGCAGAAGACAACTATTTCTGAAGAAGCAGCCCAGATATTACAACTACCGAGATTAAAAGAGAAGACACAACTACACGGCCTTGGGGATACAATCGTTGGTATATCAAAATCAAAGCTAAACTTGGAAGTGCGGCCTAGAATTTTAAGCAATGAAAAACTGTTGATTGAAGCATTAGTCCTTAATAAGCTAGCAGGAGCTATTCCAGATACATCATTTAAGTACAACAATGATGATTGGAAAAATTATACACTAGCAGATCCGAATTTCAACAGATCTGATCGAATAGACATGGTGTTAGGCGGCGATATCTACTCAACGATTTTGGAGGAAGGAATTCATAAAGTTGGTAAAATTGTAGGTCAAGCTACAAAACTAGGATGGATACTGTCAGGGGTATTAAAGTCATACCCACATAATAACAAATTCATCACAGCTATGACAACAAATCTGGAAAAATTTTGGGAAACAGAGGACATTATTGAAGTGGAAGCTCAAAACAAATCAAATAAATGTATTCAACATTACCATAGGAACACCAAACAAGATAAAGATGGTAAATTTATAGTAAAGCTACCCTTCCAACAAGATAATCAGCTAGGGAATTCACGAAAACAAGCATTGGCAAGATTCCTCAGTATAGAAAACAAATTAGAAAAAAATCAAGAATTACGAGAAGATTATGTAAAATTTATGGAGGAATATATCGAGTTAGGTCATATGAAGGAAAAGGTAATCCAACAAGAAGGCAAATATTATCTACCACATCAAGCAGTAATTCGACAAAGCAGTTTAACAACAAAAGTATGAGTAGTTTTCGATGGATCAGCAAAAACTACCAATGGAAGAAGTTTGAACGATGTGCTCCTAGTTGG
This sequence comes from Merodon equestris, assembly GCA_958301585.1. NCBI lineage: Eukaryota > Metazoa > Arthropoda > Insecta > Diptera > Syrphidae > Merodon > Merodon equestris. Next base: position 112,764,297 of record OY284416.1, read on the forward strand.
CCCTAGACTTCAGAAGGATCTCTTTGAAATTATTCGAAAATGGAGATTGTGGAGATACGTAATAATGGGGGATATAGAAAAAATGTATAGACAGATAAAGATAGCAGAAGAAGATCAGCAATACCAAACGATTTTATGGCGAAAAAGTAGAAACGACCCGATAAAAGAATTCCAGCTGACGACAGTTACATATGGCACGGCATGTGCACCATTTTTGGCAACAATGGCCCTACAGGATATAGCCGAAAAATGTGACAATGATAAAATTAGTGAAATCATAAAATCAGACTTTTATATGGACGACCTTCTAACGGGCGCAAATACAATTGAAGAATGTAAAAATTTCAAACAAGAAGTTACCAGAGAATTACTTAAATTTGGATTTAATTTGCGGAAATGGCTATCAAATTATGAAAGTATAATAGATTATGATGGAGCTACACAAAAAAATGAGATAATACAGCTGGAAGAGGGTGATGCGATAAAAACTCTAGGATTGCACTGGAACCCTTGCAATGACGAATTTTTATTCAAAATAAATCAGGAGAAAATAAAGCTAATTACGAAAAGACAAGCCTTATCAAAACTGGCAAAAATATTTGACCCAATGGGATGGTTAGCGCCAATAACTGTAGCTATCAAATTATTTATCCAAAAATTGTGGCTACTGAACATTGACTGGGATGAAATCTTAGACGAAGAATTATCTAAAGAATGGACGGAATTAGAAGAAAAGCTCTTTCAAATTGAAGAAATAAAAATCCCAAGATGGGTACAAGTAGAAAATGAAGTACATTGGGAACTACACGGGTTTGCAGATGCATCAGAAAAAGCTTTTGCAAGCGTTATATATGCAAAAAGAGGGTCACATGTAACAATTCTAGCAGCAAAGAGCAGAGTAAATCCTGTTAAAAACAAAAAAACGCTACCAAAACTAGAACTATGTGCAGCACATTTGCTGGCGAAGCTAACAAACAAGGTATTACAAACATTTAAAAACAAGGTAAACATATTCGCGTGGAGTGACTCCACTATAACATTAGGTTGGATAAAAAATAATAAAAATAAAGACAAATTTATTAGAAATAAAGTGGTTGAGATTCATAAGTTATTGCCAGAAGGAGTTTGGAATCATGTAGCATCCAGTGACAATCCTGCTGATATAGCATCAAGAGGTATTTCACCAGAAAAACTTCTACAATTCAAACTATGGTGGAATGGACCAACATGGCTATCCGAAAGCGGTCATTACCCTCTGAAACAACGATCAAATGAAAACATAATCATTGCAACAGTCACGACACAAAAACAAGAACATTTTATGGAACCTTTACTAGATAAAATATCCAGTTATTCAAAGTTGGAAAGGATCATAGCATATGTACAACGGTTTGCTATAAATCTTAAGAACTTCAAAAGGATGCCTTATCTAACAGCCAAAGAACTCTGGTTAGCACATCAAAGCATCATAAGGTATCAACAACAGATAGATTTTGCCGAGGAGATCAATTCTATTAAAAACAATAAACAAGTTGAGAGAAGAAGTAAGTTGGCCACGCTAAACACGTTTTTAGATAACGATGGTATCTTAAGAGTTGGAGGAAGAATAGAACGTTCATCGCTGACCTACAATCAGAAACATCCAATAGTTCTTCACAAATCAAAGTTAGTTGATCTATTAGTTAAATATACCCATAAAACATCACTACATGGAAGTAATCGGTTGATGGAGTGCATACTTAGACGAAAATATTGGATCATTGGAGCCAAAAGTATCATCAAGAAATGTATAAGACATTGTCCTAGATGTATACGATACAATCAAAGTACGAGCAGTCAAATAATGGGCAACCTACCAGAATCTCGAGTAACAGAATCTCATCCATTTACTTCTACTGGAGTTGACTATGCAGGTCCCTTCCAAATGAAGTGTTCCAAAGGAAGGGGTCAAAAAACATTTAAAGGTTATGTAGCCATATTTGTCTGTCTAGCTACAAAGGCTATTCATTTAGAAGCAGTAACAGATATGACTACAGAATGTTTCTTGGCAGCATTAAGGCGATTTTTTAGCAGAAGAGGAAAAAGTAAGTACATATACTCTGATAATGGCACAAACTTTGTCGGAGCACACAGAAAACTCGACAAAGACTTTAAAAAGGTATTGCAAAATAATGCAACAGTAGCACCAGTACTAGCAACCGAGAAAATAGAATGGAAATTTATTCCGCCGGCAGCTCCTCACTTTGGAGGAATTTGGGAAGCCGGTGTTAAATCCATGAAACATCACTTAAATAGGGTAATTGGCGACGTTAAACTAACATATGAAGAAATGAGTACACTATTAGCACAAATTGAAGCTGTCTTGAATTCAAGGCCATTGTATTCCCTGGGTAGCAGTCCGGAAGACGTAAATATCTTAACTCCAGGGCATTTCCTAATTGGGCATCCGATAATCGACATCCCCGAGCCAATAGCAGAATCAAAGATATCTTCTTTAGATAAATGGAAGCTGATCCAAAAAATAAAACAAGACTTTTGGAAAAGATGGAGGGAGGAATACTTGACAACTTTACAACAGCGGTATAAATGGAAATACCCGCAAGAAAACTTAGAAAAGAATCAGTTAGTGTTGATAAAAAATGAGACAACGCATCCATCGAAATGGCCCTTGGGAAGAATATTGGAAGTCCACAAAGGCGAAGATGGTAAAACGCGAGTGGTTACTTTAAAAATCCAGAATGGCACTATCAAACGTCCTATACATAAACTTTGCCCTCTAATGAATTCAGATTTTTATGATTCTAAGGAAACAGGGAAGGTAAGAGTTAATTTCACAAGGACTCAAACGGAGATACACTCTGGCAGTGATGGGAGAAAACGAATAGTTACATCGAAACCAAAAACTACAACAATCAAGCGACCAGCCGACAAAATCTGTACATTAGAAGTCACAGAACTAAAGGAATCAAAGGGCGAATCGAAAATTGTCAACCTGGCAAGTAGTAAACCGATAAAATCATTAAAAGGAAAATCAAATATACAGAGCTGTTTTCTGATTCTTAGTTTCCTACTGTTTGCAAAAGGATTAAGAGCAGCACCATTTATGAGGGGTGCTGCAATATCCCCACTACAAAATGGTACCACAATTTTCTTGCATAACGTCGGTAAAATGGATATTGAAATGTCAAGATGGAACTTACTTATATATTTTGATTTGAGTACATACTTTCAAGAAATGGACATCATCCCAGGGTTTATTAAATCACTCGACGAGCACTGTTTTCGGTTAGCTAAGTATAAAGACGCATGTGAAACGATGTCAGCCTCAGTTAAACGGCGACATAATATACTCAAGCAAAACAACGATCTACTAATCAGAAAACCAAGAAGAAAGAGAGCTCCATTTGAATTTGTAGGCTCAATATACCATGTTCTTTTCGGAATGATGGACGCTGATGACAGAGACGAGATGGAGGAAAACATGAGAAATCTTTTGGACAACCAGAAAAATCTCCAGCACTCCCTTCAACTGCAAACAACAATCATCGACGCAACAGTCAATATCCTAAAAAAGACTACGGAGGATATAAATAGAAATTACGACAAAATGAGAAATCAACTAGGAATGTTTTATGAGGAAATTACCAAGATACAAAACGAAGAAAGAAGTGCGTTGATTTTCCAGCTACTAACAACTCAAATAAATTTAATATTGGATGATTGCGATAGCATCCAATCATCAATCATAGGACTTCTGATTGACATAAATCACGGTCATATTAATCCCCAACTACTAAATCCTGGTCAGTTGCAGCATGAAATAGAAATTATAAAAGGACAGCTACCACCAACCCAGGTATTACCAGGTGAATTAAAAGAAGTTTATAGAAGGTTAACAGCTAAAGGAATTATTTCTGATAAAAAATTAATTGTATACGCTGAAATACCGTTAATGTCCACTGAACCATCCGACATATTCAAATTAATGCCTCTACCAATAACCAAGAATAACAAGACGATAATAGCATTATTGGACGCAGAATATATAGTATACAATTTTGGAGCTAATTGGTATATTCTAATGACACAACCTGAGCTAAATATTTGTGAGAAAAGCTCGGACAACCGTTACTCTTGTAAGGGTAATAAACCATGGAGACCCGCAACAGAGAAAACCTGTGAAATTTCATCCCTTAAAGGATCTCGGGGTGGAGATTGCATCTTTGAAGAAATACACCAACAGAGCTATTGGAAGGAACTGTCGAACAATCAATGGGTCTTCAAAATATTCCATAACAATTTGCTGTACGTAGATTGTGGTGTTAAGAAACAAAATTGGATTAATCTTCCTTTACAAGGAATTTTAGAATTGAAACCTGAGTGTACCGCCATTCTTGATGGTATTACTTTGAAATCGGTCCAGCAATATGCCTCTCGAATCAACATTGCAAGCAAGGCAATATCATGGATAAGCGACTTCAGTTCCATCGACGAAATCAATGTAAAACTACCGCAGACGATGGTATTGAACAACAGTTTGGATATCAATCATCTAAAGACACATCTTAGCATTCTGAAGGAAGCACATGTGGAACTAAAGAGTCTAAAATTTCACACAATGAGCGGACACACATCCTTGTTACTGATTGTGTTAATATTAATTATAATGCTTATTATGTATATAAAATCAAAATGCCGTAGTAATAGTAAAACAATAAGTATCGATTTTTCTCCCCCTGCTCTTCATTAATCCCCGGCAGAATGTTCAAATATGAACAATGATTGAGTTTCAAAAGGCAAGCGGCTGGTCTTATCATCGCACCAGGACTACAATATACGAGTGGTCTTATCATCATACCACGACGACACTTTACGAGCGGTCTTATCAACGCAGAGCGACAACTACAAGAGAGCGTCGTTTCTGAATAACTGATATGCAACTATTATTAGATAATTTATGTATTTAGGACTCTTTATTATTTAACGACTAAAAGATAAGAAAAAGGGATCAATTAATGGTTCTAAGATAAACGTAACATAGATGTAATACCATGTAAAATAAGATAAGGAAAATGTATAAAAACGAAGGAATTTTAGAAATAAAAAGCAGTACTAAAAGAGTATTCAAAGTGTAACATTACACCAACAATGAATTCACCATGATTGCCTTCCTCGATATTGAACGACCTTTCAATAACACAAAACCACTAGCCATCACCAATGCATTAAGCAAACTAGAGGTTAATGGTAAAATAAATGTTTTTAAGCAGGTTGATTCATTCGAAATTCGGCTGCTACCAAACAAAAAGGCAGTAAAACGTGGCACACCAAATCGCCGCAATTGTATGTGCTGGTTGTAAACAAAATATTCCTATCCCTGGAGGACAGCGGGTTCAAAGGCATTGCATATGCAGACGATATTGCACTAGTAATTGGCGGGAAACATTTACCAACAATCAGGGATTATTTTTCAAACAAATCCTTTCAAAACGTAGCCAGTGTGGCGCGATACTCGACAGGAAACTCAACTGGAAATTGAATGCGGAGGAACGCATCAAGAAAGCAACGACTGCGATATCAAACCCCATATTACCCATTTGCTGTATACCGTGGTTGTTAGACCTATACTTATTTACGGATGCCTTGTCTGGTGGTCGGCACTATGTAAATCTAACTATTGCAAACTCCTAAGCAGAGTTCAAAGGATGGCGTGCATCGCGATGCTTCACCTACTCCCCTTGGATCTCTTTGGCTAGGAAAAAGCAAAGAAATCGGCGCTGCGACTTAAGAGGAATCCGCTCACTGGAAGTTCTACGAAATAGGGCAAGCTGGTATTCTTCGTCAAAGCAATGATCTAAGTGAAGTCACGGACTACTTGATGCCGAACCTTGACTTAAAGATTCTCCATAAAACAACAATTCTCGAACGACGACAATGGGAGGCCAAGAAAAGGCACTGCACCGGAAATATACACAGACGGGTCTAGGACATGCAATGGTGTGGGAGCCGGTATCTATGCATCGACCCTAAAAATCAGCCAATCTTTTAGACTACCTAATCACGCTGAATTAACGGCAGCTCGTGAGTCCGCCGGCTGGCCGTCTGTGAGATCGATGAACAACAGAGACATCGTCATCTACACAGATAAGATAGCCAAGCTGCAATAAAAGCACTCGAATCACCAATAATAAGATCAAAATTGGTTAGGCACTGCCGCACGTCTCTAAATGGGAGGCAGACGAACTAGCCAAAATAAGCACAACACTGGAGCTCTTGACTGTTAAAAGAAACGCAAAAATATAAAATCTTGGTAAATGCACTGCAACAGGCAAATTAGGGATCGCATGACCTTGAAACATGCAACTATGTGAGATGAACTTGGCCCAGGTATTGCCAACGTAAAACCACAAGCCTGCCAAAAATACGTAGGCAGAATATAAGTAGCCTAATCGGAGTTCTAACAGGACATGCCATACAACGACTATTGCAGTAGGTGTCATGATGAGGAAGAGGAAGAATCTGCATTTCATCTTCTATGTAATTGCCCTGCTTTAACCGCCTCAAGAAGACGTTTTCTGGGATAATATTTCCTTAATGAACTAACGAATCTACCCGAAACGGAGATCTATAAAATATTGTTTTATTCAGCACTTAAAATGATTCCAAGAGTAACGGTGACCAAGTCGACTCAAGTGGTAGTACAATGGACCGTTCTTAAGTTAAGGGATTCCCACCGCTTTTTACGGAGGGAAGCCATCTAACCTAACCTAACCTAACCTACATACGCAGTGTCTCTCTTGCATCAATTACCTCGTACTTTTGGCTCCCAAAATATTAGATTCATACCTGACCCATATGGGCTCCCTGCCATATTTCTGAAAAAATGTTACTCAACCCTGTCCCTATCCCTTTCCTTATCCTTTTCCCTATCTCTCTCACAATTATTCATTTCTCTAAGAAAATTAATCCAAATATTTGAAATGCTTTCAGCCTTAAGTCAAAATCTATTTCTATCGATTTCGGTAAGACCTTCCACAAATTTTCTCATAGGCTACAATATAATTCAAATTGCTTACCCTTGACCTTGTAGCCATTTTATTAAGGCTTGTCTAACCTGGAAAATCTCATTATAGTTTTAAATCTGCCTTTTCTCACCTTCTTTTAACTCCCTGCGATGTTCCACTTCTTTTCATTCTTACCATTACGCGATATTGAAATGGTTGGTTAACCTTCCTACACCTCATTAGAGATGCTGCGAGATGACATGAGTCTTGCTTGATATAATGGAATTTCAAGTTTTTTTTTTCTATCTAGAGCTTGGAGCTTAACATTTCAAATATTCAATCAATTCCTTTAAGTAGGCGCATCAAATCTCCTCATCTTTACTTTCTTCACTATCAACCCATTTCTATTGTTCAGATGATCTGTGACTGAAAGACGCATTTCATGTGACCAAGAGCTCAATTTGTGAACACATATTGGCGATACAATTCTTAAAAACAATTCAGCAATCGATTTCACGAAACCATGGTCCAGCTCCAGCCCCTATGTCAGCCGTCGCTTCATCACGAACATACTCACAACATATTTCAAAAATCAAGAGCACACTACGCTGCTTCTTCGTTTTACTCTTCGAGGTCTGTCCTCGAATAATCGTTTGTTTCTCCCTCCTATCAAGACTCAAGAGTCTATCAAGACCGCCGTGAAGTAATCAACTTAAATACCCGACTCTTTTCGGATACTATTGCTTGCACGATTCTTTAAAAGGTAAGCTTTTTAAATATACATATGTCTTCGTGATATACGAAGGCTTTATGGCTCTTATGAATCTATCTCTTGTAGGCGAACATTAGCCAGCGACTTCGACTTCAGTACATCATGCTTAAAATTCCGTCTTCTCAATCGGCCTCAAAAAAAGACATCAAAATACGCGTATTAAAATCCGCGTTTTATTTTTAAAGGCTTGAGATAGCACAAGTCACCACCGTCAACTGAAGTTATCACCAGAAATTCTTCGAGGAAGGTAAATTTTCATCTTTTCCACTTCTCTTTAGTCTCTGGTTACCCATCAGCTGACAGCAACTTTGGCGCTAGCCCTCCAACAGACTTTGTGGGATCCAAGCTCACAACATAAGCAAACAACAATTAAAGCTTTTGGCAAAACACAGACGGCATATCGTAGACACCAACCAAACGATTTGCGTCTGCCTAAAAGCATGCTCACTTGCTCGCTTGCAAGATGGGTGTGCAAAAAACCCCACCATCGGGCCAATCCCTCTCCTATACCTATAACCTATCCATCTACCAACTTTAACTCCTTCCCAACGACAACTACAACATCAACCCCCACTTCAACAACTACAACAACTACAACCTCTTCAACAGTAAACACAACAACCAATGTAACAGTTACCAACAACAATGCCATAACAGCTCCAGTATCATCACTATCAACAACAACTGACATCGCTAATCCCGACGTCTTGCAAACAAAAAGATGTAGGACGTCCCCTGAAAAAGATAACCAAAATAAACCAAAAAAATCTAAAAAGCAAAACACTCTAAAAAACTACTGGCTGAACCAACCTCCGAAGACTTCTCACAATCGTTTTGACATCCTCTCAACAGACGACGAAATCGGCGAAACTGACAATCCAGGAAAAAACGAAAAAGAAGACGCCGAATCAAAGACACCGAAACCTCCCCCAATGTATGTCCAAGGCGTAAAATACATTCACGTCCTTATCAAGCACTCGACATTTCTACAAATAAGGAGCCTACGAACTAAAAGTACTACCAAACAACGAAATTAAAATACAACCCTCTGACTAATTAACGTACACAAAAATTGTTAAAACACTAAAATCAAAAAACACGGAGTACTATACTTTTAAACCCAAAGAACAACGCAGCATCAGAGTAATATTACGAAATATGCACCCATCTGCAGACCAAGAAGAAATTAAAAAAGAACTAAACGAATACGGACACACTGTTACTAAAATACACAACATCCTACAACGAGGAACTAAAAAACCACTTCCACTCTTCTCTGTTGAACTCCAGAGCAACAAAAACAACAAAGACATCTATAAGATCACACACTTACTGGACTGCAAAATCGCCTTCGAGCCCCCACATCAAAAAAGAACTATCCCCCAATGCATGAACTGCCAAAAATACGGACACACCAAGAACTTCTGTACGCTGGAATCAACCTGTGTAAAGTGTGCAGGCAAACACAGGACGTCCGAATGCGCATTAAAGCACGACTCATGCAGTATAAAATGCGCACTCTGCGGCGAAGCTCACACTGCAAACTATAAAGGCTGTGAAGTCTACAAAACTCTGAAAGTACAAAGATTCCCGTCGCTCAGAAAAAAGACAATAGAAGACCCAGAGATTACTACTGAAGACAAAAACCATAACGCAAATAATTCCAAAACCACCTCCACCTCAACTAATCCAGTGTCAACATTCGCTGACGTCACTAAAAGCATTCCCATCCAACAATATTCCGACTAAAAACAACAAACAAAAAGACTTGCCAAATTCTTCAGACGATCTATCCGAAATCAAACAAATGATGAAACAGCTGATAACGCAGATCTCTAACATGATGAACATTTTAACCTTATTAATGACTAAACTAAACAATGGACAGTAATACATATCTAAAAATAGTCATATGGAATTCAAATGGACTGATCCAACATGCACAGGAATTAGGACAATTTATCAAAAACAACATATCCTAGTATAAAAGAAAGCCATGCTAGTGAAATAATAAATTTCAGTACGTTAGTATCCAATCTGACGGTGCATTTGGAAAATGCGGCTGCAACTCCGCATTTGAATAATCCCTTCCTGATCGATCAACTTGTGAGCAAGCTGCCGGTAAGTAAGAGAGAGGAATGGGCCAGACATGTTATCGCAACGTCATCTGTTTATCCAACTGTTCGCGAATTTAGTGATTGGCTAAGGCGAGTTGCCTCTTATGTATCGATAGCTATTGGCATTGGCCAAAATAATTCTAAGCCACAAGAGAGAAAGTCGAGGGGTAACTCGGTTTACACCATCACCGAAGGAACCAAAACAAAATGTTTCGTATGCACCAAAGAACACCCTTTTAAAGGTGTCACAGTTGCTGATAGATGGAGCATCGTCAAAGCAAACCACGCATGTTTTTCGTGCTTACGTTCCGGACACGCGGTCTCAAAATGTCCCATCCGTCGAGAGTGTGGTATTGCGTATTGCCACAAATATCATAACCGCCTGCTCCATGACCCCAATAGAGATAATTTGCAATCGCACTGTCCATCCAAAAGTAACCAATCGACTGAACTCAACAAACCTAATACAGTTCCAAACACTAATGATCAGCTGTCAAGCCCGATATCGCCGCAGCAAAATGCAAGTATCCACGCTATTGACGACGGAAAGTCTCATAAACAAACACTTTTAAAATTCATCCCTGTGAGGCTAAGCGGGCCGAAAGGAACCTGCATAAACATAGTGCGTCCATTGAAGGTAATTAATTTCGATGAAAGTTTCTCGGCACATAGTACAAAGTTAGGATGGATACTCTATGGGTCTAACGAAAACAATAACTCGGGGGCCTATGTCGAACGTCACGATCCACTGGTTAGTCTACACAAACAGGTGAAGGAGTATTTTACGATTGAGAACTATGGAACAAAACCTCTTGAAGCGATTTCATCTGAGGTAGACGAAAGAGCTGAGAATATATTACGCGCAACAACAAGAAAAATTGGTGATCGATATGAAACCGGACTTTTGTGGACAGCTGATGACATCGTGTTTTCTGAGAGCTATACGATGGCACTGCATCGGTTAGAAGCCGTAGAAAGGAAAATGCTAAGAAATAATGAATTCGCGGAATGGTATAGAAGTAAGATAAAAGAATATCTACAGAAAAATTACGCCCGAAAACTCCTACCGCAAGAACTATCGGACGATGGGAACAGGCGCATTTGGTATTTACCGCATTTTGCTATTGCCAACGTTAATAAAGGTAATAAACTTCGCTTAGTATTTGATGCAGCCGCGGAATCTAGCGGCATGTCCCTCAACACCGTCCTGATGAAGGGGCCAGCTTCTTACCAACCAAAGTTACTTCTATCGATATTATTTCGATTCCGTCAAGGGAAAGTAGGTGTATGTGCTGATATCCGTGAAATGTTCCTGAGAATAAAAATACGAAAAGAAGACCAAAACGCTCAACGGTTTTTATGGAGGGACGGCAAACAAGAGATGCAGCCCGAAGTTTATGTGATGACTTCAATGATATTTGGATCGAAGAGCTCGCCATGTTCCGCCCAGTACGTCAAGAATATTAACGCCTTAACATCTGAGGGGCTAAGCCCGCGAGCTGTATCCGCTATAGTTGATTGCCATTGTGTAGATGATTATGTCGATAGCTTTGATACTGAAGAAGAAGCAATTACTATATCAAGAGAGGTAGTAAATACGCACAGTAAAGCAGGTTTTGAATTAAGAGGGTTTTCATCAAACTCAATAAAATTTAATAATGTGTTTCGCGATCAGGCATGCGGTTCAAATCTTACTAACACTGTTTCAAATTACCTTACAACGGAGAAAATATTGGGGATGTATTGGGACCCAAAAAACGATCGATATGTTTTTATGGTAAAGTTCGAGAGGATACCTCAAGCTGTACTAGAAGGTAAACGGCGACCGACGAAAAGCCAGGTATTGGGTATAACCATGTCTATATTTGATCCTTTTGGGTTTTTGGCCAACATTTTGATTTTTTCTAAAATTCTTTTACAAAGGTTGTGGGAGACAAAGACAGACTGGCATGATCCTGTGCCAACAGAGATATATAATAGATGGTACAGGTGGTTTAAGCAACTTGAGAGAATAAAAGAATTCGAGATTCCAAGATGCTATCATCCTTGTTTCACAAATCCTTGTACCAAGATTCAGCTTCACATATTCGTGGATGCAAGCGAAGTTGCCATGGCAGCTGTTGGTTACTGGCGCATATCATATGATGGCAATGTCAAAATTATGTTTGTGATGGGCAAAACAAAATGTAGTCCCATCAAGGCACTGTCCATACCCAGACTTGAGCTCCAAGCGGCGGTTCTAGGTGTAAGATTAAAAGACGCGATATTAAAGGGTCACAATGTCAACATTAGTTCATTTACATTCTGGTCGGACTCAAAGACCGTCATTCATTGGATAAATTCAGATAGTCGCGGTTATAAACAGTTTGTTGCACATCGCATATCTGAAATACTAGAATCTTCAGACGTACACCACTGGAGATGGGTACCAGGAGCTCAAAATCCTGCCGATGATGGGACACGACCACAGTTAACAACAAAACCTTCGAATGAATCGATATGGTTAAACGGTCCACCATTTTTATTGAAGCCTAGCGAAGAATGGCCCAAAATGCCTAGTGACACCAGGGCACATGAACAGTTTGCTGAGAAGAGGTCTACGTATATATTATCAATAGTTGAAGAGTCCTTTATAATACCGTTCTCCAATTACACTAGCTATTATAAACTGCTGCGTATCATATGTTGGGTACAGCGTGCTGTAGCGAAATTTAAACGTTTGAGTAAACAGAAATATCCGGCGACAGATGCACTTTCAACGATAATGGAGCTATCATCAAGGGAAATAAACAGCGCTGAAAAACTGGTATGTCGCATAGTGCAAGGCAAGGAGTATATTGACGAGATAAGATGCCTGAAGTCTAATCTAACCGTACCTAAAACTAGTTCGATATTTAAATTAACCCCAATACTAGACGATGAACACTTAATACGCTTAGGCGGCCGTATTGACAAAGCTGAATGTGTGCAGGGCGATACAAGAAGACCAATAATAATACCGAAAAAACATCCAATGACAAAGCTTATTGTGCGATATTATCATGAAATGTATCAACATCAGAATCAAGATGCGATTATTTGTGCGATACAATCTAAATTCTGGATTCCGAATATCCGCCAATTCGTTCGAACAGCTAAACTTGAATGTCAATACTGCAAGAACTCGGCAGTCGTCCCAGAGACACCGTTAATGGGCCAACTTCCCACGGATAGACTTACACCCTATATCCGCCCCTTCTCATTTACGGGGTTAGACTATTTCGGACCTATGCAAGTAACGATTGGTCGTCGTCATGAAAAGCGTTGGGTGGCGATATTTACATGTTTAACCGTTCGTGCAATTCATCTGGAGCTGGCCAATGATCTATCCACAGATGCTGTCATTTTGTGCCTACGCAATTTTATGAATAGGCGGGGAGTACCAGTTCGGCTAAGGAGCGACCGCGGCACTAATTTCGTCGGTGCGAGCAAGGAGAAATGGCTCACTAATCTAAAGGCTATCGGTGAAGAATGTACACGTCGTGGTGTTGAATGGGTTTTTAACACACCAGGGGATTCGGCTGCCGGTGGGGCTTGGGAGCGAATGGTGGGTTGCGTTAAGCGTGTTCTAGCGGTTACCTTAAAAGAAAAGGCACCACAAATACATACTTTAAATAGTCTATTGATCGAGGCCGAAAACCTAGTAAACTCGAGACCTCTTACGCATGTGCCACTCGAAAGCGAATGCGCAGAGCCCCTTACACCTAACCACTTCCTGCTAGGTTGTCCGAACTACGTGCAGACACCGGCGGTGAATGAAGTAGCATGCTTACGAAAGCAATGGCATATATTGCAACAGCTTAAGCAAACATTCTGGCGAAGATGGATTCTAGAATACCTACCCACCCTTACCCGTCGTACAAAATGGCACAAACAAGTGAAGCCATTAAAAGTTGGCGACATTGTTCTTATATGCGACGAAAACCAGAGTAGGGGAGAATGGAAGCGAGGAAGGGTAGTGGAAGTTTTTCCAGCCTCAGACGGACAGGTGCGCTCAGCGTTAGTCAAATCATCGTCGGGACTACTCAGAAGGCCAGCATCTAAGCTAGCAAAATTAGATGTAATAGTTGGTATAGGTGAATCTAATTAATCGATTCACGGGTGGGGGGATGTTGCCGAATGAATTAACTACTGAGTTCATCCTTTATAAATCTGTTATATGTACATATAACATCCCTGCTTATTGTGTCACATTCGAACATCATGAATAACTTGATGACCGACATTCGGTCATTTGCCGAATAGCCGCCAAAGGGGAACGACACAGTAAGTAGGTATGTTATAGGTACATACGCATAAAATGTATACGTTTTGTTTTCCGTAGATAATAAAACAACAAATATAAAAAGGAAGTTTTATTATTTCATCCCGCCAACGCACCTATACTAATTGGATACCACCAAAAAGCCCCACTGAACGAAACTATACCGCACTTAACAAACCACAAGACAGACTGGAATGCGTATCCCGAATTAATTGACAAACAATTTGATATTAAAATCCCACTAAAATCGACCGAGAACCTACGCCAAACTTTATTAGACAAAAAATAAAAAATAAACGCAAACTAAGAAAAATTTGGCAAACAACCAGATCACCACTTGACAAAGCTAAACTCAATAAATCGACGAAAGAACTAAAAGCAATCCTGAAGGAAGACAAAAACCGCAAACTAACTAAATATTTAATGAACGTTTCAGCAACTCAAAAAACTAACTACTCGCTATGGAACTTAACTAAGAAACTAAAAAACAAAACCACTCACCAGCCACCATTGATGAATGCTGATGGATCCTGGTCTAGAACCCCTGGGGACAAAGCTAAAACCCTGGCTGACTACTTCAAAAGTACATTCACAAACACTATCAACGAACAAAATATTTTAACCTCACCTATAACTACTACAATCAACGCAAATTTTAAAAAAATAACCGCGAACGAAATGAAACTTTATCTAAAAGATAGACTCAACCTAAGAAAAGCTGCGGGATATGACATGATCACTGGAAAGCTACTAAAACAACTTCCTGACTACTTCGACTAAATTATTACCCCAAAATCTGGGAAGTGTCCAAAATAATAGCCATACCCAAGCCAGGCAAAGACCCAACAATGACCAACTCATATAGGCCAATAAGCTTATTACCTATTATATCGAAGATTTTTGAAAAGATGTTACTTGACCGTATTAATATAGTTGTAAGACAAAAAAATCTCATACCGGACCACCAATTTGGATTTCTGCAAAAGCACTCGACAGTTCAACAGGTTCACCGAGTTACCAACAAAATACTAAACGATCTGGACAAAAAACGGTTTTGTGTGGCAGTTTACCTAGACGTTGCGAAGGCTTTCGATAGTGTTTGGCACAAAGGACTCTTATTTAAACTTAATAAAATGTTACCAGGCTACCTAGCAATAATCAAAAGTTATTTAGAGGACAGGCACTTCTATGTGCAATACAATGACGAATGCTCCGAACTATGCAAAATAGACGCAGGTGTCCCTCAAGGAAGTGTTTTAGGACCAACACTCTATCTTCTCTACACATCCGACATACCAAGGCCAACTAAATCCATGCTAGCTACGTTCGCAGACGACACCGTTATCCTATCTTCTAACAAATGCATTAAACTTGCTACACAAGAAGCTAACTTAGCCCTAGATAGAACAGCCGCCTGGTTCCGCAAATGGGGAATCAAGATAAACGATAACAAAACCGTACAAGTCACATACACGACAAAAAAAAACTTTGATCCACAAAGCATCAAACTAAACAACAAAGAAATTACCATTGACAATGCTGCAAAGTACCTGGGAATAATTATAGACAATAAACTGACATGGAAACCGCATATGTATAATATTCAAACGAAACGTCATCAAAAATAAATTCAGGCAGTTATACTGGCTTCTTGGAAAAAACTCCAAGCTATCCACAGAAATGTATTGAATACATTAAATACGACAAAGAAAAATTTAAAACGCAATTAATATACAGTAACCTATCGAATTTAGTAGTGAATAATAACTGCCCTGATATATCTAGTGAATTTAAGAATCGTATTGAAGCATCTATTAAAAAATTAAAGAAAGCTCTTGATATCAAACCTTATTATGTTGAGTGGTATAACAATGAACTTAAACAACTTAAGAAGGAAAAAATACTTAGGTACAACATTTGTACTATTGTGGGTTCTACTAGGAGTTGGATAGTCTATAAATCCGTCCGTAATAAATACAAAAATTTATGTGTGAAAACATTGAATCAAAAATTGAAGAGAAGACAGGAAATCAAAAAGATATGTGGAGAGTGATAAAAAAATATGTTTTGTCTAAAGCGCAGCAGGAAATTTCGAAGATCGAAATAAACAGTGTAAAAATAACCAAGAGTGAGGACATCGCAAACGAACTTAACGAATTCTTTGTGGATAGTATCGTGGTAATAAATAACGGCATTCCTAACTTCCAATATGACGATACTATAAATAATTCCTTACGTGTTTTCAAATTTAAGCAAATATCTATGAAAGATTTAGAGGATACCATTAAACAAATGAATAATAAAAGTGATTTAAACGGACTAAAGACAACAATGATGTTAGATTGTAAAGAGTTGGTACTTCCTGTACTACTTAATATTATAAACAAGTCATTAAATGATGGTGTGTTCCCAAGTGCTTGGAAAGAATCAATCATAGTTCCAGTAGAAAAAGAAAAAAATGCAAAAAAAAACGGAAAAATTTCGTCCAATTAATATGATGCCTCTTTATGAAAAGATCCTATAAAAGGTGGTACATAAACAATTAGAAAAAATTCTCACCAAAAATGGAACACTATGCGAAGAACAATCTGGGTTTCGAAAAGGTCACTCAACCGAAACAGCGCTGGTTTGGAGTCTTAACGAATGGAAGAAGAACTTAGATGAGGGAAACTTGGTATTGGCATTTTTCTTGGACCTAAAAAGAGCATTTGAGACTGTAGACCGAGAGATTCTTCTCACTAAGTTGTATAAATATGGTATTAGAAATAAAGAACTACTTTGGTTTAGAACATACCTGTCAGTTAGGACACAAAAAGTAAAGTTGGGAGATGTGTTTTCGAATATCAAACCAGTAAACCTAGGAGTCCCATAAGGAACAGTGTTAGGTGTTATTTTATTTTTGGTATACGTGAATGATTTGAAAGACTGCCTAAGATATACTAAGACTTCATTATTTGCGGATGATACATTGATTTATATCGTGGGTAAAAATATAAAAGACTGTGAATCTAAGTTAAACTGTGATGTTGAAGGTATTTATAAATGGTTATGTAAAAATAGATTAATGTTAAATGTCTCCAAAACTAAATGTATGTGTTTTGCTAATAATGCAGACGATATAAGTGTAAAACTAACTAGGCTGATCAGTATGCGCGGGCTTAACTCCGCTACTGGAAATTTTTGATCGAGCGAGCAAATTTGTTGTTTTATCAACCTTGCTCTCGCTCCGCATGGCACTTTTCTTTTTCGCTATTTCTCACTATTTTTCAATCAAACAATTTCATTTGATAATTTATGGCTCATCTACAGACCTAGATCTATCGAATGACATGCTGCACACATGTGTGGTTATAGCCGATATCTACATTTAGTGCGTACAAGATTAGTCCGAAATCGTTTTCGGACCACTATATTGCCAAAAAGTGGGTGATTGCTCTCGCTCCGCTACGCTCCGCTCGATCAAATAATGAAAAAAATTAGTGTGTAGACAAAATAAAGTATTTAGGAGTAATAATAGACAACAAATTATCGTTTAACGATCACGCGGTCTATATATGCGGAAAAATTTCAAAAAAAATCAACTTTATGTATAGAATAAGGCAAAAAATTTCCAAAACTTGTGCAATAAATATAAATATATAATTAAACGAACGATTGTCAGTGCACCGTGGTAGATTACCAACGAAGACCTGCAGCGCGATCTCAACATAACCACCGTTAAAGACGAAATCAAAAAAAAATAAGCAGAAAACATCAAATCTCACTGTGTTCCCACTCGAACAACGAATTACGAAATCTAACAGAACAGCAAATCAACGCAAGTAGACGATTAAAAACACGCAAGCCAGTGGACCTTCAAATTTAAAAGAAAGAAAGCCAACTATGTATGTATGATAAATAATAATGTTAAACAACTCTTTCCGTTCAACCTGAATTTGTAAGGCATTGGCCACAAATATCATTGTATCCCCATCTGTATCTCTTATAACAATTACTAGGTGTCATCCAGACAGATGTAATGTATATTTGGGAAATAAAAAAAAGAAGAAAAAAAAATCAGCCTACGTAACCCCAAACATATTATGAATTTAACTTAGAGCTTGTATTAAGCCGGTAATACATGGAGGTATTACCGCCACCAAAATTGGTTCTGTCCGTCATATCCAAAGCTAGTGGTAATATTTGAGACTTTTGAGTCTTTCAGAAAACATTCGTTTATCCTTTTTCTATTTGTAATGTCCAAAGGATATTTGGAAGGCACCGTGACGGAGCTGATTACGAATAGGAAATAGAGCGCTAGGTGTTTGCTTACATTGGTTCTTACTCACTTTTTAATGGGCCAATATGCACCTGAAAGATGCTATCCCTAGGCCCTTGTAAGTTATTTGTCGTCTCCTACGTTTGACAAAACTAGAAACGGCGCCCTCTTATGTTGGATACTACTTGTATAAACAAAGGATTTTCTCTTTGTTCCACTTACCAAGACCACAGGCAAGAACTCACACTGAAAAAGTGTCGCCCAAAGAAAAGGCAAGGTTCGAGTACATGGGTGGAGGGTATTGGAACTCCGATTCGGGCTTTAGCCTAAACGGACTTGGTCCATTAATACCCTCATCCAGTTGTTATTTGTCAGGGTACGGATTTAAGATTTAATTCAGATGGAACTGAACAGGTTTTATCAACACGACTGACCCAAATGGAAAGACTAAGGCGCCAAACGAACAAGTGTCCCTAACAGGTTATAACCGGGAAGGACAGAGTAGCGTGATCGTTGTGCCGGCACGGCTAATGAGTCTGGGGGTGTCACAAAATAAATGTATATAGGAATGTCATCACACAATAAGGCTTTTATTTTTTAATTGTACCTTTGTAGTTGGTAAATTCCCAGATCATCGTCATATTCTTCAGCGTCAGGTACGACGCAGGAAGTCGCCGAAGCAGCTTAATATTTAGTGGCATTTCGTTTCAATAGCTACTTGAGCAGCCAAATAGGACCTAGTTGTTTGTAAAAAAAGGGAAGGCACTCCCGTAACTCCGATTGATCGCCACTGTCATATGTGGCTTTGGGCGTGTGGATCGTGAAGGATATGACTTGGCAACAGATGCTCATCACGCTCGGCATATGGGATTGGAAAAGATAATGAGATGGCGGTGGTTGGTGGCGTTGGATTTTGTTACTGGCATGGATGGATCAGTACCCCAAATATTGGGTGCCAGGGATGCGCCTACGTACTAACCCACAGCCTGCACATTTTCCTTTCCCTGTTTGCTGATTCAATGTTGGATACAGATACAAAGAACAACAAATTTCTTTGTAGTTTGAGGGATACCGTCTGGGTTTGGTTTTCAATCTCACAGACTTTTTCCAACCATTGAAGTTCCTTCATGATTGTTGCTGCGGCATCCCTTGCTGCTCTCGATATTAGCGCAAGATTTACGATGTTCTCGGGAGTTGTATTTCTCCAATTTTTCTGCGCTCCATTCTGAAACGTGAAAACACTGGAAAAATATGTGCTCCGCATCTTCTCTGATCTCTCGGTAGTTTAAACAGAGAGGAGATTTCTCCAGACCAAACCTAGTCAGCTACGCTCGAAATAAGCTACCAGACAGAAGCTAACTTAAGTAGAAAGCCCGTTCCACGCAATCGTGCTCCAGCCATTTATGGATATCGGGTATAAGTCGATAGGTCCATCTTCCCTTTGTAGGCTGGTTCCGTCTTTCCTGCCATTGTCTCAAGCTTGGCAGATTTTCTTTTAATTGGATATACAATGGATTCCGCTTTATTGGGACATCGCTTTATCGGGACAGCTGCTTAATTGGGACAAATACAAAAAAAAACGGAAACGAAAAAGAGGAGAATTTGTTCGTTTATAGTATTGTGGACAGCAGCCGTCTAATCGGACCAGATTCACCACACGTCTTACTCACATTTTGACAAAAAACACATTGTAGTTGTAGTTGTTGATAGACGATAAAATTGCTTTACTTGACAAATTAAAAAGTAAAGCACCGAGCACTTCTTATAGCGATTTGGAAAGAATCACTAATGAGCCTAAGTCCACAATAGCACGTATCAAAAGTCAAGAAATAAAACTGCGGAAATGAAGAATATGGAAATGAGAAGGAAAGGACCCCGATGTTGATGAGGCGCTGCATCAATGGTTTTCCATTCTAACAAGGTGTTCGTTCTTGTGGCCCAAAGCTAAAAGCTAAATTAGAGGAGCTTGCGGCAAAGTTGGATCATACCGATTTTAGCGCTACAGATGGTCTGGAAAGCCAGACACGAGATCCAATTTAAGAAAGTATATGGGGAGAAAGCTTGTGCAGAATCTTGCAGCGGCGATCAGTGCAAACTGTATAAGCTTCCCGAACTCTTACGATTGTTGACTCCTAATGACATATATAACTATGATGAAACAGGGCTGTTTTACCGTGCCACGCCAGATGATTTTTTGACCTATATACATCATGAAGTTATAGATTCGAAAAAGGCAATGGATCGCGTTATTGTGTTGGAGCTCTTAGTTGTTGTGAACGGAAGCTCTTAGTTGTTGGGAAAGCTGCTAAGCCTAGGTGCTTCAAAGGCATTAGATTACAACATTTTCCAGTTCTTTATTACGCCAATAAGAACGCCAATTTTTTTATCAAATGGCTTTCGGATTGGGATGCGGAGTTGCAACAAAGTTCAAGAAAGATTCTGCTGCTCCTTGACAATTCGGCTGCACATCCTCCTTCAGTCAGTTTAAAAATATTAAAATAGAATTTCTCCCTCCAAACACTACATCGAGGAAGCCATTATCGAAGAACTAACACAAAAAAATAGCTCCGAAGAAAACCG
The DNA here is from genome assembly GCA_958301585.1 of Merodon equestris. NCBI lineage: Eukaryota > Metazoa > Arthropoda > Insecta > Diptera > Syrphidae > Merodon > Merodon equestris. The sequence goes on from OY284416.1 coordinate 112,785,331, forward strand.
CCAGTTAAAACCTTTAGCCCGAAGTGTACCAAATAAGCGGAATCCACTGTATTTGGCTGAAGCTCTAGGTTATCGTATTTTGGGATAGTAAGTCCTTTGTAGCTCATTGGCCAGTGTATCTGCTGGTAGCATTCCCTCAATGACACATATAGTTTCATTCGACCCTGTCCGATATGAACAGCAAGCCCCCGGTGTACATAGTCTTTACTGTCACTACTTTGGCCCATATTGGTGCCGCATACATTATGATTGACTGCATCATCCTTGAAAGAACTAGTCTCCTGTGTTGCCTAGTCCTCTAATGTTCGTCACTGTTCTGGATAAGGCAGCACTAGCCTTTGCAGCTTTGTCGCACGTTCTTTGAAAAATTATCGGCAAAGCCTATGATTTTAGTCTAATCTGGGAACCCTATCGTACATAATGTTCCATAATGTACCTAACTCCATCATTGGTATCGTAGAGCAGGAACTATTTCTCGAAATATCATTATTTTTATTAAAGACCATGGTACCATCATTGACCTAAAAGAGTACACTAAAGCCCCCAGTTTGCGGAGTTGGAAGCATTTTTGACGCCCAATGACAACCATTTTTTTCGCTTCCATCAGTTCCTTCATCAGTTAGTTTAGTTAGTTAAGTTAATTCAAAGTGTGTGGACGTGTTTTTGTCGTAGTGCTACCTCAAAAGCCTATATAGTCAGTTAAACTTTTAAATAGAAACCAAAAGTGCCTGAAAAGCAGAAACGTGATTTTATAAATCCAAAAAAAACAAAATAGTCTTGTTTTTATTGAAAAGGTGACTTAAAGTACATATATAAACTTATTTTCTATTCGCACGGTAAGATGGACAAGATATGCAGTAGATGTCAGGATCCGCTACCCCTTGACGGTGAATTCGTACACTGTACGAACTGTAATGGGAATTTACATTTCGATTGCAGTTCTGTAGCCCAAAGCTCGTACCGGAAGATGTCTGCAAATGCGAAGAAAAATTGGAAATGTATATCGTGCAGAATGAAAGACAAATTACCCGCAAATGAAGAATCCCAAACAACGAAGAGACCACGGCCAATAGAATCTCCAAAAGCAACTATCACCAACAATGTACAGGAAGACAAAAGTGCTATACAAAGAGAATTGCATGAAATTAAGGCACTACTGAAAGAATATGCAAAAGCAGTTGAGTTTACGACAAGTAAATATGAAGAAATCAACATCACACTCACGAAAAACAATGAACTACTCCAAACATTTAAGAAAGAGATTGAAGAATACAAAAAACAAATAGACTACAAAAACGTTCAAATAGGTTATCTGCAAAGTCAGGTCAATACTCTTGAACAAAAACAAATTGACAAGAATGTGGAAATAAAGAATGTTCCAATGTCAAGCACAGAAAATGCTTTTGACATTATAAAGTCAATAGGGAACACATTAAACACCCAGATCACTGATAGCGACATCGAGGAAGTTTACTCTTATCCCGATAGAAAAAACAAACAAATGAGAAATATTGTGGTTAGCTTCACTAGGAAGCAAACTAAAAGTACATTCCTCGAACGAACAAAACAAAAGAGGACGCTGAAATATGGGGAAATATGTTCTGTTTCAGGAAAGGCAAGCAACCCGGCTTACACGAATCAGAATGTATACATTAATGAACAATTAACACCACACTTCAAAAAGCTAATTTGGCTCACAAAAACAAAAGCTAAGTCAACGAATTGGAAATTTGTTTGGTTCAAAAATTATAAAGTATTAGCCAAAAAATCAGAAGGAGACCGTACTATCGAGATCCAAACGATCACTGACATTGACAAAATGTCATAAACATATGTCTCTGTGCTATAATTTTTTCCCATAATATCGGAAGCACACTAGTGCACAAAATTATCACACCAAAAATGGAAAACAATGAAAAAGAATTAGAAAAGATAAATTTTATTAATCTGAAATCGCAAGATGAAGCATGCTGCTACATAAAAAATAACAGTAATGAATTCTCGTATATATCTCTAAATATAAGATCCTTAAGAACGAATTGGAATGATTTCATGTTATATGTAAGCGATTTTCTGTCAAATGTAGATGTAATTATGTTGTGTGAGATTAATATAAAAGAAGGCGAAAAAGTGAATTTTTTACAAGGAGTAACTCCAAAGGAGGAGGTATAGCCGTATATGTAAAAAACGATATTTTGTACGAAAAAGCGTAACGAACAACAAAAATGTATGAAAACGTCTCTCTAAATGTAAAACGAGGCAAATTTGAAGCTTCAATTATATCTCTATATAGGCCACCAAAATTAAATGTTAAACATTTCATTAGTGAGCTTAATGAGCATTTCGATGTAATAGAAGCAAGAAGGAGTCTGATAGTTATGGGCGATGTAAACATAAATTTAAAAGACAAAGCTAATAAAGATGTCTGCGAATATATGTCTATGATAGCGGCAAAAGGTCTCCAAAACTGCATACTCTCTCACACTCGTGATAATTTAACAAGAAACACAAAAACATTAATTGATCACTGCTTGATAAGAGCAAACAAAGTTGAGATCAAATCAGCGGTGATCGAAACATGCATCTCAGATCACTACACCTTGTATTGTGGAATTAAAGCGGATACAGTTGTGAATGAATCCAGTAAAGAGCGACATGTGCCCACTCAAGTAGTAGCACAAAAAATACAAGATTTCAACTGGACCGAGTTAAATTCACACACAGATGTGAACGAATTATATCTGCACTTCAAGGAAGTACTCAACACTATTGTCACATCCTCAACGGTTACAAGGAAGAAAAGAAGCACGGAACACAGTTGGACCACTGCAGAGCTGAAGTACGAGTGCAAAGAACGTGATAGGCTGTACAGAAGGTACAAAAACAATAGACAAAATGAAGACTATCGCAAAGAGTATAAATTCTATAGAAACGAACTTAACAAAAAAATAAAGCGGACAAAATCAAACTTTTACAAGCAGAAATTCCAAGAGTGTAAAAACAACCCAAAAGAGACGTGGAAGATTGTAAACGCATTACTGGGAAGAAGGTCGAAAAATCTAGACGACATAATAAAAAAGAATTTTTCCCATGAAGAAAATTTTAATGACCTAGCGAACAAATTTTGCAAAAACATTGTCATTGGAAATTCACAATACAGTTCATGAGTGCAATCAGAAAACATTCTGTGGCCGCTCGAATAGTGTTCAAAACTCAGCGTATGTACAATATGTTACCGATACCGAGGTCAAAAATATACTTCATTCGCTAAAATGCAACAAGTCAGCTGGAATAGATGACATAAGGCCAATGGATCTAAGGATAAGCGCAGAACAACTTTCGCCCGTGATAACGAAGCTTATAAATATGAGTTTCGACCAAGCATCGATCCCGCAGCTTTTGAAAACATCAATAGTACGCCCGATATACAAAAGCGGAAAGAAGAACGAAATTGTGAACTACAGACCCATCTCAATTCTATCGTCCGTCGACAAGGTTATGGAAGAAGTATTGGCAAAGAGACTTTACGAATATGTAGAAAAATTTAAAATCCTGAACAAAAATCAATATGGTTTTCGCAAAAACAAGAGCATCAACCATCTGCTAGCTAATTTTGCGAATTAAATAAATCAAAGCCTGGATAAAAACCAAAGTACGGCGGTTCTATTCATAGATTTTAAAAAAGCCTTCGATACGAGTTCGGGGCAATATTCTAGCATGGTTTGCAAACTATTTAACGGGCCGAAAATTTAAAGTAAAGATTGGTGAATTCCTAAGTGAAGATGAGCATATTGTATATGGTGTTCCACAGGGATCAAAACTGGGTCCTCTCCTATTTATTATCTACGCCAATGATCTGATGTCAGTGCTGAAGTATGGTACGGGATATGCCTACGCGGACGACACAGCGATTGTAATTAGCCATAGGAACGTAAATGAAGCTGCAAGCTTACTACAAATAGAATTCAACGGAATCACAGCTTGGTGTCACGACCATGGACTAATTATTAACGCTCTGAAGACAAAGGTAATGCATATTCGTCCCCCACATATCCCAATAACTAAAATCAGGATCAAAACAAAATCAATGCATGACATAGAATGTTTGCACAAAAACGGATGCAAAAATGTAAAAGAAAATGATAGATGCAACATATACATCGATAATGTGTCGACATACAAGTATCTTGGACTCACCGTTAACTACAACTTTAAATGGAGTTACCACCTACGAGAACTTAAAACTAGATTGTGTCAATCCGCTTACGCACTCTTCCACCTAAAAAATGTCTGTACACCCGAAATTCTTAGGCAATGCTATTTTGGTTTAGTAGAATCACATCTGAGGTATGGCATATTAGCATGGGGAAGAGCGCCCCAAATGCAATCACTGCAAAAAACACATGTGCGACTGCAAAAAATAGTGCAAAACCCTAGACACCCTGGAGTCCAAAACTTCAATAATACTCTGAATATTCAACAGATCTACAACCTAGAAATTCTTGCGCACTTCTACAACGCCGACACATTCAGAGCTCCGACGCAACAAGCAGTAAATACGAGAAGAAGACAGCAGCAGTTCTATGAAGTTCCGAAATATTGGAACGAGTACGGAAGAAGGACGCTTAATGTTGCAGTTCCATCAGTGCTAAACGAACTTCCCAGAGAATTTCGCAACATAAGAAAAAATTAAATCTTAAAAAAAGTCAAACAAAAATATTTAGATTCCAGAACGTAAAATCTACTTTTTTTTTTATTTTTTTTTTTATTTAATAATGTTCAATCTTGTTTATTTTTTTTTTGTTTATTGTATTTTACTATTAATGAAAGTCAAAATAATAGAGACATGTAATTAAAACTTAACTTACCTTAATGTTCATAAATGCGACCAGTCTTCTGCAGACAAGCCCTTCCGGCTTTGCAGATAAACAATATATGTAAACAAAGGAAGTAATGAAATAAAAGACAATTCAATTCAATTCAATTCTTCTGCCCTGAATAGCTTCTTCTAAGGTCGTAGTTGTCTTCCCAATAGTATCTACTTTAGAGTGAGCCTTTCTGAATCCATACTGCTGGCTTCATCAATCGTCAACTCCAGATGGTTGCATATAATCCGCTCCAGTATTTTACTGGATGACCACGGGCCGTCGCACTTTGGTGTGAGTTTTTGTCGTTAATATAAACAGCTTCTTTATTTTTTCTAAAAACTTTCGAAATTTCTGTTTTTTTCTCTACATGTTTGTTAGGGGCCTGGACCGGTCCAAAAATCGCTACAGGTGTCAGCGCAGAAAAAAGCATGATGAACAAATCCATCTATTTCCGATTTAGTTTCCCGACTCCCATTCTGGTCTAGGCATGATTAAGCCTTGCGAAAAAACCTTTACCAAGGACGGCTATTAACTAATGCAACAATACAATGAATCCGAACAGTCTTAAGACAATATGTAGTGCCCGCCTATTTCCGTGCCTTATTCACTTTGAAAGCAGCCTTTTTATAAAAAGCTTGAAATTTAGATCAAATATCCCTGACAACTAAACTAAAAAAAAAATGTTTACAAAGCTACATTCTAATGAAATATCTGAAGGGATTCCATGGTGCGCTTATTTAAGGAATACACTCTAATAACCACCGAGGAGCAAAATGCGAATAAAATTAAACAGCAAACTGCAATTGAACACGTGCGCAATACCGCGGCTTACATCAGTGAAGTCGAAGATCTCATTAAACAAAAGGCAAACGCATTACGTGAACGAATAGAGGTTAGATGAATAAAAATATCTCTATCTGCCCTTATATAGGAAATACATAAAATCATTTCCTTGTCATTACAGTGGGACAAATATCTCAGGTGTGACCCGTATCCGGCTGGCTACGAGACCCAAAAGATTCGAAATTACCTTTTCAAGACGCTCTATTTCGAGAAGGAAGATATGGATGCAACGATCAACTGGATATTGGGCGTGGATGAACGAAGTATTTTAAATCAGGACATAGATAGGAAGGATCTGACGCGAAATCATCTAAAGGCGAATAAACCGGATTTCGGTGTTCAATACGATAAGAGAGTTAACGATGCAATGGAGGTAAAATTGACGGGATAATAAGGAAGACATGAATAAAAGTATTTTGGTTTACACAGATCTTGCAAAGGATTAACACATTTTTCGAGAATCCAACCCGAGAATTGGCCCTCAGGGTTTGGAATGACCTAGAACTTGTGAGTTGTTAAAATATTTTAAGTTAAAAGTTGACTCATAACCGTAAAGTCTCAATCATTTCATAGAATGTCAATTTATTGTTTTCTAATATCATGCGCATCTAATAGAATGGGAATGATGGCTGAAATTTGTCGGCATTCTGCTCGCACCGATGATTATGAAGGTTAATAAAACATATGGGGCCATTTTGAAATAATTTTACAGCGCCAAATCACTGTTGTGGTCGACTGGTTGAAATCCCTTACCACCGAAGCGAACAGACATTTGTAGAAAGCATCGCCCTTTATTACGGCAGTCGGTATAAAAATCGAAAGCTCTTCAAACTTTTTATCTTCCCAGCCCTTCTTCGAAAAGGTCTGAACCTCAGAATCCTGCTTCTGATAGTCCAGCTTCAAGGTAAGGTACATTTCCCAAATTTAAGGTGATTTCAACATTGTTTCTTATCCAAAACTGGGCAACCCAGTCAGCTGCCTACAACCCATTCAGTCTTTGTTGTACGTGTATTATAGAATCTATACGGCTGCTCTGGCATCATTTTCGAAGAAGAACGATCTAATAATTTTGTCCAGACAAGCAGTCATTGGTCATGGGAGGTTCTTCGTGAATCAGTTGAGTGTTATCATCAACAAGTTTTTTTTTACTCACGGTTCCATTCAAGAGATGATCCCTTGATCCCACAATCCCTAAATCATACAGTTGCGAATAATGGCAACGATTCCATGTTTTTGGCTTGAATAGTGCTTTGAACGCGAACTGTCATAAATCGTCCTGAAAATAGGTGTAAAAGCTACAGCGTTATATGTCGAAGTTTTAAATGGCCCACATGATATATGAGATTGTTGCTCCTGTAGGAGTAACATATATGCCAGCGGATTTTCCCCTCAACTTCATTGTGAAGGTAGAGGACATACGTGTCTGTCTAAATTGCCACAGGAGATCGTTCTGGTTGCGGTGCCCTAGTATTCCACCTCTCAAAGCTGTGGTAGGGAAGAATCATGCAAAGGCTTTCCTGACGTCTTTACGCATATATCAAACCAAACTTGTCGAGTAGTTATGACACTGAAACTTGACTGTATTATAGAGTATATGATTTTGGGTTCATAGCGAGCGGTTTTAGAATCCTAGCTACTGTGGTTTCTGAGATCCAGGTAAAAGTTAGCAAAATTCAAGGCAATAGATCTAGAATTGTAGCTTGGATAGGAGCTGATCCCATCTTGTTTGTTTTATGCTATAGTAACATAAATCTCTTCATTGAAAAGCAAAAAAAAAATATATCCTTACTTTTCTACTTTACAAGGACTTTTTTAATAACAAAAAAGAAAACTGTGAGCATGGGGATCTTACGAAAAGTTAGACTGATTTTTCAGTTCAGAATCCAGGACGGATCTCCCATAGAAGTTGAAAATTCGCTGGAACTCGCACTTAGAATTTGCAGTTTGCGGATGTTTCCAACCGTGTTTACATTTCCTTTGTATATATATGTATATAGCCGGCGCCGTGGCTTATCAATTGGTGTGTTGCTTTTGGGCGTCAATGGTTTGATGTTCGAATCCCGCAACAGCCAACCAACCAAATTAAATAGAGTTTTCCAATAGGGACATAACAATTATGTTCTTAAATTCTACCGAATCCTTAAACGTTCTTCATAATCTGCTGACACTAGAATATTAGTCATGACTTACATTTTTACCACATTTAAGTTTACTAACGAGCAGAGTTAAGAAGTTATTGGAAAATTGTGCCTAAATCCTAGGTCGGTAGTAGCAACATTAACGAGTGCTTAATCCAATTTTCAGGTGTCATAATCGTCCCACCAAACAAAAATAGTGGGTAAATTTGACTGCTCGCCATGTTACGGTCAGTGGAGTTTGCCGTCGTTTCAGGTTGAATGATATGTCTTTGATCACAATCGGATGGATTTGAAATTATTGATTTGTGGGACAACATACATACTCATATGTACTATACCCGCAGTACAGTTTTGACCGTCGTTTATCGTTAGCGATAAAGAGAAGCTTCGACTTGGTCCCCCACAGGGTTTAACGAGCTTATAAAAGCTCTGTGCCAGCTTGAGCGGTATAAGTTCAACGTTACCAAGTAACGCTATAAGATTCTTTTAAGGTCCGTAACGAATTAATCGAGAGTTTTGATGCTTAAAAAGGATTTTGGTAGTGTGAAGTGTGATTTTCTCAACATCATCCTTGAATAAGTCGTACGCAACTCACAAGAGGCGGGGTAGCTTTCAAGTCTGAACGACTACTTGCTCACGCAGACGATACTGACGTGTTGGGGCGAACAGAGCAGAGTGGCTTAATTGGGTCTAAGGTTAAATAAGGGCAAAACCATGTGATGTCATAAAAAAAAGGCGAACAAAACTAATGCCTTGGCCAACCCTTCACCCTTGGCAACCATACCTTCAAAATAGTCGAAGATTTGTTAACCTTGACTCACTAGTGGCAAACATCAAGGATTAGCTATCAGCAACTGCTGCTTCTTTGAACTCAAGAAAAAAATTGAGAGGTAGAGCCACCTATCCGGAAAATTTTTACAAAAGCTTAATCAGTATGACACTGGGTGTAGAGCCAAAGGTCTAAGTATTAACGACAGGGAATAAAGAGGAGGTTTTTGGTCCAGAAAGTGCGGCAGAAGATGTGTATGTACTGTACAGCATCATCGGCTTGGTAAGACTGATCCAATATATAAGACTGCGGGTTTCGTCGATTCCAATCCCAAGTCGTACACAGGTGGAAAGTATGACAAGTATGATCAATTAGACGTGCGACACTGTCGTGCAAAATGCAAGTTCACCCTGGAATGTACTGACATCTCTGTACAAGGCGTACTTCCACACATAATTCTTAAGAGATGCAACAACAGCTTAATAACACTGTTGTCACATCCTTAATTATGAAAGCCAGTTTGCCTATAAAACTTAAATCTTGATAAAATGAAAGAAAAATACTCTGAGTGTAGGGTGTACTAAGTCTTCATGTTAATTACCCTGCTACAAGGGGGAATTAGAGGACCGATCTTAATTTGAGCCTGCCGATTATATCCCGCATGTGATCCGACATTCCATTCTCCACTTTTAGCTTTTCTTTTTAAAATTAATCTTAAGAAAATTCATTAATTGTAGGCCAGGTTTGAGACCTATAATCAAATCAGGCAATACATCAATAACTTGACGTATAGAATCCTCTGCTCTGAGGAAGCCTTCATGAAGTAAGTGTTTTACGTTTATGGTATGTAAACTACACTGCAATCCACAAACACTTGTTTCCCAGCGAAATCAATCCGACAACGGCAGAATACTCATATACCGGTGAAAGGTTTGACGTGCATCTCTGGACTTTCAAGAACGTCCCCGTCTATTTAGACCCGGTGGCGTAAGGGAGCTGGACTATCAAAACTTTTCATTTAAATCAATTCTATTTGATTGTTTCTAGCACTCCATTTCAAAAAGTTTCCCTTAATCAAATCAAGGTAGACGTGGTCTTGCCATTTAGTGTTTTGTGCAATAATTTGGTCCTTAGAGGTCTGCACTGTCATTTCGACCATTCCAGCGCTCACGTTCGATTCTACAAATTGCCTCTAATGGAAAAACTTCGGACCAGTAAGTTAACTTATAACAAAAAGTCCAAGCAATTGATATAAATTCGCTAACATTTCAGATTTAGAAGAGGTTCTAGAAATCGAATGGAAAATGCAAGAAAAAATACAAGCCGATGCCAAAGCCTTCCTAAAAACACAACGAGAAGAGTTTGAAATATCGCGGTAGGACTTATATTAATATTCAGCACGGGCAAGCAGACTCATATTACTATGGTTGCAGCATAAAGGCAGAGGAAGAAGCAGAAATGAAAGCAAAACTTAGAAAATCTAAAGCAGAAAAGACTGGGGGTGCAGTTGAACCCAAAGAATCCAAACCGGGCAAAGAACCCAAACGTCAACCGAAAGAGCCACAAATAATTACACCGGGATTCTTTGCCTATATTCGACCAGATTTTCTCCTTCAGGAAGAGGAATTGTTCAAAATAGCTATGGAAAGAGCTGATCCTAGAACCTTCAACCTTATGCCTGGAGAGGTTCTTATATTTTTTTTTCATAAGAGTACATACCATGTGTATGAGCTTAAATTCGCTTTTTTTAGTGTGAAATAGTGTGTGTCCTCAAAATACTTGCCTTCTCTAGCTACACATTTTTTTCTTTATCTCGGGATACCATGTCAAAAAAAATTCGATTCTCTTTCGAAGCAGACCACTTTTCAAGCTATTTTCGGTGGTTTTCATAAAAATTGGAGTGCAGCGACCACGTGCGTCTATCGATATCACCGTCCAATTACATGTTTCCAAGCAGGTTCGAGCAATTGTCACGTGTGTTGCCGTGAAAGATAACCAGCTTGTCCGGCATTTGTTAATCCGGTCGCAGAGCAGGTTGCCATTTGGTCTGTCAGTCGTTATAAGAGGGTGGACATAAAAAAACGACTCATACCAAACCCACTCGTCCGAAGCGATCTAGTCTTGGCGAAGATATTGATTGCCGGGATCAAGTTTGTGTTTTTTTGGGTTTAGGTTTCATGAAATATATCCACTTTAAATTACCAGTGCCAGTGGTGCCAGTACGATTTCGCATGTGTTTTGACGTCGCTTCAACTGCTTCGTTCAATTTATGCTGCATTTTCTGTTCTTTGAACCTTACCCATGGCACATAGAAGCATGAAAATGACTAGTTTAGTAATACCCAGTTGCTCGTCAAGCATTTTTTTGCGATTAAGTATCGTCCACATCCAAAAAATTCTCCAACTAATGGTCCTCAACTTTCCTCTGCCGATTTTCACTCTTTTTTAAGACCGGATCCAAACTGATGTCTTCGAACGGACGAAACCAATCTCTGCAGGTTGTTTCCGATAAAGCACTGTAGTCGTAGGTCTCCACAAGCATACGATGCGATTCGGGACCCGATTTCTCTTTTCCTGGCAAAAAACTCGGAAGTTCAGAGCCTCGTCAAGCCTCCCTGCCATCAGTATGCTTCTTCCATGTTTCGCTGTCCTGTTGCATATCTTCTAGATCCATCCTTGTACCATATTTTCCTCCCATTCTTCGACGTCGCGTCGGCCCCAAGTATGCGCCACCGTGCGTGAGCGAAAGTGGGACGGTCGCAGAGAAAGTGTTCTGCTATGTCATCCTCCTCGCAACATGCAGCACAGGTAGGCGTCTTTTTAGGACTTCTTGCAGACATCAGGGCATACAAGCTTAGTCATACTGCATCCTGGATATTCCCCCCATCCACCATTGTGTGCTTTGAGATAGAGAGTCGCTAAACATGAGCCGGCAGCAAGAACGGCAACATCATCCGCATAGGCCTGGGCATAGATTCCAGAGGAATTGAGGGCATCGAGCACAGAGTCGACCACCATGCGCTATAACAGCGGAGACAGGACGCCATTTTGCGGGCAGCCCCTGTTTACTCAAGACTTGACACATTGTTCGAGGCCTGCATCAGCGATCAATGTCCTGTGCACAAGCATTGCTTTGATCCACAAAACCAGTGCTTTATCTAACGCTAGCAGCATTACACATGGTGTCGAAAGTTGCGTTATCAAAAGCTCCATCAATGTCGACCAAAATGCCCAGGACATACTCTTTCTTTTCGAGTGAGCACTCGTTGAATCTCCGAATGAGTATGTATTCGAATGGCAACTTTGCGCACGTGCAACTCTAATAGTCTTACGTGCAAGAAGGATGTTAAACTGAGTGGTCTAAAATACTTGTCGAATGAGTACTTTTGTCTATTCTGGGGATAAAGACCGCTTTAACCGCGCCAGATAATGGGTATTTAGGCAAGTGCCAGGCTGGCATTGAAAATTCATTTCAAAGTAGGAAGCAAGGAAGGCTATATCCCATCAGTACTTGGGGTGGTCGTGGTGCCCGACCACGCCCAACCGACTGTTGAGCGGAAGGTCTGTAGTTCAAGTTCAAGTCTGTCGATAGCAAAGAACAATTCCTATACGGAAAAACAACTATGTATATCAGTTGTGAATGAGAGATGATCAAAAAAATGCTGACGAGGGCATAACACTCGCCGTATAAAGTCACTTCAAAATTCATGCTCTGTGTGTGCATTTTCAATATAACACCTTAATGACATGAAAACAAAAAAAGTTACGGTGAACTACAACCAACGCGAAAAAATTCTGTCGAATCTCTCGAGTCGTATTTAGGACAAAAACCCTCGGAGATTAGTGAACGAACATCTTTGACACAGACCATCTGCACTCCTTTCAGGTTGTTCAACAAACAGCATAAGAGCAAAACTCTTGAACCCACAGTAAATTCAATGGCCTCAGTTGTTGCCACGCTTGAGCAATATACCAGGTACGCTGAGTTGTTTTCATAGTTTCAGTCGCAGTTTACCGTATACACAGTCTTAAAAAAATCGCCTGGATCGAATTAACGCTCTTCTGTGCATCCCCGACCACTGAAAAGCCATCGGCAGTGTCGGCACTCTCCGGACTTATGCCCACCTTTCGTAGTGTCAATGTATTGTCCGTCGTCCGGCGGACTCGGACATAAGCAATGATATTTTCTCCTGCAAATTGTACTTATTTGTGGGAACATTCTCGAACTATTGGGTAGTATAGAACGAGCTTTACTGCTGTAGTACGAACTTACAGCTTTTCTGTAATTATCTTTTAGTAACTATTGGATGTTTTTTGTCACTGACCTTAATGTCCTTATCTCCGGATCGTATGGGTCTATAAACCCTCTATATAACCTTTTAAGTCTATATAGAACTCTACTCTCCCTGTGGAGTGTACGGTATCCATATTGGTCTATAATTGTTTTTAGTGCTTGCGGGATCTTAGCTTGAAGCAGACTTACGTTTACAACGTCAGAAACGATCAGCCTAAATATCGAAACCAGGAGAATTATTTACAGCCAGGGAGCGAATAAAGTTAGACATGAGCATGGCAGTTTAATACCAAGAGCGCGACTAAACAATACATAAATCCTTAACATCACAGACAAATTCTCAATGGGATTTGAGCACTCGAAGTGGCATAGGTTTATTGAATTCTATCGCTGCCTAATACGCTCATCGAAGCCATCTATGAGCAAACAGCGGATTTAAGCTCATACACTTTTTAGATAAAGCTATTTATCCGGTTTCTAGATCAATCTCAGGAAGTACCAAATACTCGACGGAACCTATCGGCTCAACTTTTTGGAAAAACCATACACCACAAATCTAACAAACCTCATCATGACCTGGTACACAATTGGCAAAACCGTAACGCATAAAACGGTTAAAGCCGATATCGATGACCGAACGGACGAGACAAAGTTTTTTGAAATAACATTTACCCTGCCCGAGTGCCACTGTTACTGGGGCGAACCCGTTGCGTGCTTATACGAAGAAGGCATTTCAAGCGAATTCCAAGCCGCGGACATAACACATCTGATCGCAAGTAGCTTGAAAATTAAAACGCCCGTCATAATCAACGACTTCAATATTCACGAACTTTTCAACAGAAGCCGCATGTACCACTTCGTCGAACACGTCATTCCTCGGTTAATTTCGTCATTTAAATTGCCCACTGATATCCACGGTGAGGATACTGCTCCAAAGGGGAGAGGTGTAGGTCATAGTAAACTCTCTGCAAAGCAACAGCTGAAAGAGAAAAATCTGCTCATGCAGAAGAAAATGCTTCAGTTTGAGGCTCAAAATAGCCCCGAAAGGTTATTTCCACTATTTAAAAATGTCCTTCCGGTTGTAATTGTACCAAATGAAATGAACCAAACCAATGTCAATGAGCTTAATACGAAGACACATCCATACGAATACTTTTCAGACTTCTACACGGCCGTGTATAATATCAAAGAAAAATATCGAACAACAACCTTCGTGGACGATAATGGAGATCCTGTTCAAATCACGGCAAATGAATATCAATGGAATGTTCCCGAAAGAGATCATGCACTCGTACCGGAGCCGTCACTCAAAAAGCTTCTTGTTAGATCGTCTTCGCATGCCACAACGTCGGCGGGCGATATATCGAAAAAACCAGTTAATAGTATGTCATCCTCTGTTCACATGTCAGTCAAACGTAAAACCAGATCAAGCAGTAAAGTAAAGGAGGAACCAGTAAATAGCATCCCGGCCGTGGACGGTAAGATATTACATGCGTGAGTGGGAGGGATATTAAATGTTTGATATTTTTTTTTAATGGAAGAATTCGTTACAAAATGGTCTACGACAAATATCCTTAAATCGGAGTACAAAGCAGATGAACAGAAGCTCACTATATGGACCGATCGTTTAGGTTTATCGTAAATATACGTAAGCCCCTTAAAGAGAAATCAATTGTTTGTCGATTTCAGGGACTTTTGCGCTAGCATACTACCGCTATCAACACTTTCCATTTCAAAAGTGGTACATCGGGCCGAACGGGGAAAAGTAACGTCTTTTAAGGTTATGGAAGGTGATCCAATACGAGGTACTTTTTTTAATAGGAATTCTCATGACAAATGTCATGTTCTGTTTAGTATTGATTGGCATTTCATTATAAATAGACCTACATACGTCTGTCTTGGTAATATATTTCCAAAATCTGTGCTAAATTTTTCATATTTTGACCATCTTATAGTGCTAATAATCGTCCGGCTGACGGCTAAACTTTGGTCAAATTTTACATTATTGGACGTTTATTCATCGACTAGGGTACATAGGAGCCGTTTTGGTTTGAGCATTTCTTCTGTAACTGATGTTGTCATTGACGGGTATAGACCGGGAAAAGTCGTTTAGTCGCCGTTCTTAAGCTTTCCTTAATAGATCCATTTTTCGGATCAAAAAATTCTGTTAAGCGACGAGGCTTATATTCGGCTTATTGGCTGACGTATCCGCAAAAGCGTCCGAGCAGCTACACTCGGAATCGGCATTAAGATTTAGGTTCCGTTCACTTGTGCGAAAAACAAATCGCACACAGCATAAGTGGATAAAAAAAAGCTTGGCTCTGGCTCTTCATGAGCTGTAATGCTATCTAAGGTGCCTATCTGGTAGTACAATGGTCACAGTATTTATGTCTGAGAACAGATAGCAGCAGCCTCCAACAAAAAAGAAAAACAAACAAAATCTTGTCTCGTGAGGTCTGTGGGCAGGTGGTATCATCGGACCGTATTTTTCAAAAATGCAAAAAGAAGGCGCATAGCTGTCAATGTCGAACCGTACAGAACCATAAATCGTGAATTTTTGTTGCCAGAACTTCGAGACGATGATGTAAGTAACTTGTGGTTTCAACAGGATGGTGCAACGTAGTCATCAAGTTATTGAGAGACGATTTTCACGAAAACAACATATCAAGAAATGGACCTGTGAATTGGCCTTCAAGATCATATGATCTGCCTCCGCTGAATTATTTTTTGTGGAGATACGCAAAACCACTTGCATACACATATGAATAACAATCGATTGATACCTTGGGAGTGAAAATAACACGCTCTAACATTAAACCTATAGACTGGGTCAACTGGGAACTAGTTGTAGACAACTTTGACATGGGACTATTCATAAATATAATAATTGCCATGAGCAAAACTAATAACTAAAATACATTTTTTGATTATATAATCGATTTTTGTATACTTTTTTCAAAAATACTTTAAGAAGCTCGAATTGGATCACCCTTTATAAAAAATAAAACCATGCTTTCCTATCTTTTATCATTTGTTTTTAGTTCGGATGAAGTGCTATTCCTGGTTGAGAGCAAGTACGCTGCTTTCCGATTCTACATTTCACCAGCGGGTTACCGAGTAGTTGTGTCAGATTTTACCAAGTATGAAAAATCCCGCAAGGTCTATTTCCAGATCGATAAACCGATTATTCATCTTAAACTCCTAAAAGAGGTAAATCCAATTCAAAACCCTTGCCTTAATAAAACTATCGTTTGACAGCAAATGCAACAAAAATTCTTAAACATATTTCCCGAGATAGACTTTGCTTTCTACTTGACCGGTAAGACGTAAGGCTCTTGTAACTACCACCCTACACCACTATTTGCAGGTTATTTTTCCGAAAAACACTTGCCTGTCGAATATCATACATACAAATGTATAACTCTATATTCGACTACAATGAAATTCTCCTACTCGGTTTGGAACAGAGTCGCTGATCGACGAAGTATGATAGTTAAATTTGGCGAGAAACGTGATACGGAAGAGGACTTATTACAGATTCGAATAACACCGGAAAATGTCACTTTCGTGGATATTACAGAAACATGCACAGCTTTGGACCAAACCGTTCTAGAATATACGCCCACATGGAGAAACTTGGAAGTACGATTTGTATTTACATTAAACGTCCATTGAGCCCGTTTTTATTTCTAGCCCTATTATGACCTTAACCATCTTATCACTATGAATATCACTGGAGCAGACTATATGCGCGTAAAGAATACGAATCTTATTTACTTTTTAAACAATTTACTTCAAGCCGTAAGGCCGTTCAGTTGTTCCTGATATTTTATTTTATATTTTTTATTTTTTTATGTTTTTCTTATTATTTGTCTAATGATTTTTTCTTAATATTTTATTCACTGCGCCTTACAATGTTACTTTATGGACACTTGAACCATTTTCAAAATTCACGCAGGCGTGTGGTAAATCAAATAAATATTTTATACGATAACAAAAAGTGCTTAGTTATTTGTTTGAGCTACCATACAAGTAATACACTGACGGGGCAACAGCTGAAGCCGAGGTTAGCATTCCGAATAAATCAAACAAAATTTAAAAATAGTTTTTCATTAATACGTCGAAGAGTTGGACAGGCCTTTAGGCAGACGTTTGTAATATTTTTTTTTTGGGATCCCTTTAAGGAAGTCCAACAACTGGCGCCTGAGCCGGGATAATCCACAAACAAGTAAACATCTAAAAAAAGTTCATCTGCCAGAATATGCTAACTACCAAATAAAGGTGGTTTTGGACTCAACATGTTTTGACCAGAGAAGTTAGTTATCTAGAATGACTCCCAGATGCTTAGCTTCCTTGGATATAGGGATGGGAATGCTTTTTAGCACCAGCTGAGCAATGCCAGTTGTTTTCCTCCTTCTCGTGAAGATAACGACATCGGTCTTAAGAGGATTAACTTAAGAGGATTAACAGTAAACTAAGAGTTTCTGCTTTAGACTCGGTAAAGGTACCATCAGACTTTCTGAGTACCTCCAGCCTTGTCGATTTTCCTCGTTTGAGGACTTTAACCAACTTGCTGGTCGCGCTCAGGGATTTGATCTCTTCGCAGGACTTATAGGAATCATTCTTCGATTTTCGAATAAGCTTCTTATATTCCTTCTGCTTCGATCGATATTTATTCCAGTCATCTTCCGAGTTCGATTTAAGCGATCTGTTCAGAAGACTTCTGGCTTCCCTACGAAGCCGTTGGAGCTCAGCATTCCACCAGGGAACCGGCTTCCTGTTGGGAGGTTTTTTGACAGGACATGCGAGTTCAAAACATTTGGTGATGGCGCTGTTCAGGTTATGAACTGTATCCTCCACCGATTGATTAGTTTTGAGTTTAGGCGGGGCTTGAGTGGATTTCTCAAGCTCCTCCCTAAATCGCACCCAGTCTGTTTTTCTCGGATTCCGCTTGGGCTGCGAGGGGGAGATCCCGCACTTCAATTGGAATTCGATGTATCTATGGTCTGACAGCGTAACATCTGGTGAGACTCTCCAGTTAGTGATGGCCTTCGCATGCCTGTTAGATAAGGTTAGGTCAATCACTTCCTGTCGTCTCGCCGTCACAAAGGTTGGTAGAGAGCCAACATTGTTGATGAAAAGGTCAGACGAAAGAATGAAGTTTAAAAGATGGTCTCCTCTCCGGTTGCATTTGCTGCTGCCCCAAAATGTGTTTTGAGCGTTAGCATCGCAACAGATGATGAGTCCAATCCTTCTGGCTTCACAGTACTCTACGAGTTCGGAAACCGCTTTAGGTGGCGGGGGTAGTACCGAGTCGTAGGGGAAGTAAGCAGACGCCACGACGAAGTGTTCAATTTCTCCGTGCGTCTTGTAGCTCACTTTCGCAGCTACCAGATCTTGACCACAGAATTGACCAAGTTATGAATTGACCAGTATATGATGAGGCAGACCCTGGGCCTTTCGGACCGCTCATCATAAAGGATTGTAGCATCACGTATGCCACCAAGACCATACAGGCGTTTGTTCCACACCCATGGTTCTTGAATGGATACAATGTGATGATTTGTACTACTGCATGCAATTCTGCTACTTAGAAGAGCGGTAGCAGCCTTGCAATGCTGTAGGTTGATCTGAGTAAAAATCATGGATTCATACTGGGGAACACGTTCCATCCTTCGACTACTTGACATCAAAATGGAATACAATCCTACCAAGGCCGAAGTAGGGACGTGAGTCGTACGCGGTTTTCAGGGCCTCAACAGAGCCATTGTCCATTCCCACTACCAGAGTGAAGCCCTCTTTTTTCAGAGAGTTATTTTTCTCCTTGTCGGAATAGACAGTCCAGGCCCTCGTGTCGAGTCCCGGGTTCTGCGCACGTAGTCGCGTCAGCACTTTCAGCTTGTTTCCGGGTTTTCCCGGAATCCAGCAGATGGCGCGCGTTAGTTTCGGGAGACTAACTACTTGATAAGTGCTAGTTCCCAGGGGGGGGATTTTCGGCACCATGCTCCTGATCCAGGCAGATGTCTGCTGAGAGGAACAGCTCACCACGAAGGTACCATTCATCAAAGCAGACCTCTCCGCTTGAATACAGAAGCCTGTTGCTGAAGCTATCTCCAGTAGATGATCCTCGCAGTGTTGGCAATCTGCGCTGGTCATTCTGCTGTCACTGCCAGTCTTCCCTATCCTGACCTTTTCGGAGGAGATGGCTGCCTCTTTGTAGGAGAGGTGCTTGTCTCGACTCTTTACGGTCATTTGTGTTGCCTTTCCAGAGGAAGGGGTTTTTTTGTGTGAAGTGCCCGCCTCCGATGAGCAGCCTTTGGTCCTCTCCGTCTTCAGGTTTTTGCTTTGATCTTTATTGATCGCCGCATCTGCCTTTGGACTCCGATTTCCCGCCGCCATATCAGAGGAGGAGATATCACGTTCTCTCTCCCCAGCAAGATTGTCCCCGGCGGCAATCTTCCGTTTGCAAGTGCTCTTACCTTTTTCGGTTTGAGCTCCTGCTCCCTTCCGACGCCGCTTTCGAACAGCTTTGCCAGACTGAGGGTTGTTATGATCCAAGACCGCTTCGCCTTCTGCGATCAGAGTCTGTCTGCCAGCATCATCACCTTTTTCGGCGGTGGCATCGACCATGACAGGACCCTGAACATCTTCAGCTCCGACAGTTTTGGAACTTGGCACGCTCTTATTGGGAGTTTGACCGTCACCAATAAGAGGAGGAGTGTTTGAGGCGCATGCCGAAAGTGCTGGCATGCTTGTGCCTCCAGCAGCAGCCTTTACTAGCCGCCGACGCTTTCTGCGCTGCGCGCCGGCAAGAAGTGCGGGATCTGCAGGTGAGAGCGTCGGATGGGCTTCGGTAGGGGATACCTCCGCCGATCTGATCCTCTTACCTGCCTTCCCAGAGGTTCGCCCTCAATCTTCGTGCCTTCGGCTGTGCCAGCCTCTTTGCACGATTTTCGGGCACGCCTCTTCCTCCTTCTTTTTGGGCACTTAGCAGTGCAATCTACAGCACGTCCCAATTCTGGGGCTCGTTCAACCTTGGCGGTTTCCCGTGCCGCACCATCGTCGGTGTCTCCTCTGTCGGTTGCACCGCTCACGCTCAGTCCAACCAAGTGGTCGGACAATGAGCCGCAGGAGTCGGTGTCGTTCCGGGCTGCCGGAGAGTTAAGAATGACTGGTGGGGCCGCGATCAGGGAGATCTTAATAGCTTATAAGATACGTACTTAATAGCTTATAAGATGACCTAAAAAATGGTGTTATTGCTGAATCGATAGGTGTTAAATAGCCAACGATATTGACATTTTATTTTGTGTTTCGCATATTCTACCAAACGACCTTTTTTTAGATTTTTACGCAGACTTTTTGAGATTGTTAAGTTGACTCTGTATCGTACTTAATAGCCTATAACAGGAGTCATCAATTAGTTTCGCTCGGGGTCCGTTTTAAGAAATGAAATGACCATCGCGGTCCGCACAACATTTTATAGAAAAAAATATTTATTAAACAAATGTAATTCCGGAAATAACAAATGTATTTTTTTACATATTAATGAGAAAAATGACATTTTTTGTTGCGGACTATCTGTCTGAAGTTTGGAGTAAAATTGGTGCAAGCTATTGACATTAAATCCTGGAGATGCTCATCAGTAAGTCGAGATCGAAATGTATTCTTTATGAAGTTCATCTTCGAAAATGCTGCTTCACATGTTGACCCAAACAAAGTAAGAAGTTTCAAAGCTAATTTTTGTAGTTCTGGATATTTATTACCACTGTTGAGAATCACGGCAACACCGACAGCACCGATAACACGAAAACTAAAGGCATTAACAACTAGATGGCGATCAGAATATTAATGGATGCTAACTTCCTTTTTTGTTCCTTTCAAATCTATTTTTCCATCCTGTTATTCAAATAGAAAGTATCGTGGCTTGAAGTCACGAAAAAGGTTTCAGATTTAATTATTATTATTATTTCAAGCGGAAAATGTTCCTACAATAAATGAATTGAAAACTACGCAATACTAAACGTTAGTATTTAAAATTATTCATGCTAAATTTGTTAAAGATATATTAAAATAAATTGCAGGAAATTTTAGCCTAGCTCAGAATTCGGAACTTTTATTTGGTTTTTCAATTCATCCTTAACAATCTAAAATTTCGTTTAACGAATTTTCAAGATACCTAGTTAAAAAACTATACAGTTT
Organism: Merodon equestris; assembly: GCA_958301585.1. Taxonomy (NCBI): domain Eukaryota; kingdom Metazoa; phylum Arthropoda; class Insecta; order Diptera; family Syrphidae; genus Merodon; species Merodon equestris. The sequence continues at coordinate 112,806,441 of OY284416.1, forward strand.
GTGTTGAACACAAATTCAACTAACACATATACGGACCACGTGCATAACCTCTCGACACCTAATTGCCAAGCCAGGTGAGTACCTTTGAATCTTTCTTTCCCTGTGCCTTCACAAAACCAGCAAATGCATCGCACTCCGCCGCAATCAAAACGTGTTAGCGATTTAGTCGCTGAAACGAATGCAATTAGATCTCCAAGTGGTAGCCAGTTGCCACGGTCAGCTGCACCACCAATCGATCCCGCACATTCAATCGCACCTGCAGTTCAGCCAGATGCATCAAATATCATGCCATCTAAACAGATTCCCTCACCTTCAAAGGCAATATCAACAAGTTCAAAAGCCTCATCTCGCAAAAGGATGTCCTTGCAACTTAAGCGCTTGGAAGAAGAACGGCTTCTGCAAGAAAAGTACTTAGCGAAGAAATATCAGATTCTTGAGAATAATCTTTCTGAAGACGAAGACGATGATGATGTCGTGGATGATATCAACGTTGACGTAAATGGCCCTCCAACTTCCTCAAAAGCGGTGGAAAATTGGTTAAAAAATCAAAACAAAAAACCAAATTTAACCTTTAATGCAAACGACAATAACACCAATGGTGTGGAAGGTCTTACAGGCCATCCACACGAAGTCTTAAATGATTTTGAAGAGGTTCCAACGTTGACACGTCGGCAATTGGCAGCAAGACAGTCCACACCAAAAGATCTTCCACGATTTGACGGAAATCCCGAGGACTGGGCTTTATTCATCAGCAGCTTTGAGAGCAGCACAAGGATTTGTGGATTTTCGCCCGAAGAAAATCTTATTCGTCTTCGGGCAAGTTTGAAAGGAAAAGCTCTTGATGTTGTTCGAAGCCGGTTGTCACAACCCGGTCAATTGGCAAAAATTATGTACACATTACAAATGATGTTCGGTCGTCCTGAAATAATAATAAACACATTGCTCGCCAAACTTAAGAACGAACCTTTTCCTAAAGAAGATAAGTTAGAATCGATCGTAAAATACTCACTTGAAGTTGAAAGTATTTGTGCCACAATGGAAGTATCTGGTTGTCAGAAAGATCCAGAGAAATTGCTTTTAAAATGTTTATTTATGAAAAACTTTTAAAGATGAAAATTAAAATATAAAAAAGATGTTTCCTGCTCTGCGGTCGAATAAGTAATGAACTCCGAACATTTTTGTGTGTATCAAGAAAACAAAACTAAACGTCACTCGCTGATTAAAATATCAAGGAGTTAGAGCGCGTTCACAATATCTAGTTTCTGTTAAAGTAAATACTTTAGCACCGCCTCTTAATTTAATAGAAACTATGTTATAAATGTAACTGTAAACGAGAGAAGTATTACGAAATTTACGTTAAACATTAATTCAAATTCAAACTTTCGCGATGCTTAAGAAATAAAATTCTTCCAAGTCCCTTTGTCATTATGTCCGCAACTTGTTCATCGGTCGGTCTGAATTCAAGCTTAACTTCGCCCTTTGCAATCACATCACAAATGAAATGATATTTGATATCCAAATGTTTCATTCGCTTCGGTTCTTTCGGTACTTCAGCTACTTTGATGCATGACTGATTGTCCTCAAAAATCGTTACCGGTTGAAGACATTGAATGCCCAATTCAACCAATACTTTTCGAATCCATTTCAATTCGCAAATTGCTTCAGTCAACGCAATGTATTCGGCTTCCGCTGAAGATAAACTGACTGTTGGCTGCTTTCTGCACGCCCAGCTCACCGTGTTGCCAAACATTGTTGCCCCAATCTGAGTCGCTGAAGCCAATCAAAGTGTTCACTGCATCTTTCTTTTGATAAACCAATTTCAAATCCAGCGTTCCACGAATGTAGCGCAAAATACGTTTCGCATGATTGTAATGTGTTTCATTGAAACAACTTTGAAATCGACTAAAATATCCAGTAGCAGCACACAAATCTGGTCTTGTTGTTACGGTTGCATACGTCAAGCAACCAATGAGCTCACGATATGGATGATTCGAGCAATTGTTGGCGTTACCTGGTTCCAAATGCAAACCCTTTTCCATTGGCGTTGCTTTTGGTTTGCAATCTTGCATGTTGAACTTTTTCAAAACCTTTTCCAAATACTTCGACTGACTGAGCACAATCGTTCCGTTTTCCATGTCTTGTTTAATGTGCATGCCCAAGAAAGTGCTCACTTTTCCCATGTCAGTCATTTCAAATTCCTTTGACAACAGATGCTTGATGGTCTCGATGATCTTCATGTCACTGCAAAATATCAGAATGTCGTCGACATACAGCAACACATACACAAGTTTTCCATTTTGCTCCTTCACATACAAACATTGATCAGCTACACATTGTTTGAATCCAATGTGAATAATAAACTTGTTGAATTTTTCATTCCAAGCACGAGATGCTTGCTTCAATCCATAAAGTGCCTTGTTGAGCTTGCACACTTTCTTCTCTTGCTTGAAACCATCAGGTAATTCCATGTATATCTCCTCAGTGAGATCACCATTCAAAAATGCACTTTTGACGTCCATTTGATGAATGTACATATCGTTTTGATTCGCAATTGACAGTAAAATCTTTAATGTCACCAGTTTCGCAACCGGAGCATAAGTTTCACTGTAATCAAATCCATATTTCTGTGTGAAACCACGTGCGACAAGCCGAGCTTTATATTTGTCCACGCTTCCATCAGCCTTTAGCTTGAGTTTGAATACCCACTTGTTAGTGATCGCTTTTCGACCTTTCGGCAAATCACAAACGGTCCAAGTTCCATTCTTCATCAATGACTTGTACTCACTATCGATGGCATCTTTCCAATGTGGCCAATCATCTCGATTTTTCGCCTCGTCCACCGTAGTCGGGTAATTTTCAACAAACTGTTCGGCTGATAATGCAAATTCAGCTGTGTTCGCCCAATCGCCAAATCTATCTGGCTCTCGTCGATTCCGGTTACTTCTTCGTGGCAATTCTGGATCAACGTTACTAATGTCATCCTTTTTCGCACCGTTGTCGCCGACGTCGCCCCTATTTGCATCGTGGATCGTTAAATCGTTGTTATCAGAATCACCAAATTCGCTGCCATGCAACGTTCCTTCAGACTCATCGTCCGTTAGCAAACTATCATCTGCTTGTTCGTTGTTCGATGCCGCCTCTGAAACCGATATATCAACCAGTTTTACTTGCTTCAACACAGAGGCTTCGTTGAATGTCACGTGCCGCCCAAAAACCAATTTGTTTTTCGTTGTATCCCAAAGTCGATACGTTCCCATCGATGCAGCATATCCCAACATCAAACACATCGTTGCTCTTGCTTCAAACTTCGAACGGTTGTTCGATGGAATGTGATTGAAACATTCCGAGCCAAAAACACGCAGATGTGACAAATTCGGTTTCTGGTTAAACCAAATCTCGGCAGGTGTCTTGGAAATAAATTGTTCTCCAAACGCTGCTGTCACTGATCGATTTTTCAAATAATTCGCCGTCAAAACCGCTTCATTCCAAAACTTGTGATCCATATTGCATGACAAAAGCATCGTTCTCGCTTTGTCCATGAGCGTTCGATTCAATCGCTCAGATATTGCATTCATTTCCGGATTGTAAGGCACAGTGTAATTGATTTGAATACCTCTTTCTTTGCAATATCGTATCAGTTCCTTCGATGTGTATTCTCCACCGTTGTCAGCTCTCATTTTCGCAATTTTCACACCATGAAATGACTCAGCCATTGCCTGGTATTCCTTGAATTTAACCAGCACTTCACTTTTCGCACGCATGAAATATACCATTGAAGCTCTTGAAAAGTTATCTGTGAATGATACAAAATATCGTGAACCATCATATGCAGTTGTCCGCATTGGACCGCAGACATCGCTGTGAATTAATTCCAAAACACGAGATGACCGAACATTTTTGTTCTTTGGAAACGATGTTCTTGTCTGCTTGCCATAAACGCACGGTTCACAAACAGTCGATTCAGTATCAATTTTCACCTGCTCCAATCTATTGACAATTTGCTTGCCAATCATCTTTTTCATGTCTGCCGCATTCAAATGTCCCATTCTGTAGTGCCATAACTGTGAATTATTGCTTGATTTGTTCTCACCTGAGACACCAGCGAAAATGTTTCGATCAACGTGAAAAACCACCTTGTACAAATTCCCATCCGCATTCGCTACGAATTTCGTTTTGCCTTTCTTCGATACGTACGCACAGTCTCCTTCGAAAACGACACGGTAGCCTTTTCTGGTCAAACTTCTAATCGACATCAAATTGTACTGCAAATCTTTGACAAATAAAACATTTTCCATTGTTTTCGTCGACTTGTCACCGTTGTAAAACGTTTTAATGGAAATATTTCCACGCTGATTTGCTAAAATACTTTGATTCTTCTTCGCTACAGAGATTTTCACGTTATCGATATTCTCCAAATTGTCAAAGTATCGTTCGTTGTTTACCATGTTTTACGTTGCACCAGAATCCATTAAAAATTCAATTTTTCCGTCGTCGCTTTGTTGTGCTGTGTGTGCACAAAGTGCCGTTTGCTCTTTGACACATGAACATTCATGTCCATTCACAATCGCACACAACGTCTCGCCTTTTCCATCAAATGATTTGTTCCTTTTGTTGGTATTTTTCTTCTTATTTGCAAAACATTGGGACTTTTTGTGGCCGATTTTACCACAGCCGAAACATTTGATCTGCTTTCTTTGGCCTTTTGCACTCATTGCACCTGTTTCAGACAATTTCGTCGATCCACGATCACATCGCTTGCCATGCTCATCCAACAATTGTGTTTTTACAAATTCCAATTTCAATTCATCTTTGCCAATTGTCTGTAACGCCGTAACCAATGTATCATAACACTCCGGCAATGTTAGAAATAAATGCACGATGATATCCAGTTCCTTCAACGTAGCACCCTTTGACTTGAGTTCGCGAATTTTCGTGTCAAATTTGACAAAATGTTCGATCATATCGTCGCCTTCTTGATATTTCATCAGCAACAATTGCTTTTTCGCAAGCAAATATCCCGCGACGCTTTGTCTTTCGTAGACTGCACACAAACAATCGTACATTCCCTTCGCACTCTTTTTGTCCTTAATCAATTCCAACTGGCTGTCTTGAATTGTTTGCACAAGTATGGAAATACATTTCTTTTCTTCTTTCCGCAAATTGTTACGTGCTTCTGTCTTCGCGGCTGCCAAAATGTCGACGATATCCTCCTCAATGTATTTTCGCAAATCCCTTTCATCCAGTAAAATTCCCACACGATATTTCCAGTTACTGAAATTCGTGCCATCAAATTGTGGAATTTTAATTGCGTTGTTGCTGTTGTCCGCCATCTTGGTCGTATTAAATTTCACAATACCGAGCAATTCTTACACAAATGAAAAATAATTTATTTAATTTATTCAATTGCACTTCCAATCTGGGCCCATAACCTCAGAAAGATCCAGAGAAATTGCTTTTAAAATGTTTATTTATGAAAAACTTTTAAAGATGAAAATTAAAATATAAAAAAGATGTTTCCTGCTCTGCGGTCGAATAAGTAATGAACTCCGAACATTTTTGTGTGTATCAAGAAAACAAAACTAAACGTCACTCGCTGATTAAAATATCAAGGAGTTAGAGCGCGTTCACAATATCTAGTTTCTGTTAAAGTAAATACTTTAACAGGTTGCTCATCGCATTTGAACAATCCGATATTGTTGCAAGAGTTAGTAGAAAGATTACCTCCTAATCTGCGTCTCAACTGGTCCATGTACAAACAAACACTTCCAATCATAAACCTATCTCAATTTAGTACTTGGTTGTTTGAAGTTGGTCGAGCAGCAAATGATGTATCGTTTTCGGCAAATTCGTGGCAGGAACAGAAGTCACGACAAGAACGTTCACGTCTTAACATCCACAATGAAACAGCAGAAAAAAAATGCAAAATTTGCGAAAAAGATTGCTCCTCAGTGACTAAATGTCAAACGTTTCTTAGTTACTCAGTACAGCAACGATGGTCGATTGTAAAAGAAAAACATTTATGTCGAACATGCCTTCGCCACCATAGCAACAGATGTCTATCCAATCAGCTGTGCGGGGAAAATAACTGCGCCTATCGCCATCATAAACTTCTCCATAATTTTTCATACAAGCAGCCGAATGCACCAACAAACCGAGAAACTACCGATCAGTCGAATTCAACAGCACCACCCACACTGTCATCACCCATTGTGGCACAAGTCCCATCAAATTGTCATACACACTTGAAGGAAAACACAGTTCTCTTTAGAATTTTACCCGTCACCTTGTACGGAAGAGAAAGAAAAATAGAGACGTTTGCATTTCTTGACGATGGGTCGTCTACCTCGTTGATGGAATCGGAGCTGGCTGATGAATTACAATTAAAAGGCGACATTTTACCACTGCAGTTAAAGTGGACTTCAAATATAGTTCGAGAAGAAGGTAACTCAAGAAAAGTTGATGTGGATATCTCAGGTGGGAACTCGAGGAATACATTTTCGGTTAAAGGCGTACGTACAGTCGAGGAATTAGATTTGCCGCAACAAACTATCAATGCTGCGGAATTAGGTGAACGGTATATACATTTAAAAGGTATTCCAATTGCATCATTTTATAATGCAAAACCTCGTATTTTAATAGGATTAAAGCATTGGAATTTGGGAATACCACTTCGAACACGAGAAGGCAACGCAAACGAACCGGTTGCTACTAAAACACGCCTAGGTTGGGTGGTATTTGGTCCATGTGACAAAACTTCTGTAAAAAACTTAAGCCTTAACTTTCAGCTGGAAATTTGTCCGTGCCGCAATTGTGATGACTTCTTGTTAAACGATTCCTTAAAAGATTATTTTTTAATGGAGAACATGGGTACGAAGAAAGTTTTACTTATGTCGCTTGAAGAGGATAGAGCATTGAAAATACTCAATACACATTCTCGTAGAATAAATGGTCATTTTGAAGTTCCACTACTTTGGAAAAACAAGTACATCAAATTACCTGAAAGTAAAATTTATGCCCACAATCGTCTGCTGTGCTTAGAACGTCGCTTGGTAAGGGAACCACATATCAAAATATTGATAAATAATTTAATTGAGGATTACGTAACCAAAGGTTACGCTCGGAAAATCGATCCAAAATCTGAGGCTACAGCAAAGACATGATATTTACCAATTTTTCCTGTTCTTAACCCGAATAAACCAAATAAAGTACGCATCGTGTGGGATGCAGCAGCAAAGATAAATGGCATTTCACTAAATTCAGTTTTGTTGACTGGCCCCGATATAACGTCCCCCTTACTCGGAGTCTTGTTCCGTTTTAGGGAAAGAAAAGTGGGTCTGTGTGCGGACATAAAAGAAATGTTCCACCAGGTCCGAATTAAAGGTGAAGACCAGGAAGCACAACGATTTCTTTGGCGTAACGCGACAACAAACAAAATTGAAACCTTTATTCTTCAAGTCATGACATTTGGCGCAACTTCGTCGCCCTTTTGTGCACAATATGTTAAAAATCGTAACGCGGAAGACTTTAACCTCCAATTTCCTGAAGCTGCTCAGGCTATCATAAGAGATCAGTATGTTGATGATTTTATTGCAAGTTACGATAGCGACGCCGATGCAGTGAAAATCGCCAAGGATGTTATATATGTGCATAGCAAAGGTGGATTCGAAATCAGAAATTTTCGATCAAACTCTTCTAGTCTATTGGACAATTTGAATTGTCATGTAACTGACAAGTTCTCCGATGTATCTTTGTCGAACGCTGAAAAGGTTTTGGGTCTGTGGTGGTCACCAAAGAATGATGAGTGGTTTTTTATATTCAACAGCAATCGAATAAATCGCGATGTTATGAGCGGTGCGGAAAAGCCAACAAAAAGAGAAGTTCTTCAATTTTTAATGAGAATTTATGATCCTTTAGGTCTTATTGCTAATATTTTGGTAAACATAAAAATTTTACTTCAATCAATTTGGAGATCTGGTATTGATTGGGACGAGAAAATAAATGACGAACATTTCACCATCTGGTATAAATGGCTGCAGCTATTACCAGAGATAAACAATATTAGAATTCCTCGGAGATATGTATCAACGCATAATTTTGATAATGCAAACAGTGTAGAGTTACACATTTTTTGTGATGCGAGTGCAGAGGCTTTGGCATCAGCTGCATATATCCGAGTTATATGCGATGAAGTAGTCGAGGTCCATTTAATAGCAGCAAAAACCAAAGTAGCACCCTTACGCCACATTTCAATTCCACGAATGGAACTTGAAGCTGCAGTTCTAGGAAGTAGATTGGCAACAACAATAATTGAAAGTCATTCCATTAAGTTTACTCGGCAAGTATATTGGACTGATTCAAAAACCGTAATTTACTGGATAAGGTCACCAAGCCGTAAGTTTCAACAATTCGTTTCATTAAGAATTACCGAAATTATTGAAAAAACTCACTCTGAATCATGGAAGTGGGTTCCATCTAAACTAAATATTGCCGACGAAGCAACAAAATCCCGAATTAACTTCGATTTTTCATCGCAAAGCCCCTGGTATAGGGGCCCAGATTTCTTGTGGTCAAAAGAGCAGTTTTGGCCAAGTTGCGATCTTACTTCTATAACCCCAGAAAATGAAGTATCTGAACACCTTTATCACACTACTAAAGACACTCATCAAGGATGGATAATTAATGTTTACAAATTTGGCAAAATCAATGGCAAGAGTCTATCTTTTTATAGAATGGTACTTTAGTCGAAACCCAGATCTTACACTCCGACAATTTATCGACAAGGCAGAACGTTATCTATGGAGACGAGCTCAAAGTGATATATTTAGTGAAGAGATACGACTTCTACATGCAGCCAAATTTGAGAACAGAGTTTGTCTTCAAAAGACAAGCTCATTATATAAATTATCCCCGTACTTAGACGAGCATAATCTGTTGAGGATTTCTGGAAGAATAGATGCAGCAGGTGGGATTGATTTTGAAACCAAAAGGCCGGTTGTTCTTCCCAAGGACCACCATATAACATTTATGATTTTAGATCACTATCACCGCAAATTTAAACATCAATATAATGAAACAGATGTGAACGAGGTCCGCCAAAGGTTTTACATCCCTACCTTGCGTGTATTGGTTAAAAAGGTACAACATAAATGCCAAGTATGTCGCAACAAAAGAGCTGAACCAGCGATTCCTGTAATGGGCGAGTTGCCACCCGCGAGGTTAAAAACATTTACTAAACCTTTTTCTTACGTTGGCATCGACTATTTTGGACCAATGCTTGTAACAGTAGGGCGACGAGTGGAGAAACGGTGGGGTGTAATTTTTACCTGCCTTACAATAAGAGCAATTCATGTAGAAATTGCCCATTCTCTTTCCACAAGTTCCTGTATCCAGGCTTTGAAACGCTTTGCTTCAAGAAGAGGTACTCCAATCCAAATTTATACTGACAACGGTACAAACTTTCGTGGTGCGAGTCGAGAATTGCAAGCGGCTGTTGAGCAAATAGATGGTAAGAAGCTGGTTGAAGGTATAGGTGAGGGAAGGGTCAAATGGTCATTCATTCCTCCTGCAGCTCCGCATATGGGTGGATGTTGGGAACGGTTGATTCGTTCTATAAAAAAAACGCTCTCGCAAATCAATTTCACCAGAAAGCCGAACGATGAGCTGCTTCAAACAATGATGGTCGAAGTCGAAAGTATAATCAACTCACGACCATTGACATATGTACCCATATCTTGTGATGACGACGAAGCTTTAACTCCCAACCATTTTTTGCTTGGCTCTTCAAATGGAACAAAACCCTTAGGAGAGTTAAAAGACGAGGGTATTGTTTTAAAACAAAATTGGATGATGGCTGAGCAATTTACTAGGTTTTTCTGGCGAAGATGGATTCGGGAGTATCTTCCGACCTTAACCAGACGAACAAAGTGGTTCCAGCCCACTCGGCAGATTGCCATAAACGACATAGTGGTAATAGTTGATGAAAATACACAAAGAAACGAATGGCCGTGTACTGGAACTAAACATGAGTCGTGATGGTAAAATAAGAAGTGTCGTCGTCCAGACGAAATCTGGATTATATGTTCGACCTGTTTCAAAATTAGCTGTACTTGATGTTGCAGATTCTATGGCCTTTGGTAAGACGGTTCAAACTTCCATTTTACCGGGGGGGAATGTTGAGAATCACGGCAACACCGACAGCACCGATAACACGAAAACTAAAGGCATTAACAACTAGATGGCGATCAGAATATTAATGGATGCTAACTTCCTTTTTTGTTCCTTTCAAATCTATTTTTCCATCCTGTTATTCAAATAGAAAGTATCGTGGCCTGAAGTCACGAAAAAGGTTTCAGATTTAATTATTATTATTATTTCAAGCGGAAAATGTTCCTACAATAAATGAATTGAAAACTACGCAATACTAAACGTTAGTATTTAAAATTATTCATGCTAAATTTGTTAAAGATATATTAAAATAAATTGCAGGAAATTTTAGCCTAGCTCAGAATTCGGAACTTTTATTTGGTTTTTCAATTCATCCTTAACAACCACATACAAATTTTATCCAGAACTCTTCACTGGAAACTTGCGCATGTTTGTGTTTTCTGTGAAATCGATTCTTGGAAATCGATCATTTCCATCTGCCGAGTAGCTTTAGCACTCCGGAAAATAATTGCAGCTTCGTTGCTCCGTTGCTATGCAGAGAGTTTTCGCGAAAAACTTTTTACTTCTGACATGAGCTCTCACACAAGCTTTCCCTTGCCTTGAAGTTTACGATTCAGGTCATTGATATGTTTAAAAATATCCGTCAAGAAAGCAATGGCAGCTACATTTTCTTTTTCGTTTAGAAAACTTAAGTAGGCGTTTGCTGAACTCTGATCACTGTTGAAAAGATACATATGTCTTCAAGTGTTCTAAAATGCTGAAGAATCTTTCTAAAACGCAGCCTTTACTTAACCATCTCACATTATTATGCAACAGTAGATCGTCATATTGTGCATCAACTTCTTCAAGAAATGATTTCAATTCACGATGTTGCAGTGATGATTTCGCACGAAGAAAATTAACTATTTTCATCACTTTTTGCATAATACGCTCAAAATTATGATTAAGTTTGCAGCAAACCAAAGTTTGGTGAATAATACAGTGGTAGGAAATCAAATTTTCATTACATCTTGCATTGCTACTCAACAGGTGAACAAGTCCTTTTTTACTCCCAACCATTGCTGGCGCACCGTCAGTTGTTACCGATAAAAGCTTTTTCAAATCTAACTCATCTTTATCAAAATAATCCATCACTGCTTTGATCATGTCTGCTCCTTGGGTTCTTCCTAATAACGGCAAAAGAGCCAATATCTCCTCAACAAAAGTTTCTCTCGTTTTATCCAAGTAGCGTAAAAAAATAATTAACTGTGCGGTATCAGTGACATCGCATGATTCACCCATAGCCAAGGTGTAATAGTTTGCATTATTTAACTGCCGCTTCACATCACAATGATTTTGTTCAGCCAAAACGTGTGTATTTCTGGTGCTAGTAAAAGCAGATAACGGAATCCGTCGTATCGTCTCAACAACATCCTTTTTGTTCTCAAATAAAGCGAGAAAGCATTCTTTAACTACGTCAGCATCAGTAAATGGTTTCATATGCTTAGCAAGAGTCCAAGAAATACGTAACCAAGCCTCACCACATTTTTCCTGCTCAGTCATTGAGCGATTTATCGAAGATGAGTAACTTGATAGGAAACTTGCAATTTTAGACTTACGCAGATCACTACCAAGTGGAAAGTTTTCGGCAAATGATTTGTGTTTGGGATCATAATGTCGTTTTATATTCGAGCTTTTAATTAACGCCACTGTTTGGTTACAAATCAGGTACATTGGTACTGCTCCAGGACGATTTGGCAGCGTAAAACAATATAAAACGGCCCATTCTGGCAAAAACTGTCTATTTTCATCTTCAACTTTTCTTTTTTTCGGTTCCATAGTAATTAAAATCGCTAATGTAAACAAGCAACTCAAAATTAAAGCAAAACACTGACCTCCCGGCAAATTCTGTTCACAAGTTACCTCACACGGATCAACGGACTGGCAAACAATGTCATCGCCAATGAGGGGGTTAATACCCTGTTCATATCGACGGAAGATCTTCAGATGATTTTCGAGTCGTTGAGGAAGAAAAAAATCCGCGGGAGTCGACGGTATATCCGATGTTGTGCTTAGGCACCTTCCGCCAGTGGCTGTAGAGAGGTACACAATCCTGTTCAACAATGCACTGAATAATGCATATTATCCAGTGCACTGGAAGACAGCGGTGGTGCAACCAATTCCCAAGAGGGGTAAAGACACATCTAACCCTCTCCATCTAATCTCCGGTCAATAAGTCTCCTTCCGAGTATCAGTAAGGTCTTCGAGAAGGTGATCCATAGGGCCCTGTTTAAATGGGTGGAGGACAATAAAATCATCCCGGATAACCAATTCGGTTTCAGAGCGGCGCATGACACTATTCATGCCGCGTCGAGGCTTGTGTCGGATGTCCAATGGAATAAATGCAAGAACCAATGCACGGGTGCCTGTCTGATTGACTTGGAAAAAGCCTTCGATACTGTATGGTTAGAAGGTCTTTATTAAAAGCTCAGTCGGCTGGGCATAAGTAAACCACTGCTATATATGATTTTTGACTTGTTAACCAGTAGAAAGTTCGTAGTGAAAATTGCCAACGTGACTTCTATCCAAACATTTGAAATCAAAAATGGACTGCAACAGGGTACGGTAAATTCGCCGATCCTTTTCAGCATTTACCTAAGCGATCTGCTAGTTTCTCTTCACCATTCAATAGCGTACGCAGACGACCTAATCGCATACAGATCAGGTCCAACGATCGACGTCATTGTTACTCTTCTGCAGCGTGACTTCGAAAAAATTCAGCAGTATTGTGATCACTGGAAGTTGAAAATCAACTTCCAGAAATTAGAATCTATATTCATCAGAACGCCTTTGTCTAGGGCCTCTCGGGACACTAGAAAAAACTGGCGCAGGTTCTTAATTTTAGGACCGGACGGGTGTCCACTGGCGAAACAAAGTGTGGTCAGATATCTTGGGATCGTGCTGGATCAGTATCTATATTTTGACAAACATGCAGATGCTGCTCTGGCAAGGGCCCGGGGCGCTTTCGCTTCTGACAAGATGGCTGTTTCATAGCAGCCAACTTGATTCTACGGTGAAGGTAATCTGCTACATGGCCTTAATCAGGCCCATGGTTGCCTATGGATGTCCCGTCTGGTTCAATGTGAGAGCCAGCTTAATGGAAAAGATTCGGGTGTTTGAGAGACAATGTCTCAGGACGTGTCTGGGGCTACATAGGACACCCGAATCTGAGTACACGAAATTTTACCCGAACGAGGTCCTATACAATAGGGCCAGGATTGTACGGATAGATAATTTTTTGGTCAAACTGATTCGAAGCCACGTTGCGAGAGCAATGACATCGGTCAATAGCCTGATCTTCGGGGCTTACTACCCCAACGATTTATATCACGAGAGAGTGCGCCTTAATGGCTTTGTGCCGCCAGAAGCATTCCTCTATTTAGATAGATGTGGGCTGATCCAGGATAGATTGGCGGTACCGCTAATCTTTCACGTGGGTCGCAATTCCGTGGAACGGCGATTCCTCTACAAACCCGATGTCGCGCTCCGTGAGCCCGAGCGCCTCAGGTTCTGTAGATCGGTCTCACGCCGGGATCGAGGAGACGTAGTCCGACAGCATCAACGCTTTTGGTGGCTGGAGAGAGCTACGTCAGTGGACACTTTGAGAGCTTCAGCCTCTTCAAGGCATGGCCTGATTAACACCAATGGCAGGCTTACATAGGCTAGGGTAGGGTAATGTAGGGTAGGGTAGGGTAGGTAGTAGTAGCGTAGTATGTATTAAAAAAAAAAAAAAAAAAGAAGATATATATATTAAATATATATTATGTATATAATTTATATATATCTATTTTAGTTAAGGTAGAATAAGTTAGGTTTAGTTACATTAAGGTAGGCTTTAATTTTATATATAATACAAAAAATGATCATATGCTAAGTTTTTAATAAAAAACATTTTTCTTAGCTTAAGCTAGATATAGTAATGTTAGTGGTAAGTTGATATAGTAGTCGAAAGACATAGACTTAAGTTGTTTCGTCTATTTTAGAGTGTCCGCCTAGGGCCAGTAAGAAATCTAGATTGTTAAGATAGTTAAGCTAGTTTTTAAGCATTTTTGTCTAGGGTAAGATAGATCTAAGAAATTATGAATAAAAATGAATTAAAAACTAAAAAAACGGATCAACGGACTGACAGGTTCTAAGGGCTGATGCTTGCCTGCTCTATCCGCCAACACGTTTGCTCTCAGTTGAAATCAACGCAGTGGTGGATCAACGGATTCTATGGGCCAGGGCCTTTACTTCGCCCGGCCGTTTTCGAATTGAAATCAACAAAGATAATGCAGGAAATACATTTTTATTAAATTACGTGCTCTGTAGTGCAAGTTGCTGTGTCCTCGCGGTCCGCACAAAATGGGTCGGCGGTTCGGATAGGTGTTAAATAGCCAAAGATATTGACAATTTATTTTGTATTTAGCATATTCTACCAAATGACCATTTTTCAGATTTTTACTTATTTATGAAAACTCGTATAGGAAGTTAAGGTGACTCTGTATCGTGCATATAAGGTGCCCTACAAAACGGTGCGTGCATACCTTAAAGGGTGTCAGAGATATTGACATTTTATGTAGCAGTTAGAATACTCTCAATATGTTCTTTTCTTAGGTTTTCACCTGTTTATGCCGAATTTCTGAAAGTGTTACGGTATTTCTGTATGGCACCTTGTAGCTTGTAAGATGCTCTACAGGACGGTGCTTTCTCCGCATTGATACGTTAAAGGGTGTCAGAGATATTGACATTTTATATAGCAGTTAGCATACTCTCAATATGTTCTTTTCTTAGGTTTTTACATGTTTATGCCGAATTTCTGGAAGTGTTAAGGTATTTCTGTATGGCACCTTGTAGCTTGTAAGATGCTCTACAAGACGGTGGTATTTAAGCGTTGATGCGCTAACGGGTGTCAGAGATATAGACATTTTATATAGCAGTTAGCATACTCTAAATAAGCTCTTTTCTTAGGTTTTTACCTGTTTATGCCGAATATCTGAAAGTGTTAAGGTGATTTTGTACTGTACCTTGTAGATTATAAGATGCTCTACAAGACGGTGCTCTTTCCGCATTGATACGTTAAAGGGTGTCAGAGATATTGACATTTTATATAGAAGTTAGCATACTCTAAATAAGCTCTTTTCTTAGGTTTTTACATGTTTATGCCGAATTTCTGGAAGTGTTAAGGTATTTCTGTATGGCACCGTGTAGCCTGTAAGATGCTCTACAAGACGGTGGTATTTCTGCGTTGATGCGTTAACGGGTGTCAGAGATATTGACATTTTATTTAGCAGTTAGCATACTCTAAAAAATGCTCTTTTCTTAGATTTTTACCTGTTTATGCCGAATTTCTGAAAGTGTTGAGGTGACTCTGTACTGTACCTTGTAGACCATAAGATGCTCTACAGGACGGTGGTATTTCTGCATTGATACATTAACGGGTATCAGAGATATTGACATTATATGTAGCAGCTAGCATACTCTAAATATGTTCTTTTCTTAGGTTTTCACCTGTTTATGCCGAATTTCTGAAAGTGTTAAGGTATTTCTCTAGGGCACCTTGTAGCTTGTAAGATGCTCTACAAGACGGTGGTATTTCTGCATTGATACGTTAACGGGTGTCAGAGATATTGACATTTTATATAGCAGTTAGCATACTCTCAATATGTTCTTTTCTTAGGTTTTTACCTGTTAATGCCGAATTTCTGAAAGTGTTAAGGTATTTCTGTATGGCGCCTTGTAGCTTGTAAGATGTTCTAGGAGACGGTGGTATTTCTGCATTCATGCGTTAACCTGTGTCATAGATATTGACATTTTATATAGCAGTTAGCATACTCTCAATATGTTCTTTTCTTAGGTTTTTACCTGTTAATGCCGAATTTCTGAAAGTGTTACGGTATTTCTGTATGGCACCTTGTAGCTTGTAAGATGCTCTACAAGACGGTGGTATTTCTGCATTGATACATTAACGGGTATCAGAGATATTGACATTATATGTAGCAGCTAGCATACTCTAAATATGTTCTTTTCTTAGGTTTTCACCTGTTTATGCCGAATTTCTGAAAGTGTTAAGGTATTTCTGTAGGGCACCTTGTAGCTTGTAAGATGCTCTACAAGACGGTGGTATTTCCGCATTGATACGTTAAAGGGTGTCAGAGATATTGACATTTTATGTAGCAGTTAGCATACTCTAAAATATGCTCTTTTCTTAGGTTTTTACATGTTTATGCCGAATTTCTGGAAGTGTTAAGGTATTTCTGTATGGCACCTTGTAGCTTGTAAGATGCTCTACAAGACGGTGCTTTCTCCGCATTGATACGTTAAAGGGTGTCAGAGATATTGACATTTTATGTAGCAGTTAGCATACTCTCAATATGTTCTTTTCTTAGGTTTTTACCTGTTAATGCCGAATTTCTGAAAGTGTTACGGTATTTCTGTATGGCACCTTGTAGCTTGTAAGATGCTCTACAAGACGGTGGTATTTCCGCATTGATACGTTAAAGGGTGTCAGAGATATTGACATTTTATGTAGCAGTTAGCATACTCTAAAATATGCTCTTTTCTTAGGTTTTTACATGTTTATGCCGAATTTCTGGAAGTGTTAAGGTATTTCTGTATGGCACCTTGTAGCTTGTAAGATGCTCTACAAGACGGTGCTTTCTCCGCATTGATACGTTTAAGGGTGTCAGAGATATTGACATTTTATATAGCAGTTAGCATACTCTAAAAAATGCTCTTTTCTTAGATTTTTACCTGTTTATGCCGAATTTCTGAAAGTGTTGAGGTGACTCTGTACTGTACCTTGTAGACCATAAGATGCTCTACAGGACGGTGGTATTTCTGCATTGATACATTAACGGGTATCAGAGATATTGACATTATATGTAGCAGCTAGCATACTCTAAATATGTTCTTTTCTTAGGTTTTCACCTGTTTATGCCGAATTTCTGAAAGTGTTAAGGTATTTCTGTAGGGCACCTTGTAGCTTGTAAGATGCTCTACAAGACGGTGGTATTTCTGCATTGATACGTTAACGGGTGTCAGAGATATTGACATTTTATATAGCAGTTAGCATACTCTCAATATGTTCTTTTCTTAGGTTTTTACCTGTTAATGCCGAATTTCTGAAAGTGTTAAGGTATTTCTGTATGGCGCCTTGTAGCTTGTAAGATGTTCTAGGAGACGGTGGTATTTCTGCATTGATGCGTTAACCTGTGTCATAGATATTGACATTTTATATAGCAGTTAGCATACTCTCAATATGTTCTTTTCTTAGGTTTTTACCTGTTAATGCCGAATTTCTGAAAGTGTTACGGTATTTCTGTATGGCACCTTGTAGCTTGTAAGATGCTCTACAAGACGGTGGTATTTCCGCATTGATACGTTAAAGGGTGTCAGAGATATTGACATTTTATGTAGCAGTTAGCATACTCTAAAATATGCTCTTTTCTTAGGTTTTTACATGTTTATGCCGAATTTCTGGAAGTGTTAAGGTATTTCTGTATGGCACCTTGTAGCATGTAAGATGCTTTTCAAGACGGTGGTATTTCTGCATTGATACGTTCACGGGTGTCAGAGATATTGACATTTTATATAGCAGTTAGCATACTCTCAATATGTTCTTTTCTTAGGTTTTTACATGTTTATGCCGAATTTCTGAAAGTGTTAAGGTGATTTTGTACTGTACCTTGTAGATTATAAGATGCTCTACAAGACGGTGCTCTTTCCGCATTGATACGTTAAAGGGTGTCAGAGATATTGACATTTTATATAGCAGTTAGCATACTCTAAATAAGCTCTTTTCTTAGGTTTTTACATGTTTATGCCGAATTTCTGGAAGTGTTAAGGTATTTCTGTATGGCACCGTGTAGCCTGTAAGATGCTCTACAAGACGGTGGTATTTCTGCGTTGATGCGTTAACGGGTGTCAGAGATATTGACATTTTATATAGCAGTTAGCATACTCTAAATAAGCTCTTTTCTTAGGTTTTTACATGTTTATGCCGAATTTCTGGAAGTGTTACGGTATTTCTGTATGGCACCTTGTAGCTTGTAAGATGCTCTACAAGACGGTGGTATTTCTGCATTGATACATTAACGGGTATCAGAGATATTGACATTATATGTAGCAGCTAGCATACTCTAAATATGTTCTTTTCTTAGGTTTTCACCTGTTTATGCCGAATTTCTGAAAGTGTTAAGGTATTTCTGTAGGGCACCTTGTAGCTTGTAAGATGCTCTACAAGACGGTGGTATTTCCGCATTGATACGTTAAAGGGTGTCAGAGATATTGACATTTTATGTAGCAGTTAGCATACTCTAAAATATGCTCTTTTCTTAGGTTTTTACATGTTTATGCCGAATTTCTGGAAGTGTTAAGGTATTTCTGTATGGCACCTTGTAGCTTGTAAGATGCTCTACAAGACGGTGCTTTCTCCGCATTGATACGTTAAAGGGTGTCAGAGATATTGACATTTTATGTAGCAGTTAGCATACTCTCAATATGTTCTTTTCTTAGGTTTTCACCTGTTTATGCCGAATTTCTGAAAGTGTTAAGGTATTTCTGTAGGGCACCTTGTAGCTAGTAAGATGCTCTACAAGACGGTGGTATTTCTGCATTGATACGTTAACGGGTGTCAGAGATATTGACATTTTATATAGCAGTTAGCATACTCTCAATATGTTCTTTTCTTAGGTTTTTACCTGTTAATGCCGAATTTCTGAAAGTGTTAAGGTATTTCTGTATGGCACCTTGTAGCTTGTAAGATGCTCTACAAGACGGTGGTATTTCCGCATTGATACGTTAAAGGGTGTCAGAGATATTGACATTTTATGTAGCAGTTAGCATACTCTAAAATATGCTCTTTTCTTAGGTTTTTACATGTTTATGCCGAATTTCTGGAAGTGTTAAGGTATTTCTGTATGGCACCTTGTAGCTTGTAAGATACTTTTCAAGACGGTGGTATCTCTACATTGATACGTTAACGGGTGTCAGAGATATTGACATTATATGGAGCAGCTAGCATACTCTATATGTTCTTTTCTTAGGTTTTCACCTGTTTATGCCGAACTTCTGAAAGTGGTAAGGTATTTCTGTATGGCACCTTGTAGCTTGTAAGATGCTCTTCAAGACGGTGGTATTTCTGCATTGATACGTTAACGGGTGTCAGAGATATTGACATTTTATATAGCAGTTAGCATACTCTCAATATGTTCTTTTCTTAGGTTTTTACATGTTTATGCCGAATTTCTGGAAGTGTTAAGGTATTTCTGTATGGCACCTTGTAGCTTGTAAGATGCTCTACAAGACGGTGGTATTTAAGCGTTGATGCGCTAACGGGTGTCAGAGATATAGACATTTTATATAGCAGTTAGCATACTCTAAATAAGCTCTTTTCTTAGGTTTTTACCTGTTTATGCCGAATATCTGAAAGTGTTAAGGTGATTTTGTACTGTACCTTGTAGATTATAAGATGCTCTACAAGACGGTGCTCTTTCCGCATTGATACGTTAAAGGGTGTCAGAGATATTGACATTTTATATAGAAGTTAGCATACTCTAAATAAGCTCTTTTCTTAGGTTTTTACATGTTTATGCCGAATTTCTGGAAGTGTTAAGGTATTTCTGTATGGCACCGTGTAGCCTGTAAGATGCTCTACAAGACGGTGGTATTTCTGCGTTGATGCGTTAACGGGTGTCAGAGATATTGACATTTTATTTAGCAGTTAGCATACTCTAAAAAATGCTCTTTTCTTAGATTTTTACCTGTTTATGCCGAATTTCTGAAAGTGTTGAGGTGACTCTGTACTGTACCTTGTAGACCATAAGATGCTCTACAGGACGGTGGTATTTCTGCATTGATACATTAACGGGTATCAGAGATATTGACATTATATGTAGCAGCTAGCATACTCTAAATATGTTCTTTTCTTAGGTTTTCACCTGTTTATGCCGAATTTCTGAAAGTGTTAAGGTATTTCTCTAGGGCACCTTGTAGCTTGTAAGATGCTCTACAAGACGGTGGTATTTCTGCATTGATACGTTAACGGGTGTCAGAGATATTGACATTTTATATAGCAGTTAGCATACTCTCAATATGTTCTTTTCTTAGGTTTTTACCTGTTAATGCCGAATTTCTGAAAGTGTTAAGGTATTTCTGTATGGCGCCTTGTAGCTTGTAAGATGTTCTAGGAGACGGTGGTATTTCTGCATTCATGCGTTAACCTGTGTCATAGATATTGACATTTTATATAGCAGTTAGCATACTCTCAATATGTTCTTTTCTTAGGTTTTTACCTGTTAATGCCGAATTTCTGAAAGTGTTACGGTATTTCTGTATGGCACCTTGTAGCTTGTAAGATGCTCTACAAGACGGTGGTATTTCTGCATTGATACATTAACGGGTATCAGAGATATTGACATTATATGTAGCAGCTAGCATACTCTAAATATGTTCTTTTCTTAGGTTTTCACCTGTTTATGCCGAATTTCTGAAAGTGTTAAGGTATTTCTGTAGGGCACCTTGTAGCTTGTAAGATGCTCTACAAGACGGTGGTATTTCCGCATTGATACGTTAAAGGGTGTCAGAGATATTGACATTTTATGTAGCAGTTAGCATACTCTAAAATATGCTCTTTTCTTAGGTTTTTACATGTTTATGCCGAATTTCTGGAAGTGTTAAGGTATTTCTGTATGGCACCTTGTAGCTTGTAAGATGCTCTACAAGACGGTGCTTTCTCCGCATTGATACGTTAAAGGGTGTCAGAGATATTGACATTTTATGTAGCAGTTAGCATACTCTCAATATGTTCTTTTCTTAGGTTTTTACCTGTTAATGCCGAATTTCTGAAAGTGTTACGGTATTTCTGTATGGCACCTTGTAGCTTGTAAGATGCTCTACAAGACGGTGGTATTTCCGCATTGATACGTTAAAGGGTGTCAGAGATATTGACATTTTATGTAGCAGTTAGCATACTCTAAAATATGCTCTTTTCTTAGGTTTTTACATGTTTATGCCGAATTTCTGGAAGTGTTAAGGTATTTCTGTATGGCACCTTGTAGCTTGTAAGATGCTCTACAAGACGGTGCTTTCTCCGCATTGATACGTTTAAGGGTGTCAGAGATATTGACATTTTATATAGCAGTTAGCATACTCTAAAAAATGCTCTTTTCTTAGATTTTTACCTGTTTATGCCGAATTTCTGAAAGTGTTGAGGTGACTCTGTACTGTACCTTGTAGACCATAAGATGCTCTACAGGACGGTGGTATTTCTGCATTGATACATTAACGGGTATCAGAGATATTGACATTATATGTAGCAGCTAGCATACTCTAAATATGTTCTTTTCTTAGGTTTTCACCTGTTTATGCCGAATTTCTGAAAGTGTTAAGGTATTTCTGTAGGGCACCTTGTAGCTTGTAAGATGCTCTACAAGACGGTGGTATTTCTGCATTGATACGTTAACGGGTGTCAGAGATATTGACATTTTATATAGCAGTTAGCATACTCTCAATATGTTCTTTTCTTAGGTTTTTACCTGTTAATGCCGAATTTCTGAAAGTGTTAAGGTATTTCTGTATGGCGCCTTGTAGCTTGTAAGATGTTCTAGGAGACGGTGGTATTTCTGCATTGATGCGTTAACCTGTGTCATAGATATTGACATTTTATATAGCAGTTAGCATACTCTCAATATGTTCTTTTCTTAGGTTTTTACCTGTTAATGCCGAATTTCTGAAAGTGTTACGGTATTTCTGTATGGCACCTTGTAGCTTGTAAGATGCTCTACAAGACGGTGGTATTTCCGCATTGATACGTTAAAGGGTGTCAGAGATATTGACATTTTATGTAGCAGTTAGCATACTCTAAAATATGCTCTTTTCTTAGGTTTTTACATGTTTATGCCGAATTTCTGGAAGTGTTAAGGTATTTCTGTATGGCACCTTGTAGCATGTAAGATGCTTTTCAAGACGGTGGTATTTCTGCATTGATACGTTCACGGGTGTCAGAGATATTGACATTTTATATAGCAGTTAGCATACTCTCAATATGTTCTTTTCTTAGGTTTTTACATGTTTATGCCGAATTTCTGAAAGTGTTAAGGTGATTTTGTACTGTACCTTGTAGATTATAAGATGCTCTACAAGACGGTGCTCTTTCCGCATTGATACGTTAAAGGGTGTCAGAGATATTGACATTTTATATAGCAGTTAGCATACTCTAAATAAGCTCTTTTCTTAGGTTTTTACATGTTTATGCCGAATTTCTGGAAGTGTTAAGGTATTTCTGTATGGCACCGTGTAGCCTGTAAGATGCTCTACAAGACGGTGGTATTTCTGCGTTGATGCGTTAACGGGTGTCAGAGATATTGACATTTTATATAGCAGTTAGCATACTCTAAATAAGCTCTTTTCTTAGGTTTTTACATGTTTATGCCGAATTTCTGGAAGTGTTACGGTATTTCTGTATGGCACCTTGTAGCTTGTAAGATGCTCTACAAGACGGTGGTATTTCTGCATTGATACATTAACGGGTATCAGAGATATTGACATTATATGTAGCAGCTAGCATACTCTAAATATGTTCTTTTCTTAGGTTTTCACCTGTTTATGCCGAATTTCTGAAAGTGTTAAGGTATTTCTGTAGGGCACCTTGTAGCTTGTAAGATGCTCTACAAGACGGTGGTATTTCCGCATTGATACGTTAAAGGGTGTCAGAGATATTGACATTTTATGTAGCAGTTAGCATACTCTAAAATATGCTCTTTTCTTAGGTTTTTACATGTTTATGCCGAATTTCTGGAAGTGTTAAGGTATTTCTGTATGGCACCTTGTAGCTTGTAAGATGCTCTACAAGACGGTGCTTTCTCCGCATTGATACGTTAAAGGGTGTCAGAGATATTGACATTTTATGTAGCAGTTAGCATACTCTCAATATGTTCTTTTCTTAGGTTTTTACCTGTTAATGCCGAATTTCTGAAAGTGTTACGGTATTTCTGTATGGCACCTTGTAGCTTGTAAGATGCTCTACAAGACGGTGGTATTTCCGCATTGATACGTTAAAGGGTGTCAGAGATATTGACATTTTATGTAGCAGTTAGCATACTCTAAAATATGCTCTTTTCTTAGGTTTTTACATGTTTATGCCGAATTTCTGGAAGTGTTAAGGTATTTCTGTATGGCACCTTGTAGCTTGTAAGATGCTCTACAAGACGGTGCTTTCTCCGCATTGATACGTTTAAGGGTGTCAGAGATATTGACATTTTATATAGCAGTTAGCATACTCTAAAAAATGCTCTTTTCTTAGATTTTTACCTGTTTATGCCGAATTTCTGAAAGTGTTGAGGTGACTCTGTACTGTACCTTGTAGACCATAAGATGCTCTACAGGACGGTGGTATTTCTGCATTGATACATTAACGGGTATCAGAGATATTGACATTATATGTAGCAGCTAGCATACTCTAAATATGTTCTTTTCTTAGGTTTTCACCTGTTTATGCCGAATTTCTGAAAGTGTTAAGGTATTTCTGTAGGGCACCTTGTAGCTTGTAAGATGCTCTACAAGACGGTGGTATTTCTGCATTGATACGTTAACGGGTGTCAGAGATATTGACATTTTATATAGCAGTTAGCATACTCTCAATATGTTCTTTTCTTAGGTTTTTACCTGTTAATGCCGAATTTCTGAAAGTGTTAAGGTATTTCTGTATGGCGCCTTGTAGCTTGTAAGATGTTCTAGGAGACGGTGGTATTTCTGCATTGATGCGTTAACCTGTGTCATAGATATTGACATTTTATATAGCAGTTAGCATACTCTCAATATGTTCTTTTCTTAGGTTTTTACCTGTTAATGCCGAATTTCTGAAAGTGTTACGGTATTTCTGTATGGCACCTTGTAGCTTGTAAGATGCTCTACAAGACGGTGGTATTTCCGCATTGATACGTTAAAGGGTGTCAGAGATATTGACATTTTATGTAGCAGTTAGCATACTCTAAAATATGCTCTTTTCTTAGGTTTTTACATGTTTATGCCGAATTTCTGGAAGTGTTAAGGTATTTCTGTATGGCACCTTGTAGCATGTAAGATGCTTTTCAAGACGGTGGTATTTCTGCATTGATACGTTCACGGGTGTCAGAGATATTGACATTTTATATAGCAGTTAGCATACTCTCAATATGTTCTTTTCTTAGGTTTTTACATGTTTATGCCGAATTTCTGAAAGTGTTAAGGTGATTTTGTACTGTACCTTGTAGATTATAAGATGCTCTACAAGACGGTGCTCTTTCCGCATTGATACGTTAAAGGGTGTCAGAGATATTGACATTTTATATAGCAGTTAGCATACTCTAAATAAGCTCTTTTCTTAGGTTTTTACATGTTTATGCCGAATTTCTGGAAGTGTTAAGGTATTTCTGTATGGCACCGTGTAGCCTGTAAGATGCTCTACAAGACGGTGGTATTTCTGCGTTGATGCGTTAAAGGGTGTCAGAGATATTGACATTTTATGTAGCAGTTAGCATACTCTAAAATATGCTCTTTTCTTAGGTTTTTACATGTTTATGCCGAATTTCTGGAAGTGTTAAGGTATTTCTGTATGGCACCTTGTAGCTTGTAAGATGCTCTACAAGACGGTGCTTTCTCCGCATTGATACGTTAAAGGGTGTCAGAGATATTGACATTTTATGTAGCAGTTAGCATACTCTCAATATGTTCTTTTCTTAGGTTTTTACCTGTTAATGCCGAATTTCTGAAAGTGTTACGGTATTTCTGTATGGCACCTTGTAGCTTGTAAGATGCTCTACAAGACGGTGGTATTTCCGCATTGATACGTTAAAGGGTGTCAGAGATATTGACATTTTATGTAGCAGTTAGCATACTCTAAAATATGCTCTTTTCTTAGGTTTTTACATGTTTATGCCGAATTTCTGGAAGTGTTAAGGTATTTCTGTATGGCACCTTGTAGCTTGTAAGATGCTCTACAAGACGGTGCTTTCTCCGCATTGATACGTTTAAGGGTGTCAGAGATATTGACATTTTATATAGCAGTTAGCATACTCTAAAAAATGCTCTTTTCTTAGATTTTTACCTGTTTATGCCGAATTTCTGAAAGTGTTGAGGTGACTCTGTACTGTACCTTGTAGACCATAAGATGCTCTACAGGACGGTGGTATTTCTGCATTGATACATTAACGGGTATCAGAGATATTGACATTATATGTAGCAGCTAGCATACTCTAAATATGTTCTTTTCTTAGGTTTTCACCTGTTTATGCCGAATTTCTGAAAGTGTTAAGGTATTTCTGTAGGGCACCTTGTAGCTTGTAAGATGCTCTACAAGACGGTGGTATTTCTGCATTGATACGTTAACGGGTGTCAGAGATATTGACATTTTATATAGCAGTTAGCATACTCTCAATATGTTCTTTTCTTAGGTTTTTACCTGTTAATGCCGAATTTCTGAAAGTGTTAAGGTATTTCTGTATGGCGCCTTGTAGCTTGTAAGATGTTCTAGGAGACGGTGGTATTTCTGCATTGATGCGTTAACCTGTGTCATAGATATTGACATTTTATATAGCAGTTAGCATACTCTCAATATGTTCTTTTCTTAGGTTTTTACCTGTTAATGCCGAATTTCTGAAAGTGTTACGGTATTTCTGTATGGCACCTTGTAGCTTGTAAGATGCTCTACAAGACGGTGGTATTTCCGCATTGATACGTTAAAGGGTGTCAGAGATATTGACATTTTATGTAGCAGTTAGCATACTCTAAAATATGCTCTTTTCTTAGGTTTTTACATGTTTATGCCGAATTTCTGGAAGTGTTAAGGTATTTCTGTATGGCACCTTGTAGCATGTAAGATGCTTTTCAAGACGGTGGTATTTCTGCATTGATACGTTCACGGGTGTCAGAGATATTGACATTTTATATAGCAGTTAGCATACTCTCAATATGTTCTTTTCTTAGGTTTTTACATGTTTATGCCGAATTTCTGAAAGTGTTAAGGTGATTTTGTACTGTACCTTGTAGATTATAAGATGCTCTACAAGACGGTGCTCTTTCCGCATTGATACGTTAAAGGGTGTCAGAGATATTGACATTTTATATAGCAGTTAGCATACTCTAAATAAGCTCTTTTCTTAGGTTTTTACATGTTTATGCCGAATTTCTGGAAGTGTTAAGGTATTTCTGTATGGCACCGTGTAGCCTGTAAGATGCTCTACAAGACGGTGGTATTTCTGCGTTGATGCGTTAACGGGTGTCAGAGATATTGACATTTTATTTAGCAGTTAGCATACTCTAAAAAATGCTCTTTTCTTAGGTTTTTACCTGTTTGTGCCGAATTTCTGAAAGTGTCAAGGTATTTCTGTACGGCACCTTGTAGCTTGTAAGATGCTCTACAAGACGGTGGTATTTCTGCATTGATACGTTAACGGGTGTCAGAGATATTGACATTTTATATAGCAGTTAGCATACTCTCAATATGTTCTTTTCTTAGGTTTTTACCTGTTAATGCCGAATTTCTGAAAGTGTTAAGGTATTTCTGTATGGCGCCTTGTAGCTTGTAAGATGTTCTAGGAGACGGTGGTATTTCTGCATTGATGCGTTAACCTGTGTCATAGATATTGACATTTTATATAGCAGTTAGCATACTCTCAATATGTTCTTTTCTTAGGTTTTTACCTGTTAATGCCGAATTTCTGAAAGTGTTACGGTATTTCTGTATGGCACCTTGTAGCTTGTAAGATGCTCTACAAGACGGTGGTATTTCCGCATTGATACGTTAAAGGGTGTCAGAGATATTGACATTTTATGTAGCAGTTAGCATACTCTAAAATATGCTCTTTTCTTAGGTTTTTACATGTTTATGCCGAATTTCTGGAAGTGTTAAGGTATTTCTGTATGGCACCTTGTAGCATGTAAGATGCTTTTCAAGACGGTGGTATTTCTGCATTGATACGTTCACGGGTGTCAGAGATATTGACATTTTATATAGCAGTTAGCATACTCTCAATATGTTCTTTTCTTAGGTTTTTACATGTTTATGCCGAATTTCTGAAAGTGTTAAGGTGATTTTGTACTGTACCTTGTAGATTATAAGATGCTCTACAAGACGGTGCTCTTTCCGCATTGATACGTTAAAGGGTGTCAGAGATATTGACATTTTATATAGCAGTTAGCATACTCTAAATAAGCTCTTTTCTTAGGTTTTTACATGTTTATGCCGAATTTCTGGAAGTGTTAAGGTATTTCTGTATGGCACCGTATAGCCTGTAAGATGCTCTACAAGACGGTGGTATTTCTGCGTTGATGCGTTAACGGGTGTCAGAGATATTGACATTTTATTTAGCAGTTAGCATACTCTAAAAAATGCTCTTTTCTTAGGTTTTTACCTGTTTGTGCCGAATTTCTGAAAGTGTCAAGGTATTTCTGTACGGCACCTTGTAGCTTGTAAGATGCTCTACAAGACGGTGGTATTTCTGCATTGATACGTTAACGGGTGTCAGAGATATTGACATTTTATATAGCAGTTAGCATACTCTCAATATGTTCTTTTCTTAGGTTTTTACCTGTTAATGCCGAATTTCTGAAAGTGTTACGGTATTTCTGTATGGCACCTTGTAGCTTGTAAGATGCTCTACAAGACGGTGGTATTTCCGCATTGATACGTTAAAGGGTGTCAGAGATATTGACATTTTATGTAGCAGTTAGCATACTCTAAAATATGCTCTTTTCTTAGGTTTTTACATGTTTATGCCGAATTTCTGGAAGTGTTAAGGTATTTCTGTATGGCACCTTGTAGCATGTAAGATGCTTTTCAAGACGGTGGTATTTCTGCATTGATACGTTAACGGGTGTCAGAGATATTGACATTTTATATAGCAGTTAGCATACTCTCAATATGTTCTTTTCTTAGGTTTTTACATGTTTATGCCGAATTTCTGAAAGTGTTAAGGTGATTTTGTACTGTACCTTGTAGATTATAAGATGCTCTACAAGACGGTGCTCTTTCCGCATTGATACGTTAAAGGGTGTCAGAGATATTGACATTTTATATAGCAGTTAGCATACTCTAAATAAGCTCTTTTCTTAGGTTTTTACATGTTTATGCCGAATTTCTGGAAGTGTTAAGGTATTTCTGTATGGCACCGTATAGCCTGTAAGATGCTCTACAAGACGGTGGTATATCTGCGTTGATGCGTTAACGGGTGTCAGAGATATTGACATTTTATTTAGCAGTTAGCATACTCTAAAAAATGCTCTTTTCTTAGGTTTTTACCTGTTTGTGCCGAATTTCTGAAAGTGTCAAGGTATTTCTGTACGGCACCTTGTAGCTTGTAAGATGCTCTATAAGACGGTGGTATTTCTGCATTGATGCGTTAACGGGTGTCAGAGATATAGACATTTTACATAGCAGTTAGCATACTCTAAATAAGCTCTTTTCTTAGGTTTTTACCTGTTAATGCCGAATTTCTGAAAGTGTTAAGGTATTTCTGTATGGCGCCTTGTAGCTTGTAAGATGTTCTAGGAGACGGTGGTATTTCTGCATTGATGCGTTAACCTGTGTCATAGATATTGACATTTTATATAGCAGTTAGCATACTCTCAATATGTTCTTTTCTTAGGTTTTTACCTGTTAATGCCGAATTTCTGAAAGTGTTACGGTATTTCTGTATGGCACCTTGTAGCTTGTAAGATGCTCTACAAGATGGTGGTATTTCCGCATTGATACGTTAAAGGGTGTCAGAGATATTGACATTTTATGTAGCAGTTAGCATACTCTAAAATATGCTCTTTTCTTAGGTTTTTACATGTTTATGCCGAATTTCTGGAAGTGTTAAGGTATTTCTGTATGGCACCTTGTAGCTTGTAAGATACTTTTCAAGACGGTGGTATCTCTACATTGATACGTTAACGGGTGTCAGAGATATTGACATTATATGGAGCAGCTAGCATACTCTAAATATGTTCTTTTCTTAGGTTTTCACCTGTTTATGCCGAACTTCTGAAAGTGGTAAGGTATTTCTGTATGGCACCTTGTAGCTTGTAAGATGCTCTTCAAGACGGTGGTATTTCTGCATTGATACGTTAACGGGTGTCAGAGATATTGACATTTTATATAGCAGTTAGCATACTCTCAATATGTTCTTTTCTTAGGTTTTTACATGTTTATGCCGAATTTCTGGAAGTGTTAAGGTATTTCTGTATGGCACCTTGTAGCTTGTAAGATGCTCTACAAGACGGTGGTATTTAAGCGTTGATGCGCTAACGGGTGTCAGAGATATAGACATTTTATATAGCAGTTAGCATACTCTAAATAAGCTCTTTTCTTAGGTTTTTACCTGTTTATGCCGAATTTCTGAAAGTGTTAAGGTATTTCTGTATGGCACCTTGTACCCTGTAAGATGGTCTACAAGACGGTGCTCCTTCCGCATTGATACGTTAAAGGGTGTCAGAGATATTGACATTTTATGTAGCAGCTAGCATACTCTAAATATGTTCTTTTCTTAGGTTTTCACCTGTTTATGCCGAACTTCTGAAAGTGGTAAGGTATGGCACCTTGTAGCATGTAAGATGCTTTTCAAGACGGTGGTATTTCTGCATTGATACGTTAACGGGTGTCAGAGATATTGACATTTTATATAGCAGTTAGCATACTCTCAATATGTTCTTTTCTTAGGTTTTTACATGTTTATGCCGAATTTCTGGAAGTGTTAAGGTATTTCTGTATGGCACCTTGTAGCTTGTAAGATGCTCTACAAGACGGTGGTATTTAAGCGTTGATGCGTTAACGGGTGTCAGAGATATAGACATTTTATATAGCAGTTAGCATACTCTAAATAAGCTCTTTTCTTAGGTTTTTACCTGTTTATGCCGAATTTCTGAAAGTGTTAAGGTGATTTTGTACTGTACCTTGTAGATTATAAGATGCTCTACAAGACGGTGCTCTTTCCGCATTGATACGTTAAAGGGTGTCAGAGATATTGACATTTTATATAGCAGTTAGCATACTCTAAATAAGCTCTTTTCTTAGGTTTTTACATGTTTATGCCGAATTTCTGGAAGTGTTAAGGTATTTCTGTATGGCACCGTGTAGCCTGTAAGATGCTCTACAAGACGGTGGTATTTCTGCGTTGATGCGTTAACGGGTGTCAGAGATATTGACATTTTATTTAGCAGTTAGCATACTCTAAAAAATGCTCTTTTCTTAGATTTTTACCTGTTTATGCCGAATTTCTGAAAGTGTTGAGGTGACTCTGTACTGTACCTTGTAGACCATAAGATGCTCTACAGGACGGTGGTATTTCTGCATTGATACATTAACGGGTATCAGAGATATTGACATTATATGTAGCAGCTAGCATACTCTAAATATGTTCTTTTCTTAGGTTTTCACCTGTTTATGCCGAATTTCTGAAAGTGTTAAGGTATTTCTGTAGGGCACCTTGTAGCTTGTAAGATGCTCTACAAGACGGTGGTATTTCTGCATTGATACGTTAACGGGTGTCAGAGATATTGACATTTTATATAGCAGTTAGCATACTCTAAATATGTTCTTTTCTTAGGTTTTCACCTGTTTATGCCGAATTTCTGAAAGTGTTAAGGTATTTCTGTATGGCGCCTTGTAGCTTGTAAGATGTTCTAGGAGACGGTGGTATTTCTGCATTGATGCGTTAACCTGTGTCATAGATATTGACATTTTATATAGCAGTTAGCATACTCTCAATATGTTCTTTTCTTAGGTTTTTACCTGTTAATGCCGAATTTCTGAAAGTGTTACGGTATTTCTGTATGGCACCTTGTAGCTTGTAAGATGCTCTACAAGACGGTGGTATTTCCGCATTGATACGTTAAAGGGTGTCAGAGATATTGACATTTTATGTAGCAGTTAGCATACTCTAAAATATGCTCTTTTCTTAGGTTTTTACATGTTTATGCCGAATTTCTGGAAGTGTTAAGGTATTTCTGTATGGCACCTTGTAGCTTGTAAGATGCTCTACAAGACGGTGCTTTCTCCGCATTGATACGTTAAAGGGTTTCAGAGATATTGACATTTTATATAGCAGTTAGCATACTCTGGAAAATGCTCTTTTCTTAGGTTTTTAACTGTTTATGCCGAATTTCTGAAAGTGTGAAGGTGACTCTGTACTGTACCTTGTAGACCATAAGATGCTCTACAGGACGGTGGTATTTCTGCATTGATATATTAACGGGTATCAGAGATATTGACATTATATGTAGCAGCTAGCATACTCTAAATATGTTCTTTTCTTAGGTTTTCACCTGTTTATGCCGAATTTCTGAAAGTGTTAAGGTATTTCTGTAGGGCACCTTGTAGCTTGTAAGATGCTCTACAAGACGGTGGTATTTCTGCATTGATACGTTAACGGGTGTCAGAGATATTGACATTTTATATAGCAGTTAGCATACTCTCAATATGTTCTTTTCTTAGGTTTTTACCTGTTAATGCCGAATTTCTGAAAGTGTTAAGGTATTTCTGTATGGCGCCTTGTAGCTTGTAAGATGTTCTAGGAGACGGTGGTATTTCTGCATTGATGCGTTAACCTGTGTCATAGATATTGACATTTTATATAGCAGTTAGCATACTCTCAATATGTTCTTTTCTTAGGTTTTTACCTGTTAATGCCGAATTTCTGAAAGTGTTACGGTATTTCTGTATGGCACCTTGTAGCTTGTAAGATGCTCTACAAGATGGTGGTATTTCCGCATTGATACGTTAAAGGGTGTCAGAGATATTGACATTTTATGTAGCAGTTAGCATACTCTAAAATATGCTCTTTTCTTAGGTTTTTACATGTTTATGCCGAATTTCTGGAAGTGTTAAGGTATTTCTGTATGGCACCTTGTAGCTTGTAAGATGCTCTACAAGACGGTGCTTTCTCCGCATTGATACGTTAAAGGGTGTCAGAGATACTGACATTTTATTTAGCAGTAAGCATACTCTAAATATGTTCTTTTCTTGCGTTTTCAACTGTTCATGCCGAATTTCTGAAAGTGTTAAGGTAATTTTGTACTCTACCTTGTAGATAATAAGATGCTCTACAAGACGGTGCTCTTTCCGCATTGATACGTTAAAGGGTGTCAGGGATATTGACATTTTATGTAGCAGTTAGCATACTCTAAAAAATGCTCTTTTCTTAGGTTTTTACCTGTTTGTGCCGAATTTCTGAAAGTGTCAAGGTATTTCTGTACGGCACCTTGTAGCTTGTAAGATGCTCTATAAGACGGTGGTATTTCTGCATTGATGCGTTAACGGGTGTCAGAGATATAGACATTTTACATAGCAGTTAGCATACTCTCAATAAGCTCTTTTCTTAGGTTTTTACCTGTTTATGCCGAATTTCTGAAAGTGTTAAGGTATTTCTGTATGGCACCTTGTAGCCTGTAAGATGGTCTACAAGACGGTGCTCCTTCCGAATTGATACGTTAAAGGGTGTCAGAGATATTGACATTTTATATAGCAGTTAGCATACTCTGGAAAATGCTCTTTTCTTAGGTTTCTAACTGTTTATGCCGAATTTCTGAAAGTGTGAAGGTGACTCTGTACTGTACCTTGTAGACCATAAGATGCTCTACAGGACGGTGGTATTTCTGCATTGATACATTAACGGGTATCAGAGATATTGACATTATATGTAGCAGCTAGCATACTCTAAATATGTTCTTTTCTTAGGTTTTCACCTGTTTATGCCGAATTTTTGAAAGTGTTAAGGTATTTCTGTAGGGTACCTTGTAGCTAGTAAGATGCTCTACAAGACGGTGGTATTTCTGCATTGATACGTTAACGGGTGTCAGAGATATTGACATTTTATATAGCAGTTAGCATACTCTCAATATGTTCTTTTCTTAGGTTTTTACCTGTTAATGCCGAATTTCTGAAAGTGTTAAGGTATTTCTGTAGGGCACCTTGTAGCTAGTAAGATGCTCTACAAGACGGTGCTTTCTCCGCATTGATACGTTAAAGGGTGTCAGAGATACTGACATTTTATTTAGCAGTAAGCATACTCTAAATATGCTCTTTTCTTAGGTTTTCAACTGTTTATGCCGAATTTCTGAAAGTGTTAAGGTAATTTTGTACTGTACCTTGTAGATAATAAGATGCTCTACAAGACGGTGCTCTTTCCGCATTGATACGTTAAAGGGTGTCAGGGATATTGACATTTTATGTAGCAGTTAGCATACTCTAAAAAATGCTCTTTTCTTAGGTTTTTACCTGTTAATGCCGAATTTCTGAAAGTGTTAAGGTATTTCTGTATGGCACCTTGTAGCTTGTAAGATGCTCTACAAGACGGTGGTATTTCCGCATTGATACGTTAAAGGGTGTCAGAGATATTGACATTTTATGTAGCAGTTAGCATACTCTAAAATATGCTCTTTTCTTAGGTTTTTACATGTTTATGCCGAATTTCTGGAAGTGTTAAGGTATTTCTGTATGGCACCGTGTAGCCTGTAAGATGCTCTACAAGACGGTGGTATTTCTGCGTTGATGCGTTAACGGGTGTCAGAGATATAGACATTTTATATAGCAGTTAGCATACTCTAAATAAGCTCTTTTCTTAGGTTTTTACCTGTTTATGCCGAATTTCTGAAAGTGTTAAGGTATTTCTGTATGGCACCGTGTAGCCTGTAAGATGCTCTACAAGACGGTGCTCCTTCCGAGTTGATACGTTAGAGGGTGTCAGAGATATTGACATTTTATATAGCAGTTAGCATACTCTAAATAAGCTCTTTTCTTAGGTTTTTACATGTTTATGCCGAATTTCTGGAAGTGTTAAGGTATTTCTGTATGGCACCGTGTAGCCTGTAAGATGCTCTACAAGACGGTGGTATTTCTGCGTTGATGCGTTAACGGGTGTCAGAGATATTGACATTTTATTTAGCAGTTCGCATACTCTAAATATGCTCTTTTCTTAGGTTTTTACCTGTTTATGCCGAATTTCTGAAGGTGTTAAGGTATTTCTGTATGGCACCTTGTAGATTATAAGATGCCCTACAAGACGGTGCTCTTTCCGCATTGATACGTTGAAGGGTGTCAGAGATATTGACATTTTATTTAGCAGTTATCATACTCTAAAATATGCTCTTTTCTTAGGTTCTTACATGTTTATGCCGAATTTCTGGAAGTGTTAAGGTATTTCTTGTATTACCTTGTAGCTTGTAAGATGCTCTACAAGACGGTGCTCTTTCCGCATTGATACGTTAAAGGGTGTCAGAGATATTGACATTTTATATAGCAGTTAGCATACTCTAAAAAATGCTCTTTTCTTAGATTTTTACCTGTTTATGCCGAATTTCTGAAAGTGTTAAGATGATTTTGTACTGTACCTTGTAGCTTGTAAGATGCTCTACAAGACAGTGGTATTTCCGCATTGATTCGTTAAAGGGTGTCAGAGATATAGACATTTTATATAGCAGTTAGCATACTCTAAATAAGCTCTTTTCTTAGGTTTTTACATGTTTATGCCGAATTTCTGGAAGTGTTAAGGTATTTCTGTATGGCACCGTGTAGCCTGTAAGATGCTCTACAAGACGGTGGTATTTCTGCATTGATGCGTTAACCTGTGTCATAGATATTGACATTTTATTTAGCAGTAAGCATACTCTAAATACGCTCTTTTCTTATTTATGCCGAATTTCTGGAAGTGTTAAGGTATTTCTGTATGGCACCTTGTAGCTTGTAAGATGCTCTACAGGACGGTGGTATTTCTGCGTTGATGCGTTAACGGGTGTCAGAGATATTGACATTTTATTTAGCAGTTCGCATACTCTAAAAAATGCTCTTTTCTTAGGTTTTTACCTGTTTATGCCGAATTTCTGAAGGTGTTAAGGTATTTCTGTATGGCACCTTGTAGATTATAAGATGCCCTACAAGACGGTGCTCTTTCCGCATTGATACGTTGAAGGGTGTCAGAGATACTGACATTTTATTTAGCAGTAAGCATACTCTAAATATGCTCTTTTCTTAGGTTTTTACCTGTTTATGCCGAATTTCTGAAAGTGTTAAGGTATTTCTGTATGGCACCTTGTAGCTTGTAAGATGCTCTACAAGACGGCGCTTTCTCCGCATTGATACGTTAAAGGGTGTCAGAGATACTGACATTTTATTTAGCAGTTCGCATACTCTAAATATGCTCTTTTCTTAGGTTTTTACCTGTTTATGCCGAATTTCTGAAGGTGTTAAGGTATTTCTGTATGGCACCTTGTAGATTATAAGATGCCCTACAAGACGGTGCTCTTTCCGCATTGATACGTTGAAGGGTGTCAGAGATATTGACATTTTATTTAGCAGTTATCATACTCTAAAATATGCTCTTTTCTTAGGTTCTTACATGTTTATGCCGAATTTCTGGAAGTGTTAAGGTATTTCTTGTATTACCTTGTAGCTTGTAAGATGCTCTACAAGACGGTGCTCTTTCCGCATTGATACGTTAAAGGGTGTCAGAGATATTGACATTTTATATAGCAGTTAGCATACTCTAAATAAGCTCTTTTCTTAGGTTTTCACATGTTTATGCCGAATTTCTGGAAGTGTTAAGGTATTTCTGTATGGCACCGTGTAGCCTGTAGGATGCTCTACAAGACGGTGCTCTTTCCGCATTGATACGTTAAAGGGTGTCAGGGATATTGACATTTTATGTAGCAGTTAGCATACTCTAAAAAATGCTCTTTTCTTAGGTTTTTACCTGTTTGTGCCGAATTTCTGAAAGTGTCAAGGTATTTCTGTAGGGCACCTTATAGCTTGTAAGATGCTCTACAAGACGGTGGTATTTCTGCATTGATACGTTAACGGGTGTCAGAGATATTGACATTTTATATAGCAGTTAGCATACTCTCAATATGTTCTTTTCTTAGGTTTTTACCTGTTAATTCCGAATTTCTGAAAGTGTTAAGGTATTTCTGTATGGCACCTTGTAGATTATAAGATGCCCTACAAGACGGTGCTCTTTCCGCATTGATACGTTGAAGGGTGTCAGAGATATTGACATTTTATTTAGCAGTTAATATACTCTAAAAAATGCTCTTTTCTTAGATTTTTACCTGTTTATGCCGAATTTCTGAAAGTGGTAAGGTATTTCTGTATGGCGCCTTGTAGCCTGTAAGATGTTCTAGGAGACGGTGGTATTTCTGCATTGATGCGTTAACCTGTGTCATAGATATTGACATTTTATTTAGCAGTAAGCATACTCTAAATACGCTCTTTTCTTATTTATGCCGAATTTCTGGAAGTGTTAAGGTAATTCTGTATGGCACCTTGTAGCTTGTAAGATGCTCTACAAGACGGTGCTCTTTCCGCATTGATACGTTAAAGGGTGTCAGAGATATTGACATTTTATATAGCAGTTAGCATACTCTAAAAAATGCTCTTTTCTTAGGTTTTTACCTGTTTATGCCGAATTTCTGAAGGTGTTAAGGTATTTCTGTATGGCACCTTGTAGCTTGTAAGATGCTCTACAGGACGGTGGTATTTCTGCGTTGATGCGTTAACGGGTGTCAGAGATATTGACATTTTATTTAGCAGTTCGCATACTCTAAAAAATGCTCTTTTCTTAGGTTTTTACCTGTTTATGCCGAATTTCTGAAGGTGTTAAGGTATTTCTGTATGGCACCTTGTAGATTATAAGATGCCCTACAAGACGGTGCTCTTTCCGCATTGATACGTTGAAGGGTGTCAGAGATATTGACATTTTATTTAGCAGTTCGCATACTCTAAATATGCTCTTTTCTTAGGTTTTTACCTGTTTATGCCGAATTTCTGAAGGTGTTAAGGTATTTCTGTATGGCACCTTGTAGATTATAAGATGCCCTACAAGACGGTGCTCTTTCCGCATTGATACGTTGAAGGGTGTCAGAGATATTGACATTTTATTTAGCAGTTAGCATACTCTAAAAAATGCTCTTTTCTTAGATTTTTACCTGTTTATGCCGAATTTCTGAAAGTGTTAAGATGATTTTGTACTGTACCTTGTAGCCTGTAAAATGCTCTACAAGACAGTGGTATTTCCGTATTGATTCGTTAAAAGGTGTCAGAGATATTGACATTTTATATAGCAGTTAGCATACTCTAAAAAATGCTCTTTTCTTAGATTTTTACCTGTTTATGCCGAATTTCTGAAGGTGTTAAGGTATTTCTGTATGGCACCTTGTAGATTATAAGATGCCCTACAAGACGGTGCTCTTTCCGCATTGATACGTTGAAGGGTGTCAGAGATATTGACATTTTATTTAGCAGTTAGCATACTCTAAAAAATGCTCTTTTCTTAGATTTTTACCTGTTTATGCCGAATTTCTGAAAGTGTTAAGATCATTTTGTACTGTACCTTGTAGCCTGTAAGATGCTCTACAAGACAGTGGTATTTCCGTATTGATTCGTTAAAGGGTGTCAGAGATATTGACATTTTATATAGCAGTTAGCATACTCTAAAAAATGCTCTTTTCTTAGATTTTTACCTGTTTATGCCGAATTTCTGAAGGTGTTAAGGTATTTCTGTATGGCACCGTATAGCCTGTAAGATGCTCTACAAGACGGTGGTATTTCTGCATTGATACGTTAACGGGTGTCAGAGATATTGACATTTTATATAGCAGTTAGCATACTCTCAATATGTTCTTTTCTTAGGTTTTTACATGTTTATGCCGAATTTCTGGAAGTGTTAAGGTATTTCTGTATGGCACCTTGTAGCTTGTAAGATGCTCTACAAGACGGTGGTATTTAAGCGTTGATGCGTTAACGGGTGTCAGAGATATAGACATTTTATATAGCAGTTAGCATACTCTAAATAAGCTCTTTTCTTAGGTTTTTACATGTTTATGCCGAATTTCTGGAAGTGTTAAGGTATTTCTGTATGGCACCTTGTAGCATGTAAGATGCTTTTCAAGACGGTGGTATTTCTGCATTGATACGTTCACGGGTGTCAGAGATATTGACATTTTATATAGCAGTTAGCATACTCTCAATATGTTCTTTTCTTAGGTTTTTACATGTTTATGCCGAATTTCTGAAAGTGTTAAGGTGATTTTGTACTGTACCTTGTAGATTATAAGATGCTCTACAAGACGGTGCTCTTTCCGCATTGATACGTTAAAGGGTGTCAGAGATATTGACATTTTATATAGCAGTTAGCATACTCTAAATAAGCTCTTTTCTTAGGTTTTTACATGTTTATGCCGAATTTCTGGAAGTGTTAAGGTATTTCTGTATGGCACCGTATAGCCTGTAAGATGCTCTACAAGACGGTGGTATTTCTGCGTTGATGCGTTAACGGGTGTCAGAGATATTGACATTTTATTTAGCAGTTAGCATACTCTAAAAAATGCTCTTTTCTTAGGTTTTTACCTGTTTGTGCCGAATTTCTGAAAGTGTCAAGGTATTTCTGTACGGCACCTTGTAGCTTGTAAGATGCTCTACAAGACGGTGGTATTTCTGCATTGATACGTTAACGGGTGTCAGAGATATTGACATTTTATATAGCAGTTAGCATACTCTCAATATGTTCTTTTCTTAGGTTTTTACCTGTTAATGCCGAATTTCTGAAAGTGTTACGGTATTTCTGTATGGCACCTTGTAGCTTGTAAGATGCTCTACAAGACGGTGGTATTTCCGCATTGATACGTTAAAGGGTGTCAGAGATATTGACATTTTATGTAGCAGTTAGCATACTCTAAAATATGCTCTTTTCTTAGGTTTTTACATGTTTATGCCGAATTTCTGGAAGTGTTAAGGTATTTCTGTATGGCACCTTGTAGCATGTAAGATGCTTTTCAAGACGGTGGTATTTCTGCATTGATACGTTAACGGGTGTCAGAGATATTGACATTTTATATAGCAGTTAGCATACTCTCAATATGTTCTTTTCTTAGGTTTTTACATGTTTATGCCGAATTTCTGAAAGTGTTAAGGTGATTTTGTACTGTACCTTGTAGATTATAAGATGCTCTACAAGACGGTGCTCTTTCCGCATTGATACGTTAAAGGGTGTCAGAGATATTGACATTTTATATAGCAGTTAGCATACTCTAAATAAGCTCTTTTCTTAGGTTTTTACATGTTTATGCCGAATTTCTGGAAGTGTTAAGGTATTTCTGTATGGCACCGTATAGCCTGTAAGATGCTCTACAAGACGGTGGTATTTCTGCGTTGATGCGTTAACGGGTGTCAGAGATATTGACATTTTATTTAGCAGTTAGCATACTCTAAAAAATGCTCTTTTCTTAGGTTTTTAACTGTTTATGCCGAATTTCTGAAAGTGTGAAGGTGACTCTGTACTGTACCTTGTAGACCATAAGATGCTCTACAGGACGGTGGTATTTCTGCATTGATATATTAACGGGTATCAGAGATATTGACATTATATGTAGCAGCTAGCATACTCTAAATATGTTCTTTTCTTAGGTTTTCACCTGTTTATGCCGAATTTCTGAAAGTGTTAAGGTATTTCTGTAGGGCACCTTGTAGCTTGTAAGATGCTCTACAAGACGGTGGTATTTCTGCATTGATACGTTAACGGGTGTCAGAGATATTGACATTTTATATAGCAGTTAGCATACTCTCAATATGTTCTTTTCTTAGGTTTTTACATGTTTATGCCGAATTTCTGGAAGTGTTAAGGTATTTCTGTATGGCACCTTGTAGCTTGTAAGATGCTCTACAAGACGGTGGTATTTAAGCGTTGATGCGTTAACGGGTGTCAGAGATATAGACATTTTATATAGCAGTTAGCATACTCTAAATAAGCTCTTTTCTTAGGTTTTTACCTGTTTATGCCGAATTTCTGAAAGTGTTAAGGTGATTTTGTACTGTACCTTGTAGATTATAAGATGCTCTACAAGACGGTGCTCTTTCCGCATTGATACGTTAAAGGGTGTCAGAGATATTGACATTTTATATAGCAGTTAGCATACTCTAAATAAGCTCTTTTCTTAGGTTTTTACATGTTTATGCCGAATTTCTGGAAGTGTTAAGGTATTTCTGTATGGCACCGTGTAGCCTGTAAGATGCTCTACAAGACGGTGGTATTTCTGCGTTGATGCGTTAACGGGTGTCAGAGATATTGACATTTTATTTAGCAGTTAGCATACTCTAAAAAATGCTCTTTTCTTAGATTTTTACCTGTTTATGCCGAATTTCTGAAAGTGTTGAGGTGACTCTGTACTGTACCTTGTAGACCATAAGATGCTCTACAGGACGGTGGTATTTCTGCATTGATACATTAACGGGTATCAGAGATATTGACATTATATGTAGCAGCTAGCATACTCTAAATATGTTCTTTTCTTAGGTTTTCACCTGTTTATGCCGAATTTCTGAAAGTGTTAAGGTATTTCTGTAGGGCACCTTGTAGCTTGTAAGATGCTCTACAAGACGGTGGTATTTCTGCATTGATACGTTAACGGGTGTCAGAGATATTGACATTTTATATAGCAGTTAGCATACTCTAAATATGTTCTTTTCTTAGGTTTTTACCTGTTAATGCCGAATTTCTGAAAGTGTTACGGTATTTCTGTATGGCACCTTGTAGCTTGTAAGATGCTCTACAAGACGGTGGTATTTCCGCATTGATACGTTAAAGGGTGTCAGAGATATTGACATTTTATGTAGCAGTTAGCATACTCTAAAATATGCTCTTTTCTTAGGTTTTTACATGTTTATGCCGAATTTCTGGAAGTGTTAAGGTATTTCTGTATGGCACCTTGTAGCTTGTAAGATACTTTTCAAGACGGTGGTATCTCTACATTGATACGTTAACGGGTGTCAGAGATATTGACATTATATGGAGCAGCTAGCATACTCTCAATATGTTCTTTTCTTAGGTTTTTACATGTTTATGCCGAATTTCTGGAAGTGTTAAGGTATTTCTGTATGGCACCTTGTAGCTTGTAAGATGCTCTACAAGACGGTGGTATTTAAGCGTTGATGCGTTAACGGGTGTCAGAGATATAGACATTTTATATAGCAGTTAGCATACTCTAAATAAGCTCTTTTCTTAGGTTTTTACCTGTTTATGCCGAATTTCTGAAAGTGTTAAGGTATTTCTGTATGGCACCGTGTAGCCTGTAAGATGCTCTACAAGACGGTGCTCCTTCCGAGTTGATACGTTAGAGGGTGTCAGAGATATAGACATTTTATATAGCAGTTAGCATACTCTAAATAAGCTCTTTTCTTAGGTTTTTACCTGTTTATGCCGAATTTCTGGAAGTGTTAAGGTATTTCTGTATGGCACCTTGTAGCTTGTAAGATGCTCTACAAGACGGTGCTCTTTCCGCATTGATACGTTAAAGGGTGTCAGAGATATTGACATTTTATATAGCAGTTAGCATACTCTAAATAAGCTCTTTTCTTAGGTTTTTACCTGTTTATGCCGAATTTCTGAAAGTGTTAAGGTATTTCTGTATGGCACCGTGTAGCCTGTAAGATGCTCTACAAGACGGTGCTCCTTCCGAGTTGATACGTTAGAGGGTGTCAGAGATATTGACATTTTATATAGCAGTTAGCATACTCTAAATAAGCTCTTTTCTTAGGTTTTTACATGTTTATGCCGAATTTCTGGAAGTGTTAAGGTATTTCTGTATGGCACCGTGTAGCCTGTAAGATGCTCTACAAGACGGTGGTATTTCTGCGTTGATGCGTTAACGAATGTCAGAGATATTGACATTTTATTTAGCAGTTCGCATACTCTAAATATGCTCTTTTCTTAGGTTTTTACCTGTTTATGCCGAATTTCTGAAGGTGTTAAGGTATT
This sequence comes from Merodon equestris, assembly GCA_958301585.1. Taxonomy (NCBI): domain Eukaryota; kingdom Metazoa; phylum Arthropoda; class Insecta; order Diptera; family Syrphidae; genus Merodon; species Merodon equestris. The sequence goes on from OY284416.1 coordinate 112,848,380, forward strand.
TCTGTATGGCACCTTGTAGATTATAAGATGCCCTACAAGACGGTGCTCTTTCCGCATTGATACGTTGAAGGGTGTCAGAGATATTGACATTTTATTTAGCAGTTATCATACTCTAAAATATGCTCTTTTCTTAGGTTCTTACATGTTTATGCCGAATTTCTGGAAGTGTTAAGGTATTTCTTGTATTACCTTGTAGCTTGTAAGATGCTCTACAAGACGGTGCTCTTTCCGCATTGATACGTTAAAGGGTGTCAGAGATATTGACATTTTATATAGCAGTTAGCATACTCTAAAAAATGCTCTTTTCTTAGGTTTTTACCTGTTTATGCCGAATTTCTGAAGGTGTTAAGGTATTTCTGTATGGCACCTTGTAGCTTGTAAGATGCTCTACAGGACGGTGGTATTTCTGCGTTGATGCGTTAACGGGTGTCAGAGATATTGACATTTTATTTAGCAGTTCGCATACTCTAAAAAATGCTCTTTTCTTAGGTTTTTACCTGTTTATGCCGAATTTCTGAAGGTGTTAAGGTATTTCTGTATGGCACCTTGTAGATTATAAGATGCCCTACAAGACGGTGCTCTTTCCGCATTGATACGTTGAAGGGTGTCAGAGATATTGACATTTTATTTAGCAGTTCGCATACTCTAAATATGCTCTTTTCTTAGGTTTTTACCTGTTTATGCCGAATTTCTGAAGGTGTTAAGGTATTTCTGTATGGCACCTTGTAGATTATAAGATGCCCTACAAGACGGTGCTCTTTCCGCATTGATACGTTGAAGGGTGTCAGAGATATTGACATTTTATTTAGCAGTTAGCATACTCTAAAAAATGCTCTTTTCTTAGATTTTTACCTGTTTATGCCGAATTTCTGAAAGTGTTAAGATGATTTTGTACTGTACCTTGTAGCCTGTAAAATGCTCTACAAGACAGTGGTATTTCCGTATTGATTCGTTAAAAGGTGTCAGAGATATTGACATTTTATATAGCAGTTAGCATACTCTAAAAAATGCTCTTTTCTTAGATTTTTACCTGTTTATGCCGAATTTCTGAAGGTGTTAAGGTATTTCTGTATGGCACCTTGTAGATTATAAGATGCCCTACAAGACGGTGCTCTTTCCGCATTGATACGTTGAAGGGTGTCAGAGATATTGACATTTTATTTAGCAGTTAGCATACTCTAAAAAATGCTCTTTTCTTAGATTTTTACCTGTTTATGCCGAATTTCTGAAAGTGTTAAGATCATTTTGTACTGTACCTTGTAGCCTGTAAGATGCTCTACAAGACAGTGGTATTTCCGTATTGATTCGTTAAAGGGTGTCAGAGATATTGACATTTTATTTAGCAGTTCGCATACTCTAAATATGCTCTTTTCTTAGGTTTTTACCTGTTTATGCCGAATTTCTGAAGGTGTTAAGGTATTTCTGTATGACACCTTGTAGATTATAAGATGCCCTACAAGACGGTGCTCTTTCCGCATTGATACGTTGAAGGGTGTCAGAGATATTGACATTTTATTTAGCAGTTAGCATACTCTAAAAAATGCTCTTTTCTTAGATTTTTACCTGTTTATGCCGAATTTCTGAAAGTGTTAAGATGATTTTGTACTGTACCTTGTAGCCTGTAAGATGCTCTACAAGACAGTGGTATTTCCGTATTGATTCGTTAAAGGGTGTCAGAGATATTGACATTTTATATAGCAGTTAGCATACTCTAAAAAATGCTCTTTTCTTAGATTTTTACCTGTTTATGCCGAATTTCTGAAGGTGTTAAGGTATTTCTGTATGGCACCTTGTAGATTATAAGATGCCCTACAAGACGGTGCTCTTTCCGCATTGATACGTTGAAGGGTGTCAGAGATATTGACATTTTATTTAGCAGTTAGCATACTCTAAAAAATGCTCTTTTCTTAGATTTTTACCTGTTTATGCCGAATTTCTGAAAGTGTTAAGATGATTTTGTACTGTACCTTGTAGCCTGTAAGATGCTCTACAAGACAGTGGTATTTCCGTATTGATTCGTTAAAGGGTGTCAGAGATATTGACATTTTATATAGCAGTTAGCATACTCTAAAAAATGCTCTTTTCTTAGATTTTTACCTGTTTATGCCGAATTTCTGAAGGTGTTAAGGTATTTCTGTATGGCACCTTGTAGATTATAAGATGCCCTACAAGACGGTGCTCTTTCCGCATTGATACGTTGAAGGGTGTCAGAGATATTGACATTTTATATAGCAGTTAGCATACTCTAAATATGTTCTTTTCTTAGGTTTTCACCTGTTTATGCCGAATTTCTGAAAGTATTAAGGTATTTCTGTATGGCGCCTTGTAGCTTGTAAGATGCTCTACAAGACGGTGCTCTTTCCGCATTGATACGTTAAAGGGTGTCAGAGATATTGACATTTTATATAGCAGTTAGCATACTCTTAAAAATGCTCTTTTCTTAGATTTTTACCTGTTTATGCCGAATTTCTGAAGGTGTTAAGGTATTTCTGTATGGCACCTTGTAGATTATAAGATGCCCTACAAGACGGTGCTCTTTCCGCATTGATACGTTGAAGGGTGTCGGAGATATTGACATTTTATTTAGCAGTTAATATACTCTAAAAAATGCTCTTTTCTTAGATTTTTACCTGTTTATGCCGAATTTCTGAAAGTGTTAAGATGATTTTGTACTGTACCTTGTAGCTTGTAAGATGCTCTACAAGACGGTGCTCCTTCCGCATTGATACGTTAAAGGGTGTCAGAGATATAGACATTTTATATAGCAGTTAGCATACTCTAAATAAGCTCTTTTCTTAGGTTTTTACATGTTTATGCCGAATTTCTGGAAGTGTTAAGGTATTTCTGTATGGCACCGTGTAGCCTGTAAGATGCTCTACAAGACGGTGCTCCTTCCGCATTGATACGTTGAAGGGTGTCAGAGATATTGACATTTTATATAGCAGTTAGCATACTCTAAATATGTTCTTTTCTTAGGTTTTCACCTGTTTATGCCGAATTTCTGAAAGTATTAAGGTATTTCTGTATGGCGCCTTGTAGCTTGTAAGATGCTCTACAAGACGGTGCTCTTTCCGCATTGATACGTTAAAGGGTGTCAGAGATATTGACATTTTATATAGCAGTTAGCATACTCTAAAAAATGCTCTTTTCTTAGATTTTTACCTGTTTATGCCGAATTTCTGAAGGTGTTAAGGTATTTCTGTATGGCACCTTGTAGATTATAAGATGCCCTACAAGACGGTGCTCTTTCCGCATTGATACGTTGAAGGGTGTCAGAGATATTGACATTTAATTTAGCAGTTAGCATACTCTAAAAAATGCTCTTTTCTTAGATTTTTACCTGTTTATGCCGAATTTCTGAAAGTGTTAAGATGATTTTGTACTGTACCTTGTAGCCTGTAAGATGCTCTACAAGACAGTGGTATTTCCGTATTGATTCGTTAAAGGGTGTCAGAGATATTGACATTTTATATAGCAGTTAGCATACTCTAAAAAATGCTCTTTTCTTAGATTTTTACCTGTTTATGCCGAATTTCTGAAGGTGTTAAGGTATTTCTGTATGGCACCTTGTAGATTATAAGATGCCCTACAAGACGGTGCTCTTTCCGCATTGATACGTTGAAGGGTGTCAGAGATATTGACATTTTATATAGCAGTTAGCATACTCTAAATATGTTCTTTTCTTAGGTTTTCACCTGTTTATGCCGAATTTCTGAAAGTATTAAGGTATTTCTGTATGGCGCCTTGTAGCTTGTAAGATGCTCTACAAGACGGTGCTCTTTCCGCATTGATACGTTAAAGGGTGTCAGAGATATTGACATTTTATATAGCAGTTAGCATACTCTAAAAAATGCTCTTTTCTTAGATTTTTACCTGTTTATGCCGAATTTCTGAAGGTGTTAAGGTATTTCTGTATGGCACCTTGTAGATTATAAGATGCCCTACAAGACGGTGCTCTTTCCGCATTGATACGTTGAAGGGTGTCAGAGATATTGACATTTTATATAGCAGTTAGCATACTCTAAAAAATGCTCTTTTCTTAGATTTTTACCTGTTTATGCCGAATTTCTGAAGGTGTTAAGGTATTTCTGTATGGCACCTTGTAGATTATAAGATGCCCTACAAGACGGTGCTCTTTCCGCATTGATACGTTGAAGGGTGTCGGAGATATTGACATTTTATTTAGCAGTTAATATACTCTAAAAAATGCTCTTTTCTTAGATTTTTACCTGTTTATGCCGAATTTCTGAAAGTGTTAAGATGATTTTGTACTGTACCTTGTAGCTTGTAAGATGCTCTACAAGACAGTGGTATTTCTGCGTTGATGCGTTAACGGGTGTCAGAGATATTGACATTTTATTTAGCAGTTCGCATACTCTAAAAAATGCTCTTTTCTTAGGTTTTTACCTGTTTATGCCGAATTTCTGAAGGTGTTAAGGTATTTCTGTATGGCACCTTGTAGATTATAAGATGCCCTACAAGACGGTGCTCTTTCCGCATTGATACGTTGAAGGGTGTCAGAGATATTGACATTTTATTTAGCAGTTCGCATACTCTAAATATGCTCTTTTCTTAGGTTTTTACCTGTTTATGCCGAATTTCTGAAGGTGTTAAGGTATTTCTGTATGGCACCTTGTAGATTATAAGATGCCCTACAAGACGGTGCTCTTTCCGCATTGATACGTTGAAGGGTGTCAGAGATATTGACATTTTATTTAGCAGTTAGCATACTCTAAAAAATGCTCTTTTCTTAGATTTTTACCTGTTTATGCCGAATTTCTGAAAGTGTTAAGATGATTTTGTACTGTACCTTGTAGCCTGTAAGATGCTCTACAAGACAGTGGTATTTCCGTATTGATTCGTTAAAGGGTGTCAGAGATATTGACATTTTATATAGCAGTTAGCATACTCTAAAAAATGCTCTTTTCTTAGATTTTTACCTGTTTATGCCGAATTTCTGAAGGTGTTAAGGTATTTCTGTATGGCACCTTGTAGATTATAAGATGCCCTACAAGACGGTGCTCTTTCCGCATTGATACGTTGAAGGGTGTCAGAGATATTGACATTTTATATAGCAGTTAGCATACTCTAAATATGTTCTTTTCTTAGGTTTTCACCTGTTTATGCCGAATTTCTGAAAGTATTAAGGTATTTCTGTATGGCGCCTTGTAGCTTGTAAGATGCTCTACAAGACGGTGCTCTTTCCGCATTGATACGTTAAAGGGTGTCAGAGATATTCACATTTTATATAGCAGTTAGCATACTCTAAAAAATGCTCTTTTCTTAGATTTTTACCTGTTTATGCCGAATTTCTGAAGGTGTTAAGGTATTTCTGTATGGCACCTTGTAGATTATAAGATGCCCTACAAGACGGTGCTCTTTCCGCATTGATACGTTAAAAGGGTGTCGGAGATATTGACATTTTATTTAGCAGTTAATATACTCTAAAAAATGCTCTTTTCTTAGATTTTTACCTGTTTATGCCGAATTTCTGAAAGTGTTAAGATGATTTTGTACTGTACCTTGTAGCTTGTAAGATGCTCTACAAGACAGTGGTATTTCTGCGTTGATGCGTTAACGGGTGTCAGAGATATTGACATTTTATTTAGCAGTTCGCATACTCTAAAAAATGCTCTTTTCTTAGGTTTTTACCTGTTTATGCCGAATTTCTGAAGGTGTTAAGGTATTTCTGTATGGCACCTTGTAGATTATAAGATGCCCTACAAGACGGTGCTCTTTCCGCATTGATACGTTGAAGGGTGTCAGAGATATTGACATTTTATTTAGCAGTTCGCATACTCTAAATATGCTCTTTTCTTAGGTTTTTACCTGTTTATGCCGAATTTCTGAAGGTGTTAAGGTATTTCTGTATGGCACCTTGTAGATTATAAGATGCCCTACAAGACGGTGCTCTTTCCGCATTGATACGTTGAAGGGTGTCAGAGATATTGACATTTTATTTAGCAGTTAGCATACTCTAAAAAATGCTCTTTTCTTAGATTTTTACCTGTTTATGCCGAATTTCTGAAAGTGTTAAGATGATTTTGTACTGTACCTTGTAGCATGTAAGATGCTCTACAAGACAGTGGTATTTCCGTATTGATTCGTTAAAGGGTGTCAGAGATATTGACATTTTATATAGCAGTTAGCATACTCTAAAAAATGATCTTTTCTTAGATTTTTACCTGTTTATGCCGAATTTCTGAAGGTGTTAAGGTATTTCTGTATGGCACCTTGTAGATTATAAGATGCCCTACAAGACGGTGCTCTTTCCGCATTGATACGTTGAAGGGTGTCAGAGATATTGACATTTTATTTAGCAGTTCGCATACTCTAAATATGCTCTTTTCTTAGGTTTTTACCTGTTTATGCCGAATTTCTGAAGGTGTTAAGGTATTTCTGTATGGCACCTTGTAGATTATAAGATGCCCTACAAGACGGTGCTCTTTCCGCATTGATACGTTAAAGGGTGTCAGAGATATTGACATTTTATTTAGCAGTTAGCATACTCTAAAAAATGCTCTTTTCTTAGATTTTTACCTGTTTATGCCGAATTTCTGAAAGTGTTAAGATGATTTTGTACTGTACCTTGTAGCCTGTAAGATGCTCTACAAGACAGTGGTATTTCCGTATTGATTCGTTAAAGGGTGTCAGAGATATTGACATTTTATATAGCAGTTAGCATACTCTAAAAAATGCTCTTTTCTTAGATTTTTACCTGTTTATGCCGAATTTCTGAAGGTGTTAAGGTATTTCTGTATGGCACCTTGTAGATTATAAGATGCCCTACAAGACGGTGCTCTTTCCGCATTGATACGTTGAAGGGTGTCAGAGATATTGACATTTTATATAGCAGTTAGCATACTCTAAATATGTTCTTTTCTTAGGTTTTCACCTGTTTATGCCGAATTTCTGAAAGTATTAAGGTATTTCTGTATGGCGCCTTGTAGCTTGTAAGATGCTCTACAAGACGGTGCTCTTTCCGCATTGATACGTTAAAGGGTGTCAGAGATATTGACATTTTATATAGCAGTTAGCATACTCTAAAAAATGCTCTTTTCTTAGATTTTTACCTGTTTATGCCGAATTTCTGAAGGTGTTAAGGTATTTCTGTATGGCACCTTGTAGATTATAAGATGCCCTACAAGACGGTGCTCTTTCCGCATTGATACGTTGAAGGGTGTCGGAGATATTGACATTTTATTTAGCAGTTAATATACTCTAAAAAATGCTGTTTTCTTAGATTTTTACCTGTTTATGCCGAATTTCTGAAAGTGTTAAGATGATTTTGTACTGTACCTTGTAGCTTGTAAGATGCTCTACAAGACAGTGGTATTTCCGCATTGATTCGTTAAAGGGTGTCAGAGATATAGACATTTTATATAGCAGTTAGCATACTCTAAATAAGCTCTTTTCTTAGGTTTTTACATGTTTATGCCGAATTTCTGGAAGTGTTAAGGTATTTCTGTATGGCACCGTGTAGCCTGTAAGATGCTCTACAAGACGGTGCTCCTTCCGAGTTGATACGTTAGAGGGTATCAGAGATATTAACATTTTATGTAGCAGTAAGCATACTCTAAATACGCTCTTTTCTTAGGTTTTCACCTGTTTATGCCGAATTTCTGAAAGTGGTAAGGTATTTCTGTATGGCGCCTTGTAGCCTGTAAGATGTTCTAGGAGACGGTGGTATTTCTGCATTGATGCGTTAACCTGTGTCATAGATATTGACATTTTATTTAGCAGTTCGCATACTCTAAAAAATGCTCTTTTCTTAGGTTTTTACCTGTTTATGCCGAATTTCTGAAGGTGTTAAGGTATTTCTGTATGACACCTTGTAGATTATAAGATGCCCTACAAGACGGTGCTCTTTCCGCATTGATACGTTGAAGGGTGTCAGAGATATTGACATTTTATTTAGCAGTTATCATACTCTAAAATATGCTCTTTTCTTAGGTTCTTACATGTTTATGCCGAATTTCTGAAGGTGTTAAGGTATTTCTGTATGGCACCTTGTAGATTATAAGATGCCCTACAAGACGGTGCTCTTTCCGCATTGATACGTTGAAGGGTGTCAGAGATATTGACATTTTATTTAGCAGTTAGCATACTCTAAAAAATGCTCTTTTCTTAGATTTTTACCTGTTTATGCCGAATTTCTGAAAGTGTTAAGATGATTTTGTACTGTACCTTGTAGCTTGTAAGATGCTCTACAAGATGGTGGTATTTCCGTATTGATTCGTTAAAGGGTGTCAGAGATATTGACATTTTATGTAGCAGTTAGCATACTCTAAATATGTTCTTTTCTTAGGTTTTCACCTGTTTATGCCGAATTTCTGAAAGTATTAAGGTATTTCTGTATGGCGCCTTGTAGCTTGTAAGATGCTCTACAAGATAGTGGTATTTCCGTATTGATTCGTTAAAGGGTGTCAGAGATATTGACATTTTATGTAGCAGTTAGCATACTCTAAATATGTTCTTTTCTTAGGTTTTCACCTGTTTATGCCGAATTTCTGAAAGTGTTAAGGTATTTCTGTATGGCGCCTTGTAGCCTGTAAGATGGTCTACAGGACGGTGCTCCTTCCGAATTGATACGTCGGAGGGTATCAGAGATATTGACATTTTATATAGCAGTTAGCATACTCTAAAAAATGCTCTTTTCTTAGGTTTTTACCTGTTTATGCCGAATTTCTGAAAGTGTTGAGGTATTTCTGTATGGCGCCTTGTAGCCTGTAAGATGCTCTACAAGTCGGTGGTATTTCTGCATTGATACGTTAACGGGTGTCAGAGGTATTGACATTTTATATAGCTCTAAATATGCTCTTTTCTTAGGTTTTTACATGTTTATGCCGAATTTCTGAAAGTGTTGAGGTATTTCTGTATGGCACCTTGTAGCTTGTAAGGTGCTCTACAAGACGGTGGTATTTCTGCATTGATACGTTAACGGGTGTCAGAGATATTGACATTTTATATAGCAGTTAGCATACTCTAAAAAATGCTCTTTTCTTAGATTTTTACCTGTTTATGCCGAATTTCTGAAGGTGTTAAGGTATTTCTGTATGGCACCTTGTAGATTATAAGATGCCCTACAAGACGGTGCTCTTTCCGTATTGATTCATTAAAGGGTGTCAGAGATATTGACATTTTATTTAGCAGTTAGCATACTCTAAATATGTTCTTTTCTTAGGTTTTCACCTGTTTATGCCGAATTTCTGAAAGTGTTAAGATGATTTTGTACTGTACCTTGTAGCTTGTAAGATGCTCTACAAGATAGTGGTATTTCCGTATTGATTCGTTAAAGGGTGTCAGAGATATTGACATTTTATGTAGCAGTTAGCATACTCTAAATATGTTCTTTTCTTAGGTTTTCACCTGTTTATGCCGAATTTCTGAAAGTATTAAGGTATTTCTGTATGGCGCCTTGTAGCTTGTAAGATGCTCTACAAGACGGTGCTCTTTCCGCATTGATACGTTGAAGGGTGTCAGAGATATTGACATTTTATTTAGCAGTTAATATACTCTAAAAAATGCTCTTTTCTTAGATTTTTACCTGTTTATGCCGAATTTCTGAAAGTGTTAAGATGATTTTGTACTGTACCTTGAAGCTTGTAAGATGCTCTACAAGATAGTGGTATTTCCGCATTGATTCGTTAAAGGGTGTCAGAGATATTGACATTTTATATAGCAGTTAGCATACTCTAAATATGTTCTTTTCTTAGGTTTTCACCTGTTTATGCCGAATTTCTGAAAGTGTTAAGATGATTTTGTACTGTACCTTGTAGCTTGTAAGATGCTCTACAAGATAGTGGTATTTCCGTATTGATTCGTTAAAGGGTGTCAGAGATATTGACATTTTATTTAGCAGTTAATATACTCTAAAAAATGCTCTTTTCTTAGATTTTTACCTGTTTATGCCGAATTTCTGAAAGTGTTAAGATGATTTTGTACTGTGCCTTGTAGCTTGTAAGATGCTCTACAAGATAGTGGTATTTCCGTATTGATTCATTAAAGGGTGTCAGAGATATTGACATTTTATGTAGCAGTTAGCATACTCTAAATATGTTCTTTTCTTAGGTTTTCACCTGTTTATGCCGAATTTCTGAAAGTGTTAAGGTATTTCTGTATGGCGCCTTGTAGCCTGTAGGATGGTCTACAAGACGGTGCTCCTTCCGAATTGATACGTCGGAGGGTATCAGAGATATTGACATTTTATATAGCAGTTAGCATACTCTAAATAAGCTCTTTTCTTAGGTTTTTACATGTTTATGCCGAATTTCTGGAAGTGTTAAGGTATTTCTGTATGGCACCGTGTAGCCTGTAAGATGCTCTACAAGACGGTGGTATTTCTGCGTTGATGCGTTAACGAATGTCAGAGATATTGACATTTTATTTAGCAGTTCGCATACTCTAAATATGCTCTTTTCTTAGGTTTTTACCTGTTTATGCCGAATTTCTGAAGGTGTTAAGGTATTTCTGTATGGCACCTTGTAGATTATAAGATGCCCTACAAGACGGTGCTCTTTCCGCATTGATACGTTGAAGGGTGTCAGAGATATTGACATTTTATTTAGCAGTTATCATACTCTAAAATATGCTCTTTTCTTAGGTTCTTACATGTTTATGCCGAATTTCTGGAAGTGTTAAGGTATTTCTTGTATTACCTTGTAGCTTGTAAGATGCTCTACAAGACGGTGCTCTTTCCGCATTGATACGTTAAAGGGTGTCAGAGATATTGACATTTTATATAGCAGTTAGCATACTCTAAAAAATGCTCTTTTCTTAGGTTTTTACCTGTTTATGCCGAATTTCTGAAGGTGTTAAGGTATTTCTGTATGGCACCTTGTAGCTTGTAAGTTGCTCTACAGGACGGTGGTATTTCTGCGTTGATGCGTTAACGGGTGTCAGAGATATTGACATTTTATTTAGCAGTTCGCATACTCTAAAAAATGCTCTTTTCTTAGGTTTTTACCTGTTTATGCCGAATTTCTGAAGGTGTTAAGGTATTTCTGTATGGCACCTTGTAGATTATAAGATGCCCTACAAGACGGTGCTCTTTCCGCATTGATACGTTGAAGGGTGTCAGAGATATTGACATTTTATTTAGCAGTTCGCATACTCTAAATATGCTCTTTTCTTAGGTTTTTACCTGTTTATGCCGAATTTCTGAAGGTGTTAAGGTATTTCTGTATGGCACCTTGTAGATTATAAGATGCCCTACAAGACGGTGCTCTTTCCGCATTGATACGTTGAAGGGTGTCAGAGATATTGACATTTTATTTAGCAGTTAGCATACTCTAAAAAATGCTCTTTTCTTAGATTTTTACCTGTTTATGCCGAATTTCTGAAAGTGTTAAGATGATTTTGTACTGTACCTTGTAGCCTGTAAAATGCTCTACAAGACAGTGGTATTTCCGTATTGATTCGTTAAAAGGTGTCAGAGATATTGACATTTTATATAGCAGTTAGCATACTCTAAAAAATGCTCTTTTCTTAGATTTTTACCTGTTTATGCCGAATTTCTGAAGGTGTTAAGGTATTTCTGTATGGCACCTTGTAGATTATAAGATGCCCTACAAGACGGTGCTCTTTCCGCATTGATACGTTGAAGGGTGTCAGAGATATTGACATTTTATTTAGCAGTTAGCATACTCTAAAAAATGCTCTTTTCTTAGATTTTTACCTGTTTATGCCGAATTTCTGAAAGTGTTAAGATCATTTTGTACTGTACCTTGTAGCCTGTAAGATGCTCTACAAGACAGTGGTATTTCCGTATTGATTCGTTAAAGGGTGTCAGAGATATTGACATTTTATATAGCAGTTAGCATACTCTAAAAAATGCTCTTTTCTTAGATTTTTACCTGTTTATGCCGAATTTCTGAAGGTGTTAAGGTATTTCTGTATGGCACCTTGTAGATTATAAGATGCCCTACAAGACGGTGCTCTTTCCGCATTGATACGTTGAAGGGTGTCAGAGATATTGACATTTTATATAGCAGTTAGCATACTCTAAATATGTTCTTTTCTTAGGTTTTCACCTGTTTATGCCGAATTTCTGAAAGTATTAAGGTATTTCTGTATGGCGCCTTGTAGCTTGTAAGATGCTCTACAAGACGGTGCTCTTTCCGCATTGATACGTTAAAGGGTGTCAGAGATATTGACATTTTATATAGCAGTTAGCATACTCTAAAAAATGCTCTTTTCTTAGATTTTTACCTGTTTATGCCGAATTTCTGAAGGTGTTAAGGTATTTCTGTATGGCACCTTGTAGATTATAAGATGCCCTACAAGACGGTGCTCTTTCCGCATTGATACGTTGAAGGGTGTCGGAGATATTGACATTTTATTTAGCAGTTAATATACTCTAAAAAATGCTCTTTTCTTAGATTTTTACCTGTTTATGCCGAATTTCTGAAAGTGTTAAGATGATTTTGTACTGTACCTTGTAGCTTGTAAGATGCTCTACAAGACAGTGGTATTTCTGCGTTGATGCGTTAACGGGTGTCAGAGATATTGACATTTTATTTAGCAGTTCGCATACTCTAAAAAATGCTCTTTTCTTAGGTTTTTACCTGTTTATGCCGAATTTCTGAAGGTGTTAAGGTATTTCTGTATGGCACCTTGTAGATTATAAGATGCCCTACAAGACGGTGCTCTTTCCGCATTGATACGTTGAAGGGTGTCAGAGATATTGACATTTTATTTAGCAGTTCGCATACTCTAAATATGCTCTTTTCTTAGGTTTTTACCTGTTTATGCCGAATTTCTGAAGGTGTTAAGGTATTTCTGTATGGCACCTTGTAGATTATAAGATGCCCTACAAGACGGTGCTCTTTCCGCATTGATACGTTGAAGGGTGTCAGAGATATTGACATTTTATTTAGCAGTTAGCATACTCTAAAAAATGCTCTTTTCTTAGATTTTTACCTGTTTATGCCGAATTTCTGAAAGTGTTAAGATGATTTTGTACTGTACCTTGTAGCCTGTAAGATGCTCTACAAGACAGTGGTATTTCCGTATTGATTCGTTAAAGGGTGTCAGAGATATTGACATTTTATATAGCAGTTAGCATACTCTAAAAAATGCTCTTTTCTTAGATTTTTACCTGTTTATGCCGAATTTCTGAAGGTGTTAAGGTATTTCTGTATGGCACCTTGTAGATTATAAGATGCCCTACAAGACGGTGCTCTTTCCGCATTGATACGTTGAAGGGTGTCAGAGATATTGACATTTTATTTAGCAGTTCGCATACTCTAAATATGCTCTTTTCTTAGGTTTTTACCTGTTTATGCCGAATTTCTGAAGGTGTTAAGGTATTTCTGTATGGCACCTTGTAGATTATAAGATGCCCTACAAGACGGTGCTCTTTCCGCATTGATACGTTGAAGGGTGTCAGAGATATTGACATTTTATTTAGCAGTTAGCATACTCTAAAAAATGCTCTTTTCTTAGATTTTTACCTGTTTATGCCGAATTTCTGAAAGTGTTAAGATGATTTTGTACTGTACCTTGTAGCCTGTAAGATGCTCTACAAGACAGTGGTATTTCCGTATTGATTCGTTAAAGGGTGTCAGAGATATTGACATTTTATATAGCAGTTAGCATACTCTAAAAAATGCTCTTTTCTTAGATTTTTACCTGTTTATGCCGAATTTCTGAAGGTGTTAAGGTATTTCTGTATGGCACCTTGTAGATTATAAGATGCCCTACAAGACGGTGCTCTTTCCGCATTGATACGTTGAAGGGTGTCAGAGATATTGACATTTTATATAGCAGTTAGCATACTCTAAATATGTTCTTTTCTTAGGTTTTCACCTGTTTATGCCGAATTTCTGAAAGTATTAAGGTATTTCTGTATGGCGCCTTGTAGCTTGTAAGATGCTCTACAAGACGGTGCTCTTTCCGCATTGATACGTTAAAGGGTGTCAGAGATATTGACATTTTATATAGCAGTTAGCATACTCTAAAAAATGCTCTTTTCTTAGATTTTTACCTGTTTATGCCGAATTTCTGAAGGTGTTAAGGTATTTCTGTATGGCACCTTGTAGATTATAAGATGCCCTACAAGACGGTGCTCTTTCCGCATTGATACGTTGAAGGGTGTCGGAGATATTGACATTTTATTTAGCAGTTAATATACTCTAAAAAATGCTCTTTTCTTAGATTTTTACCTGTTTATGCCGAATTTCTGAAAGTGTTAAGATGATTTTGTACTGTACCTTGTAGCTTGTAAGATGCTCTACAAGACGGTGCTCCTTCCGCATTGATACGTTAAAGGGTGTCAGAGATATAGACATTTTATATAGCAGTTAGCATACTCTAAATAAGCTCTTTTCTTAGGTTTTTACATGTTTATGCCGAATTTCTGGAAGTGTTAAGGTATTTCTGTATGGCACCGTGTAGCCTGTAAGATGCTCTACAAGACGGTGCTCCTTCCGCATTGATACGTTGAAGGGTGTCAGAGATATTGACATTTTATATAGCAGTTAGCATACTCTAAATATGTTCTTTTCTTAGGTTTTCACCTGTTTATGCCGAATTTCTGAAAGTATTAAGGTATTTCTGTATGGCGCCTTGTAGCTTGTAAGATGCTCTACAAGACGGTGCTCTTTCCGCATTGATACGTTAAAGGGTGTCAGAGATATTGACATTTTATATAGCAGTTAGCATACTCTAAAAAATGCTCTTTTCTTAGATTTTTACCTGTTTATGCCGAATTTCTGAAGGTGTTAAGGTATTTCTGTATGGCACCTTGTAGATTATAAGATGCCCTACAAGACGGTGCTCTTTCCGCATTGATACGTTGAAGGGTGTCAGAGATATTGACATTTTATTTAGCAGTTAGCATACTCTAAAAAATGCTCTTTTCTTAGATTTTTACCTGTTTATGCCGAATTTCTGAAAGTGTTAAGATGATTTTGTACTGTACCTTGTAGCCTGTAAGATGCTCTACAAGACAGTGGTATTTCCGTATTGATTCGTTAAAGGGTGTCAGAGATATTGACATTTTATATAGCAGTTAGCATACTCTAAAAAATGCTCTTTTCTTAGATTTTTACCTGTTTATGCCGAATTTCTGAAGGTGTTAAGGTATTTCTGTATGGCACCTTGTAGATTATAAGATGCCCTACAAGACGGTGCTCTTTCCGCATTGATACGTTGAAGGGTGTCAGAGATATTGACATTTTATATAGCAGTTAGCATACTCTAAATATGTTCTTTTCTTAGGTTTTCACCTGTTTATGCCGAATTTCTGAAAGTATTAAGGTATTTCTGTATGGCGCCTTGTAGCTTGTAAGATGCTCTACAAGACGGTGCTCTTTCCGCATTGATACGTTAAAGGGTGTCAGAGATATTGACATTTTATATAGCAGTTAGCATACTCTAAAAAATGCTCTTTTCTTAGATTTTTACCTGTTTATGCCGAATTTCTGAAGGTGTTAAGGTATTTCTGTATGGCACCTTGTAGATTATAAGATGCCCTACAAGACGGTGCTCTTTCCGCATTGATACGTTGAAGGGTGTCAGAGATATTGACATTTTATATAGCAGTTAGCATACTCTAAATATGTTCTTTTCTTAGGTTTTCACCTGTTTATGCCGAATTTCTGAAAGTATTAAGGTATTTCTGTATGGCGCCTTGTAGCTTGTAAGATGCTCTACAAGACGGTGCTCTTTCCGCATTGATACGTTAAAGGGTGTCAGAGATATTGACATTTTATATAGCAGTTAGCATACTCTAAAAAATGCTCTTTTCTTAGATTTTTACCTGTTTATGCCGAATTTCTGAAGGTGTTAAGGTATTTCTGTATGGCACCTTGTAGATTATAAGATGCCCTACAAGACGGTGCTCTTTCCGCATTGATACGTTGAAGGGTGTCGGAGATATTGACATTTTATTTAGCAGTTAATATACTCTAAAAAATGCTCTTTTCTTAGATTTTTACCTGTTTATGCCGAATTTCTGAAAGTGTTAAGATGATTTTGTACTGTACCTTGTAGCTTGTAAGATGCTCTACAAGACGGTGCTCCTTCCGCATTGATACGTTAAAGGGTGTCAGAGATATAGACATTTTATATAGCAGTTAGCATACTCTAAATAAGCTCTTTTCTTAGGTTTTTACATGTTTATGCCGAATTTCTGGAAGTGTTAAGGTATTTCTGTATGGCACCGTGTAGCCTGTAAGATGCTCTACAAGACGGTGCTCCTTCCGCATTGATACGTTGAAGGGTGTCAGAGATATTGACATTTTATATAGCAGTTAGCATACTCTAAATATGTTCTTTTCTTAGGTTTTCACCTGTTTATGCCGAATTTCTGAAAGTATTAAGGTATTTCTGTATGGCGCCTTGTAGCTTGTAAGATGCTCTACAAGACGGTGCTCTTTCCGCATTGATACGTTAAAGGGTGTCAGAGATATTGACATTTTATATAGCAGTTAGCATACTCTAAAAAATGCTCTTTTCTTAGATTTTTACCTGTTTATGCCGAATTTCTGAAGGTGTTAAGGTATTTCTGTATGGCACCTTGTAGATTATAAGATGCCCTACAAGACGGTGCTCTTTCCGCATTGATACGTTGAAGGGGTCAGAGATATTGACATTTTATTTAGCAGTTAGCATACTCTAAAAAATGCTCTTTTCTTAGATTTTTACCTGTTTATGCCGAATTTCTGAAAGTGTTAAGATGATTTTGTACTGTACCTTGTAGCCTGTAAGATGCTCTACAAGACAGTGGTATTTCCGTATTGATTCGTTAAAGGGTGTCAGAGATATTGACATTTTATATAGCAGTTAGCATACTCTAAAAAATGCTCTTTTCTTAGATTTTTACCTGTTTATGCCGAATTTCTGAAGGTGTTAAGGTATTTCTGTATGGCACCATTGTAGATTATAAGATGCCCTACAAGACGGTGCTCTTTCCGCATTGATACGTTGAAGGGTGTCAGAGATATTGACATTTTATATAGCAGTTAGCATACTCTAAATATGTTCTTTTCTTAGGTTTTCACCTGTTTATGCCGAATTTCTGAAAGTATTAAGGTATTTCTGTATGGCGCCTTGTAGCTTGTAAGATGCTCTACAAGACGGTGCTCTTTCCGCATTGATACGTTAAAGGGTGTCAGAGATATTGACATTTTATATAGCAGTTAGCATACTCTAAAAAATGCTCTTTTCTTAGATTTTTACCTGTTTATGCCGAATTTCTGAAGGTGTTAAGGTATTTCTGTATGGCACCTTGTAGATTATAAGATGCCCTACAAGACGGTGCTCTTTCCGCATTGATACGTTGAAGGGTGTCAGAGATATTGACATTTTATATAGCAGTTAGCATACTCTAAAAAATGCTCTTTTCTTAGATTTTTACCTGTTTATGCCGAATTTCTGAAGGTGTTAAGGTATTTCTGTATGGCACCTTGTAGATTATAAGATGCCCTACAAGACGGTGCTCTTTCCGCATTGATACGTTGAAGGGTGTCGGAGATATTGACATTTTATTTAGCAGTTAATATACTCTAAAAAATGCTCTTTTCTTAGATTTTTACCTGTTTATGCCGAATTTCTGAAAGTGTTAAGATGATTTTGTACTGTACCTTGTAGCTTGTAAGATGCTCTACAAGACAGTGGTATTTCTGCGTTGATGCGTTAACGGGTGTCAGAGATATTGACATTTTATTTAGCAGTTCGCATACTCTAAAAAATGCTCTTTTCTTAGGTTTTTACCTGTTTATGCCGAATTTCTGAAGGTGTTAAGGTATTTCTGTATGGCACCTTGTAGATTATAAGATGCCCTACAAGACGGTGCTCTTTCCGCATTGATACGTTGAAGGGTGTCAGAGATATTGACATTTTATTTAGCAGTTCGCATACTCTAAATATGCTCTTTTCTTAGGTTTTTACCTGTTTATGCCGAATTTCTGAAGGTGTTAAGGTATTTCTGTATGGCACCTTGTAGATTATAAGATGCCCTACAAGACGGTGCTCTTTCCGCATTGATACGTTGAAGGGTGTCAGAGATATTGACATTTTATTTAGCAGTTAGCATACTCTAAAAAATGCTCTTTTCTTAGATTTTTACCTGTTTATGCCGAATTTCTGAAAGTGTTAAGATGATTTTGTACTGTACCTTGTAGCCTGTAAGATGCTCTACAAGACAGTGGTATTTCCGTATTGATTCGTTAAAGGGTGTCAGAGATATTGACATTTTATATAGCAGTTAGCATACTCTAAAAAATGCTCTTTTCTTAGATTTTTACCTGTTTATGCCGAATTTCTGAAGGTGTTAAGGTATTTCTGTATGGCACCTTGTAGATTATAAGATGCCCTACAAGACGGTGCTCTTTCCGCATTGATACGTTGAAGGGTGTCAGAGATATTGACATTTTATATAGCAGTTAGCATACTCTAAATATGTTCTTTTCTTAGGTTTTCACCTGTTTATGCCGAATTTCTGAAAGTATTAAGGTATTTCTGTATGGCGCCTTGTAGCTTGTAAGATGCTCTACAAGACGGTGCTCTTTCCGCATTGATACGTTAAAGGGTGTCAGAGATATTCACATTTTATATAGCAGTTAGCATACTCTAAAAAATGCTCTTTTCTTAGATTTTTACCTGTTTATGCCGAATTTCTGAAGGTGTTAAGGTATTTCTGTATGGCACCTTGTAGATTATAAGATGCCCTACAAGACGGTGCTCTTTCCGCATTGATACGTTAAAAGGGTGTCGGAGATATTGACATTTTATTTAGCAGTTAATATACTCTAAAAAATGCTCTTTTCTTAGATTTTTACCTGTTTATGCCGAATTTCTGAAAGTGTTAAGATGATTTTGTACTGTACCTTGTAGCTTGTAAGATGCTCTACAAGACAGTGGTATTTCTGCGTTGATGCGTTAACGGGTGTCAGAGATATTGACATTTTATTTAGCAGTTCGCATACTCTAAAAAATGCTCTTTTCTTAGGTTTTTACCTGTTTATGCCGAATTTCTGAAGGTGTTAAGGTATTTCTGTATGGCACCTTGTAGATTATAAGATGCCCTACAAGACGGTGCTCTTTCCGCATTGATACGTTGAAGGGTGTCAGAGATATTGACATTTTATTTAGCAGTTCGCATACTCTAAATATGCTCTTTTCTTAGGTTTTTACCTGTTTATGCCGAATTTCTGAAGGTGTTAAGGTATTTCTGTATGGCACCTTGTAGATTATAAGATGCCCTACAAGACGGTGCTCTTTCCGCATTGATACGTTGAAGGGTGTCAGAGATATTGACATTTTATTTAGCAGTTAGCATACTCTAAAAAATGCTCTTTTCTTAGATTTTTACCTGTTTATGCCGAATTTCTGAAAGTGTTAAGATGATTTTGTACTGTACCTTGTAGCATGTAAGATGCTCTACAAGACAGTGGTATTTCCGTATTGATTCGTTAAAGGGTGTCAGAGATATTGACATTTTATATAGCAGTTAGCATACTCTAAAAAATGCTCTTTTCTTAGATTTTTACCTGTTTATGCCGAATTTCTGAAGGTGTTAAGGTATTTCTGTATGGCACCTTGTAGATTATAAGATGCCCTACAAGACGGTGCTCTTTCCGCATTGATACGTTGAAGGGTGTCAGAGATATTGACATTTTATTTAGCAGTTCGCATACTCTAAATATGCTCTTTTCTTAGGTTTTTACCTGTTTATGCCGAATTTCTGAAGGTGTTAAGGTATTTCTGTATGGCACCTTGTAGATTATAAGATGCCCTACAAGACGGTGCTCTTTCCGCATTGATACGTTGAAGGGTGTCAGAGATATTGACATTTTATTTAGCAGTTAGCATACTCTAAAAAATGCTCTTTTCTTAGATTTTTACCTGTTTATGCCGAATTTCTGAAAGTGTTAAGATGATTTTGTACTGTACCTTGTAGCCTGTAAGATGCTCTACAAGACAGTGGTATTTCCGTATTGATTCGTTAAAGGGTGTCAGAGATATTGACATTTTATATAGCAGTTAGCATACTCTAAAAAATGCTCTTTTCTTAGATTTTTACCTGTTTATGCCGAATTTCTGAAGGTGTTAAGGTATTTCTGTATGGCACCTTGTAGATTATAAGATGCCCTACAAGACGGTGCTCTTTCCGCATTGATACGTTGAAGGGTGTCAGAGATATTGACATTTTATATAGCAGTTAGCATACTCTAAATATGTTCTTTTCTTAGGTTTTCACCTGTTTATGCCGAATTTCTGAAAGTATTAAGGTATTTCTGTATGGCGCCTTGTAGCTTGTAAGATGCTCTACAAGACGGTGCTCTTTCCGCATTGATACGTTAAAGGGTGTCAGAGATATTGACATTTTATATAGCAGTTAGCATACTCTAAAAAATGCTCTTTTCTTAGATTTTTACCTGTTTATGCCGAATTTCTGAAGGTGTTAAGGTATTTCTGTATGGCACCTTGTAGATTATAAGATGCCCTACAAGACGGTGCTCTTTCCGCATTGATACGTTGAAGGGTGTCGGAGATATTGACATTTTATTTAGCAGTTAATATACTCTAAAAAATGCTGTTTTCTTAGATTTTTACCTGTTTATGCCGAATTTCTGAAAGTGTTAAGATGATTTTGTACTGTACCTTGTAGCTTGTAAGATGCTCTACAAGACAGTGGTATTTCCGCATTGATTCGTTAAAGGGTGTCAGAGATATAGACATTTTATATAGCAGTTAGCATACTCTAAATAAGCTCTTTTCTTAGGTTTTTACATGTTTATGCCGAATTTCTGGAAGTGTTAAGGTATTTCTGTATGGCACCGTGTAGCCTGTAAGATGCTCTACAAGACGGTGCTCCTTCCGAGTTGATACGTTAGAGGGTATCAGAGATATTAACATTTTATGTAGCAGTAAGCATACTCTAAATACGCTCTTTTCTTAGGTTTTCACCTGTTTATGCCGAATTTCTGAAAGTGGTAAGGTATTTCTGTATGGCGCCTTGTAGCCTGTAAGATGTTCTAGGAGACGGTGGTATTTCTGCATTGATGCGTTAACCTGTGTCATAGATATTGACATTTTATTTAGCAGTTCGCATACTCTAAAAAATGCTCTTTTCTTAGGTTTTTACCTGTTTATGCCGAATTTCTGAAGGTGTTAAGGTATTTCTGTATGACACCTTGTAGATTATAAGATGCCCTACAAGACGGTGCTCTTTCCGCATTGATACGTTGAAGGGTGTCAGAGATATTGACATTTTATTTAGCAGTTATCATACTCTAAAATATGCTCTTTTCTTAGGTTCTTACATGTTTATGCCGAATTTCTGAAGGTGTTAAGGTATTTCTGTATGGCACCTTGTAGATTATAAGATGCCCTACAAGACGGTGCTCTTTCCGCATTGATACGTTGAAGGGTGTCAGAGATATTGACATTTTATTTAGCAGTTAGCATACTCTAAAAAATGCTCTTTTCTTAGATTTTTACCTGTTTATGCCGAATTTCTGAAAGTGTTAAGATGATTTTGTACTGTACCTTGTAGCTTGTAAGATGCTCTACAAGATGGTGGTATTTCCGTATTGATTCGTTAAAGGGTGTCAGAGATATTGACATTTTATGTAGCAGTTAGCATACTCTAAATATGTTCTTTTCTTAGGTTTTCACCTGTTTATGCCGAATTTCTGAAAGTATTAAGGTATTTCTGTATGGCGCCTTGTAGCTTGTAAGATGCTCTACAAGATAGTGGTATTTCCGTATTGATTCGTTAAAGGGTGTCAGAGATATTGACATTTTATGTAGCAGTTAGCATACTCTAAATATGTTCTTTTCTTAGGTTTTCACCTGTTTATGCCGAATTTCTGAAAGTGTTAAGGTATTTCTGTATGGCGCCTTGTAGCCTGTAAGATGGTCTACAGGACGGTGCTCCTTCCGAATTGATACGTCGGAGGGTATCAGAGATATTGACATTTTATATAGCAGTTAGCATACTCTAAAAAATGCTCTTTTCTTAGGTTTTTACCTGTTTATGCCGAATTTCTGAAAGTGTTGAGGTATTTCTGTATGGCGCCTTGTAGCCTGTAAGATGCTCTACAAGTCGGTGGTATTTCTGCATTGATACGTTAACGGGTGTCAGAGGTATTGACATTTTATATAGCTCTAAATATGCTCTTTTCTTAGGTTTTTACATGTTTATGCCGAATTTCTGAAAGTGTTGAGGTATTTCTGTATGGCACCTTGTAGCTTGTAAGGTGCTCTACAAGACGGTGGTATTTCTGCATTGATACGTTAACGGGTGTCAGAGATATTGACATTTTATATAGCAGTTAGCATACTCTAAAAAATGCTCTTTTCTTAGATTTTTACCTGTTTATGCCGAATTTCTGAAGGTGTTAAGGTATTTCTGTACTGTACCTTGTAGCTTGTAAGATGCTCTACAAGATAGTGGTATTTCCGTATTGATTCGTTAAAGGGTGTCAGAGATATTGACATTTTATGTAGCAGTTAGCATACTCTAAATATGTTCTTTTCTTAGGTTTTCACCTGTTTATGCCGAATTTCTGAAAGTATTAAGGTATTTCTGTATGGCGCCTTGTAGCTTGTAAGATGCTCTACAAGACGGTGCTCTTTCCGCATTGATACGTTGAAGGGTGTCAGAGATATTGACATTTTATTTAGCAGTTAATATACTCTAAAAAATGCTCTTTTCTTAGATTTTTACCTGTTTATGCCGAATTTCTGAAAGTGTTAAGATGATTTTGTACTGTACCTTGAAGCTTGTAAGATGCTCTACAAGATAGTGGTATTTCCGCATTGATTCGTTAAAGGGTGTCAGAGATATTGACATTTTATATAGCAGTTAGCATACTCTAAATATGTTCTTTTCTTAGGTTTTCACCTGTTTATGCCGAATTTCTGAAAGTGTTAAGATGATTTTGTACTGTACCTTGTAGCTTGTAAGATGCTCTACAAGATAGTGGTATTTCCGTATTGATTCGTTAAAGGGTGTCAGAGATATTGACATTTTATTTAGCAGTTAATATACTCTAAAAAATGTTCTTTTCTTAGATTTTTACCTGTTTATGCCGAATTTCTGAAAGTGTTAAGATGATTTTGTACTGTGCCTTGTAGCCTGTAAGATGCTCTACAAGATAGTGGTATTTCCGTATTGATTCATTAAAGGGTGTCAGAGATATTGACATTTTATGTAGCAGTTAGCATACTCTAAATATGTTCTTTTCTTAGGTTTTCACCTGTTTATGCCGAATTTCTGAAAGTGTTAAGGTATTTCTGTATGGCGCCTTGTAGCCTGTAAGATGGTCTACAAGACGGTGCTCCTTCCGAATTGATACGTCGGAGGGTATCAGAGATATTGACATTTTATATAGCAGTTAGCATACTCTAAAAAATGCTCTTTTCTTAGGTTTTTACCTGTTTATGCCGAATTTCTGAAAGTGTTAAGGTATTTCTGTATGGCGCCTTGTAGCCTGTAAGATGGTCTACAAGACGGTGCTCCTTCCGAATTGATACGTCGGAGGGTATCAGAGATATTGACATTTTATATAGCAGTTAGCATACTCTAAAAAATGCTCTTTTCTTAGGTTTTCACCTGTTTATGCCGAATTTCTGAAAGTATTAAGGTATTTCTGTATGGCGCCTTGTAGCTTGTAAGATGCTCTACAAGACGGTGCTCTTTCCGCATTGATACGTTGAAGGGTGTCAGAGATATTGACATTTTATTTAGCAGTTAATATACTCTAAAAAATGCTCTTTTCTTAGATTTTTACCTGTTTATGCCGAATTTCTGAAAGTGTTAAGATGATTTTGTACTGTACCTTGTAGCTTGTAAGATGCTCTACAAGATAGTGGTATTTCCGCATTGATTCGTTAAAGGGTGTCAGAGATATTGACATTTTATATAGCAGTTAGCATACTCTAAAAAATGCTCTTTTCTTAGATTTTTACCTGTTTATGCCGAATTTCTGAAAGTGTTAAGATGATTTTGTACTGTACCTTGTAGCTTGTAAGATGCTCTACAAGATAGTGGTATTTCCGTATTGATTCGTTAAAGGGTGTCAGAGATATTGACATTTTATGTAGCAGTTAGCATACTCTAAATATGTTCTTTTCTTAGGTTTTCACCTGTTTATGCCGAATTTCTGAAAGTGTTAAGATGATTTTGTACTGTACCTTGTAGCTTGTAAGATGCTCTACAAGATAGTGGTATTTCCGTATTGATTCGTTAAAGGGTGTCAGAGATATTGACATTTTATGTAGCAGTAAGCATACTCTAAATACGCTCTTTTCTTAGGTTTTCACCTGTTTATGCCGAATTTCTGAAAGTGGTAAGGTATTTCTGTATGGCGCCTTGTAGCCTGTAAGATGTTCTAGGAGACGGTGGTATTTCTGCATTGATGCGTTAACCTGTGTCATAGATATTGACATTTTATTTAGCAGTTCGCATACTCTAAAAAATGCTCTTTTCTTAGGTTTTTACCTGTTTATGCCGAATTTCTGAAGGTGTTAAGGTATTTCTGTATGACACCTTGTAGATTATAAGATGCCCTACAAGACGGTGCTCTTTCCGCATTGATACGTTGAAGGGTGTCAGAGATATTGACATTTTATTTAGCAGTTATCATACTCTAAAATATGCTCTTTTCTTAGGTTCTTACATGTTTATGCCGAATTTCTGAAGGTGTTAAGGTATTTCTGTATGGCACCTTGTAGATTATAAGATGCCCTACAAGACGGTGCTCTTTCCGCATTGATACGTTGAAGGGTGTCAGAGATATTGACATTTTATTTAGCAGTTAGCATACTCTAAAAAATGCTCTTTTCTTAGATTTTTACCTGTTTATGCCGAATTTCTGAAAGTGTTAAGATGATTTTGTACTGTACCTTGTAGCTTGTAAGATGCTCTACAAGATAGTGGTATTTCCGTATTGATTCGTTAAAGGGTGTCAGAGATATTGACATTTTATGTAGCAGTTAGCATACTCTAAAAAATGCTCTTTTCTTAGATTTTTACCTGTTTATGCCGAATTTCTGAAAGTGTTAAGATGATTTTGTACTGTACCTTGTAGCTTGTAAGATGCTCTACAAGATAGTGGTATTTCCGTATTGATTCGTTAAAGGGTGTCAGAGATATTGACATTTTATGTAGCAGTTAGCATACTCTAAATATGTTCTTTTCTTAGGTTTTCACCTGTTTATGCCGAATTTCTGAAAGTGTTAAGGTATTTCTGTATGGCGCCTTGTAGCCTGTAAGATGGTCTACAAGACGGTGCTCCTTCCGAATTGATACGTCGGAGGGTATCAGAGATATTGACATTTTATATAGCAGTTAGCATACTCTAAAAAATGCTCTTTTCTTAGGTTTTTACCTGTTTATGCCGAATTTCTGAAAGTGTTGAGGTATTTCTGTATGGCGCCTTGTAGCCTGTAAGATGCTCTACAAGTCGGTGGTATTTCTGCATTGATACGTTAACGGGTGTCAGAGGTATTGACATTTTATATAGCTCTAAATATGCTCTTTTCTTAGGTTTTTACATGTTTATGCCGAATTTCTGAAAGTGTTGAGGTATTTCTGTATGGCACCTTGTAGCTTGTAAGGTGCTCTACAAGACGGTGGTATTTCTGCATTGATACGTTAACGGGTGTCAGAGATATTGACATTTTATATAGCAGTTAGCATACTCTAAAAAATGCTCTTTTCTTAGATTTTTACCTGTTTATGCCGAATTTCTGAAGGTGTTAAGGTATTTCTGTATGGCACCTTGTAGATTATAAGATGCCCTACAAGACGGTGCTCTTTCCGTATTGATTCATTAAAGGGTGTCAGAGATATTGACATTTTATTTAGCAGTTAGCATACTCTAAATATGTTCTTTTCTTAGGTTTTCACCTGTTTATGCCGAATTTCTGAAAGTGTTAAGATGATTTTGTACTGTACCTTGTAGCTTGTAAGATGCTCTACAAGATAGTGGTATTTCCGTATTGATTCGTTAAAGGGTGTCAGAGATATTGACATTTTATGTAGCAGTTAGCATACTCTAAATATGTTCTTTTCTTAGGTTTTCACCTGTTTATGCCGAATTTCTGAAAGTATTAAGGTATTTCTGTATGGCGCCTTGTAGCTTGTAAGATGCTCTACAAGACGGTGCTCTTTCCGCATTGATACGTTGAAGGGTGTCAGAGATATTGACATTTTATTTAGCAGTTAATATACTCTAAAAAATGCTCTTTTCTTAGATTTTTACCTGTTTATGCCGAATTTCTGAAAGTGTTAAGATGATTTTGTACTGTACCTTGTAGCTTGTAAGATGCTCTACAAGATAGTGGTATTTCCGCATTGATTCGTTAAAGGGTGTCAGAGATATTGACATTTTATATAGCAGTTAGCATACTCTAAAAAATGCTCTTTTCTTAGATTTTTACCTGTTTATGCCGAATTTCTGAAAGTGTTAAGATGATTTTGTACTGTGCCTTGTAGCTTGTAAGATGCTCTACAAGATAGTGGTATTTCCGTATTGATTCATTAAAGGGTGTCAGAGATATTGACATTTTATGTAGCAGTTAGCATACTCTAAATATGTTCTTTTCTTAGGTTTTCACCTGTTTATGCCGAATTTCTGAAAGTGTTAAGGTATTTCTGTATGGCGCCTTGTAGCCTGTAAGATGCTCTACAAGACGGTGCTCTTTCCGCATTGATTCGTTAAAGGGTGTCAGAGATATTGACATTTTATTTAGCAGTTAATATACTCTAAAAAATGCTCTTTTCTTAGATTTTTACCTGTTTATGCCGAATTTCTGAAAGTGTTAAGATGATTTTGTACTGTGCCTTGTAGCTTGTAAGATGCTCTACAAGATAGTGGTATTTCCGTATTGATTCATTAAAGGGTGTCAGAGATATTGACATTTTATGTAGCAGTTAGCATACTCTAAATATGTTCTTTTCTTAGGTTTTCACCTGTTTATGCCGAATTTCTGAAAGTGTTAAGGTATTTCTGTATGGCGCCTTGTAGCCTGTAAGATGGTCTACAAGACGGTGCTCCTTCCGAATTGATACGTCGGAGGGTATCAGAGATATTGACATTTTATATAGCAGTTAGCATACTCTAAAAAATGCTCTTTTCTTAGGTTTTTACCTGTTTATGCCGAATTTCTGAAAGTGTTGAGGTATTTCTGTATGGCGCCTTGTAGCCTGTAAGATGCTCTACAAGTCGGTGGTATTTCTGCATTGATACGTTAACGGGTGTCAGAGGTATTGACATTTTATATAGCTCTAAATATGCTCTTTTCTTAGGTTTTTATTTGTTTATGCCGAATTTCTGAAAGTGTTGAGGTATTTCTGTATGGCACTTTGTAGCTTGTAAGGTGCTCTACAAGACGGTGGTATTTCTGCATTGATACGTTAACGGGTGTCAGAGATATTGACATTTTATATAGCAGTTAGCATACTCTCAATATGTTCTTTTCTTAGGTTTTTACATGTTTATGCCGAATTTCTGGAAGTGTTAAGGTATTTCTGTATGGCGCCTTGTAGCTTGTAAGATGCTCTACAAGACGGTGCTCTTTCCGCATTGATACGTTAAAGGGTGTCAGAGATATTGACATTTTATATAGCAGTTAGCATACTCTAAAAAATGCTCTTTTCTTAGATTTTTACCTGTTTATGCCGAATTTCTGAAGGTGTTAAGGTATTTCTGTATGGCACCTTGTAGATTATAAGATGCCCTACAAGACGGTGCTCTTTCCGTATTGATTCATTAAAGGGTGTCAGAGATATTTACATTTTATGTAGCAGTTAGCATACTCTAAATATGTTCTTTTCTTAGGTTTTCACCTGTTTATGCCGAATTTCTGAAAGTGTTAAGGTATTTCTGTATGGCGCCTTGTAGCCTGTAAGATGGTCTACAAGACGGTGCTCCTTCCGAATTGATACGTCGGAGGGTATCAGAGATATTGACATTTTATATAGCAGTTAGCATACTCTAAATATGTTCTTTTCTTAGGTTTTCACCTGTTTATGCCGAATTTCTGAAAGTGTTAAGATGATTTTGTACTGTACCTTGTAGCTTGTAAGATGCTCTACAAGATAGTGGTATTTCCGTATTGATTCGTTAAAGGGTGTCAGAGATATTGACATTTTATGTAGCAGTTAGCATACTCTAAATATGTTCTTTTCTTAGGTTTTCACCTGTTTATGCCGAATTTCTGAAAGTATTAAGGTATTTCTGTATGGCGCCTTGTAGCTTGTAAGATGCTCTACAAGACGGTGCTCTTTCCGCATTGATACGTTGAAGGGTGTCAGAGATATTGACATTTTATTTAGCAGTTAATATACTCTAAAAAATGCTCTTTTCTTAGATTTTTACCTGTTTATGCCGAATTTCTGAAAGTGTTAAGATGATTTTGTACTGTACCTTGTAGCTTGTAAGATGCTCTACAAGATAGTGGTATTTCCGCATTGATTCGTTAAAGGGTGTCAGAGATATTGACATTTTATATAGCAGTTAGCATACTCTAAAAAATGCTCTTTTCTTAGATTTTTACCTGTTTATGCCGAATTTCTGAAAGTGTTAAGATGATTTTGTACTGTGCCTTGTAGCTTGTAAGATGCTCTACAAGATAGTGGTATTTCCGTATTGATTCATTAAAGGGTGTCAGAGATATTGACATTTTATGTAGCAGTTAGCATACTCTAAATATGTTCTTTTCTTAGGTTTTCACCTGTTTATGCCGAATTTCTGAAAGTGTTAAGGTATTTCTGTATGGCGCCTTGTAGCCTGTAAGATGGTCTACAAGACGGTGCTCCTTCCGAATTGATACGTCGGAGGGTATCAGAGATATTGACATTTTATATAGCAGTTAGCATACTCTAAAAAATGCTCTTTTCTTAGGTTTTTACCTGTTTATGCCGAATTTCTGAAAGTGTTAAGATGATTTTGTACTGTACCTTGTAGCTTGTAAGATGCTCTACAAGATAGTGGTATTTCCGCATTGATTCGTTAAAGGGTGTCAGAGATATTGACATTTTATTTAGCAGTTAATATACTCTAAAAAATGCTCTTTTCTTAGATTTTTACCTGTTTATGCCGAATTTCTGAAAGTGTTAAGATGATTTTGTACTGTGCCTTGTAGCTTGTAAGATGCTCTACAAGATAGTGGTATTTCCGTATTGATTCATTAAAGGGTGTCAGAGATATTGACATTTTATGTAGCAGTTAGCATACTCTAAATATGTTCTTTTCTTAGGTTTTCACCTGTTTATGCCGAATTTCTGAAAGTGTTAAGGTATTTCTGTATGGCGCCTTGTAGCCTGTAAGATGGTCTACAAGACGGTGCTCCTTCCGAATTGATACGTCGGAGGGTATCAGAGATATTGACATTTTATATAGCAGTTAGCATACTCTAAAAAATGCTCTTTTCTTAGGTTTTTACCTGTTTATGCCGAATTTCTGAAAGTGTTGAGGTATTTCTGTATGGCGCCTTGTAGCCTGTAAGATGCTCTACAAGTCGGTGGTATTTCTGCATTGATACGTTAACGGGTGTCAGAGGTATTGACATTTTATATAGCTCTAAATATGCTCTTTTCTTAGGTTTTTATTTGTTTATGCCGAATTTCTGAAAGTGTTGAGGTATTTCTGTATGGCACCTTGTAGCTTGTAAGGTGCTCTACAAGACGGTGGTATTTCTGCATTGATACGTTAACGGGTGTCAGAGATATTGACATTTTATATAGCAGTTAGCATACTCTCAATATGTTCTTTTCTTAGGTTTTTACATGTTTATGCCGAATTTCTGGAAGTGTTAAGGTATTTCTGTATGGCGCCTTGTAGCTTGTAAGATGCTCTACAAGACGGTGCTCTTTCCGCATTGATACGTTAAAGGGTGTCAGAGATATTGACATTTTATATAGCAGTTAGCATACTCTAAAAAATGCTCTTTTCTTAGATTTTTACCTGTTTATGCCGAATTTCTGAAGGTGTTAAGGTATTTCTGTATGGCACCTTGTAGATTATAAGATGCCCTACAAGACGGTGCTCTTTCCGTATTGATTCATTAAAGGGTGTCAGAGATATTTACATTTTATGTAGCAGTTAGCATACTCTAAATATGTTCTTTTCTTAGGTTTTCACCTGTTTATGCCGAATTTCTGAAAGTGTTAAGGTATTTCTGTATGGCGCCTTGTAGCCTGTAAGATGGTCTACAAGACGGTGCTCCTTCCGAATTGATACGTCGGAGGGTATCAGAGATATTGACATTTTATATAGCAGTTAGCATACTCTAAAAAATGCTCTTTTCTTAGGTTTTTACCTGTTTATGCCGAATTTCTGAAAGTGTTGAGGTATTTCTGTATGGCACCTTGTAGCTTGTAAGGTGCTCTACAAGACGGTGGTATTTCTGCATTGATACGTTAACGGGTGTCAGAGATATTGACATTTTATATAGCAGTTAGCATACTCTCAATATGTTCTTTTCTTAGGTTTTTACATGTTTATGCCGAATTTCTGGAAGTGTTAAGGTATTTCTGTATGGCGCCTTGTAGCCTGTAAGATGGTCTACAAGACGGTGCTCCTTCCGAATTGATACGTCAGAGGGTGTCAGAGATATTGACATTTTATATAGCAGTTAGCATACTCTAAAAAATGCTCTTTTCTTAGATTTTTACCTGTTTATGCCGAATTTCTGAAAGTGTTAAGATGATTTTGTACTGTACCTTGTAGCTTGTAAGATGCTCTACAAGATAGTGGTATTTCCGTATTGATTCGTTAAAGGGTGTCAGAGATATTGACATTTTATGTAGCAGTTAGCATACTCTAAATATGTTCTTTTCTTAGGTTTTCACCTGTTTATGCCGAATTTCTGAAAGTATTAAGGTATTTCTGTATGGCGCCTTGTAGCTTGTAAGATGCTCTACAAGACGGTGCTCTTTCCGCATTGATACGTTGAAGGGTGTCAGAGATATTGACATTTTATTTAGCAGTTAATATACTCTAAAAAATGCTCTTTTCTTAGATTTTTACCTGTTTATGCCGAATTTCTGAAAGTGTTAAGATGATTTTGTACTGTACCTTGTAGCTTGTAAGATGCTCTACAAGATAGTGGTATTTCCGTATTGATTCGTTAAAGGGTGTCAGAGATATTGACATTTTATGTAGCAGTTAGCATACTCTAAATATGTTCTTTTCTTAGGTTTTCACCTGTTTATGCCGAATTTCTGAAAGTGTTAAGGTATTTCTGTATGGCACCTTGTAGCTTGTAAGGTGCTCTACAAGACGGTGGTATTTCTGCATTGATGCGTTAACGGGTGTCAGAGATATTGACATTTTATGTAGCAGTTAGCATACCCTAAAAAATGCTCTTTTCTTGGGTTTTTACCTGTTTATGCCGAATTTCTGAAAGTGGTAAGGTATTTCTGTATGGCGCCTTGTAGCCTGTAAGATGTTCTAGGAGACGGTGGTATTTCTGCATTGATACGTTAACGGGTGTCAGAGGTATTGACATTTTATATAGCTCTAAATATGCTCTTTTCTTAGGTTTTTACATGTTTATGCCGAATTTCTGAAAGTGTTAAGGTATTTCTGTATGGCACCTTGTAGCTTGTAAGATGCTCTACAAGACGGTGCTCTTTCCGCATTGATACGTTAAAGGGTGTCAGAGATATTGACATTTTATATAGCAGTTAGCATACTCTAAAAAATGCTCTTTTCTTAGATTTTTACCTGTTTATGCCGAATTTCTGAAAGTGTTAAGGTATTTCTGTATGGCGCCTTATAGCTTGTAAGATGCTCTACAAGTCGGTGGTATTTCTGCATTGATGCGTTAACGGGTGTCAGAGATATAGACATTTTATTTAGCAGTTAGCATACTTTAAAAATGCTCTTTTCTTAGGTTTTCACCTGTTTATGCCGAATTTCTGAAAGTTTAAGAAATCTAAAAAAAGGTCATCTGGTATAATATGCCAACTAAAACATAAAATGTCAATATTTTTGGTCGTTTAATAATAATATTTGCCGCCATGCAAATTTCCATCGTTAGATCTAATCTTCACATTTTTGACGAGTTTTGGGAATATGGTAAAAATGTAGCAACAGAGGGTCCATCCAAATCAGGTTAATTTTTAAAGTGGTCTATGAGAAAAAAAAGTTTGGGAACCTAAACCCACTAAGCTTCGGACTCGAAACTTCATGAGTTTCTCCGTTATCTTGACACTTTTTGCAGATAAGAGCTCGTTATCGTGACATCGCATCTAAAGATGTCAAATATGGCTTCAGATTTCAAAAACCTCGAACTTCGAATCTTCCGACTTAATCCGACTAAGCTCTCGACTCGAAGCTTCGGGAGCCCATATCTCCATTATTTATTCACTTTTTGCAGATAAGAGCACGTTATCGTTATGAATTATTGCTGGAACTTCGTAAAGTAAACAAAGAATATGCCGTCGGCGTGAAGCAATACGAAAAAGATGTCCAGATTTTTGGGAAAAATATCAATGGCTGTTGCGTGAGGATAATGCCCCCACCCACCATGCTTGGCCCCCGCGACTTCTTCCATTCCCATAACTGAAAAGGCGTATCACTGGAAGAGCTGAATGCTAAATCAAAGAACGCATGTCAGAAGTTTATTATATTTGATAATGATTATTTAAAAAGTGATAAAATAGAAATAATTCAACAAAGTCACCTTATTTAAAAAAAAAAAAAACATTGTATATATGAGACTAAATATATGCGGGAGAAATATGTACGTATCTCTCAATACTTATTGCAGATAAAAATAATTTTAGCAGATGTTGTTGAATGCAACCAATGGAATATACACATATTTTGAACGGAAACCAATTGGAAACCAGAGCTAACTTCACTTTAAGTTCGGTGTGCCGGTGGTTGGTTGAGTGCACAATATTCCACTTTCATTTCAATTGGCGATTGGTTCGGTTGTAAGTTTTTTTTTAAATTTGTGAATATGTGGATAAGAATATTTTGGGAAGTTAGTTTCCTTCAGGATTTTAAGTTTGTTATTATGCACAACATTCCTTGAAGCTGTGAAGGATGTTGCGGATTATTGAAGATTTATCAAGGTGAGTACGACATATTAGAAGTCCTTTGTTCGTTCCGTGTTTACTGATGATTGTTCACTGCCTAATTTATGGATTTATCCATTAATTTGTTGCGGAATTATAAGAACGGCCAGCTGAATATAGTTTACATCACAGTTTCGAAGAAATATGCTAAGAGGAAGCACTAACCATTTTTTTCTTTAGATTTTTGCTAATTTGTGATGATAATCCGGAAGCGGCATAAGCCCGTAGAACAACAAGACAGTAGAAATGGTAAGAGTTGTATTTCGCATTGAAATTGCATTTGTAAATGATGAAAATCGTAATCTGAAATCAATTCTGTGCTGATTTCACATTATTAAACCAAAAGGATACTGAAAGCGCGATCCTCCAAACACTTCTGTTCTTCAAGTTCATGAAGTAACCAATTTTTTTTCTTTTCTCCTAGGGCGATGATGCGGGAAATAAAGCAAAATCGAGCAGAACGGTGAGTCTTAAATGCTAAGTTAGTTAACGCAATTTGACTGATGAAACCCTTAATCTGAATATCAATCGATGCTGATTTCACACTTAATTAAACCAAAAGGATACTGAAAATTGCCTTTACTACATTTCATCCAAAGTTTATGGTTACATCGTCTGATAATACGTTTTTTTTCCTATTCTAGATGTCTGATTCGATGTCTACAAGAAAGGTCTTGAGTTCCTGTTTTGGCCAAATGTACGCAGGTTGGAGTGGAGTGTATTTCTTGCTTCATGTGATGAGTCTTTGTATAGTTCATTTGAAACGAAATGTAACAAATTTTCGAAACTGACAATGAGCCATCAACGACGATGCCTTCTCTTTGTGATTTTTTCTAATCCATACTTCTCTCCATTTCAGTTAAAAATCGGAACTCTCAACGGACTACACATAAACTGCCTAGCCAGAGGTTAGTAAATATAGACATCTTCCTTTCCTTGATTTCATTAACAATTATTTGATGATATTCCAACCTTTCAGGTTCCCTCTTCTGAGCGAACCCAATACAACCTTGCTGCTAACTTTACTCTGAATTCTTATAGACCTTCCAACGGCTCGTTTCTTATGACTTGTTCTATAATGTTTTTTCTTCTTATTTGCAGGGATTTAAAAGTTCGGTCCACTGGTGTGATATGGGATCTGTATAATGAACAAGGTAAGCATCGATCCTTGCTCCTTAGTTTCTTAGATATCTGAATGATGATATCCTTACCTATTCAGGTTCCCTCTTCTGAGCGAACCCTTTTAAAAACCGTGCTGTTTACCTTATTCTGACTTAAATTCAGGCAGAAGGCCTGCACGACGACTTTAATTTGGCTTGAATAACAAATAAATCTTTGTCTTTCCAGGATAGACCGATTCTAGTGGTAGCAAGTTAGCTCGAAGAATATAGTGTTTTGAAAGTTTTTGAATAAAGAAACTACAATCGAAACGAACTGTGTTGTTATTCGGTATAATATTGGGTTAGGATGTTATTACAGGGTGGAATCAAGGTATAACGTAAGAACCAGTTAAGAATGTTCAACTAACTGCGCCAATCGCCGCCGAAATCCGCACCACGAAAGGAAGGTGTTTCAAGCACCTGGCAAGCTGTTCAACACTGATAGACTAAAGTAAACAGTCCTTAGCTGAGTTAGACTCTACAACATCCCAGGAAAAGATAGTCTTCCTACTCTTTCTTCAAATAAGTCTGGTCTTAGGTACGCTACGTCATTTAACCATTTGAAGACAGCTTTTTAGCTGATATCCGAACAATTCAAATGCTTATTAGACATTAGGTCTGTTCCCGTACCTGACAAAAACAGTCCAAATCTACGAAAAACTACGAAAGTCTGTTCCCGTACTCCAAAAATTCACACTTTTGGACAAAAGAGACCGCTCTCGAGAGAGTAAAAAATTTCCCCATGCTGCGAATTTCAGCCCAAGAAATTTATGTGGGTAAGATGTCACAGCTTTGTGAAATCAGCTGATTTCCGTCATACGACAAGAGCTCAATTTTATATTAAAATTCTTTTGTGCATTTTTAAGATGTTCATGGTCTCTATATGGCGTTATTAAATGATGAATGGATATGCTGAATCATCTAATAAATAGTAATCTGAAAATAATATGTATGTTTTTGCAAATTAGTATATTGCACCTGCTAACGAATCCAAGAATGTATCAAATTCAAACATATGTTTTTGACATTTAAAATGTGTGCAACTTTTTTGGTTCAACGCGTTCCCGTACTTTTTTGTGTTTCCACTTCTCTTTGAGAGAATTTCATCCCCACTCTTGGAAAAATGAGAATCTGTGAATTTCTGCCCAAAAAGTACGGGAACAGACCTATTATCTTCTGTCCCTAAATAAGGTATATCCTGAATGGTCCTGTGAAAAGTTGCTTACAAGCAACAATCGTCCATGGTGGTAATAAATAACAACGCGCAATTAAACAACGATATTATTTTATTTCATAAAATATTATTGTTAACTTGTGGTATGAAAGAAAACAATTTTTATAATTATAAGTGTACCTCACATTTTATGCATTTGCTAGGTGAAGTTCCTGTTTTGCAAAGATGGCAGCGCCCTTTCTGACCCCATATACCATAACCTCATGTTGTCGTCTTAAACTGCTTACGATAAAGGGCAAGTCACATAGAATGCGTGCTTGCTTGCTTGCGCTGACAACAAAGTAGAATACACACATTCTTATGGGAGGTGGCACATAGCCGACGGAAGCACGCGCTTCGATAGACAAAGTAGAGCTACTTTCTACTTTTTGACGCGCTGACAGTTCATACATTCACATATCGGAGCTCACACATTTACAATTTGAAGTTCACATATAGACAAATTGAGAGTAAGCACGTTCATTGGTGGATGCTTTGAGAGAATGTTTAGGAACTCTCTCTCAGTGAGAGAAATTTCAAATTCGGTTGACATTTAAGTATTATTCTGTTTGGTGTCACATGCGAGGTACGTTTTGTTGGTGCAAAGTGAAAGAAATGTTTGAAGAAAAATTGATTGAAACAATTAAAGACCATCCGTGTCTTTATAACAAAAGTTTAAAGTGCTACAGAAATAAATCCCATTATTATCTTGTACATTTCAAATGCTTGCGACAATATTAATATAGATATTATTACTGAAATAAAATCGTCCATATTTTTTAAGTATTAATTAACAAGTAACGAATGTTTTCTAATTGAACGCACAACACCAATTAATAAATGTCATTGAATGATTTGACATTCAATTTTGACAGATCAACGCACGCACGGATTCTATGTGGCTATGCATGCCTGCAATGCGTTGAAGGTCAATTGAAATTAGCGCACACACGCAAGCACGCATTCTATGTGACTTGCCCTTAAGTTCTATACGCGCTCCTGTGTCAAAGCCACATTGTGAATGCAAATTGCGGGTTGCCGGCGTTTTGACACATTTTATCGTAAGAGATCGTAAGTCGGTGCAAAGCAGTGCAAAGCCTGTCAAAAGTCGGCACGCGGCAAAGCCAGATTGTGTTTCCACTATATGTGGCTATGCATGCCTGCAATGCGTTGAAGGTCAATTGAAATTAACGGACGCACGCAAGCGCGCATTCTATGTGACTTGCCCTTAAAGAAGCCAAGCGTTTACCAATACACCAGTTGACCATGCGAGTATAGATTTTTTTTACTCGTTAGCATGTCACATAAATCATTACCACCCATATGACGATGGTCGTGGGTTGTTCCCAACCCGTAGTTTGGACATGTTCCATCGCCCACATATAATGCAAAATCGTAAATTATACCTGAAGCGCTGGCTCTGGTAAACACCTTCATTCCCCACTTATGTGACTTTGCTGGATTGTATTGCTTTCAACCACGCGCTGGAACTCTTCTTGGGACAAGGTGTTGAACCTATATTTTAATTAGGAGGCCGCAGTCGCTTGTCGTACCGATTCGCTGCAACATGTGTTGACCGAAGCGAGGTAAAACTTAAAGGTAGAGTTGATCTCAATTTACCGGAAACAAATAAAATGAAATGAACACATTTTGGCCCTAAAATATTTCAATAAACTTTTGATACTATGTGTTGATTTGTCATTAGCAATTCACTAACTCATTTGAGCTACCGGTTGTTAAAATAGCGATAAAACAGTGACAAGGAAGACATAGCGAGCGAGTCAATTGACCTTGCGATATTACTGTAGGTAGTCTTGGACCAGGCCCCTCCCAACCCATGGCAACCTCATCACCCCTTTGTTCCCCGTCGAGAAAATGATACCCATTATGAAATGGAGCGTCAAATTCAGCGGTACAATCCATCGGTTGCTTCCTGGAGAAAGTAGAGGATCTAAGGGACGCTCGGGGTTATACGAAAGCGGAGCTTTTTGCCTCAGCGTACGATTTATTCGAGGGGAACGCGGCGATATGGTATAGGGCCAACAATCCTTTTATTAAGGACTGAGGTCAACTGGTCAATAAATTAATGAGGAATTCTTACCACCTGGGTACGATGATAGGCTTTGGGAGGAGATAAGAGGCAGGACGCAAGGGCGTTCAGAGTCTATAGAGATATATGTGAGCGTCATGATAGGCATATTTTCAAGGCTGAGGTTGGCCATCAGCTGGAAGCCACGCGTTATTTGGTCGAGAGTTATGCTCCTCCACCATCCTGGAGGCACAATATTCTACTAGAACCTGATCTGGCGTATATAGACGCCGAGGGAGGTAGAGAGGAGGTTCAAGCAGTAACCTCGATAGTTCGCCGTGTCAACGATACCCTTTCCTGTTTCCGATGTAGACAACCGGGTCACATCGCCGCTCAATGTCCACAACCAGTACGATGTTACGGATGCAACGCAGTTAGTACGATACGCATTCGGTTCCCGCGCTGTACACCGCAGTCGAAAGTGTCGGGAAACCAGGCGGCGACTCAAGGCCAGGCGAGACATTGAGTCGGCAAAGAAGACCGCAGTGCAGGAGAGAAGAGGCGTTGTGGTGTCGAGAAAGTGTAACCTAGCCTTAGACTTTATTTTGGAGAAGAAAGGTTCTGATAGGCGGCCATACCTGAAGATCGAAATTTATTGTGTTAAATTATTGGAATTGTTAGATTCAGGGGCGTCTCGAACCATACTCGGGGAAAAGGGTCGGGAACTTTTGAAGAACCTGAATTGTAGTTTAGCTAAGGTTAGTGTTGACACATTGACGGTCGCCAATGCAAGTGGTGGAGGCATTGAATGTCCCGATTAAGGTGAAAAACACGGTGAAGGTTATGGAGATACTTGTAATCCCCCAACTCCCTCATAGTCTTATTTTGGGGGCCGATTTTTGGGAAAAGTTTTCCATAATACCGGACCTTAGGAATAGGGTGTGGGACTTCGGAGAAGAGATCGGAGAAGAAATGCCCAGAAAACTAAGCTGGACGAACTAGTTAGCGGAATGTTCTAATCGATGGGCGAGGGCCTTGGTTGTTCTACCCTCGTCGAACACATTATCAAAACCAATGTACCTCCAATTAAACAGCGATATTATCCAGTTTCTCCGGTTGTTCAGGAGCAAATTAACAAGGAGGTGGACGAGATGCTCAAAGCAGGGGTTATTGAGCCGCCGTCTAGCCCATGGTCCTCGCCTATTCTGTTAGAAACATGTTAGATTAGGAAAAAGGACGGGAAATATCGGTTCTGCGTCGATTTTCGCAAACTCAACCGAGTAACTGAGCGCGACGCGTATCCCATTCCGTATGTTTCTGCGACGCTTGATAAACTTCGAAATGCAAGATTCTTGCCGTCGTTGGATATCAAGTCCGCGTATTTGCAAATCCCAATGGCTGAGTCGTCGAAAGAACACACAGCGTTCACTATTCTCGGGAAAGGGCTGTTTCAATCTCGCCGCATGCCTTTTGGGCTCCACAATGCACC
This sequence comes from Merodon equestris, assembly GCA_958301585.1. NCBI lineage: Eukaryota > Metazoa > Arthropoda > Insecta > Diptera > Syrphidae > Merodon > Merodon equestris. The sequence goes on from OY284416.1 coordinate 112,887,323, forward strand.
AGCGACGTGGCAGCGTTTTATTGATACAGTCATTGGAGCCGACCTAGAACTGAACGTGTTTGTGTATCTGGACGACGTCATTGTAGTCTCTGAGACTTTTGAACAGAATTTGGAGGTGTTAAGGACAGTGTTAGGGCGCATTAAGGATGCTGGTCTTGTGTTGAGTCGGAAGAAATACGACTTCTTAAATCAAATCTTGTGTGGTACCTCCATGTTAACATAGCTGCCCGAGGTCGCGTAGGGAGCAAGTACAAGAAATTTGAAAATGCTATGTAATTGAACCGTAGTGCTTATGGTCGATCGCATTTCTCGGCTTCAGAGCCACTTTCTTGACTGGATTTTGAGTGCGAACTGGTACGAGGTAAATGGGAAAAGTCTTTTAGTAGACCCGGGCAAGGTTAAGTGTATGGTCGAGTATCCACGCCCGAAGACAGTGCCCAGTGTCCGCAGGTTCGTCGGCATGGTGTCCTGGTACAGACGTTTCGTCTCGAACTTTTCGGACTTAATTGTCCCCATTACAGGGGTTTTAAAGAAGAAGCGCCGGTTCGAATGGGGTGAGAAATGCGAGGAAGCTTTCTGCGCGTTAAAGGAGAAATTAATATAGGCTCCGATGCTCACGTGCCCAGATTTCACGTTGCCATTTACGGTGCATACGGATGCTTCAGGTTGCGGGATAGGGGCAGTTCTTACTCAGCTTCCTAAGTAGAACCTTAATTCGAACCGAGAGGAACTACTCCACAGAATGAAAATGTCTGGCGGTGTTATGGGCTGTTGAGAAGTTGTGTCCCTATCTCGAAGGTAGTACATTATTTTACGGTGATTACTGATCACCGCTCTCTACTTTGGCTGAATAACTTGAAGGACCCGCAGGGTCGCCTAGCTCGGTGGGCTGTCAAAGTGCAGCAGTACGACTTCAACGTTATACACCGCAAGGACAAGGACCTCCTAGTCCCCGATGCCTTGTCCAGGACGAGCGACGAGTTAGCTCTAATCTCTGAGACTACAGAGGACGCCTGGTATCTGAGGATCTTAGATCTTGTTCGATGGGATGGGGGGAAGTATCCAGACTGGAGGGTCGACGGTAGTAAGTTATTCCGACATATACCAAGGAGATACCCAAAGTTGATGGATGAGGGTGATGAGTGGAAGCGGGCGGTCCCAAAAGATTCTAGGCCTGAGGTACTAAAACAATGCCATGACGATGTTTTGAGTGGGTATGGCGGTATCCAGAAGACGTTGGATAAAGTTGTGAAAAGCTATTATTAGCCAAGGATTGCTCGCTACATACGTCCGGACGTATGCAATCTGTCAGGCAGTGAACCCTGATTTGCAAAAACCGGCAGGGTTGATGGCTTCTTGTGGCAATGTAAGCAGACCGTGGGAGATGTTATGCGTCGATTTTGTGGTGCCACTTCCAAGGTCAACTCGGGGATATTGCTATATCTTGACCGTAGTAGACTATTTCTCGAAATTCCCCTTATTTTTCCCAGTAAGAACAGCTACAGCAAAATCCTTTCGAACTATTCTTTCTTGGTCCCCAAATGGATTGTGTGTGACAATGGTGTTCAGTTCAAGAGCAAGGAATTTGCCGACTTAGCGAAATCATATGGTGCTACCCTAAATTTCACGGCTTTTTATCATCCACAAGCCAACCCGGGGAGGGTTATAACCAGACACTCAAGACAAAGAAAACCTTTCTAAAAGAAGGAGGGTGAATGTTAAGGCCCAACCATAATAGGCAGGAGCAAGCATATGCAAGCAGATTGGAATGTCTTCTTACATGCAAAGCATATGATATGCCCACAATGGGAATATACGAGGCAGAAACCAGAATGAGACGTGCGTCTTTCGTACGTCTTCCCCCGTGACACCCTGAAATTTTGAAAGAAGTCCAGGTTCGTAGCGACAAAACCCGTTAAGCGCGGAACACAATGCGGTCGCTGTCGCATGTCAAAAATTGAATGTACGCAAATCCCATAACGTAAACACAATGATGTCGCGGTCGTAAGGTGCAGAAACCACCAATGAGACGTCCCACTCAAAATGGCCGCCGACGTTTGCCTACAAGCTCGGGCGAGCACGTGGGTTCAACAATCACGCACATTGTTATAATTCCAATAGTGTGTGTGGCGGGAGTACACTGCGGTACAATGAAATGAACTCACACGTATTCACGATTAGAGTTTGTTTGTAACGGGTTTTGTCGCTACGCACCTGAACCTCTGTCAAAATCTCGTCAAAATTTCAGGGTGTCACGGGGGAAGACGTACGAAAGACGCACGTCTCATTCTGGTTTCTGATAAGGTGTGTCGCGAGAATTGACTAACTTTTAGCTCGGTCGTACAACATTGTGACAGCTGTAGGGAAAAAAAACAATACACAGGAAATTTTCAAATCGGACGGTTGACGATCAATTTGAAGAATATGGACAAACGTGTTATTTTGTGAAATTTGTAAAATTTTAGGGATATTAATTCTTTATTAAAACAGGCAAAAAGGAAGAACAAATAAATTAAGCGGTGAAGGAGAGGGAAATTTTGCGGAACCTTTGCCATCATATTTTTTTTTTAACAATTTATATGCCAAGCAACACGTCTCATTCTGGTTTCTGATACGACGTTTCGTTAAATGTTCGTTAACTGATGCGAGCAGACGGAAGGTCTTCTTGAAAGAAGACATTCCGGACGGAATTTTTGACAAGTGACATTTGAGGTTAGGAAAGAGAAAAAAATTAAATTAAATATGGAATACGAGTTTGTTAACAAGTTGATTTCACTTGTGCAGGACAATAAGTGCCTCTATGATAAAGCAGATGGCTTTTATTTCAACAAAAAGGAAAAAGCCAAAGCACACCGAAAATAAACAAATCGAATGAAAACAATTTGACAGTTCCTTTCCTTCTGCTTGCATCTGTTCATTGTGGGTATCTTTACTTTTCGTTGAAACGAAACATCGGATTACGCTTAACATACCCAAGCGCTTAAAGGCTGTCTCCATCTGCCGGATTCCGGGGAAACCTGGAAACAAGCTGGATGTGCTGACGCGACTAAGTGCGCAGAACTCGGGACTTGACACGAGGGTCTGGATTGTCTATTCCTACAAAGAGAGTAAGGGCTCTCTGAAAAAAGAGGGCTTCACTCTGGTCGTGGGATTGGGAAACTGCTCTGCCGAGAAACTAAAATCCGCGTACGATCTACGTTCCTACTTCGGACTAGGATTTTATTCCATTTTGATATCAAGTAGTCGAAGGATCGAACGTGCTCCGCAGTCTAAATATGATTTTTACTCAGATTAATCTTCAACATTGCAAGGCTGCTCAAAACACAGTTTGGGACAGCAAAAGAGGATACCATCTTTTAAACTTCACTCTTTCGTCTGATCTTATCATCAACAAAGTTAACTCTCAACCAACCTTTGTGGCGGCGAGACGATAAAAAGTGATTGATCTAACTCTGTCTAATAAGCATGTGAAGGCCATCACAAACTGAAGAGTCTTACCGGACGTAACGTTGTCAGACCAGAGATATATGTATGGAATTCTAATTGAAGTGTCGGATCTCCCATCGCAGCCCAAGCGGAATCCGAAAAAGACGGACTGGGTACGATTCAGTGAGGAGCTTGAGAAATCCACTCGTTGCACACTCCTTCATTGATAACTGCGACTGAAACGATAAAAACAACTCGGCTGGTAGCTGGTATATTGCGTCACACGTGGCGACTGCTGAGGCCATTGAATTTGCTGTGGCATCATATGCTGCAAAAAGGTATAAGACAGCTCCCTCTTACTCTGAAAAGAATTTTCACTGCTGGCCTGGCACTTGCCTATATATCTATTCCATAGCGCGCGGTGAAAGTGGTCTTTATTTCGAAAATAGGGAAAGAAGATTACTCATTCGCCAAGAGTTTTAGACCAATCAGTCTAACATCCTTCTTGCTGAAAAGCATGGAGAAACTAGTAGAGTTGCACGTTCGCAAAGTTACCCTTCCAATGCATACCCTCTCGAAGATGCAACATGCTTATCAGCACGGAAAATCCTGCGAGATTGCGCTTCAAAACCTAGTTGGGAAAAGAAAGCTGGACATTTTCGTCCATATTGAGGTAGCTTAACTATGTATAAAGCAACTTTCGACAGTATGTGTAAAGCTTCTAGACGGCATGACGTAGATAAAGCACTGATTTTGTGGACCAAGGCAATGCTTGTGCACAGGACATTGATTGCTGATGCAGGCCTCGAACAATGAGTCAAGCGCATGGTGTCCGATACTCTCAATGCTTCTGGAATCGATGCCCAGGCCTATGCGGATGATGTTGCCGTTCTCTATGTCGGTTTATGTTTAGCGACTGTCTGTCTCAAAGCACAGGCGGCGCCAAATGTGATCGAGGACTGGTGCACGAGTAATGGGCTGTCGGTTAATCCTCTTAAGACGGATGTCGTTCTCTTCACGAGAAGGAGTAAAAATACTGGCATTAACTCAATTGGTGTTAAAAGGCATTCCCATCCCGATATCTAAGGAAGCTAAGTACCTGGGAGTCATCTTCGATAGCAAACTTCTTTGATCAAAGCATGTTGAGTCAAAAAACAACAAAGCGCTGTAAGCCTGTTGGCAAAGCAAAGGTGCCTTTGGTAAAACACGGGGCTTAACGCCGAAAAAGGTCCTCTGGATCTACACGGCAATGATAAGACCGATAATCTCATACGCATCGGTTGTTTGGTGGAACAGGCTAACACGCAAACACGTTGTGGCTTCTCTCACCAAACTCCAAAAATAGGTCTGTCTCAGCTGCACGGGGGGTTTCCCCAGCACACCGGGAGCTGCTCTAGATGCTATGATGACTCTTCCACCCCTTGACATATACATATATCAGAGAGTGCGCACTGAAAGCCATGTTTCGAATCAAGAGAAATGGTTTTTTGTGCAACTCGCATTGGAGTGACAATATACTAACAATCTTCTGGTCATAATCGCAAGCATCTGCAGGTGCTATTACGATAAAACCTTAAGTCCTTCTGGTCCTTAAGTCATATTCTGGTTATATTCCACGATAGTGACACCTATCATCACCTAAACCTTTATAGTGGGTGTAGGAAGATCGAGTAGAAAACTATCATTACCAATCTACACCTCTGGGCGAGCATAGACAGGAGAGCTAGAGATGCTTAGCAATTAACAGATTTTTATTTCAATTCCCCACATGAATAAATGATGACCTTCTGCGTCGGAGTGCCCGATTTGGTCCCGCATCGTTCGATTTTCCGTAAAACATCCGCTCCACTGATCACATGTCCGAACACAACGTGTTTATTGTCCAACCAATCCGTCCTGTAAATGCGAAACGAATCAGGAATTTCCCTAAAGACATTTTCATATTCAAACTCACTTCGTCGTACAGATGAAGAACTGTGAACCGTTTGTATTCGATCCTGAGTTGGCCATCGATAGAGTCCCGAAACCATTGTGCTTCAAATTGAAGTTCTCATCCGCGAACTTTTTTCCGTAGATTGATTTGCCGCCGGTTCCGTTGTGGTTCGTGAAGTCACCGCCTTGGCACATCTGCAAAAGGGGATATCACAGTATACTACCGATACCTCGCTGTAATGGGGCATTCTTACAAATTCTGGAATGATCCTGTGGAATGTGCTGCCCTTGTAACCGAAACCCTGTTCATGCGTGCATAGGGCGCGGAAGTTCTCTGCCGTCTTCGGCACCACATCGGCTCGGAGGAGCATCACAATACGGCCGATATCGTTGCCGCCAATGCGAATGTCAAAGAACACTTGTGGGTTGCGCTTCTCCGGCTTCGAAATGACCACCGGCGTTGTGCTTTCAACTTTCTCCTCCGTGCTCGGCTGATCTTTGTTGCCCTCTTCGTTTGTTAGAGTGGCGCCAGCGTGCTTCTGCAACCAGTCGTCATCCGCCCACACAGGCTTGAAACTGCCTTCCTTAACGCGAACTGGTTTGGCCAGATTCACCCGAATCGTGCGTCCACAAAGCTCGGAATCATTCATATTGTCTATCGCTGCAGCCGCGTCTTCTGCTGTTTCGTATTCGATGAATGCGAATCCTCGGTGTTTCTGCGATTCGTAGTCGACTGGCATTTGTATGTCAGCTATGTCGCCGAAGGGGATGAATGCATCGTTCAGGAGTTTCTCTGTTACTTCGTCGGCGAGAGCTCCGACGTAGATTGTCCTCTTATCGTTGGACATGATTTCCTCCAAAAATATGGATTTCGTTCGCACCGGTCAGAAAAATTGTTTACAAACGTAAGCGCTGCAATTTGACAGTTTGACAGAAAACACGAACTGACAAGCAGCCTAAGGGGTGGTTCACACGGCGGAACAGAGTCGCATTAATCGGATATACCTATGCAACCATGGAAACCGTGATTTCAAAACATTGACGAGCTTTTGTGTTTATCTTTTCAATTTGTCATTCAGTAAAAGAAGCATGTCAGAGTCGAACGTGAGGAAGACCCACAGAAAGCGGAAATCCAAGGCCAAACCAAAGAAGAAGAAACCTAAGCTGACCAAGGAGTTTCAAGAGACCGAACGAGAAGTAGCGGAGATCCTTGATAGCACCGAGTTCCTAACAGACAGCATCGATGAAAGTCCTCGTGCTCTAGCGGAGGCTTTTTTTGGCAATACTGAAGACCCAGATCCGTCCGCCAATGTTCCCGCTCAGTCCTCGATGGATGAGACTGAACAGTCGGAGACGCCGAGAGTTCAAACAATTTCATCATTCATCCAAATCGAAGATGAAGAAACGGTCGAGCGAGTTCCTGCCACCAGGATATCCTTCAGCAAACAATTACTTTACACTCCATCGTCCTCGGTGAATCCGTATATTCAGAATAACGAATCTGGTGAGCCTGTTCTTAAACCAAACAACAATCTCATTCGACTTGTAAACCGCTACCAGGAGGAAGGGAATCATCATCTTCTTAGATCGGGTAGTTCGTTGCAGAATCAAATCAACTTCTTCAAGGATGACCTCCTCTACGCTACTGTCTGTGACCGTGAGTTCAACCCAGTTTTTTGCGTCATCAAACCCGGGGATAAATCATTGCCCATTATTCCGAGTCGAAAACTCATCACCCTAACCATAAAACGCCTTAGATTCACAGCGCATCCCCTTCAGCAGGAGGAACACACTCTATCGTGCAACCTAGAAGACCTCCTCGACGTCTATTTCAAGAAAAAAGATGAAAAAATCATTCCACAATTACGTGATGAGTTAGAAGAATCCCGAAAAGCAGTGAATAGGCTTTTGGCTGGAGCTACCAATGAAAATCTGACAGACCTCGAGGGGAATTTGAGTAAACTCAAGAGCCTGCGTACTAAGCTGCATCAGGAAGAAATAGCTAGCAAAGACCTACTTCGAAAAATCCTTGATTCCTGGTTGCTCTTGAAAAACCTTCGAAAATCCCAAGAGTTCCACTACACGTCCGTTAAACTCAAAATCAAACTCAACGAACCTGATACAGAGCACGACACGGCTGTGTGGACAAAACGCTTCGAAACCGAACTCAACGAAATCTACCGCGAAGAATTGGAGGCTTTCTATCGAAGCAAAAGGCTTTATCGATCCAATCCAAACCAACACAGCAAGCCGAAGAAACCTAATCTCGAGGCGATCAAGACGAACATCAAACAGACGCTGAAGGAGTGCTTAAGATCACCAGGCGAACCTGAGATTGAGATTTTCCGCACGAAACTATCAGAACCCTGTCGCCCGCTACAGAAGGTCAAAACTTATTTTATGAGAATTCTCTTCGATGGTCAGCTGGTGGGGTCAACGAGGAGCTCTCGATTGGAACCAGACCTCTCGCTAGCAACAAACGAGTTCTTTGGAATCTACCTGGAACGAAGAATTCCGAAGGAAGTTAAGATCAAGGTAAGTCCATATCGCTAGTTTTAGACGCTAAAACCTCGATTTTGGTTATGTTCTAGCTGTATGAGAAGAAAAGGCTTTCGGCGGTTCCAGTCAAGATGGCCAATATCTTGGTTCCCCTGCCAACTGCTGAAAATGACCAGCAGCAATGGGAAACCATCGTGTTTTCCTCCCATAAACATGGGAACATTTCGGGTCGTCTGGATATTGGATTCTATTGCGAGGAAGGTGTCTATTCCAAAGAGAACCTGGACACTATCTTCCCTTCGCCTGCTTCAAGGATCCAAATACCTGAGCGACTGATCCAAAATTGGCGGGGTAGTCATCTAATTGACTATTCCAGTGAAGCATCTCAGTTCGCTCAAAGTCCCAGGGATGCGCAGACATCAGACGACGAAGACGAAAATGACAAAAACCATGAGGGAAATGACGATACTTGCACCTTTCAAGAAACCCTTCTCGAATTCTGTCCGCGTGATGAGCTGGATAACAACCCTCGGCTGCGGTTCTTATCGGCTCTGTATAAACAAGATCTTAAGACCAAGGGAATGACTTTCATTCCATTCATTGAAAAGGAGCTTCAAGACGAATCTAATGAGAAGGTAATCGAAATCGGGAACTGGATGGATCCCATCGACATCCACAAGCACAATGGGAAGAAGTACCTTCGCAACCTATACGCCGTAGTAAAGAATCACTGCGACCAATTACAGAGCATCAGAGGAAACTCTGGCGATCTCTTGGTAGGGAGTAGTATAGACACGCTCAAGTCGTTCTTTGCATCGATTCTGACCATGTTCGGCCCACGACGCCCTCTCAATCCTGAAAGGAGTGATCCACAAGCTTTGACGACACATCAAAATGTACAGAAGTTCAATATCGTCCTGAATGTGGTCAGAGCTACAGGAATCCCCGTGAGGTCATTTATTGTGCCCACTGTAGAGAGGAGAAGCAGCAGCAGTCCATCACTCTTCAGTTCTCAGAGTAAGTCTAGTGAGGGCTACCTATACTCCAATTTAATGCTTTTCTTATAGCCTTCAAGTACTCCAATGTGAAGCCGTTTGTATCGGCCACATTCATGGATCGAACTGTGCGGACCGTGACAGCCGATGGTTCAAGTCCCACGTGGAATGAGCAGCTGATCCTTCCAATCACGTAAGACATGACGATTTTTCTGGTTTCTCTGTCTTATGATCTGTCTCCCGTCTTAGGGGCAACCCAATGGAGCTGAAGGGTGACTTGAAAATCGTCCTATTCGACGAGTATGTGGAAAACCACATCAGAGACGACCATTCCTTAGAGGTCTTTCAGCGTTTCCAGTGCAATTGGTTGGGAGAATACCGATTGCCGATAAACACGATCCTTGCACGACAGAGGGTATACAGTGCCATAGATCCTCAGCGCGGGTTTTGATCTTTCCTTTCAGATTGAAGGTGTTTTCGAATTGAACTCGCCAAGAGTTATTATGGGTTACAATTCCCCATCGCTCAGTGAAGTCTTGCAGGTCGAGAACGTCCCCGAGATCAAGGAACGCATCAACGTCTGGCTATATGTGAGCGTCGAACCCAGTTTCGAGATGCCTTATGTGAATACCAAGAATCTGGACTGTTCAGAGCTTAAGGAAGTCAGGCAGCACATTCACGAGTGGTGTGCTCAAGTGAAGGACATGCAACCAGCCCGGTTCATCGATCCACTGGTTTGTACGATGGACGGTAAGCTGATGTGCATGACGCGTTTACTAGAAGCCATTCCTCTTCCGATAGAGGAGAGTGAGAACCTGCTGGATACTGCGTGTAGATATGTGTCCTTGTTGAATGTACCTAAACACTTTGATCCATGTACACAATTCCACGGCATATGGCTGAACAATCAGGTTGAAGAAACGCCTTTTACCATAGGCCATAATGTACATAATTCTCCGTTCTTTATAGACTCTCCTGGACACCGGCTGGGGATCCCCGAAAGATCTCGGCGTTTTATTAGCGAATTTCCTTCTCACTCTTGGAATCCGATGTTGGGTAGTTCTAGGAATCTCCCATCCTCATGGGGACTCTGCTTATGTCTTGTATCAAGACGACAAAGATTTTGCTCTCCTCGATCCATGCACGGGAAAGAAGTACGCTACCAAGGACACCTATTGTCCAATGAACAAAATCTTCTATGTCTTCTCCCATGACAATGTAAGTCCTTCTTAAAGCATGGCCAATATAAAAGCTCTTCTAGAGTGTTCGTGTTCTTTTTCAGATTTTCTGCAACATCCAAAAGGAGAATCGAGTTTCGATGATGAATTTCGACGTTACTGACGCCTCGGCTTGGTTTCCAATGTTCACCAAGAAAAATCCCGCTCCCATTGGTGGCGTCCAGAAACTTAATTATGAGTATAAGAACTCGCTATCCACGACGGAACTGCGAAAGAATATAGAACGCAAGATTATGAAGAAAATCAGTGCGTGGCGACCCATGCAAAAGACCGTTTGGAACAGGTAAGCCCTTCTTTTCATATTAGACTTTCTTTGTTGCAGTGTCACTTCTCTAGAGCCTTTCAAAGCACTATGCAGAAGATCCTTGCCGCTTTGGAGAACGAATCGACATTTACCTCGGTGCCATTTGATGTCAATCACTCCGAACGACTTCGAGAGGAATTCACGAACTACAGGGTAGGTCATTAACCCTTCCGAAAATGGGTTCAATTCAAGTTTTTTTTTCGGCAGATATTTGGATTTACACTGAACTTCTCGTATACGAATCTCTCGTCGATTTCGGATAGGATCAAGTCTACCGGAATACATCTTAACGCGGATAAGAAGGTCGAGTTCTCGGTAGCTGTCCATATGCATTCGTATCCGTATAATGTGCTATCAGTTTGGGTGTTCCTGATTGCCGCTCTTCCGTTGTTAAATAAGGATTTGTAAATAAAAATGAATGGAGGCCTAAGCATTTTAGGCCTTGATAAGGGGAGAAAATCATTGACCCAAATTGCGATGAACCTTTGTCCTCTTAACTGCCTGAGAGGCAGGTAACATTAACTTTAAATCCAATCCCTGCTAAATTGTCTTAGCCGTGGTTCAGATTGCAAACTTCTTTCTGTAAATTAAGCAACTTGGAAGCTCCTAAGTTGGCAGTAGGTTAGGTTAGGTTAAAGAAGAGGAGTATGATGGTTGAGCATCACTTCCAGTCAGAGGCCATAGGGCCCATTGTGATTCCCTTCATTTGTGGAGTACAAATACAATTAACCTGTCCTATCACGTGGTGGCTGAGACCACCCCGTGCTCTTTATGAATTTTAGAAGATCGGATATATCTGCATCTGCTACGTCCGCAGTCTCTGAGAAGATGGCCCAGCAAAGGTAGGCGCCGATTCTAGAGAGCTGGGCGGTGGCAAAGCAGATGTTGGATCGTCTCGGTTTCTTCCTCATCGCCGCAGCTCCGGCAGAGATCGCTGGATTCCGTGTTCCATTTCCGGAGCATTGCTCCGAGTGGACAGTGTCCCGTGATCACTCCGACGAGCATACGGATCGTGTTCCGGTCCAGCGCCAAGAGCTTCTTTGTTTTTCCGATATTGAGCTCTGGCCCGTTGATCTTGTCGTTGACAGTCGTTTCTTGCAAGCCAAGACGAGTTGGCTTCTTTTATTATTATGTCATTTCTGATCCGGTATAATGCACTGATTGGTGGTTGCAGTGACGTCCGCTTCGCCGACCCTTGCCTGGCCAATTCGTCCGCTCTTCCGTTTCCTGTGATTTAGCTGTGGCCCGGGACCCAGCAGAGTTTGACTTTGTGGCGTTTGATGGACTTCAGTGAGTCGCGACATTCACGACAGCCTTTACGTCGTACAGAATCCTATTGACTTCGGTGCAGCCTGGCTGTCTACAAAGATGGTGATATCCGATGGTGGGATATCGGTTAGTTGTAGGTGTTTGGCTGCTTTCTCTATTGCTAGGATTTCTGCTTGGAAGACGCTGCATAAGTCAGGGAGTCTAAATTATTCCAGTCTGTGCTGTGTCCATTTAGATCCGTCGGTGTTCAAGGGTAATGTCGCGGTCGTTGATCACGGCGTTTGAGAGCCACTCTTCTCTGTCAGGGAAAGGATTGGTATTCTGAGAGAGAAGTCATTTTAGGGGGAATATAGTCGGTCGTAGATCTACTAGAACCAGGTTTCTTTCCCAGGTCATCTATTATTCTGAGTATGGCCGCATGTCCATAGTTGGCTTATTTCCACAAAGAGGACTCCCTTAGTCTGAGAGCGCTCTTCGCAGCACAGCCTTTTATGAATAAATCCAGAGGAAGGAGATGAAGTATCATGTCCAACCCTGCTTGCGGCGAGCTTCTTATAGCTCCCGTTGTACAAACCGCATCTGACCTTTGCACTATGTTGAGCATGCTCATGCAGCTGTTCGTGCTGTCAGCAGTCCACCAGACTAGGGCCCCATAAGTTATAGTCGGTCTGATGATTGCTGTGTACATCCAATGAATGATGTACGGTTGCAAGCCCCATCTTTTGCCGAATATCTTTTTGCATGCATAAAAAGCATTCAATCCTTTTTTTATCCTTCCCCCCAAGTTCCTTTTCCAGGAGAATTTGGAGTCAAGAATGATGCCTAGATATTTGGCTTCCGCTTTGAGTTTGAGTGGAGTACCCTCTAACTTTGGGGGAGCAAATATCGGAATTTTCCTTTTCCTGGTGAACAAGACCAGCTCGGTTTTCTGGGGGTTTATTCTCAGACCGTTCTGTCTTGGCCACGAGGAGAGTTCCTTCAACGTAGATTCCATTAGTTCGCTGATAGTTGGTAGAAATTTACCTTTTATCAAGATAACGATTATAGGTCATCTGCATATGCTATGGTCTTTGTGCCTTTCTCCATGAAGATTTTAAGGATTTTGTTAACTGCAAGAAACCACAGTAGGGGGGAGAGATGAAATGAAGAACCAGAAACAGCAAGAGTCTACAAAGCGTTATCCAAGGGAAACCATGATTCCTTAGGTCTGCTCAAAGACCTGGATGGAAACCTGACAAATAACTTCACGGACACCCTAGATTTACTCCTTAAGACTCACTTTCCTGGCTGTACCGTGGAAACTAGCTGTAATCTCAGCTATAACTTACCAAACTATTATCAAAATAGTAATAACAGCGTGAGGAAATATATAACGTACGAGAAGCTAGACTGGGCCATTAACAGCTTCAAGCCATTTAAAGCTTCGGGACCGGACGGAATATTTCCAGCTTTACTAATACATGGGAACAATAAACTAAAGGCACTGTTGGTAAAAATTATCCGAACCAGCCTTGCCACTAGTTACATACCACGTACATGGAGAAGGATTAGGGTCATGTTCATACCTAAAGGGGGTAACAAACCACCAGAAAATCCTAAATCGTACAGACCAATCAGTCTATCCTCGTTCCTACTAAAAACAACGGAAAAACTGATTGAACTAATTATAAGAACAACACTGGAGATATCTCCACTCCATAAACTACAATTTGCATACCAAAAAGGCAAATCTACGATAACCGCACTCCACAAAGTTACGGAAATCATTGAAAAGGCCTTAAATTCAAAAGAAGTAGCAATTGGAGCATTTATGGACATAGAGGGAGCATTTGACAATGCAAATCACTCATCACTAACTAAAGCATTACATGCAAAAAGGGTGGACCCCCTAGTAGTTAGATGGATCAATAATATGCTTAAAGATAGACGCATAACAGCCAAGTTAGGTACCTCAGAACTAGTTATCAAAACCATTAGAGGTTGCCCGCAAGGGGGTGTTCTATCCCCGCTTCTGTGGTCAATTCTGGTAGATGAACTTCTCTGGGAACTTAACAACAAAGGCTTTACTGCCATTGGATATGCAGATGACATCACCATATTCATAAAAGGCAAACAAGAAGACATTCTAGGGAATCTCATGCAACACGCCCTAAAAATAACATGGAACTGGTGCGATAAAGAACAACTCTCTATCAATCCCAGCAAAACCCAAATAATTAGGTTTACCAGGAAAAGATCAATCGATCTACCAAACCTTAAAATAAAAGACACCTGCATCCCAATAAAGAAAGAGGTAAAATTCCTAGGAATAACACTGGATCATAAACTCTCATGGAATGCACACCTAGATAACATATACTCAAAGGCTGTAAAGGCCTTATGGTCCCTAAAACAGCTGGTGGGCAAAACATGGGGACTCAACCCAAAAATGAGTATATGGATATACAAAAACTACAAAAAAGGGAACCTGACTGGACATCTAGAGATTCTAGAAAAGGTCGACAACGTCTGGGAACTAACTCGTGTAAGTGACCTAATGTCCCCTCAGCTGAACTTTAAAAAACACTTCGAAACACTCATTCCAAACAGGGAGGAATGGAAAAACAATCCCCCTTGGTTGAAGGATGGTGCCCAAAAGTGGTATACAGATGGGTCCAAATCCGGAAATAAAGTAGGGGCTGGTGTGATAGGACCTAAATGTAGCCTTCACATCCCTCTCTGCGGTGAATCAACAATCTTTCAGGCCGAACTGTATGCAATAAATGCGGCGGTACACTACATTAGTGAACAAAAGCCCAATAGATTAAAGATATCCATATTCTCAGACAGCCAGGCGGTTCTCAAAGCTCTAAGAAGTTATACATGTAACTCTAGAGCTGTCTGGGAATGTCACCAACGTTTAAATAAACTGGCGATAAACAACAAAGTGAAGTTGATTTGGGTGCCAGGTCATGAAAACCATAAAGGCAACGAAAAGGCGGACTTACAAGCCAAAAAAGGCGCCCAGATGCCTTTTATTGGACCCTTCCCCCTTTATGGATTTGACAACACAGACACAAATAAAACTTTAAACAAATGGGTCATCAAACAAAAGAACCAATTCTGGAACAGACAAGAGGGCTTAAAACACTCTAAAACCTTTATGGAACAGAATCACAATCCAAAACGTGCAAAAGAGGCACTAGAACTAAATAAAGCCGAACTAAAACTGCTATGTGAAGCTCTAACAGGGCACGGCACTTGCAATCACCACCTATTCAAAATGGGTCTCAGCAGCACTGAGTCTTGCAGACGATGTGGGCAGGATAAAGAAACAATGGAACACATTCTCACAAAATGCCCAGAACTCACTGAAGAGCGACTCGAAATGTCAACAAAGACACAACTAACAGGGAAGGACTTCCAGGATATCCCATCTAGGAAAGTTGTTAAATTCATGAAAGCAACACTAAAATCCTAGATCAAAGAAGGGGGTACAATAGATCTTTATGGTCGCAGTGCAAGTGTCCTGTAATGACACACCCCATACTCTTCAATTCAATTCAATTCAGGGGGGAGAGAACTCCACCTTGTGGTGTGCCTCTAGTTGTCACTTTCCTTATAGAGCTGTGTCTAATGTCTGCATTGATAATTCTGTTCTTCAACATGTTTTTAACTCAGATTACAATGGATTTGCCTAATTTCATGTCCTCTAGAGCTGTTATTATGGCCTCTGTGTTTACGTTGTTGAAGGCTCCCTCTATATCGAGAAAGGCTACCATTGTAAATACTTTTATATTCAAGGAGCTCTCAATTTCACGGACAACAGTAGAGCATTTTCCACTGATCTGCCTTTAAGGTAGGCGTGTTGAGTGTTGCATAAGTTGTATAAGTTGATGACTCCTCTGATGTATAGGTCAAAGAGTGTTTCCTAGGTTTTGAATAGAAACGACGAGAGACTAATAGGCCTATAGTCCTTTGCAGCAGTATGGATTGGTGTACCTGTCTTAGGTATGAAAACTACCTTTATTACTTTCCACTGTGTTGGGATGTACCCCGCGCGCAAGCAATTGGAAAAAAAATCATACGAGGTGGGGTACAGTGTTTGTGTTTTTTGAAGCATCGCTGGCAAGATATCGTCCGGCCCCCGAGATTTAAAAGATTTGAACGAATTCCTGCGCCGTCGACGTCGCAATCCAGAGATACTCCAGAAGTTGATACAAAGCTGTCGCAGCCACCTTTAGGACTAGCCTATCCTGTTATCACTTGCCTTACTCGAGGAACTCACACAGTGTTGCTTGCTACTGCGCGAGTTACGGCGGCTACCTCTATTCACGTCGCCCCCTAACCAACCAATAAGGATAGTTCCGGTCCGGAGTGGAACGAGTATCTACAATAAGTTGTTTTACAGTATGCCCTCATTAGGTTTTACTTGGGTTTCCCTAATCCTTAGCCTGTACTTTCCTATAATAAAACTTACGACCGGAAAGGACAACATCGGAGGCCCACTTCTTGTATTTTTTTTGTATATTTAAGCAATAGTTTAAGACAATGTAATCGCCAGTCTCTTGCGGATATTTACAACGACAAGTTAGCTAAATATTAGAATAAATAGATTATAACGTTTTTATTATATAATCTCGGCTTTTAAATGCATATAAGTAGCGCGCATATGTAAATGGAGAAGGGAATGAACAACGCTTAGTTCGTGTCCTCTGCGATCCTGGGTCGCAGGTAAGTTTTATCACTGATCGAGTAGCTCACTATTTACGTCTTCGCAGAACCAAATGCAACTTGGAGGTTGAAGGAATTGGTGCATTAGCTCAGACTCGTACAAAGGGCAGCATTTTATTGGAACTCAAGTCAATACACTCTGCATTTTTACTGCGCATCCGTGCTTTGGTACATAGTTCCTTCGATCACTTCGTTGCCCCTGCGGTGCACGTCGATGGAAACATTTGAATTGTCTTCAACTAGCCGACTCAACTTTGGCATACCAGGTGGCATAAACGTTCTGATAGGATCCGATGTGTGGGGACTGGTCGTCAATGGTGATATCATTTACGGTCAGTGGGATGAACCACACGCTCAGTGCATCCAATTTGGATGGGTTGTTTTTGGTCCAGCCTCGAATGCCTAGATATCTGAAGAAGACCTGGTTTGGAGGAACTGGTGGGAAACTTTTGCAAGCACGAAAAGGTGCCTGGGAATGAGATTCTCGATGATGAATGTGACCGAATATTTGCAGCGACGCATTTTCGGACTAAAGAGGGCAGATATGTTGTATATATAGCGTTTGGTAATGATGTGCACACGCTCGGGAACTCTTGAACGTCGACTAGCTGGGAATGATGACTTACGCTAACGGTATGTGGTCTTCATGCGTGAATATTCTACTCTGGGTCACATGGAATATGTTGGTGAGTCTGGGGATTATTTAAATGGCTATTATATTCCACACCACGCAGTGACCACAAAGTTTCGTGTTGTGTTCAATCAGCTCGAACAAGTACTGGGATTTGGTTGAATGACATTCAACTAGTTAGTCCCACGATAGCACCTGAACATCGGCAGTTCCAGCGCATTTTGTGGCGGGAGTCGCCCGACAAGGATATCGGAGTATATAACCTGAAGACTGTCACTTATGAGATGGCTTGTAGCCCCTTCAATACAGTTCGTGCCTTGCACCAATGTGCTCTTGACAGTTATCGCAAAGTGGTTGACTACAATCAAACTGTCAGAATGCGGGAAGCGATTCTAAGTTCCTTCTACGTCGATGACCTTTTGACCAGTTGTAGTTCGATCAATGAAGCAGTGGTATTGGCTATCAACATCGATAAGGTTTTTTCGGCTGGACATTTTAAGCTTCGGAAGTGGGACTCCAAAAGTCTTCAGGTCATTCAGGCCATGAATGACGAGGTCCAACCTATACCTGAATACGTCATCGATTCTGCAACAACTTCAATCCTTGGCTTAAAGTGTGATCCAGTGAACGACGAATTGTTCTTCAGCGTAAATCTCATGCAACCTTCCAAATATCCTACCAAAAAACGGATCGTCAGTGAAGTTACACAGTTGTTTGACCCAACCGGTCTTCTCGCACCGGTCGGTATCACAGGCAAGATTTTCATCCAGACTCTTTGGGGTAGGGGTAACACATGGGAAGCCCCTCTCCCTACGGAGCTATCTGCAGAATTTCGTAATGGAATTTATGCGCTCAATTATTTCTGGGTGTCCAGGTGGCTGGGTATGAAAGATGGTGAAGAAATAACAATTCACGGTTTTTGTGATGCGAGTTCACGGGCACATGCCGCTGTTCTTTACACTAAAATCACTCATCCGGATAAGCCTGCACGTATTTCGCTTCTTACTGCTTGCACCAAGGTTGCTTCCCTAAAGGGTTCTACAATTCCTCGTTTGGAGTTATGCGCAGCACACTTGTTGGCCACCATGTTCCAGAACGTCCGAGTTGCATTGGGACTATAGAAAACATCTTATTTTGTATGGTCGGACTCTAACATTGTGTTGTGCTGGCTACGCAAGAATCCTTGAATACCCTTCGTTTCAAATCGGAGAATCCAATAGCTTACCTCCCCCCACCAATGGTACTACATTCGGTCGGCTCAGAATCCAGCGGATTATGCTAGCCGTGTCATCCGGACAGAAGCCCTGTTGAAACATCATCTACGAGTATGCTTCCAAGGTCCAGAGTGGCCCAGACGACAACGCTGGCACAATACTCAGTGAAGAGGAGATTTCTATCGCGCGTCATGAAGAAAGAGAGTCTTTGTGTGTGCTATTGGCCACAATTGTTCCTGAACTCACAACGCGAAGATGTGCTGGGAAAGCCATCCCCCTAATGGAGCGCTTCAGTTCACTTCATCGCCTTGTACGGACTATTGCGCGTGTCAAGCGTTGGTTGCCTACACGACGGCATCTCTTGCGAAAGGTTATAATTAGCCCTAAAGAATTAGATGAAGCCTTGGAAACCTTATTTCGCATGGAACAAGGTAAATGCTTTGCAAATGAAATTCACAAACTTCGAAATTCTTCCAGCTTACCGAACTCCAGTCGCCTACTTCCGTTTAACCCATATTTGGATGGCAAAGATCTCGTGTAACTAGGTGGCCGAATCAAAAATGCATCGGTGCCCTGTGAATACCGTTTCCTAATTATTTTACCGAAGTCTGGGGCTCCTAGCTAGCTCTCATTCAGAGGACCCACGAAACCACACTACATGGAGGTACGCAGATCATGCTACAGACTCTTCGCCAGAGATATTGGATTTTGCAGGCTAGACAGGCTGTGCGAACGTTTGTGCACAACTGCACCATCTGCCGACGTCATCGTGGTCCCATCCTCTCTCAACAAATGGGCATCTTTACCAAAGCAGAGGGTCACCGTTGCTCGACCCTTCAGTGCGTCAGGCGTTGACTATTGTGGTCCGTTCTCCCTGCGTGTTGGAACAAAGCAATCCCGTTCAACTATCAAGACATATTTGGCAATCTTCGTTTGCATGGATGCAAAGGCTGTCCATATCGAGGTCGTGGACTACCTCTCTTCCGCCGCGGGCCCTGTCGGGATCTATATAGCGACAATGATACTGTCTTTGTTGGTGCAAACCGAATACTCAAAGAAGATTTAGCAATTTGGAGCAGTGATTCAAACCAACAAGCATTGGCCAACATGGGAAAAGCCTGGCATTTTATCACACCTCATCAAGGTGGTCTATGGGAGGCTACGGTGAAATCGGCAAAACGTCATCTTGTGCGGTTTGTAGGATCCCAAATTGTATGGTACAGTCAGCTGCAGACTTTGGCGGTGCGTATCGAGGCGTGTCTCAATTCACGCGCACTTGTACCTGTTCATGATGACCCAGACGACATCTTAGCCCGGACGCCAGGTAATTTCCTTATTGGGGTTCCTATTATCGCCATTCCTGAGCCAAACTTGACTGAATTTCCCCGCAATCGACTCAACCACTGGCAGTGGTTGCAACAAATTTATCAGAAATTCTGGCAGCGGTGGAGTGATGAGTATTTGCGCACACTACAAACTCGAAGCAAATGGCAATGACGAGAAGAGAACGTGCGAGTTGGCGACATCGTCTTGGTGAGACACGAAAACTTACCTCAAACCCATTGGGGGCTGGGCCGAATCACCGAAGTTCATTGAGGCAGGGATGGTCTTCGCAATGCAACAATGTTAACCGCAATTCCGGGCAATCCAAAAATTATGCCGACTTGTAGAAGCTTTGGAACCCCGGGGGTTCGACCGGGCAGGATGATGGAGATTTGGCATCACTTGCTCAACCTAAGTGATAGTTGAAGTTGACACAAGGGCTTGCTCTCTCCGAACGGGACTGAGGATTGTTGAACATCATCCGTTTTTTTGTTCTTTCTTTTTTGGTCTTGCTCAAGCGAAATAAAGACGTAAAATCCTTTGTCTAATTATTAACATGGATATTACTAAGCAAATTAATAAAAGTAAGTTTCAGTCAGCAGTTCTAGGGATTCCTGACTGGATTCTGTCCAAGAACCATCTGATCTTTACTCTATTGAATAGAGTTCGAGTCCTGGTCCGGAGTTGCTTTAGCTATGGATTGGGATTAGTGATGGCTTGTGGCGATACTAACCTGTTGGCAATTAGGTTTGAGAAAAGATTTCAGTCAGTCTTCTGAGGGTTTCTGAAAGGTTTCGGTTTGTCTTTATTGATATTAAGGTTGAGTATTCGGCTGTGATCCGAAAAGGAACTGCTAGTGGACACTCCAATTTTCTACTCGGATAGAGTTAGACTCACTTCAATTACCTCTTCCCTGACCCCGATACGAAGCGTTGGTGTATTACCTTTGTTGTGTGGTGGCCATTGGCCTCGCAGCCTATCAATAGAAACAATCCGCGTGACTTGTCGCACAAGTGTTCGGTCTGCGTCTGGAAGTGGATCTTCCTCATCATATGGTAAGTATGCGGACGATAGGAGCAAAATTGATTTGTCCTACTGTTCGTATGTTACCACAGTGAGGTCTCCATTGCTGTATGTACCTAGAAGAAAAATGTAGGTGTTTTTTGCGGCTATACAGGTTCGTAGCTTACCTTCAGTGTGTGGATAGTATAAATTGTATATCTTAGACCTTAATCGTTGAATTTTGTTCCTAAAGAGCCAAGGTTCTTGGATTAAGCCTACATCCACATCTTCCTGCAGCATGTACATCACCAAGCCGTCGGTGGCTGCTTTACAGTAGTGTAAATCAATTTGCACCACTAGCAGCCTCCTTTGAGGAGTTCTCGCGTTCATTGGGGAGCCTTACCCTCAGGGTTCCCAACCCGAACTTGATGCTGCCAGACCTGCTACGGATGTGGTCGAGTCACTTTTGGTCAATGGTCACCATGAGGTCCTTTCCCACTCCGTTCTTACTCTTGGCTGAAGAAATGATTCTCCAGCTTTGAGTATCAAGCTCTTTATTTTGCTTGCCGATTAGCTTCAATATGGAGTCGTCCTTTTCGGGAACCGGTGGAGGAATCCATATTGAAGCCAATGTGCGAAGCGGAAGCATCAAGCGAGGGATAACTTCGAGTTTTGCGTTCTGCCAGATTTCGCCGCAATTGTCGATTGTGCGCTTTAAGAAGTCTAGGGACCTCTGGTTGTCACAACCGACGACTTTGACTCCTTTCTGCCAGCCTGCTCCGTTGAAGTTGATCTCGTTGTTGCTATCTGCGGTAAGCATCGCCTCCAATATTCTAGCTTCGACTGTGAGCCAATTGTCGTATGTTGGAACGGTCGACAATGGACACTTGTAAACTCATGGGAAGGTTGAAGCTGGCTGATGTTTTCGCCTTTTTCGCTTCCCTTAGAGTTTCCCCCTGTTGACGTTCTGCTTAGAGGCAGTGTGTCCCTTGGAAGTGCTCGGTTGCTGTACGCTCTTTTCGAGAGTGGCCGGTTGTGTTAACTGTTGTCGGGTCAATTCTGGGACATTGGGTTTGATAGGGGCCGTGCACGATAGCTTCTTCTCTCGCCCTGTGTCCTTTTGTAGCAGTGTGAGTGGAGTTGGGAGCCGATTTCTTCTCGAATTGGGCTACCTCTTTCTTGTGCTTCTTAATCAAGAATTTTTCGCACTCGGAGAGTGTTGAGGAGTCTCTCGCGCTCATTTTCTTGATATATTGCACCGACCTCTTGTAGCCGTTCTTTGCTTTTTGGACCGATTTTTTTGCCCCAATCGTTCCTTCAGGTTTGTCTGTGGCATTAGGGTCGATGTTTTCTTCCAGCAGCTGAGCCCCAGTTTCAGAGTCCACTTGCATGGTCTTTCTTACCTGTGATTAAGCCAAGGATTCATCGTAGATAGTGGTACCACTTTGTAGTCGCTGATGGAGAGTCCCAGTTACGCTGTCTGTATCGATCACGCCTTCGGCGGTGGCAACCTGTGCTGCTTGCCTCTTCAGAGGATGTATTTCGTTATTATTGTGTTCTATATTGTCTTCTTTTATGTTATTCATTTTTAATTTTTTATGCGTATTCCCACGAGTAGCGCAGGAATGGGTATATAGTATACAGGCAAGGCTACTTGATCCAGGAGGGTGTCTGGTATCCTGGATGGTTGACTCTCGGCACATTACGGCTTAAACCTTAGTCTAGCCCAGGGGAAGGGAGAGGAATGGGGGGGATACACGGGGAAGAGAGATTTGACATTTGGCAGTTATAACACTGTGTGACGCGATTATGTTGTTGCCTAGCGAAATCCCATTTGACTTGCGTTTTAAACAAGACTTAATATTTTTCTTAAGTTCTGCAAGTCTAATGGAGCTAATTTCGGGAAACACTATATAAAAAACATCAATATAGCGACCATAATGCTTTTTAGGCATTTTAATTTGATTGCACTTTAAGCCAAGAGACACTAATTCCTGTTTTAGCTCCTCAATTGGCATTTCTTCGATGCGTATAAGCGCTGACCTTAAAGGACATTGACGTTGGTAGTATATGGGTGAAGAATTGCGTATTCTTGAAGTTAAGAATAGAACACAATTGGCGATGAATGTCAAACATTATCACAATTAATTTTAATTCCAATGCTCATTTTTCTAAGTGAGTAATTATTAATAGTAAGGTGTGAATTTGATTTGCACTTTTCTTCAATACACACACTGAGGGTATTTTAGTTTTTTTTATTAGACATGGGTGAACTTAACACTTCACCAACTTCACAGTCATCATTGTCCGAAACTGCAAGGCTTTACAGCGGCACAAAGCAATTGTTTCTAGACCTTTTGGTATTAGAATCCATTTTACGCTACTTTAAGTAGGAAGACTCATCGTCTTCAACATTGCGTTTCGGAATTCTTGTTAGTTTTAGTTGAACTCATAAACAACTTACTCGGTCTAAGCTCCGAATCAGACTGATGTAAAATGGTATTAATTTCTTGATAAAACGTTAAATAAAATATTTTATAAAAATTAAATTAAACTTTCCATAACTTCCATGCCATCCCTGTCGCAACTCAGCATCTGACCGAAATTGGAACAGTAAACAAACACGAACCGGCACAGAACTTTACAAAACATATGATTCGTCGCCTGTCAGTTCTTGTTTAGCCAGTTTTGCGTTTTCCTCTCCAATTTTCCACCCCATTGTTTGGATCTGGTTTGGGGATACCCTCTCTCTCTCTCCTACAACAATGCCAAAACAGTGCCATTCCATATGGTATTTGCGCAGTACTTAAAGTGCATAAAAAAAAAATAGAAAATAAATCCATAAACCAGTGGATACCGTCCACGTCGGAGAGCATCGCAGACTTCCAGTCTCTTCAGTTCGCTAAGGGATGTTCAGCTACTACGTTCGAATGGGTGACGAGAAGCGATTTTTCAAGTTAAACTTACTTTCCAAGTGATTTTGCTTTTTATAAAACGAGAAAAAAATGTCTAAAAAACGTTATAGTACAAATTTTTAACAACCGCGCTGAACATAATTTCGTATTCGCGAAAACATTAGTCAACCTTCGACTAAAAAACCATCTGACCGTGACTAACTCTCGCTTGGGGGATTTACACAACGTTTTCAGACTTTTCTAGCTCGATTAGAGTATTTCACAACATTGTCCTATTGAAGAGACCGCAGATAGAATCGAAGTGAAGAACAATGGCGTTGGCCAGTGGATCCCTATTGAAGGCTCAAACTCCGCTGCAGCAGTTGCTCGAGGATATAAATTTCCAGAGAACCAAGGAAATGCGCCAGTTGCTGAAGGACGGTAAGTTTCCAATCAGTTTTCTATATTCGAATAGGACTCGGAGAGAAAAAAAAATAAAATCCTTTAAAGGAACAATGTCTGTTATCGATTTTATCAGCGAAACGGACTGGGCTGTTGTGTTGTACATACACACATTCGAGTATTCGCATGTTATTTCGGTGAAAGGTGGTAGCATGTCGTGCATCTTTTGTGCACTTAACGACGCCCAACGTAGTGAGGTGGCTTTGCCTCTTGTTTGCCGAACGCAATCGATTACGAGGATGGGAAGGAGTCTACTGAGTTTGGGTATTTTGCGACGCGAAGTTGCGGTTTGATTTTATGAATGGGGCGTAAGAGTATACACACGCATAGGCACGTTCTCCGACGCATAATCCCTGGTTACGTACTCTCTGTTCGTTGTAAATCACTGCCAGTTTTATTGTCGAAAATAATTCAAGAAACGTTAAGCTAAAGGATTAGCACTTAAATTGGGTGTCGGTAGTTCATATTAGGGCTCCTTCTTACACAGCATATTCCTCATCAGGGGGTATGCTTTACTTAGGTCGGTTGTTGGTGTGAAAGACTTTCGTAACCTCGTTGGAATGGTTCAAAGTCGTGGAGGGTGCTCGCTCCTTTTTGTTTTACTTACGCTGTCGGCTTTTCACCGCTTGGGAGTAATCAACCTTAACGATTTGCTCATCGGTAATTAACTCGGTTTACTTGGCCTTGCCTCTTTCTTAATTAGTCGAACGAGAGAGGTAAATGGTGCAGGTTTTTACAGCTTTGTCTATCAAATTAGCAGTAATGGAAGGAAAGCAACAGTTGAAGGAATACTCTTATCATCAACAATGGAGCTTTTATTGATCCATTGCGAAGTTTTTGCCCGTATCAATAACAATTTTGCCGGATACAGGAGCTTGTTGTTCTCTTAGAAGCCTACCGAGATATTGGGAAGAAAATGGCCCTCATTTAACCAAAACAAACCACACTCTTAGGGTGCAGCGGTGGTATAATTCCTGTTTTATACGAATTGGACTTTTGCTATCCACTGGAGCATTCAGACGCATTATAGTTGTTTCTCCGAGTTTTGGAGAAAAATAAAATTTATCTTCAGTGATGCATTCGACACACACCAGGTCGGTTTCAAAAATTCCCCATTTGATGCGGTCAAAGGCGGGACAGTTAAAGACGAACAGCTCACCATACTTCGCACGTGCTCGCTTCACTGGAGTGCTTAGCACAAGTGTAGTGGCTCACAGTTATACCTGAAGTCTTCTGGTAGTCGGGACGTATGACATAGGGACGTATGCGCTTCGCCAGCCTACAACAGGACCATCTGTGCCTGTGTGCTTGAAGATCCCGGTCATAGACGGAAGAACCGACCGAGGATGTAGACAGATTTATGCGGGTATTGGTCCTGAGAAGTCCTTTTCTGAGCCCATTCGAGCCAAACCATGGGAGATGTAATTTCGCGCAGCTCAGAGTGGTAGTAATGTTTACGCAGCTCCTTTCCACCTTTACTTCACGACGTAATGTATGGCCATTATGATAGAGAAAATCTCTGCTGGAAAGCTGACCGCATATTTGCCTAATAAAAGGGCAGTCAAACGTTGTCGTACTGCACGAAGACTCTAGGATAATTCTCACGCAATTCATCAGAGTTCCATTGCTAATTGTGCCATAAGCCAGCTTTCTTAGGGCAGGATAAAAATATCAAGGAGGCGCGATTAAGCATAGCGGCTGTTGAGCCGAAGGTCTATAGTTTAAGTCCATCCAATTTCTTTACGGAGTTGCAACATCATCAGTTGTGAATGAAAGATAAAAATGCTGACGAAGGCATAATACTCGCAGCATAAGATCGCTTCAAAATTCATACTCTGTATGTATTTGCATTTACAATATAACATCTTAATTACATGGAAAAAGAGTTACTGTGAACTACAACCAACGCAAATATCAGTCGAATCTCTCAAATCCTATCTAGGACAACCACCTCAGGAGAGTAGTGAACGAACATCTTCGACACAAACCATCTGCACTCCGTCCAGGTTGTGTGACAAACACCATAAGAGCGTACACTAAAAAAAAAAAATAGCGGATATACATACATATAGGCGAAAGAAGTTAAAGCAGCTTACCATCTGAGGTGATTCACAGACTTATTAAACGGGCTCTGGGCGTTTGGACTCAAGTCAGATAAATTTCTAATAACGAGCAGGAGATCTAAGACTTTTAGACTTTTTTCCACATGTTCAGGTATCTGTCCAAGCCATAAGGATTGTCAGTATGAATGTGTGATTTTTTAAGTGTTTGGTTTTTAATTGTCAAAGGAAACATGAAAATTGTAAAAGTGTATAAAAAAATTTCTTTGAGTTAATAAATAAAAGCTTGCCATTTAAAGATCTTCTTTTTAAAGATTATATTGTGTAAATGTCGACCACGACTACGTTTTAAATGGTACATCTGGAGAATCTATAACGCCACTTTTTCGACACACTGTTTGGAATCTCCCAACGCTGCAATTGACACTGGCTTGTCGGCATAGACGAGGGATGTTACGTATATGGGAGTCAAATAGCTCGATCTAGCCGGCCAATTCACCGGGACAAAGCAAGATTTAAATTGCTCACCGAACTCATTTCTTCAGTTCACGTGCTGTATAAGATGTAGCTCCGTCTTCAGTTGTTCTCAGTGTCATCTTGAAAAAATCAGAAACCGCCCCAAACAATGTATTTTTCGCGTGCATTGGCAGTTCTTGTATTGCTCATCGGACCAAATACAGCAGTTCTGTTTAATAACATACCTATCCAACCAGAAATGAGATTCATCGCTAAGTACAATTTCTCGTTAAAAAAGCTGGCTTACACTAGCTTTTGAAAGTCCCACTTACTCAAAATGCGGCTTTGTGCTTGGTCGTTTGGCGTTAGTAATGGCACTAGCCTTTCGCAGAATTTCAGGCTAAAACTCCAATTGCTGCGAACGGCCGCGAATAAGCTAATCATTGTCTTCATTAACTTGAGGATAAAGCAGCGGTAAAAAGACCATAAAGTCTTCCTCCGTTAAAACGGAGGGGATCACTTAGACCAAGAACGGTCCATTGTGCTACCACTTGAATCGGCTTGGTCACCGTTACTCTTGGAATCATTTTGAGTGCTGAAAAAATTCGATATTTTGTAGATCTCCATATCGAATAGCTCGTTAGCAGGCTTGTGGTTTTACGTTGACAGTGCCTGAGCCAGGTTTGTCTCGCATAATTGCATGTTTCAAGGTCCCGCCATCTCTCATTTGCCTGTTGCAGTGCATTTTTCGAGATTTTATTTTTTTGCGTTTCCATTGTTGGGTGGATTTCCCTTAACAATCGAGAGCTCCAGTAGGCGACGATAGGTTCATTTTGTTAAGAAGATATCTCAGACTACAGTGTCCCGAAAGGTAGCTGTCCAGTCTTCTGATATAGACTATTATATTTGACGATATTAATAGAGTGTTTGTTCAGGGGCCGTATGCTTGTCCTTGAATGCTGTTCCAAAAGCTCAGATGTTGCGAGAAAATTAATCTTTGACTTGGGGACTCCGCAGAAAGTTTCGAAGGATACTTCGCTGGAACCTTTCCTAGCTGGTCGGTCGGTGATTTCGTTGCGTTCAATGGCCTTGTGACCTGGCACCCACCAGAGTTTGACTTTTGCCTAGGTTTTGCAGGACATTGTGGCATTCCTTGCCGGATTTTGAGTTCGTACTATACGAGCCCAACGCTTTGAGCGGTACCTGACTGTCTGAAAGTATATTGATGGTTATACCGCTTATGCCAGTCTCTAAGTTATGGTTGACACGTTAGGATTGCGAAATATGATAATAAAATTCAATAACTTGTAATCACTTTTCGAACGTTTGTCTCTTCATTATGAAATGGCATTGCTAACTGGACATGTTTAACTTTGATGACATGTCACAAATCACGGTTGAGCTGTTAACAACAGAGCACTGAAAAACCAAAAAGGTAACAAATCACTCTTTACTACTCATTATCTTAATCCCAATAGGAAATGGAGGTTTCATAAAACTATTCCTATACTATTCACATTGACAAAAGATTGGGGCAAAACATCTGTAGGATGCTGGTACTGGAAAACCAATAAGGTTTAGCTAAGATTTAGCGATTGGCCCCCACCCGTGGTTCCAAAACGGGTCCCACCCCAGGCCTCCAAAAAGCTGTTTTCAAAAGCTATGTAGAGGTTAAGGGTTTTACAAGATTGACCTCGCTGATTCGTACCTTCGAATTCCGTACTTTCGTCAAAGCACCTTATTAACGTCAATGCACTGCTTGAGCTTTATCAATACGAAAGGCCTTTCAGCCATCTATTAAAAACCCATTGCGCAGTTTGATTTCCTTAATTCCACTGGGTCATCAACACTTTAGAAGGCCAGTTGTCGAAAATATAAATAAATTCATGGAAATCATCGTGTCTGATCACCATGCACTTTTTCGATTGCCCAGGAGCTAAACATTGCATAAAAAATCGTTTGGAACCATTTGAATAAGGCTTGATATAAAAAGAAGCTCGATTTGTTGGTGCCCAACAAATTAACGCCAAAAAAAAACGCGTCCATCTTTGGCCAATAGGAGAGGTGTTCCATAAGATTACACACATCGATAGTGAATCGTCAAGAGCTAGCAGGATCTTGGTTCTGAGGTTTTTATACATCCACCTTATAATCAGGACCTGGAACCAAGTGGTTATCATCTGTTCCTGGTGAACGATTTTGTTGATGAAAATTCGCTTTTAAAAAGCCGACTGTCCCAATTTTTGCCAAAGGGACGAGGATTTCTATGAGAGAAGCATAATGAAATAATCCTCAAGTGGCAACTAGTTTTCAAAAAAATAGGATCATTCCAACTATACTAGACAAAGCTTTCAATTTCATACAAAAATAATTTGTAAAAAAATGTATAAATATTTGTTCAACATACATTATTCAGGCTACTACGACATGGCCCTCCAGATTGAGGTTTGCGCTGAGACATTCTTTTGTGTTCAGAGACAATGCTAGCTATGACAACAACAGCTTTCGAGGGGTTTTCGCGAGGTTGGGTAAGGAGAACATCTTACAAGTCGTATGAAAGCATAGACTACCTACTTATTACGTCAGAAAACTGATTAAGGCTATTGGACATTGTGAAAGCCTTTAGTAGCCAACAATAGACTCCCTCATCTCAACATTAAGTAAGGGACCTGGCGGCATACTTACCAATTGGCTACCCACCAAATTGATCACATTGCGATCGACGCAATGCACTCCTTCAACATCGACTTGAGTCGAGTAAAAAGAACACAGACAACTTGCAGAAGAGTAACAGTCAATGCCGAGAATATGGATAGACCTATTCTATAGACAGTACGACTACGATGACAGTGAAAATACCTCAGAACGAACCATTCACGAAGATTTTTTTTTTCTATTCTATTGGTAGAATTTCTACTTGGAAGACGCTGCACAAATCAGGGAGTCTAAATGATTCCCGTTTGTGAAATGTGTCAGAGTAGAACCCGGCCCCAGTGTCCATTTTCGATCCATCGGTGAAGACTGTAATCTCGTGGTCGTTGATCATGGCGTTTGAGAGCCACTGTTCTCTGTCGGGAAAAGGATTGGTATTCTGAGAGAGAAGTAATTTTTGGGGGAAATATAGTCGGTCGTAGCTGCGAGACTACTAAAACAATGTTTCTTTCCCGGGTCATCTATTATTCTGAGTATGGCCGCATGTCCATAGTTGGCTTTCTTCCATAAAGAGGACTCTCTTAGTCTGAGAGCGGTCTTTGCAGCTCAGCCTTTCATGAATAAATCCAGGGGAAGGAAATGTATCATGTCCAACCCTGCTAGCGGCGTGCTTCTTATAGCTCCCGTTGTACAAACAGCGGCTGACCTTTGTATTTTGTTGAGCATGCTCATGTAGCTTTTCGTGCTACTACCAGTCCACCAGACTAGGGCCCCATAAATTATAATGGGTCTGATGATTGCTGTGTACATCCAATGAATGATGTACGGTTGCAAGCCGTGCATTAAAAGCATTCAATCCTTTTTTATCCTTTCCCCCAAGTTCCTTTTCCAGGAAAATTTAGAGGCAAGAATGAAGCCTAGATACTTAGCTTTCGTTTTGAGTATAAGTGGAGTACCCTCCAACTTTGGGGGAGCAAATACCAGGATTTACCTTTTCCTGGTGAACTAAACCAGCTCAGTTTTCTGGGGGTTTATTCTCAGACCGTTCTGTCTTGCCCACGAGGAGAGTTCCTTCAACGCAGATTCCATTAGTTCACTGATAGTTGGTAGAAATGTACCTTTTATCAAGATAACTAGATCATCTGCATATGCTATGGCCTTTGTGTCTTTCTCCATGAAGATTTTAAGGATTTTGTTAACTGTAAGAAGCCACAGTAGGAGAGAGAGAACTCCGCCTTGTGATGTGCCACTAGTTGTCACTTTCCTTATAGAGCTGTGTCCAATATCTGCATTGATAATTCTGCTGTTTAACATATTTCCAATCCAGATTACAATGGATTTATTTATGTCCTCTAGAGCTGTTATTATGACCTGTATGTTTACGTTGTTAAAGGCTCCCTCGATGTCGAGGAAGGCTGCCATTGTAAATTCTTTTATGTTCAACGAGCTCTCAATTTTACGAACAATACTATGCAGTGCGCTTTCCACTGACCGCCTTTAAGGTAGGCGTGTTGAGTGTTGCATAAGTTGTATGAGTTCATGAGTCCTCTGATGTATAGGTCAAAGAGTCTTTCCAAGATTTTTAATAAAAATGACGAGAAACTAATTGGCCTACAGTCCTTTGCGGTAGTGTGGATTGGTTTACCTGCTTAAGTATGAAAACTACTTTTATCTCTTTTCACTGTGTTAAGATGTACCCTGCACGCAAGCAATTGGAAACAATGCTTACGATGTGGTCGAAGGAGCATTACCATTACATTACAATGGAATCTCCGCATCGCCTGCCCAATCAAAAAGAAAGGGGATCCCTATGATTGCGGCATCAAGCTCCTCAGCTTCGCTTATAAGATCTTGCCTTCCAGGGGAGGGGTGGTCGTGGTGCAATGGTAATCATCACCGACTGTCGAGCGGAACGTCTGTAGTTCAAGACTGTCCATAGCCTATACGGAAAAACTGTGCAACAACAGCAATTCTGAACGAGAGATGATCAAAAAAATGTTGACAAAGGCATAACACTCGCAGTATAAGATCACTTCAAAATTCATGCTCTGTGTGTTCATTTTCAAGATAACACCTTAACGACATGGAAACAAAAAAAGTTACTGTGAACTACAACGCGACAAAATTCAGTCGAATCTTTCGAACCCTATCTAGGACAACCACCCTCGGAGGATAGTGAACGAACATCTTCGACACAAACCATCTGCACCCCGTCCAGACCAGTATTCATTTAACCGTAGATCTTGGAAGAGACTCTCGGTCATAAGAAACATGACATTGTCGATAGAGATTAGCTATAAAGGCCTGATAAACTCGTCAAGTTTTGTGCATGGAGGACACGAGGACAGCGAGACACCAATAAAGCCCTTGAGAGCATTGAACCAGAAATGGCTAAAGACTTTAGCCATTCGAAGGTAATGGGCGAAATCAAATATGTCTTGGCTAGAAAGTCACTTTTGATCACTATAACTTCTCACTAGTGACAAGCCCAGAGATGAAGAGGAAATACTTGCCAATTTTTGCTTGTCTGGGCTCAAGAGGCAATTTAGAAGAAGAAACCTGTTTTGCCAACTCTTGACTGTCCCGTCAATGATGAGCTTGAATGGCCCAACCACTTAAGGGGAAAATTTCGACTCTTTGGTTCCCCTTAATACATGCAACTCTCACGCAATAGTATTACTGATCCCAATAGATCAGATAACCTGTGGTTGCGCAGGTTAGTGTCGCTGGCAATAAACAAATCTAGAGATTAATGCCGCTGACGCCCAACAACTGACGTTTTCTCTTGCGCTGCTTAGGCATTATGATTACTTTACTCCGTCTTTATCCTGGTTGGCTATACCTTACAGAATCATGCGTTGTTCTTTTGTTCTTTGTTCTTTTTAGGAGGCACTGAACCATAAGCTATATTCTCGTTCATGTTTTTCTTCCGTTCTTAGCCTAGGGTCCTGTCGATTTCCAATATGATCAAAACGGTCCTGGGAGCTCTAGGATCAGGGAAAGTTTGATGCTGAAAAAGAGTCTTATCTGAACCTACATAAATGGAGTCAACAACTGAATACAGCAATGTCCTTTGATGTGGCAGAGAGAGTCACTCCTGTGCATCATTTTTTCATGCATCATTCAAGCTTAGAATGGTGGATGTACGCGATGACCAAACTGAGAACGAATAGTGCACGCTCGATGCACTGCTCCCAGCAAGACACCTTCCAGCGCTTGTTGTCCAATTTCATTTTCCATTGACCCTTTTTTCATTTATGCCAAAATATAGACGACGTAAGGTCATTTCTCTATCAAGGAAGTTAAGTGGACTCGTTTGTTTCAACTGCACTTTATCTGCTCGCCCTTCGCATGGTGAATCCTGTTGGCTAATGAGTGGCACTCATACCCTTGTCATTCTTACTCATTTCGTTTGTTGCTCATTAGACGGTCCAAGCTATCAAGTTTGTTTGTCAGCATCATTAAAGATGCCAGTGCAGAGGATAGTTAGTAAAAAAAAGTTTCAGTGTGAACCGTGATCACATTACTCACCATCCACTTGCAATTAATCTGCTTCTAAGCAAACGTTTCGTAAGCATCAAGCGCGTCATCCTCTTATCTCATAGGAAACAGTTCGCTCCAGTTTGTGCTTGAATGATTACCTTGTTTACACCCTAAAGTAAGATCAGATTGCACAAACACCAACTCGAGGCCGCGCGTTAAATCGATCGCGAAAAAATCATAGAAAACCACAAATACCACTTGAGTACGTTCTTATTTCTTTCTTCTCATTTACAGAATGCGGTTTCGTGGTGCTCCAAGGAACAACCTACTGGACAGACCTGTTCGTGCGGCATTTCCTCTTTCAATCCGAGCCGGTGCATAGTATCGATTCGGATGATTTACTATTCTTCGTGAGAAAGAAGCACGTCAAGAGTTCTTCCAGGCACATGCCGAAATATGAGGTAACATCATCCTAACCCATGCTCCCATGTGACTTTCATACGAATATCGTTCTTTACAGACTGAAGTCGATGTATTTCGCAAGGATTCACGTAAACTTCCCATCGGTGACCCGGATGTCGACTGGGAGGAAACAGTCTATCTGAATATGGTTATCCATCAGTTCGATTACACGTTGACTCTAGCCATTTGCACGCGTACATCGCCGAAAGAGTTGCAAGTGCTGCGGCGACACTCACAACGAGTTTACGCTTCGCCGAGTCGTCGAAAAATGGACACCAAAGGCGAGGGCGAGGAGATGACCTACCCGCATATTTGCTTCATGGTCGATAACTTCGACGAGGTGGGTGAGACGATGGCAATGTGACTTGTGTCGAGTGAATAGCTTTTGTTCTCCAGGTGTTTAGCGACATTCTAGTGCGCGATGGCGAGATGGTGTGTGTGGAGTTGGTGGCTAACGATAAGGATGGTTCCGTACAGGGCGTTATATTCCTTGGATCGATACGTTATGATGCCTTGAAAAAGGTCTACGACGCAAGGGTGAGTGTTTACATACTCTGCATGGGCGATCGAACCATTTGGGTGTATTTTTCTCTTGCAGCAATCAAGTCTAAGCTCAAAGGTCGCTCAACGAATGTCGTTCGGATTGTTTAGTAGTGGCGCTGGCGTCCAGACCCGATGCGAATTCGTTCGAATGAAAGGTCCACAGGGCAAGGGACACGCCGAAATGGCAGTTACTAAACCGAAGGGATCTGGTGTCGAAACACCCACCAGCGAACCAGGGTACGTAGTCCACATATAAACTTATTTCCATTACCATTAGTGTAATCACATACTCAACAGTACAACCTCTACACCCATTAGCATGCCCATGAATACACTTTAACGTACACGTGCCAAACATTCTGTTCTCTTTTGCAAGCCCAGACGAATGATTCTGAGGAGTTACTTGAGGTATCTACCGAATAGTTGTGTGTATAGTAAACGATACATGTTTGTAGTGACATCGAGACATTAACCAACAAGCAAGAAAGCAAGCAAATTATCGAAATAAGTGTGTATAATAGAGCTTATAGCATAGTCTAGAAGCGGTTGGCGGTCACTCATCGTGGAGCTTTGCATGACCGGAGCGAATCCATAGAGTTGATTGCTATTAATCTTTCTGCAGCAACTATTGCACCTTGAACTCATCTGTCATTTCATTGTGCAAATGTTCATTAGTCTAATTGGTTCGTCTGGATTTTGTGTTTATGTTTTTTGTTTTTTTGTCTAGTTTAGTGGTGGGTTGTCTTGTAGAGTGTTGAATCATCTAGTCATCCTTCCGCGCCCCCATCAGTTGTGTTCTTTGCCAGTTTGAAATGTTTCGTTTAAGTTAAGAGCATCTTGATCAAAGGTTTTAAAGAAAGGTGTGGTTTGAGAAGAGGTTTGTTTATTTATCTTTAATCACAGTCCAACGGTAGTGGTTACTATGAAGACGAAGTGGACCCAGCTAGGTTTTGAAAACTAGATTCAGTTCGATAGTAGGAATCGCTTCAACCTGATTGTTCAAAGGAAAATGCTCAGAAATTTTGCATACATCTTGCCGTAACGTAGGACTTATGGGTGTCAAACTAAGAAACAACTTACAAACCAGCTTACTCCATCTACATCTTGCTTGGCGAATGATTCGCAAGCTCCTAGCCAAATAGCTACAACGCCGTGAGTAAATGCCTATCCATCCCGAGGATGTACGAACAATTTATCAATCATCTACGCAGAGTGTGGTGATATTGTCGAAAACTGTAGTTACTACTTCATATAGCAGTACCTTAGGTGGTTAGAATAATGCCAGAGGGCCCTAAGTCAGGTCAAAGGGGGGTGGTCGTGGTGTAATGGTAATCATCACCGACTGTTGAGCGGAAGGTCTGTCCATAGCCAAGAATAATTCATATACGGAAAAATTGTGCAACATCAGTTGTAAATAAGAAAATATCAAAAAATGCTGACGAAGGCATTGCACTCGCAGTATAAGATCACTTCGAAATTCATACTCTGTGTGTGCGTAACACCTTAATGACGGAAACAAAATAAGTTACTGTGAACTACAACCAACGCGACAAATTCAGTCGAATCTCTCCAGTCTTATCTAGAACAACAACCCCCGGAGAGTAGTGAACGAACATCGTCTAAAACACCATAAGAGCGTAACTCTTGAACCTGCGCGAACCCTATAAAAATGGTGCAAGTGCATATACGAGTAACTTCAGCGGGCCATCACGTTTTGATATACCATATATATACGGCATAACTTTATGATCGTTTAGCCCTCAGAAGCGGTGATATTCATGTTGCGAAAGTGGTTGTGATGTCCAGGTTGTATTGGAACCTAGCAGCATAGCCGCTTTGATTTATGGAGAAGCAACTATACTATACAGAGAAATCACATTAATAGGAATTAGTTCAACAGTCCGTCTACGTCAGCAGCGGTTTTGATATCCCTGTCTTAACCTAAATCGATTGGACGAAATTCTCCTCCACCTTTATCCAGTGTGAATGGTTCGTTCTGCCTGACACTGGTTTTTGGACTATCATCGTTGTTATACTGTCAAAAGAAGTGGTTTTTCCATATTCTCAGCATCGACTGTGGCTTACATGTTATTTGTGTTCATCTCTCCTAGCCTTGGAATATTCGTTTTATTTTTTGGTAAAACTTTCAATAGTCATGCGATATTTTTGCGATACCATTTCCTCACTTCCTTGAGCTCGCACTCCTTGCTCTTACTTTTTTCAGACATGCATGTTCCTTCCTTTAGCGAGCAGCTCCTTTCATATAGCCTTATATGCATTCTGTTGCATTCTACACGGACATGCCTTCACTCGTTAAATTAGTGTTTTATAGTTGATTTAAGTCGAGTGCATCAGGGCGGCGCCATTCCTGCCGTGATCCGCCAGTCCAATTGGATGTTAAGATGTGAAAATCGGGTACTTGCTACTATAATATTACATCTTATCGACTGAAGCCTGAAGTCAAAGTCGAAAAAAAGCCTGAATCCTTTTTCTAACACGGTATTGTCTAGCCTACGACGCATTCAACAGTCGCGAGTTATAATCCTGAGAGTATGTTCTATCCAGGGCGTCATAAAGATCAACCTTGAGTCGATCTTTCTTTTCTTTTGTGGGAGCGTGGGTACCCGCACACTGCAGACTTTCTGTCGGTCGGTAGTTGGGTCGGGCTGTAAATTAGTATCAAGGTATATTGAAGTGCAAATCCAAAGTTTTGCTATGACTGAAACAGTTCATTTACTAAAAGTTGATAGTTCTCTGATTTTTTATTGCCTACAAAGCCTTTTATGACTGCAACAAAACAATTCATACTTGTAGTTCTTTCTGATTTAATATTTGGGTAAACAGTTCATTCTTAACCAATTTTATTATTTGCGGACCTATAACAACTCCTTCCTTCAGCTTAGCATCACTAAATTGAGGGAAAACTGACTTTAAATACTTGAACCCTTCGCTTTCTTTGTCCATAGTTTTAACAACATTTTTTATTAAACCCAAATTAAGTGCAAGGAAGGTAAGATAACTTTTTGGGGTCAACTAAAGGCGGATACTTGACATTGTTGCTTCCTGGTTGATACGTAATTCTTGGTGGCCAGTCCTTCTTAATATCTCTCGTAGCTTGACTGACCCTCGCATTGGTTTATGAGGTGGGGTGTTACTGTTCCTGAAAGTTCAAATGGTGAATCAAAAGTGGTGAAGACAAAAAGCATTTTCTTTTGTTTACCCTTCATCTACTTCGAAAGTCCATGTAAATGCAACACATTTGAGGTTCACGACATTTCAAGATCTCCTATCGTAAATCCAAAATAGGAGCAGTAAGCTGCTTGATTTTTCACTACATAACAAAATTGATTAGGTAGATGTTTACAAAATCTTCTTTGATCCTTAGCCATATTTGTATGCACAAAACGTCTGTATAACTTACAATAACTTGATGTAATAACACAAAAAAAACTTCTTAATTCGAAATATTTTGTATAATCTTAGAGTGCGCTATCTCATATGGGTCGATGTAAAATTCGAATAACTTCAACAATTGTCAACCGATTTTCATATGTCATAGCATTTTGGAAACGTCAATTCAGTACAATTTTAAGCACACAAAGAACGCGAAGAAATAGTTTCAATGTTCATTAAAAATTAACATTTGATTGTGCTAGCTCAACGCGCGTATCGTGCACAATATCGTGATCGTGTTGCGCCCAAAAAAAGATACAAATCGTCGTTGGGCCTTGAATTTTTTTCAATTTGGTGAGCCCTCGTGAGCAACCTAGGCCACGTCCGCGGCGTTCAAACTCATCTCACTCACAAAATGTCGTTGCAATGATGAATGCTGAGCCGGAGTTCTGGCAGCAAATTTTTATGACCGATGAGGCACATTTTACGCTCTCTGGCTCAGTTAATAAACAAAATTGTATCTTCTGAGGCACCGAAAATCCTCACATTATTCACGAAAAGCCGCTATATGATCAAGTTACTGTTTGGGCCCGGGCATGCGCTAAAACCATCATTGGACCGTATTTCTTCAAAGTTGGCGATACAGTGGATGGCGATCGATATCGGTAGATGTTGGCCCATTATGTGGTCCCAGAAATGCGTAAAAAAGGCTTATTTCACTTTTAGTTTCAACAAGACGGCGCGACATACCATACTGCGGACAAAACAATGAACCTTTTGCGTAAGAAGTTACCTGGAAGATTGGTGTCAAAAAAGGGCGATATTGACTGGCCTCCGAGATCGCCGGATTTGACTCCCCTAGACTTTTTTCTTTGGGGATAATTGAAAAGCAAGGTGTATTTTTTTTTTTTTTTTTTTTTTTTTTTTGTTGGAGGCTTCTACAATCTGCTGGAGCACTCAGACACAAATACTGGTCCATTGTACTACCAGACAGACACCTTGTCTTTATTGTATTTTCCCCGTTGTCCGGAGAAAAGTGAGGAGGGGCTTCAGTGATGTTGAGCTAAGAGATTCGGCACCCACCACGTCGGCCCCAAGGGTGCGCCACCGTGCACGAGCGAAGGCGGGACAGTCGCAGAGAAAGTGTTCCGCTGTGTCCTCCTCCTCGCAACAAGCAGCACAGGTAGGCGTCTCACTGATGCCAAGCACGTAAAGATGCCTGGCAAAAGTGTAATGGCCCGTAATGACGCCCGTTAGCCTTCTGCAGTCATTTCTTCTTAAGGATAAGAAGAATGTTGCGGACTTTTTACAGACGTCAGGGCGTACGCGCTTAGTCATCCTGCATCCTGGATATTCCTTCCATCTGCGACTGTGTACGTTAAAGACCCAGTCATTGATGTCAGATTTAACCGTTGAAGCTGGTAGACCTAAGGCGGGTTCAGGCCCTGAGAAACTCTCCTCTGAGCCTTTTCTAGCGAGTTCATCGGAGATCTCGTTTCCTGGGATTCCAGAGTGACCTGGAACCCATACAAGCCTAAGTGAATTAAGTCTTCCGACTTTGTTCAACAAGGTCTTGAGTTCATGCACTAGTTTGGAGTTGGACAGAGGATTGGATGCAGCTTTGAGTGCAGCTTGGCTGTCACTGCAGACACATATGCTCTTTCCCCTCCATCTGTGTTTCACAACATAGTGCATGGCCATTAGGATTGCGTAAATCTCTGCCTGGAAGACAGACGCATATTTTCCTAACGAGAAGTGCAGTCGAATGTTTTCGCGCTCGAAGAAAACTCCGGCGCCGGATCCCTGATCAGTCCTGGAGCCATCTGTGAAGATGCGAAGACATTCTATTCCAGGTTCAGTGTCTGGCCAAAGCCAGTCCTGACGCCAAGGAAATGTGACTGTGTAGTTACTGCGCAGTACAATGGCAGGTGTCATTGCGTCAGAGGGCATATCCATGAGACAGTGATCGTAGGATATTTCTCTCTCAAGTACACCCTCACTCTCCACTGCGAGTTGTACCAAAGACCATTCCTCTTTAGGCGAGAAATAGTTTTCAGTGCACACCCTCTGATATATATGTCAAGGGGTCATCCAAAGCAGCTCCCGGTGTGCTGGGGAAAGCCCCCGTGCAACTGAGGCAGACCGCTCTTTGGAGTTTGGTGAGTGAAGCCACAACGTGTTTTCGTGTCAGCCTGCTCCACCAAACAACCGATGCATATGAGATTATCGGTCTTACCATTGCCGTGTAGATCCAAAGGACCTTTTTCGGCGATAAGCCCCATGTTTTGCCAAAGGCACCTTTGCATTGCCAGAAAGCTGACAGCGCTTTGGTGGTTTTGGACTCAACATGTTTTGACCAGAGAAGTTTGTTATCTAGAATGACTCCCAGATACTTAGCTTCCTTGGATATAGGGATGGGAATGCCTTTTAGCACCAGCTGAGCAATGCCAGTTGTTTTCCTCCTTCTCGTGAAGAGAACGACATCGGTCTTAAGAGGATTAACCGACAGCCCATTTCTCGTGCACCAGTCATCGATCACGTTTAGCGCCGCCTGCGCTTTGAGACAGACATTCGCTAGGTGTATGCTAACCGCCCGAAGACAATAGAACAGCTCAAAAGAAACATTCGTGCGGAAATCGCAGAAATTTCGACCGAAATGCTCGAAAATGTTATGGAGAATTCGCTTAAACGAGCCCATTTTTGCATCGACAATAAAGGCTGTAATTTAATTGTTATTGATTTCAAAAATTAATCAGAATTAATTGCAAAGGTCTAAATTGAATAAATGTTTTTGAATTTCCAAAATCGGTTGAGAATTGTTGAAGTTATTCGAAATTTACATCGACCCATATGTGATGGCGCACGCTGTATTTTGAGGATTTATGTGTGTTGGCTAATTCTAGCGAAATTATGAAACTTTAAATAAAACTGATATTAGACCTGTCACAACACTGTGATGACTTGATGTGTGAAAGTTAAGAGTAGTGCAATAAAAATATATTACCGGCCATTTGAAACTCGGAAGTATAGAATCTCGTTTAAAACCCTTCGACAAGCCCTCCTGTCATGAGTGGTCCATCCTCATATTATCTTCCCATTTACAGTGCGGCCTTCCTGGCGGTCTTTTACCCTTGTGGTTTCCATTCATTATTCATTTGACAGTATCACTAGTATATGCTTCAATTTTAGCAGCCTTACAATAAACGACAATTTTCTACAGAGAAATATTCAATTCTATTTCTCTTTACGTTCCCCTTTCCCGATCCGAACATTTACCTATATCTCCTCATTGGTATAATCGTAGGCTCCGTTCACTAAGAAATACAAGAAACAAACTGTGGGCAATCTTCCTTCGTACTCAATCCCCTAATGACTTTTCTAACTATATTGGTATTTATTTGCAATTCACCGAGCTGCATAAGTCTTTCTATGAACGCCATTTGATCGAAACGCAAGCCAATCTTTTTAACGATCCTTCTTCAGTTTGTCAACAATAAAAGGAATTCTGATGGCTACCCAACTTCACTCTTCATCTTCACTTCCTATCTTCCTTCCTATCTATCTATAACTATCGCCAACCTTTTTGCCAACTTTTTCAAACTTTCGCCGATGACTCATTTGTACCGGACACTAGTCACTTCGACTACTTACCAAACTCTCCCTTGGACCATTTCTCCCACGTACTATTGATCATTGAAAATAAATTGAATCAACTGCATGATTAATTTACTCCTGGGCCCGATGATCTCCCTGCCATATTACTGAAAAAAATGTCCCTCCATTGTCTCTGTCCCGCTCTCAAAAATATTGAACTTATCCCTGTCCCTTGGAGAATTTCCCCAGATATTGAGAACTACTTTTATAACTCCTGTTCACAAAAAAAGGTCAGAAAAATGATGTTAACAACTACCGGCCCATCGCTAAATTGTCATTCATGCCCAAACTTTTCGAAAGTATCTTTAAATTAAACTTAGAGTTTCCACCGCAAATCTCTCATCTTGTCTAAACAACATGGCTTCCTCAAATGCAGGTCTACAACCACAAACCTTGTCGAATTTGTGTCCTTCACATTCTCAGCATTAGAGAATGGAAATGAGTTCGACGTAATTTCAACTGATTTCAGTAAAGCCTTCAACAAAATCTCCCACAACCTAATACTCTTCAAAATGTCTTTCCTTGGCTTTGAACCCACTGCGTGGAAGTGGATATCTTCTTATTTAAAAAACCGTTACTACAGTGTTCGTTTTAGATTTGCCTTTTCCAACCCCTTCTTAGTTTGTTCCGACGTTCCCCGAGGCAGCCACCTAGGTCCACTTCTTTTTATTCTTACCATTAACGACATTGAGTTTGTCATCAAACATTCCCACCTCTAACTGTACGCCGACGACACCAAGTTCTTCAAGACCATTTCCTCGCAACAAGATTCTTCCCTTATTCAATTGGGTCTCAACAGCTTTTCCGTTTGATGCTCCAAAAATTGTTTCTTCTCACGTAAACGAATCAAACCTCCCCCTCGTCTCTACTTCCTCAATAATCAGCCCATCTCCACCGTTCAGGTTATCCGTGATCTTGGCATACTATTTGACCAAGAGCCATGCCAACTGCACTCGGTTTTCTGAAACGTGGGTCTAAAGAATCCTCCAATCCCTACGTGACCCGATCCCGAGGTCTGCCATACTCACCGCCCTATCCAGACCGTCTTAACATAATCAACTTGAGTACCTACTTTAGAAGAAAGAAGAAGAGTATCTGACATCATCTTCATTCATAAACTTCTTACAGGTACCATTAACTGCGCCACCCTTTATAACTCAATATCTCTTAACACTAACCCTCGTAATATACGCAGTCCTCGCAATCTTCTATCTATCCACCCCCCGCACCTCATACGGCTCTAATGAACCCATTTCCCGTATACTGGCAAGTATTAATTTGAATATAAACTTCGACTTCAACCTCAGCACTCCATGCCTAAAACTCCATCTTCTCAATAACCTTCCCTCCTTCCAGTCTTAGTTTCTAAGGATCGCGCCCCCTCACCCGTTCTCATTGGTTATTAAGCTAGATTAAATTTAGCTTGAATTAAGCTCAATAAATGGGGTTTTATTCCTCTCTCATTGTCCTGAAGATATCTCATTACGTCTCTTTGTTTTAATCCCTCACTTTCATATTTCGAATGTTTATTTTAGACATTGGAAAAATCCTCAAATTCCTGAAAGTACATCCCTTGAGCGTCGGCACTCTTTCATCATCTGATTTTTCACGACTCGAAGGCCCCCTGGTAGATGGTCCCTTAGACGTCGCATTCGAATTCTTTGACGACACTTAGGGACCCTTGATGGTGTCCTTTGAGGCTGAAAAGTGACAGGCGCATTGGTTAGGCCCAAGGGCATAGCGTTGAATTCATATAGGCCACTGCCGATCGAAAAAGCAGTTTTTTCCTTCCATTTTTCGTCCATCTCGGCCTGCCAGTAACCACATTTAAGATCTAGTGTATCGAACCAAGAGGAACTTCCTAATGCTTCCAGGGTAAGATCAATGCGCAAAAGGGAATAGGAATCTTTCTAATCCACACAAAATCGATAGGATCCATCTTTTTTGCGCACCAGTACAACGGGGGAGCACCAGGGACTTATTGACTGTTGGAAGATTTTCTGAGCTTTTATTTCGTTTAATATCCTTTCAGCTTCAGCTTGCCGAGAAAACGGAAGCTTTCTGGGAGGTTATTTATTTGGATTATTCTCCTCAGTATCGATATGGTGCCGTGTGATGGATGTCCGGCCGTGCTGATCATTGCCCCTGAAAATACAGAACTATTTTGAGTAATAAGTGAAGATAACCTGCTTTGTTGGTCCGTCGTTAAGCCAACAGCATTGCTTTTAATCATTTCTTTCAGTTCTGGAAGTAAATCCTTTTCGGCTTCGTCGATTACTATAGAGAACTGTAGAGAGAACCATTCAACAATGTCTGGTCTGGTTTCTAGTTGAAAATAAGCTGTAGATCGGGGGACCGAAATATCCTCTTTATACGTGTACACTTCCATCTTTCCCTCATTCACCTGGCATACGAAGTATGATGCAGTCAAACGTTCTATTGCTGGAATGGCGGTAGCCAAAACTGTTTCGTTATTAAATGCAGCTGCGACCAACTGTACACGAGAATTGTCTAGTGCTTGTATGCAGATATCATCTGGGGT
This sequence comes from Merodon equestris, assembly GCA_958301585.1. Classification (NCBI taxonomy): domain Eukaryota; kingdom Metazoa; phylum Arthropoda; class Insecta; order Diptera; family Syrphidae; genus Merodon; species Merodon equestris. The sequence goes on from OY284416.1 coordinate 112,930,470, forward strand.
CGTTGCTACAACAGAGTGGTCGCTCATCCGGAATAAACTAATACTCGTATTAAGTTGCTTATTTGAAGAGAGTTGGTTTGCAAATTGATTGCACATGCATGCTGCCGTAATAAATCCAGGCCAATAATGCAGTCGTCAACTATCGGAGCCATGAATACGAGATGTTGGGTTTTAAACATCTCTATCTGAAAACTGACTTCAAGAGTTCCTTCCACGGGGATGGGTTCACCTGTAACGGTCTGGATCAAAGTGTGCGATGTTGTTATCACTGGGCGGGGATCCATCTTTTCGAGAACACGAAGGTGCAAAATCGTTCGGGTGGCACCCATTTTCGGTGGCGAAACATTTGATGTCATTGACTTAATTTGTGTTACAAGGCTATGCGGATAGTTTGACGAGCGGATGGGCACAGTACATTACTGGTGCGGCTTCTCTTCCTACTAATTCGGCCGCTCTTGAATTTGTGGATTCCCGTTTCCCGCGTCGCTTGGTTTGTCTTCAATGTTTTTGTTGATTTTTAAATTAATTGCTCGTGGACAGAGTCGGGCTACCTCAACATCGAAAACAACGGATAAACCCTTTCTTTTTAGACTCGGATTTCATTGAAATTCACTTCTTGGTATATAAGCCGCTGTGTCAAGATCACTACGCTAAACAAAACCATACCCAGTCTTGTGTATAAATTTGATTTTACCTAAAATTCGTAGGGTACTCGGTGACAGAGTCCAATCGGTGCGATTTCGTCTTCGGAGCTTTTTGAATATCTCGCTTTCCGACGATGAATTTACAATAGAGTGTTCATCATCAAGAAGAGAAATCCCTGCTACTCTTATTTGTTGACGACTAAGGCGGGCTGCAACACGGCTGGCCTCTGCTCGTATAGCAATATTTAGGGCCATCTGTAAAGTTACAGTGCAGAGCCACGTACTCGTTGCTGTAATTCCACATCGTAGATGCCGTCAATAAATTGTGCGAGGGCGATTCTGTCGCGAGCTTGATCTGGACAATCAATAAAAGCGAGATTAACAAGACGCTGAATGTCGGTAACCAAATCACTGAGAGTCTCTTTAGATCGTTGCACTTGCCCACGCAATTCTGAGTGGGCCGTGTATTGCTCGTGTTCACGCCAAATCTTTGTGGCAATGATTTATCTAAAATGAAATAATCATTTTGTATGGTCGGTTGCAGGGTTTCAAATAAAGCTAAAGCGGTGCCCCTCAAATACGGTGCGAGATAGAGAGTTTTTAGTTCTGGCGTCCAACTGTTTAGACAAGCAACCATTTCAAAATGAAGTCGGTATGGCGCCAGTGTGTTGAGCCATAAAATTCTCAGGGCTGCACTTTTATTCGTTGTGGGGGCCCCACAAATGCTGATGATTGGTCATTTGAAAGGCTGTCGCGTATTATGCCGTTGGGATGAACTACAGTATTAGCCATATCCACAGGGTCGGCGCGATTGTAACAAGTTCGATGAAAATCTTGCTCTGGGGCACCCGCATGGTGACTGGTTCCAAAAAAACATCTGTGCGGTGGCAGGCTGAGAAGGATTTTGATGCGGAAGGGGCACACGAATAGAGTTGACGGGTGGTGGTTCGGTTATCGCATAATCACGTGGGACGTTTTCGGCCACGGTGTTTCGACCTGTAGGAGTAGACAAATTAGCTAAAGCCTCCATTCTGGAATGGAATGATTCCTGTTGAGTAGCTTCCACTTGTGCTAGTGGCGAGATCACTTCTTTTAAAGACTGATGCAAGCTTTCCATATATGTACATAAGTTGATTGCTCGAACAGTTTGGCTACGATTTCGTGAAATTGGCGTTGAGTTCGTCCACCATTTTCGAAGTTTCCTTTTAAGTTTAATGTGGTTAAGACTCAGTTATTAAGTCGATCGGTTAACCCCACATCTGCCATCAATTGTAGCCGATCGGCTGAGAAAAATAGTGAAACTTTACGGACTTAAAAAAAAAAATATTTTAAGTTCGGCTAAGAAAAAAATTCACGAGAAGCCTGGCAATAATGACGAGGGTCTCTTTTCTTCTCCTCTTATTCCTTCTTTTTTTTTTTTTTTTCTTTTCTTCTTCGATGACTGCTTTAGTAAGCTACTATATGGGCCTCGTAGCAATACTATGAATTATAACAAACGCGACAAATTCAGTCGAATTTCTCGAATTCTATCTAGGACAACCACCCGAAGAGTAGTGAACGAACATCTTCGACACAAACCATCTATACCCCGTCCATATAGTGTGACAAGCACCATAAGAGTGTAACTCTTGAACCTGCTCGAATCATATACGAGTATAAAAAAAAAACCTACGTTCCAGGTGCAGAACCTAAAATAGTTTTCTTTCAGACGTTCCGTAGCATATACAGGGTGTCCCACGAGCAGTGTGCCAAAAAGCTAGAGCGTGTAGGTCTAGTCAAGACAAGAAAAAAATCGTATGGGGGAGGGGTCTATTCTCCCCCGTTTAGCCGGGAGAGGCAATTTTCTAAAAAATTGACTTAATTTGGAAAAAAAATTATTAAAAATCAACAGTTACATCCACAATGCCGTGATATACTTTTTTGTAAAGCCAGAAAACTTTTCTTTCATCTTGTTTTTAAACGAAGCTGTTTTAAGGAATAGTTTTTGAGAAATTAATTTTCAAACTCAAAATTTTGGAAAAAAAAATTAAAAAAAATAATGTCGAACTATTTTTTTTCGAAATTCTATGTAATTAAGTACTATTTTTTTTTTTTTTTCAAAAATTCAATTCTCTTATTAGTTTTTAGTTAAAAACAGAAAACCGGTTGCAAAAATGTCCTGTAGTTTTTGAGAAATTAAAAAAAAACTCAAACTTTTTTTTGGTTTTAACGCGGCTGGACTTGTAGGCAAATTAATGTATGAAACATTGACCTCTTTTTTTATTATTTTTAAAAAATTCGGAGTTTTATGAGGATACAATAAAGTGACACAGTATTGGAATAACCCTGGATTAATCCTTTTTTTTCATTGATAACGCCTGAAAACTGACCTGCCAATTTCGTCTGGGTCCGCCCGTCGCCGATGGGTTCTACCCGCTAGGACCTTAAGACAAAAAAACCGCAATTTTTCTTTATTGAAAAACAAACTATTTGCAACCCAAATGTAAATAAAAGGCATTGCATTTTTAATAAAAAAAACCATTTCCAAATTGGATGTTAACTCATACGATGTCCCAGTCGTAGCATGTTTTAAAGAATCCACCGACGTCTGCGAGAGCACGGAGTGCTAGAGCATCGAAGAAGGAATCTTAGATGAAAGAATTTTGGATTTGGTCCGACGTAATCCCTCCCTTAGTACAAGGAGGATAGCTATTATGCTTGGAGTGTCCAAATCTAGAGTATGGAGAGAGCTTCATACCGAAAACATACACCCGTACCATTTTAGGCCAGTTCAGGAACTCACCTCAAACGACAAGTTTTTGAGAGCAGCATTTTGTCGATAATTACTGCTTCGAGATGAAACTGAACGAAACTATTTTGCAAGGATATTCTGGATGGATGAAGCACAGTTTACCAAAGATGGGGTTACTAACTTCCACAATTTGCATCATTGGAGTAGCACCAATCCACACAACAAAAAACAAAATAAATTCACAACACCGCTTTAGCTGTAATGTTTGGCTTGGTATTGTTGGACAAACTGTAATCGGGCCCCGGTTTTTGAATGCCGTTATTAATGGAGAATCATACCTGCAGTTCGTACGAGACCTTTTGCCCGATTTGATGGACAACGTTCCTTTGGCCATAGCTTATAATTTAATCTACCAGCAAGATGGGGCACCAGCACACTACAGCTTATGGGTTAGAAACTGGCTGGATGATCATTTTAGTGACCGTTGGATCGGAAGAAGGGGCCCCACGGAATGGCCACCTAGATCACTAGATTTAACTCCTCTAGATTTTTATGTGTGGGGATTCATGAAGAATTATGTTTACGAAGTGGAAATAGTATCTTTGGAACAACTGAAAGAACGGATTAAAGTCGCTGGAGTCAAATTGCAGGAAAATTTGTCAAGCATCGACTTATGTGCAGCCATTAGAAGGAGATATAATCTTTGCCTTCTAAAAAATGGGGATCATATTGAAAATTTATTATAATAAAACTCCGAATTTTTTTAAAAATAATAAAAAAGAGGTCAATGTTTCATACATTAATTTGCCTACAAGTCCAGCCGCGTTAAAACCAAAAAAAAGTTTGAGTTTTTTTTTAATTTCTCAAAAACTACAGGACATTTTTGCAACCGGTTTTCTGTTTTTAACTAAAAACTAATAAGAGAATTGAATTTTTGAAAAAAAAAAAAAAATAGTACTTAATTACATAGAATTTTGAAAAAAAATAGTTCGACATTATTTTTTTTAATTTTTTTTTCCAAAATTTTGAGTTTGAAAATTAATTTCTCAAAAACTATTCCTTAAAACAGCTTTGTTTAAAAACAAGATGAATGAAGAGGTTTCTGGCTTTACAAAAAAGTATATCACGGCATTGTGGATGTAACTGTTGATGTGTAATAATTTTTTTTTGAAATTAAGTAAATTTTTTAGAAAATTGCCCCTTCCGGCTAAACGGGGGGGAATAGACTCCCACCTCCTGTACGATTTTTTTCTTGTCTTGACCAGACCTACACGCTCTATCTTTTTGGCACACTGCTCGTGAGACACCCTGTATATCAGTTTTACCGTGAATTTCCTGAACAAAAACTATTTTCTGCCATAGGGATCCACAGAGGGCTAGCGCATGCCATTCTTTACCGTAGCTAGTTTCACATAAACAGTAGCCGCCGTCGTTGATTCCACCGGTGAAATGTATGCAAAGCCATTCCGAAGAAGTTGGTGGAAGCTCGGGCTGCCTCCAACATAGTAGCAAAGCCTGGGAAGCTAAGTACTTAGATTATACTATGCAAGCCGCTCCCTTTCGGATCAGATGGTCAATAATCACGTGCACTATCGTTGGGCTCAGTAGACACTTTCTGTCTAAAGGGCCTTATGACTGTAGTGATTTTTATTTTTTCACAAACAAGTGAAAGTCGAGTGAATTTTTACAAAATCTAAATTAGCTTATCTACACTTTCTACATTTAGCAAGGAATACTAAATTACGTTATTATGATGCAGCTTAAGAATAGTTTTTGGCTTTTAGGTTACAAAGACTCACACCTGGTCTAACACTATCTAGAGCACGCCCCTTTAACACTCTTTGTTCATTTTCGTTTTGTGTTTATATTTTTTTCTTATATCCAATGCAATTTATTGTAACCTTCCCTCCCTTTTTTTCCAATGCAGATTCTGTGCAACAGACATGTGGGAAGACTGGGACGAAGACCCCGATGATTATTACAACTACCGTCACCAGCGTCGTCTCAGTGATCCGAGTGCAAATCTGAACAATTTCACACGATATGGCTGGCGCGCTAAAAACACCACCGACACAACGGCCGGCTCGAAGGCGCGTTCCGAAAATGAAGGTCTAGACTCGCTCGCCAGCGAAGTATCAGAAATCGAAGCCGGCGATCTACGCGACGGTAAATAGAATTTTTTATTTTCGATTCTTTTTTTATTCTGCTACAGATTTATGATTTTCCTTTCATTATGGGTTTTATTCGGATTAATCTCTCTCCCTCTATCTATATCGGATTACACTTCACAAATTCTTTTTTTCTGTTTTTGTTCTGCATTTTCTGGATTGATTTTTGAAAACCCTTTCCTGCAAATGTAGCGCATGAATTATGAATTTTTTTGTTTTTTTTATGTTATACTCGTCTCTCTCTCTCTCTCTCTCTCGTTCTATCGTAACTCTTGCTTGTTATTTATATGAATTTGATTTAACGCTTCTGATCTTAGAGAAAATAACAAAAGCAATTAACGAAAACAAAAAAATAAACAATTTTGCCGGGAAAGCAGGACTAACCACTAACGCCTTTCTCACCTGACGAGCGGTGTTACACTGCTCTTTTACACTTTTTCTCTGCCTTTCTCTCTACTCGACATCATGACACACGAAGACTAATGCTAATGCGCTGTACAAATCGCTCTTTTCATTTTGTTTTTCATTTTTATTTCCGTTTGATTTAGAATTTTCAGTCTTAACACCAACAATTTTAAACACAAACCTCCTTCCGCCTCCTTCCCCATTGTTTCTCTTCGAACTCTATTGGTTTTCGGTATGTGATTTCTAGTTTTGTTTTTAAGTTTTATTTTTTTGTTTTTCGTTTTTTTGTTCAGAAAATCACTTTGTTTTTGATCTAATTGTAGATCTACGTCCTGCTTTCTCGGCTTCGGAGGCAAAATTGACCGCGAACGACGACGACACAAAGACTGCGCCCACTACGGACGTGCAGGGTGATTCTATAGCGGCAGCTGCAGCCGCAGCGGCCGCGGCCACTTCACCGCAGAGCGGCTGTAGTAATTGTTTTGGCCGCAGCTCGCGTTGTAAGCGTTGGTCCGACACAGACTCTGCACAAATGTCGGAAATGTATTGTCGAGCGTGTGAGGACGAGGCGGCCACGAACTCGACACCCGCCTGTTTAAATAAAATGCCCAATAAGAAGACGAAACCAAAACACAAGACCATTCTGAGCGTCGAGAGCGAATTGGTGGTAGCATCGTCAACCTCGTCATCGCGACCGAAGAAGGAATCGAAAAAGTGTATCAGTCCAAGGAAGGAGAAATCGAATAAAAGTGCCAAGAAGGAGAGTCGAGCAGAGAAAGCCAAATCGTGTGATGCATCGATAAACGGATCGAACAACAACTTGAAACCACAACAGGAATATGAAATAGCTGATGATGCAACGTCTCTGAATGGGGACATGGGCAGTGATACGGCGGGTTCGTCCGGCAAAATAGCCATTCTCAGTGAAAATGAAAGTAAGCTTATGATAAGCGTTCGCGGGAAGGAGGAACTCCCGGTCGAGCAAGCACAGAAATCGTATTCGTTCGAGAAATGTGTACCTGGACCAACCGATTGTGATTCAGTACAACAGCCAATTAGTAGCGACACAGACGATGTGTTTATATCACAATCACCTGCAAAGAAAGAGAACGATGACGACATTGATGATGTGCATGAACGGACTCCGATGCTGGTCGATGGTCAGCCTGTGAGTGACGATTGTAATGACTGCAATGGCAACAACAAGGGAGATACGACGAAGGTGTTGGATGTCACGTTGGGATCCGCCGTTGAGGGGGAGAAGAACTCGACGTTGCCGCGAAGCGCGGCCAAGAAATCGTCCGTTCATCAGAGTTTCTATAATAAGGCTTTAAGAATGGTGCCAAAGCGCAGGACGCCGGACGGGACTGATATCTATTATTGGTGTGATCTGCCGAAGAAGGCGCTGAAAGGTTGTTATTGTTTATTGTTATGGTTTTTAGTTTATTCATTTTGTTTTTGGATCATTTACTTTTTTTTTTTTTTTTGGTTTTGAATTGGACTTAAAACTTATCGGCTTTGGTTTCATGTGTGGTCTTTGTTTGTTTATCTGTTTATCACTGTCGTACACTGTGTTGTGAATCTTTTGTTTATTTGAATTGCCTGAATTTGGCTGTTTTGATTATTGATGCTAATTACCTGGTTTTTGGTGTTCTTTTTTCTGTTCGATTATTTCGTTTTGTCTTGTAGAATTGGACGATGGTGCATATAACCCGTTGTGGGCAACCAGAGGATTCACTCAGACATTTCATTTTTGGAAGGAGAACCGAAGGCAACAGTCAACGCCGCTTAATGCTTTTCTTACTTATGTCACACTGCCATGGTGGAGCATCGCCAAGGGTAAGTAACAAATTTTTATTTTATATGGTTCGCGCAGGTTCAAGACTCTTATGGTGTTTGTCACACAACCTGGACGGGGTGCAGATGGTTTGTATCGAAGATGTTCGTTCTACTCTCTGGGGGTGATTGTGCTAGATAGGATTCGACTGAATTTGTAGCATTGATTGTAGTTAGTAATCGCAAGTAATAAATTGACATAACTAAACGAAGGTTAAAAAGGGTTTTGTTCGAGTTAGCTTAGGTAGTCTGGCTTGAGGATGAAGCCATAGAATATGATTTCTGTCACCGTTTTGAGTTGTAGAGAGGAAATTGATTTACGATATTTCGTCAGAAATTTGTTCCAACATTCGTTGATGTACTCGGAAATCGATTTTATGGAAAGGCTGGAAACGTTGCCGTTCTATGAGGTGAAAATGAGGTAATCTTAAATGGTACGTTCGTACGTCCGTGAATTTTTTTTTCGTGGCGCATTAGGATATCAACGCATTTTATTTGAGGCGGAATTATGTGGCGAACGAATTTATTAAAGAGCTAATTCCGTAAATTTTATGACACGAAATTATAACCTGGAACTGTGGAGCGTACTTATAAGTTTTATTTATTTATTTATCGTATGGATTTAACAAGTTATAAAAACAATAACAAATTACATATATATAATTGCACAATGAGATGGCTTTATCCATAGTAAGAAACACATAACATAAGTACATAGAATGACAAAATAAGAACATAAGTACAATATAAATCGTAAACCGCATTTCGATTATTGTCAGAGGATAGTATTTAAGCTGGTTAGCCAGAGGAGGGCATCAGGTGTGATATTGTGAATGTCATTTTGGTTGCCGTTTGTCCAATGTGTCTTATCGTTTGGATGGGTTCGCCCCACTCACATGTGCTAGATGTTATTGAACAAAAAGTCTCTGCAGCGGCCGTGCTCGGCCCTTATCCTATTTAGTTGTGTCCACGTTTGTCGGGGTAGGTTGAATCCTGGTACGCGAAGAATAGGGTCATCTATGTTGTTGCAGGTATTTGGGGCAAAATTAATCCAATCTTTTTCCATTCTTCGTTAATGTTGAAGTTTGACAAATGCAATCTAGACACTGTCCTTAGAGGTGGATTTCGCGATTTCAGCCGATAAGAATTCTTTTCGTTGAAGAATGTTTGGATTGGGAGGCTCGGGTTGTTTTATATTTTGATAAATTCTTTAACGAATGTGTTCTTTCGTCTTAGCGATGGTGGAGCAATGTTGCTCAAGACTGGTAGCCATTGAGTTGGGGTGGACCTTATTGTCCCAGAGATTAGGCGCATTTCGATTTGGAGTTGGCTATCAATTTTCTTTGTATGTGGGCAGTTTAACCGAACGGGAGCTCTGTATTCAGCAGTTGGGTAAACCAGTCCTAAAGCGGCAGTACGAAGTGTAGTGGGTGATGATCTGGACGCAAGGTGAAAGCAGGCTGACTCAGTTTTAGCTTTGCTGACGGTCAGCCTCCATTTCTTGAAGTATTCACAGAGTGAGCCAAGATTTGCTGAGAGTGTGGTCTTAATTGAGTGCAAGTCCTGGTGTTGTGTGGTTAGCGCTAGGTCGTCCGCATACGAGAATTGTTTGGAGGTAGTGTATCGTGAGTATACAGATTAAAGATCAGTGGGGCCAGGACCGATCCTTGTGGGAGGCCAGAGTTGAGTTATCTGGGTTTGCTCGCGCTATTGTTGAGGAATACTTGGAAAGAGCTATTACTCAGCATGTTGTTGATCAGGTTTACTATTGCTTTGCATCTTCAGGAATTTGTGGACCATTCCAGTACGCCAGTACGTCTACGAACACTGCGCCAGTCTTAAGGTTGTTTTCAAAGCCATCCTCGATAAAAGTTGTTAAGGCGAGTTCAACTGTGGCCCTTTCGGAACCCAGCTTGTTCTATAGAGATAACTTCGGTGATGGTAGCTTCAATTCTTTTGTATATTAATCGTTCGAGGATCTTATAGCACACAATTAAGAGAGAAATTGGTCGATAGCTGTCGGCCTTTTCGGTCGGTTTAAGTGCCGCAATGATTTTGGACTTTTTGAACTCAATGGGCAGGTTGCCGGATGAAAGAATACTGTTAAAGAACTTGCATGACCAGCTCTTTGTATTATTTCCGCAATTTTTATTGAATTCATCAACTCCAGCAGCTTTACCATGCTTACAGTAGGTAATGGCCACTTCTAACGCGGTAATTGTGAAAGCTTGGGAGTATACAGAGGTTGTAGGGGACTCCTTTTTAAGCTCTTTTATTAACGTCTTGATATGTTGGGAGTGAGCTTTGTCTGATTTAGCTTTGGAAACCTCGACAATCCGATTTGCAATCAGGTCTGCGTGGATCTTTGGTTGGTGTAATGGAAAGGAGTTTGATTTCCCAAGCTTCCGGAAAAGATTCCAAGCCTTTCTGCTTGATCGGTTGAAGTCCAGGTTTTTGTTGTTTTTATCCACTTTTCTTAGAACATGGTGGGTGGGATAAGCTGCGCCATTTCAGTTTTTATAGAAAAGTTTTAACGACCTGGGCAAAATGTGATCGAGCGTTGTTATGCTGCAAGATCACTTTGTTGTGCCTTTGCTCGTATTGTTATCTCAATGCACGGCTCAAACGACTTAGTTGTGTTCGGCAGCGAGCTCCTTCATTGTCCCACCAAATACACAGTATGAGATTGCTTCGCTCCATGTTTGGCTTGATGATAGATGCTGATGCATGGCCTTTGGATTGTCGCAAGGGGTGCGCTTTTCATCACCAGACATAATACGATGAAAAAAAGTCTTCGTTTCGTGTCTCTGCAAAGATGCAAAGTCATTACGTACGCAGACGATATTGCACTAGCAATCAACGGAAAACCTCTCCCAACAATCAGGGACTGGAAACAGGCCTAGGCAAACTGGCCTAATTGGGCAGGGAACTGCGGACTTGGAGCGAATCCCTCCAAAACGGAGCTAGTTTTATTCACAAGAAAACGGCAAATTCCTGAAATCACTTAACCGAAACTTAATGGGAATTACCTTAGATTCGCAGACCACGCCAAATACATTGCCGTGATACTCGACAGGAAGCCCAACTGGAAATTGAATGCGGAAGAACGCATCAAGATAGCAACAACTGCGCTATACACCTGCAAAAAAGCCTTGGGCACCAGATGGGGTATCAAACTCCATATTACCCACTGGCTGTATACCGCGGTTGTTAGACCTATACTAATGTGCGGATGCCTTGTCTGGTGGCCGCCACTGTGCAGATCTAACGATCGAAACGATGCTTCACCTACTCCTCCCCTTGGAACTCTTTGGCAAGGAAAAGGCAAAGAAATCGGCGCTGCGACTTAAGGAATCCGGTCACTGGAAGTTCTCCGAAATAGGGCACGCTGGTAGTCTTCATCAAAGCAATGATCTAAGTGAAGTCAGGGACTTCTTAATTCCGACCCATGACTTCAAGATTCTATATAAAACAACAATTCCCAACCGACGACAATGGGAGGGGAATGAATTTCCAAAAAAAGGCCTGCACTGAAAAGGGTCTATTACATGGCAATGGTGTGGGCGCCGGTGTCTATGCACCGACCCTAAAAATCAGACAATCCTTTAGACTACCGAACCACTGCAGCATATTCCAAACTGAATTAACGGCAATTCGTGAAGTCGACTGGCTGTCTGTGAGATCGATGAACAACAAAGACATCTTCACAAATAGCCAATCGTCAATAAAAGCACTCGAATGACCAATAATAAGGTTCAAAATTGGCCAGGCACTGCCGCACGTCTCTAAATGAGATATCGAGCAGATGCACTGTACGGTTGTGCTGGGTACCTGGGCATAGCGATATACCAGGTTACTGTGAAGCACACGAACTAGCCAAAATAGACACCACACAGGAGCTCTCGACTGTTAAAGGGGAAATCCACCCATCAATGGAAACGCGGAAACATAAAATCTCGGAAAATGCACTGCAACTGGTCTGCTCTAGGCGCCTCAAGAAGACGATTTCTGGGAGAATATTTCCTTAATGAACTAACGGATTTATCCGAAACGGAGATCTAAAGAATATCGAATTTTATTCAGCACTCAAAATGGTTCCTAGAGTAACGGTGACCAAGCCGACTCAAATGGGCCGTTCTTGGCCTAAGTGAAAATATTAACCTCCCTTTTGATCTTAAAAATGAAAGTATCGCTCACTAGTTAGATGAAAATTGAAATTAAAATCTAATGATGGACAGGGACCTAGCGTAACGTCATGGAAACGATATAGATTTAACGCTATGTGTCTAATTAAGAAATAAGAAATGCCAAAAAAGCTCTTACACTAATTGTATTAGCGCAATAGCATCGGGTAAGGAGTTCTGTAAAAACTTGCCCCAAACAAGTATATGCAAATGTCAGCTCAAGCCCTAAGATGACGTAAATTGTGATATTTTGAACTCTATCTTCACTCGTCACAAATATCGTCTCACGAGAAGTCTTGTAGAAGAGGCGTCCCATGCCGTCCTAGGCCGCTAAACTTGACCATACTTACCGAGGTATTGGTATTGATCGCTATTCTATCGATGAAATCGAGTGCCATTTGACTTAAAGGGATTAACTCTAAGTTGCTAAAGGTGTCACTCCTTGTAACACTGCGGTACATAATCTATATTTTCAACAGCATTCTCCTCAATGTTTTTCCGACTGCAGAAAAAGTCAAAAATTAATTTGTTCTCAAAAAAGACAACTGCAGCCTTACCTATCTGTCTACTATCGACCCATAGCAATTATGCCCTACTTTCCAAAATAAAAAAAATAAAAAACCATCGTACTACACGATCTATCCGTTGGAAGCTTACTTTATGACAACCAGTCAGGCTTAGCGTACCTGTACAACTGCCTTGTTGTTCGTGATCGATGAAATCGGGAAGATCTTGATAAAAGAGAGTAACCCAGCTCGGTTTTTCAAAAGTCTTTGATACAATTAAGCTTTTCAGTTTTTAATCTCTCGTGTCAAACAGCACCGTAGACCTTCTCATACCCCGTTAATGGATTGCAGACTGCGGTAATAGGCGATAAAATGTATAACGTTCTTCCTATGAAGACAAGTGTACCGCAGGGCTCTATCCTAGGTCCCATTCTGTTCCTCCTGTAGATCAGTGAACTACGCAACATCGTGCAGCTTCAAATATATTCCCTGGGTTGAATCTGATAACACCGCAACCCGGTTGATACCTCTACCCTTCTTACCATCAAACATAGGCGGTACAGTGTTGGTTATGTTCAAACTGTAAGAAAAATTAGGACTAACTTTTCACTGCAATTTAACCTAAGGTGTCTATGTCATTGCCAGTATAAGAAAGATATATGGCACCCTGCGATTTCTTTGGCATACTGCAACCTATTTACCTGCTCAGGGAGCCTTTTTTGCTCTTAGTCCCACCGAACTTGCACTTTCATTCAACCCAGGTATGGATGCCTCGCATCCAAAAAACAATTTTTCTTAAATGCAACCCGTCTGGACAACTCCCTCTCCATTACTTTGATAAGATGCAGAAACGCAAAGCAATTTAAAACTTTTCTGCCTACGTATAAGTCGCACTAAGAGAGCTGAATATTTAACCCTTAAATGCATCTTGTGTCAAAAATGATACAATACTTTTTATTAGCTCTAAAAGTGTTTTTGTTTTGATTAACAACAATCCGTATTTATTATACGATAGAACAATATTTCCTTAACCAAATCAAAGTAAAAAAAATGGATGATGGACCCGTTGTCAGTAGTTTCTTTGATTTAGTTGATCTATAGCCAACAATTGTGAAATAGAGTGAAATCAAAAGTTTTCTTTTTTTGTTATAAAATACATTTTTGGGAAATTTGTGCTCAAAAAATTAAATCAACAAAGGTTAGTATTTTCTCCATCTAAATACATAAGATTTTTTTTTAATTTGTGATTGTTGTCGTGAAAAATAAGTGGTTTTTTGTTTGTATCAAAAATGATACTCCATGCATTTATACTCCTTTCAAATTGTTACTACATGGACAAGACTTACATACATATATGCATCTATGTGTTATCAATACACATAAAAGGGAAACAGGAAACGGCAAATAAATATGCAGTTAATTAGTTAAACTTTATTTACTTCATATAATAAATATTTTGGTTTACAAAATCGTTTATGATTTGATAAATCCATCCACCAGAAATAAATATATACGCAGTCCATAAAAAAGATCATAAACACCCATATAAACAGACAAAAACAGGCAAATTGAACATTTAGGGTGTGCTGAACCCTTAGATATTCTACATATTCAGGTATAAATGTATGCAAGGGAGAGTTAGGATCTGTTTAGAAAAACTTATATAAAATGATGAGTAAAAGGTCAAAATTTATCATAATCGAAAGTAAATCTCAAGCGGGTGGGTGAGCAATTATTTTAATTTTTTTATATTTGAAAAAACATTTCCACAATTGTTTTCAACTCTATTTAGCTTGGTTGCGGGTTTGAACCTTTTGCTTTTTATTGATACAGAATGGCTCGAAGACATATTTCTGACTGCCATATTGCAAGATATCTAGAGGAACTTGAAAATGGGTACTTATCAGAGGATGGTGAGATAGATGAAGACGACCTTGGAGAATCGTTGACTCGTAAGCAGCTGGAGGAACTTCTGGATGATGAACACGAAAATGAGGAGATTGGCACTGATATCGAGAACGTAGAGTCTGCTCTGAAAAAAGATGAGGACGCTCTGCCAGAAATAAACGATGATCCAGGCCCAAGTAGCTCTCGTCAATCTCATAAGGCCTTAGACATGCAACGGCTAAGATGGAAAAAAAAATCTCTGGAATATGATGATGAAAAAATACAGTTTCAAGGTTGCAAAGAATTTCCTTTCGAAATAATGCGACTTGAAACTCCGTTTCAGTTCTTCTCATATTTTTATACGCCTGAATTCATCAATGGAATAACTGAAGAAACAAATAGATACTCTGTGCAAAAACAACCTGATCATCCCGATTGTGTGACTAATTGTGAATTGCGGAAGTACATTGGAATCTTGATATTTATTTATTTATTTCATTTTTGTTTTTATATATTAAGAACACACTCCTAGACAAAAATGCTTAAAACTAGCTTACATAACAACTAACATAAAATACCTTACTGGCCCTATACGGACACTCTAAAGCAAACAGAACAATTTAAGACTATGCCTTTCGGCCTTATGATTAATTTTCAATAATTAAAATAAATAAACAACTTAGGCTAAGAAAAGTGATATTTTTTTAAAAACTTAGCATCAGATAATTTTTTTATAAAAAAGCTTATACCTAAAAACAACTTAACCCTACCTTAACTAAAATATATATACAAAAATACATACGTATACCTTTTGTATGTATAATATATTTTTTTTTCTTTATTGTTTTGTGATTTTTTTTGTTTTTTTAATTACAGGTAAATCTAAGTAAGCCTTCCAGCCACCCTTGCTTGCCTTAGCCTGTCCTAACCTATCCTAACCTACTTTAACTTCTTCTAATCTACCCTAGTCTATGCAAGCCTGCCACTGGCATATGGCAAACTTTGCCTTAAAGAGGCTGACCTATTAAAGTTAACCACTGACGCAGTCTGCTCCAACCACCAAAAGCGTTGATGCTGTCGGGCGACGTCTCCCCGATCTTGGTGGGACACTGATTTACTAAACCTGAGGCGCTCGGGCTCGCGGAGCGCAACATCATGTTCGTAGAGGAGCCGCCGCTCCACAGATTTACAGGCCACGTGGAAGATTAGCGGTACCGCTGATCTATCCTGAATCAGCCCACATTGATTAAAATAGAGGAATGCCTCTGGGGGGACAAAGCCGCTAAGGCGAACTTTCTCGTGATACATGTAATTAGGGAAGTAAGCCCCGGAGATCAGGTTATTGACCAAAGTCATTGCTCTTGCAACGTGACTTCGAATCAGCTTTATTAGAAAGTTATCTACCCGTACAATCCTGGCCCTATTGTATAGGACCTCGTTCGAGTAAAATTTCGTGTACTCAGATTCGGGTGTCCTATTTAACCCAAGGCAAGTTCTGAGACATTGTCTCTCAAGCACCCGAATCTTTTCCATTAAGCTAGCTCTCACATTAAACCACACGGGACATCCATAAGCAATCATGGGCCTGATTAAGGCCATGTAGCAAATTATCTTTACTCTCGAATCAAGTTGGTTGCTATGAAACAGCCATCTTGTAAGAGCAAAAGTGCCCCGGGCCCTTGCCAGAGCAGCATCTATATGTTTGAATCTTGATATTTATGTCAGTATGTCATTACCCAAGTGTTCGGTCATATTGGAATATTAAACATGGCTTTCAGGCCATAAAAGAATCCATGTCAGTCAACCGCTTTGAAAAGATAAGGCGGATTTTTCATTTCAATGACAACGACATGCACAGGCCGGTGGACGATCCCAATCATGACAGGCTCCATAAACTCCGTCCGGTAATAGATCACCTAAATAAGAGACTCGCTAGCGTACCGATGGATCAGCGACTCTCCATAGATGAGCAAATGTGCGCAACGAAAATTGGGCACTTTATGAAACAATATTTGCCCTTGAAACCACATAAGTGGGGTTTCAAACTGTTTATGCTGTGTTCACTGAAGGGATATGCTTATAAATTCATTATCTACACAGGAAAGGATAACGATCCTATGAAGGACAATGAAACGAATGTTGGAGCGGTTGGTAATGTGGTGATAAAGCTTTCTCGGGAAATCGAAAGAAGAGTGAACCACATTGTATATTTTGACAATTTCTACAGTTCATTGCCACTCATGTATTACATGGCCAAGGAAGGAATTTTGTGCTTGGGAACAGTTCAAAGAAACCGTCTCGGGAAAAATTGCAAGCTCCCGACAAAACAACAGGTAATGGCAAAGTCGGTTGAAAGAGGATCGTTCGAAGAATACGTCACAAACTACGATGGTATCGAGATGTCTACCGTGAGCTGGAAGGACAATAAACAAGTTACTTTCTTGTCAACTTACGTAGGCGCAGAGCCTGTTTCAACAATTGGAAGGTACGATAAAACCGAAAAGAGGAGAAAGAGTGTAACCTGTCCAAAAGTCGTCAAGGAATACAACGCCCATATGGGTGGGGTGGATTTAATGGACTCTTATTTGGGCCGCAACAGGATCCAAATGAAAAGTAGGAAATGGTACATGAGACTCTTCCACCACCTCCTGGATTTGACGGTGATAAACTCATGGGTGTTGTATAAGCAAGTTTTGGAAAAAAGAGGGAAAAGTTCGAAAGACCTAATGAACCTGGTTGATTTTAGAAGCGAACTTGCTGACACGCTGTGTAAATATAAATCGCATAATCAACCAACAAGAGGTCGGCCCAGCAGCAGTAGTTTTTGGGAGGAACCAGTTGCAAAACGAAGAAATGCTCTACAATTTATGCCATCAAGAGATGTAATACGTGATGGTATAGATCATAAGCAAATACGGCAGAGCAACCGGAAGCGGTGTATGATGTCAGGATGCAAGCTTCTTAGTAGCGTTATGTGTGAAAAATGCAAAGTTTACTTATGTTCGAAAAGAAATTCAGATTGTTTTAATAAAATCCATTCTTAAATTTTCTTAATAAATGATATAAATTAAATTCTTACAATATTTTTTTTATTTCATTGATTTCATTGACCGATGACTCAATGAAGCTCTAAATGCATGTTGTATCAAAAATGATACGACTAGTTTTTTCCGCATACACCCGTTTTTTTCTCACTCAAGATTTTTGAAATATTTTTTTCTGTCATTAATTTACATATCCAAACCCAAAAAAATTTTTTTTTTACAAAATAAAAAATCATGCATTTAAGGGTTAACCAAAGATCGAGCTCCAGGAGTATGTTGGAGACTGGAGCAGTCTAACGGTGGCTAATTTACGAAATTTTTTTTAAACTGAAAGTTCGTGTGATATTTTGAACATTTCTCTTACTCGTGACAGCCTTCCTAGCACCCATGCTAAGGCTTACACCTATGTTTAAACTCTTTTTGTATAAAATTCCAATTCATTTACTAATGCCGTTCCCTTTTTATCTTTTGCAGATCTCCTCGACCACCGGGAAACGCCGATTTTAACGTTTTAGTATTGAAAAACCATCGACGCCCGTTTGCATTACCATCAATTTCTTTACCAAACTCCGTTTCCGTTTTCTTGTTTTTCAACCCCTCTCATCCCTTTGTATTACTATTTATAGTCTTCTACACGTTGATTGTGATCTTATTGATATTTTTTTTATCATAAACCTTATTTTAAGCAAAAAAACAACCAAATCGGGCTTATTTTAGTTAGTTTTAGTCTTTTCCTTTTAATTGGTGTTTGGACTAAAGTTTAAGCCAAAGTAACCGCTGGAAAATGTGTGTTCGGACAACCATTTCCGATAGTAAAAGGCTGACGATATTCTAACATCACGCGGGAAAGATCATCTCATCGGGATTCCGCTGTGAACCCCAACCAGTCACATATGGATATACATATACAAACCTATATTTAGAGTAACAATAAAGAAAAGAAATTTGCAAGAAGGAACCGTCTGTGTAGTGGTCTTTTTCTTGGGGGTACTTCTCTGGCGTAAATTAGCTTCAATCAAGCGCGTATGCCGAGCCGAAGGACAACCTTTCAATTGGACGAAATGGAAAAGATGTCCAAACAACCTATTCACTTGGGGGTTTATAAAATAGATTATGAATGCGTAGAAGCTGGCCGGGACAATTTCAATTCAATTAAGTGTGAGGCACAAGCATCATCATTGTCTTAGGGACCGGGTGGGAGGTGGGAGATGTTTATGGATGAATGTATGTTGAAAGGAAAATCGAGAGGCGAATGATGATGTGATGACGTGGGTGGCGGAGGGGGGTGGGTAAGATATGGAGCATGCATGCGTACGCATGAATAGTTGCGAATCAAACGAAGTGGCACGCAGTGGATTTACAAATGAAATGGATTTGTATTCGCTGGGAGAAGTAGTTTTCGGTTTTACGAAGGAAAAATGTGGAAGAGGAATAGGAGAGCTGGCATCAGATGTCGCGGATTCTTTGAAGATTTTTCGATAAACAGTTTTTGGGAAGATGCTCTGTGGTGTCACAATACCTGCCATAACACGCGCTGATCTCTAGCTCCAAGTTGTGAAAGACTACATTCGAAATGACCCCCATTTGCCTTAAAGCATGACCTAAGGCGCATTGGCCAATCATCAGTCGTTTTACGGACTCATTCATGGGAAAGTTGTCAACAAAAACCAAAGTCATGAGCGACCAAAGGCCTCGCTTTGAAGATAATACTTCAATATTTCGGTGGTGAATAGGACAGGCCATTCCTCTTAAGACAAACCACAACTTGTAATCCAAGTGGTTCACCAGCTGGTCAGTCATCCGGTGACATGAAGGTACATTTTTTAGGCACTCTTGAGTGCTTTTCGCCTTGTGGGCTGGAGCAGAATCTTCATATTGTCTAAAATATCGGTTTGGTAAGCTATGGCTTGACCTCTTTCTCACAAAAGTGGAGGTGTTGTATGTCATCGTACCATACCATTGCAATTTAATTTTTCTACATAATCTGACTTGACTTCCACACACTTAGTCCAGCGTTTCTCCAAGTAACGCTTTATTCCTTCTCGGAAGTGGGGGCTTGGAAGGCTGTAAAAATATTCATCTACGGCCCTCACAACGTCTTCATTGGATGCTAAGCGCTTCTCAGAAACAAATTTCGTCAAGTTTGGGAACAGATGGAAGCCTGAGGGTGCAAATCAAGAGAATAGGGAGGATGGCCGAGCAAAACGTACCCCAAATCCCGCAGTTTTCCCATCGCAATCTTGTGTAGAGGTGCGTTATCCTGGTGAAAAATGTTTTTTTTTCTTCAAGCCAGATTTTTTCTCATCGAGCTGGTCCAGAAGATTCGTGTAATATTCGCCTATAATTGTTCTGCCTTTTGCAATGTAGTTAATTAAGAGGCTCCCTTTTGCATCCAAAACTCGCTGGCCATGAGCTTTCCGGCAGATGCAATCGACTTTGCCTTTTTTGGTGCTATACCACCATCTTCCAATCATTGCTTGGATAGCTGTTTAGTTTCTGATGGATGGTGGTAGACACACCGATATCCCACTATCAGATATCACTATCTTTGTAGACCGCCAGGCTGCACTGAAGTCCTGTACAACGAGATTAAAGGCTGTCATGAAATATCGCGACTCACTGCAGTCCATCAAACACCACAAAGTCAAACTCTGCTGGGTCCCGGGCCACAGCTCAATCAAACGAAAGAGCGGACGAATTGGCCAGGCAAGGGTCTGAAATGGACATCAGCGAAGCGGACACCTCACTGCAACCACCGATCAGTGCATTATACCGGATCAGAAATTATAAAAGAAGCCAACTCGTCTTGGCTTACAGGAAACGACAGTCACATGACAAGATCATCGTGGCCAGAGCTCAATATCGGAAAAACAAAGAAGCTCTTGGCGCTGGACCGAAACTCGATCCATATGCTCGTCAGAATGATCACAGGTCACTGTCCCATCGGAGCAATGCTTCGGAAATGGAACACGGGATCCAGCGATCTCTGCCGCAGCTGCGGCGATGAGGAAAAAACCGAGACGATCCAACATCTGCTTTGCCACTGTTCAGCTCTCCAGAATCGGCGCCTAGCTTCGCTGGGCCAAAAATTCTGCACAGAGTTTGCGGACCTAGCAAATGCAGATATATCGGATCTTCTAAAATTCATAAAAAGCACGGGGTGGATTCAGCCACCACGTGATAGGACAGATTAATTTTATGTGTACTCCACAAATGAAGGGCCTCCAAGTGAAAGTGATGCTCAATCATCACACTCCCCTTCTTTGACCTAACCTAACCATGGTGGTAGAGCAATGTCTCGTCCATGGGGACAAATTGCCACACAAAATGGGACGGATTCCTATTGAATCGGTCTAAAATTTGCTGCAAAAACCGAAAAACGGCATTCAGAAAACTCACCACCCATTTTGCGCGGAGCTTTCGCATCCCTAACTCTTTGTGTAGGATGTTTCACACCCTTTCTTGCTACAGTGGTCGACATTCGTATTCGCACTCAATATTTTTTTCAAAAAAATAAATTAATTGAGGTAAGACTAAGATTATTTTAAAACAATTAATAGATTAATTAATTTTTTCCGAAATTTGTTGGGTTTTAATATTTGGCGTGGCCACCTTTACTCTTAATCACTGCAAAAATGCGATTTGGCATTGACTTTATTAAGCTGTTAACACATTCATGGCCAATTTCTGACCACGACACACGGATGACTGTTTTTAAACAGTTTATGTTAGCAAATTGTCGCCCATTTCCATAAACTTTTCCAGCGAGAATGCCCCAAAAATGTTTGATTGGATTGCACTCAGGACTGCAAGCTGGCCAAGTCAAGTTAGCATGTCTAATCTTTTGCAGCCCTGGAAACATGAATTGATGCGTTATCCTGCTGAAAAATTAAATCCTCCTCATCACGTCTTTGAAGATGTGGTATCAAAACATCTTCCAAAATATTGGTGCATATCTCTGAGTTCATCCGTGTAGTAATAAAGCAGATTGGAAGCTTCCATGTTGCGAGAATGCGCCCCATACCATAACGCTTCCGCCGCCAAAGTTGTGTTTCGATCTGACCCCAGTGTGCTGGCTTAAATCATGCACAGCTGTAGCAATCCGGCCCATCTAAGTTAAACTTTTTTTCATCAGAAAAAATTACTTTCTGCCACTCGGTTGTCCAAGACAAATATTTTTTGGCAAAGTCCAGTCTCTTTTCCCTGTGGCTTGCAGTTAAACGTGGCTTTCCTTTGAGCTTTGTCCATTTTATGTTTGGACTGCTGCGCAAAACACGTGCAATGTGACGAGGTGTGACTGGAAGGTCAAGTTTTTCCTTAATTTGTCTTGACAAACGGTTTTGCGTCACTTCGTGTCGAATTTGGCCTTTCTGACGCAAAGATAATTTCCGGTTACCTTTTTTAAGGGCTTTTACAACATAATTTTCGCCTGTTTTAAAAAAAATTCTGATGACAGTGTCTGATTGGTCAATTTTTTTTAGCGATTTGTCCCTTGGAGTCACCTTCATCTTTGAATATTTCAATATTGACGGCATGTCTGTAAAATCAACACTTAAATTGAAAATACCAAAAAAACAATGTAAAGAAACCTTTATGAAAACACTGCAGATCAAAACGAAATAAAAATCCAGCAAAAAAATATGAGGTTTAGCTTTAAGAGCCACTTTTGCTCAATGCGCTCATACGAATGTCGCAGCTAAAAGTGAGTTCCCTTCTCATATTGCGCTGTATCATCGAAATTAGTACCGTTAGGCACACAATTTGTCTCGCCCTGCTTGACTCGTTCACAACATATGTAGTCACAAACAAAATTTTCTTAATCTTAAGGTGCGCTCATACGAATATACGAATATCTCCATAGCCTTAGCTATCTTAACCACCTTCCCCCGCCTACCTTCCAGTACGATTTCACGCACTTTTTCAATGGTTTCCGATGTGGTTGCGGTTTTTGGCCGTCCTTCACTCGGGTTATCTCCGAGAGATAACTTTTATATTCAGTTGCACACTTTTTAACGGTTGACATCGGAGCAGCAGAGTCTTCAAAAGCTTTTGTCATCTTCGGATGAATTTCAGACGATATTTAAGCTTAACCTCTTCTTCTTAGATGGCGTCACAGCTCTCGGAGAGCCAAACCAAACTTCTCATTACTTATGTTGTGTGCGATTCGTTTTTCACACTTAAGTGAACGGGGCCTACATTTTAATGCCCATTCCGAACGGCGAGCGTCGAGGAGAGAAGCCGCGTAATGTACATTCGATGGCGTTGGTGTTATCGGGATCCGAACTTGCTTATCGTGCGTCACAGGCCGACATACTACCCACTGCGCCACGGCGCTCTTCAAGCTTAACCATTTCAACGAAAAACACGCAAGACGTCTACTGCAAAAAATCATGGGACCTACTTGAGATGATACGTGCATCCAGGCTGGGGCCATACTTTTTTTCTGATTGGAACGCCATCTCTGTGTGAGGCCGAGAACTTTTCACCTTACTCAGGTACATTTACAGGAATGTGGTCTCCTTAAACGCTGTGAATAAATTCTTAAGCTTCTTTTGATGTCCGAGCATGAACTTGATCAGTTTGTTAAAAGTTTCTTCAACGGTGAGCTTTAAGAAAGCTTTCGATTTTTGCGACTGATGGTCAAGTGCCCAGTGTGTCTTTTGTAGGCCACGTCTTTGATGAGGCGAGACATGCATTTTTGCGAAATGTTCGTTTCCCGCGACAAGATCTGTTTTCTAAGTGGTTTGCGTCTGATTCGAGCCCGCACGACACCCTCTAGACCTCACAGTGCGGGGAGGGCCGTGTCTTTGATAGTCTTATACTATCCTCGAATAGTTTAATAGTACAATAAACAAAATAGCGAGTGATTTCAAGCGGTCGCAAGATTCGAGAGATATCACCTTTCGCTATGTATAAGCCCATCACAAAGACACGATTTTCGATATCACTCCATTCCATGGTTGTAAACAACAAAGAAGCATAAACGTAATGGGCAACACAAAAAGAGTGCAATTAGTACCAAGGGTGTTTGGCAGATTCCCAGATTGTTTTGATGCCACGCTTCCCTTAAGCTGGGTAGATATTGCGAGTTGAGAAAATTGATTACATTGAACAGACTAAAGTTAGTGATCACAGACTGGTCATTAAGGAAGTCCTTATCAAGCGCGCGAAAATACGTCCTGCGAGTGTCGATCATTCGCAGAGAAAATGGTGCGGACTTGAGCTGCTGTGACAGCTGCCGCACGGTTGTGCCAAGTCTCGACAAATACCTTCCTATAGATCAGTGGCTTGTATCCAAGCAGTTGAAGCAGGCGCTAAATGACGCAGCGATGACCAGGAGGAAACTCAGCAAAAGGGTCTCCCCATGCTACTGGCGGAACGAGAATATCCAGAGGCTAAGAACAAAAATGAAATCCCAACGATCCAGAAACAGGCCAGACTTCCAAGAGCAGCTTCTCCAATTTAAGCTAGTGAGAGGTGAGCAGGCGAAAGCTATAAAAGAAAGCAAAGCAAGGTGTTTCAAAAAACTCTGCGAGGAGGCCGACAAGACCCCTGGGGTAAAGCATACAGAGTGGTTACCAAAATAATGATAAATAATAGGGTTTCGCCGATAACAAACCCTGAAATGCTCACCCAACTAGTAGAACACCTCTTTCCACGGGGTCAACCGCTGCTAGTAGTAGCACGACAAAGATCAGTACAGAGGAGATACCTCTAATTACTCTAGAGGAGCAAAACACCCGGACCTGATGGCATCCCAAATAAGGCCCTCAAAGCGGCGATTAAGTCCAGGCCAGACGCTTTCCAGCACACTTTGGGGGAATGTCTACAAGAGGGAGTCTTTCCCACACAGTGGAAACTGCAGCACTTGGTACTACTGCCTAAAAGTGATCGTATCGTCCAATTTGTCAACAAGTTCGGTTTCAGAAAAGGACGATCAACGGTCGACGCCATAGAATCCGTGATAAACTTCTGTCCGCAGAGGATGGAGAGGGGAAGAGAAGAAATATTGTGCAGTAGTTACGCTGGACGTTAAAAATGCTTTAAACTCAGCGAACTGGACACACATACAAATGTCCCTAATTGCCATGGGTACCTCTCCCTATTTGCTGAAGTTAGTCATGGACTACTTCAACAACAGGAGGCTTAGATACTACACCGGTGAGGGCATCAAGTTCTATATCAGTCCTTGGATCCCTACTGTGGAACATTATGTATGATGGCGTTCTACGACTAGCGCTTCCCGTTGGAGTACAAATCACCGACTTTGCTGACGACATTGCCATTGTCGCACTGGCCAAACATATATGGGAAGAGGAGCTTGCTACGAACACAGCCATCGCTAGAAGGTGGAACATGCGAGCTTTTTAGTCGGCGATCAGACGATTAGGTCTAAGAAATCTGTGAAGTACTTAGGGGTTATGCTTGATAACAGGCTCTCCTTTAGGGAACACATACATAAGGTATGCCAGCGAGAAGGTATCACTTACACAAGGAGTGCTCTCACACAAGGAATGCTCCCGAATGAAGGTGGTCCCGGATATGCGCGCAGAGTCTTATTCTCAAAGGTAGTCAGTTCATTTCTACTGTACGCTGCTCCGATATGAGCTGGTGCACTCGCAGGCAAACGACTGAAACGGATGATAACGTCAGTTATAGACTTTGCGCGATAAGAACAATCAGCGGATTCAGGACCATTTCAAATGATGCAACGTTCGTCATGGCAGGAATGCTACCCATCGACATCCTGGCAGACGAGCTCATGAGGATACACCGCAGGCTAACGTCTGACCGACAACAGGCCAGGCGTCCTCCTCAGCAGCATCCATAGTAACGTGGCAAGGTAGATGGGATGTCTCCACAAAAGGAAGATGAACGCACAGGCTCATTCCCGTTATCAAAACTTGGACATCAAGATCAGCAGGAGACTGTAATTACCACCTTTCGCAGTTTCTGTCTGGACACGGCGGGTACAGAAAGTATCTGTACAAATTTGGACATGATTATTCTCCACGGTGCCACAATGCCCAAATGCTGAGGACGACGCAGAACACGCAGATTTGACTGTAATCGTTTGGCGCAGGACAGGCAAGCAAGCGGTAAAACTGGAACGAGCTGTGCTCGTACATTACGTCAGGCCGAAGCAGAGAGAAGAGCACAAGAGTTCGTCGCCCGAAAAACAGCATAAATCGCCAACCACCCCCGCGAAGTAATACCTAACGGCAATCCCGCGGGGAGAGTGGTTAAAGAATGCAGAGGTTTGGTTTAGTACGTAGGCGCGTGGAAAAAGGAGAACAATAACAAGGTAGCCCGGGCTACCAGTATCTTGATCGAAGATTCCACATCTCTTGACGCGAAACAATAGAAAAAAAAAAAACCACTGGCTTGTGCTGACTGCCAAGATTGTGGTGATATCACAAGGCCGATCGATCCGAGCGGGCTAAGATTTGGTTGATTTGGTTCACGTGTGGTTAGCTGTCGTTAGGAAGTGTTGGAGGCTATTTGATTGGAGTTGGCTTCGAGCTAGTCGGCTCTCTCATTCACTTCCATGTTACTGCGGATCTTGATGTTAGCCTGTTTGATTTCTTTCTTGTACTGAAGATATGTCTTTGATGGCGGCTTAGTATCACTGCAGATAGCTGTGACCGTATTCTTGGGACAGGATGTGCTGGGTGTTTTTCATGTCTACTTGCAATCAGAAATATTCAATTTTCTCGAGAGGTCTTGGAGCCATCAATAACGATCTAATAGTCGGAAATCAGTGTGCAAGCTATCGAATCCACTCTGGATAGGAAGTGGCAGTTTGCCGTATTGCTGAAATCAATAGTAGGAATAAGGCAGTATGTTAGAGCCGATGGTAATAGTGGCGGAGCTCTGCTACGCTCATGCGGTCCAGTAGCCCTCTCCCATAAGTCTGATTACCATGGTCCAAGGGTAGGATGTGCTGCATGATTTAATGACTCAGTGTTGTTTATTTGACTTGGCTGTCTTTTAAGCTTTGCCTAGGACTAGTTACCAAATAAGCAAGCCCTCGACGCCTGTATACATTCACAGAGTTTTGCTGAAAGCATAGAAAGCTACGCTAGCTTTTTTAAGCCGGTTCTCTATGTTGATTTTTTGACTAAGCTTCGGATCTAGGATAAGGCTCATGCATTTGGCACTGAAGGATAGGGATAGAGTTATGTTGCTTAGCCGTGAAAAGGTAAGGACCAATACCTTGGTATACCTAGTCCTGCCATAAGTTCTGTTGCAAATATAAAACGCTATAAAAAAAGCACAAAGCATATTGTACGAGTATTCAAAATTATTTCATTTATTAGAACACAATATTGGTTATTAATAAAAGTTTTAATCCAGTTACTCTGAGCCACTCCTGCGTGGTTTTGGCTTCGTCAGCATTTTCTGATCATCTCTCATTCACAACTGGTGTTGTTGCACAGTATTTTTTTTTTCGTATAGGAATTATTCTTGGCTATGGTCAGATTTGAACTACTGACCTTCCGCTCAACAGTCGGTGATATATCCGATTCCTTGTACATGATCTTCTGCTTCCTAAGAGGATTTCTCCGAATTCGTTAACGTACTGCCTTTACTACCGCATTCGTACGGACGGAGCGCGGGCGACCACTTCTTGGCTTGTCCTCTACTCCAATTCAATTTTCGAAATTTCAATTCGCCGAAGCGAGCAATAGCACGATAAACGAATATTCTTGATATTCCGAGTGGTTTTAGCAACTCGAAAATTTGGCCAGCACTCTTATGTGACGGTATTACCGCGACTCGATTCTCGTTTACGCCCCACTCCATGTTAATAGTTCGCAAACTGAAAGCAAACTGACTAGTATTCTTCACTGATCAGTGCACGTGTTCTGAAAAAAAAGTTAACGGTTCTATTCCCGGAAAAGTTTTGAACGATAAGCGCTGGAAATTGTGTAACAGAACTTATGGCAGGACTAGGTACATCACTAGCCCGGTTTTCAGTTAATTTCCAGTTAGGTTATCTCTTTAGGGTTTACTTCGAGGCGCTATACTGTGGTCCAAACGAGCACTTTTATTTTATTGCTTTCCAACTCTTGTCTAAAATCTATCAGTCGTAAAAGGGGTGAGTTAACCTCGCGCCTCTGTTTATAGATTTGATGAGGAGACTATTGACTAAATAAAGGGTCCGCCATCTAATGTTTTTTTTTTTCAAGTAGTGCTTATTTCGTGAATGGTAACACTTAGCTCATGTCTGATTTGACAGATAATTAGTTTTATCCTTCCGCTGAACGAATATGGTTGTGTATACGCTTGAACAACGCTTCGCTAAGTGGGCCTGCGATCGACTTACAGAAGATGCCGATTTTGCCAAAAAAATCATCTTTTCAGATGAAGCTCATTTTGATCTTGGCGGGTATGTAAACAAGCAAAATTGTCGCATTTGGGGCACAGAAAACCCGCACGCATACATTGAAAAGCCGGTGCACCCAAAACGAGCCACTGTTTGGTGCGGATTTTGGTCGGATTTTGGAGTGGCCGTTACAGTCAATGGCGATCGTTATCGGGCCATGTTGAACGAATTTTTGTTCACAAAAATTGAAGAGGAGGATATTGGCAACATTTGGTTTCAACAGGAAGGCGCTACGTGCCACACAGCCGAAGCTACACTCGATGTTTTGCGCCCTGTTTTTGAAGATCGCATTATCAGCCGCAGAGCTGATGTCGTTTGACCACCTCGGAGCTGCGATTTGACACCGTTGGACTATTATTTGTGGGGTGCCGTCAAAGATAAGTGTTACGCCGACAAGCCAGAGACAATTGGCGCTTTAAAGGACAATACATATTCGTGAAGCCATTGGTGAAATACAGCTGCACACAATCGATAATGTGCTTAAAAATTGGACCGATCGTGTAGGCTACTGCATGGCCAGCCGAGGCAGCCATTTGAATGAAATTATTTTCCATTACTAACCGGAAGGATTGTACTTTCAAATAAAAAAAGAAATTTGAGAAAATATTCAGTAGTTTTTTTTATAGCATTTTCAAAAAAAAAAAAAAGTTATTTGGCGGACCCTATACAATTGGAATATCATAATTTGGGGCATGTAACCTATCCGAATCCGATGAAATTTAAAAACCCAAAACAGATAAGGACTTCTTGATAGATTTTGTGAAAATCGAAAGCATATTTCGTGTCCATGAAGTAAATAGATCTCAACGGAAAGCCCGCTCCTGTGTAAAGTCGTCTTCGTATATACCCTGGAGGTAAGCATGTTGTGTGTTCGAAAGGCTCAAGTATACGCTCGAGCGTTTTAAGTAAAGAAGATGATTGATTGATGAGGCGAAAATCCTTGGGCAATTTAGAGGCTCTCCTTCCAACCTAACGAATAAAGACTACAAAAACAAAGACTCGAAAGCTTAACTAAGGAGAGGATAGCTTCGGAAACTGGGCATGAAGAACGGTGTAACACCTGCTTTAACCTTCCGTCGGGCGCAACTGATCTGACAGGCACAGCTGTTAAACATTCGCCTACCGTTACTTGGTTTTTGGCGCAAAAAATATGCATTTGGCAGTAGCTTCATTATTCGACATTCCCCACCTAAAAGCACAATTCATTTTGTGATTGAACGTCTTGAAGTAAAGTTGTGGCCATTCTGATCTGACAGACACATTGCGCCCTTTCGTGTAACGTTATTTAATTCCTAAAAAAGTACAAGTTTTTGCTTCTGTAAGTATTGGTTTTGACCTTATTATTTATATTTTATACAAGTATTATATATTATATGATTATATATATATATATGTATATACTGTAAGTTTGTCGGCCCTGATTTTTTTGCATTTTCAGTTGTTTTTCAAGAGATATTGCGCCGGTTAACTTTAGAAACGTGAACCTAACACAATTATTCAATAATTTAACATGGCAAGTGGGAGTAAATCGTATAATTTTGGAAACCCAGAGCACGTAGCGGAATTCCTCAGACTATTAGAAGATGCTGAAATCGACCCTATGGAGGATTATGGTGAAACAGGTAGTAGTGAGAGTGAGGCTGAAGATTTTGTAGAAAACCAAGAGGAAGATTCTGAAACAGAGCAGGAAGATGACCAAGAAGATGAGAGTGACGGAGAGATAAAAGAAAGTAAAAACTATTTTATGGGCAAAGATAAGGTGACAAAGTGGTATAATGCCTCAAGTTCAAAAAGGGTAAGAGCTCGAGCTCATAACCTTATCATGCATTTACCAGGCGTGATAGGAAATGCCAGAAATGCTACAACTCCTATTGAGTGCTGGAGCTGTTTCTTCACGAATGACATCTTGGACCCTATTGTTTTATATACAAATCAGTATATAGAAGCAAAAAGAGAACAATTCGATCGTGACAGGGATGCAAAGATTTTAGACAAAATTGAGTTGAAGGCTTATATAGGACTCTTATATTTAGCAGGTGTATATAAAAGCAACAGACAGAGCCTTGAAGA
The DNA here is from genome assembly GCA_958301585.1 of Merodon equestris. Taxonomy (NCBI): domain Eukaryota; kingdom Metazoa; phylum Arthropoda; class Insecta; order Diptera; family Syrphidae; genus Merodon; species Merodon equestris. The sequence goes on from OY284416.1 coordinate 112,960,335, forward strand.
GCTTTGGGGAATAAATGGTGATGGTGTTGAAAAATTTGGCTTAGTTATGAGCATTAAGAGGTTTAAATTTATAACACGATGTCTGAGATTTGATGATCGCCAAACACGTGAAGAAAGAAAAAAAGAAGATCGATTAGCAGCAGTACGTGAGATTTTTGCAACCTTTGTTCACAATTGCCAGACAAGTTACTCATTAGGACATAATGTCACTTTAGACGAAAAATTAGAACCGTTTCGTGGGCGATGTGCTTTCCGCCAATATATTCCGTCAAAACCAGCACGATATGGAATTAAAATGGCCCGTTCAACATCAGTAATAAGCCTGTGGACGTAGTACGAAGGTTAATTGGTCCAATAAAAGGCTCAGGTCGGAACCTTACCGCTGATAACTGGTTTACCGATCTTGAGCTTGTTGAAGAGCTTAAACAGAAACGAATTTCGTATGTTGGTACAGTCAAAAAAACAAAAGGCAGATCCCTCCTGAATTTGTTTCATCGAAGGGAAGAGATCAATTTACGAGTATATTCGGATTTACAAATAATTCAACGAGTCTTGTTTCGTACGTACCAAAAAAGGGTAAAACAGTTATACTGGTCTCAACCTTGCACGAGGAAAAATCAATAGATCCGGAAACAGGTGATCAAAAGAAACCAGAAATTATAACATTCTACAAACAGACTAAAGGGGGAGTAGACACCGCTGATAAGATGTGCGCTTCCTTTAGTGTAGCTAGAAATACAAAACGTTGGCCTATGGTGATATTTTTTTCCATGTTGAATATGAGCGGCATCAATTCCCAAGTAATTTATTTTGGGAACGGCTTCAAGCAGAAGAGAAGGGCATTATTTCTCAAGCAACTTTCCCATGAGCTTGTAGCAGAAGAACTTGGAAGAAGAAGCCAAAAAAAAAATTGGAATACCTACTGCCATTCAGGAACGACTTAAGAGATTCAGACCAACCGCAGATGACGAAATTCAAGACAGAAATGAAGAAGAGCATTCCCAGAAAAAGTTTAGATGTGTACCGTGTACTTCAGAAGCTGGTCGAAGGCGGCTTTCCAGATTCAACTGCAAAAAGTGGAAGCAAGCTGTCTGCTTGCAACATGCTAATTTTATTTGCAATTTGTGTTTCCAGAATACTACAGATCCACTTACAGACAAATAAAATGTGATTTATCTGATTTATGAAGGCTTTATTTGATTTCGTTATTATTTAAATTTTAATTATTATTTTTATTAATGTTAATAAAAAAATGAACTTAATTTAGTGTAGGAATAATTTGTTTATAAAATTTTTCGATTTTACAGTGAAAAAATAAAACCAAAACTATTTATAACTAGAAATACTACGTATGGATCTGTCAGACACATTGCGCCCGTTCATGTCCATATTAGTATTGCGCCCGACGGAAGGTTAAGTTCTTTTTTAGCATGTCTTGGCCCGGTGATTTGATAGAGAGAAGTTGCTTATGGCCCAAGAGACCTTCGCCTTAGTAGTGCTTACTGAGGTCGTAGGCGCCGGTGTCATCACAAAAGAGGGCTTCAAGGCTTGCATTGTTGACTGTCCAAGTTAGTCCTCTTGATTAATAAACGATGAGGCGGAAGGTCCCTTGGACAGGGTCTTAGTTTCGCTCCACAATGATTTCGAGCAAATCTTTCTTTCCCAACGAGAACCGAGTGCACTCAACTTGACTTACTCAATAAATTAAATTCAAATTTCAACAGTTTTCAACGGAAAAACAAAAAGTTTCAAATTTCAATGAAATTGCCAATGGAATTTGATACTAGATGTAAATGCCTGAATTAATGTACAATTGTACCGTAAATAAATCAAAGAAAAAACAAAGCAAACACGTTTTCAAGACGAAAAAACAATCCATAGTCACGGAAACGAGCAAACGGATTTGAGCCAGATTTGAACCATTCCCAGAGCGTTGCCACTGACAGGTGATTGAGGAATTTCTCTGACACGATCACAGTGGGAGGTATGCACTTGCATACAACAAAGTGTCAGGTAGGTACGTTCGTTTTGAAATAAATTTCTGATAAAATGTGTTAAAATTATTTTGAAATTTAAATAATTATTCAAAAATCGCAACTTGATAAAATATTCATTAAGTCGAGTTAGCAAGTGAATCAAACTGTATTCCGATGGAAACAAAAGTCGTTTATGTTAAGAAACGGTCCCAAACGACCACCGTGGAGTGCTTCGCATCGCATATGCAAGTCCACCAGAAAGAGCGAGCGGAAACAAAACAGGAGAAGACGAGAGGAAATACTATTTGATTTCAGTTGATTATTATAAACCCAACATCACGAACGTGAGTCGAATGGAAGTGGTACGAATCATCGTATCTCGAAAACGTACCCCGAACGCGATACTCTCATCACGGATTCTTCAGTCTACAAACGGTCGCCAATTAGGCAAGAGATAGACGACTACGACGATCATTCTTGAGACGCTCCGCTTAAAGAACACAAAGCCGTTCCCCGACACTCACTATCTGATCAGAGAGTTGAAAAGATCAACGCGTTATCGTGCATCCAGAACAATAGCGCGTTGTGCGTTTGTTGTGCATAATTAGTTTGTGAGGGTGAAGTGAATATTATTATGCGCTATTGTGTCATCGTAATTTGAAACGAGAAAAAGACCAAGTAATGACGATGGATACGCGGAATCTAGCAATTGTCCTCGTGGCGTTTGGTTTAATTAATTTAATCGTCGCGTGTCCTCGTGCGCCGAGTCATTTGCCTCATGGAAGGCGAACACGAGGTGATAATGGATATAAACTAATTGTCGCCGACGGTCCCAATGGATATGTGCCTGGGCGAACGTACAACAGTAAGTATGGGACAAGGTGGTTTGCTCTCATTGCTATCATCGGCGGTGATAACCTTAGTGACACCTTCAATGGCTTATTTTCTGAGGAATTATCAACGAATCTCGGTGGAGCAAACTCGTGATCCAAATCTCATCTCAGTTCTGCCGATTGAATAGGTTTTGCGATAAGACCAAGCAAAAACATGCTTAATTAACCGAAAAGCCGAAGCTTGATACTCGACACTCATCGAAATCTCATTCTATTTCAGTTGTGCTCCATGGTGCTCGCACACATACAAAGGTCCAACACTTTACCCACTTTACAATCACTGCTGAGGCGTCTAATGGCTTACGACGGCCAACTGTGGATAGTCCAAAACGTGTTGGTCGTTTCCAACTTTTCAGCGATGCTCTGACTAAATTCAACGAGAGATGCATAAACACAGTATCGGAGGCGGATGATCTTCCGAAAACTGAAATCCAGGTCATGTGGGTAGCTCCTGAGGCGGGGTCAGGTTGTGTTGCAATCTCAGCTATGGTATACGAAGGCGCACATGCTTGGTTCTCAGATGACGGTCAGCTGTCCCAGGTGATCTGCGAGAAGAAGCCCGACGCTAGTACGGTCAAGAAAGAGTGCTGTGCTTGCGATGAGGCAAAGTATAGTGTAAGCCAGCAATCAATCCTTCTCTCTATCCGATATTTTTGACGATATCGACTTTTTAGTTTGTCTTCGAAGGCATTTGGTCGAACGAGACGCACCCGAAGGACTATCCATTTGCTGTATGGCTCACTCACTTCTCAGACATCATCGGAGCATCCCACGAGGCGAATTTCTCCTTCTGGGGCGAAAACCATATTGCCACCGATGGATTCAGATCCCTGGCTGAGTTTGGATCGCCAACTGCACTGGAAGCTGAATTAAGAACCAAAGGTCCAAGACTAAGGACATTGATAAAAGCCGCCGGTCTTTGGTATCCTAACGTGAATCAAAATACTTCGTCGCACTTCCGGGTGGATAGGAAGCATCACAAGGTCTCCCTGGTTTCGATGTTTGGTAGGACTTTCCTGTACATATGCGTAACATTTTCTTACTCCTTGTTCATTCGTAGGCCCTTCTCCTGATTGGGTAGTTGGCATCAATGGCTATGATCTCTGCACCGAGGATTGTTCATGGAAAGAATCGATGGATTTTGATCTATTCCCATGGGACGCAGGCACCGATAGTGGAATCACTTACATGTCACCTAATGCTGAGACGATACCGCGCGAACGGATGTACCGGATCACCACGATGTACCCTGAGGACCCGAGAGCACCATTCTATAATCCAAATTCGAAGACCATGACTCCATTGGCCAAGTTATACGTCAGGAGGGAGAAAGTGATCTCAAGGAATTGTGATGATGATTTTCTGCAAGCTCTCCAACTCGACGTTTCTGATGAGTCCCAGGATCAGGATACTAGATGTGAGTGCAGTTAATCTTCGTCTATCTATGGGATGAAGTGATCCATTCACTATTTTCTAGATGAGTGCCGTGTAACCGACTATTCCGATTGGTCACCGTGCTCTGTGTCGTGCGGAAAGGGAATCAGGATGCGAACCAGGGATTACTTCAATCCAGAGAAAGCCAAGCAGGTCAAGTGTGCGCGGCAATTGGTGTCGAAAGAGATGTGCGTCGCTCCCATCCCAGAATGTGGGTGAGTATCAAAACGACTCCTCACACAAGCCATCATTATTCAACTGGTCATCTCCTTCAGAAGCCAAACCGATGACGATGATGAGGGCGAGAACTTAGCCAAAAGCCAGTCTTTAGTCAATGAGGACGGTGAGGGCGCAGGAGTTTGTAAAACCACTCCCTGGGCTGAATGGTCAGAATGTTCAGCTTCCTGTGGTATTGGAATCACCATGCGAACTAGGAATTTTGTCAATCATCTTGGACGTAAACGTTGTCCTCACATCAGTATCGTAGAGAAGCAGAAATGCATGAAGCCAGACTGTGCATTCCAAGAAGTCGAATTACCCGATCCGATGTGTCCGACAACGCAGTGGAGTGATTGGAGTCCATGCACGGCGACTTGTGGTCGCGGTGTCACGATCCGTACACGCTTGCTACTGGTAGAGGAAGATGCGGTGAAGGCTAATTGTACCACACGCGTCGAGTTGCATCAACAGAAAGAATGCTCGGTGAATCAAGAGTGTACCATCAACTACGATGTCGCTAAAGGTATTTCTTATCGAAATCTTTTACTCTGCGTCCTTCATTATGATATTTTCGATAGAAATCTGTCGCGAGAGTTCCGATTCCGGGCCGTGTCGTGGTGCCTACACTAGGTATGCCTTCAATCCAGACATCGGACGTTGTGAGGCCTTCACCTACGGCGGCTGCCGCGGCAATCGAAACAATTTCCTCAGCGAACACGACTGTATGAACACTTGCAAGTTCATTGGTAACCCAATTGGTCTATCTTATTACCCATTTCTGAGACTAACTATGTCCGCAGGTACCACTCAAGATGCCTACCAACGTCCCACGACCCAGTCACCCCCAGTATACCCCAAGCAAATCGTCCCGAAGCAGTCTTCTAATCTGAACGCTTCGGAAGACTGTGTCATGTCTGAGTGGACGAACTGGTCCGAGTGTAACGTCCGATGCGGATTAGGCTACTCGGAGCGATTCCGATACGTCGTCAGTGAGCCGAAGAATGGTGGACAGCCGTGCCCCAAGAGGACCGTCAAGCGTCGCCGATGTACCATGTCGGACTGTTAGATGAGTTGTTCTCGTCATTTTTGCTCCTTATATTCAAATATATATTATCCGAGTACAGACGTACATAAATTGCACTATTTTGATTGTTGCAATAAATATATTGATTTGAGAATACATGGCAACCCTACACTCTAGTGTTGTTTGCCTTCTTCTTTGTTGAACTTATTCGTGAACATGTTGATAAACGAAAGTAGCAAGAGAGAACGACATTCACTCAGAGAGTATTTCTCCCTCTGTATTTTCACTCAACTATGGATGCTGGAGTGAAACTTAGTTTGTTTTTTTTTGGATTTTCTCTTACAATAATTCGGTGGGTGTGTGTGACGATACAGTTGTTGAGGGAATCTTTCATTCTGATTGGGTTAAATCTCGTAGCAGCATGTTGCATGAACGAGTTTTTTTTTTGTCTTGTTAATAGCGCTTGGAACAACGAAGAGATGCAAAACCTTATAGCAAGAGGCAGTTCGTCGTCAATCAGAACGAGGAAGACTGGAAGACCGGAAAGCTTTAAGTCGATATGTTGGAGATTAGACGAACCTGCTTTTACGGTGCCTTAGATCTCAATAACCGTGGGAAACTTATCTCAAATATCAGAAGTTGGATGTAATAATTTTGCACTTTTATACTCTTGCATTGCTTAGCGAGTGTCTTATACCGGGGACAGTTCATTTATCGGGCGAATAAAATTGGTTTCGCATCAACTTGGGGGAGTCGACGGATTTCTATTTAGGACGGGAGGGAGATTTAGATTGGGAGGTCCAGGGAACCAGGTAGCCAGACAGCTCTCGAGCTGACCAGGCGACTATATGTAGCCAGACAGCTCTCGAGCTGACCAGGCGACTATAGGTAGCCAGACAGCTCTCGAGCTGACCAGGCGACTCTATAGGTAGCCAGACAGCTCTCGAGCTGACCAGGCGACTCTATAGGTAGCCAGACAGCTCTCGAGCTGACCAGGCGACTCTATAGGTAGCCAGACAGCTCTCGAGCTGACCAGGCGACTCTATAAGTAGCCAGACAGCTCTCGAGCTGACCAGGCGACTCTATAAGTAGCCAGACAGCTCTCGAGCTGACCAGGCGACTCTATAGGTAGCCAGACAGCTCTCGAGCTGACCAGGCGACTCTATAGGTAGCCAGACAGCTCTCGAGCTGACCAGGCGACTCTATAGGTAGCCAGACAGCTCTCGAGCTGACCAGGCGACTCTATAGGTAGCCAGACAGCTCTCGAGCTGACCAGGCGACTCTATAGGTAGCCAGACAGCTCTCGAGCTGACCAGGCGACTCTATAGGTAGCCAGACAGCTCTCGAGCTGACCAGGCGACTCTATAGGTAGCCAGACAGCTCTCGAGCTGACCAGGCGACTCTATAGGTAGCCAGACAGCTCTCGAGCTGACCAGGCGACTCTATAGGTAGCCAGACAGCTCTCGAGCTGACCAGGCGACTCTATAAGTAGCCAGACAGCTCTCGAGCTGACCAGGCGACTCTATAGGTAGCCAGACAGCTCTCGAGCTGACCAGGCGACTATAGGTAGCCAGAAATACGAGGGTGGTCCAATAAATACTTAGCCTGCAAAAGAAAAACAAAAATTTTGGAGAAATGATTTATTTTTCAATGTAGTCTCCTTTTAGCTCGATACACTTGACTCAGCGATGCTCCAACTTCTTTAATCCGTCTGAAAAATACGTTTTCTCGAGGTCTGCAAAGTAGGCCTCCGTGGCGGCGATGACCTCCTCATTCGACTGAAATTTCTGCCCGGCAAGTGACTTTTTCAAGTTTGGAAACAAAAAAGAAGTCGCACGGGGTCAAATCTGGAGAATACGGTGGATGGGGCAGCAGTTCGTAGCTCAATTCGACCAATTTGGCCGTGGCGAGGGCGAAGGTATGAGCCGGTGCGTTATCATGGTGGAAGAGCACTTTTTTCTTCGCCAAGTGGGGCCGTTTTTTCTTCAATTCGGCGTCGAATCGGCCCAGTAATTTGGCATAGTACAGCCCTGTGACCGTTTTTCCCTTCTCCAGGTAGTCGATGTGGATCATACCTTGTGAATCCCTGGCCATCACCTTTCCGGCGGATGGGACAGTCTTCGCCTTCTTCGGAGCACGTTCGCCAGGTGAAGTCTACTGTTTCGATTGTTCCTTAGTCTCTGGTGTGTACCAGTGGATCCATGTTTCGTCGACTGTCACGAAACGACGCGGAAACTCCTTCAGATTGTGCTTAAACAGCGTCAAACACTGCTCTGAAGTGGTCTCACGGTTGCGCTTGTTGACCGGAGTGAGCAAACGCGGCACCCATCGCGCCGACAGCTTTCTCATGCCCAAAATTTCATGCAGGATATGACCCACGCGATCTTTTGAAATGCCTACTGTCTCAGCTATGTCGCGCACCTTCAATCGGCGGTCTGCCAATACGAGATCGTAGATTTTTGTCACGTTATCCTCTGTGGTAGCCGTTTTCAGGGCACCTGGACGTGGCTCATCAAAAACCGACGTGCGACCACGTTGAAACTCGTTAAACCAATTTTTGATGGTCGCCATCGAAGGAGAAGAATCACCGTACACAGCATCCAAACGCTCTTTGATTTCGCTGCGCGATTTCCCTTCCAAAAACAAGAATCGAATCACCGACCGATATTGCTCTTTTTCCATTTTTCTAAAATCCGCGGACACTCCCGCTTCCACACGCGGTCAAAACAAAACTACGAGTCCGATCCGGCTGAAATTTCGACAGTAGCCTAGCCTGTACTACACGATAGTAAGTTGCTCTTGCGATACTGGCGCCACCTGGCGGTGAGGCTAAGTATGTTACTTATCGGACCACCCTCGTATTTATAACATTAATTTATTTATTTATTTATTTATTTATTTATTTATTTATTATTTATTATTTATTATTTATTGCTGATTGCATATTTATTATTTATTATTTATTATTTGTTATTTATAATTTGTTACTTAATATTTATTATTTATTTATTTAAATATTGTATTTAATATTTATTTATTTAAATATTTTTATTTTCCTAATTTGGTTTTTTTTTTCGTTATTTGCCTAGTTTTTGTTTTTTGTTATTGTTTCCTATCATTGTTTGGTAATGTGTTATTTCAGTAGAATTTATTTTGCTTTTGTTGCCGTTTGTATGAAATTCCGGACAAAACCAACGCATCACAATTTGCTCATATGATTTTTTTTTATTAATTTTTTTTTTTAAATTAAAATGACTGACAAAAACTAAATTCTAAAGTAGTAGTAGGCATGAATCAAGTCGCCAACAAAATCTTTGCAAATGGAAGGAGTTAGAGGCCAGACTTCGAATAGGAGAGACAATTGATAAAGGACAGGAAAATATCGTAGCTAAAGAAACAAAAAAAAAATGGCAGGAAATTCTTACTAGAATGGTCGATATTATTAAATTTCTCGCTAAACAGAATTTGGCTTTTCGTGGCCACAGAGAAGAAATAACCAGTACAAATATTTATTTATTTTATTTATTTATTTATTTATTTATTTCATCAAGCAGAGCACAAGGTCTCTTATAGACTACTTAATAACAAATTGAATAATAATTAGAATAATAACTTAATTGACTTAACAATAAACTTAATAACTTAATAACTAACCACCAGTGTTCAGTAGAGATAATAAGGATAACAATTCTTTCTTAAAGCAATCCCTACTTAGGTACATATTGAAATCAAGGACGCTACATACTGAGTTTGCCTGTCTTAAGCAGCGAGTTATGGGCTCATTATAACCATACTTTACTCTATGTGCAGGAACGTGGAACATTCTACATTGTCTGAGATCACGGCTAGGAACGTAAATACTCAACATGGAAAGCAAATCGGGACAAATGATTTTATAATTAATAACATCTCTCACAAACATTACTTCGAAATATTTACGTCGAGTTTCCAAAACTTGAATGCCTAGTAATAAACACCTTGAATTATACGTGTGCATATCGATATTCCAATGTAGCAATCTGATAGCTATTCTCGTAAAACGTCTCTGTATTCTTTCGATTCTCATAGAATGAACCGCATATATTGGGTTCCAAATAGTACAACAGTATTCTAACACCGTTCTGACATATGCGAAATATAGTGATCTTATAGTAAAAGGGTCTGAAAAGTCTTTGGAATTTCTGTAGATAAACCCCAGCATTGAGCTCGCTTTAGCAACAATATAGTCAATGTGACTTGAAAAACTAAACTTGACATCAAAAATAACACCAAGATCTTTCTTTTCATTTAATTTACATAATGAAGTTCCCCCTATATTATACTCAAAGGCAATCGGTGAAGCATTACGGGAAAAAGTTAGACTGTGGCACTTTGAAACATTTAGGTGAAGGTCATTTTTATTACACCAAATAGGGGCAACTTTTTAGAACTGGTGCACCTATTCGCAAACTACGAACCAATGCTTCGACAGCACATTTTACCAATAAAAATGGGTGAAAGAACTAGCAGTTATATGTGACCACAAATTCAAAAAGAGTTCATTAATATTTTAGGAGATAATGTACGTCAACAATTTTTCGGTCAAGTTAAAAAGGCCAAATATTATTCGATAGCATCCCAGATGTATCACACAAAGATCAAACCAGTCAAAAAAAAAAAATCAGAACGCAGTAATAGTGGAATTTTTAATTCATTTTGTCGAAACAAATAACAAAACAGTTGAAGTCATTTCTGACTAGATTTTAAGTAAGCTAAAAGCTAATGATTTTTATATAATGGATTGCAGAGGTCAATCATATGCCAATGCTGCTGTCATGGCTGGAAAATATACAGGAGTGCAGTAAAGACTGAAAGACATAAACCGAAAAGCAGAATATATACCGTGCTCCAATCAATCTTTGAACTTGGTTTGTATACATGCTGCTGCTGTTGAGCTATATTCGGTCACTTTGTTCTGTACCTTAGACGGAGGCAGATGAAAGCCTAAACACACGGACGGATGCAGGAGCATGGCTAATAGCATTGAAATCTTTTCCGTGTTTTTTGAGCTTTTGGAAACCAGTACTGCACAAAGTTATAATAATGATACCCAAATATACAATACTTGCAAACAGAAGGACTCAACCTTCATCAACGTGCTCAAAAAATAAATACATTACAGATCTTCCTTACAGAAAAAATGAGATGAATTGGTAGACAGTGCTGTTACTTATGCTAAAGAATTGTGTCAAAAACTTGGAATTTGAATGGAATGTCCCAGGGAAATATTAAAAAAAAAACATATTTTTGGTGACGGAAATATAAATGCCTTATCTTAGGAAATGAATACGTTCGCTTCAAGCATCGAGAGCGATCTTAAAAATGCGATGCAAGTATTAAAGCCATATTATTCAAAGTGGAAGATAAGACTAAACGAAAACAAAATGCAAGCTATCTTTTTCACAAGAAAAAGAAAACATTGCTTTCTACCTTCCGCTCAATTACAATTTAATGAAGTAAGTATCCCTTGGGAGTCCTGTGCTAAATATTTAGGAATCCTTCTTGACACAAAACTGATTTTTAATGACCACATAAATAGAAAACAGGACTTGCCATAAAATTGTTGTATCCTTTTATTCGTAGAATAATGAGGATTATCAAGAGAAAACAAAATAATAATCTACAAAGTGATTTTTCAAGCGATCCTATGGTTGCCAAGTCTAGGGTGATTGTGCAAATTGCCATATAAAGAAATTGCAAGTATGTCAAAATAAGATTATAAAAATATTGCTCAATTTGCCATGACTTCACTCTACCCTAGATCTGCACAAAAAAGTGAATGTTGAACTGATCCATGAAAGGATTGAAAAACTTAAAACTAGATTTGTGGAACGCTGTAGTTTTGCTGACAACCCCCTTGTAAAAGAAATATGTGATAATTAAATTGTTTTACTTCCACTAATATTTATTTATTTATTTTCTTGCTTGTTTACTTTTTTTTATTTTTTTTGTTACTTTTTGTTTATTTAATTAAGTACCCATTTATTTATTTAAATTAATATTATTATTTATTTATTTAATTAATTATTTTCAATTATTTTATTTATTTATTTATTATTATAATTTTTTTTTTGCTGGTATAGAAGGTTTTTGTCGTATTTTATTTCTAAAGCATTTTGTTATTTTGTCTTTTCTTTTCAAAAATTATCAGTGGAAAGATATAACCTAATTATCAAATCCCTGTGTTGTAAAATGTGCGGTAGCATGCCATTGTAAATTTTACATACGTAATAAATATCTATCTATCTTAGGAAATGAACTGCGACGAAAATTATTTCCTTCCTTAGACAGGGTCAGTGATGAAATACAGCAACGTTTTCAACTGTTACGAAATTTCGCGATAGGTTAGGTTAGGTGAAAGAAGGGGAGTGTGATGGCTAAGCATCACTTCCACTCGGAGGCCAAAAGGCCCATTGGGATTCCCTTCATTTGTGGGGTACACATATAATTGACCTGTACTATCACGTGGTGGCTGAAACCCCGTGCTTTTTTTGAATTTTAGAAGATCCGATATATCTGCATTTGCCACATCCGCCATCTCTGTAAAAAATCTTTGGCCCAGCGACGCTAGGCGTTGATTCTGGAGAGCTGGGCAGTGGCAAAGCAGATGTTGGATCGTCTCAGTTTCTTCTTCATCGCCGCACTCCGGCAGAGATCGCTGGATCCCGAGTCCCATTTCCGGAGCATTGCTCCAATGGGACAGTGTCCTGTGATCACTCCGACGAGCATACGGATCGAGTTTCGGTCCAGCGCCAAGAGCTTCTTTGTTTTTTCCGATATTGAGCTCTGGCCACGATGATCTTGTCGTGTAGCTGTCGTTTCTTGTAAACCAAGACGAGTTGGCTTCTTTGATGATTGTGTCGTTTATGATCCGGTATAATGCGCTGAACGGTGGTTGCAATGACGTGTCCGCTTCGCTGTTGTCCAGTTCAGACCCTTGCCTGGCCAATTCGTCCACTCTTTCGTTCCCTGCGATTGAACTGTGACCCTGGACCCAGCAGAGTTTCACTTTGTGGTGTCTGATGGACTTCAGTGATTCGCGATATTTCATGACAGCCTTTGATCTCATTATACATGATTCTATTGACTTCAGTGCAGACTGGCTGTCTACCCGGCCCCAGTGCCTGTGTCCATTTTCGATCCGTCGGTGAAGAGAGTAATCTCGTGGTCGTTGATCACAGCGTTTGACAGCCACTCTTCTCTGTCGGGGAAAGGATTGGTATTCTGAGAGAGAAGTCATTTTGGGGGAAAATATAGTCGGTCGTAGCTGTGAGGCTACTAAAACCATGTTTCTTTCCCAGGTCGTCTATTATTCTAAGTATGGCCGCATGTCCGTAGTTGGCTTGCTTCCACAGAGAGGACTCCCTTAGTCTAAGAGCGCTCTTTGCAGCGCAGCCTTTTATGAATAGATCCAGGGGGAGGAGATGAAGTATCATGTCCAACCCTGCTTGCGGCGTCCAATTTCGCGATATACTCGTAGTTCGACTTTCTCACCCCAGCAAAACTCTTGGATAAAATCGATGAAAGCAATTCAGATGTTGCACCTCATGAGGATGACATTGATGAATTTGAGATCGAACGCGTATGGTTAAGAGCAAATATACATATGTATCTTCTACAAGCAAAAAAAATTAAATCGCCAATAAAAGATCACTCGAACTATTAAAATATGTAATAAGTTAGTCTGCCTAACATGACAAAAATGCTTCGTTTTTTTCTCACAATTGCAATAAATAATGCCGACTATTAGAGGAGTTTCTCAAAGTTGAAGGTTATTAAAAATTATTTAAGGTCCACAATGAGCACTTTAAGGCTAATGTGGGTATCGTGGCTATAGAGCAGGAAATCACAGAGACAATAGATACTGAAAGAATAATAAGAGAATTTACCCTAATAAAAAGTAGGAAAATAAAATTTTAAAGAAATTTTCTGTAAATAAATAAAAGAGTTTCTGGAAAAAAAAATAAAAAATTAGTTACATATGTACCTGAATTATGTTTCTTTTTATAATTCGTGCAGGTTCAAGAGTGTACGCTCTCATAGTGTTTGTCACGCTGGACGGGGATGGTTTGTGTCGAAGATGTCCGTTCACTACTCTCCGGGGGTGGTTGTCCTAGATAGGATTCGACTGAATTTGCATAGGTTCATAGTAACTGCTTTGTTTCCATGTCACTAAGGTGTTATATTGGAAATGCACACACACAATATGAATTTTGAAGTGATCTTATCCTGCGAGTGTTAAGTAGATCTACCCCGGGCGGTCGCCATTGAGGCCACAAAAGTATTTAAGGAAATCTAAAATTTTTGGAACGAAATTTTAAATCGAAAGGGAACTGGCAACAATTCGATGAATTTCGTGAGTTAATCAATGCAACTGAAAATTTGGTCAACGCTTTATAACCTTTAGTCTTTGCCTCTAGTCTTAATAACTTGTTCATATAAAAATGTGCAAGCTGCTTTCGATGCCACTAAGGACCCTCCAACTATTGAGGACCTACGTGCTCGTTTGCTAGAAGTTCGTAACAAAACGCGGATATTGGTGAACCAATGATCTATGTATTGAAAGTATGCCAGACAGATCCAAATCACATCCAGTCTTTATGCATAATTTAACGCAACCTGATTCGGAGAAAATTTTATAAACTGCGCTAGTCGACAGAATGACATTCAATATCCCACAAAAGGTTTCAAGATCTCGTCATTAATCACCATAACCCGTTTGGCAATAATGCTGCATTCGGACTCTTCTGGTTCCTGATGACTAACCTCTCAACCGGTGCTTTCATAAATATTTATTAAATAGTAAAAGTAATTGCATCTACAGTGTTGTTCAAAATGAATTCCAATAAATATGGATTGTCGTCAGCAAATCAAATGTATTCCAAAGTTAATTACATCATTAGCCCTCATTAAGTTTGTTTTACCAGCTGGGCTATGAAAAAAAAAACTCAAACCGTTCCAATCGTTAGTAGGAAAACATCCAGAACAAATAAAATCATTTGAAAAACACGTTGTTGTTCTAAATACTTCATAACTTCTGGCCTCTTCCGAATTGGTTTCTCGCAGTGACCTTAATTACCCAGAAGTCTTAATTTTTTATGATCAAACCTCCATGGATGAGGTATGCATTCATACACGTGTGGTTTGTTTTCTATGTAGTTTTATAGGCCAACTTCTCGTTTTTTTGGACGAGTGTTTACGAACTTGTGCTTAAACTGTAGTTTTTAATTGCAGACAACTATGGGGGAGGTTTATTTTTACACCGTTAAAACGTGTGTTTGGAGATACTAAATGCAACCTGAAATAAACAAACAATTACGGATAAGAGAGTAAACAAACAAAGATAGGAAATGTGGTGTGAAAGGTGTCTAGCTGTGTTGCCACCCGGGATTATTATTGTGAGTTAAATGCCATAAAATATACACACGTGAAACTGCTTGGGGTCGAAATGTTTTAGAAGAGACGTTCATTGGGTTTTGAATCGTGATCCTTCAGCCTCTGAATATGAGTTTTTCTTCAGAATAGTATTACTATGCAAGAACATAGATCTTGTGAAAGGATTCATTTGGAAATGGGGGCATAAGCGACCCTTAAGGCAGATATTTTGCTGAGTGATGGAACGGGTTTTGGGTACATTTGTGAATATGAAATGTCGATTTGACTTACAAATGTCATAATAAATCAGGTATTTGGAGGGTGATTTTGTCAATAAAACCCAAAATGTTATACTCTTTTTATCCCCTTAAAAACGCAGAATCTTGAACCAGATAAGGACTATCTTCGGGCAGTTTTATTTCATCAGGACTTATGAACGTTGGCTTGTTCCACAGAAAAAATCGAAGTTGTAGATAAAGACTCGATTTAAACCTAAGCTAACCGTACAACTGTCTCCAAACGTAATGGGTTCCATATCAATCGAAAGCAAGAGACATCGATAAGCGAAGGACGATTTCAGAAATGTTGCTTGATCGGCAACTGGCGATAAAAAGTGGATCTTTTTCGACAAGCCTAATGGGTCATAAGCCTAAAAGTTCATGGGTAGACCCAGGCCAACCATCAACCTCGAGGCTAGTACCCAGAACCAGAGGGGAATGGTGCTAATGTACTGCTAAAATCTCTTGAAACGATTACTGAGAATCGCTACCGTTAAAAACTGGTAAAATTAAGTCGAGCATTGACGCGAAAACAGAATATACCCATTTCCATCGTGACATCTCTTGTTTGCATATTGTAAGCTAAATAAGAGCAAATAGTCTCTTTTAAGTATAAACTGGGAAATCCTGCCCCACTCATGATTTTCACGAGACTTGGTCCATTCTGATTATGTTTTTTTGTTTCAATTGATGCAGCACTTTCAGTCCTACGAAGAAGTGAAAAATTGACTCGAAGCTATTATTCACGACCTTAAAACACGATCATTGATATCGGCATAATTCTTCAATCGCCAGAAAGATGGACAGAAGTCAGAGCTTACTTACTTACTTAACAGGCCAGCGATCCATGGAGGATCTGAGCCTGGGCTATGGCTCAATTCCATCCTTGACGGTTCCGGGCACGCTGCTTCCAGTTGTCAAGACCAAGTTGTCTAACATCCGCGATTACTTGGTCTTTATACCTGAGGTTCGGTCTTCCTCTTCTTCTCGAACCAGAAGGCTCGGAGTCGAAGCCCCTCTTAGCTGGGGCGTTGGTGTTCATGCGCTTGTGTAGTCGACGGATCTTGACCTTCCGGGCTACATCTACATCTTTGCACAGCTCGTAGAGTTCGCGGTTATGTCTTCTCCTCCATTCACCTTCCTCACAGACAGGTCCAAATATCCGGCTCAGAATTTTTATTTCGAAAGAACTCAAAATGAGCTCCGTTGTCCTGCTTATCGTCCAGCTTTCGACTGCGGACAGCAAGACTGGCGGTATAAGCGTTTTGTAAAGTATGACTTTGGTTCTTCGAGTGAGGAATTTTGACATAAGTTGTTTGGACAATCCGATGTAGCAGCGGTTGCCAAGGGCGATTCTATGCCGGATCTCCACTATGGTGTTGTTTGTGAAATTTACGTTTGCCCCGAGGTAGACAAACAAACAACCTCGAAATTGTAGCTGTCAATTGATACGTTTTGTCCCAGGTGTTGAGCGACGGATTGGTTTTTGCTTGACAGCATATACTTTGTTTTATCCTCATTGACCTTAAAACCAACTCGTTTTGCCTGTTCAACAACATGACGGCGCGACCGCGCGATGATCAATATCATCCGCGTATCCTAGCAGTTGGACAGACTTGTTAAAGATAGTGCCTTCCCTGTTAATGCCTGCCCTTCGCACTATCTGCTCCTGTACCAGGTTGACGAAGTCACACGACAGCGCATCTCCTTGCCGAAATCCGGTGCATGTTTCAAACATTTCAGAGGTTCTAGAACCGAGCTGCACGGTCCATCGCGTATTTTTTAGCGTGGCGCTACACAACCGGATCAGTTTTCTCGGAATCCCGAACTCAGCCATCGCATCAAACAATTCTTTACGATGAATGCTGTCGTATGCGGCTTTGAAATCGATGAAGAGATGGTGTGTATCGATTTGAAACTGATTGGTCTTTTCCAGGGTTTGTCGAAGTGTTAAAATTTGGTCTATAGTCGATTTGCCGGGCCGAAAATCGCACTGGTAGCTGCCGATTAGTGCGGTGCAAAAGGGCTTTAGAGGGCCACTCAATATGTGACATTAAGCAGGGATATACCTCTATAGTTCCTGCAAGAGGTGGGATCGCCTTTTTTGTAGATGGGACAATTGAGCTGGTATTCCAGTCGACGGGTATGCTTTCTTCTTCCCAAATTCTACAGATGATCTGGTGCATGCCACCAGAACATCGCATGGAAGATTTCACGCTCTCAAGTACAGGCGGAGACAAAGTGCAGTCTGGGAGCATTGAGCTGGCTGCAAAATGTACGGATATCAGATTGGTTTCGTCTGGTGAGCTGACAGTTGGGATGTCTTTGTAAATGAGCGTAGAGATTGAGGAGGAGGCAGAATTTTTTATGTTTTCCACAAATGACCAAAAGGGTTTATTCGTCAATGACTATATACGCTGATGATGTTCAATTACATTTTTGACATAACATCGGTCCTTCATGGTTCCCCACAAAAAAATTCCAAAGGGGTCAAATCGCAGCTTCGAGGCGACCAATTGACATCGCCAAGACGGCTGATAGTACGATTTCAATCAATTGTTGCATGGGTTGTGTGGCATCCTGCATGAACCAGAGGTCGTCCGAATCCATGTCTTCAATTTCAGTAAAAAAAAAGTCGGTTAACATCGCTCTGTAACGCCCACCGTTGACCGAAATGTTGTTCCCAGCCTGATTTTCAAAAAAAAAAATGATCCAATGATGCCACCACTCCACAATCCGCACCAAACTCTCACTCTCTGTAGATGCATTGGCTTCTCGATAATAACGTGCGGGTTTTCCGAGCCCCAGATGCGGCAATTTTGTTTGTTAAAGCAGCCGCTGATATGAAAATGTGCCTCCTCAGAAAAGATAATTTTTCGCCCAAAATCGTTGTCCAATTCAAACTGCTCTAAGGCCCAAACTGCTAAGCGATAACGAAGCGGATGGCAGCGCGCCTTCAATTGCTGAGCCAATTGGACCTTGTAAGCGAATAATCTGAGTTCTTACACTCTCGGCCACAGCAGCCACATTCTCGTCGGTGCACACCGTACGACGACGGGGACCATGAGTGTTGTCCACTAGCATACCAGTCTCACTAACTTTTGCACAAACTTGCGTACAGCAGTCGCGGTGGGTGCTGCCAAAACTTCTTTTTAAAAAACGCACTGTTTGGGCTACACAGGATTCATTTTGGAAATACGTTTTCAATATTTCCCAACGTTGTTCAAGCGTAAAGCGACTCAGTTCGTTCCGCGGAGGTATGATACTGACTTTATGTCAAGATTTCAAACGCTCTCGAAATCAGCACAAAGTCCGACGAAATCGGGGGTTCCTGTATCTGCGGCAACTATTTTCATCTCATGAGGCAAGCAGGCTCAGGGAACCCCAGCTCTTCTTCAATGACCTCTTTCAACTTTCATTCGCAAGTAAGGGCTTTTCTTTTATAGAATCTTCTACAAGAACTCTTTTTCAGTGACTGTAGTTTGGCATTCGTTTTGCCCATTTTCCCTTACTTCTGTTTGGTTTTTCATTGAGTGTACAACACGACAAAGTATCGCTTAAAATATGTTTTCTACTGTGCTGGGTAAACGCCTTAAGCCTCTCCTGAACAGCTATACAGAATCATGTCTTGTCTAAGCATTTCTGAAGATGTGCAAGATGGGTATGAGAATTCTTGTTGTTTAACTTCGGTCTAAAATAAAATCGGGTGGGACGACGCATTGTCATGTGATTTCTTCAACATAATTTTTGAGTAGATTCCACGGAACTCACTGGCCAACATAAGAAGCACGACGCATATCTGCATAGTTGTTTGAATACGCTGAGGATTTTAACCTAAATGAAGCTTGGGGGCATTGAACCAGAAACGAATAGGGTGGGTCTGAGGTTTAATGAGGACAAAACCAAAAAGATGGCGTGCAACACCGACGTTTTGCTCCAAACGTCAACTTTAGCGACTACACTTAGAAGAAGTCAAAGATTTCGACAACCTTGCCTTACAAGTTCTTCGCAGCAGGGACACCAAGGTACAAAACTTAATAACTCCGATCTTCCAGCCCATATTCGATTCGGTGAAAATTGTATGTGCTTACTGGTCCCGTTTGTGATAACGGAGAGAGGAGGAGGAGTGACAATCAAGAACGTTTCTATGCAATCAGTATGTAAGGTGGCTGGCCCTTGTAGAGCCACCACTGCTCCAGCACAAAAAGTTTTTGATGCAACGAGAACGTCACAACAGACAACAGGACCTCAACCAACTGAGTGTGTGACGATGGAAGACGTTAGCTTAAGATCATAAAAGCGTGACTTGTTGGTTGGGGGCTATAACGAAATAGAGCGACGTCTAAGCTGCATAATGGAAGTTATAGTCAACTTAAAGGAATACCCTATTCCTTTTGAATGAATGGATCTAACTGGATTCACAAGAACGTAGATCACTTTAACTGGACCAAGCCTTCTAAACAACATTTGTAAGACCTTGTCGAGCGACAACCTGACAAGACATCATGTATCAATTAAGGAGAAGATCCAGAAATTAAGAGCTAAACCAAAGTGGATCAGAGAATTAGATAAAATTTCAGAAATGTTATTTTGGGTGCGTAAAATTGGACCTTGCAAGTGGCACAAGCGTTTTCAAAAAGACCTTAAAATGTCCAAGATGACGTACCCCGAAGAAACATCGAAAAATTGGACGAAATCGAAATTGAAATCGGCTGAAGAAGCTGGCATATCATTTGACTTTTGCCACAAAATTGTCCCAAAACTTTTGATTTTGTTTGAAGCAGCAAAATTTGTTACAAAACTTTCGAATAGCGGCGAAAAGAAGTCACTTAGAAGTCGCTGGGTGAAATCAATAAGCTTGATGAAATGAAGGTTCCGACGTCCAAGGGGAATAATTTTGGAATGCCATGTGCTTGACAAGTGCAATCGAATGCGAAGGATGGGCTTATGGTGTTTTTTGTTGTTCCCACAAGTTCAGACGGTTAATAAGGAGTGCTTCCCATAAGCTACCGCTAAACAATTTTTTTCGCAGAACGTTAAAATTGACGAATATAGTGGTTAAGGTGGTTATGGTGGTTATGGTGGTTAAGGTGGTTATGGTTGTTAAGGTGGTTATGATGGTTATGGTGGTTAAGGACTTTGTCTTTGACAGAAGTGACACGTTTGCTAAT
The DNA here is from genome assembly GCA_958301585.1 of Merodon equestris. Classification (NCBI taxonomy): domain Eukaryota; kingdom Metazoa; phylum Arthropoda; class Insecta; order Diptera; family Syrphidae; genus Merodon; species Merodon equestris. The sequence continues at coordinate 112,980,744 of OY284416.1, forward strand.
CACTGTTCTTTTTCTTTTCAAAAGTTAGCAGACTCTTTTGGAGACTCAATACTAAGTCCTTCATGTAGCGGTGCTGTTCTATGGCGCAGAACCAGGGATTCTTTCAAAAGTGACTTCGGCCAATTCGAGAAAAAAACTCTGTTTGATGTCTAAAGTTGTATTTCGGGACAGAAAAGACGATGGAGCAAAGGAAGACTGTGCGCTACAGTTAAGAAGAGACCTAATTCGACTGGGAGAGTTGAGATCTCCCTCATTAAAATAACTAAGCTTGTCTAAGAAAGCACCATGGCTCAGTAGTTAGTCTTCTGGACTCCGACACTGTGTGCTTGCGTGCACAAAAGTCTATCTAACCGTCATCTTGTGTAATTGAATTTTGTAAAAAATCACATTTACTCAAAACACCTTCGTATTCGAATACTTTTGCGCGCTAATGTAAGCCCTATTATCTCTTTTTTATTCGAATGTCCACCATAAAACAAAGATGAAAACAAAACTCAAAACACAAAAGAATATGGAAAAAAACACTTAAAAAGGAAAAATACCCAAAAACCTATCCCTCATTCCATACACTTTTCGACCGTACGTATTCCCTCATCCAAATCCACTCAGCAGTATCTCTCCTTCTCGTTCTAGCCCCCTATTGTTCTCTGTTTGCATGCGTACAGGTCTCCGAAGCCACATCGTGAGAAAGGTACGTAACGTCGTATCGTATGCCTCTCCTCGTCATTTGTTTCTGATTTCACTCTTTCTGATTCACTCCTCTATCCCATACTTGTTCGACATCGCACATTTTCCTGTTGGCTGTCGGAGCTCCGAGTAGCCTTTCCCAGTGCTCGCTCGTTGGGTCGTTCCATGCACAAATGGTGCTGCTAGACACGATATCAAGATTGTTTCCCGTCAGTGTTATAATTGGAGTTCTCCTTTCTGCATCTCTCCTTCGTGTGTTTTTGTTGTCTTTCTTCTATTCATTCATCCAGTTTTCCTCTTCGCGTTTCGTATTCGACAACTGGCTGCTGGAGAGTCTGCAACGAGGTAAGCATCGAGCATCTGATTCAGTCGATTCGGTAGTGTGCCAGCAGTCCGTGTGGGAGGCTTGATTCCGAAAAAGAATTCCGTGAAATTAAAGTGCGAGTGCCGCGAATCAACTGTTGCACGACAACGGTTACATAAATTGATGTCGTGTATCCTAAAGATACAATAAATACGTCGAGTCCTTGTGTCCAGTGAGTAGGAAATACCAAAGAAAAGGAAGACAGAAAAAGAAAAACAAGATTCGAAAACCAGTTCCTCGCTTCCAGTCAACACAACAACAAAGTAGCAACAAGGCTTCACCACAGCCCAGCAGAACACAGACCTACAGAACCACGAAACCACGGAACCGCGGAACCGAGAGCAACATCACTACAAACCCACAGCTCAGAACAAGACCGTGTCGAGTCGTTTTTTTTTTTCTCGTTCAATAAAAACAAAAAACCAGAACCGACTTATGAATCACCATCAGCATCATCTATCCACTGGCATCGCAGATTAGGGCGGATTTGTCGTCCAATTGTTTCGCAGAAAACATTTCAATCAGCTCACCATCCATATGTTGTAACCACCGCCCGGGGGTGTCCTCTCGTGCAAGAAGTCAACACAGGATCCATTTGTCGAAAACGGTCTTCCACATACCCCGCAGAAGTGCCCAAGTGTGCATTAGTGCGAGCTGATAGCTTCCGGCTCACAGTGCAGTGCTTCCCTGTTTTTCTTTTGTTTTTTTTTTTTTCATGTACCTGAGTGCTGGTTTCAAAACACCGTCTCCCCGGAACCCGATCGTATTGCGAAAATCCACTGTAGTCGTTGGATTTTTATTTCATATTTTCGGTTTCTCATTAAATTTATTTTGTTGTTGTTTTTCCCCTCCGTCTCGTTTCGGCATTTTCGAATTCGTTTTGATAAGTTAATCAATTTTTTTTTTCATTTCTTGTTTCGTTTTATCTTTTCCCATTTCTCGAAACCGGAAAACCTTTCAATAAATGCAGAATTCTGTATAATTAGAAAAAAAAATTTGTATTCGAAAATAAAAAAATTGCTGCATCGCGGGTGAAGTGGACGAGCAAAAATCACGGAATGGTCATCATCGGTCGAAAATGATGTAGAAATTTATTGATTTGGAAATTTAATAAAAAAAAATCGTGAAAGAAACAATTCTTCGTTGCAAAGATTGTTTTCGGACGAAGTGCAGGTGAGTGATTGATTGTGGTTTTGTTTTTGGTACGTTAATGGTATTGAGAACTGTAGTTCATTAATCTACTGGATCACCCGGGGGAATTTGTGTTTGATTAAGCATAGCGGTGCCCGGCAATGTGGTCCGTGTTGAGTAATACCACCAAGCGGTGTTGAAGTGGAATTATAGCTTTTTGAGTGGTATTTTGTGGGCACGGACTTCAGGTTAACCTTTGGTATATAGTTGGACATATTTATAGTAGAATTATGGGGTGTTTGAAATACAGCTTTTTAGGGTTTAAAGCATCAGATTTAATTTTTGAAATTTTTTAAAGCCTTATGCATGCTACATTTTGTGATTCCTTATAGACCTTAAAGGTGTTAAATTTCTTGGTTTTTCTTATGAAAGGTTGACTTTTTGGTTGTATGTATGTATGTCATGCAAGGTTCGCTACATTTGTAGATGCATCAGCTTTTTTTCGATTTTTTTATTTTTTTATTTTTATTGACTACTGATGGTGGCAAAGTGTTGTGTGATTACGTTCGCTTGCCTCTTCATTTCAGATTTAGATTTCTATAATCATTGTGTCACCCCCAGTTTTTCATCACAATTAAAAGGCAACCGTATCGTGTCCATCATCTTTTATTACTTTTCATTGGCACATTGACCAAGGTGCATTCTTGGCTTATCTGGATCACAAAAAAGGATCGTCTCATGTCTTCCCCTTGTTTCGACTAAAACGAAATTTGCAATCCTTCCTTGTGCCAGTAAGATTTAAACTCGGAAGTTCACAGCCTCGACCACCTTTCGTCAAACCTCCCTGCCATGAGTGTGTTCTTTCCATATTTCGCTGTTCTGTCCCAACTCTTCTAGACCTATCCTTATATTATATTCAAATCTATCGCGTGCCCTTCCTTGTGGTCCGATTCCTGCGGGTTTTCCAATTATTGATCGAGCGGAGCGTAGCGGAGCGAGAGCAATCACCCACTTTTTGGCCTAGCGCGTGCATGTACGGGGAATATAGTGGTCCGAAAACGATTTCGGACTAATCTTGTACGCACTAAATGTAGATATCGGCTATAACCACACATGTGTGCAGCATGTCATTCGATAGATCTAGGTCTGTAGATGAGCCATAAATTATCAAATGAAATTGTTTGATTGAAAAATAGTGAGAAATAACGAAGTAAAGTTTAGAAAAGTGCCATGCGGAGCGAGAGCAAGGTTGATAAAACAACAAATTTGCTCGCTCGATCAAAAATTTTCAGTAGCGGAGTTAAGCCCGCGCATACTGATCTGCCTAGTTATTTTTTTTGACGATTCGTCCATTGTCCATTCGTTCTACGAGTGAATGTTTTGGTGATTTTAATCTCGGAAAATGATTGGAGCTGAATAAAGGTCCTTGAGTTATTGACTGTGTAGTTGTCTCTACTGTCCTGTGTTCCACCAAAGATTTTCCTTAAGATCTTATTTTCAAAGACTCGCTGCACATTTTAGTTTTGAATTATTCCTTCATCGCGAAGAAGCACGCATTGCCGATAAGCAGCTTTTTATGTGATTCTATTGAGGGTAATTCCCCTCTCGTTTTATTGAAGAGAACTCATTACGAATTCCAGCACCAAATTAAAAAGAAGTGGAGACAAGGCATCTCCTTGTGTTAATCCTTCCGCATTTTGAATGTTTCCGATAAGATATTTTCCGCTTAAACTTGTCATTTGTTTCCCTTTAGGCATACTTGTATCAGTTTCACCAACTTTTTCGGGATTCCGAGCTTTACAAGGACGTGATACATTTTTGATCAATTCAAATTAGATTTAGATTTAGAATAAATTGGGGGGAGGGACAATGTTTCCTGATCACTGTGGCCTCTGATGGGGCGATTGTGATGTCCCCCATTGAGAGTACTTAGTATGCTTTTGAATGAACTAGCAGCAATTTCTTCAGCTCCAAGATAATGCCTGCCTAGGTGTTTGTGTCGTGTTCTGAGGAGTAGCACAGTATGTCCTCTGCTGTTTTTACTACTTCGTTACATATTCTGCAGATGTCATCTTGTGTGATGCCCATGGTTTTAAGATTTTTGACCGGGCAGTGTCCAGTGAGGAATCCTATGACTATACGAATCCGATTCCTAGAGAGTTTAAGGAGTCGTTTCGTTCTTTTGAGGGAAGTGGTTGATAGGAACATCTTGGCTTGTCTGCTACCTTCCGTTTGTGTCCAATAGTGGTTGGCCGTGTTCCTCAACCATTCCTTTATGTAGCATTTTATGTTGTTGATAGGTATGCCGAAGAATGGTCTTGGCATCGTGAATGGTGATGCAGAGCCTTTTCTTGCTAATTGGTCCGCTTTTTCGTTTCCTGTATAGCCACTATGTCCAGATATCCACTTTTGGAAACAAAAGAGTTACTGTGAACTATAACCAACGCAAATTCAGTCGAATCTCTCAAATCCTATCTAGAACAACCACCCCCGGAGAGCAGTAAACGAACATCTTCGACACAAACCGTCTGCACCCCGTCCAGGTTGTGTGACAAACACCTTAAGAACGTACACTCTTGAACCTGCACGAATTATATAACTATAAAAAAAAAAGATGAGATGAACTCTGTTTATGTTGGCCAGCTGGCGTAATAGTTGTAAGCAGTCCCATACCAATTTAGAGGTGACTTCGTAGCTTGTGAGGGCTAGGAGTGCAGCCTTGCTGTCAGAGAGAGTATAAATGTTTTTATTGGTTATATTTTCTCTGAGGCAGAGTTCAAATGCGAATATCTCTGCTTGAAATAGGGAGTTGTATCTGTCTATGCTGTGATAGATGTGAATTCCAGTGTTAGCTCCGTATACTCCAGCGTCAACAGCTTCGTTCGTTTTGGATCCATCTGTGTACCATACATGGGATTGACTATCGAAGGAAGGTCTATTTTGCTCCCAGGTTTGTCGAGCGGGAATTGTGACCTTAAAACTTTGGCTGAAGTTATACTTTGGAAGACAATTGTCTATAAGGGGTATTTTTAGGATTTCAAAAAGAAAAAGCCACAATGAGTCTATGGGCGAATGTGATTGTTTCTTTTTTAAGTTGGAGGTGGATGGGTGGTATGTCTTTGGCGACTTCTAGCGCTGCTGTGGGGGATGATCTCATGGCTCCTGCCATGCAGATACAAGCTAGTCTTTGTAGTTTGTTGAGCTTGGCTTGTACTGTTTCTTTTGTTTTGTGCCACCAGACGGGCGCAGCGTATGTGAGAATTGGTTTTGTAATGGCTGTATATAGCCAGCGAGATATCTTGGGATTAATGTCCCAAATTTTTCCAGTAAGACTTTTGTTGGTCCATAGAGATCCTGGTTTTCTCAATAGTCCTTGTGATGTGAGAGTTCCAAGTAAGCTTTTCGGCTAGTGTTACACCTAGATATTTGGCTTCGTTTGAGACGACTATTATTTCACCAAATAAAGTGGGTTTTTAGGTTAGGTAGCTGGTGTAATACAGATCAGTAAACATGTGGTACCCCTGCGCACCTGAGACTCTATTCAATATTATTGTATAAGGGGATTCTTGTTGATACTGGGGTCCAGTCATGTCAATGTTTCTGTTGTAAGGCTGCCATAGTAAGGTAAACTTCAAAAATATAGCCCGTAATTTAGTCTGCCAGAGTCGCCTCTCGTCCGTAAAGGTTTCATTTTCATATTAGATCTATAACCTGAAAAGACTATTTTTCTGCTATGATCATTCGACAGATCTAAACAGAAGATTTTTTCGGATGGAAAACTTCCTGCAAGTGACACTTATTTGGCTCAAAGTCGATATTTTCACACACAATGCTGTGAAAGTTCAAGGTGCCCAAACTTACTCGCTATGAAGATCTGACATTTCAGAACGCTATTTGTCATTAGCGCCATCTATTTGGAAATTATGAATTTGTACCCCGGATATACGAGGTTTGTTCAATTTATTTTATCCTCTTTGCCCTCAGACATAATTCAAGCGCCAGCGCTTTTTCTAATTCTCGAAGTACTTCTGATATGGGATTCTTGGTATAGCCTTAAGCTATTTATCTCTTCAATCATGGTAAATCTCCATCAGTTCATTGGGTTTTCCAGTTTTGAGAGGAGAAAAAAGTCGCAGAGTCCAAGTGCGATAAATATCGTGTTTTTAGCCAACAAAGAACTCATGATGAACCAGCCATTGTAATCGAAGAAAACAATGAGCAACATTTTGAAATCGAACGTGTTGTTTTCGGTCTTAGGTCTTCTGATCGCTTCCATTAGGACGGTTGGGTTTTTGTCCGACGTTCAAACTATATACCCTTGAGTTAGAGGTGACCCTTTTCAGCAAATTTGGATCGTCATTCATGTTATTCAACAGCTTTTGAGCGATGTTCGTAATTTTGGTCAAAATTTAGGGATTTCGATTTCGGAACAAACTTCGCTGACAATCCTTTCGTGTCCAAAATGTCTGAAAAAATTTCATGGTATATGCCGACCGATATGCTAATATACTCTGCAACTTTTTTCTCACAAAATTTAATCCAGACTCTTTGATTAATTTTTTTTTCAATCGCAAAAATTTGTCAAGGACACCAAAGCACGTCTGACCTTTATGTTCGTAAAAAAAAAAAATTAAATGTCCAAAATGACTGACGATATCAAAATATTTTAGGGGACATGGGTACCATTATAACAAAAGAGAAAATTCGAATATCGAATGTACTTATCTCAAGAAATTCAAAAGGTCACTCTACTTTTTGAACAAACCTCGTATGAATGAGTTTTGGAACAAAAAATGCTCAGAAGATCGTGCCCGAACCCTGGTGACATTCAAAAATGTTATTTGCAAGATTGCGGGCAGCGATATTAACCTGAACGGCCAACCGTGTACTGGACGTGGATTGCTGAGAGACTAATTATCGATTAAGCATTAATATTGATACACTCGACGCGTAGATGGCGCATAAGCTCTATTCCGTCTATGGGGCCATATCAATACTATGATACTGCTATCCGCTTGGTGGTATTCTAGGGCTATACTGTTTTCGAGCTTCGTCGCTTTTCGTCGAAAAGCGTGCTTTCATCTATGAACAGCTGCTTTAACGAAAGTATAGAAAGAGTGTATGAAAGGCCGATCTTCCGCTTGAGCCGCGAGTTGAACAAGGAAGGCCGGACTACTCCGAAACACACGACAGAGTGATTTTTGCAGCAAGATTATGCTCTAGCGCACGTAGCAAAACCCATCAAAACATACGTGAAAACGCTCAAATAGGAAGCCTTACCGCCTTCTTCAGATAATTATATTGATTATCATTTGTTCCGATCGATAACTCATCGCTTGTCTGAGCAGAGGCTTATTTCTAACGTGGATTGCAAAAACTGGGTCAATTTGCAAATTACGTCTGCCATAAACGTGATTTTTCGGAAATAGTAATGGTATCCTGGCCTAAAGATGGACAATGCTTAAAATATATTTTTGTTCAACTGCCAATATCAAAATGGAATCCGCGTACTTGAGAAACGTTGCGGAACAGTTCTAGAAAAACTAGAACTATGTAGGTTTACTGCGATCAAATTGAAGGGTGACTTTTTTATATGTTGGTAGTGCTGCCACCGACATAGATTTCGTAGTTAAGTGAATTTGGTGATATCTGATTGTATTGAGCAAAAAGTAAATTCGGTTCTTCGAAAGAATGTTGGCTTTTGGTGACCCAGGCTTTGTCAAAAAAAAAAAAAATGTTCACAAGTGCTACGAGTAACTCCAAGAAGGAGAAAAAGTGGTGAAAGATGTGGTTTTTAATCAGTTAAAAACATCAAATGATGAACAATACGTTAGGGAAATGGAAAAGTCGGAACTAATCTTCCTGATATTATATGAATCAATTCAAACGATTTTCGAAGACCTTTGAGCTTCGGGCGCTAGTTTTGTGGCGAAATAATTTTTAGTTTTTGTAACATGATATTGTGCTGGCTCATACTTATTGATTATTCTTGACCATTCGGCCAAAAACATCCACACGCACGAATTCGCCTGATTAATCCCCGTATGGGCTATTCAATAAAGTAAGACGACCGCTACAGGGACACCGTTTCTAGTCCATAGAATAGATTCGACAAAATCGAGCTTAACAACTTTTCGAGAACTGGAAAAACCTTGTTATAATTTTATTTTGCCGGAGAGAAATTACATAGGACGGAACATTGTAAAATTTATAAAATCACTTTTCAATTTGATCATAGTGGAAAAGGGTGATTTTTTCTCGTTTGGTTTTTAGTCTTCTATTTTTGAGAACTCGCGCTCGACTGGTGGCGTAAGATAAAGTTAAGCGCAGTCAGCTAGTATTGCCATTTTATTGTGAAAGATTTATATACGGACATCGCCTACGCCTACATTTTATTATCAAAATTCATCCTCGTAATCATAATCGACCTACTGAGCAGCCATCCAAACCACGTTGACCAAATTTCGCACCAATCCCACGTTATTGAGCATTAAGCCACCTACCCGTATGAGTGCAGATTAAAATATTGTGACTGTACCTACCAGTGCTAATGAAGATAGTGATTTCTCCAATCGTTGTAGTTCACAACAATTGGGATTGTGTTACTTAAGTCTTAATCTAAAATCTCACAAAATAGAGCTCGTGCAAGAACTGAAGCCGAACAACCTGCCAAAGGGTCGAATTTGGGTTAGTGGGTATTACTGGAGGAAAGGCTGCCAACGCACTTAGAAGATTACATTCGAATCGGTGCGGTGGACCAATTGAGAAATTAGTTCGGTGAGCAATGTATCTCTCGTTTTGGACCGGTGAACTGGCCAGCAAGGTCGTAAGACTAGGCGCCTTTGGACTATTTTTTATGGGGATACATAAAATCATTTACCCATGTAGATAACCCAGAGGCGATTGCAGCCTTGAAATACATTATTACACGTTTTATTAGCTGAAAATTGGATTCCCCGTATGGATCACTTAAAATGTAGTCATGGTCAATATTTGCACAAAATAATTTTTATATAGTAAATGCCAAGCTTTGATTTATCAACCCAAATAAAAATTTTATACACTTTTATAATTTTCCTGTGATCTTTTCGACAATTAAAAGCCAAACCTTTAAGAAATCACATATTGCAAATCGTTTATTGATTACTGCCAATACTTAAAGTACCATTACCCTGATTGATTGTGTAATCTACCGCTTTTCTATAAGAGCCCCAAAAATGCAAAGCCATGCGGACAAAAGATTCTTCGATTTTCAGACGGTTTGTTCCCTAGGAGTGGTATCAAGCCATTAACCTAATGTTATGGCTTTTGAAATTTAACGGTCTTACTATGTTTAAAACACATAAACAAAAGTCAACAAATCATTAAAAATGAAGCAGAATGTGTAGGTAATGAAATTTGTCAAGTGTCTCTTGCGCGTCGAAGTTGCCCACAAAACTGCAAAACAGCGACTTGAGGGCCTAATGCCACGGGCGGTATTATGTCTAGTGCACTATTCTACATGAATTGCAGTTGTTTGCTTTGTTGATCACCTCTTATGCATGCTATTTGGTTTTGCAATCATAAATTTATTGGGAACGAGTGATGGCAGCTTAGGGCAATAGTTAGAGACCTTTTGCGAAATACCATACATACGTAGCACCTCGCTTCGGTTATAAGTGATGGATTCCTTTCACTGTTGCGAAAGGTGCATCAACGATTGATTAGACGTGGAAAGCAATCATATCTATATCATAATGAGGTTCGATGCTGGTTAAAGAGAAAGGAAAGCAAATTATGACGTCATTAGTGTCATTATTTGGATTGATTTTTGATAACACTCCTTTACAGGTGTTAGATATCGTTTTCAAATAGGGCTCGAAGTGGCACGACTAGTCAATAACCGAAAACTCTTTTGCATGCTAAGTTCCCCAACCAATTTCCTCCAGTCATGTGTGCCAAGAGTCGTAGGGTTAGCGACCTCCAAGTGCGCTTAAGTCAGCAAGAACCGCCAAAAAAAGAGAGGAAACGCAAGCCATAAAACCAAGGAATCATACTCCATGTAATTATTTCCTGATAAATTCCATTATCCGTTGTTGTTTGTCGTTTTTGCATTGTTTCTCCTCGTCACAAGGCAAACTGCAACATTAAACAATTGCTGTGTGTAATCTTGTATACCCTCTCTCTTCAATACACTTGTAGGCCGATGGATGACTCAACGGTTCAGCTCCATTCGACGACTTTTTTTTTCAGCCCATGTATAAGTGCAGCCATTATGTTGTTGTTACAAGGACGTATCTGTTTGAGGAGGAAAATGAATTTCCTGTCGAACAAATACATATGCACAACAAGAGCAGGGACAAAAACAAGGGCAAGGACATGAAAAAAAGCAGCGACAGGTACCTGCCATCGGAGAACATTGAAATTCTTGTTTAGTCAAAGAAGATCTCCGACAACCTATCGAATAACAAATAAACACTGCATGGGATCCAGGAAATGATTTATGGGAACGAGGAGATGTGCAAAGAACCATATTGAATTTCAATTCCATGTGCTCGACTTGTACTCGTAGTAGATATTTGTGAAACAATTGACATAGATTCTTGCTTCTACTGGAGCAGAAAAATTCTGGAAAATTCCGTCTGATTTGGATGCATTTTTGAATTAATGCCAAAATCGTGCATACATGCATGCAGGATGAACTGAAGTCGGATCCAATTGCTTTAGCCACATTTTTTAATAGAAACCCTTAAACGAATCCAGAGTAATTAGATGCAACATGTGTCCACAGAGACGTCCATAAAATGGAATCCGTGGATACAGATATGAAACAGATTGCATGGTACTAAGGAATCATTAAAATTAAATTAAAACCGCTGGCTTGGAGAATTGAATTGGATTTGGTGTATCCTTCTCAGTAATCCGGAACGTTTCAAGTGGCAATGTAATACTGCGGAGCATTGATGTATTTTCGTTGCCAACTATGATTGTTAGCCCAGTTTAATAATCAGGGGGAAGTCTCAGCATGTCGGCCACTATTGGTCAGAGAACTTTGGTATGACTAAAAGTATGTTCTTAAAAAAATATATATAAAGAGCATCTACGGCAGGCGCCGGCTTTAGAAGCAGACTAATTCGATTTGAATTTATTTAATATACTACTCACGTAAGAGAAAATTGACTTAGAAAAAGAAAGTGGGAGTTGTCCTTTCCGCTGAAGCAAGGCTTACACTGGTATGCCTTAGGTTAATTTAACATCCCACAATCATCTAATAAGCTCATCAAAGCTTATGCAACATTAAGAGAACACTTCTTGACGAGCTATCATCAAAGTCAATTTGCCGGGAATGCGGTTGTTATGTCATGGTCACTAAGTCTTCGAACCCGGTACCTATCGTTATCGGTACTAGAAGACTATATGGTCCAAGATACTCCCTCGCGAGCCTCAGGCTCGGCCCGAATTGTGTTCGCTTTATTGCCACTAATTCTTCTTCGCTGTGCCTCGTGACTTGCTTTCTACTGCGATTTTTCTGTTGTGCCTTCTGTGTTCACTCACGCGTCCATGCGGCCGGTTTCTTTTTTCGCCTCGCTCTGTAATGAACAGTTGTTGGATCTCGCATTTGTGTACCAAGCATTAGGTCGAACGGCTTACGTGACACTGCGCTGCCAAATAGAATTGATGCACTTTTAGACCTTGCTTTCCTGCATACAAAGTTTGTTAAAAAAATAAGTGAGTGACTTTTTGAATTACGCAGAACAGGTACGAGATTTGTACAGATTTGTACGCTTTTTGTTATAGCCTTGAGCTTTTCCAGCGAGTTTTGGGTAGGGATAAAAGTCGCAGGGAGCTAAGTGTAGGGAGTAAAGTGAATACCAATACATTAGGCACAAGCAACAAAGAGCGAGCAGATGCATTACCGTGATGCAACAGCCATGTATTTTCTTTCCCACAAATTCGGACATTTTCTTCGTATTGCTTCTCGCGGTCATGGAACGTACGACCTTGTGGCAAGAACTCATTATAGTCCATGCCATTGTACTCGTAATACCAATGAAAACAGTGAGCAAAACTTTCATATTTGACCGAACTTGTCGTGCTTTTCGGTCTTGGCTCTTCTGGTTGCTTTTATTGGGATGATTAGGCTTTGGTTTCGTTGTCATAACCACATACCAATATTGCCGCATCAGTAATGACCCTTTTCAGCAAATCTGGATCGTCATTCACGTCACTCAAGAGACTCTGAGCAAACAGCAGTTTCGGAACAAACTTCGCTGACCCATGTTTCATGACCAAAATGGCTAAAAATATGTCATGGCATGAGCGAATCGATAACACCAACTGCTTTGATAGTGATTCTATGATTCGTCATACATTTTTTTTAACTGCTTCAAGGTTTTTATTCGTTGTTGGCGTACTGAGGCATCCAGGGCGGGTGTCTTCATTAACATCATTAACTCACGGCCTTCCGTGAAGACCTTTTACCTCTTATGATTACTTGTTTTGCTCAGAGTAGGCTCACTAAGTGGCATAGTCTAATTGCAGCACTTAATTTTATTTTTCGCACAAAATTTGGTCCAGAATCTTCTATCTTGCAAAGCTTGGGTAGGGAAGACTTATGCAAAGGCAGATAGCACATACATATATCAGACCGATCTTGTCGAGTAGATATGAGTCTGAAACTTGGCTCTCTTATAGAGCAAAATTTAAGGTAGAAGACCTGGAATTGTAGCTTGGGTCCTGGCGAGTTGATCCCATCTTGTTTTTTAATGGAAAAAAATCGAGAAGCTCTAACTTTTATATTTGTGAAAAACAAAGTAAATATTCAAAATGGCTGACAATAACGTTAGGGGGCATATGTACTAACAAAACGAAACAGAAAAAAAATAAAAATTGGAATCGGACGTACTGGCTCGCTCAAAAAGTCACCTTATTTTTTGAACAAACCACGCACCTTAACGTAATGGTTACGAATGAACGTCGGACCACAATCTAAAAAGACGTTACATACTTAACATGTCAATTGGCTCAAGCCGTACATTTTGCTCTCAACTTTTACAGGTAGTTATCGAACGGAGCCAAATCTGATGAGTAAGTGGCATGCAAAAGTATTTCCCAATTCAACGCCTCCTTAATCATTATTACTTTGTGTGACGGTACAGTTTCGTGAAGCAAATCACTTTGTGTTGTCTGTTTTGATATTCAAGGTTTGCGTGAAGTCTGATTCAAATCGATCATTTCTTGTTTGTAGCGTTCTGTATTAACGCTTTCTCAAGCTTTTAGTATCTTATAATTGATAAAGCCTTTTTATTCCATCAAGCATTGTCTTCCGTTCACAACGATTTGGCCTCGATGTTGATGTTTCGCCTGGAGATGCCCATGCCTTTTTATACTTAGGATTCTCAAAATAAATCCACTTTTCATCAGTCAGCCATGACTCAACTCTTGGAATGACCATCTCTTGTACGTGGGCAGAAGCATTTCGCAAGTTTTTTTTTTCGGCTTTAGTGCTGTCTTTCATTAAATTTTTCAAAACTCCATTTCCTATACTTTGAATCTTTCCAGGGCTCGTATGGAATTGGGCGCCATGCTTATCAAATAAATCGTTTGAAATCGCGGTCTTCAAACGTTTTCATTGGTCTTTCACATTTTTCGTAGAAAATTGAATTTTTAAACCATTCAAGGCAAATGCTCGTAAGCTTCAACAAGCATTCAATGCGATTCTGCAGCAGTTTTCTCGCTGATGTGTTGTTGTGAGAGCCTTGATGACATGCCAACAATGTCAAATGGCGCCAACTAGACGTGGTTTGGCGGTGGTGACATGGCAGGTTGGAAACATTCTATGTGGCAAATTTTATATTTGCATAACTATGTGAGGACAGTCTTGGACTGACCAAGTGCGACAGACGCCTACTGCGTTTTTCGATTTTAAATGCATAGAGCACCGTGAGCTGATTGGGTATATGCGTCAACTTTTCTGTAAGATGTGGTGGAGAGCATGCCCGTGAAATGGAATTTTAGGATCGTCGTGCTGATTTCCTCTAGAGGCTTTATAATTGCTTGGAGCACGAATCTCCTACGCTTAGAAAATCTTTCCCGCTTTGATGAACGTCTGAAACAAGCTGTTCCAGACTAGGAAAATCCACTCATGACTTTTAAATCGTTACCTCTTTATCTACTTGAGATCCGTTTATTACAGTGTGCTTAAAGTCAAGCTATACAGAGCTATGTCCTGTCTTGACAATGGGCAACGGACGTGATCCCTTTAACATTGTGATTGAAAAGATCTGCCTCAAAGAGGCAGGAACTAATTCAAATCTGCGCGAACTGAACAAGATGTCGACGAGGCGTTTCAGATTATTATGGCAAAAGCGGCTAAATTGGGTCTGAGTGCAAAAAAAAAGTTTGTTATCAAAGAATGACACAAACATCGAATTCTTGGCGTCACTTTCGCTTTGAAAGTAGTTGAGAATTTGTTATACTTACTTATACTTACTGAGCCTGAACGAGAGCCTGCTTCCACTCATATCGGTCCAATTGGAGAGTTCAAGTTTCCTGATGTCCGCGATCTTCGTCTCCCTTGCCTTCTCGAACCAAGGATTCGAAGAACGTTTTTTCTGGAGCGCAGTCGTCCATGCGCTCGATGTGGCCGAGCCAATGTATAGGTAGTCAACGGATTTTTGCCTTCCGGACGTGGAGGTAGTCCGGATTATAATTTATCATCATTATGCAGCTCGTAGAGTACGCGGTTGTGTCTTATCCTCCATTCGCCTTCGTCGCAGACAAGGCCATATATCCGACGGAGAATTTTTAATTCAAAAGAGCCCAGAGTCATCTTTGCTTTCTTGTTTATCGTCCAATTTTCGAATCCGTAAAGCAGATCAGTGCTGTGTTTATAGTGTTTATAGTAATTTTGGACATCCTTGTTAGGAGTTTTGACCCTAGCTGTTTCGACAAACCGAAGTAGCCAGAATTTGGTATGCTAGTGACAAGTGCCATCGAAACTACTGTCATCAGACGCAAAATAACTCTTGCCAAACGCTGCTTCTTCGGGCTTCGTCGGTTTATAGTAATTTTGGACATCCTTGTTAGGAGTTTTGACCCTAGCTGTTTCGACAAACCGAAGTAGCCAGAATTTGGTATGCTAGTGACAAGTGCCATCGAAACTACTGTCATCAGACGCAAAATAACTCTTGCCAAACGCTGCTTCTTCGGGCTCAGAAAGCGATTGAGAGGTCGAGCCTTCTTTTGAATTACCAAGGTAATTCTTAATGATCCTCTTGAGATTATTGGCCGTTTGGAATGAAATCATGGGCTCAGTCTTTGATTCTGTTTGTGTAAACAGAGGTTAGACGAGAAGCTACATCCAAGTATTGTACTCTACGGGTCTATGGTATAGTCTGAGACGATTGGGCCATGTGGAGTGAATTGACAACAGTAGGTACTCCGCCCCGAAAGTCTTCGCTTCCGAACTCGAGGGTAGACGTGCAGAGGACGAACTCAGTGGTGGCGCACACCGGTGAAAAAGAAAATCAGCACACCGGTGATCTGCGTTGGAAGAATTTGGCTGGAAATCGTTAAGTCTGGAGGGGTGTGTTGATTTCGCCCCTTGTCATGAAGGGTCCCATGAGTTCTTGCGACAAGATCAAGCGATGGAAACGTACACTGGCTACAACTCAATTACCACTGCATTGTCCCAGAGAGGTGTGGACTAACCACAGGGTTAGAGCGATGCTTGAGAGCCGTATTATGTATATACCTACAGCCAGAGAGGTCTCTGTGGCAATATCGGCAGCTAAAGGGTGTCCACAAGGTGGAGTCCTTTCAGCCCTTCTCTGGTCGATAATCAGCGACGGTCCACTCTACAACCTCGGCTATGAAGTCATCGGATACGCCGATGACCTTGTAGTTATCATTATAGGTAAATGCGAAATTTCTGCCTGTGAGCGCATGCAAGTTGGGCTTTAATTTATCTCGGACTGGTGTAACAGAGAGGGTTCATCGATAAACCTGTGTGCCTGTCTACGCACCTACGTTAAAACCTGGGGATTAAAACCTAAGGTAATCCACTGGTTATATACTGCGACAGTAAGACCTATCATCACTTATGCCCCTGCTGTATGGTGGACAAAAGTTGAACATAAAACTACAATGGTTAAACTTCAACGCCTTCAGAAACTATAATGTCTCGGCATTACAGGCGCCATGTCAACTTGTCCGACAGCAGTCCAAGAGACGCAGATCGGAATTACTGCACTGCAGCTTTTTATTAAAAAGGTTGTAGTGCAATGAGACTCCTACGCTCGGAAACAGACCGGCCATGTAGACCATTGCGTCACATGTCTTCTTGAGCTGGATACGTTTACCACAGTTTCAGACGCATTATCACACACGACCACCTTTGACAAAAGATTCGAGATATTGTTCCCAAACCGCACAGCTTGGGAAAGCGGCGATCCTTTGCTTAATGTCAAAGGCCTCAGGTGGTACACAGATGGCTCCAAGATGGATTCCGGTGTTGGCATTGGCATCTTTGGCCCAAATCGGAATATATCGAAGGCCCTGGGAACTAGTCCTAGTGACTTCCAAGCCGAACTATACGTCATCCTAACGTGCGTCAATCTAAACTTAGAGACTGTCATAAGAGGTATAACCATAAATATACTCTCAGACAATCAAGCAGCGCTCAAAGCGTTGGGTTCGTATAGTACGAACTTAACATTTGTCAAGGAATACCGCGATAGACTGCAAGACCTAGGCAAAAGTCAATCTCTGGTGGGTACCAAGGCACACGGGAATAAAAGCCAACGAAATCGCTGACCAACTCGCCAAGAAAGGTTTCAGCGAAAGGTATATAGGTGCCGAATCTGCGGAATCCCAAAGTCGAAAATTAATTTTCTCTTAGACAAGGAGGAAAAATCGCAACTCCTGCACTTTTGGAACATCATTCAAGGACGCCAACAGACGAAGAGATTAATATGGTCTCTGAATAAACACTCTATCAATATTCTCAAATATAATAGAATCGATATCAGAAGACTGGTAAGTTATATTTCGGGACACTGTAGTCTCTTGTCCGAAACAGAATGTCGACTCTGTCTAGAGGACGAAGAAATTGCAGAGCACATACTATGGGAAGGTGCTGCTCTCTGCCATCTTAGGAAGCGTATCCTCCTCAGAGAAATCATGATTCCTCAGCTCAGCTCCTACGAGGGACATTCTCAACTTTATTAAGAAGGTAGAGAAACTCCTTGTCTAATTGGGTAGTAGGCGCAATAGACTCACACTGGCTGTAGTGCACTATGCTATTTGTTAGCATTAGGGAGGTGGTCGTGTTGCAATGGGAATCATCACCGACTGTTGTGCGGAAGGTTTATAGTTCAAGTCTGTCCATAGCCAAGAACAATTCCTATACGGAAAAATTGTGCAACAACATCAGTTGTGAATAAAAAATGATCAAAGAAATGCTGACGAAGCCATAACACTCGCAGCCTTAGATCACTTCAAAATTCATACTCTCTGTGTGCATTGCCCATATATCCTATGGCATGGAAACAAAAAAGTTACTGTGAACTACAACCAACGCGACAGATTCAGTCGAATCTCTCAAAAATTCCTATCTAGGACAACCACCCCCGGGGAGTAGTGAACGAACATCTTCGACACAAACCGTCTGCACCCCAGATGAACTGTCTGAATAGGTAGAGAAGTAATTTAGGATTTTTACCCCATGGTAATGCACCTAGTCACTCTTCATTGTCAAAAACGTCGAGGTCAGAATTTCTGTTACTGTTTTTACACACCTCGTAAGCTTCCACGAGTCAGCCACTAGTATCCCAAAATTCCTCGGAAAAAGAATGAAGGAAAAAGTAACAAAAAGCTAAAAGACTTTAGAGCTACATATTTATATTAAATCTACGCTCTTCAATTAGGTCGAGGTCTTTGCTATCCTAGTTCGAATGTGTTTTCAGCCAAATAGATATAGTTTTTCAGATAATATCTATCAACAATTGAGTAACGATCAAAAACTAGCAGTGAAAGCAGCTGATAATCGATTACTCACAACTTGTAGCTGGCTTGGTAGCGAGCCTGATTCGTTTGCTAATTTTCCAGACAAATAAAACCAAAAAAAAAAATTAAAAAACAATACGAAATAACCACAATTTAATTAGTAACAAGATGGAAACCTCACAAAAGTCATTTAGATCATTGGGATATTATACATGTTTCCACCTTGACCTTATTTGGCGATTGCTTATGCAAAGGCTTGAACAGGAAATTCCAATCGAAGCTATTACGAGAAACCAAAAGCGTTACGTTTTATGCAACTTTTGAGCGAGCGAACGTTCGATCTCGATCCTTTTTTATGTGCCTTTTTAATAATTTTTCGGTGCATTAGCTTGATTAAGTTAATCATTTAACCACTAAATGTTAATCAAAATTGGGGTGCTTACGTACAGTACACTAAGGAATAGATAAAGGTGCGAATCTCCGCATGCTACACATCTTGGACCTAATTTACTCGCCATATCCGCGATACCTGTTACCCCAATCGCTTTATCCATGGCATGTGAAACGCTCTTCAATACGATTAACGAACATTGTCTTCATGGTCCACTTAGAGGTGGCGACGATTCTTTTGTTATTCACCACCGTCAGACTGTCATATGCCATTCGTCTCGATTACCCAACTATCAAGTGTGGTAGCCTTGACTTTCAAAATTGCAATTTTAAGAAGCTTTTCGATTTAATTTCGGAGAAAAGAATGGTTTTCCACTATAAATCGAAAGTCAATCCTCTCAAATCTACCTGATTGCAGGCTAACCAGCTGCGGGCTTACAATCAACATTAACTGAACAAGCGAACATTGAAAATCATAAAGTCGTGCACTGAATCGTAATTGTAACGCAATCATAAAACCACACAGATACTCTTGCCGTTGTTGTTGTTATTCAGCTAGATACAACGATAGAGAGGGGAGATACTTTAGTAAGTAGGGAATAACCTAGCGTAACGGTGAAACAATTAAACTCTTTGAATTTAAACCAACAGAATGCAGAAAAGAAAAAAAAAACAGTATCTAGATACTTCGCTGCATGAAACTGACTCACTACGAGTATACGAGAGTGTTAGAGCACACGAGCTACGAGATAGACTCGTACTACGTACGAATTAGCAGATATTCGTGCTACTGTTGCAAAATGCACTGGAAATACAGAAGAATTCCGACGAGTCGTAAGGTGGTGACGATTGTAATACCCACTTGTGCTCGTATCTTTGCATCTTCGCATGCAATTGTTGTGTATCTTCATTGGTGTTTTTTGTTTTCGTGCCTTTTTGGATTACATTTTATTTATTTGATTTTTTTTGTGGGTGCCTTAGAGCACTTAAGCCCGCGTTGCAATAGATTGCATACAGGTGTCTGAATGAAGATTTATTGGGTAAGAATGGAGGAATTGCACGCTGCCGCTATATGGAATTGCCTCAGAGAATGGGAAATAATTAAGCTACAGGTAGAGGCAGCGAAATAGGGTAGCGTACTTGTTTTTTCGCAACGAACCAGACGAGCAATTGATGATCGTGTATCTATGGATAAATGAAGGTATAGAACTGAGAGTGAGCTTAGATGATCGTTTTGAGTCAGTAAGCAGATTTGATGCCCGCGCAATTTAGATGTTGTAATAAAACGATTAAAAAAAAAAGAAGGAGATAAACTGCTTTAATTGAAGCTCGCTTGGATGCATTGCCTAATTTATGGGGAGATACATAAACGTAGTTGCGAATCAAGTAATATACAACATGCAGGTGGTTAGCGAGGTACGTTAATCACTTTAAAGGTCGGTTGGGGATGTGCGCGTTAGTGGCCTTCGATATGCTCAACCATTCAGTCTTGCCATGCCTCTATGGTTGAGTTTCAATACGAAGAGGAGAATGAAAGGTGGTTTCTTAACTGGGCTAACTATCAATGTTAGAGTGCCGTGGCGCTGTGGGTAGTGTGTCAGCCGCTGGCGCGTGATGAGCAAGTTCGGATCCCGATAACACCAACGCCATCGAATGCTTAAATTCGCGGCTTCTCTCCTCGGCGGGGTACTGACAAAACCCTCCGTTGTACACTGTAAAACTTCTCGGCTCTCGCCGTTCGGAATCGGTATTAAGCTTTGGGTTCCATTCACTTGTGTGAAACACAACATAAGTGAATAAAAAGATGCTTGGCTCTTCATGAGCTATAGCGCCGATGTCTGTCTGGCAGTACAGTGGACCAGTATTTATATCTGAGTGCTCCAACAGATGGCAAAAGACTCAAAAAAAAAAAAAACGATCAATCTTATATTGTGAATCCAACGATATTCTTAGCTCGCGCAAACCTGGATTTGATTTCCTGGATATCTTGTCGACATATTGAATAATTGTGGCCAACAAGGGCGGGATAGTCCGAGAAGTCAATTCTCCGTCGTGAACAAATAATTCCCGTGGTCTTTAAAGGATTGAGCCTCAGCTTGTTAGAGTCAATTATATGGGCTGCACAATTTTATATTAAGCCAACAGGCTGACACCGATAGATAAGGACACCGTTCATATACATATATGTAGACTTTACAATTTATAATTTAGTCTCTAAGATCATTTATGAACATAGAAAATAGTAAGGGTCCCAATACAGATTCTTGTGGTACACCGGAGTTACCATTAGTAGGATTTGATATTCTCTGGTTTTCTTAACTACCTGGACACGGTGCCGTAAATATCGTTCAAGAAATATGTACATATGAGTTATGCAGCGTTACGACCAAAATAGATCTTTTTATTTTAGATAGCAAAATTGAATGGTCAATACAACCAGAAGCTTTATGATAGTCGAGAAGCACCATCATTTTGTTTGAGTCCAGTCCAGTGCTAAACTGATTGGTCTTAAATCTGATGGAACTGACGGGTCAAGTTTTTTTTTTTAAATTTGTGACAATTGTAGCTACTTTCCACTTCTCGAGAAACTATACTATACTATAGACGGTTGCTATACACTAGGCGCCATAAGTCTACGCTCCTTTCAAAATGTTTATCATTTAAATGTTTATCAATTAAAAACTAAGAACTCATTGGCAAAATAATTCTTAGAATTCTTATATTATCTATTTCCTGTACCAATATAAGATGCCTGCATCAAAATTTCTGGAACAGACTCGGCCGCAGGCAGAGATAACGGCACTTTTGATGCGATCCAAAATTGCGAAAGTTTTATTTTCTGACGAAACGAAGTTATGCATATTTGGCATCAAAGGACGGAAAATTGTATGGAGAAAATCTGGTACAGCACTAGACAAAGAGAATCTCTTACCTACAAACTACAGTTAAACATGGTGGTGGAGGAATAATGACGTGGGGATGTATGGCAGCTGGTGGGGTCGGAAATTTTGAATTTATCGATAATATATAAGTGTTGAAAATCTTTCAACAAGACATCGACCCCAAACATACGGCCGAAGTCGTCAGATTGTGGCTTCTTTATAATGTTGCTAAACAGTTGCCAAACCGCCACAATCACCGGATTTGACTCCAATCGACCACCTTTGGGCATTATTCTAGCGTAATATACGAAAACACACTATTACGAGTAAAATAATGTTAAAAGAAGTCACCAGAGAAGAGTGGAATAAAATTACTGCTGAAGACACTGATAAGCTAGTTAATTCCATGCCAAAACGACTTCAACTTCGTGGATATTCAACAAGTTACTAATATATTTTACTTTTAATTATTATTTATATAACTTTGTTGTTTAAATTACTTTTAGTGTATGAGCGTAGACTTTTGACACGTACATTTCTGAATTACAAACCCAAAAAAATATATTTTAAATCATAATTGTAAATATTACGGTAATACAAGTAACACAATAATGCGTCTGTTGAAGTACCTTATTAGTTATTAATAAAAGAGAAAGACTGAATAAATTAGTTTCTTATTTCTTAAACGTTTATATATACCACACACACAGGAGCGTAAACTTATGACCCCTAGTGTAGATATAAAAATTAAAATTATGTAAAGTGTGTGGGCAAGACCAACTTTAAAAATGTAGGTGACTTAATTCGATTTAATACTATGATTCGCATTTTTAACATCAATTGACTGGACACATTCAAAACTAAAGCCTTCATTTGAGTCCTCGAGCTTGCCGGTAGTATAGTTGGGTTCGAAGAGAGAGGCCCAAAAACCGAAATATTGTATTTGGGTTAAAATAACATTCAGGTATATCCTTCTCGGCACTAACTCCAAGGCTTATCAAGTTCTTCCCTAATTTTTAGAGCTTTGTTTAAGGTCAAATTTTTTGCCAAGATACTCCTACTATGTATGCCCGCTTGTAGAAAGGTATGAGAGCAACTGTTTTACTGCCTAAGTGCTTAAAAAAGTTCTCTTTCCCATGGCAACGTTTTAATATTTGGGCTTATCGTAAGTGTCTTTCTGATGTGCCGAAGACTGACGATTATTATATACATAAATTATTATATAATAATTTCTTTAAATTGGTTGGGATGTCAAAGGAAAACTTCATCGCATTTTCTAAGATTATTCCCTTTTATGTGGGAGTTTTTGAACACGGGACCAACGATCGTTATCGCACAACCTTTACTTTGAAGTTCTATATGCGTGATGTTTTCAGAAACTTTAATCTTTTTTAAGAAATTTTATATATTTTTCTACATTAAATTTCGCAATATTCCTTAATGGATATTATGTATTTAAGCCAGTATTTCCTTCAATCACCGAAACTCTTCTGAGACAAGATTTACTTTACTTGTAAAACGACGACTCCTTAAGGTTCTCTTTATTATTGTGAGCAGAATAAACGTCTGTAAGTCAGCCAGTTATTATATTGGTCATGCCAATAGCGTTAAACTTGTAATTAAATAGTAATCCAACAAGAGGTGTCATTCTAAATTTCTTACTATTGCTTTGCTATTAACCCTCAACTATCGCCGGAATTTTATTTATAGGGGATTATTATCCATATAAATCTGTTGGAGCACTCAGACACAAATACTGGTCCATTGTAATGCCAGACAGACACCTTAGATGGCGTTACAGCTTATGAAGAGCCAGAGCCAAGCTTCTTTTCAAGTGAACGGAACCCAAATCTTAATGCCGATTCCGAACGGCGAAAGCGGAGAAGTTTTTTCAAGGCAAGTGTACAAAGAAGGACCAGTTTTGCCAGTACCCCGTCGAGGAGAGGGGCCGCGAAATGCATAGATACATACACGCACAATATGATAAAATAGTAAAAACTCAATACAAACCTTCGGCCAAGTTCGTACTGCTTCTGCACTCTTGGCCTAAAAGCTTCTAAGCCTCAATTAATAAAAAATGGTTAATGAGGTTAGTTCTCATTTCTCTGGGAACGTAAAAAAATAAAAGGGAAATAGAATGGGCAACCTCTCCATCCACAACGAGTCACATTCCGATACGATTTTTGTGCTGGCAGCGTCAGTAACCCACTTTTTTTTTGAAAATGGTGCGTTGTTTCAGAGAATGAATCGTGTGATCGAAAGATGATTATTAACTCTTTTTTCCTGAAATTGACACCATGGACGTGGACGGTGTCTATTTTCATAAAGACGGCTGTAACTATATGCACAGCTGCTGTGGTTTTTCAGATTGAAGACTTCAGTTAGCAGCACTATTGTCTCATTTAGGGCTATATTAAAGATAAAGTCTATGTAACTATGTCTACTATGTAAAATGTTCAGATTTGTTATCCACGAAATACAGCTGCAATTATCCGAAAACTTGATGTAAAGATAATCTTCTGGCCTCCAAGATCGTGCGATTTAACGCCGCTTGACTATTTTCTCTGGGGATATGTGAAGTGGCTAGTCTATGCCAATATTCCCGAAACGATTGACCACTTGGAGGACAACATTCGCCGCGTTATTGCCGATATACGGCCACAAATGTTGGAAAAAATCATCGAAAATTGGACTCCCAGATTAGACTACGTCCGAGCCAGCCGTGGTGGTCATATGCCAGAAATTATATTTAAATTATAATGTCAGAAGATTATCTTTCGAATAAAGTCAATTTCATGTAAATTTAAAAAAATCATATTTATTTTATTCCATTTCAAAGTTCTATACCCCTATAAAAAACACCCTTTATAATGATTTTTTTAACGTAAGGATTCGAGAATTCTTTGGACCAACGTTTTATGAAACTGAGAACAAAGTTGACACGTTTGATAATGTTGCCAATATGGAGGCGAAAGTTAAGTTCACGGTCACAAATGAACCCTAGATCAACCAAAAAGTTGACAGGTTGTAAGGGGTAAAATAAAATGGTTAGGTTGAGAGTAATGTTCAATGAGACAAGCGACTTCTGGGGGCAGTCTTTCAAATATCGAAAATAGTCATGATCAGGTTGAAGATCCTAGTAGGTCAATGATTGGCTGAAGAAATGAGCAAAAAAGTTGGCGATTGTTTCAGGTTCGTTAGAAGAGAGAGAAACAAAATACCATCACCTATTAGAGTTAAAAATGTTCACTTAACCCTTAATCATTCAGCACCGCTGTACATCGTCTTAGGAGATATTACACTTAAGTCTGACTACGATTTAAATCTAGTTTCTGAAAACTAAGCTTATGCATGACAAATTGAAAGTATCCTTATCATACAAAAAAAATGTCATATTAATGGCATATTCTCTCGTCAGTTGGGGATCATGTGTTCCTCAAAATTGTGTTGATAGACGCAATGATCCATTTTCATAAATGGTCCCAAGCTATGCCAAGAAAAAGCAGCGGAAATCATCGTACTTACTCCATCGTGTTACACTGTGTTTAGTGACTTATACTGCCTCATATCATTTGCTACATATGTATGTACATCATATAACTATTTAATTACTGTATCTACAGCTCCCAGTTCCCGGATAGTTGGAAAAGGGCCAAAATTATCCCTAATTATACCCAAAAAGCTTAGTCCCAATTGCCCTGCAGACTTTAGACCAATTAGTATTTTGTGTTTTTTGTCAAAAGCTTTTGAAAAAGTATTATCTCTCCAAATGCGGACATTCTTAGTCGATAATATAAGCTCTCAAAATGGCAATCCGGTTTTCGAAGCAAACACAGCTGTGAATCTGCTGTTCTAAAAGTTACTACTGACATTCGTTCTGCTTTAGACTGTTATGATATCTGTATAGCTGTTCTTTTAGACTTTACTAAAGCCTTTGACTGCATTGACCATTCTTTATTACTTTTAAAGATTGAAAGTGGCTTTAATTTTTCAAGCTCCTCCACTAAGCTATTAAGTTGTTATTTAAGAGATAGCGTACAGACGGTCGTAACTGAGCTTGGTTGCTCAAATTCTAAAGTTATTCATGCAGGGGTTCCGCAAGGTTCTGTTCTGGGGCCACTACTGTTCTCTCTTTTAACGATGAAATCCCAGATATTGTTAAAAACTGCAAAATACACATGTATGCTGATGATGTGATTATTTATTTTACGCGTCCTATCGGTCTTATTGAAGATTGTACCGCCAGGGTGAATGATGATCTTGATAATATATTCAACTGGTCAAAAGGTTACAAACTGGAAGTTGAGCCCTGTCAAGACAGTTTGTATCGTTTTTTCTAATAATGGGCTCTGTTCAGATGATTATTCACCTGGTGTCCTTGATGGCAATCCCGTTACTGTTGCTAATTCTGTTAGATATCTTGGTTTCCACATTAATTCTTCACTGTCTTGTTGTGACGCTGTAAGAGATACCCTGAAAAAAGTTTATTGTGGATTGCGTAAATTACGATACTCGGCGAAATACCTGCATCAACGCTTAAAAATAAGATTAGTGAAAACGCTTGTAATGCCTTGTATTTTGTTTAATTGTTCTGTGGTTCCCTGTCTTGACTCTGTCTGTAAGCATAGGCTTAAGGTTGCGTTTAATGACTGTGTCCGCTTTATTTATAATATACCAAGATCCAATAGTGAGTCCGTTTTACATCCTCAATTTACGGTCTCAATCTGAATTTGTATTTAAACTTCCGCAATGTATTAAAATTATTTAAAATCGTACAAACTAAATCTCCTAGTTATCTTTTTGAATTATTACACTTTGCTCAATCTAATAGAGGAAAGAAACTTATTATTCCTTCATTCACACGTTGCATCGGGGAGCGATCCTTTTTTGTAATCAACTCATATGCCGTCTTTCAGAAAAAGATTTTTCTTTATCTTACCGTTAACCGTTTTATTTTTAAATTTTTTTAATATTATTTTTTAATTTTTTATCTTGATTTTAATTACCTTAATTGTTAATTTAACATATAATTTGTAACGTCTGGAAAACTATACTTTTAAAAGGTATCTAATCTTGTAGTATAAATGTAACTATAATTAAATAAATATCAATATCAATAGTGTGTAGGTTTTTTGTTTCAAATTAATTTTTATTAATTTTTTACTTACCACTACTTTACACTAGACAAAAAATGCTTGAAACTGACCTAAATGTCTTGACTAACTAAAAAAAAAATGCCCTATTAGCCCTATATGGGCACTTTAAAATTGACAGAACAACTTAAATTATGCCTATCATAAATAAAATAAATACACAATGAAGCTAAGAAATGTTTTTTTTAAGGCTTAAGTTCGGATCCTAATTTTATTTTACGTAAAATTTACAACTTACTGAAAATTGGGTTAACTAGTTTTTTTATTTAAAGTCTTTTTTGTGTTTTTTTTTTTGGCAATTTAGTTTTTTATTCTTTTTTCGAATTTTGAATTTTTATTTTTTTATCACCCACATTTATATAATAAAGGGATGCCTCTGGTGGGACATGCCTTTAAAAAAATCGACGAGTACATCGTATCCTCTTGTAAATGTTTGAGTAGAAGTCAGAGTTTTTCCAAAAATAATATATAACATAACGCTAGTTTACTTATACCCACTCGGCCGAGCTTGTAATAGACATCCTAACGAAAGGAGACTATTGACTGGGGATTTGGCAGGTTTGAGGTGACTTTACTGAATAATACGGCTGTTGGTGGGAGGTGTCTGAACACAACCCACGCTTCAAGCAGGTTTTTTTCTCTTCAATGACTCGAAGAACATCTGTTGATCCTCCGTCGAAATAAAGAACGCTTTAGTTCCATCACTAGCGGATCAAACCTGGTGCCATAAAAGTTTTTTGGTCGCCAATGATAGATGACCACTTCGAAGAAAAGAGTGATGAGGTAGGGCTTTGTTTTCCAAGTTAAAGTTTGGGCAATGCTAGCATTCACCTTATACACTTAATGGAAGACAGCACCCACAGTCGCCGCCTTGTCCAGAATATTTTCGTTCACGAAGAAATCATCATCCAAGACGACCCTCTCAGGATCAAAGCTGACTGTTTGGAACAGGCGTTCATTATTCGATGCTCCCAGAAGCTTCACATCCTGGATGTCATTCTAATTGTTTCTCCGAAATATTTAATTCATTCGCGGGAACATACTCGTGCCATTGGAATTTACAGCACGAACGCTATTGCTCTCACGTAAACTTGATGTTCTGTACTTTTCTTTGATTAACTGTTGGAGATTTTTCACTAGTTCACTAGTGACATCAGTGTCGTGGCCTCTGAGTTTTGTCTCTCGGCAAATTGCCTATACAAGAGTTTGAGTCTTGACAGGAGTCTACTTTTCTGTCAATAACTACTGCGCATTGATTGTAGCATTTGGGTACATGATGCCAAACATAATTTTGTCCATCCTTGGAAAATGTCACTTATTGCCTTAAAGCTCGAAAATGTCGCCAGCACACATGTCATGATCACACTGTCATCTTTAGATGGGCTTGGAGCTTTTGCGGCGTGTGGATCCAATGGCTATAAATTACATAAGCAATGGCAACCGAACTTGGGATATGACATGTCCACCATACATTCCCCATGTCCAGTCAATCTCTTTCTAGCCAAAAATAAACTTCGATCATGCCACGATGGTGAACTCCATTGACCGTAACATGGCGAACATTTTTATTGATTAAAAAGGTACGGTCCAATCAACCCTCCGGCATGAAATCCTCACCACACGATCATTTTTTGTGAATTGGCTCTGGAGGCACATGTAGATTTGTAGAACATATGTATGTGTGGATAAATGGCACATAATTTCCAAACGTTGTTTGTTCATGAACTTCACCATGATAAAAATGTAAACGCAAATCGTAAAAAAGTTTAAAAGTGCATTTGTATTAAAACGTAAAATTGTTATGTCCTTATGGAAAAGCCCTTTATTATTAATTATTCAAGTACAACAAAATGAAATGAATAAAGAAAAGTGCGTGCCATTAACATTGTCAGAAAAAAATCCACTGCGATCGATGATGACGCTGAGAATTTACTGTAAACCTTGTATGCATGCCATGCTGAGTATGCGTTTAAGTTTTTGCCATATTTCGATCAAACTTGACGGGAAATGCAATTGGAGATAGTGTGCTATTTACGTGTCCGCTACTTTATGTGAAATTTGTCTAGTCAACATAGCATTCGCTGGAGGATTCCTGACCGACTGTATGTAAATACTATTTATATTGAAAAATTCAAAATTGTAGAAAAAACCGAATTTCCTGTCCATGACTCACATTTCATTTCTATTCATCTTGGTGATTTGACATTCTTCCTATTGTACTATCTGACATTCTTCACACCTTTGACTTACATGCCATTGAGTCACATCGTCTCCTTCGCCGGCTAGTGGACTTCAAAACCTAAAGAATCAGGAAAAAAGGAAAACCAAAAAGATAAAAAACGAGCTTTGTTTATCTACGAGGGAACGCCACTCTACCTAACGAACTCACCCATCACTTGAACTACAAAAGAATTAAAAAAAAAAACTACTTGCACGATCAAAGAAAAAAAGTTTTTTTTTGTTTTCTTCCCCTCTTGTGCAACAATGCAATGAAAACAGAACAAAATATGAATAAGCAGAAATGAAAATGAGAAAAAATAAGAAAACAAAAAAAACTGAACCGAGCCACTTGTTCTAATTCTTTTTATGGGCTGCTCACACTTTATGGGCGAGTGCCTCCTACTCCGCAACCAGTGGGCACTCCTTACGTTCGATTTTGAATTGGAAATGAGTTACGAAAAAGCCAAATTGCCATATCGCCCGTAAGGTGAAAGCAATTCTAAATTCTTGTCAGCAATTAGGAGTTATCCACTGTGGCCCAGAAGCATGCACCATACGCTCCAGCACTTGTACCCACTTCGACCTAAATTTCAAGTGATTCACGTGTCACCTCTCTAGCTTGTTGCGCATCGCACACTTCATGCCTGTGACGAATCGTCCAATTGAAAATGAAAAATAAAGAAAGCCAACGAATGACTAAGAACTCGACACGCGATTCTATGAAGCTGGGGACGTGTTTGTTTGTTTTGTTCTTTCCTTCTCGAAACCTTGACTTTCGAGGGCGATTTGAATCTCTCGATGAAGAAAAAAACAACCGAACTCGAAGCGGTTCTTTTAGATTCTCTTAACTTTTTAGATGTAAATTAACCGAACGCCTACTGTTAGCACAATTTTCTATTTGTATCTGACTATCTTAGTTAATTTTATTTTCTCATTGCTGTTGTTTTTTGTTTTATTGCTGGCTTATTGTGTTAAGTAGCGGTGCAAACACAGATGGGTTAGTCGCTGTTTTGATGGATGTAAATCGTTAAATCGTTTGCGCTTCGGTGGGCGAGAACGGTGTGTGAGGCCGAGTGAAGGCTTTTTTCAGTTTTTTTTTTCGATTTAGTTTTTGTGTTTTTTTTTTGTTTAATGGAAATAATGGATTGGAAAGAACCTTGAACTGAAAGCCTCAATTGCTTTTTGGCGTTTTTTTTTTTTTAATTTTTTTGGTAGGATCGATTGAAAATTGGTTAAACGCCGAATGCGGGAAATGAAAACATTTGTGTGGTTGTTTGGTTGTTTTTTTTTTAAGTTAAGTAAAGGCAGGTAAGGCATTTAGTTTTTAGAACAGGGTGTGGTGTATAGAACATTAAAAGTTTATTTGCGCTTTGCAACTGGGTCTGGTGTTTGTGATCAATGGAATGTGTTATACTTCTTACCTTGAATCTTATACAAAACAAGTCTCTCTGCGCCCAGGGAGCTGTGCTTACCTTGAATAAGGCTGTCGAGTGATTTTCTTAAAACAGTGCGTGCGTAAAGGACAACCTAGTTTAGCCCAACGCCAACCGGGTGTAAATATTATTCCTCTAAGTTTGGCAGGGCAGGTGTCTGTTTTATTTACCTACTTCTTCTTTTCCTTTTTATCCCGGCGTCGTTATGGTAGAAGTGTAGGACCATAACCTTCCCACTTAACTGCATTCCTACTGGTCCGCTTGTGGGGTCCGCCGGTTTGACCTCAGAAAGTAGCGGCAGGCTTCCCGGTTTGGGATTACTTCATCGCTGAGGCCAATCAAATGCTGGTGTTTTTGCATTTGTTTGCACCAATTGTTTTTCGGCCTGCCTTTTTTGCGTGTTGAAATTGGAATGTTGATTGATAACGCCTTTTGGACGGGGTTCAAAGGATCTCTCCTTTGAACATGGCAATACCAACTGAGTCGGTCGCGCTCTATATTTCTTGTGATGGTTTCTTTTACGTGGAGGCTTCCTCGGATCTTTGAACTTCTAATTCTGTCACGCTTTGTTACTCCCGCTGTCATGCGAAGCATCTTCATCTCAGTTGCCGTTAATTTGCTCTCATACTTTTTGTGCATTGTCCAGCATTGTGAACCGTATGTGAGCGCCGGACGTACAACTGAAGTGTAGAGCCTTCCTTTCAGCTTAGGGGGCATTTTTCGATCACAGAAGATGGCGGAGTTTTCCCGCCACTTCATCCACCCTACGCTTACGCGATGTTTGATGTCGTCATCACAAGTTGCTTCTCTATTAATCATAGATCCCAGATATTTAAACTTTTCACACTTGGGAAGCACTCTTCCATTCAAGTAAATGTCTGGAATAGGTTGATGAGGGTCAGAGAACGGGCAGCACATATACTCTGTCTTCTTTGAACTAATACGATACCCGTGTCCCTCAAAAATGTCCACCCACACATCAAGTGCTCGTTGTAAGGACGCCTGATCATCACTTATAATGGCCCCATCGTCAGCAAAGAATAGCTGGTGCACATTGGGGTCCGTCACTTTTCCTTCAAGCAAGCAATCAAGGACTGCTATAAAAAGCAGTGGGCTGAGGACGCTCCCTTGGTGTACACCGACTTTGATTGCGAACTCTTCGGTGACTCCTGCGGTGCATCTTACTCTTGTCGTTGCTCTCTCGTACATGTCCATAATCACTAGCACGGTAGTTATCACAATTTCGCGTATCACCCTTTCCTTTGTGCAATGGAAGAAGATAGCTTTCCCTCCATTGATTAGGCATAGTGTCGCCTCTCATAAGTTTGGAGATAAGAACCATGAGCCATCTAGACCCGATGTCTCCCATCTTTTTCCAGAACTCAGAGGGTATCCCGTCCGGCCCAACAGCTTTTCTTTTCTTGGAGTTTTTAACCGCGTACCGAACTTCTTTGACTGTGATGTCGGGTATTTCGGCATGATTCGGGGCGGCTCTTGGAAAGTACACTCGGGGAAACTGTTCGTTCAGAAGTTCCTCGCAATACTGTCGCCATCTGTGGAGAATTTTTTCGTCTTCCACAAGGAGTTGGCCTTCAGCATTGTTAATAAACTTTGGGAAACGAATCTCCTGAGCATTTCTTCTTCTCTGGGCGGCTATCTTAAAG
This sequence comes from Merodon equestris, assembly GCA_958301585.1. NCBI lineage: Eukaryota > Metazoa > Arthropoda > Insecta > Diptera > Syrphidae > Merodon > Merodon equestris. Next base: position 113,012,655 of record OY284416.1, read on the forward strand.
ATATTTGCTCCTTTGTTCAAATTGTTTTGTCGAAGCTCCTGGGTAGCCTGGTTCCTGTCAGACGCGGAAGACGATATTTCTTCCAACTCCTGATAGAGGCCTTCCATGCTTTTCGCTTTGAATTCGGCGCATTTTTTCTTCGCGATACCTTTGCAACATCTATATACCTTTTCACGGCGAGCTTTTTCCTCTCTATTAGTAGAAGAGCACTTTGACCAAGCTTGGAAAGCCATTTTCTTTTCGTGTATCACTGCTTTGGCTTCGTCTGTCCACCACCAGGTTTCTTTTGCGTGTTGGCAGGGGCCTTTAGATGTTCCGAGCAGTGATTTGGCTTTCTCCAGGCCAGATTGTTGTAGGGAATCCCACATGTCTTGTGCTCTGCACTCCTCATTACCGACGTCATCGATAATGGAAGAGAGGTAGTTTTTCATGCTGGTAATAAAAGCTTCGCCTTTTCTTTTATCCAGCTTATACCACTTGATTCTCTCAGACACCTTCGTTTGCTGCTTTGACTTCTTTCTCGCATCCATAAAAAATTCAGTCAGGAGGAGACGGTGTTGAGGGGCGATCGCGTCTCCCAGGATCACTTTGCAATCTTTAGCTCGTGGCTTCATGAAACTGGATACCAAATGATAGTCTATTTGAGTTTCATTTCCGCCGCTGCTATAAGTGATCAGGTGCCGGCTTTGTTTGACGAACATGGTATTTACCACTATAAGACCGTACGACTTGCACATGTTTAGGATATCTTCACCTGAAGAGTTCCTGGTGCCGTATCCCAGCCCTCCGTGGTAGCCTTCATAGTCTTCGCTTGTCTTCCCGACATGTCCGTTTAAATCTCCCCCAACAAACAAAAGCTCTTCCTTTGGGATGATTTTGACAAGGTTGTGGAAATCTAGCCAGAATGCATCTTTTTCTTTTTGTTCGCATCCTACTTGAGGGGCATATGCGCTTACGATGTTCCACACCTCACCATGCATCACCAATTTGAGAGCCATCAAACGGTCACTGGACTTTGAAATGGTTAAGACGTTGCCAAGTAACTCTGCCGCAAGGATGATGGCGATTCCGTTTTTTCCTTGTTCCAATCCATAGTAAATCATCTTGTAGGCTTTTGTTTTAGCGTCCAAGAAACGTGCCCCATTACCGGTGTTTCGCCATTTTGTCTCTTGTACGCACAGGATGTCTACTCGCCTTCTAACCATCATTTCTTCAAGCTCATAGCTGCGCCCACTCATGCTTCCAACGTTCCAACTCGCGACTCTTAAATGTGGCTTACGCCGTTGCATTACTTTGCTATCCCCCGGAAATCCTATAGCTCTGACCCGAGCATTGCTGCTCGTCCCAGGATCACGACCATTAGTAGTGCCTGGCGGGGTAGTGCTTTTCCTTTTAGCGTTCTTTTCCATAATGCTACGGTTTGACCGTTTTCATTCTTCCCTTCCTTTTTGACACGGGCATGCTCCAGATTTTTTTATTTTTTTTTTTTTGATTGATCTTACTCTTACAACACCGGTGATCTCCAGTCGTGTCAACCCACTGATTTGCATGCACACTTGTGGGGCAGTTTAATGGTGGTATATGTGTCCCTAGGCTCACCTTGGTGTTTTCTAAATTGCCTAGATGTGAGTTTTGTTTACCTTTGTTTAGTCGCCTTTTACGACAAGCGATAGGTATCGCTGCAGGGATATTCTTAACCCGTCCCTGCACGAGTAGTTTTATTTACCTACTAACGAGTTTAATAACTTTAAAGTGAACATCCTCAGTGTGGACAATTAAAACTTGACCGCCTGCCTCTATGTAATTCTAGGGGTATCAGTCTAGATAATATGGACATATTTTAGATTAAAGACCACCGTTGCAAAGGCAGACACTGCACCGAGCATCATTCCATGTCAATATTGGGAAAAAATATTTGGACAAAGGACAAAAGGTTAATGCTGCAATTCAGGGTAAACCTGAGTCTCAATCATTAAGCCAAAACCCCAGTTTGACTGAATTGCAATTGGAGTGCCCATACGCTTTTTATGGCTCAGCTGTCTGAGATGTTAAATTCGCGGACTCGTGACGCTGTTAAGCCCTTAAAGTTGAAATTTACCTATAGTCTCCGAATCGAGATCAATTTGCATGCGGAAAATTACCCTCTCAATAATCAAGAGCTTCTTCATTAGCTTTTGATAAGGTCCAAGCCTCTGTATCATAAAGAATTACCGGGTAATAAAGGTTGTGTTTCTCACGCGAAGTGGTGAGTTTTGCATGAAAATTTCAAGTGGTGCCCATCACCGACCGGCAACCAGAGTTTTCTATTCCCATTTTGCACATTCTCATGAGTTTCATGGCTTTGACGTCGACAAGATGATGTGGTCCGCCTTACATTGCTGTTTATTCTCCAAGGTCTGTGTACCTATCGTAGAACTGTGTACATTGTACAACTAACAGGACATGAACCTCTTTGCATTCGTCGGCAAACCAGAGGTTTCTTATAGGTCAGACTTGGAAGAGAAAACATTAGATGCGGCTATAAAGAAACGTCCCGGTATTGTCGTATTCAGTTCGAGGGAGACATAATCGGCTTTACAATGTAAAGTTCTGATGTTGATACTCGATTCCTTCGTGTCCACGATAATTGCATTCATCCATTGGCTGCAACAGAGCTCCTCGGAAAGTTTTCCATAGTACATAAATATAGAGATCTTTAGGCTTTAACCCAAGTGACATAAAATTATTTGATGCCGAAGAAAACCCAAACCCAACGAGGAAAATAGAATTCTAATCAAGCACAAACCAATTATCTTTTATAAGAAAGACTGGTCATGCTCCCCATATTTTTCAATACATTGACAGAGTTTCGGCCTTTCAACTTCTTTAGAAGAGGTAAGCAGAAATAGAAAATATTGTGGATTACCTCTTACCTCTTTGGCTATTTAGATGGCTCTACAATTCGGGTAGAACCTGGGTTTCAACTAATAAGCCTCTCTAGCCGTCGCGACTTCTAGTCAGTTAGTTCCAGTGCCGCACGCGCAGCTGGTTGAGGTCCTACTCACCTGTGTGTACCACTTGAGATTAAGTTAAGTCATACTCTTTCGAAACGTCGTTCCTCGGGTCTTGAATCGTAGACTTTTCGACCCGGAGCAGTGGTGTTCATTTGCTCTATTCAGGCCGGCTACCTTTGACGTTGGATTCTTACATGCGTGATTAAGTCAATATCACTACATATCCCTTACAGTTCTTGGTTTCTACACTCTTTTGTGTCATAATAGGAATAAAGATTGCTTATCGAATTTTCTCTCGAATAGAACAAAGGCCTCTTTGCCTGCTTTTGTTTATATCCAAATCTCTACCACAGAAGGTGACCGGGACGATTAAGGATTTAATTAGAAACTTCTGCCTCTTCTTGCCACCTTGCCTTGAAGGCTAAGAAGCAGCGGATAAAAGAGTTATTTTGCGTCTAATCTCAGTGCCGAGATGCCGACCACTTGTCACTTGTGAGCGAAGTTAGACGAAGTTGTGATGCTCTAGTCAAAACATCTGTGAATGGATTGAGTATAAAAGAGGTTTGTAGATTTCTAGATTTAAAAGTGACACAATTTAAATGGCCTTCACGACTTCGTTTGTTGAATTCCATGCGAAACGTCCAGTTGAAAAAGTCAGTTTGGATCTCACCAGTTTCAGTGATATTGCTGTTCTCGTTAGTAAATTGTTGTTGACTTATCGCCATAAACCAACGATTTAATGTAGCTCCAAAGGGCGGGATCTTGGCGGCCATTCCAAGCCACATTTGCCAAATTTTGTAAAACAATTCTAATGTTGCTTCATCTTGTTGGAATCACATGTTTTCCAGGTTCATGTCACCGCAAAACCACAAAAGTCAGCTATAATTGACTACTGTCGTTTGCAATTGAGGGTCATGGTTTCAACCATTCTCGTTTCGGAATATGTACAGCCGCTGATTGCCGTTGCTCTAAATCTACACCAAACAATACAGTGGATCGCTTTCTTCCTAAACACGGCAAATCTGCTTGTTCATGAAGATGTTCACAACTAAAAATGTGCATCATCACTGAAGATGATTTTTTCGCCAAACTCTTGCATTTCCAGCTGCACCAGCGAACGTACGACGAGCTTGGTGATCTTGGGCTAGAGTTCTGGTGTCAATTGGTATTTAATCTTGTTGCAAAATTCGTAAAGTAAAGGTTGAAGGTCTTTGGTCACACTACCTGCAACAGCAGCAATATTCTCACTTGACCAACGTATTTTGGCGTGAAGGAACTGCTCGATCAGCAACTGAAACGCACTGCCCGAATTTCGCTATCATTTGTTGAATTGCTAGTTTGGTTGTGTATTCATATTGGCCGTAAATATTTCATAGGTCGCAAAAGGTTTGGCGATCAAACCGTGATATTTTAAGTTTGGTGTAAGCCTTCATGGTAAAATTGCGTCTATGACAAAACAAGTCATCGAATAATAGCGTTTTCGCTTGAAGCGCCAGAGCAATGAACTGTTGAAGCTCGGACATAGCTATTTAAAACCTCATTTTTTGACTTTTCTTCATTTACACTCATACGCCCTTTGACGTTTTTGCTACAACGCCCTCAAACGCTTCAATGACCTCACGCTGTGTTCAACCAATAATGTCAATATGATTATGCGAGTAATTGCCCAAACATCAAAATAAACTATGCGCCGATTCTGAAGATCTGGGCAGTGGCAAAGCAGGTGTTGGATCGTCTCGGTTTCTTCCTCCTCGCCGCAGCTCCGGCAGAGATCGCTGGATTCCGAGTTCCATTTCCGGAGCATTGCTCCGATTGGACAGTGTCCTGTGATCACTCCGTCGAGCACACGGATTGAGTTTCGGTGCAGCGCCAATAGCTTCTTTGTTTTGCCGATATTAAGCTCTGGCCACGATGATCTTATCGTGTGACAGTCGTTTCTTGCAAGCCAAGACGAGTTGGCTTCTTTTATTATTGTGTCAGTTATGATTCTGTATAATGCACTGATTGCTGGTTGCAGTCACGTGTCCGCTTCGCTGATGTCCATTTCAGACCCTTGTCTGGCCAATTCATTCGCTCTTTCGCTCCCTGCAATTGAGCTATGGCCCGGGACCCAGCAGAGTTTGACCTTGTGGTGACTGATGGACTTCAGTGAGTCGCGACATTTCATCACAGCCTTCGATCTCGTTGTACAGGATGCTATTGCCTGCAGTGCGGCCTGGCTGTCTACAAAGATGGTGATATCCGATGGTGCGATATCGGTTACTTGTAAGTGTTTGGCTGCTTTCTCTATTGCCAGGATCTCCGCTTCGAAGACGATGCACAAATCAGAGAGTATAAATGATTCCTGTTTGTGCAGGGTGTCAGATTAGAATCCGATGAAGAAGGTAATATCGCGTTCGATAGCCACTCGTCTCAATCGGTGAATAGGATTGGTATTTTGAGAGATCATTGTGGGAAAATGTATAGTCGGTCGTAGCTACGAGGCTACTATGTAGAACCATGTTTCTTTCCCTGATCATATATTATTTTGAGTATGGCCGCATGTCCATAGTTGGCTTGTTTCCACGAATAGGACTCCTTTAGTCTGAGAGCGCTTTTTGCAGCGCAGCCTTTTATAATAAATCCAGAGGAAGGAAATGAAGTATCATGTCCAACCATTGTACAAACAGCGGCTGACCTTTGTACTTTGTTGAGCATGGTCATGTAGCTTTTCGTGCGGCTAGCAGTCCACCAGACTAGGGCCCCATAAGTTATAATGCGTCTGATGATTGCTGTGTACCTCCAATGAATGATGTACGGTTTCAAGCCCCATCTTTTGCCTAAAGTCTTTTTTCATCCTTTCCTCCAAGTTCCCTTTCAAGGAAAGTTTGTAGTCAAGAATGATGCCTAGGTACTTAGCTTCCGTTTTGAGTATAAGTGGAGTACCCTCTCACTTTGATAGAGCAAATATCGGGATTTTCATTTTCCTGGTGAACAAAACAGTTCAGTTTTCTGGCGGTTTATTCTCAGACCGTTCTGTCTTGCCCACAAGGAGAGTTCCTTCAACGTAGATTCCATTAGTTCGCTGATACTTGGTAGAAATTTACCTTTTATCAAGGGTATCTGTATATGCTCTGGTCCTTGTGCCTTTCTCCATGAATATTTTTAAGGATTTTGTTAACTCTAAGAAGCCACAGTAGGGAGGAGAGAACTCCACCTTGTGGTGTGCCTCTAGTTGTCACTTTCCTTATAGAGCTGTGTCCAATGTCTGCATTGATAATTCTGCTGTTTAACATATTTAAATCCAGATTACAATGGACTTGTCTATGTCCTATGGAGCTGTTACTATGACTTCTGTATTTACGTTGTCGAAGACTCCCTCGATGTCGAGGAAAGCTGCCATTGTAAACACAACACTATTCCGTGCATTCTACTGATCTCCCTTCATCTGATCTAAACTTCAGTATCGGGCGGTCATAAAGTTCTTCGTTTTGGATGGATTAACCCTTAAGGAAATTTATCCGAAGTTAACAAAAGCTTACGACACTGCTTCTTCGATGGCAACCCTAAAATGGGGATAGATGAATTTAAAGGTGGTAGCATATCTCTCGAATAAGAGCATGTAAAATACGGCCAACAACTGCAATCACACCAGAACTCATCGAGAAGTACAAGATATCTTGTTAGACGATATGGGAGCTTAGTGAGATAGCTGAGGCTGTGGAGATATCGGAAGTAAATGGTGAAATGGCAAATGCGGAAACTATTTTCTCAGAGGTGATCCGACCGATTCACAGCGATTTGTCCTCAGTGGGTCCACCACTGCATGCTAGAAATGAAAGAGCAATCCAAGCAGTAGCTAGAATCCGGTGGTTTGGAAAAACTCTGAGATTTGGGATATAATTTGCTCGGCCATCCTACTATTCTCCGGATTTTACACCCTCAGACTTCTATCTGTTTCCGGAAAGGAACACTGATGTTGGAGAAACGCTGGCCCAGACATGTTGAATTCAAGGGAGATTATGTTGAAATATCATTTTTTTACTGAAAACCATAGTCTTTCATGGTCAAGTCGAGATTTTTGCACCTTACCCTCGTAGACCAGACAAATGATACTGCGATTCCATTCATCGGGCACGCTTTTTTCGATCCATATACGAGTTCTACAGTTAAGTTGGTGAATTTTTCCAACCAACTCATCTCGGAATGCTTTAAATAAATAAATAGACAGTCCGGCTATTCCAGCAGCAGAATTTTTTAAAATGTGAGTTCTAAAACCAGTTCTTAGACGGGCGCTACTAATAAACTATTATTTTCGTGGACCTTCGCATTAGAATTAAACTTTTTTTTTAAATACACGACATCCCCTACGAGGTGTGTTATTTTTGGAAACCGATTAAAAATATTTTCGAAAAAAACGAAAATAAGTTGAAAGACTTTAGAGACTGTAAATGTTGTCACGTAAAGCGTTACGGTGAAATCTGGCCGATGGGGTATTAAATTGTTGTCTAGCTTGCCGCTCTTTAAGTAAATGATTACCTTGTCACAAAAGAGATTTCACTTATCATTTGAAGGTTGCCACATCACGCGCAAGTCTTTAACTACCTTGAAGCCTACCGCTACTAAGTGAAGCATTACAAAGCCTTGCCTTATATAACCTCTCAAGTCAGTAATTATTTCTAAGGGAATGTAAAAAGGTTTACTAATTTACCATTTCTTGCAACTACAAAAAGAAACAGTTCAATGTTATTCGCCTGCCTTCAATTATCTTGAGTCATAAAAGAAAAAGCAAGAAAACAAATAAGACAAAGACTTATGTTAAACTTCACAATGGGCTTATGGGTAAGGTCAAATGTTTAACAGTCGTTTAGATATTTCAAATAAAAATGAAGAAAAGCATATCACGCTGGCCCTCGATTATCAGCTCCTAGAAAACGTGCTATCGAATTAAAATTCCATCCGAAACAGTCGGAGAATAGAATCTCTATCGAAATAAATCAAGAATGAATCTCGCGTTTATTGTTGTCTCGAGATCCCTCTCCGCTGCTGTAGCGAGTAAAAATAGAAAGAATAGAATGAATGGCTGCCACAAGACCAACCATCGTCGTCATCGTCGTCATTAGCATCACAATCGTCGTTGTTCTTGTCAGTATCATCCAAACCTGTACGACCTCAAATGCTTCAATGCTGCTCAAGGGGTCGGATTTCTCTTCGTCATAAGTACAATACATACGTACCACAAAGATACGGGCTATACCGACTTCTTTTGTCTTCTTCTGTTTTCTTATATCATTTTCGAATACCAGCCATGGTACCAGGGATTGTATAACAACCGACCGGGCATCGATGTTGTGGTAACTTGAAGAGCGGCTGCTTAACACGATAAGTAGATACACGTGCATTGGGTTATTCTGTAATTAAACTTTCAGTACCACAGGCTATAAGTACCGGTTTTAATGAGCCACAGGGTGTTGGCAAATTCGATTCACTTCAGGCATACTCGTACACCTCTATGGTGGCAGTTTCAGACTATGCGATGGACTTAATGAGCAGTAAGCACTTGTAGCCACGGATCGATGATTTTTTCTTTGTTTTACGTTTGCGAAACGATCTTTGGTGATGATCGTGTAGACATGGACGTTCAAGTAAAGATGATCAAAGCTGATGGTTTTTGGGATTGGACATGTGGACGGGTCGACGAACTAGGCGTACGACGAGTAATCAGTGAAATTAAACTAATAACGAATTAAAATTGAGGCGATACTTCTATGTTTTAGTCGAATTCATTGAAATCCATATCGTATACTTTGTGCGTGTGTGTGTGTGAACGTTCCTGAACTTTCTTTCGCCTAGTATATCTCGATACTAAATTGTGTTATGGACTCCAGACCAATTTCATTTGAAGGATAATTACATACTGAGCACTTGATACGATTTGCAAAAAACTCGAACGGACGGCTTATTTTTTATAACAAAAACAAAAACATTGTAAGGTGTTGTTCGTCTTGCCTGTTTCGCGAACAAGTAATGATATCGACTTCAGGCCCGTAAATATGGATTAAGGCGATTATTGACAGCACGGGCTATAAACTAATCATAAACTCTTGAACCCTGGCAAGTACACAACATAATTATTATAAATGAAGTAAAGTAAAGTCATAAGTAAAAGGGGGGAGGATACTTATTCGAGCGTGTGCTAGATGTGTGAAACTGGTACATGGCTCGATGGTATGACATGTTAAATTAATGTTGTCGTAGATGTTCCAGTGAAAATAACCTTGCCGTGGAGGCAATATAATGTTGTAATGACAATTATAAAGGTTTTTGTCGAGCTAGAGCTGCTACAATCCATATGCAAACGTGTGCTTTAGGTGGTAAGGGTTGATAAAGTGAGCGGCATCGACGAGTATTATATCCTTACAGGGCTTTCTAAGAATAGGAAACCCCTTCTCATTAAATTTCTTCAGTAACTTTTCTTCAGCTATGTTCAAAAAGTAACGAGAATTGTTTAATTTCGTTATTTGTATCACTGTCGATTCTTTGCTATGTTTGTAAGCATGTAGGAAGGTTATTATGGTCATGATAAAGGAAGGTCGTATCTTTGAATTTAATATATTTACATGGTTTCACGTTTTGAGGCGTCTAGAGTTTGTACGTATGTACGTACATATGTATATCATGTATGTTGGGAGGAAACAAAGGCTGTCAGGGCATTGTAAGTACGCTGATCTCTAAGCTTTGGGTGGATTAGTTTTAAAAGGGTGGTCCGATAAGTATAAGTGGCGGCGATGACCGCCTCATTCGACTGAAATTTCTGCCCGGCGAGTGACTTTTCAAGTTTGGAAACAAAAAGAAGTCGCACGGGGCCAAATTTGGAGAATACGGTGGATGGGGCAGCAGTTCGTAGCCCAATTCGACCAATTTGGCCGTGGCGAGGGCGGAGGTGTGAGCCGGTGCGTTATCATGGTGGAAGAGCACTTTTCTTCGCCAAGTGGGCCCGTTTTTTCTTCAATTCGGCGTCGAATCGGCCCAGTAATTTGGCATAGTACAGCCCTTCTCCAGGTAGTCGATGTGGATCACACCTTGTGAATCCCAGAAAACGGTGGCCATCACCTTTCCGGCCGATGAGACAGTCTTCGCCTTCTTCGGAGCACGTTCGCCGGGTGAAGTCTACTGTTTCGACTGTTCCTTGGTCTCTGGTGTGTACCAGTGGATCCATGTTTCGTCGACTGTCACGAAACGACTCAGAAACTCCTTCCGATTGCGCTTAAACAGCGTCGAACACTGCTCTGAAATGGTATCACGGTTGCGCTTGTTTCCCGGAGTGAGCAAACGCGGCACCCATCGCGCCGACAGCTTTCTCATGCCCAACATTTTATGCAGGATATGACCCACGCGATCTTTTGAAATGCCTACTGTCTCAGCTATGTCGCGCACCTTCAATCGGCGGTCTGCCAATACGAGATCGTGGATTTTTGTCACGTTATCCTCCGTGGTAGCCGTTTTCGGGGCACCTGGACGTGGCTCATCAAAAACCGACGTGCGACGGAACTCGTTAAACCAATTTTTGATGGTCGCCGTCGAAGGAGAAGAGTCACCGTATACAGCATCCAACGGTCTTTGATTTCGCTGCGCGATTTCCCTTCCAAAAACAAGAATCGAATCACCGACCGATATTGCTCTTTTTCCATTTTTCTAAAATCCGCGGACACTCTCGCTTCCACACGCGGTCAAAACAAAACCAGAAAACACCAATGAGACGTACCACTTAAAATGGCCGCCGACGTTTGCCTACAAGCTCGAGTGAGCACGTGGGTACCTCAAGTGTTGTCAAAATTTTGTAAACAATCACGCACATTGTTATATGTAATTCCAAGAGTGTGTGTGGCGGGAGTACACTGCGGTACAATGAAATGAGCTCACACGTATTCACGAATAGAGTTTGTTTGTAACGGGTTTTGTCGCTGAACTTCTTTCAATATTTCAGGGTGTCACGGGGGAAGACGTACGAAAGACACACGTCTCATTCTGGTTTCTGAACAAAACTACGAGTCCGATGCGGCTGGACAGTAGCCGTCCACTAGAATGTACTACACAACACTACATCGCTCTTGCGATACTGGCGCCATCCGGCGGTGAGGCTAAGTACTTATCGGACCATTCTCGTATATATCAGAAATAAGGTGACTTTTTGAATTTCTCGAGCTAAGTGGGCGAAAATGTTAGTGACGACGGCCACCCTCAAGACTCCAACATGTCAACAGCGAATGAAATGGAAAATCGCTTAATATCTATTAGGAAAGTGTTGCTTAGGATATTGGTATATCGGATGGCTTATGCGATGTAATTATTTTCTGATTTCATGAAACGTGTGTCAGCGAAGTTTGTACGAAATTACTAAATTTTTATCAAAAGAACTGTCATGTGAGTATCACTTAGGAGCTGTTGATAGTCGTGAATTTGCGGAAAAAGTAATCATTTGTGACGAAACGTGGGTACATGATTATGATGTCGCAACCAAAGCGAAATACCAAGAAAACATCCAAATTTGTGGGAAAAAAATGTATGGCTGTTCAATCACGATAATCTTCAGTCATCGTTGCTTGTGTGTAATTTTTTCACCAAAGCGGATACCGTAATTATGGCTCAGCCATCTTCGTCAGCCTCTTCCGGCTTTTTTCTATTCTCAAAACTGAAAAGACTGCATCTTTGGATAGCTCAATGCTATGTACATTATCAAAAAGCGTAAATCGAAGATAGGAAAAACTCTTGGCGCAAATGTATTATATCAAGAGTTACCTTATTTTATGAACTAGCCCCCTATATTGGACGATCAGTAACAAATTAGAATTAACAGAGTGATGTGATTTGACAACAACAAAATAATTTGAAATTTTCGATATGGCCTTCTTTATACCTAAGTGCGGCCGTGAGTTGTTCGACAAATGAGTTTCACGCTGTACGAACCAGAGCTTGCGGGATTCCATTCCCCAAGTAGGGTATTGTTGACATTGGCCGGTAAAAAAGTCAAGTTGATTTCAATCTGGTGACTTGGAGGCCGTAGTGCTGATGAAATAAAGCAAGGACATTGCTATTTAACCACTCTTGGTTTGAGCTTGCTTTGTGCGCTGGTGCAGGGTCGAATTGAAACGTCCATTCTCTCTCACCGAAGTGGCCCAAGGCTCACAGTACTTTCCGAAACCCTTTCACAATAAACATTGGCGTTCACTCTGACGCCACGTTCTAAAAAACAACCACGACTTCTGGAGGATATCGAAAGTTCACATTTTCGTACGACCTTTCTGTTAAATAAACGCTATCCTTTTTTTTTTTACACTGGTCACATTCGTACAAGCATAACATCTCATTTACTCTGTCAAACCTCACTTTTTAGAGCATCGGTATGTTTGTATCCTTGTTGAAATTATAAGGTATTAGTTTGAGCTCATCTTTCAATATTATTTAAATCGTTGTCTTTGATATCTTCAGCTAGGCAGAGATTTTTCTACCAATCCAGGATTTCATGCCTTTCGAGCTTACACTTTCCGAAATTCTGGCGTTAATCCATGTTTTTAGATATCGTTAACATATCATTGCCAATATTGGCAACGTTTTCTGGCTCGAAACGCGAAAGAGTTATAGCCTTCTGAAATAGGTTGCAGTTCAATTAAGGTAGTTGAAAAGGTTGTTATTTCTAAAAAAAATATTTATCAAAAAGAGACTTTAAAACCAAGACAATATTATTTTTATCTGCTCAGAATTTCGAGTAAAACATTAAATTTTGCCTTGGAATACATTTCGGGGGAGTCACTTTTTGTATCGACTGTACAAGAAAGGTGCGATTGGTAAGTTAGGCAGCTATAGGTCTATTTCACTTTTACCTTCCATTAGCAAAGTGTTTGAAAAAACTCATTCAAAGCAGAGTAGTCAACGTCTTAAATAAAACGAAGTATTTCAGTGCATTTCAGTTTGGCTTTCGGGAAGGTAGATCTACCAAGATGCTCTGTTGAATTTTTATTCTCAGATGTATAGCTTTAGGGGCTCTACGCTTGACTGATTTAAGTCCTATTTAAAGAAAACAGGAATCAAAGGGTTAAAATTGGTACAGTTGGGAGTAATATAAAGTTTTTGGAAATGGGTGTACTTCAGGGTCCTGTTCTTGGGCCCATACTTTTCTTAGCATACATATATTAACTCCCCCTTCAGTTGCCCTTTCAAGGTACTGTTGATAGATTTCGCTGACGACGTTGACTTTAGTTACGGTTCTAATAATGTCCTGGATCTAGTCTCTGATTTGTTTGAGATTTGTTTTTATTGAGAGGCTGGTTTGCTAAACAAAATTTGTCAATTAGCTCGAAAAGGTTATATTTTTCATTCTTTTTGCCTTTGGTATCCACTGTCAACTTATTTTTGCGATTCAGTATCTTCATCTTCATTTTTTACGACTGATATTGCTTGCAGCAATAAATGCTTTCAAATCGAATGTGTTAATGAATTTAAGTATTTAGGGCTCGTCATTGATGCAAAACTAAATTTCAATACTCATTTAGCAGTTTTAAGAAACTAGTTTCGTGGCACTGTGAGAAACTTCTATTTTCTGAGGAAAGTACGCTCCAAACAACTGCTAATAAAAATCTATTATGGCATCTTTCACTCAAGATTGCAGTATGGGATTTGTTTTTTGGGGTAGCCTACTTTTTCAAAATGCAGCCCGTTCTAACACTCCAAAAGCATGTTTTAAAAATTATTTGTCGGAAATATCGCAGTCATTCTAGTTTTTCCTTGTTCTTCCACTTCAACATTTATATTGCTATAAGGTCCTAAATATTTTCTTTTTAAGATCAGGAAACACTTTTTTTAGACGGGTTAACACTTACTCTTTACGGGGCAATTTCTTATATCAGGTCTCCTTACCCAATTTCCGTAAAACCGCATTTCGTAACTTTTATAGCGTTGTTTTAAGTCGGCTATTCAATAAATTAACAATTTTGATCAGAATGTTTACTTCTGCTAATTTTCGCTTTTCACCATTGACTTCCATAACATTCATTCATTGATATTTTGGTGAAATATCTGTTTAATTCTCTGTGAAATTCTCTGTTTAAATATTCAATGCATCGTTCTTATTATAATTTTTGTGTTCTTCTTTTCTTCACCTTTTATCTATTTATCTACTATCTTTTGGTCATTGCTGTGGCATTAATTCTATTTTTCTCTTAAAATACCTTTGTCACTATTACTTCTTTTCAATTTGTTTATGTTATATCAATCTTGCTTATATTACTAAGATTTTGTGAAATAGTTAATAAAAACTAAACTAAACAAACTAAATATCAAAAAGTTTGAAAAAAGCCGTTTGAAGACTTAAAAAATAGAAATATTACAATATATCTACTGTAACATTCAGTAAATGTCAGTGACGATATGGAACCTGGAAGTGTATTTTATCAAAAGTTGAGATTTGTAGGACACCACGTTTGAAGAGCAACCTAACTGAAACCGTTTGATTCTATTCATCAGAATAACCATAACGAACTTGATTTAAAATTCTACCAAACAATGACCCTTAACCCCAATAGAACATTAGTCATAGTACACAATACTAACTGTTCAAGAGTGATTAATACTCGCGCTTAATCACTGCTATTATTTTTATTGACGATTTGTGGGCACATTTAAAGAACAAAATGAAAAGAAGAGGTCTAAAATCAAAAAGGTTTGAATAAATAATTAATAACAGAAAAAAAGATTTGAATACCTAGAATATGACATAAAAAAGGTAGGTGAAGACAATCACTTTTTAAAAGCTTTTTTTCAGCTTTGAAGCACACCTTATTTTACAAGAAATAAATTTTGTTTAAATCAAAAAATTAAAAATAATAGTTTTAACTTGCAATTTCATATTAATTTACATACGTACTTGCATATACCATATTATTAGGTTGTACCACATGAAATGTGCGATTTTTTTGTAAAAAATTCAAAGTCAATATTTCTTTTTTATAAAATTTTATTTAGTCAAAATATGAACCATTGACATCTATAACATTTTTCCACCGTGATTCAATGTCCATTATTCCCTTTTTATAGAAGGCTTGATTTTTTGACGCTAAAAAGTTTTCAAAGACGTCTATGACCTCTGCTCGGTTTCGGAACACCTTTTGCCGCATAAATGGCACTAGACTGCGGAAAATGTGATAATCCGTTGGAGAAATATTAGGGGAGTACGGTGGATGCGGAAGAATTTCGAATCCCAACTGTAGCAGCTTTTGCAACGTTACGTGCCAAGTATGGGGTCTAACATTGTCATGCAATAAGATCGGACCATGCAAATTTCGTATGCATTATGTCATTTCCTCACAATATTTGACTGCATTTATTGTTTCCCCTGTTTGAAGAAATGAAAAGTGGATTAATCCTTTCGATGGTTCAAACGCGCATACCACTTTATCTTTAAAAAAAAAATCACTGTGTTGTACAGGTGTTCACTCGGCAACTTCTAATTGAGGACTAAGTGAAAAATCGGACATTTTGTGTGGTACAATCTATACTTCGTAGATCCGCAGGCAGTCTTTAGTACCTTGAATAAGTCCTTGTTGTATATCGTAAAAATAATATTGCCCATCGATAGCCAATACTTTTTCCTTTCTTTCTGGAAGCATATGAATTCCGCTTTGGAAAAAACTACATGCCATTTGGTGGCACCTTCATAAGAATGGAAGTGCTGCCTTGTGCCTTGTGCCATTGAACGAAACAACTGATAATGTGAAGAAGCAGTGTCTACTGAATACGGCGGATGGGATAGGACTTCTCATATAAGCGTTTGTTTTACGAATTTTGCAACATGTGACCGAGAGTCAAAATCAGTTTGTCGTATCTCTTCTCATACAGCGGCCGATTTTCTTTCAATGATCGGCTCAAATGCATCAATTTCAGTCGATAGCCGTCTCCCTTGATGGTTTCGTTCAGTTCGATCAGCCCATAATAAACTACACCCTGCTAATCCCACCAAAAGCAAAGCAAACCCTTCGAAGCATAGCCGGGCTTGACCGACCGACGGGGCTAACGTAACCCCATAAAATGGAGTCCAACGGCGTTAAACTGCATGAGGGAGATAGCCATTCGGCGATTGGACCATTACCCAAGATTATACGACTACCAAACTTTCCTTTCAATAGATCAATTTTGTGACCAGCTGTATGATATGTGACACCATCTTGTTGAAGCTATGTAACATTGGTGTTAAGTCCATTCAATTCTAGTGACAAATATGGTAATCTACCACCATGTCGTGATAGTTCGCTATCATTAACCGTAACATGCCAATAATTTTCATTGAATCTTCTTCTTCTTTTTCTTCTTTTCCTTTTTTCCGGCGTCGTTATGGTCAGAAGTGTAGGACCATAACCTTCCCACTTAACTGCATTCCTACTGGTCCGCTTGTGGGGTCCACCGGTTTGACCTCAGAAAGTAGCGGCAGGCTTCCCGGTTTGGGATTACTTCATCGCTGAGGCCAATCAAATGCTGGTGTTTTTGCATTTGTTTGCACCAATTGTTTTTCGGCCTGCCTTTTTTGCGTGCTGAAATTGGAACGTTGATTGATATTGCCTTTTGGACGGGGTTCAAAGGATCTCTCCTTTGAACATGGCAATACCAACTGAGTCGGTCGCGCTCTATCTTTCTTGTGATGGTTTCTTTTACGTGGAGGCTTCCTCGGATCTTTGAACTACTAATTCTGTCACGCTTTGTTACTCCCGCTATCATGCGAAGCATCTTCATCTCAGCTCCCGTAATTTGCTCTCATACTTTTTGTGCATTGTCCAGCATTGTAAACCGTATGTGAGCGCCGGACGTACAACTGAAGTGTAGAGCCTTCCTTTCAGCTTAGGGGGCATTTTTCGATCACAGAAGATGGCGGAGTTTTCTCGCCACTTCATCCACCTTACGCTTACGCGATGGTTGATGTCGTCATCACAAGTTGCTTCTTTATTTAACTTTTCACACTTGGGAAGCACTCTTCCATTCAAATAAATGTCTGGAATAGGCTGATGAGGGTCAGAGAACGGACAGCACATATACTCTGTCTTCTTTGAACTAATACGATACCCGTGTCCCTCAAAAATGTCCACCCACACATCAAGTGCTCGTTGTAGGGACGCCTGATCATCACTTATAATGGCTCCATCGTCAGCAAAGAATAGCTGGTGCACATTGAGGTCCGTCACTTTTCCTTCAAGCAAGCAATCAAGGACTGCTATAAAGAGCAGTGGGCTGAGGACGCTCCCTTGGTGTACACCGACTTTGATTGCAAACTCTTCGGTGACTCCTGCGGTACATCTTACTCTTGTCGTTGCTCTCTGTACATGTCCATGATCACTCGCACGTAGGTTTCTGGAACTCCTTTTTGTCTTAGCGCTACCCATAAAAGATCTCTTGGTTGCCGGTCAAAGGCCTTCTCGAAATCAACCAACACCATATGCAAGTCCTTTGAAGAATCACGATGCTTTTCCATCATGACCCTTATACTTTGGATTGCATCTGTCGTTGATTTACCCGAGACAAACCCGCACTGTACATCAGATAGTCGTATTATTTTCCGCAGTCGGCTATCTAATACCCGTTCAACGATCTTCATGGTGTGCGACATCAGCTTGACAGAACGGTTATCATAATTTCGCGTATCACCCTTTCCTTTGTGCAAAGGAAGTTTGGAGATAAGAACCATGAGCCATCTAGACCCGATGTCTCCCAACTTTTTTCAGAACTTAGAGGGTATCCCGTCCGGCCCGACAGCTTTTCTTTTCTTGGAGTTTTTAACCGCGTACCGAACTTCTTCGACTGTGATGTCGGATATTTCGGCCTGATTCGGGGCGGCTCTTGGAAAGTACACTCGGGGAAACTGTTCGTTCAGAAGTTCCTCGCAATACTGTCGCCATCTGTGGAGAATTTGTTCGTCTTCCACAAGGAGTTGGCCTTCAGCATTGTTAATAAACTTTGGGAAACGAATCTCCTGAGCATTTCTTCTTCTCTGGGCGGCTATCTTAAAGATATTTGCTCCTTTGTTCAAATTGCTTTGTCGAAGTTCCTGGGTAGTCTGGTTTCTGTCAGACGCGGAAGACGATATTTCTTCCAACTCCTGATAGAGGCCTTCCATGCTTTTCGCTTTGAATTCGGCGCACTTTTTCTTCGCGATACCTTTGCAATATCTACATACATATATACCTTTTCACGGCGAGCTTTTTCCTCTCTATTAGTAGAAGAGCACTTTGACCAAGCTTGGAAAGCCATTTTCTTTTCGCGTATCACTGCTTTGGCTTCGTCTGTCCACCACCGTAATTTTCATTGAATATGGTCTAAATACTCCTTCTGTATGATAAACAGATCAATATCAGTGGATGGTGGATGGTAAGACTTGGCTCATTTGGATTAAAGCGCTTTCCGCTGCCATATTTTCAGTGCTTCGATCGGTGCGTTGCTTCACTGGCATAGGAACTTTCGGTAGCAAATATTTTGATTGCAATTTATCTACTATAGCATACTTACTTACTTATATGGCGTTACAATTTGGGATGAACCAAGGACTTAATCAACAAGCCTCTCAAACCGGCACGATCCAGCAGCTGATGGCAAGAGTTATTCTGCGTTTTATCTCAACGCTGCTTAACCCCAATGGAACAACGGTGTCGTTGCTGCTTGTCACTGGGGCCCAGAACTACAGCCAAGGTAGACGAAGACCTTCACTACTTCAAAAATATAGCTGCCGAAGGTGACGTTCTGACCAAGACGTTGGTGTTGCGCGTTTTTCTTTGATGACAGCATATATTTGGTCTTGTCCCCATTTATCTTTAGGCCCACTTTAGCCGCTTCTGCTTCAAGGCTTGCAAACGCCTCATTGACGCCTCGCCTTGTCCGTCCAATAACGTCAATGTCATCTGCGTAGCCAAGCAATCAGGTAGATTTGAAGTAGATCGTAACTCTTGTATTGGCCGCAGAGTCCCTCACGATCTTTTCAAGTATGATGTTAAAGGAATCACATGACAATGTGTCATCCCTTTTTTAACACCGAAGTTCTCGGTTAGTTCACATCCGACCTTAATGGAGCAGCGAGAATTCTCCATAGTCACCCTGCACAGTCTGATGAGTTTGACAGGGATGTTAAAATATGACATGGCTCTGTATAGATCCTCTCTATAAACACTGTCACATGAGGCTTTAATGCCGAGAAAGAGGTGGTGCGTGTCGACCTAAAATTCATGGGTCATGTAAATATTTGGTCTATCTTGGATTTTCCTGGCCTGAAACTACACTGGTAGGAACCTACCAGATTGTCTACGAACGGTTTCAGGCACTGACACAGTACGGCAGAGAGGACCTTGTACGCAATGTTCAGGAGACTTATCCTCCTGTAATTGGCGCAGTCATAGAGATCTCCTTTCTTATGGACCGGGCAAACGATGCTGAGATTCCATTCATCGGGAATGCTTTCTTCCTACCATATCTTGCAGATGAGTTGGTGCACGTTCCTGACCAGCTCATCGCCAGCTGGTTTATATAGTTCAGCGGAGAGTCCGTCTGCCTCCGCAGCTTTATAAGTTAAGTTTCGATATCGCTTTCTTGGACGGGATTTTCTTCCGTCTTCGTCGATTGTGAATGGTTCATAATGCCTGACGGCGGCATTTCTTCTCAGAAGCGCATGTTCCACTCTGCTTTCTTTTTCATAGAGCTCGCGGGCAGTTCTCGTCCGTCGATGTAGTGTAGCCATGTATGCATTCTGTTTCTCTACATGGACCTGTCTGCACTTGTCATCAAACCAGGGGTTTCTTGAAGGTGGTGACTTGAAACTGAGTACATCTGAGGCGGCCTCTCTGATAGCGTTTTGACAACGTCTCCTTTGTTGTTCTATGGTTCGAGCATTGGGTCTTGAGAGAGCTTGAGGGAGACTTGATCGGCGAAGGTCTTGGCGGTCTCCTGCGACTGCAGCTTTCCGACGTTAAATGTTGGTGTTCTTACTCGACTCCGTTGATTCCGAGAAATTCGCAACCGTACCTTGGCTGCAATAAGGCAATGATCCGAGTCCATGTTGGCTTCTCAAAAGGTTCGGACATTTAGTATGCTGGAGGAGTGTCTGCCGTCGGTCGCAATGTCATCAATTTGATTGATTGTCGATTGATCGGGAGACCGCCAGGTCCCCTTATGGATGTTGAGGTGTGGGAATCGAGTACGTGCTACTTATAAAGTCCACTAGCCTTAGTCCTTTTTCTGACTAATGCAAGGCCTTAATGCGGATAGTTATGAGGCGATCGCTTACATGCCGCAAGCTTAAGACTATTTGTCTGAGTCTGCCTCGAATAACAAATCCGCATCCGAATAAGCGTTGTTTATTTTCTCTGTAGCAGTTTCCGTAGCGATACCTCTCGCTTGTCGTAAAAGGCGACTAAAACAAAGGTAAACAAAAATCACATCTAGGCAATTTAGAAAACACCAAGGTGAGCCTAGGGACACATATACCACTACACTTCTGACCATAACAACGCCGGAAAAAGGAAAAGAAGAAGAAGCAGTTTCCGTAGTAGATATCACAGTTTTTCATTCGCTTTTTACCTGGCCCATCCCATCGCACTTCTTGGAGTGCGGTAATGTCTGTCTTATAGCAGTCTAGAGATTTGACCAGTTGTCCGGACCTAACGTTCCAGTTCCGGTGCAGATCCGGAATTCGTTTCCTTCTAGACGTTTGCGGGGATCGTCAACATATAATCCATCCGCATTCGAGGCTATTGGTTATCTCTGAACAAGTGTTTATTCTACGCGATAGGGATGTTAATCCGAAACGCAACCCGCAACCTGGAGGACCACGGTCTTACTTACCCTAAGAACAAAGGGCCGGCTCTGCCGTTCCTTAGCGGCCTGATCTCCAAATATGTTGTAACTAGTAGTCCGAAATAAGGTGTTCACCAGGTAGTTCTTTTCGCTCGAACCGTGGGCGCCGCCGTTGACACCATCCTGGGAATATTGCCCCGCCGTCCCGAGGAAGGAGCTGAGCCCTGGTGGCGGCTCAGACTCCCCCCTCTCTCGTTTGCTGCCCCCAACAACCTTATAAAGGGCTCTACCCGATCTACAGTTGAGGTACTGGGCACCCAAGAGCCACCGCGTGAGGTGAGAGTAGGAGTTGGTAAACAGAGGCTGGAGTGTCGGCGCTTGTGCCTTCATATGTACGCGTAGTCTACCCCTTTAGCACCCTTTAGCACTATAGCATGCGCAGTGATAATTTCGAGCACAAATTGGAGTAAGCGCTCTTAAAGTTGCGACCACCGACTAAGGATCTCGAGAGTCATTTTTAGTAGCTTCTCGTTGCTCGTAGTTTATATGGTTGCCCCTATTGAAAAAAAATTTCTAAAGTTCAAAGGCAAAATTCTTCTTCTAAGCTAGAGGGTTGGTGAGTGCCGCCTTGATATAACACCTTACTTGAATTAGGAAGTTGTTACTGGGGAGAAAAACACTGTGAAATATAATTTCAGTTACGTGGTTGTTGCAGGATTCCCGCCCGGTGTCATCGCCGACGGGAGCCAACAATTTAACCACTGAGCTACTGTGCTCCAATAACCTTTCATTTAAGTTTTCCACCTTTTAGCAATTCGGTTTTCAGCTCCATTTTCGGCCTAATGCCCATAATATCCACGTGAAAACCGGTACTAATTTTTGTATTACCATCAGAATCTAATCCCATTGCAAAAACTCTTTTCCAGTTTCGTCGCGGCGAAGACCCTTTATTTGCTCTTTCTTAGCGAAGAGGAGGCTATAGAAGGGTGAAATGAAAATTTTAGAGGTGCCTTCGACGCACTTTGTATATTTACAATTTTAACTTCTAACTGTGAGAAGATATTAGGCGAGTCTTAAGGTTCTGGCTTTATACCTTTCTTATTCCTTGTATAACATTCGGGTAAATTTGCTGGTAAAATGCTCTATTTTTGTGTTTTTTTTATCTGCTTCTTCTTCTATCCTAACAATGAATATTCACCTAAATCTATAAAAAAGTGTATAAAATACCTCATTGCGGGTTCACTTTTTCCTGATTCGTACTGTTTTAGCTTTATAGGGAGAGATGGCGGGGCGAGATTCTTATAATAAGTATGGGATCGATATGGGATCTAAAATCCAATAATAAATAAGTTAACTCAGTTGTCTTCTGAAAATAATTTTCTTATCCGACTCAGCCTACCACATCAGAAGAGTTCATCTCATAGCCTACCCATGACATGACGTGATGTTTCGATCCCATGAGTGTAAGTTCCTCATTCAAATTATATCCTATTAACCAGGCGACAGAAATAATGACTCACATACCGGCAGTGACACATCCCATATCCCCATTCTTTCGCGGCAGTGTAAATACTACGTGATCTAATTATCACCAACCACACCATGTCCAGATACTTCCTCAACCCCCTTCCTTACCTCGACTGACTAGAGTTCTATCCCAGAGGAGGTACGACGACGCCCGTCTATCGATTAGTCTTTTAACATGTTTAACATTTTAATGAGCTTCACTATAAATCTGAAGACCGAAAAATGTTCAAAACAGTTCCTCTGTCTATTTTTAAACAGCCAGCCCCACATCCCATAAGGGGATGATATGGAAATTCCTTCGAACCCAGAATTGAATTGAATTTGTAAATACGGCATCCGCACGTATCGCCATTGCACCTCCAACTTAGGCCAATGAACCCGATGGATCATGGAATGTAAGCGTGACCGAAGCCAATTCGTGCACGAGTATCTCGATGGAAAATGAACATTTTCAGATTTTTTTCAATTTTTTTTTTATTCTCTACTCAAACGCATTTGGTTGGTGGATCTCATTAGTGTGACCACGGTCCAGATTCAACTACTATCGAGGCTTTCTTCAAGTACGTAATTCGCTCGTGAATTAAGTCGGATTTTTCATTATTTTCAACTCCACCTTGACACGCAACTGTCGGGCCTTGGGCATTCAACACAAAAAAAAAATCAACGGATAAAATCCAAAATAACATCAATCCGATGATGAATGGATCATTAATCTTCGCGGTTCTTGAGCGAGGCGGCGAATGTGACACTTCGCCCTTCCACCAGCCCCAGTGTGGCTTACTCATGTTGGGAAAATTCAAACTTTCTATTTCACTCACCTTCATATGTTCAGCTCATCTCGGGCGTGCTTAAATCGAAATGAAATCGTATCGCATTCGAAGGATATAGGATTGCGTTTGGGAAACCATTTTACTGTGGTTTTAAGTGATGTTGCAATCGCAGTGGGAATGAGATTTGCATTATGGTTGAAACGTATACGAGTCGAGATTCAATGCGCACGCTATTGTGAGTCGTTAGTGTGTGAGATAATTGAATTAGCAGTTGAGGACAAAACGAAGTGCAAAACTGCGGTTGCTTGATGCAATCAGAGATACAATGTGAAGGGTGGTGCATGACTGGAAGCAAGTGAAGGAAACTGCCTTTTGGGTTGCGGGGCGGGTAGACGGTGGTTGGTTACGAGGTAAGGTAATTAAATCCAGTTCAAGTACAAGGACTGTCGTCAGTTATTGCGACTTTCAAAATTCATTCCATTCACAAGGTTTTTTCAGTGCTTTTTCAAAGAAACTTTTCATCAGTGGCTGATAACAAGCTTAGACTTTCAGATAGAAATTTAGCTCGAACTATTGATTTTTTTTTTTTGAATTTGGACCAATATTTAGAACCGTTCGTAAATAGGTTTGTTTGTCCTTTAGAGAAAACTTGGATCAATAGTCAACATTTTTGGAAAACCCTGCGTTAATATTCAGCCCTCTACGAACAAGTGTTGTTAAAAAGAATATTTTCGAAAGTAAAATATTGTTCCAACTCATAAATAATTTGGATCAATGCCTTGAACTTTGATTTAAAAACACGATTAAAGTACTCCTGCGCAACCAAAACTAAATATGAAGTTTAAGTACAAGAACTGTCATAATCTGTTGCAACTTACAAAATTATTCCAGTCTAATTTGGATCAATGCCGTACATTTTGGAGCAAAAATATGACTTGTAGCGTAACTAAAACAAAGGACTATTATAAATTGTTGAGACCTTCAGATTCACTCCTTTTGTTTTGTGTGTTTTGGTAGCTTTTAATGAAAATTTTGATCAATATTTGAAATTTCAGGAAAACCCTTACTCTTATATCAAGCTTTAATATTCAATCATCTACGAGCATTTAGGAAAATATGTCATTAAAAAGAATATGTTTAAAAGTAGAATTTTGTTCTTTGATCCAAAAACACGATATACCATAAGTAGTCTTATGGCAAATATTAAGTCTAAATATGAGGGCCGTTATAATCTATTGCAACTTTAAAAATTCATTTCAGTCGCAAGGATTTTTTGATATTTTTAAGAAATTTCGATCAATAGCTAACATTTTCGAAAGAACCTTAAACTCACTTCGATATTCGGAAATGTAATATCACCAAGAAGTATTCGTATTTACAGACTCAGCCAAATACATAATTTTAATCAATGTCCTTAATTGTGCCCGTCCCGGGTACGCTGCTTCCAGTTGTCAAGATCATGTTGTCTAACATTCGCGATTACTTGTTCTTTATACCGGAGGTTCAGTCGTCCTCTTCTTCTCGAACCAGGAGGCTCGGAGTCGAAGACCCTCTTAGCTGGGGCGTTAGTGTTAATGCGATCGATGTGGCCGAGCCAGTGTAGTCGACGAATCTTTGCAGTTGTATTTAAGCAGCTGCTGGAAATGCTGCTTAAATACATCCACTATTCCCTGCGGGTCGGTGACAAGATTACCCTCGCAGTTTCGAAAAGCCTGGGTGCTTTTCTTGAAGCCTCCTGCAAGGCCTTTGGCTTTCTTATAAAAGGCTTGAATTTTGTGCTTATCCCTAGACTCCTCGATATGCTTGAGCTGAGAGGCTGCGAAGATTCTTTTCTTTTGTCGCAGTAGTTTTTTCTGTTCCCTTCTTCTGGCTCGGTACTACTCTTGCGCTGCCCTGGTTTTTCGCTATAGTGCCTTTTGATACGCCTCGTCAGTTGCTGCCTTTTTCTGCTCACACTCTTC
Organism: Merodon equestris; assembly: GCA_958301585.1. Taxonomy (NCBI): domain Eukaryota; kingdom Metazoa; phylum Arthropoda; class Insecta; order Diptera; family Syrphidae; genus Merodon; species Merodon equestris. The sequence continues at coordinate 113,037,702 of OY284416.1, forward strand.
ATCGTACCACGGGTTTAATGTCGGGGGTAGCCTAAGGTGGTCTCGGCTGATTCCTGAATGGCTAGCGGCAACGCGGCCACATACTGTTGGCATTTGTGATCGACGTAGGCATACCGTAGAGTCTTTCGCTCAGTTGCTCCCTGTAGACTCTGACAACCTCTGGTGTGCATGGTGTCCAATGTCGAACCTCCGTATGGTGGGTTGGCCCAGCTTTCTGATATATGTTAGAACAGTCTTGCTGTGAATCTTGCTGCTACGAGGCAATGGTCAGAGTCGACATTTGCCCCCCTGAATGTTCGTACATCCAGGATGTTTGACGAGTGTCTTGCGTCAATGAGTATATGGTCGATTTGGTTGAAGGTTCGACCATCCGGAGATCACCAGGTTGCTGTGTGGATTCGGTTACGAGGGAATTTTGTTCTACTTATCACCGCATTACGAGCTCTCGCAAAGTCGGTGAGTCGGAAGCCGTTGTCTCTTGTTGTATCGTGTAGGCTTTGCTTTCCGATCACTCCGCCAAGGGTGTTCCTCTTTCCCTCTTTCCCTCTTTGACGTTAAAGTCCCGGGTACGACAAGCTCCGTAGACGTTGTCCAGGAGGTCATAGAAGTCCTCCTCGATTGGGGTCTTCAGCCTCTTCGGTAGAGGCGTGTGCACACATGCGGCTGATGTTATGAAATTTGCCATTGATGCGGATCACGCCAAGCGATCACTTATTAGTTTAAAGTCGGTGACCTTCGACCTTAACCGCTTTCCCATGACAAATCCGCATCCCAATATGTGCAATCTTTTGTGACAGCTGTAATAAATGTCGCAGTCTTTTTTCTTCATCATACCGTTTCCTATCCAGCGTATTTCCTGGACCGCAGTAATATACGCCTTGTACTGCGTGAGGATTTTTTCCAGTTTATGAGCAGCTCCGGTGTCGCAAAGAGTTCTGACATTCCAGGCGCATACTCGCAAATCGTGTTCCTTTTTCGTGCAGTGTCGTCGTCGCGTACCCGTCCGTTTATCCGAGGCATTTAGCTCATTCATAAATTGTTTTTTTTTACGTGGACGGATTGTTGGCCCGCCGCACAACCGCCAGTCTGATCAGAGTTTTGTAGCTGCATACATTTGCTCACCTCCCAACGGATGCTGAAGAAGCTATCCAACGGGCGCCCCGAGGATCGTTTCTCGCATCTCGCCAGGTTGAGAGCAGTCAACAACTTTACCCTTATGTCCGAGCCCATGCCCTCCGTAGTATAGGTCTTAGTATAAGGACTGCTAAAACAACTTTTGACTTTTATGATTAATTTCATTGGAGAGTGTATTTTAGAGACAATTTAGATTAATTGCCGATCTTTTTGGAAAACGTTTAGGGGCTTAATCAAAGTTTTGATATTCGACCATCTGCGGGTATTTTTCCTGGTTCTACTAAATAATATAAATCAATTGGTTTGATTTTCTTTAAAGAAAGTTTGGATCAAAAGTCGACATTTTTGAGAAAGCCCACATCTTCGTTTCTAGCTTTTGTATTTAGCCAACAATTTTGGAAAAAGAAAGCGTTAAGGAAAAGAGTTTCTCTTGAATGCAAAAATGCCATCTAAATACCCTAAAAAGAAGATTGAAACTTGATATCTTGTAAATAATGTACAGAATTTCGAGTTGTATTTTGGACATTTATGCATTTCAGCCTTTGACTTTTTGGAACGGAACAATTGTGAAATATCAATTTTTGCTTAGAAAAAGATGACCCATGTCAAAATTTTGGATCTGAACAAAGTGCTTCAGAAGCAGATTTCTAAAACTACAGGAGGACGGCACTACTATTTGCTGCAATATAGCAAACTGTTATTATACTGTAACATTGTATGGCTGTTTTTCTAGGGGAAGCTATAATTCAATCGTTCAGTTAGGACTCAATTTAAAATCATAGGTCTTCTACATTAAGACCCAGTCAGCCTCTGCTACGCTATTATATTGGCTTCATTGGGACTTCTAAGTATAAATAGAATGAGGTTTTACTGAATATTAACGAGATTTCATCCTGTGTCCATGACACACAAGCTGTGAACTTGTGTTCCAAAAATAATATTTGTTTTGAAAATAGATAAAATGAAAAGAAGTTCAGCGGAGTCTTAGAAACCTTTAAATATTCCTTTTGGCGTGTCTGCTAGGGTTTAGACCCGGATATATGTATGATGAAAAAGATCGTGTCTCTAGCAATATGTAAATGCACTCGCTTGTTTGTGGTCCAAACGAGACGATGAAATTATGCTCTAGCCTTCCCATTTGTCAGACATGGTTTCGTGTGATTTTTTTCCCATGGTAAAAATAAAGAGAAAAGAAAGGCCCTTTTAGGCCGTCATTCATAGGAATTCTAGCAAAGTGTCGTCAGGATTTTTGCCAGTAAATTTGAACTCTCCTCGCGCATTTTAGTGCAACTCCTATATCTAGAGTCACTTCATCGTCTCTATCATTCAGGTGTTGAGTCTACCTGATCAACTTCCTCCTCCCATCAACCTCAGGCGTGTGCAGACAACAGCCACTTGCTGGTATGATATTCAAAGCATGCTTTGGAGAACGTCGAAATTAACGTCTACGGCTCTAGGTTAGATCCCTCTCGTGAATCTGGGATCTCTATCTTGTCTTTGTGAATAATTCCCACGATAGTACAAAGGAATTTAATTTAAGCGGTCTTTAGTCGAAATCTTGATCTTTCGGCCAGTACCCAAATTACATGACCTTAAGTGAAAGTATCGAAAAAGGTTACGACATTGCACGAGAAGATAATAATAGCGAGGGAGTCTCTTAATAAAGACTCCATTGTCATTGTTTTACGAATGACTCTAAATGCTATTAAGCTTATATAGATTTTAACGATGACAACAGGTTGTAGACAAAAGAAATCTAACGTTTAGGCTTTTCTGTCCGCAAGCACTTGACACTTAAAAGCTTATTACGTTCCTAAACAGTCCTAAACTTTATTGCTTTACTATCCTCAGCCCTCTATCCTATAGAGCATGTGATTCATTTCTACACAAAATAAGCAATTTTCAAATCACTAAGTAGGCCACCTGTGGTACTTAATTAACGAGCGTGAAGTCTCTTCATTATCACGTCGGTCGCCCTTCGACGCTAAATAGCCACAGGGCTAACTCGTGAGCCCCTTCTGTACCATTGCTTCATACATATGTATGTACATGTATCGCCTCCCTTGGAAAAATGGCAACAGCTTTCTAAACACATGGGCGTTAAATCGCAATCTTCAAGTAAAATAACTCCCCGCGCGATAAATCCATTCCGTTAACCCTGTTTAGCATAACAAAAAAAAGTAAAATCCCATCGCAGGCATCGTGATCCATGTGTCTTAGGTATATGTACGTCCATCACATCCCCGTTTTCCGTGGAGCCAAACAAATCTGTTTTACGATCAATTAACAAAAACATGAAAAGTGCAAACTCTCGCTACAGATTCGTGTTCCGCTGCCAGTTGGACGGCTCGCGTTCAATGCATTGTGTTACCCTACCCCATTCATGCCCATGTGTTGCTCATGCCCATGTTGGAGCCGATGCCAATGCCGGTGCTCATCCCATATATGGTCATGGAGAGGTAAAGCTCATTATTGCATGTAACTTCCCGTGATACAATAGAATCATCGTACATGAACGAATGAATCGCGATGGTGTTCTCGGTTGTAGTGCGGTAACGCTTCACTGGTTCCTTGGCACGGAACTCCTCTCTAGTCTCACTTCACTTCGCTTTCAATTTCCGTATGCGGTACTAAATGTTCCTTCTTCTCCGAGTTGAGATCTCGAACGATTTATGTTGCTGATTGGAATTCCGTATTCGAATACAATCAACGTATTTCATAGATACTTTCTTAGATCATTCTGTTTCTTCCAGTGCTCTGATCTGTGTTCATCCGGTAAATGGAAGCCTTTTCATTGACTGGCTCATTCCATTCATTTTATCTTTCTGTTTCTGTTCAGCTGAGACGACATACGACGTCATTGACAGTGCTTAGATACATTGTAGATAATGCCGCGTCTCGGATTACAACGTTCTGCATTTTATTTTTTGTTTGCTTTTCTATTTTGTTTAATGCGATTAGACGTCATTGTGGTTCTCGAGACCGTAGATAAATCCCGATCTCAACAACGAATCGAGGAAGTAGGACCGTGTATCTAAATATTTATCAGTAAGTCAGACTTGGTTGTATCTTGTTGTTTTATCTTTATGTGCTTTTTGGATAGCTTGAAACAATGCACAATTATCTTTTACGTCAAGGTTACAAATAAACAAAGAGAAAAAGCAACAGAAAATGAAAAAAAACTTACTAAACGTTGATTAAAGAAAGAAAACAAAAGACATGTTGAGGAGGAGGGTAAGAATCGAGGGGCGTTGGATGAACAGAGTGTGGTAGTTGGTCGGGATGGAAGACGAATGAAGAGCAGACCAGAGTTGTTCTCGGAAGAGATTTGCCTCTAGGTTTTGGTTTCTTTGTTTTATTTATGTTTTTCGTTTCCTTTGTTGTGTTTCGAGTGCGACCTCTATGGGTTGTAGTGACCCTGGAATGGATATGTTTAGGCTTCACTCGAATTGAGGTGAGACATGCTATTTAGGTTTCGCAATAAAGTGCGGTTTACCTGTGAAACAAGGTGGTGGTGTCGTCATTGATAAGTCAGATACTAGTATGATCAAGCAGAGGACGCAATAAAGGTGGTTTTGCTAGTGGCATTTACTTGATGCAAAAGCCAATATTTATTGTAAAATTCTTTCAATTGGACTTACAAACAAATTGTGTGATCGTTTCTGATTACTAAATCTTATAATCAAGTGCATATGTAAATGTACATGTATTCGTCGTCTTCCAATAGATGGCGTTAGCGATGCATGCTGATCAGAAACGTCACGTGGTCAATTCATCATTACATTTGCGTAATGAATTCAACCCTGCAACAACTGTGATTTCGACGTTGAAGATAAGGAGCTTTCCGGACCAGTGAAAACGTTTGAATGCGCAGAATTTGAGGCATTATTTGATCAAGATTTAGGCTATCTAACTCAACAAACCTTTCGCATGTTATGAAAGTCCTAGAAATAGTCGAACCGCAATGAAATTGGAAGTCATACGAGCTGAAGGCGGCAGACTTCGATAGGCGTTATTTTATGAAAAAGCGGTTGTTCTAGCGGTGGGAGAGAATGGTTTTTCTGCATTGTATTGGTAGCAGCGATGGAAAATGGACAACTTACAATAATCGAAGCCAGCCAAGCCAAAATATCCGTGAATCGAAGCTCATGCTCTTCATTTGGTGCTACTGCTCAGCGTCGTACCATTTATTATGAGTTGATATAACCGGGTGAAACCATCGCAATGCGTTTGAAGCAAGTTTTGAGAAAAAACGGTCACAATACGAGCAAAAACACGACAGAGTGGTATTGCGGCACGATGTACAGTCCTTCGGCACAGTAGGTGATGATCACCATTGCACCACGACCACACCATTAAATAACCAAGAAGAATTGTTCCCATCGAATGTTAACGTCTACCGCGACGATTATCGATCTCAACTAACCTACCGATAACTGCCCTTGTCGTCGATTCATCCCTTATTGCAGTATCGTCTTCCTCGTATCTCGACTTCGTTTCAATCAAGAGTGTACTGCTCCTTAAACCGCTCTATGTCATCAGCTTTTATATCTTGCCATCTCAACACACCGAATCCTATGAACTCGCCATTAATACGATTGATAGCTTAAATGATTTACGGGATGATGAAATCCTTCTCTTTGGTGATTTCAATCTTCCTGTTCTTAAATGGGCTCCATCAGACGATCAATTATTTTACATTGGCACTAATCCCTTTTTTTTTTGTAATTCATTTTTATTCAATTTTTACTTAGACAAAAATGCTTAAAACTAGCTTAAATAACTTAACAAAATTAGAATAAATTACTGCCCCTATACGGCTACTCTAAAGTACAGAGAACAACTTAAACTATATCTACCTTTCGACTTAATGCTTGACCAAAAATAATTTAAAAAGAAAAAGCTTCAGTTCAATCCCTCTGCTGCCAAACAATGTCTTCTTAGAACGCCTAGCTAATTCAAACCAAAACTAAGTTAGTGGCATCTCACATTAATTGGGAGACAGCTAGACCTGATTTTACAACAAACCCCTTTAGTTCCTCTCTTTCACTTTGTCACCTTTCCTTATCAACCATCGACAACTACCATCCTCCCTTTCTTCTCTCATTTTACACGACTCTCTAGCGCTTAAGTGTTACAAATTCCACAAAGGAAATTTCAACCTAATCAATGAAAAACTTCGAATGATCCCAAAGCTTTCGCCAACTTTATCAAACAATCTTTCGCCGATGAGTCCTTTGTACCGGACACTACTTACTTCGACTACTTACCAAATTTCTCCCTTGGACCATTTCTCCCACGTATTATTGACCCCTACATCATCGAAATTAAATTGAGTCAACTTCATATTGAATTTTCTCCTGGGCCCGATGGTCTCTCTGCCATATTACTAGAAAAATGTCCTTCATTATTTCCGTCCCGCATTCAAAGATATTCAACTTATCCTTCATTTCCACCAGAAACTTTTCAAAAGTATCTGAAATTCTAAGTTTCCACTGCAAATCTCTAATCTCCTATAAACAACATGCCTTCCTCAAATGCAGGTCTACAACCACAAATCTTTTCGAATTTGTGTCCTTAACCCTTTCACCATTAGAGAATGGGAATAAAGTTGACGTCATTTCAACTGATTTACTCTTCAAACTGTCTTCCCTTGGCCTTGAACTCACTGCGGTGGATATCATCTTATTTCAAAAACCGTAACTACAGAGTTCGTTTAGATCTGCTTTTTCTTACCCTTTCTTAGCTTCTTCCGTCGTTCCTCAAGGCAGCCACCTAGGTCCACTTCTTTTTATTCTTACCATTAACGACATTGCGTTTGTCATCAAACCTCTCAGTGTACGTCTACGACACCAAGTTCCTCAAGACCATTCTCTAGTAACAAGATTTTTCCTTTATTCAAGTGGATCCCAACAGCTTTTCTGTCTGGTGCTCCAAAAATTGCTTGAAGCTTAACATTTCCAAATACCAATCAATCACCTTTTCACGTAAACGAATCAAACCTCCTCCTCGTCTCTACTTCCTCAATAATCAGCCCATATCTACCATTCAGGTTATCGGCGATCTTGGCGCACTATGTGACCAAGAACTCAATTTTCGCGCACATATCGACGATATAATTCTTAAAGCCACTCTGCACTCGATTTCGTGAATCGTTGGTCTAAAAAATTCTCCAATCCCTACGTGATTCGATTTCCCTTTTCAACAAACCCATATTTCTAGAATCGAGAGCATCCAACGTCGATTCCTACTTCGCTCTTCGAAGTCTGCCCTGGAAAATCCTTTGTTCTTACCGCCCTATCAAGACCGTCTTAAACTAATAAGTTTTGAGTACGTTGGAGGAAAGAAGAACAGTATCTGACATCCTCTTCATTCATAGGCTTTTAACAGGTACCCTTGACTCCGCCACCCTTTATAACTCCATATCTCTTAACACTAACCCTCGTAATATACGCAATCGTCGTCTCTTCTATCTATTCCCCCCCCGCACCTCATACGGCTCTAATGAACCCGTTTCCCGTATGTTGGCAATTGTCAATTCGAATATTAACTTCGATTTCAACCTTAGCACTCCCTGCCTAAAACTCCGTCTTCTCAATAGCCTTCCCTTCTCCCAATCTTAGTTTCTAAGGATCGCGCCCCCTTCACCCGTTAGTTAGTTAAAAGTTAGATTAAGTTAGCTTGAATTAAGCTCAATAAATGGAGGTGTTTACGAACACTAAATTACTTACTTAGACTGCGTTACAGTTTGGGCTGAATCTGGGCCTCTACCAGCATCCTCACCAGCTATTTAATCGTTAGCCAGCTGGTTCCGGTGTCGCACTGCCCGTTAGTTAAGATTACTTTCTACCTGTGGGATATGGTAGATGGCGTCCTATCTATTGCCCTTCAAGCCGGAGAAATAGTCCATTAGCTTGTATAATTGGTGCACAGAGTTTTTCTCGTGAATTGGTCTCTTACCGCTTTCGATAATGTCAAAATCTATACGTCGCGGCGTAGAGGAAGGCCAGGTTTTATAAAGAGTTAATCAAGTTTTTTGAGAGACGACTCTACCTCTCAGTTGCAGCTTGAGCCCAAGGAAACTTGCTGCCTGTGTCCCAGCGCTGGTGTCGTTACCACTTGTTCAGGTTGATGAGACTGCAGAGGTGGGGCCAAGACCTCGGTGCTGTGCGAGAAAGCACGCACAATATTTAGCTTTACCCCCAGCCGCTTCTTCTCAGTGCTTCCGAAATCTTTACTGAAGCCGTACGTACGTGAGTGCATACAATTGTGCAGGCCTTAAATATATAGATCGCGCCCCTATTATTGGCCTTAATGTAGGAAGGAAAAATGTTCTAATATCGTTTCTGCACAGCTCTGAACATTTAGGCAGGTCAAAACAACATGACTTGGTTCTGTATAACTCTGTAGACACTGTTATAAGTAAGTCGGCTAGTGGGTGTCAACCTGCAATTCATGGACCTTTCTGGACCCGAAATCACAATGAACCTAATCGATTATTTGCGGACAGTTTCAGTCGTTTACATACGAGTATTCTCAGTATCGATTAAGAATCCATTACAAGTTGTTCCTCTTAATTCTTGTAGACTTCCAGTCTAGCTCCATAGCCTTACCAAACATATTTTATATTTGTATTATTTTTTGATACAACTCGTGAACTTTTTTTCTGTTGGTAGAGCTTACGAACTCTTATCCGACGTTGCAGCGAGGCAGTGTATGAATACTGTTGCTCGGCTCCTTATAAAATCAGGGGTTTATTGTGTGCATGAAGGCGAGTGCTAGTGGCGCCTTATCATGGGTGTTATATGATTTGTGCAGGTTACATCGGCCTAATGAGGGAGCTTAAGAGAGGTATGATCGATAAAGCTGCTGAGTTGTCTTGCAACTGACATCAAATTTTAGTGATAAACTCAGCCAACTCAGTTGATTCCCCGAAAATTACATCCGCACCTTGGTTGCAACATGATAGGGTGCGGAGTCAATGCTTGTTTCTTGGAAGGTTCGGACATCCAGGATGCCACAGAAGTGTCTGGTTCTGATAATAAATTTTATCAGGCATCTGTCCGTATTCAAGCCTTTTGATTGTCCTTGAACAAAAATTATTCCCGCCATAGAAATGATACGCCTAAGCCTAAGCCTGGAGTTAAGCTCTTATTTGCTCCAAGAGCAAGGGTTCGGTCTGTGCCGTCCCTTACCAACTTGAGCTCGAAAAAAGTAGTTTTCTTTATTCAAATCGTGGGAAGTCTTCCGTCGCGTTTTGAAAAGAAGCCGAGCTTTAGTGGCAACATGAGTTCTTTCCTTTCTCGTCTGCTATCACCAAAATCCTCACAAAGATGTCAGCCGGATCTACAGATACGGTACTAGACAATAGGGGCCCATCACGTCGAGGTGAGAGTAGGAGTGGGTAGACAGACGCTTGTGTCTTCATGTACTTAAAGCAGCCTCCTGGCCACTTTGGTGAATGGTAAAAGTAGTCTTCCTAGCCAAAGAAGGCTACAGGTGTATTAGTCTGATTTGTATCCTACTGAAGAAAGGCTTGTAGAACCACATACATATGTACAAAGTTGCTGTCATGGTTTTTCGTATGCTTTTGGAAGCATGTGCAACACTGTCAAACAAGTCCTATTTTGGACCAGTGCACAGCTGAATTTTTGATATCAATCAGTGTGTCATGTCCGATTGAATAGAGGCTTCCGATATGATTGCGCCCTGTTCTTGCTTGGTGAATGCTTCGTGCTCGCAGTCAGATTTTTGTCTGAATTCACTGATTTTCGTTTATCGATAAGCTTTTCAGAATCAATTCCTCGGGTCATAATTCTGTTCCACATCTGCCCGGTTCTTCAAGTACATAATAACGAGACTAACCTTGATAAAGTGTCGAAGCGTGTACCCCCCCAACGTCTGTATAGAATCCTCGGACTCAGCAGTAAAAGACATCTTACTTGTTCTATGATGATTTCATGATCCATATGGTTTATCTGTCTAAACATTGCTGGCAACTTATTTTGAATTTAAGCTTAACAGGCCAGTAGCTTTAGATAGGAAAAAAGACAGGACTCGAACATTCAGGCGGTTTTTGCTTCTTCTCATTACTGCGAGGAAGACTACTAAATCAAGGCGCCGAATTGAGTTGTAAGGGTCGGAGCCACGATGATCAAGATAAGAACGAGCGTTTTAAATAAACGATGTAATCAGTGTCCACCACCGTTGAACCAGTGCTCACCAAATTGCTTGTGAAATCTAATTAAATTCAAACGAGATGTAGTAAAAGAGATAGTTTAAAATTGCATGCGACGGATGCAATCTCGTCCCATAAAGGAACCATCACCAACAGCAGCTGTCCGGACCTATCTTCAACCTGGTTTCCGGAGCAATTAGATTAGCGATTAGATTACTAAATCTTGATTCATTAAGTAATATTCCGTCTTACCAAAGTCATAAATTCATTGCAAACAAAGTCGTTACACAGCCACCACCCCACTCATCCACTCTGCGAAACTGGCACAAGGAAGCCTAATGTTTCCCAACCAATCTGCCCATTAACCGCACGCAAAGCAATCGTACGCCGTCACTCGAGAGAGTTTATTCTAAAACATCAAAACACGCCTGTCCGACTGCCTGGCAACGTGTCCGAATATCCAGCATCGCTGCTTGTGTTTCAAATACATTCCACAAAGTCACAACAACAGTGGAAATATCGGATCCAACGTCGTCGGCTGGGTTTTATTTTTAAGTACTCCACCATCGAGTGGCGGTGGTGTGATGATGATGATGTATGGAATGCCAAAAAGACCAGGAGAAGCTTTGTTTACATATATGTATATGGCGAGTCGAAGGGATGTAAAAGCAGGCGACGTACTGTTGGTTAGGTAACTCTATACCCAGAAGACTCTTGCCAAGTGCCTGTTGACAAAATGAACGAGAATGACACAGTTAAGTCAATTGATAAAAAGACATGTTCAACGCTACTGACTTGGGCAAAATCAGAGGCGACAGAAACTATGGAGCGACAAGTCATAAAAATTATATCATACTTTATGGCCGATGGCAAACCTTTTTAATTCTGTTAATGGCTTGAAATATTCACGCAAGTCGGGTAATTATCTGCCCGTACATACCCGTGAGCAGACGGGTATGTCAACAATTTTTAGCGTTTCCTAGTGGTACGGCTCGAGGGTACTCGGTTGTCACTTCATCTATCGAAGCTAGTATTACCCCTCAATCAACTACTCTAGTAGTATGTCTCTGGGTAGGTCTTTGAACTTTCCCAAGATGCACTATACCTGATGCAGGGGTACTTGTACACATTCCACTTCAGGGCGTCTGCTTTCTTCGTCTTTCTTGCTTCAGCGAAAAATGGCAAGACCATCGTACACTAATGAACTTAGGTCTGGTTGAGTGATTAACCAGTTGTTTTGTATTTTGTGCATAACCAGCGAAAAGGAAACCCTGCCCTCAAACAAGGCTAGGGTAGACGACTTTTTACCTTTTTTTCTTCTTGTTATGTAAGCATATAAGCTGCGGCAATCGTACCATATGTATGTGAGTGTGAAGGTACCTATATGGGTCTTCCTCTCGGTTTTCTTGCATACGAAAGTTGTTTCCCTTTCCGTTTGATTCGTATTTCAATTTCGAGACAGAAAGGAAGTGGGTAGATGTGGGAAGAAAACGGAAAAGTTTAGAAGGAGAAATGGATTATGATGTTATTCCGGAGGTTTTAATCCCATGAGGGATTACGAGTTACAAAGTAAAGAAATAACACAGAGTGAAGGGCGAGAGAAGACATTGTAACGAGTGGTTGGGGGGCTTTTGCTGCAAGCTATAGTCTCTTTGGAAAACTTTACATAATTGAAAGTGTTAATATTTAATTCTGTTTTGAATATGTATTGTATTATTCAGCTCGTAAGCAGCTTTGGTATTTAAATTTTTATAAGCCTCTCGTGACCCGGCATACTTCTGGATGAAAAGAAGAATACCCCCTCCCAGTCTTAGCATGTTGTGTGTGTGGTAATCACATCACATGCCAAATACGCGACATCAGACTTGCTAATTATTGTAAGGTACAGCTTTAAACTTTGAAGGAAAAACTGATGATCTTAAAGTAATTTGGACAAGAGTTTCTCTAGCATAAGGCTGCTCTTATATGGAACTGTATTCCAGAGAAATAGACCAAACTACTGAAGACTGAGCTCCTCCATAAGTTTTGAATGTAATTTGTTAGGCAAATGACAACAACCTTAACAGCCTATATATATTTTGTTCCATTGAAACTCTCCGACTTACGTACCTACCATTCCATTATGAACTGTGTTTGAGTGGAATATGTTTGAGAAAGGCTTTTCGGGGAATTTGATGAAATAAAGGGATCGGGCTCGTACAGGGTCTTTCAAAAGTCGCGCCTAGGTGTGGTTTTTAAATAAGACATGTAAAGTCAGAATATTGGTCGTGTTTTTTTTTTATTTAAATAAAAACATGGCACCTAACGATTATATGTGAAAAATATCATCATTAAAGGTTCACCAAAAACCAAAGACATGAACTTAAACGAGATCGATAAGTTCGCTTTTTTTTTAATTATGTTAATTAATTTTAATTGTTAATTTTTTTTAATTTTTACCGGCCAATTGGAACTCGGAAGATTAGAGCCTCGTTGGCTACCCTTCGAATTTCATAATTTATTTAAATCAAATCGCAAAAAAAAAAACGTATTGTCCATCGTTAGCCACTATTTCTTTCCATATTTCTCATATTTCTGGCGGCATTTGAATTCCACGTCGAAAAAAAGACACGTCTTCCGAGGCTATCCAAAAATCGGCCGTTTTCTGACAATTTTATTAGAATGAAAGTGTTACTCAGTCAGGTCAATTGGCATGAAGAAATGAGAGGTTGGGATGGATGGAACGACCGATTTTGGTGTTGCTAGGTTTAAGCGACCTGAGCAACATGTGGCGTCTTCATATACATAGCTAAATCAGGGTGTGGCGTCTCTGCTTGCATAGCGGTCGTTCTTCCTCCAATACTCGACTTAAATGCATCAATGCAGTCGATAGAGATTCCCCTTATTGATTTTTTTCGAGCAGCACATTATGAACTACACACTACTGAACCCAAATGCAGAATCGAACCTTCGAACTATGGATATTTGCCTTTGACGGCGATGTTGATACTTATCCGGGCTTGACCCACCATGCTTTACGTTTAGGATTATCGTAATATCGCCAGTGATGATACGATGCAAGAGATCTTTTCTTTCCTAACGTTAAACGACCAGATCACAAGTGAAAATAAAGCCGTTCAACCTTACCTCGTAAGATAAAGATACTCAACGTCTTTGCTTCTCTTTCTAGCTTTCAAGCATATCGAAATGTTTGTCGTGTCATATCCTTAAGCCTTAAGTGTGTTTCTTCCATGTTTTGTTGTTCTGTGCTGGCGGTCTTTTTCCCTATTAGTTTCCACTCATTATTCTTTTCACTGTCCACTGTTCATTCGTTCTTAATATTCTGCCCATCTTAGTCTTCGTTATTTTATTAGTTGGGCAGTGCTTAAGGCTGAATAAAGTCCCTCGGGTTCTCCATTGTGTGGGTTTCTTCTTTTTTTACCATAGATTCTTATTAAGATCTTGTTTTCAAAGTGACACTGTCATTATTATGGCTTTATAAATACGAATTTTGACATTATTTTGAATAGTTCCTTCAAGCACGGGAAGAAGCACGAATGCAGCGTTTTATTTATTTCGATCTTCATGTCGTTTTTGACAGTCATATATTTGAACTATTCACTTTCTTAAAGGGTTTATTTAGTATAGTCAGGTGCGAGGTTTGGATCGACCAAAGTCGGCCAGGGGTCTTATTTTTGGTTTTTTCTTCTGTTACTCCTAAAACTACTTCATCTCCTGCCATCATTACACTATCTGGTTTTCTCTTAACTATTTATTTCTCTCCCATTTTTTGAAGAGATCTCATTAACTACGTATTCCAATACCAAATTAAAAAGAAGTGATGATAAGGCGTACATATTTCAAATGGATCAGATAAATTGTCTCATATTTTAACTCGTCCTTTGTTTCGTTTAGTCATATTTGTATTAATTTCACCTAGATCCGCAATGAGTCCAATTGGTCGGGACAAGGTAGGTCGTTGATGAAGGTGCAAAATAGTATTGGCCCCAGTACTGATTCCTGCGGCACTCCAAGCTTCTAAATTGCGATGATTTCCCACGAACGGTATTTACTACATCAATCTCTGAGACGATTTCAAAGTTGAGAACAACTCTATTAAAGGAAGCTGACTATTTGGAGTAAAGCACGGACTATTGCCAGGATTGGAAAAAATGCTTCGTTCAGATTGTTTACCTTCGGATCACTTACAGAGGCAGCCTTTTTTCCAACACCGATGGTGCGCAGATTGCTCCATAGCTTGTTAGAGGCTTGGTCAGTGCTCAGCTTCGATTTAAAACAATTTTTTTGCTCTTTGCGCGAATGTTGAATAGGTACCAGTTCAACCGAAGATGTCCCAATTTAGAGTTGATAGTTTCACGCATTTTGTCTAGGGCAATACAGATTTAAGATTAATAAATAAAAATTAATTTTATAACTAAAAAAACAAAAACTTACCAATTTTTTTCTTTTGCATTATGGTTTTCTGTCGCAAAGAAGACCGTTGACTTTCTTTCGTGCCTAATACTTTTAACACCTGATCTATTTTCCAGAGCTTGAAGTCTTAGAACTTTATAGGTTTTTTTGACACTGTATAGGAAGGACATTTATAGTTTTTTTTAAATACATCCCTGTGTTATTATCTTATATTCTTATATTCCTTTTGCTTCGATTCATACTTATTCCAGTCATCTTCCGAGTTCGATTTAAGCGATCTATTCAGGAGACTTTTGGCTTTCCTTCGAAGACATTGGAGCTCAGCGTTCCACCAGGGAACCAATTTCCTGCTGGGAGGTATTTTGACAGGACATGCGAGTTCAAAACAGTTGGTGATGGCGCTGCTCAAATTATGAACGCTATCCTCCACCAATTGCCTTGAGTTTAGGCAGGACTTGAGTGGATTTCTCAAGCTCCTCTCTGAATCGTGCTACTAAGAAGTAGCAGCCTTGCAGTGCTGCAGATTAGGTATCTTCCGGAATTTTTAACCTAAGGAAGATCAGCAATATAAGACATTAAGGTATCTCAAGATTCTTAATGATGTTTTGAGTGAGGTATTGTAATAATGTATTATTTTAGTGATGGGCGAGAGAGCGTAGTGCAGAGTCATTAGCTCTGTGCTTACCTCTGCCATTTTTTCATGGACAGAGATCCATTAGGAATTTCGTCGCCTCTTACGACTGGCAATCCCTATCCCACAGGGCGATATACCATTCGTTCTACTTACAGCATTTCAAATTCATAAATGTTATGGTGAGGAGTTTTTAAGGAAAGCTCAAGCTTACCATGTGACTGGTCGGATATTTTGAACTAACATGTAACGCTAGCGCCATCTGTTGGAAAACGCCTGATTCCCATTTGTACATCTGACTGCAACATTTGTTATAAATTCGAAAGTATGTAGAACAACAACGAAGAAATCTCGGTAATCAGATTTATTCCATTTGCGAAATTACAAAATTCCTGTTATTTTGAATTTGATATTTTAAATTGTTATTTCTTCTATGCTGATAAAAGTAAGCTCACCTGTAAGTAGATGTATTAAGGCTGAGAGCCTATAAAAACCAAACTAGCAAATTGGGATGAACGAAGGGTATGCAATTGATTGACGGCTGCATAAAGGGGGGATGATATATTCATAGAACCTTAAACTTTACAAGCTACCCTGTAAGGTTTATATGAAGTCAGCAGTACCATGAAGGCAGCGAAATGGTTACATTTTTGGATTTTTTCCTTGATTTTGGTTACGCCCAAATGGAAAGTCGTACCCCACCCGCCGCATTGATCCGATCGATAAGTCTGGCCTGTCCGAGTAAACATTTACTTTTTATAATGATTTCACAAAAATGCTCTTCCGACATGGTATCCTGCCGAAAGTGGCTAGCGATGGACAATAAACTTACAATTTTATTTTAAATAAACGATAACTCCTTATAAAAAAAAGGCTGCGAATGAATTCCAAGTCCCAATTCCAATACAAGACCTTGACCTTGTGGACTAGATATATGCAATCGACTTGAACGTTCATAGGAAGTTTCCAACACAAACCATTTCTGTTAGGTAAGCAGTCAGGCTCAGAGGGAGCTAGACCCTCATTTAATCAAAGGACTTGTGTCTTTGTATTTGAAAAACTTAAGCAAAGTATCAAAGTATGTTTCCCTAACGTTAACCCACTGGCTCTTATTAAATCCATGAAATAAATCTGTATTCCATCCGCGCCAACCGCCAGGCGTAAGCCGATTTCCACATTCGAAATCTCATTTCCATATAAAAAGCAAAAAGACCTACTGAACGTCAAAGTTTTCTTCAATCCCGCTGAGCCGCATAAAGCTATCGTTTGACATAAAAGCTATGGTTTACTGTACCATTTATCTATGAAACATCTCTTTCCGTTGGCCTATGTGCGTATCTCTCGTGAAAATACGTACCAAGTCCTGGTACGAGTTTCTATGAACTTGAATCATTTAACGATTTATTACACGCAACGGCTCGTGTGATGGCTATTTGCATTTTTTGTTCTGGTTTACTGACCACTAAGCCAGATCTGGGGGGGTGCAATTAAGATTTACATTGCATTTTAATATTTTAGTGGGCAGACGCCTTGAAGTAGTGATTAAGCACGGTTTTCCACTTGCCTCATTACACCTGTTTGTATCGTTCTTTTATGACTAAACTTTCTATTTTTTTATGTATTTCAGATACACCACATTTTAGGCACATCTAAGAGTGGATGAGGTTTGTTCCACTTTTCTTCAATTTTTGGGCAGATGTGTATAGATGCTGTGGGATTGAGATGAGATATTATTGAGTGGAGAACCAAAGTATAATATTTCAACGAGAAGTATCTATCCAAATGAAAATCAGTTAAAAAGAAAAAACCAAAAAAACAAAAACTAAATCTCAAGGTGAGTTGCATTCGATATGAATAACTATTTGTGATTGACGTTGAGAATTGAGTCGTATTTGTAATTCAATTGACGAGTAAGTGTGACTTGAAGGCGATAAGTGGAGTAAGAGTGGGTGGGCGGAAGTTTGATTAATTTTTACCACGTTAAGTTAGTTTGAAGATCTGGAACGATAGTGTTAATAGATTAGTCTTCTGATGCGGAGGCTTTTGTGAATTTATCACTGTTTATGTAAGTTTCGGACTTAAATGCATTTAGAGTAGAAGTGAGAACAAAGTGAGCTAGGCTTAATTACTATAGCGTGAGAAGAGTCGTAGGTAAAACCTGATTTATTATTTCAAGCATTCGTGCGATTTATAAGGTTTGTTCAAAAAATAGTGTGAATTTTTATTTTTCTCAAAAAGTATTTATTTATTCATCAATATCCATATTGTCCCTTTCAGAGTAATCCCTCTCAGATATAATACTCTTGCGCCGCCGCTTTTTTCAATCCCCAAGGCACTTCTGATATGCGCTTTTTGGTCGCCTTAAGCTATTTATCTCTTTATATCTTGGAAAAAATTCTGTTTCATGGATCTTTCAGTTTTGGGAAAAGGAAAAAGGGGAGGGGGAATACAGTGGCTGAGGTAGGATTAGAGTATTGTTTGACGCGCACGCAACGATGAGTGAGCAATTCCATTATCGTGATGCAACAGCCATCAATTTTTTTTCCACAAATCCGGGCTTAAAGTAATATTTTTTTATTGACCGTTCGACTTTCCGGCAAGAACTAATGATGAACCACATCATTGAAACGAAGACAACTGAGCAAAACTTTCAAATTTGACCAAACTTAGGACCGTGGCTAATCTGATCGCTTCCATGGGGATGTTTGGGCTATCTGGATCGTCGTTTCCAGACGATGTTCATGTTACTTTTGTCAAAATTTGGAAATTTTGGAACAAACTTTGCTGACACGTTTTATACCCAACATTTCTGAAAAAAAAATCATGGCATGAGCTGATATGCCAATATCTTCAGGCGCTTCTCTGGTAGTGATTCATAGTGATGGTTTCATCCGTAGGTGACGTGCATCCAGGGTGATTGCCGTTAACATCGTCTGTAAAGAGGTACCACTTGTACTACTTATAAACAGTTTTTTTGCTCGGAGTGCACCAAATCTCATAGGACCACTTAATTTAATTTTTACAGATTTTACACTTAATATGTCTGTCTGCCTGTACGCATATATCATGGTCGTTGTGCAATGTTAATCATCATCAAGAACAAAAATTCTTATACAAAAAACTGTGCAACAACATCAGTTATGAATGAGAGATGATCAAAAAAGTGCTGACGAAAGCATAACACTCTTAGTATAAGATCCCTTCAAAATTCATACTCTGTGTGTGCATTTCGAATATAACACGTTAATGACATGGAAACAAAAAAGTTACTGTGAACTACAACCAACGCGACAAATTCCGTCGAATCTCACAAAAAATCCTATTTAGGATAACCACCACCACAGAGTAGTGAACGAACATCCTCGATACAAACCATCTGCACCCCGTCCAGGTTGTGAGACAAACACCATAAAGCGTACACTATTGAACCTTCACGAACCCTATTAAAAAAAAAAAACAATCAAACTTGTCGAGTAGCTACTCATATGAGTCTGAAACTTGGCTGTGATAGAGTACATGATTCTGAGCTCATAGCGGCCGGTTTTAGAGCCCTATGTACTGTGGTCGCTTATATCCAGGTAAAAGTTTGCAAACTTCGAAGTAGAAAACCTGAAATTGTAGCTTGGCTCCTGGTGAGCTGATCCCATCCCGTTTTTAATAGCAAATCAAAACAAGTTGTTACCACATCAAAACAAGTCTCACCTTTATATGTACCTGTAAAAAGCAAACTAAATATCCAAAATGGCTAGCAAGGTCAACATATACATATTAGGGGACCTAGTACTAACATACCTAAAAAAAAATCGGAAATCGAATGTACATACTCGCAAAATGCAATTAGGAACCTTATTTTTTGAACAAACCTTGCACATTGGCATATGAACTAAACAAATCCTTAACACACTGAGTCCAAAAATGTTCGGTACGGTGGTATATTTACTTGAATTTATCATTTTAATTATACATAAACAAAGCAAATAAAAAGGTAATTTGTATAAGAGACCCGCAAATTTTCAATCCAATTGGTATAGCTGAAAGAAAAATGAAAATCATTATCTGAAATCTGTTAAATTATTAAAAGACTAAGATCATAAATTTAATATTTCACTCAACAATTAAAAAAGAAGAAAAAAGGTAGCATATTAACCCGGCCGACTGAAGAAAATTGTTTATCGCTTAGGTCACCAGAACTCTAACCGATGTCCCAAAAACCTGTGAAAATATTGATGTTTGTGCACAAATTGTTCGAAATGTGTTAAAAAGAAGAGTATAATGGTCGAGTGAGTCGCAAGAAACATTATATAAGAAAACCAGCCAGAAAGCACGGTTGAAGTATGTCATTGAATATAAAGAGAATTCGTTTTGGAAAACCTACGCTGACAATCAAGCATGGAGGCTGAATCATCATGGTCTGAGGATGTATGGCTTTTGGCGTGGGTAGTCTGGTTTTCATTGATACCAAAGTAGATAAGTATGGATATCTAAACATCCTGAAAGAGAATCTCAGTTTAAGTGCGAATAAATTGGGCCTGTCCAATGACTTTTTACACACCTCCGAATTGATGAAGGAATGGCCCCTACACAATGCCCCAAGGTAAATTAAACATCCTGCTTAATTACCTGACTTAAATCCCATTAAGCATTTATGGGACTGACTGACCTAAAAATGCTATTACCAGGAAAAAGCGAATTTTATGAGGGTTGACAAAGACAGGGCTAGAAATTACCTGCAAGCTAGTTCATTCTATGAGAAGCATCACTTACAAAAGGCTGTACCTGGACTTCTTGTTCATTATTTTAAAGGAGTTAATTTTGTGTTTCTTTATTTCAATGAAAAATCATAATTTTTTTCATTAAGTTTTCTTCTTCTTTTTAGATGACGCTACAGTCCGATGTGAACCTACGCCCCAACTAACAAGCGTTTCCAGCTGGCTAGATCTTTTGTCAGTTGTTTCTAGTGCCGTAGTGTGGTCCCCTACCACCTTAGATTCGGTGATCCTCTGCGGCGTCGTCCCTCAGAGTTGGATTCGAAGACTCTTTGGGCCAGAGCTGTGTTGTCCATTCGCTCTATATATCCTAGCCATCTTAGACGTTGGATCCGGAGACGTCGTACTAGGCCGATGTCGCTGTGTACCCCCACAGTTCGTCGTTGTATCTTCATCTCCTCGGCCTCGAACAATGTGTCAAATCCTTAGTAAACAGGCGCCGCCCGCAAGGTGGTGTCTTGTCTTCGCTGTTATGGTGCATGGTGGTCGACTGTCTCAATGCCTCTGGAATCTATGCCCAGGACTATACGGATGATGTTGCTATTCTCTCTGTCGGCTCATGTGTGGCGACTGTCTGTCTCAAAGTAAAGGCGTCGCTAAATGTGATCGAGGACTAGTGCACGAGTAATGGGCTGCCAGTTAATCCTCTTAAGACTGATGTCGTTCTCTTCATGAGAAGGAGAAAAAATACTGGCATTACTCAGCTGGTGCTAAAAAACATTCCCATCCCGATATTCACGGAAGCTAAGTACCTGGGAATCATCTTAGATAGCAAGCTTCTTTGGTCAAAACATGTTGAGTCAAAAACCACCAAAGCGCTGTCAGCTTCTTGGCAATGCAAAGGTGCCTTTGGCAAAACATGGGACTTATCGCCGAAAAACATCCTCCGAATCTACACGGCAATGATAAGACCGATAATCTCATATGCATCGTCTGGTGGTACAGGCTAACACGCAAACATGTCGTGGCCTCTCTCACTAAACTCCAAAGAGCGAACTTTCTCAGCTACACGGGGGCTTTCCGCAATACACTGGGAGCTTCTAGATGCTATGATGAACTGGGAGCTTCTAGATGCTATGATGAATCTTCCACCCACTGAAGCTATGTCTGGCCTCAAGAGAAATGGTCTTTGGTACAACTTGCGTTGGAGCGACAGTGTACTTGCGCAAGAAATATCCTACGACCCCTGTCTCATGGATATGCCTTCTGATGCAATGACACCTGTCATCCTACTGCGCTGTAATTTAAAAGTCGCATTTCCATGCCGTCAGGACTGGCTTCGGCCCGACACTGAACCTGGAATGGCCGGATTCGCATTTTTACAGATGGCTCCAGGACTGGGCAGGGATCCGGCGCTGGAGTTTTCTTTGAGCGCGAAAACATTCGACTGCACTTCTCGTTAGGAAAATATGCGTCTGTCTTTCAATCGGAGATTTACGCAATCCTAATGGCCATGCACTATGCTGTGAAACACAGGTGGAGGGGAAAAAGCATATGCGTCTGCAGTGACAGCCAAACTGCACTCAAAGCTGTGTCCCCAGGAAATGAGATCTCCGATGAACTCGCTAGGAGGGGCTCAGAGGAAAGTTCCTCAGAACCTGAACCGCCTTCCGGCTACCTGGTTCCCCGGTCAAATCTGACATCAACGACTGGGTCTTTAATACAGACATTCGTAGATGGAGGGCATATCCAGGATGCAGGATGACTAAGCGCGTGCGTCCTGATATCTGCAAGAAGTCCGCTAAATTCTTCTTGTCCTTAAGGAGAAATGATTGCAGAAGACTTGCGGGCGTCATTACACTTTTGCTAAGCCTCTCTACGTGCTTGACATCAGTGAGACGCCCACCTGTGCTGCGTGTTGCGAGGAAGAAGACACAGCAGAACACTTTCACTGCCACTGACCCATGTGCGCCGAATTTCTTAGCTATAAATCACTGAAGCTCCCCCTCACTTTTCTCGGGACAACGGGTGTCTTTCTGGTACTACAATGGATCAGTAGTTGCGTCTGAGTGCTCCAACAGATAGTAGAAGCCACCAGCAAAAAAAAAATCTTCATCTCCACTCTCTGTTTATATAAACGGGATCATAGATTGAACACAGTATTTTCCTCTCGAAGCGACCAAAGGCATCTTCATCCGTTTTCGTTAAGGTGGATGCCTCAGAAAGGAGGACCGGAATGATCAGTGATTTACATAGTGCTACCTTTTTTTTCGAGAGAGGGCTCTACTTCTCAATTGACCTCAAAGAAGCAGCAGTTGGCGAGAGTAATTCTGCATTTGATTTCAGCGCTGTTGTTGTCGCTGGTCACTAGTGAGCCAAGATAGACGAAATCCTTGACCACTTCAAATTTGTAGCCGTCAATTGTGACGTTCTGGCCAAGACATCGATGTTGTGCGTCTTTATTTGACGACAGCATATATTTAATTTTACCCTCACCAAAAGACCCATTTTAGCCGCTTCTGCTTCAATGCTTTGGACACTTCCTTGACGTCTCGCGGTGCTCACCCAATTACGTCAGTATCATCCGCGTACGCAAGCAATAACGCAGACTTGAAACAGATTGTACCTCTTTTGTTGCATGATAGGAACCTATCCGATTATCCACAAAGGCTTTCAGTCGTTCACACAGTGCGGCAGAGAAGATCTTGTACGCGATGTTAAGAAGACTTTTTCCTAGTTGGCGCAGTTATAGATCTTATTGACTGGGCAAACGATGCTGAGATTCTATTCGTCGGGCATGCTTTCCTCCGACCATATTTTACAGATGAGTTGCTGCATGCGCCCTACCAACTCATCTCCACCCGCTTTAAATAGCTCAGCAGATAGGCCATCTGCGCCTACGTAACTACGGAGCTTGATCGTTTTTAAGGCAAAACGTAGAAAGGTCTAATATATCGCATTACATGACTAATGACAACATTTATTTATCGGGGCTATCGGCGTGAGAATGTTGACTCTTAGACCAAATAAGCATTATTTGTAGAAAGTTTCCTTTTCGCCTTGAAGTCGAAAAAAATCAGCGCAAAATCAGTTATGCAAATTTAAGGTGAGGTTTCAGTCAGTCAAAGAATGTGATTCCTATTGATTCGAACCAAAATCCAGGTCAAATTCAACAAGGACTTGCAGATCCATTGGCCATTTCCTATCGTTTGAAACCATTGGTAAGGGTGGAAGGCAAGGAAATTGGGTGCCATACCAGTTGAAGCCAAGAGACGTGCTTCACCAACGAATTTGTGCTTCACCGGTAAGAAAGGAAGGGTTTTCTGCATCGTATTATTGTGACTGGCGATGAGAGAAATCGTTAGGCGCCACAACCATGCATTAACATCAGTGACTAAGCCAAACATCCATCGATATGTGCTCTGTATTTGCGGCCCTGTATTGCAACAGCCTACGCTAATGATTTCTTAATGGTTTTTCTTGTATTGACGCTGAGTTTGGGCGTCGTGTTTTGTCAGTTGCCAAAGACATTCGTGTATTTCCATTGCTATCGGCGATTTTGGCCATTTACTATGGAACCAAATATTGAGAAAAGAGTTTGTTGGTAATTCTGTGTTGCGGACGAAACTTTTTGTTCGGACGCGTTGAAATGTTGGAAAAAGGGTACTCTGCAATATTGAGAACAAGAACATTAGATTAGTATGGAGCATTCAAATAGGTTCGTGAAATTGTGGAAAAGTCGCCTGATCCAAGACGGCTTGCAGCGGAGGGCTGTAGAAAACGTTGACTTTCGATATAGCTTGAGAGAGCTTTCACAAGAACGATTCATTTCTCAGCTCACCATATTTTAGTCGATATTTTATACATTTTTGAAATCGCAAAAAAGTGAGAGTTGTGTTTATGAGTATGACACGCAAACAAGTCAATAGCCATTGAAAGAAGCGACTCAAGTAAACCAAAACCGAAATTCGTCATTCCTGATGTTATTCACTCGGAAGTTCTTCCGGTTGGTCAACATTTGAGAGAGATTATGCACTTAAAATGCCCAGAATTCTGTTGGAACAAATGTTGGACCTTGCCCGTCACCCTGTGATTTTTCCTTATTTGCGAAATTCAAATTACCAAAACATGGGACTCCTTTTGTATCGGTTAAGGATATGAAGAAAACTCACTAATTGCTGCGATCCGAAAATAGTTGTATGGAAGACTCGATTGTTAGTTGAAAAAAAACAAAATAAATTATGATGACTCAGTCCCGATTATATTTTGATGATATGGATGAGTTGCTGCAACCGAGTGAAACCATCACATTACAAGCGAACACACGACAGTCTTACTATTTCCGATAAGACCGGCTTAAATTAACAGCCAATATACAAGCCATGTCATTCCTACTATTCTGTCAATAATTACAGCGTTCTAATCGAAAAATCCCAATCGGACAAAGAGTTTTGGTTTAAGTTGGGCAAAACTGCTCAAAAAACATTAAAATCGATGAAAAACGTTGGTGTCTATCCTATCCACAAGTGTTCCGCTGGTCTGCTAGATTTCTTGATGGCTGAGAACTTGAAAGCGACGAATTGCCACCGAGGTCGACAACTTCGAGGAATGAATAATTTTGCGCACTGACCGTTATATGTCCGTGAGACTTACTGGGTGAATGACTGGCGTTCCTAAAAGCGTGGACCATCGTCTTCTTACCGAGGATTTGGGAAAGGAAAGATCTGCTCGTGATTTGTTACATATTTTTCCACGGAGGAGCAAACAGACATAAGAGTGAGTCATTGCAAAGACGTAAAATCTGTCAAAAAAATGCCCTGCATTCATGTAATCTATCATCCATCTGGCGATGGTGCGTTCAATACGAGCCACTGATCAAACAGCAGAGCACGACATGAAAGTCACCAGATGAGCCGAAAGAGAAGCAAGTGTGGGCGCACAATAATTGAATCAAGACGATGATCACAGTTTTCTTCGATTCCACTGGCATTTTCCATAAGGAATTCGTTCCACTAAGTCAGACTCAATACTGTTTCAGTTTTATGAAGAAATCGTAGACCGAATTTATCATGTCCGACCGGAGTTGGCAGTTGGTTTTAATTGCATAGCAATGCACCGACGCATAAAGCCCTAATTGTACGAGAGTTTTCGGCCAAAAAAAGCATCACAACGCTCGACCACCAGCCATACTCGTCTGACCTCTGCACGGCTTCTAGCTCATTCCTAAACTTAAATGTCAAGCGTTGAAGGGAACACCTACAGTATGATTCCAGAAAGTTCCGATATAATGCTCGAGTACCAAGGATCTTCTTCTGTACTTTACAACAGTCTCATCGGAGATTGGATAGTCCGTGTACAGCATGAATGCGATGTCCTAAACCTCTCGCTTTTTTCTCTGGTCATCGGCCCTTTCGATCGCCACCTTCTTCGTTCGATGACTGCCAAGCGTCATTCGATTTTCCGAAAAAGCCAAAGAGTCGAAGGTCATCTTGAAATATGGACATCAAAAACTGTGATAAAAGTGGACGAAATGGTTATTAACGCTTGTCGAATCAGAATTTGTGAATGGAGCTTGTGGCAACGAAGATCGTTGGTGAATGTCTAACAAAAACCGCGGCCAATTGAAGGTGTTCGTTGAATGAAGTCAATAATGTACCAAACCTCTGAAACTCAAGTTCAACATTGTTCCAGTCATATGTACATTCTGAATAACCAAGACCAAAAAATCTCGATAAATTGCATCGAATGTGGCCCTGCTCACTGTGCTTTTCAATTATAAAAGCATCGTGAGTTGACCACAAAGGTCCAACGATCAATGCGATGTGCTATGGCCGTGGGCGTACCACTAGCTCACGCTTCATTGTTTGATGGCTTAGCCTCCATATTCTCCAGAAATGGCTTCTCTTTAATCTTAAAAATAAAGAGAACAATAAAAAGTCGCTGTTTCGTAAGCCTCGTGCTTTGCTGTGGGATTGAAATGCTATCTCAATGCAGCAGATCGATGAGTGTTTCGGGGGCCGGCAAAAGCGCTGTCATAAATGTATATAAAAAGACCGAAAATTGCTGTACATCTCGTACATCTAGATGTGTTATCACCTTTAATACCCAACAAAACGATTTTCTGTTCTTCCGTTCACAGAACCACTACAAAAGAATCGCATTCATTCTTAAATGGTGTTTAACTAACCGCAAGCTCACTGACCCAGATAAGTCCAAGACTTTTCCTTTTATTTTCTAATTTCTCCACTGCCCCTTCGGGGTACGCCACTCCACCGGACATCTGACGGTAATAAATCGACCATACTCAATTAAATGCAAATAAAATGAGAAAAAAAGTAACAAAAGCACTCCCACTACCCAACCAGGCAGGCGGGTCAACTTATTGAACCCAAACGAGAACCGGTTGAAACGGAAGACTAGAAAAAAAGTGACTCAGACAAGCAGTCAAAGCAGAATAAACAAACAAACAAGCTCCATTTCCCCTGGCCTCATGGCTCCTATTCTTTATTGAACTTCTTTTTCGCCTAGTTGTCGAACAAAGGCAGATAGTTGGGGACCGAATGCGGGTAAACCCCGGAAGTGTTGCACGCTAGACTGAACAAATTGCACTAAAAAAAAAACATTTCTTCATTCCATGGCCTTTCGTCCATCAAGTCAATCCCATTCTTATCCTTCCCGGAGTGTTCAACTCACGAAAAAAATATATTTCATGGTCGCATTTGGATGGTAAAAAAATATCTAATGGCAGACTATCAGTCGTACATATGTACGTGTCTGTTTGGGAGATTTGCCAAAGTGCCATCCATTGTCGGGCGGACAATCAATGAAATTGATTTGTGTTATTCGCCTGCTTTCAGTATTCCGTCGGATTTAATACGATTCGAGGATTTAATGATTTACAAACTGAAGATCTGTGCCAGAGCGGCAGACAATCGGACTGCGTAAGAAATTATCATCATCACCGAAACGATGGTGGAAGGGGAGGTAGAGGAAGTCCTTGGTCGTTGGAATGTAATGAAATATTCGGGCCAGGTGGGAGAATTTGGAATGCAAATAAACTTTGAAATTCCAAGGAGCTGGGCTAGGTGGTGTAGCTTATTATGTTCCTAATGGGTTTTCGGGTGAGACATTTGGAGACGAAGTTGGGTGGATAATAAAATTATTTTATTGCTACCATTTATCTTGGATGTGCGGGAATGTAGGGTAGTTCATGTTCTGTCTTTAGAGCTTGGCACTGTTGTGGACTTTTCTATTTTGGTCGTTTTTCTGCTGGCGATGGTGAAGATGTGGAAATGTGCTTGACCTTATAAACGACGATTATTTTTATTTTGTCCTTTTGGAGAGGGTGCAGTACTGAGATTCATTGAGATGAGAAGTGGTGTTGTTATTTTGATTCTCTATCTAACTCAAAAACTTTATAAAAAAACATCCAAAAGGGTTAATGTGTCGTAACATACATACATATGTATCTCCCTGCCTTTATGACAGTCATTTTTTTCGATATAGAGCTTTTACAGTCATAGGCTTCTTGAGCTAATCCGTCTGTTGACTTTTTCCATAAGTCTTTTATTGAGTTAAGGTCGGGGGACTGTGCCAGTCAATCCAGAACCACGATTTCAATGGCATCAAACCAGGTTTTGTTGTGTAAGGTTATCGAATTCATGGGTCGGATTTGAAACTCTTGTTTCATTCACATATGTACGTCAATACGAACTATCACTTGAGACAGGATATGTTTAGACTAAGATTTGCCATTTTACAATACAGATGGTTTAACAATGGTTGAATGTGTCGAAATCGTGAAAACATACTATAAAACTAGTGACTCTGTAGTAGGTATGTTTCGCCCACGCTCTGCAGAAAATATGGTCCCCGTTAGTGAAAGTGTTGAAGAATATCCAAAAGTAACGAATTCGTGCTATAGCGAAATAATGTTAAGCATTTTTTTTTATCTCAAATCGAAGATAGATGGAAGACATGTGGTCTCACATCTCATACAACACGACCTTTTTTTGGCTTTGTTGCAGGAAATTTTTTCGTGCTTTGGTGATGTGGTGATGTGGTGATGTGGGTTTCTTTTTGTAGAGCTGTACAAAACACTTTGTTTATGCACACAATTTGCAGATTGACGGCCGAGTTATTGCTCTATATGTGTCGACGAATTATCGAAAATTACCATGTGAGAATTGAGTCCTGCAAGAGCTCTCGCAGGGGATATGTGATACTATATCCCTTCACAATGGCAAGATCCAAGCAATATACCGAAATTATCATTTGATCAGAACCTAAAACAAAAATGTGTTTTTATTTATGTTAATTGTTGGAATCACAAACTGGACCACCCTGTACTTAAATTCACTAGGGAAAACGAACGTTCTTTCAATTTGCAACCTAGCCTAGTCTGTCTAGTTAGGATATTATGTGCAAACGATAACATTTTTTTGATGTACTTCTCGGGAATAACCGACTCTCGTGCGGCGAGTGAATAAACCAAATTGGGTAGCCCCTCTTTCAATCGTTCTGGTGCACACTGGTAATTGTAAGATTTTGTTAGAGGACATTGTTGAATACTTCCGGATTGCTCTTTTTATGAGGGAGTCATCGCTTGCACTCGTTTTTCGAGCCTCTGCCTTAGAATGTGCGATAGTATCATTACCGGTGGTCCATACTTCCGTACCAATCATGAAATGATGGATCTGTCTAGTCCGTATTAGTCACCCATCTTATCCCTCAATAATTCTTTTTAAATATCAGTAATAGTTCTTCTTCTTCTTTTCCTTTTTATCCCGGCGTCGTTATGGTCAGAAGTGTAGGACCATAACCTTCCCACTTAACTGCATTCCTACTGGTCCGCTTGTGGGGTCCGCCGGTTTGACCTCAGAAAGCAGCGGCAGGCTTCCCGGTTTGGGATTACTTCATCGCTGAGGCCAATCAAATGCTGGTGTTTTTGCATTTGTTTGCATCAATTGTTTTTCGGCCTGCCTTTTTTGCGTGTTGAAATTGCCTTTTGGACGGGGTTCAAAGGATCTCTCCTTTGAACATGACAATACCAACTGAGTCGGTCGCGCTCTATATTTCTTGTGATGGTTTCTTTTACGTGGAGGCTTCCTCGGATCTTTGAACTTCTAATTCTGTCACGCTTTGTTACTCCCGCTGTCATGCGAAGCATCTTCATCTCAGTTGCCGTTAATTTGCTCTCATACTTTTTGTGCATTGTCCAGCATTGTGAACCGTATGTGAGCGCCGGACGTACAACTGAAATGTAGAGCCTTCCTTTCAGCTTAGGGAGCATTTTTCGATCACAGAAGATGGCGGAGTTTTCTCGCCACTTCATCCACCTTACGCTTACGCGATGGTTGATGTCGTCATCACAAGTTGCTTCTTTATTTAACTTTTCACACTTGGGAAGCACCCTTCCATTCAAATAAATGTCTGGAATAGGCTGATGAGGGTCAGAGAACGGGCAGCACAGATACTCTGTCTTCTTTGAACTAATACGATACCCGTGTTCCTCAAAAATGTCCACCCACACATTAAGTGCTCGTTGTAGGGACGCCTGATCATCACTTATAATGGCCCCATCGTCAGCAAAGAATAGCTGGTGCACATTGGGGTCCGTCACTTTTCCTTCAAGCAAGCACTCAAGGACTGCTATAAAAAGCAGTGGGCTGAGGACGCTCCCTTGGTGTACACCGACTTTGATTGCGAACTCTTCGGTGACTCCTGCGGTGCATCTTACTCTTGTCGTTGCTCTCTCGTACATGTCCATAATCACTCGCACGTAGGTTTCTGGAACTCCTTTTTGTCTTAGCGCTACCCATAAAAGATCTCTTGGTTGCCAGTCAAAGGCCTTCTCGAAATCAACCAACACCATATGCAAGTCCTTTGAAGAATCACGATGCTTTTCCATCATGATGCTTATACTTTGGATTGCATCTGTTGTTGATTTACCCGAGACAAACCCGCACTGGTCATCAGATAGTCGTATTATTTTCCGCAGTCGGCTATCTAATACCCGTTCAACGATCTTCATGGTGTGCGACATCAGCTTGACAGAACGGTAGTTATCACAATTTCGCGTATCACCCTTTCCTTTGTGCAATGGAAGATTAGGCATAGTGTCGCCTCTCATAAGTTTGGAGATAAGAACCATGAGCCATCTAGACCCGATGTCTCCCATCTTTTTCCAGAACTCAGAGGGTACCCCGTCCGGCCCAACAGCTTTTCTTTTCTTGGAGTTTTTAACCGCGTATCGAACTTCTTCGACTGTGATGTCGGATATTTCGGCATGATTCGGGGCGGCTCTTGGAAAGTACACTCGGGGAAACTGTTCGTTCAGAAGTTCCTCGCAATACTGTCGCCATCTGTGGAGAATTTTTTCGTCTTCCACAAGGAGTTGGCCTTCAGCATTGTTAATAAACTTTGGGAAACGAATCTCCTGAGCATTTCTTCTTCTCTGGGCGGCTATCTTAAAGATATTTGCTCCTTTGTTCAAATTGTTTTGTCGAAGCTGCTGGGTAGCCTGGTTTCTGTCAGACGCGGAAGACGATATTTCTTCCAACTCCTGATAGAGGCTTTCCATGCTTTTCGCTTTGAATTCGGCGCATTTTTTCTTCGCGATACCTTTGCAACATCTATATACATTTTCACGGCGAGCTTTTTCCTCTCTATTAGTAGAAGAGCACTTTGACCAAGCTTGGAAAGCCATTTTCTTTTCGTGTATCACTGCTTTGGCTTCGTCTGTCCACCACCAGGTTTCTTTTGCGTGTTGGCAGGGGCCTTTAGATGTTCCGAGCAGTGATTTGGCTTTCTCCAGGTCAGATTGTTGTAGGGAATCCCACATGTCTTGTGCTCTGCACTCCTCATTACCGACCTCATCGATAATGGAAGAGAGGTAGTTTTCCATGTTGGTGATAAAAGCTTCGCCTTTTCCTTTATCCAGCTTATACCACTTGATTCTCTCAGACACCTTCGTTTGCTGCTTTGACTTCTTTCTCGCATCCATAAAAAATTCAGTCAGGAGGAGACGGTGTTGAGGGGCGATCGCCTCTCCCAGGATCACTTTGCAATCTTTAGCTCGTGGCTTCATGAAACTGGATACCAAATGATAGTCTATTTGAGTTTCATTTCCGCCGCTGCTATAAGTGATCAGGTGCCGGCTTTGTTTGACGAACATGGTATTTAGCACTATAAGACCGTACGACTTGCACATGTTTAGGATATCTTCACCTGAAGAGTTCCTGGTGCCGTATCCCAGCCCTCCGTGGTAGCCTTCATAGTCTTCGCTTGTCTTCCCGACATGTCCGTTTAAATCTCCCCCAACAAACAAAAGCTCTTCCTTTGGGATGATTTTGACAAGGTTGTGGAAATCTAGCCAGAATGCATCTTTTTCTTTTTGTTCGCATCCTACTTGAGGGGTATATGCGCTTACAATGTTCCACACCTCACCATGCATCACCAATTTGAGAGCCATCAAACGGTCACTGGACTTTGAAATGGTTAAGACGTTGCCAAGTAACTCTGCCGCAAGGATGATGGCGATTCCGTTTTTTTCCTTGTTCCAATCCATAGTAAAACATATTGTAGGCTTTTGTTTTAACGTCCAAGAAACGTGCCCGATTACCGGTGTTTCGCCATTTCGTCTCTTGTACGCACAGGATGTCTACTCGCCTTCTAACCATCATTTCTTCAAGCTCATAGCTGCGCCCACTCATGCTTCCAACGTTCCAACTCGCGACTCTTAAATGTGGCTTACGCCGTTGCATTACTTTGCTATCCCCCGGAAATCCTATAGCTCTGACCCGAGCATTGCTGCTCGTCCCAGGATCACGACCATTAGTAGTGCCTGGCGGGGTAGTGCTTTTCCTTTTAGCGTTCTTTTCCATAATGCTACGGTTTGACCGTTTTTTTCTTCCCTTCCTTTTTGACACGGGCATGCTCCAGATTTTTTATTTTTTTTTTTTTGATTGATCTTACTCTTACAACACCGGTGATCTCCAGTCGTGTCAACCCACTGATTTGCATGCACACTTGTGGGGCAGTTTAATGGTGGTATATGTGTCCCTAGGCTCACCTTGGTGTTTTCTAAATTGCCTAGATGTGATTTTTGTTTACCTTTGTTTAGTCGCCTTTTACGACAAGCGATAGGTATCGCTGCAGGGATATTCTTAACCCGTCCCTGCACGTGGAAATATCAGTAATAGTTATTGATTTTAAATAATATTTGTTCTTGTTTCTTGCCATGCTCTCAGAATTCAGACAGTTGCCTCCTACTTTGAATGAATTTTCACTGCTAGCTTGGCACGTGCCTACTAAAGAGTAGGCCATTTAGTGTTTTTTTTTTAAATCATTGGTTATTTTGACGCTGACAGCTGTTTCCCACTCGAAATTTGACAGAAAGTCAGTATCAGAGATGAAGAATGAGATATGCAACTTAAAATGGCCGCCGACGTTTGCCTACAAGCTGTGCGAGCACGTGGGTACATAAAGTCCTGTCAAAATTATGTAAACAATCGCGCACATTGTTATAATTCCATGAGTGTGTGTGGCGGGAGTACACTGCGGTAAAATGAAATGAGCTCACACGTATTCACGGATAGAGTCGTTTATAACGAGGGTTGTCGGCTTGGTACACAAACTCCTGTCAAAATTTCCTGAAAAATTTAGGGTGTCACGGGAACAGACGTACGAAAGTTGCATATCTCATTCTTCATCTCTGGTCAGTATCATACCTCCATGGAACGAAATTAGTCGCTTTATGCTTGAACGAAGTTGGGAAATATTGAAAACATATTTCCAAAGTGAGTGCTGTGTAGCTCAAACAGTGCGGGATTTAAAAAGAAGTTTTGGCGGAAATGAAGCACCCACTGCGACTGGTGTACGCAAGTTTGTGCAAAAAGTTCGTTGAGACTGGTATGCTAGTGGACACCACTCATGGTTCCCGTCGTTGTACGGTGCGCATAGATGAAAATGTGGCTGCTGTGGCCGAGTGTGCGAGACTCAATTTATCACATCAACTCGCCATCGAATTCTGCACAAACATATCGGATTATTCGCTTTCAGGGTCCAATTGACTCAATGATTGAAGGCGCGTGACCATCCGCTTCGTTATCGCTTCGCAGTTTGGGCCTTAGAACAGCTTGAATTGGATAACGATTTTGGGCGAAAAATCATCTTTTCTGACTAGGCGCATTTTTATCTCGGCGGCTACGTTAACAAGCAAAATTGCCGAACCTGGGGCTCGGAAAACTCGCACGTTATTGTCGAGAAGCAATTGCAACCACAGAGAGTGACCTTTTGTTGCGGATGGTGGAGTGTTAATAGAGTGGACATGTTAATCGACTTTTTTTTTACTGAAATTGAAGACATTTGGACGACCTCTTGTTCAAGCAGGATGGCACGCCATGGCACAATCGATCTTTTGCGCACCAAATTCCCAAATCGTGTTATCAGCCGTCTTGGCGATGCCT
Source organism: Merodon equestris (assembly GCA_958301585.1). Classification (NCBI taxonomy): domain Eukaryota; kingdom Metazoa; phylum Arthropoda; class Insecta; order Diptera; family Syrphidae; genus Merodon; species Merodon equestris. Next base: position 113,071,233 of record OY284416.1, read on the forward strand.
CGGAGCTGCGATTTGACCCCTTTGGACTTTTTTTGTAGGGGAAAATTGGGGGACAGAATACGCTACTGCGAAGCCAGCCGAGTCAGCCACTTGAACGACGTTTTATTTCATAATCAATGGGAAGGTTTGTTCTTAGCCATAATACTTGGAAATAATTTAATTTTGTTAATTTTATTGCATTTTTAAAAAGAAACTTGTCCTTGGCCAACCCTGTATTTATTCTTTGGCGCGCGTTAAAATGACTAACCCAAAATAGGGAAAAAAGATTACTCACTTGCCAAGAGTTTCAAACCGATTAGTCGAACATCCTTCTTGCTGAAAAGCATGAAGAGACTAGTAGAATTGCACGTGCGAAAGGTTGCCCTTCGAATGCATCCTCTCTCGGAGATGCAACATGTTTATCAGCGCGGAAAATCCTGCGAGACTGTGCTTCAAAACCTAGTTGGGAGAATTGAATGCGCTCTCGAAAGGAAAGAGTACGTATTAGGCATTTTCGTCGACATTGACACATGGCACTTTCGAAAGCATGTGTAACGCTGCTAGACGGCATGGCGGAGATGAAGCACTGGCTTTGTGGATCAATGCCGGCCTCGAACAAAATGTCAAGTCTGGTGTAAACAGGGGCTGCCCGCAAGGTGGCGTCCTGTCTCCGCTGTTATGGTGCTCGATTCTCGCAATGCCCTATAATCGCGGATGATGTTGCCCTTCTCTATGTCGGCTCATGTTAAGCGACTGTCTGTCTCAAAGTACAGGCGGTGCTAAATGTGATCGATAACAGCCCACAAGTAATGGGCTGTCGGTTAATCCTCTGAAGAATGATGTCCTTCTCTTCAAGAGAAGGAAAAATACTGGCATTACTCAGCTGGTGCTAAAAGACATTCCCACTCCGATATCCAAGGAAGCTAAGCATCTTAGATAGCAAGCTTCTTTGTCAAAGCATATTGAATCAAAAACTACCAAAGCGCTGTCAGATTTTTGGCAATGCATATTTGCTTTTGGCAAAACATGGAGCTTATCATCGAAAAGGTCCTCTGGATCTACACGGCAACAGTAAGACCGAAAATCTCATATGCATCGGTTGTCTCGTGGAACAGGCTAGTACGCAAATACGTTGTGGTCTATTTTACCAAACTCCAAGAGCTGAACGGGGGCTTTCCCCAGCACACCGGGCTCTGCTGTGGATACTATTATGTCTCTTCCACCCCTTAACATATACATATATCAAAGGGTGCGCACTAAAAGCCATGTCTCGTCTCAAGAGAAATGGTCTTTGGTACAATTCACATTGAAGTGATAGTGTACTTGCGCGAGAAATATCCTACGACCCCTGCCTCATGGATATGCCTACTTAGATCTACCTGCTTCCACGGTTAAATCCGACATCAATGATTTGGTCTTTAATACACACAGTCATAGATGGAGGGAATATCCAGGATGCAGGATGACTAAGCGCATGCGTCCTGATATCTGCAAGAAGTCCGCAACATTCTTCTTATCCTTATGGAGAAATGATTGCAGAAGGCTTGCGGTCTTCATTACGGGTCATTATACTACGTGCTTGGTATCAGTGAGACGCCTACCTGTGCTGCATATTGCGAGGAGGATGACACAGCAGAATGCTTTCTCTGCGACTGTCCCGACTTCGATCGCGCAAGGTGGTGCATCCTTGGGGCCGACATGGTATGCGCCGAATCTCAGCTCTTCCTCACTTTTCTCCGTACAACGGGGTAAATACAATAAAGAAAGGTGTCTGCCTGGTACTACAATGGATTAGTATTTGCGCCTGAGTGCTCCAACAGATTGTAGAAGCTTCTAAGAAAAAAAGGTCTTTTTTAGACCGAAGATTATTCACCGTGAGATATTCACCCAAAGTGGTATTAGAAGAAATATTGGTTGATATAATCCATTCCTTATAGTAAGCTTTGTATCCCCATGTAACATGCAGACCAAAACCAGCTTTGTTTGACAAAGTTAAGCAACGCTATTTTGAAGATTAACAAAATTTGTTTAAAAAAATAACTTTGCTTTACATACTCGTTATAGTATTTTGCCTACGTTCCACTGAAGCAATTATGCCTCTCATGAAAAGTCATTATCCTTTTGGGCCAAAAATTTCTCAAACTTCTCATCGTTTTATGAACTGTCTATTTTTAGAGATTATTGCCGAAACCTCCGAAAAGATGGTAATCCGTCTGTGATACTCATAAGTATGTTGAGTAGGATGGATGAGGCAATATTTCATATCCCGACTGTGATAGATCTAGGAGGGTTGGCTGTGCCTTATATGGTCGCATTATCATGCAGCAATAAGGGACAGTGCCCATTTGGTAGTGACGGTTTTTTTGTTGTGCACGATTCGTTATGCATTATGTTGATTTCTATATAGTATTATATATACTTCCTCACTAGTCCACAACACTATCACTGTTGCAAATACTCTAGGAGGACCACTCGCATCTATCCATTCTCCTGGTCTCATTCCATGTATAGAATCCACTTCTTGCCAATATACATCGCGTCACGATCCATGCACAAAGCATCTCTTTCGTAATCTGCTAGTCAAAGATATTGCAACCTCCAAACGTAGTATAGTATTCGTTGGTGTTAGGACGTGTGTCACCCATCTCTCTGGTTGCAGTTGATATTTTGATCCTTGCAACAAAGTTAACAATCGTCAGTGCTAGATTTTCTTCAACAGATGATGTAACTTCTTCATTACCAATAAACACCTCTGGTCTACTTCTTTTTTTTTTTATATAGGGTTCGCGCATGTTCAACAGTTACATTCTTATGGTTTTTGTCACACAACCTGGACGGGGTACAGAAGGTTTGTGTCGAAGATGTTCGTTCGCTACTCTCCGGGGGTGGTTGTCCTAGATAGAACTCGAAAGATTCGACTGAATTTGTCGCATTGTTTGTAACTCCCGGATTTTTGTTTTTTTCTTTGTTTCCATGCCATTAAGGTGTTATATTGGAAATGCGCCCACAAAGTATAAAGTTTGAAGTGATCTTATACTGCGAGTGTTATGCCTTCGTCAGCATTTTTTTGATCATCTCTCATTCACAACTGATGCTGTTGCACAGTTTTTTTCGTATATTTCGAATTGTTCTTGGCTATGGACGGACTAGAACTATAAACCTTCCGCTCAACAGTCGGTGATGATTATTATTGCATCACGACCACCCCCTGGCTTAATTTAATTTAATTTTCGCGGGGGCAAACAACCCCATTAATTAAGCTTAATTCAAGCTAAACTTAATCTAATTTAATAACTAATGAGAACGGGTGAGGGGGCGCGATCCTTAGAAACTAAGATATACTTACTTGTAGAATTTACTTGTAAAATTTATAGTGTAGGCCTTTTGAATATGCCAGAATTTCCTATTCAATTTTGTAACTCATTGTTCGAAAAGGTCATTAAAATTTTGATGTTTTATTTGTAATTGACCGGCAATAACTCACCGTTTTTCTCAGTATGCACTGCTCAAAGGAATCAGTTGTAGCCTACACCGATCGCCGGTAATGGATTTGCCAGGTTGCAACTTATAGTACACAATATCATTTTAGTCTCACCACAGCCTGACCTTCGAACTCAAATTTTGCGTTGGTGTTGATGTTGAGTTCTATGGTAACGTTTCACAACGCGTGGTGTAGTATTTTTTCTTTTGGGATTATCGTAGAATATTAATTTCTCATCCTCCAGTCACAATCCGACAAAAAAAAAAAACTTTCTTTGATTCAGCTGCTTGCAAGTCATAAATCGCTAACGTCTTTCAGTGCTGAATCATTCTCATGGATTTTACTCGTACAAAAAACATTTTTATTCCAATCAAAGTAAAAAATTAAAACTTCCCGCGAATGTTGCTTAGTTAACATGAAATTTAAAACTCAAAGTGATATAAACTGAATGCTATTGACGGGTGTCTAAGCTCTACCGAGATTAGCTGTCACTATGAATTATTTATAACAGCCAGAGCCATCTCTTGAAAACGGACCGAACTAAGAACTTATTTATTTGTTTTTTTCTAAATAACTTAACCTACCCTAAATTGCTCAATCCTAATTTCAAATATCATCAGGTTGACTTTTACTCGTGGGCTTCGCTCATACTTCTGATTTCTGATTTTAGAGCCTAGTCCTCACCATCTAGGAAGCTTTTTCACCCAACAACCACCAAACATCGATGTTTTGTTTAGTAACATCGGCAAGATCACAGTCCTTCATTAAGCCCCTGAGCACTGTGAACGTACTCGTCTCGAATGAGGCGTCTGCGAACTTTCGTTTAAGCTAAACCTATAATTTTTAGTGGACGCATGTCGAGTGACTCGGTGCAAGCTCAAATTGCAGCGAATGATTGGACAGTGGTAAACAATTGAAGTTCGTGTTGAATTATATAAATCGGGTACGTAGACGTTGGGCATAAATCGCCAAGTGATCAAGGACGAAACCATATTAGTAGTTAAAGTTCTTAATTAGCACTAGCTCTTCAAAGATGACTGGGAATTTATGGAGGACGAGTCCCTGTTGGAATATGCGCATGATCGCTTGACAAGATAATAGTGACAGAGATGATAATCAAAATTTGACACTCAAGATTGAGAGATCTACGCCAAGCTCGTCTCAAAAGGTTTTGATAGATGAACAAAAGAAGGGCAGAGTGTCTCCTTGCGAAGACTCTCTGCAACGTGTCGCAGAAGACACTGGCTTTTTGGATAAGGTTATTTTATATTCTCAGAAGTGAAATTTTCCACTTAAGGTCACCACCATGGGATCCTAAATGCTGTCAAAATAGCTTGCACCAGCGAGCCTTCCGATGGCACAAGTGTGTCAACGCTCAAGGAATGTAGCTTAAAGATTTTTTAGGGTTTTTAACAATATCTGAATAGATCTAATTATTATCGCCCTTGCAATGTCATTTCGATAAAAAAGTTGTCGATGCTATTAAGTCTTGCTCCATCGTACATGACTTTATTAGGCTAATACTAAATAAAAAGGAACTGGGGTGCTCTTAGATCAGGACAGATCTTAGGGCTCTGACTCTTGAATGTAACTACGCATTTTCCAATTAAGAAGAACCTTTTAGGCTTGAAGGCTTTCTTTGTTCCAGTCTATCGACTATAGAAAAATATCTAACCGCGTTTCTCATCGCTAGCGGTTACCCATGTTGAATGCGAATTTCCTCCAGTTATTTCTGGTACCTTTTGAAGCCGTACACAACTGAGTTATAAAGTTAATTTGTAATTTCCAATCGTCTCAATATCTCTTCATGATCCAAGTAAGACTGTTGACGATCTCAGGGCTTTTCCTGAGAAATTCGTACGAATTAAGGGTGAACTCGATGTATCAGTTTACCAATTTTACACTTGTAATGAAAAATATCGCATCATAGGTAATGATTCCTTCTGTCGCCCTAAAGTCCTGTTGCTCGCTAGCATTGAAATGAAACTAGTCCTTGAAATAACAAACCTTCAACAATGGTCGAATGTATCATCAACATTCGTGTTGCTCAACATTCAGCCAATTAGCTGTGAGGCCACCATTAAACATCCCCGAGAGACATTTTAGCTTTCCCTTTCTCTCCTCAATTCGCAAAATGCCATCAAAAAGAAGAAGAAAAATCAACAAAATAACGAGAGCACGAAATTTCTTGTTCGTTTTCCTTATATGGAAATGTAGTTGAGTAGGTCAGCGAGGCACTTTGTCTTGGGGTAGGTTAACCCCAACCAAGCCCTAGCAGTTCTCCATCGCAAAGGGGAATCCCTCGTCTCACCGATGTATGCTTATACAAGTATGAGAGAGTATGTAACTGAGTGTCAACTCTCTCGCACTCTGTGCTGTTGTTCCCATTCTCCTTGACCTTGAATAATGCTACTATGCAACAACAACAACAACGTCCTCAGCAGCAAAGTCCTTGTAATGAGAAGAACACATCCCCTGCCGAAAGGTGAATGGAAGGCCAAACCGATGCCAGCCTCAGCATATGCAGCATCCAATCCTTGCACATTGCTCTCTTTTTCTCTCCCTCTCTCGACACATGATGATGCTGAGTTTTATATGTATGGGCACAAGGATATGAAAATTTCTTTTGCGCTCAGCTCTTTTGGCTTTAGCTGCCCTCCTCGTCCTTGCCAATCGTGATGACACACTAACTGCGTACGGTTCGGGTCGATATCACTCTCGTTCGCATCTCCGCGGAGTGTTGTTTGTTTTTCTGCGAATTATTTATGGATCCGTTTCCGCCTTTCAACCCTACATGGGACTGATTAAATTTTCTGAACTTGATAAATTTTTAATTCGCAAGAGGACGATAAAAAATAATACGGAAAAAGGGTCTGAGAAAAATCTTTTTTGAAGGACATCCATGCGAATTAGTGAATGGTGCACGGTGAATCCTTGAATCATGTGACGATGCTATCGGTCCATTTACCGACATTTTCCGTTGAGGGTGGTTATTGATTTTTTTCATCCATGCCTGTTGTTTTGTTCGTCTTTCACATCGAAACTGGAAAGGACTAAACGGGAACAATAAACTCGGTTAATAATTGTTTTGTCATATAATCGGTGGGGTGAAAAGCCGTGTGGAGCGAACGAAGTAAGGATAAGAAAGGAAGCAAAGGGAAATATGGAGGAGAAGGAAATGGGACATGTGTGAATGGATTACGAATGAATTCGGGAAAGTTATAGTTCGAGTGGGATCACAGAGAGGAAGGGCGAGGAGACAGGGTTTGCGGCTTGAGGATACGTGTTGGTATGTCGATTTGAAATTAAGTTCTTTGACGAATACCAGTGTGCTCCTACAATATGTTGTGGGTTAGGGCGGTTCTGAAGAACACAAGCAGATTTAATTCATTTTGTTTGAGGTTGCTTGTAACGAACTTTAATCCTCTTTTAAGAATATAAGATTTGGTTAGATTGCGGGAGCACTGGGGCTCAGGGATTTAACTGTCGGCTTTTGATGCTGATGACATGGGATCGGAATCCTTTGAAGGTCCTAACAATCTCCAATTACAATCTAGATCAAGGGAAGTGTGATAATGAAAAGGGGCTTTAGTGCTAATTGTACCTAGATTAAGCCATTTTTTTGTGCATTGATCTCGGTTTAACTTAGCTTTTTGTCCTGTTCGTAACCTAAAGTTACGTCCGATATTTAAGAAACTTATTTCGGAACCTAACACATTAATAAATTAGTTCGTCCAATGACATATGTACATATAGATGGCGCAACTTTCGACAAATGAAGATTTGAGAATGAAAAAGCTTGAATCGAAATTGGTACCGTGTTTGCCCAAAAAATAGCAACGTGTCGATTCAGTGCGCTGTTTGGAGTTATTTCAGGGCAATACAAAGATTTTTTTTCATGCGGTATGTGACAATGATTGAAACATGGATCCATCATTACAGCAGTCAACTGAGTAGACAGCAAATTATAAAAATCATCCAAAACGACCAAAACCGCAAATGTCAGCTCGTATTTGGGGATGCCGACGATATCTTATTAGTCGACTACCTTGAGAAAGGAAGAACTGTCAATAGCGATGAGTTATTGATACATTTGAAGGAAAAAAATGCAAAGAAACGAACCAAAATAAAGAAGAAAAAATGCTCTTTTACCAAGACAATGTCCGATGTCACGGGTTGATCGCCACAATGGCAAAAGTGCTATTTGAATTGCTTCCCCACTCTATGCTCCCAGCAACATCAAAAAAACCTGTTTACAGACCTAAAAAGAATGCTATACGGAAAGAGAGAAGAAGGATATTTCGGGGCAAAGATAAGTTGTTTTACAAAGAGGTCATCGAAATGTTAATGAAGCGTTTGAATGAATATATCACTCTTGAAAGAGACTGTGTAAGTGAATGAAGTTGAATTTTGCCTAGAAGTTTGTTGTTGTTGACTGATGTGTTATATAATATATTCCTATTGAGTCACACTCTATACGAGGAAGCTGGGGCATCGCTACAGAGTTAGGACCAAATATAATAATCGAAGTACGGGCTGTGATCCAAAAGTAATGATAATTGGTTTTTTCCAGCCCGCATAAAAACTAAGTAAGTTAGCGTAAAAATATCATATAAATAAACCACGATTCCCAGGAGGTATGCATATTCATTTGAATACGTACCGTAGAGGGTATAACATCGAAATGAAGTAAAACGAAATTAGAACTGTCGTCGAGTACCTCTACTTGAAAAAACTGTCTACCAAAGCCATACACAGCGATATGGTGGAAACACGGAGGTGCTCTTCTTCTTCAATGTCCACAGTAGCACAGTAGTTTAAGTTGGGCCCACGTCGCTCACTGAAGATAACGTGAAAAAAGGCGAAAATGTCGTGTTGGCAAATAGAAGAGTGACCATCAGGTGTGGGTGGTGGTCGTGGTGTAATGGTGATCATCATCAACTGTTGAGCGGAAGGTCTATAGTTCAAGTCTGTACGGAAAAATTGTGCAACAACAATTGAGAGATGATCAAAAAATGCTGACGAAGGCATAACACTCGCAGCATAAGATCACTTCAAAATTCATACTCTCTGTGTGCATTTCCAATATAACACCTTAATGACATGGAAACAAAAGAGTTACTGTGAATTACAACCAAAGGAAATTCAGTCGAATCTCTCAAATCCTATCTACGACAACCACCTCCGGAGACTAGTGAACCAACACTCTTGCACTTGCACGAACCTTAAAAAAAAAACCAAAAAAAAAACCCATCAAGTGTATAGCTGAGGTCACAGGATCAAAGAATCCTTGCGAACTTGCATACGGAAAAGATCTCTGCGCGTTAGGTACCAAGAATGTTAACCGACGAGCAAAAGAGTCAACCTTTCGAGGGTGAATATCAATAAGTTTCAAGCAGATCAGGAAATGTTTTTGTTACGTTTCGTGACAATGGGCGAGACTTGGATCCGCCAGTTCATCCTGAAACCAAACAACAATCGATGATTTGGAAGTAAGCCTCCTTACCGACGCAAAAGAAATTCAAAGTGTCAAGTTCGCCGGGAAAGTTATGGCATCCGTTTTGTTTGGGACGCTGAAGGAAAATGTAGAAAAGGGTGCCAGTATTACGCAAACCAAATAAGAATATTGCTGGAGTTCATTTAAGAAAAAAGGAACAGCCAAACAGTGGGCTGGAGTATGCACCGGCTTACAAAGCCTCAAATGCGATGGCTGCCATTCAAGAAATGGAATTCGAACTGCTTGAACAACCCTCCCATTCCCCTGATCTAGATCCTAGTGACTTCTACCTCTGTCCTTGGCTCAAGGAATACATCCGAGGCAAACAATTTGAAGACGATAGCAAAAATTATGGCTGCTGTTGAAGTGTCATGAGAGGGTCAGATAGAGATTTTTTTTCTAATTGGTTCCTGGGCTTAGATGTATTGATTTGTTAGCAGATTATGTCCAAGTCTTTTTGTCTTTTGGGGCCAAACATTAAGTTAATTTTTCACTTCTTCGCAAGAACGTAAGTCCTGTCCCCAAAGTCTATGCTGCATCGATCGTACATGTAGCAAACAAAAGTTATCAAGTCTGTTGGATGGGGCCGAACTTCCCAAATATTTGCAAAATTAGTATCACCTATCTCCGAGCAATAAAAAAGCTCGGCACCATTCCAGTCGTTTTTAAAAAGAATGACCAAACACGTTGGTCATTGTTGTTGGTCATAAAGTTGTTCATGGTGTTAGAGAGACTGACATTATACGCTAAGAAAGAACCGCTCGACGAGCTACGAAATTTTCGCTATACGACAGCTTTTAGAAAAGAAATGGTCCACCAACCACTCGTAGATTTGAAAAGGCATATGGCTCTATAAATTTAAGAATTCCGACAAAATTGGTGGAATTGATACAAGTATACATTTAAGGAAAAAAGGATGAGTTAAATTAGAAACGCCTTCGATGTCACCACTTCTTTTCAGTATTTGTGTTGGACTGAGTAATAAGGTCGCTTCAGGAAAATGAGAGGGGAATAACCCTTGATTAAATCACATCCGCTGTAGTTTACGCTGAGGTTCTAGACCTTCTGGGAGATATATAAAACAATTGACAGAATCCCAGAGAGCCTAATAATGACAGGGGAGAAAGTAGGTTTGGAAGTAGGTTTGGAAGTAGATTTGGAAGTAGATGAAGGGAAAGCCAAACCCAATCACATTGGCCGACTTGGATTGGTTCAAATCTCTCACCAGACTGTAGGTGAGGTCAAATATCTGGAAACCCTAAAAAAAACTGCCGAAAACGACATAAAAATCGAAATAATGAAAAACAACGAAGCAACTATTCAAAACACCTTTTTTTCCATAATGTCAAAATTCACATTTAAAAAGACCTTAACAAGGCAAGTGACACTTTTGATTTGAAGCTTGGTCTCTGAGCAAGAACGAGCAAAACAGATGTCGGGCCTTTGAAAATAAGATGTTCAGGGGGATCTATGGTGGAAAACAAGACAAATAAGCATGTGAGTAGAGAAAACTACAGCTCGAGGAACTCCATTCAGGCCTAGCATTGCACGAGTAATCGTCGCGAAGACTAAGATAGGCAAGACACGTAGAACGATTGGACAGTGGACAGTGAATAGTTACAGGAATAATGAGTGAATGAGTGAAGCCACCGCCAGGAAAGCCGTGCTGCAGAAGTGAGGACAATATAAAAGGGAGAAGGAACAGAACAACAAAACATGGAAGGAACGCTATTTTGACAGGGAAGCTTGGCGAAGGGTTGTCAATGAATGAAAAATAACTAATGGGGAATATTGTGAGCGATTCAATTTTATTAGTTGTTGATGGTAGCGATCCCCAGTAATCTTTTCACCATACTTTAGCAGTCCATAGTACACATTTCCCTTTTGGTTCCACCAAATACGGAGCATAACCTACTTTCCCTGGATATTGCGTACATGTTGCGATATTAATGGTTGATCTAGGTTTGTCCATGAATTTTGGCTCTTGGGATTGTCGAAATAGATCCACTTTCATTCCACAGTTTAACGCAACAAACTTTTTCTTTTGGGCTGACCAAGGCAAACTTAACAATAGTTTTTCGCCTTTGGATGTCCCTTTTTTCAATACGGATGGAACCCATTTTGCTTCTTTAAAGGATCCTTCCCAAGGCTATTAAATCTTTAGAAATAGTTGTTCGATTGACTTGAAATATTCTTCTGTTTGAGTCGAGTTCTCAGTAAATAATGCTGGAAAATCTGCATGTTCGATTTTTTTTCGATTTTTTTTGTCGATGCCAAAATTATTACTTTTGAAACGAACCAGCCAACATTTCTTGACAATCTCGATTGACAATCAAAGACTTACTTTCAGCGGCAGTTCACTTTGAAAAAAAAAAATCTGACCCCGAATGATTCTTATTTGGCCCAAAAAAGTTATTTGTTCAAATACAACCTACCATACTGGGTTTTATTGACAGGTGTTTACCCTTCAAAATATTGTACTATATTTGTTGTCATTCAAACTAATCATATACAGTGGTTATACTATCTGTTATTTAAATCGACATTTTTTATTCGCACATCTTTTAGTTGCCTATTTCGTGCTTGCCAAAGTCCATGATCAATCTGTGTCTCAATTGACCCACCTTACATTTGGTACTATTTTTAGCTAGCTGCTTCCAGTTTCCATACCGTCATTCCTGGAAGAATCTTCGGGCTGGAAAACTGATGTTTATTCACTCTACAGGGCCTCACTCATCTTAGGCCTTGGATGACTGACCAAGCCGATGTCGCCCGTAGAGTTTGTGGTTCGATCTCCTATTTCACTTTGCATTAACACATATGGGACCAAAGGTTACACTCAAAAATTTTCTCTCGATATCTGTTTTTTTAAACGTATAAACCTCTGCTCCTTAAAAAGGACAGGGAAAATTAAGGTTTTGTAAAGAATTACCTAGGTTTTCCGTGGAAAGGCTTGAGCTCGAAAGGTAGCAGTTGGTAAGAGTTATACTGCGCCTGATCTTAGCGCAGGTGTTCTTGCCATTAGTCTCTTTTGATCTAAGATCCTTAAGTTCCTTAATTACTTTAAAGTTAAAAGTGTCAAAGGTGAAGCTCCAACAGCATTTATTTGACAGGCGTACTTTAGCCGCTTTTGCTTCAACGCTATGTTCGTCCAATTTCATCGATGTCATCTTGCAGTTGTGGAGACTTGAACTGGCCAGTGAGTTCGGTAAGATCTTTTCAGGAGTTATTAATTACATGACTCCTCCCTCCTCCTGCCTCCTTTTCTGAATCCTTTTTTAACACCATAGGTCTTGAATAGCTCGTTACCGACCTTAATGTGGCTGCAAGAATTCTTCGTGAGTTTTCATCGTGCATAGCCTGATAAGCTTAGCAGTTTTCATTGTGCATAGCCTGATAAGCTTAGCAGGGATATAAAAACGTGGCATGAGATGTACATATGTATAGTCCGTCTATAGAGATACTGACGTAGTTGCAAGAAAAGTTGTGGTCTCGACCTGAAATTCGTGAGTCTTCTCCAAGATGTGAATATTTGCTCTATCTAGGATTTTTCTGCCCTGAAACATTACAGCATGGGGTGAAGATCTTTTAAGCAATGTTTATTCTTATTCTTATTCCTCTATTCCTCTAAAGTTAACGTAGTTTTTTTTTTATGAAGGATGAGATACTGAGATCCTCTATTCTAACTTATCTCCAGATGCTTCAAAAATTCGAACTGGCAAGTTTATTAGCACCTTAATTAGACTTCAGGGGCTTTCCATATTCCCAGCATCGACTGTGGCTTAACCACAAGTTCTCAGTATTCATTTCTACAGCCTTTCACCCGGCTTTATAGCTTTGCCATGTTGCTTTTACTTTCTGCTTTTTGTTCACAGAGTGTGGAATATTCTGCTTCACTACCTGCCACAATGGCTTGAAGCCGAGCGCATCAGAGGGGATTGCATCTTGGGGGAGCTTGAGGAAAACATGATCGATCAAGGTCCTGGCGATCTCTCTTGCGGCTGCAGTTTTTGCGAAGCCCACCCCCGTATTTTGGCTACAACATTGCAGTGATACGGGTCAATGTTGCTTCTTTGACACCCAAGTGCTGGAGAAGTGTCTCGTCTGGATCGCAATTCGTGGTTTGTCATTTGGATGTCACGATGTTGAATGTCTCGCCACAAAGTCGTCTAGCCTGTTTAAAGATATCTTGCTTACTTCCTCGCTTTAAAGCCTCATAACGATTTTGGTGGGATACTTGGGACATTGAGCGTCAGAGAAGTCTCCTCAGGTCGGTCGTCTTCCTCTTTTGTGGGGGCGTGGACGCATTTTAAGCTTATGTTCTCTAGTCTATGAGACGTTAGCATATATCCTGGAAGATTTGTAATTAAGTCGGCGTCAGATATTAAATCCGCATCCAAATAGGTGGTTTTACGCGGTAGAAGCGCAACCCACAAACTGGAGCGTAAGGTTGTCATTTGCCCCAAGAATTAAGTCAGCCAGTGCCGCTCTTTACCCGCTTGCGCTCCAGTAAGATGTCCACCAAGTATTTCTTCTCATTCAATGTAGCGAAGTCGTGGCTGACTTTATCTTGGGAATTCTTTCGCAAGACTCCGAAAAAAGTGACGAGTCTTGATGACGGCTCGAATTCCCTCTGTCTCCGTTTGCTGTTATCAATAACTTTATAAACGAGTCTGGCCGATCTAGAATCGAAGTGCTAGGCATCCCATGGCATACCATGGCGTAGAGCTGGGAATAGGTTTGGATAGGCAGAGGCTTGAATGCCGGTTTGTGCGTCTTCATGCTTTTACAGCAATCATCAATCACGGCTGCACCTGTATTCCCTTGAAAGAGCTCTTCCTACATGGTTCTTACTATTTTGCATTTCCTACCACATCATATGCAGCAAGAATCCCATCTATCCTTCCTCCCCTCAACCAAACTCGTTATTTAATTAACAACCATCGACTCAGGAATATCAATCCAAACTAGAAATAGTCCAGCTCTTATGGACAATCACTCGAGATTGCCCGTCACTTTGATGACCGACCCATTCATTTTCATTTTCCACCTCGCTGACCATACCATAACGTCTCTTCGTCACTCGTGCACGCGTTATGGACGGAACTATATTGCCGCGCACTATAATTAACACTAAAGAGTGCTGGAACTGGTTAGACCAGCTCTCTCGCCGCCTAAGCCGTCCATAAGCCAGGTAATACGACATTCAAACTCGTACTGTCAACTGCGGTGCAAGTGTCGAAATGACATTTCGGAATGCGGTACGGAGCTCAAGCATGTGTATTTCTCGCCCCTTTGGCGTCTAATTAAAATGTCGACCGCCGCTTATGGATCTTGTTTTCTTCTTGTTGTTGTTTTTTTTTTACAGAGTTTGTCGTGTGTTCGAGGGGAGAGGCCAACTTGAGAGCAGGTTCGTATCATTAGTAGTGTGAACCTGCTTTGAACCACCCACCACGAAGGACGGGGTCGGAGATAATCGAGTTCTGTTGACATGTAAGGAAGAAGTTTTCCGGATGCCAATGTGGATCTTGTATTCAAATGGGTCGCCCTGGTAAGAGAATATTTGAATAGTGAAAACTTTTTGTGTGACAAGTGGCCTTGGGAGCGAGCTAACAAGCAGCCAGTAAGTCCACTCCTCTGCGGGCTTGTCTAACTATTAGCAAATTAGCTTGACAGTCGTGGAGTCAAGCGAGTTCTCGATCAGTGTATCGTTTAAGTTGATTTGACAGTTAGATACCAAACTCTCATTTCAACTAATCACGTATTCAGATAAAGTGAATGACCGGGGGATAGCAAGACCAGCTGCCAAACAACAACCAGCAGAAACACAACATCAATTATTGCATTAAAAACTCAGAGTAAAAGGCACACAATGCACCCGCTTGGTGGATAGTTACTCTCGCCATGTCGAATTAAATCCACCTTACCTGTGTTGCTTCCGATAAAGCCCATTCCTTCATGTACACATTCCATTCATCGCGGCCATTCCGCTTCCATTTTAATACAGCCTCTGGTCCCCCCGTTTAGGACTTTGGATAATCCAAATTGCCACTTGAGCTACTTTTACCCAAGTCGACTCCACCACGGGTAAATTGCACTCCTATTCGGCCTTTCATACGCCTTGAGGATAATTAGAAACGAATTCTTTGGTCTTCCTAAGTCGACTCTCTTCGTCCCGATGGTGGTTTATCATCATCATTAGTTCGCGGTCGGATGTACGGGTATGTGCCGCAGCGGATTCCATGCCAGGAGACTGGTTACGCGATGGTGGTCTGTGATGGTGATGGAATTAATGGTGATGGGTCAAGTTCGTCGGGTACGTTTTGACACTTGACAGGTGCGGTTCTTATTGTTTCGGATGTTCCTTTGTTAATGATAACTTTTCGACGCGTGAAATCTATTCCAATGAGGTCCGTAGTTCAGAGGTGCATCGCGTACCACATAGTGGGAAATTACTTAACCGCGTGAGAGCTATTGTGTGAATAGTTACGGTGGTGATTAACCTAGTTCTGGGTGGCATTGTTGCAGCGGCGGAAAGTACTAAAGTCCTGTGAATGAAGAAGCAATTGTAAACGCAAGTTGATTGTTTATGGAGTGCTGGGAAATTACGTTTTGACAAGCTTGTAGCTGTATAAGAAATCTATTATTTGTTTGTCTTCTTGTGAATTTTTTGTTTATGCTCCTGGCTTGGATTGAGTGCGTTAGATCGTGTATTCATAACGGTTTTAAGTCGTTTTACAAGCGAAATTCTAAGACAAACCACCTTCTACCTCGCTTTGATTCAAGGTTGACTCGTTAATGTGCTGCGGGATACTGAGGCATGTTCAAAAAGTTTCGGGAATTTTGGCATTTCACACGCTAAACTGCCCAATTCGCGTGGTTACTTATGATACTTATCAAAAGTTAGAGGGGCCTTTTACATTAAAAAGGTCCTTGATATGTTTCCCTAACGTCTAATGCCCAATCCTCCTTGACACAAAGTACCTTTGAAGGTATCTCCTTCACTTTAAAATCTAAAAAGTTTCAGTCAATTAAAGTGTTAAGGAGCCCATTGGAAACTTAAATAAAAGCTCGAAAATACTCTTCCATCAAAATTGCAAAAACCTTTTAAGCCAAATGGGAAATCACCCATCCATCCGCTCGAACACAATCTGTTTGTTCCGGTATCCTTGACCTGATTGCAATTCGTAATCAACTCTCACTACCACCATGAAACACAGCACAGACCTTCAGCATCGTTTGCACCGTCAAGCCCACCACCAATCGACAGTGCTTTCAATCATTCACCGGATTAATCACTTTTTCCATATCCACTCTGAACAGACTGAAGCAACCAATCAGCCCAGAAGCCAATCAGCGATTTGTCTTCCACGAGGAGATAATTGAAATCCATTTTCCATTTCCTCCTGTTCCTCGTCCTTCATTTTTCATCTAGTGATGTTATAGAACAAAGAAATGGTCTGCCTGTTCCAGGGTCTGAAGCCAACTCCCCAATTCCACAATCGAATTGTTATGACAGAGAATATTAACAAACGAATTGGGAACGCTGACATCTCACGTACAAGCAGCATACAGTCGTGTTATCCCTTTCATAAGAGGTGGAATATAAAAATCTGCGTTACCCGTGGCCCCAATCCAGAGGCAAAAAAAAAAAACGCTTTTGAACCCACTTTTGATGACAATTCTCTGTCCTGATTACGATTATGACTTGACTTCAAGACTATGGCGACGCCGACGCATCAGCTAAGAACAACGGGGATTCGGTTTCCTTATTATCCTCGAAATGGGTGGGTGCAATGCAATTCATAAGGGAACTATGCTAATTAGAATACCACTGCAGTGCTTAATTGAGATCCTTAACGATGTCAGTAGTCTTCAATAGCGAGTCTGCTGACTCACGATATGGCATTGAATCTAAATGAAAATAAGGAGGCACGGGAGTGGCAAGGATTATAATCATTAATTGCATGACAAGCGAATGCTTTCGATGAAACCGAACGTTTTGACGACGTGACAATCTCCTGTGCGCTATATACGTATTCAGGTTGCGTGGTTTAAATGATGAGGATGATAAGGAATATGCTAAGGAGGTACTTTTGAATACCATCACGAGCAGGAAAATATCGAGCTGCTGACAGGCACTCGGCACAGGTAAGGGTGGTGTCATAAGGGTTCTTCTATGCACCAAGAAGTGGCGTACGATATAGATGATTCGGCAGGTTTCTATTTTCATAAAAAGGATTGTCTGGATTATGTTGCATCTTTCTCGGCTTTGTCTAAATATTTTAACAAAAATTCGACAAAACATGATAAATCGTCATATTAAGGTAAAATAGACTGGAGGCCCAGAGTATAAGCTGATGTAGGATTCGAAATTAGTTATATCGAATCCTGGTCAGGATGGCCGGCACAGTCGGGTTTTGTATCGCTTCAGCAAATATTGTTGCATACTTTTGGACCATATTTGACATTTTGATCTAATATGGACCAAATATCCTAGTAAGATTGACTGAATAACAAATTCTACGGGAATTATTCAAAAAGTAAGGTGACATTTTGAATTTCGCGAGCTATAAGTACATTTAAATTCGATTTGGTTTTTTTTTTTTGTTATTGTCAGCTATTTTGGATATTTATTAAGCAAACAAAAAAATTTTATAAATGGTACAAGCTCTTCACAGGAGGCTGAGAAGATGTTAACGAGGCACACTGGGGCCAGCGTAAGGAAAGCGATGTCCAAATATAATGGAATAAAGTTTTTGTGTATTATTTTATTTAAAAGTCTTTAAAATGTATTTCAATTCATTAATATTTATTTTTTTAAATTATATTTCTTCTTCAAACATGTTAATAACTTCCTTATCAAATATTTTCTGTCCGATATTGGTAATTTTCGCATAAGGCTTAATAATGGTTCGGATGAAATAAAAAGTCTAATGATCATGTTGGTTATGTTATCAAGTCTAGAGGTTTTTCTTGAAAAAAATTTCTCTGTAAGATTTGAAATCCTTATTTTTAGACTCCTGCGCCTCCTCGCTTAGCATCCCGATTGGCAGCGAGGCCTTGCTGCTTACGTACGATAGTGGATCCATGTATTAAAATCTTATGAAGAGTAGGAGTCATGGACATCCAAGGGTACAACCTTACATAGAGAGAAGCTATAACAAAACAATATTTTTCAAACTTCTCTGGGTTGATTTTAAATAGGTTGGATCTTGTTTGTAAAATAATATACAAACTTTTTATTAGCTTAGCATCTATTTTCGTAATTGATAATGAAATTGAGTAGCGTTGTAAAAAATTTCGAGCTACATTCCCATCATTTGAGTTGCCTTATTGGCTTGTCCACAATAAGTCCCAGCTGGATCTTAGTGAATATCTTCTTTTGTTCTTTCTACTAAATTTTCGCTTGATAAACGCCAAGGTAAGGTCGGTAGCTCATAGCTCAAATGCAGCAATGGCTCGAACAACCTTATCCAAGCATGTAAAACCGAAATGCCAAAGGAAACATAGTCGTTATTTATAGGTCTTCTTCCAATATTTTCAAGATTGTTAAAATCTTCTGAAGAAACATCTCATAAATAGCATTTTAAAACAGATTTAGTGCTAGAAATCGAGTTGCACATTTTTCCATCTACATAATATCACTTTAGTTGAAATTAATGCTATCGGAAGTTTGTTTTTTATATTGAAGACTTATAGGCCTACAAAATCTGGGTGATGATGGCTTAGGATTTTGCCAGAAAACTAAATTTTCTTCGTTGTTTTCTATTGTAAGTCGACATAAAGACAAGTCAAAAACATATATTTGTCATCAGCAGCTTCTGATACAAATCTTTGTTTGAATTGAGTGTGGCTTAAGCTTCCATCGAACCCCCACTTGCAATGCAAAACCATTTCCGAATTTTCAGAACCTATTGACTCAAGAACAGACTTTTGGCTTTGTAAAAGGCGCAGTGTGATCTAAAGTGACTGCAAGGACACTTCCGCTTCAGTTTCTGTGACCTTGATATCTTTTGGATATGATTTTTTCTTCTCTTTTTGAACTAGTTTATATGATCGAAAAACATCTATTGTGTAGTTTCGATTAACGTTGTACTGGCTTCTACTTAATTTAGCCTCAATAATTATTGATAGAACTTCACGGGTCGGAATTTTATAAATTTTAACTGACCAGTTTATGTCCATACAGGCCTTTGCGTAATTTGGAGTGGTCAAAAGTCTTTTAACGGCTTCAGCTTCTGTTGTCTTCCCTTCAGCTCTCAAGCTCATTTGAGCTGCATATGTCAACAGATCGGAATTATTTTCCGTCCGAACACCTACTGTTTTCCTGCGCTCCGAATTGTCGCTGCTTTCATCAAAAGACAGTTGTGGTCTATCACATTTTTTAAGACGTGAAGATTGAGTTCGAAACTTCCGTTAAGCCAGGCCAGGCTATTTTTAAGAAACCTGTCTTGATTCCGTCCATACTTCATCCATTTTGCGTTTAATTGGTTTTTAAAATTGCATAGCTCTTTTGTCAATTTTGTTCTTTGAGTGGTCGGACAGTCAGTTTTCTTAGCTGCGTATTCAAAAATTTCATCGAATTTTTTCTCAAAAATGTTTTTCTACTATTATAGAATATATCAGACAGTTTTTTTCGATTGATTTTAAATGTAGCGTCGGTTTCTATAAAAATAGAAAAATCGCGCATTAGTCTTTCTATGACAAAAAAATATTAAAAAAAAATGCCTCACGGGTTTTTACTTTTGCTTTTAGTTTTATGTTAAGAATATCCCTATGTATTATAAACAGGCATTAGTTTCAAAAGAACCTTGCGCATTTCAATAAAAATTAATATTTTTTTTATAAAAAGACCTCGTACTTTAACCTCACCAATCTGCTGGTCAGCCAGACCATTTGAGCGTTTCTAAGTAGGTTTTAACGGGTTTGGCAACGTGAGGCCGAGCGTTGTCATGTTGTAGAATCACTTTTTCGCGACTCTGCTCGTATTGTGACAACTTTTCGCGCAGTGCTCATCTCAATCGCATCAATTGAGTTCGATACCGTTCCCTAGTTATGGTTTTGTTTGGTTTCAGTAGCTCATAATAAATAACATCGCCCTGATCCCACCAAATACATAGCATAACCTTCGCAGCGTGAATATTCGGCCGAGCCGACGACGTAGAAGCGTGACCGGGCTGTCCTCATGATTTTTTTCTCTTTGGGTTGCTGTAATGAATCCATTTTTCTTAACCCGTAAAGATGCGATGAAGGAAAAACCCTTCCTTTTTTACCGCTGGAGCAGTTGTTCACAGGCGAAAAAACGACGCTCAATGTCTCTTGGCTTCAAATCATAAGGAACCCAAGTTCCTTGCTTTTGAATCATTCCCAACGCATGCAATAGCTTGGCGGGTAACTCCTAATATTGAAGCAAGCTCTTTCTTCGTTTGGCATGGATCCTCATCAAGCAATGCCTCCAATTCAGCGTCTTCGAAGGTTTTTGGCCTTCCTTCACGCGAACGGTCGTCAATTTCGAAATCACCGTCGTTGAAGCGACGCGACGCGACGGAACGAATCACGGCACGTTGTTTCACTTAAAGCAGCATCTCCGTAAACTTTTTGGAGTTCTCGATGCGCTTCAGCCGCCGTTTTTTTTTCGAATGAAAGAAGAAAAGCAACACTTTCCGCAAATGACGATATATCGATGATTAACCACGATTAACCACTCACTGGTATAGAACTGTGCACTTTAAAGCATTCACTTTATCACGTGTTCTGCTCAATTCATAATAGAAATTTGGAAATAGAAATGGGAGAACATTTACTTACCAAAAAAAAAAAACCGTTACTGTAATCATTTAAAAATTTGACTTTTGGGCATCTCTCCCATACAGTGAGTCCCAGTGTGCGACGGTGCCCCGCCTGGACACCCTAGCACGTCAACAACGGACGTTGGAGTAGTGAAGAAAATTGTTATAGGAATCATCGAATCATTATCAGAGAAGTTTCTGAGGATATTGGCACATCAGTTGGTAACTTATGCAATGAATTTTTTCACATATTTCGGGTATGAAACGTGTCACCAAAGTTTGTTCCGAAATTGCTAAGTTTTGTCCAGCAGAACCGTCGCATGAGCATTGCTTAGGAGCTGTTGAATGACGTGAATGACGACTCAGATTGGCTGAAAAGGGTCATCACTGGTGATGTACATACTGGATATATGATTATGATGTCGAAACCAAAGCCCAATCATCCCAATGGAAGCGTTCGGCCAAATTATGGATTCATGCATCACCGTCTTAATCGGACTTGACCTTCTACAATTATTTTCGCTTCCCAAAACTAAAAATACCTATAAAAAGACGGAGATTTGTCGATTGAGGCGATAAAGACCGCATCGCTGGAAGAGTTCAAGGCTGTACCAAAAAGCGCTTATCAGAAGTGCTTCGAAGATTGGAAAAACCTTTCGCGTGAGTGCATTATATATGAGGTGGATTGTGTTGAAAGAGTAGAAATAGATATTTTTCGAGAAAAATAAAAAGTCACCTTATTTTTTGAACAAATTCCGTATGACCTCACTAAGTAGTTTCCCAGTTTGAAAGACGAGCTTGCCATGAAAATTAAGTCAAGGAATAAATGTACTCGAATATATGGAAATCTATTCGTTTCTTCAAAATTTAGAGCTCACTGGCAAGATACGATGTATGCCATTATAGTATGTATGTATAATGGACACGTCTATTGAGGCGACCAACGACTCGAAACCAATATTCGTCTTCCTCGAAAAATCGGAAGACTTGCCGCGGCATTTGGAGTAGCGGTTAGTCGGAAGGGCCGATTTCTGCATATGGGGTAAAACGACTTATATTAGTGTTTTCAGGTAGTTTTCAAAAGAGCTGAGCAACATGCTCAATCACTCTGGTATGTCCGTGCTTCTATTGTGGCTGTTTTTTCTTGAGTGCTTGACTTAAACCAATTAGTTATCTTCGGTAGCGAATAACTCGTAATATACTACGCCGATTAGCTTGATACATGGCCACGGCGCTCTGTCGTTTTCTTCCGCTTAAGTTGGTCGTAATGGATCAACTTTTTTTTATAGTCACAATACAATGCAGAAAATCCTTCTTTTCTTGTCCGTAGAGCAACAGCTTACTTGTGAAAAAAACGCCGTTCGAAATCACTTGGGCACCCTGAACCCGGGGTTACTTTGGGACCATTCCCACTATTTTGAAACGGAGGCTCATGGAAAATTCTTGTTAAATTTGACATAAATCTTGATCTAATAATCCCATCAATTATGGTTCTTGATACCTTTTCACCCATCCGGGACGCTTCTTGTTTCCGAGTCGGAACCATCACAGCATCAAAGCCTCGCCGTACATTTCTATAATCATTCAAAGCACCTCAGCTGAAGATTTTGTATTGAAGTCAAAAAGCAGTGTCTCAAAAGCCGACATTTCACAAAAAAGTATATGACGCTGATGAAAATTCAGAAATGTTGATCAGTGCCCAAGTCTGCGATGTGAAATTTCTGATTTCACATTTCTAGCCAGTATTTACCTCTTGCGCCATCTAATGAAAAATGGCGAATTTTCATTTCTACACCTGGTGTGTTAAGGGTTATTTTATAAGTTTCGACAAATATTGTTGCCTACTTTGCGGAACCTTAACGAATTTGGACGAAAGATGGAAAATATGTTAATTAAGACTGACATAACATCTCATTGGAGTTTGTCATCAAAGGCAAACTTTGAGTCTTTCCATGAATTAATTGAAAAATAGGGTCATCCAGCAAGAGGTGGATGATGATATTTTTATTTAGGTCCAAAAGACAATCCAAGGTTGGAACTGAGTATAATCTTAGTATGTGCCTCAGCTTTGCCTCTAATCAGGTTATTTCTCGATTTTTGGCCTGAATCGTTGGTGGAGAGCTTTTAAACAGACTTTATCTTGAAAAAGCCCCAAGGGACAGTCGATCTCGGCCGGAGCGTTTCGATAAATCAGATATTAAGGAACTTTTTCGCGCAATAGGGCCATTGTGTGATCAGTCCTTCTGAAAATATCATTTCCAGCAAAATAGAAAGTCAATTAACGTGATTTGAAGTCGCAATCCATTCACTGAAACGGTGGCATCAATAACGCTTTGGGTAAAAAGATTCACCCAATGGCACTACCAGCTCAAAAACTGCATCAATTGCGTACTATTGTGGATGGAGAGATTATTCCTCTATTTCCCATGGGTTTTCTTCTTCTTTTGATAGCGCTACAGCCCGGCGTGGGCTTGGGCCTCAACCAACAAGCGTCTCCAGCCGGCGCGATCTCCTGTCAGCCTTCTCCAATTTTGCACATCAATTTGGTTGAAGTCCTTCTCGACTTGTGTGCGCCATTTGAGTAGAGGGCGTCCTCTGTTGCGTTATCGTCCCAATGGCACGGATTCAAAGACACTTCGGGCCGGACCTGTGTTGTTCATACGCTCTACATGGCCTAACCATCCTAAGCGTTATATCCGTAGACGCTTAACCAGGCACATGCCGCCGTACAGCCCGTATAGTTCGTGATTGAATCTTCTTCTTCAGATGCCATCAACGCAAACAGGACCAAAGATCGCACGCAAAACTTTTCTCCCGAAAAGACCAAGAGCTTCCTCATCCGCTTTTAACAGCGTCCATGTTTCTGCAACATAGAGCAGGACTGGGGTGATTAAAGTATTACAAAAATGATATGGTCCTATCAGGTTGTTGACGAACGGTTTCAGGCGTTCACTCAAAACGGCACAGAAGATTTTGTAGGCGATGTTAAGGAGACTTATCCCTCTATAGTTGGCGCAGTCCCTTTTTTATGCATCGGGCAAACGACACTAAGATTCCACTCATCGGGCTTTAAACAGTTCTGCGGGCAGTCCGTCCGCTCCAGGAGCTTTCTTCGACTTAAGTCTCGATATTGCTATCTTGACTTCGTCCAAGTCGAGGGGGCGGCATTCTTGTCTATCGTCGTCCAAATTGGGTGGGGTATTCTGCCTGACAGCGATATATGGGTCCTCGTCGCCGTTGAATAGTCTGCAGAAATGATTCTTCCAAATTCTCAGTCAGAACTCGCAGTCGATGCGATTCTACTACTAGTTGTCCATTTTCGTCCCGACAGGCTTCAATCCGAAACTTATATTCATGGGATAAATGTTTTACTTTCTGGTAAAACGTTCGGACTTCATTCCTGCTGTAGCACCTTTCCAACCCAGCACATCAGTGGCAGCTGTTTTGATGGCTTTTTGACAAGGTTTTCAGTCTTCTTGTCAGTGCAGGCGGTGTCGAACTTTCAGAGAGTTTTTTGGAGATTCAGTCGGCAAAGTTCCTAGTGGTCGTTTGCGATTGTAGCTTTCTGACATCAAACCGTGGTGTTCATTCTCGATTCCGTTGTTTTTTTTTATATCCGTGTTGGCTACAACAAGGTATTGATCCGAGTCCATGTTGACTCCTCGGAAGGTTCCGACATCGAGAATACTGGAGGAGTGACTGATGTCAATCGCAATGTGATCAATCTGGTTGACGGTTAATTGATTGATGATTAAGAGACCGCGCGGTCTCTTTATGGATGTTGAGGTGTGGGAACGGCGTACTCACTACAGAGAGGTTCCGCCCCAAGGCAAAGTTCACGAGCCTAAGTCCGTTCCCGGATGTGTTTTCGTGTAGGCTGTGTTTTCCGATGACTCTAGCAAACATTTCTTCTTTTCCCAGCTGTGCATTAAAATCTCCTAGAACGATCTTCGTGGCTGGGGCATTTATCATATGTTTTTTCTAGGAGATAATAGAAGGCATCCTTGCTGTTGTCATCCTCTGTAGAAGGCAAATCAGGCTAATATTGCCGAATTTAGCCTTGATGCGGATTATTATGAGGCGCTCGCTTATGAATTTAAAGCTCAATTATTTTGGTCTCCCTGTCCTGTGGAATGGACCCTTCTGCGTTTCTAGTCACTCTCTTAGCTACACCGGTAGTTTTTTCATTTGTCCATGCCGGGCGAGTCCTAATTAACCGAGAAGGGCGAATATTAATTGTGCGAGAGGACGTTGAAGTTGATCGAAAGCAGTTCGAAAAATGTCTGCAATATTCTCATCGTTTTGTAGTGAAACATCACTATTTCAAGACGTTGTGCAAGTCTGTATCTATTTATAACAACCTGCTAGTCCTTACTAAAAACCAATGACAGGGAATGTCATGTTCAGTTCACTTATATTCAACAATTTAAAATGGCACCTCTTGTTGGATATCCTTTTAGAAAGAAAACCTTTGAGAGCACTTGAATATGTTAAGAAACTTTGAGAACATTATCCCACATTCCTATAGCTTGATTTTTCTATGTATTGCTTACTTTTAGGCGTGGCTTTTCATCATTCTTAAGTCAACTTGAACCCAAACATGGCAATATTCTGGTACCAGAAACCAAGCACAACCAGTTTCGTTGCAATTACACACATCAACTACTCATCGTTGTTTGGACCTTGTGTCCTATCTCCACTTGCTTTCATAACACTTGACAAACGATTATTTAATTTTTGTCTGCCCTCTACACGCTTTGCTTGTTTACGAGATAACCTAAAACAAACTCACAATTCACTCCCTACCGTCCACTGAACCAGTTAATCGACATAATAACCCCTAACAACAATGAAGAGCGCGGCTCAATGCAACCGACCAAACAATCAAAAGGCCTCGCGGGTACTGCGTACACATGTCAAAATTAATCAAACCAGCGCGATAAGCGACAACAATACAACAAAAGCATAGAAACTGCTGATTACCCTCTAGCACAATGGGTGAACCATTCAATCGTACTATGCGCGGGAGCATATGAAATGCTGTCACGGCACCTCCTTCATCTCAGTTCCAGGGTCAAGGTTCCCAGGCACTCATTGGAACATACCTCGAATGAAAAAGGGGATACTCGAGGCGCCAAGTCCGAAACGGAAACAAGCCAATCTGCTACTGTGTGATGTCAGTCAGCCAGAATAAGACATGCTGCTGCTGGTTATGATGACAGCAAGCAAACGCCTCATTTCGACAACAGCGTCGTCAGAATCATCATCCGAGTACCATGCATGTGTCATTGGCAACTTTTAACTGATGTCTCATTAGTTGTGCTTCGTTATTGTAACAGATTGCGACCGGCATAAAGTTGAAGTAAGTGGACTATGGAGAGGTGGAGTATTGTGCGATGGCTGTAATGAAAGAGTGTTTAGGTGAGAGGCATCACTGTCGCTAAAATATGTAGGTGTCATCGTACTTGAAGTGCTCCGGTGCTTTTAAGGAGTTTCTCCTTTTCTTCGAGTTGTTGTTAATTTTTTTTTCTGTCTTGAATTGGAAATTAAATAAAGCGTCAGAGAGGCGGGAGGACGAATTTTAGGATGAGATCTCGCAATTTGCTCGATTTAAATGCCAATTATAGCGACATTTTATTTTTCAATTATGGTCATTTCACAATTAATATCACATGCCATAAAATCACAAAATTAGTACAAGAGATGAGATTAAATTAAAGCTTACTTATTGACTTAAATGAACGGCAGTGAATGTGGCCAATAGCTACTTTACATATATTTTTTTCTGAAATCTAGACAGATCTTTGGGACTAAGGATATTGCATTACTAAGACCATATTTTGAGCTTTTATCAAGCACAAAGACCGTCACTAGTATATGCCTATGGAAGTCAATCGACTGCATTGAGCCCTTTTCTTCATAAAACTAAAAGTATGAGCTCAATATCACTACCTGCCTTTATACCCATAGATATCCAAATGCAATTTAAGAATTATTAAACCTAATGAAATGGACTTTAACGCGTCATAAAAATGTTCTGCGAAATATCTTCTGTAATCAATTTAATTTAGTTTTGAATGTACAACATGCAAATCAAGAAATTGTCGTTTTTAAAAAAAGCCTTAAACCTCTTAAACCTCTTAAACCTCCGCTCTGTATTGGTGGAGCAATCTAAAACGATGCACATTCCCTGAAAAAGCACTCAGTCAACAAGGAATAAGAACGTGAAATCTTCACATCAACAAAAGAAAATCCATTTCGATACATTAATCCAACTCGAAGAAATGTTTGACCTAAATTGAATTTACCATCACTCCGTTTTCTAGTTTCACATATCGAACCACATCTTCACATGTTTCCATCAAATAAAATATTGTATAACCGTAATCCAGAAAAAAAGCAAACTTCTCCAAGTCAGATGCACCTGCAGAACTTGCATTTAGCCCTTTACCCGACCAACTCAATCGATATCGTCTGGTAACGATAAAAAATTCCTCAGCATCTGCATCCCATCTGGTTTGGATTTGAAAATGATTTTTTTTCTTTCTTCTCTTACTTCATTATTTCCTGGAATATATTATCGTTCTCGGTTGATGGTAAATCTATGGAAAACACTTTATTGCAGATGAAAAATAATATATCTATCAGCGAGGTTGTAAATTGGATAAGGATTCTGAAATGATAGTTTTCTTGAATTGATTTCCTCGTATCCCCTAACCCCTTTATATTTATTGAATGTTATTGCTTTGTCATTTGCAGAATGTCATCCGGCCTGATGTCTTGTGTACGGGAGAATTCTCCGCCTCTCGAGATGGCTGCAAGTGATTCGGGAGCGCTTTCGTTGCCAACCGTGGAGGGATCTACATCGCCAAATAACGCCTCTTCAGCTGGTGAGTACCTTTTTATTTTTAGCCTTTTGTTGTGATATCTTTCCGGTGAGGTTAAGGGTTATCCGTTTTGCCTTTCCTTTTGTAATGGATATCGGAAGGCTTATTAAAAACAAATAAGAGAAATCGAAAGATGTACGGAGAAGAGGTGACAAAAGGTCAAGAACCAGTGGAAATTGCTTTTGCTGTGAAGAGAATTCCGTAAGTGCCGACTGAGTGGCAGCAGAAGATATCTTGAGTGACAGTGACAGATAGGGATTTGAGAAAAGGTCGCGTGCGGAATGAAAGTTTGTGCGGAGAGGTCATTCAAGGGAAATCAATCTTGATTAGATTACTATCTGTGGTTACTATTAAAGACGAAGTTGGACTAAAAAGGTCGAAAACAGATGTCTCAAAGTTAATTTTAGTCTACCTCTGTGGCTTTAAGGTATATCTCTAGGGCTAGGGCTACTCTTAAAACCTCAAAGCCTCAAACGCCTGTTCATTGCTTTAATCAAATATAATCCACAAAACCTGCCTTTACCCCATAAGACCATATAAATCTAAAGGCTGCCATGGTAGCTCACCCCAACCACAAATGCAGTTTTATATCAATTCGATTTTCCCTTTCGACGGGTTAGAGACCCTTCTATGGTCTTTGCGGCCCAGATCAAGCCATCCATTTCTTCTCTATTTTACTTTGTTTTTTCTCCTTCAATAACCACAGTTACACTCTTCTTCACCGCCATTGGATACTATCCACCGTGGATGCTGTAAATGTATCCCTTTTCGTCCGAGAGTAACACGTTTTGTGCATTGAAGCAATAAATTTCTTCGTTTAACGAACTCAGAATCTCAATCATCAAGCTGCAGTAACAGTCAGTCGTAGCCATTCGAAGAATAATGGTCCATGCAATTGGAACTGTATCTCTTATGCAAAACAACTTTTTTGTTGTCTTCAAGTCACCTTAGTCGCCGTCCCCTTTGGTATCTTTAATTATTTTTCTTGATTTTAAAGCTGCATGGTATGGATGGAAGTAATTTCCTCGCCTTGCGCTTGTGGTTGCGGATACGTATAAGGTTTCTAGTACACTTTACCTTTTATAGATACCTATTGCTGCTCAGTGGTATGGAGGGGTAAGGTGGCAACCTAACCTACCATCACCTGAATGTGCGTACTACATTGCTAATGCAACACACAACCTCTTAAAGATACTTTTACACCGCAAAGTTGAACTTTTTTGCGAACGAAAAGAATGCAGAGGCAAGAGTAAAAATAGAAAAGAGAGAAAGAGAGAAAGAGAGAGGAAAATAACATAAGATACAGCTTGAAGACGAGGTGATTGTGCCTGAGTCGATATGCCTATGCTTTGCTGTAATGGTGATAACGAACTAAATAAGGTATTGGCATGCTTGAGTAATGCATAGTTGATGGTCTTACACTGTGGCGACGAGGTTTTTGCTTCACGTAGTCTACAATTATTATTATTTTTTGGATGTCGCTTTGTTTTCCTTTTTACTGTGTGAAAGTATACAATTAACTCGGATATTACGAAAGCGTTTGCACTTTTTTTCACATGCAAATACGAAGAAAGTGCGATGAGAGTCGTTGCCCAAGAGGAGTTAGTGGTTTCAAAACACTTTATACTGTTTTGCTGCGCCCAAAACGATGCTATAAATAAAAATAAGAATATCTCTGACGCACAAACATAAATGTATGTGTACTTCGTAGGCCTGAATGTTGTTCTGCTAGTTCTAAGGCTGCGAGTTTGTCGTACTCTCACATGGAATATTCCAAACGTGTCTTTACTAAGAGTTAGTTAAAAGTTTGTCATTGACCGTCTGCCTAAAAATATACAGAACGTCTTCGTCAAGATCAAATAGTTTTAATTCGTCGTCAGTCGTTAAAACCCGGCGCCACAATATGTACATTCGAAGTTTGTTAAAAAAATAAGGTGACTTTTTTATTTTCTCGGAAATTCATTCTTCCCTTTAAAGTTATCCTTCTCAGATATAACACATACTTTCTGATACGCGCTTTTTAGTACAAACTTAAGCTCTTCCAGCGATGCGATTTTTATCTCTCAACCGTGCCAAATCTACGTCCTTCTTCGGTCTTTTCAATTTTGGAAGAAAAAAAAAACCCGGGGGACAGTCATCACCCTGTTCACAAGACTTGGAACGTCATTCAACTGCCCCTGAGCGATGTTCACACGACGGATCTGATAGCCAACATTTAGCTTTTTCGGAACAAACCTCGCTGACACAAGTTTTACGCTAATATGTCAATATTCTGAGCAACTTCTCCGATAGTGATTCGACGATCCCCCATAACAATTTTCTTACCACCTTTTCTCACGTCTAACCTTTATATCTCTGACCAACACTTTGCATATCCAAAATAGCTGACACTGTCACCGTATGTTAGGTTTACCAACATAATAAAAGAAGGAAATCGAAAATCGAATGTACCTAACTCGCAAAATTCAAAAAGTCACCTTATTTTTTGAACAAATTTCGTATTTGAAAAAAAAACGCCTAAAATCATGTCAAGAGTTTGAACAGAATTAAAAAAAAAACGAACCTCTATTTGGGACGGTATTTGCTGACCTAGGCTGTTTTTTTTTTCTCAATGCCTCGTCTTGAGTCTCATTGAGGACTAAATTTTGCATGTTTGCATGATTTTATTGCATACTTGCAGGCCCTTGGTTGATACCGTAAAATTGTCTTGAAAAAGCGTTATAAAAGTATAATCACAACTAACCCTCTTGTTTAAAGCGATATTGTAGGTCCAAAGATAGCTCCAAAACCCGCCTAAAGTAACTGATCTCCTCATTCCTTGCCCAGTGCACCTAAATGTATGCAATATATTTTATTTTTTATTTTTTTTTTAGCATAGGTCACCCTTTATTCGTTTTTTGCGAAAAAATTTAATGCACTTTCAGCCTCCACTGTGTGCCCAATTCGCTCATTGTAGGGTTAGAACAATTCTCTTTTCATGCTTATTTCTTCTCGGCTACAACAACACTATACGTCCACATCTCGATACAGTACCTACATCCGATGAATTATGAATAACATGGATGTGTCTCCATGTATCTACCATCGCTATAAGCCAAATCAAAAAGAAAAAAAAACATAAATAAATAATAACAAATCAACAGCAGAACGCCGACTCCTAAACACGACCGTACCTCGTAGTATCTCTTCTCTCTCAGATATGGATACTCTCGAGCCCAAATCCAAACACACGGCGAACGAATGAACGAACGAGCGAACCAGGTCTAGGCATTTCGCTTTTGATTTTCATTCAACTGAATTACTTCACCTGGTGAATAGGTGAGAGAGAGGTTGAAACTCTGACTCGCGCGTCGCGTCAAAGGAAAACTAAAAAAAAAAAAAGTAAATAAATAAATAATAACTACAACACCACGCATTGTTACCGGATTGTGTCCAGTCTATCCATAGCCACAGATACCTACAGTCGCACCGAGTGAAACTAACGAGCCGCGTGTTTTGTCCCCAATTTTTTTATTTTTTTTCAAAACAATAAAAGTTTTCCATGGTTTAGTGCGCGTTTTAGAACCCAAAACTCTTGCTTACATAATTCTGTATTTTCCAATCCAATCAAATCCGGTCTTGGTCGAAACTTGGGTTGTTGTTCAGAGAGTACCTAACGTCAACCAATACGTCTGCGGAAGCGACGACACATTGGTATACCACGGGCATAATCGTGGTAGCCCGACCAGAAGTACTTGTGTCTTAGCGATGAGTATCGTTGTATCTCTCGACATTTGAAGATGCACCACTCGGTCGAAAGATGCACACGCGGATGTTGTGACTACTGTGTTTTTGTCTTTCTCTCATAATTAACATCGCTTAAAATACCATTTCGTCGCGTGTGAAAACTTTTTCATTTGATAATAGAATCCTCAAACCCACGGATAAATTACGCAACTTGGGGTATCTAAGAAATTTGTGCTTGTTTGCTCGATTAAATGAGAGCAAATATAGTATCACCGTCTAGGAGCGAGGGTTTTTCTACCATATCTATAGTGTCTCGGTGCTTGTGTCAGATAACATATTTGAGGATATCGATGAAGATTCACCAACTTTAGGCGAAATAGCAGTTTCCAGGTAAGTTCTTCACCTTTTCTGTCGGTGAGAGATGGCTAAAGCAGAGATTTCTCTGCGTAACGCAGGTTAGGCGAAAACGAAATCATAAAATAGAGAGCATCAAGAAAAAAAACACACAACGAAAAAAATTATAATAATTTATCTGTAGTGCGAGAAGAAGATTTTGCAAAAACCGTTGGTGGAAGACGCTCTAATGGCATGCAAATCGCCAACTCGTAGAAAGTCGGTTCAATGAATTCTTTTCGTTCGTCTTGATACCGAACGTGTCAAGGTGGTGGAGGAAGTAAATCCACTCGGAATGGAACTGAATATACAGTTCGGGAAGCAAACTGTATCTTCGCTTGGGAGTTTCTCATTTATGGTGTCAAAGTCGGGGTCACTTTTGATAGATATAGTTGGAAACCTTCAATTGTCTATCAGCTTGTCAGATAGCCTATAAAGTTTTTCAAATACCGCCCGCAGACTCCAGTTAGTCTGCCTTGACGATTCCATTTTCCATATGCCCAATGAAGTCACTAACAATTGTTAGTCATCAATGTTTTGTTGTTTTTTTTTTTTTAAATAAGCTCCGTGACTTAATCTCACAGCTAAAGCTGTTATAAGTGACTTCTAGCGATGTTTTGCGCAAATCAAGTAATGACTTGTTAAGAGTCTGGAAATCAGCGTGAAGGACAAATGTCTAAAAATGAACTTGTGACTCATTTTGAAGCGAGTTTATGAATAAATCACGAATAGACAGCTGATATGATGCTTATAGCTTGTTATATACAATTTTAAATGATTTATCTCTTAAAATGTCAAATAATTCCCCTAAATTTGCATTGTATTTCTGTTCATCTACATACTAATGTGGTTGTGTAGTAATTCTTGTACTACTTAATCCACTCGACCAGTTTTGTAAGCTTCAACAATTCTTGGCGGACTTATAAGCTCACCCTATTGGTCCCGTTGAGCATTTGGGATAGCTTGCTAACGCATATGCGGCATATTCTCGTTATACTCGAGATTATTTTATAAGCTTGTTTGAAGTATAACCTTGTCTTGAGTCTTATAGCCACGTTTTTATTTCTCAATAATTTTACGAATAATTTTTTTTTGTCAAGGACCAGCTTCCAAACCCATTGGACTATATTTGAATATGATTTTTCAGTTCTACTTTAGCTCTCTCTCCCACTATATGGATAGCAGTATAATTCAATCCATCAATGTAGGCTATAGAGCAAGACCGAATTATCCTCTTTCATGATTATTAATTATTTTTGATGCTTATCTTTTTTGAAGCTTCAGGCAGACTTGTGGGCCAGGCGAACTTGTATTGAGCCTTGAGCTTGTGCCAGATTTTTATCTCTTCACTTCACTTCACTTTATCTTATCGAAACTACCTTGTAAACCCTGTTTGTCCAATTTTAACTTGAGCCGAATTCCAATTCTTTTAAATATTTTTCCTTTATTTAATTCTTGTTTAAGCTAAGGGTAAGATTTAAGTCTCAGTGTGGTGCGTTAAAAGCCTTCAAGTGAACTACCTTTTTGAGACGGAATTCTGTATTTTTTTTATTGTACTGATTTAATAAGACCGTCCGTTCTATTAGCTCGTAGGAAAGTGGTGGGACACGAGTTTGCAATCTAAGTCCAATTTTTAGTTCATACATTTGTGCTTATAAGGAATGCAGTTAAGTGGGAAGGTTATGGTCCTACACTTCTGACCATAACAACGCCGAAAAAAAAGGAAAAGAAGAAGAAGAACATTTGTGCTTATAAAGCGAAAAGTATTCCATGATTTTTAAGGTGTTGAGCTGCCTGGAAAAACACTGCGGTTTTTCATTCAAAATTCGAATGAAACAAATTTGTAGATAAAAGTCGTTTTATTATTTTTACAAATCCTCTCTCGTAGAAGCTCTTGCTTAGTTTTTGGGAAGCTGTCTAAGTATATTTTGCGGCGTTCCGAAAGAGTAAGGTTTAAACTCTTAATGAAGTTTCGCACCGACTGTAATTACGGCGTATGAGCGTATTACGGTGGATGAGCCAAATTTTAATAATTGTTGGCAAGTCAGCAAACATGTATGAGGATGGAGATTATCGCCTTTCCTATTGTTACATCTCAGACACTTTGCGTCTTTAATTTCCGTCCTTAATTAATCCAACTGCAATGCCACCAAATGCAGAGCATAACCTTCTTCGGATATAAACCGTCCTTCGAAGTGGTTTATGCCGGTTCATTTCTCTTTCTCTGCGACCTTGTTATAAATTATACACATCGCCCGTCGTCCGTTACAATTCATATAAAAAATGGATCGTATTCGTAGCGATGGTAAAATAGTAGATGGAAATAGAAATTTTTTTATTCAATTAAACGACGCGGTTCATAAACAACGACCTTTTTTGCTTAAATATTGGGAAACAGTTGATTTGCCAATGTTTAACCTCGCTGTGATCTCCCGAACTGGGATATGCCGTTCAATTTCGATTGAAGCTGTTATTTGGTTGACACCTATGGTAGTTGGCCGACCAGGTCAATCTGATCGCAATTCAACAAACAGCTTTTGGCATATGCATTAGTTTACAGCATCCTCTTCGTATATGGAATTATTATTATTATTACAGCCCGTTTAAAACTCGAAATTTCAGAGCCCTGTCATGTGTGTGTTCCTTTTATGTTTCCCTACTCTGTCCCATCTCTTCTAGATCCATCCATATATTGTCCTTTCATCTATGCCGCGAACTTACTGGCGTTTTTGTTCCGCTCATTATTCTTTTGACTATTCACTGTCCACTGTCCATTCGTTCTACGTGTACTGCCCATCTTAGTCTTCACGAGTTTATTAGTCATATAAGGCCGAACAGAGTGTGGTTTTCTCCATTCGCCTGTTTTTCGTCGTGTTCTCCACCATAGATTCTACTTACGCTCCAGTTTTCAAAGGCCTGAAATCTATCTTCATTCTTCTTAGTCAGAAAACAAGTTCCTGAGTGCCATTGGTATTATTATGGTGTTAGGAATACAGTAGAGTTTCGGTTATCCGAACGTTGGCGCGAAATTGTTGCTCGCTGCCGATGTGTGAGAAGTCTCTTGAGTTGAATAAAAAACTCAGTGGATCAGAGAATTTCAAGGTCAGCGCTGGTTGGCTTCACAATATCAAGTTGCGGCATGGAATACGTGAACTACAAATTCAACTATCAGCGAATTCAAGTGCGGCTGAACAGTTAAGATGTTTCAGTCGTTTTTGGAAGAAGAAGGGCTTACCCGCGATGACATCTACAATCCAGATGAAACCGGTCTTAACTGGAAATCACTACCAAACAAATCGCTTGCATCTCGCCAAGAATCTGCCGCACGGGGCTTCAAGGTGTCCAAAGAAAGGATGACAGCTATGACGTATGCTAATGCCTCGGGAACTTATAGATTGCCATTGGTGCTCATGAGGAAATTCAAGAAACCGCGGTATTTCAAGAACATCACAAACGACATCATATGTCGAATGGTACACCAGCGCTTTTATAAAAACCGTAAAAAAGTGGCGACAGGATCATAACAAAACTGGTAAAGTGCTGCTTCTCTTAGATAATGCATCGTCACACCCATCCGTTGAAGCTCTAAATTCACTCGATCCGGACTTTCAAGTGATGTTTCTCCCCCCAAACATTACATCTTTTATCCAACCTATGGACCAGGGTGTCATCGAAAAACTGAAAATAATGTACCGGAACAAAGTTCTAAGACAACTTCTGTTAGATGATGGCACTGAAGGTAGCATCGCAGCGTTCTCGAAGGCGTTAAACCTGAAGCACTGTTGCTATATGATAGCCGATGTTTGGGATTCTTTGACTGAAGACAATCTACGAAATGTTTGGAAGAAATTGTGGACCTTTCCTGAAGAGCCGGAAATTGAAGAAGAAAGTGTTAACTCGGAGAAAAACTATCTTGACGAATTCGTTGACTTAATCGGCAGTATTCCAGGATTTACGAACTGCGATAAAGACGATGCCGTGGATTGGTTAAACCACGATTCTAATGATCCTGGGTATCAAATTTTAGACGACGATGAAATTATTTCATCAATAAAAAATCAAGATGATGATCACGGCAACGACAGCAGTAGTGAGGAAAGCGTGGATGCACCGAACAAATCTTAGCATGCGGAGGCATTTGCCGTTTTTGAGACGGGTTTCGAACGGCTTGAGAGACACTTTCTCAAGGCGTTAGATCGATTCAAGTAGGTCAGTGACCGTATATAAGATTTTTTTTAATTTTTTTAAATCTCATTCCTTCCCCGCCGTTCTAAGGTTTTCTTAACTATTTCCTTACTATCACCCAGAAGGTTCAGATGGACGGCATAAGCGACAGCAGGAGTGATTTCATTAAGGGTTATTCCCCTTAAATTTTCCAAAAGGTAGCTTATTCCGTATTCCGGCGCGAAATTAAAAGAAGTGGTGACTTGTTTCCCTCCAAGCATACTTGTTTCATTTTCACCAAATTTTTCAGGATTTCCAGCTTTGCAAGGACATAACTTCAAATGTTGCCTTCAAACATCAGTCACTGAGAAACCACCACAGAATCCGGACATCCGCTCGTCTAAAGCCAAGCTAAACCAAGGCTTAAGCTGGACGTTTCTTGACGAAAAGTCTTTCTTTCTCACTATTGTTATTTCAGCCAGTGGAAGATCAGAGCTTCTCCGAATCATCTGTGTATGATATAGTTCTTCCCGGGGAACTTCGATAAACTTTTTTTCAGACAGGTTTACTTTGGGCTATTTGTCAGAACCGCTTTGAGGAGAAACGCTACGAGATTGTACTTCGCTGAGTCTCAGGAACGTCATCACGTATGTACGTACATAGATGTCTTCCTTTTTTGCTTCGTGAGAGCTTAGAAAACAATTATAGCTCGTAACCTCATCCTAGACCTTGCACATTCCTGCATTGCGAGGAATCTAAAGACCAGCTGATATGTCTGAGGTAGAATCTTATTAACCGGACTGAAACCTTTTTCATGTTTACTTTTTTGAAAGTAATAGGGACGAAGGGTTTTCCAAAACTAATGGGATTTTTTGGTTGTTAAACTGCCCACTTCACTGCGTTAATATTGACGTCATTTAACGACTCTTGAACAACTTCCCTTCGATGTTGTTTTTATTCGAAATTAAACGATTTTGGAACAAAGCTTGCTGCCATACGTTTCATAACCAAAATATTTCTGAGAAGTTCGTTGCGTAAGCCAGTTGATATCATAACATCTTCAGAGACTTCTCTGACATCACTTTTTCTACATGTTCATCGGTTGGTGATGTTATGGGGATGTCCATGGCAGTCGTCATCTTTAACGCTTTTATGGCCTTTTCGGAAGCTCACCATAAGCCATATTTCAATTTTATAAAGCAGTGCTCTACATTAAAAAAGGTAGGCGCTGACAGACGACGACTTCTAAGCAGCGCTGTCTATGTGTAAGCAAAATTCAAAAAACCGGAGTAGAAAACATGTTATTTATTTAGCTTTTCATAAGGCTTTTATCCAAATATCAAACTTAGCAGATGTCTAGAATCTTATATACCTTAGTCAGTAAGATTACTTCCAAGAGTCTTCCAAGAATATATGTACATCTTCTCGGATTTCTAAAGTCTGCAATCACCAAGACGCGAAGGCTAGGCGAGTACATCGACACCGACAGCACTTTTTAACCCTACGAAGGCCTCGGATCCATTTGGCACCCAGACAAACGTGACTTTTTCACTAAGTGTCACACTCTGCTTAGAAATACAAGATGTAATACAAGAAATAAGGCAATATGTATACAACACTCAAAATTCCGGTTACTTATTGAACATACATCTTGATAGTCTTTCTTTTGGAACGTCTAAGAACGTCTCCGTTACATTGTTCTATTTGTACAATGAGAGTCGATAAATTTATGTTATCGTCTCAGCCTTTAGCTTACGTTCATTGAGTTTTGAGACTTCTTTGTCTATATTAAGAAATCTCTAAGAACTTTGTGAAAACTTTGATAATATTCCAAAGACTATAGGCTGTTATCAATTCCTCAAACTAAGTAAAAAGGCGTAGTTTGGATCTCAAACGAAAAACGTAATTTGCTGGCCTTCATGGGGCCAATATAATTGTGCTATTTCCCAGATAATTAATTGCCGTCATAATCATGATATGGAATTCATTAACTGGAATTGATAACAAATACCCAAAATCGAATTTCGGATTTCAACTCGCCCACGTGCGATACTATGGACATCTGAGCACCACTATCACCTTCATTACCTCCAACGCTTCCCAGCTCATTACACTATTTCCCATTATTCCATCAAGTAACCTCGATTTCGAAAATTGTTTTCGTTTAACTATTTAGGTCTCTTCCCATGCCAATCACCTACTCTGCGAATTTTTGTCCATTCGTCGTGCCATTTTTTCCCACATCCAAAATGTTATACACTCTCCTCGTACACCCATACCTCATCGATCCACATAAATTCTTTGGTATTTCAAATCTTTAGTGTTTAGATACGATTAAATTGTGCAAAAACCACGTATCTTGGCTGATATGGCTTCAACTGTCGGCTCCTACTCGCCTTCTGCCCCCGGCCGTTATAGTGGTTAGCGATTCTTTGTTTAATTTAACATCATAATATTATAGTCTCTATCTACGAGTATCTGTAGATACAAAACAGCTTGCATCGCATATGTAGTGTGTGTTTAATGATGATCATTAAAAATTCCAATTGACTGTGAGCTTATAACATGGAGTAGATTCGATTAGACGAACGACTGGGGTTGAAAATGATGTAAACAATCCATTTATAGACATTTCGTCTTTACCCACACAATTGTGGATATACAAAAATGACTGTACATATCTAGATACTTGAAATCGCATTTTGTTTCTTAAGAGCGAATGAGTCATAAGAGTTAAGTGTGCCTCGTAAGCAGAGCAATTAAACCAAATCAGAGCATGCCCTTAATGAATATCCAAAACTTTGGTCGATGGTTAAAGATATACAAGTGTAGTTGCCCAATTACTATTTAAGATACACGTTCACTTGTCGCCATTCAAATGATTCGAAATGAAAGCACAACAAAGACGACGACGACGAAAAGGTACTTGCGGGCCCGATATGGTGATCGACGAGGAGATCGTATGCAGAAACGACAGTCTTCTTACATCGTAAAAAGGAAAGGGAAGTAGGTCTGCGGAAAGCATTGTATCTTTGACCGAAATTAAGTCGTGATTGACGCAAGCCAGGGCATGACTTTATG
The DNA here is from genome assembly GCA_958301585.1 of Merodon equestris. Lineage (NCBI taxonomy): Eukaryota > Metazoa > Arthropoda > Insecta > Diptera > Syrphidae > Merodon > Merodon equestris. The sequence continues at coordinate 113,110,233 of OY284416.1, forward strand.
TCAGTGGGTTAAAATCACAAATAGTGAAATGCACGCTGAGTTCGATGGTCGATGTCGATATTTATGATTTCGATTTGGTGTATTATCAACCGACACCAAGTCGTAGCCATAAAAGGTTGTTTATCTAAGAAGAATGACTTATGATTGCCAGATTAGATAACGACGCTGAGAGATTCTTATTCAAATGTCTTTTCGATTTGACATCTTGTGGTGTAATGGAAAAGAGTTACGTGTGTGGACGGTAGGGTTTTGGTGTTGTAAACATGGAAATGATTGTGTAAGATGTGGAGATTAATTGAAGATTAATTTTTCATTTAATCGAAGTTTGATGATAAATGTTTAGGTGATTGTCTGAAGGGTTTTATAACAATACTGTAAAGGGGAAATTACCTACATATATTATAAGCAATGATATATCGAGTGGAAGTCGGCTCATTAGGGAGGTTGAGCTGAGTGGTAAAATCTTACGATTCATCTCTGACTAATGCGTTGAAAAGGGTCGATCCTTTAAAGCAACTATAACTGTCCTAACACCTTGCGCTATGGACAATAATAGGATTATCACTTTTTTTTAAATAAATTCGATATTTCTGATCTTGCCTCTGAGTTGGGATGGGCCAGTGGACTGATAGAGTGGCGCAAAGTCTTATGATCAGACGAGACCAAAATAAGAATGGTTGGCAATGTTGGCAAGCCTTGGAGCCTAAGGAGGTCAAAAAATGCTTAGTCATACTCTCTACCTCTCTATACCACTTTAAGCATGGTGGTGGCCATATCATAGTTTTGTGCTCGTTTTGGTACGGAGTCGGTCTTCTATGTGGATTACGATGGACAAGCATGTATTATATATAAAAATAATTTGAAAGAGATCATCTTGTCGTACGCAGAATAGGGAATACCACTTAAGCCAATAAAAGGTTTTCCGACAATGGTGTTGACTCCTTGACTTGGTCTGCACAATCTTCCGACTTGCACCCGACCGAGAGTTTTTGGGGGATTTATCAAGATCAAATCAGGCCCTTAAAACCGAAAGACAAAAAAGAGTTGTGGAAAAAAGTACATGCGGCTTGGTGTGCCATACCAAATGGAAATGCAGTGAGTTAGTAGATTCTGTGCCTTAAAGACTGAAAGCTGTATTAAACAAAAAGGGCTAATCGAAAAAGTACTCTCACTAGAAGCTTTTATTTCTCAGTTTATTTAAACCTATAATCACTAACCGCTATGTAAAATGGTGAAAAAATACCGAGTAGGTAACCATATTTATCAAACTGAAACATATTCTCCAAAGATTGACAAGTCTCGGAATAATTTGCGTCATTTAAACTTGCCCAACGGTGGCCTCAGAGATACTGATTGGATGGGAAGTGGATACACTTTACATACCAAAAAAAAAATGTATACACCTGTAGTAAAAATGTGTCGCTCGAAAAGCATCTCGACGTGTATACCATCGAGTCACATATCCACTCTTCACAAACATCTTTATATTTAGGGTATCGGCTACCTTACCAAAAAATTGACATATTGATACTAAATCATTCGACATCGGAGTCTGATGATTCCCGCTGCAGTGTCTGACATCAGAGGGTGGTCGTGGTGCATTGGCAATCATCACCGACTGTTGAGCGAAAGGTCTGTAGTTCAAGTCTGCTAAGAACAACAATTCCTATACGGAAAAACTGGGCAACCATCAGTTGTCGAATCTATCGAATCATATCCAGGACAACCACCCCTGGAAAGTATAGAACGAACATCTTCGACACAAACCATCTGCATCCCGTCTAGGTTGTGCGACAAACACCATAAGAGCGTAATCATGAACCTGCGCGAAGTCTATAAAAAAAAAGGTATTGCTTTAAAGATCCTAATCGGAAAACAAGCAGCTCAGCGCTGGTATGTTCGATTGTCCGGGATTTTGGAAAATACTCCTTTATTTTGAGAGGTGTAGGGAGCTCTTTGAAAAGGATTAAGTAGCAAGTATGTCAAGTCTAACTAAGGGCATCAGTGTTGGCTTAAACGTATAATACTTTCCTCCGAAATAAGAGAGAACTAATCAGGTTTCAAAATCCTAAGATTATCTTTATCTAATTAAAGAGATCAACAAGCAATCTCCTTGATAACTAGTTCATTCCTGGACAACTAGCTCATTTTTTTTAATATCGCCATGCTTGGGTGTTCAACAAAGTCTGACGCAGATTTGTATAATACCTCATTCCAGCGATAAAGCTGACCCTAGTGCCTTTATCGCTAATGTGTTCAGTTTTATCTACAATATTTATAGGTTAGTAGCTTTCAATCCATTTATCGGCGTAGATTACTACGGGTTTGGAACATACTCGGACCATTTGTCTGGATTGCGGTGATAGCCAGCTACAAACTTTCCCGAGTCAATAGTCATGAGCTATCAAGTCAAGCTCCTTAGTCAGTTAGCGGTTCAATGCTCACGTTAAACGTGATCGAAAAATGGTGTACGAGTTTATTCTTTTAAAACAGAAGCTGTTCCTTTTATGAGGAGAATTAAAATAACGAGCAAGACCCAGCTCTTGCTTAGATAATACGCTACTTTGCTTTGAATACATTGAGCCAAAAACGGCTAAAGCATTGCTGGTTTTCTGGGCAAGGAAAGGGGTTTATTCGGCAAGACTTGGGACTTATCAACAAGAAAAGTACTCACGCTCAAGCATATTATAACCTTTTCCTTTACACTCCAAAGAATGTTTTGCTTTGGCTACTAAAGGTTCTTTCCTAGCACGGCTGGCTATGTTAAATCAATCATATCAGCCGTCTAGTTGAAGTGTAGTCAGCTTTCCATGTTTTTTCTGCAACAACGTATGCTTTTTACTCAAACAAATCAAAATTTTACAAATCTTTAAACAAATATTTTGCGCTATCCTAATGATCATGCCAAATGATCATGCCATAAACAGTAAAACAAAGGAAAGACTTCCAAAACCTCTGAACCAAGTTTAAGGCTAAATTCACATTTAGGCACTCGTTTGGCTCCCTGGTTACATTGAGAACGCGAAATGAGATCTCCGATTTGCCCATAGAGAGAGAGGACACCATAGGTTTGCTTACATTCTTGGATAGTTTCCCCGTCGGCAATAAACAGGGATCCCTTAGCCTCCCAATCATAGATGGCAGAACTTTGCATAAGCTAATGAGGCGAGGCTTGAAAGAAGTTGCCGGTTTTCCTTTTATTACTAAAAAAAAATGTCTGAAGAGTTCCATGTAGGATCCGAAACATTTTTGCCAAACACTTCAAGGTGCTTGTCATAACTAAAACGAGCACCTATAAAGCATGTGTTGAGCTAAATTCATTCTTCCCGCCTTTGTCGGCACTAGATGACATATTTTTGTGGCTAGGTGGTGGCTGCCGAACACAAGCTTGAAGCTTCTCCTAATTTTTGTTCCATTAATGGTGGAAAAGAAAAATAGTTAAACCTTTTTAAACTCTTTAAAGCTTCAAATCAACCGGCTTATTGTTGATATCAGTGTGAACGCCATTATCGCGTTTTTTTTTCTAACGTCATTATTTTTATGAAGCTTTAGTTAAACTTGGGTCTTGTTGGTTAGACAGTTATGAGAAATATTTAATCTCTTGGGCTTAACCTTTTAATTGATACAAGTTTCCTTTATTGTGTTGATAAGTGTACCTTTTGGCTAATTTAATTTGAGTAACACTAGTGTATACGAGAATTAAAAACCTTTCCAAAGTTGTGATGTTCAAAAACCTTGAAATATCGATTGGCACATATCAAATGATATTCTCCGAAGCTGCTTTAGAGTCAGTAATGATGCATTTGACATGCGTTATGATTTCTCATAGGACATGCCGACCTTGGATCTTCCCAGACCAAGGTGTTATGAGCCTTGAACGTTGAAAGACATTGGAAAAAGTGGGTTTCCTGATTCGACATTTGCGAATTTTGTCTTTGCAAGTCAATGAAAAGGCCACATGTCTGTCATAAGCAGATCGATTTTCGTTACAAAAAAGGACTAGATTTACTCCATTTGTGTATTGCTATTTACTTGCTATAGTTTGGGATAAATCTGGGTAGGATCTTTAGCCGTCTGCTATTAGTGGTCGCGCCTAATTAGTCGAGTTCCTTTTCGACGGGTAGACACAGTCGTTCTCTTTTGCGTCGCTTTTCGTCGTTTGAATCGAAGGCTCCTTAGGCTGGAGTAGTGGTCATTCCCTATACATGGCTCCGCCAACTTAGACGTCGAAACCGTTAAAGAACTGATTACTCGCAATTTTGTTCTTTCAGTTGGCCAAGCTACTGTTTTTTTTCCGCTTTTGAGAATGTTTAAGTCCCTGAGCCATAGAGTTGTAAGAGCTGTTGGGAATTCTACTTTTCAGTCATCTCTTGAGCCCAAAGAAGCAGCGATTAGCAGGATTTATTTTGCGCCTGATCACAGCGCTAGTATCGTTGCCGCTTGTCATTTTCGAACCACTTCGACGCTAATCGACCACAGAGAAAAGGCGAACGAAATTCTGGACCTCTTCCAACGTATAGTTGTGACAACGTCGGTGTTGTACGTCTCTTTTTGGTAATTTTGGTACTTGGCCTTGTCCTCATTTACTTTCCATTTGGATCATTTCCGCTTCATTGCCTCCAAACATCTCAATCAATGTCATGCTAATGGGCATGTCGGTAAGTTCCGCCGAACTTGTTCAAGGATGATGAAACCAAAATGCATCGCCCTGCCTGAATCCTTGCCTAATATCTTAACCAACCTTAACAGAGCAGCAAACATTCTCTGTTACCATCTTGCACAGCCTTCTGAGTTTAATAGATGTGTTAAAACATGACAGTGCTCGTCTCTATTTCCTCTATTATATGCAGTTTTAACGTTGATAAAAAGTGATGTGTGTCGACCTTGAATTTGTGGGACTTCCCCGTTTGCCGTGTATTTTTTATTTTTTAAAACACTGATAAGAACCAACTATATTACTCACGAACCACTTCAGACGTTCAAACAAGAGGCTTATTCACCTGTATTTGGCGCAAATGTTGATATTGCCATTCTAGGCCATGCTTTCCCGGAACATACCTTACAGATAAGTTGGTGCATGTCCCCAACACATATCCAGTCCGTCTGTGTTATGTAGCAATCTTATTAAAGGACTTCATCCTCGATGTGAAAGACATCGACAGTGTCATGTCCGATGGACTAGGAATGAGTTATGCTTTCCTAGGCCCATTCGAAACAGCTCATCTCAAGGCCGAAGGAATGGCAAGCTACTTCGAGCGATATACAGAAACCATATACAACGTCAGTCAGACCATGGGACCAACTCCAAAGATGGAAGGGCCAACAGCTGCCGAAATTTCCAAACAACTAGAGGCAATGGTACCCCTAGACAAACTGGGAGAACGACGTGCATATCGCGACAAGTGTCTCACCGAACTAAGCGCATTTGAAAAACAAATTGAATAAGTAAAAATGTATTTTATTAAAAGAATAGCTCTACCTTAACCTTGTCTGAGATAGATAGCAGTAATGCTGTCTCATTTTGTCCTATTGCGCTGCAAACATATAAGCAATGAGAGCGCTATACTCCGCAACTGCTTGGAATAATTGTGAATTTCGGCACCGATTTCCTAATCTGGGCAAACATTTCGGCGCTTAGCTACTCGACTCGAAAATACTGGAACCACAGGAGATCATGCAAGGAAATGGTTGAAAAAGTTGGGCCTCCAGTTCTTTTCGAAACTATCTTTACGGAAATGAAGTGCTGGCAAGCGACGTAGATGATATCTCAGACTATAATGTCCCGAAAGGTAGCTGACCAGTCTTCTGATATCGACCCTATTATATTTAACGATATTAATAGAGCGTTTGTTCAGGGGCCGTATGAATCTTTTCGATTGTCGGAGTTCTTGAACACTGTTCCAAAAGCGCAGGTATTGCGGTTTTTTCCACTTGTCCAAGAGAAAATTAATCTTTAACTAGGGGATTCCGCGAAAAGGTGTGGTACCTATGTATGTACCTTTCGCTGGAACCTTTTCTGAGTTGGTCGGCGATTTCGTCGCCTTTAATGCCCTTGTGACCTGGTATCCACCACACCAGAGTTTGACCCTATTTCTTTTGCCTAGGTCTTGCAGTGCATCGTGGCATTCCCAACGCTTTGAACGCTGCTTGACTGTCTGAGAGTATATTGATGGTTATACCTCTTATGCCAGTCTCTAAGTTTAGGTAAACGCACGCTAGGATGGCGTATAGTTCGACTTGGAAGGCACTAGGACTAGTTCCCAGGGCCTTCGATATCTATCGATTTGGACAAAAGATGCCAGCGCCAAGGCCGGGATCCATCTTGGACTACCGACATTTAGCAATGATTCACCGCTTTCCCAAGCTGTGCGTTTTGGGATCAATCTTAAATCTTTTGTCAAACGTGATCATGTGTGGTAATCATATCCAGCTCAGAAAGGCGTTGTAGCATGGACAATGATCTATATGTCCGGTCCATTTCCGAGCGGAGGAGTCTGATTGCACTACGTATAACAACCTTTTTAATAAAAGGGTGCAGTGGAGTAATTCCGATTAGCGCTCCTAGGGCTGCTGTCGGCCAAGTTGCCGTGACGCCTGTAAACCCGAGACATGCTAGCCACTGAAGACGTTGAAGTTTAACTATTGCAGTTTTCTCTTCAACTTTTTTCCACCATACAGCAGACGCATAAGTGATGATAGGTCTTATTATCGCGGTATATAACCATTACATTAGGTTCCAATCCCCAGGTTTTACCGTAGGTCCGTTGACAGGCACAGTGCCTTAGTCGCCTTTACAAGTTTGCTTTTGATTTTGGAATTCCAGTTAAGCTTTCGATCAAGGCCAATACCTAGATATTTGACTTCTGTAAATTCAGTGTTTGTACCGTTTAGGGAGACGGGGTAAGGTTGTATTTTCCTACTTTTTGTAAACGGGACTAAGGTTGCCTTATTTAGGTTTGTCGTCGTTTAGGTCGTCGCTGACTATCGACCAGAGAAGTCACGAAAGGACTCCACTTTGTGGAGACCGTTTAGCTTCCAATACTGTCACAGAGACCCCTCCGGATATAGCTGATATAATACGGCTCTCAAGCATCGCCGGGGCGTGGTCTACACTTCTACGGGACAGAGCAGTGGTGATTGATTTGTAGCCAGTATTATCAAATGCCCCCTCAATATCGAGGAAGGCGCAAATTGCGATCTCCTTGCGTGTGAAGCTATTTTCCACATGCGCTACCAAGTGATGCAACGCATCCTCAGTAGATCGTTTTTTGCGGTATGCATATTGATTTATATGCAGATGTATTTGATTCTCTAATATACCTAGAGATGCACCATGACATCTCTAGTAATATCAACCATCGTAGCCATTATCACCAGACAGGTATTTGACTAAAGCAGAAAAGTTACAACTCGCACCGAAACTCCAACTAAGCCTGAAATCCAGCCCAAAATTGAAGGTTAGTCATCAAAGCAATGGCCAATACCAATGCTCTATATGATATTAAGTAAGGAAACTCGAATTTTAAGGAAAGAGCAGTTAATAGCACAAAATACAGAAGCCGTAATCCGCCAACATGTGTAACATGCTACTCAAATTCAAATTTTTGTTGAACCTGAAACTAAACCAAAGCTTTTCATCAACTTCTTAACCTCCCCTAACCTACCCTAGTTTATTCTATCTTTTTATAGGTCTGCCATTGGCGTTTGGCAGGCCTTGCCTTGAAGAGGCCATATGAACCAAAAGTAAGACTTTGAAATCCGCTCCAGCCACCAAATGTGTTGATATTGTCGATCCGCCTGATCTCGGCGCGACACCGATTTACTGAACTTGAGTCGCTTGGGCTCACGGAGTCCCACATCATGTTCATAGAAAAACCGCCGCTCCACGGAATTGCGGGGCACGGATCAGCCCATATTGATCTAAATAGAGAAATGCCTCTGATCGTTCGGCTGTGAATATCGCGGCTGTGGCTGCTGATGTCGCTGAGAGCGAAGAAACATCAACCAGACGACGGGCCACGCAATTGGTCATCGTTCCCATACAAAGTGCAAACAGTGCATCAATTAAAGTCTGCAGATCGTCAGTCGCGTGTGAATGACTGTCAAGCCATCCTTAATCTCAACAACGAACACGCATTTCCACTTATGTAAGCGGCTACGTCGATAAGCAAGCTTTTCGGGGGCACTGAAAACCCCCGTGTGATGCCCGAAGGACCATTGTATCCACTCAAAGCCATTGTGTGGTAAGGCATTCACGCGGGAGGAGTGATAGGGCCGTATTTTTTTGAGGACGCCATCCGCAATACGGATACTGGCGAACGTACAGGACCATGATAAACGACTTCTTACTGCCGGAACTGGATGAACGGGGCTTGGTGAACATGAGCCACAATCGATATTGTGAAGGAAGCGTCCCCTGGTCGCGTAATCTTCCATTTTGGCGATTTGGCATGGCCAACAAGATCGCCCGATTAAACCATCCCAGAATTCTTTCTTTGGAGCTACTTGAATTCGCCGCCAAGCTTCAGACAATCGCAGCCTATAAGGAGAATATTCGACAGGAATGCGTACAGATATCACCGGTAATCTTGCAGAAAGTCATGGAAAATGCGTTAAAACGGGTACAAATGTATATCAACACTGGCGGCAGCCACTTGATAGATATCATCTTTTTCACTAAACTGAAAGTTCCAAATAATGATTGCCATCACGCAAAATCATTTTTTTTATTAAGTAAAAAAATAAACCAAAAATAAAATTGGATGATTAGTTTTGCGCCACCTGGTATTTGGGTAATCTACCCCTTCCTTTGTCTAATTGAGTACAATTATCAAAGTTCGTGGGCCGACCTGTGAGCTGTCTGAAAATTGGTATCGTGATATGCCAGGCATGAATACTTTTTCGCTTTGACTTCCAGAAGAAAGATAAACAAGGTCTCGTGCAACTTATTATGTTTCTATGTATATCTCTAAAACAATTCAATTAAGGCAATAAGGAGAAGGGCTTATTAAATTCAGCTAAGCCTAAAGAGGGTTGTATTCCCTTTTGTTAACACCCATTGGGAGCGCAACGCATGTGACTCCCTGGTATGTGTAGAGCATTCCGTATTTAATTAATCTAGAGCTAATAATTGACACAATTAAGTAGATCCAATTCAAGTCGCAAGTAAACTTTCTTAACCACCTCTCGTAACCCTATATTGAAATAAAGCCAATCAAGCGCTGCTCTTTCCCAATAGAACCATTCCGTAAATTCGTCCCCTTATCACGTTCGGATGTCGAAACTTAATTAAACCCCCGAATTCATAATGCAACGACAATCAAATCACAAGTTTCTCAACCAATCGTCTTGTACACTAATCCCCATTCCGCCGCTCGCTACGAACCCTTTCAATAGGTGAAACACCGTTGCGATAAGGCAGTTCTACATTTTCCTATCATTCAGGAAACCGACGACGACGACGACATCGAAAATCGATTGGCCAAACAATGGATTGAGGTTGTTGTCTTCCCGAACATTGACATGCAGATACTCGTATGTCTATCACATGCCACGTGTGATGGGTATTCCGGGTATTTTCACTGCTAGCCTATCGGTCAGAGGGTAGCATAAGTGTGTCCTATCCCAGATCTCGCCCCTCCGCCGCCGATTTGATAAGATATGACCAGAATACCGCCATCGCCATTACCATCGACGCAAAGCATGGCGGCTATATGCCTATTTAAGGTAATGTTTCGGTTTTCGAACGATCTTATCAGTTAAAAGTCTGAATTTCGCAATTTCCCCTGAAGGCCGTTACGATAAGATTGACGAAGTATGAACGTACGTGAGTGGGTAAAACTCGTGCCTTAGACGTCAAGTCGGATGTAATATGTTTGCCATGAGGTTATTCAGGAGTTTATCTCACGTTTGACATGTTGTTTTTTGGATAACGTATAATAGGTAGTTACTTGTACCTACCTCTAGCGACCTTGCCACATGATTGAGTTTTTGGATGTAAATTTGACACGCAACCTGGGTTGCGGTCGGTGAAGAATTCGTTCAACAATTTGAATTAAGTCCTCAGTGGGCGGGCGGTGATGATCAGGCAAGCGTGTTGGAAAACATTTGCATATCGAGTTTATGAGGTATTTCGAGCATGCGGAGATAGTCCGTTGCCAAATTAATTAAATTCGAAGGAAAGGAAAAGGTTTTTTTGCTTTGCATCGGAAAGAAGTGAGTTAATTGCTTGTCTATGGACTATGAGGCGGACAAGCACTTTGAATCAATGGTAGATCCGCAGTCTAGAGATGAATGATGAATGATAGACAGCGCGATGTTACGTGAGAAATAAACTGTTGGTATTTGAGATACCAATGTAATCCCAAATGCGGATATTACTCGATACGTGGAGAGTGTGAAATCGGGGTTAATGCGAAATGGACAGGGAATAAGAAAAGAAAGATGAAGCAGCGGAATGTTCCGCAAACAATTTCACATTTAATTGTTTTTTCCACATTTTAGAAATTATGGAGCTCTGGTGCTCTTGGTCGTAGTGACCTTGCAAAACAGTTTTGTGAATTTGAAAGGCTTTCAAGGTGTATTTATGTTTAACGCCAGTTATTCAGAATGTCTTTTCACGTCCTCGATTCGCCATCTTTACGACTTAGAAGACTAAAAGTAATTTACTTAGAGGAGAATTAGCAACCTAAGCGGTGACTGGAATAGAATTTTCATCATACTCTTGCGTGCCTTACCGCACTTGGATTAAGAGGGAACATCGAGGCAAGCATCTTGCTCTTACGTAGCCTATTCTTGGACATAAGACATGCGTGTTCACTTCATTATCGATCGTGAGTTCCATAACTTGCCATTTTTAGTCACAAAGAAATGAGCTTTTCTCTGTATTAGTTTTATCCTGTTAGCTTAGTAGAGTTTACCCTCAAATGTGTATCCAAGTATCTCTAATCATTTAAAGCGTTTTACACTGTTTTTATTTTCGCGATCACTTTTTTATGTTTTACGCCAGGTGTACAAATAGAAATTAAAGAGCTCTATTTGAAAAAAGATGGTTACATGTTTGTTCTTGAAGGTATTATCCATCACTTGCTCATCTTTCTAGCAGCATATGAAATCCGGGTCGGAAAAACTGCACGATTGGCGATTTGACGATTCACGAATCTATCACATTTTTTTGCTTCTTCGGAAGATCGAAAGTAACGCTCAGTCAGGCTATCAGTCACCGACCGGAAAAAAATGGAAGTCGGAAGGGGCGATGTGTGTAGAATACTGCGGATGGGTTAGGACGCGCCATTTCAGTGCTTCCAAGAAGGTTTCAACGACTTGAGCCGTATGTGGTGGAGCCTCGTTGTGTTGCAAGATCATTTTGTCATGTGTTTGCTCGTGGATGTGGCCGTCTTTCCTTCACTGCTCAGCTCAATCGTATTACTTGTGTTTGGTAGCGAGCACCTTCGGGTTGTAACAAGTTCTGTATAACATACCACGCCGAGCTGGTTCCAACAAGTACACATCATGGCCCGAGGCGCCTATAATGCCTTGCGGAGTTCGTTCGTGAAAAAAACGCCGCTTGACATCTGTCGGCTTTAACTCGTATGGCAATTAATTTTCTTGCTTCGGACCATTTCCAAGACTTACAAACAATGGGATTTAGAGTTGCCTGTGAATCTGCAAGTTTTTCATTGTGTTTGACATGAATCTTGATCTAGTAATGCCTTCAATTTTGCTCTGTCAATTTTTTCCATTAAGCAGGGGTGCTCTTTATCTTCCGACAAGTCGAAAAGTGATACCTCACCTTAAATGTTTGTAGTTATTCGACTCGCCTCAGCTGTAGAGCTTTTTAAATTGAAGGCGAAAAAAATCTCAAAAAAGTACAATATATGACACCGATCAAAATTCACAAATGAGGATGAGAAATTGTTGACCTGGCCTACAAAGTGACGTTTCTGATATGATATTTCTTACGAGCAAGTAGCGCTAGCGCCATCTGTTGGAAAACCTCGAATTCCCATAGAATCAACGTGGAAAGATAAGTGTCGGTCTTAAAACTTTGAGGTTTTTTTTTCGACTTTAAGGCCATATAGGTACAATACCACGTGCAGGGTGAGCTATACGAAATCAATGTCTCTTCCAAAACTTCAGAGAATGTGCAGTATGACACTACCATGTCAAAAAGTGCTAATAGGGTCCTAGTTTTTAAACACTTTTGTAAGGGCGTGCAGGCTTAGGACGAGTCGAATTTGAATGATAATTATCGTGTAGAGCGCTTGTCTTCGATTTTTATTCAGAATTTCAAATAAAAATTCAATAAGATCGTTGTGGCTGTTTTCTTGGCTTCCCATCTTGATGACATGTTCATCCAATTCGTCAAGGAAACTTACGATTATATTCCTTACAAGCTTTGCAAAGTTGCTACTTGCACATTTCTGTAGTAAATCGCTAGTTTTAAGCATTTTAATCCCGTTAAATCCAAGGTTCCTATACGGATTCCGTGCAATGAACGGGTAAGGTCCTTTGCCGGTAAAGTCACACAAAAGCTTTGAAGACCCGATGCTATCTGCACAAACCATAGAACAGAACAAATGAAATGTTGTCGGGGCGCAATTCAAGAGGTGACCACTGATGCATTTGATTTCAAGCTAACAAATAAAGAAACAGACAGGCCTCTATGGTGGGACAGAATGCATACATGGCTATGATGCACCCACATGAAGAAGCGACTTGGCACGAAACGCTAGATCGAGGAGATGGGGAAATACTAATGCAGGAACGATGTTCGCACAATTTAGCAAATAGTGAAACCTAAATGGCAAGGCAATAAAACAAGGCGAATGCTTGTAGGTATGAACTGGTAGTTGACGCGCCGACCATGCATATAATATGAAAAAAATATTTCTACAAAACTTCTGGCGGCGGTGATAGTCAAAACAATACCCTCAAACAAGCGAACTGTCGAATTGGACGAAGACACTAGGTTAGGTTAGAGAAGGGGAATGTGATGGTTGGACATCACTCGGAGGCCAAGAGGCCTGATTCCCTTCGTTTGTGTGGGTACACATAAAATTAACCTGTCCTATCACGTGGTGGCTGAAACCATCCCGTGCTCTTGATGAATCTTAGAAGATCCGATATATCTGCATTAGCCACGTCCGCAATCTCTGTAAAGAATCTTTGGCCTAGCGACACTAGGCGTCGATTCTGGAGAGCTGGACAGTGGCAGAGCAGATGTTCCTCATCGCCGCAGCTCCGGCAGAGATCGCTGGATCCCGAGTCTCATTTCCGGAGCATTGCTCCAATGGGACAGTGTCCTTGTATCACTCCGACGAGCATACGGATCGAGTTACGGTCCAGCGCCAGGAGCTTCTTTGTTTTTCCGATATTGAGCTCTGGCCACGATGATCTTGTCGTATAGCTGTCGTTTCTTGTAAGCCAAGACGAGTTGGCCTCTTTGATGATTGTGTCGTTTATGATCCGGTATAATGCGCTGATCGGTGGTTGCAATGACGTGTCCGCTTCGCTGATGTCCATTTCAGACCCTTGACTGGTCAATTCGTCTGCTCTTTCGTTCCCTGCGATTGAACTGTGTCCCGGGACCCAGCAGAGTTTAACTTTATGGTGTATGATGGACTTCAGTGAGTCGCGACATTTCTTGACAGCCTTTGATCTCGTTATACAAGATTCTATTGACTTCAGTGCAGCCTGGCTGTCTACGAAGATGGTGATATCAGATACCAGATGGGATATCGGCTACCTGTAGGTGTTTGGCTGCTTTCTCTATTGCCAGGATTTCTGCTTGGAACACGCTACACAGATCAGGGAGTCTGAATGATTCCTGTTTGTGTAGGGTATCAGAGTAAAACCCGGCCCCAGTGCCTGTGTCCATTTTCGATCCGTCGGTGAAGAGGGTGATCTCATGGTCGTTGATTACGGCGTTTGATAGCCACTCTTCTCTGTCGGGGAAAAGGAAAGGTATACTGAGAGAGAAGTCAGTTTGGGGGGAAATATAGTCGGTCGTAGCTGCGGGGCAACTAAAACCATGTTTTCTTCCCAGGTCGTCTATTATTCTGAGTATGGCCGCATGTCCATAGTTGGCTTGCTTCCACAGAGAAGACTAACTTAGTCTGAGAGCGCTCTTTGCAGCGCAGCCTTTTATGAATAGATCCAGGGGAAGGAGATGAAGAATCATGTCCAACCCTGCTTGCGGCGTGCTTCTCATGGCTCCCGTTGTACAAACAGCGGATGACCTTTGTACTTTGTTGAGCATGTTCATATAGCTTTTCGTGCTACTAGCAGTCCACCAGACTAGGGCCCCATAAGTTAAAATGGGTCTGATGATTGCTGGTAACATCCAATGAATGATGTACGGTTGCAAGCCCCATCTTTTCCCGAAGGTCTTTTTGCATGCATAAAAAGGGTTCAATCCTTTTTTCATCCTTTCCTCCAGGAGAGTTTTGAGTCAAGAATGATGCCTAGATATTTGGCTTCCGCTTTGAGTTTGAGTGGAGTGCCCTCTAACTTTGGGGGAGCAAATATCGGAATTTTCCTTTTCCTGGTGAACAAGACCAGCTCGGTTTTCTGGGGGTTTATTCTCAGACCGTTCTGTCTTGCCCACGAGGAGAGTTCTCTCAACGCAGATTCCATTAGTTCACTGATAGTTTGTAGAAATGTACCTTTTATCAAGATAACCAGATCATCCGCGTACGCTATGATCTTTGTGTCTTTCTCCATAAAGAATTTGAGGATTTTGTTAACTGTGAGAAGCCCCAGTAGGGGGGAGAGAACTCCTCCTTGTGATGTGCCTCTAGTTGTCACTTTCCTTATAGAGCTGTGTCCAATGTATGCATTGATAATTGTGTTCTTCAATATATTTTCAATCCAGATTACTATGGATTTGTCTACTTTTATGTCCTCTAGAGCTGTTATTATGGCCTCTGTGTTTACATTGTTGAAGACCCCCTCTATGTCGAGGAAGGCTGCCACTCTTTTAGGTTCAGCGAGCCCTCAATTTCACGGACAACACTATGCAGAGCACTTTCCACTGATCTGCCTTTAAGGTAGGCGTGTTGAGTGTTGCATAAGTTGCGTGAGTTGATGAGTCCTCTGATGTATAGGTCAAGGAGTCTCTCCAAGGTTTTCAATAGAAACGACGAGAGACTAATTGGCCTATAGTCCTTTGCGGTAGTATGGGATGGTTTACCTGCCTTAGGTATGAAAATTACTTTTATTTCTTTCCACTGTGTTGGGGTGTACCCCGCGCGCAGGCAATTGGAAAAAATACTTACGAGAGGGGGTACAGTGTGGGTCTGTGTTTTTTGAAGCATCGCTGGCAAGATATCGTCCGGGCCCGGAGATTTAAAGGGTTTGAACGAATTTATTGCCCATGATACTTTATCCGCTGTGATAATCTTGTTTATCACTTCTTCGGTTGTGTGAACCGTTGGAACCGTCGTCTCGAAGGAGACTGTGGTTTCAGAGGTTTTACAGCCTGGGAAGTGGGTTTCAGTCAGCAGTTCTAAAGATTCCCGACTGGATTCTGTCCAAGAACCATCTGGTTTAAGGATGAATCCCGGGACGCAGGGGTCCTTGGATAGGATCTTCCTGAGCCTTGCGGCTTCGTTGAGATCCTCTATTGATTCGCAGAACTCCCGCCAGGATTTAGATTTTGCTGCTCTTGTTTTGCTCTTGTATTCGTTGAAGCTGGACTTGTAATTATCCCAGTCTTCGGTTCTGTTCTTTGCTCTATTGAATAGAGTTCGGGTCCTGGTCCTGAGTTGCTTTAGCTCTGTGGTCCACTAGACTGCCCTGGTCTTCCTGCGAGCACGCTGCAAAGGACAGGATTTATTGAAAGCCGCTTTCAGAATTCTCACAAGATTTTCGACTGAATTCTCAATGTAAGTTGGATCAGGATTAGTGGTGTCTTGTGGCGGTTCTAACCTGTTGACGAAGACACTAGAAGATGAGGTTAAAATAGCGACCGAAACTTAAGTTGAATCACGTACGTCATTCTAAGCAGTTATAAATTTGAAGTATTCAGGAATTTTATATTTATTAATTCTTCCTGGTAAATGTTGCTTTATTGAGCTTAAAAGATAACAGAGAAGTAGAGCACTGTCTTTAACTGTCCATAACTTTATAAAAAATGTAATTATTGTATTGTATTCCGGTCTGGGCGTTATCGAAGTAGATGAAGAGACTCTTGGGCGATTGGAGAGAAAAATTGTCAACGGAGAGTGGAGGGGAATATAAAGAAATATGCGGTCTATACAGAGATTTTAGCTTAATCAGAAGTCATCAGAGTCAATTTGAGAAAAGGAAAAAAACATTCCTTTTTTTCTGTGTATGAATAATTATACAATATTTTATTCGTTTGTTTTTATTATATAATAACTGGCGTTGTAGCTCGTGAAGGACCAAGCCTGAAGATCTACGGTAAAAAAAAATAGCACCAGGATCGTATCATCACAAACTCTAAAAAATTGATTCTAAAAATGTTTTGTTTCCACACTTTACGATTGGTCACTTCAAAAGTGGTGGAACATTTTATGGTTATATGAAAGCAAAATAGTGCTTTTTGGTGATGTTGGATCTCGTTGTTTTGTTTGAAGACCTCCAAACATGGCATTTAAACAGCCTAATAACATAAAAACGGTGAAACATGGTGGTTGCAGTATAACGGTATGGAGATGTTTTTCATACCAAGATGTTGGTCCAATGTATTGAATCAAATCTGTACTGGACCAACCCTTTATGTTCAAATAATGAATGAATTCATGCTGCCATTTGCTTCGACAAGATGCGGTTGGTTGGGTTCTTCCAACAAAACAACGACCCCAAACATACCAGCAAGCAAAGCAATAGTTTCGAGGAAACAATATCAATGTCATGGAGTGGCCACCTCAATCACTAGACTTGAACCCTATCGAAAATGTATGGGCCGAGGTAAAAAAAGTGTTTCCGAAGACCAACTCAGAAACATCAATGAACTTCGCATGGCAGTAATTTGCAACAAAATATTAATTATGTCCTACATGACCTATTGAATAGAAACAATTTTTGCAATCTTTATTTTGACTCCAAATTTCTGGTGGTTATTTTTATGGGCAACAAATTGAACTGTGTGAAGAAAATATTTTTTCGAAAATAATGGTTGTAGCTATATTTGATGAATTCTTCTCAAATTAAAATTAAGTAGATTTGCTATAGAGTTATATAGGTTTTTGCAACAGTAGTTAGATTTACGCCTCGTGCAGGGACGGGTTAAGAATATCCCTGCAGCGATACCTATCGCTTGTCGTAAAAGGCGACTAAACAAAGGTAAACAAAACTCACATCTAGGCAATTTAGAAAACACCAAGGTGAACCTAGGGACACATATACCACCATTAAACTGCCCCACAAGTGTGCATGCAAATCAGTGGGTTGACACGACTGGAGATCACCGGTGTTGTAAGAGTAAGATCAATCAAAAAAAATAAAAAATCTGGAGCATGCCCGTGTCAAAAAGGAAGGGAAGAAAGATAACGGTCAAACCGTAGCATTATGGAAAAGAACGCTAAAAGGAAAAGCACTACCCCGCCAGGCACTACTAATGGTCGTGATCCTGGGACGAGCAGCAATGCTCGGGTCAGAGCTATAGGATTTCCGGGGGATAGCAAAGTAATGCAACGGCGTAAGCCACATTTAAGAGTCGCGAGTTGGAACGTTGGAAGCATGAGTGGGCGCAGCTATGAGCTTGAAGAAATGATGGTTAGAAGGCGAGTAGACATCCTGTGCGTACAAGAGACGAAATGGCGAAACACCGGTAATCGGGCACGTTTCTTGGACGTTAAAACAAAAGCCTACAATATGTTTTACTATGGATTGGAACAAGGAAAAAACGGAATCGCCATCATCCTTGCGGCAGAGTTACTTGGCAACGTCTTAACCATTTCAAAGTCCAGTGACCGTTTGATGGCTCTCAAATTGGTGATGCATGGTGAGGTGTGGAACATTGTAAGCGCATATACCCCTCAAGTAGGATGCGAACAAAAAGAAAAAGATGCATTCTGGCTAGATTTCCACAACCTTGTCAAAATCATCCCAAAGGAAGAGCTTTTGTTTGTTGGGGGAGATTTAAACGGACATGTCGGGAAGACAAGCGAAGACTATGAAGGCTACCACGGAGGGCTGGGATACGGCACCAGGAACTCTTCAGGTGAAGATATCCTAAACATGTGCAAGTCGTACGGTCTTATAGTGCTAAATACCATGTTCGTCAAACAAAGCCGGCACCTGATCACTTATAGCAGCGGCGGAAATGAAACTCAAATAGACTATCATTTGGTATCCAGTTTCATGAAGCCACGAGCTAAAGATTGCAAAGTGATCCTGGGAGACGCGATCGCCCCTCAACACCGTCTCCTCCTGACTGATTTTTTTATGGATGCGAGAAAGAAGTCAAAGCAGCAAACGAAGGTGTCTGAGAGAATCAAGTGGTATAAGCTGGATAAAGGAAAAGGCGAAGCTTTTATTACCATCATCAGGGGGTGGTAGTGGTGCAATGGTAATCATCACCGACTGTTAAGCGGAAGGTCTGTAGTTCAAGTCTGACCATAGCCAAGAAAAATTCCTATACGGAAAAAACCCATGCAACAACACCAATTGTGAATGAGAGATGATCAAAAAATGCTGACGAAGGCATAACACCCGCAGTATAAGATCACTTCAAAATTCATACTCTGCGTGTGCATTTCCAATATAAGATCTTAATGGCATGGAATAAAGTTACTGTAAAAACTACAATCAACGCGACAAATTCAGTCGAATCTCTCGAATCCCAAGACAACCACCCCCGGAGAGTAGTGAACGAACATCTTCGACACAAACCATCTGCACCCCGTCCAGGTTGTGTGACAAACATCAAAAGAGCGTAACTCTTGAACCTGCACGAATTATAAAAAAAAAAAAATCATGGAAAACTACCTCTCTTCCATTATCGATGAGGTCGGTAATGAGGAGTGCAGAGCACAAGACATGTGGGATTCCCTACAACAATCTGGCCTGGAGAAAGCCAAATCACTGCTCGGAACATCTAAAAGCCCCTGCCAACACGCAAAAAAAACATGGTGGTGGACAGACGAAGCCAAAGCAGTGATACACGAAAAGAAAATGGCTTTCCAAGCTTGGTCAAAGTGCTCTTCTACTAATAGAGAGGAAAAAGCTCGCCGTGAAAAGGTATATAGATGTTGCAAAGGTATCGCGAAGAAAAAATGCGCCGAATTCAAAGCGAAAAGCATGGAAGGCCTCTATCAGGAGTTGGAAGAAATATCGTCTTCCGCGTCTGACAGGAACCAGGCTACCCAGGAGCTTCGACAAAACAATTTGAACAAAGGAGCAAATATCTTTAAGATAGCCGCCCAGAGAAGAAGAAATGCTCAGGAGATTCGTTTCCCAAAGTTTATTAACAATGCAGAAGGCCAACTCCTTGTGGAAGACGAAAAAATTCTCCACAGATGGCGACAGTATTGCGAGGAACTTCTGAACGAACAGTTTCCCCGAGTGTACTTTCCAAGAGCCGCCCCGAATGATGCCGAAATATCCGACATCACAGTCGAAGAAGTTCGGTACGCGGTTAAAAACTCCAAGAAAAGAAAAGCTGTTGGGCCGGACGGGATACCCTCTGAGTTCTGGAAAAAGATGGGAGACATCGGGTCTAGATGGCTCATGGTTCTTATCTCCAAACTTATGAGAGGCGACACTATGCCTAATCAATGGAGGGAAAGCTATCTTCTTCCATTGCACAAAGGAAAGGGTGATACGCGAAATTGTGATAACTACCGTTCTGTCAAGCTGATGTCGCACACCATGAAGATCGTTGAACGGGTATTAGATAGCCGACTGCGGAAAATAATACGACTATCTGATGACCAGTGCGGGTTTGTCTCGGGTAAATCAACAACAGATGCAATCCAAAGTATAAGGATCATGATGGAAAAGCATCGTGATTCTTCAAAGGACTTGCATATGGTGTTGGTTGATTTCGAGAAGGCCTTTGACCGGCAACCAAGAGATCTTTTATGGGTAGCGCTAAGACAAAAAGGAGTTCCAGAAACCTACGTGCGAGTAATTATGGACATGTACGAGAGAGCAACGACAAGAGTAAGATGCACCGCAGGAGTCACCGAAGAGTTCGCAATCAAAGTCGGTGTACACCAAGGGAGCGTCCTCAGCCCACTGCTTTTTATAGCAGTCCTTGATTGCTTGCTTGAAGGAAAAGTGACGGACCCCAATGTGCACCAGCTATTCTTTGCTGACGATGGGGCCATTATAAGTGATGATCAGGCGTCCCTACAACGAGCACTTAATGTGTGGGTGGACATTTTTGAGGAACACGGGTATCGTATTAGTTCAAAGAAGACAGAGTATCTGTGCTGCCCGTTCTCTGACCCTCATCAGCCTATTCCAGACATTTACTTGAATGGAAGAGTGCTTCCCAAGTGTGAAAACTTTAAATATCTGGGATCTATGATTAATAGAGAAGCAACTTGTGATGACGACATCAAACATCGCGTAAGCGTAGGGTGGATGAAGTGGCGGGAAAACTCCGCCATCTTCTGTGATCGAAAAATGCCCCCTAAGCTGAAAGGAAGGCTCTACACTTCAGTTGTACGTCCGGCGCTCACATACGGTTCACAATGCTGGACAATGCACAAAAAGTATGAGAGCAAATTAACGGCAACTGAGATGAAGATGCTTCGCATGACAGCGGGAGTAACAAAGCGTGACAGAATTAGAAGTTCAAAGATCCGAGGAAGCCTCCACGTAAAAGAAACCATCACAAGAAAGATAGAGCGCGACCGACTCAGTTGGTATTGCCATGTTCAAAGGAGAGATCCTTTGAACCCCGTCCAAAAGGCGTTATCAATCAACATTCCAATTTCAACACGCAAAAAAGGCAGGCCGAAAAACAATTGGTGCAAATAAATGCAAAAACACCAGCATTTGATTGGCCTCAGCGATGAAGTAATCCCAAACCGGGAAGCCTGCCGCTACTTTCTGAGGTCAAACCGGCGGACCCCACAAGCGGACCAGTAGGAATGCAGTTAAGTGGGAAGGTTATGGTCCTACACTTCTGACCATAACGACGCCGGGATAAAAAGGAAAAGAAGAAGAAGTTAGATTTACGCCGCGTAATCAACGTTCCTTTTTCATTACATTGGGTAGTGTTATTTTTTTTACCGCAGCTGTGTATTTGGCGTGATTTATTGCTTCCCTCAGGTGAAGGAGCCTACTGCTTATTGTCAACAAATCTTCGACAACAAACCTTCAGCTTTCATTTCTTGTACCTATGTACATACATATTAAGCCGAAAACACAGAGCCAGACATGCGTCGTGTGGATTTCTGCTGTTCCAAAAAATAAGATGAATCTTAAAGGGTTGTTCTTACGCGGCCGCGAAGAGTTAAATATTATATCAAAAAATCTAGTTCCCGGATTTTTGGGATCAAAATAACAACTAACTAAGATAATTTTGGGCGTTTTGATAATATTCTTATTTAAGAACTCAATTGACAAGTTCGTGATCACCAAAATGCTGAGCTCATTAATCGATCTTAACCAGATGATCGATCTCTTTTACATCCATTAACTTTTAACCAATATTTCTGAATCACTTTCTGTGTGCTCGTGTTACGGTAATATTTACTGATCATTTTCTAGTTGATCGCTACATTCGCCGCTTACGTCATGTCATCCACGATCATTTAATCTCAATATCATAGTGAGATACCGAATTGTGCTTACTAAAATTTTGCTTTCCAGTTCATTTCTAAAGCTGATCCTCGTCTTTAACTCATCAATTTACACTTATGGTCCACACAAGAAATATTTTCTAAAGGCGTTAGACGAAGCTGGTTTGATCGCTAATTAGTTTTCGGGAAACTCCCTCTTTCGTCTGACTTATATTTCCTTGTCTAGTAAATTCCTGTCACGTAAATCGCACTGAAATTTTCTAAGTCGGATTAGGAGTCTCTTATAATAATAAATTATAAATTGGCTATGTATTAGGTTGTACCGCACGAAATCGCCGCTTGTGTGGACAAACGTTGGCATCTACAACTTCTCTCTATAGTGAATCAAGGTCGTTTGCCCTTTGTTTCCAGAAAGCTTGGCTTTTTGACGACAAATTCCTCCTATAACCTCTGTTCGGTGTCGGCATACCTTATTTCGACGTACATAGTTTGTCGTCTGAATTATGAAGTATGGCTATTTCCTAGCGTGAATGAATGTCCCTTTTGAAAGCTTTTTCGTCATCAAACTGCTGCCCATGCCTTTGTTGGCCTTATACAAATTCTGCTTGTCATCAGAGTGCGAAAAAGGTTCATTTAGTATCTTAACTTAAGTATCTACATTTCTAAGCGTCGTTACTCCCGAACGAAGCTTAGCAAATTAACATCGAATATTGTGCTCGCGATATCCTCAAAAAGAGAGCCCGAATTTCAGTATGGTAAATAATTCGTAGCAAAAAAAATAATTGTACTTGCAACGAATCCTAAAAGTCGCACACGTCAAACACAGGTACCACTTTAAAAAAAATTTCTATAACTCATAACCTATCCTCCCATACCGAAATAAGGAAACCAAATCTCTTTGCTTCTCTTGTGCGTCCCATTTATTTTCGGGTTAAAGTTAGAATATTTTTCAATCTTAGCAAATCTTAAATCATCGGCTCAATGAGAGGGCGATTGCATGGGGTAACCTACCTGTTTCTAGCATCGTACTCTCCGATCTCAACCAGAACGACCAAAACATCATCAGTCCCAATTAAGAATCCGACCAATGGAGTTTGTTAGCCTCCGAGATATCATACATAAGTCACTCAATGGTATCCCACTGAGACAGCATACAAGAAGGAGGTCGACAACTTTTTCAACACTGACCCAAATTCATAACTTAACCTGATCGAGCAACAAGTCTCGCCTCGTGTCCTGTTCACTAAATGCTCTCAATTAATCAGATAAAAGCTCAAAAATAGATAAATAAATAACAAATGCACATATCTGTCGTGGTCGTCTGCAGTGCGACCGCACCTCCGACACCTCCTTCGTTTCATCCGCACCCTGTAACATTCCACTACAGAACAGTCACACCTCGTTTCGTAATCAAACATGCAAACCATTCGCGCCGCCAACGTGTTTGTCTTTCTGCATCAAGGCTATTCCACAGGAGGCAAGTCAAGTGCATTTGTATCTTAGATAAAGCCAACAACATACAATCTATTGACAGAAAACCCACGCGTAGAAAATCATTGTGTAGCCAACTAACTGCTCAGATATAAATGCAATCAAGCGCCTTGTGACATGGAGTTAATTCCCACGCGTTAAACTGTCAATTATGGCCATTTATCATGACGGATATTTCATTGACCAGACTCGTTGCGTAACAGGAACAGTACGCAAATCGCACCCAATCCAATTAACAGAGAAGCAGAAAACAGAAAAGGCAAATCGCAGGAATAAACAACACTCGAAAGCACCTTTTTTCAAGTCCAACTAATTATGTTAGTCACGTTTCGTTATCAAGTACACTCGTGGCTGATATCGATTGAATGGAACGAGTCGATGAATGCGACTCTACTGCAGCGATGACGATTGCGACACTTTGTCGGACTTGGGAAGACTTTCCGATGCCTTTGCGTTTGGTTTTCTGTTTGCTGTGCGTTAGCGAGCGAGCCATGTTGCCTAAATAGGATTAGGCCCGAAATAGGTGACATTTGTATCGTTGAATCTATAAGGTATTAGTATTAGGTATAAGTATCTAATACGCAGTAAAACAGAATTGTTATCTGAAGGCGTCAGAAAACCCCCCCTCGAGAAGGGGGTTTTTCATTTTGTTTTTAAGTTTCTTAAGTCAGCTGAAACGTGTTGTAATCTTATAAATGGCAGCAATGCGTGCTTGAAACTATAATTGTTTTTTGCTACGTAGTGCAGATTAATTTTTCGACAATCGTCGTGGAGATCGACTTTAACTTAACACTGTTGATGAGTTTTTATAGCTTCTAATGGACGCTAGCTGGTTATATGATTTCGAAACGGGTTGAGGTGCTTAGTGAAGGTGCTTGTGACCCTAATGATACATCTAAATCTTCTGGAGTCATTTCCTCTTGATCATAACAGGAAAGCCGAAGAATTCTCATAGATATCGGAGCGATTTCGCTTTGTCAGCCATCATCAAAGACAGGACCTACTTCTGTGAATTTAATCAGTATACTCAGTGAATTTAGTCTTGAGAGATATCTTGGGCCCACGCACTATTTTGGAAGTGATAGTAGGAATAGCTTTGAGTGCAGTTTGGCTGTCGCGTTTCAAACTTGGGTATAGTGCAACGGAAACTTTTGCGAAACTTCAGCAAACCTATGGAGACAGAGTGATGTCAAGAGCCCAGGATTTTCGGTGTTTAAAGCCATTTTCGAAAGAAAGAGAGACGATGGAAGATTGGTTGGTTTAGATCGTCGATCAACAGTCATAATGATCAGGGAGCAGAATTTGAGTCACACCATCATTCATCAAATGTTAACAAATGATTTAGGGTGACGAGAGTTGGGTGTTAGAATTCCATTCCAGAGTATGGAATAGCACACTCAAGTTTCTCCAAAGCTCCAAAAAGCAATAATGAGAAAGTCAAATATTAAAGTCAAGATTTTTTTTTAATAGCCAATCATTCACAAAAAATTAGTGCGCAAAGACCAAACAGTTAATCGACATTTTTACCAAGACGTTTTTGAAATACTTCGGAAACGGATCATGCGTGTGAGTCCAAACATCAAGAACAATTGGGTGTTGCATCACGACAATACGCCTTTGTCCCACAGCATTTTCCACAAACGAATTTTTGGTCAGTAAAAACAATCCTATTGCTCCTTAGCCTAGCCCTATGTAACCAACCAACCAAGTCTATTCTGATTTCCGAATTCCAGTATTGCTATAAAGAATGGAAGAACCGTCTCTAGCGCCGTGGAGAAATTACTTGAGGCAGACAAATGTCTAGTTATTTAATTTGCACACCTCGTAAAAGAAGAGGCGCTGGAAGTACTCCCTCCTTTTGACGGTAATATCGGAGATGAATCTCGCTCACAATAATAATAAAATAATAATTCATCATTAAGGACTAGGCCGGTTACCATCTGAACGTAATCAAACAAAATTCGGACTTCCAGTATAATGAGAATCCACGTATCATTCACAACGAGCCATTACATCTACTCAGAAGGCGAAGTCCCGAGGTGTCATCGGGCCTAATTATTTCGAGGACCAACACGGTTGGTTTGTCTGATGAGCTACCCAGAACGATGATAAACGTTTTTTTGTTTTGTCGAAAATTTAAATGACATACAGACTTATTTTATTGGCGTCTTTTGCAGTGAAGGGTCGATCAGAACAAGCTACAAACTTTGGAAGGTTTCAAAGAGAATATCGGGGATGTATGCGAGAATTTATCCTGAAGTTGTAACCGAAAAGAGTCTAAGCATCAATAATGGCAATCAATAACGATTTTCGTAGTAATTTTGGGATCGATTCAATAGCGATTTGTCACTATAAATGAAATATGAGAGATGATCAAAAAATGCTGACGAAGGCATAACACTCGTAGTATAAGATCACTGCAAAATTCATACTCTTTGTGTGCATTTCCAATATAACGCCTTAATAACATGGAAACAAAAGAGTTACTGTGAACTACAACCAACGCAAATTCAGTCGAATCTCTCAGATCCTATTTAGGACAACCACCTCCGGAGAGTAGACAGTGAACGAACATCTCCGACACCAACCATCCCGTCCAGGTTGTGTGACAAACACCATAAGAGCGTAACTCTTCAACCTACACGAACCCTATAAAAAAAACACCACTACACGCCAGAAACGAAACAAGCAATGGGTGGAAACCTGTGGTTCAGTGCCAAAGAAAATGAAAAGGGTCGCATCTGCCGGAGAGTTGATGGCCAGCGTGTTATGGGATGCGAAAGGGCTTTTGTTAATTTATTAGTTTGCAAAAACCGTAGCAATTACATGCGATTATTACTCAAACCGTTTTGACCAGCTGGATGCCAAAATTCGCAAGAAAAAGAGGCCTGGGTTAAAAAAAGAAAAAAGCCTTCTTTAACCAATGAAATGCCCCTGTATACCAAGGTACGTTGGCGATGGAAAAACTTCGGGACTTGGGATACGATTTGCTCAATAATCCCCGCTATTTTCCTGATTTGGAACAGGCTTTGCTCGAAATTTCACAGCCTGTTAAACTCTAGCTTCCGCGAACGATTTTTGATGTTGGAGAAACGCTGGAGCAAGTCTGGAGAAGTCAAGGGAGATACTGTAGAACTGAAATCGCAGTCTTTCATTGTCAGGCTGATAACTTTTCACCTTATCCTCTTATGTCCATAAGTCAGTTCCAATGCAAACTCCACTTTTCTTTAAGAGAGATTTGGATTTAAACATTTACCTTAGGATTAAAATATCACTTGGTAATTGGTAGTATATCTTCCATAGCAAGGCGTTATAGGAAAGCCAAGACCAACTCTACCTCGGAATTTTTCGAAAGAGCCTATAACTTCGTTCTGAATCACTGAAACGTTTTCGCCGTTTTTGGCTTGACGTGTTTTGACCAAACTAATTTACTATCTAAGGTATTACTTCCCTGGACAATTGCCTGCCTGAGCCTTATAGCAGATAGCGTAATACAAGAACCGGCAGAGAGGCTGACAACATCGTCTTAGGTATAGGCCTGGCCGCAGACTTCTGAAACGTTTAGAGCAGAAAGTCGATCATCATGCATCACAACAGTGGAGCACTGGTCAATGCCTGTGTGAAAAGGAAGAAGCCTTTGAATTACCATTTGTAGTAGGTGCTAATAACCTCCTAGTTTATTTATACTTCTCTGAAAAATCTCTAGATTCGTGAGTTTTTGTCATTGGGTCGAACATTTTGACCTCTTGGTACCTCTCTTCTAATGCTACCGCCTTTTACCCTATTATTTGGCGTGTCTATTATTGCTATGAGCCCGCCGTATGATTACTTTTAGGTAATTGAAAACGTCTAGGTACTAGGTTTTTTAGTGTGTTTTGGCAAATGTTCATGCTGTCGTTTTGAAGCACAAGCTTAGGCTAGTATTTTCAGTAAAAATTTGTCACTTTTGCAAACCTACACGATCTAGGCTCAACGAAGCATTTATTGTGGTGCCTTTTAATTCTTAAACACAAAAACTTGCACAAGAAGACAATTTTATCTTCATTTTATCGTCATTTGATGGTTTAGAGCTAACGACTTATCCTAAATAGGCCTGGCTTTTGAAAAACAACCTTCTATAAAATTGTCGTATTATTGGAAGGTCATTCCCTTCTGTCTCTGCACACTCCATTGTCACCTAGAAAACCTTGGGTGGAACTAATTAAAATTGTAATCTTCTCATGCAACAATGTGTCGCAACATTACCATACCATTTCACACCTTTCAATACCAGCAGGCTTCTCTATATGTTTATATCTTCTCTTCTACTATAATGAAACTATGGACACTCATCTAACCTCTTTTTGTCATTTCTCTCTATTTTTTAGAACAACAAAAACGTCGACGATTTCATCCCTTACGAAATCTACGTCGAATGTTTCGACGTCGCACGTTAACCAGTGTCGACCTATCATCATCTTCCTCTTCGACTGTAGATACAAATCAATTATCTGCATCATCACCATCGTCACCGCTGCAACATCAAGAACAGCAACAACTGACGCAAAAACAAACACAGCACGATAAACATCAACAACAACACCTCGAACAGCATTTGGCCAAAAAAACACAATCACCACCGACCGTTGTTGGTAGTAATACCTTATCCGTACCTGCGCACGGCTATGTTGGGACATCGTCATCATCAACGTCTTTGCCCACATCACCCCTATCGCTGTCACCTACACCTACAGCACTAGCTGCTGGCAGTCAAACTTGTGCCACCAACAAAGCAATATCACCGTCACATCACAAACCACTTCACGACCCGACCAATCACGAATACGACGACGATAACGACGACCAGCACCACTATCATCATCGTCACACACACTACAACCAGGAGCAGCACAATATAGTCGACGTCACGAGCGGTGCAATGTCACTGTCCACGTCAGTACATCACCAGCAATATGCTACAAGTACCACCACCACATCCGTTTCATCGTCAGCCATTGCAACGGGACGAAATCTGATCGGGACATGTGGCGGAATTGGTGTACTGCCAGGAGCCTTTACCAACACCAATCGAACATCATTGCTCGGCGGATACTACATTGGCAAGGACAAGATTACAAACACATCTGGTCTCATGGCACGCGAAACGAAACTGAAAAGCACCGGAACGGACTTGATGAATGATCTCGAAAGCAGTCGTGAGATGACTGATAGCCAAAGGAGTCTAAGCGAAGGACGATTAGTTGACAGGTTAGTTCCATTGTGTTCAGTGTGATTGAATGAATGATTGTGAGTGTGTCCCTTGTACAGTGTGTGTGGGACAAAAGAACACTTGAAGATTCTACAGATGGTTGCCGCATCGCTGGGTCTCGATATATCGTCGTTGGTCAAATCATGCTTGATTGGTCTCCTCGTAATGGGCACCTTGAACGAGAAGAAAATCACCGTTGTATCTATTTTCGAGAACCGTTGGTATGTACTAAAACACACGCTCACTGTTGCACACGCACACACCTATGGCTATGTTGCGTGTAATCCCTTGGTGACCCAATTTCGCGCGTAAGAGTCCTTAGCAACCGGCTTTTCCTGGCAGTATGTGCTCGTATCTGGGGGGCGTTCGAACGGTTTATGTTGGGGCTGTACATAAGTGGGTTTGTCGCCACTTATTGGGGTTCATTCGTCCTGGTTGCTTGGTGACGATTTGTTGTGCTCCTGCTCCTGTAGGCTTTGCATTTTAGCCTCATATCATCCCCTCTATTCGTCTGGTCGCTTTTTCATTTGCCTCGTGTTCGCATTGGTGCTTGAGTAATGACTTGCAGCAACTCTCCACCATTCTCCCGTGATGCTCCTTTGAATCACTCAACCCACGAAGCGCTACAAGTAGACATCATTATACGAATACAGGCAAAACATACTTTTTATGCGAATTGCTCTCAGGGAAAATCCGGTGTTTAGTAATGTCTACGAAACCTCAATGAAGTGAAAACTGTTTGCTGCACTCGCAGCTTCAAGCTTGTGTTTATGTTTGAAATTTCCCTTGCTTAACGGTGATTTTTCTTATAACATTTTCTGTTTGTGTAACGTTAGGTGGATCTGAGTGATTGCAAATAGTATGCAGGTCGTTTGCAAGACCCGTACAAATGACAGCACAAACGTATGGTCTCTACTGCCCCCAGGAACTGCTGCCGCGAGATTGTTGGATTGTTTTCCAACAACTCTTTTCGTTTACACTGTTTAATTAGGTATACGATGAGTTTTAAGTAGACGTTGTCTTAGCGGTAATTAAACTAGCGACATTGTGTTATGCGTGAAAGTACGAGCTGCTATATGCGAGACAATTAAATCGGGTCCAATGGATCCGGAGCGAAGGAGCTAATTTTAGCAAGTAATCAACAACTTAATTTCATAATTCAAGTAGTTTCTGCGAACTCAACTGCTTGAAAGTGTTACAAATGATAAGGCAATCGTTTGTCTTTGACATTGCTAATTGATTCCATTCGGGGATTTTTTTGGTTACGCCGTTGTTTGTTACTCAACTTCGTTTGAAAACTTTGTTGACTTTGTCAAGTTAAATACAATATTTAATGGAGATACCTTTTACTACGTTTTGGTTTGGCATTTGAGCTTGGTAGGCTTATGTTTCTGCTCAACTCTTACATTTTTTGAATACCTTGGCCCCACCTCACTGGCTTTCAGTTGATTCCCCAACAATGGCAGATTTCCTAAGACCCTGAGGTACTGCTTTATGAAGACACGAACTTTTTCCATATAAGACCAAGTTATATATGTAGGTATTAAACCAGACAAAAAAAAGTAAGCGACAAAATGTAAAGGACACGTTATATATGGTTTTTGTTCTATGGTGATTAAGCCGGACTCCAAAATTTCTAACGGACACGGCGCTGTTCTTTCTGGTGTCTCTTGAGGCCACTTTTGAAAGTTAATTTTTAATATGATCGAAGTTCTTCTTCTTCTTTTGATGGCGCTACAGCCCGGAGGGGGCTTGGGCCTCAACCCACAAGCGCTTCCAGCCAGCCTTCTCCAATGTGTGCGCCATTTGAGTAAAGGGCATCCTCTGTTGCGTTGCCCCAATGGCATTCGCATTCAAAAACTCTTCGGGCCGGAGCTGTGTTGTCCATACGCTTTACATGCCCTAGCAATCTTAAGCGTTGTATCCGTAGATACAGGCACATGCCGCCGTACAGCTCATATAGCTCGTTATTGAATCTTCTCCTCCAGATGCCATCAACGCAAACAGGACCAAAGATCGCACGCAGTACTTTTCTCTCGAAAAGACCAAGAGCTTCCTCATCCACTTTTAACAGCGTGCATGCTTCTGCATCATAAAGCCAATTTGATCCTTCGGGCGAGGGCTCTATTACTCAATTGCCTCTTAAGCCCAAAAAAACAGCGATTGGCAAGAGTTATTCTGCGTTTGATCTCGGTACCGGTACCCTATTTACTGTGGAGCCGAGGTAGACGAAGTCCTTGACTACCTCGAAGTTTATGCTGCCCTTTGTGATGCTCTGTCCGATACGTTGATGTTGTGCCTCCTTTCTTGATAACAACATGTATTATACTTGGTTTTGCTCACATTTACTGCTAGAACCATTTTAGCCGCTTCCGCTTCAATGGCAGCAAATGCCTCATTGACGGCTCGCTGTGTTCGACCAATCACGTCAATATCATCCGCGTAAGCCAGCAGTTGAACGGACTTTTAAAAGATCGTTCCTGTGATGTTGACTTGCGAGTTTTGCACATCTTCTCGAGTTTTAAGTTAAAAAAGTCATATGACAGCGCGTCGCCTTTCCTAAACCCTTGAACCTACTGGAAGTCTCGGTAAGTTCGTTGACGACCTTAATGGAGCAGCGAGAGTTATACATCGTTATCCTACACAATCTGACGAGCTTGGTAGGGATATCAAAACTAGACATGGCTTTGTAGCTCGTCTCTATTCACGCTATCGTATGCGGTCTTAAAGTCGACGAATAGATGGTGAGTATCAATCTGCATCTCTTGTGTCTTTTCCAGGATCTGCCGCAGTGAACATTTGGTCTACTGTGGATTTCCCTGGCCTGAAACTACACTTATATGGACATATCACGCTGTTGATGAACGGTTTCAGGCGTTCACACAAAACGGAAGAGAAGATTTAGTAGGCGAGGGGGCTTTGGGGATTTTGTAGGAGAGGCGATAAGGGGACTTATCCCTCTATAGTTGGCGCAGTCAAAGGGGTCTCCTTTTTTATGGATCGGGCAAACGACACTGAGATTCCACTTATCGGGCATGCTTTCTCCGACCATATCTTACAATTGAGTTGGTGTATGCGTCCCACCAGATCATCCCCAGTTGCTTTAAACAGTTCCGCGGACAGTCCGTCCGCTCCAGCAGCTTTGTTCGACTTAAGTCCGGATATTGCTACCTCGACTTCGTCAGAGTCGGGGGGACGGAATTCTTGTCTATCGTCGTCCAGAATGAGTGGGGTGTTCTGCCTGACAATGGAATGTGGGTTCTCGTCGCCGTTTAACAGTCTGCAGAAATGATTCTTCCAAATTCTCAGCATCGACTGCGATTCTAAGACCAGTTGTCCATTTTCGTCCCGACAGGCTTCAGTCCGAAATTTATATCCATGTGATAAATGTTTTACTTTCTGGTAAAACTTTAGGACTTCATTCCTGTTGTAGCACCTTTCCATCTCTTCAACCGCGCGCTTCTCATGGTCTTTCTTTTTCCGGTTCTCTTCTCTCCTTTTCTGTTAGCAGAGCTCACGAACAGCTCTCGTTCTGTCTGCACTCGTCGTCAAAATACAAGTTTTACCTGGGTGGTGTGGTAAAACCCAGCACATTAGTGGCAGCTCCTTTGATGGTTTTTTGACAACGATTCCCGTCTTCTTCTATTGTCAGTGCAGGCCATGTCGAGCTTTCAGAGAGTTTTTGGGAGACTCGATCGGCAAAGTTCCTAGCGGTCGTTTGTGTTCTTACCTTGGCTGCAACAAGGTAATGATCCCAGTCGATGTTGGCTCCTCGGAAGGTTCGGACATCGGGAATATTGGAGGAGTGTCTGACGTCAATCGCAATGTGATCAATCGGGTTGATAGTTGATTGATCAGGGGACCACCATGTCCCTTTATGGATATTGAGGTGTGGGAACCGCGTTCTCACTACAGAGAAGTCCATGAGCTGTGTTTTCCTATGACTCTAGCAAAAATTTCTTCCTTTCCCAGCTGTGTATTAAAATCTCCTAGAACGATGTTCGTTTCGTAGCGGGAGCATTTATCATATGTTCTTTCTAAGAGATCATAGAAGTCATCTTCGCTGCTGTCATCCCTGTCCTCTGTCGCAGCGTGGGTGCAAATCAGTCTGAATTTAGCTTTGATGCGGATTGTAATGAGGCGCTCGCTT
Organism: Merodon equestris; assembly: GCA_958301585.1. Classification (NCBI taxonomy): domain Eukaryota; kingdom Metazoa; phylum Arthropoda; class Insecta; order Diptera; family Syrphidae; genus Merodon; species Merodon equestris. The sequence continues at coordinate 113,142,847 of OY284416.1, forward strand.
GTGAATTTAAAGATCAAGACTTTTTGCCTAGGTCTACCTCGAACAAAAAATCCACATCCGAATAAGCGCTGTCTTCCCCCTCTAAAGCAATCGCCGTAAAGGTCGCAGTTTTTCATCCTCCTTTTAGCCGGCCCATCCCACCGCCATTTCTGGATTGCGGTAAAATCTGCTTTGTAGCAGTCAAGGACATCAGCGAGTTCATCAGCTGCACGTAGTGTGTTAAGTAACCTCACATTCCACGTGCAGAGCCCAAGTTCATAGTCCTTTTTTGTTTTACGTTTGCCGGGGTCGTCAACAGTGTATCCATCCTTATTCAAGGCTTGTAGTTGTTTCGGAGTGAGTGGATCTGGGAGTGACTGATCCTGTTTTCTGGCGCAGGAAACTCGCCATTCACCCTTCCCCGTTAGTAACTCCCAGAGGGAGTCTCCAGATGGCACCGCGAGGAGTTGGAGATAAGACTTGCTAACAGAGCCGCAAGGTGTTCGTCTGCGGTGGCTCTTCTCGCTTTTTGTGGAGCCAACATCCGTCGGGCAGATGTTACCCCTACGAGGCCTTTGTTAGTCTTTAGCACCCAATATGATCGAAGTTAAGCTGTAATAAAGGTTGATGTCTTGATACCAACGTATTACTTACCCACTTATACGCTACTTAATCATCTGCGTAAGTTATTACATGACTGGAAGAACCTACATATAAGATCGCTAGTGTAAATGTATCAGAGGGTCATAAAGGAGGTTATCTGATCACACTACAATCGTCCGCTTCCAATTTGGAATCTCATACTAAAGGGTTGCACATTTAAACAAATTCACGTTTTGGGGTCTTTCTAGCTTGGTTTCGAAGGCCTGGAGTATGGCCAACTGTACATGTTACACGTCCCAGCCAAAGTAGTCGTTGGATACGTGTTATAGTCGCCTGATGTATGGCAACAATGATCCTTTTCTTTTATTCATATTCAGTTACCCGAAGAGAAGGTTCTCATCATCTGTAAAAAGGCTCTATACTTTTGCACCATAAAGCCAAACTAGGATGATGATAGTCTTATCGAGTGTTTACTTAGTCACCCTAGGGTTATGCTACTCAACTGTTTTCTTAATCCACAGAAGTAGCAATTGACAAGACCAATTGAGACTTGAGAACCGAGGTAGATAACAAGTAACCACCTAGTGCTTCTCGCTTGCTCTTCAATACTGCCAAGTTCGTTAAATAATATTAAATATATGTGTACCCACCAAAGCTTAGTGATTAGTATGTTGAATTCTCACAGGGAGAATACAGGTCATACGAGTATTTCGCGTTGAAATTTTTCTGTGGACTCAAGTCGTTGTCTTTGGAATGTTCGTTCTATTTTATTATATATATTAGCTAGAAGTCGCTCGGAGCTAAACATAAGACTTCATCTCCAGTTATGATACGTTTCATGACCAGCCTCATAGAGACCACATTTTTAATGCAGTTTTGTTTCTTATAATAACATAAAAATGAGTAATTCAACTAAAAAAAAAAAAAATTGAAAGCATTTAGAAATAAAACACAAATTTAAGAAAATGTACAAAACTTATAAATAGATGAACATTTTGATAGTGGGTATTGGCTCCCCGAACATCTATCAGTCCTAAACGTGTTCGATGGAATTCATGTCCGGTCTTATGGCAGGCCAAGCCATTACCTCAATTTCCACTTCTTGCAAGTAGTCGTTAACGCACCTAACAACGGGTGGTCAAGCATTGTCGTGCATCAGCAAAAAGTTATCGCCAATAAATGATGCGAATGGAACAACATATTCCTCCAGGATGTTGTTGATGTAATAACTGGAGTTCACCGATCGTTTCACGATGCACAGCTCGGTTTTCCCGGACGGAAATTCCCCCCACACCATGACTGAACCTCCCCAGAAATTTTCCCTCTTCGGCAACTGTTGCCGAAGGGTATCTCCCACCTATTCGCCTCCACACTCTGCTACGTCCATCTGATGACCGCAGACAAAACCTTGACTCATCAGTGAAAAGAACTCTATTCCAGACGGCATCGGTCCAATCTTGTTGAAGGCGAGCAAATTCCATTCGACGTCGCTTGTGCTGTACCGTGAGTCTCGCCGCCTCACCGTTTGTGCATTCCCAGCTGTCCCTCTAACAGATTGAAGTTTGTGAGTCAGTTCAATCGCTGTTTGGTGACGATCTCGAAGGGTTTGAAGCACCAAAAATCGCTCATCCCATGCAGATGTTGCTCTCGGTCGATTTGTGCCTTGACGTCGGGTATAAGAATTGGTTTCCCTGTACCTTTTAATGGTTCTTCTTGGCGTCGTCTCCGGTTTTTTAATCATAATAGCGAATCCTCAATCAAAGCCAGCGCCCTGGCGACTTCTTCTACCGTTATTTACATATTTTTTCACAAAAATTACTAAAAAATTAATAAATAAACAAATTGAAATAAACTCATTAAAACATTTACGGGATCACGGAAGCCAACATTGGTAAAACTCGCGTCTAATATGAAAAAAAGTGACTAATACGCGGTTTTCCTCAATATGATGCACGTGTGACAACGAAAATAAAAAGAGATCATGCTAAAAAGCACACAAATGTTCCGTTGAACTGAAAAAAATAAAGCTCTGCAAAAACATAGCGGCATATTATCGAAATGATATCGACACATCAAAAAGTATGACTACGCCACTGTTTTTGTAACTCAGTGTAGTTTAGGTCTCTAATTTTTAGACTTTTTTTCAAAACTTTCCCCGCCTTTTTGGAAGTCTTGGTGGTACTGGTAACTTTTTTGTACCTTCAAGCATGGTCACCAAATGCCTTCAGTAACTTTCGCAGCAGAAATTTTATAACGCAGACAAAATTTATTACAATTTTATTATTGCTCAGAGTTTCAAAGTTTGTTCAAAAAATAAGGTGACTTTTTGGATTTCGCTGTTCTAGTTTTTTTTTTTTTGTTGGTACTAATGTCCCCTAAAATATGTTGACATTGTCAACTATTTTGGATATTTAGTTAATTTTTCTAAGAAAAAAAGGTTAAGAGCCCTGGACGCTCAAACAGGTCAACAACGTTTGAAAACGTTGAAGCAGTGAAAAAATTTGTTAAAGAGAATTGTCGAATCACTATCAGAGGAGTTTCTGAGGATATTAGCATATCAATTGGCACATTCCATGATATCTTTTAGATATTTTGGACATTAAACGTGTCAGTGGAGTTTGTTCCGAAATTGCTAAACTCTGACCAAAAAACCGTGACTGCATGAGCATCGCCCAGAAGCAGTTAAATGACGTAAATGATGGTGCAGATTTGCTGAAAAGGGTCATCACTAGCGACGAAACATGGCTATGTGGTTATGACCTCCAAGCCAAAGCTCAATCATCGCATTGGCAACGACCTAGACCGAAAAAAACATACCAAGTCTAAACTTGACTAATCAAATATGAACGTTTTGCTCACTGTTTTCTTGGATTACAAGGGCGTGGTTCATCATGAGTTCCTGCCGGAAAGTTATACGGTCGATAAGGAATATTACCTTCGCCATTCGCGTGAAACAATACGAAGAAAATATCCGGATGTATGGGAAACAAAATTAATCGCTGTTGCACCACGATAATGCACCTGCTCACCCATGATGTTTCAGCCGCTGTATTAAATGGACTTGGCCTCCTGCGACTTTCTTCTTTTCCCAAACCTGAAAGGACCCATGAAAAAACGGAAACTTGTCACGATTGAGGATATAAGGATCGTATCGCTGGCAGAGCTCAAGGCTATACAAAAGGCGCATATTGGAAGTGTTTTGAGGATTGGAAAAAACACTGATGTAAGTGTATTGTACAACATTTGAGGGGGATTACTTTAAAAGGAAGAAAAATAAAAAGTCACCTTATTTTTTTAACAAACCTCCTATATGTGCATAAATATAAGGTCTTCGTTATTACTCGTATTTAAAGAGCTACAAAACGCTCTCCTAAAGTCGAAAGAGAGCTAGTGAGTAGCGATTTGGAAATCAAGGATCTTTCCAGGTCTAATGTTACATTCATAAGAGCCGGTCGGTTTGGTGATAAAGTGCTGTGATGTTAAATAAATGCAAGCGCTCAACTAAGTTATCATGTTTCTTAGGCTGTATAGCGACCTGCAGGTTACACAGGGAATTACAAATAGAAACAAATAGAATTACAGAAAGAAACCTTTCCAAAGATTCGAATCAAGAAAAGAATCTATTTTGTATAGGTATAAATCTGCTGTATTCAAAGCCAATTAAAATATTAGCTTTTTTCAATCCTTTTGCAAACTTTCAACTCCAATTAAAAGGTTTTTCGACCTTTTTTTTTCGTGATCCAGAGCGGTTTTAATAAAGGCTAGCATCAGTATGTTGCTCATAAAAGGTCTATTAAATCCCGTTTTGTTGTTTTAAAGTCGTCACTAAGTGCAAACAAGAGCATCGGTGGCAATTTAATTTAAATTTGTTATTGCAGAGCTGTTAGGTTAGGTTAGGTTAGAGAAGGGGAGTGTGATGGTTAAACATCACTTCCACTCGGAGGCCAAGAGGTCCATTGTGATTCCCTTCATTTGTGTGGGCACACATAAAATTAACCTGTCCTATCACGTGGTGGCTGAAACCACCCCGAGCTCTTAATGAATTTTAGAAGATCCGATATATCTGCATTAGCCACGTCCGCAATCTCTGTAAAGAATCTTTGGCCTAGCGACACTAGGCGTCGATTCTGGAGAGCTGGGCTGTGGCAAAGCAGATGTTGGATCGTATCAGTTTCTTCCTCATCACCGCAGCTCCGGCAGAGATCGCTGGATCCCGAGTCTCATTTCCGGAGCATTGCTCCAATGGGACAGTGTCCTTGTATCACTCCGACGAACATACGGATCGAGTTACGGTCCAGCGCCAGGAGCTTCTTTGTTTTTCCGATATTGAGCTCTGGCCACGATGATCTTGTCGTATAGCTTTCGTTTCTTGTAAGCCAAGACGAGTTGGTCTCTTTGATGATTGTGTCGTTTATGATCCGGTATAATGCGCTGATCGGTGGTTGCAATGACGTGTCCGCTTCGCTGATGTCCATTTCAGACCCTTGCCTGGTCAATTCGTCTGCTCTTTTGTTCCCTGCGATTGAGCTGTGGCCCGGGACCCAGCAGAGTTTATCTTTGTGGTGTCTGATGGTCTTCAGTGAGTCGCGACATTTCTTGACAGCCATTGATCTCGTTATACAGGATTCTATTGACTTCAGTGCAGCCTGGCTGTCTACGAAGATAGTGACATCAGATGGTGGGATATCGGCTACCTGTAGGTGTGTGGATGCTTCCTCTATTGCCAGGATTTCTGCTTGAAAAACGCTGCACAGATCAGGGAGTCTGAATGATTCCTGTTTGTGGAGGGTATCAGAGTAGAACCCGGCCCCAGTGCCTGTGTCCATTTTCGATCCGTTGGTGAAGAGAGTGATCTCATGTCATTGATTACGGCGTTTGATAGCCACTCTTCTCTGTCGGGGAAAAGGATAGGTATACTGAGAGAGAAGTCATTTTGGGGGGAAATATAGTCGGTCGTAGCTGCGGGGCAACTAAAACCATGTTTTCTTCCCAGGTCGTCTATTATTCTGAGTATGGCCGCATGTCCATAGTTGGCTTGCTTCCACAGAGAAGGCTCCCTTAGTCTGAGAGCGCTCTTTGCAGCGCAGCCTTTTATGAATAGATCCAGGGGAAGGAGATGAAGAATCATGTCCAACCCTGCTTGTGGCGTGCTTGTCATGGCTCCCGTTGTACAAACAGCGGATGACTTTTGTACTTTGTTGAGCATGTTCATATAGCTTTTCGTGCTGCTGGCAGTCCACCAGACTAGGGCCCCATAAGTTAAAATGGGTCTGATGATTGCTGTGTACATCCAATGAATGATGTACGGTTGCAAGCCCCATCTTTTCCAAGGTCTTTTTGCATGCATAAAAAGCTTTCAATCCTTTTTTCATCCCTCCAGGAGAGTTTTAAGTCAAGAATGATGCCTAGATATTTGGCTTCCGCTTTGAGTTTAAGTGGAGTGCCCTCTAACTTTGGGGGAGCAAATATCAGAATTTTCCTTTTCCTGGTGAACAAGACCAGCTCGGTTTTCTGGGGGTTTATTCTCAGACCGTTCTGTCTAGCCCACGAGGAGAGTTCTCTCAACGCAGATTCCATTAGTTCACTGATAGTTTGTAGAAATGTACCTTTTATCAAGATAACCAGGTCATCCGCGTACGCTATGATCTTTGTGTCTTTCTCCATAAAGAATTTGAGGATTTTGTTAACTGTGAGAAGCCACAGTAGGGGGAGAGAACTCCTCCTTGTGGTGTGCCTCTAGTTGTCACTTTCCTTATGGAGCTGTGTCCAATGTATGCATTGATAATTCTGTTCTTCAATATATTTTCAATCCAGATTACTATGGATTTGTCTACTTTTATGTCCTCTAGAGCTGTTATTATGGCCTCTGTGCTTACATTGTTGAAGGCCCCCTCTATGTCGAGGAAGGCTGCCACTCTTTTAGGTTCAGAGAGCCCTCAATTTCACGGACAACACTATGCAGAGCACTTTCCACTGATCTGCCTTTAAGGTAGGCGTGTTGAGTGTTGCATAAATTGCGTGAGTTGATGAGTCCTCTGATGTATAGGTCAAGGAGTCCCTTCAAGGTTTTCAATAGAAACGACGAGAGACTAATTGGCCTATAGTCCTTTGCGGTAGTATGGGATGGTTTACCTGCCTTAGGTATGAAAATTACCTTAATTTCTCTCCACTGTGTTGGGATGTACCCCGTTCGCAGGCAATTGGAAAAAATGCTTACGAGATGGGGTACAGTGTGGATCTGTGTTTTTTGAAGCATCGCTGGCAAGATATCGTCCGGGCCCGGAGATTTTATTGCCCATGATACTTTATCCGCTGTGATAATCTTGTTTATCACTTCTTCGGTTGTGTGAACCGTAGGAACCGTCGTATCGAAGGAGACTGTGGTTTCAGGAGTTTTACAGCCTGGGAAGTGGGTTTCAGTTAGCAGTTCTAAAGATTCCCGACTGGATACTGTCCAAGAACCATCTGGTTTAAGGATGAATCCCCGGACGCAGGGGTCCTTGGATAGGATCTTCCTGAGCCTTGCGGCTTCGTTGAGATCCTCTATTGATTCGCAGAACTCCCGCCAGGATTTAGATTTTGCTGCTGTTGTTTTGCTCTTGTATTCGTTGAAGCTGGATTTGTAATTATTCAGCGCTGTTGGTCCTATACGTTTTTGTGGAACTTGGTATGTGGGCCCCTTTGCAATGAGCGCCAATATTTATCCCTTTCCGGAATAAAATCAAGTTCATTTAATAAAGTAAAAATTGGAGATTTAGGAAGTTATTAACTTTATGGCTTTTTCATTGTGTAAAACATTTCGGATAGTCATCATAACGCCCTATATAGCAAGCTGATGGCAAAAATGCCGGCAAGCACAGCTTTAATACAACGCTGAACAATGTGACAACTTTATAATCTTCCAGGTAAGACCCAGAAAAACGTACATTTCAGATGACTTTTGCAAGATATTATTTTAACCTTGCTTTTACTGACGTCTAGATATCTGGTGTAGTTTAGGTATTTCCCCCAGACCTCTTCATGCCATATGTCAGGCATGGTATCAATTAGTCTGGTAATGGCGAAACACTGTTGACACACATATTCACAGTGTTCCCTTTGTCGTTCATTGTTTTAAACAGCGAGGTAGACGATCTAAATGACTTCCTCAATCCCTATTTCTCCCTTTTGACCATTTTTTTTCAAATCTTGCTCAATCCCCTTAACCTCCAACGTCCTCCCTTTTATTGCGCGATCAGTTGAAATTGTGCGGCATTTTTCCTGGCACTTGACATACGCCCTGTCGCAACAATAAAACAATAAGTGCACTCCAAACTATCTCACCGTTAAATTCGCAACAACGTCATGATCTAACAATACTCGTGAAATCGGTGCGAGTGTAGCTATTTAAAATTCCGCCCGCGCACACCCCTTGCGCAACCCAAACCGATACATTATACCCTCAAGTGAAGTGGCACTTGCCTTCGATACTATCTACAACGTTTGACATAGATAAAACAAACCGAATAAAAAAAAATCTTTGTTTTATTGCTCATTTGCTAACAATCGTAAATTTTGTGACACTGCTAATTCCAACATATACACATTCCGACACTCGAACGCTTGTTTGATTTATGAATCCGAATATTAAAATTATAAGTCCGTTTATGCTTTGTTTATAATGATTTTGAATATTTTTTTCTAAAATTAATTTGTATTTTGCTTTTTCGCAGCGATTTCAGTAGAGATGGTCTATCGCAGTCGCACGATAGTGTTTTCTCCGAATCGGCAACCGCAAGCAGTTTATCGATCGTACTTAAGGTAAGGCTTTATGCTCCACAACTGATGTCAATTACTTTTAATCTATATCTCGGAAAGCTATTATCTTTATAATTATTGCCTAAATAAGATTAAAATATTCGCCCATCATGTTCTAAGGGGTTGATGAATTATTACCATGACGTAGGACATCAGAACATATTAGTCGGGAGATGGCATGCAACCGTGACAGTAGCAACGGCGCAATGTCATGACATGCACGGCGGTAAATTGATTTTGATTAAAATCAATTTTGATTATATGACAATGGAATGTGAGCGCTTCGGTTGCCACTGTGATGATGGTTGCCTCTGCATGGGAGAGCGTGATGTGAGAAATGTGCGCATCAAAGCGCCGGATGGTGCTAAAATGTGAATCACCTTTGGCAGACCGAGATTTTGCCGCGGAAACAGGCTTGAGTGAATTGTTTGTTTTTTTTAATAGTGAGCGACGAAAAAATAAACTCAGTGGTATTTTACCTTTTTTTTTTAATGAAAGCGCTGAAGTATTTATATTACATGTGTTTGTGTCGATGGGCATTTTAGAAAAGGGCTTCAAAACATGTAAGTCAAATAGTCCATTTATTGAGAGATGAAAGAGAAGCTAGGATGAAAATCATTAAAGGGCTAGGGATGGAAGGTATATCAGGTTAAGTTGTACAAAAATCCTTTATAGCCTTAAAGTTTTCTAATATCTTGCATGGAACTATAATCCCGCAAGGTCCGCGGTGTGTCTTCAAAATACCAACATATTCTGCTATAGTATAGCTGCTCAGGGAAAACTTCTTGAAATTCGCCATTTGGAGTAGGTAGCAATAGGTCCCTTTCATCTATGAACCATATGCGATATAGGTACTAGAGAAATATGATCTCAGTTCAGCCACGGACTCTACAGTAACACTACTGCACACTAGGCATGTCCAAAAATTGACGGGAATTTTTGGTTGTTGAAAAGAATTTTATTTATTCGTCTACATCAATCAAATAAAAGTTTTCTCAGCACTGCACTCCTAATCTCATCTGTTTTGATCAAGGACTTATTGTACACTATGCCGTTAAGATTGAAAAGCATTTAATTTGGTCTTTGCAATCCAGAATGCGTCCAATTGAACTATTCGAATGTACCTCATTTACGAGTACCAGGTATCCTTACCAGTTCAACCTACCCTGATGGACAACATGAATAAGAATTGTCAAAAACACCAGATGACGAGGTTACTCCTAAAAGATTTTAGCTAACCAAGAGCTGGTGCTATGGGTTCCTGGTTGCGACGGTTCAACTTAAACTACCAATTTTCCATTTGGTATCCTGAAAGATTAATTGAATTGACAGATCGACGAGATATGAGCCCGTTGCTGTAATCTGTGTATAGAGCGGGCTTTGCTGTTAAACCCAACTGTTAGCTTGCATTAGCTCTGACTATGGAGATCGCAGGGCAATCTTGACGAGATCAGTAGCGTATTGACGGGGATTTATTTAATGCTAACTGGAAGATAATTTCCTGAGTAAAATAATATATGCAAGACGCCGTAAACTCTACCTGTTAAATTGAAGTTTTTATACGACCCTCGTGTAATGGCTTGAAGATCCTCAGTTAACCGTGCATTGGCATCTACCTTAGGTGAAATGGGGAGCTTATATATAATTGGATGTCGTCTACCGACGTATGTACCATACAGTTCTTGAGAATGGCAGGAAGGTCGTTGTTAAGCAATAAGAACAGTAAAGGTCCTAAGTACGATCCTTGAGGGACTCCAGCGTTGGTTTTGAGGAAGGTACAGAAAGGTATAGCGTTAGCATATCCAGCTTGGCTGCGATCTCCAAGGTGATTCCTAATGAGTCTTAGCGCTGAGGAACCCAAACTAAAATTTGAGAAGAATTTCATGTAGGACCATATCGGATGCTTTAGATATGTAAGTCTAATAGCACCAACGATATCACATGGTCGTTATCAATTTCGTAGCGAAAGCCTTAAACAATCTCTAGTAGAGCGAAATTGCGGCTGCGTGTCGTGGTCTGAAACCTGACCGAAACGTGAAAAAAAATATTTTGTTATTATTCCTTATCATTATTATTTCCATACAGATATAATTTTAGAAGCCTACAAGGATCTAGAGTAGATGGAGGTGGTAAGGATGCTATTAAATATATACATAATGTGGACAATTCGTCCCTTACCATGTTGCATATGTACCTTCTTAGAAAGACGTCGTTTTCAGAAAGACCAAAAACTACTCCAATGGCCAGAAAATGAAAAAATAACGTTTCCTGTGCTAAAGACTCCAGGTTCGCGCCCATTTGGCACTCACAGTTCACAGTGTCGTTGAACATTATTCGCTAAACCTCTCTATCATGAATGTGTTCTTTCTATGTTATGCTGCTCTGTTCCAATTCTTCTGGGTGCTTTCTTATATTGTTTTGCCAGCTTCGGCACGGCCTTCCTCACGATCTTTTTCTTTCGTATTTTCCACTCATTATTCTCTAGACTGTTTGTCCACTGTCCATTCGTTCCATATGCCCTGCCCATCTTAGAATTCACGATTTTATTACTCGGAAAATGCTTGAGGCTGAAGAAAGTCCCTTGAGTTCTTAATTACGTAGTTTTCTCCATTCGCCTATTCGTTTGTTCTGTATTAACTGTATTTTTGTTTTCAAAGACCTGAAATCCACTCGATATTTTCCCCGTTTTTAGCCAGGGACCAATTTTCACATCCAAAAAATGTCACTGACATTATCGTCCCAGTCTTCGCAATCTCTACCCACTATATCTTATATGAAAGACCAAAGACACATCACAAGGGAGATTGTCATTCCATTGCCGTTAACTTTAATTACATGAAACCATTAAAAACGATGTGGCATAACATCTACGCGGCTTCTTCTTCGGCCTTGTGTAATGCATTTCATCTGTCTGCAACTTATTTCATGAGTCGTTTGGGGCACTATATCTACGAACGAATGTAACAAGTTCGTAAAAACAATACATCTGAGAGAAGAGTGTGTACGATAATCTACATGTGGTTTTGCATGGTTTAAGACATTTCACTCGGAATGGAATAAACAGGATTAGAATATCCCATTTACCAGTCCATACCATCACGAATGGGAACACATGTGGGTACTTGGATAGAAATAAATCGCATGTCATGTGGCCAATGAAAGTTACTCATCTTAACTATATGAAACTCTAAAATAAGGAACGATTCATCACATGAAGGACGGGACGAATAACCAGACCACTTTTTGTACCCCATTTCGAATGCCGGATTAGTAAAAAGCTGAAACGACGTAGCCTTAGCTTGGTATCCTTATGAGGATTTTTAAGGCTTAGCCAATTCCGCATTGCGACTATCTTAGCGACTACACGCCACCCTAACGTACGTCAACTTAAACTTAGAGGCTGGCATAAGATGTATAACCATCAATATACTCTCAGACAGTCAAGCAGCGCTCAAACGTTGGGCTCGTATAGTACGACCTCAAACACGTCAAGGAATGCCACGATGCCCTGCATGACCTAGGCTAAAGAAATAAGGTCAAACTCTGGTAGGTGCCAGGTCACAAGGGCATTAGGGGCAACGAAATCGCCGACCAACTCGCTGGGACAGGTTCCAGCGAAAGGTACATGGGTGCCGAACCTTTTTGCGGAATCCTCAAGTTAAAGATTAATTCCCTCTTAGACAAGTGGGAAAAATCGCAACACCTGCGCTTTACGAACAGCGTTCAAAGACTCCGACAATCGAAGATATTCTTACGAACCCTGAACAAAAACTCTATCAATATTCTCAAATATAATAGAGTCTATATCAGAAGACTGGTCGTCTTCTTTCGGGACACTGTAGTCTGAGATATCATCTTAACAAAATTAACCTCTCGCCTGAAACCGACTGTCGACTCGGAGGACGAGGAAACTACAGAGCACATACTTTGCTGCATTCTGCCATCTTAGGAAGCGTATCCTACTCAAAGAAATCATGACTCCTGAGGAAATCATCGCAGCTTCTACGAGGGACATCCTCAGCTTTATTAAGAAAGTAGAGGAACTGCTCGTCAAGCACGCACAATAGACTTACTTTGGTCGCAGTGCTCTATGCTATCTGTTAGCACTAGCCCCAAATAAAAAAAAAAAGAAATCAGCGGCTAGTGAGCATCTTTCATTCATCGCAGTTCTTATTCGAAATTTAAGAGTTTTGAGGATCAACTTGAAAGATGACTTTCCATGTCATGTGTTTTTCGAACGACTAAATATGAATTTGGTGTTTTTAGAACGTCTTACTTTATTGAGTAAAAAAGTTTTGTGTGGAGAACGACATTCTTATTATAGAAGCATTTAGGATATTACAAAAAGCTTTTGGTGACCAGGCCTTGTCGAACAAAATATTTACAAGTGGTGAAATCAATTACATGAAGGCAGAGAAAGTGTTGAAGAAAAGTTGGTTTCAAAGGTTTGGTACTTTGTCCACTGACAATAACAGACTGTTGATATTGTTGGCCTACGTCTCACGTCGTATAGTTCCAAAATCACTACGTTTCTTTGACAAAAAAAAAAGGTCTTTATAACATTAAAGGGGTAATTTTTGACTATGAGGCGGCTATAAAACTTGTGACTTCTGGCTATTCAATAAACTAAAAAGGTCAACGGTGTCCACGTTTCGAGTCCAAAAAATGTGTTCAACTTGAGTCGCTGCTTGAACTTCGGGTCATTTCGACAATCGAGCCTAAGAATTGTTTCGAGAATTATAAACAAACGTTGATATGAATGGGGGAGCCGAAATAGATTTGGTAGAATAAATGAAGGTTTTAAAGTGTATGAGCAAAGTCACCTCCCAATTTGATCGAGGAGTATTTAGTGAATTAGTTATCACATCGCTAACAACGTTGACCTGCGAATGGTAATCATCACATACTGTTGAGCGTAAGGTCTGTAGTTCAAGTCTGTCAACAGCCAAGGACAATTCCTATACGGAAAAATTGTGCAACACCAGTTGTGAATGAGATATGTTACAAAATGCTGACGAAGACATAAATTCATATAACACCTTAATGACATGTAAACATGGAAACATAAAAGTACTGTGAACTACAACCAACGCGACAAATTCAGTTGAATCTCTCAAAAAGTTCTATCTAGGACAACCACCCCCGGAGAGTAGTGAATGGACATCTTCGACACAAACCATCTGCACAAACACCATAAGAGCGTACACTCGTGAACCTGCACGAGCCCTAAAAAAAAAAAAAAAGCCTACCCATAATATTTTGAAGGCCACAAAACAAATTTAAAAAACTAGGTTAATGGGTGCGTCTGGTTTCCTCAGGCTACTACCGCGAGATATGCATGATGAGAAACATTTTACAAGAACTTGACAAACCACCAATCCAATCAAGTGCTTGTTATGCATTCATACGCCGAAAGTTAGTGGTCTGGAGACGATATCAGTATTTGCCCTCGAGATATGCGAGACGAAAAAAGCATGCATCTCTCTAAACCCGATGAATTAGACTTGAAACCAATAAGTATATCAATATTTTAAATATTTTATTTGAAAAATCTGACAGTTTACGAGAAGTAGAAGTTAAGAGTGATGCATCCTTCGCCTACAGTCAACGGCTAAAGGCATCATCATTCACCTTACTTTTAGCCTATTATACCGAATATCCACTGTTCCTTTAAATAATAAACTGAACATAAGTAATTTCCATCTGTGTCATGCTGTAGTGCATACTTTTTCAACTGCGACTCGGAGACGGGACGAATCCATCTTCCAATAGTCTACAATATTAGCAGCATTGACTCTAGTTGATTGCCGAAAGTCTTGTTTTATGCGCCATTAGATTTTATCTGATGTGTTCAATTATTCCGTCGCGTAGTGCCATGACTCAGTCATCATTCGACGACAGCGCAATAAGAGATCATTACCCACAGACACAGTCACAGCCTTAGTCGCCATGGAAATCTGCCTTTTTTTTCGTTTCCATGACTATCGTCCCCATGGGGGGTAGTCTGATTAGTGGAGGTCTTCAGTCCCTAACTTAAATCATCATCAATCTCGCGCAAGCACAATCGTGCCCTCATCAATTCAATTAGATTAATCTATTCGTTAAATTATGGGAGAGCTGTTTGGAATGCCATACAATCGCACACTGCTCCCCAGGAACAAAAGGGGTTTCCAGCCTCTCTCTGCAATGCCTCTCGTACGTAGTGTCATTTCGTTATTCAAGATGACAGTCAATTGGTTGACATCGTAGCAATTGGATGATGCATTAAATTGAATTACCTCTCATCGTCGATGACCAACAGAAGTAACCTAGAGGAAGAGAAGAGAGAAAAAAAAACCGGCCAGAGCCAGGTGAAATTCCAACTGCCAAACAGACCAAACCAATCGGTGGCGCACGACTCCTGCATTATGCTAGCACAAGACTTGATACTATTTTACTATTTCTGCTTCTTCTACCCATGCACGATGTGTAATGTGTCTAAGCTGGCAGGTAGCCACAATATTGATGGTTTACTATGCACAAGTCATACCTGTTCCATCCGTTCGACTCCGTCACTATCATGATCGGTGATGATGATATACTTTTACGTCAGCTTATTGACTTTTCAGTTCTTCACTGCCTTTGGCATAGCGCCCCACTGGAACAAAAAGCAAAAAAAATTGCAGCCGAGAGTACATGAAGAAGTATAGAAGGAAAAAAGCAAAAGACTAATAGATATGAGATTCGTTAGAGGTTGTGCATCATACGGGGATGTGATGGGAGAAGAAGTGCCCCTCACAGCGAGCCGGGAAGCAGGTATCTGTTGGTTTCTTGTAAATAAGCCGCAACATCAGCAGCCGTAAAACCAGAAGAAGAAGACGAAACAGAGGAAGACCAAATCGGTTACCATACTCGACTATCTAATCCGGTAGGCGATATCTGCAACGTCAGTTTTGGTCGAGACGTTTACACGCGAGTATCTACCACGAAGCTCATAGTTGGTATCTAAAACTAGTGATAAAGTTGAATGATATTCTTCAATATTTAATGTTAACTGTGAGAGATAATCGCATTCTCATGTGAAAAATTTGTTCAGTGTACCCTGTGGTCCATGTTCCCGTGTGATTAAAGCCCAGTGTCCTTTTATCCCGTACTCACAGGCTACGTACTTTCTACTTGACCTATTTTGCAGCGAATTCCTTTCGTCGACCGTTTTTGAATTACGGTATTTTTGAATATATTAGCCTTCATCGGCATCATCGTGTGTATCTATTGGTTGACCGATTCGTCGGCTAATTTCCAAAGCAAATTCACATGCAAATCTTGCTAATCACTACCGGTTGTTTTCATTTCTTTTTAACTTGCTTTTCTATCAGAGAAATGGGAAAGATAGTCTTTTTTGAATCTTTAATTATGACTGTCACGCTAGGTGTTACGCTTGCTAGGGCAGTATATGCCGCCGGCTTTATGGGTCATTAAAATTGTGTTTATCCGACATGAATTTGGGACATTTGATTAGCGAGTTTATGGCCTTATATGGGAATCTATCATCTGATTCGAGATTTGTAGTTCGAATAATCCTTCAGTGATGTTGGTGACCTAATTACCTCGTGAAGCTTTGATATCACATTCAACTGAGTCTGGTCAATCGTGATAGACTGGTTTGAATGGCATTTAAGTTATGATGAGTGCTTTGAAGTGCGTCATTTTACGCATATCATTAGGTGATTTCTCAAGGTTTTAATTCCATATTGTGTATCGCTATAGCTTCAAAAATTTGTATGAAATATAGAATTCTAGAAATAAGTACCTCGTGAGCTCTTTTCTCTGAGCCACGGCTGTTATGAGAGATTGTCCAGAGATTAAAAGCATGACATCAAGCTAGACAGTTTTTTGTGGATTTTCGGTGCCTGGTATCAAGTTGTATACCTTTGCCAGCTATTTTTAGATTTTTTTGGGGCAGTACTTCTCACTATAATTTTTGGGGCTGTCGACAAAATTTCCGAAAGGCCTAGAAGGGCTCTCGGGATTAGAAAGAAATCAAAATCTAATAACATTACCAGTGTTAGTCTATGGTTCACAACTCTAGAGTTGACAATTTGAGAAACTCATTATAGTGATCACTCAAACCATCCTTGCTTCAAGAGTGATATCAAGCTTGTGGCCGAGCATGGTAGCCTTAGGTTGTCTCTAACAAAAATTAAGTCGTCGCACCGCCTTTACTTGTATGGCTTTTCTCACCATCACAGTTGAAGCTTTAATAATTGGAGTGAGGTCCATCACTGCAAATATAGGTCGATCCAACAATTAGTATAGAAGTTTCCGCTTAATTAAAAAAGATTTTTTTAATGAGATCAACACTGATCTCTATTAAATAATAAAGTTCGGTTCAGGGCAATTATAAGTGGGTTAAAACATCATTCAGGTAATCACCTGTTGCACTGTTGCAGGCGATCATCCCAAGATCAAAATTATTGACGATTTTTTCAAGAATAATCAGGTCTATAGCCGCAAATTCAATTTGCATATTGTACTTAAAATCCTGCCACTAGACTTTTGGTAAAGACTTTAATGTTTAAATGACATTGGAAAGCTTGCGTGATCGTTAGCGTTATCTTGCTGAAATCAGAGAACATTCAGGCCAAAGTCATTTAATTTTGGAAAAAAAGTCCGTCAACATGTTGCAATAGCGTTCTCCATTCACTCCGATCCATAATCGGCATCACGAAGTGATTTATTTGGATAAGTCTATTAGTCCCCAGTCAATTACGTACCCCTTCATCTAAAAATGTGATTCATCGGAAAATATCAAATTTGATGACAAATGATCTTGCTGATCTAACCATTCATTTAACGAATCTTTTGTAGATTCAATATGCGGTTAAATGAAATGCGCCGTAATGTGCCATAATTGAGGCTCAATTGTCGACTCCGGCGTCGAGTTTAGGTGTCTGGCTGGTTTCGAACATTGTAGCTTACAGCAATGATCTTTCTCAGTCCAAATATGATCAAATATACTTCACTTTTACATGCCTTCATATATTCCGTACTTATTAAGATGGTTATTATACGTAGTTTTTACCATTTTTTGAATGGTTACTGTGAACTACAACCAACGCAAATTCAGTCGAATCTCTCAAATCCTATCTAGGACAACCACCTCCGGAGAGTAGTGAACGAACATCTTCGACACAAAAACCATCGATGAGAGATTTGAAGTATCTCATTAGAAGGTAAGCCGGCCATTTCAATAGTTCAAAATGTAAGACAAATTGCTCACGTGTTGTGTGGTATGTAGCGCCCTATTGCTGGAATCACACTACACAGCGAATTTTTCGAGTGCATTGCCTGAGGTTGCTCCTTTTTTATGATCCATTCAACCAGAAATGAGCTTCATCGCTCTGGACGACAAAAAAAAAAAACAGATCTTGGTCCAGCTTTCTAAGGCCCACTTTCGACGCCCTGGTAGGTCGTTTGGTTTTATATTTTATGAGCTGTAACCTGTAAGGACAAGATCCTTGCGACCAAGACCTTCCACCTAGTCGAGTAACACAATCCCAATTGCTGCGAACGGTCATGAGTGGACAAATCTCGGTCTTCATTAACACTGGCGGATGCAACAGCAATATTTATTTCTGAACTCATTCTACGCATACTGGTAGGTGGCTTCATGTCCAGTAGCATGGAATTGGTTCGAAATTCGATCACAATGGCTTGAATTACTTGCTCCGTAGGTCGAATAAGGTGACCGAAAAAAGGTCGAAAAAACATTTTTCATAGAGCACGTAGTATTTCAACGAAATTCTTCTATGATAAAATGGCAATACTAACTGACCATGCTTGTCTTTGGCATATGTCACGAATTACGCGTGAGCTGTCAAAAATAAAACACTGAAAATTCAAACAGTGAAAAAATCAGGAATTGATCGCCCATTTTCGTAATGAGTATAAATAACAAAAATGTGTTGTTTTGTGGTAAACGATTTCATGACTAATTTGTCAAAGGCTGTATTTGACATCTGTCAAAAAGATCAACCATATATAATTCAGCAAAAACGGTGATGACAGCTATCATCCACACCATCTGTTGGCTCACCCCTTACAAGAAGACATTGACACCTTTCTATCCTTTCCAATAGCGCACTCCTTACGTACATTCCCACTGGAGACAACTGACAAGTAAACAGTTCAACTCTCACCGAAAACCCGGTTACTTTGATCACAAGACACATTCACATGTCCCCATATGCCTCTTCGTTACTCAATGGATTCCATTCCATAGCAAAGCAAATTTAATTGCACGCGCCTGTTTCGCATGTATCTCACGTACCAAGTGCACCTACTAACTTGCATTCGAATTCGACGCAAAGTTTACCATTTCGGGTGAAACCGAACACGGCAACGGGTTATCCATTCTCGGTAGATACAATCTATCTGTATCTTGTCAAAGCTGGCATCGATTTTCAATTACGACTCTCTCTCTCCTCCTCCTTCTCTCTCATTTGTGTGTATGTGTACAACGACAGGTTTGCAGTCACCGAGTGTATGTTAGGTCGTTAAGGTGGCCGCCATCCCACAATTGTCGACTTGTTGTTGAGTGCAACAAGTTGCAACATAGCTTTGTGTTTTGTCTTGTCATTTTTGCACACAACCTAGTTACGAGGGAAAAGTTTACATAAGTTCGCTAGATACGAGTATACACAAGCACGCTTGTTAGCGTTCAGGGTACGATTGTATAACGTAAAAAGAGAAAACAAGTTAGCTACACGATATACGAAGTACTCCTGTGACTTCCTGAATGTCCATGCGAGAAGGAAGTCTTGTTTTAGCCTTTTAGCGCTGGCAGTGTTCTCATTTCCGGATAACTGCGATATTAGTGTGAGGCATTAGTTGATTAATCGAATAAATGGGAAACCCAGGACCAGTTGGCTATCAGATGGAACTGGGTAACTAATGTTAATAGATTGGGAAAAAGAAGACGAGAAAGAGCAATGGAACCTGATATATGTGACACAGAAATGATGCATGGTACGATGTAGTATTCCAGATACGAAGCCATTGTGTATACTCTGAAGCAGTACGTTCCTTTGGGGCACATCGTAAAAATGGAGCAATGATGTTTGCTCTACTTTGGTGAAACGACAGATAGATGGCAAGCTGGAAGTTTATTCTGTTGGGAATCCTGTTGAACTAGTTGGAGATGAATGTGGCGGTGCAGCTGTGCTACGGGTATAACTTGAAAAGGGGGGTTTCGAGGAGGAGTTAAATCGACCAGCCTTTTAAATTAAATGAGAAGAAGATGTGACCTGCATCGGACGTTTAAATGGAGTCGTAATATTCAAGGAACTGTTTAGCATGTTTCTAGTTCGGGCAACTCGTCTGTCAGCTTTCCCGAAGACAAGCGATATGCGATATCATGCGACTCATATATAAACATTTTTAATCCCACATCGGATTTGAAAAAAAAAAAACTCAAAAACCCGATGCAAAACTGGATGTTGGCTGCATATAGTCATAGAGGAATAAGCTGGCTAAGACTCAACTAAAGCTAGTAGCCTCCATTCTCCGAAAATAAATTCAAATTGCGGTTTTCCCATTGCGCTCCATGATGAATCTCTCTATCCAACAGAAGTTTAAGGCAGCTATGGGTTATAGCACACTGCTGACAAGTTGATAGTGAGAACAAGAACCTGTCAATAATCAGGCCCCATTTTAGCCTTATAAAACCGACAGACTTACTCATATCATGGGATAGGGTCTGCAGAAAAGGCATTTAGACGGCGAAAAACTTGAGAAGCTATGGTATTATAAAGCAAGAAGTGTCATTTTAGATTGTGATATTTACAAGTTAAAGTGCAAAGTTTGAGGCTAATACTCTCGGCTCTGCCCACAAAGAGACAGTCTTTTGAAAACATTTTTCAACAGGTATTTGCATTTCTGTGGGTTTATTTCGCATATAGCAGCATCGGGGCATCGGAATAGACTTAATTTTTAATATAGCTCCAAAAGAAAAAGACGAACTGGCGCCCGATCATGGCCCCCATTGAAGTCTCCGTTCAAAAAACCATTCTCTAAAAAATATGCCACTAAAGTTTGTAGTAAAGTGTTACTAGTTGTATAGCATTCGGGTTTTCAGAGTTTTGTATGTTGAGGTACGTAGCCAAATGGGAATGAGCCTCATCACTCAAAATAAATTTGTGTAAAGACTTTTCACTTATTTCCAACGTCCAATTAGCGAGAGCTCTGACTATGGCCTGGTGGTGTCAATTCTTATGTCAAATTCACTTTACAAGTGGATGTGGATAGGCTCATTTCTCTGAATGGACACATCTTTCAGTCACACTATATATTTTACTGCCTTGTTATATTATATGGAGTATTAGTCATGGAGTATATGGAGTCCTTAACATGCCAAGAATTTTTATTGTAATTTATGGATTGAATTCATTATATCTGTGCGAAGCGATAATTGATGATGTCCAGAAGAAGTACGAACTTTACGAAACGTGTACGCGATATTTTCACCGTTTTTTTTAGTAATTTTTCACTGTTTCAGCACATTTTACGAGTACGTGTCGGTACATATTGTTAATCTCCTAGATGTTACTTTTCAAAAATAATCACAATGATAGTTGAATGTGGGCAGTTCAACAATTGCACGAAATTTAAACGGACACGGTTGGTTGGATGAACCTTTCTAGGAATTTCTAGTTAACCACCGAAAATCGGGGTGCTGTTTTCCTACATCGGTGAGATCTCAGTCCGCCATTGCGGTCCTATAACGTATAAGCTCATAAGCACTGTCAGTATACGCGTCACGGATATGCCATCTCTATTTTGCACTAACCTTTTGGAATCTATATAGAGAAATGCTTCTGGGGGAATGAAGCCTGATCGGAGTGTGCTCTTCAAGTAGTAATTGAGGCAGTACGCCGGAGATGTGCTTTCGAGTCATTTTAAGAAAAATTATCGATTTTGTTTAGGCCTACTCCATCGTATAGGTAGTTAATATCTAAAGTATTGGGACTCTGGCATTCTGTACATTCTAAGTCAGGCCCTAAGGCGCTGCCGATTAAATGATTACCATATAAGTGGCGCTATATTAAACCACACTGGACAACCATACGCGGAGATTAGCCTGATTAGTTGACTTCTAAGCAGCAGAATCCTTGTTAGGATAAGGGTCTATATGTCTATTAAAATATAGCTATGTATATGCCAAGATGTCTAACTGCGTGTCTCACCGCCAATGGTTGTCATTTTCTCCAGTTTTTTTCGGTCTTTAGACCCTACATATCGGAGTCCTAAACAACATTGTTTCCGACTTATTCTTACTAACTTGTCACCTTTAACTATAAACTTCTTTCCTATAGTCATTACGTAAATTATGTATAGAAGGTGATTGGGCAGGCCTAGCCTGGTGAGCTTATAGAATAGACCTTCTTACCATACGCTCGATCAGATATGGGTCAGAGAAGCACCCGTACATTGTTTTTTTTTTTGCCTTATTCTACGGAATGTCGGAAACCAGTATTGACGCAGCGTAAATAAAACCAAACTGTTTCTTCGGTATTATTTTCTTTTCCTCAACCCATTTGATCAGAGCTCTGTTTACTTCTTTTTCAAAAACCTTGCTAACATTCGGAAGAACACTAATTGATTAGATGGGTTTATTCTATCTTTATCCCGTTAAGGGATAGAGTGGACCACCGGTGTTTGCCAATAGGCTGTATAATGAATGTTATTCAATTGACAGGTGTTTTAAAACATCGTTTCGGATACCATTTATTCCTGACGACTTTTTATTTTTAAGTGAGTCCAGCATACACAGGAGTTCTTCTCTTCTCCCGGTAGAAATTCGTTCGTTGGCGACAATGCCATTCGCAAGGTTTAAGGCCGTCTACTATAACCTTTATGCCAGTGAAACTGACGCAAATTGGTGCACAGCAGCAAAGTCGTGAAAACCTGAACTATCAATCAGCGAGCAGAGGACTTGTTGTATTTTCAGTAAACGTTCACCTGTGTCTGAGGATCAAAATAGCAATATCATTAACAGTGCTTTACAGTGGCTTTAAAAACCTGTGGGAGATCCTATCAACCGACCACATAATATAATTAAAAAGTAGTGTTCAATAAGTATCAGGAATCTTATAATTTTGAAATGGCACAGTTCACGCGTTTCTGTTAGTAAAAAACCGGTTGTCTAATCTGCTACCGGCTGTCATAAAAGCTAATGGTGGTTGTGCGGTGTGCGCCAATTGAACTGCAACCAACTTCAGATGGCTTTATTTTCCTAAACAGTGAGTAAAACCGCGTCAAAGTTCGTTTAATGACCGCTGATTTCATTATTTATTTAGGTGCAGTAGCACTGCCGCCTCAGTTTTGTAAATTTCCCTTTATCTGTAACGGAATTCACACGTAACAGTGTGATAGCGCTATATTCAAGTGGAAAGTCACAAGTGGCTATCATTAACGCCTCGAACAATAGCAGGCTATACGGAATGGCAGTGTTGCAAAGCGCTATGGAGTGGTAAGAAAATGACTGCTGAACTGATGATATACCAGAGACAACCACGCAACGAAAAAAAAGGACAAAATCCTAACGATGCTCAAGAAATTTGAGGTTCGACAGAGTAATGAAGCTGTTGCTCTAGCACGACAATGGTCAGTAGCCAAATATCGTGTTCTCTCATCGAAGATATTCCCAACCGAATAATGTGTAAACAAATATAACGGGGCAGATCATATAAAAATTAGAACCTTCGATTGTTCTCTAGAGTCATGCGCCACTGTTTACTGGACCAAGAGTGTTTGAAAAATAAATTTCCTTGCTTTGTTTCGTTCACAGTCATCTTCTTCTTCGTCGGTGCTACAGCTCGTGGCGAGCCTGGGCCTCCTTCAAAAAGTCTCTCCAAGTGGCACGATCTTTCGCCAGCAGTCTCCAGCGCACTCCTAGTTGGTTGAGATCTCCTTCCACTTGCGTGCACCACCTTAAATTCGACCATCCTTGACCGCGTCGCCCGTTAGGGCTGGATTCAAAGACTTTTCGGGCCGGAGCTGTGGTGTCCATGCGCTCTACATGGCCTTGCCATCTTAGGCGTTGGATCCGTAGACGCCGTGTTACGCTCATGTCGCTGTAAAGCTCGTATAATTCACTGCTCAGTCTTCTCCCTCATTCCCCATTTACGCAGACCGGACCAAAGATCGAGCGCAGAATTTTTCTCTCAAAACGACCCAGCGCCTCCTCATCCGCTTTCGATAAGGTTCAAGCCTTTGCGCCTTAAGCAGAACCGGGATGATAAGGGTCTTGCATATGGTCAACTTGATTTTCCGAGAGAGCTCTGCTTCTCAGTTGCCTCTTGAACCCAAAGAAACAGCGGTTAGTAAGAGTTATTATGCGTTTGATTTCGGTACTGATGTCATTGCTGCATGTCACTACGGAGCCAAGATAGACGAAGTCCTTGACTACCTCGAAATTATGCCTGCCAATATGTGCTCCCTGGCCAAGACGCCGGTGGTTCGTGTCCTTTTTCGACGACAGCATATATTTCGTCTTGCTCTCATTTGCCACCAGTCCCTTAGCTGCTTCCTTTTCAATGCTCGTAAATGCCTCGTTGACATCTCGCTGAGTTCGACCAATCAGGTCAATGTCGTCGGCATAAGCGAGCAGTTGTACGGACTTGAAAAAGATCGTGCCCCTCGTGTTGATCAGTGAGTTTTGCACCATTCTTTCAAGGACGATGTTGAAAAAGTCACACAAGTCACGCGTGTCGCCCTGTCTAAAACCTTTTTGGACATTAAAGGACTCGGTTAGGTCGCTTCCGACCTCGATGGAGCAGCGAGAATTCTCCAATGTCAATGCACAATCTGACGAGTTTGACAGGGATGTCAAAACTAGACATGGCGCTGTATAGCTTGTCAATATGCACGCCATCGTATGCGGCCTTAAAGTCGACTAATAGATGGTGTGTGTCGATGTGGAACTCGTTGTTTTTTTCCAGGATCTACCGTAGTGTGAATATTTGATCGATGGTGGACTTCCCGGGCCTGAAACCACACTGATATGGACCAATCAGTTTATTAACGTACGGTTTCAGGCGTTCACACAAAACAGCAGGAAATATCTTGTAAGCGATGTTCAGGAGACTTATACCTCTTTAATTGACGCAGACAAGGGGTTCTCCTTTCTTGTGGATCGGACAAACGATACTAAGAATCCATCCATCGGGCATGCATTCCTCCGACCATATCTTGCAGATGAGCTAGTGCATACTACCAACCAGGTCATCCTCAACTGCTTTAAAGAGGTAGTCCGTCTGCTCCAGCAGCTCTATTGGACTTAAGCTTAGAAAAAGCAATCATCGTCCGTTATTAATGGGTCGTTCTGCCTGACAGCGTAATCTATTTCGTCATCGCCGTCCGCAGAAGTAATTTTTCCAAATTCTTAGTACCGACTGCGAATCTATTAAATATTAGGTCTCCATTTTCGTCATTGCAGGCTTCCGTTTTATACCCTTGGCAAGCGAGTAGCTCTCGTCCTTCTGCGTAGCTTGATAGGCTTGCTGCTTGGCTGCGTGTCGTCAAACCATGAGTTCGTGTTGGTGGCGTTTTGAAACCTAGTACCTCAGAGGCAGCACTCTATATGGCTTGTTGACAGCGGGTCCATTGGACTTGTACGGATTGAGCAGGTGTTGGAGGGTTTTTCGAGAGCCTGAGGGAGACGCAATCGGCATATAGTCTGGCGGTCTCATGCGATTGCACCATTGCAACGCTATATGCCGCAGGCCTTACTCAATTTTTCTGAGCCAGGCATATGTATTCGCAGCCGCAACCTGGCTGCCACATGATAGAGGTTGTTAATCCAGAGAGCGCCAGGCCCCCTTGTGGATATTGAGATGCGGGAAATGCGTTCTAGCGACTAAGAGATTTCGCCCCGTTGCGAACTCTATCAGTCTGAATCCATTTTCGGATGTGGAGTTGTGTAGGCTGTGCCTGTCAATGACCCTATCAAAGCGACTTATTTGCCCAGTTTCGCCCAGAAGTCGTCTTTTGTAGCGTCATCCTTGTCTTCGGTGGGGGCTGGGGGCAAATTAGGCTGATGTTGGCGAATTTAGCCTTGATGCGGATTGTTATGAGGCGCTCGCTTACATACCGAAAGCTCAAGAGTTTTGCCAATACAAAACATAACAAAACCGCATAACCGTAGATTTCTCTCCTTATAGCAATCGCCGTAATAAATGTCGCAGTTTTTTGTCCGCCTTTTACCCGGTACATCTCATCGCACTTCCTGGATTGCGGTAATATTTGCTTTATAGCAGTCTAAAGCCCCCACAAGTTTTTCGGTTGCACCTGGTCTGTTAAGGAACCTAACATTCCACTAATTTTTCGTTTTATTACTTGGGTCGTCAACAGTGAATCCGTCCGTTTTTTTTAAATCCGAGGCTTTTTCCAGTTTTTTTTTTGGCGAGATGGCTTTCTACAGTTATGGCTTGCCAGGCAACAGCCAAACCGACATTTACCCTGTTTCGTGGCGCAGGAGACATTCGCTATTTTGTAAAGAAATCCCCAAGCGGCAAAGCGGGGAGGCGAAAATAGGACTTACTAACAGAGCTACTACGCGTTCGGCTGCAGTGGCTTCTACACGTTATTTTGCGGGCCAGCGCACTTCGGATACGCTACCCCTACGAGGCCTTTATTAGTCGTTTACCGCCCTTCGTCCATAGTCACGATATGAATCTACTTGACTGTTCCATATGTTCCGGACTCGCCTTCGATCACGGAGGAAGTTGTCTATCGGCCGATTCAAACTCATATATCCCACCTGAGGCGGTTTAATGTTGTTTTTGGTGAGTCTATTGGTATTACGAATAGTATGAGTATTTCTATGAAGGCCGTAAAGTCACTGACGCACGTTAATAACCCACAAAAATCGAAGTGAATGAACATTATGATCGAACACCAAACAACAATTAGAAGTCACTAAAGACGTTAGCAAATCTAAAGATGAAATGTCCCGTACATTTACCCTTCTCCGCAAAAAGTGATTGCAACATTTTCGAGTTGTCGAATCCAAATGGTTCCGTCGTTGAACTTGTTAGTAATCTATTCTGGGGGTCTTGTGAGTCTTATAGCTCAACAGCCACTTCGTGAAGTGAGCCGACAATGAATCATAACATCTAATGAATTCCTTTCACTTTAACGATCGTAACACATGAATGCCTTACTGTCAAGCCCCTAATTGCCTTTCAAGCGCTTTTGTAACTCCAGATGTAATAAAACAATGCATTCAACCACAAAACAGCCTATCCGCTTCCCCTACTCAATCTAGAAACTTGACGTCTAGTAATGTAGTAATGACGCCTTCCGCTCCTTCTTCTCAGATCGAACATCATTAGCTAGAATGAGCTTAATTACACAAGACCTGTAGACAATCTCAGTTTTACTCACTCCGAAACCCGTAACACTAAGCCTCATCACGTGAACCAGTCACCACACTCACGATCACCGGCCATCGATCACCGAAAAGATATAAAATACATCTTCAGTTCGCTGACATTGAAAGTGAGAGTTGAGTCATCGTCGGGCTTTTTTGTTTAACGCCACCCGAATCCGACTGGCTTATGCCGGAAATGTACAACGAAGAGGTTTCTGTCAGCCATAATTACGCAACATAGCGATCTGCCAACTGCCTAAATGCCACTGCACTTCACCATAGTTGAGTTGCAATCATTCGATGTGACAGTCACAAGTAGGAGAACAAGTGGGAGAAACATGTTTCGCCAGACATCACCAGTTCGCCATACGATCAACACCGGATCGAGTGCATTGTGCTAAATTTCATAAAAGACATGAGATACGAAACCGGCTTTTGAAAAGATCCACACATACAGACAGATCGACACAGAGAACGAGAGATATATATCGATGTTGGAATACCTCGAGCGATAAACTGTTGTGCGTCCCATTTAACGTGTATTTATTCATTTATATGTTTCCAAGCAAAGATCTAAAGCCGTGCCCGAAAAACCAGTCACATGCACACATAACAAGAATGTGAATGCAATGTTGACGGTGTTTTTCCTCGCAGAAGTGCAACGCTGCGGGTTGTTCTTATGCAACGACCGTTGTGGCTTATGCAAATTGTCATATTGTCTTGCATCTAATGGTGACTGCATAACCACTTGTCTGACTGACAGGAGATTATCGTCGGCGCTTGTTGGATACGACGAGATCATTTGTAGGTTGTCTGCCCAAAATTGGATTTCAACACACGTAACGGCGGTGTGTTTCACTGATTGCTTTCCTTTCCTTCCAGTGACATATGAGCGTTTCCCTGATTTTTTCCTGATTGAGTGATGGACGCGTATTTCGAAACGCACGTGTCAATGTCCTCATCGAAGTCGGTTATCTCCTCCATATGCTTGACATTCCTTGTTTCCCTATTTCGGAGATTCCTTCCGTGTTTGAGTATAATTACTGCTAAAAATAGATCTCCACCGAGAGGAACGCCGTCGCTTCTCACCTATTATTGATGCAGTAATGGTATGACGCTCGTTACTTGCCTTATGTTTAATTTTGGAAGGTGAGGGTAGTCAGATTTCGATGATTCTAATGCGAAGGGAGACAGGAATGCATTTAGATTTTTCCGACACAGTTTGTGGCAGACAGTCGAAGGGTGTGGTTTGTTCATTGAAATCTGACGATGACTTTAACTTTTTCGGTAAGAATCGCTCTATTCATATTAACCTAATCAACCGTGTAGTCCTGTGTAGCCCATGGTTCACCTTGACCTTGCCTCACTGCCGACCATTTCATCGGACATCATCATTTACATTAAAGCTATTTCTAGTTCGCGAGTGATGATTGACTTTACGCGAAAGCCGTTCAATATGAAAATCACTTCAGTGACATCTGAGAAAATCGGACGCAGCTGCCTCCGTGCTCGATTCGTTTTCTCCTGGAAGATCTGGGTACAAAAGCCCCTTTAACCCCCCCGTAGTGAACCCCTATCTATAGTTACTTATGCCAACTTCACACTTTTTTTATTTCCAGGCCGAATTAGCTGATGTCCTTCGTAAACGCCGTAATCGCCCAGATGCATCCGACGAAGATTTGGGACTGCCTCGCAGCCCAACTACACCGCAACGTCGTGAAATCACCAATACAACAAATCAAAGCGAAGTCTCATCCCTGAGCCTGCTGAGCATGAGCAGTACCACCGATTTCGATGATGAACTCCCATCGTCGATA
The DNA here is from genome assembly GCA_958301585.1 of Merodon equestris. Taxonomy (NCBI): domain Eukaryota; kingdom Metazoa; phylum Arthropoda; class Insecta; order Diptera; family Syrphidae; genus Merodon; species Merodon equestris. The sequence goes on from OY284416.1 coordinate 113,171,455, forward strand.
ACGAATCATTCGGGAGAACTCTCTTCAACCGCCGCCGATCGGACATCTTCAAGCGTATCGAGCAGATTCTCGGCGGACAGTTCACGATCGGAAGATGTCGAGCTGTTCTCATCGAACTGGACGCGTCTGTCCCATTCTGCTGCAAAGCACAAAATGGCAGTCAGACCGAGCAAGAAAAAAGGACCTACGCGTCACCGACGGACTCTCGAAGTGAGTCGATTTTCACTACATCCCATGATATGTCTAGTAACTTTTTCGTTTTTTTAGAGTTCCGTTCTGCCATCAACCCCGGAGGTTAATGAGGTTGACCTATCGAAAGCCGTTGGCACTGCTCTGGAAGTTAAAGGTTTGTTGTCACTTAACTCCCATGTCGTCTGTGAAAATAGCCCATTTTCCTTATTTCAGATTTTCCCGATAAAGCCAAATCGCGATCCTTACCACCAGGCGTCAATGCTAAAGTTCTCGAGCAACACAGCACCGAAACGAAGCAAACGGTCAGCATAAAACGATCCAAGACCGAGAAAGGCCCATCGCCGAATTCAACCTACGCGGTTCGTAATAACATAACGAAAAGTTCCATTTTTGAATCAGTGAATACGCACAGCACTCCGAAAGAAAACAAGGATGACGAGAGCAACTTCTTCCGTCGCTTTGTCAATAGAAACTCAAAGCGAGGTGCTTCCAAACCATCCGATACAATTAAAGGCGAACATGACAGTCCCCCGGAGAATAAAAAACCAAATCCTCCTGTCGAAATCATGAAAACACCCGCGAAAATCCCTGGCTACTCACAGAAAGTCGAAGAGACACGCAAAGAAATCCGTCGCGAAATTATGTCCGAGGGCAAATCCGCCCTAAGCGCCATGCTAAATACCTTTATTCTCTCGCCCGAATCTGAGAAGATGGTGATTCAAGCAAGTAATGAAAATGTAGCCGTAACCCCCGCGAATAAACCCAAGTCGGGACCGGCAGCTCGGCAGCGCTACATTCCCAAGGATCTGTCGCAAATGCCACCAATGGAAGCAGATATAAATGCCAAGAAACCACGAACAAGCAGCGAACTCATAGACCATGAAGAGTTCAATTCTACCACCATGACTGTGCCAAAAATCTCCAAGTCTTACACCGAGGAGAGCTTCCAATCGACTTCCCTCATCCGCGAGATCGGCGCGATGAAGGACCAACCACGAGAACATTTCGAAAAGAAACCAAAGATCCTCGGACTAAGCGCATTTCAACAGAAGATCTCGCGATCGAATGACTCTTTCACCAATAGCTCCAGCACAGACTCAGTCGAGATCTTCCTAGGAACCGATTATAGAAAAAGGGGAAAATCCGTTGAGAAATCAAAGAGCTTCCGCACCTACATCGACTCCAAAGAGGAAAAAGACGGGGGATCGTTAAAAAGCCAAATGCCGAGTCTTCCAGATCTTACTCAAAAGAATGACGATTACGTGGATGACGACATGCACCGAGATCTCTCTCTCGGGTTCGAGATCAATGACAATAATCTAGTGAAACAGAAACCAAGTGATCTGCCACTGACTCATGGCATATACACCAAGAACATTATCTTGACAACTTCTAAGACGATCCCACCGAGGATCGCCACCAAGTCACCCCTCTTCGGGACATCAGCCTGTAGCAAGAATATCTCGGAAATCGAGGAGAACATAGACAAACTGGTTAAGTCACCATTCGTAAGTGTTTTGCGAAAATCTGCGACAGTAAATGACTCAATGGCTTCGAAACTCGGTCCAAATGTGACCATAAGCCCCATGCCATTAAAGCGTATTGAAGTTCTTTCCAAAGTAGAGAGTAAGATCGATAAAATCCTAAGCAGTGACGACAAAGATATTGTTCTAACATCGCCGACTACCACTCCGGCTGGTCCACCGCCGACTCCGACGACGCCTACCACTCCAGGCAAAGTGATCATGCGAGAAAAATCAGCTAAACCAACAGAAAACATCCGAATTTCATCGCCACAGATAACGCCATCAGCAAAATCAAACAGCTTCAGTCGCACCCGACGAAGTTCTTCGGTGGTTGAGACCGCGGAGAACGACAAGGGCGTTCCGGAGTTCATGAAGATCCAACTTAATCGCGTCGATCCCACGCGGCCCAAGATCAACGTTGTCCTCTCTAAAAACGCCCGCGAAAGTACCGAAGATCTTACTCGTCGCTTCAGCAATGAAAGCGTTGAGATAACAGAAGTCGCACCTTCAACCCCCACGGAAGATGAAAAACCCATAATGAATCGTTCTAACAGCTCGGCATCGTCACACTCCGAAGAATCACTACCAAAGAGCCCTGTAAAGAAAATTCCCGATGACGAAAGCAGTATACTGCGTAGTACCGATCCTAATACTCCAACCCACAATACCAACATCTCCCTTCATGAGCGGCGAAAACTCTTTCTCAGCGAAGATAAACTCAAACTCGATCGTAAGATCGAAGAAATGAAGCTCGAACGCAAGAAATCCATGTCCGAAGAAGTCCGAAAGTGCCCAACCGAAGAGGAACCCGTTGTTGTGATCCTCCGAAAAAAGTCATTCGGTGTCATCCAGCCATCTGTTCAGAATAATAATAACAACAAAGACGATCCCACTCCTGAGCTCATGAAAGTCTTTGCTCGACGATCGCTTAAGATCAAAGATGAAGATCTGCCCGATCCTCCGATCAAAAAGTTCACCCCAAGTATGGACAGCGACAAGGAAAATCAATCTTCCAGCGAAGAGAAACTCGATAAGTTTCCCACCATTCAGCAACAACAAAACGGCGGATCAAAGTCCGATATTGACATTACCAAAAACCGCAACTCCCTGGCCGATTTTCGGACAAACAAATCACAGTCGCTAAACAACAACGGCCACAGCACACCCACGAAAGCCTTCATTCCGCCTATGCGTTTATCCGGCCCGTTTCGGAACAACACCCAATCGTCTCCAGTCATTGGAAAAGCAACTTCCTTAACCGAATCGTCCACGAATAACAACAACAATAACAGTTTGACGAATAACAACAATAACGTATCAAAACCAATTGAACGACAATCCCTTGGGCCTGTTGTCTTGTCCACCACCATACCGCCGTGCATTACCCTCGTCGAACACAATCCCTCCTCAGCGGTGATAACCAAACCCGCAACTATTGAGCGATCAGCCACCATGGCTACCATGAACCGGGTGGAGAGCGAATTCAAAGGCATCCATCAGCGCCGAGCTGAATGGGAGAAGCGGGCCAAAGAGGCTTTGAAATGAACACGCACGGGTGATCCGACTGAGTGAACAAGTAATCTGATATTGACGTATCCACGGGTGAGGTTGATTCCTTTTCGACCATTGCATCCTCATCTACCTATATTTCCCTTTCTAATCGCAGCGAGTTGACAATTGGATTCGAACTGCTGATCCGTTCCTAACAATCAACGCCACACTTGACTGAGGTTTCGAAACATCACCTCAAAACCTCTGTCAATTATCCTTGCTGTTTGGTTTACACTTTAGATAGATTTTACCACTCACCTCCAGTCGAAGGAAACTCGGAAAATCTATCTCAAGTGTAAACCAACCTCGATACTTCGTCCCCCCGCCTCAGAGCCTGGCACTCCCCCTCCCACGGACAGCGATCTATTCATTTTATTTGTTCAGCATGAGCACACGAGGACGAGATTCGATGAAGCAAAAGCGAGACTGTGAGACGATGATAGCAAAAACAAAAAATTTTATGAAAAAAAAAACATGTTTTCTAATAAAGAAAAGAAAAAAACAATAAAATTTTAAATTTACATAGCAAATATACAAATATATTTACATTTTTCAAGTAAGCGTAAAACGATAGCAGTGGACAAGGAGGCGAAGGATATACCATAGTGTGAATGTTGATAAAGCGGCTTTGTTATATTGATTTTACAAAAATAATATACTCGTGAATAAATCTAACATAAGTTATCATTTCGGTTATTATACATTTTTTGTGGGAGCTTAAACTTATTTATAGATATTAAGATCACATAAAATATATGTTAAGAGAGATTAATATACAAACATGTATGGAAAACATGTATGTAAAAAGCGTTAGATATTGATGGAATATGATATACAAAAGAGAGACAAAGCAAATATGAAAATCGTTATTTTTAGTTGTATTATAGATGATAGTTTCATTAATTCTTACTAAATAAAGATTAGTTTTGGTCGAAGTCGATCTACTGGTGTAAAATATTATTTTAACGATTTAATTACTATTGTACTACTATTACTACTACTACTGTTACCACTAAACATGAAGAAATTTCAAAATAATATTAAAACTAAAATTATTGAAATCAATAAAAACACGATTTGAAAAAATATATATGTATAACTACAACCAACAATGTATTATTTGAGTTACAACTCATTGGTGCATATTCAATATAGACCATACCCTTATGTGCCGACTGGCGGAAAATGAAAATATTCGCATCACTCGTTCTACGTAAAACCACTTCCATACACTCACACCTATAGGGTCATTCAGTAAGCTGTCATTTTAAATTTCCCGTCAATGCAAGGGAGATGTTCGTACAGTTTGAATTACTTTGGTCATCATCAAGGGGAGTGTTCCAGAGCATTTAATTGATCAAATTTTAGGTCTCGGACGGATTAGTAATATGACGACTAACTGTTGGGAGTTGTAATTAATTCGTAATGTTTTTTATCCAAAAAAGGTTATTTAAAATGAAATTGGAAAACTATATTTTTCAAAATATTGTCCGCCACTAGTCAATTATTTTTTCAATCTTTCAATCAAATACGAATTCCATGTCACAGGAATATATGTTATCCAATAATGATCCGTTTTTCGCAGTCTTAATAAGTCGCAAGTGTATTCGAAGCAAGTGACACTCCTGTTTCTGGAGAATGCGGCAGGACTTTAAATTTAGTTACGTTCCAAGTAGTCGTTATGCAAAATCAATTTCAGAGTATTTCAGCCGTTTTACTTCAATGCATGACTCAAGTGCATTGGTTGTAGTCGGTACTGATCTGCAGTGAAGGTTTCTTCTGATCCTACGAAATGTGATAATTTTCGTGGGGGCAAACACCCCCATTTATTGAGCTTAATTCAAGCTAAACTTATTCTAACCTAATAACTAATGAGAACGGGTGAGGGGCGCAGAAACTAAGACTGGAGGGGGGGAAGGTTATTGAGAAGATGGAGTTTTAGGCATGGAGTGCTGAGGTTGAAGTCGAAGTTAAGATTCGAATTAACACTTGCCAGCATACGGGAAATGGGTTCATTGGAGCCGTATGAGGTGCGGGGGGTGGACAGATAGAAGAGTCGAGGATTGCGTGTATTACGGGGGTTAGTGTTAAGAGATATGGAGTTATAAAGGGAGGCGCAGACAATGGTACCTGTAAGAAGTCTATGAATGAAGATTATATCGGATACTCTTCTTCTTTCCTCCAGAGTACTCAAATTGATTAGTTTAACACGGTCTTGATAATAACAAAGGTAATAAAGAGAGATCGAGTCACGTAGGGATTGGAGAATTCTTTAGACCAACGTTTCACAAAACCAAGTGCAGAGTTGGCTTTATGAATTATATCATTGATATGTGCGCGGAAATTGAGCTCTTGGTAACATAGTATATCGAGATCGCGGATAACCTGAACGGTGGAGATGGGCTGATTATTCAGGAAGTAGGGACGAAAGGGAGGTTTGATTCGTTTACGTGAGAAGGTGATTGATTGGCATTTGGAAATGTTAAGTTCCAAACAATTTTTGAAACACCAGACGGAAAAGCTGTTCAGTACGATTGAATAAGAGAAGAATCTTGTTGCGAGGAAATGGTCTTGAAGAACTTGGTGTTGTCTGCGTACAGTGAGAGGTGGGAATGTCTGATGATAAACTCAATGTCGTTTATGGTAAGAATAAAAAGAAGTGGACCCAGGTGGCTGCCTTGGGGAACGCCGGAAGAAGCTAAGAAGGGGTTGGAAAAGGCAGATCTGAAACGAACACTGTAGTAACGGTTTTTTAAATAACAAGATATCCATTTCAACGCAGTGGGTTCAAAACCAAGGGATGACATTTTGAAGAGTATTAGTTTGTGGGAGATTTTGTCGAAATCACTTGAAATTACGTCAACTTCCTTTCCATTCTCTAAAGCTGAGAGTGTGAAGGACACAAATTCGACAAGGTTTGTGGTTGTAGACCTGCGTTTAAGGAAGCCATGTTGTTTGGAGGAGATAAGAGATTTGCAGTGGAAACTTAGAGTGTCATACAATATACTTTCAAAAAGTTTGGGTATGTGTGACAGTTTGGCGATGGGCCGGTAGTTGTTAACGACATTCTTCGGACCTTTTTTGTGAACTGGAGTTATAAAAGCGGTTCTCCATATCTGGGGAAATTCTCCAAGGGACAGGGAAAAGTTGAATATTTTTGAGAGCGGGACAGAAATAATGGAGGAACATTTTTTTAGTAATATGGCCGGGAGACCATCGGGCCCAGGAGTAAATTCATCATGAAGTTGATTTAATTTATTTTCAATGATATGGGGTTCAATAGTACGTGGGAAAAATGGTCCAAGGGAATAATGTGGTAAGTAGTCGAAATAGGCAGTATCCGGTACAAAGGAATCATCGGTGAAAGATTGTTTGAAAAATTTGGCAAAAAAGTTGGCGATCATTTTGGGATCACTCGAGGTTTCGCCATTGAAAGAGAGTGAGGTTGGGTAGCCATCAGATTTCCGTTTGTAGTTGATAAACTGAAAGAACGACTTAGGATCGTTAATAAGATTGGCTTGCGTCTCGATTAAATGGCGTTCATAGAGCGACTTATGCAGCTCTGTGAATTTCAGATAAGCACCAATGTAGTTAGAAAAGTCATTGGGGGAATGAGTTCGAAGGAAGATTGCCCACAGTTTGTTTCTTGTGTTTCTTACTGAACGGAGCCTGCGATTATACGATGGAGGGGAGGTTGATAAATGTTTGGATCGGGAAAGGGGAACGTAAAGAGAAATAGAATTGAATATTTCTCTGTAGAAAATAATTATGGCGTCGTTTATTATATGGCCATCAAAATTGAGGGGAGCGTTACTGAGATATTCATTGATTTGGTTGAAATTTGCTTTGTGGAAGTCGTATGACTTAAGCGAAGGGGAAGTATTCAGTGGTGGAGAGTTGTGAAAAAATGAGAGATGAAGGGGAGGATGGTAGTTGTCGATGGTTGATAAGGAAAAGGGACAAAGTGAAACAGAGGAACTTAGGGGGTCTGTTGTGAAGATCAGGTCTAGCTGTCTTCCCATATAATTCGTGATGCCACTAACCTGGCTAAGGTTTGAATCAGCTAAGCGGTCTAAGAAAAGACATTCTTTGGCAGCAGATGGATTAGTGGCAATATAATATGTTTGATCGTCTGATGGAGCCCATTTAAGAGACGGAAGATTGAAATCACCAAAGAGAAGGATTTCATCATGAGGATCCCGTAAATCATTTATGCTATCAATCGTATTAATGGCGAGTTCATAGGATTCAATAGGCTGAGATGGCAAGATATAAAAGCAGATGACATAGAGTGCTTTACGGGGCAGTACAATCTTGATTGAAACGAGGTCGAAATACGGGGAAGAGGATACTGCAATAATGGATGAGTCGATTGAGTTAAGGACGGCTATTAAAACGCCACGACAGGGGCAGCTATCGGTAGGTCCATTAAGATCGTCGTCACGGTAGACGTTAAAATTTGATGGGAACAATTCTTGGTTGTTTATACTAGGTATCAAGTTTGTTTCAGTCAGAGCGAAGATTTGGTATGGTAAAGCATGAGCCTGTTGAAAAACTGCTTGGGTTTTTGAGCGAAGACCTCTTACATTTTGATAATAGAATGTGAGAGGAAGGTTAGCATGAGGGGCAGGAGGATAAGTTTGGATTCATGGATATTCGGCTTCGCCGTTAGTATGTTCTTTGGACCGGGTTAACCCATTACTTTCGCCACTTGGGATTATCATCAAACGATTTTTGACATAGGTGTTGATCGAGAGATTCAATTCTCGTCTGCGAACTTTTGTGGGCCTCCAAGTCGTCCTTTGTTTCTCAAACCAAAATCACTACTCTTAAAACCTTCAAACCTTCAAACCACTTTCGACACCCTTTTTTAGCTATAGCATGGTGATCATAAGCTTCGACTAAAATACGATGACTTTTAGCAGTTCTTTTTTTTTTTTTTTTAATAATGATGTAGAACTTGCCATAAGAACAAAATTTAACAGATTCGACAAAGTACTTACGCTGCAACCGAATGGCCTAAGGGGTGGGCCATCTAGTTGTTTTTCTTTTTAGATCATAGGTTATTTTAAAACTGACAGCTGCTCGTTCTTTATTTTTTATTCAACCCATGATCCATCTACCAAAAACGTTTCTAAGCTTAGGTATACACACAAAATTTCCTAAAATCACTGATCCGTCCAAGAAAATCTAAGACACTAGTCACCGGAAGAGACAAGTCGGGAAGCAATCAACGAACATGCTCACATAAAAATGCATTTTCAAGGTAGCAATCACACTAAATCTCCTTAAGTCGAATACCCTCAAATTACCCTCAGCCTATTAAAAGAAAGGACAGTCGACCAAGTTTTGGAGGCGCTCAAAACTATGTATATTCAGCCATTGCTGACAAAGCTGAATATACCCGAAATGAATCAATCGAAAAAATGGAAGTAGTAAAACACCTTCGCAAGCATAATTTACAATCAAAGGAAGAAGGAAAGATCGTGGAGTTAAAGAACCCAAAAAAAAAAAAAAGAAAGAACAAACCATACTCAACCGGCTTACAGACTTCCTAAAACAATTAGAATTGCCTAGGCCCAAAGTGGAAGCGGTTACTTGTTGAAAGAATCTCTTTACTAAAGTCTTCAAAGAATCTACGAATACTTGAAATTTCGCCCCAACTCGATGAGGTTCAAAGCTGGTAATACTTAACCAATTGATACCACTATGCAACTTAAGTGGCTTAATGTTCCGCTATACAGAAGGATTCTTCGAAAGCGCCTATAAATATGAGAATATGAGTTTTGCAAGTTTACACAAGATTTAAATGTTTGGTCATAAGACGAGGGATCAAAAGACAAGTCACCAGACTATAGACTTTATCCAAGGAGATAATTCTTTTCTTGTCTTACATTACACCCAAAACTTATACCATTTCAATTTCGAGATTTCCAAAAGCTTTAATGTGGCAAGAAAGGCTAGTAAAACTTTTTCATAAGGTTTTTAAAGGACTAATGGTACTCTCTTTTCCTTATGTAAGAGACAAGTTATTATTATCAAAAGGCTTCCAGTACCTAATTTTCGTTGGTACAAAAGTAAAACCTTAATCTCCACAGGTTGGTAGGTAAGCGTGGCTTCCTAACTTATAGGTGAATCTAGTTTTTGATAGACCTTGCTTGACTACGATGGTTTATGAGTTTTATTATGAGGTTTAAGGGATGTTCTGAAAAAAAAAATCACAAACTTGAGCCCTATGTCACCAAGAAGCTGCAGGTGCGCCTCTTAGACCACCCAAACTCTAGAGTGAATTTCCTTTCTTGATAAATATTCGTTAAGTTTATTCCTCTTGTACATAAATTAATTTTCCGAGTTAAAAACTCTCGAAGATTAAGATCGGCAGGACACGTAAAACAAATGGACAGTTGACGCAGAGTCGACAAGAATAATGAGTATAAAACTCGTATGAAAAAGGCCCTCAGAAAGAACAATATACGGACCAAGAAGAGATAGAAATATGGAAGATACACACTCATGAAGTTTGACGAAGGATTATCAACAAGGCTTTGAACTTCCCAATTCCAAATGGCCGCTAATAATAATAATTGTGAAGAATGAAGATACACCCGGTCGTCGATAATGCAGTATCGACAGAAGAAAACCTATATCCCACCTAATTTCCGTTCCATATTATATTGTTCCCGACCACCCTCATTCTTTTCCTTACTTTTCCCATTCTGTCCCGAGAAGCCAACCAGGATAAGCACCTTTGTAAACTACTTATACGTACACCTTTGTAAACTTTAATTTAGAGAATAAACTACCAAACAAGAATTTGAGAGCCGCTTTATTTGTCTTCATGGGAGTTTATTCCGCTTCGAGGGATTAGCAACAACTTTTTTTTTGTGATGCTTTTCTGCGTACGCCATACAGTTCATACGGTTGGAGCCGGTTATTTTGTCGTCATCGTGCGAGCTTCTCTATTAACGGACTCATGCCATATGTGTCTTTCCCAGGAATGGTCGTAGCCAACGAGCCAGCGCAAGAACAAAACCGCGACGCCATTTTATTGCCAAGCCGACATGCCAGTCAACCGATCGCCGCCCAATATGCCAACGACACCGACAAAATCTCCCGCCAGGCAGCCGCCACATATTCAGCGCCTTCAGCCATCTGCACATCCGCTTGAAACTGTTACGATGCCGCCACAGCCACAGCCATCGCCAACCGAAACACCATCTTCTGTGTCACACGCCAAGGAAGCCTTCGAAATCAGAATGGCAGAAATGCAAAACGAATTTAGCCGGCAGATGCAAGTCACGCAAGCTTTAATTTTTTCCATCAGCCAGATGTTTCAAAATAGCGTGTTCGAATTTCGAAACAAACTGAAAAAAGCCCCTAGTCTATCCAATCCGCCATCGCCTTCGCTGCAATCATCTGCGCATTCCCCGCCCGCGAAAAATTGCTTATCTCCAGCCACACAACATCAAGCTTTATCTAAACCAAATCAACATTTTTTTATCGCAGCCCATAGTCAACAAATAGAGTCTCAGGACTCATTTCATCACACGCAGCCATTACGAAATATACCCTGAGAATCGCCCTTAAGCGACGGTACTCAAGGACAATCGATACAAAGGCACAAGAAAATCTATCCGTTGCCAATATTTACCGGATTACCGGAGGAGTGGCAAACATTTGTCGAAGTCTTTAACAGCACTACGTTAGAATTTTAATATTCACAGCTTCACAACATCATGCGATTATGCGACGCCTTAAAAGGATTTGCACGGGAAGGTGTTGAATCGCTACTCTCCAATTCGAACAACGTCAATGCTATTATGGGGACTCTTTAAGAAACATTTGGACGCCCCGAACAGTTAATCAAAAGCCAAATCGAAAAAGTCCGTTCATTAACACCAATACAGGAAGATCATTTAATGGTCATGGTAAGCTTTGCAAACAAAATAACAAATATGACCAACTTTTTGCAGAATGCTCGAGGACAACACCACCTTTCAAATCCACCTTTGTTGAGCGAACTTGTTGCAAAGTTACCGACGTCGAAGCAAATGCAATGGGCTGAAAAGTGCTTCGAACTGGAACGCCCGCCAACAATTGGCGATTTCAGCCAATGGCTAACGCTCTTTCTTCGTTTCAGCCAGCCACAAGTAATAGCCAGAATCCAAGCCGACGTCGACCAATAGCCACGCATCTCCAATCGCCTCGTAGTCACCGCTATGCATACATTAGTGTCGCACGAAGGTCATGCATATTATGTGAGGGTGAGTGTAGCAGTTTAATCGATTGCCCACAATTTTCAAAATTATACGTTGGAAGAAAGCCAAGACCTGCAAAGTGTGCTTTTCTTGTCTCAAAAGAGGCCATCAAAGAAACAGGTGTTTCAATCGAAAGCACTGTGGTCTTGAAGAGTGTTTATACCAACACCATCGCCTACTTCACAATCCACTACAACCTTCCGAAGTCATCGAGCTGACTACACAGGTCTGCATGTAAAAACTGCATAGGTTTTTTATACATTTTCTTATAGATTTTGTTGTCCTAAAACCGAAAAAAATATTTAAAAAATTCCATCACATCAATTTTTTTTACAATACTAATTTTTATATTTTTATTTTGTGTAAAATGCTTATTTGGTTAAAATATTGTATTTTATTTTTTAAGCTTCAAAAATTAAAATCATATTATCATATTACCAGTACGATTGAACATGTTTCAGCGTGTTCTCAGAGGCAAACAAATCATGTTCCAACAGGCTAAGTCCATTATCTGGCTGACTCTGTTTTGCCACAATCAGTTGACATCTAGCATTCAAACGCTACTGTGCTCTTGTTTTTATAAACGTGTTATGGCTCATAGATAGTTGTGTTATTCCTCCGGACAGCTTCTGTTATATATGTATGTATGTGGTGAATATACAGTGAAAAGTCAACAAAGAAATATAAGTGATTTTGTGGAAAAGGTTTATTTTGTTTACTTCAAATTAAGACTTGGTGATCAAGGCAAAGCATGAGCGGTGCAAGGTGAGCAAGGTGTGAGGAAGATCTGCGCTTGTGGTTTAAGGCTAAGAAAACTGCATTTCGTTCTGGCATTCCTTTGATATGGCGTGAACAGAAAAATCACACAACCGACTGCTATTTCTGTTCGGTAGACGTGAAAGGATTTAATACGAAAAATAAGAAGAAAATATCTAACCTTGATTCAGCTATTCGTCCAGTGTCCCATAGCTCTGAAATACCAGTTCCGCACCCACCTCCTAATTTAGATGACATCCTGAGTGATGCAGAGGACTCAGAAACGTTTGCTCCCCAGAACGAATCTAGCTCAGATTTTTCGGTTGACGAGGGCTCTCAACTTTTTCCTCAGATTGAGCTCAATGACCTAGTCTGGGTCTTTCAAAAGATGCAGCCGAATTGCTAGGTTCAAGGCTAAAAAACAAAAACCTTTTATCGTCTGGTACCTCATTTTACTGGTACAGACATCGAGAGAGAATTTACTCAGTATTTCACTAAAGAGGGAACTCTGGTTTATTGTAATGATGTTCGTGGTCTCATGAAATGCTTTGAAATAGAATATTATTCATCAGAATGGCGCTTATTCATTGATTCATCCAAAACTAGCCTCAAAGCAGTCTTGCTGCATAATGGAAATGTATTTGCATCTCTTCCAATGGGACACTCAGTTCATATGAAAGAAAACTACAATGACTGAGCTACGATTCTTGAGAAAATCAAATATCAAGAACATCAATGGATGGTTTGTGGAGATTTTAAAATACTAACAATGTTGTTGGGTCAACAGTCAGGTTATACAAAATTCCCTTGTCTCCTATGTTTGTGGGATAGTAGTGTCATAGAGCTACACTGGACAAAAACTGACTGGCCACCACGACACGGTTTAACACCAGGCGAGAAAAACGTTATCAATACCACTTTGGTTCCGCCAGAAAAGGTTTTACTGCCACCTCTTCATATTAAATTGGGGCTAATTAAGCAGTTTATAAAATCACTGCAAAAAGTTGGGGATTGTTTTAGATATATGTATATGTTCCAAGTTCCCGAAATTGTCTGAAGCAAAGTTAAAAGAAGGAGTTTTCACTGGCTCGGGGCCAGTGTCTGATCCCCTCTTTCCTGACTCAATGGGAGAAATCGAAAAAGAAGCATGTAAAACTATTGTACGGCGCATGCTGACAGCGTATGATGCTCAAGGGTGCAAGATGAGCTTAAAAGTTCACTTCTTACACTCCCATATTGAATATTTTCCTGAAAACTTGGGTGCCTACAGTAAAGACCAAGGTGAAATATTTCACGAGGATGTACGTGATATCGAGAGACGTTACCAAGGAAGATGGGATGTCAATATATTAGCGGACTACTGTTGGATGCTTAAGCGAGAAACCAAAGAAGGAAACCGAAGGAAATGAATTCGAAGATGCATCAAAAAGAAGAAAAGGTTTCACAAGGAAAAAGAGGAAACATAAAGTTGTGTATAAATTTAAATAAGAAAAATAATGGTTGGTAGGTTTTGAAAAATATTATGCTGTGTGTTTGTTGTAATAAATAGTTGATTTTTCTCATTATTGTGTGTTATTTTGCAAAAAAAAACTGGTTCTTTTCTATTTGGACCACTCCAACAGAATCGCTCCAAAAGGAGTGCAAATGATGTAATAATCCTTCCTAAGTGCAATGGAGGACATTTGGGGGTGGGAAAAGACAAGAAAAAATTTTTCAAAAAATTCTAGAATAAAAATTATAAAAAAAATATTTTGGATTTTTTATTTTGATGTACGGCTCCAGTATTCTAGTATTCACTCATATCAGTAGTGGCAATTTTCAGATATCGCTGATTTTGATATTAAGGCTTAATTTGGAATTTTCGTTAATGATATTAATAAATTTCTAGTGAAATTTATGTTGGAAAATTTTTTTTGGAAATATTTCTAAAAAAATTTTATGTTTAAAATTTTTTTTTTTGCGTTTCCCCTGCCATAACCCAGCAAAGGTCTCAGCATAGTTCAATCGATTATAGGGTACTGTAGATGAAGAGTATTAATGACATGGGCGCCTGCCTGACGATCAACACCTACCTCGAGCGGAGCAACGAAGTTGCGTGAGCGGGACCTGCCGCAGATGAAAAGAGAGTTTAAATCCCTTAATCCCGCGCAGCGGGCCACCCGGGTACTGTTAATTAAGAAAACTGTTGATATTATTACTATTTTGGTGGAGTGGTCCAATAGAAAAAACAAATAGAAAAAACTATACGTGATGGAGAGTAATAGAAGTTATTTTTGAAATCAGCGTACTTTAAAACATATAATTCAGCAAAAATATCTCATGCAGCTGAAAAGATTTTGTTTTCTGCAGACCTGTGCTATCAGCGGAGTTGAAGAGGGTGGCCAGCAGTGTAAGCTTTCAAATGTTTATACCTCTGCTAATTTGTCATTTTAAGTTATTTGCAAACGATAAACACTAAAATGCCGAAATTGATTATCAGTCTAGCCCATGCCTTTTTGACGGTGCCGATGGAATGTCCCGGTTCAGATTCAGGTCCGATCGCAGTGAAGACAAGACTTGGCTGGATAGTATATGGGCTAATAAACCATTGCGAAATGCCAACAGACAAACGTGTGCTACAACGTGTTTCGGATGACACGAAAAGCAAAATAGACGAAATATACGACACGATGAAATCGATTTTCGAGGTGGAAACATTTGGTATAAAGCCTGATGTGAGGATAATGCAGTCTACAGCCGACAAGAGGTCGCTTTTTCTGCCTGAAACAAAAACCAGAAAACTTGGGTAACGATACGAAGCTGGACTTCTGTGGAAGTAAGACTATTCCTCATTTTCATTCCCAGACAACTTTGCCATGGCATTTAATCGGCTCGAAGGCGTGGAACGGAAAATGACTTGAGATCGAGATTACGCAGAGCAATACCGAGCCAAACTAAATTATTACATCAGTAAGGGTGATGCACGAAAATTGAGTCCAGCCGAAATAAATCACCGTACTGCGAAGACTTTCTGTTTACCACATTTTGGGGTAAAAAACCTGATTAAAAAGGGTCTGCGGCTTGTTTTTGACGCGGCAGCCGAAGTTGGTCAATTTTCTTTAAATAAAGCTTTGTTATCCGGTCCAGATATACGAGAAAATCAGCCATTAATTGCAATTCTTTTTAAATTTAGACAGGCGCCGTTTGCAATTTGTGGTGACATTAAGGAAATGTTTCACCAGGTTCAGATGGTAAAAGAGGATCAGGACAGCCAACGATATTCCTGGAGGGATGATCCTCATGATCCAGTTCAGACGTAGTATGTGATGGAGAGGATGATTTTCGGCGCGACATGTTCACCTTTAATATAGGGTCCGCCAAATAACCTTTTTTTTTTTTTTGAAAATGCTATAAAAAAAACTACTGAATATTTTCTCAAATTTCTTTTTTTATTTGAAAGTTAATAATGGAAAATAATTTCATTCAAATGGCTGCCTCGGCTGGCCATGCAGTAGCCTACACGATCGGTCCAATTTTTAAGCACATTATCGATTGTGTGCAGCTCTCTCGTGCAGGGACGGGTTAAGAATATCCCTGCAGCGATACCTATCGCTTGTAGTAAAAGGCGACTAAACAAAGGTAAACAAAACTCACATCTAGGCAATTTAGAAAACACCAAGGTGAGCCTAGGGACACATATACCACCATTAAACTGCCCCACAAGTGTGCATGCAAATCAGTGGGTTGACACGACTGGAGATCACCGGTGTTGTAAGAGTAAGATCAATCAAAAAAAAAATAAAAAATCTGGAGCATGCCCGTGTCAAAAAGGAAGGAAAGAATGAAAACGGTCAAACCGTAGCATTATGGAAAAGAACGCTAAAAGGAAAAGCACTACCCCGCCAGGCACTACTAATGGTCGTGATCCTGGGACGAGCAGAAATGCTCGGGTCAGAGCTATAGGATTTCCGGGGGATAGCAAAGTAATGCAACGGCGTAAGCCACATTTAAGAGTCGCGAGTTGGAACGTTGGAAGCATGAGTGGGCGCAGCTATGAGCTTGAAGAAATGATGGTTAGAAGGCGAGTAGACATCCTGTGCGTACAAGAGACGAAATGGCGAAACACCGGTAATCGGGCACGTTTCTTGGACGTTAAAACAAAAGCCTACAAGATGTTTTACTATGGATTGGAACAAGGAAAAAACGGAATCGCCATCATCCTTGCGGCAGAGTTACTTGGCAGCATCTTAACCATTTCAAAGTCCAGTGACCGTTTGATGGCTCTCAAATTGGTGATGCATGGTGAGGTGTGGAACATCGTAAGCGCATATGCCCCTCAAGTAGGATGCGAACAAAAAGAAAAAGATGCATTCTGGCTAGATTTCCACAACCTTGTCAAAATCATCCCAAAGGAAGAGCTTTTGTTTGTCGGGGGAGATTTAAACGGACATGTCGGGAAGACAAGCGAAGACTATGAAGGCTACCACGGAGGGCTGGGATACGGCACCAGGAACTCTTCAGGTGAAGATATCCTAAACATGTGCAAGTCGTACGGTCTTATAGTGCTAAATACCATGTTCGTCAAACAAAACCGGCACCTGATCACTTATAGCAGCGGCGGAAATGAAACTCAAATAGACTATCATTTGGTATCCAGTTTCATGAAGCCACGAGGTAAAGATTGCAAAGTGATCCTGGGAGACGCGATCGCCCCTCAACACCGTCTCCTCCTGACTGAATTTTTTATGGATGCGAGAAAGAAGTCAAAGCAGCAAACGAAGGTGTCTGAGAGAATCAAGTGGTATAAGCTGGATAAAGGAAAAGGCGAAGCTTTTATCACCAACATGGAAAACTACCTCTCTTCCATTATCGATGAGGTCGGTAATGAGGAGTGCAGAGCACAAGACATGAGGGATTCCCTACAACAATCTGGCCTGGAGAAAGCCAAATCACTGCTCGGAACATCTAAAGGCCCCTGCCAACACGCAAAAGAAACCTGGTGGTGGACAGACGAAGCCAAAGCAGTGATACGCGAAAAGAAAATGGCTTTCCAAGCTTGGTCAAAGTGCTCTTCTACTAATAGAGAGGAAAAAGCTCGCCGTGAAAAGGTATATAGATGTTGCAAAGGTATCGCGAAGAAAAAATGCTCCGAATTCAAAGCGAAAAGCATGGAAGGCCTCTATCAGGAGTTGGAAGAAATATCGTCTTCCGCGTCTGACAGGAACCAGGCTACCCAGGAGCTTCGACAAAACAATTTGAACAAAGGAGCAAATATCTTTAAGATAGCCGCCCAGAGAAGAAGAAATGCTCAGGAGATTCGTTTCCCAAAGTTTATTAACAATGCTGAAGGCCAACTCCTTGTGGAAGACGAAAAAATTCTCCACAGATGCGACAGTATTGCGAGGAACTTCTGAACGAACAGTTTCCCCGAGTGTACTTTCCAAGAGCCGCCCCGAATCATGCCGAAATATCCGACATCACAATCGAAGAAGTTCGGTACGCGGTTAAAAACTCCAAGAAAAGAAAAGCTGTTGGGCCGGACGGGATACCCTCTGAGTTCTGGAAAAAGATGGGAGACATCGGGTCTAGATGGCTCATGGTTCTTATCTCCAAACTTATGAGAGGCGACACTATGCCTAATCAATGGAGGGAAAGCTATCTTCTTCCATTGCACAAAGGAAAGGGTGATACGCGAAATTGTGATAACTACCGTTCTGTCAAGCTGATGTCGCACACCATGAAGATCGTTGAACGGGTATTAGATAGCCGACTGCGGAAAATAATACGACTATCTGATGACCAGTGCGGGTTTGTCTCGGGTAAATCAACAACAGATGCAATCCAAAGTATAAGGATCATGATGGAAAAGCATCGTGATTCTTCAAAGGACTTGCATATGGTATTGGTTGATTTCGAGAAGGCCTTTGACCGGCAACCAAGAGATCTTTTATGGCGCTAAGACAAAAAGGAGTTCCAGAAACCTACGTGCGAGTGATTATGGACATGTACGAGAGAGCAACGACAAGAGTAAGATGCACCGCAGGAGTCACCGAAGAGTTCGCAATCAAAGTCGGTGTACACCAAGGGAGCGTCCTCAGCCCACTGCTTTTTATAGCACTCCTTGATTGCTTGCTTGAAGGAAAAGTGACGGACCCCAATGTGCACCAGCTATTCTTTGCTGACCATTGATGATGGGGCCATTATAAGTGATGATCAGGCGTCCCTACAACGAGCACTTGATGTGTGGGTGGACATTTTTGAGGGACACGGGTATCGTATTAGTTCAAAGAAGACAGAGTATCAGTGCTGCCCGTTCTCTGACCCTCATCAGCCTATTCCAGACATTTACTTGAATGGAAGAGTGCTTCCCAAGTGTGAAAAGTTTAAATATCTGGGATCTATGATTAATAGAGAAGCAACTTGTGATGACGACATCAAACATCGCGTAAGCGTAGGGTGGATGAAGTGGCGGGAAAATTCCGCCATCTTCTGTGATCGAAAAATGCCCCCTAAGCTGAAAGGAAGGCTCTACACTTCAGTTGTACGTCCGGCGCTCACATACGGTTCACAATGCTGGACAATGCACAAAAAGTATGAGAGCAAATTAACGGCAACTGAGATGAAGATGCTTCGCATGACAGCGGGAGTAACAAAGCGTGACAGAATTAGAAGTTCAAAGATCCGAGGAAGCCTCCACGTAAAAGAAACCATCACAAGAAATATAGAGCGCGACCGACTCAGTTGGTATTGCCATGTTCAAAGGAGAGATCCTTTGAACCCCGTCCAAAAGGCGTTATCAATCAACATTCCAATTTCAACACGCAAAAAAGGCAGGCCGAAAAACAATTGGTGCAAAGAAATGCAAAAACACCAGCATTTGATTGGCCTCAGCGATGAAGTAATCCCAAACCGGGAAGCCTGCCGCTACTTTCTGAGGTCAAACCGGCGGACCCCACAACCGGACCAGTAGGAATGCAGTTAAGTGGGAAGGTTATGGTCCTACACTTCTGACCATAACGACGCCGGGATAAAAAGGAAAAGAAGAAGAAGAAGAAGATCGATTGTGTGCAGCTGTATTTCACCAATGGCTTCACGAATATTGTCCTTTAAAGCGTCAATTGTCTCTGGCTTGTCGGCGTAACACTTATCTTTGACGGCACCCCACAAATAATAGTCCAACGGTGTCAAATCGCAGCTCCGAGGTGGCCAAACGACATCAGCTCTGCGGCTGATAATGCGATCTTCAAAAACGAGCGCAAAACATCGAGTGTAGCTTCGGCTGTGTGGCACGTAGCGCCGTCCTGTTGAAACCAAATGTTGCCAATATCCTCCTCTTCAATTTTTGTGAACAAAAATTCGTTCAACATGGCCCGATAACGATCGCCATTGACTGTAACGGCCACTCCTTGCTCATTTTCTAAGAAAAATGGCCTCTGGACCAAAATCCGCACCAAACAGTGGCTCGTTTTGGGTGCACCGGTTTTTCAATGTATGCGTGCGGGTTTTCTGTGCCCCAAATGCGACAATTTTGCTTGTTTACATACCCGCCAAGATCAAAATGAGCTTCATCTGAAAAGATGATTTTTTTGGCAAAATCGGCATCTTCTGTAAGTCGATCGCAGGCCCACTTAGCGAAGCGAAAACGCATTGGATGGTCAGTTGGCTTCAACTCCTGAACCAATTGGACTTTGTATGGCGTCATACCAAGGTCTTTATGCAAAATTCGTCTCAATGATGTCTCCGAAATGTTCAAGTGTTGAGAACGACGGTGAATTGATGTTGATGGCTCTTCACGCACACTTTCTGCCGCAGCAGCAATATTCTCGGGTGTACGCACTGTTTTTGGCTTTTCACGCTTTGGTTTATCGATGAAGATGCCAGTTTCTTTCACTTTTTTCACAAGATAACGAACATACGGAGCTGTACTCCACTACTACTTGTAAAAAAGCACTACTTGAAAAAAAAACGTTAGGTGGCGGACCCTTAGTTCAACATGTAAAAAATACAAACGCCAACAACTAAGTATAAGGAGCAGTTTCCTCGCCCCGTAGAAGGGATTGTATGTAAACATTACGTTGATGATTATGTGGGTTGTTTCCAGACGGAGGATGAAGCGATCGAAGTATTACAGCGCATTATCAGATACACACGGCTGGTGGTTTCGAGTTGCGTAATACATATGTATAACATGTAGCTCGGACAAACTGATGGTAACAGCTGGCCAAGCCGTGAGATATCAGAGCGAGTCCGTGAGCGGTGATAATAAGGTCGAACGAATTTTGGGAATGTATTGGTTGCCGAAAGCAGATATTTTTGTCTACTGTCTAAGCTTTAACAAAGTGTCCGCCGAAATTTTAAATTTTAATATTGTAGAAAACCTACAAAGGGAGAACTACTCAGTATAGACAAACATCCTTTTGGGTTTTTGGGGGTTTTGGTTCATGGTCACGGCGAAGGTATTAATGCAGATGGCGTGGAGGACTAGAATAGAATGGAATGAGCCAATATCAGACGATATACTCCACCACTGGAAAACTTGGGTCGAAGAACTACAAAAGGTGGAAACTGTAAAGGTGCAGCGTTGTAATTTTTTTGAATTTGAATCGGTGAAAGTGGATCCGCACTTATTTTCTGATGCAAATGAAGAGGCAATGGCGGTTGTGGCATATTGGAGGGTAGCTTGTGCAGACATCGCGGAGATAGCTTTCGTTGCAGGTAAAAGTAGTCTGGCACCTAAGCGATACCACACTATACCTAAGCTGGAATTACAAGCAGCAGTAATGGCTGTTCGGTTAATGGATACACTCTTAAAGTGCCATACTGTTAAGGTCAACAAACGCTGTTTCTGGAGTGACTCACATACAGCAATCCGCTGGATACGATCAGAGCATAGAGCATACAAAGAGTATGTGGCAAACCACGTATCAGAAATATTAGAGAGCACTGAAATAGACGAATGGAGATGGTGTCCTGGTAAATTTAATCAAGCAGACGAAGTGACACGGTTCAAATTTCCTATTAGGTATGAACCGGATGGAAGAATGGACCGCAGTGTCTTAGAAAAAGTGAGATCGAATGGCCTAATGAATCTTTAATGGGTGGCAACGAAGTTAAGAGTAATGAGGAACTTCGAGCTTAACGCGTCCTTTTAGCATTGCAGAAGATAAATGTACTCAATAAGATCATTAATCGTTTCTCTAATTATTCCAGGCTCAAACGAACTGTCGATGGGGTATCGCGTTTTGTGTGAATTTCGAAAAGAAAAATAAACAAAGATCCTTTGATAACCGGCGAGTTGACCGCTGAAGATGAAATGGCAGCAGAAAGACAGCTCTGCTATTGGGTGCAGGTGGAGGCTTTCGCGAAAAAATTCGTAGATTTGTCGAATGGCCAAACAGTTTCGCATAGTAGCACGATAAGGTCGCTAAATTCATTTCAAGCGCCAGACGGATTGTTGCGTGCAAATGGCAGGCTATAGAGAGCAGCTTGTCTACCAACTGAGGCGAGAGAACCTATCATTCTGCCATATGGACATCGTTTGACACCACTACTGCTTGAATTTTATCAGAAAAAAGTTCCACCACATCAATGTGTCTACATTGATAAGCGAAGTACGCCAGAGGTTTTGGATTCCATCCATCAGACGAGGGATGAACAGCGTGCAATATCACTGGCAAGTCTGCAGGTATAAAAAAGCCAAGCCAATGCAGCCGCAGATGGATCCGTTACCGATTGACAGGGCCATTTTCATATACAGGTCTCGATTTCTTTGGACCGGTCAGTGTGACTATTCGTCGTCAACGTTAGTTTAGTTTAGTTTTTAATTCATTTTTATTCTTAACTTCTTAGATCTATCTTACCCTAGACAAAAATGCTTAAAAACTAGCTTAACTATCTTAACAATCTAGATATCTTACTGGCCCTAGGCGGACACTCTAAAATAGACGTAACAACTTAAATCTATGTCTTTCGACTACTATATCAACTTACCACTAACATTACTATATCTAGCTTAAGCTAAGAAAAATGTTTTTTTTACTAAAAACTTAGCATATGATCATTTGTATTATATATAAAACTTAAGCCTACCTTAATGTAACTAAACCTAACTTATTCTACCTTAACTAAAATATATATATATAAATTATATACATAATATATATATTTAATATATATATCTTTTTTTTTTGTTTTTTTTTTGTTTTATATATATATACCCTACTACTACCTACCCTACCCCACCTTACCCTACCTTAGCCTATGTAAGCCTG
Source organism: Merodon equestris (assembly GCA_958301585.1). Lineage (NCBI taxonomy): Eukaryota > Metazoa > Arthropoda > Insecta > Diptera > Syrphidae > Merodon > Merodon equestris. Next base: position 113,193,988 of record OY284416.1, read on the forward strand.
CCATTGGTGTTAGGCAGGCGATGCCTCGAAGAGGCTGGAGCTCTCAAAGTGTCCACTGACGTAGCTCTCTCCAGCCACCAAAAGCGTTGATGCTGTCGGACTACGTCTCCTCGATCCCGGCGTGAGACCGATCTACAGAACCTGAGGCGCTCGGGCTCACGGAGCGCGACATCGGGTTCGTAGAGGAATCGCCGTTCCACGGAATTGCGACCCACGTGGAAGATTAGCGGTATCGCCAATCTATCCTGGATCAGCCCACATCTATCTAAATAGAGGAATGCTTCTGGCGGCACGAAGCCATTAAGGCGCACTCTCTCGTGATATAAATCGTTGGGGTAGTAAGCCCCGAAGATCAGGCTATTGACCGAAGTCATTGCTCTCGCAACGTGGCTTCGAATCAGTTTGATCAAAAAATTATCTATCCGTACAATCCTGGCCCTATTGTATAGGACCTCGTTCGGGTAAAATTTCATGTACTCAGATTCGGGTGTGCTATGTAGCCATTGTCTCTCAAACACCCGAATTCTTTCCATTAAGCTGGCTCTCACATTGAACCAGACGGGACATCCATAGGCAACCATGGGCCTGATTAAGGCCATGTAGCAGATTACCTTCACCCTGGAATCAAGTTGGCTGCTATGAAACAGCCATCTTGTCAGAGCGAAAGCGCCCCGGGCCCTTGCCAGAGCAGCATCTACATGTTTGTCAAAATATAGATACTGATCCAGCACGATCCCAAGGTATCTGACTACACTTTGTCTCGCCAGTGGACGCCCGTCCGGTCCTAAAATTAAAAACCTGCGCCAGTTTTTTCTAGTGTCCCGAGAGGCCCTAGACAAAGGCGTTCTGAACAATATAGATTCTGATTTCTGGAAGTTGATTTTCAACTTCCAGTCATCACAATACTGCTGAATTTTTTCGAAGTCACGCTGCAGAAGAGTAACAATGACGTCGATCGTTGGACCTGATCTGTACGCGATTAGGTCATCTGCGTACGCTATTGAATGGTGAAGAGAAACTAGCAGATCGCTTAGGTAAATGCTGAAAAGGATCGGTGAATTTACCGTACCCTGTTGCAGTCCATTTTTGATTTCAAATGTTTGAGTAGAAGTCACGTTGGCAATTTTCACTACGAACTTTCTACCTGTTAACATGTCAAAAATCATATATAGCAGTGGTTTACTTATGCCCAGCCGACTAAGCTTGTAATAAAGACCATCTAACCATACGGTATCGAAGGCTTTTTCCAAGTCAATCAGACAGGCACCCGTGCATTGGTTCTTGCATTTATTCCATTGGACATCCGACACAAGCTTCGACGCGGCATGAATAGTGTCATGCCCCGCTCTGAAACCGAATTGGTTATCCGGGATGATTTTATTGTCCTCAACCCATTTAGACAGGGCCCTATGGATCACCTTCTCGAAAACCTTGCTGATACTCGAGACTTATTGACCGGAGATTTTCCGGGTTAGATGTGTCTTTACCCCTCTTGGGAATTGGTTGCACTATCGCTATCTTCCAGTGCACTGGATAATATGCATTATTCAGTGCATTGTTGAACAGGATGGTGTACCTCTCTACAGCCACTGGCGGAAGGTGCCTAAGCACAACATTGGATATACCGTCGACTCCCGCGGATTTTTTCTTCCTCAATGACTCGAAGATCATCTGAAGATCCTCCGTCGATATGAACAGGGTATTAACCCCCTCATTGGCGATGACATTGTTTGCCATGAAATCTTCATTGAACCCTGTAAAACCAAGGTTCTCTGATCGCCAATGATCGATATCATTTCGAAGATAGAAGTGATGAAGCAGGGCTCTATCTTCCAGGTCGTGGTTCGGGCGAATACTATCATTCACCTTGTACACTTCCTGGAAGACAGCTCCCACTGTCGCCACCTTCTCCTGAGGATCCTCGATCACGAAGAAGTCCTCGTCGTCAACCTGAGAAGCGGTGGGTGGCATTATTCACATGTCTACAGTGAGTGCTGTTCATCTCGAAATTGCAACGGATTTATCAAGCGATGCCTGTCTTGTCTGCATTCGAAACTTCATTAACAGACGAGGTATGCTGTACAAATAAGGAGTGATAATGGAACGAATTTTGTTGGCACACCAAAGGAGCTTCAAAAGTCATGGGACTTTCTTAATCAGGACGAGAAATTTTAATTTGGACTTTGAGCAGGAAAGGCTACTACAATCAGTCAAGAAGATTTTGTTCGCCGTGCTTAAGGAATACTCAACACGTCTAGAAACGCTTCAAAGTTGTTTGATACAAACCGAGAATATGTTGAATTCAAGACCATTGACACATCTACCAGTGACACCAGACGAACCGGAACCTCTTATACCGAACCATTTCCTTTTGGGCTGTACCAATTCAACGCAGACGCCAGCATCGTACGAGCCAAGATTGATGTGTCTAAAGAAACAGTGGCGCACGGGACAGAATTTAAAGAATGGAATATGGCAACAATGGATGAGAGATTACTTGCCGCAATTTACTCGAAGGACAAAGTGGTGCTTGCCATCTATGTAAACCTCTTAGCCTAGGCTGCCTCGTGTTAATTTGTGACGTTGAAGCTCCACGGTCTAATTAGAGACGAGGAAGGGTCGTAAAGTTATACTACGGTAAGGATGGCATAGCGCAATCGGCTGATGTAAATACGACTGCCGGCACCCTCACGAGACCCATTTCAACATTGGCAGTTTTGGACGTGGACGTATTGCAACGTGGTGAAGCTTCCCCCTCCGGGTCAGTTCACGGGGGTGGGGATGTTAAGAATCAAGATACAACCGGTCGTCGATAATACAGTATCGACAGAATAAAACCTTTATATCCCACGTAATTTCCTTTCCATACTATATTGTTCCCGACCACCATCATTCTTTTCCTTACTTTTCCCATTCTGTCCCGAGAAGCCAACCAGAATAAGCGCCTTTGTAAACTACTTATACGTACAACTTTGTAAAATACTTTTATTTAGATAATAAACTACCAAACAAGAATTTGAGAGCTGCTATATTTGTGTTCATGGGAGTTTATTCCGCTTCGAGGGATTAGCAAAAACGATAATAATAAATTCGTGAGTCAATAAATCAATAAGTCCTTCTCTGGCCAAGACGCATTCACCCGTTCACCATAGTCGTACACGCAAACGTAAAGGGTTAACGTAGCCCCGGACAAAAAGTCTACGGACATTAATCGCATAACTATTAACAAATATTATGTTCTCGAACTTTTCTTTCTTAAACTCCAGTGTAACGATCGACGTATGGCACGCTGTACCATCATGTCTTCTAAAGGGTCCGCCATCTAACGTTTTTTTTTCAAGTAGTACTTATTTCGTGAATGGTAACACTTAGCTCATGTCTGATTTGACAGATAATTAGTTTTATCCTTCCGCTGAACGAATATGGTTGTGTATACGCTTGAACAACGCTGGGAAATATTGCGACATTACTTTGAAAATCATGGTAATGTTGCAGAATGTGTGCGAAAATTGCGTATGGATTTTGGAAGAAGAGAAGACCCGTCAGCTCCGTATGTTCGTTATCTTGTGAAAAAAGTGAAAGAAACTGGCATCTTCATCGATAAACCAAAGCGTGAAAAGCCAAAAACAGTGCGTACACCCGAGAATATTGCTGCTGCGGCAGAAAGTGTGCGTGAAGAGCCATCAACATCAATTCACCGTCGTTCTCAACACTTGAACATTTCGGAGACATCATTGAGACGAATTTTGCATAAAGACCTTGGTATGACGCCATACAAAGTCCAATTGGTTCAGGAGTTGAAGCCAACTGACCATCCAATGCGTTTTCGCTTCGCTAAGTGGGCCTGCGATCGACTTACAGAAGATGCCGATTTTGCCAAAAAAATCATCTTTTCAGATGAAGCTCATTTTGATCTTGGCGGGTATGTAAACAAGCAAAATTGTCGCATTTGGGGCACAGAAAACCCGCACGCATACATTGAAAAGCCGGTGCACCCAAAACGAGCCACTGTTTGGTGCGGATTTTGGTCCATAATTGGGCCATTTTTCTTCGAAAATGAGCAAGGAGTGGCCGTTACAGTCAATGGCGATCGTTATCGGGCCATGTTGAACGAATTTTTGTTCACAAAAATTGAAGAGGAGGATATTAGCAACATTTGGTTTCAACAGGACGGCGCTACGTGCCACACAGCCGAAGCTACACTCGATGTTTTGCGCCCTGTTTTTGAAGACCGCATTATCAGCCGCAGAGCTGATGTCGTTTGGCCACCTCGGAGCTGCGATTTGACACCGTTGGACTATTATTTGTGGGGTGCCGTCAAAGATAAGTGTTACGCCGACAAGCCAGAGACAATTGACGCTTTAAAGGACAAAATTCGTGAAGCCATTGGTGAAATACAGCTGCACACAATCGATAATGTGCTTAAAAATTGGACCGATCGTGTAGGCTACTGCATGGCCAGCCGAGGCAGCCATTTGAATGAAATTATTTTCCATTATTAACCGGAAGGATTGTACTTTCAAATAAAAAAAGAAATTTGAGAAAATATTCAGTAGATTTTTTTAAGGCATTTTCAAAAAAAAAAATTATTTGGCGGACCCTTTAGGTACATGTGTTGCAAATAAGGTCACAAAACGTCAGTTATCTTGCCATTCTCTTTTTGGAAGATGTATGGCCCAATGATGCCACCTACCCAAAATCCACCCCAAATATGGAAATTTTACTTATTCACCAAACACGTTTGCACTCATTAGATGATTTTTTCGCCAAAATTTGCATTCCTTTCTAACTGCTCCAGATCTTGTAAAGATGCATGCCTAAGTCCTTTTTTCAAAATTCTTTAAGTTGAGGTCGCAGAGAGGTGCTCAATGAATCTTCAACTACACGCACTTGTGATTGATGTGTTTATTGTTGGTTGGATGATCATTGCGGCTGTGAATATCACGAAAAGTTTGGCTAGTAGAACGCGAATTTTTATAATAAGTCTTAGCAATTCGGACACTGTTGAAAGACGTACTTCTCCATATGGACTGAATGGTATTTATGACAAAATCAACGATTCATGTATTAAGAGGAAATATTACAGCTGTTATTTGCGAAACACAGCTGCAATCATGTGAAAGCATAATGAAAACTTGTATCAACATAATTCAGAGCAGGTACATACCTAATACTAATACCAAAATATCAACTCTTTTCATAAAAATGTTGGGTTTTACTATTGATTTTAAATGATAGCTGTTGCTGGACTATCCTACGCAAGAGCATCATCGAACATGTCAACGACCTGGTCATAGTTATAAATTAAAAGCACAAGTGCGCATGTGAATTGCACTCGTGCAGGTTCAAGAGTGTACGCTCTTTTGGTGTCTGTCATACAACCTGGACGGAGTGCAAGTGGTTTGTGTCGAGGATGTTCGTTCACTACACTCCGTGGGTGGTTGTCCTAGATAGGATTTGAGAGATTCCACTGGATTTGCGTTGGTTTTAGTTCAGAGTAACTCTTTTGTTTCCATGTCATTATGGTTTAGTTTAGTTTTTAGTTTTTAATTCATTTTCATTCATAATTTCTTAGATCTATCTTACCCTAGACAAAAATGCTTAAAAACTAGCTTAACTATCTTAACAATCTAGATATCTGGCCCTAGGCGGACACTCTAAAATAGACGTAACAACTTAAATCTATGTCTTTCGACTATTATATCAACTTACCACTAACATTAATATATCTAGCTTAAGCTCAGAAAAATGTTTTTTATTAAAAACTTAGCATATGTGTCATTATGGTGTTGTATTGAAAATGCACACCCAGTGTATGAGTTTTGAAGTGATCTTATAATACTAGTGTTATGCCTTCGGCAGCATTCTCTCATTGACAATTAATGTTGTTGCACAGTTTTTCCATATAGGAATTGTTGTTGGCTATGGGTGCATGTGTCGTAAAGTTTCTTGAAGGGAACGAATACTAGCTTAGTATGGTAACAACTAAAATCATATAGGACGTGGTCTTTCGTCTGAATAGCTGGTTTTGAATGCAATATGGAGAAGGAAGCCTTTGCAGCTGGCTTATTCTAGCCCTATTCGTCATCAATCCTGTATTCCATGCTAGTTGGACGAAAAATTTCAGAAATTTGCTCTATCCCAGATCTAACTTATGGTTAGGAGTTCTTTCGGTTAATAAGCATGGTGAACATTTTCTTCTATAAGGAGAAAGTCGGCTAAATTCTATACCAATACTTCGTGGACAATACTTCTTCCGTGGAGTCGTTTAATGTTAACCAGATCGAGCTTTTAAGCCTCGAAACATAAAGCCTTTATTTTCGGTCAAATCAAGTGCTTTTAGCACGATTTGTTTGAATCTCCTCTCTAATTTTAGCCAATTTGCGACGGGTGTCAAAAACCAGCACAAAAATCATTGAGTCACCGAGCCCTCTTTCGTGTGTTTCCATAAAATAAAATGAGTAAAAAACCCATTACACCTGCTTTTATTATTTTCTTCTATTTGCAGAGCCCCTTTTTTCTTTTTGAGGGGTGTGGCGGAATACCGTATTTTTAAGAATATCCAACCATAATCACAAGACACCTACGTATTTTCCTTTTCCTTTAATCATTCAGATACGGCTTCTCGTGAATAAATTTAATTACAATATAAAGCCTTGCAGATAATTAATGCACAAAATGAAATGCACAACTAGGTCACCGTCTTTAAATCACATCCACATCTATCTTCACCAAGGTGCACGCCTTCACGCCTTCACGCCTACACCATTGCAAATAAATAAATAAAAACATGCAATTTCCCATGCATCAGGCCAGTAAAACACTCGGAAATCATCTTATACTCGTATGATGCGACGATAATATTTTTAGTCGACACTTCCCGATTTGTTTACCCATTCAGTTGTATGCGATATTAACTGGGTGGCAGCAGAGGACTGCATTCTCCAGGGAACACGATATAAATGTTATAAAAATATCTGGGAAACTCAGCAATTTCTACGTCTTAGATGACAGGTTGTGACAAAGGCATCTTCTCATGAGCATGAGCAATACTAATTGGTATAGTCCGCCATAAAAACATGAAACACGTTATTTTTCCTACTGATTATGACGAGTTGTCCACTGCTTGTGATTAAATTCAAAATTCTGAATATTTGTTTTATAAATAAATACAAAGATCTCTGTCTACTTAGTGGAAAGGATAGAATGAATTTCCGAGTAATTTTAGAAACTGAGTGACCAAGAAAGTATTTTTAAAACGAACACTTCCAAGTTCTTAATTTTCTCAGAAAATCTATTCTTATCATTAACACCAGAACTTTTAAAGTACTCGCTACCCTATGACATGTGGATATTTAAGGAACTGGGCTTTGGTGTAATTTGAAAACATTCAAAACCGAATGAAAATTTGGCAAGAGTTTATTGGATTATCAGGAAGCTTTACCACGAGGAACATTGACTGATTCTGCAGTGACTATCAGGATTATTCTAGAATGTTAGCCAGAGATATGGGCTTGTAGAGTGCCCTTAATCCGAAATCGCCAGATGAAATATTTTTTTTAGATCATTTTGTATTGTAGTTTACAACTAATAGTGTAAGCTGCGGGCAAACTTGTGATCATTTGTGTAATCATTAAAGTCGCCAGCAAAAAAAGTTTATTTATCTTTGGTCAGTGGTGCTCAAAGATTCTCCAACAACTACCAAATGATCTATCCTATCCGACATTGGTCGGTTATATGACCCAATGTGATGGATTTCTGTCTGGAAGTTGCTCCTCTAAAAAATCAATCGCTAGCATGGTTAGAGTTTTGTGGAGCAGTATTGCTAGCCCGTTTATTAGAGCACGTTACGGAAATCATGCAGTTCAATGATGCAAGGGTGCTTGCATGGAATGATCCGAAAATCACGCTTGCGTAGGTCAACTCGCCGCCTTACACTAGAACAACATTCATTGCAAATAAAATAGCGGAAATTCAGCGGTTAACAAATCCCAGGCAATGGAACTATGTCCCATCTAAGAGTAATCCAGCAGACTTTGTATCAAGGGGATTGTCTCCAAGCGAGTTTTCATAAAGTGGCATGGGCAAGTGTTTCTACAAACCTTTAATCAAGGGGAACATTCGAAGATCAATATCCCAGCTGCCGCAGAAGAACTGAAGGCACCGGAAAATAAAAAATCTCAAAATCAACTCTCTACTCATTTCATGTCTTTTGATTCTAATGCAGGTTTTCCACACAACAGCGACTTCAACGAGTTGTGGCATATTGTCTTAGATTTGCTAATAACATACGAAGGAAATCACCACGCATTGGTGGAATACTTACCGCAGGCGAGGTTACTGTAGCTCTGACCCGATTGATCGCATTGGTGCAACGAGAAAACTTTGGTGAAGAAATCTCGAAGGTAACCAAGGGTACAACGGTCCCAAAAGGAAGCAATCTATCTTACGTGTTGGGGGTCGATTAGCAAACGCTGATTTACCTTATTCGCAGCGTCATCCATTTCAACATTTCGCACTTAAAATGGTTTAGTCCAATGATATGACTTACTTTGTCACGACCTCCTCCTCCTCTGGTAGGAAAATTCTCTCACAGATCACCTCTCCGACTCTGTTGTCCTCCAGCTCAGCAACTTCATCAACAACGTGAATAAATAATTTGACCATATCTTCTTATCGGATGTCGAAAACCTTCTACCTTCATAATCCCTTATCGGGAACGTCGAAAGTGCCACTTTTGTAGCGTTTTTTCGTGAAACGTTTCTGCACTAACAGATGCTTTCTTTAATGAGCATTTTTTTTCCTACTGAAGGTGAAAAGAAAATTTCCCACAAATGACGCACAATCATGTATGACGCTGATGAAAATGCATACTTGGTTTTGCGTCGAAATCTTGATGTACCAAGCACGCAATTCCCACAATTCAATAAGCATAAAGGAACCTGGGCACCGCTTTAATCAACTGTCAACCAGATTGCTCGATCGCACTGCGGTCGACGTCAAACACACTTCTGAATACACCATCATCGCTTCGGGTGCCACTTGTGGCATCAGTTCACATTTGATGTCGAGAAGCTGCGATCATATCGTCTTGAAACTCCCCTAAACCTCTGCTTGTAAGATCAGCCTACCATTGTAAACGCTGCCAACAACCTGTCTGGAATTTCGCCTTCATTTCTGTTGTGCTTAGCCCTAAAGTTACCCGACAGAGAAGAGTGGCTATCAAACGCCGTGATCAACGATCTAATCTCGTGATCGTTTTCACCGACGGAATGAAAATGGACACAGGCACTGGGGCCGGGTTCTACTTTAATACCCTGCACAAACAGGAATCATTTAGACTCCCTGATTTGTGCACCGTCTTTCAAGCAGAAATCCTAGCAATTGAGAAAGCAGCCAAACACCTACAAGTAACAGGGATCCTGTACAACGATATCAAAGGCTGTCATGAAATGTTGCGACTCACTGAAGTCCATCAGACACCACAAAGTCAAACTCTGCTGGGTCCCGGGCCACAGGTCATTCGCAGGGAACGAAAGAGTGGACGAATTGGCCAGGCAAGGGACATCAGGGAAGCGGACACGTCACTGCAACCACCGACCAGTGCATTATACCGGGTTATAAATGGCACAATAATAAAAGAAGCTTACAAGAAACGATAGCCACACGACAAGATCATTGTGGCCAGAGCTAACATATATCGGAAAAACAAAGAAGCTCTTGGCGCTCGACCGAAACTCGATCCGTATGCTCGTCGGAGTGATCACAGGATACTGTCCCATCGGAACAATGATCCGGAAATGGAACTCGGGATCCAGCGATCTCTGCCAGAGCTGCGGTGATGAGGAAGAAACCGAGACGATCCAATATCTGCTTTCTCACTGCCCAGCTCTCCAGAACCGGCGTCTAGCTTTGCTGGGCCAAAGATTCTTTACAGAGATTGCGGAGGTGGCAAATGCAGATATATCGGATCTTCTAAAATTCATAAAGAGCACGGTCCGATAAGTACTTAGCCTACAAAAGAAAAACAAAAATTTTGGAGAAATGGCGATTTATTTTTCAATATAGTCTCCTTTTAGCTCGATACACTTGACCCAGCGATGCTCCAACTTCTTTAACCCGTCTGAAAAATACGTTTTCTCGAGGTCCGCAAAGTAGGCCTCCGTGGCTGCGATGCCCTCCTCATTCGACTGAAACATCTGCCCGGCGAGTGACTTTTTCGAGTTTGGAAACAAAAAGGAGAATACGGTGGATGGGGCAGCAGTTCGTAGCCCAATTCGTACAATTTTGCCGTGGCGAGGCGGAGGTGTGAGCCGGTGCGTTATCATGGTGGAAGAGCACTTTTTTCTTCGCCAAGTGGGGCCGTTTTTCCTTCAATTCGGCGTCGAATCGGCCCAATAATTTGGCATAGTACAGCCCTGTGACCGTTTTGCCCTTCTCCAGATAGTCGATGTGGATCACACATTGTGAATCCCAGAGAACGGTGGCCATCACCTTTCCGGCCGATGGGACAGTCTTCGCCTTCTTCGGAGCACGTTCGCCGGGTGAAGTCCACTGTTTCGACTGTTCCTTGGTCTCTGGTGTGTACCAGTGGATCCATGTTTCGTCGACTGTCACGAAACGACGCAGAAACTTCTTCAGATTGCGCTTAAACAGCGTCAAACACTGCTCTGAAGTGGTCTCACGGTTGCGCTTGTTGTTCGGAGTGAGCAAACGCGGCACCCATCGCGCCGACAGCTTTCTCATGCCCAACATTTCATGCAGGATATGACCCACGTGATCTTTTGAGATGCCTACTTTCTCAGCTATCTCGCGCACCTTCAATCGCCCGTCTGCCAATACGAGATCGTGGATTTTTGTCACGTTATCCTCCGTGGTAGCCGTTTTCGGGGCACCTGGACGTGGCTCATCAAAAACCGACGTGCGACCACGTTGAAACTCATTAAACCAATTTTTGATGGTCGCCATCGAGGGAGAAGAGTCACCGTACACAGCATCCAAACGCTCTTTGATTTCGCTGCGCGATTTCCCGTCCAAAAACAAGCATCGAATCACCGACCGATATTGCTCTTTTGCCATTTTTCTAAAATTCGCGGACACTCTCGCTTCCACACGCGGTCAAAACAAAACTACGAGTTCGATCCGGCTGAAATTTCGACAGTAGCCGTCAACTAGAATGTACTATACGATAGTAAGCTCGTGCGATAATGGCACCATCTGGCGGTGAGGCTAAGTACTTATCGAACCACACTCGTACACATGTTCCCATACATAGGGCAAACAGTGCATTAGTTAACGCCTGCTGACCGAAGACGTATTTCCACTTAAGCGGTTACGTCAATAAGCAAGCGTTTCTGGGGCACTGAAAATCCGCGTGTGATGCACGAAGAGCCATTACATCCACTCAAAGGACGCCATCGGCAATACGGTCACTGTTATTGGTGAACGCTACAGGGCCATGATAAGCGACTTCTTACTGCTGGAATTAGATGAGCGGGGCTTGGTGAACATGTGGTTTCAACAAGACGGTGCAACCGTACACATACCATGAGCCACAATGGGTATTGGGAAGAAAGCGTTTCCTGGTCGCGTAATCTCCTGTTTGGCGACTTGGCATGGCCAGCAAGATCGCCCGATTCAACCATCTCATACTTCTTCCTTTGGGGCTACTTGAAGATGTGGGCTTTTGCCAACAAGCCCTAAACAATCGCAGCCCTAGGAGAATCTTCGACAGGGCTGCGAACAGTTATCACAGGAAATCTTGCGGAAAATCTGGATACACAAATGTGTTTAAACACTGGCGGCAGCCACTTAACAGATATCACCTTTTCCACTTAATAGAAAAAATCACTCGAAATCATTTTTGTTTATTTAGTAAGAAAGTAATTCAAAAACAAAACTGGATGATTAATTTGGCGCCACCTTGTACAAGGTTCTTATTATTCCGGCCCTGCTATATGGCGTAGAAACATGGGCCTTCTTGAAGGCTTGTAAATAAGCCCGAGAGTAGAATTCTGCGCGTGATTATCCGTTTGTAGACATGAACAAGTGGAGAAGAGAAGATAAGAAAAACTGCACAAACTATACTCGTACAACGACTTCGGCTTAAGCATGTCTCTGCGGATTAAGAGCCTTCGTATTCAACTCTAAGTGAAAATACAGTAGAGTATGCACTTATTTGGAAGGGGCCTCAACCACCTGGAAGACACTGAAGACGGACTGTAGTACCCATTAAGAACAATAAGTTCATGAAGAAATTTAAGAAGTTTATAAATCGATGAAAAGTAAAACCAGTGAACAAGATATTTATGAGCGATCATCGAACCGGAAGATTTTGACATACGGGTACTGTGTACATACACGCCATGAAATTTGGGACTTTTGGGTTGCCAAATAACGTCAGCTACCTACCAAAATAATGATACCTAGCCTTTATATTCGCGAGAAATAGCCCCATATGACCCATTTCCGTTCCCAAAAATGTAGAAAGGAAAGTCGTTTCGAAAGCACTGATGAGTTCGAACGCATTGCTGAGAACTAATTTAATTTTAATTTTAATTTTGGTCAGAGAAATATCCCCATTTATTACGCTTAATTCAAGTTACATAGGTACTTAATTTAATTTAACATCTAGGAAACTAAGAAAGAGGGCGATTGAGACAGAGTTTTAGACAACGATTGCTGATGATGAAGTCGAAACAGTTTTTCGCATCCCGCACCATGCGGAAGATAGGTTCATTGGGGACATAGGAGGTACGACAGGCTTGTAGATAGAAGAGACGTGGATTTCGTATATTACGATGGTTAGTGTTGAAAAAGATAGAGTTGTAAAGGATCGCCCGGTCAATGGTACCTGAGAGGAGTCGATGGATGATCCTTTTGTGTGTTTTATGGTAAGGAGACCACACTTCAAAGGCGTGTTCGAGAATAGGGCAAACAAAGGTTATGTAGAGACACTGAGTGACGTAGGAATTGGAAAATTCCATAGAACATCGTTTCAAGAAGCCGAGTGCAGAATTGGCCTTAGGAATTTTATCACTGATATGTGCAAGGAAATTGAGTTCCTGGTCGCATAATAGGCCAAGATCGCGGATCATCTGAATAGTAGAAAGGGGTTGATTATGGAGAAAGTAGAGGCGGGGAAGAGGTTTGATACATTTGCGGAGAAAGTAATAGATTGACACTTGCAAATGTTAAGGTCCAGGTCTTGGAACACCAGGTGGCAAAACTTAGTGTCGTCGGCGTTTGAGATTTGAGAATGTTTGGTAACCATTTCTATATAGTTTATGGTAGGGATAAAAAGAAGCGGACCTAAATGACAGCTTTGGGGAACACCGGAGGAAGCTCGGAAGGGACTGGAGAGGGTAAATCTTAAACGAACGCTATAGTAGAAATTGTCCAGGTAGGAGGATATCCACTTTAATAAGATGGGTTCAAAGGTAAGGGAAAACAGTTTGAATAGTTTTAATCTGTGTGAAATTTTATCAAATGCCTTACTGACATCAATTGAGATAGCATCAAATTCCTTGCCATTTTCTAAGGCTTAAGAGGTGAAGGAAACTAATTGAATAAGGTTTGAGGGAGGCCGTGTTGTCTGGGGGAAATTAAAGACTTGCATTGAAAACCTAAATTATCATACGAAATATAATACTTTCGAAGATTTTGGGTAAATGTGACAGTTTGGCAATGGGACGGTAGTTGTTAGTGTTATTTTTCGGACCCTGTTTGTGTATAGGTGTTGAAAAAAGGTTTTTCATATCCGGAGAAATTCACATTTTTTTTAAAAATATGGCAGGAAGGCCGTCGAAGCTAGGAGTGAATTCATCATTAAGTTGCTTTAATCTTTTTTCGATGATATCGGGGTCGGCACTACGAGGGAGAAATGGTCCAAAGGAGAAGTTTGGTAAATAGTAGAAATAAATAGGATCCGGTGCAAAGGAGTCATGGATGAAAGATTGATTTAGAAGGTGGCAAAAAGGTTATGAGGATCATTGGAAGTTTCATCATTGAAGGAGAGAGAGATGGCTACTCAACCATTAGATTTTCTTTTGTAGTTAACAAATTGAAAGAGAAGTGCATCGCAGTCCTTGCAGTGCTTTAAGGTTTAAGAGAGGCGCTGTAATATGCATATAATATTTAATTTGGACTTTGATGTGAAGGAGTAAATAAAGATATCTTCAAGACCAAATAAGGTCCTCTTATTTTTTTAGCCTGGAAGTCACATTTTCGGCAGTTTGGATAATAAAGGTTGACTTCTTTGGTACATGATTTTTTAGTGTTTTATTTTTGACATTTTACGCATGTTTCATGGCATATGTCAAAGTCAAGCATACTCAATTCCTATTGCCATTTTATAACGAAAAAACTCACAACTGAAAACTATTACAAATTGCTTAATTTTATTATCAAAATTCGTGCTTTGCTAATTTTTTTTTCATTTTTTTGCGCACAATTGAGAATATGTTTTACACGATTACGCAGAAAATGTTACGCAAGGATCATGGCCTAAAGGACCTGGCACAGCATCGAATTTTCGGTGAGTGAGCCTTAGAAAGGCTGGAAGAACTTCCGCTTTCTTATCGAAAATATGAGTGAACTAAGGAAATGATTTAGGGGCTTTAACATGTGGCCTGGGGTCATTAGCACGGTGATTCATTTGGATCCTTCTGTTCTTTGACACAGCAGCAACAGATTCTTCGACGTGCACCATATGATCTCTATTCATTATACATAGAAGGACTGTCAATAGTCAAACGAAGTTGTGGAAGAATTCGTAAAGTCATACTGTCGTGGTATAATTTTTTTATAATTTTTTTTTATAATTCGTGCAGGTTCAAGCTCTTATGGTGTTTGTCACACAACCTGGACGGGATGCAGATGGTTTGTGTCAAAGATGTTCGTTCTTTACTCTCCGGAGGTGGTTGTCATAGATAGGATTTGACAGATTGGACTGAATTTGCGTTGGTTGTAGTTCACAGTAACTCTTTTGTTTCTATGTCATTAAGATGTTATATTGCAAATGCACACACAGAGTATTTTGAAGTGATCTTATGCTGCTAGTGTTATGCTTTCGTCAGCACTTTATGATCATCTCTCATTCACAACTGATGTTGTTGAACAGTTTTTCCGTGTAGGATTTGTTCTTGACTATGGACGCACTTGAACTACAAACCTTCGACTCAATAGTCAGTGATGATTACCATTGCATCATGACCACGCCAATTGTTTGATATTCACTGAAAGATTAGACTCGTAGAAGAAAGGTTTAAAAAAAAAGAAAAAATAAGTTCCTGCTGCCATATGTTTGTCATGTTTGTCAAAAAGAGGACATTTCTCATAATGAAAACGATATTTAGATTTCTATTTATTTTTTAAATCCATTTTGTCAAAATTTTAATTATCCAACATAATTTATTCTCGAATTTTTTTTTTTGCGTATTCAAAATAATTTACAGTCAGTTACGAAAACCATAAATCATATTCATTGGTCTGGTCATTGGTCTCCCATCTGCTAGGCTTTCTTTAAAATTATTATTCACTTTCATCTCATATTTAATTTTTAAGCAAATATAATAGCATTCGCAGAAGAAAATATAAATAAATGTTCCCGTTGATGTCACGATTCCCCTTAAAACAAAATTGTGTGGAAATGGAAAACAAAGAAATTTGTTGACAGGGAAAATTACTTTTTATTTGAAAAGAAAACAATAACTAAGAACAGTATTTATAGAATTAAAAAAAAAAGAAAAATTATAGTTGTCTTAAGTGCTTGCTATAAAAATAAGCTACAAGCCGCAAGTGCTTAAAGAAGAGGTGGAACTAAACAGTTTTCCTTGACAAGCAAGATGGGTCCAATATAATGTCATAATCAAGGTACCTCATTAAAATTCCATCATCCGTAGGCTACATTATAATAAAGATTGCGATTCATGAGCATGGTAACCGAAGTTCTTCCAGATAAAGCGATCGCGTACCGTTCTGTCGTCACCACTGTCGCACTTATTGACGCCAAAGCACATAGCAATCGTGGGACACAATAGCCCCATAAGCACCATTGTACCTATCGTCTTCTGTCATTTTCTTGTTGTTGCCAATTTCCTCGGTCAATGAAAAATTGACTTTTCCAAGATTCTCCCCGATTGTCTCCACACCACACACATACACTCAGAGGCGCTTCCGTCCTCTCGACTTTATTTATATTTAAATTCGCAAACTCGCTCAATACCTCGATACGAGACTCACCATAGCGCACCCCGTGTGCGAGTATAGTTCGTATCCCCTCGATTGTTGTTGTTTTCCTTTTCTTATTTTTTTGTTTTCTGAAATTTGGAGATTTTATCTCGCATACTCTTCCGGTCGTCGGCATCCCCAGAATATGATTGCTCAGTGTGAATTGAGACTAAGCACGCTGCGGACCAGAAGCGGACACTAGTGCCGATTTAATATATTCACGTCGTCGTCTATACGCTACGATTACGTGTGAAAGGACGTACGATTACTATTACAGAGAAGCAATAAGCAATTTCGACTCGGTTGTGCAGTTAGTCGCTGTGCCTAGACAGTGCAATGTGACACGTGAATCGCCGGCCAACAGTAGTGTTCTCTTTAATTTCATTTTCTCCCGTGTTTTCTTGTTAAGTGTTATCAAAAAAAAAAAAAAAAAGAAGAAAAGAAAATCAAAATGCAGTCGAATTCACCTCCCAATCCCATGCCGCCACTGTCGGCTCGCGTTCGTGCGCCGCGACCTCCGCGTATACAAATCCATGCCGGAAATGGTTCCTATATGGGCTCTAAGCCATCAACCGCACAGATACCCCCGTTCTCAGCGCAAACCATCCCGACGTTGGTCGGGTCACAGGGCCAACCGTATTGGCCACCATATACAAATCCATTTGGTGCAGCGAATTTCATGTCGAAAGGATTCGAAGGATTCGTAGACTTTACGAAATCTGGCATGAGTTTTGGCGAAAAATTCACCTATGGGCTGTATAATAAGTTCAGCAAGTGGTCTAAGAAATGGTTTACACATATATTCCTGTTCCTGGTCGTGTTCCTCTACAGCGTCGGGGGGGCAGTCCTATTTCGAACTGTTGAAGGTAAGTGCATCGGATTGCGACATAATCATCGCCAATGCAGAGCATGGTATGATGTCATATCGCCATGGAAACGCTTTTGGGTGGATTTGTTTGTTTTGCATGTCCTGGGGATGGAATGCTCCTGAGGATTTATGAGATGATTCGACAAGGGACTAAGTTTATTTTAATTTTTCTCGGCCACCAATGGAGCTTATGCTAATGGTTAGTCAGCGATAATCGATAAACAATTATAGAGGGCAAGAGGCATTTCGAATCCTGTGTTTGTGTTTTCCTATAAACAAATCCATCAATCAGATTGTGACAGCCACACCATCCTGTTACAGATTGTGTTAAGCGGTGTTGATTCAATACTTTTCTTCTTCTTGGGATATTTGTGTTTAAATATAAAGCCGCCGGACGTGTGTTTTCTTAAAAAATCGGTTGTAAATTAAAGCGATTGTCATTCTGACTGGCGGATGTAGAAGTTGCTCATTAACAAACGGATTTAGTTGGAATGATTGATGAACGTAGATTTTCACAACCAAATGGAATATTTTTCTTTAGTTGCTCAGCTTGTCTCACGTCTCTTATTCTTGATTTAAAATTATATATTTTGACCTAGAGAATCGGTATAAATAGAAATAAAACTAGAGACGTTTGGCATCCTAATTAATCAAATAACTAACACCCAAATAAGACAGACGTTCAGGATCCTACAGGAGTCTAGGATACAGAAAGGTGTGATGTGTAGTAATGTAGTAGATCCTGTTTTTGTGATAGATCTAGTAAGTTTACCTTACGAGGTTTCAATAGTTGGGCACTAATGGTCCATTTCTTCCCTTTCTTAATCAGAAACTTTCCATTTCAGTTGTACTCGTACAATAAAGGATAAACTCGTACAAGAAAGGATTTAACAAATTAATGCTCTTCGACATTTGTATTCTACCATAACCACCATTTTGCAATACCATGGCGCGCTACACTATTCAACAATGCATTAAAATCGTTAAAATTTAGTATAAAATCTCATGTTCAGTTCACTGAACTTTTCGCGTCTAACCGAAAGAACAATTCAACAAAGCTCGGTGAAAATCGTTTGGTTGCCGATCGAGCAGTCACTGACTTAAAGAATATTGCTGCTGTCCCTGAAAGTGTGACTGAAAACCCAATCGATCCTTTTCGTATACAAGAAGTTGTCTGTTCTGTGACATCAATTTCGGGGAATTTCGCGAAAAGATTTGGATGTGCATCCTTATAAGGTTCAGTTGACACCAAACCCCAAGATCATCAAGTTCGTCTTTAGGCTCTCGTTTAGGCTCAGGAGCAGTTGAAAACGGATTTAAATTTGGGCGAAATAATCACCTTCAAATAAAGCACATCTTTGGAAAGAGAATAACCCAGGTCAATATCAAGAGTCTCCATTGCGTACGGGGAAACTTACTGGTTAGTGTGGATTATGGGTTTCATTGGGCTACATATCTTCCGAAACAAGAATGTCCAGCCGGTGACTGTCAATGGCGAAAGTTGTCGGGCCATGATAACTGACTTTTTGAGGCCTCGCTTTTCTGGCATGGACCTGAAGGATATGGGGCTCTAACACGATGGCGTAAGATGCTATTCAATGGGCATTGTTGTAAGAAAAGTTCAGGGAATAAATTATTTCCGAAAAGAGGCAATGGGAAATGGCCTCCTAGATCGTGCAATCTAACGTCCTTCGACTTTTTTTCTCTGGGGTAACGTTAAGTCGCTGGCTTAAGTCAGAAAACTAATAACAATTGATCAACTAGATAACAACATTCAAACCATTAGTGAAATCTAGTACGACTTATACAAAAATTAGTCATCTCGAATAGAGTCGTGTCCTGAAAGCTGCGGAGGCCATGTCAATTATATTATAAAAGGGCATTGAATGTACAGGTATTTGGCATATCTCACTTGCAACACTTCTTATTCAATTTAGAAATTAAGGCAAATTTAATGGAAAACCCCTTATTAGGTTCACAGGGCATTTCAAAATTTCTACCACGATCGTTTATAAACCCTCACAATCGTTATTGATTATTTACAAGGCTTATCAGGACTATATTGCCTGCCAATATCATACTTAATGCCAATTAGGAGTGTTTTTCATTCCAGAGTTCTTCAGCGTTCCAATATCCTTACGGGGGAACCACATATGAATTGGGTATATTCCATCATCTTGCTGAAAGGTATACGTGCTACAGTAGAGGCTATCTATGTGCGGATCTTGAAAAATTTAACTGCTCTAATCTTATTTTAATTTTATGAAGTTAAGCATATTGGGGCATAATTTTTGTTTTCTCTCGTAAATCTGTCGCGCAAGACTCTATAGACTTGGAGAGTAACGAATTTTCAGGAATACAACCAAGGTTTTAAAGACATACTCTGAAGCACAAGAAAATGAATGCGGCCGGGGCTTTTACTGCTGTACTGAACCTTATGAATTTTTGAACTAAAATATTTAAAAGAGAAATCAGCAAATGATTCTGAGGTCACTTGCTGGGAGTTCCCTCCCAAAGGGTTGCCTTTTAAGTTTTTACAAAAAGTGAAACAGAAACGAACAAGTTCGAAACAAAGTGTTTTATGGCTTTTCGAAATATTCGCCCTTGAGGTCTATACATTTTTGCATAAGCTCAAACCAATTCCGGAAACATTTTTTTCCACTCTGAAGCTGATATCGTAGAAACGTCTTCAACAGCTTCTTGAGGTGATGAAAATCACTGTCCGCGCATCTTTTGTTTGACTTTCAGGATCATACGAATATATCCAAGTTTTGTCTCCTGTAACAATGTTGTACGAGTATATGGATTTTGAACGTCCTCGGTCAAGTTTTTTCAACATTTCCCGACACCAATCAACACGACCCTTTTTTTGCACTTCGGTCAAATTATGCGGAATCCGTCTGGAACATATCTTTCTCACACGTAAAAGTTCATGCAAAATCGATTGTATTGCAGTCTGCGAAATCCTAAGAGACGCCTCTATCTGTCTGTAAGCCACATGCCGATCTTCTTTAATCATGTTGCGCACAGCATCGATGTTTCTCGGAATGACAACCGATTTTGGCCGACCTTCTCGACATTCATCACTGACAGACGCACGACCATGACGAAATTCTGCAAACCAATTGTAAACCGTCTTCTCTGATGGTGCTTCATTACCAAAAGTTGCACGAAGTGACTCTATGCATTGTTGTTGAGTAAGGCCTTTTTTAAAATCATAAAAAATCATCCAACGTAAGCCTTCACGGGTGATTTCCATTTTTGCACAAACTTGCTTCTTTTAAACGTTCACTATCAAAAACTTACTCAGTCAATTTCTAAATTGTCACTGGCCTCGCAATAACAAACGTCAATGTTCACAAATACAGTGCTGCCACAACTCATTAACGCCACCTATTGTTCGATTGTAAAAACTTAAAAGGCAACCCTCGTACTATACATACGCATTCAGTTCGGAAATTAAGTTCGAATGGCGAGGCTTACTAAATGAACGAGACGCGAATGATTTGAGCCCTAGATAAGTGCTGACTTCGACTTGGAAGATTAGGAACTTTTCGGACCGATGAACGATTGATGGAGAATTGGATGAACTATTGGGATCACGATCAATGTCAAACACAATAAGAATTTGATTCGACGTCCCCACAGGGGCACTTTATTACAAAAAAAAAAAACTTAATTACCTTATAAACTAGGTGACAGGGTGGAAACGATTAAGAAGAGGGTGAAGGGTTGTGGTATAGGGCAATTCTAAGACTGGACTTTTTGAGGTGAAAGTCGAAAAGATTTGTGTTGGCTTTGCGCAGTATTCTGGACGTTGGTTCGTGGTAGCCCTAATTTGTGCTTTGAATGTTTATACGGAAAATGGGCATGGATCGAAGGTTACGTGGGTTGGTGTTAAGGGGAATCATGTGCAATAATGTGGGGCTGTCAATGTTACCGCTGAGAAGATCCTAAATAAATAGAATATCTGCAACATCGCGTCGTTCTTTAAGGGGTTGGAGGTTGATTATTTTAGGCGATCCGTATAAGGTGGTAAATTAAGGGGTCAACCCAGAGAAGGCCTCGAAGAGTTGAATGGCATAGCGTGGGATTCGTAAGAGGGGGACCAGACGTGGCTAGCATATTCGAGAATGGGCCTAACGAAAGTAATGTATAATGATTTCGTAAAGTAAGGATTCGAAAATTCTTTGGACCAACGTTTCACGAAACCGAGGGCCGAGTTAGCACGTTTGATAATGTTATCGATATGGAGATGAAAATTGAGTTCACGGTCACAAATGATTTCTAGATGAACCAAGAAGTTGGCAGGGGAAACGGTTTCATTACGAATAATGTAGGTTCTGGGTGGTGAGGAGTGGTGCTTGTGATGACATGGCATTTACTGACATTGAGCTCGAGATGGTTATTTTTACACCAAGTAGTGAACCTATTGAGGTCCAATTGGAGAGAGCACGAGTCAACAAGGGAAGATATGAGTTTAAATATTTTCATATCATTGGCATATATGGAGAGTTCATAATAACGCTGTCAACATCATTAATGGTTAGAATAAATATCAATGGGCCGAGATGACCACCTTGTGGGACACCGGAGGTAGCATTAATTGGATCAGAGGTAGAAGATTTGAAGATAACGTTATATTGACGATCTTCAAGATAAGATTTAATCCATGAGATAAAACCGGGAGAGAAACCGAGGGCAGTGAGCTTGAGGAGAATAATTTGGTGAGACATTTTGTCAAAGGCTTTGCTGAAGTCAGTGGCGTCTACTTCTTTGCCAGCTTCGAGTGCACAAAAACATTGTGAAACAAACTCGACTAGATTAGTGGTTGTCGATCGACCTTTTAGGAACCTATCATAAACGATGCTCTTGAAAAGTTTAGATATGCATGAGAGCTTGGCAATGGGAACTTACAGATTCATTAGCCGAACTCAAAAAGTAATTTCCCATCCTTCGAAAGCCTTGGGAATTTTGATTTGATTTGACGCCCCCATAGGGGCACTTTATTAGCTTAATGCAAGCCTTAACAAAAATCTGATAACTTAACTATAACTTATTAACTAGGTGGCGGCGTGGAGACGATTAAGGAGAGTGAGAAGGGTGGTGGTATAGGGCAATTCTAAGGCTGGACTTATTAAGGTGAAGGTCGAAAAGATTGGTGTTAGCTTTTCGAAGCATTCTGGACATTGGTTCATGGTAGCCATAATTTGTGCGGTGAGTGCTTATACGGAAAAGGGGTGTGGACCGAAGGTTACGCGGGTTGGTGTTAAGGGGATTCATGTGTAATAATGAAGGGCTGTCAATGTTACCACTGAGAAGGTCATGGATAAATAGAATGTCTGCAACATCACGTCGTTCTTTAAGGGGTTGGAGGTTGATTAATTTTAAGCGATCCGTATAAGGTGGTAAATAAAGGGGGTCGGCCCAAGGAAGGCCACGAAGGGCAAAACGGATAAACCTGCGTTGAATGGATTCAATACGCGTAGTATGGGATTCATAAGAGGGGGACCAGACTTGGCTAGCATATTCGAGAAGGGGCCTAACGAAAGTGATGTATAATGATTTCGTAACGTAAGGATTCGAGAATTCTTTGGACCAACGTTTCACGAAACCGAGGGCAGAGTTAGCACGTTTGATAATATTGTCGATATGGAGGCGAAAGTTGAGTTCACGGTCACAAATAACCCCTAGGTCAACCAAGAAGTTGACAGGGGGAACGGTTTCATTACGAATAATGTAGGTTCTAGGTGGTGAGGAAGAGCGTTTGCGGGAGTAAGTGATGGTTTGGCATTTACTGATATTGAGCTCGAGATGGTTTTTTTGACACCAAGTAGTGAACCTGTTAAGGTCCAATTGGAGAGAGCAGGAGTCGACAGGGGAAGATATGAGTTTAAATATTTTCATATCATCAGCATATATGGAGAGCTGAGAGTTCAGAATAACGCTGTCGACATCATTAATGGTTAGAATAAATATCAGTGGACCGAGATGACTACCTTGCGGGACACCGGAGGTAGCGTTAATTGGATCAGAAATAGAAGATCTGAAGATAACGTTATATTGACGATCTTCGAGATAAGATTTGATCCATGAGATAAAACCGGGAGAGAAACCGAGGGCAGTAAGCTTGAGGAGAATAATTTGGTGAGACATTTTGTCAAAGGCTTTGCTGAAGTCAGTGGCGACAACGTCTACTTCTTTGCCAGCTTCGAGTGCACACAAACATTGTGAAACAAACTCGACTAGATTAGTGGTTGTCGATCGACCTTTTAGGAGCCCATGTTGGTTAGGAGAAAATATGGGTTTGCAGTGAAAGAATAGTGCATCATAAACGATGCTCTCGAAAAGTTTGGGTGCGCATGAGAGCTTGGCAATGGGACGATAGTTGGACACATCATTTTTCAGTCCTTTTTTGTGGACTGGAATGATGTAAGCATATTTCCAAAGCTTAGGAAAAAGTCCTTGAGAGATAGAGCTTTGAAATAGAGCAGTAAGGGGTAAAATAAGATGGTTCGCGCACTTTTTTAATACTATGGCAGGCAGACAGTCGGGACCGGGAGAGTAGTCGTCCTTTAAGTTCCGTATTTTTTCGGCGATTAGGTCGGGAGTGATGTTCAATGAAACAAGAGATGTCTGGGGGCAGTTTTTCAAATATCGAAAATAGTCGTGATCGGGTTGAAGATCTTGGTCAGTGAATGATTGGCTGAAGAAATGAGCAAAGAAATTGGCGATTACTTCGGATTCGTTGGAAGAGTTACTGAGATAGTTAAGTGTAGTGGGGTAGCTATCGGTTTTTCTTTTTGTATTAATGAAGTGGTAGAAACACTTGGGGTCAGAGATAAGGGAGGATTGCATTCTGTTCAAGTATCGGAGGTAGAGTGATTCACATAGCTGTGCAAATTTAGTGTAGGACTGCATGTAATTAGAAAGGTCTGATGCAGAGGAGGATCTAAGATAGGCGTGCCAATTTTTGTTTCTTTTATTGCGCAAAGAGCGTAGTTCCTTGGTATACCAGGGCGGAGATGAGGTGTAATTCTTTTTTGGTGAGTATGGGACTGAAAGAATGAAGCAGCTGAGGATTTTGGTGTAAAATAGCGCAAGGGTTTCGTTTAGGGATATATGTGAGTTAGGGTTAAGGAGGAAGTTAAAATTAACATTGTTGAGCAGATTATTTAGTTTCGCGAAGTCAGCTTTGCGGAAATTGAAACAGTATGTATTTTCGGAGGGAAGGATAGTGAGTTTGGTCTCGAGTGAAAGAGTTACCGATAGAGGTGGATGAAGGGGGTCTAAAGTAGAGAGAAAATGGTTGCTTGGGTTAACAACGCAGTTTACGGCATCAGATGAGAAAATCAGGTCGAGTTGTCTGTCCATGTTATTGGTGATATTACTGAGTTGCAGAAGGCCGGAGTCAGAGAAATGATCCGTGAAAAGGATTTCTTTACCTGTGGAGGGGTTAGCGGCGATGTAGTGAGTCTCATCATCGGAATGAACCCATTTCAGGTGCGGGAGATTGAAATCGCCACAGATGATGATGATATCATTGGGTTCGGTGATATCAAATATGGAGTCGACGAGATCAACGACGAGTTGGTAGCAGTGTGTGGGCTGTGAGGGTCTTAAGTAACAGCAGGCAAGATAAAGTTTCTGTTTAGGGAGTTTTATTGAGGCACTAGTGAAGTTGAAGTCAGCGGAATTCGACGATTTGAAGGGCAAGGGATCATAGCGATTGTGGATTGCTAAGAGAACTCCGCGACCGAATAGTGCAAGATCAAGGAAATTGTGTAATATACGAATTGAAATCTCCAGGTTCAATGGCCCCGAACAAACTGCTGCTCGAAGGAAGGGAAGGGAATGCTCCTTGATATCGTATTTCGGCTGGCGATGAAAAGTGTATGGATAAGATAATCTAAAGCGAAAGAAATTATGGGGGCACCACGGCAATGCATCAACATCAGCAAAGAGAAACATCAATCGATAGAAGCTGTGTTTTTCGTAGGAACCAATTCAGCGAAGACACGGCAAAATGATTTTGCATCACGACAAAGATCAGCCACATGTGGCTTGGGTCGTTAAAACATACCCGGAAACATTGAAATGTGAATTGTGCTCTCCAGACATTCGCTCTTCCGAATGTTCCTTGTTCTGATCGATGAGACCTGGTTAGTTGAGCTTCCGATCTTCCAAAAAGGCGAAAACTGCGCCATTTCGCGAATAACCGAAGAAGCTTGTCAGCTTCTTATTATTACTATTAACGACCACTTGTAACTCGGAAGTTCAGAGCTTCAACCCGTGACGGCATTTTGTCAATCCTAGCTCGCATGAGTTTGTTTCTGCTATGTTTCACTGTTCTGTTTAATCTCTTTATTCGTATATTGCCCCTCCGTATATTACACGGCCTTCCTAGCGGTATATTCCTTCGGGTTTTTCACCAATTATTCTTTTGACTGTTCGTCTACTGTCCATTCGTTCTCCACGTCCGGCCGATCTTAGTCTTCGCGATTTTATTATTCAGACAAATGCTGAACAAACTATTTGGACTTCTTGAGGGTCTCGCCTGTTTCGTTGTTCTGTTTTCTACTATGAATTCTCCTTAAGATCTTGATCCTATCCCCCTAAATGTATAAAAATAGTAAAACATAAATTTTATTGCCTACAAAATGAGCCCTACAATGTTTAAATCGGACTGTTCTGAATTACATCCCATTATCTATCAAAATGGCATTTTTTGTTTTAAATGAAAGGAACACACTCATGATAGGGAGGAAGGGTGGCCAAAATAGCTCTGATATTAAGGGTACCAAAATGGCCAGTAATAATAATAAAAAGATGAAAGTTCTCTCACAATTTCTTGGAGTTTCTAACGAATGGCCTTTTATACTTCATATATTTGTACACTAGTTTAGACAGTCCATGCACGTATATTACATTTGGCTTATACGATATATGTTCAGAAAGAAATAGGAGTTTCAACATTTTGTCAATTATATTACTTCGATCTGAGGGTTTTTGTTTTCATTGTTCTGTTGGTAAATGTGTCTGAACATTACATTCATCTATGGTTGTTTAATTTGCTGTCAGCTATGAAATAAGTGACTTTTGCTGTGGTAGGATCGGCGATTATTTATTTATTTACAATTGACTCACGCCTTCAAATTTTCTCAGATGTTTTAGATATTAAACGTGTGTTTATTTGCTTCAGAGTTGTTAATTTTTTCATTGCTTTGCAAACAAGCATATTTCACCAAAAACAACACCATAATGATGCCACAGTCACCATATTTGCCGGACATGACTTTGTTTGACTTCTGTTCTCAAAAATAAAACGAACTTTAAGAGGTTATATGAAATATGCCATTTTTTTATTCACTAAGAAATGGTTTTCTGTGACCCCATAGAAGGATAACCCATGATATGATTGTTTTGTCGAAAGCAATTATTTTTTTCCGTTAAGGAAAAATCATGGAGGTGGAGTTATTTTTTTTTTTAAATATAATAAGATTTTCGGTAAAATCTAATTTGCGTATTGTATCACCATTCTCAGTTGTTGGTGTTCTGGCCTCTGATGATGATGACATGACTTGTTTTAGCGATGGAATTGTTTTTCAGAAACCGGATCCAAAAATTTATTGTAGCTTAGAAAAAGTGGTTTAAGTGATCTTAGACGGTATTCCAGTCTTTAACTAGCAAGTGGTAAAGACCTGCATGAATTTCTTATATGCCTCGTTCTTTGTACGAGCATTTTGTATTGGCTATCTAGTAGTAGTTCCTGATAAAACCATATCAAGAATAAAAATAAGATCACCAATAGCATGAGCCATGTTCTGCATAAGTGCCTTGCATGTTACCTCCGGTGATATTAGAAGTTTCAATACCATATTAAGGCCTCTGGTTTTAATGACGCAAACTAGCTGATATCTTAATATTGTGTAGTATAGCGGAATATTGTTTATATTAGCGACGTCTGGTGTAGTATAGCAGCAACCTAATCTCAATTAAATCATTTGAAATACAGCCACTTCTGCGCCTCTGGTTGAGAAAATGGTTTCACCGTGGTTCATTCAACATCTCAACAAAGGTTGGGCAGCTTTTCACCCTTGTGATGCACCATTGGATGACACTACAGCCATCACGGCGTCATTATCGAAGATTCTATATTCGTGCTTGGGGTATAAGTACACTTTATGGAGTTAATCAATTGTGAATTTTCTTAGGGTGATTTTTTTACTGCTTGGTTTTTCGGTGTTCAACATTTGATAGCTCACAGGTATCCGTGACGCATCAAAGTCAAGCTAGCTCAATTGGCATTGCCATATAACTACAGAGAGACATACACCACATTTTTGAATTTTATTTTCAAAATTCGTGCTCAATAAAACAAGCAGTCGGTAGTGTGTCGGCCTCTGACGCACGATGAGCGAGTTCGGATCCCGATAACACCAACGCCACTGGCTCTCCATGAGCTGTAACGCCATCTAAGAAGAAGAAGATGATTTGCCCATTCGTCCCCGTTCGCAGCAACTGGAATTTTGTTACTCAACTACGTAGAAGATTTTTGGCAAGGATTGAAAACCTTATAAAACACAGTTCGTGCCGAACGACCTGCCCCCACGTCGAATTTCCGATGAGTTAGAAAAGCTGGAGGAAGATCCGCCTTTTTATCGTACAATTATCTTCAACAACGACAACAAAATATATTTATTCGGTTGGACAACCTGAGGCAATACAAGAGGTGCCACTAAAGCCGGAAAATACATTGTTTAGTGCGGTTGATGGTTCGGCGGAATCATTGGGCCAATTTTGTTGAAAGATGACGGCAAGAACAATGTCATTGTCAATAGCGCCAGCTATAATTTAATCATTTCGAGCTTTTATCTGTCCAAAATGCACGAGCTGAACCTAGTCGACATGTGATAAGCAAGAGCTTCATGCCTCAAGCATGTTAATCGATGAATCAATTGAGAAATGAATGTGGTGTGCAATTTATCTCTCGTGTTGGAACGATAATTTAGCCAGCTAGATCGTGCCTTTTGAGGCTTTTAGACTATTTCTTATAGGGTTACTTCAAATCACTCGTATACTCGTATGTCGATAAGCCAGTCTCAGAAGAAAACATTAAACATATAATTGGCCAATACGCCCGAAAAAGACTCTCCATATGGATGGCTTAAAATGCAGTTATGCTCAATAATAACCTTCGAAAAGTAAATGGCAGAAATTCATTCATTAACTCAAATAAAAATGATGCACGCTTTTGCAGCTCTGCTGTAACATTTTTGGAAATTAAAAATCAGACGTTTAAAAAATCACATATTATGTATAATACGAGAAAAGCTGGATTGATATTAAGAGGAGAATTGGTACATATTGAGAGTATAAATATACAGAGATTTGTAATTTTGAGATAAGAAAAAGAACAAAAAGGAGAAGTTTGAGATATTGAACAGGCAAACACGCTACAATAATATGACGACGAATTTTCTGTAAGCCTTTTATCCCGAACATTTTTGAACCCTTTGTCTTGTTCTCATAAAATATGGCCAGCATT
Organism: Merodon equestris; assembly: GCA_958301585.1. Lineage (NCBI taxonomy): Eukaryota > Metazoa > Arthropoda > Insecta > Diptera > Syrphidae > Merodon > Merodon equestris. The sequence continues at coordinate 113,222,634 of OY284416.1, forward strand.
TCACTACAGATAAAAAAAACAAAAAACGGCACGTTTCTATAACAACCCTCTTATACACCATTTCACCTAAAACTTTCAACACATGCTCATAAAAACCAGCCCCTAGCCAACTATAAAAGTCCGATAAATGATTCCATCAAAAAAATCTCAAGCCTGTCGCCATATTTATAGCTCGACTAATTTATGACATAATTTGGCTGCGAACGTATTTATCTATTTCTTTTATGTTTACAATAAATTTATCTATAATCATTATATAGCTCTTAAACGTTTTTTATTTTATAACAAATTAATTTCATGTCTCTATTCCCGTAGAAAGACACGCAAAAAAAGAATTCCTAGACATACATCGGGCGCAGATGAACTTCCTCAAAGCCATACACGACCTCGCCGAGGATCATGAGCTCCACAAGGTTAGTCTACCCAATCCAATTCATCTGAATACGTTTTTATAGGTATTATCTTAATTCTAATTTTTTTTCTTATAGTATCGCACCGATGAGTTCAATGGCAAGCTGATCTTGACATTGCGCGATCACAAAGACGCTTTAAAAACACTAATTAATACTAATAAAACTCTTGAGGAGATGGAAAAGTTCGAGAATCCGTGGACATTTTGGAACGCCATGTTCTACTGCGGGACTATCTACACGACCATTGGTAAGTACATGTGTACCGAGTGATATTTTAGTTTCTACAAAATTAGTTTTGGCTATTTTCGTACGAATACGTATAGCCATAGGGAAAGACAAGGTATGTGTTAGGAATGCTTGTCACAACAAGGCTGACAAAGTCGCCCACGTTGGATACTTGTCGCGCGAAATGTAGAGTATAAACGCATGAGGCGCCTCCTACGATCGGTGCTCTAGAGAACGACACCACTGTGTGGTTTTTATACGAGTAAAAACCGTTTTATAACATTTGCTGAGTGGAAAATAATTATATTTTTGAATACTTGATCATAATTTCATCCGAAAATGTGATGTCTGAACGTACGTGGATGAGCTTATCACCTAACACCACTTGCCTCGTGGTTTCATTTTGGACGAGCTAAATATAGATCGGACGTTTCGTCTACTTGACTGAATGAGGTCCAATAATGTGGTTGTCGGTGCGATTAAGATATGTATTTGACAGAGATCTAGTGGGAAGGCGCATATGATTTTTTAATTTTCGAAAACATATCTTGCAGGTGTCTCAAGGCACGATTGCGAGAAATCTCGCGAAGCTGATCGGATGCAGATAGTGTTGTTATTAGACCGAAATTGTTTTTACAAAGCTACTAGAGTACATTCGGGCGGACTTTGTGTATTTGTTTTTGATGTTTTGAATGGTAACATCAACTTGGGAACTTGTTTGTACTGTCGGTTGGGAAAATTTGTTTTCGAATTTCTCTATTTCCTGATTAGGTTGTTCGGCACGCGAACATGGACAAGAAACTGTTGAGTCATATGTAATTGGTTGATGGTCCGACGATTTTAAAATGATTTTTCATTCTAAATGTAAACCAACAAAGTTCAGATGAAGAGTACTATCTCTAGATTTGGCAAAAACATATAACGTTAAAACCTTTAAGCTTAGACCTTCGAAGTAACTTCTCGCGGCTTTAATGTGCAAAAGATTTCATTTCAAAAAAATTTCATTCTATTTACCAGCACATTCTCCACTTCACAAAAGTAAAATTTGCCACGTGTTTAAGGAAAAGTCGAATTTGAAGATATCCATTTAGGCATTAAGGTTCTTTGCATGTCTTTTTTAAAGCTAGAGTTGCATCAGAGGCAGTTATCGAACAGCTGGCCAAGAATAAGCATCTCTTCAGTCGGACATATGAGTCACGACGTCAACAGCAAAACTTGTGACAAGGTGAACGAAGTACTTATTCGGCTCACAGTCAACATGTCGATTTTGTTTGTTATGACATTCCTATATACAGAAGTCTTTCAACTGGGACTTAACAATTTTGCATTTTAATACAAACGCACCTTTAACATTTTTATACGATTTCTTAATGTCGGAATATCAGTTAAGATATTTCTATAACGTTAGAAAACATGAAGCGGGAAGGTTTGCATTTTTTATTGAATAATTATTAATATTTCTGAATCAGTGGTAGCAAGTTTAAGAGCACGTACTACAGTGGACAAACTGGAGTCAACATATTCACAAGTGAATGTTTCATTACTAATGGGACAATGCAGCCGTCGAAATATCGAAATCATAAGTTCTTCAGTTCGAAATGCCCCAAATCAGACGATTCGATGCCACATAAAAATTGAAATGTATAGTGTACATTCTGGAGAATTTCGCGTAGAATATACACTATATATAACTCTTACAAGGTTGACTCAACTCAACAGAAGACGCTTGATTATTTAGAGATCCACAAATTCTCCTATGGGGCTTTGAAAAAGCTGACAGAAAATCCTGGATTTAATCGAAAAATCATCTTCAGGAATGAAACTCCTATTAGGTTTAATGGTTTTGTCAATAAGAAAAAACCATATATGCCTTATTGGTTAGTAACAAGCAGTTGGATAGCATTAGATGGTACTTCAAGAAATCCTATTGCATCCATAAAGAGTGACAGCGTGGTGTCGATGGTTTCGTCCTGTTATCGTGCGATGTTGGAAGACTATTTTTGGCCAAAACTGGATGGATTTGACATCACTAATATGTGGTTCCAACAAGACAGTGCCCCATGTCGCACAGCTGGCCAAGCAATTTACCTATTGAAGGGTACTTGTAAGTTCGGTTTTCGTGTAATTTTGGAAAATATTCGAATCACCCCGCTCGTGCGATTTAACGTGGTTGGATTTATTTATTGTATATGGCGTTACTAAAGTCGTTTTGCTAAAAAACTTCGGACAAAATATCAGTAACGAAATTACAAGAGTAGAAAAGTGGTTTCAAGGAATAGATCGCTGCAAACGTCCCCGAGTTGGTCATTCGAACGAGCTAGAAATTCGTACTCTAATTTGACATATGTACTATACTTGGAACAAATATCACCCCAATATCTTAATTTTTCTATGTTTTAATTAAGTACGAAATTGTTATGTGCTTATTCAAAAACCCTCTTTTTTCCTTTCCTCATTCTCAGACTCACCTTAGCTGCTATTCCTCGTCGTTTCGTCTGGTCGATGTCTGGCTGTCTTCGTCCAGTAAAGCCAATTTCAGATTAAGATCGTGCGTCCTGTATTGGCCATTGAATATTACGTAACTTTTCAAGGATGATATTGAAATAATCACTTGCAATACAACGCCCTGCCTGAACCCTCTTTCAGCATTGCCGATATTGGTTTGTTACTCAGAATTCTCTATTGTCATTCTGCACAGTCTAACGAGTTTAGGAGGAATGTTAAGTCATGGCTCTGCATGGCTCGTCTTTATACCATAGACACTGACATATGCGTGGTTAAAGGCGACAGAAAAGTAGTGTGTATCCACTATCATCATTTCTCCTCCAAGATTTGAAATAGTGTGAATATTTAGTTAATCGTGTACTATCCACACTGATAGGAACCTATAAAATAGGTCACGAAGAGTTTCAGACTGTTACTGAGCGATGACATAGCTTCGATATCGCTGTCTGAGCCCTGTCTAAGTCGGGTTGACGGAGTTCCCTCCGGTTTTCTTTCAGAATGAATGCTTCGTTCTGCTGACAGTGTCATTTTGAACTATCATCGTTGTTATACCGTCTGCATAAGTTGTCTTCTCAGCATTGACTATGCCTCCATACAAGGTATACGCGCTGCCTTTATATGGTAGCCTTGGTAAGTTCGTTTAACTTTTAGAAAAACTTTCGAATATCATTCCGGCAATTGCCTTTCTTTTTCATACTTAACTACTCTGTTGGTTAAGCTCACGAGCAGTTCTCGTCCGTCGTTCCTCATTAAACCAAGGGTTTTTAGGGCTTGAAACGGACCGCATGGGAAACGATGTTTCTGATGGCGCTCGACCTCTCGACAGGTCTTGAGAGGGCTTAGGGAATACATGGCGATCTCTTGCTACTGTAGTTTTCCAACGTTGAACTTTGGTCCTCTCACTTTACTCCGTTGAGTTCGTAACAATAATCCGACTCAATGTTGACTTCTCAAATGGTTCCTATTTCCAAAATGTGGAAGCAGTGCTTGACGTCGATCACTCTGCGGTCTGACTGATTGATCAGCGAACCTTATGGATGTTAAGATTATGGTCAAAGTACCTCCCGTCACAGAGTCCATAAACCTGAATCCGTTTCGTGCCATAGCTGAGACATATATATTCTATCGAGGAGATCCTGATGACCATTTCTGATCTTTTGGATCTCGACTTTTTTATTTTTTTTTCCATGATTTATACATCTGTTTACGACACTAAGTACATTTTACAACAATTTGTTATGATTTGGCAATTGAATTGAATAGTAACTGCTTTTTATATGTTAAAGTTCAGCGAATGAATCACTTAGTCGTCTTCTTATGAGCCGCCGTCTTCTTGTAGTTTCGTCGTAGAATAATGTGTTGATGTCATTATTGGTACGCGATCGATTTTTTAACAAATATCTGGTGCTGGTTTTCATTATTTCTTCGTTGACTGTTGGTATTTTAAGGTCACGATGAATATCCTTGTTACAGATATACCACTCAGCGTTTATAATCGTCCGTAGGATCTTAGATTGCTCTCTTTGGATTACATTGATATTGAATATTTTGGAAATGTCCCATATTTATAGTCCATAGGTTTTATAATAGTCTTATCGAGAAATAGTTTGTTACTAGTCAGTAGTGCTGTCTAAATTTTACAATTATGTGGTTGCGTTTCTGTTCAATGTGATAATTCCACGTCAATTTGGAGTCCAAGTATACTTCTAGGTATTTTGCTACTGGACTTATTAGGATTGGTTTGTTGTTAATATAGGGTCCGCCAAATAACTTTTTTTTTTTTTGAAAATGCTATAAAAAAAACTGCTGAATATTTTCTCAAATTTCTTTTTTTATTTGAAAGTACAATCCTTCCGGTTAATAATGGAAAATAATTTCATTCAAATGGCTGCCTCGGCTGGCCATGCCTACACGATCGGTCCAATTTTTAAGCACAATATCGATTGTGTGCAGCTGTATTTCACCAATGGCTTCACGAATAGTGTCCTTTAAAGCGTCAATTGTCTCTGGCTTGTCGGTGTAACACTTATCTTTGACGGCACCCCACAAATAATAGTCCAACGGTGTCAAATCGCAGCTCCGAGGTGGCCAAACGACATCAGCTCTGCGGCTGATAATGCGATCTTCAAAAACAGGGCGCAAAACATCGAGTGTAGCTTCGGCTGTGTGGCACGTAGCGCCGTCCTGTTGAAACCAAATGTTGCCAATATCCTCCTCTTCAATTTTTGTGAACAAAAATTCGTTCAACATGGCCCGATAACGATCGCCATTGACTGTAACGGCCACTCCTTGCTCATTTTCGAAGAAAAATGGCCCAATTATGCCTCTGGACCAAAATCCGCACCAAACAGTGGCTCGTTTTGGGTGCACCGGCTTTTCAATGTATGCGTGCGGGTTTTCTGTGCCCCAAATGCGACAATTTTGCTTGTTTACATACCCGCCAAGATCAAAAAGCTTCATCTGAAAAGATGATTTTTTTGGCAAAATCGGCATCTTCTGTAAGTCGATGATTTTCAAAGTAATGTCGCAATATTTCCCAGCGTTGTTCAAGCGTATACACAACCATATTCGTTCAGCGGAAGGATAAAACTAATTATCTGTTAAATCAGACATGAGCTAAGTGTTACCATTCACGAAATAAGCACTACTTGAAAAAAAAACGTTAGATGGCGGACCCTTTATTTAGCGGTATTGGTGTATACTTTGTTTTGGTTGTGAAAATTACTTGGACTCACTTATCATAATTTATTTTTACGTTCCATTTTTTGAACCAATCTATTACTTCGTCAAGATATTCTTGCAATTGAATTGTCGCAGTATGAAGGAATTTGTCCAAATTAAAAAGAATCGTGTCCTCAGCAAACGTTGCAATCATAAAGGATAGTGGAGGAATGTCAGCTGTAAAGAGAACATATAGTAATTGTCCTAAGACGCCGGCTTTGGCTACGTATAAATCCGAGGATTCGTCACTGTATCTTCTGTAGAACTGTCGGTTAAGTAGCTTTTGATTAAAAGGAAGAAGTCTTTTGGGAGAAGATTTTCGAGTTTGTATAGAAGTATAGAAGAAAACCTTATCAAAAGCTTTTGCCACATAAAAAAAACTGCTGCGCAAAACCTCTTTTCATCCAGATCTATTGATATTTTGTTCATCACTTGTTGAATGGTTGAGTGTGGTCTTCTGAATCCGAACTGATGGCCAGGTATAATCTTTGAGTTAATCAGAATTGGTTCTAAGCGGTTATGTAATAGCTCCTCAAATACTTTGGAAAGAATTAGGAGTAGGTTAATCGGTCTGTACGAGGATGCTTTTGTTGCGTCTTTTCCTGGCTTGGGTATAGCAATTATCTCCGCCACTTTCCACATTTTTGGGAAGAATTTAAGTCTCATTAAAGCATTAAACAGTTTACGTAGGTATACGAGTGCTGCATTAGGTAGTTCCTTGAGTAGCTTAACTGTAAGAAGGTCATAACCCGGGTTTTTTTTTTGGTCCAATTTAGTAATCGTGTGCTTTATTTCGTTTAGATTTAATCGCCCAGGGGGGCGACCTGGTACTTGTCACTATTTTCACGAGCCCAGGTACCATCTAGTATTTTTAGGGGTGGGTGATGTTTAGTCTGAGTATTGAACGATTTAGTAATTTTCCACAGTAAATAATTTGTTTCTGAAATAGGAGTCAAGTGTTGGAGGTAATTAGACAACTTGTTTTTCTGATAGGTTTTCAAGGGTTTCCTTAAAATCTTTAACTGCTTTATTTAGCTTAGCTTTGTCTAGAGGTGACCTGGTTTCCTGCCATTTTTTCCGTAATTTTCTTTTATCGTCTATCTGTTTTCTTATTTTTGGTGGTGTTTAGATGATTTTAGATTTAGGTCTCATTATTGGTTGATTTGAAGGCTCCTTCAGTTATCGTGTCGTTAAAATAAATGATAGATCTTTCGACGTTCTGGTTTGATTTGAGAGATACGAGCATGTTAGTCGAAAGGTTTAAGCTGATGGCTTAGCGAAACGCATTCCAGTCCGTTTTTCTATTATACAGATTAGGAGCTTTTGGTATATTGATAGGGTGAGTTGTGAGGGAGTCAAGCATTATTAGAGAATGGTCAGAAGAAAGATGGAGGCTGAATTTGATTTTGATTAGAGTATGGATGATGTTTCTCGTTATGCAGAAGTCAATGAGGTCAGGAGTCTTCGTAGGGTCAGTTGACCAGTACGTTGGTTCTCCATTCCTTATGTATTTGCAGTTGTTCATCTTAATTGTGTCCAGTAAATTCTTTCCCTTTTGTTCGTTAATCTTGAACGCCAATCGGAATGTTTCGCGTTAAAGTATCCTGCCGCTATGAATCTGTATCCCAGTGGTTATACGTAGTGGTCATATTGTTGAGTTGTAATTTTGTGTTTTGGAGGACAGTGGAGGCAGAGATTGTCAATTATCCATATCTCGAATTGATGATCTATTTTTTCTTTTCGGAAGCGCGAACGCATTAACTCTATTTTTCCGAGGGTAGTTTTGACCGCTCACAACCTTAAAGCGGTTTTTTAACCAAGTCTGCTACAAATAATAAAATCAGCATCAGAATAGACCTTGCTTGTTTTCTCTATTGTAGCTCGTTCAATAGATGTCATCATTTTCCATCCGCCTCATCCCGGATCATCCCATTGCACTAATTGTAGTGTGGTCATATTTGCGTTTTAAGGGTTTAGAGCTAATTCCTATTGATCAGACTCATCCGGTCTGGAACCTAACATTCCGCTTACAGATCCAAAACTCATTTTCCTTTAGACATTTGCGGGGTTGCGTACATATAATCCGGGTAATTAATAGAAAATAAATATCAGCAGTCGACACAGGCAACTACCCTTGACGAAAGCGTTATGGAAGTATCCAATTCCCTAAAATATATACCATGTACACTAATAAGATGCTGAGTCATGAGTGCTGGCAAGAGTCCAGTGCTCAAGTGCTCTAGTTTTCTAGAAAGGCAGCCTACTCTGGTAAACTCTAGAAAATGTCTGAGTCGAGTTCGATCAATATTTACCACATATTAAGGATTTTTCAGAAGCACTGACTAAGTTGCCTTGCTTCGTCACCCTTATCGTTACTAATAATTGGATCTTTAAACTTTTTTCATCTACATATATGACATTTAAATTTTTTTTTTAACTTTGAATGTCACCAAAAATACTTGTGAATTATTCCAAGTCATATAAAATCATTCTAATTCATTAATTAGCATAAACCTTATTGGCAACCCCTCAGTTCCTCTTTAGATTTCCCATTTCTGGCACGGATAACACAAATTAGGAATGCCTGATCGACATACGAGTATGTATGCCTCGACGTACATATATAAACAAACGCTGTACTTATTACATTAATGGATCATCATCAACGATGCTCATCTAAATGTCATCCTGGCAGATGCCCCTGTAAGCGAATCAACGTCGAATCGAATGACCAAGCAAATAAATATTAAAGGCTCAATCGATCTTCTGAAACATCCGCTTACATCCCGCTGCTGTCAAACTCGACGTTTTCGTTCTGTTTGATTATCGTTGATCAAATATGCCGTTGAAAGATTCGATCATTAGCACTTGAAATCGAAAATATTCGCGTTTTGATCAGAATTTTATTTTGAGATCGTAAAGTCGAAATGAAAAACAATTTACCGCCCCAATGGGTGGGCATTATTAATTCCTTTCATTGGACTTCTCATGTCGTCATCGATCTCTAATGCACTTCTCTCGTGATCACTAGCGCTGATCTTGAGATATTTTCAGAACAAACGATGACGTGTGATCTGAGCCACCGGCATGGCATCGCGTGCTGTCAGTACGTGGAAATTGAGTTTTTTTCTTTGCGAACGCTGTATTTGTATCTACACCGGGATTGTTATTGTTTGGCATAGATCTGTAAATAAACATGAATGCAGAGGAAATAAATATTGAATTTGGGCATTGTGGAAAAATGCATTTCGCAGATGAAGTCAGATGAAAAGCCGATTCCATGACCGCAACGGTCGAGTGTGGATTTTCTCGATAGTTGAATAATGGGGCGGGCAATTAATATGTATGCCAGTGTGATTGCTGTTCGGCAGGAAGTGAGCTGTTCAATTTAACAGTGGGACGGTATGGATTTACTGTAATTTTTCATTTCGTCGCTGGAGGGTTGGTAAATCAACACAGAGCAGCTCATACGAAGTTCAATAGAGAGCAAGTTATTTTATGGGAAAACAACATGACGATGTTGTGACAGCATACAGTAGTCTGCGTTTGGTCTATTTCTCGCTGTATTTGCTATAATTAACCTTTGTTTGAAAATATATTTTTATAGTACTTAAAGTTTATTTTTAAAATCATCAGTCAAAGCGCATTGTTTAGAAGGCTAGCATCAAAACACCTGACAACATTGAAGACGCATGTGACTACATGTTCTTGCCTAGGCCATTTGTTTAAATTCTATTGTGACGCAAGACAAATTTATGTTTTCGCCCGAGGGTGTAAGTAATTGGTGAGTGACAGACGAAGTGACAGACTGATGCTCTTTAACATACGTGGGAAATGTCTCCCGATGGCGCAAGGTGTATTTTAGATTGATTGGACTTTCTTCATAACATGTGACAGAGGAGGATTTGTTTCCTTATTTTCCACGAAGAGCAATAGAATAGAGATACACGTTTAAGATTCCAATGTGATGACAGAGGAAACACGGGATGGTCAAGGAAGAAAAGTGTTGTTGACGCCACTTAACACAATAACAAGCTGTAACTTAAGCCGATGGGAGGTTAGCTTGGATTCTAATTATAAGCCAATTTCCTGCGCCGAATCGCAAAAAGTCTAGCATTGTCGTGTGTTGTGTAACATATATAAATAAAAATACACTTCTATCCGATAAGAGGTTTAGTTTTAAATAGTAGAAAAAAGAGCAACATTTTTACTACAAGTTGTAATAATTTATTTTAGTTTGAGGTACTATCTGTTGGAGCGCTTAGATACAAACTAGTCCATGGCATCTCCAGACAGACACCTTTCTTTATTGTATTTTCTCTGCTGTCCGGAAAAACATGAGGAGGAGCTTAGGAGCATTAAAGCAGAAGCGGTTAAAATGGGTCTTTCGTTGAACGAGGATAAAACCAAATATATGCTATCATCCAAAAAAGAAGCACAACACCGACGTCTTGGCCAGAACGTCACAATTGATGGCTACAAATTGGAAGTAGTCAAGGACTTGGTTTACTTTAGCTCACTAGTGACCAGCGATATCAACACCAGCATTGAGATCAAATGCAGATTTACTCTTGCCAACAGCTGTTTCTTTGGGCTCAAGAGCCAATTGAGAAGCAGAGCCCTTGAGAAGTAGAAAAATTAAGGTAGCACAATATAAACCGCTGGTCATCCCGGTCCTCCTTTACGGGGCAGAGGCCTGAACCTTAACGAAAACGGATGAAGATGCCCTTGGTCGCTTCGAGAGGAAAATTCGGCGTTCAATCTATGGTCCTGTATATAAACGGAGAGTGGAGGAGAAGATACAACGACGAACTGTACGGGCTGTACAGCGACATCAGCCTAGTACGTCTAAGGTGGCTAGGCCATGTAGAGCCGCACAGCTCCGGCCCGAAGAGTCTTCGAACCCAAACCTGAGGGAAGACGCAGCAGAGGACGACCGAATCTAAGGTGCCACACACAGGTGTAAGGGGACCCTAACCAACTGGCAGTGCGGCATTGGAAGCAACTGGCAATACATCGTGCTAGCTGGAAACGCTTGTTGTTTGAGGCGCAGGTTGACATCGGACTGTAGCGCCATCTAAGTAAGAAGAAGAAGAAGTCAGGAGATGGCGTTTGCGAGATGCACCATTTTTTCGCAACCAAACTTTTGTAACTCGCTGCATGAGGCCGCGCGTTATCCTGACGAAATAGGGCATCTCTTCGATTAACCAGGAGCTGACAGCTTCTGCTCAGCTGTTGGCAGTTAACTTCGCATGCGATCATCTTGTTATGTAGCTATAACTTACAAACAACATCCCACTATACACTCAGTAACTCCTTGAGTAGGTGACGTTCATCTCTGGGATGTTGTGGTGGTCAGTCGTTTGGACTAAGCTATTGGTGGAAACGTATAATGTTATTGTAAAGAACCTATTTCTTACCTCCTGAAATGATCCGACAAAAATGGTTCTTGAAGCAAAAAAGCGCAGTGCTAGTTTTGATTCTTTGCTTATCAAGGTGTAGGCGGATGGTCATATGTAACAGTAGGATTTCTTTCGACGGTGTATTTCGGGAGCTCTTTGTCTAGCTATTCTGGTCTATTCGAACGAGGTTCACTCTCTAGGTCAAAATTGCCAATTCTTAACTTTGCAAACCAACACCCACACTTGGATAACTAGAAAACACCCTCACCATAAACACTCTGGTTTTTCCGGAATGAAAGTAAAAAAAATATGTCGGATAAGCTCTTCCGATGCATCAATTTCAAAATTCAGTTAAAAATGTTTGCAATGATGTTGACACGATGAAACTTGAAGATCGAATGAGTAACACAGTGTCGTTCGAAAAATGTCGGTTAAACTTTATTTTTCGAATTACGGGAGCAAAAAGTTCTTAGACCGAAAAATTAAAAAATTAAGTGTTTTTTAGGTACCTGCCTAATTTTTAGGTATTAAAGAAAAATTTTTCTTGGTGCAGTTTTTTTTTTTTTTGCTTCTCAGAAACATTCTCTATGTAATGAGTACTTTGTTGGACCTCCTTTTCCTTTTATTAAGGCTGCACATCGGCAAGACATTGACTCAGATAGGTTTTTCCATGTGGAAGCAGGTATGGTGTTCCAGGTCAGGATACGTAATTTTTTTAGGTTTCAATTGACACTTCTTCGCAACCTTAAGTTTTATTATTGACCAGATATTGGTAGATATGTCTGTCGGTGTCACAAATAAATTTATGTAACAGGTCCTGGTCCGGCGAGTATACCCCGCGCAGAAAGCTCGTTAAATTGGCCAACAGGATTGAGATCTGGACTGGGATGGGCATATGACAGTACTACTTCGAAGTATTTTTAACCTAAGAAATAAATAAAAAAAAGAACAAATATTATTTTTAGTCATAAAAGTTCTAGCTTATTTAAAAGCTTCATATTACCCTTTCATATTAAAAAATAAAACAAGTTCGTACTTACAATTTTGCCTATATGCCAAGGAACATTGTCCTGTTGAAAAATAAATCTGCAAGTATCACCAAAAAGCTCCAGCGCAGAGGGCTCTAATACATTTTCCAGAACCGGTAGGTAAACTTCTGCAGTGATTTTCGATTCTAGGAAGACCATTCTACCTTTTTCATCTCCAGAAAAGCATTACCAGATCATCATACCTTCAGTTTTGGGGGGCATCCGTAAGCTGTATTCAGAGCTCAGTTTTTCCTTTGATTCTTCTCAGGCGAGAATCCTCCCATCTCCAACATGCAGCTTAAACTTTGGTTCGTCGGAAAAGGTAACATTGTTCCACATGCCTTAGAGTCCAATTAAGATGCTCTTAAGTTTAGAGCAATCGTTTTTCTTTGACTCTTTTTGGAAAATCCGGCTTCAGTACTGGCTTGAGTGCTCTAAGTCCAGCTTTCACGGGCCTTTTCCTCACTAAGCTTGACGAAACTATTAATCATGTAGCTCGACACGGATCGTTTTTAAGATCCAACGGAGTCTTGAACCGATGCCGACGGCTGTACAGCATCAAAAAACGATCTTCCACTGGGATCGTCTTATTTAGGCTCCCTGAGCCTTTCTTTCTGCTAGTAGTCGCGGATTCTTAACATTTTTTTTTAAATTCCATGCCACAGTTTATTTTCCACCAGCACTTTTCGAACGGCATTGTATATCCCAAAAGTAATTTTATTAATGGGTTCGGTTTGTTTTGTATTTGCAAAAAAAAAAACGCGCAACAATTTTATAATTCCGTCAGCCAGACTAGACGAACGTTCTTCGTAGCACTTTTTTCATATTAAAGAAATGAAGTTCAACTCCTCGTAAAACATTTTTTCCGACATATTCGATAAGGTAGAAAGTGTTGTTACTCATTGTTGTTACGTGTACAAATGTTATATACTGAAACCGACGCCCAATGACAGCTGTTTTGTGAGAAATTATAGATGATAAATGTACTATCTACGCCATGTCTAGTCGAACTTTCAATTTCCTTTAAAATAATGACATCCGAAGATGCCAGCCACTACTCACTCACTTCCATTAACATGTCAGTAATTATGTATTCGAGTACATTAAACAGGAGTGGAGCTGTCACTGTACCTTGCGGTATACCATTACCTTTAGCCGTTTTATCTTTAAGTTATGACAAATTTATTCTCATACCGTAGAAGCTTTTGTCTTCATTATGCGATTCGAAAGTCTATATATTGGAAGTAATGATTAAGTTTTTACCAAAAGGGTGGGTCTCATAGCGAATGGAACCATCACTAGTACCGACTTCAAACAAAGCGCATAAGCCACGCATAGAAGGAAAGGCGGCCGGAGTACACCGAAAGACAAGGCAAGGTGAACAGTCAAAACATACTTGAAATATTATTCCTTCTGATTATCACTTGTTCCGATCGAAGATTGTAGTCTGTCTAAGCAGATACTTTTTTCTTATGAGGATTTCTCAAAGTAGATCGATTCGTGGATTGCATTAAGAGACGAGGCGTTCTTCTGACATGGTTATGTGGTTATCTCTGGCCGAAAGAGTCTATTAATGAACAATACTATACAATAATTTTGATAAAGAAAACGCCACGAACGCCACGTGTCGACTAGATGGGCAACTGTTTAACGTTTGGCATTAAACTTCGAAATAACATCGGAAATTAGTTTTGCAGCAGCGCGTTCATTGGTGAGTGATTTTTATGCTAACCCCAATCGGCGCGCGTTGCGGTATAATCTACTTTCCTTCGCGCGTGAATAAAATAAACTTTTTTATGAGTACCTCAAATAATCTGCCGATATGTACATATTAAGCAGAAGAACTACTGACAGCAAATCATCAAACTTCTCGAGGGGCACAAGTGATGTAAATCACCTTTGGCTAAAATTTTCCAAATGACCTTTCTCTTCTTATTATTTTCCATCCCCCACAGTCTGGTTTTTTCCACACAATATTTATTTAATTATCCCCCACGAGTCAAAACAAAAGCTTTTACCCTCTAAATTACTTAGATATCTCTCTTGTCACAAGTATTCGAATCATTCGCGAGTTATTTTAATCAACTGGTATTCACATTCCTCAGCAGATGAATTGCTTAGCTATATAGCTTAACATAAGACTAAGGAATGTAAATGACCCCCCACGCAGTTATTTACCAAGCGCAAGGTATTATCTGCGACGACAAAATTAATTTAAAAATAAACAAATTTTTCTTCTTCACTTACTTTTCTGTTTGTGGTTTTTGTAAAGTGATTTTTGGCATAGTAACGGACATTCGCATGTACCGAATAAATGAAGCAAGTGCCTGTGCTGAAAATCGAAAGTGATTGATGTCAAAATAGTGCCATGCTATTCTGGTACCGCCCCTTTGCACACTGAGGACTTTTAGGTGAATAACCTACATGTAATTGGTACTTGGCGAGATTTTTTCAAACTTTGATTTCAATTTATGATTGATCCTTTGATTGAACCTGTGGTTGAATCTGACTGATGCAAAACTCATTTACACGGATGAAGAGCATCCTATTTATCATACTTGACAGTGGCAATGAAGTAGCATGCCTGCAAAGATCGCTTCACCGAATTTAATTTTAATTAGTTAGACAACGGGTGGGCCACTTAAAAAAAAACAATTTATTTGCTATGAAGTGAATTTTCGTTTATTTTGGTTTTGGTAAATTGTTCAAATAATTTTTTGGATATGATTTTTTTTTATAGGATTCGTGTAGGTGCGCTCTTATGGTGTTTGTCACACACACATGTTTGTCACAAATGGACGGGATGCAGATGGTCTGTGTCGAAGATATTCGTTCACTACCCTCCAGGGTGGTTGTCCTAGATAGAATTCGAGAGGATCGACTGAATTTGTCGCGTTGGTTATAGTTCACAGTAACTTATTTTGTTTCCATGTCATTAAGGTGTAATATTGGAAATGCACACACAGAGTATGAATTTTGAAGTGATTTCATACTGCGGGTGTTATGCTTCCGTCAGCATTTTTTTCGTATTGCCGCCAGAGCGAAGATGGCAATAACAAGTGGGCTTTTATTGGTATTTTTCATCGCTTCCATTGACAACCATTTCGTGTCGAGTATTGTCTATCATTATTTTTTATAAGGACGCAATAAAGTGATCGTGGTTCGGGCTGTGTAAGCTGTGGCGTTGTCTTGTTGGAATCAGAAATTGTCCATGCTCAATCAGACGCTCAGAATCATAACGCTCTCCATGGCCGGTTAAGAATGAATCAGTGATTCTTTCTTTCGCGTGTAATATAATGTCACATTGGCGCCCAACATAAGCCTTTAATATGTATATATAATTTTTCTTGTTTTTTTCCTTAATAATACAGGAAAAAGTGCAAAAGTTGGTTCATTGACCCGTGTGCAGAGTGGCATGTAGTGCCTTAAGGCTGGAAACACGCAAAGATCAAGCTCATCTCGTGTACTTTTTGCAAAAGTACGCGCCAATGATCCCGTTGAACCATAAACCTCACCAAACAGTACACTTTTCCTGGTGTATGGATGTCTTTTGTATTGCTTGAGGTTCCTCACTTTGTTAATACCCATTCACCCATAAATAAGTTTCGTCGTCGAAGACCATTTTTTGATAAAAAAAAGCGAATCTTCACCAAGCTGTTTTGGGCCTTAGCTCTTGCCAGAATTATATTTTGTAAGGTTTTAGACCAAAGTCCTAACTTATATCCACTTAGTCGGATAACACAATCCTAACTGCTGTGAACGGCGTCGAATGGACAAATTACAGTCTTCATTAACACGGGTGTACACAGCAGCAGAATTTTCGCCTGTACGCATTCGGATGGGTGGCTTTATGTCCAATAGGGTGAAATTGGTGCGAATTCCATTAAAAAATGAATTGCTTGCTCAGAAGGTCTATTATGACAATCGTAAGATGGTCGAAGTGCGCCAATAATTTTTCCCAGAGCACGAATTTCGATAATAAAATTCAATAACTTGTAGTCATTGTTTAGGTGTAAGTCTTTCCGTAATAAAATGGCAAAGTTAAATATGCTTGATTTAAATACATGTCCCAAGTCATGCGTAAGTTGTCAAAAATGGAATACAGAAAAATCAAAGAGCAAAAAAAATCACTCTTTATAACCATGTTCTCTGCATTTTTCACTGCTAATAATCGATTCAATAATCATCGCCGTCAATGGATAAGTTTTCACTTTAGGGTTCGAGCTTGGATTTTTTAGGTACCTATACCTATCTCACTAATCATTTTCAATAAGTACATCAAGTTTGATCAATCCTGCCCCATCGATTTTAGGCCACAATAGGTAGGCCCTACGTTAAGGAATTTAATAGGACCTTCTAATTCTTACGAAAAACCGACTCCACTCTTCGGGAGGCATTACTGGACCAATGTCCATGCTTAATGCAATAAGAACTTGCAGTTTTATTGTCCTCAACAAAAAGTAACTCCCATTGTTTGAAAGCATTGGGAATGGTCCAAACGTAAGAAAATTGGGGCCCTGCCAGTTGAAGCCGAGAGATGACAAATCGCGTTTTTTTTACGAACGCACTACCACACCAGCGACAAGAAAGAGAGGATTTTACTGCATTATACTGTGACTAGAAATGAAAAGTGGAATAACTTGTCCACGCCAGAGCCATGCATAACATCGACAGTCAAGTCAAACATCCATGGATCCAAGCTCATGATGCTCATGATTTGATGAGGCTAGCTCGGCGCCGTTTATTATGAGTTGGTGCGAACGGGCGAAACCAAACATGGAATTCGTTACCGAACACAGTTAATGCTCTTCCGCTGAACTTTGAAAGAAAAACGGCCAGAACACGAGTGAAAACAAAACTTCTTTTTTGTTGGAGGCTTCTACTATCGGTTGGAGCACTCAGACACAAATAATGGTCCATTGTTCTACCCGACAGACACCGTTCTTTATTGTATTTTCCCCGTTGTCCGGAGAAAAGTGAGGAAGGGCTTCAGTGATGTAGAGCTAAGAGATTCGGCACTCACCACGTCGCGTCGGCCCCAAAGGTGCGCCACAGTATGCGAGCGAATGCGAGACGGTCGCAGAGCAAGTGCAGCACAGGTAGGCGCCTCACTGATGCCAGACACGTAGAGATGCTTGGCAAAAGTGTAATGCCCATAATGACGCCCGCAAACCTTCTGCAATCATTTCTCCTTAAAGATAAGAAGAATGTTGCGGACTTCTTGCAGATATCAGCGCGCATGCGCTCAGTCATCCTGCATCCTGAATATTCCCTCCATCTACGACTGTGTGCTTAAAGGCCTAGTCGTTGATGTAATATTTGACCGTGAAAACCTAAGGCGGGTTCATGTCTTGAGAAACTCTCATCTGAGCCTCTTCTAGCGAGTTCATGGGAGATCTCATTTCTTGGGATCCCAGAGTGACCTGGGACCAATACAAGCCTTTGTGAATTTAGTTTTCCAACTTTATTCAAAAAGGTTTTGAGTTCATGCACTAATTTGGAGTTGGAAAGAGGGTCGGTTGAGTGCAACTTGGCTGTCACTGCAGACGCATATGCCTTTTCTCTTCTACCTGTGCTTCACAATTAGGATTGCGTATATCTTTGATTGAATGACAGACGCATATTTTCCTAACGAGAAGTGCAGTCGAATGTTTTCGCGATCAAAGAAAACTCCAGCGCCGGACCTCTGCCCAGTCCTGGAGCCATCTGTGAAAATGCAAAGGTTCAGTGTCTGGCCAAAGCCAGTCCTGGCGCCATGGAAATGTGACTGTGACGCAGTAGGATGGCAGGTGTCATTGCGTCAGAAGGCATATCCATGAAACGGGGTCGTAGGATATTTCTCGCGCAAGTACACTGTCACTCCAATATGGGTTGTACCAAAGATCATTTCTCTTGAGGCGAGACATGGCTTTCGGTGCGCACCTTCTGATAAATATGTCAAGGGGTGGAAGATTCATCATAGCATCTAGAGCAGCGCCCGTGGTGCTGGGAAAAGCCCCCCGAGTTTTGTGAAAGAGACCACCACGTCTTTGCGTGTTAGCCTGTTATACCAGACAACCGAGGCATACGAGATTATCGGCCTTATCACTGCCGTATAGAACCAGAGGACTTCTTTCGGTGGTAAGCGCCATGTTTTGCCAAAAGCACCTTTGTATTGCCAAAAAGCTGACAGCGCTTTGGTGGTTTTTGACTCATGTGCTCTGACCAAGAAGTATGCTACCTAAGATGAATCCCAGTTACTTAGTTTCCTTGAATATCGGGATGGGAATGTCTTTTAGCACCAGCTGAGTAATGCCAGTATTTTTCCTCCTTCTTGTGAAGAGAACGACATCAGTCTTAAGAGGATTAGCCGACAGCCTATTACTTGTACACCGATCACATTTAGCTCCGCCCGCGCTTTGAGACAGACAGTCGCTAAACATGAGCCGACAGAGAGAATGGCAACATCACCCACATAGGCCTGGGCATAGATTCCAGAGGCATTGAGAGCATCGAGTAGGGAGTCGACCACCATGCATCATAACAGCGGAGACAGGACGCCACCTTGCGGTGCCGTCTACCAACGTTACATATGCTGTCGAAAGTAGCGTTATCAAAAGCTCCCTCAATGTCGACAGAAGTGCCCAGTGCGTATTCTTTCTTTTGAAGCTCAGTCTCGCAGGATTTTCCGCGTTGATAAGCATATTGTATATTCGAGAGAGGATGCATTCGAAGGGCATCTTGGCGCACGTGCAACTTTACTAGTCTCTCCATGCATTTCAGCAAGAAAGATGTTAGACTGATAGGTCTAAAACTCTTGGCGAGTTAGTAATCTTCATTCCTAAGGACAGAACTTAGTGGCACGACAACGGTCGTTCACATGTTGTTTGGATCTTTAAATCATACACCCTCGGACCACCCTCGTACGAGTATATTGAAATGGGACATCTTACCCCACTCAACGTATTCTTCAAGTAATGTTCCTTGTGACTGAACAGCACTTCTGTCCTTTGAAGAAGTCAATAATTTAGTCGATACTTGGATCTACTCATAAGTCTTGCCTTTTCACTAACGCGGAATATGAGACCTTTTTGGCAGGATAATATTTGCAGTTTTCTGGTTAGGCAAAAGTTGTAGCTAGTGACGGCCAATATTTCTATCTAAAAGAATAAACATTTTTGCGAAATAAAGTCCAAAATTTTGAAAAAAAAACAGAAGATTCCAAATTAAAGTTTAAAATTCTTAGACCGATGCCAATGCCTTTACGAACGCACGGAGACAGTGATTGGAATAGCTGGCGAAGAAACTTTCAAATGTAACCAAATATGTAAAAGGAATAATGAGAACTCAATAAAAAGGTACAGATATCCTTCTAGATTACTCTTGAACATCCAGAAGTTGCTAAACTTAATGAGGCACCATATAGAGCGTTCTTATGACTACCCTTTAATTTTCATATTCATTTATTCGACATGTGACTATATCCGCAGATCCATGACTACCTATAGTCCTTCAAGTCTTCATGAATCACTATATCGGAACCGCAAATAGCACACATTTTATATTTTTAGGTCCTTACATCCAGCAATTCTTCTCAATTTGCCAGACAACATTTAATCTTTTTTTTCTTTTTTTAATCAACTTAACCACTTATTCTACATTAATCACTAAAATGCGTGAGTTTCAAAAATAAATTCGAGAACAAAAATATTTGAAGAGGAAATAATGAATTTATGAGTTAGCGAATAGCCAGCCCATTGACCATCTGATATCAATAATTTAAAAAACGAGAAAAACAAAATCAAAAAAAAAAAAAAAGTCGAATATTTTACTGCGAGGAATGACGTTCAATTTGTGGCAAGAGTCGTCATTGACAGTAGAATTTAATTTTGCTTGTTTGTTTTAAAAACAAAATTCCGTGAAATCCTGAAAGTATTAGGTTGATTTGTGAATGTTACAAAATATATTTTTGTCACTGATATTAGTCATTTATTAATAGATCGTTGAAAGCCTGAATGCCTTAAAACGGTCTATTTTTAAAAGGTCTAAGGCAGACTGTAAAATTTTTATTAGGTGTGAACACTAAACAGCTGTCTGAGAAAACAGACATATCGGTAAGGAATGTAGGAAAAGATTCATGATTTATTTGCGGTATGGAAGGCAAATAAATTATAAAAAAATATTTGTTTTAGTTTGCGAGTAAATTCTGGCCAGTCTCTGGCATGTTACATATTAACGAAGCAAAGTGCTTCATGGTTGGGATTATTTCGACATAAATTGTTTTACGACTTTCTTGATTATAAAAAAAGAAAAACCAAATATTTCGAAAATTTGTCAATAAAACAGCGTTGCACAGTGAATAATATATCACTGACAAAAAATCCCCGTTGTCGGCATAGGTGAATAATAAATCATAACATTGGTGATTGAGCTGAGGACCGGTTCATTGTCTCTGGTAGACATAGGAGTGATTATCAAAAATATAAGGAAATTTTCGACTTTTGGAAAAAAATGATTTATTCGTCGACATCACATTAATTTTATTTATTGTCGACTTAAAATATTATTCAAATATGACAGACTTCCAATTACTTTTGGAATTTTTTTTTTGTTAAATTTTGCTTTCTCAGTGAAGCCTTTTTAATATGTCTTACTTACGAGCGTCGTTGTGAATGCCTTTGCCCTAATTCTAAAAACGAAAAAGTGACATGACTCATTACAGTGAGGTTTTTATAGAATGGTGTAGAAGCAATAAACCGTCTTTTTTTTTTTTTTTGAGAACTTCATGCAAACGGTGTAGATAGTACTCTCTATAGAGCGTGACCTTTTCGTAAAAACCGACCTTAACAAAACACCTTAAAATCAAAATGACCTTCACATTCGATGGGACTTGTCAAGCCCATGACCGTGTAGATGATATTTATTACGAACACTGCTACAGAGAGAAAACAAGCAACGTTTATTTAGATGGGGATTTGTTTTCGAGGCAAACTGAGGTATAGAAGTATAAGCTTTCGATACGTGAACGAACGTCTCAAACAATCCGTATCGCTTAGAGAAAAAGGATGACTTTTATGGCCTCGAAAATCGACAAAATCGTTATAGGAAATTTTAACGTCAGGCTGGGTTTGAAGGACATTCAAGGCTACGTAATTTAGGAGCCAGCATATGGTTTCCATATTAAAAATCCATAAGGAGACTAGGTAATCCCCTGATCAATTAGCAGCCAACCAAATTGCTATCGATGCCAGATAGGAATCCATGAAACTGCCAGGATCTTGCCGAATATGTCTCCCTCAAACTCCCTCAATATCCATTTTAATGTGTGGAAACCATGGAACTGTATTGGAGACGTTATTAATGCGCCATCAGAGATGGCCACCACATATGTATGAGAAACCCCTGATTTGATAACAAGTATGACTGTTCGTTGAACAGCGAGATATGTATAATTATCGCATATACATACATATGTATGTATTCTCCGGAACAAAGAAAAGAAAAGTGTCTATTCGGTTCAATGGCTTGTTAACAAGTGTTTATATTGTTCTTTAATTTGACAAGTATACATAATAATGGGAAATAAACTTCCCAAGGGGGATTTGGTGTTGAATGTGTTGCCAGAAGCTTCAACAATGACAGACTCGTGTAGAGAGACAGAATGCATAGATATTAGTCGTACATTGATGAGAAGTTTTGTTAAGAATTGTAGATTACCCTCTAGAGTTTTTTTCCGTCCGTTTGCTGGACTAGTCTTTCGAGTCTTTATTTATTTATTTTAATTTTTATTTAGCCTAATACAAGCTGGTGCTCAACCTAAGTAAATCTAGGTATACGAGAGGTTCATTAGAGCCATATGTGGCATAGGTGCAATGGTACCCGAAACGAGTCGATGAAAGAGGCGCGTCGGATATTTCTCTTCATTCTTCCAGCGTATTCAAGTTGATTAGTTGAAGGCAGTCTTAGTATGAGGGTAGAGGTAGAGATAGATGGTTCTAGGATAGACCATAGATAGAAACGGTTGGATACTTTCGATTCTAGAAATGTTGAGATCAAATTTGAGAGGTATATTAAAGAAGGGGGCGAACGAAGCGAGGAATCGAATCTCCTAGGGGTTGGAGAACTTTTTAGATCCTCGATGCCCGAAGCCGTGTGCTGTATTGGCTTTCAGAACTATCTCAAAGCCAATACCACACGGAGCCGATTGGGCTTCTGGTCATAAAATATGGCTAGATCTCGGATCACTTGAACGGTGGTTATGGAGAAAGGAGAGACTGGGAAGAGATTTGGAGATGTTGAACTTTAGGCAGTTTTTGGACCACCATATAGAAAAACTGTTGAGATCAGATTGAATAAGGAAAGAGTCATGTCCTCAGAGGTCCTGAAGACCTCTTACATAGGCGTAAAGTGAAGTGTAGTAGTGTTTAATACTAAAAGTAGGAATTAAAAGAAGTGGACTTTAGGGGCTACCTTGAGTGACCCCGGAAATAGATAAGAAAAGGATAGAAAATGTAGACCTAAAACGAATATTCTAGGCAAAAAGATGTCTATTTCAACAAAATGGGTTCAAAGCTATGGATAGACAATGTGGAGAGTTTATCGAACGGCTTACTCTAATTGGTTGAAATGACGTCAACTTCCTTGCTTTCCCATAAGACTGAGAGGTAAAAGGCTCAATTTAAGCCGATTTGTGGTTGTAGACATGCATTTGAGAAAGCCATATTGTCTAGTGGTGATTAAAGATTTGCCCGAAATTTGAAGAATTTGGGTATATGTGAGAGTTTGGCAATGGGGCGATAATTGATAACTCCACTTTGCAGGCTTTCTTGTATCTAGGGTTTATAAAAGAGGTTTGCCATATTTGACGAAAATGTCTTAGACTAGTTTGGCTTAGAACAAACTAATGATTTTTGAGAGACGGAGAGAAAAGGTGGAGGAATTTTTTTTTAAATGGGTCTAGCTTTGGAATGAGACCGAGAAGCATGAGATCGAGGGTGTGAAGATATGATTTCGCAGAAATATGGTTCAAGCTTTCCCAAAAAATTACAATATATGAACACCGACCAGTGGATTTACAATCGATATAGAAGTTATGGGAAGGCCCCTTTTATAGACTGCGTATAGTGATGATAGTCCAAATGCCACTGTAAAGTAGAAGGAACTCACTGGAGGTCCGATTTTAAGCAAGCACACATGCTTTCACATGCAGATGACACGGTCCATGTGGATTTGAGGGTACTTGAGGGCAAAACCAAATATACTATCATCAAAGAAAGATGAGCATCTCTGGCAGCTATAACTTTAAAGTAGTCAAGAAAAATTGTGAATGCAAACTTTGATTTGTGTTAATAGAGAATGAAAAAGAAGTTACAGCGGCATCGGCTTTGTCAGGTGACTATGAATCTAATGTCTAACATTGAACTAATAAACAGGATTTTTCCAGTCTTCCTCTTCCCATCTCGAAGGGTGGAGCACAGATATGTAAAGGGCCTCAACCAAGGTGAGGTATGTTTAAAAGTATGTTCAAAAAGCCACAGGAATTGTATTCCCTTTAGGTTCTCGATCTTTTCGCTTTTATGTTTCATGTCATACATATTTTGTCGTTTTTAGGCCTCTAGAGGCCAAGTTTGTTTCTTGTTAGCTCAAGTCTACCTGACGCTTTGGAACAAACTAAGATAGCAAGTTTTGACGCATTCTACTCGAACAAACTAAGATAGCAAGTTTTGACGCATTCTACTCGATGCGTAAACACGTAATCAAGCTAAATAGAGCTGTCGGAGAGTCTTACTTAGGTAGGTAGCTTGAGGTGGCTACCGGACTTCACCCGTCAGAATACAATTAGCACTACGTCGGAGAGGTCATAGAGGAAATTGGGCATCCATAAAGAAAACGGTGGAAGGTTTTCTCTGCATGGGTGTTGTAACAGATACGGCAGTGGATGTTACACCCTATGCCTAATATGGTAGCGTGAGGTCCTATAGACGAATGGCCCTGACTGACCACCACGACTCTACTTACATATGTTGGAGCGGTGTCAGTTGAGGATGTCGTCTGTTTTATTTTTTTAATAAGAGGGCCAGGATTTTCTTGATATCTTAATGTAGCCTACCTACGACTGACTGTGAAAGTGTTGCAGAGTGTTGCCTCTGAGAAGATTCAGCGACAGGCCCACAGTTTGAGTAGATGAGCTTGAGGTGGTCCCGAGCTTAACTAGCTTATAGGTCCTCTCATATCACTCTATGTTGCTGTGGTCTCTCTTGCATTGATCCACCAGTTTAGAGACCTGTAGTTTGGACGTGTAATTAGGGAGGACTGAGCTGAGTATTTTGCACATTTCCCGTATCGCTAGTACTCCAGCTTGAAAGATGTTCGAGTGATCGGGGAGACGGAATTAATTTGGGACTTTTAGTTGTGTCGAAAATATTCCCGATCCTATACTCGTACTAGCTTGGAACAATCAGAAGTTGGAATTTCGCAACTGGTTCTTTCTTCGCCTTTTTACGGAGCACCTTAAGTTCACTGGTCTTTAATCGTCAAAGGTACCAAATGGTAAGTTAGTGATTTGAATAGACCAACCGCATCCAAGGACCCATTCTTATGGTCATGGGCTTACATGGAAAGCGAAGAGAACTGAATCAAGATACAGCAATTTTGTCGAAGCGTATTGCATGCCGTCAGGTATAGTGCAGAGGCTTGTAAGACAGCTGTTGGTCTAAAAAACAATTAGTGGGCAATCTATTTTAGTAAATTTGGTCGTCTTCCCACGTTTAAGAAAATACCAAAATGATGACGTTCACCTTATCATCTTGATGTGCGAAATTATACACCGCTGAATACCGGCGTTCCAAAAAGCTTTTTCCCATCTAAGTTTACGTAAAAAAGGATGTCAAGCAGTATTTGTCTCTTTTTTTTCAAATGTTCAAACGAATGTCACCACTAACCGCCACAACGGGCCAATTCAAATTCCAACTTCCCATGGCGCGTTTTCCATTTGAACTTACATCACAGACAACAATCAATGCCTCAAAAGCTCGTGCTTCCGCCGGACATCATCGGCGAGTTGATAAAACAACAACCGGCAAAAAGGCGAATTGTCAATCCGTGACGCAATCTGTTTACCTAATCCCTGTCATCCATAATGCGATTTTCACATCGCCTTCACTCCTACCATCAGCTGTGTCCACTTCTCCGACCATCTCCCATAATCTCACACGAGAGCAACGTCGAAGCGGAAAATTAATTGCTCTCGAATGGAAGGCGAGAAAATTTCCCGTTAGTGTATTTCAAGACAAAGACTCGAGCGATGGGTCAGCGGTACATTCGCGTATTCGAATAAATTTTCTTTTCAATTTCTTTTCACATTTTCATTTTTATTTTTCACGATTCGATAAATCTTTTCGCCTACCTCGACTAGCTGCGTAGATAGATTGCTTTGTCTTGCGTTCGTTCCGGATTTAATTTCGTGGCATTTTAAGTAGTTCAGCTCCTGGAATCAGTCGGTTAGTGCG
Organism: Merodon equestris; assembly: GCA_958301585.1. Taxonomy (NCBI): domain Eukaryota; kingdom Metazoa; phylum Arthropoda; class Insecta; order Diptera; family Syrphidae; genus Merodon; species Merodon equestris. The sequence goes on from OY284416.1 coordinate 113,248,415, forward strand.
ACCCATTGGAACAGACGACCTCAAATTTCCATTCTACTCGGACTTGGAATGCGAAGCAGTATGTGATATAATTACGTCGAAATATCTATATATTTTTGGCACAAGTCACCCGCTTTAATATTCGTTGTCGGATGAGTAGAGAAAGCCCTGTATGGTGCAGAAATCTATAAATAGAAAACACACTGTTGCGACAGATTTTATTCCGATTCAGTGGTGGGTATATGAGGAGTGGAAAGTATACGACTGTGGGCTAGACCATTTGGTGGTGTGAATAATGGAAAACGGGCAGGAACCGTCGGACTCGGCTATGACGCGGCGTCGACGTAGAATTACAAAGACGCGCGAGAAGACTCCCGAGCCGGGATTGGCGATGAGACGAAAGTATTCGGACGATATGTCTGAGAGTAGTAGCACTTTTGAACCGGTTCAGACGGTCAAGATGCAAATACGGCCACCGGGATCAATGTCGGCGCATGAGAGTAAGATCCTGCGAAGACGCGATAAGACATTTGCTACTGCTGCGGCTAGGAGTCACTCTCAGCCCCGGCAGGCGGAGAGGCTGTCATCACCAGAGGCATTTGAGCTCATAAGGAAAGTGGAGAAACGGAGTTTGTCATCTCCGCGACATAAAGAGGAATCCAGCGAAGGCGAGCATTACGCGACCAGTCCTGAGATACTAGAGAAACACCCAGCGTCTCCCCCTCGACAACCCCAGAAAGAGGATGACAATATAAGTCGTTTGGAGCAAAATCTCCGTAGATTTGAGGAGGAGCGAAAGCGGTTCGAGCTCGAGAAGAGAGTTTTCGAGAAGGAAAAACGCGAACACAAAATTCGCTACAAACAGTATTTGGATAACGAGGATCGCAAACGGCTGATCGACAACTATAGAAAGCTGAGTGATCGTATTCAGCTACCAGCTGGTTCAGAAGAACGTCGAAGGATCGCTCAAAGCTTGAGACTTTCGAAGAATGATGTTCCGGTGAGACTAAAACCATCCAGACCATCGCGGTATGAATCGTCTACACCCCTTTCCTCTTCAGAATCAGAAGCAGTACATCCTGAAGATGAATCATACGCGAAACGCTTTCAAACGCAAAAGCAACAATTTCCAGAAGTTTCGAGACCTACAATGCCCCCACCGCCTCCTGTTCCGGTTCGAAGAAGTGTAAGTCGTAATAATTCGCTGTCGCCGATCCGTCCAGCAAGAAGATCCAAGACTCCGGACACGGGAACAGACAAGTCGCGGAAGAATTCATTAGAAAATGACGCCCCACATGATATTCAGCCCAAGAAAAGTATCGAGGAGCATTTACAAAACGGCAATCACACTCAATCATCTCAAGCTGAATATATCCCTGGGAAAGGTGTAGAAAGAACGAGCAGTCTACCAAGCTCAGGATATGTTCAAAAGTCTATTCAGCGCAGGGCTGACACAGCTGAATTAACCCGAAAGAAATCGATTGAAAAAATAGAAGTATTAAACCAACTTCGCAAGAGAAGCTTACAACCAAAAGAAGAAGAAAGGGCCATGGAGGTAAAGGAAACCGTGAAAACTAAGAAAAAACCAACCATCATCAGCCGGCTTATAGCCTTCCTGAAACAATTTAAATCACGACAACCCAAGGATGAAACAATTGCTCCTTCAGAGAATCTGTTTACCAAGGTCTTCTTCAAACGGATGTACTCCGAATTTCGCCACGAGTGGCTTAGACTCAAGGCCGATTGTCCCGAACACCTTGATGCCATGCGGAAGTTGCGGAACAAGTGCTTTGCACACACAATCATTCTTGTCCTGCTATGCGGCTTTGGTGGTTTAATGTTTCGCTATACAGAAGGATCCTTCGAGAACATTTATAAATGTGAGGTTCGCAAGGTTAAACGTGATTTTATCGACTACCTATGGACAGTGAGTCATAATATGAGGTAGGACAGAGGGAAATCGGGCTTCTCAGGAGTTTCGTTCTCATGCATATTGGTTTCTTTGTAGGGAAGATGATTGGAAGTCCGCGGCTCGAATGAGGTTGCGGAAGTTCGAAGAGGAACTGTACGCTATGCAAGAGCTCGGAGTTCGCCGATTTCCCGGGATGAAATCGTGGAATTTCGTCAATTGCGTTTTGTATTGCTGGACCGTAATAACGACTATAGGTTTTAAGATTCTCTACTTTCTTTTTTAAGCCTTCATCGAGCCCTTCACTGACTGCCTTTTTTTTATTCTTTCAGGATATGGCCATATTACACCGCAAACAACCCTCGGACGATCACTGACAGTCATCTACTCCATCATCGGCATACCGATGTTCTTAATCCTACTGGCGGATTTCGGTAAGCTCTTCACGCGAGCCATCAAGTTTCTCTGGGCGTATGTGAGGCGAATCTACTATACAGGCACCTGTCGGCAGGTTCGTAAACAACAGCAAGTCATGGATGTACTTAGCGGGCTGAATACGATGTATGACTACGCCGTACGACGGCCCAGCCAATACATCTATGGCTACCCGACAGATGAAGAGGCGGCTCAACCAGGCAAAATAGAAGGACATTCTCAAACGCCCCTCTCGCAAGGATTATCGCATCCCGAAACTCCAACGTCACCCTACCCGGAGACTTTTGAGATCGATGATGAGTTCAACCTGCCCATCTCGTTGGCTAGTGTGATCCTCATATCTTACATCGTTATTGGCGCCTTTGTCTACACTCTCTGGGAAGACTGGACGTACTTCGAAGCTTTCTATTTTGTCTTCATTTCGATGTCTACCATCGGTTTTGGCGATTTTGTTCCGGATCATCCGATCTTCATGATGTGTAGTATCATCTACCTGATGTTCGGTCTCGCCCTTACCTCCATGTTCATCAACGTCGTCCAGATCAAGCTCAGCGACACTTTCAAGGATGCTAGTGCGAAGATCGGAGCAACAATTGGTCTGACAATGGCCGAGGGCAGCGAATCAAATCTACATACTCCATCGGACATCGCTTCGGTACATCAACCGAAACTCGACACGATCGGAGAAGACGTCAACGGAGAGCTGTCACCGAATGATGTTACACATCTCAAAATACCAGTCGAAGTCATCGCATCAAATCCTCCTCCCCTATTGCCTAGAAAGGCACCATCCGAGCCTGAGCCTGAACCAAAACCTAAGAAAAAAGGATTCTTCTGGAAATAGATCGTGCCTACCCTAGTTTTCTTGAATGTAACACCAATTATGTATTGCATAAGCGAGTGCCTTTGAACGTTCTTATAAGAGAATATGAAGCCTTAAGCTATTAGCCTTAACCATAAGCTTTACAATGAGATTCATGATTAGCTTGTAAGCCTTGTTAAGTTTTCAGAGTTTTAAAGACCTTAGATTAAAGTTTTATTTTATTTATTCATTTTCTTATGTTATAGATGAATTTTACATTTTTAAGATAGATTTTTAGTAATATTTATTGAAATGCAAGTACGCACGACCATCTGACATCCATGTTTGCACAGATATGGTTTCGATTTCAATGATTTATGTTAGAACTTAAGTTGTACACGATGTTTGGCGTGTTTTCAAACTTTTGAGCTACACTGTAAGACTGTAAATATGAATTCGTTTTAGAAAACCTAGGAATTTGTCTTTTTTTTGGTGCACTTACCAAGAATGATGAGCAAAGGATTTTTTGTTGAAAGAGGAGAATAAAAAGTTAATTCAAAGCCAGGTGAGTAGAGTAAAAGATATTCTGGAAACTAAGTTAGAGATCTCAAGTTTGACCAATAAATCGAATATGTGGATTGGACGAAAGGAGATGCAGAGCTCGCAAAACGATGGCCAAATATAATGGTCGATAGTATTGTTATTATTATTATCATTGACCACCCTTCGCCAAACCTCCCTGTCATGAGTTTATTTCCTCCATATTTCGCTATTCTGTGCCATCTCTTCTAGATCCATCCTTAAATTGTCCTTCCATCAAGGGTACGGCCTTCCTGGCGGTCTTTCCGTCCTTCGTCGCGAAGAGGCACGCGTTGCCCATATTCTTTTATTTATTTCGATCTTTCTATCGCTTTTTATGGTACATACCCAGATACTTGAATTCGTCTCCTTTATCAATACATTTATTGACTTGCATAGTCAGGTGCAAGGTTTGGATCGATCCAAATCAGCCAGTTGCCAAATATTTGAGTTATAAGTTTGACGTGTCTGTTTGTCTGTTTGGCTTTGTATTTGTCTGTGGCATCGTAGCTCCTGAACTAATGGACCGATTGTGATGTTTTTTTTTTGTTTAAAAGCTAACGTGATCGAAATCGTTCTTAGCTACAATTTCTGAAGATCTGTTCAGGCGTTTCGAGGCCGTCAGCTCTTTTACGTGGCGCAAAATGAATCACCCTATCGTAAGATGTTATAATTTTTGCAAATGGCGTCTTACCTCAATCATATTTGACATAAATGAACTAGACAGCCGCAGTATACAAACAGATAAGTAACGGGGCGCTATTCTTTGCAAGAGCGCGGAGTAATTGTGTCGATTTTTTTAACCAATAATCGGTCGGTGGAATTTCGTGAATTTCGACGTCGATTTCCTATTCGTGTCGCGTCAACTGGGCAAATATTCCGTTTACCTACTCGACTTGAACAGACTGGAACCATAGGAGACCATGCAGGATGTGGCCGCCACCGGACTGATCGTTCGGCCGAGAATATCGCGGCTGTGGCCACCGAAGTCGCTTAGAACGAAGCAACATAAACCAAACAACGGGCCGCGCAATTGGGCATAACCAGGTCCGTCTGCAGCGAATTTTAGTGGAAAACTTACACATGTTCCCGTACAAAGTATAAACAGTGCATCAATTAATGCCTGCTGACCATCAGTCGCGTGTGAATTACTGTCAAGCCATCCTTAATCAACCACGAAGAGGTTTTGTGTCGAAAATCATCATGAGCAACTAGGTACATTTACACTAAGCGGTTACGTCTATAAGCAAAATCTTCGTTTCTGGGGCATTGAAAATCCGCGTGTGATACACGAAGAGCCATTACATCCACTCAAAGCTACTGTGTGGTGCGGCGTTCACGCGGGAAGAGTGATTGGGCCGTATTTTTTTAAAGACGCCATCGTCAATACGTTCACTGTTACAGGCGAATGCTACAGGGCCATGATAAATGACTTCTGACCGCCGGAATTAGATGAGCGGGGCTTGGTGAACATTTGGTTTCAACAAGACGGTGCAACCACACACACAGCATGAGCCACAATAGATATTGTGAAGGAAGCGTTTCCTGGTCGCGTAATCTCCCGTTTTGGCGATTTGGCATGGCCAGCAAGATCGCCAGATTTAACCATCCCAGACTTCCTTCTTTGGGGCTACTTGAAGTCGCGGACTTATGCCAACAAGCCTCGGGCGTTCGCATTTGTAGTCCCAAAGGAGAATATTGAGGGGTATGAATTTATATCTTGTTGCAACAATAATTATGCATCTGGTGGTGTGGCTGCATTCATTAAAGATTCCTTTTCGATTGAATATTATGGTTTCAACTTCAACAGTTGTGATGTATTGAAGGTTAAGATTTGTGATTTAAAGTTAACGTTTTTCTGTGTCTATAGATTCAATGAGTCATCTCGTTCCGATAAATTTTTTTGTGAAGAGTTAGGAAATCTTTTGTCAAGTGAATCAAATGACGTTATCATATTGGGTGATATTAATATAGATATTCTACAGCACTCTACTTTGGTAGATAATTATATGTTCATGTTATCATCCTTTGGCTTCGAGTCATGCATTAACAAACCAACTCGCATTACAACTTCCACTAGTACATGCATCGACCATATCTTTGTACGTTTTCATAAAATACTTATAACAGAAATTTATAGCTCTGTTGCGGACTTACAAGTTTCCGATCACTGTATGACGTGTCTTAGTGTAAAATGTTCAAATGTTTCTACAAATAAAGACTGTCCAACTAGTTCCTGTGTAAAAACTAATTTTGCTTGTCTTAACAATTACCTTCGCTTTGAATGTTGGGATACTGTACTTAATGAAAAGGATCCTTCTGTTGCATTTTCTATATTTATTAAAATTCTAAAGGATTACGTCCTACAAAGTTCGAAAGAAGTCATAAAGAGGAAGAATAAACTAAAAAAGCTTAAACCTTGGATATCTCTTGTTTTATTAAAGAAAATTAGCATCAAAAATAAATTGTTCAAAAAAAAGACAAAAAATCCCAACAACAATAATATCTCTATTGCCTACAAAAAAATATGTAAAGAGGTTTCGAAAGAAGTTTCGTTTTGCAAAAATAATTATTATATTAACAAATTCAACGAAATCAGAGGTGACCCTAAAAAAGAATGGGATCTAGTTAGAGCGTTACTCAATAAATCAACTAAGAAAGTTCAAATACCTAGCCTCAAGGAGAATGATGTTTTATTATCAGATTCTAAGGTCATAGCAAACAAATTCAACTCTTTCTTTTCAACCATAGGTACTAAAACAGTCTCCGATACTTGTGAATCTTACTGTGATTGTGTATGTCTAACTAAGGAAGTCTCGTGTGCCCATAGTTTCTTCTATGATCCCATAACGTCCCATGAATTGTTTAAAATTATTATGTCTCTCAAAAACTCTAATTCTACAACATCAGACGGATTTTCTAATAATTTTGTTAAGAAAATAGCTTTAAATATCTGTGATATTTTATGTGTTATTTATAATAGGAGCGTTAACTGTGGTATTTTTCCCCAGTATCTAAAACAGGCTGAAGTGATACCTCTATACAAAAAGGGAGATAAACTTTAATAAATAATTATAGGCCTATTTCATTACTGTCTGTATTCTCGAAAATTTTTGAAAAAGCATTAAAGGTAAGAATGGTCCAGTTTTTAGAGAAAAATAATTTTTTCAGTGAATGTCAATTTGGTTTCCGTTCAGGTCGTTCTACTGAGAGTGCCCTCCTTAATTTCTGTTCATATGTATACAAAGGTTTTGATAACAAGAACCTCACAGCAGGGCTCTTTGTCGATATAACTAAGGCATTCGACACAGTCGATCACGAAATATTGTTGGACAAACTATTTAAGTGTGGCTTTAGAGACACGGTTCACAAGTGGCTAAGATCATATTTGTCAGAGAGAGTTCAGAGAGTGAAAATATGTGGTGAGTTCAGTTCCTTAAGTATTCTATCTATAGGTGTTCCTCAGGGTTCAGTACTAGGCCCCTTACTTTTTCTAATATTCATAAATTCACTCTTCCAACAAAAATATGAAAGCAAAATTACAACGTTTGCGGACGATTTAGCGTGTGCCTTTACTGCTAATTCTGCTCTAAATCTTTCCATTAGCATCAATCATGACCTTGAAGTCTTGAGCCACTGGTTTAAAACGCACAAACTTGTTATTAGTGACAAAACTAAAATCATGCGTTTTAGTCCTAGTGGCAAGATAATAGACTGTGAACCGATCCTCTTTCATTGTGCTAAATGTAAAAGATTCAAACATAGCAGGGTTACTTGTAATTCAGAACCTAGTTCACAAACTTACTTTGAGCAAGGCAAATGTTCTGACAAATGCTTTTATATTGAGAACGTTAAGAATTTTAAGTATCTCGGGGTCCTTCTCGAATGGAAAATGAACTGGACTGATCATACAACTGCTCTGAAAAAATATCTCATGGCTGCTACTAGGCAAATTTACTTCTTGAAATCTTACTGCTCATGGGAGCTTCTTAAATGTATTTATTATGGTCTAGTACATTCAAAGCTCGAATATGGTTTAGTTGTATGGGGTTCAACCCACTACAACAAATTATATCCCCTACTTGTGTCCCAGAAGCACATTATTCGCATTATCTGTAAAAAAAACCGACAGTCTGACAGCTTACCACTTTTTAGAACCTTAAATATTCTCCCCTTAAAACATTTATATTGCTACAAAGTCTTAAAAATATTTTTCGAAAGATCTGGCTATTCATTAAATAGAAGCTCTTCCAGTTACCAGTTACGCATCAATGTGCAAAATCTTGTCCAAGTACCTCACCACAATTTGCAAATATTTTTTCATTTTTTTTCTGTTGCTGCACCAAGACTCTTTAATAGATTACCTTATAACATAAGGTGTATTCAAAATAAAATATGTTTTCAAAAAAAAGTGAAATCGTGGCTTTTAAATTGTAATTATGTTGGTATTCTCAATTTGCTTTCTGTATTGATCTAGCTGCAAGTATTTCGTTCCATATTCTCAATTTTGTTTCATACTGTAATGACCCCCATTATCCATTCATCTTGTATATTAGTTGTTAACATATAGTGTATATTATACTGCTTTCGATTCTAGTTCCTTAAGAACTACAGATTGCAGATACTTTTTTAAAAAATTGTATATTATTATATTGTGTATTTTTAATTGTAACAATCTATTTTTTGTATTTGCATTTCTTAAAAAAGTAAATAAATTAAATTAAAAAATTAAAAAAATTAAAAAATTAAATTATTCAACAGAAATACGAATATTTATTACCGGAAATCTTGCGGAAAGTCATGGAAAGTGCGATAAAACGGGTACGGTAATTATTCGGAAAAAGGCCCTACTCACCGATTTTGATGAAATTTCAGTATGTCAGATTAGGATTTTTTCTAAGAATTTTGATATATATATTTTAGGTCGGACTTTCCTAGTTTCAAAGATATAAGCTTTTGAAGTTCCCATACAAAATACAGATTTGGCTTGATTTAGTTGAATCATAGTTATGCCTGGAACTATGCAAGAGGTTAGAAATAACCACACTTTTTACGTAAAGGTTTTGTAACCCCTAATAGTAGGTGAGTTTCAATAGATTAGAAGATGCATATTTTTTCTACACGAATTGGTTTTGTTTACATTTGTAGTTAAGTTTTTGCCATGAGTAGAACATATGTATGTATATAAATACATACATATAAACTCCAGATTTTTTTTACATAAATTCTTCAGGAATATATTTGTCGTGTAAAAGCAGTATGTATAACTGTATACATGTCAGGTGTTATAAGGGGGGTCATGCTTATCTTCTTTGCATAAAAAAGGGAATATGTAAGGGGAGGGCATGCTGCCCCCTGCAACCCCCTGCTTGACAGCATACAAGATTTGGGGTAGATGCAAGTTCAGGTGTATAAAAAGTCTTATATCACCCAGTTTTTCACTAGAAGAAACTTTGGGGCGGGTTTCCATTATGAACACTCGCTTCCTCCCCTGAATATATCCCTATTCGACGAGTTGCAGAAATCACCGACTTTAAAGGAAACTCCGCCTATCCAAACTGATAACTGTGACACCGAGATTAACGCACAGCCGTCAACATCTACCGACCCCCCAAAAACAATTCAAAAGTTTGGAACCTCGTGGACAGAACCTGAATGGGCACACCGTCTGGATAAACTCAATAACATGAACCTTTCCGAGTTCTACCTGAAAGGAGCCCCTCCCCACGCCAACGTTTCCTGGCTCAAGAAATACTTTCTCGACCATTACTCCATTACAATCCTTCAATGTGCTAAACTTCACCAAATCAACCCTAACAACAGAAGTCGGTTTAAATTCGTCGTTCCGTCGAAATATGCGTGGCTCTTCTCAAACCCCTTCAAGGACGTCCTTACCATCGGAAACTTACAAATATCGAAGTGGATTTCACCAAAACCGGACCTCAACAGCAGAAGCAGCAATAACAGCAATAAGAATAGTAATAGCATAAGTAACAGCAATAGAATTAATATACCTAAATCTAATTATATCAACCACATTCCTTCCAACACTTCGCTTTCATCCATAAGCCAGAATTCCACAAATCGTCATCCGAAACCAAATAAGCATCCCAACCCTCCCCCTAACCCCGGTGACAACTGGAGCTTCAAGACGAATCTCTTTCCTAATTTCACACACCCCTCAATTTCTAATGTACAACCTTCTTACTCTGCTCCTCCCAAACCCCAACGTCAAAAGGTTTCCTTCAAACCGACCCCAAACCCGACCCAGACCCCGAACCAAATACCCCCACCGAGTTCATTTCCCAATTTCGACCTCAGATCAGGTGCAAAATACCCAAATTTCCGCAGTTCCCATACTCTCTACCCCACACCATGCTCCATCTCCTCTGCCCCCAAATCGAATTCCATCTCCTACAACACAACCAATTCCTCACCAATCCCTACATCAACAGGTCCATCCATAACAAATCCTTCTTCTGTCTCCTCTCAATCTTTTATCGACCCCCTTCTGCCCCCCACAGTCAAACTTACCCAGCAAACCGCTAACCCCGTCGAATGTCGTTATGCTCTCTCTCGGTTAAGGGATAAAAAAACATACGAAAACATCCGACTCTTCCTAGCTTATCTCCATGATAAGTCAGACTCCGTTTGCTACGAAGGAAAAACTAACACAAGCGTAAGGGTATCAATCGAACAGGAAGGTCTTCCTGCTGACTTCGCTAGCCTCAAAAACCTCTTCGTAAAATACCACGAATTCTTCAATATTTCCCCTCAAAAAGTCTCAAATGATCTCGAAACTTTCCGGCAATATATACACTCAAAACGGATATCGCACCTCCAGCGTAGCCGAGCCGATCACGACAGGTTTTTTCGTTCCTAATTGTCGCCATCCTCCTGTCACCCACACCCTCTGCAAAAACCTCCCTCTTACTATTTATTATCAAAATGTAAGAGGTCTCCGCTCGAAAACCCAAGCTATCCTGCAACAATCACATGCTTTGTCCTTTGATGTCTTCGCGTTGACTGAAACGAACCTGATCCCCAGCATAAATAACCTCGAACTGTTCCCACCAAATTTTAATGTTTATCGCGATGACGAACTCAGCCGACTCACTGACGGTTGTCCTTGCCGAGGCGTTCTACTAGCCGTCCTTAATACAATTGACTCTTCCCTTATTGCAGTATCATCCTCCCCACTTCTCGACTTTGTTTCAATTAAGATTGCTCTACCCCAGAAGACATTATACATCATTTGTTTCTACATCTTGCCCTCACAACCTATTGAATCCTATGAACTCGCCATCAACACAATCGACCAATTAACCGATTTAAGAAACCCTCAAGATGAAATCCTTGTTTTCGGTGACTTCAACCTTCCTCATCTTAAATGGATCCAATTAGACGATCAATCGTCTTACACTGCCACTAATCCCACTACTGCCAAAGAATGTCTCTTCTTGGATCGCCTAACAGATTCAAACCTCAGCCAAGTTAGTGGCGTACTAAACTACATGGGTAGACAACTCGACCTCATATTCACAACCGATCCTCTCAACTCTTCTGTTTCACTTAGTCCCCTTTCCCTTTCAACCATCGATAACTTCCATCCTCCCCTCCTCCTTTCCTTCTTTCACGATTCTCCCACACAGAATAAACCTCCTACAGTTCTGGCCTCTTACGATTTCCACAAAGCAAAATTTCATCTAATAAATGAATACCTTAAAAATGCCCCTCTCAATTTTGAAAACCTAACCGTAAACGATGCTATATCCATATTCTACAGGGAAATTTTTTACTCTATCTCTCTTTACGTTCCCGTTTCACAACGCAAAACTTCGTCCACCTCCCCACCCTGGTATAATCGCAGGCTCCGTTCTCTAAGAAACAAAAGAAATAAGCAATGGACAATCTTCCTTCGTACTCAATCATGCAATGACTTTTCTAACTACCTGGGCAGCTATCTCCACTTTACCGCCCTACACAACTTCCTCTATCAACGGTATTTAACAGAAACGCAAGCCAATCTTATAAACGATCCAAAGTCCTTCTTTAAGTTTGTTAACTATAAAAGAAAATCCGATGGCTACCCTACCTCCCTCTCCTTCCACGATCAAACCTCGAATGATCCCAATATTATCGCCAACTTTTTCGCCACCTTTTTTAAACAGTCTTTCGCCGACGACTCGTTTGCTCCAGACTTCTCATACTTTCATTATCTTCCGAATTTTTCTCTTGGACCATTTCTCCCACACACAGTTGATTCTCATGTCATCGAAGACAAATTAAATCTACTTAATGATGAATTCACTCCTGGACCCGACGGTCTCCCTGCCATATTTCTAAAAAAATGCTCCTCAACCATCTCTCGCCCTCTCTCGAAAATCTTCACTCTATCCCTATCCCAAGGTGAATTCCCCCGCTTATGGAAAAACTCATTTATCACCCCTATACATAAAAAAGGTCCTAAGAACGTTGTTAACAACTATCGTCCCATTGCCAAACTATCACATATACCTAAACTCTTCGAGAGTGTTTTGTACGAAACACTAAGTTTTCGCTGCAAGTCATTAATCTCCCCTAGACAACACGGCTTCCTCAAATGCAGATCCACAACCACTAACCTTGTTGAATTTGTGTCCTTTACCCTATCAGCCTTAGAGAACGGCAAAGAAGTCGACGTTATCTCAACCGATTTCAGTAAAGCCTTCGATAAAATCTCCCACAGACTGATACTCTTCAAATTGTCCTCCCTTGGCTTCGACCCCATCTCTTTGAAGTGGATATCTTCTTACCTGGAAAATCGCTATTATAATGTTCGTTTTAGATCTGCCTTCTCTAACCCCTTTTTAGCCTCCTCCGGCGTCCCCCAAGGCAGCCACTTAGGTCCACTTCTTTTCGTTCTTTCCATAAACGATCTTGAATTGGTGATCAAACACTCCCACATCTCATTATACGCCGACGACACCAAGTTCTTCAAGACCATTTCCTCCAGTCATGACTCTTCCCTTATTCAATCTGATCTCAATAGCTTTTCCATCTGGTGCTCCAAAAATTGCTTAGAGCTTAATATTTCCAAATGCCAATCAATTACCTTTTCACGTAAACGAATCAAACCTCCTCCTCGTCTCTACTTCCTCAATAATCAACCCATCTCCACGGTTCAAGTCATTCGCGATCTTGGCATATTATGTGACCAAGAGCTTAATTTTCGGGCACACATCGATGAAATAATCCTTAAAGCTAATTCGGCACTCGGTTTCGTGAAGCGATGGTCTAAAGAATTCTCGGACCCTTACGTTACCCGATCTCTTTACATAACCTTTGTCCGGCCCCTTCTTGAATACGCCTCCCAGGTGTGGTCTCCCTACCAACAAACCCACATTTCTAGAATCGAGAGCATCCAACGCCGATTCCTACGTTTTGCTCTTCGAGGTCTCCCCTGGGGCAATCCTTTGATTTTACCACCCTACCAAGACCGCCTTAAACTAATCAACATGAACACGTTGGAAGAAAGAAGAGTTGTATCTGACATTCTTTTTATCCATCGTCTCCTTTCAGGTACCATTGACTGCGCGACTCTCTATAACTCTGTCTCTATCAACACTAACCCCCGCAACGTACGAAATCCCCGTCTCTTCTATCTACCCACCCCCCGTACTGCCTATGGCTCCAATGAACCTATTTCTCGTATGCTGGGAATTGTTAATTCGAATCCTTACTTCGATTTCAACCTCAGCACTCGATGCCTAAAAATCCGCCTTCTTAACCACCCTCCCCTTCTCCCTACCTAGTAAGTGAGATTAGGTTAAGATTAGATTAAGCTAGCTTGAATTAAGCCTAATAAATGGGGGCGTTCGCCCCCACGAAAATTAAAATTAAAATTAAATTCGCTCGCTAACAGGATTTTAACCCTTTTTTCCGCAGGGTTTAGCCGCTCACGCGACTTCGTCGCTCCGCTAAGGGTATGTCTACGACTGTCTGGCAGGCGCCTGTAAGAAAATCCGGAGTATTTAAAGTATGATGTGGGTGGCTCGCTTCGCTCGCTAACAGGATTTTAACCCTTTTCTTCGCAGGGTTTAGACGCTCACGCGACTTCGTCGCTCCGCGTATGTATGTATGTATGTAGTTTTTCATGTACATACCTAACAAACTGAAGCTTTTCCGACTGCATATTAAGGAAATTGAATATGAAGAATAATTTTATTTAAAACATAGTTGCATACTTTTAGGCATAATGAAATCTTATTTTTTATGGAAAATATAAAAAGCTTATATCTTCCAAACTAGATAAGTCCGACCTAAAATATATATATCAAAATTCTTAGAAAAAATCCTAATCTGACATACTGAAATTTCATCAAAATCGGTGAGTAGGGCCTTTTTCCGAATAATTACCACGGGTACAAATGAGTATCAACACTGGCGGTAGCCCAGTGGCTCACGGATATCAACTTTTCCACATAAGAAATTGTAAAGGTCCAAATAAAGATTTCCATCACTCAAAGTCTTTTTTTTTATTTAGTAAAAAAGTTATTCAAAAACAAAATTGCATGATAAATCTTGCGCCACCTTGTACATTGTACAGAAGTCATATGCGTTGTTGCATAATACTTAAGAAAAATGTAATTTAAGTAGTTACCTATCGCAATTAGGGTCCGCGAGTAATTTAAAAAGAATAAAATAAAAATAAAATTAAAAATTTTAATTAAAATTAAAAAATTTTAAAAATTTTATTTAAAATTTTTAATTTAATTTTTATAAATCATCGATAGGACGATGGATTGCTTCTTTTACTTCCTCAATGGTTGGCAGATCTCCCTGAACCTCTATTGTGTGGATAACACCGTTTTCCATTGCTGCTGGCTCTCCATGCACATTCAGTAGTTTATCGAAATATCTCCTCCATTGGGTTGCAACTATTTCGTTGTCCGAAACGAGCTTGCCATTATATTTACGGATAGATCCTGATCTAGTCTGGTATCCTTTTTGTATAGCGTTTAGCCCTGTAAGCATTGATCTCGCGTTCTATGCTGCACATTCTTTCTGAACTTTAGAAACTTTTTTCTTTGTCATTGTCGTTTTTTATCCTTAAGCAGGTGGCTGACTTCCTTTCGTACACGCATATCGCGTGTATGCGTGATCTCTTCGCTATTTTGGGGATGAAGTCTTAGAACATTACGGGCTTTTACTTTTTCCTCGCATACTTCATCGAATCGAGGCTTCACTTGGGGGCTTTGCAATGGCCTAGTTTGTTTTCTGATGCCTCTTTAAAAATAATTTTTATAGTTGACTTTATTGCTGCTTCTATATATCTTTCTTCTATGCTATGTGTATTTAGAAGGGTAACTGTTATTGGTATTGATGGTGCACACGGGGATCCTTTTACTTTTCAATGTTGAATTTGTTCACATCTTGCTGTGTTCGTGAATTTCGATTCGTCTTTTAATTTTGGCGACGATTAGAATGTGGTCTGAATTGCAATCCGCTCTTCTGTATGCTTTAACGTCTAGTACGTTGGTATGGTGTCTTCTGTCTATCAGAAAATGATCAATTTGGTTTTTAAATACATATATCGCCAATTGTTTCATTAAACGCGTCTTTAACATCTTAACCCTTATCTTCCGTAGGACAGTGTACGTTCTGAAGTACATAATTATAGCGAGGACCTCCAATTTTGGAAATCGAAATTGGGTCGTTGTAAAATACTACGATCGTTACGTTCTGCACAATTTTGTTGCTGAGAAAGAATCCCATGATTGTGGAACGATCCAGATTGTAGAACCACGAACAAAAGTGTATCCACCATTAACGGTTATTCCGTTTGAAAGTCGAACCGCTGCGATGTCCAATTTATACTTACTTATTTCATAGAGTGCGGTCCGTACAAGCTGCATACGTTCCACGAGCTTGTGCATTTTTTTAAATGGATGCTCTTCCTTGTAACCCACCTGTAGATCCGACCGCAGAGCTAATTTACCTCCGGAATATTTATATATTTTTAAGGAAGAGCAGAGATTTAACACCAAGGTGTGTCAATGAATTTTGATGTTGTTTTGAGTGTAGTATTGTTATGGTGTATTGGTTTAGCGAATGTGGGTAGTACAGAGAAATCAGCTGATACCTCATTGGAAGATTATTATACAAAATCGTCAAACACATGATCCGGGAACAGGTCTTGTCAGGTCAAAGTGTCTCTGAAGCTAATTTCTTTGCGACTGAATAATGAATGAACGGATGAATGCGAATGCTTAAAACGACATTGTTTTAAAGGGTCCGCTATCTAACGTTTTTTTTTTCAAGTAGTGCTTATTTCGTGAATGGTAATACTTAGCTAATGTCTGATTTGACAGATAATTAGTTTTATCCTTCCGCTGAACGAATATGGTTATGTATACGCTTGAACAACTTTGGGAAATATTGCGACATTACTTTGAAAATCATGGTAATGTTGCAGAATGTGTGCGAAAATTTCGTACGGATTTTGGAAAAAGAGAAGCACCGTCAGCTCCGTATGTTCGTTATCTTGTGAAAAAAGTGAAAGAAACTGGCATCTTCATCGATAAACCAAAGCGTGAAAAGCCAAAAACAGTGCGTACACCCGAGAATATTGCTGCTGCGGCAGAAAGTGTGCGTGAAGCGCCATCAACATCAATTCACCGTCGTTCTCAACAATTGAACATTTCGGAGACATCATTGAGACGAATTTTGCATAAAGACCTTGGTATGACGCCATACAAAGTCCAATTGGTTCAGGAGTTGAAGCCAACTGACCATCCAATGTGTTTTCGCTTCGCTAAGTGGGCCTGCGATCGACTTACAGAAGATGCCGATTTTGCCAAAAAAATCATCTTTCAGATGAAGCTCATTTTGATCTTGGCGGGTATGTAAACAAGCAAAATTGTCGCATTTGGGGCACAGAAAACCCGCACGCATACATTGAAAAGCCGGTGCACCCAAAACGAGCCACTGTTTGGTGCGGATTTTGGTCCAGAGGCATAATTTGGCCATTTTTCTTCGAAAATGAGCAAGGAGTGGCCGTTACAGTCAATGGCGATCGTTATCGGGCCATGTTGAACGAATTTTTGTTCACAAAAATTGAAGAGGAGGATATTGGCAACATTTGGTTTCAACAGGACGGCGCTACGTGCCACACAGCCGAAGCTACACTCGATGTTTTGCGCCCTGTTTTTGAAGATCGCACTATCAGCCGCAGAGCTGATGTCGTTTGGCCACCTCGGAGCTGCGATTTGACACCGTTGGACTATCATTTGTGGGGTGCCGTCAAAGATAAGTGTTACGCCGACAAGCCAGAGACAATTGACGCTTTAAAGGACAATATTCGTGAAGCCATTGGTGAAATACAGCTGCACACAATCGATAATGTGCTTAAAAATTGGACCGATCGTGTAGGCTACTGCATGGCCAGCCGAGGCAGCCATTTGAATGAAAGTATTTTCCATTATTAACCGGAAGGATTGTACTTTCAAATAAAAAAAGAAATTTGAGAAAATAGTCAGTAGTTTTTTTTATAGCATTTTCAAAAAAAAAAAAATTATTTGGCGGACCCTTTAGAAGGTTTTTTAAAACCTTGGCAGTATTTCGCTGAGAGAGAATAAATCAGGAGAGGTTAAAAAGTAACGTCCATTGCTTGATTTCGTCTGCATTAATGGATGCCAGTTGATGCCAATTGACCTTTCCACATGGGGTATTTTACGCGTCTAGGTCAGCAGCAAAAGATATCAAGCTGTCGATATGAATTTTAATTTTATTTTCATGGAGACAAACACCCCCATTTGTTGAGCTTAATTCAAGCTAACTTAATAGACCTTAATAGCTAAGAAGAAAGGGTGAGAGGGGCACGATCCTTAAAAACTATGATTGGGAGAAGGGAAGGCTATTGAAAAGACGGAATTTAAGGCATGGAGTTCATTGGAGCCGTATGAGATGCGGGGTGTGGATAAATAGAAGAGACGAGGATTGCGAGGATTAGTGTTAATGGATATGGAGTTGTAAAGGGTTCAGATCTTATTTCTTATTCCCTCCAACGTACTCAAATTGATTAGATTAAGACGATCTTGATAGGGCAGTAAGAACAAAGGATTGTTCCAGGGCAGACCTCGAAGGGCAAAACGTAGGAGCCGACGTTGGATGCTCTCGATTCTAGAAATGTGTGTTTGTTGATAAGGGGATTGAATTTAAGATGCGTATTCAAGAAGAGAGCGAACAAAGGTAATATACGAGTAGAGGGATCGAGTCACGTAGGGATTGAAGAATTCTTTAGACCAACGCTTCACGAAACCGAGTGCAGAGTTGGCTTTGAGAATTACATCGTAGATATGTGCTCAAAAAATGCATTGTATGCCAAGATCGCGGATAACATGAATGGTGGAGATGGGCTGATTATTGAGGAAGTAGAGACCAGGAGGAAGATTGATTCGTTTACGTGAAAAAATGATTGATTGGCATTTGGTAATGTTAAGCTCCAAGTAATTTTTGGAGCATCAGGCAGAAAAGCTCTTGAGATCCAATTGAATAAGGGAACAAATGTTGTTACTAGGGGAACTTGGTGCGGCATACAGTAAGAGGTGGGAATGTTTGATCACAAACTTAATGTCGTAAATGGTAAGAATGAAAAGAAGTGAACCTAGGCGGCTGCCTTGGGGAACGCCGGAAGAAGTTAAGCAAGGGTTAGAAAAAGCAGATCTAAACAAACACTGTAGTACGATTTTTTAAATGAGAAGATATCCACTTCAACGCCGTGGGTTCAAAGTCAAGGGAAGACAGTTTGAAAAGTATTAGTTTGTGAAAGATTTTATCGAAGGCTTAAATGAAATTTCGTCGACCTCATGCCCATTCTCTAATGCTGAGAGGTTGAATGATACAAATTCGACAAGGCTTGTGGTTGCAGACCTACATTTGAGGAAGCTGTTGTTTAGAGGAGACTAGAGATTTGCAGTTGGAATTTAGTGTGTCATACAAGATACTTTCTAAAAGTTTGAGTATACATATGTGACAATATGGCGATGGGGCAGTAGTTGTGAACATCACTCTTTTTTTTGTTTATAGGAGTTGTAACTTTTTTGACTTTTTTTGTGAATAGGAGTTGTAAAAGCGGTTTTTCATATCTGGGGAAATTCTCCAATTGACAGGGATGAGAGCGGGACAGAAAGAATGGAAGACCATATGGCAGGGAGACCATCGGACCCAGGAGTAAATTCATTATGAAATTAAATGGATTCAATGTATTTTCCATGATATGGGGTCAATAGTACGTGGAAGAAATGGTCCAAGGGAAAATGTTGGTAAGCAGTCGAAGTAAGTAGTGTCCGGTACAAAGGAGTCATCGGCGAAAGTTGGCGACAGTTTCGAGATCATTCGAGGATTCGCCATAGAACGAGAGCAAGGTTGGGTAGCCATCAGATCCTCTTTTGTAGTTGACAAACTGAAAGATGGACTTGGGATATATTTATAAGAATGGCTTGCGTTTCGATCAAATGGCGTTCGTAGAGAGAGTTATGAGAGTTATATAGTTCGAAAAGTTATTGGGGTATTGAATATGAAGGTAGATTGCCCACAGTTTCTTTTGTTTCTTAGATAACGGAGCCTGCGATTATACCAAGGAGGGAAGGTAGATAAATGTTTGGACCAGGAAAGGGGGACGTAAAGAGAAATAGAATGGTATTCAGATGAAATTGAGGTATTCATTGAAATTAGGTAGAAATCTGCTTTGTGGGAGTCGTAAGCCTCAAGCGCTAGAGGGCAAGTGTTCAATGGTGAAAAAATGGGAGAAGAAGGGGAGGATGGTAGTTGTCGATGGTTGATAAGGAAAGGTGACAAAGTGAAATAAAAGAACTAAGATCTGTTGTGAAATCATGTCTAGCCGTGTATCCATGTCATTTGAGATGCCACTACATTGGCCAAGGTTTGAAACAGCTGAATCTCAGAAAACATTCTTTGGCAGCAGAGGGACTAGCAAAATGATTGATCTTCTGATCGAGCCCATTTAAGAAAAGGAAAATTAAAATCACGAAAGAGAATGATTTCATCATGGGGATCGCGTAAATCATTTATGCTACCAATCGTATTAATGGCGATATTGCGGAGGATATTGCAATAGGGGATGAGTTGATTGAGTTTAGAACGGCTATTATAACGCCACGACGAGATCAGCTAACGGTAAGTCGGTTGAGATCGTCGTCGCGGTACACGTTCAAATTTGATGGCAACAATTCTTGGTTATTTATGATAGGGATCAGGGCAAAGATTTCGAATGGTAAAGCATGAGACTGTTGAAAAACTGATTGGGTTTTTGAGCGAAGATCTCTTACATTCTGATAATAGAAGATAAGAGGAAGGTAGGTAGGAATTAAGGAAATTAGAGGCCAAAAAATCTGTCGTGATCGGCTTTGCTACGCTGGGGGTGGGATATCCGCTTTGAGTGGATATATTGACGAAAGATATTTAGATCGTTTGATACTTTTCGGGGGGGAAGCTCTTCTTAGAGAAGGTCAGAAGCTCAATCCCGTGCAATGTGCAACTTGTTTGTGAGCCGACTCATTTTCATAGTTCGCGCTTAAGGCAGTCATATCGAACATTTCAAATTAATTGTAAAAAATAATTATTTTCCAAAATGTTTTTCTTACACTTTAATAAAACTCGATTTTAATTAAAACATACAGCGTTTTAAAAAGGATTAGACCATCTGATATTCCTCCCTTAAAAAATTGGTAAAAATTTGATCCAATTTAACTTAAGAGCCTAAAAGCTTATCTACGCCTGCGGGGCGTAATTTTTTATCTCTTTCTGATGGTTGAAGTTAGCGATTTGAGCTTTTAATTTATTTAATGTCGTTTAAGTAAGTCCCGCCGTTTTTGATTTATAGGTACAGCATTCCTGCGAGACATTTATTTTATGTATATTTTGGCATTGATTAAAGACCAAGATGTCACGGTCTAATAGATTAGGCAGTGACGGTATTATGGCAATTTTAGGCGAAGAAGAAAATGTGTTACTAAAGACAAAGAACAACTACGTTGTAGACGACGTTGAAAGCAAAGGTGAAATAATCTACGAGTATATTAGTGAAGAGGTTCTCTCCTTACAAGATTCTGCTTCTAGCAAAGAAGCCGAATCAACTCTTCTTGCAGAGGATGCCCCAACATCTAGCGTATTCATCGGGCAACTGGAAATACTCTTCGTGATAAGAATGAACATGCTATGAATATAGTCCGCACCTCTCGAGGGCTAGCTCACATTTGTAAAAATGTTTTTGATCCTATACAAGTCTTCCATTTTTCATAACTGGAGAACTAAGACCATCACAATTCATAACTGAAATTGTGAAATGGAGTAATGTCGAAATGACCTGTAAACGTCAAAACTAAGGAAAAGTGCTCATAAAGACATTTAATATTGACTATGACCATGGTCCTCCTCCGCTCTCCGGGGGCCTTGTCGTGGCGGAGGCGCTTAAGAGGGCAATGTCCTCGAACTAAGACCCGAAGATTTTTGAGTTTTCATGGATGAATGGACGACGGACTCCTGCGGCCCATTCACCGACCACATGGTTGGACTGAGCATGAGTGCAAACAACAGAGGCGATGTCGCAGCACGGGAAACTGCTAAGGTTGAACGAGCCCTAGATTTGGGACGTACTGTAGATTACACTACTTAGTGCCAACAAAGAAGAAGAAAGAGGCGAGCCCGAAAACCGTGCAAAGAGGCTGACACAATCGAAGGCATGAAAGATGAAGGCCATTCTCTGGGAAACACAGTCAAGAAGATTAGATCGGCGGAGGTATCCCCTACCTAAGTTCATCCTACCCTGACATCTGCGGCCCCCGCAATTCTTGGCGGCGCGCAGCACAGAAAACATCGGCGGCTAGTAAAGGCTGCTGCAGGAGGAACAAGCATGCCAGCACTTTCGGCATGCGCCTCAAACATTCCTCCTCTTATTGGTGACCATCAACTCCCCAATAAGAGCGTACCAAGTTCCCAAACTGACGGAGCTGGAGGTGTTCAGGGTCCTGCGGTGATGCTGACAGACAGACTTTGATCGCAGAAGGCAAATGGGTTTCGGGTCCCAACAACCCTCAAACTGGCAGAGCTGTTCTAAAGCGGCGTCGGGAGGGAACAGGAGCTCGAACCGAAAAGGTAAGAGCGCTCGCAAACAGAAGAAGGCCGCCGGGGACGACCTTGCTGGGGAGGGTGAACCTCCGACGTGGCGGCGGGTAATCAGAGTCTGAATGTAGATGTGGCGATCTACAAAGATCAAAGCAAAAATCTGAAGACGGAGACGACCAAAGACTGCTTCTCGGATGCGGACACTTTACACAACAAAACCCTATTCTCTGGAAAAGAGATACAAGTGACCGTAAAGGGTCAAGACAAGCATCTCTCCTACAAAGAGGCAACCGTCTTCTCTGAAAAGGTCAGGATAGGGAAGGCTGGCAGTGACAGCAGAATGACTAGCACAAATTGCAAACACTGCGAGGATGGGTCAAACAGGAACGTAACCAGCGATGAATGGTTCACATCATTGCCATCGCCCAACAGTTTACTTCAGCAGCGTTACATATTAACTATAGTGGGCACTATTCGATAAAATAAGCGAGAAATCCCTGAACAAGTGAAGGACTCTAGATCTCGAACTGTTGATAGTTCTGCGCGTTGTTTTGATGGCCATTCGACGCATGTACACATTCTAAAAGATTGTTTATCTTTCATCTTCTTGCGATGAAAATGCAGCGCTTAACGGCTCAAGTGGCACTATTCATTTCTATATACGAAAGTAGAAGTGGATTGATTTGATCAAATGGACCCAATCTCATGTAGTCGCAAAACTTATAGACAGCCAATGGCTTTTTTTATAAATAGTTTATCCCAAAGTTAAATTTCCTTTGAGAAATATATATTTTAGCCTACAGGCTGTCATTTTTCTATATACATCTCTAAGACGTATGTTAAGGCATCAGCGGAAGATTGAAACAGATTAGGTTTCTAGGATTGAGCAGATTTTACTGGCTCCAAATACAATTTCAAATCAATAACGATTTCTAGCAGTCACATCCCCCCAAACTGTCGCCGCACCCTGGGCATATGCAACACGTTCATATAAATCCCGAAACACCCCACGAAAGAAAATTAATTCTGGCACCGCATCAAGGGAAGGAAACACGGAAACTCACCACGATATCAAAACCTAACACAACATCGTACGTGGAGCTCCTACCAGCTGCCAATTGCAGTCTGTCTGTCGCCCTGGACGGTAATAGTCCTGTTCGAGTTCAATTCACAACCGTTACTCGATTTTTCATCCCTTACGTACGTATCATCAAGGAAAAAAAAATACAAAAGCCTCGTGGTACCTATCGTAAGTGAAAGGTTGTTTAAGTTTATTTTCGTCGTGGACGTTTTACCCCTCCGACCGTGCCCCCTCGTTATAAGGGACGAAAGTGTGCAGTGAATCACAATTACCACAATAGAAAAAAAAGTAAGAAAAATCCCAAGAAATAAAGGAAAGAAAATTTGAGTTTGTTTTAGTCTTCTGTTGTAATTATCACGGGGTATATGGTAGCGTCGACGTCGTGTTGGCTGTGCCGCTCACTATCGTTGTCGGTTCTGTGTTGTGTTCCTGGTGTTTAGTATGGGATTGTGAAAAGTTTCACCTTTGATTACGAAAAGCGTGTGCAGCAGCGATTTGGTGAGTGCAACGTATACGGGTTTAGTTGGTAAACTGAAGGCGGAATTGGCAACAACGTGGAAAGATGTCGGCAATTAACAGTCGTCACCAGAAGATGGAACAACAGGTAAGTTGAGATGTTCATTGTGTCGTGTCGTTGCGGTTGGCTCTAGATACGAATACAAGACGTGCACGGTGCCGACCCGGATATGTAGTATGTTGTTGGAGGGTTTTATGATTATTAGAAATCGATGACGGCCGAGACAGGACGACTAGGAGTGTTGACTCAAACGGAAACTATGGGGACAGGGTTATTGACAGTTTTTTTTTTTTTTTTTTTTTTCTATTTTTCTATTTATCACTATCGAAAACAAGAGTCACCCAAACACGAAACCCCTCGGTGGTGGTTGAATTGCACAAGTGATAGTGGCACTACCGGCGACAGTGGTTGAAAAAACACCAATAAAAGACTACTGGAATGAAAACCCATGGTGAATTGATGTAAGAAGGGGAATGAGAAATTCAATTTGTTTGTATTCGTACGATAAACGACAGCTGCTGCTAGGAGCAACGTGGTTTTGAATTTTTTTTTCTTGTATTTTGGGGTCTGTGTCTGCTTTTGAAAGTTTGCTCGTTCGCTTCCTAGGGCTAAAGTGTGTTGCCGATTATCGTTGCCAGGTGAAAAAATATGTTTTTTTGATCTTTTGCGTTATTAGCGGGTAGTTAAGGGATTCAGCTTGTCATACGTTTGTTTATATTGTCAGAACAGGAAAATAAATATATTAACGGCTGAGACGTGAGGAGTTGGAGTGAAATGAATTGACGTTTCAACTTTGAAGACGTGAATATTCTCAATGGCATTTGCACAAGAGTGCCTATTACATATATGGTATTCCTTAACAACTATATCTATGATGGGAAGGTAACAATTGTTTTTTTGTTTGTTTAGAAATAGGTTTTTATAAATTGGTGAAGTTGTCATGCGTGGTAACCTAAATTGCAATCATATTCGTTCGTCTTAACATCATGACTTTCTTCTTAATGTTATCCAGTAGGGATTCGGTGAAGAAAGGTCTATATGAGAGCTCTCCAGGTTACCAGTTGCATAGCTATTCACTTTAATCCATTTGAATTGATCGGAATGTTTGACTTCTCTTACCATTTGAAACGACAAACGTTTGAACGTTGTACTATAAGGCACGTTCTGCAAAATAAATAAAAATATTCATTATTGCTCAGGTGTGGTCCCTGATTTCCCACCCCGTACCTCACAATAAAAGTAAGGAAATCTTGCCTAAGATTAAGGAAAGCTATTGTTTTCTGTCGACTCCGAACAGCCAATTTCGCTAAGCTTTTTTCCAAACACGTACACACGAACATATGTATAGTACAGGGGGTTCTGCCAGTATCCCGCTGAGTGGAAATACCATGAAAAACGATTTCGATAATTTTGCTGTTGCGTGATTCAATGATTCCGTGTCATCAGCCTTAGTCTCTGATCTCTTTAAGCTGTGATGTACCAAATGAGTATCATTAATAAGCATTATGCTACGCTAAACAACAAAGCAATATATTTAAGAAAACGCTAACGATTTCTTTCTTCTTGCGCTTATAAACAGCTAAGACCGTCGGGACTTTCCTTTTGCTCTCTTATAAAGGGTGGGCCATCTAGTGTTTTTCTTTTAATCATAGCTTATTTTGACACTGACGCTGTGTAGCTCAAATAGTGCGTTTTTTAAAAAGAAGTTTTGCCGAAATGAAGCACCCATGTCGACTGCTGTCGCCGAGAGTGTCGAACATCAACTCGCCATCGATCTCAACAGCTCAACATTTCACGCACTAGCCTGAGGAGAATTCTGCACAAACATCTCGAATTATTCGCTTACAAGATCCAATTGACTCAGCTATTGAAGGCGCGCGACCAACCGCTTCGCAGTTTGGGCCTTAAAGCAGCTTGAATTGGACAACGATTTTGGGCGGAAAATCATATTTTCTGGCGAGGCGCATTTTCATCTCGGCGGCTCGTCAACAAACAAAATTGCTGCACCAGGCAATGGGAAGCCAATGCATCCGCAGAGAGTGAGAGTTTGGTGCGGGTTGTGGAGTGGTGGCATCATTGAACCATTTTTCTTCGAAAATGAGGCTGGGAACAACGTACAGAGCTACATATGTTAACCGATTTTTTTTTTTACTCAAATTGAAGACGTGGATTTGGACGACCTCTGGTTCACGGAGGATGACGCGCCATGCCACACAGCTCTTACCACAATCGATCTTTTGCACACCAAATTCCTAAATCTTGTTATCAACCGCCTTGGCTATGTCGATTGGCCGCTTCGGAGCTGCGATTTGACCCCTTTAAACTTTTATTTGTGAGGAACCGTGAAGGACCGATATTATGCCAACAATCCGGAAACGATTCCAGCGCCTAAGGACGATATCATCCAAGCAATCCGTGAGCTACAGCCTGAAACAATTAACAAGGTCTTAGAAAATTAGGGTGACAGAATGCGCTACTGCGAAGCCAGCCGAGACAACCACTTGAACGACGTTGTATTTCGTAATTCATTTGATCTTACTAATAAAGCCATAATATATGAATCCCATAAAAAGCCATAATATATGGAATTTTGTTCATTTTATTGCATTTTTTAAAAGAAACTTGTATTTGGCCCACCCTATATACTCACTAGATTAGCGGAAAAAATCATATAAATAGACCACGATTCCCAGGAGGTACATTCATTTGAATACGAACCGTCGAAGGGATAACATCAAATACCTCTGCTTAAAAAGACTGTCTATAGAGAATATTGAGGGACAGTTCCTCCATATTCCACAGTAGCCGACTCATTTAAGCTGGGCAGAACGTCGACTAAAGATGAACAGCGCAAAAGACGCCTATCCGCGTCGCTCACTGTCAAAGTCAAAAAAGTTGGGTTGGCAGATCGAAGAGTGACCATAGCCGACATCACAGGGATCTCTTATGGCAGCTTTCAAAGAATCTTTCCGAACGAATTGCATATAAAAAAAGATCTCTATGCGAGAAGGTACACTCGCCCCATTGTACAACTGCCAGTTATCGAGGAAATAAAAGAAACAGTCCAACCCTGCAGGAGTCGACCTAATATGTGAAAGGAATGAGGGGGCGAACTAACAGAGCAAAGAAGTCGATCGTGTTTAACATGGCAAACACCAGCATGGATCTCTGTCCCTCCTCAATCAAAGCTGACACACAGCCTCCTGGCCTCTCGTGGATAGCTGGCCTGGCATCTGCCGGGTAGTGAACCAATGTGTGCACCGACCCTGCCCCTCCAGATTGAGGAGGTGCTTAGGGCTAACTAAAACAAAATCTTGTTACGAAGCAACAACAAGCCTCGGACAGCCTATATAAACGGAAAAATATGCGAGTCTGCACCTGGAATGTGTGGTTCATGATACAGACAACCAACTGGAAAAAACCCTCGACTGCTGCAAAGCAGATATAACCGCACTCCAAGAAGTGCGATGGGATTGACCAGGCAAAAAAAGGATGAAAACCTGTGATATCTATTGTATTACGGTAACTACAAGAAAAATAAACAACGCCTATTAGGATGCAGATTTGTTATTCGAGGAAGACTTCGACAAAAAGTCTTCAAAACAATCCGCATCAAAGGTATCCTCTCGAATATTCGCCTCATATGCGTTAATCATCCTACGGGAGAAAAAGATAATCGACTCAAGGGCGACTTCTATGATCTCCTGGATTGAGCGTACGCCCAATGCCCCAGTTATAACACCAAAATTGTACTAGGGGATTTTAACGCAAAACTGGGCAAAGACCACATATTTGAGTTGACCATAGGAAAACGTAGCCTACATAACGCCACATCCACCAACGGACTCTGGTTAACTTCCTAGCAGAGCGTAACTTCTTTGTAGCAAGCACAGCACATGATTCCTATATCTTAACATCCATAAGGGAACCTGGCAGTCACCAGATATGTCGACCATCAACCAGATTGATCACGTTGCGATCGACGCCAGACACTCGTCCAGCATCCTAGATGTACGAACCTTCTGAGAGCCAATATCGACTTGGATCACTACCTTATTGTAATCAAGGTACAAATGAGGATATCAAAGATGCTAAGGAGTCGAGTAAGACAACAAAAGTCTGACGTCGGAAAGCTACAATCGCAGAAGACCGCTAAGATCTCCGCCGATCGACTCTCCCTCTCGCAAAGTCCGATGACTCCGCACACAACCTCCACAGAACAACAATGGGAGCATTGCCAGCCCGCCATTAGAGACGCTGCCTCTGATGTGCTGGGTTTCAAATCGCTTTCAGCTAGAAACCCCTGGTTTGATTAGCAAAGCCCATGTAGCAAAGCAAACTGTCTACAAAGCAATGCTACATAGACGGACGAGAGCCGTTCTCGAGCACTACGAGCAGAATAGGAAAGAGGAACACACGCTTGTAAGGAAAAAAAACAGAGAGAACGAAAAGCGTTAGAACGAGGTGATGGAGAGATGCTCCCACAGGAATGACGCTCGCAAGTTTTACGAAAAAGTAAAACGAACATGCCAGGCCTATAAAGCCAGAGTAGAAGCCTGTAGGAATGAAGACGGACAACTAGTAATAGAGTCACAGTCGATGCTGAGAATATGGAAAAAACACTTCTGTAGATTGTATAATGGCGATATGATAGATCTGATACAGCTGTCAGGCAGAATGATCCATGAAGATACAAGAGAATTCCGTCCACCTGACCTAGAAGAAATTAAGCTCGTTATATCAAAGCTTAAAACTAAAAAAGTCGCGGGCGCCGACAGCCTGTCTGCTGAGCTATTTAAAGCGGCTGGAGATGAGTTGGTGGGGCGCATACACCAGGACACCTTAACATCGCGTACAAAATCTTCTCTGCCGCACTGTGTCAGCATCTGAAAGCCTTTGTGGATAATTTGATAGATTACACCCAACATTCACAGCTGGAGCTGAGATGTCCATTCGCTCTACATGGCCTAACCATCTTAGGCGTTGAATCCATAGGCACCTGCCCAGGCTCATGTTGCTGTACAACCCACACAGTTCGGTATTGAATCTTCTCCTCCATCCCCCGTCGGTGATGATATGACCAAAAATCAAGCGCAGTATCTTTCTCTCAAAACGGCCAAGCGCCTCTTCATCCACTTTTGATAGGGTCCATGCTTCTGCGCCATACATTGGAACTGGGATGATAAGGGTCTTGTATAGAGTCAACCTGGTCATACGAGGTAGGGCACCATTACACAATTGCCTCCTGAGCCCAAACAAACAGTGATTGGCAAGGGTGATCCTGCGTTTGATTTCAGAACTGATGTCGTTGTTCCAGGTAAGTGCGGAACCAAGATAGACGAAGTCCTTGACTACCTTGAAATTGTAGCTTCCAATACTGACGTTCTCGCCAAGACGTCTGTGGTGAGCGTCCTTTTCTGATTACAGCATATAATTTATTTTGCCCTCATTTACCGCTAGACCAAATTCCGCCGATTTCACGTCATTGATATCTCCCTGACTCCTTCAAATTATGTCAATGTCACGTAGGCGAGTACCTAGTTGTAGCCCTGCCTACATCCTTTTTTGACATCAAAGCTATCGGTTATGTCTGCACCGACTCGAATGGAGCAGCGAGCATTCTCCAAAGTCATCCTGCATAGTTTGATGAGCTTAGCAGGGATGTCAAAAAAAGACATGGCGTTGTATAGCTTTCTAATTACGCTGTCGTATGCGGCTTTGAAGTCGACAAATAGGTAGTGGATGTCGACTTGAAATTCTAGTCTTCTCCAGAATCTGCCGTAGTGTGAAGATTTGATCGATGGCGGACTTTCCTGGCCTGAAGCCACACTGATAAGGACCTATCAGCTGGTTTACGAAGGGTTTCAGGCGTTCACACAGAATGGCAGAGAAGATTTTATAGGCGATGTTGAGGAGAATTATTCTTCTGTAGTTGGCGCAGTCAAAGGGGCCTCCTTTCTTGTGGATCGGGCAAACGATGCTGCGGCTCCATTCCTCGGGCATGCTTTCCTCTGACCATATCTTATAGATGAGCTGGTGCCTGCTCCCGACCACTTTGAAGGGAATAAATAAATATTTTTTTGAGAAAAATAAAAAGTCACCTTATTTATTGAACACACCGCGTACCCCGATGAATCTTAGCGTAAAATCTGGAACTCGAGCATCTTTCAAGCGGAAAAACTGGCTATCAAGGAGACGTTCAAAACACAGTACAACCTAGACCAATAAAAGAGCGATAGCTAGCTGCAGCATTAGCCAAGGCGCCATCAGAGCCATATCCTCAGCAATCATCTTCCCCAGATTGTCAGAGCATTACAAAGGGAAAACGGGCTAGCAGCCGGATAATGATCAATGGTAATGAGAATGAGAGGCGAATGATTGGAATTGTGGATCGTGCGCTGAAACATCCGAAACTCAACATATTCCAACACTTTCTAACCACGGATATCTGGAAAATGTTAGGCCATCTATATATTATAAAAGGTAAATCATAAAACCTTTGACTCTGACGTCCGAAGTCACTAGAATCATGACAGTTAATACAGGCCACTGGTTGATAAGCAGTCACCCAGCCATTTTACAGCCGCTCCTACAGCACCATCCAATCAAAGAAAACTCCACACCACTTCCTCTGCTAACACCCAAGATGAAAAATCTCAGGTCAAACGTGGTGTGGCATCAAAACAGCGCTTTAGCTCTAATTGCTCTAGTTGTATTTCCAAGAAGACCGCCAAGATGTTCAAGATGCTGACCGCCCTAAACGTCCCAGAACAACAACAACCGATGAAAACGTAGAAAAGGAACCAGAAGGCATATCAATTGGCCCAGGCCATAAAATTGTTAAATGTTTTAAGTATAACACGTGCGGCAGCGAAATTTATGCCGGAACAAAAACAAGATTACATAGCAGTCACCAAATGGATGTTTTGATGGCGGTAAATGATGTACAATTTCGAAAGCGACAATTATCATTATTTGTTGAAGCACAAACGTACGTCGGCATTCACCATCATCTTTTAGATCTCCTTTTCTCAACAGCGGTAAGCTTCACATTTAAAGCGAACATATAAAATACGCGAACGACCACTTAATATAAGATTAGATTCAACAAAACTAAGGCACTGGTTGGCACTAATCACCCTTACAACCCCTAAGATTCACTAGCATTACACCCAGTATGCATTGGATAATCTGTCCTGGCAG
The DNA here is from genome assembly GCA_958301585.1 of Merodon equestris. Lineage (NCBI taxonomy): Eukaryota > Metazoa > Arthropoda > Insecta > Diptera > Syrphidae > Merodon > Merodon equestris. Next base: position 113,279,046 of record OY284416.1, read on the forward strand.
CAATGTTCCATATATCACACTTGTCATGACTGCCAATTCCAACGTCTTGACATACGTCATGCCATTCCATGCAATGAACACGAATTCATCCTTAAGATAATTTTGCTACTATCGACCCAGACGATGCGACAGTTATTGGCTTGAACACAATCCAATATATGCGTAGCCTTCGGGTCTTGACACTAAAATCACACAATGTTCGCACCAGGGAACAGCGGGGAACTCTCAGGATATTTCATCCTTATGAATACTTAACTACAAGGATGTACTCGTGCGAATTTCCTTAAAACAGCGCAGAAGATTGGTTTTGAGATGGAAAAAAAAGTTCGCCGAGATTATTTTACAAATCTACAAATTGATTCGGTGCCTCTGAGAGGTTCCAGTAAGGTTGGAGCTCCTCTCAGCATAATGAAATCAACAAACGAAAACTTAATTAAAACGAAAGGCCTCGTGGCTCGGATTCTATTCGAATTCATTTAGCGTCAGGTTTACGTAGATGACATACAAATAATGCTTAGGGGAAGGTTTCATAGTTATACATCCGAAAACTGCCTCGCGGCCTGGAATGTAAAATTCAATTGTGGCGTGATTTACTCGTCCTTTTTTATGCCCGCTCCACCTGTTTGCGGTTGACGTTGTTCCTTGCTGATGGTGTCATAAAAAGGAAACAAACCGAATAAAAATGGTAAGTAGTCCTTAATTGCAGAGTGGAATTTAAATTATGATGGCATTCGGGACATATTTATGACGTCTATTTGTTGGTGGGTATAATTGAGCTCTGGAGGCTCTTGAAACTGAATACAGACGAAATGTTGTGTTTTTTTTCTTGTACATGAGGTGCTTCGAATAATGTTGGACTTTGCCATGGTACAAAGATGAGGGATTTCATCCGTATATTTCCAGGATACTTGTCTAATATGGGGGACAACTCGGCAGGTAGTAGTTCCTGCGATACTCGAACATCCCATAGCCAAGGTTGGTGGGTGTAGATATGTTTATAGGATGAAATGTCAAAAGTCATTGAATGGAGCTGGGGTAAAACTGTGTTTTCAAACTTACATGTGGAATTGAATGAATGAGTTTCGGAGAGTTTTTTTTTTTGTTTTCGTTGGAGTCCCTACGATTCATGATTGACTCTTTCAGATATCAAAAGTAAGTACTGACCTGAATCACATAAAAAAAAAACGATGTTTCTATCATATTGAACGGTGGAAACTTTGTATGATCAAACGACTCATTCTACTTTCTTTCATCTACTATATGGTAGACTGTTTGTGACAGAATTCAGTTCGGCATGCTGACATATAAAAAGGACAGAACAAGAAGATTATGATGTATAGGGTGAGCCAACAGTTAGATTGGAAATGTTAATTGAATTAAATAAACGCTTTTTTTTTTTAAATCATTGTTGATTTTTAGTGATTAATGAAGCCTGGTCTATGGTACTTATGAATAAAACATAACATCTTACATGGGACCAACAGGGTTTGAACGGCAGGGCATCCACCATCAGACCCAATTCTTTCGGAAAGAAAATATTCAACTTATTGTAAACATACGAAATGAGTTTTTTACTAATCGTCTATTTTCCAAATGAATTTGAATAACAAAAATGCATTGTTGCGTGCTAATCGATTCTATGACTGAAATTGCCAGAGACTGAACTTGATATCCGACAAGCGATCAACCATATTGAATTCATCAAATGATAGAAATTGCCGGACTACATCCACAGCATCTGTTGGATCACTTTTTGTTTGACTAGCGCTCTTTTCGTCTGCTTTCTTTTTGCGTAGCAGACCTCTATGGCCTGGGATACAACAGAGCTCAGTCTATCACCTATGTCGCTATCGTAGCCTGTTCTCATATATATCCTCAATAAAACACCTTAGTGACATGGAAAGAACAAAAAAGAAAGTGGAAAGAACAAAAAAGTTACAGTGAACTACAATCAACGCGACTAATTCAATCGAATCCCCCGAATCGTATCTAGGACAACCACCCCCGGAGAGTAGAGAACGAACATTTGCGACACAAAGCATCTGTACCTCGCCCAGGTTGTGGACAAACACCAAAAGAGCATAACTCTTGAACCTGCGCAAACCCTATAAAAAAAAATCCATCCGAGTAAGTATCGATGCTGCCAGCGGTATTAGTATTAGCTTTCGGTTCGCTAGAGCACTAATTATAATAGAGTGTCTGTAAAAATTGCAACAGAGTTTTGTAGGCCTGTTACGTTTCTGAGTGTCCAGTATTCAGAATTTTGGAGTGACCCAGATCTTGATTCTGTATATGCTTATAATCAACGTCTCAGATGAACAAGATATTATTGTTCCTGTGACCAATACAGGCAAATTTCATAACTTTTTGAGATGGTTGATATTGGATTGTTGGACAATGACAGGCATCCGTTCCGTATACAACATTTTACCAATGGCCACATTCCTTAATTTCTTGTCATTTGGATTTCATAAGTCCTTATAGAAAATTTGGCAATCTGAAATCGCAGATTTTTATGAATGAGGAAAAGTTAACTGCTTCGGTTTTTCTCGTGCTGTCTAACGCACACATGTTTACAACTGACCGATCGACTCCAATTTTCCACCAAACATTGACTCTACATTAGGGCTGTGACGAGGATAAAAATCGTTTATCGAGCGGGTCACTGATTTTGGAATTAAAATTTGATGATTGGCACTCGCTATTTAAAGGAGATTAGCCACACACCACTAAACAATTCTCAGCAAATTGACGAATGCTGATTTAACTAGCGTTCACGTTCACTATAAACAAACAAAATTACGAATATGACAATTTAAAAGACCCTTTATAAAGGAACAATCGTTGTATATAGGTAAGCAAAGGATAATCTTTGCTTGGAGTAGTAGCCCTTACCTATCCCATATGCAATGCTTATGTACTTTTGAGTTATACGTTTGAGTGTAGAATAACGAAAATATAGAAAACGAAAATTCTGTAGCCAGAAAGTTAGACTATATGCCCTTTTAGGTGTTTGGAAGGATGTATGTTTTGCCTTTTTAGAAAATCATTCAACGACATGTGACAGATTAAAGCCAAAGCTTGTAGCCCTTATATTTTTATAGGCTTCACTTTATTACTTCAGTTTGTTGTAGGAAATTATCTAGAAAAGTCAATGAACCAAAGTAGAGCGAGATTATGTTACCTTATCCCTGAGTCCTTGAGTTACTTTCCTCATTTAGCAAGACCCCGGCGATGTGTGTTGCTATCACTGGAGCCAAAGCTGTTTGCTGAAGCTGCTGCTGGTGGTGAAGTCATTTTAATGCCAATGAAATCGCTGATGATGAAGACCATAATGTTACCTTTGCCGAAATAAATGTGATACTTCAAAAATTAAATTTAGAATTGATGCGAGTGTACCCAACATTGGACAAGACAATCTATCTGGGCTAGTTGACACCCTAACCCTCTTAGAGCTACTGCACGCCAGCGGCTGTAGAGAGGTACACCATCCTGTTCAACAATGCACTGAATAATGCATATTATCCAGTGCACTGGAAGACAGCGGTGGTGCAACCAATTCCCAAGAAGGGTAAAGACACATCTAACCCGGAAAATCTCCGGTCAATAAGTCTCCTTCCGAGTATCAGCAAGGTCTTCGAGAAGGTGATCCATAGGGCCCTGTCTAAATGGGTTGAGGACAATAAAATCATCCCGGATAACCAATTCGGTTTCAGAGCGGGGCATGACACTATTCATGCCGCGTCGAAGCTTGTATCGGATGTCCAATGGAATAAATGCAAGAACCAATGCATGGGTATGGTTAGAAGGTCTTTATTACAAGCTCAGTCGGCTGGGCATAAGTAAACCACTGCTATATATGATTTTTGACATGTTAACAGGTAAAAAGTTCGTAGTGAAAATTGCCAACGTGACTTCTACCCAAACATTTGAAATCAAAAATGGACTGCAACAGGGTACGGTAAATTCGCCGATCTTTTTCAGCATTTACCTAAGCGATCTGCTAGTTTCTCTTCACCATTCCATAGCGTACGCAGACGACCTAATCGCGTACAGATCAAGTCCAACGATCGACGTTTCAGCAGTATTGTGATGACTGGAAGTTGAAAATCAACTTCCAGAAATCAGAATCTATATTGTTCAGAACGCCTTTGTCTAGGGCCTCTCGGGACACTAGAAGAAACTGGCGCAGGTTCTTAATTTTAGGACCGGACGGACGTCCACTGGCGAGACAAAGTGTAGTCAGATACATTGGGATCGTGCTGGATCAGTTCCTATATTTTGACAAACATGTAGATGCTGCTCTGGCAAGGGCCCGGGGCGCTTTCGCTCTGACAAGATGGCTGTTTTATAGCAGCCAACTTGATTCCAGAGTGAAGGTAATCCGCTACATGGCCTTAATCAGGCCCATGGTTGCCTATGGATGTCCCGTCTGGTTCAATGTGAGAGCCAGCTTAATGGAAAGGATTCGGGTGTTTGAGAGACAATGTCTCAGTACTTGTCTGGGGCTACATAGGACACCCGAATCTGAGTACACGAAATTTTACCCGAACGAGGTCCTATACAATAGGGCCAGGATTGTACGGATAGATACTTTTTTGATCAAACTATACAATAGCCTGATCTTCGGGGCTTACCACCCCAACGATTTATATCTCGAGAGAGTGCGCCTTAATGGCTTTGTGCCGCCAGAAGCATTCCTCTATTTAGATAGATGTGGGCTGATCCAGGATAGATTGGCAGTACCGCTAATCTTCCACGTGGGTCGCAATTCCGTGGAACGGCGATTCCTCTACGAACCCGATGTCGCGCTCCGTGAGTCCGAGCGCCTTAGGTTCTGTAGATCGGTCTCACGCCGGGATCGAGGAGACGTAGTCCGACAGCATCAACGCTTTTGGTGGCTGGAAGGGGCTACGTCAGTGGCTACTTTGAGAGCTTCAGCCTCTTCAAGGCATGGTCTGCCTAACACCAATGGCAGGCTTACATAGGCTAGGGTAGGGTAAGGTAGGGTAGGGTAGGTAGTAGTGGATATATATTGTATATAAAAAAAAAAAAAAAAAAAAAATATATATATATTAAATATACATATATTATGTATATAATTTATATATATATATTTTAGTTAAGGTAGAATAAGTTAGGTTAAGTTACATTAAGGTAGGCTTAAGTTTTATATATAATAGAAAAAATGATCATATGCTAAGTTTTTTAATAAAAAACATTTTTCTTAGCTTAAGCTAGATATAGTAATGTTAGTGGTAAGTTGATATAGTAGTCGAAAGACATAGATTTAAGTTGTTACGTCTATTTTAGAGTGTCCGCCTAGGGCCAGTAAGATATCTAGATTGTTAAGATAGTTTAGCTAGTTTTTAAGCATTTTTGTCTAGGGTAAGATAGATCTAAGAAATTATGAATAAAAATGAATTAAAAAAAAGAAAGAAAAAAAAAAGAGCTACTGCACACATCGCAGCTCAATCTTGAAGGTAGGGTACGTATGGCACGAAATAAATATTTTATGCGCCAACGGCCATTTGTTTAAGTAAGATTTGAGCAGGAGTCATATTCCAAGCTAGGGCTAGCAGTGATCTTTCTACTTCGCATTTGGCGTTCATGTACCTATTCCCACAGATACCACTTTCAGGCCAATATACTTCTCCAGTTCGCCTGGTCTTGCGCTAGCTGTTTTCAGTGCCGCACGCCCATTAGTCAAGCAGCAGTGACCAGTGAGGCATTGGGCGGAAACTGAATCGTTTTTAAATGTTAGTTCGAAATTATTCGGTATTAAAGAAAGTCCCGATTTTCTGGTGATTACAACTTTAGCTAGGGGTTATTGCGCCTGTTTAAAAAAAATAGAGGAGCTTAGACACAATATTATAAAGGCGTGCTAAAGGATTTATGAATAGCCCTAAGTGATCATTCTAGATGGAGGAAATGAAAGGATTGTAATGTGTGGGAAATATTAGGCTGGAAGAGCATCTCATTTCTCATATTCGTGGGGTGCAGTAAAAAAAATGAGTTTCTCAATTTAACTGCTTAAGGGTAAATTGATGGGCATTCCTAGCGAGACGAGTATTGCGGTTGAATTTTCCAAGGAGAAGAATGCAAGTGACTGGCTTCATATAGCATAGAGGTTTACTTAGCATAGTTAAAATGATCAGATCTGTTTCAAATATGAGCCGTATTGGTCAATAATTTATTGCCATTTTGAAGGTAATTCTATTATGCTTCTCTCATAGAAATGCTCGTCCCTATGCCTTGGCGCAGAACTGCTCACTTTTGAGCGATTGCTTCCTTCAGACGGTCCAATTGTTGACAGTATACTTACAGATCCGGGCTAAGAGTTTTATCGTAGGGTAGCAGCTCATAATAGACTATTCTCTACCAATCCAACCAAAAGCACAGCAAAACCTTGCTGGACGTCAACCCTGGCTTAACCACCTTTTTCGCTTGGAGTTGTGGTAAGTGATCCTTTATCACCAGTCGCCTTCAGTTTCAGAAACGGCTTTTGTTGCGATTTAACAGCGATTCGTAGATAAAAATTCTGATTTATGAGGATTTTTGAATTTTTCAAACTCGCTTATTTTTATTTACAGCCTTATTCAAATCGTGGCAAACGGTTTGTTAAGCTCCTGAGCAATCAGAATAGTGCTTACATTACGAGCAGATTTGACGATTTGCTTGATTTGAACCACATTTTCAACGATTGGTTTTCCAAAGAGTGAGGCATCCTTGATATCTAAACTACCGGAACGGATGTGATGGAACCAAAAAAGTGCGTGTTTGGCTGAAACAGTATCAGTACCATAAATACTGTTCACATTTTCAGCCGTCTTCATCTATGTACCTTGCGTTTTTTATATACCTTGATAACAGAAAAACTCCGTCTATGGCGCGCGCTCTAAGTAAACTGAGTCAACTAATCGCAAAACTTTCGGAGAGGTTTTTTTTGTAAGATGAACTCTCATATGTCATATGTCATCTATTGTCCGATAGAATTATACAATCCGAAATATAGATTACTAAAGCCATTTGTTAGAAAATAATGGATTTGTTTGAATACCCCTACAATATCGGGGCCAGCAGATTTGCGAACGTTAAAGTTTTTAAGTGCTGTTGCAAATGTCCCACAGAAGATTCGATGCTATCGGGTACAGGTAGAGAAAAAGTGCAATCTGAAAGCGTAGCTGGCTGTTAGCTTTGTCCAAAGAGCTGACAGCTGTGATGTCATTGCAAATGAGACTGGGGACAAGGTTAATTTATTTACGAACGACCACAAAGCTTTCGGAGTTTATGGCCTTGGAAATGAAGAAACCCTTGATCTATCCAGCACTTTGTTTTTCTGTTGAATATGCAACAAAAGATTAGATGGGCAATGCATGAATTGACTCTTTTTACATCTTAGAAATAAATGTGTTGCTTCTGTCTAAAGAATGATATGGTTGAATCAGATTTTTTTAAATTTAATTTTAACTCGGTAGTGAAGTTTAGGCGAAATAGACTCCCAGTGGTTATATTTTCGCCTTTAAAATCTAAAATTGTTATTTAAATTTTAACTTATTAAAAATTAAACACTTTACTGGCCTGTAAAGAATTTTCCATTTATATTTTCTGAGAAAGTTGTAATTTAGCTGATACTGGTATGGATCTACAAGATATTGTGAACAAATTTGTAGATCAATTCTCGGAACAGGCATCCACAATCTTTCATGTTTATCACACAAAGACATCAAAACACATGAATTCGGAGCTACAAAAAAGTATATACCTAGAATAAGCAAGAGAAACCGAGATATAGAAGTTATTGATCCAATTGAATATCAGAAAAGTCCTTGGAACATATAATCTTTAGCCGCATTAACAACTTTTTAAAGAAACAGAATTTTAGACACAAATCAATACGGCTTTCAAAAATGTAAGAGCACTTAATCTCTTCTAGGGGAATTTACTAATACGGTCAATGCTGGGCTGAATGAAAACCACCATGTCCTTGTACTCTTTATTGATTTCAGTAAAACGTTTGACACTTTGACATCAGAAAAACTAGTAGAAGCTCTCTGCAGAAATGGTTTCAATGGTGGCACACTGGCTACGGAGTTATCTAACAGAAAATATCTGACGTCACGAGCAGTGAAAAAATAATCAAATATCGAGAACCATAAGGCTCAAAACTGGGACCTATCGTATTCATTCTTTTCACAAATGAATTGTTGAGGATATTTAATAAACTTATAGCCTATGCCTATGCGGACGATATAGCAATAGTGATAAAACACCAGGACCTGCAAGTAGCCAAAAAAATACTACAAGAAGAATTTGTCGCTTTATCTAAATGGTGCCACGATAACGGGCGGGTTATAAATGCCACAAAAACTAAGGTGATGCATATACATATGTACCCGTTCACGTTCAATTAACAACAACGTAATCGAAGTAGTAACATGTTTCAAATATCTTGGAGTAACGATAGACAACAAATTTTATGGCGCGAGCACATAAATTTTCTGCGTCTACAACTCAAAAGTACTATCTTTACCATGGTGTATTTCGAAAGATACTCAACTAGAGAAGTGTACTTCTTGCTAGCTAAGTATCGAATTAGATATGGGATTCTAGCCTGCAGCGTTACCGCACAAACCCATCTCAATAAAATAACCAACCTACAGCAGCGACGTTAAAGCGTTAAAATAGTTGGATCCTTCAAAGTACTAGACGTCAAGGCTATCTACTGGATGACCAAATCACTGCATTACATGACAGACCGACGTTTTTTACAGCCCATAAAACACACGGTTAATACAAGAAGACGAGCCCAAGGCATGTTCGAAATCCCGTTAACCTGCAACACCTATGGTGATCGAGCATTGCGATATGTTGTTCCTTAATTAAATAACGCATTTCCTGACTCGCTAAAAGGCATTCAACATTTTAAAAGTAGAAAAAAAGAGATAAAAAAATATTTACTTCAAATGCATCCTGTGAACTAAGAATTATATATTTAAACTAGCTGGAACCCCGCCCTCTTCGCCAGGCTTTAAAAAAAATCTGGACAGAATTAAAAAAGTTATTGCAATGCTTTTTGGTAAACAACATTCTTGGTTTCTTTTTCATTATTGTAACCAAATAGGGCAGATAGTTTTCCGACTCGTGAGCATGCAACATAAAGCTGACAATGTGAGAAAACTGGAGCTTCCAAATTTATACCACACATTTCCAAGGATTGTCCTTGCGACTTAGTGATGGTAACAGCGAATGCAAGATGAACAGGGAATTGAAGACGCTTAAATTCAAATGGCATATCAGATGGAATCATTGGTATGCGAGGAATCAAAACGTTGTCGCCTTTGAATTTTCCATTTAAAATTGTTGCTTCTATCAAATTCCCCACAACTTTTTTCACAGTAAGCCTAGTGCCGTTACAAAGCTTAGGTTGGTTTTATTATTGCGAAGCATAATAATCGGCGCTCCAATTTTAGCTGTCATCTGTGTGGTGGTATTCCAGGCAAATCAAGTGAATTTAAGAACTCTGTAGGATAATTCACAATCTCATGCTGATTCATCATAGTGTCCACTGATTTGAACGTGGATAATGGACCTGGTATTTCCTTCAAAATAGCTTCGTTAAGATCATCGACATTTTTATTCTCTCCGGCTAATATTGCCCGCTCGCTTAGCCAAGCATTGTTTTTGTACTGTTGTGTTATGTTTGGGAACACGTTACGAATCAGTTCTTGCTTTGATTCAGTAAAACGGCAAAAATTGTTTGGAAGTGTTATCATTCCTCTTTCTTTGTCAACTGGCATTTTACCATCTCGCAGTTTTAATAATTCCTTTGAAAATTCAGCTGCTGATGGATCATTTTGCAATTGAACGCGTACGTTTGTTTTAAGTGTGAGTGCTCTTACATTTCTCCACAAAATTGAAGATTTCAAGCATGCATTTATTTCATCGGCAGCAGTGGACTTAGGAATTACTGGTAAAGTTTGTCTAAAGTCTCCAGCTAAAAATATCAAAGCACCCCAAACAATCCTTGATTTCCTCGTAGATCCTTCATTGTTCTATCCAATGCTTCTAATGATTTCTTGTTGGCCATTGGACATTCATCCCAAATGATTATAGCACATTGTTGCAAAACTTTTGCCATTCCATGTTTTCGTGATGTTACATGTAGGATTTTCATTTGCCTGCATATTTAAGGGCAACATAAGTGCAGAGTGTGCTGTTCGACCGCCATCTAATAAAGTGGCAGCAATTCCAGAATAAGCCAATGCTTATGCGATCGTATCGTTGCTAATAGTAACGAAATCAAAAATGTTTTACCAGTTCCTCCAGCTGCGTCTAAAAAATACATTCCAACACTTTCATTGTTAACAGCATGCATAATCGTGTCGTATACATGCTTTTGTTCTTTGTTCAATTTTGGAATATTTGCTTGAGCAAATGCGTTCAATACGTTGCAATCGTAATCACGTTCACGCTGCAAATCTCTATTGAACAGATCATGCATTGAGCGATTTGGTGACATCATGCCAAGTTGTAGCAATGCTTTGTTTCCAATTGTTAGGCAAATGTCTTCAATCATAATCAGAGCTTCATTATACATTTCCGGTGTGTATAGCAAGTGTGGTTTTGACGTACAACGACGATATCGATACAAAATGTCTTCCGTCATAAAGTCTTGGTAATTTCTCCATAATTCAAGTGGATTTGATGGGAAACATGATGATAGAATTATTGCAAATAGTGTCCTTATCTGGTGAGGATTAGAGGATGAGTGAAGCATCGGCAAGGGTAGCCCCCCAGTGTGCGTCATCTACAAGTAGATGTAATCGTTGACACGCCTCACGATATGTTGCACATAATAGGCCATCAACTGTTTTGAGATTTTGAAATGATGTTGAACCACGAACGTTAATCAACAATAAACGCAAATAAAAACACTCAGTATTGTTGGGGTGAACTGTGTAAATATGTCCCAAAGCGCCTACGGAGAACACATTTTTATAGCCATCGATCGGATTTCCTTGCTTACGCCGTTGGAACACTTTTTTCGATTTATCCCAAGTATAATATTGCGGCACTTCTGAGTATAACAACGTTCTGGCGAATGTATCTGATGCACACAATTTAAAAAAATCGGTCAATGTTGTGGATGTTACTGCTCTGTCCTGTGCGTTTTCAGCGGTAAAATAAAGGCGTTGACCGTTTTCAAGATGGACAGCTAAATGAACAACGGTTGGATGTCTCTCATGAATTGGGAATGCAAAAATTCTCCACACTGCTTCATTACTGCTGACATAACGTCCTAATTGAAATTGGGTGATTTCGTCATTTCTATTTCGATCAGGTACACTAAACACAGCCATGTCGCTACCTTTGTTTATGGACTTCACCGAATTACAATACTCCACATTAATATAAAAATTACTGTCAAACAAAATAAAGTACACATATAAATTATATCTACCGATTTGTTAAGGTAACAGATTTTTTGTAAAACACAGGAGAAATAATACTGAAAAAATGCACTCACTTTGAATTTGCCTTGAACAATTCCAAATGTTTCGATGTAACGATTTTTTCGAATGTCTTATCTTTTTAAGAATCTAATCGAAAAACACGAAAAAAAATGTTCACAAAATTCACCACTTTTGGAAAACACAAATTGAAAACAAAAGTCACGGCAGTAAATTGTATGTTCATACGCTTCGGTTTGTATCACAAATGAAATGAACGAACGTTCGACTCGCTAACATACAGGGTTTCCCACGAGCAGTGTGCCAAAAAGCTAGAGCGTGTAGGTCTGGTCATGACAAGAAAAAAATCGTATGGTCTATTCCCCCAATTTTCTAAAAAATTTACTTAATTTGGAAAAAAAATTATTAAAAATCAACAGTTACATCCACAATGCCCTGATATACTTTTTTGTAAAGCCAGAAACCTCTTCTTTCATCTTGTTTTTAAACGAAGCTATTTTAAGGAAAAATTTTTGAGAAATTAATTTTCAAACTCAAAATTTTGAAAAAAAAAATTTCGAACTTTTTTTTTTCAAAATTGTATGTAATTAAGTACTATTTTTTTTTTTCAAAAAATTCAATTCTTTTATTAGTTTTTAGTTAAAAACAGAAAACCGGATGCAAAAATGTCTTGTAGTTTTTGAGAAATTAAAAAAAAAAAACCCGAACCATTTTTTTCTAAGAAAAACTTTTTTTTTGGTTTTAACGTATGCTCTTATCCTTAGACCTCTTCTGCTTCTTAGGTGGCGTTACAGCTCACGAAGAGCCAGAGTCAAGCTCCTGTCATTCACTTAGGTCGCGAGCGATTTGTTTTACACACAACCTGAATGAATGCGAATCTTAGAAGGTTCGATTGATAAGAGTAGGAGACTATAATGAGGAGCAGTTTCCCAAGAATCAAATTAGAGTACTGTCGCATGACATTAATCGTTTATATTGGGTCTTTTACAGTCTTACACACTACAATGATACATTTTGAGTACCTTTGTGGAATAATTTTTCAAACCTGATTATAAATGAAACAAAATACTGGATAAAATCGCAATAATTGGATGGAAGATGCCATTGAAATCCCCAGCACCGTGCTACTCACTCCAGAAGTCCCACACACAACGGTTTAGATTGCTGTCAATGCCCATCCACTTTAACGGCTAGGTCATAAAAACACTTGGCTGTGAAATGATCAGAACAAGTGCCATTCCACATTATCCATCGATTCCTGGCCAACAACCGAACATTCAAACCCAATTCACTTTAAGACCATGCAATTATAACTTATTGTGGCATAAATCGTTTAAATGGACCTAAAATATGGGAGTATACTGCCTTGGCTTTGTACTCTATGAAACCAATAAAACCACTTCGACCGCACCCTCATTCCATTGAACATGAACTATGATTTAGGCAAAATTGACAAATTATTGTTTCCAATGAATAATGTATCACCAAATAGGACAGGAATAGGTTTTATTCCTCCCATATGTTTCACTCATTCTCTGCAAATGACCAAACACGTGCGTTGCCACCGCCACCGATTCGCGTGGTATTTCCATTGAACTTCCTGACAACCACACAACTCGGGGCAGGAAGAAGAAGAAAAAGGATTCGTGACTACTCTATGACTCAATTAGAATCATTAAAAGTTATCGAAGCGAAACAAGTATAATAAACAGAGGACAAAGAACTACACAAATCGAGGCTAAGCCCAATTTAATGAGAGCGTACCCGGTAACATTGCTAGTGAATAGTCTTCAGCCCCCTTTCATGTTAAAAGCTGGTTTCGTAAAGAACGTGGACTTTGTCAACAGGACATGGGCGTGCGGTGAGCGCCAAAACAAAACAAAAATCGATTTCGAATTGAATGGGGAGTTTCGTGGACGATTTGCTGACGTTGCTAAGGACGACGGGGGAACTAGCGTTGTTGTGCTGGTTTCAAGTTTATACCATAACCACTTAATTACACAGACAATAAGGGGGAAATGGAGGGAATACAAAATGTCGTTGGAAACGAGCGTGCCCAGTGTTGGGACCCATGTCCCACTGGCATTGACTACGAGTATTATCAGTCTGCATAGCGTTGCCAGATCAAAGGAGTTTAACAATGTTGGCTTAGTCACATGGACCATGCGGATCGGTCGACCTTTTACTTAACGGTCGAATTAAGTGACGGCTCTTTCCCCTACTATGTTATACCTTCCCTAGAACTTATGTAGCTAGAGTTAATTTCACTGGTAAACCCAATGAATAATTGCACAGAAGGCGTGATTATTGCCAAAAGTATGAGGACTTTTAACCATTCTAATGAAGCCCTAACACGCGGGATAAGTTGCTAATTTTTACTTGCATTCTACTAGTATCATTAAAACGCCTTACACAAATGCATGATTTACTCTTAATTATATTAAATATAATATGATAAAGAAACGGTTCAGATCCCTCAGTATCAGTTTATAATTAATGTAATAAAAATAAATAACTGATCACTTTACCTTTGAAGGTGACTACAAAACACGAGGTGTGTTCAGAAATTAGTAGGAATTTTAGTTCGACTGGTGCGATTTACTCTTTGTTGTGTTGGCAACGTTGCCAAGTTGTTTAGTATGTCGTTTAGAGCTCCAGCTTAGAAAAGACTATAAACATTGTGCTACGATCGGCGATTATCTACAGTGTTACAAATTTTTTTTTTTATTTATTAAAGTATTACAATCAAGTCTTACGACTATTTAGCAATTTTATTTTGACTGAAATTATTAAAGAAATGTTAGCACAAGGTTTAATATTTATATTGTTATGCCTTGCCACTAATTGTCAAAAAAAACGTATTATCGTTCGCGTTACCGCGGGCTGGTATTAACTTGGGAATTCAGTTCCAGCGTTACCCTTGGTAATATTCGCGGACGATAGATTCAACCACAAAAAAAAGTAAGAAGAACAAACAAAAAAAAGACGAATTTAATTTTAGTGTCTTTATTACTTGACGAACGGAGTACAAGTGATTATTCTAAAATATCTTAAATCTAACTTAACCCTATACTGCATACGCAGTAGTTTCCGTACATTGCATACGCAGCAGTTCTATCGGCGTCGGTTCTCGGGTAACTGTGGGAATTGGCGTTTTTCTTATGTTTGCAATTTGAGCTGCACTTTAAGTGCCTCGGTAACTTGAGGTTTATTCGGGGTACATCCGTAACACCTCCCTCCTTAAGAGAGTTTATGGGTATTTGACCCTTAAACTCGGTTCAGCTCGATGCATGATGATGGTTTCGGACGTCGTCGGGGATGCGCTTCTTATACTAGGTGTTTTACCATTCTGTTGTTTCTTGTTGCGGTTAAAACATTTATGAAAAATTGTAAATGTTGCTTTTCCCCCTGTGCTGCATCCACACTTCCAGGCGAGGAAGAATATTAAATAATATAATAAGATCCCTCTTGTTTTTTCAGGTATTGGGTCTAAGGCATGTTCCCAAAAATGTTTTTGATTCTGGACGACTACGGCTAACTCGTTTAACTCTTCGACGTCTCTTACCTTTATTTTATTTAATATCTTAGTGTCTAACTTAACTTCTTCTAATTTAACATTTATGCAACAACCTTCTAGGTTATCTGTAATAATTTTATCTTTTACAATAATAGATTTACCTTGACTTAATGTTCTAATGCTAGTTTCTAGAGTTTCGAAAACACAATTCTGGTCTAAAGTTAACATTCCAGTGTGTTCATTAATATTCCATTTTCCTTATTTTTACTACAGTTACAACGATATTTGGTTTCTTCCGTTACCACAAATATAAACGTATTTTCTTTAATTTTATGAAACATTTCGATTTCCTGGTTCACAGTTTTCAAAATACAATTTGTCGCTTTGTTTCTCAAGAAAATCGTAATTCCACAATTTTTGAAATCGAGGGTGCTCTTGAACAATTGCGTTTTACATATAAAAATTTCATCTATTTCCTTACAATGTTCTAATTTTTTTCTTAAACTATAGTGCTCTTTATCTTTGCTTATTAAAAAAAACTTATTCGTAACATCAATGAGAACAATTCCGTTTTTCACTAATTTTGGTATAGATATTATCTCATATAAATCAAAATTTTCTTGTCTTATAATAGGGATTAAAAGAAGTACAATAATGTCTTTATTCTTAATGTATGCTTTAATTTCAATTTCCTTCATAATCTTAGAATAATTTTCTATTACGGGTTCAAAAATAAGAGTATCATCAATGTTTAAGTTTTTTAATTCTTCCAGCAACCGCAAAGGTTCAATTATCCTGGGGTGAAGTACACCATTTTGAATAAACAATAAGCTATCTAGCACCTGTTCAATATCAATTTCTAATAATAAAATTTTGTGATTTATTTTACTGGTTATTTCATTAAAATATGAGTGTATTAAGCTATTTTCCTCAGTCATTTTCACTTCCATTTTTATTTGGTTTAATTCATTGACTAACTCATTAATCTTATTTGCTGTACTATTTTGAATATTTGCTACATCAATTACCTGAGAGCTTAGCCTAGTCATTATTCTAACATTCTCTTCCATTCCATTTTTGATTCTCACTTCGTTGGACTTTATAGTGCTAACGGCTTCTTCATAAAACTTTGCATCCTGATCGTCCATTGTTCCGAAAAGTGTTTTAAATCCTGAACCTACAATGTTCACAAGACCTCTACGTGACCTTGTTTTCCTCCCCATTATATTATAGATTAAGTTAATTTTGTGCTGCAACTTTAGCAAATTATTTTTCGTTGTTCCTTGGTATTGTTTACAGTCGGCTAAGTGGTTTAGACATGCTTCGTTTAAAGTATTTACGGTGTTTTTAAGTATACTTAAACTTTCTCCTAATTCTGCTACATTCACTTTGTTAACTAAGGTAAGTGTACTACTTATTTCCTTTACTTGCCCTTTAAAATTGAAGTATAATCCATTATTATCACCAAGCTTTGTTACTGCGATGTTTCCGCATCTTGCTGTGTTCCAGCTCGTAATTCTGAAAAGTAAGGTCTAATATTAACCTTATTATATTTTAGCTTCTTATTACCAACTTTAGCTATGACGTAGTCCTTATAGACTTCTAAAATCTTATATGGTCCTTTAAATCTTCTAATTTTCCTTTTACAACATTCCTTACAAGAATTTGTTGTCCTACTTGATAAGCAGTTTGTTCCCCTACATTTTGATCGTATCTAACTTTGGATTTTTGTTTACATCTTAAAATCTTCTCTTTTGCTTTTATACTAATCTCTGCAAGAGTGGTGCTAAGTTGATCGTAATAGTCAAACGTTTTTTCGTTTAAATCTTCAATTTCACTTGGTTGATTTGCGCGTTTACCGTATACTAGCTCGTATGGTGTATATCCAGTTGTGCCGTGTATTGTCGTATTATAACTAAAATTTGCAAAAGGCATTTTTTCGTTCCAGTTGGCCTCATCGCCTATTTCCCTGCCTGTGGTTTTGAGATATTCAATTAACCTGCAGTGAACTCTTTCCACTGCTCCATTAGCTTGAGGGTATGCTAAACTTGTAGTTATATGTTTCATGTTAAAAATTTTGCATAACTCATTGAATAGTTCGTTACAAAACTCTTTACCATTGTCTGTTAAAATTATTTTGGGAAGTCCAAAATTTAAAATCCATTCATTTGTAAATGCTTTCACGACGGCCTGCATTTCTTTTGATTTGAGGGGTATGAATTTAGTGAATTTGGAGAGATCATCCTGAATAGTAAGCCCGAATTTGTATCCTTCTTCTGTTTCCGTTAATTGCCCTATCAAATCCATGGACATTTTTTCAAATGCCCTATCAGGGCATAATTCACATAATTTTCAACGTCTTTTTGCATACCTTTCCAAAAAAATGTATCCCTTATGCTTGCATACGTCGCCTTCTGGCCTCTATGCCCACCTAAGAGCCAATTATGATGTTCCGACATAACTCGTTTCCTTTCTTCTAAGTCAAGAATTTCTCTACGTGTTTCGTTAAATTCCTGTTCTTCATGTTAATTTTCTGCCGTATTTATCTCTTCACTACTAGTATTTTCATCAATATTTCCTGTGGCTGGAGCTAGTAAACCATCCTCCTCCGCCATGCTTCTAATCATGTCGTCAATTATTTGGTCGACTTCTTCAATTGATTCCGCTTCTATATTTCTCTCAGCTTCCATCATCCTTACGTTCCTTGACAGTTCGTCCGCGACAACATTTTCGCAACCTTTCTTGTTTTTAGTTAAGCATTCCGGAATGATTATGCCCTTTGATAATTCCTGTTTAGGAATTACGATGTCTTCATCTAGGCTTTCCCAATTGTCTACTCTAAGTAATCGGATTACTTCAGTCCTACCATTTAACACTTGCTCCTGACTTAAGTATTTTAAAGTAATTTCCTCATCTTTATTTTTTATAACTCCCTCTTTGTAATCGATAGAATAGCCTCCTTCTTTCAAAAAGCGACTGCCTAGTATTCCGTCGTAATCGCCTAGGAGGTCATTTTCTATGACCTGAAATTCTACTGTGTTTGTTTTTAATAGCTCTACTTCTTTGATCACCTTTCCTAAGGTATCATGTGGCTTTCCGCCTAACCCTTTAAATTTAATTGTACTTTCTGAGTCCACTTCACGATGGAAAATGCACTTCGCAGAAATCATAGAGACCCGGCTCCTGTATCGAAAGTTAATTTCCTAACATCCTCATTTATCAGCACGTTGACGTGAGGGCTTTCTGAGTTACACAGATCACTTAGCACTTTTCCTTCCTCGACATGTCTTATAACCTGTTCCGGCTTGAAATTCTTTTTGCCTGGTTTTGTATTGGATTTGGAATTTGAAATTTGTTCTTGAGGTGTTTGAGTATAACCTTCCTGTCGTTTGGGTAAATGGCAATTCTTAGCGATATGACCCATTTTCCCGCAATTGAAACATTTAAATCCTGCAATATTTATTTTGGCTAAGTTTTTATTTGTGTAATCCTTATTTATATTAGTTTTGAAAAGATTTAGTCTCTGTTCCTCCTCCTTAGCACAACGACTTGCCTCGGCTAAGTCCTTTGGCCTCTGGGTAACGACGTGTGATGAAAGCCTTTCTAACAATCCATTAATGCATTAATGAAAACGGTAAGTGCTTCATTTCTAATATATTCGATTTGCCCTTGCTGATGTTCTTCCTTCACACCGTGTAATTTAGCCTGCATTAATCGCCTTTCAAGGGTCTCTACTCTCTGCGTATACAGCGAAACTGATTCGTTCCTACCCTGACGTATACTTATAAGCTCCCTATGCAATTGCAAACTACTATGGGGTTCCCTGAATACATTACTTAATTCTGCTTTCAATGTTTCCCAATCCTTCATGTCTTTATTCATAAGGATCGTGGTTGCATTGCCTCTAATTCGGGTCTTAATAAACTTGAATAGGATTCCTTTCTGAACTTGACTAGCCAACTCTATTGCGTCATTACACGCATCTATAAAGCTAAACACCTCTTCACTACTGCTATTAAAAACGGGAATGAAGGATGTTAAAACTGCTATTGGTACTTCAGTCATTGCTAAACGATCTAAACTATTTTCGATTTCGACGCTGCTTTCCACGTTTTCGCTATCACTTCCACTAACTGACACATAAGCTCTTCTTGTAATCCACCTATGGAGAAAAATCTTATAATTCTCCTCGTTATTCTCTATCCACTCTAAACTTTTAAGCTTAATTTCACCTGAGGAAAACTGCACCTTATACATCTACTAATTGTTCTACTGAAATATTTTCTTATTTTTGTCACCGTATATAAAATATGTTTACTTAAATTAACTTACAATAATAGTAGAACTGCGGTGATCATCCTTCTTGATGTGGAACTTGGTCCTCGGATTTCTTCAACTTCACAGTCTGCACGGTTCTTCTTTTACACGATATGGAACTTGGGCCTCAGTTATTTGAAACTTCGCGATATATTTTATTTTTGACTGAACTCGCGTTGCATCATACGTTTCACTTTCTTTTTGCCTATTTTTTTTTGTTTTCACCTTCTTTTGTTTATTTTTAGAGGATATCTCGGATCCCACCGCTGCCACCAAAAAATGAATGTTATGCCTTGGCACTAATTGTCAAAAAAAAACGTATTATCGTTCGCGTTACCGCGGGCTGGTATTAACTTGGGAATTCAGTTTCAGCGTTACCCTTGGTAATATTCGCGGAGGATAGATTCAACCACAAAAAAAGTAAGAAGAACAAACAAAAAAAAAGACGAATTTAATTTTAGTGTCTTTATTACTTGACGAACGGAGTACAAGTGATTATTCTAAAATATCTTAAATCTAACTTAACCCTATACTGCATACGCAGTAGTCTCCGTACATTGCATACGCAGCAGTTCTATCGGCGTCGGTTCTCGCGTAACTGTGGGAATTGGCGTTTTTCTTATGTTTGCAATTTGAGCTGCACTTTAAGTGCCTCGGTAACTTGAGGTTTATTCGGGGTACATCCGTAACAATATATTAAACGTAGCTCGGTTTTAAATACGAATTACAATGTTACATATTTTATACTAACTCAAAGGGTTTAGTCCGTTTAGGTCTTCTCACTTGATTCGAGTGATCCTTCCTACGAGCCAATGTATTTTCTTGTATCGGAAAGCAATCTCTCCTTCTTTTTTCTTTACGTGGGCTTTCCAGCGGAGTTTTGCATCTAGAGTCATACCAAGATATGTAGGTATTTTGCGCAGTTTGCATAAGGAATTGTTGGGTTGTTTACATATACTAGTATGTACTCTGTCTTTTTATTTTTAAAATCGACATGTACGGATTTCGATTCATTTAAACGAATTTTCCATTTTTTGGTTCAATTTTGGATGTGGAAGATTGCCTCTTGCATTTTGCGAGTTGAGTCCTCATTATTGTCTGCGGCCCCCATTATAGCTGTGTCGTCGGCGAATGTAGGTATCGTGTTGTATTCAAGGGTTGGTATATCATGAGTGTAAAGGAGTTAGAGAACTGACCCAAGAATACTTCCTTGAAGTACACCCGCTTTGATTTTCTTTAGCTCTGAGTAAGTTTGTTTTTCCTTCATGCGAAAGTATCTATCGGATATGTATGACTTTAAAATCTCAGCTATCTCAAAAGGTACTATCTTTTTAAGTTTATGGACTAATCCCTCGTGCCAAGGTTAGGTTAGGTTAGGTTAGGTTATATGGCTTCCCTCCGTAAAAACGGTGGAGATCACTTAGACCAGGAACGGTCCATTGTGCTACCACTTGAGTCGGCTTGGTCACCGTTACTCTTGGAACCATTTTGAGTGCTGAATAAAATTCGATATTTTGTAGATGTCCGTATCTAATAGATCTTGTTTTTTTTTTCTCCCAGAAATCGTCTTCTTGAGGTGGCTAGAGCAGACGATTGGATAGGGATGGAGATACTTCCTCTTCCTTATAATGACACCTACTGCAGTAGTCGTTATATTGCAGTCCTAATCTTGCGGCATATTTTTCCAAAGCGCAATGTCCTGTTAGGACTCCGATATAATATGCTTATAATATGCCTGCTTATTTTTAGCAGGCTTTTGGTTTTACGTTTACAATACCTGGACCAGGTTTGTCTCGCATATTGCATGTTTCAAGGCCCCGCTATCTCTAATTTGCCTGTTGCAGTGCATTTTTCGAGATTTTATACAATATATTTGCGTTTCGTTTGGTGATTGGATCTCCCCTTTAACAGTCAAGAGCTCCAGTGTGGAGCCTATTTTGGCTAGTTTGTCTGCTTCACAATTACCTGGTATATCGCTATGCCCAGGTACCCAGCACAACGTTACAGTGCATCTGCTCGATATCTCATTTAGAGACGTGCGGCAGTGCCTGACCAATTTTGATCTTATTATTGGTGATTCGAGTGCTTTTATTACAGCTTGGCTATCTGTGTAGATAATGATGTCTCTGTTGTTCATCGATCTCATCGGCCTCACGAATTGCCGTCAATTCAGCTTGAAATATGCTGCAGTGGTTCGGTATTCTAAAGGATTGGCTGATTTTTAGAATCGGTGCATAGACACCGGCACCCATACCATTGCCGTCTGTGTAGATTTACAGTGCAGTGCCTTTTTTTTTTTTTTGGAGATTCATTCTCCTCCCATTGTCGTCGGTTGGGAATTTTTGTTTTATAGAGAATTTTGAGGTCAATGGTAGGGGTTAAGTAGTCCGTGATTTCACTAAGATCATTGCTTTGGCGTAGAATACCAGCGTGCCCTATTTCGGATAATTTCCAGTGAGCGGATTCCTTAAGTCGCAGCGCCGATTTCTTTGTTTTTTCCTTGCCAAAGAGGTCCAAGAGTTGTTGGCGAAGCATCGTTCCGAGGTTTGCAGTGGGGGTTGTTCGCAGTGCCCCTGTTATCGCGATGCACGCCATCCTTTGAACTCTGCTTAGGAGTTTGCAATAATTAGATCTACACAGTGTCGGCCACCAGACAACGCATCCGTACATTAGAATAGGTCTAACAACCGCGGTATACAGCCAGTGGGTAATATGGGGTTTGATACCCCATCTGTTGCCCAAGGCTTTTTTACATGTGTACAGCGCGGTTGTTGCTTTCTTTATGCGTTTTTCCGCATTTAATTTCCAGTTGAGCTTCTTGTCGAGTACTACGCCAAGGTAGTTGGCGTGTTCTGCGAATCGAAGGTAAGTCCTATTGACTTTTTGTGGAGTGATTTGTGGAATCTGCTTGTGAATAAGACTAGCTCCGTTTGAAGGGATTTATTCCAAGCCCGGAATTCTCTGCCCAATTGGGCAGTTTCCATCAAATCACTGATTGTTTGCAGAATTGCTAGTGCAATATCGTCTGCATACGCAATGACCTTGCACCCGCTGTCCTCCAGGGATAGGAGTATTTCGTTCACAACTAGCACCCACAATTGCGGAGATTATACTCCTCCTTGTGGTGTGCCACATTTTACTGCCTTTTTTGTTTGGTAGCAGCCGCATTTCGAATGAATCAACCTGCTTGAAAGCATTTGCTTGATCCAAAGTATTATATTACCATAAACCTCTAGTTTGCTTAATGCATTGGTGATAACTAGTGGTTTTATGTTATTGAAAGCTCCTTCAATATCGAGGAAGGCAATCATGGAGAATTCTTTGTTGGAAAATGATTTTTCAACGGTTCCAACTATCGTGTGTAGAGCTGTGTCTACTCATTTACCCTTGCAGTAAGCATGCTGCGATTTCAAAAACATGCTTTTTTGTAGGTTTTCACGAATGTACAGATCCACCAGTCTCACTAGCGTCTTCAAAAGAAAGGAGGAGAGACTGATAGGTCTATAGTCTTTTACAGTTGTGTGGGAGGTTTTTCCTGGTTTTGGTATAAATGCAACATTTGCTTTCCTCCAGGATAGTGGTATATAGCCCACGTCTAGACTGGATGAGAATAATACCAAAAGCCACGGTTCGAGAATGCCGTAAGCACATTGCATCTCTACCGGGTAGATTCCATCCGGACCTGCAGATTTGTATGGAAGGAAGCTATTTACTGCCCATTGGAGTTTCCTTTTGCTTACTACTTCCTTTGAAATGAACAGAGGACTCGGTACGAGTTGTTCGAAATTATAGTTACTAGCCTCTGCGTTGTCGGGAAAGTGTGTACTGAACAAGAGGTCTAGTGACTCTTCGCTAGTCACCGTTGTGGTGCCATCTGGTTTTTTAATAAGGGCGGGTATAGTGGGAGCCTTTGACAGTATCTTCCTTACTCTACTGGCCTCATTATTTCCTTTTATTTCTGAGCAGAAATTGCGCCAGGATGTTCTTTGCACTTTCCTTATTTCACTTTTATATAGTCTGAGGCTGTTCCAGTCCTCTGCTCTGTTTTGTTTTTTTTTTGCTTTGTTGAACAAAACCATGACGGTTCGGTTCTCTTTGTTGGTCTGCTACTTGGGCAAGATTTGAGAAGGGATCTGTTCATAGCTCCAGTAACTTTAGTCGCCAGACGTTCAATGTCTGCATGCGACTGGGCGTCACTTATATGAGCGGGGTCAAAGACGCCTTTAAGGTTAGCCCCATATTTATCCCAATTGATCCGTTTAGGGTTCCCAAAGGATGTTTTAGTTGAGATCTCAAAGTTTAGATGGAAGCGAATGTAACGGCGGTCAGAGAAGGAATTCATTTCTGATACCGACCAGTTTGCAACCGAGATATTGGAAGAAGTTATATCTAAAACTTCCTGTCTTTTTCTTCTTACGAAGGTTGGCCTATTGCCCCTATTACAAATAACAAGATCTGTTTCAATAATATACGTAAGTAATACCTCACCTTTATTGTTGATGTCGCTGCTGCCCCAAACGGTGTGGTGAGCGCTCGCGTCACATCCTAACAGGACCGGTGTTTTTGACCGTTCTATCTCACTGATCATCCTTCTGATTGTTGTGGATGGTAATGGCCCGATGTCGTCGTAGGCCAGGTATGCTGCGGAGATCATAAGCTTTCCTCACGGGAGACTTTTACTTTGGCAGTAGTGACGTCGCAGGTGCTATAATTACTTAAAAGAAATATATTAACATGGGATTTTGCTAGAATGCAGATTCTAATAGTACCTTCGCAATTAGCATGTAGCAGTTAGCAGTTTGTATTGCTTTGTCCTTAATCCGGCGATGCGATTATTGCTAATCCAGGGTTCCTGGATAAGGACTATGTCGTCTCCACTTTCTGCAAGGTGGAGAATAAGGTTGGCAGAAGCAAGAGTCCTCTGAATCTAAGGTGGTTAGGGTTTCATCGTACGACCGAAGCCATTTTGTTGTTCACCCACTTTTTTTAGCTGTGGTAGCGGATGCGGAAAGTCACTTTCTAGCTCGCTCTTCAATTGTTTCCGAAGGCCATTTGTGCGAGGCTACGTCCTTTTCATCCCAATTGTTTGTCCTTGCCCTTTTTTTCCAGTCGGCTAAGGACTTGAAAAGCAGCACGTCTCTTTCTATAGGCCGTCGTGCTGGCTCTTATATGCTTCCTTAGAGCCGACGTCGTTGCCTAGGAAGCGCTTTTGTTCTCAGTCTTCTGAAAATCTTGGGGGTAGCCCCCGAGGGTTATTTTTTTTTTTTTTTAGTAACAGGATCCCCTCTGGCTTCCAGACTACAGCAACAGTGAGTAAAATGAAAAGACCTATGAGATAATCAGGCTCGCGGCCGATTATATCGCTGATATCGCTAAAATTGAACAGGCCACTGGTCACGCCGCTCGACTTGGCACACTGTTTAACAGCCACAGCCATAGTTGCGGCAACATGCAATCGAAGGAAACACAGCACCACTCCCTCGCAAATGCCCGGTATATTCGTTCCACCTATTCAGAAAACACTTTCTTAATGACCTGACTGAGGTTAGTGACTGCACCCTAACCAATGAAATTAACTTTCTCAGCTCCACAGGCTGGAGTCGAACACTCAACTTTTTTTTTCTTTATCAACGTTGTATTAATAAGAGTAGGGACATTAACAACTCATTAAAGTGTGAAAAATGAACTTTTGGCCAATCACAGAAGTCGATGAAGATGTTGGCATGCCAAAAAGTTTTCCCCATTGTTTTGGGTATAACCCTAGGGTGGCGAAAAAGTTTCATTTCATTACTGCCACACACGGCTCCATGTGACTTTTTCCTATACCGAAATATAAAGAGAACCTTAAAGAGCCGAAACGAAAACTTATCGCTGCGAGAGCTATTTTGAAGGGGTTAACACTGATGGAGACGAATTAATAAAATAAATCAAATTCTTCTTAAAAACCAAAGAATTCCCATTATTTTATGAACATCCCTAGTTGCTTTTAAGACACTATTTACCAGCAAAATACCTGACGTAACATAAGTCCATAATGTTACTGCCCTGACACCACTGAACTACAAATGGGATATTGTGGTTTTGGGGATAGATCCATTCCAAGTATTATGTTATTCATCATAACTGCACATGACCGTAAAACCGCAAAACCAAGAGCCACAGTACATATAACCGAAGGCATGGCAAGTATCACCTTTCACCAACTGGGTGTTCGAGGAACAAGAGAACGAAAAGCGAATGCGGAACAGCAACTAGAGCGTTTCAGAGAAATAAAAAGAATTACGATTTACAGAACTAAAGCGAAATCCCGGGAGAACTATGTACATACATCAATCGTCCCGTAAAATCTAGAAATACTTAAATGCAAGGCAGACTCGAGTATCCAGAAACTCGAGCGCCCTTTTCTGTTGATTTTCAATTAACAACGCCGTTGCTCGTGGTCATTAGCGAAGTCCACGAGGCGACCACTTAAAATTCACACCAAAACCTGGAGGAAAATGAAAGCAATCAATGCGGTATTAAAAATAAACTCAGAATTAACAGTGTAACCGTTAAATTGGTTTCCATGAAACGTCCATAGTGCGTTATAATCCGCATGGTTCCATTTCAGAACGAAGTTTCGTCCGACACATTGGATATGATTAACTGCAGGCTCAAGAGACACGTTTTAATGAACTAGCCGAATCCCCAAGGGCTTCGTTCCACTTTTCAGGAAAACAACTCTCGTAGAGGAGCGTGGAATTTAAAGATTTCAAAAAGTATTCCGAAATATAATGAACACTGCACACCCCAATCGTCCTCGGGGCAAATTCGTTTTTAATAAGCATTGCATTAAAAGGACGAACCAACCAACCAAAACCGATAAGTGCAGTCGGAAAGGGCAACTTTAATTAAGAAAACTTTGGGATGCTCCCAAAAAGCCACGTCGACCGTTTCATTATTAAATTACAATGTTCCAGAGGTCCCCTTGGAAACAGGACGCAATCGAATAAGTCGAGATACACGTGGAAATTGCATGTGGAGTTGAGATATTGAATTTTGAAAATTATATTTGCAGGTATGACAAAAAAACCATGATGAATGGGCGGAAGCTCGTGGACGACAATATCATTTTTCATTTACCACCAAAGCGTGCAACATTTTGAAATCAAATAAGCGACCACCACTCCTTGGTCTAAATGCTCGAAATTTAATCAAATTTTCAGATAAACAAACTGAGGCAAAAAAAAAGTCATCCTTTGAGGGTAAAAGTGCTAAAATTAACTTTTCCATCACAGCATCCAATGCAACAAACTTTCCAATTCATCAATCGGTAGTTTCGAAATAGGTTTTTAACAAAGGAATTGTTATTACCTCGAGCTCCCACTGTGGGAATAACTCGGACGTGCTTCATCACACAATAGGTTTTCATTTGTGGATCGAGGTAAACCCTAATCCTTGTGGGGAGATACCGTTCGTTACGAATATAGAATATCTATCTTGATTAGAGCACATGTTTGATTCTATTTTGAAAACAATGTGCACATCGGAATCTGCATTCAATCGGTATGCTTATATGTTATGCATCGTTTTATTGCATACGAAGCAGAATGGATTTAGGGGATGTAGGGGGTTTCAACACGGATTGTTTAACATTTTTTTTCTTCATGGTTTATCTTAAATCATGAGTCCATAGCAACATAGCCTGCAAAGCCACTTTTGGGCTTCTGATAATTTCACGAGAGAATGTAAAAAAGATTCCATTATATTCGCAATAATAGGGCTACTATAAGGATCTAGGGTCTTATCATCATATGCTCCGTAATAGTAAATTGCAAACCCCTTCTTGAAATTAAGGGAGTCGAGTGGGTATTATACATTTATGTCCCTCTCCGGGGCATGTGCGGTCTTACTTCAGTTCTTAATCTCAGAAACAAATTCAAAACGATAGCCATTTAAGGTTCTTTTTATATGACTTACATTGTTCTTGGTCAAATACTTGAACAACAAGTGGAGAATTTTGAATCCATGGACACTCTAAGGCAAACGGAATTCTAAATACTTGAAACTATACCTTAGTTTAAAAAAATTAACGAGCCAAGAAAATTTTTAAAAAGAGATGTTCAAATGGGAATTCGTCGTTTCTTCAACTGTCAAAACTTAGAGCTTTAATTCGAAAAAGAAGATTATATTATTATTCTTAAAGTCCATCTCTAACTAGAACGCTTGCCTATTTTTCTCATAGCATACGAACCCTGCGTGTGAAAACCTTTAAGTCTTTTGGGAAGACCTAATTTTTAACTTCCAGATCAAAGATCGAAAGGGGTGCCCAGCTTTGCTATGCGTAATTCAGGTTGGTAGTAGGAAGGAATGATGTGTGGAGAATACTGCAGCTGAGCTAAGGCGTTGGTTCTCACATAAGCTTTAAAAACCTGAGAAGCATATGGGTGAGCATTGTCGTGCTGTGAAACCACTTTTTCGTGTTATTGCTCATATTGTGGCGATTTTTCTCTTTAAAGTTCCACTCCTAATTATTACCTGCAACAACTCATAATATACCAAGCCGAGCTGTGCTACCAAATAGACAGCATGAGTTTTAATCCATGGCTGATTGGATAATTGCATCGTCGCAGCGCCCTCGCAATTTCTTCGCTTTGGAGTATCGTAATAGATCTAGTTTCTTGCTTTCTTTTCTTTCCGCTGGACAGCGTGAAAACCCGCAATTCGATGTCTCTCGGCTTCAACTTATATGACACCCGGACTGGAATGGGATCTCGCCGATGTTGCTCAACCGATTTTTGGTGTTTATCGGATGAAAATTATATCCGACGAGATGAATCTGAGAAGAGACTAATGCCTGTGAGCAAGATGGCGAAGCCCGATCATGGAAAGATACAATACTATCAAGAGGGGGCCATTCGGCTTAAGCCGAAAGGGAGTAGCAACTAAGAAATATAGTTAGACTTAACACAGGGCCAGTAACACACATTAAACATTAAACTTCTCCCACACATATCGCACAAGAAAAGTATATGATGCCGATACTAACAGCTGCCCTGG
Organism: Merodon equestris; assembly: GCA_958301585.1. Taxonomy (NCBI): domain Eukaryota; kingdom Metazoa; phylum Arthropoda; class Insecta; order Diptera; family Syrphidae; genus Merodon; species Merodon equestris. The sequence continues at coordinate 113,307,393 of OY284416.1, forward strand.
CTTACCATGCGATGCTTCTTATATAAGATTTTTTAGCATCATATACCACTAGCGCCATCTACTGAAAGTGATTCATTAATGCAAAAGTGTGATCACTTTGAACACAAAATATAGGTTTTTCATTGCACCTGCTCTACCCGAAATATAGGACAAGCCAACAATTAATGTGGAAGTATTCGGTTAACCCACATTTCTTGTAAAATCAATATTGGTCCCTATTGGTTAGTGAAGTTCAGTCCAAGGCAATCGGAAGGCAACATTGTTAATTTCACCACCACGGTTTATGTCAAAATTATAGATGATATTCAGTTTACCATAGGCGTCATGTAATGATCCAATGGCTTTCATTGTTATATAAGATGGATTTTATGGGGGATAGGTATATGAAGATCAACCTTTAGAATTCGCCGTAAAGTGTCATTAATGAATTGGACTCACTAGCTCGATTATGTTGACCGAATTTTATGAAATGTAATTTTAACAGATCTTTCTCGTTCGTAATAATTTTGAATAACATTTTTTTTTTGTACAGGTTCACAGGTTCAAGAGTTCAAGAGTTACGCTCTTATTGTGTTTGTCACACAAAATGGACGGGGTGCAGATGGTTTCTGTCAAAGATGTTGGTTCACTCTTCTCCGGGGGTGGTTGTCCTAGATGGGATTCGAGTGATTCGTCTGAATTTGCCGCGTTGGTTATAGTTCACAGTAACTTATTTTGTTGCCATCTCATTAAGGTGTTATATTGGAAATGCACACCCAGGGCATGAATTTTGAGGTGATCTAATACTACGAGTGTTATGCCTTCGTCAGAATTTTTTCTTATCATCTCTTATTCACAACTGATGTTGTTGCACAATTTTTTCGTACAAGAATTGTTCTTGGCTATGGACAGACTTGAACTACAGACCTTCCCCTCAACAGTCGGTGATGATTACCATTGCACCACGACCACCGACAAATGCAATATTGTATGGTAAACGGTTGCATGAATAAAATGATCAAGTACTGTACTTCATATCTGTGGAAACCTCAAACCACATTGAATTCATTGCTAACATCCACATCATCTGTTATCTAACACTTTATCAACCACTTTTTAATACTGTTGAAGATTGAAGACCAATTTGTTTACGACGCTCTGACAGCTAAAGCTTGTTGTTTTTTTTTTTAGCCGTCCTTCAAAGGAATCAAACGTGTTTTACATTACATTGCGTATCGCTTAAATTCTAACACTTTTTTGGATTGTATGTCAGCCTTGGCTTTTATGTACATCAAATTATCAAGTTTAGACTGTTACAGCCAGTTTGTTTAGTTGTGACATTCCAGATAGCCTTAGAGTTAAAAGTGTACCTCCTTAGCGCTGTAAGAACCGTTTAGCTGTCTGGGAAAAAAGACGGCGCTCCGCGACTTCGTTTACAAGCACCAGTTTTATAAGACTTCATTGCATAAGTTTGGCTGGATTTGAATAATGGTCTAAATGATGTTGTTGGTTAATTGTTGTTGGTTTGCTGCCATATACCGAGTCCGCCAAATAATTTTTTTTTTTTTGAAAATGCTATAAAAAAAACTACTGAATATTTTCTCAAATTTCTTTTTTTATTTGAAAGTACAATCCTTCCGGTTAATAATGGAAAATAATTTCATTCAAATGGCTGCCTCGGCTGGCCATGCCTGTCCTTTAAAGCGTCAATTGTCTCTGGCTTGTCGGCGTAACACTTATCTTGGACGGCACCCCACAACTAATAGTCCAACGGTGTCAAATCGCAGCTCCGAGGTGGCCAAACGACATCAGCTCTGCGGCTGATAATGCGATCTTCAAAAATAGGGCGCAAAACATCGAGTGTAGCTTCGGCTGTGTGGCACGTAGCGCCGTCCTGTTGAAACCAAATGTTGCCAATATCCTCCTCTTCAATTTTTGTGAACAAAAATTCGTTCAACATGGCCCGATAACGATCGCCATTGACTGTAACGGCCACTCCTTGCTCATTTTCGAAGAAAAATGGCCCAATTATGCCTCTGGACCAAAATCCGCACCAAACAGTGGCTCGTTTTGGGTGCACCGGCTTTTCAATGTATGCGTGCGGGTTTTCTGTGCCCCAAATGCGACAATTTTGCTTGTTTACATACCCGCCAAGATCAAAATGAGCTTCATCTGAAAAGATGATTTTTTTGGCAAAATCGGCATCTTCTGTAAGTCGATCGCAGGCCCACTTAGCGAAGCGAAAACGTATTGGATGGTCAGTTGGCTTCAACTCCTGAACCAATTGGACTTTGTATGGCGTCATACCAAGGTCTTTATGCAAAATTCGTCTCAATGATGTCTCCGAAATGTTCAATTGTTGAGAACGACGGTGAATTGATGTTGATGGCGCTTCACGCTCACTTTCTGCCGCAGCAGCAATATTCTCAGGTGTACGCACTGTTTTTGGCTTTTCACGCTTTGGTTTATCGATGAGGATGCCAGTTTCTTTCACTTTTTTCACAAGATAACGAACATACGGAGCTGACGGTGCTTCTCTTCTTCCAAAATCCGTACGCAATTTTCGCACACATTCTGCAACATTACCATGATTTTCAAAGTAATGTCGCAATATTTCCCAGCGTTGTTCAAGCGTATACACAACCATATTCGTTCAGCGGAAGGATAAAACTAATTATCTGTCAAATCAGACATGAGCTAAGTGTTACCATTCACGAAATAAGCACTACTTGAAAAAAAAACGTTAGATGGCGGACCCTTTACTAGCGGTCTAAGAGCGAGCGACGTTAAGGTCATAAGAAGTCAGTCATAAATTTTGTCTTATACCGTTCACCATTGACACTTGACAATCACCGTCTCAATATTCTCGTTTCGCAAGATTTACGGCCCAATGATGCCGCCTGCTCAAATCCACTTCAAACAGTGTCTCCGGGCGCAATGGAGATTCTTGATACTATCGTGAATTACTTTCTCTCCAAATCCTTGTTTTGCTTGCTCACAAAACTGTACAACCAAAATTTGGATCTGTTTCCAACTGTTCCAGAGCTCAATCGACGAACATACGACGAAGTTGATGATCTTGAGGCCTCAGTCCTTGTTTCAATTGAATCTTATAAGGATGCATGTTCCCCCAAGCTTTCCGTCAAATTTGGCCAGTCGTTCGTGGTCGCAGAAAAGTAAACTCCTTGTGCAAGAAAAGTAAACTCCTTGTTCAGCCACATTTTTAATAACAACAACTTGACCAGACAATACGGCGACGTACTGGAACTGCTCTATGAGCAACTTAACAATTTCGTAGATCGCCAATAGCTAGTGAACAGAATACGAACCTTTTTAATAAATCTCAACAATTTCTGTTTCTTGGACGGCGTAGCACATCATATTAAAGTCCTGGCTTGAAACGTAGGAACAACACCCCTAAAATTCGGACCGAATTATTGAAAACTCCATTATTATAACAGGCAGGGCTGGCACGCAATGCGATTGCGTTGTAGATGCGTAGATAACATGTACAGTACCTCACAAAATTGACTAAAAAATAATTTTGGTTTTTTCGTCTCAAAAAAAGGAACTTATTGAGAAAATAAAAATATCGTTCTGATTGCACATATTTCATTTAATAAATTCAAAATCAAAATAACAAAAAAGTTAACAAAACACGCTATTTCCTAGCAAAATATAAAAAAAGTACTTCATATTATCACACAAAATTGAGCATACACTAAAAAAAAATTAAAAGTAAATTCAGGTTATGGCTTAAAAACAAAACAAAACAATAATAAATGAAATTTTAGTAACGCGTGGCACCTCCTCCGGGATCTCTGACAGCTTGTAAGCGCCGGGGCATGGATTTTACCAGTTTTTCGGTAAAAGATGGTGGAATGCTATCCCAAACTGCCTGGTTTTGTAATTTCAGCTCCTGCTTGTTAGAGCAGGCACTTTCTTTAACCCTCATTTTTATCTCATGCCATAGGTGTTCAATGGGGTTAAGATCGGGCGATTGTGGGGATGTTTTAAGCTGGTTTGGGGCATTATAAAGCAACCATTCGCCCACTAAATAGGAGGTGTGCTTCGGATCATTGTCTTGTTGGAAGTAAAAATCCGAAAGTAGACTTAGTTTTTCTGCTGAACTCCGTAAATTTCTTTTTAAAATATTCATATACCCAAATTTGTCCATGGTATTTTCTATGAATTCGAAGTTCCCGCAGCCACTTGATGCCATACAACCCCACATGCTTTATGGTTGATTTCATGTTCTTTGTTTTTAGAGCTGTATTTGGTTCTCTCCAAACAACTGGTCTACCATCTGATCCAAATAAGTTTATTTTTGTCTCATCTGAAAACATGACACTTTCCCAATAACTAAGAGGGTGATCAACATATTGTCTAGCAAACTCTAAATCGTTTTTTCTTATTTGTTGGTGAAATGTACGGCTTTTTTCGGGTAATCCTACCATTTAGTTTTTTTTTTGCAAGACTCTGCGAACGGTTTCTACGGATAGAGGTTTATTGATAGCAGATGACAACTCAGCCGCCAGCTTCGGAACGCTGGTTTTCGGATTAGACTTGATTGTCCGAACAATATACCGTTCGTTTTGTTCTGAGAGTCATTTTTTTCTTCTCCTCCCAGCTCTATTTTTCAGTGTCCCTTCATATCTATGTATCATATAATTATTAATTATTTTTTGCACCGTTGCATGCGATCGCCCCACAATTTCCTCAATTTGTCACATCGACTTCCCCTCGCAAAATAGCTTATAATATGCATTCTTGTTGATAAGTCGGTTTGTTTTCGCTTACGTTCCATTATTTCGCACAAACAAGGAAATTATGTCCTTCCAGTAAGAGAAAGCCATCAAAAACATAACTTGTAAAAAAAACCAAGTCTCGCAACTCAGTTCTTCTACCCTAAAAAGTTGTGAGATCTATGTAATACCAAGTCGGTTAATTTATTCAGCCCCTACTTAAGGGACCTTCTGTCTTAAGTTATTACGTAATTAGCTAACCTAACAACATCTTATAGTGACCATATTAATATTAAAAATCTTTTATGTTTTAAATAAATAGATTGACTTGTCCATCGCATGCATCTCACAAGTAATACATATTATATTAAATTAGATTGTTTAGTGCGATTGCCAAGTCAATATATTTATTTAAAACATAAAAGATTTTTAATATTAATATGGTCACTATAAGATGTTGTTAGGTTAGCTAATTGCGTAATAACTTAAGACAGAAGGTCCCTTAAGTAGGGGCTGAATAAATTAACCGACTTGGTATTACATAGATCTCACAACTTTTTAGGGTAGAAGAACTGAGTTGCGAGACTTGGTTTTTTTTACAAGTTATGTTTTTGATGGCATCTCATTTCTTTTTGTAGATAGTCCTACTTTTCTTCCTTTCCGGTACCTTCTACTTTTTGAATACCAACAACGGATTTTCTTAAAGCCCACTCTGTGTCTTATGAGCTTTTCTTATTTTTGTAGGTTGTCTTCCTCTTTTTCTTTTCCGGTACTACTTCTTGAGCTTCAGCTGCAGTTTTTCTCAAAGCCCACTCCCTGTCTCTATGGGTTTTTCTCGGAGGCTTTGATGTTACAATTTTTATCAAGTCTGGACGGTAAATGCTTCTTAATCTATTGTATTCACAAATTGAGGATTCCTGCGCTTTAATATTTCCAAAGTCGACATTAATTAGATGTAAGCCGCCCAGACTTGTAAATCTCGAAAGTGCCACGTAAGCTTGACCGGATGTGAATACTGCAGAACCGATATCCATCAGCGCATTATTTACACTTAGGCCCTGACTTTTGTGTATAGTTATAGCATAGGCTATACATATAGGAAACTGTTCGCGATGAACATAAGCTCTATTAATAATTTCAAATTTAGTTTTGACCGGACCAAGCTCGTAAACCTGTTCTTTATCAAATGTAATGTATATTTTCTTAATTATTTTTGTATTTTCCGGATCAACCTTTACTCTTTGCACTATACCGATAGAACCATTAACTAAACCAAGACTCACGTCAATATTTCGCCTTAACATGACTCTTGCTCCTATTTTTATAATTATGTTCTCTTCTAGGCCCGCAGTCATAGAAGCATCGTCTTCATAATTTTTTATGCATTCACGAGCTCTTTTTGTTATCCTCTTTTTGCAATCTATGCTATCTACAGCTGTAAGTTTTATTTCGGGATGTGGGAGAGATCTAAGCATTGCAGTATTTAATTGTTGACACATGTTTTTTGTAGGTAATAAGCAAACGGTATCATCAGGAAGTTTCGAGAGGTGTTCAATTATTTCAATCAATCTGTTTTCATTTGAATTGGTTTTTAGAGTTATTAATCTAGTCGAGAGTAAGTCGCGTTCTTTTTGTGTAGTCACACCTAATCTTATTCTATTTAGCATTTCAACAAAGTTAGAATCATTAAGCTGTCGCATGTTAATAGTAAGTTCATCGTATACGAACAGTTCAATCCACAGATTCGGCATACTGAGGGAACCTAACAACTTGTTAGCTTCAGCAGTTGAGAGTTTTTCAAAAGGTGACTTTTCTCTTACCGGCGGAAGCTGTAAAAGATCCCCGAAAAGTACAAGATGTTTTTTTTCCAAACCACCAATTCTGATCATCGCTTGTGTCAAATATCTCAGACAAGCGTAAATGAATATATGTTAAAGTAACATTGGATATCATCGACACTTCGTCTATGATAAACAACACTACTTCTTTCAAATCTGATCTCAGAACTTGGAGCACTTCATCGGAAAGTGGCTTGTACCTCGGTGTTTGCTTGTGTTCCACAGGCAGCTGCAATAGTCTGTGTATAGTCAATCCATTCACATTGAATGCAGCTATGCCTGTTGGATCACTAACTGCCACTTTTTTGTTTAAATACATCTTAACCCAAACTTTCAGAGTTTTTATTAAAAAGCACTTTCCAGTGCCACCAGTTCCACTCACAAAACAGCGTAAAACGTCAGCGTTATTATCAGTTGTGTCCATTTCATGTGTGATCATATCGAAGACTCTTTTTTGATCGGCATTAAGTTTTGCGATCATACTTTGAAGATCAGTCTGCTCTTCTTCTACCAGATTGATTCTGTGAAAGTCATCCATTGCGTTTGCAGCTTCCACAGCTTCAAAGTCTAAAGGGTTTTCAAGACCATCGTCATCATCAACAATTTCCCTTTCTTCGTTTATCTCAGCAACTTTAGATTCTATCATTTCACATGCTTTTTGTATCTTATATCTTGACTCTATCATTGAATTACCATAATCGATTCCTTCTTTTAAATCTTCTTTCGCCAAATTAAAGGCCTCCGTGTAAGTATCACACCCCATTTTGAGTTCATCTAAGGAACGTCATGGCTTGAATAAAAGAAGTAAAGAGAAGAAATATTTCTCTGGTACTTGTTCTCCGTCGTAGAAATAGTGATTGATCAAATATGGGTTATCTCTTCTTTTCAGGAACTTTTTACCGTCATTTATCTCGTAGCACTCGACTTTAGAGGAGACTGGGCGTGTTTTAACAATATCGTAATTTTGAGCGAAACTGTACAAGTTAGTAGTCTCCAACTCTGACACCGAACATACAATTTGTTTTAAAATTGATTTAATTATAAGTTCATCAAATGGTTATTAAATATATGTACATAATAAAGATATTTATTTTATATTCCGTCAAATACATGAACCACATTGACCACTAAACCCAATTCCCCAACCGCCCATTGATTGGGTTGCATTGCATATTTTTAGGGGTTAATCGCCATCTAGATAAATTGAAAAAGGATACATACAGACACTATCCTATTAGTAATAATATTTGGTGTATCTAGAAAACTGGACCAAAATTGCAAAATATTTTAGTTTTTCCTTGATTTATACACTAAACACTAATTGTATTCTAAATTTCAAGCTTCTATGTCTGCTAGAAGTGGCCTAGAGTTTTGATGATCGGTGAGTGAGTGAGTGAGTGAGTGAGTGAGTGACAGAATTAGAAACTTTGACTAGTTATAATTCTTAAACTACTGGTTCAAATTTAATGAAATTTGAAATATACCGTGTCTATGGGATGCCTGCTTGGTTACTGAAAATTCAGGCTTCTAGTTTTATCCACAACGAAGTTATAGGGGGTCGAAAATGGCCCGAACTGCTTCGAGAAAAGGATGGTACGGCCGTGCCGCTTTTTTGCTCGACTTGGCGGGGGCACTGCCGTGCCCCCAGATATGCAGAAATGATCATCAGAACTGTTTATTGCTTTCATACTTCACCAAATTTCCATGTTTCGATCTTGCGGACCTTCGTGTATCACGCACACATGTATCTGTATGCTCAATTTTGTGCGTTGATTTTAGGGGTTGTTTCCTTTTTAGTGCAAAAAGTACCGACATGTGGTCGCTTTTGTATGTATTTGCTGTGTGCCCGTGTTGAGAACATGTATTAAGTTATGAACGCAAACTTAAAAATAAAATCAAAATAGTGGATGGTCCTGAACTAGCATAAATATGAAGATCTGATAGATGTATGCTCAATTTTGTGAGGTACTGTAGAATGTTTTCCAATTGTAGTCGCGAGATCAATAGCCTAAGCCTAAATAAGGAGATGACTAAGATTTGTTAAGCTAATTGTGCGTGTCTTAGGTGACGGATTGCACTGAATTACGATATGATTGAAACTCGTGGACGCCAAAAATTTAATTTTCTATTTATTAGTAATTAATTGTTTTATTGATGTGCGAGGTTTGAACGTACGACCAAGAATGAATTGAAAAAACGTTGATAGACGGGAAGCTGCTCCGGACAATATATCCGCCTACTTCGATGGGAAATTTCGTTCAAAGTTGTCGAATTCTTCGTCAAACGATGAGGAGTGTTTCATTCGCAACATTAATATCGCGACTTGCTCGGCATCGGATTAGCTTTTGTTGTTTTCTAAGATCTATGCCAGATTTGGTGTCTTAGGTATAGCTTAGTTTCATTGGACAGATGCTTGCCCTGCAGCAAGTTTGAAAGTATCCTCCATCAGCCGGTCAAAGGCTGTGAATTCACGTTAAGATTTTTAAGGCTTGGATACCATTCCTATTATAACTTAGATCAGTTAAAGGATGTAAATTTCGTTATAAGTTGATTTCGGTTAATCTCTTGCGTCTTCTATCCTTAAACATATGTCCACTCATAAAAGCAGCCTTAAATCTACTTTCCCTGGCCTTCGGCAATAGGCGATTCGTCTAGGAAGCAACAAAATCTGTTAGAGTGAAATTCTTTATGGCAAATTACGACCAAAGAGGCTGGTAATAGCACACATTCAGCAGTTTCTGAATAAAAATTATTCATTCCATTAACACCCAATAAGGCTTCTGTACAGAAATCAAGACTTTTTGAAACATGGATCGGGGTCTTTAACCCCGTTTAATCCTATTAAAAACAATAGGATCTCTCAAAACATGGTTTCATTTTCCAAAAGCATATTGAATTGATTGAAACGAGATAATATTTCATGCACGTAAAGCGTCTACCATTACTTAAAATCATGACTCACTTAATAATGACTCAGTTATCCGTTTCTAAGAAAAGATGAGAACCTGAAGGATATAATACCCAGACAGCAGGCTCACACAATAAATAAAAGAAAATATCTGCAAATTCTTCAAATACCCTTGCCTAAGCAATCTTGCTTTGATGGTGTCTAGGATGATGAAGTAAAAACCCAAAATCTGATACCCACACTCCTCGTAAATCCACTTCCCCACCGCTATCATAATATAATCTCTCTATATGACCGTAATATCTCCTGGTTTCCGAAAAATCCCTTCCGTGGCATTCCGGATCATCTGTGGATTATGTATCACTACCGGCCACAGGTGTAATACCCTTGAAGGACGAAGCTGCATTAAAATTCTCATATTCATCACTGTATACATGGAGTTTTTCTCGCCATTACTTTTCCACCTGCTTTAAAGGTAAGGTCGACTGAAGAAATCTGTTTCGTTTGATTTCGAAAGGATTACAATCTGCTCCACGACTCCCGAGTCAAATCCGATGATTCGGGGCAAGACCTTCCTTTAGCCACATAAGTCGAATAGGTTGATTGGTTTTCTCGCTGGAGCTTTAATCCTTTTTCAGGGAACTTTAACAATGGAATGAGGCGAAACACATAAATACTGATAAACCCATTCACATACGTAGGGATATAGGGATTAAAGGAAAAAATGACTTCCGAAGAAAAAAACTGAAAACCGATGAGCAAATGAGTACATTGTTTACAGAAGCTTATCCGACTCTACACCACGCTTGTCGCCCTATTGGCGCCTAAGGACAATGCTAAACCCTGACGAAACCTAAACGATGGTACAGCATGTGGAGTAGTCGGAAGGAGAACATGAACACCCACTTATGGAAGCAAGTAGGAATTGAAACGAATTTACGTTCGAAACGTCCTTTATATTCATTTGTACGTTGTACCCCACTCCCCACGCGAGGTATATTTATGCCATCTCTACAGTAACGTTTGGTGTCTGTTTTCCAGGACTCTTATTTTTGAAATTCGATTCCTATCTTCTAAAGATACAAAAGCACTCCGAAGGCTCACGGTGTACGAGCAACAGGGAGAAGAGGAGGACATTGGAAATGAAAGGACAACAAAGGATCCTCGACACTCGTGCCGGGTAAGAGTACTTTCGTCGCGTCTTTGACTATGTCTGTGCGTTGGAATAAATGAATAATTAGGATACGCAAGGACATTTGCGAAGACAGGCTGATTTAATTTCGCATCGCGCAAACAACGAGCAACGCGAAAGCCGGGAGCAAGTTAACGAAAAAATTACTCGTCACAGGATACTGGTTCTTTAGGATACATACCGGAGCATATAGAAATGGGAAATATAAATAAAAACTCAAAGCGTATTTCGTTTCACGGGAGATCTGCAATGAATAGATGGTATTCGGTGATGAGTGAGCAGTTTTTCTTGTTCACTGCGTCCCTATTCCCTGGAGGGAGCGTAAAACTCACGCAAAATGTGTCGAGATTTGCCAGGATAAGGGGCAGGATGACTAAATCAAGTTACGATTATATTATTTTACTTACGCACATTGCTATTACGCGGAGTGGAGGGAACGAAAAAACGAAAAAGGATAATGGAGGAACGAAAGAAGAGACAACATCTATAAGAAGACACTTCCTCGAAGTCATGCCCGTGATTACGTTAAGACGAATTGCGTACAGAAAACTTGGAATCGTTTAGTGGTAAAAAAGGATTCTCTGATATTCGAGGGCATCTATGTAACCATAGACCTTTTATTCTTATTCCAGTTTATTTTTTTGAGATGCGTTCGTGACCTACTTTGAATGGAGTTCGAGTTCTTTTGCATAAGCCATTCTTTTTTATCTATCCATGTAGAGTGGCAAACGTGATTTGAATACGGAAAACAATATACTGCTGTCGGGAGGACGATCAATTTCCATAACACACTCGCTCGGTGGTGAATCCAGTTGAGGACGATGTCCTTAAATTTCAAAGGTTGTACTTTAATTAAGTTTCCATTACTGCAAGTGGTAATTTATCAAATGTCATATTCCCTGTTTAAATAAACACTCCCAAGCTCAGATAATCTCTTGAGCATGTTTCCAATTCAATTGTAACGGATGTGTGTTCATGTCAACAATTGTTCGGGTGATTAAATATGCGCGAATTAATTATGCATAAGTGAGGCATTGTTGTCATTCATTGAATCTAGAGGAGCCACCTTCAATGTTGGTCAAAGGATATGTAGGCGAAAGCCATTAAGTAAAGTAGATTTGAAATAAACACCAAGGATATCGTCACCGCTCACCTTTAATAATTTCTAAAACATTTGGGAATTGGGAAAACATTGATCTAAAGTCATTTTCCAAGTCAATTTCCCCTTCTAGCTAGCTAGTTGCCTTGACATCAACTAATCGATTTCAATTAATTCTCGCGTTCCATGGAAAAAGTTTTGATTTGTCACATGGGTGGCAGGTGGAAGAAAATTGCTCCTGGGCATCAGATGTTGATATATTCCAAGTTGACTCAGGGTTTTAACCAACAAGTCGTGATCTCTTGACAGCTGCTTCAAGTGACTCCAAGTTGGTTGAGGTTTCTTTCAATTTGTATGCACCACTCTGAACGCGGTCACCACATGCGTCCTCCTTTAAGCTTAGGTCGAGAATTTTTCGTTTCAGAGCTGTAGTGTAGTAGCTTAGCATTGCCGAGCCATTTTAAGCATTGCATCCGAAGACATCAGACTAAACCGATGTTGCATGTCTTAATCACATTTTAGACCCATAAAACCATCGATAGGCAAGTGTGATTCAGCTTCACGCTAATGTTGTTGTCGATCATTAAGGTAGACCTCGTGCTTAACAGTTACAGTTTCTTTATTTGGTTTTATAGAAGATATAATGTCGCTATTGCAACGTACAGAGATGTGATATAATTATAATATCTTTCTATTGAAATATATTTAATACAATAAAAGGTATATTTTTATTCGGAAAAAGAAAATAGTGAAGAAAGAAACAACGAAAAACATTTAGCAATATTAATTATATGTTCAGGCTTAAAATGTGAAAAAAGAAGAGAAAAAAAATGTGGTGGCTTTCCAGTAAGCAAAATTACATAATAATTTTATAAATAAATAAATGCGGAAGCGTGCAAGAAGCTAGGATAATGAATAATATTTAAATAAAAAAAAATAAAAAAAATAATATAAAGATAGATATAAAGATCAATAGATAAGTAAATAAATAAATCTATGTATATAAAAGAAAGTCGTGTTAGTTACACTATTTATAACTCAAGAACGGCTGAACCGATTTGGCTGAAAATTGGTGGGGAGGTAGCTTAGAACCAGGAGAGGGATATAGGATACTTTTTATCCCATTAGACCGCGTTCCCGTGTGACGTGACATAAAACGTCAAAGAGAATACAAGTCACTATAAAACTTGGTATAATAAAAAAGTATCTGACATGGAATAACAAAACGCAAATGACAGCTAAACGTAATTTTGTCTATGTTTAAGTATGGTTGAAAATTTGATAATTATAAATTTTGTCAGAAGTCAATAATCATCAGTAATTTGTATTCTCTTTGAATCATCATTAACAATGCCGCGACCAAAACGATGGAATCTCTCCCGACAAAGCCGTAATGCAAGAAGGATACGAAACATTGCAAATGAAAGGACTGAAGAAGAACAAGAAATTGCCCGTGAAGAGCGCCGCGTTAGTATGGCTCGACTTCGTGCTTCTCAATCACAAGAGCAAAGCGAAGCAGCCCGTGAAACGAAGTTGCCATCCTGATTGTTGGTGAAAACTTGGAAACACGCGATATTGTGCTTACACGTCGCGATACTGGGCAACTGCAACAAACATCTGAAACACATCGTTCATATGACACGTTGCAATACCCGCTGATGTTTTGGCAAGGAGAAGATGGATATTATTTTAATATCAAAATGATAAATTCATTGAATGGTGAGTATCAATATCATAGTTCAACATGACATACATTTTGCAATTTCATCTCAACGAAAGAGGAGCTCATCAACAAAGTGTTTCCGAACATTATTGCTAACCATAAAAACTACGATTGGTTGAGTGAAAGAGCAATTTTAGCGGCAAAGAACAAGAATGTGGATCACTTAAATTGCACAATTGAAAATCAAATCGTCGGTTCCCTGGATTCCTTCAAATCTATCGACTGTGTAACAAACGAAGACGAAGCAACCAACTATTCAACTGAGTTTTTGAATTTCTTGAGAAACCAAACATGAATTTTCTTTTTAATAACAGTCTTAAATCAAAAATTATCAAAAAAAAATCTTATAATGCTTTTTTGATTGCTTGGCCACCAAGGAGTTAAATTATTGACCACCAATATATTGGTTAATTTTTTTATATTCCAGATAGATACGTTTGTTTAAAATTACATTTTCACTTGATTTTTAAATTTTACTTATTTTTTTCTACTTCTTCCTACCTCATCCAATCGAACATATTTGGCTTAGACAGAATGACGTCTGTCGGGTCAGCTAGTAAATAAATATAAATAATAAACAAATAATATATAAACTTACAAATAAATAGATGTAAAAATAAATAAATGGATAAATAAATAAATACACAAATAAACGAATGTATTAATAAATTTATTGATTAAGACAAAAATTAAGATAAAGCAGAAATAAGATCACATAAAAGTTTCATAAATAAATGTCAGAGGAGCTTAACAAATATATATGAAAGTTAATAAATAAATATATAAATATATAAATAAACACATAAATAAGTAAATAAATATATTAATATATAAATAAATTAATTAGTTAATTAAATTAAATAATCACGAACATTCTTTTGCTGGGTATGAGATCCTTCATTCTTCACAGAGTGAAGAGTATCAAACCCAAAGAAAATGCGTGGTATGACTCGAGCTGTCAGGTTGAGAGAGTTGAATTTTCGGAACTATAAAACCAACCCTACTGAGGAAAACCGGAATAAATTCAAACGGGCCAGAAATGACTGCAATGCATTAATTAGACGTGTAAAATTCTTCCACGAACAAAAGTTGAGGCAGAAAGTGCTACAATGTCCCAAGGGTAACAAAACTTTTCGTCGTTCGTGAAAAACGTAAAGAATTCAGCCTCGTCTTCAATTCTCACGCTCATTTACAATGACATTCCAGCTGCAGCTCTTTAGACAAGGCCAATCTGCTTGTTGCGCATTTCGCGTATAGCTCAACGCTGCCAGATTCCACATTGTCTCCGCATGTACTTGAGAGCGTTGATTTCACCATGGGACAAATCCATTTTCGCTCTCGTACAGTTGCAAGAGTAGTAAAAGATCTCAACGTAGACAGATCCGCTGGCCCGGATGGTATACCCCCAATACTTCTGAAGAGGTGTTCTTCTGCGCTGGCAAAACCTCTGCGTAAGCTTTCCCATCTGTCCTACTCTTCGGGTCTCTTTCCGAGTAGATGGAAAACAGCATTTGTCCAGCCCATCCCTAAAAAGGGCAAATCTTCGTCCCCCTCCTCCTACCGACCCATAGCACTAACGTCCCTTCTTTCCAAGGTCATGGAAACGCTGATAAACCGTCAGCTTTTGAAATATCTTGAATCGCGGAAGCTTCTTAATGACGGTTTTCGCAGAACAGGTCCACTGGTGATTTGATGGCATATCTCACCTAAAAGTGGAACCAATCTTTGCACAATTTAGGTGAAAGCAAGATCGTTGCGCCTGATATTTCAAAAGCATTTGACAGAGTTTGGCATCAGGCTCTTTTGTCGAAAAAGCGTGCTTATGGCATCGATAAATCTCTGCTTCTATGGATTAGAAATTACCTTTCGAACCGTTCAATTCAAGTTGTTTTGGATGGGTTCAAATCTGATATTCACCAAATAAATGCTGGTGTCCCCCAAGGCTCTGTTTTGTCTCCGACTCTCTTTCTTATTTTTACAAATGATCTCTTGTCTGTTACTTCTAATCCAATCCACTACTTCGCTGATGACAGTACACTCAGCTTTACATATTCATTCCAAGACTCAAGACACACACATTGAATTACGAACTTGACAATTGGGGGTAAAATTAATAGAGTAGAATTTAATGCTTCTAAAACTCAATGCTGTCTACTGTCACTAAAGGAAACCCGTATTAATCAGCCATTATCCATTTATGGCGCTTGTGTCGACGAAATCGAAAAACTTTCCATCCTTGGTATGTGTATCAATACCAAACTTAATTGGAATGATCACATATTTGAAGTGGCAAAAAAACACGGCAAAATGTCTAGGTTTCCTCAAACGATGCAAGAAATATTTCACCCCCTCCAATTTGGCTTCAATTTATAAGGCCTACATCCGCCCCAAGCTTGAGGTCTGGTGCTCCTAAGACCTCACTGCACCTATTAGATAGAATATACGTACAACAGCGAGCGATAAAACTTACAAGTAATATCGCAAAGTCAATTAACTCGCTCGAACACAGACGTAATGTGTCTTCCTTATCACTGTTTTATCGTTATTTTAACGACTGCTGTTCAAATGAGTTAGCCAATTGCATTCCCTACCTCAATGAATTCACCCGCAATACTCGTCTTGCCAGGAATGCTCATCAATTCACGCTCAAGCCTGCTTTCGGACGTACAGTTAAGTTCAGAGATTCATTTTTCAGCCGCACAACACTCTTCCCAGACCAATATTTCCTACTCACTACAATCCACAGACATTTAGGGCCAATGTGCCAGGTACCTCCTCTCCCTTGATCCCTCTATACCTTCGGCCCGTGCTGTGTCTTGATTCCGGCCACTTAAGGGTAGTCATAACCCCTTTTGCGCGTGCAAATTATAAAAAAGAAAAAAAAAATGAATTAATAAATAAAAAAATAGATGAGTAGATAAATAAATAAATAAGGGTGATTTAATTATAATTAATGTAAATAAAGAAATAACGGTAATGAATAAATAAAAAATAATAACAAATATACAAATATGTGTATAAATATTCACTTTAAATTTAGCAAAGGATTGTCAGAGTTTACATTTATTAAAAAAATAATTAATAAAATTAGAATAAAGTTTTTGTATTCTATCGGAGATAATTCAACATCAGCTTTTTTGTATAAATCCCTAGTAGAATGATGCCATGGAAGATTAAGCATAATTTTAAGCACTGTATTTTGAGATACTTGTAACTTTTTAACCGTCAGCGCCGTCATCGTTACTTTCTCCATTGGATTCATCTTCGTCTTCATTACTATCGTCGCCACTTTAACCATCTTTCACGTAGCCATTTCTTCGTCTTGTCTGCGTCTTCATCTTGGTTTTACTGGAACATCGGGGTATCTCGCCACATTTGTCAGGTGTTTCTATCATTGTCGCATTTGGTTATATGTATGTCCATCAGGTATTTTTGTATTACAGGTTGCTCAAGTCACTAACAGATGTTTCTTCTTCAGAGGTGTCATCATAGTCACCGCTCCAGGCCTTCATATGGTTCGTTGACGTCGTTGCCGTTCTCAATCCCTCTTGGTTCCCAATCTTACGAACTTTGTAGCGTTCATTTGGCGAAACATTGTTAATACGATAAGGTCCCATATATTTCGGATAAACTTTTAAACCAGGGCCTAGTTGAGTGCGTTTCACTGCAATCAGGTCATTTATACCATATTGGCGAGGAGCTTTCCGTTTTTTGTTTTAGTCACGAGCCTTTTCCTCTTGAACCATACGTATATCCTCGCGGGCATCTTCTCTTACCCGGTTACGGTCCTCATCGAAAGCCTTCAGGATTTCCTCGTCTACATACCTTTTAATATTAACATCGGTCCTTGTCTTCATCTTGATCCCTTATCACCTCCATTATCACCTCGAACGGACTTCTTTTAACAGATCGTTGATAACTTTAGTTCAACAGCATTTGACGTTGTTTTTGAAGCAATTGAAGGTGTAACGATACCACTTGCATGGATCCTCAATGGAAAGCTTGTTCAACACCCGAATAATAATCCGGTTGATTCGTTCCCCCTGGCCATTTGCACGTGGCACACCGGTCGTCGTAAGTAAATGTTGAATTCCTTCTGTCTCACAAACAAAGTTACTAGAGGTGAAGGCTGTGCCGCAATCTGAGATGGTTCTGGATGGCTTTTTGTTGTTCTAACTTACTGATCACTTCCGCTGTTGATGTCGACTTGCAGGGGTAGATCCAAACAAATTTGGAGAATACATCTACCACGCTGAAGATGCAACTCTAGTTTTTGTTGGTAGAACTTAAGGGACCAAGGTGATCTACGTGGTATGTGTCAAGAGGATGCTCAAACATGATAACTCTTGTTTACCAGCTTTTCGGTCACTCAGAAAACATCGGACACAATTTATTCTTAACGCGTCGATTCGATTACGCAGGTTTTGAAAGAAATACTCCTTGCACAAAATTTCTTGTTTTTTTGGTGCCAAAATGACCTTCTTCATGTACTGATTTGATAACATCTTTGGCCATTCTTTTAGGAATGCGAACTAGCTTGATCCCTTTGCCGTCATCCTTATAAAGTACTCGTCCAACCGCGACTCTTGGTGGAACGTCTTTCTTTCCATTGTTGCCTTAAAACCCGTGCAGTCAGTCACAATTTTAAAGTTAATACCAAGTAAATAAGTACGGAGTTTCTTTAGAGCGCTAACGATGGCTAAAACCTCCAATTCGTAGCTGCAATATCGTTCTTGCGCGGGGCTTGTCTTCTTGCTGAAGAAATAGACTGGATGAAACTTTTCATCGTGGAAGTTCTGCATCAAAATTGCTCCAAAGCCCCATTTAGATGCGTCCATATGTAGTTCAGTTTCGGCGTGTTGAAAATATATCTTAAGTACGGGTTTGGAAACCAAAACATGTTTAAGCTGTTCGAAGGCCGTCTTCTCAGGCAGTCCAAACTTGAAAAAGTTGCGTCAGAGGTCTGGCAATGATGGAATAGTCCTTGACGAATTTTCGAAAATAGCCTGTGAGATCCAGGAAACTCTGAACCTTTTTGATGGACAGTGGCTCAGGAAAATGTTTAATAGCTGCTATTTTCAGTTCAGATGGCTGAATTGAACCTTTCGAAATTTTGTATCCCAGGTACTCTATGGTTCGGCAAAGAAATTGACATTTCTGCCATTTTATTTTCAGACCATACTTCCCAGCATGAGCCAAAGTTTCTCTAAGTCGTTCCATACACTCCTCGTCACTTCTCCCTATAATAATAAGGTCGTCTGTATAAGCAGGTACCCTTTCTCGACCAGAGGCTGGAAAACCGTTATAATGAATTTCTGGAACACTGTCGGTGATGTGCAAAGCGAGTAGATTCTGTCCATTCGGGTCGCCTGCTCATGGATCTTCTGTTGGAGCTGGCCGATCGGCCCTTGGATGGCGAACGCAAGTCCGCATCGGCCTCCGGTGCCTTAGAAACAGGCAACGGGGCTTTGGGCACAGCCGTGTGTTTTTGTACCGTCTGCCAGACCTGCCGGCTGGCGTTTCTAAGCGACCCGAGGGACGTTTCCCTTCAGACTTCTGCTTACGAGCTAGATTTGCTTTTTTTACATGTTGGAACTTAGGACATCCACGATAGTTTGTAGGGTGTCCACGGTTCCTACAGAGCACGCACTCGATCTGTTCGCGACCTTGTCCTGGGTCAGGTTGCATTCTTCGCTCCTGCGGTTCTTTGTCCACTTAACACATCGAGGCTGCATTTCGCAATTCGACGCGACGTGTCCGAACCTTTGGCAGCGGATACATTGTAAGATGTTTCCTTGAGTTTTTCCTTTTTTCCATGATACACGCAGTGAAGCCAAGGAAGTAATGACCTTCTCTCTCTCCAGCTTATTGTTGGGTGCGAGCCGGACCAAGAAGAAGGGCAATACCCGGTTCTCTCGTTTAGCTCGCGCTGTGGTAAACGCCTTGACCCACACGAGTTTGAGGTCATCGCTCTTGAACTCTTTGAGCTTTGAGAGCATTTCCAGTCAGTGATCGAATGCAAGCCTTTGTGGAGCATCCACCGAAGCCTCTTGGCCTTGGGGGTAAAGGAGGGAAAAGATGGGTGGTACTTTGTCCTTAATAGGACGGTGTTGATGCGGCTGTTGTTGTTTCTGCGTCTCTTGTTGTTGTTGCTGCTGTTTCCGTTGCGGCTGATTCTGTTGTGGTTGCTTTTATTGCAGCTGCTTATGTTGCGGCTGCTGTAGTTGTGTTTCTTGTTTCCTTCTGACGCATTTCGGAGAGCCCATCAACTACGGCCCTAAATTTAGCGCGTAGAATGCGTTTCTCATTTTCAAGCTCACGTTCCTCCTCCGCTACAGAATTGGAAAGGGCGGCGTTGTTTCCGCCCGTCTAGTGACCCCCGGAGGGATTGGCATCACTTTACACGGAGAGTGGTTGCTGCACTGCTGTTGATGATGATTTTGCTTCGTCCCTCGCTTCGACTCGCAGTTTTTATGTCGAAGCGGGGAGGTAGGGGCATTTAAGTAGATTACTCCGCGGTGTAAGTTTTCTTCTTTTGTTGATGACATCGGTCATCAGAACGACGGACGGAGTTGCGAACTCGGACAGATCATCCGACTCAAACGAACGGGATTTCTCCCGACATCTTTAGACGGTTTTTCCTGCTACTGTTGACGAGCTAAGTAGCAGAGAACACTCACTTAAAATTTCTCCCACTGGGGGGGCTGAGCGCGGGATCTGTGGTCCTTGGTCCGAGCACTCTACCGCTGTGTTAAACTATTGGCGACACCACCTAAACACGAATGTGAGTGTTTGTTATTTCCACTCTTATTTTTTAAAATTTGTTTTTTAATTTTTCTCAGCCCACTGAGCAAGAACGATAATTACTAATAGTCTATAGAATAACATGACAAAAACTTTTCTTAGGATGAAGAAGCTTTAGCTCAATATAACTTACGAATGGACTATTTAAACTTTCGAAATGTTTCTTGGTTCTGATTATGGAATAAAAATAATTTTTTTTCTGTAGAGTGATTTTTTAATCACTCTTTGAATCACCGCCAGATATGATGACGCAATAGTCTCGTTTTTGGTACTTTTCACTACACTGTTTTGGGCTGTATAGCAGCAATTTCCTGTCGAATATTGTTTTTCAAGGCTTCAAAGGTCCATGTCTTCTTCCGTGCAGGGACGGGTTAAGAATATCCCTGCAGCGATACCTCTCGCTTGTCGTAAAAGGCGACTAAAACAAAGGTAAACAAAAATCACATCTAGGCAATTTAGAAAACACCAAGGTGAGCCTAGGGACACATATACCACCATTAAACTGCCCCACAAGTGTACATGCCTGCCGCTACTTTTTGCTGTCAAACCGGCGGACCCCACAAGCGGACCAGTAGGAATGCAGTTAAGTGCAAAGGTTATGGTCCTACACTTCTGACCATAACAACGCCGGAAAAAGGAAAAGAAGAAGAAGAAAGGTCCATGCCTTCTTTGCATAAGTACAGGAAAAAGTCTGGGAGCCTTAAATCCGGTGAGCACGAAGACCAGTCAAAATTAGAGTGTGAAACCGCGTCGTGGAGCGGTTTCTTGTTCTCATAAGACCGTTCCAGATGAGGTTGGACTTGATGACTGGGATTACCAAGATTTAAGCTGGTAATACATTTTTGTATTTTACATACACATTACACGATAATACCAGCTTGACCCACCTTGCACAATTACTAATTCATATATCTTTTTTTTTTTTTTTTGTAATTCATTTTTATTTATACAATAGTTTCTTAGATCTATCTTATCCTAGACAAAAATGCTTAAAACTAGCTTAACTATCCTTACAAATTTAGGAATCTTACTGGCTCTAGGCGGACACTCTAAAACAAACTGAATCATTTTAACATATGCCTTTCGATTACTAAATAAATAACTTACAATTAACATTATTATAATTAACTTAATTCATATATCATCTGCTATTATCTGTGAACAACTTCTGTTGTTTAGAACGGAAATGTCTTTAAATCATGCTCGTATAATGAATAAAATAAAACTTGGAAGTCTGCTCTGCTTGAAGGCTTTTTCACCTGTGTCATTCCATCTATTCCAGCCTGCACGAAGCTTACCTTCTACCATGATTCAAGTGAATCTCAAAACTCGTTCTACTCTACTGATAGTGTAGCTTTCCTAGCCCTAACAAGTTTATTAAGGTGTTAACTGGTTTTTAGCCTTTGCTCCGGTCCATCAAGTCCCATCATTCTATTCTCTGTTACCCAGTTACGATTTTATTACCAATCTACCATAACTATTAAACCGGATATTGCTTTTCTCTACTCAAACATTGTCATAACCAACGTAATGAAATTTCGAAGCCCCTAAAAGCTTTAATGAAGCTCCCGAAAAAAATAATTTCTCGCCACCACAAAGTAATAAACGGAAAACTAAACTTTAACGACTATCAGAAAAACGCTATCGGCTAGCTCATCCAATCACAGAACCACCGAAATCCCCAGAATAACACATTAAATCCCCTTCCAAGTGTTGAACTCGCTACCCAGCAATTCTGAAAGTGCATGCCAAGCTGGTAAGCAGTTTTGTTAATACCTGTCACACCACCCTCGTTTCCATAGCAACGCTATGTCATGCCCCAGGCTATACCAACTCCAATTCGCTTCGCACCTATACGCCCCACAGCACTTGAAGGGAATGATTTTAATTAATCTCAGAGGAAATAATGAAATTCACGGCATCCAGGGCGCATGAAACTTAATTATTCAATCTCGCTAGCGACGTCCAATGTTATCATCTTCGCCAAGCCACGTTCATGAATGAGGACCTGCCTCCTGATGCTGATGCATTTTCTATTCCCAAAATAAATTACCACCAACTGATGGGGCCATCATTCTTTTATGTAGCGCCGCGCCGAAAAGCTGTCTTTCCACGTTTTTGGTATCACATCATTTTATCTTATCCATACCGGCGGTAGGAACATTGGACGGAAAATTCCAGGCAAATGTGAAAGGAATACACTCAACCCACGACCGCAAGGAAGGAAATCACGAAATAGCCTATTTGACTTACGCTGGCCTAGAAGCTCATTTGTCTTGATTGGGGTCTTGACTGATGTATGGTTAATGGGGCGGGTAAGGTATGATAGGATCATAAAAAAGAATGTAAATGCGACTGAGATGATTACACTTTTGCGGTTGTCTAATGACGGTGAATGCAAAAGAGGGCTTTGATCTTTTCGTGGTAGTTAAATTTCGTATTGTCGTCCTGGCAATTTATAGGGAAAGTCAACTGTTGAATTTAAGTTAAATGCTGCTTTCATCACAACTTCCCTGCCATGACAAAGGTCACAGTTCATGTAAAAATTCATCAAGGGATTGTGACAACAATCCTTTAAAAATTGCCTTCTGATAACCTGATGATATGTCAATTCCCAACATCATCTCGTGCGTACAGTACCAATCGTCCTTGAATCCAAAGAATGATTGATGAGTGCCCACTAAAGCTATCTCACTTCAAATTATCTGACATATTAATGATGCTTTGATACCCCTAACAAGCGTCGAAGTTTTATCTGTGTTTTTCCTCTTTACCTAATCATACATGCTACACGCCTTCTGTCATATATCCTGATGGAAATAATGAGAATATAAAATAATTCTTCCCGCCTACCATGCAATTAGGCTAATTAAATTAATTTTATCCCAGATGAATCAGATAATTGCATATCCAATTGTCAAGGGTTTAAAGACCATCTCATTATCAATTTGAAAAACATATTAATTAGTCTGGTACGATTAAATGAGTTTTTCATTAGTAAATTCAAAAATTTGATAAGGATAATTGAATTTCCTTGCGAGTCCTTGCGCTATCAAGCGACAAATATAATGAAAATTTGATTTCAGTGTAGAAAGCTATAAATCCGTCTAGCTTGGGGAGGATAACAATGTACTGTACTCGTACCATTATCCTTTTCATTGGACAATAATGAAAAAGAACGGATTAAGAGCAAAGGGTCATTCCTTAAATTTTTGCGATTCAATTTGACAGTTTTTAAATGAGAAAAGCTATGAAAGTGTACTTAAATGCTAACAGAAAGGAAGCACCGGGACACACAAAAAGGGAGAAGAAAGTGCCGGAAATGAAACGACGGATGTCCGGTAGAAATTGATTGCTTGAAATTGAAGAAAAGGAAACGGGATGGGGGAGGAGAATTTTCTGGATGAATGGAATTCAAGCTGGTGATAAAGGGCTCGAGGGCTATAAGAATGGATTATTTGAATTGTTGTGTGTACATACTGAATCCTTCGGGTGACGATGTGAGATGTAAATAGACTGTTCAAACTATCATCTCCTGGAGGGTAGTTAAATGATAGTCTGGTGGAAGGCCATTGATTCAACAATTTCCTAGAATCCTTGAACGTTCGACGAAGGGATGACGTTCCTTTTCAGATTGATTCGTGTGGCCCACGACAGCAGAATTGGGATGGTAGTGTATGTTTAAAAATAACCATTGTTAGGTTTTCTTTCAGCTATCAAAAAAGATCAGAGAATTTGTATGGGACGGAACGTCGATATTGTTCTCTAACGGTTTTGGTTATAAACCAACGAATTTAGGTAACATCATAAAACAAAATCCAACGACGTTGTATAGAAGAACGAGTTCGCAATTCAACTCCTCCTTCCATAGATCAAGAGTTTGAGGAGCTGGCATGTGGCACCATCTTATTGGGACCACATACTCGTATCTCTGATTTCAAATCAATCTTAGTCTGCTCAATAAGAGTTTTCCAAGATGGCACGAAAACGAAAGCAAATTGCATTAATCATAATAATTTTCAAAATTGGAAAAAATACGGTCTAAGCCCACCTCCGGCATGAAATCCACACCACACGGTCGAATTTTGTGGATGCAATGACATTTTTTGATGCGCATGTGGGGATGCTTCTGTTCAAGCTAATTGGCAAAGTTATTGAGCCAAAAATAATCTTCATGGATGAAGTTTAGTATTTTCTTCAAACTTTTGTGGAGCTCAATGGGAAAATTTGAATTTTTTTTTCTCTTTCTTACGTTAATTTGACTTGACCGAGAATTTTTTTTGTTTTCTAAGATTTTCTGGTTCGAAAATGATTACAACCGAAAATGAGAGCATGCGCAAATAATTTTTAGTAATTTCCGTACCTTGCTTGTTCTTCAATTCCACTATGATAAAAATGGAAACCTGGTTACCTTATGACATTTACAAATAATAAAAAGAAGTTAAGGGCGCGTTTGTACTAAAATTCCAAATTGTTACAATATGTCCCCATTGAAAAACCGCTTGTAAACTTCTTTCGAACACGATTTTTAGCTTTCTCACGGATACAACATCTAAGTTTGCGAAACGACGGCCATTCTTGTCACTCACAAAGATTCGTTTCTGTGTGTTCCAGATATTGTTGTTGTGTTCGGAATTTGGATTTATGGATTTGAAAAAGAAGATTATTTTATGTCCGGAGGAGGAGTTCCTTATTCACGAAGTCGTTTATTTTTTTTTTGTATGTGAATGCATTGAAAGTTTCCATTGAAACAGTGGTACATGAGCTCTATGGGTTTTATGTCTTTCAATTCTAAAATTGAATATGAATTTGCCGACTCTTAGAAAATGAATAATTAAAAAAAAATGTATATATTATAATATTAGGAAATGTCAATATGTAATTTAAGAAAATAATGAAATCGCTGCGAGCTATATATCATTGTTAGCTCCACAAGGTAGAGCAAGATTTGTCAATGTATGCTTTTATTTATAGGGTTCGTGTAGGTTCAAGAGTCTACGCTCTTATGATTTTTGTCACACAACCTGGACGGGGTGCAGATGGTTTGTGTCGAAGATGTCCATTTACTACACTCCGGGGGTGGTTGTCCTAGATAGGATTCGAGAGATTCGGCTGAATTTGTCGCGTTGGTTTTAGTTCACAGTAACTTTTTTGTTTTCATGTCATCAAGGTGTTATATTGGAAATGCATACACAGAGTATGCATTTTGAAGTGACTGCGAGTGTTATTCCTTCGTCAGCATTTTTTGATCATCTCTCTTCACAACTGATGTTGTTGCACAGTTTTTCTGTATAGGAATTGTTCTTGGCTACGGACAGACATGAACTACAGACCTTTCGCTTAAGTCGGTGATGATTACCACTGCACCACGACCACCCCCATGCATTTTTGATTTTATGGTTTCTAATCTCTTTATGACTGGGTTTCTTTTATCATCCCCAATAGCAAAATGAATAACCCTAGTAAAACGTTGGGAGGTGTTCATGCTTCAATAGGTGCTCAGTGATTTCTCTGAGAAGCATATCGATGTGCAAAAGAATAAAACGATTCGACAATTCGAGGGTGAATCTAGAAAAGTTCCAAGCAGATTAGGTAATGTTTTGGTTACGTTACGTGACCATGGACTAGACCTTGAACCACCATTTTGATCCTGAAACCAAACGACAATCGCCCTATTCGCCAGATTTAGCTCTTACCTTTTTCACCGACTCAAGGAACAAATCCGAGCCAAAACATTTGAAGACTAAGATATGGCCGCTGTTGAAGCATTTTGGGAGAGTCCTCTTCTTCTTCTTAGATGGCGCTACAGTCCGATGTGAACCTGGGGCTCAACCATCGAGCGTCTCCAGCTGGCAAGATCTTTCGCCAGTTGTTTCCAGTGCCGCACTTCAGTTGGTTAAGGTCCCCTTCCATCTTAGATTCGTTCGTCCTCTGCTGCGTCGTCTCTCAGGGTTGGATTCGCAGACTTTCCTCTCAAAGCGACCAAGATCTTCGTTAAGATTCAGACCTCTGCGCCGTAAAGGAGAACCGGGATGATCAGTGAATTATATCTTGGTTTTTCGAGAGAGGGCTTTGCTTCTCAATTGCCTCTTGAGACCAAAGAAGCAGCGATTGGCAAGAGTAATTCTTCGTTCAGCGCGGGTGTTGTTGTCGCTGGTCACTAGTGAGCCATGGTAGACGAAGTCCTTGATCACTTCAAATTTGTAGCCGTATTGTGACGTTCTCGCCAAGACGTCAGTGTTGTTCGTCTTTTTTGGATGACAGCATATATTTGGTTTTACAATCGTTCACCGAAAGACATCATTAACGTCTCGCTGTGCTCGTGTAATTACGTTAATTTCATTCGCGTACGCAAGCAGTTGCGCAATTTGGCAGGGATGTTAAAACTAGATATGGCTCGGTTTAGCTCGTCCCTATGCAAAAAGATGGTGTGTCAATTTGGAATTCCAAGATCTGCCGCAGTGTGAAAATTTGGTATATTGTGGATTTACTTGGCCTGAAACCACACTGATAGGAACCTATCAAATTATCCACAAAGGCTTTCAGGCGTTCACACAGTACGGCAGAAAAGATCTTTTACGCGATGTTTAGGAGACTTATTTCTCTATGGTTGTCGCAGTTATAAGGGTCTGCTTTCTTATGAACTGGGCAAACGATGCTGAGATCCATCTCCAGCCGCTTTAAATAGCTCAGCAGTCAGGCTGTTTGCGCCCGCGGCTTTGTTAGTTTTAAGCTTCGAGATAACAAGCTTAATTTTATCTAGGTCAGGTGGACGGAATTCTTTTATATCTTCGTCCGCTGCGAATGGATCATTCTGCCTGACAGCGGTATCAGAATTATCATCGCCGTTATACAGTCTACAGAAGTGGTTTTTATATATACTCAGCATCAACTTTGACTCTACTACTAGTTGTCCGTCTTTATCCCTTCAGGCTTCCGCCATGTTGGAACTTGTTTGTATTGACTTGTTTGGAGACTATGTACAAGGTGGCACAAAATTAATCATCCAATTTTGTTTTTGAATTAGAGTATTGATACATATTTGTACTCGTTTTATCGCATTTTCCCCGACTTTCCGCAAGATTCCTCGTGATAACTGTTCGCATTTCGGTCGAAATGTGGTTTCGGTCTATTCGAGTCGAGTAGCTAAGCGCTGGAATGTGTGCCCAGTTGACGCGACACGATTAGGAAATCGACGTCGAATTCACGCTGCGCTAACACCACCGACCAATTATTGTCCAAAAAATCGACACGATTATTTCACGCTCTTGCGGAGTGTATCTGTTTGTATACTGCAGCTGTCTATTTCAAAAATGTCAAATATGATTGACGCATGACGCCATTTGCAAAAATTACAGCATCTTACGATAGGATGATTAATTTTACGCTACCTTGTAAAAAAATAAATACCGTGTTTTAGTTTCATTATCGTTACTTTTGGATCACCCCTCGTAATTCTAAATATGTAAGTCCAAAGTTACAAAAAAACCGACTGTTATCCGTGTCTGTATGTTTCCTGTATATGACAAACTGGTTATTGTATAATACAATAAATGCTTTTAATAACTGATCCGTATTTTATCCAGCCTTCCCGAATCACCTGTTTGAAAATAGGTTGATGGGCTGACCCAATCCATGATGAGAGAGCTTTTTGTCCGGGAGCTGTAATGAGGGAGTTTTGGTTTAAGATCGTTAGTAATTAGTTGCCTCAGTTGGTAATCTATTGCCTTTTTTAACGGCTCATCTTAAATACAAAATGTTCTTTTTTCGTTTCTTTTTCTTAAATAAAAGTTAAGGTCTTTAGATACGTTTCAGATCTGCTACATTTGTATAGCATTGAAACGCATTCTTATATATTTTTTTTAAATCTGTCAATGTCAAAACTTCAGCTAAGGTTTAAGTTCTTATCATTCACCATCCGACAACTTCTGGAAATTATTACAAATTCCGAACGATGCTCTGGTCGGTGGTCACAACTTTAAGAGCGCTTTATACAAATTTATACTATGCTATGTAGAAAAATTAGTGGATTCACAGCAATTTGACTCTCTCAGTTCACATTGTGTTGATTTTCCGTATAGATCTTGGCCTATTACCTTACAAAAAGAAATTAACTCTCAAGTATTTGAGGCACGAAACTTCTCCGATCGTGTCTGCAAGGCTTGAAAAAGAATACCTAATTTCATTGGAAAATCATCTACAGCTATGAAACTCATTTATGGTTTATTGGCTTTATCAACCAGCCAAATATACGTTATTGGACAACAACAAACCATGCTTCATTCCATCGGCAAAAAGAGGGCATGTAGTGTGGATTTCATGTCAGAGGCGTGATTGGACCGTATTTCTTTTCGTCGATGAGGATGCTGCCCACGTTAGGGGCAATGGAATACTATCATTTTGGAAGACTATTTTTGACCGGTCTTGATACGGGTTGGACATGTTCCAACAAAAATTTATTTGGTGAAACATTTGATATATTGAAGGGGAAGTTTAGTTATCGTGTAATCCTGAGAAATGGTCCGGTCTAATAGCTAAAAAAAAAGTTAGAAGAGCTCAAAAACAATATCGAACAGGTTATTATTTGACATGGTTGACACAGCCCCTAAACCAGCAGCAGCAGCAGCGCCTACCAAGCCACTAAGACCAGCTGAAAGCGAAAGTGAAAATATCCTGTCCGCTGAAGCGACATGATCGTTTGTTTGCCTTCACTGGATAAAAACGTGGTTTGAAAAATTAATACGAGAATCAAGCCATTCTCAAGATTAAAGGATGCCGCAACGAACATGGCATGTTCCACATTGGCAAACGATGCATTTATGTGTACGAAGCACCGACGAAAAAGTGCATTCCATAGCATCCACAGAGAGGGAGACTAGGCTGCGCGCCATTGGGGGTGGGGTAAACCATGGAAACACTGGTTCAGTCCTTGCTGGGACCGTATTAGCATCGAGGATAAACATAAGTCTATGTATCTAAGCCCACAAATTTTATAAATAAATCTAAAAGAAATTATCAACGTTCCCACTGATATGTGTCGAAGAATGAAAAATTGGTTACAAATTCTCGGGCTCTGCAAATGTGCTCATGGTGGTCATATGAACGAAATAGAGTTTCATACTTAAACTTTCCATGATGGTACACATATGTACATAGTACCCTGGAACAGATCCCAATATTTCAATTATTCTTTGTTTTATTTAAATACAAAATTGCTATGCTGTTATTGAAAGACCTTGTACTTAGCCCTTCATTGGAAGTCTTAGAAGTCGGAACTATTATATAAAAAATACAATTTTTTAGTGCCACACCTTTTTAGCCGCTGTATTTTTCAGGGGATATTTCCAGAAGAGCTTAAATGCGCCGAGGATGTTCCTCTCTCTCTCTCTTCCTAAAGCTATTATAAGTAAAGCATTTGCAAAGTTTTTAAAAAATAGGAGAGTGAGCCAGTAAAATTGAACCACCGTTGGCCTATTTATTGATATCATCAAAGCCTTCGATATGGTCCAAACTAGAGCGACTTGGATTATAACTGAAAAATAGGTCAAAAAGAGTGAACACTGAGGAAATTAGGGGTGATGGTCGTTAAATTAGGTGTACATCAAGGCTCCGACTTAGGGCCTATTCACTTTATTATTTATGATATTGGTTTCTTATATGGTTTTGACAATCGCTTGCCGACAAACCGACAAAGTAAGTGCCAAGGCTAAGCTTATGTTAATCTGTTTATCATCTATACAGGATCTTGAATTTAATTCGAACTTCCTATTTAAAAGTGGCTTATCTTATCTCTGCATTAATGCCAGTTTAAGCTGCATTGATAAATGATTCTTGATTGATTGATAATACGAAATGATGCCGTAAACCTTGGAGAGATCCTAGTTACCCTTTGGTATGTGATTTATTGATCCTTCCTGTTCGTCATTTATATTAATTGAAGGATTTTTTTCAAGGAATCTGGGAATCGTTTTCGATTGCTAGTATTTCATAGATGAAACCATCATTGAAATATGTTTCTTGCATTTAATTTATAACTCACACTCATCCTATTTTTCTCCTTTTTTTGTCGTTCTGGATTGGAATGATTCGAGTAAAATTTCGAACTTAGGAAGCTGGACGTACATTAATGTTTCAACCGTATGATATCCACAATAGTTCTACTCGAAGAATGAAATATACGAGTACACGAGTGCCCACCCACTTTTCACTCCCAGCAGTTGGCATAGGAGCATATAAAATTCACTAAGAAACTCCTAACTGTCCATCTGTCAACCTCGACTTCACTGTCAACATTTCATAAATCTCTTCCTGTCATCACACCATGCTACTTCCTGCTCATAAATCTTTCGATGAATTCATTACATTCCGTTATTCAACCACATGGGCATTGCGTTCCAGTTTATTGTCCATTCGTTCCTCTCGGTAAGGTCAGATTCAATGCTTCGAATAAAATTCCCAGCGATACAAAGAGCCCGCACTAAAACGAATTCATTAATATCCCCAACGGTCCCAACCGACCCGCGCTCGTTACACCCGCCACATGCGCGATCAACTTCGTTTCCTTACTTCCGTTGTCATCTCCTACTCGAATCATGTGCATCCTCCTGGATAAACTTTCATCTTTCAATCTCCTGTACCTCGTTACAAGCACATCACTAAATTCCCGCAAGGCCAGGACGAAGTTTCGTCGCTGGGCGCCATTCCCCTGTAAATTATTACGTACACGTGGTTCCAAGACAATTTGTTGCAAAGTTCACTGGTATTTATGGTTTCGTGTGTCACTCACGTGCATATATGGGTATGAAGGGTGTCCTTATCATTAAACACCAGAGTTATTCACTGTTTCCTTTTTAATTTCGTTTCACCAACGACTTTACCTCTGATTTAGAAAACTTCCCATGGAAACGTGAGAAAGTTTTCTAATTTCCTTGCTGAAAACAAATTTAATCTCATGACAGACGGCCTTACATGACAGAACTGACTATCGACTGAGGTGTGTTCATCACAAATTCTTCTCTTCAAAAAGGATATGTGGATTGAAAAGCATTAGAATGGGGAATGGGGAGAACCAAGGTTATCGGCATCGGACGGAGAAGGAGTTGCATGCTTTGACTGAGGATGGTTGACTTTGAAAGTTAATTTAAATTTCAATATGATTTTGAGGAAGGATGTGAGGGAGTGAGTGGCACTTTCGATCAAGAAGTTAAGGAATGTGTTGATGCATGAAGTGCTAACCTACATATGTCGTTTGATGTTGTGCTGGTCCGATGGTGAATCGATGTTTCGAATGGAATTTTAACGAAAAGCCAATACTTGCAGGCAGGAATGTGGATGGACGATACCATGGAGTGTTAGAGCGCCAGGGTGTCAGAATGCATTACAGTAGTGGTTTTGTTCTTCGACATTTGATGGGAATTTAATTATAACTCTACATATTGTTCAATTTAGGGAGTGGGCAACTTCGATTGAGGGCGATACATCTTTGATTTCGGAATTTATTAACTACTAGTGGTCATTGCAGCTTGTTAGTGCTGTTCCCTGACAACTAACTTATGAATAATGCAAGAAAATGACATGAAGGCAATAAAAATTTAACGTCTCATCGTTGATTTCCATCATTTCATTAACTGCAAGTTAATTGAGTTGCATATTTATAGGCTCGACTATAAAAAAATCAGCTTTACATTCTCAAGTATTTTTACGTGCCGGAGTTTTCGTCTACGATATCGGAAGACTGATGGACACAATTAAATCGGTACTCACGCGATTGATACTTTTTAATGAAATGACAATGTCATAAATTCGTGGATAAATTAGGTTTGTTTTTTAAGGAATTGTAAGGCCCTTGAACTATTTAACTATACCCAAATGTATTTTTGTTTTTTTTTGTCGCAAGGGCCTCTAAAACCTTTTATCGGATATTCCAAGGTCAGTTTGTCGAAGCAGCAACTAAACTGGGTGAACTTTTATCCCAGATATTTAATTAGAAATAAACAGTTGAGTATTGCTCTACTATAAGTTTGAATATTTCAGACCTTCCTCCCTTATCTCCACTATTTTGAACTTAGATACGTCCTTTGAATTTATTTTATGGCGAGCATAACATTACATACGTAGTTACGGGGAAAGTTTTCGCCCCAGCATGAACAGTAAAGGACAGTCCATGTACAACCCGTACAAGCAAACAGACTAATTTGGATTTATTCCGTAAAGTTTTTTAAAATAAATACAATGCCAAAATGCAGGCATTAGGGAAAGGCGAACTTTATTTAGGGTAGTCGTTAGCAGCGGAGCGAAATATGATCCTAGTTAGGGGTTGTTTATGTAATCAATGGACCTTTCAGTGTAATTAATAAATTTTTGTCTGGAGTTTTAAAAATGCTTTTAATTGTTTTAATTTCATGTTCTGCGTTTACTTTCTTATATTTACTACTAAATGTTTATTTATTTATTTATTTATTTATTCATCAATGGATATTCATCTTTTGACTACAATAAACTAAAAATCCTTTACAATTATATATCATTAAAAAAATTCAATACAATATTCTTAAACTTAAATCTATTCATTTGAAAGTCGACTTCATTGCAAATTGAATTAACAAGTGACAAAGATCGGGTTATGGGTTCATTTTGTCCATAGTTCGTCCTATGACTAGGAATTAAAAAGAGAACGTCCCTGTTTCTTAGATTTCTCTCAGGAACATAAAAAGGTATAAGACTCAGGAATTCAGAAGAATTAATTCTGCCATCAATAATGTAATTTACGAAAAGTACTCCAAGGGTTGCTCTACGACTTTGTAAAGATTTTAAATCTATTAATAAGCACCTAGAGTTATATGAAGGGAAATCTCCAGATCATCCCAAATCTCTCAAAGCAAAACGTGTAAATCTTTTCTGAATATTTTCAATCCTCAGCCCATAATATGTCTGGTAAATTAGCCTCCAACCTTAGACATCTGGCCATTACCACTAAAGTTCAGAGGACTCATGATCTATTCCATTTTGCTGTAAAGAGAGAGAGAGAGATAGAGATTTTATTTCGTATATAAATTTACAATGGGGTTGACACACAATATCCATACAGAGATTCGATAACTTATTGTATATCTTTCATCTGAAACATTATCTTTTAAAACAATGACTAAAGTGGAGGAAAATAATATTGACTTTGAAGGAAACTACGATAAAAACCTTCATAGTAAGTGAGGTACATGAGAAATAAGTTAACAAATTACAAATTAATAAATAAATAATAAAATAATTAAATAATAAAATAATTAAATAATAAAATAAATTAAATATATCAATAAGTATGAATAATTAGGTAAGAAATAGATAAATAAACAAATAAATATAATACATCAATAAATAAATAAATATCGAAAATAAACTTATTATTAGTATAAATAGAACAAAAGAAAATTATGTAAAGAGATATTGATAAAGTATTTAGTTGGTTTTGAGAGGGCTGTCTGGAATAACAGGGTTTACCAAAAAAAGTGGACGTCAACTTAGTGATTCTGTCGAAGATCAATTCAACATTCGATCGGAGATGAAGATCAGTGGTAGATAAGTTAAGCATCATTTTCAAAAGTTTATTTTGAGATATTTGTAATTTTTTTTGTATGGCATTTTGCACATTTTCCCCACATTTGGCATCCATATAATAGTATTGACTGAAATACTATTTTATGGATAATGATTCTGTTAAAGCTGCTTAGCATTGAATTTCTATTGATAAAAGGGTAAAGCATTTTGATGGCAATATTGATTTTGTCGATGGTATTTACACACTTTAAAAGTAAGTTTTTCTTCTACATGTATACCCAGATACTTTACAGTTGGGTTCCAAACAACATTTACCCCACACACATTAAGTGGATTATGAAGAAGAAGGCAGTTCTTTCTCTTTCGACTGAAAAGGATTGATTGCACTTTTTCAGGATTGATTTTTATTTTCCACTTATTAAAATAGTTGACAGATATTCCAATCGCATTTTGTAGATTTGTCTCGATTGACTAAACTCATGTGATGAGAATATACCTGTGTCGTCGGCGTAAATAGCTGTTTGACATTCAGGAAGCCGTGGGAAATCGGAAGTATAAATATTTGAGAGCACAGGGCCAAGAACGGACCCCTGGGGCACTCCCGCATAGAGCGAATGTAGAGATGATGCTTTACCATGGATGTAGACTCTAAAACGTCTGTTGGTCAGGAAACTTTGTATAATTTTAACTAAATACAATGGAAAACCAAAGTTAATCATTTTATAAATAATACCATTGTGCCAAGCAGAGTCGAAAACTTTCTCAATATCTAGCAAAACCAAGCCCGTAGATTTGCCCAAGGCACGGTTTTTCTTAACGTGCTGACATATTCTGAGAACTTGATGTGACGTGCTATGATGACTCCTTAATCCAAATTGCTCATCAGGAAAGATGCGCCTGTTGTCAATGAACGCTATAAGTCTAAGAGAGGATTATTAAGTCCTCTCGAAAACTTTCCTAAGACAACTGAGCAAACTTATCGGTCTGTAACTGTCTGGATTTTGAATTTGCTTTCCAGCCTTTAAAATAGGTATTACTTTCGCAAAAAACGTATGCCTGATTTTGGTCGTTGTTTTAGATATAAGTTTTTAGTACCATCAAGACCGTCAGATTTCCTTATTTTCAGACTCTTTAATACTTCCATTAATTCCATTTGGGATGCATAGTCGTTTGGGGATGGGCTATAGCTATAAAAAAAAGTCTGCTACAGCTTTCAATTACCGCAGAATTAGTAACCGTATCACCGAGATTTTGAGAAACAGCGTGCTTTTTTATAAAAGTTGAGCCAAAAATGTTGACTTTTTCAGTATCCGTATGAAGAGCATTACCTGAGCTTAGCAAACTAGGAATTCTCCTGTTCTTATTCGTTACGATTTTTACTATATTCCAGAACGGCCTTGCATTTTTATCCAGTAAACTTAGTTTTCTGTTCCAATCGGTTTTTTTATGCCTTTCAATTTCGACAGAAATAAGTTTATTCAGATATTTCATTTGTTTGCGAAGAAAAGGAAGACGGAACCTTTGCCATTATCTCTTTAAGGGATTTCTAATTCGTATGTACATAAGAATAATATCTGGAATCTTGGGGGAGAAATTAGTGCTAACTTATATGATCTGTAAAATCTTTAACGAGACTGTCAATGTATTCAGTTGAGATATTTTTTAGATCTATTGAGGTGTATCTAAGTCTCGATTTAATTTCTGATTGATACCGTACCCAGTTGGCATGTTTAAGGTCAAGATAATATCGCACTGTTTTTTTACCCGATTTGAGAATTTTACAGAAGACTGGGTTATGATCAGAACTTAGTTCGTTTAATGCAATCGACTGGGAGAGTAAGCTCGGTTAATTCGTAATAAAAAAGTCAAGCGTAGATGGGAGATCTCTCGAGCCAGCTGGAATATATGTAGGACTAGATGAAAACAACATTTTGCTGTAAAAATTCCTCGAAATTTGCAGTCACATATTCCGTGCCATTATTCGTCCTTAAGCACTTGATTGCATCGCGTGTTTGCTTTTCCGCAAATGCCTTAAACGCTTTGAATTTTTCCAATGCCTCGCTCTTCTTTTTCATAAAGTACACAGAAATACGTTTAGAAAAATCGTTAATAAACGTTATGAAGTACGTTGACTTACCTAACGATTCCGTACGCATGGGTCCGTATACGTCTGAATGTACCAGTTCCAATCTCTTCATTGTCCTCTTTTCACCACAGACAACAAATTGCTGGACTGATTGTTTCGCGCAACTATAGGTGCTGTCATCGGAACTAATTTTGAGCGGCAATACAGTCACCATTCCTTTCGATTGCAGTTGCTTCAGTGGTGTTAAATTAAGGTGACCCATTCTCTTGCGTCATTTGAGGCTTTGCTCTCTGTCATAGCCAGCGCCCGATTGTTTCCATAAACATAGTACAAAAAAATTTTTTGATTAGCTGTTAACAGCAACACTCCATCTCTGGTGTACACTTTAGCTTGACTCTGATTGCCTTAAGCTTCTTGTTGGCCGCTTTGCTCACTGAAATAAGATTTTCTTTTGAATCAGGATTAAAAATTTTCAGGATTAAAGATTTTATACAGATAAATTTCTTGCCCGATGCAGCATACAAAGTGTGGAGGTATTAATGCTCTTCCGATGCCTGCTATTCTGACCCTTTTTCTGTTTGCCAACGTTACATAGTTATCCGTCGCGAATATATCTAAGTCCTTGAATAGAGACCGTGTTGAGCACATATGAGAAGTGGCTCCAAAATCAAGACACCAGGCTGGTTCCTGATTTGAAATATGCGTTGCTCCGCTATTATGAAGCCATAATTCGTCTCATTATCGTCATTCGACTGTACTGTTTTAGCCTTTTCCTTTTTGCTGTAGCAGTTTTTTGCCATGTGCCCCTTCTTGCCACAATTGCGGCAATTAAATAGAAATGGAGAGAATTTATTATTGCTCTTCCCCTTGAAGTACATCGCCAAGGTGGGTTGCCCGTTATTGTTGGGTTCCTTCTTCTGATCACACACCTCGAGAAGTCTAGTACAAACAACGTCAATGTCTGTATAGCTACTGTGTGCGTCAAAGGCGGCTTCGACATCCTTGTAAGCTTCAGATAAACCATCCGGAAGAATTATGACAAGCAAGTCCTTATCAAGTGTAGTTTGCAGTTCCTGTAATCTGCTATGTCCTTTTCGTCTCAACTCTCCTGGTTTGTTCCTGCAGTCGCTGGTCTCGCAATCTTCTCGTCGATGTAACCAATTAGTCGTGCTTTGTGTAGCACTGCTTCCGTTTGGGGTTTCCATGAGGCGTAATTCTCTCCATTGAATAGTTGGATTCTATTCATGTTCATTTCGAGGTCAGGGAGAAGTTATGTTTTTGTTTTTTTTTTGGAACAAATATTGCGATCCACCAAATAAATGCTTTTCTAAATACTATCCAGTATTTCTAGCGACCTGGGCCCATAACAAATCCAAGTGTGACAAAACAAGAGGAACCTCATATGATACTTCAACACAAAGCATACTTCTCTCAACGATTATTTCTCAGTTGGTGGCAGGGCAAGAAACAAGCTTTTCTCAGCTTCAGTCACCAATTTAAAATTGGGGAATAAATGCAAACGCAAAACTTTGTGGAGAATTTCAGTCAAAATTTTGAATTTTCCATTGTTGCATCACGATTTTCTTTTTTTTTTTTATTGACTACAGCACCCCCCAACTTCGAATTTTCACCGGTTTCTCGGATTTCATGGCTCCCACATCACCCTTATATCATCTCTATAATAACATGTCTTACTTTCTCCATAATTCTAATGGATATGTGATTCCCAAATGACTTTTTATAGTTTCGAAAGCAAATCTTCGCTACATCATCAGGTACGACTTGATGGACAGTTTCTTTCAAAACTTCAGGTTCCTTTGAATGACGTTTAGGTAATTTCCAGACTACTTTACGGTGATATAAAACTTTTCCCTTGTTCGACAACTATTTCAAATTCTATTTTCGTTTTTTCTTCTTTTCCTATCTTCATGTTTCTTAAGCACCAATCCATCTTTCGTGTGTTTATTCAACTTTCACTTGCTTCCGAATAGACAAACTTCATCGAAACAAGTTCTGATTACAGAAATAACGTCAATACAACAGACAATAATTTGTCATTTTTTTTTTGGCTAAGGGCTGGTTTCCATAGAAATACCCATATTCAAGTCATGTTGCTAAATTGTGCAAACAAGTCTCCTGCTGTTTACAATCATTTGATTGACTTTCGTGCCCTCATGAGCAAGAACATACAGAGGTGTGTCAGACTGCACCTGGGAGGGTCGTCTATACTGTCCCATTCGTTGCTTGGAACACCATAACTATCGGCATCTTAATACCATTCCACATATGAATGAATTTACTAATTAGAATTTGGAAATTGTATTTACTCGTACATAGCCGAAAACTAGAGGCCCCCTAGACAAATTGCGAATTGGAATTTGGTTGACAAACTATAAATCAAGTAAGGAATGAGTTATACCTTGTTAGCTTGCATTAAATATTGCAAGAATAGAGCTATGATACCCGGAATTGCCCACATTTATGGTGGTTACAGAAACTGAACTTCATACTATTAGCTAATTCACTCGTCGATATTGAAGAGAAATTTTAAGTCCGTGAACATATCAATAACATCGCCTGCTATTGAAAACTATGCCTGGAGTTATGGATCTTCGCCAGCGCTAACAAGTTTTTATTAGAGCTCTTTATTTCGGCATTCAGCAAGTCTCTATGCACAGTAAAAACAAAATCCACTGAGAACCACGAGTATATTCTTCTATTAAAAGTAACATCGCTAGGCTCAGTAACATCGCTAGGCTCAGTAACATCGCTAGGCTCAGTAACATCGCTAAGCTCAGTAACATCGCTAGGCT
Source organism: Merodon equestris (assembly GCA_958301585.1). Classification (NCBI taxonomy): domain Eukaryota; kingdom Metazoa; phylum Arthropoda; class Insecta; order Diptera; family Syrphidae; genus Merodon; species Merodon equestris. Next base: position 113,346,131 of record OY284416.1, read on the forward strand.
CAGTAACATCGCTAGGCTCAGTAACATCGCTAGGCTCAGTAACACCGTTAGACTCAGTAGCATCGCTAGGCTCAGTAGCATCGATAGACTCAGTACGATCGCTAGGCTCAGAAACATCGCTAGACTCAGTAACATCGCTAGGCTCAGTAACATCGCTAGGTTCAGTAACATCGCTAGGTTCAATAACATCGCTAGGCTCAGTAACACCGTTATGCTCAGTAACATCGCTAGGCTCAGTAACATCGCTAGGCTCAGCAACATCGCTGGGCTCAGAAACATCGCTAGACTCAGTAACATCGCTAGGCTCAGTAACATCGCTAGGTTCAATAACATCGCTAGGTTCAATAACATCGCTAGGCTCAGTAACATTGCTAGGCACAGTAACATCGTTAGGCTCAGTAACATCGTTAGGCTCAGTAGCATCGCTAGGCTCAGTAACATCACTTGTACCATCGCTGGCCTCAGTACCATCGCTAGGCTCAATAACATCGCTAGGCTCAGTAACACTGCTAGGCTTAGTACCATCGTTAGGCTCAGTAACACCGTTAGACTCAGTAGCATCGCTAGGCTCAGTAGCATCGATAGACTCAGTACGATCGCTAGGCTCAGTACCATCACTAGGCTCAGTACCATCGCTAGGCTCAGTACCATCGCTAGGCTCAGTACCATCGCTAGGCTCAGTACCATCGCTAGGCTCAGTACCATCGCTAGGCTCAGTACCATCGCTAGGCTCAGTACCATCGCTAGGCTCAGTACCATCGCTGGGCTCAGTACCATCGCTAGGCTCAGTACCATCGCTAGACTCAGTACGATCGCTAGGCTCAGTACCATCGCTAGACTCAGTTACATCGCTAGACTCAATAACATCGCTAGGCTCAATAACATCGCTAGGCTTAGTAGCATCGCTAGGTTCAGTACCATCCCTAGGTTCAGTAACATCACTAGGCTTAGTAGCATCGTACCATCCCTAGGTTCAGTAACATCACTAGGCTCAGTAACATTCCTAGGCACAGTAACATCGTTAGGCTCAGTAACATCGTTAGGCTCAGTAACATTGCTAGTCACAGTAACATCGTTAGGCTCAGTAACATCGTTAGGCTCAGTAGCATCGCTAGGCTCAGTAACATCACTTGTACCATCGCTGGGCTCAATACCATCGCAAGGCTCAATAACATCGCTAGGCTCAGTAACACTGCTAGGCTTAGTACCATCGTTAGGCTCAATAACATCGCTAGGCTCAGTAACACCGTTAAACTCAGTAGCATCGCTAGACTCAGTAACATCGCTAGGCTCAGTAACATCGCTAGGTTCAATAACATCGCTAGGCTCAGTAGCATCGATAGGCTCAGTAACATCGCTAGGCTCAGTTACATCACTACTACCATCTCTAGGCTCAGTACCATCGCTAGACTCAGTACCATCTCTAGGCTCAGTACCATCGTTACACTCAGTACTACAGCCAGTGATAAATCCATCATCGCCTTCAGTAATATGTAATTGGTTACATGTTCTTGAGTGCTCTCCAGATCCCTTTATGTAAACATATTTCTTTTTATTGCTTTGACATTCCTTTATTACACTTATCAACAACCTACTTCACGACCGACAACCCAAGAGAGTCACTTATGCCTCTTACTTTGTGCCAATACCGCCTGCCAAGATATTATTACCCCGACAGCATACAATCTCGCTCTCTCTATACTCCTCAAAGAAGCTTTCATCCTCACTTTCACTTCATCGTTCACATTAGGGACTTATATCATAAAAGCACCTCCCATTTCCCCCTGACCATCATCAACCATCATTGGCAAGGCGGTCGAAGAATTACAACTTGATCTCTCAAAAGTCATTTTCACGTCCAAACTGGATGCTATCGCTCTGCCTGGAACAATAGTCATCAACTTTTCGTCGAGCACAATAGCCCGACATGACGAGTACTATTCCACCGAACATATGTTTCCCCCGTATCATCGCCTGGGAATCCACAGCCAACCGACTCTCATGTTGATTTATTCATTGAAAAAAGAATCAATACCAGTTGACGTAAATAAACCGTACAAGCCAACACCTACATACGGGATCCCATAGGGCATGTAGAATTATACCACGTACGCGTTCCATATGGTACATGTGTCATCTTTATGTCCTGTCACACAACTCATGCGGATGCATATCGAATAAAAGAAAACCAAAACTCCCTTCCTCCCTAATGAAGTATCAAACGACCGGTGGGAGTGCGAGAAACATTGACGAGAGGAAAAATAATTCTAAGTAGGCCTTCGGGGGGAGGAAGGAAGCCGTACCTCTGGTTAATAGTAATAAACGACAAACGAGAGACTGCGAGGTCGGCATGTGGCACACCATCCCAGGATCGACCTCTATGTTTGTTTGACTTGAACGTCCCCCGTATCGCCGCCGTTCGCCTTGGTCCTTATTAATCGAGGGCGGAATGGAAGCCTCCCTCCTATTGCCGTATAGACACACCTGTGATACCGCGCGGCGCTATTGTCTATACTCGTACATTCGATTACAATTGAGCTTTTGTTGCACATGGAAGCCCGTAACGGACCGAAGCACCTGCATGTGGCATGTAGCCTTGGCGTTTGGTGGGGAGGACTTGTCGTTTTTGACTTTTTGGCAGTGTTTTATCAATAATTCCGTTGATTAGTCATGCAGCTGGGCGGCTTAGTTGAGCTCGTGAGATAAGACTGCATTGTGTGGCCTTGATGCGGACCGGTTGCTACGATTTCATGGAGGGGAACAGCTGTGCAAATACCTACATACATGCTCCGTTAGGCAAAGCTCAAGAGCACACACAAACCGCGCAAAGGGAGAAGACCGAGAGGCAATCATTTGTGGCAAGTCATGAAATTCATATTAAGCAAGGGACTATGGAGTTGGATAGTTTTCCTCGTTGGGATGAAAGGAAGCATGACAATGCCAAGGGTGGTGGTGATTTTTCAACGACACGCAGGATTGATGGAAGATTGGGGTGGTTTATGCACTCGCAGCATGACGCTGCAGGCGGTTACTGCGTTTGATGGGAAATAAATAAGTTTTGTCAAGAGTCGAGTGCTTGGAGTGGTGACTTCTATTACAGGTCAAGTGATTGAATGGATTTTGGTTTCACGATTCATGGACCTGTTGAATCGGGATCAAGTAGAGTCAAGTCAATAAATTGATAGAACTTGTGGTAGGGAATATCTAAAATTATGTTTTCATGGGAAATGTATGGTCGACCATGTCATTCACATATCTGGTATCATTAGTGAGGGAAACTCAATTCTATAAAATTTGTGTCCCTATGTCCTGCAACCACTGCAAAGAGAATTACTGGATTGATATATAACATATATATCCGTAATAATGCCCTTCCATCTTCAACCCAAGGACATAAGTGAATGGAATGCTAATAATGCATGCTGAGACCCATCCAAGAAGCTGGATCACGGTACCAGGTCAGATGCTTCCGCTATAGATGGCAGTCAGAAACTTCTGGCCGAGTTGTAGATTCAAATTTTTTATATATTGATCCAAATATGATATTCACGGACATTTGACAAATTCCACTCCTAAATGTGTCACGTTTTTGTATGCTCGTGAACTGTCCTTCGTCTCGCATGTCTCGAGAACCAATAATGATATCGGCTCGGGACCAGGATATTTTCACAAAAAAAATTGAGAAAAAGCTTTTAAAATATAAAATGTCTTGTTGAAAGCAAATATGGGTAGATTTAGTATGGGTTAACCATTTACATTCCCGAGCCTTGTTTCTTTTTTGGTTTGAAACAGCACACGACCCACGTAAATATGGATTAAGGCCATTAACCCCAACGAGCAATAAATTTGTCTCCAATTCTGGAACTCTGGTGTATACACAACATAAGAAGCTGACATTGCAAGTGGGAAGATAGGCATCCGAGCGTGTCCTAGGTGCGAAAGTGTGTATCATAACTGCTTCACCTTAGATGTTGGCTTGCCTTAGAGCCACCTTCTTTTTGGCATTTACAATTATAATTCTGTTAATGGATGGCCATATGCTGCGGATGACAAAACACTCGTAAAATTGACAAAGGAGTGAGAGGTGGTAATAGTTGATACCTACACTGAACGGCAGAGACATGTACCACTTAACTTTGTTACACGGCTTGTGTTAGGTTTCGATTTTCCAATTTTTCATAGCCTACACGATACAACGTGTAGGGACTTTGCACGGACTTTGCGACAGCTCGTAATGCGGTGATAAGTAGCACAAGATTCCCTCATATGCGAATCCACACAGCAACCTGGCGATCTCCGGATGGTCGAACCGCCAACCAAATAGACCATGTGCTAATTTACGCAAGACATTCGTCAAACATCCTGGATCTGCAAACATTCAGGGGGGCAAATGTCGATTCTGACCATTATCTCGTAGCAGCAAGATTCAGAGCTCGTCTGTCCAATGGCAGAAAGCTGCACCAGCCCACCGGAGCACACCGGAGGTTGCCAGAGTCTACAGGGAGCAACTGAGCGAATGACTCTACGGTATGCCTAGGTCGAACACAACAACAGTATGTGGCTGGATTGCCGTTCAGCCATTCAAGAAGTAGCCGCGACCAGGTTAGGCTACTTACCACCCCCACAAGAAACGCGTGTTATGATGGAGAGTGTGAGCAGAAAAAGGCAGCAACCGAGGTGGCGTATCAAAAGCGCAAGAGCCGTACCGAGCCAGAAGAAGGAAAGAGAAAAAACTACTGCGACAAAAGAAAAAAATCTTCGCGGCCTTTCAGCTCAAGGATATCGAGGAGTCTAGGGATAAGCACAAAATTCGAGCCTTTTATAAGAAAGCCAAAAGCTTTGCAGGAGGCTTTAAGAAAGGCACCCAGGCTCGTTGAAACTGTGAGGGTAATCTTGTCACCGACCCGCAGGGAATAGTGGATCTATTTAAGCAGCAGCTGCTTAATGAGCATGACCAAGAGAGAGTGGTAGGAACCGAGGAAAACCCAACTCCAGCCCACCTAGCATCGAAGAAATCGGCACAGCTATTCACAAGCTGAAGAACAACAAGGCCACAGCCTCAGATGGCTTGCCATCAGAACTCTTCAGGGCTGGCGGCTATTTTCTGGCGGGGAGCATGCACCAGATCATCTGCAAAATTTGGGAAGATGGAAGCACAGTGGATTGCCCAAACAACTTGGGTCAAAACTTCTCACTCGAAGAACCAGTCATGCTTTACAAAACGCTTATACTGCAAGTCTTGCTGTAAGGAGCCGAAAGCTGTACGATAAGCAGGACAGCGGAGCTGATTTTGGGCTCTTTCGAAAGAATTCTGCGCCGGATATTTGGTCCTGTCTGTGAGGAAGGTGTATGGAGGAGAAGACATAATCGCGAACTCTACATGCATATAGTCCGGAAGGTAAAGATCAAGCCAGTGATCACATCGAGCGCACCAACGCCCCAGCTAAGATGGTCTTCGTCTCCGAGCCACCTGGTTCGAGAAGAAGGGGAAGACCGAACATCCGGTATAAAGACCAAGCATTCGCGAATGTTAGACAACTTGGTCTTTCCAACTGGAAGCGGCGTTCCCGGGACCGTCAAAGACGGAAGGCTGCCATATCCCAGGCTCAGATCCTCCATGGATCGCTGGCCTGTTAAGTAAGTAAGTTAGTTGCATTTTTTGATTGAATGCATGAATCGTTGGTGAAGAGTACCTTTAACATAGTTACAAGCGAAAAAAATCGCATGACCTCGGTCTCTATTTCGGGAAATCACATGTCCTGGAGACTTAGCACCTGCGCGTCTTGATAAAAATATTCATTGTCCGCGTCTACGTTATTCGGCAACACACTGTACGTAACGTAACAGCAATATTTCTGAAAAAGTATGGCTCAATGACACCGCTAGTTAAAACCCGCTCAAATTGTACCAATTGGGGATAGAGTACTGTTCGACGCCGCGTATTGCACTGCTTGGACAAAACGATCAACTTCGACTTCTAATTCATAGGGTTTTCTTAGCGGTACTCTGAGTTCAGTGCTTTCCTCAATGTAGCTCCTGACAGATTGCCATCTGGGAGCCAGTGTGATAAGCGTGCTCCAATCCCATCTTTTGAAGCATCGGCAGAAGCAATGATTGGGAAATTAGGGTTGAAATGTGTATTATAAGTGCAAAGCCACATTGTAGTATGCGTTTGAACTCGTGAAAAGCATTTTCACACTACACTGGACGACTACGTCCATTTTTCACCTTTCTTCAATAGTTGGTCCAACGATGCCCGAAGTTGATTAATATTAATAATATTAAACGAAGCTGCTGTAGTGTTTGCCGTGTTAGGATGTTTCTAATAGCTTCTATTAGAGCGGACTAAAGGGTCCGCCAAATAATTTTTTTTTTTTTGAAAATGCTATAAAAAAAAACTACTGAATATTTTCTCAAATTTCTTTTTTTATTTGAAAGTACAATCCTTCCGGTTAATAATGGAAAATAATTTCATTCAAATATCTGCCTCGGCTGGCCATGCAGTAGCCTACACGATCGGTCCACTTTTTAAGCACATTATCGATTGTGTGCAGCTGTATTTCACCAATGGCTTCACGAATATTGTCCTTTAAAGCGTCAATTGTCTCTGGCTTGTCGGCGTAACACTTATCTTGGACGGCACCCCACAAATAATAGTCTAACGGTGTCAAATCGCAGCTCCGAGGTGGCCAAACGACATCAGCTCTGCGGCTGATAATGCGATCTTCAAAAACAGGGCGCAAAACATCGAGTGTAGCTTCGGCTGTGTGGCACGTAGCGCCTTCCTGTTGAAACCAAATGTTGCCAATATCCTCCTCTTCAATTTTTGTGAACAAAAATTCGTTCAACATGGCCCGATAACGATCGCCATTGACTGTAACGGCCACTCCTTGCTCATTTTCGAAGAAAAATGGCCCAATTATGCCTCTGGACCAAAATCCGCACCAAACAGTGGCTCGTTTTGGGTGCACCGGCTTTTCAATGTATGCGTGCGGGTTTTCTGTGCCCCAAATGCGACAATTTTGCTTGTTTACATACCCGCCAAGATCAACATGAGCTTCATCTGAAAAGATGATTTTTTTGGCAAAATCGGCATCTTCTGTAAGTCGATCGCAGGCCCACTTTTCAAAGTAATGTCGCAATATTTCCCAGCGTTGTTCAAGCGTATACACAACCATATTCGTTCAGCGGAAGGATAAAACTAATTATCTGTCAAATCAGACATGAGCTAAGTGTTACCATTCACGAAATAAGCACTACTAAAAAAAAAAAAAACGTTAGATGGCGGACCCTTTATTTTCTTGGAATCCGGTTTGGTCCCTTCACTGGTAAGAACGTGACCGAAGTAATTAATTTCGCTCATCAGAAAATTACACTTACTTATTTTGATCTTAAATCCAAACTCTTCCAAGCGTCTTAAATCAGCATTCAGACACCTATCATGCTGTTCCCGGCTTTTACCTGATATTTAAAGGTCATCTATATATCGTAAGCTGATGCATTTTCCAGTTCCGACAACATAGTGTCCATAAGCTGTTGAAAAAATCCAGGCCTATTCCACTGATACAGCCCCTTATGTGTATTTACTGTGAGGAGTTGTTTAGAATTGTCATCCACCTGAATCAGCAGATAAGCATCTGACAGCTCTATATGTGTAAAGTGCTTACTGTTTGCATTCATTTATCAGCTGTAATAAACATTTTTGTTATTTTGCAATTTTCCTGAATTTATTTTTTACTAATAATTGAAATCCAAACGCTTAAAAAATCACATATTATATTGACAATGTTTTTTATTAATATTATTTCCTGTGACATTGTTCTCGAAAATGTATTTAATTTAAAGTAACATTTAAAAAATATTAATTTAATCACTCACGGCTTTTTTTATTTTCTTTTCGCAAGAACGGCGTGGAAACTCGTTTGATACAATTTTACTTTTCCAAAAAAAAAGAGCAAATACCAATTCCCGGTACGTTGAATATTCTATTCGTACATTGAATATTTTATTCCAAAAAACTTAGATTTAAAAGAATTTTATTTTCTGTTTTTGTTTGGCCATTATTTATATTAATGTTTCGTTTGATATCTTTATTACTTCCAAACATTTCCGAAATTGGCCCTTAACAAAAAGGACGTGGTGCAAAACCTCCAAATAAGGCAATTGAAATAAATTACGGACAGCTCCGTTGGCCCAAACCTTGCTGCTAGGAAAACTTTAAGCATTTCGAGAAGCATATTGGAAAGACAAATTGTAGAAAAGGAAATTGTTCACTCGAGTGAATGAATTTCTTAAGAAGCAATTTATTAAAGAATTATTTGATCCTTTTCTGAAAGATACTGTCAAGCCCGCAGAACGTACCCCAACATCGTAAAAGTGTCATTAATGACAATTAAGTTATCAAGCACTGCCGTCTTGTTTTTAAAATAATTCACTTACCCATAATCCTGTCAACAAAGATGCTTTGTTGAACATGACTATCTCATTCGGCTAATGAGTCCTTAAGGGCAAAATGATCCTTTAGCAACTAATTAATCTCCACTCTCCCTTAGCTATGCTATGTCGGAGCGAGCAACTGGTTTCAACAATTTTTTCGTCCTCCAGAATTTTTTTCTCTATTTTAGTTCAAACAAATTAGTGGATTGTCCTCGAGGTTAATTAGACATTGATTCATAATTCCCTAAAGAGTGAAATGGGATAATGTCGTGAATCCCCCAGGCATCTGAAAGTGTCCTACTGAAATGAAATGTAAATTGCGGAAACGAAAAGAGAAATTGCAATTAAGCAACGTTTATGTAAAGGACGTTTCTTGGCAGCTTTAAGCCTTTATGTAGCCTCTGCATGTCGGCTTTCCTCTTTGGAGGGGGATAGTTTGAATTCCGTTTGTGAACCGACACTAGAGAAACCTGAGAGTCCTACTGTGGAATAATCATATGGCGACCGAGGGAGGAGACGGCGATGGCTTTGTTTGCTGCGTCCACAGTGACAGAGGAAATGTTGCTTTTTCTGTCATTTTGCATATGTGCTAGATATCCTTTAGAATTCCGGTATTCGTGAATGTGGGGATGTTTAAGTAGAACTCTATTTATTTACGGTTTTAAAAAGTCATTTTCCGTTTCCGTTGGAAAAGAGTGTATTCAACATTCGGCAAAACATGCAATACGAGTAGGAATTAGAGTAGGAATTAGAGAATTAATGTAGAGAATTTAGTGTTTTGTGTAATTCATGCCGCAATTCTAACTTTTTCAAGACGAAGATATCTAATGAGAACTACAATCCATAGGAACAGTGCTCTTACATTCCCCTTTAATTATAACTGCTATGACGTGATATCGTGATCATATGGACCAAATCTCACCTAAATATTATAAAACATGTAAATGCTTGGGGTTTTGGTCTTATTTTTTACTTTTGTAAAATCATTTAAATGGTTCCCATGAGCACGTTTACAGGCCTATACATATACGATAATTAACATGTACTCATTAACACAATAAGATTTCAGTCCGACAGTTGTTTTTTAATGAATTTTTGCTGGCTTATTTACAAATGTAAACTTTACTTCTCAACACACCTCAAAGGAAGTAATTTATTGAGGTCAAACGCATGATCCAGATGGCTACTTAATGTCACCATTATTACTATTAATATTACCGGCGAATAGTACTCGTATATTTAGAGCCACCTTGTCGTACGAGCGTTCCTTCCATGCTGTTTTATTCCCTCTCTCCTAGGTCCACCTTTATTTTATCCTACTATATGGCCTTTCTGGCGGCCTTTTTCCCTGGGGTTTTCACTCATTATAATTTGAACTGTTTGTCCACTGTCCATTCCTTTTACGTGTCCTTTCCATCTTTGACCACCAGGGCGACACTTGGGGATGAATATATGCAGTTCTTGATTGTTTTCCATTCACCTATTTGGTCGTCTTGTTTTGCACAATAGATTCTCCTCAAGATTTTGTTTTCAAAGACTCAAAATTTATTTTACTCTTTGTTAGTCAGCGACCAAGTATTATACTTTTTTTTAAATCTGGAATTAGACATTGAGGGACAAAAGAGTTATACCTTCACTAGCAACCTGTGGAACAAATTTTCGTTCAATAAAATGTACTTTTAATTACGAAAAATGTATGGATAGAAGGTCGGAGAATATTTCGCCGCAGGCAAGATTGATTATTGATTAGTCAACTTCCGGTCTGTTGGCCTCAGTGGCCTGGCGTTTGGCTTCGCTGGCGGCCTCGAGGCGTGGTGATTTGCGCTTGTTTGCCTGACGGACGGCCACTTCTTCCTTTTTTGCTTGCTTCCTGGCGGTCATTTCCTGGGTCTTCTTTTGCTTTTGTGCATATTTGGCCCGATAATCCTCCAACGATTTAGGTTGCCCTCTGGCTCCCATGTATAGGTACATATTATTCTTGGCGATGTAGTTGGTGCATTTCATCAAGAAGTAGCGTTGGCCATCCTCGACACGGCGTTTGATGATACGCTCAACTTCATACTCATCACACCAATTAACAGGAGCGTTGCCTTCTAGCATGGTGATGGCTGCTTCCGGAAGTTCAACGTTGAAGCACATGATGATGATGATGGTGGTGGTGATGATCAAAAATAATGAAAATGAAATAGGAATGACAATTTGTTGTCATTTTATTGACCTTTTATAGCAACAATATGTCAATGTTGACCTCATTTTCTCACAAGGTTCATCTAATATATTTGAGATTATCCTTAGCGTAACTGCGAGCAACAAAGGGTGAAGTTGCTACTTTTTACGTGTTTAATGCGTTTTTCGAAAAGTTTACTGTTCTCATAAACAGAGGAAATTGTATAAAGTGGTTAAGGAAAACTTGCCCCTCGTTGATTTAATCCCCAGTTTAACTTAAACTCGACTTGTGTAAATCGCTGGGCCATTTGTGTGATCACGTGCAAGTTAAAAAAAACAGCGTTCGAAATAAACAGCAGCAAAGAATCCTGAGTTTTCTAGAACTGGAGATTATAGCTTCGAGACACTGGTGTCCTCAAACTACGCAATGGACACCTACAGAAGTCCAACTTGTCAACTTTCCCACCCAATTCCTTTCAAAAACATGCAAACTCATTCCCGTCATGATTATGTCACGCATTGTTTCGGAGAAATGGTATTGAACATTGAAAGATCTTTGTGCGGCTGGCATTTCCGATGGGATGACAATTTTCAGTTGAAGTCGACACATTTAATTTTAAATCATGCGCATATAATTAGATACTCAAGATTTTTACTGCCAGTTAATGTGTGAAAAAATGAACCTTTAACAGTAATAAAACATTTATCTAAATGTACTAAAGAGCTACCACGCCCCAACATTGAATGAACCTTAACAGTAACATTATTTTGAAATGCAATCCTGGTTTCTTCTGATGGACACTCTTCTTGGATGTCATATGGATTAGCCAACAGAACAGCATCTATCTCCTAAAATACATAAAGTTTGAATAGCAGTAAAAGTTTTGTATCACTTAAGGAATTTTCGTTTGGCTGAACAGGATTCTCAACTAACTCTAAATCAAATTCCGCTGGTTCGATAAGGTCCCCTTCAGGTGAAGGTTCAGTCTGATCTTCATCCCGCCTGTCTCTGTCATAATCTCGTCTAGATTTACGATGATCCTACGTCGACTACCTCTTGGCATCCTGAGGTTTTGGATTGATTTTGATGAATCTGATTTAAGTTGATTTGGTTGATTTTGATTTGATTTAATGTCAACTGATGAATAATGTGGACTGATGGAATTGTGAAACATAAATACTAAACAATTTATGCAGAGAAGCTAACCAGCCCCTTAGAGTTATCTTATTACCAGTGTTGGCGCATAAATTGTTTTTGTATCGTTAACGATTTAGAAAAAAAATTAAGTCAGTTAAAACGTTTCGTTTCGTATTGAAAGTTAAATCATTTTTGTAAGCTATTTCGCTCAAAACGAAAGTTTAATAAAACGTTATTGTTTTTTAATCCATTTTCGTAGTTTCAGTAACACCAGTTTTTGCCTTTCTGCACAACCCTAGTCGAAATCACTAAATGGCGCCTTTATTCTTGAGGGGTGGAGACAGCTGAACTTTGACCCCTTTATGCCACCCTCTGGGGTCAGACAAACCTCAGCTCTCTTGGTCAACGGGTGTTCCCGTGAAGTGGCCGCATGTTGGGGGGTGGTGTCTCTTTAGGGTTTCCTTCATTACACGCGTTATCCTTATGCATACGGTTCCCAGTTATATGGATTTTCTCAAATCGTTTATCGAGCACATTGGGGTGCGAGGTTATAATCGATCGAAGTTGGCTAGTGACCATATATTTCGTCTTCTATTAATTTATTTCTAAGCCTAATTCCTTTCCTGCCACATTTTTGACTTTCTGTATATTTCTTATCTGTTTCCTCACTATCTCCAAAAAGACCAAATCGTCAACGTTGCCTAGAGCGAATGTGGTTGATACCATTAAGGATTATACCTCTACCATTTCTCTTAACGTAGTCTTGCGCCAAATTAAAGAAAGTGGTGACAAGGCGTCTCCTTGCTTTAACTCTACGTTTCTCACACAAGGTACTTTCATACTCTTCTTCGTCCTTTGTTTTCCATCAGTTTTACCAGTTTTTCGGGACTACCAACCCTACAAGGACGTTATACAATATGTTATTAATGGACTAATGGTATGTATAGCGTAGTACTATCACTACTGTCTTATAGTGAAAATCGGGTGAAAATCCACACTCGTAGTATTCCTTAACACATAATATCAGGATCGCTAAGACAATGCTTGACAACATCTTGTAATAACTGGTTAGCAATGATATTCCTCGGTACTTATTGCATTGTGTTCGGTTACCCTTTGAAATGCCGGAACGATGACCGAATTTTCCCATTACTCGGGGATAATGTCATTCCATCCATATAGTTGTGATGAGGTCAACTTCTCTGATAATTCCCAGAGTATTAAGGCATTTTAAAGGGGTTGTCAAATGACGAGGGTAGATTATGGCGGACTGTGGCAGCCATGTTGTTTTGGTGACATCTGTCAAATCTATTGTTTATTACTCAGTTTCTGGCGCCAATTTTGGCCGAAAAATCATCTTTAGATTTGAGGTGTATTTTTGGAATTATGGCCCATATTGAACAACATGGACCTAGACGACATGTGGTCCCAGCAGGATGGCGCTACATGTCACATAGCGGGCGCCACGAATAACATTCTGAATGAATGATTTGAGGATAAGATTATCTCCCACAGAGGTGACGTGAATTGGTTACAAGGTCTTGCGATTACACCCTGCTAGACCTGTAAGGTTTCCTGAAGTCGCAGATCTATACGAATAAACCACAATAAAGGGTGGGCCATCTAATGGTTTTTTTTTTTTTAATCATAGATTATTTTGACACTGACAACTGTTTCCCGCTCGAAATCTTGACAGAAAGTCAGTATCATAAATCCGCGGAACGAAATGAGTCGCTTTACGCTTGAATAACGTTGGGAAATATTAGAAACTTATTTCCAAAGTGAGTGCTGTGTAGCCCAAACAGTGCGTTTTTTTTTAAAGAAGTTTTTGTCGAAATTAAGCACCCACCGCGACTGCTGTACGCAAGTTTGTGCAAAAACTTCGTGAGACTGGTTTGCTAGTGGACAACACTCATGGTCCCTGTCGTTGTCTCTGTCTGCGCATAGATAAGAATGTGGCTGCTGGTGAGCGATGCGAGAGATGCTGCGAGAATGTGAGACTCAATTCATGAACATCAACTTTCCACCGATCTCAACAGATCAACATTTCACGCACTAGCCTGAGGAGAATTCCGTACAAAGATCTCGGATTATTCGCTTACCAATTGACTCAGCAATTGAAAGCGCGTGACCATCCGCTTCGTTATCACTTCGCAGTTTGAGCCTTAGAACAGTTTGAATTGGACAATGATTTTGGGCGAAAAATCATCTTTTCTGACGAGGCGCACTTTCATCTCGGCGGCTACGTTAACAAACAAAATTGTCGCATCCGGGGCTTGGAAAGGCCGCACGTTCTTGTCGAGAAGCCAATGCATCCACAGAGAGTGACAGTTTAGTGCGGACTGTAGAGTGGTGGCATCATTGGACCATTTTTCTTCGAAAATGAGGCTGGAAACAATATTTCGGTCAACGGTTGGCGTTACATAGCCATGTTAACCGACTTTTTTATTACTGAAATTGACGACATGGATTTGGACAACCTCTGGTGCATGCAGGATGGCGCGCCATGCCACACAGACCATGTCACAATCGATCTTTTGCGCACCAAATTCCCAAATCGTGTTATCAGCCGTCTTGGCGATGTCAATTGGCCTTCTCGGAGGTGCGGTTGGACCCCTTTGAACTTTTTTTTTTGTGGGGAACCGTGAAGGATCGATGTTATGCCAACGATCCGGAAACGATTCAAGCACTTAAGGCCAATATCATCCAAGCAATCCGTGAGCTGTAGCCCGAAACCATCAATAAGGTCTTGGAAAATTGAAGTGACAGAATGCACTACTGCGAAGCCAGCCGAGGTGCCCACTTGAACGACGTTGTATTTGTTAATTAATGGGAATGCTCGTTCTTACTAATAAAGCCATAATACGTGGAAAAAACGTACATTTTATCCGATTTTATCCGATGCCCTTAAGATGAACATAACACAAGCCATCGCTCAAATTCAGCCAGATCTATGCCAGTGTAAGAAGCCGAGGCGGGCATTTAAACGATGTCATGTATCATACATAATGGCATACATAGGCCTATCATATAAAAATGTTGCTAATACCTCACACACAGCTTATTTTATTCCATTTCAACATCTATCCGCCCCTATTGAAAAACCGTTTATTTGTGACGAGCCCATGTAACTTCTTCGTTAATTCAGATAGTATTAAGTCGACTTCTGCTGCCTTGTTATTCTTAAGTCGATGGTTTGGTTCTATTACTTCTTTGATGGCTGGCAGTCCTACCTGGACTACCCCGCTATTTTTCCATGCTGCTTGGTCTGATGTAAATTAGCAGTTTGACGAAATTTCTCCTGCATTGGGCTGTAACTCATTCGCTATTCGAAGCAACCTCTCCATCCTGATTCGACACGGTATCCTCTTCGTATGGTGTTTGGCTATGCATACGTTGCTCTCGTCTTGGCCGCACATTCTCCCAAAACATTTTCCTTTGCCATTGTCGGTTTTATTCCGAAGGAGATGGCTGAATCCTCTGCGATCTCGTTAATACGTGATCTCCTCACTATTTTCCACGGTTCAATTACACTGTTGGACCAGTGTCCTTTACAGCGCTTGCTTAAATAACGATACATAGTTGGCATGAATGAGTTTTAATCCACCCGAAACGTTGGAGGCTTGATTCTCACCGACCGCATCATGTCGCCTTTTTTTATTATACTTTTCGTTGAATATATTTAGACGTTGTCCCCAATATTATCTAAACCTGTAAACTAGTTTTTATGCTTCTGTTATTATTTTTTATAGGAGGTGGATTGTCGATTTTACTTGTGGTGTTATTTACCTGGATAGTTTTCTCTTCGTTGAATTGGATCTCCTCTTCAGTGATCTACTGTATGGTGTTGTTTAAATGGCTTTGGACTTTATTGTTTCATCCGTTACGTATTTGCTAACTTACAAAACGATTGTGTCATCCAGGAACGTGGCTAGATGGGAGTGTTGTGCTTTCCGGATACGTATATCGGCCGAGTATACCAAGTAAAGAAGTGGCCCCAACACGCTATCCTGAGGAACCCCAGCTTGTACGTTGTGCAGTATGGAGAATTTGTCCTCGTATTGTACCTAAAACCGCCGTTGGTCAAGGTAGCTCTTAAACAGCAGGTAAAAGTCTAGTGGTAAGGTTTTGTTGAGTTTGTAAAGCAGTAACATGTGCTTAAATTAATCAAAAGCTAAAGATATGTACGTCGAAAAATACTGCTTTATCTTTTATTTTCTAAGTCATTTGAATTGTTATTGAATACTCTGTGCGTTTGTTATATAGACGAGTGACGGTGTCTTACCTGGTTTGGTCAGTATTGGTTGCAACCTTTTGTATAGCATATTTCCAAGAGCTTACATAAGAATGGCAAGAGGCAAATTGGCAAGTAGTCATTTCTTTTCCTGATTTTGGTATGGAGTTTACTTTAGCTACATTCCATGTTTTTCATTTCATATTTTATTCGAAATATGGCGTTAAACATATTTCTCATATTCATAAATAATTCCATGATCAGGCAATTTTTTTTAGGATTTTCCCGTCTATCAGGTCATAACCTGGACTTGCATTAGGTTTAATTTTATGTTTTATGTGAAAACGTTTCTATTTTGGAACTATAGCTGATGTGGATTTTTGTTTTTTTCGTTTGGGAAGGAGATGACAAAGAATTCCCCTAGTTTTGCTAACAGGCCTTATACCTAACAGGACCGTCTAAAGCAAAAAGTCATGGGAAGGTCTATAGTTTAAGTCTGTCCCTAGCCAAGAACAATTGCTATACGGAAAAAACTTTGCAACAACATCAGTTGTGAATAAGAAGTGATGGAAAAAAAATGCTGACGAAGGCATAACATTCGCAGTATAAGATCACTTCAAAATTCATACTCTGTGTGTTCATTTCCAATACAACACCTTAATGGCATGGAAATAAAAAAAAGTTACTGTGAACTATGAACTGTGAACCAACGCGACAAATTCAATCGATTCTATCGAATCATATCTAAGACAACCACCCCCGGAGAGTAGCGAACGAACATTTTTGACACAAACCATCTGTATCCCGTTCAGGTTGTGCGACAAACACCATAAGAGCGAAACTCTTGAACCTGCGCAAACCCTATAAGACAAAACAAAAAGAAAATTCGGTCACTTTTATGAAAAACAAATCGCTCACAGCACAAGTGAAGCTTGGCTCTGGCTTTTTGTGAGCTGTAACGCCGTCTGAGATACTAAGTACAAAAAGTATAATGAATTGCGCGTAAGAGAACTTGCATAATGACTGCACCCTTCCTCAAGGGTGATGGCTCACATTCCTTGAATTAGGGTTACGACATTACTTTATGTGATAGCCAAGGAACTTTTATGACCTCCAAAACCCAAGGCCTGCTTACCTTATCTTACTTTATCCAACGGCTGATGTCATTCCGCCACAAATCAATTCCACCTTACCGACGCTACTGGATCAGAGCCCTCTGTAGAATTCACTAAGTGAAAATATAATATCCTATCTTCAGAATCGGAAGTTTCTTACGCTCTTACCTTCTGACGAAAGTGTCGTTAAATCTGCCTCAAAGCAAGTTAAGTATCCAACAAAAAGGATATCTCCCAAAACAAAATATTCATGCTAAGCCAATGGAAACAAAATCGTTCGGGGTAGGCTTTGGGGTGTATACGCAACCAAAACCAAACCATTTTGAATCCATCCAACAGTTTAACCACCGGCAGCAATTGAATCTATAGGTAAATGTCTATCGCCAAACCCCTAGTAACCTGACTATCCACTCAACTGTAAGTGCACTCGACTAAACTCGACTTTGAAGTAGTTTTCCCACTCAGAATTCTATCAGCGGTCGCTTTATCTAAACGAACTTCTAACAGCACCGCCAAAGGTATTTCATTCCCGTTCAACTCACTCAGAAATAATAAATAAAAGGGGAATTCACCCCTCGTTGCGACAAGCTTCCAACAATTCCGGATACCGTAACCTCCCAAAAAGGAAGGCAAAAAAACGGCTCGTGGAAAACCCCCAATAAAATCAAAAGGGTGAGGAAATTTCCTATTCATTGTGGGTTTTTTTTCTTTGGTTATCGTCCTTTTTGGATTCTTAGCATATCTGGAAATTGATGGAAATACCTACGAGTACGCCAGCCCCTGGTCTTGTGTACGTTTATGCCCGAAGATAAACTCTCTTGTCAGGATCCTTACAACAATGCAATTTATTCCCTGAACGAGGAGCATGTGTTACAAGCGGTAAACCCAACGTGACACATGATGAAGTGGTGAATACGAGGTATTCTTTTACGTGATTTCCACAAATTTATGAATATCCTTTTGAAGTGCTTGTACTGAATAGTGATAAAGGTCTAAACAGAAGCTCTTTATCAGTAAGGATCCAATTAAATGTGAAGCAAACTTGAATGGAAAACTTTCACAAAACGACTTATTCGCAATTAGCCTTGGCAACTCAATGTGGAAACTTCAGTGTTGAGTTTACTCCAGTGTTGCGAACGGGAAAAGTTTTATTCCACCTGAGCTGGTAAGTCACGTAGTGAAGAGATATTTTATCTCGTAAATGACATCTGAAAGACTAGGTTAGAGAAGGTAAAATTCAGCTAATTAAATAGCTTCAGTATGAAAACGTGTCGAAAAGGATGGAAGGAAGTAAACGGGGAGTGATGGGAATCTGATGAAGATGAGGGTTAAGGTTATTGTTGCAAAAAAATAAAGAAAACTTTGTCTGGGCTCGGTCTCGGGGTTAAATCGATAGTCCAATTATGGACTGATTAAATGGTTGAAAATAAATCTTCAAATGAGGATTCAATGAAGTATGCCATTGTTCCATGAAGATATGGGGATGGTTATGACCTTATTTCTTTTTCAATTGAGTTATATTGCGGAAATAATTAAATGAATCGTGACGATTGTTTCAAGTCCATAAGAGTTCAGGAAATTAGTGGTCGTAGAATAGATAGGTCTAAGGATTTGTCTAAATAGGTTTGTGAGCGAACGGTAGGAGTAACTAGAATGAGTTAAGCTCGTGGACTTAATGACTGGGAAAAAATGCCAAGAACATACGCTCACATACGTACAAAAAAAGGAACAGTACGAGAAGTAGGACATAAAGGATAGGGAGAGTTGCTATTTCAGGAACGAGGTTCGACCGAAAGAAAAATAAACGTGCAAGGCTATTAGGTCAGAGCCAAGACGTGTAGGAATGAACACAGATAACTTGTAGGGGAGTCTGGATCGATGATGAGAATAGGGAAAGATCGCTCCTGCAGACAGTTTAACGATGATAAGAGGGAAATTGCCGCTGTCGGAGGAATAAACTATGCATACGGAATACGAAAACGAGAGAGAATTCCGTCTACCCGAGTTTAAGATTAGATTAAGGGATATAGAAGTTGAAGAATTATATAACTCCTGGCACTGTCTATCTGTTGAACTTTGAAAGATATTGTTGAAGAAAACATGTCCGTTAAAAGTATACAATGGCGACAAATACAATGACAAAGTAAACAGTGCTGAATTCTGGCTGCTAGGAATTCAGATCAAACCAGTTGTTTCCCGACCAAAAAACGAAGAAGGGGCAAACAGCCCGGTGGTAATTATACTTCATCTTTACTTCACTCAAACTCTTATTCTTTAAATTTGTATTATCAAAATGTCAGTGGTCTTAGAATCAAATCAGAATTTTTACGTTAAAGGTTTTGTAATCTTTCGACTTTCGTCAATCATTTGACTAAAAACCTGGAAGAAAATTGTCATTCTGACATTGTCTAAACTGTCTTAGCTAAAGCTTTTGATAGGGCAAGCCACCATATTTTGCTATCTAGATTGTCTCTCTTAGGGTTTCACTTTTAAAATGAATTAAATCCTACCTAACAAGAAGGACGCAAGTAGTCAAAGTCCACAACTTTCTCTCAGAAGCCTTTGCCGTACCTTCAGGTGTCCCTCAGGGCAGCCATTTAGGTCCATTGTTTTTTCTCTATTTACCGTCTATTTTTCAATCTTCGCGATGCCTCCTTTATTCTAATGACTTGAAGATCTATAGGAAAAGTGGGCTCGGGTTTCCATTATGCGCAGTGAGCAAATTTATTTTTTTTATGTTTTTTGTTTCAAAAGACTTATTCTAAGATGTACTGTAAAAGAATTTTTCTGCGGAAACTTTTTTATCTATTTTTTTTTTTTTAACTTTAAAGTTTTAATTTTTCACAGAAAAGTACATTTATTCTATCTACAAACTGTACAAATGGACGCGTTTACTCTTCTTCTAAGTAATTTCTAAGAAGAGGGGGGTGGGTGGAGTAATTGTTGGAAAATATTATAGGTATTGCCATATATCCCAAAATAAATAAAAAAAAAATAATTTGAAGCTAATTTTGCCTTTTTTGTTATTGACTGAAAATATTATACTGTTAAAATAATCTAAAAATTATTAAGGGGGATAGCCCCTGAGATGGGTCAATTTTTTTTTTTTCTTTTGTCTTAAATGAAAGTTTATATTGTGTGTACAAAATTGCAAGTCAAAATTTCAAGAATTGACTAAGTTACAGCGATTTTAGTGAGAGCATTAGGCCGACTGTTTGTCGCTTGACTTTCGGATCAGAATGTTACGCCTTTCAGTCCATTGCTCTAATGTATTTAACATTGTGTGACGTAGTGGACTCTTTTCTTCGAATTTATTTTTGTAACATAAATCTCTGTTATGCAGGCTTTAAAATACAATAGTCCCTTTCATCAATTTAAGTAGCTAGAAGATGTAACAGATGTTCAGTTACTCTATGATTTCATTGCGAGAGAAATGGACTAAAATCTTTAAACGCGTTTTTCTCGAAACGACTTTTTTCAAGCTGGTCGCATGGATAACTTGGTCAATTCTTAACCGATGCTTAAATTAATTTTTTTGTTTTGTTCATCTTAGTAGTGGCTAAGGTTAAGCGTAGCCGATTTGGAAAATTTTGTTTTTTACTATTTTTTAAACTGTTTCAAAAAAAAACGGTCGAAAAAATGTAAATATTTTCAATCGGTCGCCATTTTGTTAAAAATCAAAAAAAAAAAAAACGGCTAAGTACAACGATAACTACTACATTCATACAAATTATAATAAAATTTTTGTTTCATTTTTAAGATTACTGGCTTTTGAATAATCGATGCGACCATGTAGGGGAAATTTTTTTTTCAGGCTCTACGACATCGTTTAAATTGTTGAAACTATTCAATAAAAATTTGTGGAAACATTATTGGATGTGAACTTAATAAAATAAAAAAAACCCGATCCAAAAATTCCTTCATTTACTCGGTCAAAAAAATTCTTGAAAATCACTCATTTTTGGGGCCGTCACAGTGGCTATCCCCCTTAAGCTTTAGCTACAGGCGCCTGCCTGACAGTTGTTGACATACCCTTAGCGGAGCGACGAAGTCGCGTGAGCGGCTAAACCCTGCGGAAAAAAGGGTTGAAATCCTGTCCGCGAGCGAAGCGAGCCACCCACTCCAAAGTTTAAGCACAGCAGACTTTTTACGGGCGCCTGCCTGACAATGTTTGGTCTACACTTATTCAACTATGAAACTTTTTTTAAAGCGCCAGGTGATTTTCACTTAAACTGGCAACACTCTTCTTTACTACAGGGTCCGCCATCTAACGTTTTTTTTTCAAGTAGTGCTTATTTCGTGAATGGTAACACTTAGCTCATGTCTGATTTGACAGATAATTAGTTTTATCCTTCCGCTGAACGAATATGGTTGTGTATACGCTTGAACAACGCTGGGAAATATTGCGACATTACTTTGAAACAGAAGATGCCGATTTTGCCAAAAAAATCATCTTTTCAGATGAAGCTCATTTTGATCTTGGCGAGTATGTAAACAAGCAAAATTGTCGCATTTGGGGCACATAAAACCCGCACGCATACATTGAAAAGCCGGTGCACTCAAAACGAGCCACTGTTTGGTGCGGATTTTGGTCCAGAGGCATAATTGGGCCATTTTTCTTCGAAAATGAGCAAGGAGTGGCCGTTACAGTCAATGGCGATCGTTATCGGGCCATGTTGAACGAATTTTTGTTCACAAAAATTGAAGAGGAGGATATTGACAACATTTGGTTTCAACAGGACGGCGCTACGTGCCACACAGCCGAAGCTACACTCGATGTTTTGCGCCCTGTTTTTGAAGATCGCATTATCAGCCGCAGAGCTGATGTCGTTTGGCCACCTCGGAGCTGCGATTTGACACCGTTGGACTATTATTTGTGGGGTGCCGTCAAAGATAAGTGTTACGCCGACAAGAAAGAGACAATTGACGCTTCAAAGGACAATATTCGTGAAGCCATTGGTGAAATACAGCTGCACACAATCGATAATGTGCTTAAAAATTGGACCGATCGTGTAGGCTACTGCATGGCCAGCCGAGGCAGCCATTTGAATGAAATTATTTTCCATTATTAACCGGAAGGATTGTACTTTCAAATAAAAAAAGAAATTTGAGAAAATATTCAGTAGTTTTTTTTATAGCATTTTCAAAAAAAAAAAAATTATTTGGCGGACCCTTTATAAACAAATGAAAAACATGCGAAAAATGTAACGGTCTACCTTTGTAAACTGTTGTAACAGTTCACCTTTCTGTCAAAGAGTAGGTCTGGCCAGACCTTTTCCATTTTCGAGACCAGAGACCATTTCTTCATAATTGTTTGTGTAGCTATCTTTGCCAAATTTCCTGACTTTGTCAGCCTATGTATTCTTAATGCTTTAGTATGGGCAATAAATTTAAAATCTAAGTGGGGGAGAAAAAAAAGCAGCATTTCTACAACAACCCCTAGAGTCAATGGAATAGGTCCGGTCAGACCTTGCTACATATTGTACGGAAAAACCTATTTTTTCACATTTTATCCGAAAAAAAAACAACTTTTATTACCATCGGCGCCACAACCCAACGGTAGGCAGACATCAACCAGCCAGAGAAAGTCGTGCAGAATTTGCAGAATAAACAATAAAATACAAAGAAAAACCAGATTTGCATGCACTACTTGCAAAGAGCCCGTTTGTTTACAACATAGCATTCAGCTACATAAATGCCATAAAAATAATGACATGTCCAAAAAAACTTCAATTATTTCAATGAATTCCTTTAATTTTCATACAAAATATATGAAGGTCCAGCCAGACGTTTTGGGAACGTTTTAAAACGCCCATTGACAGAAGGGTTAATTATCATGATCGACAGAGCTAATTCTTACTGCATTTTTACGATCGACTTCACTCAATATAGTGCTTTGAAATCAGTTCGATGTCCGAGAGAAATTCAGAAAATACAAGTACGTTAGACTCGAAACCCAGTACTTCGGGTGAGAGTCAATATGTAAAGCGTCGGATGTACTCTGAAGAGGTAAAAATGCAGTGGAATATTGCTCGGTTGATAAGAGACCTTGGTAATTTAATAACATTTTTTCAATGTTCATGTTTCGAAATAATCATAATTATAGGTCAAGATGAGCAAGCGCTGAGATTCGCTGTGACACGCGGGCTGTTGCCAAATTTGAAATTGTGCCGGGTACATAGGATCTCAATGAAAATGTTTATGCGCGGAAATCCTATTGGCAAGTTCAGGTGCTCAAAATTAGGCTGTGTAGTTAGAAAAAGTCGCGCAGTTGGCAGTTGGTTTGAGCAAGCTCGAATGCCTTTGCCAAGATGCTTTTATCTTATGTACTGCTTCCCCAGGAAATATTCCTACGAAACAGTAAAGATCGAGGATTTTACTTCGTCTCAATATTTGTCCCAACGAACTATTGCCGCCTGGTATAATTATTGCCGGGAGACAATAGTAATTCAATTTTTGAAAACATTTGTGGCGAAAGGAAAGATAGGCGAACCAGGCATTATATCACAGCAAAGGTAAACTTAATGCTAGGTTTTGTCAAACGGAACACGAAGGATTTTACGGATACTCTTGCTTTAAAATGTTTATTTTTTACCCTAATTAGATCATCACTTGAATATTGTTACATTTTTTGGAACCCGCTCTATAATAATGAATAGAAAATATTCAGCGTAGAGTCATTAGATTCTTATTTCTTAAACTGAATTGCAACATATATGTACATACCTTCCTACAGAACAATTAATATTATTTCCCTCCACTAACATTGCAAATATTTCTGATATTCTCTCCTGCCGTATTGATTGCTCTTTCCTCTAAAGTTTGTTAAAACTGTACATCCCTCCTGCCTACACTCGTAAAGGCGTTCTGTTTAAAATTTATTTTCATCGCACTAACTATCTACGGAAAAAATTAACCTATATGCCGATGAGGCTAACCTAGCTTGTAATGTTTTGGATTTCTTCGATAACTGCCCCAGGGAAATTTTTGAGAAACGAATTGTATTGTATTTGTTAAATTTAAACAGTTAACCTATCTACTAATAAATTGTTACTTAGTCTATAAGAGAAATCTCTGATTAACATAGTAAATAAATAATAATGTCAATAAATAAACAATAGATACATGGTCATACTCTGGTCTCAGGCCAGAGACGGACTACTCCATTCACTCCATGACTACTGAATTAGACCCACGTTGTTCAGGTCGACACACACCACCTTTCTGTTCATTTACAATGTCTATAGTAATGAGCTGTACAGAGTCATGGCAGGCTTTGACATCGCTGCTAAATTCGCCGGGATATGCAGGATGACAATGGGAAAATTACTAGGTGGCTCATAATTCATCACCCTGTTGGAGGATACACGCCATGTAACGCTATACTCCTCAAGATCGATTCATGATCTCGCCGCTGATTTCAGCCTCAACTAGTCCGACACTATTGCTTTTAGTCCCTCGCCTTGAACAACGCGTGTCAGAAAAGAGCATCGGAAGATCTCTTACTGCTATCTCCTTAGTCGTTCCGACCAAAATATCGCCAGTTAAGCCGTCAACGTAGATCAGACGATGTACCAAGCAATTTTCAATTCGTGGTCGTGTTCGTCTTCGCAGCGAATTTTGATAAAAGACGATGATGCTCGCGCTCTGTTAAACCTCAATGACGAAGTGACAAAAGTCAGGGCTTGTTGTCGTCGAGCCTATTTTTCTCGAGGACGCGGCTAACAGGGTTACTGTTGCTGATGAGCGATAAAAAAACATGATCATGATCGACGCAAATTGATGATTGTCCCCAAAGAGTCGTGTAACGATACACACAGCTCGCGCGGCATTAGCCATTTTTAGCGTTACGTTTCCGGATCGCCTAATGCCTCGTTTTGGGCATTTGCACTGTTCACAAATCGCCCGATCAGGCCGCTTCAGACATTTTTAGATTTTGAAAGTTTCGAAGAGAAACTCAGACATAAACGCGAGAATCGCTCGAAGTTCGGCCGAAACGATTGAAAATGCAATAAAAAAAGCTCAAATGGTCATCAATAATGGCGGCGCTTACTTGGCCGATGTTTTCCTTTGAAATAAATTGAAAGAACGGTCCAAATTAAAGAAAAGGAATAATTCTTTAGTGTGTGCTTTAACAAACTTTAGCTAAAGATCGAACTAGCTTGGGAGGATTGTTGTCCATAGAGAATTGTAACTCCATACAAATAAGTTTTTAGGTAACATAGATAGACTATGTTACGATGACGACAAATGGTTTTATGGACAATAAGGGCCAGTTGTTCTTGGTAAAGGAAAAGGAGAATTCGTTTTATCCGGCTAATGCCTTTACTGAAAGGTTTTTTAATTTGCACGAGTAGATTTTGGCCACCTGTGGCGACCACGGGTGGTCATGGTGTAATGGTAATTATCACCGACTGCTGAGCGGAAACTCTGTAGTTGAAGTCTGTCCATAGCCAAGAACAATTCCTATACGGAAAAACTGTGCAACAACATCAGTTGTGAATGAAAGATGATCAAAAAATGCTGACGAAAGCAGTATAAAACCACTTCAAAATTAATACTCTGTGTATGCATTTCCAATATAACACCCATGGAAATATGGAAGCAAATAAGATACTGTGAATTACAATGAACGCGACAAATTCTGTGGAATCTCTCAAATCCTATCTAAGGCAACCACTACCCGGGGAGTGGCGAACGAACATCTTCGACTCAAACCATCTGCAACCCGTCCAGATTATGCGACAAATACAATGAATACGATTGAACAGCACGTCCAAATGAGAAAAGCTTATTATCAAAATGAGTGCTAGTTAGTGCAAACGTTGCGCGTTGTCCCCATTTTGCAGTCAACTCTTCAACGGTAGATGACCAATTTAAGACGACCGGTTCGGTAATCAATCAGCCAACATTCGTGCGTCAAAGGAATGCAAGTTCGGACGAAAATATCATCGCGGTCTGTGAAAGTTCACAGCAGTACCCGATGTGGTCGGTTACTCGCCGTGCACAAGAACTCGGCCTTTCGCAGACTTCAAGTTGGCGAATTTGACGTCGGGACCCATACAAGATCAGACTGGCCCAGGAGCTAAAAGTTGACCATAGACAACGCCATTTGTTCGCTGACTGGGCTTGGGAACGTTTGGAAGATGACCTCAATTTTGGCCGAAAAATCATCTTTAACGGCAAGGGGCATTTTTGGATGAATGGCTGCGTTAACAAGCAAAATTGCCGTACACCAATCTAAAAAGTTACCGTTTGGTGTGGATTTTGAGCCAGCGTCCTCATTGGTCCGATAATGACGTTGATGAGGTGGACACCGTCAATGGAGAGCGCTACAGAGCGATGATAACCAATTTCTTATTGCCCAAATTGACCCTATGGACCTAGACGACATGTGGTCCCAGAAGGACGGCGCTGCCTGCCACAATTGACTTCTGCATGAACGATTTGAGGGTAAGGTTATCTCTCGCAGAGGTGACCTGGATCGGCCACTAAGATCAATCGCTACAATTTCAATTGTGGGGATTCCTGAAGTCGCAGGCTTATGCAAATAAACCATAATAGATAGACCATAATAGCCCTTAAGATAGACATAACACAGGCCATCGCTCAAATTCAACCGGATTTATTCGGAAGAGTCATAAAAAATTGGGCCTCTCAAATCCATGCCACCGTAAGAAGCTGGGACGGGCATTTGAACGATGTCATGTTTCATATATGTATAATAGCATACATGGGCCTTTCAATTAAAAAAATAATTTTGTTAATTTCTCGCACACAGCTTGTTTTATTCTATTTTAACATCTACGCATCCTTATTGAAAAGCCTTTTACAAAAATATTCAGTTTAATTTCGTTTTAAAGTGCAGAAGATTAGCCGGATAAAAATCAAATGAAAAAGCTTTTAGTAGTTTTAAAACCGACGGAAAAGAAGTGAAGTGAGATTTTGGAGGCAACTACTGGCATCTCATGCTATTAGGTTGTACCGCATGAAATTTTTTTTTTATAAAATTTTATTTAGTCAAAATATGAACCTCTGATATCTATAACCTTCTTCTACCGCGATTCAAGGTGCATTATTCCTTTTTTATAGAAGGCTTGATTTTTTTACGCTAAAAAGTTTTCAAAGGCTTCTATGACCTCTGCTCGGTTTCGGAACACTTTTTGCCGACAAATTGACGCCGGACTGCGGAAAAGACGATAATCCATTGGAGAAATATCGGCAGAGTAGGGTGGATGCGGAAGAATTTCGAATCCCAACTGTACCAGCTTTGCACCATTACGTGTGAGGTATGGGGTCTAGCATTGACATGCACAGGATCGGACCATGTCTATTAACCAATGCAAGTTGCTTTTCAGTCAATTTCGTATGCATTATGTCGATTTCTTCACAATATTTTACTACATTTATCGTTTACCCTGGTTGAAGAAATGAAAAGTAGATTGATCCTTTCGATGTCCACCAAGTTGTCATCATAACCTTTTCTGGGTAAAGACCAAGTTTGGGGATGTGGTTTGGGTTTTCGTCTGCATCCATCTGCTGTCCGGATCTTTTACGGTTATCATACAAAATCCACTTTTCATCACATGTGATTATACGGTGTGAAAACGTCGCACTTCGGTGCCTGAGACTCAGCGATGCACATGTTTCTAAACGGCGTAGTTTGTTGGGCCTCGTTCATTTCATGGGGGATCCACTTGTCGAGTTTTTCCACTTTTCCTATTTAAGTTAGGTGTTGAATTATATGCATGTGGAATACTCCCGTGTTGTGTGCAATGCCTCACACCGTTTTTTTTGGGTCTGCATCCACCATTTCGTCGTCAATTATCGTTTCCGGTTTCCCACTCGGTTCGTTTCGAGGCTTAGATCACCCCAACAGAACTTCCCAGATCAATGCCGAATGGTGCGTTCATCCACCGCTATATCCTTAAATGCGTCATTTATGTTTTTGGCTGCCAGAGACGCATTATGTACCAGTTTGGAGTTCTCTCCCCCTACTGTGGCTTCTTACAGTTAACAAAATCTTTAAAATCTTCATAGAGAAAGGCACAAAGACAATTGCGTACGCAGATGACCTAGTTATCTTGATAAAAGGTAAATTTCTACCAACTATCAGTGAACTAATGGAATCTGCGTTGAGGGAACTCTCCTCATGGGCAAGACAGAACGGTCTGAGAATAAACTCCCAGAAAACCGAGCTGGTCTTGTTCACCAGGAAAAGGAAAGTCCCGATACTTGCTCCCCCAAAGTTAGAGGGTACTCCACTCAAACTCAAAGCGGAAGCCAAGTATCTAGACATCGTTCCTGACTCCAAACTCTCCTGGAAAAGGAACCTGGAGGAAAGGATGAAAAAAGGATTGAATGCTTTTTATGCATGCAAAAAGACCTTCGGCAAAAGGTGGGGCTGGCAACCGTACATCATTCATTGGATGTACACAGCAATCATCAGACCCATTTTAACTTAAGGGGCCCTAGTCTAGTGCACTGTTAGCAGCACGAAAAGCTATATGAACATGCTCAACAAAGTACAAAGATCAGCCGCTGTTTGTACAACGGGACCCATGATAAGCACGCCGCAAGCAGGGTTGGACATGATACTTCATCTCCTTTCCCTGGATCTATTCATTAAATTCTTCGCTGCAAAGGGCGCTCTCAGACTAAAGGAGTCCTCTCTCTGGAAGCAAACCAACTACGGACATGCGGCCATACTTAGAATAATAGACGACCTGGGAAAGAAACATGGCTTTAGTAGCCTCGCAGCTACGACCGACTATATTTCCCCCCAAAATGACTTCTCTTTTAGAATACCAATCCTTTTCCCCGACAGAGAAGAGTGGCTATCAAACGCTGTGATCAACTACCACGAGATCACTTTCTTCACCGACGGATCGAAAATCGACAAAGGCACTGGGGCCGGGTTCTACTCTGATACTCTCGACAAACAGGAATCATTCAGACTCCCTGATCTGTGCAGCGTTTTTCTAGCAGAAATCCTAGCAATAGAGAAAGCAACCAAACACCTACAGGTAACCGATATCTCACCATTGGAAATCACTTTCTTCGTTGACAGCCAGGCTGCACTGAAGTCAATAGAATCCTGTATAACGAGATCAAAGGCTGTCATGAAATGTCGCTACTCACTGAAGTCCATCAGACACCACAAAGTAAAACTCTGCTGGGTCCCAGGTCACAGCTCAATCGCAGGGAACGAAAGAGGGGACGAATTGGCCAGGCAAGGGTCTGAACTGGACATCAGTGAAGCGGATACGTCACTGCAACCACCGATCAGCGCTTTATACCGGATCATAAGACCAACTCGTCTTGGCTTACAAGAAACGACAGCTCCACAACAAGATAATCGTGGCCAGAGCTCAATATCGGGAAAACAAAGAAGCTCTTGGCGCTGGACCGAAGCTCGATCCGTATGCTCGTCGGAGTGATCACAGGACACTGTCCCATTGGAGCAATGCTCCGGAAATGGGACTCGGGATCCAGCGATCTCTACCGGAGCCGCGGCGATGAGGAAGAAACTGAGACGATCCAACATCTGTTTTGCCACTGCTCAGCTCTCCAGAATCGACGCCTAGCGTCGCTGGGCCAAAGATTCTTTACAGAGATTGGGGACGTGGCAAATGCAGATATATAGGATCTTCTAAAATTCATAAAGAGCACGGGGTGGTTTCAGCCACCACGTGATAGGACAGGTCAATTATATGTGTACTCCACAAATGAAGGGAATCACAACTGTATGGATGACCAAAATTGGTTTTAACCAAAACATCACAAATTTTGAATAAACTTAGGTATAACAGGCGACATAGTTCGATTTTTAATATAGGAACTGTTTCCCAAACCAGGAAATAAAATTGGTTCTTCCCTTTTATAGTTATTCGCTTGGCCAAGAACTAGTGAGAGCTACGCTTGATCCTGGGCTCCGTCAAAGGTGCTATCTTTAGAGTTTACAGCAAATGAATGGTTTAGTCAGCTCTTGTCTATGACATGACAATTTGACCTAAATCTATTATTAGCCTGACCCCGGAAAATGTTGAAATCTCATACATAAATCAACTTCGGCTAGGAAATGGGAATGGAATCTCCATTACTTTTCCAAATAATTAAGCTCATCTTCAGACTGTGACAACGGCAAAAAAGCTGACCCACTCTGCCTTGCCAATAATCATTTCACCAGGTCATCATGTCATCTGGATTTATTTATTTCCGAAATATATTTCACAAATAAACACCATCAATCAGAGAAATGCAAATAACTTACCTCTTCGCCGCTATTCATCATCACCTCATGTTCAATTAATCTTTTCGCCCCATGGCATCTCCATGCTTTTTTCGGTCCATCAATATCAATGCGAGAGATCGAAATAAGCAACAGCCATACCCATACGATTCCACCCCCCAGAACAGGAAGCCACCTTGAGGAAATTCCATCTTAAGCATCCTTCCCGCAGCATAGGTCGATAATACCGACCCCAAAACTTTTGTCGAACGAGGTCAAAGCAGATGGCCCCTCTCTAATACTAAACGATAATAAGATCAAGTCGTTCGTCCTTTCAGTTTAACCTCTATTTGCTCGTTTTACTAACAAATGGGCAATGATAAAGTTCGGATCCCATCGTGTCTAACTAACGTCCGGCGTTTGGATGACGAATCGACTCCATTAACCACTATAACCGTGATTTCTCCTATTTTTATCTTAACACTTATCCGGACGATTGAACCAGATACGAACCGCAGTCACGACTATCGCTTTTGAATAATTTATAATACGCCTTGGGGCGTTTATCCCCGTAAACTTGGCATTCGCATTCGAAATTGTGTGTTAATTACGTGGAAAACATGGTTTACATGTGTTTCGAGGTTTAATGGGCTGTACCTATGACCGATGACGTATTTCCTTCTCCCTGCGGTGGAGGATGTCGAGGGAATACAAGAGTTATTAAAAGTAGAAATTCTTCATATACAAATAGAGTATGTCCCGAGAGTTATCAGATTTGTTAATGCTTTCCGAAGGTGAACAGCGAAAATGTGATGAAATTTTTCTTTTCATGGGCTTGCCGAGGCAGTCGCTCTTGTTTGCTTATTCCTTAGGGCGTGTTGGCATTTTTTGATATTAATTTTTAATAAAGTTGTTCATTGGGTACCTAAATCAATTCCGAGCATCTTGAAATTGGATGTAGGGAATGGTCGAATGAGAGCCTTAGTGGGCCAAGTGAACTGTGATACAAATCAAATTGAAACCTTCTCTTTCACAGAAGTTTGCTAGGTGACTCAATTACTTTCATTGGGTTGGCAGGAAATTTGAGTTCTGAAGAAGGTAATTAATAATCTCATGAATGACAAATAGGAGTCGTTCTAGCTAAGACGACTTTGATATTCTTAATTGACACTAAAATTGGCTTAAAATTGCATCGAATCCACTCGGCCGTCCATTGCACACCTCTCGTTACAAGGTATTCCACCTTGCCATGGTACAGTGGGAGCCAGCAGCTAGTGTGGACGTTTTTGTAAAATTAAACTCACATTATTTATGAAATCGATGTTGATCTTTATTGGTTAATGAAACTTGATCTATGTTCTCTCCGGCTTCTATGGAAAGCAACATTCGAAGATCCAAGTTATCGAATGCTTTTAGACGATTAAATGGGTCAATGGCCGCACTCTCAGTTTGGATGAAGTCCTGTCTGCCTCCTAGATATCATCACTCTTCAAATAACCCCATAGCAATAAGCCTAAAGGTGTAAAATTACATGATTTTGGATACCAATCAACTTCCCCTAAACGAAAGAATTGGTTACAATTTCCGACTTCGGCAATGAATTGAGGTGCCTGGCTGATTTCGAATGCTTTCTCTCACAGCAGTGATATTTTGTCGTGCACGTGATGTCCAAGCACTGACCCGATCCGAACCAGTTTCTCTAAAACACTGTAACTTCTGAAAATCGTCTTTAGTTAGTTTGAATGTTTAAAAAATCAACCATATTGGTTGCAAATTTATTTATTCAGTTAGCTCACCCTTTACTACTTGGAGTTTCGAAATCCTATTGTTCCTTCATGATGAACATTTTGAATTGAAATCGTGGTCTTCTATATATTTTGGCTTTCTCCCTAAAAATCCATCTTGGAATAAGTTTTTCAATCGAAAAAGACGATAACAAGAAAAAACAAAACACAACAAAGAAAAAGTTGTGCTATAGCGAGAATTGCTTCTACGGTTTCTTCCAAGTTACTATCTCTGAGTTTAGAGAGGGATATTATTTGAATATTTAAAATTAAAGGTCTACATCACCAATATTTTCGAGAAAAGTGGTTAAATTAATAAAAGTGCGTGTTAAGTTGCAGCCTAATCAATTTCGTAATTAGTATTGCGGGTGGGCTATGACATCGTAGTTTGATGTTTCTGGGTAGGTCTTAATGACCCTACAAAATCACTTTATCGCTATTTTGCTCGTGTTGCGGCGCATCCTAATGTTCGGTCTAGACGCATTAGTTATGTGCGGTAGCCAGCTTCTCGATGGTTTCACTCGGGACAACAATTCAGAATATACCACACCGAACTGATCCCACCAAATACGCAGCATGAACTTCGATCTGATGATATGATCGATATGATATTGATGATGATATTTGGCTTGACCGTCGATATTAATGGATGCCTGCGGCGCCATCCCGATTTCCTTGCCTTTGGACTATCGTAATACATCGCTTGTTACAATGTGATACAGAAAACCCTTTCTTTCTTGCCATCCAAACAGCAAGTCACTCGTGGGAAACATACTTTTCAACGTCTCCTTGCTTCAACTCGTATGACACCCAATTTTCTAGCTTCGGATTATCCTCAAGGCCTTTAAATGATGAGAAATGTCTGGAATGGACATAGATCGTGATCTGATCCTTGTCTTCCACATCGAAATCACCACTTTGGTATCGTTGTAACCAATTGCTCCACCTTAATACAGTAAATTTCTATAAATATTCAACACAACTTAGGCAGAGATTTTTTTTTCGAATTGAAATGATTTGAAATATCTGGTCAGTATGTACCTCTGGTGCCATGTATTGCAAAAATGGCGGAATCCCGTTTCTACAGATGGATGGAACGAAAAGAAAGATATCCACCCCACGTTGCTCAATAATTCTAAAAAACAAATCTATGTAGCTAGCTCTAAGAAACATAAAAATAAGCCTAACACCTGTGATAAAAACCCTAAACCTCAATCTAACCCCCACCATAACTGGAACTTCAAAACAAAACTTTTCCCACCTTTCACTCACCCCTCCATCCCCCATATGCAGACCTCTTCCTCTGCTCCACCAAAACCGCCACGTCAACGAGTTTCCTTCAATCTGACTCCAACTGCTTGTTCTACCACCGCTAGCCCATCGCCACAAACACAAGCACCTCTTCCTAATTGTTTTCCTAATTTCGATCTCAAATCTGGAGCCAAGTATGCTAATTTCCGCAGCTCCCACGAACTCAATTCCTCAGCCCCCGCCTTTTCTAATACATCCAGACCATACACGCCCTCTCACACCATAGCCAACTCCACTTCTCTTCCAACAGTTTCAACAGCTTCTTCAACAACGTCTTCTCCTAACTTCAACCAATATTTCATTGGTCCCCTTCTGCCCCCTCAGTCAAAATTACCCAGCAAGTTATTGTAGTAATCCCACTGAATGCCGCTATGCTCTCTCTCGTCTAAAGGATAAAAAGACGTATGAAAACATTCGTCTCTTTTGGCCTATCTCCATGATAAACCAGACTCGGTCTGCTATGAAGGTAAAACGAAGACTAGTGTAATGGTCTCCATTCAACAGGAAGGCCTCCCTATTAAGTATCACGGGATCGTCTTGATGAAATCCTTCTCTTTGGTGATTTCAATCTTCTTTCTCTTGAATGGGCTCCATCAGATGATCAATCATTTTACATTGCCACTAATCCCTCTGCTGCCAAAGAATGTCTTTTCTTAGATCGCCTAGCTGATGCAAACCTTAGCCAGGTTAGTGGCATCACAAATTACATGATAGGCAGCTAAACATGATTTCACAACAGCCCTCCTTAGTTCCTTTCTTTCACTTTGTCCCCTTTCTTATCAACCATCGACAACTACCATCCTCCCCTTCTTCTCTCATTTTTACACGACTCTCTAGCGTAAATTTTACGACTTCCACAAAGCAACCTAATCAATAAATACCTCAATAGCGCCCGCTTCAATTTTAACAGCCCTACAATAAATGATGCCATATCCATTTTCTACGGAAACAAACTGGGGGCAATCTTCCTTCATATTCAATCCCTCAATGACTTTTCTAACTATATTGGTACTTATCTGCAATTTACCGAGCCTCATAACTCCCTCTACGAATGGCATTTGATCGAAACGCAAGCCAATCTTATAAACGACAATTTCTTTCAGTTTGTCAACTACAAAAAGAAATATGATGGCTACCCAACCACGCTATCTTTCAGTGGCGAAACCTCAAATGATCCCAAAACTATCGCCACCGATAACTCCTTTGTACCAGACAGTACTTACTTCGACTACTTACCAAATTTCTCCCTTGGATCATTTCTCCCACTTACTACTGACTCCATATCATCGAAAGTAAATTGAATCCATTTAGTGATGAATTTACTCCTGGGCCCGATGGTCTCCCTGCCATATTATTAAACAAATTTTCAACTCATCTCTGTCCCTTGGAGAATATTCCCAGATATAGAGAACCGCTTCTAAAACTCCTATTCAGAAAAAAAAACTCCGAAGAATGATGTTAACAACTACCGCCCTATCGCCAACTGTCACATATACCCAAACTTTTCGAAAGTATCTTGTATGACACTGTTTCCACTGCAAATCTCTTATCTCCTTTAAATAACACGTTTTCCCCAAATGCAGGTGTATAACCGTAAACCTTGTCGAATTCGTGTCATTCACCCTGTCAGCATTAGAGAATGAAAATGAGGTCGACGTCATTTCAACCGATTTCAGTAAAGCTTTCGACAAAATCTCCCACAAACTAATACTCTTCAAAATGTCTTCCCTTGGTTTTGAACCCACTGCGTTGAAGTGGATATCTTCTTATTTTAAAAAAACGTTACTACAGTGTTCGTTTCAGATCTGCCTTTTCCAACCCCTTCTTGGCTTCTTCCGGGGTTCCCCAAGGCAGCCACCTAGGTCAATTTCTTTTTATTCTTACCATAAACGACATTGAGTTTGTCAACAAACATTCCCATCTTTCACTGTACGCTGACGACACCAAGTTCTTCAAGACCATTTCCACGCAACAAGATTCTTCCCTTATTCAATCGGATCTGATCAGTTTTTCCGTTTGGTGTTTCAAAAATTGTTTGGAACTTTTCCAAATGCTAATCAATTACCTTCTCACGTAAAGGAATCAAACCTCCCCCTCGTCTCTACTTCCCGAATAATCAGCCCATCTCCACCGTTCAGGTTATCCGCGATCTTGGCGAGCTAAATTTTCGCGCACATATCGACGATATAATTCATAAAGCCAACTCTGCACTGGGTTTTGTGAAACGTTGATCTAAAGAATTCTCCAATCCCTACGTGACTCGATCCCTCTATATTACCTCTATTCGCCCCCCCCCCCCCCTCCCCCCTTCTCGAATACGCATCTCAAGTGTGGTCCCCTTATCAACAAACCCACATATCTAGAATCGAAAGCATCCAACGTCGGTTCTTATGTTTCGCTCTTCGAGGTCTGCCCTGGAACAATCCCTTGTTCTTACTGCCCTATCAAGACCGTCTTAAACTAATCAACTTGAGTACTTTGGAGGAAAGAATCCGACATAATCTTCATTCATAGACTTCTTACAGGTGCCATTGACTGCGCCACCTTTTATAACTCCATATCTCTTAAAACTAACATCCGTAATACACGCAATCCTCGTCTCTTCTATCTATCCACCCCCGCACCTCATACGGCTCCAATGAACCCATTTCCCGTATGCTGGCAAGTGTTAATTCGAATATTAACTTCGACTCCAACCTCACCGCTCCATGCCTTAAACTCCGTCTTCTCAATAACCTTCCCTCCTTCCAGCCTTAGTTTCTAAGGTTCGCGCCCCCTCACCCGTTCTCATTAGTTATTAAGTTAGATTAAGTTTAGCTTGAATTAAGCTGTTTGCCCCCACGAAAATTAAATTACACCTGATAACTAAGTCGTTCAGATTAAATATTAGGAGCGCAACTAAGTTCTCGCGGTTTTTTTGATGACAATGCAACTTTCTTGTGAACAAACGATCACAAATGAATCATTTAAAGTATTGCCCATCGCTAACGATATCTCTTTCCCATCTTTTTAACAGAGCTCACATACCGTCACGGTAGATGTGTTCGTCTTTTCAGGCTATCTACGAATCAAGCCATTTCGAGATGTCTTCATATGAATGGAACTGCTGATCAGCCAGACCATGTGCCATCGAACGGAACAAGTGATAATCGGACGGCGCAATATCTGGGGGAATATGGCGGGTGGGGTAGAAGTTCCCATTTGAGCGATTCTAAGTAGGTTTTAACGGATTTGGCAACGTGCGGCCGAGATATGCCATGCTTTCACTTTTTCGTGCCTCTGCTCGTATTCTGGCCGCTTTTCGCGCAGTGCTCGGCTCAATCGGATCAATTGAGTTCGATGCCATTGCCCAGTGATGGCTTCGTTTGGTTTCAACAGCTCATAATAAATAACACCGCCCTGATCCCACCAAATACACAGCGTGAATATTCGGCCGAGCCGACGGGTCAACACCCGTACCGATGCGATGAAGAAACCCCTTTTTTTTGCCGCTGGAGTAGTTGTTCACAGGCGAAAAAACGACGCTCAACGGCTTCAAATCATAAGGAACCCAAGTTCCTTGCTTTTGAATCATTCCCAACACATGCAATCGCTTGGAAGCTTGACGAGTAACTCCTAAGCAAGCTCTTTTTGCGTTTGGCATGGATCCTCATCGAGCAGTGCATCCAATTCAGCGTCTTCGCAGGTTTTTGGCCTTCCTTCACGCGAACGGTCGTCAACATCGAAATCACCGTCTTTGAAGCTACGGAACAAATCACGGCACGTTGTTTCACTTGCATAGAGCAGCATCTCCGTAAACTTTTTGGAGTTCCCGATGCGCTTCAGACGCCGTTTTCTTCGAATGAAAGAAGAAAAGCAACAATTCCCGCAAATGACGATTATTTGGCACAAAATCAGACATTTTCACACAACCGAAAGTATATGACGCAAACACAAAATCACTAATTTGTCAAAGCGGTTTGTTTACCATATGTCTAAGCTTGGTTCATACGTCACAATCGACCAGCATCTTCTACTGAAGCCATCTCTTGATAAACAGCAAGAACTTAGTTACACACTAATAATAATTTTCCTGAGCTGATGACAACAATCTTCTCGTATCTTGCTAACCGCGTCCAAGCTGATTCCAATAGCATACAACTTTTTTCCTTTTGTGATGTTCGCAATGGTGTACCTCAAGGTTCTATTCTTGGTCCATTATTATTTTCAATGTTCATAAATGATTTTCCAAAGGTGTTGTCTTTTTCCAAATTTAATATCTATGCAAATGACGTTCAAATATACTAAACTTTTCCTTTGTGGATTTAACCTCTGTTACTATGTGAGCTATCAAAAAATACTCTCATGCTCAGTACAGGATTTGTCAGTACAATAAGTTATACCTTTTCGAAACACCAACCAACCCTTTCTAATTGACTACAAGATATAAAACTCTCTCCATTGACCTGTGTTAAGAATTTTAAAATAATAGGGTACTATATCGGATGCCGTTCATAAGCAGCGCCATCACCAACTGTTTCGACCTCGCATGTCAAGAAACCTCCCAGCAGGAAATTGGTTCCCTGGTGAAACGCTGAACTCCAATGTCTTCGCAGGGGAGCCAGAAGTCTCCTGAATATATCGCTTAAATCGAACTCGGAAGATGATTGGAATAAATATTAATCGAAGCAAAAGGAATATAAGAAGCTTATTCGAAGAATGCTTCGTATACATCCTTCTGCGAAGAGATCAAATCCCTGAGCGCGACCAGCAAGTTGGTTAACGTTCTCAAACGAGGAAAATCGACAAAGCTGGATGTACTCAGAAAGTCTGATAGTACGTTCACCGAGTCTAAAGCATAAACTCTTAGTTTACTGTTTCAGACCCATTTCCCGGGAAATCTGACTGTCATCGGCTCGTTGCACACTCCCTCATTGGAAACTGCGACTGAAACGATGAAAGCAACTCGGCGTAGCTGGTATGTTGCGTCACGCGTGGCAACTACTGAGGCCATTGAATTTGCTGTGGCATCTTTCGATGGCTTCAAGTCGCCGGGCACCCTGTTATGCTGCAAAAAGGTATAAGACAGCTGCTTCCTACTCTGAAAAGAATTTTCACTGCTAGCCTGGCACCTGCCTACATACCTACTCCTTGGCGCGGTGTGGTGTGGTGTTTATTCCCAAACTAGGGAAAGAAGATTACTCACTCGCCAAGACTTTTAGACCAATCAGTCTAACATGCTTCTTGCTGAAAAGCATGGAGAGACGTAGAGTTGCACGTGCGAAAATGTGCCCTGTGAATGCATCCTCTCTCTGTAGCGCGGAAAATCCTGCGAAACTGCGCTTCCAAACCTAGTTGGGAGGATTGAATGCGCTCTCGAAAGGAAAGAGCACGTACTGGGCATTTTCGTCGACATTGAGGGAGCTTTTGATAACGCTACTTTCGACAGCATGTGTAACATGGCTCTGGCATGGCGTAGATGAAGCACTGTTTTTGTGGATTAAAGCAATGCTTGTGCACAGGATATTGATGGCAGGCCTCGAACAATATGTCAAATCTGGAGTAAACAGGGGCTGCCCGCAACGTGGCGTCTTGTCTCCGCTGTTATGGTCCATTGTGGTCGACACTCTGCTCGATGCTCTCAATGCCTCTGGAATCTATGCCCAGGACTATGCGGATGATGTTGCTGTTCTCTCTGTCGGCTCATGTGTGGCGACTGTCTGTCTCAAAGTAAAGGCGGCGCTAAATGTGATCGAGGACTAGTGCACGAGTAATGGGCTGCCAGTTAATCCACTTAAGACTGATGTCGTTCTCTTCATGAGAAGGAGAAAAAATACTGGCATTACTCAGCTGGTGCTAAAAGACATTCCCATCCCGATATTCACGGAAGCTAAGTACCTGGGAGTCATCTTAGATAGCAAGCTTCTTTGGTCAAAGCATGTTGAGTATAAAACCACCAAAGTGATGTCAGCTTTTTGGCAACGCAAAGGTGCCTTTGGCAAAACATGGGGCTTATTGCAGACAAAGCTTCTCTGGATCTACACGCAATGATAAGGCCGATAATCTCATATGCATTGGTTGTCTGGTGGAACAGGTTAACACGCAAACACGTCGTGGCCTCTCTCACCAAACTGCAAAGAGCGGTCAGTCTCAGCTGGAGACCAGACACTGAACCTGGACTGGACTCTCTTCGCATTTTCACAGATGGCTCCAGGACTTGGCGGGGATCCGGCGCCGAAATTTTCTTTGAGCGCGATATCATTCGACTGCACTTCTGGTTAGTAAAATATGCGTCTGTCTTTCAATCAGAGATATACGAGGGTGGTCCGATAAGTACTTAGCCTACAAAAGAAAAACAAAAATTTTGCAGAAATGGCGATTTATTTTTCAATATAGTCTCCTTTTAGCTCGATACACTTGACCCAGCGATGCTCCAACTCCTTTAACCCGTCTGAAAAATACGTTTTCTCGAGGTCTGCAAAGTAGGCCTCCGCGAGTGAAATTTATTGGGAGCCAAAAGAAATAAAACTCTTTTTCTTCTACTTTATTTTTTTTTTTTTTATTTTTACTTCTTTTCGTCTTCACAGTCCAATCCAGAATGAATCGAAAACAACGCTCTTAGTGTAACCGAGTTCCTAACACATAATCCAAACTTAAAAACAACTCCAAATACATAATTTAGAAAAAACAAACAACAGAGATACATAAAAGGTTCGAAACTCACATAGCAACAAGATCGTCGAACCAAGTGCATGTTGCTGGGTGATACAAAGTATATACATATATGCCATTCTTGTGTGCAGATGATGCACAACACAATTTCGGTCATCCATGATCTTAACCTGGTTCGGTCATCCATGATCTTAACCTGGTTCGGTCATCCATGACCTTAACCTGGTTCGGTCATCCATGACCTTAACCTGGTTGTTGTATGTGCAATACGCAAATCTTGACCATATGGTAAGGGTTTGGATCCAAGTATGTGACTCGCGGCGGCGATGACCTCCTCATTCGACTGAAACATCTGCCCGGCGAGTGACTTTTTCGAGTTTGGAAACAAAAAGGAGTCGCACGGGGCCAAATCTGGAGAATACGGTGGATGGGGCAGCAGTTCGTAGCCCAATTCGTACAATTTGGCCGTGGCGAGGCGGAGGTGTGAGCCGGTGCGCTATCATGGTGGAAGAGCACTTTTTTCTTCGCCAAGTGGGTCCGTTTTTTCTTTCGGCGTCGAATCGGCCCAATAATTTGGCATAGTACAACCCTGTGAACGTTTTGCCCTTCTCCAGGTAGTCGATGTGGATCACACCTTGTGAATCCCAGAAATGGTGGCCATCACCTTTCCGGCCGATGGGACAGTCTTCGCCTTCTTCGGAGCACGTTCGAAGGGTGAAGTCCACTGTTTCGACTGTTCCTTGGTCTCTGGTGTGTACCAGTGGATCCATGTTTCGTCGACTGTCAAGAAACGACGCAGAAACTCCTTCGGATTGCGCTTAAACAGCGTCAAACACTGCTATGAAGTGGTCTCACGGTTGCGCTTGTTGTCCGGAGTGAGCAAACGCGCCACCCATCGCGCCGACAGCTTTCTTAAACCCAAAATTTCATGCAGGATATGACCCACGCGATCTTTTAAAAAGCCTACTGTCTCAGCTATCTCGCACACCTTCAATCGGCGGTCTGCCAATACGAGATCGTGGATTTTTGTCACGTTATCCTCCGTGGTAGCCGTTTTCGGGGCACCTGGACGTGGCTCATCAAAAACCGACGTGCGACCACGTTGAAACTCGTTAAACCAATTTTTGATGGTCACCATCGAAGTCACCGAACAAAGCATCCAAACGCTCTTTGATTTCGGTGCGCGATTTCCCTTCCAAAAACAAGAATCGAATCACCGACCGATATTGCTCTTTTTCCATTTTTCTAAAATCCGCGGACACTCCCGCTTCCACACGCGGTCAAAACAAAACTACGAGTCCGATCCGGCTGAATAGACAGTAGCCGTCTACTAGAATGTACTACACGATAGTAAGTTGCTCTTGCGATACTGGCGCCATCTGGCGGTGAGGCTAAGTACTTATCGGACCACCCTCGTATAGGTAAGCAAAGCTAATGGCCACGCACTATGTTGTGAAGCACTACTATGAACTCGCTAGAAGAGGCTTAGAGGAGAATTTCTCAGGACCTGAACCCGCTTTCCGTCTACCTGCTTCCACGGTCAAATTTGACATCAACGACTGGGTCTTCAGTGCACACAGTCGTAGAGGGAGACAATGGACTAGTATTTTTGTCTGAGTGCTCCAACAGATAGTAGAAGCCTCCAACAAAAAAAAAAGTAGGCTGATTAGGCTGATCTCTAATGTTAAGCCCAACCATAATAGATTTTAGAGGGCTTATATCTATATATGTATGTATATATAGAGGTAAGGTATAGCATGACTATATTGGAATTACACTCGGTTTCGTTGAATTTTCGTCAACTCAGGCATGCGTAAAGTCAAAAAAAAGGGGACTTTCTACGAGGTATTTTGACAGTCAGTAAAATAAAACACAAAATGTAAGCAATTTGACAGATCTTTAAGTTCGTTTATCTTCACTTTGCTATTTAAGGGGGATTTTCGTTTGGTTTTGGAATAGGGTTAAGCCCACTTAAGTCTATTATACTCAAGCCTTTAGTTTGGGAAATCCTGGGACACCCAAAAACTCTTCTTTTTAGAATTTAATTTGCCGGTACACAACCCCCAAATTCCTGATCTAGTCTTCCTATAAAGCAATTCGGGGAAAAGAGTTTATAAAACTGAATCCCACCCCAAAACCTGTATGCTCCCATCGCCGCCCATGAATAGAATTCCCAGAACTTCCCAGATATTCTTTTTGAACGCTTCTCGGGTGATTACGTGAAGTCCCATCATATGTACATATGTCTTTCCAAGATTAGGCATTAGACCTACTTAATCGTGTTTCTTCTAGAAATGAAATCGAATGACTCAGCTTCCAATCTACTTTTCTCAAGAATTCCGAAAGTCATCGTACTTTTTTGAACATACATACATAGGTAAAGGGCAACGTGTGTTTAGTGTCTAATAACCGTATCGAATGGCATAGACGTGTCCTTAAATATAACGTATTATATGGATTAATATTGTTCTCTGTCATGAAGGTAGTTCACAATGTCGCAAAGCCTACGTCATGAGTTCTACTTTTCGGTTAGAAACGAATTAATTTCTTTGAAAGCAAACGTCGTCCATGTCCACGTCCACCCATTTATGCTACACGCACATTCACCCTTACGTCATTCGAACATCAGACCCTGATTCTACCACGGATTTCCTACGAATTTTCCACCAATCTAGACAATTCCCATTAACCATTACCGAATGAAATACCAAACTGCACGTGAGGATAATATCCACACCCCTTTTTATGAGCTCGAACGATAGCCATGAAGATTGATTTCTCCTACAGATACCTTTATGAATGCTTCCATAAATACTCGTATTTACGACTCATCATAAACAACTGCCATAACGCAGGTTGTAAAGTAACCGAATCAAAATGGTTACGATCCACACCACTAATCCGATTGACGAATGTCTCGTAATTGCCAGCGAAACCCTGCTGCCAACTGCCTCTTGAGAAAAACAAACAAACATTACTATTTACAATACTTTTCAGCTTTTGTTTAATTTTCTTTGCTTAAAACCCATCCCTTCTAGTAGCTAATGGCGTCTGTGCTGTTGCCATACAAACACTGTCTTTGGAAGAATTCGGGAAGATCGTCTTCATTGGTAAATGCATTCGATTTCCCATCAGGTATCCACAGGTCGATCCGGTCGTAGATCACTCCAGTAGGCTCGAAGCTCTTGAAATAATCGACCATTTGCGTGCTACTACTGTCGTCTCCCCAGATAAAGATTTTCACATCCAAATTGGTGGCCAACTTAACAGCGTTCCCATTCTTGACGAAGTTCGACGAATGGGGTACGATTCCCATCAAATCGAAAGCCTGCGCGTTGTTGATTGACTGCTTGAGGGTATCCGATCGTGGATCCTCGTAATACCTATTCGAACTTGGTCCAAGGAACATCACGGGATATATATTCTGTTTGAATTGAAGCAAAGTACAGATGTCGGCATCGAAGCTGGTGAAGAAACTAAGTCGCCCGCAGCCCTTGCGTAGCATAACGTCAAGGATACGATCGATGTAGAGATTCTTATCGATCGTTTGAATGCTTTCGAACTTTCCGTTCGACTTGAGCTGTGGCCATTTGATTTCAATGTCGAAGCCGACGCTAGGATCGACTTTGGTGAGGAAGTCTTCGAATGTTGGGAAGAGACGATAGTCCTCGCGCGGCTCGGAGTTGTGTGATGGATAATCGATCACTTTCGAGCCTACTACTTGGTAGGTTTTGAGT
Organism: Merodon equestris; assembly: GCA_958301585.1. Lineage (NCBI taxonomy): Eukaryota > Metazoa > Arthropoda > Insecta > Diptera > Syrphidae > Merodon > Merodon equestris. The sequence goes on from OY284416.1 coordinate 113,389,934, forward strand.
GCTTTAAGCTGATCGTAGGTAAGGTCCTTGATGAGAACCTTGGTGAGATCGTCAACGCTTGTCGGGGTCTTGGAGTCCATACAAACGTAGATGTAAAAGTCGTGGTAGATAACAGGGATAAGATCACTGGTTAGCTGGACATCGAATTCAACAAGATCGGTGCCTCGTAAGCCGGATTCTTTCATTGATGCCACAGTGTTTTCAATAATCGGAGCAGCGTTGGTTGATACTTTTAGACTCCTTCCGAGTCCTCGATGACCCACATCTAGAGCGAACCAGTTCTGTCGCCAATAATGCAAAAATGATGTTTCAAACTTAGGATGAGGAGTTGCCAGAGGCTTGACTAGGAGATATCCCAGTTTGAGGGATCCAATCGAAGTGTACCAGTTTGGTGACATTAGAAACAGCTCAACGTTGCCTTCCGTGCCATTAATGGTTTCGGGATATAGGTACTGATAGCCCAGAGTGCGTACGATTTCTGGTTGTGACTCGTCCTCCGCGAAGATTGTGAAGATATACGCTATGTTCTCCAAGTCATTGGTAGTTATATGGAAGAGCAGGATGTCATCACTCTCGTAGGGCACTCCATACTCGGGTTGAACACGAATTTTACTGTCGCCGTATGCCATACGCACATATTCCACATTAGCTCTTCCTGAGGGCAGGATCGGAGTGAAGAGGCGATCTTTGACCTTTAGATTGTAGTCTGTTGGGGTTATTTTCACAAAAATCTTCTGATCCTTGCTTAGTCCGTTTAATTGTATGGGATTTCTGAACAATTTGAACTGTAAGATGTATCCAGAGCTTAACCATCCGCGATGAACCTCCTTCACATCATCTACGACTCCAAATTGATCGACGACACTACCACTTGCATCCCCTAAGTCCAATATCCTGCCATCCATGTGTGTCTCCCACTTCCTGATTTGCATAAGTCCTCTTCCATCAATTACACCGATGAAATATCGATAATTCACTGTAGCATTGGTCGAAAATCGCACAGTTCCCGACCATATATTCGCCAACTCAGTCCGGTTCAAGATCACTGCTTTCTCCGGTGCCCACTGCCCGAGGAAATCCGCATCGCCAGTCACTCCGATCATTTCGAATGGCTTCAGAGGCTCCTCCAGTTGCACGGTGAATGTAAACTTAAGCTTCGCACTTGGTCGATGGAACGGCAATCTCTTGTAGATCTTCGAGTAGAACGACTCTGCAGGTGGAGCACCATCGCAAAATGGAAGTACCACGTAGTGCAAAGTTAGCACGATCGCCAACGTAAGCACTACTTTTGATCCCATCGCGGATTTTCACACTAAACTAAATTAAACTAGCGCGAAAAACTGTTTTATATACCGCCTGAAGAAAACGCGATAAGGCTACCGTATATCGTGGTCGTGCCTTCACAATCCAATTGTTTTTTTAGATTAAGTTTTATTCGACTATCGACCTGCGAATTATTTCGAATCGAATCAGTTGCCAGTTGACATAACGTGCTTTGATTTACGACCTATTTTTGAACTCGTTTGCGCGATCAGCGAGTGTACTTTGTGTCCCGTTCCAGGCTCGATGGGTTTATTGCCATTTTCATCGATAATCAGTTATCGAAATTGATAAAAATAAATTAAAAAAAAGGGTAAAAACCACTCGCGGACGATCACAGAAAACTAAATCGACTCGAAGAGAACACTCGCGAGACCGAGATTTCGCTTGATCGTGTGACCTATCTGATGTTCGTACTTTTTTTGAATAAACGCGATTGACGATAGAGTCGACGAGATGCCCCCGAAATCGGATCGTCGTCGGTAATCAAAAACGTATTAGATACGATTGTACTGGGGCCAGTTTATTTGCGGATCGGAAACAATCCGCTTTTAGACTATTCGCGGTCGTATGTAGAGTGATTATGGTGCGACGCACCTTACTCGCTCGAGTGGTAGGGGATTATTGAGACTGGCTGTGGGTGAACTATGGCCTTGGACGCGACAATGTCGCACGTGATCGGTGATCGGATTCGAGAATTCAACAATGCAAGCTCACGGTGGAGGGTGGTGTGACGTAGTTTTATTTTGATTTTGCCTTTGGTCACGTTCAAATTGTTGTTGAGTGGGATTCGGGTGATCGTAGGCACATTTGAATGGGAACAGCTTATGGTTATTGAAACGTGATTATTAAGGGTAAGGCAATCAAATTACGTACATATATTGTCCACGATATATTGAAGGAATTTCGAGGAACTGATCTTTTTCAGAAAGGGTCAAGATCACTTTCAACTTCTGTAGCCGACCTCATATGGTTACCTGATCGGTTGACACCTATATGCGCCTGACGACAAATTAAATTATTTGTCCCCGATCAGTTATACTGTCACCTGGCTAACTACAACCGTCTGACAAAATACCAGGGTTGTTCAAATTTGTTACGCTGGTACACATAACAAATGTTGACATTGACAGCCATTTTGATTATTAGTTTGACCTTCACAGGTAGACTTGATTTGGTGATCAAGGAATCTGTGTTAAATTTTGTGTGAAGAATGTGATTAGAAAAAACGCTGGCGCGAATGTATTATATCTGAGGGGGACTAGTTTTAAGGAGACAACATGGATATTGATGGATAAATAGATATCTTTCGAGGAAAATAAAAAAGTCAAAGCTTCAAAGCTGGCTACAGCCCTCTGACTACATGCACTCTAGTTTGGCTGACTACAGCCCTTTGGCTACATGAAGTGTTCCCTGATTGATTACAGCCGTCTAGTTATATGCAGTGTTGCTTGCAATGTAGTGTTGCCTGGCTACATGTAGTGTTGCCTGGCTACATAAATTGTTGCCTGGCTAGATGTTGTCTTACCTGGCTACATGTAGTATTGCGTGGCTAAATGTAGTGTTACCTGGCTACATGTAGTGTTGCCTGACTACATGTAGTGTTGCCTGGCTACATTTAGTGTTGCCTGGCTACATTTAGTGTTGCCTGGCTACATTTAGTGTTGCTTGGCTACATGAAGTGTTTCCTGACTACATGTAGTGTTGCCTTGGTACATGTAGTGTTGCCTGGCTACATGTAGTGTTGTGTTGCCTGGCTACATGTAGTGTTGCCTAGCTATATGTGGTGTTGCCTGGCTACATGTAGTTTTGCCTGGTTAGATGTTGTCTGGTCAGGTGTGGTGTTGCCTGCCTGACTACAGCAGTCTGGCTTTATGTATGTTGTCTGGGTTCGCTTAGTGCTAAATGTCATGTTACCTGGCTAAATGTACTGTCTGTCTGGCTACAACCATCTAGCTACATCAAGTGATGCATTGCGGGTTATAGCCTGCTTGCAGTGTTGTCTGGCAACAGATTGTATAAGAAGGGCTTTAATTTTTCTTCATGGGCCAGTCTGCCTTCGCGATATCTCTAATTGCACTTTGATAACGGTTGGTGGAAATTGCATCAGATATTGAGAGAGCTTGATGGAGACGGGCTTGAGTGCAATCCAAGGCGATGTGGGCTACTCGGAAAGTTAAGGGGTTTTGCCAGTTGCTTGGCTGCGTCTGGCCTGTTAAAAGATCTGTCATTTTAGGCCAGAACTAACATGCGTTTACTTTTAAACTAGCGAGGATTGTCGGGTCCAGGGTTTTTGGATATCTGAAATATAATATCTTGTTCAAGATAGAAAGCACCAACCCAAACTGGGAAGTACATGTTCCTTTTTGTTCCAAGGGTAGAAGTTCCTTTCGACCTGATCTCCAAATTTATATTTTTTTAGCCCGAATAAAGAATTTACCAAGAAATTCTTCGCACTTGAACAATCTTGGGAATTTTTGTGCCGCTTCTGAACAAGGAGCTGAAAATCCTGCTATAACCAAAAATATCACGGAACAAGATCAATAATTTTGCTAATTCTCTTCCACTAGGTATTAAAAATACCTTTTCTATAGGGTCCGCCAAATAACTTTTTTTTTTTTTTGAAAATGCTATAAAAAAAACTACTGAATATTTTCTCAAATTTCTTTTTTTATTTGAAAGTACAATCCTTCCGGTTAATAATGGAAAATAATTTCATTCAAATGACTGCCTCGGCTGGCCATGCAGTAGCCTACACGATCGGTCCAATTTTTAAGCACATTATCGATTGTGTGCAGCTGTATTTCACCAATGGCTTCACGAATATTGTCCTTTAAAGCGTCAATTGTCTCTGGCTTGTCGGCGTAACACTTATCTTTGACGGCACCCCACAAATAATAGTCCAACGGTGTCAAATCGCAGCTCCGAGTTGGCCAAACGACATCAGCTCTGCGGCTGATAATGCGATCTTCAAAAACAGGGCGCAAAACATCGAGTGTAGCTTCGGCTGTGTGGCACGTAGCGCCGTCCTGTTGAAACCAAATGTTGCCAATATCCTCCTCTTCAATTTTTGTGAACAAAAATTCGTTCAACATGGCCCGATAACGATCGCCATTGACTGTAGCGGCCACTCCTTGCTCATTTTCGAAGAAAAATGGCCCAATTATGCCTCTGGACCAAAATCCGCACCAAACAGTGGCTCGTTTTGGGTGCACCGGCTTTTCAATGTATGCGTGCGTGTTTTCTGTGCCCCAAATGCGACAATTTTGCTTGTTTACATACCCGCCAAGATCAAAATGAGCTTCATCTGAAAAGATGATTTTTTTGGCAAAATCGGCATCTTCTGTAAGTCGATCGCAGGCCCACTTAGCGAAGCGTTGTTCAAGCGTATACACAATCATATTCGTTCAGCGGAAGGATAAAACTAATTATCTGTCAAATCAGACATGAGCTAAGTGTTACCATTCACGAAATAAGCACTACTTGAAAAAAAAAAAACGTTAGATGGCGGACCCTTTAGTTAAAAACCATCGTTGTTCAATCTTATTTGCGAAATGAGCTAACCCTACTCCTAAACCTCAACCAATTCGAAAAAATAAAAATAATTCGATCTCCTTCATTCTCCTATCGTCACGATCGTCTTTTGATAGATTATGAACCCGAGTTTCAGCTCTTATTTGCTGAAAACAGATTACATGAAAACACTTGACTTGCTCTAAAACAAGCACGTTGATCGATAAAGGCACGAGAATCAAGCAACAATAAATTATTCAACAGAGATAAGGACGAGAAAAACATTCAATAAAAATATGTTTAAAAATAAATTCCTGTCGATCGTCACTAAATATATTTTGAATGAAAACGAGTGAGGCCTGGCAATACCTTAAATGTCATGTTCTTTGGTTCAAATACCAGTTCCTACCTTGACGTTAATTAAAATTTTAAAAAATTGGCGGTTGACGTACAATAGCTCTATCTTAACATGGACGAATTCCCAGTCGAATTCCCAGTGAACTTAAAAGCAATAATTTTATGCACTTTCCTGTAGCATGACCACATCCTTCCCAACAATAATCCGACCGGTAAACCCAGATAATAAACAATCCGGCCACTCGAATGCCATCATGCATGGGGATTAAACAACAGCTATCAGTCACGGGACGTAAATTTATGGGCCCAATCGGCTGAAAACTGACTCCAGCCATCTGTGCGAATTCGCATATTTGTGTTAAGTCGGATTTAACCCATTGAACTACGCAATCCCATTCATATCGCTCGAGCTCCAATAGTGCTGCATCTCGTGCCCCTAATGAAGCACATCACCATACAGTTGCATTCAAATCGAACCAAATTGCAAAATGCACATGTAACCTCTACGGTGCAGTGTTGCGTTGCTATTCTCATGCATTTTTATGAGCCCACCAGCTAGTTGCCCACCTTTCGGCTGACAGTTGGAAGTAATTAAACTATATGTAAGGCGGAAGATGGGCGCGTTTGATTGCAATTGTGCTACTTGAGTGCTGAGAGATTCACTTGTTGTGGATCGTAGCGAGATGGGTGAGTGGATGTTTTGTTCCACAGTTGGGGATAATTTGTGTGGGAGAGCTTGGGGACGAGGAAGCAATATACATGTTACCTGAACACGTTGATTGAATTCCTTCCTTTTTCTCTCTGTACTTTCATATAATTGGGTCGAATAAAAAGCTGCAGGGAAGAGAAACAGTAAATATTAGTGCCTATTAAGGCATGAAAGGATGACTTGTTAATTTGCACTGGAAATGACAGAAACAGAGGCTTAATCTCTACGAAGAGCATTACCATCCCATTTAACAACTAAATATAAGAAGGGAGAATGAATCTCTCCTTATGGCGAGAGAATAAGCGTATCATCAAGTGCTTGGTATAGAGTGACCACCTCCTACCATGGAGAACAATTTGGATATTCCTCCATGCTTTTTAGTGAGTGGTTCGCCCTACTAGATGACATGGAAACTAACGATCAAGCAAGACAGCTTGAAGCAGTATAACAGCAGTACAACAAAAGGTGTTGTCAAGGAAGCAACAGAAAGGAAGCAAACGATGTCACGGCAAACGAAAGCCCTAGTTCGACGAAGACTGCAAGGAAAAGTAAAACCCATTAGGTACCTTGTAAGACCTCAAACCCTGGGAAATAGTGTACAGATCATTGCAGACAAGAGAATGACAATGGAAAAGGGATAAGTAAGTTAACATTCAGGAAAAATAAGCAGGGATGAACGCTATTCGTTTTAGATCTGCTTTTTCTAGTCCTTTCTTAACTCTGTTCGCCTCCCCCAAGTCAGCGACTTAGGTCCACTTCTTTTCATTCCTACAATTGGCTAGTACTGCCAGACAGACACCTTAGATAGCGTTAGAGTTCATGAAGAAGCCAGAGCCAAGAGCTTCTGTTTTTATTCACTTATGTTGTGTGCGATTTTTTCCTTCACACAAGTGAATGGAACTTAAAGCTTAACGCCGATTCCAAACTGCGAGAGCCGAAAATTTTTTCAAGACAAGTGTACAACGGTGAGCTTCCCCAGTACCCCGCCGAGGAGGGAAGACGGGAAATAATCATTCGATGGCGTTGGTGTTATCGGGATCCGAACTTGCTCATCTTGCCTCAGCGGCCGACACACTACCCACTGCGGCACCTCGCTTCTATAGGTTAGGGTAAAAAAATCATATAAATACGAGTAGACCAAGATTCCCAAGAGGTCGAAGGAATAACATCAAAGTGAAGAAAAACGAAGTTAGGGTTGTCATCAAGTACCTCTCCTTGAAAAAATTGTCCTAAAAGGACAAACAAAGCGACTTGGTGAGAACATTGGAGGACTCCGTTCCTCAATATTCCACAATACCGCACTTGGCCAAGGAGTTTAAGCTCGACAGAATAACCACTAAAGACGAACATCACAAAGGACGCCCATCCACATCCGAAATTGTTGTGTTGGCAAATCGAAGAATGACTATCAGGCATTTAGTTGCGGTCACAGGGTTCTCATGTAGCAGTGTTCAAAGAGTCCTTGCAGACGAAATGCATATGAAAAAGTAGAATCTCGAGAAGTTCCAAACGGATCAGAAAAACATTTTTTTTTCTGACCATAGACGAGACCCGAATTTTGATCCTGAAACCAAACAATAATCGATGACTTGAAAGCAGGCCTCCTCGCTGATGCTAAAGATCTCAAATTCGGCGGGGAAGATTATGGCATTCGTTTTTTGAGATACTGAAGGAATAATTAAAAGGAGCCACTATTTTGGGATCTTACTACGTAGACCAAATAAGATTGCGAGGGGTCATTAAAGAAAGAAGACGTTACAAACTGCGGGCTGGATTACGGTTTCGCCAAGACGAAGCACAGGCTCACAAAGCCGCAGTTGCAATGGCTGCTATTCAAGAAACGGTATTAGAAATGTTAGTACCCGGCCTATTCGCCAGATCTAGCTCCCACTGACTTCCACCTCTTTTCTCGGCTCAAGGAACACAGGAACACATCCTGTCTAAGGAAAAAGCCCAGGCTTAGAAAAAAAAGTGAACTAACTATTGACTGTCGATCGCTTCGCTTGGTTGTGCTGTGAATCCATACTTCATAAACTTTAACAGCAAACACGTTACAAATGTCTCTCTCTGCGAGTAAGGAAAACATCTTGAAGAAAGTGGAGCGTTTCAACTTGAAGAGTCCAAGGAAAATCCTGACGGAGAACGTATCAAATGTTCGCAATGGACCCATACCCATGTTTAACGCAAACTCTCAAATGAAACCGCCACAGCAGCAGTTACAGTCTGTACCTGCTGCTCCGGTTGGCTCCGGTTTGGCTAATAAAGCAGCCGTTGCTGAAGAGAATTTATTGTCTTTCCAATTCAGTTTCCGGACATTAGGAGAGCGCTGAGTCACCATTTTGGACTGTAGGGGAAGTCGATCTATCCAAGGACTTGTGCCATTGGCAGAAACTGACACGCGAGGAATATCACTTTATCTCACACGGCATCAGATGGTATCGTTAACGAAAATCTTGTCGAACGTTTCACCCAGGAGGTTCAGGTGATCGAGGCCCGATGTTTCAACGGCTTCCAAGTTGCAACGAAGAACGTACACTCAGAGATCATCTTGATCGATACTTTCATCGCGGATCCGGCAGTGAGGGATTACCTCTTCAATTCAATTGAGACAATGCCATGTGTGAAGAAGAAGGCCGACTGGGCCCTTGCATGGATTTCAACCAAGTCGCGAATTTCGGCGAGCGTATCATCACATTCGCAGCAGTTGAAGGAATTTTCTTCAGTGGTGGTTTCGCCTCTATATCCTGGTTGAAGAAACGTGTCCTCAGGAATTAATCTCCCGTGACGAAAGCTCGCACTGTGACTTTGCTTGTCTCATGTTCAAACACTTGATACCGATGGCAAGCAAGGAGCGGATAGTCAAAATAATCTCAGAAGCAGTTAAGATCGAACAAGACTTCCTCACCGACGCCTAGTCCGTTGACCTATTCGGCCTGAAATGCGATTTCATGTCAAAGTACATTGGTTCGCAAACTCGGCGTGGCCAATGTCTATAACACAGTGCATCCTCTGAACTTCGTAGAACTCATCTCGCTCGATGGTAAGACGAATTTCTTCATGACGAAGTTTAACAGTTGGTCTGTCTGATACACCAAAAATTGTCTGGAGCTTAATACTTTTAAATGCCAATTGACCCCTTTGTCAAACTAATGCGTCAGATTTCCTTCCTATCTCTGTTTTTCCCACCGTTCAGATAATTTTCTTACAAATATCCGTCACAATCTTAATTAAAGCCATTTCAGCACTTGATTTCGTGAAACGACGGTCTAAGAAATTCGCCACCCACTCTTGATTTCTTGAAATGACGGTCTAAGAAATTCGCCACTCACTACGATATCAACCTTTATTCGTCCTATTTTTTTTTTTTTTTTTTTATAAGATTCCAGAGCTAACCTCTTATGGTGTTTGTCACACAACCTGGACGGGGTGCAGATGGTTTGTGTCGAAGATGTTCGTTCGCTACTCTCCGGGGGTGATTGTACTAGATAGGATTCGGTAGATTCGACTGAATTTGTCGCGTTGGTTGTAGTTCACAGTAATATTTTTCTTGTAAGAATGCACCTCTCCAGTGTGACTCCTTATCAAAATATTTTCATTTTCAGAATGAAGAGCACCCAAGAACGTTTCCTATGTTTTGCTTTCGAGTTCTATACTGGAACAATCCTTTGCTTTAAACTGTTTATCGAGACTCCTTTGAGATAGAATTTACTGCAACACCCTTTTAACACTATCTTTTCCAACACTAACTCTCTATAAATGCGAAATTCTCATCTCTTACTTACCCACCACCATACCTACTATGGCTCCAACGGACCTATTTTCCATATGCTGCGGAGTGTTATTCGATTCAGCCTCAATTAAAATTCTGTCTTCTCGGTCGCCCTCCTCAATCCCGATCAGAGCTTAATTTTGTTTTTTTTAGGTTAGACTAAGTATTAGTTATAATAAGTCAAATAAATGCGGGCATTAGACTAACGAAAACTCACCTAGATCGTCGCTCTTTCTACGTAACCCTTCCAGGTTTGCAGAGCTCCCCAGTCGCAGACCTGGCTGTTGGGATATATTTGTATTCGGATGGTAAGCTACGTCATTTGGGCTCAGCTCAACCTTATTTTTGTACCTTACTGGTAAAACCATGAAGCCTGCATCATCTTTGTACAGTTTCAAGCTTTTCCAGTACTCTTGATTAACCGAAAAATGGCCCTACGAATAGGTGTTGAAAGTGTTATGATTCAAACGGTAGGATGTGGCTAATGATATTGTTGATCTCCGATCAGAATTGTGTTGGCCGTTTGCTGTATTTAAGGATACCTTTACGAGTACTTATGAATGTAAATAAAACAAAAATATGTTTAAAAAATAACGGAAATTTTGAGTTTTTGGAATGGATTTTTAATTTGATATTATTTACTTAATCACGGTGGACCTAGTAATCAAAATACTTGATCCTTGAATTCAGAACTTGGTCATCGTATAACACTTTACCACCATATCACTTAAAGCCTTTTCTCCGGACTGTACTACTACGCACCTTTGGTAAACACGACTCTACGAACTTGACACTCCAAACACTCAAATAACGTTTACATTTTTACTCTTTGACCAGTCCACACTTCCCACCTGTTTAAGTCGTGAAAACATGGACAAGTCTTCGTTGAATAGGGTAAGTAACCTTCCTAAAAGGTTTCCGTTCTATGAAAGGAATAAAAATAGCCAATCCTCTCGCACCTATTGTTTCATAGACAACCTACAAGCCCCAGTGTTCATCATTAACAACAATAAAATGAAAAAAAAACCTTGACACAAATCCCCTTTGAGTTTGCATTTACAATAAAATGTAGCCGCACTCCCTCTACCACCCCTTGAGCCACTTCAATCACATTCAGTATCACAAATAGTCTGTCGAGCTTTTTCTAATCAATTTTCCTTTCTTTTCTCGAAACCAAACAGCGACAGATAATGGAGGCGTACATCCGACAGAAGCGTGCCTCGCCGGGTATGGTACAGGCAAACGATGTGCAAATGATGCGACCCATGTCCGGTGTACGAAGTAGTCGAGAGCTACAAGCATACGATGGACCAATGCAATTTATGGGCTCACCAAACAATCCCGATCAGCTGACGACAACGAGTAATTCCAATTCCAATCGAACGACGTCATCTTCCAATCGCCAGGAAGGTATCACGTCATATGTGCTATGCCACTATAGAGTTGCTCTTTCCATCATCATCTTGTACTTGTTGTTATAGATCTGATAGAGGAAATCTCATCGCACGAGATTGAGGACGAGGAAAGCAGTCCGGTCGATGCGAATCAGGCATCGAAGTCAAGTGCAGCCGATACGCCGGAGGACTTTGCCAATCGTAACGTAGCTGGTGCAGCTCCAATTACGCCTTCGATGTGTGCCGACACGAGTCGAGGCTCACAGCAGACATCCAACGAGCTGGAGGGCGAAGTTGTTGGACAAATTGATCAATTTGTGATGCAACCAGCGCCGCAGGGTGTCTTATTTAAGTGTCGTATAACGAGAGACCGCAAAGGCATGGATCGGGGATTATTTCCTATCTACTATCTGCACTTAGAACGGGATTATGGGAAAAAGATATTTCTCTTGGGCGGTAAATACAAAACAAAATGCATTGAAGTGATTTGATGATGAGGTTTTTTATTCCAGGACGTAAGCGCAAGAAAAGCAAGACTTCAAACTACATAATCAGTTGTGACCCGACAGACTTGTCGCGGCAAGCTGATGGATTTGTCGGAAAGCTGCGGTCGAACGTGCTTGGGACAACGTTCTCGGTGTTTGACAAGGGCAGCAAAGACGACACGGAGAATCCCAGACTAGATTTGGCAGCTATTATATACGTAAGTAGCATAACACGTATTTTTTTTTCTTTTTTTTTTTTTGCCTGATTCAATAACAATACAATGGAATCCCAATTCTCATAGACCAGTTGCTAGTTCTATTGAACTACTCAATTGCGAAGGAGCGAAAGCATAAAGCTCTTCGTCATGTGCGAAACAACAATTTGTTTTATTGAATTGATTAACAACACGAATTGTGTTATCAATTCGAGTCGAGCTTTGGATGAGGAATGTTATGATAAGATGCGGAAAAAATGTGCTAAGCAAGTTGGCGTCAGTTGACTGGGAGAGTGGACAAGTGACAGCAACATCACGTGTTAGTCGCACTAAAAAGACGTGGTGACGTGCCTAATGAGTTAAAGCCTGATAAGATGTTTATTCTCCTTGCGGTAAACAAATTTTTTTTGAAGTATGAAGGGCGTACGATGAACCTATCTATTTCGGTGATTATGTAGAGGTCAACTATCACCATGCGTCAGTAGCAATGTCTTTGTCTGTTCTATGAAACATAAACTTAGTAACTACTGTAGGTTGAATCAAGTCTATATTTTTTCGGAGTGTTATCAGTCTCGTGTCTGAACCAGGCTTATCAATCTTACATTTGGGTCATCGGCACTATCATAGTCGCTTGTAATAGAGACCTTCAGATACTATCTACTCGGGTCGCCGTCTCCAGGATCTGTTGGAGCTGCCCAATCTGCCCTTGGATTGCGAGCAAGATCGAACAGACATCCACCTCGGCCTCCAGTACCTTAGAGACAGGCACTGAGGCTTTTGGAACAGCCATGTGCTTTTGTACCGTCTTTCCCGAACCTGCCGCCATTTGGGCGTAGGTCAACTTGGGTGTGACGGCTGGTGTTTGGAAGCGACCCGAGGGACGCTTCTCCTCGACCTTCTGCTTACGGGCCAGGTTTTCTTTCTTGATGTCCTGAAACTTAGGACATCCCCGATAGTTTGCAGGGTGTTCTCGATTCCGATACAAAACACATTCGAGCTGCTCTCTGTCCGCTACCTATTCCCAAGGTCGCATTCCTCGTTTTTGTGGTTCTTTGCGCACTTAACGTTAACGCAGCGATGCGATTTTGCAGTTTGACGCGGCGTGCTCGAACCTTAGGCAACGGATAAATTGCAAAATGTTTCCGCTCCTCTTTAAATTTTTCCATGTGACAGTCTGGGATGCTAAGGAAGTAGTAGTCCTTAGCCTCTCCAGCTTGCTGCTGGATATGAGCTGCACTACGAAGAAGGGTATTACTCGCTTCTCCCTTCGGGAGCTTACCGTGGAGAATGGCTTAACTCCCACGAATTTGAGGTCGTCATTCTCGAACTCTTTGAGCTCTGAGAGCATTTCCTCGGTATCTGTGATCGACTCCACCCCTTTGAGGAGCAGAAAAACTCCGTCGTTGACTCTTTCAATAGGCTTTTTATCCGCTTATGCTGTTCCAGTGTCTTGCACTGAATAGCATAGCGTTTTTGGCATAAACATTTAATTTGAAAATTTCCTACACCAATAGCATACTTACAGAGATGGTCTCTCGCAGGGCTGTGGTATAGGTAAAGATGGGTGGTACCTCCTCCTTTTTAGGGCGCTGTTGCTGCTCTGCGGTTGTTGTTGCTGCTGTTTCTGCTGCGGCTGTTGTTGTTGCTGCTGTTTCTGCTGCTGCGGTTGTTGTTGATGCTGTTTCTGCTGCTGCGGTTGTTGTTGTTGCTGCTTCTGTTGCTTCAGCTTTTGTTGCTGCTGTTTCTGTTGCTGTGGTTGTTGTTGTTGCTTCTGTTTCTGCTGTTGGGGCTGTTGTTGTTGCTGCTGCTTCTTATGCGGCTGCTGTTGTTGTTGCTGCTTTTGCTGGAGGGCGGCTGTTGCCTGCTCCTTTTTTTTCAGCTCCTTCATCTTTTCGACTACGGCCTGCAGCTGGGCGCGTAGGAAGCGTTCTTTCTCTTTAAGTTCGCTACGCACTTCCTCCGTAGGCGAACTTGAAAGGCGGCAAAGGGGTTGTTGTCCCCCGTGTAACGACCTTCCCTACCATCTACAGCTATGACCAACGGATTTGTCTTGGCCCGATTCGGGGTCGCCCATGAAGACGTATAAGCATTTCCTCCATGTTCCATCCAATCAGATTAAGTCAATCCTTAAGTTTTTCGACAACAATTTTTGTTGTCTATATCGAAATCACAGAAATGTACTTTTCAAGATTTTAGACGTAGCCAGACCAGAACTTTGGCATCGTTGTCTAGTGACCCCGATAGTCACCCTTTACGGGAGGCACAGAATTCACCTCTCGCCTACTTGTCTACGATATCAAACTTTATTTTATCCTCAGTTACTAAATTTTCTGAAAATATTGACCACCTATTGCTCGTCTTCAGGACACAAATATACTCGGTTTCAAGGGTCCACGCAACATGACTGTACTTCTTCCCGGCATGACCGAGGACGATCAACGTGTAAAAATTAGTTCAGCCGATCCCCGTCAACAAGGTCTACTAGATAGCTACAAATCAAAGGTAAGCCTCCAAGTCTATAGCCTGCTTTAGCACCATTTAATTCTATTCTCTCTCCAGATCGCCGATAACATAGTTGAACTGCACAACAAGACCCCAGTATGGAACGACGAGACCCAGTCCTACGTGCTGAACTTTCACGGCCGCGTCACCCAGGCATCTGTGAAGAACTTTCAACTCGTTCATGACTCGGATCCCGACTACATAGTCATGCAATTCGGACGAACGTCCGAGGACGTCTTTACTATGGACTATCGATATCCGCTATGTGCGATGCAAGCATTCGCCATAGCTCTTAGCAGTTTCGACGGCAAGATTGCATGTGAATAGGGAGGAATTATCCTTTTTTCTGTTTTTTTTTCGGTATTCGCATAGACTAAAGACAAATGCAATTTAGGTTAGTTTGCATAACATTTTGTATTCAATTGCGCAAACATAGCGTCGATATGACGCTGTATCGGGGAAGGATGTTTGGAAAACTACTTAGTTACCATAGAACCTGCATTTCGAAGCAAACATCCTTATTTCACTGTACATGGTGTATGTTTGATCCTGCTACATATCATTCCTATAGCTTTCATTCTAGTCACTTGTAAAAGTTTATTTTGTAATTTCATGGAAATAGGGTGTGTTTTCAAATTAACTGACAAGCAACTGGCAAAGTTTGTTACCGGATGTTGCTGTCTTAGTTTTAATTTACATTTTAAGCTATTTTAAAAATAAATAATATTTTCCATCAATTTCTGTTCATATAGTCGAGGGTAATTCTGAAACTTCTTAGCATAAAGATGACTAGCACAAAAGCCTTATTTAGAATATGATTTAACGCTTGAATATCACGTGTGATAAGTTGAACAACCTTAAACCGGCATAAAAAATATAATTATTAAGTCAAGCGTCAAAAAAAAATACTTTTAGTCAAAATTACAAAATTAAAATCATACAAAAAGTATTTTTAACTTTTTTTTTTAATATTTGCTCAAGACTACAAGGAAAAATCATCTAACTGTCGGACATATTAAAATATTTATGTATAAAAAAAAAAAAACTTTTATTTACATTTTGGAAATATAAAAATCAAAATTTAAAATAAAATAAACAACCCAGGTGTTAATGGAACTGTTTCTATTGGCGACTAGCCTAAAGGTGTTTTTATTTATATTTGTGGGGTTCTTCTTCTTCTCCGGCGTAACAGCTCATAGCGAGCCTGGGCCTTCTTCAAAAAGTCTTTTCAACTGGCACGATATTTCGCCAGCAGTCTCCAGCGCCACATGCCTAGTTAATTGAGATCTCCTTCCACTTGCTTGCGCCACCTTAAATTCGACCGTCCTCGAACGCGTTGCCGTCGGCGTTGGATCCGTAGACGCCGTACTACGCTCATGTCGTACAGCCCACTGTGTTCAGTCTTCTCCTCCATTCCCCATTTACGCAAACCGGACCGAAGATCGAGCGCAAAATTTTTCTCTCAAAACGACCCAGGACCTCCTCATCCGCTTTCGATAAGCTCCATGCATCTGTGCCATAAAGTAGGACCGGGATGATAAGGGTCTTGCATATGGTCACCTTGGTTTTCCGAGAGAGGGCTCTGCTTCTCAATTGCCTCCCGAGCCCAAAGAAATAACGGTTGGCAAGAGTTATTCTGCTTGATTTCGGCACTGATGTCATTCCTGCATGTCACTGCGGAGCCAAGGTAGACGAAGTCCTTGGCTAACTCAAAATTATGCTTGCCAATATGTGGGTTGTGTCCTTTTTCGACGACCGCATATATTTCCCCTTGCTCTCAAGTCCCATCTTAGCCGCTTCCGTCTCAATGCTCGTAAATGCCTCATTGATGTCTCGCTGAGCTCGACCAATTATGTCAATGTCGTGGGCACATAATCGAGCAGTTGTACGAACTTGAAAAGATCGCGCCCCTCCAGTGAGTTTTGCACGATTTTTTCAAGAATGTTGAAAAAGTCACACGATAGCTTGTCGCCCTGTCTGAAAGACTCGGTTAGGTGGCTTCCGAGCCTGGTGGAGCAGCGAGAATTCTCCAATGTCATCCTGCACAACCTGACGAGCTTGACAGTGATGTCAAAACTAGATATGGCGCTTATAGTTCGTCTCTCTGCACGCTATCGTATTCGGCCTTAAAGTCGATAAATAGATGGTATGTGTCGGAACTCGTTAGTTTTTTCCAGGATCTGCCGTAGTGTGAATATATGATCGATGGTGGACTTCCCGGGCCTGAGACCACACTATCAATCAGTTTATTAACATATTGTTTCAGACGTTGACACAAAACAGCAGAGAAGATCTTGTAAGCGATGTTCAGGAGACTTATACCTCTGTAATTAGCGCAGACAAACGGGTCTTCTTTCTTGTGGATCAGGGAAATGATACAAAGATTCCATTCATCGGGCATGCATTCCTCTGACCATATCTGCACACTCCCAACTAGCTCATCTCCAGCTGCCTTAAAGAGCTCGGCAGGTAGTTCGTTCTGCTCATACAGCTCACGAGTAGCTCTCGTCCTTCTGTGTAGCGCCGCTTAATAGTCTTGCTGCTTGGCTGCATGTGCCCTCCTACACTCGTCGTCAAACCACGAGTTCTTTGTTGGTGGCGTTTTGAAACCTAGTACCTCAGAGGCAGCACTCTCTAAGGCTTGTTGACAGCAGGTCCATTGGTCTTGTACGGTGTTGGAGGGTTTTCCAAGAGCCTGAGGGAGACGCGATCGGCATATGCTCTGGCGGTCTCATGCGATTGCAGCATGACAACGTTATAGCCCGCAGGCCTTACTCGATTTTTCTGAGCCAAGCATATTCGCAGTCACAACCTGGCTGCCACAAGATAGTGGTCCGAGTCGATGTTGGCTCCTCGGAAAGTTCGTACATCCTGAATATCGGACACGTGCCTGCCATCAATCGCAATGTGGTCAATCTGTTTGACGGTTGATTGATCCGGAGATCGCCAGGTCCCCTTGTTAGCCCGTGCTAGCAACTAGGAGGTTCCTCCCCGTTGCGAAGTCTTTCAGTCTGAATCCATTTTCGGATGTGGCGTTGTGTAGGCTGTGCTGTGCCAATGACCCTATCAAAAGTGACTTCTTTGCCCAGTTTCGCGTTAAAATCTTCTAGCACGATTTTAACATCGTTGTTGGGACATTGGGCATTTATGTTCTATCTAGGAGATCGTAGAAGTCGTCCTTTGTAGCGTCATCCCTGTCGTCAGTGGGGCGTTGGCGCAAATTAGGCTGATGTTGGATAATTTAGCCTTGATGCGGATTGTTATGAGGTGTTCGCTTACATACCGAAAGCTCAAGACTTTTTGCCTAAGTCTACCTCCACGAAACTGCATCCGAATAAGCGTTGCTTCCTCTTCTTGTAGTAGTCGTCGTAATAAATGTCGCAGTTTTTCATCCGCTTTCTACCCAGTCCATCCCATCGCACTTCCTGGATTGCGGTAATATCTGTTTTATAGCAGTCTAGGGCCTCTGCAAGTTGTTCGGCTGCACGTGGTCTGTTGAGGGACCTAACATTCCATGAGCCAAATGTCATTTTTCCAAAGCCGAATGTCATTTTTCGTTTCCATTTTCGTTTTATTGTTTGGGTCGTCAACAGTGAATCCGTCCTTTTTTTAAATCCGAGCCTTTTTTCGGTTCTTTTCGCCGGGCCGAAGCCAAACTGACATTTATCCTGTTTTGTGGCGCAGGGGAGGTGAAAATAGGACTTACTAACAGAGAAGCTAGGTGTTCGGTTGCAGTGGCTTCTACTCGTTATTTTGCAGCCCCTACGAGGCCTTTGTTAGTCGGTTACCGCTCTTCAGATTATTTTAAAAATTAAAGCCGATAGGGGTAATTTTTAAGACAAGGTTTAATTAGAAGTCGGCCTAAAAGAGCGGTGTTTGCTTTACGCAGCACTCTGGATATTGGCTCATGGTAACCATAGTTCCATGATCCAGGATTAAGTGAAATCATTTGAATCTGTGAGGGGACCACGAAGGGCAAAAAGAATAAACCTATGTTCGTTGGACGGTTTGAAATCGCGCAGAATGCATAAGAGGGGGCCATACCAGCATATTCAAGAGGGTGCCTTACGAAGGTAAGAAGGCTGAATTGGCACGTAATGTTGTCGATGTGAAGGCGAAAGTTTAGTTCTCGGTCACAAGTAACACCTAAGTCAACTAAAGTCATGCAATTCGGACGAACGTCCGAGGACGTCTTTACTATGGACTATCGATATCCGCTATGTGCGATGCAAGCATTCGCCATAGCTCTTAGCAGTTTCGACGGCAAGATTGCATGTGAATAGGGAGGAATTATCCTTTTTTCTGTTTTTTTTTCGGTATTCGCATAGACTAAAGACAAATGCAATTTAGGTTAGTTTGCATAACATTTTGTATTCAATTGCGCAAACATAGCGTCGATATGACGCTGTATCGGGGAAGGATGTTTGGAAAACTACTTAGTTACCATAGAACCTGCATTTCGAAGCAAACATCCTTATTTCACTGTACATGGTGTATGTTTGATCCTGCTACATATCATTCCTATAGCTTTCATTCTAGTCACTTGTAAAAGTTTATTTTGTAATTTCATGGAAATAGGGTGTGTTTTCAAATTAACTAACAAGCAACTGGCAAAGTTTGTTACCGGATGTTGCTGTCTTAGTTTTAATTTACATTTTAAGCTATTTTAAAAATAAATAATATTTTCCATCAATTTCTGTTCATATAGTCGAGGGTAATTCTGAAACTTCTTAGCATAAAGATGACTAGCACAAAAGCCTTATTTAGAATATGATTTAACGCTTGAATATCACGTGTGATAAGTTGAACAACCTTAAACCGGCATAAAAAATATAATTATTAAGTCAAGCGTCAAAAAAAAATACTTTTAGTCAAAATTACAAAATTAAAATCATACAAAAAGTATTTTTAACTTTTTTTTTTAATATTTGCTCAAGACTACAAGGAAAAATCATCTAACTGTCGGACATATTAAAATATTTATGTATAAAAAAAAAAAAACTTTTATTTACATTTTGGAAATATAAAAATCAAAATTTAAAATAAAATAAACAACCCAGGTGTTAATGGAACTGTTTCTATTGGCGACTAGCCTAAAGGTGTTTTTATTTATATTTGTGGGGTTCTTCTTCTTCTCCGGCGTAACAGCTCATAGCGAGCCTGGGCCTTCTTCAAAAAATCTTTTCAACTGGCACGATATTTCGCCAGCAGTCTCCAGCGCCACATGCCTAGTTAATTGAGATCTCCTTCCACTTGCTTGCGCCACCTTAAATTCGACCGTCCTCGAACGCGTTGCCGTCGGCGTTGGATCCGTAGACGCCGTACTACGCTCATGTCGTACAGCCCACTGTGTTCAGTCTTCTCCTCCATTCCCCATTTACGCAAACCGGACCGAAGATCGAGCGCAAAATTTTTCTCTCAAAACGACCCAGGACCTCCTCATCCGCTTTCGATAAGCTCCATGCATCTGTGCCATAAAGTAGGACCGGGATGATAAGGGTCTTGCATATGGTCACCTTGGTTTTCCGAGAGAGGGCTCTGCTTCTCAATTGCCTCCCGAGCCCAAAGAAATAACGGTTGGCAAGAGTTATTCTGCTTGATTTCGGCACTGATGTCATTCCTGCATGTCACTGCGGAGCCAAGGTAGACGAAGTCCTTGGCTAACTCAAAATTATGCTTGCCAATATGTGGGTTGTGTCCTTTTTCGACGACCGCATATATTTCCCCTTGCTCTCAAGTCCCATCTTAGCCGCTTCCGTCTCAATGCTCGTAAATGCCTCATTGATGTCTCGCTGAGCTCGACCAATTATGTCAATGTCGTGGGCACATAATCGAGCAGTTGTACGAACTTGAAAAGATCGCGCCCCTCCAGTGAGTTTTGCACGATTTTTTCAAGAATGTTGAAAAAGTCACACGATAGCTTGTCGCCCTGTCTGAAAGACTCGGTTAGGTGGCTTCCGAGCCTGGTGGAGCAGCGAGAATTCTCCAATGTCATCCTGCACAACCTGACGAGCTTGACAGTGATGTCAAAACTAGATATGGCGCTTATAGTTCGTCTCTCTGCACGCTATCGTATTCGGCCTTAAAGTCGATAAATAGATGGTATGTGTCGGAACTCGTTAGTTTTTTCCAGGATCTGCCGTAGTGTGAATATATGATCGATGGTGGACTTCCCGGGCCTGAGACCACACTATCAATCAGTTTATTAACATATTGTTTCAGACGTTGACACAAAACAGCAGAGAAGATCTTGTAAGCGATGTTCAGGAGACTTATACCTCTGTAATTAGCGCAGACAAACGGGTCTTCTTTCTTGTGGATCAGGGAAATGATACAAAGATTCCATTCATCGGGCATGCATTCCTCTGACCATATCTGCACACTCCCAACTAGCTCATCTCCAGCTGCCTTAAAGAGCTCGGCAGGTAGTTCGTTCTGCTCATACAGCTCACGAGTAGCTCTCGTCCTTCTGTGTAGCGCCGCTTAATAGTCTTGCTGCTTGGCTGCATGTGCCCTCCTACACTCGTCGTCAAACCACGAGTTCTTTGTTGGTGGCGTTTTGAAACCTAGTACCTCAGAGGCAGCACTCTCTAAGGCTTGTTGACAGCAGGTCCATTGGTCTTGTACGGTGTTGGAGGGTTTTCCAAGAGCCTGAGGGAGACGCGATCGGCATATGCTCTGGCGGTCTCATGCGATTGCAGCATGACAACGTTATAGCCCGCAGGCCTTACTCGATTTTTCTGAGCCAAGCATATTCGCAGTCACAACCTGGCTGCCACAAGATAGTGGTCCGAGTCGATGTTGGCTCCTCGGAAAGTTCGTACATCCTGAATATCGGACACGTGCCTGCCATCAATCGCAATGTGGTCAATCTGTTTGACGGTTGATTGATCCGGAGATCGCCAGGTCCCCTTGTTAGCCCGTGCTAGCAACTAGGAGGTTCCTCCCCGTTGCGAAGTCTTTCAGTCTGAATCCATTTTCGGATGTGGCGTTGTGTAGGCTGTGCTGTGCCAATGACCCTATCAAAAGTGACTTCTTTGCCCAGTTTCGCGTTAAAATCTTCTAGCACGATTTTAACATCGTTGTTGGGACATTGGGCATTTATGTTCTATCTAGGAGATCGTAGAAGTCGTCCTTTGTAGCGTCATCCCTGTCGTCAGTGGGGCGTTGGCGCAAATTAGGCTGATGTTGGATAATTTAGCCTTGATGCGGATTGTTATGAGGTGTTCGCTTACATACCGAAAGCTCAAGACTTTTTGCCTAAGTCTACCTCCACGAAACTGCATCCGAATAAGCGTTGCTTCCTCTTCTTGTAGTAGTCGTCGTAATAAATGTCGCAGTTTTTCATCCGCTTTCTACCCAGTCCATCCCATCGCACTTCCTGGATTGCGGTAATATCTGTTTTATAGCAGTCTAGGGCCTCTGCAAGTTGTTCGGCTGCACGTGGTCTGTTGAGGGACCTAACATTCCATGAGCCAAATGTCATTTTTCCAAAGCCGAATGTCATTTTTCGTTTCCATTTTCGTTTTATTGTTTGGGTCGTCAACAGTGAATCCGTCCTTTTTTTAAATCCGAGCCTTTTTTCGGTTCTTTTCGCCGGGCCGAAGCCAAACTGACATTTATCCTGTTTTGTGGCGCAGGGGAGGTGAAAATAGGACTTACTAACAGAGAAGCTAGGTGTTCGGTTGCAGTGGCTTCTACTCGTTATTTTGCAGCCCCTACGAGGCCTTTGTTAGTCGGTTACCGCTCTTCAGATTATTTTAAAAATTAAAGCCGATAGGGGTAATTTTTAAGACAAGGTTTAATTAGAAGTCGGCCTAAAAGAGCGGTGTTTGCTTTACGCAGCACTCTGGATATTGGCTCATGGTAACCATAGTTCCATGATCCAGGATTAAGTGAAATCATTTGAATCTGTGAGGGGACCACGAAGGGCAAAAAGAATAAACCTATGTTCGTTGGACGGTTTGAAATCGCGCAGAATGCATAAGAGGGGGCCATACCAGCATATTCAAGAGGGTGCCTTACGAAGGTAAGAAGGCTGAATTGGCACGTAATGTTGTCGATGTGAAGGCGAAAGTTTAGTTCTCGGTCACAAGTAACACCTAAGTCAACTAAAAAGTTGACAGAAAGACAAACTTCATGACACAGCTAACCCAGGTCCTGGAAAGCGAAGAGAAGCTCTTATGGGAGTAAGTCTTATCTTTATACTGAACACGAGATGGGGTTTTTAACACCAAATTCTGAACCTGTTTAGTTCTGAGTAGAGGGAAGAGGAATCAGCAGAAGATGATATACGTTTGGTGATTTTTTAGTCATCAACGTATACGGAATGATAGAAGTTCTCGGTAACAAAATGAACATCATTATTCATTAATTAGGAAAAATATCAGTGGGCCGAGATGGCTGCCTTGGGGGACTCCGGAGGTGGCTTTGATTGGATCAGAAATACAATATGTGATCTGAAAATAACATTGTGCTGACGGTCTTCGAGACAAACTCAATTAGGTGAATGGTTGCCGATCGAACTTTTAGGAACCCAATCTGATTTGTGAATAAGGTGGGCCTACAGTGTAAGAGTATTGTGTCGTAAACTATACTCTCAAAGGGTTTGAGTTTGAGTTCAGCAATGGAGCTATAGTTGCACACTTCATTATTTTGTCATTTTATGTGGATATCAATCCACATTTGAACATTTTTCCAAAGTTGAGGAATTTGAGGTGGGAACATTTTTTTAAAAACTATAGCGGGGAGGCAACAAGACCGGACGAGTAGTCGTCGTTTAAGTTGCGTATTCTCTCGATGATAAATGCGGAAGTTATATTCATTGACGCTAAAGGCTTCTCGCCAGCGCTGTCTTCCATATAACGAAAGTAGGCATGATTGCTGAGAGGGATTTGTTCGGTGAAGGATTGGCTGAAGAAATGGGCAGAAAAGTTTGGAACTATTTTCGCATCATTGGAGGAAGTTGAGAAAATTAAAAGTCGAGGCATGAATTGAAGAAATTATTGGGATCGGTGATAAAAGAGGAATGTATTCGGTACAGGTAGAGAGATTCGCATAGTTGCGCGAATTCCGTGTAAGGCTTCAGGTAAGTAGAAAGATAGGCATGCCACCATGTATTTCTTAGTGCAACTCTTTTTTTGGGTGAATATGGGATGGACGGAATAAATGGGGGGTGGTCGTGGTGCAATGGCAACCATCACCGACTGTTGAGCGGAAGGCCGGTAGTTCTAGTCTGTCCATAGCCAAGAACAAATACTATTCGGAAAAACTGTGCAACAACATTAGTTTTGAATGAGAGATGATCAAAAAGTGCTGACGCAGACATAACACTTCGAAATTCATACTCTGTGTGTGCATTTCTAATATAACATCTTAATGGCATGGAAATAAAAAAAAATTACTGTGACGTACAACCAACACGACAAATTCAGTCGATTCTATCGAATTCTATCTAGGACAATCATACACGGAGTGTAGTGAACAAACATCTTCGGCACGAACTATCTACACCCCGTCCAGGTTGTGAGACAAACACCAAATGAGCGTAACTCTTGAACCTGTGCGAACTCTATAAAAAACAAGCAACTGATGACTCTGGAGTAGAATGAGGCAAGAATATCATCTGAGGACATGTGCATGTTAAGGTTTATGAGAAGTAATACGTATTTTGGGATTGGAGAATGGTGTATTGATTGTCGAATGAAAGTGTTTCCGATAAGAGTGACTGAAGCGGATCTAAGTTGGGGACATGAAATGGTTACTTGAGACAATAATGCAGTTTTCGGCATCAGATGAGAAGATCGGGTCAAGTTATCTATTCATGCTAATGGTTATGTTACTGAGTAGAAGGAGACAAAAGTGGGAGATACGATCTATGAAGAGGATTTTCTTATCAGGCGAAGTAAGAGTGAGTCTCTTCGTCACATTAAGCAATTAAAGCATGGAAGAATGAAATCGCCACTGAGACTGATAGCGTCACTGAAGTCAGCGATATCAAATATGAAATCTGTGAAGCAACAGCTTTAGGCATCCCCAAAAAGTAGATTCTTTCAACCATTTGTTGTCACTCAGTAATTGCTTCGAATGGCCGAATAGTCTCATCGGTTGGATTGGATTTGGAGGATACCCAGCGTCACTGGTTGACTCAACAGCTCTGCAGGATCTCGGCAATGCGGTAAGCGACGAACTCTTTATGATAACGAAGGTCGGAGCGGAGCCAGTGCAAGACCGTCTTTGAATCGGTCCAATAAATGCAGTCGGCGATGACATTCAAGAAAGGTGTTACAGAGTCTTGTCCCGAGGATCACTGTGAATTCTAGACTTCTTCTTCTAGTCCCAAAAGGCTTCTAACTAGAAGAAGCTAACTAACTAGAATTCATTAAGGTGCTGGTTCTAACTAGAAGAAGCCTTTTGGGACTTACCCTAGTCTTACCAGAAACGAATGA
The DNA here is from genome assembly GCA_958301585.1 of Merodon equestris. Lineage (NCBI taxonomy): Eukaryota > Metazoa > Arthropoda > Insecta > Diptera > Syrphidae > Merodon > Merodon equestris. The sequence continues at coordinate 113,414,646 of OY284416.1, forward strand.
TACGTGGACATCTCTACCACATTCGAAGGTATGTGGCGGCGCTAAAGGCTTCTTCACTGGCGTTGACGAATGTATGTAGATCCATTCGAGTGGCTGCGGTCAAGCCGTGACATCTAGGGAACTTGAATGTTGCCAGGCTCGGCAACTGCGCCTTTAATTCCCTTCAGCGTTCAAGTAGTTCACTGGGAATTGGTTCATTCCATCAAATCCCAAGGCGCCCGACTGTCTTGAGTATGATTTTCAGGGGCAGCGTGTAGTTGGCTATTATTCTAAGTGAGTCGAAGATGGACATGGTGAGCACAAGGAATTCCCTTTTGGTTGGGCACCTCCCTCCAATTATAATGTCTCGATTAACGCGAAGACATCCTCCTCGCTGCTCCAATAAAGGCCCAAGACTTTCCCATTCGTGGCGGTTTCCACGTTCAGATCGACCGCTTCAGAAGCGCTCCCCGAATCCGGGGGTGACAGGTTTCGCAGGATCTCCCTTGAATTGGAGGTGAAATTATGTAGCTTGAACCCCGCGTGCTTGTGGATGTCGACGACGTTGGTAACGGCGATGGCCTCCGTCACATTATCGAGGTCAAGGGGTCACATGCGGCCAATCCCAGCTTCGGGCGCATAACTGTCGGACCACTCCCTGGACTGGCAATTATTAGTATCTCTGGCTTGGCACCGTGATAGTTGGGTAAAGAGATATCGGGACGGCTACGCAAGGTTAAGTCCGAGGCGACAAAGGTCTGAGTTGGCAGACAAAGTTCTTCGACTCTCTGAACACCGCTTAGCTTGAACCTTTCGACACCTTCCCGATCGACACTTACAAGCACACTTACAGCAAAGGATTTCTTGACTTCACAATCCATTGTAGGCACAGTTCCTTGGGCTTTCCGTTGATGCTCAGGCGTTTGGTTAATTCTGAGCTCATGGTTGTGACGGACGAGCCTTCGTCCAGCAAAGCGAATGTTCGGGCCATCAAACTGCCGCTGTAGATTCTTACGGGTAAGACTCTGAAGAGGATCCTCGCATCTCTCGTATCTTCGCACCGCAGCAAAGATCTGTTGACTTTATCGCAGCCTCCATCTCGTGTGATGGTGTGGGTATTAAAGCGCTTGATGCCGAACATTAACGCTACACTGAGTCCAATCCAGTCTCTTGGTCAGGGTTCGTTAGGTGCTGGTTCATTCCACCCGACTCCAGATACACTATCAGGTTTTGCACCGTCACTATTAGCTCCAACTTGTTTTCTGGAATCGGCAGAAATTCCTTCACTCCTCAGTTGGCTCTGCACGAGGAACTCTGGGCGGCTGAAGCTCCAGACTCCAAACTCGCCATCACTTGTTCTATGTAATTAGGGTGGATATGTAGGGACTCCACGATCTCCCTTGCCTCCCCTTTTACACACGTTGATATATTCAAACATGTTCGTCAACTGTACGAAGGCTGCGCAGAACATCGGCCACTCTTTCGGCTTGCCACGAAATTCCGGCAGATCATGCAGCTTTCGATGGGGAGCATAGGTGATAAATGAGTGTTGTTGTCGTTGGACGGGGACAGAGGCAAGACACTGCTGTTGGTATCCAGTTGCTCCGATAACGGCGGCAAAATGACAAATTAACCGCGTTACAGAGGCGACAATAATATTAATTTACGCGCGCTGTTCAAGTGACAAATCCAGGAACCACCAATGAGACGTACCACTTAAAATGGCCGCGGACGTTTGCCTACAAGCTGAGGCGAGCACGTGGGAACCTGAAGTTCTGTCAAAGTTATGTAAACAATCACGCACAACGGGTTTTGTCGCTACGAACCTGGACTTCTTTCAAAATTTCAGGCTGTCACGGGGGAAGACGTACGAAAGACGCACGTCTCATTCTGGTTTTTGGACAAATCGTTCGTTAAGTTCGCTCCGTTCGCCTTCGCCAACCAAGTTATCGACATCTGGTTATCGATCATTCATCGACAGCCACCAAGTTATCGCATATGGATATTGAATTGTACTAAAGAGAGACGAACCTGGAGCTATGCGGTCTACCTAATTTCACAGTAATAGCTCTTAGCAATAGTATAGGAACGTTCATATTGATCGTAGCAATTCTAAAACAATTTTATCTTCCCATTTGGAAGCTACTCTAACGGTAGCTTTCCATTTTCCGCATCAAACATATGTTGACATATTCCGTGCAGGGACGGGTTAAGAATATCCCTGCAGCGATACCTCTCGCTTGTCGTAAAAGGCGACTAAAACAAAGGTAAACAAGAATCACATCTAGGCAATTTAGAAAACACCAAGGTGAGCCTAGGGACACATATACCACCATTAAACTGCCCCACAAGTGTACATGCAAATCAGTGGGTTGACACGACTGGATATCACCGGTGTTGTAAGAGTAAGATCAAACAAAAAAATGTGGAGCATGCCCGTGTCGGCACGAGTACGATAACTTGGCCGCCAAGATTTGATAACGGGATCTTGTAGAGGGGTCAAAAACAAGCACTTTTTACTATGGGAGGGGGGGGTCTATCTCCCCCCGTTTATGAGGTAGGGGCACTTTTAGGGAAAATGGTTTGAATTGGGAAGAAAATATATTAAAAAACCCCCTCCCATAGTAAAAAGTGCTTGTTTTTGACCCCTCTACAAGATCCCGTTATCAAATCTTGGCGGCCAAGTTATCGTACTCTCCCCCCCGTGTCACAAAAAAAAAAACAAAAAAAGGCAAGCCGAAAAAAAATTGGTGCAAACAAATGCAAAAACACCAGCATATGATTGGCCTCAGCGATGAAGTAATCCCAAACCGGCGGACCCCACAAGCGGACCAGTAGGAATGCAGTTAAGTGGGAAGGATATGGTCCTACACTTCTGGCCATTACAAGGCCGGAAAAAGGAAAAGAAGAAGAAGAAACATATGAGCCTAAATCAGTTGTTCTCAGGGTGTTGTCTATGCGCGAGTGTGTTCGTAAACGTTCTTGGAACTGTCGCGCCGTCGTTTGTACACTGATCTTTAATCACCAAGGGTACCAATTGGATACTGACTGTAGATTCCTTTCTCCTTTCATATTCAGAGCTATCTCTCATGCATCAATCAGGCCATAATGATGTAAGCTTTCTTAAAGACTTCCGACGTCTTTTAAAGTATTAAATATCACCCTGAGAGACCAAAGTGTGAAAATCATTAAAAGCCAGTGGCGGACTAAGGGGGGAGGGGGGTTCCGGCCCGGATTTCAGACTAATAGGGGGTGGCATCAGTATCAATAACAGCAAAATAACTATTTTCCACATTACACAAAATAAAACAAAAAAATTATTTCCCAAATACCTACCTACATACATATGTATGTACATACATAATATGTTATATGTTGTAATATTCAATGGCTACAAATCTTAGAACAACTTATTCGAAATTGTCCACCACACGGACAAGGGCTCGCTTCAACCACTCAATATTTGGGTGTCGAGTAGAGCAAGCCATGCCCTCTAATACGGACCACGAGGTCTTGGCTACCAGCTGGCCAATCATCCGTTGATATGTATGAAGTCCGGAACATTGTTTTTGAGTCACAGTTGAGGGAAGAGTCATGTTCTGAGGAAATAATCTTAAAGAACTTAGCATCGTTGGCATATAGAGAGATGTGGGAATGTTTGATAACCATTTCAATATCGTTAATGGTAAGAATAAAAAGAAGCGGGCCTAAATGACTGCCTTGGAGGACACCGGAGAAAATAAGGAAGGGGTTAGAGAGGGGACATTTAAAGCGAACGCTGTAGTGGCAATTTTCCAGGTAAGACAACCATTATCGCCCAAAGGCAACAACCAAGAATGCAAGCAAGGCGCGCAGTCCTTTGTTCTGTTCTTGTTTCTTTACTGCTATGAGTATTTTCCTTCGTTTCGTTTTAAAATAACGGTTCATTGTTTTTATCGTATATAACTCTATTCATCTATCCGATGTAGTTGTGTATCTGTAGTTTGTGTGTATTAGAGCACTGCACGAGTACATACAGCATCGTACGATTATGAATACAAATTTTCGTCCGACGAGTAAAACGAATATCTGTGCGTACTCGGCATCGCGCAGCCTAGAAATATTCGTATCGTTTCGCATCGGCATCGGTAAGTATTTATGCAGTCTGCATCGTTGCATCTAAATTGTTCTTATGCTGAAGAAATACATAACAAATACGAGGGGCTATCAAAAAGTAATGATAATCCATGTATAATACAACATTTATTCTTTCAAATTAAATTTACTTTTCTACACAATCTCCTAATAAGTTTATACATTTAGTCCATCTCTTCTCAAAAGCTTGTATTCCATTTAAAAAAAAAAATCTTTATCTTGCTCCTCGAAAAACGCTTGTACGGCAGCCATCATTTTACTATCATCGGCAAATTTCTGGCCTCTGAGGTGTTCCTTGAGGCGAGGAAAGAGATAGAAGTCGCTGGGGGCTAGGTCTGGAGAATAGGGAGGGTGCTCAACCAATTCTAAGCCCGCTTCCCGTATGGCATCCAACGCAACTTGAGCTTTGTGAGAGGGTGCGTTGTCTTGTTGAAACAACACCTTCGCACACAGTTTGCCCCGCCTTTTTTCCTTAATGGCTTCCCGCAATTTTCTTATTTGTTCTGCATAGTAGGAGCCTGTAATACTAGCTCCCTTCGCCAAATAATCAATCATGATAATTCCCTCGGCATCCCAAAACACAGACGCCATAATTTTGCCTGCCGAGCTTGAAACCTTTAACTTCTCAGGGGTCGGTGAAGAAGGTCTTTTCCAGGCCATAGACTAGATTCGCTCTTGAAATGCGAAGTCGCTTCTCTTTTTGTTCGTCGGTCAACATTCTTCTGACCCATGCGGAGACCTTCTTCATGTTCAAATCATCTGTCAAGATACTTTGAATGCTTCCAAATGAGAGCCCTGTGATCTTAACTAAATGTTGGATGGTCACTCGTCGGTCATCTAGCACGATGTCTCCGATTTTTTTGATATTATCCTCGGTGCGGGATGTGTCTTCAGTCGACGTTCTGCCCAGTTTGATCTCCTTACTCCACCTTGCAACTGTGGAATATGGAGGAGCAGAGTTCCCCAATGTTTCCACTAAGTCAGCGTGAATTTCTTTCGTAGACATTTTTTTCAGGCAGAGGTACTTAATGACGGCTCTTACTTCATTTGTCTCCATTTTGATGTGATCTCTTCGACTGCTCGTGTTTGAATGAATGTATCTTCCAGAAAAGGTGAACTATTTATATGATATTTTTGCTCGCTACTAGTGACGGTATACGTGAGTGAAAACAATAGATTTCACGTAATTAGGCCCTGCAATAATACCCGTTTTTGATTGCCCCTCGTACATGTGATGTAACCACACACTAAGGCACAAAATGCAAATAAGTTCGTTGGAACAGTAGTCATTCTAATGAAATTGAATTTTTATAAAAAGGAAAATCCCCTTCTAAGAGTTTTGCCTTTTATACTCGTACTTCTTTATTTCTTTTGTCGTGATTTACTCCTGTACGACCCTTAAAAGGTGAAGCACTCTTATAAAATCGAAGTAAAATTTTGTGATAGTGTTTTTTAATATTTCAAAATAATACTATAATAGTCCCTTAGGACTAATATAATATTTGTGCACAAAAACATAAGAAAATTACTTCTTAAATGAAAAGGACATTTGCTGGTAAAATTTCATGTTTGGAGGTATGCGTTGTGATTTTTTTCCCACTAGCTTTATTAACGTATTATTATTAAAAATTAATTCGGTCCGTTTTTTTGTGTTCAAACATTTTTTTTATTGAAAAAACGTAAAAAATACATCAGTCAAAGTATTGTCCGTCGGAAGCGACTACTTTTTCCCATCTCTCTTGTAATTTTCGAATACCATCTCTAAAAAATGAGTCCTCTCTGGCATCGATCCAATCATTGAGCCATTCTTCGATTTCTTCAAAAGACCCGAACCAATGACCCGCCAAATCGTTTTGCATCCGTCGAAAAAGCCAGTAGTCGGAAGGAGCAAGGTCTGGAGAATTCGGCGAGTGGGGTAAGACCTCCCATTTCAGCGTTTCCAGGTAGTTTTTGACCGCTACAGTCACGTGGGGCCGAGCGTTATCATGTTGCAAAATCACCTTGTGATGCCTTTCGGTCGTTTCTGGCCGTTTTTCACGCAATGCACTGCTCAAACGCATTAGTTGTAGTCGATAACGTTTCCCATCAATGGTTTGGCCTGGCAGCTCATAGTACACCACATCCGTCTGGTCCCACCTTATGCACAGCATGACCTTTGAACCGTGGATGTTTTTCTTTGGCGTCGATGTAGACGATGATGGAACGGGTTCAACAGGCTTTGCATAGTATTTTTTTTTCTTGGGGTTATCGTAGTACATATATCCACTTTTCATCTCCAGTCACGATCCGGTGCAAAAATCCCTTCCTTTGATGTCTTTCAAGAAGGAGTTCTGAGGTGAAAAATCGCCTTTCGACATCTCTCGGTTTCAACTCGTACGGCACCCAATTTCCTTGCTTTTGAATAAATCCAATTTTTTTTAACCGAACGGAAATTGTTTGCTGAGTCACTCCCAACGATTCTGCGAGTTCACTTTGCGTTTGGCACGGATCTTGATCTATAAAGCTTCCAATTCCTCATCTTCAAACTTTTTGGGCTGGCCAAGACGCTCTTTGTCTTCTACGCTAAAATCACTACTTTTGAAGCGTCGAAACCACTCTCTGCATGATTTGTCGGTCGGAGCAGATTCACCATAAACTTCTACAAGCATTCGATGGGCTTCAGTTGCACTTTTCTTCCAATTAAAAAAGAAAATCAAAACTTCCCGCAAATGCTGTTTATTTAAGACATTTTCGAAGAGGATAACAACAATGTTGTTGTCAGAAACAGACGCTGATGCACACTAATTATTGTTGACAGATGTCACACCTTTCCAATGAACTAGGTAATCGCTTCCAAGATCAGCCACAACTTGCAGGTGGCGCCATCTTTTGAAAACGGACCGAATTAATTTGTACCCCCAATAGAGAAGCAGAAGGCAAAAGATTTGGCAACTAAAGTATGTATACAGGGTGTCCCACGAGCAGTATGCCAAAAAGCTATAGCGTGTAGGTCTGGTCAAGACAAGAAAAAAATCGTAGGGGGGGGGGGGTCTATTCCCCCCCGTTTAGCCGGGAGGGGCAATTTTCTAAAAAATTGACTTAATTTGGAAAAAAAATTATTAAAAATCAACAGTTACATCCACAATGCCGTGATATACTTTTTTGTAAAGCCAGGAACCTCTTCTTTCATCTTGTTTTTAAACGAAGCTGTTTTAAGGAACAGTTTTTGAGAAATTAATTTTCAAACTCAAAATTTTGAAAAAAAATTAAAAAAAAAAATTTCGAATTATTTTTTTTCAAAATTGTATGTAATTAAGTACTAATTTTTTTTCAAAAATTCAATTTTCTTATTAGTTTTTAGTTAAATACAGAAAACCGGATGCAAAAATGTCTTGTAGTTTTTGAGAAATTAAAAAAAAACCCAAACCATTTTTTTCTAAGAAGAACCTTTTTTTTTTTTGGTTTTAACGCGGCTGGACTTGTAGGCAAATTAATGTATGAAACATTGACCTCGAGATCGTGAAGCCAAAAGACTCTACGCTGAAAGATATCCCAATCGAAGGTGTCCCAGTCGTAGCATGTTTTCAAGAATCCACCGACGTCTGCGAGAGCACGGAGTGCTAAAGCATCGAAGAAGCGAAAGATCAGTTACAGATGGATCAGGAATCTTAGATGAAAGAATTTTGGATTTGGTCCGACGTAATCCCTCCCTTAGTACAAGGAGGATAGCTATTATGCTTGGAGTGCCCAAATCTAGAGTATGGAGTGCTTCATACCGAAAACTTACCCGTACCATTTTAGGCCAGTTCAGGAACTCACCTCAAACGACAAGTTTTTGAGAGCAGAATTTTGTCGATCATTACTGCTTCATTACTGAACGAAACTATTTTGCAAGGATATTCTGGACGGATGAAGCACAGTTTACCAGAGATGGGGTTACTAACTTCCACAATTTGCATCATTGGAGTAGCACCAATCCACACAACAAAAAACAAAATAAATCACAACACCGCTTTAGCTGTAATGTTTGGCTTGGTACTGTTGGACAAACTGTGATCGGGCCCCGGTTTTTGAATGCCGTTATTATCATACCTGCAGTTCCTACGAGACCTTTTGCCCGATTTGATGGACAACGTTCCTTTGGCCATAGCAGATAATTTAATCTACCAGCAAGATGGAGCACCAGCACACTAGAGCTTATGGGTTAGAAACTGGCTGGATGATCATTTTAGTGACCGTTGGATCGGAAGAAGGGGCCCCACGGAACGGCCACCTAGATCTCCAGATTTAACTCCTCTAGATTTTTATGTGTGGGGATTCATGAAGAATTATGTTTACGAAGTGGAAATAGTATCTTTGGAACAACTGAAAGAACGGATTGAAGTCGCTGAAGTCAAATTGCAGGAAAATTTGTCAAGCATAAACTTATGTGCAGCCATTAGAAGGAGATATAATCTTTGCCTTCTAAAAAATGAGGATCATATTGAAAATTTATTATAATAAAACTCCGAATTTTTTAAAAATAATAAAAAAGAGGTCAATGTTTCATACATTAATTTGCCTACAAGTCCAGCCGCGTTAAAACCAAAAAAAAGGTTCTTCAAAGAAAAAAATGGTTTGGGTTTTTTTTTAATTTCTCAAAAACTACAAGACATTTTTGCATCCGGTTTTCTGTATTTAACTAAAAACTAATAAGAAAATTGAATTTTTGAAAAAAAATTAGTACTTAATTACATACAATTTTGAAAAAAAATAGTTCGAAATTTTTTTTTTTAATTTTTTTTTCAAAATTTTGAGTTTGAAAATTAATTTCTCAAAAACTGTTCCTTAAAACAGCTTCGTTTAAAAACAAGATGAAAGAAGAGGTTCCTGGCTTTACAAAAAAGTATATCACGGCATTGTGGATGTAACTGATTTTTAATAATTTTTTTTCCAAATTAAGTCAATTTTTTAGAAAATTGCCCCTCCCGGCTAAACGGGGGGGAATAGACCCTCCCCCTCCCGTACGATTTTTTTCTTGTCTTGACCAGACCTACATGCTATAGCTTTTTGGCACACCCTGTATATACGAGACATCTATAAGTATGTGACACCAGTAGCTTCTACATCTAGTGCAGAAATCGAACCCTCAAGTTCATTAGAAGAAATCGAATTACGTAACACTGATGGAAATGCAGAAGGTTTTGACCGCGATAAGGAGCATGATATCAGCGTTTGGGAAAAGGAAGATTTTGGTCAGTTGGAGAAGCGAACGACAAGCAAAGAGTGCTCTATTTATTCTGATATTGCGAATTGGCCAATCCCGCTGTCTGATGATTTGAGAGTTGATTTAGTGAATAAGGGTAGTACTCATTTTCAAAATAAAGATGGTCCCTTTAATAGAGCCGGAGTTCAAAGGTCAGGCGATAAAACCAAGGGGACGGGAAGGCATCTTAATGAGCCTGGTTTTATAGTACCCTCCCAAATGGTGAAAGAGTATTGCGGAAATGAATGGTACATATACTCCAAGCTAACACACAGTTTTTTTTTTTTTTTTTTGCTGTCACTTATTTGCATGCAATGAATAACAATATTTCGTCACTGGCCTTAATATGTGGTGGAAGCTTAACCGTAAGGTATTCGAGGCATCTGATCGCCACCTAACTTCATTAGAAAAGTGGAAAACCTTGGAAATGGGCTTAAAGCTGCAAAACACAATCGTCAACAATTTGCAAATCTCAATGGGTGCAGAAAAAAAAAATGGCGCGATATTCTAAGACGGCATTTGGACGTAATTTTGTTCCTTGCTCGTCAAAACCTTTCTTTTCGAGGCCATAGAGAGGACTTGCCATCGGAAAATAGAGGCAATTTCTTGGAATTGGCGAAACTTATATCCAATTATGAACCTGTTTTAAAGGAGCATTTGTTGAGAATCGAGCATTCAATAGGTGATAAGACACGCTCATACAATATTTGTCAAAGAATATTCAAAATGAATTTATAAACCTTTTGGGGAAAGAGGTGAGGACAAACATTGTGAAAAACATCCACCAGGCGAAGTATTTTGACATTATATTCGACAGCAAACCTGATTAATCACATATGTATAGCGAGGTCATTTCACAGGTCACGTTCGCATCCAGGACGGCAAAGTAGAGGTGAGGGAATCCTTTTTAGGGTTCTTTCCAACATCTTTAAAGACTGCTAAAGAATTTACCGACGATATCTTAGAGCAACTCAATGAACATAATCTTGACATTAACCTTTGCCGAGCTCAGGGATATGATAATGATGCGACTATTGCGGGTATTCATGGAGGAGTTCAAAAACTAATTCGGCAAATTAATCCAAAAGCTTTGTTTACGCCATGTGCAAGCCATTCCTTAAACCTTTGTGGAGTTCACTCTTTGGAAGCACCCCTTCAAGTACAACGTTTTTCAGAACAGCGGAAAGACTTTACACATTTTTCTCAGCATCCCCGCATCGTTGGGATATTCTCATAAGAAATATAGGTGTGTCAGTGAAGAGACTTGTGGACACTAGATGGAGCGTTATCACGAGGCTGTAAGGTCATTGAAGGAAAATTTCGTGAAGATAGTTTCAACTTTTGAACTCCTTTGTGATCCCCAAAAGGAAAATTTGTAGGCAAGGAGTCCTGCAACCATACTCTTATCTGCTGTATGCGACTTTACGTTTTTGTGTTATCCTTTATTTTGGTGCGATATTTTGGAAGAATTCGATTTAGCACAGAAATACTTGCAAAAATCCGGACTCACTCTAGAAGAAAGTATAATAAAACTTAAGGCTCTCACTAATTTTCTTCACGAACATCGTGGTGAAACCGTGAAAAAGGCCATAATATACGCAAGAGAACAAGAGCTAGAAATTTCAATTGAAAGGCGGGGAAGAACAAAAAAGAAAAATGCCGGACGAAAAGGCTTAAGAGGCTGGTTCATCGTTGGAAGAGGAAATACGAAGGTCCATGTTAGAATGTCAGAATACATTTTACACTGAACTAATTCATCGGTCTAAGGCCATGGAAGACATTGCGTCAGTTTCTCAGCTCTTAAACCGAAAATGGAATGGAACGGAGGAAGAACTGCGTGCTGTTGTCCAAGTGCTTACCTCGACATTAACTGAATTAACTGACAACAGTGTCATATTGCAAATCGGGCGAATACGGCGTCACATGGTAGCTGCAAAAATAAATTTAAAAGATGCAGAAATTTGGCAGCCTTTCAATTTTTCAGCTTCATTGTTAAGTAGGACTTTTCAGACTCGTTACCGAGTCTGTCATTAGCGATGAGAATTTATTTAACAATTTGCGTCTCGTTTCAAAACGAAGCTTCTCAAAATTAAAATTAATTAAGACTTATCTAAGATCAACAATGAGCCAAAATAGGTTGACTAACCTAGCTATACTTTCAATCGAAAAGGAGCACACAAAAAATGTAGATTTTAATGATTTAATCGAAATATTCAGCGCCATAAAAGCTCATAAGTACCTTTATATAAAATCTTTGTTCGTGTTTTTTTCTTAAATTTTTTAAGGCCTATAAGCTTGCTTTATGACCTCAAGTGCCACTGCCTCTTAGTCCGCCCCTGTTGAGACCGAAAAGAATTGAAAAAAAGCGGCATAGGCTGCTAAAAAAAGAAACACCCTGTAGGCTCCAATCTATCCCCACCTGTGATGATGAAGCATACTTTTGTGTTCCTTCTCAGCAACCCCATAACTATGCCACAGAGCTTGAACGCCGTGTATACTCTTAATAAAAAGCTTCAACCCCTATTTGGGATCACAGCATTATCAATGAAAAGCTGTGAGAAGCAGAAAGTGATCAAGAGACCGCCACACGCCACTTGACTCTTTTCGCGCTGTTCCATCATTCACGGCATTCCAATGCCACACGGAATGGAATCGAAAAACTAACCCTAATCCGAACTCCGTGCCGGCACATAAATAGTTCGAGAAACCGTCCTGATAAAACAGTTTTTGTTTGGATTTCTTCCCGTGTGGATTGTTGCTCGGAGGTTGGCGTGTGTATTTTTCTACTTTCGCTTTCGTGTAGTCTTTCCAGTCTGCCTCGTGTCTAGTGTCCCCTTGTGTGCGTAGATGAATCAAGAGTTCAAAGAACACTATTCCTTTGTGTTGTGGTTTTTTATGGATATCCATCGTATCTGGGGCAACTCGACAATGTGCGTGTTGTGATAAAAAGACAAAGAAAACGATTGTGCCAGTCCTCGTGTTATCAGTATTCAGTGATTTTGTATTCGCGAAATCTTTTAAAGCAAGTATTTCGATTACCCCAAGTGTCAAGTTAGAGGTGAAAATTCCGGATTAGCCAGTACACAATGCCAAACGACGGGTAAGTGTTTGTTGTCATATAAAATGGGTTTGTCGATTGTTTTATTGTTTTTTGGGGTTTCCTTTGTGATTGAACACCTGAGGAGCGTAGGAGACCTCCAAAATTAGGCAAGGCCAGTTAGCAAATCTATATTTAGTAACTAGGTTAGTGAAAACGGTCAAGTACTCGGGCATGGCTATGGACATGGAATAGGCAATTCGCAAATGTCTTTTTGGCAACCTAGTCTTGATAGACGCAATCAAATCGAGTCATGTGAAAGCCCTTTACTATCGTATCTTGAGTGTAATGGGTTGATAGAGAGAGTGTTGATGATGTTTTATTGAAAAACTTGTATGTAGGGCTGGTACTCGATATTGGTGTTTGTTAGTATGATCATTCAAACTTCATGCAGTGATTGCAAATCAAAACCAGTTTAGTCGGTCTGGGATGAATGTGATTTGCACATACCGGTTTTGCAAAGACATGAATTTCAAGCGGCTTTTGAGGAATATAATGAAGCATTCGTGAACAGTTTTACGTAAGATCATTCTAACGAAGCACCTATGTTTTTTTTTGTTAATACAATACAATATGTTATCCTTCAGCTACATACATTCAAAGTAGATTGCTTTAATGGGAAGTTTGTGGTAAGCCCTAATAAGATCATTTTTCATCGACCACCCGATACGAGTCAGCAGAAATAAACATGAAGTTAAGCAAAGATCATAAGGAGCGAGTGCTTAAAAGTTCTTGTGAGACACCCATGCGATGTAACAAGCCTAGAAACGAAGCCTGAAGGAACCATACCAGTGATATAATGGTCAAATATTGATACAAAAATCGTGAGGCAGACTATACTATTCGAATGACGACAAGCAATCCCTCCCATCTGACCATGAAGAAATAAGGTTTTCCTTAGAGAAGCGTAAAAAAGACTAAAGCTTCTGGGGCAGGCGGTATCTACAGAAGATCATTCCCCAACTCATGCCAAATATCTCGTTAGAATAAAATAAAGGATGAAGGCACTCTAGACTAGACTAACACTTCCCGCTACCCTAGCCCCCTAACATGTGTAAGACTGCCATTGGAATTTCGCTCGGGCCCACGGAGCGCTACATCGTGCTCGAAATCAATGTTCCACGGAATTGCGGGATACATACAAGATTAGTGGTATCACTGATCTCTTTCGGATCAATCGCTCCCTCTCGTGGTACACGTAGTTGGGGTACTAAGCCCCCGAGCGGTTATTAACCAAAGACATTGCTCTTGCAACGTAACTTCAAATCAGTTTCATCAGAAAACTGTAGCTTATTACATAGGACTTCGTTAGGGTAGTCCTGAGACATTGTCTCTCATACACCCGTGACCTTTCTATTAAGGTGGCTCTCACACTGAGCCACATGGGACATTTATAGCCAATCATGGGCCTGCTTAGAGTCCCGAGAGGCCCTGGGCAAAGCCGTTCTGAATAAAATAGATTCTGATTTCTGAAAGCTGATTTTCAATCCAAAGGCATGCGTGTTTTGGTTCTTGCATTTGTTCCGTTTTTACGGTTTTATAGTTCACTTAGAGGGCTCTATGTACCTCACGAAGACCTTGCTAAAATTCGAAACGAGACTTATCTATAACTTGTTGAGTTGGAGGGGTCTTTAAAGGATGGTCCCTTCACTGGCGACGACATTATTTTCCATATGCTCTGTGAACAATTATCCTTTTATGAACAAATTACTCGCTCCTTAGCAATCTGGCAAACCTGACCGAGAAAGTCTACCATCCGCAATACGCCAGAAGTGATTAAATGTCCCTAACCTCTTTGTCGATTTTCAGGCCGTTTTAGGTGGCATCTTCAGAAATGAGCTGTTGTTATATGTACATATGCGGAATCATTATATGCAAACAAAAAAGTTACCCTGAACTACATCCAACGCGACAAATTAGGGAAAATTAGAATTAGGGAAATTCAAAATTCAAAATGTATGTATATTATCCACCAGAAAGGATGGGCGGTAAAGACAAATTGACCGAAAGGTCGTGATATTAAACTACAATTACGAGGAACGTCGTTAGAGGCTTTGCCCAGCTTGGCACTTAAGTCAATAACATCGGCAAGGAGTTGACAACCAAAAGTTGATGACATTCCGATCGACGTTGGACACTCCTGAATTCACAACTTTCCGTGGAGCCATCACGTTGCAGCAGAGGTATGGATGTGGATTGCGATAAATCAGCGATCACCGTGAAATCGCGGAATTTAACATCGCAAGAGATTTCAGAAACTTTCCTGATCATGATCGGATCAAATTCGATAGAAACCATAGAACAGCAATGAAGATGTTGTCAAAGCGTCTTAAGGAGTGCCGCCTCTGGTGGGCTGGGTCTCAAGCTAAGCCCTGGATTGATGATGAATGCGTACAGGCTCATGTAAAGGTGAGCACTGCATCGATCATTTGCATTAAGCAAGAGAGAACTCTCCCTGATTTAGACAAGCTGACGCAGATGGATTCGTAGCAAAACTATTTAATGCTGTTGGTTAGGAACATGGACCAACCTATCGTAGGACATTTTCGCTTAATGGAATCGAAGCATCGAGTGACTGGTTTATAAGGAAAACTCCGCCACTTATACACGCATACTAGCAAGTCTCCCAAACTTGACTTATACAGAGTGCGCCATCTCATATGGGTCGATGTAAACTTCGAATAACTTTAACAATTGTCAACCGATTTTCATATGTCATAGCATTTTGGAAACGTCAATTCAACCATGAATTGCTTCACACCAAAACAACGCGCGGAAATAGTTTCAATGTTCATTAAAAATGAACGCTCGATTTTGCTAACTCAACGTGCGTATCGTGCAAAATATCGTGATCGTGTTGCGCCCAAAAAAGATACAATTCGTCATTGGGCCTCGAATTTTTTCCTATTTGGTTCTATGGCAAGCCCTCGTGAGCAACCTAGGCCACGTCCGCGGCGTTCAAACTCATCTATTCAGTCTGTGAAGGCCAGTGTTCAAGCAGACCCAAGTTTGTCATATCCGCACCGTTCGTAGCAATTAGGCATCAGTGGGACCACTTTGCGGAGAATTTTAAAGGATGATCTTCACTTATTTCCATACAAAGTGCAGATAACTCAAAGAATTTTGCCACGGCGCTTGGCATACGCACAAAATTTCGTTGCAATGATTAATGCTGAGCCGGAGTTCTGGCAGCAAATGTTGGTGACCGATGAGGCACATTTTACGCTCTCTGGCTCAGTTAATAAACAAACTTGTCGCTTCTGGGGCACCGAAAATCCTCACATTATTCACGAAGAGCCGCTATATGATCAAAAGGTTACTGTTTGGGCCGGTGTATGCGCTAAAACCATCATTGGACAGTGTTTCTTCAAAGCTGGCGATACAGTGGATGGCGATTGATATCGGTGGATGTTGGCCCATTATGTGGTCCCAGAAATGCGTAAAAAAGGCTTATTTCACTTTTGGTTTCAACAAGACGGCGCGACATGCCATACTGCGGACAAAACAATGAACCTGGAAGATTGGTGTCAAAAAAGGACGTTATTGACTGGCCTCCGAGATCGCCGGACTTGACTCCTCCAGACTTTTTTCTTTGGGGATACTTAAAAAGCAAGGTGTATGCTAACGGTCCGAAGACAATAGAATAGCTCAAAAGAAACATTCGTCCGGAAATCCCAGAAATTTCGACCGAAATTCGCGAAAATGTCATGGAGAATGAGCGAAAACGAGCCCATTTTTGCATCGGTAATAAAGGCGGTCATTTAATTGATTTTGTTTTTAAAAATGAATCAAAATAAATTGTAAAGGTCTACATTGAATAAAAGTTTTTGAATTTTCGACATTGGTTGAGAATTGTTGAAGTTTTTCGAAACTTACATCGACCCATATGAGATGGCGCACGCTGTAAGATTTTGCCTTACAGGTAGGTTCCCATAAGTGCGGTTTCAGATGAGAGGTGATTCACGAATTTCGAATCGACTCCCTTTTTACCGCATATTCCCGTGTCTGTAGAGACGAGTTAGACAAAGCCATGTCATGTTTTGACATCTCCGTCAAAATCGCGAGGCCTTGTAGGATGAAAATAGAAAATTCTCACTACTCCGTTAAGGTCTGTAGAAAACTTCTTTTTTAAATCTAAGCCACAAGGAGATAGTAACAGGAAGCGAAGTCCAGTCGAACGGAAAGGGACCTCAACCAGTGAAGGCATTTTGATCGAAACTTAGGTCCTATCAATAATTGTTGTACAAAAATAGGCTCAAAGCCTTTATTTATTAAGGAAATGTCTCTCTACTGTTTGGAGTGGATGTTAGGTTAGGTTAGATTAGGTTAGTTGGCTTCCCTCCGTAAAAAGCGGTTGGGATCACTAAGACCAAGATCCGTCCATTGTGCTACCAATTGGAAGGGATATTAGTCTCCATAAAAAATACGTCCATTGACTCTATTCTTAGCCTTGTTCTGCCTGTTGTTCATGGTATTGCCTATCTTTCTGATTTAAATTCGAAGACCTTTAAGCTAGAAGAACATGTCAATGTGATTTTCAGCTTCTTTAATTCATTAATTTTAAACATTTTCGAATTAAAGACTAATACCTTTGGACCTTGCCGGATGCGATGCTTTGAGTTATTTATAATATTTACTCAAGGCTGAGCGGTATCGTGATAGTACCTAAGGCGATAAGGTCTCTTAGAAAAAGTGCTAGCAAATTTATTATGCGGTAGTATACCATATAAGATTGTGTATATCAAATCAATTATATTCTTAAAAGAATGATTAATCCATAATGATAAATCCATCGGACCGCCTTTGATTCCTCTGGCAACACGGTGGACGTGTTAACTGTTGCTTTTTCATCGTCAAATTGATTAGGCACAGTGCTATCGTTCCTTTGAAATTTCAGTAAAGTGTTGGCAAAACTGTCAAAGTGATTACGATAATGTTGGTTCATTGAATTCACCGGCTAAATTATAATCCAATGAATGAGTCACTTACATACGCGGAATCCTTATCAGATTGTTTGTCTCACATGAAATCTCGTTAATAAAACGTGTATTGCCATGACATTTCAAAGCAACAAATAACTCTTTAATGAGTTCAAACAACGTGTCACTTCTGAAATGACGCAATGAGCTCAGTGACTTCGCAACAAAGTTACACGACAATTTGATGAGTGAACAGAAAATTTGTTTAATTCTAGTTGATGTGGTCCAGAAGTTGTTACAATACCTGCCAAACAACTCTCGTTATCTACGAGATGCACGACCTAACCTGATAAGAACTATGTGAGTCTGATAACCAATGCCGATTACGGAGCAGTGGAGTCACTATTAGACAGAGAACACGAAACTTAGACTGGACTTCTGGTCATTCATATGGTAAACCACTCTATAATTTTCGTTATTTATGCAAGAGATTGAAATTGTTTCCGACTCTTTAAAAATGTTTGTTTTGTGAAAAACCTAATGCAGGACGTATATGATCATCTGCTGGCTTGGATGTCATGTACAAATATCGGTCCTTTGCTAAAAGGTTTTTAATTCCTGCTTAGTTAATGGACTCTATTGCAGCATAAGAGCCGGAAGCGATGCCAACTTTTTTTACCATGGACAACGAAGTTGAAATAATAGTTAAGCTAAAAATCCTTCCCCAGAACTCTATAGTGTCTACAGGTCGAATTTAGGGGAAAGGAACTTTGTCAGAAAGTGCGAACATGTTAATATAAGAAAATAACACGAGCTGGTAGCTTTAAAGGCTTTAAACACTAAAGGAAGGTATTAAGAAAGTCGATCAGAAGCACTGCCTATTTGCCACAAAAGTGTCTTATAGAAAGCCAGTTGTCAAATAAATCTCGATGAAATGGGGCGCTAAAAATCACTAATCGCTTACGTAGGACAATTCAAAACGTCCAAGATTGTATTACAAAATTGTACGCAGCCACAAGCTTTGGAAGACTTACTTCGGCATAATTGAACGATTATTTCCTAAATTTAAGCAACTCGGAAGAAGCAATTGAAAGTTAATAGCACGTAAGCACAATGCTCATATAAACATTTCTTTTGTGGACTGTCAGAAATTGCGAGGATTTGGTTGGAAGCCTTGATATCCCTCAAATTATTATTTGCTCTGGTCTCTGTCGAAATCACCGAAAGGGGTTAAGTTAGTTTCAGGTCAAAATCAGATTCTGCCCTTCAACCAAAAATCTCAGAAATTGTTCACCAATTGCATCATGACTTTATTTGGAATATGGCAAAATTCTGCAATTAAGCAACCTCCGCAACCCCGGTTTGTATCGCTATCATCGCTAATCTCAAAGTGGAAACATTTTTTCCTTCAATTTCATGGGCTACTGACAATGAAATCAAATTCCGATCAACGCGACAGAATCATTCCATTTTCAACACTAAAATTCAAACTCATATACTCGTAGTCGGTTTTGCTACTGGTCATGCTTATCATATTCTAAGGTGATAGTAGCTTCAGCTGAACCCCGGAAACGGTTACTTATCATCCAACGTTCGAACTGGTCTTTCAATCACTTTGCTCCCAGCGGGCAGATGACTAATTGGTTCTTCGGCTCGACTGGTCGATATTAACCACCGACTTCCCTTCTCTTCATTACGTTTTGCACCTGACGTTGACAGGAGACATCGCTAAATACAATTTCTATGCCATAGCTGACTGTTGCGGGGCTCGAACTTCATGTCGTTGGCCTCAGGAACAAGAACACGAGCCACAGTGAAAAAGTCCTTCTTGAGTCAATATTTCAATTTGCTCCCAAGATATACGTCACATTTAAAATTAACGAACATGCACACAGGGACATCTATCTAAACAATAAGACTGTGAAATTTTAAATATAATTCCTATTATTTTTTAAACACACGAACATACTTTTTTTTCTCAGCATTCGGAACTTTATTTCAAGAAAATTATTACAAGTTTATTCTTCAAAGTACTTTTCATCGCTAGCTACAACATTTGTCCATATTTCTGGCAGCACATGAATGGCTTGACGGTACAAAAGCCCATGGCTGTTCCTAAAGCTCCAGTGCCTGTCTCTAAGGTACCGGAGGCCGAGGTGGATGTCTGTTCGATCTTGCTCGCAATCCAAGGGCCGATTGGGCAGCTCCAACAGCAGATCCTTGAGCAGGTGACCGATAGATAGTATCTCCTCACTTCTGCCCGGACCTACGGTCGTAATGGGTACGCTGGTAGTGAGGCCCTTTAATATCCTGTCGGTGAAAGTAAATTTACTGATAAGCATCGAAAGCCCCGATGTACTCTTGGTTAGCGAAACAAAGCTAAACCAGAAGCACAAAATCCGGCACAGTACTTACAGAATAATTAGAAGGAACCGACCCAACGCTACTCAGGCTTGCAATCAACATTAAAAATGATCTTAAACATAAAATCATGTATAGCGGCGAAGTGCAAAGGTTCTAGGTGCTAGAAGTCTGCATTGTATGCATTCCTCTCTGCAATGGAGAGAAAATGTACATTTTAGCGGCCTAAGCACCTGAAGCACCTCAACCCAATATTTTTATCGCAGAGATCGTAAGAGTGTCTTGAGCTCAGTGTTTGAACTTAGTAGAAAACTTCAACATACTGGCCAGCGATTTAAATGCAAGACATAGTGATTGGGGAAATAACATACCCAACACTAGGGGGAACCTACTAACCCATTGGTGGGTTCTTCGCAACATTGAATATAGAGTCGAGTTGCTCGCAATGGATAGTCCGTCGTATCCTAGGAGTGGCTCCTATCTGGATCTCATGCTGATAGACTCTCGACACGAAAACAGACACGAACGAATGACCTATTCACTGTCTACGGACCATTGCATACGACAACGACCATTGCGCGCTATGTAGCGTGATCACAGTACCTATAGCGTACGCAGACGACTTAATGGCGTACAGATCAGGTCTTCGAGAAAATTCAGTAGTATTGTGACGACTGGAAGTTGAAAATCAACTTCCAGAAATCAGAATCTATATTGATCAGAACGCCTTTGTCTAGGCCCTCTCGGGACACTAGAAAAATAGGTTCTCTATTTTTGAGCCGGACGGGCGTCCACTGGTGAGACAAAGTGTTGTCAGATACCTTGGGATCGTGCTGGATCAGCTTCTATATTTTGACAAACATGTAGATGCTGCTCTGGCAAGGACCCGGGGCGTTTGCGCTCTGACAAGATGTTTCATAGCAGCCAACTTGATTCCAGAGTGAAGATAATCTGCTACATGGTCTTAATTAGGCCCATGGTTGCCTATGGATGTCCCGTCTGGTTAAATGTGAGAGCCAGCTTAATGGAAATGATTCGTGTGTTTGAGAGACAATGTCTGAGGACTTGTCTCGGGCTGCGAATTTGAGTACACGAAATTTTACCCGTACGAGGTCCTTTACAATATGGCTACAATTGTACGGGTGGATAACTTTCTGATCAAACTGATTCGAAGCCATGTTGCAAGAACAATGAATTCGGTTAATAGCCTAATCTTTGGGGCTTACTACTCCGATGATCTATGTATATCACGAGAGAGTGCGCCTTAACGGCTTTGTCCCGCCAGACGCATTCCTGTACGTAGATAGATGTGGGCTAATCCAGGATAGATTGGCAGTACCGCTAATCTTCCACATGGGTCGCAATTCCGTGGAACGGCGTTTCTTCTACGAACCCGATGTCCGTGAGCCCAAGCGCGTCAGGTTCTGTAGATCGGTCTCACGTCTGGATCGAGGAGACGTAGTTCGCCAACATCAATGCTTTTGGTGGCTGGAGAGAGCTACATCAGTGTCAGTGGAAAATTCAATAGCTTCAGCCTCTTCAAGACAGGGCCTGCCTAACACCAATCTCAGGTTTACATAGGCTAGGGTAGGGTAAGGTAGGATAGGTTTGGGTAGAGTTTTATATATCATATGGTAAGTTTTTTTAATAAAAAGAAACAATTTTCTTAGCTTAAGTTAGTTATAATAATGTTAATGTTTTTTTTTTTTTTTTTTTTTATTCTTTTTTTTTTTAGAAAAATCTGCGAAGCCTAGAGGCTTTTCTGCAGAAGATTATTCAAAAAATAGATTTTACATATAAAATAATATAGAGTAAATTCTCGTTATTTTGGGAACGTAGATTAATTGTTGTATAATTTTATAAGTTAATATTGGTCAATATTATATATTTCTTTAGTTCTTTTTTTCTGGTGTGCACAGACTGTATACTCCATAGAAAGCGTGGGAGTTGGTTGTATACTGTTGGTACCACAAAGGAAAGTTGCTTTCTTCCATACGAGTTGGGTATCCTTGGTATTGTCAAAAGTCCATTAGCTCTTTGCCTTGTGTTGACGCCGTGATTTATCGGTTGTTTAAAGCGTTGATCGTTGTACGTCTCAATAATCAAATTGAAAAGAAAAAGTTTTGGGACGGTTAGTACATTTAAATTTTCAGTAAGACTATTACAGTACTTAGCTCGCAAGAGAATCTTAAAAATTCGGTTTTGAGCCCTTTGGAGTTACATAATTCTGTAGTGCGCTGCATTGTCCCACGCTGTTATTCCGTATTGAAGTACCGACTCCACCAGAGAGTAGTATACTTGCTTCAATACTTCAAACGACGTGTGGTTGCACAGATGGTAAAGAGCGTATGTCGACTGCCGAAGTCGCCTGCATAACTACTTTATATGGTAGTCCCACTTAAAGTTGCAGTCTACTTCCACTCAGAGATATCAATGCACGTTAACTGTATCAATATACTCTGCGCAGCTATCTGTCTCAGGTGTTTGTTGAAACTTGTGCAGGCAATCAAAACCATAGAATTGTATTTTTATTGGATTACTTACCATTTGGTTTGACCGGATATGCATTATTTTTAATTTTTTTCGAATTTATAACTAAACCATTGTCATGACACCACCGTAGAATGTTGTTAAACTCTGTTTGCATTGTCTGAGTAGCAATCTCAAGGTCTTTGTTGCTCACAAATATGGCAGTGTCATCCGCATATTGGAAACCGACGCTATTTTGCAGCACAGATAACATATCATTCACGTATATAATGAAGAGAAGAGGCCCCAGGATATATCCTTGAGGTACACCCATCTCAATAGTTTGCAGATTGCTACAACTGGAAGATAATCTCACCATAAAACCTCTGTTCCGAAGATAACTCGACCACGAATACCTATCTTCTCCAGCATATGAATGATTCTAGTGTGACAAAGTGTGTCGAAAGCTTTTTTGAAATCTACAAAGATCACCAGCGAGTGTAGATTCTGATTCAGACGTTCGAAACATCGTTTTTTTTCCCGGACTTAAAGATAGACTTAGACCTCCAAAGACTTATTCACCAGTTGTGTGACTGTAGGTGCTAAGATACTAGAGTTGTATTTGAGATCTTTAGCCGTGATATTATCTATGCCGGCAGATTTGTTTATGTTTATCTTGTTTAAGATGTTGGTTACTTCGGTTTCTGATGCTTGTCCAAGGAACATTGATTGAGTTGTAATTGTTTCTCTACCATTATATGTTATTATATTGCATTTATGGGTAATCGATTTTATTTCTTCCTTTAATTGTGTAGCGAATTTATTTGCTATGTCTGTTGTATTTGAGCCCAATGGAAAGTTTATACTGATTATTTCATCGATGTTGTTTGTTGTTTTTCCTAGTAAATTGTTTATCAGTCTCCAGGTCTTCTTTGCATCTTTTCTATACTCTGCAAATTTATGTTTGTAATATTCCGATTTTATCGTTTTTATCCTTTTATTTACATAGTTTCGGAATTATTTATATTGATTTTCATAACTCAGGCACTGTCTGTTGTGTTTCCATTTATTGTACAGCATATCTCTTTTCTTACACAGAGCTAGGATTTCCGCTGTTATCCATGGATTTGATTTTTCTCTTTCCTTAACCTTAATATTTACGTAGGACTTTTCATACACACATTGAATATATTAGCCAGCTTATCATAGATATCATCAACATTAGTCTCATTATTCAGAAGGTTCCAGTTCACTCTCGATAATTGTTCACGTACTTTGTTTTCGCTTAGCATTAGTCTTGTCGTTGCTTTGCTCTGTGATTTAGAATCTTTGGGTATTCCATACATTAGCGTGTAGTGATCCGATACGTTCGATTCTACAGTAGCTGCATAGATTGTTTTACGCTCACATCTTATCAAACAATGATCGATTGCTATACTGGAACCTCTGTTCAAGTCTACTCTGGTATTTGTTTGAACAACATTTTGCAGGCCTTTACCACTTATCATTTCGAGATATCTAGCCACATAAATATCTTGATCATTGTTGATGTCTATATTCATGTCTCCCATTATTAATAAATTTTGATGTTTGTTCACAGCATTTATTTGTATAAGTCTTCCAGTGATGAAATGGCATTGTTACCTGAATATGGTTGACTTTAACGCATATCATGAGTCATGCGTTATCTGTCAAAAACAGAACACTAAAAAACTAAACAGCAAAAAAATCAACAGTCCGTCGATCCAAGCCATGTTGAACTTTTTTTAGATATTGTAAAACAGGGACTGGTACAATGTTTGCCATTCAATTAACCCAAATTCGTTTCGGTTGTTTTAGAACGCAAATTCTCCGATCTATTCTGTAACTAAATGATTAGTTGCCAATCATTTCAAGGCTGCTTTAGACAGCTGATAGCTGAATCAACAACCGGTTCGGTTAGCAATGTATGAACAACGAAAGTATCGACTGAACTTAATGCTTTTTGAATATACCAAAGTCATAGTGGACTTCTTTACCTCGAATATCCCTTAGAGGAATAAGTGGACCAACCTAGAAGTCGTTCAGAACTTGTCAAATATCGTGACTAAACAAAGTTGCTTGGCAATTACTTCGGGTCTGAATTTAGTTCCAACTCTTATCTAATTGTCTCAATATATTCTTGTTGAAATACAAGTGGTTGGGCTGTTAATTTTGGGTGATGACCACGTCGATATAAGCAGAAGAACAAACAGGGAGAGAAAAACCAGTGCAAGGTGATAATCTACGAACAAGTTCCCTCTCTGCTGATTGTGAATGTGCCCAATAAAACCAGCTCCTCCTCCTCGACTCTGAGGCATATCTACTTGAGCACGCAAGAAACATTCAAAGAACCCGACTCGATGCGTCAATGACAAATCATTATTTCCAGTTCCATGCCTACAGCCTAATTATAATACCTTATTTCCATGATAGCACTATGCATATGCCGGACACAATAAAATAAAAATCGAAATGATTCCTATCAACCAGACCGGTTTTAAGGTCACCAAAGCCTCTCGTTTACATTGATTAGTCCAAAAACTTCTATAATTTGACATGTTTTTGATAAGTTGCAAGCAATCTAATCGCCTGTGATAAGTGAGAAATGTGAAATAGACACATCGCGTCCCGTGGCCAAAGTACACCGTAGGTGCCATTAATTACGTGACGTTATGGCGTGACTTGGCGAATCCACTGCGATTGGTTTGTATAAACAACTCCTTCTTACAGCTCGCACATTTCTTATCAAAATTCGAGTTAATTCCGTCCAATCGAAGATGATTGGAATCTAAAAGTCATCGGTCTGTTTATAAAGCTCTTGCGTAACACGTAACTCGCGCTCGACGTAGACGTGGTGGAACAGACGAGTGGGATGTACCATGCCAAAACGTGCACGGATTTAACTATTTATCTACAAATGTTTGTTTATTCATTTCTTAAACGGTATATGGCTAGCATCGTTGTTGAGGTTTATTGACTAATTTGTGTGGTTCTGTTTGACATTTGTCGCTATTGTAAAAAAGTCTCCGCTTGTCATTATTAATTTATGGGATAGAGTTGTGGTTGGTGGGCTATCTGAGAATTCGCGACATTGTTGGTTTTATCACTTATGGGTAGTGATAAGGTTCATATTTGGATTGGCGCAATAACGATATTTATTGAGCGTCATTTCTTCTTGGAACGATAGGAATTTAGTTGAGGATATGCTTTTGAATGTTTTACGTCCTTTTCGCTTGAATCTGTATTTTTCATGTCTCTATAACGTTGAGGAATATGTGACCGCTTGCTTATCCTAGAGCCAGATCGTTCTTGCGCGATAACTTGGTCGTTCCTGACTTCATAACGATCTTTTGTACCTTCTATCAGCTTATCTGCATACTCTCGTTAACTATCGCCTGATATAAACCTATTTGTAAATGCAAATGAACACTGTGTTATGTAAATATGAACCAACTGAATAGATTGATCGCTCGACCTTGTTTTACAACAACCACCTTGAGCACCTTTCGGATTCGCTAACGAGCTGTCGCTACAGAACGTTTAATCAGTCTGAGAGGCTTATCGCTACTTCAAATGGATCAGTAATGGGTGTACGGTAGTCCTATATAAATCAAAATTAGATGAACGCGTAGTAAGCAACCGGTAGTCACATGGCACATTATGAATTGATAAAAGGGTTGATTGATTGGCTGATAATTTGACTGAAGACTATACTTGTTGGGCTGCCGAGTGTCGCCGTATGAGTACTTGAACTTTAGACTGTTTGCTTCATGTGATATTCAGCTGAATACAGTACAGTTTCGAACTAAATCATCGAATCTAACTCAATATTAAATGTGAAAGGGTAGTTGTTAAACTGGGATTAAACAAGCTGTATGTGAGGTGCCATTGTCTGCCATTATACATGAAATATGACACCGTTCAAATACGGCGCTCCCAGGATCGGTTGTTCCTACCCCTCATCTAAGACTGCGCCCCCCGTTAACTCAGCGTCATTATCATCCGAAGTTACCACCTCAGCTACTACGTCGACAAGCCCCTTCTCCGGAAGCTCGCACCACGATTGAAGTTTGTCGGAGCTCATCACGGTGTTAAACTTACGCTGATTCCGCTGCATTTCGGGTATGTAACAGCGTAACGGTCGTTAAGCAGTACGCTTCTGACTATGGATGGTCCACGGTAGAGCGGCTCTAGATTACGGGACTCACCTGTCGCTGCCGCCTCATGCTCGACTAACGCGAGGTTGTCCACTGCTTGCGATGCCGCAGATCGTAACGCCATTTCTCCAATCGTCCGTATGGCTCCTCTCGATATTCTGCAACGCTCTCTCTCTCTCCTTTTGCCCATTTCATCCGACCCAATTGGTCCGGTTCGCCCTAACTCAAGCAGCAGCTTATTACTTGTGCGCAAACAATAGCTCGTGCATAGTTCCACTCGCAATACCACGTATTTCGTGAAACTGTCCACCATCGCTAGTACATATCTGGTCTCTCCCTTCCCTCGAGTGAACGACCCAATGTGGTCAAGATGCACGATGTCCACGGTCCACGCTGTGTAACTCTCCTTCAGTCATCTCGTCCTTCCTTTTGGAGAACGCGCTGTCCACGCAGGCCTTGATATATTCCCGAGTGAAGCTCCGCATCCTTGGGAACCAAAACGTTTCCCGTACCCGTATCAGTATCTTCCTCAGCCATGTGACCCACATCGTCGTGACAGAGCTTTAAAATTCTCCATCTTATCCCGTGAGGCACCACCCACCTTTCAACACCCCCACCCGTCGGAATAACCGCAGCCCCTTCAGATGGAATTCCTTTTGCAGCTGCTTTCAGTTCCTTTATTATTTCCCGCAACTTACTGTCCTGCCACTGCATAGCCGCTAGCCAATCGTCATCCGTGATGTGCAGATTAATACGAATAATGATGCTTCTTTCATCGAACATAAGCTTCAAAGCATCGACATAAGCTGCCTTTCTTCCCGGTTGATGCACGGTCTCGAATGTGAATTTCTGTAGCTTAAGCCACCTACCCTCTCGCGGAATGATGTTTGGCTTGTTTTTTGTGGCTATGATCGCCTTGCAGTCTGTTACCACTTAGAAGTCTCTTCCTAACAGGTAGACTCTGAAACGATCGAGACTGTCCACAATTGCCAATACATCCAATTCGTAGGAATGATACTTCCTTTCATGTTCCGAGAGCTTGCGACTATAGGACAAGACCGGACGCAAGGTCGAGTCTGCCTTCGCACTCTGAAACAAGACTCCAGCCAGGCCCACGGCTGACGCACCAGTATGTAACTCGTGCTCGCAGCTTGGGTCGATACCTTTAAGACGCTGGAATGTCTCCTCCTGTTGGATTGTCCATACGAACACTTGAGCCCCTTTCGTCAAATTAGTCAGAGGTACAGCCAACTGCGCATAGTCTTTCACGAACTTCCTAAAGAACCCAGTGAGTCCTAAGAACTGTCGAACCTCATGGACGTTCAGGGTGCTGGAAACTCGGTAATCGCTGTTGTCTTCTTCCGGCTCGGCTTCAGCCCATACTTGTCCACCTCGTACCTAAGAAACTCAATGCTTGTCTTGAAGATCACGCACTTCCGAACATTCAGAGTTAATCCGGACTCCTTTAGCGCTCTCAGAACCCTTTGTAGCTTATCCAAACCCTCTTCGACAGTTTTGCTGGCTATGATGGTGTCGTCCAGGTACACTACTACGTCGCCTTTCCTCAATTGTGACTTCACCGAATTCCTACACGCTTGAAAATGTGCCGGAGCGTTCACGAGGCTAAAAGGCATCCTATTAAATTCGAAACATCCATCATGGATCATGAACGCGGTGTACTTCTTACTGCCTTCCTCCATACGAATTTGACGCTAAGTCCAACACGCATTGCCGCTCAATGATGTCAGCACTTCGTCCGTCTATTACGGGCATCGGAAATTTCCGTTTCAGAGTGACCTTATTGAGCGCGCGAAAATCTATACAGAACCAATCTGTCCCATCCTTCTTCTTCGTCAAAACGATTGGCGAACAATAGTGCGACGATGACGGCCGTATAACCCCCAGCTTCAGCAATTCCTCAACTTTCTCCTTGAGCCCGTTTGGCGAAAGGAAGCCTATACGGTTGTGTACAGATTGGCTGTACTGAAGACAACTAAATTACGCACTCGCCTAGCTTAGACTCCCCTAACTCCTCGATGCTCAACGCAAAACAGTCCCGATGGGTATTGACTATGTCCTACAGCATCTGCCTGTTGGCTTCTCCGACATTCCCAACATCAAAGTCAGTAACCTATAATTTCTTCCTCGGAAGCCTTTGATACTCCGCCTCGGTTACAAGCGCTTGCTGCGACCCGCTTTGCAGGCCATTGAAGATAGACGGCTTCTTAAACGATTTTACGATCCTGACCCGCTGTTGGTCGAGAAGCTCCGGATACGCTTGAATATCGCCAGGTACCACTAAGACCTCACACCACGATGTCAGTTGATCCACGGAAATCTCCGCATATATACGCCCTATCGTTGTGCAACCTCCACCGCCAAACCCATTCAGCATCATTTCGTATGGGAAGTAACCCAGCTTGCAATCCTCTGCTTCTGATACGCGCAACGTTACGCCTTCCTGAGCCCCGTATCTCGTACGCCCTCTACCGCTTGGCCCCGTCCTGACGGACAATCTTTACGAAAATTGCCCCACCTATTGGCATTGAACACATCTTCTCTCTCTTCCCGTCGATTCAGTATCTTGCCGTTCTACTTCACGTCGGTCCGCTCTTGATCCTTAAACTCACGACCCAACGGATTCTCTCTAGAATTTTGTCCACTGATTCCGGTCTTGCTGCTCGGAATGCTTCTAAGCACTCACCATCTGAGATTCCTCGTGTGATATATTTTACCAGAGAGGTACTCTGAACGTGGCCTCTCGACGCAATCATTTTCATCTCGAATATGTATTCCTCTACGTCCTCACCATGCTTCTGCCTACGCTCACGCAAGCGATCGTGAACATCTGCGTCATCGTCTACCGTTGGAAAATTCTGGCATAATTCACTGAAGAACTGCTCCAGTGATTCCAGCGTCGTGCCGCAGCACCATAACTTAGCCGCACCTACCAATTTTGTTGTTGCTGCCATCAGAAACACCTTCTCATCTACCCCATAGATGCGTTGGATATCCCCCACCTTTATCGAGACTTTGGACGATAGTTCCGCGAAGGCTTTGAGATCGAACTGCGGTAACATATCCACAACTTCTCGGACGGTGTATACGTTACGTGAGCAATATGCATCTGTCCTCGATGCGATAGCAACGTCGCGCTGACAACTGACAGCTTTTCGGTCTCACGAGTCGTCTGTTCTGAGTGGGCCACTGCAAGTTTCGCCAATTCAACCTTCAGCCTCCGCAACTCATTATGCATCTCTTGAAATTCGTCGACGCCAAATCCGTCGCATCCAAAAGCCGCTCTAGCAACTCCTCCTTCAGGCCGCTCTAGTCTAAAGCCCGCTTTTTGAGCTCCTCGCGTAACTGATCCCTAGTCATCGATCCATATTTGTCTTCGCGCTTCTTCCTCTTATCCATCGCTCGTGCCGTCCCACTAGCCGAATGCAGAAAAACAATATATGTAAACATTGAGAAGCCGGGGGCAAACTGCTTCACAGATGAAAGCGAGCAAAGTTAAGGCAATCGAAAGCGAACCATCGAGTCGCAACTCACTGTAGATCCGCAGGGGGAAAAAACAGCGGCACGGTCCCTGCTACTCTTGGCTATTTCTCGATCGGACGTTTCCTTTTTTTTTTTTTTATCCCACATGGGAAAAATGCATTGTTTACCGTCTGATTGGTACTTCATTCGGGAACTGCTCTATAACGAATAGCGCCTACACAATCTTTGCGCCGGCTTATACACCGCTCGCATTGCGATGTAACAATGATACCTGAAAGGAGTCGAATATAGGTCCAATTCTTCTTTTCTCCAACGTGTTTATGTTGATTGGTTTAAGACGGTCTTGGTAGGGTGGTAAAATCAAAGGCTTGCACCAGGAGAGACCTCGAAGAGCAGAACGTAGGAACTGGCGTTGGATGCTCTCGATACAAGAAATGTGGGTTTGTTGGTAAGGAGACCACACTTGAGAGGCGTATTCAAAAAGGGGCCGGACAAAGGTTATGTAAAGAGATCGGGTAACGTAAGGGTTCGAGAATTCCTTAGACTTGACGGTATGTCAGCAGGATTCTCTCTTCCGGGTACGAACCTCCATTGTCCCTTAAAATGTTGTTGCACATAGGTTGGCGACAAATGTGTTCCATTTTACTGGGTGTTGTTTTAATCAGTTTAATACTATGGTAGAGTCGGACCATGCGAAAACTTGATATAATTGATTTCTATTTGCATTTCTATTTCTAATCACAGCCTTGCCAATGAAACTTGCTTCACAGGCTCCATTCTTGTCTTGGACGCAATGATGCTTATTGTAGTAGAACCGCGATAAGTTACCTTCTGATATACCACCGCTGCAAACACTGATTCTGATGCATCTGCAAATCCATGTAACTCTGAATTGGAATTCTTAATTTTTGAAGTGATGATAGCCTTGTCTTGAATTCATTCCATTCATTTTTAATCTTCATTGGGGCATCCTCGTCCCATTCGATGCCAAAAAGCCAGAGCTTTCGAATAAGGATCTTTGCCTTGATAGTTATTGGCGACAACCAACCGAAAGGATTGGTTTGGATTCAGTATTGCTCGTTTGATACCCTTTGTGCTGAATGACGAAAAATTGACCTTAAATTCGAAGTCGTCTGTGCTTGGGTACCATTTGTTTCCCAACATTTTAAACATTGTATCACTATCAAAGTTATAGTCTGGCTCAAATGCCCATATGAGATGGCCCACACTGTAGCTGCGTCAATCCCCTTCGCAGATCTTGACATTCTCTCAAGGAATTTGCACTTCCCAGATAATCGTCTACGTAGAATCCAGCAAGCAATGTTTTGCTTCTCAGATATATTGGTCAAGAAACGTGTGGCAGTGAAGTTTGCTCCGAAATTACTAGATTTTGAGCATAACAAGAATGACGATCCAGATTTATTGAAAAGATTTACCAGTTCTGACGACACATGGGTATATGCCTAGATGTACAGAATGTGTTCAAAAAGTAGCAGGAATTTCGTTAATTCACGTGTTTAAAGCTTGATTCGCGAGATTTTTTCATTGGTATTTTTGCTTAATATATGTGCAAATTATTTGTAGATTCTTAGCCAAAAGCTCCTTCATCGGCCTCTTTTGGTAAATTGTAATTTCCCTTGCCATCAGAATTTTAATTTATTTGCCGCCAAATCAAGCGACAAAACTTTCCTTTTTCTCTCAAACGACTCTACGACAATGATACATTGAAACAAAACTCATACACTAATCATTTATTGTATTCGCAAAGGAAGTAGAAGCAAAAATTTTCCAACTTGCTCAGCGTTTTCCATTAAGTTTCAATTATAACTTATTTTTCCACTTTAACACACCGTACTTCCACCGTTCTCTGGTAAATTCCGGCAATATCTAAATTAAATTCACCTAATAATAGTGTAACAAAATTAATTGAAAATGAGATATCTTTATGGCGCCACGGACGAGAAACATGTTCGCGCCAACCGCAATGAAATTCGCGTTAACCGTCCTTCCTTACAACTGAAGAAACGTAAAAGTCCATTAGAAACCTATCGATTCCGTTTGGATCCCTCACTGAAGAGTAAGCCAAAAATAGGCCGTTACGAGACATCAATCCGATACAAGGTTACCCCTGATACATTAGTCGAATTGTGTTCGAACAAAGTGAATTCACTGCCGCTGCCGAAACCTTTCAAATGGACCACACTGGACATCGCCGATTGGATACGAAAACTTGGTTTCCCCCAGTACCAGGTAAGCCTTTTACTCTTTAGCCCGGTAAATCTAAGACTTTCCTCCACTTCTGCCGATAGAACACTTTCAAGAAACACTTTATCAACGGACGAAATCTCATCACGATGGACGCATCGTATCTCGTCAAGATAAATATCAGAAAATTCGATCACATCAAAATCATCACGAATGCAATACGGAAGATATACGGCTTCGATAAGTCTTCCTTCCATCGAAGCATATCCTTACCTGAGAGAGCACCATATGCACAATACGAATTCTTCCGGGTATTTAATGGACCCAAGTATGAAAAAACTCGACGCACAACACTTTTTCGATCGCGTCATCTTCTAGGACCGCCACCGCTCTACGAGACGCATTGGCAAACACTTGAGCGATGTCTAAGGCACGAACGACCAATTGATACCGAGCTCTTTGGCGGTTATAGACACAATAAGGACTACATGTACCATGCACTAAAAGACCCAAAGGCACCAATGGTTACTCAGAAGTTATTCAAGTCATGCAGTTGCATGCCACCCTGTATGTGCAATTGGACCGATAAAGAGACTCGATCAAGTCTGACCTTAAAGTGCTTGAATAAGGTTCGCAAAACTAAGCCATTTAATCGCATTTGTAAATGCACGCAACCGTGCACGTGCGGCTGGCCATTGATTCAACGGAGATGGTGCCTGTCTATTCTCAAGAAACGTTTCCCACACAAGTATGGAGATGAGATGTCACGCAGGTCGTACATGCCTTCCTCACATATCCCAGTCTTTCTCAGGCATTCGCTCGGGGTTTTTTAAAACAAATATTATCGTAATAAATAAAATATCTCCCACCTTAGTCGCTTTTGTGTGTTGGTTTAGATTGAAAGTGAAGGCAAGCATTCGACTAAAAACGGACATCGAGGCTCGTGTTAGGGGTGTAGATGGAACTTTCCTCTCACTTAGGACTTAAACAAGTGATCAACGAACATAAATCGATAAGAATATAGAATTCCCTTGATCCCTCGTTACGATTTTCGTAGACATATCAACTTGAAGCCTGAGACCAACAAACCTTTTGAAAAGAAGGCAATATGTAATCCACTAGTGGATTTTGCGAAAAGCTACGAGATTTTCATAGGGCATAGTTCACCTCCCAATCCAAACGAAACCGGATTTTGAAACTCCAAAAGTCCGTAGAAGACTAGAAGACTAGGCTCGTTAAGCCATTTTCGTGGAATGACACTTATTTTTATTTCCAGCTTTTTACTCTTTTCCTCGAAACTTGTCCCAAAGACTACATTGGCCTTTTATATATGCGTAAGTACGACTAGATCTCACGACTCTAGGTGCTTCTTCCTTATTATCTTCGGCTTGTTTGAGACATGGTTAGGTTAAGGAAGGGGAGTGTGGTGGTTGAACATCACTTCCACTCGGAGGCCAAAGGGTCCATTGTGATTCCCTTCATTTGTGGAGTATGCATTCTATACATTCTTTTAACCTCTCCCGTGGTGGCTGAAACCACCCCGTGCTCTTTATAAATTTTAGAATATCCGATATGTCTGTATTTGCTACGTCCGCAGTCTCTGTGAAGAATCTGTGGCCC
The DNA here is from genome assembly GCA_958301585.1 of Merodon equestris. Classification (NCBI taxonomy): domain Eukaryota; kingdom Metazoa; phylum Arthropoda; class Insecta; order Diptera; family Syrphidae; genus Merodon; species Merodon equestris. The sequence goes on from OY284416.1 coordinate 113,448,333, forward strand.
AGCGAAGCTACGCTCTGATTCTGGAGAGCTGGGCAGTGGCAAAGCAGATGTTGGATCGTCTCGGTTTCTCCTGATCGCCGCAGCTCCGGCAGAGATCGCTGGATCCCGAGTCCCATTTTCGGAGCATTGATCCAATGGGACAGTGTCCTGTATTCACTCCGACGATCATACATATCGAGTTTCGGATCAGCGCCAAGAGCTTCTTTGTTTTTCCGATATTGAGCTCTGGCAACGATGATCTTGTCGTGTGACGGTCGTTTCTGTACGAGTAAGCCAAGGCGAGTTGGCTTCTTTTATTATTATGTGATTTATGATCCGGTATGATACACTGATGGTGGTTGCAGTGATGTGTCCGCTTCGCTGATGTCCATTTCAGACCCTTGCCTGGCCAATTCGTCCGCTCTTTCGTTCTCTGCGATTGAAATGTGGCCCGGGAACCAGCAGAGTTTTACTTTGACTCATGAACTTCATTGAGTCGGGACATTTCATGACAGCTTTTGATCTCATTGTACAGGATCCTATTGACTTCAATGCAACCTGGCTGTCAACAAAGATGGCGATATCCGACGGTGGAAGACGCTTGTGCTTGGAAGACGCTTGTGCAGGGTATCAGAGTAGAATCCCAGTGCCTGTGTCCATTTTCGTTCCGTCGGTGAAGAGGGTAGTCTTGTGGTCGTTGATCACGGCGTTTGATAGCCACTCGTCTCTGTCGGGGAAAAGGATTGGTATTCTGAGAGAAAAGTCATTGTGGGGGAAATATAGTCGGTCGTAACTGCGAGGCTACTAGAACCATGTTTCTTTCTCAGGTCATCTATTATTGTGAGTATGGCCACATGTCCTCTTGTTTCCACGAAGAGGACTCCCTTAGTCTGAGGGCGCTTTTTGCAACGCAGCCTTTTATGCATAAATCCAGAGAAAGTAGATGAAGTATCATATCCAATCCAGCTAGCGGCATGCTTCTTAGAGCCCCCGTTGTAAAAACAGCGACTGACCTTTGTACTTTGTTGAGCATGCTCATGTACCACACTAGAGCCCCATAAGTTAAAAAGGATCTGATGTTTGCTGTGTACATCCAATGAATGATTTTCGGTTGCAAGCCCAATCTTTTGCCGAAGGTCTTTTTGCAGACATAAAAAGCATTCAATCTTATTTTCATCCTTTCTTCCAAGTGCCTTTTCCAGGAAATTTCGGAGTCAAAAATGATGCCTAGATACTTGGCTTCCGCTTTGAGTATGAGTGGAGTACCCTCTAACTTTGGGGGAGCAAATATCGGAATTTTCCTTTTCCTGGTGAACAAAAGCAGCTCGGTTTTCTGGGGGTTTATTCTCAGACCCTTCTGTCTTGCCCACGAGGAGAGTTCCTTCAACGCAGATTCCATTAGTTCGCAACTAGGTTATCCGCGTGTGCTATGGTCTTTGTGCCTTTCTACATGAAGATTTTAAGGATTTTGTTAATTGTAAGAAGCCACAGTAGGGGGGAGAGAACTCCCCCCTGTTATGTTCCTCTAGTTGTCACTTTCCTTATAGAACTGTGCCCAATGTCTGCATTGATAATTCTGTTCTTCAACACATTTTCAATCCAGATTACAGGATTTGTCTACTTTTATGTCCTCTAGAGCTGTTATTATGGCCTCTGTGTTTACGTAGTTGAAGGCCCCCTCTGTATCGAAGAAGGCTGCCATTGTAAAATTTTTTAAGTTCAACGAGCCCTCAATTTCACGGGCAACACTATGCGGAGCACTTTCCACTGATATGCCTTTAAGGTAGGCGTGTTGAGTGTTGCATAAGTTGTGTGAGTTGGTGAGTCCTCTGATGTATAGGTCAAGGTGTCTTTCCAAGGTTTTTAATAGAAACGACGAGAGATTAACTGGCCTATAGTCCTTTACGATAGTGTGGATTGGTTTATCTTCTTTAGGTATGAAAACTACTTTTATCTCTTTCCACTGTGTACTACTGGATGTACCCGGCACATAAGCAATTGCGTAAGCTAGTGCTTACGGGGTGAGGAACAGCAGCGCTGGAAAAATATCGTCTGGCCCCGGGGATTTAAAGGTTTGAACGAATTTATTGCCCATGATACTTTATCCTTTGTAATAATTTCGTTTATTACTTCTTCAGTTGTGTGAACCGTGGGACTCGTCGTTCCGAAGGGGACTGTGATTTCAGGGGCTTAACAACCTGGAAAGTGGGTTTCAGTCAGTAGTTCTAGGGACTCCTGACTGGATTCTATCCAAGAACCATCTGGTTTAAGGATGAATCCCGGGACGCAGGGGTTCTTGGATAAGATCTTTTTGAGCCTTGCGGCTTCGTTGAGATGCTCTATTAATTCGCAGAACTCCTGCCAGGATTTAGCCTTTGCTGCTCTTGTTTTGCTCTTGTAGTCATTGAAGTTGAGTTTATAGTTATTCCAGTCTTCGGATGTTTGCTGCTCTTTGCTCTGTTGAATCGAGTTCGGGTCCTAGTCCTGAGTGGCTTTAGCTCGGCGTCCACCGGACTGCGCTGATTTTCTTGCGAGCACGTTGCAAAGGGCAGGATTTGTAGAAAGCCTCTTTTAGATTTTTCACCAGGTTTTTGATTGAATTTCAATGTAAGTTGGATCGGGGTTAGTGATGGCTTGTGGCGGTACTAACCTGTTGGCAACTAGGTTTGAGAAAAGATTCCAGTCTGTCTTCTGAGAGTTCTGAAAGGTTTTGGTTTTCTTTATTGACATTAAGGTTGAAGAGTATTCGGCTATGGTCCGAAAAGGAACAGCTAGTGGACTCACTTAATAGAGTAAGGTCTCTTCCCTAACCCGGTTACGAAACGTTGGTGTATTACCTTTGTTGCATATGTTGAGATTGGTGGAGACTATACAATCGAAAATGGACTGACCCCTTTTATTAATGTCGCTGCTTCCCCATTGAGTGTGGCGGCCTTGGCGTCGCAACCTATCAATAGACACAATTATTCGGACTGCGTCTGGAGGTGGGTCCTCTTCATCGTATGGCAAGTGTGCGGACGATAGGAGCAAAATTGATTTGTCCTGTTGTTCTGTTGTTCGTATGTTACCATAGTGAGGTCTTCATTGCTGTATGTACCTAGGAGAAAAATGTTGAGATATTATTCAGGAGCTAATTTCTTCTCGAATTTTGCTCTTCTGTGCTTCTTTATCAAGAACTTTTCGCGGTGAGCGTTAAGAGGTCTCTAGCGCTCATCTTCTTGATAAATTGCATCGACTTCTTGTAGCCGTTCTTTGCCTTTTGGGCCGATGTTTTTGCCCTAATTGTTCCTTCCGGTTTGCCTGTGGCCTTAGGGTCGCTCTTTTCTTCCAGCATCTGAGCCTCAGTTTTAGAGTCCACTTGCGTGGTATTGCTAACCTGTGATGAAGCCAAGGATTCATCGTCGGTAGCGGTACCAATATGTAGTCTCTGAAGGAGAGTCCCGGTGACGCTGCCATCTGGATCGGCGGTGGCAACCTGAACTGATTGCCTCTTCAGAGGATGTATTTTATTATTTCCTTTTGTTTGTTCTTTATTATTTAAATTGGGTCCCCAGCCTGGTTGACTCTTGGCACGGTCCGGTTTACACCACAGTCCAGCCCAGGGGAAGGGAGTGGAGTGGCGGGCGTACACGGGGTAGGGAGGAGGAGGTGATGAATGAATTCTCAAGAGTCATCGAACTTTACTGAGCCCTCGCACCGCGACAAGGTGTGCAACCACGCGAAGGTTTTTGAGACATAGTACCAAAGATATATGAAGCCCCTATTGTAGTCTAATATTACTCGTATAGTTGTAGTGATTCCAGACCAATAAGGTTTAAAAGCTTCTCCAGCCTTACTAATGCCTTACTTTCAAGTCTCAGTATACCTTACATCATATTTGAGAAGTGAAGCTTCACGTAATGTCGAATTGATTATAGGGATAGACTATGGATAAGGTTCCTCAACATCCCTAATAAAGTAGCCCCGATAGGTGACTGACAAGTCTTTTGTGTTGAGTTTAATAGATTATTAGAGAGTTTAAGTTTGTTTAAGGGTTGAATGGTCTCCCAACTATCTAAAAAGGAGTTGAATATAGATTTAAAAGGTTCGGCGCCTATATTAGAATATTGGCAGTGCTTCGAAGATTGAAAAAAGCACTGGCGCAAGAGTATTATATTTGACTGGGATTACTTTGAAGGGGATAAAATAGTTATTGATGAAGACGTGTTGGGCCTACCCCGAATGGAAAGGAATGGACAAGGTAGCTCCCTATTTCAACTACCAACATTGTTGAGCTCTGTGTGATGTCTCGACTGTGATGTAATCGCCCATCCATAGTTGTCCGAGCAAAGTCAAAGTTTGACGGTACGGTCGATTTACCCCGGATCAGACCTTACTGGTTGAAATATAGAAATTCTATAATGTGCGCTTTCTCATGATATTCATAGTCAGGATAGTAATTCCCAGAGATCAGATGTTCATCGAGGTCATTGCCCTTAAAAGGTGCCTCCGAATTATATTAATTTAGAAGTTATCATCTCTTAGTTCTCTAAGTTCGCCCTGTTGTAGAGGACATTATTAATATATTGTAGAAATGTTTATACTGGGACTCTGGTATTCTAGGCAAGCCCTAAGCCAACCGATTCTTTTCCATCAAGCTTGGCCCCACGTTAAGCTACATGGCATAGCCATAAGCAATAACAGATTACCTTCACCACAGCATCGAGTTGGCTATTGCCAAAGAATCTCTTTGTAAAAGCGAAAGTGGGCTTTTGCCAGAACAGCAACATCTACATGTTTGTTTAAATCCAGATGCCGATCTTGCGCCAGTGGCTGCCCGTACTGTCCACCAACTGAGAACTGGTCAATTCTTTTTAATGCCCGGGGAAGCCCTTTACAACGGCGCGGCGTTCCGAACAAGATTATTTTCAACTTGAGGTTGACAATCAACTTCCACTCGTCGCAGTCACTGAATCTTCTCATAGTCACTCTATACGTGTGTTGCAATGATATTAGGTCCTAATCTGTACGCAATCAAACGCCTGCGTGCCTTATTGCATGCTACTATCAAATATCGGCAAAGCAACGTGTGCAGACCGTTTTTGCGCATGATGAGCAACATACACAACGGTAAGTGGCTCAACTTATAAAAAATGATTTTCGACACAAATTGGTATTCTTCGTTCTTGAGATTAGGGATGGTTTACAGTAATTCACACTGACGGTGAGCAGGCATTAAATGATGCACTGTTTGCACTTTGTACGGGAACATATGTAAGTCGTTCACTAAAATTCACCGTAGGGTCCATCTGGTGATGCCCAATTGCGTGGGCCGTCGTCTGGTTGATGTTTCTTCGTTCTTGGAGACATTGGCGGCCATAGCCGCAATATTCTCGGGCGAACGAGACCAGTCCGGTGGCGGCCACGCACTGCGTTGTCTTCTGTGGTTCAGCCTGTTCGAGTCGAGTAGCTCAGCATTGGAAAGTTTGCCCAATTGGCTCGACACGACTAGGAAATCAACATCGAAATTCACGATGCGCTAACACCACCGACCGAATATTGGTAAAAAAAAATCGATACAATTATTCCACCCTCTTGCAGAGTATAGCGCTCCATTGCTTGTCCGTTTGAATTCTGCAGCTGTCTAGTTCACAAATGTCAAATATGATTGACGTACGACGTCATTTGCAAAAATTAGAATATCTTCCGATAAGGTGATTAACTCTGCGCCATAAGGGTTCATACTCGTACATAAACACAAGCGCTTATTTGTTCTCTCTAGGCTTAAACGGCGATATAGACAGTTTACAGACCTCATATCCCTAATGTCTAAATTCCTCGGAAGACAAAAAAAAAACCCGTTAAGGGAATAGAACAAACCCGAATGCTAGCAAAGCCTTTAAAAAAGTAGTAAACAAGGCTTTGATAAACGAGCAAACAGGATGGTTTTAAGGCGAGGTATAATACCATTCACGCTGCGTCAAAACTGGTTTCCGACATTCATTGGAATAAGGCGAAAAACCAATGTTCGTCAGGCTTGGCATGCCAAATCACCTTCTGTACCTACATGATTTAGGTAATGGTTATGGAAAAGAAGTTTCTTGTTAAATGTGACAGCGTTCCTTCGAACAGAGTCTTTGATATTAAAAACGGTTTGCAACAGGGAGCGATTATTACTCCGATATATGTAGGCTTTTTTAGCCATTCAATAGCGAATGCAGATTTAGTTCCAAAAATTGAGTCATTAATGCAATGCTGCAATATGATTTCGATGATTGGAAACTAAAAATTAACTTCCAAAAGTCAGAAACGATACTGTTTAGGACTTCGTGGTACAAGGCCTCAACGGATACCAAAAAGAACTGGAAGAAATTCTCGATCATTGTTTAGTAAGATGGATAACCATTAGCGGTGAGAAATGCGGTTAGGTATATTGGAATCTGGCTTGACCAGTATCTATATTTCAATAGTTATTTAAACCCTTGTCTTTCTGGAGCTGATAAAGCCTTCAGTATGACAAGGACTCTGTTTCACAACGGTCAACTTGACCGCAGGGTAAAAATCATACACTACGTGGCCCATAATCGCGTATGGCTGCCTTGTGTTATTTAATGTAGGGTCTATCATAGAATGTGCAGAACACCAGAACTATCACCCCAATAATGTCCTGTACGACGGGACAGGTTTTAACAGAATCCATAATTTTCTTTTTAAAATGACACAAAAGCACATCGCAAGGAATAAGGAATAAGGCCTAATGGAATAAACTTAATCTCCGCGGCTTACTAACCCAATTATAGATAGCACGAGAGTACACTCCGATCAGGTGTTATTCCCTTAGAAGCATTTCCCGATATTGATTTCGAAAGGTTAGTGTAAAATAGAGTTGGTATCCCGGTTATTTTCCACCACCACCAGGGCGTCGACGGCGTTCATCAGCTCATTCATTTTAGTACCGGAATGGTGCACTGGGATCTCGTCGATGTTGCTAAACAGCATGTCGATCATTGTTGGTTGCCGGTTGAATACGTTTCCCAAAGGATCCCTGCTGATCCTCCTCACTCCATAATTCGTAAGTTAGATTGGGTTTAGCTAGGGGATCTTTTAGTGGCTGGACCCGTAGTCATGCTAAGATGCTTGAGAAGTCACCGAAGCCTGTTAGCCTTGGTGAGGTCTCGGGCATGTAGAGTGAGTGTGATGACGAAGCCCCGTCGCTGAAAGATTATCAGGAGGGTGATCACTCGGAACACACGAATGGTAACCAACCGGATTATATTTAAGACTAGAACAAAGCAGCTTAGGTTTGATTAAACTTCAGAATAAGAAAATCTATTTTTTTTAGTCTTCTACCATGCAAAGCTGGCGTAGTAAAGACTTAGGCAAAGGCTTTCCTGTCCGTCCGTCTGTTCGTACGCGTATATTAAACCAAACTCGCCGAGTAGCTATGAGCCTGAAACTTGGCTGTGTTATAGAGTACATGATTCTGAGCTCATAGCGATCTGTTTTAGAACCCTAGACATTGCGGTTCCTAAGGTCCAGGTAAAAGTTTGCAAAATTCAAGATAGAAGGAATTGTAGCTTGGCTCCCGGCGAGCTGATCCTATCTTGTTAGTTAGAAAACTAAGTTTCAAAATGTATTACTTAACTGTTCCATTAACGCCATCTATTGGAAAACGGCGGATTTTCATTTGTTCACCTGATAGTTCAATTATGTTACATGCGTCATATGGTCACTGTATTTTACTTCATTCGAGGTTTATCAAAGCCTTAAATTCAATAACATTCTGAATATTCCCAATGAGTAGATATTGACATAAGTTCAAGAGGCGTTACAAGCTTGCCGTTCGAATTTCTAGATTTTTTAAAAAGTTGTTTATCAACCAAGGTAAAAAAATTATTTTCATATTGTATGCTAGCTCGCTTAAGGTAGATATAGACAATGCTTTGGCACTGTGTATCTACCGCTCAACCAAAAATAAAAAAGGTTTTTCTCGTATTTGTAAACAATTATTCACATGTTTTACGACCCACTCTCTATCCAGTCATTTACGCTTCAACAAAAACAGAAAATAAAAAGCGGCACATACCATCCTCGTATTTGCCGAAATGACTTATCTTTATGGCGTGTGTCTACAAAATAGACCTTAAATAATCAACTACGACATGTTTCCTATTTCCCCATATGAATGAGCTTAAATTGGTTTAGCTCTGATTAAGGAATTAAAAAAAGAGCTCCAAATACAATATATTTTCAAGAGAGTTCATGAACTCTCCATGGTAGATATGGGATATAAAAATGGTTTTATGGGTTTCTCAAGGTATTTGGCGCCTTTAGAAATAATCAAAAATGTCACTAACGACCGAAACCCATGAAAATGGCATTATTCACCCAACAATACCATTGAACATGCTTTAAAATGCTCTTTTTACAAACATACAATATAAGCGCTAATTAAATTCCTATTGACTAATTCCAGAAACGAGGAATATGCAAAATTTGTTGCCAAAAATCCGCATTATGAAATCGTTCCCACATCCGAGAAGGAATTGCTTCAACGGCAGGCGTCTGCCGCTAAAATTGTCGAAGACAGCAATAACAACACAACAGCGACAGATACGTCAACCACCGACAAGCGGGCGATATTGAATCAGGTAAGTGAAAGCAAGCAAAATCAGGGAAGATCCACGGTCATCCACCCTCATAAATCCCAAAAAAAAACAACAAATCCACTGATTTACTCTGTCACACGATTGCGTTCATTACCGTGCCATGCCGAGTCGGCGATTCGGTTTCATTACATAAGATTGATGGCGGTGTTCTTTAAGCACATGCTGCTGCCTACGAATGCTCAGCGCGTTCCGTGAAACACGTATGAGACAAAAAATAGGTATAAACTGGGGAAAAAAAACTTCCCATACCGGGAATCGAACCCGGGCCTTCTGGGTGAAAGCCAGATATCCTAGCCACTAGACCATATGGGACATGTGTCTTCATCAAGCAAAACGGCATTAAGTCGCTTGGCGAGAGATTTCCATGAACTCTCTTTTCTTTTGATTTTGCCCGCTCCGTGAGTAGATATTCTCTTTTATTTTAAATTGTTTTCTTCATTAGGCGCTCTTAAGTGACCGTTTTATTTGAATATTTATTTTTTTAACGCAATAATTTATGCTTGCTTTTATTACAAATGCCGTATAAGTGCATTGGAGTATAGCGTGACAACAGCAAATGTCAGTGCATTTGTCACGAAAAATCAATTCGAGTCTGAGAAATAGAATCGTTTAAAATAAATTAAAAAGCGCTTATACTGAGCGCCTTTGTACTCCCTCTTAATTAATATTTGCATTGCAGTTAAATGCATATTTGAAAATGTTCGAGTAATCTACTGTGTGAATGGTTTTTGGAGCGACTCTTACATTGTTGTAAGAGTTGAATGGTCCTTTGGTTCACTATAGTTTTTTTTGTTCATTTATCTGTCTCAAGTTCAAGTGAAATAGAGTTTCCAGGTGGCATCACCAGTCTATTATCATTTAATTACGTATGATTGAGGTGAAGTCAATCACAAGTAGTCAAACCCGCACTTGCGATATCGAATGATCGAAGTGCGTTCAAAAAATATCGGAAACGTTCGCCATTAAAATTTTCCATTTTGAAGAACCCAACTTTCTGGATTAATCATTTACATGTACATAACTCCTCGTTTCAAAATCTTCTTCTTCTTCTTTTGATGGCGCTACAGCCCGGTGTGGGCTTGGGCATTAACTAACAAGCGTCTCCAGCCGGCACGAGCCTTGCTAGCCTTCTCCAATTTCGCACACTAAGTGGTAATCTGGGGAATATAGCGGGTGGGGTAGAACTTCCCATTTCAGCGTTTTTGGTTTGGCGGGTTTGCCAACATGAGGCCGAGCGTTTTCATGCTGTAGTATCATTTTTTCGTGCCTCTGCTCGTATTGTGGCCGCTTTTCGCACAGTGCTCGGCTCAATCGCATTAATTGAATTCGATACCGCTTCCCAGTGATGGTTTCCTGATCCCACCAAATACACAGCATAACAGCAGCGTGAATATTCGGCCGAGCCGACGATGTAGAAGCATGTCTAGGCTTTTCCCATGATTTTTTTCTCTTTTGGGTTGTTGTAATGAATCCATTTTTCGGCACCCGTAACGATGCGATGAACAATACTAATTTTTGTTCACAGGCGAAAAAACGACGCTCAACGTCTCGTGGCTTCAAATCATAAGGAACCCAAGTTCCTTGCTTTTAAATCATTCCCAACGCATGCAATCGCTTGGAAATAGCTTGGCGGGTAACTCCTAATACTGAAGCAAGCTCTTTTTGCGTTTGGCATGAATCCTCATCGAGCAATGCCTCCAATTCAGCGTCTTCGAAGGTTTTTGGCCTTCCTTCACGCGAACGGTTGTCAACATCGAAATCACCGTTTTTGAAGCGACGGAACCAATCACGGCACGTTGTTTCACTTAGAGCAGCATCTTCATAAACTTTTTGGAGTTCTCGATGCGCTTCAGCGGCTGTTTTCTTCGAATGAAAGAAGAAAACGAACACTTCCTGCAAATGACGATTATTATGACGACAAAAGAAAATAATCTTTGCGGCCTCCCAGTTCGAGGATAAAGCAGAGGCCCGGCATAGACAGAAGGTTCGGGCCCTCTACAAAAAAGCCAAAGCCCTTGCATCCGACTTTAGAACGGGCGCTCAGGCTCTTCGAAATTAGGAAGATACTCTTGTCACCAACTCGCAGGAAATAGTGAATGTGTTTAAGCAGCTCTTCCAATAGCTGCTTAGCGGGCGTGACCAAGAGTAGGTGATATGATCAGAAGAAAACCCAGTCAGCTCAGTTATACATAAACTGAAATCCAACAAGGCTGCTAGCACAGATGGTCTTTAGGCTGAGCTCTTTAAAACCCGCGGTGATGTTCTGGTAGGAATCACGCACTAGATCATCTGTCAAATTTGGGGGGATGAAAGGAAAAGAAAGTCCAAAATAACTCTCTACAGAACACTGATCTTGCCAGTCCTGCTTTACGAAGCCAAATGTTGGACGATAAGCAAGAAAGCAGAGATGATTCTGGGATCTTTTCAAAGAAAAATTCTCCGCCGGTCTCATACGGTCCTGTCTGCGAGGAGAATGGAGGAGAAGACACAACCGCGAACTCTACGAGCTGTATAATAATGTGGACATAGTCCGAAACGCAAAAATCCGTCGACTACATTGGTTCGGCCACATCGGCCCCAAACGCATGGATCATCGCACTCCAGAAAAGAGGGTCTTCAAATCCCAGTCACTTGGTTCGAGAAGGCAAGGGAGACCGAACCTCCGGTTCAGAGACCAAGTAATCGCGGACATCAAAAAACTTGGACTCTCCAATTGGAAGCATCTTTCTTTCAGGCTTAGATCTTCCAAGAGTCACTAACCTGATAAGTAAGAAAATAAGTGAGTAACACAGTCATTCATCCAAAAATCTACCTCGTCGCTAAAGATGATTTTTCGGCCAAAATTGGCGTCCTCTTCCAAACGTTCCTAAGCCCAGTCAGCGAACAAACGGCATTATTTTTGGTCATGAACTTTAAGCTCTTGGGTCAGTTGGATCTCAAGGCCCAAGTCTCAAGGCAAAATACGCCAAATTGAAGTCTGCGAAAAGTCTAGTTCTTGTGCAAGACGAGGAATCGATTACCTCGAGTTCTGCTGTACACTTTCATGGACTGCGGCGATGTTCTTCAATTGTTCCTTTGACATACGAATGTTGGCTGACTGATGATTCGAATCGTCTCTCAAATTTGGCCACCAAACGTTGAAGAGTTAACTGTGAAAGACCACCACGTCTACCGTGGGTCCTGTCTTACGCTGGTATACATGTAGAAATGTCTAAGAGCCTACATGTGGCCGGATAAAATTGACGATTTTTCGAACTAAACATTTGTACGAGTATATATTTTCCCGTCTACTTTTCATATGGCTGCATTTATATACATATTGTTATGTTCGTAAACTCTAGAAAGCTTTAACTGGAAAATGTATAGACGCCAGAAAGCCTCCTTGAATGCTTGTTCTTCAATCGTGAATAGAACAAAACGCTAGGTAAAGAAGTCTCCACTGTTCTCTGGTAAAATGTACCACAGCCTGCTAAAGAATGGCTATAGTTTCCATTCTTTAAGTCTATCCAATATTTTCTTTATTTGCGCTAAGAATCTAAGTTTCAACCTTAACATCTAAGCTAAGATAATAGAATAGGATGCCTTAACAGCCAAGTCATCGAAATCGCAATTCACGGTGTTTTTCCTCTCTTTAATACACTTAGACTGTGGAAAAAAAGCTTTTCGAAATTCGCCATTTAAAGTCGCCAGTAAACTTATGTCCCTTTCACCTATTAGAAAAAATGGCTCACAAAGATGATTGAGAAAAGCTTTGCCTCTGATCTTGAAGGACTCTGTAATCCTAATAATGAAGGGTAATCATAGAATCAAAGGCGTCAACCCGTAGGCTTTCGTATTCTCGTTCTCGTTTCATCTTGTGTTCATTTGAGAAATTCGACATTACCTATGAATGCAGTTTACGAGGTCTGGTTCTCGGCTAAGGTTTTGTTTTTTTGTTGGAGGCTTCAACTATCTGTTGGAGTACTCAGACACCAATTCTGGTCCATTGTACAACCAGACCATTCTTTATTGGATTTTCCCCGTTGTCCGGAGAAAAGTGAGGGGGCGCTTTAGTTATGTAGAGCTACGAGATTCGGCACACACCACGTCGGCCCCAAGAGTTAAATAAAAACACCACACGCAATTTTATTTATTCTTTTTTTTATCTTTATTCATTGGCTGCTCATCATCGAGTGTCCGCCCAACACTTAAGACTACCTTAACTTAGCAATGTCATAATAGTAATTCAAATAAACAAATAACACTCAAAAGGAAAACGCAACATGTACCTAGTAAACAAATAAGAACTAAAAGAAAAAGCAAAGAAAGGAAAAGACGCTACGCAATAACAAGTCAACATCTGCTTACATGCATTGCATTGCTGCATGGTAACAGCAATGCTTTGGAAGCTTAACTGGGCTAAGTTGTATATTCTGGGAGCTTCATACATGTATGCTATGAACATGCATGTAACTCAAGGGGTGCGCCACCGTGCGCGAGTGAAGGCGGGATAGTCGCAGAGAAAGTATTCTGCTGTGTTATCCTCCTCGCAAAATGCAGCACAGGTAGGCGTCTCACTCATCAGTGTAATGGCCCGTAATGACGGCCGCAAGCCTTCGACAATCATTTCTCCTTTAGGATAAGAAGAATGTTGCGGACTTCTTGCAGACATCAGGGCGTACGCTTAGTCATCCTGCATCCTGGATATTCCCTCCATTTACGACTGTGTGCATTTAAGACCCAGTCGTTGATGTCAGATTTGACCGTGGAAGCAGGTAGACCTAAGGCGGGTGCAGGTCCTGGGCCCCTTCTAGCGAGTTCATCGGAGATCTTATTTCCTGGGATTCCAGATTGACCTGGGTCCCATACAAGCCTTAACGAATTTAGTCTTCCGACTTTGTTCAAAAAGGTCTTGATTTCATGCACTAATTTGGAGTTGGATAGATGGTTGGACACAGCTTTGAGTGTAGTTTGGCTGTCATTGCAGACGCATATGCTTTTTCCCTTCTGCCTGTGCTTCACAGCATAGTACATGGCCATTAGGATTGCGTAAATCTCTGATTGGAAGACAGACGCATATTTTCCTAACGAGAAGTGCAGTCCAATATTTTCGCGCTATTTTCGAGAAAACTCCAACGTCGAAGCCCCGCCCAGTTCTGGAGCCATTTTTGAAAATGCGAAGACAGTGCATTCCAGGTTCAGTGTCTGGCCGAAGCCAGTCCTGACGCCATGAAAATGTGACTGTGAAATTACAGCGCAGTAGGACGGCAGGTGTCATTGCGTCAGAAGGCATATCCAAGAGACAGGGGTCGTAGGGTTGTACCTAGCTGACAGCGCTTTTGGACTCAACATGTTTTGACCAAAAAGCTTGCTATCTAGGATGACCCCCAGGTACTTAGCTTCCTTGGATATCGGGATGGGAATGCCTTTTAGCACCAGCTGAGTAATGCCAGTATTTTTCCTCCTTCTCGTGAAGAGAACGACATCAGTTTTAAGAGGATTAACCTACAGCCTATTACTGTGCACCAGTTCTCGATCACATCTACCGCCGCCTGCGCTTTGAGACAGACAGTCGCTAAACATGAGCCGCAGAGAGAACAGCAACATCATCCGCATAGGCCTGGGCATAGATTCCAGAGGCATTGAGGGCATGGAGCAGAGAGTCGACCACCATGCACCATAACAGCGGGCACTGGAAGCCACCTTGTGGGCAGCCGCCGGTTATTCCCGCTAAGCTACATACTACTTTGGTAAACTACTCTCGGATTTTTCACTTTTCTGAAATGTGTCCTAAAAGGGCGTTTTTCTGAAATAAAATTTCAAGAATGTATCCTTGTTTCAGACACACTATAATCCCGAACATCTAGCGACTTGGCTCAATCACGGTTTTACTTTCCACTGCACACACCCTGCTCTTTGTGCCCATTTTAGAGTAGTTAGCTATTTATAGTTGGTGCAATTACCGGCTTCCTTACATATATTCGAAGAATTCTTGAAACTTGATTTTCAATAACCAGATTAATAAAACATTTTAAATTTCAAGGAAGCACCAAGCCAACAATAATTCCTTATTCAACCCATGCCCTTCTAAAGCAATCCATCTTAATCCATTTCCCAATTGTGAAAAAAAAACTTTGTGTTCAATTAAGATTATTAAGATGCCCTTTAAAAGTATTGCACATTATAGTTCCATCAATATTTTTGGTACAGAAACATTTTAACTTCTAATCAATACGCCCTCGAACTTTCCAGCATTCTTTAAAGGCCAATTGCCCGCATCGATCTTACTCACCAATCGCCAGCATGTCATCTAACGTGACGCAAACTAGCTCACATTGACACCAATCTCTACCATCAAAACGAACGAATCTCAGCGAGCACCATGTCGCCACTCAATCAACTCCACAAAATCTGCTTAACACTTAACACAAACTTATTGACCTTAATTGCTTCTTTAAATAAAAAAAGAGGAAAAACCAAAACAGAACAGATGGGACGGCTAAACAATGACTTGACCGTCAATGAACTGTTTTATCAACAAATAATTAATTGAATTGAATGAAAATCGTTTTTGTTTTTTTTCAGATCGTTGCAACATGTGCGGTTCTGCTACTATCGGCCGCGTGTGGTATGCCAATCGGCTACTCAGCAGTCCTCCTGCCCCAGCTGTACAACTCGACATCATCTTTTGCTATAGACGTGGAAATGGGTTCATGGATCGGTAATTTAATCATGTTTTAAAGCTTATCAATCGAGTAATTTTTGTTTTAATCTTTATAGCAAGTGTCCATAGCTTAGCAACACCACTGGGCTCGATTATATCTGGACCGTGTGCCGATCGTTTCGGTCGCCGGGCAACACTTTTATTCGCCGTGGTACCGATCTTGACTGGCTGGTGCATGATGGGGTTGTCGACATCATATCACATGATCTTGGCGGGACGATTTATTACTGGCTGCGCGGTCGGGTTTCTGGGCGCACCGGCTCAGGTAAGATCGCTTTGGACAGGTGTTCGTTCGCCGAACTTGGAGCACGGTTTTAATGTGATTTTAATTGATTGGGGATTAATACCCTGTGATTGGTGTCATTTTTATAATGATAGATAGGCAGTCAGATAATAGGGTATCGTGGAGCAAAGGGGAGATAAAATTGCCTAGTTTCCGAGAGAAACAATTATTGCTATAATTATTGCACGTGCAATAAATCTACAAAATTGGATCAGCGTTGTGAGGTCATTGATGTTTTTTTTTTTTACAAACTCAAGTGTGCCGGTTATCATACTTTTCTGTTATCTGGCTTGTGGAGTTGAGAAAGTTAAATTCACCTGGCTAAAGTTAGAAAAGTTAGTTAATAGAGGCTATTAAACGGTACACCACGTCTGACGGCGTGACAGCCCATAGGCTAGTGGCCGGTGCTGAATGTTACAACCCACCTATCAGATAAGTTAGCTACGATTTTCGATGCGAAGTGTTGAAAGATGTTTGATTTCAGGTGCTCCGTATTTACTCTATGGTACTGTGGCCTGGGACATTTGCTTCACTAGTCTGGAGAAGGTGATTACTAAGAATAGGCCTTTGGTGGCGGCTTGGCTATTGTACTATTTGTTTCACCCGCCTCACAGACCGTCAGTATTTCTACTTGAATGGTGCCCGAACAGGAAGTTCGGAAATTCTCAGTCGGCCCAAGAAGACCCCGATCATACACTGAACTCCAGCTTCGACTTCTCGGTAACAGTATTGAGAGTAACTAGGACTGTTGGCGCCGGTGTCAAATTCGCGTGCGCGAGTAGCAAAGCTCCGCTGCGGCTGTTCGGCGATCGAATCTGTTTGTCTATGTTATAAGGCTTGCTTAGGGCAAACCACTAAACTTGGGACCCATAAATAAGGAGGGCGGACGACGAGTGTCTATATCCACAGAGTCCCGCCTTGAGTGTATGGCTGTGGCTGTACGAGAAAGCGAATCGGAGCGGCCTTAACGACTTCTTTAGGAATTTTAACTAGTCATTATGTTTCCTCAATAGTGACGTGGATGCCGCTGCTGATATGATCACGAATATTATTTTACGGTATAAGATCCTTCTTTCCTCACAGAATGAAGAGTATCAGACCCAAGGCAATTGTGTGGTATGATTCGAGTTGTAAAGAGGTCATCAGGTTGAGAGAGTTGAGTTTTCGGATTTACATAGCCAACCTTACTGAGGAAAACCGGAAAAAGTTAAGCTATTTTATTTTTTTTTCATAATTCTTGCAGGTTCAAGAGTGTATGCTCTTATGGTATTTGTCACACAATCTGGACGGGGTGCAGATGGTTTGTGTCGAAAATGTTCGTTCACTACTCTCTGGGGGTGGTTGTCCTTAATATGATTTGAGAGATTCGACTGAATTTACGTTGGTTGTAGTTCACAGTAACTTTTCTTGTTCCCATTTCGTGTTAAATTTAATGTTTCCATTAAGGTGTTACATTGGAAATGCACACACAGAGTGTGAATTGTGAAGTGATCTTATGCTGAGAGTGATATGCCTTCGTCAGCATTTTTTGATCACCTCTCATTCACAACTGAAGTTGTTGCACAATTTTTCCGTACAGAAATTGTTCTTGGCTATTGATAGACCTAAACTACAGACCTTCCGCTTAACAGTCGATGATGATTACCATTGCACCACGATCACCCCTATGCACTAATTGTGTAAAATTCTCCCATGAACAAAAGTTGAGGCAAAAAGTGCTTCAATGTCCCAAGGGTAGCATAAACTTTTGACCATTCGTGAAAAACCTAAAGAATTCAGTCTTGTCTGCAATTCCCACACTCATTTACAATGACATTCCAGCTCTGAGCAAATATTTGCTGCGCATTTCACGTCTAGCTTAACGCTGCCAGATGTCACTTTGTCTCCGCCTCTACTTGAGAGCGTTGATTTCATCAGAAAACAGCCCGTCCCTAAAAAGGGCGAATCTTCGTCCCCCTCCTCCAACCGACCCATTGCACTAACGTCCCTTCTTTCCAAGGTCATGGAAACGCTGATAAACCATCAACTTATGAAATATCTTGAATCGCGGAAGCTTCTTAATGACTGGCAATACGGTCTTCGCAGCAACTGGTGCACTGGTGATTTGATGGCATATCTCTTCGAAAAGTGCAACCAATCTTTGCACAATTTAGGTGAAAGCAAGATTTCAAAAGCATTTGACAGAGTTTTGCTGAAAATGCATGCTTATGGCATCGATAAATCTCTGCTTCTACGAGGGTGTTTCGATAAGTACTTAGCCTCACCGCCAGATGGCGCCAGTATCGCAAAGCAACTTACTACAGTTTAACACATTATAGTAAACGGCTACTGTCGAAATTTCAGTCGGATCGGACTCGTAGTTTTGTTTTGACCGCGTGTGGAAGCGGTAGTGTCCTCGGATTTTAGACAAATGGAAAAAGAGCAATATCGGTCGGTGATGCGATTCTTGTTTTTGGAAGGGAAATCGCGCAGCGAAATCAAAGAGCGTTTGGATGCTGTGTACGGTGACTCTTCTCCTTCGATGGCGACCATCAAAAATTGGTTTAACGAGTTTCAACGTGGTCGCACGTCGGTTTTTGATGAGCCACGTCCATGTGCCCCGAAAACGGCTACCACGGAGGATAACGTGACAAAAATCCACGATCTCGTATTGGCAGACCGCCGATTGAAGGTGCGCTAGATAGCTGAGACAGTAGTCATTTCAAAAGATCGCGTGGGTGATATCCTGCATGAAATTTTGGGCATGAGAAAGCTGTCGGCGCGATGGGTGCCGCGTTTGCTCACTCCGGACAACAAGCGCAACCGTGAGACCACTTCAAAGCAGTTTTTGACGCTGTTTAAGCGCAATCCGAAGGAGTTTCTGCATCGTTTCATGACAGTCGACGAAACATGGATCCACTGGTACACAACAGAGACCAAGAAACAGTCGAAACAGTGGACTTCACCCGGCGAACGTGCTCCGAAGAAGGCGAAGACTGTCCCATCGGCCGGAAAGGTGATGGCCACCGTTTTCTGGGATTCACAAAGTGTGATCCACATCGACTACCTGGAGAAGGGCAAAACGGTCACGGGGTTGTACTATGCCAAATTATTGGGCCGATTCGACGCCGAATTGAAAAAAAAACGGCCCCACTTGGCGAAGAAAAAAGTGCTCTTCCACCATGATAACGCACCGGCTCACACCTCCGCCCTCGCCATGGCCAAATTGCTCGAATTGGGCTACGAACTGCTGCCCCATCCACCGTATTCTCCAGATTTGGCCCCGTGCGACTACTTTTTGTTTCCAAACTTGAATAAGTCACTCGCCGGGCAGAAATTTCAGGCGAATGAGGAGGTCATCGTCGCCACGGAGGCTTACTTTGCAGACGGGTTAAAGAAGTTGGAGAATCGCTGGGTCAAGTCTATCGAGCTAAAAGGAGACTATATTGAAAAAAAGGAGCTAAAAGGAGACTATATTGAAAAATAAATCGCCATTTCTCCAAAATTTTTGTTTTTCTTTTGTAGGCTAAGTATTTATCGGACCACCCTCTTATTTCACCGAAAAGTAGAACCAATCTTTGCACAATTTAGGCGAAAGCAAAATCGCTTGATATTTCAAAAGTATTTGACAGAATTTTGTCGAAAATGCGTGCTTATGGCATCGATAAATCTCTGCTTCTGTGGATTAGAAATTACCTTTCGAACCGTTCAATTCAAGTTGTTTTGGATGGGTACAAATCTGATATTCACCAAATAAATGCTGGTGTCCCCCAAGGCTCTGTTTTGTCTCCTATTCTCTTTCTCAGTTTTATAAATGACCTCTTGTCTGTTACTTCTAATCCAATCCACTCCTTTGCTGATGACAGTACACTCAGCTTTACATATTCGTTATAAGACTCACGACCCTGCTCTTAGGCTGTAGAATTGAAACGGCAGCGTATGTTAAGCAAATTGAATTCCGACCTTGACAGCATAATCTATTGGGGTAATAAACTCTAAAACTCAATGCTGTCTACTGTCACTAAAGCGAACCCTTAATAATCAGCCATTATCCATGGCGCTTGTGTCGATGAAACCGAAAAACTGTCCATCCTTTGTATGTTTATCAATACCAAACTTAATTGGAATGATCACATATTTGAAGTCGCCAAAAACACGGCAAAATGTCTAGGTTTCTTCAAACGATGCAAGAAATATTTCACCCCCTCCGATATGGCTTCAATTTATAAGGCCTACATCCGCCCCAAGCTTGAGTATAACGTTCATATCTGGTCTGGTGCTCCTATTAGATAGAATATACGTACAACAGCGAACGATAAAACTTACAAGTGACAGTAATATCGCAAAGTCAATTAACTCGCTCGAACACAGACGTAATGTGTCTTCCTTGTCACTGTTTTATCGTTATTTTAACAACTGCTGTTCAAATGAGTTAGCCAATTGCATTCCCTACTTCAATGAATTCACCCGCAATACTCGTCTTGCCAGGAATGCTCGTCACTTCACCCTCAAGCCTGCTTTCGGATGTACAGTTAAGTTCAGAGATTCGTTTTTCAGCCGCACAAAACGATTATAGAATGCTCTTCCCAGCCTAATATTTCTTGCTCACTACAATCCACAGGCAATTAGGACCAATGTGCACAGGAACCTCCTCTTCCTTTCTATACCTTCGGCCCGTGCTGTGTCTTGATTCCGGACACTTAATCCCTTTTGAGCGCGCAAATTATATAAAAAAAAATGGGCTGGGCTAACTTTTCTAACCCGGTATTTTACGTTAGAGTTTCAGCTAAGCTCCGGGCCTATTATGAGGCCCAAGAATAACAAACCCTCTAATGGAGGATAGAGATAGAGTATGATACCATAGCCGCGCAAGTATAAATGGCGGTATCTTGGTCTTGGAGGTTTACAGCCCCAGTTTGGTTATCTTTAGATTTGCGATTAGGCTGCAATCTGTGGGCTGAATTTATTACTTAGCCAAGCTGTTTCCGTAATTTCTTTTATAACAGACGAGAATAACTTTGAGTCTTTCTTAAGGAACTCGTACTATGCGCTGGAGCACTCATATATGGGTCAAATGTACTGCCAGACAGAGAATCCATTGACGGGAAACACAACGAAATACAATTTCAATGACTTGGTTGGGGCGGGATTAAGGGCCCATGTTATCTAACCATTGAGCTACGGGGTTCATGATACTAGGATAATCACGTCGAGGGCATACACGACCAGTCTTTCTGGGTTGAAGGAATTCTTCGGAAGCCTTTTAGATGGCTTCTTCATTGTTGAATCGTTTTGTCACCAAGAGGTGATCCATATGATTGAAGAGATAGTCGGTTGGCGTCAGATGTGTGTAGTGGTGAGACAGGTCAGAATCGCGTTTAATTTTTGGACCGTAGTTCTTGACACATGTGACTGAGCGTTATCATAAAGCAGTACGGCTCCTTCTGTATTGACCAATTTAGGCTGCTTGGCAAATAGTTTTTAATGCATTTCCTCCAGCTGATTTCAGTACTTCTCAATATTGATAGGTAGTAGCAGGATAGTGCCAGCAGAAGATCACCAAACCAGTACCATTATCTTCTTCGGAGGAAGGTTTGGCTTTGACATGTGTTAAGGCCATAGCCCAACCGACATTAACCCTGTTTTGTGGCGCAGGATGCTCCCCATACGCCCTCTTTCGTTAGTAATTTTCTAGGTGGGAGTAGGGCATAATTAACAGTGCTGCAGGGTGTTCGACTGTAGTGACTCTTAATCGCTTTTTTCGGACTAGCACCCATCGGCGGACGCTACTCCTCCGATGCCTTGGTTAGCGGTTTACCACACTTAGAGACTATTTCGTGTAAATATTGACCAGGACTTTTTACTCCCATTTCGAGTCACATCTTCAAGCCTATTGGTTGTTATCTCACTAATAACACGTGTTAACTTCCAATGCTTCAATTGACGCCAGCACAGACGAGTGATTGGACGTATCACAATAAAAATAGTCCAAAGATGTCAAGTGGCACGATATGCTATACAAAGGCCAATTCACTGGTCCAAAACGAGGTACATATAAATTGCTCACCGAATTCAATTCTCAATTAACCTCAATTGGTCAATCGATTCGCGTGCTGTGTGGAATGTAGGGTCATCTTGCTGGAACCACATGTCGACCGGATTCAGTTCGTGCATTTTGGGCAAAAACAGTTCGGAGTCATTGAACAATAGCGGGTGCCATTGACGGAACGTTCTCCTAACAATGAATACGCCGGAACATAAACCGCGCCCAATAGTGCGGTAACCAGAAATGAGCTTGGTCACTGAAGACAATATTTCGTTAAATAAATGGATCTTCGTCCAACTTTTCTAAGTTCCAATCACCAAAAATTCTACGCTGTGGCAGGTCATTTAGCTTCAGTTCTTGCACAAGCTGTGCTTTGTAAGGTTAAGATTTTGGACCAAGATCACGATCTCCTTCGACACTGCCGGATATAGCAGCGATATTTTCCTCTGTACGCACTGTACGCTGTACACTGTACGGATAGGTGGCTATGAGCCGATTGCTACTTGCGCTCCGGTGACGGTAGTTAATTAGGCTGGTAATCTATACCCTTATTCTGTACCAACCCTTCCGAATTAACATAAAGGATAAGCTCTTTGGAAATGAAGACCGATTGGGGATTACCCTCGTGATAGTTGGAATGGCAATATACGAAGATCACATCATTTTAGCTAATGCTAGCTCCTGCCATGTACTTTCGATTAATCTTTACAAGGTAATTGTTGCTTCTGATCAGCTCTGCCCTATCCTACTGGATTGGTGTCCCATGCTAACCTGTTTTCCTAGCTAATTCAACCTTAAATTCTAAAACATTTCGACTAGACCTACCTCAAAGTATTGACAAATTCTCACATTAAAAAAAAACAATCCTCCTTTCCGCTTTCTAACTCACCAAGTAATCATCCAACCTAACCTAGCCTAACGGCTTGTCCGAGCTTTCACAAACAATCTATCTCAATCAAGTATATCCCTAGCCGTCCGTCCTATAAAACATAAAACCTCAATTCCACGCGCGCTAATTTCTCTTCTTTTCTATGTCAACCATAGACACCCATACGACCCGCCCGTGTAAACAACTGCAAATAATCGTGCGTAAATTTAACTAAAGGGGGCTTCAACAAGTTTAACGAAATTCAAGGCGACCTTATTGCTAACTTGGTTCCGCAATAAATAAACGTCCTCCGACCGAATCAAATACTCAAACATCCAACCCTGTTCGACATGAATACCACATAAGCCGTTAAGTTCTTAATTTTTTCGACAATCCACCCCAAAAACAAAAATTATCGCAAAATCAAATACAAAAAACGAAAACGGAAAACTTACGCATCGGACTACGTAGCTGACGGTAATCATTCAGTCGTTGGGAGAGAGAGTGAGAGTAGAACGAAAAACATGGACGGAATCTGTGTCATGGTCAATTCGCTCGTAAATTATCTTCCGGCAGATTCAATTGGTGGAATAAGCATTAAATCGCACTCAAGACAGAAAGCGAAAACGCGCGCGCCTCTAATCAACCCTACAGACGACTGTAAGAGTGATTACGACCACGACGATCAGCCATCAGCCGGACGGCGCGCCGGTAGCGTAGGATCACTCGTAACTCGTAAATCTATCTCGGAGTTCAAAATATAGGGGCAAGATCCACTCAATATCCATTTCGTGACTTACCGATGGTTCCCGGTAGTACAATCGAAACCAAAAGCCCTGAACTATGAGCCAAAGACTTGGATCTGAGTTCAAGGCAACGTCATAGTTACACCCGCAGCGAGTGGTGATCGTAAATGAGAACCGACGTAACCGTATTCATTCTGAATCAGGAACCGTCGACGTCGTGAGCTGATTAATGTCAATTGAGATGCTTAGCGGGCTGGTATGTGCGTCGCGAGATAATGCAACCGCGTAAGCTGGAGATAGATCACGGTCAATGACGTTGTAATTCCGAGCTGACCAAGAAAGTGATTTAATAAGCAGTTGTTTACAACGCACGTCTGAGTGCATACCCGTCATTTGGAGGTGCTCCTATTGTTCAATGTCGACATGTCGGACGTGTGGCGTGTGCTCGAAGATTTTCGAAATTTCTTGACGTGGCTCGTGCTGATTTAAAACTTTTTTTTTGTCTTTTTTTCGTTGCAGGTGTATATAGCGGAAACAGCAGAACCGAATCTCCGGAGCCTCCTGATCGGAGCACCATTCCTCTCATATTCCATAGGCATACTTTTCGTCTATATCCTTGGATCTCATCTACATTGGCGGACTGTCGCCTGGCTCGGGAATATACTCCCCCTTTTCGCAGCAGTTGCGCTATTTCTCATTCCAGAAAGCCCGGCATGGTTGGCGCGTAACAATCATCCCGAGAAAGCCCTCAAGGCTTTGAAGTTCCTCCGCAACAACGAAATCAAAGCCCAGAAGGAATTGAATACCATTCACGAACGCATCGAGCAGGAGAAAGTGACAACCAAAACGAACGAGAACATCTTCAAGTTATGCTGTGAACGCGTGGCCATCAAGCCTCTCGTCATTGTTATAGTCTTCTCCTCACTCCAGATGCTGTCAGGAACATTCCTTGTCGTCTTCTATGCCGTGGACATCATCTCAGAATTCGGAAGCGAAATAGATCCAAAGAAGGCAGCCGTTCTCACTAGCGCAGTCCGCACGATCAGCACGTTGATCATCTGCTTCATCCTCCTCGTTGTACGCCGCAGATTACTCACGATCTTGTCAGCCATTGGATCCGGCTTGAGTTGTCTAACCATGAGCCTCTTTATGTACTCTCGCCTCGGCGAGACAAGTACATCTTTGGATGTTTACGTGGCGGTCGGCTGTCTCACCTGCTACATAGCTTGCAATACTCCAATGATGGTCATGCCAGGTATCATGATCGGCGAGTTGTTCCCGGCGAAGATCCGTGGTCGTACTGCCGGTGCGATATTCGCTACGTGCAACATATCACTATTCTGCTTGGCTAAAGCTTTTCCCGCGATCAACGGGCTGGTTAAGGCGCGGGGGATCTTCTTAATCTTTGCAATTGCCAGCTTTATAGCGGCAATCTTCACCTTCCTTCTACAGCCCGAGACTAAGGGACGCACTCTGGACGACATCGAAGACTACTTCACCGAGAAAAACTGGCTCTGGCTTAATCGTAGCGACAAGTTCCGTAGCCGAAAACGAAACCAAGTAAATGAATAGGGATTAGTGCTGCCGGAGTTCAGGCAACCAGTGGTTTAACTCGATATGTGATAAATTATTTTATTTTTTTCCATGTACAATGTAGGAGAGTAGGATTAGCTCGAAGTTGTTTGTAAATTCTAGGCTTAAGTCTGTAGGCGTGTTATGCATGGGACATTTTAGGATGTAAGAGAAATGTCAAATTCGTTTTTTGTAATAAAATAAGTTACAAATTTGTATAAAAAAATTAAGTTTTGTTTTACTTTTCCAGCATAAGACTTCTTGCTTAAGTCTTGCTAGAAATCATGAGGCACTTCTGCTAATGGAAGTGCTGAAATCTACATTTTTTTTACTGAGAGCTTTTGCAAAAGTCGTCTGTCAGATAATAAGTTACGTCTAACAGTTGATGTTACACCTGAAAAATGGTTATACCTGACAGTTAATAGGTTGATTGAGGTTATACCTGACAATTATTAGGTTATATGTAACATTGGACACCTAATAAGTTAGGTTTGACGTTCAACATCAAGCAATTTTTGAATCGACGTTAATGCTGGTTCTGGTTCTGGTTACCGTCGATATATTGTTATAGGGTAATGACAAGGAAAGGGTCATCAAACGAAAGGCTTTTTTTGAAATCTTAAACTATAGTTTTATTTTTGAACGTCTTTTACTATGGTTCGGCCACTCAATCCATTCACTGGAAAGGTTTCACAAGCTACATTTTCAAAAAAAAAAAAAAAAAAAGATGGCGACATGGCACCTCCAGTCGCACCAACCTCCCACCACTCGAACTAAGTTTACATGCATGAATGGACAACCAAATGGATGGTTATACATACTCCAGGTGACACCCGCAATAGCGGAAATCCATCCGCAATATCCTTGATCGCGGCCGGGGCAAGGATTCTGGAGGCCCCACCACTCATTCTCGACTCTCCGGCAGCCCGGAACGACGCCGACTCCTGTGGCTCATTGTCCGACCACCTGCTTGGACTGAGCATGAGTGGTGCAACCAACAGAGGGGACACCGACGATGGCGCGGCACGGGAAACCGCTAAGGTTGAACGAGCCCCAGAATTGGGATGTACTGCAGATTGCACTGCTAAGTGCCAAAAAAAGAAGGAGAAAGAGGCGTGCCCGAAAATCGTACAAAGAGGCTGGCACTGCTGAAGGCACGAAGGTTGAAGGATAACCTTTGAGGAAGTCAAGTATCCCCTACCGAAACCCATCCGACATTCTCATCTGCAGCCCCCGCACTTCTTGGCAGCGCGCAGCGCAGAAACCGTCGGCGGCTAGTAAAGGCTACTGTAGGAGGCTCAAGCATGCCAGCACTTTCGGCATGCGCCTCAAACACTCCTCCTCTTATTAGTGACGGTCAAATCACCAATAAGAGCATGAGAGGTTCCAAAACTGACGGAGCTGGAAGGTTTCAGGGTCCTGTTATGGCCGGCGCTATCGCCGAAAAAGGCGATGATGCTGACAGACAAACTCTGATCGCAGAAGGCAAAGCGGTTTTGGATCCCAACAAACCGCAAGCTGGCAGAGCTGTTCCAAAGCGGCGTCGGAAGGGAGCAGGAGCTCGAACCGAAAAAGGTAAAAGCGCTCGCAAACGGAAGACGGCTGCCGGGGACAACCTTGCTGGGGAGAGAGAATGTGATGTCTCCTCCTCTGACGTGGCGGCGGGTAATCGGAGTCCGAAGATAGATGCGACGATCAACAAAGATCAAAACAAAAATCTGAAGATGGAGAGGAACAAAGACTGCTCCTCGGAGGCGAGCAATTCACATAACAAAACCCTTTCCTCTGGAAAGATAATACAAGTGACCGTACGAGTCGGGATAAGCACCTCCCCTACAAAGAGGCGGCCATCTCCTCTGAAAAGGTCAGAATAGGGAAGGCTGGCAGTGACAGCCCAGATTGCCAACACTGCGAGGATCATCTACTGGAGCTAGCTTCAGCAACAGGCTTCTGTATTCTGCTTTGATGAATGGTACCTTCGTGGTGAGCAGTTCCTCACAGCAGACATCTACCTGGATCAGGTGCATGGTGCCGAAAATCCCGCCCCAAGTAGTTAGTCTCCCAAAATTAACGCGCGCCACCTGCTGGATTCCGGGAAACAAGCTGAAAGTGCTGACGCGACTACGTGCGCAGAACCCGGGACTCGACACGAGGGCCTGGACTGTCTATTCCTACAAGGAGAAGGCTGAAAAAAGAGGGCTTCACTCTGGTTGTGGGATTGGACAACGGCTCTGTCGAGACCCTGAAATCCGCGTACGACTCACATCCCTACTTCGGCCTTGGTAGGATTTTATTCCACTTTGATGTCAAGTAGTCGAAGGATGGAACGTGTTCCGCAGTCTAAATCTATGATTTTTACTCAGATTAACCTACAGCACTGCAAGGCTGCTACTGCAATACTTCTCAGTAGCAGAATTGCATGCAGTAGCACAAATCATCACATTGTATCCATTCAGGAATTACGGGTGTGGAATTAACGCTTGTGTGGTCTTGGTGGTATACGTGATGTTACGATTCTTTATGATGAGCGATCCGAAAGCGAGCGATCTGGTGCCTGCTAGAGTTAGCTACAAAGCGAAGAAATTGAACACTTCGTCGTGGCGTCTCCTTACTTCCCCTATAACTCGGTACTGCCCCCGCCACCGAAGTCGGTTTCTGAACTCATACTCTGAAGCCACAATGCTAATGCTCAAAACACTGTTTGGGGCAGCAGCAAATGTAAACGGAGAGGAGACCTATTTTAAAATTCACCCTTTCGTTTGACCAACCAACCTTTGTGACGGCGAGACGACAAGAAGTGATTGACCTAACCCTGTCTAATAGGCATGTGAAGGTTATCACTAACTGGAGAGTCTTATCAGATGCTACGTTGTCAGACCATAGATACATCGAATTCCAATTGAAGTGTGGGTTCTCCCCCTCGCAGCCCAAGCGGAATCCGAGAAAGATGGACTGGGTACGATTTAGAGGACCTTGAGAAATCCACTCAAGCCCTGCCTAAACTCGGAACAAAGCAATTGGTGGAGGATGCCGTTCATAACCTGAGTAGCGCCATCACCAACTGTTTTGAACTCGCATGTCTCCAATGTCTTCGCACTGAAGCCAGAAGTCTTCTGAATAGATCGCTTAAATCGAATTCGGTAGATGACTGGAATAAGTATCGATCGAAGCAAAAGGAATATAAGAAGCTTATTCGTAAATCAAGAATGATTCCTATAAGTCCTTCTGCGAAGAGATCAAATCCCTGAGCGCGACCAGCAAGTTGGTTAAAAAAAGTTGGTAAAAAAAATCGACAAAGCTGGATGTACTTCACCGAGTCTGAAGTAGAAACTCTTAGTTTACTGCTTCAGACCCATTTCTCGGGAAATCTGACTGTCATCGACGCGTTGCACACTCCCTCATTGGAAACTGCGACTGAAACGATGAAAACAACTTGGCGTAGCTGGTATATTGCGTCACGCGTGGCAGCTACTGAGGCCATTGAATTTGCAGTGGCATCTTTCGATGGCTTCAAGGAACTGATGGGATATTCCCTGTTATGCAAAAAGGTATGAGACAGCTGCTTCCTACTCTGAAACTATTCTGGCACTTGTCTATATATCTATTCCTTGGCGCGCGGTGAAAGTGGTCTTTATTCCCAAAATAGGGAAAGAAGATTACTCACTCGCCAATCAGTAAGACCAATGGAGTGACTAGTAGAGTTGCACGTGCGCAAAGTTGCCCTTCGAATACATGCCCTTCGAGATGCAAAATGCTTATCAGCGCAGAAAATCCTGCGCTTACCTTGTTGGGAGAATTGAATGCGCTCTCGACAGGAAAGAATACGTACTGGACATTTTCGTCGACATTGAGGGAGCTTTTGATAACGCTACTTTCGACAGCATGTGTAACGTGGCATGGCGTATATGGTTTTGTGGATCAAAGCAATGCTTGTGCACAGGACATTGATCCCAGGCCTCGAACAATTTGTCTAGTCTGGAGTAAACAGGGGCTGCCCGCAAGGTGGCGTCTTGTCTCCGCTGTTATTGTGCATGGTGGTCGACTCCTTGCTCAATGCCCTTAATGCTTCTGGAATCTATGCCCAGGCCTATGCGGATGATGTTACTGTTCTCTCCGTCGACTCATGTTTAGCGATTGTCTGTCTCAAAGCGCAGGCGGCACTAGATGTGATCGAGGACTGGCCGGTTAACCCTCTTAAGACTGATGTCGTTCTCTTCTGGAGAAGGAGGGAAACTACTGGCATTACTCAGCGAGTTCTAAAAGGCATTCCCATCCCCATATCCAAGGAAGCTAAGTACCTGGGAGTCATCTTAGATAGCAAGCTACTTTAGTCCAAAGAGCGGTCTGTCTCAGCTGCACGGGGGCTTTTCCCAGCACACCGGGTGTTGCTCTAGATTCTATGATGAATCTTCCACCCCTTGACATATATGCCTGAGGGTCTCGCCTAAAGAGAAATGGTCTTTGGTACAACTCGCACTGGAGTGACAGTATACTTGTGCGAGAAACATCCTACGACCCCGTCTCATGGATATGCCTTCTGACGCAATGACATCTGCCATCCTACTGCGTTGTGATTTCACAGACACATTTTCATGGCGTCAGGACGGGCTTTGCCCAGACCCTGAACTGTGTTCGCATTTTCACAGATGGCTCCAAGGCTGGGTGGGGGTCCGGCGCTGAAGTTTTCTTTGCTTTCAATCAGATATATACGCAATCCTAATTGTGAAGGAAGGTGGAAGGAAAATGCATATGCATCTGCATCAGACGGCCAAGCTGCACTCAAAGCTGTGTCCAACCCTCTATTCAACTCCAAATTAGTGCATGAACTCAAGACCTTTTTGAACAAAATCTGAAGACTAAATTCACTAAGGCTTGTATGGGTCCCAGGTCACTCTGGGATCTCAGAAATGAGATCACCGATGAATTCGCTAGAAGGGACTCCGAAGTGAGTTTCTTAGGACCTGAACCTGCCTTAGGTCTACCTGCTTCCACGATCAAATCTGACATCAACGACTGGGTTTAATGCACTCAGTCGTAGATGGCGGGAATATCCAGGATGCAGGGTGATTAAGCGCGTACGCCCTGATGTCTGCAAGAAGTCCGCAACATTTTTCTTATCCTTAAGGAGAAATTATTGCTGAGGGCTTACGGGCGTCATTACAGGCCATTACACTTTCGCCAAGCATCTCTACGTGCTTGGCACCAGTGAGACGCCTACCTGTGCTGCATGTTGCGAGGAGGATGACACAGCAGAACACTTTCTCTGCGACTGTCCCGCCTTTCCGCACGGTGGCGCACCCTTGGGGCCGACGTGGTGGGTGCCAAATCTCTTAGTTCTACATCACTGAAGCCCCTCCTCACTTTTCACCGGACAGCGGGAAAAATACAATAAAGAAAGGTGTCTGTCTGGTAGTACAATGGACCAGCATTTGAATTGGACCCAACGGAGACTGAGAAGCTATTCGGCTGTATCGTTTCTTTGTTCAGAGATCTTGTTTTACTTACTTACTTAGGCGGCGCTAAAGTCCAGGATGAACTTAGACCTCAACCAACAGGCATGATCGTTAGGCAATTGCTTTCAGTGCCAGGCGCCGGGTTGACTAAAGCTCGTCTATACTGCATCGTTCCTTGGAGTCGAAATCGAAGACTTCTCAACCGGAGCAGTGATGTAAATTCGCCCTACATGACCCAGCCATTTAAGATGTTGCATATACCCTTCTTGGTTGATTCTTCTGAGAATTTCCATTTCACACAACCTGAACTCATATATATGGAGCGTTCTTTAAAGCGATACCAAGATGGTTTGTCTTGACTTGAAGTTTAAGAGTCTTTTCATGAATCTACCGCGTTTTAAATGTTCGGCCTATTGTAGATTTTCTAGGCCTGAAACCCGATTGGAACCTATCAGATGGTTCATGAACAGCTTAAGGCGTTCACAGCACGGGAGAATGTTTTCCATAAGCGATGTATGGAGATTTATACCCCTTTAATCAGCGGTTTTGGAGATCCGCTTTATTATGAACCGGGCAAAGGTAATTGATATTTTATACATCGGGCATGTTTCCTTCCGACCATACCTTATAAATGCAATAAATAAGTGCATGCCCCCAACCAACCCATCTTCAGTTACTTCAAAGAGTTAATAAGGCAGTTTGTCTGTGCCCGCAGCTTTATTAGACTTTAAAGTGGAAATAACCCGTCGATCTCGGGCTTCTCGTGCGATCTTTTATTTTTCTTAACCCAAACCCCCCATTCTCCTCGTAGAGCTTACGAGCAGCCCTCGCCCGCCGATACTGCGAGACAATTGCATTGCTTCTCCACATGGACCTGTCTGCACTCGCTATCAAAGAGGCATGTCTTGAAGGTGGTACTAGCCCTGTTGTCGCTTTGACCACACTACCACTGCTATTCTATGATTTGCGCAGATTGCACGGGGTCTACAGGGAGCTTGAGGTAGCCGTGGTTGGCAAACATTCTGGTAAGAGACAACGAGGCACCCAGCTTTCTGAAGTCAAAATTTGGTGATTTTACCCAATTTCACTGATTCCCTGAAATCCGCATCTATAACTTGACTGCACTTGAGAATGGATATTGGATGAGGATATGGCATCGATCACCACGTGATCAATTTGGTTGATTGTCAGGTGATCAAGGGATCAAATATGCCGAATTCCCTTGATCGTTTCGAAATCAACCAACAGACTTCCAGTCACACTTTCAGTTAAGAATACGAAATTTTTAGATGATCTTGCGGTATGAATACGAGTTGAAGTCTTCACATCACTACCCTGTCTAAGAATAAATTGGCTAGAGCTGTGGTAGCGAGCGCTTGTGATGACCAATTTTACAAATCGCTACCACGATTTCTCACCGTTGTTTTAGTAAATGTTCATTGATGTGGGATAACCCCCTACTGTGCTGTGATGTAGATCAAGTTTCTTGCTTTGATCTACACTGATGCTTGAGGCCCTTAACTTTTTCTTTAAAGGCTGGATTCCAGATCTAGAAATGCCCAGTAATGACAAACTCATACGGATCCCAATGATGAAGTCTTTTATGTACCAGCTTGAGCTTAAGTATGGTGTTTTTATTTCGCATGGCAACATGAATATGGTGGTTACAGGTTCTATTAATCACCTGCGTTGTGTGGGATTCATGTATGTAGGTAAAAAGAAGCTACTGTTCCTACTATTTAAAAACAATTACAATTTGTAGTTTATA
The DNA here is from genome assembly GCA_958301585.1 of Merodon equestris. Taxonomy (NCBI): domain Eukaryota; kingdom Metazoa; phylum Arthropoda; class Insecta; order Diptera; family Syrphidae; genus Merodon; species Merodon equestris. The sequence continues at coordinate 113,480,378 of OY284416.1, forward strand.
CACTACAGACAATTCATATACATATCACTAATGATGTCCCTTAGGTTGTCCAGGAACGAAAATAATGTAAGGTAGATAATGAATAGACTTCTGTTGGATACTTTCTTATGAATCTCCCATCTGAAAGCTATTTGGAAGTAGATGCTACTTTCCTAATTAAAAACCTCAGCATGTCCATCGCTTTTAGAGAGATCCTTGTGTTTACGTTATCTCTGTGATCTTTCCGTCGCGTCACCTCGCATATTTCGAGAAGGAAAAATGAGATCAACTCTGGAGGAATTTCATTCGGCACATAATTGCATATTGATTACCTGATAACTTCCATGTACAATACTATCGTCCAGAACCATTTTGTGGACATTTTTATTTTTGGAACAGCTGGCGATTCCTCGGTATTGTTGGGCCACGTTTGCTTAAACGAGATTTGTTTTCATCAGAAAGCATTATTTTATGAACACACGAAATTCAGACTTTTTTACTGATGCGCAAAATTACGTCAGTAAAACTACTGAATACGCCAGATTTTCATAAAATTTGAGTGCTACTTCCTTAAAATCATGGGTGGCGCCATCTGCATGTGATCATACGAACTTATTGAATAATGTGTTGTAAGAAGCAAAACTTGTCAACTTTTATTCAAAATGATCGCCTCTGGCGCTAGCACAGGTTATTAATTAGTCTGGACAATAGTCAATGGCAGCACAAACCTTTTTCATTAGAAAATTGTTTACAAGGTATACCTTCAACAAACCAATGTTCACGTTCTCTAGAGCAGGCCCTATTCTTCAAAGTTGACCACAATTCATAATCCAATGGAATCAAATCAGGCCTACACGACATCTAATCTCCGGCCTTTATAAAGTCTAGTAAATTGTCATCTAACCATTTTTGAACAGGCTTGGCCTTAAGCCCAGGGGCAGAGTCCGTGTTTTTTTTTTTTTTTTAATTAATGCCAGTGGCTTCCGGATGCTCTAATATCTAATCTTCAGGACGCTCCAAGCCCAAGATTATTTTTAATGATCCTGGGAACCTTTTTTTATAGGGTTCGCGCAGGTTTCAGAGTGCCACACAAAGAGGACAGGGTGCAGATGGTTTGGGTCGGAGATGTTCGTTCACTGCTCTCCAGGGGTGGTTGTCCTAGATAGGATTCGAGAAATTTGACTGAATATGTCGCCTTGGCTGTAGTTCACAGTAACTTTTTTTTTTGTTTTCATGTCATTACAAGGTTTTATATTAAAAATGCACACACAGAGTATGAATTTTGAAGAGATCTTATACTTCCTTCCTCAGCATTTCTTGATCATCTCTCATTCACAACTGATGTTGTTGCACAGTTTTTCCGTATAGGAATTGTTCTTGGCTATGGACAGACTTGAACTACAGACCTTCCGCTCAGTGATGATTATCATTACACCATGATTATGATTGCAGCAAAAAATTAATTCAAAAACAAATTGGATGACTAATTTTGCGCCACCTTGTATATTGAAGGGTGGTTCACTCTAATCTATGGCTAGTTTAGGTCTGCGTTTGTACGTTCGAGAACTTATTGTCTCATATTTTGGGTATAAGCTTGCACTGTCGGGGTCAGTTAAGTATACTGGCCTCGTATTTGCAACGGTACTAAATGGAATGCTGGTCGACCAGTTGCATCTAAAACCTATTTTTTTGGCGGTTTGTGATACGGATATGGATTTTTGAGGCATCTCCGTAAGTTGGCTTTTACCTAACTCACTTATGTTGAGTCTACGTTCATTAAAACAAATTTTTTTCTTTCATTTTATAGTTTATTTATTTTAAAAATATCAGGAAAAAAGGATACAAAATTGTAATTGAATGCATGTGCAATATAGTGGAAAGATAAAATATATTTATAGATATGGTCATAAAATCATTTTATTTAATGGACAAACACATTTTTTTTAAAAATGAGAATTTACCTGAAAGCGGATTTTGCACAAGAATTTTCATTTACATTGAACGGGTTTTGAACTGTGTTTTTTAAATGTTTATAAATTTTTTGTTTATTATAAAAAAAACTAACTGGAATAGGATAAATGTGAATGCGTTTCTGGAAAACGTAAAATCTTTTTCTGTTTTAAATCTAGTTATTTATATTTAATATCAAAATATATTTAAAAAGAATTCTTTTAGTATAAAAAGGCATAAATGTACTTATAATCAGGGGAGGGATAAAAAGTTTATTTGTTTTTAGTAAGACGAATTTTTATAAGGGTAGGATATATGATAAAGTAAAGTTTACCACACAGCTTAGATTTAACAAAAAATATTTGCGTATAGTATAAAGATATATTTAATTAAATATTGAGAATAAAACCGTTTTCCAAATTGATTGCCATGTCTGTCCAGTACAGTAAAATACAATTTTATCTTTAACCTAATATGCCATTATTATTGAAGGCTACCCCTTTGGTGGCACTACACTTACCCATACTGCTTCGGTCGTGCTAGTCCGGGAACCTAGAAATAAAGAGAGCTGGAAATGAAGAGCGGAACGACTTCCCTTGTTTATAACGAAACACAAATTTAAATGGGTTAACGAGTAGAATCATATGGGCGGGCTTCAATCTTACCTTTGAGGTTAAGGGCTTCATTTACTTTATCAAATTATTTTGCATCATACTTTTGTTATATAAATAGAACGTTGGTAGCAAATTGTAGGTCCATGCAGAGATATTTTTTCCTATTACCAGGGTTTTTGTGTGATTTTTTTTTGAATACTTTACTCTCCTTTAATTTAATAATTTGATTTCAAATAAATATATGCTAAATATACATTCGTAAATAAAGGCTTTAGACCATTGAAATTGCCTTTTTTTATAGTTTTAAAATATACGTAACAAATGAGAATTAATATATGTATTTATATTGACATAAAACCCCAACTATGGTTACATGACTATACGAAAGTCTTTGGTAGATTTTGGACAGACTGATAAGCCAAAAACCACTTCTGTGTCTTACCCAAAAAAAGTGTTACGTGTTGGGGATGGGAAGGTAACAGGGTTTATTATTATAGAATATTGTCTAAAGCTGGAGTGCAATGAGCGACTAGTAATGGGAGAGGTTCGAAAAATTTGAGACCAATAGATTCGCAAGTAAAAGTCGAATATAATCAAATAAGGGAGTTAAATTTTAAGCACAATTTGTACAGGTGGGCCGCTGTTCTTAATTGTTAAATTCCGCAGTGCCCTAATGATCCTGATCAAATTTCCAACGACCAGATTAAAAAATATTTTGTCTCACCTCACTGCTGCTTTCAGCCATCGATTATGGAAGGGAGAGGGACACGGTAAATGGGTTCATTTCACAATAGACTTTTGTAAGATGCTAGGAGCTTCGGCGTTTTCAAATTTGGAGACAAAATGTCAAGGGACCCGAAAAGAACATGTTATTTGTACTCATACTAGTAGACTATGTAACAGATTCGTACAATGAAGTTAGTTGTCTAATCCTGAACCAGAAAAGGCGAAAATATCAGTTTGCAATCACAACAAATTCAACCAAATGCTTTCATCAATATTTGAGATAAATTGTAGCATTGTATTCGTTATTCGACTCTTGAGGATTTACCTTTGGAGTAAAAACCAAATAGAAATGAGTGGGTGTACCCCAAGGAACTGAACTAAGTCCCATTATATTCTTTCTGTATACATTCAAAAAAATCTCGAAGCAATTCAGCTATAAGATAACACAATTTAGCGCGGAGCTTATTTAAATTGTTCGAACTCGAAAATATTCATTGATCGAGAGGAGCGTAGCGGAGCGAGAGCAATCACCCACTTTTTGGCCTAGCGCGTGCATGTACGGGGAATATAGTGGTCCGAAAACGATTTCGGACTAATCTTGTACGCACTAAATGTAGATATCGGCTATAACCACACATGTGTGCAGCATGTCATTCGATAGATCTAGGTCTGTAGATGAGCCATAAATTATCAAATGAAATTGTTTGATTGAAAAATAGTGAGAAATAACGAAGTAAAGTTTAGAAAAGTGCCATGCGGAGCGAGAGCAAGGTTGATAAAACAACAAATTTGCTCGCTCGATCAAAAATTTTCAGTAGCGGAGTTAAGCCCGCGCATACTGATCTGCCTAGTTACATATTCACGACCCTTAATGACACCGATTGAAGGAATGCACGGGGAGTTAAAATAAAATAATAAAGGAAATTTGCTTTGGTAAAATGACGTGGGCGGGGTTTTAGTATATAAAAAGTCAACATAATTATCCTTGGATTATCAGTATTTTTCACTTTTCCCAGAAAAGCTATAACCTATCAGAGCTTGGTTAGGAACATTGAATTCAAATATACAATATACGAGGGTGGTCCGATAAGTACTTAGCCTCACCGCCAGATGGCGCCAGTATCGCAAGAGCTATTTACTATCGTGTAGTACATTTTAGTCGGTAATGTCGAAATTTCAACCGGATCGGACTCGTAGTTTTGTTTTGACCGCGTGTGCAAGCGGGAGTGTCCGCGGATTTTAGAAAAATGGAAAAAGAGCAATATCGGTGATTCGATTCTTGTTTTTGGAAGGGAAATCGCTCAGCGAAATCAAAGAGCGTTTGGATGCTGTGTGCGGTGACTCTTCTCCTTCGATGGCGACCATCAAAAATGGTTTTAAGGATAACGTGACGAAAATCCACGATCTCGTATTGGCAGACCACCGAATGAAGGTGCGTGAGATAGCTGAGACAGTAGGCATTTCAAAGGATCGCGTGGGTCATATCCTGCATGAAATTTTGGGCATGAGAAAGCTGTCGGCACGATGCGTGCCGCGTTTGCTCACTCCGGACAACAAGCGCAACCGTGAGACCAATTCAGAGCAGTGTTTGACGCTGTTTCTGAAGGAGTTTCTGCATCGTTTCATGACAGTCGACGAAACATGGATCCACTGGTACACACCAGAGACCAAGAAACAGTCGAAACAGTGGACTTCACCCGGCGAACGTGCTCCGAAAAAGGCGAAGACTGTCCCATCGGCCGGAAAGGTGATGGCCACCGTTTTCTGGGATTCAAAAAGTGTGATCCACATCGACTACCTGGAGAAGGGCAAAACGGTCACGGGGCTGTACTATGCCAAATTATTGGGCCGATTCGACGCCGAATTGAAGAAAAAACTGCTCTTCCACCATGATAACGCACCGACTCATGCCTCCGCACTCGCCACGGCCAAATTGGTCGAATTGGGCTACGAACTGCTGCCCCATCCACCGTATTCTCCAGATTTGGCCCCGTGCGACTTCTTTTTGTTTCCAAACTTGAAAAAGTCACTTGCCGGACAGAAATTTCAGTCGAATGAGGAGGTCATCGCCGCCACGGAGGCCTACTTTGCAGACCTCGAGAAAACGTATTTTTTAGACGAGTTAAAGAAGTTGGAGCATCGCTGGGTCAAGTGTATCGAGCTAAAAGGAGACTATATTGGCAAATAGCCATTTCTCCAAAATTTTTGTTTTTCTTTTGTAGGTTAAGTACTTATCGGACCACCCTCGTATATGCAGAAAGTGAAAGGAACTTTAGAATTGCGTGGCTTTTAAGTATCTTGTATTTGCTAGCCAAGCCGGTAGCTTAGCCTGTTGACAAGGAGGTTACTTGCTTTTTTTTTTTATTATTATTATCATATCTCGCATTACAGCCTACCACCCGATGAATGAGAAATTTAGAGAACTTTTCTTCAATTTTTCAAGTGCCTTTTTGGTACAGTTCGGCTTCCTCATCGACGCCAAAGTTCTACTGCTCCATCGATGAAAGCGTTGAACAAAAGTTCGTTAGGTCTCGTTAAATAAAATATATGACCACGTAGAACTACGGTCATAACAATAGAGGAAACAAGGGTTTACAAGTTCAACCAACGCAGTGGAAGCATTTTGTATCGACGTGATGTTTATTATGTTGAAAATTTGTCAAAGGTTCAAGTTGGAGAGGCTGAAAGAGGTTATATTCAGGCCATAATAATAAAACTTGGTTCTGGTCAATGTTTTCCCCCAATAGAAGACACTATTCTTTCGCAATAAACTTCCAACTTAACTGGCAGTACTAATGACAGCGATAACAGCTGAATCAGCTTTTAACAGATATTGGCGGAATATCCAGTTGTTTGTTACATGCCTTAATTTTCTATAAAGATCGGAATGTGCCCCACTGAAGCACACGATACTCGCACAAAAGGCAGTTCGTCTTCAAAGATCAACTTTTATGAACGCAGCCTAGTCCGCAGAATTAGCTATTTTCTAATGAAAAATTGTACTGTTCAACGAGCAGGATAGATTGCGCGGATGATTGCTCGTTTTAATCGATCAGCTTCAAGTGAATCAGGAAAAAAAATACCCCAGATGATAGGCTGATCGGTGTCAAGTGCTGGAGATTCCAACTGGACTCAGAACCGCCTCATATAGCTCAATTTTTAGATGATCCTGTACAGCAGTTCTTTTCTTGCTATAACATGCTGTCTATTTCAAAGACTAAGTTTTGACAAAAAGTATCAAACTGAAGAAATATTAAAATCAATGCTTCGTTATGAATGGTCATGAATCTCACAAGACGTCAAACTCAAAGGCCAGTTGAATCTTAGGAGACAAGCTTAATTAGTACAAATTAAGGGGTCTCACTCAAAAAATTTAAAAAAAAAGATTTTTTCTAACTTAAAAAATCTTTGGGCTTTCCTGGTACTGCTGATAAATGTAAATATATTGGGAATATTCCAACCGGAAATAGCAAAATATTTGATATTTTTAGCAAAAACCGAATTGCGAGGAGTCACTTCTTTCACTAGACTGGTACCTAATCAGATTCTTATTTACTTACTTACATTTTCCACTGACTAATGTTTAGATTTGGGGTCGGCCACCACTGCGTTACCCGAGGAGGAATCAATGGAATTCATATTTCGCCGGAGAAAGGGGTTTGAAGTAGCGACGACGCCATGTCTAGAGGCGCTCCACAAAATCTCTCCTGTGAAGTCCGGTTTTCACACGTTTCGGTACAATTTTCTCAGGCTATGGTCAACTTAGGACTTTAAAATTTTTACACATTATTAAAAACGGGTTTCTTAAGGCAGCTTAAAACCGATTTCCGAACCATGAAACTCTTTAAGAAATATTATGGGATTAAAAATACGGTCAATTTCTTTTTTCACTTTTTCTCATCCCCGTAAAAAAATATTAAAAAACCAAATCAAGTAAAACCAAAAGTCATGTTATTCAGACATCCTTCTAGTTTAAAATAAATCAAAATAACCAAACATTTTTTTTCTACATTTCCCAAAAAATTTACAGGAGATTATAGGTTAGGTACACAATCTAGGCCCCAATTATAGGTAAAATTTAAGTTTCTTTACAAATTTGGAAACAGCAGGTTTTCGCGAAGACAATAAAAAAAAAGAGCAATAAAATATCTTCAATTAAACTAGTTATTGAGATTTCAGGTTGAGGGCGTTTCAATTCGAGGTATTGAGAACATGTATGTTCAGTATTCATCAACATATCAAGTCTCTGACTTTCGTTTGCGCCTTGAATTTAGTAAAAGGGTCTTTGAATAGATCCAAGTTGACCGGTTTTTTTTTTTATCAAATTGTTGACTTATTTTTTTGGCGGATATAAATTGTTATATTTGGGCTGATGAGCCCAGGCAGATTTAACCCCAAGACATATCAATATCGGTCTATATACGGACTTCATTTCTTTAAAATTGGGAATGGAAGGCGTGTAACTATCAACGGCGACACTACAAGAACAATGATTCGTAGTTTTCACTCAAAACATTGGTAAAAGATGTAGGTGCATTGTGTTTCAACTGGATGGTGCAACATCGGATTCAGACACTGAGAAGCAGTTTTCACGAAAATGTCATTTCACGGAATAGACCTGTGAATGGGCCTTGAAGATCATGTGACCCGACTCCGCTAGATTATTTTCGTTGGGATACAGTGGAGCCTCGTTACTCTGGACCCCGGCGAATCCAGTGATCTCGGTAATCCGGACGGGCACTCATAACGTCTCCAGTACTTTTCCACAGCAGCTGCATTCAGTTCAGTTAACAATTATATGTCAGACAGAACACATGCCCTTTTCGAACGCGTACAAAAATAAAAATAAGTTAACTGCGATTCGTATTGTCGTGTACTACCGTGAAAAGAAAAAGTTTTTTTTTTTTTTTTTTTGTAATTCGTGCAGGTTCAAGAGTGTACGCTCTTTTGGTGTTTGTCACAGAATCTGGACGGGGTTCAGATGGTTTGTGTCGAAGATGCTCGTTCATTACTCTCCGGGGGTGGTTGTCCTAGATAGGATTTGAGAGATTCCACTGAATTTGTGTTGGTTGTAGTTCACAGTCACTCTTTTATTTCCATGTCATTAAGTTGTTTTATTGGAAATGCACACACAGAGTATGAATTTTGAAGTGATCTTATGCTGCCTTCATCAGCACTTTTTGATCATCTCTAATTCACAGCTGAAGCACAGTTTTTCCGTATAGGAATTCTTCTTGACTATGGACGCACTTGAACTACAGACCTTCGGCTCAACAGTCGGTGACGATTACCATTGCACCACGACCACCCGGCAAAATGCCGCCATTGCGTAAACATTTAACATTGACCATAAAAAATAGACTAGAAAAGATTGAAGTATTAGAACGTAGTGTTAGTTATCACGTAATTTCAAAAAAATTTGGCATTGGAAAATCAACTGTTGGTGATATAAAAAAAAAAAACAGTAACAAAATTTGGAGTTTGTAAGCCATACTGAACGCTGACCAGGGAAGAGGCAGATACTGCGAAAGCATGAGAACCCAAGTGTTGAGAACGCGATTTTTACTTGGTTTGTTCAGCAGACAGCTTAACGTCCTGATTTCAGGAAAAATTCTAGCAGAAAAAAACATGTTTTTTTTCATGAAAGGATAACCATGAATAGACCGCTTTAAAGACCCGGGAAAAGGCAAAAGGTCTCACTTATCAACAAATATACGAGTACAATGCCGACGAATCTGGATTATTTTGGCGAGTTTTACCGGACAACACATTAGCGTCAGACAGAGAAACTGAAGCTCCAGGAAGAAAAATATTAAAAGACCGTATAACTATCATGCCTTGCGCTAATGCTTCCGGAGAACATAAACTTCGTCTTCTGGTTATTAGAAAAACAAAAAAAAAAAACATGTGCTTTTGGAAATCTAGAAGACCAAGCTGTCCTTTTATTGGACAATGCCCCTGGGTATCCATCAGAAAAAGAATTACATAGAAAAGATGGGAAAATCTTCAGCCTTTTTTTGCCACCAAATTATACTGCGTTGATACAACCAATGGACCAAAATCCAAAACATCAAACTCCGTTACAGGAAGTCATTACTATCTCAGTTACTGTGATTTACGACCAACCCAAATTCAGTCGAATCTCTCAAATCTTATCTAGGACAACAACCCCCGGAGAGTAGTGAACGAACATCTTCGATACAAACCATCTGCACCCCGTCCAGGTTGTATGACAAACACCATAACAGCTATAACTCTTGAACCTGCACGAATTATATAAAAAAAAAAACACTGAACGTATCATGGAGAAACTTAAGAAGTTTAACATGAAAGATGTTGTTTTTGAGTTGACCGCTGCTTGGGAAAACGTGTCTCGAAATCTTATATTGTACAAAAATCATGGGCTAAACTGCTCTCAGATCTGATGCAGTTTGAATGATAGTATTCCGCTGTCGGTTCTATTTCAAAGGATTACTGGATATGAACATTTTAATGAGGAAGGGATTCGAGAATGGGCATAAGGTGGTGCAGATGCAGATTTGAAAGGACAAATGCTTACAGATGAGGTTATAATTTCACTAGAATTGCAAAACAACAATGAAGAACTAGAAGAGGAAACCATACCAAGATATTGTTCTGCTTCGAAGAATGCGTTTTGAAGCATTTTCTCGAAAATTAGCTTGCAGTTCCCAGAAATCTTTTTCGGACTATCTAAATCGTAGAACAAACATTTAAGTGTTACGTTGGTTTTATAAATTATATAATATGTGGTCGACTACATCTATGTGTTTATGTGTAATAATCAAAGACCATGTTACTTTACACTGAAGTTTCATTTTGATTTACAAATCGGCAGTTTTCTCTCACAGCGTTTCTAATCCGGACATCCCGTTAATCTGGAACCGCGCTTGTTTTTAGGGGTCCGGATTAACGACGCTGCACTGTATATGAAATCACTTTTTTACGTTGATAAGCCATAATCGATTTATGTGTTGGAATCGAACATAACACTCATTATTAACTGAATATCGAGAACGCGTTGGCGCAGTAATAACACCAACGCCATTTAATGTTTAGTATGGTTAGTACGGTGGGCTACTGGCAAAACTCTCCATAATATACTTGCTTTGAAAAAGCATCTCGGTTCTTGCCGTTCGGAATCGGCATTAAGCTAGCTGTAGATCTACCGCTAGATACGCTATAGAGTGCTTGAAACTTGGACGCACAGAAAGAACCACGTGAGGGCTAGTTGCGAAGAATGATTATTTTTGATCATACGATTGATTTAATTGCGATTTATGCCACTGGAGAAAAAAACAAACAATTTGATACACAATCCCCTCAACTCGTAGATAAGCAAGTTTTAATTGATTGGCCGCATTATTACGGTAATTAAACGTCAAAATCATTCGACATATTGGCAGGATCACATCGATACGGACAGGGTAATGTTCGGGTCATAGCATTTGGGGTGAGTGTTTACGACTTATAATCAGGTATCATACTTAGTAAGGCTTTTTGGTATGGGTACACTTGTTAGTTATACAATTTGTAAAAAGAAAATATACATAAACGGTACTCGCAGAATATAAATAACTAGTTCGAAAAAATATTTATATTTAAACAAGGTATAAATATGCATGTTAATTACTCTCAAAAATACATATGTTCAAAGCACTCTCGTCGAAAACGTTCATAAATTTCTTTATATAAATTTTTAATATTTCTATAGAAAAGGAAAAATCATAATTATATACAATAATGAAATGAAATGAAGGATAAAATAAATATTTTACTGTATACTATGACATTGCAATCATTTTGGAATCGAATACCCCTTTTTTATGGCTTTAATCATACAATGCAACATAAATCTGATTTTTTTATCATAATCATAGATAAAAGCAAACCGATGCGTAAAGGAAAAAATTTATATGTTTATATAGATTGTTGTAAGAAAATATAAAAAATTTATTTATCATTTGTCGAATGAATTGAAAACAAAAAAAAATATAAATGAAATGATAAAAGTTTCAAAAAAAAAAAAAACAAATGAAAATATAAAAAGAGAACAAACGAAAAAAAAAGATCAAATGAAAAGAAGAAAAATGAAAATATAGCAAATATTGGTTTATATAGTAATATTTAGGAAATATATATGTAAAAATACGATTTTTGATTTTAGTTTATTCGAATGATTAATCGGAAAAAAATTACGTTTCGTTTTCGTCCAGAGGCGCATCAATTCATTGCCTGACTTTATTTCTACACACACATGAACGCGCGTTTGGAGAGTGAGACTTATATGTACGAGTATATAGCTCAAGCTTCAAACTGCCACTGGGCTAGATATGGAGAAACATATATAGAGAGATAAACTATCAATATTCAGTGAATTAAAATTGAAATTGTTTTTTGTTTATATTTATTTGATTTGAATTTAATTTTCGATTTTTTTATTTTATATTATATGTTGAGAGCAAATATATTAAATGCATAAATATATTTATATAGAAAATGTATATAGCATATTTGGTTGAATCAAGGTATAGCAGACAATAAACTTTCAATTGCAATATATGATACGTACCCGACGGAGAACCTGATCTCAAACATACAACCAATCAATCAATCTCCTACAATTCTCATTCCTTATTCCTCTCTGGAAATAGTTTCAAATATTTTCTTTCGTCATCATTAAAATGAACACAGTTAATATGGTAAATCATATAATTTAGATTGATCAATATATTGCATAAAAATCATTGAAAATATTTTTTTTTTATTTTTATTTGTATAATAAACTATTTTGGAATGAGATCGTGTGTAAATATATCATGTGAAATGGTGCAAATACACGAAACAAAATTCAATATTTTCTTTGTTCAATCAAAAACCTTACCAAGCACCCTACTGCCTGACCCTGGACCCCTTTTTCATACCATAAACGTTATATAAATAATTTTCTTTCAAAAAAAGTCAAATAGTAATCGACTTAGCCCATCATCTTACTCGTTTTACACAATTTCTAGCCTTTGCCCTTAAGGCGGAGGAGGAAAGTTAAGCGAAAATCAGACTGTACAAGGCGACCCACACATCTTTAAAGAAAGAAAATAAATAAACACAACAGCAAAAGGCGACTTCTGGCCGTGGCCAAAAGTCAGTTAAATACTTGGTTTTATCTTTTTATCCATATGTGGTTCATTTTTTTTTTCTTTATCTTGTTATTAATATAATTGCAATAAATTTGGTTAAATATACATACTCATATAATGTTGTTCACAAAAATTCTGTTTACAAATATTTTCTTTTTTTTTCTCTTTGCATTTTTTATAAATTTTTTTTTTTTTTACATACGTATCATCATCTTACCTTTTTGTTTAGTAATATTCTGAAGATTTACGATCATAATTTTGTCATACAAAATGCCTACATTTTATTTTATATTTAGCCTAACTAAATACCAGGTTTAAATTTATTTATAAAAATTAATTTATTATTTACTTTAAAATAAATCGTGAAACAAATATGAAAAATGTGAAAAAGAAATTAAAAAAAATTGTTGAGGCGTTGCTTGCTAAAATGTATCCCTAGAAGCCTGTGATGCTGTGGGAAACATCAGCAGTATAATGAGAAAAATAAAAATATAGTAGTAAGTAAGCTCATACCTTTGATTTGATAACGTACTTTAGAACAAGGATACTAATTTCGCTTTTTTTTTTTGTTTCTTATTAGATCATCAATAACTATAACCCAAGGCAAGAAATGAAAAGACATGCTCTTACGGCCGATCTTTCATAAATATGGTTCGTCGTAAATTGGAAGCATCCGTTTACGATACTAAAGCTGTTGCAAAGCGTTAACAACATGAGGTGCGTTTAGACACTATTAAAACTACGTGATTTATTTAACAAGTACAAGCGGGCGGTGACGAAAACCCTTCAAATTCAATGCAAGCCATTGCGAGCGATCTAAAAGTTTCGGATGACCTAATCCTTTGACTTGTCCTCGAAGGCCACCTTCGCTTTAAATCTTACATTGTGTGCAGAGGACATTTTATGTCGGCACAAACTCGAGAACCCGTGCAAAGCGTCTTTTTAAGAAGCTTAAAACCCTGAAGCTCCGAAAATATTGATGAAAAAAAATTCTGATCAAGACCAAAAAACCAATCGCAAAATTTACAAATGGCTATGTTCAGGTTTCCCATGTTATGCAGCTACTGCCATGGTTTTAGAAGCTGTGAGCAACATTTGTTTTCCCACGGATTTCGGGTTGATGCTTCCGCCTTAGAAAAAGTTTGATAGCGTACGCGGGGACAGATCATACATTTTTACAACAGGACTTTACTCGCGAAAGCGACTCAGAATTGGATGGCCGAAAATTGACCACAGGACCACATCGTCCCGAGCACTTGATTTCTTTAGAAGGAAGGGTCGCGCGAGTGGCGGAGAATTGTGCGAATGGATCGCTTCACGGGACAACGGCGTGCTTTTTGTGTAAAACATACAAGAATTGAATACAGATTATTGAGTGTCTAAGAGTTAATTTAATCAAAGCTTAAGTTAAGAAGTTCGAGAAAACTGGATCGACAACGATTAATAAACAAACAGGGCGGCCACGTTCAAGAAGAAGCGATGAGAACATTCGGAAGGTTGAAATTTCCGTAAGGAATGATCCAAAATTATCTACGCGTAAGCGTTCGGCGGTTCTGGCAATACCAAGAACTAGTCTGCGGCAAATTTTGCATCTTGATCTCAAACAGCTTCAGGTTATGGAGAAGATGAAACCAAAGAATTACATTCAACGTAGGTGTTATTGGCTGATTCTTTAGCCTTGAGAATGTATTGTTTACTGACGAGGCCAATGTTCACATCAATGGTCACGTAAACAAGCACAATTGTCGATATCGGAACAGGGAAACTCCTCGCCTTAAACACCAAAAGATACTTCATTCACCTAAAACGACCGTATGGGCTGCCATATCAGCAAAGAGCATAATCGGTCTGTATTTCTTTGAAAATAATCAAGGATTACGAGAAGATGTTGCGAGAGTTTTTGACACCACAGTTATACGAATTTGAAGGATACAACAGGAAGACTTGGATGCAACAAAATGGAGCAAATGTGACTTTACCGATGGTCAAAGAAATGTCTCCTAACAAATTGATTTCTCGAAGATCTGAAATGCGATTGCCTCCGAGAAGGCGGGACCTTACAACTTGCAATTTTTTCTTGTGGGGATACCTGAAAAGTCGCGTATACCTTAGTAAATCGACCATATCCCAATTAAAATCTCTTTATAACAAGGAAAAATTCTTAGAAATACGCGGATGTTTCGAGACACGATGGTTTTTGCCTAGGGAAGACTATTCGAAGATAAAAGCATTAATCACTGAAGCCTCATGGCAAACGCAAGAAAAGCTTGCAGAATCGTTGGAGTGATACATGCGGCAATTTCCAAGCGCCGAAAAACAATGGCCTCGGGATGTCAAAAGGCAGAAAATCATGCGTGAAACCCGCCCAACTTAGCAAATGTTCCTAGCAGGAAGATAACGTTGTGTTATGGCAAAATTATTACGAGGCAATTGTATTTTGAGCAATTGATTCCTTTGATGGGAGCATAAAGAGCATATGCGTCTAAACACGAGTGGGCATTCTTTATTTACATGGTCCATCCTGATTTTCACTTGTTACAGAATGCTCTTTCAGAAATACGGTTCACATCAACTGAAGGCATAAGGAATGGGCCTCATTATAGAGTTATAAGCGAAAAAAATCCGAAAATAAGAATTGAAGACATGAAGATCCGATTCAAACGTAAATGGAGCTTGAAGATTCATTGAAATCGTGAGATATTGTAAGTCGATTTTTCACTTGCGAGATTCTTGGCAAAAATGTTGAGACGAGAGTGGAATGGATATTCAATGATATTCCCAAGAATAAAAAATACCCCGCTAAGCGTGTAGAATCGTTACCATCGACCTCATACTAGCACCAAAACAAAATTTTAGTTCGAAGTTCATTCTTGGACCAAAGGTTGTTGCACCGTAGTGACCAGATAAAAGTTAACACCTTCTTTTCTCAAAAGTAATCCGTTTTTCTCTCTCTATTCATGTCAAACTAAATTTATCTTTATTATTACTCAGAAGCTCGATTTGCGAAGTATGGTCAACTTAAACTTTGTAAAGCACGAGTGGCCAGTTAAGTAGCGCTATTTACGACTTACATAAGGAACATTTATCTTTAGCGGCTGTTGCAAAAAGAGTTGGATGTAGCTTATTTGGATCAACTGAGAGGAAAATTGAAATCGGATTAAAAAAATGAAAACTAACCAAAGCTCAAAAAATATGTTAAAAAGACAGAAAAAAACATTCAGAGAAATTAGTCTTGAGTTTAACGAACAAACCCAAAAGGAAAAAAGTTCAAGAACAGTGCGAAGAAGATTGCAATATAGTGGCTTATCAGCCAGAAGACCGAGTAAAGAACCAGGTTTATCCACTAAAATGAACATTTCAAGGATAAATTTTGCAAACTCTCACCGGAATTGGACGGAAATTGATTGGAACAGTCATCTTTACTGACGAGACGAAATGTAATCTCAATCAGTCCGATGGAATTCGGTACATTCGTCGAAGATTCGGAGAAGATCTAAAAAAAAAAGTGAGTGCATTGTCACTAGAAATATATTTCCCACTGGTTTTATGTTCGGGGGCTGCATTAGCTATTACGGAACTGGTGATTTAACCTTTATTCACATAAAGGTACATATTATTCACATATTTTTGTACAAATATTTAATTTTTTAACGTTAAAAATGAATTTTAAAGACATTCTTTATATAACCCAATTGCTAAATTTATTATTATCATCATCAACAACTTTTTTTTCTTTATTTCCAAAAAGTATAAATTTATTATCGAAATTGTTTTCAAAAACAGATAAAAAATATATTTAATACTCTTCGAATAGTAACTTTTTTTAACTATTTTAGGGATGGTAACTTTTATCTGGCTACTACGGTATATTATGATCCATAACCTGGTGAATCCATTACGTGCGATCGGTATCGGATACAACTGATTCCTTTAAGCAAAGACAAGACATACCAATAAATCGAACTGAATTACTGAAATGGTGAGCAAAATCCACAATATTATGTACAATATATTCAATGACAAGTTTCTTGATCGATTAATAACTATGAATGAAACATGAGTCCAATACTTCACACCCAAAAACCCAAAAGCCCATCTGGGTTGCGGCAAAGAAATAAAAAAAAGAAGGATTTGGCACACAAAGTAGACTCCATTCGACAAATTATTCAGATTATTTCCTATTTCCAAAGTTGAAAAGAGGTAAAGCATTCAGCTGATGTCTTTGTTGAGAAGCTCAACTATGTGTCCTAGAGTGTATCGAGTTAAAATGACGTTATACAAAAAATAAAATGTTCCTTTTATTCTGTTTCCTAAACAAGGTTAGTGGGGCAGCGCACACGAGAGTAATTCTACCAGGAGGAAAACTGGTGTAATGCTCTACTCTAAGCGCGCACGGGATCAATTACTCCGGCAGAAAAAAATGTAAATGTGAGCCTCGTTTCATTGTGCTAGTGACGAATTACGTTTGAAGCACAACACCAGACAAAAAACGTGCAGACTCGAAAAATAAAGAGTTGTTTGTGTTAGTTTTCTGCCCTGTTCTACCACTCTACACGCGGTAGACGATTTTGCTCCGTTTCATACTGCACATTTCAGCTCCCTCTCCCATAAAATCAGTTTTTCTGCCGTTAGAAATAATCCCGTGTGCACTGGCCCAGCGGCTCTTTATTGATCATGAACCAGCCAGGGATAATCCTCGATTCAAAAAAATATTAGCTTGAATTGGTAAAAAAAGGGCAGATGTGCAAGAAATCTAGCACCTTTGGTTCAAAATTAGTTTTAATTGGCATAAAGTACAGTAGACTCTCGATAACGCGAACAGATTTTTGTTTTGCTTGTCATCTCTGACACGTGAACAAGTCATGAACATTCTAAAACGTGAACAATTTTTGTTTTGCTTGACATCTCTGACACGTGAACAAGTCATGAACATTCTAAAACGTGAACAATTTTTGTTTTGCTTGACATCTCTGACACGTGAACAAGTCATGAACATTCTAAAACGTGAACAATTTTTGCTTCAGGTTAACAGTAAACTGTTTGAGCAAACTGTATTTTGCCATCAACATGTCTTCGAATAAATCAAAGTTTTTGACACTTAAGAACCAAGGCGCTATAAATGAGTAATTCCATAGTGGTTTCAGTGTAAGTTTGGCAAAAAAAAAAAAAAAAACGTTGCAGTCTACTATTTGTGCCGTTAACATAAAGAGTGAACAAATTCTAAAGTGTGGCCAGAGAAAAGAAAAACACTTGGAACTTCCCAAAATGGAAAATGCCGGTGGTTTCTCGAAAAACGTGAAAAAAAAATTATCCGATTAATGGCCTAATAAAGAAAATGCTCTTTCACTGCATTCTCAAATTAAGGAATACTAAAGCAGCTTCAATGCTAGCGAAGGATGGATGCAGATATTTAAAACTCGATACGGCGTGAGATTTATTAAAATCACTGGTGAAAAACTGTCTTCCCAACCGGAGCTGGTGGACCCATTCAAACGTAAGCTGCAGGAAACGATTGATGGGGGGCGACCACCCACCAACTTTATAATGCAGGGCTGTTTTGGAAGTTGTTGCCGTTAGAAACAGTGCTGTTTATGACTGTAACGCCACTGATCCAGCTCATGGATCAAAATGCGATCAGAATAACAAAGATTTGCTATAGAAATAGTCGGTTGTAGCGAAACAAGCGGATATTCCAGAATCACTGAAAAAGTTAACTTTAAGAAATTCCATTTCATTTTTAAATGGGATCGATTGGAAACGGACACAATCGCAAAGTGCTGGAGAAATATTTTAAGTTTCGTAGGTAATGAAAATGATCCGGAAGATGATATTCCATTAAATGTTTTGAAAGCGAAATTGTATCTAGAAATCAATTTTGAAGTGGAGAATGCAATGAGACTGCTCGATGCTATAAATCCTGAAGTTTGTTTTCTACTTCTTTACTACTAGGATTCCTGTCCTTAATCAAAACATTTGGGTAGGTGAACTGTACAGCTGAAGGCATCCATAAGTGGAACGAAGGCGAAGAAGACCATAATGTCGCCAAGAGTACCAACATCAGAAGTGATGATAACGTTGTGCTAGGATTGCCAAAAGCCATTTCCATTTTTAACAAGGCTTTGGGATGGGCTGAAGGTGAGCTGGTTAGCTGACTAAGCTGACTTAGGGAAAAGCAGTGAGAATGCTTTTGGAGAAGAAAAAGATGCAAGAACAAATGACTGATTTTTTCCATTGAATTTCGTATCGACAATGCCCGTGCTCAGTCTTATGCCATAGCCTTTTATTTTATTTAAACGATCCTTTGAAAAACTTTTTTTTTTAAATTAAATAAATGGATTAACTCTCTATACCGTATAGTAGACTACAGGCAACATACCGTTTCACCCTCCCAAATTGTCAATGTGTTCATTATTTTTGGTTTTGTAGAGTCTACAGTTCAGAAACCATGAAGTAGACGCCGCTTTTTGTTCAAACGACGAAATGTCATTAGTGGAGTGAACATTCCCATTAGTTGACGTGTGCTTTGTGATCAAAAATAATAAAAAATAGTTTTTATGTTATTTGGTACCAGTTTTTATGAAAATTTATAAGGCAAATGTTCAATGTTTACTATGTTATAACATTTTTAAATATTTTTATTGTTATATTTGTTTGAGGTGCTATTTTATATGTGTATCATGTAGGCTACATTATGCAGAAGGGATAACGATTTACACTGAAAATTATTTTGTTTTAGAATGGCCCATCGACGCGCTTTTAATAAGTATGAGACTGCAGAAGCGATACAAAATGATTCTACAAGTTAAGGTGGTCTAGGCTTTGATGGCGACAGTGTGGCAGACCCCATTCTGGCCCGGATTTTGGAGAGTTTGAAGGGTCTTTGATGGGACGGGTTAATAGACAGCTTGGATGATAACGATCGTAAATCTAATTCTGAGATAGAAGCGGAACCGACGCCGTCTAGTTCAGACACCTTAGGTCCCGTTGCAAAACGATCAAAGCTTGAAAAGCTAACATTGCGGTGGAAGAAGAAGAACCTAGAGCTGAATGCACAGCAATTGGCTTTTATTGGTAACGAGTCATTGAGTTCTACCTATCTCAACCTATTTTCACCAGAATTTATTGTATAAAAAAAATTCTGAAGAGAAAAACCTCTATTTAGTACAGAAAGATCCCAACAACACCTTAAGTGTAACAGAGACAGCAAACCGACAATTTATATGTCTGGTTTATAATATGTCACTGAATCAGCTTCCCAGAGTAACCATCGACTGGAGTTCAGCTCTTGGTACACCCCTACAAAAGACCATGTCTTCTAACAAATTTGAAAATTTCCGACAATACCTACATTTCAACGACAAGCCCAAATGTCTTCCAAGACTCATACTGACGCTGATAGGATATTTAAGATCCGTCCAGTTGTTGATGCCTTGAACAAAGGATATGCCAAAGTTCCATTAGAAACCCGACTATGTGTAGATGAGCAAATGTGCTCCACAAAAGCGCGAATTATGCTGAAAAGGTACAACCCCAAGAAACCTCATGTGGGGCTATAAATTATACGCTTATACGACAGAAGTTGAAACTGGCAAAGAGAATATCATCAGAGCTGATGAGCCAGATTTAGGAACCTCATCCAATGTCGTAATGAGATTATCGAGAATGATTCCGCGGCACCAAAATCACAGAATCTACTTCGACAAGTTCTTCTTCTTCGGGTCTTTTGGAATGTTTGGCAAAAGAAGATATTCTTGGACTTGGTACTATTAGGAGAAATTGAATTCCCGACTGCAAGCTGTTCTCAGAAAAAGGAATTATGAAGAAAAATCGAGGATGTTCTTAAGAATACGTAGTAAATGTCAACGGCGTCGACGTGTCCACAGTTGTATGGAAAGACAATAGATTGGCCACATTAGCTTCTACATTTACCGGCGAAAATGCTATATCTGAAGTCGGGAGATACGACAAAAAAAAAACTCGAGGTACATCAACATCTCATGACCTACTATGCGAGTATAATCGAAATATGGGCGGTGTAGACCTTGTCCACAGCATAATGGGTACCTACAAGATATGACTGCGGAGCAAACGCTGACAGATGCGCCTGTTTTATCACTACTTGGACCTTACATTGGATCACTCACGGCTGCTTTACAAGAGGGTCTGGAAATATAAGAAATCCATCATGGCATCATTAGATTTTCGTCTGAAAATCGCAGAAACTCTGCAAGATGGAGACAAAAACCAGTTTGATCTTTTGAACATGAAGTTTTAGTAAAAAAAAAAAAACATAGAGGGCCTGCCCCAAGATCAAGTCGGATACTAGCCTCAATGGGCAGAAAAAAGAATATGGTGCAAGATCCCAAAGTGTACTGGATTCACTCATACGGTGGGAAGTGTGGCGTAGCATTATGTTATATCAAAAAAATTGTTTCAAAAACTTTCAACTGTGGTAAACGATTCGTTTTTTATTTCTAAATAAGGTCTATTTTTTTTTCCTTATTACTCATTGTTGCTTGTGTTGTTTTTTAATTCATAGATCTATCCGATTTCCCTTTTTTTTTAACTTGGAGATTTTGAGTTATAGAGGGTTAAGAAACTGTTATGTAATAGCAAAAACGCATTATTTTTAATTTGTTAAAGATAAGACGTTTTAAAATAAAAATCAACAGTGGGATTGGCATATTCTTTTATTAAAATTTGACCTTCGCAAACTTAAACTCTCCCGCAAAAGTGAACTCTCTTGGTTTTTAACTGCTCACGCTATCGAGAGTCTACTTTAGTACCATTTTTTTTTATTTTGAATTTTAAATTAATTTATGTACAAGACAGAAAAAAAACCCTAGTCAAGTAATATTGAGGACGTTAAAAAATTGAGGCTCAGTACTGGTACATAAAAAATGAGAGAATTTCTAAAGAAAAAAGTGGAGCTACAGTCTTCGAACACATGGAAAGCAAGGATTTGTCGTACCAGTAAGTGTAAGAGAAAAAAAAATTGTTAAAACTCCGGTCATTTTATTATTGCTGAAGCATTTACTCTTCCCCAAATAGGATTTTGAGAGGTTCAGGGATCGTTGACTCAGAATCAACAGAGAATGTTTACGCAATAAAAAAATCTGAAGAAAATAAATAATTCACGGGCTTAAAGTAAAGAGAAATAAAACGACAAATGGGCAACATGTGGTCCCTTGAGATTCAATTCATTATTGATAAAGGAGCCACATGAAACCATATCTCGGTGCAAAACTGAAATCGAAAAAGTTCAAGCAACGCCACAACCTCAACGACGCGACCGTCAAACCGACGACGAAATCAATATTTAAAAAGGTTAATTAAATGCAAATATTTTACAATAAAATAAAAAACAATTATTCATAACAATGAAACACAAAAAAAGAGAGAAAAAGAGAGAAAAAAAAAAACATCAAATATCAATTTTCATCACATCACTTACATACTCTAGCGCTCTAGTTGCCCTCGCGCCGTCTCTTGTCTCCTCTCCAATCAGACATCCTTCCGAGCAAGAGCACTGTCCACGATGTACACCGATGATGATCATGATGATGATGGTTAGAGTTGTTTGTTGATTAAATGTGTGAATGGAGGAGATCAAGAGAAGAGACACAACTAAAAGCCGGAACTGGAAGAAGTGCACATTAACAGACCACCGAGTTGCCGAGTATACACGATGCTATCGCCTGGCTTTGCCATTTAATTTTTTTCTACTCGTGCGTGTGTGTGTCTCTTTAATGCACTGACAATTTTACTCATTAATTCAATTGCAAAAACAACAAGTACACATTAAATATTTATTATATTTATATTAAGAGATAATCATTTCATAATAATTAGGATAATTGCTTTTGATTTATATATATGTTTGTATTTTTAGCTTTATGTTATGCGTTTGTTCTCATATTATTTTGCTTCTCTTCGCTTTAATTGAAAACAAATCGAATATTTTGTTTTTTTTTTGTTTTGTTTTAGAGATGAAAATACTTAAGATTCTAATTGTATGGATATAAAGGATAATAATTAGTGATAAATCCTTACGACTATACTTAGACCAAATCATTTCGGTTTGTTTCAGTTTTTTTTTTGTTTTTTTCTACAACATTGCGCCGAACGGAGGAAGGAAGCTAAGTAAACATATTAATTTCCATTCATCTGTAGGTTTTCTATGTTATCTTTAGATATCTGTATACGTAATTAGTTTTTTTTTTTTCTGTAAATTTAGGATATAAGTATCTCTTTCTCGCCGAACACATAAAATCATCAAAACACGTGAGACCTCTGTAAAAAATCATTGCATGTTGGTTGGAAAGTCCATTAAATTGCATAAATTTAAAGCTAAGAGGAAAATGTGATGGAAAAACAAGTGTGTTTGGTGTAAGTATCGAAAACAAAAAGAGATTAAGAAACAAAAAAAGTGAAAAATAAAAGAAAAAACACAGAGTAAAAAGAGCGGGAGATGTTGGGGGGGCATTGTGGAACTTACCGCTGCTACTGTTGTCGAGGTTTGTTTATTTCTTGTCATTGGGTTTGCTATTTTGCGGTTTGTGTTGCTGTTGGGGTGTGGGCGGACCGCCGGCGCCGGGTTGGGGACCACCAGGCATAGCAGGTTGTGGCGCACTGGGGTAACCATAACCTGGATATGCTTGCTGGGGGTAACCGCCGGGTTGACCGGCTGCAGCTGCTGCAGCGTAGTATTGTGAATACTGCGCGTATTGGGTCGGAGTCATACCCTGTGTATAGCCTCCGGCAGCTTGTTGTGGGGCGGCTGCAGCTGCTGCAGCTGGTTGTGTGGGTGCGTTTACACTCTGATTGGCACTAGCTTGTCCGTTCGATGCAGCAGCCTACGAAGTAAAAATATTTATAAAACCAAAACCTGACGAAAGGAGAATAAGATTCCAACCTTCTGGGCAGCAATCTGTTTCTCGATAGCTTCGGCTTCCTCAATTTTGCCTATACTTCGATAGTACTCCGCCCATTGGGCACTATAATCAGGAGCCTGTTGACTCTGCACCTGTTGCACTTGCTGTTGTGCTTGCGGCTGTGGTTGTGGTTGCACTTGTGCTTGAGGTGCCATCTGTGGCGCGGCTTGTGGCATGGCAGGATTGGCGCCCACACTCGCCATTGCCTGTTTGGCCTTCAACTGTTGTTCAATCATCTCCGCTTCCCTATGCATGCCCATCGACCTAAGAACAAGAAAAGAAAATGTCAAACCTATTCCCACGCCTTATCCCTTGGTCCTTCTCACTTGTAATACTCGATCCATTGCTGTGAATAATCAGCCTGACCCGCGGCACTAGCCTGTGCCATGGGGTTCATCTGTTGTTGCTGCTGCTGGTGCTGTTGCGACTGATCCCAGCTGGCTTGATGCGCATAGCCCGCCCATTGTTGCTGATACGCAACTGCATTTGGATCGCCTTGCATGCCGTTGTTGTTATATGTATTTTGATGATTCGGCGCGTTGCCAATGGGTTTACGTGACAGTATCACAAGATCAATATTGATTTTCTCGGAAATCATTTGGCGGGCATGTTCGATCTGTTCCGGCGTTCCCTTGGCTTTGAACATCTTCTCCGACGGTGGATTTACCGCACTTCGATCCATTTCGCAATACGCGCCAGTCTGTTGGTTTATCAATTTGATCGTCTCCCCTCCGCGGCCGATTACAATCTGAAATGAATAGATTCGAATAGATCTCCCACCAATTGTCATCTATTTCGACACTTACACCACACTTGGAAGCAGGTACAGAGAATGTCACTTCCTCTCGCGGCGCCTGTTGCGTATGGTTCACCCCATAGCCGTAGCCATAGTTTGAATTCGCATTGTCAGGCTGTTGACCGGGTACCCCCGTAGCTGCCGGATTGTTGTTTCTATTATTCGCGTGACTTCTCTATAATTTGTTGAAGAAACGACACAAGAGAAAGAGAGAGAGAAAAAAAAGAATTCGGAACAAGGTCCAAAAGAAAAATAGCAAATAGAATTCCCCTCTTTCGTCGGTCAAAATTTAATTCGTTACCATAACGCTTTCGATGAGCCCTTCAATCATGCGCTTTGCATCATCCACTTGCTGGCGAGTGCCTTGGATGATGCAGCGTCGGTCGCCGGGCTCGTCGTTCTTTCCTTGAATGAATTGCAGCTTACATCCGGTCTCGCCCTGGATTTTTTTTATCATATCCCCTCCCTTGCCGATGACTACACCGACGGCTACCTTCGGCACAAACACCTCAGCAGACTCGCCACCGGCTCCGTTCGGCGTGGTGTATCCCACACGAGCTGTATCCTTGTCTTGAATTAGTTCGAAGACTAAGCTTTTGGCATGCTCGATCTTTTGTGGATCGCCTGAGATCCGAAGGGGCTTCTAAAACACGGAAGAAAAAAAAACACAAAGCAAGCTCGAAACGAGAGCTAAGAGATGAGCAGATTAGAACTTACGATGACTTCCTGGTTGGGGCCGTCTTGGATGATGACCATTTTGGCGCCTGTTTTCTCCTGAAGCATTTTGATAGTTTCGCCGCCTTTTCCGATGACTAGGCCGACTTTAGCGCCGGGAACCATGATTTCTTGATATGGTGGATAGCCAGTGGGACCAGGTGGGGGCATTGTGATGGAAAGAACGATTTCTACCACACCACCACCGTTCTGGCTGGCCATTTGTTGGATCATGTCTCGACCCTTGGTTACTGCGTCACGGCTTCCGCGGACGGTAACCGTGCGTTCTAGAAAAAAAAAGACAAAATTTATAGAAAATCGAATGAACGGATGTCGTGTATGCAGAAGGGTGGAAATGAGGGCACACAAGACATCCTAACCTATAAATTAGTCTCTTGGGAAACGGAATAAACATGCACAGGCTCAATCAACGAAGCCCAGGCTTTACATGTAAATGCCGGGCACATTCTAAGACTTGGCAGCAATTGTTCTCAAACAATCAAGTGTTGATGACTTTTTCGCGCCTTCACCTCCATGCGCTCTTCTCGTTTTCAACCGTTCCTATATCTCCCTACATTGATTGACTAAATTAGAGCCACCCCTCTCAACCTATTCTTCACTCTTATCACCCATAAATGAAACTATGTCACCATGCTTCCCGCTGCTACGTGATTCAGCGCAACTCATCGCCTTCAGTTCGTTTACGAAACAAAAGAGATAATGAAAACCACAAAAAGCGCCACGCTTACATAATGAAAACCCTTTTTGCCCTCTGCGCAAGACCCAACAATGAAAACCCAAATTCAAATCACAGAATCACTTACCCGACTCCTGAGACAATTGGATCTTACAACCCGATTCGGCTTGAATATGTGAAATGTTATCATTACTAGTCCGTCCCGTTACTAAAAGGCCGACAATATTTTCAGGAATTCTTAATTGTTCCTCAGTTGTATTGCCGCCGGCCAAACGTGCTGCAACAGCTGCTGCTTGTGCTAGCGCTTGAGACATATTTCCACCGCCCTGTTGAGAGTTGTATGAATCTGGACTTGAAAATTTCTTCGCATCCGGTCCAGCCGAATCGTCGTCGTTTAATGGGCGTTTATATCCGCCGCCTCCGCCTCCACCAATGCCACCGCCTTGCTGCAATTGCTGTTGAGGCTGTGGTGGCTGTTGCTGACCAGTCGGTTGGATCTTGGCAGCTATCTAGAAATATTCATTTTATTTCAATCAATAAAACAGCAAAGTAACAAAGAAAAATTTAGTTTTTTTTTTTATCAAGCACGCCATAAGTGTAGGTTTTTTTTTTGTTCACCGCACAATCAAGTGGCTGAACGTGAACTTACTTGTTTTGCACGTTGAAGGGCGGCAGCAAATGCCTGAGATTGATTTAAATTTGATTGTGGCGGGGCTACAGTTGAATAATCACTCATTTTATTAAAAAATAAAACGAAAAAAATTAGGAAAAGTTCGCAATTTCCAACAGTGAAAAATGAGCACACGCGTTAAATTACAAATGGCGACGCGGTAAAGAAACATACACACTGAACGAAAATCGAACCTCGTTTAGTCCGATTTCGACTTTGTTTCGATTTCGCTTCGTTAATTTTTTTTTCAATGAAATGTAGTAGATTAACAGTAGATGTGTTCGGAAAATAGCCGATGTATGAAATATTAAATATGATCAGTATGAAAATAAAATTAATTTATTTTTATTTTATTTTATAGAAATTATACTTAACCTAACTAAATCGAAGAATTCTGTTTTGTTGACTGGCTGCTTCGTCCGAAATCGTCCGGTAGCCGCTTATTGTACTTAGAGCACAGAGTCGGTGTATCGATGACAGTTTTCGGCATGTTGCCTTCTTGAGCGCTTCTGGCCACACAGGTGCAGCATATAGCATGACTGAGCTCACCACTCTACCCAGAAGAATCCTCTTCGCATGTCCACCCACGTTTGGCAGTATTCTGGAGAGAGGCATTTGTAGTGAGAATGCTTTTTTGCTCACATAGTAGACGTGTAATTTGAACCGCAGCCTATTGTCAAACATCACTCTTAGGTATTTGACCGCTTCCTTGGATCGGATATTTTGGTTGCCCACTCGAATATCGATGTATACTACAGTTTTTCTGCTTGTTATGGGGACGGCCTCAGTCTTATGATCTGCCAGTTCGAGGCCACTGCTTTATCTGGACAACTGCTGTTTTTGTGGCTGATTGTACTTCGTGTGTGTGTTTTGCAACCACCACGATAGGTGTTGCATGGTTTTGGGAACACTTCTTCATTTAAGCATCTCTGCATGACTGCTATGAACATCTCAGGCCTTGTTTGAATAGCAGCCTTCACTGCTTTATTCGGTATTCCGTCGGGGCCAGGCGCCTTTTTGTCTCCTACTCTGTCAAGAGCTCTCTGCAGTTCGTTCAGCGTAATGGCTGGGATACTGTCGACGTCTGCTTCCAGATGATTGTAGGCGTCCCATCTGGCCTTTTGGGAAGCAAGTGCTCCACTATGTTTCTTAACAGTATTGGACATGTTATTGTGGGGACCTGTAGCCTTTTAGTTTGGCCATCACCGTTTTATACACCGTGCCCCATGGGTTAATGTCTTCTTTGCACATACGTTTGGATAATCTAGCCTTGCTCCCTTTGATTGCCTTCATTAGGTCCCGCGTCATCTGTTTGAAGGTGTCGAGTTGCTGTTGAAAACCAACTCTTCCTCTTGCCCCTTGGCCTTTACGACGAGCCTGTAATTGATGATTGCCTTGTATCGCTTTTACGAGTATTGTGGTGATTGGGTCATTCACGCCATTCCACAGCTTCTGAGCCTTGGCATGCGATGGTGCTTTTCATCAAAATTTAATAATTTCGAAAAAAAACTTCGCTGACACACGTTTCATGCCCGAAATATCTAAAAAAAATTCATGGCTTGAGCCAACCGATAAGTTAATGTCCTCAACACTTTCTTCACTGCTTCCACGTTTTCATGCGTTTCTTGACTTACTGGGGCGTCCAGGACAGGCAGCATCATCGTTTGGACAATTATGACATCATCTGGGGGCACGGCAGTGCCCCCGCCAAGTCGAGCAAAAAAGCGGCACGGCCGTACCATCCTTTTCCCGAAGCAGTTCGGGCCATTTTCGACCCCCTATAACTTCGTTGTGGATAAAACTAGAAGCCTGAATTTTCAGTAACCAATCGGGCATCGCATAGACACGGTATATTGAAAATTTCATTAAATTTGAGCCAGTAGTTTAAGAATTATAACTAGTCAAAGTTTCTTAATTCTGTCACTCACTCACTCACTCACTCACTCACTGACCGATCATCAAAACTCTAGGGCACTTCTAGCAGACATAGAAGCTTGAAATTCAGAATACAATTAGTGTTTAGTGTATAAATCAAGGGAAAACTAAAATATTTTGCAATTTTGGTCCAGTTTTCTAGATACACCAAATATTATTACTAATAGGATAGTGTCTGTATGTATCCTTTTTCAATTTATCTAGATGGCGATTAACTCCTAAAAATATGCAATGCAACCCAATCAATGGGCGGTTGGGGAATTGGGTTTAGTGGTCAATGTGGTTCATGTATTTGACGGAATAAAAAATAAATATCTTTATTATGTACATATATTTAATAACCATTTGATGAACTTATAATTAAATCAATCTTAAAACAAATTGTATGTTCGGTGTCAGAGTTGGAGACTACTAACTTGTACAGTTTCGCTCAAAATTACGATATTGTTAAAACACGCCCAGTCTCCTCTTAAGTCGAGTGCTACGAGATAAATGACGGTAAAAAGTTCCTGAAAAGAAGAGATAACCCATATTTGATCAATCACTATTTCTACGTCGGAGAAAAAGTACCAGAGAAATATTTCTTCTCTTTATTTCTTTTATTCTAGCCATGGCGTTCCTTAGATGAACTCAAAATGGGGTGTGATACTTACACGGAGGCCTTTAATTTGGCGAAAGAAGATTTAAAAGAAGGAGTCGATTATGGTAATTCAATGATAGAGTCAAGATATAAGATACAAAAAGCATGTGAAATGATAGAATCTAAAGTTGCTGAGATAAACGAAGAAAGGGAAATTGTTGATGATGACGATGGTCCTGAAAACCCTTTAGACTTTGAAGCTGCAAACGTAATGGATGACTTTCACGGAATCAATCTGGTAGAAGAAGAGCAGACTGATCTTCAAAGTATGATCGCAAAACTTAATGCCGATCAAAAAAGAGTCTTCGATATGATCACACATAAAATGGACACAACTGATAATAACGCTGACGTTTTACGCTGTTTTGTGAGTGGAACTGGTGGCACTGGAAAGAGCTTTTTAATAAAAACTCTGAAAGTTTGGGTTAAGATGTATTTAAACAAAAAAGTGGCAGTTAGTGATCCAACAGGCATAGCTGCATTCAATGTGAATGGATTGACTATACACAGACTATTGCAGCTGCCTGTGGAACACAAGCAAACACCGAGGTACAAGCCACTTTCCGATGAAGTGCTCCAAGTTCTGAGATCAGATTTGAAAGAAGTAGTGTTGTTTATCATAGACGAAGTGTCGATGATATCCAATGTTACTTTAACATACATATATTCATTTATGCTTGTCTGAGATATTTGACACAAGCGATGATCAGAATGGGTGGTTTGGAAAAAAACATCTTGTACTTTTCGGGGATCTTTTACAGCTTCCGCCGGTAAGAGAAAAGTCACCTTTTGAAAAACTCTCAACTGCTGAAACTAACAAGTTGTTAGGTTCCCTCAGTATGCCGAATCTGTGGATTGAACTGTTCGTATACGATGAACTTACTATTAACATGCGACAGCTCAATGATTCTAACTTTGTTGAAATGCTAAATAGAATAAGATTAGGTGTGACTACACAAAAAGACCGCGACTTACTCTCGACTAGATTAATAACTCTAAAAACCAATTCAAATGAAAACAGATTGATTGAAATAATTGAACACCTCTCGAAACTTCCTGATGATACCGTTTGCTTATTACCTACAAAAAACATGTGTCAACAATTAAATACTGCAATGCTTAGATCTCTCCCACATCCCGAAATAAAACTTACAGCTGTAGATAGCATAGATTGCCCCAGATACCTAACAAAAAGAGCTCGTGAATGAATAAAAAATTATGAAGACGATGCTTCTATGACTGCGGGCCTAGAAGAGAACATAATTACTAGGCAGATCAGTATGCGCGGGCTTAACTCCGCTACTGAAAATTTTTGATCGAGCGAGCAAATTTGTTGTTTTATCAACCTTGCTCTCGCTCCGCATGGCACTTTTCTAAACTTTACTTCATTATTTCTCACTATTTTTCAATCAAACAATTTCATTTGATAATTTATGGCTCATCTACAGACCTAGATCTATCGAATGACATGCTGCACACATGTGTGGTTATAGCCGATATCTACATTTAGTGCGTACAAGATTAGTCCGAAATCGTTTTCGGACCACTATATTCCCCGTACATGCACGCGCTAGGCCAAAAAGTGGGTGATTGCTCTCGCTCCGCTACGCTCCGCTCGATCAATAAAAATAGGAGCAAGAGTCATGTTAAGGTGAAATATTGACGTGAGTCTTGGTTTAGTTAATGGTTCTATCGGTATAGTGCAAAGAGTAAAGGTTGATCCGGAAAATACAAAAATAATTAAGAAAATATACATTACATTTGATAAAGAACAGGTTTACGAGCTTGGTCCGGTCAAAATTAAATTTGAAATTATTAATAGAGCTTATATCGCGAACAGTTTCCTATATGTATAGCCTATGCTATAACTATACACAAAAGTCAGGGCCTAAGTCTAAATAATGCGCTGATGGATATCGGTTCTGCAGTATACACATCGGGTCAAGCTTACGTGGCACTTTCGAGAGTTACAATTCTGGGCGGCTTACATCTAATTAATGTCGACTTTGGAAATATTAAAGCGCAGGAATCCTCAATTTGTGAATACAATAGATTAAGAAGCATTTACCGTCCAGACTTGACAAAAATTGTAACATCAAAGACTCCGAGAAAAGCCCATAGAGACAGGGAGTGGGCTCTGAGAAAAACTGCAGCTGAAGCTCAAGAAGTAGTACCGGAAAAGAAAAAGAGGAAGACAACCTACAAAAATAAGAAAAGCTCATAAGACACAGAGTGGGCTTTAAGAAAATATGGTGTTGGTATTCAAAAAGTAGAAGGTACCGGAAAGGAAGAAAAGTAGGACTATCTACAAAAAGAAATGAGATGCCATCAAAAACATAACTTGTAAAAAAAACCAAGTCTCGCAACTCAGTTCTTCTATCGTAAAAAGTTGTGAGATCTATGTAATACCAAGTCGGTTAATTTATTCAGCCCCTACTTAAGGGACCTTCTGTCTTAAGTTATTACGTAATTAGCTAACCTAACAACATCTTATAGTGACCATATTACAATAATATTAAAAATCTTTTATGTTTTAAATAAATAGATTGACTTGGCAATCGCACTAAACAATCTAATTTAATATAATATGTATTACTTATGCATGCGATGGACAAGTCAATCTATTTATTTAAAACATAAAAGATTTTTAATATTATTGTAATATGGTCACTATAAGATGTTGTTAGGTTAGCTAATTACGTAATAACTTAAGACAGAAGGTCCCTTAAGTAGGGGCTGAATAAATTAACCGACTTGGTATTACATAGATCTCACAACTTTTTACGATAGAAGAACTGAGTTGCGAGACTTGGTTTTTTTTACAAGTTATGTTTTTGATGGCATAATATAGTCCAAGTGCGTAAAAAGCATTTTTTGTACGAATTTTGATAATAAAATTCGGGCATAAATCTTTCTAGTGACACATTACGGATGAGAGACCTGGTCTCTGACTAAAAAGGAGAAAGATGGAATTTGGGTATTTGAAAATAAGATCTTAAAGAGAATCAAAGATGGAAACCATGGCGAAGAAATAGGCGACCAAGAATTCTAGAAACTCTATTCAGCCCCGAGCATTGTCCGAATAATAAAATCACAAAGACTAAGATTTATTTTTTATAGAGTTTGCGCAGGCACGTTTCTTGGACGTTAAAACAAAAGCCTACAAGATGTTTTACTATGGATTGGAACAAGGAAAAAACGGAATCGGCATCATCCTTGCGGCAGAGCTACTTGGCAACGTCTTAACCATTTCAAAGTCCAGTGACCGTTTGATGGCTCTCAAATTGGTGATGCATGGTGAGGTGTGGAACATCGTAAGCGCATATGCCCCTCAAGTAGGATGCGAACAAAAAGAAAAAGATGCATTCTGGCTAGATTTCCACAACCTTGTCAAAATCAGCCCAAAGGATGAGCTTTTGTTTGTTGGGGGAGATTTAAACGGACATGTCGGGAAGACAAGCGAAGACTATGAAGGCTACCACGGAGGGCTGGGATACGGCACCAGGAACTCTTCAGGTGAAGATATCCTAAACATGTGCAAGTCGTACGGTCTTATAGTGCTAAATACCATGTTCGTCAAACAAAGCCGGCACCTGATCACTTATAGCAGCGGCGGAAATGAAACTCAAATAGACTATCATTTGGTATCCAGTTTCATGAAGCCACGAGCTAAAGATTGCAAAGTGATCCTGGGAGACGCGATCGCCCCTCAACACCGTCTCCTCCTGACTGAATTTTTTATGGATGCGAGAAAGAAGTCAAAGCAGCAAACGAAGGTGTCTGAGAGAATCAAGTGGTATAAGCTGGATAAAGGAAAAGGCGAAGCTTTTATCACCAACATGGAAAACTACCTCTCTTCCATTATCGATGAGGTCGGTAATGAGGAGTGCAGAGCACAAGACATGTGGGATTCCCTACAACAATCTGGCCTGGAGAAAGCCAAATCACTGCTCGGAACATCTAAAGGCCCCTGCCAACACGCAAAAGAAACCTGGTGGTGGACAGACGAAGCCAAAGCAGTGATACCCGAAAAGAAAATGGCTTTCCAAGCTTGGTCAAAGTGCTCTTCTACTAATAGAGAGGAAAAAGCTCGCCGTGAAAAGGTATATAGATATTGCAAAAGTATCGCGAAGAAAAAGTGCGCCGAATTCAAAGCGAAAAGCATGGAAGGCCTCTATCAGGAGTTGGAAGAAATATCGTCTTCCGCGTCTGACAGGAACCAGGCTACCCAGGAGCTACGACAAAACAATTTGAACAAAGGAGCAAATATCTTTAAGATAGCCGCCCAGAGAAGAAGAAATGCTCAGGAGATTCCTTTCCCAAAGTTTATTAACAATGCTGAAGGCCAACTCCTTGTGGAAGACGAAAAAATTCTCCACAGATGGCGACAGTATTGCGAGGAACTTCTGAACGAACAGTTTCCCCGAGTGTACTTTCCAAGAGCCGCCCCGAATCATGCCGAAATATCCGACATCACAGTCGAAGAAGTTCGGTACGCGGTTAAAAACTCCAAGAAAAGAAAAGCTGTTGAGCCGGACGGGATACCCTCTGAGTTCTGGAAAAGGATCTGAGACATCGGGTCTAGATGGCTCATGGTTCTTATCACCAAACTTATGAGAGGCGACACTATGCCTAATCAATGGAGGGAAAGCTATCTTCTTCCATTGCACAAAGGAAAGGGTGATACGCGAAATTGTGATAACTACCGTTCTGTCAAGCTGATGTCGCACACCATGAAGATCGTTGAACGGGTATTAGATAGCCG
Source organism: Merodon equestris (assembly GCA_958301585.1). Taxonomy (NCBI): domain Eukaryota; kingdom Metazoa; phylum Arthropoda; class Insecta; order Diptera; family Syrphidae; genus Merodon; species Merodon equestris. The sequence goes on from OY284416.1 coordinate 113,513,953, forward strand.
ACTGCGGAAAATAATACGACTATCCGATGACCAGTGCGGGTTTGTCTCGGGTAAATCAACAACAGATGCAATCCAAAGTATAAGGATCATGATGGAAAAGCATCGTGATTCTTCAAAGGACTTGCATATGGTGTTGGTTGATTTCGAAAAGGCCTTTGACCGGCAACCAAGAGATCTTTTATGGGTAGCGCTAAGACAAAAAGGAGTTCCAGAAACCTACGTGCGAGTGATTATGGACATGTACGAGAGAGCAACGACAAGAGTAAGATGCACCGCAGGAGTCACCGAAGAGTTCGCAATCAAAGTCGGTGTACACCAAGGGAGCGTCCTCAGCCCACTGCTTTTTATAGCAGTCCTTGATTGCTTGCTTGAAGGAAAAGTGACGGACCCCAATGTGCACCAGCTATTCTTTGCTGACGATGGGGCCATTATAAGTGATGATCAGGCGTCCCTACAACGAGCACTTGATGTGTGGGTGGACATTTTTGAGGGACACGGGTATCGTATTAGTTCAAAGAAGACAGAGTATCTGTGCTGCCCGTTCTCTGACCCTCATCAGCCTATTCCAGACATTTACTTGAATGGAAGAGTGCTTCCCAAGTGTGAAAAGTTTAAATATCTGGGATCTATGATTAATAAAGAAGCAACTTGTGATGACGACATCAACCATCGCGTAAGCGTAGGGTGGATGAAGTGGCGGGAAAACTCCGCCATCTTCTGTAATCGAAAAATGCCCCCTAAGCTGAAAGGAAGACTCTACACTTCAGTTGTACGTCCGGCGCTCACATACGGTTCACAATGCTGGACAATGCACAAGAAGTATGAGAGCAAATTAACGGCAGCTGAGATGAAGATGCTTCGCATGACAGCGGGAGTAACAAAGCATGACAGAATTAGAAGTTCAAAGATCCGAGGAAGCCTCCACGTAAAAGAAACCATCACAAGAAATATAGAGCGCGACCGACTCAGTTGGTATTGCCATGTTCAAAGGAGAGATCCTTTGAACCCCGTCCAAAAGGCGTTATCAATCAACATTCCAATTTCAACACGCAAAAAAGGCAGGCCGAAAAACAATTGGTGCAAACAAATGCAAAAACACCAGCATTTGATTGGCCTCAGCGATGAAGTAATCCCAAACCGGGAAGCCTGCCGCTACTTTCTGAGGTCAAACCGGCGGACCCCACAAGCGGACCAGTAGGAATGCAGTTAAGTGGGAAGGTTATGGTCCTATACTTCTGACCATAACAACGCCGGAGAAAAAAGGAAAAGAAGAAGAGTTTGTGCAGGTTCAAGAGTGTACGCTCTTATGGTGTTTGACACACAACCTGGACGGGGTGTAGATGGTTTGTGTCGAAGATGTTCGTTCTGTTGAGATGCGCGTTTAAATAAAAAGGATCACTTGGATTTCAAAAGATATTATATTTTATTGCTGATCAAAATAATCGTTCTGTATGACAGGAAGAGTAAATAGGAAGTGAAAGAAAGAATGCAGGCAGCATGACAGCTTACGTGCCACGCCATCTGTCCTCCAAAACTGGGTTGTAGAAGTGGTAGCGTTCAACGTGAAAAGGTTGTTTACACACTGCACACCCAACACCCCTCCTCAAGTCCATAAACTTCTGCTCTGCTTTGGTTCAAAAACACATGCCTAGACGTTGGAAGCATCTTATGTGAGCTCGTAATGCCACGGACTTGGTTAAAGCGTCCGCTGGCATATCTTCTGTTGCGATATATTCCAACTTGACTACTCCATTTTCAACCGCTTCCTTAACAAAATATTACCTGATGTCTAGATGTTTGGTTCGCCCCTGGATATCTAAATTGCTTGCGATTTCCAGCGCACAGCGGTTGTCGGTCCAAATTGTCACAGGTCCTTGATTTAGTCCGAGCTCTCTAGTAGGTTTTGTATACATGCAGCTTCTTTCGTAACAGAGTTGAGATTTACGTACTCAGCCTCTGTGCTCGATGTGGTTACATTTCTCTGTTTTTTCTAAGTACTGCTTCTCCCCCATAGATGAAAGCGTATTCACTTTGAGACTTTCGGTCATTATAATCACTTGCCCAACTAGTGTCAGCAAAGACAATTGCAGCATTTCTCGATCCTTTCAAATAACGTAGGATGTTTGTTGCGGCGTTCCAATGTTGCTGCCGTGGATCACCGGAGAATTGAGATAACGAGTTCACTGCATAGGCTATGTCTGGTCTACTAAAAGTGGAAAGATATAGTAAACTTCCTATCAAGCGACGGTAAGTTGATTTGTACACCTCCCTTCATTCTCCTTCGATTGATAGTTCTCGTTCCAATTTTTTTTTTTTTTATTATTATTTTTTTAACGTGGGGAAATGCATTTACGCATACCCTCAGTGTACACGCTGACCAGATTTCTTCAAACGAGTTGAGTTTTTCTAGTAATACCCACTAAAACCCCAAAGAATTGCTAAAACCGCCTCTGACGGGCCGTTATCCTGGCCGTAGAACTCATGAAGATCGAGTATGTCATGTATCCTCCATGGAGAACTCTGGTGGATACTTCTTTGATTACAGGTGTTTTGAATAATCCGAGCGCTGCAAGTCATTCACGGAGTCTTTGGACCAGATGCCTTGCCAAGACAGGGTTGCCGAAGTGTATCGCACTTCGCCCAAAAGCGACCTGGACTATATGAGATCTTCCAGACCTGGATGATCTCGATAGTACGCGGCCTTCCTTCTATGTTCAGCTCCCAGGTCTCGTTGGTTGCTGATAATCTGGACGTCTACAAGGGTTGTTACGCCGTCCTTGGTGAAGAGAAGGTCAGGGAACCTCTTCCTCGTGGGGGTCCGGAATTCTGGTACAACGAGGACCTGGAATTCATTTTCGACGCGTTTTTGTAGATGTTTTACTATCGCGTCGTGGCACCTTATCCTGATTCCATGAGTCCTCTCGCAAATTTGCAGGACATGGTTGAGAGTCTCAGGATTCAGGCACCCTGTTCAACACCTTCTATCCGGCTCGGCTCTTCCCCGGAATGTCCCAGATCGTGTTGGGAGGTTGTTAATACGGACTTTGTTAATATTAACGAAGTCCCGACCTGACAAGAATCTTGTTGGCTCCTGCAGCCACCGGTGTTGACTGGGGACATTCCTGGACTGCTTCAAGGAAGATCCATCTACAGAACTGTAGAGTTTGGATCTCCATAAGTTCCTGAGCTTCGCTTTGGTGTCGAGTATGAGATCGGCGGTCGTCAGTTTCCTCAGACACTTTGCCCTTTCGTACTCCTCTGCGTTTCGTCAGACCATGTTTGTCAGTCGACGAAGACGCATGTAGGGGATCTGGTATCTCAATGCCGGTATGCCCAAGCATCGGTGACACTAGCATGAATATAGGCATCGGGCACGTCTTTGCTGAGGAAGGACCACTTCCTTGTCCAGTTTGTTGAGTATACCAATATTTGTCTCTCCCAGTACGACTTGATGGTATAGTCCTTGAAGGGCAGTTGTTCGCAAGCAAAGAGTCACTGCTGAGATTTAGGGGAGGTCTCGTTAAAGTGTCAAGTTGTTGTTTGAGGATACTGACTGGATTGACTCGCGTCCTTCCTTCGGCGGTGAATTGTACTCCCAGATACCTAAACTCACTTTCACGGTACAGTTGTGGAACGGCCTGTCCAAGAATTGTGAAAGGAGTTCGATGGGTAGTCATCACCGATTTCTTCTGCTTCGGGACATTCTCAATAGTGATTGTGAAGTACTTCGATGGATTAACGTGGAGCCCGCAGGTAGAGATGTTCCTCTGCAGGCCACGTTTGGTAGTGGTGAAGAGACGCAAGTCATCCGCGAATGCAGATGCATTGATATACTTCTCTCCGATCTTCACTCCAATATCCGCTGGGATGAGCTTTAGTGGCTCATCAACCACCATTAGGAACAGAAGCGGTGATAGCGGGTCACCTTGCTTCACTCCTCGAGACGGTGTAAAGTGCCCCGAAGTATGGTTGTTGTAATGGAGGTAAGTGCTAGAGCTCTCGTATGAGAAGGCAATGTATTCGACCAAGTGGGGTGGCATTCCCTTTGCACTAGGACCTTCGTGATTGTTTGATGTGACACCGTGTCAAACGCTTTCGCGATATCCATCGATGCCACATGCAGTGATTTGAAAGCCCTCCGAACTGATTTTAGCACCAAATTCAACAAAAAAGTATTCTCATTGGTGCCGTCGCACCCATGGAATGCTCTTTACCTCTCATCAAGGTTGGCGATCTTCAGCAGTCTCGAGGCTAGGACCTTATGGTGCAGACAGAGCATTACCGAGGATACTGTGATAGGGTGAAGATCGCCGGGTCCGTCGAGTTATGCCTTTTTTGGAATGAGTGTGGTCTCCGCTTGCAGGAACCATTCTGGGACTCTTCCACACCAAAGAAAAATGTTTAGGTTAGCCACCAGATCTTGAGGTTCAAGCTTTTTTAGGTTCACTGCCTTCATTCCATCCGGACCAGCAGCAGTGTCGCTCGGTAACTTTGCTCTCTTGAAGTCGTCAGATGTTATGACATCAAAGATCTCCTCGAAGCGTTCGTATCTCCCTGTATGGTGTAGGTCGCGAGAACTAACGTCTTCCTGGGTCATCGTATGTTTCCAGAACGTGAAGACGTTTTCATGAAGAAGATCCGCCGCCAGGCACCTATTAGGGTTTTTCCGCCACAGGTCTTGAGTTTTGGCGTACTCGGCACGTCGCCGTTGCCGTCTGTTTTGGGGTGCTGCAGACACGACTGTCTGTATTTACCCCCTTTGCCTATGCCCCTCAAGGTGAAGAGTTTCCTCTAGAAAGAATTGAATCCCATCACATACGTTGCTGTCAGCTCCTCGAGATGGTTTATAAGAGCTGACAGCCTGCTCGCAGAGGGGGGAAGTGCCAATTCCTTAAGGAATCGCAGAAGATTCCCCCTCCACCCATCAGCTTCCCCAGGATATGGTCCACTATCGGATCCTTCGGAAGTTTCCCGAAGTTGCCGGATGAAAAGTTGGACCATTTCTTTGTAGGCTGCCGCCCTTCTTTTCCCCTTTAGTCCCTCGAAAGGTCTCTCGGGGAAAGCCAAACTAACTAAAAACTAAGCTCCTGGTTTATGAAGCGAGTTCCCTGCAATGAGAGCTCTGTCTCCTTACGAGCCATTAGCCTAGTTTCCTCATCAGACCACCTAGGCTTGACCGCGTCTCTGGCTTGTATGGTGTTGGACCAAGCCTTATGTTTTGCGTTTTCGTGGACGCCGCGACCTCTTTTTGTGCCGAATGACAAAATGCACCCCTCCAAACGGCATGTCCACTGCCCGTCGTCAGCGGGTCCTTCCTCGGGTCTTCTGGCTGGAACGGCATGACCAGTGGGTCGTCCGTTTTGAATGTTTCTATCCGAGGCATTTATTCTGTTAGGACCAACCAAAATACACCACTGTTGGGCCGGTAACCCGTACCAGTAGCGCCAGATGTTCTTTAACTTCCTAGTACAGGTACTGGAAGACGAGTCCAACTCCGTAGAGAGCACATTCTTGGATTAGTAGGAACCCCGAAAGGTTGTGAGGCCAGCAAGAGACCAGGCTCACACTCGTTTTTGTCGTCATGCAACTGTTAGTCCGCCTCACCAGTGAAGGGCTTGGCTTGATCAGCGGTGCCACGGGAAGGTAGTGTATGACTTGGTGCTGAGAGGCTGTATGTTCGCATCAACACCCTATTGTAACCTGACTCTCTGTATACCTAGGATAATTAAGAGATGTAAGTAAACCTTAGAGATTTAAGAACACATACGATACCTAAACACCTAAGACCCAAGAGACCTGCGAGAACCAAGAGACCTAGGATACCTAAGATAAGTAAGAGAGTCATAGTTACTTAAATTCGTCCGGATTTGTAACCGGTTTAGCTTACAATCTTTAAGTCCGTATTTATCTATTAGGTTGTTGACTAATCCCCCTTGACTAATACATAGACAGTCGCAAAAACGTTTGATCTCTAGTCCGACACACAGCTCGAGCTGCCCAGGTCTCTTATATCAAAGCTTTCTGTTAGACATTGTTTCAGCCCGTCGAATTCTTTTGGATCGTTTGTTAGCACCAGTAGATCATCCACATAAACAGTTATCAATGTTGTTTTCCCGTTTCTAATCTTGTAGTAGACGCATCTTTCATATTTGGAGGGATTAAGACCAAGAGTCCTTAGGGTCTCATCAAGCTTCAAGTTCCACTGCCTTCCGCTCTGCTTTAGCCCATAAATCGCTTTACTCAGTTGACATACTTGATCTCCGTTCCTAAAACCGTCCGGCTCCTCCATAAAAACCGCGGCTTCTAATTCCGCATTAAGATAGGCTGAAGAAACGTTCAAATGATGCAGGTTAATCGGATAGTACTGACATTTGCCACTGGTGAGTAGGTATCTTGATAGTCGACGCCCTGAATTTGACCAAATCCTCTGGCGCCCTCCTCTTTTCAATGCTTCCATCCGGTCTGTATTTGGTCTTAAAGACCCATTTTGATTTTATAATCTTGCGGTTCTATTGTCTGTCAACCAAGATCCATGTTGACTTGCATCGCCTCTCGCCATTTTTCTGCGACTTCCAAACAGTCGATTTCTTCAATTATTTCTGGATCACTACGTACTTGGCTCGAATTTTCTTCAGGAATAATTGTTGCATTCGACTCGTCACGCAAATCATTCGAATCTGAATTCATTTGTTGATTAGAACTGTTTCCTTCGCTGCTGTCTTCAGGATGTGCCCCAAAGGTTTTATAACTGTCCTGGAAAAAAAGTGTAAAAGTTATTTTTAGATCTGCTACCTGCCAATTTCATCTCGCAGCCATTTGAAGAAATCTGATGTCCCTGCTTCTTATCACTCTTTGCCTGTTTGGTAGCCAAACTCTGTAAGCCTTTGTATCTTCCGCGTAACCAACAAGAATACCCTCCTCAGATTTGCAGTCAAATTTTCCCAGATTTAAGCCTTTTCTTAAAGTGTAAACTTTTCCTCCGAACTCCCGAACAAAACTCACATTTGGATTGTTTCCACGCCAGAGCTCTACCGGCGTGGCATCCCCATTACATTTAGTCGAACATCGGTTTCGCAAGAACGCTGCGGTGTTAATCAATTCTGCCCACATGAACTCAGGCAATTCACTTTCGTCCATCAGGCACCTAGCCATCTCAGTCAACGTCCGGTTTGCCCTTTCGGCAACACCGTTCTGCTCGGGGGTGTGCGGTACCGTCTTATGATGCAGAATGCCACTATCTTCTAGGTATTTTTGGAAGTCCTTGCTGCAGTACTCCTGACCATTATCAGTCCTTAAGGCTTTTATCTCAGCACCAGTCTGTGTCTCAGCAAATGCCTTGAACGGTTTGAATGCTTGAAAAGCCTCGCTTTTTTGTTTCAGAAAGTCTGTACAAGTAAAAGGATACCTTTCCGTTTCGAATGCAAATACCGGATTCAACTGTTTCAGTACCCTCTACCCTCGGGTTTTCTGAGAGTGACGAGCCTTGACTCTTCAGCACACATATGTCAAGTTGCTCCACTGTCCAAGCACTTTTTGACGTGATTCTTTCCTTTCATAGCAGTCCGATAAGAAATCCCAGACTTCTTTGGACGTTCTTAGGTTTGCTGCCAAGGCAACTATGTTTGCCTCCATTGCTATTAGCAATTCCGCACGGTCGTCCAAATACTTGTCGTCCCACTGCGCCTGTTCCACTCCGGCCGTTCTGGGTCGATCGATCTCGCCCTTGACGTGTTGAAGGAATCTTCCACGATGCAGCACGGCTACCTATCTGTGCCTTCCACGTGACATAGTTTTCCCCATTTAGAAGCGGTATACGGCCATGTGAGCTTGAGGCACTCATTGTAATCTGAATTTTACTTAATCCAGTACTTACTGTAGCGAAATTAATTTATATAAATATTTTCCTCAGTCTATGCTATGGCCTGGGCCCATAGCCTGTTGAGATGCGCGTTTAAATAAAAAGGATCACTCGGATTTCAAAAGATATTATATCTTATTGCTGATCAAAATAATCGTTCTGTATGACAGGAAGAGTAAATAGGAAGTGAAAGAAAGAATGCAGACATTATGACAGCTTACGTGCCACGCCATCTGTCCTCCAAAACTGGGTTGTGGGAGTGGAAGTGGTAGCGTTCAACGAGAAATGGTTTACTACTCTCTCGGGGTAGTTGTCCTAGATAGGATTCGAGATATTTGACTGAATTTTTCGGGTTGATTGTAGTTCACAGTAACTCTCTTGTTTCCATGTTATTAATGTGTTATATTGGAAATGCACACTCAGATGGGCAGGAGGCATAGAACAAATGTACAGTGGACGAACAGTCAAAAGAATAATGAGTGGAAAACCCGAAGAAAAGACGACCAGGAAGGCCAAGCCGTAGATGGAAGAAAAATAAAGGAATGGACCTAGAAGAGGTCGAACAGAACAGAGAAACATGGGAGTCTAAATTATCGGGTTCCAAATGGCACAATTGTCGACCTTTCCAGATAGATCCTATCTGTATCGAACCTCACTAGCCTCTTTTTTTGCGTAGTATGGAAAGCTGTATGAAAGTTGTTTTTCATAACTTGATTGGAGTCGATATTCACGCGGTCACTGCTTCGGTCGATCATACCATGGAGAATGTGAGCGCAGTAGATAGAGCAAGTAGATTCAAAACCGAAAACCGACCGTTGGAAAATGATAAAGAGATCCACTGTCAAATCCAAGGACAAGGTGAGAGTACCAGATCAACGGCACCAAAGTCGAAAACGGGTACAAAAGGTTGTTGCAATTCATTATAAAATAAGTGTTCAAGATCCTTCGACGTTCACCAAGAGCATGCGCTCCTAATGAGGAAGCACGAAAAGTTGATAGTCAAGTGTGAGAAAAAGATCTACAAGACGCTATTATTGATTCTTCTAACCAAGGCAGTAATATATCGGTCGATAGCTGGCTTGCAGTTATCTACATGCTTTCAGAAGACGGGAGCAGCCTTGAGATATAGCAGAAATTCCTGGACTTCTTTATGCATACAATCGAAAATTGCGGAGAGATCTGGTAGGGTGCAAATCTTAAGGTCGTTGGTCATTCACCGATTTCTCACTGCCCATTGGTTTCAGTGAAGATTCCTCCTTCGGCGCCCAAGAGGGACGAATCCATACTCACACTGATCGGCAGGCAAAACAAGACCTCAGGGTTGGATAATCATCTCTTTCGCCACGAGTAGAAACGTGATGGGCAAAGACCCTTTGCTCACCATACCTATACATTTTGAAAAGCAAATCGGGCAGCTTCATGTTCATATTAATAAATCTGAAAGTGAAGCTGCTTGGATCAACAAGCCAAAGAAGTCTGCATCGTTCGTAGAACGATCCGCATCAACGCAAAGCAGCCATCGATGATCTGAAGCTTCTCATGCAAAATGGAAGACATCTATAGCCTTGATCCAAGGTCTAGGCTAATCTTATCTAATCTGTCCCATCCAAGTGTCGAAGGTATAGAAGGGATGATCCTGTGTTGACACCAAAAAATACTTAAACATTTTTCTCCTAGCGGTAGCATGCGAACAACAGGACAAACTTATACTTATTCTTATAGGGACAAGAGGTGAGTTCAGACATGAATCTGCTGTTTCCACTAATTTATACATGAAATTTTGTTAAGAAAATAAGGTGACTTTTTACCTTTTTAAGCCAGTTACATTCGATTTTGTTTGTTTTTTGTTTTATTATATTGGCACACATGTTCCCTAACATTTGGAGACATAGTGGACATGGGAATAAAATAAATATTGATAAAGAAATAAATAGTTTTCGAGGAAGATAGAAAGTCACCTTAATTTTTGAATAAACCTCGTATATTTGGTGACCGTCCTTTACTCTTGAGGCCCAACCATAATAGACAGGAGCAAGCAGGAGCAAGCAGAGGGGAATGTCTTCTTACATGCAAAGCCTATGACATGCCCATAATGGACAGATGTGACGTTTCGTTAAATGTTCGTTAACTGATGCGAGCAGAAGGAAGATCTTCTTGAAAGAAGGCATGACGGACGGAATTTTTGACAAGTGACATTTGAGGTTAGGAAAGAGAAAAAATATAGGACAATAAGTGTCTCTATGATAAAGCAGATGGGTTTTATTTCAATAAAAAGGGAAAAGCCAAAGCCACACCGAAAATAAACAAATCGAATAAAAACAATTTGACAGTTCCTTTCCTTCTGCTTGCTCCTGCTTGCACCTGTTCATTGTGGGTATCGTGACGGTTCGTTGAAACAGAGGGGAGAATTTCGTTCGGATCTGACATACGCTTCTGCTTGCTCCTGTCTATTATGGTTAGCCCTTTGGACTCACTTTAGCCGTGGAATGGGCCAATGTCACCCAATTGCTCTAGCGAAACATATGCTTTTGACAATAAACTTTTATGTCACTTTAACCTTATATCAAGTTTTGGCATGTGTAATACATTTCCAGTTGTTGCATGTGACGTTTCTTTGATGGTTTAGTAAAATAGTTGTTCGCATTAAAATAGCAAAGCGGATTGAAAACATTTTCTTTTATTCGGTTCTCTCATCACTTCAATAATCTAGTACAATCCCAGGCAGAATAACCGGCAATTTGTTAACCACTGCGACTTTCGAATTCCAGGAAATTTATTCCGACCCATGCGAATATATTCCGACCACGGTAAGTCAAAGTTAAATTAATTTTTAATTATTTTTCTTAAAAATAAAATAAGAACAAAGCAAACAAGGCATGGTTGTAAACAAACCGGTTCCCAGAGTACTGGGTTTACATCGCAACCAAACAAAACATGACCACCAATGACCAATCACTATTTTGACGTTTCACTCTCGCGATTTCCCCGAAATCAGCGATAGATTTAATCGAGATCAACATTCTTTAAACAGTTTTTCATTCAAGTTGAATCATTAGTTAACTTTTGCGCAGTAAAGTATGGGCAACGACTTGATAGGATATATATACGCGGCCACTGTTGCTGCTGGCGGTATCATGGGATATGTGAAAGCAGGTATTCAATGCATTTCCTCATTACTTGGCATTTTGATGCATTCTTGTGTATTTCATGTTCCCATTTTATCGCTGCGGACTGATGATGATGATGGTGGTTAGGTTCAATACCCTCGCTGGGAGCTGGTTTGGCATTCGGAGCGATCTTGGGTGTTGGTGCACATTTTAACTCGCAGAATCCGCCGAGGCCGCTCTTGCAATTGGGGACGGCATTGCTTCTGGCCGGGATCATGGGTGCGAGATGGTCGAAATCGGGGAAGATGATGCCGGCTGGCTTGATATGTCTTATATCTTGCGCCGCTGTTATAAGGAATGTCGCTGTTTACAACAGGTACTTGCCGCTCATGAGTCGGACTGAGTAGGCTCATGCTTGGCAGGACTGCACAGACTTACGGAAAGAGCTACGGACTTAATTTTCTTTTTTCATTTTTGTTATTTCCTACATTTTCATTGGTGGGTGTATCGCACATAGTGCGTTCGTATAAATAAATAGAAAAGTAAAAATTGGTTTAATCATTATCTTCATGATGTGGTCAAGGTGTTTGTGGGTGTTTCGGGCTCTAGTGAGCGGTCGAGTGGTTTAAGTCGGGTTTGGTTGCAGTTGTGATTAAACACTCTCAACCAATCGACATCTTGCGATATCAGGTTGCAGTTCAACTTTTGTGTATTTAAATAGACGTGGTTAGGGTTGCAATGGTGTTAAATTTTATTAATTTGAAGCTAAATAACGTATACCACTAAACCGTGGTTGAAAAGTAGCCGTAGGCATGTGGTGTGTGTGTACATTAGGGTGTCCCAAATTTAACCCTAGAATGGCAAACATATTTTTTAACTCTTTATTGGTAAACTTCGCCTGTGGGGCGACTTTTTAAAAAAACCTACTGTAAAAAATTCAAAATGCTTGATTTCTTGAATGGCAAATAGTATGGACTGATGCCATGAACATTTTATTTCTGTACTTTATACCAAAAAAATGCCCGCCTCAGCACAACAAAATAACAAATATTGCTAACCGAAAAACGTTGACCTAAGCATTGTAGCAATAAGTGTCTTGATGTCATCGACGAAGGCAAACAACAGCAAAAATAAACTACGAGTAAGCAATAAAATAATCAATACAAAATAAATTTGTATTTTGTTGATGTAATCAACATTTTCCCTCCTCCGACGTTGTTGCCCAATTGATTTCAAAATTACTACTCTGAATGTGGTTTTGATCTTCCAGTTCGATGTTGGTAGAGTTTTTAGTTGGACACTTGCCGTACTTAAGGACCACAGCCAATAGGCAAATGATAACAGTGGTCGCTGCAAACATTGAACAAAACCCAATTGTCCAATACCGATGCTCTTTGATGGTCTTCCAGTTGTGGTCGTGTAGTCGGTTGAGTGCCTCGACTGCTTTTTGATAATTGAAGTTGGAAATTTCAGTCACATCTTTGTTAATTGGGATGACGGTCTCATTTGTAAAATAAACCGGAATTTGAGGTGATACGGATGTGTTTATAGTAGTAATTGATTTGCTAAAGTGCATCATTATTCTCCTTTCCTTGATTAATTTCGCTTCCAATCGTATGAATTTGGATTGGATGACGCAGTCCGGAGTGATGGAAATAATTCCCGTGTTATTAACAAACACTTCTTCTCGAGTAGGTCCACAGTTTACAAAAACAGTAGTTGCTTCGGGTGTAATGAACATCCAGGTATTGCGTGTCCACAATTCTTTCCATACAGTAGGTCTGTTCCCGTACTTTTTGGGCAGAAATTCACAGATTCTCATTTTTCCAAGAGTGGGGATGAAATTCTCTCAAAGAGAAGTGGAAACACAAAAAAGTAGGGGAACGCGTTGAACCAAAAAAGTTGCACACATTTTAAATGTCAAAAACATATGTTTGAATTTGATACATTCTTGGATTCGTTAGCAGGTGCAATATACTAATTTGCAAAAACATACATATTATTTTCAGATTACTATTTATTAGATGATTCAGCATATCCATTCATCATTTAATAACGCCATATAGAGACAATGCACATCTTAAAAATGCACAAAAGAATTTTAATATAAAATTGAGCTCTTGTCGTATGACGGAATGACGGAAATCAGCTGATTTCACAAAGCTGTGACAAACTACCCACATAATTTTCTTGGGTTGAAATTCGCAGCATGGGGAAATTTTTTACTCTCTCGAGAGCGCTCTCTTTTGTCCAAAAGTGTGAATTTTTGGAGTACGGGAACAAACTTTCGTAATTTTTCGTAGTTTTTCGTAGATTTGGACTGTTTTTGTCAGGTACGGGAACAGACCTAGTGTGTGTTATTCTTAGCGTCCTAGATGAACATTGCTTGAAAGCTAGTTTCTTATACAGTTGCTGGACAATACAATCCTCACTCTGTTCAATACTGTGAAATATCGATGGCCGAAGGATGTATGTATGTTGTTTCATTGAGAGTTGATGCCTTGCTTATATCTTCCAGTGGTATTTCGAAATACCTCTGTAGATTGTAGTTGACTCCAAGCACAGACTGCTGTAATTGTACTTCTCGAAATATCTGCTCCTCGATACTTTCAGGAACAGTGTTAGGTTTAATCAGGTCATATTCATTGGAATCACTGATCATGAAGTATCCAGTTATTAAAATCTCTGTTGAAGTCGAGGAAATCTCTAGTTTGTCCATTGGATCTGGTAATATCTCCATCGCTGGGCCAAGACCCTCCGCGCACTTCCTAATGATTTCCTCCATGCTCTTGTGTGATAAGAACTCGAACAAATGACTACGTTTAAGATATGCAACTTATTGTATTTCGTTTCGATTTCTCGCATGTAGCTAAGTGCAATTAGATATGCGTTCATCACATGTATATTTATTTTATTCTCGTCAACAATGCTGTACCAAGATTCCATCTTGTTAATCTCCTCTAGACCAGCATTCAGCTTTTTTGTAAAGCTGATGATTTTACTGTTGATTCTAGCTTCCGTCTCGTTCACACTGGATATTGTAGACGACATGATTTTACTGTTTGTTTTGCTACTTTTTATCAGGGCCTTCTGGTTGTTATCTAGGTCCTCGATGTCATGGTATGCTTCATCGTTTACTCCGAATATTGAGGTGAGAATGGTTCCTAGTAGTCCTCGTTTTTGTCTTCGCAAAGGTGTTACTTGGAGTCTATTAAAAATTGAAAGTACGTTCTTCCATTCTTCTTCCATGTGATGAATCAATTCATCGCATTGACTCTCCTTTGTTAATGATTTTGCCTTGTTGCACAACTCAGCCATTTGATCTTTCGTCTTGTTCATATTAACTTGATCCCGTAAGATGTCTGTGATTGGAAATCGAACGCTTGTACGTTGAATTTTGGCTGTTCCAATTTGTTCCACAAATAATCCAGTCTCTGGATGTGTTATTGTATAATTTGTAGACCCCGGCATGACGGATGCGAATAACGACAGAATCACAAGAGCAGTAGAGAAGCTTGATGTTTGGGTTTTATCTCTCAGCTTCCTCTTGGGCCTGCTGGATGAATGATTCGAGGAATGTAATATGTTACTATCAGACTTCATGCTATTTTCTTCGTTTGGCAGTAAACACACCTTGGCTATTGGCCGCTTGAATGTTCCCTTCTCTGTTTTTACTGTTACTACTCTGACAAGCCAATCAATTCCGCTGTGCACTTCAATTATTCTGCCTAGAGGCCATTTCGTTGGTGTGAGAAGCTCATTTTTCAACAGCACCATTTGCCAGGCTCCAAATTCCTTGCGGGTTGCTTCCACTTGTATCGCTGTTGCATCTTGTTTATGTATTCCTCGTACCAACGTTTGCAAACATCTTGTTTAAGTTTTTGAATTAACTTCCACCTTTTTAAACTACTCTCTGCCACGTCCAGAATGACTTCATGCTGTGGTGCTATCAATGGTGATCCAATAATGAAGTGACCCGGTGTTAACGCATCTAGATCTTCAATATTATCTGTTAGTGGACAGAGTGGTCTTGAGTTCAAGCATCCTTCTATTTGCACCAGAATGGTATTCATCTCTTCGTATGTTAATTTTTGCTCTCCTATGATGCGATTCAGGTGGTATTTAACTGATTTAACTCCTGCTTCCCAGAGTCCACCAAAATGTGAAGCTCCCGGTGGAATGAAATGCCACTCGATCGCATTTTCGGCTAGCGTGGATTGTAGTGCGTCAATAATATTTTTTGCCCCAATAAAATTTGTTCCATTATCGGTGTATAGATGGTTTATAGATCCTCTTCTGCTGATCATACATCGCAATGCTGCCATAAACCCATCCGTAGTTAAATCTGAAGTGAGTTCGATATGCACTGCCTTTGTTGCCATGCAGACAAACAGTGCTATGTAGGCTTTGTGCGATTTAACACCTCGAGTTTGTGAGCATCGTGTGTTGATTGGCCCAGCGTAATCTATCCAACAATGTGTAAATGGCCGTGAAAACCTTACTCGAGCCTCCGGAAGTTGTCCCATAAGTTGATTTGATTCCTTAGCCTTGAATCGACAACACTTCATGCATTGATTTATTGTTGCCTTGACAGTGTTTGTTCCTCGGATTATCCAAAATTTTCTCCGAATGTGGTTCAGAGTTAGTTTCACTCCACCGTGAAGTGTATCGATATGGGTCTTGTTTATGATTAATGTTGTCAGCGGGTGTGATGATGACAGAATCATAGGGTGTTTCTGATCAACTGATAAGTGAGCATGTTTCAACCGAAATCCCACTCGCAATATCCCACTGGCGTCGATGAACGGATTCAGTGATGATATCTTGCTGTTCGATTTGATTGCCTTATTTGCAATAAGGCTCTTTATGTCTTCAGAAAAACTTCGTTGAGCACCCTTAACAAGCGCTCTTTCTGCTTCCAGTAGTTCTTTTATGGTTAACCTGTCATAAAGTAGTGGTTCATGTCTCTTGCTCCGTTGGCAATTGGATTTAAACCGCAGACAGTATGCACTTACGCGTTGAAGTTTTGATAATGATGAAAACATTAGATAAATGTCGTCCTTGTGTGAAGGATTGCTGGGATGCATCGCTAGACAAGCGTGAGATTTTCGAATCTCAGGCATTTCTTGCACTTCCACTATGGAATTGACAGCTGGCCAATATTGTTGATCCTTCTTCAACCACCCTGGACCGGTCCACCATGTTGAATTTTCAGCTAAGGTATCTCCAAATGATCCTCTGGACGGAATGTCCGCAGGATTCTCTTTTCCGGGTACAAACCTCCATTGTCCCTTAAACTGTTGTTACACATATGATACTCGGTTGGCGACAAATGTGTTCCATTTCACTGGATGTTGTCTTAACCAGTTAAATACTATGGTAGAGTCGGACCATGCGAAAACCTTGGTATAATTGATGTCCAATTGCTCTCTGATGTACCTCGTTAGTTTCGTAAGTAACGCTGCTGCACATAATTCCAGTCTTGCCAATGAAACTTGCTTCACAGGTGCCACCCTTGTTTTGGATGCAATGAGGCTTATTGTAGCAGAACCGCGATAAATAACCTTCTGATATACCACCGCTGCAAACGCTGATTCTGACGCATCTGCAAATCCGTGTAACTCTATGTGGGCGCCTTCCATTTGCTGCGTCCATCGTGGAATTCTCACCTTTTGAAGTGATGACAGTCTTGTCTTGAATTCATTCCATTCATTTTTAATCTTCATTGGAACATCCTCGTCCCAAACGATGCCCAAAAGCCAGAGATTTTGAATAAGAATCTTTGCCTTGATAGTTACTGGCGATAACCAACCGAAAGGATCGAAGATTTTGCCAGCGTCACTCAGTATAGCTCGTTTGGTACCCTTTGTGCTGAATGATGAGACATTGATCTTAAATTGGAAGTCGTCTGTGTTTGGGCACCATTTTATTTCCAAAATCTTAACCGTTGTATCACTATCAAAGTTATAGTCTGGCTCAAATTCAGTTCCTTCCCTTGGCAATGCCTTTATGAATGCTGCATTATTTGATGTCCACTTCCGTAAGTTGAAACCACCCTTCCGAAGTAATTGCGTCAATTCCCTTTGCAGATCTTAACATTCTCTTAAGGAATTTGCACCTCCCAAACAATCGTCTACATAGAATCCTTCAAGCAATGTTTTGCTTGCTAGTGGATACTCTTGCTTTTCATCTTCAGGTAGCTGACATAGAGTTTTAATTGCCAAGTATGGTGCGGATGATGTGCCATATGTGACGGTTTTGAGAACGTATTCCTTGATTGGATCCTTGGAGTTTTCTCTCCACAAAATACGTTGTAAGTTTTGATCCTCCTGGTCGAGTAAAATCTGACGATACATTTTTTCGATGTCAGTTGTGAAGACGATTGGAAACGACCTCCATCGGAGAAGTAAGGAAAATAAATCCCTTTGAATCGTGGGGCCTGTCATCATGAGGCATCGAAAACCACCCTCAGTTTGGTAGTAGTGCTGTCATTTTTTATCACCGCATGGTGTGGAAGATAATACGTTTTTTTCTGAGGAATCTCCTTCTACTTCCTCCATGTGTCCAAGGGCAAGATATTCCTGCATGAAATTGCAATAGTCATGCCGAAGCTTCTCATTTCTTGCGAATCTCTGCTCCAACAAAAAGAATCGCTTTAACGCCATTTTGCGTGAATCACCTAAGATTATGCGATCCTTTAGCAGTGGTAACTTGACGATATATCGTCCTGTTTTATCCCTTTTGTGTGTCAATAGGTAGTGAATTTCGCATTTCTCATCTTCTGCAGACCTGACCCTTGCGACGGGTATTTCTTCTAGCTCCCAAAATTTCTTTAATCCTTCATCTTCGTTGCACACACTGATACATGAAGTAAGGACTTTGGTTTGTGCGTGCGGTTTTGAGTTTTAAGTTTGGTCACTACCGGTCCAGACAATATCCAGCCAAACCTTGTATTTTGTGCCATTAGGTGGACCTTTGATCAATCCATGGGTCAGGAAATGTGGTAAAATGTCTGATCCTATCAGCAATTCGATATCCTTTGGTTGTCCGTACCATGGATCCGCCAACTTCAAGCCTTGAATATGTGGCCAAACGTTGGGTGAAAATTGTTGTAATGGCAATCTTGATGTGATAACAGGCATTACCAGAGCGTTCACCTCCATGTTGACTCCTTCATCATGAATTGATTGAATGGTAAGGCGGCATGCTGCGATAACTTGTGTGGCCTGACCATTGATTCCATTTATCCTTGACTCATACTTATCCAACGGTGCCCTTAACTGATGCGCTAACTTTTCTGTCACGAAGCATGATTGAGATCCTTGATCAATCAGAGCTCGTATCAGTTTTTGACATGCAGCGACGATTCGCGTTGTCGATGGTGATTCTTCACCTGATCCCTTGCTTGTTACTAAGACGGCTGCTCTTTCACTTTGAGGGAAATGAAGAAGAGAATTATGCTGTTGTGCGCATATCTTGCAACCCTTCTTTGACAAACATTCTTTAGCGGCATGTCCATCTCGCAAACAGTTGAAACACAGCCTTGACTTCTGGATCACTTCCCGTCGGGTTTTTGGTTTCATACTTAAAAATCTCTTACAGTTGAATACCTGATGATTATCGCCACAAACAGCGCATTTTGGCTGCGTAACTGTAGTCAAGTGGCTTTTGTAGAGTTGGGTTTTACCGCTTGCGATTGGTGTTCTCTGCTGAATTCGCGACTGCCCTCCAATCCCCTGAATCTGCCCTCAATAAAGTCAAAAAATGTATTTAACTTTGGAATTTCTGTTGATGTTCCTTTTGATTGTTGGTACATCCTTCTTGATTCATTGTCTAGTTTTGGATATAGGATTTGTATCACCAATGGATCCCAGGAACTGACATCCACTCCCAAGTTGCTGATTCCGTACAGGATTTCCCTTGATGTATCCATCATAGTCTATAGATCCAGAGCATTTTCATTTCGAACTGGTTTCAAAGTAAGCAGTTTTTGAATAAAGTTGTTGACCAACGCTGCTGGATTTTGAAATCGTTTGGTTAGCAATTCTATTGCTGTTGCATAATTGCTTGCAGTAGGTGATAGATGGTTGACAATCCTTGCTGCTTCTCCGGTTAGATTACCCTTCAAATACTGCATTCGTTCGACATTGCTTAAGGTTTTGTTTTGGTGTATTAAACGATCGAACAGTTCCCAAAATTGTGTCCACTCCTCATACTTTCCACTGAATGTTGGTATTGTTATGGGTGGAAGTTTAATTTCCCGATGCCTCTCAGGCTGTGTTACTACAGCTTCCCTCTGGTACTGTGTCTGTTCTGTCTCCTTAATATGAATATATGCATCTTGATACATCTGCTCCAACTCAATGAATTCCTCGTCATAATCCGCTTTCTCCATTGACACCATAATTTCCTCATTAACTGTTCGTACCGTTGTCCAGCATTCTTGTAATTGACTCAGCTTGAGGTAGACGGAATTCTGGCTGAAATCCAGACTGTCAATTAGGCGTAAAAATTTCCCTTTGGCGAAGTTCAACTTAGTGCACTGAATTGAGGACTTCGTCTTTCCAATTGAATCTTCCGTTCTATCTGATGGCTGGTGGCTGAACTACTGTAGCTGGATTTGAACTGGCTGGTAATTCTAGAATATCGGCTCGCCTGTTCGTTGACCACTGATCCAGTTTTGACTTCAAGGCACCTTTAATGTCATGATACCTTGATTCGAACTGGCTAAAATACTTTTTGGCAAAGTATTCATGATGCGGGTTCGTCTTCCTTAAGTCTTCTAGGTACCCATTGTTTAGTTGGAAGTCAATCCAGTGCTGCTCCAGTTTCTCGAGCCGTGTCTTCATCCTTTTGAAGTTTTCTCCATCCTTTTTGAAGTTTGTCCACAATCGATGCACTTCTTCCGTGATTCTCGTCTGATTTAGTGCGATTTCTTCGATTTCGCTCATGTTTACTGCGTAATGGAGTACGAGCTATCTTCTATTTCCACTGTTTGAATATATTGATCTAGTACCACTTTTAACTAATCACTTTCCACTATTCCGGTTAATCCGGCTCGAAGGACCATGTAAAAAATTCAAAATGCTTGATTTCTTGAATGGCAAATGGTATGGACTGATGCCATGAACATTTTATTTTTGTACTTTATACCAAAAAAATGCCCGCCTCAGCACAACAAAATAACAAATGTTGCTAACCGAAAAACGTTGGCCTAAGCATTGTAGCAATAAGTGTGTTGATGTCATCGACGAAGGCAAACAACAGCAAAAATAAACTACGAGTAAGCAATAAAATAATCAATACAAAATAAATTTGTATTTTGTTGATGTAATCAACACCTACATTTCACCGTTAAAAAACAAAAAAATATTAAAACAGAAATCAAAAACTATTACATGTTTGGTAACAGGAGTGGTCAAAAAACAATTCGTTATTAAATATCTTAAAAATATTACAGGAATATTTGGAGATCGCATATTTTAACCTATGGTATGAAGAAATCTTTTAAAAAACATTATAAAAAATAAATAAAAATCAATTCGAGATCAAAATGAACGTCTGTATTTTACAGCCCTTAAATCTAATTGACATATTTAAAAAATTATATAAACCTTATAACTTCAAAAACTTGTGCTGAACAAAATAAATCTTTTGGTTTTTCCACCTACTTTTTCACGTCACATTGCCAACAGTTTGGTGATCTGTGTTCTAAACAGTAAGTTTTCTTACATTTTGCGCAGAAATATACGCTCATACGCTTCAATTTCGGAGGACAGAAATCGCATTTTGATCGTTTGCCCTTTTTTATACCTGGGTCGTCTGTATCATCGTCAGCCTCAGTATTATGACCAATCGCGTTACTAATTGCTGTACGTACTCTTTTGTGCATACGTGGCCTTTCTTGCAAACGGATGGAGCACCAGTCGTTACAAAGGTCCTTGCTCAATTTCTTGAGGAATTCCCTTCTTGACATTGGCTTTATTTTTAAAATTTCGCAATTGGATACGTAAATTATATAGCTGTTAAGCAGAGCCATATTCAACATTCCATAGAATAAGCAAAGTGGCTAACGCTTGGTCTTACGGTTACAGCTTGTGTGACCACACATCTGGTCAAAAGTATCTACAGAACCTTTTGTTTCATTATATGATTGAATTATTATTGGCTTACCGGAAACGGGGTCAACGGAATCCTGGTCATGCATGGTAGATAGCAAAAGAACAGTCTTTAGAGGCTTTGGCTTGTAGCTAACAAGTGTGAGATTTCCATTGAATCCAAAAAGAGATGTCAGGAATTTCTGGCTTATTATTGTGAATTGTTCCAATAAGAGTAAGGTTGTACGGTGACTGAAGCAATTGCTCAGCTAGCGGTATTGAAGTAAACCAGTTATCGCAAGTTAAATTGCGATTTGTTCCATGTATGGTCTTTGTAAGCACCTTACAATAATAAGAGCCCAATGGTTCAGTAATAGTTGAACCGGCGTTTTTTCCCAAATACGGTGAAGCATCAATCATATATTTGGATCTTACGTCGCATAGTAAAACAATCTTTATTCCGTATTTTCCCGGTTTATTTATTATTATTTATCTACAATCACTTAAGTGCTAACAGATATAGAAATATGATACATACATATAAATATTATAATTCATCAACTATTTTAAATACGAAAAAGGCTTAAAGCTAAGATTTTAAATTGGCCTCGATCTAAATGAATGTCCGTCGACAAAAAGAAGATGTCTTATTCTCAAAGGCCTTGCAGGGACATAAAGTCGTATTTTTGACAAGAGAGTAGGGCATCTTATATGATAACAGAGTAAATCTCTAACAAACATTATATCATGTAAAGTACGCCTAGTTTTCAATGATTTTATGCCAAGAAGTAAACATCTGGCTTCATATTTGGGGCAAAAATTCCAATGCATTTTGTGAAAAATGAATCTTGTGAAACGCCTCTGGACACGTTCGATTCGATCGGAGTCAGTACACAGATTGGTATTCCATATTATAACTGCGTACTCAAGATGAGGCCTAACGAGGGATGTGTACAAAGACAGGAGAGAAAAAGGATCAGAGAACCCTTTACAATTCCTCTTAATAAACCCCATAGTCGAGTTAGCCTTAGCTAGAGTATGGTTTATGTGTGTTTTAAATGAGAAAGTGGTGTCCAACACAACACCCAAATCTTTAACTTCGGTAATACGGGATATAGGTTGAGAACCAATGAAATAATCAAAGTTGATTATGGAGAGGGACTTGGAAAAGGATATGAAGTTGCATTTGCTTATATTCAGCTTTAAAGCATTAACATTGCACCATTCCGAGATTCTATTTATGTCCGATTGTAGAGATTGGCAGTCAGTAATGTTCCTTCTTCTTCTTTTCCTTTTTATCCCGGCGTCGTTATGGTCAGAAGTGTAGGACCATAACCTTCCCACTTAACTGCATTCCTACTGGTCCGCTTGTGGGGTCCGCCGGTTTGACCTCAGAAAGTAGCGGCAGGCTTCCCGGTTTGGGATTACTTCATCGCTGAGGCCAATCAAATGCTGGTGTTTTTGCATTTGTTTGCACCAATTGTTTTTCGCCCTTACTTTTTTTGCGTGTTGAAATTGGAATGTTGATTGATAACGCCTTTTGGACGGGGTTCAAAGGATCTCTCCTTTGAACATGGCAATACCAACTGAGTCGGTCGCGCTCTATATTTCTTGTGATGGTTTCTTTTACGTGGAGGCTTCCTCGGATCTTTGAACTTCTAATTCTGTCACGCTTTGTTACTTCCGCTGTCATGCGAAGCATCTTCATCTCAGTTGCCGTTGCCCTCTCATACTTTTTGTGCATTGTCCAGCATTGTGAACCGTATGTGAGCGCCGGACGTACAACTGAAGTGTAGAGCCTTTCTTTCAGCTTAGGGGTCATTTTTCGATCACAGAAGATGGCGGAGTTTTCCCGCCACTTCATCCACCCTACGCTTACGCGATGTTTGATGTCGTCATCACAAGTTGCTTCTCTATTAATCATAGATCCCAGATATTTAAACTTTTCACACCATTCCATTCAAGTAAATGTCTGGAATAGGCTGATGAGGGTCAGAGAACGGGCAGCACAGATACTCCTTCTTCTTTGAACTAATACGATACCCGTGTCCCTCAAAAATGGCCACCCACACATCAAGTGCTCGTTGTAGGGACGCCTGATCATCACTTATAATGGCCGCATCGTCAGCAAAGAATAGCTGGTGCACATTGGGGTCCGTCACTTTTCCTTCAAGCAAGCAATCAAGGACTGCTATAAAAAGCAGTGGGCTGAGGACGTTCCCTTGGTGTACACCGACTTTGATTGCGAACTCTTCGGTGACTCCTACGGTGCATCTTACTCTTGTCGTTGCTCTCTCGTACATGTCCATAATCACTCGCACGTAGGTTTCTGGAACTCCTTTTTGTCTTAGCGCTACCCATAAAAGATCTCTTGGTTGCCGGTCAAAGGCCTTCTCGAAATCAACCAACACCATATGCAAGTCCTTTGAAGAATCACGATGCTTTTCCATCATGATCCTTATACTTTGGATTGCATCTGTTGTTGATTTACCCGAGACAAACCCGCACTGGTCATCAGATAGTCGTATTATTTTCCGCAGTCGGCTATCTAATACCCGTTCAACGATCTTCATGGTGTGCGACATCAGCTTGACAGAACGGTAGTTATCACAATTTCGCGTATCACCCTTTCCTTTGTACAATGGAAGAAGATAGCTTTCCCTCCATTGATTAGGCATAGTGTCGCCTCTCATAAGTTTGGAGATAAGAACCATGAGCCATCTAGACCCGATGTCTCCCATCTTTTTCCAGAACTCAGAGGGTATCCCGTCCGGCCCAACAGCTTTTCTTTTCTTGGAGTTTTTAACCGCGTACCGAACTTCTTCGACTGTGATGTCGGATATTTCGGCATGATTCGGGGCGGCTCTTGGAAAGTACACTCGGGGAAACTGTTCGTTGAGAAGTTCCTCGCAATACTGTCGCCATCTGTGGAGAATTTTTTCGTCTTCCACAAGGAGTTGGCCTTCAGCATTGTTAATAAACTTTGGGAAACGAATCTCCTGAGCATTTCTTCTTCTCTGGGCGGCTATCTTAAAGATATTTGCTCCTTTGTTCAAATTGTTTTGTCGAAGCTCCTGGGTAGCCTGGTTCCTGTCAGACGCGGAAGACGATATTTCTTCCAACTCCTGATAGAGGCCTTCCATGCTTTTCGCTTTGAATTCGGCGCATTTTTTCTTCGCGATACCTTTGCAACATCTATATACCTTTTCACGGCGAGCTTTTTCCTCTCTATTAGTAGAAGAGCACTTTGACCAAGCTTGGAAAGCCATTTTCTTTTCGTGTATCACTGCTTTGGCTTCGTCTGTCCACTACCAGGTTTCTTTTGCGTGTTGTGATTTGGCTTTCTCCAGGCCAGATTGTTGTAGGGAATCCCACATGTCTTGTGCTCTGCACTCCTCATTACCGACCTCATCGATAATGGAAGAGAGGTAGTTTTCCATGATGGTAATAAAAGCTTCGCCTTTTCCTTTATCCAGCTTATACCACTTGATTCTCTCAGACACCTTCGTTTGCTGCTTTGACTTCTTTCTCGCATCCATAAAAAATTCAGTCAGGAGGAGACGGTGTTGAGGGGCGATCGCGTCTCCCAGGATCACTTTGCAATCTTTAGCTCGTGGCTTCATGAAACTGGATACCAAATGATAGTCTATTTGAGTTTCATTTCCGCCGCTGCTATAAGTGATCAGGTGCCGGCTTTGTTTGACGAACATGGTATTTAGCACTATAAGACCGTACGACTTGCACATGTTTAGGATATCTTCACCTGAAGAGTTCCTGGTGCCGTATCCCAGCCCTCCGTGGTAGCCTTCATAGTCTTCGCTTGTCTTCCCGACATGTCCGTTTAAATCTCCCCCAACAAACAAAAGCTCATCCTTTGGGCTGATTTTGACAAGGTTGTGGAAATCTAGCCAGAATGCATCTTTTTCTTTTTGTTCGCATCCTACTTGAGGGGCATATGCGCTTACGATGTTCCACACCTCACCATGCATCACCAATTTGAGAGCCATCAAACGGTCACTGGACTTTGAAATGGTTAAGACATTGCCAAGTAACTCTGCCGCAAGGATGATGGCGATTCCGTTTTTTCCTTGTTCCAATCCATAGTAAAACATCTTGTAGGCTTTTGTTTTAACGTCCAAGAAACGTGCCCGATTACCGGTGTTTCGCCATTTCGTCTCTTGTACGCACAGGATGTCTACTCGCCTTCTAACCATCATTTCTTCAAGCTCATAGCTGCGCCCACTCATGCTTCCAACGTTCCAACTCGCGACTCTTAAATGTGGCTTACGCCGTTGCATTACTTTGCTATCCCCCGGAAATCCTATAGCTCTGACCCGAGCATTGCTGCTCGTCCCAGGATCACGACCATTAGTAGTGCCTGGCGGGGTAGTGCTTTTCCTTTTAGCGTTCTTTTCCATAATGCTACGGTTTGACCGTTTTTTTTTCTTCCCTTCCTTTTTGACACGGGCATGCTCCAGATTTTTTTTTTTTATTTTATTTTTTTGATTGATCTTACTCTTACAACACCGGTGATCTCCAGTCGTGTCAACCCACCGATTTGCATGCACACTTGTGGGGCAGTTTAATGGTGGTATATGTGTCCCTAGGCTCACCTTGGTGTTTTCTAAATTGCCTAGATGTGAGTTTTGCTTACCTTTGTTTAGTCGCCTTTTACGACAAGCGATAGGTATCGCTACAGGGATATTCTTAACCCGTCCCTGCACGAGGGCATGTATTTTCCCCGTTGTCCGGAGAAAAGTGAGGAGGGGCTTCTGTGATGTTGAGCTAAGAGATTCGGCACCCACCACGTCGGCCCCAAGGGTGCGCCACCGTGCACGAGCGAAGGCGGGACAGTCGCAGAGAAAGTGTTCCGCTGTGTCATCCTCCTCGCAACATGCAGCACAGGTAGGCGTCTCACTGATGCCAAGCACGTAGAGATGCTTGGCAAAAGTGTAATGGCCCGTAATGACGCCCGTTAGCCTTCTGCAGTCATTTCTCCTTAAGGATAAGAAGAATGTTGCGGACTTTTTGCAGACGTCAGGGCGTACGCGCTTAGTCATCCTGCATCTTGGATATTCCCTCCATCTGCGACTGTGTACGTTAAAGACCCAGTCGTTGATGTCAGATTTGACCGTGGAAGCAGGTAGACCTAAGGCGGGTTCAGGTCCTGAGAAACTCTCCTCTGAGCCTCTTCTAGCGAGTTCATCGGAGATCCCGTTTCCTGGGATTTCAGAGTGACCTGGAACCCATACAAGCCTAAGTGAATTTAGTCTTCCGACTTTGTTCAAAAAGGTCTTGAGTTGATGCACTAGTTTGGAGTTGGATAGAGGATTGGCCACAGCTTTGAGTGCAGCTTGGCTGTCACTGCAGACACATATGCTCTTTCCCCTCCATCTGTGTTTCACAACATAGTGCATCTGTGTTTCACAACATAGCAGTGAAAATTCTTTTCAGAGTAGGAAGCAGTTGTCTTATACCTTTTTGCAGCATAGCGGGGTATATCCCATCAGTGCCCGGCGACTTAAAGCCATCGAAGGATGCCACAGCAAATTCAATGGCCTCAGTAGTTGCCACGCGTGACGCAACATACCAGCTACGCCGAGTTGTTTTCATCGTTTCAGTCGCAGTTTCCAATGAAGGAGTGTGCAACGAGCCGATGACAGTCTGATTTCCCGGAAAATGGGTCTGAAACAGTAAACTGAGAGTTTGTGCTTTAGACTCGGTGAAGGTACCATCAGACTTTTTGAGTACATCCAGCTTCGTCGATTTTCCTCGTTTGAGGACTTTAACCAACTTGCTGGTCGCGCTCAGGGATTTGATCTCTTCGCAGAAGGACTTATAGGAATCATTCTTCGATTTTCGAATAAGCTTCTTATATTCCTTCTGCTTCGATCGATATTTATTCCAGTCATCTTCCGAGTTCGATTTAAGCGATCTGTTCAGGAGACTTCTGGCTTGCCTACGAAGACATTGGAGCTCAGCGTTCCACCAGGGAACCGGCTTCCTGTTGGGAGGTTTTTTGACAGGACACGCGAGTTCAAAACATTTGGTGATGGCGCTGTTCAGGTTATGAACGGCATCCACCACTGATTGATTTGTTTTGAGTTTAGGCGGGGCTTGAGTGGATTTCTCAAGCTCCTCCCTAAATCGCACCCAGTCTGTTTTTCTCGGATTCCGCTTGGGCTGCGAGGGGGAGATCCCGCACTTTAATTGGAATTCGATGTATCTATGGTCTGACAGCGTAACATCTGGTAAGACTCTCCAGTTAGTGATGGCCTTCACATGCCTGTTAGATAGGGTTAGGTCAATCACTTCCTGTCGTCTCGCCGTCACAAAGGTTGGTTGAGAGCCAACAATGTTGATGAAAAGGTCAGACGAAAGAATGAAGTTTAAAAGATGGTCTCCTCCGGTTGCGTTTGCTGCTGCCCCAAACTGTATTTTGAGCGTTAGCATCGCAACAGATGATGAGTCCAATCCTTCTGGCTTCACAGTACTCTACGAGTTCGGAAACCGCCTTAGGTGGCGGGGGTAGTACCGAGTCGTAGGGGAAGTAAGCAGACGCCACGACGAAGTGTTCAATTTCTCCGTGCGCTTTGTAGCTAACTCTCGCAGCCACCAGATCTTGACCACAGAATTGACCAAGTTTGGTTGCCGATAGCGTGTTCGATATGATGAGGCAGACTCTGGGCCTTTCGGATCGCTCATCATAAAGGATTGTAGCATCACATATACCACCAAGACCACACAGGCGTTTGTTCCACACCCATGGTTCCTGAATGGATACAATGTGATTTTTACACCTTAAAAATGAATTATTTAACTCCCATGAAAAAGGACAATGATTTAAAAATTCAGGATCAAGCTCAAAACGGGAGAAAAAGTTCTTACTCTTCTTGGATATAAACTCATCTATTGTTTTACCTATGAAAATTCATTTAAATTAGAAAGAAAATTCCATACTTATGTTCATAATATTAAAAAAATTAACCAATTACTTACAGGCAAATTTGCCACCAACTGCATCAACAGGTAGTATGTATCTTCTATCGATACCAAGCTCTTCATTGTCTAAATTATTATATTCTTTTCGTCTCAACTTCAACAGTGTCATCAAATAAAGATAGAATTGCCACTTCTTCCTTTAGGTACCACATGTGATTCATAAATTTCGTTAAAACTGCTTTTAGATGTTTTGATCTATACGTTCAATATCTTTGATTGATTTAAGAAAATTTAAATCTTGGTTTGGAGCTTTTACTGCTGAATCGCAGGACAGCCAGGGCCTTATGTAAACTTTCACAATAAAAACACAAATCATCAGAAGGGAAGTACGATCTTCTGCCATTAAGTCGAATTCCGCTCTTAAAAGATATATCTTAAGAGCATATATTGCTCGAGCCATCCATCGGGCATGATGCATTGCACCTGTGGTCGAATTTTAATATTTTTCTCTAAATTTTCACCCAGGAAAAGTATTGCTAATTCTATTAACTCTAGTGAATCACCTCGCTTTTTTTTATTTTGCCAGTAGGATTTTAATGCTAATAATAGTGAATCTAGTTCTTCCCTAGTGAACCTAGAATTAATACACTCTTGGCCGTTAAGTACGTTTTCACTATTAATTCTATTCCAGGATTCCCTAAATCTTTGGAATAATGGGCTCTGGGGACTAGTTTTTGGTTGGGGAATTTTAGCTTCAAATGCACAACGTAAAACTAATTCATAAATGTATATATGTAGGAAATGCTGATTTGTAATAAAAAGAAAATGAAAATAAAGAAGAATAGTAAAGAAAATACCCTGGATCGACGACCACCAGTTGTACTCAATAACGTCTTGACCCATTGAAAAAAAATATTAATTCGATAATGTTTCAATCTCTGATTTCAGTATTATGAGTCGTCACCCGCTCGTTTGTTGACCCGGATGTTTGGGGTTTTTTACTACTGCGGAGTCATGGAGGATAGTGTTTACATTCGTCATGAATGGATTTTGTGTTGACCTACTTTGGTAAACATAGGAGCCAGGGCGGTGTGGGTAGTATCGTCTCTGTGATACCATGACTCCATTGAAGCTGATAATCGCTGCGATCGGATTGTGCGTCGGGTGGATAGTATTGACTTTTGCCGTGAAACTGTGGACGTGGCATAAAATACTGAATTCGTTTGGATTTTGGGACTGGATCAATTAAGAAATCGATTTGGGTGACAATCGAGCGGACGACGAGCATAAAAGGGCTAGTCAGAGTGCAGTCATGGACAGTCAATCAGTAGAGTTCGGTTCAATGGTGCGTTCCCGGTGGTTCGGCGATCCCGAGTAGTCTTAATAACATTCAAACTCTTTTCATAACTGTTCCTTTCAAATATTGTAATGTAATATTTTCAAATAATTATATTTTGTTAAATAAAAAAGAATATTGTTCAGTCAACTCAACGAAATAAGGACAGTTTTTTTCCTACATATATGATGACGACAAGGAAAAAACATTAGGCCCCTTTCTAACTTTTGCTCTATCAACACTGCTGCTCCGTTAATTCGGCCAGTGTTTGATGCAGTCGTGTCACAGCATATGACTTGTATTTTGTCCTCTAATTGCCTTTGAAAATTCCCAAATTGCCAGTGCCTGTTCTTTACCAGATGGGTTTATTAGTTTTGGAATCCCGATGAGTTGCTCCTTTTCTTCGTAGGTGATAACTATCGGTAATCGCTCTTCCTTTGGGTCTCGGACATTCATAGCCGATATTAACTTACCGTCCCAATGCAATGTTACAAATTTGGGAAAATTTGTTTTAAACGCAGATTTGATTGCGTCAGCTCGTTCTTTTCTAAACTTCTCTCGAGCTCTCTGAATCGTAGACCGACTAATTTGTACTATATCCTAAAGCAATATCAATCCATGAGCAATATCAAAAAGGTTATTTTTAAATTCCTCTTCTCGCTGTCTAAATATACTTTTATTTTTCTGAGAATTTTTTTGCAAACTCCTCAATTCTGAATACATTATAAGTTTTTTTTGTACTGTTGTACGTTGCTCGAGTTGGAATTGTGGCCTTTTCCCAGAATATCATGGTTTCCCGAACAACTAAATTCGCACTTTCATTTACCGTTAGCTTTACGTCACGCAAATTGTAAAATAATACCTGGCGATTTGATGGCAACTTTGAACCAGATATTTGATGGCTAGTTCTGCCCACTAAAAAAATGTTATTATCTCCACTGCGTAATCCGTAAGACATCACAAAAAGAATGACACAATACAACATTCACTGACAATAACTCGGTGGTGACTGAGTGAGAGGCGAAGTCAGGGCCGGAGCGGTAAGTGGCGACCTGCAGCTACATGTACAATCTTGTCCATTCAGCCAAGTCGGCACGGGTTAGCAATGTATGATCGAGCTGGTTTTGGATTTTATGTAACTTTTAGAGTACTAAGTACAGTATTAGGGGGTAAGACCTGTAGATTTTCAAAGTCGAGTTTTTTGGGACACCCTAGTGTACATACAGGAATCAATCCTTGGTCATAATCGACCTACTGACCAAGCAATTCAATTCAGTTGGGCAATGTCAGGCTTTTGGACATCAAGGCACCTTAGAATGCGTACAGAAGATAATATTGCCGCTGTATCTGCCAGTGTTAAAGAAAACCCTGATTTAGCCAATCGTCACGTTCGCAACAGCTGGAATTGTGGAAAATTTTACCCAAGGATGCCGAATGTCCTTCCACAGTATCGAATTATCGGTAAGTGGGTCTTAGAGAAGTTGGAGAAAGATCCGCTCTTTTATCAGAAAGTCGTTTTTAGCGATGAAGCGCATTTCTGGTTGAATTCATGTGTCAGTAAACAATTTGGTCCAATGAGAAGGTTAGGTTAGGTTAGGTGGCTTCCTTCAGTAAAAACGGTGGGGATCACTTAGACCAAGAACGTCCGTGCTACCACTTGAGTCGGCTTGGTCAGCGTTACTCTTGGAACCGTTTTGGGTGCTGAATAAAATTCGATATTTTGTAGATCTCCGTATGGTTAGATCTGTTAGTTCGTTGAAGAAATATTCTCCCAGAAATCGTTTTCTTGAGGCGGGTCGAGCAGGCCAATTGCATAGGAGATGAGATGGAGATTCCTCCTCTTCTTCATCATGGCACCTACTGCAGTAGTCGTTGTATGGCATGTTTTCCCATAGCGCAAAGTCCTGTTAGGACTCCGATTAGGCTGCTTATAACCTGCTTGCGTATTTTTAGCACGCTTGTGGTTTTACTTTGACAATACATACTTGGGCCAGGTATGTCTCGCATAGGTGCATGTTTCAAGGTCACGCCATCTCTCATTTGCCTGTTGAAGTGCATTTTTCGAGATTTTATATTATTCGGTTTCCATTGGTGGGTTGGTTTTCACTTTAACAGTCGATAGCTTCAGTGTAGTGCCTATTTGGGCTACAGAGTGCTCCATCTCATATGGGTGGATGTAAACTTCGAATAACTTCAACAATTGTCAACCGATTTTCATATATTTCCAATTTTAACCATGAATCGCTTCACACCAAAAGAACGTGCGGAAATAGTTTCAATGTTCATTAAAAATGAACGCTCGATTGTGGTGGAATGTGCGTATCGTGCAAAATATCGTGATCGTGTTGCGCCCAAAAAAGATACAATTCGTTGTTGGGCGTCGAATTTTTTTCAATTTGGTTCTGTGGCAAGCCCACGTGAGCAACCTAGGTCACGTCAGCGGCGTTCAAACTCACCTATTCAGTCTGTGAAGGCCAGTGTTCAAGAAGACCCAAATTTGTCATAACGGCGCCGTTCGCTGCAGTGGGAGCACTTTGCGGAGAATTTTTAAGGATGATCTTCACTTATTTCCATACTAAGTGCAGATAACTCAAAGAATTTTTTCACAAGATGAGCCACGGCGCACAAAATGTCGTTGCAATGATTAATGCTGAGCCGGAATTCTGGCAGCAAATTTTGATGACCGATGAGGCACATTTTACGCTCTCTGACTAGTTAATAAACAAAATTGTCGCTTCTGGGGCACCGAAAATCCTCACATTATTCACGAAGAGCCGCTATATGATCAAAAAGTTACTGTTTGGCCCGGTATATGCGCTGAATCCATCATTGAACTGTATTTCTTCAAATTTGGCGATACAGTGGATGGTGGATGTTGGCCCATTATGTGGTCCCACAAATGCGTAAAAAGGCTTATTTCACTTTTGGTTTCAACAAGACGGCGCGACATGCCATACTGCGGACAAAACAATGAACCTTTTGCGTAAGAAGTTCCCTGGAAAATTGGTGTTAAAAAGGGCGATATTGACTGGCCTCCGAGCTCGCCGGATTTGACTCCTCCAGACTTTTTTCTTTGGGGATACTTGAAAAGCAAGGTGTATGCTAACGGCCCGAAGACAATAGAACAGCTCAAAAGAAATATTTGTGCGGAAATCGCAGAAATTTCGACCGAAACGCTCGAAAATGTCATGGAGAATGCGCGACAACGAGCCCATTTTTACATCGGCAATAAAGGCGGTCATTTAATTGATATTGTTTTCAAAAATTAATCAAAATAAATTGTAAAGGTCTAAATTGAATAAAAGTTTTTGAATTTCCAAAATCGGTTGAGAATTGTTGAAGTTATTCGAAATTTACATCGACCCATATGAGATGGCACACGCTGTAGTTCGTCTGCTTCACAATTACCTGGTGTATCGCTATGCCCAGATACCCAGCACAACGTTACAGCGCATCTGCTCGATATCTCATTTAGAGACGTGCGGCAGTGCCTGACCAAATTTGATCTTATTATTGGTGATTCGAGTGCTTTTATTACACCTTGGCTATCTGTGTAAATGACGATGTCTTTGTTGTTCATTGATCTTGGCCTCACGAATTGCCTTTAATTCAGCTTGGAATATGCTGCAGTGGTTCGGTAGTCTAATTTTGGCTGATTTTTAGGGTCGGTGCATAGACACCGCCGCCCACACCATTGTCTGTCATTCCTCTCCCATTGTCGTCGGTTCGGAATTGTTGTTTTATAGAGAATCTTGAAGTCAAGGGTCAGGATAAGTAGTCCGTGTCTTCACTTAGATCATTGCTTTGGCGAAGAATACCAGCGTGCCCTATTTCGGAGAAAATACACTGAGCCCAGGGGCGATTACTTTGCCTTTTCCTTGCTAAAAATATCCAAGGGGAGGAGGTTAAGCATCGTTTCGAGGTCTGCAGTGGGGGTTGTTCGCAGTGCCACTGTTATCGCGATGCACGCCATCCTTTGAACTCTGCTTAGAAGTTCGCCATAGTTAGATCTGCACAGTGCCGGCCACCACACAAGGCATTCAGCAACAAGGCAGTTGTTGCTTTCTTGACGCGTTCTTCCGCATTTAATTTCCAGTTGAGCTTCCTGTCGAGTATCACACCAAGGTATTTGGCGTGGTCTGCGAATCTAAGGTAAGTCCCATTGAGTTTAGGTGGAGTGATATGAGGAATTTTCCGTTTTCCAATGAGAAACTTCAAGCTATACAAGAACTGACAATGCACCAGAAAAAACACTTTTCACGGTCCGGCGGAATTATTGGCGCGTATTTCTTCAAAGATGGTCGAAACGTTACCGTATATGGCCCCGCTATCGTTCAATGATTTTCGTTCAAATTTTTTTTTATCCAAAATGCACGAGCAGAACCTGGTCGACATGTATAGTCCAGGCGGTACGCAAGACGGCGGTACATGCCATACAGCACCTTTCATCTCATCTTCTTCACTCGAAACTCCCGTCAATCCCTTCACATCTTTGTTAAATCCACTTCTCCCTGCTGCGGTCAAACTTACCAAGCACCTTGCCGACAACAGTTCGGAAATCGATATGTCATGTTACGCTTGAGAGACCGAAAAATCTACGAAAACGTGCAGCTCTATCTAACCCTTCACGACAAAACTCTCTCCATTTGCATTGACGCCAGAACCAAAATTAACGTCATGGTTTCGATCCACTAAGAAGGCTTTACAACTGACCCTCACGTACTGAAGAGAGATTTAATATTTCACCCCAAGTGGTAACTAACGATCACACCTGAGAAAGAACCTGTTCTAATTTCAAAAATTATTTTCAATCCTAATCTCAGCACCGTTACATCTCTCCACCAAACATTGAGTTCATCTATATACCATACTATATTCACCAAATACCTCTTTGGTTCCGTAGAGTTCGGATATCAAGTCGATGTAATCTTTACTGATTTTAGCAAAGCTTTTGATACAATATGCCATTCACTCCATGCTTCTTAACTGGATATCGAGCTACTTATCAAATAGAACTCAAATGCTAAATTGGTAAATTAAAGTATTGTGGTGTTCCCCAAGGTAGCCATGTAGGTCCACTACTCTTCAATATATTCATCAATGAGATTCCTTCAATCCCTACTCATGTCAACTGTTTGATGTACGCAGACGACCTTCAAATTTTTCTGCGTGTTAAAAACATTCAAGACTGTATGAAAGTTCAAAATGACCTAAATATTGTATGCAATTGGTGCGATCTCAATAGACTAATGTTAAATATTCTTTTTCTGTTTATCATGTAGTGTTACCCGTAATCTTTGACTATTTTATATGTGGGACTAGTCTTTCTAGGAAATCTGAAATGAAAGACCTTGGCGTAATCTTTGACACAAAACTTACATTCTCGTTTCATATTGGCTACATAGTCGTAAAAGCTTGAATTTTCTAATCCATATGCCCTTAGATCTGTCTACATGTCAATTGTACGTCCACATCTTGAATATTTTTCTCTAATATGGTGTCCGATATTTATTAATACTGTGGCACGTTTAGAAAAAGTCCAAAAGTCTTTTGTTTATTCCTTATAAAAAAAATGTTATGTATGTTATGCGTTTTGCCCTTCTCCAGGTAGTCCAGATTTACACCTTGTGAATCCTAGAAAACGGTGGCCATCACCTTTCCGGCCGATGGGACAGTCTTCGCCTTCTTCGGAGCACGTTCGCCGGGTGAAGTCAACTGTTATGTTTCGTCGACTGTCAAAATGACGCAGAAACTCTTTCGGATTGCGCTTAAACAGTGTCAAACACTGCTCTGAAGTGGTCTCACGGTTGCGCTTGTTGTCCGGAGTGAACAAACGCGGCACCCATCGCGTCGACAGCTTTCTCATGCCCAAAATTTCATGCAGGATATGACCAACGCGATCTTTTGAAATGCCTATTGTCTCAGCTATCTCGCGCACCTTCAATCTTCAGTCTGCCAATACGAGATGGTCGATTTTTGTCACGTTATCCTCCGTGGTAGCCGTTTTCGGGGCAACTGGGGCACCTGGACGTGGCTCATCAAAAACCGACGTGCGACCACATTGAAACTCGCTAAACCAATTTTTGATGGTCGCCATCGAAGGAGAAAAGCCACCGTACACAGCATCCAAACGCTCTTTGATTTCGCTGCCCCATTTCCCTTCCAAAAACAAGAATCGAATCACCATATTGCTCTTTTTCCATTTTTCTAAAATCCGCGGACACTCCCAAACCAAAACTACGAGTCCGATCCGGCTGAAATTTCGACAGTAGCCGTCTACTAGAATGTACTACACGATAGTAAGTTGCTCTTGCGATATCTGGCGGTGAGGCTAAGTACTTATCGGACCACCCTCGTAACTCCCGACCTAATCGCCGAAAAAATACTCAACCTAAAGGACGATTACTCTCCCGGTCCCGACTGTCTGTCTGCCATAGTTTTAAAAAAGTGCGCGAACCATTTTATGTTACCCCTTACCGCTCTATTTCAAAGCCCTACCTCTCAAGGACTTTTTCCTCAGCTTTGAAAGTATGCTTACATCATTCCAGTCCACAAAAAAGGACTGAAAAATTATGTGTTCAACTTTCGTCCCATTGCCAAACTCTCATGCATACCCAAACTTTTCGAGAGCATCATTTATGGTACACTAATCTTTCACTGCAAACCCATATTTTCTCCTAACCAACATGGGTTCCTAAAAGGTCAATTGACAACCATTAATCTAGTCGAGTTTGTTTCATAATGTTTGTGTGCACTCGAAGCTGGCAAAGAAGTAGACGTTGTCGCCACTGACTTCAGCAAAGCCTTTGACAAAATTTTTCACCAAATTATTCTCCTTAAGCTCACTGCCCTCGGTTTCTCTCCCATTTTTATCTCATGGATCAAATCTTATCTTGAAGGTCGTTAATATAACGTTATCTTCAGATCTTCTATCTCTGATCCAATTAGTGCTACCACCGGTGTCCCACAAGGTAGGCATCTTGGCCCATTAATATTTATTCTAACCATTGATGATGTTGACAGCGTTATTCTCAACCCTCAGCTCTCCATATATACCGATGATATGAAAATATTTAAACACATGTCTTCCCCTGTTGACTCGTGCTCTCTCCAATTGGACCTTGACAGGTTTACTACTTAGTGTCAAAAAAACCATCTCGGGCTCAATGCCAGTAAATGCCAAGCCATCACTTACTCCCGCAAGCGCTCTTCTTCACCACCCAGAACCTACATTATGCGTAATGAAACCATTCCCCCTGTCAACTTTTTGATTAATCTAGAGGTTATTTGTGACCGTGAACTCAATTTTCGCCTTCATATCGACAACATTATCAAACGTGCTAACTCTGCCCACGGTTTCGTGAAACGTTGGTCCAAAGAATTCTCGAATCCTTACATTACGAAATTATTATATATTACTTTCGTTAGGCCCCTTCTCGAATATCCTCTTACGATACCCATACTACGTGCATTGAAGCCATTCAACGTAGGTTTATCCGTTTAGACCTTCGTGGCCTTCCCTGGGCTGACACCCTTAATTAACCACCTTATAGGGATCGCCTAAAATTAATGAACCTCCAACCTCGTAAGAACGACGTGATGTTGCAGATATTCTATTTATTCACGACCTTCTCAGCGGTAACATTAAGCTACATAATTAATTTAACTTACAATCTAGGAAACTAAGAAAGAGGGCGATTGAGACGGAGTTTTAGACAAGGAGTGCTGATGTTAAAGTCGAAACAGTTTTTCGCATTAACATTCCCCAGCATACGGGAGATAGGTTCATTGGAGCCATAGGAGGTACGAGAAGTGGGTACATAGAAGAGATGTGGAATTCGTGTATTACGAGGTTATTGTTAAAAAAGATAGAGTTATAAAGGGTCGATGGTACCTGAGAGGAGCCGATGGATGAAAAGGATGTCGGATATCCTTCTTCGTTCTTCCAGCGAGTTCAAATTAATAAGTTGTAGGCGGTCTTGATAGGGAGGTAAGATCAGAGGTTTGTCCCAGGGTAAGCCACGAAGAGCAAAACGGAGAAAACGACGTTGGATGCTCTCGATTCTGGAAATGTGTGAATGATAGTAGGCAGACCACACTTGAGAGGCGTATTCGAGAATAGGGCGAACAAAGGTTATGTATAGAGACCGAGTGACGTAGGGATTGGAAAACTCTTTAGACCATCGTTTCACGAAGCCGAGTGTAGAATTGGCCTTAAGAATTATATCGCTGGTATGTGCAAGGAAATTGAGTTCCTGGCCGCATAATACATCAAGATCACGTATCACCTGAACGGCAGAAAGGGGTTGATTATGGAGAAAGTAGAGGAGCCTAAATGACTGTTTTGGGGGACACCGGAGGAAGCAAAGCCAAGGGAAGACAGTTTGAAGAGTATTAATCTGTGTGAAATTTTATCAAAGGCCTTACTGAAGTCAGTTGAGATAACATCGACTTCCTTGCCATTTTCTAAGGCTGAAAGGGTGAAGGAAACGAATTCAATAAGGTTGTAGACCTACCTTTGAGGAAGTCGTGTTGTCTGGGAGAGATTAAAGACTTGCATTAAAAACTTAAATTATCATACAAAATACTTTCGAAGATTTTGGGTATATGAGACAGTCTGGCAATGGGACGGTAGTTGTTAATGTCATTCTTCGGACCCTTTTTGTGTATAGGTGCTATAAAAGAGGTTTTCAATATCCGCGGAAATTCACCTTGAGAAAGTGATAGGCTGAAGATTATTGAGAGAGGTAGAGAAAGGGAAGAGGAACATTTTTTTAAAAATGTAGCAGGGAGGCCGACGGGGCCAGGGGTGAATTCATCATTAAGTTGCTTTAATCTTTCTTCGATGATATCGGGGTCGACACGACGAGGGAGAAATGGTCCAAAGGAGAAGTTTGGTAAATAGTTGAAATAAGTAGGATCGGATGCAAGGGAATTATGGATGAAAGATTGATTGAAGAAGGTGACAAAAAGGTTGGCGATGTTATGAGGATCATTGGAAATTTCATTATTGAAGGAGAGAGAGTTTGGGTAGCCATCAGATCTTCTTTTGTAATTAACAAACTGAAAGAAGGACTTGGGATTATTTATTGGTTGGTTTGCATCTCGACTAAGTAGTGTTGATAGGGAGAGTTATAAAGCTCTACAAAATGCAGGTAAGTACCGAAAAATCCCGTTTGGGGAGTGAGTACGAAGGAAAGTTGTCCAGAGCTTGTTCCGTTTGTTTCTCAAAGAACGGATCCTGCGATTATACCATGGTGGGGAGGTGGAGGAGGTTTTATGTCGAGAAAAGGGTACGTAAAGGGAGAAAGAATTAAATATTTCTTTGTAGAATATAGATATGGTATCATTTACGGCAAGGTTGTTGAAATTAAAAGAAGCACTATTGAGATATTCATTGATTTGACGGAAGTTGGCTTTGTGAAAATTCACGTAACCTTCGGTCCATGCCCCTTTTCCGTATAAACACTTACCGCACAAATTATGGCTACCACGAACCAA
Organism: Merodon equestris; assembly: GCA_958301585.1. Classification (NCBI taxonomy): domain Eukaryota; kingdom Metazoa; phylum Arthropoda; class Insecta; order Diptera; family Syrphidae; genus Merodon; species Merodon equestris. Next base: position 113,552,794 of record OY284416.1, read on the forward strand.
TGTCCAGAATGCTGCGCATCAATCTTTTCGACCTTCACCTCAAAAAGTCCAGTCTTAGAATTTCCACTTTGTACTGAAATTAATTATTTTAAACTATTTATTTTTTTATTAAGGCTTGCGTTAAGCTAATAAAGTGCAACTGTGTGGGGCGTCAAATCAAAAGTAGCATGCTGGGCCAAGGAGTTTGAGCTGGGTAGAATGTCCCAGTCCCTCACTAAAGGTAACGTGAAAAAAGTCCAAAATGTTGTGTTAACAGTTCGAAGAGGAACCATCAGGCATATAGCTGAGGTCACAGGATCTAAGGTTCAAAGAATCCTTGCCAATGAATTGCGATGGGTACCGAGAATGTAAACCGACGAGCAAAAGACAAAAGGAGTCGGCATTTCGAGGGTGAATTTCGAGAAGTTCCAAGCAGATCCGGAAATGTTTTTCTTACCTGACTATGGCCGAGACTTAGATCCACCATTTTGATCCTGAAAACAAACTACAACCAATGACTTGTAATCGAGCTTCCTCACTGACACCAAAGAAATTTATAGCGTTAAGTTCGACGGGAAAGATTATGGCATACGTTTTTTTGGGACACTGACTTCGTTGACGGTAACCATGTGCTCCCTCAGATCATTCTTGCCTCCACATCAGTGAATAAAAAACGGTATTTACAATGTGTTTATAAAAATAAAATTTTATTTACGATTGAGCACATTATATTGTTTATAGTCAATTTCGCTTAAACCCTAATAAGTTTAAGTTTGAGTGCGCATATGCCTTACATGTACTAATCGGATAATCAATTTCATTTCTTTTCCAATGACTTTCTCACGAAGGACTACAATTTATGTTAAATCCTCCATGCAATAGTTATTCTAGTATATATAGTATACCTACTTCTTAATCTTAATTTAAATAACATTAAATAATAATATTGGATTTGGGGGTTTCATTTAAAAATTTGCTTAATACAAATAAATTACTATCTCGGCAGTTAACAGAGAAAAAAAAAATAAAAAAGTTGATCCAAACGTAATACTGCGAACAATTAAACAAACAAAATAAAATAAAAAACAAAAATGAAATGAATTTAAAAAGGAAAACAAAAAAAAAACAAAAACAATATTTCGATTGTTTTTTTGGACTTACATTTTAGACAATTTACAATTGGCGTTTTATAGTTAAGAAGTAATATTTAGGATTAAATAAAATTAATACTATCACATATACAATTTTTTTCCATATCTCCCGTTCGTTTTTACACAATATATTTTGCTGTTTACAGTCGAATCAAGCTAACTACAATACATTTATTCGAATGTGATCAATTGTTTGAGATGAAAATATATTTTTGTTATCCTTTTGCTGTATCCTTACGCGACTATGGTGAATAAAATAATTACAGAGAATAATTAAAAATTAAGAAAAATAAATTCTAGCTATCAATCGATTATCTGTGATATGTTTGAGTTTTTTTTTTTTTAATTTCATTTTTTTTATTTAAATGGCAATTGCGTTGCTTGTTTTGTCCGTTTTTCCTTTGTTCATTCAGGGAGCCCGGTGTCCTGCTTGGATTAATTTCAATTGATCCTTGGTCCGAAGATAAACGTGTTCCATTTAGCCACTGTAAAGAGATTGGTAAGAGAAGAAACGAGAAAAAAAAAACGAGAAAAACAAAATCAGTTTTACGGTAAAAATATAATTTTTTTTTAGCGAAAAATTAATAATGGAAGAATGTAGATTAAGGATAAGTAGAATTAAGTATCTCATGCACTGCTTTTCGATTTATTTTATTTTTGCTAGGGGCATGTATTGTTTTAACGTGCGAAGGTTTTTTTTTATTTTTTTATTCTTAATCTTTAAGTTTAATCCAGCAGATACTATATATGTTTGTCTGTATTATGAATGGCTGTTGGCTGTTTTTTTTTAAACCTTCTTGTTTGAGTTTTTATAAGGTTTATGGTTGAATGGATGTGGTGAGGAAGTGGTGAAAGTAATTTAGAAGCAAGCCAAAAATATAAAAATTTACTATGAGTACTTGTGAAACTAAAGTAAAGTAGGTGACAGTAGATACATGAGAGAGAGACAGAGAAACAGTAGCTAGAGCGATGAAGAAAGCATGCGGTTTTATGAAATGGTACTTTTAAGGTATGATGAGTGGAAATGAATTTGCAAGCGTTTCGTACTAAATTGATATTTTATTTCAAACTAGCAAGACTATGTTTGGTTTGGGGTCACTCTCTAAGCTCGTTGGAGACAAGACCTGGGAATGTGATTCCTTATAGGGAAATAATTTGATTTCTCAATTTGATTTTCTCTTCTTAAAAGTTGATAAGATATTCCTTAACTACAGGGAGTCACGATGAACATTTTTAAAAAAATCAGCAACACCATAACGTGCTTATATTATAAGTTATTCGCTAATGGAACGAATTTAGGCCTTGTTCTGAGACTTGATTTGGGTTAGAGGGATAGACCGCGTGTTAAGAATTTGCTGACTTGAAACAGAAAAGATTGTAAACTTCAGTTGGAAGGGCAATAAGATCGTTGGCAAATGCAGAATTGTCGCAAGGGGAAACATGCAAGTTGCCTATCCATTTCCTAAACGTTGACAAGGTGCTTAAAGGTATGAGCTGTAAGCTAGCCTTTTAAAAAGCCCGTGGAAGACTATAGTTGTAACTATTCTCAATCAATTGAGTTGTGGGATTGATTTTTTTCACAGGTGGACGGTTTTTCAACACCTTACCAAGGAAACCCTGCGAAATGCGATTATAATGACCTAGCCTATAAGTATATGAGCCACGTATCATCGGCATCAGAAGCCAACCCACCAAACTTTACTCACAGTATCCTCTTGGTTAGGGTATGGATCCTCAACCAAAAAAAAAAATCAGAAAAATCAAGTGTTTAATACGAAGGCTGATGAAGAATGCTGAAGAAGAAAACATCTTTCTTAGTTCTTACCAGGGGAAAGTACAAAGGGAAAACGGTTCAGATAAAAGATGCTGTAAGAGTCTAGTAATCTAAGGTAGTTTTTTTTTCTTTTATAAATTGCGCAGGTTCAAGAGTGTACGCTCTTATGGTGATTGTCACAAAACCTGCACGGGGTGCAGATGGTTTGTGTCGAAGATGTTCGTTCATTACTCTCTGGGAGTGGTTGTCCTAGATAGGATCAGAGAGATTCGACTGAATTTGCGTTATTTGTGGTTCACAGTAACTCATTCGTTTCCATGTCATTAAGGACAGTTTTTCCGTATAGGAATTGTTCTTGACTATGGACGGACTTGAACTACAGACCTTCGGCTCAACAGTCGGTGATGATTACCATTGCACCACGATCACCCCAGTTCTTAGCTCACTGAGCATAAATGGGTGAGATCTAGCCTCACTATAAGTACTTCGTGCTTTATCTTATAGAAATGGAAGTCCTGTCCATAAGCCACCGACTAGTTTTCTCACTTCCTATTTGGAAGATGTAGTGGGTTCGATTCCCCAAATAGTGTTTCGACGTCCATGTAACTCGAATTCTGTATATGGGTCTCTCCGTAGGTTCGTCAGCTTTTTTTCTCCTCGTATGTATATCTGAAGAACAAATAATGTTCTCGAATTTGGACCACTTTCATTCGCTAGATAATTGCATAATGAATTAATTATCAGGTTTACAAGAAATTTCAATTTTATAAGGACCTCTAGGATCAAAATCTATGCTGTTTAGAGAAAGTCTCCGTATATATAGACATTCGTGTACAATTTCCATACATTAAAAGCTGTATCAGATGATTAAATGAGATTTAAGGATATGATGTCGAAAATAAGGTTTGAACCTGAATCTGGATCAATCCGACAAGGGCATTCGGTCGTTCACTATTTTCATCGATAATGCTTTTTGCGATTTATTTGGGCACGTGGGATTACGTCAAAACATAACATGCTTTGCGAGAAAATTAGGATGAGAAGAGAGGAGAAACCGATGCACATTGGTTTTGAATACTTATGGCTTATACCGAGGAAAAGTAGAGTTGGGCAAAGCATTCTACATTCTTGTCGTTCGGCATAAGGGTATACTGATCGGTATTTCTTGTACATTCATTAGGTGATGGATTGAAAGGAGTGTCGGTACCAGAACTGAGGCCTAGGGAGCCGAATACATTCAAAAGAAAATCGTCGATGCCTAGTGCTCGCATTTTCGACGAAAGGGCCAAAAGTCAAACTTTGTCAAAAGGCTTTGAAATATTTAGCCCAACGAATGGAATCTCTCCTGGGAGAAGTAAATTGGTCCACTTTTCAGAGAGTTATGACATCAAATCAACAGCAGACCTATTGCTATGGAAACCGTACTGGCAATTGGTAAAGAGTTCATAAGTTGGCGACTTTTCAGCGTTTCCATGACAAAGAAATGGAGATGCTGTTTTCCATCTATTCGGAAAGAGACTGGAAGTTTCTTCAAAGATAGAATACCTTTTCGGAACTAGTGGGAAACTACTTTTTGGAACAACGGATTTGTATCTACCTTAGCTCCCTGATATTGTACAAGTGCGAAAATGTACGTGTCTCATGGAATGTTCCAGCATACGGTTTTTCAATAATTCTCGCGGGTAGATTTTAGCGACCTGTGACGGCCATGACGGTGACATCCGTCAAATTTGTTGCTTATTATTGAGTTACTGATGCCAAATCACCGTGGCAAGGTACACGATTGAACAAGCCGTCCAAATTACAAAACTTTATTATCAAAATAAGTGTTCGTTAATGCAAACGTTGCCCCCATTTTACGGTAGACTTAGTGGCCCTTCATAGCCGACTCTTCAATGTTTGGTGACCAAATTTAAGACAACTGGGTCGGTTATCAATCAGCTAACAGTCGAACGTCGACGTGGTTCATGAAAGTGTACAACAAAGTCCGAGGCAGTCGATTCCTCGCAGTGTACAAGAATTTGGCCTTTCGCAGACTTCTAATTATCATGGGGACTTGGGCTTACACCTATACAAGCTCCAACTGACCTAAGAGCACAAAGTTCATGACCATATACAACGCCGTTTATTGGCTGACTGGGCTCCGGAGCGAGGCCGAGACAAAGCGCAATCAGAAAAAACTAAGCTAGCTAGAAAGTGCCAAACAAGAAAATTGGTTCTCTTAAAAAAGCTGACAGATGGAATGTCATTGTTAAAGAGCGGAAGGGGGTTTTGAAGGACACACTGCCTTAATTTCTGGTCGAATGTGAGCGTTTCAGTCATATGTAGCTCGATTGAACTTCTTACGGTCTGAGAAAAGTGACAACTAGAGGCACACCACCTAGAGGCACCACCGACAAGCCAACTATGGATATGCAGCCATAACCAGAATAATAGATGACCTGGGAAAGAAACATGGCTCTAGTAGCCTCGCAGCTTCCACCGATTATATTTCCCCCCACAATGACTACTCTCTCAGAATACCAATCCTTTTCCCTGACAGAGGCGATTGGCTATCAAACGCCGTGTTCAACCACCACGAGACTACCCTCTTAACCGATGGATCGAAAATGGATGCAGGCACTGGGGCCGGGTTCTACTCTGACACCCTGCGCAATTAGGAATCATTTAGACTCCCTGATTTGTGTAGCGTCTTCCAAGCAGAAATCCTAGAAATAAAGAAAGCAGGCAAAGTCTTATAAGTAATCGATATCCCACCATCGGCTATCACCATCTTTGTAGACAGCCAGGCTGCACTGAAGTCAATAGGATCCTGTATAATGAGATCAAAGGCTGTCATGAAATGTCGCGACTCACTGAAGTCCATCAGACACCACAAAGTCAAACTCTTTTGGGTCCCGGGCCACAGCTCAATCGCAGGGAACGAAAGAGCGGACGAATTGGCCAGGCAAGGGTCTGAACTGGACATCAGCGAAGCAGACACGTCATTGCAACTACCGATCAGTGCATTATACCGGATCATAAATGACACAATCATAAAAGAAGCCAACTCGTCTTGGCTTACAAGTAACGACAGCCACACGACACTAAAATTCATAAAGAGCACGGGTTGGTTTCAGCCACCACGTGATAGGACAGGTTAATTATATGTGTACTCCACAAATGAGGGGAATCACAATGGGCCCTTTGGCCTCCGAATGGAAGTGATACTCAACCATCACACTCCCCTTCTTTAACCTAACTTAACTTCTTACGGTTTTCCTCGACACGTTGGTTAGTAGTATTCTTATTTCATGAAAAACGATGGAGTGCCTCAGGAAACCCCATTAGGACTGCGTTTATTTTAGTGCGTATAAAGGGAGTTATAGATTGTAACATCAAGTGTTGACAAGAGATGATACATAAATCATTATAGATCTAGAAAGCGTGGATAGCGGGACACATTTTTCGTTTTTATTTATCAGTTTTCTACAACTTGAACATTGGGCTTAAGCTAGGACTGGTAGAGGTAGAAATTAAGCAATTGATTGGAAATGGTCAGAAAGTTAGTAGGATTGCGGTATCCATTGTTTCTACATTTTTTAACAATGAATTGAAGGTTTTGCAGAAACAAAAGTCTTGCTGGGGAGTTTAAGATTAATTAGTCACTTGGTGCGATTTTCAACTCAAGCTTTAGGTCAAGCTTAAGGTCAAGCAGGGCCTAAAGGTGATACCAAGCTAATGATGTAAGGGTCGCCAGCTTCTTTTCCTCTAATATTTTCATACATTTTGTTGAAACGGTCATAGCGGCATTTTAGGAACAGCTCTTGCTGAGCACAACAGGTTGGGTTTGTAAGTCCGAAAACTAAGAGTGTCCTTGCAGCTCACGTCATAGTACTGTGATATGAGTTCTTGTCATACGGCTAGACGTTTAATATTAATATTAGCCATTATGTGACGTCTCATTTTCTATAAAGATTACATGGAACTCCGTCGTTTCAGAAGGGTAGATGACATAAGGAGTTCTTCGCTGAGAGAGCTATATGCTATTCTTACGTTCGAGTTGTGGGGACTGGAAAAAGCTCTGCGATTTATTTATAACTTCTAATGTCACTGTGTCGGCCTCTGACCCGATAACACCAACGCCATCAAATGTTCATTTCGCGGCTTCTGTCCTCGGCGAGGTATTGGCAAACTTCCTCGTAGTACACTTGCTTTGAAAAAGCTTCTCGGCTCTAGCCGTTCGCATTAAACAGTAGAAGTCGCACACGACATAAGTGAATGAGAGAAGCTTGGCTGTAACGCCATCTAAGAAGAAAATCACTGACATAAGCTTATAGCTACCCGACTCGAATAGACTGGAACTACAGGAGACCATGCAGGGCGTGGCCACCAACGGACTGGTAGTTCGGCCGAGAATCTCGCGGCTGTGGCTGCCGATGTCGCTGAGAACGAATTGGGCATCACCAGTTGACCATCAGTCGCGTGTGAATTTTTTTCAGAAATCGAAAATTCTCTTTTAACATCCCTCGTAGCTAACTTGTTAGCACTGGGCAACTTCTGCTTTTATGATAATATAATAAGCCGGGCTAAGTCATTACATGTCTGCATACAAGTTTGTCTCATCTGAAGACAAAAGCTTCTTAGAGAGGATATTTAGCTGTATTAAGAGGATCTTCCGGAAAGGAACTACATACATATAGACAGAAGACTCTAGACTTTTGTGTAAAAATATGGAAATATAGCTGTATACGAAGAATGGAAGATAATAAAGTAAAAGACTGCAAAAAAAAATTCTACGAATTAAATTCCGACTCACTGTATATCACTAAAAATCTACGATTCGGACAGACAAACCTTACCTAACTCACAGAGGGGGCTTTAAATGCCAGTTTCAGAAAATTCTAGTGATTTTCGGTAAAATATAAAAATTTTCTTCGGTTTCGATCGCTAGAAATGTCGGTTTTTAACGACCTAAAAAAAGGTGAATAAATGCGATAGAGGTAAGTAGGACTAAAATATGCGCCGTTGAGTGGGAAAAATATTTACAAACAAAAAATAGAAGATTTTTGAATAAAGGAAATAGATAGGAGTGACTTTTAAGAACCTTTAGCAAAGCATTGAACGCTTTGTGTCCTTAAAATTCAAATTGCATTTCAACTCTAGGTGAAATTCAAGAAATTTGAAAAAAAGTGCGATCAAGGACAGATAGGTGAAAGGATACAATTCGATGAAGTTGTGTTTTTATATTTTTATAATCAGAAGGATATTTTATATGTTCATTGATTCACGACGCTGAGCTTTTGTTGTTTTATATTTTTAATTTCGAATTGATTTGTCGGGTTAGCTCAGGTCCGTTGATTAGTATCACTCTGTGGATCGGTGATTTTTCATCGCATATTGCTGTTTGCTTTGCAGATCTATCTAACGGTCGCATGCTAAAATTACGTGATTATGCTACATGCAGAATTATAAATTAAAAATTAAATAAAAAAAAAACTAAAATTCTAAACAAACTGATTTTCTAGGGTCAAAAAAGAAATAAAAAAAAAATGCTTTAGAACGTTAAATGCATCTAATGATTTTAATCAACTGCTACCAACCGCATTCCATGCTTTTATGCATTTGTTTACTTGTAATCAAATGATAATTGTTTTATTCCAGATACTGAATGCATTTTGTGGGTTAAAATTTGTTTTTTTTTGGCTTTTAATTTTCTACGAATGCATTTTAGGTGTTTTTGCAATTTTGTAAGAAACTTCTTAGTCTTACCAGATAGTGTTTCTGTATTTCTGTTATCAGTTTCTTTTTCAGTTTGAGATACAAACTGATTTCTGTATCTGTTTCGGTTTTTAAGATTCGAAATTTATTTGTTTTTGTCTTTCAGTAAGGTAAAAATTTCGATTTTAATTTCAAGGAAGAAGATTTTTGTGTTTTTTTTTTTAATTTTTTGTTGGCTGGAATGTTGTATCTATGAGATACAAAGAGATTTACGATCTACTACTTCTACTACTCCTATCTCGGGGAATATTTATCGGGAAATTGTTCGTATTATCGCCGAGATAGTTAGTCGTGTAGGCGGGCGGTGACGCTTGTTGCTGCTGTAGCTGCTGCTGTTGTTGATGTTGTTGATGTTGCTGTTGTAACTGACTTAAGTATTTAGTACTATTACCACCATAGCTCGTACGTTTTCTGAAATATGTATCGAAGAGGGAACTTCGTGTTGTCGGCCGTCCGCCGAGTGCATAACTGCGAGATGTTGTCGTCGTTAACTGCGGATAGGAACGTTGATTTTCACCAATCGTATCGTCTAGGGTTTCATTACTATCGACTTCCGATGGCGACTTGTTACTCTCAGTCACATGATCCACTCCGGTATTGGCGAAACCGAGATGTTGCGGCGGCGATGCTGTTGTAGAACTATAATTTGGAGGATTTTGACTGTGGCTAGTACGGTTTGAATTGATATGGTATTTGGATTTATTTATAAAATTTTTGTAATACAAGTCATAGGTTTTGCGTAGTGCTGAGAAATTATTTGCAAGTGTTGACGGTGTGCTGTTGATATCGGTGGTGCTACTATTACTATTGCTACTAGTGCTCGAGTTGCGAGTGCTGTTTGTGGTTCGGGTTGGTTTTGATGATGATGGTGTGGTTGTGGTTACTGTTGTTGTTTGTTGTATGGGTTTTATGTGTTTAAGATATGTTCGTGTTTTATTGTTTCTCATATTTCGCAAGCGTAGTTTGCGATAGAGTATTAGTGGTTTCACGTCATCGATTTTTTCAATTTTATCGATTGTGGCTATTGTGGTTGTTATCGGTGTTGTTGATGTTGTGATAGGTTCGGGTGTTGTTGTGGTAGAGGTAGTAGTTGATGTTGTTGTAGGTGTTGTTGTGGATGCAGTAGTAAAGCTAGTTGAGCTAGAGAATTCATCGGTGAAGTCGAGCGATGACGCCTCATTCTCATTATCATTCGTTTCATAATAATCTTCGTTACTCTTATCATCGAAGTCCTGCTCAGCGCTGCTATATATTGCAATAAAGTGTGTTTAATATACAAATGTTTTGTTTTTTCTTTTTTTTTTTTTTCGTGTAAGACTTACATTAGTCTAGTTTTAGATCAGGTATTTGTGTTAATTTGTTGAGGGGAATTTATTTATTATTTTTATTTTTAGTTATTTTAATAGTCGGTTCTTATATATCTTATTGTGTACTGTACTTACTTATATACTACACGGTACTGTGGGCCATAATCCTGAATTGCATTCGAGGGAAGTGGTGTACATCTTCCATCCAGACAGTGCTTTGGAATAGAAAAATAATTGCAAATTTCACTTTCATCCAAATCCATAGTGTCTATGATACTTACCACTCCATTACCGCACGACGAACCTTCTGCTGCCGGTCGATAAGCTACACAGTAGCCTGTTTGTGCATCGAAGCAAAAGAGTTGTGCACACACACGTTCGTCTTTGAAACATGCATATGTGCCACGATCCCTGCGACACTGTGCGTCCAGTGACAGCAAAGTACCCGGTAGTTGTCGACCAAGCGCATTATCTTCATGTGGAGCATTATGCAGACAGGTGGCTGTATCACCACTAATCCGATAAAAAGAAATTTCACATAAATACCCCCCATTCTGCTCCACTCCACTTCACCCTACTTACTTCAAGAAGTGATGAAAACTTTGCACAGTACACGTTGACCATCTGAATCCCCTTTCTGTATGCCGTAAGTCTGACATGATATAACCATCCTCCCAGCGGCATCGTTCGGCTCCCGGTCCACCGAGATAACTTGGCGGCGGTGAACCATCATGTACAGCTCCGAGTCTATACAAAGTATAAAAACATTTTTTTATATTGACGTTTTATTAAAATTTATCAGCGTGCTGCCTGATGCAAATACACAACTTACAAATGTCCAACTTCATGTGCAGCTACGATGATTCCACTGAAACCGCCGGTATCCTCAATAATGGCGACACTGTTGACTTTTTCCAGACGTTTGTTGACCACGCATGCTCCACCGACATATGCAAATCCTATAATTTACGGGATGACATGAACAAAGAGAGAGAGAGAGAAAAATTTAATTGACGAGTTTGGTTTTACGTGGATTGGTTAGTTATATCTTGAGCGTAGTAGGGAGAAAACGAATATAGCATCGGTGGACTGTGATAGTTGAATGTTGAGGAGGTTACATGTGATGATGGGGAGTAGGGATAGGGGATGTGGGTGAAGAAGTGCGTGGAAACATTAGTTAATCCATAAACTATTCTAGGTTGGTTAGTAGCATTCTTATTTTAAGAAAAACGATGGAGTGCCTCAGGAAATCTTATTAGGACCACGTGTGTTTTGGTAGTTATTGTGCTATCAAGTGTTACAGATCATTATAGATCTGGAAAACATAAATAGCTTTTCTATTTGTTTCTACTTATCAACATTTTATAGCTTGTTGAACTTGATTGTGGTGTTAAGCTAGAACCAAAAGGTACTGATCTAACAATGAAGTATGGTTAGTTAGAAAGTTAGTAAGGCTGTGGCATTGCTTATAGAGAGTGCGCCATCTCATATGGGTCGATGTAAACTTCGAATAACTTCAACAATTGTCAATCAATTTTCATGTCATAGCATTTTGGAAACGTCAATTGAGTACAATTTTAACCATTAATCGCTTCACACCAAAAGAACGCGCAGACATAGTTTCAATGTTAATTAAAAATGAACTCTTGATTGTGCTAACTCAACGTGCGTATCGTGCAAAATATCGTGATCGTGTTGCGCCCCCGAAAAGATACATTTCGTCGTTGGGCCCCGAATTTTTTTCAATTTGGGTTTGTGGCAAGCCGTCGTGAGCAACCTAGGCCACGTCTGCGGCATTCAAACTCATCTATTCAGTCTGTGAAAGCCAGTGTTCAAGAAGACCCAAGTTTGTCATATCGGCGCCGTTCGTAGCAGTTAGGCATCAGTGGGACCACTTCGCGGAGAATGTATAAGGATGATCTTCACTTATTTCCATACAAAGTGCAGATAACTCAAAGAATTTTGTTACAATATGAGCAAAATGTCGATGCAATGATTAATGCTGAATTTTGATAACCGATGAGGCACATTTAATAAGTTAATAGGCACAGTTAATAAACAAAATTGTCGCTTCGAAAATCTTCACATTATTCACGAAGAGCCGCTACATGATCAAAAAGTTACTGTGTGGGCCGGTGTATGCGCTAAAACCATCATTGCACCGTATTTCTTCATAGTTGGCGACACAGTGGATGGCGATCGATATCGGTGGACGTTGGCCCAATATGTGGTCCCAGAAATGCGTAAAAAAGGCTTATTTCAGTTTTGGTTTCAACAAGACGGCGCGACATGCCATACTGCGGACAAAACAATGAACCTTTTGCGTAAGAAGTTCCCTGGAAGATTGGTGTAAAAAAGGGCGATATTGACTGGCCTCCGAGATCGCCGGATTTGACTCCTTGAATGCGCGAAAACGTGCCCATTTTTGCATCAGCAATAAAGGCGGTAATTTAATTGATATTGTTTTCAAAAATTAATCAAAATCAAATTTTTTTAAAGTAAAGATCTAAATTTAATAAAAGTTTTTGAATTTCCAAAATCGGTTGAGATTTGTTGAAGTTATTCGAAATTTACATCGATCCATATGAGATGGCGCACGCTGTACGTTTTTTGACAAAGAACTTAAGGTTTCTAAGAACCTTAAATCTTGGCGGGCGCCACTTCACGAGATTTTTAACTCAAGCTTAAGCTGTTTTCAAAATTAGAGTAACTGAGAATACCAAGAATTTAAAAGCTGTTACCAAGCTTATGCTGAAAGTGCTGCCAACTTCTTAGCATTTTCAGGTATTTTCATACCTTTTGCTGACAGCAAAGAAATCAATTAAAAGGTCACTGGCGGCATTTCTTCCTTAGAATCATGGCAAGAAAGCTCGATTTGGACCAGTTTTGAGGGGAGTTTTTGACCCTTTGTTGAGTCATTTTTGAGCTTCGGAGTATTAATGTATAAAGCCCCTTAGATTCTTTACTGTTTGCTTACGTTTACAGCGTCGAATAAATTTCCTGAGGCACGAGTGGAATAGTGGAATACAATTGAAAAATTATTATAAATTCGTCTTAAAAATACCTTCTATAAACCATTGTTAGTAGACCTCCACCAAGAAAGCAGTTAAAAGAAAAGATGTATTATATAAAAGATACTCATGCAATAGTGTTGCCCTAAAAAAAGTCCTTTCATAAGGCCCTGAGAAGAATAAACATTAGGTGAAACGGAACACTTACTTACGATAGAGCTTCAAAAGACTTGCAAGTAAAGTAGTATTTATGTACATCCTTAATTGTTTCGAGGAAAAAAGTGTACAAAAGAATATAAAAAAGAAGACCTCGCAGAATAAAAGGAGAATAAACATAAAGAGTACAACACAATATCCCATTTTGGGTGGGGTGTTTAGAGAGTAGAAGAAGAGGAATAATAGTACAACAGAGTACAATAGTACAAAGGAGAGGAGCACAATAGAGTTGAGTTTCAAGAAACACTATTCGAATAGTTTTTACAATTTTTTTTTGTACACATTTGTAATAACAACAATTGAAATGTTGTTTTTCTTTGCATCTGTTATTTACCTGCTGTACCACGTTTACATTCGGAATAGGGAAGTTGCCGTCTGCACATATCAAGTCTGAAATATTTTTGTTGGTTTTGAGTATGGTTTTGTTTTAGATTTGATTAGAGGTTTTTTATGTTGTTCCGAATTGTTTGTCGTGACTCACGACCGATGGAAGGAGATAGACAAAGAGTTTTTGTTGCGACGAAGAGGTCAAAACGTTCATTTGTTGGGGTCAGAAGCTGGGAGAAGCCAATTAAGATATACTGTACTTACTGACAGGTGTTATATATGCTGGTCAGAGTCATCACAACCTTTAGCCTAGCTTAGTTTAGTAAACAATTTATCTTAAATACTTAGAAAAGGTGGATCATTCCGTAGATAACCTATGAGGAAGGGCGATTTTTTTTCGGTATCCAGGAAGTCAGTAAGAAGACTTCATTTCTATAAGGTAGTAGGCTAGAGAGGTTTGAAACGACTAAATCTAAAATACTACAAAATTCAACCGATGGCAACCCTGACTTAGCTTCGACAGTAACAGCTGTGAGGAGCTCCAAAAATCCACAATTGGCAATAACCGAATTATGCAATAGCAAAAACACAGAATAATAAAAAAAACAGCTGAATTAAATCAAGTCATTTCCCCCCATTAAGTCTAAATGACCAAAGTCACGGCCACAAAACACCGTGAACATCGTACCATTTCCGTACAATCCTCGAATCAATCTCATTAAAGCAAATCACGGGCAATAGAACTCGAATTATCTATTCACCTCGCATTGACAATCAATTAAGCATGCTGCCAAAATGCTGTTAAATAAGCTATTCGCAAAAACTAAGATTGTTACCTATACACCGTTATTTTTCAACTGATCAACAATTCAAATCTCAACTACGAGCGAACGGATTTGCAAATCCTTACACAACAATATGATTAAATACTTAATTGAATTACAATCTTTCCTTCATTTCTTAGGTAGCTATGAGATAAATTTTCGTTGAATTTGTATCTATTTGTTTAGTTCTAGTTTATGTGTATATGTGTGCGTGTGTACCTGCCCCCATTTGGTATAAAGTGTGGTATAAATATGTTTATGCATGTGCTAATGCTGTTTTTGTTTTTTTTTTTTTTGAAAGTGTGGAATATAGTTTACCCGCAGTGCCTTTGGTACAACGACCGCCCTTGCGTCTCCGGCACATATCGTACCTACGAATAAGTTGAATTCCAATATCAGAGAAAGGTTTTAATCAAAATTCAAAAAAAAAAAATAGCGAAGAAATACTGTATCTCCGCATCTGCTCGTCAGTCTCGTCGTAGAAAGTTATGCAACAAGTTGACGGTTTTATTTGAAATATTTTGTGCTGTGAAACAAATCAAATGCATTCGAAAGGATACGTAGGTACTTACTTTGTAATTGCCACGGCTATGTCGTACACTGGCAGTCTACGTTCGCGGAATAGATATTTACCCATATCGGTTAGAGCGGCTGCCGAGTCGATTGCATCTCTACCGACACGATTCCTTTCTAGATATGGTGTTGCATCTCTTCCCTGAAACGAGACCGAACGAAATGTGATTTAAATTTTTTTGTTTTTCCGTCATATGATCTGTAGTATGGTGGTTTACAATTTAATTGCGATTTAACTTGTGTTATTTTTTTGGATCACGAATTGCTGCGTTATGCTGCATGCTGGTATGGGTCAGGTAATAAATTCGTGAAATAAAAGTTGTGACAAGTATCTATCTACCGTTTAGCACCTGTTCTGGTTGAGATTCGTATCATTTGAATGTAACTAGTTGACGGTAATAAATAAACGGATTCTGGAGTTGGGTAAAGTCGTAAGTGAGTTGTTTCGGCTGTGGGTAGGAGAGCACGTTGGATGGTGTAACGAGCGTACAATGTATGTTGAAAGTGCGCGTGGTGTCAACTGCAGGAATGCAAATTGTTCAAAGTGCGAATTTTTTTCCCTACAAAGTGTCGATAGCTTGATTGTTGATTTGAATAAGAATTACGTTCATGTAAATCTTGTTGGGTTACACTTAGCTGAGTCATTGTTCCTTCCCATAGAAATGTTAATAGCTGCTTACAGAGCCCTTTAAAATTAACCCAAGGTTTTCTACGAAACCATTGTGGAATTTACTGTCTTGCTTACAGTTTTGAGATATCGTCATTGACAGAAATTCAGTGCCTGTTAACAGTAAAGACATCGAATCGACTGTATGTGTGTCAAATGTGTTCAAAAAGTAAAGTGAATTTTTAATTTATAAGTCCAATTCATGCGATTTTGTCGTTCCACCAGTAAATATGTCTAAAAGTATTCGTTGTTTTGACCGTTTGTTGTTTTCGAATCAGTGCCATACCGATTTTCAGAAGGCAGCAGTAGATGCAACTCATGGAAAAAATATGGAAAAATTGTGCAACAACATCAGTTGTGAATGAGAGATGTTCAAAATATGTATGCTGACACTCGCAGCATAAGATCACTTCAAAATTCATACTTTTGTGCATTTCCAATATAACACCTTAACGACATGGAAACAAAAGCGTTACTGTGAACTACAACCAACGTGACAAATTCAGTCGAATTTCTCATATCTAGGACAACCACCCCCGGGGAGCAGTGAACGTAGATCACACATCGACACAAACCATCTGCACCCCATCCAGGTTGTGTGACAAACACCATAAGAGCGTACACTCTTGAACATACACGAACCCAAAAAAAAAAAAAAATTGAGGAGCCCCGCCTCTTTGGTTTTATTCTACTTTCTGACTTCACCCTCAACAATTGTCAACACATATTTGTTACAGTGATTCCTACCTAGCAGGTACCATTCCTGTTCGGAACAACTCAAATGGTTGAGCGCTCTGTTCCGAACAGCTGAACAGTGGCATCGTCAGTTGCGTGGACTATCTAGTCATATTACTAAACCCCCAACTCACAGTCTTCTGAAGATCACTCAAGCCAAATTTGGAAGATGGCTGTGGCCCATACACAATTTCATGAAATCGCTAAGCGCGACTAGCAAATTTGATAAAATCCTTAAACGAAGCAAACCGACGAAGAGGATGAGCTCGGAAAATTAAACGATACTTTTAGTCGTCGCTTTACACTCACTTTCCGGGAAGTCAAATCAACTTCGTCTTGAATCCACTGTAGGCGGCAGGTGAGCCTATGACACCCGCCGTAATTGGTATTTTGTATC
Source organism: Merodon equestris (assembly GCA_958301585.1). Taxonomy (NCBI): domain Eukaryota; kingdom Metazoa; phylum Arthropoda; class Insecta; order Diptera; family Syrphidae; genus Merodon; species Merodon equestris. The sequence continues at coordinate 113,569,515 of OY284416.1, forward strand.
ACTCTGCTCTATCTGCCGCTGGCTTTAAGTCACCACGAAGGGATGGAATTTATCCTTCTATGCTGCAGAAAGGAACAAAGCAGCCGTCTATCACTCCTATTCCTTGGCGTATTTCGAAAACGATCTTCGTTTCTGAGATCGGTAAAAGGAAACACGTATACCATCACGAAGAGATTCAGTCCAGCTCCCTTATGTTGGAAAGTATGTAAAGACTAGTAGAAGTCCACGTGCGCTACGGGCAACATGCTTATCCGTAAGGAAAATCCTGCGGAACAGAGCTTCAGTACTTAGTTGGGAGGATTTTACTCGGCTCATACGCGCTGGGCACTTACGTGGTGAATGATTCTGCTAGATAATAGGGTGTGAGTTAAATACTGGCATTCTGCATAAGAGTAATATTAGTTCACAGGACCTTGGTTTCTGACGCGGGCTGTGACCAATCATGCCTAGGCTAAATAGAGGCCACTTACAAGGTGAAGTTCTGTCCCCGTTGTTGTGATACGTGGTGGTCGACTTTATGCTCAACGTTGCTTTGAACGTTTTCGAAGTATACGCCCAAGCCTATATGGATGATAAAGCCGTTCGCCCTGTCGGCTTAAGTTTGGCGACTGCCTGCGACCATCTGTACGGGGTGCAGATGTTCGTTCACTACTCCTCGGGGGTGGTTGTCCTAGATATGAGTTGAGAGATTCGACTGAATTTGCGTTTGTAATTCACAGCAACTTTCCTGTTTCAATATGGAAAATAGTAATCATCACCGACTGTTTAGCCGAAGGTCTGTAGTTCAAGTCCGTCCATAGTCAAGAACAATTCCTATTTCCGGAAAAACTTTGCAACAACATCAGTTGCGAATGAGAGATAATCCAAAAGTGCTGACGAAGGCATAACACTCGCAGCATAAGATCACTTCAAAATTCATAGTCTGTCTGTGCATTTCCAATATAACATCTCAATGACATGGAAACAAAAGGTTTACTGTGAACAATACAAATAACGTGACAAATTCACTCGAATCTCTCGAATTCTATCTAGGACAACCACCCCCGAAGAGCAGTGAATGGACATTTTCGACACAAACCATCTCCAGGGTGTGTGACAAACTCCATAAGAGCGAACACTCTTGAACCTGTACGAACTATAAAAAGAAAAAGCTGCAAAGCTGCTGGGGATGGTCTAGTAGGATGCATTCACCAGCTCATCTGTAAGCTATGGTCGAAGGAAAGCATTTTCTCTGCCGTTTTGTGTGAATTCCTGGAACTGTTCGTTAACAATCTAATAGGTCCATATATAGGTGTTGTTTCAGGCCAGGGAAGTCCACAGTAGACCATATCTTCACACTGCATCAGATCCTTTAAAAGACACAAAAGATGCAGATCGACACTCACCACCTATTCGTCGACTTCAAGGCCGCATATGACAGCGTGCATAGAGACGAGCTATACGAAGCCATGTCTAGTTTTGACATCCCTACCAAGCTCGTCATCGTCATCGTCATCGTGTAGGATGACGATGGAGAATCTCGCTGCTCCATTAAAGTCGGCAACGAACTTACTGAGACCTTCAATGTCAACAAACGGTTCATTCAAGGCGACGCGACTTTTTTTAACTTAATACTCGAGAAGAAACTCACAGGTTAACACCAGAGGCACGGTCGTCCAAAAGTCCGTTCAACTGCTGGCTTACGCGGATGATATTGACGTGGCTGGTCGAACACAGCGAGCCTTCAATGAAGCGTTTGCTGGTATTGAGGCGGAAGCGGCTAAAATGTTGTCATCAAAAAAGGACGCACAACATCGATGTCTCAGACAGAGCGTCACAATGGGCAGCATGAACTTGGAGATAGTCAGGGACTTCGCCTACCTCGGCTCCGCAGATCAAACGCAGAATCACTCTTGCCAATCGCTGTTTCTTTGGGCTCAAGAGGCAATTGAGTAATAGAGCTCTCTCTCGAAAGACCAAGCTGGCTTTATATAATACTTTAATCATCTTAGTCCTGCTCTATGGTGCAGAAGCATGGAAGCTGTTAAAATCGGATGAGAAAGCTCTTGGTCTTTTCGAGGGAAAAGTTGCGATCTTTTTTCTTGTTTGCGTTGATGGCATCTGGAGGAGAAGATTCAATCACGAACTACATATGTGGGCTGTACGGCGGCATGTGCCTGGTTAAGCATCTATGGATACAACGCTTGAGATGGCTAGGCCATGTAGAGCGTATGGACAACACAGCTCCGGTCAGGAGATCGTGCCGGCTGGAGACGCTTGTTGGTAAAGGCCCAAGCACACACCGGGCTGTAGTGCCATCAAAAGAAGAAGAAGAAGTTAACTCAACATCTCTCTGAACAAAGTCGGAGGACTAAATTCTTATGAATCTGAATCTTATTTGGGCCCCTAGTTACTATGGGCCTATGGAAATGAGATATCTTATGAGTTGACATGAATGGGTTCAAACGGAAAAGTTCAGAACCTGAACTCGCTTTAGCTCTGCTGACTTCTTTCATCGGTTCGACACGGGGTAGCACCCATAAGCGCAAGGCTGTTTTCATGAAGCATTTCGAAAAACGCCCGGATTTGTGGCCGAACAATTTAAAGCTAATACTTGGTCAGGAATAACACTCTTAGATGTCCCGTCGCCAGCCGTGCGGTTATACTCATCTGGCGGTTCTCTGATCACATTACGATTGACGCCAGACACTCCTTCATTATCTTGGAAGTCCGGGCATTTTAATGATCCAGCGTCGACTCGGATTATAACTTTTTTACAGTCAAGGTACTGAATCGATGAAACAAACGAAGTCGATTAGGAATATCAAGATTGACATCGGAAACTTATTGTCGCAATAGACTGCCACGACCCTTTCTCATCACGTCTACATTCAAATTCAAGATTCGTAGTAATCTTAACCCATAGAGCAGCAAAGCAGTCTAAATCAGGAATGCCACCTATCGGTTTTAAACTTCTACCCCTGGTTTGATGATGAGGAAAAGGAAAGAGCACGAGAAACGTGACATTGAAAGTAAAAAGTACAATGATAGTACAATGAACGTGTCGAAGCTATAAAGTCAGGGCGAAAGCCTGCAAGAATAAACACAGACGACCTGTAGTGGACTCACAGCCAACGTTGAGAATATAAAAAGACCACTTCTGTAGACTGTTGCGGTTGTTTGATAGCCTGGTTTCAGGTCGGGAAGACTAAATATTTACATTACAGCAGATCGGAAATTTAAAGGTGGCACACCCCACATTTTCATCGACTTTCAAGCCGCATATGACAGGGTTTATAGAGGTCATCCAACGGCGCCGTGTCTTGCTTCGACACTCCTGGCAAACTCGTCAGGCAATGGAAATACTCGTTGTTTCATTACGGTTGCCAGGGACCGAGACCTTCGATGTTAATAATGATTCATGCGAGACGATGTATTGTCACGGGATTTCTTTAACATGATCCTTGAAAATTGGGGAACTGAATTACCAATTCAAGAGGTCCATAAAGCGGTTGAGAGAACTGAAGCAGAAGCAGCTAAAGTGGGTCTGCGGGTATATGAGGACAATTATGCACTTTCATAAAAAAAAAAAAAAAAAAGACGCGCAACATCGAGGTCTTGGCCAGAATGTCATGACAATTATAACTTCGAAGTAGCCATTAGTTACAAGTGTCAAGCAAGAAATAAAAATTGCCTTAAAATCCCTATGTTTCGCGAGCCTGGATGGGATTAAAGGGCATTTAAAGCTACATGCTGTCTTAATGATCGAGTTCCAGAAATGTTTACTTGTCACACTTCATTACTCGTAAACGGGCTAATGACTTAAAAAGTTTACAGTATCTCAAAAGTAAAATCTTACAAACCCATAAGCTGCGAAGTCTAATAAAAGAATAATTTTTAATTGCTCTTTCAGATCTCTTAAAACGAGGCAAAATCTTTCGAATGGTGGGATAGAATGCATCCATCGGCATGAGACACAGCAAAGTGTTACATGCATAACCTGTCACGTTGTAAGCAAAGCTTCCACTAAAGCCGCCATATAAATCACGTCAGAAATGACATGTCGACGATTGCGTAAACACCACATGGCGATCAAGTTGTTCAGAATACCTGCCATAGCACCACCGCAGAAGTCGTCTTCAATCGTCACACATATTGCCAGCTGCGTGTTTACACTGCTCAACTGCCGTAAATGTCAATCGATTCATCTTCATCCCCCGAACGTCCCATCATACCTCATGAACTAGATTCCAATATTTTCTCTCATTTGTATATCACATCTTCCCCTATAATCTATCTCAGTTAACGTCCTTGTCCCTATAACCACTCAGCCAATAGGTCAACATTTCCATACACTCCGTTTCGTAATCAAACACCGATTGCATAAGCAAATCTTGTTCATCCCGCTCCACGATACACACCATGTCACATTGCATAATACCAGTGCTCATCTTAACCGAGTCCATCGCAATGACTTTTAGAAACATAACAGTCAATTAAGAAGCACTTGCCACTAAGATACTAAATTAGCTACAGAAAAGCAAAGCAAACCAGTTTCTTATACAACTTGTCAAGATTATCGGATTATTGGACACTTGTTTGACTCTTGGATTATCTAGGGAAGAAGAAGATTCTTTGCGTAATACATTTCAAACCTTTCACTTTTTGTTTTTGTTCTCTTTGGCTTTTGTTCACTTTTTGTCGCCACGTCTGTAGCAAACGAAAAGTTCATGATTTCTTCTAATTGTTTTGCAAAATCCAAGTTCACGAAGAAGAATCGTGCTCCGGCGAGAGTTCTAAGACCCATGTTCGCCCATCGTGTGTGAACCACAGGAATCTGGAATCAGATTCGCTATCTATCCTACAGTCGACGGTGCGGCGAAGACAACAAAACAAACTCATAATTTTGAATGTAATGTTTGGTTGGTTTTATCGCCGCACGCCTCTTGGAATATCAAATTTAACTATCCGCCCGCCTTTCACTGCCCCGAGTGGTTTATCTTACGGTTTATTCGACTGATTATTGTGGAAAGCAGAATAGACACATTAGGGCAACGGCAATATTGCAGATTCAATTAAGAATGTTTCTTCTTTGTGCGCTAGTGGTCTTCAATTGATCGTGGGACGTGTTATGATGGTGCTTGGCCGGTGTTAAAACCTCTTCCATTCCATTCAGATCGGGTCGATTGGAATTCTTGGCGGGGGAATGGGCTGGTTTTTATGGACTTTATCAGAATCTAAATTATGTGGCTATGAGGTGAGCTTGAGTGGAGGAAAGGTGCGGTATCCGTGTTGTGGTTGTCCTTGTTTTTCTGTTTTTTTTTTGTTGATAATTTTGAATTTGTGAGAAGAGTTTGTCTGTGTGTTGCGGTATAACTTCCGGGATAAGTGTGGTTTTTAATGACAAATTGTTATTTGCGCGTTTATGGCACTTAAATTAAGAGATCAGAACGATGAATATGATCAAGATTGTTGAAGAACAATAGGTGCCGGTACAGATAATATTTAGTTCCTTCTAACCAAACTAATGCCTTTTGAAGCCGCAGACCTGACAGCGTTATTAATGTTCTGCTCGCATAAATGTCGGCAATGCCCGGGTTTCATCTACTTGCTCAAGGTAATAATTTAGTCAAACTTATTGCTTCAGGTCAGGTTTAAGGAAATAAGCAATGACTTGCTGCAGATTGTCGTCACGAAGTGATTGAGTGACAACTTGAGTTCTAAATGTCACGGTTTTGGTCTATCAAGCCCATCTTCAACTGAAAACGTTAGGCACGACTTGTCCGCATAGACATCTGCATAAATGTCAAAGCCACATTGGGCTATGATCATATGCAACCTGCAACCTCACGTGCATTTCAAGGCATAATCAAACCAACAGCTCTGACGAGGCTTAAATCAGGTATCGAAAATACCGTCCAACGGTCACAAATGCATAAATCATCGCATTGTTTCCAACGAGATGTTATTTCGTAATCCGTCGCAAGAATTTGAGAACCCTTCCCATGGTGTCGCAGGCCAACACCCGGCGCGACGGGAAGCCAGAGGTATTCGATTATTGTTAAATCCATCTCATCGCCTAATCGTGATTTGTATAATTTCTGTCGATTATTGAGTTTAGTTTTTTTTTCCTACTGTTTTTGGGTTTTTTTTACATACGACAAGGTTGATACCACGATTTGATGTGAAAAAAAAACTGGTTCTCGTGCCGGATGGATTGAAGGTTAATCAGTGTTTGGCTTAGATGTTTCACTGAATTGCATTTGAGGTAGCGTTTGATGTCGAATAAAAGGAGACCCTTTGTCTTTTCAGATGTCGAAAGAAGATGTTTCCAAAGATGTCCTTCGGATTATGCAGGAGACCAGCAAACCGTATTCAGTGAATGACATCGTTGAGAAGTGCGGCAAGGACTGCGGGAAAGCTGCTATTCAGAGGTAAATTGGTTTAAGGTTTGCTTGACCACTTATTCATTCCCCCCTTTCACAGGGCCCTTAACTCTCTCTTATTTCGTGAGAAAATCGTCGAGAAGACATTCGGGAAACAAAAGATCTACTTCATACGCCAGGCCGACAGTAGTCGCCAGGAGGTTTAATTCATCCTCAACTAACTCTTTCGATATCCCCAATTTCTTTATCGTTTGCAGATAAAGGCAGAGTTGCAGCTTCTTTCGCAGAAGCATACCGCCTTAGAAACAAGCCTAAGGACTAAGCAGGATAGAATCCGCGCGCTTGAATCCAGACTTAAATCATTCGCAAGTATTCCCAATTTGAAAACCCTCGAAAACGAAAAGAAGTCCTTACAAGAAGCTATTGATGAAGTCAATTCAAAACTCGATAACCTCAAGGCTAAACAGGGTGCTAAGGTAAGATAAAGGAAACAAGTCGAACGGTTTAAATATAAATCTCGCTTTAGATCTCAGCGGATGACGTAAAGAAAGTTGACAAGAAACACGCAATTCTCTTATCAACCTATCGCAAGCGAAAAAGGATTTGCACGGACTTAATCGAGGCGATAATGGAGGGCTATCCAAAGCCAAAGAAGCAATTGATTGAAGACGTTGGAATAGAGACAGATGAAGCTGTCGGATTTGTTGCACCTCACTGACGTTTTTTCTCTCGCGTAGAATAGCTTGCTGCTCTGTAATTATGTTTTTTGGAGGTCCTTATTGGTTTTATATTCATTTTAAAAATAAAATGTTCTTACATTAAAGACCTGAGGTGAGTTGTATATTTGAAAAATTAAAGGAAAAGTTGAAAGCTTTTGCTACAGCTACAGCTCTATGAATCTAGTGGCCCTAACCTAGTGGCCCTATGAACTTAGCCTTCTTTGAACTTGATCTGGTCTAAGATCTAGGACAACGTAAGTCACTATAGCTGTTTCAAGACGCCTGCTGTTTTAAGACGCCTACTGTTTCAAGAAGTCAGTCTCAAATCGGTTGATGTTTAAAGACACTGTTTGAGCCCCCAGTTGTGTCAAATTCGAGGTGTTCTAAAACGCCAGTTGTGCTAGGTTTCCAATTGTATCCAGACTCTAACTGTTTCGGAATCTCAGCTGTTCTATGAGTAAATCCTTAACTGCGCAGCAACCCTAGAAATGCAACCGCTTTAGAACCCTCTTCCTGGAATCCCATAAAAAGAATTCTAAAGACGTTAAGTGGAAGAGCAAGGTTTTCGACCAAGTCATACCTCGAGATTACACAATTACTGAACTCCAACAGAGCAATCGTTTGACCAGCTCTTTGACATATCACTACATTTTATTGGAGCCACATACTCTGATGCCAAGTACATCAACTATGGCGAGAAATGGACTTGCAAAGTGGCACGAAAGTGAACTCCATCGACCGTAATATGATGATCGTTTTAATCGAAGAAAAAATTCGGTCCAACCAAATCTCCGGTATGAATTCCACAACACACCGTCACTTTTTGTGAATGAACTGGAGACCCTGATCTAAAGCTGGACAAAACCATTAAGCCGAAAATGAGCTTCATCGCTGAAGTTGATTTTGGGGGAAATACAGAATTTTCTCCAAACTTTTACAGTGTCCAATCGAAAAAGTTTGCTTTAAATGAATAAGAGGCTTCAGTTCTTGAGTAAATTTGTTCTTCTAAGAATGTACACCAAGGCTTTACGCAAAATCCGCTACAATGTGGACTGAGAGGTTCCAAATTTTTGTGATCGGCATGAGATCGATTGATTTGGCTCATTTTACTACCGCATGTACAGCCTGTCTAGCGGGAGGATTATTACGATCGAGAATTGAAAGAAACGCTCTTAAGGTTGTGATCATCGACTCAGAATTTCGATAGAAACTTTTCGAACTTCCAAGCGTTGCTTGTTAGCAAACTTTATCATGTTAAAAATGACATCCTATTATGATGTTTGTTCAAAAAGTAAGGTGAATAAGGTTGTATTATGTTGTATGGTTGTATTATGTTTTCACATATGTTTTCATAGACATAAAGATTAGACTTGTTTTGGTGTGCTTGGCGATTTTTTCCTATCGACAAAATGTGGATCACTGAAACTGTATTAAATTTTGTGTGAAAAATAAAATTAAGTGCCCCAGCGTGCTTGAACGGTTCTCTGTCGTATTTGACGAGTATACTTTGAGCAAAAAAAAAATGTTTATAAGAGGTACCGAAAGAATGTTAATAACGAATCCCGCGTTGGAGGTCGAAGTAGTGAAGAAAATAGTTATTTGAGTATCGTCGATACGCTATCAGTGAAGGTGCTGAGGACATTGTCATATCAGTTGGCTAATACCATGGAATATTTTCAGATATTATGGGCTTGAAACGTATGTCAACATGAGCATCGCTCAGGAGCTGATAAGTGTCGATGATGATCCAGATTTACTAAAAAGGGTCGCTTAGCCCACTGTGACACTTTCCTCTTCCCAAAACTGAAAAGACGGTGGGGCTGAAAGGCGTATATCAATAGTGCTTTGAGGATTGGTCCACGAGGATCGTACTAAGAGTCGCATATAAATGCGAACATAGGAACGAGTTCTCTGTCGAACAAATCCCGTTGCTCTGTCAAGTGATAATTGTAATGAGCCTAATCAAGACGGTGAAATTAAAAACAATTTTAGAAACGCAACACTATGGTATTTCTTCTTCTTCTTAGCGGGCGCTACGGCTCGGGGTGAGCATGGGTCGCAACCAACATGCCTTTCCATCTAGCGTTGGTTGAGGTCGTCTTCCAGCTGTATGCGCCACCTTCGTTGCGACCGCCCTCTACTCCGTCGTTCCTCGGGCTTGGATTCGAAGACTCTCCGGGCTGCAGCTTAGACGTCCATTCGCTCTACATGGTCTAGCCGTGTTAAGCGTTGGATCCGTAGACGCCTGACCAGGCTCATGTCGCTGTACAACCCGTACAGTTCGTGGTTGAATCTTCTCCTCTATCCCCCGTCGGTATTGATAGGACCAAAAATCAAACGCAGTATCTTTCTCTCAAAACGGCCAAGCGCTTCTTCATGCACGTTTGATAGGGTCCATGCTTCTGCGCCATTTAGTAGGACTGGGATGATAAGGGTCTTGTATAGAGTCAACCTGGTCGTACGAAGGGGGCTCTACTTCACAATTGCCGCCTGAGCCCTAAAAAAAAGAGCGATTGGCAAGGGTTATCCTGCGTTTGATTTCAGAACTGATGTCGCTGTTCCAGGTAACTGCGGAGCCAAGGTAGATGAAGTCCTTGACTGCCAATATTGACGTTCTGGCCAAGACGTCGGTGATGAGCGTCCTTTTTTGATGACAGCATACATTTTGTTTTGCCGCTAGACCGAATTTAGCCGCTTCCGCTTCAATACTCGTAAACGTGTTACTGGCATCCCGCTGACTCCTTCCAATTATGTCAATGTCATCCGCGTAGGCGAGTAGTTGTGACGTTGTGCCACTCGTGTTGACCAGCGAGTTTCGTACAATTATTTTTAAGATAATGCTGAAAAAGTCACACGACAGCGCATCGCCCTGCCTAAATCCGTTTTTGACATCTGAGCTATCGATAAGGTCTGCACCGACTTGAATGGAGCAGCGAGCATTCTCCAAAGTCATCCTCCATAGTTTGACGAGCTTAGCAGGGATGTTTTATAGCTCGTCTCTAATTATGCTGTCGTATGCGACTTTGAAGTCGACAAATAGGTGGTGAGTGTCGACTTGAAATTCACTTGTCTTCTCCAGGATGTGCCGTAAAGTGAAGATTTGATCGATGGTGGACTTTCCTGGTCTGAAGCCACAGTGATAAGGACCTATCAGCTGGTTTACGAAGGGTTTCAGGCGTTCACACAGAACAGTAGAGAAGATTTTATAGGCGATGTTGAGGAGACTTATTCCTCTGTAGTTGGCGTAATCAAGGGGTCTTGTGGATCAGTGCTGAGGCTCTATTCCGCGGGTATGCTTTCCTCTGACCATATCTTATAGATGAGCTGGTGCATGCTCACGACTGGGTCATCCCCAGCTGCTTTGAAGAGCTCGGTAGGTAGTCCGTCTGCGTCAGCAGCTTTGTTAGACTTCAATTTAGATATGGCCATCTTAACTTCGGCTAGGTCAGGTGGACGGAATTCTCTGCGATCTTCGTCATTAAGGAATGAGAGGTTCTGCCTGACAACCTTATGTTGAATGGCATCGCCGTTATACAGCCTGCAGAAGAGGTTTTCCCATATTCTCAGCACCGACTGTGATTCTACTACAAGATGTCCATTTTCGTCTCTGCAGGTTCTGGCTTTACAACGTTGGCATGTTCGTTTTATCCTTTGATATAAGTTTCGACGGTCATGCCTGCGGTAGCACTTCACCAGGTCTTCGATCGCGCGAGGCTTTGTATGCATCCTGCTTCGCTGCATGCATTTCCCTACATTCGCCTTCGAACCAGCTGTTCCTTCGTGGTGGAATCTTGTGGCCCAGAATTTCGGAGGCAGTGCTTTCCAGGGCCTGTTTACAAAGGTTCCATTGTTGCTCAATTGACTGAGTGGCGGATGGGGGTGCATAGGAGAGCTTAAGGGAAACACGTTCGGCAAAAGCACTGGCAGTTTCTGGCGATAGTAGCTTTTCGACGTAAAATTTGTGTGTTCTGGCTCTACTCCACTGCATCCTTGATATCCGTAGGCGCATCTTGGCTACTACAAGATAGTGGTTCGAGTCGATGTTAGCACCTCGGAATGTTCGAACATCAGGAATAGTGGAGGAGTGTCTGACGTCGATCACGATGTGATCAATTTGGTTGGTGGTTGATTGATCTGGCGACCGCCAGGTGCCTTTGTGTATTTTGAGGTACAGGAAACGGCTACTGGCTAGAAAGAGGTTTCGCCCCGTTGCAAGATCGATAAGCCTGATTCCGTTATCGGATGTGGTGTCATGCAGGCTGTGTTTACCGATGACCCACTCAAAGATGTTTGCCTTACCCAGCCTTGCATTAAAGACTCTTAGTACAATTTTGATGTCATAGCTTTGGCATTGCGCATATGTTCTGTCTAGGAGCTCATAAAACTAATCTTTGACATAGTCATTCTCGTCTTCCGTGGGGTCGTGGGCGCAGATCAGGCTGATGTTAGTAAATTTTGCCTTGATGCGGATCGTTATGAGGCCTTCGCTCACATGCCGAAAGCTTAAGACTTTTTGCCTGGAACAACATATCCGCACCCGAACAGTCGTTGTCCCCTCTCCTTATAGCACTCGCCATAGTAGATGTCATAGTTTTTCATCCGTATTTTGCCCGGTCCATCCTATCGCATTTCTCTCAGATGGCGGTTCAGTCCGCTTTATAACGGTATAAGGCGTCCGCAAGTTGTTCGGCTGCATGTGGTCTGTTTAAGGACTTAACATTCCACGTGCAGATCCGAGTCGTGTCGTGTCGTTGTCCTTTGTTTTCTTTTTTATTTTCCGTGGGTCGCCAACGTGAATCCGCTTCGTTCTATCCGAGGCTTTCGGTTGTTTCGGAGCTTTTGTTTTTTTTACGTTTACGGCTTGCTAGGCCATAGTCCAAACGACACTAACCCTGTCGGATGCTCGCCATTCGCCCTCTTCCGTTAGTAATTTCCTAGGTTAGGACATTTCTAGATGGTACCGTGAGGTGGTGGGAGAAGAGCATAACTAACAATGCTACAGTCGACTGCAGTAGCACTATGGAACTAGCCCTGTGAAATTTGGTTCCTGACTAAGATGGAGGTAAAAACTTTGGGTATTTTAAAACTAGATCTTAAGGAGAGTCTTTGCTGAAAAACTTGACGAAGAAACAGTCGAATTAAAAAATCATAAGCAGGACACTTTGACGCAGAGTCAAAATAAAAATGAGAAGAAATGAGGAAAAAAAAACAACAATAAAGCCCGCGCCACGATGGGAGGACCTAGAAGAGATGACGAAGAGTTGTCAATTAAGCTATGAACTTCGTGGCATTTTCAATTTATCAACGTTATTTAATGGAAACGATAATCAAACCAACTTTATAAATTCTCTTGGATATGCCTCTTAAGTGTGGTTTCTTTATCAACATGTTCACATTTCTAGGACCAAGTGAATCCAACGCACAGTTTGCTCATCGCGGTCCGTCCTGGAGCAATACTTTGTGTCTATCTCCCTACAAGACCACAAGGCAACTAGCCTGAAATCGTGTTGAGTGGACAGGCTTTTTGTGTGGAGACCAGCTGAAAATAAATGAGACTTGCACTTTTTTAAAACTCTGTCTAGCCTAAGGCTCAAGATTGCTTAAGTGAAGCATGATGGCTACAATTAAGGCAATGTGAACTGGCTACGTAAGGTGAGTGGAGAAATTTACAAGAAAAGGTAAGAATGGCTTTTCCCTTAGATTTCTTAGTTTTGGGGTCACATGCTCTTTCCTTAACATTAAAGATGTCTAGACAATGTTGTCTGAAAACTCATTGTAAATTCATGATCATTGGTACCCGCACGATATCATTTCATTGCTAAATTATATTGTAATTCGTTTTTGTTAAGAGTCTTTAAGGCGTTACACAGCCTTAGCATATGGTACGTTTGCTCTATTTGGAAGCAATCATTTGTAGATCCGTGAAATAACGCGCGCTTCTACTGGAATTCAGCTGAAACCCACTTTATTGCCTACTTAATGTCAATTCTTGGATTGCTTCCATTTCCGGAGCACCTTTATATCGTGTGCTCATGTCTAACAACTTACATATTTGCAATCACACCAGGACCGATCGCGGGAATTTCACAACCTGAAGTGGAAAAGAAGAAAAAAAAAATCTTAAAACTGCCACGCCACGGACTACCCATTGAGCTTAACAAATTTGTACTTCTAAACCGTCTGGACACTAGTTCGACTATAGGAAATTAACATAAACAACCACGTAGTCGTTACTCGCACTCGTACCCAATGTAGACTTGTTATTTTAAACCCAATGAATGAGCTGACTTGATTGGTAGTCTTTGGATACAAATATGCATCCACATGTGGTGCGCATGGAGTGGGTAACGAAAACAGAAATGAATTAACGTAGCAATTGGACAAAAGACATGTTTACCTAAGTCGTGGACATTTTAATCTAAGGTAGTCGGTATAGGGTATCTCTATTGTTCTTAGCGACTGGATGGATTGGTGTTGATGTCTTAAACACTAGCAAGACTAATAGCACTTTACAAATCTTGCCCGACGGGTATGGGCAATTTTCCAGCGGGCATGTGTCCATATACCCATATCAGTTGTTAATTAAAAATTTGTTAAAAAAGTTATGATCGCCATTAAATCGCTAATGATTTTCAGTGCCAATCGAGCAATAGCTGGTTTCCACGCTCACGCAGCGTTAAACCGCATAAAACGCGAGCACACGATTACTTTGTCGCTAATACCCCCGTGACTAGTTAATTGACATTTTACGCCATCTATTGGCATATTTTGTAATCGCAGTTGTAAAATCATCGACATACGTCGGGTAGGGGTGCTAAATTCGGAAGATGATCGATACTATAGGTAGACGTCGAAGTGGCATGGCGATCGTAGCGATCGTGCAGCTTTTCCTCTCGTCCAAAGTAACTTTTCAAGGCGTTTTAGTGGCAATAGTATTTCCGAAAGTTGCTTTTCTGTACACGCACAGGTGACAAGTCCACCTTACGGTGGTATCCTGTTCGATCACACTTCAATGAGCCAGTCCCACCATATATCAATCCGACCGGGTATTTGCATTGGGTTTCCTATATGATCGAATTTGTCAAAAAAAAAAGTTATTAGTTAAGGGGCGCCTGCCTGAGAGCTTGTTAACCACCACCACTACCTTTACTGCCGATCGCGACAGATCGACCGGTTTCCTTTCTAACTCGGGCGGATAGGGGAAAAAAAAGAGTGAATTCCGCATGGCCAAAAGGAAATAGGAAAATCGGGGCGAAAAATAGAAGAAAACCCAATCGATTTGGGCAAATGGATTTCTATTGCGAAATTTCGACGAGCCTTGCTTGCCTGCCCACTCTCCAAAGTGCTGTCGGTTTACCTTCAGGCCACTCACTCACTCATTCGCTTGCTTATTTATTTACTCCTGTGACACGCGTCGCTGTCGCTCGCTGTGGTCTAGCCCCGCATATTGCATATTTGATAAGAGCGATTGCCCAATAGTACGTTAGTGGAGCACAGCGAAAAGACGGCAATGTCCTTTAGATCATGCAAAACTGCCACAACGCGGAACCCACAGTGCGCGTGTGTATGGTGCGCTATAAATTCTAGTGTACACCCGCTCGAGGTGTATGAAATAGCAGCAGCACACGATCAAGACGCCCACGATTTCGAGCGACTCACATCTATTATGCTCGTAATAAGGGTAAAGGCATAGCCATGGGCTTGGGGATAGGCAGAGGCATATGCCCGAAGCTGTAGAGACGGATATTGATATTTAGCATATAGATTCGCATACGTTATGCACCTGGTCTTGAAGGAGTGTGACCTCAACGACAGTTGGAGAAGAAAAAAAACAACCGAAATTCTCGTCTCGATTATGATTGGGAGTACAGAGAATGGAATTGAATATTTGGCACGACTTGATCGGCAGGTAAGGGACACGGGACAATACCTACAGGTGAGATCGTTTATCTGTTGTTTTCGTTTTGTTATTCGACTTGCGGAGGTGTTCGGAATTGGATTGTAATGAGATTGGGTTGGATTTAGTGGAATTTTTAGGGATCGATGGAATGTCGGTTAATTTAGTGTAACACAGATTGAGACGATGATAGGGCACAACAAGTGTTCAAACTAGAGCGACTTGGGCTAGGTGCTGTCGATTTCTTGGCGAGATTTGGAGGTTACACCTACGACGCTTAAGTTGAACGAATTGTAGGTGTGTTGAAGGCAAACAGAAGCCAAATTCGAGCATTGTATTAGGGTTCAACTAGTAATCCAATAACTGGAGCAATTGCGATATATGGTCAGATTTATTTTTAATTGGAGTGCCGCAAGAGTCCATTTTAGGTCCTAAGCTATTTGTATTTGAATTATACTGACATATCTTTATATATCTTTACGAGCAGCTAGAGATTAGTCTCAACAAATAATTTGCCGTCAAGCGGAAACGAGACCATAAGTCAGTGATTGATTGTAATCCAAAGTTGGTGTATTGCGTCTCAATAAGATTGAGATTTGGTTGGATGGAATGCGATAGGGGTTGAGATGCTTTTACTGAATTAGATGGGTGTACAAACCGATGACTGAGGCGCGTACTCTGGCGATTGAAGCGCTGGAACTGGATCCTGACTGGCGACTGTTAAACACTGGGATTGGGAAGGAAAAGGGCTGGAAATTCGTAAGTCGGATTCATCACATTCTCATAAATGAGATATTAGTACCTGCTTTTCATGGTAGAATGCAACTTTCTAACAGACTTCGTTAATGTAGTAATATCATTCGCATATTCCTTGTAAGGATTACGAAATCCTTGAAAATTTCGTCGCAATTCTAACGCCGTTCGAGCATCATTCAAGTGAATCTCCTTTAAATGAGCATGACTACCTTGCAACACATCCTGAGCAAATCACAACCCATTAGTCTAACGAAATACCAATATATCCAAGAATGCAAGCTGCAACAACAAGGTGCCGCGAAACGCTAGCAAGTACTTAACACATTTACATAACCGCAACCGAATCGAGTTTGCAATCGACGTCAATTCAACTCCAAGTGAATCACTGGATCCATACTCAAGAAGTTAAACATTTAACCAGTCACTAGCTTGACTTAAATTAAGACCGCATTTCAGGGAAGTCACCGACGAAGCCATAGAGCCACTCGGTATGATCGCATTCAGCACCATCGTAACCGTTCGTATCCATTCAGTCGTATTGGAATTTGTCGGTTACAAATTGTTTCGGTGCTTGAACGAATGTGTTACTGCTGCGCAAGTTTTTGTTGCATTCCGGGGTTACCTTTCGCTTATTCGAGGAATAAAGATCGAAATCAGCGCATTTTGTATTGTCATACTTCTGGAATACGAATATAGAGGTAACAAAACACACATTTGGTTGTAGTTTGATTTGGGTAATTATGAGATAAAAGATAGTTGGATACTGGGCTCTGGCTTTAGTGTAGCGTGGGATTCATATGATGTCCTTAAGCTTC
The DNA here is from genome assembly GCA_958301585.1 of Merodon equestris. Taxonomy (NCBI): domain Eukaryota; kingdom Metazoa; phylum Arthropoda; class Insecta; order Diptera; family Syrphidae; genus Merodon; species Merodon equestris. Next base: position 113,586,067 of record OY284416.1, read on the forward strand.
ACGATATGTCGTGACAGTGGTTTGAGAGTTTAACGATTTCCGCGTTATGGGTAGGAGTATGGGCATTCAACTTTGGATTATTGCTGAGTCAATGAATTTGAATTCAATTGTTGACTTATGGGTGACTTGTGCAGCGCTTCCTACGCTGTGCGCTCATTCAATCTGGAAAAGGAAGTCTTAAGCTGACTATGCTGGGGAGATATACATCAATTAGTTTAGATAACGTAATTATAGAAGGACTTTTACGTAACTAACTTTTGTTTGTTCAACAACCATTTGTCTGTTCGGTGACTTATCTAAGCCGTATATAGGGCATGTTCAAAAAGTCATGGGATTTTTGTACTCTCGATAGTTGTATTAATCCGATTTGCGCGACTTTTTCATTACTCTATTGATAAATATGGTTGGAAGCTACTTGTACAATGAGGATGGTATTCTGCTTAAGGTGTCTGAGCAGAGTTGGCACTCTGTCTTAGAAGGTCTTCATTTTACTTACAACATCATGTCTCAGATCGCTGACATAGACAAAGATAGGTAGACAAAGATTCGGCGGACCCCACAAGCGGACCAGTAGGAATGCAGTTAAGTGGGAAGGTTATGGTCCTACACTTCTGACCATAACGACGCCGGGATAAAAAGGAAAAGAAGAAGGTAGACAAAGATTCCTTCTATACACAAAATGCTTGAACTTTATCTCAATAGGACGGATTTTCTGATTTTTACGCCTTATTTCCTATATATACTGAGTTCATTTCAGATTTAGAAATACCATATAACGTTTCGGCACCTATTCGTATGGACTAGTATTTACTAGAGAAGCTTTTTCTGCCAAGAAGGTCAGCAATTTCGTAACCACTAATGCTTCAGCTTTTCTGTTGGAAAGTATGTTATAATTTTGTCTCTGGTGCCAGGCTTCAGCATGTAGGAGTACAGATAGAGACTGGATAAAAGTTCTCGTGCCATGAAAACCCTGCAGTTTGGTCCAAAAATATCAGTGCCAATCTCTGATTTCATCTTTGAGTCATCTAAGATCTATCATATACGAGTATCTTACATTTCTTGTTAAAGTCCGCGCTTACTATTAGGAGCACGGAAAGTTGGTGATGGATGGACATGTGCCTCGAAAGTCTGCACGTCGAAGTATTTTCCCAACGAAGGAGTCTTAATGTTCGGGCTGCTGTTGGGCAAGATCTCTCTTATGCCGTTCTCTTTGAGGACGTTCGACTTTTGTGATTATACTTTCCTGCTCGGTTTTTTCCACGATACACAGAGCCAAAAGTTATGTATGTTCTCGCTAGGGAATTCATTTTGGCTTTTTAGTGATTATTTGTTATAATACGGCTTTGAAAGATCGTCCTAATCCATTGTGGTTGGTGGGCTGAATTAGGTCCCAGATAACGCGACATAATCGAGTCGTAGCTAGTATTATCGAATAACCCCTCGTTATCGACGAAGGTTGATCTCTACATGCGGTTTCGTTATTGGAGGTAGACTTACTTGCGGTCACGCCCCCACCAACGACAAGGATGACGCTACAAAGGACGACTTCTACGATCTCCTAGATAGAACATACGCATAATGTCCCAGATTTGACCGTGAAACTGGGTAAAGAAGTCGCTTTTGATGGGGTCATTGGGAAGCACAGCCTACGCAATACCACATCCGTAAATGGATTCAGGCTGATAGACTTCGCAACGGGGCGAAATCTTCTAGTTGCTAGCACGCGTTTTCCGCATCTCAATATTCACAAGGGGACCTGGCGATCTCCGGATCAATCAATCGTCAACCAGATTGACTACATTGCGATTGATGGCAGGCACGATGTACGGGCTTTCCGAGGAGTCAACATCGACTCGAACAACTATTTTGTGGCAGCCAGGTTACGATTGCGAATATGCCTGGCTCAGAAAAATCGAGTAAGGGCTGCGGCATATAACGTTGCAATGCTGCAAACGCATGAGACCGCCCGAGCATATGCCGATCTCGTCTCCCTCAGGCTCTCGGAAAACCCTCCAACACCTGCTTAATCCGTACAAAACCAATGAACCCGCTGCCAACAAGCCTAAGAGAGTGCTGCCACTGAGGTACTGGGTTTCAAAACGCCGCCAACAAGGAACTCATGGTTTGACGGCGAGTGTAGGAAGGCACATGCAGCCAAGCAGCAGGCCTATCGAGCGGCGCTACACAGAAAGACGAGAGCTAGTCGTGGCTCGAGAGCTAGTATGGGCAGAAGAAGAGGGAAAAGAAGAAAAAAAGAGAGCATGATGGCTCTCGATCGAAGAGATAGATAGAGGCTATCGCAGGAATGACTTTCGGAGGTTTTATTGATGAATAAAACAAGCTTGCCAAGGGTATAAAACCAGAACGGAAGCCTGCAGGGTCGAAAATGGAGACCTACGACTAGTTGTAGATTCGCAGTGGGTACTAAGAATGTGGAAAGAATACTTCTGCGGGCTGTATAACGGCGATGACGAAATAGATTCCGCTGTTAGGCAGGATGACCCATTCACAACGTACGATGATAGTAGAGAATTCCGTCCCCCTGATATGGACGAAGTTAGGAATGCCTTTTTTAAGCTTAAGTCCAATAAAGCTGCTGGAGCAGACCTGGTTGGGAGTGTGCACCAGCTCACCTGCAAGATATGGTAAGAGGAATGCATGCCCGATGAATGGAATCTTAGTGTCGTTTGCCCGAACCACAAGAAAGGAGACCCCTTTTCCTGCGCCAAGTACAGAGGTATAAGTCTTCTGAACATCGCTTACAAGATCTTTTCTACTGTTTTGTGTGAATGCCCGAAACCGTACTGATAAGCTGTATCAGTGTAGTTTCAGGCCCGGGAAGTGCACTATCGATCAAATATTCACACTACGGCAGATCCTGAAGGAGCCAACCAAACCAAAAACCAACGAGTTCCAGATCGACACACACCATCGATTTGTCGACTTTTGAGGCATACGAGAGCTAAACAGCGCTTTGTCTAGTTTTGACATCCGTGCCAAACTCATCAGGTTGTGGAGGATGACCTTGGAGAATTCTCGCTGCTCCATCAGGGTCGAAAGCAACCTAACCGAGTTCTATAATGTGAAAAAAGGTTTTAGACAGGGCAAAACGCTATCGCGGGACTTTTTCAAGTTCATCTTTGAATGAATCTCACTGGTCAAAACGAGGGGCACGATCTTTTCAAGTCCGTACAACTGTTCGCTTATGCCGATGACATTGCCATAATTGGTCGAATTCAGCGAGATATCAATGCGGCATTTACGAGCATTCAGACGGAAGCGACTAAGATGGGACTGTCGAAAAAAGACACGAAACACCGGCGTCTTGGCCAGGGCGCACATATTGGCAGGCATAATTTCGAGGTAGTCAAGGACTTCGTCTACCTTGGCTCCGCAGTGACATGCCGCAATGACATCAGTGCCGAAATCAAGCGCAGAAAAACTCTTGCCAATCGCTGTTTCTTTGGGCTCGGGAGGCAATTGAGAAGCAGAGCCCTCGATCGGAAAACCAAGGTGACCCTAATCATCATCATGGACCTTATCGAAAGCGGATGAGGTGGCCCTAGGTCGTTTTGAGAGAAAAATTCTGCGCTCGATCTTTGGTCCGGTCTGCGTAAATGGGGAATGGAGGAGAAGACTAAAGACTGAATTGTACGAGCGTAGAACGGCGACTACGAAGAATCCAACGCTTAAGATGGCTAAGCCATGTAGAGCGCATGAACACCACAGCTCCGGCCCGAAGCACCGCCCTGAGGGGCGCCATGGTAGGGGCCAGCCGAATTTAAGGTGGCGCACGCAAGTGGAAAGAGATATCAACTAACTAGGCGTGCGGCGGTGGAGAATGTTGGGGAAAGATCGTGCCCGTTGGAGTTTTGAAGGAGGCCCAGATTCGCCACGAGCTCTAGCGCCGAAGAAGAAGAAGAAGACGCTTTTGATATTTCAAGGAATTTTTTTATCGGCTTCTAAAAGGAACAACATTAGACTGGTAAGACTATAGGATCTAGGAAGCTCGCTGGATTTTTCGGTTTTTGGTAAGAAAACTAAATCTAAGTTAAACTTAAATAGGCCAGACTCTTCGTTTGATAGGAATTTAGGATTTAAAGAAACTGATTGCTACTTTATTCTATGTATAAGTGCTAAAAGCTTGTAGGACGGATTGTTGGTTCTATTAGGCCGTTATATATAAAATTGCCGATCTATTGATCATTCTTAAACTGATCTTTGTTGCGTGAGGTTGTGGAGGGAAAGTGCTGGCAAAGCTAAACTCGAGTATGGTTTAACCTCTCGCTATAGGGAGCGCCGTGGCGCAGTGGGTAGTGTGTCGGCCGCTGACGCAAGATGAGCGAGTTCGGATCCCGATAACACCAACGCCATCGAATGATTATTTCGCGGCTTCCCTCCTCGGCGGGGTACTGGCAAAACTCCCCGTTGTACACTTGCCATGAAAAAGCTTCTAGGCTCTCGCCGTTCGGAATCGGCATTAAGCTTTAGGTTCCGTTCACTTGTGTGAAAAACAAATCTCACACAGCATAAGTGAATAAAAAGAAGCTTGGCTTTGGCTCCACATGAGCTCTAACGCCATCTAAGGTGTCTGTCTGGCAGTACAATGGACCAGTATTTGTGTCTGAGTGCTCCAACAGATAGCAGAAGCCTCCAACAAAAAAAAAAACCTCTCGCTATTTAATCTGTTAGCTCACTGAGTTAATATTTCTCACACATATGGAGTGGTTGCAGCACACAACATGAACGCAGCCTTTCATTGGGGTACGTGGAGACAGAGAATAGCAAATCTGGCTTACAAAATTTGGTAAAGAAGAAGAAGTCACTAGAAAATTAACTAAAAAGTAGACCTAATGAAGAACTTGCAGCAGCTGCTCTTGTTGCAAGGTACAAAGCCTTCACTCTATCAATGAGTCATTACCTTTCAGCCTTTTTAAAAAAAATAAAGACTAGGTGGCCCACTTGTTAATAGGCATGGTCATATACTACTGCTTGATAATGGATAGTGATGACCACACACAGCACAATCAACGTTCGTTGAAGTTTTGTTCATCCGCCTTATTCGCCTGACTTGAGTGATTACCATCTTTTTCGAAGTTTGATGGCATAAAGACTTCCTAGCTCACTAGGAAAAAGGCATTTTCTAAAGAAGCACATTTATTTTACTGGAAAGTTGGAAAAAATCAATTGATGTAGATGGACATTTTTTTAAAACAAATTTGGTCCAATTCAAAAAAGTTAAAAAAGTTAAAACGTTACTCATAGAAATCGGCAGCTTCATGTGCCATTACCTAATATTTCTCGGAGCCATGTTCCCAATGATGCAAAACTGAACCAAGGGAACTTACCTCGAATAAAGTATCGAGGGTTTCCCTTCGATTGGCAGTGAAGGTGCCATCCAGTTCGCGGAACAGTTCCAATTTGTTAGTGTGCGCTTCAGACAGAGCTTTGTAAAGGCAAGCGGTCTGTAATCAATATTTTCTCTAAGACAATCTTTTCGATTTTCTAAAATATAGGTTTTAATAAGTGAGAGCTGAGCTTACGCCATGTTTACGGCGTTCTGTCAAGGTACACACCGTCTGTCTGTGTCTTTTAGCTATTCTATGACTTTTTCTCTTCCAACAATAAAGAGAAGCTTAAAGTGTCGCCGTTTCGCGATTATAAATGATACTAAGGGCACATCATCCACAGAGTCAAAGAGGTTTTCACAGGTTTTATGAGGATTATATAGGTAAAAAGCTTCCCGAATAGGTACCAATTAAGCTATGAATTTTAGATTTCATTTTAGGAATTATTCTTCTTAAAATCCAAGTGAAAGATCGTGAGAACGATCATTATTACTCTTGGAAACTTTTTAGAGATCGGTTGTGAAGAATAAAGAAAAGACTGATGGCAAACAAAAGCAAGACAAATATTCAACCTGAATTTGGTATTAAATATTTGGGGTCCCTCATTATGCATAAGTGATCTTTATAGCGATCGTTTATCTCAAGCATTCGTTCCAAGGGTAGTGCATGCGTGGGCAAAAACAAAAATGCCTAAATTGGTCTAACCAAGGACTGAAGCATTAAAAACGTCTCATTTCCCACTTATCACGTCACTTTGGTTACACACTTGATCGCTGATAATCGTTTATCGGCGAGTAATATGTCTTACGAAATTCTCTCCTCCGACAACTATTCATCGTCATTTCAGCTGGCCTCCAAGTGTCATTGCCAAGATTTTATTTAATTTCATAATCTAATCTGATAATCTGAAAAGGCAAAAGTACCCCTTCAGTCTATCGAAATCATTTCCAGATGTAAAGTCTACAGGCGGTCATCAAACCTAACATTTGTCATACAACACTATATCATAAATCAAGAGCCTCGTAGCTATCCATAACAATTTCATTAGGTTGCAACGAAATATCAGTCCTCTTAACATCGTCTAACTTCAGCTATCTGTCTTTCATTACATCGCACATCACCTCGCCATAGCAGCGCCATAATGTAGTACTTCGTGACCAGACATCTCGCACCTGCTTTTACAAATCCATTGACTCGGAGAAAAATAGAAGAAAAACTCAACCCAACTGAAAACATCTTCACCGCCAGTTACGTAACATTTTACATTCAAACATAAATCGGACTTGACCCGATGCCAAGTATGCTGCATTGATACTCGCCTGATGCGACACACGTACTCGTACCACTACCAATAGTCTAGACAGTCGAGTCAATGAATCATTCTGTGCTAGTGAACCGTGCAAGTATGTTGAATGAGATATTTTCCACCTCTTACTGGGGGTCAAGATGCCATTTAACGGAATTTAATCGAGCTGATTAGCCAATTCGCGATGGAAATTTAAAAAACTCACCCTAGAAATGATGATACCAGCTATACTGATGCGAATCTTTGGTCCTTTCAGTAAACGATACCGCAGGTCTACGCCGTTCCAGAATGAGATAAAGTAACGCTTCACCTAAACCAAAAATGATTTATTCACAAAACAAAATCAAGTCAAAGCAACGTGAAGGACACTCACCTGTAAATTATCACCGCCATGAAGTCTGTATCCATCATAATCCACAATGACCAAGATCTCGGGATAGATCATATAAGGTGCTTCACGTTTCGTACGACTGGAGCGTTGCGACGCCTCGTCTTTGTCGGCTGCTGATCGCTTTGTTCTTCCGCTCGAATGTGCCGACAAAATGGATGATATGCTCTTCTGTTTATTACTTGTCTCAATGTCGTCGGGTTCCATGAAGGCTACACAAAAAAAAAATAAAACAAGGAACGATTGAAGGTATGAGTCCATGTTGGCAATTAGTGATTTCATTTGTTGCAATCAGAATTAATTGAAGCAATTGTTGGGAATGCGCATAAGGGATATTGTAGACTTTCACCTCGGCGACGTTGTTATCTTCCTGACCACGCTTTGGATTCGCGTTAATTAATTGCTTTATCTCGGTCCCAACACCTACAGACAGACAGTACCTGGGTTTCGAATCGCATGAGGAAAGGGCTTATCGGTGAAAGTGAGAGAGAGGAATAATTAAGAGAACAACGAAGGATTGAGGATCGACGATCGGGTAACAAGTACAGCGAGCCAATTAAATTGTAATGAGTATATCGTGTCATCTTTAATTGGCCTTGCGCAACTCGAGGTAATGAATGAGGAACTGCTTGCGTGCAGCTCGGGTATCAGTTTCGTAAGGATAATGCTGGTTATCAAGGGGGAGTTAAACTGAATGTAACTGTCATGGGTTGGAGCAGTTTAAGTGATTATGAAGATATTGAAATATTTGCAATTATTTTGACTTGGTACTTTGGAAACAAAGGCTGTTCCAAGCTCAAAGTTTTTTGGCAAGAACATACTTTTCTTGACCTTTTCCAGTCAAAGTAGACTTACGAGTACTAATGTCAGAGTTATCTTTGAACATAGTATCGTTAAGCGAAGGGACAAAAAGGGGTGGGAGAACGTTTCCTGTGATACATCCTTTCATAGTAGCCTTGGAATAAGGGGGTCTTAAAGCCTTCTTCGGATTTAATACCGCGATGGGAGTAATCTTTATAGACATGCTCATAAACAATGCGGGTAAATCCACTTAGACAACCAAGGCGAAGGAAAGAAGAAAAAAGGAACGAACTTGCTGTACAACAAACCTAGAATAGAAGCTTGTAGGGACGAATGGGGACACCTATTGTAATATTTGAGTCGCACCAAATGTTGATGTATAGAAAGGACAGTATCGGCAGCTAAAGCGTGTCCACAAGGTGTAGTCCTTTCACCACTCCTCTGGTCAATAGTCATCTACGAGCTACTCAACAAGTTAACCAACCATCGGATACGCCGATGACGTTGTAGTTATTGTTACAGGTAAATGCGAAATTTCTGCCTGTGCACGCATGCAATTGGCGCTTTAATCTATCTCTGACTGGTGTAGCTGATATCGATAAGCTCAACTAAGACAACCTTAGTCCCGTTTACAAATAGGAGGAAAATACAACCTGGCCCCGTCTCTAAACGGTACAAACATTGGATGTTCAACAGAACTGAAGTATCGCAAACTTAACTCGAACTCCAACGTCAAATGCCAACTTGCAAAGGCGACTAAGGCACTATGGGCCTGTCGACGCACTTACGGTAAAACTTGGGTGTTGAAACATAAGGTACTCCAGTGGTTAAATACTGCGATAGTAATGTCTACCGTCACTTACCCGTCTGCCGTATGGTGGACAACTTTTTATAACTTTTTATTTTTTATTTTTTATTTTATAGGGTTCGTGCAGATTCAAAGAGTGTACGCTCTCATGGCGTTTATCACACAGCCTGGACGGTTTGTGTCGCTACTGATGTTCGTTCACTATTCTCCATGGGTGGTTGTCCTAGATAGACTTTTTCGAGAGATTCGACTGAATTTGTCGCGTTGCTTGTAGTTCACAGTAACTCTTCTGTTTCCATGTTATTAAGGTGTTATATTGGAAATGCATACACAGAGTATGAATTTTGAAGTGATCTTATGCTGCGAGTGTTACGCCTTCGTCAGCATTTTTTGATCATCTTTCACTCACAAATGACAATTTTTCCGTATAGGAATTGTTCGTCGCTATGGACAGTCGATTATGATTACCATTGCACCACAACCACCCCCGACAATAGTTAAACTTCAACGCCTTCAGAGACTAGGATGTCTCGGCATTACAGGTGTCATGCCAACTTACCCAAAGGTAGCCCAAGAGGCATTGATCGGAATTGCTCGACTGCACCTTTTTATTAAAAAGGTTGCAATACGTAGTGCAATCAGACTCCTCCGGTCGAAAACAGAGCAGCAATGTATAACATTGGGTCGCATGTCTATCCTACAACATCCTCCTAAGCTAGATATGATTACCACAGTTTCCGACGCATTACCATACGCGTTCATTTTTGATGAACGATTTGAGATACTGATCCTAAATCGCACAGCATGGGAAAGCGGCGACCACTTGCTAAATGTTAAACGCCTCAGGTGGTGCTCAGATCGCACCAAAATAGATTCCGTTGTTGGCGCTGGCATTTTTGGAGAAAATCTAGTATACGCCTGCACGCCTACGCAATACCTGCACTTTGTGAACTATGATCGAAGAAATTCGGCCCCTGAATGAACACTCTATTAATATTCTCAAATAAAATAGAGTCGATACCAAAAGAGTGGTCTGCTACTTTTCGGGTCACTGTAGTGTGAGATATCATCTTAATCCGAGTGTCGACTCCGTCTACAGGACGAGGAACCTATGTGTGTGTGCTCCCCTCTGCCATCTTAGGAAGCTTATCCTCCTCAGAGAAATCATACGAGGGTGGACCGATAAGTACTTAGCCTCACCGCCAGATGGCGCCAGTATCGCAAGAGCAACTTACTATCGTGTGGTACATTCTAGTAGACGGCTACTGGCGATCAGCCGGATCGGACTCGTGGTTTTGTTTTGACCGCGTGTGGAAGCGGAAGTGTCCGCGGATTTCAGAAAAATGGAAAAAGAGCAATATCGGTCGGTGATTCGATTCTTGGTTATGGAAGGGATATCGCGCAGCGAAATCAAAGAGCGTTTAGATGCTGTGTTTGGTGACTCTTCTCCTTCGATGGCGACTATCAAAAATTGGTTTAACGAGTTTCAACGTGGTCGCACGTCGGTTTTTGATGAGCCACGTCCAGGTGCCCCGAAAATGGCTACCACGGAGAATAACGTGACAAAAATCCACGATCTCGTATTGGCAGACCGCCGATTGAGGGTGCGCTAGATAGCTGAGACAGTAGGCATTTCAAAAGATCACGTGGGTCATATCCTGCATGAAATGTTGTGCATGAGAAAGTTGTCGGCGCGATGGGTGCCGCGTTTGCTCAATCCGGACAAGAAGCGCAACCGTTAGACCACTTCAGAGCAATATTTGACACTGTTTAAGCGCAATCCGAAGGAGTTTCTGCGTCGTTTCGTGACAGTCGGCGAAACATGGATCCACTGGTATACACCAGAGACCAAGGAACAGTGGAAACAGTGGACTTCACCCGGCGAACGTGCTCCTAAGAAGGCGAAAACTGTCCCATCGGCCGGAAAGGTGATGGCCACCGTTTTCTGGGATTCACAAAGTGTGATCCACATCGACTACCTGAAGAAAACGGCCCCACTTGGCGAAGAAAAAAGTGCTCTTCCACCATGATAACGCACCTCCGCCCTCGCCACGGCCAAATTGGTCGAATTGGGCTACGAACTGCTGCCCCATCCACCGTATTCTTCAGATTTGGGGCCGTGCGACTTCTTTTTGATTCCATACTTGAAAAAGTCACTCGCCGGGCAGTCGCCGGTATTCAGTCGAATGAGGAGGTCATCGCCGCCACGGAGGCCTACTTTGCAGACCTCGGGAAAACGTATTTTTCAGACGGGTTAAAGAAGTTGGAGCATCGCTGGGTCAAGTGTATCGAGCTAAAAGGAGACTTTATTGAAAAATAAATCGCCATTTCTCCAAAATGTTTGTTTTTCTTTTGTAGCCTAAGTACTTATCGGACCACCCACGTTACTCCTGAGGGGATCAGCTCAGCTCCTCCGAAGAACATCCTCAACTTTATTAAGAAGGTAGAGGAACTCCTTGTCTAATTGGCTAGCAGGAACAATAGACGTATGCTAATCGAAGTGCGCCATGCTATGTGAAGCGTGACAATAGCCAATTTCCGGGAAAGTAAATCAAAATAAACGAAAACAACCGAGTAATCTATCTGCTCGAGGTTATGTTAGCTATATAGAAACTGAAGTATAATTAAGTTGCTGGCACACACAGACTACCTACCGTGCTCTTCCAAACATAAATCTAGCTCGCTTACGAAATGTGGCGTGTGGGGTGACTTACACGAAAGTAATCTCAATGCCAAAGTGTTAAAAAAATAACAGGAATTGTTGCAAGAACTCAAGGCTTACTAGGTATATCTTTAAAATTCACAAACCCATCTTTTCGACTCAATAATCTGGGATGTCTCCATCGGAGTCAAGTCAATGAGTCAAGTCCTTCATTTTCGTTTCATTTAGTGATTGTTGGGAATTTTTCATTCGAATAAATTAGATCCCAGAAAAGGATTATGTTTGTTTTTTATATATATTCGTGTTGTTGTTTATATTCGTATTTATATTCGTGTAGATTCAAGAGTGTACGCTCTTATAGTGTTTATCACACAACCTGGACGGGGTGCAGATGGTTTGTGTCGAAAATGTTTGTTAACTACTCTCCGGGGGTTCTTGTCCTAGATATGAGTTTTTCAGATTCGACTGAATTTGTCGCATTGGTTGTAATTCACAGTAACTTTTTTGTTTCCATGCCATTAAGGTGTTAAATTGGAAATGCAAGCACAAAGTATGAATTTTGAAGTTTGAGAATATATCGAGGGAATGTTTACTATTTATTCTGGAAAGTATTATCTGCCGATGGGTAGAACATTTGTCTATTTTTCTAGCGAGGCCTCACCGGGGCCATGCGTCATCGATCAGAACAGGGGTGGTACTGGTGACGATGTCTACAGAGTACAGCAGGTTTGGTAGGACGTCCCATCTCACTGATTCAATATATGTAGGTTTTAATAACCTTAGCAATATGTGCCAAGCATGATTGTACTTCAAAATCACTTTGTTGTGTCTCTGCTTAAAGTGTAGCTTAAGCGCATTATGTGTGTTGACGATGGGGTTCACCTGATTGTTTCACGGTCGTAAGCTGGCCCCACCAAACACAAATGAGCTTCAAGTGCAGCAGGATCCACGGATAATTAATAATTGTCGATGTTGATCAAGGCGTCAACACGATATTTTTCGACTTGGAGTATTGCAATGCATATTATAGTCACCATACTATGTACAAAGTCGTTCTTTCCTCGCGGCTGAAAGAGCAGTTCACTCAGGAAAAAACGCCATCCGACGCCTGTTAGTTGTGGAAACCAATGGATGCGAACGATCAAACCCCCTACGAGGCGTGTACGTAACCTTTTTTACGATTTTTATTGACTGCGTGAACCCAGATTTTCTACAGGAACCACGTAGAATGTAACTGAAGCTATTAGGTCCGAATACAAGCCAACTTTCTGCATTATGTGCAAGTCGAAAAAGGAGCTCTAGAAGCTGATGGGGATGCTCTACTACCGCACTACGGGGCGTATACGTAACTTCTTTTGGGAATTTTTAACCTGCACCTGAATAGCTTTTTAAGTTAATGACTCGAATTAAATGTTTGCTCTTTTACCAGTTCTGTACTCTCCTAGTTATCCATGTCGAAATCACCATTTCTGTAGCCGTGAAACGATTGGCGATAGTTCCTTCAGTAATAATATAATCATTCGACTCATCTCAGCCGCAGACCTTTCAAATTAAAGTCGAAAGGAAAAATATCCCCCAAATGACCCTTATCTCGCTCGGAAGCACATCTTATCGAGGATATCCTTAGTAATAGGTCATATAGGCTCATGAACATTGTCAACGAACCTGTCGCGGATGAGCCATTTTTCCCTCACGCCCCGGTGACGGTGGTAAATTACTTGGAACCCGTCTCTGTTGGGCACTGATCTGTCAGAATTAATATGGAAAAAATTCTCTGGGGGAACAAAGCGCGATTAGAGGGCACTCTCGTGGTATCTAAGCCCCGAATATCAGGTTATTGTCATTAGTCATAGAAGTCGCAATGTGCTTTCGAGTGATATTAATAAGAAAATTATCGAGTCTATCTTATTAGGGTTCTGTAGATACTAGGACAGACCTCAAGGCAATGTTTCTCGATCACATGTATCTTTTCTGTGTAATATTGTGCTACATTCAATCATACCGGGCAACCGTACGCAATGATGGGCCTCATTAGGGCCACGTATTATATGATTTTTATCGTCAAGTTAACTGCTAATACTGGTCATGTACTTAATACTCTGCGTACGCTATTAAGTGTCTGAGAAAATTTATAAGATCACTTAGGCAATGTAAATTTCCACCTGCTCTCGCATGTGATGTTTCTTATCCGTCATTTCTGAACAACATTTGCCACAGGCGCCATCTAGCGACGAACGGCGGATATAACATTTTCTTAACTTTTTGAACAACTTTTTTGTGACATAGATAAAACGTTGTTCCTTGGCCTGATATTAACGAAGAGATGAGGGTAACTTTATAAACATATATAGGTGGAAGGAACTTCAATCATCCTGAAAAGCATCATGTAAATTGTGCTACTTAGAGAGACTTGTTGGTCAAGGTTCATTCTCGACTGTAGCGCCATATAAAACAAATTATTTGGCGCTATCCTATGTAGTCCAATCTTATAGTCTTTCTCTCTAATAAGATTGGCATAACAATGGATCCTGCAATGCACTATTCGATGGCTCATGAGACAATCATATATTCGTTCAAGTGAACTAGATGTTAGAGATCATCGCTTAGTTTTAAATTTGAATTATTATTTCTAAAGGGACTATGGCACACTTTATAATGCGTATCGTTGCCACATCAATTCATTTAAATTCCTTTAAATCGATTTTCAGAGTCATTAAACAAAAGTATCCTTTTGAACACTAATTTCAAACAGAATTTTAAAATAATTTAAATTAAAATAACGGAAATTAATCTATTACATTCTATGAACCATTCGTTAAAATTAGTGTAATATTCATAAAAAGTTTTATTCTTCAAGTCATTTTTAACATAACACTTGTCACGGACTATAATTCACGTATGTTAAGCATGACGACCTTAGAATTTAGAGAATTATGTGGCATTTTAAAAAGATTTACAGCGCCCACTGGAATAAATCATTTTTAATGAGTTGTATGAAACAGTTTGGAAGCAACTGACTGTGTATACTCGTAACTGACTCATTTGAATTTTCGACGGTTTTTTTGTTTAAGTGCGAAAAATTCAAGGGTGAATACGAAAATGGAAGGAAAACTTACCAAAGTCACTAAAATGATCAGCGTGTTCGACATCCCTCTTAAATATCACATGATGAACCTTATCCTGATCGGGATTCAGCTCCATTGGCAATGGTTTGATGACCATTCGATGACCAAGACTCCCTTCCTGAAATAGAGGAAAACGAAAAAAAACATTAAAAGACGATCATTAGCCAGGTTGTTATGTATTTAACTCGTGCTTGAGGCTGAATTTGGCTTTTAAGTTCCAAATTAAAGCCTTCGGGACATATAATCCATGTAATTACCACCAATAATGGATCTGATATCAAATGTGACGATTTAATTTCATACCCTCTGACCAAGAAAAAAATAAAACTTGCATTAATTGCCCAACCAGAGTACGGCTACTCCTCCGGCAATTACCACCTCTTACATAACCCTAAAAAGCAAGAAACTGACGAAGGAAAGTGGGGTAAGTAACCACTTACTCGGTCAGCTACAACGCGACGACGAGACGTCAACAGCAAGGACAAATCGCTTGAATGCGCGCCAATTTAGATTTAGATCTCCTGCGACTGGTAAAAACTAGGAAATCCAAGCATAAGTACGACCAGGGGTTTTTGGTATGTGTGACTACCCGTGCCTGTATTGCACACACAGAAACGCCCACAAAAATTAATCAACAGAGGTGTGCATGGACAGCTACCTGTCGATGATTGCGGTTTGACAATGTCATGCAGACTGATTACCCACTACCGCTATTACCTACTGCAGTGCTACAAATCTGAAATACATGCAAACAACTCATACTGGCTGGCGCGTTGATTGACAGGAATTCGGTGGCAATTGTTGGCGTTGATTTACGACGCTGCTCTCCTTAATATGGAGTACAGGGTATGCAAACAGTTCAATTAAGTCGTTAGTAAGGATTGCGCAAGTCTCCTTGTCAGCGGAGTGTGGCGTGGCTTGCGATCAAATAAGAACAAATTTCTTGCCTGGGTGGACAGCACTAGGCGCAGGCATGTTGCCATGCAATATGGACCTGCTTGATTGCATAATCCCCCTTCAGGGGTTTTTGGCCCCTTTCTGCTCCACCCCCTTATCGGTTTCATGAAAAATTTTGACACTAATGCCAGAGACAACAGCAAACATGATGACGTGCGACTGGGCGGCCAACACCGGACAGTGAAACACGCAATTAATTAGATGAAAATTCGTATGCATATGCCAACTTTGTATCCGCGGCCTAAAAATATTCCAACCGTTGGCTATTTATAAACCCAACCGGTCTTGCGTATGGACATATGTTTATTAGGTTATTGGATTGGCGATAAACATGGTATATGGCAGTGGTCAGCAAGTCGATTGCATCATCGTACCATATCGTATCTGAACTTTCTCAATTTGTATCTGAACCACTTTTCCCACTCGTTTCGTAGTCGGTTACTTCCTCCTACCGTACCCGAGGGCAACGAGACTATTGTTACACCACCATTGGTACCATACGCGAAATCTACCGAATCCTAACGACTTGCAATTGACGTTTAATTACACAAGCGACTGAGGTATTTGTCTTGCTAATTTCACTAAGTGAAGTGTATATTCGTGCAGTACGAATGGGTTTTCGTGACACAATTCGCCTGGAGTGTACGAGTATTACCGATTCTTCGATGGGCTTTGGCTGTCTGTTGAGATGTTAGGAGGGAGGCAGAGGTATGGTTCGTGCTCAAATTATTTTTTGTCTTTAAAGTCAATATTTTTACATTGAGCATTGAGACAAGGTCGTTGCTTAACAAGCAGTAAATTGGATTGAGGGTCTTGCGAAAAGGATAAGCACGATTCCGTATGTTTGATTGATGGTTTGAGGACGACAGCAGAGAATGTGAGGAATTCCACCTGATACAGTAATGGCAATCAATGCTTTTAAGGGGTTTTACGTTTGCAAACATCTTACATGTGCAGGTTTTTGACGAATACAAATTTTCATTTCTCAGTAATAGCACTTAAGTAGCAATTATGCAGTCTACTGTAGCAAGGCTGAGAGATAGATCTACATTAGATTAGCTTTCCCAATCTTGACGAAACTCATCTTGGCATTAAGTGATTGGACAGACATAGAAGGACATAGGCCCTGTTAAAGCTCTGTGTGCCAGACAAGAAAACGTCTACACGTTAAAGAAGTGGCACTGTACCTGTGTAGTGAGGCATCCCAGTAAAGCTTCGATTGAAAGATTATGCAAGTCTTCAACCTGCTAGAGGAGTCCATTTTTTTTTTTAATAATTCGTGCAGGTTCAAGAGTGTACGCTCTTATGGTGTTTGTCACACAAACTGGACGTCATGCAGATGTTTTGTGTCGAAGATGTTCGTTTACTACTCTCCCGGGGTGGTTGTCCTAGATAGGATTTGAGAGATTCAACTGAATTTGCGTTGGTTGTAGTTCGCAGTAACTCTTTTGTTTCCATGTCATTAAGATGTTATATTGGAAATGCACATACAGAATATGTATTTTGACGTGATCTTATGCTGCGAGTGTTGTGTCTTCGTCAGCACTTTTTGGTCATCTCTTATTCACAATTGATATTGTTGCTTAGTTTTTTTTTTCCGGATAGGAATTGTTCTGACTACAGATGGACTTGAACTACAGACCTTCGGCTCAACAGTCGGCGATGATTACCATTGCACCACGACCACTCCACCACCACCACCACTTGAAAATCTTAACATTTTTTCATCCCAAACTAAGCACTTGTTGCGTGAACTCACACAAAATATCGTAGCTAAAGATGGGGCAAATGCCCATGACAATGCCAACCCAAAAAAGCACCCCAAGCTACTGATGGAAAGGTGAAATGAAAAACATTTAGGGCAAATCGCTTAAAGCATTTACGTACATTTGAATGATCACGAAGGAGAGACGATTGGTGACTTTCAGGCATGCGAAAGGAATCAACAATGGTAATCGAAGGAAGTTGCGCTTAAAAAATAGCATTGAGGCACGGCCTACAGAATGATTTCAATCAAACTAAATAGCTCCAGATTCCTACGAATAACATGTTCAATAATATTGGAAACCACTGTGGATCACTTGTTTTACATGTTAATGTGGGGAATATACCAGCTATCACATCGGAGGGACTAGTAGGTGCCCTCAATGCCCGCCTGGATCCGATCGAGTTTCTAATAAAACATTGCAGACCGCTGTCCAAAGGAAGCCCGACATATTCATTACAACTCTACAAAAAATCTCTAGAGGAAGGCTTGTTTACGAAATTATGGAAGCTGTTTCACACAGTACTACACCCAAGTCAGGAGATCGCTCGCAAAGATTGGAACACTGCTTACGATAGTTTTCAATTTCCTTATCTACTGAAGGAGCAAAATATTGCTACGAGTGCCTCATGGTTCAGTGATAGGTCCTGTGCTATGCAATCTAAAAAAGTCTTGTGACCTAAAAAAGTCTTGTGACTAATGCTACTACAGGCAGTCAACATCATCGATTGTGCCGATGACCGATCCAAAACACACTCAAATAGTCTAGTTTACCACAATGGCGTTGTCCAAATCTGCATCTGGGCGTAAAAATCCCGAAATATGTCAATATCCAGTTCAGTAACCAGAGTATCTGATCAAAGAAGTTTTTAGCAAATAGAAGTGATGCTAGAGAATGCTGACGATGTGAGCAAGGAAGCCTCATCAATCCAAACGACACTCTCCAGGTTTCTATAGAACTCTGATAAAGGAAATGCTACTGTAGTCAGATCTATTGTTTTATACACTGCCCTAGTCCGGGAAGAAGTCCTCAAAAGAAAATGAACCTGGAGGAAAGTACGAGTATACTGCGCTTGTGCGCTTATGACAAAAGCAATTAGCGGCCGATATCAAGCAAGCCGCATTGACTATTGTTCGAATGATACCTGTTGATGTCCTAGCTGGGGTCGGGGAAATTTGATTGCAGGGGATTCTCATTGCCAGCTAAAATCGGCCCAAAAAGGGAAAATCAAGTAGGAAAAGAAACATGTTTAATGGTTCTATGGCAAAATTAGTAGAATCGATGGAAGAACTTGGTAGATGAACTTACATCTTGATCCCATCAATCTGTGTAGGGGTAAATAGAGCAACAATTATCATCAATATTTAATATTTAATAAACAATAAATCAATTCCTTTCTGGCTTACGGTGGTAATCGCAAATATCTTTACGAAGTTGGAGATGATAACTCCGTTTATTGCCTAGAGTTTCTAGACCTTCCATCGTAGACGCTAATTCATCACTAATTAATCGAATAACAGATTCATTGTATGGAAATCTGGCCATTAGTAAGAAACTTGCAAGCTGAACAGAGAGCCGAAATTGTAAGGAAAACAGAAGAAGCTCCAGGGTATCATGAATTGCGTGATTGTCTCACTAAGTAATACGTAGCAGCACCGGGGAGAGTTGCTGGGAATATTAAGTCTTCCGCGACACCATAGAAATCATTGATCCTCAGCGTAGTTGGCAATAACCTTGCGATAGATACGTCAGCTTACGCAATAGTACTTAATTGAGACCCTCAATAAGAGATCGTTCAACTGAGTCAACACGGTTCGGTTGCTATCGAGTAGACGATGCACGACGGTAAAATATGCGGTCAAGCGAGAATAGGATAAGAACTGAAGCATCAAGATCACTAAGCTCATCGTATCTTGGATGGAGGAAATACAGATTTTGGTGAAAATATCATTTTTAGTGATGAATACATTTTGCGAACAAGCAAAAATGCCACATTTGGGGGGAGAAAATCCAGCGTCTCCTTTGCACTGAAGAAACTTAGTATTTGGTGTGGATTTTGGGCAGGCGGCGTCATTGGGCCATACATTTTCTGAAACAGAAATGGCTAGACGGTGACAGTTAATGACGAAAGGTGTCGGGCCATGATAATTAATTTTTATTGCTACAATTCGGTAGATGCACCTGAGGGAATTGCTGTAAATCACCTGAGTTGTAAGCAGTGACGCCGAGTCTAGGTTGCTACAAGCTACTTCAGAAAATCTTATGGGGGGAACAATCAGAGTGAGAACTGGCCTCTTACAGGTATCAACAGGAGTAAAACTCGCAGTGGACCACAACTTACGAAGGCAGTTTCTCGATTCGGCCAACAACAAGGTCTATATGGCCGTGACAGGATAAACTCCAGTTAATTACATATCCTACGCTTGTCACAGTCTTAACAAAGCTAAGCCTGATGTCCTTGAGAAAGATAGCGGGCAAGGAATTGGAATCCAGGGGTCTCTTAAAAATGGGAATGACATGAGACTTTGTCGGATTAATAACAAGACCATTATCGACCAACCAATTGTAAATGACCAACAAATCGTCATTGATACACGAGATAAGTTCAGGCATGTTGGTTAGAGGTCGAGACAAGAAAAATTGGATATCAGCAGCGCAGAGATGTTAGACTACGTTTTTACAAACAGACGGTAAGTCATTGATAAACATGCAGAATAATAATTTACACACTTGAGAAAGAACATTATGTTTCCAATGATAACCTTCTGATAAAGGTCAGAAACGAAACTGCCATTAAGTCTTTGAAAGTTTTCCAGCAAAGTAGCTCATGATTTACCGTATCAAATGCCTTCGAGAAGTCAAGCAAGCAAAGTATGACAAGATTGTCTTCGTCAAAACTAAGTCTCATCTCCTCTATCAAGTTAACCATGGCTGTAGAGCAACTGTGACCTGGTTGGAAACCCGAATAAAGAGGATATAACAAGGTGTAACGCTTTAAGTGGCGACGGATTTGCTGAGCTATTAACTTCTCGAAGACCTTCGAAAGGTAGGGCAAGATACTGTCACTGATGGATGTTGTTTTGACTTTTTTAGGAACTGGTGTGACTTTAGCAATCTTCCAGCTAGAGGGTTAGTGGCTTAATGATGAATGGTAGTATCAATTTGCTATACCATCCTCTCCAATAGCATTGGACTTAACGGAAGCAAGGCAATTTATGACATCAGCATGGGTAACAGCATGAAATTCCAGCTCAGGTGAAGTGTTAAGTGTAGGGATGGTGGGTAAGTTTAAACTACGTGGCTCGCTATCAAAAAATTGATCATTTAAGATATCTAAATCAGCAGTGCAGTCAGAACTGTTATTGATGCTCGTTACACCTAGGGTTACGCCAGAGAGTCTTAGATGGAAATACGTTTGAGCTGAAATACGTACTACGTAAGTTGCAAGATTTGGTGCGCGCGTATATACATAAGTTCCAATTAGCTTCACTAGGCATACGTTTCCACTTGTTATAGAGCCTACTTCTGGTACGAAGAGTGTAAAGTGGTATACCAAGGGAAACTTGAATTGCGTATGCGTACAGTTTTAGTAGGGACGAAAGTGTCATAAAGCTCAGAAATCATAGACCAAAAAAGCGAAAGTTGATCATTGTCAGCTCTCCCACGGAACTGAAGAAGCCGCAGCCGTCAGAGTATTTAAGTCGACAGCTTTTAGGTCTTTGAAACTAAAATGTGACGGCGTTACATCCTTCGAGAAGTTAATGTCATAACAGATAAATATTAAGTCTTAAAAGATAATTGGTCTAATAACAATATAGAAGAGTCATCAGCAGCTAGAACAAGATCAAGAAGACTGGGGTCACAGATAGGAGAAAAAAGTGTGGGCTAAGAGTTAATGATTCGCATGCCGAGAGAAGAACAGAAATCGGAAACTTGGTGATGAGAATATGTACAAAGTGTGAGGAGATCACAGAGAGGCTGTCAAAAAATGGTTCTGGAGAAGAGCGATCGATGCAGGTCACTCTTGCAGGATCTAGAATCTCCAAACTACCTGAGGGTTTGGCCCTTGCTCGGATTAATATCTTGTTGGACGTAAGAATCGGATACAGATTTCATGAAATCAACGAATTAACGCCGGAGAGCTGAAGTAGCAATAGATGGCCAGAGGCCTTTACGGATCATCTCTCACCTAAGTTCTCTTAAATGTATACATGTCTGTGCTGCATCGACTGACGAGCAAAGACGAAGGCACGAGCATGAGCTTCTGAGAGGGAAAAAAAAAAAACTTTTACCAAATGAGTATGTAGAGATTAGGAAAGGGGCACTAGTAAGGACTCTAATATTGAATTCTTAAGCGTTTGGTTTTTAACTGTCAAAAAAGGAGTAGAAAAATTGCAAAGGCGTATACAGTTTTTATTCAAGTTAATAAATCAATATCTGCCAATAGTTATGGTCTATAAGAAGAATCTAATTTTAAGCCACTTTTTCCAGCATATTGGCTTGTAGCTCACTCATATTACATGTAATATGGAATTCCAAGATTGAAATTGTTGCTATCTTCGAGGTGATCTGACGTGACCTTTTAAGAAATTATTTAAAGGTGTTAAGTCGTCCGGTCCAGCTGACTAATTTCCCCGTCAAAAACGGAAAATAGATTGCTCACCGAGCTCATATCTCAATTGGTCTATCAATTCGCATTCTGTCTGACATGTAGCTGCAACCACATGTCGACCTGGTTCAGCTCGTAACACTTCTGAAACAAAAAATTCGAAATCGTTGAATGATACCGCTAATGCGCCCTTGACGGTAATCTTGTTCTCACGGTCTTCTTTGACAAAATACGGGCCAATGATTCCGCCTTACTTTAAACCGGGTGCATTGGCAGCTCTTGTATTGCTTGAAGTTGCTCATAGGATTGGATAGTTCTGTGAATACCATACCCATTCTAACAGAAATGAGGTTCATCGTTGGAGACAGTTTTTCGATTAAAAAATGGATCTTACTCCAGCTTTTCTAAGGCCCGCTCACCGAAAATACGACGCTGTGGCAGGTCAGTCGGCTTCAGTTCTTACGCAAGCTGTATTTTGTGAGATTTTAGACCAAGATCCTGGCGTAAAATCTTTTATATAGTCGAGTAATCAAAATCCCAATTGCTGTGGGAACGGGGACAAATGGACAAATCACGGTATTTTTTTTTATTTTTTTTTTATAGGGTTCGTGCAGGTTCAAGTGTGTACGCTCTTATGGTATTTGTCACATAACCTGGACGGAATGCAGATGGTTTGTGTCAAAGATGTTCGTTCACTACTCTCCGGGAGTGGTTGTCCTAGATAGAATTTGAGAGATTCGACTGAATTTGTCACGTTGGTTGTAGTTCACAGTAACTCTTTTGTTTCCTTGTCATTAAGGTGTTATATTGGAAATGCACACACAGACTATGAATTTTGAAGTAATCTTATGCTGCGACTGTTGTGCCTTCGTCAGCATTTTTTGATCATCTCTCATTCACAACTGATGTTGTTGCACAATTTTTCCGTATAGGAATTGTTCTTGGCTATGGACACACTTGAACTACAGACCTTTCGCTCAACAGTCGGTGATGATTACCATCGCACCATTACCACCCCGAGTAGATGAATTATGACAATTTTAAAGTGCGCGAAAAAAAGTTTTCATAGAGTTCGGATTTGATAATAAAATTTAATAATTTTCGAGTGTTATTCGGGTGTAAGTTTTTCTATTATAAGCACGTTAGTGGCCATATGACATAAGTATAACTAATTTTAACATATGCCACAAATCAAATGCCTGCTGTCAAAAATAGGATACTGAAAAACCAAATGACAAAAAAATCACCTTTCATGACTACGTTGACTCAATATATCGCTCTCAAGTAGAAGAAACTCATCTCACTAGACGTAGATCACTTGGCTGCGATAAGTTTAAAACACCTTTCTTAGCTGGACCTTATAAAATTTGCTGGCGTTTACGGACTGCTTGTTGAGCTATTTAAAGCAGCTGAGATTGGGTTGGTGGGGGACATTCACTAATTTATTGGCAAGGCATTGTCAGAGGTAAGCATGCTCGAAAAAATGAAATCTCACCATCCTTTGTTAAGTCTATAAGAAATGGGATCCCTATGTGATTGGTGGATAGAGGGAGAAGTGCTTAGGAGCATTGAATGCGAAGTGGCTAAATTGGGACTAATGGAAAATGAGCGCAAAATTAAATCAACCTGTGACATCTCGAAGTAGACAAGAATTTCGTCCATCTTGGCTCATTAGTTATAACAGCAACTAAACCAGCACAGCAAACGTAGTGTCTGTCCTCGATTCCACCTCCGAGAGAGGACGGAGTATGTAAATAGGACTATGGGTAAGTAGAGTGGAGTAAGCATTTCACATCAGCAACCGATGGAAACGTGCAAAATCGCTCAATATGTTGGTATTGCAACTGGCTTACGCCATGAAGTTTTCTCGGAATCGGAGATGGTCATAAAATTTGTTCCAGAACCTCTGAATTTGGTACAAAAACAGCGACGAATGGTAATTGCTCAAGAGTCATTTAATTAGTTCAAGAATGACACGTAGCTTCTGAAGCAATTTTAGCAATTTTTACGGCTTAATGGAGTATGAGTTTTTGCCACAAAGCTACATCAGTGTGGGAGAGAGCTAAATGCTGTTCAAAAGGTCGAATTCCAGAAGTGTTGCGAGGTTATCGGCAAAAGTACATTCTACTAAAAGACAATAAGCTTATAGGGAATGGTTTCAATGTAAACGAATGAGTAAGACTCTTATCGTAAGCACGAAATTTCTGTTACTTTTTGAACATATATAGTAGTGAGTGTATTAGGACTATGTGCCGGAAGAATGTATCGGTTTTTTACGTTGCCAATATCGCGTCAATCTCTGAATCTGTTTTGGTAAGTCACCGGCAGCTTCCACCATTAGCAATATTTGTCAAGGCCGGAAAGAAAAACACTTGACTTGGCAAAAGCATTCCATCAAGCTGTACTACACCAATCCCGTACATTTTCTCGAGACAACGTCGATGGTGCTTCTGTTATAGTTTCCTCAATAACAGTGCCTCGAGTATTCAACCAGCTGTTTGCTTCCTCAAAGCTTATCTCAAAATCACTTCCAGGCAAACTATTCCCAAAGGGCCATCGAACTCGTTTGTTAACCGAACACAATCGCACTCAATCGCTTGCGAATTTCTCGTCTCCATTAACCCCCATCTGGGTCACCTTCAATAACTCGATTAATTGTCAACAGCTCTCTGCTCATTGACAAGTATATGAGAAACCACAAACACCTATTTCCGATGAGGTGTAAGTACAGGAAGCGATCCAACCTTGCCAATTCCACCCAACAAAAATTGAGCCACAATATCCGCAAGTAGATACTTACACCGAAAATTCAGTCAAGTCGCTGGATAATTACCAGCCAACTGCAGTGGTACCCCTGGAGGTCTTCGAAGTATGTGTTGTGGTTAAATTTCGTCATACTACTACCAATCGCCTCGTTAGGGTACTGTTTGGAGAGCAGATAAGTGGTCCATGTTGCCATATCTCAATACAATGGTTAGCCCAAGTGCTCGACAATCGCGTCGATCGACCCAATGTCAACACCGTTTTGTTTGATCGTTTTTATTTTCGATTTTTTTTTTCCAAACTTGACTTGGGAGTTTTGACAATTGAAAATCATCACCGGTAGCCGTAGGGTTTTGCGGATAATGAACGCCTGACGTGTATCGTATTGTAGTCTGAATAGCATTTCGGTCAAGGTTAATCGTTGTATCTCTGTGGCTCGATCAAAATCTGAGATTAATCGGTGGTACCGAGAAGTAAGTACATTCTCAATGTCATTCATTCGGTTACTTACCACCTGTTGCTGGATCTCATTCGAGTGGAACTGGCACATGGATGGAGACACATGCTCGTAGGTAGGTCTCTACTGATTGATGACTAAGCAAATGAGCGCGATTTGTTTGAATGTCAATCACCAATCACGATGTTCGCATTTATCTTGTTGCCAATTAATGACCTCTCGCGGCTTCCGTCAACAGGAACGGCAATCGACACGTAATTGATACCAGTTGACGATGCAATAGCAGGCAATTTCCATTGCAACATCGGGAGTGTGTACGGGTGGTTGTTAGTTTAATCGTTGATCTCATCGTCATCGTTGTCTTCTTCCTCTTGTCGACGCCGGGAGTCATCACTTTTCCTTTCAACAATTGAATAACACCACGTAACTCTCTCGAGTTCCACAGAAACTAGTCTGTGAAGCAAAGACACTCGACTCGACCGGATGGTAATCGGTAGCATCTCTGCACGCTACTGCATCTTCATTCGTGATTGTGCTTATTTCATTCATTCCTCACTAACTCTCACTCCGCTTTGTGCTTTCTTCGAGCGTCGATTTCATGCCATCATTACCAGTATCATTATCGTTTCCCAGTTGCTCTCATAACCAAGCATCCTAAATCAATTTACATCTACCGTCGAATTGCCCGTGAAATTGATGATGACACCTCCAAACACTGACCTTCCCAGACATCTCAGTCTACCTATTTAGCTCTGACACTTTCATTTAACGTAGCAAAAAGTCGTTGCCCGTTTCATCCGTGATATTTAAATAATTCGCTATGGCACAGCGTTACTCGCCAGTTTGGGGAAAACAGCCATTTCACTTAGTATTCACCAGACACACGGATCCTGCGTGGATCATATGTCCAGTCGAAATGGTCAATTTGCATGCAATGATTGTCGTGTTGTTTGCTTTGCATCTCTATCGTTGAACGACGACGCTTTGGTATTCGGAGCACATCGGAGATTTCAGGGCAAAGTTAATGTCCATTCAACCACACGAGTGGTGGCTACGAATGGAACGCGATGGATGGTGTGCTGAAGAGTTCTTTAATGTGTGGGCTGTTGCGGGTAATTGCCCGACGTGGGTTGGCTTGAGTTATGGATTACTTTGTAGCTGGTTGACGGTGGAGGGGAGTTGCTGAAGAGGCGGTCTGAGGGCTTGGGTTAATTGTGATGAGAGGTTAGCCCAAGTGGTTGTCACTGATCGGGTTTGAGATAGGAATTATGAAAATCACTTGGATGCAGCGAGATTGTAATTTTCACGCCTGATGAGAAGATGACTATCGGAAGATGGCAATGGGTGGTCTAGTGGGATGGTAGGTGTGAGTCTTTTGATTTGTTGGAGAAGTTTTTAGACGGCGTGAACTAGTTTCGGAAATCTCCAGAGTTCGCACATAAGGCGACCATGATATGTGTGACTCAGCAGGACAATCAGATTATTCAACACTAGACAAATTTCTTCTTTCGACTTCCTAGGGTCTCTAGCCTCGACAATTCGAAACCCAAGAACATTATGGTCTCTTGACTATCAATCTTTTCCTCAAAGCTTAAATCAGGGAAACAAACAGATCATCAGTCATATCTGGCATGTCTTGAGCGTGAACGTATTTTTCATTGCTGATAACTAATTCATCACGTCGCATTGGTTACATTGTGGGCTGTCTCGAACACATTACCTTACTCGATGTGAGTGAAGAGTTCTTGAGTAGCCTCGGAGATTACTTAATTATTTGACGCGAAGAGCGAGGTAACAGGCAAGTACTGTTTGGCCGCGGCAAC
The DNA here is from genome assembly GCA_958301585.1 of Merodon equestris. Classification (NCBI taxonomy): domain Eukaryota; kingdom Metazoa; phylum Arthropoda; class Insecta; order Diptera; family Syrphidae; genus Merodon; species Merodon equestris. Next base: position 113,612,880 of record OY284416.1, read on the forward strand.
TTCATTTGCATTCGATAACGAGGTCGAATACCTCATATGTGAGGAATTTTTTGGGACGAATAATCATTTATTATAGAACTGGAATGATATTTAGCAGACAGATGGGCGGGAAACATCTCTTTGGGGTTTTAGATAAGCTGAATTGTAGCAACTGCCAACTGATCGTAAATGATCTCAGGGTAGTAGGTTCTGTAATGAGTCAGACAGTCAAATGATCGTGTGGCACCTAAAACGACACCGAACAACGATAATTTGCTGATGGAGTAAGGAATCGCCATTGAGAACGTCACGATTGTGCAACGATCATTTCATTGTCGTTCGGTAATTACAACACATTCATGGTACGATGACATTACGATCACGTATTTGTGATTCTGGAAAAGCGACGGTAATGATACCATGATGATATGGAAAGCGACGGACAGCACAGAATATTTTCGACGATCATCAACTATCGAATCACGATCATTTAACGATCAACATACTTAAGATTGACAGAGTGACAGGAGGGTACAGCATTCATAGCAGGTACATTAGTATTTTCTTTAATTTCGTCGGTCGCAGTAGCCTGACTTCCCGAGTTTTTTGATATCTTGCAAACAATTACGTGCCTATAAATCAAATACATCGTTATAAGAGAGATGTCTGCCAGCGTGTAGTATGTTAGTACGTTCTTAATTTTTTTTTTCGCCTCGAATATCTGAAATACAAATAATAATACTGACGCCAGGTCAATGTCATTCCATGCACTGTTCCATAGTGAAAACCTGGTAAGGTTTGTGAGAAAAACAATTGGAGATTTGTTTTCTATAATGGAAAAACTACTGTAAAATAGGTGTAAAATATTTCTCGTCTTCTATATCTCGAGAGCATATAATGATATCGATTCCGGATTAATTTCAGTTTCAGTTGAGAAATAATTTCATAATGAAGATCTGATTAGATTTTCAAAAAAATATTGATTAGTGGTTCGTCTTTTATAAGCACTTTTAGAGACCAAATCTCTAATTTTTTGAGAGAGTATGTCTGTCTGAGTACGTAAAGGTTGGGTGCCGTCAAAATCATTTTTATTCAGTAGTCTCCGCAATGTTATTGTGATACGCGTTTCGATAACGTTATTCAATTTCATAAACTCGGTTCTAAAATGATGGTCTTCACTTGCACCACATTACAGTCGATTTAATCGACCACCTGACACTGTTGTTCGCCGTATATTGACTGTCTTCGCAAGAATTGAAGTTGAATGCCATCATTTGCTTTGAAATTTCGGGGAATGTGCCTAAAACCAACTATCATGGGACTAACTTCGGCTTAATGGGTATGTGAATGAGCAAAATGGTTTCGAGCAAAGTTAATTCCAATGAGATTATCGAACAATTTTCATGTGCATTTCCAATCTTCTTCTTTTCCTTTTTCCGGCGTTGTTATGGTCAGAAGTGTAGGACCATAACCTTCCCACTTAACTGCATTCCTACTGGTCCGCTTGTGGGGTCCGCCGGTTTGACCTCAGAAAGTAGCGGCAGGCTTCCCGGTTTGGGATTACTTCATCGATGAGGTCAATCAAATGCTGGTGTTTTTGCATTTGTTTGCACCAATTGTTTTTCGGCCTGCCTTTTTTTTTTTTTTTGTGACACGGGCATGCTCCAGATTTTTTTGTTTGATCTTACTCTTACAACACCGGTGATCTCCAGTCGTGTCAACCCACTGATTTGCATGTACACTTGTGGGGCAGTTTAATGGTGGTATATGTGTCCCTAGGCTCACCTTGGTGTTTTCTAAACTGCCTAGATGTGATTTTTGTTTACCTTTGTTTTAGTCGCCTTTTACGACAAGCGAGAGGTATCGCTGCAGGGATATTCTTAACCCGTCCCTGCACGGAAGATGTGCATTTCCAATATAACACCTTAATGACATGTAAACAAAAAGTTACTGTGAACTACAACCAATGCAACAAATTCAGTCGAATCTCTCGAATCCTATCTTGGACAACCACCTCCGGAGAGTAGCGAACGAGCTTCGAATCTTCGACACAAATCATCTGCACCCCGTTTACCATAAAAGACACCTTATTTTGATTTGAGTTTTTTTTTTTTTTTTTGATTTGACGCCCCCATTGGGGCACTTTAAAAGCTTAATGCAAGCCTCAACAAAAAAACCATAACTTAACTATAACTTATTAACTAGGTGGAAGGGTGGAAACTATTAAGGAGAGTGTGAAGGGTTGTGGTATAGGGCAATTCTAAGGCTGGACTTTTTGAAGTGAAGGTCGAAAGGATTGGTGTTAACTTTGCGAAGCATTCTGGACATTGGTTCGTGGTAGCCATAATTTGTGCGGTGAGTGTTTATACGGAAAAGGGGCGTGGACCGAAGGTTACGTGGGTTGGTGTGAAGGGAAATCATGTGCAATAATGAGGGGCTGTCAGTGTTACCGCTGAGAAGGTAATGAATAAATAGAATGTCTGCAACATCACGTCGTTCTTTAAGGGGTTGGAGGTTGATTAATTTTAGGCGATCCGTATAAGGTGGTAAATTAAGTCGGCCCAGGGAAGGCCACGAAGGGCAAAACGGATGGTTCAATACGCGTAGTATGGGATTCTTTGGACCAACGTTTCACGAAACCGAGGGCAGAGTTAGCACGTTTGATAATGTTGTCGATATGGAGCCGAAAATTGAGTTCACGGTCACAAATAACCCCTAGGTCAACCAAGAAGTTGACAGGGAGGTTTCATTAGGAATAACGTAGGTTCTGGGTGGTGAGGAAGAGCGCATGCTTACTTTATTGTAATTTCCTCGTTCTCCGGAGAAAAGTGAGGAGGAGCTTCTGTGATGTAGAGCTAAGAAATTCGGCACACATCACGTCGGCTTCAAGGGTGCGCCACCGTGCCCGAGTGGAGACGGGACGGGAAGTGTTCTGCTGTGCCAGGTACGCGACACATTTATGCCAAGCACACAAAGATGCTTAACAAAAGTGTAATGGCCATCATGACACCCGAAAGCCTTCTGTAATCAATTATAAGAAGATTGTTGGGGATTTCTTGTGTGCATTGTGTGTCTACGATTGTGTGCATTAAAGACCCATTTGATCATGGAAGCAGTAGACCTAATGGTTCAGGCCTTAGAAACCCTACTCTAAGTCCATTTTAGCGAGTTCCTCAGAGATCTCATATCCTGGGATCCTAGACTGATCTTGAATCCATACATGCCTTAGTGAATTTAGTCTTTCGACTTTGTCCAAAGGGTCTTGAGTTCATGCATTAATTTAAAGGGTTGGTCCTTTCCAGTTTCAGTATCTGGTCAGAGCCAGTCCTGACGCCATGGAAATTTGGCTATGAAATTAAAGCGCAATAGGATGGCAGGTGCCATTGCGTCTTAATGCATATTAGGGCTCGTAGGACATTTCTCGCACAAGTACACCGTCACTCCAACGCGAGTTATACCAAAAACCATTTCTCTTGAGGCGAGATATGGCTTTTAGTGCGCACCCGCTGATAAATATGTCAATAGGCGGAGATTCTTCTAGAGCAGCACCCTGCGTACAGCAAAGCTTGGTGAAAGAAGCCACGACATGTTTGCGTGTTAGCCTTATCCACCAGACAACTGATGCATATGAGATTATCGGTCTTGTCATTGCCGTATAGACCCAGAGGACTTTTATAGGCCATAAGCCCCATGTTTTGCTAAAAACACAATTGCTAACAGCAATTTGGTGGTTTTTGACTCAACATGCTTTGAGCAAAGCAGCTTGCTATCCAAGATAACTCCCAGGTACTTAGCTTCCTTGGATATCGCAATTGGAATGTCAGTATTTTACCCCTTTTTCATCAAGAGAACGACATCAGATTTAAGAGGATTAATCCACAGCCCATTACAGGGTGGGCCATATATTGGTTGTTTTTTTTAAATCATAGGTCATGTAGACACTGAGATCTGTTTCTCCCTCGAATTCTTGACAGAAAGCCAGTATCAAATTCCGCGGAACGAAATATTGAAAACTTATTTCCACAGTGAGTGCTGTGTAGCCTAAACAGTGCGTTTTCTAAAAAGAAGTTTTGGCCGAAATGAAGCACGCACTGCGACTGCTCTACGCAAGTTTGTGCAAAATGTTCGTGAGACTGGTATGCTAGTGGACAACATTCATGGTCTCCGTCGTCGTACAGATGAGAATGTGGCTGCAGTGGCCGAGAGTGTGAGACTCAATTCACGAACATCAACTCGCCATCGATCTCAAAAGCGCAACATTTCACGCACTAGCCCGAGGAGAATTCCGCACAAAGATCTCGGATTATTCGCTTACAAGGTCCAATTGACTCAGCAATTGAAGGCGCTTCATTATCGTTTCGCAGTTTGGGTCTTAGAGTAGCTTGAATTAGACAACGATTTTAGGCGAAAAATCATCTTTTCTGACGAGGCGCATTTTCATCACGGCGACTACTTTAACAAACGGAAAACCCGCACGTTATTGTCGAGAAGCTAATGCATCCGCAGAGACTGACAGTTTGGTGCGGATTGTGGAATGGTGGAATCATTGGACCATTTTTCTTCGAAAATGAAATTGGGACCAACGTCTCGGTCGACGGTGGGCGTTACAGAGCCGTGTTAACTTAAATAATTTAAAACAGAAAATGATACAGCTAAGAAAATTGTTTTTCTTTTTCGAAAAACTTGGCATCCGATCAATAAACCACATCTGATCTTTCGAGCACCAAATTTCCAAATTGTGTTATCAGCCGTCTTGGCGATGTCAATTGGCCGCCTCGGAGCTGCGATTTTTTTGTGGGGAACCGCGAAGGACCAATGTTATGCCAACAATCCGGAAACGATTTAAGCACTTAAGGCCAGTATCATCCAAGCAGTTCGTGAGATACAGCCTGAAACCATCAACAAGGTCTTGGGAAATTGGAGTGACAGTATGCGCTACTGCGAGGCCAGCTGAGGCAGCCACTTGAACGACGTTAAATTGCATAATTATTGGGAATGTGATAAAAAAGTAAAGTCATAATACATGGGAAAAAAATAATTTTGTTCATTTTATTGCATTTTTAAAAAGTAACTTGTATTTGGCCCACCCGTTACTCGTGCATCAGTCATTGATCACATATACCGCCGCCTGTGCTTTGAGATAGACAGTCGCTAAACATTAGCCGACAGAGAGAACGCTAACATCATCATCATAGGCTTGGGCATAGATTCCATAGACATTGAGAACAAATATAAAGGTTAGACGTGGTTTAGAATGCTTGGATTTTTTTTCGCTATTGAAAAAAATGGGATCTGAATTAATTGATCGGAAGCAATTTAATGAATTGCGTGAAAAATAAAATTGGTACTTGGCGAGTCAACTCTGAGCAAAAAAGTTGTTTATTTATGGTAAAAGCTAATCACAGAAGACTGTTGACGCTCGCTTAAGACGTCCGGTCCAAAGTTACTGAGAATCGTCGAATAAATATCAGAGAAGAGGCTGAGGATACTGGCATATCGGTTGACACATGCCATGAAGTTTTTGTTCGTTTTGGGCATGAAGCATGGGTCAGCGAAGTTTCTTTCCAAAATTGATAAATAAAGACCAAAAGGACCTTCGCATGGGCATCGCCCAGGAGCTGTTCAGTGACGTGAATGGCGATCTAGATTTGCTGAAAAGAGTCATCACCATCAAACCAATGCCCAATCATCCCAATGAAAACGGTCAGAAGAGCCAAGATCGGAAAAAAAGCACCGCAAGTGCGGTAAAATGTGAAAGTTCTTCTCACTGTTTTCTTCGATTACAATAGCGTGGTTCATCATGAGCTCTTGTCGAACGGTCGTACGGTCAATACGAAATATTATATAGAAATTAAGCGTCATTTGTGTGAAGCAATGTGGGAATGAAATTCATGGCTGTTGCATCACGAGAATGCCAGCTCACTCTTCGTTGCTGATGCGTAATTTTTGGGCATCGCTGGAACAAGTGTATTATATCTAAGTAGATTTTTTTTGAAGGCGGCAAAATATATATATTTTTCGAGAAAAATAAAAAGTCACCTTATTTCTTGAACAAATCTCGTATGACTTGTTGGTTCCCATATTGAATGGCATGAATTCTGAAAAGATATGCCATTCAGTAAAGGAAACCATCAACTTTTTGAATTCGATAAATACATAACTCTCCGTAATAGACATGCAAGCCCAAATTTTGTTCAACAAGTCACAAATGTTTGAAAAGTGGTCAAAAACATGTCTTGTGAATGACATTCTTGGAAAAATATAACTCCGAATTCCACACCTAACTGCCAATGAAGCAGCAAATGGGAGCTGGTAGTTTGAGTAGACTAGTCGCACAAAATAACTGATTTTTACAAAATAAACTTGCGAATTCGCTGTCGTTGAATAACAATCAGTGAAGTTACTCAAGATATTGGCTTTTCATTTGTATAATGCCACTAAGGAATGCCTTAGGAGAAAACCACGGAGCTTCGAATAAAAACGGGTGAATAAACGAAGAATCAAAAACCCACTCTCACATCTTTAGGGCTTACGGGTGACCCAACAGCGGTTGAGGACATTATTCAACCACGGTAAAGAGGGAATCATACCACGCTTATATATTACATATTACAAAGACCATATGATGGATGGATCATATGATGGCCGTCATAACACTTTGAAGTGGCAATAATATGCTGGTCGTAAAGCAACCACAGGCCGATTATATAAGGGCAATGACCTTGCTACGACGGCCCAGATCACGCCACGATCTTTCGGTAATACAAAGATCGTTGCCACCATAAAGCCTTGGTATTTTACAATATTATTAGAGCAATGATCCAAACAACTTAACAATAACCAGCAACGTTTACAAAATCGACGTGACATGATAAATGATTAGTAAAAGCAGTTATAATTCCACAAACCGCGAAACGATCACCCTTAAAATTCCCAGAGATCAAAGACCCATTACGACGCATTGTCATTGTTTCACAATTCCTATCTATTTTAAAGCTGACCCGCATAAGAATCTACCTGTCCATAACACACTTAACCTCGAGCCATAAAACTTCGATTAACAACTTCACAGAGACACGAAAACTAATGAGATTGCCAAAATCACCACAACAACTTATCCGCATATCCCTCATCAAAGATTAATTGCCTTCCCCATGAGTTATTCGTCGTAAATCGAAATACGTCCCCGCTATTAACACGTCTTGGCTTCGATTTGTTGCCCCAAAGGTTTCTTCTGTCTTCGGTCTAAAACATCTTATCCTCGGCCTCTAATGAATATTTCCATAAGTGCCAAATTGGTAATTACACACTTTGTTGTTTCGCATGCAGTATAGTGGCATCTGCAAATTGACAACTTAACCAGCAGTCGTTGTCGTCGCGATGCGGTTTCCCAATCCCGTTCAATATGCAATGAGAAGAAGAAAATCTGGAAAAATGTTTACACTGCAGCAGCACCATTAGCACTACATGTTCCACCACTGCAGAAGGAATAAATTCATACCGGCTAGCCTTGATATTTAGCAGAACCACCGATTGCAGTGCGAGTAAGTTGCATGAATCTTCGAGTGGGAAGCGACGAAAAAACGTAAACAATTTTTACGACTAATGCGATTTTAATAGAAACACGAATGCAAATTGCTCATCACAAGCATCAGATTGGCAACGGCAATCGACAACATTGTACAGTGGTGGCATTTCACGTAACGCACCTTTCTTTCCGATGCAATGAAAGTGAATGGGAAGTGAACAATTACCAGTCAGTCACTCGGTGGCATAATCTATTACATCTCCACCGAGCTATACCACACCTGCTCCAAGGGGTCAGCCCAGCTGGGCCTAATGTGCAAGCGAACAGGAAAAAAAAAAAAACAAAAACATGAAACTAATACAATAAAACACGATGTGTTCGATGTCCGACAAGCAGAACAAAGGCGAGTTGAGTGGAGCAGTGGCACACAAGCAAACTTTCTGTTGCATAATACGCTACACTCTCTGCATGGTCGTAGCCTGGGTTGCACCTTTTTTCTGCTTTTTCTTTCGACGATTCTCTTTCGTTCTCGCTGGTCATTTATCAATTTCCTTACTTCCATCGTAGGTAAAATGGGAGAAAAATAAAGTGCTGGAGTGCCAAGTCCATGTTGGGGAAATACGTTGCATGGGATGCCATTGTACGAGTGTCTTGGGCGGTGGCAAGCCTTGCCTGCCACAAGTCATCATTGGATCAGGTAGGGGAGTAGACAAGCTACCGGCGTGTGGTGGGATGTTGTGTGGTATGGTATGGTGTGGACGTCTGTTGTATGGCGGTGATTATTCGTGTTGACACGGTGCAGTGCGGAAAATGTGCTCCAGATAAGTTTTTTACCTCGAGTTTGTCTTGTTTTTTTTAGGTTGGTGTGCGCTACTTTATGTAATCACCCGTCGCCGTAGACTGCGGTTGATTTTGTTTTCATTGACCAATGCTCTTACACTTTTTCCAGTCAGTCTAATTCTAGATTTCGATCAGATAATATAAATAGCTCAATAGGGGCGTGTGAATTTTGTTTGTTTATGAATAATTTTTAATAAGGGCGGGTGGTTGTTAAACTGGAATGAAGCAAGCTGTGTGTGAGGTGCCATTTTATACATGAAATATGACATCGTTCAAATGTCCGCCTCGGCTTCTTACAGTGGCGCGGATCCAAGTGGTCCAATTTTCACTTACTCTTCGGTAAAGATTTTGAGTGTTATGTTCACCTGGAGCGCATCAGTCGATTGTGGTTTATTCGCATAGACCAGGGACTCCAGGAAATTCCATAAGAAAATGTCAAACCTTGGTGGCCAATTCACGCCCGTTTCAGTTTTTAATTCATTTTTATCCATAGTCTCTTAGATCTATCTTATCCTAGACGAAAATGCTTAAAAACTAGTTTAACTATCTTAACAATTTCGATACCTACTCTACCCTACCTGGCTCTCTCTAGCCATCAAAAGCGTTGATGCTGGCGGACTACGTCTCTTAAATCCCGACGTGAAACCGGTCTACAGAACCTGAGGCGCTCGGGCTTACGGAGCGTGACATCGGGTTCGTAGAGGAATCGCCGTTCCACGGAATTGCGAATCACGTGGAAGATTAGCGGTTCCGCCAATCTATTCTGGATCAGCTCCCATCTATCTAAATAGAGGAATGCTTCTGGGGGGACAAAGCCGTTAAGACGCACTCTCTCATGGTATAATTCATTGACCGAAGTCATTGCTCTTGCAACGTGGCTTTGAATCAGTTTGATCAGAAAGTTATCCTCGTTTGCATACTCAGATTCGGGTTTCCTATGTAGCCCGAGACAAGTCGTGAGACATTGTCTCTCAAACACCCGAATCCTTTCCATTAAGCTGGCTCTCACATTGAACCAGACGGGATATCCATAAGCAACCATGACCCTGATTAAGGCCATGTAACAAATTACCTTCACTCTCGAATCAAGTTGGTTGTTATGAAACAGTCATCTTCTAAGAGCTAAAGCGCCCCGAACCCTCGCCAGAGCAGCATCTATATGTTTGTCAAAATATTGATACTGGTCTAGCCGGGTTCCAAGGTATTTAACTACACTTTGTTCCGCCAATGGGCGCCCGTCCGGCCCGAAAATTGAGAACCTGCGCCAATTTTTTCTAGTGTCCCGCGAGGCCCTAGACAAAGGCGTTCTGAACAATATAGATTCTGATTTCTGCAAGTTGATTTCCAACTTCCAGTCATCACAATACTGCTGAATTTTTTGGAAGTCACGCTGCAGAAGAGTAGCAATGACGTCGATCACTAGACCTGATCTGAACGCGATTAGGTCGTCTGCGTACGCTATTGAATGGTGAAGAGAAGCTATTAAATCAGTGAAGTAAATGTTGAAAAGGATAAACGAGTCCACTGTACCCTGTTGCAGTCCATTGTTAATATCAAATGTTTGGGTAGAAGTTACGTTGGCAATTTTCACAACGAATGCCCAGCCGATTGAGCTTGTAATAAAGACCTTCTAATCATACGGTGTTAAAAGCCTTTTCCAAGTCAATCAGACAGGCTCCCGTGCATTGGTTCTTGCATTTATTCTATTGGATATCCGGCACGAGTTTCGACGCAGCATGAATAGTGTCATGCCCCGCTCTGAAACAGAATTGGTTATCCGGTTGTCCTCAACCCATTTAGACAGGGCCCATTTTCTCAAAGACCTTGCTGATACTCGAAAGGAGACTTATCGACTGGAGATTTGCCGGGTTAGAGGTGTCTTTACCCCCCTTGGGGATTGGTTGCACCGCTGTCTTCCAGTGCACTGGATAATATGCATTATTCAGGATGAACAGGATGGTGTACCTCTCTACAGCCACTGGCGGAAGGCGCCTAAGCCAACATTGGATATACCGTCGACTCCCGCGGATTTTTTATTCTTCAATGACTCGAAGATCTTCCGTCCAAATGAACAGGGTATTAGCCTCCTCACTGGCGATGGCATTGTTTGCCATGAAATCTTCATTGAACCCGGTAAAACCAAGATTTTCTGATCGCCAATGATCGATATCATTTCGAAGATAGAAGTGTTCAGGCGAATACTATCATTCACCTTGTACACTTCCTGAAAGACAACTCCTACTGTCGCCACCTTCTCCTGAGGATCCTCGACCACGAAGAAGTCGTCAGTTAGCATGGCGCTCTCTGGATCGATGCTAACTCTTCATAGTAAACGTTCATTGTCTGACGTTCGCGGAAACTTTAGAACCTGAATGCCATTCTGATTGTTTTTCCTAAATTTCGAATTGAGCACTCTCGTCAGGGAATTAACAAAGCGTGGCCAATGCGCCCTACTGTAATCGTTGGGGTGCGTTTGGACATAGTCTGCCATCTCCGCGAACTCGTCAGGTACTGTGATCAATGGTCACTATCGTATACAATGGTCCATAGACAGTTAGTAGACCATTCGTTCGTGTCTACCAGTCTCAGTCGAGAGTCTATCAGCATGAGATCGAATAGGAGCCGCTCCTAGGATACGACGGACTATCCGTTGCGAGCAACTTGACTCTATATTCAATGTTGTGAAGAACCCACCAATGACTTCGTAGGCTCCCCCTAGTGTTGGGAATGTTATTTCCCCAATCACTATGTTTGGCATTTAAATCGCCGGCCAGAATGTAGAAGTTTTCTACCGAGTTCAAGCGCGGAGATCGAAAGAGTGTCTCGAGTTCTGCAATAAAAATATTGGGCTCAAGTGCTTCAGGTACATAGTACATTTCGGAGAGGAATGCACACAATACAGGCCTCTAGCATCTGGAACTCCACACTTCACCGTTATATATGAATTTTTATTATTTTTGATGAAGATCGTAACTCCCCGGCCTTGAGCAGCGTTGGATCGGTCCCTTCTAATTATTCTATAAGAAATGTGCCGGATTTTTCGCTCTGGTTTGGCTTTGTTTCGCTAACCAAGAGTACCACGAGACTTTCGTCTTGGCCAATTCACGTCACCTCTGCGACAGATTACATTATCCTTCCGCTGTGTTCTTTCTTTTCTTTCTAATCGCATTTTATTCCATTATTCATAATCTTACTTACTAGACAAAATGCTTAAATGGCACGTAACGCATGTCATCTAGGTCCAGTTCAATCTGGGCCATAAGAAATTGGTTATTATCGCTCTGTAGTGCTCGCCATTGACGGTGACTGCCTCACCAAAATTGTTTTCGAAAAAGTACGGACACCGCCGATTAAAATTCCACCCAAATGTTAACTTTTTGAGGATGCATTATCACTTAGTAAACCTCATACGGCAATTTCATTTGTCAAAACAGCCATGCAGGCACTGCAACGGAAATCAAGCTCTGAAGAGTACAAAGCCAAAAGAAGAGAGGAAAAAAAGCTACTACGAAAAGAGAAAAGAGCCTTCGCAGCCTCCCAGCTCAAGGATATCGAAGAGACCCAGGTTTGAGCCTTCTACAAAAAAGCCAAAGCCGTCGCACCCAGCCATACAATGGGTGCCCAGGCCCTTCGAAATTGTGAAGATAATCTTGTCACCGACTCGCAAGAAATAGGGCTTAGCGGGCATGACCAAGATGGGGTCTGAAGAAAACCAAGTACCTGTCGAAGAACTAATCCTCCCATCTAGTTTAGAAGAAATTAGCTCAGCTGAGATCCAGCAAAGCTGCTGGCCCAGATGGTCTTCAGGCTGAGCTCTTTAAAACTCGTGATGTTCTGGTAGGGATCATGCACCAGATCATCTGTTTAATTTGGGAAGATGAAAAAATGACCAATAACTGGCATACCAGGCCTATCTGCCCCATATTCAAAAAAGGCGATCCTATGTCTTGCGCCAGTTACCGAGGCATAACCTTGATTAATGTCGCCTAAAAGATCCTAGTTAGTGTGATGAACGTCTTTAGCTGTTTTGCACAACACTAATAGCCACGTATCAGTGTGGATTTCCGCCTGGCAAATAGATCAGATCTTACGCCAGATCCTGGAAAAAACCAATGCGTTCCAAGTCGATATGCACCCTCTTTTTATCGACTTTAAGGCCGCATTCGACAGCATCGCCAAGAGCTCTACAGGACGATAGCTGACTTCGGAATCCCGGGAAAATTGATTCGGATGTATTGCGCCATACTGGAAGACTCGCGATGCATTGGGCAGTTTGGACCTGATACCTCTGAACCTTTCCAAATATGCAATGGATTTCAGCAAGGAGACGCACTGTCGTGTGATTTCTTCAATTTAGTCTGTGAAAGCATAGTGGGACAGGCCTGTGTCAACACAGAAGGCACTATCTTCTTCAAGAGCGTCCAACTGGGGCATTCACAGCAATTGAAGAAGAGGTAGGTAGCAAATGAGGAAAAAACAAAATATATGCTGTCGACTAAGAACCGCTCAATCGAACACCGTTTTAGGCAGAACTTAACCATCGGTAGATACAATTTAGTGGTAGTTAAGGAGTTTGCCTACCCCCGGGCAATCTTAACTCCACAAATGACAACCTAGTGGAGATCCGACGAAGAATTACCTTGGGCAACCGGTGCTACTTCGGTCTGTCACAACAGCTTTGACTCTAGCTCCTAACTAAAAAGGTAGTCTTGCCAGTCTTGCTTTACGGAGCCGAATGTTGGACGATAAGCAAGAAAGCTTCGATGATTCTGGGTTCTTTTGAAAGAAAAATTCTCCGCCGGACGTATAGTCCTCTCTGCTAGGAAGGCGAATGGAGGAGAAGACACAACAGCGAACTCTACGAGCTGTATAATGATGTGGACATAATCTGGAATGCAAAAAATTGTCGACTACATTGGCTCGGCTACATCGAGCGCATGGACGATCGCGCATCAGCAAAGAGGGTCTTAGAATCCCAGCCACCTGGTTCGAGAAGGCAAGGGAGACCGAACCTCCGGTTTAGAGACCAAGTAAACGCGAACATCAGGACACTTAGACTCTCCAATTGGGAGCAGGGTGTCCGGGACCGATATGAGTGGAAGCAGCTCAGATCCTCCAATGGTCGCTAACCTGATAAGTAAGTCTGAAGTCTACGAAAAGCCGAGTTCTTGTGTAAGGCGAGGAATCGATTACCTCGGGTTCTACTGTGCTGTAGACTGCGGCGATGTTCCTTGACACGAATCCTAGTTCATGCAGGCTCAAGAGCTTAAGCTCTTATAGTGTTTGTCACACAACCTGGGCGCAGATTCACTGCTCTCCGAATGTTGGCTGATTGATAACCGAACCGGTCGTCTCAAATTTGTCCACCAAACTTTAAAGAGTCGATTGTGAAGGGTCACCACGTCTAGCGTGGATGTTCTGTTAAATCATGTAACTTGCCATGGTGATTTGGCATTACCAAAACAGCATGGCCGCCATAGGTCGCCGAAATCTACCCGCGTCAATTTTTTTTTTATAGGGTTCGTTCAGGTTCAATGGTGTTTGTCACACAACCTGAACGGAGTGCAGATGGTTTGTGTTGAAGATGTACGTTCACTACTCTCCAGGAGTAGTTGTCCTAGATAGAATTTGAGAGATTTGACTGAATTTGGGTTGGTTGTATTGTAGTTCACAGTAACTTTTTTTGTTTCCATGCGTGAAGGTACACACACACAGGGTCTTATGCCTTCGTCAGCATTTTTTGATCATCTCTCATTCACAACTGATGGTATTGCACCATTTTTCCCTATAGAAATTGTTGTTGTCTATGGATAGACTTGAACTACAGACCTTCCGCTCTACAGTTGATGATGATTACCATTGCACCACGACCGCCCTCCAATTGAAAAACTCTTCAAAAGCTGTTGTTGTGTATGCCTCCAGTTCTTCGTCTTCATATTTCTGCACTTTTAACTACCATGCCATTGTGAATCGTTTAGTAGTATATAGCGAATAACCACGGAAAGCTATAGTGTTGAACAGCGTTTGAAAATCGTCACATTTCAAGTTCAATACCAGTGCCTTATTCCACATCCTCGTCGCAACCGTCCGGCCTAGTCGACTGTTCGACATTTGGTGGCTAAATTCGAGTCAACCGGTTCGATAAATAATCAGCCAAGTTCTGCAAGGTCTGCTGAAATCATCTTCCGTGCGGAAAAACCCGAGTAATAAATTTCTCGTCGTTCACCAGAGCCTGGTATAACTGTGACTTTAACTTGATGTATTTTGCTTCGGGTATTGAGCCCGTAATCATATGGAAGGTAAACGGCCATAAATATGTGCCATAAAATATTCTTTCAAATAAAAGATAAATGAAGTATCCATTTCCATCGGGCGTCCTTATTGAAAGGCCATTGACAAGAGAACCTCTTGAAAAGGCGAAAAGTCATTTTTCAGTTCGCTATTCAACTCTTTTGTTTATTTCCTCCCCGGCATCGATCTTTGTCTACTTTTATGCTCACAAGAACTCATTTAACCTATCTCTCGTTAATCTTTATTTCTTTGTCTATTAAGTGCGCGTGAACATTTTTTGATTATCCCCATTCATCAGTGGCTGGGTTGCTGTCAAAACAGAAAGCATTAGAAGCCGGTTAACTTCCGCATAATTTCGCATAACTCGAACGCTATTTACCTCCACAGGGAACATTTAATGTGATTTTCACACTGAAATTGAAGTAATCTCCTTGTGGATGTATCAGCAAATGAACGGAATTATCAGATTTCACGGAGTTTAAACTAATTCAAACGAGTTCTTTGCGATTTGACAGAGTTTGGGAATTTTTTTCCCATTCAATTTGTGGTGTTACTCTATTATAGAGGAAGTACATAGATGTCAGAGCCGGATAGGGTCTTATAAGGAGAACGTGGTTTCACCACAGCAACGTGGGCGAATCGTGAGTAAAGCTTTTACTTTCACCAAAAATCAAACAAAGTAAACAATCAATTAAACGATTACGTAAAATATACGATACGCTGAGAACAGCTATAAACATATGTTTACAATTTTCATCCAACTGAGACGATGTTTACAGATCTCGTCACTTGTTTCCAGTCTTTGTTCATGACCTAAGACTCTTCGACTGACATTTGCCACTTCGCTAACCCTCCATCAGATATTAGCTTAAATTGTAACAATACCTCTGGGTATGTTAGTTATTTTGAAAACACGTCTTCCGAATCGCATACCACTTCTTCCTCAGTTGTATCCAATACCAGGTAAAAGGTTAAAGTCTCAATTTCCAGTTTGATTCCGTGGGTTGTTGTTGAATCGCCTTTAGGCATAATCACGTAGAGTCGATTGGCGTCATAAATATTGCAACATCATCACGCCGTTCCAAGGCACACATGGGCCTGCTACTTCTGATCTTCTTCGTTGGTTTCTTTGCCTGTTGTTTCTTTTAGGTGATGATGCTGTTGGCCTTAAATAAAAATTGGCAATTGAAATGGTCAGATGGTTTGACTCCCTATGCTACTGTGCGAATGTGGTGTTGTTATATCTCTTGCGTAACTTGGAGACTACTGTGGCAACAGTAGAATGGGGATTCGTTTCGTTCACACTGCACTCATAACTCTAAGATCATCCTAAACACATAAACAGCGCCAATTCAAACAAGCCGTAAATGTACTATTCGCTACTAACTCTTTATTCAACGGAGGCAAAGCCGGTAAATCATCGTGTTTCTCTAAGCTTAAGTTTTCTCAGCAGCTAATTGCTCCGATCACGCGTAAGGAATTTATCTGCTGATTAGCCATAAAGATGTTACCGGTCTATGGTGACTATGATTATGATGATGTTTAATGCCATGGATAAAAGATAAATCGCGATTGGTAATAACAGACGGCTTTCGAAACTGGTATGTAGGACGGGCAGATTTTGGATTTTCGAGTTCTTGTTCTTCGATGCTATTACTCGACTGCCTTGACTGTTTAATGCATCCAAGTCTATGTCTATACGCATGAGCTGATGCAATCTCAAACCGAAATGGCGCTTATATGATTTAATCTGCGGGAGATGATCGTTCAAATAAATTACATGCCACAGATGGCTTAGTGGACGACGATGAAAACGAATGGCGCTTAGATAGTGAAAGTGGTTTCTGAAGATTGTAGTTATGGAGTCATCAATCCTTTAAAAAAATAAAATAATAAAATGCTTGCTTCTCCTTGATTTTATGTAAATCAATAGCAAACTCGCCGGACAGACGGTAATATTGACCTCGAACCATGTAAATCGAAGTTCTAAGCCACCTCTCTCATGCAAACCACTTTGATTTGCAATTTTGCCAAGGTTATCCAAAAACACTCGGCCTTTACCACAAACATTTTTTGCTCTCGTTGGCCTTCTTATGTGCTACAGTGTTTCTGAGACGTTGCCCTTGATTTGAATTTAAGTTCGCAATCATAAGAATTCGTTTTGCGCCTTTAATTATTGTTAAGTCAAACTTATGTGGGTTCTTTTTTCTGATCTTGTTTAAAAGTAATTTGCTTAAAATATGACTTACTCCAAGGCCCCTACACTAGATTCTCGGCTAAAGAGGTCGATATTTGTAAACCTCAAGTTGAACAACATGCAGTGGAGCTTAATGAAATATATTGGACTTGTTTTTTTTATAGTTCTATAGTAAGATGAGGATGTGTGCGTTAAGAAAAGTGAGATATTTTTAATGTTTTTCGAAAAACATCAATGTGTTGTTTGTCATTCTTTCTAGTTGTTATTCATTTAAATCTTGTTTTATTCGAATTTTATTTATTTTTGGATCTAAAAAGGATTAAAGGAAGGAATATATATCAAAAAGAAACATTATTACTACCTTGAAGCTTGTATAAGTAAGTCGTTTTAAGTGTTTTTTTAATAAAGCATGCTATATTGCATCAAGAGCATATATTCGTGAAAAAAAACTGAATAACATCAATACTCTTCGAAAAACATCAACTCCATGTTTTTCGTGATTCTCTGTTGTTTTTCACTCAAAAATGATTCTCTTATATACGAGTAGATATTTACCATAAAACCTGAGAATGATGTGTGCATTTGCCTACAATAATCAATGTATACCAATCAGAAGCAATTGAGATTCGATTGCGACAATTATCATACTGGTCACTCTCGTCATTCTTAAAAATAGTCGCTTACAATACTTTTCTCAAGCATACTCGCCTTGAAATTCTCTAGTCCAGTCCACGCCACAAATTTAATTACACCTCTAACCACCGCCCCTATGCACAAATTCTCAAAAAGACAATAGAATTCGAGGCTTCATAATTACTACCGCGCGCCAAACATTACCAATCGACACTCCAAAGCGTGAATACAAGTCCATAGCTTTTCTAACATTTCAAGACCATAAAATGGTCTATTGTGCACGGAAAAGCTGTTTACCTTTCCAAGATACTTGTGTCGCAGTCACCTTGAAAGATGAAAACACTTTGCTGACTGTTCTCTATCGACATCATCACCGTAGATGTATGCAAAGATATTCATTATATTCCCACGTGTATATCGGTCAAGGTGGTAAGCTCTTCTCGCTCTTCCCACATACGTCCACACCAACGACTTTGTGTCCCAAGCCAAATGAAAATCGATTCTAATTGGCTATTTGGTCAGTGAACAGGTGCCAAAACGAATCACAACAAAATCGTTATTTGCTAACTTACCATGATAAGATCACCGGTCTGCAGGTGCCGCCGCATTAGAACCGCTGCCATATTCTCCTCGTCCTGAAACACTTGTCCGATTTCCTCCTGTGGTGCATGTTGGTTCTAGAACAAAAAAAAAACGAAAAATCCATTAGAAACAAGAGCGAGACGACGAAAACACAAATAACAGAATACCAAGAACAGAACGGTAAGGAGTGAAGATTTATGGTAAAGCGCCGGAGGCCAAGCACCGATTCGGATCGCAAGATACCATGAGTTAATTAAATGAGGCGAGAAAGATATCGGCTCGTTTAGATAATTTGTTTGCTTTAGAAGTCCCGAGCCTGACGTTTGATGTATGAGATGCATGGGGTAATTAGCAGAGGCCGAATGCGTGATTTAGTTGACCATAGTAGATCACAGCCCGTACTTCAAAGCGGGTTCTCAATACTATGAAGCTTGGGGTGGCCTCCTATTATACGCATCACAAATTCACCTGTTACCCCATAAATCAACACAAATAGCTTGTCACTCGTCGGACACCTTCGCCTTCATGCAAATCCGTCAAGTCCACCTAACCACCTCACGCCTAATTGACATTCTAAACAAACAGATACTCGTACCACGACTAACATATGCTTATTTTTAAATTTGTAGCAAGTACAAGTCATTCATCGGTCACCGGCAGCAGTAACTGCTACATAATCGTGGTGTCTTGACATGTACCATTAGAGTTTGGTACTCTTCCAAGGTTAACGACGTCTACGTTCTACAGTTCCAGCCCATGTCGAAAGGAACCTCGATTGGACAAATGTTTACCAAAGCAATTTGTTCGTTAGCCCATGCTTCGTGTCAACACGATTCGTGGTCAAAGCCATAAAGGGAATCAGATACAAATCTTAAACTGTTCTGGGGTACATTCGGCATTCTACTAGCCGGTTCCCCAGAAACAATCGTTTTTCGATACCTTTCGGAAGATAATGTCCGGTGAATTGATTTATGTGCCGAAAGTATAAATACAGCGAGCGCTTGGTTCATTTATGTCCGAAGCACATTCAAAGGGAAACCGGTGGACACATAAGCGTGAGATTCCGGCTATAATTGCTCTAGAAAGTGAAGGGTTCTTAATGGGACTGATTTTTTTTCCTGGTGAACGCAGCAGTCAATTTAAATACTTGAATGAGATTAAGAGCTTATCTGGGCTAGAGTGGAAATTTAGGTTATCGGATCACATCTTTCGATTGGACTTATGGGTGAACGGGTTCTGAAAGCATTTAAGTCCGTTAGACAAGGTCATTCGACACATATTATGTTAAGTAGTTTTGGACTAATAAAATAGAAGTTAATTATTCATGATTTTGAGAAGCTGTGATACGAGTGGTGTCCGAAAGTGGCACTAGTTTTTCATCGATTTTGACAAATGTGATGACAGTGAATACACCGATGAGAAACCAGGTGTTATCGGGCTAAGGATGTGAATTAGTACGATAGTACACTGGACTGCTGATATGACGGGGTTATGTTGCAGCTAAAACAAATTTCAGTTCCAATTTCAGCTAATAATTTAAGGCCATTTACCCAAGTGTTGTTCAAAAAATAATGGGAATATTATAATTTCGCCGGTTGTGCTTGTCCAATTCGGAATTTTTTTTCGTCCTTCTATTAATAATCAGTTTTGAAATGTATCTGAAGAATTTAAGCTTACTTCCGGAAAAATTGTTTTTTTTTGTTGGGGGCTTCTACTATCTGCTGGAGCACTCAGACACAAATACTGGTCCATTGCACTACCAGAGAGACACCTTTCTTTATTGTATTTTCCCCGTTGTCTGAAGAAAAGTGAGGATGGGCTTCAGTGATGTAGAGCTAATAGATTCGGCACATGCTACGTCGGCCCCAAGGGTGAACCACTGTGCGCGAGCGAAGCCGGGTCGTAGGATATTTCTCGCGCAAGTACACTGTCACACCAATGCGAGTAGTACCAAAGATCATTTCTCTTGAGACGAGACATGGCTTTCAGTGCGCACCCTCTGATATATGTATATGTCAAGGGGTGGAAGATTCATTATAGCATCTACGAGTAGATGTGTTGGGGAAAGCCCCCGTGCAGCTGAGACGGACGGCTCTTTGGAGTTTGGTGAAAGAGACCACAACGTGTTTGCGTGTTAGCCTGTTCCACCAGACAACCGATGCATATGAGATTATCGGCCTTATCATTGCCGTGTAGATCCAGAGGACCTTTTTCGGCGATAAGCCACACGTTTTGCAAATGTTTGCATTGCCAAAAAGCTGACAGCGCTTTGGTGGTTTTGGACTCAACATGCTTTGAGCAAAGAAGCTTGCTGTCTAATATGTCTCCCAAGTACTAAGCTTTCTTGGATATTGAGATGGGATTGCCTTTTAGCATCAGCTGAGTTTTTCCTCCATCTTGTGAAGAGAACGACATCAGTCTTAATAGGATTAAAATACAGCCCATTACTCGTGCACCAGTCCTCGATCTTTGAGACAGACAGTCGCTAAGCATGAGTTGACAGAGAGAACAGCAACATCATCCGCATAGGGCAATGGGTCTGAAACAGTTAACTAAGAGTTTCTGCTTTAGACTCGGAGAAGGTACCATCAGACTTTCTGAGTACATCCAGCTTTGTCGATTTTCTTCGCTTGAGAACATTAACCAACTTGCTGGTCGCAGAAGGACTTATAGGAATCATTCTTCGATTTACGAATAAGCTTCTTATATTCATTTTGCTTCCATCAATATTTATTCCAGTCATCTTCCGAGTTCAATTTAAGCAATCTATTCAGGAGACTTCTGGCTTCCCTGCGAAGACATTGGAGCTCAGCGTTCCACCAAGGAACCAATTTTCTTGCCCTTTCTCTCTTTGTAGGAATAGACAGTCCAGGCCCTCGTGTCAAGTTACGGGTTCTGCGCACGAAGTCGCGTCAGAACTTTCAGCTTGTTTTCAGGTTTTCCCGGAATCCAGCAGATGGCACGCGTTAATTTTGGGAAACTAACTAGCTGATAGGTAGTAGTTTCTAGGGGAGGGATCTTTGGCATCATGCTCCTGATCCAGGCAGATGTCCGCTGTGAGGAGCAGCTCACCACGAAGGTATCATTCATCAGAGCAGACCTCTCAGCCTGAATACAGCCTGCTGCTGAAGCTAGCTCCAGTAAATGATCCTCGCAGTGTTGGAAATCTGCGCTGGTCATTCTGCTGTTACTGCCAGGAAAAATGGTTACATGGCGATGAACGAATTCCACGTTGGGAAAATTGCACTTTTTCGGCCCAATTTTCTTCGAATGATCAGAAGTGCTGCCCATCCATGCCATACATTCTCGATAGGGACAGGTGGTATTAAACAGTAGTTAAGAATACGGTGGGTGAGGTTGGACATCCCATTTCAGTGCTTCCAGGTAGGTATTAACGACCTGAGCAACATATGGCCAGGCGTACTCGTGCTGCACATTTACCTTGTCGTACCACTTGTATGATTCAGCAATTCAGCAGATTGCAGTGACATACAGGCCTCCCCTATTAAATATACAACATCAGCTTCGATCCATAGATTTTTTGCTTAGCCGTCGGTTGCGACGCCAAATCATTCCTTTTATGGCTCTGGAGCAGCAGTTCATTCCTTAAAAAACGTCGTCCGCCGGCTCACGGCATCAACTTCGTATGGCACCCTATTTCTTTGCTTTTGAATAATTCTCAAAGCTTTCAGAGTTTTTTATTGATTTGTGGCCATTAAGTCTGCGAGTTCTGCAAGATCCAATTGTCCAGTTGTCTTCAAACCTCTTTACTGGTCCGGGCTTCTCTTTATCTTCCCCGTCGAATTCATCACTTTTTTAGTTTTGAAATCATGCTCCCGCGATCTTTCGCTGTTAAAAGCCTCACCTCAATAAATTTCTATAATAATTCGACGCAAAACTTTGAAAAAATCACTTTTATAAACACCGATTAAAATTCAGAAACGTTGTTATGAGGAGTTGACAGAAGCTCTAGCAAAGTTATAGAACATTAAACGTTGTTTTTAAGGTGCCTGCTATGAGCGAAATTATGATCTAGCTCTGGTAAAAGCGTTACCTTGAAGGTCGTGAAAACATCAACCGAAACGATTTTGATTGACTTCGGAATCACAATTCTAAAAGGTGCTAAATTGGCCGTGAAATTTGATTGGACTTTTTAAGTGTAAAATGGGACAGCAAAATAAGATTTAAGACTGAATTTTGAAAAAATTAAATATTCTCATTAATCACTGAACAAAGTCAAAAGTGATGCGAAACTGATGGCGGAGCAGTGGGGAGTTGATCTAATGTGTAGGCGACGCTCACGATGTTTTCTCTCACTTTCATGACATAGTATAGGTACATCACGAGTTTTTGGTGCAATGCGAACCAATAAATAGAGAGTACTAACTACTTATGTTTGTGTACAGTCATAGAAAAGCTTACTTCGATTTAAGGAATCAGTGTTTAAAACCTCAACGACACTTATCACTTGTCACCTATCTTAAATGATGCTTTTTAAGCATTTTATTGGAATTCTAGACGGCATGGCGTAAATGAAGCCCTGGTTTTGTGGATCAAAGCAATGCTGGTGCACAGGACATTGATCGCTGATGCAGGCCTCGAACAATGTGTCAAGTCTGTAGTAAACAGAGACTGCCCGCAAGGTGGTGTTCTGTCACCGCTGTTATGGTGCATGGTGGTTGACTTTCTGCTCGATGCTCTCAATGCATCTGTTCTGATGTTGCTATTCTCTCTGTCGACTCATGTTTAGCGAGTGTCTGTCTCAAACCGCAGGTGGCGCTAGATGTGATCGAGGACCGGTGCACGAGTAATGGGCTGTCGGTTAATCCTCTTAAGACTGATGTCGTTCTCTTCACGAGAAGGACCAAAAATACTGGCATTACTCAGCTGGTGCTGAAAGGCATTCCCATCCCGATATTCAAAGAAGCTAAGTACCTGGGAAGCATTTGGTCAAAGCACATTAAGTCCAAATCCACCAAAGCGCTGTCAGCTTTTTGGCAATGCAAAGGTGCCTCTGCCGAAAAAGGTTCTCTGGATCTACACGGCAATGATAAGACCGATAATCTTATATGCATCAGTTGTTTGGAGGAACAGGCTAACTCTGATAAACACGTAAACGCCAAACTCCAAAGAGCGGTCTGTCTCAGCTGTACGGGGGTTTTCCCAGCATACCGGGAGCTGCTCTAGATGCTATGATGAATTTTTCACCCCTTGACATACATATCAGAGGGGTCTCGCCTCGAGAGAAATGGTCTTTGGTATAACTCGCCCCTGTCTCATGGATATGCCTTCCTACGCAATGACACCTGCCATCCTTCTGCGCTGTAATTTCACAGTCACATTTCCATGGCATCAGGACTGGCTTTGGCTAGACTCTGAACTTATAATGGACTGTCTTCACATTTTTACAGATAGCTCCAGGACTGGGCGGGGGTCTAGCGCTGGAGTTTTCTTTGAGCTCGAAAATATTTGACTGCACTTCTCATTGGGAAAATATGTGTCTGTCTTTTAATCAGAGATTTACGCAATCCTAATGGCTATGCGCTATATTGTGAAGCACATATGGAAGGGAAAAAGCATATGCGTCTGAAGTGACAGCCAAGCTGCCCACAAAGCTGTGTCCCACCCTCTATCCAGCTCCAAATTAGTGCATGAACTCAAGACTGTTTTCAACAAATTCGGGCGACCAAGTTCAGTAAGGTCTCTATGGATCCCAGGTCACTCTGGGATCCCAGGAAATGAGATCTCCGATGAACTCGATAGAAGGGGCTCAGAGGAGAGTTTCTCAGGACCTGAACGCACCTTAGGTCTACCTGCTTCCACGGTCAAATCTGACATCAACGACTGGGTTCTTAATGCACAGTCGGAGATGGAGGAAATATCCAGGATGCAGGATGACTAGGCGTGGCATCAGTGAGACGCCTACCTGTGCTGCATGCTGCGAGGATGATGATCCAGCAGAACACTTTCTCTGCGACTGTCCCGCCTTCGCTCGCGCACGGTTTCGCACCCTTGGGACCGACGTGGTGTGTGCCGAATCTATTAGCTCACTGAAGCCCCTCCTCACTTTTCTCCGAACAACGGGGAAAATACAATAAAGAAAGGTGTCTGTCTGGTAGTACAAAGGACCAGTACATTTGTCTGAGTGCTCCAACAGATAGTAGAAGCCTCTAACAAAAAAATAAATGGAGAAAAACAAAATCCAAGGTGGCATCAAGTACCTCTTGATAAGACTGTCTACCAGAGGCAGAGTGAATACATTAGGGACTTTGCTCCTCCGTATTCCACAGTAGGACACTGGGTCAAGGAGCTTAAGCTGGGCGAAACATCCGTTGAAAATGAATATCTCGAAGGACTCCTATCCACGTCCCTTACTGAAAATGTTGTGTTGGCAGTCGAAGTTGAAGTCAAAGAGTGACCATCAGACATATAGCTGAGGTCACAAGGATCTTATATGGCAACGTTGAAAGAATCCTTGCGTATGACTTGCATATGAAAAAGGTCTCTGTGACTTGAGTGCCGACAATGTTAATCGACGAGTAAAAGAAAACACGAGGATGACTGAGATGGCGAGCGTGACATTTCGAGGGTGAATCTAGGAAATGTTTTTGTTACGTGTCATGACCATCGACGAGACCTGGATCCACCATTTAGAATAAGAGTTTAACGGGAGGTCATGTAAGATAAAGACGCGACAAACTGCGAGCTGAAATGTTGTTGACAACGCACCACAGTTGCGATGGCTGTAGTTCAAGAAACTGCATTCAAACTACTCGAACACCTGCACTATTGGTCAGATCTAGCTCCTAATGACTTCTACCTCATTACTCGACTCTAGGAACTCTTCCGAGGCAAGAAATTTGATTACGATAGCAACGTTATGGCCGATGTTGGGACATCTTGGGAGGGTCAAGACAAAGAATTTTTTTTTTAAGGGAACCCTGGGTTTGGAAAATAAATTGATCAAATGAATTGACTTCTTAGAAGATAACATAGCAAAAAAAATATTTTTTTTAAAACTATAAATATCGCGCTTTGTTTTCATTATCATTACTTTGGACCACCTCTCGTCCTCTGACGAGAAATTTCATATATAACGAACATATCTGAATATGTTGACTGAGGACATCTGAGAGAATACGATAAAGTGATAAAGTGTGATTTCAACCCTCGCCAAGAAATGTAACTTGGCGAAATAGGAAACTTCATGCAAGTCCTGAAGAAGTGAAATGGTGTCGCTCATTGTACCACCTATTACCACCTAAGCCGCCAGCCTTATATTGCCATTCACTACCAGCAATTCCATAAAATTGTTTGTTGTTGTCATTACAAAAAAAAAATTGGCTCCATGACAAGGTTACATCCAGCGTAGCCACATGTCAAACATCATTCATTTAACATGACACCCAAATGACCCGTACAACAATGCCAGCAGCTAGCACACACTCGGACACTTATGCCCTCACTTTCACTCGTAATATCATATAATTATGTCGTGTTCACGCCAGAGTACAAGAAATTACCATCAATTTACCGCTCCCCGTAACAACAACAGTCCTAGCCCATATTTACGTAAGCCGTGTGCTACTTCATACCGTAAAGCTAGGTTAACATGGACGGACGTTTTCGTTAAATTAAAAACACATTTTTTCGTGAAATCAATTATTATTATTGACTTTTCGTCCACTGTCCATTCGTTCTACGTGTCTTGCCCTTCGTAGTCTTCGCGGGGGCTGAACAGACTTCCTCGAGTAATTGATTGTATTTTCTACATTCGTCTGTTTCTTCCTCTTGTTTTCCACCATGAGATCAATGTTAATCTTTATTGCTTAATAGAGCCTTGTCTAATCATGAATGAAATACAACATCGTTAATGTGACTAGCATGGCTTTTATTGCAGGCCATCATCCGAAAGTCACAATTATCAATGAATCTTTGAAGAATAAATGTATCAAAGGCCATAGTTTGAGTCTGATGTTATGTTTGAGGCCTTGAGCTATCACTGGCTTCTTCGCATATACCCTTCTTATTACCCCACAGTAAGAAATCTCAAGAGGCCAACCAACTTTTCTTCTAACGAATTATTGCGATATTGACATTTTGCACGCCAGAAATTGACTGTTCCAAGGCTTGTGTGACCGTCCAGACCAGTTTATTCAATTTTGGAAAAAATAAAAATGAAAATTCGATCCGCATGTTAAGATAACTCTCTGTAACTGTCTCTGAAAAAGTGCGGGCCAAGGATGCCAGCGACCTGAAGTCCGCATCACACGGTGACTTTGGACTTGCGATGCATTGGCTTTTTGTGAATCTCCCCAGCATTTTTTTTTATTGAAGAAAGAAAAGGAAAGATCAAATATGATTTATCTATCTAACCGGCAGAATTATAGATGGTTTAGAAGCCATGGATTTCATAAAGAGTTTTTCAGTTGGCGCGGGTAGACTTTTGCGGTCTGTGGCGGCCATGTATTTCGGTGACATCTGTCAAGTTTGTTTTTTATTCAATTACTGATACCATATCACCATGGCAAGTTACACGATTTAGCAGTACATCCAAATGACAGAACTTTATTACTAAATTGAGTGTTCGTTAGAACAAACATTGCCCGTGTTGCGCCCATTTTACGGTAGACGTGGTGGACAGACGACTCTTCAACGTTTGATGAACAAATTTGAGACGACCGGTTCGATAGACAGATAGACGGTAAACGACGGTAAACGACTAACAAAGGCATGGTAGGGATAGCGTATCCGACGTGCGCTGGCCCGCAAAATAACGAGTAGAAGCCGAACACCTAGCAGCTCTGTTAGAAAGTCCTATTTTCACCTCCCCGCGGTGCCGCTTGGGAATTTCTTTACGAAATTGCGAACGAAAAAGGACGAATGGCGAGTCTTCTGCACCACAAAACAGGATAAATGTCGGTTTGGCTACGTCCCGGCAAGCCATGAATGTAAAAAGTCGTCCCGCCAAAAAAACTGAAAAAGCCTCGGATTAAAAAAAAACGGGCACATTCAACGTTGACGATCCAAGCAATAAAACGAAAATGAAAAACAAAATGACATTCGGCTTTGTACGTGGAATGTTAGGTCCCTCAACATACCACGTGCAGCCGAACAACTTGCGGAGGCCCTAGACTGCTATAAGGCAGATATTTCCGCAATCCAGGAAGTGCGATAGGATGGACCGCGTGAAAAACTGCGACATTTATTACGGCGACTTCTACAAGGAGAGAAAGCAACGCTAAGCGTATGTATCGGTATGTAAGCGAGCGCCTCAATCCGCATCAAGGCTAAATTCGCCAACATCAGCCTAATTTGCGCCCACGCCCCCACCGAAGACAAAGATGACGCTACAAAGGACGACTTCTACGATCTCCTAATTAGAACATATGCCCAATGTCCCAACTACATACGATGTTAAAATCGTGCTAGGAGATTTTAACGCGAAACTGGGCAAAGAAGTCGCTTTTGATAGGGTTATTGGCACAGCACAGCACAGCCTACACAACACCACGTCCGAAAAGGGATTCAGGCTGATAGACTTCGCAACGGGGCACGCGTTTCCCGCATCTCAACATCCACAAGGGGACCTGGTGATCTCCGGATTAATCAACAGTCAACCAGATTTACCACATTGCGATTGATGGCAGGCACCCATCCGATATTTTGGTTGTACGAACTTTCCGAGGAGCCAACATGGACTCGGACCACTATCTTGTGGCAGCCAGGTTGCGACTGCGAATATGCCTGGCTCAGAAAAATCGAGTAAGGCCTGCGGCATATAACGTTGCAATGCTGCAATCGCATGAGACCGCCAGAGCATATGGCGATCGCGCCTCCCTCAGGCTATCGGAAAACCCTCCAACACCTGTCCAATCCGTACAAGACCAATGGATCCGCTGTCAACAAACTTTAGAGAGTGCTGGCTCTGAGGTGCTAGGTTTCAAAAACTAGCTAAGCAGCAAGCCTATCAGCGCCACTGCGCAAAAGGACGAGCGAGAAGAGGAGGTAGGAGCATAAGCTTCTCAGAAGAAAAACAAAGAGAGCATGAGAAGCTCGCGATCGAAGAGATGAAGAGATGCTTTTGTAGGAATGACTTTCGGAGGTCTTATCGATGAATAAAACAAGCTTGCCAAGGATATAAAACCAGAACGGAAGCCTGCAGGGGCGAAAATGCCTGATACCGTACGTTAATAAAGTGATTGGTCCATATCAGTGTGGTTTCAGGCCCGGCAAGTCCACCATCGATCAAATATTCACACTACGGCAGATACTCGAAAAAACCAACGAGTTCCAGATCAGCACACACCAACTGTTTGTCGACTTTAAGGCCGCATACGATAGCGTGCATAGAGACGAGCTATACAGCGCCATGTCTAGTTTTGACATCCCTGCCAAACTCGTCAAGTTATGCAACCAAGTCCTTTAATATCAAAAAAAGTTTTACAAAGACGACATGCTATCGTGTGACTTTTTCAACATCGTCCTTGAAAGAATCGTGCAAAGCTCATTGGTCAAC
The DNA here is from genome assembly GCA_958301585.1 of Merodon equestris. Lineage (NCBI taxonomy): Eukaryota > Metazoa > Arthropoda > Insecta > Diptera > Syrphidae > Merodon > Merodon equestris. The sequence goes on from OY284416.1 coordinate 113,641,449, forward strand.
ACGAGGGCCACGATCTTTTTCAAGTCCGTACAACTGCTCGATTATGCCGACGACATTGAAATAATTGGTCGAACTCAGTGAGACATCAATGAGGCATTTACGAGCACTGAGACGGAAGCGGCTAAGATGGGACTGACGGTAAATGAGAGCAAGACGAAATATATACTGACGTCGAAAAAGGACACGAACCACCGGCGTCTTGGCCAGGGCGCACATATTGGCAGGCAATAATTGACCGAGGTAGTCAAGGACTTCGTTTACCTTGGCTCCGCAGTGACATGCAGCAATGTCATCAGTGCCGAAATCAAGCGCAGAATAACTCTTGCCAACCGTTATTTCTTTGGGCTCGGGAGGCAATTGAGGGTGACGGTGAAGGTGACCATATGCAAGACCCTTATCATCCCGGTCCTGCTTTATGGCGCAGAGGCATGGACCTTATCGAAAGCGATGAGGAGGCCCTGGGTCGTTTTGAGAGAAAAATTCTGCGCTCGATCTTCGGTCCGATCTGCGTAAAGGGGGAGAAGTCTGAACAGTGAATTGTACGGGCTGTACAGCGACATGAGCGTAGCACGGCGTTTACGGATCCAACGCCTAAGATGGCTAGGCCATGTAGAGCGCACGGACACCACAACTCCGGCCCGAGAAGTCTTTGAATCCAATCCTGAGGGGCGACGCGGTCGAGGACGGCCGAAAGACGGGCGAAAGATCGTGCCAGTTGGAGAGACTTTTTTAAGGCGGTACAGGCTCGCCACGAGCTGTAGCGCCGAAGAAAAAGAAGAAGATGGTTCGATAAACAATCAGCAAAAATTCGTGTGTCACAGGAACCTAAGATAGGCCGAGAACATCGCCTCGGTTTGTGAAAGTGTACAACAGAACGGCAGTCTATTTCTCGCTGTGCGCAGACTTCAACTTGACGAATTTTGAGTCGGGACTTGAGCCTACACCCGATCAAGTTCCCTCTGTCAAGGCCGCCTATTCACTGATTGGGCTTCGGAGCGTTTGGAAGAGGACCACAATCTTGTCCGAAAAATTAATTTCTGGCGACGAGGCACATTTTTGGATGAATTGCGTTAACAAGTAAAATTGCCGTATATAGGATGAAACCAACCCTCACGAGGTGACAATGCATCTTCAAAAAGTTACCGTTTGGTATGGATATAGGGCCGGCATCATCATTGGTCCGTATTTCATTGAAAAATAATAAATCGCTCGAATTTAGCCGGATCTATGCGGAATATACATTGAAAATTGTACCACTCGGATCCTTCCCACTTTAAGAAACCGAGGCCCCATGTCATACTTTATACATAATGGCGTACATGGGCCTTCCAAATAAAAAAAAAAATTGTTAATGCCATGCGCGGCATGTTTTATTTTATTTCAGTATCAACCAGCCCTTATTGAAAGATCCCTTATGATGACAAACCGTCATGGTGATCCAACTCATAGCGCGAGTTTTTAAAAATTTAACATAACTAAGAGTTAAAGGTGCACCAAGACGGGGTGATGTATTTTAGAAATATTTTTTAAACGACAGAAACATTTTAGAATAATTTTAGAATTTATGATGTAAATGCTTGAAAACATGTTCGATGTTTTTCTTAGGGGTAAGGTTGTCGTTCATTAGTATGAAAATATTTAAAAATCAAATAGGGAAGGTTAACGAAGCACCATTAGCATGAGAAACAAATTTGGTTTTCAGTTCTGAACGTACCTCTAAAGATTACCCATTTTCGTAACAAGTGTGAATAACAACATTGCGTCGTTATTAGATTGCCAAAGACTGCATTGGACATCTGTTCAAAAGCTCCACTGAATTCAATAGTAAATGACAGTAATTTGATGGCCAACACTCTTTAAAAATAAAAACCGCGCTTGTCTGATATTTTCGCAAGCGTTTTTTTTGTTCATTTATTAAGTGTCTTAATTAAGTGTCGAATGAAAGTGGTCTGAAATCGATATCATTTACTCCTGAGATACCTACTCGAGACGAAAACAAGCTCAGGTACGTGCGAATGTAATATACGTAGGTTCCAAACAGTGAAAGATTCATTTAAACTTTTATTCCTAAAATCTGGCCCCTAAACTAGATATTACAAATTGTTGGCCCATCTCCAGGTCTTCAACTGCCTCTAGAGTCTATGACGCTTATGGATTTATGACTATTAAACCAACCTCAACTACCCATCGTCACGAATATCATAATTTTGGGTTTGAAGGAAATTGCCAAGACAAATTTTGCAAAAGCTTTCGACACAGTATTTTATTGCCTTAATTATTTTGCTTGAACTTCCATTCTAGTCTTCCTTCTGGTGCCCTATAACATAATATGTTGATAGCTATTATTTTCCTTTATTTATAATCCCATCGTTCACCGATACTTGCGTGTTGAATATGCTTTAATTAAATATTGTCGCCAGATCGAGTTGCAGAAGTGTATGATACCAAGTGGCATACAAAGAAATAAGAAAAAACCCGAAATTCCGGTTATTTTTTGAACACGCTTAATATGAGTATATACCATATTGCGCTTTAGCCCAGTGGAGAAACAAAGGTATACATGGGCAGTAATCTACGTAAGGTTATCTACTAAAGCTTCATGATGCATTCAATGACATAAAAGCCAACTTGTGTATAATCACCAAACCGGATTGATTATGCAACTTGTCATCGTACTCCGGTCAGCCATCCAGCACTCCAAACCTAGAAACCGATGAGGCAACCTATTGTTAACCTTGAGGGAGATGCAAATTTTCCATAGCACATACACAAGTTATTAGCCAAATCCGCTCTTACGAACCCAGTGACCACATAGTTAGTATTCCCAAAATCGAAAATAAAAATCCGCAAAAGAGTCTAGTCACCTCAATTGCAGAGTTTCACTTTCGCCACCTCTGCCTCTATCTCCCTCATCACAATCGTATTACATCAAAAGAAAGTGAATTTGATTGTCACTGAACGACTGCATAACGCCTAACTAACGACACCCGCCCGCGAACTCGCGTCGTGAATGCAAAGCTCCACATGAAACTTTCATCTCTTCACGTGCTCTTCAGTTCAGTCTCTCAACGCGATATCAACAACGGACAACCAACCAGACCTTTGAAAAAGTCCATAAAAAAGCCATTAATATCGTCGCGGTATTCTCTGCATGGCTCTCCATCTTCCAGACTGTCTTCGAATTAATATCCATTTCTTCGACTTCTGCACGGACAACATGGGTCTGACAGTCGTTAAAAATTCACAACGCAAGCAACATTTCCGCGTATCTGTGCGGCGTTCAGATTGGCATGATTGAAAACGAAAAATATCGCACTTACCCATGGTGCCGTACGGAAACGGCTTTGGTGTCGGTGGCGCTAACGCGTAGTGCAAAAGAAAGTCGAGCGTTTGCTTTGGTATTTTACATTCCGAATTCGCTCGTATCCCATAGGCGAAGTGAAGCGGACACATGTGGTTCTATGGCATTTTAATTGAAGTGAAACGATTGGGATAGAGTTGTAGCTTGATGAAAAGGAAAGTTGTAAGTCGGAACAATTGAAGGCGACAATTTGAGGTAGGTTGAGGTGATTGGGTTTGGTGGATGGCGATGCAATGCCAAGGTTTGTGATTTGATTACAGTTGTAGCAGTCACACCCTCTCGATTCGTTCGAGTAGGGAGTTGGTGATCAGTCTTACTTCTAGGTCGCGGTTCCTAGACGTGTAATCAACTCAGGGTTTATGCTTTTATTTCGGGACGGAGACTTGGGGATTCATTAAATGACACAATGGACTTTGTAATGATTGTTGAACGGTCGGAGTGGATAATGGATCTTTAGTGGTCGATTTCAAAGCGTGCGATTATGTCTGGTAGTCGCTGAAAGAATTTCGAGGTTGCGCTGTAATGGAGTCTGTCTTTTCGGCATTGTGAAGGCTATATTTTTAATACAATGAGCTAGAGGATAAGGAGCAAGGCCTGCCTATACTGCACTTTGGCACAAGTAAGCGGTCAACTAGAGAAACAATGGAGGCAGAAGACGTCGACATTAAAGTTATGTCCATAAATTGGAATTTTGAATAAGTACTCGCTGTTTTCCAACAGATGACGTTACTAGAGTTACATGTATGTTAATTAAGATGGTAACGCCTATATAGGGAAGTACTGTAGGCAAGAACGTAGGATAGGTTCGCTTGTCGAAGTGTAAAGAATTTTTATATTCCAAGGTACCAAGAAAAGGGTTTTTTGGGAAAGTGCCCGGCTTCGTACAGGTTCAAGAGTGTACGCTCTTATGGTGTTTGTCACACAACCTGGACGGGGTGCAGATGATTTGTGTCGAAGATGTTCATTCACTACTCTCCGGCGGTGGTTGTCCTAGATAGTAGTTGAGAGATTCGACTGAATTTGCATTGGTTGTAGTTCACAGAAAGTCTTTTGTTTCCATGTCATAAAGGGGTTATATTGGAAATGCATGGTCTGTCGAAACGACATGCAGAGATTGGTTTCGACGCTTCAAAAATAATGATCTTAATGTTGAAGATAACGCTCTGGCGCATGGAAAAAATTTGAAGACGAAGGAATGGGTGAATTACTTCATGAAGATTCACGTCAGGCGCTATTTGAACTAACAAAACAGTTGAAACAAGAGCATTCTGTGCCATACGAGGTGAATGGTTGGAAGGTTCTGCTCTGCATTTGGTGGGATCCAGTTGTATGTAGCTTATAACCGAACGAAACCATCACGGAAGATCGATATCAACGGCAATGGTTGGGTTTGTGCCGAGCATTGAAGTGTAAATGGAGATTCAACAAAGCCGGCTACATGTTGCAAGATCAGTGAAAACCTTCTTGGAAATACTTAAATGGGACGTCCCATCCCTTCCGCCATATTCACCAGATATTGCACTTTCCACTTATCACTTGATCCGTTCTATGGCACATGACCTGGCTGAGCAGCACCTTCATTTTTATGAAGATGTCAAAAAAATGGGTCGATTCTTGTGCAGCTATAAAACTGTTTTACTGGCATGTTGCCAGAAAGATGGAAAAAAGTTGAGAGTTGAGGGAGCATTACATAGCTAGCATACGATTTTTCAAAAGAAGCGCACAGTGCTCTTAGGAGTTATACGTGGCGTCATTCGAATGTCTACCGAGAGCACAGCTTCATGATTGATGGTGACCTAAGATAGGATCGAAAGCAGATAGAGGTTATACGGACCCCATCATCATAAACTACATTTTTATAATTGGCAGTGACATATGGGTTTAGGAGTAGGACTTGCTAAACAGTATCGCATCAAAGTCGTTACTCTGAAGAGTTTCGTCGGTTACCCCAGTCAGTGTTTCCTCCTAGAAAAAAGACAAAGAATACTATTCAGGCGTGATGAGGTGTTTGTGTGAAAATATCCACAGAAAGCGAGTATATCTGCGATTTTCATGAATTTGCATCCTCGCACAAGGCCGTCTTTGTGTACGAATTTTTCACGAGACGTTCATGAAGACATCGTCCACGGTAAAGGGAAAATTATATGAACATATAGGAAGACGCAAGGATCGGCATTAAAGCCTCTGTCTACCAACATCTGCTCTAACCGCCACGCCTAGGCTTCTGGTTCCTCAATTGTCTATCGACCAATGTTGGGGGCAGAGAGGGGGAAATTCGCGCAAAATCGCAAAAGACTGTTAAGAGTTTTGCCCGTTATGTCTCCTTCAGCTATATAGCTCTTCAAGCTAGTATGCATGTTTCACAAACTATCAAACAGCAAAGAAGATGTTGTCAAAGCACAACAAGCCGCCTCTGATTCGCTCGGTTCCAAGCATTCAAGGCAGAATTCATAAATGGACAATTTCTGCTCGTGAACAAAGTGAAGCATGCCCTTCTGAGAAGGAAGAATTATTTTAAAGGCAACACATAGTGAGGTAAAAATAAGTTGAGGGAGAGATTCACAACGCAAGATGGGTTGCGACAAGAGTATATTCCCATATTATTCCAATTGCTCGTAAGTGATGTTTCCGCGCTGACCTCTCGGAGGGAAGAGAGCGATTCCATTGGCTGTATCATTCACACTATAATAAAATATCTCGACTACCGTCACAAAGAATAATGAATCTCCAAGTAAACTTACCTTCCTCTCTAAACCCTATCTTCCTACCCATCCCTAACCAACCTACCTACTCCACCACCGTACCCCTACTGAACACCTCAGTCCGAATTCCCAATATTTATATATAAAAAAAAAATAATTTAAATTTTTGTTTGCAGTGTTTTTTGGCAAAGTGTTTTTTTCAGATGCTTGATCACATGGGGTTGTTAAATTAGGTTCTTTAGGTGTTATCTGACGTAAACGTTGACTTAGATGTCAAAGTCCTACATCCTCTCCAAGGCCCATTTGTTTATGCTTTGCCGAAGTTTTATGCAGACTTTTAGCATCATAGCCGTTGACAGCATAGGTTTTTGGGTGCGACTGTTCTAATCAAATAAGCAGATAGCTATACATGAAGGCGTTCACTTTCCAATTACGCGTCAATTGAAATTAGTCCGGAATCGATATCAAAATACGTTCCCGAGATATTCCAGACGAAAAAAAGAAAATCTATGTACGTGATTTTCTCACACACGTCAGAGGGATATCTCTAAAAACGATTGTTCCAGTTCTAGGGATTTTCAGACTTCATTGCAATAACTTCTGAATGGAAAGTTAAATAATTGTGGGGCCATCGTTAAGAAACGGCCGAAAAAGTGTTCGAGGACACCCTTATGATGATTTACCAAAGCTGCAAAGCTCCTTAGTTACGCCTGTATCCTGGTTTTCTTATCAGTTTATCTTTAATTCCAAGGTTGGGAAAAGAGGTCATGAATCAGCCAATGTTTTCCCCTATCCTGTGATTTTTTCATACTCGACCTGAACATACGAGAGTTCCTAAGAATGAATTGTCATTGGAACTCAAAAGACGCCTATTACAAGGGTACACCCATGACTTAACATGAGGTCGTAGGCACTGTTAAGAGATCTATCCACAGTTGCTTTTAATTTTTTTTTAAACTAAAGATATCGGGAAATCCCTCACTGATTCAAGGATTGAACGTTTCTTCCCCAACTGGGAAGTGCCACGCTCGAAACCTGCCATTTAATCACAACTAGGGAAAAGTCCCCTCACTGAAGTCGGGGCTTACTAAACTCTTTTACGGCTTATAGTTTTTAACCAAATTCTAGTCGAGTCGTAAAACAAAGGAATAAAATTGAGATATCGATGCTGAATGGTTTCAGTGGCACTTTGTATTATGAAGGGCAGCAGCAATAACTCGCCTATTCATAATAAATTTGAATAACTTTAGTTCATTGCTCTAGTATGAAGTTATCCACCGTTAAATTTGCACATATGTGCAAATAGTAAAAATTATATAGACGAAAAGAAGGCGCTTAGAAGTTATTTACTACTGACTTCTAGGCGTGACTTTTGAATAACCCTATACAACAATTCATATAAATCCCATTTGAAAGCCATGATATTGGCTCTGTTTCTCTTAAACAAAAATGTGGCCATATCAACTTGATCGTGTTTAGAAAGGCGGCTATGTGGGCTTCTGTATGTGCATGTTCTTGAGCTTTTTTTCACCTCCCATATCTCTGGAAACAATAATGATATGGACTTCAGACCAATTTCATTCAACGCGTAATTACATAGTGACCACCTGAGAGGACTTGCATAAGGTGTGTATTAGCGATTCATTTTTATTCCGAGAAAATTACTCCCAAGATGGTGTTAAATGCACTGGTGAAGAAAGCATTAGAAGCTAGCAGCTTGGGTAGATCAGTCAGCCCATAAACATAGTGTTTAGGTTCGAAAGTATGTGGTAAGTATGGATTAGGTCAATTATTGGCACCACGAGTCATCGTAGATTCTTGAACTTTGGCTAGAGGATAGTTATATGAGCGTGTGGAATTCGAGGGTGGATATGGTAAAAGAATGTTGTGTTGTATGCTGCTGCCTCATTTTTTGTAATGCTCATTAAATGGATTTGCATATACTACAAGTGTCGTAAGGCTAGAGTAGTTCGCAGATAAGTGCTTTAGGTAGGCTGTACATACCCTTCATAACCTCTAGAGTCGTATCGTTCTTAGAGAGATGTCTGTGTTTGTTTGAGTATAGTGAACATATGTTGGGTATAAATATGGCAATAGCGTCGGACGCGTTTTATTTGTCATGGAATTGTGTAATGAAGAGCTAAGAGCTTTTCATTAATTCTGAGACAAAAAAGCCTGTCGACTATGATTGCCGAGTACACGGGTCTCTAACCTTCAAAGTACCTAATTGGAAGTTGGTTGCTTACGTAGACTAGTAGCACATAAAAACTATTTTTTTATTTCTCAAATGGAGTTGCCTTTTTGAAATCAAATATTTACTTTCTTACTATCTCATGATGAGTGACTGATCAGATAAGAGCGTATAGTTCAATTCCTATTTACATTGAGGTGCGCAGCAATTCCTTTTAACTTGACAGTAAATGTTCTACCTGGCTGTCGGGACTTATGCCTATAACACTGTAAGTGTTCTTGCGTCTTCAGATTCCCAACAGCAAACATGACTGCTCAGGACAAACAAGTATTCTTTAAAGAATTTCAGCATAGCTTCTTGTAGTACTCGTACCTAGTCTACTCGTTTTGCGACGTGTAGTTTGCAGAGAGGAAAATTGATTTCGATCGCATTTCCGTCAGATTGGTCGGCATTTTGCCTTGATGCCAATCTTCTCTTTCGGTTTCTTTCGGATCTTGCTTTGTCCTCGGTGATGAGAAACACTTTCGAAGGTCGTTTTAAACGTTACGAAGAATATCTGACAAAGGTCAGCTCCAACTCGTGTTCTCGTTTCCTTTATGTCCAGGTGCATGCGATTCTTGTGATGAGGGATAAGTGCCAGTCATATACGCGTTGGTAAGGCCTCAATCCAGTCATACGGGTGGAAGATGTTTTTAAACATCTTGTGGTGGACAAGTTGGCAGAGGGAAGTTCAAGCAAATTTTGTCTGTTCCGAGTTAAGACGGACATACGTAGTAGCGCAAATAATTACCTTCGGTTCGAATTGTAGCTGGTAAGTGCCTGCGGGAAATTGCATTAAGTCAAGGAAGTTTGACGAAATGCAATCAGAATTTTCCAAATCCTGTTTCTCAGATTACTTGGGGGTGGTCGAGTTGCAATGGTAATCATCAAAGACTGTTGAGCGGAAGGTCTGTAGTTCAAGCCTGTCCATAACCAATAATTGTGTTCATTTCCAATATAACACCTTTATGACATGGAAACAAAAGACTTTCTGTGAACTACAACCAATGCAAATTCAGTCGAATCTCTCAAATCTTATCTAGGACAACCTCCCCCGGAGAGTTGGGAACGAACATCTTCGACACAAACCATCTGCACCCCATCCAGGTTGTGTGACAAACACCTCTCTTTATCGCTTATATAAATAGTTTTCATGGAAACTGTATCGGTCAATATCAAGCAACGTGTTATTCGTGAAATTACGAAGCTTTTTAATGGATTCGAGATTCATTTAAACCTTTCTTCAATATCCCACTTGCAGTGTTGGAAACCGGAAGTATTTCCATCCATCCCATGGGACTGTTCTTAGCTGAATTCATATAATGTGCGATACTACGGAACTCATCTACAATTTTTTCAACGGATCTCAGCTAAGGTTGTATGCTGAACCCATGGAATGGAACCTGATAGCGAATGATCAACCTTTTGAGACTCACCCTCTTCAATACTTAAGTTCTCTATATCACGTTTAACTACTCGCGATCGTAACGACGTTTGCTGTAAAACGTTTTCCAATTGGCGCGGGTAGATTTTGGCGGCCTATCGCGGCCATGTTGTTTTGGTGACATCTGCCAAATCTGCCATTTTTTATTCAATTTCTGATGCCAAATCTTATTGGTAAGTTTGGACAGTACGTCCAAATGGCAAAACTTAATTATCAAAATGAGTGTTCGTTAGTGCAAACGTTGTGGGCGTTGCGCCCATTTTACGACAGATGTGCTGGCCTTTCACGGTCGACTCTTCAACGTTTGGTGGTCGAATTTTAGACGACCGATTCGGTAATCAATCAACCCTCATTCTTACATCAAAGAAACACAAAATCGGCCGAGAATATCGCCACGATCCGTGATAGTGGATGGAAGTCGATTCCCAACCGTGCTCAAGAACTGGGCCTTTCGCAGACTTCAACTTGGCGAATTTTGCATCACGAATTGATCCTGCACCCGTTTAAGATCCAACTGACCCCGGAGCTCAAAGTTCATGACCATAGACGGCGCAATTATTTGGTCACTGACTGGGCTTCGGATCGTTTGGAAGAGAACTCCAATTTTAGCCGAAAAAACACCATGAATGGATGTGTTAACAAGCAAAATTGCCGTATATAACACGACATCAGCCCACATGAAGTTCATCAGGTGAGAATGCACTCTTAAAAAGTTACTATTTAGTGTAGATCTTGGGCCGGCGGCGTGATTTTTTTGGACGGGGTGCAAATGGTTTGTGTCGAAGATGTTCGTTCACTCCGGGGGATGGTTGTCCTAGATAGGATTCGAGAAATTCGACTGAATTTGTCGCGTTGGTTATAGTTCACAGTAACTTTTTTTTGTTTCTATGTCATTAAGGTGTTATAATGGAAATGCACACACAGAGTATGAATTTTGAAGTGATTTTATACTGCGAGTGTTATGCCTTCGTCAGCATATTTTGATCATCTCTTATTCACAACTGATGTTATTGTTATTATTATTCCGTGTAGGAATTGTTCAAGGCTATGGACAAACTTGAACTACAGACCTGCGGCTCAACAGTCGGTGGTGATTAGCTTTGCACCATGACCATTGTTTCGTTCTTTTTCGAAAACAACGTTGGTGAGGCGGTCACCGTCAATGGCGAGCGTTACATCGATGATAACCACACGGACCTAGACTTCATGTCGCTCCAAAAGGATAGCACTACGTGTCACTCAGGAGACGTCACTACTGACTTTCTGCATAGCCGCTTTCAAGGTAAGGTTATCTGTCGCAGACGTGATATGGATTGACCGCCAATGTGACTCCACTAGATTTTTTCTTGTGGAGTTTCCTGAAGTCGCAGGTCTATGCGAATAGACAACAATCGACCGATGACCATAAGGTGGACATAACACAAGCCATCGCTCAAATCCAGAAAGTTCAGGTGTCTGATGCTTTCTTGTATTTCCAGAATATCGGTAGCAGTTTCTTTGTAATGGACGAGTCACTTGCCTTGAAGAACCATGAGCAACGTCTCATTTCGATGGGCTCCCCAATAGACTGGGGCTTTAATTCTGTTCGCTATATTCACATTACGCCTATGTTGGGGGCTACGTAATTTTAGGATGCTTGTACAGATTGGGCTGAGGAAACAGATTATTAGTTGAATAAAGCATTTGATTCCCCTAATTGTCTCCTTCTTTTTGTTCTCTTTACCTTCATTGAATGGACGGCTTAGAGTCCATATTAAAGCAGAGCTTCACCCACCTTGTTTTCCAATGCAAAAATTATCACCGGCACCAACAGAAACAACAAAAACAGTCTTACAACACGGACAAGTTTTATAGAAAACTAATAAAACACCAAGTGAAACAATTTGCAAAATATATATCGACTTCCACGACCCATTGTACGGCAACAAATCACGAAATCAACCGCTCAACTTATGTGCATATTCAACAGACCATGCTCCAACAACCCGACAGACAGACAGACAGATGGACATGAAAACAAAACAACAATAGCGTAACGAATTTGTTTTGCCGCCAACTGAAATTCATTTGTGTAATACTATTTTTCGACCCAATTCCATGGCTAAGAACGAATTCGCGCCACCAAAAACCAAACCCACACTTTGAAAAGTTCAAGTTGAGAAATCTGCCATATCTGTTGTTACATTGGCGAATTCACCAAGAGCACAAGAGCGAACAATTGTTACTGTTGCGATGCTTAGTCATTGGTGACGAGTTGTTGCACATTCGAGTGGTGGTGGAGGTGCGCGGTGGTACACGCTTGATAACAAGTTGTGTTGTGTTGAAGGTGATGGCAGATAAAGGAATTTATTTGCTCCAAATAAGTGAGTGGAGTGCGCCCCGTTCCCAGACAGCTTATTGACCGTTCGCTTATAATGAAATTTCACACATTTTTTGTCGGTATCCAATTAATGCATGCAATCCACGCCCTGCTCTCATGAAATTAATTTATGTACGACTAACTACCTCCGTGGTTAGCCTCCAAAACGGAGTCACTAAGCAAATTTGACGCTCGAAGCAACCGAAACAATAAAACCTCGATAAGGATCACTGGACACACGACGGTTCAGTGCAGCATAGCGTAGTATTAAGTAATGATACCGGAACTGAAGTAGCGCTTTCATATTCCCTCGCTCTTAAATGCTCTATCGCTTCAGGCCGGTGCCATTGTATTACCTTGCTGGAGCGAGTATTGGAAAGACAGATTTCTATCTCAACAGTCGGGCACGAGAGTCCAGCGAGACTTCGGTTCAGTGACTCACTGCGATCCGACGAAAATATGTGCTCACATAGCGAACGCGAACTTTCATGTCTAGGGTTATGCCAATTCATTGGAGATACTAGTACTCGTATTTTATTATATTTGTTTGTGATCCGACAGAATGCTAGTTTTATAGCGTGCTACTCGGTGGGTCACTGGATGTGTTCCTTCTGTATCACTGAATAGTACGCGTATTGTAACAACGTGCGCTGGGCATTACCTTCTGGTGCAGAAAGACATTTGGTGGATAAGATAAATGGTTGCAATTTATATTTTTAGGCTAAATTGACTGATCGTTTGCGGAAATAATTGAGCTTTGCGCTGTGAATTGTGTATGATGAATGGCTTGATTGTTTGTGTACATTTTGGGCTGATTTGGATGTTGGATTGTTGACTTTTGTCCGACTTAGGTCGACGGATAGGTCGGTGATTAACAAGGAATTCTTTCGGATGTAGTCAGAATTTGAACTGGCCGACGACGAATTCGGAACCGGACAAGAGTTGGGACAGATAAATTGTTGATTGCCTGCGGTTGCACTCGAATCGAGATAGCCTTGGGTGATTGCTTTTTTGCTGTTACATAGGTATACTCATTGAACATCTAAAAATAGCTTTGGTTTCTCATTCTTTTCTTTTGGTAGAAGGAATTTTGTGGTTACAATGCGCATATCAAAGTAAATCAAAAAAGTTGAGTTGCGAACTGCCATCGAATTTTTGTTCCCTTTTTTGCCGGAGTGGATTCCTTCCAGGGAGCTGTCTGAGTAATAAATTGATTTCTGGGACTATACATGAAAAGCACGTCTCAAAACCTGTATTACTAACGTCTATAGGCCACTCAGAAAAACACATTCCTTCGCAGGTACACAAAATACCTTTGACATTTACACGCACGCAATCACCTCTTTAGTATATCACAAAGCACATAAGAACGACGATAACCCAATAAAAGCGAGAAACTCCACCTAATGGCGTCAAACTTAATTGCAAATGCCATTAAACCCATTACCATTAAATACGTCAAGCAATATCCGGACACTTAACACTAAATTGCACCTCGGGATACTCATATCGTATATCGCGTATTGACGGGTGCCATTAAACTGACAATAACTTGTATTACCCGGTGTTTAGCCACAAAAAAACATAGAAGGAAATGACAAGGCAAAAAATTGAATTAATTGTTGAAATTAAGCGAAAAAAGGCACTTCATTCTGCACCCATCGTAGCGTCAATGGTTCCATTAGCTTCATTACCTCATTTTTCGCGATTCTCCCTCGGCAAAGATGGAGGTTCTATGCCTTCTAGTTGGTCTTGAAATCACACCAGCCGCCGGAAGAATTGTAAATAAGGTATGGATCCCTTCACATTCTTGCGCAGAATAAATAAGATTTTGACTTGAAACCAACATGAGAAAATGGATTGGCGTGAATAATGGCTGTGAATATCCAACAAGACAGCAACAATATGTTGGGCTTTCTGCCTGGAAGAAATAGGGTAGCAAAACGCATAATCAAGAGAATGGACGGAAATGTAATAGAAGTGATTAATCGATGGTGCGGCGACTTTAAAGCCGCTAATAGGGTTTTCGGTAAATGGAAAACTATTGAACAGATGTCGATCAGTGTCTTATCGGAAGCTTTTAACAATGGATTGTTGTTTTTTGCATTGTTTGCGTCGAAGTTGCTTGGAAACCACTTATGAGTACTAAGCTTGACGTAAACCGGCGCCAAACGACAGATGTTTTATAAGCGCTAGGCTTTCTGACGTGACTAGTAATGAGGGAGAGATCGTCATGGGCGGCGCATGTCCATAGCTGTGATTTGAATTAATTTTTACTCTTACTTTCGAGAAAGTTTTAGTTAGCGCTTACAGGATTACTCCAAATCGTTAAGCAAACACTTAAAACAAAGTGCTTTGGAGTCATAAAGATAATGAGCTGCCACCTAATTAGCTAACGAGACGGCGTCAGTCATGCTGTAATGACTATAAAAGCTATGACAACCACAAACATAATTAAAATGGATACAGTAAAGGGTAGTTATAATTAGATCAAGCATTACACCAACGAGTGTGTTACACTTTAGTTCGTACGAAATCCTCTAACATCACAAGTCAACAAGTAACGCAAAGCTCGAGTTGACTTTCAAGGTTTGACGCAATTAACTGATCAATCAATTTAGAAACACGTAGCTGAGTAAAAGTGCATTTCATTTATTCCATCTTCCAATTAACTCTAATCCAACCACTCCCTTGCGACGCGAGTTATGTAAATGTCTTACGCATTGTATAGCCAACTGTCACACAGTTACAGATCACCGAGCACTCCACTATTCACTGGAACTCGATGCGTGGCATTTCAATGCCTTCCACTTCATTGCATTCATAGAATCCCTTAAGACTCGAGCGAGTTATCTTAGTCGGCAGCCTTGAAATCCGAAGAACAAACAACATCTGATCATGCGTCTCGCTACTACACATCACCATGTATCCAGTCAAACAAGTAACTCTTACATCTGTCAACCACCTCGGTGCATACAACCCAGCTTTCTAGCCTAAAGTAATTTTTTTTTCGAAAGTCCACGTGGTCAAGCAGTCCTCTCGAATTACTCCACCGATGTCCTATGGTCAAACTTAAAACTCCATTAAGACCGCAATTGTGTGTTTACCTTTTCGCTTCGTCGAGTAATTGTGGCTGCTTTTATGCCAGCTCAGCCGCTTGCTGCCAGGTATATCCAAGCAGTGAAAGTCTGTCTGTTCGATTAGACATTCAGGCGGTTCAACAGACATTGGGAAAAAAAAGTCACCACAACTGGTCACGCGGCCAGCGAACAACAACGATCGCCACTATTGCATAATCGTAAATTAGACCTCTCAAGCTCTTTCCCTATTCACTCGTGTAGTGTCATTCAATCGCTCAACGGCATTCATACACCACTGTACGAGCGACGGCAATCATGTGTACAGGATCATTCCCCGGATGATTGACTACCGAGCAGTGCTCTGTGTTCCTGGTTTTATATAGGGACTTCACGACTCTAATTGGACTTTGACTCAAGTTTCCCCTCCGGCTGCCATTCCACTCAACGGATTTATTGTTTACATCAAGCCTGACAGCCTGGATGGGAAAGGTCACTATCGATTCCGGCACTTTACCAACCACGATTAAGCTATCCAGCGGGCATTATCTAATCGAATGCTATCTACATTTTATATCTCTCTCAACCCACGGTCCGGTGCACATTATGTCTTGTAATTTCGAGTAATAAATTCGGTAATAATTTCAGCGATGATGATGTGGGCTGCATTGATCAATGGAAGCACTGCAAATTGTGATTTAATAAGCGGGAAGATGATGGACGATTTGGTTGGTTTGAAGGGCGATAAAACTGATTTATTTATAATCTACTCGTATCGCCGCAAGGGATATTGTGTAATGGTGATTTGGGTGCGGCTACATCGGGTTAATTACTGCAGTTTCGACTCGAGGGCGATAAAGCGATCGTCAAACGTGATGCTGAAAGCTGACCACAAATTAGACAGTGCGTGCGAAATATTCGCTTGTCGGTCGGCTCAATAGGAGTCATTGGTGCCAAGACGCGATTGTTGAATTTAATGACACGCGTGTGTGATTAGGTTAGTTGAATCGGAAGGAAATGGCCAAGTCGAGGCAACGTGCGAAAAGATGCAAATGAGCTGGATTGGAACGTTCTATTAGGTTTTCTAACCCGTGGTATTTCATAGATCGTGAAAAGATGGGAAACGCTAATTACAAATGCGATATTGGGCTTTATGGCATTCTGTATTCAGTGTCAAAATAGCTTGATACGTAAAGACTCTCGACATATGACCGAAAATCTGTCAAAGATGTAAGATCTTAGCCAATATTGACCAGAGGTTAGCCAGCCACCCACGTGGATGACAAAATAACTCCGAAATGTCCTAAGATTCCCTGAAACTTCTAGTTACCATCCATAGATGCGAGATTGCTTACTCTTGCGAGAGTTCTGGCTTCGTTTAGTCGAAAACATTGTGACCTTGTCAAAGATAAGCAATGAAAGCAAGGAGATCGTGCGTGGGTCATAAGATGAGCGCTCAGTCAAATAGGAATGTAAGTAGGAGAGGAAGTATCACTTGAACAATATTATTGAAAGATTTTAGCTTTAGCTTTTGCAAATGATGACAGATCCAATTTTGAATTGATATTTGTGAAGCAGAATACACGTCAGCAAGTCATGAATTCGTGACTATTTTTTGGGGAATTCACTACACTACACTACACTACAACACTACAGCAACTAGTTGTCGCCTCAATGGGACTGGAACAGCACGTGACGCAAAAGGCTCCAAGCTACCTGCTCGTTCCTAAGAGAATAACGCCTCTGTGACTGAAGATATATGTAGGACAACATTGATAAGGCTACGCGCCACGCAATTGAGCATATACACATTTTAGTGAACGAATTAAAACTGCGCTAACGCTTTTCTCAGCCTCAACAATGAAATGGACGATTTGCTTTATTTTTTTTTTCGACGACGCCGTGGGTAACATGTGCGTCTTGTGAGCAATACAGACCCATACTTATTATAGCCGCAAATGGCTGAATTGGGCTTGGGAGACATGTGGTTCCAAAAGGACGGTGCAACATACACAACTTTCGAGACAATAGACAGTTTGAAAGCTGCGTTCCTGGATAGTCTAATGTTGTCGTCGTTTTGACGATTTCCAGTGGCTCGGAAGATGACCCGATTTGAACACTCCAGAATTCTATTGTTGGGAGTCCTTTAAGTCATAGGTCTGTCAATATAAGCCGAAAACTCTTAATGTAAATATCCAAAAGGAGAGAAAATGCAGTCAAGGAGCCCAAATGGTCATCCACAATAGTATTTCACTTCAAAATTCATACCTTGTGTGTGCATTTCCAATATAAGACCTTAATGACTTGGAAACAAAAAAAGTTACTGCGAACTACAACCAACGCGACAAATTCCATTGAATCTCTCAAATAATCATATCTAGGACAACCACCCCCCGAGAGTAGTGAACGAACACCTTCGACACAAACCATCTGCAGCCCGTCCACGTTGTGTGACAAAAACCATAAGAGGTCTAGTCCGACGTCTCCATATTCAAAGTCTAAGATGGCTGGGCCATGTAGAGCGAATGAACAGCACAGCTCCGGCCCGAAAAGTCTTCGAATCCAACCCTGAAGGACGACGCAGCAGAGGACGACCAAATCCAAGGTGGCGCACACAGATGGAAGGGGACCTTAGCCAACTGGGAATGCGGCACTGGAAACAACTTGTAAAAGATCGTGCCAGCTGGAGACGCTTGTTGGTTGAGGCCCAGGTTCACATCGGACTGCAGCGCCACGTAAGAAGAAGAAGAAGAATATGGGCTTTATCTACTCAATCGTGACAAATCTTCGTCTTTTCAGTTTTGTGAAGAAAAAAATTAGCAGTGAGACAAGTTTGGTAAAACTGGTGACTGAGGCATGATTACGGTTTTGTTCTTGGCCAAAAAATTGCGCACAAGCAACAGCCATGAATATTTTTTCTACGAATCCGGACGTTTTCTCCGTATTGCTTTATGCAAACGGCGCATAGCTTTCAGGTAATATTCCTTGTAGGAAATGTAATGATTCACCGCATTGTAATCAAAGAAAACAATCAGCAAAACTTTCACACTTCACCGAACTTGGCGTTCTTTCTTCGATTGCTTGTATTCGGATAATTGAGCTTTGGTTTCGACTTCATAATCATATACCTGTGATTCGGCACTAGTGAAGATCCTTTTCAGCAAATCTGGGTTGTCGTTTACGCCATTCAACAGCTCCTGAGTGACGCTCATATCACGGTTCACTTGGTTAAAATTTAGCAATTTCGGTGCAATTTTGCTGGCATGTTTCAATGCCCGAAATATCTGTTCATATTTCAGTATCCTTAGTTTTTTCTCTGATAGTGATTTAAATTTGCTTCACTCCTTCAATGTTTTGTCACTGACATCTCTTCGATCTTCTGTGAAGAGCTTGTACCCCTTACAAACAATTTCTTTGCATTTTGGTGAAAAACAAACGTTATATTTAAAAGTCACCTTACTTTTTGAACAAACTTAGCATGATTCACATTATTTTGGGCATTTTGGAGTTGCATCATAACAATCACAAAAGTTCATTGCTTGCAGATATTTTCCATTTAAAAATTTCGTTTTCCTGTTTGTCGACTTTGCAGAACCTAATCGGTTTCTTCCTAGGTGGCTTCAGCACAAGAAAATCCACGATAGATCAAGACTGCTACAAATTTCACGGCCAACACCTTTTTGCCGACTTTAGAGCCGCATATGATAGTGTTTATATAGATGAGCTATACAAAGCCATGTCATGTTTCTACGCACTTGGCAAACTCGCCAGCCCACTACGGATGATAGTGGCCATAGTAGGTAACTAGAGACCTTTAAGGTTAAAAAGGGATTCAGGCAGGGAGACATACTATCATGAAGTTTGGTAATGAAACAGGAGCGATTTGTACAATGTGACATCAATGAAAAGTTTAAGAGCTTAAAGCAGGAGCAGGCTGGGAGGGATTTGATGTTAAATGACCACAAGATCAAATATATCCGTCATCAAAGCAAGACACGTAACACAGACGTCTTAGCCGCCACTTTATCTTGACCAGGTATAACTTTTAAGTAATCATGGATTTCGTCTACTTTGGCTATCTATAGTGACAAGCGGCACGGACAATAGCGTTCAGATGAGACGAAAAACAACGCTTGCCAACGACTACTTCTTTGGGATCAAGAGGCAACCAGGAAGCAGAACTCTCTCTCGGAAAACCAACCTATTTATAAAATCTTCATCACTTCGGTCGGTCCTCTTTTACGACGCAAAGGCTTGGAGGTTTTTAAAAGTGAATGATGGAACCCTAGAGCGTTCGCGAAAAAAAATTTGCATGCGATCTTGAGCGTAGCTAAAAATACCTCTATGGATATAACGTTGAAGTTGCCTGAGCTCTGTGGAGCGAACGGACACCACAACCCCGCCCGAAGAATATGCGATTCCAACTCTGAGAGGCGGCAGAGCAAAAAGTAGCCACATTTAAGTGATGTGCAAAAGTGGAAAGGGACCTCAACCAACTGGGTATGCGGTATCAGAAGCAGTTGGCCAAATATGGTTTACCGCTTTTTGGCTTAGGCCCAAGATCAACCCAAATAGTAGCGCCAACAAAATAGCTAAGTTAAAATGATTAGAAAACATACGAGCATAACCCAAGTCCAGTTAAGCATTTTGTCTGCTTGAGACCCACGTTGCAAGTTATAAAGTCCTGAAATCAGATGAAAGATCGCTCTCCGCCCATAGTTTTCTTTTTTTTTGTTTAAGGCCAAGAAACAATCAAACCTTAAAGTCTGTCCTTAAAAACCATGACGTTCTTATACAAGACTGCTAAAATCTTTTTGTACTATACCCCGCTGATGTCTACCTTTATCATTTAAGGTATTTAATATGCCTTTTTTGATTGCAAATATTGTGATTGAGATATTCGTGGCTGTTTGACTTAGATTTCATGCAAGTGGCCCCAAGTGGGTCCCAGAAGGCTTGAGAAGTCAGTACATAAATCATAGCATCATATTCAACAGTAATGGAAAAATAAAAGAATAGCTGATGAGATCTAACTTCCAGCGTAAAATTTGCGATGCGTTCAAAAAGTAACAGGAATTTTAATTAGTCGGGCTTGCAAGAGTCCGATTTACGGATATGACTTGGAAACTACTGGGGATACCCTTGATTCTTGATCACTAAGGTCGAAAAGGGCTCGAAGAGTGAGAGTCACACTTCGGACGTTTTTTGCATAATGTGGCTTGAGTTTTTGTCACAAAGTCAAACTGCCAATATAAGTTGCCACAAGTGCAGCAAGTGCAACGCCGTTTGCGCGAAGTAATTCGCCCGAAGCGGGACTGTTCATAGCTGCTACATCACGATAATGCACTTCAAAACGCGATGCTGAGATAGCTAGTATTGGAGCAGCTCATTACAGTAAAGAAATAAATGTTTGTAAAAAAAAAACGAAAATTCCCTTTATTTTTTGAACACATTGAACTCTGTTTTGCGACTTCATATTACAGTCGTACAATACTCGTTCGGTCTTTCATTTACGCTCTGCACTAATTGGCCATCTTACACCAATCAATATATTCCAAAGTTCTCAAATTGAAAGCGACACCGCTCACCTCTGGCTTGGTAAATACATTAAGACTGTCAATCGAGAGTGATGTCTAATGTGACAAAATAGTAACAATGCACGAACACAAGCACGTTTTGCCAACAGATACTGAGTCATCACTATCGAACCACACTCAGCTGCACATTCCATCACTTTCAACAGCCGTCAACAGACGAATTAAATTCGGCCATAAGTCCAAACTAGGTTAAGCACTGTGATATGATCTACCAATTAAATCAACAATCTAACCCCACAGCAATCACCTGCGCAAGAAAGACTGCAATAAATTACGAATTCAATTGTGTACCTGGGTGGGACGTCGTCAATCAAAACAAACTGCCTATGCGAGATACTTATTCAAAGTAAGGGAATGCAAAGACTTACCTCAGCGAGCACCTCCTCCAGGGCAAGACCATGCGTGGCGTTTGGCTCACTTCGCACCGTCCACATGCGCAACGAATCCGGACCGTTTTTGAATAGACCCTCGGTGGGTCGCAGCGTTAAATTCATCACTTCACCGAACGCACTGAGTGACACATTATGCTCTTTTATCGAGTTTAAATCTAGATTTTTCAACTTATCACTATAGTTCGAGTCACTTAAGGTATTGGCAGTCTGATTGGCCGTTGGGGCACGCACTTTCGGCTCACTGTAGTAAGGGTTTTTGCTGAGATCCTTTTTGACGTGATGTGCATCGGCAAGACGGTTGGCGGGTGCACTTCGACGACGACGTAAGAGTTGAGTGTCATCGTGATGGGTGCCGAGATGTTTGAGCTGAATGAGCTCGTAACTGGGCACGGAGTCGATACTGTCAACGTGGAAAACGGACTGTAACTGAAGCGGCGACATCTGTTTGTGGATCTGGAATGAGAAAGAAAATAAGGAAAGTGAGAAAGGTACCATGAACATGATGGGTTAATGGAATCAAGGGTTATTAAAAGTGAAGATCAACGATCTCTAACGATCCAAGGAGAGCTCAAAAGTACTTAAAATCACTCGCAATTGAGAACGACATCACAATGGCGTGCTACCTGTCCCGGATCATATCGTGCATGCTATCACTTAGTATTCCGCCCAAGTCACCTGTCATAAACATTTTTACGAGTCTAAAACGCTTTAATTAGCGGCGACATAACGCCAGGCGTTTGTTCTCCTGCCGCCACGGCACAAATCGCTTCGGTTACAAATACAAATTCTGCTGCTGGACTGCTTCTAGAATCAATACCAAACCATCCGCTAGAACGCTGCCCCGCGTCATAAATCACTTGCAACCAATATCAATTGCGTGCAGAAACTGAACAATTTCCCCCCGTCGGACGGACGGCACCGCTCGCATACAATGTCCGATGGACAGTTTGCAAGTAGAAATGAAAAATGCGCAAAAATGTCAATCGCGCACCCTCGAGTATCGCGGAGTAGGAGTCTCGTCAAAGAGACAAGGCAAACCACATTTTCCCGTGTAAGCGCGTCAACCCAAGTCGATAATCAAGTTACCGCCGCCGTACCAACAACAACAGTCAACACTGCTGCCATGAAAGCCATAAAAGTTAATTCGCTCTGCAATTGACTAAGTCATTGTGTCTGTTGGACGGCACTGGAAGCGGGGGGAGGACCCATGTTAACGAGAGTGTAGCGCATTGCTTTTCGCCAAAACGAGTCGACAAAGCCAACGTCACTTTCATTTCGACGCAGGAGAGTGGTAGTAACTTTTAGCCGGTTACAATGGAACCTCGACATGACTAGACCCGAATCACCATTCGAATAAAATCGAAATTGGAAACCTCTTAATGGGGGGCGAGACGAGGAAAAACTAAAAACAACACAACCATTGTCGTCATTGTCGTCGGGTGCTAACACCGACGTTAGCCTGTGGAAAGCGCTCAAGGGAAAGAATTTATTTCGCCATTACGGTGAACAAAGATTGTAATAAAATAATCAATGGAAGCGATAAGTTTGGCAAATGCATTTGGTCGGTGCTCCGTTTTCATTTGAGGCAATTCATTACGAAATTTCGGTGTAAGTGGTTGTCGGGCTACCGATTGTGAGCGAATGGTTAGGCTGATGGGTGTTATGACATGACTTAACATGGTGTTTCGGCGATCGGGGGCAGTGTAGGTGATTGCTTCTGGGCATCTAATTAAGGGAGCCCTTGGTAAGCGCATGGGAATGGTGATGCAGGCATTTATATTGAGTAGAAATCGATTTTTAAATGTCAAAAGTATAAAGAAGGCCGATGGGCTTCTTGCCTATTGTTGAGGAAGTCTTTGTAGAGCGAGGTGAAGCATGGTACTAGGGACAAAGGCACTAATCAACTGTTGATTTCTAGTGTCCATGACACGAGGTTTGCAACAGTTGAGTCATCGAAATTATATTTCGTATTCCCTCAGTTGATGTCCGATAGATGGCGCTAGCGGTACATGCTGGCCATAAGTGTCAGATCAGAAACGGTACATGCAAGCTTGGGCATCACATCGTCGTAAATGACTTCACTGTTACAAAAATGGTGAATTCGACGTGGAGGACAAGGGGCGTCCCGGACCGGTGAAGAAATGTCAAAACGAAAAATTGAATACATACGCCACGACAACGTGTAAATTCATAGGCCACCACTCAACAACCCATCGTTTAATAGCTTTGGAGACAGTTCATAAGCTTGTATCTAGGATCTCGAATATCGACCTCGACGACAAACTGCATTGCAGCGGAAGCATTTCCAATATAATACCTTTATGACATGGAAACAAAAATAAGTTAGTGGGAACTACAACCAACCCGACAAATTCAGTCGAATCTCATGAATCCTATTTAGGACAACCCCCCCGAAGAGGAGTGAACGAACACCTTCGACACAAACCATCTGCAGGTTGTATGACAAACACCATAAGAGCGTAACTTGTGAACCTGGGTGAACCCTATATAAAAAAAAAAAAGACGACAGAGCCATGTATGAACGTCAACATGGATTGAAGCTCATGGTCTCTATTAGAAGAGATCAGCAAGACCAAGTATATTAGCAGCTGTTTGATCGGGCGAAGAGCTCGCTCGCCACCGAACACAATTAATGCGTTTGAGGTGGGCTTTGAAGGTAAAGTAATTTTGCAACATGGCAACGCTTGCCAACATGCTGCTCAGATAAGCGAAATGCTGAAATGGAAAACCCTCTCACTTTTGTGGTATTCGAAAAGGGCAATGCCTCAATACCATCTCCGATTGATGACGTAAAGCCTAGCCGAGCACCACTTCTGTTATTTCGAAGAAGCCATAAAGTTTTTCCAATGCGGAATTCGTGTGAACCAGAGAGATGGGTAAAAGTCGCAGCTGGCGATGGACAATACTTTGTAGAACAAACAGTGGTTATATAACTGAGTTAAAAATTTTGAAGAAATCCAGCATATTCCCATTAGTACAAATGATGGATCACACGAGGTGTGGCATTAAAATTATGCTTCAGCACTAATTGTACCTTGATTGAGCTACAGTTCCACCCACCTACCTCCCATTAAAATACATTAAGCAAAGGAAAATCAGATATATTGATGGAACACGGCTTAAGTCCATTAATATAATTAGGGTTCTTGAAAGCAGATTGATCTTAGCGTAGCGAACCAACCTAGAGTATAGATCCAAACTGACTAAGGAGCTCATATGAGGTCTCAATATAAAAACGCATCGGGGAACAGTATGACCTTTTCTCATTAAGAAACTCCAGCTAACAAATCTCATCAATCTGACTTGGACAGTAGTTATTAATTCATCACCGGGAGACTCGATTTCGTAAGTCGTGTGAGAAACTGCGCCGGAGATGACTTGTGGTCAGTACAGTAAAAGTTAGGAGAAATAAACAAATTCATCTTATGATCCATACGGAAATCTAGCCCAAGGCGGAGGTAAACATATACATCCAATGTACAACAAGCTGTGCAAGGAAGTAAACGGGCTAATAGAGCCGAGGGGTTAAATCATACATAATATTTGAACCTATAATAGGTATGGAAACGAAAAATTGTTAATGGATGGCAGCCATTAAATAACATGATCATAATTCAAGATATTCGTTTCCGGCATGATCAGAAGCTGGTAACGTTGGTACCCAAGAGCACCAAGTAATTACAAGTGACCCCAGCGACTTAACTAACATTGTGCAATAATATAACAAGTAAAGATGGGATGAGGAACATGGACAAGACGGCAATATCAGGGGAAATTGTTAGGAGGCACAATGTAACGAAATAGAGATGGGTTGTCATGATCAGTAGATTCCCTATAAATGGTACTTACGTGAAAAAAGCTTTTTATGAGCTGTAGTCGTTATTAAGCTCTAGTTTTCATTAGTAGGTCCAAATATTCTGTATTATTGAATGAGATGACATACATATATAGGTGATGAAATGAGGTCTCAGGTGAGTTTTATCAGAATGGACAAGAGGAGGAATTTCTATGACCTTAAGCATTTCTTTACTAGGTCTTTGAAGGAAAGGGGCACGCCATTATCATACCATTCTCTTATGCTACTGATATGTCAGATCCGTTTCCTCAGCAAGTTCTATTGAGCTCTATTGAGCTCCATCCCAGCCGCGCAGAGGAAATACGAAATGAACGTAAACAGACGCATAATTCAGCCGGACTTATTCTAATCAGCGCCCTGAAGCTGGCCTTAAAAATCAAATATATTCGTGGATCAGTACAATGGGTGTCTGGTGGACGGGCTGTTCCAGGTCGATGGAAAAAGCATTGTTTAGTGCTTTGAAAGAGCTCTTGTGCCATTCCTATCACAAACAAATTGCAAAATACTGGAGTGAATAGTACCAACTAAGGTTGCAATAGAGGAAACGGAGGACCCTCAAGTAACCAGTGCGAATTCAGGAAATTTCATTTGACAAGAAATGTCATACAAACATGAAGGTAGCATGTCGGTAAGGTGAAAAGATTAAGTCGTAAAGAAGCCGATTGATAACGACCTCTAATTCATTGCTAGCACACTTAATGACAGGGAAACAAAAAAGTTACTGTGAACTAGAACTAATGCGACAAATTCAGTCAAATCTCTCGAATCATATCTAGGACAACCACCCCCGGAGAGTAGTGAACGAACTTCTTCGACATAAACCATCTGCACCCCGTACAGGTTGTGTGACAAACGCCATAAGAGCATAACACTAGAATCTGCGCGAACCCTATAAAAAATTCCTTCTACGGTTAATGGCATCTTTATAATTAACATCGAGCCGGGAACTTAAGAAGCATTGGTCCCTCAGATCAAAGATGACAGACTCCGCGGGATTGTAATCGAAACAGTTTATAAAAATAGGTTCCTTCTTTTCCTCTGGCGGGGTTCCACAAGGAACAAAATGTATGATAATCCAGCGAAAACGATGGACTGAGGAATAAGAACTCAAGCCAATATTCATTATTGAATATTCCTGCACTAGAGATATTTGAGTGAATTTTCAGTAAAAAACTGGGCCTACACCTCACAAGACTAAATTAGCTCAATCACTGAAGCCTCTTAATCATGTGATTATCCTGAATTTGATCGAAAAATCTTTTTCAACGTTAAAATGCTTCTTTTCGGCTTAATAGCTTTTTCAATAAGGATCGTTCAATAAATAAGGTGACTTTTACTTTTCTCGAAAAAAATTATTTGTTCATAATTAATGAAATTTTTTCCTTTAAATTCGGAAATTTTCTTCGCAGTGCTTCACGCAAACGGCGCATAACTTCAAGGCAATATTTCTTAATGACCGGAAACCATGCAATTGTAATCGAAGAAAACAGTGAGCAAAACTTTCGCATTAGTCCAAGCTTCGCGTTCTTTTTTCGGTCTTGGCTTTTCTCGTCGCTTCCATTGCAATGATTGGGCTTTGGTAGGGTGACTAAAATAGCTGAAGTTCCTCATCCATATGGTTGATTAAAGAAAGGATGTTTGAATCTAACAAAACAGCAGAAGGCAGACTCCAGGTTATACTTACTATGGTATGTGTATTCCACGTGAGGTTAGTATTTCATTTTCAAGGAGACGAATGCTGCTGGCTAGAGTGTCAGGAATATTGGTAGCGGCAGGAAACAAACATAGCTACCATGATTCCGCGAATCAATGTTGGGATTTCCCATGAGTTTGTCGCTTGGTTGTTGGTTTTATTCAGCAAATGCAACGAGGTCTTGGGTGTATCAAATCAGATTTGAGCGTTTAAGTCTAACCTGGACTGATATATCTCTTAAAAATTATTATAGCCAAATCGATATTTCTTGCGTCTAACTATATAAGAGTAAGCACCTCGCAATATTCTTGGCAACATCAGGAGTATTGTTGGTCGTTGCAGGACCTCTCTGTCCGAAATGGAAAGCCTTTTTCTGAGGTACAATTTCCATTTTTGGGCAATGGCTGCAGATCGAGAGTGCCCTCCAATAACAGGAGATAGTACCGTGTTTGGAAAACATTAATGATGCTGTCAATATCGGAATTTAGTGAGTTGAAATACCCTGCCATTCTGGTCCGCTATCGAACGGCAAGTTCCTGAATTTGGGGACGAATATGCAAAAATTGCCATCAGCGAATCAATTTGGAAGTAACAGGCATTAAAAAGATGGGACAAAGTATGGGAGACAATATAGAACCCTGCGGAACACCAGCTTTATATGGTGAAAAAACAACATCTAAAAGTTATTCACTGATTCATATTGTGTGCATTAAGTGCAATAAGGATCAATCAAAATCCTGCCCATTGCTTCTTAAATACCATCCGCTTGGTTGAGCTACAATTCATTCTTTCAGTGAAATATGCTATCATATCAGGGTATTTGGTTTCTTTCTTAGCCAGTACCTAACCAGACATGACTGTTTTTGTTCATCTCTGAACAAGTTTGGAAACGATATCTGTCTTCTCAGCCTCGAATGGAGCCCAGGTGCATAGTGTCATTAGCATAGAATTTGTTCAAGCAATTTTCAGCAGCGAGCTTATGTATACGGAGAAAAATCAGGCCATGGTGATAATTTTGGCGAAGCCCTGTTAAATATAGCCTCTTACCCAAAAATTCCACGAAATAATCCATACCATAAGAATGAAATACTTTTGCAATCACAAGACACACTTCTCATCACTTCATAACCTACTTCGGCTGCACGCACAAAACAATATAACTCAATCACCGACGGATCAAATATAAAGTCATACCACTTAAGACTATGCGAATAATTACCGTCAGTTTTCAGTCAACCAACAAGAGAACGGCAGACAGACGGTGTACAAATGAATTCCATTCATTACTTCAACCGTTTAATTATGCATTCGGGTTGCAACTTCCATTTTCTTGTGGTTCTATACCACGAAGTGGGGGTGAACCAGACCGGATCTCCGAAATTCTATCTCAAAAGGCTTTGTTTCCTGCTGGCATGATCATCAAATGTTGCAACAAGAGTGGTAGATCACCATGCATCACAGCCGATCACCACAGATCATATTGTCTTTCTGCGAACCACCGTTGTTTTTCGCAGCTCTATAGATCGACTTGTGTTATTCTAACCCAGAGATAAGCTCATTATTGCTCGTTAGTGTGATCGTAACAGTTCAGTCGCCTTGAACTTTTTTGTTTCTACGTTTTGCTTTGGTTTTGTATTTTTGTTAATGCGGTGTAAAAACGCAGATCGATTTAGTGGTAGATCCGAGCGACAAGGTCAGATCGAATGGATTCTGGTTGGGCGACTTTTGGTAATTGAAAGTGACAAAAGCGGATTTCGGATTCGGAGTTAATGAATTGAAAGTGTTTTGAGTTATCGGAAGGGATTGCGTGACCTTTAGAGAGGAGCTTAATGCAAGATTGTGGAGCGTGAGATTCCAGCTTTCGAGCGGATGTTGTACAAAAGCATTCATAATCGAAGGCAATATTGGGTAAGATGAAAAAAAGTGAAAATTAAAAAAATCTCTATGCGCTAGGCCTAGATTATTCAAGATATATGGGGTACAGATAAGGCTTGACCTATATAGCGCTATTGCGCTATGTCTGCTCATTCAGTGTGCTTCATCTAACCTTGTGTTCAGCACGATCACATTGTACACAATTTTTGTTCAAAAAAGGTAAACCTTTTAATGTAAACCTCGAATTGCTATTTCAATGTTTTATTTTAGAGAACCCCCAAAACTAAATATATTTTCTCGGAAAACAAAATATTAGCCTTAAGTCCGGGTTTCCAATTAAGTATTTCTGGGCTCTAAGATTTATCATCATTACTTACTGGCTTTAACGGTTATGATTGGAGTAACCTCAGGTTATTAAATTATTATTGGATTAATCGACTTTTGAGCCTGGTTTGAGTAAAATAATCGGCAAAATTCAACAAGGCGCTTAATTAAAAAATCTGAACCCTCTGGGAAAATCTCGTCAAATATTAGTTGGTTTGAGGCCACATTAAGGCAAGGTTAAGTATAATAATAGACCTAATCCAATCTTCTATAAAGAACCTGTTAATACCCATGGTAATCACGTGTAGAGCATAACATTCGTTTTGTGTTCAAAAAGTAAAGGGAATTTGGTTATTCCGAGAGTTTTGGTAGTCTGACTATCGATTTCTGTACACTATCTGTGTATTGCTAGTTAAACATTTGTAAGCCAGCCGGAAACTGTTAAAGAGGCTACATGTGAATGGTCTTTTTAGAAAGGTAGTTCGAGAAAACTTAAACTTTTTTTCGACCTACAGAGCTTGTCTAATTTTGTTCCGAGTTGTTTTTGTTTTTGTTAGAGTTCTACATCATTCCTGCCGAAAGTCATCGTATCTTGGAGATGTTTATGGTGACAAACGTTTTGGAAGTGGTTCGAAGGTTTAAAAAGTGATGATTTCGACGAGGAAGTGAGGAGCGACATAAAAAACGAATTGAATGAATTGCTCGATAAAGACCCATTTCAAACACTTAAAGAATTGACTGAATTATTCGAAGTTGACTTGTCGATGGTAGGAAAACGCCTGTGATGGCAATGACCCAAAGCAAGTAAAAGGCGATAAATAGTCGATTTATTACAACAATTCAAAATAATGTAATACTCCAAAGTCATACTGCAGCACATCAATTCGTCTTCAGCTTCGCACTATATAGCTGCAGACACGGACGGTGGAGAGCTAGAACCGTATTTCTTCTGTATCCCCTGGTTTTAATCTCCAATTTTGAAGTCATGGTAATGGGTTACACTTTTCCATTAAACAGTTTGCATGACTTAAGGCCTTCAGAATTAGAATTCATCATTTTTAAAACAAATGTCTGTCTGTGCAGGCGTGCATATGCTCATAAGTTCTCGAACGCGAAGCATATCTCGAGAGCAAATAATAATATTAATTCTAACCTGGTACGATTTGCAACCAATTTGAGGTGGCGCTTTGTTTTTTTATAGACAAAATGACGACCAATAATTATTTTTGACCGCCCTCTATTTCTAGCACCTTGGGGATCCCATTGTGCTGTGCACTATTTCGCCATTTCTCTCCCTCTCTCGAAAATCTTCAGACTATCCCTATCCCTAGTTGAATTCCCTCGCCTATGGAAAACCGTATTTATCACTCAGAAAAGGTCCGAAGAATGTTGTTAGCAACTATCTTCCTATTGCCAAACTGTCACATATACCCAAACACTTCGAGAGTATTTTGTACAAAACTCTAAATTTTTGGTGC
This sequence comes from Merodon equestris, assembly GCA_958301585.1. NCBI lineage: Eukaryota > Metazoa > Arthropoda > Insecta > Diptera > Syrphidae > Merodon > Merodon equestris. The sequence goes on from OY284416.1 coordinate 113,671,858, forward strand.
AAGTCTTTCATCTCCCCTAGACAACACGGTTTCTTTAAATACAGTTCTGCAATCACTAACCTTGTTGAATTTTAATCCTTCATTAGCCTTAGAGAACCGCAAAGAAGTGACGTTATTTCAACCGATTTCAGTAAAGCTTTCGATAAAATCTCCCACAGACTGATACTCTTCAAATTGTCCTCCCTTGGCTTTGATCCCATTTCTTTGAAGTGGATATCTTCTTAGCTGGAAAATCGCTATTACAGTGTTCGCCTTCTCGAACCACTTTTTAGCATCCTCCGGCATCCCTCAAGGCAGCCATTTAGGTTCACTTTTTTTGGTTTTCACCATATATGATATTGAAATGGTGATCAAACATTCCCACGTCTTACTATATGCCGACGACACCAAGTTCTTCAAGACCATTTCCTCCAGTCGTGACTCTTTTCTTATTCAATCTGATCTCAATAGTTTTTCCATCTGGTCTCCCAAAAATTGCTTGGAGCTTAAAATTTCCAAATGCCAATCAATCACTTTTTCACGTAAGCGAATCAAACCTCCTCCTCGTCTCTACTTCCTCAATAATCAACACATCTTCACCGTTCAGGTCATTCGCGATCTTGGCATAGTGAGCAAGAGCTAAATTTTCAAGCGTGAAGCGCTGGTCTAAAGAATTCTTGAACCCTTGCGTTACTCTTTACATAACCTTTTTCCGGCCCTTTCTTGAATACGCCTCTCAAGTGTGGTCTCTTTACAAAAAATCCCACATTTCTACAATCGAGAGCATCCAACGTCGTTTTCTCCGTTTTGCTCTTGGCTTGCCCTGGGACAATCCTCTGATCCTACCACCCTATCAAGACCGCCTAAAACTTATCAATTTGAGCTCGCTGGAAGAACGAAGAAGGATATTCGACATTCTTTTCATCCATCTTCTCCTTTTAAGTACCGTTGACTGCGCGACCGTCTACAACTCTGTCTCTATCAAGACTAACCCCCGCAATGTACGAAATCCCCGTCTCTTCTTTCTACCCGCCCCCCGTACTGCCTATGGCTCCAATGAACCCATTTCTCGCATGCTGGGAAGTGTTAATTCAAATCCTTACTTCGATTTCAACCTCAGCACTCCATGCCTAAAAATCCGCCTTCTTAATCGCCCTCCCTATCCCGTTATTCTTATCTAATAAGTTAGATTAGAGGTAATAATTAGATTAGATTAAGTTAGCTTGAATTAAGCTCAGTAAATGAGGGTGTTTGCCCCCACGAAAATTAGAGCTATTTCGAAGAGTGTGTCCGATCTATTAGTATTTTCTGCGCATAATCTCTTTTTCTTTTTGGCTTTTGATTTAAGGTCGCGACGAATCTTTCTAAGCTTTCATCGTGTACAGCGCTTAGAGTTTTCTGAAAGTATGTTTTCCATATCGAATGCTGTTTCTCTTTGCTAGTCTCAAGTGCTCCGTTTTCATCTAACAAGCTCCTTTAGGGCCGAATAACTTTTCCTAAGTCACCCTTGTCATTATAATGGCTTGGCAGTCCCTGTGCGTGTAGTCCCCGCTCACTCTCCATGTTGTTTTTTTCGTGAGAGAGTTACTCACAAAGGTTATGTCGACTACTGACTACTGACTGCGGAAAGTGCTTGAAACACCTATAATAACCAGGTTTGCGACTAGACGCGCAAACGTTTCCAAAAGGACTATTCCCCGTTGGTCCGTGTGTCTGCTCCTCCACTCTGTGGACCAAGTCACCCGCAATTACCATCGGGCGATCAAATTCTCCAAATTATAATGGGAATCGACGACAGAAAACGCAGTCAGCGTTCAAACCAAATAGGACTCGAGTGGAAGGACTCCCCCTTTGATAACGATGTCTTTGAAAAGATCCTAAGAGATGTGACCGTGGATAACGGCGCATCCGCGGAGGCGATCTCCAAGCAGTTGCTAACTGTAGCATGTGACGCAGCGATGACCAGGAGGAAACCCAGCAAAAGGGGCTCCCCATGCTACTGGTGGAACGAAGATATCCAAAGGCTAAGAGCAATTTGCCTCAGAGCGTGAAGGAAATCTCAACGATACAGAAACAAGCCAGACTTCGAAGAGCGGCTTCTCCAATTTAAGCTAGCGAGAGGTGAGCTGGCGAAAGCTATGTATAAAAGAAAGCAAAGCAAGGTGTTTTTGCGAGGAGGCCGATATAGGTCCGTGGGGTAAAGCATACAGAGTGGTTATCAAAAGGATGAGAAATAATAGGGGTCCGCCGATAACAAACCCTGAAGTGCTCACCCAAATAGTAGAACACCTGTTTCCACGGGGTACTAGTAGCAGCACGGCAAGTATCAGCACAGAGAAGATCCCTCATGAAAAACAGCAAAACCTGATGGCATCCAAAATAAGGCCCTCAAAGCGGCGATTAAGGCCAGGCCAGATGCTTTCCAGCACACTTTGGGGAAATGCCTAGAAGAGGGAATCTTTCCCACATAGTGGGAACTGCAGCACTTGTAAAAGTAAAAAGCCACTGGCGGTAGCGGAAGTTAATAGTGCACTGGCAAACAACAAGTTCGGCTTCAGAAAAGGACGATCAACGGTCGACGCCCTAGAATCCGTGGTAAACCTAGCTGCAGATGCCATCCAAGGAAATAAGTGGAGAGGGTGAGAGAAGAAATATTGTGCAGTATTTACGCTGGACGTTAAAAATGCTTTTAACTCAGTGAACTGGACGCACATACAAATGTCCCTAATTGCCATGGGTACCCCTCCCTGTTGGCTGAAGATGGTCATGGACTACTTCAACGACAGGAGGCTTGGATACTACACCGATGAGGGCGTCAAGTTCTATAGCATAACGGCGGAAGTTCCGCAGGGATCAGTAATTGGACCCCTACTGTGGAACATTATGTATGATAGCATTCTACGACTAGCGCTTCCCATTGAAGTACAAATTACCAGCTTTGCTGACGACATTGCCATTGACCCAGTGGCCAAACATATAGAGGAAGTGGAGGTTGCCACGAACACAGCCATCTCTAAGGTGAAATATTGACTGGTAAGTCCCGGCCTGGAACTAGCGGCTCAGAAAACGGAGGCTGTGCTCACAACCAGCCGCAAGAAGGTGGAACATGCGAGCTTTTTAGTCGGCGATCAGACGATTAGGTCTAAGAAATCTGTAAAGTACCTAGGGGTTATGCTCTAAGCTCTCATTTAGGGAACACATAAGTTATGCTAGCGAGAAGGCATCACTTACACAAGGAGCGCTCTCACGTATGCTCCCGAATGTAGGTAGTCCGTTAAGTTCTACTGTGCGCTGCTCCGCTAGTGCACTCACAGGCAGACGACTGAAACGGATGATGAGGTAAATTTACAGACTTTGCGCGATAAAGACAATCAGCGGATTCAGGACCATCTCTGATGATGCAACGTTCGTCATAGCAGGAATGCTACCCATCGACATCCTGGCAGACGAGCTCATGAGGATACACCGCAGGCTAACGTGAGACCGACAACAGGCCAGACACATAAAAGAAGAAGAACGGGCAGCATCCATAGTAATGTGGCAAGCTAGATGGGATGTGTCCACAAAAGGAAGATGGACGCACAGACTCATTCCCGTTACCAAAACTTGGACATCAAGATCAGCAGGAGACTGTAATTACCACCTTTCGCGGTTTCGGTCTGGACACGGAGGCTACAGAAAGTATCTGTACAAATTACTCTCCACTGTGTCCACACTGCCCAAATGCTGGGGAGGACGCAGTTTTTGACTGTAGTCGTTTCGCACAGGACAGGCAAGCGGTAAACTTGCCAAGCCCCGAAAACCTGGTCGCCTACATGATGGACTCGGAAGATAACTGGAACGAGCTATGCTCGTACATTGTGCTTATACAAACGAAGCTACGTCAGGCCGAAGCAGAGAGAAGAGCATAAGAGCTCGCCTCCCGAAGTACAGCATAAATTGCTAACCAGCCTACCGAAGTAATACATGCCTAATGGCAGTCCCGCGGCGAGAGTGGTTGAAGAGTGCAAAGGTGTTGTTTATTACGTAGGCGCGTGGAAAAAGGATAATCGTGCAGTCACCCTTGTCAGCTGCGATTTGTGCATTCTTTCCTAATTTTTTGTAAAACGCGCGATTATCTCTTTTAATTAGTTTGACGAAACATTGATAATGGTTATGGCGTCGCAACCCAAGCCCGATTATCCCAATGGAAGAGACCAGAAGACCGAAAAGACACGCCAAATTTGACCAAATCTGTTTTCTCCGATTACAAGTTCTTGGTTCATATGAATTGTTGCCTTGAAATTATGAGCCGTGTTTGGGTGAAGAATTGAAGAATTGAACACAAATACTGGTCCATTGTACTACCAGACAGACACTTTTCTAAAAGACTCGGCAATCACCACGTTGTCCCAAGGGTGCGTCACCGTGCGCGAGCGAAGGCGGGACAGTCGCAGAGAAAATGTTCTGCGGTGTCATCCTTCTCGCAACATGCAGCACAGATAGGCGTCCCACTGATGCCAAGCACATAGAGATGCTTGACAAAAGTGTAATAGCCCGTAATGAAGCCCACAAGCCTTCTGCAGTCATTTTTCCTTAAGGATAAGAAGAACGTTGCGGACTTCTTGCGGACATCAGGGCATCCTGCATCTTGGATATTCCCTCTTTCTACGACTGTGTGCATTAAAGTCATTGATGTCAGATTTGGCCGTTGAAGCAAGTAAATCTAAGCCGGATTCAGGTCCTGAGAAGCGCTCTTCTGAGCCCCTTCTTGCGAGTTCATCGAATCTCATTTCCTGAGATCCCAGAGTGACCTGGGACCCATACAAGCCTTAGTGAATTTAGTTTTCCGACTTTGTTCAAAAAAAGGATAGAGGGTTGGACACAGCTTTGAGTACAACTTAGCTGTCACTCTTTCCCTTCCACCTGTGCTTCACAGCATAGTGCATGGCCATTAGGATTGCGTAAATCTCTGATTGAAAGACAGACGTATATTTTCCTAACGAGAAGTGCAGTCGAATGTTTTCACGCTCAACGAAAACTCCAGCCCCGGATTCCTGCCCAGTCCTGGAACCATCTGTGAAAATGCGAAAACTGTCGATTCCAGTTTCAGTGTCGGGCCAAAGCCTGTCCTGACGCCATGGAAATGTGACATGGCTTTCAATGCACACCCTCTGATATACATGTCAAGGGGTGGAAGATTCACCATAGCATCCAGAGCAGTTCCGGATGTGCTGGAGAAAACTCCCGTGCAGCTGAGACAGACCCTTCTTTGGAGTTTGGTGAAAGAGGCCACCACGTGTTTGTGTGTTAGCCTGATTATTGGTCTTATCATTGCCGTTTAAATCCGGACGACATTTTTCAGCAATAAGCCAAAGGCACCTTTGCATTGCCAAAAAGCTGATAGCGCTTTGGTGGTTTTTGACTCAACATGCTTTGACCTAAGAAGCTTGTTATGTAAAATGACTCCCAGGTCCATAGCTTCCTTGGATATCAGGATGGGAATGTCTTTTAGCACTAGCGGAGTAGTGCCATTATTTTTCCCCCTTCTCGTGAAAAGACCGACATTAGTCTTAAAAAGATTAACCGACAGTCCATTACTCGTGCAGCAGTCCTCGATCACATCTAGCGCCGCCTGTGTTTTCAGACAGAGAGTCCCTAAACATGAGCCAACAGAGAGAACAGCAACATCGTCCGCATAGGCCTGGGCATAGAGTCCAGAGGCATTGAAAGCGTCGAGCGACCACTATGCACCATAAGAGCGGAGACCTTGCGGGCAGCCCCTGTTTACTCCAGACTTGACACATTGTTTGAGACCTGCATAAGCGATCAATGTCCTGTGCACAAGCATTGCTTTCATCCATAAAACCAGTGCTTTATCTACCCTATGCCGTCTAGCGGCGTTACACATGCTGTCGAAAGTAGCGTTATCAAAAGCTTTCGAGAGCGCATTCAATTCTCCCAAATAGGTTTTGAAGCGCTGATAAGCATGTTGCATGTCCGAGAGAGGATGCATTTAAAGGGCAACTTTGCGCACGTGCAACTCCATTAGTCTCTCCATGCTTTTCAGCAAGAAGGATGTTAGACTGATTGGAATTAATCTCTTGGCGAGTGAGTAATATTTTTTTCCTATTTAGGGAATAAAGACCACTTTCAGCGCGCGCCAAGGAAAAGGTATGTCAGCAAGTGCCAGGCTAGCAGTGAAAATTCTTTTCAGAGTAGAAAGCAGGTGTCTAGCACCTTTTGCTGTATAATATCCCATCAGTGCCCGGCGACTTGAAGTCATCGAAAGATGCCACAGCAAATTCAATGGCCTCAGTAATTGCCACGCGTGACTCAACATGCCAGCTACGCCGAGTTGTTTTCATAGTTTCAATCGCAGTTACTAATGAGAGAGTGTGCAACGAGCCTATGACAGTCTGCTTTGTCGATTTTCCTCGCTTGAGAACATTAACCAATTTGCTGGTCGCGCTCAGGGTTTTGACCTCTTCGCAAAAGGACCACTAGGAAACATTCATCGATCTACGAATAAGCTTCTTATATTCCTTCTGCTTCGGTCGATATTTATTCTAGTCATCTTCCGAGTTCGAAGAGAAATTAGGCCTACGAATAATTTCAAAACTTCTGAGGGTGCTCTGACTGCCTTCGCATGAAAGAGGGAACTCATTATGAACGATAGCCGAATCGTTGTTTATAACAGTGTAACATAAGAGTAACAATTCTTAGAGACTGAACATTTCTGTTATTCTTTTTAAGACTCCATGTATACAAGTCTGCAATTAGAGAACTGAGTATCACATTCAGTGGTCTCCACAACTTGATGCTTTGGAAGCTTAAGTCTTTGTTGGTCTTGACATGAAGGCCAACATTTTGCTTGCCTTGACGTTGCATGATCATTAAACTCAGCTCATAAAAATGCGAGTTCCCTAGCTAATTTCGAAATCAAATCAAAATTGTCTCGTTAAATATGTGCATCTCTGCGACTATCATAGAGACTATCTGGGAACATATTCAAATGCTTGAAAGGTAGACTTGGATTTTTCATGTGGCGATGGTAATGAAGGAAATGATTGGTTTTTACTCGATCTATCAAGGTGGCTTATACTCAACTCAAGTTTGACCTATGCCCGATCATAATTGGTTTTATTTTTTTGATTCCAACACGCCGTTGAAATTGTATTATATTTGAATAATTTTTAAATCGATAGCTTGCATAAGTCTGGACCACCTGATTGCAATTTTTAATTTCCTGCTGCGATCGAGCAATATTAAAACGCCCTAACGTCCTTGACGCTACCTGTTAATGGTAAGTTCAACAAATCTTCGAGTAGCAATTACCGCTAATCACTGTCGGTTAAAACTAAAAACCCCATTCGTCTCTGGTTTACTGTGCAATCTGCCGAAATTTCCGTCCGTCATTAGCCGAAAATGAAATCTAATTACACAAGAGAATTACACGCACAGGTGGCGTAGCAGATATAGATACTCCATCTATCCGAAAGATACACAATAGAAGAGACGAAAAAACAATTGGATTTCCACGGCGTGAAATTTATTAATTGAGTACATCTCTCCTCTTGTACAACAACTGCCAGTCAAAGGTGTTTTTTTAGGTTTTCCCACTCTGCCCCGGCTTTGAAGTACGTGCGGTCATTGAAAACGGCCGCTCAAGGCTATCGCTCCGTGTACCACTTTTGTTTAAGCTCCGTGTAACGTTTATTGTTTAATGATTTCAATTTGATAAGTCCCCGTTTCGTGTTTCTGTTTTGGTTTTTATTGGATCACAGCCAATTGGGTCAAAAGTGTGTGCCGAGTGATTTGTGGTCGATGGGTCATGAGTGTTGTGGTTGGACAGATTTCCCACACATTTCCCGATTTACGACACCGCATCATGTTGCCTCAGCCACAAGTATGAATTGCTCAAGTTCAAGCGACTTTGACGAATTTCGCATCGGGAGGATTAGCTATGATTCGTCGCCCTGTCCCAATTCCATGCAATTCAATATGAGATCGACTTTCAGTCGCTTGCCCACTCATGTGCGACGCAATCAAGAGTACGGGGGCCATCGAGCAAGCGTTACAACAAACACCGGGTGCGACAAATGACCAGCGCAACATCGTCATCGCCTGACGAAACTGATATTGAAAAGCAGCGCGTATCATAATGCAAGAACCCGACCTTGGCCATAATATTTAAAACCCACACACACGACAGTCGCGAGCGTCGAGTCAATCTCGGACTTGTTCGCTATTGATTGCAATCCGCTGTCGTTTCGAACGCGTCCACCGCCGCCACGAAACAGGGCGTATTGTGCCCGCGATTAAAAGAATATATTTATCACCAACGAAGCGCATTTGTCTGCGTGCGCTACGACATCGCATTGGCCATAAATCGAGATGCTAATGTATGCAGACGATGTAAAAATTTTGTAATTCGACTCGAAACGGTCGGTGTTGAGGCCAAGTGTTTGTTTTTTTTTTTCACAATCTAGCCAATGGGCGACTTGCGACTTGAAACAAATTTGAAATTCAATCGAATATACAAAAGGCACTCTCAGTCTTAGATAGATATAAACAGATATCGTCCGATACAGATAATGTTGCCCGTTTGTGTGCGATAGCAATGAGTGGCGATATTTTCTGGTCACGGTCAATATTAATGGCAAGGAGATGGAGAGCAATAATGATAAATAATTTTAACCGATTCAATTATTCATTTAAGTACTATATCTATCGGAGCTTAGATTTTTTGTTGCAATTGAACTAGTTTAAGATACATAAAAATGTTTTCTATTTGGTAACAAACAGTTCAAGAACTTACGTCGGGCATGGCAATGCACGTTGAGTAGAATGACCATAGTGTCACAAGTAATCCAAATGTTTGTGTCATTTTAATGGTTGCGAGTTGAGTCCTGAGAAGAGAAGAAAAATTGATTAGTTGTCATGAAAATCAAGTAGATTGTAGGAAAAGTAATTAATATTAAGTACAAATGGCGCCCCATTAGTCGTAAAATATTTAAATTGCCCGTCATGCTTCGGCTGTTATGTGTCAAGTAGGCGTGTTGGGCAGTGATCAAGACGAAGGCTTGGCAGTCGTTACGCTAAAGGTTTGGCAATTGTGCTTCTGATGTATAGTAGGACACCTACATATGTACGATATGTTCCTTGTTGTGTAAATGCTGAGTCAATTTGCGCCAACAGCTTGTCAACATTTTTCGTGAATTCTTCAGTAATTTTGGCACAGATAATGACCCATTTGATTTGAAACACATTTCGACAATGCAAATGTTCCACATGTTATTTTGCCGAACACCAATCGACTTCAGCTTTCAGCTTAGGGATTAATACACATTTATTTTGAGATTTATCCTGATGGAATCATTACCAGAGTCGGTACTTAAATCTAAGCTAATTGTAAGTAAAGAGTCGAATTAAAACTAAAACAGTTTATTTCCGTTAGTTGAACGTTAGAGCTTAGTCCCAGTAACCTCTTTCATTTGGACACGTGGCAACCAACATAAATACAAGGAAGATGGCCTATTGCGCTAATTACAGATGGTCTGCGCCAATTACAGATGGTCTGCGCCAATTACAGAGGTATAAGTCTCCCGAACATCGCTTACAAGAATTTCTCTGCTGTTTTGTGTGAATGCCTAAAACCCTACGTTAATAAACTTATTGGTCCATATCAGTGTAGTTTCAGGCCCGGGAATTCCACCATCGATCAAATATTCACACTACGGCAGATTCTGGAAAAACCAACGAGTTCCAGATCGACACACAACATCTATTTGTCGACTTTAAGACCGCATACGATAGCGTGCATAGAGCCGAGCTATACAGCGCCATGTCTAGTTTCGACATTCCTGCAAACTCGCCAAGTTGTTCAGGATGACATTGGAGAATTCTCGCTGCTCCATCAGGATCAGAAGCGACCTAACCGAGTCCTTTAAAAAAGGTGTTAGACAGGGCGACACGCTATCGTGTGACTTTTTCAACATCGTCCTTGAAAGAATGGCGCAAAACTCACTGGTCAACACGAGGAGCACGATATTGGCACCACAGTGACATGTAGAAATGACAACAGTGCCGAAACCAAGCACAGAATAACTATTACCAATTGCTGTTTCTTTGGATTCGGGAGGCAATTGTGAGGCAGAGTCCTCTCTCGCAAAAACCAAGGTGACCTTATACAAGACCCTTATCATCCCGTGGTAAGATCGTGCTATTTGGAAAGACTTTGTGAAGGAGGACCAGGCTCGCCACGAGCCGTAGCGCCGAAGAAGAAGAAAAAGGAGAGCCATATCATGAGGCTCACGACGACAATTCTGTCATTAAAATTTATCGCTGGTTTACTGTATCTGAAAATCGATCTATTCATCGGACATGATACACTGAAATTTGATGGAAAAGCCTGCGAACACGTCTCCAATTCGTGTCCCAGAGATGGTTTATACTTAAACCGTTTTATACTGTCATAGTATCTATCTTTCACTAGGTAGTTTTAAATTGAATTTGAGGAACTGTTCGGTAAAGACCCATTTCAAACACTTGGCAGTTGGCTTGTCAATGGTAGGAATTTCATGGTCATGATCCAAAGAAAGGAAACTGAAACCAACCGACGTTGAAAAGCGTTTTTTTCACAATTGCTTAAATGGCAGAGAAAATAACGATTTCTGCATTACCACTGGCGAACAAAAGTCGGTCCACTACGACACTCGCAAGTGCCGAAAGAAATTATTATTATTATAGGTCATTTGGGCTCGAAAGTTCAGATTCTCATTGACAGCATTTTCCCAACCCTGCTTGTCACGAGCGTGTTCCTTTGATGTCTCGCTGTTCTGTTCGTTCTATTCTAGGACCACCCTTATATTGCCTTCTGATCTATAGCGCGGCGTTCTTTACGATCTTATTTTTAGGGTCTTCGAAATTATTCTTTTGACTGCCTGTCTACTGTCCACTCGTTCTACGTGTACTGCCCATTTTCCAAGTACAATGCTTGGGGCTGAATAATGTTCCTTGAGCTCTTTATTTTGTAGTTTTCTCTATTCGCCCATTTCTTCGTCTTGTTTTCCATCGTAAATTTTTCTTGATCCTTGATACTGAATACTGGATATCTCTTTCCTTCGTCTTGATCAGAGACCACGCTTCGCATCCTTAGAGTGTCTCTGGCACTATCTGGAATTTGATACACACTGAACATATGCAGCCTTTTCGTTTTTGGCAGTCAAAATGTTTCCCAGATATTTGAGCGGAACGTTCATCGAGTACATTCAAGTGTGAGGTTTGGATCGATCCAAGTCGGTCAGTGTGTCCGCGTATTTTTTTTTTTTTTTTATAATTTGCGCGCGCAAAAGGGGTTATGACTACACTTAAGTGTCCGGAATCAAGACACAGCACGGGCCGAAGATATAGAGGGAGATAGGGAGAGGAGGTACCAGTGCACATTGGTCCTAAATGCCTGTGGATTGTAGTGAGTAGGAAATATTGGACTGGAAGAGCGGGTGAATTCAGAGGTTGGGAATGCAATTGGCTAACTCATTTGAGCAACGGCTGTTAAAATAGCGATAAAACAATGACAATGAAGACAAATTAGGACGGTGTTCGAGTGAGTTTATTGACTTCGAGATATTACTGTTTCTTATAAGTTTTATCGCTCGCTGTTGTATTCTATCTAGTAAGTGCAATGCGGTCTTAGGAGAACCAGACCAGCTATGAGCGTTATACTCAACCTAGGCATTTTGCCGTGTTTTTGGCGACTTCAAATATGTGATCATTCCAATTAAGTTTGGTATTGATACACTTACTTACCAAGGATGTAAAGTTTTTCGGTTTCATTGACACAAGTGCCATTCATGGATAATGGCTGATTATTAAGGGTTCGCTTTAGTGATAGTAGACAGCATTGAGTTTTACAAGCATTGAATTCCACGAATATGAAAAGCTAAGAGTGCTGTCATCAGCGAAGGAGTGGAAAGTAACAGATAAGAGATCATTTGTAAAAATGAGAAAGAGAGTCGGAGACAAAATAGAGCCTTGGGGGACACCAGCATTTATTTGGTGAATATCAGACTTGAACCCATTCAAAGCAACTTGAATTGAACGAATCGAAAGGTAATTTCTAATCCATAGAAGCAGAGATTTATCGATGCCATAAGCACGCACTTTCGACAAAAAAGCCTGATGTCAAACTCTGTCAAATGCTTTTGAAATGTCAAGCGCAACGACCTTCCTTTCGCCTAAAATGTGCAAAGATGGGTTCCACTTTTCGGTGAGATATGCCATAAAATCACCAGTGGACCTGTTGCTGCGAAGACCGTATTGCCCGTCATTAAGAAGCTTCCGCGATTCAAGATATTTCATAAGCTGACGGTTTATCAGCGTTTCCATGACCTTAGAAGGAAGGAACGTCAGTGCTACGAGTCGATAGGAGGAGGAGGATGCAGATTCGCCCTTTTTAGAGACGGGCTGGACAATGCTGTTTTCCATCTATTCAGAAAGAGACCTGAAGAGTAGGACAGATGGAAAAGCTTACGCAGTGGTTTTGCCAACGCAGAAGAAGTGTTGGGGTATACCATCCGGGCCAGCGGATTTATGTACGTTGAGATCTTTAAGTACTCTTGCAACTGTAGTGCGAAAATGGATCTGTCCCATGGTGAAATCAACGCTCTCAAGTATAGGCGGAGACAATGTGGAATCTGGCAGCGTTGATCTATACGCGAAATGCCCAGCAAGCAGATTGGCCTTGTCTAAAGAGCTGTAGCTGGAATGTCATTGTAAATGAGCGTGGGAATTGAAGACGATGCTGAATTCTTTACGTTTTTCCCGAACGACGAAAAGTTTTTGCTACCCTTGGGACATTGTAGCACTTTCTGCTTCAACTTTTGTATGGTATTTGATTTTATCTTCATTTGCAGTTTATTTTTCCATAAACTATTTTCTCAATATCCCCAGAAGTCACATTACATTTCTCGAATTTTTTAGATGAGACGTTTCCTATTTTAACTCAACAAATTTTTCGGGATTGCGAACAAGGATATGATGCATTTCCGATCGGTTTATAGAGTCATGCGTATTTGGACCACTTCGTGGAATACCCATTTCCTTTCTAATAGCGAACATTCTTTTTATAGCTAAAATTTGGTCAAGTGATCCCTCCTGAAGCCACACTGGTAGTCTTCGATTATTTCCTTCCCGTATGATGTCAGTCTTTTCAAGAGCTTGAGAGGAGTGATTTTCCACTGCAATTGTTGCATTGTGTTCACTCACCCTTTTTAAATTCGGGAATGATGAGTCTTTCCATTCTTCTCCTACTTCTTCTACAGCTTCTTTTACTTCCTCGATGGCTGACAGATCTACCTATATTTTTGCGATGTGTTTAACGTCGTCTTCCAATGCTGCTTGCTCTCCACGAAAGTTAAGTAGTTCATTGAAATACGAGTATCTCCTCTATTTGGCTGTAACTCTTTTCTTACAGTATACATTTCTCCCGTGCTTCTAACCGTCATTCTTCCCGAATTTTTGCAAACGTTTTCTTTACCTTTTTTATCGATGGCTGACGACTGATTTTATTTTCTAGCATCGGGTCGTGATCCCTTCCCTATTTCGAGGACCTGAGGTCTTTACTTTTTTTTCTTTTTCTTCGCATTTTCTGTTGAATTTTCTGAAGCTTCGGAATTTCGTTTATTTGCTTAAAACACTTTTTATTGTTAAACATGCTGCTTCCACCAATCTTTCTACGTCTTTAGTTTCCATTCCAGGTTAGTAATTTCATCCTGATATTCAGTGCCGAAAGAAAGCCAGGTCAAACCCGGTCTTTAATATCAACGGAGAAGTTAAATATTCATAGATCCAAGCCCACGCTCTGTATTTGGTGGTTTCAGATGGTATCAGAAGGGCGAATAAAACTATAGTTATCGGCTGCAATTATTGCGCCTGAGCCATGCATTGGAGAAACAAATGTCAGAAAGACACGACAAAGATATTTTGCCTTATCCCACTTGCCTTATTTTACTACTGCTTCCGAACATCACTTGTTTCGATCAATGACTTATGACCTTTTCCAGCGGAAGCTCACTCCATATGACGATTGCTATAAATGAGTCAATTGATGAGTTACATCTAAAGACGCTACGAATTAATTCCAACTCTCAATATATTACTATGACTCCGTAGTGGCAGTTATGTTAAAACGTGGACTAAAACCTCATCATCGTCCAAGTTATACGAGGCGATAGTGAGAGCTATTACTAGTCAGACTTACTCCATTTGTACACAAAAAAACAGCTAAACCCAATGCAGTACGACTCCTTTCTTCGGTAAAAATCCCGAGATGTAGACAATCGAGTCCTGTCCATTTTCCACGAACTTTCTGAGCTCAAAACGAGCAGCATGGTTTCGGAAATCGTATTGAATCTAATACCTTAGCCCGTGAAAATGGTGATCCCCTGAAAAACGTCGAAATAAAAAATGGCGCAAAATTAATCACTTTACGGGAAGATGTGATAATTTTTACAAATGGCATCGTCCATCAATCATATTAGACATTTGTGAACTAGACAGCTGCCGAATATAAACAGATATGCAATGGAATAATATGTGGATGTGGAATAATAATGTCGATTTTTTTGACCAATAATCGATCGGTGGTGTCAACGCAGCGTGAATTTCGACGTCGATTTCCTAATGGTGTCGCGCCAACTGAGTAAACATTCCGGCGCTTAGCTTCTAGACTCTAACAGACGGGAGCCACAGGAGACAATGCAAGGCGTCGCCTCCACCGGACTGGTCGTGCGGCCAAGATTAACGCGGCTGTTGCTCCCGATGTCGCTGAGAACGAAGAAACATCAACTAGACAACGGGCCACGCAATTGGGCAGACGAACCCTACGGAGAATATTTTAATTTACAGTAAAAACTTACACATGTTCCCGTACAAATTGCAAACAGCGCATCAGTTAATGCCTGCTGACCGTCAGTCGTGTGTGAATTACTGTCAAGCCTTCTCTAATCTCAACAACGAAGAGGGAGATTTGGTGTTGAATATCATCATGAGCGACGAGGCGCATTTCCACTTTATTCTTTATTCCTGGGGCACTGAAAATCCGCGTGTGATGTACGAAGAGCGATAACAACCACTCAAAGCCACTGTGTGGGGCGGCGTTCACGCGGGAGGAGTGTTTGGGCCGCATTTTTTTTTTTTGCGGACGTCATCGGCAATACGGTCACTGTTACTGGCGAACGCTACAGGGCCATGATAAACGACTAGTTACCGTCGGAATCGTATGAGAGGGGCTTGGTGAAGTGAACATGTGGTTTCAACAAGACGGTGCAACCGCAAACACAGCACTAGACACAATGTATATTGTGAAGGAAGTGTTTTCTGGTTGCGTAATCTCCTGTTTTGGCAATTTGGCATGGTCAGCAAGATCGCCAAATTTCACCATCCCACACTTCTATTTTTCGGGCTACTTGAAGTCGCGGGTTTATGCCAACAAGCCTCAGACAATCGCAGCCACTGGACGCATATCATCTTTTCCACTCAATAGAAAATACTGTAAAGGTCCAAATAAAGATTTTCACCACTCAAAATATTTTTTTTTATTTAGTAAAAAAGTTATTCAAAAATAAAATTGAATGATTAATCTTGCGCCACCTCGTACGTATATAACTCAAATATGGAATCAGGCATTGGCTTTGGTTTCCGAGGCTATTCCCTGTTGTCTTCCAAACTGAGCTATAAGTCGTCTAGATTCGATAAGGATTTCCAAGATGCTTTGCAGGATGAAGAGTAGAAATATTAAATCAAAACATGGTAGTTCCCTGAGCACATACTCGTAATTATCAGTTGTAACGAAATTGCTGACCTTCTGTCCAGAAAGGTTTCATTTAATTAAGGGATTGAGGTAGTCCCTACACAAAATTGAACTCACTTTTAGGTAGCTAACACAATAGAGCAGAAGAAACCATTCAATGCTTCTACATCTCTCAAAAAAATCGCTACCTTTATCTACTAACAGGGCTCTGCAAAATTTGGAAAAAATTCCTGGATTTCTACACGACTCTACAGCAACATACCTATACATGCTTGAAGACGCTTTACCATTTAGTCTGGGTTTCATGCCGGTTGCGTGATTGGACCGATTTTTTTTTCGATGAAAATGATCACCATGTGACGATTAATGGAGAGCCAAGTTGGAAGACTAATTTTGGCCCGAATTAGATGGGTTTCAGTGTGATCTACGATGTGGATCCCACAAGATGAAGCGATAAACGAGTACCACACCGCGGGTCAGGGAATTGATCTGTTGAAGAGGACTCGACAACCGTGTAATCTAGAAATGCTCAAATTGAATAACCACCTTGCTCAAGCGATTTTACGTTGTTGAATTTTTGTATGAGATTGCGCTAGTTCGTTGACTTATACCAATATCAAGCGCAAAATTGCCACCGTTCCGGCCAATATGTTGGAACAGATTTGGAAAATTGCCTCCAAAGAATCAATCGCTGTGAACGTGCGCGCGGTGGAACGAGATATTGTAGAATTCCACACTAAGTCGTAAATGTGTACTGCGCACGGAATGAATGTCAATTTCAAGCGTATTACCCTCTATTACCTTGGCAGGATTTCGTGTCTATTGAATTAATAGCCTCTATTCCTATAGGTGCCCCATCAAGAAGGTTACAATAGATCTTTCACGCACACAGTGTCCTACTTGTTGATTATGAAAAATAAAAATAAAACAAAAGCTTCTTTGAAAAGATTTAAAGATGTGTGATAAAAGAGCGTCCCTCGACCAATATAGATCCAGAGACTGAATGATCAAACTGAGACTACTATCATTCCTTTTATGTTATCAATCCAAATCGATGAAGTGCAATCAATTTCTAGTGATTCATCATCATAACTTACTACTGAGCTTGGCAACTCCAAACTAGTTCAAATCATAAAATCAACATTAACCCCGAATTTGGACACCAAATCCACTATCGAGCACCATTACCCAAACTCAAATTTACATTAGCAATCAAATTAAATTAACTTATCCGCTGAATACCTGTTATAAAATCTACAAAAGTCGAGGAAACACCGCCGCTCTGTAAAGCGAATGCCCTCTCTGTGGTCGCGTCTCACGCTGACATCATCATAGTCGAAGCGAAATAAAGGAACTCAAGCAGGCAATATAAAACTTGAATACAGATGTGTACCCACGTAGAGAGGTTTAATTAGCCGAAGACTCAGGTACAAAATTAATAAATAAGTGGTAGTTACCGTAATTTCGTCACTTTCCTCTTGCATATGACAGGAAGTTGAATGTCGGAACATTTTTTATGGAAATCGAAGACGGTAGTGTAGCCGACAAAGTGCATGTCTTTTAGAAGTCACAAGCTTGATGGTCGACAAAAATCAACCTTGACAGATATCAATACGTACTGAAATGTCAAAAGGTTGTTCAGCAAATAAATCAAACGCCTGACCCCGGTCATGAAAAGAACTGATCACGCCCATGCGTCCATTGTCTGTTATACATATGATACAGGTAGCCTAGGGCGTGCTTTCAAAGGGCTACCCGTCGAAGTATAATAAAAGAGGTTAAGCCCTATCAGGTCAATGGGTGATCAGTCTATTAAATCTTGACGAACCTAAAAGAAAGTGTTGAAATCTTTCGACTGAAGCGTCACGCGTTGATTTCTCGGTCAAGGACCAGACACCACTTTTTTCTCTGCGATACGAATCATAATAAGATAATCAGTCAACCCGTGTTTGACGTCACACGCGCCTCATTAAAAACGGTATACGGCTAATAGATTCATTAACTCGCTGTTCAAATTGAAATTTGGTAATTCTCAAGACTTTGAAATTTTTTTTCTATTATACCTACGGCTCTTAACCTTGACTTCGTCTAGTTGTCGTATCATGACTCTGCCTCCTTTCCCTTTGAATGACGACTGATTTATTAAAATACGATCTACGACAGGATTTTGATCTTACGATCAACACTCAAACGAGTTGCTTTCGGATAAATTTATCATTGTGTGACAGATGTTGTCAGAGTCCGAGTCATTCGCCGATATAATCACAGCTGTGATCGAAATCGTGGTCAGACGTATAGTCAGAGGCGCAGTCCTTTTCCCATGTGGCGATTTCATCATCGCAGATTGGAATGAAAGTCGGCGTCACCTTAATCAGCATTACATCATACCGGACGAATTTAATTCCACTTGATCTGTAATAGGTTTGCGCATTCCTGTTTACAATTTAACCGCAACGCACTAGTAAGCTTTAAACAATTATTAATTATGTAATTTATATATCAATTAGGGAAACAATTCCGTAGTGGATTGTTATGCAAATGTAACGTAGAGGAAAGGAAAACAGAAACAAAACAACAGAAGAATGCGAGGGGAACTAACGTAGATAGGCCTGAGGCGATGGATTCAGTGACTACGTTTTTGTTTGTAACGTCGGGTGAATGGAAGTTAATTGACTTAAAACAACAGATAGTGTTGTTTGTAATATTAAGAAACAAGTTTTGCTATAGATACTATTCGGTAATCCTCCTAGGAATTTAGGGCTGGAATGATCGGTTTGAGTAGTGTGACGAGAAATCTATCAAAAATTTAATTCCTGTTGCGAGCTAAGCTTCTTGAGAGAAATCACTGCGTCGTCATGTCTACATATCACTGAACTACGCATAATTCAATATCCAAGCTTACGATTGAATTCAAAAATGTCTTACCGACGTTTTCTAATTGATTATAGGCAATCAGTAGTCATAGCTAACCCTGTGGATGTCCACAGCTTCTGTCCGTCCTATTCTAACCTATGACTCTCTAGTTTGGTGATCAGCCTTAAGTACAGCTTATAATATCGGCAAACTTAATGAGATGCAAAGATCAGCATGAATCGGAGCCAGAGTACTTTGCTCTTCGAAGCACTTTGCATCTCCTCCCCTTAGACCCTCACATCATATACACGACGGAGTGCGGCACCATCAGACTTGAGGAAACAGGCTTCTGGTCACCTAGACCATAAGACCATTACAGAACTCTGTCACTTCTGCGAACGAATTTGACCTCGCTTCCTACGGACTACATCACACCAGTGTGGTTCACACTCACTTTCCTTCCAGAGAAGAATGGAAAGCGTGCAACCCAGTGGCGAAATTCTACAATAACTTCTGATTTTCACTGATGGCTCCAAGCTGGAGCACGACCTATTCTCAAATTCATTTTGTCTCCCCGATCACGTCGCACCTTTCAAGTTGAAGTGCTGGCGATCCGGGAGGGGTCCACACAATTACAGGTCCACCGCTATTTTTAGCGACAACCAAGCCTCTATTAAAGTTCTTTCGCCTGCTACCACCTTCTCTAAACTGGTAGATCAATGCAAGAAAGATATTAAACGAACTGGTTGCTGGACTGATATTATGCTCCTTTGGGTCGACGAAAATGAATCGGCGCCACCTCAAACACCCCTTTCAACTTAGCCAATCGTAGGTGGGTTAAATCAGCTAAATACCGGATATCAATAAAAACCTGGCCCTCCCATGCAAAAAACAAAACAAACGACCTCTTCAATAGACACCGCTCCGACGTAGCTACAATCTTGGGATAGGAACGCACGCTACCAGACTAGGCGTCCGCTCTAACACCCACTGCCGTAGTTGTCTCAACAGCCACGCAGAGGAAATTCTGCACCGTTTTCCCTGCAAATCCCCAATACTGGAAAGCCGCAGGTTCTGCGCCCTTGGCAATTACTTTCACGATGACCTCCAACTTCAGCTTGGCCAACATAACCATTTTCCTTAACTCCGCATCCTGGATTTCACGAGTTTTGTGGAATCAAAATGGCGCCTAAGTGTTTGTACCCTGAAGGGCATAGTCGGGTAGCCACCCCAACCTATCAACCTTCAAAAGTAATCATAAAATTTAGACCATCATCTCCGTGAACTAAACCAATTCCATTAGGTCCCTTGTCGGGCGCCAGGAAACTGATTTCTTACGCTTCGTCACATAGAGCAAAGTCGTGTTGAAATATGCTTAAGCATATCCAAACGTCACTGTATCGCTCTTGCGATGCATGACACGCGCACGCGTCCAACCAAGCCCTTCACTTGTACCGTCAACATATCAACAAGTTGCATTCAGGGAGTATAGCTGCTACTCACACAGCTCGTTCATGCTAAAGAAAAAGTCCATTACTCACGGCGTCAATTATAATTGCAACCAATGTAATCAGGGCGGATGTTGAGTTTATATCTTTCATAATGGATCGCTCAAAAGCTCTGCAACTCTTATGCAATGCAACGACTTTGTGCCACATGAACCAGTACAGAACCCCGCCATTGACGTTGACACCGAAAATGGGCGAATAAACAGTAAAACCTCAAGAATATATTTTCTTCTCTACCTAATTAGCATTTTGTTGCTAGAGAGAGAGAGAAAAAAATGAAAACAATTGGAACAAATGGAGCAGGCAGCACCAGTCTTGTTCTTGAGATACAATGAAAGTGCCTCGTTAACATGTCACGGCCGTGTAATGAGTGAAACAACAACTTAACAAATGCAGGCATGGTAACTACAATGCAATTGTAATTCAGACCATTTTGCTCGCTGATTGATCTGTCAGCGGGTGTAGTTCGAGGGATCACAACCGTCTTGAAGTAGGTCGGGGAAGAAAAAAATCCAAATCAAATTAATATATCTCAAGAATAGAACCAGTTGTATGATGTAACAGTAAGGAAACCGAAGCCCGGCGACTGGTTCATTTGTAGTGATTGTTCAGTTTTGGTCGACGTGACTGTGAGTGGCAATCACTACTTCCGATCCCGGGGACCAGTTTTACTGGACTGGTATATTTAGAGACTATCTCTATGTTGTATATCAATTCATGCGGATGAGAATGGGCTCGTGGTTTCCGAAGGCTGAAGATACTTTCAATCTCGTTTTGCCAAGAGAGGAATCTGGATATTGAGGTTTTTAAGAAAAGTCTTTAGAGTTTCTGGTTGGATGACATAATAGAGAATTTTGATTCATTTCTGCGAAATGACTCTGATAGACTAAGAATAAACTCGAAGAGCTTGTCTATGAACTATTTAGTATACAAGAATATAAATGTATGTCTCTGGACAGTAGGAGCCGAAATCCGTGGTTCAGTGCGCAGTGCTGAATTTTTTCCCCTAAATTTGACGACCATCAGGGGCAATTTATTGACAAAAAACAAAAAATAGTTTTCTCAATTTGGTATGGATGAAAAGTATGCCTGCAATCTTGCGTTACTCTTCTACAGATTGTAGGTTAATTAGCTTTAAACGGTCCTTCTAACGAGATTCTGGAGATGTTCATCCGTGATTTCGGCTGGTGTTCCTCAGGGAAGTGTACTCGGCCTGCTTCTGTATTTACTTTATATTTACGACATACCGCAAACGCAAAATTCCATACTAGACACGTTTGCTGACGATACAGCTATTCTTGCAACGGGTAAATCGGTTGAGGAATCAACTATGAACCTGCAGCGTGTCCTTGAGCGTGTAAAGGACTGAACAAAGACTTGAGGAATAGCGCCAATAACGTCATCAAAATTGTCCATGTTAATTTTACATATAGAAAAGCGGAAAGACATCCAGCCTTTGTTAACGAAGCTAAAATTCCGTTCGTGAATGAGGCTGAATAATTTATAGATTATTGAATTTTATTACTAAAATTCATGCTGTGAGAAAGGTTTGCTTTCACGCACTTCGGCCATTTTACAGTCTTCAAAATCGACCGACTGAGCAAGCAATCCAAGCTATAGTGACCAAATTTCATACTATTGGACATGAAGCCATCTACTTGTACAATGCGTACAATGGAAAATATTGCTGCTGCATCCGGCATTGGTAATGAAGACCGATTGGTCGCCGTTCGTAGCGATTGGGATTGTGTTACTCGACTACGTGAAAGACTTTAAGCAACGATCTTGGTATGATAGCTTACAACATAAAGGCGGGCCATCTAGGGTTTTTTTTTTAAATCATAGGTTATTTGACACTGACAGCTGTTTCCCACTCGAAATCTTAACAGAAAGTCAGTATCATACCTCCGCGGAACGAAATGAGTCGCTCTATGCTTGAACAACGTTGGGAAGTATTGAAAACTTATTTCCAAAGTGAGTGGTGTATAGGCCAAACAATGCGTTTTTTAAAAAGACACACCCACCGCGACTGCTGTACGCAAGTTTGTGCAAAAAGTTCGTGAGACTGGTATGCTAGTGGACAACATTCATGGTCCCCGTCGTCGTACCAGATGAGAATGTGACTGCCGTGGCCGAGAGTGTGGGACTCAATTCACGAACATCAACTCGCCATGGCGATGTTCAACAGCTCAACAGCTCATGGCGGATTATTCGCTTACAAGGTCCAATTGGCTCAGCAATTGAAGGCGCGCTTCGCAGTTTAGGCCTTAGAGCAGCTTGAATTGGACAACGATTTTGGGCGAAAAATCACCTTTTCTGACGAGACGCATTTTCATATCGGTGGCTACGTTAATAAACAAAATTGTCATATCCCAAAACCCGCACGTTATTGTCGAGACAGTGACAGTTTGGTGCGGATTGTAGAGTGGTCGATTTTTCTTCGAAAATTAGGCGGAACAACGTTTCGGTCAACGGCAACCGACCTTTTTTTACTGAAATTGAAGATTTGGATGACCTCTGACTCAAGCAGAATGGCGCGCCATGCCACACAGCCCATCGATCTTTTGCGCACCGAATTCCCATTCGTGTTATCAGCCGTCTTGGCGATGTCAATTGGTCGCTTCGGAGCTGCGATTTGACCTCTTTTGACTTTTTTTTGTGGGGAAGCGTGAAGGACCGATGTTACGCCAACAATCCGGAAACGATTCAAGCAAACCGGAGGTGGTCGTGGTGCAATGGTCACCGACGGTTGAGCCCAAGATCTGTATTTCAAGTCCGTCCATAGTCAATAACAATTCTTATACGGAAAAATGTGGAAAAACATTAGTTGTGAATGAGAGATGATCAAAAAGTGCTGATCAAGGCATAGCACTCGCAGTATAAGATCATTTCAAAGTTCATACTCTGTGTGTGCACTTCCAATATAACACCTTAATGACATGGAAACAAAGGCGCTACTGCGAACTACAACCAACACAAATTCAGTCGAATCTCTCGAATCCTATCTAGGTCAACCACCCTCGGAGAGCAGTGAACGAACATCTTCGACACAAACCATCTGCACCCCGTCCAGGTTGTGTGACAAACACCATAAGAGCGTACACTCTTGAACCTGCACGAATTATAAAAAAAAAAAAAATTAAGGCCAATATCATCCAAGCAATCCGTGAGCTTCTGCCCGAAATCATTAACAGGGTCTAACAGAATGCGCTACTGCGAAGCCAGCCGAAGCAGCCACTTGAGCGACATTTTACGAGTATTTCATTAATGGGAATGTTTGTTCTTACTAATAAAGCCATAATACATGGAAATAAATTCATTTTTTTCATTTTATTGCATTTTTAAAAAGAAACTTGTATTTGGTCCACTCTGTACAGCTCGTGCAAGAACTGAAGCCGAATGACCTGCCACAGTGTCGAATTTTCAGTGAATGGGTTCTAGAAAAGCAGAAAGATCTTATTGACCAATTTCTTATTGAAAAATCGTCTTCAGCGACGAAGCTCATTTTCGGTAGAATGAGTATAGAAAAGCTTCAAATTCAAATGTACTTTTGGTACGAGTTTATGGTGCGGCAGAGTCATTGGCCCGCACTTTTTTTCGAATATAACCTTGAGAACAACCGTATCGTCACTAACGCCCGCTATCGTTCAGTGATTGCGAACTTTTTTTCTGCCTAAAATTCATGAAGTGAACCTGGTCGAAATGTGGCTCCAGCAAGACTAAGTTGGATGAGCAATTTATCTCTCATTTTGGACCGGTGAATGTGTCCGGCTAGACCGTGCATCTTTGTCCATTTTGCAAGCAAAATCATTTGCGAGATTTGGATCGACTAAACTCGGTCAGTATTAGGTTCTCCCTTCTTAAATGAGTGTCATAAATATCAATGGCCCGAGATCGTTACCTTGAGGGACTTCAGAGATGTATTAGTTGGATCAGGGAATAGAAGATCTAGAAATAACGTAGTAATGACGATCTTCTAGATAGAACTTAACCCCCAGAGTGAAACCGGAATACAAACTTTTTTCGGGCAGCTTACGAACATCAGTCGAAAGACCGTTTGGTGTTTAGGGGCAAACCACGAATCGATCCATTTTTTGCAATCCTTATGAGAAGTAGGCTTCTTTTCGGATAGGCCATAAGTCATTGATTTGACATAGCTAAACAGAATCTCATGTCTGGAGAATATGAAATTTGGGTCTCATTGTCAAGCGTTTCCAAATATGTTTTAAAATGTTTCACAACTTTCAGAGGTCTTTGGTGATATGGCCGCTGTTATTTATGGATATCTATGCTTAGCTTATGACTTTCAAAACTTAGGACTAGGACGCCAGCGACGATTGGAAGCAAATGGTTTCTGGTTGAAAGGTGAAAAAACGTTATTTAACGTCCATTGGTTTCATTTCGCATGTTCGTATCAGACCAAGTTGCCTTACTTTTGGATCGTTCCCATGTCCTACATTATGCGACTGTCTATATCAGCCTTTTCCTAGTCGTAAGTGCAAGCAACTTCCGACACTTTTACCCAGCCAGAGCATAGTCACCATAGGTTTCTATTAAAACACGATGACCCTTGGCAGCCACTGCCTTTCGTTTACCACAAGTCCACAATACGTCTTCGCGAATTTTCATTAAACGAAATGTACCTACTCACACGATCGACGGTCGTGTTCTGTACTCGACAAGCTTCCACTCTCGAAGTCGGTAAATCTATTGATTTTAAGACCACTTTATAAGCTCATGAGAGTGTAAGTGTTCCTCTTTTCTTTTTGCATGAAATTTCACTCACAATTCGCCTACGGTAAGTGCCGATCATCAATTGAACTCTACATAGTGCAACCCATCATACCCGTCTAACAAACGATGGTATCGTACGCGATGAGTAGTCATCCAAAATAAGGCTGAACGTCAATTTCTTTGTAATTGTGCTGCTAACCCTGAACTAAATCTCTCTGAACTCGACCTCACAACCATGTGCATTTCTCGCTCGTCATTCAGTGCTTTATGCTTGACTCAATAACAATTCAACTATTTTGCAATATCTCCATTGAAATGTAGGCGTCAGGCGAGTACCTAAAGGCATTCATCAAGTCAAGCTTTCAATGTCAAGTGCATTGCATCAAACACGCCAGCCGGTCTGTGACTAGTCAAGCACTTATCTGAAAAGCGATGAGCACAAGTTTGACGGGTGCAAGTACAGATTCATAGTAATTTACGAACCATGCACGGCGCACATGGCTTTCTACTTCGTCCCTGTCGTGTTGACTTGACAAAAATTGCATGCACGTCTAGGAACTCGTTCCCCGAAACGTCAGTATGATTCAAATTATTATTTACATCGAAATCTCAGCACAATTCGATCATGTGTGGTCGTTAAGACTATCAAGCAAATCTCTTACAAAGTGTCTTCATCTCAAGCCGAGTAAAAATGCAAAACATAAAACAAAAAACCACAAACCAACATCGTCATGCCGTTTTAATAGCCCTTTCAGGCAACTTTATTAAAAATAAACGATCCAAGATGCAATCAAGTGAGTGCCATACCGATGCATTATTCTATGCCAGCTGCTCAGTCAGCACGCGGTCGCGAGACTTCCGTATGGAGAAGTGCTTGTGTCGCGTCGACCGCCGAACGAGTAGAGTGTGTTCTTAACCCCCGTCGAGCGAATTCCGGAGAATGATATTCGACCTTACAGGTGGACAAGTGTGACTATGGGTACCTCGAGCTCGTTTATGAAGATAACGACACTCGGCCACCTGTCACTCGAGTATCATCGCTGTCGGTGTTCTTGAAATTTATGATTTTTTTTTTTGCTTCTTTGTTTTTGGCACAGTCTGCGATTCACTTCCTGATTTTCTTCGCTAACGGGGTATTTTGTGGGAAAACACGTCACTGAGAGCGACTTTCACTAGGAGTTTGAACAGATCATGGTTTCATGTCGTACACTAGACTCGCTGAGGGTTTTCGATTTTTATTTTTCCTCTTTCCGGTGTAGCTTTCATGGGGAGTTTGAATGAAGAACGCCAGCGGCAGTGCGGGAGACGAATTTGCAAGGCACACCACGTCACAATGACGGGAAGTGATGATTGCGATCAATTTTCAATTTTCTCGACGGGGCGATTAGGTTGAAGGGATCAGGCGATCGATGGGATATGGATAGATTGGAAAGGGAACTGAACCGACAATAAAAGCGAACAAATCGAAGGGAAATTTTATGACCTCTTCCGTGAAACCTTTTTCGATGGATTATGTAGCCGATTTGCTATTGCTCGGTGAATATATGATGGATCTAAAGGGTTTTTCAATTGGCGCGGGTAGATTTTGGCGAGCTGTGGCGACCGTATTGTTTTGGCGAAATCCGTCAAATCTATTGCTTATAATTTAGTTACTGATGCCAAATCACCATGGCAAAGTATACGATCGAACAGCACGTCCCAATGATGAAATTTTGTTGTCAAACTGAGTGTGCGTTAGTGCAAACACTTTGCACAATTTGCGTAGACGTGGTGGCTCTTCGCAGACGACTGTTCAACGTTTGATGGTCAAATTTGACGCAACCGGATCGGTAATCAATCAACTAACATACGTATGTCAAGATCAGCCGAGAAAATCGCCGTGATCCCTGAAAGTGTACAGCAGAGCTCGATGCAGTCGATTCCTCGCCGTACACAACAACTTGTCTTTTCGCTTCAACTTGCAAATTTTGCATGGGGACTTGGTCCTACACACGTACAAGATCCAACTGACTCAGTGAACAATTATTCTTAGCGACAAGCGCGCTTTTTTTTGGATGAATGGCTATGTTACCAAGCAAAATTGTCGTATATGGGACGTCACCAACCCATACGAAGTTTATCAGATGACAATGCATCCTCAAAAAGTTACCATTGGACGTGGGTTTTGGACCGGTGGCCTCATTGGTCCGTATTTCTTCGAAAACCACGGTGGTGAGGCGGTCATCGTCAATGAAAGATGATAACCAATTTTTTATATGTCCCAAATTGATCCATATGAACCTAGACCACATGTGCTACGTACTACACAGCGGACGCCACAATTGACATGCTGCACGATCAATTTGAGGGTAAGATTATCTCTCGCAGAGATGACGTGAATTGGCCACCAAGGCCATGCGATTTGAGCCGCTATACTTTTTTTTTAGGGGTATCTTCAGCCGATGCCGTTAAAGTGTACATAACACAGGCCATAGCTCAAATTCAGCCGCATCAATGCGGAAGACTCATTGAAAATCGGACTACTTGGAGCCGTACCATCGTACGGACGCGGGGCCGGCACACATAATGGCATATAAAGGTCTTTTCAATAATACAAACATTTCTTCAATAACTTTCACACAGTTTGTTTAATTGTATTTCGATATCTACCCGCCCTTATTAAAAAACCCTTTTTGAAGCTGTTTGAGGAGTTTTTTCTTTCAAATCAAAGAAAAAGACTCACTTTTTGTTTTTTTTTTAATTCGCGCAGATTCAAGAGTGTACGCTCTTATGGTGTTTGTCACACAACCTGGACGGGATGCAGATGGTTTGTGTCGAAGATGTTCGTTCACTACTCTCCGGGGGTGGTTGTCCTAGATAGGATTCGAGAAATTGGACTGAATTTTGTAGTTTGGTTGTAGTTCAAAGTAACTCTATTGTTTTCCATGTCATTACGGTGTTATATTCGAAATGCACACACAGAGTATGAATTTTGAAGTGATCTTATACTGCGGGTGTCATGCCTTCGTCAGCAATTTTTGGTCATCTCTCATTCACAACTGATGTTGTTGCACAGTTTTTCCTTATAGGAATTGTTCCTGACTATGGATGGACTTGAATTACAGACCTTCGGCTCAACAGTCGGTGATGATTACCATTGCACCACGACCACCCCTCGCTTAAATGAATAACCATATAGCCAAGCCAGAAACCGATCGATTCATTCATCTTTCAAGTGCAATTGTTGACCAAAAACTAGTATTGTACTCAATATGAGTGCATTCAGTGCTTGTGAAATGTGTCATTTTAAATTTCCAGTACGTTCAATTCAAATTCGACACTTATACTCTCTGAACCCGGAACATCCTATCACACGGTCACTGTTAGCGGTCGTAGAGCGCTTTCCCTCGTTACCTAACACTTCTTTTCAGGTTTCACACAACTTGTCTTCCATCTCTTCATTTCAATTTAAATGAAAAAAAGAAAATGAATGGTCGAAATCTTAAGCACCAATTGACACTTGTCGCGCTCAGCACCAGTCAGCTGTCACCTCCAAACTCCATGTCAATTGACATTCAGCCGATTAGCTTTGTTTGAGAATTAATTCCGAAAGTCATTATCATCGCTACGGGACGTGCTTAGGGCCTATTCATGCGAAATTAACGATCTTTGAGGCTAGTGGTCATGACAATACATACACTACAAGGTATTGTTCCACTGATTAGTGGTAGATAATTGAATTATGTTCAGCTCTTAAGCCGTGTCATGCGGTCATAAGGAAGCTTATGATTCAGGACGCAAGATATGAGCGGGAGAAAGCTCAAAGATCAAAGCATGAGCGACAAGATTGCTCCCCCGAAATATGTATCTTAAAAAAATACGAAATAAAGACAACATACATCAAGCGAACGTAAGGTAATCATAATTACAACGTATTTTGTGTGTTCTTCCGATTCCGTGTTAAGCGGCTAATGAAATCGAAAGTGGAAAATGCTCGCTCTAGCCTGGCCGACATGGCATCACTACCACAACCACGATGGTAACTCGTTCGGCTCCGCTGACTTGAGCTTGTATTCGTATTTACTCTTATGGTCGTCGTGAGTGTACATAATTTCCTTTTCGAAATCATAGCATGGTGGGTTTGCATCGTCGAGTGCATTACTGGCTCCTCATAGACGATATATCACTATCAAATACCAGTTTCTTGTGATACTCGTTATTTCACTCTTCGATCGCTGGAGAGAGGTATATGTACCTACTCGTATACCTATTAGGGGCGAGGGTGAAGGCGAAGTATTTGTTTCTAGTTGTCGATCGACAGCTTACTTGTTTGGTAATGGTATTGTGCGTTAGAGTTTTGCATATTAGTTTACCGAAGTTCAACGAGCCATGACAGTGTTATCGTAATCACACTCATACACCGTGGGCGCCTAACATAGCCTTGTACCTATAAGATAATTTTGTGATGTTCGAAACCCAATTTGTCGGGAGAGGTTAAGAAACCCTCAAGCACTATGGAATGACATCGATGATTTTGTCATTCTTCGACGACAATCAAGCGTTACGGGAAACTTTTTTGTTATAAGCTAGTTGAGGTGACATAGTCATCTACTCAACGACCATTTAGCATGCTTCCCTGAAAAAGTAAAAGAAAAATAAAATACTCACACGGCAAGTGTGAAGCAGACAAGCAAGCAAACAACGAAAATTGCTAGCATAAACTGCTTGAAGGCAAAATGGTTTTAGAAATCGTAAGAGAGATAATTGAAAAACCAAATAATTGACTGCAATTGTATGTGTTTTGAATAACCACCATCAGTTCCATTTCGTGGTCGACGAGATGGCGATAAGATGAATGGATCATGGCTAATAAGTACATACACATCGTGCCTGGTGGTAGTTTCTGTTTACACTAATATCATGCAGGTGGATTGTTTTAGTTTTAATATGAAATGAGTTTGGGAATGAGGAGGAGGAACTCATGGTTCCGGCTCCTCTTGATGGCATTGGATATGAGTGATAGCAAATGCTTTGGAGGTTACTTAAACTATTTAATTGTAATCGGAGTAATTTGAATTGATGTATAGTATTAGTAAATCATATGGTTGGTTTCGAAGATAGTCACATTTAATAGGAGAAGCAACTTTGAACCTGGACAACTAAACGGTCGAATCCATGGTAAACCTGGCCGCAGATGCTATCCAAGGTAAGGGGTGGAGAGGGAGAGAGAAGAAATATTGTGCAGTAGTTACGCAGTACAGTAGTAGCCAACTGGGACACATACAAATGTCCCCAATTGCCGTGGGTATCCCTTCCTATATGCTGAAGATAGCCATGGACTCCTTCAACAACAGGAGGCTTAGATACTACACCGATGAGGTCGTCAAGTTCTATAGCATAACGGCGGGGGTTCTGCAGGGATCCGTCTTTGGACCCCTACTGTGGAGCAATATGTATGATGGCGTTCTACGACTAGCGCTTCCCGTTGGAGTACACATCACCGGCTTTGCTGACGACATTGCCATTGTAACAGTGGCCAAACATGTAGAGGAAGTGGAGGCTGCCACGAACGCAGCCATCTCTAAGGTGAAAGATTGGCTGGTAAGTGGCGTCCTGGAACTAGCGGCCCACAAGACGAAGGCTGTGGTCATAACTAGCCGCAAGAAGGTGGAACATGCGAACTTTTTAGTCGGCGATCAGACGATTAGGTCTAAGAAATCGGTGAAGTACCTAGGGATTATGCTTGATAACAGGCTCTCATTTATATATACACAAACGGTATGCCAGCGAGAAGGCATCACTTACACAAGGAGCGCTCTCACGAATGCTCCCGAATGTAGGTGGTCCAGGATATGCGCAGAGTCTTACTCTCAAAGGTAGTCAGTTCAGTTCTACTGTACGCTGCTCCGATATGGGCTGGTGCACTCGCAGGCAGACGACTGAAACAGGTGATGACGTCAATTTATAGACTTTGTGCGATAAGAACAGTCAGCGGATTCAGGACCATCTCAGATGATGCAGCGTTCGTCATAGCAGAAATACTACCCTTCGACATCCTGGCAGACGAGCTCATGAGGATACTGCAGGCTAACGTCTGACCGACAACAGACTAGGCACATAAAAGAAGAAGAACGGCAGCATCTATAGTAATGTGGCAAGCTAGATGGTATGTCTCCACAAAAGGAAGATTCCCGTTATCAAAACTTGGACATCAAGATCAGCAGGAAATTGTAATTACCACTTTTCGCAGTTTCTGCCTGGACACGGCAGATTTGGACATGATTACTCTCCACTGTGTCCACACTGCCCAAATTCTGGCGAGGACGCAGAACACGCAGTTTTTGATTGTAGTCGTTTCGCGCAGGACAGGCAAGTGGTAAACTTACCAAGCCCCGAAAAGCTGGTCGCATATATGATGGACTCGGTAGATAACTGGCAAAAGCTATGCTCGTACATTGCGCTTATACAAACGAAGCTACATCAGGCCAAATCGGAGAGAAGAGCACAAGTGCTCGCCGCCTGAAATACAGCCTAAATCGCTAACCACCCAGCATCAAAGAAGTCGGCACAGCTATTCACAAGCTGGAGAACAACAACGCCGCAGGCTCAGATGGCTTGCTATCAGAGCTCTACAAGGCTGGCGGCGATGTTCTGATGGGAGCATGCACTAGATGATCTGCAGAATTTGGGAAGATGAGCATGCCCGACGACTGGAATACCAGCTCTATTTGCCCCATCCACAAAACAGGCGATCCCGCCTCTTTCAAGAACTATAGAGGTATATTCCTGCTTAATGTCGCATACAAGATCCTATTCAGCGTATTGTGTGAAAGTCTAAAGCCCTTTTGCACCGCTCTAATCGGCAGCTACCAATACAGCTTCCGGCCCGGCAAATCGACTATAGACCAAATTTTCACACTTCGACAAATCATGGAAAAGACCAAAGAGTTTAAAATCGATACACACCATGTCTTCTGCGATTTCAAAGCCGCATACGACAGCATTCATCGTAAAGAATTGTTTGATGCGATGGCTGAACTCGGGATCCCGGGAAAACTGATCCGGTTGTGTAGCGCCGTGCAGCTGGGTTCTAGGACCTCAGAACCGTTTGAAACATGCACTGGATTTTGGCAAGAAAATGCGCTGTCGTGTGACTTCTTCAACCTGGTGCTGAAGCAGATAGTGCGAAGGGCAGGCATCAACAGGGAAGGCACTATATTCTACAAGTCTGTCCAGCTGCTAGGTTAAGTGGATGATATTGACATCATGACCATGTGGAAGCGTTCACGGCGATTGAAGAACAGGTAGAACGAGTTGGTCTTGAGGTCATTGAGGATGGATAAAACAAAGTAAATGCTGTCAAGCAAAAACCAATCCATCGCTCGTAAACGTAACAATTGATAGCTACAATTTCGAGGTGGTTAAGGAGTTTGTCTACCTCGGGGCAAACGTAAATTTCACAAACGACACCATGGTGGAGATCCGGCATAGAATCGCCCTTTGGCAACCGCTTTTACATCGGATTGTCCTAACAACTTGGGTCAAAACTCCTCACTCGAAGAACCAAAGCATGCTGTACAAAAGTCTTGCTGTACGGAGCCGAAAGCTGGACGATAAACAGGACAGCGGAGCTGATTTTGGGTTCCTTTGAAAGAAAAATTCTGCGCCGGATATTTGGGCCTGTCTGTGAGGAAGTTGAATGGAGGAGAAGACATAACCGCGAACTCTACGAGCTGTACAAAGAGGTGGATGTAGTCCGGAAGGCAAAGGTCCGTCGACTTCACTAGCTCAGCCACATCGAGCGCATGAACACCTACGCCCAAGCTAAGAGGGTCTTCGACTCCGAGTCTTCTGGTTCGAGAAAAAGATGAAGACCGAACCTCCGGTATAAAAACCAAGTAATCGCGGATGTTAGACAACTTGACAACCGTCAAGGATGGAAGGCGATCCTCCATGGATCGCTGGCCTGTTAAGTAAGTAAATAAGTAGAATCTGAAGAAAGTGTAAACGGTGTTTTCTTTTAGAGGTTTGACTTTTAAATTGGCAACACTGTTTCTTTGAATTATCAGCGTGACAGTTGAAAGTTTATTTGTGGTTAGTGCGTTTTGCCATTTTACAATGATTAATATATGAAAATTGTGCAAACTTATTTTGAAAACTATGGTTCAGTTCGCCACACCTATATAGCGCTACGTCCATTTGATGATCGACATAATTGTCCATTTGAGCAAGTTATTCGGAACATGATGAATCGTTTTCGACCACGTATAGTCTATTGGATAATACGCATCCCAAAGATGACAACAGTGCGAAGGGAAGAAGTTATTGCAGTTGTGGAGCGCAGTGTTAAGGAGAAACCGAATGAGTCGCTTCGCCACAGCAATCGGAGCTATGCTCATCCACTTAGTGGAAGATTTTACCCAAAGCTCTTGGCTTAGAAGCTTATAGGATCCACCTTGTGCAAGAGTAGAAACCGTGTGACCAATATACACGTCATAGGTTCAGTGAACGGGCCAAAAAAATCATTCAGTTTGATCCTCGCAAAATTGTGTTCTCTGAGGCGGTCCACTTTTGCCGAATTTGGAGTGGAGAAAGCCCAGAATCTTTTGTCGAAGCGCCCTTTCAACCTTTAAAACTCACTGTTTGGTATGCTTTATGGGCTGGTGCAATCATCGAACCTGTAAACTGATCCCCACGATTCTGTGATCTCACCCGTATCATATACTCAGTGAAGTCACTAGTATATGCCGATTAACCAGAGACGTTGGACGATTTGGAAGTCAACATTTGTTATAGCTGATATACGTCCCCAGTTGCTCGATAAAGTTGTCAAATATACCTAAGCACTAATGGCATAAAATCTATCAAATGAAGTTAATATCATAGATATTAACATTAACTTCAAGCATTTCATTCCAAACTAAATTTGTATACCGATAAGAAAAACACTCCTTATAACTATTGGTAAGCCTACTATGGCGTCTTGGATACCCCAGAATTACACAAGAAAAATGAGAAAACTACATCAGATCACAACTAGAGAAATCAGTGAAGATGTGGATATATTAACTAATTCATGGAATGAAATTTTCTTGGCTGTTTAGGGTCTAGAACATGTGGCAGCAAAACATGCTGAATTTTGATTAAAACGGGCCATGAATCGATGTTGCCCCTAACTCATTGAATGGTGATTGAATGAATGATGCATGATGGTTGGTGAATGACGCCATACGGGTTGTGCGGTATGGCGTCGAAACTAGTATACCGGCGAAAAGATTCAAAATTGGTCGATAAGTGCGGTAGAATATGGTAAAATATCAAGTCTCGGTGCTTTTAAAGCAAATATTCCACTTATTTTTTGACCACGATACGTAAGTTGCGTTTGTTATATTTAGTCTGAGCGGTATCCAAACTTACACCAGGAGAGTTGCTCATTTAAGCGTCTGGTTGAATGCTTTTTCAATATTCTCCTAAACTTGCTCCACAGCATAAAGGACAGAGGTTTGTTATTCTCTTATAGAGAGAGAGATTCAAAAGCATTTTTTTTTCTTAAAATTAAGGCCAGGCCACAAGGTGATCCAAAAGTTATCACACCATTGGAAGATATTATAACTCTTGCCAATGGCGCCAACTATCAACTGAGTTTCGATATTTGTGAAGAAAACAGATATACTCGTAGAATGCACGTTGACAAGTCATGGAAAGCTACACTCTTCAAGATTGTGTAACGCTTGTGAGTAGTGGTCTTGGCGCAGCATGAATTTCGACGTAGATTTTTCAATCGTCTTACGACAATTGATCAAACACTGAAGCCTTTAGTGGCTAGGCTTTAAAAGACTGGAACAAAACGTGGTTGAGGGGGCGCCGAGAGGCCTTTTAATTAAATTCATCTTCGCAGCGTGTTAAAAAACTTGAAGATGTTCCTTTTCAAAGTGCACAGTAGCAAGCAGACCGTCAACCACGTTTAACTATGCTCATGCTCTCCTGAACCTCAACTATTTTCGGTCAAATTGCATTATGACAGAAAAACATTATACTGATACCGTCATCAGTGATGGCCAATAGGGGATGGTCTTGGTGCAGTGGTAATCATCACCGACTATTGAGCGGAAGGTCTGTAGTTCAAGTCCATCCAAAGTAAAGAACAATTCCTATACGGAAAAACTCTGCAACAACATCAGTTGTGAATGAGAGATGATCAAAAAGTGCTGACGGAGGCATAACACTTGCAGCATAAGATCACTTGGATAATTCATACTCTGTGTGTGCATTTCGAATATAACACCTTAATGACATGGAAAACAAAAGAGTTACTGTGAACTATAACCAAACTACAAAATTCAGTCGAATTTCTCGAATCCTATCTAGGACAACCACCCCCGGAGAGTAGTGAACGAACATCTTCGACACAAACCATCTGCACCCCGTTCAGGTTGTGTGACAAACACCACCATAAGAGCGTACACTCTTGAACCTGCACGAATTTAAAAAAAAAAAACAATATGTGGTTTCAATAGGGCAGTGCAACCGGACACATACCTCGCACAGCAATAAACATTTTGAAGGATGCCCTCCGGACCCTATATCGCGCTTTAGCAATATCACGTATCGGAACAAGCCAGACTCTCCGGAGGAAAAAAGATGGCCAAATGGTCATCAACAATGGCCGATGATCGACATGCTCGGTCCATCAACTACAACTGTCATTTCCACTCAGTGGCTATTAGGTGCCTCGACTAGAGCAGACTCCTTTTAAGGCTTTTGGGACAGTAAATTGCATCACCTTTTAAACGGAATGGAAAAAGACTTAACAGTCCAAGGAAAAGTCCAAAAAAATATGAAATCGAATCATCTATTTTAAAGATATTGCAAAACATAGTTTTTGAGCCGTTCTGGACCTAACAATAGTGTTGTAAAAGCACATAACGACTATCATGCCGGTAGCTAGAATACATGCTATCATCCCAAATAACCGGGGACTTTCCTCCTCATTATCATACACTTAAAGAGCATCACTGTCTACCATTCAAATTTATCTCCGCGATCAAGGAACTGTGCGGTGAATTTCTTTATCTAGTTCACGATTATCTAAAGCTTGACCACAAGCTCCAGTGCCACTCATAATTGGTCACGTCTCATGTCGTTT
Source organism: Merodon equestris (assembly GCA_958301585.1). Taxonomy (NCBI): domain Eukaryota; kingdom Metazoa; phylum Arthropoda; class Insecta; order Diptera; family Syrphidae; genus Merodon; species Merodon equestris. The sequence goes on from OY284416.1 coordinate 113,707,850, forward strand.
TAAGCACTTCTCGCTATCTCTATAGCAGTTGATAGCTGAATAGCAAGTTATCTTATGCGATATTTTCATGTCGAGCACGTTCGATTGGATCGGAGATGAACATCAACGCCTCTTTGGCCTTCAATCCTATGACTCATGACCAAGCCAGGGAATTTCAAATTGATGAGTAAATTGAATTCGGCGTCCGTGCCATCCCCATCTGGTAACCACTCCCAGGGTATGTTATTTCGAATAAAGGAATTAACGTAAATCACACCAAGGCGTCGCTAGAAGAATGCAATTGAACCCGAATCAAATCTAATTAATTTGAGATGTCTGAGGAACCAGTTTATTGTGGCAACAATTGACGGCAGTGTTCCCAAACAAACACGCGACAATGATTCGGTAATAAAGAGATGATCGAAGGCAGTCTGGGAACTGTCGTTAGCCTCGTCAAGGGCTTTTCACTTATTTCTCAAAGCTATATACCACCTGTACGACGGTTCCACTGTTTTTCTACGTTTTGTACTTAGTTCCGGTGTATTCGATACAGTGTCATGGTACTACATCTTTGAGTGCTCAATTGTTCAACGGATTAGGTTCAATTATCGCTTGATTGTCAGAGTGATTTAGGAGGAAGTGGGAGTTGCTTTTATCCACGATGAAGGACGAATGAAGTATGAAATTGGTTACGCGTGTATCGAAAACCTTAATTGAGTAACCTGATTCATATCTGGTATGTGAATCTAATTTCTTTTGTATCTATAACGTGAAAGAGTCAATTAGGGCGGAAGGAATTATTAGGAATTCCAATTATTGTACGCAAGCTGCGATATTTAATTTGTATTCAGCAAGAAAAAAAACAATTACTCATACGCCGCAATGGATTTGTCACGTTTTCTTTTTGAAAATTCCTTGGAACTTTTTAATCCATTCTTCATAAGATTTTTCTAAGCTTGTTCCAAATAATTAAATCAAATTTTCAATAATTTTCGATCAGAGAGCAACGCCTTTCTGTGGCTCTAGACACTAAAGAAATTGTGTTTTTTTCTCAACGTTATAAGGTCAAAAACCCTTTTTAGTTAGTTGTCTAGAAATAGCTTCTCAAAAGTTAATCGTCGTTCAGAGCCAATATCTTTCTTTCAGATATGGGACAAGGAGTGATTGAACTTACATCACAATAGTCGATGGATCTTGGAGTACAAGCAATGCCATTTGCTTTTCCGACAAATTAAGTTTGACAAGTTTTAATTTTAGATAAAATTCTGACCTTCGAAACTAATTGATGAACTTGGGATGCATTCGATTTTCAACACTTTATGCCTCTTCCAGCTCAAAAACATGGTTTGCAGTCTACCTTGAATCAAAGAAACAACAATTTAATCTTTTTTCCGTACCCTTAAGTGACTAGTGTTACATGCATAATGCTGAGGTCACTCTTAAGCTGTCTGTCTTCTCTGACCACCCAGATTAACTCAACTGATTCCAATCAAACAAAGGGGAACAATAAGCTAGCTGAATACAAAACGATGTAAGCTGTTGCTATTGCCCACCTTTTATCTTTTATTTGGTAATTTTTCGAGCAGCGATGCAAGTTTTACCAAAAAAGGTGTATGAACCACAATTAAGTTGGTGCGCTATTGCCTGCGCGCACATCCGTTTATACACTTTCTCTTGTTCGTTTTCTTTAATTAATTTTTATTATTATTTTTTTTTTTGAATTGAAATGAAACTGGAATTTTAATCTCAACTGCAATTTTTATTTTTTTTCTTTTTAGTTAACGAATTCAGGTTATAGAGACTATGTACGAGGTTTTCCAATAAGGACATAACAATTTTGTAGTTTAATACAAACGCACTCTGAAACTTTCGTTTCGTTAATATCAAAACTTCAGCGAAATCATACATCTTTCTCGCAATGAAACTCATGGAAGAACAACGTTTATCAGTTGTTAGAAAGTGCAACCGAAATTCTGGATCGGTAGTCGCAGCTTTGGCGCTTCCTCCACTTCTTGGTCTAAAAATCGTGATATATTGGATAAATTCGATATAAATTCACGACTGACGTATTCACTATTGAATGTTCCTGTGCCATTGAGACAACCCATCGATCGAAGTAAAGAAAATATCGCAGCCGAAAAAGCTTTTATTTTTCAGTCAGTCTTATCCACACTGTTCACAGAAATCGTGAATCCCTCAATTCACATTGTGCAAATTTTGTATAGGGATCACCCAGATTAAATTAACTTAAGAACCTGAAGCTTCTTGATCATTTGAAGCGCCTAAACTCCTCCGATCGAGTTCTCCAAAAGTTTTAAGAAAGTCCTAAATTTCATCGAAAAATCTTCTTCAGCCTAATCATCAACTAATGGCCTCGTCAATGCGCAAAATAAGGGTTATTGGACAGCAAAAACTTTCGTGCCTTAAGAGACACAAAGAGTAACCATGTGGTGTGGACTTCATGCCGGCGGAGTGTTTGGACCGTATTTTTTACGTCATCAAAAGTGGCCAATGGAGTGCGCTATCATGCCATGTTGAAAGACTATTTTTGGCCAGAATTGAATGGATTTAAAATCAATGATATGTGGTTCAAAAAATGATATCACATGCCGCACAAGTGGTCAAACAATTGACATGAGGAAGGAAAAATTCATTAAATGTGTAAACTCGAGAATACGTACGGTCGGATTGCCACCTGACTCATGCGTTGCAGCGCTATTCCATTTTCTTTCTATAGGATTACGTTAAGTTGTTGATCTTTTAAAGCATGTTAATAACGTCAGTGAAGTTCATGCACAATAGCAGTTGCGAAATCGTCAATGCTCCGAATGATATGTATGGAAAAATGGTGGATAATTAGCTGCAAAGAATCAAAGCTGCCGTCATACCCGCGGTAGTCATTTGATAAAAAATTCATTTCTATTCTTAAACTTAGCATGTGTTCTATATTTAGAATGAATTTCAATCCGATATCAAAGTTAGTTTATATTTTATCTAAATGCAAAATTGTTATGTTCTTATTGAAAAATCGTAGACTTGGGATTAAGCTTTATTGTTCCGAATTCGGAATCATATGATGCAAGTGAACGGGGATCTTCTAATTACCTTTTTCGTATTGGGTCTACAAATTATGCAATGAACTGATTGTCACTGGAGTGGGGGTTAATAGCACAATCAATATGAGCTTATTTGTTTTGGGAGGCTCTGTTATTCTGCGACGAGCAACAATTGTAAACCTCAAGACAACAAAAAAATTAGCTCTTCCATGAGAGTAGAGAACGATTGGAGTCAAAAATTCTTGCAATACTTGCTTGGTAAAGAAATAATCATCCTGCGACTCTAAACCGAATACCTACTTCCATTGATTATACATGATGTGTGGTGTTCAAAAAGTACCGGGAATACTGTAATTTCGCGGGTTGTATTGGGCCGATTCGTTCGTTGTTATCTTGATAACTATATACGAAAAAAACTATATAATTCTAGATACATTTGTTGGTTGGGGATTTTGGTGAGTCTGTTGTTGCACAACAGCCTCCAAAACGACCGTAAAAATGTTGACGATGCCCTCAAGCACCAAATACATTAATAACAAATGAAAACGTAGAAAAGTACATGCAATAAATATGGACTATCGCAGAATCACATTCAGGTCACGGACATCGTCACAGCGGGGACTTAGTGGGCCGCCCCAGACAAAACCTCGAGAAGCATAGTCGAATGGTGATCTTCGTTGTGTTTTGTAATTTTATTAACGTAATGTAACATAATTTCTTGCTGCAAAGACAAAAGAACGTTAATGGTTTCCATTTACCATTGCCTTGATATCAACGCGAAGTACCCTGACGATTAGGTTTATGACCATATCTCTTGCGCAACGGTAATGCCCACGAATTCGTATGAACTTCGACAGTTTATTGCTCTAAGGTTTCAATTGAAAACGTTATTATTCTTTAACGCGTTGAAATTGTTAAATTTTATTGTAAAAATTCATGTTCTGTCCGCTAACCTTTTCAGGAGCTTAAAATGATGGTCAGGTAGAGCTAGCAATTCAATCGCGTTACTGATCGCAAGGTCAAGCCTTCAAAGCTAAAAATCCCAAGGGTCTTAATCTTTCTGCAAGTACAACCTGGACATGCATCAGTGAACAAGCATAATTGCCGCATTTGAAGAGAGTATCACAGAGGCTCCATTAAATTCACATGAATTTTGAGCATGCGGCGTCATAGGACCAAATATTTTCCTGGAACGAAACTGGCCGGACGGTGATCGTCAATGACAAATGATATTAGGCCATGATAACTGACTTTTTTTGGCTGCAACTAAATAAACTAAATAACATGGACCTAAACGCCGTGTGGCTCCAACAAGACAATGTACATGGGATGTTAGACTAGAGTTGTTGCAAGAATGAAGTAGGATGTCCGCAAGAGGTGATGTGCATAGATCAGCTGCTAATACCGTGCGATTTTTTTCTCTAACGATTCAATAGTAATTGACCAACTGGAGACTTACTCCACAGAGTTAGGCAAAATTTTCACAAAAGTTGCTCATTTAAATTGTATCATTTTTGAGGTGGTGATGGTGGACTACCTATTCAGGCTGCAATAAGAATTTCTGTCGTATCTCCCCCACAAATCATTTAATCAATTTGAAAGTTAAGACAAACTTAATGAAAAACCCCTTTTATGGGCACAAACAATAATTTTCCAACTTGCCTGATCTTTATCTGCTCTCAAAAACAAATAGGACCTCCAAAGACCTTCATTTGGAAAGCATATTTAAAAGGAAATAAATGCGCATAACTAGAAGATTTTAATGGTGATGTAAAGCTTAAGTTTCCGAGTGTCTTGGAGATTTTGAGAAGAGCTGACTATCAGTCGGAAACTCGAGATCTTATCGGTGTGGGTAAAAAAATTAAATTATTTTAAAAAAATATAATAATTTTCAAAGACCGGAGTAACTTTTTGTACGATTCGAATCTATGGGAATGATTCAGAAGCAAGGCAATTGGATTCCTCATGAATTTACTCCAAGGCGAGCATGTGATTCAAAGGGAAAGAAGAAAGAGTTTATTTATATCGAATTGTATAGACTACAAGCGATTTGTTTGAGCCATGCATTATGAAAAAAACGACCGGAATACGAACAAAGACATGGCAAAATTAAACGCTCAAATGGGATATTCTACTACTTCGCCGGACCTTGCTTTTTCTGATTATTTCAACAGATGCAGTACGAATTGGCAGGTCGCCGGTTTACTTCTTTCGCAGACATCGAAAATTAACTTGAAAGTTGGATCGCCTCAAAAGATGAAACACTTTTTAGAGATGGAATTAGAAAAATGCCTGAAAGGTTGGGAAAGTAGTAATCAGCCATGGACAATATTCATCAAATATCCACATCAGGTTTACTTGCAAATAGTCATTCCTTTGATGACATTTTTCAACACTTTTTCTAATATTGTATTTCTTTGAATGTCATAAAAGCTCCATCACGGCTTTATCTTCAACAAAGCCCTAAATTAAAAAGAAAAACGTCTAGGAGATATGTCACGCAATAAACCTATTGTTTCACTAACTGTGTGTCATAAAAGTCGTCTACGTGGTACAAATAATAAAAGAGTTGAACCAGCACCATTTAAAAAAAAAATTGCGGACCATAAGCACCGCTCGTTCTAAAAGCACTCCAAACTATCAATCGGCTTTAAGGTGAAGCATAATACTATTCACGCTGCGTCAAGACTGGTTTCTGACTGTCAGTTGATAGGGCAAGAAATCATTTGAAAAGGCCTTCGGCACCGTATGGTTAGAAAATCTGTTCCACAAGCTTACTAGGCTAAGCATGCCAAATCACCTTCTATACATGACTTACGTATTGACTATGGGAGAGAAATTTGTTGCTAAATGGGACAATTTAAATTCGAGTAGGATCTTTGACATTAAAAATGGTTTACAATAGTAGCGGTCTCCGATACTGTTTAACATCTGCACAAGCGATCTTTCTCTCTCAGCCACTCCATAGCGTATGCGGATAATTTTGTAGCTCACGGATCAGGTCCAAATATTGAGGTCATCAAGGCAATGTGTGATTTCCATCATATAAAGGGAAGATTGGAAGCTAAAAATGTACTTTTAAAAGCCAGAAATGATACTGTTTAGGAATCGATTTTATTAAGGGGACCCCAAGGTACACAAGAAAGAACTGGAGGAAATTCGCGATCACTGGGCAACATAGACAATCATTTGCTATTAAAACCGCAGTTAGATATCTTGGTATTAGGCTTGACTAGTATCTATACTTCAATAGACATATAGATTCTTGACTTGTTGGAGTTAAAAAAAGCTTTCAGTATGGCAAGGAGTCACTTTTACAGCAGTCAACTTGTCTTCTTCTTCTTAGCGCTTCAGTCTGATGTGAACCTGGGCCTCAACCAACAAGCATCTCCAGTTGGCACGATATCTTGCCAGTTGTTTCCAGTGTCGCACACTCAGTTGGTTAAGGTTCCTTGCCATCTGTGTGCGCCACCTCTGCTGCATCGTTCCTCAGGGTTGGACTCGAAGACTCTTCGGGCCGGAGCTGTACTGTCAATTTGCTCTACATGGCCTAGCCATCTTAGACGTTGGATCCGGAGACGTCGTACTAGGCCGATGTCGCTGTACAGCCCGTACAGTTCTTGGTTGAATCTTCTCCTCCACTCTCCGTTTCCACAAACCGGACCAAAGATTGCTCGCAGAATTTTCCTCTCGAAACGCCCAGAGCCTCTTCATCAGCTTTTGATATGGTCCAAGCCTCAGCGCCATAGAGGTGGACCGGCATGATCAGTGATTTATATGATGCTACCTTGGTTTTAAGAGAGAGGGCTCTACTTCTCAATTGCCTCTTGAGCCCAAGGAAGCAGCGGTTGGCAAAAGTAATTCTGCGTTTGATCACAGCGCTGGTGTTGTTGTCGCTGGTCACTAGTGAGCCAAGGTAGACGAAGTCCTTGACCACTTCAAATTTGTAGCCGTCAATTGTGACGTTCTGGCCAAGACGTCGGTGTTGTGCGTCCTTTTTGGATGACAGTATAGATTTGGTTTTATCCTTGCTCACCGAAAGACCCATTTTATGTTGGCCAGTGAGTCTCGTATGATCTTTTCAAGCATGATGTTGAAAAAGTTACATGGCAGTGCGTCACCTTGCCTAAATCCTTTCTTAACATCGAAGGTTTCGGTAATAATTCTCCATTGTCATCCTGCACAAACCGATGAGTTTGGCAAAGATGTTAAAACTAGACATGGCTTATTATACATAGCTCGTCCCTATCTACACTGCTATATGCAGCTTTAAAATGGAGAAAAAGATGGTGAGTGTCAATTTGGAATTCTTGGGTCTTCTCCAAGACCTACCGTAATGTGAAAATTAGGTATACAGTGGATTTAGCTGGCCTGAAACCACACTAATAGGAACCTATCAGATTATTCACAAAGGCTTTCAGGCGTCCACACAGTACGGCGGAGAAGATCTGGTACGCGATGTGGAGGAGACATTCCTCTATAGTTGACGCAGTTATAGGGGTCAACTTGTCTGCAGGGTCTGCCCATCATCGCGTATAAAGAAAAAAATTCGTGTATTCGGGAAGCAATGCTTTAGGGCCTGTCTTAGAGTGCACAGAACACCAGAGTTTCAGTTAATTGAGTATTATTCCAATAAGGTCCTGTACGATGGAGCAGGCTTAAACAGAATAGTCAATTTTCGTGCTAAAATGACTCGAAAACATCGCAAGGGCAATCACTAACGCCAATGACCCGATGGCCGGGGCTTACTACCCAAATTATAGATATCATGAGAGCACACTCAAAACAGGTTAGACTAAAATAGAGATGGTATCCCTGTAATTTACCATAGCCACCACGGGTACGTTGCAAATGCTCATGAGTTCTTACGTTATAGCGACCATGTTCGACACCATGCTCAGATGAACTTGAAAACTCACTGAGGCCTATTAGCGTTGGTGAGATCAGTGGAAAATGATAGAAGAGATGGAGATACCATTTTTTTTGATAATTTTTTTACCAGCATGGATGATATTTTTAAAAGCATCGAAGATACACGCATGTGGTACTATTAATATGACGCGAAAATATTTATATAACTAATAGGCAGATGAAACAGGTAGAGGTTGAATGGTATACAACTGACACATTGACCGTCATCAGATGGAAAGATGAAAGATGCGTACATTTCCTTTCCAATTCATGACCCTGAGGAAGCTGTTCATCTAGAACGACGGAGAAAAAATTGGGCTCTAGAAAGTATTTCGTCTACTCAGGCCGAACAAGACTATAACAATAATATGTATTTTGTCGATCATTCTGATCAGTTGTTATCTTCGTACAAGATTAATAGACAGAGCAATAAGTGGTGGCATAGAATTTTTTTCTATAGTTGCTTGCGTTGTAAACTCCTTTATGTTGCACAAGTTAGCAGGAAAACCAACAAAGACAACGAAAAAATTTGGGCTGGAAGTGAATAGAGGCTTACTAGCTGAAGCTATTGTAAGCAAGAATCAAAAAACAAAAGTTACAAACTCACCATCTTCATTGCAGGTACAAGTGAAATAAGAATTACGAATTCTTTATATCAGCCGGTACGCAGTACTCATAGAAGGTGTGTTCTATGTAGCTCGGAAAAAAGCCAGAGACGAACTGATTGGATTTGCTGGGTTTGCAATGTACCACTTTGCTTGGGAAAGACGAATTCGTGTTTTCAAGAGTACCACCTTGCTGGACCCAGCAGCGCCGGTGGTGCATAATATGTTCCACCTGTTTTTTCTCTTTTTTACAATCAATATGAATTAAAATCAATTTTTTACTTTTTGCTAAATGAGTTTTCACACATAAAAAAAACTTTCTTTCTTGCCACAATCGGGGCTACGTCATTTCTCAGTCTCTAGCTGCTATAAGAGTTGACGTCTGAATTAAGCAACCTAGGGTAGGTTAGGGAAACAAAAGCACCAATATAGGTTCTTTACTCAATTTTTCTAGAAAGTGCAATTTTAAGTGCGTTTAAGCCGAAAGAAATATGGTCAGAATTTGAGTGCCCTGACAGGGCCAGTAAGACAGATTTAAGATTAAAATTTAAACACTTTTGTCTAGTAAATAAGTTAAAAAAAAAATATATATATATATTAATCGCTGTTCATGGAGAGGTTCTTTCACGTTTTCACATTTTCGGAACCATAAAAATGCAAGCAACCCTAACCACTTAAACTATTTTCCTGGATAACTCTGCGGAGCCTAAGAAATCTCAATATACAAACTATAGAATCTCTATATCGTTGCGATTCTAAGTCTGAAAATAATCAAGTTTGCCATAAAATACCCAATAATTTACAAAGAGGATCTAAATCCCATCTGATCCAAACGGATCTAAGGCTGGCGAAGTTCAAGGTACAATTCCTATCATCAAGGTAAAAAAAAGTCTAACCGGACAACTTCAACCCCGAAAAACAAGACACAAGCTAAAATGTTGAATTGTCGACCATTCTAAGGCTGACATTTAGACTCCTAAATGAAATATAACAACGCTCTCAAACAAACAATTTAAGCGGATAAAGACGTCTGCACATTAATCATCCAGAGATCTTTATACGATTACTGCTAGGTATTGAGGAAGGCCCCCGCATGTTATTGTATTGTAGAATAACGTGGTTATTCCCCAGCGCCACTGGCGCTAAATTCTCGTAAAGCCTCAAATCCTAATTCGAGATTTATTTAAATATCGCCTCACCCCAGAATCAAAATAATTTTTTTGTTTGTCTCACATTTTGTTTAAATGATTGATAGTAGCTAAGGCGTCATGACATCAAGATTTTTGTTTTCAATTCCCCTTGACACACATTAAATATTCAAAGTGTTAGAAAAAATCAGGTTTAAACTTACCGTGTTTTATAGATGCAGATTTTTAACAATAATCCCATGCGAGTCAATCCCTCCTTCGAAATATGGTTTATCCACAAGATCAAAAACAAATATCACCAAATAGAAGGATAAAATATTCACAAAAACACTTTACTAAGCAAAAAACAAAAATATACAACTGTGACGGGAAAAATCACTTTTAACTTTCCTTTTTTTATTTTTGAACTTTTGTTGTGCACAATTCACATCGAAATACGAAGCCAAAGAGACGACTAATGATCACGAATGGGAGCAAAAAATTAACTACAATTGCGATATAGCACACCAAATCCGTACGTCGGTTTACCACCGGATAGATATGTTTTTCCTTAAATGTATTTTTATATCTTTATGGATTATCTCGATACAAGATGGATTTGGAAAAAAATCAAGTCGATTTTCTGCTCGAATTTTAGTCAATTTTCTGATGATAAACGTCGAGTTTCGACGATATTTTCGCTTGAAGATTGGGTTTTCACGAATTTTTCAAAAATCTTAAATTGGATTATCCTCGCTGATGGGCCGAATGATGGTGATGGTTTACGTTGATGAGGGAACACGAACAAAAAAAAGAGTTTAGTTAGGATACTGATCAGGAAGTGTCATAATTTTTTTTTTCGATTTTTGTTTTGAAAGAATAGTCACAGAAGTAGGAACAGTTGATATAGGAGATAGAATTTTAGTAGCTTTAGCGCGCTTTTTTTTTTTAATGAAAATTCACTTTCTTTTATAGATGGAAAAAATTATATATCGCGTAGGGGCCCGCGCACCCCGTCAAATTGTTATTATGATCGCTACTGATGGCGAGTAGTTAGCGCGAGCGTCACAGGCGATATGCATAAGAGTAGAGCAGTGATAGACATACACCAGCGATTCAAAGACCAAACCACAGAAGAGACGTAAAGCGATACAAATACATTTTTTTCTATATTTTGTTTTCTTCAACTTCTTGTATCAAGCGACAAATAGTTAAAATGTCTTATAGCCACAAACTGCGTTAAATAGAGAAAAAAATTATTATGAATAGAAGAATGGAGAAAAAGAGAAAAAAGGAAGAAACATAGCTTAAAGAGGGAAAAAGTAACGAAAAACAATGAAAAGCAGGGTAAAAATTCGGAAGTTTTTCGTACAAGTTTTTATATCTTTTTACATGCAATGAAATTCTCAAGGTTTTTTTCGATTGACTTTTAGTTTTATTTTTCTCTCACAGCCAGGTGGATGGATAATATACAAAATCTCTTCACGGAAAGATACAGCGAATCGGGGAAAAGAGTTAACGAAAAATCACTTTTGATTTCAAGCTTCCCGATCGCTTTACCGCCGCCCAACCCTGGCTCTCCCCGGTAGCATATTACGACCACGAAGTCATACCATAAAGTGTTGATCGTGTACTCGTATGTATGTATGTAAACTCACTTTTCTTTTCTTTTCTTTTCATGAAATGAAAACGAAGACCACGAGTACGATTGTGAGTACGAGTGGCAGTAGGAGTCGGAGTGATGGGTGTAGAGAAGCAACATCTCAAGAAAAAAAAACAAAAAACAATTCAAATAGAGAGAGAAAAAAGCGCAAATGCGATCAAATTATTACAAAACCTCAAAAAGATACTTGAGATAGCTCTGTAGATACAGAGATAGGCAGCCAGTAGCATACATACGTTGCATATTAACCTCGTATGTATCTGTTAACTGCTGTTGCATTTTAACAATAAAAGACCACTAAGGAGAAGGCAAAAAAGAGGTAAAAAGATACAAGTACAAGTACGTACTTCGAATACGCTTGCCTGCTATTGTTGCTATAAATCTTTCTTTCTTTTTCTCGCTCGCTTTTCTCTTGTTTATTCAAAAATCAAAAATCACGCACCTTTGAACGAACGAAAACGGATCTGAGCACTTATTTTTTTTGAGAAAATAAAAAAACGCGATATTTACTATCAACCGCTATACTGACGGTATCCAACAGATAGATTAAAAGGTAATTCAACAATCGAACAACTCGAAACGAAAAACGAAACGAAGAAGTAACAAACGAAACGTCTCAGCCGATTTGTGGCCGTCTACCTAAACTGGTCGGCACACACTAAACGTTCAACAATCTTACAAAATCCAAAGCCAAGTCGAAGACTTTAGTTTCTTCTTCTCGCAAAAAAACACAGATCAACGAGACAACAACAAAAAACAAAAAATAACACCGAGAGTTATGTACTGCGTCCGACCACGACGACTACGACGACGGCTACGGCGACTATGACGATGGCGAGCGGCAGCGATGGCGAATTATTCAAATGCGATTCGAAAGAAACTGAGGGAAAAGCTTCATTTAAAAACTTTACGTTTCGCATGCGAACGAGCACAGATACAAAGGTACATCAAGATACTATAGCACCAATGTTGAGTGGATAAGAAGAGAGAAGCAATGGTCGCGTGTTGATGGAAGTAAAAGAAAAGACGAGACGAGCTTAAGCCCAAGTGGACGGGCGGTTTTTGGGGGGAGGCGATCGAATCAATGAGCGAATGAACCCCAAAGCTTGTAGGGTAGTTTGGTTTGGTAACTTGACTTGAGAGCCGAGAGTTGAGAGTTGGCAGGTGGTGAAAAAAACAACACCGTTTAAAGGTGATAACTTTTGTTATTAGCTTTAATGGTTAACTGGTGGTTGTTTGATCGGCCGGGGCATTGGGAAAGGCTAGAACGGGTCAAAAAGCCCGGAGTGATCGTAAGCTTAGATGCAGGTGAAGACAAGTTTGAGTGAAGTTTGATTGGAGTGAGTTTTTTCCGCGACTTGGAAACTTTTCTTACCAGAACGATCACTTGGCAAGTGCAACTTTAGGAAGACGATCAGCATGCATTTGTGATCGGATCCTTAAGATCTTCGGTCTTTAGTGTTTTCAATAATCTTTAAATCAGTATTGATGTCTGTAAAATTAAAAAAAAATATACAAAGTGCTCGGAGACCCATATGTATTTGAAATTACAATTATTCTTTTCCTCGATTTAACTACCAATCTTAGGGCGATCCTTAAACTAAGATATGCTCGATGAAATGATTTGTGGTTATGACTTCGTCTTCATATGCACTACATTTCGCTAGTAAATTAGGCTTTCGAAATCAATTACTATTAGCCGATGGTTATTCCCTCCTCCATCCACTCCATTATGCCTCAGGCCTACGCCCTGACAGACAAATACTCCAGTGGCTAACGACATCATAAAAGTAGATGAAAATTATAGATGATTTATGGAAGACTCCATCATTTAGTATCAAATGTGGAAATAATTGTGTATGCCTGGGATAGTCAGAGCTATTTTATTGTATAAGAGTCAACTTAACCGCAAAGTGAAGGTGATCTGCTGTATATCAGATAATTAGACATGTAGTTGCTTACCGATATTTGGCGTGGTTCATTTTAATTGCAATTTGATTTTAATGGAAATGATTTGATTGTTTAGGGGCAGGTCTTAAAGACCAGCTTTAAATTATACACAGTACACCTGAATCTGAATGTACGAAATACTGTGCCAACTAGGGTTTATATTTTATTGGAGCCTTTTACCAAAGTGCACACCTCAGAAACTTTTTTTCAATTGCCGACCAATAAGATTGAATCTAGAGTAAGTCAGTGCTATTTTCTCAGAATTAGTAGAACGATATCGAGTCATAAGCGAAGAAATATTAACCGCGAACGGTGCTTTTACCAAGTTCTATCATCGAAGCCATAAAGTTCAGGCCACTAAAGACAAAATTAGCCCAAAACCAATGGTTGGCTTACGTAAATAGGAGAAGCGGTAGGCGAATAATATTAGGAATCTCGGGATAAATATTCCTACTCTATAATACGAAATTCACTTCGTAATCCGAGCAGGGAATGGAAGGCTTTAAATAGTATCATTGATGGCAACTCTCTCTATCCCACCAAAGAGAGTCTTATATAATGATGGTATAACCATTAACGACCCTACAACAGTATCAAACATACTCGTATTCAATGATTTCTTTTCATCGGTTGGTCCGATGTTGTCTTCTAGTAATTCTCCTATTTATTGCAATGACTGTGCTAGATCATTTTTAATCGACGATAATATTATAAATAATAGCTTCTTTTATAAAGAAATAACGTGCTCAGAGGTTTAAAAATTATCCGTTCGCTCAACAACTCAAGCTCTCGTGGTAATGATGGCATTTCCAATACTACCCTTAAAAATATAGCACTTAATATTGCAGATTTCTTAGCTCATATTTTCAATCTAAGTATCTCAACCGGGATTTTTGCTGATAAACTGAAGTATGCCAGTATGATCCCTCTTCACAAAAAAGGTAGTAAAAGTGACAGAAACAACTTAAGGCTAATATCTTTACTGTCACCAATTGCGAAGGTTTTTGAAAAAGCTATCAAGAGTAGAATGCTGAGGTACCTATCAAAAGTAAAATTCCTTAGTCCTGTGCAATTTGGCTTTATTTTTTCTAATGCATTTTTATTTTTTCTTGAAATATTACTTAAAACTAGACAGAGAAAAACGCTTAAATCTATCTTACTGAGCTATTTCTTAGAACAACTTACTGGCCCCATGCGGACTCTCTAAGTTAATACGATAAGTAACTTAAAACTATGTCTTTCGACGTCTAAACTATGTTGGCAATTATTATAAGATCAATTCGATTAGGCTAAGAAAAATGTATGAAAAAACTTAGCAAATGTGTTTTTTTTTTGTTTTTATATAAAATAACTTAAACTAGACTAAAAAAAATAAATACACCTATCTATTCTGACTAAGCTACTTATTACTCAGTCGCCGACGGTGTCCCCTCCAGCCACAAAAAACGTTGGTGCTGCCGGACGACGTCTCGCCGATCGTGACTCGATACCGCCATACTAAACCGGAGTCGCTCCGGCTCGCGGAGCACAACCTCGCGCCCGTAGAGCAGTCGCCGTTCCACAGCGTTACGGGCCACGTGGAAAGTTACGGGCCACGTGGAAAGTTACGGGCCACGTGGAAAGTTACGGGCCACGTGGAAAGTTACGGGCACCGCATCTCTATCCTGGATCAGCCCGTCCATGTCGAATTGGAGGAACGCTTCGGGGGGAACAAAGCCTTTAAGGCGCGCAAGCTCGAAATAGCGCTCGTTGGGGTAGAACGCCCCAGAGATCAGGCTATTGGTCGAGGTCATGGCCCTCGCCCTGTGCCTTCGAATTAACTTAATCAAAAAGTTATCTATTCGAATAATTTTGGCCCTGTTATATAGGACCTCATTGGAGTAGAATTTTATGTACTGAGATTCTGGTGTTCTGTGGAATCCAAGGCAGGACCTCAGACACTGCCTCTCAAACACCCGAATCCTTTCCATCAAGCCAGCACTCACATTAAACCACACGGGGCATCCGTAGGCGATCATGGGCCTGACTAAGGCCATGTAGCAGATTACCTTTACCCTGCGGTCAAGATGGCTGCTGTGAAACAACCATTTTGCCAGAGCAAAAGCGACTCGAGCCCTGGCCAGAGCAGCATCCACATGTTTGTTAAAATATAGATACTGGTCCAGCCAGATCCCGAAGTACCTGACTACACTTCGATTCGCCAGTGGACGCCCGTGTGGTCCAATGATTGAGAACTGGCGCCAGTTCTTTCTAGTGTCCCTAGAAGCCCTAGACAACGCTGTTCTGAACAGAATGGTTTCCGATTTCTGAAAGTTGATTTTCAACTTCCAGTTATCGCAAAACCATTGAATCTTTTCAAAGTCACACTGCAAGAGCGTCTTAATGACCTCGACTTTCGGACCAGATCTGTACGCAACCAGATCGTCTGCGTACGCTATTGAGTGGTGGAGCGAACCTAGCAAATCACTGAGGTAAATATTGAACAGGATCGGCGAGTTCACCGTGCCTTGTTGTAGTCCGTTTTTAATGTCAAATATTTGGGTAGAAGTCACGTTGGCAATTTTCACAACGAACTTTCTACCTGTTAACATATTCAAAATCATATATAGCAGTGGTTTACTTATGCCCAACCGGTTGAGCTTGTAGTAGAGACCTTCCAACCATACGGTATCGAAGGCCTTTTCCAAGTCAATCAGGCAGGCACCCGTGCATTGGTTCTTGCATTTGTTCCATTGGATATCCGATACGAGTTTCGACGCAGCATGAATAGTGTCAATCCCCGCTTTGAAACCGAATTGGTTATCCGGGATGATATTGTTGTCCTCAACCCATTGAGTCAGGGCTCTATTGATCACCTTCTCGAAGACCTTATCGACCGAAGATTCGCCGGGTTCGAGGTATCTTTACCTCTTTTAGGGATAGCTTGCACTACCGCTGTCTTCCAATGCGTCGGATAATAGGCATTATTCAGCGCATTGTTGAACAGGATAGTGTACCTCTTTACAGCGATTGGTGGGAGCTGTCTAAGCATGACATTGGGTACTTGGTCAACTCCTGCAGATTTCTTCTTCGTGAGTGAATCAAAAATCCCCTGGAGCTCGACCCTCGATACGAACAGGATGTTAGGCCTAGCACTGGTGACGGTACCGTTTGCCGGAAAGTCGTCATTGAACCTTGCAAAACCAAGGTTCTCAGATCGCCAGTGCTCAATGTCATATCGAAGGTAGAAGTGATGACGTAGGACTCTATTTTCCAAGTCGTGGTTTGGGCAAATGTTTTCATTCACCTTATACACTTCCTGGAAAACGACTCCCACCGCCTCCACCCTCTCCTGAGGATCTTTGATCACGAAGAAGTTGTCGTCCAAGACGGCACCCTCTGGATCAATGTTCGCAGTCCGTAGGATGCGTTCACTATCTGGCGATCTGGGGATTTTCAACATCTGAATGTCATTGTGATTATTCCTCCGAAATATTTTATTTATTTGCGGAAACATGCTCGGGCTACTGGAATTTATAGCCCGAATCTTGTTGCTCCAATGCAAATTTACAGATAGTCTGTAATTTTCCTTAATTAGATGTTGGAGGTTTCTAATCAATGACTTCAGCGTCCTGATTTCCGGATCTTGTCTTTCAGTAAACTGCCTGTACAAGAGTTTGAGTCTTGACAAGAGTCTACTTTTTTGTCTGTGGAGTGCGTCAATGGTCGCGTTTCGGTAGACGTTGGTGGTATCGTTGTGCCGTTGGCGTGGTATCGTTCTGTCCATAGTCTGTTTGATTATACAGTCCATGTCCTTGAGGTATCTGTCAATCTCTTCGTTTGACAGGAAAGGCCTTGCTATAAAAGATGCGCACTTGGAGTTTTGCTCCTTTATTTATAAAACTCTGGATGATAAAAAATGTTGCGCCGGTCTCTTTGTAGACATTACTTAAGCTTTCGACATGGTTGACCACAGAGTTGTTCTAAATAAATTACACCATATAGGATTTCGTGGTTTTATACACAACTGGTTTGAGTCGCACTTAAAAAATAGAACTCAAAAAGTTATAGTAGATAACTCTGTTAGTGAATCTAAAGCTGCGAACATAGGCGTACCACAGGGATTAGTTCTTGGCTCTATATTGTTCCTAATTTAAATTAACTCCCTATTTAGCCAACCATTTATAGGGAAAGTTACAGGCTTCGCAGATGATCTTAGGATCGCATATCGCTTAGATAGTTCTCTAAACCTAAGCGTGGAAATAAATCATGACGTTCACCTTCTGAGATTGTGGTTTTCGGAGCAAAAACTAGTTGTTAGAAATAAGACTAAATTGATGCACCGAAGTCTAAATATAAAAGAGTGACACCTTGAAATTCTCTTCCATGCAAATAATTGTATAAGAGCTAATGAGTCTAACTGTTTTTGTTCTAAAGAAATCACAAGATCAATGTTGAATAATCAATGATCCTGTGACACACGCTGTTTTAAGATTGAAGTAGTAAATCAGTTTAAATATCTAGGTATTACTATTGATCGAGATATGAGTTGGTTCACCTATATTTAGACCTTGAAGCAATATTTAAGATCTACCGTACGTAGCTTTTATCGTCTGAAAAAATATTGTGACAAAAAATCTTTAAAAACAGTATACTACGGTATATTTCAATCAAAGTTATAGTAGGTGGTGGTGCTTACAAGACAAAACTTGAGCCATTGATTGTTTTGCAAAATTGGGTTATCAGAAAGGTATGTGGGGTCAATCGTTCAGCCCCTTCTATGATTTTGTTCAGATCACTGAAAATTCTTCTGAAGCCACTCCACACCATCGATGGTTTGGGGAAGCATGGAACCAGAAAACATCGTACATAAAAATCAAAAGAAGATAGATATGACCACTTACTTGTTCTTAGCGAAGGATGTGAAATATGCCACCATACGATCGACCATGAATCTCTCAGGGTCTGTTAGTTCAATTTGCGCGTCAAACCATTTGAATTTCGTTTCCGTGACTCACTCCTGGAATGATAATGTCAATAAAGTTCCAAAAAGAACAATCAACAACCCACCTCGCGGCTTATTTTCTTTGTCATTGAACTTTCCAAAAGCGTCCGGCATAGTCGAAGCGTTAACATCAACATCAACATCAACATATTCCCTGGCGAGACTGACCAACCTATGAATGCCAACACTAATGAACGCATCCGAATACATTTCGCCGAAGTTTTCGAGAGGTTGTTCGTTGATTGTCTTGTCTCCCAAATAAAGTTTCTTAAACCGGCGGTCGATATCAGCTGGCGTATTCTCAGCATTATACATGAACATCTGAGAAATTCCAGTACATGTCATTGTAGAGTCTCGTGTTGCCCTCTTCCTTGAGAAAACTCATGTTCAACAATAACAGAAAGGCTGACTCCGAAGACTATTTACCATAAGGCACGTATGCGAACTCCACTTTGGTAATACCTGGCATGATCGGAACCTGGTTAAAATTACCCGTCGCGAAGAGACTAGAGGGATCGTCTGTCAAGAAATATCCATCCAGTTCATGATTAAACTTCATGCCGGTGAACTGATGCCCGTCCCAAGTAGCGGAAATAGCAATAAGCGTAAGGGTACTTCTCTTAAGCAACTTATTAGGTCCGGGGATTATACATAGGACAGCCAGCTCCTTCAGCGAACCCAGTTGTCCAGTGAAGATTGTCATTATCGTGGTGAGTAGTCATTGATCCACTCAGGGCAATCCCTGCGTGGAATAAGCCTTTCGATAATGGCGAGACCAAATGAAGGGTGACGGCCATCGAGCCAGCACTTGTACCGGCAATAGTGACAGAATTTGGATCTCCTCCGAACTTTGAGATGTGATTGTGCACCCATTGTAGAACCAGCACTTGATCCAGATAGCCATAGTTTCCAGGCGCATCAGCAGTGCGTGTGGTAAGGAATCCAAGTCGGTAGTTTAACGTTATCAACACTATTTCGTTTTCACTGTCCATCAGATAATCCGGTCCACGATGGTACACACGATGGTTTGATCCCTGAGTATTTGATCGACCATGGATAAACACAAAAACCGGATTTTTGGCATTAAAATTACGCGAATATACATTGAGCATTAAACAATCTTCCGAAAACCCGGGTGTGTTAGGAGCAGGCTGAGGGCAGTAGGTTATGTCGTTGGTAGCATCCAATGCGTTGTCCCATTCCTCCACGGGAACTGGAGGTTTAAACCCTTTTTCATTGATCGGTGCCTGAGCGTATCGAATACCAGTGAACGCGTAAATGTTATAATTATATTTCACCGACTTCTGTATAAATCCCCTTATCTTGCTTAAATCCGTGTCGTCAATCGGATCGTTCTGCGAGTATACCGCCGCAAACAAGCACAAATTAACATCGACGTGAAGCACCGACACCATTTCGATAAACACTTGAATTATTTTAAGGTTTCGTACATTTTTTTTATGACCAATTTCTACTCTCTAACTTTTACTACTACTCTACTCAAAAACTTTTACTCCGTCGTGTCGTGTAAATTATTTAATACACTGCCGCAAATATCCGAAGCCTTAGGACGAAAGAAGGGCCTTAGCCTCAATTCCTCAAATGGGTAAAAATATGGCTTTCCAATTTTGAACTTGAGGAAATTAAAACTTTGCTTCCCTATGTTGTCTATATATGTATATACTCGTCGATTTCTGTCCAAAATTTATTTTAAATGATATCACGTTACATTTGTTTTCTCATGAGTTTATATATTTTGTGTATAAATGAATTAAATTTTCTTATGTAAATTGAATTAAACTTGTTCACCCCACATTTTAAAGAAATATATTTTATGAAGTGACATTATCACTATTTGTTATTATATAAATACCAATGTCGCAACCTATTCTTAATCTTAATATTGTTATGGTAGAATAAGGAAATAAAAAAATTGTTAAATTAAGAATAATGAATAAACTAAACTTAACCAAAAACTAAAACTAAAGTTAATCTTAAGTCTTATTAAAATTAAAAATAAATACAAAATAAAGACAATTTAATTTCCCTTTTAAGGAACCTTGAAATGGAATAAAACAATCTGCGTGTGAAGTATTAAAGAAATTCTTCGTTCAAATGCCCACGAAACTTATTAAACCCATTAAAAATAAAAAACAAATGTAAGTACCTCATCACAGGCGAACCGACTTCTTGGCCAACTGACCCTCTCACAACACCAGACTTAATTAATTTCTGCATAACAAGATATATATGTATAACCAGACTTCCTCAAAATCAAACCACTATATGAACTCTCATCAGGCCAACACCATTTCAATTAAACTATACAACTAGTGTAAACATGACACAATCTAACCAACAACTTTACAACAGGAAAACGGACTGGGATACATTCCGAGAATGCGTAGTATCACACTTAGTGTGCCATAGTGTTTCTTAACGATACAATAAGCGAAGCAGCTATAATCTCGATCCTCTTCCGAAAAATGAAACCCAAGGGCTACAATACACCTCCAGACTTGCTGCAACTAATTAAGAACAAAAGAAGACTCCGAAAAATTTCTCAATCTACCCGATCTCCTGATGACAACAAAAAAAATGTTAAAAAAGCCGGATAAAGAACTCAAAACAAAACTAACTATTATAACATTCATAATAATAACAATTAATAGCAATTACCTGGAAAAACTAACTCCCACATTCTCACTGTGGAAAGCTACGAAAAAAATTAAAATCAGAATCTTGCACCAGCCTCTTATAAAGAAGAATGGCAACACCTGGGCCAGAACAAAATACGACAAAGCAAAAACAGTCGCTAAATACTTCGAAGAGATATTTACCAGTGACAACAATAATGACACTCTGTCACCAAAAGCAAATAGAATAATCCCTGACACCCGCATAAAAGCTATAACTGCAAAAGAAGTAGAAAAGAACAAGGATATGACCTACCGGTAAGATCTTAAACTAATTACCAAAAAATGCAATTTTGTATATAAGGAATATATATAATGCTATATATAAAGCATTGCCCCAAAACATGGAAGGTAGTACAAATCATAGCTATACCAAGGCCTGAGAAGGATGCAAAAAAAAAACCATTCTCGAACCGTGGCTTTTGGTATTATTCTCATCCATTCTAGACTGGGGCTATATACCACTATCCTGGAGGGAAGCAAATATTGCATTTATACCAAAAGCAGGAAAAACCTTTCACACAACTGCAAAAGACTACAGACCTGTCAGTCTCACCTCCTTTATTCTAAAGACGCTATAGAGACTGGTGGACCTGTACATTCCTGAAAACCTACAAAAAAACATGCTTTCGAAATCGCGGTATGCTTACTGTAAGGGAAAATCAGTGGACAGAGCTCTAAACACGACAGTTGAAACCGTTGAAAAATCACTTTCAAACAAAGAATTCACCATGATTGTCTTCCTCGATCGAAGGAGCTTTCAACAACATAAGACCACTAGCCATCACCAATGCATTAAGGGGGATAGCCACTGTGACGGCCCCAAAAAATGAGTGATTTTCAAGAATTTTTTTGACCGAGTAAATAAAGGAATTTTTGGATCGGTTTTTTTTTATTTTATTAAGTACACATCCAATAATGTTTCCACAAATTTTTATTGAAAAATATTGAATAGTTTCAACAATATAAACGATGCCGTAGAGCCTGAAAAAAAATTCCCCCTCCATGGTCGTATCGATTATTCAAAAGCCAGTAATCTTAAAAATCAAACAAAAATTTTATTATAATTTGTATGAATGTAGTTATCGTTGTACGTATCCGTTTTTTTTTTTTTTTGATTTTTAACAAAATGGCGACCGATTGAAAATGTTTGCATTTTTTCGACCGTTTTTAAATAGTTTAAAAATAGTAAAAAACAAAATTTTCCAAATCGGCTACGCTTAACCTTAGCCACTACTAAGATGAACAAAACAAAAAAAAAATTTAAACATCGGTTGAGAATTGACCAATTTATCGATGCGACCAGTTTTGAAAAAAGTCGTTTCGAGATAAACGCGTTTAAAGATTTTAGTCCATTTCTCTCGCAATGAAATCATAGAGTAACTCAACATCTGCCGAATTTCTAGGTACTTAAATTGATGAAAGGGACTATTGTATTTTAAAGACTGCATAACAGAGATTTATATTACAAAAAGAAGTTCGAAGAAAAGAGTCCACTACGTCACACAATGTTAAATACATTATAGCAAGGGACTGAAAGGCGTAAAATTCTGATCCGAAAGTCAAGCGACAAACAGTCGGCCTACATGCTCTCACTAAAATCGCTGTTAATCAATAATAATGTTAATCAATTTTTGAAATTTAGACTTGCAATTTTGTACACACATTTTCTAAAATATAAAATTTCATTTAAGACAAAACAAAAAAAAAATTTTTTTGACCCCTCACAGTGGCTATATCCCTTAAGCAAACTAAAGGTTAATGGTAATATAATATTTTGGATCAAAGAAATGCTTTCAAGCAGGTTGATTAATTCGAAATTCGGCTGCTACCAAGCAAAAAGGGCAGTAAAACGTGGCACACCACAAGGAGGAGTATTATCTCCGCAATTGTGGGTGCCAGTTGTAAACGAAATTTTCCTATCCCTGGAGGTCAGCGGGTGCAAAGTCATTGCATATGCAGACGATATTGCACTGGCAATTAGCGGGAAACATCTCCCAACAATCAGGGATTTGATGGAAACAGGCTTATGCAAACTGGCCAATTGGGCAGAGAACTGCGGGCTTGGAATAAATCCCTTCAAAACGCAGCTAGTTTTATTCACAAGAAAACGGCAGATTCCTCAAATCACAGGGAATGTGGTGTGGGTGCCGGTGTCTGTGCATCGATCCTTTAGACTACCGAACCAGTGCAGTATATTCCAAGCTGAATTAACGGCAATTCGTGAGGCCGCCGACTGGGTGTCTGTGAGATCGACGAACAAAGATATCATCATCTACACAGATAGCCAAGCTGCAATAAAAGCACTCGAATCACTAATAATAAGATCAAAATTGGTCAGGCACTTCCGCACGTCTCTAAATGAGATATCGAGCAGATGCGCTGTAACGTTTTACTGGGTACCTGGACATAGCGACATACCAGGTAACTGTGAAGACGAACTAGCCAAAATAGGCACCATGCTGAAGCTCTCGACTGTTAAGGGAGAAATCCACCCACCAATGGAAACGCAAAAATATAAAATCTCGAAAAATGCACTGCAACAGGCAAATAAGAGATGGCGGTACCTTGAAACGTGCAACTATACGAGACAAACCTGGCCCAAGTATGGGTATTGTCAACGTATAAGCACAAGCCTGCTAAGCACACGCAAGCAGATTATAAGCAGCCTAATCGGAGTCTTACCAGGATATTGCGCTTTGGGAAAACATGCCGAAAGATTAGAACTGCCATACAAAGACTACTGCAGTAGGTGCCATTATGAGGAAGAGGAAGAATCTCCATCCCATCTCCTATGCAATTGCCCTTCGCTAGCCGCCTCAAGAAAATGATTTCTGGGAGAATATTTCTTCAACGAACTAAGGGATCTATCCGATGACCAAGCCGACTCAAATGGTAGTACAATGGACCGTTCCTGGTCTAAGTGATCCCCACCGTTTTTACGGAGGGAAGCCACCTAACCTAACCTAACATCCTATAGACCAATAAGCTTACTGCCCATACTATCCAAAATATTTGAAAAACTTCTGCTTGACGGGTTGCAACGCATATTACACTAAAACAAATTAATACCTGCGCATCAATTCGGATTTCACAAACACCACTCAACAGTACAACAAATCTATAGATTCATCAATAAAATTTCATCAGATCTTGAGGAAAAAAGGTATTGTGTAGGTGTATTTCTTGAAGTGGCAAAAGCCATCGACCAGGTATGGCATAAGGGTCTCCTTTACAAACTCCAAAACATTTTACTTAATGACTTCTACCTTCTGCTGAAAAGCTACATTACTGAACGCAATTCCTATGTAAAGTATAAAGACGAAACATCAAATATCTACCAGACGAAAGCGGGAGTCCCCCAGGGAAGTGTTCTGGAGCCAACCCTATACTTTTTATACACTGCTGACATACCAGTCAGAAATGAGGAGAAAGCTATTACAGCAACATTTGTAGTTTATTCGCATAGACCTTCGACTTCGGGAAACTTCACAGGAAAAAGTATAGCGGAACAAATCGCCAGACCTTGGTAGCCAATTCACGTCACCTGTGCAAGAGATAACCTTACCCTTAATCACTCAAGCAGAAATTCAATAGTCTTGTCCGCTGTGCGGCTCGTAGCGCTGTCCCGCTAGAACCACATGCTGTTTAGGTCTATGTATAATTCTGACCATAAGAAATTGTTTCTAATGGTTCTGTAGCGCTCGCCATCGACGGTGACCGCCCCACCAAAAATGTCGAGCAACAATGCCGCCTGCCCAAAATCCACCCCAAACGGTAAGTTTTTGAGGATACATTGCCACCTACTGAACCCCGTGTGGGTTGGTGTCATCCCATATACGGCAATTTTGTTTGTTAACAGGTTCATTCATCCAAAAATGTGCTTCGTTGCGTCGCTAAAGATGATTTTTCGGTCAAAATTGAGGGCCTCTTCCAAACGCTCCGAAGCCCAGTCAGGAAACAAACGGCGTTGTCTGTTGGCATGAACTTTGACTCTTGGGTCAGTTTAATCTTATGCGGGCATAGGCCCAAGTCCCGACGCAAACTTCGTCAAGTTGAAGTCTGCGAAAAGCCGAGTTCTTATGCATAGCGAGGAATCAACCTTTGCATTAACGAACACTCATTTTGTAAATAAAGTCTTATTACTTGAATGCGCTGTTTATCGTGTAATTTACCATGGTGATTTAGCATCAGTAATAAGCAATAGATTCGACAGATGTCACCAAAACGACATGGCCACCACAGGCTGCCAAAATCTACCCGCACCATTTGAAATACCCTTTGTAAGTGGACTACTTCTTGTTTTGGTGGAAGTCATAGTACGAATTTTGTTGTTCCAGTATAAACTTACAGATATTTTGTAATTTTTTTTTATTAACCATTGGATTATCACCGACTGTTGAGCCTAAGGTCTGTAGTTGAAGTCCATCCATCGTCAAGAACAATTCCTATACGGAAAAACTGTGCAACGACATCAGTTGTGAATGAGAGATGATCAAAAAGTGCTGACGGGGGCATAACACTCGCATTATAAGATCACTTCAAAATTCATACTCTGTGTGTGCACCTTAATGACATGGAAACAAAAAGAGTTACTGTGAACTACAACCAACGATAATTCAGTCGAATCTCCCAAAAAAATTCTATCTAGGACAACCACCCCTGGGAGTTGTGAACGAACATCTTTGACACAAACCATCTGCACCCCGTCCAGGTTGTGTGTCAAACACCATAAGAGCGTACACTCTTGAACCTGCAAGAACCCTAAAAAAAAAAAAACATCAGTGCATTCAGTGTACCAATCTCCGAGTCTTGTCTGTCGGTACCTAGACTGTACAAGATTTTGAGTCTTGACGGGAGTCTACTTTTCTGTTTGAGCAACTCGTGGATAGTCTCGTCAAGGATGGGCCATCTAGTTTTTTTTGTTTTTTTAATCATAGGTTATTTTGACACTGACTGTCAAAAACAGTGGGAAGATTTTGAAACAGCTGTTCCCACTCAAAATCTTGGTAGAAAAATAGTATCATACCTCCGCGAAATGAAATGATTCGCCTTACGCTTGAATAACGTTGGGAAATATTGAAAATTTATTTCCAAGGTGAGTGCTGTGTAGCCCAAACAGTGCGTTTTTCAAAAAGAAGCACCCACCGCGACTGCTGTACCCAAGTTTATGCAAAAAGTTCGTGAGACTGATATGTTAGTGGACAAAACTCATGGTTCCCCTCATCGTATGGTGCGCAGTGATGAGAATGTGGCTGCTGTAGCCAAGAGTGTGAGAACGAACATCAACTCGCCATCGATCTCAACAGCTCAATATTTCACGCACAAGTCTGAGGAGAATTCTGCACAAAGATCTCGGATTAATCGCTTACAAGGTCCAATTGACTCAGCAATTGGAGGAGCGCGATCATCCGCTTGGTTAACGTTTCGCAATTTGGGCCTTAGAGCAGCTTGAATTGGACAACGATATTGGGTGAAAAATCATCTTTTCTGACGAGGAGAATTTTCATGTCGGTGGCTACGTTGAATCGGAAAACCCGCACGTTAATGTCGAGAAGCCAATGCATCCACAGAAAGTGAGAGTTTGATGCGAATTGTGGAATAGTGGCATTATTGGACCATTTTTCTTCGAAAATGAGGCTGGGAACAACGTTTCGGTCAACGGTGGGCGTTACAGAGCTATGTTAATTGACTTTTTTTTATTGAAGACATGGATTTGGACGACCTTTGGTTCATGCAGGATGGCGCGCCATGCCACACAGCCCAAGCCACAATCGATATTTTGCGCACCAAATTCCCAAATCGTGTTATCAGCCGTCTTGGCGATATCAATTGTCCGCCTCGAAGCTGCGGTTTGACCCCTTTGGGCTTTTTTGTGGGAAACCGTGAAGGACCGATGTTATGCCGGAAACAATTCAAGCACTTAATGCCATATCAAACGGAAACCGTCAACAAGGTCTTGGAAAATCGGAGTGACAGAATGCGCTACTGCGAAGCCAGCCGAGCCAGCCACTTGAACGACGGGAATATTTTTTCTTACTAATAAAGCCATAATACATGGAAAAAAATTAATTTTGTTCATGATATTGCATTTTTAAAAAGAAACATGTATTTGGCTCACCCTTTAGTATTGTGATGTTTTTGGCGTAGTATCGTACTGGTCATCATCTGCTTAATTTTATTATCCATTTATTTGAGGCATCTGTCAATTTCGTCGTTTGACGAAGATGAGCGCTCTTGTCAGATTACAGTCAAAGCGTAGCCAACGCGTCCACAATCATAGGGGTAGAGGTACGTTTGGCTCTACACTGTCATCTCTGAGAATTCATCTAACACTGAGATCTAGACACTCGTTCTTAATTGTCGCTGTCGTGTATGAAGGTCCGTAGACTGTTAGTAGACCATTCGTCCGCGTCAGCCAGTCTCAGTCGAGGGTCAGGCAACATGAGATCTAGATAAGAGCCGCTCCCAGGATGTGACCGACTCTATACTCTATGTTTTTTTGAAACCACCAGTCGCTAGTAGCCTGGCTTAGTAGGCTCCCTCTAGTGTTGGGTTTGCTGTTTCCCCAATCACTATGTTTGATGTTTAAATGGTCCGCCAGAATAAAGTAGTTTCCTACCGAGTTTAAGCGCAAAGATCGAAAAAGTGTCCCGAGCTCTGCAATGAAAATATTAGGGTGAGGTGCCTCAGGGGCATAGGCTTCTATTATGTATATTTTCTTTCCATTTCGGAGAGAAATGCACACAATCCCGGCCTGTAGCACCTGGAACCTCCATATTTCATCGCTTTATATGGCTTTATGCTTAAAATTATTTTTAATGAGCCTTGTGTGGCGTTGGGTTGATGTCTTCGAATTACTTTATAAAAACTGGGCTGGATTTTGTGCTTCTGGCTTAGCTTTGTTTCGCTCACCAAAAGCACATCGGAGCTTTCATCATACAACAAAAATACGGTCTTTCGCTCAATTCTAATCGGTAAATTCACATTCACAGGATTTTTGAGGACTTTCTACCTGCGTACCCATTACGATGGTACTGCACTACACCCGGCAGAAGCGAGTAAATTCTATCTACTCATATCGTCTACTCAGGGACCTGCTGCTGAAGCGGGCTGAAGCGACATGCGGAACGTTTCCCCTCAGTCTTTTGGTTACGAGCCAGATTTGTGTTCTTTATGTCTTGGAGCTTAGGACATTCTCAATAGTTTGCAGAGTATCCCCAGTTACTACAGAGGGGCACTCGACCTGTTCTGTGACCTTATCCTGGGTCAGATCGCATCCCTCGTTTCTTTTCCCATTTAGCACATCAAGGCTGCATCTCGCAGTTCAACGCGGCGCGCCCGAATCTATGACAGCGAATACGTTGTAAAATGTTTTCTTGCCTTTTTATTGTTTCCCGTTAACAAGCTGTAATGGACAGTAATGGATCCTTAGCCTCTTCAGCTTGGTCTTAGGAGCGAACTAGACCAGGAGGAAGGGCGGTAGCTGCTTCTCAAGTTTGACTCGCGCCGTGGTGAACCACTCGACCCCCACGAATTTGAGTTCATTGTTCCGAGCTCTGAGAGCATTTCCTCGGAGTCAGTGATCGAATAGTGATCGTCGAGGAGCATCGACCCCAACCTCTCGGTATTGCGGGTAAAGGGGAAGAACTCCGTGGTGGTCTTCTTTAAGAGATTCTTAACCCGCTTATGCTGCTCAAGTGTATTGCACTGGATTGCATATCGGTTTTGACTTTAACCTTTAAATACAAAATTACCCATGCTCTCGCGTAGGGCCGTGGTATGGGTAAAGATGAGTGATACCTTGTCCTGGTCGTTGCTGTTGTGGCTGTTGTTGGTGCTTCTGCTGCTGTTGCGGCAGCTGTTGAAATGTTTGATAGTGCGGCTGTAAATGGGTGGTTGAAGACCGCTCCCTTTATTTTTGACTCATTTCGGTAAGCCTATTTACTACGGCCTTTAATTTAGCGCCTCAAGTCACTGCGTGCCTCCTTCCCAACCGGACTTGAAAGGGTGTTGTTCTCTCCCGTATAGCGGCCCATGGAGAGATGAGCAACATCAATTTCAACGGGGACTTTCAATTGCTGTAGCTGTTGTTGTTGGACTACTTTTGAAATTGTTTCCGTCCCTTTCATCGCTTCAACCCGCAGCTTTTTTGTGTAAGATGTGAAGGAAGTGCATTTAAGTATATTAGGTCGCAGATTTAGTCTCCTCTCTTTGGTAAGGCATCATCGAAACAGATGAACAGAATTTCTCCCGACGTCCTTAGACATTTTTTCCTGGTAATGCTAATGAGCCGCGTAGCAGGAAACACGCAAAAAAGTTTCTCCCACTGGGGAGTTGTACCCGAATCATTAGTCCCCAGACCGAGAACCTCATGGCGCACTTTTCACTGCACAGACTATACAACTGCAACTTTTTTATTATATTTTTTTTAAATATTTTTTTTTTATTGTATCAATAGAGGGTTATATTGAATCTAAAGTTAGAATGTGTTCATAGAGCAAGGATTTTGGTGATGAAATTCAATAATTTGTAAGCATTATTCATATGTAATTTTTTTACAAATATTATAAAATGGCAATATTAGCTTAATATGATTCATTTTAAAGCGTGTCATTGGTCATGCATAAGCTGTCAAAAATAGACTACGAAAAAACCAAACAGCAAAAAAATCATTCTTTGTGACATTATATAAAAATATTTTGAACTAAATCAACCTGTAAAAGTACAAAAATCTCTTCAACTTAATTAACTTATCGGTATTAAATAGCATGTGATACTATTTATGTATGTTCATTGCTGAACTAAACAGCTTTAATAATCATTGAAACCCTTTTTCTCTGTCACGCCGAAGGGAACTCCGAACGTCCATCAATCTTAAAGAAATCGTCCTATATTATCACCCAACCCATCAATTAGCTGCTCTAGTTTTCCACTATGTGATGGTAGACCCACGAATAATTAAGTTTCTCAAAACAAAGGGCCAAGTTCCCATGACCTTGGTCCCAGGTATTACGGACTACATGGGCGATCACTCGAGTCTTTAGTTACTAATTTGGTAACAATCGTTTCATTATTCACTTTTACGATTGACCAAAATGCAAGACAAGCCGAAACTCACACGCAAATCATGTCCAAATGCCGTCACTATTGTTTGCTTGCCACCCTAAACGATCCATAAATCCGATATTAATCAAGTGGCTTTAATGCAAGACAAATACTCGTACATTGACTTGATCTATGTGAATCCATTATGATTGACAAAACAATTGAATGATAACAATTGACGCAAGTCTTGATGTACGAAAAGGCAAGTGTCATATCGATTTACATAAACCGGATTACGTGACGAGAGCACAACCGGCGATCGTCCAGCTATCATCCTAATGTCACTGAATTAATACAAACTTCTTAATAGCCAAACCTGTCCATTGCTTGATTGTCCATCGGGAGTCATTAAAAAATTAACCGTCGAGTATCTATGAATAAACAATTTCACAGTTTGAAAATAAATTATCGCTTTATAACAAACCCCCCGGCAGGTACCGGAGAGTGTGACTGTTGAGCACTTAAGGCAGACGAAACGTCGTCAGCTTGATTGTTCTAGGCAAAGAGAATTTGTTTGATATACTCGTACCACGTGTAGTGGCTTTGGGATCATGGGAATCAGCAAAAGACAAGCCTTATTTTGATCTTTTAGGCCTAAGACTGGATAGAAAAGTTGAATAGATTGATGGGATGTGTCCATGTCGAGACATTTGATAGTGATCTTCGAGGTAATAAAGGTGGACACGTGTATGTCAACGTCTAGATTATGCAATCGATTGAGAGAGACTGGATTGTGGATGATTTACATAAGATTTTGTGGTTAGCGTTCCAGTTCTAGATTCTAATATTGAATTTTTTCGCAATTTTTGTGCCAGGTGTCCAGCGCTCAAATGAAAGCTTAATGAATTGAATTGTTAATTAGTGACATAGAAGACTGATTAAGAGCTACATTGGCTGATTTATGCTGCGTAGCTGGTGGACCACTTATCTTCCAGGGTCAATGGATGGATATTTGTTTTTACGTTCAGGACACTATGGGAGGGCTATTTACGGTAGACGTGGTAGCCCTTCTCTGTCGATTCTTTAACGTTTGTCGGCCAAATTTAAGGCGACCGGTTCGGTAATCAATTAACCAATATTCGTACGTCAAAGGAGCTTCACAGTTCATGTAAGTGTATAGAAGAACCTGAGGCAATCGACCCCTTGCCGTGCACAAGAACTCGGGCTTTCGCAGGCTTTAACTTGGCAAATTTCTCTTCGGGACATAGGCCTACACCCGTACAAGATCCAACTGACCCAGGTTCTCAAAATTCATGGCCATAGAGAACGCTGTTTATTTTTGAGGTCCACTAGCTGACAATGCATCCTCAAAAATTACCGTCCGGTCCGAATTTTTTGAAAACAAATAAACCACAATAGACCGAGTTTCTTAAGGTGAACATAACAAGGTCATGGCTCAAATTCACATCAAACGGCTGTATAGATAGAATTAAAAATATGGATGGGGTGAGGCTCAGAATGTAGCCTACATTTTGTAAATTTAAATTTCAAAATTTATAATTTGAAACTAATACAAGATTTAAGTAAAAAAACAACAGAAATCGAAAACCGCAAGGAAAAAAAACACACTAAATATCATTCAATCAGATTAAAAGAATTAATTATATTTACACTCTAAGAAGCGATTCCAAATTTTATGGAGATGCAGCCACAGTAAACGAGTTTCTAAAAGCTGTAGTGCGAAAGTTGGGCACAGGGACAAGATTCTTAATGTTACCACGTAAATTATGGATATCAAGCACTCTGAAATTTATGTTTCCTGGTCTTAAGAAAAATATGCGCACAACCTTAAAGTAATAAGAATGTCTGACGGGTAAAATTTTCAAATTTTGATACAATGGAAAACTAGGATGCATGCGATGTTTTCTGCAAATTTTCCTAATTATATGTTTTTAGACTTTAGACCATATTGTATTTTTTTTTCTGAACATATTAAGTTAAAGTACGATGGATAGATTAGCCTTATACCAAGAGTCGTTCCGCTATTGCGACTTACAGCGATAACGTAAACATTGTATCGAACGCAACACAACAATTGAAACCACTCAACGTACATATGTGTCGATTGACGAGACGACCCACCACTTACCCCAGCCATATCACCAGATACTTAGGTTTAAGAAAGATGTAATTTTGTAAGGAGAGTAGATAAAGAAACTTTCTTAAAAACATATTTTCTATTCTCAAACCATTAATTTATTATATGTGTGTTTTCGAACAATTTACAATAGTCGTGGTACAGAGATATGATATAGAATAATATATCTTTCAACTGAATAATTTTTTGTATTAGTGTTGATTTTATATTTATATTTTTATAAAATTAGAAAGGAAAAAAAACAAAAACCCAAAAATATAATTTTGAACATTAATAAATAAGTAAATAAATAAATAAATAAATAAACAAATAAATAAATAAGTAAAATAAACAAATAAATATTTAAAAAATATATAAATAAACAAGTGATAAATAAATAAGTAAACAAATAATTAAATAAATAAAAAACAAAATTAAATAAATAAAAAACAAATTTAAATAAATAATTAAGTAAATAAATAAATGAACACAATTCGCTGTGAACATTGGCTGTCCTATGAACATCACCCATTATGATCTGTATATAATTGATTAATTAGAGGATTTTCGGAGTTATCACATCTTATCCTAAACTTTTCGTTGAGTTTTTGGATTCTATTGAAGATCAACTCAACATTAGCTGTTTGATGAAGATCTGTTGTGGAATAATGCAATGGGGGATTAAGCATAATTTTTAGTTGGGCTACTTGTAATTTTTAAGTGATAAAATGCACCATTCCCCCAAACTTAACACCCATATAAGAAAATAGATTGGAAAATTGTTTTATAAATTATTAGTTTATTTTCATTTGAGAGTTGAGATCTTCTATGAATCAACGGATACCATAATTTAAAGGCAATACTAAATTTGTTTTGTTCTTGCGATATGTTTGTAATGAAAAAGATTGCTTGAATCTTTTGGGTGCTTAGTTTAATTTTCCACTTACTGAAGTAATTCTGCAATATCTTTATGGCATTTATAAGATTCGTCTCAACGTCAAGACCAATTTCATGCGATGAAAATATTGCGGTATCATCAACATATATTGCTGCGTTACATTATGAAAAAATTGGAAAATCAGCTGTATAAATATTGTATAATACTGGTCCAAGGACAGAACCTTGGAGAACACCTGCGGTAAAATTTATTAAATCCGACACACCACTATTAAAATGTACTCTAAAACATATATTTGAGAGGAAACTTTGAACAATTTTGATTGAAAATGGTGGGAAGTTAAAATTGATCAATTTGTAAATAAGACCCTTGTGCCACACAGAGTCAAAAGCTTTTTCTATATCAAGTATTATCATACCTGTTGATTTTTTAATTGCACGATTTCTTTCAATATAGTTACAAATTCTTTGAACTTGATATAGAGTTCCAGGATTTCGTCTGAAACCGCACTGCTCGTTAGGATATATTTGCCGCTCCTCTATTATTTTCATAATTTTTTCTTTCAATACTTTTTCAAATATTTTACCTACTTTTAAATTTTTTAATAAACTAATCTGCCTATAGTTATTCGTTCTCTCCAAAGGCTTCCCTGCTTTGGTATTGAAATTACTTCTGCAAATTTCCATACATCTGGGAAATATTGAGTTTTGAAACATGCGTTAATTATATAGGTGAGAAACTGAACACATTATCTGGGCAAATTCTTAAGATAAATATTTTTTATTTGGTCGATGCCTCCTGATTTGTTGATAAGTAAGTTGTTTAAGAAAAATATTGTGTCTGCTTCACTTATAAATTCGCTAGCAGGGATTTGACAGTTAACAATGTTAAATGTTTGTAGAGCATCTTCTACGAGGTCGGTTGTATTTGCATCTCCTAGGTGTTGGGAAATAGTATGATTCTGTTTCCGTAAAATAGGTGTTTACACCAGATTTAAGTGAGGGTATATGATTCATTTAATTTTTAATGATTTTCGCAATGTTTTTGTAACAAAAATAATGGCTCAATTATTACGTCCCTCCCCAGTAACTGATTCCATATTGTAATTTGGAGCCAAAAATATTATCTGAAGCACAAGCGCATCTCACATCGTCTGCAAATGCAAGGAGAACGTCTCTAAAACATAGTCCAAAAAATTAATTCATGTATATTGAGTATAGTATGGGTCCCAGAACGGAATCTTGAGGTACGCCAAGATTAATATACTTTGTCTCACCCCCAATCGTATCAACTTTGCCTTTTTGAGACCTATTATATAAGTCAGAACTAAACCAAGTGTACATGAGTCCGCGAAAACCAGCTTTCTCAAGCTTTCTTAGCAAAATTGCATGGTTAACCATATCAAAGACTTTCGTAAATATCGATAAATAATTCAGCGGTATATCTTTTATTGTCAAGGTTAACAATAATTTGAGAGCAGAAGTTTAAGAGGGCCTCTTCTGTTGATTTACCAAATTGGGCTGAACTGAAAAATTTAGTGCTGTTTAGAAAACGAACAATTCTATTCTTCACTGCTTTTTCAAAAATGTTGCTAATAGATGGAAGAAGCGAAACGGACCTATCATTACTTATCTCATCAGGTGCTCCTTTTTTAAAAAGTGGCAAAATATCCGTGCACTTGAGAGCTTCTGGAAAAACTCCACGACAAATACTTTTATTGAAGATATGTGCTAGGACATCCACAATAAAACAAGCAATATTCTTTAGCACTCCATTTGATATACCATCAACACATCGAGAGTTTAAATTCTTCAAAGTTACGATAATTTTCAAAAGCTCAAAAGCAGTCATAGGTTCAAAGAAAAAGGAACTTTCCTGACAAGATTCAGCGAGATCATCCAGATAACAATGCCTTCTACAAATTGGTAAATTAGAATATAGCTTAAGGGATTCAGATATCGTAGCAAAATAATTGTTGAAAACGTCTGCTAAAACATTTTTATCGGTGACTACAACAGTCTTCTAATCTTTCAAAGAATTCACAAATTGAGGCAACTCATGGATTCTTTGATTTTGTTGAGCTTAACTGTAGCCGAACAGGCTAAGATCTGTTTCAAATCGTATTTTGACAAGGTTGAAAAAAGGTTTGGCTAGATATAATTGGACTTCATGAGCCTATAGCGAGTGCTTAGAAGCAATTACATACAGATCATTATTGAACACGCAGAAGGTAATCGGACCTAGCGCTGTGCCCTGTGGGTCACCTTGTCTGATTTCGATGAGTGTTGAAAAGCATTGACACAAATCAACCATTTAAAACCTATCGGAGGAAAACTTCTCCACTGATAAACATCTCTAAAACATGCTGGTATGAATCTTAATTTTTTGATATAATGACTGGGTAGACCAAAAACAGTTCTACCTTTTTTACTTAAAGAATCATGGAAATTTCAATAAAACTTGGTGAAGTTTGAATGCAGCTTTCCCATACGAGTATATCCGCATTATCCAGTGTTTTGCAGAATTGATTTACAGTAGAACGCTAATGAAATTTGCTAAGAAAACATTGAAGAATGAAGCTATAGTGTAAAAAACTAAGATTCAACAGAAAAAGCGGAATTTAACATCAGATGTAGGTGGTGACACAAGGTATTTGTTTAATCATTTTTTCCTTAGAGAGTCGATTGAGGATAAGAGTTTGTCAGATAAATTATTACACAATATGAAGATATCTCTGATTTCTAAGTATCGCTCTTGGGCTTGATGCTATCAATGAAGATTAACTGACTCGAAGCTTCTCCTCTACGATAAATACGAGATTTAGCATTTTGCAATAGATATGCAAATCATTACATACTGCCCAGCAGATTATTATATCATTCGCTAATTGAATTGAGTGGGCCCTGCGGGACGAATTATACCTATATGAGACCAATAGGTTTGTATTTTGATGAATGGAAAGCAATAAGAGATAAATGATTATAATCACTAATTTTGTGGTACAATAAACCATACAATTTGCATGCGAGTAAGTGGCTCTTGCTTGTTGTCGGTATCGTGAGTGACTTAAGTCAGTCATCACCAATACATTTATATTGGTATCACCCGCGTGCACCATAACTAGATTTAAGTATAGGTTTCGTGGCTGTTTCACAAGATATTAGATCTGCAACATGTGTTTCAGCCTGTTGGCCTATATGAATGAATGACTACTGGCTATGCAAGGTGCTAAACTTTACAGACAGTTATTAAATCGAATGCAGTTGATGAGTACTCGTGGTGAATGGCGAAATTTCCATATGCCAGTTCGCTGTTCAACTCTTTTATTTCCCTACTGAAATGATTTTATTATTCGCGATGATTTTTCATTTTTTGTCATTAATTCTTCTCGCTTATTGGAAAACGGAAAAATAATTGGTCTTCTTTCTACAGTTATGATTTCATTACGGAGAGGCAAGTGTTTTGAATTAATTAAATGCATCATAACCTTTCCCAGGTTTTGTTCATGCAAAACGATAAAATTGGCAAACTCACACGTAACAATATCTGTCAGCATACTTCTTCCAAAGCATACCTCACACAAGGTTTTCACCATTCATTACGAACGTGTTTAGCCCTCACTATTATAAAAGAAATCAAAAGCTTTTAACGCAAATATAAGGCCGCGAAACACACATTCAACTATCAACAACAAAACGTTGCATTTCATTAAGTAAATAGCAGCCTTAGTTGTGTGAAATTGACAATGGCTCACAGCCTCTACCAGCCCGAAGAAATGTAGTAAATTATACACGAATGAAAGTACTCTCTGGCGTCTGCAAATATGCTTTCTTCGAGTATCATTTAATGTAAAGTTATTTCAAGTAGCGCCAAGGGAAATCCTCTCCCGAGACTCCGATTGCCTCGATAAGCTGTAGCTACTGTTTCAAAGAAATAAGAAAATTCAATGGGATAACAAAACGCACCTTGACTATCAGCTGAAATGACTTAAATTATGCGAAACCATTTTTCATATTTTGGTAGGAGGCAGAAGTAAAGGCAAACAAGAGATTTTATGTGGACACTAAAATATACGCTTCGCCTTTAATAGCATTAACGTAGGATATTGCCCCTCAAAGCTAACCGCAAGCCAAATTGCCATTTACAAGCTGTAACTCATCAGATTACCAACTCATTTCTTATGCCTTTGAATAAATAATCTAATTAAGTAGCAAAAGACAAATGACCACTTAGCTGAAATAGCACACCACCACGTACCAAGCGGGATAATATCTTACATAATACTTTTACATTTTATAGATATAATCATTAAAGTCAAGTAGGACCGGTGGGTCTGTTCCGCGTACAAAGGGGATTGGCCCTTAACTCAAACCATATCGCTATACTACAATTACGGGACATTCGACGCATGTAACCAACCGGCTATAGTAATGAATTAGCTATTCCATAACCAATGCAGTTACGTAATAGAAAATGAAATGGAAAAAATGTAGATTAACATACAGAACCCTGCGCTCCAATATGTCATTTAGTTGTTGTTCTTGTCCGATTCCCACGAACATCCTTTTACCTACTAACCAAAAACACGTTTGGCATAATGATGGTGTTCGAAACAAAAGAACAGAAATTCTATTTGCATATTTGATAAGCTCGCGTGAGTTCAATTAATAATTTTCGACGCTCTAACCATTCATTCATAGAGATACGACAGAATGGACAGTAGCAATAAATCGCAAAACGAACTTCAGATTAAGCCAACAATTTGGCGTATCTGTTTGAATTGTTTGTCGTGAAGAGTTTCAAGAAAGGCGCGTGCAAACAAATATTGTTTCTTATCGATTCATGAGATACATAGATACGGGTATAAATAAACTAAACAACATGCTAACCGTGCTAGGTATCGAGGGGGTTCTGTGTTTCCGCAATAGAATTTGGCGGGCTCAAAACTTGATTCGGTTATTAAGATTGATTTTTGTTCTTTTCTTTTTTGATATTTTCGGTCGAAGCCGATATGGAGATGTTTATGAATTAGAATTGAATTAGAAGGCAGAAGCTGGATGCCATAAATCATCGAATCGGTGGTACTGAACTAGACATGTGGCTAGCCTTGTCACGGCTAGACTTCATGACGCGTGATTAGCGCTGCGCGGTTAGAGAGCAATTTGGCAAGGAGATGCGGCTGGAGATAGCATGGAGACATGGTTTAATTGGTAGTCATAAATCAGAGACGAACGGGGTGGGGCTGTATAGATATTACGTGGAAGAACCGACGATTCATTGTAACCGACTATATGTGGATTGAAAGCTAGATTAAGACACTTTATGATGAATGAATCTGCCATGTTTCTAGTGATTGATCTATTTACATATTCGTGATTAGCATACACGGGCTTCTTATGATATACATCTGGGATAAGCTCGATTCACATAAAATTGACAAATGGTTGAGGAAAGAACTAACTTGATTTCCTTTGTCCCCTTCAGAGGGGTTTTAATGGTAGACCAACAACTAAGCATAGTAAGTTCAACACAAATACTGGCCCGTTGTACTACAAGTCAGACACCTTTCTTTATTGTATTTTCCCCGTTGTCCGGAGAAAAATGAAGAGGGGCTTTAATGATGTAGAGCTAAGAGAATCGGCACACACCACGTCGGCCACAAGGTTGCGCCACCGTGCGCGGGGCGAAGGCGGGACAGTGGCGGAGAAAATATTCTGCTGCGTCATCCTCCTCGCAACATGCAGCACAGGTAGGCGTCTCACTGATGCCAAGCACGTAGAGATGCTTGGCAAAAGTGTAATGGCCCGTAATGACGCCTTCTGCAATCATTTCTTCTTAAGGATAAGAAGAATGTTGCGGACTTCTTGAAGGCATCAGGGCGTACGCCCTTAGTCATCCTGCATCCTGGATATTCCCGCCATCTACGACTGTGTGCATTTAAGAACCGTTGATGTCAGATTTTACGGTGGAATCAGGTAGACCTAAGGCGCGTTCAGGTCCTGAGAAACTCTCCTCAGAGCCCCTTCTAGCAAGTTCATCGGAGATCTCAATTCATAGGATTCCAGAGTGTCCTGGGACACATACAACTTAGTGAATTTAGTCTTCCGACTTTGTTCAAAAAGGTCTTGAGTTCATACACTAATTTGAAGTTGGATGGAGAGTTGGACCCATCCTTGAGTGCAGCTTGGCTGTCACTGCAGACACATATGCCTTTTCCCTTCCACCTGTGCTTCACAACATATGTAGTGCGCAACGAGAAGTGCAGTCGAATGTTTTCGCGTTCAAAGAAAACTCCAGCGCCGGACCCCCGCCCGGTCCTGGAGCCAAAGCCAGTCCTGACAGCATGGAAATATGACTGTGCAATTACACCGCAGTAGGATGGCAGGTGTCATTGCGTCAGATATCCATGAGACAGAGGTCGTAGAATATTTCATCATAGCATCTAGAGCAGCTCCCGGTGTTTTGGGGAAAGTCCCCGCGCAGCTGAGACCGACCGCTCTTTGGAGTTTGGTGAAAGAGGCCACAACGTGTTTGGGTGCTAGCCTGTTCCATCAAATCCATTTTCGGCGATAAGCCCCATGTAAACGCACCTTTACATTGCCAAAAGCTGACAGCGCTTTAGTGGCTTTGGACTTGATCAAAGAAGCTTGCCATCTAAGATGACTCCCAGATTGGATATCGGGATGGGAATGCCTTTTACCACAAGCTGAGTAATGTCAGTATTTTTCATCCTTCTCGTGAAGAGGTTAAAGAAAATAAACCGAAAACCCATTACTCGTGCAGCAGTCCTCGATCACATTTAGTGCCGCCTGTGCTTTGAGACAGACAGTCTCTAAACATGAGCTGACAAGGAGAATAGCAACATCATCCGCATAGACCTGGGCGTAGATTCCAGAGGCATTAATGGCACCGAACAGAGAGTCGACCACCATGCACCATAACAGTGGAGACAGGACGCACCTTGCGGGCAGCTCCTCTTTACGCCAGACTTGACACATTGTTCGAGGCCTGCAGCAGCGATCAATGTCCTGTGCACAAGCATTGCTTTGATCCACAAAACCGGTGCTTCATCTACGCAATGCCGTCTAGCAGCGTTACACATGCTGTCTAAAGCTCCCTCAATTTCGACGAAATGCCCAGTACGTACTCTTGAGAGAAAAAAATAATTTTTTACTTTTAAATGTTTTTTTTTGTGTCGGGGGTTACTTAAAATTTTTAATTTTATTTTTATTTCATTCCTTTTAAATTACTCACGGACTCTACCTATAATTCCGATAAGTAACTACTTAAATTATGTTTTCCTAATGCAACAACCCGCGTTTTAAGTTTTGATCTGAATTAATTTTTTTGTTATTATTGGGTTTCTTGTATGCGCAAAATTAATCATCCAATTTTGTTTTTGAACTACTTTTTTACTAAATAAAAAAAATATTGTGGGTGATAAAAATCTTTATTTGTATCCTTACAATTTTTTCCGTCCGTTAAGTGGAAAAGATGACATTTGTCAAATGGCTGCCGTCACATTTCCCATGGCTTTTCGCGAGATTTCCGGTAATAACTATTCGCATTCCTATCGAATATTTTCCTTAGGGGCTGCAATTGTCTGAGGCTTGTTGGCATAAGCCCGTAACTTCAAGTAGCCCCAAAGAAGGAAGTCCAGGATGGTTAAATTGGGAGATCTTGCTGGCCATGCCAAATGACCAAAACGGGAGATTACGCCACCAGGCAAAGCTTCCTTCACAATATTCATTGTGGCTCGTTCTATGTTCGGTTGCACCGCCTTGTTGAAACCAGATATTCACCATGCCTCGCTCATCCAATTCCGGCAGTAAGAAGTCGTTTATGATGGCCCTGTAGTGTTCGCCAGTGACAGTGACCGCATTGCCAATGACGTCTCAAAAAAAATACGCCCCAAACACTCCTCCCGCGTGAATGCTGCACCACGCAGGTATTTTGATAGGGTGATTAATTTTGCGCCACCTAAAAGAGCTGATGACCTCTAAATGCCTGAATAGATCTTCTTAAATTGTAGCTAAGAACTATCCCGATCACGTTAGTATCTAAGCAAAAAAAAACGCATTAAAATCGGTCCATTCGCCACAGACAGACCGACACGTCATAATTATAACACCCCTCTTTTTGCGTCGGAGGTTAAAAAAAATATTAAATCTGAAATAAAATTTGTGGACGAAAAGCGTATTTTCCCAGATGAGTTACTTAGGCTTAGAAGTCATCAGAGCATGTTCCATCGGAATATATCAACAAGTCAAAAAAATTTCGATCCAGGCAAATCTACTGGTCGGACTGGACTCCGTCGTCCATCATGGCATTCCATACTAAATAATTAATCTTGGTTTTCCTGTGTGTGCACCTCAAAACTATAAAACGATTTTCGGGAATGGACGTTTTATTGTATTGTATTGTATTTGTATTTGTATTTTTTATTCTATTCATATAACTATAATTCAAGTACAATTCATTAAAATTATATTTTACAATTTAAGCGCACAGATAGAAAATTATATGAACAGGTGAGACATTCTGTATTTTACTAAAAAAGTTTTGAATGCCACTTCAAATATTTATTGATGATGGGGTGGCCATAAACAACAAAAGCAATACTTAGTAAAGATCAACGAAAACAAAGAAATTTAAGTAAGAGTTATATCAGAATGTCGAAAGTAACAGATTCCAAACTAGCGTAGTTGAGATTGCGAAGCCAAGTTTTTACACATTTTAAGAATATTCCAGGTATTTTTATTGCTTTTATAGACTCGTGCAGGGACGGGTTAAGAATATCCCTGCAGCGATACCTATCGCTTGTCGTAAAAGGCGACTAAACAAAGGTAAACAAAAATCACATCTAGGCAATTTAGAAAACACCAAGGTGAGCCTAGGGACACATATACCACCATTAAACTGCCCCACAAGTGTGCATGCAAATCAGTGGGTTGACACGACTGGAGATCACCGGTGTTGTAAGAGTAAGATCAATCAAAAAAAAAAATAAAAAAAAATCTGGAGCATGCCCGTGTCAAAAAGGAAGGGAAGAAAGAAAACGGTCAAACCGTAGCATTATGGAAAAGAACGCTAAAAGGAAAAGCACTACCCCGCCAGGCACTACTAATGGTCGTGATCCTGGGACGAGCAGCAATGCTCGGGTCAGAGCTATAGGATTTCCGGGGGATAGCAAAGTAATGCAACGGCGTAAGCCACATTTAAGAGTCGCGAGTTGGAACGTTGGAAGCATGAGTGGGCGCAGCTATGAGCTTGAAGAAATGATGGTTAGAAGGCGAGTAGACATCCTGTGCGTACAAGAGACGAAATGGCGAAACACCGGTAATCGGGCACGTTTCTTGGACGTTAAAACAACAGCCTACAAGATGTTTTACTATGGATTGGAACAAGGAAAAAACGGAATCGCCATCATCCTTGCGGCAGAGTTACTTGGCAACGTCTTAACCATTTCAAAGTCCAGTGATCGTTTGATGGCTCTCAAATTGGTGATGCATGGTGAGGTGTGGAACATCGTAAGCGCATATGCCCCTCAAGTAGGATGCGAACAAAAAGAAAAAGATGCATTCTGGCTAGATTTGCACAACCTTGTCAAAATCATCCCAAAGGAAGAGCTTTTGTTTGTTGGGGGAGATTTAAACGGACATGTCGGGAAGACAAGCGAAGACTATGAAGGCTACCACGGAGGGCTGGGATACGGCACCAGGAACTCTTCAGGTGAAGATATCCTAAACATGTGCAAGTCGTACGGTCTTATAGTGCTAAATACCATGTTCGTCAAACAAAGCCGGCACCTGATCACTTATAGCAGCGGCGGAAATGAAACTCAAATAAACTATCATTTGGTATCCAGTTTCATGAAGCCACGAGCTAAAGATTGCAAAGTGATCCTGGGAGACGCGATCGCCCCTCAACACCGTCTCCTCCTGACTGAATTTTTTATGGATGCGAGAAAGAAGTCAAAGCAGCAAACGAAGGTGTCTGAGAGAATCAAGTGGTATAAGCTGGATAAAGGAAAAGGCGAAGCTTTTATTACCATCATGGAAAACTACCTCTCTTCCATTATCGATGAGGTCGGTAATGAGGAGTGCAGAGCACAAGACATGTGGGATTCCCTACAACAATCTGGCCTGGAGAAAGCCAAATCACTGCTCGGAACATCTTAAGGCCCCTGCCAACACGCAAAAGAAACCTGGTGGTGGACAGACGAAGCCAAAGCAGTGATACACGAAAAGAAAATGGCTTTCCAAGCTTGGTCAAAGTGCTCTTCTACTAATAGAGAGGAAAAAGCTCGCCGTGAAAAGGTATATAGATATTGCAAAGGTATCGTGAAGAAAAAATGCGCCGAATTCAAAGCGAAAAGCATGGAAGGCCTCTATCAGGAGTTGGAAGAAATATCGTCTTCCGCGTCTGACAGGAACCAGGCTACCCAGGAGCTTCGACAAAACAATTTGAACAAAGGAGCAAATATCTTTAAGATAGCCGCCCAGAGAAGAAGAAATGCTCAGGAGATTCGTTTCCCAAAGTTTATTAACAATGCTGAAGGCCAACTCCTTGTGGAAGACGAAAAAATTCTCCACAGATGGCGACAGTATTGCGAGGAACTTCTGAACGAACAGTTTTCCGAGTGTACTATTCAAGAGCGGCCCCGAATCACGCGGTTAAAAACTCCAAGAAAAGAAAAGCTGTTGGGCCGAACGGGATACCCTCTAAGTTCTGGAAAAAGATGGGAGACATCGGGTCTAGATGGCTCATGGTTCTTATCTCCAAACTTATGAGAGGCGACACTATGCCTAATCAATGGAGGGAAAGCTATCTTCTTCCATTGCACAAAGGAAAGGGTGATACGCGAAATTGTGATAACTACCGTTATGTCAAGCTGATGTCGCACACCATGAAGATCGTTGAACGGGTATTAGATAGCCGACTGCGGAAAATAATACGACTATCTGATGACCAGTGCGGGTTTGTCTCGGGTAAATCAACAAC
Organism: Merodon equestris; assembly: GCA_958301585.1. Classification (NCBI taxonomy): domain Eukaryota; kingdom Metazoa; phylum Arthropoda; class Insecta; order Diptera; family Syrphidae; genus Merodon; species Merodon equestris. The sequence goes on from OY284416.1 coordinate 113,751,908, forward strand.
AGATGCAATCCAAAGTATAAGGATCATGATGGAAAAGCATCGTGATTCTTCAAAGGACTTGCATATGGTGTTGGTTGATTTCGAGAAGGCCTTTGACCGGCAACCAAGAGATCTTTTATGGGTAGCGCTAAGACAAAAAGGAGTTCCAGAAACCTACGTGCGAGTGATTATGGACATGTACGAGAGAGCAACGACAAGAGACAAGAGAGCAACCGAAGAGTTCGCAATCAAAGTCGGTGTACACCAAGGGAGCGTCCTCAGCCCACTGCTTTTTATAGCAGTCATTGATTGCTTGCTTGAAGGAAAAGTGACGGACTCCAATGTGCACCAGCTATTCTTTCCTGACGATGGGGCCATTATAAGTGATGATCAGGCGTCCCTACAACGAGCACTTGATGTGTGGGTGGACATTTTTGAGGGACACGGGTATCGTATTAGTTCAAAGAAGACAGAGTATCTGTGCTGCCCGTTCTCTGACCCTCATCAGCCTATTCCAGACATTTATTTGAATGGAAGAGTGCTTCCCAAGTGTGAAAAGTTTAAATATCTGGGATCTATGATTAATAGAGAAACAACTTGTGATGACGACATCAAACATCGCGTAAGCGTAGGGTGGATGAAGTGGCGGGAAAACTCCGCCATCTTCTGTGATCGAAAAATGCCCTCTAAGCTGAAAGGAAGGCTCTACACTTCAGTTGTACGTCCGGCGCTCACATACGGTTCACAATGCTGGACAATGCACAAAAAGTATGAGAGCAAATTAACGGCAACTGAGATGAAGATGCTTCGCATGACAGCGGGAGTAACAAAGCGTGACAGAATTAGAAGTTCAAAGATCCAAGGAAGCCTCCACGTAAAAGAAACCATCACAAGAAATATAGAGCGCGACCGACTCAGTTGGTATTGCCATGTTCAAAGGAGAGATCCTTTGAACCCCGTCCAAAAGGCGTTATCAATCAACGGTCCAATTTCAACACGCAAAAAAGGCAGGCCGAAAAACAATTGGTGCAAACAAATGCAAAAACACCAGCATTTGATTGGCCTCAGCGATGAAGTAATCCCAAACCGGGAAGCCTGCCGCTACTTTCTGAGGTCAAACCGGCGGACCCCAGAAGCGGACCAGTAGGAATGCAGTTAAGTGGGAAGGTTATGGTCCTACACTTCTCACCATAACGACGCCGGGATAAAAAGGAAAAGAAGAAGAAGAAGAAGAAGTTATTGCTTTTATAGACTGTGGAAGCTTATTAAATAGTCGAAATGACAAGACAGAGTAAAAATGACGGTATGCAGTAGTACGAGCAAATGTAACAGATACCAAGTACGAAGAGTTTCCACGTAAATTGTGATTAGAAATTAGTCGAACATTTCGATTGCCAGATTTCATAAAGAATAACTTCAATACTTTAAAACAATACAGATGACGAACTGGAAGGATTTTCAGGTCACAGAACAAGGGGAAACTAGGATATCTAACAGGTTTACGACATAAAATTCTTAATAAGTGCTTCTGTAAAACTAAGAGAGGTTGTATTTTATTAAGATAAGAACCTCCCCAACAAGAGATCCCATATTGAAGCTTGGAGTGAAAAATACCATAGTAAATTTTCTTTAGTAGCCTTGTGGAGCAGACATTTCGCAAATAATAGAAGTATCTTAGAGTGGAACGTAGATACTTCTTCAGAGATTCTGAGTGGTTCGAGAAGCTCATATTGGGATCAATAATAAGCCCTAGATATTTATATTCTTCTACTTCTTCGATAAGAAAACAGTTATCACTGCAACTAAGAGAACTACAAAAAGTGGAAGTAGTAGGTTTATGTGTACAATTGAAATTGGTAAATCTGAGGTGCATGAAAGTAGACATTTGGCCCTGCATAGTGTACCGAGGACAAAGAAAAATACATTATTTTTGTCTTGGAGCTAATTAACAATTTATGATTCTCGGACCAGATTCTCAACAAATTCAAATCCCAATTTATGTTAGCAACGAGTTCCAAAAGACTATTCTGATCATATGAAAAACCCATGTCATCCGCGAAAGCGGTTGGTGTGCCTCTGAAGTCAAGTGCAAAGAGTGAGTTAATGTAGATGAGAAATAGAATTGGACCCAGGACTGAGCCTTGGGGTACACCCATGTTAAACAATTTTATTTCGCTCCTTATCTCGTAAATTTTTACTCTTTGTGATCTATTTTTTAGATAAGCCATGAACCAATCAAGCATAAAACCCCGAAATCCAGCTTTTTCCAGTTTTCCAACCAAAATATTGTGATTGACCATATCAAAGGCTTTGGTAATATCAATGAATATGCCAGCTGTACACTTTTTACCATCAATATTAGACATTGTTTGGGCACAGAACTGTAGTAGTTGTTCTTCGGTTGATTTGCCTTTCCAAAAGCCAAACTGTTTAGGACTAAAGTAATTGTTGATGTCTAGAAAATGTCTTTTATAAGTTTATCAAAGATCTTACTTAGCACATGGAGAAGAGAAATGGCCCTGTAGTTACACGGTTCTACGGCTGAACCTTTTTTGAACAAAGGTATAACATCAGCACACTTCAATTCTTCAGGAAAAACCCCTTTAAAAACGCAGCTATTAAGGATGTACGTCAAGACATCCACTATAAACCAAGCAACTTTTCTTAGAATCAGACTTGATATACCATCTGCGCCACTCGAATTAGTGTTTTTTAAACTGCGAATAGCATTGAGCATTTCCAGAGATGTTATAGGTTTATAAACAAAGCTATATAACAAAGCACAAGAAGAGTTGACTGGACAGGGTTGTAAACTACTGGAAATACTTGTGTAATAGTCATTTAGAGCTTCAACGATTTTGTATTTGTCAGAGACTAAACAGTTGTTGATACGCAGATAAGAAGGTGTTTTGGAGGAAGAAGGCTTATTAAGTAAACTGTTCACTATTTTCCATTCATTTCTAAGGTATCCTCTGGCAGAATCAAAACAATTACGGTAGTAGGTATCACGACAAATTGGAATCTTCTTTTTTAATTCAGCACATAATTTAGTGTACTTACTTTTTAATCTCTAAGTACTTGGGTATCGATAACATTTCAATCTAAGTTTATTTTTAGCATTGACTTTATTCACTAAGTCCCTAGAGATCCAGGGCTTGAGTCTTTTTCCTATTTTTTTCTGAGGAAGAAAGTAGTAACATTTGTAAATATGCTTCTTAAGGCAATCAATAAATATTGTGTAGGAATTCTATACTTCACTACATGAATAGACGTCTTCTCAAAACTCAAAAAGCAGATTGTTTCTGAGTTTACTGAAGTTAATTTTCATATTTTTTTTCAGTGGCTTTGAAAAGTTGCTATTCTTCCTGTAAGACGTTTCAATAAGAAGTCCTGTCATACAGTGGTCTGTGATCTTCAAATCAAGTACACATTTCACACATTTATTAGTAGTAGCACATTTGAAACGAAGTGATCCGAGCATCTACTTGATTCAATCCTAGTAGGCTCATTTATGAAGGAAATAAGTCCATGGGAAGCTAATACGGCTAAATATATTGAGACAGTTTCGCTACTCTCTAAATTGTTGATATTGAAATCCCCAACAACAATAAGATTTTTTGCTTTTATTTTAATTAAAAGATTAGAAAATCGAGACATTGAACATATGCAGCCTATAGACACACAAGAAAACGAATACTTAATTGTTAACTACAATGGAAACTTTTAACACGTCTGCACTTATAAAATCAACACACAAGACTTCTTGAATCTGGAGGCCCTCTTTTATAAAACACCCAGCAAAGAAATTAAAGCCGGGAATAACGAAATCACTCTTTTCAATATTGTAAATCCAGATTTCAGATACGAAGACAATATCCGGAATGCTCGCGAACGAATCAAGGTGCGTAACAACAGACGCAAAGTTTACTCTCAAACTTCTGACATTCTGACGTACAATAAGAAATTTGTCATCGCAGTGTGAACTAGAACTAAAGATAATATCACAATTGGAACTATTAGGATTAAGGGCAGAACAGTCTTCGATTAATTCAATTACATTGTTTGAGTTGTTCATTTACAAAATATGTTCAAGATCATTGAAAAATTTAATCGAAGTTACTTTTCCACCCTCAACCTTCCTCATGAGGGGATGGCGGGGGACGTCCCGTACCTCGTACAGGGTCGGAATCGGATGATTTATCATCCGATTTCGCAACACCGGCCACCGTCATGAAAAGGCGCAAAAGGGTAAGCGCAAAGCCCAACCCAATCAAGCGCCCCTCCCTCACCACTTCGACTGAAAAGCTGCAGGTCGAAGCGAGGAAAGGGGCGCCATCATCACCACCATCGACGTCCGAAGCAGCCGGACAACAACAACAACGTGTCATCCCCGTGGAAGCAGAGGTCGAATACCTCTCCGATGGTAGAGAAGGCATGGGGGACAACAACCCCTTCGCGGCCCTCTTAAGTTCGGCTACGGAGGATGAATGTATTGTACTGGAGGAGCAAGAATGCTTCCTACGCGCCCAGCTGCAGGCCGTAGTAGACAAAATTAAGGCGTTGCAGAAGTCGAGAGAGGAGGCAATAGCCGCCGAAGAAATGAAGCAGCAACAACAACAGCAGCCGCAGAAGAAACAGCAGCAACTACAACAACGAGAGCAGCAGAAACAGCAGCAGCAACAACAACCGCAGCAACAACAACCGCAGCAACAACAACCGCAGCAACAACAACCGCAGCAATAACAACCGCAACAACAACAACCGCAGCAACAACAACCGCAGCAACAACAACCGCAGCAACAACAACCGCAGCAACAACAACCGCAGCAACAACAACCGCAGCAACAACAACCGCAGCAACAACAACCGCAGCAACAACAACCGCAGCAACAACAACCGCAGCAACAACAACCGCAGCAACAACAACCGCAGCAACAACAACCGCAGCAACAACAACCGCAGCAGCAGAAGCAGCATCAGCAACAACAACCGCAGCAGCAAAAGCAGCAGCAGCAACAACAACCGCAGCAGCAGAAGCAGCAACAACAACCGCAGCAGCAGCAGCAGCAGCAACAACAACAACCGCAGCAGCAGAAACAGCAGCAACAACAACAGCGGCAGCAGAAGCAGCAGCAACAACATCAGCCGCAGCAACAGCGCACGAAAAAGGAAAAAGTGCCACCGATCCTCACCTATACCACGGCCTTACGAGAAACCATTGATCTGTGTAAGTATGCCATTGGTGTAGGTAATTTTGAATTTAAATGTTTGGGCCGGAAACGCTATGCTATTCAGTGCAAGACACTTGAGCATCATAAGCGTATTAAAAGCCTATTGAAGGAGTCAACGACGGAGTTTTTCTCCTTCACCCCAAAAGCCGAGAGGTTGCGGACGATGCTCCTCAAAGGCGTGGAATCTATCACAGATCCCGAGGAAATGCTCTCAGAGCTCAAAGAGTTCGAGAGTGACGACCTCAAATTAGTGGCGGTTAAGCCACGGTGAGCTCCCGACGGGAGAAGCGAGTGATTCCCTTCTTCTTGGTACAGCTCACACCCAACAGCAAGCTGGAGAGGTTAAGGTCCATTACTTCCTTGGCTTCCCAGCGTGTAACATGGGAAATATTAAAAAGGCAAGGAAACATTTTGCAATGTATCCGCTGCCAAAGATTCAGGCATGCCGCGTCGAACTGCGATATGCAGCCTCGATGCGTTAAGTGTGCAAAGAATCACAAGAACGAGGAATGCGACCTTGGGAAAGACAAGGCGGCGGACAGGGAGCAGTTCGAGTGTGTCTTGTGTCGGAATCGAGGACACCCTGCAAACTATCGGGGATGTCCTAAGTTCCAGGACATCAAGAAAGAAAACCTGGCCCGTAAGCAGAAGGTCGAGGAGAAGCTTCCAAACACCAGCCGTCACATCCCAGTTGACTTACGCCCAAATGGCGGCAGGTTCCGGAAAGACGGTACAAAAGCCCGTGGCTGTTCCTAAAGCCCCATTGCCTGTCTCTAAGGCACCGGGGGCCGAGGTGGATGTCTGTTCGATCTTGCTCGCAATCCAAGGGCAGATTGGCAGCTCCAAAAACAGATCCTGGAAACGGCGACCCGTTTTGTAGATAGTATCTGCCCGCTTCTGCCGGGCCTAGTGCACTTAAGGTCATGATGGGTACGCTGGCAGAGAGACACTTGAAGATCCTATCGGTGAATGTAAATTCACTGATAAGGATCGAACGACGAGCCGTACTTTTTAACCTGTTGCAGGACGAAAGCCCCGATGTACTCTTGGTTAGCGAAACAAAGCTAAACCAGAAGCACAAAATCCGGCACAGTTCGTATAAAATAATTAGAAGAGATCGACCCAACGCTACTCAAGGCGGGGGAGTTGCGATCTTCATTAAAAATAATCTTAAACATAAGGTCATATATAGCAGTGAAGTGCGGAGGTTCCAGGTGCTGGAGGCCTGTATTGTGTGCATTCCTCTCCGAAATGGAAAGAGAATGTACATTGTATCAGCCTATGCACCTAAAGCACCTCAACCCAATATTTTTATCGCAGAACTCGAGACACTCTTTCGATCTCTGCGCTCGGACTCGGTAGAAAACTTCTACATTCTGGCCGGCGATTAAAATGCCAAACATAGTGATTGCGGAAATAACATTCCCAACACTAGGGGGAGCCTACTAAGCCATTGGTGGGTTCTTCACAACATTGAATATAGAGTCAAGTCGCTCGCAACGGATAGTCCGTCGTATCTTAGGAGCGGCTCCTATCTGGATCTAATGCTGATAGACTCTCGACTGAGACTGGCAGACACGAACGAATGGTCTATTAACTGTCTACGGACCATTGTATACGACAGTGACCATTGCGGACTATGTGCCGTGATCACAGTAGATGACGAGTTCGCGGAAATGGCAGAGTACGTCCACACGCACCCCTACGATTACAGTATTGCGTGCTGGCCACGCTTCGCCAATTCCCTGACGAGAGCGCTCACGAGCGCCTCCTTTCCACCAACTAATAGGAACCTGTCAAACCACGAGATTGACAGGTATCTCAAAGAAATGGACGATATCATTAAACAGACTATGAACAGTACGATACCACGTCAAAGACAGCACGATATATACCGAAACGCGACAATCGACGCACTGCATAGACAAAAAAGTAGACTCCTAACAAAACTCAAACTCTTGTACAGGCGGTTTACCGACAGACAAAACTCGGAGGTCAGGACACGGAAGTCACTGATTAAAAATCTCCAACAATTGATCAGAGAAAATTACAGAATATCTGTAAGTTTGCATTGGAACAACAGAATTCGTGCTGTAAAATCCAACAGCGCGAGTATGTTTCCGCAAATAAATAAAATATTTCGAGAAACAATCAGAATGACATTCAGGATCTGAAACTTCCGAGAATGTCAGACAATGAACATTTGCTACGGACAGTTAGCATCGATCCAGATAGCGCCATCCTGGATGACGACTTTTTCGTGATTGAGGATCCTCAGGAGAAGGTGGCGACAGTGGGAGCTGTTTTCCGGGAAGTATACAAGGTAAATGATAGTATTCGCCCGAACCATGACCTGGAGGACAGAGCACTGCTTCATCACTTCTACCTTAGAAATGATTTCGATCATTGGCGATCTGAGAATCTTGGTTTTACCAGGTTCAATGAAGATTTTATGGCAAGCAATGCCATCGCCAATGAGGGGGCTAACACCCTGTTCATTTCGACGGAAGATCTCCAGATGATCCAGTCATTGAAAAGGAAAAAATCCGCGGATATCGACGGCATATCCAATGTTGTGCTTAGGCACTTCCAACAATGGCTGTAGAGAGGTACACCATCCTGTTCAACAATGCACTGAATAATGCATATTATCCAGTGCATTGGAAGACAGCGGTGGTGCAACCAATCCCCAAGAAGGGTAAAGACACCTTTAACCCGGCAAATCTCCGGTCGATAAGTCCCCTTCCGAGTATCAGCAAGGTCTTCGAGAAGGTGATCCATAGGGCCCTGTCTAAATGGGTTGAGGACAATAAAATCATCCCGGATAACCAATTCGGTTTCAGAGCGGGGCATGACACTATTCATGCCGCGTCGAAGCTTGTGTCGGATATCCAATGGAATAAATGCCAGAACCAATGCACGGGTGCCTGTCTGATTGACTTGGAAAAAGCCTTCGACACCGTATGGTTAGAAGGACCACTGCTATATATGATTTTTGACATGTTAACCGGTAGAAAGTTCGTTGTGAAAATTGCCAATGTAACTTCTACTCAAATATTTGAAATCAAAAACGGACTGCAACAGGGTACGGTAAATTCGCCGATCCTTTTCAGCATTTACCTGAGTGATCTACTTGTTTCTCTACACCACTCAATAGCGTACGCAGATGACCTAATCGCGTACAGATCAGGTCCAACGATCGACGTCATTGTTACTCTTCTGCAGCGTGACTTCGAAAAAATTCAGCAGTATTGTGATGACTGGAAGTTGAAAATCAACTTCCAGAAATCAGAATCTATATTGTTCAGAACGCCTTTGTCTAGGGCCTCTCGGGGCACTAGAAAAAATTGGCGCAGGTTCTCTATCTTTGGGCCGGACGGGCGTCCACTGGCGAGACAAAGTGTAGTCAGATACCTTGGGCAGATAATGGGCACATTATCGATTGTGTGCAGCTGTATTTCACCAATGGCTTCACGAATATTGTCCTTTAAATCGTCAATTGTCTCTGGCTTGTCGGCGTAGCACTTATCTTTGACGGCACCCCACAAATAATAGTCCAACGGTGTCAAATCGCAGCTCCGAGGTGGCCAGACGACATCAGCTCTGCGGCTGATAATGCGATCTTCAAAAACAGGGCGCAAAACATCTAGTGTAGCTTCAGCTGTGTGGCACGTAGCGCCGTCCTGTTGAAACCAAATGTTGCCAATATCCTCCTCTTCAATTTTTGTGAACAAAAATTCGTTCAACATGGCCCGATAACGATCGCCATTGACTGTAACGGCCACTCCTTGCTCATTTTCGAAGAAAAATGGCCCAATTATGCCTCTGGACCAAAATCCGCACCAAACAGTGGCTCGTTTTGGGTGCACCGGCTTTTCAATGTATGCGTGCGGGTTTTCTGTGCCCCAAATGCGACAATTTTGCTTGTTTACATACCCGCCAAGATCAAAATGAGCTTCATCTGAAAAGATGATTTTTTTGGCAAAATCGGCATCTTCTGTAAGTCGATCGCAGGCCCACTTAGCGAAGCGAAAACGCATTGGATGGTCAGTTGGCTTCAACTCCTGAACCAATTGGACTTTGTATGACGTCATACCAAGGTCTTTATGCAAAATTCGTCTCAATGATGTCTCCGAAATGTTCAATTGTTGAGAACGACGGTGAATTGATGTTGATGGCGCTTCACGCACACTTTCTGCCGCAGCAGCAATATTCTCGGGTGTACGCACTGTTTTTGGCTTTTCACGCTTTGATTTATCGATGAGGATGCCAGTTTCTTTCACTTTTTTCACAAGATAACGAACATACGGAGCTGACGGTTCTTCTCTTCTTCCAAAATCCGTACGCAATTTTCGCACACATTCTGCAACATTACCATGATTTTCAAAGTAATGTCGCAATATTTCCCAGCGTTGTTCAAGCGTATACACAACCATATTCGTTCAGCGGAAGGATAAAACTAATTATCTGTCAAATCAGACATGAGCTAAGTGTTACCATTCACGAAATAAGCACTACTTGAAAAAAAAAACGTTAGATGGCGGACCCTTTATAAGGCACGTTTGGTGGCGCAAGGGTGTACACAGGTGATCGGAATCGACTATAATGAAACATTTGCACCGGTCGTAAGAAATTCAACAATACGCCTGATTTTGTCGTTGACTGTACACTATGGACTTTTGTTGAATCACATCGATGTGGTCTCTGCATACTTAAATGGTGAACTCGAAGAAGAGGTGTACATGCGGCAACCAGAGTGCTTTCGGGATGAAAACTTTCCGGACGCAGTATGCAAGCTAAATAAATCGCTTTATGGGTTAAAACTCTATAATTTAATTCTATTCTGTGCAAAATTGGTTTTAAAAGATGCAAAGTGGACAATTGCGTGTATACGATGAACCGAAACAATGAAATCAACATAATCATTGTTTATGTCGACGACATTATTTTGGCGTGCTCCTCGGAAAAAACAATCAAACATATCGTTGGGAATCTGCAGTCACATGTAGAAGCCGTTGATAAGGGTCCCCTGAAATACTATTTGGGGATGGAAATTTGTCATGATGGTTTCCGCGGGCCTATGTTGGTACATCAGCATCGATATGCTACAGAAATGCTTAGGAAATGGCACATGGACGGGTGTAAAGGAGTATCTACACCGTTTGCAAGCGGCACAGTGTTGGGAAAGTGCACCGATCAAGATTGTGAAGGCTACGAGGTGAAAAACTATCAATCGCTCATTGGTGGTTTAACTTATTTGACTACTATATCGAGACCAGATATAGCGCACATAGTTTCTAAGCTGGCACAGTTCCATGGGCATCCACACAGAGAACATTTTTTGGCTGCAAAACGGGTGCTTAGATACCTTAAAGCTAAGCCTCGAGGTACGTTGTCTTTTTATCCTAACAACAATAGTCTTGTATGTTTTACAGATGCTGATTGGGCTTCCGATAGTACGGATAGAAAATCGTACAGTGGTTTTGCCTTGTTCATGGGTACAAACCTAATTGTCTGGGAGTCCAAAAAACAGAAGGTGGTCTCTCTCAGCACAATGGAGGCCGAGTACATCGCTATGTGTGCTGCTGCAAAGGAAGTAGCATTTCATAGAAGTTTGCTGCTTGAAATGGGCTTCGATGAATATACCAAGAATCCAACAACAATTATGTGCGACAACCAAAGTGCGCAGTTTTCCGTGAAAAATCCAACTGTACATAAGAGAAGCAAACACATATGTAGATATTCGTTATCATTATCTTCGGGACAAGTATCTGGAGAACGTAATCGACGAATACATAACGTCAGAGGATAACGTAGCTGATATATTAACGAAGAACTTGAGGATCGGCACGAGTACCTTTCAAACTCGATGAAATTTAAATTTTGAATTGTATCGACCCATGAATTTTCATTGGTCGATTTTTCAATGAATAATTGTTATTTTATTTTTGTTACTATAACACACAGCAAATGGGTTGAGGCGCAATTTGTAAGAGTCTAGTAACGTCATTGGTGACAACCCATCTGCTGTCTGTCACAGCTCCTACCACACTTTTAATCAGAAACCAGAATGAGACGTGCGTCTTTCGTACGGCTTCTCCCTTGATACCCTGAAATTTTGAAAGAAGTTCAGGTTCGTAGCGACAAGACCCGTTACAAACGAGCTTCTATCCGTGAATACGTGTGAGCTCATTTCATTTTACCGCAGTGTACTCCCGCCACACACACTCTTGGAATTATAACAATGTGCGTGATTGTTTACAAAATTTTGATAGCACTTGAGGTACCCACGTGCTCGCCCGAGCTTGTAGGCAAACGTCGGCGGCCATTTTAAGTGGTACGTCTCATTGGTGGTTTCTGCTTTTAATAAATCTGTTGAAGCGAACGGTCGTGTCTTCTTTTACTTATTTCCTCGTGCGCTATTTCTCTCCTTTTTCTACAAATATTTGTTGCCGCCGCTTCCGCACTTTCCGTCTTTCGTTCACCATTTGTCGTATTGCCGGCGGATACGATACATTTAGGCTGAAGGGAATTTGATCTTGATATGGAGTACTGTTCGACGCCCGGTATTGCACTGCTTGGACAAAACGATCAACTTCGACTTCTAATTCATAGTGCTCTTAACGGTACTCTGAGTTCAGTGCTTTCTTCAATGTAGATTCTGAATCTTTCCCAGTTAGTTTTCCCACTAGTTAATCTAGGTGGTCTTTGTCGTTTAATTAGAACTGCGCTCATCGTAAGTACTGGAGAATGGACTGAGGAAAGCTCAAAGCACTCTTCGGCTTTTAGGTAGCTTGCACTGATTCCCTCCATGATAAAGAAGTCAATTAGATCGGGAGTTTTTGCGACATCTGACGGCCAGGACGCCGGCTTTCCCGTTGAATAAAACTCGCAGCCATTTTAAAAACCAGCTTGCTCGAGTGCTCTACCTTTTTGCGAGACATATCGTGAGCCCCGAAAGGCATGTTTAGCGTTAAAGTCACCACCAATAATAAGGATCGGTCCAAAAGAGTTAAACAAACTTAAAAATATTCGCTTTTATCCAAACTGAAACGCGGTTGGCAATAAATTGATGAAATATTGAAGGAATAATTTCCATTTCTAGCGCGTACCGAACACATTTGCATCGTTTCAAGTTCTTTACTGATTTCGGTGGAGTGATTCTCTGGTGGATATTGTAAATTTAATATGAAGTAAAGAAATATCTATCAACGCAGCACATCATACATTTCAATTAAAGTTTATTCAACCGTTTAAGTCAGTTTTTCCACTTCAACCGAAAATAATTTATATTAACCTACTGTTCATCGGCACTCACAAATAGAGTGGTTTTCAGATCGAATGACCTCTCATACACATTTTTATAAAGTGCTTCATTTAAATCAAAAATAAGCTTCTTTGTAGCTAACCTTCCCACAAAAGCCTACTCACCTGATGGACACTTGAACATTGCCCAACACCATTCATCCACCACACACGATGACGCACATAGGCTTTTAACCGAAACGAGATGAAAAGATCGCAACCAAGCAATAAACACTTTTAACAACTGGCGCTGTATACTCGTCAAATGATACAGAAACGAATAAAACTGAATTATGGATCATTAGAATTCATTTGAGCAGTCGCACGCAATTCATGATGTGTGAATTCATTGGTTCCGAAATAAGAATCCGACACAAGAGAGTATGGGATTTCGAATCCAGTGCGTTCTCTTTCTCTATTAGATAGTACGCGGTAACTAAATCACTTTGTTTGTTTGGTTTGTTTTGACAGGTGTCAAATTGATCTGATGTCGGAATGAAAGAGCCGCGGATAATTGGTTTATGAATGAACGCATTCAAACGTCAATTAGCGCGAGGGGAGTGTTTTGAGATCTGCCGGCGAAATGCTGCCCTCGATTGAGACCAGTTAGAATGCGATGCGTGACAGCTGCCATCGTTTTGACATTGGCAATCATTTATGATTTGTTGTGACCATATGAAAGACATGAGCTTTGTTATTACAGGGCCTTAGCTTACACTGACTAAGACCATATGGTAATTGATGCTGTCCCCAAGGTTATAAGAAATTAAACATTACAACTCTCCCTAAGGTCATAGCCGTTTGTTCAAATAACTTTTCCCACTCCCAGGTAGGCGAAAACTCCAAACAATAAGTTACAGTCTTCACAACAATTACCCACAGTCACCCACAATTATCATACGTTGCCAAACGCATACGTACTTCTCGGAAAGGCGGCGACGATCATTGCATAATAACAAGCGGCTAGCCACCTGCTCTGTCGTACTTGCGCTCATAGAAACCTTAGAAGCAATGAAACACGCTGCCAAATAAAAATCACCGTTGACTTACCAGCTCATGTGTGACTGTCATTTTCGGAAAACCTGCACCTCACGCGCACGACGCCATCGAACTTGAATACATTCTCGCAAGGCCAACAAGCCAAGCACACCGACTAGAATCCACCTTTAGAAAGTCATTCCAGAAACGATCACTATCGATTGTCTTACGCAATCCCCGCTACCGTGAAAGCCCTGTCACTGCCAACCTAGTGATTTAAGGCCCTCTTAGACACTATATATACACCGGCAACACCACTCGTCACATATTCGATTGCACAACAAATGCAAATTACAGAAAACCCTCGGGTCAAGCAGAACATCCAGCAGTCCATGCATCGGAACATCCAAGTTCAAGTTGAGATGTTGATTGCTTTTTTCTTCGCCCGTCCGAGAATTTGGAACAAATCGATTCAAACAGTCATGGACTCGGGCAGGTATAACTAATGTCCCTGGAGGAATGCATAGTAACGTTACCCCATGGTGCAGAGGTTAATTCACAAATGTTTCCACATGCCTTCGGGTAACAATCCACATTTTGCGCGATCGCACGTCGAATGTCTTAGAATAGCAAGAAACCTTGAGGCACGAGTAGATCTAATGCAGCGGAACTAATTAAAACCATTAAGATGTGGATTTTGCGATATATTTTCCATTTGGATCTTGATTTTCCGCAAAAGAGATCTTAGGCGCATGACTATGGACACAGATTCGCATACGAGGCGCGACCAGAATTGAGTGTCATTTGCATTTGAAGCATGCTGACCGTGTAGCGTCTATGAGCACGTATCAGCACTTTGAGAACAAGTGTATCTGCGGCTGTAAAGCGATCCATGACCACGCTCCCTCCGTCATCACGTGAAGGTCAACAGTTCAGCATTTAGAGAGTGAGAACTAAATCGATCGGAGAAAAGCATATCTCAACGCCAACGGTAGAGTATCTAATTAATAAGAATCTGATCGGTTGATGTCGGCATGAACGTATTGCTCCGCAGAGGCATGCTTCTATGGTAATATGGTGGCAGCATAGAGGTGTGCGGTAAGTAATGCGATATGGCGTGTGCGAGCGTGCCTGCGTCTCTTGTTGCCACAAGAACGTAAGATAGCCTAAGTCAAGGTTGTTTCCAATGTTTGTTTACTGAGTACGACTTGTTGTATGTGGCTGCCGCCATAACGGAGGGGTATTGCTAGCACCTGCGGTAATTGATGCTGGACAATGGCTGTGGCCGCCCGTATTCTTGCCCACGAGAGTCTGTTTAATGGTCTAGAAGATTGCGTAAGAATGTTTTTTTTTTTAGCATAATCCACTTGAATATTTAGGGTGGAGTTGATATTACACAATACTGGGAGAGGGCCATTGCATTTACATATCTAATTCGATTTTATGATAGCTGCAAGCGGGGTAACTCACAGGATGGCGAATGGTGACGGAGTGGTTAGACACCCTCGGCTGACAAGTTTCGCACCCGGACGCCCAGCTATTTTGGTTTAACTGTTTCGTGATTTCCAGGGAAAGTCGTTTGAGATACTTGTTTAATAAAATATGGGTGGAAATAGGGTAATACCAGGCAAAATCGGTAAACGCCCGTGCAGTAAATATTAATCGTAAATCACGAAAACGTGTATTTTATTGCAATGGTCTTAATGTCTAATGAACAGAACGGCCTTCTCCGGAAGGCCCACTACTTCAGGGCTAATAATATGAAGTGTACAGAACGTATTCAAAAAGTAAAGGGAAATTTTAAACCTTCGGTAATATTTAGAAAAAATCACAGTGGATCTCGAAAAATTGTTGTGATATCGCACAAACGATCGCCGCCGGAATGAGTGAATTTTACGAAACTTGTTTTGCAAGGTTTCGAGGGTCCATGGCTTGTTCATATACATTTTGGACATCCAATAACGTCTAAGGGGGTAGTCTGAATGTGTCATGTCAGGCGACGGCGGGCGGGGTGAAGTCACGATCAAGATTTTTCAAAACTAAGAGGCCGTGACTATGTGAGCTATGGCCACCTCTTATTAGAATAGCAGCTGTCCGTCCCCTTATCGATTAACATAGTCCCAGATCGCCCTCCATCGACGGTTACAGCTGTTCATCCCAGTCTTCGAAGGAGACTAATTCCTGCCCAAATAGTCACACGTTGGTCATAGAGAATTTTCTCGTAAATTAATTGAGGGCTTTCACTGGCTTAGAACCGACAATCTTGCTAATTCACCGTTATTCAATGAAAAATTAGTTCATCGCCTGGAATATTTTTGTCGGCCTGTGCCATGTTCACCCGAAATTCGTTCATTCCAAACGACGTGGCTTGTTTGGCTGGAATATTATTAAATCTTCACATCAGAGAGACGTACCAGGGATGCTCCACAGTGAAGAACGGCAGCAATTCGATGTCGTCGGTGATCTTTCAATGCTTATCTCTACAATCTTAAAACTTATATGAGACCACTTCGAGCGGGTGGTGGTCAATTTTTGACTAATGGGGTGCACGTAATGTAACGTTTTCATAAACGAAGCACATGTTTTGAATGCCAATCTGCACGATAACAGCGTATTGTGGCACAGAATTTTACTTTGATGGATGCGGGCTACCATAATCCTATTTCAAAACAGACCTTTCATGTCAACAGTGTTGTTAGATAACGACGGTTTATATGGGCCACTCTATGTCAGTAAACATTCATCTGCTACTACACAGGATCGAAAACGTCTCATCTTGATGGTTCATCTGAAGCAGAAGACAAAAGATTTCTGCCTTTAACTCAATGTAGGTACTATCAAATCTCCGAGCACATCCAGCTTTGTCGGCTTGCCATCAACTTCTTATAAGGATTTTAAAATTCGAATCTTTGATAAAAAATTCATTTTGTCCTTATTCTATTAGCTTGACCTACCTTAAGTTGATCAATTCTATTCCTAAATATAATTAAGTTAGATAGCACTCGTGTGTCTCGTTCCGAGTGCTCACCCTTCTGATTGTGTCTTTCAGTGACCTAGTCCTCACCAAGCCTTAAATGTCTCAATCAGTTATCATCTAAGCAAGAGATCTTTTAGCTAATCCTAATTTAACTTACCAATTAAGGAGTGCAGAAGATTTTACCAAATAGCGCACCGTTCTGGAAAGCGTGGTCACCCGAGAACCACCAAAAATTGGCCTCGCTTAGCAGTAGACCCCAGTTCTCCATTGCGATACGAAAACGTACGAAAACCCTCATAATCACATTTTCATATACATAATAATAAAATTCATACTCTGTGCGTGCATTTCCAACATAACACCTTAATGACATAGAAACAAAAAAAGTTGCTGTGAACTACAACGAACGCCATAAATTCAGTCGAATCTCTCGAATCCTATCTGGGACAACCACCCCCGGAGTATAGTGAACGATCATCTTCGCGACAAACCATCTGCCATAAGGGCGTAATTTTTGAACTTGCGCAAGCCCTATAAAAAAAAAAACTGTCAACGCACCTACCGCGGATGAGCCGTTTACCCCTGGCGCCCCGGTGGCAATGGTAGATTATCAGGTTACCATCTGTGTAACCATTGTGCACTAACCTGGAAATCAATATGGAGAAATGCTGATATAAAGCCCGACTTGAGTGTGCTCTTTTGATATCTATATTTAAGCACAAGAGTAAGCCCGGAAAATCAGGTTGTTGTCGTTAGTCAAAACCCTTGTCATGTTCTTTCGATTCATTTAAATAACATAGGCGTGCTCCGTTGTAAAGGGCATTATCAGGGTAATACTTAATGAATTGGGACTCTGGTGTCCTTCAGATTCTAAGACAGACTAAGCACTGTCTCTGGAACACACACATTTTTTCCATGTAAGATAGCGCTACATTAAATCACATGGCCGACAACCGTACGTTATGATGGACCTTAATAGGGCCATTAATGATTTACGAGCATTTGTTTACCCTGCGGGTAAGTTGTCTGCTGTGAAACAGGTTTTTATCATACCGCTAGACTAGTCTAAATATCTTTTAAAATTATACAACGTTTCACGCCGCTAATGGTCCTCCTTATTACCCAATGTTACCGATTTTTTTCAAATTCTACATACTTGGTGTCCTTTAAAGCCTAATACAACGGAGTCCTAAACAATATCTCTTCCGATTTCCAAAAGACCATTTTGAACTTCCAATTATCGCAATAATATCTTAACATGTTTAAAATCACTGCTTTGATGACATTGCCACACAATGCTATTGATTGGTTAAGAAAACGATTAAGATTGCTTGATTATGTTCCTACTATTTCAACCGGCACCTGTTGCAGCCTTCATCAAAATTCGATTTAAGTGATTCACTCAGAAAACCCCTTCGTTCCCTATTTAAAATTATCGAAAATCTCCGCGGAGAGGTCTCCAAAAAGCCCTTTAATTCTGTAGTCTTTAAAGTACGTTTTATTTCCTATAATGTATAAAAAAAAGTACATAATAAAAGTTGATGCAAACTACTTACTACTACTACTTACACTTTGTGTGTATTCCCCGTTCAAGCATCGCTTAAATAATTGTGGAATGGCGAACAAAAACCTCGGTATCCACTAAACTCTGCACGCTCTACCATTTTATCATTTTGAAGGAAAGGAAATACACACTGCATTTACAAAGAGTTTTTATTTTTTTTTACTATTTCCCAGATTCCACAACATTTCCTGTATATGGAATTCCACTAGGGAATCGATTTCCTATATGGATATTCAGCGACAGGATACCTCAACACAGTTAGTGAGTGTTGGCAACCCAGTCATTATCTCATTATTCTTATACCTATATGTCTATCTTACTCTATCTTATATTATCATCAAATGGAATAAATATATATAACTTAATTCGTGCGGTTTTTTTTCTCAAAATTTGAACGTTTATTTAAGAAAAACATGTACAATAGTATTATTCAAATTGCCCATCTGAAGTTATGACTTTTTCCCATCTTTCTGGCAATTTGTGGATCCCATCCCAAAAGAACTGCGCCGGCTTGACAGCCAAGAATGAATCAAGCCAATTTTTGATATTCTGCTCTGATGTGAACCGTATTTCAGTGAGGGCGTTCTGCATCGACCGGAACAAATGGTAGGCAGAAGGGGCAAGGTCTGGGCTATAAGGCGGGTGGGGTAAAACTTCCCATCCACGGTTTTCCGAATAGTTCTTAACCGGAATAGCAACGTGGGGTCGAGCGTTGTCATGATGAAAAATTATTGCCTCGTCTCTGGTCGCATATTCCGGGCGTTTTTCGACTACTGCTCTCTTCAAACGGATTAATTGTGTTCGGAAGCGTTGTCCATTGATGGTTTCACCCGGTTTTAGCAGCTCATAATACAGCACACCCTTCTGATCCCACCAAATACGGAGCATTACCTTCGCGCCATGGATATTCGGCTTCGCCGTTGATTTGGCTTGTTGGCCGGGTTTCACATATGATTTTTTGCGCTTAGGGTTGTCGTAATGGATCCATTTTTCATCACTAGTAACAATCCATTGCAAAAATGATTTCCTTTTGTGGCGTTCCAGCAGCATTTCGGACATGCAAAACCGCCTTTCGACGTCTCTCGGCTTGAGTTCATGTGGAACCCAATTTCCTTGCTTTTGAATATATCCAGCTGCTTTTAAACGTTTTGAAATGGCTGCTTGAGTGACACCCAAAGATTCTGCGAGCTCTTCTTGTGTTTGGCAACAATCTTCATAGAGTAATGCTTCCAGTTCTTCATCTTCAAACTTTTTTGGCTGCCCAGGACGTTCATCGTCTTCCAAGCCAAAATCACCACTTTTAAATCGTGCAAACCACTTTTGGCACGTTCGCTCAGCTAGCGCATGTTCACCATAAACTTCCACCAAAATACGATGACTTTCGGCAGCAGTTTTCTTCATATTAAAGTAATGAAGAAGAACTCCCCGCAAAAACACTTTTTCAGGCACAAAGTTCGACATATTTGAGTGAAAAAAAATTATTGTTGTTTACGCTTCAAATGAATGACATATACTGAAATGACATACAATGACAGTAGCTTTCCAACGCATGTTCCAATGGAATAATAACAATGGAATAATACAAGCTACGCCATCTCTTAGCAAACCTCACGAATTAAGTTATAGACCCAATATATGGTAACTTGAATAGTGTCCATGAGCTTGAAAAGAGTTAATTGATTAAGTGTAGTTGCTGCGTTGACATTGCCTCCTGACCCTTAAGTACAACAGTGGCGACGAGGATAATTATAGTAAATTTTGAAACATGTAATGCGCGGTTCAAGAACTGAAACTAATCGCAGAACAGCAATCTAGGTTATTGCTTGAGATATTAAACAAAGTCTTCAAGCAGGAAATACCTGAAATACATCAAGATAAAGCGCAGTCATCACCCGAATACTCCCTCGAAGTTTTGCCTCGAAACATCCAGGAATTTCACTTTGATGCAGAAAATGGTATCACCTTTCAAAAATGGTATATGCGTTATTCGGACTTATTTGAAAACGACGCATCTAGATTGGATGATGCTGCGAAGGTAAGGTTGCTGATGAGGAAACTTGGACCCCAAGAACATAGTCGGTACGTAAATTTCATTTTACCGAAAATACATTTGAAGATTCAGTAAAAAAATTAGGAAACATTTTTGGAACACAAGAATCAATATTTAGAATGCGATATAGATGTTTGCATTTGACGAAATCTGACAGAGACGACTATGTGGCTTTTGCAAGTGAGGTGAACAGGCAATGTGAAAATTTCGAATTGGGGAAGTTATCTGTTGACCATGTTTAATGTTTGTTATAGGACTTCAATCACCCATTGAAACTGATGTAAGGTCTCGATTATTAGCACTCTTAGACAAAGAAAAAGAGATAACGCTAGATAAAATCATATCAGAATGTCACCGGATTGCCAGCATTAAGCAAGACACACAGCTCATCGAGGCATCTTCATCATCATCGCCGATATTAATTAACGCTGTCAATCACAAACCAAAGTCAGACGCATACAAAACTGACCGAAACAATCGCAGCCAATCAACTCATGCACCAAGAACTCCATGCTGGGGATGCGGGGACATGCATTTTTTCCCAATACTGCAAATACAAAGATCATACATGCAAACAGTGCCAAAGACAAGGACACAAAGAAGGCTACTGTTTTTGCTTCAAACAAAAATCGAATCAACATTACAAACCACAATCAAATTCATATTTATCGGGGAAGAGGAAAAAAAGACAAATATCGTCCACACCAGAACAAGCGGGATCAAAACGTTCACATACCGGTTGTCTTGCAGATCGACAATGGTTCAGATGTAACACTTTTATCAATTAACTCGTGGAAATCTTTAAATCAACCCAAACTGCAATGTGAAAAAAGTGCTATTAACGATGCCCAAGGAAAACAAATGAAAATATTAGGCTGTTTCCATTGTGAAGTGAAATTTCTTAACAAGATACACACGGCAAAGTGTTTTGTGGTTGATAGACCTAACCTCAATTTATTGGGCATTCACTTAATCGAAAAGTTTGGATTATGAAATAAGCCGCTAAATCACATTTGTAACAAGGTAAACCTAGATGCCAAGAAAGCACTTATTATATCCATCCAATCAAAATTGCCTACAATTTTCGAAGAGGGTGCTGCAATAAGAATAAATTAAGATTGTACCTGAAAGACAACGTTGTACCTATTTTTAGACCAAAACGCTCAGTTCCATATACATATGCGAAAGCCATAGAAGAAGAACTGCAGCGGTTAGAAGATGCTGGTATTATTACTCCAGTGGACTTCTCAGAATGGGCAGCCCCTATCGTTGCAGTTAGGAAGTCGAATGGTCAAATCAGAATATGTCCTGACTATTCTACAGGTTTAAATGCATCACTGCAACCACATCTTTATCCCCTTCCCAGGCATGCAAACAGTAAGTACTTTATATAGTACATATATATTTGTCAGATGCTTATCTGCAGATTCAAGTGGATGACAATGCCAAACAATTCCTCACAACAAATACACATAAGGGGCTATATCAGTGGAATAGGCTACCACCAGGAATAAAAACAGGGCCTGGATTTTTCCAACAGCTCATGGACACTTTGTTGTCGGAACTGGAAAATGCATCGACTTATATAGATGACCTTTTAATATCAGGTAAAAGCCGGGAACAGCATGATAGATGTCTGAATGCTGTATTAAAACGCTTGGAAGAGTTTGGATTTAAGTAAGTGTAATTTTCTGATGAGCGAAATTAATTACTTGGGTCACGTTCTTACTAGCGAAGGGACCAAACCGGATCCCAAGAAAACAAAAGCCATTAGAAACATGCCAGCACCACAAACACTACAGCAGCTTCGTTAATTTTTAGGTGCCATCAACTACGGTAAATATGTTATATACCAAAAATGAGTCAACTTCGGGCACCGTTGGACCAACTATTACAAAAAGGTGATAAATGGTGTGAAAATGCTTTTAACGAGTTCAAACGCATTCTACAATCTGACCTTGCACTTACACATTTCAACCCTAATTTCCCAATCATTGTTTCTGCCGATGCTTCAAAAGATGGGATTGAAGCATGCTTATCACACTGGCTCCCAGATGGCAGAATCGAAGCAGTGCACTACATTTCAAGATCGCTCACCTCCGCGGAAAAAAATTACAGCCAAATTGAGAAGGAGGGCTTGGCTCTAGTTTTTGCTGTAACTAGATTCCACAGGATTATTCTCGGTCGAAGGTTTCTGCTGGAAACAGATCACAAGCCGTTGCTAGCTGTATTTCGGCCAAACAAAGGCATACCCATACACTCAGCGAATCCTCTTCAAAGATGGGCTTTGGCCTTACAAACATACGATTTCGATATTAAGAAAAATATGTACCAATCCAAGAATTCGGGAATGCAGATCTTCTTTCGCGATTAATTGGTACTAGCGTGTTTTCATCCCAAAAGTGTTACAGCAGCGCATTTTAAAGCAGCTGCATAAGGGTCAAGGGTCATCCAGGCGAAGAGCGTATGAAATCGCTAGCTCGCAGCTATGTTTATTGGCCTGGATGCATATTACTACAGCGCCTTACCATCCCCAATCAAACGGGCAAGCAGAGCGGGTGGTAGGAACGTTCAAAAATGCTCTAAAAAAACTAAGAGGGGAATTAACTATTGAAGAAATAATTAATAAAGGGTGTTTTTTTTTTTTTTTATCATTTAACATTTAACATTTATTAGTGTAAATATTGCTTACAGTAACAAGATATGATACATCTTATAATTGTGCAAGCCTTCAAAATAGCAATTAGTTTGATGTGTGTAAGATGTGAAAGTTAAATTAAATTTTAGAGACAAATGGAAAAGTCATATAGATTATAGTATTTATACATACCAATTAGTCATTAGTGGTAGTTTCAACGGCCAGATAGTGAGAGAGGGAACGTTTAAAATTGTTAGTACTTCTAATTCTCCTGATAGGGGAGGGAATTCCACAATCGACAGGATACAACAAAAAAACTGACGCTCGGAGTTTAAGCAGTTGTAACTTGTTTGTATGAGCATACGTAATCTGTCTGACTGCAAAAAGCGTAACTTATTGAACAGGTAGTTAGGTTCTTTGGTTTGCATGATGTTATGCAATAGGCATAGTGTCCTATATTTTATTAGATTGTCAAAGGAGTGTCCGTATAACTGTTTCGAGTACGAGGAGACGTGGTCGTATCTTCTTAAGTTAAAAACGAATCGGGCGATGTTATTGAATGCGACATTTAGCTTCCGTCTTGAAGCATAATCCGGACAGCAGAATACCTCACAGCAATATAACAAAACAGGTGTAAGAAGAGTTTTCGCCAATATGAGTTTTGTCCGAGTGGGGATGAAGTGTTGAGTGGTCCAGACAGCTCGGAGACCTCCATAAATCTTACCAACTGTTGCATTTATGTGTGAGCTCCACTCAAGTTTTCGATTAAATATCAGGCCAAGGTTTCTAGCGGTTTCAACATACTCTATAGGGGTTTGAGCTAAGGTAATTAGGGGAAAATTACTAAGATCCAAGTTTCTTTTGTGTATTACCAGCGCTTTTGATTTATGGGCGTTTAATCGTAGATCGTGTTTTGTGCACCAATTAAAAATAAGCTGGAGGTCTTCATTCATGAGTGTCACGGCTTCGTTAACACGATCAAGAGGACGACTCACGTAAATTTGTGTGTCGTCAGCAAACATATGTATTGAGCAGTACTTGATCAGTCGAGGGAGTTCATTGACATACATGGAGAAGAGTAGGGGACCTAGAATTGATCCTTGCGGGACACCGCACTTTACGGGCAAGAGGGAAGAGTATCGTTCGCCAGTTACAACACGTTGAAGTCTCCCATGTAAGTAGGAACTTAAAAGCCTCGTAGCGGAGGTTGAAAAATTAAACTCATCTCTAAGTTTTGAGCATAGGGTGGTATGGTTGACAGTGTCGAATGCTTTGGAGAAGTCGAGTAAAGTTAAGAAAGTGGCATGGTTTTCATCAGTAGCTTTCCTGATGTCATCAACGACAAGTAATAAGGCAGTTTTACAGCTTCGTTTAGGACGGAAGCCCGATTGACTTTCGCATAAAAGTTTGTTACAAGAAAGATATTTTTGAATTTGCACTAAGATTGTTTTTTCAAACACTTTTGAAAGGTATGGTAGAATTGATAGAGGTCTGAATTCCACTCCGGAGCCTAATGACTTCTTAGGGATAGGGATAACCTTTGCCTGCTTCCATTGCATGGGAAAAACCGACGTTGTTAGGATGTTATTAAAGACATAGGTTATGAATGGCAATATATATGGCAGTAGTAGTTTGACAAATTTAGGATGAACGTCATCGAGTCCCATAGCATTGGATTTGATAGATAGTAATGCTTCCACAATATCACGCTCACGCAGTCCATAAAATTCAAATTGAAAATTTTGATTTCCTTCCGGACATGACTCTAAGAAGTTCCGGTTCAATTGCTCACAGTCAACGTTGTCGGGAATTTTCGGCTTTTGTTTTCCAATACCAAGGCTCCCTAATTGTTGCCATATTTCTTTTCCCGACGAGCAACTGCCAATTTTGCTGCAGTAAAACTCGCGTTTTGCATTTCTGATTTTAGACACTACCTCATTACGAAGAGATCGATATTTGTTAAGGAAAACTGACATTTTTTATAGAGGTATAGAACTTTGAAATGGAATAAAACAAAGATGATTTTTTTATTCGAAAGATAATCTTCTGACAAAATTCGCTTATGAAAATTGGGATCAACGGCAATCTTGTTTTGTGCCCATTCACCGCCAGCCGTGGCGGTCATATGCCAGAAATTATATTTAAATTATAATGTCAACTTGAATAAAGAGTTAGTTGATTAAGTGTAGTTGCTGCGTTCACATTTGCCTCCTGGCCCCGGGCATTCTCTCTAGAAATGGTTGTCAGGTTACTGATGTTCCTAGTTAGACACAAGCAGTCCAAACTGCGTTTTTTTGCGTTAGCATCACAATGCTTTTAAAGGAATATATGACTTTAGAAACTGCCTAAGGCGAGTTTTTCCCGCTCTTGTGAGATTGCTTTTGATAGTAGCTTTCAATCATCTTGGGGATGGTCGTGGTGCAATAGTAATCATCACCGACTTTTGAGCGGAAGGTCTGTAGTTCAAGTCTGTCCATAGCCAAAAACAATTCCTATACGGAAAAACTGTGCAACAATATCAGTTGTGAATGAGAGATGAATAAAAAATAGCTGGCGAAGGCATAACACTCGCAGTATATAAGATCACTTCAAAATGTATACTCTGTGTGTGGATTTCCAATATAATACCTTAATGACAAGAAAACAAAAAAAGTTACTGTGAACTACAACCAACGCGACAAATTCATTCGAATCTCTCGAATCCTATCTAGGGCAACAACCCCGGAGAGTAGTGAACCTTTGAAACCAACCCTCAGCACCCCGTCCAGGTTGTGTGACAAACACCATAACAGCGTAACTCTAGAATGTCTTCCAAATACATAGTTTCATCAATGTGAGGTTGCTTGGCTATTATTTACTCGCCAACCCCGCAGCCCATTCAAGTCGCAGCTTAGGCAGTAGCAAAACTTACCGCGAATTCCACCCGACCAGGTCTTCTGGAATTCTGAAATTCAGCTGACTTGAGCTGAAGTACCCGTATTCTTCTTAGTTGATGTCTCTAAAATGCTGCCAATGGATCATGCGCATTTGGTCGCGACTTCAACCTCTGAAACATCAGCATCCGTTTTACCCTTTTAATCTCTTAGTCGCGCACTCTTTAAGATGTCCCAATTCCAGAGCTTGCTTAACCAGTACCATCCTTAGAGAGTGCACAAATCTTATTTAATCTAACTAGGTAGTCAGGTAGTGAACCATAAGAACCCGCATGAGACAGTTGAATTATTGTTACATCCAAAGTCCTTGCCCTCGCAATTGCCAAGTTGAGGATCATAGCGTTCTAGTTTATTACTTCCAAATAAGTTTGCTATGCATATTGTATTTCGAATAAAATCAGGATTGAATGGATGCTACTTAATGATACGAGATACTGAAACGTGTAATAAGAGCATATAAAACATGGGATTACGATATTGAAAAAAGGGTTCAATGCTCTTTAGTAGGATTTTGGAATCAACAAAACCGAAAAATAACCTAGGCTGACTGAGGTTTTAGACTGAATGACATAGTTTAATATGAGTTCTTGCTCCAAGATCAAATTTTCAGTAAGGAGTACCGCTTCTAAGTACAATGACGTATCCGAAAAAAAAAAACTTGTATTTGTGGTGAAAGAAGGCATTGCACTGGCACCTGCTCTTGATTGCGTATTCGTAACCACCGTATTCGGCGGGCATTATTATAGTTACTATTTGCAACTCGGAAGTTCAGAACCTCGTTAGTAACCCTTCGATAAGACCACCTGTAATGATTATTTTCCTTCCATGTTTTGCTATTCCATTCTATCCGTTCTCTGTCCATCCTTATACTGTGCTCCCATTTACGGCTTGTCTTACTTTCCTTTAGGTTTCCCACTCATAACTCTTTCGGTCATTGGTCCACTATCAATTCGTTCTGCTTATCCTGCCCATCTTAGTTTTCGTAATGCCCGGACAATGCTTGGAACAGAATAGGAATAAAGACCTCGAAGTCTTGATTGTGTGGTTTTCTCTATTGGCTTGTTTCTTCGTCCCTTTTTCCACCATAGGTCCTCCTTAAAATCGCGAATTTCAAATATCTGAAATCTGTTTTTCTATTTGTTATTCAGAAACCAAGTTTCACACCCGCGAAGTCAAAAGATGCTGCAACATTTTAATGTTTCTAAGTATTTGAAATGTCAACGCTGCCACAGTAGTCAAAGGTATTTAAGAAGTAGATAGATTTCAAAATTTCAGACCCAGCAATTGGTTAAAAAAACTTCTCTTCTTTTTAAATGGCGCTGCACACCGGTGTAAGCCTGGGCTTCAGCCAACAAGCGTCACCGTTGTTTCTAATGCCACACTCCAAGTTGGTCCCCTTCCATCTGTATGCGTCTCCTTAGATTCGGTCGTTCTCTGCTGCGTCGACCCTCAGGGTTGGATTCGAAGACTCTTCGCGCCGGAGCTGTGCTGTCGATTCGCTCTAAATGACCTAGCCATCTTAGACGTTAGATCCGGAGACGTCTTACTGGACCGATATCGCTGTACAGTTCGTCGTTGTACCTTTTCCTCCACTCAGTGATTTATGTATATAGTGCTTCCTTGGTTTTTCGAGAGAGAGCACTACTTCTCAATTGCCTCTTGAGCCCAAAGAAGCCGCAAGAGTAATTCTACGTTTGATCTAAGGGCTGGTGTTGTTGTCGTTACTCACTAATGAGCCAAGGTAGACGAAGTCTTTGACCACTTCAAATTTGTAGCCGTCAGTTGTGACGTTCTTTTCAAGCACGATGTTGACGAAGTTACATGACAGTGCGTCACCTTGTCTAAATCCTTTTTTAGCTTCGAAGGTCTCGGTTAGTTCTCATCCGACCTTAATAGAGCAGCGAGAACTCTCCATTGTCATCCTGCACAATCTGATGAGTTTGGCAGGGATGTTAAAACTAGACATGGATCGGTATAGCCCATCCCTATGCACACTCTCAAATGTTGAAAAAGATGGTGGTGTCTATTGTAATCGTAACCTTAAACTAAATCTTGAACATTACTGTACCAATTATTATCTCTTTTGTATTGACTACTGTCACTGAATTTGATAATAAAGATTCACTTGGAATTAGGAAGTCGGCGGCTTCACTACCAGACGAGTGGTAGTGCGACGAGGATTATTAAACTAGAATCGAATCACAAGTGCTAAAATACAAAAATTATTCAGTGGTTAAACGAAGGTATGGATAAAGAAACGTTACAAGCGACTTTAATATCGCAACGCGAGTGGATGGCACAGATTCTGGCGAATCAAAAAACATGGATGGAGACAAACACGCGGAGCACAGTTCGTAACTCAGGCTCATCGAGTGTTCAGCCATTTCCGCCATATAAAAAAGACGAAAACTGGAAGACTTACTTGAAGCAACTGCAGCAACATTTTGAGGCATGCGGGGTGGAAGAGGATAAACAAAAGCGCGCATTTTTCCTTGCATGGATTTGAGCGGACAATTTCGAAACCCTTCGCACCTTCGAATTGCAGACGGATCACAAGCCTCTCATTGCGATATTCAATCCAAGCAAGCAGATCCCCGAAATGACCATGAGACGGCTTCGGAACTGGGCCTTAACCTTGATGGCATATATGTATCAAATCAAGTATCGTCCTACCGCCAAACATGCCAACACGGATGCCTTATCTAGACTTCTAATTGGCCCAGATGTTGCTTTCGACAAACTAGAGAACAATTTGCACAATGTTAATTCTCTACTTCTAGAGGACTTAGACAGTACTCCCATTAATGCAGCCGTGATAGGAAAGTTGACGGCTAAGGACCGGCTGCTGAACAAGGTTCAGGGATACATAAAGAACGGATGGCCGGACAAGCTCCTAAGCAACGAAAGGGAGCTGAAACCATTTTTCGACCGTAAGTTAGCACTGTCTGTACATAATAATGTCATTCTCTTGACTTCCGATTATGATCGAGTCATCATTCCTGAGGCTCTACAATTCAGGGCATTAAAGTACGTGCATAAAGGGCACTGGGGCTGTTCACGTATGAAACAATTGTCACGGCGATATATCTGGTTCCCAGATATTGACAAGCAGATCGAAAAGTTGGCGGCCAGCTGTGTTATATGCCACTCGTCAGTCTCGGATCCAAAAAAAGAATATGCAAACTGACCACCATCAGAAAAACCGTGGGAAAGGATCCATTTAGATTTTGCAGGCCCATTTTTCAACAAAATGTGGCTGATTTGTGTCGATTCTTTTTCGAAATTCCCGTTCGTGTTCTCAATGTCGTCAGTAACGTCAGAGTCCACAATAAAAGCACTGCAGATGATTTTCGCCATCGAAGGACTTTCAAGAACCATTGTGACGGACAACGGTACACAATTTACCGCTCAGGGTTTTGAAGAATTTTGCCACCAAAATTCAATTCAGCATTGCCGAACAGCACCGTTTCATCCGGCCTCCAACGGACAGGCAGAAAGATTCGTGCGGACATTCAAAGAAGCATTCAAGAAGATTTTCGGAGGAGGAGAAGAATACAGATGTGGCAGTTAACGTGTTTCTCTCAACATACAGATCGACTCCGAACCCAACGTCACAGAAGTCTCCAGCGGAGTTGTTGCATGGGCGACAGCATAGAAACTTACTTTCGTGTTTTCTTCCGGACCAGAAAAAAATGTCTTTTTCAAGACAAAACCCTAAATTCCAAGGTTACCAAAACGTTTTAGCACGACAATACAAGAAGTCCAAGAAATGGAACAGGGGAATTATAGCTGAAGTTCTGGGAAGTAAAATGTACGGCATCCAAACAGAGGAAGGATATATAAGACGTCATCAGAATCAATTACGTCTGATTAAACATCCTCCAGAAGCAGGTCCTACACCTATTGAAAGTTCAGAAATGGAACCAAGTTCTGAACAAGAGCCAGGAGAAGGTAAATTTATTTTAAATAACCACGACTTTGCTTCGGCTTTTAGGCAAAACTATGATGAGCGTCGCTCCGAGGATAATGGAACTGAACTGGAGCAGCAGCCACTGGAACCGAAACCGGTTTCGCAATCAACGGCCGAACATCACCAGCAAACGTCTTCCGATACGGAAGTTAATCAACAAGCTTCTCCTGGTGCCGCAGTTGGCACACCCCCGGCGCAACGGGAGTTCAGAAGATCCAAACGACCTAGAGTGCCCCCTGTACGATATCCCCAAGGATACTGAACTACCTGCATCCTTTGTATTGGGAGGGGAGGAGATATTGTAATCGTAACCTTAAACTAAATCTTGAACATTACTGTACCAATTATTATCTCTTTTGTATTGACTACTGTCACTGAATTTGACAATAAAGATTCACTTGGAATTAGGAAGTCGGCGTCTTCACTACCACTCGTCAGTGTCAATTTGGAATTCTTGGAATTCAGATCTGCCGCAGTGTGAAAATTTGGTCTATTGTGGATATGCCTGGTCTGAAACCACGGAATCAAGTTATCCACAAAGCCTTTCAGGCCTTCACACAGTACCGTAGAAAAGATGTTGAACGCGATGTTAAGAAGACTTATAGTTGGCGCAGTTATAGGCGTCTCCTTTCTTATGGACGATGCTGAGATTCCATTCGTCGGGCATGCTTTCCTCCGACCATATTTTACAGATCAGCTGGTGCTGCGCCCTATCAACTCATCTCCAGCTCATTTAAATAGCTCATAACAAGCTTAATTTCATCTAGTTTAGGTGGACGGAATTCTTTTTTACCTTCATGGATCATTCTGCCTGACAGCGGAATCAAATCTATCATCGCCGTTATAATGTTTACTGCAACGACTGTGACTCTACTACTAGTTGTCCGTCTTCATCAGGCCTCCGCTCTGACTTTATAGCCCTCGGATGTTCGTTTTATTTTTTCGTAAAACTTGCGAGCTTCATTCCTATGGTAGCATCTCTCCATCTCCTCGATCTCATGCTTTTCGTGCTCTCTTTTTTTCTTCCTTAAAAGCGTGTGTTCCTCTCTCCTTTTCTGCTCGTAGAGTTCACGAGCGGCACCGTAGGTGGTTTGCTTTGCTATATGGTCTTGTTTGCATTTTTCATCAAACCAGAGGTTTCCAGCTGGTGACGGTTTGAAACCAAGCACGTCTGAGGCATCATCTCTGATGGCGCGCTGGCAATGCTTCCACTGCTGTTCTGTGAATTGTGCCGGTGTCATCGGACTTTGCGAGAGGTTAAGGGAAACTCGATCGGCGAAGATCCTAGCGGTCTCCTACTATTGTATCAAACTCCTATTGTCTTGCTCTACTCTGTAGCATCCTTGATATCCTCATTCGTACCTTGGCTACAACAATGTAGTGATGCGAGTTGATATTGGCTCCTCGGAAGGTTCGTACATCTAGGATGCTGGAGGAGTGTCTAGCTTCGATCGCAACGTGATCAATCTGGTTGATGGTCGACTGATCTGGTGACCGCCAGGTTCCTTTATGGATGTTGAGATGTTGAAATTATGTGCTTGCTATTAGGAGGTTACGCCCTGCTAGGAAGTCAATAAGCCTGAATCCGTTGTCGAAAGTGGTGTTATGTAGGCTATGGTCGACTCAAATATGTTCTCTTAGCCCAGTTTTGTGTTAAAATCTCCTAGCATAATTTTGGTGTCATAGCAGGAGCATTGGGCGTACGTTCGGTCCAGGAGATCACAGAAGTCATCCCTAATATGCATGAACGCATATTAGGCTTATATTCCTTAGAATGCCTTTGATGCGGATGGTTATGAGGCGTTCGTTTACATTAGGGAAGCTTAAGACTTCTTGTCGGAATCTTCCACAAATAACAAATTCTCATCCGAATAGGGGTTGTTTATTTTCCTTGTACCTAGGGACCGCACATTCCAAGTGCAGATCCGCAGATCTTTTCGTTTATATGGGTCGTCAAAATTGTATCTATCCATATCCGAGGCTTGTTGTTGCTTCGTAGCAAGGTTAGCTTACCGTGATAGGGATGTCAATCCTAAACACAACCCCCAACTTGGTTAGCTGCATACATTGGTTCACCACCTGGCGGATGCCAGACCAGCTATCAAGGAGAAACCACGTGGATTCTGTGTGTCAGCTTGGACTGAGCAGGGACAGAGATCGAAACTGGTGTTTGCCGTGTTAAACACGATCAACTTCTTTGCTCTGTTTGCTCGCATCTGGCAGTCCGGTGTCGTGGTCACAATGACGACATATATCAAACTTTATTAACCATTTGATTTCAGAAAAAAATATGACTTTTATTTGAGGAAGCTTCCACCCAAGCCATTGGTTCACTCTATAATTTTCTTCAAAAAGTAACAGGAATTTCGTTTGGTTTGTTTTTTGTTATATCGGCAAATTTATCTTAAATATGAGGCTTAACATGTATCAGCACATTGCTAGTCAAACTAGTTATTAAGTCTGCTGTCAGTTGCCCATGGAGCTTAATACGATCGATGAATTTTAGAGCTTTGAAATGTACAAATGGCATCTTCACGTTTTGAGGCCTCTATAATTCGAATCTTCAAATTTTTCTGTCGGCTCTAGGACATGTTAACTTGCTCCTTGTTTCTGCGAAACAAATTAAAATATAAACTTCGGACACATCTTATTCGATACGTAATTGTGTAATTGATTAAGTTGTGGCTGATTAAGTTTTCATTTTATGGCTAAAACTATCTTATCTCTAATAATCAAACGCACAATAAAAATTTTCTTAATTTAGGTAAATCAGTCGCACCCAAGAACCTAATTTTGTCATGAAATCAAAATTTCTGGTCACGTTCACCATAGTCTTGTTATAAACTATGATCTAGTTTTCCCAACTCGAAGCCTACCAGTTTGAAGCTGGTTTGTGTAAATTGAACCTGACAAATTTGATCTTGTTTAAGGAAAGCAACCAAAATTGCCACAAACCCTGATCGCCGAACGTTATCACATCACGCGCCTCCAAGATTCTTACGTAAGCCCACGTCTGTTGAGACTCTGGTTTTGCTACTGATCGAATTATAAAGGTGGTCAGCCGAATGTAATCTTTATAAAGCCACTAATTGATTTATTTAGAACATAGCCAACAGGTTTAAAAATAGACGACCAGACTGCATGTCTTCTCGTGGCGTGGTTATAAAAAGATTTTATTAGCTCCTAGAATAGACGACCAAGTTTTATCGACCCAACAGTTCTCCCCCATCTACCTTGCCATCGATCATATTTACCCGCACGATCTCATTTACATTTAACAACTCAATTCCGAGAACTCTTCAAAGCGAACTAGTTTTTTATGGCTTATTATTCACATCAGAATCAATTTGCTTATCAAGTCAGTGGTCAAGGAACCTCCACGGTGAATCTTCTTAATCTCAATTGATCATAATAATCATCAAAACCTGATTTCGCTCGGTCATCATTCGATCACAATTCCTTTTCAACTGGTTATAAAATCTCATAAAATCAAAAGTGTCAAATACTGATGACCTCCGTCATGCGACCCGATGTCCTTTGTTCAACTAATGATTTGATTTTCGAATTCATTTGTCATACTTTAGTGGGCACTCTGTTTCCATTAACCCAGTGACCTCATTAACCCTTCCTGAATCATCCAGCTGAAGGAGTCCTTTATCACAAACCCCTTCGTCATCGTCATCGCTCATCACCAAATGTTAAAAACAAACAGCGTGTCAACGACATTTTTATATCACATGCCCGATTAATCGGGTACTGCGGCTGGACGACCTATATGAAATCACTTTTGTCACACTCTCGTTGACATCAATTTTGAAAAATAACAAATATTTATAATCAACTTGATATTTAGTTTTGGTAATTGGCACGCGAGACTCAGTGTCCCTGACCCATTACCGGGCGAAGTCACTAAGACCCACATTAGTAATGCAAGTTGACAAGCATCCTGCCCTTCTTGTTTCTGTTTTCCTGTCAATGTATGATTTAGAAGATGAGAAGCTAATTAGCGGCTGTGAAAGGCTTTCAAATTAGCATAAATTTGTTTGCCACGAAGAAGGTATATTGTTCCTTGGCTACTGGAACCATAAGCTTTTATGGGAATATTCGTTGCGGGTAGTTTGTGGTTTCGAGTTGTTTACGCATTTGTGGATGAAAGCGGTCGAAGATGGCTTATTATCTATTTGGGGTTATAATTAATAATTTATGGACATTTAAAATGAGCCTCAAAGGCACGTGTAGTGATAGGATGAAAATTGGAGAAGGTGATTCGGAATATGCAGGTATTCGTCTGTAACATAGGGTCGAAGGAAAGAATCTCCGGCAACATTTCCGTTGTCCATAAAGTAAAAGTGGCTATAAGAAGAGTCACTATAGAAGGTATTCGGAAAAATCCAGTCACTTTAGGTAAGACTATGCGAGACTGGAGACTAATACCAATCCTGACATTCCTTCCAAAGTTGTCAGGCTGCTCAGGATGATGATTAAATGCCTAACTATAATAGAATTAGTGGGCTACGCCAGCTAACTGAAATGACCTATTACATGACACGTTCATAAATATGCTCCGCGTCGTTGAATTTTCCTTAACATAAGTGGGCTTATAGAAGGCTACAAATCTTCTATTTAGAAGGGATGTAAGCCGTTTGATAGTTCGTTAAGTTCGCTTAAGCTTATTGTGGGTAATACGACGTTTCATTAAAGCTTAAGTGGGATTTTCGTTTGATTTTGACACAAGGTTAAGGCCACTTAAGACTTTTATGGTAGATGTTGCAATTTTATCGTGATGACATACACCCTTCATACACAAAGTTACCAAATTTTAGAAAGTTTGTTCCAAAATGATGGTTCTCTGCGCCTAGTTTTAGAGTACTTGCACCATACTGAATCCGACTTAATCGATCATCTAAGATTATTCTCCGTTTTATTGACTTTTTTCGCATAAGGCCTATAAGGAAAGGTGCTCATTCAAGACAATATTGCACCCCTGCACAAAAGTGATATAGAAGATCGAAAAATATTGGTTGGAGAGCTAACAAGATCCAGCTCGTGGAAAAATTGAAGCCAAATGACCTAAGTGTGCGTCAAAATTTCGGGGAATTGGCCCAAAATCAAATGACATTTATCGAGAAATGTTGTTTAGCGAGACAAATGTTTGCTCAAATCACCGTTGTATTCAGAAAAAATCACAGTTTGGTGCGATCTGTGAACTGATGGAATCATTGGACCATTTCTTTTTAAATGAACTTAATCAGCCTGTTATGGTCAACGGTATTTGGTATAGAGTAGTGACAAATAACTTTCTCGCTCCTCGATTAAATGACATGATTGTGGAAGAGATGTAGTTCCAGTAGGCTTCTTAACTGGCCACCAAAATCTTGAGTTTTATAGCCTCTTGATTATTTTGTTTGGGAAGCCGAAAGTCTACTCAAATGGTTGAATGATATTCATCAGATCCAGCTATGGTAGCATATGCCCCTCTCAGTTTCACTACGAATGGAGAGCATACAGAGATTTGTGTTCAGCATTCTTAGCCCAAATAATATCATAATGTAGCCAAATGAGGTGCAAAAGCCGCTAAGTATTATTATTTTTCCCAACACGAACTCAATAGGGAAACGAATTCTGGAAATGGCTTCCAGGTTAGGCCTCGGCATAATAAGCATTGGCAACTTTCCAACGTCGCGTCGTCTACACGACCGGGATATTGCGAAACGATTCCAGGTGAAGCACTCGCATCGGAGTCAATATTGTTTTCGACCTGCAGATGGACCGCCACACACCGAGGGTAAGCCAAAGCCGAACACCTAGGTGGAAAGTGGACAGACGACCGAAAGCCAGGACAGAAGCCACTATGCGACTCATTCACCGCACATGCGATGCATCAATGCCTCACCTGAGCAGCCTGGGAGATCGCAAAAGGTCGGTTTACTAATGGGCCGAGAAAATCGCTAGGCTCAGAAGGAGATGTCTGCACAAGATAACCAAGAAAGAAGACGACACACAGAATCCAATGAAACTGCCCTGACGGAGTTCAGAATCGCGAAGTTTACGCTCAAGCGGGCCATAAATAAGCACGAGAGACGAAAGTGGGACGAAATTCGCCAAGTCGTACACAGCCTGAGGGCTTGGCTACAAGGTGGTGATGCGTAAACTACGAGTTCAGGCTAAGAGCCCGGTTATAAATCCCTAAAAAATTAAGGAGATATTGGACTACATATTCCCATCCTATCGGGCAAAACCCCCTGATACACCCTCATATGACGGGAGGAAGTCCCGCTGATCACCGATGCGGAATAGACCTCCACCGTGGCGTCCATACACAATAAAAAGGCGTCTGAGCTCGATAGCATACCGGGAGAAGCGCTAAAAAATACGCAAAAACGTGATTCTCCTAAATATATTCAATAGTAGCCTTATGAACGGAACCATCTACAATAACTGGAAGAAACGTCGGTTAGTTTAAATCAGCAAAAGAAAAAGAGACCTGAAATCCCCCTCAGCTTACCGGCCGCCATGTATGCTGGACATAACGGAGGAACTCCAGGAAAAGATGATAAAGGTCGACTCACCGCGGGACTCTAGAGCGCAGGTCACCACAGTCGCGTCAATCAAAGCAGTAGTCAAGGCGGTACAATATACCCAACAAGACAACTACTACTCGAGAAAAGTGCTCGTGCTGGCAGCCCTTAACTCAGCAAGCTGAACAAATATTCTGGGCCTCTGAGCATTTTCAGAATCCCACATTAACTGCTCCGGATTCTAAGTAATCACCTTGAGGACCGGGAGTTACTCGATGACACCGTAGAGGGACTCCCCATAAAGGACATCACAGCACAGGGATCAATACTAGGACCGAACTTTTAGAATGTATCCTATGACGGAATCCTGGTGGTTATCACCACTAGTGATCTAGCAGAGGCACAGCGGAAGCTCAATGAGGTAGGGCTGGCGAACCGTGGCCTAGGTTAGGTTAGGCTAGGTTAACGAAGGGGAGTGTAATGGTTGAACATCACTTCCACTTGGAGGCCAAAGGGCCCATTGTGATTCACTTCATTTGTGGAGTACACATACTTTGGCTGAAACCACGCCGTTCTCTCTTTATCAATTTTAGAACATCCGATATATCTGTATTTGCTACGTCCGCAATCTCTGTGAAGAATCTATGATCCTGTGCGCCGATTCTGAAGAGCTGGGCAGTGGCAAAGCAGATGTTGGATCCTCTCGGTTTCTTCCTCATCGCCGCAGCTCCGGCAGAGATCGCTGGATCCCGAGTTCCATTTCTGGAGCATTGCTGTCCTGTGTGCTGTGATCACTCCGACGAGCATATGGATCGAGTTTCGGTCCAGCGCCAAGAGAGTGTGACAGTCGTACTTTCACCAAGAAGATGCATCGACGCATGTTAGGTTAGGTTAGGTTAGAGAAGGGGAGTGTGATGGTTGGACATCACTTCCACTCGGAGGCCAAGAGGCCCATTGTGATTCCCTTCGTTTGTGTGGGTACACATAAAATTAACCTGTCCTATCACGTGGTGGCTGAAACCACCCCGTGCTCTTGATGAATCTTAGAAGATCCGATATATCTGCATTAGCAATCTCTGTAAAGAATCTTTGGCCTAGCGACACTAGGCGTCGATTCTGGAGAGCTGGACAGTGGCAGAGCAGATGTTGGATCGTCTCAGTTTCTTCCTCATCGCCGCAGCTCCGGCAGAGATCGTTAGATCCCGAGTCCCATTTCCGGAGCATTTCTCCAATGGGACAGTGTCCTGTGATCAGTCCGACGAGCATACGGATCGAGTTACGGTCCAGCGCCAGGAGCTTCTTTGTTTTTCCGACATTGAGCTCTGGCCACGATGATCTTGTCGTGTAGCTGTCGTTTCTTGTAAGCCAAGACGATTTGGCCTCTTTGATAATTGTGTCGTTTATGATCCGGTATAATGCGCTGATCGGTGGTTGCAATGACGTGTCCGCTTCGCTGATGTCCATTTCAGAACCTTGCCAGTTCGTCTGCTCTTTTGTTCCCTGCGATTGAGCTGTGGCCCGGGACCCAGCAGAGTTTAACTTTATGGTGTCTGATGGACTTCAGTGAGTCGCGACATTTCTTGACAGCCTTTGATCTCGTTATACAGGATTCTATTGACTTCAGTGCAGCCTGGCTATCTACGAAAATGGTGATATCAGATGGTGGGATATCGGCTACCTGTAGGTGTTTAGCTGCTTTCTCTATTGCCAGTATTTCTGCTTGGAACACGCTACACAGATCAGGAAGTCTGAATGATTCCTGTTTGTGTAGGGTATCAGAGTAAAACCCGGCCCCAGTGCCTGTGTCCATTTTCGATCCGTCGGTGAAGAGGGTGATCTCATGGTCGTTGATCACGGCGTTTGATAGCCACTCTTCTCTGTCGGGGAAAAGGATAGGTATACTGAGAGAGAAGTCATTTTGGGGGGGAATATAGTCGGTCGTAGCTGCGAGGCTACTAAAACCATGTTTCCTTCCCAGGTCGTCTATTATCTTAAGTATGGCCGCATGTCCATAGTTGGCTTGCTTCCACAGAGAGGACTCTCTTAGTCTGAGAGCGCCCTTTGCAGCGTAGCCTTTTATGAAAAGATCCAGGGGGAGGAGATGAAGAATCATGTCCAACCCTGCCTGCGGCGTGCTTCTCATGGCTCCCGTTGTACAAACAGCTGCTAACCTTTGTACTTTGTTGAGCATGTTCATATAGCTTTTTGAGCTGCTAACAGTTCACCAGACTAGGGCCCCATAAGTTAAAATGGGTCTGATGATTGCTGTGTACATCCAATGAATGATGTACGGTTGCAAGCCCCATCTTTTTCCAAAGGTCTTTTGCATGCATAAAAAGCGTTCAATCCTTTTTTCATCTTTTCCTCCAGGTTCTTTTTCCAGGAGAGTTTGGAGTCATGAATGATGCCTAGATATTTGGCTTCCGCTTTGAGTTTGAGTGGAGTACCCTCTAACTTTGGGGGAACAAATATCGGAATTTTCCTTTTTCTGGTGAACAAGACCAGCTCGGTTTTCTGGGGGTTTATTCTCAGACCGTTCTGTCTTGCCCACGAGGAGAGTTCACTAAGCGCAGATTCCATTAGTTCACTGATAGTTGGTAGAAATTTACCTTTTATCAAAATAACCAGGTCATCCGCGTACGCTATGATCTTTGTGTCTTTTTCCACAAAGAATTTGAGGATCTTGTTGACTGTAAGAAACCACAGTAGGGGGGAGAGAACTCCTCCTTGTGGTGTGCCTCTAGTTGTCACCTTCCTTATAGAACTGTGTCCAATGTCTGCATTGATGATTCTGTTCTTCAACATATTCTCAATCCAGATTACAATGGATTTGTCTACTTTTATGTCCTCAAGAGCTGTTGTTATGGCCTCTGTGTTTACATTGTTGAAGGCCCCCTCTATGTCGAGGAAGGCTGCCATTGTAAACTCTTTTAAGTACAGCGAGCCCTCAATCTCACGGACAACACTATGCAGAGCACTCTCCACTGATCTGCCTTTGAGGTAGGCGTGTTGAGTGTTGCATAGGTTTCGTAAATTTGTGTGTCCTCTGATGTCAAGGAGTCTCTCCAAGGTTTTTAATAGAAATGACGAGAGACTAATTGGCCTATAGTCCTTTGCGACAGTATGGGATGGTTTACCTGCCTTAGGTATGAAAATTACCTTAATTTCTCTCCACTGTGTTGGGATGTACCCCGTTCGCAGGCAATTGGAAAAAATGCTTACGAGATGGGGTACAGTGTGGATCTGTGTTTTTTGAAGCATCGCTGGCAAGATATCGTCCGGGCCCGGAGATTTAAAGGGTTTGAACGAATTTATTGCCCATGATACTTTATCCGCTGTGATAATCTTGTTTATCACTTCTTCGGTTGTGTGAACCGTAGGAACCGTCGTCTCGAAGGAGACTGTGGTTTCAGGGGTTTTACAGCGTGGGAAGTGGGTTTCAGTCAGCAGTTCTAAAGATTCCCGACTGGATTCTGTCCAAGAACCATCTGGTTTAAGGATGAATCCCGGGACGCAGGGGTCCTTGGATAGGATCTTCCTGAGCCTTGCGGCTTCGTTGAGATCCTCTATTGATTCGCAGAACTCCCGCCAGGATTTAGATTTTGCTGCTTTTGTTTTGCTCTTGTATTCATTGAAGCTGGACTTGTAATTATCCCAGTCTTCGGTTCTGTTTGAGATCTTTGCTCTATTGAATAGAGTTCGGGTCCTGGTCCTGAGTTGCTTTAGCTCTGGGGTCCACCAGACTGCGCTGGTCTTCCTGCGAGCACGCTGCAAAGGACAGGATTTGTTGAAAGCCGCTTTCAGAATTCTCACAAGATTTTCGACTGAATTCTCAATTTAAGTTGGATCAGGATTAGTGGTGTCTTGTGGCGGTTCTAACCTGTTGGCAACTAGGTTTGAGAAAAGATTCCAGTCTGTCTTCCGAGGGTTTCTGAAAGGTTTCGGTTTTTCTTTATTAACATTAAGGTTGAAGAGTATCCGGCTGTGGTCCGAAAAGGAACAGTTATTGGACACTCTCCAATTCTCTACTCGGATGGAGTCGGACTCACTTAGTAAAGTGAGGTCAATTACCTCTTCCCTAACCCGATTGCGAAACGTGGGTGTATTACCTTTGTTGCAAATATTGAGGTTGGTAGAGAGAATAAAATCGAAAATGGACTCACCCCTTTTATTGATGTCGCTGTTTTCCCATTGAGTGTGGTGTCCATTGGCGTCGCAGCCTATCAATAGACACAGACTGCGTTTGAAGGTGGATCCTCCTCATCGTATGGTAAGTAAGCGGACGATAGGAGCAAAGTTGATTTGTCCTGTTGTTCGTACGTTATCACCGTGAGGTCTCCGTTGTTGTACGTACCTAGGAGAAACAAGTTTAAGTATCTCTTGGCGACTATACAGGTTCTTAGCTTACCTTTGGTATGTGGATAGTATAAATTATACTCTTTAGACCTTAATCCCTGAATTTTGTTCCTAAGGAGCCAAGGTTCTTGGATTAAGGCTATATCCACATCTTCCTGCATGTGATAAAAGGCGAAATAACTCATTTCTATATGTAACAATATTGAAGCCAACGTGCGAAGTGGAAGCATCGAACGAGGGATAAACTCGAGTTTAGCGTTCTGACAGATTTCGCCGCAATTGTCGATTGTGCGCTTTAAAAAGTCTAGGTACCTCTGATTGTCACAACCGACAACTTTGACTCCTTTCTGCCAGCCTGCCCCGTCAAAGTTAATCTCATCGCTGCTATCCGCGACAAGCATCGCTTCCAATATTTTGGA
This sequence comes from Merodon equestris, assembly GCA_958301585.1. Lineage (NCBI taxonomy): Eukaryota > Metazoa > Arthropoda > Insecta > Diptera > Syrphidae > Merodon > Merodon equestris. The sequence continues at coordinate 113,792,826 of OY284416.1, forward strand.
ACGATCGACAATAGCCACTTGTAGACTCAAGGGAAGATTGAAGCTGGCTAATGTTTTTGCCTTTTTTGCTTCCCTAAGAGTTTCTTCTCCGGAGCGCCTCCTCTTGACGTTCTGCTTCGATCCTGAGGCAGTGTGTCCCTTGGAGGTGCCCGGTTGCTGTGCGCTCTTTTCGACAGTGGCCGGCTGTGTTGGCAGTTGTCGAGTCAATTTTGGGACGTTGGGTTTGATAGGGGCCGTGTTCGATGGCTTCTTATCTCGCCCTGTGTCCTTTTTCGAAGCGTGAGTGGAGGTGGGAGCCGATTTCTTCTCGAATTTGGCTACCTCTTTCTTGTGCTTCTTGATCAGGACTTTTTCGCGCTCGGAGAGCGTTGAGGGTTCTCTTGCGTTCATTTTCCTGATATATTGCACCGACCTCTTATAGCTACTCTTTGTTTTTTGGGCCGGTGTTTTTACCTTGCTCTTTTCTACAGGTTTGCCTGTGGCCTTAGGGGCGACCTTTTCTTCCAGCAGCTGGGCCTCAGTTTCAGAGTCCACTTGCATGGTGTTGCTTACCTGTGATGAAGCCAAGGATTCATCGTCGGTAGCGGCACCAATCTGTAGTCCCTGAAGGAGAGCCCCGGTTACGCTGTCTGCATCGATCGCGCCTTCGGCGGTGGCAACCTGCGCTGTTTGCCTCTTCAGAGGCTGCACGACGCATGTTCCTCGATAGAGTTGTGGACCCGTAGAACTCAGAACACCAAATTATTGGGAATAAAATCAAAGTCTCAACTCCAAACACCAAACTAACATAAAACTCCTGACACTCCCTAATGTTTGCCGATATACTTAGAAATAATAATAGAAATACCAACTTTAACGTAGTCGAGAGATGTAGTGAAAATTTAGTGGAATAGGATGGCCCATAGCCACGCAAGCCGGTTCAACCAATATATGAGTTCCGAATTCGTTTCCAAGAACAAAACGCTCCCAGACAAAGGCGGAACCACTACCGCTAATTTTGTGTTTTTAAACAATTCTACTTAAAAAAGGGAAACACGTTCTCAAGCCACAAAGCCTAGAGGCGCTACACAGTTGTCTACTAACGGATCACATTTACTCGTTAATAGAGTCTAAGACCTTTCCTCATAGCACACCCAAGAAGAAGTTGTGTGGAGAGGTGATCTTGTGGTTTCGAGGGTGACCATCTCATGACTTATGCCATTGTCACCGGCTTAACCAACAACAGCAAATCCAAGGTTTTCTATCTAAAACAATTAAAACCTTTCGAAATACATATATAGGTATACTGTTCCATTCATCAATCATGAGTAATCCCATCCAGTAACGTGATATCGCGATGACACTTGAGATACCAAAACCGACAGAAAACAAAAGATACAATTAATATTTCGAACTGGGCATGGGAATTTGTTATCCCATTAAAGACAAGAAGATGACCCACTGTTGCAGGTCGACAAGTGCAACGAAGACATTGACATTTCAACTCTTTCTTAACCTTCGGTTAATTTCTGATGAGAAATTGCGTATAATGTCTATGTTTACCAGTTTGCTGGCTTGTTTACGCGTTTGGTTGGTGTTTGGTTATAAAACGATTAAAAGACAAAAGAAGAGTGAAAAAACGAAAGAAACGAAAGGGAAGAGATGAGGAAAGGTTATTAAGCCGGATATGTTAATTGGGTGCATTGCAAAGGTGATTTGGACATACGAACCGGTTGACGGAGGCCTGGAAGCTGGGTAATGCCTTGTTTCTTCAAAGATGCTCTTGGAGTGGAGTGCAATGAATCGAAATTGGCGATGAGGCAAATGTTTTTCAAAACAAGAAAAGCTTTGAAAGATGTGTGCGAAGTCGGGGTTATTGGGTTATCACTTCGTGGCTGTTATTTTGACACACTCTTAACACGTGACATCTGGTTTCTGATGGCAGGTGATTGAGATCAAGAGTGTGTGTCACTTCTGGGGATTACATGCCCATCTGAAATGGTGATAGAAATAAATTCAGTCTTTCCTAGATGACGGTAACTTACTTAGGACTGTTGGCTATAGGGTAATGGCATTCTAAGTTGGCATCATATGAAGCAACGCTGTTTTCAGACAGCACAGAGTACATCTCAGCTCTAAGCCTATTTTGCATAGTCCTATTCCAATTTCCATGTAGTGAAATGGGAATCTAGACCATTTAACCTCACATGTTTTTATTTTCACATTTAACATGGTGTTCACATTTGTAGATGATGGCACAATACCCCCTTTTATTCGGCTTGATACCAACCAACACTTAAGCTCACTTAAACCAAACTTGATACTCTTATGATTGGGATCACTGAGGGCAATTGGGAAGACGGAATTTTAAACATGGAAAATGTTATATAATAGGTTCGTTGGTCCATAAGCGGTAGCTAGAAGATTCGAAGATTTCATATGTTATGAAGGTTAGTGCCAAAATAATGGAGTTATAAAGGATCGAGCAATCAATGGCACACGTAAGGAGTCACGAAGAGGATGTCAGATATTTCTCTCATGCTTCCAGCTTCTTTGAGTTTATTAGTCTAAGATTGCCCTAATAGGGAAGTAGAGACAGTCGATTGTTCCAGTAAAAGCCTCGTGGAGGAAGTGGAGACGAATAAGAGATTTGAAGCTAGAAATGTTAAGCTTCAAGCAGTTTTTGGAGCTCGAGTCAAAAAAACTTTTTAGAACCGATTGAATAAGGTTCATTTTTTTCAATTATTTTGACGATCTTGGTGTTGACGCCGTATAGTGAGATGTAGGAATGTTTAATAACTATTTCAATATCGTTAATTATGAGAATGAAAAGTAGTGGACCTAAGTGGCTGCCTTGAATTACGACACAGAAAACCAAAAAAGTGCTTGAAAAGATGATTTAAAAGGCACACTGTAATGGGTTTCCAGGTATGGAGATATATATTCGTCTCAATACTATCATAAATTGGGTTCAAAAACACAAAGTCTATGTGAAATTTTATCAAGCTCTTTATTGAGAACGGTCGAAACAGCATCGACTCTAAAGAATATAAATTCGACATGGTCTTTGACCTGCGTTTAAGGAAGTCACATTATCCAGGGGAGATAAGATATTGGCAGTGAAAGCTTAATATGTTATACAAAATACTTTCGATAATTTAGGGTATAAGCGTCAACTTGCCAGTGGGACGATAAATTGTGACATCGCTCTTAAATCCATTTTTTTGTCAAGGGGTTATAAAAGTGGTTTTCTATATTTAGGAGAATATTCCTAAAGAAATTACGATTTTGGAGAGGGAAAAGAAATATGACAGGAAGATCATCGGGGTATGAAATGAATTCATTTTTGGGTGGACTTAATTTATTTTTAACAACATAAGGGTCGACAGTATGAGGGAAAAATGGGCCAAGGAATCAGACATTGTACAAACAAATCACCGACGAAAGATTACTAGAAAAGGGTGAGGAAAAGTACAGATAACTACCAAACAAACCATTAGAAGATTGAGTTTTTAGGCAAGTAAGGATTCAAATTAACACTTGCCAGCATACATACGAAAAATGGGTTCATTAAAGCCATAGCGGTACGGGGGGTGGGTAAATAGACGGGGATTTCGTACATTGCGACGGTTCGTGATGATTGAGTCAGAGTTGTAGAGGTTAATGGTACCTGAAAAGAGTCGATCCAAAGAATGTCAAATACAGTTCATTTTTCTTCCAACGTGTTCACTTTTAAGACGGTCCTGATAAATTGGTACAATCAAAGGATTGTACCTTGAAGAGCAAAATGTAGGAACCGGCATTGGATGCTCTGGATGCTAGAAATGTGGGTTTGTTGGTTAGGAGACCACACTTTTAAGAAGGGGCCGGACAAAGGAAATGTAGAGAGGTAACGTAAGGGTTGGAGAATTTTAAGAGCATCGCTTCATGAAACCGAGTGCTGAATTAGCTTGAAGGATTATCTCGTCGATTTGTGCGCTCGTACTCGTATAGCTCCTGGTCATATAGTATGCCAAGATCGCGGATAACCTGAACGGTGAAGATAGGCTGATTATTGAGCAAGTAGAACGAGGATTCGTTTGATTCGTTTGCGTGAAAAGGTGATTGATTGCCATTTGAAAATGTTAAGCTCCAAGCAATTTTGGAGCACCAGACAGAAAAGCTGTTGAGATCAGATTGAATAATGGAAGAGCTATGACTGGAGGAAATGGTCTTGACGAACTTAGTGTCGTCGGCATAGAGTGAGATGTGGGAATGTTTGAAAAGAAGTGGACCTAAGTGGCTGCCTTGGGGGGCGCCGGAGGAAGTTAAAAAAGGGTTAGAAAAAGGCAGATCTAAAACGAACACTGAAATAGCGATTTTCCAAGTGAGAAGATACCCACTTCAAAGAAATGGGATCGAAGCCAAGGCAGAACAATTTGAACAGTATCAGTCTGTGGCAGATTTTATCAAAAGTTTTCCTGAAATCGTTTGAAGTAACGTCTACTTCTTTGCCGTTCTCTAAGGCAAGGTCAAAGGATACTCGTACAAATTCAACAATGTTAGTGGTTGTAGAACTACATTTGAGGTAACCATCTTGTCTAGGGGAGATTAAAGACTTGCAGCGAAAACTTAGAATTTCGTACAAAATACTCTCGAATATTTTGGATATGTGTGACAGTTTGGCTATGGAACGATAGTTGTTCGTTCTTCGGGCCTTTTTGTGTATAGGGGTTATAAATGAGGTTTTCCATAAGCGGGGTAATTCACCTAAAGATAGGGATAGACTGAAGATTTTTGAGAGAGGAATAGAGTTAAGGAGGAAACGTTAAAGAGCTTTTTTTTCGAAATATGGAAGGGAGACCGTCAGGTCCAGGAGTAAATTCATCATTAAATAGATTTAATTTGTTTTAGATGACTTGGGAATCGACTGTAAGTGGAAAAAATGGTACAAGGGAGAAATTTGGTAAATAATCGAAGTAAGCGAAGTCCGGAGCAAAGCAGTCGTCGGCGATAATATTGGGGTCATTCGAGGTTTGATCATGGAAGGAGAGTGAGGTAAGGTAGCCATCAGGTTTTCTTCTGTAGTTAACAAATTTAAAGAAGGACTTAGAATCACTTATAAAATTGGCTTGCATTTTAATTAAATAGCGTTGATAGAGGGAGTTGTGAAGGGCGGTAAATTGGAGATAGCTGCCCAGGTAATTAGAAAAGTCATAAAGAGATTTCGTACGAAGGAACATTTATTTTGTTTCTTAGAGAATGAAGCCCGTTATTATACATACCAGGGTGGGGAGGTGGACAAAGTTTTGCGTTGTGAAATGGGAACGTAAAGAGAGATAGAGTTAAATATTTCACTGAAGAATATGGATATTGTATCATTTACGGTTAGGTTATCGAAATTGAGAGGGACCTTTTAAGGTATTCTTTGATTTCGTGAAATTTTGCTTTGCGGAAGTCGTGAGAAGCCAGAACTGTATAAGGATTGTTCTGTAATCGAGAATCGTGAAAAAAGGAAAGGGGGAGGGGAGGATGGAAGTTATCGATGGTAGAAAGGGAAAGGGGACAAAGTGAAACAGACGAGTGGAGGGGATCAGTATTGAATATAAGGTCTAGTTGTCTACCCATGTAGTTTACGACGCCACTAACTTGGTTAAAGTTTGAATCTGCTAATGGATCCAAGAAGAGACAATCTTTGGCAGTATTGGGATTCGCGGTAATATAAAACGTTTGATCAATTATGTGGTGTGCAACTAGGTTCTCGCTGTTTATCAAGAGATAGCTTCAGTAGAAAGTGCTGGTCGATTGTGACATATCCAAAACCTCATGAACCAAGCTTAGACATATGGTAAACAAACCACTTTGACACATTACTGATTTTGTTTTTGCGTCAAATACTTTTGGTTGTGTGAAAATGTCTGATCTTGTGCCAAATAATCGTCATTTGCGGGAAATATTGCTTTCCTTTTTTCATTCGAAGAAAACGGCGGCTGAAGGGTATCGAGAACTCCAAAAAGTTTACGAAGATGCTGCTCTAAGTGAAACAACGTGCTGTGATTGGTTCCGTCGCTTCAAAGACGATGATTTCGATGTTGGCGACCGTTCGCGTGAAGGAAGGCCAAAAACTTTCGAAGGTGCTGAATTGGAGGCATTGTTCGACGAGGATCCATGCCAAACGCAAAAAGAGCATGCTTCAGTATTAGGAGTTACCCGCCAAGCTATTTCCATTTCCAAGCGATTGTATGCGTTGGGAACGATTCAAAAGCAGGGAACTTGGTTATGCTGTGTATTTGGTGGGATCAGGGCGGTTATTTATTATGAACTTATGAAACCAAACGAAACCATCACTGGGGAACGGTGTCGAACTCAATTGATGCGATTGAGACTAACACTGCACGAAAAGCGGCCACAATACGAACAGAGGCACAAAAAGTGATTCTACAGCATGACAACGCTCGGCCTCACATTGCCGAACCCGTTAAAACATACTTAAAAACGCTAAAATGGGAAGTCCTACCCCACCCGCCATATTCCCCAGATATTGCACCGTCCGATTATCACTTTTTCCGTTCGATGACTAATCAGCAGTTCCATTCATGTGAATGGCTTGATTCGTGGATATCCTCAAAAGACGAACACTTCTACCGTATCGCTAGCGATCTGCAATACTTTGGGTGATTCATTTGTAACCGTTTTTTTCACAATAAAGTTGCATTTTCACCAAAAAAAAAAGCGAGAACTTAGTTGCGCTCCTAATATTAAATCAATATTTTGGTCGATCAGGTCAGATTTCAAAGAGTTGAGCATGTGACAGTTGGAAAACAACTTGGGTTTTTGAGCGAAGACCTCTTACATTCTGATAATAGAAGGTAAGTGGGACATTTTGGCAGAGTGAGGGGGTTGCAGGAAGAGAGACAATTAGAGACGAAAAAACTTGTCGTAGTCGGCTCTACTACGTTGGAGGTGGAAGAGTGGCAGAGGATTGGGTAAATGGGTATTAGGACAGATGAAGAGTTGGGTGAAAGGGAAGGATTTGGGTTGGAGATGTTGGAGAGATAGGATTGTGAGGGGTTGAGGATATGGGAGCTACGAAAATTAGGATACTTGGCTCCAAGGTTGAGGTCAAAGTTCGAAAATGAATTCGGGACAGGTGATTGGGAGGGAGGCGTGGTGATAGGTGGTGGAGTTAGATTAAACGAAACCCGTTGACGTTGGGATTTTGGAGGAGCTGTGAGAGACGGATATTGGTGAGAAACGGATGGGTGTGAAAAAGGGGGAAAGAAATTCGTTTTAAAACTCCAGTTATTGTGGTATTTGGTCGGAACTTTGGGATGCTTTTGGACGGGGTATTGGAGGTGATAGACTTATGGCTAAAGTTATTATTTACGTTGGCGATCGCCCCTGAATTCGTGTAGGGGGAACAACATGTAGTACTTAAAAGTGCACGTGCCGTAACTGCATCGAATACATGGTAGTGCAACTAGTACCTCCCCGCTGTGATCGCTGGTAACAGCAAGCTCAGAAAGGTCATGTCTCTGCTGAATTGCTGGCAAAATCTAGTTGGGCGAGGAGAAGACTAACTCCTTAAAAAAAAACTCCCTAATCCAAGGTGGCACTGCATATGCCGAAGGATGAATGGCTAGTGGGATAACTAGTCGCTAGTATGCGAACTTGGGATGCCCTGGCGAGGTCCCATTTAAATAAAATAAAAGCCCATTCGAGCTAATCCGGAGCTCTGGTTCGAATGAAACTCCTTTCTCGCGGGACTCGTGGGAATCAAAATCTCGAACACAATTTCAATTAAGGGAGGGGACTGCCCTAAAAGTCCCAAAAACCGTATCAAAGAGGCTGAAGAAGCCTTAAGTAACAAAGCAGCAAAGGGTGCAGAGGGACCTAGTAACTCCGCCCAAAAAGATGCTTGCGATGTCACGCTAAAGATGGACAAACTCAGTGTCCATGAAAACCTAAAGAGGTTAAGCGGTGCGGGGAGAAAACACATGGCCTTCCTCATAAAAAAGGGCATGGACCCTGAAAAAGCAAGGGTATCAGCAATGAACCCGATTACAGGAGCAAGAACACCAGCTCCAAAAAGACAGAGGTCGGATGATAAATCGCCTCAAATAATAACACAAAGCAAGAAGCTTTGCACAAAAGGACCTCGTCCTGGTTCTGGACCTCGTCCTGGCTCTGGACCTGGTCCCTCAACAAGCAAAAGGAGGCCTGATACCACCTATGGAGAGGCGTGCATTGGCATACAAATGGCTGTCCTAGCCAAGGATTATCCAAACACGACCTTGACTACAGCTCAGCTAACGGAATTGCAAGAGGCGATACTCGAGAAAGTCCTTTGTCAAAAAGACAGCATCGTAAAGCCTCAATTCCAGAGCTGCACATTCAAGGCGGGCTTTTTAACCCTAAACTGTATGACGGAAAGTACAGTGGAGTGGTTGAAAATAACCACACCGTTGCTGAAGCCATGGGAGGGAGCCGAACTATGGGCTACAAAAGAGGATTCGATTCCTCAACCATGTACCCTAGTTGGATACTTTCCAAACGCTGCCAGCACAGCTACTGAAAAAATACTGGGACTCATACAGTCACAGAATAAAGGCCTAAAAGCTGACTCTTGGAGGACGCTTAAAAGGGTTAACAAAAGTACAGCTGCCATGCTAGTCCTCTCTATGGACCGGTCAATCGCCAAAATCCTAGAGTCGAGAAGTAACACTATTTACTTCAAGTTTGGACAAATCTGTCTAAGGAGACTCAATAACGCGGAGAAAACAACAGAGGATGAAGAAATCCTTGAAATAGAGGACGCTAAAGAGTCCTCAGACAAAACTGCATGTTAAAAGTCCTGCAGGCGAACCTCCAGCATGCCAAATCTGCGTCGGCAGAAATACAAAAAAGGCATGCGGGAGGAAGATTCAATCTGGGACTCATCCAAGAGCCCTGGATCAATAAAAACAAAATATCAGGACTAAACATCAAAAACTGTAAGTTGGTTTACGACAAAGCGGCTGATACACCGAGAGCCGCAATACTTATTAACAATGATATTAACTTCCTACAAATTTCAGAATTCACCGATAGAGACGCAGCGACGATCCTAGTCAACATGATGGGAACTGAGGTAATCGTTACCTCAGCCTATTTTCCCGGTGAAGAAGAGAAAGCACCACCAGAAAACATCAAAAAACTGGTAAGATTCTGTAAACAGAATAGGAAACACTTAGTCATTGGCTGCGATGCGAATGCTCACAATACTATCTGGGGCAGTAGCGATACAAATTCAAGAGGTGAGTCTCTCCTAGAATTTCTCGTCGATACTAACCTAGATATAGCAAATAGAAGCAAAGAACCAACTTTCCAAAATACAATAAGGAAAGAAGTTCTAGACCTCACACTAATTACTAACAAAATATCTAACTTGATTAAAGAGTGGCAGGTCTCGAAAGAAAACTCCTTTTCTGACCACAACCACATCACTTTTAAACTTAACATGGGAACTCAGGCTGAGACCCTGGTGAGATATAGATCTCCCAAAGCCACAAACTGGGAAATGTACAAATCCCTCCTAAATGATAAACTATCAGGGGTTCATCTGAACACCAACACTCCAGAGGAACTAGACAACTCAGTCGAATTCCTCACGGACACCATATTATCTTCCTACCATGCAAGCTGCCCACTAAAAGAAAAAAAATCCAAAGTATCTGTACCATGGTGGAACTCCAAACTGAGCAAACTTAGGAAGTCTGCAAGAAAAGAGTTCAACAGGGCAAAAAAGACGGCAACTGGCAGCCATATAAGGAAGCTCTCACCAATTATAATAAAGGAATCAGGGCATCCAAAAGGAAATCATGGATGAACTACTGTGATAACCTTAAAGACTCACCAGAAACAGCAAGAGTTTACAAAGCGTTATCCAAGGGAAACCATGATTCCTTAGGTCTGCTCAGAGACCTGGATGGAAACCTGACAAATAACTTCACGGACACCCTAGAATTACTCCTAAAGACTCACTTTCCTGGCTGTACCGTGGAAACTAGCTGTAATCTCAGCCATAACTTACCAAACTATTATCAAAATAGTAATAACAGCGTGAGGAAATATATAACGTACGAGAAGCTAGACTGGGCCATTAACAGCTTCAAGCCATTTAAAGCTTCGGGACCTGACGGAATATTTCCAGCTTTACTAATACATGGGAACAATAAACTAAAGGCACTGTTGGTAAAAATTATCCGAACCAGCCTTGCCACTAGTTACATACCACGTACATGGAAAAGGATTAGGGTCATATTCATACCTAAAGGGGGTAACAAACCACCAGAAAATCCTAAATCGTACAGATCAATCAGTCTATCCTCGTTCCTACTAAAAACAACGGAAAAACTGATTGAACTAATTATAAGAACAACACTGGAGATATCTCCACTCCACAAACTACAATTTGCATACCAAAAAGGCAAATCTACGATAACCGCACTCCACAAAGTTACGGAAATCATTGAAAAGGCCTTAAATTCAAAAGAAGTAGCAATTGGAGCATTTATGGACATAGAGGGAGCATTTAACAATGCAAATCACTCATCACTAACTAAAGCATTACATGCAAAAAGGGTGGACCCCCTAGTAGTTAGATGGATCAATTATATGCTAAAAGATAGACGCATAACAGCCAAGTTAGGTACCTCAGAACTAGTTATCAAAACTATTAGAGGTTGCCCGCAAGGGGGTGTTCTATTCCCGCTTCTGTGGTCAATTCTGGTAGATGAACTTCTCTGGGAACTTAACAACAAAGGCTTTACTGCCATTGGATATGCAGATGACATCACCATATTCATAAAAGGCAAACAAGAAGACATTCTAGGGAATCTTATGCAAAACGCCCTAAAAATAACATGGAACTGGTGCGATAAAGAACAATTCTCTATCAATCCCAGCAAAACCCAAATAATTAGGTTTCCCAGGAAAAGGTCAATTGATCTACCAAACCTTAAAATAAAAGACACCTGCATCCCAATAAAGAAAGAGGTAAAATTCCTAGGAATAACACTGGATCATAAACTCTCATGGAATGCACACCTAGATAACATATACTCAAAGGCTGTAAAGGCCTTATGGTCCCTAAAACAGCTGGTGGGCAAAACATGGGGACTCAACCCAAAAATGAGTATATGGATATACAATCAGATGATCAAACCAACCATACTATACGGCGCTGCGGTATGGTGGAGGAAATGCGCACAAAAAGGAACAATACGCAAACTCAACAAAATACAAAGACTAGCATGTATTTGTATAACTGGAGCAATGAAAACCACTCCAACCGCTGGAATGGAGGCAATCCTAAACATTCCGCAGTTACACACTGCCGTTCAGGCAGAAGCGGCCAAACAAGCCCTAAAGATACAAAGAACTTATAACTACAAAAAAGGGAACCTGACTGGACATCTAGAGATTCTAGAAAAGGTCGACAACGTCTGGGAACTAACTCGTGTAAATGACCTAATGTCCCCTCAGCTGAACTTTAAAACACACTTTGAAATACTCATTCCAAACAGGGAGGAATGGAAAAACAATCCTCCTTGGTTGAAGGATGGTGCCCAAAAGTGGTTTACAGATGGGTCCAAATCTGGATATAAAGTCGGGGCTGGTGTGATAGGACCTAAATGTAGCCTTCACATCCCTCTCTGCGGTGAGTCAACAATATTTCAGGCTGAACTGTATGCAATAAATGCAGCGGTACATTACATTAGTGAACAAAAGCCCAATAGATTAAAGATATCCATATTCTCGGACAGCCAAGCGGTTCTCAAAGCTCTAAGAAGCTATACATTTAACTCTAGAGCTGTCTGGGAATGTCACCAACGTTTAAATAAACTGGCGATAAACAACAAAGTAAAGTTGATTTGGGTGCCAGGTCACGAAAACCATAAAGGCAACGAAAAGGCGGACATACAAGCCAAAAAAGGCGCCCAGATGCCTTTTACTGGACCCTTCCCCTTTTATGGATTTGACAACACAGACACAAATAAAACTTTAAACAAATGGATCATCAAACAAAAGAACCAATTCTGAAACAGACAAGAGGGCTTAAAACACTCTAAAATCTTTATGGAACAGAATCACAATCCAAAACGTGCAAAAGAGGCACTAGAACTAAATAAAGCCGAACTAAAACTGCTATGTGAAGCTCTAACAGGGCACGGCACTTGCAATCACCACCTATTCAAAATGGGTCTCAGCAGCACTGAGTCTTGCAGACGATGTGGGCAGGATAAAGAGACAATGGAACATATACTCACAAAATGCCCAGAACTCACTGAAGAGCGACTCGAAATGTCAACAAAGACACAACTAACAGGGAAGGACTTCCAGGATATCCCATCTAGGAAAGTTGTTAAATTCATGAAAGCAACACTAAAATCCTAGATCAAAGAAGGGGGTACAATAGATCTTTATGGTCGCAGTGCAAGTGTCCTGTAATGACACACCCCATACTCTTCAATTCAATTCAAATATTATTTACGTTTATCTTGTTATTATTCTTATTTTGTTGATATTCATATTTGAGACTTGCGGATCGGGTGATAACCATTAAATATTTTAAGGTTACCGATGATGGGTACAGTGTCGAAAGGATTACAGATGGGCTTTGTGTACTTTGATGGAATGACCAATTTAAAGCGGCGTGAGCTATTCGGTATATTATACTGAAGTTTGACGCACTGCACATCGGCTATTGAATAGTGTTGGCGGGAGTAATTCTTTAGCCAAGAGACCTTGGCGTGCAGCCCTGCTTTTAGGTAGAACTCGGAGACTTTAGTGTTTTTGAGCTTTTCCAGGCGACTTGACCCATTCGTGTTCAGTCCATGAAATTTTCGGGGGACGGTAGAGGGTAAAAGGGGTCCGTTGCTCTGAGGGTCCATTTTATCGGTTTGGACATATACCGAGTGAGTTGTCACGAGTGATTTCTGAAGTTCTTCAAGCAGGGACATGTTAACGGGAAAGTACGGTAGTACCATATCCGACGAGTGGGAATCGACTTTCGTTGAAATAATTTTAAGTTCAGCAGTGATATTAAAGATGGGTTAAAGAGTTGTTGCTAGATCATCACTGAAGTCACTTAGCTTAGTTGTAAGTTCAACGATTAATGGGGAGCAATCAAACTGGGTGTTATTCCGAGGTGGAGATAATTTTGTGGAGGAAGATTGTAGGAGAGTCTCGGGAGGTCATTACGTTATTAATAGTGTCGTGTATTTTTCATGTAGGCGCGATTAACGCATTTACATCGACACTGAACATATCAAGCCGATTAATGAGGTCATGGGATTCATTTGAATGAAGGAAATCTTTTATTGCGTTGAGAAGATTATATGGAACTGTTCGCGACCTCAGACGAATTGTCCACGGCACTGAATATATCATCAATATTTCTCGTAGCCACTTCGCCACGATTCGAAAGTTTTTTATCCGAAACTGCGAGATTGTTCAACGCGAGCGTATCACTGAGACATTGATGGCTATCATGACGTGTGATAGCGAAATTTCTTTACGAGTACACTCTTCGCAAACGAATTTGAAGTTGTTTAATAGTTTGGAGAGGTAGGTCGTGCATCGTTTCGATAAGCCGATACAAGCAGAATGCTCTACCACATAGGCCACTGCAAATAAGAAAGTCAGCGGTTTTATTTCCGTAAGTGCAGTCGACATTACACAGCAGATTTTCATTTTTAGAAAGATTAGACGGCAAGAAGAAAAATTGAGGATTGAACATCACATAAATTTATTTATCAAAATTGAAGGGAATTATGCTTTATGGATATTTATATATATTTTTATATATTGGGTATATAACTTAATTCGTGCGGTTTTTTTTTTAAATTTGAACGTTTATTTAAGAAAAACATGTACAATATTATTATTCAAAGTATTGCCCATCTGAAGCTATGACTTTTTTCCATCTTTCTGGCAATTTGTGGACCCCATCCCAAAAGAACTGCGCCGGCTTGACAGCCAAGAATGAATCAGCCCAATTTTTGATATTCTGCTCTGATGTGAACCGTATTTCAGTGAGGGCGTTCTGCATCGACCGGAACAAATGGTAGTCAGAAAGGGCAAGGTCTGGGCTATAAGGCGGGTGGGGTAAAACTCCCATCCACTGTTTTCCAAATAGTTCTTAACCGGAATAGCAACGTGGGGCCGAGCGTTGTCATGATGGAAAATTATTGCCTCGTCTCTGGTCGCATATTCCGGGCGTTTTTCGACTACTGCTCTCTTCAAACGGATTAATTGTGTTCGGTAGCGTTGTCCATTGATGGTTTCACCCGGTTTTAGCAGCTCATAATACAGCACACCCTTCTGATCCCACCAAATACAGAGCATTACCTTCGCGAAAAGGATATTCGGCTTTGCCGTTGATTTGGCTTGTTGGCCGGGTTTCACATATGATTTTTTGCGCTTAGGGTTGTCGTAATGGATCCATTTTTCATCACTAGTAACAATCCATTGCAAAAATGATTTCCTTTTGTGGCGTTCCAGCAGCATTTCGGACATGCAAAACCGCCTTTCGACGTCTCTCGGCTTGAGTTCATGTGGAACCCAATTTCCTTGCTTTTGAATATATCCAGCTGCTTTTAAACGTTTTGAAATGGCTGCTTGAGTGACACCCAAAGATTCTGCGAGCTCTTCTTGTGTTTGGCAACAATCTTCATAGAGTAATGCTTCCAGTTCTTCATCTTCAAACTTTTTTGGCTGCCCAGGACGTTCATCGTCTTCCAAGCCAAAATCAGCACTTTTAAATCGTGCAAACCACTTTTGGCATGTTCGCTCAGCTAGCGCATGTTCACCATAAACTTCCACCAAAATACGATGACTTTCGGCAGCAGTTTTCTTCATGTTAAAGTAATGAAGAAGAACTCCCCGCAAAAACACTTTTTCAGGCACAAAGTTCGACATATTTGAGTGAAAAAAAATTATTGTTGTTTACGCTTCAAATGAATGACATATACTAAAATGACGTACAATGACAGTAGCTTTCCAACGCATGTTCCAATGGAATAATACAAGTTACGCTGTCTCTTAGCAAACCGCGCGAATTAAATTATAGACCCAATAGGTTAAAACAAATAACGTAAAGCGACTACTTTCGGGGTAGTACGAGGGGTGATCCAAAAGTAATGATAATCGATTATTTCCAATCCGCATGAAAATCTAAAAAAAATTGTTTTGCTTAAAAAGATCGCATACATATACCCCACGGAGGTATATTCATTTGAATACAAATTCGAAAAAAGTCGAAAATGGCAAATAAAAGAATGACCATCAGGCGTTGGGTACTGACAGCAGAGAAAAAACAACGTTTCAAGGGTAAATGCCGAGAAGTTCCAAGCAGATCAGGAAATGTTTTTATTACGTTTCGTGACCATGGTCGAGACCTGGATCCACCATTTGAAGCCTGAATCCAAACAACAATCGATGATTTGAAAGCGAGCCTTCTCACCGACGCGACGCCTATGAAATTCAAATTGTCAAATTTATACGTTTTTTTGTGACGCTGAAGGAATAATTATGGTAGAATATTTGTAAAAGGGAGCTATTATTTCGGGACCTTGGACGTGGCAAACTGCGAGCTGGTGTGATGTTTCGCAGTTGCGATGGCTGCCATTCAAGAAACGGTACTGGAACTGCTCGAACAACTGCCCTATACCCTAGATCTACCTCCCAGTGACTTCTACCTCTTTCCTCGGCTCAAGGAACAAATCCGTCGCAGGAAATCTGCAGACGACAGCGAAGCTATTGAGGCGTTTTGGGAGGGTGAAAGCAAAGAGTTTCTTAGAGAAAGGAACTTGCGATTATACCAGGGCGGAGAGGAGGACAAAATTTTGCGTTGTGAAATGAGAACGTAAAGAGAGAAAGAATTGAATATATCCCTGTAGAATATGGGCTTTTTTAAGATATTCATTGATCAGGTGAAATTTTGCTTTGCGGAAATCGTGAAAAGTCAGAACTGTAGGAGGATTGTTCTGTAATGGAGAATCGTGAAAAAAGGTAAGGAGGAGGGGAGGATGGAAGTTATTGATGGTTAAAAGGGAAAGGGGTCAAAGTGAAGAAGAATGGGTTGAGGGGATCAGTTGTGAATATGAGGTCTAGTTGTCTACCCATGTAACGCCACTAACTGCGCTTAAGTTTGAATCTGCTAATGGATCCAAGAAGAGACAATCTTTGGCAGTAGTGGGATTCGCGGTAATATAAAACGATTGATCAAGTTCTCGCTGTTTATCAAGAGATAGCTTCAGTAGAAAGTGCTGGTCGATTGTGACGTATCCAAAACCTCATGAACCAAGCTTAGACATATGGTAAATAAACCACTTTGACACATTACTGATTTTGTTTTTGCGTCAAATACTTTTGATTGTGTGAAAATGTCTGATCTTGTGCCAAATAATCGTCATTTGCGGGAAATATTGCTTTTCTTTTTTCATTCGAAGAAAACGGCGGCTGAAGGGTATCGAGAACTCCAAAAAGTTTACGAAGATGCTGCTCTAAGTGAAACAACGTGCTGTGATTGGTTCCGTCGTTTCAAAGACGATGATTTCGATGTTGGCGACCGTTCGCGTGAAGGAAGGCCAAAAACATTCGAAGGTGCTGAATTGGAGGCATTGTTCGATGAGGATCCATGCCAAACGCAAAAAGAGCTTTTCAGTATTAGGAGTTATCCGCCAAGCTATTTCCATTTCCAAGCGATTGCATGCGTTGGGAATGATTCAAAAGCAGGGAACTTGGGTTCCTTATGATTCGAAGCCAAGAGACTTTGAGCGTCGTTTTTTCGCCTGTGAACAACTGCTCCAGCGGCGCAGTTCTAAGGAAATTACTTATTGGGAGACTATGTAGAAAACTAAATCATTTTTGTAACCATAATCATCGTGTTTTATTTTCCATTCTCATTACTTTTGCATCACCCGTCGTACAATCTTAATAGGGGCAAAGTCGAGATACAAGAAAGGTACATATAAGGTATGAGTTTGACACAACCTCGGCAAGGGCAACCATCAGTAGATAAATTAAGGTCGTCACCGCGATAACTTTTAAAATTTGAGAATTAACGTTAAAAGGTAAAGCATGTGATTGTTCCGAAACTGCATGAGCGAAGTTCCCTTATATTATGATAATAAAAGGTAGAATCAAAGTGAGGGAGACAATTAGGTAGCAACAAATCTATCGCGGTCAGCTCTGCTAGACTGATGGTGCAATATCCGCATATATTTTACAGAATTTGGCTTTAACGAATCAGAAATGACAATTTCGACCTGAGCGACAAGAAGAGTGAAAATCATTGGCGATAAAAAGTAAGCATATTTAAAAAAATCCTAAGCTCAGGAACGGAAGGAGCGAGCAAACAGAGCAAAGAATTTGATCGTGTTTAATACGCAAACACCAGCTGCTCAGTCGAAGCTGACACACAGTCTCCATACGGGTAGCTGGCCTGGCATCCGGCGGGTGAACCGGAAGCAAGAAAAAATTCAAACATATGAAATTGTATGGCTGTGGCCACACAGTCTCTAAGCGGCAAAGCTTTCAATTCTGTTCTATTATTTTAGGGTAGTGCTGAGCGGCAAGAAGGAATAATGGCAAATTTAAGAAATACTGACAGCAAATCAAATGATTGTATTGACATACATACGTAGGTATTGTCTGAATCGGTCTTCATGTTGTCGAAGATTATTATACAAATGGTGAAATTCGCCACAACCTAATCTTTTTCGGTTTATTGGATGAACTTCAAATCTTCCTTTTTTAAGCTTAAGATAACTCTGTAAATATTAAAACGACTTTCTTGTAAAACATTGCGGCAAACAACACTCGATAACGACATTTTCATAACTAATCATTAAGAATTGCCTCTCAAGAAATGCCCACTTGCCGCTTAAGTTTGCCGCTCAGAATTTTGTCGCTCTGTCGCTCTGCCGCTTGCCACTCAGCGCGTGGCCTTTGCCTTAAGCTTCCGGCATGTAAGCGAATGCCTCATAACAATCCACATCAAAGGTATCCTCGGAAATATAACCCCAATAAGCGTTCTTGCCCCTGCGGAAGAAAGAGATGATCGACTCAAGGATGACTGATGGACCGAAGGGCCCAATGCCCCAGTTATGACACCAAAATTATACTAGAAGATTTTAACCCAATAGTGGGCCAAGAGGACATATTTGAGTCGACCATAGGAAAACATAGCCTACACAACACCACTTCCGACAACGGATTCAGGCTAATTGACTTCCTAGCAGTCCGTAACTTCCGCGTAGCAAGCGCACGACTCCCACATCTCAACATCCATAAAGGAACCTGGCGGTCACCAGATCAGTCGACCATCAGCCAGATTGATCACTACTCCAGCATCCTAGTTGTACGAACCTTCCGACTCGGATCACTACCTTGCTGTAGCCAAGGTATGGATGAGGATATCAAGGATGCTACGAGCAAGTCGAGCAAGGCAGGAGACTGCTAGCAGGAGACTGCTAGGATCTTCGCCGATCTTCACCGGACCTCCCGCAAAGTCCGGTCCCACCGGGACAATCCACAGACCAGCAGAATTCCGTTCACCTGACGATGAAATTAAGCTTGTTATCTCGAAGCTCAAAACTAACAAAGCCGCGGGCGCAGACAGTCTGACTCTTGAGCTATGTAAAGCGGCTGGAGATGAGTTAGTAGGGCGCATGCATCAGCTCATCTGTAAGATATGGTGGGAGGAAAGCATGCCCGACGAATGGAATCTCATGATCGTCCATAAGATAGGAGACTCCTACAACTTCGCAAACTATAGAAGAATAAGCCTCCTTAACATCGCGTACAAGATCTTCTCTGCCGTACTGTGTGAACGCCTGAAAGCTTTTGTGGATAATCCTATCAGTGTGGTTTCAGGCCAGGTAAATCTACAAATATTCATATTGCGATAGATCTTGGAAAAGACCTAAGAATTGCAAATCGACACACACCATCTTTTTGTCGATTTTATAGCAACATGTGACAGTATGCATAGGCGGGAACTATACCGAGCCCCATGTCTAGTTTTAACATCCCTGCCAAATTCGTCCGATTGTGCAGGATGACAATGGAGAATTCTCGCTGCTCTATTAAGGTCGGTAGCGAATTAACCGAGACCTCTGATGCTAAAAAACTATTTAGGTAAGGCGACGCACTATCATGAAACTTCTGCAACATCGTACCTAAAAAGATCATACGAGACTCACTGTCCAATACAAGAGATACGATCTCTTTTAAGTCTGCGCAATTTCTTGCGTATGCGGATGACATTGACGTTATTGGGTGAGCACAGTGAGACGTCAATGAATTGTTCAAAAGCATTGAAGCAGAAGCGGCTAAAATGGGTCTTTCGGGAACGAGGGTAAAACCAAATATGTACATACATATATGCTGTCATCCAAAAAAGACGCACAATACGTGCGTTCTTGGTCAGGACGTCCCATTTGACGGCTACAAATTTGGAGGGGTCAAGGACTTCGTCTACCTTGGCTCACTAGTGACCAGCGACTATGACACCAGCGCTGAGAACAAACGCAGAACTACTCTTGCCAATTGCTGCTTCTTTGGGCTCAAGATGTAATTGAGAAGTAGAGCCCTCTTTCGAATAACCAAGGTAGCACTGTGTAAATCACTTGGTCGCTTCGAGAGGAAAATTCTGCGTTGAATCTATGGTCCCCTTCATATAAACGGAGAGTGGAGGAGAAGGTACAAAGATTAACTATACAGCGACATCGGCTTAGTATAACGTCTCCGAATCCAACGTCTTAGATGGCTAGGCCATGTAAAGCGAATGGAGAGCACTGCTCCGGCCCGAAGAGTCTTCGAATCCAACCCTGAGGACGACGCAGCAGAAGTCGACCAAATCTAAGGTGGCGCACACAGATGGAAGGAGACCTTAACCAACTGGGAGTGCGGCACTAGTAACAACTGGCAAAAGATCGTGCCTGCTGAAGACGCTTGTTGGTTGAGACCCAGGTTCATATCGAACTGTAGCGCCATCTAAGAAGAAGAAGCTCAGGAAATCGTTGATTGAGGGCGGCAAATCATTAATGTGTTCGATAACAGGGCATGGTCTGCTATGAGCTGGTCACACTGTCAATACCCACCGCTACCGCTGATAACAGATTACGCTCTGCGGGCAAAATTACTGGATTATCAATAAACACAAGACAAGCTGGTTTTCTTCCATGTAATGTTATCGTCAAATCGCTGTATTCGTCTTCTTATTTTTGTGAAAAAGCCCATAAACCTTATTCAATCTTCGAACGAGATCCTATGATTATGCGGGCTGCGTCTATCGAACTTAAAGACAGCCTTTTCGTCAACTTTCTATTGAAGTCTAGTAATACAAAGCTATCACTATAGGACCTACGAGTATATATGGATAAGATCGTGTGATTCAGCTGGCAGCATGCTTTTTCTCTGTGAGAACCAAGGTTGGATATCAAGAATGACTGCTTTTCAGCTGAAACCCTAAGGTTAAGTACTGGCCAAACCCCTAAAATGATAGTGATGATCTGCACATCAGAACACATGTGGAAGAGGCCTTAATGTCTATCAGCGTGATTGACACCAGGCGATTCCACCGTATTTTAGATGCGAACATTAACATGATTAGATTTAGATTAAAGTATGGGGAAAGGGACAATGTCACCTAATCACTGCGGCCTCTGATGGACCTAATATGATGTCCACCATATACAGTTCACTCAAAAATCCTGAGTTCATGATAAAGCTTAGTATGTTTTTGAGTGAACTAGCAGCGATTTCTTCTGCTTCAAGATAATGCCTGCCTAGGTGTCATCTTGTGTGATGCCCTTGTTGACCGGGCAATGGCCAGTGAGCAATCCTGTGACTATACGAATCTAACTCCTAGAAAGTTTAAGGAGTTGTTTCGTTCTTTTAAGGGTGGTTGGTAAGAACATCTTGGCTTGTCTGCTATCATCCGTTTGTGTCCAGTAGTGGTTGGAAGTGTTCCTCAACCTTTCCTTTATGTATAATGATCTTGGCATCATGAATGGTGATGCAGAGCCGTTTCTTGCTAATATGTCTGCTGTTTCGTTTCCTACATGACCACTGTGTCCAGGTATCCATACGAGGCGAACTCTGTTTGTGTTGACCAGCTGGCGTAATAGTTGTTAGCAGTCCCATACCAATTAAATGTTTTTTATTGGTTATAGCTCTGTTCATATTTTCTCTGATCAGACTTAAATTGCGAATATCTCTGCTTAGTTGTATCTGTCTAGCCCCATCACCTTCGTTCGTTTTGGATCGATCTGTTTACCATACAAGGTATTGGAAGGAAGGTATATTTTGCTCCCAATTGTGTAGAGATTTAATTGTGACCTTAAAATTTTAAATGACCTTGGAAGACAATTGTCTATATGGGGTCTTTTTAGGATTTCATGCCTGTTTGGTTCATTAAGATCGTCAGGATGAAAGAGCCTGGAATTATAGTCATCCTCCGCGATAAGCTTATGAGCGAATATTATTGCTTCCTTTTTAAGTTGGAGGTGTACGGGTGGAAGGTCGGTGATGACTTCTAGCGCTGCTGTGGGGGTTGTTCTCATAGCTCCTGTGATAGAGTAAGAAGCTAGTAGTTATATAGTAGTTTGTTGAGCCTGGCTTGTACTGATGTTTGTTTTGTTTTGTGCCACCAGCGGGCTGTGTGAGAATTGGTCTGGTACTGGGTGTGTATAGCCAGCGAGATATCTTGGGATTAATGCCCCAAGTTTTTCCAGTGAGACTTTTGCTGGTCTATAGAGAGATCCTGGCTTTCTAAATGGTCTTTGTGATGTGAGAGCTCCAAGTCAGCTTTTCGTCTAGTGGTGCACCTAGATATTTGGCTTCGTTTGAGAACTCTATTGTTTGACCAAATAGAGTGGGTTTTTTGAGTTTATGCCTACTTCTTCTTTTGGTGAAGGCGACTATGGTCCTTTTTTTAAGGGTTGACATTTAGTCCAACTTTTATGCACCAGCTCGTAACAAGGTCGAGTGCCCTTTGGATGAGTTCCGAGATTGTGTCTTCGAATTTGCCTCTAATTAGGATCACAATGCATAGCCTTGGACATAGAAGCCATTGTTGCCGAGTATGCTAATCAGTTCGTTGACTATCGATTACAGGAGGGGTGAGAGAACCCCGCCTTGAGGGCAGCCTGTGGTTTTCACACTGATTTTATCATTGCCTAGTGATTAGTGAGGTGTTTATTTTCCTGTTACTTAGCATGTGTTTAATATTTGGGCGCGATCGGTATTGTCGAAGGCACCCTCAACATCAAGAAAGCAATTTCTTTGACGCTTAGGAATTTATTGAGCCGAGCTGTTAGTTCCTGAAGAGCATGCGTGGTTGATTTCCCAGGCTGGTAGGCATATTGTTTGTTGTGAAGCGGTGATCTTTTGAGGCGACCGTCTCTTATATGTCTATCCAGTATTTTTTCCATTGTTTTTAGGGAAAATGAGGCAAGGCTTATCGGTCGGTATGATTTTGACAGGTCCGTAGGTCTGCGGCCTGCTTTTGGGATAAATTTTACCTTTACCTCGTTCCAGCTTGACGGTAAATACTCCCATACATAGCTGGTCCTGAAGATGTTAAGGAGGAGGGTCAAAGAAGTTTATGGCCCATCTTATACTTCCTTCATAAAAGATCTCTTCCAGTCTTCTCTGTTGGATCTGGTTGCCGTGATCTGTGGAGGTATATTGGAGAGAGTGGAGGGGATGATGTTGGAGTCAGGGAAGTTAATATTTTTAGTGTTTCTGGACCATGTGCCATCTGCTTTCTTCAACAGACCAATTTAATTATTGTGCTGGGTGGATGCGAGCACTGCTTTACATGTCTGAGAGACTGCTGCAGAACTTTTTCCATGAGTCTCTTTTAGCTCTTCTAATCTCCTGGTTGTATTTGGTGAGTGAGGTGCGGTAAGATGTCCAGTCTCCATTGAGCTTGGCTTTATTGAACACTTTTCTGGTCAATGCTTTTAGCTTGAAGAGTTTATTACTCCACCATGGAGTGGTGCGGTTGCCTAGCGATGTTTCTGTCGAGACATGCCAGTTCTGAATGGAATTGCCTATGAATGGGGTGATTAGGGTGAGATCTAAAACTTCTTTCCTGATTCTGTTCATAAAGGTAGGGATATTTCCATGGCTTAGAATTTCTGGATTGTTAATGTCCGAGCGAGCTTCCCCATGCTGCGTAGTTGTCTTTGGCGTCAGAGCATATGATGACTTGTTGACCTCTTCTTTTCAAGTAGGGACTCCTCCCTGCAGTGGTGAAAAGTTGAGGTCAGTGGAGTCACCCGCAAGGTAGGCTGAGTAGATTACATCATCTGACCTGCTTCCTCAGTGGATAGCTGTATAATGGCAGCTGCCATGTCCTTGTCTGTGTATTCTGGAATGGGAATGGCTTTAATTGTTTTATTCATCATTATGCAAGCTCTAGGTCTTCCTCCATTAGTGGAGTTGTAGAGCAGCTGATAGGCCTTAAATCTGGTCCTTTAACATATTGTGTATGGCTTCTAGATAAAGGCTACATCTAGATGCTCCTTGTTAAATCTATGGCTTAGTACCGCCGAAGCGGCCTTCGCATGCTGTAGATTTATCTGGATGCATCTTAGTCCCATCATCATTGTGTCTGCAGGTAACTGGCAGAGCTGCCAGTTTTAGCGTTCGGCACCGCCATGGGGCTGACCCCTGAAGTCTTTGTTGTCTGAGGCAAGTCATCAGATAACTTTGTCTTTTGGGGTTCCTTGGTTGCCTCTATGGTAGATTTACTAGCTTCAGAAGCCTTTGGTTTGGCAATCTGCCTGATCGTCTGCCCGCTAGTGTCCTCAATTGTTTTTTTGGAGATGGTGTGTTCGACAGGGGCACCGCTCTCGGGATGGGCTTGCGCCCTCATCTTGGTTTTGCTGTCCACGGTTGAACTCGCTCCCCTTGAAATTCCCTTGATTCTAATCAGAATCTGAGAGAAGTTGAGGAATAGTTTGCATTTGTGCCTTAGGATACGTCCTTAGATGCCTCGCATATGGCAAAGGTGACTTGATCCTGAAGACTCTCCAACTTTTAGTGCTGACACCAACATTTTGTTTGGTGATTCGCATAAGGAAGATATCCTTGGTCAAGTCGTCGGCTTCAGGGACGAATGTAACGCAGGTGTATAGTTTGGGAATATCATTGCCCTGGGTTATACGTATGCGAATGGCGAGTATCCTGCGCCAAAAAACAGGATTAGTCGGTTGGGCTATGGCCTAGTGAGCCGAAAATTACTCACTACGAACCAACCACAATGATGGATACACTGTTGACGACCCCGGCAAACGTATAATTAAGGACTATGAACTTCGGATCTGCACGTGGAATGTGAGGTCCCTTAACAGACCACGTGCAGCTGATGAACTCGCGGAGGCCCTTGACTGCTACAAAGACATTACCGCAATCCAGGAAGTGCGGTGGAATGGGCCGGGCAAAAGGAGAATGAAAAACTACTACGGCGATTGCTACAGGGGGGGAAGGCAGCGCTTAATTGCATGTGAATTTGTTGTTCGGGGCAGACTAAGGCAAAAAGTCTTGAGCTTCAAATTCATAAGCGAGCGCCTCATAACAATCCCCATCAAGGCTAAATTTCAATGTCCCAGCTACGACACGAAGATCGTTCTAGGAGATTTTAATGCACAGCTGGGAAAAGAAGAAATCTTTGCTAGAGTCATTGGAAAACACAGCCTGCACGACAACACCTCCGGGAACGGACTCAGGCTCGTTGACTTCGCCTCGGGGCGGAACCTCTCTGTAGTGAGTATGCGGTTCCCACACCTCAACATCCACAAAGGGACCTGGCGGTACCGTTAACCAGATTGATCACATTGCGATTGACGTCAGACACTCCTCCAGTATTCTCGACGTCCGAACGTTCCGAGGAGCCAACATTGACTCGGATCATTACCTTGTTGTAGCCAAGATAAGAACACGGATATCAAAACGACAAGGGAGTCGAGAAAGAACACCACGGTTTGATGTCAGAAAGCTACAATCGCAAACGACCGCTAGGAACTTTGCCGACCGAGTCACCCAAAAACTCTCTGAAAGTTCGATACCGCCTGCACTGACAATAGAAGAAGACTGGAAACGTTGTCAAAAAGCCATCAAGGATGTGCTGATGTGCTGGGTTTTTACAACACCACCCAGGAGAAACCCATGGTTTGACGACGAGTGCAGACAGGCCCATGCAGCCAAGCAAGACGCCTACAACGCAATGCTGCATCGAACAACGAGAGCTGTTCGTGAGCTCTACGAACAGAAGAGGAGGGAAGAGAACTGGCTTCTCAAAAAGAAAAAGAAAGAGTATGAGAAGCGCGCGGTCGAAGAGATGGAAAGTCCGAAAGTTTTACCAGAAAGTAAAACAATTATCCAGTGGATATAAATTTCGGACTGAAGCCTGTCGGGATGAAAATGGACAACTGGTAGTAAAATCGCAGTCGATGCTGACTGTTAAACGGCGGCCAGGACCCAAATACCGCTGTCAGGCAAAATGTTCCACTCAATTTGGACGACGAAACACAAGAATTCCGTCCCCCCGACTTTGACGAAGTCAAGATAGCAATATCGAGACTTAAGTCAAACAAAGCTGCTGGAGCGGACGGATTGTCCGCGGAAATGTTTAAAGCAGCTGGGGATGATCTGGTAGGGAGGATGCACCAGCTCATCTGTAAGATATGGTCGGAGGAAAGCAGGATCGTTTGCCCGATCCACAAGAAAGGAGAACCCTTTGACTGCACCAACTACAGAGGAATGAGTCTCCTTAACATCGCCTACAAGATCTTCTCTGCCGTTTTGTGTGAACGCCGGAAACCGTTCGTCAACAACCTGATAGGTCCATATCAGTGTGGTTTCAGGCCAGGGAAGTCCACAATAGACCAAATCTTCACACTGCGGCAGATCCTGGAAAAGACCCAAGAGATGCAGATCGACACTCACCACCTATTCGTCGACTTCAAGGCCGCATATGACAGCGTGCATAGAGACGAGCTATACAAAGCCATGTCTAGTTTTGACATCCCTACCAAACTCGTCAGATTGTGTGGGATGACTCTCGCTGCTCCATCAAGGTCGGCAACGAACTTACGGAGACCTTTAATGTCAAAAAAGGTTTTAGGCAAGGCGACGCGCTGTCATGTGACTTCTTCAACTTAATACTCGAGAAGATCGTGCGAAACTCACAAGTCACCACCAGAGGCACGATCTTCCAGAAGTCCGTTCAACTGCTGGCTATTGACGTGATTGGTCGAACACAGCGAGCCGAGAATGAGGCGTTTGCTGGCATTGAAGCGGAGGCGGCTAAAATGGGTCTAGTGGTAAATGAGGGCACAACGAAGTACATGTTGTCATCAAGAAAGGACACACAACATCGACGTCTCGGACAGAGCGTCACAATGGGCAGCATGAGCTTCGAGGTAGTCAAGGACTTCGTCTACCTCGGCTCTGCAATAAATAGGGACAACAACATCAGTACCGAGATCAAACGCAGAATCACTCTTGCCAACCGCTGTTTCTTTGGGCTCAAGAGGCAATTGAGTAATAGAGCCCTCTCTCGAAGGACCAAGTTGGCTTTATACAATACCTTAATCATCCCAGTCCTGCTGTATGGTGCAGAAGCATGGACTCTGTTGAAAGCGG
Source organism: Merodon equestris (assembly GCA_958301585.1). Taxonomy (NCBI): domain Eukaryota; kingdom Metazoa; phylum Arthropoda; class Insecta; order Diptera; family Syrphidae; genus Merodon; species Merodon equestris. The sequence goes on from OY284416.1 coordinate 113,819,493, forward strand.
ATGAGTAAGCTCTTGGTCTTTTCGAGAGAAAAGTTCTGCGTGCGATCTTTGGTCCTGTTTGCGTTGATGGCATCTGGAAGAGAAGATCCAATCACGAACTATATGGGCTGTACGGCGGCATGTGCCTGGTTAAGCGTCTACGGATACAACACTTAAGATGGCTAGGCCATGTAGAGCATATGGACAACACAGCTCCTGCCCGAAGAGTCTTTGAATCCGAACCATTGGGACAACGCAACAGAGGACGACCTCGACTCAAATGGCGCACACAAGTGGAAAAGGACCTCAACCAACTTCGCGCTGTCTGGAGACGTTTGTTGGTTGAGGTCCAAGCCCACACCGGGCTGTAGCGCCACTGAAAGAAGAAGAAGAAGAAGAAGAGTTATACGTAAATCTGCGTTTTTCCATGGCTTTATCTTACTTATCGTCGACATGAGCCAGTTTTTGGTGTCTGTGTCATGACAAGTAATTGATAGCTATCCATCTCTGGCAGAGGTGGCAACGAACCTAAGGGCAGGACAGTTTTTGTCCGTTTTGTCCATTTCCTCTAGTAGGCTCTTTCTTACCATACTCGTGCAGGGACGGGTTAAGAATATCCCTGCAGCGATACCTATCGCTTGTCGTAAAAGGCTACTAAACAAAGGTAAACAAAACTCACATCTAGGCAATTTAGAAAACACCAAGGTGAGCCTAGGGACACATATACCACCATTAAACTGCCCCACAAGTGTGCATGCAAATCAGTGGGTTGACACGACTGGAGATCACCGGTGTTGTAAGAGTAAGATCAATCAAAAAAAAAATAAAAAATCTGGAGCATGCCCGTGTCAAAAAGAAAGGGAAGAAAGAAAACGGTCAAACCGTAGCATTATGGAAAAGAACGCTAAAAGGAAAAGCACTACCCCGCCAGGCACTACTAATGGTCGTGATCCTGGGACGAGCAGCAATGCTCGGGTCAGAGCTATAGGATTTCCGGGGGATAGCAAAGTAATGCAACGGCGTAAGCCACATTTAAGAGTCGCGAGTTGGAACGTTGGAAGCATGAGTGGGCGCAGCTATGAGCTTGAAGAAATGATGGTTAGAAGGCGAGTAGACATCCTGTGCGTACAAGAGACGAAATGGCGAAACACCGGTAATCGGGCACGTTTCTTGGACGTTAAAACAAAAGCCTACAAGATGTTTTACTATGGATTGGAACAAGGAAAAAACGGAATCGCCATCATCCTTGCGGCAGAGTTACTTGGCAACGTCTTAACCATTTCAAAGTCCAGTGACCGTTTGATGGCTCTCAAATTGGTGATGCATGGTGAGGTGTGGAACATCGTAAGCGCATATGCCCCTCAAGTAGGATGCGAACAAAAAGAAAAAGATGCATTCTGGCTAGATTTCCACAACCTTGTCAAAATCATCCCAAAGGAAGAGCTTCTGTTTGTTGGGGGAGATTTAAACGGACATGTCGGGAAGACAAGCGAAGACTATGAAGGCTACCACGGAGGGCTGGGATACGGCACCAGGAACTCTTCAGGTGAAGATATCCTAAACATGTGCAAGTCGTACGGTCTTATAGTGCTAAATACCATGTTCGTCAAACAAAGCCGGCACCTGATCACTTATAGCAGCGGCGGAAATGAAACTCAAATAGACTATCATTTGGTATCCAGTTTCATGAAGCCACGAGCTAAAGATTGCAAAGTGATCCTGGGAGACGCGATCGCCCCTCAACACCGTCTCCTCCTGACTGAATTTTTTATGGATGCGAGAAAGAAGTCAAAGCAGCAAACGAAGGTGTCTGAGAGAATCAAGTGGTATAAGCTGGATAAAGGAAAAGGCGAACCTTTTATTACCATCATGGAAAACTACCTCTCTTTCATTATCGATGAGGTCGGTAATGAGGAGTGCAGAGCAGAAGACATGTGGGATTCGCTACAACAATCTGGCCTGGAGAAAGCCAAATCACTGCTTGGAACATCTAAAGGCCCCTGCCAACACGCAAAAGAAACCTGGTGGTGGACAGACGAAGCCAAAGCAGTGATACACGAAAAGAAAATGGCTTTCCAAGCTTGGTCAAAGTGCTCTTCTACTAATAGAGAGGAAAAAGCTCGCCGTGAAAAGGTATATAGATGTTGCAAAGGTATCGCGAAGAAAAAATGCGCCGAATTCAAAGCGAAAAGCATGGAAGGCCTCTATCAGGAGTTGGAAGAAATATCGTCTTCCGCGTCTGACAGGAACCAGGCTACCCAGGAGCTACGACAAAGCAATTTGAACAAAGGAGCAAATATCTTTAAGATAGCCGCCCAGAGAAAAAGAAATGCTCAGGAGATTCGTTTCCCAAAGTTTATTAACAATGCTGAAGCCCAACTCCTTGTGGAAGACGAAAAAATTCTCCACAGATGGCGACAGTATTGCGAGGAACTTCTGAACGAACAGTTTCCCCGAGTGTACTTTCCAAGAGCCGCCCCGAATCATGTCGAAATATCCGACATCACAGTCGAAGAAGTTCGGTACGCGGTTAAAAACTCCAAGAAAAGAAAAGCTGTTGGCCGGACGGGATACCCTCTGAGTTCTGGAAAAAGATGGGAGACATCGGGTCTAGAGGGCTCATGGTTCTTATCTCCAAACTTATGAGAGGCGACACTATGCCTAATCAATGGAGGGAAAGCTATCTTCTTCCTTTGCACAAAGGAAAGGGTGATACGCGAAATTGTAATAACTACCATTCTGTCAAGCTGATGTCGCACACCATGATGATCGTTGGACGGGTATTAGATAGCCGACTGCGGAAAATAATATCTGATGACCAGTGCGGGTTTATCTCGGGTAAATCAACGACAGATGCAATCCAAAGTATAAGGGTCATGATGGAAAAGCATCGTGATTCTGCAAAGAACTTGCATATGGTGTTGGTTGATTTCGAGAAGGCCTTTGACCGGCAACCAAGAGATGTTTTATGGGTAGCGCTAAGACAAAAAGGAGTTCCAGAAACCTACGTGCGAGTGATCATGGACATGTACAAGAGAGCAACGACAAGAGTAAGATGCACCGCATGAGTCACCGAAGAGTTCGCAATCAAAGTCGGTGTACACCAAGGGAGCGTCCTCAGCCCACTGCTCTTTATAGCAGTCCTTGATTGCTTGCTTGAAGGAAAAGTGACGGACCCCAATGTGCACCAGCTATTCTTTACTAACGATGGAGCCATTATAAGTGATGATCAGGCATCCCTACAACGAGCACTTGATGTGTGGGTGGACATTTTTGAGGGACACGGGTATCGTATTAGTTCAAAGAAGACAGAGTATCTGTGCTGCCCGTTCTCTGACCCTCAACAGCCTATTCCAGACATTTACTTGAATGGAAGACTGCTTCCCAAGTGTGAAAAGTTTAAATATCTGGGATCTATGATTAATAAAGAAGCAACTTGTGCTGACGACATCAACCATCACGTAAGCGTAGGGTGGATGAAGTGGCGGGAAAACTCCGCCATCTTCTGTGATCGAAAAATGCCCCCTAAGCTGAAAGGAAGGCTCTACACTTCAGTTGTACGTCCGGCGCTCACATACGGTTCACAATGCTGGACAATGCACAAAAAGAATGAGAGCAAATTAACGGCAACTGAGATGAAGATGCTTCGCATGACAGCGGGAGTAACAAAGCGTGACAGAATTAGAAGTTCAAAGATCCGAGGAAGCCTCCACGTAAAAGAAACCATTACAAGAAATATAGAGCGCGACCGACTCAGTTGGTATTGCCATGTTCAAAGGAGAGATCCTTTGAACCCCGTCCAAAAGGCGTTATCAATCAACATTCCAATTTCAACACGCAAAAAAGGCAGGCCGAAAAACAATTGGTGCAAACAAATGCAAAAACACCAGCATTTGATTGGCCTCAGCGATGAAGTAATCCCAAATCGGGAAGCCTGCCGCTACTTTCTGAGGTCAAACCGGCGGACCCCACAAGCGGACCAGTAGGAATGCAGTTAAGTGGGAAGGTTATGGTCCTACACTTCTGACCATAACGACACCGGGATAAAAAGGAAAAGAAGAAGAAGAAGAAGAAGGCTCTTTCTTACCAATTTAATTTCTAGATCGGTAACAATTTTCTGGGGGTGCAGAGTATGTATTTCCAGGAGTGGATGTTTTGGTTGCTGATCTTTCTCTATTTGGTCCTTTACTGTGATCTGAGTTGGCTCCGATAGCGCATCCCGGGCGATCAGTTCGCTTTCCAACACGTGAGCTTTTAAGTGCTTCTGCGTGTGATCGATGCTTTTTCCATGTGTTTTCTGCGGAAGAGTTGTCATTCGATCTGCTACGTTTGTTGTTGATCTTAGCCGCGGTTTTATTCGCCTCCTTTTCCTTTATGAGAGCATATCTACCTCTCTCGCTTCGCCTTGCTTCTTCGGGCTCTATTCCATCCCGGACGAGAGCGGCGATTCGTAGCTTTTGGGCCCCAGTGAAGTATTCATGTTTCTGCCGGGGTTTGACGCTGTACTTGGATCAGTAGATGCCTGAGCGCTTTGACTGCCCGTTTTATTGGACGGGAGTGCAGTTGTGGTGCATGGAGATGGTTCTGTTGACTCTGTCTCCATTTCCTGTACTGGTGAGCAGAGGAGATATTCTTCCTCCGAATCTGTCATCGGTTCGATGTTCTTTTTGTTGTTTTTTTCTTTTTATTATTAAAGTATAGCGAGAAAGTGTGGTCAACCACCTTCAGAGCTCCCATGTAGGCTAGATAGTATGCGAGGGCGCCGGGTATCGCATGGGGACCGTACGTTCGCGATGTACATTTTTCTATTCCCTGCACCATTCAGTCGTCGGCACGTATTCCAACTACCTAGACTTGGGAATGCGATTGCTCTTGGTCCGCGGAGGTGCGATGACCCCTACCACCTTATGTGGTCTTCCCCTATCCGCCACCTGGGGACGCGCCGGGTCGCCTGAGAAGCTCAAAGTTTTCCCGGTGAATGACATTAAGTATGTAGAATCACACTCAATAGCATGTTAGCGTACAACAAGTAGGAAGCGTCGCAAACAACAAACAACGTCCCCACATACAAACATAAAGCTCATTGAGCCCCGCTCGTTTTAATTAGGCTTTATCGTCCAACCAAGAGCAGCTTGAATTCCGGATACATGCAAAACGGCTTCCTTCATCCGCTTGATAAACCTCTAAAGCGCTTCATCGAAAGCTATTAACAGCTATTACAATTAATTGTAATCGTTGTCATTTGTCACCATTCCAATTAACGCTCTTGACATTCTTGCCAATAAAATGTTTGATTTAACATCTAATCCCCGACTTGCCACGATCGTGGAACATATAATGTCGCCAACATCGACTTGCGCTAAGGTTAAGTTTACTCGAACATAGTAACATCTTCATAGCAGGATGTAGTCATTAATTAAGCTGACCAGAGCTTATCATGCAATCTAGCAGACAGTTGGGGATGAGACCATGGGTATTCGCTGGTGTCATGACCCCACATGTTAGCGTATCGATTAATTACAATTGCAACACTGGCGTGGTCAGTATCAATGTCGCTATTGATGAGCACGATTCGCCAAGTAGGGGGATTGGCAGTTAGAGGTGAGACAACCAAAGCGATGTTGTGTTTATGGTCAACGAGGGTCAACTAGACGCCATGGCTAAACAGAATTGTTTGTTTTCAAATTGAAATGAGGCGAGACGCGCTATAAGGAAGTTGCCTGAGGGCACTCATGCACGGAACGCGACTAGTTAAATGACAACGAAATCGACTACTTTATGGCCGAACTTAGTATTTATTTAAAAATGAAAATTAATAACCAATTATGAATGTACATAACTAACGGCAATGGAATTGTAATCAAACAGGAAACGTAAAACTGTGACGTGATGTGCACACGACGAACGGGGCCGAGGTGCTTAATCGGTCTCATCATCGTCGATTTCACTCTCCTCGTCTTCCTCTTCGTCTTCGGATTCCTTCTTTTTACTGGACTTGGATTTGGATGTCTTGCTCTGAATTTTCTTCTTTGACTTCTCGTCCTCGGATTCGCCAGTGGATTCGGGCTCCCCGTCGTCTTCCTCCTCGGATTCATGTTTGTCCTTTTTTTTGGACGCTGACTTTGCTTCTGGTTTGTTCTAGAAAAGGAAACGAAATTTAGTATGTTCCCGGTAGATCGACTGAAGCCCTCTCTTACCTTGGATTTGCTTTTCTCGTCCGCAGAAGAGCCGCCTTCATCGTTGCCGGATCCCTTCTTGGGTCGCTTTTTCTCCACGACACCTGATTCTTGGGACGACGAGTCATCATCCGAGATGTACTCCTTGCTCTTGTACGATCCCGATGTGTTGACTGCCTTTTTAGTCGGAGATTCCTTCTTCCTCTTGACGGCTTTACCGCCCTCATCATCGCTACCACCTTTTGTACCGCCAGCCGCATTGTAGTCCTTCATTTCATCAGCATATCGCTGCTTATCTTTGGCTGCCTTCTCCTCCCACTTGGACTTGTCTTTCAGGTCGCGCCAGATCTCGCCTGCTTTCTTCGCGATTTCTGTCACCTTGATGCCGGGATTATCCTTTTTGATAGATTCACGATTATCGTTCAACCAGAGCATGAAGGCGGTTGTGGCACGTTTGGGTTTGTTGGAATCTTTTGTTTTCTTTTTAGTTTTCCTCACCGTCTTCTCCTTTCGCTCTTTCTTCTCCTTCTTTTCCTTCTTTTCTTTCTTTTTCTCTTTTTTCTCGAGAGAATCTCCGTCCCCACCGCCACCGCTCGCATCACTGTCATCCGAAGAATCGCTTTGCGCGTTACTATCATACTCTTCAGCGACGTCGGACTCATTCTCATTCGGTTTGAAGTCCTCGTCGGTGGACTCGTCTTCCGAACCTTCATCATCATCGTCGTCCTTCTCACGAGCTTCTGCCTTTACGCGGGCAAGGTATGCATCTGGCTCATTCTCATTGTCCGAATCGCCAAAGTCATCCTTATAGGCACCCTTATCGTTCTTGCCGGTATTCTTCACGTGAAGCTTCTTCTTCTGGATGAAGTCGAATAGCTTAGCGTATTCCTCCTTCTCAATACTGCTAAAGGTGTGGACTGTTCCTGATTTAAGTTCAATTTCAAAGTCAAAACTACGAGTGGAACCACCGCTTCGGGCAAAGTTTACCGTCGCAATCTCCTCGAAGCGTATATGAATTGGCGGCTTGTGAACGTAGATGAAACCGCGTTCCAATGGATAGAGGTAGCCTGCCGCGGCTTTGAATGAACAACCAACCGCTGGAGTTCCCGAATGACTATAGAAAATGAAGTGAAATCGAGGTATTCAGGTAGCAATCTTCAACTTACCCAATGAAGTTCCCAGGTCCAGTGATCTTTCTGTTTATGAGAACCTTCATGATCTTTCCCATCACCTCGTACACGGGCCCCGAAAGCTCCTTGGTGATCTTGTTATCATATTTCTCTTTCAATTCCTCCTCGCTAAATGGCAGTTCGATCGTTATGTCTTCCTCCGGTCCGAAGAGCAACACCAGGAAATGATAACGCGTCTGGCCCTGCTTGATCGGAGGATCCAGCGAGAGGACAAAGAACATTTGACGATTATCCTTGTGCGGTAGAAGGAACAACCGCAGAACAGTCGACATGGGAATCTTGTAATCAAATGTCTTACCATGAAGCTGGAAGAATGTCGAGAATATTTTGATATCATAACGCCCACGCGGTGTTAGGCAGTGGATTTCTCTAAATATAGCAATAGCGTCACCCGACACCGAGATAACCGAAGCCTTATTCATCACATTGTTCTGGAAGTTCTCCACCGGATCGTTCTCAGCCGATTCGCTTGTTGGAATATGAAAACGCATTTCCATGAGACCAACAGGCGCGTCGTCATTCTGATGAAATTCCAATGTGACTTCGTTCTTTCCGGTCGTGCACTGTGACACATGGCTTAGGGGAATTTCAAACGATGTCTTTGTATCCATGTCGAAGCTGAGAATTGAACCGTTGAATCTCGCCGTGCCCCAGTTCCAGCCACGAACACAAAGCTCCTTCTCCAACATGTCGAGATTGTAATTCTTTTTGAAGAATTTTGCAATTTTCTCACTATCGTTCTCCTTGAAGCCGCAAAATCGATGGAGATGACCGTTCTTTGTGAAGACTCGTAGGCCCCAGGAGCCGATTAGTTTCTGCGAGTTCACAAGTTCGATATCGGTGGAGTTTATCTGTTCGACTTTTCCGGTTTTGTTGTTCTTGAACACGAGATTCTGATCGCCGAGTTTAAGGCGTCCCGGGGTCTAAGAGACAATGTGATTTGCTTATTGATGCCGTGAGTGTTTCAAGAGCTTACCATTACTCCCCGGACCTCTGCTTGGATATCGTTATACTCTAGGGTTTCCATTTTATCCGTTTAATGATTTATCTGATAGAAAATTTCAATTAATTGTGAAAATAGAAACGCAAAAAGTAACAGACGTTTCGCGGTTTTAAATGTCAAGCAAACAAATGCGGTCAACTTCATGTATTTTGACACTTTACAAATGTAATAATCCCTACCAATGATGTGCGACCTCAATATGGATGCGATATATATAAAAAAACAATTTCTAATAAAAAAAAGGAGAATCCTTGATTACAAAATAATTATTAAAAATTCATGGATCGATTTATAATATTAAGTTCTCCCCGAGCATTTCAAGGGATAAATAATGCACGTAAAATGATTCAGTTCATTGAATATTTATTAGCGTCTTCCATCACACTGAACGTAGGCATATGCCAAACTGACAAATCAGTTGAACCACAATAAAACAAGAACTGCGTTCCCAACATTTCGGGATGTCGCCGGAAATTTCACTTTACTAAATGAAAATTCAATAGATTTAACACATCGGTACAATGAATCGGCCAAAGATCACATTTGGGAAGATAAACCTGAACTTAAACAGTTCGGCCGACACGAAAAATGACAAAGCTGAGGAAGGGGAGCAATCGACCAGTCAAGGTATGTATGCATACAAATCCTAATATCCTTCTCACCAATGTCCTCCTGATTAGAATAGGTTTTAAAAAGTTCGGAAAAGATCAAATGATCCGGCAAATCGACGATGTGACATCTGATCTCGAAAGTCAGCACCTGAAAGAGGTCATGGGGATTTCCGGCTTCGGACGCAAAGCGAAGACATTTGATATAAATGTAGGTTCCTGAAGCTAAATATCTTTCATCTCGTAAATGTGGTTTTATATTTTAGGCCGAAATAGAGAAAGCACGTCAAGTTGCCCCCACGAAGACCAACAGTACCGACGAGAACAACCCGGAGGCGGAGAAGAACGAGGAAAATGAAGATGAAACGATTGGCCCATTGCCTCCATCCGATGCGGCGAAAGACAAATCTACCAATGAAGATGGTGATGAGGACGAAGATAACGACTCAGATGATGACGACGACAAGTTGGAGAACAAAATCCCCAACACGCATGAAGTTCAGATGCAACATGGCACTCGGGCCATTCTAGCCCTAGCTGGAGATCCGTCGGGCGGCCGGTTGGTATCCGGTTCCATCGACTACGATATGTGTTTCTGGGACTTTGCTGGCATGGACTCGTCGATGCGAAGTTTCCGTACAATTCAACCGTGTGAGAACTACCCAATTCGCGCCCTACACTACTCGGTCACGGGAGACATGATTCTTGTGGTGTCCGGTAACTCACAAGCGAAAATTCTTGATCGAGATGGTTTTGAAAAAATGGAATGCGTCAAGGGCGATCAGTATATTACCGACATGTCTAAAACGAAGGGTCACACTGCACAACTGACTTCAGGCTGCTGGCATCCATTCACCCGCGAAGAGTTCCTCACCAGCTCTATGGACGGGACGCTCAGAATTTGGAATAATTTCCGATCGAAGGAGCAGAGGATCGTTATAAAGACCCGAGCACAAGGTGGACTCAAGACAGTGCCCTCCTCGTGCGCGTTCAATCGTGATGCGACCCTTATCGCCGCCGGCTGCGTCGATGGATCCATTCAAACATGGGACACGCGGAAAATGTTCGTTAATACGACACATTGCGTGCGGAAAGCCCACCAGAAGGGCAGTGAAATCTCTTCCATTGTCTTTTCCTACTTGGGCCATCAGATTGCCACACGATCATGTGATGAATTTATGAAACTCTGGGATTTACGGAACCTAAAAACGTGTCTAAATGCCTGGGAAGGCCTCTTTTCCCGCTATGACACGACAGATTGCTGCTTTAGCCCGGATGATCGTATGCTTGCAACGGGTGAATCCCTTTCAAAAGGACAGAATGAAGCCAATTTGCATTTCTTTGATACACAAACCTTCGAGACGGTCAAAACCATTCCAGTCACTTCTTCGCATATCATTAAAACCCTCTGGCATCCGAAACTGAATCAAATCTTTGTCGGTTGTGGTAACGGAGTGGTCAAATGTTTCTACGACGAACGACGGAGTTTCCGCGGTGCCAAACTATGTGTCGTCAAAACCTATCGTAAGAAGAAACACACAGAGATGGTCGGCGTGACGCAGATTATCACCCCACACGCATTGCCCATGTTCCGACAAGAAAAATCGAAATCGAGTCGCAAGAAGCTTGAAAAGGACCGACTGGATCCCGTGAAGTCCAAGAGACCTGACTTACCGATCACCAGTGGACAAGGTGGGCGTGTTGCCTCCTCCGGCGGAACGCTTAGTTCGTATGTTATCCGGAATCTCGGTCTCAGCAAGCGTGTGGACGACGATCAAGACCCTCGCGAAGCCATCCTCAAATACGCTAAAGAGGCTGAAGAAAACCCCTACTGGGTCGCCCCAGCATATAAACAAACCCAACCCAAGCCGATCTTTTCCGAGGAACCCGATGCGAAGAAGGCAAAGACGGAGTAGGAGGACATCCTCTGTTTTTTTTTTTTGTGTATTAATATACAAAAGAGAAAATAAAAAGAATTTAAACCCTAACTACTAGCTCGTTCTCATTTTGCTTCTGCTGAAGCTAATGCGTCTTGCAGACGATAGCTGTCGCTGGCAATCTTCCACTTATCCTCCTGCGCGGTAATTATGAACGTCTGTTGGAACTGTTTGACGGGATTATCTTGGTACTTGACTGTTCCGCCCGCTTGGATGGCATACGTCAGCTGTCCAGCTACGGCTTCGTCGATGATTGGCTGGGCATTAAGCGTGTATAGATTATGCTCCGATGCTGGCAGTTCAATGAGGAGTTTCTGAATGTTATCCTTGCCAGTTGCACCGCTACCATTCCACACAAAAACGCCTGTATCCAGATAGAGTCTGTTCATTTGCTGCAATATAGAAACATCATTCAGTAAACACCGGCGTGGTTGTTGTGAAATTCCATCCTCACATGCCGCCGTTTGTCAAAGCTCTGGTAGTAGAGTTTGGTGAAATCCTCGGCCGTACGACAGCAAGCTTCGACTTTACCACGGAGCTCCTAAAGCCAGCATAAGTGGAAATGGTGAATAGCCCAAAAATATTTTTGAAACTCACTTACCGAATCCATTTTTAACTTAATTTAATCAAAATATCAACGAATAAACAATGCAAACCAATTTTCGCGAAATGTCAGATGTGAAATGTCAAGCCGGGGCATGTGTGAATGCATTCAGCTATCAATCGAGTACGGAGTGCATTCAGTCATGGCGGTCTGATACGAGCCTGTTGTCTCCCATTCAAAGTTGAATTTAACCTTTTCAATTTCAAAACCAAAATTAACAACGAAAGCTTAGAATATAATTTCGAAATGACAAATAATAAAATATGATTTGACGTATTTGAAATTTCGAACATAAAGTTATTTTCAGTTATAGATAATAATATTTTCTTTTTCTTGTTTTTATCGTTGGGTATTACCAAACTTCAAATTCAAAATGAGTAAAATTATAAATCCCAACTCAGTGGTCTCTCGGCGACAAAAGGCGAAAACAAATGATCTTATTAACAAATTTGTCAATGAACGAAATCAACCGCATTGGTATCGGGGCTTGTCAAACTTTCAACTTGCAGCGGCCGATAATATGCTTAGCAGTATCAGGGATGACAGTGAACAGGGGACATCACATCGCATCCGTAGAGACTTGATTATCCTTGGCGTAGTGCCTATAGTCTCTGGACGGAAGATCAAACTCGCCATGCGTTTGAGTCGTGGTAACGACTTGGCATTTTTATGGTTTCTAATGGAGCTGTACTATCGACCGAAAAGGAAAAAAGGTGAAGAGATCCGCAATTATACGGTCAACGAACAACTGATCATGTGCGCCATCGCACATTTAGATACAATTCCAACTCTACGCGAACTAAACCAGATCTTACCTAAGTATAAACCAAAGCCAAAGAAGGAACCACCATCGCCGCGAAAAGGCCCAAAAATTGATTACATCTTACCATATTTTGAGAAGCAACGACTTCCTGTTAAGTATGGAAAAAAACTAACACTACAGGTGGTGGATAAAATAGCTAAAATGGGACGCTACGATGCATATGTAAATCCAAATGACATCATACCAAGTGAGTGCACTCGATGGTTCGAAACGTATAAGCTGAAGAGTCACGAACGAGTTGCGAAAGGAATACTTGATGACTCAATCAATAATGCCGTCGAAAAGGCAGAGACCGGCAAGTTTAATGATGTTGATCCGATATTCTGCGCGCAACATATGGCTTTAAAGGCGTTGAAGGCCCAAATGCTCGATGAGATAGAAGTGGCTAGGGCGAGAGCTTATGAGAAATGCTTTGACCATGATGGCCGTATGAAAGACGTGAGTAACTGACTCAATTTATATAACGACCTTTCCAGGCATTCTAATCCTTTTTTATATAGAAATCCTACAAACGAGTTGTTGAGATGCTCGACAAACTCATTGAGGACACCCAGAACGACTTTCAACGGCTTGAAAAAAACATCAATCGAGGCTTAATGCCACACATCATCGAAGAAGAAAGTCTAAGTATACCCGTGTCCAAGGGCGGAGGGGGCATACCAAGCGCACTCGATTACGGCCATGCCGCCCCAACGGACGGGGAAAACAAATATTTCCAAGGCCCATCACCTCACACGCCGTATAAATTCAACTACGAGAAAATATTTGATATTGCCCCGAAAGATCCAATCAAGGAGGCTGTCCAATCAGCGCTAAACGGTGAAAGCACCAGTGAGGTGTCATTGGAAAACACTCGTGCAGTCAAAAAGTGCTGCAAGGAAATGTGGAAGGAGCAATTGGAAAAGTACAAAGCCGAATGCGCGCGTGAACTAAGGGAGAAAAAGAAACGACCAAAACCTAAGGAGGAACTGAATTTCCCAAAATCAGAAGACATTGATCCCAAAGACAAAGACCAAATACATGCCATACTCCAAATTGGGTTAAATGAACTGAAAAAAAACCGAAAATATGTTCTCGCCTCGCTTCCCGACTCATATAAGGTACCGGTCCTGAGAGTATGGGCCCGAAAACGTTACGGTTGGGCTTTCAAAAGAGATGAGAAACGAAAATCGTTCTATGAAAGCAAGAAGATCTTTACTGCGATGAACCAAGGAAACGTAAAGGTACGTCTACCGACTTTGGATGACGTGGCCGAAAATCGCGAAATCAGTTATTCCTGTCAGAAATATTTGTACAACAAGGTCAGTTCAAAGCGACTTTCCGATTAAGTTTCAGTTAATTTTACTTTCTTCCCGATTACAGAGCATGTATCTACGTAACAAATACTTGCGCAACTTCAAGACTAAGTTCTTGGAGATTGCTCGAGTTTATTGGGGCGCGGTACGTCCGTATCAGTGCTCAGGTGGACCGCCTAGAAATGAATTCTTCTCGTACTTGCCATCCAGGGAAAATGACATCCACATGTTCAGGCCATGGCGGAAAAATGAATATATTCGTGCCAAGGAGCAATGGGATAGACGACAGTACCTAAAACGACAAGAAAACAAATTCTAAATAGATTTAGTTCCTTTTTCCTTTAAATTTTACTGGTCTCAAGTTCAATAGTGATTTCTAGCATTGGGGTTATGTTGCTGATCAACGTTTGATCAGATGTTGCCTTCATAAGCCTATTGTACAAACCACAACGAACATTTGAAATATCTTAATTTTAGTTTGAGTTTGATCCGAAAGCTACTTCGATATAATGGTGATGCCACAGTAGCACACCACCGCCCGACCTCTCTCCAAAAAGAATCCTTTTCGATATAGACGACGTTAGGAAAAGAAAGGACGAGCAGCCCAATGATGACTCTTATGACCTTATAGACAGAACGTAAAGGGTGTTTTTTTAGAGCTTTGGTTTTCAAACTGGCAACATTATTTCTACAGATTGTTAAATTGACAATTGAAGGTTGATTTGTGGTAAGTAGGTTTCGCCATTTCACAATAAATTTGTTAACGCCAGAACAACGCGCGCGAATTGAACCATGAATGAAAACCATAATTCCGTTCGCCAAACTTTTCGTGCGCTACGTCAATTTTGCGGTCGACATAATCTTCGATCTGAGCACACGATGAATCGTTTTCGCACCACTTACACTCTAGTGGATAATACGCATCCTCAAAAAACGACAAACAGTGCGAAGAGAAGAAGTTCTTGCCGTTGGAGAGCGCAGTGTTGTGATGAATCCGAATGAGTCCAATCGCCATCGTGCACAGCAATTAGCGCCATGCCCATCCAATTTGTCGAAGATTTTACAGAAAGATTTTGGTTTAAAAGCTTATAAGATCCAGCTTGTGCAAGAATTCGAAACCGCGCATGATTCAGCTCATTTCCATCGCAAAATTTTATTCTCCGATGAGGACCATTTGTGGCCGAATAGATATGTAAACAAGCAAAATAGCCGAATTTGGAGTGGACACCCTTACAACCAATAAAACTCACTATTTGGGTTTTATGGGCTGGTGGAATCATCGATCCATATTTCTTTAAGAACGATGCCAAGCAGAATGTTACCGTCAATCGAGAGCGCTATGATTTCTGACTTCTTCGTTACTCAGTTGAATGGCATTGACATGACAGAGCTTTGCTTTTAACAAGATGGAGCAACATGCCACACTTTGAATTTATTTCGCGGTCAGCTTACTGGAAATTGAAAGTGTACGTATTTTCGGTGGGAAGAATAGTGAATAAGTCTCGAATAAAAAGGGGGTCCTTCTGTCCCCTTCGCTCTTCGGGCGCCTTGTCAGGGCGGAGAGGCTTAAGATGGCAATGACCTTGAACTAAGACCCCGAGAACTCTGAGTTTACATGAATGAATGGATAACCATATGGATGGTAATACTCCAGGTGGCACCCGCAATAGCGAAAATCCACCCGCGATCTCCCTGATCGCGGCCGGGGCAAGGATTCTGGACGCCCCACCACTCAATCTCGACTCTCCGTCAGCCCGGAACGACACCGACTCCTGCGACTCATTGTCCGACTATCTAGTTGGACTGGGCATGAGTGGTGCAACCAACAGAGGCGACACCGACGATGGCGCGGCACGGGAAACTGCTAAGGTTGAACGAGCCCCAGAATTGGGACGTACTATAGATTGCACTGCTAAGTGCCAAAAAGAAGGAGAAAGAGGTGTGCTCGAAAATTTGAAGATTGAAGGCGAACCTCTGGGGAAAGAGGTCAAAATGATTAGATCGGCGGAGATATCCCCTACCGAAACCCTTTCGACGCTCTCATCTACAGCCCCGGCACTTCTTGACGGCGCGCAGCGCAAAAAGCGTCGGCTACTGGTAAAGGCTGCAGGAGGCAGAAGCATGCCAGCATTTTCGGCATGCGCCTCAAACACTCCTCCTCTTATTGATGACGGTCAAATCCCCAACAAGAGCTTGCCAGGTTCCAAAATTGACGGAGCTGAAGGTGTTTAGGGTCCTGTTATGGCCGGCGTTACCGCCGAAAAGGGCGATGATGCTGACAGACAAACTTTGATCGCAGAAAGCAAAGCAGTTTTGGATCCCAACAAACTTCAAGCTGGCAGATCTGTCGGCGTCGGAAGGGTGCAGGAGCTCGAACCGGAAAAGGTAAGAGGGCTCGCAAACGGAAGACGGCCGCCGGGGACAACCTTGCTGGTAATAGAGAACGTGATGTCTCCTCCTCCGACGTGGCGGCGGGTAATCGGCGTCCGTAGGTACAACAGATCAACAAAGATCAAAGCAAAAATCGACCGTAAAGAGTGGAGACAAGAACCTCTCCTACAAAGAGGCAGTCATCCCCTCTGAAAATGTCAGGATAAGGAAAGCTGGCAGTTACAGCAGAATGACCAGCGCAGATTGCCAACACTGCGAGAATCGTCTACTGGATCTAGCTTCAGTAATAGGCCTCTGTATTCAGGCTGAAGGTTCTGCTCTGATGAATGGTACCTTCGTGGTGAGCTGTTGCTCACAGCAGACATCTGCCTGGATCAGGAGCATGGTAATGAAAATCCCTCCCCTGGGAACTACTACCTATCAGGTAGTTAGTCTCCCAAAATTAACGCGCGCCATCTGCTGGATTCCGGGAAAACCTGGAAACAGACTGGATGTGCTGACGCGACTATGTGCGCAGAAATCGGGACTCGACACGAGAGCCTGGACTGAATATTCCTACAAAGAGAGTGAGGGCTCTTAAAAAAAGAGGCTTTCACTCTGGTTGTAGGATTGGACAACGGCCTGAAATCCGCGTACGACTCACGTCCCTACTTCGGCCTTGGTAGGATTTTATTCCATTTTGATGTCAAGTAATCGAAGGATGCTCCGCAGTCTAAATCTATGATTGCAAGGCTGCTACCGCTCTTCTCAGTAGCAGCATTGCATGCAGTAGTACAAAGCATCACGTATCTATTCAGGAACCATGGGCGTGGAATAAACACCTGTGTGGTCTTGGTGGTATACATATGGAACGTTTAGGTTTTCCGCTTCGAGATGTACCAAACAAAGTTAAACATGCCAACAGTAATTTAAAATAATTCCATTTATTTTAATGAAGCTTGTAAAAGTTACTCCAGCAAAAATACAAAACCAAAATACAAAACCCACGCATGGGACGACCGCACTCGCTGCACTTCCAAGACCCACTGCCTCCGTCTTCTCAACTGTCTCCCACTCCTTCTTCTCTTCCCGTGTTATCGCCCCATCATATACACAAGACCACCGTTCCCTGGAATGACCTCTTTACTATTCAAACCCACCCACAGCAAAGCAACAACACAGCAAATCCAGAATATGTGCTGTGGAATGCGACGGCAGCGATGACCTGCTTCACTCCTACATGATGCTACGATTCTTTATGATGAGCGATCCGAAAGGCCTAGGGTCTACCTCATCATATTGAATACACTATCGGCAACCAAACTTGTCAATTCTGTGGACAAGATCTGGTGGCTACTAGAGTTAGCTACAAAGCGCACGGAAAAATTGAACACTTCGTCGTGACATATGCTTACTTTCCCTACGACTTGGAACCCCGCCACCTAGGTGGTTTCTGAACTCGTAGAGTACTGTGAAGCTAGAAAGATCGGAGAGGAGACCATCTTTTAAACTTCACTCTTTCATCTGACCTTATCATCAACAATGTTGGCTCTCACCCAACCTTTGTGACGGCGAGACGACAAGAAGTGATTGACCTAACCCTGTCTAAGAGGCATATGAAGGCCATCACTAACTGGGGAGTCTTACCAGATGTTACGCTGTCAGACCATAGATATATCGAATTCCAATTGAAGTGTGGGATCTCCCCCTCGCAGCCCAAGCGGAATCCGAGAAAGACGGGCTGGGTACGATTCAGAGAGGAGCTTGAGAAATCCACTCAAGCCCTGCCTAAACTCAGAACAAAGCAATTGGTGGAGGATGCCGTTCATAACCTGAGCAGCGCCATCACGAACTGTTTCGAACTCGCATGTGCTGTCAAAAAATTGGTTCCCTGGTGGAACGCTGAGCTTCAATGTCTTCGCAGGGAGGCCAGAAGTCTCCAGCTGAAATCGAACTCGGAAGATGACTAAATATCGATCGAAGCAAAAGGAATATAAGAAGCTTATACGTAAATCGGGGAATGATTCCTATAAGTCCTTCTGCGAAGAGATCAAATCCCTGAGCGCGACCAGTAGGTTGGTTAATGTTCTCAAACGAGGAAAATCGACAAAGCTGGATGTACTCAGAAAGTCTGATGGTACCTTCACCGAAACTCTTAGTTTACTGTTTCAGACCCATTTCCCGAGAAATCAGACTGTCATCGGCTCGTTGCACACTCCCTCATAGGAAACTGCGACGGAAACGATGTAGACAACTCGACTCATAGCTGATATGTTGCGTCACGCGTGGCAACTACTGAGGCCATGGAATTTGCTGTGACATCTTTCGATGGCTTTAAGTCGCCGGGCACTGATGGGATATACACTGTTATTCTGCAAAAAGATATTAGACAGCTGCTTCCTACTCTGAAAAGAATTTTCACTTCTAGCCTGGCACTTGCCTACATACCTATTCCATAGCGCGGTGAAAGTGGTCTTTAATCCCAAAACAGGGAAAGAAGATTACTCACTCGCCAAGAGTTTTAGACCAATCAGTCTAACATCCTTCTCAAAGCATGAAGAGATAAGTAGAGTTGCGCGTGCGCAAAGTTGTCCTTCGAATGCATCCTCTGTCGGACATGCAACATGTTTATCAGCGCGGAAAAACCTGCGAGACTGCGCTTCAAAACCTAGTTGGAAGAATTGAATGGGCTCTCGAAAGGAAAGAGTACGTACTGGGCATTTTCATCGACATTGAGGGAGCTTTTGATGACGCTACTTTCGACAGCATGTGTAACGCTGCTAAACGGCATGGCGTAGATGAAGCACTGGTTTTGTGGATCAAAGCAATGTTTGCGCACAGGACATTGATCGCTGATGCAGGCCTCGAATGGCGATTTATTTTTCAATATAGCCTCCTCTTAGCTCGATACACTTGGCCCAGCGATGCTCCAACTTCTTTAACCCGTCTGAAAAATACGTTTTCTCGAGGTCTGCAAAGTAGGCCCCCGTGGCGGCGATGACCTCCTCATTCGACTGAAATTTCTGGCGAGTGACTTTTTCAAGTTTGGAAACAAAAAGAAGTCGCACGGGGCCAAATCTGGAGAATACGGTGAAACATATATGAAACATGGTGCCACTAGCATTATGGTATGGGATTGCTCCTCGTACTCTGGTGTAGGTCGCATGTACCGCATAAATGGTGTGATGGACCCACACGTTTATGTGAATATACTTGAGGGAACCATGCTGCCTTACGCAGAGCAGGAAATGCCACTCAGATGGGTCTTTCAACAAGACAACGACCCGAAACACACCAGCAAAAAAGCCAAGGAATGGTTTCGGGCTAACAATATAACCGTCATGGACTGGCCTGCCCAATCACCTGATCTCAACCCAATAGAGAACCTTTGGGCGAATGTGAAAAAAGTGGTGGCAGCTTCAAAACCCAGAAATAACAACGAACTCTGCGTCACCGTGAAGACAGCATGGCAAGATATACCCCTGGTGAGATGTCAGGTTTAGGTGGATTCCATGAATCAGAGATGTAAAGCCGTATAAAGAACAAGGGGTCTACTACCAAATATTAACTAATTTGAGTCGAAGACTCTTCGGGCCGGAGTGGTGATGTCCATTCGCTTTACATGGCCCAGCCATCTTAGACGTTGGATCGATGTCGTTGTAGAGCCCGTACAATTCTTGGTTGAATCTTCTTCTTCACTCTCTGCTTACACAAACAGGACCAAGGTTAGGTTAGGTTAAAGAAGGGGAGTGTGATGGTTGACTATCACTTCTACTCGGATGCCAAAGGGCTCATTGTTATTCCCTTCATTTGTGGAGTACACATAGTAATTAATCTGTCCTATCACGTGATGGCTGAAACCACCCCGTGCTCTTTATGAATTTTAGAAGATCCGATATATCTGCATTTGCTACGTCCGCAATCTTTGTAAAGAACTTTGGCCCAGTGAAGCTAGGGGCCGATTCTGGAGAGCTGGGCAGTGGCAAAGCAGATGTTGGATCTTCTCGCTTTCTTCCTCATCGCTGCAGCTCCAGCAGAGATCGCTGTATCCCGAGTTCCATTTCCGGAGCATTGTTCCGATGGGACAGTGTCCTGTGATCACTCCGATAAGCATGCGGATAGAGTTTCGGTCCAGCGCCAAGAGCTTCCTTGCTTTTCCGATATTGAGCTCTGGCCACGATGATCTTGTTGTGTGACTGTCGTTTCTTGTAAGCCAAGACGAGTTGGCTTCTTTTATATTTGTGTCATTTAGGATCCGGCATAATGCGCTGATCGCTGGTTGCAATGACGTGTCCGCTTCGCTGATGTCCATTTCAGACCCTTGCCTGGCCAATTCGTCCGCTAACGAGACCAATGATTGCACGCAGAATTTTCCTCTCGAAATGCCCAAGAGCCTCTTCCTCCGCTTTCGATAACGTCCAAGCCTCAGCGCCATAGAGGAGAACCGGGATGATTAAGGTTTTGTAGAGGGATACCTCCGTTTTTCGAGAGAGGGCTCTACTACGCAATTGCTTCTTGAGCCCAAAGAAGCAACGGTTGGCAAAAGTTGTTCTGCGTTTTATCTCAGCGCTGGTGTCGTTGCTGCTTGTCACTATCGAGCCAAGGTAGACGAAGTCTTTGACTACTTCAAAAATATAGCTGCTGAAGGTGACGTTCTGACCAAGAAGTCGGTGTTGCGCGTCTTTCTTTGATAACAGCATATACTATAATTGGTCTTATCCCCATTTACCCTTAGACCCACTTTAGCCGCTTCTGCTTCAATGCTTGCAAACGCCTCATTGACGTTTCGCTTTGTCCATCCAATAACAATCCAATAAATAGTCCTGCACGATCGTTCCAAGTATGATGTTAAAGAAATCACATGACAATGCTTCACCGTGTCTAAATCCTTTTTTAGCATCGAAGGTCTCGGTTAGTTCTCATCCGACCTTCATGGACCAGCGAGAATTCTCCATAGTCATCCTGCACAGTTTAACGGGGGCTGGGATGTTAAAACTTCACATGGCTCTGTATACCTCGTCTCTATAAACACGGCTTTAAGGTCGACAAAGAGGTGGTGCGTGTCGACCTGAAATTCATGGTCTTCTCCAAGATCTGCCGAAGTGTAAATATTTGGTCTATCATGGATTTTCCTGGACACTGGTAGGAACCTATCAGATTGTCCACGAACAATTTCAGGCACTTATACAGTACGGCATAGATCTTGTACGCAATGTTCAGGAGACTTATCCCTCTGTAATTGGCGCAGTCATAGGGATCTCCTTTCTTATGAACTGGGCAAACGATGCTGAGATTCCATTCATCGGGCATGCTTTCCTCCGTCCATATCTTACAGATGAGTTGATGCATTGCCAGCTGCTTAAAATAGTTCAGCGGGGAGTCCGTGTGCTCCAGCAGCTATATAAGACCTAAGTTTCGACATCGCTATCTTGACATCGTCTAGGTCGGGTGAACGGGATTCTTTTTCGTCTTCGTCCATTGTGAATGGTTCGTTCTGCCTGTCGGGGGTATTTTGACTATCATCCCCGTTATGCAGTCTGTAGAAGTGGTTTTTCCACAGTCTCAGCATCGACTGTGACTCCAGTATTAGTTGCCCGTGTTCATCTCTGCAGACTTCCGTTCTGGTTTTATAGCCTTGGCATGTTCGTTTTACTTTTGGGTAAAACTTTCGAACGTCGTTCCTGCAATAGCATCTCACCATCTCCTCGATCTCGCGCTTCTCGTGCTCCTTTTGTTTTCTTCTCAGAAGCGCATGGCCGTCCCTAATTTTCTGTTCACAAAGCTCGCGGGCAGCTCTCGTCCGTCGAAGCAGTGTAGCCATGTATGCATTCTGTTTCTCTACATGGGCCTGTCTGCACTCGTCATCAACCCAGGGGTTTCAGAAAGGTGGTGGCTTGAAACCGAGTACTTCTAAGACGGCCTCTCTGATGGCGTTCTGACAACGTTTCCATTGCTGTTCTATGGTTTGTGCAGATTGCATGGGGTCTTGAGAGAGCTTGAGGAAGACTTGATCGGCAAAGGTCCTGGCGGTCTCTTGCGATGCAGCTTTTCGACGTTAAATTTTGGTGTTCTTACTCGACTCCGTTGATTCCGAGAAATTCGCATTCGTACCTTCGCTACAACAAGGTAGTGATCCGGGTTAATGTTGGCTCCTCGAAAGGTTCAGACATCTAGGATGCTGGAGAAGTGTCTGCCGTCGATCGTGATGTGATCAATTTGGTTGGTTGTCGACTGATCGGAAGACCGCCAACTTCCGTTATGGATGTTGAGGTGTGGGAATCGTGTACTTCCTACAACGAGATTACGTTCCGCCATAAAGTGCACTAGCCTGAGTCCGTTTTCTGACATGGTGTTATGTAGGCAGTGCCTTCCTACGACTCGTTCAAAGATAGCGTCCTTATCCAGCTTCGCATTGAACTCTCCTAGAATGATTTTGGTGTCATAGACCCAGCTATTGGGGCATATGTTCTGTCTAGGAGATCATAGAAGTCATTTTTGTGTTGGTCGTCTTTCTCCTCTGTGGGGGCGTGGACAAATATTAAGCTTATATTGCCGAAATATGCTTTAATGCGGATAGTTATGAGGCGTTCGCTTACATGCCGGAAGCAAGCCTCGAATAACAAATACGCATCCGGATAAGCGTTGTTTATTTTCTCTGTAGCAGTTTCCGTAGTAGATATCACAGTTTTTCATCCTCTTTTTACCTGGCCCATCCCATCGCACATCTTGGAGTGCGGTAATGTCTGCCTTATAGCAATCTAGACCTGCCTGCGCCGTTCCTTATCGGCTAGAGCTCGAAATATGTTGAAGTAGCCGGAAATAAGGTGTTCACCAAGTAGTTCTCCTCGCTCGAACCGTGGACGCCGCCGTTGACTCCATATTGGGAATTCTTCCGCCGCCGTCCCGAGGAAGGAGCTGAGCCCTGGTGGCGACTCAGACTCCACCCTCTCTCGTTTGCTGCCCCCAACAACCTTACAAAGGGGTCTTCCGATCTACAGTTGAGGTACTAGGCACCCAGGAGCCACCGCGTGGAGGTGAGAGTAGGATTTGGTAGACAGAGACTGGTGTGCCTTCATATGTTCGCGTTGTCTACCCTTTTAGCACCAACGCGGTTTTTTTTTGCCCCGCAATTTCAAAATCTCTAACTTGGTCTCAAACTGAGCAGCAGGAAAATATATTCCAGGTTTTTGAAAACAATGTCTTAGGGGGGATCTATTCTTATGATGTAAAATAGGACGAAGAAACAGGCGAATGGGGAAAATTACACAATCAAGAGCTCGAGGAACTCTCCCTAGCCCCAAGCAATGTCTAAGACCAAGACCAAGACAAGTGGACGAATAGTCAAAATAATAATAAGGAGAAAACCGAAGAAAAAGGTGCCACGAAAAAGGTGAGTCCTAGAATAGATGGAACAGAACGGCCAAATATGGAAGGAATACACTCATGACAGGGAGGCTTGGCGAGGTCAACGAAGCTGGAACTTCCGAGTTCGAAATGCCCGTTGTGGCGGCCAAATTACGCACATATAACATTCTCCTTTATTCTCCTCTCCTCTTCTCTATTATTATCCTCTCAATTCTTATCCTGTACTCGTGCATTCAGTCTACGTTCTGACTTCACCCCGGCCGATTCATTTTCCTTTATCATCGCCAAATATTAAAATCAAAAATCTTTATAGTACACAAAAACATATTTTTATTTCCCCTTTTTCCCCGGTCAAACAATAAAAATATTTGGTCCTTCGATCCAGCTACATAAATAAATTTAAAAGAATCAGCAATAGTTTTCATCCTTTTCATTGCGTTATCGGGATTGTGTTCGCAGCAAACAGTGCAGAACGCACTCCGTTACTCCGTGTACATATGAATATTCGAAATTATACACAGCGAACAACGAGTGATCAAGCATCCCTTGTTTTTTGTACAGTTTCCTTACTATAGAGACGCCGTGTGTGTTTAGTTTAGTTCGGTGTTTCCTCACAACTGAAGGAACAAAACGATAACTCTTCCGAATATACTCGCACATATATATATATCCTTGCCACATGTCTGTTTTACTGAAACGCGATAGTGCGCGATAGTGCGCGATATGTCATTAAGCGCAGCTTGACCGCGAGCAAACAAGCTGAAATTAACGACGAAGCAACGTTGGTATAATTCTTCGTTCTACTAGACCATCAATGGAAAACCTTTTGCACAGCGCAAGAGCCGATCGATCTATCTTGCATCAGTGGCACTTTGTATATACAGGAAGCTGAAAGTGAACAGGGCGGAGAATGGTACAGAGAAGCTTTTGCTAATTTCACACATGCTGCGAAGATTGCAAAAGCCACGATTAAGTCAAGGCCAGATAACATGCAACGTCATACTAGCGCGGATATCAAGCTTCCACCCATGGACTTGCCACATTTCTCCGGTGACCCAAAATAATGGAGACTCTTTCGCGATGTTTTTACGTCATTTATCCATAGTCAGACAAATATTTCCGGGGCTCTCAAGTTGCATTATCTACGGTGCAGCTTGCAAGGTGAAGCTCTCAACGTGGTAAAAGTATTTCCCATAACCGACGACAATTACAGTGGAGCGTGGGAGTTATTAAGAAAACGCTATGATGTTGAACGTGTTATTGTAGACTCACACTTTCGGGCTCTTTTTTCCATTCAAAAATTGAAAAGTGAGTCCTCAGCTGATTTAAAGGCTCTCCTCGACAGCACTCAAGAACATTACTAGTCGCTTAAAGCACTTCAACACTCTCGTATCTTTCTTGGAAGTGAGATGCCGTTCCATGAAGAACTTGTGTACGAACTGTCTCACAGCTGGCCACGATCACGCTAATTGTCGTAGCAAAAATAACTGTCGCGTTTGTCAAGCACGCCACCACACGTTGCTACATCGTGAGGTGCAAATATCAGCCACAGCAATTACAAACATTTGCACTAGAAACTAAGTTATGGACAAAGCCGGAACATTTCAACCAGCGAGGCTGCTTTTTGACAATGGCTCACACTTAACATTCGACGCCGAAAGCTCTGTGCAAGAGAGCTCCCACAACAACCACAATCGAGGTAACAGGCGGTACAGCAGCTGGAAACTCCAAAGGTGAAGTTCAAATTAACATCTCATCGGTCGATGAAAGCTTTGCAACAACTATTCGTGCGCAAATTCTCCCTAAAATAACAAACAATATACCATCTGTTGCATTACATGAAGTTCGTTGGCCTCACATTGAAAAACTCCAATTAGCTGACCCTCAATTCCACACGCCAGCAACTATTGATATCCTCCTAAGAGCAGATGAAATGGGCCAATTTCTGCGAGCTGGCTTAATTAAGGGATTTATCGGCACTCCTTGCGCTCAGCTGTCAATACTCGGTTGGGTATCGGTTTTCTGCTTACTGATACTGCTTTGGCAAAGGCTGTATCTAAATTTTGGCAAGTAGAATCCATACTTGCGTAACTATCAAAGTACGTAACTATTGAAGAAAAACTCTGCGAGGAACACTTCAAGCAAACACATTATCGCCAACAGGATGGTAGGTACGTTGTCAAATGTCCGTTTGAACCTGATTGTCTCCTCGGTGAATCACGTCGAGCTGCTGTTCGTGCACTATTTCGCATGGAAGCGCATTTCGCTAAAGATGAAGATCTTCGAACTCAATACAGGGACTTTATACACGAATCCATCGAACTGGGGCATATGGAAGAGGCATATCCAATCTCCGTCCTCACAGAACATTACTATATGCCTCACAGAGCCGTCATCAAGGACACGAGCACAACAACGAAATTAAGAATCGTTTTCAACTCGTCTTGCCGCACAAGTACTGGATTTTCTCTAAACAACTCTCTAATGATAGGTCTACAGTTACAGCCTGATCTGTTTACAACACTACTACGATTATGCACTCATCGTTTCGCTATGAGCGCCGATGTAGCACAATTGTATCGCCAGGTACGACTGGATCCAGAACATCTCAATTATCAACGAATTGTCTGGCGCGATTCTCCTGAGGACGACATCAAAGACTACTATTGACGGTCACCTACGGAGTGGCTTCAGCTTCCCATCTTGCAGTAAAGTCTCTTCAGCAAACCGCAATCGACGAAGGCCAAAACCACCAATTAGCCACATAAACCATAATGCACGCTTTTGATATGGACGATTTGCTAACCAGTTGTTTCAAAAAAGCCGACTTACATTGCCTACAAACAGAGATATCCGACCTTCTAAGCCGAGGTGGCTTTCATCAAAGAAAATGGTCATCGTATTCGCCACTTGTGCTCAACTCCATACCAGAGAATCAATGCGAAGCAACCCAAGCGAAACATCTTTCCGAAGCAAACAGCGTACGCACCTTGAGTCTTCAATGGGAACCTTCTTCAGACAAATTAGGCTTCACTGTTCAGGTTCATGAAATAAATCACACAAGTCTAACTAAACGTTTATTGCTTGCAGATGCCTCATAGCTTTTCGACCCGCTTGGATTACAATCGCCAAGCACAGTCATCCCGAAAATGTTGTTCCAACGTTTGTGGAGACCGAAAATAGATTGAGACGAGGCTATACCGCACGACGTCAAACCACAGCGGTTTCATTACAGGGAGCACATCACCTGCCTCGCAGCAATCAAAGTGCCGAGGAACTCCCAACGCTAACACCGAATTTCATGTCTTTGCGGATGCCTCGCAATCCGCATACGCAGCCGTCGTATATGTGCGCACAGTCGCTCCTGATGGTAACATCACCGTCTACCTACTTACAACGAAAATGAGGATCGCTCCCTTGAAGTTCGCAACACTATCTCTACCTCGTTTAGAACTGTGTGCTGCAGTGCTATTGGCGCAATTCGTCACACATATAAAGTCATCTTTACACCTTAACATCTGCAACATACACGGATGGACGGATTCAAGTGTTGCACTGGCGTGGATCCGTCAACCTCCTGGCAAATGGTGCACCTTCGTTGCAAACCGTGTGTCGCAAATACAGGAAGCAATACCCTCGACAAACTGGTTCCACGTTCCATCTCCGGACAACCCAGCCGACTGTGCAACACGAGGCATATCACCACAACACCTGGTCGACCATTCAATTTGGTGGAATGGTACGTCGTGGTTAAAGCAACACAAGACATCATGGCCGCCGCAACAACTCTTCACCACAAATTTAGATCAAAGAGCTCAACTATTTAGCGAGTGCCTTACCTCCGTCACCTATCCGGGAAGTAATCGATCGATACTCGACATTGACAAAACTGAAACGTATTACAGCGTATGTATTAAGATTCGCCCACAACGTTCGAGTTGCTATAGCAATGCGTAAGGATCGAGCTTTAACATATTGACAAACCACTCTACATCCCCATGAACTCGATGAAGCTCTTACTATTTGGATAAAGCTTACCTAGCAGCATTCCATCTCCGAAGACATTCAACGTATTAGATCCATCAAGCATGTTAGCCGCCAAAGCAAAATTCTACGGCTGCACCCGTTCTTGGACGAAAAAGGACTCCTCAGGGTGGGCGGACGATTGTGCAACGCGGCACTGCGATTTGACAAAAAGTATCCATTTCTACTTCCGGCAAATGCGAAATTGACCAAGCCCATCTGTGAAGACATCCATAAGGTAACATTGCACGCAGGGCCCTAAACAATGCAGGCCATGCTTTAAAGTCGTTTCTGGATTATTGGAGCTCGGAGCGCTTTACGACCAATTTCAAGGTCGTGCCTTCGATATTCACATGTACGCCAACAACAACTTATGGGCAACCTGCCGAAACCGCGAGTAGAAATATCCAAGGCATTTTATCGCACCGGAGTAAATTTTGCTAGGCCTGGGCGACTCCGTTTATCAAAAGGACGTGGCTCGAAAGCTGTGAAAGGGTAGGTAACTGTATTTATTTGCTTGTCAACTGGTGCAAAGCATTTGGAGCTTGCATGCGATCTCTCTACAGCATCATTCACTGCTGCATTCAAGCGTTTCGTTTCTCGCCGTGGCCAATGTGGCGAGTTGTACAGTTGCGACAATGACACCAATTTCATTAGGGCTGAGAAGGAGCTTAGAACAATGCTGGCAGATGCAATTAAAGACGAGAATTTGATCAAACATCTAGCTAACGATGGCACTATCTGGCATTTTAATCCTCCAGCCGCTCCTCATATGGGTGGGTATTGGGAGGCGGCAGTCAAACGTCTTAAGTATCATCTGCGCCGCACTTTGGAAGAGATTCTCTTGACATATGAAGAATTCACAACGCTATTGACGGAAATTGAGGCTTGTGTTAACTCAAGACCTCTTTGCACAATATCATCTGATGTGAATGATCTCGCTCCACTTATGCCTGGGCATTTCTTCATCGGGGTACCTCTTAAAACAATACCTGACGTGGTTGACTTTAGAGGAAGCATAAGAAACAGATGGCAACTTCTAACGCACTTATGGCAGCGTTTCTGGAGAAGGTGGAGCTCAGAGTACCTAGTGCAACTGCAGCAGCGTGCCAAGTGGTCTCGAACTTCCCCAAATTTCCGAATATCTAATTGTCGTTCGGGACGAAACGCTACCTCCGGTCAAATGGAAGCTAGGACGGATAACCAGCATTCATCCTGAAGCAGACCGCAAAGTGCGAGTAGTGACGTTGAAGACGGCAGATGGAGTGCTTACCCGACCGGTTGTTAAATAATCACCACTGATGAATATCGACGAAGATGACCGCTGAATATGAACGCTGTTTGAACGAAATTTTGTAGTTCGTTCCAAGGTGGGCGGAATGTGACGGCCAAATCACGCAGATATAACATTCTCCTTTATTCTCCTCTCCTCTTCTCTATTATCTCAACTCCTATCCTGTACTCGTGCACTCAGTCTACGTTCTGACCCGTCCGGTTCATTTTCCTTTATCATCGCCAAATATTAAAATCAAAAATCTTTATAGTACCTACACAAAAACGTCTTTTTATTTCCCCCTCTTTCCTCGGTCAAACTATAAACACCCGTAATAGTAATTATAACATAGTTGTGATGAGCCCATGTAACTTCCTTATTAGTTCTGATGGCGCTAGGTAGACTCCTGCGGCCTTGTCATTCTTACCATTCCAGTAATATGTTTCAATTAAGGTGTTTGGCTTGGTCTTTGCTGCGCACCAGGTCAGCTATACGCAGACATTCCGGGCTCCTAATAGCGCATTCAGTGTCCACTGGGTCAATATTTATTTTTATTAAAATCCAAGTAGAACGTTTCTCATTTCTGACTTTAATCACTCCCTTGTATATTAGGCTGGAAAAATAACTCCAAAAGCTCACTTTCACCGCACTACTCTATTCGTTAATTGGAATGCCCTAGAAAATAGATTTGACAGAACACCGTTTGACACGTTTTCAATTACAAAATCAAGCTCATTTCACTCGGTTGATCTCTAAATTTGCGTCTCCATTGCAAATTTGAAAGTATGGCACGAAAAAGTATAAAACTTGACCAAAGTTTAGTTCAAAAATTTATGAGCGATCGTAATCTGCCTGATTGGTATCGCGGTCTATCACAATTCCAACTTCAAGCCGCCGACTCATTACTGACCAGCATCCGAGACGATTCTGAACAAGGAACATCACATCGTGTACATGAACTTCTTATTAAGCTCGGCATCACTCCGGTCGTCTCTCATAAGAAACTCAAACTTGCCATGCGTCTAAGTCGAGGTAATGATCTTGCATTTTTGTGGTTCCTAATGGAACTCTATTATCGTAACTCAATTGACACAACGAAAAAGGGATGTGTCTACACGGTCAACGAACAAGTTATTATTTCAACGCTTGCGCATTTGGACACTGTGCCAACGCTGCGTGAATTGGACAAGTTGTTGCCGAAATATTCGCCAAAGCCACGGCGTGAAAAGGTACGTAAGAAAAGGACGCGTCGAATCGAATACATTCTTCCATATTTCGAAAAACAAACACTGCCTGTAAAGTGGGGTAAAAAGCTTTCAATACGAGAAGTCGACAATGTTGCCAAATTGGATTGCTATGAGAAGCGTGTAGATCCAAAGTTTGTCATCGCAAACGAGTATAACCGCTGGTTTGCCAACTACAAACTGGACAAGAGTAAACGGATAACGAAGAGGATACTCGACGATCAAATCGAACTTGTTGTTACCAAAGCAGAGTCGGTAAACAATCCGGAAATGAAACCAGTCTACTGTGCGCAGCATACAGCTGTCCAAGAGATGAAGAAACGGTTGCTAGAAGAGCTTCGAGTCGCTAGAAAGAAGTTATGCGAAAAATACTTTGATATGAACGGGAACCTTAAAGACGTATGTAAGTGAGCCTAACCGGACTCATCCTTCTGATATTGTCATTTTTCTACAGAAATCATATAAACGTGTCATAAAAATGCTCGACGCTGAAATCGAAGCAGCTGTATCAAGTTTCAAAGAGCTTGAGGAAAAGATGGATAGGGGTCTACTGCCGAAAACGCCAGAAGCGCCACAAATACCCGAAATAGAGGAACTAAAGGAAAATGCCAAGGACAATGTATCCACCATCAATGATAGGCTAGAAAGAAGGCAGTCCTTTGATTACGGTCATGCAATCGCCCCGACCAACAGCAGGAAATTCTTCCACGCCCCGACAGGTAATAAGCCTTTTAGATTCGACTACCAAAACATCTTCGACCTCGGCCCAAAGAATCTAATAAAAGATGCTGTGCGGACGGCCATTACCGAACGCAGCAGCGGCAATCTTTCGATTGACAACAATCGAGCCATCAAGGAATGCTGTAAGCACATCTGGGACGAAGAGGTGAAAAAGTTTAAAATCGAATACAAGCGGAAAGAGCGGGAGAAGAAAAAACAAAAGCCTCCCCCTCTGGAGCCAGGCTTGAAATTCGATGTCGACAAGATCAATCCGAGGGACGATCAAATGTTGGAAACAATGCTGTATGCTGCGATAAAGGAAATGCGAAAAAACAAGAAATTCGTCCTTGCGCAATTGCCAGACGCACATAAGGCTCCCGTGCTGAAGGAGTGGATGAAGAAGCGCTATGGTATGGTTTACACGCGAAAGGAGAAGCGGCGATCTTTCAAAATGTCCCAAAAGGTTTTCCATGTGATCAAGAAGGGATGCGTAAGTGTGCGACTTCCGATTCTAGACGATTTGGCCACGAACCGCGATCTGTCTTATTCGTGCCAGAAGTATTTGGTCAGAAAGGTAAGTTTATTTCTCAAGCATAAAACCGCTATATGCATTATGTATTCTTGTTTTCTCGAAGAGTAATTATCTGCGCAACAAGTACTATCAGAATTTCAAGGAGAAATTCCTTGACAACGCCCGGGTGTATTGGGCTGCGGTGCGTCCGTATCAGTGCTCGAACGGACCCCCGAGGAAGGAGTTCTTTTCGTACCTACCATCTGGAAAGACCGATATCTACATGTTTCGGCCATGGCGGCAGAATGAGTATATGCCAGCGAAGGAACAATGGAACAGGAGGCAGATGGCCAAGCAGGCAGAGCGGAAATTTTGAAAATACTCGTACTTTGAAAAATAAATTGTTTATGATGATAATAGTGAAACCTTTTAACTGAACTCGCATATGTAAGCACTTATTCTGTCGATCGGTTCGCGCTATAAGTTGGGAGGACTCCGTTGGTTTGAGGAGCAAATTGCTTTGCACGCCATTTTAAGTTACGGGGTAGTGCTACATAAGGTGCCAAGGCTAACTTGGCTTGAGTAACGATGATCTTAGGGGAATATACAAAGTACTATTTCAATCGAAGACGAGCAACAGGGGTAAGTGTACCACATAGTGCTCGGAACACGATAGTAGAGACATTTTAGATGAGACAGTGATTGCTAGAGGCTTATTGGTAAAAACTTATATACCGGTTGCGCTAAATTATTTTATTAATATCTAACTGGTCGACTTCTTTACTTCGCTAAGATTCTGACAAGATAATTGTGAAAGTCTAAGAAAAGCCAATATTTTCGTATTTACAAGCAATTGCAAAATAGTTAGAGTCATCTACAGACCCCCAAGTTTAAGGAACACCACCATTATAACTAACATCATAGAACGCTTCGCGGGCTACTATGAACATAATATTCTTTCAGTGATCTCAACATTTATCTGCAAAGCCGTAATCATTCCCAAGTAAATCGTTTCATAAACTTCTTAAGTTCCAACAACCTATTTGCAGTCAACAACTCGACTCCCATCCACTTGAGCCCTACAAACTCTACACTCATCGATCTGTTTATTGTCAATAGAACTGATCTCATCAACTTCTATAGCCAGCTTCATGTTCCCGGCTTCTCAAAACAAGATCTCAATGTCCTGTTTGTTACCTCAGTCATAGTAGATCAGAAACCACCAATGAGACGTACCACTTAAAATGGCCGTGGACGTTTGCCTACAAGCTGCAGCGACCACGTGGGAACCTGAAGTTCTGTCAAAATTATGTAAACAATCACCCACATTGTTATAATTACAAGAATGTGTGGCGGGAGTGCACTGCTATAAAATGAAATGAGCTCACACGTATTCACGAATAGAGTTTGTTTGTAACGGGTTTTTTCGCTACGAACCTGGACTTCTTTCAAAATTTCCTGGACGTACGAAAGACGCACGTCTCATTCTGGTTTCTGTAGTAGATCTTCCGTGTCGACTACAATCAGTTACCCAGACTTTAAATCTATCAACATGGCTAGTGTAGTGATTGCACTACATAAGTACATACTCGTACACTACATTCTCCATCATACGCCTTCCACTCCACCTCAACACACGCCGCTATCACTCGCATCATCTATCTACCGCCGCTAGATCACCGCCAACCATAATCATTGCTGTACGTAAATTGCATAAGGTCAAGAACTCCGGCGCCGATTCCCTCGTCATCCATATTATACTAATATTATAATCTATCTTCTATATATATAATACGCCAGTGAAGCCGCTTCTCCTCCTAAACTAAAAGTCGCACAAACAAGTTCGATACACCGTTGGAAAGCTTATGGTCTGAAGTGGCCGGATAAGGTTTAAAAATCATTCAAAAGTTAATTTAAACGCGATTTAAACTGGATTTAAGATTCAGCGCGTGGAAGCCGCTTCTCCTCCTAAACTAAAAGTCGCACAGGCAAGTGCGATACACCGTTGGAAAGCTTATGGTCTGAAGTGGCCGGATAAGGTTTAAAAATCATTCAAAAGTTAATTTAAACGCGATTTAAACTGGATTTAAGATTCAGCGCGTGATTTAGTAGCAATTAAAATTTCAGAAAAAAAATCAAACTTGCACGTGCAATATTTAGTAACATAATTTTTTTGCCAATTGAGCCGCTTTTTCTCTTAAATTAAACGTCGATCAATCAAATGCAATGCAACATTAGAAAATCATTGGTTTGTAATGGTTACATAAGAAATAAAATACAACAAAAAGTTAATTGAAAACGCGATTTAAACTGGATTAAAAATTGAGCGCGTGAAGGTAGCAGTTGAACTATGCCAATAAAATAAAATTCGCACGTGCAGTATTAATGCCTTTGGAATAATTACACAATTCTTTTTTCAATTTTTGCCAATAATTAATTGATGATTTAATTTTATTCGTCACATATCACTGACAACAAACTGATAAAAATAAAATAACTGTTTTTAAACTAAGGTGAGTTGTGAACATCAGAGGCATAACTTACAATTTTATTTGTTATAGAACAACCTAAATGCCTCGAAGAGTGCGTTCGCGTCCTTCAGGTGAAACTTTAAGAGCCACCCGCTCACGTCTACAGCGGAATCGACGTAATTTATTGTCTTCTTTAAATGCTGCCGTATCATTTAGAAGTTTTTCAACTGTAGCTCTTCTTTTTTCAATTTTTGCCAATACTTAATTGATGATTTAATTTTATTCGTCACATATCAATGTGTTGAATAAACCCTGTAAATTTCAATACAATACTAATCCCATAAAAAATCCCCAAAATTACACCTTTTTTTCGGCCTCTAGAGTGCCTTACCATCAGGCATGCCATTTCAATTCAAACGTCTTCAATTTCCCGTGCGTTAATCCTTTGCTATGACCGTTAATAAAGTTCAAGTACAAGCGTTTCAAGTGTCTGGAGGGAATTTGGAGGAACCGTGCTTTTCTCACGGACAATTATACCAATTTGATTCAATGTTAATATTCATGGGTAGCGAAGCACGCCGGGATCCGATAGAAGGGTATATTATATTACTATTCTAAATACTGTTATTGAACTTATTTCATTTTCACTCCTCTTAGTAAAAAACTGAATTATTTCTGGGGCGGTACGAAGTTCGCCAGGTCAGCTAGTATATATACAGGGTGTCCCACGAGCAGTGTGCCAAAAAGCTAGAGCGTGTAGGTCTGGTCAAGACAAGAAAAAAATCGTATGGGAGGGGGGGGTCTATTCCCCCCCTTTAGCCGGGAGGGGCAATTTTCTAAAAAATTGACTTAATTTGGAAAAAAAATTATTAAAAATCAACAGTTACATCCACAATGCCGTGATATACTTTTTTGTAAAGCCAGAAACCTCTTCTTTCATCTTGTTTCTAAACGAAGCTGTTTTAAGGAATAGTTTTTGAGAAATTAATTTTCAAACTCAAAATTTTGAAAAAAAACTGAAAAAAAAAAAATTTCGAACTATTTTTTTTCAAAATTGTATGTAATTAAGTATTAATTTTTTGTCCAAAATTCAATTCTCTTATTAGTTTTTAGTTAAAAACAGAAAACCGGATGCAAAAATGTTTTGTAGTTTTTGAGAAATTAAAAAAAAACCCGAACCATTTTTTTCTAAGAAAAACCTTTTTTTTTGGTTTTAACGCGCCTGGACTTGTAGGCAAATTAATGTATTAAACATTGACCTCTTTTTTATTATTTTTAAAAAATTTGGAGTTTTATGAGGATTCAATAAACCGGCACAGTATTGGAATAACCCTGGATTAATCCTTTTTTTTCATTGATAACGCCTGAAAACTGACCTGCCAATTTCATCTGGGTCCGCCCGCCGCCAATGGGTTCAACCGGCTAGGACCTTAAGACAATAAAACCTCAATTTTTGGATTTGAGAGGATAGCTATTATGCTTGGAGTACCATTTTAGGACAGTTCAGGAACTCACCTCAAACGACAAGTTTTTGAGAGCAGAATTTTGTCGATCATTACTGCTTCGAAATGAAACTGAACGAAACAATTTTGGAAGGATATTCTGGACGGATGAAGCACAGTTTACCAGAGATGGGGTTACTAACTTCCACAATTTGCATCATTGGAGTAGCACCAATCTACACAACAAAAAACAAAATAAATCACAACACCGCTTTAGCTGTAATGTTTGGCTTGGTATTGTTGGACAAACTGTAATCGGGCCCCGGTTTTTGAATGCCGTTATTAATGGAGAATCATACTTGCAGTTCCTACGAGATCTTTTGCCCGATTTGATGGACAACGTTCCTTTGGCCATAGCAGATAATTTAATCTACCAGCAAGATGGAGAACCAGCACACTACAGCTTACGGGTTAGAAACTGGCTGGATGATCATTTTAGTGACCGTTGGATTGGAAGAAAGGGCCCCACGGAATGGCCACCTAGATCACCAGATTTAACTCCTCTAGATTTTTATGTGTGGGGATTCATGAAGAATTATGATTACGAAGTGGAAATAGTATCTTTGGAACGACTGAAAGCACGGATTGAAGTCGCTGGAGTCAAATTATTTGACTTATGTGCAGCCATTAGAAGGAGATATAATCTTTGCCTTCTAAAAAATGGGGATCATATTGAAAATTGATTTTAATAAAACTCCAAATTTTTTAAAAATAATAAAAAAGAGGTCAATGTTTAATACATTAATTTGCCTACAAGTCCAGGCGCGTTAAAACCAAAAAAAAAGGTTTTTCTTAGAAAAAAATGGTTCGGGTTTTTTTTTAATTTCTCAAAAACTACAAAACATTTTTGCATCCGGTTTTCTGTTTTTAACTAAAAACTAATAAAAGAATTGAATTTTGGACAAAAAATTAATACTTAATTACATACAATTTTGAAAAAAAATAGTTCGAAATTTTTTTTTTTCATTTTTTTTTCAAAATTTTGAGTTTGAAAATTAATTTCTCAAAAACTATTCCTTAAAACAGCTTCGTTTAGAAACAAGATGAAAGAAGAGGTTTCTGGCTTTACAAGAAAGTATATCACGGCATTGTGGATGTAACTGTTGATTTTTAATAATTTTTTTTCCAAATTAAGTCAATTTTTTAGAAAATTGCCCCTCCCGGCTAAAGGGGGGGGGGGGAATAGATCCCCCCTCCCATACGATTTTTTTCTTGTCTTGACCAGACCTACACGCTCTAGCTTTTTGGCACACTGCTCGTGGGACACCCTGTATAATATATAATATACATATATATACTATTATAAATGGGAAAGTGTGTGTGTCTGTTTGTCGGTCTTTCACAGCAAAACGGAGCGACGAATTGACGTGTTTTTTTAAGTGGAGATAGTTGAAGGGATGGAGAGTGACAAAGGCTACTTTTTGGCTCTTTTTAACCCCCCACTTCCCTAAAATGGCGGGTGGCTAGGTTAATTTTTGGGAGCGTTTTAACCAAGTTTTATATTTTGATTAATTTTTTGACTTTAACCTGCTATAATTCTAATAGTTCTTGATCAATAGATCAAAAATAAGAGCCGTAGCAGAGCCAACATTTTCCTTACAATTTTAAGTCATCCGTCAGCTTTCTGCCTCATCTAAAAACTGAGTTACAGACCAAAATCTGGCACGATTAGATTAATTTTTTTTTTCATAAAATCGAAAACGATTGTTCTTGGTCGTTCTTCTGCTTTGGGGTGGTGGGCGCACAATAAAAGCAATTTCACTCAACGAACATTGTGTGTAGTTTTCTCCGTTAGATTGGAACCAGACACCAACGACCGAGATCTCACACTCAAAATAACGCCGATATCTTTATGTATGTACATATTTGTTTACAAGCTGCTTCTTAGAATATTACGAACATACGCACATTGTTGTAAATTTTTGAGCACGCTGCTTGACCGAACAATGCATTGAAATCATATGCGCCTGCCTTTGAATTCATGGATACACAAATCGGTTTTGAGCGGAGGGAAGGGTTGAAATGACGTTTCTCATTGTTGGTTTCAGGTCGGAGCGAAAGAAAACTATACCCATGCGTATACGAATTTGTGGTGTGTGTGTGTGGAAATATGTATCCATTTTATCCATCCATCCGTACTAATATTATAAATGGGAAAGTGTGTGTGGCTGTTTGTCGAACTTTCACAGCAAAACGGAGCGACGAATTGACGTGATTTTTTAAGTGGAGATAGTCGAAGGGATGTCTCTTTCTAAGCTTCTGAAACACGCTAACGTTATGTGCTCTCTATCTGTACTTAAGTGCGGGCATCGGGCCGCGCTCCACACTATAGTGCATACGGTACCTATACTCGGTTATTTGACTACTGATTCACATTGATTTTAGGCTATTCGTGTTTATATAAGTTTTTAAAAGGTCGATTACATAGTTAGTTGTATTTGTTTAGTTAGAGTTAGCAATATTTTTTGTCATTTATTTTTTTAAAATGCCTCGCAAACGCAAGTCGAACCTTTCAAGAGTGTCTTCTCAAGCACAAGCAAAGAGATTAGCTCGGTCCCAAGAATCTCTTGAAGATGCTGAACTGAGAAGGCAAGAACAGGCAAGACGTCAAGTTGCTTTGAGAGCCTCGGAAACACCTGCTCAAACTCAGCAGAGGCTACTCGACGATGCAGAACGTCATGCTGCTCTAAGAGCTTCTGAAACACCTGAACAAGCACAGGCACGCAGAAATTTAAATGCTCAGCTCCAAGCATAACGTCGGCGTAATTTTGAAAGAAATAATTGGCGAGCGAAGCCGCGGGCAAAAGCTAGTATTTCATAAACAATTCTCAATTTCGAGAAATATGTAAATAATGACGATGAAGGGATAAACTTCAAGCAACGTGAAGTGCTAAGAATGCATTACACATGTTGGAGTAAAGGCGAATCAATGAGTGAAGCGTGAATGACATCCACGACCTATTTAATGGTGTGAGGCAAATGCTGAACAACCAAACATGCGTATGCAGGCTAGTGCTAGGGTGAAATCGCCAAAACAGTTAAAGTTTATACGTTGAATGCTCACGCCGAATCCAAGGAACCTTCCACTTATGGTCAAAAACCCAATGTTGCTTCCATTCCCCAAGATCAAACTGTACGGGAGGTTTGCTAAATTCTCTAAAAATCGGAGTCGGTGCTAGAGTCATGTTGCGAATGAATTTGAAGGTTTCGGAAGGTTAGTCAATGGTAGCATGGGTATAATCAGAAAATTTGAATGGAATGGACTTCGCAGAGACCAGTTGGAAGAAGGGGAACTTCCGCAAAAGACATTTATAGAATTCGATGACAAATAAATTGGAGGAAGTTTTAGAGATGAAAACGGATGGATTCCAATACAGTCACAAAGTCTGACATATCAAGGTCTTAGAGGGAGCGGCAATATAGAAAGAATAATATTTCCTATCATTTTGAGTTGGGCTGTTACTGTCCATAAATTACAAGGAACCACCGTAGATAAGGCTGTCGTTTACTTGGGAAGAAGTACTTTTGCAAAATCCCAAGCTTTGAGTCTTGTAAAAAGTTTGCAGGGCATTGCAATTTGTGAACTTAATCAAAGAAAGTTGTTTAATAGTCCTCACGACAAACTTGCTTTAGCTGAACTGCAAAGATTACGAAACACATTACCGTAACTTTTAAACTTATTCCAACAAACATATGGTCTAGGGATATTTATGTCTAAGCAAGATTATAAAGGTTATCGGGTGCGTTTGTTTTCATATTTTAATTTCAATTAATTAATTTCAAAAAATATCAAATATTGAACTAATTACACTTTCTATAATAACATTACGTATGGTATACATTTGATATAATCCTCATATTCTATAATAAATATTTGTATAAAAATCAGTCTGTTATTTTTTGTTTGTTTTTGTAATGTTACCATAACGTAATTCATAACCAACAATGTACATACGAGTATAGACCCATACTCGACGGTCATCGACGAATAATAGAAATAAACAGAACTAGTTAAGACGAATGTAATGAGCCCATACTTAATAGGTTTACTAATAGGCAATCGTCTCGTACCTTCGAGTTCCATCATCAGAGTAACAGCTCAGTAATACCGGCATACATGGGTGTTTCAAATGTTACTTACTTACTTATATGGCGCTGCAGTCCGCGGTGGACCTGGGCCTCAACCAACAAGCGTTTCCCGCTGGCACGATCTTTCGCCAGCTGTTTCCAGCGCCGCACGCCCAGACGGTTGAGGTCCCCTTCCACTTGCGTGCGCCACCGAAGATTCGGCCGTCCCCTGCTGCGTCGTCCCTCCGGGTTGGATTCGAAGACTCTTCTGGCCGGAGCCGTGTTGTCCATCCGCACTACATGGCCCAGCCATCTTAGATGTTGGATCCGGAGACGTCGTACCAGGTCCATGTCGCTGTACAGCCCGTACAGTTCTTCGTTGTATCTTCTCCTCCATACACCGTTAGTATAAACGGGACCATAGATTAAAAGCAGAATTTTCCTCTCGAAACGACCAAGAGCGTCCTCATCCGCTTTAGTTAAAGTCCAAGCCTCCGCGCCGTAAAGGAGGACTGGGATGATTAAGGTTTTGTACAACGTTATCTTGGTCTTTCGAGAGAGGGCTCTACTTCTCAATTGCCTCTTGAGCCCAAAAAGCAGCGGTTGGCAAGAGTTATTCTGCGTTTTATCTCAGCGCTGGTGTTGTTGTCGCTGGTCATAAGTGAGCCAAGGTAGACGAGGTCCTTGACTACTTCGAAATTATAGCTGCCAAGCATGACGTTCTGGCCCAGACGTCGGTGTTGTGTGTCTTTTTTCGATGTCAGCATATATTTGGTCTTTAACGTGGGTTAACGCTAAGACCCATTTTGGCCGCTTCCGTCTCAATGCTTATGAATGCCCCATTGACGTCTCGTTGCGATCTCCCGATCACGTCAATGTCATCTGCGTACGCAAGCAGTTGGGAGGACTTGAAATAAATCGTACCTCTTGTGTTGGCCAGTGACTCTTGTACGATCTTCTCAAGTATGATGTTAAAGAAATTGCATGACAGTGTGTCGCCTTGTCTAAATCCTTTTTTAACACCAAATGTCTGGGTTAGCTCATTACCAACCTTAACGGAGCAGCGAGAAATCTCCATTGTCGACCTGCACAATCGGACGAGTTTGGCAGGGATGTTAAAATTAGACATGGCACCGTATAGCTCGTCTCTATACACACTGACATACGCGGCTTTAAAATTGATGAAAAGGTGGTGCGTATCGATTTGAAATTCTTGGGTCTTCTCCAAGATCTGCCGCAGTGTGAATATGTATTTGGTCTATTGTGGATTTACCTGGCCTGAAGCCACACTGATAAGAACCGATCAGGTTATCCCCAAAAGGCTTCAGGCGTTCACACAATACGGCAGAGAAGATCTTGTATGCGACGTTGAGGAGACTTAGTCCCCTATAATTGGCGCAATTATAGAGGTCTCCTTTCTTGTGGACCGGGCAAACGATGCTGAGATTCCATTCGTCGGGCATGCTTTCCTCCGACCATATTTTCCAGATAAGTTGGTGCATGCGCGTTACCAACACATCTCCAGCCGCCTTGAAGAGTTCAGGAGACAGGTTTATTAGACTTAAGTCTCGATATCGCTATTTTGACTTCGTCTATGTCGGGTGGACGAGATTCTCTTACGTCATCGCCCGTGGGGAATGGATCATTCTGCCTGACAGCGGTATCTTGTCTATTATCGCCGTTATACAGTCTGCAGAAGTGGTCCTGCCATATTCTCAGCATCGACTGTGATTCTACTACTAGAGGCCGAAAAACAATTGGTGCAAACAAATGCAAAAACACCAGCATTTGATTGGCCTCAGCGATGAAGTAATCCCAAACCGGGAAGCCTGCCGCTACTTTCTGAGGTCAAACCGGCGGACCCCACAAGCGGACCAGTAGGAATGCAGTTAAGTGGGAAGGTTATGGTCCTACACTTCTGACCATAACAACGCCGGAAAAAAGGAAAAGAAGAAGAAGAAGAAGAAGGGATGTTAGCCCTGAGCACAACCCCCAACCTGGAGGGCCAGGTTCCTTTTTCCCCAGGAACGTGGGGTCGGCATATGCCGTTCCTAACCGGCCTGAGCTCCCAATATGTAGGAGTAGCCCGGTTTGGTGTTCATCAAGTAGTTCTACTAACTCGAACTGTGGGCGCAGCCGTTAATTCCATCCTAGGAATTCCTCCGCCGCCGCCATGTTGCAGGAGCCGAGCCTTGATGGTAGCTCAAGGCCTCCCACCCTCTCTCGTTTGCTGCCCCCAACAACCTTACAAAGGGGATTCTAACCCCAATCTACAGTTGAGGTACTAGGCACCCGGGAGTCACCGCGGGGAGGTGAGAGTAGGAGTTGGTAGGCAGAGGCTAAGTGTTGGCGCTGGTGTCGACATATGTTCGCATGATCTACCCCTTTGGCACCCGTTTCAAATGTTAGGTTGCAGATATGTTTGAAAGTAATGTAAATACCCATTGTGTCTAAGATCCCTACCACAGCTAACAAAAAGTGGTAATAACCTTGAAACGCCTGAACAGATTTTCATAAATTGTAGCTAAGAACCATCTCGATCAAGGTAGCTTTCAAACAAAAAAAAATCATGAAAATCTGTCCATTCGTTCAGGAGTTCAGTGTGTCCGACAGACACACAGACAAACAAACACGTCAAACTTATAACGCCCCTCTTTTTGCGTCGCGTGTTAAAAATAGAGTAAAAGTAAAATTAGAGTTAAGAAAATAGACTCAAGAAGAGTCAATAATAAATAATCAATTACAAATTAAATTGCGTTTTACTCTCCGTTCGGCAGTCTTCCCTCCAATTGCGAGAAAGCACGGTGCCCGATCGTAACATTTTGGTGGCAGCGGTGGGATTTTACCTACAAAGGCTATCCCTACTACCAACCACGAGTCTTGAGCTCGAGACGTTACTGGGGCTATACACCAGTAAAAAGTTAAAGTAATAATAAGTGTTATAAGTGGCTGTAACACCAGGTACAGTGAAAAGAACA
Organism: Merodon equestris; assembly: GCA_958301585.1. Classification (NCBI taxonomy): domain Eukaryota; kingdom Metazoa; phylum Arthropoda; class Insecta; order Diptera; family Syrphidae; genus Merodon; species Merodon equestris. The sequence continues at coordinate 113,861,633 of OY284416.1, forward strand.
AAAGGAGACCTAGCTATTAGGTGCAAGCTTACCTGGCATAGAAGGCGATCAACAACGACCGAGAGAAGGGAGCAACCGAACTTCAACACCAGCAGCAGCGAACAGTATAAAAACTAAGGTAGTCTAATTAATTTAAGTTATATAAAAAAAAAAAAAATTATTGTTAACGCAGAACACCACCAGCTTTACTTAGTCGATTTTTTTTTGTGTCTCTCTCGCATCTAAAAATGTTCACTGGTTCAAAGAAAACTGCGGTAGAGCTATTCGCAGCCCTACCTTCCCATGAGCCTTTATCGGAAACTCGTGAATCCCCACTCCCAGTCATGGATTTAAAAATCAGTTTGGCTGACGTCAACATGATTATCCCTGTGTTCGACGGCAACCCGAACGAACTATCCAAGGTCATCTCTTGTGGAGACAACCTCTTCTCTTTTATCAAAGATGAAAACCAGCGCGCTCGTTTTCTGGCTATTGTTAAAACCAGACTCCCTTTCAAAATGGGCAGACCTGGTAGCCGAATTGAAATGCCAGTTCAAAGAGCACATTTCGCGGTCCACCGCACAAAATGGGCTGGCTTCGGCCAAGCAAGGGAACAGGGAAACGTGAAAGACTATGGCGATAGGATGTCACGTCTATTATGCTCCTTAGACAGAGCTTCTTTTTCTTTTCCTTTTTCCGCCGTTGTTATGGTCAGAAGTGTAGGACCATAACCTTCCCACTTAACTGCATTCCTACTGGTCCGCTTGTGGGGTCCGCTACTTAGACAGAGCTACCTATAATAATACCTCAAACACTGGCGTACAGACTTACCTGCTAAAAGAAAACAAAATGACAGCCATTCGATCTTTTGAGGATAGCCTAAAAGACCCAAATTGAATGATCCTTGTAAAGGCACACAATACGCAGACCTTAAGGTCAGCGAAAGAATACGCAATCGAACAAATCATGCGATTGGAAGGCAGTAGTTCCACTTCAAACCCCTCCCCTCCTTCGCATTTCAAACCCTCTTGTCTAACATGTAGAAAAATTGGCCACCCATCTGCCACTTGTTTTTTCAATCTACATAAATCAACCCTTGGTCTGTCAAACATGTAACAAAGCAGAACATACGTCCCAAACCTACTTCAAAAACACCCCTATACCACATAGGTATAGGTATATGGTATATACAACGTACCACAACAAGTTAAAAGAGAGATACACGCCTTAAAGTGTACATATTGCAACAGATAGAACCATTCACTAAACGAATGTAGAACTCGGTTGGCTCATTTACAAATGCAGGGCCAAGCCTCCACACAAAATCCACGACGGGAACAACCTCCCAACAACAACCATAATCCAAATAACAGGCCGCGAAACCATGACTCGCGTTATGATGCTAGATATCACACTACAACACACACTCCCCAACATAACCTGGCAAATGAGGCGGGAAACGAGCTGACTCGGGAAGATATTGTCGACAATCTGTCCCGAACCCAAGTGCAGCGCGACATATAAATAACCTCCGCCCAAATTCAACATTAGTCGTATCATTTTGTGCCGAATATAAGGACCCGGTGATACGAATACTAACCATCCGTCCCAAGTGATGCCTAACCACATACATCTGGCATACGACGGAATCATTGGCAACGACTTTCTGAAAAAGTTTCGATGCAATATTGATTACGAAGGTAGCCAGATCAAAATAAAGCCCCAGGGGAAAGCATGCGACAGCAATAAAGGGGTCGAACGTTCGATAACAGGGGCTTATCATGCTGATCATACAAGTTCCAAACATAAACTAGTGCAACGTACAGACATTGGTTTGGGAAACATTGTAGTATCTAAAGCAGAACCTAACTTTGAATCTACGGGCCTGATCAGATGGTTCTTCAAGTCAACAACCTGTTAGAACTACTATACAATCTCCAACCAGCCATCGCAAGCAATCCCTGGAACAATATAACAAACCTCAGCAATAGCCAATAAATCGAAGTCAGCAAATAATTGAATTTCCCTTTTTTGACAAATCTTACAAACCCAAGTTTGGAGACATTGTAATACAAAAGAAAAAAAAACCGATGAAAGTGACCTAGCGATTGGAGCCGTCTTGTCTCAAGGATTAATAGGCAAAGACAAACCTATTTGCTTTGCCAGCTACGTCATGCTGAAACACGGTACATCACTACCGATAGCCAATAGTATTGTTTTTGCGCTTAGACAATTTCGATCCTATATCTATGGAAGAAAATTCACTATTGTTACTGACCACAGCTCTCTGCAATGGCTAATTGGACGGAAAGATCCCACGTCTAGGCTCATGCGTTGGAGGATCCTAATGAAAGAATATGAATATACAATTGTCCACAAAAAGGGTAAATATAATACCAACGCAGACGCACTAAGTCGAGTGCAAATCGATAGAGAAAAGACAGCCCAAGTTTTAGTAACCACCAATGACTCTCTCAATTGTAATTCGCATAATCTGCACTACATCTCTTCTGTTGATCGGTAAGTCTAGTCTTTTACATCCGTCATTATCAACCTGTTTGAGAATCATGTCCGAAATCTTACCATCCATAATACCAAATGTCAATGGTAAATTAGGCGTATTGAACAAATAATTATAAACCACGGGTCTACAAAATATGGAAGAAGTTTAAACTCCCCGAGTTCCTATAGATTTCAAACGCCTCAGGAATCTTGTAAAGAAGGAAATCAGGAGCAACTCAGTTTCTTACATCCAAATTCAAACCCGGCTTAAACTTCACTTCAAAATTCATACTTTGTGTGTGCATTTCCAATATAAAACCTTAATGATATGGAAACAAAAAATAAAAATAAAATAGTGTGAACTACAACCAACGCGACAAATTCAGTCGAATCTCTCGAATCCTATCTAGGACAACCACCCGCGGGGAGTACTGAACGAACATCTTCGACACAAACCATCTGCACCCCATTCAGGTTGTGTGACAAACACCATAAGAGCCTACATTCTTGAACATGCACGAATTATAAAAAAAAAAAAAACGTTAAGCAAACGTGGAAGATTATTAAGACGCTAGGTGCGGGTTAACAAATCAAGGCCCAACTCGACTTATAGCTTTGGTCCTAGGGCCTACGAAAAGTTATGTACTTAAAATGACCCTTGCAATCAAATCTAATACCAATGTCTTGGATTATGAGCCCCAAATGCTTAGAACTAATCATCCACACCGTCTCAATATATCTCACATATATATTTAATATGTATCCTTAAATTAAACTCGTTCTTAAATCAAAATAAGCTACTAAATATTGTTGAAAACTTTCGATTTGAAATTGGTAAGAACTATGCTATATTGTTAGTATTATTAGACTTCTATAAAGCATTCGATACTGTCCCACATGAAATCCTTCTCCAAAAACACAAATATTATTTTAATTTGGATTCCTCAGCGTTAAGACTTACTATATGCCATCAAAAACATAACTTGTAAAAAAAACCAAGTCTCGCAACTCAGTTCTTCTACCGTAAAAAGTTGTGAGATCTATATAATACCAAGTCGGTTAATTTATTCAGACGCTATTTAAGGGACCTTCTGTCTTAAGTTATTACGTAATTAGCTAACTTAACAACATCTTATAGTGACCATATTAATATTAAAAATCTTTTATGTTTTGAATAAATAAATTGACTTGGCAATCGCACTAAACAATCTAATTTAATATAATATGCATAATTTGTCAGATACATTGTATTTTAATGCGATGGACAAGTCAATCTATTTATTCAAAACATAAAAGATTTTTAATATTAATATGGTCACTATAAGATGTTGTTAAGTTAGCTAATTACGTAATAACTTAAGACAGAAGGTCCCTTAAATAGCGTCTGAATAAATTAACCGACTTGGTATTATATAGATCTCACAACTATTTACGGTAGAAGAACTGAGTTGCGAGACTTGGTTTTTTTTACAAGTTATGTTTTTGATGGCATTATACATATACAGGTACACTGATTCATTCACTGCAAATGTAACTTTGTAATCTAATGTACTAGAAAACCAGTGGCCGGACACCGAACATACAATTTGTTTTAAAATTGATTTAATTATAAGTTCGTCAAATGGTTATTAAATATAAGTATGTACATAATAAAGATATTTATTTTATATTCCGTCAAATACATGAACCATAATGACAACCAAACCAATTCCCCAACCGCCAGTTGCTGGTTGCTTATTTTTAGGAGTTCATTTTTTAAATTCGCTATCTAGATAAATTGAAAAAGCATATATATATGTATGCACATATATATACACTATCCTATTAATAATAATATTTGGTGTATCTAGAAAACTGGACCGAAATTGCAAAATATTTTAGTTTTTCCTTGATTTATACACTAAACACTAATTGTATTATAAATTTCAAGCTTCTATGTCGGCTAGAAGTGCCCTAGAGTTTTGATGATCGGTCAGTGAGTGAGTGAGTGAGTGACAGAATTAAGAAACTTTGACTAGTTATAATTCTTAAACTACTGGTTCAAATTTAATGAAATTTGAAATATACCGTGTCTATGCGATGCCTGCTTGGTTACTGAAAATTCAGACTTCTAGTTTTATCCACAACGAAGTTATAGGGGGTCGAAAATGGCCCGAACTGCTTCGAGAAAAGGATGGTACGGCCGTGCCGCTTTTTTGCTCGACTTGGCGGGGGCACTGCCGTGCCCCCAGATGTTCATCGATCTCACAAACAGTGAGTCTGTGCTCTCACGAATTGCTGTTGATTCAGCATGGAATATGCTACAGTGGTTTGGTAGTTTAAAGGATTGGCTGATTTTTATATTGCCAGTGCAGTGCCTTTTATGGAAATTCATTCCTCTCCCATTGTCGTCGGTTTTGAATTGGTGTTTTACAGAGAATCTCGAAGTCAAGGGTCGGGATTAAGTACTGAAGTACCCACTTCGGAGAACTTCGAGTGAGCGGATTCCTTAAGTCGCAGCGTCTATTTCTTTGCCTTTTCCTTGCCATACTCAAGGAGAGTATGTGAAGCATCGTTTCGAGGGCTGCAGTGGGGGTTGTTCGCAGTGCCCCTTTTATCGCAATGCACACCATCCTGCTTAGGAGCTAGATGCTTAGACCTTCACAGTGCCGGCCACCAAACAAGGCACCCATACATTAGTATAGGTCTATCAACCGCGGTATACCATACAGCCAGTGGGTAATATGGAGTTTGATACTCCATCTGGTGCCCAAGGCTTTTTTGCAGGTGCATAGCGCAGTTGTTGCTTTCTTGATGTGTTCTTCCGCATTCAATTTCCAGTTGAGCTTCCTGTAGAGTATCACACCAAGGTATTTGACATGGTCTGCGAATCTAAGGTAAGTCCCATTGAGTTTTGGTTTAGTGATTTGAAGAATCTGCCGTTTTCTTGTGAATAAAACTAGCTCCATTTCGGAGGGATTTATTCCAAGCCCGCAGTTTTCTGCCCAATTGAGCAGTTTGCCTAGGCCTGTTTCCATCTAATCCCTGAATGTTGGGAGATGTTTGGTAGCACCCGAATTTCGAATGAATCAACCTGCTTCAAAGCATTTGTTTGATCCAAAGTATCAAATAACCATTAACCTCTAGCTTACTTAATGCATTGGTGATGGCTAGTGATCTTATGGCTCCTTCAATATCAAGGAAGGCAATCATGGTTAATTTTTGGTTGGTTGAAAGTGATTTTTCAACGGTTCCAACTATCGTGTGTAGAGCCGTGTCTACTGATTTTGCCTTACAGTAAGCATGTTGCGATTTCGGAAGCATGCTTTTTTGTAGGTTGTAGGTTGTACCTGCTTTTGGTATAAATGCAACATTTGTTTCCCTCCCTTGATAGTGCCCCAATCTAGACTGGATGATAATAATACCAAAAGCCATGGTTCGAGAATGCCGTAAGCACGTTGCATCTCTACCGGGTAGATTCCATCCGGACCTGCATATTTGTGTGGGAAGGAGGTATTTACTGCCCATTAGAGTTATGGACTCGGTATGAGCTGTTCAAAATTATAGTTACTAGCCTCTGCGTTGTCGGGAAAGTGCAAGAAATCTAGTAACTGTTCGCTAGTCACCATCTGGTTTGTTAATAAGGGCGGGTATAGTGTGAGCCTTTGATAGTATCTTCCTAACTGTCCTGGCCTCAATATTCTCTTCTATTTCTGAACAAAATTTGCGCCAGGATGCCCTTTACGTTTTTCTAATCTCACTTTTATAACGTCTGAGGCTGTTCTTGCAGCGGTTCCAGTCCTCTATTCTGTTTTGGTTTTTACTTTGTTGAAAAGCTGTCTGCTTTCCTTTCTAAGGGTACCAGATTATTAGACCACCATGGAGGTTTGGTTCTCTTTATTGGTCTGCTACTTGGGCTGGACTTTAGAAGGGATCTGTTCATAGCTTCTGTAACTTTAGTCGCGTCATTTGAGAGAAACGGAACATTGATATTACCCCATTTTAACTACAGGGTGACAGAAAAACAGTTTTTCGTTTACGCCGTAAGGCTGTGGGACTCGCTCCCAAGATCTCTTAGCATCGGCATCTTCAAGGGGCAACATAGGCAACACTTAAGTGCATCGCTTTAGGATTTATATGCTACAACGAGGTATATACCATACCTTGAGTGACCAAGTATGACGCATATATTCGGGAAACAAGCTATAGGGTAAAATGTCCATGTCCCTAAAACCGTTGAACCTATTGCAATCATAAAATAACACCCTGTATGCTACAAGCCGATGAACACCTTGTTGGATTAACCGAAGCTGCGGCGAAATAATTAAGAGGATCTAAGAAAAAGGTGTGTATGAGGCTATATCCTTGTTAGAAACCTCTGGATGATGTGTTGGTGACTTTAAGATCACATTCCATCTCACAAGTGTACTAGTCTGAATCTCTCTTCTAAAGTGGTGTCGTGCAGGTCTGCACACTTCCTCTCATAAAAACCTAGACCGAATAGCTCATGTTTGAAAATATGTTCCTGTTAAAGAGAATTCATAAATATTCTCCTCCCTCAATGAAGACATGTGTTTGCTCTTACACTCTTTTCTCCTTAATTTCTTCTATGCACCCTTTTATTATATTGTTCAGTCCTAATAAAGATCAGAAACCAAACGGACGCGTTTTTCTTGGGAACTATAACAGGTTATGGGCCCAGGCACACGGTGCACGAACAGTTTTTTTGGAAATAATTAATTGCGAAGAAACCGCGGAAATTAACATTTCAGATCAAAAAAGGTGGTGTGAACGCATCTTAGGGGAGTAATCGTTTTTTTTGCGTATTATAAATGGACTCTGAATATAGAATTGAGAAGCTGCAAACGGCGGAGCAGTGGGTTACTTGGAAATTCCAAATAAGAATAATTTTGCAAGCCAGTGATCTTTATAGTGTTGTAAGTGGTGTATTAAAAAAGCCAACGGATGAAACTAATGAAGATTTCAAAGATTTTTTAAAAGCGGATGTAAAGGCACAAAAGGTTATCGTACCGCCGTTGGTCAGCAGCCACTCACACATATAGTGAACTGTAAATCCGCACGGGAGATGTGGATTAAATTAGAATCTGTCTATGAACAAAAATCCCATACCAACATATGTATGTACATATGCAATACCGTCTTCACCATAAGGGCACACGGGGCCCGTGCCCAGGGCGCCCATTCTCAGGGGGCCCCGAAGGACCGACATTTTCTCTCACACATTTATTCTCAAAACATTTTTGTCGGGCACATTACATTTTTTTTACAAATCAGTAATCTTATCAGAAGGTATTTACAAGTCATATACTACGCCATTATATCGATGACTGCGCCTATTCCTACTGTACTAATTAATAATATTTCCGAACGCTTCCTACATAATTAAGTACACCATCTAGCGATCACTCACGCAATCCCTCCGATTTCAAAGTCAATCTGCATCGCCTAAACAAGGCCTAACATAAATGTCGACATTAGGTGTGTACGATTGGAGCCTTTTCCAATCGCTCTGTAGAGAAATTCGTTGCATTCAATTGCAGCGTATAATCTACCAGATGATTCGAGGCGAATTTACAAGTTCGTGGTAAAACATCATGATTTACATGCATTACAATAACAACACGTGACCCAGCTCTTGATCTGGATCAATTTTCAATATCCGAAAATTAGTTTACACTATTCGCCACTGGTTTCGCATTGAAATTTCGAACTTCATTCGAATTTGCATTCAAATTACGAACATCATTGCCTGATAAACATAAAATTATGACTCGGATTAGGTTAAACAGTTTTGCCTTCCGTATAAAGTTATCATACTTCTAATACTATGAAATGTATGTATTAAATTAAATTGCTAAAACTCCTGAGTGAATTGGGAATGTATTATCGCCAATTGGTATATATTGATAAAAATTATTATCATCAGCATTTAAATCAATCGTATCAACTTAGTATGAAAACAAAAATTTTCTTTGACATGGCAGTTCCACTTCCAATTCCAATGTATTCCAATGTATTCCAATGTATTAAACTTTCAGTTTAAGACGACATTTTACCGGAAGAAATCCGTGATATTTGGATTCGAAAAAGGCCAGAGTTGTTCCAAAATAAAAATAGTGACTTCTCCGAAACTTCTACAAGTTTTACAGATTCAAATGGTAAAACGAAAATTAGATACAGTGAAATTCGCCTATAGCGACCTCGGTTATAACGACCATGCGGATATAACGACGCAAATTCTGAGTCCCTTGATTTCACACCATATTTTCCATATAAACTCATCCTGATATAGCAGCGGTCGGGGAACTTTTTTAATCATTACCCCAAAATATTTTTGTGTAAGTTGATATTTCCCAATGGCGAAAAGCAAAAAAAAAACGAAATCGCCTCTTTTTAGCATCTTTCATATTATAGCGCCCCATGATAATTTTGAAAACAAAACAATAACTAAAAATTTAATTCAAACATCATTTATTCAATTTATCAATGTAATACCTAGTAATACATAACGGTAATAATAGTAATATAAGTAATATTGTATACAGGGTGTCCCACGAGCAGTGTGCCAAAAAGCTAGAGCGTGTAGGTCTGGTCAAGACAAGAAAAAAATCGTATGGGAGGGGGGGGTCTATTCCCCCCCGTTTAGCCGGGAGGGGCAATTTTCTAAAAAATTGACTTAATTTGGAAAAAAAAATATTAAAAATCAACAGTTACATCCACAATGCCGTGATATACTTTCTTGTAAAGCCAGAAACCTCTTCTTTCATCTCGTTTCTAAACGAAGCTGTTTTAAGGAATAGTTTTTGAGAAATTAATTTTCAAACTCAAAATTTTGAAAAAAAAAATGAAAAAAAAAATTTCGAACTATTTTTTTTCAAAATTGTATGTAATTAAGTACTAATTTTTTGTCAAAAATTCAATTCTCTTATTAGTTTTTAGTTAAAAACAGAAAACCTTATGCAAAAATGTTTTGTAGTTTTTGAGAAATTAAAAAAAAACCCGAACCATTTTTTTCTAAGAAAAATCTTTTTTTTGGTTTTAACGCGGCTGGACTTGTAGGCAAATTAATGTATGAAACATTGACATCTTTTTTATTATTTTTAAAAAATTTGGAGTTTTATGAGGATTCAATAAACTGACACAGTATTGGAATAACCCTGGATTAATCCTTTTTTTTCATTGATAACGCCTGAAAACTGACCTGCCAATTTCGTCTGGGTCCGCCCGCCGCCAATGGGTTCAACCGGCTAGGACCTTAAGACAATAAAACCGCAATTTTTGGATTTGGTCTGACGTAATCCCTCCCTTAGTACAAGGAGGATAGCTATTATGCTTGGAGTGCCCAAATCTAGAGTACGGAGAGTGCTTCATACCGAAAACTTACACCCGTACCATTTTAGGACAGTTCAGGAACTCACCTCAAACGACAAGTTTTTGAGAGCAGAATTTTGTCGATCATTACTGCTTCGAGATGAAACTGAATGAAACTATTTTGCAAGGATATTCTGGACGACAAATTTCCACAATTTGCATCATTGGAGTAGCACCAATCCATACAACAAAAAACAAAATAAATCACAACACCGCTTTAGCTGTAATGTTTGACTTGGTATTGTTGGACAAACTGTAATCGGGACCCGGTTTTTGAATGCCGTTATTAATGGAGAATCATACCTGCAGTTCCTACGAGACCTTTTGCCCGATTTGATGGACAACGTTCCTTTGGCCATAGCAGATAATTTAATCTACCAGCAAGATGGAGCACCAGCACACTACAGCTTACGGGTTAGAAACTGGCTGTATGATCATTTTAGTGACCGTTGGATCGGAAGAAAGGGCCCCACGCAATGGCCACCTAGATCACCAGATTTAACTCCTCTAGATTTTTATGTGTGGATATTCATGAAGAATTATGTTTACGAAGTGGCAATAGTATCTTTGTAACGAATGAAAGCAGGGATTGAAGTCGCTGGAGTCAAATTGTTTGACTTATGTGCAGCCATTAGAAAGAGATATAATCTTTGCCTTCTAAAAAATGGGGATCATATTGAAAATTGATTATAATAAAACTCCAATCTTTTTAAAAATAATAAAAAAAATGTCAATGTTTCATACGTTAATTTGCCTACAAGTCCAGCCGCGTTAAAACCAAAAAAAAGGTTTTTCTTAGAAAAAAATGGTTCGGGTTTTTTTTTAATTTCTCAAAAACTACAAAACATTTTTGCATCCGGTTTTCTGTTTTTAACTAAAAACTAATAAGAGAATTGAATTTTTGACAAAAAATTAGTACTTAATTACATACAATTTTGAAAAAAAATAGTTCGAAAATTTTTTTTTTCATTTTTTTTTCAAAATTTTGAGTTTGAAAATTAATTTCTCAAAAACTGTTCCTTAAAACAGCTTCGTTTAGAAACAGGATGAAAGAAGAGGTTTCTGGCTTTACAAAAAAGTATATCACGGCATTGTGGATGTAACTGTTGATTTTTAATAATTTTTTTTTCCAAATTAAGTCAATTTTTTAGAAAATTGCCCCTCCCGGCTAAACGGGGGGGAATAGACCCCCCCCTCCCGTACGATTTTTTTCTTGTCTTGACCAGACCTACACGCTCTAGCTTTTTGGCACACTGCTCGTGGGACACCCTGTATATAACAAATTGAAACCCATTGGGGTAAAATTGAGGGTTGACAATTTGGGGTACTGTAACAAATTATAATAATAATAATGGTGGTACAAACAAAAATTAGAATTGAAAAGAAAAAAAGAATAATTGAAAACATTCTTTCTTCACGTTTTGGAGAAATGATGTTGTTTCATGTTTGATACAATTGCTTCAAAATTGGGACTTTTTGATGTAAGAGCGATTTGAATACAGTCTTCGGTGTTTAATCGATTTCTGTTCTTCGTTTTTATGTTCATTAGAGTGGAAAAGCCTTGTTCGCACAAATATGTTGTTCCAAATGGCAGCAATTTTTTAACCGCCTCTTCATGTGCAGTTTTGAAAGCTTTTGCAACGTTTGACATCCAAAAAGACGACAGATTGGGTTTACTCTCAAATTGAATACGTGCTTCAGTATTAGATCGAAGTTCAAGAATTGCTTCTGCCAAACCTGAAGGTTCTTCTGGTATCATAGCAATTTCACATTTAAAAGGATCTACAATCCAACTGACAGTACGTGTATCAAGATCTGGAAAGTAATCTGAAAACCGCTTTCTGAGTTTGATAAGATGTCTTACAATTGTATCCTTGATGTCAGCAAAAGTAATAATTTCGCAATCTTCCAAAAAAAAAGCTAACCTTGAAAAAGAAGCTATCTTGTTCTGTTCTACTTTCTGTCTCCAATATTGCAGCTTTCATCCAAACGCTGACACTATTTCTCTCGCTGAAATGATATTAATATTCTTTCCTTGCAATTCTTTGTTTAATATATTTATACTCTCAAAAATGTCCGCCAAATATGCGAGATATGCAACCCAGGAAGAGTTTTTAAACTTATCTGCGAGAATATTTTTTTGATCAACCATAAAGATTTCGACTTCAGTTTTAAGAGTCCATACTCGATTTAGTACAATACATTTCCGCAAGAGAGCCACCTTACTTCTGTATAATAAAGTAGGTCTGTATATTCAGCTTCACCGTCCTGACATAATTCACGAAATAGCCGCGTGTTTAGTGCATGTCCCTTGATAAAATTTACAATCTAGATGACATCATGCATGACGGCTTCCAGTGTAGGTTCTAAATATTTGACCATAAGGGCCTGGCGATGGATCATACAGTGAGTAACTTCAATATTTGGGTTATTTTTTTTACGAAAGCAGAAAAACCATTAATATGACCCAGCATAGCTGGAGCTCCATCCAAAGATACAGAAATACAGTTTTCCCATTTTAAACTTTGCGCATTGAAGTATTCATTTACTTTATTATAGACATCAATTCCACGAGATCTCAACTCGAGAGGAGAACAAAACAGCAATTCCTCTTCAAAAATTATCTGCACCTTTGTAGCGAACATATACCTTTAGCTGTGAATTGCTACTAAAATCAGTTGTCTCATCAAGCTGAATAGCAAAATATTTAGCCTGTTTTAATGCGACAATAACCTGTTCCTTCACATTTTCTGCTAATATAGAAATTCGTTCTTTCACAATTCTCGCAGACAAGGGCACTGAATTCAGTTTCTTCGCTTCTTTTTGACCACACATAATCTCTGCCATTTTTACAGCAGCTGGTTTAACCAAATCTTCACCAATAGTGTATGGTTTCTTATTTCGAGCAATCAACCAGGCTACTTCAAAGCTAGCCCTTGATGCTGAACGCTGATCAAATGTACCAAACAAGTTGCTATTCAATCTTTGTCTTTTAACAGATATTTCTAAATTTGCAAAGTATTCTCGCGGTTTGGAAGACAGGTGTGAATGCAAATTATCTAAATGTTTCTTCAATTGACTTTTTTTGAAAGATTCTGAAGTCAGTACCTTCATACATACAACACATTGTGGTTTCATTGTACCATTGTCTTCTATTTGTGTAAAACCGTAATTAAGGAATTCGTCTTGGTATGTTCTTTTTCTATTTGCTGCCATCTGAAGGGAGACAGAAAATAATAATTAAAATACTTGAATTAAATTTTCAAATTGCGGCTTACCTTGATGGATATATTGATGATTAATGATAAAATGGTGGTCTTGTCAGCAAATAACTAGTAAAAACTAGCTCTCTGACTCGTCAATGTATTTGTATCTTGACGGCATTTCACGGACTGAGCAGGTAGCCGAGCTGTGCTTTACTGCGCAAAGATATAACACGAGAACACTCTAGTGGTGGGGAGTGAGATGGCGTGGCCTGCATATGTCGCTAAATTGTTTAAGTTGAAAAAAATACTAACAGGTTTATAAAATAGCAAATTAAAAATATATACTTTTTATTCACAAAAGTTTCATTTTTACCTCCAAAATTTCATTTTTACCCCATTTGGGGTAATTTACCCCGGTTCCCCGACCGCTGTGATATAGCGACTTCGGATATAACGACGATTCCGGATATAGCGTCCGTTTTTTGCAAGAATTTGAATTTTTTCCTCCGGATATAGCGACGAAATAAAAAAAATCATCTAGTTGCCTGTGCAAAATTGAAACCTAGCAATAAAAACAAATACAAATTACCGTTTGTTTCGTTTGCTTGTCTTTCTTCTTTGTTTTTTTTTTCTTCAGTTCATTAAATCAGTAGAGCTGTCCTCGTTTGTCGTCGTTTTAAAAACCGAAAATTGAAAACTTCTGTTGGAACAACCGCATAATAGGTGATTCAATTTAATTTTAATTTTCAGGCTAATATTCTTACTTCCAACTTAATCTAACTTAGAAACTACAAACTGAAAAAGAAACAACAGCTTAAAATTGTAAGCTGTGCAATAGTTGATTCGAATATTTTTTAAATCTGGCAGAACAAACTAGATTCGTTTGATTTAATTTTAAGCTTTCGTGTATTTAATCAAATCTTTGTTATTAATGCATTTGTTTTCCCTTAGTTTTTTAACGTTCTGTGGAAATCTACTGCATTATGGCCCCACCATCTGTTAGACGCACATTGAGTGTTGAGGAAAAGTCGGCAAAAATTTGGCGATTGCAGAATGGTGAATCCAATGCCGATTTATGCAAAGAATTTAATATGTCGCATTCCTCTCTTTCTACGATTTGGAAAAACTGAGAAAGAATACAACAAGTTTTTGAATCGAATTCTTTGAAAATAAAAAAGAATCGTAAATCCGAACATCAAGATATATGTAGAACAGTCTCTTCTCATATGGTTTAAATCGCAACGAAGTAAAAATGTCCCATTAAGTAGTCGGATTTTGCAAGAAAAGGCTAATCAATTTGGCATCCTACTAGGGAAAAAAGATTTCAATTGTTCTGAAAGTTGGATCTTTCGATTTCGACAACGTCATAATATTGCGGTCGGCAAAATTTGTGGTGAAGCAGCAAATGTTTCTCATAGTGAGTACAGTGAATGGTTAAAAAACGTTTTTCCGAACTTAAGAGAAGGATATACAAATTCTGAAATTTATAATGCGGATCAAACAGGGTTATTCTATAAATTAACACCTGAAAGAACATTAAAACTGAGGGGCGAAAAATGTGTGGGTGGTAAGTTGTCAAAAGAACGGATCACGGTGTTAGTTGCTGCAAGCATGGATGGAGTGAAACGGAAGCTACTTATCATCGGCAAGTCAAAGAAACCTCGTTGCTTTAAAAATGTTAAATGCTTACCAGTCTACTACGAAGCCAACAAAAAGGCGTGGATGACTTCTGTAGTTTTTGAAAAAACTTTGAAAACATGGAACTCTGAGTTAAAGCGCGAAAATAAAAAAATTCTTTTGTTTATTGATAACTGTCCTGCACATCCACGTATTGACAATTTAACAAACATAAAATTGGCATTTTTACCACCGAACAAAACATCCGTTCTTCAACCCATCGACCAAGGAATTATAAAGTGTCTCAAATTGAATTACCGAAAAATATTGGTATTAAAAATAATAAATCATTTAGAGAACAACACTTCAGAATTTCGCGTTAGTCTTTTAGATGCAATAGAAATGATTACAACAGCGTGGGAAAGAGTACACCCAGAGACTATAAGAAAATGTTTCGCACATGCAGGCTTCTGTAACTCTTCACCTTTACCTGCATATGTAGAGGATACCGATGATGGACTGGATAGTTTGCCTTTGGCACAACTCGCTCAAATTTGGACGAACGAGGAAAACTCCTGTAACTGGGAGACGTACATTGATGTAGATAACCATGTTTTGACGGCCGCTGATCCTACAGATCAAGAGATTGTTGAAAGCGTAGCTTCAACTACAGCTTCAGCAGTAAGCACGCATGAAGTCTTATCTGATGAGGAGGAGTCTGACGATCCGGAATGGGCAGAACTAATTCCAACAATCACAGATGCTCTAGGTACTATTTCAGTCCAAAAACGATTTGCTCTATTTGGTGAAGGTGAAAACGATATAGAAGTTTCGTGGGTTATAAAAACTGAGAAGCGTCTAGAAAAAGCTTTTGCGGAAAAAAGGAAGCTAAAGCAGCGAAATATTACGGATTTCTTCAAAGAAATGACTTAGATGCAGTGCACCAATGCACGTACGCATACTCTTATAAGTTTTGATTTTTTTATTACTTTTTTGCATTATGTATATTATATGTTTTCTTTTTTAATTCTGCATGAATAATAAAACTATAAATACGACATATGTATCTATGTATCTACATACTAATAAATAGTCTTTTTTCTGACCTTCGGCTATAGCGACATTCGGCTATAACGACCATTTGAGGCTGGTCCCTTCACCGTCGTTATATCCGAATTTCACTGTACTTGAATAAAAATATTTTTATTCGTAAATTGACGAATGGTGAGTCTTTAGAAAGAAAATGGCTCCTTTATTCAGTAGCAAAGAAATCTGTATACTGTTATTGCTGCCGTCTATTTAATACCACTACTGGTACTGGACATAATTTAAGTTCTCCTAATGGATATAAAGATTGGAAGCATATAAGTAACTTATTGATAAAGCATGAGAATAGTTTACAGCACAGGGAATTTATGATGAATTATGTTGCAAGAATGAAAACTACTGGACGAATTGATACTGAGTTGCTGTCCCAATATAATACAGAAATTGACTATTGGAAGAATGTGCTTCGGAGGATTGTTGCAGTAGTAAAATTTTTGGCTTCAAGAGGTCTTGCTTTTCGTGGTGATAATGAGACATTAGCATCGCAAAATAATGGGAATTATTTGGGATGCTTAGAACTGATTAGTGAATTTGATCCTTTTCTTGCTGATCACATACAAAATTTCGGAAATCGTGGAAAAGGAAGTAGTACATCATATTTATCGGCAAATATTTGTAATGAATTTATTAATTTAATGGGACAGCAAGTTTTGAAAACCATCGTCAAAGAACTTAAATCAGCAAAGTACTACTCTATTAGCGTAGATTCTACGCCAGATCTGTCCCACGTTGACCAACTGACTTTCATAGTTAGATACGTAAAAGACGGACAGCCTATTGAGAGATTTTTGCAATTTTTGCCTATGGATGAACATAATGCGCAATATATAGCAGATACCATTTTAAATTTTTTTGAAAGCCTTGATATTTCTATAAAAGATTGTCGCGGGCAGAGCTACGACAATGCATCAAATATGTCTGGAAAGTACTCTGGTGTTCAGTCAAGAATAAAAGAAGTTTGCGAATCTGCGATTTACGTTCCATGTGCGGCACATTCGCTAAATTAAGTGGGTGTTCAGGCTGTTGAGTGTGTTACTGAAGCAGTAACATTCTTTCAACTTGTACAAAAATTGTTCAATTTTTTCTCGTCTTCGACAAAACGATGGAAAATTTTGACAGAGCATTTAGGTGCAAATAGAGTCCTGAAGTCTCTTTCGGAAACTAGATGGTCTGCACGCGCCAATGCTATTAATGCTTTGCAAAATGGTAATTTAAATATTTCTGAAGCATTGTCTTCAATCGCAAGTGACATCAATCAACCAGGAGACACTAGAAAGGAAGCCCAAAGCCTAGCAAAAAAAATGGGAAAATTTGAGACTGCTCTTCTAACGGAAATATTGAATGATCTTTTGGGAGTTATGAATAAAACAAGTCTAAGTTTACAGAATAGCACTATGACTATGGACGTTGTAACGAAACTTTACGAATCTCTGATCAGTTATGTCAATACCGCACGCAATAATTTTGATCAGTACGAAACGGCTGCTAAAGAAAAAAATCCATATGCTGACTACAAAGATACATTTGAAAGAAAAAGATTTCGCAGCACACGCCTTACTTTTTTTGAAGGATCATCAGAGACTGCACAGTTGAGAGGCAAGGATAAGTTTCATGTAGATACTTTCATTCCCATAATTGACACATTAAATACACATTTAAAAAAACGTTCGGCAGCCTACCAAGAAATTTATAGTCGATTTAGTTTTCTTTGTCAGTTAACAACAATCGAATCTGGTGAGTTGATCAAAAAATGCATAGAATTTGCAGAGTTTTATCATGAAGACATTAATGCAGATGAGTTCAAAACAGAATGTTTTCATTTAAGCCAATATTTAAAAAACATAGCAAAGCCATCAGCGGATTTAAATATCTCAACCTTACATAACCTAATAAAATCAGATAAATTGGAAGAAACTTTTCCAAACGTAGAAATTGCTACAAGAATATTCCTTTGCCTAATGGTTACCAATTGTAGCGGAGAGCGGTCATTTTCGCAGCTTAAGAGAATAAAAAATGAATTGCGAACAACAATGTTACAAGAACGACTGAGTAATTTGTCAATTATGTACATAGAAAGTGATATCCTTCAAAAAATTTACTTTAAGGATATAATAGAAGATTTTGCTCAACAGAAATCCCGAAAGAAAACGTTATCGTAATCGTAACCAAAAAACCAGCAGCATTCTAATATCATTAATGACATAATATACGAGTATCATACTGTATTTGATTACCTATAATAAATGGTCATACTTAGTAAAAAAATATTATAATTCGATTGTTTTACTTTTCAAAAGGGCCCCAAATTCTTGTGTGCCCAAGGGCCCCAGCCTAGTTTAAGACGGCCTTGTACATATGCCCCAGCAGAAATTTTATGCCTTCACAAAAGATGAGATGGATGATATTGCAACACATAAGTATCTCGAAATTGGAGTTTATCGCTCAACAGTTATGCGATTTGGGTGAAACGGTATCGGAAAGCATGTTGATCACGAAAATTCTGATGACGCTACCGGACAAATACATGCATTTCCATACAGCATGGGAGTCAACGGTTATTTCTGATCGTACATTGTTAAATTTAACAAAGTCGCCTCATTATAGAGGAGACCCGTTTGTCGCTTCATCCATCAACACATCAACAAAACGCATTCATGGCAGAGGAGGGAAAAAGGTTCACACAAAACTTACCCCACGCCATGAGACAGAAGTGGTAATGGTGGTGGTGGTGGTAAATGACTAGGACACTGGAAGAGAGACTGCCCAAAGAGAAAACATGCAAATAAGACAAAGGATGCGTTACATATCCACACTATTGGGTGAAAGGGATGATGATACTCAAAGTTGGTTTTTAGATTCAGGGGCAACGGATCATTTTTATTTATTTTATTTATTTATTTATAATAAAGTATCGCTGTACATGTAAGAAAATTTACTTATAGTTAGTACAGGCAGTGAAAGATAAAAGTATTTGTACATATAAAGAAAATAACATTAAAGTTAAAATTAAGAATAGATAAAGAAATATACATACTTATATAACATATACTCGTAGATGCACCAGGTAGACTATGAAATGTTTATGTAGTGAGAAGAAAGCAATTTCAGTATAAGGTAGAAAAATGTGAAAAACATGCCGATTGAAACTGTCTGTATTCGACTTTAGATTTGACCTGATATGGCAGGTGATTCCAAAGATTCACAGCATGAATGAAGAATTGTCTGCGGGATGTCAAACAGGAATATAAGGCCGGTCTTAAAGTAATATACCGAGTAGATCGAGTTAAGGTGAATTTATTATATAGATATGCAGGTTGTTTCCTGTGAATAATTTTGAAGAGTAGAACGCAGGATCGATATTCTAAGAAGGCATCTAAATCACAGCCAAGGATTTTGCGTCGTTCCGCAGAAACATGCTCGCACCTCCGAAGATTGAAAACATAGCGAGCAGCTGAATTAAGTGCCCTTTTTAGCTAAAGAAAAGAGTTGTGCTCACAGTCAGCAAAAAGTTCACACCCATAAGCAATGATTGGTACGATAAGTGACTTCACAAGTTTTAATTTAACGTCAGTGGGTAATATGGATCTACTGACTACTCTACTTAGAGAGTCCTCTAAGAGATGCATATATTTTAGACACTATACTATTAATGTGGTCATTCCAGGTAAGCTGACTATTAAAAATGATTCCAAGATTCCTTACGTGTGAGACGTATTCAATACATGTAGATATAATTTTTATTTGGGGAAAAGCACGAATATTGGGTTGGTGTCTTGCAAAAGGTATAATTTTAGTTTTTTCAGGATTGATCATAAGTGCATTTCGCGTGGACCATTTAATCACAGAGCTTATGTCTTCATTTAATCTCGCTACAGAAACTTCCATCAGTCCATTTGGAAAACTTAAGTAAAGTTGAACGTCGTCTGCATATATATGAAAATGGCAATGGGACAACACAGTTGGGAGGTCATTGATAAGCATTGAGAAAAGTAATGGACCAAGTATAGACCCTTGCGGGACACCATTATTAACATCGCAAAAAGTGGATAGTTTGGAGTTATAAGAGACGGCTTGGACGCGATTAGTAAGATACGAGAAAATTAGCTTGTTTGTTGGACTGGAAAAATTAAATTGTGTTAAAAGTTTATTGCAAAGAAGTGTTGGATTTACAGAATCGAAGGCTTTCGAGAAGTCAAGCAATGCCAACATCGTTGTTTTATCTTCGTCAATAGCTTGACGTATGTCATCCGATACCTTCAACACCGCTGTTACGCAGCTGTGGCCTGATCGGAAACCCGATTGCAACAACTTTTTACTTTCAACATATTTCTCTATATCACTGCTTACAAGCCTTTCAAATACTTTAGAGAGAAAAGGAAGAATAGATATTGGTCTATATTCTGGAGTATTCGCTTTTTTTTGAATAGGAATAATTTTTGCTTTTTTCCAGAGATTGGGATATGTAGATGTCATGATAATTGTATTGAAAATGTGGGTAATGTGAGGCAATATAACAGGAAGTAATATTTTAGTTCCTTATTAGGTAGTGTCATACCTATTGACCGTGAACGCGTCTTCACTATTATTTTGCGTCAGAAGTGGTGGAGATTCGAAGTCCACCGTAGGAACAGCAGTAACAAAGCTATTGTTTAACTCATCTAAGTTAATGTCCTCTTCATTGGGCTTATGATTTTTTTTACACAGTCCTATTTCGCGTACTCGATTCCATAGAGATTTGGAGGAGCGATCTGAATTAAATTTATTGTTATAATAATTAAATTTAGCTTTTTTATCATACGTTTAACTTGGTTTCAACTGATTTTATATTTCGTGAGCATTTCTGTGCAGCGAAACCTTTTCCACCGCCGGTATAAGGCATCCCTACCCTTAATAGCGTTCATTATCTCATTGGAAAACCAAGAACAGGTTGTATTTTTCAGGACACGGGTATTACATGGAACGTGTTTATCGAAGAGATACTCGAGACTGTTATTCAGAAACTCAATTTGACTATTGACATCTGACGACATATATATATTATACCACTCAATACTGATACAATCACCAAACAGGTTTTGTACATTAATGCTACGAAAATCACGATATTGGATAGATTGTGAAGATCTTCGACATATATTTACACTGAACGAACATACAATTTGTTTTAAAATTGATTTAATTATAAGTTCATCAAATGGTTATTAAATATATGTACATAATAAAGATATTTATTTTATATTCCGTCAAATACATGAACCACATTGACCACTAAACCCAATTCCCCAACCGCCCATTGATTGGGTTGCATTGCATATTTTTAGGAGTTAATCGCCATCTAGATAAATTGAAAAAGGATACATACAGACAGACACTATCCTATTAGTAATAATATTTGGTGTATCTAGAAAACTGGACCAAAATTGCAAAATATTTTAGTTTTTCCTTGATTTATACACTAAACACTAATTGTATTCCATTTCAAGCTTCTATGTCTGCTAGAAGTGCCCTAGAGTTTTGATGATCGGTCAGTGAGTGAGTGAGTGAGTGAGTGAGTGAGTGAGTGAGTGACAGAATTAAGAAACTTTGACTAGTTATAATTCTTAAACTACTGGTTCAAATTTAATGAAATTTGAAATACACCGTGTCTATGCGATGCCTGCTTGGTTACTGAAAATTCAGGCTTCTAGCTTTATCCACAACGAAGTTATAGAGGGTTGAAAATGGCCTGAACTGCTTCGAGAAAAGGATGGTACGGCCGTGCCGCTTTTTTGCTCGACTTGGCGGGGGCACTGCCGTGCCCCCAGATCTGACTATTCTCAGAAATCAATCTGAACTCATCAATTTTGTTCACAAGACTCTGAGGATTTATGTGACAAATATGCAACCCATCATGGGACTTACACATTATATTTAATAAAAGATTCGTCTTTTTATTCATGCTGTTAAGACTATTGTCATTGCTGTTTTACATGATGGAGGATGATAAAGAGAAAAGTCGAGCACACAGAGTATTCAATCAGCATTAAGACAGCTGTAATTAACATAAAAAACTGAAATTGCTATTACAATGGATAACAAAATAAAGTGAGAATAACAAAGCGTGGTGCAAAGAAAGAAGAGAAAACAAAAAATATGACATATAACAAAGAACTATTTTCAACGTACTTTGAGTTTGATCAACCACAGAATGTACGCGTTGGTAATGGGGAATTAATAAAAGCATTCGGACGTGGCGATGTGCATATCTTTTCGTTCAACGGTTCAACTTGCCTGGAAAAATACTTAAAAGATGGTTTGTTTGTGCCGGACATATGTACAAGAAAATTTATTTTCATCTAATTCTGCTTTGGATAAGGGACTTCGTTTAGTGTCCAATCGCGAGAAATGTAAACTGTTGGATGGCAACAACATTGTGGCAATGGGAGTGCGCGAGAGATCCTTGTTTCGAATGATTTTCAAAATTAAATATTCGTCGTGTGCTAATGTGGCTGCGGCCAAAGCAGAAAGTTTAAAAATTTGGCATGAACGATTAGCCCACCAAAACGCGAGAGTGATATCAAACTTTTTAATCAACGTAGATACATATATGTTGTTGGTTCAGACAATTTCTTCTGTGAAGCGTGTGTTTTCGGAAAACAATCAAAATTAAAATTTTACAGAAGCGAAAATATAGCAAGTGTACCAGGTGAACTCGTTCACGCTGATTTGTGCGGGCCCATGCAACATCCATCGCTATCATATTCTCGGTATTTCCTACTGCTCAAGGACGACTTTTCTAATTATCGCGCGGTATATTTTCTAAAAGGTAAAAATGAGGTCTATCTCTACTTTGAGGAATATATAAAGATATTAAAAACGGAAACAGGCTACAATTTAAAAACATTAAGAAGTGATAATGGAACTGAATTTTTAAACCGGGACTTCAAGAATCTACTACAAAAATACAACATTGCACATCAAACATCGGTGCCCTATTGCCCGCAACAAAATGGTAAGGCAGAACGAGAAATGAGAACCCTAGTGGAAGCTGGCAGAACAATGATACATGCGAAGAGATTGCCACTCAAACTCTGGGCTGAGGCAGTCAGCACTGCAGCTTTTATTATAAACCGGACATCTTTGAATAAAAATGGAAAGTCACCTTTTGAGCTATGGACTGGTAAACGCTTTTCGGATTGCCTCGATTGGAAAGTTTTCGGAGAGGTATGTTACATTCACATTCCTGAACAAAAAAGGCGAAAATGGGATGTGAAGTCCGAGAAAGGTATATTTCTTGGATACGTTGAAGGTATTAAAGGATACAGAATATGGATCGCAGGTACAAATAAAATAAAGATTAGTCGTGACGTAATTTTTCCTAAAACTGCTCCAGTTTCCGTTGGTGCTGTAATTAATCCTAGTTTTCTTGATGGTGCTTTGGAGCATAAAGAAAACTGTGCCGTTTCCGATTTTCTCAATGACACAGGTGGTAATGCAGGTGGTGACGTAGTTTGCGATACAGGTGGTGATGTAGACTGCGGTGCAGACGGTGATGAAAGCTCATTTTATTCATCTGAAGACCAAGATGTGAATAATGTCCGTGAAATTCCGCTTAAGGATCGTTTGAGAAGCTCAGCAAAGTCTAGAAATGATCTTGCTTCGGTCATATTAGCAGGCTGTGCCTTTATAGCCGAATCCGTGGAGCCCACAACTTTTGAAGAAGCATTGCAGTCCAAGGATTCGATCAAGTGGAAGGAAGCGATGAAGGCAGAAATGGGAGCTCTTAAAGAAAATAAGACTTGGGAACTGGTACAACCACCAAACGACCGAAAGGTTATCGATAACAAATGGGTATATAAAAAAAGCTCCAGTACAAATGAGCCAGCCCGTTTCAAAGCCAGGCTAGTGATTAGAGGTTTCTCTCAGGTAAAAGGCATCGACTATGAAAAAACATTCAGTCCAGTAGCCAGATTTTCATCAATTCGAACAGTTCTTCGTTTGGCAGCTTCGAAAGGATACAAAATCAAACTGTTCGACATCACAACAGCGTTCTTAAATGGTCACCTCAAAGAAAATATTTTTATGAAGCAGCCAAAAGGTTTCGATGATGGAACAGGGCGTGTTTGTAAACTTCTTAAGAGCCTCTATGGACTTAAACAGGCATCACGAGTCTGGAACGAACAATTTTCATCATTTCTTCGATCTTTCCAACTGGAAATGTCAAACGCTGATCCATGTGTCTTCTATGGAAATGACATTGTTCTGGCGATCTACATTGACGACGGTATAATCACTGCAGTTGATGAAGACAGAATCACGGAGGTGATTAACTTTCTGATGAAGGATTTCGCAGTTAAGGTCTACGAGGCGAAATACTTTCTTGGATTAGAGATTAACCGAAAAGCTGATGGTAGCATATTCATCAATCAGGCGAGCTTTGCGGATAAAATAGTTTCAAAATTCGGCATGGCGAATGCGAACGCCGTACAGAGCAGCAGTTGGTAGCCTTATGTATCTAGCTATTGGTACCAAACCCGACATATCTTTTGCCCTAGGCGTAGTCAAGCGTAGAACACACTGCTCGGGTGTGATGTATAAGGGAGCGATGGCCATAAGTCGTCAAATGAAAGACAGAGCATGCGCCTATGTGTTCACTGCGGCACCATGACTATATCGAAGTAGCTTCCTGATCAAACTCAAACGCCACCTAGAGCTTACAAATGCAATAAAACTGTGAAAAGAGTGCTCATAACTGACAAACTTAATTTTCTATTTCAAAAGTTCGTTGTGGTTTCTACAATAGACTTATGAAGACAACTTCTATTCAAACATTAGTGAGTGCTAGAAATCACAATTGGACTAGAATTTGTTTTCTTGTCGTTTTAGGTACTGTCGTCTATCCCATTGCTCCTTGGCACGAATATATTCGTGTTTCCGCCATGGCCTGAACATGTGGATGTCATTTTCCCTGGATGGCAAGTACGAAAAGAATTCATTTCTAGGCGCTCCATTTGAGCATTGATACGGACGTACCGCGCCCCAATAAATTGCAGCAATTTTCAAGAACTTAGACTTGAAGTTGTGGAAGTATTTGTTACGTAGATACATGCTCTGTAATTGGGAAGAAAGTCAAATTAACTAAAACTTAATCAGAAAATCGCTTTTAACTGACCTTGTTGTACAAATATTTCTGACAGGAATAACTGATGTCGCGATTTTCGGCCAAATCATCCAAAGTCGGTAGACGTGCCTTTACGTTTCCGTGGTCCATCGCAGCAAAGATCTTCTTGCTTTCATGGAACGATTTTCGTTTCTCATCTCTTTTGAAAACCCACCCGTAACGTTTCCGGGCCCATACTCTCAGGACCGGTACCTTATGTGACTCGGGAAGCGAGGCGAGAACATATTTTCGGTTTTTTTTCAGTTCATTTAACGCAATTTGGAGTATGGCTTGTATTTGGTCTTTGTCTTTGGGATCAATGTCTTCTGGTTTTGGGAAATTCAGTTCCTCCTTAGATTTTCGTCGATTCTTTTCATCCAATAGTTCACGTGCGCATTCGGCTTCGTACTTCTCCAATTGTTCCTTCCACATTTCCTTGCAGCACTTTTCGACTGCACGAGTGTTTTCCAATGACACCTCACTGGTGCTTTCACCGTTTAGCGCTAATTGGACAGCCTCCTTGATTGGATCTTTCGGGGCAATATCAAATATTTTCTCGTAGTTGAATTTATACGGCGTGTGAGGTGATGGGCCTTGGAAATATTTGTTTTCCCCGTCCGTTGGGGCGGCATGGCCGTAATCGAGTGCGCTTGGTATGCCCCCTCCGCCCTTGGACCCGGGTATACTTTGTCTTTCATCTTCGGCGTTGTGTGGCGATAATTGATTGATATCATTTTCAAGCCATTGAAAGTCGTGCTGGGTGTCCTTAATGTGTTTGTCGAGCATCTCAATAACTCGTTTGTAGGATTTCTATATAAAAAAGGATTAGAATGCCTGGAAAGGTCGTTATATAAATTGAGTCAGTTACTCACGTCTTTCATATGGCCATCATGGTCAAAGCCTTTCTCATAAGCTCTCGCCCTAGCCACTTCTATCTCATCGAGTATTTGAGACTTCAACGCCTTCACAGCATTATGTTGCGCGCAGAATAACGGATCAACATCATTAAACTTGGCGGTCTCTGCCTTTTCGACGGTATTATTGATTGAGTCATCAGATATTCCTTTAGCGGCTCGTTCGGGATTCTTCAGCTCATACGTTTCGAACCATCGAGTGCACTCATTTGGCATGATGTCATTTGAACTGATATGTAGCTCGTAGCGTCCCAATTGAGGTATATCATCCACCGGCTGAAGTGTTAGACTTTTTCCATACTTAACAGGATGTCGTTGCTTCTCAAAATATGGTAAGATGTAATCGATTTTTGGGCCTTTTCGCGGCGGCGGTGGTTCCTTCTTTGGCTTTGGTTTATACTTAGGTAAGAGCAGGTTTAGTTCGCGTAGAGTTGGAATTGTATCTAAATGCGCGATGGCGCACATGATCAGTTGTTCGTTGACCGTATAATTGCGGATCTTTCCACCTTTTTTCCTTTTCGGTCGATAGTACAACTCCATTAGAAACCACAAAAATGCCAAGTCGCTGCCACGACTCAAACGCATTGCGAGTTTGACCTTCCGTCCAGAGACTAAGGGCACTACGCCCAGATTAATCAAGTCGTTACGGATGCGATGTGAAGTCCCCTGTTCAGTGTCATCCCTGATACTGCTAAGCATATTATCGGCCGCTGCAAGTTGAAAGTTTGACAAGCCACGATACCAATGCGGATCATCGCGTTCATTGATATATTTGTTAATAAGATCATCTGATTTCGCCTTTTGTCGCCGAGAGACCACTGAGTTGGGATTTATAATTTTACTCATTTTTAACTTGAAATTTGGTAATAGTCAACAAAATAAATAACGAAAAAATTTTTTTTTTTAATTATTTTTCTTTAACTGAAATAACATAAAATTTGAAACACGTCAAATCATATTTTAATATTTGTCATTTTGAAATTATATTCTTAGCTTTCATTGTTGTTTGTGGTTTTCAAATTAAAACAGTAAAATTCAAATTTGAAAGGGAGACAGGAGGTATCAAACCGACTTGACTGCTGCACTCCGGTTTGACATTTCACATCTGACATTTCGCAGAAATTGGTTTGCATTGTTTATACCTTGATATTTTGGTGAAATTAAAATAGAAATGGATTCGGTAAGAGATATATGAAAATATTTTTGTTCAATTCGCCATTTCTACTTGTTTTGGCTTTAGGAGCTTCGTGATAAAGTCGAAGCTTGCATGTGATAAATTTCCTATTTAGCTTTTCGATATTGATGTCTTCTAAAGTCTCAGCCTTGATTTGTTTACCCATACCTAGCGTCTTAATAATCTTCCACGTTTGCTTAACATTTAAGCAAGAAAACTTGGTTTTCGACCTCCTGATTTCCTTCGTAACAAGGTTCCTGAGGCGCTTTAAATCGTATAGTAACTCGGGGAGTTTAAACTTCTTCCATCTTTTGTAAACCCAATTTATAACCAGTTTTTCAATATGTTCATTGGCATTTGGTGTTATGGATGGTGAGATTTTTGGTTGGGACATGATTCTCAAACAGATTATTAATGGTAGATGTAAAAAACTCGACTTGCTCATCAACGGAAGACATGTGGTACAGGTTATGAATTGAGAGAGTCATCGATAAGGCTAGCCCTATTGATAGATTTAAAGTCTCGGTAACTGATTGTAGTCGGTACGAAAGATCTACTAAGACTGAGGTCATAGAAGAGGACAACGAGATCGTGTTTTGAAAAGCCGGGAACATCAAACTGGCTATAGAAGTTGATGACATCAGTTCTAATGACAATAAATAGATCGATGAGCGTAGAACTTGTCGGGCCAAAGTGGGCGGGAGTCGAGTTATTGACAGCAAATAGGTTGACGGAGCCTAGGGAGTTTGTGAAACTATTTACTTGTGAATCGTTACGGCTTAGCAGATTAATGTTGAGAACACCGTAAAGAATAATATGTTCATAGCAAGCCCCGAAGCGTTCGATGATGCTAGTAACAATGGTGGTGTCCCCTAGACTTGGGGGCTTGTAGATGACTCCAACTAGACATTTTTTGAAGCCACAGATAATTTCAAGCAAGAGGTAGGTACTCGATACCATCGTTTGAATTCGAATTTCCGATTAATCTGCTCTCTATTTTTTCCTTAACAAAAATTACAACACCGCCCCCTAGACTCCCGACACGATCGTCCCTATAGATTTTATACCCTGACAACGCAATGACCGCATTTTGAAAGCAGGGTGTAAGTCAAGTTTCGGAGATACATAGAATATCGACGTTTCCCCCATCGAATATCAGTTTAAGTTCATTAGTGTGCTTATTTAGACTTTGAGCATTAATGTGACAAATGGAAATACCCGAGTACATATTACGGAAGATATCCTCAGACGAGTCTTATGTACATTATTGTTGGTAGGGATTGCAGCGCAAGATCTTTTGAAATCGCTTTGACTTACGTTAGGACGAGTGCTCATTATTCTGAGTGCCTACCGCCTGCACTCTGCAAATGATACTCATAGCAAGGTCGACTTCGACCGGCGAGGTATTAAGCAACGCAATAGCACATAAAATAGATGGGAAACTAAATATGTGTTTTAAGTGTCTAAAACTGGGGAACAATAAGAAGAAAAATTCGAAGGAGAAACATTAAAAGTAAATATTAATAAATAGTAAAAATAAATCGCCCCAGATCTGGCAACGAAGAAAATAATCAAATAGCCATAAATATAAGAAATAGATTATTAGAAACTTGAAAGTATTTTAACAAAATAAATGATCTTTATTTCAATTTAATTAATTTCTTTTTATTTATTTCAATTATTCTCTTCACATGCATTTAGTTTTTTTTTCCAAAAGCGACAAGTGAGTGATTTGAAAGCCCTCCGAACTGATTTTAGCACCAAATCCAACAAAAAAATGTTCTCATTGGTGCCGTCGCACACTTGAAATGCTCTTTGCCTCTCATCAAGGTTGGCGATCTTTAGCAGTCTCGAGGCTACGACCTTATGGTACAGACGGAGCATTACCGAGGACACTGTGATAGGGCGAAGATCGCTGGGTGTCCGTCGAGATGAGCCTTTTTTGGAATGAGTCTGGTCCTCGCTTGCAGGAACCGTTCTGGGACTCTTCCACACCAAAGGAAAAGGTTCAGGATAGCCACCAGAACTTGAGGTTCAAGCTTTTTGAGGTCCACTGCCTTCATTCCATCCGGACCAGCAGCAGTGTCGCTCGGTAACTTTGCTCTCTTGATGTCGTCATATGTTATGACATCAAGGATCTCCTCGAAACGTTAGTATCTCCCTGTATGGTGTAAGTCGGGAGAACTAATGTCTTCCTGGGTCATCGTCTGTTTCCAGAACGAGAAGACGTTTTCGTGAGGGAGATCAGTGATGGGTTCAACATCCTTGAGTATCCACCGTAGGCACCTATTTGGGTTTTTCCGCCACAGAAAGTTCCATCAACTTTATTTCGTTATCCTTCATTTGTTGCTGCTCTTTCCGTCTCATTTTTTTTTGTATTCTTTTAGTTTCTCCTCTTCCAAAAAAAAAAAAAAAAACGTTTCCTCGCGTATCTCACACTTTCCTTCATATTGTCCTCAATTCTTTTTAACGAAAGCTTCACCTCATTGTACAAGGCCTCTTGTACCTCCGTTTGCCGTTGCAGCATTTCGGTAAAACTCAGCCCTGTTGTGGTGGTGGCTGTGGTGGAATTAGCCTTTTTGCACTTCTATTTTAGTGTCTCATGAGCTGCATCACTCATGTCAAGTGCGTCATTAATCAGCAATAGATTTGTCCGTGTCGCTTAAATATTTTGGCCTAAAAGGCCCTCCTACAGTTATTCCCATCTGTTTCTTATTGTAGACGAGCTTCTGCTTCACTTTAAATTTAGCATCGAACCAAACCTGTAAATATATTTTTAAGGGTACATGTATGTAGGAGTGAAGCAGGTCATCGCTGCCGTCGCATTCCACAGCACACATTCTGGATTTGCTGTGTTGTTGCTTTGCTGTGGGTGGGTTTGAATGGTAAAGAGGTCATTCCAGGGAACGGTGGTCTTGTGGATATGATGGGGCGATAGCACGGGAAAGAAGGAGTGGTAGACAGTTGAGAAGACGGCAGGCAGTGGGTTTTGGAAGTGCAGCGAGTGCGGTCGTCCCGTGAGTGGTTTATTTAAAATAAAGTGAATTACTTTAAATTACTTTCGGCATCTTTGACGTTGTTTATTATGTCTCGGACCGGAAAGATTAAACGTCCCATATGTATGCATATGATATCAGTTGATTTCATATTTATTTACCTTTTGCCACTCTTTCGCGATCCTAACTGGCGGCCATAAACAATTAAGTTGAATGGAAATTGCTTCCCATTGTTGGACTTTTTCAACCGTTGGCGAAACTCCTCTCCGGAAGTTGGTCGCTAATGCAAGGTTTTTTTCCATTGCACTAATAACGCAAATTGCTCCCGATTTGTTATCTTCGGCCTATAGTAATTAGAAATTAATTCAAAACTAATTAACAAAAGTAAAAAGAAAAAAAAAACGAAAACTTACATATTTGGAAATGCACAGCTTGGCGTTCGAAAAAATGTGATCGCCAAAAAGTGCCGACGAGTGATATCTGTCGATAAGAAAAATACGTTCCACTTAACGACAAGGAAAACGACAACATAATGACTATCGCAATACCGACTTCTATAAGTGACAATTGTGGTTCATTCATTATTATAATATCAAATTTTCAAAAATATTTACAAATATGTATGTAACATAATTGCATCACTATTTTATAAAAAATACTTAAATTTTTGAATTAAAGTCTCTTTCTTAACAAACATTCGAATTCCAAAACACAATCGAACAGTCATATGCTAAGTTGAAAAACAATTTTTTCTTAGCTTAAGTTAATCATAATAATGTTAATTGTAAGTTAGTCGAAAGGCATAGGTTAAAATTATATAGTCAAAATTATAGTGTCCGCCTAGGGCCAGTAAGATTCCTAAATTTGTAAGGATAGTTAAGCTAGTTTTAAGCATTTTTGACTAGGATAAGATAGATCTAAGAAACTATAAATAAAAATGAATTTACATACATACATGTGGTGATGGCCGCGAGTTAAGTTGGAGGCAGTCGTCGAGCGTCGAGTCAGTTGCCGTGCAGTAGTGGAGAGTCGTAAAACGTCGCGTATCGGTGGTCAAGCGGTCGCAAGTCATTTTGAAGTCGTTGTTTTTTTTCATTTCATTGTCAAAAGTAGTTTATAATCGTTTTTCTTTTCGCTAATTTTCTTTAATAAACAACCCTGAATTATATTTTTTTATTTGAGAATTCCTACATTTGGGGGCTCAACCACTCAACACCATTAAACTCGTCGATTGCGAATTTATTCAATACCATGTGGTCTAACTTAAACGTCGATCAATTAAAAGCCGAACTTGGAAAATTAAACCTTGATACCAACGGTCTAAAAGCTCAATTAATCGAACGGCTCGAGCAATATTATAAAAGTAAGGAAGTATATTCGGACGCGTCGGAATCATTAGATAGGGACACAGATAAAAAGAATAATAAACTAAACAATCGTCCAGAAGTTTCAGTGAAAGACATTGAGAATTTCATTACGGAATTCAGTGGCGAGGGTGTTACAAAAATAAAGTGGTGGTTCGATGAATTTGAAGAGATTGGGGAACTTATGCAATGGAGTGACGTCGAAAAGTTAATTTACGCGCGAAAACGTTTGTCGGGTCCAGCAAAAATGGTTATGAAATCGAACAAGTGCACCTCCTATGCGACATTAAAAAAGTTATTAACAGAAGAATTTGAAGAAAAATTATGTGCGGCAGATATTTATTTTAAATTACAAAGTAGAACGAAAAGACATAATGAAAGCTGTAAAGAATATCTACTTGTTATGAAAGACATTGCTCAAGATGTAGTTGACGATAGGTCTTTAATTAAGTTAATCATAAACGGCATTCCGGACAGAGAAGAAAACAAATTCTCTCTTTATAGTGCAATCGATTTAAACGATTTCAAGTGAAAATTATCAATTTACGAAGAAATAAAAGAAAAAGTAAAAAGACAGTTTAGCGAGTATAAGCAAAATAAGCGGGAAAACTATTTCGGTAAAAAGAAACAGTTTGAAAAAAGAGAACATTGCTACAATTGCGGTAATATCGAACATAAAAAATCAGCCTGTAATATGGGAACAAAATGCTTCGCGTGTAATGAATTTGGACACAATAGTAAAGAGTGTAGAAACAAACCATCTACCAGCAAAAAAGGGATAAACCTAGTCTATAAATCAAAAATGTGTAAACCCATACTAATAAACCAGTTGTCATGTGAAGCCCTGATCGATACGGGCAGCGACTACAGTTTAATAAAAAAATGTGTATTTGATAAACTTTTTAACGCGAATTTAAAAAAGACGGCATTATTGTTCAATGGTTTTGGTTTCGGTAAATCAACATCTCTCGGTTCGTTTAATGCATGTTTTAAAATTGATGATTGTATTATATACGGTACTTGCCATGTCGTACAAAATGACGTGATACCTTTTCAATATATTGTTGGTGGGAACGTAATCGCGATGGCTGAAGTTGTCATTAATGAAGGTGGTATACATTTTAGAAATACTGCATGCGAACCCTTGCCTGAGAATAATGTTTTTATTATTAATCATTGCGATAATAACGATGTTGATGTTCCCCCAGCATACAAACAAACGGTGGAATCAATGGTAATTAACTATACACCGGTAAAAGAGTTTAAAAGCCCGATCGTCATGTCCATCGTATTAAAAGATGAAACTCCTATTTACAGCTCTCCGCGCAGACTTCCATTCAGTGAACAAAAAATCGTCAAAGATCAAGTAGAACAATGGCTTAAAGAAGGAATAGTGCAGCATTCAACCTCACCCTTCGCAAGCAAGGTAGTAGTCGTCAAAAAGAAAGATGGGTCTCCTCGCGTGTGCATCGATTACCGAAAGATAAACCAACGCATGGTCCGTGATCGCTTTCCGATGCCAGTTATAGAAGAGATTTTAGACAACTTGCAAGATGCAAATGTGTTCTCCACTCTTGACTTACGAAATGGGTTTTTCCACGTATCGGTTGCCGAAAACAGTTGTAAATATACAGCGTTTGTCACGAAAGAAGGTCAATTCGAATTCTGTCGAACCCCTTTTGGTCTAGCCAACTCACCGAGCGTATTTACACGTTTCATCCAATACGTTTTTCGAGATCTGATTGGTAAAGGAATAATTCTTTTCTATATGGATGATATTATTGTACCTTCTGCAGATGAAGCTGAAAACATAAAGAAACTCAAATCCGTGCTGCATGTTGCCCAGTTAAGTGGATTACTGGTGAAGTGGAGCAAATGTCATTTTTTGCAACGTAGAGTAGACTTCCTCGGACATGTTATTCAAGAAGGAACTATCCGACCATCGGAAGCAAAAGTAGCCGCAGTGAAAAATTTCCTGGACCCTAAGAATGTTCAGGACGTTCAATAATTTCTTGGTTTAACCGGATATGTTCGTAAGTTTGTCAAAGGATACGCCATCATATGTAAACCCCTGACAGACTTATTGAAAAAGGGTTCAACTTTCCAGTTTCAAAGGGAGGAACGAGCAGCAGTCGAAAGATTAAAAACAGCTTTAACAAATGATCCAGTACTAAAAATATATCAGCGTGGTGCACGCACAGAAGTCCACACGGACGCCAGCAAAATAGGATGTTCTGCAGTGATGCTACAAGAATTTTCGGGCGATCTACATCCAGTGTACTACGTAAGCCACAAAAACAATCCTGCCGAGCAAAAACTTCATAGTTATGTTTTAGAGGTTTATGCTGTATACCTAGCCCTAAAGAAATTACGAACATATTTACTAGGTATGCAATTTAAGGTCGTAACCGACTGCGCTGCATTTCAACAAACAGTTAAAAAAGAAGACTTGCCAGCTGCAGTTTCAAGGTGGGTAATGGCCATTCAAGAGTTTGACTTTATCGTGGAACATCGCAGAGGTTCTTCAATGAGACATGTCGACGCAATAAGCAGGTATCCATGGGTCTTCTACATTGGTAACGAATTGCTAACGCGAATCAGAAGAGCGCAGGCTAAAGACGACTACATTTTGGCTATAAAAGAGGTTCTTAAAAACAAAGCCTTCGGTGATTTCGTCGTTAAAAATGACGTGCTGTTGAAGGTCGTGGACGGAGATGACAAGATCGTGGTTCCCAAAGTCATGGAAGCAGAGATTGTCAAGTTGAAACGTAAAGAGGGTCATTTCGGAGTGCAAAAAACGATGCATTTGGTGCTGCAGAATTTCTTTATTCAACATTTGAAAGCTAAAGTGGAAAGATGCATAAATAATTGCGTGAAGTGCATTCTGGGTAGCAGAAAAAACACCAAAAAGGAAGGACTTCTACAACCAATCGGCAAAGACGATCAGCCGCTGCAAACCTTTCACGTGGATCATATGGGACCAATGGACCCCACTGCAAAGCAATACAGATACATTTTCGCTGTGGTTGACGCATTTTCCAAATACGTCTGATATTTCCCACTAAAACTTTAAGCGCGAATGAGGTCATACGCTGTTTAAAAGATCTTGAAGCTTGCTTCGGAAATCCAGCGCGAATTATATGCGATCGAGGTCCAGCATTCACATCTCAAGATTTCAGCAACCATTGCGAGGAAAGGAATATCGAACTCGTTCATATTACAACAGGCATACCCCGCGGGAATGGTCAGATTGAAAGAATCAACAGAATAATCGTCGAATCGCTGAAAAAATTGTCGTCAGATTCTCCAGAGAAATGGTTTAAGTATACGCGTCGCGTCCAGATGGCGATTAATTGCAGCATTCAAAGAGCAACGGGGCGCACACCGTTCGAAATTCTCTTTGGCGTTAAGATGAGGCAGAAAGGTGACTTTGAGGTGTGCAATTTGATAGCAGAAGAAACTATAGCAGCATTCGAGGACAACCGTGAGGAAATCCGAGCAGACGTTAGGCAGCAAATTCAAAATATTCAAGCTGAAAACCGGAAGAGTTTTAACAAAAACCGCAAAGAGGCCAGGAAGTACGACATTGGGGATTGGGTTGCAATAAAACGAACTCAATTTTCAACAAAAAAATTATCATCCGAATTCTTGGGACCATACGAAGTAGTGGGAGTTGGCAGAGCAGATAGATACACCGTCCGAAAACTTTCCTCAGAGGCAGAAGGACCAGCACAAACATCTACAGCAGCAGAATTTATGAAGCCATGGGCATCCGTTTCACAAGACATATCATCAGGTTGGTCATCCGGGACGGATGACTAGCAGGACGGCCGAATGTGGTGATGGCCGCGAGTTAAGTTGGAGGCAGTCGTCGAGCGTCGAGTCAGTTGCCGTGCAGTAGTGGAGAGTCGTAAAACGTCGCGTATCGGTGGTCAAGCGGTCGCAAGGCATTTTGAAGTCGTTGTTTTTTTTCATTTCATTGTCAAAAGTAGTTTATAATCGTTTTTCTTTTCGCTAATTTTCTTTAATAAACAACCCTGAATTATATTTTTTTTATTTGAGAATTCCTACATACATACACAATCGAACAAAAAAATGTGAATACGAATGAGTTTGACATTTAAATATGCAATACAGGGTACCGATTTTGCGGAAACAAAGGATATTTCAGTTGGCCATTCAAGGCTGTTCGATTTTCGAAAATATGTCATTGCTAATAAAAATAGACATGTCGATTATGGAAAACGGCCGATCGATTGCGGAAGAAATTCGTCGAATCCGCATCCGCAGTTCTACCCTATTACAGAAACCGACGGATAAACCACATTAATTGTTGTTGTGTTCTTGAATTTATGTTTCAGACTGCTTTTTAGTGTTGCTAAATTTGTTAACGTTGTTGCAAAGCCAAGTGCAGTTTTGACGTTCTGCGCAATTTTGACATGGTGAATGAATTCAATGAAGGTTGCTCTTTCCGTCTCTTTCAAGGTGTTGTGGAGTAGTTCCACCAGTGTTAGGAATAAGTCGAGATCCTTGAAGGCTCCTAGGAAGGTATTACCTTCATTGCAGTCTCAATGAAATCTGCCATTTTGCTTAATGATTTTAGGTTCGAGAGTATAAGTTTTTTTTTGTTGTTGTATATATTTCTAGAAATTTTTTCTAGGATTGCGGTTTTGCCTTTTTCCGTATGTAGAACAAAGTCCTGTTTAAGTGATTTAATCTCTGCGAGTTTTGAATTCCAAGCTTGTTCGGTATAACCCCTATTTGAACTCTTTTTAATGTTACTTATTGTCTTTTGTAGTTTGGTTAGGCTGTTTTCCATACTAAAAAAAATTTCTTTTTTTTTTGTTTTATCTAAACATTATTCACATTGTTTCTTATAACTAAACGTTTGACATAGTTCTTATAGTAATTGTTTATTTTATATATTATGTATATGAAAATTATTATAATGAGTGACGTATATATGGCCTGGTCTACTTTTTCGTTTACTGTCACATTTTCTTTAGTGGTGTTGTTTTCCATCTTCGTCTTCCAATTCATTAATTGTTGTTCGGAGTTGTCGTCTTTGGTATTCTTCAATGGTAAGCTTCTTGAGGCCTGATGTCTTCGGTGTTGGCGTGTAAGTTGGCTTATCTGGTGTATATTCTTCTAACATGGAAGAGTTTTCATGCCTCTTAGACAAATTGAATGCTAAAAATTTAATTATTTTAGGAGATTTCAATATTAACTTGTTGGATAAAACTGAATTGGGATCAAACTATCTGGCTATTTCAGCTTCGCATGGTTTATTCAGCTTCATAAATGAACCTACGAGAATGATTTCTAGTAGTTGTTTGGATCACATCTATGGTCGCTTTGCCTGTTCTCCCCTTAGCTCCTGCGTGAAATGTAGATTTGATCTAAATATCTCTTTTTTTTTTTTTTTTTTTTTTTTTTTTTTTGTTTTAGCCGAAGAACTTTATTTATTTTTAATATATTGGAATGTACATAGATATGGTATAGTTAACCTTACTTATGAAAAAAAAAAATAAATAAGTAGAATGCAAGCATAAAATTAATGTGAAAAAGAAAAGTGGAAGGAAAAGCTAATGTAAAAAACCTTCATGAAAATATCACAGATATTTATATAGGTGTGAATAAATGCGTATATATGCTGTTTATGTGCAAATAAGCATTAAATATAACAAAACCTAAAGAGTTTTAAAAGTAAATAAATAGATGATAATAAATAAATAAATTACAAAAAACGCTTAAGTAAGTATATAAATAATTAAATAAATAAATAAATAAATATATAATAGATAAATAATTAATAAATAAATAAGTAAAGAATAAATAAATAAATAATAAATAGATAAATAAATAAGTAAATAAATAAATAATAAATAAATAAATAAGTAAATAAATAGACAAATAAATAAATTATAAGTTGATAGCCAAATTCGAAACGAGAGGGTTATCTGATATATTACATGAAACGATAAAACGATCATATAGCTTGGCTATTCGAACTGTAACCAATTCAATTTTAGCTACTTCATGCAGTTCAGAAGTTGAAAAATGCCACGGTAGTTTGAGAATCATTTTTAAGACTTTATTTTGCGAAGTTTGTAGTTTCTTGATGTGGCAGTGAGCACAGTCTCCCCATGCGGGAGCTGCATAGAGCATTATGGCCTGAAAAATTGCCTTGAATATTATAAGCTTATTGTCGTTGCTTAGTCCAGATTTCCGACAAATAAACGGATATAGTACTTTAATCGTTGTGTTAATTTTACTAACAATATTGCTAATATGTTGGCCAAATGTAAGTCTTTTGTCCAGAGTGACTCCCAAATATTTAACATATGATTCCCATTCTATACGGTTACCCCCAATTGTTAAGTTCGTTTGCGGTAGAAAAACTCAATGACAGGGCTGTTGCTTAACTTGAATTCCAACAAAATAGTGAATCAATCTGTTAACCCGACCAAAATTATGCCAAAAATTGATCTTGTTAAGTTGAAAAACGATCTCCTGCATGAAGCCTGGGAGGAGGTATATTTAGAGAATGATGCTACTGCTTCCTATAATCTGTTTATGGAGTGTCTCAGCAAACACATAAGTAACTGCTCCTCTACTGGATTGTTAAAAACATCTAATAAAAGACTCAAGCCGTGGATAACGAGTCATATCGTTAACAAAGTAAACACTAAAAATAAGCTCAGGGTCAAGTGTTCTAAGTATCCTAATAATCAATATTTGAAAAGCAAGAATAAACAATTATGCTCTCAGCTCCCATTTGCCGCGATAATTATTATCGTGAAAAGTTCATGTCTGCAAAGGGAAATATAAAAAGTGAATGGCAGGTAGTTAATGGCATTCTGAACAAGGGTTCTTCTAACAAAATACCTACTGCTATTTCTGTAAATAATTGTGTGGTGTCGGATAAAATTGTGATTGCTAACGCTTTCAACAAGCACCTTGCCTCTATAGCGAGCAGTTCTACTAGTCCAAACTACCAACCTATTTGTAACCTGTGTTCCTTTTCTACAAACTCTTGTGGGCCAGTTCAGGGGTATAGTTTTGTCCTTGAGCCTATAACCTCTTTAGACGTTTTAAGGGCAATTGGTTGCCTTAAGAATTCAAATGCTTGTGGATTTGATGGCATATCTAACAAAATTGTAAAGCACGTTGGATACTTTGTAGCTGATATTCTAGCCGTTATTTTTTTTCGTAGCATTTTTTCTGGGATTTTTCCTGACAAACTTAAGTGCGCTGACGTTGTACCCTTGTTCAAAAAAGGTGCTAAAGAAGATATGGGCAATTACAGGCCCATCTCTCTTCTCCCTGTCTTTAGTAAAGTTTTTGAAAAAAACGTTAAGGAGAGGATAGTGTCCTTTCTAAATAAAACTAATTTTTTCAGCTCAGTGCAATTTGGTTTTCAGCGGGGTAAATCTACTGAAGGCGCTTTACTAAATTTTTGTTCCCATATTTTTTCTAGTCCTGATGCGAAAAAATTCACTGCGGGCCTATTCTTAGATATTGCGAAAGCATTTGACATGGTTAACCATCCCATATGATTGACAAAATTAGAAAAAGCAGGTTTTCGGGGATTCATGCTCGACTGGTTTAGGTCATACCTCTCTGATCGATCTCAAAGGGTAAAGATTGAAGAAGCGAGGAGCGAAATGCTGTTTTTCAATTTAGGAGTGCCACAAGGTTCTGTGCTTGGACCTATTCTGTCCCTAATCAACATTGACTCTCTGTTTAGACTTAGCTTTAAAGCAAAAATCACTGCATTCGCTGATGACGTGGGCTGTTCTTATGGATCGGACAGTGCTCTAAATCTCATATCGGACATTAATTGGGATCTTAATTTATTGAGGACCTGGTTCGCTGAACACAAATTAAATATTAGCTCCAAAACAAAAATTATGTATTTTAATCTGTCCACCAAAATCTGTAACAACGTTGAAGTTTTTGTTCACGCACCTGTGTGTCCAACATACAAACTTGCTGGTTGTGGTTGTATTTCCACCTTACCTTCCCCTACTTTCTGTAGTAATTCAAGTTGTAGCAAGAATTGCTTTTCAGTTGAGAAAGTAGACGAATTTAAATACTTGGACCTTATCATAGATTCTAGGATGAGCTTTATCAACCATACTGAGTCGTTAAGGAAGTATTTTCGCAGCACTCTTCGAAACTTCTACTATCTAAAAAATGTATGTTCTACAAAATTACTTATATGTAGTAATTTATTATGGTATCTTCCATTCCAAGCTCCAATATGGTGTTACGTGCTGGGGAGGTACAAATCTGTATAAAATTACGCCTCTTTTAATTCTGCAAAAGAATGTTTTAAGAAAAATATGCCGTAAAAATCATCGTCATCCATTCCATTCGTGATATGAATATTCTTACTGTTCGCCATTTATATTGTTTCAAAGTCTTAAAAACTGTTTACTTAAGATCGGGTAATCTTAACTGTTGGCTAATTTCAGATTATAATTTACGTCGAAGCTTCTCAAATGTTGTATCTGTTCCAACTTTTCGCACTACTGCATTTCGTAATTTTTATTTAGTTTCCCCGTACCGTCTCTTTAATGTACTACCACCGTCAATCAGAACTATGGCATTTTCTAGAAGGCTTGTGAATCATTTAAAACAGTGGCTCTTAAATTTTGATCATGCGACACTAGAAAGTCTTTTCTCTAACCTTCTGATATAACCAGGAGTTTTTTTTTTTCTTTAAGAAGTTCCTTCTTTTGTATATCTGTATATATTATAACTATTCTTTTTTATGTAATTCTGAATTTTCATAGCTGTATAAAATTACTTGAGTCACCCCACCCATACTTTATTGTTCTAGTTCAACCTCTTGAAGTGGCATTTGAAACTATTTTAGTACTCTATGTATATAAAATAAAAAGTGTCACCTATATTATTTCTAACTATAAATTAAGTTATATGTAATTTAATTATGTTTATTGAATTTATATGAAATAATAAAAAATGAATGAATGAAAAAAAACATTAGTGTTGGTATTAGATTAGTGTCAATGAATTTTGCGTTACAACTCAGGGGTAAGAGTTCGAGTCGGCAGGATCGCCATGTAATGATTTGACAGGATCGCCATGTAATGAATTTATTAGTTGTTGCCTAGATAGCTATCCGGCAGGGCACGAATGCCATAGGGATCTGCCAAAGGATGGATCAGCTATGTCGATGGGCAGGGCACGAATGCCATAGGAGTCTGCCAGAAGATAGGAGAGAGAAACAATTTCCTTAGAAGTCATTTGAGTCTGGCTTTATTTTCGATTGATCGGACTATTTATACAGGTTTCTATCGGCATTACAAATGCATATCGATTCTAATTAGGTCACTTGTCTTTATGTTCTTTGGTCACATTACATTTTGTTCCCCTAAAGAGCGCCTTGTGATATTGGATACTATTCGTGACACACAGTGCAGTGAACGTTGTATTGTCTGGGTTCTAATTCTTACTGCCCGTCTTCTTACGCCGTAAGCACTTTGGCGTGTGCCGTCGAGTGTTTATGAATGTATCTTTGGTAGGTCAGTATTTTACGTTGTTTTGTTTTTGGTGGATACACCACAATAATTTTTTTTTCGGGTATTTTTCGGGCATTTTCTTGGGTATTCTTCTTGTTTGGCCGGAGACCAGTCCGAATTGGTGCGAATCATCGAAATCGGTCCAGGCGTTCTTGAGTTATAAGCGTAGTAACTAACGTTACTCTTTTTTATATATGGTATATACTCGTAGATATTAATAATAAGTCAAAAGCTTTTTGCATGATTAAATTTGATAATTATTTATTGTGGCATGCACGTTGCGGCCATTTAAATTGTAAAGGTTAGGTTAGGTTAGGTTAGGTTAGAAAAGGGGAGTGTGATGGTTGGACATCACTTCCACTCGGAGGCCAAGAGGCCCATTGTGATTCCCTTCGTTTATGTGGGTACACATAAAATTAACCTGTCCTATCACGTGGTGGCTGAAACCACCCCGTGCTCTTGATGAATCTTAGAAGATCCGATATATCTGCATTAGCCACGTCCGCAATCTCTGTAAAGAATCTTTGGCCTAGCGACACTAGGCGTCGATTCTGGAGAGCTGGACAGTGGCAGAGCAGATGTTGGATCGTCTCAGTTTCTTCCTCATCGCCGCAGCTCCGGCAGAGATCGCTGGATCCCGAGTCCCATTTCCGGAGCATTGCTCCAATGGGACAGTGTCCTGTGATCACCCCGACGAGCATACGGATCGAGTTACGGTCCAGCGCCAGGAGCTTCTTTGTTTTTCCGACGTTGAGCTCTGGCCACGATGATCTTGTCGTGAGCTGTCGTTTCTTGTAAACCAAGACGAGTTGGCCTCTTTGATAATTGTGTCGTTTATGATCCGGTATAATGCGCTGATCGGTGGTTGCAATGACGTGTCCGCTTCGCTGATGTCCATTTCAGAACCTTGCCAGTTCGTCTGCTCTTTTGTTCCCTGCGATTGAGCTGTGGCCCGGGACCCAGCAGAGTTTAACTTTATGGTGTCTGATGGACTTCAGTGAGTCGCGACATTTCTTGACAGCCTTTGATCTCGTTATACAGGATTCTATTGACTTCAGTGCAGCCTGGCTATCTACGAAAATGGTGATATCAGATGGTGGGATATCGGCTACCTGTAGGTGTTTAGCTGCTTTCTCTATTGCCAGTATTTCTGCTTGGAACACGCTACACAGATCAGGAAGTCTGAATGATTCCTGTTTGTGTAGGGTATCAGAGTAAAACCCGGCCACAGTGCCTGTGTCCATTTTCGATCCGTCGGTGAAGAGGGTGATCTCATGGTCGTTGATTACGGCGTTTGATAGCCACTCTTCTCTGTCGGGGAAAAGGATAGGTATACTGAGAGAGAAGTCATTTTGGGGGGGAATATAGTCGGTCGTAGCTGCGAGGCTACTAAAACCATGTTTCCTTCCCAGGTCGTCTATTATCTTAAGTATGGCCGCATGTCCATAGTTGGCTTGCTTCCACAGAGAGGACTCTCTTAGTCTGAGAGCGCCCTTTGCAGCGTAGCCTTTTATGAAAAGATCCAGGGGGAGGAGATGAAGAATCATGTCCAACCCTGCCTGCGGCGTGCTTCTCATGGCTCCCGTTGTACAAACAGCTGCTAACCTTTGTACTTTGTTGAGCATGTTCATATAGCTTTTTGTGCTGCTAACAGTCCACCAGACTAGGGCCCCATAAGTTAAAATGGGTCTGATGATTGCTGTGTACATCCAATGAATGATGTACGGTTGCAAGCCCCATCTTTTTCCGAAGGTCTTTTTGCATGCATAAAAAGCGTTCAATCCTTTTTTCATCCTTTCCTCCAGGTTCCTTTTCCAGGAGAGTTTGGAGTCATGAATGATGCCTAGATATTTGGCTTCCGCTTTGAGTTTGAGTGGAGTACCCTCTAACTTTGGGGGAACAAATAT
The DNA here is from genome assembly GCA_958301585.1 of Merodon equestris. NCBI lineage: Eukaryota > Metazoa > Arthropoda > Insecta > Diptera > Syrphidae > Merodon > Merodon equestris. The sequence continues at coordinate 113,904,460 of OY284416.1, forward strand.
CGGAATTTTCCTTTTTCTGGTGAACAAGACCAGCTCGGTTTTCTGGGGGTTTATTCTCAGACCGTTCTGTCTTGCCCACGAGGAGAGTTCACTAAGCGCAGATTCCATTAGTTCACTGATAGTTGTTAGAAATTTACCTTTAATCAAAATAACCAGGTCATCCGCGTACGCTATGATCTTTGTGTCTTTTTCCATAAAGAATTTGAGGATCTTGTTGACTGTACAGTAGGGGGGAGAGAACTCCTCCTTGTGGTGTGCCTCTAGTTGTCACCTTCCTTATAGAACTGTGTCCAATGTCTGCATTTATCTGTTCTTCAACATATTCTCAATCCAGATTACAATGGATTTGTCTACTTTTATGTCCTCAAGAGCTGTTGTTATGGCCTCTGTGTTTACATTGTTGAAAGCCCCCTCTATGTCGAGGAAGGCTGCCATTGTAAACTCTTTTAAGTACAGCGAGCCCTCAATCTCACGGACAACACTATGCAGAGCACTCTCCACTGATCTGCCTTTGAGGTAGGCGTGTTGAGTGTTGCATAGGTTTCGTGAATTTGTGAGTCCTCTGATGTCAAGGAGTCTCTCCAAGGTTTTTAATAGAAATGACGAGAGACTAATTGGCCTATAGTCCTTTGCGACAGTATGGGATGGTTTACCTGCCTTAGGTATGAAAATTACCTTAATTTCTCTCCACTGTGTTGGGATGTACCCCGTTCGCAGGCAATTGGAAAAAATGCTTACGAGATGGGGTACAGTGTGGATCTGTGTTTTTTGAAGCATCGCTGGCAAGATATCGTCCGGGCCCGGAGACTTAAAGGGTTTGAACGAATTTATTGCCCATGATACTTTATCCGCTGTAATAATCTTGTTTATCACTTCTTCGGTTGTGTGAACCGTAGGAACCGTCGTCTCGAAGGAGACTGTGGTTTCAGGGGTTTTACAGCCTGGGAAGTGGGTTTCAGTCAGCAGTTCTAAAGATTCCCGACTGGATTCTGTCCAAGAACCATCTGGTTTAAGGATGAATCCCGGGACGCAGGGGTCCTTGGATAGGAACTTCCTGAGCCTTGCGGCTTCGTTGAGATCCTCTATTGATTCGCAGAACTCCCGCCAGGATTTAGATTTTGCTGCTCTTGTTTTGCTCTTGTATTCATTGAAGCTGGACTTTTAATTATCCCAGTCTTCGGTTCTGTTTGAGATCTTTGCTCTATTGAATAGAGTTCGGGTCCTGGTACTGAGTTGCTTTAGCTCTGGGGTCCACCAGACTGCGCTGGTCTTCCTGCGAGCACGCTGCAAAGGACAGGATTTGTTGAAAGCCGCTTTCAGAATTCTCACAAGATTTTCGACTGAATTCTCAATGTAAGTTGGATCAGGATTAGTGGTGTCTTGTGGCGGTTCTAATCTGTTGGCAACTAGGTTTGAGAAAAGATTCCAGTCTGTCCTCTGAGGGTTTCTGAAGGGTTTCGGTTTTTCTTTAATGGCGTTAAGGTTGAAGAGTATCCGGCTGTGGTCCGAAAAGGAACAGTTAGTGGACACTCTCCAATCCTCTACTCGGATGGAGTCGGACTCACTTAGTAAAGTGAGGTCAATTACCTCTTCCCTAACCCGATTGCGAAACGTAAATTAAATTGTAAAAGTTTGCATGATTTATACAAACGAGAGATGGTAAAAGGGTTGCGCTTGGATAATACTCGTATTCCAGAACAAATCGAGTGTGAAGTCTGTTACAGAGGGAAGTTATTTAGTTATATGCGGGCCAATGAGAATCAATTCATTTGGAGGCGCAAGATATTTCGCATTATTCATTGACGATTTTAGTAGGAAAGTATTCATTTATTTTCCTTAATCCGATGTTTTTTACGCATTCAAAACATTTAAGACCGAGGTTGAGCGTGAAACTTCTTGCAAAATTAAATGCCTTAGGAGCGGCGTGAGTATGTCAATGCCGATTTTATAAAGTATCTGGCCGCAGAGGGAATAAAGAGACAATTGACTGTGGAGTATATCCCATAGCAGGGAGTCGCTAAACGCGCAAACAGAACCATGATGGAGATGGGTTGGTGTCTTCTTTTTGATAGTGATCTTCCTGATTCTTTGTGGGCAGAAGCAGTAAACACCGCTGTATACCTGCGAAACCGCTCTCCAACCAAATTGCTCGTTTCCAAGACGCCTTATGAAATCGGATATGTGCGAAAGCCATATGTTGGACATATGGCATTCAGACTAAACAAAAAGCCAGGAAAAACGAAATTGCAAGCCAGAGGAGTGGAATGCGTTATGATCGGCTACTCTAGTGAGTCCAAAGCGTATAGACTCTATGATCCCAAGATGAGAGCTGTCTATAAGAGTAGGGATGTTACATTTTAAGAAGATCCAATTAATATCAATCAAGGAAAGCCTAGAGATCTTCTGTTAATGGACTTAGCAGACAGTGAGTCTAAAGACGAAGAAAGTTTCCAAAATCCAAAAAAGTTTACCAGTTATTCTTCAAATAATAGTGAAGACCCGGACTGTGGAAGTGATGACAATTGTATAGCTGATGATGTCAGCAATGCGGATGATGATGAAAATGGCGCAGATGATAATATCATGGGTGATGATAATAAGGCCAAAAGTTTGGTAACAGCGGTGGGATAGATGGTGATAGCGGCAGTGATTGTGAAAAGGCGATAACTAAGGCGAGAAGTCTTATGCCACGATCGAAGAAATACAATTATTTCGTGAATGCCTTAAAACTATGTGATAGGACTTCAATAGTAAAAGAAGCTCTGAACAGACCAAACGCACCTAAATGGATGCAGTCTGTGATATTTACCATAAAATATGATAAAGATAAAAAGCCGAATCGCTATAAGGCAAGAGTTGTTGCAAAGGGTTGTAGGCAACGTTTTGGTCTTGATTACAAGGAAACTTTCTCGCCAGTAGAAAGGTACTCCACATTCGTCTTATTTTTGCTTTAGCCGTGGAATATAACCTGGAGGTCCAACATGTTGACGTTGCATCTGCGTACCTAAATGGTGAAATTATCAAGGTCAAAAAACATTGATATTAAATATCATTACATTAGAGAAATTTATAACAAGTCATTGTTAATACTAAACTTTGTTCAGACTGACGATATGATTGCCGATGTTCTTACAAAAGTTTTACTGAAGTCAAAACATGAAGATTTATACTCAAAGGCACTGTTTTAAGATGAGGGTTTCAATAAAACCCTTCCCAACTAGATGTGTTTCGAGATAAACAGAGCCCCATGTCGTCATAGGCCAGGTATGACTTCTACTCTGACAGTAGTGAAATCACAGGTGCTATAATTACTAAATTAAGAAAAATATTAATATGGGATTTTGCTAAAATGCAGCTTCTAAGGGTACGTCCGCAATTAGCGTGTAGTAGTTCGTATTGCTCTGTCCTTAATCCGACAATGCGATAATTGTTAATCCATGGCTCCTGGATAAGGACTGTGTCGCCTCCACTATCTGCAAGGTGGTGAAAGGTTGGCAGAAGCAAACTTACTATGGTAGAAGTTTATCTGAGTTACACGTAGCACTGGAGCTATTGCTTTAGCCACACGCCTCTGTCACAGTAGCATTCAGATCCCCTGAATCAGAGGATAATGTATGGGACTCTTGCCGAGTTCTAAAGAGGCTAAGGTGGTGGGAATCATGACTATTTCCTGCAAAATATCAAACACTGTGAGGTACATATATGTATGTACACAGACGACGTCCAATTACACATCACCTACCCATTTCACCTAAAGGTAGATGCTACTGCGCGTTTAATAAGGATCTAGAGGCCGTTACACGATGGCCATATAAAAACTCTACCAAGAGCCAAGCTATTATCATAAGTCATACTATGAAACCAATCCAAGCCAACGGAAGCAACATCGACTATGTAAAGACTGTTAAAAACCCTGGAGTCATCTTTAATCAACAGCTTACGTGTGGAGATCACATCAGTAATTTAATAGGTAGAGTTTACCAATCGTTTCCCAATTAGCATTAAATCAATGCTCCTCAAGACGCTACTCATCCCTATTTCAATGTACGCACTCCCAGTTTTCTGCGATCTCGATAGTCACAGTTCACGCAAGCTAACAGTTGCGCTTAACAGCACAGTGCGTTTCATATACAGATTACGACGACGGGATCACATCTCGTAATTCGTTAAAACCCTGCTTTCAAAGCTTTTCAAACTCAAATAGAGCAAAGCTTCCTTTACCAGAGATGGTTCGCTATATTTGAGAGAAATCGAACATTGATATTACCCAATTTTAACTACAGGGTGTCAGAAAAACAGTTTTTCGTTTACGCCGTAAGGCTATGGAATTCGCTCCATAGGAGGGCAATATAGGCAACACTTTAGCACATAGCTTTAGGATTTATATGCTACAACGAGGTATATACCATGCCTTGAGTGACCAAGTAAGACGCTATAGGGTAAAATGTCCATGTCCCTAAAACCGTTGAACCTATTAGTGCGATATTGCAATCATAGAATAACACCCTGTAAGCTACAAGCCGATGAACACATTGCGAAATAATTAAGAGAATCTAAGAAAAAGGTGTGTATGAGGCTATATCCTTGTTAGAAACCTCTGGATGATGTGTTGGTGACTTGAAGATCACACTCCATCTCACAAGTGTACTAGTCTGAATCTCTCTTCTAAAGTGGTGTCGTGCAGGTCTACACACTTTCTCTCATAAAAACCTAGACCGAATAGCTCATGCTTGAAAATATGTTCCATCTGGGAGGTTATAGATGTCGCAATTGAGTCAATTGTCTGCTCCCAACTTAATGTCACCTGTGATGCATAAAGGAGTGATGGAGACAAGTCGTCAAATGAAAGACAGAGCATGCGCCTGTGTGCTCACTGCGGCACCACGATTATATCGAATTAGCTTCCTGATCAAACTCAAACGCCACCTAGAGCTTACAAATGCAATAAAACTGTGAAAAGAGTGCTCATAACTGACAAACTCAATTTTCTATTTCAAATGCTTGTTGTGGTTTCTACAATAGACTTATGAAGACAACTTCTAATCAAACATATACCAGCATTCGTCAACATAACCCTAGTGCTAGAAATCACAATTGAACTTGAAATTTACAGTAAAATTTAAGGGAAAAAAGGTCAAAATCAATAGAATTTGTTTTCTTGTCGTTTTAGGTACTGTCGTCTATCCCATTGCTCCTTGGCACGAATATATTCATGTTTCCGCCATGGCCTGAACATGTGGATGTCATTTTCCCTGGATGGCAAGTACGAGAAAAATTCATTTCTAGGCGCTCCACTTGAGCATTGATAGGGACGTACCGCGCCCCAATAAATTGCAGCAACCTCCAAGAACTTAGACTTGAAGTTGTGGAAGTATTTGTTACGTAGATACATGCTCTGTAATTGGGAAGAAAGTCAAATTAACTAAAACTTAATCAGAAAGTCGCTTTTAACTGACCTTGTTGTACAAATATTTCTGACAGGAATAACTGATGTCGCGATTTTCGGCCAAATCATCCAAAGTCGGTAGACGTGCCTTTACGTTTCCGTGGTCCATCGCAGCAAAGATCTTCTTGCTTTCATGGAACGATTTTCGTTTCTCATCTCTTTTGAAAAACCACCCGTAACGTTTTCGGGCCCATACTCTCAGGACCGGTACCTTATGTGACTCGGGAAGCGAGGCGAGTACATATTTTCGGTTTTTTTTCAGTTCATTTAACGCAATTTGGAGTATGGCATGTATTTGGTCTTTGTTTTTGGGATCAATGTCTTCTGATTTTGGGAAATTCAGTTCCTCCTTAGATTTTCGTCGATTCTTTTCCTCCAATAGCTCACGCGCGCATTCGGCTTCGTACTTCTCCAATTGTTCCTTCCACATTTCCTTGCAGCACTTTTCGACTGCACGAGTGTTTTCCAATGACACCTCACTGGTGCTTTCACCATTTAGCGCTGATTGGACAGCCTCCTTGATTGGATCTTTCGGGCCAACATCAAATATTTTCTCGTAGTTGAATTTATACGGCGTGTGAGGTGATGGGCCTTGGAAATATTTGTTTTCCCCGTCCGTTGGGGCGGCATGGCCGTAATCGAGTGCGCTTGGTATGCCCCCTCCGCCCTTGGACCCGGGTATACTTAGTCTTTCTTCTTCGGCGTTGTGTGGCGATAATTGATTGATATCTTTTTCAAGCCATTGAAAGTCGTACTGGGTGTCCTTAATGTGCTTGTCGAGCATCTCAATAACTCGTTTGTAGGATTTCTATATAAAAAAGGATTAGAATGCCTGGAAAGGTCGTTATATAAATTGAGTCAGTTACTCACGTCTTTCATATGGCCATCATGGTCAAAGCATTTCTCATAAGCTCTCGCCCTAGCCACTTCTATCTCATCGAGTATTTGAGACTTCAACGCCTTGACAGCATTATGTTGCGCGCAGTATAACGGATCAACATCATTAAACTTGCCGGTCTCTGCCTTTTCGACGGTATTATTGATTGAGTCATCAGATATTCCTTTAGCGGCTCGTTCGGGATTCTTCAGCTCATACGTTTCGAACCATCGAGTGCACTCATTTGGCATGATGTCATTTGAACTGATATGTAGCTCGTAGCGTCCCAATTGAGGTACATTATCCACCTGCTGAAGTGTTAGACTTTTTCCATACTTAACAGGATGTCGTTGCTTCTCAAAATATGGTAAGATGTAATCGATTTTTTGACCTTTTCGCGGCGGCGGTGGTTCCTTTTTAGGTTTTGGTTTATACTTAGGTAAGAGCAGGTTTAGTTCGCGTAGAGTTGGAATGGTATCTAAATGCGCGATGGCACACATGATCAATTGTTCGTTAACCGTATAATTGCGGATCTCTCCACCTTTTTTCCTTTTCGGTCGATAGTACAACTCCATTAGAAACCACAAAAATGCCAAGTCGCTGCCACGACTCAAACGCATTGCGAGTTTGACCTTCCGTCCAGAGACTAAGGGCACTACGCCCAGATTAATCAAGTCGTTACGGATGCGATGTGAAGTCCCTTGTTCACTGTCATCCCTGATACTGCTAAGCATATTATCGGCCGCTGCAAGTTGAAAGTTTGACAAGCCACGATACCAATGCGGTCGATCCCGTTCATTGACAAATTTGTTAATAAGATCATTTGTTTTCGCCTTTTGTCGCCGAGAGACCTTTGAGTTGGGTTTTATAATTTTACTCATTTTTAACTTGAAATTTGGTAATAGTCAACAAAAAAAGTAAGGAAAAAAAATTTTTTTAAATAATTTTTCTTTAACTGAAATAACTTAAAATTTGAAACACGTCAAATCATATTTTAATATTTGTCATTTTGAAATTATATTCTTAGCTTTCATTGTTGTTTGTGGTTTTCAAATTAAAACAGTTAAATTCAAATTTGAAAGGGAGACAGGAGGTATCAAACCGACTTGACTCCTGCACTCCGGTTTGACATTTCACATCTGACATTTCGCAGAAATTGGTTTGCATTGTTTATACCTTGAATTTCACAACCACCACGCCGGTCAGTACCAGAAACCAGAATGAGACGTGCGTCTTTCGTACGTCTTCCCCCGTGACACCCTCATGAGTGTGTTTTCCCAATTCTCTTTCGCAATTCACCCGTCAATACAAATAAAAAAACAAATCAAACAAACATACGAAATCAAAGTAAAACCAATCTGCTTAACCTACAACTTATGTTGTATTGATCTAATTGAGAAATTAACCTTCCTATGGATCCGCGGTGAGTTCGGTTAGTTCTCACTTATCGGAATTGATTGCTTGCAAGGGAATTTGTGGGAAAACCTTCCACCCGATTGGCATAAGTAGAAATGAGAAGAATTACCCACACGAGTATGATAGAATATTTACATACATTCATCTGTGAGGAATGAAGTCGATGTCGGCTGCACATATTCTACTTGCCATTAAATGCAACAACGAGCAAATGGGTGCAATAAATTACTCTCCGGCCGGACTTATATCCGAACTACGTCATTACTCTCATAAACCTTTGGCATGGAAAACCTCGCAACGAAACAACAGTCAGCTTTCGGGAAATACAATGAATCAGCTAGAAAAAATGCGGAAAGTTATAACAACTTGCTCTCGACAACCGCCCCATCTTGTTAGCCCGAATTGCTCCCCCGCTTCCCCAACCCTTGATTCTATAAGTTGGGTCATCTCAACGCTTACGACAACAGCCTCGGAGAATTCAACAAAGTTGGATAAAATCAAAAGCGCCCTGCACACACTCAACGATGATTCCAACTTCACAAGGTTGCCGATCAATAGTATCATAGGAGAACTCAAATATATGCCATGTAAATCCCCGGTAACTTCTTTGCGATTGTAGAACTATCTGTAACATCTCCTTTATGGATGAAAACGTAACCAGCCGGACCATTCCTACACCTCTTAAATCTTCCGTCCAAACGCAGACCAGCATGAGACTTCTTATGTCACCATCTACCAATACCCCTCATATCTCAGCGCCGACCATTGGACGATTTGAAACTGTTTGGACTCTGATTGGATGCAGAGAATTAACAAGCTCCACAATGGTAATGCGATGGTACAGGACTCTATGTCTATCTACATCCTATGGGACGCCCCAGGTGCCGCTAACGACCACTGGGTATTTAATCTCTTCCGCCAACGATAGTCCATCGACCTCGTAAAGTTCACAAAGCTCACCACGGCCAAATTCAATCGTAGAAACTGCTTTGAAATTTGTATCCCTCTGCAATACGAATGACTTTTTCGTAGCCCTCCCAATAAGGAAATCAAAGTAGACAAAATGTGGATTACCATCAGGAACCGAAAGCATATGTCAAACCTAAATATAAACTTAACACTACCAAATACGCTGACCCACCTAAGCCTAGACCTTCTCCCCCTTCTCAACCTCCTCGCAATCCAGAAACTAACTGGGAATTTTTTAACACTAAGCCAGGATTCCGACCCTCATCCCCCTCACCGAATTCAGTTAATTCAACACCCAATCCCAATCTGAACCCAACTCCTTCCATCTTCTCAGCTTTTTACATTCTTTCAGCGAGTTCAAATTAATAAGTTTTAGGCGGTCTTGATAGGGAGGTAGGATCAGAGTATTGTCCCATGGTAAGCCACGAAGAGCAAAACGGAGAAAACGACGTTGGATACTCTCGATTCTAGAAATATGTGAATGATAGTAGGGAGACCACACGTATTCGAGAATAGGGCGAACAAAGGTTATATAGAGAGACCGAGTGACGTAGGAATTGCAAAACTCTTTAGACCATCGTTTCACGAAGCTGAGTGCAAAATTGGCCTTAAGAATTACATCGCTGATATGTGCAAGGAAATTGAGTTCCTGGTCGCATAATACACCAAGATCACGGATCACCTGAGCGGTAGAAAGGGGTTGATTATGGAGAAAGTAGAGGCGGGGAGGAGGTTTGCTGGAGAAATTAATAGATTGACTCTTGGAAATGTTTATGTCCAGGTAGTTCTTAGAGCACTAGTCGGAAAAGCTGTTCAGGTCCGATTGAATAAGAGAAGAGTCATGTTCTTAGGAAATGATCTTAAAGAACTTAGCATCGTCGGCATATAGAGAGATGTGGGAATGTTTGATAATCATTTCAATATCGTTAATGGTAAGGATAAAAAGAAGCGGGCCTAAGTGACTGCCTTGATGGACACCGGAGGAAGCAAAGAAGGGGTTAGAGAGGGCAGATCTAAAGTGAACGCTGTAGTGGCGATTGTACAGGTAAGAGGAAATCCACTTTAATAAGATGAGTTCAAAGCCAAGGGAAGACAGTTTGAAGAGTATTAATCTGTGTGAAATTTTATCAAAGGCCTCACTGAAGTCAGTTGAGATAGCATTGATTTCCGTGCCATTTTCTAAGGCTGAAAGGGTGAAGGGAACCAATTCAATAAGATTTGTGGTTGTAGACCTACCTTTGAGGAAGCCGTCTTCTCTGGGGAGGATTAAAGACTTGCATTGAGAACTTAAATTATCATACAAAATACTTTCGAAGATTTTGGGTATATGAGACAGTTTGGCAATGGGACGGTAGTTGTTAATGTCATTCTTCGGACCCTTTTTTGTGTATAGGTGTTATAAAAGAGGTTTTCCATATCCGGTGAAATTCACCTTGAGAAAGGGATATGCTGGAGAATTTTGAGAGAGGTAGAGAAAGGGAGGAGGAACATTTTTTTTTTAAATATAACAGTTGCGTTAATCTTTCTTGGTTGATATCGGGGTCGACACTACGAGGGAGAAATCGTCCAAAGGAGAATTTTGGTAAATAGTTGAAATAAAAGTAGGATCGGATGCAAATGAATCATGGATGAAAGATTGATTGAAGAAGGTGGCCAAATGTTGGGCGATGTTATGAGGATCATTGGAAGTTTCACTATTGAGAGTTCGGGTAGTCGTCGGATTTTCTTTTGTAATTAACAATCTGAAAGAAGGACTTAGGATTACATATTTATAAGGTTGGTTTGCATCTTGACTAAGTAGTGTTGATAGAGATAGTTATAAAGCTCTACAAAATGCAAGTAAGTACCCAAATAGTTAGAGAAGTTTGTTACGAGTGATCTGCGAAAGGTTTTCATTGTCATCTTTCGTTCAGTTTTGGGTTGTGGGCCGTGCGTATCTTCGCATTTTGGGGGACCGTCCCCATGGAGGTCCCATGGGCCAGAGGAAGCGACCATAGCTCGTCATGCGGACGAGTGAGGTTCGACTCCCAGGGAACGACCTTATCTTTTTTATTTTTATGTTTAGGGGCTATGTGTATACATACATATATAAGGAAGAGCAGGCGAAGGATAGGGAAAACAGCTTGGAGATATCATGCGATGGGAGTATATAAGGACAGAATCATGCCATGATCATCACGCCACATGTCCCTTATGTAAGGGAAAGTAGGAGTTAGTGTGCGGCAGGTTCTGGTCGGTTGTTCTGGGTAGAGAGTCAGTGGATTACCGACAACCAAGCAAGCAACAAGTAGGCTAGTGGCAGTACAGTGTGATTATAGTGCGTGTGGAAAATATTTATTATTGGAAAGAGTTGTAGGTGGAGGTTTTCCTTTTACCCCCCCCCCCCCCTTTAAGTTTGGTGAAAGCCGTTAATACGACGTCCAGAAGAGTGGGAGTGCCGTGTAAACCCAGTGGACAGAAGACAGAAAAAAAAAAGAAACAAGAACACCCAGGGAAATACGGACCATCGGTAGTCATCCCTCAAGGACTAAGCAGCGGGCGTATGTACTTACGTATATGTTATTTATAATTTAAATGAGATACGTTCTCTATACCTTTATGATATAAAATCACGCCTGTTATCAGCGGGCATTGGCGCAACTAAGCTAAAGGCGTCGTTGGCGGTGCGGGTTAAGTAAGTGGCTTACGGGGTTACTTTGGATCGCGGTTCGAATCCTCGGGTCGCGGGTGGATTCTTTTTCTTGGATACGTTTTTTTTTTCTTTTTTTTGAATTGAATGGACGATACGGTGCAGGGTAGTTTTAAGGCTTAAATTGTATATCTAGAATAAGTTAGGCTAAGAAATTAAAATTGTTAAATTATAAGAACGTGTTGTGTTGTCATTCCTACGCGTGGTACATTGGGTATTCCGCGAGTCTCGCATCAAAATCGCGTGGCGCCCACTTTAACACCATAACTCGCGACCAGTCTTCGCAGCTGGCCGGGAACCCCTTTCGTATAACATCGCGGCAGGTGGAGAGACGTTCGGTAACAAGTTATTTGGGGATTGAGTACGACGGAAAGTTATTCCAGCGCTTGCTCCGTTTGTTTCTCAAAGAACGGAGCCTGCGATTATACCAAGGTGGGGAGGTATAGGAGGTCGTATGTCGAGAAAAGGGTACGTAAAGGGAGATCGAATTAAATATTTCTTTGTAGAATGTATGTATGTAGATATGGCATCATTTACGGTAAGGTTGTTGAAATTAAAAGGAGCACTATTAAGATATTCATTGATTTGACGGAAGTTGGCTTTATGAAAATCGTGAGACACTCGAACAGTGGGGGAGAGTTCTGTATAGGGGAGTTGTGAAAGACCGAGAGAAGAAGGGGAGTTGTCGACGGTTGATAGGGACAGCGGACATGCTGAAACTGAGGAGTTAAAGGGGTCACTTGTGAAAATGAGGTCTAATTGTCTGCCCATGTAATTTAAAACGCCGCTGACTTGGTAAAGTATGTAGCTTGTATAAGACACTGTAACAAGAAAAACAAAAGGGCAACGGAGACGTTTTGTCGCGGTGATGGCTTTATTTCGACTGCCTCACTAGTTCAGTACAATGATTCAATACAGTGGTTAACATAATATTGTATGTACATATATAGGAACTGTAACAAAAATCATTCGACTGTACAGGAATGAACAATAAAATTGTATATATTTAGAATGTGATTTTCTCGCATGTTAGCAACAGAATATATGAGTACATATTATATACAATGGAATATATGTATAAGTAGAATACAGTAGGGTCAAAAAAAGAATAACAATGCATTTTTAGATAATACGATCTCTTACAATTCGACCATCCTGAATACAAATCGCCCTCGATTTACTTACAAATACAGAAAACAAGATACTGTACATAAAACAATAGCACATACAATATTATATTTTCCTTTCGAGCATGTCAGTGTTTTAATGAAATATACTTACTATGTGGATTCATAAAATAAATTAGAACTACATGATTACAATACGATACGATTACATGATTACATTTAAAACGATTTTAGGCATAGACACATGCAAGTGATTCAATATTTTAACTTAACTTAAAACATACGGTTTCATATTTTCGAGACATACGACTCCTTCATAAGGTATACGAGAAATTTGAATATTTTCAAGATCTTTTATTATATATCTATCATTTCGCAATTTTTTCATTATCTCAAACGGACCTTTATATTTTGGTCAAAGTTTTTAGTTAATACCCGGAGCACTTATAGTATTTTTCACCATAACGAAATCACCAACATTATAATCATGAGGTTTTTTGTGATGTTTATCATAATAGACTTTATTTAATTCCTGCATGCGAACTGTGTTTTCACTTGCTTGTTGCCTCAACGATTCCAAATTCCTCGGCCCTTCAACTATTACGTTTTGATCTAAATACTCTCTAATCTTGTCGTTTACTTCACCCTTTTGCGCAACGCCAAAAAGCAAAAGGCTTGGACTAGAACCTGTGCTTTTATTCACGGTGTTGTTAATAGCAAATTCCACTTTATTCAAATGTTTCGTCCAGTCTCCGAGCTCTTCGTCGCTTTCCTTCGCTAACATAGGAGTAAGACACCTGTTCACACGTTCCACCTGTCCATTAGACTGAGGCGAACTGGTGGCGACTTTGATATGTTGAACACAACGCCTCTCACAAAACAAGGAAAATTCTTCAGAAGTAAAACAACTACCTCTATCTGAGATCAAGCGATTTGGTTTACTGTAGGTTGAAAAATACGTATCTGAACACTGAATTACTTCCTTGGTACTAGTACTTTTAACTGCATACAGTTTGGTGTACTTTGAAAAACCGTCGACAACTAAAAATATGTGCTTCTTACAATTGCGCACAGAAGATGGTAATGGACCGTAATGGTCGACGTGAACTGTGTCAAAAGGTTTATCGCCCTTTGGAATACAATGTAGAACTGCCTCCTTCTTACCATATTGCGGAGAAAAATGTACACACTTTAAACAGTTGCTTATATAATCCTTTATTTTGGATTTCATGCAAGGAAACCAATATGTTTTTCTCAAAAAGTTGTAACACTTATCAACTCCGACATGACATAAAGCTTCGTGATGTGTTTGTATGACATTTCTCTCCATCTGTGATGGAACATAAAAATAAATCTTGTTATCAATTTTGCGATATACTAACCCATTTAAGAGTTCATATGCAGGACTTTCCCTTTCTTCTAACATTTTAACTAACTTTTTCACTATGGCATCTCTTTGCTGTGAAGCCGCTAATACATGCTCAAACGAATCCGGTTCAACGATTAAAACATTATGGCACCTGCTGAGAGCGTCGACATGTCTCATCCTCTGACTATCTCTATGCTCGATAACATAATCGTAATCCTGGAGCTCTAAGGCCCATCGTGAAATTCGAGGATTTATTAACTTTTTATTTAGAGTCAGAGTCAATGCCTTACAATCGGTAATTATTTTGAATCGAATCCCAGTTAGGTAGATCCTAAACCTTCTCAACGCAGATATAATTGCTAGAGTCTCTAATTCGTAAGAGTGGTATCTAGCTTCCTGAGCAGTGGCGCGTTTTGAAAAGAAGAAAACCGGATGGAATTGTTTATCTTCCTGTCGCTGCATTAAAATTGCACCAAATCCTAAGCTACTTGCGTCACAATGTAGTTCAGTTTTAGCATTAGGATTATAAATACTAAGTAATGGCGCATCTAATAACTTCCTTTTTAGCGACTCAAAAACCTCTAGCTCTTTTTCCCCGAAACTAAACTTCGCATCATTCTTTAAGAGATCATACAACGGATTTGAAAAAGTGGAGAAACCCTTTATAAATTTCCTAAAGTATGATGTTAATCCTAAAAAGGAATGTAAACTTCTAACATTGGTAGGTATGGGGAATTCAGCGACCACCTTTAAACCACTTAAATTCGGTCCAATACCATTACAAGAAATTTCATAACCCAAATATGTAATCTTATCAAACATAAAAAGACACTTATCATAACGCAATTGCAAATTATGCTCCATAATAACATCCATAACTTCTTTCAAAATTTGAAAATGTTCGTCTTTCGTTTCTGTTGCAACAAGTAAATCATCAATGTAAACAAGCAATTTTCCAGAACTTATTAAATTTTTAAACAACATATTTATATACCGCTGAAAAACCGACGGTGCATTTTTTAGTCCAAAGGGCATGCGCAAATATTCGAATTTTCCTAGAGGTGTTGTAAAGGAAGTATATTTGATGGAATCTTCAGCCATTTTCACATGGTAGAAACCACTTTTTAAATCGATAAGCGAAAAATATTTCTTGCCTCGTAACCGATCAAGATGATCTTCGATTAGAGGAATGGGAAAATTGTCTTTTAATGTCACTGTGTTTAATTGACGAAAATCTATGCAAAGTCGCAATTCACCTGTCTTTTTCTTTGCTAAGACAATTGGAGAAGCGAAAGGCGAACTACTTTCACGAATAATGTTTTTTTTGAGTAAGTCATCAAGTATTTTCTGAAGTTCTAATCGATGGGCATAAGGCAATCGCCGAGGCACGCAATTAAAAACACTGTTCTCATTTGTCAAAATAATTTTCATTTCAAAATCATCCGAGTATATGTCTTTCGTAGAAATACTTCGCGTAATCAAACTTTCTATTAAATTTTTGTCACCGTATGTTAAATTTTCATTGATTTTAAGACAAACCGATTTGTCACAATTATCCGATATATCTATGCTTAAAATTTCACTAACAAATTCTTCATTTGGGGCTTCGTTCAAATTTTTAACTTTAACATCGTTTTTTTCTTCTTCCAGAATAAGTTTCATATTTGTTTTTTGTAAGAAGACTCGCCCTAATACTATCGCGTTTCTCATTGTGTCATTTTTCACGACAAATATATTCCTAACATAATTAATTTTGAACTATTGATACCTACGTATTCTTCCGTGAAGGGTGGTACAGTTGTCATCAGGAAGGGTGGAACATAGCATTGCTGCACGAAGCTGATTGGGCTTCCGGTGTCAATCATTGTCATCATGTGGATAGTCAAACGTGCGTCTCCAGAGTCATCTTGAAATCCGTATTCGAGAACACCACGGAAGTCACACCAGAAAGATGTTTGATCCTCAGCTTGTCGATCATATTGTTGAACTATCAGAACCGATGTTGATTGTAGACAGTCCTTTACCATATGTCCCTTTTGTCCACAGCGAAAACAAGAGCCTTTCTCCCTGCGGGGCTTTGGGCAATTAGTTGATATGTGCCCAACATCGTTGCAGTTGAAACATTTGATGGTGATTTTATTACTCGTGCTTGATGAACTTTTCGGCTGTGAAACTGTCTTCTGGTATGCCATTGAAGGAGTTGATCGCTCACATTTCATCTTCTCATATTTCCTCAATATGACCTTCAATTCAGCGATACTGTTTGCAGTCAGCAAAATTTGTTTGTTGAAGATTGAGTCGGGAATTCCCTTGATGATATAGCTTATTACATCCTGCTCTTCGATATCGGCTAGGGAAGCTGTTTCCTGCATCGCAAGGACATACTGCTGAAAGGTTTCATCGTTGCGCTTTCTTCGACTTCGCAACATGTTGTGAACGTCTGTAGCAGTGGCGTGCTCCTGAAACTCAGTTAGCAAAGCTGATTTTAACTCAACCCAAGAACGACATGACGTTGATCTCAGAAACAACTTTGGCGTTCCTCTCAGCAATCTCTTAGCGTAAACAAAGCTTTCTGACTCACTGAACTTGTACAAAAGTTTGGTATCTTCAAAACTGCTGATCCATTTGGTAATACTGTAATTGTCATCTCCGGAAAAAGTCGGCATAGTATCCTCAACGTCACGAAATGTATATGATAATTGGTTGTCTTTAACTGGACTATTTAACTCAGCTAGCCTTTTTTGCAGTGAAAGAATTTCTTCTTTTTTGCTAACAATTTCACGCAAATGTTCTAACCTTTGTGATATAACACGTTCCTCCTCTTCTAAATCTGCAGCATTCTCTTCCTCATTAACATCTCCAGTTGCATCAGTTGAGAAAAGCTCTTCCATTTGACCATCATCAAGTAGAGCTATTCCTTCGTCCAGGCGTATCCTCAACGTGGCTTTTATTCCCGTCGTGGCAAACCCATTTCGGCCAATTTGTTTTTTAATTCGGGCAACGAAAGACGTTTTGTCGCGGTGATGGCTTTATTTCGACTGCCTCACTAGTTCAGTACAATGATTCAATACAGTGGTTAACATAATATTGTATGTACATATATAGGAACTGTAACAAAAATCATTCGACTGTACAGGAATGAACAATAAAATTGTACATATTTAGAATGTGATTTTCTCGCATGTTAGCAACAGAATATATGAGTACATATTATATACAATGGAATATATGTATAAGTAGAATACAGTAGGGTCAAAAAAAGAATAACAATGCATTTTTAGATAATACGATATCTTACACTTGTGAATTAAAAGCAATATAATGGGGGTATAGTCCCCACCAAAAAAAAATAAAAAAAAAATCTTTCTTAGATTCACGGCCAAACTCACCAAACATCTTGTTCGAACTTAATGCCGAAGACGGCTATGTTATGTCACGTTTAATAGACAGGAGAATCTACGAAAATGTGCGCCTTTATTTGACATAGCTTTATAATAATATGTTTGTTGAACTGATCTACATATGTTATATGTATATTGTATTTTAAACGTACTACAACACCGTACGACAACTCTGTTGGACGCAAACTGCTTTATACAATTTCTCCCTCATCATGAGCTCCGTTCTAAAGCTCCAAATGAATTTGCTGAAGCAAATTACCAGGGACTACGAAAATTTTGGAAAGCGTCCATTAAAAAAGAGATCGAAAAATTACATCAGGAATAGGATTTCCGTGCTGGAGGAAAAATTTATACAAAGTGTCCAATGTAAAACCGACAGCATGTGTTCGATCGAATCTGGAAAAGAAGGGGAATTGGAAGAAATCTTCGAAAAAAATAAAATATTAATACGTTACAAGACATCGCTGTTGGATGGTCTGGATAAAGTACAGCCATTGGTTGAAATTCCGGTGAGTGCTAGTATTGGTGCATGCGATAAGATCCGTCTTCCCAAAATAAATTTACCAAATTGACAACGGGAATTATCAACCAGCGTGGGAAATTCTCATAACACGCTATGACCACAAACGTGGCCTGGTTAATGCCCAGTTGAACTCGTTCTCCGGGCAGGAAACAATTCATCATGAAACTGCCTTTTATTTGAAGAAGTTATTAGATACTTCCGTAGAATGTCGGCAGGCGCTTAAAAACCTTAGCGTTCCGGTAGAACACTGGAATGTCATATTGATTTTTGTTCTGATCAAAAACTCCCTACAACATCACAACACCATTGGGAAGAGAAGTTAGGATCCGATTTCAAAACTTTCTGCGAGGTCTTGGAAGCGCGGTTCAAACACTAGAAGCAGTTAGCGGTGAGCAAGATGCTGGTAGTAGTAAAGTCTCTAGAGCGCCTTTGGCTAAAACTAAAACGTTCCATCTTAATCCAAACCAAAGATCCCAGTATAGTTGCAAAGTATGCAACAAGGGCGCTCATTCATTGCGCACCTGCAACATATTCTTAAAAATTGACATCACTTCACGCAAGAGTACCGTACAGAAAATTGGAGTCTGCGAAAACTGTCTGGCGTACAGCCAGCCAATGTCCAAACAGAGTTTACCACTCCCTTTTACATCTTAATAACACATTCAGCACCTATTGCATTCTCCACCACCCTACTCATTCACATTTGTCTACAGAAAATGCAAATGTTATACCTTACACCTTATAAAAACATAAATAGTTTTTACTCAACACGACAGTCAGAAGTTTTGCTGGCAACGGCCAGAGTTAAAGTCACGTCCTCTTCGGGAATAGAAGTTGAACTACGCGGCTTAATGGATCCAGGGTCAGAGGCAATACTAACTAACTAACAGCAGCGGAGCACGTCAAAGCTATCTAACCCTTGGGCCTCTACATTCAAATTATGAGACCAGTACACGATCCCTTTTTTTTTGTGTTGGAGGCTTCTGCTATCTGTTGGAGCACTCAGACACAAATACTGGTCCATTATACTACCAGACAGACACCTTGTCTTTATTGTATTTTGCCCGTTGTCCGGAGAAAAGTGAGGAGGGCCTTCAGTGATATAGAGCTAAGAGATTCCGCACACACCACGTCGGTCCCAAGGGTGCGCCACCGTGCGCGAGCGAAGGCGGAACAGTCGCAGAGAAAGTGTTCTGCTGTGTCATCCTCCTCGCAACATGCAGTACAGGTAGTCGTCTCACTGATGCCAAGCATGTAGAGATGCTTGGCAAAAGCCCCATAATGATGCCCGTAAGCCTTCTGCAATCATTTCTCCTTAAGGATAAGAAGAATGTTGCGGACTTCTTGCAGACATCAGGGCATCCTGCATCTTGGATATTCCCTCCATCTATGACTGTGTGCATTAAAGACCCAGTCGTTGATGTCAGATTTGACCGTGGAAGCAGGTATACATAAGACAGGTAGACCTAAGGCAGGTAGACCTAAGTCAGGTAGACATACGGCAGGTAGACCTCCTCTAAGCCCCTTCTAGCGAGTTCATCGGAGATCTCGTTTCCTGGGATCCCAGAGTGACCTGGGACCCATTCAAGCCTAAGCGAATTTAGTCTTCCGACTTTGTCCAAAAAGGTCTTGAGTTCATGCACTATTTAGAGCTGGATAGAGGGTTGGACACAGCTTTGAGTGCAGCTTGGTTGTCACTGGAGACGCATATGCTTTTTCCCTTCACAACATAGTGCATGACCATTAGGATTGCGTAAATCTCTGATTGAAAGACAGACGCATATTTTCTTAACGAGAAGTGCAATCAAATGTCCCCAGTCCAGTCCTGGAGCAATCTGTGAAAATACGAAGACAGTCCATTCCAGGTTCAGTGTCTGGCCAAAGCCAGTCCTGACGCCATGGAAATTTGACTGTGAAATTACGGCGCAGTAGGATGGCAGGTGTCATTGTGTCAGTAGGTATATCCATGAGACAGGAGTCGTAGGATATTTCTCGCGCAAGTACACTTTCACTTCAGTCCGAGTTGTACCAAAGACAATTTCTCTTGAGGCGAGACATGGCTTTCAGTGCGCATCCTCTGATATATATGTCAACGGGTGGAAGATTTATCATAGCATCTACAGCAGCTCCCGGTGTGCTGGGGAAAGCTCCCGTGCGGATGAGACAGACCGCTCTTTGGAGTTTGGTGAGTGAGGCCACAGCGTGTTTGCGTGTTAGACCTTTTTCAACGATAAGCCCCATGATTTGCCAAAGGCACCTTTGCATTGCCAAGAAGCCGACAGCGCTTTGGTAGCTTTGGGCTCAACATGCTTTGACCAAAGAAGCTTGCTATCTAGGATGATTACCAGGTACTTAGCTTCGTTGGATATCGGGATGGGAATGCTTTTTAGCACCATCTGAGTATGCTAGTATTTTTCCTCCATCTCGTGAAGAGAACGACATCAGTCTTAAGAGGATTAACCGACAGCCCATTACTCGACATCAGTCCTCGATCACATCAAGCGCCGCCTGCGCTTTGAGACAGAAAGTCGCTAAGCATGAGCCGACAGAGAAAACAGCAACATCATCCGCATAGGCCTGGGCATCGATTCCAGAGGCATTGAGAGCATCGAGCAGAGAGTCGACCACCGACGGAGACAAGACGCCACCTTGCGGGCATCCTCTGTTTACTCCAGATTTGACACATTGTTTGAGGCCTGCATCAGCAATCAATGTGCTGCGCACAAGTTTTGCTTTGATCCACAAAACCATTGCTTCATCTACGCTATTCCGTCTAGCAGCGTTACACATGCTGTCGAAAATAGCGTTATCAAAAGCTCCCTCAATGTCGACGAAAATGCCTAGTACGGACTCATTCCTTTCGAGAGCGCATTCAATTCTCCCAACTAGATTTTGAAGCGCAGTCTCGCAGGATTTGCGGCGCTGATAAGCATGTTGCATGTCCGACAGAGGATGCATTCGAAGGACAACTTTGCGCACGTGCAACTCTACTTATCTCTTCGTGCTTTTCAGCAAGAAGGATGTTAGACTGATTGGTCTAAAACTCTTGGCGAGTGAGTAATCTTCTTTCCCTATTTTGAGAATAGAGACCACTTTCACCGCGCGCTATGGAATAGGTATGTAGGCAAGTGCCAGGCTAGCAGTGAAAATTCTTTTCAGAGTAGAAAGTAGCTGTCTAATACCTTTTTGCAGCATATCAGGGTATATCTCATCAGTGCCCGGCGACTTCAAGCCATCGAAAGATGTGACAACAAATTCCATGGCCACATGCGTGACGCAGCATACCAGCTACGCCGAGTTGTTTTCATCGTTTCAGTCAGAGTTGCAATGAGGGAGTGTGTAAACTAAGATTTTCGGGGAAGGTACCATCAGACTTTGTGAGTACATCCAGCTTTGTCGATTTTCCTCGTTTGAGAACATTAACCAACTGCCTGGTCGCGCTCAGGGATTTGATCTCATCACAGAAGGACTTATAGGAATCATTCTTCGATTTACGAATAAGCTTCTTATATTCCTTCTGCTTCGATCGATACTTATTCCAGTCATCTTCTATTTTTCTTTTGGCTTCCCTGCGAAGACATTGGAGCTCAGCGTTCCACCAGGGAATCGATTTCCTGCTGGGAGGTTTTTTGACAGGACATGCGAGTTCGAAACAGTTGGTGATGGCGCTACTCAGGTTATTAACGGCATCCTCCACCAATTGCTTTGTTTTGAGTTTAGGCATGGCTTGAGTGGATTTCTTAAGCTCCTCTCTGAATCGCACCCAGTCCGTCTTTCTCGGATTCGGCTAGGGGGACATCCCACACTTCAATTGGAATTCGATATATCTATGGTCTGACAGCTTAACATCTGGTAAGACTCTCCAGTTAGTGCCTATTAGACAGGGTTAGGTCAATCACTTCCTGTCGTCTCGCCCTCACAAAGATTGGTTGAGAACCAACATTGTTGATGATAAGGTTAGACGAAAGAGTGAAGTTAAAAAGATGGTCTCCTCTCCGGTTGCATTTGTTGCCCCACACAGTGTTTAGAGCATGAGTCCAATACTTCTGGCTTTATAGTACTCTATGAATTCAGAAACTACCTTCGGTGGTGCAGGCAGTACCGAGTCGTATGAGAAGTAAGCAGACACCACGACGAAGTGTTCAATTTCTCCGTGCACTTTGTAGCTAACTTTCGCAGCCACCAGATCTTGACCAAGTTTGGCTGTCGATAGCGTGTTCGATATGATGAGGCAGACCCTAGGCCTTTCGGATCGCTCATCATAAAGGATCATAGCATCACATACACCACCAAGGCCACGTAGCCGTTTGTTCCACACCCATGGTTCCTGAATGGATACAATGTGATGATTTATACTGCTGCATGCAATTCTGCTACTGAGAGGAGCGGTTGCAGCCTTTCAATGCTGTAGATTAATCATAGATTTAGACTGCAGAGCATATTCCATCCTTCGGTTACATCAAAATGGAATAAAATCCTACCAAGGCCGAAGTAGGGGCGTGAATTGTACGCGGATTTCAGGCCGTTGTCCAATTCCACAACCAGAGTGAAGTCCTCTTTTTTCAGAGAGCCCTTTTTCTCTTTGTAGGAATAGACAGTCCAGGCCCTTGTGTCGAGTCCCGGGTTCCGCGCACGTAGTCGCGTCAGCACTTTCAACTAGTTTTCAGGGCTCTTACTCTGTATTGCTATTCTAATTTCTAATTCTAGATTCTACTTCTCTTACATACTGTAAAAGAAGAACTTGGTTCTAGGAGCATCTTTTTGACACGTTTTTTTTTAATATGCACACAGATTTTCTATGAGGTTGATATCTGAACTCTGAGCTGGTATATCTAGCACTTTGCTGCATTGTAAAGGAACCACGTTTTAACTGTAAGCTGTTTATGCTTGGGGTCGTTGTCCTGGTAGAACTTGAACTTTAGTTTTCTGCCTACCTCCCCATCATTGAAACCAAAATCATTGGCGCTTTCGAGCCAATAAGCCCCGTAAAATGTTTAAATGCTTTTTAGCGTCCACATTATTTTCAATAAAAACCAAGTCGCGAACACCCTTGCTGGATATACACCCTCAGACCATCTGACAAATGAAGAGAAACAAATGTGTAAATGTGAGAAACAAGTACGGTCTTTCCAGCATACTCGTATGAGAGGTCTGGTGCAAAGGAGTCGTCGGCGAAAGACTGTTTAAAAAAGGTGGCGAAAAAGTTGGCGATAATATTGGAGTCATTCGAGGTTTAATCATGGAAGGAGAGAGAGGTAGGATAGCCATCAGATTTTCTTTTGTAGTTAAACTTAAAGAAGGACTTAGGATCGTTTATAAGATTGGCTTGCGTTTCAGTTAAATAGCGTTGATAGAGGGAGTTGTGAAGGGCGGTAAATTGGAGATAGCTGCCCAGGTAGTTAGAAAAGTCATTAGGAGATTGAGTACGAAGGAAGGTTGTCCACTGCTCATTTCTTATGTTTCCTAGAGAACTCAGTACCGGGGTGGGGAGGTGGACAAAGTTTTGCGTTGTGAAATGGGAACGTAAAGAGAGATAGGATAAAATATTTCCCTGTAGAATATGGGTATTGTATCATTTACGGTTAGGTTATCAAAATTGAGAGGGGTTTTTTAAAGATATTCATTGATGAAATTTTGCTTTGTGGAAATCGTAAGAGGCCAGAACTGTAGGAGGATTGTTCTGTAATGGAGAATCGTGAAAGAAGGAAAGGAAGAGGGGAGGATGGAAGTTATCGATGGTTGAAAAGGAAAGGGTATGAAGTGAAACAAAAGAGTTGAGGGGATCGGTTGTGAATATGAGGTCGAGTTGTTTCCCATGTAGTTTAGGACGCCACTAACTTGGCTAAGATTTGGATCTGCTAGGCGATCCAAGAAAAGACATTCTTTGGTAGTAGTGGGATTGGTGGCAGTGTAAAACGATTGATCGTCTGATTGGGTCCATTTAAGTTGAGGAAGGTTGAAGCCACCGAAAACAAGGATTTCATCCTGAGGGTTTCTTAAATCGGTTATTTGGTCGATTTTGTTAATGCCGAGTTGATAGGATTCAGGAGGGATAACAGGAGGGCAAGATGTAGAAACAATCTGAGGTAGAGCAATCTTAATTGAAACAAAGTCGAGAAGTGGGGAGGATGATATTGCAATAAGGGGATAGACAATTGTATTAAGGACGGCTAGTAGCACGCATCGACAAGGGCAACCATTAATGGGTCGGCTGAGTTCGTCATCGCGATAAACATTAAAATTTGATGGGAACAGTTCGAGGTTGTTTATGCTGGGGATCAGATTTGTTTCGGTCAGAGCAAATATCTTAAAAGGTAGAGCATGTGACTGTTGGAAGACAGCTTGGGTTTTTAAACGAAGACTTCTTACATTCTGATAATAGAAGGTAAGAGGGACATTTTGGTAGAGTGAGCGGGTTGTTGGGAGAGAGAGACATTTAGGGACGAAAAAACTTGTCGTGGTCAGCTCTACTACGTTGAAGGTGCGATATACGTTTTGAATGAATGTATTGGCGGAAGGTATCAAGATCCTTTGACACTTTTTGTGGCGAGATATTGAAAAATTCATGATTTTTTATGAAAATGCTAGCGAAATCCGTGGGGAGACCTTCCTGTTGAATGGATACCATGACGCTTGTGTTTGTTTTCATATGTCTTTTTATCTCTTGTCGAGAAAGGGCGTAGCGACTTTGGGTGGGGTCAGCAGTTAGCTGAGTAAGTTCAACTGAAGGGGGCAAAAGAGGATCAACAAAAGATTGAGGGGTGGCAGAGGATTGGGTAAACGGGGCAGAAGTTGTTGGTATTAGGTTGATATTAGGTATTTGGACAGACGAAGAGTTGGGTGACAGGATGGAGTTTGGGTTGGATGTGATGGGTGGATGAGATTTTGAGGGGTCAAGTATATGGGAGTTACGGAAATTAGGATACTTGGCTCCGGAGGTGAGGTCAAAACTAGGAAACGAATTCGGGGCAGGTGATTGGGATGGAGGCGTGAGGATAGTTGTTGGAGTTAGATTAAACGAAACCCGTTGATGTTGGCGTTTTGGCGGAGCAGTGGGAGACGGATAAAGGGGAGAAATCGATGGGTGTGTAAATGTTGAAAAGAGATTTGTTTTAAAGCTCCAGTTATGGTGGGATTTGGGGGGGAACTTTGGGATGCTTATTGATATTAGGTTGAGAATTGTTATGTGGCTTGCTGTAAAAGGAGGGTGGAATATGGGAGGTGATAGACTTACGGCTAAAGTTATTATTTATGTTTATCTTAGGCCTAGTCTTAACTACGTTATTATTCTGGATTGGGACTTCGGGATCGGGTGATAACCATTTGGGTATTTTAAGGTTACCGATGGTGAGGACAGAATCGAAATGATTACAGAAAAGCCATGCATACTTCGATGGGATGACAAATTTAAAGCGGCGTGGGCTATTCCGTTTGTTATGCTGAAGTTCGAGGCACTGCACATCGGCTATTGAATAATGTTGGCGGAAGAAATTCTTTAGCCAAGAGATGTTGGCGTGCGGAGGGGCTCCTTTTAGGTAGAACTCGGAGACGTTAGTTTTTTTTAGGCGGCTTGCCCGTTCGTGTTCATTCCATGAAGTTCCAAACTGGTTGATTAATTTCGGGGAGGCAGTAGAGGTTGAAAGAGGTTCGTTGCTCTGAGAGTCCTTTTTATCGGTTTGGACATATACCGAGCGAGTTGTCGTGAACGATGTCTGAAGTTCTTCGAGGAGGGACTTTCGTTCAAATGACTTTTAGTTCGGCAGTGATGTTAAGGATGGAGTTTAGAGTTGTTGCCAGATCGTCACTGAAGTCATTTAGCTTAGTTGTAAGTTAGATGATTAATGGGGAGTAGTCCAACTGAGCGTTATTCCAAGCTGGTGACGATTTTGTCGAGGAAGATTGTAGGAGAGTGTCGAGATCGGCTCGTAAGGAGGTCATAACGTTATTAATAGTGTCCGGCGTCTTCCGTGTAGCCGCGATTAACGAATTTGCATCGGCACTGAGTCCATCAAGCCGGTTAGTGAGGTCATGGAATTCATTAGAATGGAGGAAATCTTTAATCGCGTTGAGAAGGTTGTCGGCACTACGGAACTGTTTTTTTGCGAACTTAGACGAATTGTCCACGACACTGAAACTATCATCAATATTGCTCGGGTTCGAAAGTTTTTTATTCGAAACTGCAAGATTGTTCAAGTGGGCGTGATGGTATCAATTAGACTTTTTATGGCTATCATGACGTGTGATAGCGAAATTTCTTTACACTCTTCGCACACGAATTTAAAGTTGTTAAGTAGTTCGGTGAGGTAGGTCGTGCATCGTTCCGATAAGCCGATACAGGTGGGATGGAATGCTTTACCACATAGCCCACTGCAAATAAGTAAGTCAGCAGTGTTATTTCCGTAAGTACAGTCGACATTACCACAGCACTTTTCCTATTTTTTTTTTAAAGATTAGAGGGCAAGAGGTATTAGGACACGAAGTGGAATGATGACTTAATTGGGGCTATACGGAGTGACTCGATTGCGTTTGCGACACATTTTAATTTTTTTGTTGATTTAATTTTTTTTTGTTCATTGTTTTTACGTTTTTATTATATTTAAATGACTGGGGATGGAGACAATTGGTAATACATCCGAATCGATTGGAAGTTACGAGGGTGGTCCGATAAGTAATTAGCGTCACCGCCAGATGGCGCCAGTATCGCAAGAGCAACTTACTATCGTGTAGTACATTCTAGTAGACGCCTACTGTCGAAACTTCAGCCGGATCGGACTCGTAGTTTTGTTTTGTCCGCGTGTGGAAGCGAGAGTGTCCGCGGATTTTAGAAAAATGGAAAAAGAGCAATATCGGTCGGTGATTCGATTCTTGTTTTTGGAAGAGAAATCGCGCAGCGAACTCAAAGAGCGTTTGGATGCTTTCAAAAGATCGCGTGGGTCATATCCAGCATGAAATTTTGGGCATGAGAAAGCTGTCGGCGCCATGGGTGCCGCGTTTGTTCACTCCGGAGAACAAGCGCAACCGTGAGACCACTTCAGAGCAGTGTTTGACGCTGTTTAAGCACTGTTAAAAGACAGTCGACGAAACATGAATGCACTGGTACACACCAGAGACCAAGGAACAGTCGAAACAGTGGACTTCACCCGGCGAACGTGCTCCGAAGAACGCGAAGACTGTGCCATCGGCCGGAAAGGTGATGACCACCGTTTTGTAGGATTCACAAGGTGTGATCCACATCGACTACCTGGAAGGGCAAAACGGTCACAGGGCTGTACTATGCCAAATTATTGAGCCGATTCGACGCCGAATTGAAGAAAAAGCGGCCCCACTTGGCGAAGAAAAAAGTGCTCTTCCACCATGATAACGCACCGGCTCACACCTCCGCACTCGCCACGGCCAAATTGGGCTACGAACTGCTGCCCCATCCATCGTATTCTCCAGATTTGGCCCCGTGCGACTTCTTTTTGTTTCCAAACTTAAAAAAGTCGGAAAAGGATCGAGCTAAAAGGAGACTATATTGAAAAATAAATCGCCATTTCTCCAAAATTTTTGTTTTTCTTTTGTAGACTAAGTAGTTATCGGACCACCCTCGTATACGGATATTACAGTTAATTTTATATTAAGATTAATTTCAACTGCTATTGCTGAAATATTTGAATTGATATTTAAACATTTGTGGGGGATAGCATGGAATGCTTTTTTACAGCCCAGCCTGTGGTACGCTGGTTGGGTTGCGTGAGATGCGTGATTCTGAACCCCAGAGTCTGTTTGTTGCATGTTGTTAGGGTTATTGTGGACATTGTCATCGGGTTCTGATGGATTTATGAAATATTCCTTCTTTTTTTAGGAGGGATCGAGTTAGTGCGGTTATAGGTGATTGAGTGAGTGTTGGTGCTTGGGTGGTGTTTGGGCATGTTGTGGGGGCGTGGAGGGGGTGTTGTTGTCTTTTGCAGGGTTATGGGTGACTTGCGGTCAGTTATGTTCTGGTTGTTGTCTGATAGTGGTTTTGTTGGTTGGGCATGTGAAGAGTTGGATGTGGATAGGCGTCTAGGGGGATTGGGAGCTGGGTTGTATGATTGTGTTTCTTGTATGTTTGGTATTTGGTGGATTGTGATGTCTTCTTTAGTTGAGGGTGATGGAGGGTTGGAAGTTGCTGTGGTATGTGGTTGTTTTTTACTGGGTTGGATTAAGGGGTTATTTCGGTTTGTTTTTAATATCAGTGTAACATGATTGAAGAGGGAAGAATTTGAGGTGGAGGGGAGGTTAGGCTCAGCTGGGTCGTTTGGTAATCTATAATTATTAGACGTTGAGATTTAATGACTTACGTGCATTGACGCTATGGCGGAGTATGATTAATATGAGGTGGGAGCGGGGTTTTGTTCGTTATAAATTTATTTTGCCCCGGCCAAGCTGGATTTTTTTATTGTTTTTATTTTTGGTGTTTCTTTGGCTGCATGATTTTGATGAGAATGGGTGTTCTTCGGAACAGTTAGCACATGAGACACTTGTGCACTGGTTGGGATTCTGGGGTGGGAGTAAGCTCCCGTCGCGTAGTTGGGTGGTATATTCGTAACCCGTGCTGATACCATCGATCGCTTTTTCTAGCAAGAACACGACGCTGAAAGAGGTGAGGGGTTTGTCCGGGTTAGCGGAGCAATTATAATGAAACGCGGATTTGACGTGTTTGTTGGTGTATGGAAGATGTTGTCTTGGTCTATAGCAACAGGTTTTTTTTTCTTTTTTTATTTGAGGGCTCCGCTTGCGAATCGGTGGCTAATTCGCTAAAGCGATTGTCCCAAACACACGTGGCCCAGCGGCCATGAGAAATACCGTTTCACACTACTTTTTTTTTTTTCTGGGATCAAGATTCTTTAAATACCTCTTGGCAAGATTTGGATGTGCCGATATAATATCAAGTAATATTTCGTATTGCTTTGGGTTTGTATTAAGGGTTTTTGGATTGGATGCACTATAAATAATGATATAACACACACAATTTCAAATTTTAAAAATATTTACAAATATGTAACATAATTGCAACACTATTTTATATAAAAAAATACTTTCATTTTTGAATTAAACTCTCTTTCTTAACAACCGTTCGAACACCAAAACAAAATATGCGAATGCGAATAGAGTACCGAATTCGAGCAATTTCATAATAGATTAGCAATATAGAGTAGGGGCTCTGGATTTGTAGTCTCCCTCCGGGCGGGCTGATCCCATCTTTATATTATAAATTCTAATGTGAATTTCGTGGCAGTCACACGTTAGTACTGGCTGAATTGAAACTTGACACAGACACAGAACACATAGGATATTGCCGCAGAGAATTGTTGGGTAGAGTCCAGAATACAGTAAAATAAAACCAAACGAAATATAAATTCTTCATATAATATTCATTTTATTTTAAAACATAGGATGATCCTTACTAACAAATACAATATGATGTACACATCATTCATTAAAAAATAGTTTATCGAAAAAATAACGTCGCCTCCAACAAAAACCGAAACAATTCTCTTAGACTCCCCTACATCGCGAGTTTAATTCCTTATCAGTGATCAATGGGAAATCAAATAAAATGCAATAAAAAAAAACAATTTCTTTTCCATTCATTCAATTAATATATTTTTTCTTTTTGTTTTAAAGGTAGACGATCTATTGTTTATGTATTACATGCATTTATGCGGACCTGTTTTCTTTATACAATACAATCTATTGCAATTGAAAGAGAGAAAGAGAGAAGAGAGAAAAGAAACACATTTATATATAATAATAATAAAATATTTATGATGTAATGTAGCTAACGCGTGAGGAGACTACTGCGAACTAAAACACTTCTCGGTTGCACTTTGACGGACACACCAAACGAAGGAGCACCACCAAAGGATCGTTCTCTACTCGGGGTTCATGTTAATGTTCCTGTTTACTTCGAACGTTGATTAAGATTCTATACAATAGACTTGTCGCTTGTTTCTATTCTTTAAACATTTTATATAATAAATCTTTTTTTTTTTATATATATAAATATCTAAAGTGTACGCTTTAATTAAATTTTCATGTTTTTTGTTTTTAGGTTTTGTCTATTAGAATTTGATTTCTCATTTCATCTTTTTTTAAAACTAAGCTTTTTTTAGTTTTTGAAAACAGAAATAATCTTTTATATACTCTTCGAAATTAGATATAAAAAAGGACTTTTTCACATTATCATTTTATATATATTTTGTTTTTTTTTTGTATTCTTTTTTAATTTTTTTTTTGGTTTTTCTCTGGCATGCGTGTCGAAATATTAAAAATATATATTTTCATTCGTTTTTTGTTTTGTTTTTGTACTGGCCAGAGAGTTGTAATAGGGACATTCCGGAAAGGGACATATACACTCATGTATATAATTTTTTTTTGTTTTTTTTTCTTTTTTTAATTACAAAATATTGGTGTGTCGCTTGATTTTTGTGTGTGTATGAATGTGTACAGCTCAAAGAAACATTTTATTGTTAACATAGAAAGAGGAAGGTATTTTTTCTGCTTGTTTGCTTGTTTTTTTTTTTCTTTAAGAAACAAAGAGAAAATTCAATTTTATGCCGCAATTAACTGAAAAAATCGAAAAAAAAATTGAATTTATTCTTTTAACTATTTTAAAACAAATAGGACTTTGAGGATACTCACCGCTTTAACAGTGGACTTAATGAAATCCTTCTTCTCCGTTAGGTCAAAGTCGGGGTATTTAGCATACACTTGCTTGCATACTGTTTTCATTGTGATCTCCTCCAAATTAGCTTTGTCTAGGATTTCCTTAACATAACTTTTTATTTGTTCGTCCTGCGAAAAAAAATTATTAGTGATTAAATCCATGTCGAAGCATTCACTAAAATAACATTTAATTTAATTTAGTTTTCGTGCGGACAAACACCCCATTTATTGAGCTTAATTCAAGCTCACTTTATAACTAAGAAGAACGGGTGGTGGGTAAAAACCTTCTTCTTCTAGTCCTCCTCGCAGGCGCTCGCTGAAAATGACTAACCATCGATTAGTGTCTGCTAAGGTCTTTCTCGCATGCATCAATCGTGCGCAGTGGACCATTAAGAAAGAGCTAACAACAGATACCTAACTTCCTGATGGTGTGAGCGAAAGAACCGTGCTGAGGGATGGAAGGCTGGGGGATAAACCAGCCCTAACGAGTTCCTTTGGTTACTTTGGCAAGGCCCATGCCTTACCACGGTAGAACCAGCAGTGCTGTGGTGGACCTTTTCTGCACCGGCTTACTCGTGGGATCAAAATACAGACAAACAAAAATAAACAAAAACCCTTGGGGGTTACCTCCCAAAATTCTCAGAAGACTGAGAGAACAAAAACGATTCCCAGGCAACGACATACATAAGAGCCAGCACGACGGGCTATAGAAAGAGACGTGCTGCTTTTCAAGTCCTTAGCCGACTAGACAAAAAAGGGGAAAGAACAATTGGGATGAGATGAACGCAGCCTCGTACCAATGGGCGTCAGAAACAATAGAAGACTTTCCGCATCCATCCACAGCCAAAAGAAGTGGGTGGACAACAAAAAGGCGACGATCTCACGATAAAACCCCAACCACCTCAAACAGGCATAGGAGCACCGCTACGGCGCTCACTCTCAATGAGGTCGGAGCCATGAGGAGGTCCACATCACTTATGAGCATTGGAAAATCATTGAAGGTAAGATCAACCTCAACCTTCTCTCCATGTGCAAAAATATCCCGGAAAAAAAAACTTCCTGGTTTCACCGATAGAGGCTGGCTCCATCGGTATTACAAACTTATTGCCTACGTGGACGACAGGGCTGCATCCTTTCTAAGGGCCACTGTCGCCGCGAAGGTGCCAAACCGGAGGTTGTGAGCAAGGACAAGATTCCGCTCTGGCCGAGGGCTCGCGCCCGTATACCCGTGGAACCCCGCGACCCACAAGATATTTTGCTTCTGTTGCAGAGGCAAAATCCCGATCTTCCGACTACCAACTGGAAGGCCTTTAAGACGGAGGTTGAAAAGGACTCGGACAAGACAGTTACCCTGTTGCTGAACAGAGACTCCCTCCCTCCATTAAATGCGAAGGAAGCCAAGTTCGATAAGGCCTTAAAAATGTAAGGTATACGAACAGGACCAGAGGCGGGCAATGGCCATGATTCCCACCACCAGGAATCCGATACATTATCCTCTGATTCAGAGGATCTAGATGATACTGTGACAAGCGAAAGCTCCAGTGCTACGTGAAACCAGATAAACCTCCACCACAGTAAGGTTGCTTCTGCTAACCTTATTCTCCACCTTGCAAATAGTGGAGGCGAACACAGTCCTTATCCAGGAGCCATGGATTTAACAATTATCGCATTGCCGGACAAAGCAACACAAACTACTACACGCTAACTGCGAAGATACCATTAGAACCTGCAGTTTAGCAAACTCCCATATTAATATATTTCTTTCAAGCAATTACAGCACCTGTGAACTTACTACTGCCAGAGTAGAAGTCTCCCGTGGGGAAGGTTTATAAATCTCAGCAGCATACCTGGACTACGACGACATCGGGCTCTTACCATCAACAACAATCAGAAGTATGGTCAGTGAGGCAGAACGGACAAAACCACCGGTCCTGATGGGATGTGACGCGAATGCTCACCACACAATTTGGGGCAGAAGCAACATCAACAAAAGAGGTGAGGTATTACTGACTTATATTATTGAAATACTGTAATAGGGGCAATAGGCCAACCTTCGTAACAAGAAATATGCGGGAAGTTTTGGATAAAACTTTGGTATCCAATTCTTCCAACATCTCGATTGCAAACTGGTGGGTATCAGAACATAACTCCTTCTCTGATCACCGTTACATTCCATTTAAAATTTGAGATCCCAACTAAAACATTATTTAGGAACCCTAAACGGATCAATTGGGATAAATATGAGGCTAACCTCAAAGGCGCCCTTGACCCCGCTCAATTAAGTAACACCAAGTCTCATGCAGACATTGAACGTCTAGCGACGG
Source organism: Merodon equestris (assembly GCA_958301585.1). Lineage (NCBI taxonomy): Eukaryota > Metazoa > Arthropoda > Insecta > Diptera > Syrphidae > Merodon > Merodon equestris. The sequence goes on from OY284416.1 coordinate 113,937,291, forward strand.
CTTTTCAACAAAGCAAAAGAACAAAACAGAACAGAGGACTGGAACCGCTACAAGAACAGCATCAGACTATATAAAAGTGAGATTAGAAAAACGCAAAGGGCATCCTGGTGCAATTTCTGTTCAGAATTAGAAGAGAATAATGAGGCCAGTAGAGTTAGGAAGATACTGTCAAAGGTTGTCGCTATAATCGCTCTTATTAACAAACCAGATGGCACCGCAACGGTGACTAGCGAAGAGTCACTAGACCTCTGGCACTTTCCCGAGAACGCAGAGGCTGTAACTATAATTTTGAACAACTCATACCGAGTCCTCCGTTCATTTCAAGAGAAGAAGTAAGCAAAAGGAAACTCCAATGGGCAGTAAATAGCTTCCTTCCATACAAAACTGCAGGTCCGGATGGAATCTACCTGGTAGAGATCCAACGTGCTTTCGGCATTCTCGAAACCATGGCTTTTGGTATTATTCTCATCCAGTCTAGGTTGGGGCTATATAACACTATCCTGGAGGGAAACAAATGTTACATTTAAACCAAAAGCAGGTAAAACACACAACTGCAAAAGACTACAGAACTATCAGTCTCTCCCGCTTTCCGTTTAAGCCACTAGAGAGCCTGGTGGACTTGTACATTCGCGAATACCTTCAAAAAAGCATGCTTTCGAAATCGGAACATGCTTACTGTAAGGGAAAATCAGTAGACACAGCCCTATACACGATAGTTGGAACCGTTGAAAAATCACTTTCCAACAAAGAATTCACCATGATTGCCTTTTTCGATACTGAAGGAGCCATGAGATCACTAGCCATCACCAATGCATTAAGCAAACTAGAGGTTAATGGTTATTTGATACTTTGGATAAAACAAATGCTTTCAAGCAGGTTGATTCATTCGAAATTCTGGTGCTACCAAACAAAAAAGGGAGTAAAACGTGACACACCACAAGGAGGAGAATTATCGCCGCAATTGTGGGTGCTGGTTGTAAACGAAATACTCCTATCCCTGGAGGACAGCGGGTGCACGGTCATTGCTTATGCAGACGATATTCCACTAGCAAATAGCGGGAAACATCTTCCAACAATCAGGGATTTGATGGAAACAGGCCTAGGCCCACTGGCCAATTGGGCAAAGAACTCAATAGGACTTACCTTATATTCGTAGACCACACTTCGGAAGCTCAACTGGAAATTGAATGCGGGACAAGGCATCAAGAAAGCAGCAACAGAAACAGGTTGGGTATCAAACTCCATATTACCCACTGGCTGTATACTGCGGTTGTTAGACGGATGCCTTGTGTGGTGGCCGGCACTATGCAGATCTAACTATTGCAAACACCTATACATAGTTCAAATGATGGCGTGCATCGCGATAACAAAGGCACTGCGAACAACGCCCACTGCAGCCCTCGAAACGATGCTTCACCTACTCCCCTTGGATCTCTCTGGCAAGGAAAAGGCAAAGAAATCGGCGCTGCGACTTAAGGAATCCGCTCACTCGAAGTTCTCCGAAATGGGGCATCTAAGTGGAGTGGGAATGAGAATGAATTTCCATAAAAGGCACTGCATTGGCAATATACACAGACAGGTCTAGGTCAGGCAATGGTGTGGGTGCCGATGTCTATGCACCGACCCTAAAAATCAGCCAATCCTTTAAACTACCGAACCAATGTAGTGTATTCCAAGCTGAATTAATGGCAATTCGTGAGGCCGTCGACTGGCTGTCTGTGAGATCGATGAACAACAGACATCGTCATCTACACAGATAGTCAAGCTGCAATAAAAGGACTCGAATCACAAATAATAAGATCAAAATTGGTCAGGCACTGCCGCCTGTTTGACCGCGTGTGGAAGCGAGAGTGTCCGCGGATTTAAAAAAAATGGAAAAGGAGCAATATCGGTCGGTGATTCGATTCTTGTTTTTGGAAGGGAAATAGCGCAGCGAAGTCAAAGAGCGTTTGGATGCTGTGTATGGTGACCATCAAAAATTGGTTTAACGAGTTTCAACATGGTCGCACGTCGGTTTTTGATGAGCCACGTCCAGGTGCCCCGAAAACGGCTACCACGGAGGATAATGTGAGAAACGTCCACGATCTCGTATTGGCAGACCGCCGATTGAATGTGCGCAAAATAGCTGAGACAGTAGGCATTTCAAAAGATCGCGTGGGTCATATCCTGCATGATTTTGGGCATGAGAAAGCTGTCGGCGCGATGGGTGCCGCGTTTACTCACTCCTGACAACAAGCGCAAACGTGAGACCACTTCAGAGCAGTGTTCGACGCTGTTTAAGCGCAATCCGAAGGAGTTTCTGCGTCGTTTCGTGACAGTTAACGAAACGTGGATCCACTGGTCCACAACAGACACCAAGGAACAGTCGAAACAGTGGACTTCACTCGGCGAACGTGCTCCGAAGAAGGCGAAGACTGTCCCATCGGAAAGGGCCGGAAAGGTGATGGCCACCGTTTTCTGGGATTCACAAGGTGTGATCCACATCGACTACCTAGAGAAGGGCAAAACGGTCACAAGTCTGTACTATGCCAAATTCGACGCCGAATTGAAGAAAAAACCGCCCCACTTGGCGAAGAAAAAAGTGCTCTTCTACGAACTGCTGCCCCATCCACCGTATTCTCCAGATTTGGCCCCGTGCGACTTATTTTTGTTTCCAAACTTGAAAAAGTCACTCGCCGGGCAGAAATTTCAGTCGAGGTGGTCATCGCCGCCACGGAGGCCTACTTTGCAGACCTCGAGAAAACGTATTTTTCAGACGGGTTAAAGAAGTTGGAGTATCGCTGGGTCAAGTGTATCGAGCTAAAAGTAGACTATATTGAAAAATAAATTGCCATTTCTCCAAAATGTTTGTTTTTCTTTTGTAGGCTAAGTACTTATCGGACCACCCTCGTATGTAGATTTAATTTGTTTTCGATGACATGAGAATCGACTGTGCGAGGAAGAAATAGTCCAAGGGAAAAATTCGGTAGATAATCGAAGTATGAGAGGTCTGGCGCAAAGGAGTCGTCGGCGAAAGATTGTTTAAAAGAGGTGGCGATAAGGTTGGCGATGATATTGGAGTCATTTGAGGTTTGATCATGGAAGGAGAGTGAGGTAGGATAGCCATCTGATTTTATTTTGTAGTTAACAAACTTAAAGAAGGACTAAATAGCGTTGATAGGGAGAGTTGTGAAGGGCGGTAAAGTAGAGATAGCTGCCCAGGTAGTTAGATCCGGGGGATTTAGCACGAAGGAAGATTGTCCACTGCTTATTTCTTTTGTTTTTTAGAGTTTGGAGCTTGCGGTTGTACCAGGGTGGGGAGGTGGACAAAGTATTTTCCTTTAGAATACGGATATAGCATCATCTACGGTTAGGTTATCAGAATTTAAAGGGGCTTTTTTAAGGTATTCATTGATTAGGTGAAATTTTACTTTGTGGATATCGTGAGAGGCCAGGATTGTTCTGTAATGGACAATGGTGAAAAAAGGAAAGAAGGGAAGGATGGAAGTTATCGATGGTTGCAAGGGGACAAAGAGAAACAGAAGAGTTTAAGGAATCAGTTGTTAATATGGGGTCTGGTTTAAGACGCCACTAACTTGGCTAAGGTTTGAATCTGCTAGGCGATCCAAGAGAAATTCTTTGGCAGTAGTGGGATTGGTAGATGATTGATCGTCTGATTGGGTCCATTTATTTGGTGTGCAACTAAGTTCTCGCTGTTTATCAAGAGATGACTCCAGCAGAAAGTGCTGGTCGATTGTGACGTATCCAAAACGTCATGAACCAAGCTTAGACATATGGTAAACAAACCGCTTTGACACATTAGTGATTTTGTTCTTGCGTGATATACTTTTGGTTGTGTGAAAATCTCTGATTTTGTGCCAAATAATCGTCATTTGCGGAAAGTGTTGCTTTTCTTCTTTCATTCAAAAAAAAAAAATAGCGGCTGAAGAACATCGAGAACTCCAAAAAGTTTACGGAGATGCTGACGACCGTTCGCGTGAAGGAAGGCCAAAAACCTTCGAAAACGCTGAATTGGAGGCATTGCTCGATGAGGATCCATGCCAAACGCAAAAAGAGTTTGCTTCAGTATTAGGAGTTACCCGCCAAGATATTTTCAAGCGATTGCATGCGTTGATTCGAAAGCAAGGAACTTGGGTTCCATGATTTGAAGCCAAGAGATGTTGAGCGTCGGGTTTTCGCCTGTGAACAACTGCTCCAGCGGCAAAAAAAGAATGATTTTCTTCATCGCATCGTTACGGGTGATGAGAAATATATTCATTACAGCAACCCATTCACTGGGGAACGGTATCGACCTCAATTGATGCGATTTAGCCGAGCACTGCGCGAAATGGGGCCACAATACGAGCGGAGGCACGAAAAAGTGATTCTACAGCATGACGACGCTCGGCCTCACGTTGCCAAACCCGTTCAAACCTACTTAGAAACGCTCAAATGGGAAGTCCTACCCCATCTGCCATATTCCTCAAATATTTCGACGTCCGATTATCACTTGTTCTGTTCGATGGCACATGGTCTGGCTGATCAGCAGTTCCATTCATATGAAGACATCTCAAAATGGCTTGTTTCGAGGATAGCCTCAAAAGACGAAGACTTCTACCGTGACGGTATGCAAGCTCTGCCGGAAAGATGGGAAAAAGTTATCGCTAGTGATGGGCTTTGAATGATTCATTTGTAACCGTTCTTTCACAATAAAGTAGCATTTTCATCAAAAAATAAAACAGCGAGAACTTAGTTTTCCTAATAACATAGCGGTCTTCAGCGTTAAGCTCGGCGAAATGTTTGGTGAGTTCGGGCGTGACCTTTGGTCTTTACACTACCTTTAATGGAGATTCATCAAATCCGTTTCACTATAAGAAACGCTTGGACGCTTTGTTTTGTTCACAAAATCATAACTTACTGCTCAAAACTGTTAATCACAACACCAAGGCTCAAGTGTGGGGTCTTTACACTTTTGAACACGTTCAACGGCTTCTTCGGTTCTATTTAAAATTAATTTTCACCCGCCTGACAATAGTAATTTAGCCAATAAGATAAAGCTGCTATTGAAAATAAGAGGGTAGCTGATGGCAGTTAACTTCTTTCCGAAGCGATACCGCCAGGGACTTGATTGAATGAGGAGAGAAAAAACAATTTCAAAAGGAAACTATGGGTGGAACGGCCTATACAAGAAGGCACTTATAAACTCCAAGTAATCAATTTCAATTTATCAAAGCAATTACTTACTGTTGGGAACGACGGCTTTCCTTTCTTTGTCAGGGGCTCGTCTTCCGATTCATCTTTCTCGTCTTCTTCGGCCGACGAGTCTTTCTTAGACTTCCTTGGCTTAGCAGCAGCTGCAATTCAAACGATTTTATCAAAAATATCATTCAAAAGCGATTTCTCAGTATTCTTAACGTACGTTTCACAGGCGTTTTAGCTTTGTTATTTGTTTTACTATTTTTCGCCGCTGACGTAACGGCTGGAGATTTTTTAGGTTTCTTCTTTTTGGAATCCTCCTGCAACGATCATCCAACATCAATTCGCCATTCAAAGCATCACACACTGTTTCTTACCTCACTAGCATCACTACCTAGAATGGATAATTCTTCTTCTGTGATTTCTTCTTCGCTCTCGGAATCGTTACGTCGCTTTGCAGCACCGCGTCTGGTTGGCCGACCTGAAGTTCGACCTCTCGCAGCCTTTGTAGGCGGTGCAGTTCGCTTCCTTTTTGGCGCCGCCTAAAGACAATTGTATTACTATCTAGTTGCGAATGAGCAAGAATTTATAGAAACCCACATCACTCTCAGCTTCTGATAATTCAGACTCCTCTTCGGAATCTGAACCTCTTCTTCGGCCCTTTCGTGCGCCTGGACGTCTTCGACCGGATGCACGCTGACGTTTCCGACCGCCCTCGGAATCTGAGTTGCCTCCTGATGGGTTATACTGCAAATAAACCATAAGAACATGTGGATCCAGTGGCTTTTGTGTACTTACATCTGAACCAGATTCTGAATCGTCGTTCCTTCGTCGACGCTTTGAGACCGGTGCTTTCTGAGAGCTCTCGTCGGAGCTTGAAAAATCCACATAAGCTGACATTTCTACAAGGAAAAAAACATGAGTACATTATGAGGGGGTGGAATGGAGGAAGATAACAAACTTTTTCCAGCTGTAGCACGTCTCGGACGACCAGTGGAATTCTTAGAACCATGCTGATTTGACCGTTTACGCTTACGCTTATCCTCTTCATCACTAATTTCTTCTTCCTCCTCCTCGCCGGCATCGTCTTCATCATCCTCATCCTCTTCTTCTTCCTCGTCCTCAACGGGCTCCTCAATTATTGCCGACTCATTTGGATCCATTAGAAATTTTAAAATTCTATCTGCGATTTCCTCCTTGGTACCTGCATGCAAGTGTTAAAACAGACCCGGCGTGAATATAAAATTTCACTTACCCTTGCGATCCAGCGCTAGGATGTCACAAATGCTTTTCAGTGACTTTGTATCGACCTTCTTGATCGAATCAAACTTCTTTTTATATTCACTAGTGTCGCTTTCAAATTCGAATCCGGCAAACGTCCGAAGATTCTTTTTGACTACATTATTTTTGCCCTGAGAACCGAAGCAGATCTACGAAGAATATGCTCAATATGGTCACATGCTCTTCAATGGAATATTTTGAGACTTACCGTGTGCAACGTCTGCAGCCCATCTACACGTGTTTTGTTGATATTCTCGAATATCTTGTTTATATCTGCCAATGATGTACCCTCGTCGTTTTCTTCATCCTTGCTGTCACCTGTTTTCGAATCATCTTTCTGTTTTTTCTTATCATCTGACGCGGTGTCTGTGCCATTCTCTTCTTTCGCGTCAGTCTTTTTATTTGTTTCTTTCTTCACGTCCTTCTTTACATCTTCGACAGGATCGTCAGCTTCACTATCATCTTTGCCATCTTTGTCAGCGTTTTTCTTGCTTTCCGTGTCATCGGGGTCGTCTTTGAGTGTTTTCTTATCGGTGGCGTCGTTAGCAATGGGATCCTTCTTCGAAACACTCGCACCATCCGGCGATGTTGCTATTCCTGCGGCCGGGTCGCCTAATACAAAAGCAAGAAACGTTGAAGTACGTTTTATGCAAAAGGGGAATTTGGTGTTCTCAAGTCTGGAATGTCCGACTGCCATACGAGGCGCAAAGTCGGACAATGAATAACCTGATTAATGTTTACTATTCCTTGAACATTACTACACGGAATCATATTGTTCAGGATTCAGTATGAACAATTCAAGGATTTTAAGTCTTTTTTTTTTTGACGTATCGGAATGGAAGATTCGAACCGTATCACTCTGGCGCATCATCGTGTTCGAGAACAGACACACAGCGCCAAAGCCGGTAACCAACGACCCTCACCCTTTGGTCACAAAATAAAAACAAATCTCTCCATTCAATTCCACACGCGCCTTGCCGTTCATCTTACCTGATGATCCTGCTGAATCACCATCGACCTTCTTACTATCTTCTGTGGGTTTCTTCTCAACTTCAGACTTATCATCGACGGACTTTGTTGCGACCGCGTCTAATGCTACCGCCGCCACGGCTGTTGGCACAGAAAGCGATGCCATGTCTCCTCCAGCTTTCTCTTTTTCCTACAACACAAAAAAACAAACGAAACATCATTAAGGGAGAGAAGAAAAACAGAAAAGGAAAATAAAAAAAAATGCATAAAAAAAACATGCGACTAATTACGTTGTGTGACATTAGCAACACGCAGAGTAAACATAAAAAAAAAACAAAAAAAAGAATATTTCTCGATTTTTTCGATCCCCCAAGCACTTTGGTTTCACATTCTACGATTGGAAACTCGCGATCGTTACGTTTTATCGGCTTCCGATTCTATCTCCGTTTCAAATGATTTAAATTTTTTTCCTCATTCACCCGGACAAGTAAATACGTGATTTCTTTTGACAACACACACAGACGCCATGTTTATATTTGCGACGCGCTCGAAACTTATTTCACAAGTTTACCGCGATTTTTATGATGATATTCGATCATTTTTTTATTGTTAACGATGGCCGGGGAGTTGTAGTTTATTTTGTTGGGATTTTTGTAATTTTACATACCATATTTCCAATGGATTTATCTTTTTCACCGTCGGCCGACATACTTATGGAAAAACTTGTATTTGTCCAGTACTCGGGGAAATTTCTGGTAAGACAGTGATGGCAACTGAAACGGGTGACACGCGAACTGAATGTCAGGGGCTGATGGCAAGGCTGTGTCAGTTGTGTGCGCGGGCAGTTGGTAGCGAATGCTCGAGGGGGATATTTTCTTCGTGACAGGGATTTTTTTTTTGCACTTTTGTTTTGTTTTCCTTATTTGGAGGATTTTTTTCTGTTTGTTTGTTCGTGAGGAATAAAATGGAAATTATTTGAAAAAAAAACCTGTAGATGTCTTCTGCCACGCTTTACTGGCAATTTTTTCTTTCTGGGCCGCCTTCGATCACGTTCCATGTTGGCTTGATATTGAATGCTAGAATTAAGAGCAACTGGATGAATGGACTGCTGCAATTTGGTGACATGTATTCACGACAAAAACAAATATGCGATAGTAATCTCAGGGCCAACGAATTAATGAAAATTGTTTCTCATGCAAAGTAACCGTTGACGGCGGGAAATTGAACTTCAACGAATTGATGTCAGAGAGGGATTTTTGAAAGTTCCCGGGAAGGAGGGAAGTTATTTAGATGACGTCGTATTCGTACATACGAAGAAGATCCAATGAAAGGAATGGTTTCCGGGGAATAAATCCTCCGTTTCGACGGGGAAGAACATGAAAAGCGATGTAAAATTTCCTGCTGTTGCTTATTTACTCTTTTTCGTAACATGATTTGAAACAGACTTCTTTGTTACTTGCCGTGTCATTTTCACGTGCAATAGAAAATTATTACCCTAAAGCTTAATATAATTCCGAAAATAATTCATTGCTCTAATTTCTTAAAATTAAATTACATAAAATAAATCGTTTATTTAAAAAAAAATATAAGTTTAACAAAGTCCCCTTCATTGCATAACCACCTTAGGAGGAACTTCTTGACACAACTGAATTTCCTACGGGGTGTTATGTGACAGCTGCAAATTCTCAACATCTCCACCAATTATTGCTTTTCGCGGTTGTTTTGAGTTTTGTGTCACATTCACACTTATTGCCAAAATTAAATTTCTGTTTGTTGTTATCATATTTACCACATAGAATTCGCCATGGGAATTCTAGGTTTATCAAAACTAATCGCGGACATTGCACCATTTGCCGTGAAAGAGGGTGAAATCAAGAACTTCTTCGGTTAGACCGATATGATACGCAGTTGATGGCCGATTAACAGAACTATCTTGAATTCCAGGTCGAAAAATAGCCATCGACGCCTCTATGTGTCTGTATCAGTTCCTCATAGCCGTGCGGAGCGAGGGAGCTCAGTTGACTTCGGTGGATGGCGAGACAACCTCGCATCTGATGGGAATGTTCTACCGAACCATTCGGCTACTTGAGAATGGCATCAAGCCGGTCTATGTGTTTGATGGTAAACCACCAGATTTAAAGTCCGGCGAGTTGGCGAAACGTGCCGAACGCCGCGAGGAGGCTCAGAAGGCTTTGGATAAGGCCACGGAAGCGGGCGATGAAGCTGATATGAACAAATTCAATCGACGATTAGTTCGTGTGACTAAGGAACATGCTGCAGAGGCAAAGGAACTTCTAAAACTAATGGGTGTTCCGTATGTTGAAGCTCCATGTGAAGCAGAAGCTCAATGCGCGGCACTTGTAAAGGCTGGCAAGGTTTACGCTACAGCTACGGAGGATATGGATGCCCTGACATTTGGCTCGTCGATTATGCTGAGGCATTTAACGTTCAGTGAGGCGCGAAAGATGCCGGTAAAGGAGTACAGCTACGAGAAGATGCTCAAAGGATTCGAATTGAAGCCGAATGAGGTACCTAACCGAGGTATATGAACAGGAAATTGTCAAATTCCATTTCAGTTCATAGATCTCTGCATCCTTCTCGGCTGCGATTATTGCGAAAGTATCAGAGGAATCGGCCCGAAGCGCGCCATTGAGTTGATCAATACCTATAGGGACATCGAGACGATTCTGGAGAATATCGACAGAAAGAAGTACACGGTCCCCGAGGAGTGGAATTACGAGGTCGCCAGGCAGCTGTTCATCAACCCAGACGTCGCCGATCCTGAATCAATCGATGTAAAAGATACCTAATTGGCGTTCTTCAATTTCTAAAAAGTGTCTCAACAGCTCAAATGGACCGAACCGGATGAAGAGGGTCTTGTGAAGTTCCTATGCGGTGACAGGCAGTTCAGTGAAGACCGCATACGCGGCGGAACTAAGAAAATTCTCAAATCAAAGAACACTTCAACGCAAGGACGTCTCGATAGCTTCTTCAAGGTGAGAACATGTGGTTTATCCCCCGCTGCCCACAACTAATTGCGTTTGCTTAGGTCCTCCCGTCTACCGCGACGCCAAAGCGGAAGAATGAAGATGACAAGAAGAATGTTAATAAGAAATTCAAGAGTTCCACGCCGCGCGGACGGAAACCAAAATGAACTCTTCACTTCCCAATAAGTCTACCTCGAAGTCATGATTGCATTTATCCTATTTTAGTTTTAAGTTCTCCTCCACCGCCGCTTCTCGAACAGGAATTTATTTAATTTCTTTGGTAAGGACTCAATAAAGCGTGTTCCTTTTCAGTTTTTAAATTCAGCTTAATTTTTTGAGAATATTTTATTGATCAATCGGCTTTTAGAGTAAATACTGCTTGGCTAGCGCCCTGAGGAACTTGGATTTCCGGATCGCAGCTGCTTCTCTCTTAATTTCATCGTTGTTGTTCGCATTCAGCTCGAGGGCACTCATAATTGCGATCTGGAAAAAAAAATAAAAACGAAATGAGAAAAAAAAAGTTTTCGCCCAACGTGGGGCTCGAACCCACGACCCTGAGATTAAGAGTCTCATGCTCTACCGACTGAGCTAGCCGGGCACTTGACAACCACTTGTCAAACCGTCGATATGAATGCCAGTCTCCCTACTTCCGACTTACCGCTTCGAGTTTTCTGGCGTTTTCGCCTTTCTTCGCATGCAGATTCACAATGAACTCGAGGAGCGTGGTGTCCCAAATGCATCCGTAGTAGGCATCCATTGCATCCGTGAAATTCGATGACTTCTCTGTGAGATTTTTAAACGCCAAACTATAATCAATGTCATCCAGGAACTGGCACAACACCGCTGCCTGCATGTAGCAGCCCAAATTCGAGCAGCATCTGATCATCTTTCTGATCACATAGTCATCTGCCACCATGCGTTGCAGTGGCATAGTGCAGTATTCCGTACCGGTGACCAGAGCATTGACGTAACACCTCATGGCGGCTTCATTGTTGCCGATTGCTGAAGAGAAACAATTCACTTCATGAAGGCAAATGGGTTGAAATACTCACCGAGCTCGACGTCACCTTTCATCTTCAGCCAGGTCAGGTGTTGCGGATAGTACTTGAGCGCTTCCTTCAACAGCCAGTTGAGCGTCTCCGACACCGAACGATTGCTGTACCCTAAAGGACTAACGATTTTCACCGTAGCTTCACTCGTTTTGATCTGAGAATGCGGGTAACTCACTTGCTGATGCTCGTCGGCCAGAGCTGGATGTATTCGCCGTTCAGTTCGTAGTTAGGATCATCCTTGAGGATGTTGTGAATCTTGCCCAGAAGCGATATAACTAGAGAGAACAGTCCCTGATCGCGAATTCGCTTTAAGAACGGTTGTAGAGCTGATGAGACCGCGAGACTCGGGGAATTCCTTGAATTGTTCATGTTGCCCCGCTTTGTCTGATTACTAAACATCGGCAGAACTAGATCCCATGCGTCGCGGCAGATCTTCTTCGTGCCCTTCATCTTCTCCATGTCGAGGAATGTAGAGGCAAATGCTAAGGGCAGTTCCAGTGGCGTGAGACGTTTGTCGAGGAACATCAGCGCTGCCCAATCGTTCAGGTTCAGCAGCATGATGGCGCAGTGTTCTATGATCTAAACCGCATTCTTAATTAAACGACACTCTTCTATGGTAAGATTCCTTACCTCGATTCTGGGAATGATATTATCTCCACTCTGCAAGGAGTTCAAGCACTGTTTACAGCGGTTGCCAAGCGACTGAAGGTCAAGCGTCTTCTTGTTCCACTCCTCGAGGCATTGACAGATCTGGATGAGGAGGATTTCCCAGTTTACCAGTTTCCCCAGCTTTGTCACCGACGAGGTTGTTGATAATTCCGTTCGCTGAGTCTCGGACTTAAGGACACTCAACATAGACACCGCCCCCACGTAGTCCTACAGAGAAAACATGTCTATGACTGCGAATTTCAGGCGTTTTCGAACAGACTTACATTCTTTGCGGCCATTTCTCTGGCTTTCCCCAGTAGAACGTAGGCAAAGTCTTGTAGAAACCCTCGCTGCATCGACATTAAGAGCGAGTTGATCGGAGTAGGAATCTGCCAGCTAGGATTCACAGTGAACAGTGGTTTAGACGGATTTGTAGCAGCTAGTTTGACAAGGAGCTTGCGGACACTATTAGCGTTTGTACAGGAAATCAGCTGACGCTCTAGCGAGCCAACCTCGATGCGATCTACTGCTGTAGGATCAATGCGAGCTATAGAAAGGGGTAAAACGAGGAAGAAAATTAAGTCAAAGAACTTACGCTTGGAGGTGATCTTCCAATCGGACTGCACGGCAAGGGCAGGGACAAATATCTCTTCTTCGGCAATCTGCCGCTTAAGATCCTCCAATTCGAGACTAGAGAACAGGCCGATGTTCTCGAGAACTTGAATGAAGGCCTTTCCATTCGAATTCTTCAGAATGCAATCGACGAGGAAATCTTTGATTCGGTTGCGTTCTCCAAGGGAACAATGGGGAAGGACGTCGAAAACACCCTAAGACGGCTATGTAGATCGATTCAATGGGCAAGACGATGAAACCTACCTCGGCAATCGCTGCGAAACAGTTGAAATTCCTGTATTTCTCGAAGAAGTCCACGCTGGCGAAGATGTCTCCCACCTCGAAGATGCTTCGGACAACGTTTAGAGCGGCCACCTTCATCTCGAGTTCCCTCGTCTCTTTGAGTATACCTTGTGATATTGCGCCTTCGATATCAAGCTCTAAAATCCGCCGATCGACCAGAGAGATTTCACGGAACTTGTTATCTGCCTTGAGAATCTCCACAATATCCTATCGAGAGAGGCAGGTTACCCAAGGAATTTGGGTTATTTCAGGAATTTCTTACCTTGTACTGGTTGAATCCGGATGAACTAAACTTCTCCCTCAACGAGACGAGTCTGTCGCTGACGCCACATGCCATCAGATAGCCCTCGAGCTCGCCTTCATCCAAATGACAGAAAATGAACTCAGTTTTGCCCTTTTTCGCATATTCTCTCTTCAATTCGGCGAGGTTCTTTTGGCATTCGAGCACTGCCTCTTGTGCATTGCGGTACTGCTTGGTGTACAAGTAGAAGTTAACAAGGTCAAAGTAAATCTGAGTCCGCAGTTCGGCTGGCGAGATTTGCTGCATGCCCTGGAAGTTCTGCGACATAGACTCCGAGTTGGGATGGATCAAGACGAACGTGTCGTTTGTACAGGCATAGAACGGTTCAGAGGATTGGCACAGTCCCTTAAGGAAATCGATGCTGGATTGAGTGGGAATGTCAGCTCCGAAGTTTGGATGCAGCGGTTCCAGGGGAACGAAACTGCGAAATAAAATCAGTTCCAGTCCTCTTCGGTGTCGTTTTTTCTACTTACTTGTTGGGTAATGGCGGCCGAATAGCCTTTATGGTGATGTCCTTTATTATCTGCAGTCGTAGCACCCACCGGTGGTAGATAGTCAGGGCGAATTTCGCTGCAAACTCATTTCCATCGTTATCAGTAGCTGGAAGGAAGACATTCCATCTATTGAATTATCGCTATTTTCGCTGTTGCTTACCTATTTTTCCATTGAAATCAGGAGGAATCGGGATGGGAACTGGCTTTCCAAAGGTAATTGTGCAAAGATCCCTCAACAGTGACACCTGCCGCGGATATGGAAGGTTCTTCTCAAGTAAATCTATAGTCAATCTTCATTAGTGCATTTCACCACGGAGAAACAACAATTCAAGGCTTACCCAGATCCCAACGAAGGAAGGTAGCTACCTTCAATGTGAGAATTTTCAATGCATACTGCTTCCTGGTGAGTCTCAAGTTCTCCGTCGGTGGGATTATAGTTCCCGTACCGGGGGTAGTAGGAATTCCACGGATGATTTCTGAATCCGTGACCAAATCAACCTGGGAGACTTGTTGCATCTCGGGAGACATAGAGATGAATTGGTTGATGAGTTCCATCGGACTCGGTTCTGCAAAAACATCATTCAGAAAAGGGAAACAAGGGATGAAGAAAAAATTTGATTTCTACCAGCATTTGGTTTCTGCAGATGTTTCGTGAGTAAATTTGGGTCAAGGAGGAATTCAAACCACAGAATTGTCTCCGCGGCTAGGGGAATAGCCTTCGGGCGTAGTGGATCGTCCATATTCCTCTGAATCTTGCTTTCTAAGTACGTCCGGCACGAAAACAAATCTGAAAATGTTGTTAAATGTCACCGGGAAATGTCAAACACCGATAGACAGTTCGTAATGTCAATTAAAATGGCTGCGTTGCCAGCACGATTGAAGGCGCTCCAAGGGTGATGCTACATTTGGGAATGAAATAATCTTTAACGATTTTAAAAGAAAATGTAAAACCAAAAAAATTAAGCGTCAGAATAGATATATTGAAGCTGAAGCCCAATACAGATTTGTTCAAGAAATAAGGTGAATATCTATTTCGTTTCCTTCAAAGTAGTCTCCCTCAGATATAATACACTTATCCCAGTGCTTTCGCCAATCCTCGACTCAATCGTAGTAAATCTCCGTCCGCTTAGGTGTATATTCAGTTTTGGAAAGAAGAAAGTCGCAAGAGGCCAAGTCAGGTGAATGTGATGACCTAGGCATGATTAGAGTATTGTTTTAGGTCAAACAATTATGCAGAAGCAACGATGAATGAACAGACGCATTTACGTGATTTCGGCACAAAATTCGCTGTCACCCTTTTCTTCTTCAAAATATTAAAAAAAATTTCATGTCATGAGCCAATACCTCCATACGTGATGAATTGCTTGAACCAATCCTCAGTCTACACCCAAACTGAAGTCCCAATTTCTGAAGACCTAATTCCTGAAACCAATAATGAGTGCTTTGGCCAAATATGGAGTTTAAGTCAATGGAACCAGCGACTCCAAAAATTGAAAAAGGCATCAAAAAAATGTCTACCATTATTATTGATGGTTTGAGACCCCCGACATTCATGAAAAATGGGCCCAAAAGCTCACAAAGGAATTTAAAATTCCAGTAGTAACCTGCAAACGCTTCAACGGTCCAGATCGTTCAAACTGAAGCCGTCCGTATCATAGAAATACGAGTGGTTATTGCTAAACCCCGACGGCCGCCCTTTCACTCTTGGTAAAACTACCCTTACCAAGTGAAACGAAAAGAAAGATATCTACCCCAAGCCGCCAAATACGAGGGTGGTCCGATAAGTACTTAGCCTCACCGCCAGATGGCGCCATTATCGCAAGAGCAACTTACTATCGTGTAGTACATTCTAGTAGACGGCTACTGTCGAAATTTCAGCGGACTCGTAGTTTTGTTTTGACCGCGTGTGGAAGCGGGAGTGTCCGCGGATTTTAGAAAAAATGGAAAAAGAGCAATATCGGTCGTTGATTCGATTCTTGTTTTTGAAATGGAAATCGCGCAGCGAACTCAAAGAGCATTTGGATGCTGTGTACGGTGACTCTTCTCCTTCGATGGCGACCATCAAAAATTGGTTTACCGAGTGGTCGCACGTCGGTTTTTGGTGAGTCACGTTCAAAAATCCACGATCTCGTATTGGCAGGCCGCCGAATGAAGGTGCGCGAGGTAGCTGAGAAAGCTGTCGGCGCGATGGGTGCCGCGGTTGCTCACTCCGGACAACAAGCGCAACCCTGAGACCACTTCAGTGCAGTGTTTGACGCTGTTTAAGCGCTGTTAAAAGACAGTCGACGAAACATGGATCCATTGGTACACAAAAGAGACCAAGGAATAGTCGAAACAGTGGACTTCACCCGGCGAACGTGGTCCGAAGAACGCGAACACTGTGCCATCGGCCGGAAAGGTGATGGCCACCGTTTTCTAGGATTCACAAGGTGTGAATTGTTGGGCCGATTCGACGCCGAATTGAAGAAAAAACGGTCCCAACTTGGCGAAGAAAAAAGTGCTCTTCCACCATGATAACGCACCGGCTCACACCTCCGCCCTCGCCACGGCCAAACTGGTAGAATTGGGCTACGAACTGCTGCCCCATCCACCGTATTCTCCAGATTTAGCTCCGTGCGACTTCTTTTTGTTTCCAAACTTGAAAAAGTCACTCACCGGGCAGAAATTTCAGTCGAATGAGGAGGTCATCGCCGCCACGGAGGCCAACTTTGCAGACCTCGAGAAAACGTATTTTTCAGGCGGGTTAAAGAAGTTGGAGCATCGCTAGGTCAAGTGTATCAATCTAAAAGGAGACTATATTGAAAAATAAATCGCAATTTCTCCACAATTTTTGTTTTTCTTTTGCAGGCTAAGTACTTATCGGACCACCCTCTTAAAGGGTTTTCCATTTGAGATATTTCAAAAACTTTATTATCGGCTTGAAGTACAATCAAAACATTTATGAATGGAACTCGACTTCGTTCATATGGCCACCGCGAGCACGTTTGCAGTGGTCGATTCGTTGGACCCAATTTTCGATGACTCGGCCACACATTTCGGCCGAAACGGCTGCTTTCAATGTTGGCTCTGAGCTCTTCCAACGTCGTCGGCTTGTTGGCATAAGCCAATGACTTAACGTAGCCCCAAAGAAAATAATCTAGAGGCGTTAAATCGCACGAACGAGGCGGCCAATCGACTGGCCCATTTCTTGAGATAACACGCTCATCAAACTTACTCTTCAATAAATCGATTGTAACGTGTGCTATGTGGCTTGTGGCACCATCCTGTTGAAACCACATGTCGTCCAAGTCCATACCTTCCAATTCGGGCTAAAAATAATCGGTAATCATGGCGCGATAACGCTGGCCATTCACAGTAACGTGACGATCGTTATCGTCGACGAAAAAATATGGCCCAATAACGCCGCCGGCATGCAAACCGCACCAAACAGTTATTTTTTCTGGATGAAGTGGTGATTCATGAAGCACATGTGGATTTTCACCTGGCCAATAACGCATATTTTACTTATTGACGAACCCATCGAGCCAAAAATGAGCTTTGTCACTGAAGATGATTTTGCGATGAAATTCATCATCTTGGCGCATCTTCTCCAGAGCCCAATCGGAGAACGTACGTCGCTTCAAATGGTCCATCGGCTTCAATTCTTGAGTCAGCTTGATCTTGTATGGGTGTAAACCAATATCCTTACGCAAAATACGCCATAATGTGGTCTGAGCGATAGCCAATTCTTGAGAACGCCGTGGAATTGACTGATTTGGATCGTTTGCTACGGACGCCTGAACGGCAGCGATATTTTCAACACTTCGACCAACCCGTTGTCTCACTGATACGGCAACATCACACAACGAATATGTAGACTCAAATTTTTGCACTAAGCTTGTTATTGCCTGTCTACTAGGGCGAGAATTACGACCGAAAATTGGAGTTAACGCTCTTAAAGTTGCGGTCACCGACTCCGAATTTCGGTAGAATATTTTTATAATTTGCAGACGTTGTCCGTTTATGTACTTTACCATGATGAAAATGTTGAGTTTACTGAATAAATTGACAATGACAGTTTGATGATTAGTGAAAGGGTGCGTTCACAAATTAGATTCAAAGATATCAAGTCCCCATTGGAAAACTCGGACGGCCTCCGGCTTATGGCCTGCAGATTCAAGCCACTGCTTTATCTGGGCGATTACAGCGTTTATGGCAGACTTAACTTCGTGTGTATGCTTGCAATAACCACGAAGGCTATGTCATCTGCAAGTCCGATGTTAGTTCCTTGGGGAAACCTTAGTCGTAGAACTCCGCAATACATTATTTAGGTTAAAAAGGAGAGGGCCCAGCACCGATCCCTGAGGAGCCCCGCCGAAGATGTCATAATATTTGATCCCTTCTTCCGTAATATACTTCAATTTTCTATTTTTAAGTAAATGGGACACTATTCTTAGCAGGTAGTAAGGTGTTTCCATTCTTGCTAGCGACTTTCTTATCAGGATCCCGACGGCAGAATTAAACGCATTTTTGACGTCTAGTGTCGCCACTGCGCAGTATTTCTTTGACCCTCACCTCCACGAGTGTCCTATGGCTTCAGATGCAATATCGACTACTTTTTGAATTGCATCTAAGTAAGAGCGTGCCATCCATTCATACTGGTTGCTTGGGAGGGCTCTCTTCTCCTCTGTTACAGTCAATAGCCTGTCGTATATAATTCTTTTTTGTTGGAGGCTTCTACTATCTGTTGTAGCACTCAGACACAAATACTGATAGACACCTTTGTTTATGTAATCATTTCTCCTTAAGCATAAGAAGAATGTTGCGGACTTCTTGCAGACATCAGGGCGATGACTAAGCGCCATCATGCATCCTGGATATTCCCTCCATCTACGACTGTGTGCATTAAAGACCCAGTCGTTGATGCCAGATTTGACCGTGGAAGCAGGTAGACCTAAGGCGGGTTTAGGTCCTAAGAAACTCTCCTCTGAGCCTCTTCTAGTGAGTTCACCGGAGATCTCATTTCTAAGTGAATTTAGTCTTCCGACTTTGTTCAAGAAGGTCTTGAGTTCATGCACTAATTTGGAGCTGAATAGAGGGTTGGATACAGCGTTGAGTGCAGCTTGGCTGTCACTGCAAACGCATATGCTTTTTCCCTTCCACTTGTGCTTTACAACATAGTGTATGGCCATTAGGATATCTGATTGAAAAACAGACGCATATTTTCCTAAAGAGAAGTGCAGTCGAATGTTTTCGCGCTCAAAAAAACTCCAGCGCCGGATCCCCGCCCAGGCCTGGAGCGATCTGTGAAAATGAGAAGACATTCCATTCCAGGTTCAGTGTCTGGCCAAAGCCAGTCCTGACGCCATGGAAATGTGACTGTGAAATTACAGCGCAGTAGGATGCCAGGTGTTGTTGCGTCAGAAGGCATATTCATGAGACAGGGGTCGTAGGATATTTCTCGCGCAAGTACACTGTCACTCCAATGCGAGTTGTACCAAGGACCATTTCTCTTGAGGCGAGACATGGCCTTCAGTTCGCATTCTCTGATATATATCTGAATGGGTGGAAGATGTATCATAGCATCTAGAGCAGGTCCCGGTGTGCTGGGGAAATCCCCCGTGCAGCTGAGACAGACCGCTCTTTGGAGTTTGGTGAAAGAGGTCACAACGTATTTGCGTGTTAGCCTGTTCCACCAAACAACCGATGCATATGAGATTATCGGTCTTATCATTGCCGTCTTATCATCCAAATGACCTTTTTCGGCGATAAGTCCGATGTTTAGCCAAAGGCACCTTTGCATTGCTACGAAGCCGACAGCGCTTTGGTAGCTTTGGGCTCAACATGCTTTGACCAAAGAAGCTTGCTATATAGGATGATTACCAGGTACTTAGCTTCGTTGGATATCGGGATGGGAATGCCTTTTAGCACCATCTGAGTATGCTAGTACTTTTCCTCCATCTCGTGAAGAGAACGACATCAGTCTTAAGAGGATTAACCGACAGCCCATTACTCGACACCAGTCCTCGATCACATCAAGCGCCGCCTGCGCTTTGAGACAGAAAGTCGCTAAGCATGAGCCGACAGAGAAAACAGCAACATCATCCGCATAGGCCTGGGCATCGATTCCAGAGGCATTGAGAGCATCAAGCAGAGAGTCGACCACCATGCACCATAACAGCGGAGACAAGACGCCACCTTGCGGGCATCCCCTGTTTACTCCAGATTTGGCACATTGTTTGAGGCCTGCATCAGCGATCAATGTCCTGCGCACAAGTTTTGCTTTGATCCACAAAACCATTGCTTCATCTACGCTATGCCGTCTAGCAGCGTTACACATGCTGTCGAAAATAGCGTTATCAAAAGCTCCCTCAATGTCGACGAAAATGCCTAGTACGGACTCATTCCTTTCGAGAGCGCATTCAATTCTCCCAACTAGATTTTGAAGCGCAGTCTCGCAGGATTTGCGGCGCTGATAAGCATGTTGCATGTCCGACAGAGGATGCATTCGAAGGACAACTTTGCGCACGTGCAACTCTACTAGTCTTTCCATGCTTTTCAGCAGGAATGATGTTAGACTTATTGGTCTGAAACTCTTGGCTAGTGAGTAATCCTCTTTCCCTATTTTGGGAATAAAGACCACTTTCACCGCGCGCCAAGGGATAGGTATGTAGGCAAGTGCCAGGCTAGCAGTGAAAATTCTTTTCAGTGTAGGAAGCAGCTGTCTTATACCTTTTTGCAGCATAACGGGGTATATCCCATCAGTGCCCGGCGACTTAAAGCCATCGAAGGATGCCACAGCAAATTCAATGGCCTCAGTAGTTGCCACGCGTGACGCAACATACCAGCTACGCCGAGTTGTTTTCATCGCTACAGCCGCAGTATCCAATGAGGGAGTGTGCAACGAGCCGATGACAGTCTGATTTCCCGGAAAATGGGTCTGAAACAGTAAACTAAGAGTTTCTGCTTTAGACTCGGTAAAGGTACCATCAGACTTTCTGAGTACCTCCAGCCTTGTCGATTTTCCTCGTTTGAGGACTTTAACCAACTTGCTGGTCGCGCTCAGGGATTTGATCTCTTCGCAGAAGGACTTATAGGATTCATTCTTCGATTTTCGAATAAGCTTCTTATATTCCTTCTGCTTCGATCGATATTTATTCCAGTCATCTTCCGAGTTCGATTTAAGCGATCTGTTCAGAAGACTTCTGGCTTCCCTACGAAGCCGTAGGAGCTCAGCATTCCACCAGGGAACCGGCTTCCTGTTGGGAGGTTTTTTGACAGGACATGCGAGTTCAAAACATTTGGTGATGGCGCTGTTCAGGTTATGAACTGCATCCTCCACCGATTGATTAGTTTTGAGTTTAGGCGGGGCTTGAGTGGATTTCTCAAGCTCCTCCCTAAATCGCACCCAGTCTGTTTTTCTCGGATTTCGCTTGGACTGCGAGGGGGACATCCCACACTTCAATTGGAATTCGATATATCTATGGTCTGACAACGTAACATCTGGTAAGACTCTCCAGTTAGTGATGGCCTTCACATGCCTATTAAACAGGATTAGGTCAATCCCTTCCTGTCGTCTCGCCGTCACAAAGGTTGGTTGAGAGCCAACATTGTTGATGATAAGGGTAGACGAAAGAGTGAAGTTTAAAAGATGGTCTCCTCTCCGGTTGCATTTGCTGCTGCCCCAAACAGTATTTTGAGCGTTAGCATCGCAACAGATGATGAGTCCAATCCTTCTGGCTTCCAGTACTCTAGGAGTTCAGAAACCTCCTTCGGTGGCGGTTCCTTCTAGTATTCAATTTCTCCGTGCGCTTTGTAGCTAACTCTAGCAGCCACCAGATCTTGTCCACAGATTTGACAGAATTGAAGTTTGGTTGTCGATAGCGTGTTCGATATGATGAGGTAGACCTTTCGGATCGCTCCTCATAAAGAATCGTAGCATCACGTATACCACCAAGACCACACAGGCGTTTATTCCACACCCATGGTTCCTGAATGGATACAATGTGATGATTTGTACTACTGCATGCAATTCAGCTCTAGAATCTTTCCCATCGTATATATAAGACATATCGGGCGGTATAACGATGGTTCTCTGCGTGGTTTGTTTCCCTTGGGTAGCAGTACTAGTTGCTGCAACTTCCATCCGACCATCATCTAAGCATTTCTGCATAACTACTATGAACATATCAAATCTTGTTTGGGCAGCAGCCTTCAATGCTTTGTTCGGAATTCCGTCGGGTCCAGACATCTTTTTGTCTCCTACTCTATGGAGGTTCAGGGTGATGGCTGGAATATTGCCAACATCTGGCCTTTTGGGATACAAATGCTCTAAAATTGTTCTTAACATTGTTGGGCATGTTATTTGTGGGGACCTGAACCCTTTTAATTTGGTCATCACTATTCTATAAGCCGTGCCCCATGGGCTGATATCGGCTTCGTCGCAAATACGTTTAAAGCAGCTTGCCTCGCTCCCTTTGATTGCCCTCGCTAGGTCCCCCGCCTCATCTGTTTAAAGGTATAAAGGTGTTGTTGGAAATCAACTCTTGCTCTTGACCTTTGGACTTTCCGTCGAGCCTGCAAGCACTTTGCTCTGAGTGGTGTTACTTCGCCGCGTCACAGGCTGTGGTGATCATTTGTGTAACTCGGTGCGACAAGTTTTCAACTGCAAAATATCTGGGCTTCCTTAAGCGATGCAAAATGCTTCGTTTCCTCTGATTTGGCTTCAATCTATAAGGCCTATACTCGCCTCAAGCTTGAATAAAACCCTCATATCTGGTCTGGTGCCCTCAGACCTCTGTACCTGCTAGATAACATTCAAAAGCGGACGATAAAAGTTATAGGAGGTTAATATTGATCATCTTATATTTAGTCATTTATATAAACAATACTCAAGCGAGCTAGCCAAGTCTATTTCTTCCCTTTCAGGAATTCAACTCTTAAGGGGATTCATAAACCCTTGTTCTCGCGTTAATTAAATAAAGAAAGGAAAAAAAAAAAGAACTGGAGAGGCTTGTTGGTTAATTTGCCTAAGCTAAGGTATTAATTCCAACTCGGATAGCTGTTGGACTCATAAGTTTCATTATTGACCAATGTAAAGATTGACCAACCCAGAAATAACTATGATTACGAATACTTTTAGAAAGAAGCACTTGACTG
Organism: Merodon equestris; assembly: GCA_958301585.1. Lineage (NCBI taxonomy): Eukaryota > Metazoa > Arthropoda > Insecta > Diptera > Syrphidae > Merodon > Merodon equestris. The sequence continues at coordinate 113,960,251 of OY284416.1, forward strand.
TATGCAACTTAAAAACTATTTTCAAACGCACCCTCCCCAAAGGACCCACTACACCTTACCTCATTATGCGCATCTCGTTTGCATGCCGCATAAGCATAACAAGCTTGACCGATATCCCAACCTCAAAAGTCTGCTCACATACGACCAACAGGCAATAGCCACATTCCGCAGCCCACTACAAATGATTTCCTTTAGGAAACATTAATCTTCCCGCCGTTAAAATATCCTTCTTCCTGCATTGTCTACCTTACGCTTATACGCTTCACCATTATATTCTACTTTACATATAATATCCTGAGTACCATACGTCCTTAAGGGTGTGAATAAGTGATATATGTATACGGACGCAACTCCCGGTACACAATTAGTCTAATGAAAGGCCTCAATAATTCGTCCGTCATGTTCCTAGTTAAATTCTCGTTTGGGTTGGATTCACTGTGACATAACCTAATTTAATTAGTAACAACAACTGTAACGACATGAAGAGAAGTGGAGATGATGAAATCCTTAAGCTGCTTCCCTCACCCTATTCCAGTGATAGTCGAGTGGGTGTTGGAGAAAAAGTATTATGGACCTGGGTGCAGTCGAGCAATGGCTAACATGGAGATGAGTGGAAGGATACAAACGGGAGGAGTCGTGCACAAGGGCCAACCCTTGCCATGATTGGTTGTGGTTCTTTTCGCAGGGGGATGTATTAATGACAGCATCCCTTCGGAAAATTATGTCCATGCATATGTACATGCGTATTCTCACTACCGGGATGACAGGGTCGCCATTTTAACAGCATCTTTTTGAATGGTTTCCGATTTATAGAAATATTTAATTTTTGTTTGCTGTTCACCTGTCTTTGTCATTTCGATAATCCATTGACAATTGCAGTCGAAAATGTTTGTTTTGTTTTCTAAAAATAAATTAAAAAAAGAAAAACCAAAAACGCCATAATACGAGTATGTATAGCGCATATGTCACCAGGAAGTTTATTTGCTCGTGTGCTTTGAGATTTTCGAAAATATTTTGGATTTAATGAAAGAACTTGCGTCTTAAGTGAAATAACAAAGAACAATGCAATAAGTGAAGCGTTAATACCTAAATTCTGATGAGTTCCACTAAAGAAGTTAAACATGGCTTGTTCAAAAAATTTCGGGAATCGATAACATCATTGTTATCTATTCCAAAATAGTCTGCACTAAAAATTATGCACTTACGGGAGCATTGTTGGTAATACATCTTTGGGTTTTTTTTTTTTTGACAGAATTTCATTTTATTTGAATCAAAACTGATTCAAAACCAGGACAAGATCATTCTCATTAGCAAAAGTCTTCTGATTCTGGTGAAGTAATATCCTCTGAATCAGAGCAATACTATCGAATTGGCTGAGTCCCGTTTGTTAGGATCAGATGCCTTTAGGAAGTTATTCACGAACCAATAGAAGACGAATGATGATGAGCTTATGAGTCGCATAGTGATTTATATGTACCCTACGTCAAGAGTGTGCAGATGCAAGGAAGTTAAAAATGGATCTTCTTCTTTTCCTTTTTTCTGACATCGTAATGGTCAGAAGTGTAGGACCATAACCTTTCCACTTAACTGCATTCCTACTGGTCCGCTTGTGGGGTCCGCCGGTTTGAGCTCAGAAAGTAGCGGCAGACTTCCCGGTTTGGGAGTACTTCATCGCTGAGGCCAATCAAATGCTGGTGCTTTTGCATTTGTTTGCACCAATTGTATTGTTTTTCGGCCTGTCTTTTTTGCGTGTTGAAATTGGAACGTTGATTGATAACGCCTTTTGGACGGGGTTCAAAGGATCTCTCCTTTGAACATGGCAATACCAACTGAGTCGGTCGCGCTCTATATTTCTTGTGATGGTTTCTTTTACGTGGAGGCTTCCTCGGATCTTTGAACTTCTAATTCTGTCACGCTTTGTTACTCCCGCTGTCATGCGAAGCATCTTCATCTCAGCTGCCGTTAATTTGCTCTCATACTTTTTGTGCATTGTCCAGCATTGTGAACCGTATGTGAGCGCCGGACGTACAACTGAAGTGTAGAGCCTTCCTTTCAGCTTAGGGGGCATTTTTCGATCACAGAAGATGGCGGAGTTTTCCCGCCATTTCATCCACCCTACGCTTACGCGATGGTTGATGTCGTCAGCAGAAGTTGCTTCTTTATTAACCATAGATCCCAGATATTTAAACTTTTCACACTTGGGAAGCACTCTTCCATTCAAGTAAATGTCTGGAATAGGCTGATGAGGGTCAGAGAACGGGCAGCACAGATACTCTGTCTTCTTTGAACTAATACGATACCCGTGTCCCTCAAAAATGTCCACCCACACATCAAGTGCTCGTTGTAGGGACGCCTGATCATCACTTATAATGGCTCCATCGTTAGTAAAGAATAGCTAGTGCACATTGGGGTCCGTCTCTTTTCCTTCAAGCAAGCAATCAAGGATTGCTATAAAGAGCAGTGGGCTGAGGACGCTCCCTTGGTGTACACCGACTTTGATTGCGAACTCTTCGGTGACTCATGCGGTGCATCTTACTCTTGTCGTTGCTCTCTTGTACATGTCCATGATCACTCGCACGTAGGTTTCTGGAACTCGTTTTTGTCTTAGCGCTACCCATAAAACATCCCTTGGTTGCCGGTCAAAGGCCTTCCCGAAATCAACCAACACCATATGCAAGTCCTTTGAAGAATCACAGTGCTTTTCCATCATGACCCTTATACTTTGGATTGCATCTGTCGTTGATTTACCCGAGACAAACCCGCACTGGTCATCAGATAGTCGTATTATTTTCCGCAGTCGGCTATCTAATACCCGTTCAACGATCTTCATGGTGTGCGACATCAGCTTGACAGAACGGTAGTTATCACAATTTCGCATATCACCCTTTCCTTTGTGCAATGGAAGAAGATAGCTTTCCCTCCATTGATTAGGCATAGTGTCGCCTCTCATAAGTTTGGAGATAAGAACCATGAGCCCTCTAGACCCGATGTCTCCCATCTTTTTCCAGAACTCAGAGGGTATCCCGTCCGGCCAACAGTTTTCTTTTCTTGGAGTTTTTAACCGCGTTCCGAACTTCTTCGACTGTGATGTCGGATATTTCGACATGATTCGGGGCGGCTCTTGGAAAGTACACTCGGGGAAACTGTTCGTTCAGAAGTTCCTCGCAATACTGTCGCCATCTGTGGAGAATTTTTTCGTCTTCCACAAGGACTTGGCCTTCAGCATTGTTAATAAACTTTGGGAAACGAATCTCCTGAGCATTTCTTCTTCTCTGGGCGGCTATCTTAAAGATATTTGCTCTTTTGTTCAAATTGTTTTGTCGAAGCTCCTGGGTAGCCTGGTTCCTGTCAGACGCGGAAGACGATATTTCTTTCAACTCCTGATAGAGGCCTTCCATGCTTTTCGCTTTGAACTCGGCTCATTTTTTCTTCGCGATACCTTTGCAACATCTATATACCTTTTCACGGCGAGCTTTTTCCTCTCTATTAATAGAAGAGCACTTTGACCAAGCTTGGAAAGCCATTTTCTTTTCGTGTATCACTGCTTTGGCTTCGTCTGTCCACCACCAGGTTTCTTTTGCGTGTTGGCAGGGGCCTTTAGATGTCCCGAGCAGTGATTTGGCTTTCTCCAGGCCAGATTGTTGTAGGGAATCCCACATGTCTTGTGCTCTGCACTCCTCATTACCGACCTCATCGATAATGGAAAAGACGTAGTTTTTCATGGTTTTCATTTCTTGGCTATGGGCAGACTTGAACTACAGACCTTCCGCTTAACAGTCGGTGATGATTACCATTGCACCACTACCACCCCTATAACACTATAAGACCGTACGACTTGCACATGTTTAGGATATCTTCACCTGAAGAGTTCCTGGTGCCGTATCCCAGCCCTCCGTGGTAGCCTTCATAGTCTTCGCTTGTCTTCCCGACATGTCCGTTTAAATCTCCCCCAACAAGCAAAAGCTCTTCCTTTGGGATGATTTTGACAAGGTTGTGGAAATCTAGCCAGAATGCATCTTTTTCTTTTTGTTCGCATCCTACTTGAGGGGCATATGCGCTTACGATGTTCCACACCTCACCATGCATCACCAATTTGAGAGCCATCAAACGGTCACTGGACTTTGAAATGGTTAAGACGTTGCCAAGTAGCTCTGCCGCAAGGATGATGGCGATTCCGTTTTTTCCTTGTTCCAATCCATAGTAAAATCTTGTAGGCTTTTGTTTTAACGTCCAAGAAACGTGCCCGATTACCGGTGTTTCGCCATTTCGTCCCTTGTACGCACAGAATGTCTTCTAACCATCATTTCTTCTAGCTCATAGCTGCGACCACTCATGCTTCCAACGTTCCAACTCGCGACTCTTAAGTGTGGCTTACGCCGTTGCATTACTTTGCTATCCCCCGGAAATCCTATAGCTCTGACCCGAGCATTGCTGCTCGTCCCAGGATCACGACCATTAGTAGTGCCTGGCGGGGTAGTGCTTTTCCTTTTAGCGTTCATTTCCATAATGCTACGGTTTGACCGTTTTCTTTCTTCCCCTCCTTTTTTTGACACGGGCATGCTCCAGATTTTTATTTTTTTTTGTTTGATCTTACTCTTACAACACCGGTGATCTCCAGTCGTGTCAACCCACTGATTTGCATGCACACTTGTGGGGCAGTTTAATGGAGGTATATGTGTCCCTAGGCTCACCTTGGTATTTTCTAAATTGCCTAGATGTGATTTTTGTTTACCTTTGTTTAGTCGCCTTTCACGACAAGCGAGAGATATCGCTGCAGGGATATTCTTAACCCGTCCCTGCACAGGCTGAAGTTAAAAATGAATGAAGGATGTAAATCCGATGACTAGAAAGATGATATGAGATTAAATTTGGCAACCGTTTCCATTCGGAGTACTTGAGGAAGCCTACGTTTAAGTTATGATTCTGAATGTAGGCATACAGGAGAAGAAAAGATTTGTCGCAACAAGGTGAATAAGCAGGATCACGTTTGTCGGCCAAAGTCAGATTTTCGAACTGAATTAGTGAAGCTCATTACCAAACAAATTTCGTATAATTGCAGTCGCAACTTAACGAGCACTAACTCCAATTTTTGGTCTTGATAATCGTCCCACCAGACAGGCCGTGCATTCCATAGAAGGTATATCCGAGTCAACATACGGGGTTGTTCAAAAAATAAGGTGACTTTTTGAATATCTAGAGCGAAGGACATTCGATTTTCGATTTTTTTCCTTGTCATTATGTGGATACACATGCTGCATAATATATGTTGACATTGTTAGAAATTTCGGATATTTAGTTAGTTTTTTAGTGTCCTTGGCGAGTTTTTCCTATTGATAAAAATGAATCAAAGAGTATGTATTCAATTTGTGAGAAAAATAAAATAAAAACTTGGTGGCCAAGAACAAACTCTGCAACAACATCAGTTGTGAATGAAAGATGATCAAGAAAATGCTGACGAATATACTCGCAGTATAAGATCACTTCAAAATTAATACTCTGCATGTGCATTTCCAATATAACACCTTATTGGCATGGAAACAAAAAAAAAGTTACTGTAAACTACAACCAACGCGACAAATTCAGTCGAATCTCTCGAATCCTATCTATGACAACCACTCCCGGACAGTTGTGAACAAACATCTTCGACACAAACCATCTACAACCCGTCCAGGTTGTGTGACAAACACCATAAAAGCGTAACTCTTGAACCTGCACGAACCCTATAAAAAACAAAGTTTCAAGTGGTACAAGCTCTTGATGTTAATGACGATGCCCGCCGTAGAGGCCCTAAAATGTCAACAACGAGTAAAAACATTGAAGCAGTGAAGAAAATTGTCATGTCGAATCACTATCAGAGGAATTGCTAAGTATATTGGCATATTTTTTTTCATATTACTTTGGAATGAAAAGTGGTTCACAGTGAAGTTTGTTACGAAATTGCTAAATTTTGATTGCCGTAATTGACTGATTTGCTTGAAATGGTCATCACTGGTAACGAAACGTGGATATATGGTTATCCAAATCATTCCAGTGAAAGCAACCAGAAGAGCCAAGATTGAAAAAAGACACGCCAAGTTCGATCAAATGCGAACTTTTTGCTCACTGATTTCTTCGATTACAATTGCGTGGTCCATCATATGTACTTGCCGAAAGATAGTACGGTCAATATTACCTTGATACGAAGAAAATGTCCGGATTTGTGAGAAATCCCTGCATTAGGACAATCATTGCTTTTTCGTAATTTTTTGGCCTTAGCCAACCGTGTCGCCGGTTTTCCAATACTGAAAAAAAAAATCACAATTAGGAGACGACATCTGACAGACTGAGGGGCAATACTTTGAAAGGGAAAAAATAGATAATGACGAATAAGAAAATATTAGAAAATATTATTGAAATGAAAAGTAACATTATTTCTTGAACAAACCTCGCATGTTCTAGTGCCAGTGGAACAATGCTTCGGTAGAAACATTAAAATCAGCGCCACCGTGCTTCAGTTCCATATGAGTCAAATCAGTCGATTCCACGCCGTTCACAGGAAGTGGGAATCTCTCAGTCCACATTATCGCGAATTTTGCTTTAAATTCTTGACTGACACCCTCACTATATCAAAATAACTCAAGAATTGAAGCCTCTTTATAATTTTAAGTGCCTAAACGTCTGTGGGGCACTACAAAGGTTTGAAAAAAAAAGTTGAGTGTCATCGAAAAATCATCTTCAACGATGAAGTTAACTAGTTTTTAGGTTTAATGCCAACATTTGGGATGTTCGGTAATAGTGAAATCTCGAGAAATGGTCTGGTCGTGGCCATTCGACCACGTAGCCACGTTCATGTTTAACTCGGTTATCTTAGGTGTTTAAGGCGGAACAAAGCACAGGGGCAATTTATTGCACTTAATTTGTCAAGCTGCGTCAACATCTCCTCATGCCTAGTTTTTCGGTGCTTCAATTGTTCGATCTTTGCTGATTGATCCTTGATCACGTCCATTGGCTGTGCGGATGTCAGACCATTCAGTGGGGCTTCCAATTATTATCGATAATCTTCCAGTAGTACTAAAGCCATTGGAACGGATCGGGGTGAGCTTATACAAGGTTTATTCAGATTGAACCGCGAACACCGTGTGGTGTTACTGATCTGCATGTGCGTACCACGCGAGGGATTTCCGTTAGTGTTACTGGCCTTGATTTGGATTGGTTGCGTAGGTATGTTGCATTTTATTTGAGCTAAACTCGATGGTGTCATTTGTCTTGCTTCATATTCGTTGAAGCCGTGTTGGGGAAGTTTTAATGGAGTCATATTAGTATTTTCGTAAGTGGTGCTTCTTGAAGAAGGAGTGGAGATATCGGTGACAGGATTGGTTGATTGGTTCATTGGAGATCTTAGTACCTGGACTCTTTGAGATCTTGGTAGCTGGACTCGTTGAATTCTTTGTGGCTGGACTCGAAGGGATGTTGGTGACAGGACTGGTGGAGATCTTAGTGGCTGAACTCTATGAAACTATGAAATCTTTGTAACAGCACTAGTTGAGGTCTTGGTGGCTGAGCTGGTGACGATCTTGGTGAGAGGACGCGTTGAGGTCTTGGCGGCAGGACTCGTTGAAACCTCAGTGACAGGACTTGAAGCAATTATGTTGGGTTTTGCTTGGGTGACGTAGTGTGTTGAGCACTTCGAGGTTTTTGCACCATTCATTAGCACAGGACTTCAAACAGTCTTGTTGGTTTGTGACTGATTTGCGCCTTGTAAATGACTCATTCAGGTTTTGAAGCCATTGATTGTCACAGGACTTGAAGCAGTCGCCTTGGTGTGTGCTTTTTGGCAACTCGTGGAGAATCCGTTGAGGTCTCGGTTTTTTTTCCTGGCACCGAACTCGAATCAGTCATATTAGTTTCTTATTCATTAGTAGGCAAAGGACTCGATGATGTCGTGGTGGTTATCAACTTTGCAGGACACGAAGCGATCATTTTGCCTGGAATTTCACCGCCAGACAACGGACCCTGGAAATACAAATTGGTCTGCATAGCGAGCGTTCTCGAGAGAACCGATTCAATCGAAGTTGACTTGCTTTGAACATTATTCGATGGAGTCTTTTTTTTTTTTATTGGGTTCCTGCAGGTTCAAGAGTGTTCGCTCCTATGGTGTTAGTCATACAACATGGACGGGGTGCAGATGGTTTGTGTCGAAGATGTTCGTTCACTACTCTCCGGGGGTGGTTGTCCTAGATAGGATTCCAGAAATTCGATTAAATTTGTCGCATTGGTTGTAGTTCACAGTAACGTTTTTATTTCCATGTCTTGGTCGATGGTGTAACCTCATTCGTTGTTATAGCCTTGGTCGACGGAGTGGCTGCATTAGACGATGTATCATTGCTCGTCAGTGAATCCTTGCTCGGCGATGTTGCCTCGTTCAACGGTGTAGGCTTGCTCGGGGACATAGCTTTGCTCGGCAATATACCATTCGACTACGAGGCCTTAATCAAGCCTCGCTTGAGAGAGAAAGCTTACTAGATGGTGTAGTTGTAATCGGCGGTGTTGTCCTGGCTGGGGGTATAGTCGTATTCGGTGGCGTTGCCTTGTTCGACGGTGAAATCGTATTCGGAGATGTTGCCTTGTTCGACGGTGTAGTCGTATTCGGCGGTATTGCCTCGCTCGTACTGAGATCGGTCAAAGTCCAAATAGCAAATGGTAAAGCTGTCCTTTAACTCCCTGGACGGCACTAAAAGCATATTTAAATTACGTTGCCACTGATAGGAGAGTGCTTCACATGGCGGAAAAGCAAAGCTCAGAACCTTGCCATCGAAATTCGTACAACCCTTCACGACACAAGTCTTAATGCTGATAAAAGCAGTGAAAAAAAAATTAGTCGCGGTTTTGTATTTTTTTTTCTATAAACGAAGTAAGCGAAGTTTTTGTCGAAGGTTCCTTCAGTACGAAAAAGTCGGTGGCTTAATCGCAGAAATGTACAATCAAGCCTCTAATAGTGAAAATCGTGTGACAAATGATTTGGCCGCTACGAAACGGTGATTTCGACGTGGCAGACTTGCTGGACCGGTTAAAAAGTTGTACAACGGAAAATTGAATCAAGATCCTCATTAAAGGCAACACCTTTGATCGAGCCTATGAACTCGGGTGACATACGGGTTAGAGCCGATAGTCGTTAAGCTGCGTTTTTTTTTTATTTTATTTCGAACAGAACCATGATTTTCAAAATAAATTTGCTCAATTTGGAAGCGTTATTCAGGCGTCAGTCTATTCATGTTAAAATGCCAAACCAAACTAAAAATAAATCACTTGACAGCTGATAAAATGGCAGCCAGTTAAAATAGTGTTGACAACTTAAAGTTCTATATCTCTTAAAAAAAAACATGCTTTACATTGTTTTTGTTCTATAGGGGTTTCAGAGAGTTTGAGGGAGACACGATCAGCAATAGCTATAAGTTCCAACAGAGTCAGCATTACTCATGTCAAGCAACCCTCAGCTACCCTAGCCAGCTGGAACCACAGCTCACTCAAGTTTAATTCATCAATTGTTTGTTTCTTCTAATCGGTAGTTACTTTTTTGTATTGGTCCCAGTTAATCATAAGCCTCTTGCCTCCATCTTCCTCTTTGAAGAACAATGGGCTAATAACACCGCTTCTCCAACGAACTCGTAGAGAATTAACTTTGATTTAAACCTGTTGCTTAAGATGGTAATGGAATCGGTCACGTTTGAATTACAGGCTTTTGTTCTGAAGACGTAGTAAATGCTTTCAGAAGCCACTCGAGCTGTTCAACAGGAAACGATAATTTTTCAAAAGTTATGTAAAATTTAAAAACTCAAATTAAAAAAATGATGAAATGAACCGCCTCACATGAACCTAAGGAACTTTAGAAATTCTCTAAAATGAAAACATTTTTAACAATTCCTTTTTGAAATTAGATATTTTGCCAGGGAATATCGACCGTCATGGTCTAGGTTGGCACAGTGTTAAACTAATACGAGAGTATAGAAAATGGAATGAGGCGCCCCGTCCTCTGATGATTCCTCCTTTTCAAATCCCTTCTCGACTTTCTCGAGCAATTAAAAAATAATAATTACAGAACCCACAGTTTTACTTAAGAAAGTCTTCAGGAGAATCATTAATTACAACACGCAGCGTATACCACCACTGGCCTCAATCAATTATGATATTTCCCTCCTCTGTCAGGATATTTTTCAGGATTTTTAATTACAGTCTATTTCCCGAAATTACCCTCGCACACCGGAAACATACAAATCAATGAATGAATGTCTTCCAAGAATATTGCCGGCGATTTCGCAGTTCAAATCCCAACTGCCAATGAAAAAAAACCGTCAACTGATATACATGAAATTAATAAAGCCAAAAATGATTGTTTTCCTCCATTTCGCTTTTTAATAACTGTCCTTAAGTCGACATTAACGGTGGCAATAGCCACACACTGTAAGTAATATGTTACGCTCGCACCAGTCAACAGTATTTCCCTCGTGCACGGTACTCGTGTATGCAAAGTGCCACACCCAACGTGTCATTTAGTCAAATATAGATAAAAAAAAAATCCACGCTCTCCATACTCAAGCACACGCACCCCGAAAGACGCCACGACGAAACGGAGAGTGAAATCTTTGATAATATCAATAAAGTCCAAATTACGTACAAACACGTCCGCCCTTTGTAGCCGGCCAAAAAGACGGTGGAGCATAAGAGGTATGCTGAATGGATATAAAGTCGTAACGAGACTTCTGAGTATAGAATGTTTGCATTACATGGTTGCGCCCCAAGGGACGGGACTCGGAACAGAATGACCAGCGCGTAGTCCATATGTGCCGTCGGTACTCGATGATATAATAATATCGAGTTCAGAATGGCGAGAAATGGATAGACACAGAAGGAGGGTGGAAGAGGGGGACCACAGAAACCAGTGAAACTTGTCATATTTACACAGGTGCTGACCGGTTGACGTTACAAGGACAGACCGACTTGTTAGCTAGCTGGTCGGGCTAGGCTTTGTCACTGGATTTAGGCCGATTACAATTGTAATACTGAGTTTTATGTTGTTTTTTTTCGTTCGTATGGGAACAGATAATCAATGGGTGTTGAGGTCATTATGATGGGGTGATGAAGCGATTCAAGCAGGCGTTTGATACTTCCTCCTATGGACAGGCAGGGAAGAAGATAGGCTTAGGAGTAAATGAAGAGAAAATACTGATCCGCTTGGATCGATCTAAACCTCGCACTGTACTCTATAAATGCTCTGAAAAGTGGAGTTCAAATATTTGGGAGCCGTATTGACCGCCAAAAATGACTTAAACGTCGAAATAAACAAAGCTGCATATGGTGCGCTTCTTCGTGATGAAGGCACTATTGAAAACCACTCTTTTGTCTGTAAGTAGAATCTGTGGTGGAAAACAGGACGAAGAAACAGGCGAATGGAGAAAACTACATAATCAAGGGTCTTAAGGAACTCCATTCAGCTCCGAGTAATAAAATCGCGCAGGTTAAGACGGCTATGATCGATGTAGAAGAGATGGAATAGAACAGCGAAACATGGAAGGAATACATTCATGGCAGGGAGACTTGGCGAAGGGCTGTCAACGAGGCTCTGAACTTTCGGGTTTCAAATGGCCGGTAATAATAACAAAAAAGGGCAAGAAGCAGAAGACAAGTATGCAGGGATGCAGCATGGTAAGAAAGCAGGGAGGCAAAGAGGCAAGAAGGCGGGGGGCAGAAAAGTCAGAAAAGCAAAAAAAGCAAAACAGCTAGCTGGTGAAAAGGCACGAACATGGAAATCCCGGAGGACAGGGGTAGGAAGGTCAAAAATCATAAGAGCAAAAAGGATGGAATGCCTGCTGTTTGGTAGCTAGAAGGGTAGTAGTTTTCAATGCAAGAGGCATGAGGGACTTAAGGTATATTATTTGAATGCGCGTAGCTTAAATGATCTGAAACTTGATTACTTGATGTTTTTGTTTCAAAGTCTACGGTCGATGTCGTCTGTGTTTAAGCCAAGCATGCGGGATTTATCCTAAAATATACCTAGTTTTAACATTTTTAGGGGTGGCGGGGTAGCAATTTACTGCAAATCAGGTATTAATTGTAAATTTATTACTAAATCTAGTGGCACCGGAATAGAATACCTTTTAGTCGAATTACGGACAATAGTACTAAATGTTTGATAGCATGTGCACACAGCAACAATAGAAGCTGCTCCCCGTTACGGTTCTTCTCAGCGAGGTCTGATTACAGTGCCCTATATGATCACATTATAATTTGTGGAGACTTTAATACTAATCTACTGAAAAATGACTCACTTGCCTTCTAAATGAAAGACTTAGTTTCTTCGGTTGGTATGACAGTAGTAAATACTACTTATCCCACTCGTTTCGTTCAGAATCGTCTTCCAAGTCTACTAGACTTAATCGTTGTGTCCACTCCGTCACTTGTTTTATTGTTTAAACAATTGTCGTTTGCTGTTTCTGACCATGACCATCTGTTCTGTACCTATGATATTAACTTGTCCAAAAACGTTATCCCAGACATTTTTACATTTAAAGATGTCAATACTATCGATGTAATTACTCTTCAAAACGCTGTTGTCTCAGCGCCCTGGGGAGAATGTTGCTTAAGGTCTGACCCGAATGATAAATTTAAACTCTTCCAAAAAATTCTATCCGAATTGTACGTTCGCTGCGTACCAACCAAAATGGTAAAAATTCAGAATTGCGCATGTCCTTGGTATACAACTGAAGTAGTCAACTCCATCAAAAGAAGAAACAGATTGTATAGTAAATGGAAACGTCGGCCTTCTGAGGTTAATTGGACTTCAATTACGCTACCTCTGTTATACGCAACTCGAAAAAGACTTTCTTCGCTTTTAAATTAAATACATCTCTTTCTTCTAAAAAATGATGGAGTAGTCTTAGAAAAATGGTTAATCTAGCAGCAATAATAAATCTAAATATGCTTATGACCCTGACGAACTTAACCGCACCTTTTTAGGTGAAGATCCTTGCTCAACCGCATTCGATTTTAATCAGACATCAGACCGTCTACACTCGCTTTCAAGACTAGACGATTTTGTTGTTGCCACTGAAGAGGAAATTGTCCAATGTGTCAAAGCCATTAAATCCAATTCCATTGGGGAAGATGGTATACCAATACGATTCCTCAAACTTATATTACCATATATCGTCTCCCATCTTACCCATGTAATAAATTGGTGTATTATTACAACGACTTTCCCACAATCGTGGAAAGTGGCTAGAATTTGGGCTATTGCTAAGAAAGCTGATTTTAGACCAATAAGCATCCTGCCATGCTTATCCAAAGTCTTCGAGAAAGTAATAGCTAAACAGATCACGAAACACTTGTCTTTTAATAATCTGTTGTATGCTCTGCAGTCCGGTTTTAGAGCCAATCACAGCTGTTTTTCCGCTTTTCAGCCATGGTAAATTTGCTCGAAGAAGTAAGACAATCTTTCGACAAGAATGCTATATCCCTTCTCTGTCTACTAGATTTCTCAAAGGCTTTTGACAAAGTTCATCACAATGTCTTATGTTGGAAGCTTAAAGACAATTTTGGTTTGAGTGAAAGAGCGGTCTGCTTATTGAGTAGTTTTCTCTCCGTTGGGTCGCAAAGGGTAGTTTTGGGTTCCCTCATGAATGTGAAACAAGGCGTACCACAGGGTTCTGTATTGGGTCCAATATTATTCTGCATGTTCTTAAACGATTTTCCGTCAGTGTGCAGACACTCATCAGTGCATTTATATGCGGACGATGTTCAAGTACATCATTCTAAACCATTTGCGAACATAGATGAACTTGCATTCCTTATAAACGACGATCTTAAACGAATTCACTCTTGGTCTGTCACTAACGGATTACTACTTAACCCGACAAAATCCAAAGTAATTCCGATACCCAAAAAACAATTTAACCTAAATCTTCTTCCCGGCATAATACTTAATGACTCTAGAATTAAGGCTGTCGAGTCAATTACTAGCCTCGGATTGGTAATAAGCCGAGACCTATCTGGTTACCTTCACACAAACATGGTTATTAGTCGCGTTTATTGTTGGCTTCGTAGAATGTGGCTCAGCGCGTATTTCATTCCACTCGAAACACGTCGCAGACTGGTTGTTTCTTTATATTTACCACTAATAACATACTCGGAGGTAGTATATAGTAGCCTAGACTCCTTATCCCAACGTAAGTTACAAGTAGCCTTCAACGATGCAGTGCGTTACATCTACGGTATTCGCCGTTACGAGCATATCTCTGAGTACTCCCCAGATTTGCTAGGTTGCAACTTGCAACAATACATCAACACCAGAAACTGTATAGTATGTTCCTACACAAAATTATTACTAACCGTAGCCCGGCATATTTGTACGACAGACTGAATTTCACTCGGTCTTCTAGAACCTCGAACATCATTCCCTACCGCGGTAATTACCTCAACTCGTCACGTCTATTCTTCATTCACACTATTAGACTCTAATATAAGATCAATTTCAAACTTGTCCAATTTTAAAAGTGCAATCCAATCGCTATATTACAAGTCACAATCTGTAAGATAAGCCCCTTAGCTATTTCTGTGCTTAGAAACATTGTTAAGTAGTTTTAAGTAAAATGAAATCCAATCTTTCTATAATTAATTTACTAAGTACTAAAAAAGATTCTTAATTCAAATTCCGATACATAAATAAATGAAATGAGTTCAGTAAGTAGGAAATATGGCGCAATAGGATAAGACAACAGACTGGATAGCTAGAAGGCTAAAAGGCTTGGAAGCCAGAGATCAAGAGATCCAGAGACCAGAGATCTCCGCGGCCACAGGCGGAGAAGCAGGAAGAGTATGCAGGAAAACAGGAATTAATTAATCTATTTGACTAGTCTAGCCAAATGGCTGGCGACTGTTTCTCTACAAGCTCCGGCACTGCTAAGTGTGATCGATGAAAAATAAGATCTGAGTTAATCCAATTAAAACGAAAGTAACTCTCCTTTCTCGGGAATAATTCAGTTTGCGATAAAAGACGTCATTATTCAGACTTCAAAGGAAGCCACAAATTTGCGAGTTGATGTTAGGCTAGTTTGGTCAAAGCCCGTCGAGTCAAAAATGGTATTCTAGGACCTCATACGAACCACGGAAAAGATGTCTTCCTATAAAATCAAACGAAAAGGCAACTTTCGACTGTTTACCTAAAAGCCACGCATTACATAGTGCAGTAAAAATAGAGGGAAAAAAAAACAACTAGGTACCTATGTATGTAGTAACAGCCAATTTGCGGTAAACCCTACCAGTACTTCCAAGAAGTGCGCGTACATCATTTCAAATAATCTTTCCGTACAAAGGTAGAGGGCTAAATTCATTAAATCTCGTTTGGTTCCCAGATCACAATAGGATCCTGGCAAATGAGATCCCTGATACGTTGGCCAGGATGAGCCCAGAGAGTCTGCTTAAATTCTTCAGGCACTCAATCACAGATGGCGGAACTGTCGCTGTAAGCTTACAAATCCTAAGGCCAGTGATACCTACCAGAAGCTGGGGGCTTTCCAAAATGATAAAAAAAAAACACCGGTCTAGTATCCGGTAACCGGTCTAAGTATCATTACGCCACACTACTCTTCTGCTAAGGCCCTTTTACGAACACCTGTGGAGCTGGTGGGCAATAGGACCATGGTTCTAGTGATATGCAATAGTTATATTCCAGACTCTTAACAGAGTCCAACCATATTAGGCACTGATTCGTTAGTAAATACCTACCTGAGTGATCCGCCTTAATTGTGTTTAAGACAGGGGCTTTATTACTTACTTGCGCCCGACCCTAGAAAGCAACGATAAGAAAGTTTTATTCTTATTAAGTATCCAATATCAATGAACTTATAGCTTCGAAGGTAGCTCTCGAGAGGTGCTTGATTGTCTACACCAAGATTCTACTCGAATTGACTCCTGAAAAGAGTATTTGAATTAAGTTCCTACTTATGGCTTACGCATAATGAACATTTTAAAGAAATCTGTATACTTTAAGAAGATTTGTGGGGGAAAATCTATGTTAAGATTGATTAAAAAAATACAGAGAATTGTGTACTTTCGGGCTATCCAGCAAGAGGTGTCATCATCCAACCATAGTGGCGATGACTTGACAAGTGAAAACTAGGACATCCTGGGTCGTTACACAAGTGAAAATTCAAAAATTCACATAAAAAAATGTGAAAATATCGCGGACGTTCTGCGCTTTCTCTTACTGACATAAATTACCTGCCGTGTGGTAAGACAGACAGAAAGGTGGAGCTTTCACAATTGGAACATCTTTTAGGCTTGGATTCGAAGGTCTTTCCGTTCGGGGTATTGTTGATCACCATCCATGTTGTTAAGAGCATGGTGATTCAAAATTTGGGGGGCCAGCTTGTAAGGCTTATTTCCAGGATGATAAAATCTCTTTCAAGGTGACCCAGGATCATAGCTGCTCTACACTATAGATGAGCTGAATTACAGATTAAATCCAATTACACAAATTACACCAAGCCTAAAATAGGAATTATCCCCAAAAAACCAGAAGACAGATTCAAAAAACAAAGGACAAAATGCCATCAAATTAACATGCCTTGTTAAACACACATGCTGCTGTAAGTTAGCCACTAACGAGATTATGGTTTACTTATACTTTTTCTCTCCCCTTCCAATCCATTTCTCGTTCCCCCCATTGCCCATAACCACTTGCATTAAATTATTATTTCCCTATTTGCAGAACAAGCCCCACCCAAAAACAACTGGTGGGCATCGACGTAGGAACGATGAAGCGATTTTTCGCGAAGAGCTTTTCACCACACAAGGCCCATATGATAGAGTAGCGCGGCCGAGTTTGGCGCCACTTCTCCCTAGACCCCTTGGCAAAAAAAAATAATTGTCATGTGCTGATATAATACTTCTACTTGGCAATCGAAAAGCGCCGGCGTCAGCCTTCCCATCAGGGTAGCAATTGCCACACAAGGGATGGTGGCGATGGTGATGGCAATGGTGGTGGTGACTACTGGCAACAGAATTTGCGCGACAATGGTCAATAAAAATGACAAGAAGGAAAATGATATACAGCGCATCCGGACCCTCTTCATGCACATACATAAACACCCCTTCCTTTGTCGTAAGGGTGTGTCACTCAACCCCGTCGATGTTTCCACTGTATAGGCATGTGATACACTATGTATTATCGTTCCTACGAAGTTAGTGATGGATTGCTGAGTGTCCATGATGAGGGGTTTTCAATTCCTACCTTAGGCTATCGGTTGACATAAATTTGAATTGCCCACATGAATGACTTAAGACGTAATCGGTAGTGTTTGACGTCTTGAAGGTCGCGACAGCGATGAAGGAAAAAAAAATTAATAATTCAAATCACGGTTTAGTTTTGTATCTTGGAAGAATGAACTTCCTTGAACTTTGGTTATAAGGGCTAATAATAGTTTCGCCGTATGAAGTAAAAACTGTTATTACTCGCTATACGGGTGGCATACAAGTCACTCTAAGGGGCAATTCCTCGAAGTACTACTTCGGCATTGGAGTTAATTTATTGAAGCTAGGCGGTGGTTAATGAATATTAACGCGTTTTATGAACCGTTATGTCGCATATATATAATGTGGGTGGGTTAAGATAGGTTAAACAAACTGATGGTTAACAGGAAAATTTAATTTCATTTGGGCCGACCGTGCCCATGAATCGCGATGAGACTGTAGTATTTTTGCGTTTTTTGAATTTGTTGTTCATCTAAGGTTCAAGGTGACTTGTTGGGGGCAATGTCTTTCGTCAAATGTCAAAGGTGCTTTGATGGAAATCGGTTGGCTTTTTGATCGCTTATGGGATAGCATGACCAATAAAGTCAAAAATTTGTCTCTATCCCCTAGATCCTGTTGTGTCATTGGTTAGGTGGTTTTAAAGAATTATAGAAGAGGTTCTTATTGTTACGAAGCTCTGAGGCATTGAAGAGTTCAAACAAAATTCAGAGTCGTGCAGCTACTAAGCTAATGTTTTCTAAATTGGTAAGAAATGATTATTTAACGTTCAAAAAAAGTGTTGACTCTTCAGTCAGGTAGTAAAGACCTCAAGAATGAGTCAAATGCACTAATAACCAGTCGAGCAGTAAGGATTAGATTAATTTAAACAGGTTTACCTCGAAGGAGTCTCAGAAAAGTTCCGTACTTAAGCAAAACAAATATTCAAAAAACACTTTTTTCATCATCTGGGGTAGGTCCAATTGATCGAATAAGGCATAAAATGTGTGTTGCAGGCTATGTCCAAATTTTGAACTTTTTGATGCTGTCAGTACCTGGGGAGAAAATACCCAATAAATGGAGTTCATGCAGAACTATCCTCGTACACCTCAAAATTGGTTGAAAAGTGGTTTCAGCAATATGAAATCAATGTCATGGAGTAGCCATCCATCTTCTCAACCCAAATAGGAGATCTTTGGAGAATAATTAAGAGGAACATCGGAGAGGCGTGGGTGAAAAACTTGGCCAAGTGTGCAAAATGCATTTGAGATCGGCTTATAACCGCCTGCGATTGATCAATCAGTCCAAGCAAATTTGTATCATCGAACAGTACCACCACAACGTGCCGTTATCTTACTTTACATTTAAAACGTTTTTTCAATCGTGGAAAGGTCCCCATGGCTAAAATGTAGAGTGAACACAGCGCCTTGGTGTGAACTAAATTTTATTTAGTCAAAATATGAACCATTGATATCTATAATTTTCTTCCATCGGGATTCCAAATTTATTATTGCTTTTTTACAGAACGCTTAATTTAAAAAAAAAAATTCAAATGCTTCTATGACCTCTGCTCGGTTTCGGAACATCTTTTGCCGACAAAATAACGCCAGACTGCGGAAAAGGTGATAACCCGTTGGATAAATGCCAGGAAAGTACGGTGGACGCTGAAGAATTTCGAATCCCAATTGTAGCAGCTTTTGCACCGTTACGTGTGAGGTATGGGGCATTGCCATGGAACAGGATCGGACCACGCCTATTGACGGTGGTTGCTTTTTACCATCATCTTTTCTGGGTGAAGACCAAGTTTGGGATAGTGATTTTCGTCTGCACCCGACCACTGCCCAGATCTTTTACGGTTGTCATACGAAATCCACTTTTCGTCACATGTGATTATACGGTGGAGAAACGTTGCATTTCGGTGCCTTAGATTCAGCGATGCATAGGTTTCTAAACGGCGAAATTTTTGAGCCTCGTTCAATTCATGGGGTACCCACTTGTCGAGTTTTTTCACTTTTCCTATTTCAGCTAGGTGTCGACTTATTGTTATGGGGGATACTTCCGTGTTGTGTGCAATGCCCCGCAACGTTTCTGATGGGCCTGCATCTAGCTTCCAGGCCAGTGGATTAAATTGTTTCTCGTCTTTGTCCATTGAGAATGGTTCCCTCCTTATTACTATTATATAGTCTATAGAAAAGGTATTTCCATATTTTTAGCCTCGATTCAACTGCACAGCTTGGCCCGTGCTTATCTCTGTATGCTCAGACATTATAGTTTCAGCATACCCGTTTAACCTTCTGATAAGACCTTCGAGGTCATACCTGCAGTAGAATTTCTCTAACTCTTCGATCTCACGCTTTTTGTGCTCTCTCTCGTTGTTCTTTACTTCTTCTGTGTTCGTATATCTCATCAGTAGCTTTCGTCATTATTAGTAAGTGGTAGGTAAGGTTAGGTTAAGGAAGGGGAGTGTTGAACATCACTTCCACTCCGAGGCCAAATGTCCCCTTGTGAATCAGTTCATATGTGGAGTACACATTCTTTTAACCTGTCCTATCACGTGGTGGCTAAAATCACCCCGTGCTCTTTATGAATTTTAGAAGATCCGATATATCTGCATTTGCTATGTCCGCAGTCTCTGTGAAGAATCTATTGCCCAGCGAAGCTAGGGCAGTGGCAAAGCAGATGTTGGATCGTCTCGGTTTCTTCCTCGTTACCGCAGCTCCGGCAAAGATCCCTGGACCTCGAGTTCCATTTCCGGAGAATTGCTCTGATGGGACAATATCCTGTGATCACTCCGACGAGCATACGGATCGAGCTTCGGTCCAGAGCCTAGAGCTTCTTTGTTTTGCCGATATTAAGCTCTGGCCACGATGATCTTGCCGTGTGACAGTCGTTTCTTGCATGTCAAAACGAGTTGGCTTCTTTTATTATTGTGTCATTTATGATATGGTATAATGCACTGATCGGTGGTTGCAGTGACGTGTCCGATTCGCTGATGTCCATTTCAGACCCCTCTCTAGCCAATTCGTCCGCTCTTTCGTTCCCTGCAATTGAGCTGTGGCCCGGGAGGCAAAGTTTGACCTTGTGGTGACTGATGGACTTCAGTGTATCGCGACATTCCATTACAGCCTTCGATCGCGTAGTACATGATCCTAGTGATTTCTGTGCGGCCTGGTTGTCTACAAAGATGGTGACTTCCTATGGTGGGATATCGGTTACTTGTAAGTGTTTAGCTGCTTTCTCTATTGCCAGGATCTTTGCTTGGAAGACGCTGCACAAATCAGGGAGTCTAAATGATTCCTGTTGCAAGGTGTCAGCCCCCGTGTCTGTGTCCATTTTCGATCCGTCGGTGAAGAGGGTAATCTCGTTGTCGTTGATAACGGCGTTCGGAATAGGATTAATTTTTTGAGAGAAATCATTGTGGGTAGTTATATAGTCGGTCGTAGCTACGAGGTTACTAGAACCTTGTTTCTTTCTCAGGTCATCTATTATTTTGGATATGGCGCATGTCCATAGTTGGCTTGTTTCCACGAAGAGGGCTCCCTAAGTCTGAGCAGCGCAGCCCTTTATGAATAAATCCAGAGGAAGGAGATGAAGCATCATGTCCAACCCTGCTTGCGGCTTGCTTCTTATAGCTCCCGTTGTACAAACAGCGGCTGACCTTTGTACTTTGTTGAGCATGCTCATGTAGCTTTTCGTGCTACTAACAGTCCAACAGACCACGGCCCCATAAGTTATAATAGTTCTGGTGATTGCTGTGTACCTCCAATGAATGATATACGGTTCAAGCCCCATCTTTTGCCGAAGGTCATTTTGCGGGCATAAAAAGCATTCAATCCTTTCCTCCAAATTCCTTTTCCGGTAAAGTTTGGATTCAAGAATGATGCCTGGATACTTAGCTCCGGTTTTGAGTAGAGTTGTCTCTAACTTTGGGGGAGCAAATGTCAGGATTTTCCTTTTCCTGGTGAACAAAACCAGCCCAGTTCTGTCTTGCCCACGAGAAGAGCTCCTTCAACGCAGAGTCCATTAGTTCGCTGGTAGGTGTTAGAAATGAACCTTTTATCAAGATAATAAGGTTGCTATGGTCTTTGTGCCTTTCTCCATGAAGATTTTAAGGATTTTGCGAACTGTAAGAAGCCACAGTAGCAGAGAAAGAACTCCAGCCTGTGGTGTGCCTCTAGTTATCACTTTCCCTATAGAGCTCTGTCCAATGTCTGCATTAATAATTCTGCTGTTTAACATATTTCCAATCCAGATGTAGTTTGTCTACTTTTATGTCCTCTATTGTAAATTCTTTTATATTCAATGAGCTCTCAATTTCGCGAACGACACTATGATGTGCGCTTTCCACTGATCTGCATTTAAGGTAGGCATGTTGAGTATTGTATAAGTTGTGTGAGTTGATAAGACCTCTTGATGTATAGGTCAAGGAGTCTTTAGGTACCTGCCTTAGGTATGAAAACTACTTTTATCTCTTTGCACTGTGTTGGGATGTACCCTGCACGGAAGAAATTGGAAAAAAAATGCTTAGTAAGTGGTACCTTGAAACCAAACGCATCAGCAGAAGCATCCCTGAGGGAGCGTTGACAACGTTTCTATTGCTATTCTATGCTTTGTGCAGCTTATACCGGGTTTTTAAGAAGCTTCAGAGAGATATGATTAACAAAAATCATCTCTTGCGACTGCAGCTTTCCAAAATTAAAATATACCGTTCTTACTAGCCTTCACTGGATCCGTGAAATCTGTATTCGTATCTTGGCTGCAACAAGGTAATGATTCGAGTTGATGTTGGCTCGCGGGAAAGTTCGAGTTGGTCTGCCTGGATCCGTCTTCTAACGTGATGCTTTTCTGCGACTCGTTTAAATATGGCCTCTTTACCCAGCTTCCTATTAAAATCTCTCCTGAATGATTTTGGTGTCATAGCTAGGGCGTATGTCCTATGTGGTAGATCATAGAAGTCGTCCTTGACGTGGTAGTCTCTATTTAGTTTTTATTTTAAAAAATCAATATAAGTTGATCATAACGACAAAAGGCACAGTTTAAGTCGTTTTGTATACCGCAGGCAGCTTTGATCAGATTATTACGGAGCTTTCGACTACATACCGAAAAGGTTAGACTTTTTCTGTCTCAAATAACAGAACTGTATCTAAATAAGCCTAATTTGTTCTTTCTTCGTCTTAATTTATTGATATATTATCCATAGCCTATAAATTCCGCAGCCACAGGGGTCAGCCTATAGAGCTTCCTACTGATCTGATCTCCATATATGCTGTAGCAGCCTTAATAAGGTCACTCAGCCACTAACTCCATGTTGAAAATTATTCTACTGCCGTCCTGAAAAAGTTGCCGATGGTGGCTCGGATTCTTCACTCCCTCTTTTGCTGCCCCTGAAAACTTTACAACGGAGTCTGTCCGACCTACTGTTAAGTTTAAAACAAGCAGACTGCAGCCAGGTGCTATACAAAACTTTTCTTTATCAGAGGGGATCAGAGGGACAGCTTCCGGAAGAGTGACAGAAGTAATTTTTCTCGTTTGCGTGTTGCTTTCGCCATATCTAAAAACAGTGATGCCACTATCGCAACAGCTCCCTCGCACTTAATTAAGGCGCCAACCTGACTTGCTTGGCTCTTAAACGTTCCGATCTTCTAGGGGTAACGTTTACTTCAGTCTGCTTAGGTCGCTGCTTTGTCTCTTTCTGGGGTGATGAGCTTCCTCGAGACACCATGGGCGGGGATACCAAATCCACAGGTTCTTCCACATTGGGGCTCTCGACTAACACAGAGTCATTAGTAGAACGCGGCGACTGCATCTGGTGGTCCATATATCCTGAAAATGTACATGGTAACGAATTATTTACAGGGGCACATTTACCATCCAGTGCCATGTCTGTCATACCCTCAGGTGACTGGCGAACGCACAGCTGATTTTGGTGTCTTCTACAATTGCCGCCGTTGCACGAGATACATCTTCCGACCAAGACATCTTAACACAACTCCCGGTACCCATTTTTCTTTCTTCAAGTACTGCCGAACAAATACCCATTGCTGCGGAGAGAATTTAGGTATATTCATACCTGATTTCTTCTTCGCTTTCTTTTCTGGCAGCATTGCAGTTAGTACGGTTCGATGTACTCTTCCATGCAACCTCTCTGCCGGTGACACGCCAGTGTTGTTCGGTGTCGATCGATACGTTACCAGAAATGTAGTCAAAGCATCATCACTCTGTGGTGAGTCCCGAAAAATCTTGGACAGTGACGTCTTAAACGTGCGAACCATGCGTTCCGCCACACCGTTGGACTCCGGGTTGAAAGGGGCGGACGTGAGATGCTGAATTGAATTCCAAGCACAGAAATTCTTGAACTCCTTGGAAACGAATTGGGGACCATTGTCCGACACCAACGTTTTGGGTAGCAAAAATTGAGCTTAGAGCCTGAATGGTGTCCATAGACGTAGTCGAAGACATTTTCACAACGAACGGGAACTTCGAGTTGGAGTCGACAACTACCAGCCACATGCTCCTCTTAAAAGGTCCAGCAAAATCGACGTGTACTCGTTCCCAGACTTCCGCAGTTTCAGGCCAGCTGGAGTACTCCCTCGGCGACTGATTAGCAACTAACTGACAAGCCCGGCATTCCGTCACCGTTTTGTGAATATGGGTATCGATGCCAGGCCACTAGCAGTGTCACCGCGCGATTTGCTGACCATGATGAATCATCTGCAAAGCCTTAGTTTGTAATGCTTCAGGAATAACAACCCTACACGAACTCTCCGTCTGAAAAAGAAGAACGTCAGTACACACACTAAGAGCGAGCTTTCTACGGAAAAAAAGGCAATAGTTTGTTCTCGGTGGCAGGCATGAAATTTGGCATGAAAAACCAGACTGGACATCACCTTCCGTAATGTCTCATCACGTTTCGACTCGGCTGCAATGATTTCAGTATTTACCGGAAAGTCCTTCAACTCATCTTCAATCAGTTTGATGTTATCTTCTTCAGCCTTATCGAATTCTTCATCGGGTCCGATAGGTAATTGCGATAAGCAGTCAGCATTTCCGTGCATCAAGGTTATCGCCCATCTTTGCAATCGTTGGATGGTCATTAGTGGTAACTTCTTATTTGGGCTGAAAATAGTGACCAAAGGCTGGTGATCTGTGATCAATTCGAACTGACGACCATATAGGTACTGGTGAAATTTCTTTATTCCATATATAATGGATAGCGCCTCCTTTTCGATTTGGCTATATCGCTTTTGGGCTTCGCTCAGCGTCTTCGAGGCGAATGCGATTGGCCTTTCAACTCCGTCCATGTGAGGACGCGTCTGTTGCCAGAGAAAGAGGTAATTCATTTTGAAAATGGAGTAATCTAGATACCTGCATAATGGTCTCCTTAAACTTATCAAAAGCTTTTTGCTGTTGTTGAACCCAGACGAACGGTTGATCACTGCATCTCAATTTATTAAGGGGAGCCGCTAACTGCGCAAAGTTCTCTATAAATTGGTTGTAGTAGTTTAACTTACCCAGAAAAGCTTCCAGTTCTTTCAGATTCCTGGGTCTGGGAAGTTCACGGATGGCCCTCAATCTCGCTTCCGATGGTCTTATTCCTGTTTCATCAATTACATGACCCAGGTACTCTATCTCGGTTTCAGCAAATTGGCATTTTCCCAATCGGCACTTTAATCCATGATCTTCTAAGCGATGAAGTAACATCCTTAAATTACGCAGGTGTTCCGCATTTGTTAATTTGTTCGACCTGACACGATAATGTCATCCAAATAAGCCATACAGAAATCCAAATCAGCCGTCAGCTGTTCTATGTAACGCTGGAAAATTCCTGTCGAACTTGCCGTTCCGAAGGGAAGTCGCTGATATTGAAATAAACCCATCTCGGTATTAATGACACACAGACGCTTGGATTCCTCGTCCAATGGAATTTGCAGATACGCATCCGAGAGGTCTACTTTTGTGAATAACCGATCACATTGGAGTTGACCAAATAACTCTTGTATTCTAGGGACTGGGTGTCGATCGATTTCTAATTGGGGATTAATGGTGACCTTGCAGTCTCCGCATAGTCGAACGGTGCCATCCTTCTTTCTCACTACTACAACTGGAGCCGCCCATTGGCTGGTTCCTACTGCCCGTATAATCCCCAACTCTTCTAATCGTTTAAGCTCCTTCTTTACGGCGTCCTTCTGAGCGAAAGAAACGGAGCGGTACTTAAAGTATTTCGGACAATTGGCAGGCTTCAAAGTGAGATGAGCGACAAAGCGTCTGCTGCATCCCAATTCAGAACTAAAAACTGATCGGTATTCTTCGCAAAGGGACTGTGCCTCTATTACCAGTTGCTCCCGACTGTCACCTGACATCAGCATGATCTTTTCCTCCGGACAACTGACTGTGAAACCGTAAGCATCAAAAATGTCAAACCCCATAATATTAACGGCTCTTTCATCGTTCACTACTAGTAGGTCAAGTTGATGCAGCGTATCTCGCCAGCGGACAGAGACATTGATTACCCCTTTTACCGGTATGGATACATCACCATATGCTTTAAGAGCGCGTGAAGTATGGAGTAACCTCGGCTCACGCAATTGCCGATAACCTTTCAACCCTAGGAGCGAAGTTGTCGCGCCTGTGTCCACTTGAAAAATCATTTGGTGTTTGTTTATTTCCAAAGTAACCATCAACTTGCGTCCCTTTCTCTCTGGCTCCCATGTCGATGAAACTTCCTCGAGAGTTGCTAGCGAATTTCTCTCCTTACGGTCTGCAAGCGAATCCTTGTCTTCCAAATAATTGATAGAGTACGCCGTCTCTTTACCTCTATCTCCTCCCTGCTGATTGCCAATTCTGCTTCGTGATTTTGATCGCTTGCCTCGCCAATTGTCCTTACGCGAAGATCCACCTTCACCTTGTCGCGTTGACATACAAACACTTTTTATGTGACCTACAGATTTGAGATGCCGACACTGATTTCGGTCATGATGGATGCCGCATCCCGGATACGATTTTCGAATCTGACCCTCCTTTGCATTTTTGGGGTTGCGAGGAAAATGCACTGCGTTGACCTCAACTGGAGGATTCTTCAGAATGTCCGTTGCCAGTTGTGTGGACTCATATGCAGTCACAATGTCTTCTATTTCACTTAACGTGGGATTCTTGCGCTGAGTGGCAGCACTACGAACAGCATCATGGGGAGTGTGAAAGACCAACATATCCCTGATCATCATATCAGCATATGAATGACCACAATTTTCCTTAGCGCAAACAAATGAACATTCTCTGGCCAAACCTTTCAGATCAGCAATCCACTCTGCATAAGACTGGCCTGGTGACAGCTTTGCTCGAAGAAATTTGCATCGAGATGCCAAAACATGTATTTTTGATGAATAATGCCTCGTTAGTTTTTCCGTGAGCTCTTTAAAAGTGTGCGTACTTACGTTTTCCGTTTCAAAAAGTTTCCTGAGTAACTCATTAATTGCTGGGCCACATTCTGCCAAAAAATGTGCTTTTCGTAGATTATCATCATGCAGTGAATTTTCTGCATAATGTTGTTGCAGTTGGAAAAGGTAGTTTTCCCAACTCTCTTTCTCTGCGACGAATTGGCGAAAAGATGGAATCGATGTCGTTGCACTAGCCGCTGGTGCTCTTAACAACCTCTCCATGAACTCGTTGTTGGAGGCAATAATCTTCTCCATCCAATTTTGCTGCTGAGCCAAAATCTGCTTGACCGCTTCTGAATCCATGATCCAACCCAAAAAATCCTCGTCGCCACGATGTTAAGTTTAAAACAAGGAGACTGCAGCCAGGTGCTATACAAAACTTTTCTTTATTAACCTTAACCTTCTAATTCACGAAATATGTATAACGCGTGTTGGATCAGAGGGACAGCTTCCGGAAGAGTGACAGAATTAATATTTCTCGTTTGCGTGTTGCTATCGCCATATCTAAAAACAGTGATGCCACTGTCGCAACAGATACCAGGCATTATTATTTTTTATAGGGTTCGTGCAGGTTCAAGAGGGTACGCTCTTATGGTGTATGTCACACAACCTGAATGGGGTGCAGATGGTTTGTGTCGAAGATGTTCGTTCACTACTCGCCGGGGGTGGTTTTCATAGATAGGATTAGAGAGATTCGATTGAATTTGTCGCGTGGGTTGTAGTTTACAGTAACTTTTTTTTCCGGGCTTATGTGTGATATAAGGGTTTCCATTAATCTCGTGAGCATGTTTAAGATGACGAGCGCCTTTCATATAAAAATCACACGATAGTGCATAATTCTATCTTAAACCTTTTTTAACGACTTGATAGGCTCTTTATCGACCTTGACGCAGCAACGAGATTTCTCCATCGACATCCCATGTAACCGACGAAATCACTAGTGTTGTAAAGGATTGACTTGGCTTTATATGGCTTGCATCTTCTAGACTATCTGCGGGAGACTTATATATCTGGACGGATGTGTCCAGTATTCTAGTGGGTATAGACATGATAAGAAGATTTCTTGCGGGCAAAAAACCTATCATCATCTAATTGATTGAATTGATCACTAAATTCATTTTAATTGTTCTCTTCCGTCTCATAATTCATTTCTAAAACACCTTATCTTCCTTCCCTCTTTTATTTTAACTTGAATCGATTACAACAAACCCTCGAAACCACGTCCATCTTGAACCTCACCAACTCCCCTGGCTTCCATGCCACATATAGAGTTGCATGTATCTAAACTCTGCCAACGTATGGATTCACATAATTAATTGGTTACAGTCGTGGGGTAAGCATTGAAGAACAGCACGTCCACCCCCGCTTGGACGGTAAGCCGGAAAAGGAAGACAAAAAGAACGATTTCAAGCATTATAAGTGGAAACAACATGATAGTAGAACACCTGATGACAGTGACACTAATAGTTGACAAAAGTAAAAACAACAAATATCAAAGCACACAGGGAGGGGGTGTAACAACCCCTCAAGAATGGTAAAAGCTCTCGTCTATGGTAAAGCTAGTATTAAAAATTCACCTAGGGTGAAACCGAGGCCGCGAGCGAGACAGCATATAATATGAAATTATTAACCCCAATTTCGCCGTTAAGGTCCACCGGCGGACGGTAATAACCGCCACCGTGTACTGCCAACAAATTGCGTGTACTCCAGCGATAAACGTTTACATAGAAAAAAATGAAGAAGAAAAATCCATAACTCCGCGCCGCGTGGGCACAAGTATTCAAACTGAAAAAGAAAGGAAAAAACAAACGAACGACCAGTCTCGAACAATGCCAGCGGGGCATGAACACGTTTCGTTTAAGCTTCAACAAAGACCAGTAGAAAAAAAAAAGAATTAAACAAAAATTCGACCACGAAAAGCAGAAGTCGGAAGAGTACATGTTCGAGTAGAATAAAAAACAACCCCCTGACGAGTGGTGGAAGTTTTTCTTCATTTGGTTCTGATCATCCCATACAATGTGCTGGTATATGTTGCGGTCTTTCCCGAAACATGAAGGAACTACTCGAGGCCGGGTTACATTCCTCATTTAAGGCTTTTTCCGTCTTCAAAATATTATCATTCAGTTATTTACCGGTTGTCAAGCGAACTACATCGTCCCAACATCGCTCATACGTTAGTGACTAATTTTAAACAATCATCTATCTTCACCTAGTATCTATGGGCAAATGAATAACTGACAGATAGTTCCCTTGAAATAAAAAGCAAAATGTGGTATTCGTCGTGTTTTTTGGTTTTTTATATCCTCACTTTTAATTTCGTAATATTTTGACATATTTATGACATGTGCTTCTACGTTTTCTTTGTTGCTGAATATACATTTGAATATTTTGTATCGTCTATCGTCGCTTTTATAACAAGTTCCATAAATTACGGAAAAAAAAACAAAATTAGTGAAAAAAATTATACAAAATCAAGGAAAGAGAAAAGAGTCATCCCTGGTGTGCGACAATTTGTGTGAAGACCCTCCTTGCAGGTGCGAGTTTCGTACGTCAACGAAGAATAAAAAATAATTTCGGACACGCAGACCAGATTTTTCAAAAAATAAAAAAAATGTGGAGAAAACGAAATTCCTCTCGGGTAAGTGGGCGTTGATTAGATTAGATGAGCGAGAGAGTGAAGAGGTTGGGAATTTTAATGAAGCACGAGTGTGACATTTTTTTTTTGTCATCTTGTTCAAAATTGTTGATTTTTATTTTTTCACTTTTTACTCATCTTGGCTCGTCGCTTTCTTCAATGTTGAAGATGATTTGTTTGATATCTTGCAGAAGAAAAGTTTTTTTTTTTTTTTTCAACTTTTTCATTTTGGATTTTAAGAACGTAATCTGTTGATTTATGGGCCATAAAGCTGGTCACCCTAACGGTGTTGTTGTGGGTTGTACTTGCTGTCTTTTGGTTAATGGTCGTAAATCATGTAATTGTTTTGAAATACATGTGTACGTCTTGATCCCTTTGATTGAGGCTGGATTGATTTTGCGATACCTGAATGTGTATACTTTTATGGAACCGATCTTTACTATCGGTGGGCAGATCTTTACTGATTGCTAGTAAAGCGTAATATTTTATTAATTTATTGTGTGAACTTCTAAACCATTTATGGCTAAAGCTGTTAGAATTCACGTACGCGTGCGAAGGCTTAATGCCAAGCTTCCCCTTTTTTTCCTTACGATACATCGCAACATTCCTTTAAACCGTGAATTTCGCAGTAATACTCTATTGAGTATTCCAAAATATCATTTGGAAGAGAAAGATAGACTCTTCTACTGGTATTCGAATGCCGGCATTCAGTCTGGTTTATTGGGCCTATAGCAATGTCTGAGATTCCCTTTATAAAATGCCCTTATCGACCTAATTATACTATGTGGCGTAGAGATATATTATTAAGATCGGGTAAAAAGGCCTAATTACTTAATTAAGCTCTAAAATTGGACGAACACTCTTAACTAATTTAAAGTTTGATCTTAATCTTCTCAGACTTACACCTACACTGAACTTGGAACATTTTTAAAAAGTAGAATAATTTGTTTTGTATACTTATCTTGGTAAAAATTAGGCTGTTTATACCTTAATAGAGTTTCCTGGCACTAATCAGTTTCGTCCAAAATTTTCCTGCTTTCATCATATCCTTGGCTCCGTCACTACAGTTGTTGCGTTAAAAATTTTATTCGAACAAGTGGGGATGTTTCAAAAATACTTCTCACGATGTGCATTCAACAATTTTGCTTTTGGTTTTAGTCTTCAAACAATACTTTTAAAAATGTTTATGGATGACTCAAGAAAATTAAAAAAAAAAATACTGAGCGAACAACCTTCTTCCCTCTACCATGAAAACTATTCTACTACCTCTGGTGATAACCAGGATCTTCAGATAGTAGATCACTTATGTGTAAAAAATAAAAATATCAACATTTAACGCAGAAGAAAATGCTTCTTGAATACATTTCAAAAAGTCAAGGAAAAAAAACTCCTGATATGCTAGAAACTATTGGAAGCAGTAAGGACGGGCACGGATTTCAAGAAAGATTCTTCAAACATCGTCTTAACTCTGGTAAACTCTGCAGACAATCTTAAGAAGGAATGGAACCTAATAAATAAAATGGATTTTTTTTAAAGCGTTAGGCTTTTAATTCTTAAAAAAAGAAAACTTATAAAAACAGGAATAATACAGGATGTCCCACGAGCAGTGTGCCAAAAAGCTAGAGCGTGTAGGTCTGGTCAAGACAAGAAAAAAATCGTACGGGAGGGGGGGTCTATTCCACCCAGTTTAGCCGGGAGGGGCAATTTTCTAAAAAAAATTGACTTAATTTGGAAAAAAATTATTAAAAATCAACAGTTACATCCACAATGCCGTGATATACTTTTTTGTAAAGCCAGAAACCTCTTCTTTCATCTTGTTTTTAAACGAAGCTGTTTTAAAGAATAGTTTTTGAGAAATAAATTTTCAAACTCAAAATTTTGAAAAAAAAATGAAAAAAAAAATGTTCGAATTATTTTTTTTCAAAATTGTATGTAATTAAGTACTAATTTTTTTCAAAAATTCAATTCCCTTGCTAGTTTTTAGTTAAAAACAGAAAACCAGACAAAGACCAGACCTACACGCTCTAGCTTTTTGGCACACTGCTCGTGGGACACCCTGTATATTAAGCTCTTACTCGAGTTAAGGAATTAATGCCATCTATTTTTCAAAGATTATGTGAATGTTTGCTATGACTGGGTTTTAAGTGATCAATACCTAAAGTCTACTTTTGGTTTTTAGTAATTTTTTTTATAGGCTCGCTTTTTTTTATAGGGTTCGTGCAGGTTCAAGTGTGTACGCTCTTTTGGTGTTTATCACACAACCGGGACGGGGTGCAGATGGTTTGTGTCGAAAATATTCGACAACCTTAGTCTCCGGAGGTTGTCCTAGATAGGATTTAAGAGATTCGACTGAATTTGCGTCGGTTGTAGTTCACAGTTTTTCCATGTCATTAAGGAAATGAACACACAGAATAGTAATTTTGAAGTGATCTTATACTGCCAGTATTATTCCTTCGTCAGCATTTTCTTGATCTTCTCTCATTCAAAGCTGATGTTGTTGCACAGTTTTTCCGTATAGGAATTGCTCTTCGCTATGGACAGACTTCAATTACAGTTTTTCCGTTCAACAGTCGATGATGATTACCATTGCACCACAACCACCCCCTATTATCTTTCAAAGCTGCAATTAACTCACTTATAGGCATAGGCGTGTGGTTTGATGTATCTTCATAAAAGATAGTCTAAAGGCGTCAAACCGCATCATCCAGCCGGCCAATTAACCGGTACAAAATGAGACATAAGTTGCGCATCGAACTCATGCCTCAGCTCATCCCTCAGTTCGAATGCTGTGTGGTATATCGACTAGGTTCAGCTGGTAGATTTTGGGAAAAGAAAAAGTTCGAAATCATTGAACAATAGATGGCGCCATTGACGGTAAAGTTGTTCTCACAGTCATCGAGCATCATACAGTGCATTTTTCCTAGTGCATTGGAAGCTCCTTTATTCACCGAGATTGCTGAGCGGATCAAAGAGCTTTGTTTAAAGAGTGGGCCAAATACAAGTTTATTTTTAAAGTTTGCAATAAAATAAACAAAATAAATTTTTTCCATGTATTATGGCTTTATTAGTTAGAACAAACATTCAAAATAATTATGAAATATAACGTCGTTCAAGAAACTGCCTCGGCTGGCTTCGTAGTAGCGCATTCTGTCACCCCAATTTTCCAAGACCTTGTTTATGGTTTCGGGCTGTAGTTCACGGATTGCTTGTATGATATTGGCCTTAAGTGTTTGACTCGTTTCCGGATTGTTGGCATAACATCGGTCTTTCACGGTTCATCACAAAAAAAGTTCAAAGGTGTCAAATCGCAGCTCCGAGACGGCCATTTAATATCGCCATTGAAGGTTGATAAAACGGTTTGGGTGTTTGGTGCGCAAAAGATCGATTGTGGCATGGACTGTGTGGCATGACGTACCATCCTGCATGAACCAGAGGTCTTCCAAAACCATGTGTGTGGGCTCTGTAACGCCCACCGTTGACCGGAACGTTGTTCCCAGCCTCATTTTCGAAGAAAAATGGTCCAATGATGCCACTACTCCACAATCCGCACCAAACTGTCATTCGCTGTTAATGCATTGGCTTCTCGACAGTAAAGTGCGGGTTTTCCGAGCCCTAGATGCGGCAATTTTGTCTGTTAACGTAGCTGCTGGGATAAAAATGCGCCTCGTCAGAAAAGATCAATTTTCGCCCAAAATCGTTGTCCAATTCAAGCTGCTCTAAGGCCGAAACTGCGAAGCGATAACGAAGCGGATGATCGCGCACCTTCAATTGCTGAGTCAATTGGACCTTGCAAACGAATAATCCGAGTTCTTTGTGCAGAATTCTCCTCAGGCTAGTGCGTGAAACGTTGAGCTGTTGAGATCGATGGCGAGTTGATGTTCGTGAACTGTGTCTCAAACTGTCGGCCACAGCAGCCACATTCTCATCTGTGCGCGCCGTACGACGACGGGGACCATGAGTGTTGTCCACTATCATACCAGTTTCACTAACTTTTTGCACAAACTTGCCTATAGCAGTCGCGGTGGATGCTTCATTTTGGCCAAAACTTATTTTTTAAAAACGGAAACAGCTGCCCATGTCAAAATAACCTATGATATAAAAAAAAAACATAAATGGCCCACCCTTTATTAGCAAATCTATTCAATCAGAAATGAGCTTCGTCACTGAACAAACATTTTCGATAAAAGAACGGATCTAAGGCCCACTCACTAAAAATTCGTCACTGTGGCAGGTCTTTCGGCTTCAGTTTAGTGGACATAGCAGCAATATTTTCCTCAACACGCACTCTACGCGTATATGGGTAGATCGCTTGGTGTCCAATATCGTGAAATTAGTGCGAAATTTGGTTACTACGGCTTGAATTGCTTGGTCCGTATGTTGATAATCCTAAAGTGATCGAATTGCGCGAAAAACATTTTTCACAGAGCATACCTTTTGGTAATGAAATTCAATAATTTGTGAGCGTTGTTTTGACATAACTACTATATCCCTAAGATGAAACAACAATGCTAGCTGAGCATGCCTGACTACAGAACATGTGGTGAATCTTGCGCGAAGTGCTAAAAATACAATAGAACACTAAAAACTCAAATATTAAAAAAATCACTTTTTTTAGTATTGTCAATTGAATAACTTTTTTAATCTTATATTATAAACTGGGAGTGGCTCATATCATACCTTTCTATCTATAGCCAATGAATTTATTGACTTATTTCCTCAATCGGCAGTTACACTCTTATATTCACGATATCTTCGAACTTGCGCTTACTACAACGGGTAATCGCCACCCCTGTATTAAGTTTGTCGTTTGAGCCCATAACAGGGTTTCAACTTGGTGCTCGAACGGTATTGAATACTGTTGATATTCTGACTCATTTGTTCAATTTGCTCAATATTTTGTATAATGTGAGACTGTTAGTATTTTTATATCGCCGGCCATTTTGAACTCAGCCTCCTTGATAAGCCTTCGCCAAGCCTCTCTGCCCTGTTCTGTTCCATCTCTTCTAGATTCATCCCTATAATGCCCACCCGCCTATGGTGCTGTCTTCCTGGTGGTTCTTTTGCTCGGGTTTTCTACTCAATATTCGTGCCTGTCCACTGTCCATTCGTTCTACGTGTCCTGCCTATCTTGGAGCTGAATAAAATTCATCGAGTTTCTGATTGTGCAATGTTCTCCATTCGCCTTCTTCTGCCCTTCTTCTGCGTCGTGTTTTCTCCATAGATCTTGTTTTCAAAGACCCGAAATTCATTAAGTATCACTGGCATTATTATGGTTTTATAAACAGGAAGGTGTTTTGAATGATTCCTTTATTACAAAGACGTACGCGTTGCAAGCTTTTATATAAATTCGATTATTAAGTCGTTTTTGGCAGTCAACATCCAGATGTTTGAACTCGACCAATTCCTCACAGCGTTTATCGAGTCTACTCCTCACCATCTCCCATAAGATCTAAATCATCAGTGTTAGCTTCGAGGTATCCGTAAAGGACTATTCCCCTATCCCGATACTGCGTTTGATACTTTAATTCGTTCTTCATTTTCCTTTAGGCATACTTGTATCAGTATAAGGTTATAATATATTTTCGTCCAGTCTATAGTGTCATACGCCTTCTCAAAATCGACGTATATTTGGCCTAAAATCTCCACTTCTTTTCGTTATCAATATATTTTAAAGTGTCGTGGAGAAAGCAATTAAAAGCAGCGAGGTGTCTAATCTCAAAAAATGGTTTGAGTTTTACCTAAAAAAAAAAAATGGAAACGGAAATGGAAATGGAGTAAAAACTGCTCGAAAACTAGGAGCTAAACTTTTAAGTCTAGGCATCCCTCAAGGTTCTGTACTCGGTCCGATTCTGTTTATTATATAAATAAATTAGTTCCTTGTTTGCGACTGGTTTTGACAGCAGCGTTAAAGCACTCCTTGTGGAAGTCAATATCAATAACAATTAATCAATAGTACGGAAACTTGAGCTACTTCCGCGGAGACCTAGTTATAATATTTAACTCATTCCTCTGTTACGTCTTACCTTCCTATAGGTAAGGTAGTGGGTGGATTCCTTAAGCATACAGAAAAGCCTTCAAAATTGACCTTCTACGGGTTCAAACCTAGTAGACTATTCTTTTAATGACGTCGACAAGCGCGATTTTCTGAAGCCATGCTGATGATCTGCCGAATATTTTTTGCTATTTTGATTGGTTTTGAGAAGTGCGGACGAACATTGTGTGCTGCTATGGGAGTTTTCCGTTCTAGTTGTCTTTAATTAGCGGTTCAAGCACATTAATTGTAATTGGTAGCACTCTGTGGTGATGGATTCATTCGGCTTGGATATTTCGAAAAAGACCACATCATTCTGACCTTAACAAATACAGAGCATTAACATGGATCCACAGATACCTGACATCGGCATCGATTAGACGATTGGACTTAACTTATGACTGTCGGGCCTTGGAATTGTCGTAATGAATTCACTTGTCACCACCAGTGACAATTCGATGCAGAAATCCCTTCTGCCGTCGAAGCAGTTATCCACAAAAAAACATTCGTCAGTCTTCTTGCTCTGAGATCATTCCCACGGCTTTAAGGCGTTGTCCTTCAGTTGACAAGTTCCTTGTCCTTCAGTTGACAAGTTCCTTGTCTTTCAAGTCGAAATTACCACTGTTAAAAAGGGCAATCCATCTTCGGCAGATTTGCTCAACTAGCCACCACCACTTAAATACGGTGATTTTCGGTGGCACTTTCTTTTCCACATTTGAGTAATGAAGAAGAACTCTCAAAAAAGACATTTTTTCGTGTTGTTTTTCAGGCTTCAAGAAAGAATGAGAATCAATGAACAAGGTACTACCCTACTACTTTTTTTTTTTTTATAATTCGTGCAGGTTTAAGAGTGTACGCTCGTAAAGTGTTTGTCACACAACCTGGACGAGGTGCAGATGGTTTGTGTCGAAGATGTTCGTTCACTACGCTCAGGGGGTGGTTGACCTGATTGGTCTAGAACTCTCATCTTCTTTCCCTATTTCGGGACTAAAGACCGCTTTCATCGCGAGCCATACAAATGCCAAGCTAGCAATTAAAATTCTTTTTAGAGTAGAAAACAGTTTTGCTATAATTTTTTGCAGCATAACAGGGTATATCCCATCAGGGCCCGGCGACTTAAAGCCATCGAAAGATGCCACAGCAAATTAAATGGCCTCGACGCAATATACCAGCTGCACCGAGTTGTTTTCATCGTTTCAGTCGCAGTTAGTGAGCAGTGAGCATACGCTCCAGAGTATTTCGTTTACACATTCACCCTAAAGAACAACAAATCGAATTTACATACCTATTGCCAGAGATCCAAAGAGTAATCGTCTACTTTGAGCAATTAACATGCTTATCTATACCAAGACGTGTGTAAAACTCATGAAAAAACTTCCACTGCCCCAAGTTAGTCCGCTCTTCAAAAACTGCCAGAGTTAAACATTTCTCCAAGCTCTCAAGATACCTTTATAGGTGGGATAAGTCTCGCAGACA
Source organism: Merodon equestris (assembly GCA_958301585.1). Lineage (NCBI taxonomy): Eukaryota > Metazoa > Arthropoda > Insecta > Diptera > Syrphidae > Merodon > Merodon equestris. Next base: position 113,997,086 of record OY284416.1, read on the forward strand.
TTGTAGAAATGAAAAATATGATTCAAGGTTCTAAGATCTGTTGTCAAAGGGCATTAAAACGAAGCATCATTATCTTCGTTTCATCATATACTCCAATTTCAAATACAACCACTAGACCTCAGAGTGGGCGAGTCGATCATGAAACTCAAGTCACACTCCATCCAACTAAGGTTTCTCCAACGCCATGGCTCGTGCATTGTCAGCAGTTGTTTGCGATCGTTTTTCATTAATGAAAAACAAGAAAAACGGCAGCAACATTCAAACCCTTCATTGAGGTTAACTTATCGGATTGCCTCGTATCGATATCCATTTCTAACAGCTTTTCTAATAACCCAACACATAGTCCTCTTGTACATACCTTGTAACCGACCTAATTTAATACCGCTATATCTACAATATGTCTATGCATATGAGATACAGATACAATAAATAAAATGTTTGTAGTTTGGTTTCTGTGGTTTTTTTTTCCACTACAAGTAGCATTTCCCTTTTTGTGACGGAAGCTAACCGTCGGTCTAGATATGGCCGTGTTTGACAATTAGGGCAGTTTGTATGCAATGTGAAGGCAGTGCTCAGGACATAGTTGCAGAGTTATAAAAATGGATATGCAGTTGCCATCAGACGGAAAAGGCCATTGAACGTTAAACATGGCTACACAGAACCATATAGCCCTGCGACTCTACCTGGACTCTGGAGCGACCCAGGAGAAGGTGTAGTACGAGTGCAAAGAGAAGGCAGAAATTGCGTTTTAGTTTAGACCGCGCTTCCGTTTATGTTAATTTTTATTAGAAAACACGAGGAGGAAAACGATCCAATGGAACTGGATAGCATTGCATGCTAGTCTACCAGTCGCCCGAAGCCTTGGTCTGGGTTGATGGGTAAATAGGAATGTGGAAAGTAAACAGAGAGAGAAGGTGTGCACGTACACGTTCGCTGTGGAATGTATAGTACTAACGTCTTCGGGAAGTTTTAATTGCCTGCGGAACTTGGGGTCTCGACTAAAGTCTATTTGGGTTAATTAGCAAATCATGGATGAGCTGGTGAGGTTTCGTGTTAAACAGTAAGCGAAATTATCCGAAAGGCAGTGTACGCCTTTTCGAATGATTCCATCTGTCCTTGGTGTTGGTGTTATCTGGATCACATTATCTATTTAATTAGAAGGCTCTTCTTAAAGTGCTTTTGATGGAATATGATGGCGATTTTAATTACGGGTAATCAAGCAAACCTCAGCACGCACAGACAATTTGCCTATTAGCTATGGTGCTTATGAGCTTATCAATCCAGAAAAGCACTTTACCTTTGTGCTTGATCATTCTATGTATGGCAGGTGCAAGTGGCGATTCCAGTAATCATATTATTCCAAGTCTTGTTACACTGTCCCTTTCAGAAATATCATATACTTTTCAGCAAATCGTCTGTTCGACAAGCAACAGAAGAAAGGCGAAAAGTGCCCTAAATTACGCATGAATGACTTGACATCATTAAGAAGAGACAAAACAATATTTTTCTATAATAAACACGAAAGAAAAAGTGACAAAGAGAATCGGAAAATGTATGAAATATATATATGTAGAAAAAAAAATGAAATGGAATCCCGATGAAATCATAGAAATGTTGTATCCCACGCTTCACGCGATAGACCGACTGCCGGCCACACCATAGCCCATGTTGTTCGCTATATACCTAAACCACTGTCTATCGTTCAGTCAATAGGAGATGATCTCATAGATACTATATCAAGTACTTCTGTCGAGGAAAGGTTACGAAAATAGTTACGCATACGCCTCCGCACCTCGAATCGAAAGAAGAGAAGAAAAATTACTTTAGCAACATGTTGCTGCAACATTACATATAAACTAGCACTCGTTGAACATCTGTTCATCAGATGAATGCAGTTGTAGTTAAATATTTTATTGCCTTCGATACCACAACGGCCGATGAGATAATGCGACGGAATCGCGTTGCGAAGACGCATTCGAACGGCGACGTTAATTTATGAAATCAACTTTCATTGACGAATGGGGAGTTGATATTGATACGGCTGGTCGAGAGGGTTGATTTGATGTGGTCGATTGACTGGAGATGGTGTTCTAATTGATGGTAATTGAGTTATTAAGATGAGTGAATTGAATATTTATTTGACAGACAGCGGGAGGTGAGAATACAAATATAAACAAATGTTGTTTATTTTTTGAAGACAAATGGCAGGCAAATGGCGTGGAATTGACCAACAAACTATAAATAGAGAAAATCATTTACAAATACTAATGTTTGTTCAAAAAATCGAGAACAACGCCCAGATTTATGGTGAAACATGGTTTTTGCATGATGATAAAGCGTCAGCTCACACTTCAATTCTTGTTTATAAATATTTGACCTAAACCGTTGCTCTTGTTTGAGAGATATAAAGGGTGGGCCATCTGGTGGTTTTTTTTAAATCATAGGTTATTTTGACACTGACAGCTGTTTCCCGCTCGAAATCTTGACTAAAAGTCAGTATCATACCTCCGCGGACCGAAACGAGTCGTTTTACGCTGGAACAACGTTGGGAAATATTGAAAACTTATTTCTAAAGTGAGTGCTGTGTAGCCCAAACAGTGCGATTTTAAAAAAAATTTGGCCGAAATGAAGCACCCGCCGCAACTGCTGTACGCAAGTTTGTGCAAAAAGTTAGTGAGACTGATATGCTAGTAGACAACACTCATGGTCCCCGTCGTCGTACGGTGCGCACAGATGAGAATTTAGGTACTATGGCAGCGAGTGTGAGACTCAATTCACGAACATCAACTCGCCATCGTTCTCAACAGCTCAACATTTCATGCAGTAGCCTGAGGATAATTCTGCACAATGGTCTCGGCTTATTCACTTACAAGGTCCGATTGACTCAGCTATTGAAGGTGCGCGACCGTCCGCTTCATTATCGCTTCGTAGTTTGGGCCTTAGAGCAGCTTGAATGGGACAACGATTTTGGGCGAAAAATCATCTTTTTTGATGAGGTGCATTTTCCTCTCGGCGGCTGCGTTAAAAGGCTTGGAGAATCCGCACGTTATTGACGAGAAGCCAGTGCATCCACAGAGAGTGAGTGGTGCGTATTGTGGAGTGGTGGGATCATTGGACCATTTTTCTTCGAAAATGAGACTGGGAACAACGTTTCGGTCAACGGTGGGCGTTACAGAACCATGTTAACCGACTTTTTTTGTACTGAAATTGAAGACATGGATTTGGACGACCTCTGGTTCATGCAGGATCGCGCGCCATGCCACACAGCCCTTGCCACAATCGATCTTTTGCGCACCAAATTCCCAAATTGTGTTTGGGCGCCTCGGAGTTGCGATTTGACCCATTTGGACTTTTTTTGTAGTGAAGAACCGATGTTATGCCAACAACCCGGAAACGATTCAAGTACTTAAGGCTAATATCATCCAAGCAATCCGTGAGCTACAGCCCAAAACCTTCACTTTTTAACTTTTAAACACGATAGACCAACTGTTTTGAGAGAAAAAGATGTTAAAATTACTGATTCTAACAAAATAGCTCATACTTCCTATGACTTCTTTTCTACAATTAGGCAAATGTCGATTGTTGGTGATCGTCCTTCTTATTCCAAATACTATATATCAGGAAAAGCATTCTGTGGAAATAGTTTCCATTTTGAAGAAATTTCTGGGTTGCAGCTATTAAATATTATTAAATTTCTTAATGACACGAAATCTTGTGGTAGGGGTGGCATTTCTAACACAACCCTTAGGAATACCGCCTATAACATCGTTGACATTTTAGCTCAGCTTTTCAATCTAAGTGTTACAACTGGAAGCTTTCCCGAGAAATTAAAATCTAATTACGTGGTACCACTTTTCAAAAAAGGTAACAAACAGAATAAAAATACCTACAGACCGATTTCCCTATTACCTTCAATTTCAGAAAAGGTTGAAAAGGCTATAAAAAGATTTTCTTGAATAGTTTTAATTTTTTTTTTGTCCCGTAGAGTTTGGATTTAGAGAGGGTCTTTCCATTGGGGATGCTCTTCTGGCCTTTTGTTCTTTTATAAATAAAGGACTGGATGACCAAAAATGGTTGCGCCGTTCTCTTCATAGATATTACTAAGGCGTTCGATACGGTAAACCACAAAGACAGAGTACAAAAAGTTAGAGTAGGTAATTGTCTTAACGACTCCAAAGTAATATTGGGTGTACCACAAGAGTCTGTTCTTGGCCCCATCCTATTTTTACTGCTTTTGCAGACCACCTTGCCATTGCATACTGTTCAAATAATAATCGATTTGGTTGCTGATATTAACCGCGATGTACATCTGTTACGAATCTAGTGCGCCGAACACAGATTAATTATCAGCAGTAAAACGAAAATTATGCATTTAAGACTAGGCATGCAGGAATCCTCGGACCTCGAAATATATTTCCACGCACATTGTTGCTGTCGCTACAACATGGTAAATTGTACATACACCGAGGAAATCTGTAAACCTGTGTATAACCATGGATTGTCTTACAATTTTAATTGTTTTGTTGAAAGTTGAAAAAGTAAAAAAATATAAGAACTTAGGCATTACTAAACACCAAAAGCTGAGTTGGGACGAACAGATTGCGGTTCTAAAAAAATTGTCTATCTTCTTCTATTCGTAGTTCTTACCGACTCAGAAAATGCTGTACGAATCACACGTTTAAAACAGTTTACGACGCAATTTTTCATTCAAAGTTACAATATTGTATAAATAGTGGGAGGGCTTACATCTCTTATCTCCAACCACTTGTTATGTTACAAAAATATGGCGTCAGAATAACATGTAAGACTCATCCAGTTGCCAGTTCTTCTTCTTCTTCTTAGATGACGCTATAGTCCGATGAGAACCTGGGCCTCAATCAAAAAGCGTCGCCAGCTAGCACGGTTGGTTAAGGTCCCCTTCCATCTGTGTGTGCTACTTTAGATTCGGTCGTCCCTCAGTATTGAACTCGAAAACTCTTCGCTCTACATGGCCTAGACATCTTAGACGTTGGATCCGGAGACAGCCCTGTATATCTTCTCCTTCACTATCCGTTTATGTAAACGAGATCATAGACTGAACGCAGAATTTTCCTCTCGAAGCGACCAAGGGCATCCTCATCCGTTTTCGTTAAGGTCCAAGCCTCTGCGCCGTAAAAGAGGACCGGGATGATCAGTGATTTATTTATTGCTATCTTGGTTTTTCGAAAGAAGGCTCTACTTCTCAATTGCCTCGGGAGCAGCGGTTGGTAAGAGTAATTCTGCGTTTGATCTCAGCGCTGGTGTTGTTCTCGCTGGTCATAGTGAGCCGAGGTAGACGAAGTCTTTGGCCACTTCAAATTTGTAGCCGTCAATTGTGACGTTCTGGCCAAGACATCGGTGTTGTGCGTCTTTTTTGGATCAGAGCATATAAAGGGTCCGCCATCTAACGTTTTTTTTTTTTCAAGTAGTGCTTATTTCGTGAATGGTAACACTTAGCTCATGTCTGATTTGACAGGTAATTAGTTTTATCCTTCCGCTGAACGAATATGGTTGTGTATACGCTTGAACAACGCTTCGCTAAGTGGGCCTGCGATCGACTTACAGAAGATGCCGATTTTGCCAAAAAAATCATCTTTTCAGATGAAGCTCATTTTGATCCTGGCGGGTATGTAAACAAGCAAAATTGTCGCATTTGGGGCACAGAAAACCCGCACGCATACATTGAAAAGCCGGTGCACTCAAAACGAGCCACTGTTTGGTGCGGATTTTGGTCCAGAGGCATAATTGGGCCATTTTTCTTCGAAAATGAGCAAGGAGTGGCCGTTACAGTCAATGGCGATCGTTATCGGGCCATGTTGAACGAATTTTTGTTCACAAAAATTGAAGAGGAGGATATTGGCAACATTTGGTTTCAACAGGACGGCGCTACGTGCCTCACAGCCGAAGCTACACTCGATGTTTTGCGCCCTGTTTTTGAAGATCGCATTATCAGCCGCAGAGCTGATGTCGTTTGGCCACCTCGGAGCTGCGATTTGACACCGTTGGACTATTATTTGTGGGGTGCCGTCAAAGATAAGTGTTACGCCGACAAGCCAGAGACAATTGACGCTTTAAAGGACAATATTCGTGAAGCCATTGGTGAAATACAGCTGCACACAATCGATAATGTGCTTAAAAATTGGACCGATCGTGTAGGCTACTGCATGGCCAGCCGAGGCAGCCATTTGAATGAAATTATTTTCCATTATTAACCGGAAGGATTGTACTTTCAAATAAAAAAAGAAATTTGAGAAAATATTCAGTAGTTTTTTTTATAGCATTTTCAAAAAAAAAAAAAGTTATTTGGCGGACCCTATATTTGATTTTACCCTCGTTCACCGAAAGATCCATTGTAGCCGCTTCTGCTTTAATGCTTTTGGACACTTCATTGACGTTTCGCTGTGCTCACCCAAGTGAGCAAAAATGTCATCCGCGTATGTGCAAGCAATTGCGCACACTTGAAATAGTTCGTACCTCTTGTGTTCGCCAGTGAGTCTCGTATAATCTTTTCAAGTACGATTTTTTTTATAATTCGTGCAGGTTCAAGAGTTACGCTCTTTTGATGTTTGTCACACAACCTGGACGGGGTACGAAGTACGATTTTGAAGAAGTTACATGACAGTGCGTTATCTTGCCTAAATTTTTAACATCGAAGGTCTCGGTTAATTCGTTACCGACCTTAATAGAAGAGCGAGAACTCTCCATTGTCATCCTGTACAATCGGATGAGTTTGGAAAGGATGTTAAACTGAACATGGCTTAGTATAGCTCAGTATGTGACCTTAAAATCGACAAAAAGATGAACCTATCAGATTATCAACAAAGACTTTCAGGCGTTCACAGAGTACAATCTTGTATGCGATGTTAAGGAGACTTAGTCCATTATAGTTGGCGCAGTTATAGGAGTCTCCTTTCTTATGGACTGGGCAAACGATTACATGCTTTCCTCCGAACATATTTTACAGATGAGCTGGTGCATGCGCCCTACTAACTTATCTCCAGGCGCTTTAAATAGCTCAGCAGTCAGGCCGTCTGTGCCTGCGGCCTTGTTAGCTTTAGGCTTCGAGATAACAAGCTTAATTTCATCTAGATAAATTGGACGGAATTCTCTTGTATCTTCATCCATTGCGAATAGATCATTCTGACTGACAGCGGTTTCAGATATATCATCGCCGTTATACAGTCTACAGAAGTGGTTTTTCCATATTCTAAGCATCGACGTGACTCTACTACTAGGTGTCCGTCTTCATCCCTGGGGGATTTTATCAGTAACCTGCTGATGGGAAACACTGCGAAATATGATTTTGAAGACATAAACCTCTGGGCTAGTTCTCCTTTTCTCCTCCAAGCTTCTATCTCTTCAACGATATTCAAGATCTTAAACAGAATAAACTTTATAAAACAACTCAAAGAGTAGCTCAAGCAACCCACGCTTTTTAAGCTTTAATTGCTTTAAAGACGGCCTTACTTTCGTTCATTTGTACGAATATTTACGATTTTGGAACAGGATTCCAAACTGTCTTGATAGAAGACACTGGAAGTACTAGATGTTAGAGCATGTTAAGGCGGACTATGATTCTGATCACATTCTAATCATCAACGAATTAAAAGCCACAGAAGTGGAACCTATGAATGTATTGAAAAATTCAAGATGGTAAAGTTATGGAAGCCTCGTATCCAGGGACAATACCAGTACAAAATTAATCTAGTGAAACTGTTAATCCTAACTAACTGTTGAGCGGAAGGTCTGTAGTTCAAGTCCGTCCATAGCCAGGAACAATTCCTATACAAAAAAATTGTGCACAACATTAGTTGTGAATGAACAAAATGAACGATCAAAAAAATGTTGACGAAGGCATATCACTCGCAGTAAAAGATATCTTCAAAATTCATACTCTGTGTGTGCATTTCCAGTATAACACTTTAATAACATGGAAACCAAAAAAGTTACTGTGACTCCAACCAACGTGAAAAATTCAGTCAAATCTCTGGAATCCTATCTAGCACAACCACCTTCGGAGAGTAGTGAACGAACATCTTCGACACAAACCATCTACACATCGTTCAGGTTGTGTGACAAACACCATAAGAACGTAACTCTTGAATCTGCGCGAACCCTATAAAAATAATCACCGGTTCGCCCTAATAGATGACATGGAAACTAACGACGAAGCAAGATTTAGCAAGTTTATGCTAAATACGAATTTACAGATAAGATAATGGGCTAATGATAACTATGTATAAAGAAAAATGAAACTATTCCCGAGGAATGGAATGACTTATCATTCCCGTATTTAAAAGGGTCGAACACAACTCAACAATTACCGGTTTTACAAGGAGCTATCAAATAATCTCTTAAGGAGACTGAAAATAGTCGGAGACTCCCAGTGTGGCTTCAGGAGGAACCGCTCAAATGATCAAATTTTCATTATAAGAGAGTTTCTAGAAAAGAAATGGATTTTCCAACAAACAGATTTTACTTTAACAGACTCTATAAACTGGGAAAGATTGGGTGAGGCTTGGAGTCGCGAAAAAGAGGAATAAAGGATAAGTTATAATAGGAAACGTATTATCTTAAACGTCAGAGATACACTGACGATCTGGACCTTTTGAGAGATGGTGAGAAAACAGTTAACAGAAATGCAGAAAGTCTAATAATGGCAGGAATCAAGTAGGTTTAGAAATAAATGACGAGAAAACCAAACATATGGTCACTGAACAACTTGTATCTATGCAAACTTCGCACCTGACAGTACTCAACAGACTCCCCGTCTAATATCACGGTACCGCACTGACTGTCTAAAAGTGCTACTGAAGTTCGCGAGCTTCTTCACTGTGAACGAACTATTCATCTCGCAATGTCGAAACCCATATTTTTAATACCAGTGACACTTAAGACTTGGTGAAGGAGATAAATATTGTAGATTTCGAGTCTTTGATAACAAGATCTTAAGAAGAGCCAATGGTTGAAAGCAGAATGAAGAAACAGGCGAGTGGAAAAAACTACACATTCAAGAACTTGAGAAACGCTATTCATCCCCAAGCCATGTCCGAGTAATAAAATCGCGAAGACTAAGATAAGTGGAACAGATGTACAGTGGACAAACAGTCAAATGAATAATGAGTTGAAAATCCGAGGGGGAAATACCGCCGTAGGAAGACTCTCGTGACAGGGAGGCTTGGAGAACGGTGTTCAACGAGATTCTGAACTTCTGAGGTTCAAATAGCCGGTAATATTAACAATATAGTAATAAATTTGAAACCAGATATACATACATATGTTTCCCATCAGGCTAATGGTCTATGAGTAAGGATCACTTTGAATAAATCTACCGACCAAGGCTTTAACACGAGTTCGTAGGTTATACTAAACAGGGTAATAATCGCCTTCCGTGCAACGAGCACCATCTCAACCTTACACCTAGGCTAGAGAAACCTTCTTTCAATATATTGTAGAAGTTATTAAGTAGCAGGGTCTGTATAACTAGTCGGTAAGAACTACTCCAATCCTTAAGACGGGTATAGAATGTCAGGTTATCCATCTTGGAGCTATGTACAGTCCATCAAAACGCATGTGTTTTTTTTTACAAGGAAGCTTTATGTTATAAGCTTTTGTTTAAGGCTAAGGTTGTCATAAGATTTGTTGATGCCTGACTGAGAAATGCCTGGCATCAATGTTCTGTTCAAGAGAGCACGCTTTTCTTTGGGCTTAACAATCTTCTGCTTCTAATCCACTGGACTCTATTGTTAGCCTTCTATTTGGAGACTATTGCAATATTCAAGTTCCTTAAGATTCGAATAGAACTCCACAGATTTTAGAGAAATACCTTTATGAGCTTTTTTCGATCGAATTTTGTCGAGCTGATGGATGGGCATATACCCGTACAAAGGGATAAAAGGCTGAAGCAGTCGCAAAATGAGTACCTTAAGTGGTAAGGTTGTGCTTCAACTTTTTTAAAAACAGGAAAATATTTTGAAGACTCACATCGGGCTTTATTCTATTTCCCGAGTCTTCTTTAGGCAACAAATGTCGGTATTTTCAAAAAGTAACGAGAATTATTTTACGAAGGAATTAGTCTGATTCTCTCGACTTTTTCTTTGCTTAAATTGTAAATATCCCCGAAATCTGTTACTTAACATGTCTTAAACATGCAGGTGGATGTATTTGCAGGGCACGTGGTTAGTCAATTTGCTTGTTTAGTCTGCTGTCATGAAAGTTTGATGTCTGTCGGAGATTTTTCTATTTGAGCAAATGGAAGATCCTATTCCGGGCGCGTTTTATTCGTCGAGTAATAACATATTGAAGGGGGAGATGGGCTCGGACATAGAGAGTAAAGTTGTTGATTGCTCTCAACCTGGCGAGATGCCAGCAACGATCCTTGTTTCAATGTTTCAATGTCCGGGTCAAGTTGACATACAGCCTCCTCGGAGCGCCCTCTGGATTGCCTCTTTAACAACCATTGGGAAGTGAACAAATGCAGCTACACGACTCCGACCAGACTGGCGGTTGTACGACGGGCCAACAATCCGCCCACGTAAAAAAAACTAAGTTATGAATGAGCTAAATGCCTCGGATACGGACGGATACGCGACGATGACACTGCACGAAAAAGGAACACGATTTGCGAGTTTGCTCCTGGAATGTCAGAACTCTGTGCACCCCCGGAGCTTCTCATAAACTGGAAAGAATCCTCACGCAGTACAAGATGCATATTACTGCGGTCCAGGAAATACGCTGGATAGGAAACGGTATGATGAGGAAATTTATTACAGCTGTCACAAAAGATTGCCCATATTGGGATGCAGTTAAGTTCGAAGGTCATCGACTTTAAACCTATAAGTGATCGCCTGGCTGTTATCCGCATCAAAGGCAGATTTTACAACATCAGCCTCATACGTGCACACGCCCCTACCGAAGAGGCTGAAGACCCTATCAAGGAGGTAAGGAGAACAACCTTGACGGAGTGATCGGAAAGCACAGCCTAAACGATACAGCAACAGATAACCGCTTCCGACTCACGGACTTTGCGACAGCTCGTAATACGGTGATAAGTAGCACAAGATTCTCTCGTTAGCGAAACACACAGCAACTCTGGATGGTCGAATCGCCAACCAAATCGACCATGTGCTCATTGACGCGAGACACTCGTCAAACATCCTGGATGTGCGAACATTCAGGGGATAAATGTCGACTCCGACCTGAACCTCGTAGCAGCAAGATTCAGAGCTCGACTGTCCAATGTCAGAAAGCTGCACCAGCCCACCATGAGGAGGTTCGACATTGAACGTCTGAACACAACGGAGGTTGGCAGAGTCTATAGGAAACAACTGAGCGAAAGACTTTACGGTATGCCTACATCGAACACAAATGCCAACAGTATGTGGCTGCATTGCTGCTCAGCCATTCAGGAAGTAGTCGAGACCACCTTAGGCTACCTTCCACCCCCGACAAGAAACCCGTTGTACGATATAAAATGTGAACAGAAAAAGGCAGTATCAAAAGGCGCTACAACGAAAAACCAGGGCAGCACAAAAGGAGTACCGAGCCAGAAAAAGGGAGGAGAAAAAACTACTGCGACAAAAGAAAATAATTTTCGCGGCCTCCCAGCTCAAGGATATCAACAAGTCTAGGGATAAGCACACAATTCGAGCCGTTTTATAAGAAAGCCAAAGGCCTTGCAGGAGGCTTCAAGAAAAGCACCCAACCTCTTCGAAACTGCGAGGCTAATGTTGTCACCGACCCGAAGGGAATAGTGGAGCATTTCCAGCAGCTGCTTAAAGAGCATGACTCCAGCCGCTGAAGTAGTCCTCCCGCTCAGAATCGAAGAAGTCGGCACAGCCATTCACAAGCTGAAAAACAACAAGGCCACAGGCTCAGATGGCTTGCCATCAGAGCTCTTCAAGGCTGGCGGCGATTTTCTGGTAGGGAGCATGCACCAGATCATCTGCAGAATTTGGGAAGATGAAAACATGTCCGATGACTGGAATACCATCTCTATTTGCCCCATCCACAAAAAAAGGTGATCCCAAATGCTCATACTGCCAATCTTACTGTACGAAGTCGAAAGCTGGACAATAAGCAGGACAGCGGAGCTGATTTTGGGTTCTTTCGAAAGAAAAATTCTGCGCCGGATATTTGGTCCTGTCCGTGAGGAAGGTGAATGGAGGAGAAGGCGAACTGTACGAGCTGTACAAAGATGTTGATGTAGTCTCGAAGGCAAAGATCCGTCGACTACATAGGCACGGGCACATTGAGCACATGAACACCAACGACTCCAAGCATCTTGGTTCGAGAAGAAGAGGAAGAACCTCCGGTATAAAGACCGGTATAAAGTAATCGCGGATGTTAGACAACTTGGTCTTGACAACTGGAAGCAGCGTGCCCGGGACCGTCAAGGATGGAAGGCAGCCATAGCCCAGGCTCAAATACTCCATGGATCGCTAAGTTGTTGAGTAATTAAGTAATAGCATATTGTAGATCTGAATAGTTTTTCAGCAATTTCTCGCGGCCTCGTTAGTAACCTGGTCTCCACTCTTCAATGGTGCACATGAAGAGTTGGCATTTTGGTAGATCAGTGACACCTACGTCCCAGGTTGTTGATGCGAAAACTAAAAATTCTTTCCAATCTTCAACCAAATATTTGGAAAAAAATTACAATACAATCGAAATATTTGACTTCTGTTTTGAAAAACTAGGCCCGTTATTAGCTTAGTCCCAAATGCACAAACAAACTTTATTTACAAAGTTGCTCACGGCTACCTCCTTAATAATCTGCCACTTGTCAGCTTCAGTTGTAAGCACAGCGGGAGTGCTTCCCGCTCACCGGCACACATGTACAGAATCGTACCCGAAATCATATGATTCTTGAATGCCTTTTCCCAATCCGACACGTCGAATTGAATCAAGTGTTTCGTGTTCCATGTTCCGTGTTTTCCGTTTTCACTGCTGGTCCAGCATGGAGGAGAGAAACAGAAAAAAAAAAAAAACAAAAAATAAAAAGAAAAAACAGAAAAAACCTGTGAAACTTGTTTAATCACTAAACCGGGATCGGCTTTTATCTTCTTCATCGCAGATATTTAATTCCCTTGGATACGAGTACGTCAACGAAATCTGCTTATTTTTGTTTTCTTCTCTTCGTTCTTAACACGCTATCATGACAACATGACACGCCTTCCCGGTTGTACGATCGACCCCCTCTGTGGCCATTACTCGCTCTCATCAGCAAGCCAGCAAGCAATAAAGCCTAACTGCATACGCCAACTATCCGGTACTTGGGTTGTGTATCCACGGCAGATAATGTATCTCCGTCGAGGTTTTGGCGCACACGCAAAAGGGGGTTCGCGACTGCAAAATAAAAGAAGGACGAGAACCTGTTGATAATTACACTAGAACGGGGGTAAGTCCATACCAGCGTGCACTCATTCGAATACTCGTTTACTAGTTTTCGATTTTTCGTTTTTATTTTGCTTTTCTTACTCATGTTCTGCTTGCACTCTCGCTCGGATATGCTAATGTTAGTTTCCACTTGGATTGGTTATATAACGCGTACAGGGAGCTTGCAGCAGCAGGAGGAAGAGGAAGAGGGATGAAAGCAATTATAAAAAAAATTGAAACTGGCATGTAGGCTCACGGTGCAGTTGCACGTAACACATACTCGTACACCGCCTTATGCACATGCCTGTCATGGACTCGGATACGTTCCCGAGCCCGTGCTACAGTGACGGGGGCTTGGTAGTGAATCATAAAGTAATTAATTCTTGTCACTGCTCCATTGTGGATTTTTCTTAATGCGTCGCGGGGAGGGGAGGTGAGGGCTTTTCTTCGTAGCCTCTGCTTAGGTTTTAATGTTAATTTCATTTTTGTTTTTGGTTTTTCTTGCGGCGGGAAATAAATTTCAATTATTGCGCTTTTAAGGGGAAACTAATGTGATAATCATGTGACGGCGCAGTCAAGTGCGGTTAGTGTACACGCTAAGGATACGGATGTAGTGTCAGAATGAGTGTGTGCTTTGGTTTACGGATTGTGCGGAATATTTTGTGACAAGTTGCGGCTGAATTTATAGGGTTAGGAAACGATAGCGTTAACACTGGTTCCTCTCGTGGCGTGTTGCAATCTGGTTTAATAGGAATTTCTAAGTTGAAGTTGTCGAGGTTGAGTTGCTGTTGGGGTGTCCAACTCAATGCAATTGGTACAGAACCGTGAACTGAAAAATATATAACTTAGGCCTGAGATAAGACAAGAAATATATGTATGTATGTAGCCATTCTAGATGGCAAGCTAACAACCGTTTTAATTTTGCAGGCCTTCAACGGAACAGTAGTGGCTTTAATTGACACGAAATTCATAGTTCACCCGACATTAGTGTCTAAGTTGAGCAATTTATTTCTCTAGCAGACTACGTAGTGCTGCAGTTCACTCGCTCAAGTGAGGGTACTTGGCGAAAAGAGTAACTGCGGATGGAAGTAAATTTAGGTGAATCGTTTCTGACTCCTTCTCTCAGCGTTTTACATGGTCTCCATCTGATACTCCCTTTAGTACTAAAATCGCTGTCGCATATTTCCAATCCTCTATTTTACTCCTGTAGGTAGTACACGGTAGTACCAATCCCATAAAAAGGAATACGTCAAGTTCCTCTTAAGTGTCTTTGGGGCGCGTAATACTCGGGGTACTACAGGGTTCCGTTTTCAGACCTGTACTACTTTAATTTTTATTAACGTTCCTTCTGGATCAATTCTGCACTGCATTGTAATAATGTACACTCGTTTGATGGAGGAATGTGTTGTTCGGGTTGGTGTAAAGGGTGCCAAATACAAGTTTCTTTTTAAAAATGCAATAAAATGAACAAAATTAAGTTTTTCCCCATGTATTGTGGCTTTATTAGTAAGAACAAACATTTCTAAAAAAAGTCGGTTAATATACATAGCTCTGTAACGCCGATCGTTGACCGAAACGTTGTTCCCAGCCACATTTTCGAAGAAAAATGGTCTATTGATGCCACCACTCCACGATCCGCATTAAACTTTCACTCTCTGCGAATGCATTGGCTTCTCAAGGTGTGGGTTTTCCGAGCCCCAGATGCGGCAATTTTGTTTGTTAACGTAGCCGCCGAGATGGAAATGCGCCTCGTCAGAAAATATGATTTTTCGTCCAACATCGTTGTCCAGTTCAAGCTGCTCTAAGGCCCGAACTGCGAAGCGATAACGAAGCGGATGGTTGCGTGCCTTCAATTGCTGAGTCAATTGGACCTTGCAAGCGAAAAACCCAGATCTTTGTGCAGAATTCTCCTTAGGCTAGTGCGTGAAATGTTGCGCTGTTGAGAGCGATGGCGAGTTGATGTTCGTGAATTGAGGCTCACACTCTCAGCCACATTCTCATCTGTGCTCACCGTACGACGACGGGGACCATGAACGTTGTCCACTTGCATACCAGTCTCACGAACTTCTTGCACAAACATGCGTACAGCAGTCGCAGTGGGTGCTTCATTTCGGCAAAAATTTCTTTTTAAAAAACGTACTGTTTGGGATACACAGCACTCACTTTGGAAATAAGTTTTCAATATTTCCCAATGTAGTTCCAGCGTAAAGCGATTCATTTCGTTCCGCGGTGGTATGATACTGACTTTCTGTCAAGATTTTGAGCGGCAGACAGCTGCCAGTATCAAGATAATCATGATTTAAAAAAAAAAACACTATATGGCTTAGTCTTTGTACCTACTGAGTATCCAGAACAGGTGAGGAGCGTCGTGGCGCAGTGAGTAGTGTGTCGGCCGCTGGCGCAAGATGAGCGAGTTCGGATCCCGATAACACCAACACCATCGAATGATTCTTTCGCGGCATCCCTCCTCGGCGGAGTACCGGCAAAACCCTCCGTTGTACACATGGCTTGAAAACGCTTCTCGGCTCTCGCCGTTCGGAATGAACATAATTCGTAAAAAACAAATCGCACACAACATAAGTGAAGAAAAAAAGCTTGGATTGTGTCTGTCTGGCAGTACAATGGACCAGTATTTGTGTCTGAGTGCTCCAACAGAAGATGGCAGAAGCCTCCAAAAAAATCCAGAACAGGTCTACTGGAACTAAGCATCCCAAAACTAAGGCTGTGATCGTCTTGAGAATTTAGTTTCTTAAATTTTTTGGTTGTTTTTTTTTCAAAACCATTCGATTCCCAAATATAGTAAAATACTAGAGTTACAGCATTAGCTCAGTCGAAAGCTGCTAATACAGTCATTGAAGGAAGAAGATAAAATTTGCTCCAATATTAGCTGAAATGTAAAAAGTTGTAGTCTCATACGTGATTGATTTGATTGATTTATTTTTTATTATTTCATTCATACAATTTAGGTAAATTTACAATGATTACCCGCAAAGCGAAGTGCTTATCTGCAGGTGGTTGAATATCTTTATAAATAAGACTTAGTTTTGAAGTGAAATTTGTTACTTTTTAAAGTTGTATATTACTAAATGTATTTATAAAACATGTTTATTATATTTTCATTTGGAAGTTTCATACTCAATTTGTTTAATTTTATTACTTAATACAATATACATCAAGAAAGTATTTTCTTATTTCCTTTTTTCGCTTTTTAAAATTTTGAATGTTTCTTAAATATTGCGGAGTTGCATTTAATATTTTTGGTATAAGATGACGTAATTCACGTTTTCCATATATGTTATAAAATTCCGGAGTATCTAGCATTCCTTGAGCTCTTCTTCAGGTGTTTAAGTTGTGACGTACATGCTGCAGAAATCTCTGGTCGTTCATGTAGTTTATTAGAGATGTCATCTGGAAAATTGCGTTAACATCTAATACCTTAAAATGCAGATGGGACGATCTTATAATTTTCACGATGCGATGTTCAGTATCTTTTCCAGGTGTGTCTTCGATGCGTTTCCCCAGGCCAGGATTCCATACTTGATTCTAGTGACTACTAGTGAGTAGTACACCTGTTTTTGAGCTTCGAAGTTAGAATACCTTTTAAGATAGGCCATAGCAAAGAGTGAGCTCTTAAGCTGAAGCCGAAGAGCATTTATATGCTCGCGCCAGAGGAAATGCTCGTCTATAATTACTCCCAGATACTTGGTGTGTTTGACAACTTCTATGGATCGGCAGTTTGTCGACCATGGACAGCTTTGGTTCCTATGATATATCTTGACGTCATCTTTCGGTTTCGATGGCATGCGTATGTGCATCACTTTTGTTTTTGCTGCATTAATTATGAGAAACAGCATCAAATTCTTTTTGTAGTATTTCTACGGCCGTGCTTACATTTTTGTGTTTTACAATGATTGCTATGTCATCCGCATATGCATAAGAAGTACTAGTTTTGAAGACTCTCAGAAGTTCGTTCATATAGAGTATAAATAGTATAGGGCCCAGCTTAGATCCTTGTGGAACACCATACACACTAGGTTTTTCTTGGCTAGTGATTTTTGATATCACTACCTTCATCGTT
Organism: Merodon equestris; assembly: GCA_958301585.1. Classification (NCBI taxonomy): domain Eukaryota; kingdom Metazoa; phylum Arthropoda; class Insecta; order Diptera; family Syrphidae; genus Merodon; species Merodon equestris. Next base: position 114,014,556 of record OY284416.1, read on the forward strand.
CTATCATTTAGGTAACTTTTAAGCCAATTTTCCAATGGGTTCGCAGGCCTATCCTGTTCACACTTTCAATAAGCTTCCCATGCGTTAAAGTATCGAATGCTTTACTAAAGTCAATGAAAAGGACAAGCACACTTTGGTTTTTATTTAGACCTGCATTGATTACATTCGTAAACTCTCCCAGGAGCTTCTCCGTACTTTTATTTTTCTGGAAACCGTACTGATTTGGATGTAGAATTTGGTGTTTTTTAATAAAATTATTAAGCCGTTTTACAATAATTTCCTCCAGACACTTTTCGACAGCTGATAGTATTGCTATGGGTCTGTAGTTTTCTGTTTTATTTTTTTCACCGTTCTTATAGATTGGCCGAATAATCGATGTCTTCATTAGTTTTGGTACGCAAGCTTGTGTTATACTGCGATTGATTATTGCCTGTATAACGGGGGCAATAAAACGGGCATTGATTTTGAGATCGATCGGTCTTATGTTGCCTGCTCCAGGTCCTTTTTTGGCATTCAATTGACACAACATTTGAAATATTTCATCAAGATTGGCTTCTTCAATATATATACTCTGCTCTAACCGCAAATTCTCGTGGCTTGATGTTTTGGTTTTGCATGCATGCATAATTTGTGATGTCTGGTTTGAGAATTGCACTGCAAATTTTTCCACTACGTCATTTAAGTTTTCGTCCATAGCTAAAAAGTTATTATTAATAGCTTCATCAAGTGAAGGGATCCTTTTCCCCATAAGTTCGTTTATCACCTTCCATGTTCTTCTAGGATCATTCTTGGCATTTACAAACTCTTGCTTGTAGTAGTTGATTTTGGTGTCTTTAATTTTTTTATTTACAAGACTTCTGGCATTTTTATATTCCACTTCGTAACTTTGACTTCTTGGACTGTTTTTCCATCTTCTGTAGGTCTCGTCTCTCTTTTTACACATTGCAATTATTTCATTCGTAATCCAGGGTTTCTGTTTTATTTTCCAAAACGAGAATGACAAGATAACTGATATTTTGTGACCTCATATGCAACACATGTACCTGGAAGACATGTGGTCTTCCACATGTATGGCAACCATACATCGATCGTTACATTGTAGTTTTTGCAAGAAAACTTCCAAGAAATTATATTTCCAGAAGTGGTGATGTGAAATGATTATGCGATTAACGTCCGTAGATTTTTTTGTCCGGGGGTACGTTAACCCTTTATTTATGTGTGTACTATGATGGACGCGTGAATGCGTCTTGGCAAGAAAAGGACTTATTAATGTATTAACTGATAAAGACTTTATTATTACATATTAGTATTACCAGCCATTTGGAACTCAAAGCCTTGTTGATAACCCATCATCAAACTTCATGAGTGTGTACCTTCCATATTTCGCTGTTCTGTTCCATCCCTTCTAGATCCTTCCTTATATTGTTCTCCCATCTACTGTGCGGCCTTTCTGAAGGTATTTTTCATATGAGTTATCTACTCACTTTTCTTGTCGGCTCTTCGTCCACTGTCCATTTGTTTTAAGTGTCCTGCCCATCTTAGTCTTCGCGATGAAGAAGAATAAACTATTGACGAATATTTATCATGAAGGAAACTCGCTCAAGTTTGTGATTTTTTTATTCAGAAAATCTATTAAACCTCATAATTAAACTCATACACAATCGTAGTCAAGCAAGGACTCACCTATAAGTTATGAAGCCTCGCTTACCTACTTTTTTAATAAGCCTTTTAATAATAATAACTTGTATCTAACTTAACGTAAAGAGGGTACCATAAATCCTTTAAAAACAAGCTCGTTCTACCGAAGCAAGCTCAGTGAGCTCATTACAAGTGTAATTCAAAAGACAGCTTATGAAATACTTTTTACAAGTCTTTCTTGCCACATTGGAGCCTTTGGAAGTGGCGAAACTGAAATGGTATAAGCTTTGGCTATACTGTACGATAAGAAAAGAATTGTCCTGGGATAAAGTCTATAGTCTTGTGACTTACCTTTTGATCCCTCGTCTTATGTGAAATAGAGTCTTGTGACTTGCCTTCTGATCTCTTGTCTTGTCTGAAACATATTGTGACCCACTGACCACACATTTAAATCTTGTGTAACCTTGCAAAACTCATATTTATAGACGTTTTCGAAGAGTCCTTCTGTATAGTGGAATATTAAGCCGCATAGTGGTATTGGTAAAGTATAACCAGCCTTTTTTGTTTGATTTGACGCCCCCACAAGGGCACTTTATTAGCTTAATGCAAGCCTTAACAAAAAAAAAATAACTTAATTGACTTATTAACTAGGTGACAGGGTGGAAACGATTATGGAGAGGGTGAAGGGTTGTGGTATAGGGCAATTCTAAGAATGGACTTTTTGGGGTGAAGGTCAAAAAGATTGGTGTTAGCTTTGCGCAGCATTCTGGACACTGGTTCGTGGTAGCCATAATTTGTGTGGTGAGTGTTTATACGGAAAAGGGGCATGGACCGAAGATTACATGGGTTGGTGTTAAGGGAAATCATGTGCAATAATGGGGGGCTGACAATGTTACCGCTGAGAAGGTCGTGAATAAATAAAATATCTGCAACATCGCGTCGTCCTTTAATGGGTTGGAGGTTGATTAATTTTAGGTGATCCGTATAAGGTGGTAAGTTGAGAGGGTCAGCAACGTAGGGAAAACGAACGCGTAGTGTGGGATTCGTAAGAAGGGGACCATACTTGGCTAGCATATTCGAAAAGGGGCCTAACGAAAGTAATGTATAATGTTGTCGAAATTGAGGCGAAAATGGAGTTCACGGTCGCAAATAAGCCCTAGATCAATCAAAAAGTTGACAAGGGGAACAGTTTCATTACGAATAATGTAGGTTCTGGGTGGTGAGGAAGAGCGCTTGCGGGAGTTAGTGATGGCTTGGCATTTACTGATATTGAGCTCTAGATGGTTTTTTTGACACCTAGTAGTGACCTGTTAAAGTCCAATTGGAGAGAGCATGAGTCAACAAGAGGAGATATGTATTTAAATATTTTCATATCATTGGCATATATGGAGAGCTGAGAGCTCAGAATAACGCTGTCAACATTATTAATGGTTAGAATAAATATCCGAGATGACTACCTCGCGGGACACCTGAGGTAGAACTAATTGGATCAGAGATAGAAGATCTGAAGCTAACGTTATATTGACGATCTTCAAGACAAGATTTGATCCATGAGGTGAAACCGGGAGAGAAACCGAGGGCAGTGAGCTTGAGACATTTGGTGAGACATTTTGTCAATTTTTGCCTTGAGCCTCATCGAGTTGGGGCGAAATTCCGAACATTCGTACATACATTTAAAGATTTTGGTAAAGATATTCTTTCAACGAGAAATTAGTTCCACTTTGGGTCAAGGCAATTCTAATTGTTTTATGAAGTCTATAAGCCGGTTGAGTATGCTTTGTTCTTCCTTACCTTTTTGTGGGTTCCTTTATATCCACGATCTTTCCTTCTTCATTTGATTGTAAACTATGCTCGCGAAGGTGTCTTACTACTTCCATTTTTTCGATTGATATCTTTCGGGTCTATTCAGCTTTGTCAGCAATGCGCTGAATATAGTTTTGAGCGTCTCCAAAACTTGGTAGACTATCCTTCCTTTTAATCGGCTAATTTGGGGGTATTCGACTTAAAAAGATTAAGTGTGATTGCTACCTTGAAAATGCATTCGTTTTTACTTTTCTAGCGTTTATGTGAGCGTGCTCCGTTCGATCCTTCTCGACTTGTCTCCTCCGGTGTCTAGTGTCTTAGATTTTCTTGGACGGATCGGTGATTTTAGGACGTATGTTAGAGTTCAATAAACGTTTGGTGAATAATGGATTGTGCGTCGAATATAGAAACATTTGTCTACGAAATAACGTCATCAAACATTCAAATTTTTGCTTGTGGGAAACGTGTGATCTTCTCTGGGTTCCAATGGTCAAAAAGAGTTTCATATGTGTCTTGTTTAGCTGCATGAGCTTGACTATATTTATGGTCCCATCAAGGGTATGTTTTTTTACTGCCGCTCTTTGCAAATTATCACACCAGAGGCAGCGTTCTTGATGGCAAAGAGGTTTCTATTTACATCTTATATGAGTACGAGCAGTGTTCAAGAAGTAAGAGGAATTTTGTGAATTCGGGGTTGAATTGTGTGCAGAAAATAGCTATATGATGACCGCCGTGTGGAAGATGATTTATTTCTTTGTGTAAAATATGGACACATCGCATTAAGTTTTGCATATGGTCATCGTGAAGGTCACATCATATTAACAGTAGCGGCTCTATAGAAAAATGGCAACATTTTTTATATGGCTAGAAGGTGCCGATAGCTAACTTAATAGAGTTTGGTAGACTGTGTTGCTTATGCTGCTTTGGGAATTCTATACCTGTAGTTAGTGCATAATTGAGCTACCTGAGTGAAGGACTTCCTCAGCCCGGTAGTGCATTCTTTATTGTGTCCTTAGTCGTCTTAGTGGTGGTGAACCGTTTAACTGATAATTTGTTACCCACACTCCTCCTTCTGTAAATATGTAAATAAACAAAATCAAATTAAGGCTAACCTGAACCTAACTGCAGAACCCTACCCGCGGATTTGAATTCTATCCGAGTTACGATGATACCATAATCTCGCCATCCGCCCATGAATATGTACTTTGTGCAGTTAGCCACCTACCTCTTTCCGTTTACAAGAAAAACTCATTTCGAATCAAATCAGCCGAAATTTACGATCCGAACTGCGTGATCTGTAACAATAACACCCGTCGAAACAATTTAGCCCCACCATCGACCATCACTTAAGCATTCTAAGACGGCATTTCAAAGAATACGCGTAAAACCGGACGATTTTCGAATTCCCAAAAAACCTCTTTCTGTTCCGTGATTGAAATAGACCAAAAGCAAAAGTCACATAAAAAAAGTGTACACCGAACGTGTTCCGTTTTATTCATGAAGAAGAAGGAAACCAACACCTAAGTCGTCGAGGAAAATGTCGCCGCGACTACCACACACGGTTGTCCTTAACCAGAATCGAATCGAATACTCAATTTCCTCTCGCAATTAGCACACACACGGTTTTTGTTTTTCCTGTCGTGCTTGACTCCTCAAGACGCTGATTGATTCCCCGAATGCTCCACACCGATCACGGGCAGAAGGAAGACGAGGCGGTGTGACAAGAGCAAGGAAACTTTCCGATAGATTGACGCTAGCGCGCCGTAAAATGTCAAATAATTGAGATCCTAAAAAAAGAAAAGTCATGTACCCGTATCCGTAGCCCCTGTTGTGCCGTTTTGACTTAAATGCCTGTCAATACGACGTAAATACTCGTACGGACTCGTACCATGGGCCACGGTACTGTTTTGGATTTGATTTTATTTTCACGAGAAGTGAAAGTAAATTTCTTTTGCTCTTGTGTTACGGATTTGCATGGGATGGATTTGTTGATGTGGCGTAGCCGCCAAACAACCATCCAACAGCCTGGTAATACGCGCATTTCGCTAGAATGTCAACTAATCTGTCTACAAAGGCAACGCAACATACTAGTGTCTTACCTAATAGCGCATTATACTATCTCGTTCTAGGTGCCGCTTATTCTACTGTATCTAGGTATGTAGACATCTCTATTTGGCTTAGTGACAATGGTGAAAATGCTTTGTTTCATCTGTTAGATACCGAAACGATGAACGTGAGGTTGTCGTTTGTTTTTCTTACGAAATTAATTCATTTTGTCTCGATCAATAACCCCGAAATGCGAACGAGACTGTGTCTGTTAGGATTTTCGTTGTATCTTTGTTGTTCTCATCTGGTTTTAAGAGAAACTAAGGTATCCGCGATACACGCGTAGTCTTTGGTTGTTTGGGGAACTGACAATAGAATTCCTGAAATCTGGGATATGCAGCATAAGTTAATGAATTCTGATGGCAAGCCACCACTATGAAGCGGCGGACAATGCTCTTTGGACAAATCGATCGATCGATGAGGATCGAAAGGGATGGCAAGGGAATCGATCGGATACGTACATACATATGTAGATACCTACTCTATTTAGTGAATATGAGGGCAACATTAGCTTTTCTTTATTTTTCGTTCTTCTTTGGGGGTTCAATGATCTTGGGAATTTGTGTTGCGAATGAAGTCAGAAGGCAATAAAAGAATTCGTATTCGGAAGGAGAAGCTAATTGTGCGCCAGATAATCGGTGATCGGTGATCTCGCATGGGAAGGAAGTAAAGTAATTTGTAGAGCAGTCAAGCTAGTTATAGATACTTGTCTCAATGAGGGCCAGCTTATTGTATGAACGACTTACAGATTTCAATTGGCTTTACCTCTGGCATTGGGCTTCCTAGCATGATCAGAAGAGGCATCATGTCGTCGGCATTCGGCGCATCTACAATGTTAACCTAGGAAAATCTTATTGAAATACTCGTATTATAAGTTTCAACTTGTTCTCTCAAGTAATTTGCTTACACGAATTTTTGTAGTAATCGTCTTGGGTGTTTTTCCTTAAAAGAGATAAACTTGAATATCGTGTGGTCAAAAAATTCTTCGTTTGGGGCGAAGTCGTCTTCGTTAACGACTTAGGAAATCCACTTATTGCTTATGGCGACTCTGCTCTTTCGATGGCAATTGTTAAAAACCTGGCAGCTGAATTCAAACGTGGTCGAGAATCCTTCGAAAATTACCCACGTGGAGTAAGGCAAAAAACCGCAACCACACCAAAAACCATCGAAACAATGCACAATAATAGATGATAGGCTAATTAAGCTGAGCTGGCTGAGGCTGTAATATTTTAAAAAGGATTAGAGATGCCAAAGCTCTACGCACACATTGGTGACACATTGGTTGAATGCCGATCAAAAGCAAATACACAAACAATTTTCGTAGCTGGATCAGTCCAATTTTGCGTGGCGATTTGTCACCGTTGATGACCCACCACTAAACCCGAGAAATGAAACAGCAATTTAAGCAGTGCCAAAAAGGTCTTTGGCAAAAGGTCGTAAAAGGCAAACAAATATTACTCCAACCTTTTTGACCAGCTAAATGTCGAAACTGGCGAGAAGAGGCCTGGCCTGAAGAAGAAAGAAATCATCTTTCACCAGGACAACGCACCTGTCCACAAGGGTGCTTTAGCGATGGAAAACAATTTGGGTACGAGTTGCTCGATTCTCCCTCCTATTCTCCTGATTTGGCAACCCAGACTTCCATCTGTCCCCAAACTTGAAGAAATTTGTTTCTGGGATCCAATCAAGAAGTTGAAAGAGCCTTCCGGGCTTTCACTTCCGGGGAGGAATTCTGATGTTGGGGAAACGCTGGACCAAGTGTACCGAAGTCAAGGCAGATTCTTTTGGAAAATAGAACTTTTTAATTGAAAATCGCCCTTGCCCTCAAAAAAAAAAGCAACTGAAACATACAGAATCCTTATTGAGATTTACGGTAAATATGCATTGAAGAAAAAGAGCATTCAGGTGCACCAAGCAAGTTGGAAGACGAAGAATTGAACGCACTACTTCATGAAAATTCGTGTAAGACACCAAAAACCTAAACTTGTAAAATCATTACATGTAAATTACACAATAGTTTCCAAGTTTGGAGGTATTAGGAATGATTCAGAAGCGAGGATATAGGGTGCCGTACGAATTTAGTCGAGAGACGAAAAGGTAAAGACATAGAAACGGCAGAAAAGTTAAGATTTTTTTGCATCGAATTGTGAGTGGAGCGTATAAAAAGTTGATTCTCTACGTAAACCTAAGCGTAAAAGATCGTGGGATAAGACGGTCCAGATGGTTCGAAGACACTGCTCAGATGCAGTGTGAGATCAGCAGGGTGCTCCAGCCGAACGAAACCATCGCGAGAGACCGCTATCGGCTGCAATTGATGAGTTCGAGCCGAGCGTTGAAAGAAAAATGAAAAAAGGTCGCTATGCTAGCAGAGACGTAGCCAGGTGATTTTGCCACATGAGAGAGTTCAGCCACATATGCCGAAATCGATGAAACCTACTATGAAACCCTTAAATCGAGTCCGCTGTGTTCACATTGCCCTTTCAATTGCTTCGCTCAATGTCACATGGCCTGGCTAACCTCCATTCTTAAAAAGAATCCAAAAAATTAGTCGATTCCTGAATAGCCTCAAAAGACGTGTTGTACTACCATAGAATTGGGCAAAAGTTGTGACTAGGGTGAAAAAACAACAAGAACTTATTCAAGATTCCTACGTATATTTCTTAAAATTAGTTCTTACAACAGCAGGATTATGAAACTAGCAAGGCTTATAGTAGATATAACTGTTTTGGATAAAATGGTTTGGTGCTGGTGACAGCAGGTCTAAATCTTATACTCTCTTTGCCGAGATAGGATGGTCTCCATCGCTAGAGCTTCTCCACTTTACATCACATGGATGCTCTGACTAAAGGAGCAGACATTGACTAGTTTATGCCACGACTTTCAAGTACTAAGGATTCTATAGAATTTGGTGTGAAATATGGAGAATGGGCTGTTGATACTCAATAATATGCTGATGAACCCTCCTCTCCGCTCGGTATTTGCCTAAGCGTTTTGTTTTACCCACGACTACGACTAGGGAATAAGTAAGGCAGAAGGACCCAAAGAAAGTGAGTAATGGCACCTCGCTAAGGGTCGTAAAAACCATCAAAATTCGTCTATTTATACAATTCCTAAGACAGACTTTGCCTCACCCAGTAGTTCACAACCCTTCTTGTACATACATATATGGGATAGTGTGATATGAGACGTATGAACGTACAAAAGAGTGGCAAAATAAGATAAAAAAAGAGCGGCCACCACAAAACCTTCCACGACAAGGTGCAAAGATTATTTGTATGTTCGATATCCCTGATGAGCTCACCAGGTTATATGGAATAGCCAGGGAAAACTCCCGCTAATTACCTATTCAAAGTCGGTAGCCAATTTATTGAGGTCTTCTATTTCAAAAAAACAGTGATACGATAGTAGATACGATTTCAACTACCAACTTGCCATTGAACCCATGACCTTCCCACCGGTAACATTGACAGCCCCTCATTGCTGCACATGATTCCCCTTGACATCAACCCACTTAACCTTCGGTCCATGCCCCTTTTCCGTATAAACACTCACCGCACAAATTGTGGCTACTACGAACAAATGTCCAGAATGCTACGCAAAGCTAACACCAATCTTTTCGACCTTCATCTCAAAAAGTCCAGTCTTAGAATTGCCCTATACCACAACCCTTCACCCTCTCCTTAATCGTTTCCACCCTGTCACCTAGTTATTAAGTTAATTAAGTTATTGTATATTTTTTGTTTGTTAAGGCTTGCATTAAGCTAATAAATTTCCCCTGTGGGGGCGTCAAGTCAAATCAAACTGATGAAAACTTAATCAGTTCTACCCTATATACCCAAGATATTCATCATATAGCCATCTATCAAAAAATTTCAGATTCGATCTCTTTAGGCCGAAAATATGCCGACAGCAGACTAAACATCCCGTCTGGCTAGCAATATGCAATGTCTATTAATCAGTATGTTTCGGATATGATAATTAACATAACAAAGAAACCAAGTGAATCAGACTGACAAATCTCGCGAAATTTTATAATTCCCGTAACTTTTTGAACATACCTAGGTGTGAGTTCAGCCTTCAAAAATCGAAACTCCTTTCATATTCTTAGAACGCCAAAGCTCAACATAAGTCCTGTTAAAGATGAACTGATACTTATCCTTGCTGGCTAATGTGTCAACTCCTTTTGCCCAAACCACTACTTTTTCAATCGTTTCAGCTTTTAGCCATCTGCTCCATAAAATTCCTTATAATTGTTGTTACAAAAAAAAAATAATCTGGCTCGACCACATGGTGTAGCAGCATGTAGGACAACACTCAATTCCATGTCAATTCCTACTCTCACTTTCCAGTTGAGCTTCCTGTCGAGTATCACGTCAAGGTATTTGGCTTGGTCTGCGAATCTAAGGTAATTTGAGGAATCTGCCGTTTTCTTGTGAATAAAACTAGCTCCGTTTTCAAGCCCGCACTTTTCTGCCCAATTGGCCAGTTTGCCTAGGCCTGTTTCAATCAAATCTTGGGAGATGTTTCCCCCTGACTGCTAGTGCAATATCGTCTGCATATGCAATGCCTTTGCACTCGCTGTCCTCCAGAAATAGGAGTATTTCGTTTATAACCAGCACCCACAGTTGCGATGATAATACTCCTCCTTGTGGTGTGCCACGTTTTACTGCCTTTTTTGTTTGGTAGCAGCCAAATTTCGAATGAATCAACCTGCTTGAAAGCATTTGTTTGCTTTTACCATTAACCTCTAGTTAGCTTAATGCATTGGTGATGGCTAGTGGTTTTATGTTGTTGGAAGCTCCTTCAATATCGAGGAAGGCAATCATGGTGAATTCTTTCTTGCAAAGTGATTTTTCAACGGTTCCAACTATCTACGCCCTCTGGGTACACCGGGTCGCATCCTCAATATGCGGCTCACGTACCTGGGGGGCAACATTAAAGGGCCAAATGGTGCATGATCTACATAGCCAAATAGCTGTATGGTGGTTTGCCAGCAGCTGTTTGGCTAACATAAGGCTCCCAGTTAGGGTATAGGGTAACCCTTGCTGGGAGTAACGGCTCGACCGGAGGCCTAATTCCGGGACCACGGGAGGCAGGTAGCCCCCAGGACAGTAATGTCCTGGCCTGTCCTTGCGGTTGGCCCCCTTGTGGGAGTATCGTGGGGGTTGTGGTTGTCCCAAATGCGGGAAACAACGAACGATAAAACTGGTGGAAACATTAGTGGAAACATTAGTGGAGACATTGGTGGAAGTTCGGAGGTGGTCGACCTCAAATCGGCAAGAGGTTTTAGATGGGCCTCGCCTCGTACCAAGGGGGAGCCATGTCCCTATGCATGGATTCAATTTGGTACTTACTTACAGGTCTGTGAGCAAGGACGTTGGTTGTCGTCCAAAAAATCAACTCCATGTGGGGTGGCCCACCGTGGAATTAAGCCGACAAGGCAGGTGTCCACGTTAAACTGGAATTGACGGTTCCAACTATCATGTGTAGAGCTGTGTCTACTCATTTTGCCTTACAGTAAGCATGTTGCGATTTCGAAAGCATGCTTTTTCGTAGGTTTTACACCAGTCTCTCTAATGTCTTAAGAAGAAAGAAGGAGAGACTGATAGATCTGTAGTCTTTTGCAGTTATGTGTGGGAGATTTTTCCTGCTGTACAAATGTAACATTTTTTTCCCTCGAGGATAGTGGTATCTACCCCAATCTAGAATGGATGAAAATAATACCAAAAGCCATGGTTTGAGAATGCCGTAAGCATATTTCATCTCTACCGGGTAGATTCCATCCGGACCTGCAGATTTGTATGGAAGGAAGCTATTTACTGTTCATTGGAGTTCCTTTTGTTTACTACTTCCTTTGAAATGAACGGACGACTCGGTATGAGTTGTTCAGACTTATAGTTTTTAGCCTCTGCGTTGTCGGAAAAGTGTGCACTGAGCAAGAGGTCTAGTGGCTTTTCGCTAGTCACCTGGTTTGTTAATTAGGGCGGGTATAGTGGGAACCTTTGACAGTATCTTCCTCACTCTACTGGCTTCATTATTCTCTTCTATTTCTATTTCATATTTTTGCTTTGTTGAAAAGCCGTCTGTTTTCCTTTCTAAGGGTACCAAGGTTAGCAGACCACCATATAGGTTTGATTCTCTTTGTTGGTTTGTGCTGCAAAACTTTAGAAAACTTTAGTCTGCATGCGATTTGGGGTTACTTAATTGAGCGGGGTCAAGGGCGCCTTTAAGGTTAGTTTGAGATTTATCCCAGCTGATCCGTTTAAGATTCCTAAAGGATGTTTTAGTTGGGATCTCGAAGTTTAGGTGGAAGCGAATGTAACGGTGATCACAGAAGGAATTCTTTTCTGATATTTGTTATATTAACTCAAGTTCTTGTAAAATGTTTTTCATCTCGTATATCTCAAAAATAAGTCACACCCAAAACATAGTATTTTCAAAATTTATTTTATTGTCTCCGAAGTAGGCCTCATCAAGTAAGAGATGACGCGAGATCAATCATCCAACTTTGTTTTTGAATAGCTTTTTTACTAAATAAAAGAAATTGAATTTGAGTGATGGAAGTCTTTATTTGGACCTTTACAATTTTTTCTGTTAAGTGAAAAAGAAGATATCCGTCAAGTGGCTGCCACCAGTGTTGATAAGCATTTGTACCCGTTTGAACGCATTTCCTATCACTTTCCGCAAGATTTCCGGCGATAACTTTTGGCATTCCTGTGGCTCGTTGGCTCGTTGGCATAAGCCCGTGACTTCAAGTAGCCCCAACGAAAGAAGCCTGGGATGGACTACGCGACCAGGAAACGCTTCCTTTACAATATCCATTGTGGCTCATGTACATGCGGTTGCACCGTCTTGTTAAAACCACATGTTCACCAATCTCCGCTCACCCAATTCCGGTGTAAGAAGTCGTTTATCACGGCCTTGTAGCGTTCGCCAGTAACAGTGAGCGTATTGTCGATGACGTCTTCAAAAAAATACGGCACAATCACTCCTTCCGCGTGAACGCCGCACCACACAGTGGCTTTGAGTGGATGTAATGGCTCTTCGTGCATCACACGCGAAATTTCAGTGCCTATTGACTTAAGCAGTTAAGTGGAAATGTGCCTCGTTGCTCATTATGATTTTCGACACAAGATCATCCTCTTCGTTGTTGAGATTAAGGATGGCTTGACAGTATTTCAGACGCGGCTGACGGTCAGCAGGCATTAACTGCCAGTTAATAACTGATGCATTATTTGCACTTTGTACGGGAACATATGTAAGTCTTTCACTAAAATTCGCTGTGGGGTCCATCTAGTGATTCCCAATTGCGTGGCCCGTCGTCTGGTTGATATTTCTTCGCTCTCAACGACATCGTAGCCACAGCCGCGATATTCTCGACCGAACGGTGGCGGCCACGCCCTGCATGGTCTCTTGCGGTTCCAGTTTGTTCGAGTTGAGTAGCGAAGTCCCGGAATGTTTGCCAAGTTTGGCGCGACATGATTACAAAATCGACGTCGAAATTCAACCTGCGCTAACACCACCTACCGATTATTGGTCAAGAAAATCGACGCAATTATTCTACGCTCTTGCGGAGTATAGTGCTTCGTTGCTTGTTTATAGCATTGTACATATATTGCAGCCGTTTGGCTTACAAATTTCAAATATGATTGACGTACGAGGCCATTTGCAAAAATTATAACATCTTTCAATAGGGTGATTAATTTTGCGCCACCTTGTATTATACCAACTTGACCCAATCAATGAGGTTTTGCCTTCAGCTTCTTCAACTTGCTTTTTTAAGGATGACAAATGAAACGCTGTTCGCGTCAGATTTGTAGTTTTACATTTCACGTAAATCAATGCGCATGAAATTGATATGGGCGGGAAACTAAAATTCTCTCCCAAAAATCAAGAATTCCTATTATTTTTTGAACACATGACAATCATGACAAAGCTTCTCTCATAATGGGATTGATCTGAGTAAGAAAATATTGGTGTATTACTTTTTGGTTAATTGTTTATTCACTAGCCGCTTTTTTTCCATTGGGAATGTTCAATCTTTTCTATTCTCACACTATTGAAGTAAATCACCTTTACTGGTCACCCCGCATGCGAGTTATTTCTGTTGGAGTATGCCCACGTATGCCCAGAATTGATAACTGGAACATTCCAATTCGGTTACTCCAATCGGAACTCCATAGTGCGTGAGCTTCTTCATCGCTTTTGTTACTATGACGCAGAATCACTTGTAGGTTGACGCAAACTCATTCCCGAGAGGAGTATGCCTTCACTGCACTTGTTCCATTCCTTCGAAGATGTAACGCCACAAGCAAAAGTTGTGTAGAAAAGTTGAGAAAATCCCAATGAAGGAAAAATGGTTAGCAATATATTTATTTTGGAAAGTATTATCCACCGCTAGCTACAACTTTTTCCCGCTGGAAAAACTTTACATCTTTTGAGGCGTTCTACGAGTCGATACAATTCGTGGCTTCTTCGAAAAATCGGAAGTATGCAGACAGGCCATGAGTCATCGCTGGGAGCTGGTGGTACTACCGTTGGAAAGGGCGGTATTTAGAATATACGGTGGGTGGGGTAGGAAAACTTCAGTGTTTGCAGTTAGGTTTTAACGGCATGTTCAGAGTGCTGTCATGTACCCACTTTTGGGAATAGAAACCAGTCTGCTGGGTCAAGTCAAGACTGTAAGGGAGTTTAGGGAATCGCCGCGCGACTTTTTTCGCCCAGAGTAGGTAGGACTTTAGAGAAAATGTTTTTTTTTTCTTATATTATAATTGACGCGTGTGCAAGGGGTTTTGACTACCCTTAAATGTCAAGTCACAGCACGGGTCAAAGATATAGATGGAGAGAGGGAAATGAGGTACCGGTGCACATTGGTTTTAAATGTTTGTGGATTGTAATGAGTGGGAAAAGTTGAACTGGGAAGAGCATTTCACATTCATATGGTTCGACTAAAAAACGAGTCTCTAAATTTGACTGTGCGTCCGAAGATAGGCTTGAGGGTATACCAGAAACCAGAACGAGACGTGCGTCTTTCGTACCCAGGTTTGTAGCGACAAAACCCGTTACAAGCGAACTCTATCTGTGAATACGTGTGTACTCCCGCCACACACTCTTGGAGTTATAACAATGTGCGTGATAGTTGACATAATTTTGACAGAGCCCCGGGCCCCCACGTGCTCGACGCAGCTTGTAAGCAAACGTCGGCGGCCATGTTCAGTGGTGCGTCTCATTGGTTGTTTCTGGGGTGAACTGATCAGCATTCCGGGCGAGACGTGTGTTGCGATTAAATTGTGTTAAAACAACGATAAAACAGAGAGAGACATTGCGTCAATGTTCGAGTGAGTCGATCGACCTCGCGATATGAGCCAGATACGAGCTTTGACCCAAGCTTGGGGCAGATGTAGGCCATATAAATTGAAGCCAGATCAGAAAGGGTGAAATATTTCTTGCATTGTTTGACGAAACTTAGATATTTCGTAACGTTCTTGGCGACCTCGAATATGTCGTCAATCCAATTAAGAGTTTTATTAACACAGCAAGGATGGAAAGTTGTTCATAGTAGACAGGATTGTGTTTTGGAAGCATTAAATTCCACTCTATTGTTTATACCCCATTTATTTATGCCGTCAAGGTCGAAATTTAATGTACTTAACATACGCTGCCGTTCCAGCGTTCTACGGCCGAAGAACAGGGATGTGAGTCCTGGAACGAATATGAAAAGCTAAGAGCACTGTCATCGGGAAGGAGTGTATTGGATTGGAAGTAGCAGTTAAGAGATAATTTATAATAATGAAAAAGAGTGTCGGTGACAGAACAGAACCCTGAGGAACATCAGGGTTTATTTGGTGAATATCAGACTTGAAACCGTCCGAAAGGTATTTTCTAATCCATAGAAGAAGAGACTCATCGATACCATAAGCACCATTTTCGAAAAAAGACCCTGATGCCAAACTCGGTCAAATGCTTTTGAAACATCGATCTGGGTATCGAGATTGGTTCCACTTTTCGGTGAGATCAGATCACCAGTGGACCTGTTGCTGCAGAAACCATACTGGCGGTCATTAAGAAGTTTCCGTGATTCAAGATAATTCATAAGCGGATGATTATCAGCGACCTTAAAAAGAGACCGCTATGGGTCTGTAGGAGGTAGAAGACGAAGATTCGCCCTTTTTAGGGACGGACTCGATCATGCGCACCCTTAATCGCATTGGTTGTCGAAGATTCTTGACGTCGACTGCTATCCAACGCAGGGCTCATCCTCCGCACTCTCTTGGTCATTGTTGAAGAGCTTGTGTCACTTAAGAACTGCTGGTCATGGGGTCAACTGTTGGATGGTCGCATGCTTCCATACTGAAACCCTTGGCGAATCATGCGCAACGTTTAGGGGAGAAAAGTATAAGGAGAAAAACAAATACCGGATTTTTACGTTCTCACCCTTGACAGCTCTGCGAAATAAAAAATACACTTGAAAAATTGATAAGCTTCGTTTCCACGCCATCGGTTATGAATACCCGATTGTGCGCAGGAATGGTTTCGATACCAGACACTCAGTCTAGTACAAAATTCTATGGCGGACCGCTGTTCACCCTTTCGTTACATCTTAGGCTTAGTTAGGTTCGGTCATGACTCCTCACCTGACCGAACGCTCGCATTCGACTTCATACTTGTGACGTTAGGTAACGTCAGCTTTTTATACAATCCTTGTATAAATATTTCCTTTCAACCCTGTGGTAGACTCATACTGGTCTTGAAAAAAGGGTTCTTAAAATTAGCTCTTTAGCATCGACTATAAAAAAAGTCGCTTTTGCCTATGGGAACAATGTACTACCTAGGCGATTGAGAGAACCTTCGGCCATCTACATATAGGCTTAACCGCCAATTATAAACAATCCCCGAAGGACGAAGAAGAATTTTACTGCACCATTACTCCAGTTTTTGCCGGTGAAATTTTAAGTTACGTCCTAAAAATAGGTGAATGAACAACTGAATAGTACGTTATCCTCTGACGTCGCTGATATGCGATTGTATATAGCTAAAGCCCAAGCCTAATGTATTTCTTGATATGACTTTCATGGAGAAACGTGTGAGATGAGTCGAAAAATCCGCCATAAATTAAGGCTAACGAGCAATCTTAATTTTCTATCCATTTTCCTAAAATTAGTCAGAAGTTCTCGCAACCTTCTGTCCTGCCTGTCATTCTACCTATTAAAAAAATGTTTAAATGAATTAATAAGCATTATTCAATCTTTGATTCGATCCGACATGATATCCGTCCCGTCCATTCCTTTGACAGATCACTCACTATCTTCCCAACTTTCTTCATCAACTTCACGTCGTATCTCATGAATATGTATGACAATGAATGGAGACCTCACGACAATCGTGCCGATCAACCTTTCGGACCTCAACAAGATACTCCTGTTGAATGACACCCTACTTGCCGCAGATAATACAATAGATACAAGTACTTCCATTTCATCGTCATTATTTGTTTACTTTTTCTGTCTGTTCTGATGGATATTCTAATCATTATCGCATTTCTATTGATTCACTAACGACACATCTATCTAGTACATATATTGACGTGTTGAATCAATACAAGAATAGTTCTACGTCAACGCATGGCGATACAGTTAAACAGCTTGTCAACCATTCGAAAACGTTGTCTGCCAAACAACTGTGCACTATCTACTGTCGCTCTGGGGTACATACAAATGGATGTATTCGTCTATTCATCCATATTTCTAAGCAATATTTCGACAACTGAACTGTACAAACACTTCAATGGTACGAGTAGCTTGTCATGTCAGCAGAAAACCAGAAGGTTCGTTATCGCTCGAGCTCGCACCTCTCGAATATTGTTCTAAATAGTAGGACATGTACGAGTATCTGGGAGCAAAGCCTACAGATACGTGTATACACCGTGCTGTAGCCGAGAACACGTGTTTCGAGTGTCGGGCGTGTGAAATGGACGTTGCATGTGTTGGTTCGACGGGTTTAATGACACCTGTGCTCGGTGCTCGGTGCTTGGTGATGTGCTGCGATGACGAAGACGGACGTTGGAAATTCTTGGGATTTCGCTTTCATTTGATGTTTTGGTGTAGCGTGATTCCACGGTTTTCGACAAGACTTCTTAAGTAGTTCTATTCTGGTTCGTACGCGTTTTACATGCGAGGGTTCGGTGTTCCTTTTTGAATTGTCAAATAGGTAAAAACGGAATTGATTGATAAAAGAGAGTAATTAATTACAATCAGCGCGGCTGACACTTGTGGATTTGTTTTGTTGATTGACAAAGGTATGCGGTGATGGATGGAGGGCGACCGTTGGGTGGATTAGCGGGACTGCTCATGAACTTGTACTCAACAGTCATAGTGTTTCTGGGCTTGTTTCTACTTTGTGCTTTAGATATGGTCATTTTGTTCGAAACAGGGATTTTCGTAAGCTTCTGATATGTAGATAACTAGTGAGACAATAAATTATACAGAATGATCCAATTTTAGCTTCCTATCTGAATATGATGTGCAATTCATGAAATAAGAACGTTTATGACGGACATGTAGCCACTGTTGAACCTTTAATGATGTACGTTTTGAGAGAAAAAATAAAATTAGTTTTAATCGCTCTAACGTGACTATTAAGAAAAATCCACAAAGGTCTTTCAGCAGTCCTAAATCGCATAATAATTGGCGCCCAATTGAAGTCACCACTACCATGCAACCTCTAAACATTTCTCTCAAATTATCTGACGCGTCATACGTGACGCAGAGTTGGAACAATTACTGGATCGAGATCCATGTCAAAGGCAACAAAAGCTTGACTGTAACTCAAAAAGTTATTTTGCATCGTTTGAAAAGCTTGGGATTGGTCCAAGGCAAAGATACTGGGTGACGTACGAGTTAAAGCCGAGGAATGTTGAAATTTTTCACCAGCAAATTGCTGTTTCAGCATCGAAATTCATCGTCGAAAAGTAATCCACTTCCCAGAACCAACGTTATTTGCCATGAAGTTGATGCTCCGTCGACTTTTGGGTTAACCTATGTTACCTACGATCAAGCACTTAACTTTCACCTTCACATCGACAAATTGGTTTAGTGAAACGTTGGTCCAAAAAGTTTTCGAGTCCTTACGTTATGAAACCCTTACACACTACCTTTGTCAGACCCCTTCTTCAATATGTTATTTAAGTCTGGTCTTCCCCTTATGTGAACTCTGCGGATGTTGAATCATTTAAATCTTAAAGCTCAGAATGATATATTGGGTTGATGCACCCGGGTGAAACCATTTCAGGAGGTCGAACACAGGTGTTTGAGTGGAGTATTGAAAGTAAAACGGTTACAATACGATAAATTTATCCTGCAGGGCGAGAAAGCTCATGTCGCTTAGGTCGTTTGAATGCTAAAATGGAGTATCCTATCCGCCAACCGTCTGCAGACATCGCCTCTTCCGAATACCACTTTTTCGATAATTGGTGCATGGCCTAAAAAACACTTCCGAACTTTCGACGAAGCCGAAAATTGGGGCGGTTCGTAGATCGCCTCAAAAGTCATGCAGTTTTCAAAACTCGTAATTCATATGCCGCCAAAAGTTGTCGATCACGGTGCACTATACTTTCAAAACAAACATGTAACCACTGTTCTCAAATAAGGCCCTAAGTTTTGAAAAAAAAAAAACGGCGGATTTTCTCAAGGCGGCGACATCTAAACTGCTTTTCCTCTGGCTCGTGAAAGCCTATTCCAGAAACAAAATCTGCAAAAATTTTGTCGTTGCGCCAAAGGATATGGAATCATCATAGATACCAGTAACCCAGGCTAGCAGCATGCACGATTCGCAGAGCTGGCTAAGGACGTGAACGCACGCGCCTACGTGCTAAACCACTCACTCTCTAGCACGCTCTAGACGCCTAAGATTGCTCATTATGCGTACCCCCACTTTACTTACGATCTTCCAGTTTTCATCATTCTGGAGCGTCAGTTAGCCAACGACGTACCTGTAGTTTTTGCTACGACCACCACGGCGATGTCACCCGCAAAGCCAATGATGGACCCTTTGCTGGAGGTCGGTAGGCGTAGAATTTCATCATACAAGCAGTTTCACAGCAAGGGGCCTAGGACCGAAGCTTGTGGTACGCCACCAGTTACTACGTAGGTCCTAGTTCCTTCGCCAGAGTCAATAAGTTGCTCCTTATTATTTTGCAGAGATAATACGGTATTTCGATTCGATAGAAACTTTCCATAATGCGTTCCAAATTCGCCGAGTTAAATGAGTTTTTCACATCGAGGGTTATAATAGCGCATTATTTTTAAGTACCACCCTTTCGGCGTCTGCCTTCTATTGCGGTTGAGGCTCTCGATACTACTGTGCTTACCGTAGGTTGTGACTTATGAAAACCATATTGGTGCTCTGATAGACCTCCTGCTGTTTCAATGGCTGACAAAAGTCTATTGTAAATTATTCGACTTTTCCAACAGTGTCGAGGACGATAAGACGACGGATCGTTTAGGGAAAACTCCTTCCTGAAGACAGGTGTTGAACATATCGGCAAATAAGTCGGGTCGAGTTTTAATAGCGACTTTTAGGGCTTTATTTGGAATTCCAGAGAGCCCCGGAGCCTTTCTATCGCCAACCTTCTTCCGCGCTTCGAAAAATTCTTCCTGTGTTTCCAACATACTTTCTTGACGGGCAAATAAGTTCTCAACTATTTTTGGTTTATACGTTGGCAACTGCAAACGAGGGCCTTTTAGCCTCATTGCTATAATTTTGTAGACCTTTCCCCATACGTCGTTATTGAGTTGCTCACAGAGATCCTTAAAGCAGAGACGCTTACTACACTTAATAGCTACTTTTGACCGGGTTCTCGCTTCTCGGTATGTATTTCGGGTACATTCGAGTTGCTGTTCATCAGCGTTCCGGGTTTGCGCGCTCGATGACATACCGATCTTAGTTCCACGATTTCTGGGGTCCACCAATATACTGGCGGTCGATGTTTCCCTGCTCCCAGTTTAGACATCGATGCATTACACGCAACCCGTGTTACCTGCGTTACGAATTCCTCTGCAGTTCTGGCTTCAACTATCGCTTCCCTGATGATGAAGCTTAAGAGGTCTTCATCAAGAAAATTTGCATTCCATTTAGTTCGCTTGAGTGTTGTCCAGTTATTGCGGATTGGATTGCCAATGTTGGCGGTGAATAGGATTGCATTGTGATCACTATGTGTATAGCGATCGCTCACACGCCAGTTGGCACCTCGTATCAGGCCACTGCTTGAAAAGATCCTGATCTTGCTGTACTAAAGGTGGTTGTGTTCCGTTATTAGCTAGAACAATATCCAGACAAGCTTCAAGTAAAACAGTCCCTCTACGATCTGTATATGCACTGCCCCATCCCAGCCCGCGCTCTTTATGAATTCAAGAAGATCCGACATTATCTGGATTTGCTACGTCCTCAGTTTCTGTGAAAAATCTATTCTGATCTAGTCTTATTCTGCCGATTCTGGAAAACTGGGCAGTGGCAAAACAGATGTTGGATCGTCTTGGTGTCCTGTGATCACTCCGGCGAGCATACGGATCGAGTTTCGGTCGAGGATCGCTCTGGCCACGATGATTTTGTCGTGTGACTGTCGTTTCTTGTAAGCCAAGACGAGTCGGCTTCTTTTATTATTGTGTCATTTATGATCCGGTATAATGCACTGATCGGTGGTTGCAGTGACGCGTCCGCTTCACTGATGTCACTTTCAGAGCCTTGTCTGGCCAATTCGTCCGCTCTTTTGTTTCCTGCAATTGAGCTGGTGCTCAGCAGAGTTTGACTTTGTGGTGACTGATGGACTTCAGTGAATCGCGACATTTCATGACAGCCTTCGATCTCGTTGTACACGACCTATTGACTTCAGTGCGGCCTGGCTGTCTACAAAGATGGTGATATCCGATGGTAAGATATCGGTTACTTGTAAATGTTTGGCTGCGTTCTCTATTGCCAGGATATCTGCTTGGAAGACGCTGCACAAATCAGGGAGTCTAAATGATACCTGTTTGTGCAAGGTGTCAGAGTAGAATCCGGCCCCAGTGCCTATGTCCATTTTCGATCCGTCGGTGAAGAGGGTAATCTCATGGTCGTTGATAACGGCGTTGGATAGCCACTCGTCTCTGTCGGGGAATAGGATTGGTATTTTGAGAAGGAGATCATTGTGGGGTCATGATTTAGTTTCTTTCCCAGGTCATATATTATTTTGAGTATGGCTGCATGTCCCTTGTTTCTACGAAGAGGACTCCCTTAATTTGAGAGCGCTTTTTGCAGCGCAGCCTTTTATGAATAAATCCAGAGGAAGGAGATGAAGTATAATGTCCTACCCTGCTAGCGGCGTGCTTCTTATAGCTCCCGTTGTACAAACAGCGGCTGGCCTTTGTTCTTTGTTGAGCATGCTCATATAGCTTTTCGTTCTGCTGGCATATAATGGGTTTGATGATTGCTGTGTGCATCCAAGCACATCTTTTGCGGAAGGTCTTTTTGCAGGCATAAAAGGCATTCAATCCCTTTTTCATCCTTTCCTCTAAGTTCCTTTTCCAGGAAAGTTTGGCTTCCGTTTGAGTTTGAGTGGAGTACCCTCTAACTTAGGGGGAGCAAATATCGAGATTTTCCTTTTCCTGGTGAACAAAACCAGCTCAGTTTTCTGGGGGTTTTTTCTCAGACCGTCTTTTTTGCCCACGAGGAGAGTGCCTTTAACACAGATTCCATTTACTTTTCATCAAGATAACTAGGTCTTCAGCATATGCTATGGTCTTTGTGTCTTTCTCCATGAAGATATTAAGAATTATGTTAACTGTAGGAAGCCACAGTAGGGGAGAGAGAACTCCTCCTTATGGTATGCCTCTAGTTATCACTTTCCTTATAGAGCTCTGTCCAATGCCTGCATTAATAATTCTGCTGTTTAACATATTATATTCCCAATCCAGATTACAATGGGTTTGTCTACTTTTATGTCCTCTAGAGCTGTTATTATGGCCTCTATGTTTAGGTTGTTGAAGGCTCCCTCGATGTCAAGGAAGGCTGCCACTGTAAATCCTTTCACATTGAATGAGCTCTCAATTTCATGAACAACACTATGCAGTGCGCTTTCCACTGATCTGCCTTTAAGGTAGACATGTTGAGTATTGCATAAATTGTGTGTGTTGATAAGTCCTTTGATGTACTCGTATAGATCAAGGAGTCTTTCCAAGGTTTTTGATAGAAACGACGAGAGACTAATTGGCCTATAGCCCTTTGCGGTAGTGTGGATTGGTTATCTACTTTAGGTATGAAAACTAATTTTATCTCTTTCCACTGTGTAGGGATGTATCATGCAAAAATTGCTTAAATGGTGGGGTACAGTGTGGGTTTGTGCTTTAGCATCGCTGGCAAAATATCGCCTGGCCCCGTGGATTTACAAGGTTTGAACGAATTTATTGCCCATCATACTTTATCCTTTGTAATAGTTTCTTTTATTGCTTCTTCAGTTGTGTGAACCGTGGGAATCGTCGTCCCGAAGGGAACTGAGATTTCAGGGGTTTTACAACCTGGGAAATGGGTTTCAGTCAGTAGTTCGAGAAATTCCTTACTGGAGTCTGTCCAAGACTGTCCAACCATCTGGTTTAAGGATCAATCATGGGACAGAGGGGTTCTGGGATAAGATCTTTCTGAGCCTTGCGGCTTCGTTGAGATCTTCTATTGATTCGCAAAACTCCAGCCAGGATTTAGACTTTGCTGCTCTTGTTTTGCTCTTGTATTCATTGAAGCTGGATTTTTAGTTATCCCAGTCTTCGGATCTTTTGCTTATCTTTGCTCTATTGAATAGAGTTCGAGTCCTGGTCTTGAGGTGATTTAGGTCTGTTATCCACCAGACTGCACTGATTTTCTTGCAAGCAGGATTTGTTGAAAGCCGCTTTCAGAATTTTCATAAGGTTTTCGACTGAATTCTCAATGTAAGTTGGATCGGGGTTAGTGATGGCTTGTGGCGGTACTAACCTGTTGGCAACTAGGTTTGGGAGAAGATTCCAGTCTGTCTTCTGAGGGTTTCGGAATGGTTATGTTTTTTCTTTATCGACGTTAAGGTTGAAAAGTATACGGCTGTGGTCCGAAAAGAAACAGCTAGTGAACACGCTCCAATTCTCTACTCAGATAGACTTAGACTCGTAACTTATCCTGAGTGTGTGGATAGTATAAATTGTATATCTCATACCTTTTCTTAGTTGGACTTAGTAAGACTTTCGTTCCCATGAATATGACAAAATGAATACCAGAGAATGGACATTACAGCCTTGGATCAGTGTTTCTCTAGAAATCAGAAATCAGAGAATCATGACGCAGTCCAGAGTTGTTAAAATGACTGATCCCTATATACAGAATGGAATGGAACGAACTCCTGTCCAGATTATGAGAAACACCTTCAATTAACCTTTTTCCATTCAAACATGATTCTTCCACGACATTCCTATGTACTTAAACGAACACTATCAATGTCTCTAATTAATTACCCAACTGGTCAATCAGGAAACTGGTCGCATGACCAGGTTGGATTTCTATCCTCAAATTCCTCTTGCCCACTCCTGGTTACATTGTTGCAGCGTTCAGTACGCACACATTTTTCGATTCACTCATAGATTGCATCCAACGTGGATTTTATAGTTCCAGTCTTCAAGAGGCTAGACGACATAGGATTCCCCCTCCTCATTCGATTACATAGTTTATCCGAAGGTGCCAATCGATTGCTTGATGTAATTTACACACAAAGGGAAATGATGTGTGGCTATTAGTTGTGACTACTGCTAGGAACCGGTTGTGGAAATCATTTACTTCGAAAAGCGTCGTTTTCACCGCAGATTTATGAGGTTTCGTCGTAACATATACTGAATTCGACGGAATGATAGAAAGAACTGTTTGGGAAGACCATAGCTCTTCCGTAGATAATTCTAGCCGTAGATACCTATTTAAGTTTGATATAAAAAAGATTTATTGACCATTAAGATTCCGACCATAAAGTAGTTTCCTTCGGTAGTAGCACACTCCTTCACATCATCATCTTGGCTTCGGAAACACTAACGCTAAGTACCGATTTAAATTAATGTACCCACGAGGCCGGCTACTGTTTAAACCAAATGAAATCTCTACACTGGCTTACAGGTTGCCAGTTTAATAGCCTCCATCGGTGCATTAGCCATTCAGCCATTGACCATTTCCATGAAGCAGACCACGGTGCACTTCAAGCTAACCGGTAACAGGATGACTGTAACAAATCCACGCAAATTATTGCCAATCCACTGATAGCCGTGCCAGTGGTACCAGTTTCGTCCTGTTATTCAATGCAATGCGCCACTCACTCCAGCAGCAGTAGGTATTCATAATTTGCATCCGGTCTGGCTTGATGTCTTCGTTTCGACATAAAGCCGGCGAGGCAGGCGACTCGACTTGACACTACGCCATGCCACTTGCACCTGTTGTTGGAAGTGGGCTATGCACTTGGAGTCAGGTTTGTTTTTTTGTCTGTCGTTTTTGCTGTGTCCAAGACGACGGTCGTTGTGCAAATTGCTAGGTAAGGAACTACGAGAGTGCTTGATGGCGGTTGATGCCTCGAGCGGCAGAGAATCTTGTTTCCTTTCTGTTTAGATTTGCTAATTAGAAACCCATTTTGAAGTGAGAGAAATCAGTGGAGAAAAACAAAGACATGGATAGAAGTCAGATGAAAATGAAATGTTGGTCGAGTCCGTCAGGAGTTGCTTAACATAGCATGTGCGGCAGCTGAAGTTGCTGTGGGCATTTCAATATGACAAGGTAATTGATCTTAACTGCTGGAGGTAAATTTTGTTTTTGCACTTTTAGAGCGGTGCCAATAGATTTGGTCCGTATGGAGATATCAGGAACCTTGGGTGCATGGTTATGAAACACATTAGCAGAAAAAGGCTTTGCTAATAGGATCGGACTATGATAACTAGAAAATTACCGGAGCGGACATGACCTCTCCTTAATTTTCAGAGTGCTAAGGGAGTCGTCATTGCATTTCGCCTTATTTTGGATACTTGTTAGAAGGCAGTTATTTACAATTGGCCTTCAGTGAAGTTTACCAAAAGACCCATATCCTAATAATATAGCCAATCTTTAGCGTAAGCATTACAAGATCCAATAACCCTTCGTGGCATATGTTCGTATGTCGCGTCCATTGAGTTCTGATATTCGGGACACGGCAAGAACCTTGAAATCTTGATAGTGCTGCCGATCATCCTATTATAATTTAAGGACGAAATAAAGAATACAAACTCTTCGGCAAAACAGAGGCACCCATATCCAAACCTGATTGTGAAAAGGCCGTTATACGAGTACATGAGAAGTCGAGAGGAAATCTAGGATTCAGCTTAAAAAAATCCTCCAACAGACATTATCTCCGGAAATGTTCTGCGCCATCATAAGGTAGTAAAGATTTTGTCGCGTAGGTGATTGAATTTGGAGTCGAAGACTTTTCAAAGCTTTGGTGACTATTTGCTCAAAATATTTTATCATTTCATGATCATTGAAGGTGGATTATGAGTGACCGTCTACGCCTCCGCTTACATTCCCAAGAGACGGCAAACAAATCGTACCTATTGAGGTACAAAACTTGATACATTATTGCTACCAGCGCAAACGATATCTGATCATCGGATGCGATGCCATTGCGCACCATGTGGAATGGAGCAGCAACAATACAAACAAAAGAGGTGAGCTACTTATTGAATATTTATTTAACAATGATCTCACCATCGCCAATAGGGGAACAAATGCACATTTGTAAACTCACTTTAAAATTCATTCTCTGTGAGTGCGTACCCAATATAACATCTTAATGACACGGAAACAAAAAAGTTACTGTGAACTACAAACAACGTGACAAATTCAGTCGAATCTCTCGAATCCTATCGAATACAACCACCTCCTGAGAGTAGTGAGCGAACATCTACGACACAAACCATCCGCACCTCAGTCAGGTTGTGTAACAAACATAAGAGCGTACACTCTTGAACCTGAGCGAACCTTATAAAAAAAAAAAAGGTGCTTGACCTTACAATCTCTAGCCCATTTGTCTGGTATATAATTTGTGACTTGCACATCTCCAATGAGGCCTCACACCAACATATCAGATTTAACATCACCGATAAAGCTGGAGAAGCTGGCCATAGATATCAGCCCAAATACTCCAACTGGGTTCGCTTCCAGGCTCAATTTTTCGCCAAGAAAGACACGCTTCTTAAATCCATCAAACACACACAAGCGGTGCGTACCTTGGTGGAATGCACAGCTCGTAACTTTTAGGAAACAGGTGAGATCTCTGTTCAATAGAGCTAAAAGAACGAAGAGTTGGACTGATTATCGGAAATCCAAGAAAAAGTCTTGGAGGAAACATTGCGAAAGCGTCGATTCACAACCAACCACGTCTTGACTCTATAAAGTCCTATCCCAGGAGCACGCAAATGGACTCGGGCTGCTTCTCAAATCAGACGGCATTTTCACTTTCAATCGCAGGGGAACTCTGGAGACTTTGTCTATGTTACATTTCTATGATTCTACTACCCAGCTAACACCTCTAATTGGTCCAGGGCGCGTCACAAATTACATCGGTGGTAGAACAAATAGGTTCTGGGGTAGGCTCTTCAGCCCTGATAGAGTTAAATGGTCATTTGTCTCATTTAAACCCAGGTAAAGACGGTGTCTTTCTTGCTATCCTACAGAGAGGCCTAGACATCATTCTAGCATCACCGATAGCTCTCTTTAGGTCCTGTTTCAACTTGGGATACATTTCTCAAATCTGGGGAAAGTCAACCTTGTCTTCATCCCAAAGATTGGAAAACCAAGTGAACAACCAAAGTCCTATCAATCTATCAGCAACACATCTTTCCTACTAAAAACAATGGAAAAACTGATAGAGCTTCATATTAGAGGTATATTATAAAATCAAACACTTCTGCATCCAAACTAGTATGCATACCGTAAAGAACAATCTATTGAGAATGCGCTGCACCCCATGGTGTCGCATGTGGAAAATAGTTTCGGACGCGAGGAGATCGCAATTTGCGCCTTCCTTGATATTGAGGGGGGCAGCTCAATCAGCACTGCACTGTCCCGCAGAGTTGTAGACCACCCCACTAACCATTGGGTTAGAGCGATGCTTAAGAGCCGTATTATATCAGCTACATCCGACGAGGTTTCTGTGACAGTATCAGCAGCTAAAGGTGTCCACAAGGCGGAATCCTTTCACCACTTCTCTGGCCGATAATCATCAACGACCTACCTTTTAATTCTCCTTTTTATCTCTGACTGGTGTAGCAGAGAAGGTTTATCGATAAACCCAAATAAGATAACCTTAGTCCCGTTTACACAAATGAGGTACAAGGTACAAGGTAAACGGTACAAACATTAGATTTTCAGAAGGAGTGAAGTATCTAGGTATTGACCTCAACCATCAAAAGCCAACTTGCAAGACGACTAAGGCATTGTGGGCTTATCGACGCAAACCTGGATATTGAAACCTAAGGTAATCCACTGGTTATATACCTATTAACACTTATGCGTCTGCTGTGTGGTGGACAAAAGTTGAACAGAAAACTACAATAGTTAAACTTTAACGCCTTCAGAGGCTAGCATTGCAAGCGCCATCGCATCTTACTTGACGGCATTCCAAGAAGCACTGATCAAAATTACTCCACTGGACCTTTTTATTAAAAAGGTTTTGATATGAAATACAATCAGACTCCTCCGCTCCGAATCCAACTAGCCATGTTGCCAAACTGTCTCATATACCCAAAATCTTCGAAAGTATTTTGTATGATAATTTAAGTTTTCAATGCAAGTCTTTAATCTCCTTCAGACAACATGGCTTCCTCAAAGGTAGGTCTACAACCACACATCTTATTGAATTCGTATCCTTCACCCTTACAGTCTTAAAAAAGTCGATGGAAGTCAAGGAAGTCGATGCTATCTCAACTGACTTCAGTAAGGCCTTTGATAAAATTTTACACAGATTAATACTATTCAAATTGTCTTCCCCTGACTTTGAACCCATCGTTCAACCCATTCGTTTTAGTTTTGCCCTCTCTAACCCCTCCCTGTCCCCCAAGGCAGTCATTTAGGTCCGCTTCTTTTTATCCTTACCATTAATGATATTGAAATGGTAATCAAACATTTCCACATCTCACTTTACGCCGGCGATACTAAGATTTTCAAGATCAATCCTTCCCTTATTCAATCTTCCAAGCCGAACTAAACGCCATCCTGCGTGGGTGAACCTAAATTTAGGGACTGGCATAAGAGGTATAACCATCAATATACTCTCAGACAGTCAAGCAGCCTTAAAGCGTTGAACTCGTACAGTACGAACTCAAAATCCGTCAAGGAATGCCACGGTGCCCTGCAAGACCTAGGCAAAATAAATAAGGTCAAACTCTGGTGCCAGGTTCAATGAAAAGTACATATGTAGATGCCGAACCTTTCTGCGGAATCCTAAGTCAAAGATTAATTTTCTCTTAAACAAGTGGGAATAATGGCAAAATCTGCGCTTTTGGAACAGCGTTCAATTACTCCGACAATCAAAGAGATTTTCAAATATAATAATAGAGTCGATATCAGAAGACTGGTCAGCTACCTTTCGGGACAGTGTAGTCTGAGGTACCATCTTAACAAAATTAACCTCTCGTCTGAAACCGAGTGTCCACTCTGCCTAGAGGACGAGGAAACTGCAGAGCACATACTATGCGAGTGTGCTGCCCTCTGCATTCATATGAAACGTATCTTCCTTAGAGAAGGAAAATCATGACTCCTGAGGAGATCAGCTCAGCTCCTACGAGGGGCATCCTTAGCTTTATTAAGAAAGTTGAGGAACTCTTCGTCTAATTGGCTAGCAGGCACATTAAACCTACACTGGTCGCAGTGCCCTATGCAGTTTGTTAGCACTAGCCTTTTCATTAGCTTCTCGTATGGAAGTTGTTGTAATGGGTCCGATATCGGAATTAAAAATTTTGGCGTATCCAAATTTTACAGTTCAGAGGACTCTAATCTATCGTTCGCAGAAAGATGGTCTCATTTGCCTGTGTACCTACGTATGTATATCCATGATCTGTTTTTCGCCCCGAATATCTGTAGAACAAAACATGATATCAACACCAGACTAATTTCATTCGAAGCATAGTAGCATAAAAAGCATTCGATAAGGTTTGCGCAAGGTTTGAATTAGTGGCTTGTTTTTCAAACGAAAAAAACTACTCTAAAGGTGTTGTCTCAAATATTTTTAGAGCAAAAGGAAACTGGTTAATTGGGTAGACCAACCATAGCTCTTTACGCGATAGGGGCTATTGTTGCCGTCGCGATAAATATCACAATTAAATTATATAACATGTGAAGACAGAAAGGCAGGTGGTCGTCCTACATGGAATCAATTACTCCATTCAGGTGTCGATACACAAAGAGGTCGTGGTGCAATGGTAATCATCAACCGACTGTTGAACGGAAGATCTGTAGTTCAAGTCGGTCCATAGCCAAAAACAATTCCTATACAGAAAAATTGTGCAACAACATCAGTTGTGAATGAGAGATGGTCAAAAAAATGCTGACGAAGGCATAACACTCGCAGCATAAGATCACTTCAGAATTCATACTCTGTGTGTGCATTTCCAATATAACACCTCAATGACATGGAAACAACAAAGTTACTGTGAACTACAACCAACTCGACAAATTCAGTCGAACCTCTCAAAAAATCCTATCTAGGACAACCATCCCCGAAGAGTAGTGAACGAACATTTTTGCCACTAACCATCTGCACCCTGTCCAGGTTATATGGTAAACACCATAACAGCGTACACTCTTGAACCTGCACGAACCCTATAAAAAAAAACCAAAGGGGTCAATAAGTTTAAGCCTATCTTCGTATGGTGGAACCGATTCAATGCTGCGTGAAAAACTAATGTGACGTGGAGACCAAACCTGGCTAGCATATTCTAATAAGGGTCTGACCCTTTTAGCATGCAATAATTTAGTGACATAGGGGTCTTTACGTTTCAGCCGTGCTTACATTTAGGATGCGGCTCGTTGCACACTCTCTCATTGGAAACTGAGACTGAAACGATGAAAACAACTCGGCGTAGCTGCTATGTTGCGTCACGCGTGGTAACTACTGAGGCCATTGAATTTACTGTAGCATCTTTCGATAGCTTTAAGTCGCCGGGCACTGATGGGATATACCCTGTTATGCTGCAAAAAGGTATAAGCCAGCTGCATCCTACTTCCAAAAGAATTTTCACTGCTAGCATGGCACTTGCCTACATACCTATTCTTTGGCGCGCGGTGAAAGTGGTCTTTATTCCCAAAATAGGGAAAGAAGATTACTCACTGGCCAAGAGTTTTAGACCAATCAGTCTACCATCCTTCTTGCTGGAAAGCATGGAGAGATTAGTAGAGTTGCACGTGCGCAAAGTTGCCCTTCGAAAGCATCCTCTCTCGGACATGCAACATGCTTATCAGCGCGGAAAATCTTGCGAGACTGCGCTTCAAAACCTAGTTGGAAGAATTGAATGCGCTCTCGAAAGGAAAGAGTACGTACTAGCCATTTTCCTGGACATTGAGGGAGCTTTTGAAAACGCTACTTTCGACAGCATGTGTAACGCTGTTAGATGGCATGGCGTATATGAAGCACTGGTTTTGTGGATCAAAGCAATGCTTGTGCACAGGACATTGATCGCTGATGCAGGCCTCGAACAATGTGTCAAGTCTGGAGTAAACAGGGGCAAGGTGGCGTCCTGTCTCCGCTGTTATGGTGCATGGTGGTCGAGTCTCTGCTCGATGCTCTCAATGCCTCTGAAATCTATGCCCAGGCCTATGCGGATGATGTTGCTGTTCTCTCTGTCGGCTCATGTGTAGCGACTGTCAGTCTTGAAGCGCAGGCAGCGCTAGATGTGATCGAGGACTGGTGCACGAGTAGTGGGGTGTCGGTTAATCCTCTTAAGACTGATGTCGTTCTCTTCACGAGAAGGAGGAAAAATACTGGCATTACTCAGGCTGGTGCTAAAAGGCATTTCCATCCCGATATCCAAGGAAGCTAAGTACTTGGGAGACATCCTGGATAGCAAGGTTCTTTGGTCAAAGCATGTTGAGTCCAAAACCAATAAAGCGCTGTCAGCTTTTTGGCAATGCAAAGGTGCCTTTGGCAAAACATGGCCCAAAATGGTCCTCTGGATCTACACGGCAATGATAAGACCGATAATCTCATATGCATCGGTTGTTTGGTGGAGCAGGCTAACACACAAACACGCTGTGGCTTCACTCACCAAACTCCAAAGAGCGGTCTGTCTCAGCTGCACGGGGGCTTTCCCCAGCACACCGGGAGCTGCTCTAGATGCTATGATGAATCTTCCACCCCTTGACATATATATCAGAGGGTGTGCATTGAAAGCCGTTTCTCGCCTAAGGAGAAATGGTCTTTGGTACAACTCGCATTGGAGTGAAGGTGTACTTGCGTCAGAAATATCCTACGACCCCTGTCTCATGGATATGCCTTCTGACGCAATGACTGACACCTGCCATCCTACTGCGCTGTAACTTCACAGTCACATTTACATGGCGTCAGGACTGGCTTTGGCCAGACACTGAACCTGGAATGGAATGTCTTCGCATTTTCACAGATGGCTCCAGGCCTGGGCGGTGATCCAACGCTGGAGTTTACTTTGAGCGCGAAAACATTCGACTGCACTTCTCGTTAGGAAAATATGTGTCTGTCTTTCAATCGGAGATTTACGCAATCCTAATGGCCATGCACTATGTTGTGAAACACAGGTGGAGGGGAAAAAGCATATGCGTCTGCAGTGACAGCCAAGCTGCACTCAAAGCTGTGTCCAACCCTCTATCCTACTCCAAATTAGTGCATGAACTCAAGACCTTCTTGAACAAAGTCGGAAGACTAAATTCTCTTAGGCTTGTATGGGTCTCAGGTCACTCTGGAATCCCAGAAAACGAGATCTCCGATGAACTCGCTAGAAGAGGCTCAGAGGAGAGTTTCTCACGACCTGAACCCGCCTTAGGTTTACCTGCTTCCACGGTCAAATCTGACATCAATGACTGGGTCTTTAATGTACACAGTCGTGGATGGAGGGAGTTTCCAGGTTGCAGGATGACTAAGCACGTACGCCCTGATGTCTGCAAAGAGTCCGCAACATTTTTCTTATCCTTAAGGAGAAGAAGGCTTAAGGGCCATTACACTTTTACCAAGCGTCTCTACGTGCTTGGCATCAGTGAGACGCCTACCTGTGCTGCATGTTGCGAGGAGGATGACACAGCACAACACTTTCTCTGCGACTGTCCCGCCTTCGCTCGCGCACGGTGGCGCACCCTTGGGGCCGACGTAGTGGGTGCCGAATCTCTTAGCTCTACATCACTGAAGCCCCTCCTCACTTTTCTCCGGACAACGGGGAAAATACAATAAAGACAAGATGTCTGTCTGGTAGTCCAAGAAAAAAAAGTGTGAGTATAGGAATCCTGCTATCACCTCAATACAAAGTCACTGAATCCGTTTGTTGCTTGCCGCTGTATTTGGCAAACAGCTGTTTAAGGATATTCTTCTTAGACAGTCTCAATAAAGTCTTTGGTGGGGTCGTTTGTGCCGGCGTGAACACTTAGAAGCTTGTATGCCAAAAGCTTTTATTTTTTTAATTGGCGCTATGATCCGTGGAAGACCAGAGCCGTAGCTTTTTTCAATCACTTACTGATTACTGTCGACTTCGAACAACGAATTAGGAGAAGCAAGACAAGCATACTACGGTTGGTAGTCACATTAAAATGAGAGTTTTCGATGCACGTCGCTTAGCATTCCTTCATGTCCAGGGTTACCATAGAGCTTTCGAGACTTAATTGTCTGCACGCTTTGATTTGCAAGGTTTGCAAAGAACCTCATTCGTAGATTTCAATAGACCGTTCAGGGAATTAACATAACTTTCAACCTAGTTGAAGAGAGTGAATGAGGTTGTGAGCGCGATCATTGGCATATAAAATGTTCAGCTGCTCCCAATCTTGAGTTCTCAGTCACAACGCAATTATGTATGAAGTTCACTTTAAACCTCAATGTCAACTATCGCAGAACTTTCAACAAGAGTTGATTACCCCATCTTCGGTTAAACTACTAGGCTCATCACGTGCCCAAGTGCTGCTACAATAGCGTCAAATGTCAATGAAACCCAAAAAAGAGGTTGAATATTTCGAAAGTGAAGAAAGCCAGTTGGTAACTGGATCATTACCACAAAATCCATTTAGCCTGACATAACCCTCTTTAACCAGTTCCCCTTTCCGAATCGGCCCATTTATATTCATCTTTCACCCCAATCGCTATAATTTCCATGCAGATTCAAATAGCGGTCAATCAATATTCAAAAGGTAAAGGGAAATATTCAAAATCGGTCTCGAATTTGCATTCCTACATTTCTAATTCGTATCTATGAATTCATTCATTCGTTTAATGCAATTTACGGAGCCAAATTACATTAACTTTTGGTGGCAATATTTAGCCTTTGCTACAAGGTGAGGTATAAGGGGAAGATCGAAAACTCGATGTTGAATTAGGAAGTGATGCGTAATTTTATTACCACCGATCCATTTCACCAGAGGTGCTTTGCATATTCAGTTAGGCATACCAGTCATAGAGCTGTAGCTCATAGCTTTGGAAAAGGAGGTGAAAGTTGATTAGCATCGGTAGTTCGACGAAAGGCCCAAAGGTTATAGTTACCTATTGTAGGATGATGACGATTCGAAGAAACTCGTGGAGCTACCTTATGAGCATCTACTCAGGGCGTGGTAGATATTTCGTGGTATATAGGCCTGAGAAATACCGAAACTTGAATTTATTAAATTAGTTCGACTGATAGACGAAAGCTGGCTTGGGTCATTAATTTAAGACAGACCCGCCGAGTATCAGCTTGGCACATAAGTCAGTCATTCATCATTATGACCGAAAACTAGCCTTAAGAGGAACACAAATCCATCAGTTCGCAATAAACCACTCCCACTTCCGACCTAGACCTTGAATCCAATTGATCATCAGCCGACTCCTTATCCATTCCGATTCATCTTCGAGACTTCAACCACGTGTTGCCATGGCTCAACTCCTTCATCCCCATATCTTGCTTACATCACATGGAATTCATGTTTCATTAATGTAAACTCAGACAAAGCATTTTATCACACTTGATGCAAAAAAAAAACAAACCTCGGCGTCACACATAAGACACATTTGCTCCGTGAAATCTTCTACTCCGCCCGGTATACATAAATCACGCTACATTTGTCGGCTGAGCACATGAGCGCGTCGAATGTATTGCCACACTAGGGAGATAGCGTGCTAACTACATCGCTTAATTTTTCCAGCATTCGAACGTGATCCGTACCGACAACATGTTTCGCTAATTGAATGGGAATTCTTCATTCTGGCGCAAAAACCGAACCGAACACATGGTTAGTTGGAAGTTATGAAAACTATCCGACGATCGGGAGATGAGAAGATGCGGTGACTTTTTTTCGTTGACGCCCCGATGAGTGTACGATGCTTTTTCTTCAATTAAAATTTCCGGGTTCTAACAATTCCCCAAGTTGGATGGCTCCAACTTGAGCGATCCATGAATGAACAATTTTTCATTTCTTGCCAGATCGACTCCACCCCGGCCCAGACACACTGCTGGCATTCCTCGTAGAGTTCGGGAATCGGAAGGAAGGAGAATAACGAAAATCGTCTGAGACGCCCGACTACGGATGGGTCTCGACGTTCTCTTTTTGCCATTCCTTTCGTTCATTATCAGCACTTTCGGGGTACAAGATACGCGAGCGGTTTGAGTGCGACGAAGCTACACCGCATAAGTCATGATAAAATTTCGCATTGTGAGAAAATTGTTTTGAGTCTTGGAGTGGTTTCTGTTGGTTTCTCGGTTGCAGCTCAAGTGAACAGGGGTTTGTTCGGATTGGTATCTCGTAACTCGATGTGGTGACATTGAAATTCGATTGCAAGCCACACTTCTAGTTTGGTGACGATAAGAAATTTGTAGTGTTCTATGTGCCGGCGGAGGAAATGGTAATAGTATCAGATGGGATATTGAGTCGGTCAATGGGGTGGTGGGAATATGACTGTGTACTCGATTCGTATGAGAATGGGATTGCTTGAAGTACGTTGGCCCTGCTCTAGTGACCGGTGGGAACGTCCGATATTGTAGTTTTATAAAAATGCTTTTATAAAGCATGAGGTTTCGCGGTGACGGCGCAGAGAAAATCGCACGACAACATGTGTTCTAAAAATAACAGGAATTTCGTATTTGTATTTAAAAAAAAAATTATTCCTCCATGTCCAAGTTTCGAATATTTATTGAGCACATGTATCAGCGCTCTCAAGATCCCCGAAATATTTAGCTCTAGCAGCAATGCGGCAGGCATTTAAAGTTCTTCTCTGGCGAATGTGAAGCTCAATATTGGGTTGACCAAATATGTGCGAAGAGACAATAAAGTGTAAGAAGGTGGTAAGCCAAGCATAAATGGTTTCGTCATAAATTTGGGTACTCATTTTGCGATGCACTTACTCATTATTAGCGAAAAAAATCATTAATCGTAGCTCCATAGTGATGAACCTATCATTTGAAAAAATATGGTTCAATAACTCCAACAATCCGATTTTTCAGAATGTTTCGTCATCTCATGTGGATTGTTTTTACTTCAAATGTAATAACTTAGCTTATGAGCCTCATTGCTGTATAGCCGTCGCTAAACACAATTTTTGTATAGCAAAGCGGATCCAACCAGTTGATTCAGGGCCCATTCACCAAAATTTGGACGCGAACGATGGTTATTCTAGTTCAATATTTCCACGGGCTGGATCTTTTAAGTCTTTAAAACAAGACTTTTGGGCAAAATTTTTCATTAAGTGGTTGTGAATGAAATGTATGCATCATCTTCAACACTCTCTTGGGTGGATGCGACATTCTCTTCCTATGCCACTCGGTGTCACTGCATCTTGCAAGAAAAGTGTTATGCAAAAATGGTCAACAATACGGCGCATAGCAATATAGTAGACGGTCGATTATTTCAGAATAATATGCTGTATCACATTGTATCCGAACCTGTGTAGTCTTGGTGATATACATATATGCTACGATTCTTTATGATGGTCGATCCGAAAGGCCTAGAATCTGCCTCATTATATCGAACACACTATCAGCAACCAAACTTGTTCAATTCTGTGGGCAAGATCTAGTGACTGCTAGAGTTAGCTATAAAGCGCCCGGAGAAATTGAGCACTTCGTCGTGGCGTCTGCTTACTTCCCCACCGACTCGGTGCTGCCTTCGTAACCAAGGGCGGTTTCTGAACTCGTAGAGTACTGTGAAGCCACTAATTGACTTAACCCTGTCTAATAGGCATGTGAAGGCCATCACTAACTGGAGAGTCTCACCAGGTGCTACGTTGTCAGACCATAGGTATATCGAATTCCAATTGAAGTGTGGGATCTCCCCCTCGCAGGCCAAGCGGAATCCGAGAAAGACGGACTGTGTACGATTCAGAGAGGAGCTTGAGAAATCCACTCAAGCCCTGCCTCAGGACAAAGCAATTGGTGGAGGATGCCGTTCATAACCTGAGCAGCGTCATCACCAACAGTTTCAAAGTAGAATGTCCTGTCCCCAGCAGGAAATTCGTTCCCTGGTGGAATGCTGAGCTCCAATGTCTTCGCAGGGAAGCCAGAAGTCTCCTGAATAGATCGCTTAAATCGAACTAGGAAGATGAGTAAAATAAGTATTGATCGAAGCAAAAAGAATATAAGAGGCTTACTCGTAAATCGAAGAATGATTCCTATAAGTCCTTCTGCGATAAGGTTAAATCCCTGAGCGCGACCAGCAAGTTGGTTCTCAAGTTCTTGTGGATCAAAGCAATGCTTCTGCACAGGACATTGATCGCTGATGCAGGCCTCGAACAATGTGTTAAGTCTGGAGTATACAGGGGCAAGGAGTATACAGGCCGCAAGGTGGCGTCCTGTCTCCGCTTTTATGGTGCATGTTGGTCGACTCTCTGCTCGATGCTCTCAAAGCCTCTGCAATCTATTCCCAGGCCTATACGGATGATGTTGTTGTTCTCTCTGTCGGCTCATGTTTAGCGACTGTCTATCTCCAAGCACAGGCGGCGCTAAATGTGATCGATGACTGGAGTAATGGGCTGATGTCATTCTCTTCACGAGAAGGAGGAAAAATATTGCCATTACTCAGCTGGTGCTAAAAGGCATTCCCATCCCGATATCCAAGGAAGCTAAGTACCTGGGAGTCATCCTAGATAGCAAGCTCAGAGGAGAGTTTCTCAGGACCTGAACACCCGTCTTAGATCTACCTCCTTCCACGGTCAAATCTGACATCAACGTCTGGGTCTTTAATGCACACAATCGTAGATGGAGGGAATATCCAGGATGCAGAATGACTAAGCGCGAACGCCCTGATGTCTGCAATAAGTCCGCAACATTTTTCTTATCCTTAAGGAGAAATGATTGTAGAAGGCTTAAGGGCCATTACACTTTTGCCAAGCGTCTCTACGTGCTTGGCATCAGTGAGACGCCTACTGCATGTTGCGAGGAGGATGACACAGTAGAACATTTTCTCTGCGACTGTCCCGCCTTCGCTCGCGCACGGTGGCGCATCCTTACGGACGACGTGGTGTGTGCCGAATCTCTTAGCTTTACATCAATGTTCTTAGCTCACTTTTCTCCGGACAACGGGGAAAATACAATAAAGAAAGTTGTCTGTCTGGTAGTACAATGGACCAGTACTTGTGGCTGAGTGCTCCAACAGGTAAAAGAATCCTCCAACAAAAACAAAAATATGCTGTAAGTCTGACACAATGAACCATAATTTTGGAACTACGTTTCATTTGGTTTAAGCAGCTCATAGTAGACCACACAGTTATGTATGATCCCACCAAAATACAGAGCATGAGCTTGGAGCCATTTCTTTCCGAATTGACAAATTTGACGATCTCTTCGATTTACGAATAAGCTTCTATATTCCTTTTGCTTCGATCGATACTTTTTGTGAGTTTACTGAGTTTGAAACAGCTGTTCAGAAGGGAAAAACGTCTTCTTCTTCCTCTTAGCTGGCGCTACAGTCCAATGTGAACCTGGGCCTCAACCAACTCGCGTCTCTAGTTGGTACGCTCTTTCGCCAGTTGTTTCCAGTGCCGCGCTACCAGTTGGTTAAGGTGCCCTTGCATCTATGTTATGTACGCCACCTAGATTCAGTCATTCTCTGCTGCGTTTTCCCTCAAGGTTGGATTCGAAGACTTTTCGGGCCGAAGCTGTGTCCATTCGCTCTACATGGCCTAGCCATCTTACATGTTGGATCCGGAGGCGTCGTACTAGGCCGATGTCGCTGTACAGTTGCTCGTTGTATCTTCTCCTCCACATTCCGTTTATATAAAGGGGACCATAGATTGAACGCAGAACTTTCCTCGCGAAGCGAAGCGCTGGTGTTGTTGTCGTTGCTCACTAGTGAGCCAAGGTAGACGAAGTCATTGACCACTTCAAATTGTGACGTTCAATCGTTTGTCAATTATGATTTACAGGGTATGGCAGAGAAGATCCTGTACAAGATGTTGATGAGACTTTTCCTCTATAGCTGGCGCAGCTATAGGGGTCTCCTTTCTTACGGAGATTCCTATGGTCGGGCATGCTTTCCTCCGACCATATTTTACAGATGAGCTGGTGGATGCGCCCTACCAACTCATCCCCAGCCGCTTTAAATAGCTCAGCAGTCAGGCCCTCTGCGCCCGAGACTTTGTTAGTTTTAAGCTTCGAGATACCATCATCTAGTCAGATGGATGGAATTCTCTTGTATCATATCCGTTATACAGTCTACAGAAGTGGTTTTCCCATATTCTCAGCATAGACTGTGACTCTACTACTAGGTAGTTGTCTGTCTTCGTCCCTACAGGCTTCCTCTCTAGCTTTATAGCCCTGGCATGTTCGTTTTATTTTTTCGCAAAACTTGTGAGCGTCATTCCTGTGGCAACATCTCTCCATCTCCACGATCTCTTTTTTTCTTCCTTAAAAGCGTGTGTTCCTCTCTCTTCTCTCTCTCTCGTCCATCTATGGCTTTGTAGGCGGTTTGCTTTGCTACATGGGCTTCTTTGAATTGCTCATCAAATCAGGGATTTCTAGCTGGTGGCGATTTGAAACCCAGCACTTCAGAGGGAGTCCGGTGTCACCGGACTTTGCGAGAGGTTGAGGGAAACTCGATCGGCGAAGATCTTAGCGGTCTCCTGCGATTGTAGCTTTCCGACGTCAAACTCTTGTTGTTTTGCTCGACTCCGTAGCATCCTTGATATCTTCATTCGTACCTTGGCTACAACAAGGTAGCGATCCGAGTCGATGTTGGCTCCTTAGAAGGTTCGTACATCCAGGATGCTGGAGGAGTGTCTGGCACCGATCGCAACGTGATCAATCTGGTTGATGGTCGACTGATCTGGTGACCGCCAGGTTCCTTTATGGATGTTGAGATGTGGGAATGGTGTCCTTACTACAAGGAGGCCCTGCTAGGAAGTCAATTAGCCTGAATCCGTTGTCGGAAGTGGTGTTGTGTTATGTTTTCCTATGGTCGACTCAATATGTTCTCTTTGCCCAGTTTTGCGTTAAAATCTCCTAGTACAATTTTGGTGTCATAATTGGGGAATTGGGCGTACGTTCGGTCCACGAGATCATACAAGTCGTCCTTGACACGATCATCTTTTTCTTCCGTAGGGGCATGAACGCATATTAGGCTTATATTCCAGAGGATGCCTTTGATGCGGATTGTTATGAGGCGTTCGCTTACATGCCGGAAGCTTAAGACTTTTTATCGGAGTCTTCCTCGAATAACAAAATCGCATCCGAATAGGCGTGTTATTTTCCTTGTAGCAGTCACCGTAATAGATATCACAGTTTTTCATCCTTTTTTTGCCTGGTGCGGTTATATCTGCTTTGTAGCAGTCGAGGGTTTTTTTCCAGTTGGTTGTCTGCACCTGGTCTGTTAAGGGACCGCACATTCCAGGTGCAGACTCGCAGATTTTACCGTTTATATGGGTCTTTAACATCCGTATCCACGACTTGTTGTTGCTTCGAAACAATATTATTTTTCGGTGATAGGGATGTCAACCCTAAGCAAAACTCCCAATCTGGAGAGGTTCGCTGCACACATTGGTTCACTAACCGGTGGATGGCAGGCCAGCTATCCAGGAGAGGCCGCGTGGAGGCTGTGTGTCAGCTTGTATTGAGCAGGGACTGACATCTAAGCCGGTGTTTGTCATGTTAAACACGTTTGCTCGCTTCCTCACTCCTGAAAAAAACGTCTTACTTGCTTTTAATTCATATGAAAGACAATTTCCTTGCTTTAGCTCATTGCCATGGCTTTAGGATGTGTTTCTACAGTTGACAAGTCATGAATACGTTATTGTTATGATTGAACGACTGCAGCACGAATTCAAGAAAGTATTTGTGAACTCTGGGAACAAACGTTTAAATAGGTATGAGTGTGAGGCTGAGGGCAAAATCATTTATACGTTGTCACCAAAAAAGCACCTACACCACCGATCCATTGTCCAGGACGTTGTTACATATGTCACTTACTTAGTTACAAACCTTCATGGGATTAAGCGCGAAATTATCCCTACCTACCGCTTTTCCCTTTGAACGCACCATTGAAAAATCACTCTGATTTTATTCGCAACCCTATCGTAAATGGCGCGAAAGCATGAATCCTTGAACTTGGACCTGCAACAGCAAGGCAACGACATCGGCCTGATTAGATGTCTTAGGACAATTTTTTTCTCCGGATTTGATATAACAGTTACAATTATACTCAAATTATGCCTCAATAAAAAAAGTCCATCAACGAATAAACGCTAACACGTATATAGAAGCTTATGCCCACAACGACAAAGGCGACCTCTCTACTATTTGCAAATAGAGTCAAGCTACATGTAACCTCTCTGGCAGTTGGCAGCAGATTTAAAAAATCAGTCTAATTAGCAGACGTGTGTGATTTACATGTATTCAATCATGTTTCAAACATGTCTACCAACAAACAATGATCGAGTGAATCAGACAGTCTGCGAACTACAATAATAGGTTCAACCCTCAAAAATCATTTCTGAAAAAGAATATATAAAAACTTTTCTATTTCTGTTTCTGAAAAGCCTCCTAAAAAAAATAAATGGTACTTATCCATGCCGCTCAAAGTGTGAACTATTATAACGTAAGGCACTCTATTACCAGCCCTTCGAGAATTTTGTCGCCTACAGTATCTGGCCATTCATTACCACTAGCTCCATAAAATTCTTTATGTTTGTGAATATAAACGAAAATAGGTCCACGGGAAGGTTACATTTTGATTAGCAGCACAAAGGACAACATTAATTTGATGTCACCTCTTAGCCATCCACTGCGAAGCCCCTTTAGGGAAAACCGGAATAACTTTAAGCGAGCCAGAAATGACTGTAGTGCAATGATTTGACGTTAACTAAAAGTTGAGGCAAAAAATGAACAAGGGCAGTAAAAAATGTTGGTAATTTCAGAAAAACATAAAGAATTCTGCCTTGTCCTCAATCCCTAAGCTCATTTACAATGACATCCCAGCTGTCAGCTCTTTAGAAAAAGCCAATCTGCTGGCCGCACATTTTGCAGGCAGCTCAACGCTCCCAGAATGCACTTTGTCTCCGCCTGTACTTGAGAGCGTATAATCTTCCATGAGATAAATCCACTTTCGCACTCGTACAGTTGTAAGAGTACTTAAGGATCTCAACGTGCACAAATCCGCTGGCCCGATGGTATTCTCCCCAATATTTCTGAAGAGGTGTTTTCCACGCCGGCAGAACCAATGCTTTTTCATCTTTCCTACTCTTCTGACCTCTGTCCGAGTAGATGGAAAACAGGATTTGTCCAGCCCGTCACTAAAAGGGGCGAATCTTCGTTTTCCACCTCCTACCGAACCATAGCACTAGCGTCCCTTCTTTCTGAGGTCATAGAAACTCTGATAAATCGTCAGCTTATGAAATATCTTGAATTGCGGCAACTTCTTAATAACCGGCAGTAAGGTTTCCACAGCAACAGGTCCAATGTTGATTTGATGGTATATCTCACCGAAAAGTGGAACCATCGCGAAGGCGATATTTCAAAAGCATTTCATCAGGCTCTTTTTTCGAATATGCGTGCTTATGGTATCGATGAGTCTATTCTTCTATGGATTAGAAAATACCTTTCGGACGGTTTCAAGTCTGATATTCACCAAATAAACACTGGTGTTCCACAGGGTTCTGTTCTGTCACCGAAACTCTTCCTCATTTTTATAAATGATCTCTTCACTACTACTTCTAATCCAATACACTCCTTCGTTGATGACAGAAATCTTAGCTTTTCATATTCGTT
Source organism: Merodon equestris (assembly GCA_958301585.1). NCBI lineage: Eukaryota > Metazoa > Arthropoda > Insecta > Diptera > Syrphidae > Merodon > Merodon equestris. Next base: position 114,057,542 of record OY284416.1, read on the forward strand.
CCAAGATCCACATCCCTGCTCTTTGGCCGTAGAACTGGAACGGCAGAGTATGTTAAGCACAGGCTGAAGACTCCATCAAGGAGGACTTCTATGACCTCCTGGACAACGCATACGGAGCTTGCCCGGAGTACGATATTAAAATAGTTCTCGGGAACTTTAACGCCAAAATCGGTCAGGAGAACACCCTTGGCAGAGTGATCGGAAAGCACAGCCTACACAATACAACAACAGATAACGGCTTCCGACTCACGGACTTTGCAACAGCTCATAATGCGGTGATAAGTAGCACAAGTAGCCTCATAAGCGATTCCACACAGCAACCTGGTGATCTCCGGATGGTTGAACCGCCAACTAAATCGACCATGTCCTCATGGACGCAAGACACTCGTCATCCTGGATGTGCGAACATTCAGGGGGGGCAGATGTCGACTCTGACCATTACCTCGTCGCAGCTAGATTCAAAGCTTGACTATCCAATATCAGAAAGCTGCACCAGCCCACCATGAGGAGGTTCGACATCGGATGCCTGAGCACACCGGAGGTTGCTAGAGTCTTCAGGCAGCAACTGAGCGAAAGACTCTACGGTATGCTTACGTAGAACACAAATGCCAACAGTATGTGGCTGCATTGCCGCTCAGCCATTCAGGAAGTAGCCGAGACCACCTTAGGCTACCTACCACCTCCGACAAGAAACCCGTGGTACGATGGAGAGTGTGAGCAGAAAACGGCAGCAATTAACGAGGCGTATCAAAATGCGCTACAGCAAAAAAAAAAACAGGGCAGCGTAAGAAGTGTACCGAGCCAGAAGAAGGGACGAGAAAAAACTACTACGACGAAAGGAAAAAATCTTCGCGGCCTCCCAGCTCAAGGATATCGAGGAGTCTAGGGATAAGCACAAAACTCGAGCCTTTTATAAGAAAGCCAAAGGCCTTGCAGAAGGCTTCAAGGAAGGCACTCAGGTTCTTCGAAACTGCGAGGGTAATCTTGTCACCGAACAGCATTTCCAGCAGCTGTTTAAAGAGCATAACCAACAGAGAGTGGTAGGAACCGAGGAAATCCTAACTCCAGCCGCTGAAGTAGTCCTCCCACCGAGCATCGAAGAAGTCGACACAGCTATTCACAAGCTGAAGAACAACAAGGCCGCAGGCTCAGATAGCCTGGCTTGGCCTGGCGGCGATATTCTGGTAGGGAGCATACACCAGATCATCTGCAGAATTTGGGAAAATTAAAGCATGGCCGACCACTGGAATACCCACTATAGTTGCCCCATCCACAAAAAAGGCAATCCCAGCTCTTGCAAGAACTATAGAGGAATATCACAGCTTAATGTCGCATACAAGATACTCTCCAGCGTATTGTGTGAACATCTAAAGCCCTTTTGCACTGCACTAATCATCAGCTATCAGTGCGGCTTCCGGTCCGGCAAATCGACTATATGTGTAGACAAATCCTGGAAAAGACCAACGAGTTTCAAATCGATACACACCATCTCTTCATCGATTTCAAAGCCCCGTACGACAGCATTCATCGTAAAGAATTGTTTGATGCGATGGCTGAATTCGGGATGCCGGGAAAACTGATCCGGTTGTGTAGCGCCACGCTAAAAAATACGCGATGCACTGTGCAGCTCGGTTCTAGGATCTCTGAAAGTTGGGAATATGCATCGGACCTATTTAACCTGATGCTGGAGCAGATATTGTGAAGGGCAGGCATCACCAAGGAAGACACTATCTTCTACATATTTGTCCAGCTGCTGGGACACGCGGATGATATTGACATCATGGCGCGGTCGCCCCGTGATGTTGTGGAAGCGTTCACGGCGATTGAAGAACAGGCAAAACGAGTTGGTGTTAAGAACAAAGTATTTACATGCTGTCAAGCAAAAATCAATCCGTCGCTAACTGCCTGAAACAAAACGTAACAATTTCAAGGTGGTTAAGGAGTTAAGCAAACGTACATTTTACGAACGACACCACACTGGAGATCTGGCAAATTGATTGTCCAAACAACTTGGATCAGAACTCCTCACTCGAAGAACCAAAGTCATACTTTACAAAACCCTTATACTGCCAGTCTTGCTGTACGGAGCCGAAAGATGGACGATGGGCAGGACAGCGGAGCTGATTTTGAGTTTTTTCGAAAGAAAATATTCTGCGCCGGACATTTGACCCTGCCTGTGAGGAAGGTAAATGGAGGAGAAGACCGCAAATTCTACGAGCTGTACAAAGATGTGGATGTAGTCCGGATGGCAAAGATTCGTCTCCTACACTGGCTCTGTCACATCGAGCGCATAAACACCAACGCCCCAGCTAAGAGGGTCTTTGACTCGGAGCGTTCTGGTACGAGAGGAAGACCGAATCTCCGGTATAAGGACCTAGTAATCGCGAATTTTGGACAACTGGAAGCAGCGTGCCCGCGACCCTCAAAGATGGAAGGCAGTCATAGCCCAGGCTCAGATCCTCCATGGATCGCTGGCCTGTTAATTAAGTAAGTATGAACAATAGGGTGTAATTTAATGCTTCCAAAACACAATGCTGTCTACTGTCACTCAAGCTAACCGTCAGTAGTCAACCATTATCCTTGAATTGCGCTTGTGTCGATGAAACCGAAAGACTTTCCATCTTTGGTATGTGTTTAAGTAAGACTCTTAGTTGGAATGACGACATATTCGAGGTCGCCAAGAACGCTGTGAAATGTCTAGATTACAAGTTGCAAGGCCTATATCTGTCCCAAGTTGGAGTGCAACGCACATACCTGATCTGGTGCTCCCAAGACCTCTCTGCACCTGCTGGATAGAATACGAAAGCGAGCGAGAAAACTAATAGGAGACTCACTCGAACATCGACGTAATGTCTCCTCTCTCTCTCTTTGTTTCATCGTTATTTTAACAAGCAATGCTCAAGTGAGCTAGCCAATTGCATTCCTCTACTTCAATACACGTCTCGCCCAGAATTCTCATTAGTTCACCCTCAAGCCTATCTTCGGAGCACAGTTAAATTTAGAAGCTTGTTTTTAAGCCGGACCACACTAATGTGGAATGCTCTTCCCAGGTCAACGTTTCCGATTCATTAGAATCCACAAACATTTAAAACCAATGTGCACCAGTACCTCCTTTCCCTATTTCCCACTATACCTTCGGCCCGTGCTGTGTCTTGACTTCTTGATATTTAAGGGTAAAAAAAAACCTACATAGTTTCAGTTCTGACTATCGTTGACAACCCTTCGTCAAGCCTCCCTGTCATGAGTATGTTCATCCCATGTTTGGTAGTTCTCCTCCATCTTTTCTAGACCCATCCTTGTCCTTCATCTACGACGCGGCCTCCTGTCGGTGTTTTTCCCTGGTGTTTTGCACTTATTATTTTTTTGATTGTCCGTCTACTGTCCATTCGTTCTAGGTGTAGTAATTAGCTTAAAGCAGAATAAAATTCATCGAGTTCCTGATTGTGTTGTTTTCTTCATTCGCCCGTTTGATCGTCCTGCTTTCCACCAACTAGCTATAGATTTCTTAAAGTTTTTTTTTTTTTGACAAACAGGAAAATAGAGGAGAAAGTCTGAAATCACCTACAAGCGCATTGTTCTTCTAAGCAATTGGTAGTACCCTGGCGACAGGGTTGGGGGTCAATTTATGTAAAGAAACACTACCATCTTTATCGGATTGATATCCCAACCTTAACTATAGAATCGGACCTAATGCTTGCTATTGACGGCATGACCTCTTCAGTTACAGCTCCAAAGTCATCCAATTTAGGTGTTTCCATGTATGTTTGAGCCTACAGGTAATTTGAAATTAGGATTTGCAGTGCCCTCAACCAGAAAATAGGTACTTAAGGCCTTTTTATCTCTTCCACATTTAGATATGCATAGGCTAAAGGGACTTTAAGTCCAGTGCAATACAGAAATCGTTTTCAACTAAGCTTTCGTCACCAAAAATTAACCTTATAGCACTCACTGCCAATCCTAACCAGGGAAGAGCATCACCCCAGTCTCAACTATTTCTGTCTCAGTGTATTGCTGATTTCAGACCTGAGGAAGTATTTGATTAATTGAAAAGTACTGCTCAGAGGCATCTTCCCACTTGCTAAACAGAAGTTATAAGAGTTATGCGACTAAGCGCAAGATCTTTTCCTACCCCCTTAAAGTTCCTTGCATTCCGCAAGAACTTCATCGGAAACCAAAGCAAAACCAACAGTATCTACGAAATCAAAATGTCATCATCATCACTACAGTACTTAGCCCCAGTTCCCCTCATCTAACAAGCCAGAAAATTTTTTCAACGAAAAAGCAAAAACGAAACTATAAGAAACCATAAAGTCCCACACAATCACCATCAGAGGAACCCGTCATCAACCTCGTCGCGTCGTCGACCTCGCCTCCCGTCCAGAAGTCAAAAACAAAAAAAAACTAATCATCACGAGTAACATTCTATTTTTCGAGAGCATGCCAGTATTCCGGAAGCGAAATTCTCCACAGCTCCCTCCACACATGTTCGAGATTCAGTCCTTAACCGAAATAATATGAGTTGACGCAGGGAAAAAAAACAGCAAATGAAATTCAAACTGAGAATCGCCACCAAACTGCTTGGATGCGAAGCGTATAGTTACAAGTATCTTCTCGTCATGAGAAGATGAAGAAAATCCATTACAGACAGGGAAGGGCATCGGTATGTCTGATTCTCGTCGGTCGCTATGAGCTTGATGTGATCATTGAGATCGCAATGATGGTTGATGATCTTGATGATCATTATCGTCACCGCAGCAGCACGAAGGCTGGTGGTGATGATACTGATGGTGGTCGACCATCTGACAGGCAAGTAGCGCGTACTCCATCCGAATTGAAGTACGATCGATGTGGTGGATCTCCACCCAAATGTGTCATGTAATGGTATCGCATTATGTCATTTCAACATTAACATACAGTTTTGTGCCCAGCATCGAGAAGCGGGCGTGTTCCGAAGGCTTTTCGCCATGTAGGCACGAGGGGAGGAAAGAAGTTAAAATGAAGAAGAGGAAGAAGAGAGGTGTGTCCATAGATCGTACGTGACGCTGTGGTGACAGTTAAGAAGCCAAGTTCAAAATCATTTGGCTGGCGATAGACAAAAGGCAATTGAAGTATGAATTCAAATCATCCAAGTGATCTTTGCGAGCAATTAATGTGCGATCGTGATCACAACAGATACGATCGTAAACAGCATAAATACATATGTAAATAGATACTCGGTCATTTGTAAAGTGATCATCTGTTTTCGTTCTGATTGGCATTGATGTTGTTCGCGGTAGTGGTGGCGGTGGTGTCGCCGAGGGCGGATGGTGACGCTTACGATGAACATTTTAATGGTTTCTCCGCGCTATTTATAGATCGAGAATGCTATTTCGTGTGGTGAGATGTGTTGGCGCGACAACAGCAAGAATCACAAATTCACCGATGTGATTTGGTGTCCCTTTTGTTTTAAGTTTTTGTTTTATACTTAAATATAAAACTAGACTACGGCACTATGTTGTTTTTGTTTTGTTTCTATCTAAGTATCTGGCTGTATGCGTTTTATTTATAAGTCGTAACTCCTTTTTGATGATGTTGTTATGTGTCTGTCTTGTTTGTCTCCAGATGTAGGCGTGTGTCAACTTATGGATCACTTAAAGTCATGTGAGAATCAGTTGGGTTGCGAAAATATAAATTATCTGGCGGACGAACCAAACAACATTATTGGAGGGGAACCTTTCATAACAATGTCAACAGCTTGGGCAAGTGTAGATGGAGGCAATTGTATGGTAAGACTAATTTTTTGTTTTTTTAGTACGATTAAACGTGAATAAACACTAAACATGTGCCTGTGTCTATGCGGAATTGTTTTAAATAGGTTAACGCCGATATTCCGATTGGCTGTTAAGTCTGATCGGCACCGAACGGTCATGTCTCGGTGCTCGAACTAGTCTATTTTCGAACTCCAATTATAAAAGTGGACTTAAAAGCTGAGACATAGTATCAAAATTCAAAGAGAATTTGGTTTAAATACTCATTCTAAAGGAAACGTCGGGACATTGCTAGATTGTTCACGGTCATCACAGTACACATCACAGATCACACAAAAGCATCCCTTCTTCTTCTTCTTAGCGGGCACTACAGCTCGGGATGAGCCTGAGCTTCAATCAAACCATCCAGCGCGATCTTTTGATAGCTCCCTCCAGTGCCACATTCTCAGTTGGTTGAGATCCTCTTATAGCTGTGTGCGCCATCTTAGGTGCGGTCTCCCTCTTCTCCGTCGTTCCTCGGGTTTGGATTCGAATACTCTCCGGGCTGGAGTTGAGATGTCCATTCGCTCTACATAGCCTAGCCATCTTAGGCGTTCGATCCGTAGACGCCTGACCAGGCTCATGCCGCTTTACAACCCGTACAGTACCTGGTTGAATTATTTCCTCCATCTTCCGTCGGTATAGGTAGGACCAAAAATCAAACGCAGTATCAAAACGCCTCTCTGTTCCTTCGTGGTGGCAGCTGGTTCGATGACGAGTGGATTGAAATGCATGCAGCGAAGCAGGATGCATACAAAGCCTCGCTGCATAGAAAGACGAGGGCTGCTCGTTAGTTATACGAGCTAAAAAGAAGGGAAGAGCATACGCTTCTCAGAAGGAAAAAGTAAGAGCACGAGATCTGGAGAGGTGCTACCGCAGGCATGACGTTCGTAAGTTTCATCAAAGGATAAAACCCTTCGTAAACCAGCTGATAGGTCCTTATCAGTGTGGCTTCAGGCCAGGAAAGTCCACCATCGATCAAATTTTCACACTACGGCAGATCCTGGAGAAGACAAGTGAATTTCAAGTCGATACCCACTACCTATTTGTCGACTTCAAAACCGCATACGACAGCGTAATTAGAGACGAGCGTCTCCCTGCCATCCCTGCTAAGCTCGTCAGACTATGGAGGTTGACTTTGGAGAATGCTCGCCGCTCCATTCGAGTCGGTGCAGACCTAACCGACAGCTTTGATGTCAAAAAAGGAATAAGGGCAAAACAAAATATATGCTGTCATCAAAAAAGGACGCTCACCACCGGTGTCTTGCCCAGAACATCAATATTGGCAGCTACAATTTCAAGGTAGTCAAGGACTTGGTCTACCTTGGCTCCGCAGTTACCTGGAACAACGACATCAATTCTGAAACCAAACGCAAGACCACCCTTGCCAATCGCTGTTTTTTCGGGCTCAGGAGGCAATTGTGTAATTAGAGCCCTCTCTCGTATGACCAGGTTGACTCGATACAAAACCCTTATCATCCCAGTCTTACTGTACGGCGCAGAAGCATGGACCCTATCAAAAGTGGATGAAGAGGCGCTTGTGGCCCAGAACTTTGGAGGCAGTGCTTTTCAGTGCCTGCTTACAAAGGTTCCATTGTTGCTCAATTGACGGAATGGATGCATAGGAGAGCTTAAGGGAAATGCGTTTGGCAAAGGCCCTGGCAGTTTCTGGCGATAGTAGCTTTTCGATGTCATATTTTTGTGTTCTGACTCCACTTCACTACGTCCTTGATATCGATACGTGCATCTTGGCTAATGTTCGAACATCAAGAATAGTGGAGGAGTGTCTGACGTTGATCGCGATGTGATTAATCTGGTTGATGGTTGATTGATCTGGCGACCGCCAGGTGCCTGTATGCATTTTGAGATGCGGGAAACGGGCACTGGCTAGAAGGAGGTTTCGCCCCGTTGCAAGATCGATAAACCTGATTCCGTTATCGGATGTCATGTCGTGCAGGCTGTGTTTACCTTTAGCTTTGCATTAAAGCCTCCTAGTACAACCTTGATGCGAATCGTTATGAGGCGTTCGCTCACATGCCGAAAGCTTAAGACTTTTTGCCTTAGTCTGCCGCGAACAACAAAGCCGCACCTGAACGGTCGTCGTTGTTCCCTCTCCTTATAGCAGTTGCCGTAGTAGATGTCACAGTTTTTCATCCGTTTTTTGCCCGATCAATCCCAACGCATTTTCTGGATGGTGGTTAAGTCCGCTTTATAGCGGTCTGGGGCGTCCGCAAGTTATTCGGCTGCATGTGGTCTATTTAGGGACCTAACATTCCACCTGCAGATCCGAAGGTCGTTGTCTTAGTTTAGTTTTCTTTTTTATTTTTCGTGGGTCGTCAACGTGAATCCGGTTCGTCCTATCCGAGGCTTTTGGTTGTTTCGGAGCATTTGTTTTTTTTTACGGTTACGGCTCGCTAGGCCATAGCCCAACCGACACTAACCCTGTTATGTGGTGCTGGATGCTCGCCATTCGCCCTCCTGCGTTAGTAATTTCCTAGGTTAGGAAATTACCAGATGGTATCGCGAGGAGGTGGAAGTAGTGCATAATTAACAGTATTGCCAGGTGTTCGACTGCAGTGGCTCTTAATTGCTTTTTTTGCAGACTACTCCTGCAATGCCTGTATACTTTACGAACGTCCTGGAATGTTGAGGACAAGATTTAGCAACTTACAATTATTTGAATCTTTCCATGATCACCATATAACGAGGAGTACCGAGCTCCGCGTGATTCAATTCCTCACATAGGTGAAAAGCTCCATACAGTTGGGGGTGGTAGGGTTGCAATGGTAATTGCAACTGACTGCTGAACCGAAGGTCTGTAGTTCAAGTCATATTCGAGAACAATTCCTATACGGAAAAAACTGTGCAACAACATCAGATGTGAATGAGAGATGATCAAAAAGTGCTGACGAAGGCATAACACTCGCAGTATAAGATCACTTCAAAATTCATACTCTGTGTGTGCATTTCCAATATAACAATTTAATGACATGGAAACAAAAGAGTTACTGTGAACTACAACCAACGCAAATTCAGTCGATTCTCTCAAATCCTACCTAGGACAACCACCCCCGGGGAGTAGTGAACGAATATCTTCGACACAAATCATCTGCACCCCGTCCAGGTTGTGTGACAAACACCAACCTAACATATGCTGCGTAACCTTTCAACCCAGGCAGGCTATGCATGATCAATGAGAAACTGCAACTCGTCTAAGGACCCTTAGAGTTCAGACTATGAACCAAAATCTACAATGCAATTGATCTTATATTATATAAGAAGGTAATGTAGGGCAACGATAACTTGAGAGGTGAAAATATAGTCGAAAGTCGCCTACCATAGAATTCAGTAGCTGTTGGGCATGCATACAATGTTTCTTTTTTATAAAAGTTGTTCTCAACAGTGACGGTCATTGTTGTTCTATGATGTCATTGGTTATCGGCCAATCTATTGCACTAAGACTAAGAGGATCCTCTCTAAAACCACAGGAATGCCAGTCGAGTGAGACTGGTCTGTAACAACGTCCTGTAGTTTTACCTTTTGGGACCAATAGCATCTTCGAGGAAAATTGTAGATTGACCACAATCGCAGTTGTACCTCGTCTTATCCATGTAAAACAGGCTGCTATCAAGAAGGTAAAAAAAGTTTATATTATCCAGCTCTCGATACAACATCCCTGACCGCATGAAATCCGACGCAAATACAAAATTCTACAATCTGCAGCCCCACTTCTATCCACATTATTTTTGAAAATTAAACGGAGGTAGAGCTCCATAAATCTGTTATTAAACTTGGTTGTTAAGACCTATACGCCAGCTGACGCGTCAAGTAAACAAATTCATTCATATATGTACATATGGTAGGGCGAGGCTCTCGCAGCTTCATGTACGACAGCCCTTGCAATTCAGATTTAGCTTTGGAAAACTGCTTCATGCGACATAGGTACAAGGTTTCCATGAACAGAAAGATCTAAACAAAATATCAAAATCGATGGGAAGCTATTGCCATTATTAGCTAGAAGAAGAGACGCATTCCTGAAGCTTATTTTTCGATCACGGTAACAGACTAAAGGCTAGAGCAGAATTAGGTGGTAAGGGCAGAAACAAGTACCACTTTTTTTTGATTTTCGACTTTCTAAGTATAGAAAAAGATTTTTTGTTATATAAGTAATATATTTTTTAAAACTTATTTTTAAGTCTTGAATTCACTCTTGTCCTAGTCGCTCAGTAAGTTTGTTCAAAAAGTATCGGGAATTGTGTTATTTTTGATTATATTGGTCTGATGTCTGAAACATACTATGTATTAAACATGTATTTGCACATTATTGGTCAAACAAGTTGTTCACTTTACTCTCGAAGGGGTTACATGTGACTTGATACGATTGGCAATTTCACAAATTAAAATCTTCAAGTTTTGTGGGCTTCAGAGGTGGAATCTGGAATTTAGAAAGGTGTACGTTAGTGTATGTGGTATACGGTCATACGTCCCTAAACTTTTTGAGTGGCGCATTATTATTACCGACCATTTGGAATTCGGAAGTTCATTGAGTTTATGGCAACCCTTCGCCAAACCCACCTGTTATGAGTGTGTTGCTTCTATGTTTCACTGCGATTCCATCCTTTCTGTCCACTGTCCATTCGTTCTAGGTGTTCAACACGGAAGCTTGTCCTTACAGCGAATTTCGAGAAGTTCTTTTTTCCGGACAAGTATATTACAGGAGTTTTGTCACGACCCCGCTGAGGAAACCCCAAGTCATGGCCGTCGGATGCCAATTACCCCCATTTATTGAGCTTAATTCAAGCTAAACTTAATCTATTTTAATATCGAATGAGAACGGGTGATGGGGGCGCGATCGTTAGAAACTAAGACTGGAAGGAGGGAAGGTTATTGAGAAGACGGAGTTTTAGGCATGGAGTGCTAAGGTTGAAATCGAAGTTAATATTCAAATGAACACTTGCTAGCATACGGGCATACGGGAATGGTTTCATTGGAGCCGTATGCGGTGCGGGAGGGGGGGGGGGGGGGGGGGGGAACAGATAGAAGAGACGAGGATTGCGTGTATTACGAGGGTTAGTGTCAAGAGATATGGAGCTATAAAGGCTGGCGCAGTTAATGGTATCTGTAAAAATGAAAATTATGTCAGATACTCTTCCTCTTCCTTCATAGTACTCAAGTTGATTAGTTTAAAACGGTCTTGATAGGGCGGTAAGAACAAAGGATTGTTCCAGGGCAGAACTCGAAGAGCGAAACTTTGGAACCGACGTTGGATGCTTTCGATTCTAGATATGTCGGTTTGTTGATAAGGAAGCCACACTTGAGATGCGTATTCGAACAAAGGTAATATAGAGGGATCGAGTCACGTAGGGATTGGAGCATTCTTTAGACCAAAGCTTCACGAAATCGAGTGCAGAGTTGGCTTTAAGAATTATATCGTCGATATGTGGGCGAAAATTGAGCTCTTGGTCACATAGTATGCCAAGACCGCGGATAACCTGAACGGTGGCGATGGGCTGATTATTGAGGAAGTAGAGACGAGGGGGAGGTTGATTCGTTTACGGGAAAAGGTTTTGATTGGCATTGATTGGCAACTTGGTGTCGTCGACGTTCAGTGAGAGGTGGGAATGTTTGATGACAAACTTAATGTCGTTAATGGTAAGAATAAAAAGAAGTGGACCTAGGTGGCTGCCTTGAGGCTGCCGAAAGAAGCTACGAAGGGGTTGGAAAAGGCAGATGTAAAACGAACACTGTTTTTCAAATAAGAAGATATCCACTTCAACGCAGCGTGTTCAAAGCCAAGGGAGACAGTTTGAAGAGTATTAGTTTGTGGGAGATTTTGTCGAAGGCTTTACTGAAATCAGTTGAAATGAGTACGACTTCATTCCCATTCTCTAATCCTGAGAGTGTGAAGCACACAAATTCGACAAGGTTTGTGGTTGCAGGCCTGCATTTGAGAAAGCCATGTTGTTTAGAGGAGATTAAAGATTTGCAGTGGAAACTTAGAGTGTCATACAAAATACTTTCGAAAAGTTTGGGTATGTGTGACAGTAGTTGTTAACATCATTTTTCGGACCTCTTTTGTGAACAGGAGTTATAAAAGCGGTTCTCAATCAGTCGTTCACAGACCAGTGTGGAAGAAGGAAGTGTTTCGGCTAGAGTAGTAAAAGAAAATAAAAATAAAAATTATAACTACGCGTTTGGACAAGGTGCTCGCGGAACCCGAGTCAGCGCGATCGTATAGTGCACGGCTGGCGAGCGGGAAGTCGCCAGTTCGAATCTCCAGCTGGGAGAATAATTTTTTCGTGTGCGTTTTTCTTTTTTTCCTTATTCTTTCTGCTGCTTCTAAAGTTAACTTGAAGTAGCAGGAAGAGATGTCGGGAGACGACGGGGGAAGACCCGTACGTCTGACGGAATCGGAATCGGATGATGTATCATCCGATTTCGCAACACCGGCCGCCGTCATGAAGAGACGCAAACGGGTCAATCCGAGGCCCAATGTAATTAAGCGCCCCTCCCTCAACACCTCGACCGAAAAGCTGCGGGTCGAAGGGAGGAAAGGGGCGCCATCACCATCATCATCACCATCAACGTCCAAAGCAGCTGGGCAACAACAACAACAACAACATGAACAATCAGTGCTACCCGTGGAAGCAAATATCGCCTACCTCTCCGATGGTAGGGAAGGCCGCTACACGGGCGACAACAACCCGTTCGCCGCCCTTTCAAGTTCGGGTACGGAGGAGGAGCTTAGCGAGCTCGAGGAGGAGGAACGTGTCCTACGTGCCAAATTAAAGGCCGTAGTTGACAAGTTAAACAAGATGCGGCAGAAGGCGAAAGAGGAGGCAGCAGCCTCCCAGCTTCAGTCACTTCAACAGCAGCAACAACAACAGCAGCCGCAGAAGAAGCTGCCGAAAAAAACGGCTGAACAGCAGCCACAACCTCAGCCGCAGCGAAAAAAGCAGCAACAACAACAACAGAAGAAGCAGCAACAACAGCCGCAACAACAAAAGCAGCAGCTGAAACAACAACAGCCACAACAGCAGAAACAACAACAACAACAGTCGCAACAGCAGAAGCAGCAGCAACAACAACAACAGCCGAAAAATCAGAAACAGGAACAACAGAAGCAGCAGCAACGTCCCAAGGAGAAGGTGCCACCAATCCTTACTCACACCACAGCCCTACGCGAAACAATAGACTTATGTAAGTACGTTATTGGTGTTGGCAATTTCGTTTTTAAAGGTATAGGTGAGAACCGCTATGCTATCCAATGTAACACATTGGAGCAGCATAAGCGGGTCAAGGAACTACTGAAAGAGACCACGACTGAGTTCTTTTCATTTACCCCCAAGACCGAGAGGCTGCAGACGATGCTCCTCAAAGGCGTGTACTCAATTACTGACCCCGAGGAAATGCTCTCAGAGCTCAAAGAGTTCGAGAGCGACGACCTCAAATTCGTGGGAGTCAAGTCGTTCACCACGGCGCGGGCCAGACGGGAGAAGCGTGTGTTACCTTTCTTCCTGGTTCAGCTCGCACCCAATAGCAAACTGGAGAAGCTAAGGACCATCACTTCCTTAGCATCCCAGTCTGTAAAATGGGAAAAATTAAGAAGACACGGAAACATTTTACAATGTATCCGCTGTCAAAGGTTCGGGCACGCCGCGTCGAACTGCGAGATGCAGCCTCGATGTGTTAAGTGTGCAAAGAACCACACGAACGAGGAATGCGATCTGACACAAGACAAGGTCGCGGATAGGGAGCAGCTCGAGTGCGTGCTTTGTAGGAACCGTGGACACCCTGCAAACTATCGGGGATGTCCTAAGTTCCAAGACATTAAATTAAATCTGGCTCGTAAGCAGAAGATTGAGGAGAAACGTCCCGCAGGTCGCTCACAAACATCAGCCGTTACACCCACAATGACCTACGCCCAAATGGCGGCAGGTCTGCGGCAGACGGTACAAAAGCCTGTGGCTGTTACTAAAGCCCCAGTGCCTGTTACTAAGGCACCGGAGGCCGAGGGGGACCTGCGTTCGATCTTGCTCGCCATCCAAGGGCAGATCGGCCAGCTCCAACAGCAGATCCATGAGCAGGCGACTCGAGTGGACAGAATCTACTCGCTTCTGCCGGGCCTAGCGCCTCTAGAATCGTGATGGGTACGCCGGTAGAGAGTCCCTTAAAGGTCCTGTCGGTGAATGTGAATTCACTGATTAGGATTGAGCGAAGAACTGTACTTTTCAACTTGTTGCAGGACGAAAGCCCCGATGTACTTTTGGTTAGCGAAACAAAGCTAAGCCAAAAGCACAAAATCCGGCACAGTTCTTATAGAGTAATAAGAAGAGACCGACCCAACGCCACACAAGGTGGAGGAGTTGCGATTTTCATTAGAAATAGCTTTAAACATAAAATTATATATAGCGGTGAAGTGCGGAGGTTCCAGGTGCTAGAGGCCTGTATTGTGTGCATTCCTCTCCGAAATGGAAAGAGAATGTACATTATATCAGCCTATGCACCTGAAGCACCTCAACCCAACGTTTTCATCGCAGAGCTCGAAACACTTTTTCGATCTCTGCGCTTAAACTCGGTAGAAAACTTCTACATTCTGGCTGGCGATTTAAATGCCAAACATAGTGATTGGGGAAACAACATTCCCAACACTAGGGGGAGCCTACTAAGCCATTGGTGGGTTCTGCAGAGCATAGAGTATAGACTCAAGATACTCGCAACGGATAGTCCGTCGTATCCTAGGAGCGGCTCCTATCTGGATCTCTTGCTGCTTGACTCTCGACTGAGACTGGCTGACACGAACGAATGGTCTACTAACTGTCTACGGACCTTCATATACGACAGTGACCATTGCGGACTAAGTGCCGTAATCAAATTACCAGACGAATTCGCGGAAATGGCAGAGTACGTCCAAACGTACCCCTATGATTACAATAGGGCGCGCTGGCCACGCTTTGCCAATTCCCTGACGAGAGCCCTCACTTCGAGCGCCTCCTTTCCACCGTCTAATAGGAACCTGTCAAACTATGAGATTGACAGGTACCTCACACAAATGGAGGATACTATTAAACAGACAATGAACAGTACAATACCACGCCAACGACCGCACGATACCACGAACGTGTACCGAAACGCGACAATCGACGCACTACATAGACAGAAAAGTAGACTCCTGACAAGACTCAAACTCTTGTACAGGCGGTTTACCGACAGACAAAACTCGGAGGTCAGGACACTGAAGTCACTGATTAAAAATCTCCAACAGTTGATCAAGGAAAATTACAGAATATCTGTAAGTTTGCATTGGAACAACAGAATTCGTGCTGTAAAATCCAACAGCGCGAGTATGTTCCCGCAAATAAATAAAATCTTTCGGAGAAACAATCAGAATGACATTCAGGATCTGAAGCTTCCGAGGACGTCAGACAATGAACGCTTGCTACGAACAGTTAGCATCGATCCAGAGAGCGCCGTCTTGGATGATGATTTCTTTGTGATCGAGGATCCCCAGGAGAAGGTGGCGACAGTGGGAGCCTTATTCCAGGAAGTGTATACGGTGAATGACAGCATTCGCCCAAACCGCGACCTGGAAAACAGAGTCCTATTTCATCACTTCTACCTTCAAAATGATATAGATCATTGGCGATCAGAGAACCTTGGTTTTACCAGGTTCAATGATGATTTTATGGCAAACAATGCCGTCGCCAGTGAAGGGGCTAACACCCTCTTCATTTCGACGGAGGATCTCCAGATGATCTTCGAATCACTGAAAAGAAAAAAATCCGCGGGAACCGACGGAATAGCTAATGTTGTGCTCAGGCACCTCCCACCAGTGGCTGTAGAGATGTACACCATCCTGTTCAACAATGCACTGAATAATGCATATTATCCGGTGCACTGGAAGACAGCGGTGGTGCAACCAATCCCCAAGAAGGGTAAAGACACCTCTAACCCGGCAAATCTCCGGTCGATAAGTCTGCTTCCGAGTATCAGCAAGGTCTTCGAGAAGGTGGTCCATAGAGCCCTGTCTAAATGGGTTGAGGACAATAAAATCATCCCGGATAACCAATTCGGTTTCAGAGCGGGGCATGACACTATTCATGCCGCGTCGAAACTCGTATCGGATATCCAATGGAACAAATGCAAGAACCAATGCACGGGTGCCTGTCTGATTGACTTGGAAAAAGCCTTCGACACCGTATGGTTAGAAGGGCTGTATTACAAGCTCAGTCGGCTGGGCATAAGTAAACCACTGCTATATATGATCTTTGACATGTTAACAGGTAGAAAGTTCGTTGTGAAAATTGCCAACGTGACTTCTACTCAAACATTTGACATTAACAATGGACTGCAACAGGGTACGGTGAACTCGCCGATACTTTTCAGCATTTACTTCAGTGATCTGATAGCTTCTCTTCACCATTCAATAGCGTACGCAGACGATTTAATTGCGTACAGATCAGGTCCAACGATCGACGTCATTGTTACTCTTCTGCAACGTGACTTCGAAAAAATTCAGCAGTATTGTGATGACTGGAAGTTGAAAATCAACTTCCAGAAATCAGAATCTATTTTATTCAGAACGCCTTTGTCTAGGGCCTCTCGGGACACTAGAAAAAATTGGCGCAGGTTCTCTATCTTTGGCCCGGACGGGCGTCCACTGGCGAGACAAAGTGTAGTCAGATACCTTGGGATCGTGCTAGATCAGTATCTGTATTTTGACAAACATATAGATACTGCTCTGGCGAGGGCCCGGGGCGCTTTTGCTCTGACAAGATGGCTGTTTCATAGCAGCCAACTTGATTCTAGAGTGAAGGTAATCTGCTACATGGCCTTAATCAGGCCCATGGTTGCCTATGGATGTCCCGTCTGGTTCAATGTGAGAGCCAGCTTAATGGAAAGGATTCGGGTGTTTGAGAGGCAATGTCTCAGGACTTGTCTCGGGTTACATAGGACACCTGAATCTGAGTACACGAAATTTTACCCGAACGAGGTCCTATACAATAGGGCCAGGATTGTACGGGTGGATAACTTTCTGATAAAACTGATTCGAAGCCACGTTGCAAGAGCAATGACTTCGGCCAATAACTTGATCTCCGGGGCTTACTACCCCAACTACCTGTACCACGAGAGGGTGCGCCTTAACGGCTTTGTCCCACCAGAGGCATTCCTCTACTTAGACCAATGTGGGCTGATCCAAGATAGATTGGCGGTGCCGCTAATCTTCCACGTGGCCCGCAATTCCGTGGAACGACGGTTCCTGTACGAATGTGACGTCGCGCTCCGCGAGCCCGAGCGCCTCAGGTTCAGTAAGTCGAATTCACGCCGAGATCGAGAAGACGTCATCCGACAGCATCAACGTTTTTGGTGGTTGGAGCGGACTACGTCAGTGGTACATCTTAATAGGCCAGCCTCTTCAAGGCAAAGCCCGCCAAACACCAATGGCAGGCTTACATAGGTTATTGTAGTTTAGGGTAGGTTAGGGTAAGCTAAGGTAGGCTAGGGTGGTGGGTAGATTTAATTATTTTAGTTCAAAAAAAAAAAAAAAAAATAAAAAAAAAAAAAAAAATAAAAAACATAAAGACAACAAAAAAAGATATATATATATAATATATATCATGTATATATTTTTGTATATATATTTTAGTTAAGGTAGGTTAAGCTAGTTTTTACTTAGGTGTAAGTTTTAAATATAAAAAAAAAATAAAAATCAGATGCTAAGTTTTTTTTTAACAAATATTTTCTTAGCTTAAATTTAAAATTATTTTAATTGTCATCATTTTTGTTTTCGTAAGACCGAAAGGTATAATTTAATGTTCTTCTTACTTTAGAGTGTCCGTATAGGGCCAGTAAGGTAGTTATAAGTTATTTAAGCTAGTTTAATCATTTTTGTCTAGCGCGTAAGATAGTTGTAAGAAATTAATACTAAAAATGAATTAAAAAAAAAAAAAAAAAAAAAAAAGCGGTTCTCAATATCTAGGGAATTTTCCCAAGGGCAAGGATGAGTTGAATATTGAAATAATGGGGGAACATTTCTTTAGCAGACCGTCGAGGCTCAGGAGTAAATTCATCATGAAGTTGATTCAATTATATGGGGGTCAATAGTACGAAGGACAAATGGTTCAAGGGAGAAATTTGGTAAGTAGTCAAAGTAGTATCCGGTACAAGGGAGTCATCGGCGAAAGATTGTTTGAAAAGGTTGGCGATAGTGATGGGATCATTCGATCAAATAGCGTTCATAGAGAGATTCATGCAGCTCGGTGATTGCAGATAAGTACCAATATAATTAGAAAAGTCATTGGGGGATTGAGTACGAAGGAAGATTGCCCACAGTCTGTTTCCATAGTTTCTTCGTGAACGGAGCCTGTGAATATACCAAGGAGGGAAGGTAGATAAATGTTTGGATTGGGAAAAGGGAACGTAAAGAGAAATAAAATTGAATATTTCTCTGAAAATTGCTTTGTGGAAGTCATAGGACATAAGCGGAGTGGAAGTATTCAGTGGTGGAGAGTCGTGAAAAATGAGAGAAAAAGGGGACGATGGTAGTTGTCGATGGTTGATAAGGAAATGGGACAAAGTGAAACAGAGGAACTAAGGGGGTCCGTTGTGAAAATCTTACTTGGCTTAGATTTGAATCAGCTGGCCATCTAAGAAAACACATTCCTTGGCAGCAGAGGGATTAGTGGAAATGTAAAATGATTGATCGTCTTATAGAGCCCATTTAAGGGAAGGAAGATTGAAATCACCAAAGAAAAGGATTTCATGATGAGGATCCTGTAAATCATTTATGTATGCTATCGATCGTATTAATGGCGAGTTCATAGGATTCAATAGGTTTAGATGATATAAAAGCAGATGACATAGAGCGCTTTACGGGGCAGTACAATCTTGATTGAAACGAGTCGAGATACAGGGAAGAGGATATTGCAATAAGGGATGAGTTGATTGAGTTAAGGACGGCTATTAAAACGCCACGATAAGGGCAGATATCGGTAGGTCGGTTGAGATCGTCGTCGCAGTAGACGTTAAAAATTGTTGGAAACGATTCTCGGTTATTTATGCTAGGGATCAAGTTAGTTTCAGTCAGAGCGAAGATTTGGAATGGTAAAGCATTGGGTTTTTGAGCGAAGACCTTTTTACATTCTGGTAATAGAAGGTGAGAGGAAGGTTAGTATGAGGGGCAGGAAGAGAATGGAAATTAGGGGCGAAAATATCTGTCGTGGTCGGCTCTGCTACGCTTTGAATAATCCTACTCGTTTCAAAATAAAGGTGTTTTATAAAGCTATGAGAATGTTTATTTTTTTCTGGTTTTCAGAGCCTAAATATCAGTTATTGCTACAACTAAACGCAGTGAAACTGGGTAGGTAAATGGCTGAAGATGTAGGGTAGTCTACTTACGGTATGAGAAAGTGATCGGTGATAATACTCAACGTGATGCCATATCTCTTTAGGGCGTTTAAACCTTTTCAGGGTTATAAATCCTGATGCGGTCAGATTAGACTTCTGAAATTACATTCTGGAATCACCATAATTTCTAAGATTTATTTCGATTATAGCTGACTATTCTGAACCTTCTTTTCGGTGGCAACTTGGATTTATTTCCTTACGAGGAATAGTCCTGGTAAGCTTTGTCCTAGTATCCACTAAGGTTAATGCTAATCTTAGACAGCGAATATTGTGGACAGATTCTGATTGATTGTTTAAAATTTTGGAGTGACCATTTGTAGACTTAAGTTGGAACGTCTCATATGTGCAGAATACCGGCTGTTTGCCTTTGTTTTTCGGGGGCTATTAAATCTTAATTTCATCGACTTAAGCTTTAACCTACCTTTACCTAACCTAGAGTAGACTAGCTCAGCTTCTGAAAGTAGGTTCGTTGTAGTCATAGTTGGTGTAGTGAAGTAGTGTAATGTAGTGAGTCGGGAGAGTGCTATTCATCTTAAATGGCATGGTATAAAGTTGAGACTTATTAATGATGGAAAGTCAGGTCTTTAAATGGAAGCTGATAGACGAATAGAACGTCAACAAATTTTCAGCGCTTGATGGCTGGTAGTGTGCTCAGTGATTTTAAGCAACCATCAAAGAGTTAAACCTGTCCAGGGAAAACAGCGCTGAACAAATTGGATAGATCTGCGTTGAGTTAACTCAATTTGAAGAGACTGGATATCATAAAAAGGCGACTAAACTTTACTAGCCTTTCCAGGGGTGTAAAACGGAACGATTTAGTGGCATAAGGATCTTGGAAGTCTTTTGACCTGCGTTTTATAAAACCATATGCTGTAGATCATTTAGGTTCTGACAACTGTTGGAATATGTTACGGGAATATGCAATGTTTGGCAATTTCTAACAATGAGTTTAACTAAAACACAAGATTTGTAAAATTGCTTATGTTTGCTTGAAGTAGCAAAGAGTTCGCGGGCGACGAAAAGAGTTTCATATAACTAGTGTAATAAGGTTTTAGATTTACCAGACAACATCATATACGAGTTTGGACAGACAGAAAGATGGCAACCCTCAAGGTAGTTATCATGGTCCTTGAATTTTTGCTTTCGCTTAGATCACCTGAAAGGTACTTTACTGTCATTCTTTTAGACATGTCCATGTATGAAAGCCGAGAGATTTACGTTTAAAGGATATATTGAATCCGTTGGGAATCTTATCGATTTTTTTTTGTAAGAGCTCTTCCAGGGTGTAGAGAATGTTCCTTGTGACAAAGAAATGCGAAGAGAAGCTCGAGTCTATATAATTTTTCACGGAGAGAAATCACACTTTCAATTTTTTTACCTAGTTTAACAAAATGGAATGATGCATGGCATGGAGTGTAGCCCTTTTGCGAGCCATGCTGTGTATATGTAATACCTAAGCGTATCTTGTGTTATAAGTTAAATGATAAATAAATGTCTTAAAAAGACATCTAATTTTAAATATATTTTTTTTTAACTCTGAAATATTTTTGGTATGGTCGACACGATGCGCGGTATTTGTACTTGATGCCAGACTACTAGCAGTAGTGCCTTGAATAAATTGAAAACTGTGAACTGGGTTAAAAACATACGCTTTCTAATCGTTAGCTCAACCTGCCAACTTTCAATGACTTCCTCCACAATACTCGTACCTCCCACTAGCTAAGAACCTATTTATAGCACCTAATAAATCTTCTCAAGGAAACACATTTCCCCATACTGCACATAACATCACTTAAGCTTATGAAGCTACGCGTTTAATACAAACAATGAATCTTGTTAACAAAAAATACAACAAAACCTACACCCGACAGCACTGCATAAGTCGGTTGTTAACGCCCACAGCACATCGTTCGAAATAGCAAGAATGCAAATTCATTAAGAGAATTCATAAAGGAAATCATTTAAAAAAACAACAACCACAATTTGTTAATTTCCTGATACTTAACACTGTTGTACTCCTCGGAATAACATGATCAGTCTAAGTCATTTATCATTGTCTTTTGTTTTTTCTTATATTTGCCAAGTGGAGTCGGACGTTGTTGGGCTTAGTGCTCCGTAGTGAATGTGGAGTGAGGGGGTAGTAGGAATGGCACCATGGATCCGAAGAGATGTTTGCTAGATATATAATCAATTATAAGATGGATGCAAGATTGGTTGCTTACATGCATAATTGCTTTAGCCATTTGCCGGACCAGAGGCTAAGTATGATCGCTGGGAAAGTGTTTATTTTCCTCTGACCTTTGACATTTAATTCTGTTTAGTTGGAGCCAGGTACATATGTCCTACTAACGTGGATGATAATAGAAAACCTACATGGGAGTCTAGGGTAATGTCCCTAACGTCAGTAATATATTACATAAGTTCCAATAAGGTATTGCTTTTGGCGTCCACATTGACTTTATAGGATTGAGCTGTTTTTTAATAATGAATATATTTTCATGATCTCAAACAACTTCAGAGTGTCCTTCCCTACAGTGAAGCGTCTTGTGAAGACTGTGCAGTTTTCTTAGAAGTCCTATTGGGGGCTGTGATAGGTAAAGTCGCTAGTCTCTTCAGTGTATCTAAATTACTTTTTGCTGAAAGCCTGCCTATTGGTCTTGATTCGGTTACGTAACATATCCATTCGACCATTGATGCGAAATTCGAATTGATTTTCCTGATTGGCTTCATCTTTTCGGTCTTACTTTTGACTTTGACTATTGGTGTTATTCTGCCCCCAGTCTATATAAAAAGATGCAAGGGAAAAAGGATCTTTTGGAAAAAAAAAAACTTTCTTCGACTTTTTATAAATTAGTCCAAAATATAATTTCTTCTTCGGTTATGACTGCTGGACAGAGCTCTGGTAGCATATCCATAAAAAGGCTTCGTTTTGGCAGCGAAAAACTGTCCCAATGACAGTTGGAAATCCTCATTTCCAATAAGGAAATTCTGTAGCGATTGGAATAGATGGTACTTCAATGGTGCAATATCGCAATAAGAGAATATGGTGGCTGGGGCAAAATTTTCCAACCCAATTCATTGATTTTTTAGACGGTTTTCTTTGCCGTATATGATCTTGCGTTGTTGCAGTTTCTTTTAGCCAAGGATGGATGAATTGCATTTGCAAGGATAATAGTCAGAATTTATCATTTTATTTTGTTCAAGTAGTTCGAAGTACGTCGGACCCACCAACAACAAAGCATAATCTTCCTCTGAAGCTTTTGACGTATGTATGTATGTATGTATGTATATGTTTATTTTTTTAGTAATCGTGTACTATTCCAATAACACAGGTATAATAATTAAGATCTCATCTACACATTTTTTTTTTGTTTTTCTAGTTACACTAATTTACTACATATTATGTTTACAATACATTATTTTTTATATAGGGAATAACTAGTCTTCTAAATCTTGGCATTGAACTTTCGGTTTTGATTTCATTAGGAAGTTCATTGAATAACTTTAACCCACGATAAAAAAGCATATTCTGAGTTCTGGAATCTCTGTATAGTTGTAGTCTAAAATCCGAGTTTGATCGTAGATTATATGGCTGTACTTCTCCCACATACGTTATATTTGATATCAAGTATTCCGGCAACATGTTGTGTTTAATTTTAAAGACGAACAATAAAACATTATAAGTTATGCGTTGGTTGATATTTAGCCATTTTAGGTAGGATAACATCCATCTACTTGGTGTAAAAATACTACATTTAATTATTGTTCTCATTGCTCTATTTTGTAGCACTTGAAGTCTGTTTATATGTTGATTATTACCCATAAACAAAATAGTCGAACAAAACTCAAAGTGAGGTTTAATTATTGTGTTATATACATATATTGACAGCACATAATACGGATATATTTTTCCTTATACGTTTTAGGAATGCTATTTTCTTCGATATTTTCTTGGTAGTGTATAACATATGATTATTGAAGTTCAATTTATTGTCCAATATGACACCTAGATATTTTATTTCTTCTACCTGTTCTATGATTTCATTGTTTATTTTTAAATTTATCCTATCGTCGCAGTTCAGGACCATGCATTTAGTTTTCTTGGTGTTAATTTTGAGCTTATTTAATTGAAGCCACTCACAGAGGTACTTTATGTCACATTCCATTTTTTCTCTAAGTTCATTTATGTTTTTTCCATTCACAAACATTAATGCATCATCAGCAAACAGGGAGATTTTACAATTTTTTACAACATTACACACATCATTTATATAAATTAAAAACAATAATGGACCAAGTATAGTTCCTTGTGGGACACCAAAACATGTCTTCATACTATTCGATGTTGCACCATTTACACTTGTTTTTTGTGTTCGATTACATAAATAAGATCTAAACCAATTAAGATCAGTACCCTTTACACCATGGTTATGTAATTTCATCAGTAAAACTTCCCGATCAATTGTCTCGAAGGCTCTTTGAAAGTCTAAAAACAAAGCTATGGTTTTGCATCCATTATGACGTTGTTCTTTTAGCATCATTATTAACCAATTCATAGATGACTCACATGAGTGGTTAGGGCGAAATCCAGATTGATTTTCGATTAACAATTTATTAACACACACATATTTATAGAATTGATCATAAGCGCACTTTTCAACAATTTTTTCAAGAATTGGCATCATGTTCACTGGTCTAAATTTCTCGCAATCCGTCACTCTTGGTTCTTTGGGTATAGGGATCACTGTTGACTCTTTTAGGTTTTTCGGAAACTCTCCGTACATAAATGAATCATTTATGATCTTTAAAATAATTGGACCAATTAAGTCAAAGCAGTCAAGGATCATTTTGATATTAATGCTGAACGCACTTTTAGTGTTTATCTTCTTACATATTATTTTTAACGAGCTCATATTCAACCGTCTAAATTGGAAATTCGTCGCTGTTTCGGCAACAACATACCTATAGTTACACGATGTGCCTTGAATGCACGGAATTGAGCTACTTATTTCATTTATACTCTCGATGAAATATGAATTGAATTTATTGGCAATTATATGAATATCATTTTCTAGTATATTATTGAATCTAATTTCACTAATTTCGTACTTTGGTTCTTTAAGTACTAGGTTCTTAATTGTTTTCCACATACACTTTTGATTATACGAAGATTCAATTTTATTACAAATATAGTTTCTTTTTGCGTTTTGCAGGTATTGTTTGTATAAGTTCCTAATGTTTCTGTAAGCGATCCAATCGTCCGGTCTATTGAAAACACTAGCTTTCTGGAAAGTGAGAATTTTTTGCTGTTTCAATTGTTTAAGATTCTCCGTAAACCATTTGTTATCCGAGCCGTTGACCTTTATCTGTTTTGTTTGTTGGTTTACACAATAATTTAAACTCTCTTCCAGCATAATAGACAGGTTATTAAATTCGCTATCTAAATTTGTCTGGGAAACTCTTTCACTTAATAAAATTCTGAACTCATGTCTCTTGTATTTGAATCGATTAATTAGCTTTTGATTCTCAGGCCTAACTCTTTTCTTGGATACCCTCACTTCTACCAAAATCGATTCGTGGTCACTAATTTTTAAATCCTGTACTGTATCTGCCCAAACAATCTTTTCTGAGGGAGTTATAACTAAATCGATCAATGTTCTTGAGCTTTCTGTGATTCTTGTTGGCCTTTTGATTATTTGTTTGCAATTAGATTTCGCAAGTAGGTCATTAAATACTCTTGTGTAGGTATAATTTTCATCTAATAAATTTATATTAAAGTCACCAAAGATAACTAAGTTATAGTTATTGTGTAATATTCTTTCAATCCATTCTTCAAATAAATTACAAAACTCGCGTTCAGGACTACTCGGAGATCTATAACATATTGCAACCGTTTCGCTGAATGAGTTTGTAAAAATTTCAACACATAAGAACCACATTTTCATTTCAATTATTGCTTTGTCGATTATCCTGTATTGGATATTGTCTTTAACATACAAAATAACACCACCAGTATGACTGCTTGTTGAATCGCATCTTACTATAGAGTATTTGGGGAGATTTATTTCACTATCCAGTATGTCTTCTCTTAAATGGGTTTCAGAAAAAGCAAGCACTTCGAACATGTTTTTTTCCACTAATTCTTCTATCTCGTTAAAATTATTGATAAGACCTTGGACATTGGATACCCAGTAAGAAAGTTGGTTTAGTTGCTAATACTGAACTTTTTCTTTCTGAACCTGCAATTTCCGAAGAAACACGGGACAACATTTATCACCGGCTTCATGAGCACAGTCCATATTCAAACCCTGGGATTCGTTAATTCTTGAACAGTTTGGACACCTAATTTCGTCAGATTTGCACTCTTGTATCGGATGTTCACCCCCACATTTTCTGCATGATAATTTATTCCTACATACACTTGCTTTATGGTTAAAACCTTGACACTTATAACATCTCTTTAAGTCGAAATATTCTTTAGCTGGACATTTCACCCAGCCCACCTTAATACTTTCTAGCTTCATTATTTTATGATAACTTTCACTATCAACTTCTATGATTATGTTTAAATTTCTCCACTTGTTTTTATTTTTGTACGAGTGAACAAGTTTCATATTACATTCTTTTAATTCTGAATTTTGGTTTTTTATTTTATTTACAATTCCATCTTCTACTTCATCATTTTCTAAATTCATGATGCACACTTTAGGACTAAGCATTTTAGGTACTATCACTTCATATTCCTCTTTTAATTTACTATCAATTTCATTTTTAAGCTTTACTGAAGATGCTTTATCACCACATTTGATGGCAATGCCTCCCCTTTTTTTATTCACCACATTGTTTATGTTTATACTAGTTGGGTCGATCTTTGATTTTATTTGTTTTCTTGTTTCATTTGCTTCTTGTTTCTTTTTTGGATAGACAAGGACAGATGATTCACCTTTCTTTAAGACTTCTGAGAACAGTCTTGTGCTACTCGCTCCCTGTTTCTCCAGCCTAGTCTTATTGTCATTTAGACTTTTGATGTCCTCTTTTATCTCCTTCACACTTTTTATTACCATTTTATTGCTATCCGCTATTTTTTTGACGTCTCCAGAGATTTGGTCACTTTGTGTTATGAAACATTCGCTAAATTCACTCATTTTTTTAATTTCGTTTACGCTTCTCTCACAGGTCTCTTGAGCAATTTTCATTGCTCTCAATCTCGCTGTATACCGTTCTTCAATTGCCTCAAGTAATGACTTAATTTCACTTTCATTTTTTTTAAGGGACTCATCAAATTCACGTTTGTATTCTCTAAGATAATTTCCATTCTTTTTAACAATCTCCTGAACATCTTTTAGCACTAAGTCCACATTTTGAATATATGTAATGCAATCATCACAAATAAACCTCAACATAGGACTCGTGTTCAAGGCCCCACAAGAGTATTGGTCAAGACCGCTGCATTTCATCGAAATATGGAAATTCTTGCCGCAAACGCCTGCACATTTTATCCCCGATTCACCACGTATACTACTTTTGCATTTTGCGCATTTAACGCACTCCATCACGCGGAACTTCCCAGTAATTTGCTATATATCGTATGTATTTTACGCACTAAGTGAAAAACACGTCCGGTAATCTCTCTTCCTTCGCAACTGATTGACGGAGTTGCCCTCAGGAAATATAGACCTTTTCTCTTACAATATTTTTGTAGGAAATGCACTTTTCAACTCCAGTATTAATGAGCAAAGTTTGAGGCACATATGGAATTCTGTCCAACAAGAAAATATTAACACAAAAGTAAGCCTTTTGATGTGATCCAAGGCAGTTGTCCGATATACTATAAGTAGGACCCATTTACGGATCATCATTAACATCTAATGGCCGTCTTGATCAAGGCTTGGAACTGAAAACCACCTTAGGCATGTTCGGGCTATTACTGCGGCCTCTCCAAGCTGTACCAATGAAGATCGAAAATCCTTTGATGTAGCATGTAACTTCAAGAAATAAAAGACTTCCACACTTCACCCTGATATATGTCAATGTGTATAGAGCTAGAGACGTTGCAAAGAAAAAGTTCCGCCTTCCATTTTGACCTAACTCCAAACAAAATCAATAATTATTTTCTGCCGAATTTGACAAATCAGCTGGGCGTTGACATGGTTAGAATATGTGACAGGCCATCATCATGGCAATGAGGGAATAGTCTTCTCACTCACCTCCTTTATGGCTTGCATTGGTGAGTAACCACCAAATTCTAGTCAAGTTGGAAAGCAAGCAGCGTATGCGGGCACCATGCATAACAATACCAGGTTGAACCTCTCTCTGCTAAGTGAAACCATGAAGATGGTTTTGAACAGAGTATACGCTTGGAACACAGACTTCTGTCTACGTGTAAGTCCAAAGAAAACCAACTGATGCTGTTTACCACAAAGATACCGCCAAAGCTAAATAACCTAGAGTATTGTTGTTTAGCACTCCAAATGCCGGATAAACCGGCATCATTCTAGACCCGAAGCTTAGAGGGAGTGAAAAGTCGAATAAGGAAAGCTAGCGTAGCTTTCTGTGCCTGCAGCGCAAGACTTCGGTCAAAATTTGGAGACACTGTCAATGTATTGTATATAGGCGTTGGCTATACCATACCCACCTATTACTCGCTGGCTTGGTAACCTGCCATAAGTAAAGCAGGAATTGGTACTACAGCGGCCCTGAGGTTATGTCCCACCGAAGAATTTAAAATAATGTTGCGAAACCTACCGTCATGCCGAGATCAGACTCAAGGAAAAGGCCTACTGCTCTTCTTCTTCTTCTTCTTTTCCTTTTTCCGGCGTTGTTATGGTCAGAAGTGTAGGACCATAACCTTCCCACTTAACTGCATTCCTACTGGTCCGCTTGTGGGGTCCGCCGGTTTGACCTCAGAAAGTAGCGGCAGGCTTCCCGGTTTGGGATTACTTCATCGCTGAGGCCAATCAAATACTGGTGTTTTTGCATTTGTTTGCACCAATTGTTTTTCGGCCTGGCTTTTTTTTTTGTGACACGGGCATGCTCCAGATTTTTTTGTTTGATCTTACTCTTACAACACCGGTGATCTCCGGTCGTGTCAACCCACTGATTTACATGTACACTTGTGGGGCAGTTTAATGGTGGTATATGTGTCCCTAGGCTCACCTTGGTGTTTTCTAAATTGCCTAGATGTGATTTTTGTTTACCTTTGTTTTAGTCGCCTTTTACGACAAGCGAGAGGTATCGCTGCAGGGATATTCTTAACCCGTCCCTGCACGGAGGCCTACTGCTCACCTGGACTATATGGCCATTGAAATACTCTGCTGCTCCTTGACATGAATCTAACATTGGCTTCAACAGACTACTGACTGTCGTTATTGATATTAGCAACACGACGAATTTCCACTTCCTATCCAAAGTCGAATGGATGGAAGACGGGAAGGATGGAAGACTCGCACACTGATACTAGCCTAGGCTGATCGCCGTTGGATTAGCGGGTCAATCCAACGGAATACTTCCTATTTTTAGGTACTGGAAACCACGGATACGTACAATACACTCAACAACCTGCCCTAATAATCCGGTTACAGCTATGTTCATTGAGAGCCTAGCCATCAAAACATCGTCCTTAGCAGTCCCAAGAAAAAAGCAGCAAGATCAGGATCACACTCCTCTTGGTTTCAGAGTAGAGTAATAAGAGCGGAATGAAAAGGTGGAAGAGCTGACCAGCCTCGTTACAACCTCCAATGCCCCCTCAAAATTGTGGGTCTCCCACTCAACCATCTCAAATACGACATCTTCCAACGTTTCTTAAAACAACGAACTATAGGTGGGCAAAAACGGAATCCTAGCTCATATGAAGGGTAAAAGACAATATCTGCAAGACGTTCAACAGCCATTGCGGTAACTGCCACAACATACAATCAGGGAAAAGTTCACACCTTTCCTCTGCGAATGCCCGACACTTGCATCACGCATACTCCGCACGTTTAATAACCTTATCAAAGAACTTTTTGACTAAATGAATTACCACAATGGTAATGGATGACTTCTACACAAATCAAATAGTTTTTAAGATCCTAAGTAAGCTACAAAAAATGGGGGTGGTCGTGGTGCAATGGTTAACACCACCGGCTGTTGAGCGGAAGGTCTGTAGTTCAAGTTTGTCCATAGCCAAGAACAATGATTAAAAATAAGTGCTGACAAAGGCATAGCACTCGCTGTATAAGATCACTATAAGATCAACTCAAAATTCATATTCCTAAAAGGAAACTTTATCTTGCCTGCTGTCACTTAAGACCCTCACCGCCCACTCGCTCTTGATCTCGTCGACTCCATATTTGATATCGTTTCTCTTTACTTTAGACCCCTTTATCCACCTCTATCGGTAACTCTATCACTCGAGACCCAATTCACTATTCTTCCCTCCTAAAATACGTACTGTTTCAATTTTCGTAAAGCTGACTTCGCGAAACTAAATAATCTTCTCAACAATGTTAATTTTAACTTCCTCTTTAACCCTAACTCACAGATATACCCCTTGCGCTATTTTACTCCAAAATCCTCAGCTTCTTCATTCCTTCAGTCCCATACTCACCAAAAAAGAATTACACTTCATCTCCGCTCTTTGCGCAATAAAAGAAACAAAAATTGGCACGCCTATCTTAGATCCTCCTCTGTATCTGACCTTTCTAATTACACGCAGTCCTACACTAAATTTGCACAGCTATGTGAATCACTCTACCTCTGATACCTGAAGCGAATGCAATCCTCCCTCATCACTGACCCCAAGTGTTTCTTCCACTTCATTAATACAAAAAGAAAAACCGATAACTACCCCGCAACATGCAATTTCTTTAATAACTCTTCCAATGAAGCGGAAATAATCGCCAACTTCTTTGCTCATTTCTTCAGCCAATCATTCACCGACCAGGATCTTCAACCCGATCACGACTATTTTCAATATTTGAAAGAATGCCCCCAGACGTCTTTTGTCTCACTGAACATAACTCCCGACCTAATCGCCAAAAAAATACGCAACCGTCTCGATTGTCTGCCTGGCATAGTTTTAAAATGGTGCGCGAACCATCATATTTTACCCCTTACCGCTCTATTTCAAAGCTCTATCTCTCAAGGACTCTTTCCTCAGCTTTGGAAATATGCTTATATCATTCCAGTCCAAAAAAAAAAGACTGAAAAATGATGTGTCCAACTATCGTCCTCATGCATATCCAAACTTTTCGAGTGCATCGATTTTTTATGATGCACTATTCTTTCACTGCAAACCCATATTTTCTCCTAACCAACATGGGTTCCTAAAAGGTCGATCGACAACCACTAATCTAGTCAAGTTTGTTTCACAATGTTTGTGTGCACTCGAAGCTTGCAAAAAAGTAGACGTTATCGCCACTGACTTCAGCAAAGCCTTTGACAAAATGTCTCACCAGATTATTCTCCTCAAGCTCACTGCCCTCGGTTTCTCTCCCGGGTTTTACCCATGGATCAAATCTTATCTTGAAGATCGTCAATATAATGTTATCTTCAGATCTTCTATCTGTGATGCACTTAATGCTACCTCCAGTGTCCCACAAGGTAGTCATCTCGGCCCATTGATATTTATTCTAACCATTAACGATGTTGACAGTGTTATTCTCAACTCTCAGCTCTTCATATATGCCGATGATATTTAAACACATATCTTCCCCTGTCGACTGGTGCTCTCTCCAATTGGACTTTAACAAACCATCTCGAGCTCAATGTCAGAAAATGCCAAGCCATTACTTACTCCCGCAAGCCACCCAGAACCCAGAACAGAATATTATTCTTAATGAAACCGTTCCCCCTGCCAAATTCTGGGTTGATCTAGGGGTTATTTGTGACCGTGAACTCATTTTTGGCCTCCATATCGACAACATTATCAAGCGTACCAACTCTGCCCTCGGTTTCGTGAAACGTTGGTCCAAAGAATTCTCGAATCCTTACGTTACGAAATCATTTTACATAACTTTCACTAGGCCCCTTCTCGAATATGCTAGTCAAGTCTGGTCCCCCTCTTACGAATCCCATACTACACGTATTGAAGCCATTCAACGTAGGTTTATCCGCTTTGCCCTTCGTTGCCTTCCCTAGGCCGACCCCCTTAATTTACCACATAATACGGATCGCCTAAAATTGATCAACCTTCAACCTCTTAAAGAAAGACGTGATGTTGCAGATATTCTATTTGTTCACGACCTTATCAGCGGTAACATTATACCTTCGGTCAATGCCCCTTTTCCGTATAAACACTCACCGCATAAATGATGGCTACCACGAGCCAATGTCCAGAATGCTTCGCAAAGCTAACACCAATCTTTTCGACCTTCATCTCAAAAACTCCAGTCTTAGAATTGCCCTATACCACAACCCTTCACCCTCTCCTTAATCGTTTCACCCTATCACCTAATTAATAAGTTAATTAAGTTATTTTTTTTTTTGTTGAGGCTTGCATTAAGTTAATAAAGTGCCCCTATGGGGGCGTCAAATCAAATCATACTATGTGTGTGCATTTCCAATATAACACCTTAATAACATGGAAACAAAAAAAGTTACTATGAACTACAACCAACGCGACAAATTCAGTCGAATCTCTCGAATTCTATCTAGGACAATCACCTCCGGAGAGTAGTGAACGAACATTTTCGACGCAAACCATCTGCACCCCGCCCACCATAAGATCGTAACTTTTGAAACTGAAAAAAAAGTACGTTCTAAGAGACAGCCCAAGTAACCGTTACGAACTTACCACGTATTCCGCGACAAAAGGGTTTCTTTTCAATGAGGACATAACAATTTCGAATTTAAATAAAGTAAGGAATAATTAAGACATCGAACTGAATTTTATTTTCAAGTATAGTACACATGTTAAATTTAAGTATGAAGTTCAACTTCGTTCATATGACCTCCGTAACATACTTGCAACAATCGACTCCTTGGGGCCAATATTCCACCATTCTTGCACACACACACACCTGTCGGAATATTGGTAATTTCGCGCTTGCTTTTGTTCCTGAGCTCCTCCAATATTACTGGTTTGTTGGTATAAGTCAATGATCCTCTAAAAGAAATCTAACGGTTTTAAATGACATAAACGAGATGGCCATTCGATTGGGTCATTTCTCAAGATTACACCACTACCAAATTTCCCTTTCAATAGATCGATTGTTTGCCCAACTGTCTGGCATGTGGCACGATCTTGCTAGAACCTCATATCGTTGATGTCAAGTCCATTCAGTTCTGGCCAAAAATAGTCTCCCAACATGGCATGAAAGCGGACACCATTGACCGCAAATTGGTAAACATTTTCATCGATGAAAAAATATGGTCCAACCACACCACCGGCTGGAAATCCAGATCACACGCACATGTTTCTTGAAGCATATGTGGATTTACAATGCATTCTCGATTATCGCAACCGAGGTTGCTGCAATAATCAAGTAAAGTTTTTAGGCTCAGTTCGAGATGTAAATTTTTTATCAATTTATCATAATTCTAATAAGAAACAAAACAAAAGGAAGTTAATTCATTTAGATATACATTTCATTTACATAGGTACATACATAAATATGTACAGTGCTATTTTTTTATTTTGAAAAAATTCGATATTTTTGGTTCGTTACATTTTTTTAAATCGCCATTTCTTGTAGTATTTAAAGACTTAACATTTGTTCTATGGGAGCTGAATTTTGTTCAGCCCATCGCATGGCTGTGTTGAAAGCTTGTATTGCCGTCTCAGCCTTTATTTTGCAAGCATGAAAATCAACCTCGAATCCACTTTCACTGGTCCTTTCAATTGATTCATTTTCTTCATAGTTTTCGTCATTGTTATAAATGGTTTCGCATACCCAATCATTTATGTTTTCATTCGAAATGGATTCGCTGCCGGAAATATAATTGAAGAGAGTTAATATGGATTCTACGACAGTTTGTTCACTATTAATTTGAGCTCTAACTGTGCTCAAAAGTAGCTCATCTTCATCTTTCCAATCACTTTGAGAAGCCATCAACACATTCCAGCATTTCTTGAGTGAATCTGCCTGCAATCCATCCCATGCGTTAGATAGAAGGCAAATTGCATTTCGGAGATTGAATGCTTTAATTTCTATTTCCAGGTCTGATCCGTCACATCCAACTAAAAACGCCAATAGACTTTTTTTGTAGTGCAACTTTGTCAAATTTATAACGTTCTGGTCCATTGGCTGAAGGATAGTGCTGCAACTTGCAGGAAAACACATGACAATGATCATGCCGTCATCACTTTTTAGCTCGCCACCTTTTCGATGAGAAGGAGCGTAATCCAAAAGTAATGTAATTGTTGGAACTTAGGAAGAGTCTAACCTAAAAAAAACAAAAAAAAAACGTATGTATGAAAAAAAGACCTACCTGTGGCCGGTAAAATTTTGTTATCTCAGGCACAAATGTAGAGTGAAACCATTGTTCAAAGAATGCTAACGTCACCCAAGTATTTTTATTTGCCTTGTATACAACGGGCATGTGGTCAAAAGATCGTGGGATCGTAGATTTGCCAATGACGAATAGCTTAACTCTGTGCAAACTCGAAGCGTTAGTGCAGGCAAGAAACGTGATTCTTGCTTTGCTTATCTTTCGGCCAGGAGCTGACGATGCCTTAAATCCTACAGGAGTTTTGTTGGGCATAAGTCTGTAGAATAACCCGGACTCATCGGCGTTATAAATTTGATGGGGAGTCAACTCGAGCTCTCTGATTTTGTTCTTAAATTTTAATCAAGAAACGATCTATATGCTGCGGTTTGTTTGAAAGTTTTTTTTTATATACAGATTTGTTGATGGGTGGTAATCAAAACGAAAAGTTATAAAATTTTACGGTAACCAGGTTTGCAAAATATGTTTTTTCTCCCGATGTAATCTTCTATATATATAAAAAATTGTTGCACATTTTGGTGTGACTTTTTAACTCAGGAACGGCCAAACCGAATTTGATCAAATTTTCAGAGTTTGTTTGTATGGTCGTGTAGATGGTTTATATTTAAACGAAATTGGTGCACGCATACGTGAGTTATGACTTTTTATATCAACATTTGATTTTGTCCATATAAAAAAAAACAAATGGAATTGGCAGCTCTTAATTATGATAGCACAGTTAATTACAGTATGCATTGTAATGCATTCAAATTTATGAACGAAACGCCTGGCATGTGCTGTGCTGGTGGGAAAGTTATATTGCCTGTACTAGAACCTCCACCAGATAATTTGCATTCATTAATTTATGGTAATTCACCAACATTATAAGAGAAGGATTTATACCGACGTTTAAGGTAATTACATCGAATGGAGTAAATGATATTAAATTTGATTTATGTTCCGTCCCTGTATTTGATGTCTTCAAAAATTCAGATTTGTCATCCACATGCACGAGTATTTCAAAAATAAAGGGCGTTTATTATAGTGGTATAGAACTTTGAAATGGAGTAAAACAAAGATGATTTTTTTAAATTGACATGAAATTGATTTTATTCGAAAGATAATCTTCCAACATTATAATTTAAATATAATTTCTGGCATATGACCGCCACGGCTGGCTCGGACGTAGTCTAATCTGGAGGTCCAATTTTCGATGATTTTTTCCAACATTTGTGGCCGTATATCGGCAATAACGCGGCGAATGTTGTCCTCCAAGTAGTCAGTCGTTTCGGGTTTATCGGCGAAGACTAGCGAATTCACATATCCCCACAAAAAATAGTCAAGCGGCGTTAAATCGCACGATTTTGGAGGCCAATTCACGGGTCCGTAACGTGAAATTATGCGGTTACCAAACGTTTCCTTCAATAAATCAATTGTGGCACGAGCTGTGTGACATGTTGCGCCGTCTTGTTGAAACCACAGCTCCTGCACATCATGATTGTTCAATTGATGAACGAAAAAGTCAGTAATCATGGCTCTATAGCGGTCACCATTGACTGTAACGTTCTGGCCAGCATCGTTTTTAAAGAAGTACGGACCAACCCATAAAGCACACCAACCAGGTCAGTTTTTGTGGATGTAACGGTGCCTCAACATACACTTGAGGATCATCATCACTCCAAATATGGCAGTTTTGTTTATTGACGTATCCATTCAACCAAAAGTGAGCTTCATCGCTAAACAAAAGTGGGATCAACAGCAATCTTGTTTTGGGCGGTCATAGGCCAGAAATTATATTTAATGTTAGAAGATTATCTTTCGTGTGTGGAGTAATTTTGAGGAACCGTGCTTTTCTCACGGACAGTTATACGTAGCATGTTCCAGAGTGGGGGCACCCAAATTTAATTTATTCCTGCGCCACACAATCAAACAAAAAAAAAGTGTTCTATACACTATTGTACGAGGGTGTTCCGATAAGTACTTAGCCTCACCGCCAGATGGCACCAGAATCGCAAGAGCAACTTAATATCGTATAGTTCTAGTAGACGGCTACTGTCGAAATGTCACCCGGATTGGAGTCGTAGTTTTGTTTTGACCGCGTGTGGAAGCGGGAGTGTCCGCGGATTTTAGAAAAATGGAAAAAGAGCAATATCGGTCGGTGATTTGATTCTTGTATTTGAAATGGATTTCGCGCAGCGAAATCAAAGAGTGTTTGGATGCTGTGTACGGTGACTCCTCTCCTTCGATGGCGTCCATCAAAAATTGGTTTAACGAATTTCAACGTGGTCGCACGTCGGTTTTTGATGAGCCAAGTCCAGGTGCCCCGAAAACGGCTACCACGGAGGATAACGTGACAAAAATCCACGATCTCGTATTGGCAGACCGCCGATTAAAGGTGCGCGAGATAGCTGAGACAGTAGGCATTACAAAAGATCGCATGGGTCATATCTTGCATGAAATTTTGGGCACTCCTCAAAAATTTGGGCAGCGCAACCGTGAGACCACTTCAGAACAGTGTTTGACGCTGTTTAAGCGCCCGAAGGAGTTTCTGCGTAGTTTCGTGACAGTTGACGAAACATGGATCCACTAGTATACACCAGAGACCAAGGAAGAGTCGAAACAGATTCCCATCGGCCAGAAAGGTGATGGCCACCGTTTTCTGGGATTCACAAGGTGTGATCCACATCGACTACCTGGAGAAGGGCAAAACGACCACAGGGCTGTACTATGCCAAATTATTGGGTCGATTCGATGCCGAATTGAAGAAAATACGGCCCCACTTGGCGAAGAAAAAAGTGCTCTTCCACCATGATAACGCACCGGCTCACACCTCCGCCCTCGCCACGGCCAAATTGGTCGAATTGGGCTACGAACTGCTGCCCCATTTACCGTATTCTCCATATTTGGCCCCGTGCGACTTCTTTTTGTTTCCAAACTTAAAAAAGTCACTCGCCGGGCAGAAATTTCAGTCGAATGAGGAGGTTATCGCCGCCACGGAGGCCTACTTTGCAGACCTCGAGAAACGTATTTTTCAGACGGGATAAAGAAGTTGGGTCAAGTGTATCGAGCTAAAACGAGACTTATTGAAAAATAAATCGCCATTTCTCCAAAATTTTTGTTTTTCTTTTGTAGGCTAAGTACTGATCGGACCACACTCGTATTGAATTGATTAACAATTTTTTTCAAATATAAAAAAACTAAAGAAACTAATGAATTTGATTCAATGTTAATATTCATGCGCAGCGAAGCACGCCGGGATCCGCCAGAAGGATATATGATTTTAATTTTTAACTATTATTGAGCTTATTTCATGTTCAGTACTCTTCGTAAAAAACTGAATTACTGCTGAGGCGGTTCGAAGTTCGCCAGGTCAGCTAGTCAATATTAAAAAAAATTGTGTGCTCAGTAGAAGCAGTAATCCGTAGACTTTCGAATGACATAACGTATATTGATTTATCTTAAACCAGTGCCGAGAAAAGTGTTTTCGAAGTTCAGAAAAGGAAAATTTTCAGGACGACCATTTTCGAAAAAGACGGGTTTTTACATATTTCGACGTCGTTTTCGTTTTTTGAGGTAAGTGTTTTTAGTGTGTAGAAATCTCATCTGAGATAATTAATTGGTATTGCTAATAGTATTACTTATTAATTATTTTGACTAGTTTCCAAGATGCCTCGTCGCCTCTTCAAAAAACGCAAGGGTTCAGTCCGATTTTCGCAAATGTCAAAAATCTATTTTTCGGAAATACAGAAATATATTTTACCCACTTCTACCTATCTGATTTTCATTAACTTTGCGCCATTCGATGCAGAATTGTTTGTAGATTTAGAAAATAAATAAAAAAAAGATTATCTTTTGATCGGAATTTGGTTGCTGTCGCCTTAAAAAGTTGCGATTACTGCGTCAACAATTATATAAATTCAGCTGTTGCGAAAATGCTGCGAGGAGTTGCGTGAATCAATACTTGCGTTAATCGAGAACATACTGTATTACTCTCTAATAATGCACAGTTTGCTGATCGATAAAGTCATTAAGTCAACAATGAGCTTCACCGCTAAACATGATCCTTCGATGAAATTCTGAATTTTTTCTAACTCGTGCAGAACCCAATTGGGGTGGTTTCGGCGCTTCAAATGTTCAAGAGGCTTGAGTTCTTAAGTAAATTCGATCCTATAAGGCTATAAGCTAATACTTTTTATCGAAAATCACCACAATGTAGACTCAGGGATTCCTGTGAATGGCATGGAATCGACTGATTTTACTCATTTAAACTGAAGCAGTGATGGCTGCGATATTTTCAGTACCTGTCTCACTCTTGTCTCACTGATACGGGAACATTCAATACTGAATATTCTGCTAGGAAATTATTCATAATAGAATGTACAGCCTGTCTGGTGGGATAATAATTTTAGCCCGAAATAAGCGTAACAGCTCTTAAATTTGCGACAACCGATTTATTATTTTTTTATTAATTTCCAAATTTTATTGAGTCATGAGTTTCACCATAATAAAAGTAGAAATATTCGCTGATGTTTGACGTTAATATTTGGTAAAAGATGTTTAGGAGTAAACAGTGCAGAAAGAGTTTCTAGCTATTATTTACACGCCCTTAAGATAGACAATACCTGTTCAAAAGGCGAGGTTAAGTTCTAAGAATGTCAGTTTGTACTTTATTTTCGGTTGTCAATACAATCAACAAGTGATGCCAATACAACAATACCTTTTTCTTGAAGGCACTTTTTTTGTAGCTTACCATCACCAACATTACCTCTATTGGAAATAAAAAAAAACTTCGTCTTCGGAGGATATTTCGAAGCCACGACAAACTTATTTCTTACCTGATTCATGAACGTCACCTGAATAATTCGGAGTAGCTTTCATTTCCTTCTCCATCCATTCCATATTTGAATAAGCAGTTGTATACGCTACCTGTATACGTTCCTGAACACCTTCCTTGAAGCGGTCTCGTATTATAAGTCTGGTCACGAAATTCTCAAACTGGTGAATCGCATTTGACGAAATACATTATCGCATCGTGCGAATGTCAATCGGATTTTTTGGCGCCATAAATTTGCAACTGGGAAGCCCTTATCACTTCGATAAACATACGGGTATCTATTAGTAGGGTCCCTGCCGCACCCCCCTATCCATCCCCATTATGAGTCAAAATTCCAAGAGACCAGTCGCTGACCCACGTAAACATTCCACATCACTGTCCCAGCGTTAATGTCTTCCGAAATCGCCTTATTAGCTCAAGCTTGCCCAAGAAAACAATTAAACAAATGTTTATCTCCTGAAAACTGCCATTAAAACCCAAATACCCGTCGAATGTCCCCTCCGCAATCCAATTCCAGTTCTCATTCGAGTATAATAAATGACTTCACTGTCAGCGATAACCATACCGTCCGTTCGATTTTATGTGCTCCAACGTTCAATTCGTGCTCAAAAAATCAATGTGTACGGCTGGGTGTTTAAAGTTCAACTGATAGCGCACCGAACCGTGAGTCTACAAAAACAGAAATGAGGAAGAAAATAATTTTAATTGAATATTCCTATTATCGGGGTGTTTTTCGAAATGGTGACGCTGATAGTTTGCCGAAGGTCATGGGTCACGATCGGCGGGAGGAAAATTTACAACAAGAAATGCTTTCGATGGCAGTCAAAAGTAGGCATTCGAGATGAGAGATAATATTATATACTCGTACAGCTGAAGGCGATTAGGATTTTTCGGTTTTCAGTTATCTGTACACGGGGGCGACCTCTCTCATTTCGACATCATTCAAATGCAGGCGCTGATAAAACGAATCAGAGCGTAAACGATGTCAAGCATTTAATGCCTGATCGTAAATCTCTCGTAAACGAACCATATAACTAGAAGGCAGAAAAGAAAACGACAGATTGCCACTTAAGAGCAACTCGTTCAATTAGTCCCTTCTTGGTAGCTCGGGCCGGATTGGCTACCGCGATATTATGTTGCATTTGCACATAACGATCGTTCCTTACCCGATCGTCACGGATGTGAATTCCTGTATACGAGCAAATGGTTAGTATTTCATACCTCACCAGCTCGTGAATAGTTCGTTCTTCGACTGCTTTTGCTTCGTTTTCGTGTTCGTCTTCAACGTTCGCTCGAATAGCCGATTCCTGTAACACACTACTGGAATTCGTATACGACAAACCAAACCTGTATAGCATACGTAATCATCTGGTAAAGGTACATGCCTATAGATAGATAACTCAGCCAGTCATTCAAATTGGCTGTCTGCCTGGCGGCCTATCGGCCTTCTGGCCTTCTGGCCCTCCGGCCTGTCTCTCTGCTCGAGTCAGAACTAGTATTCCCATTTGGATAACGAGAACTACATTTTTTCGATATTGAATTACACTCACCGGTATTGACAAGTTGGTTTTGTCATCTGGTTGTTCATTAGATACACGGGACCGGAAAACGCGTCATTTGTCATTTTTCTCTCCTCGATCTTCTATGGGCTTGGCCGGTTCGTCTTGTTTCACGTTTGGCATTGTTTTAGCTTCAGTTCAGTTCCGTTTCTTCTCGGTTTTATTGCATTCTATCGGAATTCTATTTTCGTATTATATCTCTACATACACACGCGTCTAATGTCACACACCATGCGCTACGGAATCAGAGATGATGACGTATAGTGTAGTGGACGTTATATGTATATGCTTCTTGGCAGCTATCGATAATAGACGGGAACCACAAAGTGTCTAATCTCAAGGCTTGATCGATATTCTTTATCTCTATTCGGCTTTCATCATCCAATTCAGTGTGATACCGACCCTACACCGGTTTCCATTCGCCATATCAGTGACGTGAAATGGAATTCGGGACAAAACCCCAGTTGCTAACCATATGTCTGCCGTTCTAGATGTAACTTATCGTTCCATCCCAAACCACTTATACGGATAGCAATCGTTTTTCCAATCAACCCACAAGTTGTGTGTACATATATCGTAACCAACTATAGACACCTGTTGCCTTAAACGTTAGCCGTCCTCATGGCAAAATGCGCGGCTCTATACACGTTCCCCTGGTTTCTATCAAACTAAATCGATTTCAAATTAAAATATGGCGCCGTTTCTCAAAGTATGTGATTTGCATATGGAAATATCTATCGTACACCTACATATGTATCTCTTTATATTATATATGCAGTTTCGCCATTCGAAGATACAATGTTTCATGCAATACTCGTACTATACGAGCTCGAGAAACAGGTGTTGGAGTTTTGTTGAGTAATTAATAGCTGCCTGAATGTGGATTTGTATAAATCTGGATGTACATGGAATCGCTTGTTTATCGCGACTAAACGATTTTGATTAATCGAGAATATGAATAGATACTATGGGGTGAGGTTGTAGCCAAGAAATTATTATATTATGTCGGCGACAACTTGAAGCCCGATCGATGGGTCAATTAACAACCGGTTCGGGTTTTAAATGCGTTCTTAATGGAAACAAAACTATGCGACTAATGCGACTTTTATGGGACTTTCATATTGGCGATAAACGCTCTTCAGCTTCTACATTCGGTGCCTGTCCATGTTGAAGATGAACAGCATTGTGCCACCGTCAAATGAACTTGCGTTTCAAGAATCATCCAATTTTATGTAATCAACTACCTGCAATTAAGCTGATTGATCCAATTGCCGATTAAATTGCCGAGTTGTTTTTCGCGAGGATCATTGCCACCTTAACCTCACACAAACTTAACCTCTTCGGGGGTGGTCGTGGTCGTGGTAATCATCACCGACTGTTGAGCCGAAGAGCTGTAGTTCAAGTCCGTCCATAGCCAAGAACAATTCCGAAAAAATGGGCAACAACATCAGTTGTGAATGAGAGATGATCAAAAAGTGCTGACGAAGGCATAACATTCGCAGCAAAGGATCACTTCAAAATTCTTACTCTATGTGTGCATATCCAAAATAACACCTTAACGATATGGAAACCTAAGAGTTACTGTGAACTACAACCAACGCAAATTCAGTCAAATCTCTCAAATCCTATCTAGGACAACCATTCCCGGAGTGAACGAACATCTTCGACACAAACCATCTGCACCCCGTCCAGGTTGTGTGACAAACACCATGAGGGCGTACACTCTTGAACCTGCACGAATTATAAAAAATTAAACGAACTAATTGTTTTGTTAAAAAGTCCTGAAAGTTTATTTCTTGAAGATGAAATCGATCAAGTAAGCGTCCCCATTGTCGTGTCGCATTTTCAATCATTTCGGCGAGAAGTTCGGGCAATAAGTTATCCGCTTTAGAAGATCTGCCACAGTCTGAAAGATAGACCCCTAACTTCAAAAAACTTTAAAGAAAACAAGTCTGGAGCGGTCAGATTGGGTGATCCTGCCGGTCAGGGCAAATCACTAAAACGAGACGTTAGGCGAGCTGGAATCGCAACAATTTGAACGCGAACTGTTACACTGTCCTCTTGGAGCCACATGCCCATCAGAGTCGGTTCATCAATTTTCTGCAGTAAAAATTCATGTAACAGCCATCATCAGTCACAACAGCCGTGTTATCCATGGCGTCCTCAAAAAAATGAGATCTCTCTGGACAACTATGGCAGGTAGTTATTTTGAGTCGATGTAATAGCTATTCGTAAATGATAAGTGGATTCCCAGGGCCTTTTATCCGTATATATTGAAATGGGCCTCGTTTACTGTTCGCCGTTGACGCGCCGCAAACGCGTAATAACCAATTACGTGGCACGTCGTCTGATCGATGTTCATCACGAGATTTACAACATCTTTAGCCAAGGCGAAATTCTCGTCGAAAGGAACATTATGACGCGTCTTCTGCTCCTATTCGGTCTCGTGTTGTTCCAGTCTGTTCACGGCGAGTGACTAAACGCTATAATGTTTGACCAGTTGGTGTAGGTTGACCGGAAAACCTGCACCAAAATCGCTGACAAATTATTCTGTAAACAAATATTCACGAGTATTCCGGAGTCTTGAGTAGACTTGCGGACATGTATTCTGCATCTGTTTAGTTATCAAAACAAAACTAAGAATTGCCGCCAGTCGCAAAAGTCTTCCAATAAAAGCCACCTTCTACTAGGTAAGTTTCAAAATTAACCGAACTCTCAATCATGTAAATAGATGATGCTGCGGTTCAAAGTAAACCCGGGCTTCAACACATTCCAGCTGGTACGATTTTTGGCAGGCTACCTCCGGTGCCAGCCCAGTGATCTGAATTCAGTGTGAATTCGTTGCGCTCCTGACCAAAAGAAGCAACGGTTGGCAGGAGTTACGAATACTGCTGAATGAACCCCTTCATCGAAATCCTGGGCTAAGTTATGGCTATCAAAGGTTTCAGTTGATGACAGCACATACGATACTTGTTCAACAAATAAGGTGACTTTTCGAATTTCGCTACAAGCTTGAGTTAAAAAAAACGGATAAAAAAATTTGTATTCAATTTTCAGTAAGAAATACAATTGAGTGGGAGAGCGTCGTGGCGCAGTAGGGTTTGCCGGCCGCTGACGCGTGATGACCGAGTTCGGATTCCGATAACACCAAATCGAATGTTCAGTACGCGGCTTCTCTCCTCGGCGGGGTACTGGCAAAACCCCCCGTTGTACACTTGCCTTGAGAAAGCTTCTCAGCTTTCGCCGTTCGAAAACGTTATTAAAGCTTAGGTTCCGTTCACTTGTGTGAAAAACAAATCGCACACAACATAAGTTTATAAAAGAAGCTTGGCTCTGGTTCTTCATGAGCGGTAACGCCACCTATGGTGTATGTCTCGCAGTACAACGGAACAGCATTTGTGTTTGAGTGTTCCAACAAATAGCAGAAGCCTCTGTTGTAATTGGCGAGCCTATTGTGAGCAAGAAAATATGCTTATAAGTGGCAAAAGCACTTCACAGAAGGCCTAGAAAATGTTAATGACGATGCGCGCAATGGACGCGCCAGCACATCAGTAACGAATGAAAACGTTGAAACAGTGAAGAAAATTGTTATGGAGTCGTCGAATCACTATCAGAGAGGTTGCTGAGAATATTGGCAGTTTGTTCCGAAATTGCTAAATTTTGATCAAAAGAGCCGTCGCACGACCATCGCTCAGGAGTTAAGGTGAGCCCCAAAATGATAGAGCCATCCAAAAAACTTGGAAGTACAGACAATAGATCAGAAATATTAATAATAATAAAAATTCTAATGTCTCGATTATCTAGAAAAAAATATACTATTTTTCCGAAATTCTTTACAAATTTATTAGTGCACAGTATTCAAAAAAAATTAATTAATGATGTTCCAAAATGATAGTGCCACTGGTACTATCGGTGTTTTGCGCATAGTTAACTTCCGATGAAACTACTTTTTTTTTTTAAATTGTGTCATAGACCCTGTTTGACATTTTTCGATTGTTTTTTTTTTATCTTTTACCAACTGTCCATAATAGCACTGTTAAGCTCAAAAAAGTAGTTAAATTGCCGTCCTCCAGCTTACATCTAGCGAATATGTCTCATAAGTTTTCGATTGGATTCAAGTCTGGCGAACAAGCTGGCCCTGACATAATTGGAATATTTCTATCGAAAAACTACTTTTTCGAAGGAGCCACCACGTGTTCATGAAATTTTGAAATTTGTGAACAATTGCTAAACGGGATGTTCCATACCAACTAAAGGCGCCCCATATCATTACACTACATCCTCAATGCTGACATTTGGAGAATTTTCGAATTTTCTTCTTTTTGTGCCCATCCATTCGGACCATCTAAATTGAACTTATTTTTCGTCACTCCACACAACTTTTCTCCATTCTTCGCCAAAGGTCATGTGTTTTTGAGCCCAGTCTACAAACGTCTTTACAAATCTGTGAACAATGGACTTGGCGGCTTCTATTCTAGGACATGCAATACGTCGAATACCGTTTGTG
The DNA here is from genome assembly GCA_958301585.1 of Merodon equestris. Taxonomy (NCBI): domain Eukaryota; kingdom Metazoa; phylum Arthropoda; class Insecta; order Diptera; family Syrphidae; genus Merodon; species Merodon equestris. Next base: position 114,102,044 of record OY284416.1, read on the forward strand.
GAATTAGACAATTCCCTTTAAACGGGCCTTTTCTGGTGAACCGCCGACTGGCGGACGGCCTGATGACTTTCTTATGCCATAAATGTTGAGTATTTATCTGGAAGGAGATCTGGCAATGCTACGAGTAATCTACTGACAGCGGATCCACTTGTCATTTTCTATTCTAGCACTCACTCCACTCTGAACCACAGACGAAGCAGTTCCTTTGTTAAATTGTTAACCTGTCAAATACCTACCTACATTGTGAATTACTTATAATTATATATTAAAATAATAAATACATATTGAAGTAATTAGGGACGCAAGTCTGTAGGAGTACATTATCTCGGAACGAGACACGACAATAAAGATTCCCGAAGATTCCCCAATTCCATAAAATTTTGAATGAAGTGATGGAACGATTTAACTGCCTTCCAATTTCACGCGTAGATTTGCTATTTTTCAACAATTCAATTATTTGATCTTTTTTTAATTCACTCAACGATTTTCCTCTTCCCATTTCCTATTCCTACAGCCGTTAGAGAAAGGAAACAGCTGCAGTCGGAGTTTGGCTCTATCTTTATGGGACACTAAATTTGTGTGTGTCTGTCCAAACGACTGCAAATAACAATTAAGAGTAAATTTTATATTTTTGAGTATGCTTCAAAGAACTGAGTATTTTTTCCCCCGATTACTTGTGTGGCATTATATACACAGAACATGTACCATCCTCCAGGTACTATCATTTTCGGGCGCATCTTATTGAATGACGTGGATGGCAATCCAGATTTTCTGAAAAGATTCATCACTGGTGACGAAGCATGAGTATAAACGTCTAAACCGAGGCCCGATCATCCCAATGGAAGCGACCAGAATAGCTAAGACTGAAAAAGGCATGCCAAGTTCGGTGAAATGAGAACGTTTTGGACGAGGTTCTCTTGGATTTCAATAGCACATGAAATGAGCTCTGCGTGAAACAACGTGAAGAAAATATCCGGATTTGTGAAAAAAATCAGGCCTTTACATCACGATAATGAATCTGTTCACTCAAATGAGTCAGCAACCTATTCATCGGACTTGTCCTCCTGCGACTTATTTTCAGTTCCAAAACTGAAAAGACCGAGATATGCCACGATTGAGGAGACAAAGATCGCATCGCTTAAAGAGCTCAAGGCTGTACCAAAAGCGCATGTTAAAAGTACTTCGAGGATTGAAAAAAGCGTCACCGCGAGTAATAGATGCTTATGAATGAATAAATTATTTTTTTCGAGAAAAATAAAATGTCACCTTATTTTCTGAACATACTTAGTATTTGTTTTTGGTATGCATGCAACTGTGCAAATAGCAAAGGTTAATGACGCAACCTTTTCGTTTACATTTATCAATTTGGCGAGTATATTTTGGGGGTGTGCTAACGATAGATAGAAACTAAACGAAATTTTATAGCCTTAAAACCTAAATCCGAAACGAACTGAAAAAGGTCTAAATGTCAATGACCTATAGAGGGGATAGGGAACATAAATTAATCGAAAACTAGTACATTGAAATAATGTTTGTTCGCTCTTGCCTGGATAATAAGCCCTCATGATCGACGGCATAGAATGGCATGGAGAACTGCTTTTCTTTTTAAAATTCGTTTTCTGTTCTTTGGGATTGGATTTAATTCGTAGCATTTTACCAGAGATGGTTTGGGACGTACGTGGTTCACCAAATAGAACATTTCAGCAAGAGAGCTTTTATTAGGCATCAGTTATAATACACAGTGAAGTACAAAACCATAAGATCACCGAATATTTAGATAGGTAGATAGATAGATAATATTTATTTTTCCCCAAATAATACAATTACTTCATTACTAAAATTACAATTATAAAGAAGTAACAATTTGAACCTTTGGCATGGTAGACAAAATTCGTTTCGAAACTATTTTATGATGGCAAATCAAAGAACATAATTTTGGTTTGGGAACTTATAATTAAATTATGCTCTGCAAACCAGATTCTTTGTAGATTTAAGACAAAATTTATGTCAGAAACTAGATTTAAACTACTCTCCGGAGCTTAAGCGCAGCCCACAAATGCAGTGAGAACACCTCTAAAACTTAGTCCAAAAAGTGAATTTATGTATATTAAGAATAGTATGGGTCCCAGAACAGAACCTTGAGGTAGTCCAAGATTAATATATTTTGCCCCACTCCTAATCGTATCAATTTTGACTTTTTGCGAACTTTTATACAAGTAAGAATTGAACCAATTGAACATACCAGTTTTCTCAAGTTTTGCATGGTTGACCATATCAAAGGCTTTCGTAATATCGATAAATAATCCAGTGGTATACCTTTTAGTGTCTAGGTTCATAACTATTTGAGAGCAGAAGTTTAAGAGGGCCTCTTCTGTTGATTTACCTCTACGAAAACCAAATTCGGCTGAACTGAAAAATTTAGCGTTGTTTAGAACGTATTCTTCACTGCTGTCTCAAAAATTTTGCTAATGGATGGAAGAAGCGAAATGGGTCCTATTGATATTGATATAAGACTGCTCTTTTCTTAAAAAGTGGCACAATATCCGCGCACTTGAGAGCTTCTGAAAATACTCCAGAGTAAATACTTTTATTGAAGATATGTGATATAAGACAAAATAATAAGACCAATATGTAAAAATTGTAGTAAATTATAAAATTATTTTTGTCTTAATCTTCTTTGTGAAAACGCGACCATGGCAAGTACTCGATGGCTGCCTGTATTTTTTTCCACAGTTTTTTACAATAATTTTAGTTTATTTTTCGACTTTTCAGTTCCAATTGACTTCTTTGGGATTTTGGCCAGTGCACAAGAATATTACCGGTCTGTCCTTACAGCCACCTTTTTACTGTGTCAGCCCACTGAGTATAGGGAAGAATGATCTCTTCTAATATATTGCTAGATACTTATCCATGATCTTCTCAATCCAAAAAATTTGGACTTGCCATTGGGCGTCGTCTTTCAGATATGTTTTCGTGGGCGATCTCTCGGTATGCTAAATTTTTAGTGTCTCCTATGGGTCTGATAACATCCCATTGCGACTTTCCTTCCTGCGTAAGTTTTAGATTCAAAACGTTTTCAATCGTTGAACAGTATACGCTGTGGCCCACTTTGACTATATATATAATAATTCTTCGCGTGTTAATACACATATATCGCTTCCTTCTGTACTTGCAGTCATAAGTATTTTAAGAACGATTACGATTCGTATTCAAAAAGCAAAAAAGTTTTCCGATCTTCTTCGATCTCTTTCAAATTTACTGACATTTACTGATAATATCGTTACCAACAACGATAAGTATGTCAAAATATGTTAGTTTGATTTCAATAAAAAAACGATACTTATTTGTGTTTTTCGGTGCTGGTCTTATTGTTTGGTCCGTCACTGTATGTCCTTTGGCCTAAGCGCGAACCTCATATCATATCCAATATGTTTCAGATAACTTTTTTTTCGGGAGCTTCTATTTCTTTACTTACTTACTTACTTAGATGGTGCTAAAGTTCGGGGTGAACCCAGGCCTCAACCAACAAGCCTCTCCAGCCGGCACGATCTTTGGCCAGCTGCTTCCAGTGGTGCACGCCTAGTTGGTTAAGGTCCATTTCCACCTGAGCGCGCCACCTTAGATGCGGTCGTCCTCTGCTGCGTCATCCCTCGGGATTGGAGTCGAAGACTCATTGGGCTGAAGCGATGATGTCCATTCGCTCTACATGGTCTAGCCATCTTAGACGTTGGATCCGTGGATCCTAGACCGATGTCGTTGTACAGCCCGTATAGTTCTTAGTTGAATCTTCTTCTCCACTCTCCGTTTACACAAACCGGACCAAAGATTGCACGCAGAATTTTTCTTTCGAAACGCCCCAGTGCCTCTTCATCCACTTTTGATAACGTTCAAGCCTCAGCACCATAGAGGAGGACCGGGATGATTAAAATTTCTAGATTTCTTTCAAAGAAACAGCGCAAGGTTGGCAAGAGTTATTCTGCGTTTTATCTCAGCGCTGGTGTCGTTGCTGCTTGTCACTATCGATCCAAGGTAGACGAAGTCCTTGACTACTTCAAAAATATAGCTGCCGAAGGTGACGTTCTGACCAAAACGTCGGTGTTGCGCGTCTTTCTTTCATGACAACATATATTTGGTCTTGTCCCCATTTACCCTTATGCCCACTTTAGCCGCTTCTGCTTCAATGCTTGCAAACGCCTCCTTGACGTCTCGCTTTGTCCGTCATATACGTCATATCCGTCAATAACGTCAATGTCATCTGCATAGGCAAGCAATTGTGTAGACTTGAAGTAGATCGTACCTCTTGTATTGGCCACAGAGTCCCTAACGATCGTTTTAAGTATGATGTTAAGGAAATCACATGACAATGTGTCACGGTACCTAAATCCTTTTTTAACAACGAAGGACTCGGTTAGTTCACATTCGACCTTCATGGAGCAGCGAGAATTCTCCATAGTCATCACCACAAAGAGGTGGTGCGTGTGGACCTGAAATTCATGGGTGTCAAGATCTGCCGTAGTGTAAATATTTGGTCTACCCTGGAATTTCCTGGCCTGAAACCACTTTGGTAGGATCCAACCAGATTGTCCACGAACGGTTTCAGGTGCTTACATAGTTCGGCAGAGAGGATCTTGTACGTAATGTTGCGGCAGTCATAGAGATCTCCTTTCTTATGGACCGGGCAAACGATGCTAAGATTCCATTCATCTGACATGCTTTATTTCGACCATATCTTACAGATGAGTTGGTGCATGCTCCTGACCAGCTCATCGCCAGCTGCTTTAAATAGTTCAGCTGTGAGTCCGTCTGCTGCAGCAGCTTAATAAGACTTAAGTTTCGGTATCGCTATCTTAACATCGTTTAGGTCAGGTGGACGGAATTCTATTTCGTCTTCGCCCATTGTGAATGGTTCGTTCTGCCTGACGGCGGCATTTTGACTAACATCGCAGTTATACAACCTGCAGAAGTGGTCTCAGCATCGACTGTGACTCCTACTATTAGTTGTCCTTGTTCATCCCTGCAGGCTTCCGCTCTGGCTTTATAGCCTTGGCATGTTCGTTTTACTTTTTGGTAAAACTTTCGAACGTCGTTCCTACAGTAGCATCTCTCTATCTCCTCTATCTCGCGCTTCGTGCTCCTTTTTCGTCTTCGGGTTTTCAGGGAGCTTGAGGGAGACTTAGTCGGCGAAGGTCCTGCCGTACTCTTGCGATTGCAGCTTTCTGACGTTAAATTTTTGTGTTCTTACTCAACTCCCTTGATTCCGAGAATTTCGCATCCGTACCTTCGCTGCAACAAGGTAATGATCCGAGTCAATGCTGGCTCTTCGAAAGGTTCGGACATCTAGGATGCTGGGGAAATGTCTGCCGTCGATCGCAATGTGATCAATTTGACTGGTTGTCGATTGATCGGGAGACCGCCAGCTCCCCTTATGGATACTGAGGTGTGGGAATCGTTTACTTGCTACTACTAGATTACGTCCCGCCATAAAGTCCACTAGCCTTAGTCCGTTTTCTGGCATGGTGTTATGTAGGCTGTACTTTCCTACAACTCGTTCAAAGATAGCTTCCTTATCCAGCTTCGCATTGAACTTAACCAGAACGATTTTGGTGTCATAGCTGGGACATTGGGCATATGTTCTGTCTAGCAGATCTTAGAAGTCATCTTCATGTCTGTCGTCTTTCTCCTCTGTAGGGGCGTGGACACATATTAAGCTTATGTTGCCGAAATTGGCTTTAATGCGGTTAGTTATGAGGGGTTAGCTTACATGCCGGAAGCAAGCCCCGAATAACAAATTCGCATCCGAATAAGCGTTGTTTATTTTCTCAGTTTCCGTAGTAGATATCACAGTTTTTCGCCCGCTTTTTACCTGGCCCATCCCATCGCACTTCTTGCAGTGCGGTAATGTCTGCCTTATAGCAGTCTAGAGATTTGACCAGTTGTCCGGCCGCACATTTTTTTTCTTTTTATAATTCGTGCAGGTTCAAGAGTGTACGCTCTTATCGTGTTTGTCACACAACTTGACCGGGGTGCAGATGGTTGGTGTCGAAGATGTTCGTTCTCTACTCTCCAGGGGTGGTTGTCCCAGATAGGATTTTTTGAGAGATTTGATTGAATTTATCGCGTTGGTTATAGTTCGCAGTAACTTTTTTGTTTCCATGTCATTAAGATGTTATATTGGTCTATTAAAGGTCCTTACGTTTGGGGTGCAGGTCTGGAATTCGTTTCCTTTTAGACGTTTGTGGGAGTCATCAACATGTAATCCGTCTGTATCCGAGGCTATTAGTTATCTCTGAACAAGTGTTTATTTTACGCAATAGGGATGTTATCCCTAAACGCAACCCGCAACCTGGAGGACCAGGTTCTTACTTACCCTGCGAACAAAGGGCACGCAGTGCCGTTTCTTATCGCCCTGAGCTCCAAATATGTTGTAATAGCCCGAAATAAGGTGGTCACCAGGCAGTCCTTCTCGCTCGAACCGTTGGCGCCACCGTTGACTCCATCTTGGGAATTCTTCCACCGCCGTTCCGAGGAAGAAGCACAGACGAGAAAGGAGAGGTCTCGTTTGCTGCCCCCAACAACCTTACAAAGGGGTCTACCCGATCTACAGTTGAGGTACTAGGCCCCCAGGAACCACCACGTGGAGGTGGAGTTGGTAGACAGAGGCTTCTTTACTTCCATATAAAAAAGAAATGCTGCCGGAAATCATCATATATTTATGCAAGTTTCCTGTCGTAAGAGATTTGCACGTCTTAAAAGTGTCGATTTTGACTCTGAAGACAATGAACGACCTGGACAGACGCAAAAATTTCCAGATGAAAAATTGGAGAAACTGCTTGATAAAGGCCCCGTCATACTTTCAAACACAAAAATTGTCTGGATCATTGGAAGTTGACGTGTCAAGAGAAAGAAAACACTTTAAAGCCATGATACTGATCCCAAAGTAAGGAAATAAGGAATTGACACCAAGTACTTACTCTTACTGTACTTACTTACACTTACTCTTAGTAGCGCTTTGTGTACTGAGAACGCCTCAAACCTCGCAAAACCATCACTGTCCTGAAGACGTCCATTGAAAGACAATCGAGTGGAAACTCCGAAAGATACGACAAATATTTTTTTTTCTGATCAAACTTCCAATAAAATATATCTTTTAAAAATTAGGACCGATAACCTGACCTCAGATTTGACGTACTTCATTAAGAAATATTTGTTTGTAGATTGATTTAGTTATAAGCCTTTCCACGAAACCTCTTATCTGCAAACCAAAACTATAAATAGAAAAAGCATCCAAGAGCATCCCAATCAAATTATCTTAACCAAAAGCTCTCAAAACCCGCGAAATATTTTCCTAAAGTACCCAAAAAGATACGATCTGAAAAATTCCCCACAACAATTGCCTCTTCAAGTACTTCAACGTACTAAAGTGCAGCTCCCCACTCAACAAAACGGCAATAAAAACCAAAATCATAAAAAAAACACGTTTATGCCTTAAAAGCAATTATCTGAACCATTAATTAATAATTATCATTTTAACTAAAGCCAATTTGTGAAAAACGTGATTGACGTTCTGTCTCACTTCCTATGCCCATCATCGATTCCTTCCCTAGCCGTTCTCTTGCCATAGGCTATCCAAGTCAGGTATTTTCGAAATTTCAGTGAAAGAAAAATAAAAAAACAAAAATTTGAGGAAAAGTGAAGAAATCACCAATACACCCACAAACACATTTGAATCTAAATTTATATAAAAAAGAAAAAAAACCCAAACTGAATATTTAAAGAAGTATCTAAAGAATATTTTTGTCAACTGTGAAAATACGAAAATAAAGCGCACAGACAGTGGTAAAGAATAAAATAGAAAAACCGGACAGTGCTTAATAGAAGATAAGCAACGGAGGGAAAAAAAAATCAACCAACGAGTATAGATACGATGTATCTACACTCGAAGTAATAAAATGACAAGCGATTGAGTCGAGAACTTGACAACTCAAGAGGCATCCTCTACAATGATCCCCGCTGACACAAGACAACACAATCTTATTGTGGTTTATAGAACGAGAACGAGAGTGAGATAGAATTGACGATGATGATCATGATGACGATTGTGTGACATTCCTATTCAGGCATTGGCTATCCATACTGTTCCAAGTCTGTAGAAACAGTTGCTACTATTTACACAGACTCTACTGCTTCTGTTGCTGCCGATTTACTGGGTGTAAGAAGTAGCAGTTTGAATCGCGATCGCTGAATTGATCATGGCGATCGGTGTAATACATATATGTATGTACATATATTCGTCATTCCATGGTATGTCCAGAGTACTTGGCCTGTCTGATCGCCGATGTACACTAGCTCCATTGCACATGCATTGGATATCCTATATGAACTCCCCACACATACAGTCGTTGTCTCCCTCTGTCTCCCATTCATGTGCGAGGGGAGCATCAGGTAGTTCGAAGGATAGTCGGAGGGAGGTCACACCATTTATGCAAAGCAAACGCATTTTTTCGGTGAAGTTAACGGGCACACAACCACAAGTCGATACTCACTACACGTACTCGTAGAACTCCACATGCGCTCGTAATCAACCTGCACAAATGAAATATGAAAAAAGGAATGGAACAACGATCAAAAGAAAGATGAAAAAGAACAGAAAGATAACCAGTAAAAAAACAAAATAACAGAACAAGTAAGAAACGCCAGAAAAAGATCGAAAGAAAAAGCGTAGAACGACAACGATAAGGAAAGGAATGAGAATGAGGCACAGTCAGCGAAGAAGTCATAACAAGCGAAACGAGCTAATAGTTTAACTTAACTGTGACTTGGTTCGAATTAGTTGAGTCAGTCTTCGGATTTCACTTTTCCGTTACAGTTGATCGTGTTCGTCGCTCGAAGACGGATCGGTACTCAAAAAGGCCTGTGATTCTAACAATAAAAAAAAATTAAATAGAAAAATCGGAAACATTCAGTGACAAGTGATGATGTAGTGATCAGAATTGAACAGAATTTTCAATACTGTGGATCTTTTGGCAATAGTGGATAGCTCGCGGATATCTTACAAAATTATTCATAAAAGTTGGGCTAATTTTTGACCCAAATTTCGAAAAACATCGGGCTTATATCTTCGTGCGGAGAACATGTGCTAATGGTGCACGTGGACTACTCTACTGGGCGTGATAAGAAACTTTTCGATTCTGGCATATAAAGAAAATACAAATTTAGGCTTAATTTTAAATTTTGCTCACAACGATAAGAGTCATGCAATTTTAAAGAAAGACTTGAAATTTCTGGTCAAACTAAAAAAAAACATGTTTTCTGCAAAAAGAAACGGCGAGATCTCTCGGAATTTTGGATCTGATCCAAAATAGTATTAATTCGAATTTTTTCGACCATTGTCCAAAATTACTCAACTCTAAGAAATCCACACAGATTTAGATCAAATTTAGGGCATTTCGGGAGGCATATGTTTTGAAGAAAATTTTAAACTATTTTGACCCGAAATTAGGTCCATCAAATCGTCGGAAATATAATTTCATTCCCAGTAATGCTCCAAGTTTTCGATTTTGAAGACAATTTATGGTTTTTGATTCGCGTTCAGAATTTTTTGAGTGATCCAAATTTTCGAGCAAGCGATCCTCACATATTTTGCCTCAAAATTCACACCCTGAAGCTAACCTGAAAAAAAGGTCTAACACTTTTGGCGCAAATCGAATAAGTTTGTCGGAAAATTGGAAAAAGTAACAATTGACGTTGATCGAAATTTCAATGAAAATCGTTTCGCTTTTCGTGTGCACGTAGGAATATTTTACCGCTAGAAAGTGATTACGAACCTAATCGTCCACTCACACACTCAAATACTTTCTAATCACTCTTTCCAATTGATGACATACGCTAATAGGGAACGTTTACGAATTAGAACACTGAGAACTGCCTAGGCTCCGCCGAAAAGACTAAAAACAAATTCGAATAAAACACAAATTAAGAAAAAAAAAACGCCACGAAGAATCTGAAACGAGAGAGTTGGTCCCCAACGCCTGAGCATGTGTGCGTCATACTCACCACGTATCTATGTGTCTAACGTCGTTCGTTATTTTGTTGTTAACCAATAGATGGCCGCGATTTTGACTTTTGATATCGATTATCGCTTCCACATTCGTCAAGCTATATGTATAGAATATTGCTTCCACTGGCGCACACTAGCCCACATCACAACAACAACTTCGTCATCATCATCATCATCAACGGGTCTCGTCGTCGTCGCCATTGCCGCATCTCGAGAGCATTGCTTGAGTGTACGCGCGCAGAACCAGAAGCGTCTACGAACTGGTCACACCGTGATATTCGCTTCGCCCGTGCAACCATTCATTCTGCCGCTCATTTGACAACAGCAACGATTCGAAGCAAGAATACTCGTATCCACGTCGTCCAATGTGCTGCGCGACAATTTTTACGAATAGCCGCGAGAATAGAGATTTTTTTTCACTTTATACGGATTCCGGGACTCGGTGTGTGAACAACGTCGCGGTCGAATATAGTCAGTTTTCTTGGTCGCGTGTTGTGCCAACGCGCAGAGGAACGCGCTTGGACTTACAGTGGAGAGAATCAAATCCACCTAATCGCCTCATCATAGAGGAGTGTGTAAATGTGTTAACCAAAAAAATTTATTCATGGATCTAATGTAACGTGGGCATTTCGACTCATTTGTCCTGATGCGATCAATCGAATCGGTTGACGTTGCTTATGGTGACCGGGTATCCAATTGTCGGATGTTCCCGACCTCCTTTCCATAAAAAAAAAAAGTAAAACTTTAACTAAATTTTTTTGTTCAGTGAAAGTATTTTGAAAAGAAGACAAAAAAGTGAAGAAAAAAAAATCGGAATATGACAGTGACATTTAAATGGATTTTTGAATATTCTGGTGCTTCGAACTTCCGGTGCGTTTCATATTCAAAAAAGCAAAAAAAACCAAAATGGATTCCATTAGTATGGAAGAAATCAAATGTTTCATGAAGGACATCTGTTCACATCTTACCGGGCAGCATTAGACGTGTTCATTTAACTCTAATACTGTCAGGTAAAGATGTCGTCCGAGTCCTTATACATCATAAAACGGAAACGACAACGATTCACCGACGGAATTTTTCTTTCGTCCATTAAAATTTCTATTTAATATCAAACAACACAAAAAATCAGTTTTGAGTTTATTTTTAGATCCCGACGGATTCCCAAGAATGGTAAGCTTTAGTCTTAAGGAGGCTTTGATTGAGGTCTGACAATTTTTTCGACATTGACATGACAATTTGGCCGAATGATTAGCCTATGTGATCGGTCGTATTGGATAGCGACTTGTAGAGGAAACGTTTAATGATGACGAGGCCGTTAAATGTGGTATTTGAAAATGCTGAGATTTTTTTTCGCATTTTGTTTTTTAATGAAAGGTCATCAATTATAGCTTTATAGACAAGTTGGACACAAGCCAGCAGTTTTTTTTCGAATTTTGTGAAATTCTTTGTTTTTTTTTTCAACATTTTAGTAGTCACTTGTCATGGCATTGGAGGTGAAAGTAAATGAGCTGAGCCTGATTAGTAATTGTAGTAGAAATAGCTTGTCACGAGCATTATTTTTCGACGTAGTTGATTTTAAGTATATTTTGACAACTTTTAGGTCGTTAATGGTCGAGTGATTTTCTATTCATACAACAACTGTATTCTGTAATAACCAATAAAGCCTGGCTTGTACCTGGCTTTTTCTGTCGGTAATCTAGAAGTAGGCTTTTGATTGTGTTTGTTAACTGCATTCACGAAAACTGCGGATATGATCAAATTTTGAGTGAAGTACAAAGCCGGTAATACAGTGCGTACAAAAGAAATCCCTTTTTCTAAATATCTGAAGTCCAATGGCCCTAGTCAAAATTGCTTTGTCGGCCTAAACATCTACTACATATTTTCGCATACGAGTCCAAATTTAGAAATTTTAGGCCATATTTTAGGCGTCACCTCTTGACTTTATTTGACAGATGATGATCTTTATGATCTTAACTTTTTTGGTTTTGGTAAAAATATGGATAGTATCAACGATCTCTACATTTTTTGAGACCATGGCTGACATCGTCAAGTTTAGCGATATCGATCACTGAATGATCTTTACGATCATCACAATTTTGATGATCTGGACAAGTTTGGCACAAATATGTCTTTTTTTACTGTAAACACGATCCATTGATCAACACCATACTACCTTACCGACACCAGCTAATAAGTCCGTATTCAAAGTGTGCTGTAGCTTTGTAGTTTTTTGATTGAGCTTCATAACCAACGATCATGTCACGTTGCTCCACAAAACTTGCCTTAACTCGGGTTGTAATTATTAAGCAAAATGACTGATCATAGAAAGGTCGACTGTAATCGAAACGAGGATCAATCTATATCCCGATCTATCAGAGACAGCCAGATCTAGTCTCATTCAGTTCGACCCTTGGAACCATCACGTGATCTAAAACAACAATTCAACAATGTCAAGCTCACAGTAGGAATTTCTGTGCCTTGTTATCTCTAATCGAGTTCAAGTAACAACTGATGGTTTTAACGTTAAGTTTTTTTTCAATGAAAAAATCTTACTGTAAACATTACAATTTGCACTTTGACCACTTGAAGAAAAATAAAATCAACTCGACATAATCTGCTTAAACGCTCAATTAACATTCGTTTCCTCCAACTGCCAATGAATTTTAAAACTCCAATTGCCAGTTAAGCTCTAAGGCTGAATGCTCCAAAATATCATCATAAAATCTAACCCCGTGATCGCGTTTTAGCTAATTATAAGAACTTGATTTAGAAATATACAAATAGAGCTTCAAATTGATATCTTAAAATGAATAACATTTGGTATTAACTAAGCGATAAATACTCCTCCCTTCCGCCAGCATTAGTTTCTTGTTTCAGTCCATATTATGAATTCATATGATATACCATGGTCGTATACCGGTATAAGCGGCAAGCGGCAGGTAATAAGTAATCGAACAGCGGGCACGGGGCACGGGCAACAAGCGCAACTGGTTATAAAGCTAATTTAGATTGCTTAAGTGTTGTTTTTGTTTCTTTTTTCCCCTCGTTTTCCCCATTTAACTGCCATAATCGATAGATAAATTAGAACTTATCGCATATGCAGTTTATGAATAGATATAAATATGCCTATGGTGAGGCTGTCGCCTGCTTTTCATCGACATCTGGGGAGGAAAATCCTCCGAAATACCATGCGCGGCATAGTGACAGTTTAGTTATTCTCAGTTTGGTTAGAACTCATTTTTTGTTCCCCTTTTTCGAAAAATTAGATCAGATTCCAAAACCTGGATTATTGTCCACATAATAACGTGAAATAGCTTTATTTTCGTATTTATTTGATCTGATATAAAGGTCGGCCAAACAATCAACGAGGTTGACTGGTAGAAATGGTGATAAAACACGGTATCAAGGAATAGATTAGAGCTTGAAGTGTTTTAAGGCATTTTGGCTATTTATATAATAAGTTCTTTGTAGCTGGCGAAATAGCATTTATTTTGGAATGGTGGTTGATTCCAGAGAAGTCCTAAGATATACCATCTGTATAAGTAGGCGACAAGACCATCAGGCTGATATTTATCTAGCTCTGCTAATATCATGGCAATCAAACCGATTATTCTGTGTTATTTAAGTCACGTTAAAGCTTTATCTGGTACTAATTTCTGTCGACTCATTCCTAGATTTATGTCAGTTTTTCTAATCACGCAGTGATTCAATGAATAATGGAGGCAATAGTCCTAACTGAATGCGAATAGTTCGCCTGTTAAATGGATCTTGCAGCAATATCATAAGTTGCTAATTTAACCCTGTTGGACCAGTTCTTGGAATAAGAGGTGATCAGAAGAAGCAATGCTTAGAGAATATCGTGCTAATAAATCTCGTGTTTTTCGGCATATTCCAAACATTTTTCCTTCAATGCAAGGCTCAATAGCATTACCTGTTTTCGGTTATTAACTGCAGTAGTAACTTCACCCAATCTGAGCAGCCGTTTGTACACCCATTTAATCCCACCGCATGCGTTTGTCCCCCTGAATATTTGACTTCGTCGTTGGTTATTATATCCCGTGAATCTTGGCGCTTATGGTTCTCGAGATGGATGCACCTTTCATCATCAATGACACCTTTATGCAAAAATATTTTCTAATTCCTTCGTTGAACCACCTCTTCTATCCATATGGGACCAGAATCCTTTCCATTAGTTTATTACCATGGCTTTGTGGCATTCTACTAGTGTTTACAGGTCAACCCTTAAAAATGTTGAAGCCTTTGACATTGGTCTTCATCGAGCAGTTTCCCAGCTAGAGCATGGTCACTACAAACGACTAAAAAACGATGAAACTCAGCGAAAAAACAATTTACTAGGAACAAAGTTCGACTTAGTCGATAAATATTATAAAGTGTTATTATTCACGCGCTTACCTAATGATCTCTACTGAAACTAAAGACTAATGAAAGCCGTTCTATGAAAAATAAGTTGATAATTGGGGAAGAATATACTATTTACGAGGGTGGTCCGATAAGTACTTAGCCTACAAAAGAAAAACAAAAATTCTAGGGAAATTGCGATTTATTTTTCAATATAGTCTCCTTTCAGCTCGAAACATTTGACATAGCGATGCTCCAACTTCTTTAACCCGTCTGAAAAATACGTTTTCTTGAGATCTGCAAAGTAGGCCTCCGTGGCGGCGATGACCTCCTCATTCGACTGAAATTTCTGCCCCGCGAATGACTTTCAAGTTTGGAAACAATAAGAAGGTGCACGGGACCAAATCTGCAGAATACGGTGGATGGGGCAGCAGTTCGTAGCCCAATTCGACCAATTTGGCCGTGACGAGGGCGGAGGTGTGAGCCGGTGCGTTATCGTGGTGGAAGAGCATTTTTTTCTTCGCCAAGTGGGGCCGTTTTTTCTTCAATTCGGCGTTGAATCGGCCCAATAATTTGGCATAGTACAGCCCCGTGACCTTTTTGCCCTTCTCCAGGTAGTCGATGTGGATCACACCTTGTGAATCTCAGAAAACGGTGGCCATCACCTTTCCGGCCGATGGGACAGTCTTAGCCTTCTTCGGAGCACATTCGCCGGGTGAAGTCCATTGTTTCGACTGTTCCTTGGTCTCTGTCGACTGTCACGAAACGACGCATAAACTCATTCGGATTGCGCTTAAACAGCGTCAAACACCGCTCTGAAGTGGTCTCACGGTTACGCTTGTTGTCCGGAGTGAGAAACGCGGGATCCATCGCGCCGACAGCTTTCTCATGCCCAAACTTTCATGCAGGATATGACCCACGCGATCTCTTGAAATGCCTACTGTCTCAGCTATCTCGCGCACTTTCGATCGGCGGTCTACCAATACGAGTTCGTGGATTTTTGTCACGTTATCCTCCGTGATAGCCGTTTTCGGGGCACCTGAACATACCTCATCAAAAACCGACGTGCGACCACGTTGAAACTCGTTAATCCAATTTTTGATGGTCGCCATCGAAGGAGAAGAGTTACCGTACACAGCATCCAAACGCTCTTTGATTTCGCTGCGCGATTTCCCTTCCAAAAACAAAAATCGAATCACCGACCGATATTGCTCTTTTTCCATTTTTCTAAGATCCGCGGACACTCCCGCTTCCACACGCAGTCAAAACAAAACTACGAGTCCGATCCGGCTGAAATGTCGACAGTAGCCGTCTACTAGAATGTACACGATAGTTAGTTGCTCTTGGGATACTAACGCTATCTGGCGGTGAGGCTAAGTACTTATTGGACCACCCTCGTATGTGTTCCCTGGTTAAACGATGTATTTTATTCATCTTAGCCTTGCTCTGTGAACCTTGACAAGTGAATCTCCATTAGACTTTTGGAAAAAACTTAACCTATCCTAAGCTATTTAAACCTAAACTTAACTGCATATAATTCAATTCGCTCAGGACACTCGAGGATATTTTTATATGACTTGGCTTCATTATTTCGCTCACTCTGCACTCTCGGGGTATTGTAAGCCAATCCCTCCTCATATTTTGGTAACTACTCTGCACTTGCCACTTCTGAATTAAGATGAAGGTGGGCCTTTAATGGGAAGTAAAGCTAATACATGAACACTTTATGGTACTTTTATGGCCTTAATAAAACAGAACTATTAAATCTGTATATTATTAAAGTTACTGGGATTGTGGCATCTTGTGCAATGCTTCTCTAACAGCCGAACCCTTGTCATATACAAGGACGTCATATTAAACCACCAGAGTCACTAAAATATGACCTTTACCCCGCGACCAAGCTGATGGAGCAGTATCCCACTCTCCTTTCTCCTGAACATTCATATATGATGTAGACGGCGACTGACTTTATTATTGATGATGTCAGATAACGCTATTGCCGAATGTATAATTTGTTCTAGAGAACCACGAATCTCCTAACTACTGAATGACTGCCTTGCATTAATTATATTCTTTCTATGTGGCCTCATAAAGGCTGGGCCTTCCGTCAGTATTTTCAAAAAATTAAGCTTTATTTTCTGGCCCAGTAAAAGCTGATGTCTTTTAGTAAAACGAATTCCTTTTCTTATTTTCAAGCTGATTTTCTTAAACTTCCCTCTATCCTCAAACTTCTTCTCTAAACATATCATTGAAAATTCCATAAATCGTTTTCTAAATCCAACAGATTAAATCAATTTAAAACTTTTGCACACTCTACTCCTAGATCGGCCCTTACAACTTGGCTTATACAAACTTAAAATTTTAGGCATCGCTATCTCAGGTAGTACCCACAATCGAATCAGGGTCAAAATAAGCATTTACTGCTGCTAGCTAACCTTAGCTCCATATTTAATTTGCCAGTCGTTGCTGCCTTTCGTACGTTTTTTTCTTACACGCTGCAAATTTTCAAAGAGGATTTACTATACTTAAAGCTGTTGTCCCACTCGACACGGCTTTCGGCCAAAATAGCTATCGATTACTATGAAAAAACTAAACATTAATCTTTCTTTTAACGTAGCTTTGGGGCCTTGTATGCTTAAGGAAAGATGTGTCAGTTAACACGAAGAGAAAAAATTCTGAAAAAATGTAGGTAGAATCAAGGTTTTCCAAACTAATAAGCATAATAAGGGGGGGCGGTCGCGGTGCAATGGTAATCATCATCGACTGTTGAGCGGAAGGTCTCTAGTTCAAGTCTGTACATAGTCAAGAACAAATCCTATACGGAAAAATTGTGCAACATAAGTTATGAATGAGAGATGATCAAAAAATGCTGACGAAGGTATAACACTCGCAGCATAAGATCACTTCAAAATTCATACTCTGTATGCATTTCTAATATAACACCTTAATGACATTGAAGCAAAAGAGATACTGTGAACTACGAGTACAACCAACGCAAATTCAGTCGAATCTCTTAAATCCTATCCAGGACAACCACCCCCGGAGAGTAGTGACCGAACATCTTTGACACAAACCATCTGCACCCCGTCCAGGTTGTGTGACAAACACCATAAGAGCGTACACTCTTGAACTTGCACGAACCCTATAAAAATAAATAATAAAACCTTGGTTAACCAAAAGGTTAAGCTTCTTTATGAGTGATTCTTCTTATTTCAACTACTTACCAAATTTTTCCCTTGGGACAATTCTCCTTCGTAATATTGACTATTATTCATTGAAAAAAACTCAATCAGCTTAACGACGAATTCATTTCGAACCACGATTGTTTCCCTGTCATATTTCTAAATTCCTCTAGCTCTTTTTCCCTCTCTCAAAAATCTTCAGTTTATCCATTTCTCTAGGAGATCTCCCGCAAATATATTGTAGGAAACTTCTTTTATAAGCCTTATACGCAAAAAAAAGGTTAAAATGATGTTAACAATTATCATTCCATTGCCATACTCGCACAGACACCCAAACTCGTCGAAAGTATTTTTTTGGAAAGCTTTTACTACAAATCTCCAATCTCCCCTAGACAAGATCAAAGGCAGGTCTACAACCACAAACCTTGTCGAATTTATGTGCATTTCCCTCTCAAGGCAAGGAAGTCGACGTTTTCTGGACTGATTTCAGTACTGCCCTCGACGAAATTTGTCACTGACTAATATTCTTCAACTTGTTTACCCTTGACTGGTGGATATTTACTTACCTGTTAAGCTGCTATTAGTATTCGTTTAAGATCTGCCTTTTCTAGCCTTAACTGCTTTCGGTGTCTCGCAAAGTAGTCACTTATGTATGTCCACTTCTTTTCACTCCAACTACAATCTTACGGATATTGAATGGTTAATCAATATTCCTACATCTCACTATACGCGGACGACCACTTCCTTGGCACATGATTATTCCCTTATCCAAATCGATCTCAACAGTTTCTCTATCTGGTGATCAAATCTGGTATCAAAAAATCGATTGGCACTTCATATTTCGAAGTGCCAGTCAATCACTTTTTAAGTAAACATATCAAACCCCCTTCCCGTCTCTACCTTGTTCACAATCCGCAACCTAGACATATTAGAAGCTCAATTTTTTAACATGTATAGAGGAGATCTATCTCTTGATTTCTCAACCCGATCCCTCTAAGTACTTTTGAATACTTAGCCCAAGTGTAATCTGCATATTCACATTTTCAGAATCGAGAGCATCAAACTTCGTTTCCTATGATTTGCTCGTTTAAGTCTCCCTGGAACAACAATTGAATCTTATATCCCGATGAAAACCAGCTTAAACCTATATAAAGGGCATTAGCTAGGTACTTACAATCATACCATTGCTTTATCTGGATAATTTTCAGTTCCATTCCATTACTAGTGGGTATGTCATCGTCAGAACTTAAGCCTATTTAATTACATGCCGCCAGAATTGAACATTCGGATCTTGACCAGTTAACAAGCCCTCCTTAAGGTCGGATGAGATCCATTTCAATCGATGCGGGAGCCTGACTGAACCCTCTTTAGACTTTATCTGACAAGCACACTCCGGCGATTTTATCAGTACCCAGCTGAGGAAAAATACTTGTTTTCGGAATTCCGATCCCCACATCATCGGTATCAAAGACCAACAAATTATCGACTATACGTTGGCGATTAGCAAGAGCAGCAATTGGAAACAAAAATTCCACGTTTTGTCACTGCGATATATAGAGCGTATACTAAATCGGAACGAAGATAAATATTGCCCCAGCCTATATCGTTGCCGATGGAAATGATCCAACCGACCGACCAGCATGCCATAGGTAGAGTGTGCCAACAGCTACTCGTAGTGTGGGAGTTTTCATTAAATTAAAAACACATTTTCGTGTAAGATCAAATTATGTTTATTGAATCATGAAATTCGGTCTCCGACAATTATAAGTTCATGTGATCGCCAAGACAGGTCAAAATTATCGATCAGTTTTTATAGAAAACGTGCGTTAATCTCCGCAATTCGAAGTCGAGCATTGTCGCCGGATTATTAGCATAGACCATACTCTCCATATTGGGCAAATAGTCGGCTGTTTTGCAGTAATACATCACATAAAACAAACTTTTATACAAAATTCGACTTTTTTTTTCTATATTGTTCGCGCAGATTCAAGAGTTACGCTTTTATGGTGTTTGTCAGACAAACTGGACGTGTGCAGATGGTTTGTGTCTAGGATGTACGTTCACTACTCTCCGAGGGTGGTTGTCCTAGATATGATTCGAGATATTCGATTGAAGAATTTGTCGCGTTGGTTGTAGTTCACAGTAACTTTTTTTTTGTTTTGGAAATGCACACACAGAGTATAGATACATTTTTAAGTGATCTTATGCTGCGAGTGTTATGCCTTCGTCAGCACTTTTTTATCATTTCTCATTCAAAACTGATGTTGTTACACAGTTTTTTCCGTAAAAAGAATTGTTCTTGGCTATGGACAGACTTGAACTACAGACCTTCCGCTCATAAACAAAATTTGTTTCGAGAGTGACTTTCATTATTTCTTCTTTTTGTAAAATGATTTATCTTTGGCCTCAAAATACCCTTCAATTTCAAATACTTCCCCAGATCATTCTCTGTAGGTATGCAAAAAAGGTATTAGTTGCTGGGATCGAAATCCAGAGAATTCAATGAACAATTGGGGTCAACTTTTTATGATACGGGCCATTATCTTGGGAAAGAGCATTCTTTTCTGCTTCATTAGGTATCATTTTTTCGAGATTTCTTCTTTCAAACGTATCAAAGACGTTCTGCGAATTTCGCCTCCTTTCCGAAGTTAATTGATGTATTAAAAAGAAATCCAAAATACTGAGGCCAGTGCTTACCAGCTTAGATTTTCTTTTGCGGTCGCTTTGGACGGGTTTCATTCCTTACTGTCCACTCAGCAATTAAAAAAAAAATTATTGCGCTGAAACAGCTCCATAAAGCGCTCTGAAAAGTCGACGCGTTGTTGCTTTTGATCGTCTGCGAGCGAACACGGTGTCCGAATAGAGCTCACGCTCAACTGTTCATGTATTTGGTGAATATACTGTCTTCTGATATCCTTAAAATGTCAACTAGATTTAGATTTATTATATATTAAAGTGGAGGAAGGGGCCTAATCATTGCAGCCTCTGATGGGCGTATTTAGAGTTCACTCAAAAATCCTGAGCTCATGATAAAACTTAGTATGAACTAGCAGCGATTTCTTCTGCTTCAAGATAATGCCTGCTTAGGTGTTTGTGTCGTGTATTGATGAGGCAGTTACAGTGGCACAGTATGTGCTCTGCTGTTTCTCCCTCTTCGTTACACATTCTACAGGTGTCATCTTGTGTGATGCCCATGGTTTTCAAATGTTTGTTGACCGGGCAGTGTCCAGTGAGGAAAGACTCCTAGAAAGTTTAAGGAGTTATTTCGTTCTTTTAAGGGAAGTGGTGTGTGAAACATCTTGGCTTGTCTGCTACCTTCCGTTTGTGGCCAGTAGTGGTTGGCCGTATTCCTCAACCATTCCTTTATGTAGCACTTTGTGGTGGTGATAGGTATGCCGCAGAATGGTCTTGGCATCATGAATGGTGATGCAGAGCCTTTTCTTACTAACGGGTCTGCTTTTTTGTTTCCTATATGGCCCCTGTGCCCAGGTATCGACTCTGTTTGTGTTGGCCAGCTGGCGTAATATTTGTAAGTAGTCTCATACCAATTTAGAGGTGACTTCATAGCTTTGAGGGCTAGAAGTGCAGCCTTGCTGTCAGAGAGAATATAAATGTTTTTATTGATTATAGCTCTGTTTATATTTTCAATTGCGAATATCTCTGCTTGAAATACAGAGTTGTATCTGTCTATGCTGAGACAGATGTGTGTTTCAGTGTTAGCTCCGTATACTCCAGCCTTATACTCCACCTTCGTACGTTTTGGATCCATTTGTATACCATACATAATATTGACGATCGAAGGAAGGTCTATTTTGCTCCCAGGTGTGTCGAGAGGGAATTGTGACCTTAAAGTTATGGCTGAAGTTGGTATAACTTCAAAGGTATTTTCATGCCTTTTTAGTTCATTAAGAATGTCAGGATGAAAAAGCCTAGAATTAGAGTCATCCTCCGCGATTAGTCTATGGGCGAATGTCAACTATACCACACAACTTCAATTTTTATTTTCTGGAAATACTGCTTCCACCATCATCGATCCTTCCCCGGCAGCGTTTAGAGTCAGCAAACCCCTGCTCTAACATTTGAGCCGATGGAGCAGAATTCGAGTAACACTTGTCGAACCATTGCTTCGCCTGAACGGTGAAGTAAAAGTCAGATTGTCATACAATATTGACACGTATCGTCTGAAGGTGCACACATCCTTAAAATCACTTGTCAATAGTGGCACCACCTACATGCCATCCCACGAAACTTTTGAGTAATGTGCTAACTGCCTTCTCATCTTCGAAAAAGTATGGGCCAAGGTTAGGTTAGGTTAAAGAAGGAGAGTGTGATGGTTGAGCATCACTTCCACTCGGAGGCGAAAGGGCCCATTGTGATTCCCTTCATTTGTGGAGTACACATATGAAGTACACATATGAGTACGCTATATGAGAATTTTAGAAGATCCGATATATCTGCATTTGGCACGTCCGCAATTTCTGTGAAGAATCTATGGCCCATCGAAGCTAGGCGCCAATTCTCTGGAGATCTGGGCAGTGGCAAGCAAGATGTTGGATCGTCTCGGTATCTTCCTCATCGCCGCAGCTCCGGCACAGATCGCTGGATCCCGAGTTCCATTTCCGGAGCATTACTCCAGTGAGACAGTGTCCTTTGATCACTCCGACGAGCATACGGATCGAGTTTCGGTCCAGCGCCAAGAGCTTCTCTGTTTTTCCGATATTGAGCTCTGGCCACGATGATCTTATCGTGTGGCTGTCGTTTCTTGTAAGCCAAGGCGAATTGGCTTCTTTTATGATTGTGTCATTTATGATCCGGTATAATGCGCTGATCGGTGGTTGCAATGACATGTCCGCTTCGCTGATGTCCAATTCAGACCCTTGCCTGGCCAATTCGTCCGCTCTTTCGTTCCCTGCGATTGAGCTGTGACCCAGCAGAGTTTGACTTTGTGGTGTCTGATGGATTTCAGTGATTCGCGACATTTCATGACAGCCTTTGATCTGGTTGTACAGGATCCTTTTGACTTCAGTGCAGCCTGGCTGTCTACGATTGTGGGATATCGGTTACCTGTAGGTGTTTGGCTGCTTTCTCCATTGATAGGATTTCTGCTTGAAAAACGCTACACAAATCAGGGAGTCTAAATGATTCCTGTTTGTGCAGGGTATACAAGTAGAACCCGGCCCCAGTGCCTGGCATTTTCGATCCGTCGGTGAAGAGGGTAATCTCGTGGTTGTTGTGAGTGGCGTGAGCCACTCTTCTCTGTCGGGGAAAAGGATTGGTATTCTGAGAGAGAAGTCATTTTGGGGGGAAATATAGTCGGTCGTAGCTGCGAGGCTGCTAAAACCATGTTTCTTTCCCAGGTCATCTATTATTTTAGCCGCATGTCCATAGTTGGCTTGCTTCCACAAAAAGGACTCCCTTAGTCTGAGAGCGCTCTTTGCAGCGCAGCCTTTTATGAATAGAATGTATGGGCCAAAGATGCCACAATTGCGGGTCCGTTATCCGCGCCAAAAATGAAGTTTTTTTTGGGTGCATTGGCTTTACATAAATCTGGTGTATATAACCCATCCATCCGAAAATGTGATTCATCATCCATTTAACGACTCGTCGTAGATGATCTAGAGGCTACGTGTAAATGAAACCAACCTTTAAAATTCGCCGTAGAGTGCCATATCTGAGTTCGTATGAAATTATATGCCTGGCTGTACGTGCTGTTCCAGTATGTTCATATGGAGCCAAAACATTCTAGACTCACTAGGGCGATTTGTTGACTGCGAAATTCACGATCTGTAATAGGCCTATTTTTATAATAACTTTGAATAACAAAAACGCATGGTGAACGACTCCTTGACCTACATTGTCAAAGACTTTTAAATATTCTAAAGAACTACCACCCCCCAACATGCGGCCACTTCACGGGAACACCCGTTGACCTAGAGAGCTGAGGTTTGGGGTGTAGGTAGGTCTGATCCCAGAGGGTGGCAAAAAGGGGCCAAAGTTCAACTGACTCCACCCTTCGAGAATAAAGTCGCCATCTAAAAATACTTTTTTTTTTAACCTGCACGTGATCACACAAATGGCCCAGCGACTTACACAAGTCGAGTTTAAGTTATCAGGGGGGGACAAGCCTTCCTTAACCATTTAACCCTTAACAGTAAACTTTTCGAAAAACGCATAAGACACCTAAAGAGTAGGAGGAGTCTATGTTGCTTTGTTGCTCGCGATTACGCTAAGGATAATCTTAAATAGATTAGATGAACCTTGTGAGAAAATGAGGTCAAAATTGACATATTGTTGCTATAAAAGGTCAATAAAATGACAAAAATGGTCATTCCTATTTCATTTTCATCATTTTTGATCATCACCACCACCACCATCATCATCATCATGTGCTTCAACGTTGAACTTCCGGAAGCAACCATCACCATACTAGAAGGCAACGCTCCTGTTTATTGGTGTGATGAGTATGAAGTTGAGCGTATCATCAAACACCGTGTCGAGGATGGGCAACGCTACTTCTTGATCAAATGGACCAACTGCGCCACCAAGGATAATAGGTGGGAGCCAGAGGGCAACCTAAATCGTTTCCAGGAGAATGTGGAGGATTATTGGGCCAAGTATGCACAGAAGCAAAATAGGATCCATGAAATGGCCGCCCGCCAGGCAGACAAGCGCAAATCACTGCGCCTCGAGCCCGCCAGCGAAGCCAAACGCCAGGCTATTTTTGACTAATCAACAATCAATCTTTCCTGTGGCCAAACATTCTCTGATCTTTTTTAATCTTCTATCCATAAACTTTTCGTTATTAAAAGTACATTTTGTTAATCGAAATTTTTTTGGACAGGTTACTAGTTGACATAAAAGATCAACCATATTGAATCTAGTAAACTGAAGTGATTGGCAACCAATAGTCGAACCATCTCTTGGCCTAACCCTTTATAGGGTTTGATCTTTCCTCAAAAAATTTTCGACATCCGAGACCCTTATCAGACCGTAGCCCATCATAGAAATAATATCATGATTTTGAGTTCCACAGAGACGTCCGTCGATTAATACCAACCTAGCTAGCTCCCTTGTTAAGTCTTCTGAAGCCTTCTGAAGCGATTCGGGGTTGCCTTATATTCCAGAGGGCATACAGTCTTCGGCCAAAAACTTACAAAATTACCATAAAACACGTGACAGAAAGTAGATTAAATTCAAAGAATTGAAAATGCCGATGACTTATCGGTTATCATAACAAAATATTCAGAATACTTCCTAGCACTTATTTATGACTCTTAAATCCGTGATATAGCAGATTTATAAAGTATCGCACTTATGACTCCACTCATGACTCACTTATGACTAACCCAGACGACCACGGAACACAGAGTACAGCATCCAGCACTTAGAAGGTGTTAAAAGTCATCCGCTCCTCGGTTGCATTAAAAGCATTCTGGACGTCCTACTGGCAATACTCATTAACACCAAATAAAATTGTATCTCGTTGCATCGGTCTATAGCGCCCACTGTCTTGCGACAGCTCAT
Source organism: Merodon equestris (assembly GCA_958301585.1). NCBI lineage: Eukaryota > Metazoa > Arthropoda > Insecta > Diptera > Syrphidae > Merodon > Merodon equestris. The sequence goes on from OY284416.1 coordinate 114,127,166, forward strand.
AAAAATGATAGCAAACTCGATTTACAAAACATCTTGATAATCACCTCTTCCTGAAACCGCTCAGATAGACGATGTAAGCAATTAGATGACTAGTGAGTCATCTCTCAGCATTAGGGGTATGTGGAACGCCTTTTATGACTCAAGCAAACATTTGTGCTTAGCTACGATAAGAACTTGTTCGAGAATAAACGCCCGATATGACCGAACCATTACATTTCGGTTTTGTGTATGGTAACCGATTAGAAATCGAACAGTCAACATCGATAATTTTACAATCGATTTGATACGACGAAAGCATAGTCACTACGTAAACCCAACCTTATCGTGTAAATCGATTCAATTTGGGTGACCGGCATAGTGGGCACCTTGCTATCTGTAGATACTATCTCTATTTAACCAAGTCGATCTAAATAGTGGAATGGTTTAATGGTTTGTTTGCTTGTTACCTTTATGGCGTTGCATAGGTCGATACTATGGGGGCAAGTTGGAGGGGAATTTCAGTCTCGTGATCGGCCCTTTACGTAACCAACAAAACTGCCAGAGTGGTTCCAACGAGAATTCCCAAAGTGCAATCACCTATTCAGTCCCGAAAGAGACTTACAAAAAAAAAAAAAAAAAAGGAATTCCTCCCTAAAACCATAAACGACGCGTCAACCGAGACCCAAACAGCAAAAGGAATTAAGGATAAACCAACATGGAATGTTGTCGAGATCGCATCGAATCAGCGACGGACGTCGGGGTTCCAGTGTGTGATTGCTGAGGCAAATAAGAGAGACTTTACCGGCGAGTCTGTGGATGTGATGAGAAATTTTAATCAAGTTTCGACGAACCCAACGCATACAGATTGTAGGCAGTAGGGCTACGAGCTGCTGAGGCTAGGGAACGATAATGGATAGTGATGACGATTTGTGGTGGCATGGCGGTCGATTATACGAGCGACGTGACATTTTTCCCTTTTTTCAACCTCATCGAGTAGGCTTTATGGATTGTCGGTTGGTCGCAACGAGGCACGTAGGTAATGTGAATGTAAATTTTCGAATTCATGAATGATGTTCCTGACGGTCTTACCGGCATTTTGTAGCCCTATTAACAAGTCAAGCGTTCCATCTTACATCAGAGAACAATCTCACTATGAGTCAACGTCTTTGTATCGAACGGATGGATGCATCATCGGTCCACAAACTAAAAAGAGGTCACAAATCCTCTAGTGACAAAAAAAAAAATAATATCGAAAACACCATGCATGCCAGTGTGCCAGCACGCCACCACGAAAACACTACACGACAAGGCAGACAACAACATCCGCAATAATTCCAAATTTACTGTCCATTTTCCATTTCCCCATGAATCGCATCATCATCATCCCACTTTAGTGGCTCCTTAAAAACTGAACCAAATGCGTGTGTCCATATCAAACTGACTGACTGCCTGAAACCGACAAACCCACTTGGGGCCACTCAGCCAAACTACAAACTGCCAACAAGCCACAGTGCGCCGTGTGCTTTGAGCCAACTTCACCTGTGTCATCGGGAATGAAGCACCAAGCGTCCGAGTCATCATCATCATCATCATGAGCACAAACTATGCCACGATGGATGAATATTACCCGAGTGGTGTCACCGTCAACATCACCATCATCCGCGAACGATGCCCGATGCCGGAATGAAAGAACTCATTTGTGTTCGAGAAACCGGCCGAACTCGAAGCGAGAGCAAGGAAACCGGAGAAAGAATACAACAAAACAAAACCAGTCCCCGTCCGAAAAGACCAAAAAAAAAAGATTAACTCGCTTGGACCATATATTCCGTGCCGTCGCCTCGATCTGCCACACAATCTCGGTCGGTGGACAAGTGTCTCGAGAAGGCGTGAGCCAGCACCGACCGAGGTAGCAGCAGCTGAAGCAGCATCACCACGATCGTTGTGCGTTGTGTGTCACAAGACAAAAGGAGGTGCAAGTAATAAAAAAAATATTTTATTGCTGTGACTGACAAATTTCCAGAGATCTGGTTGTCGATGGCTGTGTTAGGCCGGTGGATGATAATCGGTTACATGACGAAGACGGAGGAGCGGCATGTACGGCTGAATGGAAGTGGATAGTAATCGACAAGTGAACTATTGAGACGTTGCATTACGAATGTGCCGGTGATTCGGATGACTTTGTATGGATCCGGCTGATGATTTCCTGGTTTTCCTTTCGAAGCGGGACGGTCATGCCTTACAAGATGGTTATTGAACGTGTTTATGATTGGGTTTCGGAAAGCGAAGAGGAAGTGACATGTCATTTGATGATGCACGCATTAGGGTAAGAGACAGATAAAGTGGGCGAATTGCTTTTCAGTGAATTGCTCTACGAGCATGGGATGATTCCCCATTTTTAGCCAGTTTTACAACCGCAATAGAGGACCTCAACTATTTAGTTAGCTTAAGCTAGTAGCAGACGGCTTTAATCGATTACCGGTATGAAGGAAGCCGTCAATAATGATAACTCACACTCATCATCACTAAGGTTGAATAGGAATAGTCTCTTTGAGAGACCCAAATGTTTAAAGCAAAATATCGTTAAACGTTAGATAAGTCTTTAAGCCGCTCTTTGGAGCCAATTAGGGGAACGCAGAAAACAGAAAAACACCGAAAAGGCGAAATAAAGAAATTGCAAACAACTATCAAACATCGTCTTTCCAACAGGTTGAGAAACAAGGTTATCCAACAAGAGGTGTCATTTTAAATCATAAGAAAAAAAATGTTCATGAAGGGTGTTGACCATTTTAAACTTTTACTCTAAAATACAATACATTTTTTTGAAATGTGTCTTCCAAAAAGACTCTGCATTACATAAGCTATATGGCATATGAGGCAATCCAACTTAGAGTAAATGTCTTAAGCACCGATTGCAGGCTAAAAATGTTAATCAACATCGTTCTGTCCTGCAGTCCATTAGTTGAAACCCCCGCACCAACATAATTTTCGAAAAAGTATAGCCCGCCGAATGAGCCCGATGAGCAAAAGCATGTTATTGTGCTAATCCCTATATCATGTAAGCCTCGATTGTTATGAAAAATGCAGTACAAAGTGATGTCGGATAGACACATGGTTTGTGATTGCTATTTCTGTGAATGTCTCGAAATAGACACAGCCGGGTTATCAGCTAAACTGCCAGTTAATCTTGTCGGATGAAGACGAGTTATAATCTTTACGTCGCCTATTGATCCGAGACATTCAAATTCAAATATTAATTGAGTCTAATAGCTCTACGGGAAGGCGTTTAATTGTGACCAAAAATAGTCTGAACTTCAGAAAAGGTTTGCGCACTATTTTCACCGTTTTTGCTGCGAATTTCAACTTTTTTAAAACGCAAATTTTTCATATTTAATAATCTCCTTATCTTCACTTATCGAAGGTTAACACAATAGTGGTTCCATATTGACATTGGTTCCATTGGCAAGTATTTCAAAGAAGCCTGTTGGTAACAGATATCGCGAAATTCACATCGCCATTACTTTTTTTTGTTGTTGGAGGCTTTTACTATCTGTTGGAGTACTCAGACACAAATACTGGTTCAGAGAGCTTCAGTGATGTAGAGCTAAGAGATTCCGCACCACCGTGCGCGAGCGAAGGCGGGAAAGTGTTCTGCTGTGTCATCCTCCTCGCAACATGCAGTACAGGTAGGCGTCTCACTGATGCCAAGCACGTAGGGATGCTTGGCAAAAGTGTAATGGCCCGCAATCCTGCTGCAATCATTTCTCCTTAAGGATAAGAAGAATGTTGCGGACTTCTTGCAGACTTCAGAGCCTACGCGCTTAGTCATCCTGCATCCGGGATATTCCCTCCATCTACGACTGTGTGCATTAAAGACCCAGTCGTTGATGTCAGATTTGACCGTGGAAGCAGATAGACCTAAGGCGGGTTCAGGTCCTGAGAAACTCTCCTCTGAGCCTCTTCTAGTGAGTTCACCGGAGATCTCATTTCCTGCGATCCCAGAACTACCTGGGACCCATACAAGCCTAAGTGAATTTAGTCTTCCGACTTTGTTCAAGAAGGTCTTGAGTTCATGCACTAATTTGGAGCTGAATAGAGGGTTGGATACAGCGTTGAGTGCAGCTTGGCTGTCACTGCAAACGCATATGCTTTTTCCCTTCCACCTGTGCTTCACAGCATAGTGCATGGCCATTAGGATTGCGTAAATCTCTGATTGAAAGACAGACATATTTTCTTAACGAAAAGTGCAGTCGAATGTTTTCGCGGCCAAAGAAAACTCCAGCGTCGGACCCTGGAGCCATCTGTGAAAATGCGAAGACATTCCATTCCAGGTTCAGTATCTGGCCAAAGCGAGTCCTGACGCCACGGAAATGTGACTGTGAATTTACAGCGCAGTGGGATGGCAGGTGTCACTGCGTCGGAAACCATATCCATGAGGTCGTAGGATATTTGTCGCGCAAGTGTACTATCACTCCATTGCGAGTTGTATCAAAAACCATTTCTCTTGAGGCGAGACATGGATTTCAGTGCAGAAGACCTCCGTACAGTTGAGACAGTACGGAGTTATGAGTTTGGTGAAAGAGGCCACGATGTGTTTGCGCGTTAGCCTGTTCCACCAGAGAACCGAAGCATATGAAATTATCGGTCTTATCATTGCCGTGTATATCCAGAGGACCTTTTTCGGCGATAAGCCCCATGTTATGCCAAAGGCATCTTCCCATTGCCAAAAAACTTTGCTTTGCTGGTTTTTGACTCAACATGCTTTGACCAAAGAAGCTTTCTATCTAAGATGACTCCCAGGTACTTAGCTTCCTTGGATATCAAGATGGGAATGCCTTTAAGCACCAGCTGAGTAATGCCAGTATTTTTATTCCTTCTCCTGAAGAGAACGACACCAGTCTTAAGAGGATTAACCGACAGCGCATTACTCGTGCACCAGTCCTCGATCACATCTAGCGTCGCCTGCAGAGAGAACTATAACATTATCCGCATAGGCATGGACATCGATTTCAGAGGCATTGAGAACATCGAGCAGAGAGTTCACCACCGTGCACCATAACAGTGGAGACAAGTCGCCACCTTGCGGGCAGCCCTTGTTCACGCCAGACTTGATACATTGTTCGAGGCCTGCATCAGCGATCAATGTTCTGTGCACAAGCAATGCTTTGATTCGCAAAACCAGTGCTTCGTCTACGCCATGCCGTCTAGCAGCCTTACACATGCTGTCGAAAGGAGCGTTATCAAAAGCTCCCTCAATGTCGATCAACATACCCAGTACGTACTCTTTCCTTTCGAGAGCGTATTCAATTTTTCCAACTAGGTTTTGAAGCGCAGTCTCACAGGATTTTACGCGCTGATAAGCATGTTGCATGTCCGAGAGAGAATGCATTCGAAGGGCAACTTTGCGCACATTTAATTCCAAAACTCTTGGCGAATGAGTAATCTTCTTTCCCTATTTTGGGCATAAAGACTATTTTCACAGCGGGCCAAGGAATAGGTTTATAAGCAATAGTAGGAAGCAGCTGTCTTATACCTTTAGCAGGGTATATTCCATCAGTGCCCGTCAACTTGAAGGAGTGTGCAACGAGCCGATGACAGTCTGATTTCCCGGGAAGAGTTTCTGCTTTAGACTCGGTGAGGGTACCATCAGACTTTCTGAGTACCCTGAGCTTTGTCGATTTTCCTCGCTGGTCGCGCTCAGGGATTTGATCTCTTCGCAGAAGGGCTGATGGGAATCATTCTTCGATTTACGAATAAGCTTTTTATATTCCAGTTGCTTCGATCGATACTTCATCCAATTCATTCCAATCATCTTCCGAGTTCGTTTTAAGCGATCTATTCAGGAGACTTCTGGCTTCCCTGTGAAGACATTGGAGCTTAGCGTTTCTCCAGGGAACCAATTTCCTGCTGACAGGACATGCGAGTTCGAAACAGTTGGTGATGGCGCTACTCAGGTTATGAACGGCATCCTCCACCAACTTCACTAATGAAATTCATTTAAATTCGTATCATCCATATCAATGCCCCGATGCCGTTCATATGACACGTTTGCAGCGGTCCATTCCATGGGGCCAATTTCCATCACACAATTTCGCGATCAATATTGTTCCTGAGCTCCTTTAATATTGTTGGCTTGTTGACATAAACCAACAACATAACGTAAATTCATAAAAGCAATCCGACGATGTTAGAGTGAGCTATTTCTCGAGAGTACACGATTTAATAGTACTTCACCTTCAATGGATCAATTGTTTGACCTGCTGTGTGACATGCGATACCATCTGACAGGTATTAAGTCAATCTAATTGTGGACAAAAATAGTGTTCCAGCATGGCACGATAGCGAACTCCATTGACATGGCGATAATTTTCATCGACGAAAAAATACGCTCCAATCGCACGTCCGATATGAAATTCATTCAAAGGATCAAGAAACTTTAATTTTAAATAAATTTCAGCTTGGGTAGGGCAAGAGCTTTAGACAAAATTCGCCACTATGTGGCTTGAGAGTTTCCCGATTTCTGTGAGCGGCATGAAATCGATTGATTTGGCTCATTTTAAGCTTACGTACTAACGACATTTTGACTAACGCTTTGTCTCAAGAGCAACAATTGTCAATAGTAGAACTCAAGGTTTGTTCAAAAAATAAGGTGACTTTTTTTATTTTCTCTCGATTTTTTTTTGTCATTAATATATCTTTTGTCTCCCTCAGATATAATATACTTGCGCCAGCACTTTTTCCAATCCTCGAAGCACTTCAGATATGGGCTTATTGATATAGCCTTGAGCTCTTCCAGCAATGCAGTTTTTATCTTCTCAATCATGGCGTACCTCCGTCCTTTCATGAGTCTTTTCAGTTGAGAAGAGAAAAAAGTCGCAGGGGGCAAATCGGATGAATACAGTGGTTGAGGCATCATTGCGGTATTGTTTTTGGCCAAAAAATTACGCACAAATGCACAAGAAACGGTGAGTGAGCAGGGACATTACCGTAATGCAACAGCCATTCGTTTTGCCACAAATCCGAACGTGTTCTTCGCATTGCTTCACCCAAACGCCGCATAACTTCAAGCTAATATTCCGTTTTGACCGAACGTTTTGACACATGATGAACCGCGCCATTGTAATCGCAGAAAACAGTGAGCAAAGCTTTCACATCTGACCGAATTTGACGTGCTTTTTTCGGCCTTGGCTTTTCTGGTCGCACCCATTGGGATGATTGTGATAATATAATCATATCCCCCGTTTCTCTATGATCGTAAGTGATGACCCTTTTCAGCAAATCTGGATCGTCATTCACGCCATTCAATGGCTCCCGAGCGAGCTCATGCGACGGTTCTTTTGATCAAAACTTAGCAATTTCGCAACAAATCAACTTCTCTGACTCGACGATTTTCCATAACGATTTTCTTTATTGCTTCAACGTTTTCATTCATTGACGTGCTGGGACTTGAAAACATTTTTGCTTTTGCTCAAAGTATTATAGACTCGCCAAATGCCAGAGAAAACATTTCAAGTACGTTAGAGCATTTAATTATATTTTTACTGCAAACTTTAATACAGAGGCTATTATCTATTTTTAGTCTTCTACCTTGCAAAGCTGGGGGAGGGCAGACTTATGCAAATGCTTTCTCTTCTGTCCTTCCGTCCGCACCTATATATAAAATCAAACTTGCTGAGTAGCTATGAGTCCGAAACTTGGCTGTGTTATAGAGTATATGATTCTGAGCTCATAACGACCGGTTTTGGAACCCTAGTCACTGTGGTTCTTGAGATCCAGGTAAAAGTTTGCAAAATTAAAGGTAGAAGACCTGGAATTGTAGCTTGGCTTCCGGCGAGCTGATCCCATCTTGTTTTCAATCGCAAAAAGCAAACTCAATATCCATAATGGCTGGCAATTACATAACATGTGTACCAACACAGCATAAAAATAAATCGAAAATCCCATGAACTTAGCTCGCGAAATTCAAAGAGTCACCTTATTCTTTAAACAAACCTCGTATGTTTGTGACCAATATCGTGTGCAAGTCTTGGATTTGCCGCGAGAAAGGAGGACGTAAAGTATTTAAATTTGAAGTGCAGATAATATGAACTGAGCATGAACCAATTATTTCAACGTCTGTTACTTTGGGTTTATACTTACGTAAAGCTCCAATATTACACAATGAAGATTTGCCAGTTTCAGAGTTTTCAAGACCATCGATTGCAACCTATGATTAAGTTGAAATGTTAGACTGAAAGTGAGTTCGAAGACAGGTAACTTTTCAAGCGGAGCACAATGACCCAATTCGTAATTTGAACTTACTAAGCAAATCAGCTCAATTTTTGCTTCGAGACTAAAATATAAACACTGTCTTCAACATTGCGTTACTATAGAATCCTACCGGACCAGAAAGCATGTTACTTTTTCTTACTTTACCTAAGAAGATAAAGTTATATTTTGTAAAAGGTCTCTGGCTGTCTCTGCTTTATGGGTCTTCCCGAATATAAGTCAGAAGATTAGAAGCTTTTATAGACAGCAAATTGGTATCTCCACCCAACTCAAGAAAAGACTTCGTACGCACATCACTGGTCGGCATACAAGGTATGTATGTTAAATACCCCTGTCTGTGAAAAAAGTGAACACTGAATTAAAAGAGTAAGAGAAAATATAGTAGTAGAAAACCTAATGTGGTTAATGAGGTGAAGAAAGAAAAATAAAAATGAATTGGAGTCCTTTCTGTTGAAGATGAGATGCAGAGAGAGATCAATCAAACCACTTGTCGAAAGCGTCAAAAAGCAACTAACAGCGGACAACATTTTGCAATCGAAGAGGTGATCACCTTCTGTTAGACACAGTCATAACTTGTACGGGTTTGAAAGAGAGGGGCCAACTAGACTCTGTTTCTATTTAAGCGGCTCTAAATAGAATTTTCACCTAACATCTCAAAATAAGTCCCAAATTTTGGCTTGAGTCTTAAAATCAGTTATATAAACGAATGCGATGTAGTTGTCCATACTGATCGCTTGGCCTTCTCGAAAAAAAATTGATGTTGCAGTGTGAAACTAACATCGAAAAACAGTGTAAGCATGGTCTCACATTCCCATTTGTAAAGCTTTTTCGGTCTTGGGATTCCGGAATATTTTCACTAATACCAGACACCTATATTCAGATATTTCATATCTAGACACCTATATATTTTATGACACGTTCCGGTCATTAAGACTTTCTCCTTGGCAAATTCGATTCGCACACTCATAGCAGACTTACCGACAAAAATATTAAATTTTTTTTTAAACAGACAAGCTTTAGCTAATGGCACAGCTTATCAAAACTCTAGATCAGACTGATGGCTGTTTCAAGTATGTATGTCTAAAATGCCCAGTCATGGGTATGCAGAAAAGCAGGCGTCTTTGACGGAGAGCAAATCCGTACCATTATAAAAGACACCGAATTTAGAAGGCATATGACACAGATCGGACCAGAGGCTTGGCCAAGCTTTGTACTAATCACAAAGTGCCAAAGGTAGCTGCTAAAATGCTTCAGAATTGTAACCTCTTAGGAGCAAATATAAGCGTTAAATTACAATATGTTTTTTACATAGCCACTTGGCAGATTTCGGGGGAACGGCTGCTGAGCTTAAATAAGGGATCTTCTTTATCTTCTTTATTTAGTAGCGCTAATTCATACATTTCTTACTATAAGTTAAATGTGTTTTAAGAGATATAGGATAAATTCCTTTACAACTTTTTATCTGTTTATTTTTATACAGGGTGTCCCACGAGCAGTGTGCCAAAAAGCTATAGCGTGTAGGTCTGGTCAAGACAAGAAAAAAATCGTATGGGAGGGGGGGGTCTATTCCCCCCGTTTAGCCGGGAGGGGCAATTTTCTAAAAAATTGACCTAATTTGGAAAAAAAAATATTAAAAATCAACAGTTACATCCACAATGCCGTGATATACTTTTTTGTAAAGCCAGGAACCTCTTCTTTCATCTTGTTTTTAAACGAAGCTGTTTTAAGGAATAGTTTTTGAGAAATTAATTTTCAAACTCAAAATTTTGAAAAAAAAATTAAAAAAAAAAATTTCGAACTATTTTTTTTCAAAATTGTAGGTATGTAATTAAGTACTAATTTTTTTTCAAAAATTCAATTCTCTTATTAGTTTTTAGTTAAATACAGAAAACCGGATTCAAAAATGTCTTGTAGTTTTTGAGAAATTAAAAAAAAACCCAAACCATTATTTTCTAAGAAAAACCTTTTTTTTTTTGGTTTTAACGCGGCTGGACTTGTAGGCAAATTAATGTATGAAACATTGACCTCTTTTTTATTATTTTTAAAAACTTCGGAGTTTTATTATAATAAATTTTCAATATGATCCCCATTTTTTAGAAGGCAAAGATTATATCTCCTTCTAATGGCTGCACATATGTAAGTCTATGCTAGACAAATTTTCCTGCAATTTGACTTCAGCGACTTCAATCCGTTCTTTCAGTTGTTCCAAAGATACTATTTCCACTTCGTAAACATAATTCTTCATGAATACCCACACATAAAAATCTAGAGGAGTTAAATCTGGTGATCTAGGTGGCCGTTCCGTGGGGCCCCTTCTTCCGATCCAACGGTCACTAAAATGATTATCCAGCCAGTTTCTAACCCATAAGCTCTAGTGTGCTGGTGCTCCATCTTGCTGGTAGATTAAATTATCTGCTATGGCCAAAGGAACGTTGTCCATCAAATCGGGCAAAAGGTCTCGTAGGAACTGCAGGTATGATAATAACGGCATTCAAAAACCGGGGCCCGATCACAGTTTGTCCAACAATACCAAGCCAAACATTACAGCTAAAGCGGTGTTGTGATTTATTTTGTTTTTTGTTGTTGTGTGGATTGGTGCTACTCCAATGTTGCAAATTGTGGAAGTTAGTAACCCCATCTCTGGTAAACTGTGCTTCATCCGTCCAGAATATCCTTGCAAAATAGTTTCGTTCAGTTTCATCTCGAAGCAGTAATGATCGACAAAATTCTGCTCTCAAAAACTTGTCGTTTGAGGTGAGTTCCTGAACTGGCCTAAAATGGTACGGGTAAGTTTTCGGTATGAAGCACTCCATACTCTAGATTTGGGCACTCCAAGCATAATAGCTATCCTCCTTGTACTAAGGGAGGGATTACGTCGGACCAAATCCAAAATTCTTTCATCTAAGATTCCTGATCCATCTGTAACTGATCTTTCGCTTCTTCGGTGCTCTAGCACTCCGTGCTCTCGCAGACGTCGGTGGATTCTTGAAAACATGCTACGACTGGGACACCTTCGATTGGGATATCTTTCAGCGTAGAGTCTTTTGGCTTCACGATCTCGAGGTCAATGTTTCATACATTAATCTGCCTACAAGTCCAGCCGCGTTAAAACAAAAAAAAAGGTTTTTCTCAGAAAAAAATGGTTCGGGTTTTTTTTTAATTTCTCAAAAACTACTAGACATTTTTGCAACCGGTTTTCTGTTTTTAACTAAAAACTAATAAGAGAATTGAATTTTTGAAAAAAAATTAGTACTTAATTACATACAATTTTGAAAAAAAATAGTTCGACATTTTTTTTTTTAATTTTTTTTCCAAAATTTTGAGTTTGAAAACTAATTTCTCAAAAACTGTTCCTTAAAACAGTTTCATTTAAAAACAAGGTGAAAGAAGAGGTTCCAGACTTGACAAAAAAGTATATCACGGCATTGTGGATGTAACTGTTGATTTTTAATAATTTTTTTTTCAAATAAAGTCAATTATTTAGAAAATTGCCCCTACCGGCTAAACGGGGTGGAATTGACCCCCCCCTCCCATACGATTTTTTTTTTGTCTTGACCAGACCTACACGCTATAGCTTTTTGGCACACTGCTCGTGGGACACCCTGTATAATAATATACATTTCATCATATAACATTTGTAATATTTTAAGGGAAAAGCTACAAACAAAAACCTTTATTGGAACCTTAATCCTAGTATTGCAAACTAACCAGGGTGCACACATAACTGTGCAATAAGTGTATTTTCGGAACAAGAACATTTTTCGTAAAACATATTTTTTTGATTATTTATAGTTATACTGATAAGGCTGACACAGGCCAATTCATGGAGTCGTAGGGTTGAGAAATCTCTAGGCAAAAAAAAAGGAGGATTTTGTTTTGACATCCTTGTAGTTTGAGTTGATGTGTTTTTGCGCAATCCAAACAGGACAACCATAAAGCAGCTTAGCTTGGAATATTGTTCTGAACAGAATAATTTTGTTTTGTATGCTGAGGCTAGACTTTTTGTTGATAAAAGGGTAAAGGTTTTTTATAGTCAGATTGACATTTTTAAAGCGACTAATTATATGCTCTTGAAACCTTAGTTTTTTGTCCAAGATCACTCCAAGATACTTGCACGAATTAGCCCAATCTATATAAACTGAAATCAGTTTTAAGTTTCTATTCGGAAGAAAACAATTTTTCTCCGTCTAGAAAACCAGGTGGGTTTTCTCTGCGTTTATTTTAATTTTCCATTTGGCGAAGTATTTTTCAATTTCAAGTAGTGAATCCTGCAGTGAAGAAAATACATCACAACAATTTACTCCAGACGCAAAGACGGCAGTGTCATCAGCATACATCGCAAGGTGAGTATTGACATTGCTCACACGCAAATCAGATACGAAAATGTTGAACAAAATGGGTGCAAGGATAGATCCTTGGGGAACACTAAATTCAATATTTTGGACATTTGAATAGGTATTTCCTACACAAACTACGAATTTTCTATCATTTAGGAAGCTTTGTATGATTTTAATTATTGGGATAAAAAAATCCAGCTAGAAAAGTTTGTGAACAAGTGCATCATGCCGAACAGTATCGAAGGCTTTTTCGATATCGAGCAATACCATGATAGTGGATTCTTTCGTTCTGAAATTTTCTTTTATGTGCCTTTTGATCCTACAGATCTGATGGACAGTGGAGTGATCTTTTCGAAAACCAAATTGAAAATCAGGCAGAATTCCCCGAACTTCAATGTGGTGGTCGAGTCTTTTTTTTATGATTTTTTCAAGTAACTTGCTTACACAACTTAGTAGACTAGTTGGCCGATAGCTACTAGGGTTATCTTTGGGTTCACCTGGTTTAGCTACTGGAATGATTTTGACAGTTTTCCATATGGAAGGAAAATGACACATTTGCAGGCAAGAGTTAAAAATGAGGGTCAGCAGTTCTAATCCTTTTTTCGGCAGCGCATTTAATATAATATTATTTATATTGTCTTGATCTGGAGATTTTTTGTTACGTAACAAGACTTTGTATCTCTTTAATGTTTGTCAGATATCTTTCGTTAATAACATATGGTATGTTAGGGATGAGAGAAACAGTGGAGGCTACTCAGATTCAGTATGATTGTCGCTGAGGTGAGCAGCTATTAAATAAGGGATTGTCCTAAACAAAAACACGATAGAAAAGCCTACAAAAAAAAAACTTTTTGAGATTTTTGTTAACAATATATTATGTATTATCAAGCTGAGTCAAAACTAAGGTTCAGTCTTCACAGTTAAGGCACTATGGATCAAAACGATCGGCAAATATGAGGGAAATCGGAATCAAAAACAAACATAAAAATTTTGAACTTTAATACAAACGCACCATTAAACCCTTGACACGGTCTAAATCAACAGCCAGGATTTGTGTTTCTTGCCGTGAAGTCTATGAAAAACCAATGATTGGAAAGTATTAAAAATTGCTACCAAAATTCCAAGTCGGTGATCACAATTTTAAGAGCGCTTACTTAAACTTTCGGTTATCAAATTCTTGCCTAAAGACAGCATGTGCTTGCGATAGAGGGTATATTTGAGTCAGCTTAGTCACTATTCTTGTTCCAGTGACAAACCAGGCGCAGCTACGAAAATATTGCAGGCGAAATTGCTTCTGTTCAAAGTGAGCCCAATCAGTCGATTCTATGTCCTTGAGGGGAAATTTTCAGTTCGTATTGGGGTGAATTGATTTACACCCTTAAAAGATCCACTTAATTCAAGAGCTGAAAGCTCTTGATCTTGACCTCACCTCCAACTCTAGCACATGACTCGGATCCAAACCCATTTCCAAATTTCGACCTTAAGTCCGGAGTCAAGTATCCTAACTTTCGAATCTCCCACATTCTTAATCCATTACCACCCGTCCTCTCTAATACCTCAGCTACAGCCAGTTCCTCATCTCTCCCACCATCTACAAACCAGTCTTCGTCAACATCTGTCCTTTCCTAATCTTTCGTTGATCCCCTACTGCCACCAGCAGTCAAACTTACCCAGCAATCTATTGACCCCAAAGAACGTCGATATGCTCTCTCCAGGTAAAGAGATAAAAAGATTTATAAGAATATTCGTCTCTTTTGGGCTTATCTTCATGACAAATCCTACTCGGTTTACTATGAAGAAAAAATAACCCATCAAACTTTAACGTTTATCGCGACGATGATGTTAACCGACCTACTGATGGTTGTCCATGCAGCGGTGTCCTCCTGGCCGTCCGAAACTCAATTGACTTCTCCCGCAAATTCATCTTCGCCGTGTCTCGACATTGTTTCTATTTAGATTGTACTACCCGGAAATCGCTCTACGTCATTTGCTTTTACATTTTGCCATCACAACCTATTGAAACATATAACTTGGCTATTGATACAATCGAGATCCTAAGATCCTAGTTTTAGGTGACTTCAACCTTCCTCATCTCAATTGTTTTACATTGCCTCTAATCCCACTGCAGCCAAAGAATGTCTCTTCTCCGATCGTCTAGCTGATTCAAGCCTTAACCAAGGCATTTTGAATTACATGGGCAGACAACTAGACCTCATTTTCACAACTAACCCCTTTAAGTCCTCAATCACAGTTTGTCCGCTGTTCCTATCAACTGTCGAACTACCACCCCCCCTCCCTTCCCTTTTTCTCTCATTCTTTCACAACTCCCCTATACAAAGCTTTCCCCCCCATTGTTGAAATGTCTCACGATTTCCACAAGGCCAACTTCTGTCAAATCAATTAATATCCTAGAAATATTTAATTCTACCTCCCTTTACGTACCATTTTCTCGACGCAAAACCTCCTCCATCTCCCCACCGTGCTATATTCGCAGGCTCTGTTCTTTGAGAAACAAAGGGAATAAGCTTTGAACAACTTTCCTTTGTACTCTATCTCCAAATGACCAACCTTATAAATTATCTACAAAAGAAAATCTAATGGCTACCCAAACTCTCTCTCCTTTAATGATGAAACTTCCAACGATACTCATAAAATCGTCAACCTTTTTGCCAGCTTTTTAGATCAATCTTTCATCCATGACTCCTTTGCATCCGATCCTTATTACTACTATTTCTACTTATTTCTACTTATTTCTACTATTTACTAAACTTCTCCTTTGGACCACTTCTCCTTCGTATTGTCGACTGTCGACCCCTATATCATCGAAAAAAGATTAAAGTAACTTAATGATGAATTCACTCCTGGCCCCGACGCGACAGCCTCGCTGCCATATTTAAAAAAAAATGCTCTACCTCTCTCAAAAATCTTCAGCCTATCTCTCACTCAAGGTGAATTCCATCGGATATGAAAAACCTCCTTATAACACCTATACACAAAAGGGTCTGAAGAACGACATTGACAACTACCGTCCCATTGCCAAACTGTACCAAACATGCCAAATATATACCCAAAATCCTCGAAAGTATTTTGTATGATAATTTAAGTTTTCAATGCAAGTCTATCATCTATCCCAGACAACACGCCTTCCTCAGAGGTAGGCCTATAACCACAAACCTTATTGAATTCGTATCCTTCACCCTTTCAGTCTTAGAAAATCGGAAAGAAATCGATGCTATCTCAACTGACTTCAGTAAGACCTTTGACAAAATTTCACACAGATTAATACTCTTCAAACTGTCCTCCCCTGGCTTCGAACCCATCTTATTAAAGTGGATATCCCCTTACCTGGAAAATCGCTACTACAGCGTTCGTTTTAGATCTGCTCTCTCTAGCCCCTTCCTTGCTTCCTCGGGTGTCCCACAAGGCAGTCATTTAGGTCCGCTTCTTTTTATCCTTAACATTAACGATATTGAAATGGTTATCAAACATTCCCACATCCGACGACGCCAAGATCTTCAAGATCATTTTCTCAGTCCTTATTCAATCGAACCTCAACAGTTTTTCCACCTGAAGCTCCAAGAACTGCCTAGACCTTAACATTTCCAAGTGTCAATCTATTACTTTCTCTCGCAAACGTATTAAACCTCCTCTCCGTCTTTACTTTCTCCATAATCAACCCCATTCTACCGTTCAAGTGATCCGCGATCTTGGCGTATTATGCGACGAGGAACTCAATTTCCTTGCACATATCAGCGATATAATTCTTAAGACCAATTCCTACGTCGCTCGATCTCTCTAAATAACCTTTGTTCACCCTATTCCCGAATACGCCTCTCAAGTGTGGTCACCTTACCATCATACACACATTTGTAGAATTGAGAGTATCCAACGTCGTTTTCTCCGTTTTGCTCTTCGTGATTTACCCTGGGACAATCCTCTGATCCTACCTTCCTATCAAGACCGCCTAAAACTTATTAATTTGAACTCGCTGAAAGAACGAAGAAGGTTATCCGACATCCTTTTTATCTATCGACTCCCCTCAGGTGCCATTGACCGCGTGACCCTATACCACTCTATCTTTTTCAACACTAACCCTCGTAATACACGAAATCCACGTTTCTTCTATCTACCCACCTCTCGTACCTCCTATGGCTCCAATGAACCTAGCTCCCGTATGCTGCGGAATGTTAATGCGAAAAACTGTTTCGACTTCAATATCAGCACTCCTTGTGTAAAACCCCGTCCCAATCTGGGCGATTGAAAAATTATGAAAAAAAAAATTAATTTTATCGAAAAATCACATTCAGTGATGAAGCGACCGTGTGGTGTGGATTTCAAGCCGGAGGAGTGTTTGGACCGTATTTTTCCGTCGACGAAAACGATAGCTTTGTCCTCTCAACGGAATTTGTTATCGGGTTGGATGGACTTGACATCAGCAATATGTGGTTCGAACAAGGTGGTGCCACATTCCATACAGCTGTTCAAAAATTAATCATGTAATCTACAGGGTGAGCCAAATGCAAGTTTCTTTTCAAAAATACAATAAAATGAACAAAATTATTTTTTTCCATGTATTATGGCTTTATTAGTAAGAACGAACTTTTCCATTAATTATGAAATATAACGTCGTTCAAGTATCTGCCTCGGCTGGCTTTGCAGTAACGCACCTTGCTGATGATATTGGGCTGTAGCTCAAGGATTGCTTGGATGATATTGGCCTTAAGTGCTTGAATCGTTTCCGAATTAATGGTATAACATTGGTTCTTCACGGTTCTCCACAAAAAAAGTTCAAAGGGGTCAAATCGCAGCTCCGTGGCGGCTAATTGTCATCGCCGAGACGGCTGATGACACAATTTGGAAATTTGGTGCGAAAAAGATCGATTGTAGCATGGGCTGTGTGGGCGCGAGATCCTGCATTAATCAGAGGTCGCCCAGACCCAGGTCTTCAATTTCAGTAGAAAAAAAGTCGGTTAACATGGCGTTAACATGGCTCTGTAAGGCCCCCCGTTGACCGAAACGTTGTTTCCAGCCTCATTTTCGAAAAAAAATGGTCTAATGATGCCACCACTCCACAATCCGCACCAAACTATCACTCTCTGTGGATGCATTGGTCTCTCGACAATAACCTGCGGGTTTTCCGAGCCCTAGGCGCAGCAATTTTGTTTGTTAACGTAGCCACCGAGATGAAAATGTGTCTCGTCAGAAAAGATTATTTTTCATCCAAAATCGTTGTCCAATTTAAGCTGCTCTAAGGCCCAAATTGCGGAGCGATAATGAAGCGGATGGTCGCGCGCCTTCAATTGCCGAGTCTATTGGACCTTGTAAGGGAATAATCCGAGATCTTTGTGCAGCATTTTCCTCAAGCTAGTGCGTGAAATGTTTTTTTTTTTGGTTCATAATTCGTACAGGTTCAAGCGCTCTTATGGACGGGGTGCAGATGGTTTGTGTCGAAGGTGGTCGTTCAGTACTTTCCGGGGGTGGTTGTCTGAGATAGGATTCGAGAGATACCGACTGAATTTATCGCGTTGGTTGTAGTTCACAGTAACTATTTTGTTTCCATGTCATTAAGGTGTTATATTGGAAATACACACACAAAGTATGAATTTTGAAGTGATAATATACTGCGAGTGTTATGCCTTCTTCAGCACTTTTTGATCGAACTATAAACCTTCGGCTCAACAGTCGGTGATGATTACCATTGCACCACGACCACCCCCGTGAAATGTTGGGGTGTTGAGATCGATGGCGAGTTGATATTCGTGAATTGAGTCTCACACCCTCGGGAACAGCAGCCACATTCTCATCTGTACGCACCCTACGACGACGGGGACCATGAGTGAGGCGAATCAACTTAATAGGTTGGAAATTACAGTTTGAGTGACTTGTTAAAGAACTCTGGGAAGATCACTTATCATGAACGCTGCTGGATCTCCAACCTCGCTCTTCTATTGTCCACTGAAGCAAAGTATTTTACTTAAATAAATCACCAAATTAGCTGCTGTTCTATTTTTATCTACTCCAACAGCCATTTGCCAGCAATCGAAAATCTCGTTCGAATTCGAAACTGTTCCCAAGATACTCGTGTTTCCCAATAATCTATGCAAATACTAATTCACACGTCGAATGTTTTTTACCCAACCACTTAATCGGTATCGTGTCCCAAATTCCATTTTCCAACCTAAATCAGTACAGGTTGGGTTGTCCGTAACACAGACGACCACCATCACCGCCACATCTTCGCTTGCGCTCATAGATTGTTGCACTTAAAGACGGCGAATAAATTGTTTCTACTCCTCGAAGTGGTTGAAAACACACTTGGACTATCCGCAACAACACGTCTTACAACTATCCATAATAACAATGGTTGTAAAATAAAAAGTAAAAATCACTTTGCGAATCATGTATCCAATGGATACTATCCACTCACTGTCATTCATCGCTAATTAAATCCACAAGCTGTCATTGCTCTTTGAACCTTAATGTGCTCGGTGCTGCTCCGTCCACCGGATCCCCTTCGGCTTTAAACGCTGGAGGCCCATACAGCCAGTGAGCCAAGTGGACAGGTGGTTTCTGCCACTACCTCTCGATATGATCGATATGTACTCTACTCATTAATACGAATAGATGCAGGTTCATCATGTATCAACTTCTACAATACTTTCTCTCTATTCAGTCCTATCGGGCTAGGTACTTGGTAAGCAGTTAGCTAGCATGAATGACTACATGCTCGTCTGAACCAAACATTGTTTGCCGTACAGTCAAACTAAGTGGGCAATTAACATTTGCATGAGTGATTTGAAAATTATTCATATTCGCAGTGAAGTGAAATTCGCCAGAGAAACCACTATGAACCACCTACGCCTACACTCGCCTGTAAGCTCCATGCCCCGGGGGAGTGGGTAGGGCCTTACGACCAGCATGTGCATGGGTACACGATACAAGTACGAATGGATAACCAGAATCTAGTTGTAGTTACTGCGGAACAAATGATAATAGCGAGAGAGAGGTGTGAAGTGATTACTGCTGCGTAGTGAGACTGACTACATAGATGCAGACGACGATAGCCATTGGAACTTGGATGCTGGTAGCTAAATATAGCCGTAGCTGGGGGTAATTGCTCGCATTATGCATGCGCTGTAAATGATACGACACATTAAAGGGGCGGGCATGAATTCCATATGAACAAATGAAACTTGTGGTGGTTGTGTCGCGGTCGCATTAATATGTATATGTATTAGTGGCTGCACGTGGTATTTCAAGGAGCTGCTGATCGTAGGAAATTCATCATTCAAACAGTGATACACGTGTATTCGATGCCTCTCCCAGTTGTGCCGATGTCTCTGACATTCTTCAGACGACAACCGGCAAATCTATTCCACTCCAGCTCGAAGTGGGAATTCATAGAAGGACATTGTTACCCATCGTTATCATAACCGACCCTCGTAGGGAGTGGTAAGCAGTGCGTGTGCATTGCACAGTGTGAAAGGATACGAAAGAGAGTCGCAATATGTGAGTGGATTAATACTTAGAATAATGAAATGGAATTGGAAAGGCGATGGGGGTTCCCTTTCTTTTGCTCTGTCCCTTTTGGTAATTTGACACTCGATGAGGTACAGCCCGGGTGTGGAGAGCCCGGGGTCATTGTATGCCGTTTGGGTGTACTAAGAGAACTCGAAACGACAATTTTCTTTAAATTTTGATGTAAAGTAATTGAAATTGGCTGGGCAGTTCTAATATGTAGAATGCCGCTTGTTTTGGATGTGCCCACCGATATTAAAGACAGCAGTATGACAAGTTGACTAAAGGCGATTTTGGTCTTTACTTACTTAGGATACGGAAAGGGTCCGTTTTGCTGTTGGAGAATAACATAGTGATTGTGCCGAAAATATAATTACTATAATTGGCTTTATAGCCCATGGAGGACCAGAGCTGAAGCTTTTCTCAGGCCCCTATTTTATGATCCACTCCTTCCTTTAAGTGAAAGAAATCTACTATTTTATTATCGACTTCGAACAGCAAAACGATGAGCCCGCACCGGGATTCGAAACTCATCCAGACGGCGCCAAACGCTACACATTGATTCCTAATTCACGATCCAGACGAATATTTTTTTTTTATTATTTCTAAAATTCTGTGACCTTTGTAGTCTGTGCTTCTAGTTGCAGGTAAAGAAGTTACAGCGTGCCCCATCTCAAATGGGTCGATGTAAATTTCGAATAATTTCAACAATTCTCAACCGATTTTGGAAATTCAAAAACTTTTATTCAGACCTTAACAATTTATTTTAATTAATTTTTGGAAACAATATCAATTAAATGACCGCCTTTATTGCCGATGCAAAAATGGGCTCGTTTTCGCGCATTCTCTATGACAGTTTCGAACATTTCGGTCGAAATTTCTGCGATTTCCGCACGAATGTTTCTTTTGAGCTGTTCTATTGTCTTCGGGTCGTTAGCATACACCTTGCCTTTCAAGTATTCCCAAAGAAAAAAGTCGGGAGAAGTCAAATATGGCGATCTCGGAGGCCAGTCAATATCACCCATTTTTGACACCAATCTTCCAGAGTACTTCTTACGCCAAAGGTTTGAAGAAATACGTTCCAATGATTGTATTAGCGCATACACCGGCCCAAACAGTAACTTTTTGATCATATAGCAGCTCTTCGTGAATAATGTGAGGATTTTCAGTGCCCCAAAAGCGACAATTTTGTTTATTAACTGAGCCAGAGCGCGTAAAATGTGCCTAATCGGTCATCAAAATTTGCTGCCAGAACTCCGACTCAGCATTAATCATTGCAACGGCATTTTGTGCGTATGCCAAGCGCCGTGGCTCATCTTGTGGCAAAATTCTTTGAGTTATCTGCACTTTGTATGGAAATAAGTGAAGATCATCCTTTAAAATTCTACGCAAAGTGGTCCCACTGATGCTTAACTCCTGCGAACGGCGCCGATATGAAAAACTTGGGTCTTCTTGAACACTGGCCTTCACAGACTGAATAGATGAGTTTGAACGACGCGGACGTGGCCTAAGTTGCTCACGAGGGCTTGCCATAGAACCAAATTGAAGAAAAAATTCGAGACCCAACGACGAATTGTATCTTTTGTAGGCGTAACACGATCGCGATATTTTGCACGATACGCAAGTTGAGTTAGCACAATTGAGCGTTCGTTTTTAATGAACATTGAAACTATTTCCGAGCGAAGCATTATTTAAATTTAAAAAAATTTAAAGCATTGATTAAAATTGTACTGAATTGACGTTTCCAAAATGCTATGACATATGAAAATCGGTTGACAATTGTTGAAGTTATTCGAAGTTTACATCGACCCATATTTGATGGCGCACTCTGTGGTAAAGAGCCCAGATGCATTAATGGACAGATCTCAGAAGTGAAACTTTGCGATCATCTGGTAGTCACTTCACAGTTCTTGGGCCCGGGCAATCCTATAACGGCCTTACATATTATTACTAGAATATAAGTAGAAATTAGGTATAAGTCAGCAGAGACATTCATGATTTTTGGATGGATAATGGCCAGTATATGAAACTCCACAATTTCAGAAGGACATATCCTGAACTAATTGGTCTATCTATTATATTTGGCTAGGCCTTGTCGGTTGCGCAAATATACTTGACTTCAAATGGTTCCTTTTTTTTTTTTAAATTGTTATACATGTGATCGACTCACACGTTTTAATCCCTACCAAGACCCATAAGGTGGTCCATGTTACTCATGGCTCAACAATTTCATTCCGGCTTAAACAATGTCCATGCCTGGGCGCCATATAGAAAACCTATGCTCTTACATGGTCACCTGGTATGAAGCTACTTTTGCCTGGTAGGGTTTATCAAATCGACTGCTACCTTCTCCTCCATACAGTAATGTTCTTTGGAGATACGACTGGTCCAAAAAATTCTTAACATGTGTCCTAAACTTTTATTAACTTTTTAGGATTGTAGTCTTAAAGCAATAATGATTTTACCTCGAAGTAGAGCAGTTTCAGCTTGGTTTTTAACTCCCAAAATCTGCTTTAAGACATTTTTGCTCTGGCCGATACGAATCTTTGTCCTAATATTGGAGACGGCGATTTTTTTCTGATCTTATTCTGTTTCCTACTGATTGTCACGACTATTCTGTCGATGTTTTTTTAGCAATTCACATGGGCTTCGACCCCTTACCCTTCAAATCGTCCAACTCCGCTGCTTTAAACTTTACAAACACCTAAATAAGTTTCAAGCTTCATCTTGACTCATGTAACATTCGTCCTTCACAACCCAGTATTTGCTACCAACTTGTCATAGATTTTATAGGCCACACACTTGATACCGCTGACTCCAATGACGTTTTCATTATCTGTTGCCATATTGAATTATAAATATTGAATACTTGAAATGGACTAATTCCGGAGGAAATACTCTTTAAAAATCGCCTCTCTGACTTTGACTAGCAAGTAACTTCCTCCTCTCTACCTTAGATCCGATTCATCCACCCTAATCGAGAGCAGTTTCAATAGATAATCATTTCACCATTTTCAAATTGCTTCAACTTCCGTAGAGCAGAACCTGCTCCTATCCGTCATATTTCCATAAAAAACAAAAAAGAACTGTACCTCATCTCCACCCTGGTACATCCAGGGGCTAAGCTCCCTACGCGAGAAGATCCAAGCGTTTCAACCACTTCATAATCACTTTTGATTTTCTCCAGTGATCCCAAAATAGTTTTTACACATTTCTTCAGCCAATCGTTTGCCAAGGAAGTCCTTCAATCAGGACTACCACGTTATATGAAAACTGGCACCAGACGTCTCTAGCCTCAGTGAATATTACTAACGACTATTCGCCCGGTCTATACCACCACCCGGCCATACTTTTAAAAAACGTTAACTATGCTATCCTGTTCTTCACAGCCTTATTTCAAAATTCCATCTCACAAGGACAAATGCTGACATTATTGCGATCCACAAAAAGAGCGCCTCTTGCCCCTTAACAAACTTTCATGAATACCTAAGCTTTTCGAGATTTTTGTCTGCGATATAAGATTATTTTATCGCGATCCCGTATTTTCCTTCAACCATAAAGGGCAATGGGTTCCTAAAAGGTCAATCGATCCCTGCAAACCTGATTGAGTTTGTCTCAGAATCCTTGTGTGTACCAGTGGATGACAAAAAAGTAGATGTTCTTGTCACCGACTTCAGCAAGGACTTGGAAAGCATCAAATCGTATTTCATGCTATTGGCTTTCCTCCGGTCTTATGTTTATGCTAAATCGGCACTTTAATATTATTTTTAAGTCTTCTACATGGTGGCGCAAAAGTAATCATCTAATTTTGTTTTTGAATTATTTTTCTACTTAATAAAAAAAAAAAACTAAAAAAAAAATGATTTTGATTTTGACACATTTGTACTCGTTTTATCGCATTTTCCATTGCTTTCCCCCACCTGAATCCAAGTAAATGAATAATGTTTCCTATGCTTTCTTACCGATCTTGTCGATCAGAACTGACAAAGTATTTCTACAATAAACTTTGTAATATGTGCTCATGCATGAATTTGAGAGCTTAGGAACAGCTACATACATATATTGAAATTGCCTAAAGGCTTTCCACATCAGTGTCTAGTCATAAGTAAGGCTCAATCTCATAGTCAGCGTTTAAACATTTAGGGTTTTTATCCTATTCTCTATTTTTGAGACATTCGAGACTAATGGGTCTAGGCGACCATTGCCTAGCTATCCGTTTACGGCGTATAATGAACGATTTACTTACATCAAGTTGGCACTTAAAAAGTGTTGATCGATAAGTTACAGTAAAATGTATCATGAAAACCTGACTACCGATCCACCACAAGAAAATTTGCGTCGGCTCGTTACATCAGTTGTTTTTGAATTACTCTTTTACTAAATAAAAAAAAATAAAAAAAATAAAACAAAATAATTTTGAGTGATGTCAAGTCAAGTGGCTGCCGCCAGAGATTATACACATTTGTACCCGTTTCATCGCATTTTCCATTACTTTCCGCCGTCTGAAGCCAAGTAAATGAATGGTGTTTCCTATGCTTGCTTGCCAATATGGATCAGAACTGACCAAGTATTTCGACATCAAACCTTGCAATATGTGTTCATGACAGAGCTTAGGAACAGACACATACATATATTGAAATTTCCTAAAGGCTTTCCAGATCAGTGTCTAGTCATAAGTAAGGCTCAATCTCATAATCAGCGTTTAAAAATTTAGGCTTTTTATCATATTCTCTATTTTTGAGACATTCGAGACTTATGGGTTTAGGCGACCACTGCCTAGCTATCCGTTTACGGCGTATAATGAACGATTTACTTACATCAAGTTGGTACTTAAAAAGTGTTGATCGATAAGTTACAGTAAAATGTATCATGAAAACCTGACTACCGATCCACCACAAGAAAATTTGCGTCGGCTCGTTACATCAGTTGCTGTTCTTTCTTCTTCTTCGGCGCTACAGCTCGTGGCGAGCCTCGGCCTTCTTTTTTCAAAAAGTCTCTCCAATTGGCACGATCTTTCTCCAGAACGCCTAGTTGGTTGAGATCTCCTTCCACTCGCGTGCGCGGCCGTCCTCGACCGCGTCGCCCCTCAGGGTTGGATTCAAAGACTTTTCGGGCCGGAGCTGTGGCATCCATGCGCTGTATATGTCATAGCCTTCTTAGGCGTTGGATCCATAGACGCCGTGCTACGCTCATGTCGCTGTACAGCGTGTACAATTCACTATTTAGTCTTTCCCTCCATTTCCCATTTACGCAGACCGGACCGAAGATCGAACGTAAAATTGTTCTCTCAAAACGACCTAGAGTCCCTCATCCGCTTTCGATAAGGTCCGTGCCTCTGCGCCATAAAGCAGGACCGGGATGATAAGGGTTTTGTATATGGTCACCTTGGTTTTCCGAGCTCTGCTTCTCAATTAACTCCCAAGCCAAAAGAAACAGCGATTGGTAAGAGTTATTCTTCGCTTGATTTCGGCACTGATGTCGTTGCTGCATGTCACTGCGGAGCCAAGGTAGACGACAGCATATACGTATTTCGTCTTGCTCTCATTTACTGCCATTCCCACCTTAGCCGCTTCCGTCTCAATGCCTCATTGACATCTCGCCGAGTTCGACCAATTATGTCAGTGTCGTCGGCATAAGCGAGCAGTTGTACGGACTTGAAAAAGATCGAGTCGCTCGTGTTGAGTTTTGCACAATTCTTTCACGGACGATGTTGAAAAAGTCACACGATAGCGTGTCGCCCTGTCTAAAATCTTTTTTGACATAAAAAGGCTTGGTTAGGTCGCTTCTCACGCTGATAGAGCAGCGAGAATTCTCCAATGACATTCTGCACAGTCTGACGATTTTGGGATGTCAAAACTTGACATGTCGCTGTATAGCTCGTCTCAAACCACACTGATATGGACCAATCAGTTTATTAACGTACGGTTTCAGGCGTTCACACAAAACAGCAGAGAAGATCATATAAGCGATGTTCAGAAGACTGTAACTTCTGTAATTGGTGCAGACAAAGGTCTCCTTTCTTGTGGCTTGGGCAAACGATACTATGATTCCATTCATCGGGACCATATCTTGCAGATGAGCTGGGGCACACTCCCAACCAGGTCATCTCCAGCTGCTTTAAAGAGCTCGGCAGGTAGTCCGTCTGCTTCAGCAGCTTTATTGGACTTAAGCTTAGAAAAAGCACTCCTAATTTCGTCCAGTTCAGGGGGACGGAATTCTCTGCTATCATCGTCTGTGGTGAATGGGTCATCCTGCCTGACAGCGGAACCTATTTCGTCATCGCCAATATACAGTCCGCAGAAGTGTTCTTTCCGACTGCGAATCTACTACTAGGTCTCCATTTTCATCCCTGCAGGCTGCCGTTCTGGTTTTATACCCTTGGCAAGCTTGTTTTATTCGTCAGTAAAAACGACGAAAGTCATTCCTGCGATAGCATCTCTCTATCTCTTCCATCGCGAGCTTCTTATGCTCTCTTTGACTCGTCGTCAAACCATGAGCTCCTTGTTGGTGGCTTTTGAAACCTAGTACCTCAGAGGCAGCACTCTCTAAGGCTTGTTAACAGCGGGACCATTGGTCTTGTATAGATTGAGCAGGTGTTGGAGGGTTTTCCGAGAGCCTGAGGGAGACGAGATCGGCATATGCTTTGGCGTTCTCATGCGATTGCAGCATTGCAACGTTATATGCCGCAGCCCTTACTCGATTTTTCTGAGCCAGGCATACTCGCAGTCATAACCTGGCTGCCACAGGATGGTGGTCCGAGTCGAAATTGGCTCCTCGGGAAGTTCGTACATCCAGAATGCGTGCCTACCATCAATGGCAATGTGGTCAATCTGGTTGACGGTTGATTGATCCGGAGATCGCCAGATCCCCTTGTGGATGTTGAGAGGCGGGAAACGCGTGCTAGCAACTAGGGGATTTCGTCCCGTTGCGCAGTTTATCAGCCTGAATCTATTTTCGGATGTGGTGTAGGCTGTGCTTGACAATGACCTTATCAAAAGCGACTTCTTTGCCCAGTTTCGCCCACCGGACATTGGGCACATGTTCTATCTTCGTCGTCCTTTGTAGCGTCATTCTTGTCTTCGGTGGGGGCGTGGGCGCAAATTAGGCTGATGTTGGCGAATTAAGCCTTGATCCGGATTCTTATGAGGCGCCCGCTTACATACCGACACTGAATCGGTCCGTTTTTAAAATCCGAGTCTTTTTTCGGTTTTTTTGGCGAGATGGCTTTTTACAGTTAGGGCTTGCCAGGCCATAGCCAAACCGACGTTTATCCTGTTTTGTGGCGCAGGAGACTCGCCATTCGTTCTTATTCGTTCGCAATTTCGTAAAGAAATTCCCAGGTGGCACCGCGAGGAGATGAAAATAGGAATTACTGCTGCTAGGTGTTCGGCTGCAGTGGCTTTTACTCGCTATTTTGCGGACCAGCGCACGTCGGATACGCTACCCCTACGAGGCCTTTGTTAGCCGTTTACCGCCTAGTTGCAGTTCTGGTATGTAAAAAATGGCTTAAGCCTATAGGCTAGGGAATATCAACTTCGGAGCTCTGAATCAAATAGCCGAGAATATAAATAACAAATTAGTCTCATATATGCAAGCCCTGTTAGCCTTCGCTCAGTTGAAAAACATTGGCTCCAACACACTAGATGGAATACAAACATAGGTCAAAAGACCCACATTTTGAAAGAAAATTGGCGTAGCATGGTTTCATGTGGATTAGTTCGATAATCCATCCTTCCATCCTTCCTTATCCTTATCCTTCATGACGGCTCTTTTCCTTGGGCTATTACAGATGGAATTCATATATTTACCTCTTGCAGAAACCACCTTGTCGACAACAGTGGACGGTTTTTAACGCCCATGGGACAGAAAAGTGAAACAGGGAAGAAACACACTCATGACAGGGAAGCCTGGCGAAGGGTTATCAACGAATCTTTGAACGATAAAGAGTTTTTGAAAAAGACACTGAATTCCAAAAGGTCTCGGAACTATCATCCCTAAGTGAGACAAAAACCGCATCAAAATAATTACAATAAAAAATGAGAAATGAGTGGAAAACGTGTTCGAATATTTTAGTCAACATCTGTGTCGCACCGCTACTCTCAAGTTCCTCAGTCTGCCATCACCCTCGTTCACATGCAAGATTCCACACGACAGTACGCTCCCCCACTTACGAAAAAAGTCTCAAGTAAGTCAGTATAAGTGAATATACATATGAAAAAGTGATTGTCTGATAATGTCACACATGCCCTCCTCGATGTATGACACCTGTCATTTAACTCAGCTAAATCTCGCTTGCAACCAACCAGCGCACAGAATCTGCCGTATGCGAAGAAAAAAAGGGTTTATGAGTGCGGCCAATAGGTGCCGACACTGGCCGTAAAATGAAATCCAATTGTAAATTAAATTTTTTTGCCATCGAAATCCATGAAAACAGTGAATCCATACATAATTTCCAACAAATCCCATAAAATCCCACGACGCTCTACGCGCTATGCATTGCTTCATAGTGAATTTGCAATATTTGGTATCAGGCGATCATAATACGTAGCAGGTATCACCCATTTTTTGTGAAAATCTACAACGTCGCGCAGATGCAGTTGAGTGTTTTCATCTCATTTAGTTGAAAAGTGACTACACAAGCGCCTCTTTTAGAAGTTCAATTCAGTCACAGTTGCTGCTAAAAATATTGTCACCCACGCGATTTATTTCTTAAAACATTAAAAAAAATATTGAAGAAGAATCTGTGTTTTTTGTTTTTTACTTGTGAAAGGAATTCTTGCGGCATAGGGGTGTTTGCAGACGAATATATTTTTGTGGGCAACGGAAGGTGTAACGTAGATGTTTATTAATCCTGTCAATCTGAAAACAGATGGAATACCCAAATATTAAATGGCAGTCGGTATAAAGAAACACCCACTACCAAGGCAGGTTGTAGAAAATTCTGTTCAAGGATTGCATAGTGCTATCATCTCCGAGATCCTGCACGGACGTGGGTAAACCAGTTCCCTTCACTCATTCTTCACGAATCGGAAAGGGACAGGTATAGATGCCAACCCGAAGCACGGGAAATACAAAAATCTATATATTAGTGAACCTAATAGCAATTTCAACGAAGAAATCAAATCGCAGAACCTTCTGCGGAGGATATAACCTTCCCTTTATGAAAAGAAGCTGAAGCTAAAAGAAGCTCAATATCGTGGAGTTACTTGACGACTGATGTGCTGTAGTCAAAAATGGTCAAATTTTTTTGGTGTTCTGGCTATATAGGCTTATCACGCAGGAAGTTGTTGATGTTTATTCATTATATAAATAAAAATGTGCATAGAACCGAACATTGTTTATGTGACCACCATTGCTTTTCTTCTAGTCCATCATCCGAGGGTCAAAATTATCTATGACTTTTGGAAGTACAAGATGGCGCAAAATTAATCATCCAATTTCGTTTTTGAATTAGCGTTGATACACATTTGTACCTGTTTTATCGCATTTTCCATGACTTTCCACAAGATTTCCAGTGATAAATTTTGGCATTCCTGTCGAATAACTTCCTTAAGGGGTTCGATGGTATGAGGCTTATTGGTATAAGCCTGTGACTTCAAGTAGCTCCAAGGAAAGAAGTCAGGGATGCCTAAATTGGGCGATCTTGCTGGCCATGCTAAATCGCTCAAACGGGAGAGTACGCGAACAGGAAACGCTTTCTTCCCAATACCCATTGTGACTCGTGTTGTGTGTACGGCTGCATCGTCTTGCAGTTCTGGCCGTAAGATGTCGTTTATCATGGCCCTGTACCGTTCTTCAAAGAAATACGGCCCAATCACTCCACTCCGTGTGAACGCCGCACCACACAGCGGCTTTGAGTGGATGTAATGGCTCTTCGTGCATCACACATGGAATTTCAGTGCCTATTGACTTAACCGCTTAAGTGGAAATGTGCCTCGTCGCTCATGATAATTTTCGACACAAAATCGTCCTGTTCGTTGTTGAGATTAAGGATGGCTTGACGCGACTGACAGTCAGCAGACATTAACTGATGCACTGTTTGCATGTGTAAGTCTTTCACTAAAATTCGCTGTAGGGTCCGTCTGGTGATGCCCAATCGTGTGGCCCGTGGCGACATCGGCAGCTACAGCCAAGATATTCTCGGCCGAACGACCAGTCTGGTTGCGGCCACGCGCTGCATGGTCTTCTGTGGTTTTAGTCTGTTCAAGTCGAGTAGCTAAGTGCCGGAATGTTTGCCCAGTTGGCGCGACAAGATTGGGAAATCAACGTCGAAATTTGCGCTGTGCTAACACCACCGTCAAAAAATCGACACAATTATTCTACGCCCTTGCGGAGTATAGCATACTATACTTCAGTTCACACATGTCAAATATGATTGACGTACGATGCCAAAAATTATAACATCTTCCGATGGGGTGATTAATTTTGCGCCACTTAAGGAGTTCCTCAAGATAGCAACCTCGACCCATTTCATTTTATTCTTACCATTAATGATTTCAACTGTATCGTTATGAACTCAAATCTTTAAAAATATAC
This sequence comes from Merodon equestris, assembly GCA_958301585.1. Lineage (NCBI taxonomy): Eukaryota > Metazoa > Arthropoda > Insecta > Diptera > Syrphidae > Merodon > Merodon equestris. Next base: position 114,157,801 of record OY284416.1, read on the forward strand.
ATCATTGCCTTCTGATTCCTTCTCTCTCCAATCCGATTGAAACAGGTTCTCTATTTGGGGAAAAAAAAAAACAAAAAAAGCTTATTTTCAGCCCTAAGAACATGCATTGTTCTTATTGAAGTTCTTGCCGCCAAGATGTTAAATTTGGTTGGCTTAGGTGTCGTATATGATCGAGAACTTAACGTTCATCTTGACACCTACAACAAAGTCAAACGAGCCAACCTTGACCTCGGTTCCTTATAAACTTTCTTTATTAGTCCCCAAGTCTGGTTCTCCTCTTACCGCTTATAAAGATTGTTTGAAACTAATCAACCTTAAACCCCCAGAAGAACGACAAAAGGTTCCAGATATACTTTTTGCAGGAGACCTTTTTACCGGTAATAATATTCCATATGATTCCCATTAACACCATTCCTCTAAACCTATAGTGCATGCTTACTCTGTCCTTTGGAAGTCGTTTTCTTTCCATATTGTAGGGCCAAATACTTACGATCAAAGAATAAGCTATGTGCACGCTTATTATTGCTGTGCAAAAGGTCTGAATTTTTTCGTCGGGTGTTAGGCATTGGCAAAAACATCGTGCTTAAAAAAGAATGCCGATTTCAGCTTAATCATTGAAAAAAGAAAATCACTCTGAGATAACGTTGTAAGGTAAAGGGTGGTCCAACGAAAATGCACGATGATAATTGTAAACAAAACAAAAAGTTTTCAGAGAATTATCTTAATAATTTTTTATTATGATAGAAGGATCTATGACAATTATGTGTGAAACGCTCGCCACGGCTTCGGTGACATACCTCTATCCGATGGTCCCTATTTTCAATGACTCTGAGACATAATTGAGGTTCAATGTCGTTAGTGTGCCGAATTATCTCATCCTTTTGAATTGTTCTTGGCTTATTGACGTACATTTTTTCTTTTAAATATCCCCAAAGAAAGAAGTCCAACGGTGTCAAATCACATGATCGTGACGGCTAATTAACAAGAGATAACACGGCCATTGAATTTCTCGCGCAAAGAGCAATTGTTTCGTTGGCTGTGTGGCAAGTGGCACCATCCTGCTGGAAGCACATATCGTCCAGGTCCATATTCTCAATTTCTGGCCACAAGAAGTCCGTTATCATCTCGCGATAGCGAACACCATTCACGGTAACTGCTTGGCCGACCTCATTTTCGAAGAAGTACGGCCCGATGACGCCGCCAGCCCATAAACCGCACCAAACAGTCACTCTTTGTGGATGCATCGGCTTTTCAGCAATAACTCGTGGATTCTCATTTGCCCAAATGCAGCAATTCTGCTTGTTAAGGAATCCACTGAGGTGAAAGTGTGCTTCGTCGCTGAAGATGATTTTCTTTGTAAAGTCACCATTCACTTCTGTCTGTTCAACCAACCATTCGGCGTATTGACGACGCTTGAAATGGTCAGTAGGCTTCAGCTCTTGAGTCAATTGAATCTTGTAAGCATGTAAAGTCAAATCTAGTGATGTTCGTGAGATGTTCAATTGTTGGGCACGACGATGAGTCGAGGTTGACGGCTCTTCTGCCACACTATCGCGAACTACAGCAATGTTTTCCGCAGAACGAACTGGGCGAGCATGCACAGGTGTTTTCACATTTCCTACAGACCCGGTTTGCTGAAATTTGCGCACAATTCTACCGATTGTGGACACATTTGGTCGATTATGCTAATCAAAAAAATCACGAAGTGCACGAAATGCATTTTGATTTGAACGCCCATTTTCGTAAAAGGCTTCAACAATCTTAACGCCCTGCTCAATTGTGTACCTCGCCATGGTTGAATTTGTCAAACACTGAAACAAAGAAATGTCAAATTAAGTTGGGCAAAAAAACTTGATGTTAAGGTGTGACTCACAATTAACATCGTGCATTATGATTGGACCACCCTTTACTTAACTTTGAAGGCTTCAAGCTTGATTGGAATCCTCAGAGCCTATGTAGATTCCTTATTCAGGTCTTTGGATTCTTATTAAGCACTTGGAATTTCAAAAAGGCAACCAAACATACATCCACCCCCATAAGGAATCCTCCCGTCTTACATGCTAACATACAAAGGTTGTTCAAAAAATAAAGTGACTTTTTATTTTTCCCGAAAAATATTTATTTATTCATCAATATCTATTTTGGCCTCTTCAGAGTAATTCCCATCAGATATGGCGCAGTTTCTTTGAGGAATTTCTGATATGCCCTTTTGGGTATAGGCTTCATCTCCCTGCTTTCATGGGTATTTTCAGTTTTAGAAAGAGAAAAAAGTCGCATGGGGTCAAGTCCGGTGTCTGAGGCATGATTATGGAATTGTTTTTAGCTGAAATAACGAGTTGCAATAACAATGAATTTTTTTCCCACAAATCCGGTCGCTTCACGCAAACGGTGTGTAACTTCGAGATTATATTCCGTATCGATCGTACGACCTTCCGGCAAGAACTCATGATGAACCACGCTACTGTAATCAAATAAATCAGTGACCAAAACGTTCATATTAGACGAAAGTTGGTATGCCTCTCAGACTTGGCTCTTCTGGGTGCCTTTGGTTTCGACATCATAATCATATACCAGTGACAACCCTTTTCAGCTAATCTGAATCGTCTTTCATGTCTTCCAAAAGATCCTGAGCGATCCTCAGGAGACAGTTCTTTTGTAAAACATCTTCAGCAACTTCTCTGGTCATAATTCGTCGATTGTCTATAACAAATTTCTTCTTTGCTTTGTTTGGGCCTTCTGTGAAGAGCTTGCGCCACTTTTAATCACTTTTTTTGGTCATAATAGAAACATCATATGGTCAAATGCCACAGTCAACATTTCAAGTACATTAAAGTACTCATTGTATTTTTCACACGTAATTTAATACAGAATCTTTGACCCATTTTTCTCTGTAGCAAAAAATCAAAGCACCCTTAAACAGATCTAACCTTTATATCCATGAAAAACAAGCTAAATATCCCAAATGGCTGACAATGTCAACATATTTAAGGACACATGTGCACCAACATAACAGGAAATAAAAATTGAATGTACTTAGCTCGCAAAATTTAAAAAGTCACCTTATTTTCTGAACAAACCTCATATATGGAACCCCAATGAGCTTAAGGGTTTTCAGGTAGCAGCTACTTGTACTCATACGAGAACTATGCCGACGTAAATAATATAGTTGGTTTATGGTGAGAGCTGCTTATCTCCACAAAAATAAAAACTCGTAATTTTAAAGACTGTATTATACAATTAAAGAGCGATAGAGTCTCTTCTTTACACCAATGCGAAGTAAGGTTTCTCGTAGCATATTGCCTCAAAGTTTGTCTAAGCTGAAAGCAGTTGGAATGATCTATTAGTGAAAGAACTGAAAACCAATGAAGACTAAGGAAAATCTAAGACTGCAAACACTATGGACAAGTGTACGACAGGAGACAAATCCATCCCCATACCCCACCATGCCTCGAGTGATCAATAAACATTTCTTCAATTTCGCCATCTAGATGTTTAGGTAGATAATAACCAACTGTATCACTCAATTAAAGGCCTTCTGTCACACAAGCTTCCACTGCACGGCCTGTCACTTAATCACTCGCGTCTACCGGGCGCCTGTCAGTTACTGCCATAAACCGCATTCTATCACTTAATTTAACTTGACCAGTGTTTAGACTTAGTTCGATCTACTTACCGGCCAATTTGCGCTAATCGAATCGGAGAGCAAGACTCAAAACCCGATATGTATAACATACATTAACCTGTTCCATCGATTATCGTACTTTATATGATCTCAACTAGTTTCACCCCGTATGCTCGGCCGGCCAATGGTCAACATAACCGCCAACCATCCACGCAACTAATTATTAAAAAAAAACATTTTTTTTAAAAGAAAATCGACGAGAAAAATGCGATCGGAACTGAAAAGACACCAATCGACAGCCAAAGTTGGAAACTGGTTTGCCGCATACCTTCCTACTTGCCTATCGCATTACTTTGTCAATGTGAGCCGCCCCTCTAGCCTTCCTCACACAATAAACTTCCAAATTTATGATTCAATTGTTACTGTAAAAAGCAAAGATGAGAAGAACACCTTCGTTTGGATTCCCAGTTGGGAAACATACTCGTCGTCACTCATGCGGGACAATGTGTATTCTGGTCTTGGTCGACCAGGCGATCCAGAAACCCATCATTTCGAATTGGGTCAACATCACTGCTTAACAGGTCGTAAATTTTAATATTTTTTTTGATTGCCAGCCATGCAGCCCAACCCAAAAGTTTTCTCCTTTTTTTGACATCGATGCTGGTATATGTGGTACATCAAGGTGGCATGGGCTTAATGCTCTGGCGAAATTGATTGGACGCCAATCAGATGATGATTGGAATACTGGTATTTTGGGAATCCGGTTGTGACATGGAACACGTATTCCATTGTACGCACATACATGGCATTTGTCGGAAAATTCTATTCTCGCCTAATTAGTTGTCTAAGCGGTCGTAATTGTAATTTTGCCAGCTCCCAAGTTATTGGGTAATTAAAATTGACGGAGCAAGGAAATAAAACATTGGTAAAGGTTTACGAGGCAACTTTATAGCTGCGACGTCTTCCATCTGGTCTCGTTAGTCCGAAGTGAGATGTGATACTTACGCTATGCAGGGTATTCCCTGGTCGTTATCGCTTCATTACGATGTATAGTATAGTATGTAGAATGATACACTTTACATCCTTTCGTGCTAGTTTTTCTTATTGAGCTTTTCCGAAAATCTAGCTGGACGTTTAGAGTGTGTTTGGAGAGAGTAGAAACCGGAGAAATGGAGCCTGAGCTTATAAATTAAAATCTAAAAAGACTTTCAGCTAACTAAAAATCATTGACAAGAAGAGAGAAATTTTTAACTTCCACCTTGGAAGAGAGCTTTTTTTCGACTCGCACATCTCAAGAACAAATATTGATATCGAGTCCGGACTAATTTCATTCGACGCATGGTTGCATAGTAATTACTTGATAAGGTTTGCAAAAAAATCGAGTCAACGGTTTATCTTTTCCTGGGTGGTTGCCAATGTACTATCGGGGTTGGGGTAAATGTGACCGCTATCTCTCCGTGGTCGAAGAGCATTAGTTCTGATCCAGATGTCAAAGTGACGGGACAGGATGGCTATAGCCATGGTTCGAAAAATTTTAATCGGGCGGGTACAAAAAATTAGTACTTAATTACATACAATTTTGAAAAAAAAATAGTTCGAAATTTTTTTTTTCAAAATTTTGAGTTTGAAAATTAATTTCTCAAAAACTATTCCTTAAAACAGCTTCGTTTAGAAACAAAATGAAAGAATAGGTTTCTGCCTTTACAAAAAAGTATATCACGGCATTGTGGATGTAACTGTTGATTTTTAATATTTTTTTTTCCAAATTAAGTCAATTTTTTAGAAAATTGCCCCTCCCGGCTAAACGGGGGGGAGTAGACCCCCCCCCCTATACGATTTTTTTCTTGTCTTGACCAGACCTACACGCTCTAGCTTTTTGGCACACTGCTCGTGGGACACCCTGTATAATGGGTAGAAGCTCATGAGATACTGAAATACATATACCTTACCCATCAAAACCGAGCCCTCACCCAAGGAAGATAATGATGATTGTCTGATGGTCTTCTGTTGACCATTGTCTATTGTCTTGTCTACTCTTCCTTCTTTTAAAAGGGTCAGCGGTACTGCATCCAGCAAGAGGAAATGCAACAGAAATGGAGGCACTTCATAACAACGCTCGAACAAATACATATGTGTATACCATGAATTATGGTCCATTCTCATCCACCATACTCATGTGACTTGTTGACTACCAACTACCACCTTTTCACACATTGGAATCACTTTTTGGTGGAAAAAAACGATTCAAAAATTAAATCTTTCAAATCAACTTAGACACCTGTATCAAGAGATTCGAAGTTAGTTAGGAGAACAACCCAAAATAAAAATATATGATTTTTAAGACGTTTGGTTTTTAATTGTAAAAAACAATTCAAAAAAGATGAAAAACTACATAAAATTTTTATCTCAACTAAATAACCAATACTTGCCTTCTTAAAATCTATTTCATCTAAATATTTCTTTTAATTGTGCTGTGTTCCATAAGAAGACTCCAATTTTGATTCACTTTTTTGAGCGTATAATCTACTATCTGGCTAATAACTATGTAATAATTGACGCTGGCTTGTCAACAGGAGTGATTTGATAAATCCTCATAAAAATAATATAAGGACGTCAAATGTTACATTCTAGCTGGCCAACTTTGGGGGTAGTCGTGGTGCAATGGTAATCATCATCGACTGTTGAGCGGAAGGTCTGTAGTTCAAGTCTGTCCACAGCCAAGGACAATTCCTATACGGAAAAATTGTGCGTTCAACATCAGTTGTGAATGAGAGATGATCAAAAAATGCTAACGAAGGCATAACACTCGCGGCATAACATAACATAACTTCAAAATTCACCTTGATGACATGGAAACAAAAAAGTTACTGTGAACTACAACCAACGTGACAAATTCAGTGAAATCTCTCGAATCCTATCTAGGACAACTAGGAGTAGTGAACGAACATCTTCGACACAAACCATCTGCACCCCATCCAGGTTGTGGGACAAAACATTATAAGAGCGTAACTCCTAAACCTGCACGAACCCTATGAAAAAAAAAAAACTTATCGGTCCAAAACGGGAGATAAATTGCTTACCGAAGTCATTTCTCAGCTGGTCTATCGATTCGTGTGCTGTGTGGCATGTAGGGCATTCTTACCGGAACCACATGTCGACCAGGTTCAGATCGAGTACTTTGGGCAAAAAGAAGGGTCGAAATCATTGAAGTATAAAGGGCACCATTGAAAGTAATGTTGTTATCACGGTCATCTTTGAAAAAATGGGAATCAATGATTCCGCACGCCGGACCAAAAGCCCTACTAGATAGTGCGTTTTTCCCGGTGAATTGCCAAAACTCTTGTGTTGTCGCTGAAGACAAGTTCTCGATAGAAAAAGTGGATACTGCTCCAGCTGCTCCTAAGGCCCACTTCGGCCTCGGTTCTTACACGAGCTGTTTTGTGTAGTGCTCTAGACCAAGATAAATAAAAGTCTTCATTAACACTGACGGATATAGAGACAATATTTCCTGCACTCTACGCATTCTATGCATACGAGTAGGTGGGTTGATGTCCAGTCCAGTAGCGTAAAATGATGATGGCTCGATTATGATGACCGTAAAATAATCGAAGTGCGCGAAACTCAAGTTCCACAGAGTATACATTTTGATCACGAAATTCAATAATCTATACGCGTTGTTCGAGTGTAGATCCTTGTGTGATAAAATGGCAATGCCAGACTTTAATATATATCACGAACATGCTTGAACTCTGAAAAATAGAATGCCAAAAAATCCAACAGCAAAAAAATCACCTAAGCTGCTGTAAAGTGATTGAAAAATGTTTCTCTTCCCGCGTATCTCGCGGATAAGAAGTAGGAAGTTTGTCGCACCAATAAAAAATATTTTTGGGTTTATAATACCACACGGCCTACGTAAATAAAGCTAAGAAGATTATTGCCACCACCAGCGATAAATCGACCGTAAATTCTTGAACTCTGGCGTGTACACGACAGAATTATAGTAAATGATATTATAGGCGAAAGTGGGTGGAAAGACACGCGAGTGTGTGTTAAGTGCATATGGCACTGCTACACTGGCAATGACATATTCAAGAAATGTAACCTTGGAGCCAGATTTTTTATTTTGCAGATTTTGTAGAGCAGATCCAAATAGGCTGAAGCTCTTTACCCATTTTTAGAAAGTATCAAAACAATTTTTGAGGGCTTAACTCACGCTTTTCTCTCTTTCCTGGGACTTTTTCAACCAGCATATGCAGATGTGTTCAAAAAGTAATAGGAATAGTTCTGTTTTGTGGGTTGTATGAATCTGGTTCACTCGATTTATTCGTCATTCCGTTGGAAATTTTTCTAATGTTATTTCAGAGCGTGGTATCGTGAAGGGTATACTTAATTAACAAGTCTTCTGATAACTTTTCTGATAGGTTTTGATTAGAGGAGCCCTTTGATGTTATTTTTTACAATTCAGTATATTATGACACAATATGCTAGCGTGTTTGCTGATTCCAAAATAATAAAACTAGTCTTACACTATTTTTAATACACACCTTATCCTTTATTCAATTTCACAATCATAATTCAAAAATCACAACTCTTAATTTTCTAATTATCGCAACCCCAATTTGATTCTTCTTGAAAGTTCATAAGTTAAATGAATGATGCAGTCGCTCTTTCAGTATTAACGTACTCCAGGACGTTGGTTTCATCCAATGCAGTAAGATAGACGTGGAGAGCTGGCGGTTACTTGAAAGACTTCTTGATGGACCATCTCAACCATTTATTTTAACCATCGGTCTCCACCAGTAATCGTTGATGGTACTATATTGCCGAATGTTACAATAAATGGATTTTAAAATACATACCACATAAGGGTTGCTCACCTTTAAAGAAAATTTTTCTATGTCAGAGATTTCGTTGCCTTTGATGCCCCAGTACCCCTAAGAGTTTGACCTGGATTTATTGGGTAGGTCCTGCAGAGCAATGTTGCAGTTCTTGACTGGTTTCGATTTCATGCTCTCTGACCTCAGTTTTTTTAATTTTGGCAGTAAGTATAATATGAGAGCGCCGTGACGCCGTGTTGCGTCCTCTGGCACACGATGAGTGAGTTCAGATCACGATAACATCATCACCATCGAATGTTAATTTCCCGGCTAAGTGAAGCTTGGCTCTCCGTGAGCTGAAACGCCATCTAAGAAGAAGTAAGTATAATATGTTGATGATAGACCGTTGATGCTGTCCCTCAGGATTGTGCGCATGTGTTAACAGCGTATAGCTCGGCTTGGAAGATAGGGGGACACAGTCTCGATGCATTTGGAAATTAGAACTGAGTATACACTTAAAAGCTACCGTTTAGGAGCATTTGCATTTTGTAGGGGATCAATATCTCAACTTTTATTGCAAATATGGGCATTTGTAGTGCTACCATTTCGAGGTCGGAAATTTTATGGAATTAGTCCAAACGCCTCTATGGATCTTTGTTGGGCAGAGCTACAGGTTTTGGAGGCGTTGCTGTTAAGCAGCACCATATGACAGAGATATAGATGAGGACAGATCTCATTAAGTCGGCCAGAATATAATTTTAGGCTTTAATTTCCAGGTTTCATTGAAAGTGTGAGAATAAGACCATAGTGACCTTGTTACTTACCAATACCAACATTTTTAGTTAACACAGTAATTAAAAATATGTTAAACGGTGTTCTTCTAGTAGGTAGTTAAACAAAAAACAATCCCGCTCTGACATAGGAATCAATTAAAATGCCATGCTCAAGCTTAAGGTTTTAGGCAAATAAATTCGGTGATTCGTTGGTCATCCTTATCCAAGCAAACTATTATATGCTCAAGCATAAGTACAGCGACCAAAAGTTTTATGTTCCCCAAGACTTAATCTCGGCAAAGTAACTAGTTTTGAGCAATGAGTGCTGAAAGCCACTGCCTGCAGAACTTCAATCGCGTCTAAACTACGCTCATACTCTGCTGAACCTTAAAGACGAAGTCGACATTTTCGGTTGAAATTCATTACGAATCCCTTTACAAAATGTACGCTTCTGAGGCACTAGGAATCCAAGAAGAGCCATTACGTCCACTCAACGTCACTTAATGATACGCCATTTACCCCACAGATGTAATCGGGCGATTAGTTACTGTAACTTGTGAGCGATGCAGAACCACGATCATGTGATTCCACCGGACGGTGCAACCACTCACAGGGATATCAGAACAGACTAGAAGAAATTTGCAATCATTGGGCATGGACAACCATTAGCGGTGAAAAACGCAGTATCTGACTTGACAAGTATCTATATTTTAATAGACTTATAGACGCTTGTCTTGCTGGGGCTAAGAGATCCTTCGCTATGACAAGGAAATTGTTTCATAACAGTCAACTTGACCGTAGGGTCATAAGCTAAATGGCCTAAAAAGACCATCGCGTATGTTTGTCCGGTCTACTTTAATGTAGTGCCACCTTAAATGGAAAAGATTCATGTATTCGAGAGGCTATACCTTGGAATATACGTAGAACGTTCATTTAATATTACCCTAATAGTCCTACAAAGGAGCCAGCCTTCGACAATTCTCTTATTAAAATGACCCGATAAATATCACGAGAGCACATTCCGGTGGAGATTTATTCCCCAGAAGCATTTCTCCTTATTATTTCCGAAAGGTTAGTGCAAAATAGAGATGCCGCAATGGCAGGCTGGGATCTTACCGATGTTACCAAACAGCAAGCCGATTTTTCGATTTGTCGGTAAAAACACTTCCCAGAGCGGTGCGTTACTCCTGTGAGGTCCTCCTCACTCCCCATTTCGTGAGTTAGATGTTAGATTTTTTTTTTTTTTTTTTTTTTATAGGGTTTGGGCAGGCTCAAGATTTACGCTTTTATGGTGTTTGTCATGGATAGACATATAAGAGGCGGTCCTCTCGAAAGATCACCGCTCCACAAGAAACAATATGCCTACCAGCCTGGGAAATTAACCACGCATGCTCTTCAGGAATTAACAGCTGGGATCAGCAAATCCCTAAGCGACAAAGCTGCTTTCTTGATATTGAGGGTGCTTTCGACAATACCGATCACGCCCAAATACAACGCTGCATCCTCAGCACAGGGGTAGATAATACCAAACGCAGATGGATACAACACATGCTTAGTAGCAGAAAAATAAACACCTCAATAGGCAATGATAAAATCAGTATAAAAACCACGAAAGGCTGCCCCCAAGGCGGGGTTCTCTCACCCCACCTATGGTCCATCGTGGTCAATGAGCTGATTAGCATACTCAGCAACAATGGCTTCTATGTCCAAGGCTAATTTTTAATTTTCTCACTGGAAAAACTTGGGGCGTTAATCCTTTAATATCTTGCTGGTTATACACAGCCATTACCAGACCAATTCTCACGTCCATCTGGTGGCACAAAACAAAACAAACTTCAGTACACGCCAAGCTCAACAAACTACAAAGACTAGCTTGTATCTGTTTTAGAGGAGCTATGAGAACAACCCCCACATCAGCGCTAGAAGTCATCACGGACCTACCACCCGTACACCTCCAACTTAAAAAAGAAATAATAATATTCGCTCATAAACTTATCGCGGAGGATGACTCTAATTCCAGGCTATTTCATCCTGACATTCTTAATGAACAAAACAGGAATAAAATCCTAAAAATACCCCATATAAACAATTGTCTTCCAAGGTACAACTTCAGCCAACATTTTAAGGCCACAATTCCCTCTCGACAAACCTGGGATCGTCAATCCTATGTATGGTACACAGATGGATCCAAAACGAACGAAGGTGTTGGGGCTGGAGTAACGAGTATGGAGCTAACACTGGAGCACACATCTATCACAGCATTGACAGACACAACTTCGTATTTCAAGCGCAATTGAACTCTGCCTCAGAGAAAATATAGACAGAGTTATAGGTATAACCAATAAAAACATTTATACTAGCTCTAGGCAGCACTTTTAGCCCTCAAAAGCTACGAAGTCAGCTCTAAATTGATATGGGACTGCTTACAACTATTACGCCAGCTGGCCAACACAAACAGAGTACACCTCATATGGATACCAGGACACAGTGGCCATATAGGAAACGAAAAAGCAGACCTATTAGCAAGAAAAGGCTCTGTATCACCATTCATGATGCCAAGACCATTCTGCGGCATACCTATGAGCACCATAAAATGCTACACGCGGCCAACCACTACTGAACACAAACGGAAAGTAGCAGACAAACCAAGATATTCCTACCAACCACTTCCCTTAAAAGAACGAAATAACTCCTTAAACTCTCTAGGAGTCAGATTCGTATAACCACAGGATTCCTCACTGGACACTGCCCGGTCAACAAACATCTTAAAACCATGGGCATCACACAAGATGACACCTGCAGAATGTGTAGCGAAGAGGCGGAAACAGCAGAGCACATACTGTGCCACTGTAATTGCCTCATCAGTACACGACACAAACACCTAGGCAGGTATTATCTTGAAGCAGAAGAAATCGCTGCTAGTTCACTCAAAAGCATACATTTTTGAATGAACTTTGAATGGAGGACATCACATAGGCCCATCAGAGGCCGCAGTGATTAGGTGACATTGTCCCTCCTCCCACCTTAATCTAAATCTAAATCTAATGGTGTTTGTCACACAACCTGGACGGGGTGCAGATGGTTTGTGTCGAAGATATTCGTTCACTACTCTCCAGGGGTGGTTGTCCTAGATAGAATTCGAGAGAGTCGACTGAATTTATCGCGTTGGTTGTAGTTCACAGTAACTTTTTTGTTTCCATATCATTAAAGTGTTATATTGGAAATGTCCACACAGAGCATGAATTTTAAAGTGATCTTATATCGCGAGTGTTATGTTGTTGCACAGATTTTCCATATAGGAATTATTCTTGGCTATGGACTACAGACTTTCCGTTCAACAGTTGGTGATGATTACCATTGTACCACGACCACCTCCTTAAGTTAGCTCGTGGATCTTTTGGAGGCTGGGCGCATCATCATGCTTGAACCTGAGAACTGAATAAGGCCTGTTAGCCTTGACGAGGTAACGGGCATGCAAAGTGAGCGAAATAGTGAGGCCCACTCGCTGAAAGATGCAGTCAAATGGGTGACTCCGAACGAAAAACCCGACTGCTAGTCATTCTTATTATATTTAACACTAGAACTAGGCAACTTAGGGTAGCTTAAGCTTTGCAATAAGCTTTATATAATAAAAATATGAATCTAGACTTTGAATTATAAATGTAAATATGAAAATAGAATAGAACAGGTTAAGCCGAAAGGCATTAGTAATTATAGGTAAATAAATAAAACTAGACTTAGAGTGCCCGCAGAAGCCCAGAAAGCCATTGAACATTTTTAAGTATTATTATAACTTAATTCGTGCGGTTTGCTAAGAGATGGCGTAACTTGTATTATTCCATTGGAACATGCGTTGGAAAGCTACTGTCATTGTACGTCATTTCAGTTTATGTCATTCATTTGAAGCGTAAACAACAATAATTTTTTTTCACTCTAATATGTCGAACTTTGTGCCTGAAAAAGTGTTCTTCTTCATTACTTTAATATGAAGAAAACTGCTTCCGAAAGTCATCGAATTTTGGTGGAAGTTTATGGTGAACATGCGCTAGCTGAGCGAACGTGCCAAAAGTGGTTTGCATGACTTAAAAGTTGTGATTTTGGCTTGGAAGACAATGAACGTCCTGGGCAGCCAAAAAAGTTTGAAGATGAAGAACTGGAAGCATTACTCTATGAAGACTGTTGCCAAACACAAGAAGAGCTCGCAGAATCTTTGGGTGTCACTCAAGCAGCCATTTCAAAACGCTTAAAAGCAGCTGGATATATTCAAAAGCAAGGAAATTGGGTTCCACATGAACTCAAGCCGAGAGACGTCGAAAGGCGGTTTTGCATGTCCGAAATGCTGCTGGAACGCCACAAAAGGAAGTCATTTTTGAATCGGATTGTTACTGGTGATGAAAAATGGATCCATTACGACAACCCCAAGCGCAAAAAATCATATGTGAAATCCGGCCAACCAGCCAAATCAACGGAATATCCATGGCGCGAAGGTAATGCTCTGTATTTGGTGGGATCCGAAGGGTGTGCTGTATTATGAGCTGCTAAAACCGGGTGAAACCATCAATGGACAACGCTACCGAACACAATTAATCCGTTTGAAGAGAGCAGTAGCCGAAAAACGCCCGGAATATGCGACCAGACACGAGGCAATAATTTTCCATCATGACAACGCTCGGCCCCACGTTGCTATTCCGGTTAAGAACTATTTGGAAAACAGTGGATGGGAAGTTTTACCCCACCCGCCTTATAGCCTAGACCTTGCCCCTTCTGCTTACCATTTGTTCCGGTCGATGCAGAACGCCCTCACTGAAATACGGTTCACATCAGAGCAGAATATCAAAAATTGGCTTGATTCATTCTTGGCTGCCAAGCCGGCGCAGTTCTTTTGGGATGGGATCCACAAATTGCCAGAAAGATGGGAAAAAGTCATAGCTTCAGATGGGCAATACTTTGAATAATACTATTGTACATGTTTTTCTTAAATAAACGTTCAAATTTTGAAAAAAAAACCGCACGAATTAAGTTATATACCCAATAAGATTTAAACTTTTTCGTCTAGTAAATAAGAATAGAATAGAAATAATGAAAAGGAATTAAAAACTAAAAAAACTCGCATACAGCTCACGCGCAATAGACCCTAATATGCCATTATTTTAGATTTTTACTGGCCCGAAAAATCCCCCGATTTGACCGCTCGAGACTTCTTTCCTTGAGATTTTTTAATATCACTATAAATAGCTATATCAGTATAAATAGCCCAAATGGTCACCAATAATGGTGCCGCCCAGTTACCGAATTCATGGTCAAAAAATGAGCTTTAATGGCCAAAATAGCATTTTAAAAAATCATGAAATTATTTCCTTTTCTTTTTTAAGGCTTTTAGGCCACCTTCTATTAATGAGGAATGAAGGTCCATATTCAATCATAAGCAGCAAGGGCAGTGTAGCAGCCCAGAAGGAAAACGCAGTTGAGGACGATCTTGTCTAAGTTAGCAAGTTAGCTAGAGGGATATGCTTATGGTCACCCCAGATGATGAATATTTTTCTTTCTCCATTATTTTGCAGCAGCTATACAACATATTTCAAGTTTCAACATTATCAACAGTTCCGAGTGCTGTTCCATCCAATCTCGTTTTTTTTATAAAACGCATGAACAATCCCCGCCTAATAACCACATCATCAAATTACTTAATAAATAAACAGAAATATATTAAAATCCTTATCGCGAAATATTTATATCAATCCTTAACCTTATAACATAAAGTGTTTTTCGTTTTTCTTTTTTCAACTTCTTGTCTTCGATCAACTGAATTTTGTTTTCCAGAGACACACATAAAAATGTTTCATTATGCAAGACGATCACATCGATGTTTGTTATAGTAGGTTCGGTCGATCGGTCGGATCGGAATAGGAATACAAACAGTGATGTAACGAATGCTGACGTGATGCAAATGCATTTAAAATCGGAATGAATTGCATTTGAGTTGAACTCTAACCTGGAGAAATGGGCATATTTCCAGCGACCGTAAACATATTCTAATCATTTCGAGCGCAGGTCGTGAACCCCGATAAGGGAATTCGAGTCCGTAATGAACGGAAATAATTAAAAAAGCGAAAAAAAAAGAATAGAACAAGAGCAACAGCAACATGGTGCCATTGAGAATGACAACGTTAGCCACTTTGTTAGAAGTGGTCAGAAGAGATATTGTTTTTGTCAGACTTGGACGTGGAACTGGATTTATATTAGGTACTTTGTGTAGAAATCAGGCTTTCTATATATAGAAAACGTCATGACTCATAACTTTTTCTAATTCTTCTAGTGACACATTGCCTCGGATCGGATGATTGGCTGCCATGCCTCATGCTAAAAAAGTGATATTAAAAGCTAGCATGAAACTATGTTCACACTACAAAAACTTTTGTGGCAGCGCGAGAGGTTGAACGAAATAATCATTTTTACATATTAGTGTCTCACTTGTCATGAAGTGAAGATAAGCTAATGAGTCGGAAAATCACCATCGAACCACCAGATAGCAATTTAGGCAACCAAAGTTGAATACATCCATGACTAGATAGTGTGGCGCTCATTGGTTAGTTTATTGGCCTCTGACTCTGGGCTCGGTTTTAAATAACAGCTCAGACTCCAAATGTGGTCACGAGCTATCTACTTGCCAACGTACTAAGCAAAATGCAAAAACATTTTAACACCCAAACGAATGACATTCGCATGGCAACGTTTCATAATGATCTAGAATTGAATAATACTTTATAGACGCCCCTCGGTTAATGTCATTCTGCAACGTGTAATCCAATTAAACTCACATAAATCAGATGATCTTACAAGAGAACGTTAGGACCAATTTCAAAATATATTCAGAAATTCCCAATATTTTTCCATCACTTCAAAATTTACTTATTCAAAATTCATAATCCACTAGCCTGGAATGGCCCCGATATTATATAGTCCACAAAATCATGAAAGAAATCTGCCGAAAAGAAATCATAAATTCTATCGAAGAATAAACTAATTTACTTCAAACCGAATCCTACGCGTCCCACGTCACGTTGGTGAATTCTTTTTAAAAACACACTCTTTGGCACATAATACATGAATAAGTTATTTATGTTACTGCCGACGGTAAAATACTGGCTGATCAAATGTAAAATATGTAGATAGTCTTAAGGGCAATGACTACCTTATGTGCTGCATTAGTGCCTCGGGGAATGAATTCCGAATGAACGATGGTCATTTAAGGTTATAGTCATCAGGATTGATTGAAGTGAGTTATTAAGTTCCTAGTTCGAATTGACATTAGGCTAATGAGCCGTATAGTGAAAAAGTGTTAATTGTTTAAGCCAATTATCAAACCTGTTATTTGTGATGATATTCGTCAGTCAATTTGTTATTAAATAAAATAAACTGGGGAGAATGCGGAGTTGAAGAAAATTATGGAAAGATTGATTTTACTTAAATGGCGTTACAGTTCCGGGTGGACCTTGACCTCAACCAACAAACCGCACCTTCGCACTGTCTGATTCCATATGCTGCATGGCCATTTAGTTAAGACGCCATCCCGAAAAGAACTGTCTTCTACTACGTCGTTAATCAGGGTTGAAATCGAAGATTCCCCGAACTGAAGAAATAGTGTGCATTCGCTCTACATGACCCAGCTATCGTAGACTTCAGAATCAAAGAGTCCTGACCAAATAGAAGTCGATGAATAGCCCACACAATTCTTCTTCTCCATTCGCTGATAGTGCTAACGAAGGCATAACACTCGCAGTATAAGATCACTTCAAAATTCATACTCTGTATTTCCTTTTTCCTTTTTCCGGTGTTGTTATGGTCAGAAGTGTAGGACCATAACCTTCCCACTTAACTGCATTCCTACTGGTTCGCTTGTGAGGTCCGCCGGTTTGACCTCAGAAAGTAGCGGCAGGCTTCCCGGTTTGGGATTACTTCATCGCTGAGGCCAATCAAATGCTGGTGTTTTTGCATTTGTTTGCACCAATTGTTTTTCGGCCTGCCTTTTTTTTTTTTTTTTTTTTGTGACACGGGTATGCTCCAGATTTTTTTGTTTGATCTTACTCTTACAACACCGGTGATCTCCAGTCGTGTCAACAACCCACTGATTTGCATGTACACTTGTGGGGCAGTTTAATGGTGGTATATGTGTCCCTAGGCTCACCTTGGTGTTTTCTAAATTGCCTAGATGTGATTTTTGTTTACCTTTGTTTTAGTCGCCTTTTACGACAAGCGAGAGGTATCGCTGCAGGGATATTCTTAACCCGTCCTTGCATGGACAATAACTCATACTCTGTATGCATTTCCAATATAACATCTTAATGACATGGAAACAAAAAAAAACATTACTGTGAACTACAACCAAAGCGACAAATTCAGTCGAATCTCTCGAATCCTATCTAGGACAACTACCCCCGAAGAGTAGTGAACGAACATCTTCGACGCAAACCATATGCATCCTGTCCAGGTTGTGTGACAAATACCATAAGAGCGTAACTCTTAAACCTGCGCGAACTCTATAAAAAATCATCCCGTAACGGCCAAGGCCTTCCTCATTAGCTTTCCATAAAAACCAAGCCTTTGCGCCGTAAAGAAGAACGGGCGATGGGCTTAGGATTTTGTTGTTATCTCCACCCGAAAAATTTAACTGAATTTTCTGTCCAAATAAGCAATGGCTTAGTTATTCTTAAAGTCAATACGTCGGTACAGATCGTCTTTCTATATTAATAGCATCCATTTAGTTTAGCTCTTGTTTACTTTAATCCGCTTCAGAAAATTTCATTGAAATCGCATTCAATTGTGCCGACTTGATAAAGATCGGACCTCTTTTATGGCTGCTGCTTAATGTCGCAGACACCATCTAGCTCGTAACCGAATTTATTGGAGAAGCAACTATTGTCTATTCGACCTTAAAGTCTAAGAAACTTAGCAGGGTTGTCAACGACATAGCTCCATATAGCTTGTGCTTTCGACACTATGTGCTGTTCAAGACTCGACAATATAGCCTTTTTGCGTCCTGTAAATTTTTCTGGGCGGAAATACCCCTATTTATTAAGCTTAATTCCAGCTAACTTAATCTAACTTAATAATTAAGGAGAACGGGAGAGAAGGGTGCGATTAAAAAGACGGATTTTTAGGCATGGAGTGTTGAGGTTGACATTCAGGTAGGGATCGAATTAACATTTTCCCGAGAAATGGGTTCATATGAGCCAAAGTGTTGCGGGGGATGGATAGATAGAAGAGGCCGGGATTTCGTATATTGCAGGGGTTAGTATTGATAGAGACAGTCGATGGATGAAAAGAATGTCAGATACAGTTCTTCTTTCCTCCAACGATTCTAGAAATATGGGTTTATTGGTAAGGAGATCACACTTGAAAGGCGTATTCAGGAAGATGCCGGACAGAGGTTATGTAGAGAGATCGGGTAACGTAAGGGTTCGAGACTTCTTTAGAGCATGGCATCACGAAACCGAGTGCAGAATTAGCTTTAAGGATTATCTAATCGATATATACGCGAACAATTAGCCCGTGGTCACATAATATGCCAAGATCGCGAATGGCCTGAACGGTGGAGATGGGTTGATTATTGAGGAAGTAGAGACGAAGAGGAGGTTTGATTCGTTTACGTGAAAAGGTAATTGATTGGCATTTGAAAATGTTAAGCTCCAAGCAATTTTTGGAATACCAGATGGACTATTGAGATCAGATTGAATAAGGGAAGAGTCATGACTGGAGGAAATGATCTTGAAGAACTTGGTATCGTCGGCATATAGTGAGATGTGGGGATGTTTGATCACCATTTCATGATCGTTTATGGTAAGAACAAAAAGAAGTGGACCTAAGTTGCTGCCTTGGGGGACACCGGAGGAAGCTAAGTAAGGATTAAAAAAGGCAGATCTAAAACAAACACTGTAATAGCGATGTTCCAGGTAAGAAGTTATCCACTTCAAAGAAATGGGGGTCGAAGCCAAGAGAGGACAATTTGAAGAGTATCAGTCTGTGGTTGATTTTATCAAAAGCTTTACTGAAATCAGTTCAAATAACGTCGATTTCTTTGCCGTTCCCTAAGGCTGATAGGGTAAGGGACAAAAATTCAACAAAATTAGTGGTTGTAGATCTGCAGTTGAGGAAACCGTGTTGTCTAGGGGAGATTAAAGACTTGCAGCGAAAACTTAGAATTTCCTACAAAATAGTCTCGAGGAATTTGGATATACATATGTATGTGACAGTTTTGCAATGGGACGATAGTTATTAACAACGTTCTTCGGACCTATCACCTTCGAGATGATAATTTTTTTTCCATTAGCGGGGGATTCACCTAGAGAAAGGGATATACTGAGATTTTCGAGAGAGGAAGGGAGAGGGTTGAGGAGCATTTTTTTAGAAATATGGCAGGGAGACCGTCAGGTCCAAGACTGAATTCATCTTTAAGTAGATTTAATTCGTTTTCGATAACATGGAAATCGACTGTACGAGGAAGAAATGGTCCAAGGGAGTAAAGTTTGCTGAATCGTGGATTTTTCTTGCCAGCAACCACACTGAACGGTGTCAGGCGTTCATATAGTGCGGAATATTTTATGTGAACTAGACAAAAGATTCTAAGATTCCATTCATTGAGTTTCTTCAAGATATTTTGACCCATGTTTTCGACCAATTCATTCCTAACTTCTTTCATTCCATAGCTCAGTAAGCAGTCTGAATTCATCAGAAGCTTTATTGGACTCTAGCTTCCATATCGCTTCCATACCTTAATCTCACTAATTCGGGTCAACCAAATTCGCTTTCGTCTTCGTTCAGTGTGCATGGTTAATTTTGCAATATAGCTGTATTTTAACTATCGTCGCCATTATACCCTAGAGAAGTATTATTTTCATATTCTCAATATATTCTCAACTATGGCGTCATTTCAAGTTGTCAACTTTCATTCAAGCTTCATAATCTGGACGTGTTCGATTAAATCATTCACGTCATTCAACAGCTCCTGAGCGATGCTCATGTGATGGTTGTTTTGGTTTAGATTCTCAGAACAAACTTTACTGACGCAGGTCGCATGCCTAAAATATCATGGAAAATGTCATGGCATGAGCCAATCGACGTGCCAATATCCACAGCGAATTCTCGAAGTGATTCGACAATTTGCTTCACTGTTTCACTGTTTATCCGTTGTTGGTGTTTTGGGACATCCAGGGCGGGAGTCGTAATTAGCATCGTTTCGACCTGCTGCGAAAATATTGTGCCACTTATAAAGATCCAGTCAGAGATGACTCCTCAAATTCCACAGTCAACATTGCGAATACGTTGAAGCACTTAATTTAATTGTTCACACAAAATTTAATACAGCTTCAGCATTGAAAGTGATTACCATACATCTATCCGAAGACAACGGAATAATCCGAAAACGTTATGAGTCTAAAGTGAGCTTTTAAAAGCCACTGGAGATAATCGGGTTGGAAATATGCATCCGATCTTCTGCGAAACACTGTCGGAGGAAAGTACTCGTATACTCGATGAGTGGGGTGTCAGCATTCATTACATCATTTGCGAGCTCAAAGCTGTGTACGAACGTATATATATGGGCCAAAACCTCCAACTTAACAGGATGACACAAATAGAGCTTGGTATCGAAAAAGATTTAACACAGAGTGACATGATCGTATCACCTTTGATAACATTTACTGGACGATTGGAGAAGTTTTACATACCATTTGTTAAACCTATTGCTAGCATATTCAAACGGCATTGACGAGATGTTAACAAAGTGCTCACAGTATTGAGGTCACTGAAATGAGGATAAGTATAAAACTATGTAGGTACATGCCACGGCACGTAGTAGCCAAAAAAGAACGCACTACTGCCGAAATCTTGGTTCGGCTTTCCAACGATATCAGAACGTGTCTTGATAATCTTGAATAAGGCTAGTCGAACGCTTTTTCAAAAAATCAAAAAGCCCTTATCATTCTGATCTTGCCACAGAAAAACTCTGCGTGCGATCTTTAATCATGCATTTTCATCGTTTTTCAATTTTGTTTGATAATGCAGCGTTCGAGCGCTCGGGCTTTTGACAGTGTTGTACCGACCTACGGTTAGCCTATGTCAAACGCCACCAAGGAATTTCTATAACGAAATGTGACTTCAGGCGCTCGGCATATTCAAATATCAGGCATATGACAGAATGCAAGCAATGTTTCTCAAATAACCCAGACACACATTCAGTGCACCTATACAAGCATTGTCAGCTGTCAAAACGCACGACCGAGTAGCCACTAGCTCGACTCTGGCGTTGAGCTCAAGCTTACGATATTTACGATATTAGCTGAAACAACGCTTGAGGTCGCATTCCGTGTTACTCCATATGAATTCATTGTTCCTACTCAGCTGTCAAAGCCCGAGCGCTCGAACGCTACATTGTGATACATCTTTAATAGTGAACTTGTTCAACCGCAAGAAACCTGTGAACAATGGTTTCAGCTTCGAACATGAAAAACCGCCAAAAAAATACGAATATATAGAATTGCAAGCATTTTTGGATGAAGATGCTTTGCAATAAAAAAAAAAACAACTCGCCAAGCAATTAGGCGTTGGGCTGTTTCCAATCGGCTACGAGAGATGAGAAAGATTAAGAAGACTGGTAGATGGGCACCACATGAGCTGAACGACAGGCAAACGGAAAATGGGAAAAGCACATGTAAAATTTTGCTCGCTCGGTAAAAAAGTATTCGCTTTTGCATCAGTGCATCATGAAAAGTTGATTTATTTTGACAATAACAAGAGCAAACGGCCCACCATCCACATCATCCCAAGAATTCAATTTTTTCTTAGCACACCTACATACTTCTAACGTTCAAGCTGATTTCATTGTTTTATCTGAAATATGGTTGTATGACTATGAATTATCGAGTTATAACATACCTGGTTATGATCAATATGCCAACTGCAACAATACATATAGCTCAGGTGGTGTCGTAGTATATATAAAAAAAGAATATCAATGCGAAATTACAAAACCAAATTTAACTAGTGCTGATGTTTTACAAATAAATTGCCATATTCTTAACCAAAAGTTCACTATTATATGTGTTTATCGCTTACATTACTTAAGCACGACAGTTTTTCTGGGTGAGATGAGAAGTCTCCTTCAAAACGTAAAGACGAGGAATCTATTGGTTGTAGGAGATATAAACATAGATATTCTAAAAAAGAACCCTGATACTGATAACTATATGCTTTTAATGTCATCATATGGCTTGCAACCGTTGATATTGGAGCCAACACGTATCACAGAAACATCACAAACATGTATTGATCATATATTTATACGGTTAGGAAAAACTTTTTTATATGAACTCACTGGTGAGGTACTAGATTATAAAATAACTGACCACTGCATGACTAATTTAAACATAGAAATGCCTAAATTAAATCCTAATGATAAATATATCCCCTTTCCAGTAGTTCGTAAAACTAATTTCCGGAATTTGATAACGCGCTTAACTTTTGAAACCTGGGATTCGGTTTATATTGAAAATAATCCTTCAATAGCCTATAATATCTTCATTAATATGTTGAGAAATTACATTACGTGTTGTACTGAAACAGTAAACTCAAGCTCCCATAATTTAAAACGTCTTAGGCCATGGATCTGCAGAAAACTTGTTCTCAAAATAAAACGAAAGAATGCTATTCGAAAAAAATGTTTGCGCCACCCAGGTAATAAAAAATTAAGAAAATATTACATAAAACTTAATGAACAGGTAAAAAAACAGGTTTATTTGAGTAAAGATAAATATTATAAGGATAAATTTGAGAACTGTAGAGGTAACATAAAAAAAGAGTGGAAAGTTATTAATAATATTCTTAACAGTCAAACTGATAAGGGAATTATTTCAAAAATAGAAGTTGAAAATTCGTTGATAACTGATCCAGTAGTCATTGCCAATCAATTTAACAAATTCTTCGTATCCGTAGCAACTCAGTCAAAGCCTCCCCCCCCCCACAAAAAGATTGTAATTGCAATTTACATGCGGACTTAGTAGATGAGATTTCCCAATGCAATACTTTCTTATTTAAACCATTTACACCATTGGAAATACATAAACAAATTATGGGCCTCGATAATAAAAAATCTAGCACTTCCGATAATATCACCAACTGTCTTTTAAAACGCATTTCACTGTTTATCGTCGATATCGTGTGCCATCTGTTTAATTTGAGTGTGAACTGTGGTGTATTTCCCTCTGCATTGAAGTCTGCTGAAGTTATTCCACTGTTCAAAAAAGGTAATCGTAATTTAATGTCTCAATATAGGCCAATATCACTACTTTCAACTTTTTCAAAATTATTCGAAAAACTTGTAAAAGTGCGCATAGTATCTTTCCTTAACAAAAATAACTTTTTTTGTAATGAACAATTTGGATTTCGTGAGGGCAGATCCACTGAAGATGCCATTCTGAAATTAAGTAGTGAAATCAATGAAGGCTTTAATAATAATAGTACTTCTGTAGTTCTTTTTGTTGATATGACTAAAGCATTTGATATGGTCAATCACAATATACTATTAGACAAACTGTACAAAGCTGGGTTAAGAGGAGTAATATATAAATGGCTTTCGTCCTATTTGTCTAGTAGAACTCAACGAGTAAAACTTAATGGAATCTATAGTAACGAATTAGAAATTAATGCTGGAGTACCTCAAGGATCGGTCCTAGGACCAAACTTGTTTTTAATTTACATAAATTTACATAAATTCATTCAACATTTTAGTGGTCGCATTACAGCTTTTGCTGATGATATCACTTTTTCTTATACAAACAAAAGCCTATTTGATTCAACAATACAGCTTAATAAAGATCTCCAAATACTACGGCAATGGTTTTCAAAGCATGAGATACTAATTAGCAAAAAAACTAAAATCATGATATGTAGCTTAAAAGGTCCTTGTACTAATGATTACTTAGTCACTTTTCACTCTGTCGATTGTAGAAAGTTATCGTTATGTGTTCATACCTGTGGAAGAACAAATTATTCCAAAGAATCTATCTGCAGTTCAAACTGCTTTGAAATTGAAAATGTTGAACATTTTAAATATCTTGGGGTCTTACTTGACAGAAACTTAAATTGGAAAGCACATATAGAAGATTTAAAAACATATATGTTATCAGTTACGCGCAAAATGTATCTTCTAAAATCGCACTGTTCAAAGAAAGTTTTACTGATGATATATTATGGACTTGCTCATTCCAAACTTCAGTACGGCATTACTAGTTGGGGTGGTGCTTATAATTGCACAACAAATACACTTAATAATGCACAAAAACACCTAATAAGGATTATTTGCAACGTCAATAGATTAACTAATAGTTGGCCTCTCTTTCGTAGCCTTGGGGTACTACCGCTAAATCATCTTTACGTTTACAAAGTTCTAAAGACATTCTTCCTACGAAGCGGTTATAGTGCTACTCTCAGAAGTTCAAATACTTACGGGTTAAGGATTAATAATTTGGCAATCGTAAACATTCCGATATCTAGGAAAACACATTTTTCTAAATTTTATACTACGGCAGCACCCAAGCTCTTTAACAGACTACCTTTCGAAATAAGGAAGCTTGTACAACCCTGTTTATTTTTGCGCAAAGTGAAGGAGTGGCTCTATAATATGGATAGTCCTACAATCAAATTATTGCTATGCTCAGCTTAAGGTCAATAAATAATCTAATATTGTGCTGGTTACTTTATCCATGTTTTTATCTTATTTATATGTTATTCTGACATACACATATATATAATTTTATTTATTTCTCTCCGTTGCTGTTGTATTTCTGTAGTTAATTATATCTGTATCTACCTCACCATGAAACTATTTGTAATATTTAATGATGGATCATTCGCCACAGCCATATGAGTGCTACTGAATGATTACCAATTCCTAAAAACTGTTAATACTAAGCTTAAATAATTTTGTTTTTTGTAAATCCTTATATACATTTGTATTATCAGTTCTGGAACTAATAAAAAAAAAAAAAAAAAAAAAAAAAAAATCACCTGGCAGAAAGACGATGCTCTGTGTTGGTTTGACCAGAGTGGTGTGACCTATTATGAGCTCTTAAAACCGGGGAAAACGGCTAAGACTAAACGTTACCAACAATTGACCGATTTGAACCGTTCGCTGCTTGAAAAAAGGCCATAATATCGAAAGAGGCCACGCCACGTTATTTTTTCTTCATCCATCAGATTTTCATATTTTTCATACTCCATCAAATACGGCAAGATCGGCTCATGATATTTTGGAAGCAATCGACTGGAAAGATCTACCACATGCGGCTTACTTACCAAACTTGGCTCCTTCTGATTACTATCAGTTTATTAGCAATTAGAACTTAATCTATGAAGAAGAGACTACCAGAGTTAAGCCTCCCTAGTTCTAGGTTCAGAAGGACTAGTTGTCTAATAAATTAACTCTTAATTTTACAAATGATCACGCAGAATCCAAAAGAGGCCCCCGCTTACCGCAAGTCTCTTTATATCTTATCCACTTTCAAATATGGCCTCTTATCTTAATGCCTCGGATATGGACGGATACAATGTTGACGACCCATATAAGCGAAACAATATGTGGTCCTAACATACCAGGTGCTGACAACCAACTGGAAAAAACCCTCGACTGCTACAGAGCAGATATAATCGCACTCCAAGAACTACGATGGGACCAACCAAGCAAAAAAAGGATGAAAAACTGTGATATCTGACGGTAACTGCTACAAGAAAAATAAAAAGACTCCGACAAAAAGTCTTAAGCTTCCGGCATGTAAGCGAAGGCCTCATAACAATCCGCATCAAAGGCAACCTCGGGAATATAAGCCTAATATGCGTTCATGCCCCTGCGAAAGAAAAAGATGATCGGCTCAAGGATGACTTCTATGGTCTCCTGTACCGAACGTACGCCCAATGCCCCAGTTATGACACCAAAATTGTACTAGGAGATTTCAACGTAAAACTGAGCAAAAAGGACATATTTGAGTATACCATAGAAAAACATAGCCTACACAACACGATCCAGATTGACCACGTTGCGATCGACGCCAGACACTCCTCCAGCATCCTAGATGTACGAACCTTCCAAAGAGCCAACATCGACACTAAGGTACGAATGAGGATATCAAGGATGCTACGGAGTCGAGAAAGAGAACAAGAATTTGACGTCGGAAAGCTACAATCGCAGGAGACCGCTAGGATCTTCGCCGATCGAGTCTCCTTTAACCTCTCGTAAAGTCCGGTGCCACCGGCACAATCCGCAAAACAACAGCGGAAGCATTGCCAGCGCTCCATCAGACACGCTGCCTCTAATGTGTTGGGTTTCAAACCGCCACCAGCTAGAAATCCCTGATTTGATGAGCAATGCAAACAAGCCCATGTAGCAAAGCAAATCGCTTACAAAGCCATGCTGCACAGACGGACGAGAGCCGCTCGTGGGCTCTACGAGCAGAAAAGGAGAGAGGAACACACGCTTTTAAGGAAGGAAAAAAGAGAGCACGAAAAGCGTGAGATCGTGAGATAGAGGAGATGAAAAGATGCTAACACAGGAATGACGTTCGCAAGTTTTACGAAAAAGTAAAACGAACATGCCGGGGCTATAAACCCAGAGCGGAAGACTGTAGGGATGAAGACGGACAACTAGTAGTAAAGTCATAGCGATGCTGAAAATATGGAAAAACTACTTCTGTAAACTGTATAACGGCGATGATATATCCGATACCGCTGTCAGGCAGAATTCGCAATGGATGAAGATACAAGAGAATTCCGTCCAATTAATCTAAATGAAATTAAGCTTGTTATCTCGAAGCCTAAAGCTAACAAAGCCACGGGCCCAGACGGCCTGACTGCTGAGCTATTTAAAGCTGCTGGACATGAGTTGGTAGGGCGCATGCACCAGCTCATCTGTAAAATATGGTCGAAGGAAAACATGTCCGACGAATGGAATCTCAGCATCGTTTGCCCAGTCCATAAGAAAGGAGACCCCTATAACTGCGCCAACTATAGAGGAATAAGTCTTCTTAAAATCGCGCACAACATCTTCTCTGCTGTACTGTGTGAACGCCTGAAAGCCTTGGTGGATAATATGATAGGTTCCTATCAGTGCGGTTTCAGGCCAAGCCAATCCGCAATAGACCACATTTTCACACTGGAAAAGACCCAAAAATTCCAAATCGACACACATCATCTTGTTGTCGATTTTAAAGCCCCATATGACAGTGTGCATAGAGACGAGCTATACAAAGTCATGTCTAGTTTTGACATCCCTACCAAGTTCGTCAGATTGCGTAGGATGAGAATAGAAATTTCTCGCTACTCCATTAAGTCGGTAGCGAATTAACCGAGACCTTCGATGTTAAAAAAGGTTTTAGGCAAGGTGACTGTCATGTAACTTCTTCAACATCGTGCTTGAAAAGATCATACGAGACTCACTGGCTAACACAAAAAGTACAATCTATTTCAAATCTGCGCAATTGCTTGAGTACGCTTATGACATTGACGTAATTGGTCGAGCACAGCGAGACGTCAATGAAATGCTCAAAAACATTGAAGCAGAATCGGCTAAAATGGGTCTTTCGATGAACGAGGGAATAACCAAATATATGCTGTCATCCAAAACAGACGCACAACACCGACGTCTTGGCCAGAGCGCCACAGTTGACACTACAAATTTGAAGTGGTCAAGGACAAGGGGTCTACCTTGGTTCACTAGTGACCAGCGACAACAACAGCAGCGCTGAGATCAAACGCAGAATAACTCTTGCCAACCGCTGCTTCTTTGGGCTCAAGAGGCAATGGAGAAGTAGAGCCCTCTCTCGAAAAACCAAGGTAGCACTATATAAATCACTGATCATCCCGGTCCTTCTTAATGAAAACGTATGAAGATGCCCTTGGTCGCTTCGAGAGGAAAATTCTGCGTTTAATCTATGGTCTCGTTTATATAAATGGAGAGTGGAGGAGAAGATTCAACCAAGAACTGTACGGGCTGTACAGCGACATCGGCCTAGTACGACGTCTCCGGATCCATCGTCTAAGATGGCTAGGCAATATAGAACGAATGGATAGCACAGCTTCGACCCGAAGAGTCTTCGAATCCAAGGACGACGCATCTAAGCTGGTGCACACAGATGGAAGGGGACCTTAACCAACTTCAAGTGCGGCATTGGAAACAATTGGCAAAAGATCATGCCAGCTGGAGACCCAGGTTCACATCGGACTGTAGCGCCTTCTAAGAAGAAGAAGATCTTAATTCCTTACAAAGAAATTCCTTAATTCAAACAGAGTGCAAAAGAAAATAAATTGTTTAATCTGCTCCTAGGTTCCTAATGATTCAAGAAATCTATGTTATAGTTTTATTAAGCCTGAAAATGTTCCAACAGAAAAATAAAAACTAAGGTCACTTATCCAAGGAATAACCCATAAGGTCTGCAGACTATATGCTATCAAACCGAAAAAGACTCTCCAATTATCTTAACATAGAAGAAAGTCTGATCTGTCCATGTCCTTCATTTGACACAAGAAGTCAAATAAAAATGCTTTAGTAAAACTTGCTTAACTAAAAGACAACTTTCTAAGACTTCCCATGAAAGACATATAAGGAAAGCAAATAATCCTTGTAAAATAAAAAAAATTGTATGAAATTTGTGTCGCAACAAAAGCACAAATGACTATTCATACAAAAGCCGTCAGACATATGAGAATCGATTTTACCATTGAGCTATCTAAAATCAAAACTTGTTACAGGCTGTACATGAGATTGTGGGCGTAGTATCCAACAATGACTAACTGCCACGGTCGAATTTACGAATCAGGGACAGGAAGGAATGTCAAGGGTTCATCTGTCTTAATGAACCACTTTGACAAATAACAATTTATAAATTGCTTTCTCCGAATATATTTAGATCATGTATTCTCGAAAACGATAGTCAGAGTTATGAACCACTTAAGATTGAATTTTTACATTCTAGTTTCCATTAGCTCGTGCCTTGGAAAATAAGCCAACAACAGCTCGTCTCCTTCATTATGAAACATTTGCCACATAACTCACCCTATACCTGACACCTTAAGCCTACTTAGCTCAACTTTTTCCCTGTTGTTCTCGCCCGGCTAGAAATCTTTTATTGTTTCTAAAATAACTCATTAAAAGCTATTAACCCTCACATTTTCCATTACAAAACACTTTATTCTTAATAGCTCTTGGATGTAATCCAATTAAAGAATCCTTCGTCGGCAACTAGAGCACTTGATTACCTACACAATACAACTCGAATGCGATATGGAACGAGGAGCACATTCCCGCTACAGGTATATTTACGGCATGACTTTCTCATAAATTAATTAAATTTATTGTTTTGATTGAACAAAGCCACTGGAGTGCGGATGGCTATGTCCCGAGGTGAAGACTTATTTCAATCCATCCCACCGCCTTCGCGTATGAAATAAAAATGTCGCCACAACATTGTCGCGGTTTATGTACTACAAACGCCTCTATACGAGCAAAGTGTATCTGATTCTCGAAACGACCCACCTCCAATTCTCAAAAAAGTAAAGCAAAAAAAAAAGTGAAAATAAAATCAGGAAAGTATCCCGAGGAGCATCCACGAAGCGGATAACAAACAAAAAGCCAAAAGAACCATCTTTCACGTGTGACTCTGGTTGGCCATTCTATTTTTGGGAACTTGAAAAAAAATAAACAAAAAACAAAAAGAAACCACAAAAAAGCAACTAACAATTCGGCCATTAATTTCTGTGTGGCAACCATGGACTGTGGCTCTAGTAGACTGCGGATCACATATGTGTACACGGTCATGTGTTGAACCTTCAGGTTGACAGAATTTTTTTTTTCACAATCATTTTATTTATTTATTTGTTTTTTTTTCAACGTTTGGATTTTTGTTTCGAAATTCAAGCGCCATTTAGCATTTTTCGACATTTGTCCACCGCGTTAGAAATGAGCTTTCTGCTTCTTTCAACCCTGGACATAAATGATTCCCGAAATTAACTGACAAATAAAACAACTTAAAAATAAATAATACTTACAGAGCAGTAACTGTTACATTAGCTTGGATGCCCAGTGGGATCCACTTCATTCAATTATAACTAAAATTAACTTTTTTTTAGGAACTTCCTTTGACATTGTAAATCTATGACCGACAGCTGCAATGTTGTGTTTGGACATTTCTCTGTGGATTTTCTCATGTCGGAATCTTTCTCTTCGAATATATGTATATTTAAAAAAAATATATATTTCCAAACAATAAATAACGGAAGTATTTTTGGAAGGCAAATTCTTTTTAAAAAAAGAAATGTCTTCGAATATTTAATTTTAAATAAAATTCTATTTCAAGGAGATGGTGTCGTTGCAGTAAAAAAAGATGAAAAATGTCTTTTGGGACATTCTTTTTTATGACTTCCAAATATTTAATTTTAAAACTCAATTTGAAGAATTAAAATTCTTTGGTTCGTCATGACAATTTATTTCTTTAAATTCGGAAAAAATTTTGCAAGCGTTCTAGAAACCTTGGAAAACAATAATATCGGAACGTTACCTCTACCAACACCAAAGGTATTGTACCTATAGTTTCAAAATTGTAGATTTGCAAGCAACATACTTTATTTATTCTAAAAGACTAGAGCCTGCGTACATTTAAGTCCCCAGGCAAATAAGGCTCAGTTATCATTTTGCTTTCGAAAATTCAGGCATTTCATTTCATTGTTGTCTGACTTGGATGGTAAAAGCTAACTAAGGCCTCGCAGGGGTAACATCTGCCCGACGGTGGTTCCACAAAAAGCGAGAAGAGCCACTGCAGACGAACACCTTGTGGCTCTCTAAGCAAGTCCTATCTCCACCTCCTGCCACCTAGGGACTCCCTCTGGGAGTTACTAATGGGGTAGGGCGAATGGCAAGTTTCCTGCGCCAGAAAATAGGATTATCGATTGGGCTACGGCCTAGTAAGCCGTACTCGTAAAAAAACCAAATCACTCCGAAACAAGCAAAAGTCTCGGATGAGGATAGATACACTGTTCCTCAGCAAACGTAAAACAAACAAGGACAATGAACTTCGGCTCTGCACGTGGAATGTGAGGACTCTTAACAGACCACGTGCATCAGATGTCACTCGCGGAGGCCTTTGACTGCTACACAGATATGACCGCAATCCAGTAAGTGCGGTGGGATGGGCCGGGCAAAAGGAGGATGAAAAGCTGCGACTTCTACTACGGCGATTGTTATAGGGGGGAAAGCAGCGCTTATTCGGATGTGGATTTGTTGTTCGAGGCAGACATAGGCAAAAAGTTTTGAACTTTAAATTCATAAGCGAGCGCCTCCTAATAATCCGGATCAAGGCTAAATTCGGCAACATTAGCCTGATTTGCGCCACGCTCCAACAGAGGACAGGGGTGATAACAGCAAAGATTACTTCTACGATCTCATTGAAAGAACATATGATTAATGCCCGAGTTACGGCACGAAGATCATTCTAGGAGATTTTGATGCACAGCTGGGAGAAGAGGAAATTTTTGCCAGAGTCATCGGAAAACACAGCCTACACGACAACACATCCGGAAACGGACTCAGGCTCGTGGACTTTGCCTCGGGGCAGAACCTCTCTGTAGTGGTTCCCACACCTCAACATCCATAAAGGGACCTGGCGGTCCCCAGATCAATCAACCGTCAACCAGGTTGATCACATTGCGATTGAAGTCAAACACTCCTCCAGTATTCTCGATGTTCGAACCTTCTGAGGAGCCAACTTCGACTCGGATCATTACCTTGTTGCAGCCAAGGTAAGAACACGGATGTCAAAAAAACAGCGAAGTCGAGAAAGAACACCAGGGTTTGATGTCAGGAAGCTACAATCGCAAACGACCGCTCGGAACTTTGCCGACCGAGTCTTCCAAAAACTCTCTGAAAGTTCGACACCGCATGCACTGACAATAGAAGAAGACTGGAAAATTTGTCAAATAGCCATCAAAGAAGCTGCCACTGATGTGCTGGGTCTTACCACACCACCCAGGAAAAACCCGTGGGACGACGAGTGCAGACAGGCCAATGCAGCCAAACAAGACGCCTACAAGGCAATGCTGCTTCGAAGAACGAGAGCTGCTCGTGAGCTCCACGAACAGAAAAGGAGGGGAGAGAGCCGGCTTCTCAGAAGGAAAAACAAAGAACATGAGTAGCGCGTGGTCGAGGAAATGGAAAGGTGCTACAGCAGGAATTTAGTCCGAAAATTTTACCAGAAAGTAAAACATTTATCCAGTGGATATAAATTTCTGACTGAAGCCTATCGGGAGTCTATGCTGAGAATTTGGAAGAATCACCTCTGCAGACTGTTAAATGGCGACGAGGATCCAAATACCGCTGTCAGGCAGAATACGCCACTCAATCTAGACGACAATTATTCCGTCCCCCCCCCCACTCTGACGAAGTCAAGATAGCAATATCGAAAATTAAGTCGAACAAAGCCTGTCTGCGGAACTGTTTAAAGCAGCTAGGGATGATCTGGTATGACGCATGCACCAGCTCATCTGTAAGACATGGTCGGAGGAAAGCATGCCCGATGGAATCTCAGTGTCGTTTGCCCGATCCATAAGAACGGAGACCCTTTGACTGCGCCAACTATAGAGGGATAAGCCTCCTTAACATCGCCTACAAAATCTTCTCTGCCGTTTTGTGTGAACGCCTGAAAGCGTTCGTCAATAGCCTGATCAGTGTGGTTTTAGGCCAGGCAAGTTTACAGTAGACCAAATCTTCACACTGCGGCAGATGCTGGAAAAGACACAAGAAATGCAGGTCGACAGTCAGTACCTATTCGCCGACTTCAAGGCCGCTTATGACAGCGTGTATGACGTGCAGAGACGAGCTATACAAAGTCACGCTCCGTTTTGATATCAATACCAAGCTCGTCAGATTGTGTAGGATGACGATGGAGAACTCCCGCTGCTCCATCAAGGTCGGCAACGAACTTACCGAGACCTTCAATGCCAAAAAAGGGTTTAGGCAAGGCGACGCCTCTCATGAAAGACCAACTTGGCTCTATATAATACTCTAATCATCCCATGGTGCAGAAGCATGGACGCTGTTAAAAACGGACGAGGAAGCTCTTGGTCTTTTCGGGAGAAAAGTTCTGCGTGCGATCTTTGGTCCTATTTGCCTTGATGGCATCTGGAGGAGAAGTATCAATCACGAACTACATGGGCTTTACTGCATGTGTCTGGTTAAGCGTCTACGGATACAACGCTTAAGATGACTAGGCCATGTAGTCTTTGAATCCGAGCCATTGGGACAACGCAACAGAGGCCGCCCTCGACTTAAATAGCGCACACAAGTTGAAAGGGCCTCAACTAACTTGGTGTGCGAAATTGGAGAAGGCTGACAGGAGATCGCGCCGATTGAAGACGATTGTTGGTTGAGGCCCAAACCCACACCGGGCTGTAGCGCCATCAAAAGTAGAAGAAGAAGTTATTTGACTCATAGCATGGGCTTCGTACATCACTACCAGATAAAAGGAGTAACCGCTAAACGACCGAGTTTTTAACATTTTTCTACCTTCCAAAGCTGGGGTAGGGAATACTTATGCAAAGGCTTTCCTGTCTGTTCGCCTGACTTGGCTGTATTATAGAATCTATGATTCTGAGCTCAAAGCAACTGGTGTCAGAATCCTAGCTACAGTGGTTCTTGAGATCCAGGTACACGTTTGCGAAATTCAAGGTAGAAGACCTAGAATTGTAGCTTGTCTCCCAGCGAGCTGATCG
The DNA here is from genome assembly GCA_958301585.1 of Merodon equestris. Lineage (NCBI taxonomy): Eukaryota > Metazoa > Arthropoda > Insecta > Diptera > Syrphidae > Merodon > Merodon equestris. The sequence continues at coordinate 114,191,814 of OY284416.1, forward strand.
CATCTTGTTTTTTGGTTTTACACATATTCATTTTTAATAATTTTTCTTAGAATTAAGACGTAAGACGCTAGACAAAAATTCTTAAATCTTTCTTAACCTACCCTTTCTTATGTAAGCTTGCCATTGGCGCTCAGCAGGCTTTGCCTTGAAGGAACCACAAGCACCGCTAGCGAATTTCACTGAAACCATCAAAAGCGTTTCTGCTGTCGGACGACTTCCCCTCGATCTCGGCACGAAACCGACCTACTGACATGTTGCGGTCGGGATCGAGAAGGCAACATAAAGTTCGTAGAGGTACCTCGACAACAACTGGAAGATTGGCCTGAATCAGCCCAAATTGATCCAAATAGAGAAAAGCTTCTGGGGGACACAGCCGTTAAGGAGCATCCTCTCGTGCTACAAGTAGTTGAGGTAGTAAGCCTTAGAGACAAGATTATTATTGCCTTTGCAAAGTAATAATGAATCAATTTAATCAGAAACTTGTCCACCCGTAAATCCTAGCCCTATTTTATAGGACCCCATTAGGATAAAATTTCGTGTAATCAGAGTCGGGTGCTCTGTGTAGTCTTGAAGACAAGCCTTAAGACTCTGTCCCTTAAATACTCGAATCCTTTCCATTAAACTGGCCCTTTAGTTGAACCACGTTGGACACTCATAGGCAATCATAGTTCTCAATGGGGCAGATTACTCTGGAATCAAGATACTGTGAGACAGCCATCTTATGTTTGTTAAAATACCAGCCTATTCAGTTCGCCGGACGTCTAGTCTAAAAATTGAGAAATTGTGTCAAATTTTTCTAGTGTCCCGAGAGGCCCAGACAATGGAGTAGTAAATAAAATAAATTTTGATTTCTTAAAGATCATCTTCTAGTCACCACAATACTGCTGACTTCTCTAGAAGAATGACAATGACGTCCGTGTACGCAATCGAGTGGTGAACAGAAACTATTGTAAATGATAGAAAATATCGGCGAATCCACCGCGTCCTGTTGCAGCACCTTTTTAATTCCTTATATTTAAGTAGAGGTCACTTTGGCAATAATTTTCACAACGACCTTTCTACCGGTCTACGAGTATATGACAAAAATCAGGTATGGCAGTGGTTTACGACTTGTAATAGAGACCTTTAACCTAATCATAAGCTTTTACCAATTCCGTCGTGCATTTGTTTTTGCGTTTGCTCCATTGGATATGCGATGCAAGTTTCAATGCGGCATGAATAGTGTCATGCCCCGATCTTGAACCAATTCAGTTATCCTGAATGGTTTTATTGTCCTCAATTCATTAAAACAGGATTCTACTGGACCTTGCTGACACTCGGAAATAAACTTATCGACCGAAGATTTGCTGATTCTGAGGTTTCTTTATCCCTTATGAAGATTGACATTACCACTTTCTGTAATCGACATTATTCAGTGCATTGTTAAGAAGGATGGTATAGATCTCTATAGCCACTGTTGGAGAGTGTCTAAATACAACTTTCAATTTACTGTCGGTTCCCGCGAATTGAACAGTGCGACGGTATCATTTGCCATACAATTGTAACTGAACCCTGCGAAACCATGGTTCTCTGATCGCTCGTGATCGATATCATTTCGAAGGTAGAAGTGATGAAGTAGGATCCTGTTTCCCAGTTCGCGGTTTGATCTGTCAATCACCCCTTACATTTCCTGGACGACAGCTCTCATCCTCGCAACCCTTCCCCTAGGAATCTTCGATCATGAAGAAATCGTCATCCAAGACAGACCTCTCCCAATCAAAGCTGACTGTTTTTATCAGGCGTTCATAGACTGACATTCTCAGAATCTTCCGAAAGTAAGACAACACGTAAATGATCTACGCCAAAGCGATCGAGGCTTTTTAGTATATTCCATTAGTCTTTGAATCGTTTCAAGCTGAAAAGTTGTCATTTTCCTTCAGATACTGTCTTTTAAGATTTCCAGGGCCCGTGGCTTGTTAACTCGAATTCAAACTTAAAATAACTCCACAAGAAGAAATCTGGAGGCGCGTCTGGAGGATTGTCTGACTTGATCGCGGAGAACAGTCAAAATCAACATTTTTCGAAACTAGACGACCTAGGAACAAAGGACGCAATAAAAAGTTCGTAGCTCTTGATGTGTGAACTGGGCGCAGTCTTGTTGAAACTGAAAGTTATCCATGTCTATCACTCAAAATTGGTATAGAAAAATATTTTACCACGGCCCACTCTTCGTTGATGGTCACGCCTACTTCTGCATGGTCTTCGAAGAAGAACGGTCAAATGATTCTTTCGACGCAAAATTTCAGCACTAACCATATTATTCGGTAAACGTTGGGCTTTACAGCCTCAATAACAGATCGCCTCGGGCGACGTTGACCTAGATGACTGTCATTAGGAAGATTGGTATGGACTGAAGGCGCATAACTCACTCGATATTCTACACGATAGACACGTTGCGTTTTCAGACTTGGAACATGTTCTGAATGTAAAGCTGCACGAAAACACAGCCAATCTGAAAACCGATGGGAGGCAATCTTCTCATGATCTATATGGATTTGAAATTCATGTGTCTTTCCGAAGACGTATCTACAGTCACTCTTGTGCTGTAAGTTAAACTCGAGCCTTTTCAACGGTTTGTTCAAATAGCCTAACTATTTAGTCTTTTTTAATCTTTCGCGCCTAACAAGGCTGAAGTCGCTTTATATTTCGCACCCATTCGATCCTAATATATAAGTAGTGGATTGGACCCGAGGTATTTTCTTTCTCATCTTTCCTCCTGAGAGATACTACACATTTTCGCTGCATAAGACGAATCCAAAAATGTGACTATTATTGATTCTTAGTCTATGGCAATATACCAGGCCACGACGGGAGGGCTTTATAAAACGCCTGTTGCCGCAGATCTGGCAATGCCCTAATGGAGATGCATGGAATGACACTGAAAGAAAACGTCGAATGCAAGATGCCGCCAAAAGTGCGCAAGAACGAGGATGTTGGTGGTGGATAGGGATAAGCTACGTCCAGAAGAAATCAACGCTTTCTTTGGATCGAACAGGGTAATGACTATTGGTGCTATCTGCTCGCCCAGCTGCGCGAAGTACGTCAAGAACAAAAACGCCACAGAGTTTCGCGATCAATACCCTAGAGCGGCACAATGCATTTTAGAAAATCACTATGTGGACGATATTTTAGACAGCGTAGACACGCTCAATCCAAATTTGAATGTCGAGCTCGAAATGGCAACCGAAAGAATGTTGGGCATGTGGTGATTCATATTCAAAGTATCGAAGTGCTACAGAAAGGAAGATGTACTACTAGGAAACCAACGACCTATGAAGAGAGAGGTGCTAAGTCTGGTGATGACAATGTTTTGGCTGCATTTAGATCATCGACGGTACTGCCAGTTGGTGGCCTTTCATGTTAGCGAAACAGTTAGCTGACAAATGTAACAGACTGGCGTTGGATTCCCACTGCAGAAAACGTGAACGACGAGGCTACGAAGTGGCAAAGAACTCCTGACTTCACCAGTAATAGCCGGTGGCTCAATGACCCAGAATTTTTAAAACTGGATCCAACTTGGCCACGTGAGACAGTCGAAAGGGGCTCATCAACAGATGAAGATTTGCGTACCCAATATGTCGGCCATCACACTGATAATAATTTCCGATGCAAACAGTTCATATCAATAGGAGCTGGGCACTTTTCAACCTGGAGGAAAGTTTTACAACTGCAGTGGTGATTAAGTTTGCACACATCTGGAGAAATACAATTCACGTTTATACGTCGAAACATAACAAATCATCGCAACATGAAATCCAACTCGCTGAAGTCATGCTTTGGAGAGAAGAACAAGGCAACTAATTCATTGAGAAGATAATGCTACTTTCGAAGGAAGTACTACTGCAAGGTCTATCTATTAACTCTCTCCTTATTTGCATGACAAAGGATTACTGAGACTCGGTGGCCGATTCATGCTTCCAAACTATTGGGACCCCTATCTAAGAGTCAGTATATAACCCACCTTATTGTTCTTGATTACCATTATAGATATCGACACGCCAATCATGAAACTGTGGTGAATAAGATCAGGCAGAAATTCTGGATCCCGAGGCTTAGAGCAGTTCTATACAAAGTACGCCGTACTTGTGAAGCTTGCATGAATCGTCAAGTGCAGCCATCGCCACCGAGAATGGGATGCCTTCCATCAGTACGCCAACATCGTTCTATCTCCAGTTTACGTACGTCGGCGTAGACTACTTTGGGCCGCTGCTCATATCCGTACGGCGCAGCACTGAAAAGAGATATGCCGTATTATTGACTTGATTAACAACTAGAGCGATCGATTTGGAAGCAGCTTACTCGGTATCGACCAACTCCTGCATCATCGCTATTCGCAATTTCATAGCCTGGCACGGTTTTCCTCTCGAGCTGTGGAGTGACAATGGCACGAGCTTTAAGGGCGCGGAACGAGAACTAAGCGAAGCTCTCAACCTGATAAATAGAGATGAATTGGTGAGAGTACTTACGAGTTCTTTTACGAAATGTCAGCTCATACCAGCCTCACCTCACATGGGAGGGGTCTGGAAGCGCCTAGTACGATCGGTAAAGGACATGCTCTACAAAGTATTACCGTCACGTAACATGAACCTCTCCGAGTTCTACCTGAAAGGAGCCCCTCCCCACGCCAACGTCTCCTGGCTCAAGAAATACTTTCTCGACCATTACTCCATAACAATCCTTCGGTGTGCTGAACTTCACCAAATCAACCCCAACAACCCAAGTCGGTTTAAATTCGTTGTTCCCTCGAAATATGCGTGGCTCTTCTCAAACCCCTTCAATGACGTCCTTACCATCGGAAACCTAAAAATATCCAAGTGGATTTCACCTAAACCGGATCTCAACAGCAGAAGCAGCAATAACAGCAATATGAATAGTAATAGCATTAACAACAGAAATAGAATTAATATACCTAAATCGAAGCTCAAAAATAATATTAATAATAAGCCAAACTCCTCAACTAATAATATCAGGCACAAACCCATCCCTTCCAACACTTCGCTTTCCTCCATAAGCCAGAATTCAACAAATCGTCATTCGAAACGAAATAAGCATCCCAACCCTCTCCCTAACCCCGGCGACAACTAGAGCTTCAAGACGAATCTCTTTCCTAACTTCACACACCCCTCCATTTCTAATGTACAACCTTCTTACTCTGCTCCTCCCAAACCTCAACGTCAAAGGGTTTCCTTCAACCCGACCCCAAGCCCGACCCAGACCCCGTACCAAATACCCCTACCGAATTCTTTTCCCAATTTCGACCTCAGATCAGGAGCAAAATACCCAAATTTCCGCAGTTCCCATATTCTCAACCCCACACCATGCTCCATCTCCAAATCGAATTCCATCTCCTACAACACAACCACCCTTCTCACCCATCTCTACATCAACAGGTCCCTCCATAACAGATCCTTCTTTTATCTCCTCTCAATCTTTTATCGACCCCCTTCTGCCCCCCACAGTCAAACTTACCCAGCAAACCGCTAACCCCGTCGAATGTCGTTATGCTCTCTCTCAGTCAAGAGATAAAAAAACATACGAAAACATCCGTCTCTTCCTAGCTTATTTCCATGATAAGTCAGACTCGGTTTGCTACGAAGGGAAAACTAACACAAGCGTAAGGGTATCAATCGAACAGGAAGGTCTTCCTGCTGATTTCGCTAGCCTCAAAAACCTCTTCATAAAATACCACGAATTCTTCAATATTTCCCCTCAAAAAGTCTCAAATGATCTCGAAACTTTCCGGCAATATATACACTCAAAGCGGATATCGCACCTCCAGCGTAGCCGAGCTGACCACGATAGGTTTTTTCGTTCCTAATTATCGCCATCCCCCTGTCACCCATACTCTCGAAAACCCAAGCTTTCCTGCAACAATCACATGCTTTGCCCTTTGATGTCTTCGCGTTGACTGAAACGAACCTGATCCACAGCATAAATAACCTCGAACTGTTCACATCAAATTTTAATGTTTATCGTGATGACGAACTCAGCCGACCCACTGACGGTTGCCCTTGTCGAGGCGTTCTACTAGCCGTCCTTAATACAATTGACTCTTCCCTTATTGCAGTATCATCCTTCCCACTTCTCGACTTTGTTTCAATTAAGATTGCTCTACCCCAGAAGACACTATACATCATTTGTTTCTACATGTTGCCCTCACAACCTATTGAATCCTATCAACTCGCCATCAACACAATCGACCAAATATCCGATTTAAGAAACCCTCAAGATGAAATCCTTGTTTTCGGTGACTTCAACTTTCCTCATCTTAAATGGAACCAATCAGACGATCAATCGTTTTACACTGCCACCAATCCCACTACTGCCAAAGAATGTCTTTTCATGGATGGCGTCCTAAACTTAGTTAGTGGCGTCCTAAACTTCATGGGTAGACAACTCGACCTCATATTCACAACCGATCCTCTCAACTCTTCTGTTTAACTTTGTCCCCTTTCCCTTTCAACCATCGATAACTTCCATCCTCCCCTCCTCCTTTCCTTCTTTCACGATTCTCCATCAGAGAATAAACCCCCTACAGTTCTGGCCTCTTACGATTTCCACAAAGCAAAATTTCATCTAATCAATGAATACCTTTAGAAAGCCCCTCTCAATTTTGATAACCTAACCGTAAATGATGCAATATCCATACTCTACAGGGAAATATTTTACTCTATCTCTCTTTACGTTCCCGTTTCACAACGCAAAACTTCGTCCACCTCCCCACCCTGGTACAATCGCAGGCTCCGTTCTCTAAGAAACAAAAGAAATAAGCAATGGACAATCTTCCTTCGTACTCAATCATCTAATGACTTTTCTGACTACCTGGGCAGCTATCTCCACTTTACCGCCCTTCACAACTTCCTCTATCAACGCTATTTAACTGAAACGCAAGCCAATCTTATAAACGATCCAAAGTCCTTCTTTAAGTTTGTTAACTACAAAAGAAAATCTGATGGCTATCCTACCTCCGTCTCCTTCCACGATCAAACCTCGAATGACCCCAATATTATCGCCAACTTTTTCGCCACCTTTTTTAAACAGTCTTTCACCGACGACTCGCTTGCTCCAGACTTCTCATACTTTGATTATCTACCAAATTTTTCCCTTGGACAATTTCTTCCACACACAGTCGATTCTCATGTCATCGAAAACAAATTAAATCTACTTAATGATGAATTCACTCCTGGACCCTACGGTCTCCCTGCCATATTCCTAAAAAAATGCTCCTCAACCATCTCTCGCCCTCTCTCGAAAATCTTCACTCTATCCCTATCCCAAGGTGAATTCCCCCGCTTATGGAAAACCTCATTTATCACCCCTATACACAAAAAAGGTCCGAAGAACGTTGTTAACAACTATCGTGGCATTGCCAAACTGTCACATATACCCAAACTCTTGGAGAGTATTTTGTACGAAACCCTAAGTTTTCGCTGCAAGTCTTTAAAAATCGCTATTACAGTGTTCGTCTTAGATCTGCCTTCTCTAACCCCTTCTTAGCTTCCTCCGGCGTCCCCCAAGGCTGCCACTTAGGTCCACTTCTTTTCGTTCTTTCCATAAACGATCTTGAAATGGTGATCAAATACTCCCACATCTCATTATACGCCGACGACACCAAGTTCTTCAAGACCATTTCCTCCAGTCATGACTCTTCCCTTATTCAATCTGATCTCAACAGTTTTTCCATCTGGTGTTGCAAAAATTGCTTAGAGCTTAATATTTCCAAATGCCAATCAATTACCTTTTCACGTAAACGAATCAAACCTCCTCCTCGTCTCTACTTCCTCAATAATCAACCCATCTCCACGGTTCAAGTCATTCGCGATCTTGGCATATTATGTGACCAGGAGCTAAATTTTCGCACACACATCGATGAGATAATCCTTAAAGCTAATTCTGCACTCGGTTTCGTGAAGCGATGGTCTAAAAAATTCTCGGACCCTTACGTTACCCGATCTTTTTACATAACCTTTGTCTCGCTAAGTGTGGTCTCCTTACCAACAAACCCACATTTCTAGAATCGAGAGCATCCAACGCCGATTCCTACGTTTTGCTCTTCGAGGTCTCCCCTGGGGCAATCCTTTGATTTTACCACCCTACCAAGACCGCCTCAAACTAATCAAGATGAACACGTTGGAAGTAAGAAGAATTGTATCTGACATTCTGTTCATCCATCGGCTCCTTTCAGGTACCATTGACTGCGTGACCCTCTATAACTCTGTCTCTATCAACACTAACCCCCGCAATGTACGAAATCCCCGTCTCTTCTATCTACCCGCCCCCGTACTGCCTATGGCTCCAATGAACATATTTCTCGTATGCTGGGAAGTGTTAATTCGAATCCTTACTTCGATTTCAACCTCAGCACTCGATGCCTAAAAATCCGCCTTTTTAACCACCCTCCCCTCTCTCCCGTTCTCCCTAGCTAGTAAGTGAGATTAGGTTAAGATTAGATTAAGCTAGCTTGAATTAAGCCCAATAAATGGGGGCGTTCGCCCCGACGAAAATTAAAATGATGAACTTCTGCGTGCCGCCCTGATGGAGGTGGAGATGATAGTGAACTGACGACCGCTCATATAAAGGGTGGTCCAACGAAAACGCACGATGATAATTGTAAACAAAACAAAAAGTTTTCAGAGAATTATCTTAATATTTTTTATTATGATAGAAGGATCTATGACAATTATGTGTGAAACAAAATATCGGCCAAATGCTCGCCACGGCTTCGGTGACATACCTCTATCCGATGGTCCATATTTTCAATGACTCTGAGACATAATTGAGGTTCAATGTCGTTTATGTGCCGAATTATCTCATCCTTTAGCTCTTGAATTGTTCTTCGGTTATTGACGTAGATTTTGTCTTTTAAATATCCCCAAAGAAAAAAGTCCAACGGTGTCAAATCACATGACCGTGGCGGCCAATTAACCATCGCCACGACGTGAGATAACACGGCCATTGAATTTCTCGGGCAAAAGAGCCATTGTTTCGTTGGCTGTGTGGCAAGTGGCACCATCCTGTTGGAAGCACATATCGTCCAGGTCCATATCCTCAATTTCTGGCCACAAGAAGTTCGTTATCATCTCGCGATAGCCAACACCATTCACGGTAACTGCTTGGCCGACCTCACTTTCGAAGAAGTACGGCCCGATGACGCCGAGAGCCCATAAACCGCACCAAACAGTTACTCTTTGTGGATGCATCGGCTTTTCAGCAATCACTCGTGGATTCTCATTTGCCCAAATGCGGCAATTCTGCTTGTTAATGAATCCACTGAGGTGAAAGTGTGCCTCGTCGCTGAAGATGATTTTCTTCGTAAAGTCACCATTCACTTCTGTCTGTTCAACCAACCATTCGGCGTATTGACAACGCTTGAAATGGTCAGTAGGCTTCGGCTCTTGAGTCAATTGAACCTAGTAAGCATGTAAAGTCAAATCTTTATTCAAAATCAGTGATGTTCAATTGTTGGGCACGACGACGAGTCGAGGTTGACGGCTCTTCTGCCACACTATCGCGAACAACAGCAATGTTTTCCGCAGAACGAACTGGGCGAGCATGCACAGGTGTTTTCACATTTCCTACAGACCCGGTTTGCTGAAATTTGCGCACAATTCTACCGATTGTGGACACATTTGGTCGATTATGCTTCTTCTTCTTCTTTTCCTTTTTATCCCGGCGTCGTTATGGTCAGAAGTGTAGGACCATAACCTTCCCACTTAACTGCATTCCTACTGGTCCGCTTGTGGGGACCAATCTTAACGCGCTGCTCAATTGTGTACCTCTCCATGGTTGAATTTGTCAAGCACTGAAACAAAGAAATGTCAAATTAAGCTGGGCAAAAAAACTTGACGTTAAGGTGTGACTCACAATTAACATCGTGCATTATGGTTGGACCACCCTTTACATACCTCAGTCATGAAGGGCATCTCTAGCGAAGCGAAATCTCATAAAAACTGTATGGAATACAACTGCGCAGAAACTGGCTGCTTGCAACAGCTTGCTAATTCATTCTGGAAGAGATGGGTTCGTGAATATCTACCTGTTCTTACTCGAAACCGATAGAAGTTGACGACATCGTAAACATAGTTGACAACATAGCCCAAGGAATTGTTGGCCTAAGGGAAGAATCGTTGCAACTAACAAAGATTCAGATGGTAGAGTGAGAAGCACCTTAGTAAAGACAGCTGTTGGATTATACACGAGACCTGCTACAAAGAATGATGCTACAGAAGATAGATGTCTATCGATTGCAGGCTAGGGTAGGTCTTCGAGCGGACATACCCTTGGAGGAGTGTTACGACAGATCTGGCAATGTCCTAATGGAAATGTTACGAGGAAATGCATGCAATGAAACGTCGAATTTTCGAACTTTCTGGCGGCAAGTTGGCGGTTGGAATTTCTTTTCAAATGTTGGATCGAAGAATCGGGTCATTATACTTATTATGTCCCTAAGGCCTCTCAATTAACGTTTCCTTGGGTGCGATTGGTCTGTCAAAGTAACCAACTCCCCATTTGGTGTCCTTGGAAATTGGAGACTAGTGTACTTACCATGCCCCGACAGCTCTACTTTGCATTTTTTTGGCATAAAGCTAAAGTAAATTGGTATGAGCTTGAACTCAGTCGACAAAATATACAAATAAGAAAGGAACCTCTGACCATTGTCATCAATTGATAGGTGCAGCTTTTAAGGTAAGCCTAGGTTGTCCGGTTAAAATTCAAAAGGACAGGAGGTTTTGCTTGTTCTTTTCATGTTCTTTTCAAAGGTTTTAAAGATATCCCTCGCTGAAAAACAAGCACTTGATCGATGTTAAACAAACCTAACTCGATCGACTTATGAAAGCCATATGCGTATCTTTCTCGGTATACATAACTCCCCATTTAAAGTAGTCGCCGGTTAGGCCACCGCCGATCACCTGTACCACCACTACATCAGTCACCTCATTACGAAACCATCCAACACTCAATGCTCCAATTTAAGAGTCAAGCAATTCAATCTCAACTCATTTACACCCAAGCCACTGGCCGCCCATAACCCATTGCAACCCTATTACATGACAAACTTAAATAACCCACATCACCTTGCCCCATCACCTGAACCGTTCACATATGGCCGACTAGTTCAATGTCTCAATGCAACTTTTTCATACTCCCACTTATAGGTACAGTGACATACCCACTCGTAACCACTGAGCACGGCTTGACAAGCACCAAACTCCAGGGTCACTGCATTTAGTTAGTGAAAAAAAAACAAAAAACCTTTTAAGTGTTACCAAATTGAGTGCGTTATTTTAATGAACTTTTTTGTTGTTTTTACTATTATTTCCGTGCAGTTCCAGCTCGCCAAGCGCTTTTATGCGAGCTCGTGCTCATAAGAAATGAAGCAATTAACCCGGCCGGCAAGGGAATGCCTGCTTAATGCATTCATAGAGTTTCTCTTCAAGTTGTCACCGTGCTTTTTATATTTAAACACGAGATAATCAAAACCACGACGATGAAATAAAATATAAATCTTTAATTAAATATCGATAATGAGCTCCATACAGCGATCGATCGTAAAGCTTAAACCTCTAACAATGGGATCGCACAGAATACCGATTCTGGTCTTCATCGATGAAAAGTGGTTCTCGAATTATGCAAATTATCATTTGTATTTGAAGCTTTGTAAGAACCGATTATTGGATTCCGAATCATTTATTAATGAGCTGAGTTTAATGGGACACGGTGCATTGGGACATAGTCAAAGTGGTTTTCGAAGAAAAGCCTTCAAGCAGCCGAGAAAGCTTGGCAAGTGGAAATTTACTCGAATCAATAGGCAACGGTTTCTGGTTTAAATGCTTATAATATGATAAGCAATGGGTAATAAAAAACAGACGAACAGGTTGTTGACGCGCAACCTGTCACTGGTTAATATTTTCTATTCCGGTATATGTCGCAGGTATCGTAGGCTAATATACCCAAATGAAAGTCAGAAACATGGAAATCTAAATGATGCTCATTCTCAGAGATTTTATCTGAGCTGAGTTATTTAGAACCAGTCGAATGGATATCCAAGTATTTCTAGAGAAAGTTGGACACAAAGTATATAAGTCACGAGGTAGAGTCTCATGTTCGCTTCGAAGCTATGAAATATGGAGGCATATAAAAAGGGCGACGCGAATGAACTTAACCCTCATAATTCTCTCGACATTAAAATGTTTGTAGGTAGGCAAACAGATTTAGATGCCGACTATACGTAAGCAGATAGCTACAGCTGACCAAGCAACTACGAGCTTATGAAGCCTCATTGTTGCTGACCAGGCGACTATATGTAGCCAGGCAGCTGTAACTGACCAGGCGACTATATGTAGGCAGGCAGCTGTAGCTTACCAGGCGACTATATGTAGCCAGGCAGCTGTAGCTGACCAGGCGACTCTATGTAGTAGGCAGCTGTGGCTGACCAGGCGACTCTATGTAGCCAGGCAGCTGTAGCTAACCAGGCGACTATATGTAGCCAAGTAGCTGTAGCTTACCAGGCGTTTATATGTAGCCAAGCAGCTGTAGCTTACCAGGCGAATATGTGTAGCCAGGCAGCTGTAGCTGACCAGGCGACTATATGTAGCCAGGCAGCTGTGGCTGACCAGGCGACTATATGTAGCCAGGCAGCTGTGGCTGACCAGGCGACTCTATGTAGCCAGGCAGCTGTGGCTGACCAGGCGACTCTATGTAGTAGGCAGCTGTGGCTGACCAGGCGACTCTATGTAGCCAGGCAGCTGTAGCTAACCAGGCGACTATATGTAGCCAAGTAGCTGTAGCTTACCAGGCGTTTATATGTAGCCAAGCAGCTGTAGCTTACCAGGCGAATATGTGTAGCTGACCAGGCGACTATATGTAGCCAGACAGCTGTAGCTAACCAGGCGACTACGTGTATATGTAGCTGTAGCTTACCAAGCGACTACAGGTAGCTAGGCAGCTGTAGCTGACCAGGCGATTATATGTAGGCAGGCAGCTGTAGCTTACCAGGCGACTATATGTAGCCAAGCAGCTGTAGCTTACCAGGCGATAATATGTAGCCAAGCAGCTGTAGCTTACCAGGCGATAATGTGTAGCTGACCAGGCGACTATATGTAGCCAGACAGCTGTAGCTAACCAGGCGACTACAAGTATATGTAGCCAGGCAGCTATAGCCGACCAAGCGACTACGAGTATATGTAGCCAGATAGCTGTAGCTTACCAAGCGACTACAGGTAGCTAGGCAGCTGTAGCTGGCCAGGCGATTATATGTAACCAAGCAGCTATAGCTGACCATATATACATGGCGCGCCCGAGCTACCGTTGGGTTCTCAGAAATATCATCAGAAACTAACGATTTTCAATTCACATAATCCAAACCTAACTAACGTGATTCGCCGCTATTTTATCGTTAACTTTTGTTGGAAGCCCGAACTTTCTTGCAGAAAATCCGCATGAGGTCCCCTAGTTTGTCTCCCCGTTACCCATATTTCGCCGCCAAGCAAGTTTAGTTTTTAATTTCAATCAGTTCCAAACGGTTTCGATCTAATGAGGTTGAAAGGCAAAGACCCAGAACTAATAAGGTACTCGCCCTCGGGCGAACATCATTATTCGATGTCGAGGCTTACCACGCCAATTATGTTGATAATCCCAACTCAATGCATTAGCATAAGCAGAATTTGAATATTCTTGATGACAAAAACCGTGTTACCAAGAGTCCTACTTTCCCCGATTCCATGCTGAGTTCACCAACTGCCAAGTCGGGAATCGGATTCTATTGGATTACAAATTGCTAATCATCCAGTCTACAAAATGCTCGCTTACATAAGCACAAAACCAGAGAATGAGGGAAACGCCGATGATGACCCAAGTATCGGAATGAGAGAGACACTGCCCTATAGTGCCCACAACTATCTCTCGATTTATTTGAATTTTACTGCCACAATGTTGATAAGACGGCTGTTGGTCAAGCTGAGCTGATCAGCCTCGAGCACCGGGATGGATGTGTGTTTGCGTGCAGCTTCTGCCGCTTATGGAAGCCATTTATTTATAAATTTGATTTCCAGATCGGGCCAGGGGTTATCGCTTGTCCAGAAAATGTGGACGAATGGATGTAGGGCATGAAGAGCGAAGCCGTACAACAGCCGTTTAATGAAATTCAACTCAAGTCACACCAACGGCTAGGTATTGTACCATATACACTTGTATGTACAGCAATCGAAGTCCCCGGTCGACTGTGTTGCTAAGCGCGCACGGTTCGACCAAGTAGATTATTATTTTCCATCGCGACGTCCATGTAAATGGAAATCTCCACTGACGAGCCCTGTACCCAATCCCAGAAGTCGAAAGTTCTACTTAACTTATCAGCCGCACATAATGTTTTGCCGTCGCAAGCTGCATATTTCATGAGAGGCTATGATTCAATAGCTTCGCTATGCCTGACAATGTTGCTTCCTCGCATTTAAATTCCGCGCAAAATGACCGATGATAGGATAGAGTACGGGCCTTTCAAGATCAACTTAAACATACAAGGCATGCCTTCAAGCTCATGCTTATTACCAACTGCATTCCCTGTACATTCCTACGGTCACTGCATCACTTTCTATTCTCCTCGACCGAGTTCTACGTGTACAAATGCATTGATCTCTACCTCTAATGAGTGCGCCTCCGAGCACCTTGGGCAATCCGAGGAGAAGCACTGTCACTGTAGTACGTTAATTTATTTACCTCGCTCATTAACCATAATTACAAACTCACTACGAGTACCTAGCACACAACGTCTCGCCATTAAAACGGGTCAAATATTTATCTAAGCTCTACTCGTATTTGCTTGAGCTGGACGACTGCCGCGACACGAGACGCAAACATCGTAAACTAGGTGAAGAGGTTATTGCGCAAATGGAACAACTTTATGTCGCCGTCACCTGGAAGACCTCTTTAATGGTTGCATCAACTACTTCCGGCTGAGATGTAAACAGGATATGACTAGATACGATATCAGTGGGTCTGGTCTATTCTTGGATCACAGGAGCAAAGTTCGAAAGTATTTTTAGAAGCCCAACCGGCCATTTCTCGGACTGCGCCAACTTAAGCGCGGCGCATAAATATTCAATGAATGGGTTAGCAAGGCAGTCTCTCCCTGACCAACCGGGCCCGCCGACTACATTGTATATGTAAGCATGTCATCAGCTCGACAATTGTAATTCGAAAAGGGAAAAACAAAAAAATGCATAATGAACCGATCGCGCAATCATCGATCGACAGACAGATAGATGAACGGGACGGACGCGTCCGCCAGCTCGAATGCATAACGACAACATACGAGACGCAGAAAAGTGCCATTAGGCTGGGTTAGGAGTCAAATATGTAAATAAGCCTGCCCGGTTAGCCATTCGAAGAGGTGTTAGTTGAGATCGATTAATTCGCGTTTGAAGAGCCTAGATTCCGTCTTGAAAAAAAGTAAAAAACTCCGAAGAGAAAAAAACAAAAAGGAAAAATAGTCAAGACCGGGGAGGCATTGAAGCACTGCTGGTGAATATTTGAATTGAAAGTGATGAGAAGGAACGGTGCGCGCCAAATAAATATATTCATTGGCTTATGTGGCTTCCATCGGCGTCGAATTTCAAACGAGGTTGTGATAAAACACGAAAATGGGGGAATAAAAGGGAAATGGGACTAGTCGGAAGGAAGGGAACGTTGGTTTCGAAAATAGTTTTTTTTCTTGTTTTTATTCAGAAAAGTCGTATTAGAGAGGTGCTTAGAGCCCGGCTAGAAAAGCAAGTGACGGCAAGATGTGAATTTATATATCCCAATTGAATAATCTTTCCCAACTATGCGAGTCACTCCACTACTAGGGCTACATCTTAGGATTGCCTAGATGTCTACTCCATCTCCACCCTGTCCTTCCCGATAAGCTAAATCATGTATGCATGTCCTAATTATAATAACAGACGCCACGTATGTGTTTGAGTATGCAATATTCCATAAAACCAAAGATCAGACACAACTTGGGAAAGAGCATCTCAAAGGTTATCGCAATTTCCTCAAGATCTAAGAACTAAAAGCAAATTTTGGCCGAAGCAAAAAGCTCCAAGCACCAACCACCTCCATCGAATTACATGTCGTATCAAATTACCCTTTTAAGACGGAGGCTCAACTACACTTGCAATCGATATTTCGTACTCTTTTTCAGTCACAAATCAAGCAGTTTTAATGTCAGATCAGGAATAGATGACCGGAGTGGCCCGAATCTACTCGCTTCTGCTGAATTGAGCTACCTTTCGTAATAGATAAGGTACAAAGAGATCCTTAAAAGTTGGGAGAGGAGAACCATTTGGCCAGCTCGGTTTGGCCAGCGAAACTAAGCCTAAGAGACATCAAGTACATAAAAATAAATACTTCGTTATGATTGATCTATCCAAACTACCAACTTTCCATTCGGTTTCCTAGAGATCAGTTCACTTAAGGTGCCCCAACAGCTTAAACTTACAGTTTTAGAAACTACACACAGACATCTCTCTAAGGACCACAATTTCGAATTCTGTAATCCTCAAAAACTAAGAATTTGTTAACAATTTTACTTTCAGAAATTGATGATTGTATCTCGCATATTGCAGAGAGGTTTTTACCAATATGCTTAAGATAGGTTTACCAATGCGACAAGGAAAAAATCGAATAAATCAGCCTAATACAATCTAAGAAGTCGGACGATTCCTGTTGCTTTTTGACCTACATCTGGGCGAATAATCATCTCTTCTGACGAGGCGTATTTTTATCTCGGCGGCTACGTTAACAAACAAAATTGCCGCATTTGGACTCGGAAAACCCACTCGTTATTGACGAGAAGCCAGTGCATCCACAGAGAGTGAGTGGTGCGTGGAGTGGTGGGATCATTGGACCATTTTTCTTAGAAAATGAGGCTGGGAACCACGTTTCGGTCTACGGTGGGCGTTACAGAGCCATGTTAGGCGACTATTTTTTTATTGAAATTGAAGATATGGATTTGGACGACCTCTGGTTCATTCAGGATGGCGCGCTATGCCATAAAGCCCGTGCCACAATCGATCTTTTGCAAACCAAATTCCCAAACCGTGTTATCAGCCGTTTTGGCGATGTCACTTGGCCGCCTCGGAACTGCGATTACCCTTTTTTTTTCTTTTTTATGGGGAACCGTAGAGGACTGATGTTATGCCAACAATTCGGAAACGATCAAGCACTTAAGGCCAATATCATCCAAGCAATCCGTGAGCTACAGCCCATCATCAAGGTCATGGAAAATGGGCTGCTGCGAAGTCAGCCGAAGTAACCACTTGAACGATGTTGTATTTCGTAATTAATGGGAATATTTGTTCTTAATAATAATGCCATAACATATGGAAAAGGTGTAATTTTGTTCATTTTATTGAATTTATAAAAACAAACTTGTAGTTGACCCACCCTTTATAGCAGCATCGGTGAAATCGCAGTCCACCATTGAAACGGATGAGCTCTTGAGCACTGTCAACCTGCCCGTCGTGGAGGAGGTGTTTGTTCCCGGCTTCTTGCTGGCGGTGTTAAATTACCGGCACACCATCTCTGTTTTGTATTAACTTTTCGCGAGTCTTCTTCTTCTGTTTCCTTTTTCGGGAAACCAAGAACCTTATCATCCCGGTCCTGCTTTATGACGAAGGGACATGGTCCTTAACGAAAACGGATGACATTTTGACTTTTGGTCGTTTTGGCTCTGCGGAGCCAAGGTAAATGTAGTCATTAACTACCAATACTTATGTGTGCTCTGGCCAAGACATCGGTGGTTTGTGTCCTTATTTGTTTTGCCCTCATTTACCGCCAGTCAATGCTTGTAAATACCTCTTTGACATGTCACTGAGTTCATCGAATTATGTCAATGTCATGGGCATATGCAGGCAGGTAAAATATCGTACCCCTCGTATTAACCAATGAATTGTGCACGATCCTTTCGAGGACGAAGTTGACTTTGTTCCGTTTAAGGTTGTTCTACTCCCTTTTGAACCCCAAGACGAAATCTTAGTTTTCGGTGACTTCAACCTTCCTCATCTTAAATAAATATCTTTAGACGACCAATCGTTTTACATTCTCTCTAATCCCAGTTCAGCCAAATAATATCTCTTCGTAGATACCTTAACCAAGTCAGCGGCATTTTCAATTACATGGGCAGACAACTAGACCTCATTTTCACAACTGACCTCTTGAACTCCTCAGTTCAGTTTCAGCTTGTCTGCTGCCCGTATCAACCGTCGACAACTACTACCCCCCCTCCTCCCCTTCTTCTCTCATTCTTTCACAACTCCCCTATACAGAGCTCTAGCCCCACTGTTCCCATTTCTCAAGACTTCCATAAAGCTAACTTCCGTCAATGAATATCTTAATAGTGCTCCTTTTAATTTCAACAACCTTACCGTAAATGATGCCATATCTATATTCTACAAAGAAATATTTAATTCGATCTCCCTTAACGTACCCTTTTCTCGACACAAAACCTTCTCCACGTTTTTTTTCTAAAACAAACGGAACAAGCTCTGGACAATTTTCCTTCGTACTCGATCCCCAAATCACAACTATTTCGGAACTTATCGGCATTTTATAGAGCTTTATAACTCTCTTTATCAACACTGCTTAGGCGACAAGTCCTCTTTTCAGTTTGTTGAAAGTCTGTTGGTTATCCAAACTCTCTCTCCTCCAATGATGAAATTTCCAATGATCCTCATACCATTGCCAACCTTTTTCAAACAATCTTTCGTCAATGACTCCCTTGCACCCGATTCTAGTTATTTCTACTATTTATCAAACTTCTCATTTGGACCACATTTTCCTCGTATTGTCGAACCCGATTTCATCGAAAAAAGATTGAGGCAACTTAATGATGAATTCACTCCTGGCTTCGACGGCCTCACTGCCATATTTTTAAAAAAAAGTATTCCTTCTCACTTTCCCTACCTCTCTCAAAAATCTTCTCAAGGGGAATTCCCTCGGATATGAAAAGCCTCTTAATAACACCTGTACGCAAAAAGTGTCCGAAGAACGACATTGACAACTATATTACCATCCCATTGCCAGACTGTTACATATACCCAACATTTTCGAAAGTATTTTGTATGATAATTTAAGTCTTCAATGCAAGTCTTTAATCTCTCCCAGACAACACGTCTTCATCAGAGGTAGGTCTACAAGGATAAACCTTATCGAACTCGTATCCTTCACCCTTTCAGCCTTAGAAAATGGCAAGGAAGTCGATGCTATCTCAGTTGACTTCAGTAAGGCCTTTGATAAAATTTCACACAGATTAATACTCTTCAAACTGTCTTCCCTTGTCTCTTACCTGGAAAATCGCTACTACAGCATTCGTTTTAGATCTGCCCTCCCTTGCCTCCTCCGGTGTCCCCCAAGGCGGTCATTTAGCTCCGCTTCTTTTTATCCTTACCATTAACGGTATTGAAATGGTTATTAAACGTTCCAACATCTCTCTATACGCCGACGACACTAGGATCTTCAACATCATTTCCTCCGAACATGAACCTTCCCTTATTCAATCGGACCTCAACAGCTTTTCCGGCTGGTGCTCCAAAAACTACCTGGACCTTAACATTTCCAAGTGTCAGTCTATTACTTTCTCTCGCAAATGTATCAAACCTCCTCTGCGTCTTTACTTTCTGCATAATCAACCCCATTCTACCGTTCAAGTGATCCGCGATCTTGGCGTATTATGCGACCAGGAACTCAATTTCCTTGCACATATCAGCGATATTATTCTTAAGGCCAATTCTGCACTCGGCTTCGTGAAACGATGTTGTAAAGAATTTTCCAATCCCTACGTCTCTCGGTCTCTCTACATAACCTTTGTTCGCCCTATTCTCGAATACGCCTCTCAAGTGTGGTCTCCTTACCATTGTACACACATTTCCAGAATTGAGAGTATCCAACGTCGTCTCCTCTGTTTTGCTCTTCGTGAGTTACCCTGGGACAATCATCTGATCCTATCTCCCTATCAAGACCGCCTAAAACTTATTGATTTGAATTCGCTGGAAGAACGAAGAAGGATATCCGAGATCCTTTTCATCCATCGACTCCTCTCAGGTACCATCGACTGCGAGACCCTATACAACTCTATCTTTTTCAACACTAACCCTCGTAATACACGAAGTCCACGTCTCTTCTATCTACCCACCTCTCGTACCTCCTATGAAAACTGTTTCAACTTCAACATCAATATTCCGTCATCAACACTCCGTCTCAATCGCCCTCTTTCTTAGTTTCCTAAATTGTAAGTTAAATTAAATATGTATGATGGCGCTACATTAATACACACCGGACGACCATATGCAATGATGGGCCATATGAGGGCCATATGATTTTTAACCTATGAGCAAGTTGACTGCTATGGAAGAGTTTCTTTGTTATAGCGAAGGGTGTTTTAACTCCAGCAAGGCCAGCGTCTTCGGCTATTGAAATATAGATACTGGTCGTGAATGTCCTAAACAATATCATTTCCGCCTTCTGGAAGTTTGTTTTTTGACTTCCAATATTCGCAATCTCTTAAAATGGCTAAAATCACACTACAACAACAACACTGTACTTATGGCCTCAATTATCCTGATCTGTGCGCTACTAAATCGTCGTTGAATGGCTAGGAGAACCTATTTATAAGATCGCTTGGGTAAATGTTAAGTGGAGACCAAAGACACTGCTCGAAGTAACATTGTCGCATTTAACAATAATTTTTTTTTCCCATAGTGGCGCAGTGGATAGTGTGTTGGCTCCTGACGCACGATGAGCGAGTTCCGAGTCGTTTAAAAAAAAAATCACACACAATATAAGTGAATGAGAGAAGCTTGGCTCTGGCTCCCCGTGAGCTGTAACGCCGTCTAAGAAGAAGTCATTACATATGTAAATCATATGTAGCAGCTGGTTTAGCATGCCTAGTCTGGTGAACTTGTCAAACAGAGTGCCACCTGTCGCATATGACCATCCATTACTAACAGCACCACGAACTTCTTTATAATTGTCACTACAAAAATAAAGAACTGGTTTAACGCCAAGATTATATCAGAGGTAGGAGTAGCAGCAGAATAATTCTGGAACCTTGTATCAGTACAAGCCACCACAGGCACACACATTCCCTTACTTTCACTCATTACTTCATTTAATTCTGCTGACCATTAATTATCAGCTCTCTCGATATACTTTTTATTCTCATGATATACGAGCCGAAAAGAAGGGGCGAGGCAATAGGTTCAATATGGTTGATCTCATGGTTGGTCACAGATGTCAAGTACTGCCTTTGACAACTTTAGTGAAATGCGTTTTTGATGTTCAAACTTATTTTCGTCGGTGATTCGTGCGATGATCACCTCAAAAGGATTCTAAACTAGCAAGGAATCTCAGTACCCGCGGCAATTAACAATTTGAAGATCGCATTAATTGGGTTAGAGGAGAAGCCTGGCCTGCTATATCACATGATTCGACACTTTTAGGCTTCAGTCGGACGGATTATTTGGAGAGTAGGAAACATGCTAGTAACCCAGCTGCAATCAGTCTGGACGTCTATCGTAACATCCAAACTAATATTGCGGACCTTCTGATTCGTCAAAAAGCCATCGATAAGTTTGATCTTCGTCTTCAATGGCAGCCGTGATGGTCACATGAACGATTTCGTGTTCTACTTTATTACCCAACAAAGAGAAATATTGTGTTGTCTAATTAAATAGAACCTTGCACGCTCGCTGTGCATTAACTTTCAAATGACAAGTTAATAAGGACAAATCGACTCAACCACATGTGATGTAGCTTTTCTCACAACTGAATCCAACAAACAAGACCAATTGATCCAAAAACTGTCTACAAATTTTTGTGCAAAGTGGCACAAAGTTAATCATCCAATTTCGTTTTTGAATTACTTTTTTACTAAATAAAAAAAGATAATTTTGAGTAATGGAAATCTTTACTTGGACCCCTACATTTTTTTCAGTTAAGTAGAAAAGATGATATCCGTTAAGTGGCTGCCGCCAGTGTTGACACACATTTGTACCTGTTTTATCGCATTTTCCAGTGATAATTGTTCGCATTCCTGTCGAATAACTTCCTAGCCCCAAATTAAGAAGTCTGAGATGGCTAAATCGGGCGATCTTGCTGGCCATGCCACATCGCCAAAACGGGAAATTACGCGCCCAGGAAACGCTTCCTTCACAATATCTATTGTCGCTCGTGCATCGTATTGTTGAAATTACATATTCACCAATCCTCGCTCGTCCAGTTCCGGCAGTACGAAGTCGTTTATCATGTAGCCTTCGCCAGTAACAGTGCCCGTTTTGCTGATAACTTTCTCAAAAAAATACGGCTCAATCACTCCTCCCGCGTGAACGCCGCATCAGACAGTGGCTTTGAGTGGATATAATGGCTCTTCGTGCATCACATGCGGACCACCTAAATTTGGGAGCATTCGTGAGAGCGCTCCTTGTGTAAGTGATGCCTTCTCGTTGGCATACCTTATGTGTTCCCTAAAGGAGAGCCTGTTATCAAGCATAACCTCTAGATACTTAGATTCTTAGACCTAATCATCTGATCAGCCTCCGTTTTGTGGGCCGCTATTTCCAGGCCGGCACTTACCAGCCAATCTTTCACCTTAGAGATGGCTGTGTTCGTGGCAACCTCCACTTCGTCTATATGTTTGGCCACTGTGACAATGGCAATGTCATCAGGAAAGCCGGTGATTTGTACTCCAACGGGAAGCGCTAGTCGTAGAATGCCATCAGACATAATTTACACTGTAGGGGTCCAAGGACTGATCCCTACAGAACTCCCACCGTAATGCTATAGAACTTGACGCCCTCAGCAGTGTAATATCTAAGCTTCCTGTTGTTGAAGTAGTCCATGACTATCCATGAGTCCATGAGTTAAAAGCATTTTTAACGTCCAGCGTAACTACTGCACAATATTTCCTCTCTCCACCTCTTTCCTTGGTTGGCATCTGCGGCCATGTTTACCACGGATTCTATGGCGTCGACCATTGATCGTCCTTTTCTGAAGCCGAACTGGTTGTTCGACAGTGCACTACCGCTACCGCCAGTAACCTACCATATATAATTCGTTCTAGTATCTTACCTAGTGTGTCTAATAGACAAATTGGGCGATACGAGGACGGTTCTCCAAGTGGCTTTTTACTTTTAGGCAGTAGTACCAAGTGCTGCAGTTTCCACTGTGTCGGAAAGACTTCCTCTTGTAGACATTTCCCCAAAGTGTGCTGAAAAGCGTTATTTCTCATCCTTTTGGTAACCACTCTGTATGCTTTACCCCACGGGTCGATATCGGCCTCCTCGCAGAGTTTTTTGAAACACATTGGTTTGCTTTTTTTTATAGCTTTCGCCAGCTCACTTTTCGCTAGCTTAAATTGGAGAAGCCAATCTTGCAAGTCTGGCTTTTCCTCGATCGTTGGGATCGCGCTCTGAGACAAATTGCTCTTAGCCTCTGGATATCCTCATTCCACCAGTAGCATGGGGAGCCCCTTTTGCTGGGTTTCCTCCTGGTCATCGCTGCGTCATATGCTACAGTTAGCGCCTGCTTCAACTGCTTGAAGATCGCCTCACACCTCTTAGGATCTCTTCAAAGACATCGTTATCAAGGAGGGAGTCCTTCCACTTGTGTCCTGCTTGGTTTGGACGCTGACTGCGTTTTCTGTCACCGAGGATGGCTTGACAGTAATTCACACGCGACTGACGGTCAGCAGACATTAACTGATGCACTGTTTGCACTTTATGCGGAAACATGTGTAAGTCTCTCACTAAAATTCGCTGTAAGGTCCGTCTGGTGATGCCCAATTGCGTGGCCCGTCGTTTGGTTGATGTTACTTCGTTCCCAACGACTTCGGCAGCCAAAGCCTTGATATTCTCGGCCGAACGACTAGTTCGGTAGAGGCCACGCGCTGCATGGTCTCCTGTGGTTACAGTATGTTCGATTCGAGTAGCTAACTGCCGGAATGTTTGCCCAATTGGCCTGACACGATTAGGAAATCGACGTCGAAATTCACGCTACGCTAACACCACCGACCGATTATTATTGGTCAAACAAATCGGCATTATTATTCCACGCACTCGCGGCGTAGAGCCCCTTGCTTATCTGTTTATATACTGCAGATGTATAGTTCACAAATGTCAAATATAATTGACGTACGACGCCATTTGCAAAAATTATAACATCTTCCGATAGGATGATTAATATTACGCCACCTTGTGACAGGGACTCGATCTACCCGACTACAGGTTGTTTTCACCACTCTCTAAATCCACAGCAAAAGCCTTTAATGTCCTGCTTTGCATTAATCTGGAATTCAGGATCCGCGCGAGTAGCTTTTCGACATTGAATTTTAGGGAATTTACTTGGCTCTATTACGACTACGACTACAGCACGGTTGTGGTTGGTACCATTGCAGCAGCAAATGGAGCCCGAGGTGGAGGCGCAGATGCTGATGCCGATGCTGATGCAGATGAAGATGCTGATGCTGATGCTGATGCAGATGCGGATGCCGATGCCGATGCTGATGCAGATGAAGATGCTGATGCTGATGCTGATGCTGATGCTGATGCTTATGCTGATGCAGATGCTGATGCTGATGCAGATGAAGATGTTGATGCTGATGCTGACGCTGGTGCTGTTTCTGATGCAGATAAAGATGCTGATGCAGCTGAAGATGTTGATGCTGATGCTGATGCTGATGCTGATGCTGACGCTGGTGCTGATGCTGACGCTGGTGCTGATTCTGATGCTGATGCTGCTTCAGATGCGGATGCCGATGCCGATGCTGATGCAGATGCAGATGCTGATGCTGATGCAGATGCTGATGCTGATGCAGATGAAGATGTTGATGCTGATGCTGACGCTGGTGCTATTTCTGATGCAGATAAAGATGCTGATGCTGATGCAGCTGAAGATGTTGATGCTGATGCTGATGCTGACGCTGGTGCTGATGCTGATGCTGCTTCAGATGCTGATGCCGATGCTGATGCTGATGCAGATGCTGATGCCGATGCCGATGCTGATGCAGATGAAGATGCTGATGCTGATGCTGACGCTGGTTCTATTTCTGATGCAGATAAAGATGCTGATGCTGATGCTGATGCAGCTGAAGATGTTGATGCTGATGCTGATGCTGAAGCTGGTGCTGATGCTGACGCTGGTGCTGATTCTGATGCTGATGCTGCTTCAGATGCGGATGCCGATGCCGATGCTGATGCAGATAAAGATGCTGATGCTGATGCTTATGCTGACGCTGATGCTGATGCAGATGCTGATGCTGATGCAGCTGAAGATGTTGATGCTGATGCTGATGCTGACGCTGGTGCTGATGCTGACGCTGGTGCTGATTCTGATGCTGATGCTGCTTCAGATGCGGATGCCGATGCCGATGCTGATGCAGATGAAGATGCTGATGCTGATGCTGATGCTGATGCTGATGCTTATGCTGACGCTGATGCTGATGCAGATGCTGATGCTGATGCAGATGAAGATGTTGATGCTGATGCTGACGCTGGTGCTATTTCTGATGCAGATAAAGATGCTGATGCTGATGCAGCTGAATATGTTGATGCTGATGCTGATGCTGACGCTGATGCTGACGCTGGTGCTGATGCTGATGCTGCTTCAGATGCTGATGCCGATGCTGATGCTGATGCAGATGCTGATGCCGATGCCGATGCTGATGCAGATGAAGATGCTGATGCTGATGCTGACGCTGGTTCTATTTCTGATGCAGATAAAGATGCTGATGCTGATGCAGCTGAAGATGTTGATGCTGATGCTGATGCTGACGCTGGTGCTGATGCTGACGCTGATGCAGATGAAGATGTTGATGCTGATGCTGACGCTGGTGCTATTTCTGATGCAGATAAAGATGCTGATGCAGCTGAAGATGTTGATGCTGATGCCGATGCTGATGCTGCTTCAGATGCGGATGCCGATGCTGATGCAGATAAAGATGCTGATGCTGATGCTTATGCTGACGCTGATGCTGATGCAGATGCTGATGCTGATGCAGATGAAGATGTTGATGCTGATGCTGACGCTGGTGCTATTTCTGATGCAGATAAAGATGCTGATGCAGCTGAAGATGTTGATGCTGATGCTGATGCTGATGCTGACGCTGGTGCTGATGCTGATGCTGACGCTGGTGCTGATTCTGATGCTGATGCTGCTTCAGATGCTGATGCTGCTTCAGATGGGGATGCCGATGCCGATGCTGATGCAGATGAAGATGCTGATGCTGATGCTGATGCAGATGCTTATGCTGACGCTGATACCGATGCTGATGCTGATGCAGAGGAAGATGCTGATGCTGATCCAGATGAAGATGCTGATGCTGATGCAGATGAAGATGCTGATGCTGATGCAGATGAAGATGCTGATGCTGATGCAGATAAAGATGCTTATGCTGACGCTGATGCTGACGCTGATGCTGACGCTGATGCTGACGCTGATGCTGACGCTGATGCTGACGCTGATGCTGACGCTGATGCTGACGCTGATGCTGACGCTGATGCTGACGCTGATGCTGACGTTGATGCTGATGCTGATGCTGATGCTGATGCTGATGCAGATGCTGATGCAGATGCTTATGCTGACGCTGATACCGATGCTGATGCTGATGCAGATGGAGATGCTGATGCTGATCCAGATGAAGATGCTGATGCTGATGCAGATGAAGAATCTGACGCTGATGCAGATGAAGATGCTGATGCTGATGCAGATAAAGATGCCGATGCTATTGCTGATTCAGATGCTGATGCCGATGCTGATGCTGATGCAGATGCTTATGCTGACGCTGATGCTGACGCTGATGCTGATGCTAATGCTGATGCTGACTCTGATGCTGCTTCAGATGCTGATGCTTTGAAACTTTGCTCTATTCTCATCGCAGTTTTTAGGGTTGAATGATGATACTTTTAAGGCAGTCTATGGCCTCCAAAAGTCTTTTGATTATGCTTTGTCTGTTTTAATGCAATAATCCACCTGAAAAGGTGAAGATCAAATAATAATCAGGTGTAGCCCAGAGAATCAGATCAAACTCGCTGCAAGGTTTTCTCAGGTTTACTTGCGTTGTCTATCCATGGCCATCTCCTTCCTCAGCTTGACGCAACTATCAGTTTCAAAGGACATTTAGAGTTATTTGGTTTAATAATAAAGTTCTGTATTAGCGGTCAGCCCAAATTTAAGCTCCCACCAGCCCTTAGTTCTTGGCTTAAGTTCTTACACTACAATGGTGAATGACAGATTCTGAATTCCCAATTCAAAAATAGGAAGTAACAGGTAGTTATCCCTGGGAATTTGGTCCATTTTCCATGCTTTATAGCAACTCGAGATTTCCATACTGTCCATGGGAATACCGCCCAGCACCATTTCGTAATAAAGATGCAGATAAAAGTCAAAGTAAAGAACTAAAAAAGAAAACAAAAAAAAAATTATTTTCATCATGTTATTGAGGATGGAGGCTTTTGTCACGAAAATTATGGTAAATTTCCCAAGGAACATGGGAAATTAAAAAAAAAACCCGCCATATTGTAACCGTGTGCCCGAACCGCTCCACCATACCGACAATCACTATCATATGTTCGTATCTGTCAAATGGAGAATTCTTACTAAATCTTGAAGAGCCACCGAGCCATTGTAAACATATTCTTCGTCCGATGCACGAGAACGGGCAATTACGGACCACATCGAAGTAAAATGAGAAAATCGGGAGTAAAGCTATGACCAAGAAGCAATCTGAGTAAGTAACAATCAATTGGAATTCCTGCCTCCCACAGCAGCTCACCTATGCTTTAATTTCGTTGCAGGAAAAACAAAGCTTGGGAGAAGGACCGGCGTGACCGTCTCAATAAAGCCTTTGATGAGCTAGCGAATCTTCTGCCAAAATATGATCCATCTGTGGTGTGGAGTAAGATTGAAATTATCCAAAAATCAATTGCATTTATCGCGGAAACAAAGAAGCAGCTAGACAACTACCTTCAGTCGAAAGATCCCGAGCGATTCAGTGAGTTGTGGTTCGATGAGGCGTCTCGGAAACGTGTGAAACCTTCGAGTGGTTTATTTTGTATTTTTTTTCTTATAGGAGAACATGAAGAGTACGTGGACTGTATCCGATTCTACCAGTCGCGCAATAGGCAGCTCACGCAATTGTTGAAGGAGTCGAATATAACCGTTCCTCCAGTGGTTTTACCGAAATTACTCTTGAAAAAACCGGAATTGTTGCCGCCACCAAGCAATGAAGATACCAAATGCTCGGAGAAACCAAAAAGGCAACGGGGCCAAGCGCAGAAACCTGGTTCGAAGGGAAAGTCAACCAAGGGCAAGACTGAGTCAACGAGTGACACCGAAAAACTGCTTCCAGAAACCGCTAAAGATCCCCCGGAAAAAGGTAAATATTCAGAGACCAAATTGCACGTAAAATATTTTCAATTCTTGATTTTAGGCTGTGAATATCTATCGAAGACAGTATTCCAGGATCAATCCGAAGCGATCGTCAAGCCGACTGCTATCATCACAGCAATTACCCGCGAAACAATCGACAGCGAGATCGCGCCGCTAGCTACTCTTGTTCCAGCAGCCGGAACAAATTTGCAAACGCCTGCTAAACCCTTTCTTCTTCGCTTATGGAAGCCTAAACCCAAGCGCAAGGTCCGTAAAGGACTTTTCCGTCAATGCTACCCTCACCCGAGCACTACGCTCGACCTCAAAACGAACCAAAAAGCACTACGCAAGTTAAGGAAACTCGTTAAACGGAAAAGAACGCGTCGGAAACAGCCTGCAAAACGTATAAAACTCTCGGAAATCAACCCACAGCCCGCACGGGACCAATCGGTTTCGCCCACTGCTGCGTTTCTTCTCTCCTTCCCCGTGGTCACACCAAGCCTTTTGAGTGGGAAACATGTGGAAAACGTTGAAGCTTCGGTGAGTTTGGAAAATTTGAACAATTTCTTCGCCACCGAAGAGTACAGTAAGTTCTGTGATCAAAATCCCGTGGCTGAGGTCAAAGTCCCAACGCCTATTTGCACTCCAATTCCTGTAGAAACGCCGGAAAAATCGACGGTTAGTGATAAACCAATGACTTCGTTCACAGTTTCTGCAATAACTCGACCATTTTCGCCGAAGAAAACAGACGATACCAGCAATTGCCAGGGAACATCGAGCAAATCAGCAATGCAACACGTTCCGATGATCCTCGATAACAAGATTATGGACTCACCGGCGGTGTCCTTCGACAAGTGCTTCGACCCCCTTTCTACAGCCATATTCACGAAATCGGATCTAGTGACCTCGTTTCCACGGTTTATTCAGTCAACAATCAAGAACTCGGGGGAACCCAATGCCGGTATCTCTCAGAACCAGCAGAAGGCTCTTCCTCCAGTGACGGACAATTGTGCAAGGAAATCCAAAGTAAGCCCTAAGGGCACAGATGGTGTCTTGTCCATGGCCCATATTCCCGTGTCGTCTAAAACTGCTTCCAAACCAGCTGTGAGCCCATTCTACTCACCTACCAAGGCCTTCCCGTACGATTTTACGCCGCAAACTCAACCAACTTTGAATTTCAACGTCCAATCATCACTCACGTTATCCACGGAGTTTCTAAATTCTATAACGTCTCCATCTAAGACACATTCCCTTCTTCCTTCTATCAAACCTGGGCACCCATGGTTACCAGCGAACACTACAACCACACCCGCCGCATCGGCATCGACCACTAACACAACTTCCATAGCACCTTGCAATCTAAACGCAAACTTTACTCCCTTCGACACCAATGCCACGGAAGCTATCACCACAATCAACTTTAGTTATCCCTTGACTCCGACTAAAAATTCTGATCCAATCCTCGCCGAGTTCAGCAAAAAGTCGAGCGCCACCACCAAATGCAACACTCAGATGAACCTTTTCTTACCCTACGAGGACGGACGGTATACGCCTAACTTCTCAACGGTTCCCAAATTATCCGACACACCTTGGAAGCCCGAGAAAGTCAAGGATACCACTGACCAGATATTCTACGACTGTGAGCAGAGCAAGCAGAAATCACATGTCAATTGGATGACACAATCGGCAACGGACTTCACACCAACCCCCGCTGCGCTCCCGCTTCCTCCAATCGAGTTTGGAAACAACCAACTCCAGCCGGCATCGAGTAACTTTGATTTTACCTTCGGCTGCCGTAAAGATACCTACGACGAGGACAACCAGTTCATGACTTGGTCCCCCACAAAACCCATAAACACCGACTTCACAACCCCGTACAGCTACGAGAACTTCGGTTCGAACGAGGCGCCTCCCAATAAAACCATCAAACAGATCTTCTCCGTCAGTCAGCTGGTCGACCAAAGCTCCGTCGAAACCCCGATGAAGAAGACTGTCCCCAAGATGGCCACACAGAAATCCAATAATGTCAAACAAACCTTTTCCAACATCTACTCGGCCGAATCGCTGATCGCCAAAAAGGATCACAGCCATCGTTTCTACAACAACGATGCCCCGAACATCCAAGCCGACTTTCACAACACCAGCAACTACTTCTACAACTATTCGAACGCACAGACCTGTCCGCAATCCGAGAATGACTACCTCGGGGCGAATGCTTACTCTACCGCCGCCGCATCATCCACGATCAAAACTACCTCAGTGCCACCGTTTGACTCCATAACCACCGCGCCATCGACGACCAACTATTTCACGCACTCCATCTCGTCGAACGCGAACGATCCCTACGATCCAACCTACTTCCCAAGCACCAACTACAATCATCCGACCAACTGGAGTCATGGCCATTCCACCATGAAGGCAAACAACTACAACCAAGGATACGGAGGAGTGGACGCAGCAGCGTGTCAACAGAGCACAAACGTTTCTGGTAACCTGACGAACTTCAATTTGAGTTCGATCTGCCCGGAGATCCATGGGAAAGCCGCCCCCGGTCCATCCGGGTGGTAGACTGGGAATATATATATATATTATATGTTGGAAATTGTAATCTTGATTATCGTTGTAAATATTATATTTGTGTCAATAAAACACAATGTTTCTAGGTTTTTACGAATGGCCGCGTCTGATATTCGAAACACTCTGGGTCATTTCTGACTTAGGAGTAGGCTAGCACTATTCGTTCATATGCTTTACTATCTTCGAAAGCTTTGGCAACGTTTGAAATCCGATGAGTAGTTCTGAGGAATTCCGACTCTACATCAGGTTAAAGTACCTGCCATCAAAAGCTATTGAGATCTTGGTTGATGTTGAAGAGCCTATGCTGTGATAATTAGGTTCGATAAGTTGCTAACCCTCGATGCGAAAAGGAATCAGCCGCTTTCCGATAGATGGCGCCAGCAGTACATGTTAGTCAGAAATGTGCGAACAGAAACGTCTAATGGTAAGCTTGGACGATTGTCAACAACTCTTTTTTTTTATAATTTGCGCGCGCAAAAGGGGTTATGATTACCTTTAAGGGTCCGGAATCAAGACACGGCACGGGCCGAAGCAATAGAGGGAGAAAGGCAGAGGAGGTACCTATGTACATTGGTCCTAAATGTCTGTAGATTGTAGTGAGTGGGAAATATTGGGCTGGGAAGAGCATTCCATAATCGTGTTTTGCGCTCGAAAAAAGAATCTCTGAACTTAATTGTACGTCCGACAGCAGGCTTGAGGGTGAACTGATGAGCATTGCTGGCAAGATGAGTATTGCGGGTGCATTCGTGGAGGTGGGGAATGCAATTGGCTAACTCATTTGAGCAACGGTAGCCAAATAGCGATAAAACAGTGACAAGGAAGACACATTACGTCGGTGTTCGAGCGAGTCAATTGTCCTTGCGATATTACCGTCTCTTATGAGTTTTATCGCTCGCCTGTATTCTATCTAGCAGGTGTAGAGAGGTTTTGGGAGCACCAGGCCAGATATGAGCGTTGTACTCAAGCTTGGGGCGGATGTAGGCTTTGTAAATTGAAGCCAGATCAGACGGGGTGAAATATTTCTTGCATCGTTTGAGGAAACCTGGACATTTTGCCGTGTTTTTGGCCACTATAAATATGTGATCATTCCAATTAAGTTTACACATACCAAGGTTGGAAAGTTTTTCGGTATTATCGACACAAACGCCATTCGACGAAAGAATTACTGTGAACTAAAACCAACGCAAATTCAGTCAAATCTCTCAAATTCTATCCAGGACATCCACCCCCGGAGAGTAGTGAATGAACATCTTCGACACAGACCACCTGCACTCCGTCCAGCTTGTGTGACAAACACCATAACAGCGTACACTCTTGAACCTGCACGAATTATAAAAAAAAAATCATTGATAATGGCTGATTATTAAGGGTTCACTTTGGTGACAGTGGACAGCATTGAATTTCACTCTATTATTTTTACTCCAATTGATTATGCTGTCAAGGTCTGAATTCAATGTGCTTAACATATGCTGCCGTTCCAATTCTACAGCCGAAGAGCAGGGTCATGAGTCTTGGAACGAATATGTAAAGTTAAGTGCACTGTCATCAGCAAAGGAGTGGATTGGATTAGAAGTATTAGACAAGAGATCATTTACAAAAATGAGAAAGAGAGTCGGAGACAAAACAGAGCCTTGGGGGTACCAACATTTATATGGTGAATACCAGACTTGAACCCATCCAAAGCAACTTGAATCGCTGCGGAAACCGTATTGCCGGTCATTGAGAAGCTGACGGCTTATCAGCGTTTCCATGTCTTTGAAAGGAAGGTTAGTGCTATGGGTCGGTAGGAGGTGGGCGACGAAGATTCGCCGTTTTTAGGGACGGGCTGGACAAGTGCTATTTTCCATCTACTCGGAAAGAGACCTGAAGACTAGGACAGATGGAAAAGCTTACGCAGTGGTTTTGCCAGCGCAGAACAACACCTCTTCAGAAGTATTGGGGGTATACCATCCAGGCCGGCGGATCTATGTACGTTGAGATCTTTAAGTACTCTTGCAACTGTACGAGTGCGAAAATGGCAGCTTTGAACTTGACGCGAAATGCGCAGGAAGCAGATTGGCCATGTCTAAAGAGCTGACAGCTGGAATATCATTGTAGATGAGCGTGGGAATTGAAGGCTGAATTCTTTAGGTTTTTCACGAATGACCAAAAGTTTTTGCTACCCTTGGGACATTGTAGCACTTTTTGCCTCAACTTTTGTTCGCGGGAGATTTTTACACGTCTAATTAATGCATATGGGGTTGTCGTGGTGCAATGGTAATCATCTTCGACTGTTGAGCGGAAGGTCCGTAGTTCAAGTATATCCATAGCCAAGAACAATTCCTATACGGAAAAACTGTGCAACAACATCAGTTGTGAATGAGAGTTGATCAAAAAATGCTGACCAAGGCATAACACTCGCAGCATAAGATCACTTCACAATTCACACTCTGTGTGTGCATTTATAATATAACACCTTAATGACATGGAAACAAAAAGGTTACTGTGAACGAGGGTGGTCCGATAAGTACGTAGCCTCGCCGCTAGATGGTGCCAGTATCGCAAGAGCAACTTACTATCGTATAGTACATTCTAGTATACGGCTACTGTCGAAATTTCAGCCG
The DNA here is from genome assembly GCA_958301585.1 of Merodon equestris. NCBI lineage: Eukaryota > Metazoa > Arthropoda > Insecta > Diptera > Syrphidae > Merodon > Merodon equestris. The sequence goes on from OY284416.1 coordinate 114,225,428, forward strand.
GATCGGACTCGTAGTTTTATTTTGACCGCGGGTGTAAGCGGGAGTGTCCGCGGATTTTAGTAAAATGGAAAAAGAGCAATATCGGTCGGTGATTCGATTCTTGTTTTTGGAAGGGAAATCGCGCTGCGAAATCTAAGAGCGTTTGGATGCTGTGTACGATGACTCTTCACCTTCGACCATCGTGGTCGCACGTCGGTTTTTGATGAGCCACGTCCAGGTACCCCGAAAACGGCTACCACGGAGGATAACGTGACAAAAATCCACGATCTCGTATTGGCAGACCGCCGATTGAAGGTGCGCGAGATAGCTGAGACAGTAGGCATTTCAAAAGATCGCGTGGGTCATATCCTGCATGAAATTTTGGGCTTGAGAAAGCTGTCGGCGCGATCGGTGCCGCGTTTGCTCACTCGGGACAACAAGCGCAACCGTGAGACCACTTCAGAGCAGCGTTTGACGCTGTTTAAGCGCAATCCGAAGGAGTTTCTGCGTCGTTTCGTGACAGGCGACGAAACATGGATCCACTGGTACACACCAAAGACCAAGGAACAGTCGAAACAGTGAACTTCACCCGGCGAACGTGCTCCGAAGAAGGCGAAGACTGTCCCATCGGCCGGAAAGGTGATGGCCACCGTTTTCTGGGATTTACAAAGTGTGATCCACATCGACAACCTGGAGAAGGGCAAAACGGTCACAGGGCTGTACTACGCCAATTTATTGAGTCGATTCGCCGCCGAATTGAAGAAAAAACGGCCCCACTTGGCGAAGAAAAAGTGCTCTTCCACCATGGTAACGCACCGGCACACACCTGCGCCCTCGCCACGGCCAAATTGGTCGAATTGGGCTACGAACTGCTGTCCCATCCACCGTATTATCCAAATTTGGCCCCGTGCGACTTCTTTTTGTTTCCAAACTTGAAAAAGTCACAGAAATTTCAGTCGAAAGAGGAGGAAGGAGGAGGTTCTTCTTTTTTTCTTTTTGGAATTTTTTTTTGTCGGGGATTACTTAAAATTTTTAATTTTATTTTCATTATTATTCTCGCATCCTTCATAGCTTGACCTACGAGCGATAAGGCTATGTTCAACTTCTGTCTATAATTATATGATTTTCAGGAACTTTAGGCCAAATATCATGGAGTAATTGTGCTTAATTTGCTATTCAAGAGTTGACAGCTATCCGAATGTACGGCTGTTTAGTCTTGTGGCCGGCACTGTGCAAATCTTACTATTGCAAACTTCTAAGTAGAGTTGAAAAGATGGCCTGCATCGCTATAACAACCCCAACAACAAACTGCAGCCCCCGATACTATGCTTCACTTACTCGCCTTGGATCTTTTTAAGAAAGAGAAAGCAAAGAAATCGGCGTTCCGACTTAAGGAATCGGATCATTGGAAGTTCTCCGAAATAGGGAAGGCCGATATTCTAAGCCAAACCAGATGATATCTGCATACAAGCACTAGCCCATTCTCGTGCACAGTTGGTCGCTGCTGCATTCAATAACGAAACAGTTTTGGCTACCGCCATTTGGGTCACCCGATCTACAGCTTTATTTCAACTAGAAACCAGACCAGACATTGTTGAATGTTTCTCTACAGTTGTGACCTACGAAGCCGAAAAGGATTTGTCCCCAAAGCTGAAAGAAATGATTAAAAGCAGTGCTGTTGGCTTAACGACGGACCAACAAAGCAGGTTATCTTTACTTGTTACTCAAAATAGTTCTGTATTTTCAGGGGCAAATGATCAATATGGCCGGACATCCATCACACGGTAGCATATCGATACTGGGGAGAAAAATCCAATTAAATAACCTCCCAGAAAGCTTCCGTTTTCTCGGCGAGCTGAAGCTGAAAGGTTCCTAAACGAAATGAAAGCTCAGAAAATCGTCCAACAGTCCATAGGTCGCTGCTACTCCCCCGTTATACTGGTGCGCAAAAAAGATGTATCCTACCGATTTTGTGTGGATTACCGCATGCTTAATGAAGCCACCAAGAAAGATTCCTGTCCCCTTCTGCTTTTTCGATTGGCAACGGCCTATGTATGTATATGAATTCAACGATATGCCCTTTGGCCTAACCAAAGCGCCTGCCACTTTTTAGCGTCTTATGAACGCCGTACTCTGTGGGCTTCCACACACTGTTTGCCTGGTTTATCTTCACGAGATCATAGTCCTTAGGAAAACATTTGAAGAGCTAATCCATAATCTCCAACTAGTATTTACTCGCTTGCTGGGTGCTGGTCTTCGTCAAACAAATGTCACCTAGCGAAGAAACAAGTCCACTTTTTGGGGCATATTGTCACGGGCGATGGTATCGCTGTTGACCCAGAGAAGGTCTCCGCAATTCGTAACTGGCCATTTCCTTCGACAAAGACCGAAGTTCAGTCATTTCTTGGACTATGCGCGTACCATCGACGATTCATCCGCGACTTCTCAACCATTGCCAAGCTTTTTTTCAGCACCTTATGCTTACAAGTGTTGCGATAGACACGCAACGGGTATAAAAGCCCGCGACGGAGACTGTATCGAGGAGAAAAGTGTATCAACCGTCGACGACGCCAGACAAGCCGTTGAATAAAGTATACATTTAGAGAAGAAATCTACAGCTGTTTTTCTTTTGTTTACACAAGTTTAACCGAGAAAGGAAAGTCGTTCATCTGGATTTCTGCTAACGAAGATGTTTTATGTCAACTCAACACAGATGCTAGCATATAGGTCTTCTCCGTCTTATCACAACTTCAAGATGGTGAGGAAAGGGTGATCGAGTACCATTCACGTGTCCGGAAAGAAATTATTGCGTAACACGCCGAGAACTGCTTGCGGTTGTTAGAGCTGTTACTCACTTCAACCGTACCTACTAGGAAGGCACTTTGAGAACCGACCACAGTTGTTTGCGTTGGATGATCAAGAGTCGGAGGGGCAGATGGCACGATGGCTGGAACGTTTACAGCAGAACAAACAGCCTGTTGATATTCCTCTCGACTGGAAGAAAAACAAAGCTCTTTGATTCTACTTATAAGTAGCAATATTGACATGAGCAGATTGAGTTTGGCAATGGGAAGAGCAACACCAGCGGTCGACTGCAGATAGTGTTCGAGCGCTGAGCCTGACGTTGAAAGCTTATTGGGGCATCTTGGTAGAAATATGTGATCGAGTACTTTGCAGGCGAGTGGTGAGTACCATCAAGTCTTGATATCCATTTCTTTGCAGACCGACATACTTAAAGCGATGCACGACAATCCCACCGGAGGGCACTTTTAAGTCCAGAAGACGTTAGCGAAAATCAAGAAGAGATTCTATTGGGTGGGCTGTTCCCAGGCTGTGGAGCGGTACTGCAGATCATGTGTACGGTGTCAACGACGGAGATGACCAACAACAAGGAGTCGTGCCCGATTACAACCGGTGCACATATGTAGGCTCCCCTTTCGAACGCGTGGCCATCGATATTCTGGGACCTGTTCCAGTAACAGCACAAGGACACAAGTACTTCTTATAATTAGTTTTCGGTGACTACTAAAGCGCAGAAACTGTGACAGAAGCTACAACTGGGAGGAACTTTGAATCGGCCGTCTTTAACACGTTCGCTGCCGTGTGACCCGCCGTCGGTCAATACTTTTATTTCCTGAGAAGCCATATGCCCCGCCGGCGGTCACAAGCTATACCTTTTTGTGTGAAAGTTTAATGCGCAGCCTGTTATTATTGGCATACCGGGAAAAAAATATTGAAGTTACGAGGGTGGTCCGATAAGTACTTAGCCTCACCGCCAGATGGCGCCAGTATCGCAAGAGCAACTTACTATTGTGTAGTACATTTTAGCAGACAGCTACTTTCAGCCGGATCGGACTCGTAGTTTTGTTTTGACCGCGTGTGGAAGCGGGAGTGTCCGCGGGTTTTAGAAAAATGGAAAAAGAGCAATATCGGTCGGTTTATGTTTATGTTTATTTCCAATAGAATGATTACATGGATACATTAAGATTTAAATCTTGTAGAGCATCTAAATAAAGTTTTGACCAGATTCATTAGAAGAAAGAGTACGTTAAAAAAAATAAAATAAATAAGTGAATAAATAATAAATAAACTTGAAACAGACATAGTTAAATAATAAATACATTAAAATATAACAATTTAATTTGCAGTGTATCTAATCACGATTGGAAAGGTGCAAAAATAATTTTCTCTTGAAGGCTGAAAGTGAGGTAGTGCTTTGTAATCCGTTTGGGAGTAAATTCCACAAACGAATGGCAGATACATAAAATGAGCGTTCAGCAATACCGTGTGTAAAGCGCGGTAAAGTTAATTTAACGTCTCTTTGTGAGTGAGCAAAGTTGAGAGTATCTGAGAGGTACGTAGGACTTTTTTTATGGATGATATTGTGAAGCCTCAAAAGCAGCCTAAAATTTAAGTAGTTATCAAGACTCAAACCAAAGATATGATGCCGCAAGTGGGATACATTTATATGCCTAGTGATACGGTAAATATAGCGTATACAATCATTTAGAGCAACATTAAGTTTTCTTCTACAAACACAGTCCAAAGATGGATAAACAGACGAGTTGAAAGCAAAATAAGGCATTATTAGGGATTTGATGAGATGTTTCTTTAAGTTTGGTATCAAAAGGTCTGAGGAAGATCTCAAACAACGCAAACCAGAGTAAATTTTCCGGATAGCGTCAGAGATTGCTTTACAGCAACTCATATTGCTGTTTAATTTGAAACCTAAATAGGTCACGTCTTTAACATAGGCTATGACTTCATCATTAAGAATGAGAGAGGGAAAATCATCAGAGTTGAGCTCATCTCTAGCGCATAGCATGGCAACGGACTTGGACGGGTTAAGTGTTAAGCTATTATTTCTAGACCAAGCAAGATACGGCTTAAATCATCATTCAATCTCATGATGCAGTCATCCATCAAACCAAAAGGACGAAAAATGTAAAGAACAACATCGTCGGCATATAAATGAACCTGGCAATTAGAGATGAAATCCGGGAGGTCATTAATAAACACAGAAAAAAGCAGCGGGCCTAGTACCGAGCCTTGCGGAATACCAATATTAGTGACAAATGAATTTGAGGTTCCAGTTTCAGTTTTGATACATTGAACTCTATTAACTAAGTAGCTGCGCAAAAGCTTGAGAGATGAATTTGGGAAATTGAACTTCGATTTTAGTTTGGAAATAAGAATTGAGTGGACACTACTGTCGAAGGCCTTGGAGAAGTCTAAGAGTACCATTACTCCAAACTTGCCCGAGTCAAGCGCAAATCGGATATCTGTAGTAACTTTAATTGCAGCAGCTTCACAACTATGAAGGCTGCGAAACCCAGATTGCCACACAGAAAGCAAGCGACGTTCGTTTAGGTATAACTGTATTTGATCGTGCATTATTTTTTCCAGTAACTTGCCAGGAAACGATAAGATACTGATAGGTCTGAACTCGGAGGGTTTTGAGGGATTTGCTTTTTTGGGTACTGGGATAATATTTGAGTTTTTCCACACTTCCGTGAATTTCCCACCATAGAGACAAAAATTGAAAATATGGAGCAAGTAATTCATTATAAATGGAAAAATACTTTACAAACCTCGGAGAAACATCATCAGGACCGACGGCATTCGATTTAACAGATTTAATGGAATTTAAAATCTCGGGTACACCGACACAAGCGTAACTGAAGGAGTTTTCATTGTCAGGTTGTCAGGTATGTCATAGATACTTTGGGGAATTTTTAAGCTTGATTGGCTGGGGATTAAAGCATTAACCATTACTTCAGGGCCGAAAGGACATTTATGTTTGTTTTTGTCTTCTTTTATGCCAAGTTGTTTGAGATTGCTCCACAGCTCTCGAGAGCTAAGTAATAGATCTAGTTTTTGCGTTAAATATGCACGTTTGGAATTACGAATGGTGGTATTGACCTGGTTTCGCGCGTATACATATTGACTTTTGTTGAACTCAGTTGGATTATTCTTAAATCTTCGGAAAAAACCTTATCTTTCCCTAATAAGGAATTTTATGTTATCAGTGAACCACGGACATTTTTTACTCCTTACTTCTTTTGTCACTATTGGAATACATAAATCATGCAAACTAGATACTAAGTTATTAAACCGAGCAACTTTAGCATTAAGGTCATGCGTGTAGAAAATATCATCCCATTCGGATCTATTGAAATATCTTACCATAGTCTCAGAATTAAAGTTTCTATAGGATCTATACCTAATAGTTTTAATTTGGTTAGACCTGTCTAAATTCAGATAGAAGGAGCAGAAAATGAAATCATGAATAAACTCTGAAGATGGTTTAATTTGGTCACTTCCTAGAATTTTATGTCTAGAGCTAGTCAAGAACATATCGAGAAGGGAAGGATTCATGTATGATTTGAAACATGTTGGCCACTGATTATTTACCACTGAAAGACCAATCTTATCACAAAAGTGAATGAAAAGTCGCTTAGAAATGCTGTCTTTCAAAAAATTTACATTAAAATAACCTCCAACCAAAATATGATTATACTTTGAACTAAGTCGCATTAAGGTTTCCTCAAGCTCGGTTATGTAATTCTCTCTAAACATATTTGGTGGACAATAAATGGCAACAAGCAGTAGTTTTTCAAACGAACTCCTCACCTCAACAGAAACAAAGTTAATATAATTCCCAGTTGATTTGTAAACAGCAGTCCCAGACAAATGTTCACGTATGTACATACACGCTCCACCTCCAACTCTATCTCTTCTATCACTTCTAAATATTTTGAAGCCAGGTATGGAAACAAGTACATTCAGGGTATAAGTGTTCAACCAAGATTCTGAAACCATAATGACATCCAACATAGAGTTACTAAATATCTGATATAACAACGTGTACTTAGCTCGAATACTCTCTGCATTTAAACAACAAACTTTGAGTCCATTTTCATACGCGCCACACAGTACATTCAGAACACGTCTAACATTATTAGGATCCATGCCAGTAAATATAAAATAAAAAATTAACCTCCACCATCAAAAGCAGCAAAAAAGAGAAAAACAATTACGACGATTCTTTACTCACAGAGCGAGTTGCACCATTGGGAGAAGTATTGAGAAAAACTTCAAGAGAGTCCAAGCTCTTTATACAAATTGGTCTCTTGCTCACATCATTGCTTTGTCTAACAAAAACTTTTCCACGTCTGGTAAAAACAGAATGCAAAGAACCGTTCATATGCTCTTCGAAAAATGATATGGTTGTACTTCGTTAGGCTCTCGTATACACGTATGTACAAACTTATTACTCACGAAGCCGAGATCATTTAACGTAACAGCTCTCTTATTATTTTTGTAGAATGCATTTGCATTAGATAAGACTTTTACCTTATCAAGCGCGTGAGGCAGTTTAACGATGATTGCACTTGACTTAGGGTTGCTTTTTGGTTTAAGGGCTAACCATAATAGACAGGAGCAACAGGAGCAAGCAGAAGGAAAGGAACTGTCAAATTGTTTTCCCACAACTTGGCTTTTTCCTTTTTGTTGAAATAAAAGCCATCTGCTTTATCATAGAGGCACTTATTTTCCTGCACAAGTGAAATTAACTTGTTAATAAACTCGTATCCCATATTTACTTTTATCTTTTTACTCTTTCCCAACCTCAAATGTCACTTGTCAAAAATTCCATCCGTCATGTCTTCTTTCAAGAAGACCTTCCTTCTGCTCGCATCAGTTAACGAACATTTAACGAAACGTCACATCTGTCCATTATGGGGATGTCATAGGCTTTGCATGTAAGAAGACAATCCTCTCTGCTTGCTCCTGTCTATTATGGTTGGGCCTTTAGCTCGATGAATGCTTATAGGTGTCGGTGGTTGCAAGTCAATCAGCTCACAATAACGTTGAAAAAGAGCGCTAAATTGATTGAAAAGCGAAACAATTGATTTTTGATGGTCGGTGATTCGATTCTTGTTTTTGGAAGGGAAATTGCGCAGCGAAATCAAAGAGCGTTTGGATGCTGTGTACGGTGACTCTTCTCCTTCGATGGCGACCATCTAAAAATGTTTTAACGAGTTTCAACGTGGTCGCACGTCGGTTTTTGATGAGCCACGTCCAGGTGCCCCGAAAACGGCTATCAAGGAGGATAACGTGACAAAAATCCACGATCTCGTATTGGCAGACCGCCGCGCCGATTGAAAGTGCGCGAGATAGCAGAGACAGTAGGCATTTCAAAAGATCGCGTGGGTCATATCCTGCATGAAATTTTGGGCATGAGATAGCTGTCGGCGCGATGGATGCCGGGTTTGCTCACTCCGGACAATAAGCGCAACCGTGAGACCACTTCAGAGCAGTGTTTGACACTGTTTAAGCGCAATCCGAAGGAGTTTCTGCGTCGTTTCGTGACAGTCGACGAAACATGGATCCACTGGTACACACCAGAGACCAAGGAACAGTCGAAACAGTGGACTTCACCCGGACTGCTCCGAAGAAGGCGAAGACTGTCCCATCGGCCGAAAAGGCGATGGCCACCGTTTTCTGGGATTCACAAGGTGTAATCCACATCGACTACCTGGAGAAGGGCAAAACGGTCACAGGGCTGTACTATGTCAAATTATTGGGCCGATTCTTCGCCGAATTAAAGAAAAAACGGCCCACTTGTCGAAGAAAAAAGTGCTCTTCCACCATGATAACGCACCGGCAGTTCGGCCAAATTGGTCGAATTGGGCTACGAACTGCTGCCCCATCCACCGTATTCTCCAGATTTGGCTCCGTGCGACTTCTTTTTGTTTCCAGACTTGAAAAAGTCACTCGGCGGGCAGAAATTTCAGTCGAATAAGGAGGTTATCGCCGCCGCGGAGGCCTATTTTGCAGACCTCGCGAAAACGTATTTTTCAGACGGGTTGGAGCATCGACGAAGTTGGAGCATCGCTGGGTCAAGTGTATCGAGCTAAAAGGAGACTATATTGAAAAATAAGTCGCCATTTCTCCAAAACTTTTGTTTATCTTTTGTAGGCTAAGTACTTATCGGACCACCCTCGTATATGGGCGGCAGCAAACGTGTTAAGGAAATTCTTCGAATTTTGGGGGTTTATAAGATGCGTACCACTGCTACCCGCAATCGGATGGAATGGTGGAGCGGTTTAGCCGCACTCTCTTTAACTACCTTGCCAAATACCTTGCTGATAACCAACGGGAACTTCGTTTGCCCATCGAACTTGTCACTGGTCCTCCTCCACAGTCATCTTCCCCCACATTGACTACGTCGAAGATTTGCCTGAGTTATACGGCCACGGCGTTATACGGACACGGCATAAAAATTTAATCGGCAACAACTTTTGGGTTATAGCCGACGTATTTGAACGACAAAGTTTGGCTGTATGTCCCAAAAAGAGGTCTTTGCCCAAAGCTACAAAATGATTTACAATTGTCACCAAAATGGGAGATGTGCTCTACCAAGTGATCAAAGAAGGTTCAGGCAAGCAGTTGGTGATGCTCCGGGAGAGACAGGCTCTCTGCCAGTCGTCATAAGGTAAAGGCATGTCAGCTGCAAAACCTTTAATTAAATATCGCAACTGAGGACAGTCGGTCTTTTAATGGAAGGAGTCTTTAATGGGCCTCGTAACCATCTAGTAGCTTACTAAAGCAGCCATCGAAGAAGAAAAGAAAAAAGGAAAAAAAAGAAGAAGAGAAGAGACCCGTCATTCTTTCTAGTCACGCTTCTCGTGAATTTTTTTTGTTAGCCGATCTTAAAATAAAATAAAAAGTTTTTTTTTTTTTTTTTTTTCTAAAGTCCGCAAAGTTCCACTGTTTTTCTGAGCCAATCGGTTACAATATTCATACACGACCCTCTCAACTTCATTGGTTGCGAAGAGCTTTTCAGAAACAAATTTATTCAAGTTTGGGAATAAATGAAAGTATGAGGTTTCAAGTCAGGATAATAAGAGGGATTGGAAATACGGCAGTTTTCCCATGGCCAACATACACCTGTGTACATGTGCGTTCTCTCTTCTCCCAAATTTTGGCTGATTTTGAGGAGCAAGTTATTTGTCGGGCTCTTGTTTTAAAATTCATTTTTCCCCTATAAATAAAAAATGCATATTTTCCAATAAATTGGCGATTTTATTACTTTTTTTTACTTTTCCTTTTATTTAATGAATTTCCCATTCGATTTCCTGACACTGAAAATTTACTTAAACATTACGAACTAAATCACTATTACCGTCTATTGTTTTTGTTAATATTACATTAAAGTTAATTAAATCTTTTCCAGTTTAATTGAAATGTGTCTGCATAGAAAATTAGTTTTTTCTATTATTTATGTTTTTCTTGTTGAATAAAAATCTTAATTTACCGATAAAAATCAATGTGGGTTCATAATTAAAATCGCTAACATGAAAACTTTTTTTTGGAAAACGATTTGTTTTTTTGAATATTTCAAATCAATTTCATTTATGTTTGATATTGTGTACAAAATATTTTTTTTTGTTTATATTTATTCACATACATCGTAAGTAAAAAGTACTAAATATATTTATTTTATATTTCGGTTTGTTTGTAAAAAATATTTTTATTTATTTTTTATTTTTCGTTTGGTTTTGCTTAGTGGTAGCAATATTGTGTTGTTCTTGTCTGTGGCTCCTATTGATCGTAAAGAAGATATATGTTGTGGAAAACACAAAAAGCGAATGGTATTTTTCAAATCTGCCTACGTTTCTTTGCTTTCTTTTCGTATTTTTTTGTTTTTTTTTATTTGGATTTTTGCTTAATGTTGCCAAAGCGTTTTAAGTTTTTTTTTAAATTTCGTTAAATATTTCGAATGAAATATGTTTTGATTTTGATTTTACGTTATGTACTTTTTTTCTCTTCAAATATATCTTTTTTTTAAACTCCCACTAATTATGTATAAGAACAGCATAATTTTTTTTTATTTTTGTTTTTTTTTTCTCTATTTTATTAGAAGCTATATTTAAATTAAGCAATCAAATCACAACACTACATTCAAGTATATAATATCATAGAATTTTTTTTTTTAATTTTATTTAATTTTTCTTTGTTTTTTGTTTTTGGTTTATATTTTCAACTACGCTTAAAAATTGTAATAGGTAGGTAATAGGTGTATATGTATATGACATGTAAAGTGGACAATAAAGATGAATGAAACACTTAAATCGAAGTTTTAATTTTAGATTGAAATTTAATTTAATTTTTTTTGTTTGTCTTGTCCACTTTAATAATATGTTAAGTACATAATATCATTTATATAAAGATTCCATTAAGATATCTACCATCAACGACGAAACTATGGCATACTACACATTTATTCATTATAACTCTTAATAAAAATAAATGTTTAACCTTTAAATTCTGCGATAAAAGACGATGAGTCGACGTATTCTCGTAAATATTAGAAGGAGAGAGCTATTGCTTACGTAAAGGTTCACGTGAAATCGTCGCAAACAAATGACGCGACAAAACCATAGAATTCGTTAGAAGAGCCAGAAAATTACATTAAAAATCCAGAAGGTCGGCCAAGAGCAATTTTGCGAGTTGCTTTAAATTCTTCGTTAACAGCGAATCAAATCGCTCCTGCGCTTGGCGTAAAAACGAATGTAAAGAATGTTCAAGGTGTCTCCCACATGATGTTAAGCATTTGAGGTAGGAGACTAAACATTGCAATAATGGACATTAAAAAACGGAATTGGGAAAATTTTTCCTCAGAAATGGAACACTATCTGTATGGCGCGATACACGTCAGCTACTCAGCGAAGGGCGAAGAGGCAGATGTGGTACTAATAAGCGAACCATACAAAAGCCTTGATAACAACATATGGGTTAATGACAAAACAAAGTACGATTCAATATGGGTATGCGGAAACCAAGCATTCCAAGACATCGACGAGAATGAAGAAGGTGTCGTGCGTGCAACAATAAATGGCATCACGTTCTACAGCTGTTACGCCAGGCCAAGCTAGACAACTAGCCAATACGAAGCAATGCTGGACAGGATAACGGTGGACGCCAAGCAAAAACCGGAGTTATCATTGGCGGAGACTTCAATGCTTGGGCGACGGAATAGGGCAGTATGCTTACCAACGAAAGAGGGCGAATCCTCATTGAGGCTTTTGCATCTCTAGAAGTAGGCATAGCGAATAAAGGGCAAGCAAGAACGTATCGGAAAGCAGGAATGGATCTAACCTTCGCCAGCTACCCTATTTTGCACAGTATGGATTGGCGTGTTAGCGAAGTCTACAGCCATAGCGGCCACCAGGCGAAGACAATAACAAAGAAAAGAAACAGGCAAAGACCAATGCTAAGAGGCTCATAATGGAAATATAGTCTGTTCGAAAGAGAAACTTTTGAGGAGATGCTGAACAGCCGTTCAATGGACACAAATGGATCGCACTGACTTACACAAATTGTTACTACAGCCTGCGATGCGGCGATGTCAAGGTAGACAGCAACCCATGCTTCTGGTGGAATAACGGGAAAAAAACACTCAGATCAAAATGCTTACAGGCTTATCGTAAAGTCCAAAGGGCAAGAGGAAGGTTGGTTTTCAACAGCAACACGACACCTTAAAACAGATTAGGCGGGACCTAACGAAGGCAATCAAAGGGAGCAAGACAAGATGCTTCAAACAAATGTGCGAAGAAGCCGACATTAGCCCACACACGGCGTATATAGCGGTGATGGCCAAACTAAAAGGCTACAGGTCCCCACAACGAACATGTCCAATACTGTTAATAACCATAGTGGAGCACCTGTTCCCCAAAAGGCCAGATGCGACGCCCATAATCGTCTGGGGAGCAGATGTCGACAGTCGACACAGAAGGAGGCAAAAAGGCGCCTGGACCCGACGGAATACCGTACAACGCATTGAAGTCTGCTATTCAAACAAGGCCTGAGATGTTCATAACAGTCATGCAGAGATGCTTAAATGAAGGAGTGTTCCCAAAACCATGGAAGTTGCAACACCTAATACTGCCGACATGCCTGCTCGATGCAGTGGGAAAAATTCTAGAGTGGGTGATATACGATAGGCTACTTACTGTAGCAGAGAAGAGATCATAAATACGGATTCCAAAAAGCACGCTCTACTACCGACACAATCCAAAAAGCAGTCGATATTGCGTCATAAGCACTCATGGAGGCGGATGTCAAAGAAGTACTGTGCAGTAGTGACTTTAGACGTTAAAAATGCGTTCAACTCTGCCGACTGGGCCCTGATAAGAAGGTCGTTGACAAGAATGGAAACACCTCACTACCTGTTAAGGATAGTGTCCGACTACCTCAAAGACAGACAACTGAGGTATGTAACGGAGGAAGGAACTAAATATTACATCATCCCCGCCGGGGTTCCTCAGGGATCGGTGTTGGGCCCACTTCTTTGGAAGGTTTCCCCAAGGTGTAAACATCATCGGATTCGCAGATGATATAGCTATCGTGGTGGTTGCACGGCACACACGAAGTAGAATCAGCCACAAACACAGCAGTTGTCCAGATAAACAGTGGCTAGAATCTGCAGGCCTCGAACTGGCAGACCATAAGACGGAGGCCGTTTTCATAACAAGCAGAAAAACTGTAGAATACATCGATATTCGAGTGGGCAAGCAGAATATCCGATCCAAGGAATCGGTCAAATACCTAGGAGTGATGCTTGACATTAGGTTGCTGTAGCGGTTCAAATTACACGTGGACTATGTGAGCAAAAAAGCATCCTCACTACAAACGGCTCTCTCTAGTATACTGCCAAACGTGGGTGGACCCGGACATGCGAAGAGGATTCTGCTAGGCAGAGTGGTGAGCTCAGTCATGCTCTATGCTGCACCATTGTGAGCAGAAGCGCTCAAGAAGAAGGAAACGTGCCGAAAACTGTCATCGGTATACCGACTCTGTGCTATAAGGACAATAAGCGGCTACCGGACGATTTCGGACGAAGCTGCATTTTTCATTGCTGGCGGTCTCCGAATCAATCAACCGTCAACCAGATTGACCACATTGCGAATGATGACAAGCACGCATCCGATATTTTGGATGTACGAACTTTCTGAGGAATATGGGCATGCCTGACCCAGAATAATAGAGCAAGGCTAGCGGCATACAACGTCACAATACTACTAGTTCCAAACGCCGCCAACCCATGGTTTGATGGTGAGGGACGGCACGCAGGCAAGAAACAAGCCTATCAAACGGCGCTACATAGAAGGACAAGAGCTGCTCGTGAACATTATGAGAGACTAGCTATACAGCGCCATGTCTAATTTTGACATCCTTGCCAAACAGTGGAAAACTCTCGGTACCCCATATGGGTCTTTAGTGTCAAAAAAGTTCTAGACAGCGAATTTTTTCAACATCATTCTTGAAAGGATCGTGCAAAATTCACAGGTCTCACAAAGAGGCCTTTATGAGCATTGACTGGCGGTAAATACGGCAAGGAAATATGTGCTGTCATCGAAAAAGGACGCGAATCACCGACGTCTTGACCACCAGAGCGCACATATTGGCAGGCATAGTTTTGAGGTAGTTAGGGACTTTATCTACATTGGCTCCGCAGTGACATGCAGCAATGACACCAATGCCGGAATCAAACGCAGAAGAACGCTTGCCAACCGCTGTTTCTTTGGGGCTCGGGAGGCAATTGAAAAGCAGAGCCCTCAGCCGTCAACTAGATTGACCAGAGCCTGCTCTATAGCGCAGAGACATGGACCTTATCGAAAACGGATGAGGAGGTCCTTGGTCGTTTTCAGTGAAAAATTGTGTGTACGATTTTCGGCTCGATCTGCATAAATGGGGAATGGAGGAGAGTGTACGGGCTATACAGCGACATGAACATTACAAGGCGTCTGCGGATCCAACGCCCAAGATGGCTGGATTATGTAGAGAGCAGGGACACCACAGCTCCGGCCCGAAGGTTTTTTGAATCCAATCCTGAGGGGCAACTCGGCCAGGCACGGCCAAATTGACGGTGGTGCACTCAAGTGGAAGGCGACCTCAACCAACTAGGTGTGCGACACTGGAGACTGCTGGCAAAAGATCAAACCGATTTGAGAGGATTTTTAAAAGAGGCTCAGGTTTGCTGTGAGCTGTAGAGCCGAAAACGAAGAAGAACAAATGGGTGAAAAACTTTGATCAAAATTATATTAAAAACCTATATGAAACGCTGCCGACAAGACTGATTGAAGTTATAAAAAGTAGAGCAAGATTTTACGCGAATCATATAAATGTGGGGGATGAGTAAGCCGCAAGGGAGGGACCGACGGCAACGCTGAAACTGCAAGTCGACACTACGGACAAACGGACGAGCGAATGACCGAGGGCGATTGGAAATTGACACCAGCATGGATGAGCACGCGAATGACCGAACGCCAGCAGAAGCTACGATCAACATGAGTGGATGCCCAAACAAACACCGAAAAGTGGGTCAGGGTCTCGGGTTCGCTGTGTCGTCGTGTTGAGTCATCGCCGCCGGTGGGCATGACTCCGCACCAGCGAAGCGCTATAAAGGGCATAGGAATGCGGTAAGGAAAACAATGCCGCATAATGACTTTTGCCCGGGTAGCATTGTGGGTATCGGGAGTTCTGTTGGCTGGGTCGGTGGCCAGCGTCGTATGGAGGATGTGGAGCTGGTATCGGTTACTCAATACCCTACGTGTGTGGGATCTATTTTGAGTGATCGATATAAGGAGACGGAATTCATCGGGAAGCAGTTCAGTCTTAGCAGTGCAGTCCAGTGAGGCAGTCGGGTCCATCCAGCGGTGCGGCGACTTTGAACTTTAAATAATGTTTTTTTAGAATCTTTTAATTTCTTTTGTAATATTTTTCTTCGTAAAATAAAAAATCGTGGTTCAAATTAAATACAATAGGAGAAGTGTTTTCCTACATAAATAAACAACAAACTGCCTCTTAAGAATGTATACATGAATACCCTGACTAACCTTCTTAAATCGTAGAATGTAAAAGCTGGACATTTTATTTTTTATTAAGAGCTATAATCAAAAATGTGTAGTATGCTAAAGTTCTGTCGCGGAGTGTATAAAGTTACAGATAATTTAGCGATTTTTTTTTTCCATATTATTTGAATTAAAATGTTCGTAATAGGTGGTTAATTTTTTCCTCCTTTAATATTCATTTAAATACGTAGAGAATATAATCTTATTATACGAACTGCATAGCTGATTCTTTAATTTATGCTTAGGATTGCGTGATTTTTGGTTGAATTGTCGGTGTTCTAAACAAAAATAAAAAAAAAAGTAAGAAAAGAGAACCAGAAATAAAGAGCATGCTAAAAATGAGCAATCACTTTATTCACTTCACTTTTTGTTCATCAGTCTTATAAGGAAAATTTTATTTAATAAATTAAAATGAAAATAAAAATAAAACCTTGTTTAAAAAATCATAGATAGGATTTATTCAATTAAATTTAAAAGTGTATACACAAATTTAAAATGTAAAAATAAAAGTCACTCATACAAAATATATAAAAAGCAGTTTTCCCGCTTAAACTTAAAATTACAATTTATAAAGCTAAATGCAAACAAAAAATGTATAGTGTTTTCCCTTTAAATAAATTGTATTCTTGTATAATACAGGGTTTTGTGTATTTTTAAAATATAAAAAGGCATTTAAATAAATTTAAAACAATAAATCTCTGTGAAATTTGCATGGAAGATCGTTAAATGTATATCTAAATAAGAGGCGAGCAGAACTATATGTGATCTCTACGGTATTGTTTACCTGTTTATACTATAACAAATGACACAAAACACTGAGTAGATAAATACGTACACATAGATAGGTTTAAATATCAGGGACAATACAGAAAATTAAATTAGAATTAAAAACACACCTAAAATATAATTGTGCAGTTGTTCTCGCAATTTTTCTTTGATAGTAAAAACTTACATCACTAAAAACGACTATAAAATACAAATGACTAAAAATTGTTTATCATTATCTTTCCCTTTCTTTGCGGTTCAAATAAAATCCGGGGCTGTATCTAGAACCAGTTTCTGTCGTTCCACATTTTTATTCTTATCACTTCTACCCCATGAATAAGCAAACCTAATACAAATCACAACTGAAAAAGACGTATTTTCCACCTTCTTCATAAAAAAAAAAATATCATTTCGTAAAGTGTTAAATTAAAAAAAAAACAACAGAAGAAAAAACGAGTAAAAAACACACAGACATGGATGACTTGTTTTTTGTTTATCCTATTTCTCACTTTTTAAAAAACTATTGTTTTGTTTTCCATTTTTTTTTTCCTGCTTCCTGTTTAACTATTTTAATTAATAATTGTAAATGTGGTGTCTATGGGTTACAATTTTGTTAATATACTTGTATATCGTGTATATCTTAGCAGATACTATATGCATAATATTATATCAATAATAATAATGATAATTAAAAATTGTTATTTAAATTGTAGTCGACTTGGTTTTTTTTTTAGAGTTTTTTTTTTTTATGTAAATTTATGGTTATTTGCTGTAGAATGGTAGCAATGTGGTATGAATAATAGGGGAGTTTACAAATTACACTGCCATAGTATCGTAGGCTGTGAATCCTGCGGCGCCTTGTTGTTGGAATTGTTTTGGACCGGCTTCGTTTCTGTTAAACGTTTTTTTTTTTCAAATAAAGAAAAAAACAAGAAATTAAAATTAGTAAAATGGTTTTGAATTTTATTAAAAAATATATTTATTTTACATTTTGTAACATTAATAGGAGAGTTAAAAGCAAGCTTTATTGGATTGAATAAAAGGGGCCAGTATAGTGTTCATAACAATGTATCGGGTGTATGCATTAATTTTGAAGAATTTTTTTGGTGAAACAAGCTTTCATTTAAAATGGATACAAAATAATCCATTAAAAGTATTGTCCATCGCTAGCTATGACTTTTTTCCATCTTTCTGGCAATTCATGGATTCCGGCCCAAAAAAACGCCTTACTTTTTGAGCCCGAGAATGAATCGAGCCAATTTTTGACACCATCGACTAAAGTGAGAGGTCAGAAAGGACCTTCTGCATGAGTCGAAGCAAGTGGTAAACAGATGACTATATGACGGGTGGGGCGAAACTTCCTATCGGATATTTTTCAATTAAAGTCTAGTTGCACAAGATTTTTATGATGGAAAATCAATTCGTTGTGCGTATTCTCCCATTCCGGCTGTTTCTTGTTTATTGAGAAACGCTTCAATTGTTGTGGTTTAAGAGGTCCATCGATTGTTTGACCATTTCTCAACAGCTCATAATAGACCACTGATCCAACCATTGACAGCATGACTTTCGAGCAGAGCAAGTCTAACGTCGGGAAGCTACAATCACAAGAGACCGCTAGGATCCTTGCCGCGTCCCCTCGAACTCTGTCAAAGTCCTATGACAGCGGCACAGCTAAGCAGTGGGAGCATTGCCAGAACGCCATCAGAGAAGCTGCCTAGCCACCACCTAGTAACGTACTGCAGATTGCACTGTTAAGTGCCAAAAAGAAAGAGGCGCGCCCGAAAATCGTGCAAGGACTGCCAGCCGAAGGAACGAAGGTTGAAGGCAAACCTCTGGGGAAAGCAGTCAAGAGGATTAGATAGGCGGAGGTATCCCCTACCGAAACCCATCCCCCCTCTCATCTGCAGCCCCCGTGCTTCTTGCCGGCTAGTAAAGGCTGCTGCAGGAGGCACAGGCATGCCTGCACTTTAGGCATGTGCCTCAAACACTCCTCCTGTTATTGGTGACTATCAAATCCTCAATAAGAGCGTGCCAGGTTCCAAAACTGACGGAGCTGGAGGTGGTCAGGGCCCTGTTATGGCCGGCGCTGCCGCTGAAAAAGGCGGTGATGCTGACAGACAAACTATGATCGCAGAAGGCAAAGCGGTTTTGGATCCCAACAAACCTCAAGCTGGCAGAGCTGTTTCAAAGCGGCGTCGGAAAGGAGCAGGAGCTCGAACCGAAAAAGGTAAGAGCGCTGGCAAATGGAGGACGGCCGTCGGGGACAACCTTGTTGGTGAGAGAGAACGTGATGTCTCCTCTTCTGACGTGACGGCGGGTAATCGGAGTCCGAAGGTAGATGCGGCGATCAACAAAGATCAAAGCAAAAATCTGAATACGGAGAGGAGCAAAGACTGCTCCTCGGAGGCGGGCACTTCACACAATAAAAGCCCTTTCCTCTCGAAAGGAAATACAAGTAGATACAAGAGATACAAACTCCAAATTAGTACTTGAACTCAAAACTCAAAGCACTTTTTTGAACAAAGTGGAAAGACTAAATTGACTTAGGCTCGCATGGGTCTTAAATCACTCTGGGATTCCTGGAAACGAGATCTCCGATGACCTCGCTAGAAGGGGCTTAGAGGAGAGTTTCATAGGACCTGAACCCGACTTAGGTCTACCTGCTTCCACGGTCAAATCTCACGTCAACGACTGGGTCACAGTCGTAGATAGAGGGAATATCCAGGATGCAGGATGACTAAGCGCGTACGCCCCGATGTCTGCAACAAGTCCGCAAGAACTCCGCATCATTTTTCTTATCCTTAAAGAGAAATTATTGCAGAAGGCTTACGGGCGTCATTACGGGCCATTACACTTTTGCCAAGCATCTTTATGGACAACGGGGAAAATACAATAAAGAAAGGTGTTTGTCTGGTAGTACAATGGACCAGTATTTGTGTCCCGGTTTAATGTACAACGCTAATAAGCCTATGCAGGAAATCGGCATGTTTACACGACCATGCTACAAAGAAAGATGGAAACTGCTCGCGAACTCTACGAGCAGAAAAGAAGGGAGGAGCACGCTTTTTTTAGAAAGATAAAAACAGAGCACGGAAAGCGTGAGATCGAGCAGATGGAGAGATACTATCGCAGCAAGTTTTGCAATAAGGCAAAACGAACATGCCAGAGGTACAAAGCCAGAGCAGAAGCCTGCAGGGATGAGAATGGAGAACCAATAGTAGAATCACAGTCGATGCTGAGAACATGGCAAGACCACTTCTGTATTCTGTATAACGGCGATGATAGACGAGATAGCGCTATCAGGTAGAATGACCCAATTAACAACGGACGACGAAGCAAGAGATTCCTTCCACCCAACATACACGAAGTCAAGATAGCAAAATCGAGCATTAAGTAAAATAAAGCCGTGCGCTCAGACTGCGAAGCCAGCGGAAATGAGCTGCTAGGGCGCACCACCAACCTATTTGTAACATATGGTCGAAGTCGGAAAGCATGCCCGACGAATGGAATCTAAACATGGTTTGCCCGGTCCACAAGAAAGAAGACCCCTATAATTGCTTCAACTGCAGAGGAATAAGTCTCCTTAACATACAATTTCGTCTGAAGCCTGACCGGCTCTTATCAGTTCGGCTTCAGCCCAGGCAAATATTCACACTGCGGCAGATCTTCGAGAAAACCCAAGAATTCCAAATCGACACCCATCACCTTTTCGTCGGTTTTAAGGCCGCGTATGACAGTGTGCATAAAGACGAGCTATATGGAGTATGTCTCGTTTTAACATCCCTGCCAAACTCGTACGGCTGCGCAGGATGACACTGCGATAACGAACTAACCGACGTCTTTGATGTTAAGAAAGGATTTAGACAAGGCGCACGCTTTTATGGTGTTTGTCACACAATCTGGACGGGGTGCAGATGATTTGTGTCGAAATTGTTCGTTCACTCCTCTCCGGGGTGGTTGCCTTAGATAGGGTTTGAGAGATTCGACTGAATTTGCAAGAGTCACTGACCAACACAAGATCTATTTCAAGTCTGCGCAATTGCTTCCGTACGCGGATGACATCGACGTGATCGGAAGGACACAGCGAGACGTCAATGAGGCTTTCGTAAAATGGGTCTTAAGGTCAGTGAGGGTAAATTCAAATATATGCTGTCATTAAAAAAAGAAGCACAACACAGACGTCTTAGCCAAAACCTCACTCTTAGCAGCTAAAAGTTCGAAGTGGTCAAGGATGTCGCCTATCTTGGCTCACTTATAACCATTGAAAATAACCCCAGTGCTGAGGTAAAACGCAGAACTACTCTTACTAACCTCTGCTTCTTTATGCTCAAAAGGCAAATAAGAAGTAGAGCCCTCTCTTGAAAGACCAAGGTTGCGCTATGCAAAATCTTAATCATCCCCGTACCTCCTCTACAGCGCAGAGGCCTGGACTAAAGGAGATGAGGAGCCCTTTGATCGTTTCAAGAGGAAAATTCTGCGTTTAATTTACGGTCGCGTTTGTTTAAACGGCGTTTTGAGTAGAACATTCAACCAAAAACTGTAGATTGACATCAGTCTAGTACGACGTCTTTGGATCCAGCGTCTAAGATGGGCCATGTAAAGCGCATGGACAACGCAGCTCCGGGCTGAAAAGTCTTATAATCTGACCCTAAGAGACAACGCAACAGAGGACGATCGCATCAACGGTGACGCACCCAGGTGGAAGGGGCTCTTAACCAACTGGGAGTACGGCACTGGCCAAAGACCGTGCTTGGTAGACACGCTTGTTATTTGAGGCCTAGGTTCATCTCGGACTGTAGCGCTACCAAAGAAGAAGAAGTCGATTTGGCTGATTGGTCGAGTTTGACATATGATTATCTGCGCTTGGAATTATCATAATAGCTCCACTTTTCTTCGCCAGTAATAATGCAAAAAATTTTTTTTTTTGGCGGTGAAACATCATTTCGGATATACAAAATCGCCTTTTGACATCTCCCGGCTTGATCACCATAAGCATGAAGCATGATCGCCATAATTTCCTATAGCAACCGATGGCTTTCAGCAGGACTTTTTTTTCGAGCTAAAGAAGATCAGTGAGACTTCCCTCAAATGCACTTTCGTTGGCACGTATATTCCCACACAGAATAGTCGGATACGTGTAGTACTATTAGCGCTATCTCTTATAAATACTTTAAAATTAATGCATACACCCAATAGTAATAGCTATTCTCGATTGTAGTTTTGATGAGAGTGTTCCGGAAGGATGAGTTTAAAGTGTGCCGCCTACAGACCTTAATTTATTTTAATATTTTATATATCCATCTTTCATATATTCCTCTAAAGTAGTCCAGAAACTAGTTACTACGAGATTAGTCTTGGGAAACCTCATAGAGTGTCTTGACATGTTAGCATACTGCCTGCATACTACATGTTAGCAAGGGCCGACAACTCTATTCAAAGCTTGCGAACCAATAAATTTATAAAACACTTTAAACCCATCGCTTCCTAAGACAATGGCGAAATGTAAGCTTGATAAGATGTTGTCTGTTTAATAGTGTTTCACCAATCAAATTAATTTTGTTCATTTTTTGTAGAAACCAAGGAAACAATCTAAGCAAGTATGTAGGTACGAATAAATATATTTTTATGGGATTCAATCTTTAAAATATTAACAGATTTACAAAACTTTGTTAATTTATTTTGTTTTATTTTAATTGTTGGCAACTCAAATAAATGTTTTACCATATCACAAAAAATCTAGTGTTAATCATGTTTTTATTTAATTTTATTAAATGGCAGCAAAGAAATGTTAATACGTTTACGTCATATATTATATATCAAAGCTAAACAAATTTAAGTCAGCCATCGACTGACGTATACGATTCTGTTGTTTTGCTATAAATAAATTGTTAGCAACTGTTATGAAGAGAAATTGTTTAAAAAATAAAAGTGTAGATATTAAGTAAGGAAAGAATATATAAAAGATAACAAAGAAATAAAATAATAAATAAATATAAACATGCACGCAGCAGGCGATAGAAGGAGCAACCAAACAAATTAAAAACAAGATTAGGTATTGGGTTAGTAAAACGAACTGCATGCATAAACTTACTGTTTTCGGCTAGCGGTGGAGAACCATTATTAAAATTGTTAGTAGAGAGCAGATAAATAATTGGTTTAATACAAGTTTATACAAAATACGATTTAAGAGACAAAATTAATTCACATTTTCAATCTTATTCACGAATATTTAAAAACAAAAATACTTTTTCAAACAAATAAATTCGACGGATTTGATTAAAGCAAAAGTTCTCATGTAGAGCATACATAAATCGGTACTTCCTTAAAATGATATGTTACGTCTTGGCGCCCAATCAAGGACACTGCTATTGAATATCATATTATTTGGATATTATTTGGCCAAGGCCAAAAAACAATCAGATGACTTACAACCATTTGCTGTTGGCAAATTCCGAGAACAAAGTACCGGGGAAAAATAGATTACGATAACCCAGTAAACGAGGTTTGTTCAAAAAATAAGGCGACTTTTTATTTTTTATATAAAAATACTTATTTATTCATAGATATCTAATTCGTTGTCTTCAAAGTAATCCTCTACAGATATAATACACTTGCGCCAGCGCTTTTTCCGATCCTCAAAGCACTTCTGATATGCGCTTTTTGGTATTATCTCAATCCATCCTTTTATGGGACTTTTCAGTTTCGGGAAGAGAACATTAACTATTGTTGTCCTTTCTAAAAATTACATTTAATTTACGGAAATAAATAAAATACAATTTAAAATTCGCCGACATTCCTCCTACACAACTTTCCGCAATAAATTCATATAAAACATCAATGTTTAGTGATTCATCAATCTATATTGCGTCGGCTTCCACCTTACCTGAAACCTGAAACAATCACTGCTTCTGTTTTCTCGTCAAGATTCATTACCCTACGTCTCTTTATTTTCATTTGCAGGGGGTGATTTTCCTCAACCGCCTAAGATTTCTGTGAGGTGGTGGACCTTAAGGTTGTAACTGTCAAGTCCAATAAATTAGTCACACCAACGACAGACAACCAGTAGGTGCCTAGATTCCGCTATGTGTCTGCCATAGCAGATTAACGACTGCCTTGTCGTTAATTTCACGGTGGGCCATCCCACATGGAGTTGATAACGTCAACCAACGCCCTTCAGGTGACTTCTATTAACCGGGATTAAGCCACCATCAGTACCAGTTCGAAGCCATGTGTAGGGGACATGGACTTCCCGCTTGGCGAGGAGCGAGGCCTATCTAAAACCTCTTCCGATCTAAGGGTCACGGCACCCTGTTGCAAGCAACGAAGTTCCCGCGATTCGGGACAACCACAACCACCACGATACTCCCACTAGGGGGCCCCTGTTACCCGTGGTACCAGAATTAGGCCTCCGGTCGAGCCTCGCAACCCTACGGGTTACTCTCAGTTGGGGTGCCCTACACCCTGGACTGATAGCCATTCTGCAGAAAGGAAGGGAGAAAAGAAGGAAGAGGGAGGAGAAGGAGAGGAAAGGAATGAGGAAAGGAGGAAGGAGTGGGAAGGGAATTGGGATGGGAAGAAGGGAGAATTGGAATGTGGGCAGGAGGTAAGTTAGTTCCTCCTGTCCCGTCGCCTAGCAAAAACTGACTTTGCGTATAAACGCATCCTGTCTATATGTGATGGCGCAGTGAAGACACCGCTCACGTCACATACTTCGCCCTCGTACCTAACCCCCATAGCTTCTAGGTCCCTAAGATCAGAATATAATGGGCACACGCACAGAACATGCACCCAATCCTCGAAGGGAGAACCACACCTACAACCGGCCTCCTGACTGAGACCCATCTTATGCAGAAACGCATTCATGGACCCATGTCCCGTCAGGAGGAAACTGAAACTGAGGCCAAAACTCAGTTGTGGATTCCTGCTCATGAAGGAGACATCCTCCAGGAAGCGATATGTGACCCTACCCGTTTCGTCATCGTTCCATCTTATCTGCCACTTGGATTGAACGCAGCCACCAAGTAGAGTCTTACGCTCCCTGGTCGATAGCCCTTCCATTGACCTGCCAAATAACCAGTCTGTACTGGTTAACTGCAAGCCCCTTTTTACCTTGAAGGCAATTCCTCTTTTGATGATCTCAAGATCAAGAGGAGGGACTCCCAGGAGGACCTGTAATGCGGCAGTGGAAACTGTCCGGCATAGAGGCAAACAGGCCAGAAGTGCCTTGCTCTAGCATTGCAGTACGCGGTTTCGGCCCGATACAGGAATGACTGACTCATACCACACCGATGCTCCAAAGGTTGTACAAGCAACCAGGAGACCGGAGTATATGGTACGAACAGCGCGCCTGCTCAGGCCCCAGTCCGTCCTAATTACCCGCCTAATCTGCTCAACCACACCGGACATACGGTCACCCAAATTCACAAGATGAGGCATGAACCTCATCCTTTCACCCACTGTGATACCAAGATATTTGACTTCCGACACATACCTGATACTCACCCCATTCATTCGTACCGTCGGATGTCGACTGCTTGCTAAGTTGCCCTTAAGCATTGAGACATTGAGACAGTCTTATCCTCGGCCACACTCACTCCGACGCTTATGCCCCAATCGTGAACGATAGGGAGGACCTGCTCAGCCTTCCTTTCGAGCTCGGCTCTAAACTGAGCTTCAAGAAGGATAAGCAGGTCGTCTGCATACGCACAACACTTAGAGTGTGTGCTAAACGTTTCATGAGGTTCCATATAAATGGACCGCAAATGGATCCCTGCGGACACCCACGCTCAACATTCACACTAACATTCTCATTCATACCGGAGAAATAGCTCTTCCAGAGACTAATTTCCCGGCAGCCTAGCTCCTGTAGCCTAGCTAGCACCCTATCCCATCTCAAGTAATCAAAGGCGCCTTTAAAATCAATAAAGACGCCCAAGATATACTTGGACCTATTGTTCGCATTGTTGACTTGGGACTTAACGAAAGTCCATGCGTCTTCCTTTCCGGAAACCGAACTGAAAGGGGGAAATGCCGGCCATGATGTTCTGGAGTCTCTCCACCATAGTCCTTTCCAGCACTTTTCCAAGTACCGGAAGCAGACTGATGCCACGATAGGACCGCGGATTGCTCCTCGGTTTCTCGGGGGACTTCAGAAGGACAGGTGCCTAGATAACTAGATATACTTAAAACGTGGCTTTCTACCCATTTCATTTCGACTTGTATCTTTCATTTTTAACCTATCATAACTAAGGGTGAGCCATCTAGTGGTTTTTTTTTTAATCATCGATTATTTTGACACTGACAGCTGTTTCCCGCTCGAAATCTTGACAGAAAGTCAGTATCATACCTCCGCGAAACCAAATGAGTCGCTTTACGCTTGAACAAAGTTGGGTAATTTTGAAAACTTATTTCCAAAGTGAGTGCTGTGTAGCCCAAACAGTGGGTTTTTTTAAAATAAGTTTTAGCTGTAATGAAGTACCCACCGCGACTGCTGTACTTACGTACAATAAGTTTGTGAGACTGGTATGCTAGTGGACACCACTCATGGTCCCTGTTGTCGTACGGTGTGCACAGATGAGAATGTGGCCGAGAGTGTGGGACTCAATTCACGAACATCAACACTCCATCGATCTCAACAGCTCAACATTTCATGCACTAGCCTGAGGAGAATTTTGCACAAAGATCTCGGATTATTCGCTTACAAGGTCCAATAGACTCAGCAATTGAAGGCGCGCGACCACCCACTTCGTTATCGCTTTGCAGTTTGGGCCTTAGAGCAGCTTAAATTGGACAGCTATTTTGGGCGATAAATCATCTTTTCTGACGAGGCGCATTTTCATCTCGGCGGCTACGTTTACAAGCAAAATTGCCGCATCTGGGGCTCGCAAACTCGCACGTTATTGTTGAGAAACCAATGCATCCACAGACAATGTCAGTTTGGTGCGGATCGTGGAGTGGCGACATCATTGGACCATATTCCTTCGAAAATTAGGTTGGGAATAACGTTTCGGTCAATGGTGGGCGTTACAGAGGCATGCTAACCGAGTTTTTTTTTACTGAAATTGAAGACATGGATTTGGACGACCTCTGGTTCATGCAATCATGCAATCGATCTTTTGCGCACCAAATTCCCAAATTGTGTTATCAGCCGTCTTGGCGATGTGAATTAGCCGCTTCGGAGCTGCGATTTAACCCCTTTGGAGTTTTTTCTTGTGAGGTACTGTGAAGGACCGATGTTATGCCAACAATCCGGCGACGATTCAAGCACTTAAGGCCAATATCATCCAAGCAAACCGTGAGCTACAGCCCGAAAACATCAACAAGGTCTTTGAAAATTGAGGTGACAGAATGCGCTACTGCGAAGCCAGCCGAGGCAGCCACTTGAAAAAACACTTGATAGATGGAAAAAGTTAATTTTGTTCATTTTATTGCATTCTTAAAAAGAAACTTGTATTTGACCCACCCTGTATTCCTAACTCAAATTGATTAGCTGGTTGACAAGGACGAGATTAATCTGAAGCTTATGGAATCGCATAACTTCAAGGTAATATTTCTTTTTGACCCCAAGAACTCATGTTAATGAAGAACGTGTTTTTTTGAACTGGGTCTGCTCGCTTCATAATCATATATACATGCTTCGTCAACAATGATCGACAACAGCCAAAAAAACCGGCAACTGTCGAAAAGGGCGCTCAGTAACCGAGCGCCTCCAAAGGACACACTGCCTTAGGATCAAAGAAGAACGTCAAGAGGGGGCGCTCCGGGGAAGAAACTCTAAGGGAGCCGAAAAAGGAGAAAACATCAGCCAGCTTCAACCTCCCCATGCGTCTAAAAGTGGCCATTGTCGACCGTTCCAACCCTGATGGGAAGATAACATCTGACAATTGGCTTCAATGTGGATTCCTCCACCGGTTCCCGAAAAGGTCGAGTCCATATCGAGGCTAATTGACAAACAAAATAAAGAGCTTGATGCTCATAGCTGGAGAATCATTTCTTCGCCAAGAGTAAGAACAGAGTGGGAAAGGACCTCATGGTGACCATTGACCAAAAGTCACTCGACCACACCCGTAGCAGCATCAAGTTCGGGTTGGGAACCCTGAGGGTAAGGCTCCCCAATGAACGCGGTAAGTCAAAGGAGGCTGCTAGTGGTGCAAATTAATTTACAGCACTGTAAAGCGGCCACCGACGACTTGATGATATATGTACATGCTGCAATATGGAACATGGAACAATATTCAGGGATTTTTCTAAGGTATACAATTTATACTTGTGCGACAGGCCGAGTCACGCGGATTGTGTCTATTAATAGGCTGCGACGCCAATGGCCACCACACTCAATAGGGAAAGAGCGACAATAATAAAAGGGGTGAGTCCATTTTCGATTTCATAGTCTCCACCAACGTTTCGTAACCGGGTTAGGGAAGAGGTAATTGAACTTACTCTACTAAGTGAATCTAACTCTATCCGAGTAGAGAATTGGAAAATCCGAGTAGAGAAATGGAATAAAGAAAAACCAAAACCTTTCAAAAACCCTCAGAAAACAGACTGGAATGTTTTCTCAAACCTATATGCCAACAGGTTAGTATTGCCACAAGCCATCACTAACCTTGATAAAACTTACATTGAGAATTCAGTGAAACCTTGTAAAAATTCTGAAAGCGACTTTCAACAAATACTGTCCTTTGCAATGTGCTCGCAAGAAGACCAGCGCAGCCTGGTGGACCACAGAGCTAAAGCAACTCAGGACCAACACCTGAACTCTATTCAATAAAGCAAAGACAACCAAAAGATCCGAAGACTGGAATAACTACAAATCCAGCTTCAATGAATACAAGAGCAGAACAAGAGCAGCAATGTCTAAATCCTAGCAGGAGTTCTGCGAATCAATAGAGGATCTCAACGAAGCCGCAAGGCTCAGAAAGATCCTATCCAAGGAGCCCTGCGTCCCGGGATTCATACTTAAATAAGATGGATGGGTGGAGTCCAGATGGTACCCCACCTCGTAGGCATTTTTTCCAATTGCTTGCGCGCAGGGTGCGTCCCAAAACAGTGTAAAGAAATACAGGTAGTTTTCATACCTAAGGTAGGTAAACCAATCTATTTTGCCGCAAAGGACTATGGGCCAATTAGTCTCTCGTCGTTTCTATTAAAACCTTGAAAAGACCTATACATCAGAGGACTTATCAACTCACACAACTTATGCAACACTCAACATGCTCCCCCAAAGTTAGAGGGTACTCCACTCAAACTTTAAACGGAAGTCAAGTATCTAGACATCATTCTTGACTCCAAACTTTCCTGGAAAAGGAACTTGGAGTAAAGAATGAAAAAAGGATTGAATACTTTTTATGCCTGCAAAAAGATTTTCGGCAAAAGATGGGGCTTTCAACCGTACATCATTCATTGGATGTACACAGCAATGATCAGACCCATTATAACTTATGGGGCCCTAGTCTGGTGGACTGCTAGCAGCACGAAAAGCTACATGAGCATGCTCAACAAAGTACAAAGGTCAGCTGCTGTTTGTACAACGGGTGCCATAAGAAGCACGTAGCTAGCAGGGTTGGACATGATACTTCATCTCCTACCTCTGGATTTATTCATAAAAAGCTGTGCTGCAAAAAATGCATGCATACTTAAAATAATAGATGACATAGGAAAGAAATATGGTTTTGGTAGCCCCGCAGCTACGACCGACTATATTTCCCCCAAAATGACTTCTCTCTCAGAATACCAATCCTTTTCCCCGACAAACAAGAGTGGCAATCAAAAGCCATGATCACGAGATTACCCTCTTCACCGACGGATCGAAAATGGAGGCTGGGTTCTACTCTGATACCCTGCACAAACAAGAATCATTTAGACTCCCTGAATTGTGCAGCGTCTTTCAAGCAGAAATCCTAGCAATAGAGAAAGCAGCCAAACACCTACAAGTAACCGCTATCCCACCGTCTTCTTATCACCATCTTTGTAGACAGCCAGGCCGCACTCAAGTCAATAGGATCCTGTACAACGAGAGCAAAGGCTGTCATGAAATGTCGCGACTCACTGAAGTCCATCAGACACCACAAAGTCAAACTCTGCTGGGTCCCGGGTCACAGCTCAGTCGCAGGGAACGAAAGAGCGGACGAATTGGCCAGGCAAGGGTCTGAAATGGACATCAGCGAAGCGGACACGTCATTACAACCACCGATCAGGGCATTATACCGGATCATAAATGACACAATCATAAAAGAAGCCAACTCGTCTTGGCTTACAAGAAACGACAGCCACATGACAAGATCATCGTGGCCAGAGCTCAATATCGGAAAAACAAAGAATCTCTTGGCGCTGAACCAAAACTCGATCGGTATGCTGTTCGGAATGATCATAGGACACTGTCCCATCGGAGCAATGCTCCGGAAATGGAATTCGGGATCCAGCGATCTCTGCCGGAGCTGCGGCGATGAGAGAGAAACCGAGATGATCCAACATCTGTTTTGCCACTGCCTAGCTCTCCAGAATCGACGCCTAGCTTCTTAATTATATGTGTTCTCCATAAATGAAGGGAATCACAATGGACCCTTTGGCCTCCGAGTGGAAGTGATGCCAACCATCACACTCGCCTTCTTAACCTAACCTAACCTAACCTTCGTTACCAGTGATGACCCTTTCCAGCAAATGTGAATCGTCGTTCACGTCATTCAATAGCTTTTGAGCGATGCTCATGAGACAAACTTCGCTGACACGGATTTTATGGACAAAATATGTAGACGAATTTCATGGGATTTTGTGGAACGTTGCCAACTTGTACAGACCAGATACATTCCAAACAGCACTCAATGAAATGGGTGGGTATAAGTTGGAAATTGCAGCGGTGCAAGAAGAACCGTTAAGGACGGATATACTTTCGTTTATGGATGTACGGATACCCACAATTTTGGAAAATGATTATTTATCAGCAAAAAAATTGTGGTACTCGGGTACTTGAACGCGAAAATAGGAAAAGAAGTGATATATAGGCCAAAAATAGGAAAAGAAAGTCTCCGTGTCTCACCAAACGATAATGGTTTTGGGCCAATAGGTTTCGCCAGCTCAAAAAATATGGTCGTGAAAACTACAACATTCAAACACAAGAGAAGATACAATGCTACATGAATGTAGGATGGAGTAACGCGCAACCAAATTGATAATTTTCTGATGATAGAAGACGTCATGCCAACGTACTAACCTTAAAGCATAGTATAGAGGAACGGATTGCGATCCACATCCTAATCATCATCAAAATTAAAAGTCGAATCCAAATTCACAGAAGCGGAGCACAGCAAAGTATAAAAAAACAATTCAACGTCGAAAATGTAAAGGACCCTTGTATGCAGCATCAAAACCAGGATGAAATTAATAACCGATTCGCCCTACTACGTAGCATTGAAACTAACGACCTAAAAAGACAAGTAGAAGCAGTATGATCAACTAGTGTGAACTAGGTGCGACGAAGAATGCGAGGAAAAAGTAAAAAGCCCCCGTAGGGTTCTAAGGCTTAAAGTCCTGGAAAATAGCGAAGATATCGCAGGTACATACAAGATATCAAACCCTATGAAAGGAAGTCAGCCATTTTCTTCGGCATAAAAAACGACAATGGAGAAATAAAATTTTGCAAAAAATCTGGAGGAATATGCACCTAAAAACATGGAGGGCTAAACGAGGTACGAAAAGGATACCAGGCTAGATCAGGTCTTATTCGCAACGATATAGGGGAGCTCGTTTCGGACAACGAAAGAGTTGCAGCCCAATAGAGGAGATATTTCGACAAACTGCTGAATGTACATGAAGAGTCAGCAGAATTAGAAAACACATGTAGAACTGCCAACCATTGAGGAAATAAGAGTAGCAATCCAACAGAACTAGTAAAATATGCAGGAAAAAATATTAACAAAGAAGTTACATGGGCTCATCATAACTATATGGAACAATGAAACCATATGATTCCCGAGGAATGGAAAACCTCGATCATCATTTCCGCATTTAAAAAGGATGACCGAACACAATGCAACAATTTCCGAGGATAATCTCTGCTACCAAGTTGTTACAAAGTGCTGTCAAATATTCTCTTAAAGAGACTGACTCGTATGCAGAAGAAATAATCGGAGACTACCAATGTGGCTTCATGAGGAATCGCTCGACGAGCGACCAGATTTTCACTATACGACAACTATTGATTGTTGATTTTAAAAAAGGAATATGACTCTATAGATCGATCGAAAATGCATCACGGAATCCCGAAAAAGTTGGTGAAACTGACGCAATTATGCTTAAAGAGGAACTTAATTTGGTGCTGGAATTCTTATTGAGATTCCTTCAAGAGAAGGAGAGGGGAATAACCCTTAATGGAATCACATAAGTTCTAGCTTATGCTGACGATCTGGATCTACCGAGAGATAGTAAGAACACAGTTAAAAGAAAAACTAAAAAGTCTAATAATGGCAGGAAAGGAAGTAGGCTTAGAAGTAAATGAAGGGAAAACCAAATATATGGTCACTGACCGATTTCAATCGATCCAAACTTCACACCTGACTGGGCAACTCGTACTTCTTCACGATGAAGGTATTATTCAAAACAACTCTTTTCACTCGCAATGTTAAAATTCGCATTTTATGGATGTGAATCCTGGTCTCTGATTAAGAAGAATCAATATATTGTAGATTTCAGATCTTTGGAAATGAGATATTAAAGAGAATATATGGTGGAAAACAGGATGAAGAAACAGGCGAATGGAGAAACTATACAATCAATAGCTCGAGGAACTCTTTTCAGCCTTAAACATAGTCCGAGTCATTAATTCGCGAAGACTAAGATGGACAGGACACGTAGAACGAATGGACAGTGGGCGACCAGTCAAACCAATAATGAATGGAAAGCCCGTAGGAAAAAGACCGCCAGGAAGGCCCCGCCGTAGATGGGACGTCAATAAAATGATGGATATAGAAGAGATGGGATAGAGCAGAGAAACATAGAAGGAACACACTCAGGACAGGGAAGCTTGGCGAAGGGTCAACGAGGCTCTGAACTTTCGAGTTCCAAATAGCCAGTAATAATAATAAAAGTAAATTTGCCAAATGTTTCGGTCAAGTACGTTGAAGCACTTAATTTTATTATTCACACCAAATATAATGTAGATCCTTTGATCAATTATTTTCCAATAGTAGATAAAAAATCGCAAATACGTATAATCTTTATATCTGTGGAAAACAAATTAAATATCCAAATTGGCTGATAATGTCAATATACATTAGGGACAAAACCGAATACACTTAGCTCACGAAATTCAATAATCACTTTATTTTTTGAACAAACCTCGTATGTTATTATAGGACGAGTACGAGTACGAGTATACCTTTCAATGATTTTATACTTATGTTCCAATTTTCAAAATTTAATATTTCCTTTTTTTTTAAATAAAAAACCGTTAACACATTTAACTTTTGCTTCAACCACACAAACAGAATGTTATAGGTATTTACGCTACTTATAATTCCTTTAGTTATATCTCTCAACCAATATTCTATCAAAGTTAAAATCAAATTTACTCTCATTTTTCTTTAAATTTCATCCAAAAATACCTTTTAAATTAGTAAAAATTTTACTCAAAACATTCCTTATCTTCGACAATTATTCAGTCAAACAATATATCTCAGATAATGTGATTTAGTCTTTTCTTTATCTTTAACCTAACCAAAGTAGATACATTACCTTTCGATTAATTTTCGCATTTCTTCAGTTGTACGCTGATCCTTCTGATGCGGGGATCGCTTAGCTGCATTTTTTTTTTTAGTTTTTTAATTCATTTTTTTTGCGTATTTTTAAGTAATGTATATAGATTTTTTTTTCATTAAGAGATATTCCCAGAGTTAAATAAAAGAAAATAAAAAAACAATAAAAACAAAAAATCAATAAAAATATTTAAAAACTTAATTAAAAAAAAAATTTCCTAGGATCGAGTAGGTGAAAATGAAGATGAGAATCTCTTCTATTGGTTTGCACTTCGTACTAAGTTTTTGTATTGTACATGATCCAAAAAATGCATAAAGAAATCAAAATGACTCAATCAACAAGCATTTTTTTTTTGCCTCTTTTCTATACACCTAGATTTAAAAAGTAACGTTTCTAATTGAAAAAAAAAATCCTAAGAAATTTCCCATGCAATCCATATAAGGAACAATTAATAAATATGAAGTTAGTTACAATAATTTTAAAAACAATTTAAATTTTGAATAACAAAAAGGTGGATAGAAAAAATACCCAAATGACCGAATTTTTTTTAAAAATAGTACAACATAAAATTAGAATTAATTTCACACACGCAAACAAGGTGACAAGGTGATAGAAAACATAAACTTTAAAAAAAGAACACAAATACTGTACAAAAATATTTTTTTTATAATAAATGAAAAAGTTGGAATGATGTTTAGCAAAACACAGTGATGATTGTTTGACATGAAAATGTGAATACATGTACGATAAACTGGGTTCGAGGTGGTGGATTTTGGTTTTTTTCGAAAAGTATTGAATTATTTTAGACTTTTTGATTATATAAAAAAATCTTGGAAAACATTTGGAAATTTAAGAAAATGTTCGAATACCAAGTTAGTGTAGAATAAAACGTGCTTAAGAAGAAGTTTTCCAAAAAAAATTTTATAATTTCTCGCGTTTTTCATTTAAGGCCGTCGTCTATTGTGTCCGATCAAAAAATGAATTTTTTTTTTCTTTCATAGATCACATCTAAGACAGGTGTAGAAGACGTGGTAAACGGATTTTTCAAAATTCGAAGCAGTCGAAAAGTTACACCCGTAAACCGAAACAGGTATGCGCAATGCGCTGGGACCACTCGGCAGGAATTGGTAGCGCTGGCTTTCGCTTCAAATATTCTTAAACCAGCTGCTACTTTAGACTCAACTTTTGACGCACGGTTCGCTTGCGTGAGCTGCAACTATCGAGGTCGCAGAAGACTGGGAGTGCATACGTTAAAATAAGGATCAGTAGCGTCTTGACGAGCATTTATTTAATGCTAATTGGGAGACAATTTCCAGCGTAGCATAGTATACGCATAGTATATCGTAGACCTGTTACATTGGTGATGTGATCCCCCCACGTAAGCTGTTGATTAAAGATGACTCCTAGGTTACAGTCTTTACATAGTGGATCTTACTTCCGTTGGCTTGGATTGGTGGATAGTTACTTAAGTCTGGGATAGTACGATCTATGACAATAACTTGGCTCTTGGTAGAGTTTGTTTTTATATGACCATCGTGTAACGGCATAGAGATCCCCATTTAACCGCGCAGTAGCATATACCTTTAGGTGGAATGCGTAACTGATGTATAATTGGACGTCGTCTGCGTACATATGTGCCTTACAGTGTTTGAGAACGGTAGGAATGTCGTTATTAAACACCGAGAACAGTAAGGGCCCTAGGATAGATCCTTGAGGTACCCCCGTTTTGGTTTTGAGCAAGGTGGAGAAGTTACCGTTAGCATACAGGTTGGCTGCGATCTCCAAGGTAATTCCTAATGAGTCTTAACGCTGACGAATCCAAATTAAAGTAGTATATTAATTTTTTTGAGAAGGAGTATCGAATGTTTTAGAGAAGTCTAATAATACTAACGATATCACATGGTCCTTATCAATTTCACAGCGAAAGCCTTCAACAATCTTTAGTAGCGCGGAGGTGCAGCTGTGTTTTGGCCTGAAGCCTGACTGAAACGGTGAAAGGAGCTTATGTCGATTTAAGGATGAGTTCAATTGTGTGCTAAGCAGCTTTTCGAAAACCATGGATATGAATGGCAGTATAGCGATCGGACGATATTCTTTATCATTATTATTTCCATTTTTAGGAACGGGTATAATTTTAGAGGCCTTCTAGGAATTAGGGTAGACGGAGGTGGTAAAGATGCTATTAAATACATATGTGAGAGGTTTTAAGACGGTGTGGATGATTAGTTTTAAGAATTCAGGGTTCATGAAATCCAAGCCAATGACGTTAGATTTGATTACAGGGGTCGATTGAAACACATCATCTTCGTAAATTCTAGAAAAACCAAATCGATTTGTAATCAGTTTTTCAGTATGTCTATTGGCATTGGGTGTTATGGATGGTGAGGTTTTTGGTTCGGACATGATTCTCAAACAGTTTGGGTACATGTGAAAAACTCGACTTGCTCATCAACGGAAGACATGTAGTACAGGTTATGCCAATTAGAATTGAGAGAGTCATCGATAAGCCTAGCCATGTTGATAGGTTTAAAGTCTCGGTAACTGATTGTAGTCGGTAGGACTATACTAGGACTGAGGTCATAGAAGAGGACAATAAGACCGTGTTTTGAGTGGCCGAGAACATCAAGCTGTCTATGGAAATTGATGAGATCAGTTCTACTGACAATAAACAGATCGATGAGCGTAGAGCTTGTATTGCTAAAGTGGCTGGGAGTCGAGTTGTTGACAGCAAATAGATTGACGGAGCTTAGGAAGTTAATGATTGATTTACTTGTGAGTCATTACGGCTTATTAGATTAATGTTGAGATCACCGGAAAGAATTGGAGACCCAGAACTGTTCACACGCAGGTAGATTGAGGTGGTTACCTACTATGCGCGTCAAGGTACAATTAGCGCTCAGACGCCGTTTCGATGCCACAAGACTTGTGAAACCTAGGGGATGCGGTGGAGTTCAGTAGTGTTGGCCAAGCAGACGTTGGCTATCTCTGAGAGGTCATCGAGACCCTCGTTTTCACTGTGTAGGGCATTCGCAGAGAAATTGGTGCAGGGTTTCCTCTACGTGAGAGCCGTGGCGCAGTGGGTAGTGTGTCGGCCTCTGACGCACGATGAGCGAGTTCGGATCCCGATAACATCAAACGCCATCGAATGTTCATTACGCGGCTTCTCTCCTCGGCGGGGAACTGGCAAAACCCCTCGTAGTACACTTGCCTCGAAAAAGCTTCTCGACTCTCGCCGTTCGGAATCGGCATTAAAAAAACTGTAGGTCCCGTTCACTTGTGTGAAAAAACAAGTCGCACACAACATAAGTGTATGAGAGAAGATAGGCACTGGCTCTTCATGAGCTGTAACGCCATCTAAGAAGAAGTTTCCTCTACGTGGGTGTTACACTGGATGCCTATTCTGGCAGCGTAAGTCAGTGGCTCGTACTGACCGCCACGATTCTAGCTATAATGGAGCGGTATCTCTTGAGGAAGTCGTTTGTTTTGTTTTTTGAATAGGAGGGTCAAGTTTTTCTTGATTTTCCTGTTTTCCTGTGTCTAATTGATTTAGCTCACCTACGACTGCCTGTATTAAAAAAGTGTTGCATGTTTTGCCTTTGAGAAGATTCCGCGACAGGCCCACAATATCAGTAGAGAAGTTTGAGGCGGCCCCGAGCTTGGTTAATTCATCGGCCATATTGTTGCTGTGTCCAGGAGCCCAAAGGAGCATGATATCAGTCCAGTTGCCAACTCGTTTAACTTCTTTCTTACACTGATCTGAATTTAGAGAAGGTGGTAGCAGACGAATAAGCTTAAATAGCGGCTTGTTTGTCGCTTCTAATAGCGGTGGACATGAAATTGGGACAGGCTGCACTGAGTAGTTTGCACGCTCGAGTGATCGGGGAGGGAAAATGAATTTGTGATATTCAGTTGTATCGAAAATATTCCCGATCCTGCACCGTGCAGAAATTTCGCGACTGGGTTGCACGCTTTCCATTCTTCTCTTGAAAGAAAGTGAGAGTGCATCACGTGGCCATACGAACCAGGTGACCAGAAGCTCCCTCTCTTAAGTCTGTGTGTTTGATGCTAAGGTCCAAGAGAGGAGATGCAGTAAGGGGCTTCGGAGGGGCATATTTTTATGGCACCCGTGCCCCGATCACTGCTGATGTTTGGATCTTATTAGGTTTGTCGATATTATAAACTTTGCAACCAAACTACTCAGATTAATCTATAGCATTGCTACCGCTCTTTTCAGTAGCGGAATTGCATGCAGATCACATTGTATCCATTCAGGAACCATGGGTGTGGATTAAACGCCTGTGTGATCTTGGTGGTATACGTGATGCTACAGTTCTTTAAGATGAGCGATCCGAAACGCCTAGGGTCTGCCTCATCATATCGAATACACTATCGGCAACCAAACTTGGTCAAATCTGTGGACAAGATCTGGTGGCTACGAAAGTTAGCTACAAAGCGCACGGAGAAATTGAACACTTCGTCGTGGCGTCTGTTACTTCCCATAACTCTCTACTGCCCCCACCACCGAAGGTGGTTTCTGAGCTCGTAGAGCACTGTGAAGTCAGAAGGATTGGATTCATCATCTGTTGCGATGCTAATGCTCAAAACACTGTTTGGGGCAGCAGCAAATGCAACCGGAGAATATAAGAAGCATATTCGTAAATCGAAGAATGATTCCTATAAGTCCTTCTGCGAAGAGATCAAATCCCTGAGCGCGACCAGCAAGTTGGTTAACGTTCTCAAACGACGAAAATCGACAAAGCTGGATGTACTCAGAAAGTCTGATGGTACCTTCACCGAGTCTAAAGCAGAAACTCTTACGAGTAGTATACTTTGCAGACCCATTTCCCGGGAAATCAGACTGTCATTTGCTCGTTCAAACTGCGACTTAAACGATGAAAAAAACTCGGCATAGCTGGTATATTGCCTCACGCGTGGCAACTACTGAGGCCATTGAATTTGCTGTGGCATCTTTCGATAGCTACAAGTCGCCGTTCACTGATGGGATGTACCCCGTTATGCTGCAAAAATGTATAAGACAGCTGCTTCCTACTCTAAAAAGAATTTTCACTGCTAGGCGGCAGGTGGCCTTAGGTGTGATCGAGGACTGGTGCGCGAGTAATGTTGGTTAATCCTCTTAAGACTGATGTCGTTCTCTTCACGAGAAGGAGGAAATATACTGGCATTACTCAGCTGGTGTTAAAAGGCATTCCCATCCCGATATCCGCGGAAGCTATATGCTTTGAGCCTTGGATCTAGGATAACTGCTAAATACTTAGCGCTGGAGGAAAGAAATAGGGCCGACTTGTCTTGGTGGTAAATTGCAGTCGCTCAGTGTTCTTTGGGTTTATGCCTAGGCCTGTAGTCAAAGCGTAAACTCTGGCCAAAGCCTAGTCTGTGATTTCACTAATCATAGAAGAGAACATCCGCTTCCTCTTTTATTCCCAACTAGGATATCGTTGATGACTAACAGCCATAAAATAGGTGAAATAACTCCATCTTGGAGAGTACCTCCATTGACAGATTATGTAGAGCGTCAAGTCTTATATTTAAAATGACGTTTCGTTCCGTCGGTGTACATATCTCCGATTATTGACAAACATTTCACAAAGTCTGGTTAAGTGTTTATAAAAATGATATGCAATTTAGAATTATTTTATTTTAATGGTTTCTTACAAAAAACAGCGTTCACACTAGACGACGGCCTTAAGGTCCCTAATCTTTTTTTTTTTAATATGGTCCACTCAAAATAATTTTTATGATTTATTTATTTACTTTTCGAAAATAAGTTTATAATTAAAAAAATCAAATCCAACCAGTTATTACGCGAAATTTTGTTGTTTTCAATTTTTTTATAATATTTATTCAATTCTTCTCCCAAAAAATCCCTAACAACATGAGTTACAATACAGAAATGAACATGAAAATGATTTCGAACACTTAACAAAAATAATTTTTTTTTATAAATTTGGTTTTGTAAATTTGCAAGGGCAAACGAGTGATATAATTGCATTCATGAGGAATGGGTGAGAATGATGACTGATGATATCGAGTGGATATTCTAAATTAATTTTTTATTTTCGTAACTAATTTAAAAAAAAAATCATAAAATGCACACATCTATCAGAAAACAGAGTGTTCATTTGAAAACCAAACTGACTACGACTATTTTTGATTC
This sequence comes from Merodon equestris, assembly GCA_958301585.1. Taxonomy (NCBI): domain Eukaryota; kingdom Metazoa; phylum Arthropoda; class Insecta; order Diptera; family Syrphidae; genus Merodon; species Merodon equestris. The sequence continues at coordinate 114,265,016 of OY284416.1, forward strand.
AGAATTGACTCAAAAATAACATAATCGAAAACAAATTGAAATTTGGTCTTTTCTTGTTCTTTGTTTATATCAATCACTCACCCTCCTTGGAGTCTTCTATTGATTAAGTAATTGAGATGAAGACAATTAATTGAAAAAAGGAAATTAATTTTATCAGATTGCTGTTAAATATAATTTTTTTTTATTTGCATTTTTTTTTTGGTTTTTAGGGGTCCCTAACTCGATGGACGATTATTTTTGATTTTATATATGATTCCCTAAGAAAGTGTTTCTGTGTCAACAGTGGGTTTTGAATACTTACCGCCATAGTTTCCGCGTGGTCCATGATCACGATCACATTCAGCCTCTGAGATCTCGTTACTCTCCTTGGAGTCGTTGAATGAGGAATTGCTCATATCGTGGTTGCGTGGTGGTGGTGGTGGAGGTTCGGGGGATCCATTACCTACCAAAGAGAAGCCGAATATCATATGATATGTCGCATCAGTATAATAATGCGCTACTTACCGACACTACGGCGACCGACAGATCCACGTGAGCCGTAGTGATCGTATGGTGTTCCGTATGGTCCACCATATTGTGAGCCATATTGATCTTCTTCTGGTGCGCAATTTGCTGGGTCATCATATTCAGGTCCTGGCCCACTGTAGAGGCTTCCACCTTGAGAATTGACACGAGTGTAACGTCGCTATAGAAAAAAAAGAAAAAAAACCATTGAATCATTTTCTACTATTTCCATTGTTTTCAAGTACATATTGATCTTCTTCAGCGCAGTTAGCAGGATCGTCATATTCAGGAGCAGGAGTATAGATCGAGCTTTGTCCACCTTGGCTGTTCTTTCTGGCATAACGATTAGCGCGTGGCATCGATTGTGAACCAGATCGAGAGTGTACGTGTCCGGGATGTCCTGGGGGTCCCATAGTGCCAGCATGTCCGGGTCCGCCATGTCCGTTCTGATGTGGGAAGGTCTGGAAGTTCATTGCCTTAGTGGGATCCATTTCCTCACGGAAGCCGAGCAAGTGGAACGTGGCATAGGGGCAGATCTCATCTTCCATGCCTTACAAGAAGATTTGCATTAGAGAAGTGCTCATAGCGAAATGTTTTTTATTTGAATGGTTCTATGATGCATCAGAGGCAAATTAGAGAGCAATCATGCAATACATTTGTTTTTTTTTTTCGATTACCTTTCTTCATTACAGAATGTTAGTAAAGATCACGCACAAAGTCCCAAAGTTAGTTACTTAGAGCAAATATTAAGAAAACAAAATCAAAACTAACCTTTAAAATATAAATAGAAACTCAAAAAAGACCGTAAAATTCAACAAATTGTACAAATTGGACCAAATATAAAGGGCAGTTAGTATTCAAACGGAAAATAGGCAATTAGTAGCGTATTTCGAGACAAAAAAAAAAGTAAGAAACAGAAGAAAAACTCAAACTTAATCCTACCTGGGTGTCGGTGGTAACAGTCTTCGGCGCCGTGGCTATGACCATAGTGCCTAGGCACTGGTGGGGGCTTCAATTCTTCGTAGATTGGTCGACGAGGATCCCATGTAGAGTGGTTCGAGCGCATGCCACGGCCTACTTGTTTTTTTTTTTTTTTTTTCGTTTCATATAACATTTATTGTACGAATTTGTTTATTTTAATTAGTGGATGAGGGGAAATATTTATTGCATATGAAAAAAGTAAGATTTTTACAAAGAAAAATAAAAAACTAAATAAGCTTGGATTGAAAAGGGGCTAATCTAAGGTATTTTACATTCAACCTTTATTTATAGAAGTGCTGAGTATACGTGTCTTAGTCCCATGAAATAATTGAATAAAATAAATTGAACGATCCTCAGCGCTTTTATAAAAATCAGAAGAATCGATGAATAGATATTAACTACAAGCAAGCAAGCAAGAATTCTATCGAAAGGACACACATCTATCGAAAAAGTTTTTGTTTTTTTTTTTCAACCACTAAAAAGACATAGAAAAAATATTCAAATCTAAAAAAAATTAAATAACTTCTAGAAACTCTTTTTTATACAAATTGCTTTGAGCATGAAAATAAAATAAAAGAAAAAAAACTATAGAACCATGGAAAATCCAATACTCCCAGTGGACATTCTCAGTGTTAAAACAATTACCATAAAACAGAATAGAAACAAGAGATACAAAAGTACGAAAATGTTTTTAGATATTGTCCTTTAGATTCGATAAAATTTGGCGTTAGATGCTTACTTATGACTGTACCTCGCTTAATCCTGTCGCATGTATTGTAATTTGATCCGGGTACGGGTGGTAATTTCCTGTTTGGTGGTGCAATATATCCCAATTCGTCACGCAAGTCAGGTCGCCTTTTGTCCAAAGTCGCGCCAGGTCCCATTGTCTGATTGTAAACTACATCGTCTAGAATTAATATATGATATCGAATTCTCAATATGTTGCTGAAGATGCTTTTGTTACCAGTTTCAATTTAAACTTTTCGACTTTTTTTTTAAAATTACTTTTCTGTTTTTGTCTTACTTTAAAAATCCGGATCTCGTTTGAATTTCGATTAGAAAAAGAAAACAACTTGTGCAGAGTATCAAACAATTTTTTTTTTCGGTGCGCTTACATAGAATCAGTGGATAGGAAAATGCAAAAATATGAAAATTCATTTTGAAAAATCTTAAATCAATACGCATCGCCACTTAAATCTTTTGCAAGTGGTTTAACTTTGGTGCATTACGGTTTACTTGATACAAACTTGCTTATTTATGATACTATTGATGATAGTGCTATGGTAATGAATTTTTTTTTTGAATCTAACATTAACTTTTTATTTTGATTTTTTTGATTTTGCGATAATGAAAGCATCTTTGCTGTGTTAGAAGGATTCGTTTCCCGATTGGGGGAAAAATCTTCTAAAATAAATAAAATTGGATTAATATAGAGAAATGAAAATAGATTCAACTCAAATGAAGAAAAGATAGAAGATAGACAGAGGATAGAATTTGTTTTAGACTTAAATACACATGAACTGAGAACACACGACGTCCGATCAAATAAGGGATGGCTACGTTTTTGGTTGGTTAATTGTGTTTTTTTTTTTGGTTTTGGATTATGATTTATTATCGCAAAAAAATATTTACTTTGAATGCAAACATTCGTTTGTCAATCGCTTGATGGGGATGAGGTACTTGTGATGATTGAATACATGAAATAAATACATTTTTGGTTAACACATTTTGGTTAAATGCTGTATGAGGTATCAATTATATCAGGTGTACAAACGAGAATCCGCCGTTTTCTTATAGATGGCGCCAGAAGTTAATGCTTGTCGGAAACGTCGCATAGTAAGTTTGGGCATCTGTGGACATCTTCTCATTATTATATTTTTTTCTCCTGCGTAATAATGTCGACTTTCGAGCCTAATAATCGTCATTTGCAGGAAGTTTTGCTCTTCGCCTCCAGTTCAAAAAAAATTGTGGTTCGGCATTTTGTTACCCTTTGCAGACCAAGCTGCTCGACGGGCGAGCGTCGCTGTGTGCAGTAAAAAAAAATATTCACATCGCACGTTTGCGTTATAAAAACTAAAGCTTTATTTAAATAGCTTTGTCATAAAATCCAACAAAGTCATCAACAAACAAATTTAGTCGTGTTTACGTATGAGATGTTTTATATCCGTGCTTTGTGTGGTATCGTTCGAAACAGTCACCTACATATGTGCAAGGCCGGTTTAGCCGAACAAGTAGCACAATAGTACCTCGACCCTCTCCTTCCATGTTTTATTTTCCGATTAGAGCACAATCTTTACTTCTTCCTGTCTCATCTCGCTACGCCCTATGGGTACACCGGGTCGCATCCTCAATATGCGGCTCACGTACCTGGGGGGCAACAGTATAGGGCCAAGTGGTGCATGGCCTACATAGCCAAATAGCTGTATGGTGGTCTGCCATGCAGCTGTTTGGCTAACATAAAGCTCCCAGTTAGGGTATAGGGTAACCCTGCTGGGAGTAACGGCTCGACCGGAGGCCTAATTCCGGGACCACGGGAGACAGGAAGCCCCCAGGACAAGAATGTCCTGGCCTGTCTTTGCGGTAGGCCCCCTTGTGGGAGTATCGTGGGGGCTGTGGTTATCCCAAATCGCGGGAAAAGAAGCATTAATGAACAACAAGTAATTTATTACTTCGTTGTTCAGGGGGTGGCCGGTACCCTTAATATCGGTAAGAGGTTTTAGATGGGCCTCGCCTCGTACCAAGAGGGAGCCATGTCCCTATGCATGGATTCAATTTGGTACTTATTTACAGGTCTGTGAGTAAGGGCGTTGGTTGTCGTCCAAAAAATCAACCCCATGTGGGATGGCCCACCGTGGAATTAAGCCGACAAGGCAGGTGTCCACGTTAAACCAACAGAGCAATCTGTCTCATCTCGCCGAATAATACGTTGAGGGCCGTTGAGCCTTTCAGCTGTTCCAGAAGTCGAAGGAAGCTTGGGATCAGCATTTCGAAAATCTCCAATCAATTGATCTATCAAGTGACGTACAAATTGTAAATGAGTCAGCTTTTTTATATCGTATTTCTTGTGATGTTCCTGATATAATATAAGGTGTACGTATAAGGTGTACAACTTTGGTAAGTAGCGGTCGAAAAAAAACAGATCGTAGACGTCAGGCAGTTGGCTTGGACCTCGATCAACAGAACACCATTCAAACTTAGTCGATTTGTGTCTGCATCATAAAGTTGTTCTCGATTGAAAATGTCAGTCTCGTCATTTGCGGGAGGTGTTACTGTTTTGTTTCAATATGAAGAAAACAGAGGCTGAGTCTCATCGAATGCACTCAGATATGTATGTTATGGTGAGAACGCTATTAATGAAAGAACGTGTCGTTAGTGGTTTCAACGCTTCAAGAACGGTGATTTTAACGTCGAAGACCAGGTGGAAGAGAGAATGTTTTCGAAGATGCAGAATTGGAGACATTGCTGAGTGAAGATTCGCGTCAAACTCAAGAAGAAGTGACACAGCAAGCCATTTCAAAACGTCTCAAGGCCATGGGCATGATTCAGAAAGAAGGAACTTGGGTCCCGTACGAGTAGAAACCAAGAGACGTTGAATGGCGTTTGTGCGTTTGTTCAGTTGATTCAGAGGCAAAAACGGATTGACACCGGGGACGAAAAATGGGTTCATTACGATAACCATTACGCCCAAACCGAATATCCACGGCTCCAAGATCATGCTCTGCATTTGGTGGGACCAGCTCGGCGTCGTGTACTATGAGGTGTTAAAATCAAGTGAAACAATCACAGGTGCTTGTTATCGAACGCAATTAATGCGTTTGAGCAGAGCATTAAAAGACAAACGGCCGCAATACAGTGAGAGGCACGATAAAGTGATTTTTCAGCACGACAACGCTCGACTCCACGTTGCAAAAGAGGCCAAAACGTACTTGGAAACGTTAAAATGGGAAGTCCTACCCCACCCGCCGTATTCTCCAGACATTGTTCCCTCTGACTATCACCTGTTTCGATCAATGGCGCATGGACTGGCTGACCAACACCTCCGATCTCATGAAGAAGTCACAAATTCGATCGATTCGTGGATCGCTTCAAAAGATGAACAATTTTTTCGACGCGGTATTCGTATACTGCCCGAAATATGGGAGAAAATAGCGACCAGCGATTGAAAATACTTTGACTGATACATGTGTAACCAATTTGTTTCAATAAAGCCTCAAATGTTTGGGAAAGAACGGCGGAAGCAAAGTTGTACACCTAGTATGTAGATAGGAATTTATCACTAAAACTTCCAATCCCCAAAAAATTATTTTCGAGACCATTTTTGAGACTGTCTCATAAAACAGTACGTGCCTGTGAACTGGTCTGTTTTATCTACCCCGCCCATATATTTATTACAATTTACCAGTATGACCACATCTGGCTTCACAATATCAGTTCTCCCCTCTTTGCGTGTCCTTTTAGTGACGGTTTTGGAAGATGAGGTAGCACAGGTGCTGAGCATGGTCACAATACGCTTGTCTCTCCAAGCCAATAAGAGAAAATCCTTCCGTCTTTAGGTAGCGATTTCACTTTTTGCAATCTTTGGATTTTTTGTTTCTCGTGAATAAAATAGGATAGTTCCGTTAGATAGCATCGCTAGTACTGTCACTGTCCACAATGAAACGCCTGAGTGCATTCCTTGTTGCAAAGATTTTACTTCCACTGGATGAAGCAATGTCGCCATCTTCAGCTGTCAGATTCAAAGTGGAATTCGTCAGTATTATCACTATCGAACGTATCGTGTCTGGATCTTTTAGCCATTGTATATAGGATGTTATGAGATATAAAAAACGTGTAAAACTTTGCTGATTTCTCTGGTAGTGACACTGGAATACTGACTCGACAAACTGAAATTCATTCTGACCCTACCATGGTATCGCACCGTAAGTATACATTGTACGGAAAATAAGACTTCATTGCTAAAAGTCTCTAATTTCATTGAGAGCCAGCTTGAATTCTTAGGCTAGTATACCCATACGTATCTTATCGTTTAGGATGACAAACGTACGCCAGCAAAAGCGCGATAAAAGGCTTGGGCGGCTATTTGCAAAGGGTTAAAGGGGGATTTTTCGGTTATTTGGTTTTGCAGGATTCTTTTTTTACAGCTCACGCATGATTCGTGAGATGTGTCATAAAAAGATTCAAACCCAAATAACGCTTACAAATGAGTTTTATTAGGTGTGCTACTAAGTTCTCGCTGTTTATCAAGATATGGCTCCAGTAGTAAGTGCTGGTCGATTGTGACATATCCAAAACGTCATGAACCAAGTTTAGACATATACGAGGTTGGTCCGATAAGTACTCACCGCCAGACGGCGCCAGTATCGCAAGAGCAACTTACTATCGTGTAGTACATTCTAGTAGATGGCTACTGTCGAAATTTCAGATCGGACTACGATCGGATTTGTAGTTTTGTTTTGACCGCGTGTGGAAGCGGGAGTGCCGCGGATTTTAGAAAAATGGAAAAAGAGCAATATCGGTCGGTGATTCGATTCTTGTTTTTGGAAGGGAAATCGCGCGATGCTGTGTACGGTGACTCTTCTCCTTCGATGGCGACCATCAAAAATTGGTTTAACGACTTTCAACGTGGTTGCACGTCGGTTTGATGAGCCCCGAAAACGGCTGCCACGGAGGATAACGTGACAAAAGTCCACGACCTCGTATTGGCAGACCGCCGATTGAAGGTGCGCGAGATAGCTGAGACAGTAGGCATTTCAAAAGATCGCGTGGGTCATATCCTACATGAAATTTTGGGCTGTCGGCACGATGGGTGCCGCGTTTGCTCACTCTGGACAACAAGCGCAACCGTGAGACCACTTCAGAGCAGTGTTTGACGCTGTTCAAGTGCAATCCGAAGGAGTTTCTGCGTCGTTTCGTGACAGTCGACGAAACATGGATCCACTGGTACACACCAGAGACCAAAGAACAGTCGAAACAGTCGACTTCACCCGGCGAACATGCTCCGAAGAAGGCGAAGACTGTCTCATCCGCCGGGAAGGTGGTGGCCACCGTTTTCTGGGATTCACAAGGTGTGATCCACATCGACTACCTGAAGAAGGGCAAAACGGTCACAGGGCTATTATTGGGCCGATTCGACGCTGAATTGGAGAAAAAGCGGCCCCACTTGGCGAAGAAAAAAGTGCTCTTCCACCATGATAACGCACCGGCTCACACCTCCGCCCTCGCCACGGCCAAATTGGTCGAATTGGGCTACGAACTGCTGCGCCATCCACCGTATTCTCCAGATTTGGCCCCGTGCGACTTCTTTTTGCTTCCAAACTTGAAAAAGTCACTCGCCGGGCAGAAATTTCAGTCGAATGAAGAGGTCATTGCCGCCACGGAGGCCTACTTTGCGGGAAGTGTTGCTTTTCTTCTTTCATTCGAAGAAACCGGCGTCTGAAACGCATCGAGAACTCCAAAAAGTTTACGGAGATTCTACTCTAAGTGAAGCAACGTGCCGTGATTGGTTCCGTTGCTTCGAAGAGGGTGATTTCGATGTTGACGACCGTTCGCGTGAAGGAAGGCCAAAAACCTTCGAAGACGCTGAATTGGAAGCCTTGCTCGATGAGGATCCATGCCAACGCAAAAAGAGTTTGCTTCAGTATTAGGAGTTACCCGCTAATCTATTTCCAAGCGATTGCATGCGTTGGGAATGATTCAAAGAAACTTGGGTTCCTTATGATTTGAAGCCAAGAGACGTTGAGAGTCATTTTTTCGCTTGTGAACAATTGCTCCAGCGGCAAAAAAGGAAAGGTTTTGTTCATCGCATCTTTACCGGTCATTTTCATAAAAAAAAACAGCGAGAACTTAGTTGAGCTCCTAATATTATCAAAATTGTGTAAAATATCTATCGCGCACTTCAATCATTTTGCACTCGACTTACTGAGCAAGCAATTCAAGCCACAAAGACCAAATTTCACAGGAATTTCAAGCTATTGGCCACCAAACCGCTTAAACGTATACGTCGAGTGCTTACAGAGGAAAATATTGATGCTGTAATCGCCAGTATCAATAAAGATCGTGATTTGTCCAGTCGCCGCCGTTTGCACCAATTGGGATTGTGTAATTCGACTGCGTGAAGGATTTTACGCAAGGATACAGCTCCTGCAAAAACTGAAGACAAACAAGCTTCCACAAATTCGAATTTTCGATGAGTGGGTCTTAAAAAATTGTTTTCAGCAACGAAGCTGATTTTTGGCAGAATGAATATGTTTGAACTTTTTTCTGCTCAAGATGCACGAGCTGAACCTGGTCGGCATATAGTTCCAGCGAGACGGCGTTACAAGCCAGACAGCACACAATTCGATGGACCAATTGCGAAACAATTTGGGTGAGCAATTTTCATATACATAGTTCGTTTGATCATATGCGGTTTGCCATATTGGCCGACTAGATCGTGCGATTTGATGTCTTTAGACTATTTTTTCATGGGGATTCGTCAAATCACTCGTCTATGTTCATGAATTAGCTTCAATTGCAATATTTGATTACAACAGACAATATACTAGAAAAATAGACAAACATTTGGACTCTCCATATGGACCACTTAAGACGCAGTTAAGATCTACATTTGTACGAGAAGTAAAAATGGCAAGTATTGATTTATCAAATCAAATAAAAATTTTACCCATTTTTTCAATTTTGTTGTTCCTTTCCTCCCTCTTGAAAACCAAACACTTAAAAAATCACAGCATCACTGGATCAAAATCTATGTCAAAAGCCACAGTAACTTATCGAGCCCTGGTAAAAAAATAAGGAAATTGAATGGCATCGGAGTTGAGGTTGTGAGGCGTTAAAAGGCCAAATGATGCCTCAGCTAGAGGTAAGGATAGGATTCCTGGATCGTACTGTGACTGGTGATGAAAAATGAATCCATTATAGGAATACCGGATGCATCAACATCGACGGCCAGATCAAATGGATCAAGTTGGCGTGGAGATTATGAATTGCGGCAGCAGGGTAAAACCATCACAAGAGCACAACTAATGCGTTAAAGAAAAGGAAAACCACAATACGAACAAAAACACGACTAAGTAGTTCTGCAGCTGAGTGGGGGTTTCGATATTTCGAAGGAGCCGAAATAGAACCTCAAACTTTGAAAAAAAACGGCTAGCTCCCATTTGTACACCTGATAAAAATATTAATTTTATTTTTATTTTATTTAAATATAATTGAAAATTAATTTGTTTTATAAATCCTGCAATTAAATTACCAAAAATATATTTATTTCAAGATTTGTACTATACTTACATGCTCTGTTGAATTCTACTTGTAATTAAAAACCGTTACAATATACATAAAACATTAACCACCAAAAGCAAAAAGCAAAAAGAAAAATTAACCAACCAAACACTGTTCCGAGAGAAAGACCAAGAAAAAAAATATAAAAAAAACTGTCTCGTGTTGTTGTGTGTGTTTCATGTTTATGATATTTGTTGTGATTCGAAATGGAGAAAGGAAAAATTAAAACATATACCCATCAGACTAATCAGATAGAATATGTTTAAGGAACGTTTAACAAACATGCTCTAATTATGACTATGTCATTTCATATATATTTACAGATAACATGACATTTAACATAAATCTTTTGAATATTGTTTGATGCAAAAACTAAAAAAGTTAATTCTTTCATATACATAGATATGGCTAAGCTATTTAAGTTATGGTAATTAGATTAAGGTTAAGAGTTTGTATTGTTTAAATAAATAGAACGAACACCAAAAGTAAATCATTTGTAAAAAAGATTTTGTGGTACTTATTGCTGGTTTTTGTATTTCATCGTTTGGTTTTGGTTTTTTTTTTTTTTGAAGCTCGATAGCCAATGACCATGGGTTTGTTTGATAACTTAAGCAATGGTGTCAAAGTAAAACAAAAAATCAAATTAAAAATAATTCAAATAGGCATTGAGCAAAGACACTTTTTTAAAGTTAAAATCAAATAGTTGTAACCAAGTAGTTTTAGGATTTAAATTTTTACATATTGACACCATGGCTGGATTCTTTTTTTCTGAAGAAAAACTCAACAAAAACAGAAAAATAAAATATAAATAAAAAACTTAAAATTAACGTTTTATATTTATGTTTAGAAATAATAAAATAAATTTAAAAAAATAAATCGTTTAAGCTGCAATGCAAAACACCTACAGTAAACATCCTTTTGTCCGCCACGCAAGTCATCAGCCCTTCGTCTTGATAGCGCTACACACACAACTAGTATACCCACCGCAACAACAATACATGTTGCTATTAATGGCACCATAAAATTCAAATCTAACCATTCAGGCATCCACGCCGGCATCCTGATCCTGGTATTCATATTACCCGAACCGATGCCATCGTCCAATGGGGCAACTGTGCCTGCATACATACCCGATAGTCATCCGTTCCATGTTCCATGATTTTTTTTTTAAAGTTTGTTTTGGTTTTATATTGTACAACAGGCACACATTCATATTGTTTTTGTTTTTAATTTACCACGATGCATTGGTAAACATATATTTTGAATATTCATTTTGTTGTAAACGTTTTTTGGGTAGTGTGTTTAAATATACAAATTGAATGTATTTTTCATGTAATTTTTTTTTTTTGTTTTTAAAACAAAAAAACAAGAAACCATTGTACACAGTCGTGAAGAAGAAAGATAATGGCAATAAAACAAATAAGAAAATAAATCGAGAAAGAGAAGAAAAAAAAAATGTGATTAATAATTGTTGTTTTGTCGTAATACCTTTGTGATGATTGCCTTTGCTACGTAGGATACAAATAACAATAATGGCAATGATAATAACAAGCACGGCCGCAACCACGGGCACGATTAAATTTAAATTCGACAAGATGATGCGAATCGTATCCTCGGCGGTTAATTCGGGTAAATCACGCGAGGGGGCGATTGTCCCTGTAACAACCAAAGGTAATTGTTTTTCTTTCTGTTTTGCTTGTTGTTTTTGATTACAAATTTCGCTTTATTTCTATTTTGTGTTTTTTAGCATACAAATACACAATAACAATAATAAACATTTTTTTTTTAAACAACTTTTTTTTTTTTGTTTAGAAAACAGAACGAAAACTGCTATGAGAAACGAGTAATGATAATATGTAAATGATGTTTGAGTAACATTTCAACTTCAGGCACTAAAATCATGTGTTTTTTATTTATTTTGTATAACAAACAAAACGATTTCGTTAGAGAAACATAAAATGTATTTTTTTATTACTGAATGCAATTTGTTTTTCATTTAAGTTTTAACTTTAAGAAACTACGAGTCAACCAGAAACAGGAAAAATAAATTTAAAAAAAAAAAAGTATAAATAGTAACCTCTAAGAGAGAACAGCGTTAACGATGGTTAGATTAACAAAACAAATGTAAAACATACCAAAACTCAAAGTTAAAACTTTTTAAGACCTTCTTTTATGGACTCTTCTAAGGCAAATACATAAATGTCATTATTGTTTCAGCTCTTTTTTTGGTATAACGAAGAAAATAACTTTTTTTAAGGAAACCAATAACTACGAAAAAAATTTCAAATGAAATTTTAATAAAATTCAACTAAATTTTAAGTCAAACAATTTTTGTTTTTCTTTTTAATTCCGTTAAGATGATTATTAGTTTTTAAGCAACTTTGGTTGTTTCAGGAACAAGTTTTTTATTTTTTTTTTTGCAATTTATTCAAATTGGTAAATTTCCCCATAATATTTCGAAATAAAATATGCTTCAATACTTTCAATTGCAATTAATAAAAAAACGAACTCAATTCAATAAGGTGTTCTAAGATAAAAAAATGTTATCTAGACAAACTAAAAACCAAAAATAATTAATTTTATATACGTATAAATGCATATTTATGTTTTTGTTTATTTAAATCAATTTGAAGATGATTTTTTGGTTTTATTTTGAAAAACGACCGCCGAGAGTTTGTCGATAAAAATCGAATGTACAGTCGGAAGTGGATATCGTAAAGTGATCGTGGCTTCAGCCTATAATATTTGGTCCCTGAATACCTCTTAAAAAAAAAAGTATCAAAGGGATCGTAAATGATTTGCTATAGAAACTGGACAGCCCTGAAGATGCTCAAATTTATACAGAGTTTTTCAATAAGGACATAACAATTTGGTTAATTATTGCAAATGCACCTATAAACTTTATTTATAATTTATTAATGCCAAAGCATCAGTCAATGTTTACATATCTATCCCAAAGTGGTCGACGAACGAGCGGGATGATTATAAATTACTTTCGAAATTCTGAGTCGGTAAACATTTGGCGCCCCCACAGTGGCACTTTATTAGCTTAATGCAAGCCTTAACAATAAAAAATAACTTAATTAACTTATGAATTAGGTGACAGGGTGGAAACGATTAAGATGAAGGGTTATGGTATAGAGCAATTCTAAGACCTAACTTTTTGAGGTGAAGGTCGAAAAGATTGATGTTAGCTTTGGGCAGCATTCTGAACATTGGTTCGTGGTAGCCATAATTTTGCGGTGAATGTTCATACGGAAAAGGGGCATGGACCGAACGAAGGTGAATCATGTGCAATAATGTGGGGCTGTCAATGTTGCCGCTGAGAAGGTCGTGAATAAATAGGATATCTGCAACATCGCGTCGTTCTTAAAGGGATTGGAGGTTGATTAATTTTAGGCGATCCGTATAAGCTGGTAAATTAAGGGGGTCTGCCCAGGGAAGGCCACGAAGGGCAAAACGGATAAACCTGCGTTGAATGGCTTCAATACGCATAGTATGGGATTCGTAAGAAGGGGATCAGACTTGGCTAGCATACTCGAGAAGGGGTCTAACGAAAATTATGTATAATGATTTCGTAACGTAAGGATTCGAGAATTCTTTGGACCAACGTTTCACGAAACCGAGGGCAGAGTTAGCACGTTTGATAATGTTGTCGCTTTGGGGGAGTAAGTGATGGCTTGGCAGTTACTGACATTGAGCTTTAGATAGTTTTTTTGACAGCAAGTAGTGAACCTGTTAAAGTCCAATTGGAAAAAGCACGAGTCAACAAGGGAAGATATGTGTTTAAATACTTTCATATCATCGGCATTAATGGAGAGCTGAGAGTTCAGTCAACATCATTAATGGTTAGAATAAATATCAATGGGCCGAGATGACTACCTTGTGGGACAGCGGAGGTAGCATTAATTGAATCAGAGATACAAAATCTGAAGATAACGTTATATTGACGGTCTTCAAGATAAGATTTGATCCATGAGATAAAGCCTGGAGAAAAACCGAGGGGAGTGAGCTTGAGGAGAATAATTTGGTGAGACATTTTGTCGAAGGCTTTGCTGAAGTCAGTGGCGACAACGTCTACCTCTTGGCCAGCTTCGAGTGCACACAAACATTGTGAAACAAACTCGACTAGATTAGTGGTTGTCGATCGACCTTTTAGGAACCCATGTTGGTTAGTAGCAAATATGGGTTCGCAGTGAAGGAATAGTGCATCATAAACGATGCTCTCGAAAAGTTTGGGTATGCATGAGAGCCTGGCAATGGGACGATAGTTGGACACATCATTTTTCAGTCCTTTTTTATGGACTGCAATGATATAAGCATATTTCCAAAGCTAAGGAAAGAGTCCTTGAGAGATAGAGCAAGAGATAGGGTAAGGGGTAAAATAAAATGGTTCGCGCACTTTTTTAATACCATGGCAGGCAGACAGTCGGGACCAGGAGATTAGTCGTCCTTTAGGATGCGTATTTTTCGGCGATTGGTCGGGGGTTATGCTCAGTGAGACAAGAGACGTCTGGGGGTAGTCTTTGAAATATCGAAAACAGTCGTGATCGGGTTGAAGATCCTGGTCGGTGAATGATTGGCTGAAGAAATGATCAAAGAAGTTGGCGATTATTTCCAGTTCATTGTAAGAGTTATTAAGAAAATTGAATGTAGCGGGGTAGTTATCGGTTTTTCTTTCTCTATTATTGAAGTGGAAGAAACACTTTGGGCCAGAGATAAGGGGGGATTGCATTCGGTTCAGGTATCGCAGGCAGAGTGGTTTACATAACTGTGCTAATTTAGTGTAGGATTGCATGTAATTAGAAAGGTCAGATGCAGATGGGGATCTAAGACTGGCCAATTCTTGTTTTTTTTATTGCTCAAAGAACGTAGTTTCTTGGTATACCGGGGCGGAGATGAATAGCGCAAGGGTTTCGTTTAAGGATATATATGAATGAGGGTTAAGGAGGAAGTTAAAAGTATCATTGTTAAGCAGATTATTTAGTCTCGCGAAGTCAGCTTTCCGGAAATTGAAACAGTACGTATTTTCGAAGGGAAGAATAGTGAGTTGAGTCTCTAGTGGAAGAGTTACCGATAGAAGTGGATGAAGGAGGTCTAAAGTAGAGAGAAAATGGTTGCTCGAGGTAACAACGGAGTTTACGGAATCAGATGAGAAAATCAGGTCGAGTTGTCTACATGTTATTGGTGATGTTACCGAGTTGCAGAAGGTCGGAGTCAGAGGAATGATCTGTGAAAAGGATTTCTTTTTATGAGCACGGGTTAGCGGCGATATAATGGGTCTCATCATTTCAGATGTGGGAGATTGAAATTGCCACAGATGATGATGATGTCGAAAACATCGCCGCGATCCGAGAAAGTGTACAGCAGAACCCGAGGCAGTCGATTCCTCACCGTGCACAAGAACTCGGCCTTTCGCAGACTTCAACTCGGGGCATTTTGTGTCAGGACTTGGGCCTACACCCGTACAAGATCCATCTGACCCAGGAGCTCAAAGTTCATGACCATAGACAACGTCGTTTGTTCGCTGGGCTTCGGAGCGTTTGGAAGATGACACGAAAAATCATCTTCAGCAACGAGGCGCATTTTTGGTTGAATGGCTGTGTTAACAAGCAGAATTGCCGTATATACCACGCGACAATGCATCCTCATAAAGTTAGCGTTTGTCATGGATTTTTCGAAAACGACGTTGGTGAGGCGGTCACCGTCAATGGCGAGCACTACAGATCGATGATAACCAATTTCTCATGACCCATATTGAACCATATGGACCTAGAGGACATGTGGTTCTAGCAGGATGGCGCTACGTGTCACACAGCGGACGCCACGATTGACATTCTGTATGAACGATTTGAGGGTAAGGTCTCTCACATCGAATTGGCCACTAAGGTCATGCGACGACTTTTTCTCGTATAGTTTCCTGACGTCGCAGGTCTATGTGAATAAACCACAATCGGCCGATGCCCTTAAGGTGAATATAACAGAGAACATCGCTCAAATTCAGCCGGATATATGCCGAAGAGTCATTAAAAATTGGACCACTCGGATCGGTACCACGGTAACAAGCCGAGGTGGGTATTTGAACGATGTCGTATTCCATACAAAAAAGACTTTTGTTAATACCTCACATACAACTTGTTTTATTCCATTTCAAAATCTACCCGCTATTATTGAAAAACTCTGCATCGCAGACTTATATACTCGTAAGTACTTTAGGCTTTATAAAAGTTTGAAGAAAGTCCTGAATTTCATAAAATAATCATCTTCAGCAATAAGCCCACATGCGTTTTAAGAAACTCCAACGCATCCATAAAAATCGATTTTGTGTTGTGGATTTCATGCCGGAGAAGTGTTTGGACCACATGTTTTTTGGCGATGAAAATTATCATGATTTACGGTCAATAAAGTTCGCTATCATGTTGGAAGACTATTTTTGGCCGGAATTGGATAGATGTGACATCACTCATATGTGCTTTCAATAATATGGTGCCACATGCAAAGTCAAACAATCAATCTGTTAAAAGGGAAGTTCGGTAATCATGTAATTTCGAGAAATGCTCTCGTCGAATGACCACCTCATTCATGCGGTTTAACGCCCCTGGATATCCTTTCATGGCTTACGATTTCGAGGGCTTATGCCAACAAGTCTCTAACGTTAGGGCAGCTTAGGAACAATATCTAACGCGAAATTACCAACGTGGCCGCCGAAATGCTAGCAAGAGTGGAGGAAAATTGGCTCTGAAGAATCAATCGCTGCCTACGTGCTCGTTGTGCTTATATGAGCGGAGTCGAATTCCAGGCTTAAAATTAACATTGCGTACGATATGTGGAATAAAAAATTTCAGCCCGATATATCAGTTATTCTGTTTTCTACTTTAATACAAAGTTGTTGTGTCCTTATTGAAAGACCAGGGATTGTACTTGAATAAAAGAGGTTCTAAAGAAACATATTCTTTATCAAGGAAATTCCTGCCGCTTATTTTTCATATTATTATGTCATATTATTTAAAGTATTTGCATTGCTGCAAGTTTTTGCCTTTTCATTAATTAATAACACCAAAATCATCTTCAAACACCATTTCCCACTAGAGTCTTCTGCAAATGCTCTTTCTATTGACACCAAATAATATTTACTTTTTTGCACTACGCAGTGTGCTTACATAAAAAACAAAAATCAATTCGGTCTCTATTATTTGCAAAAACCAAATCACACACATAATTTTAATTTTTTATTTTTATTTTTACAGTGGAGCAAAATGAACTCAAAAACAAATCAAAAGGGGAATATTCTAATTAGGCACATTACAGTTCTCTATGTACTTCAGTTTATGTGCAGTTGACAATAAGGAAATCAATATTTTAAAATTATATCCACAACACTAGCTAGTACAAATGTGGGGTCAATCAAAAATGGAGCATTTTCATATACTCTTCGTTTTGGTTTAAACAAACAAACAGAAAAAGTAAAATATGCATTTGTATACATATATTTATCTCCAACAAAAAAGAAAACAAAAACAAAATACATTCATTTACACTATGCTATTGTTTTTTCGGTTTCAACTTCTCACACGGTAGCTAACATATTTTTTCGTGGGAAAAACAAATTGCATTTACGCAATCAAAATGTATCAAAATATTTTTTTTTAAATCAAGATTACTATTTTTTTTTATTATTAAATTTGTTTGAAATATTGTTTTGTTTCTATAAAAAATTAATAATCGATTTTTCGCCAATGGTTTTTATTTACATTTAATTGAAATTTTGTACAAAATTTTGAAAACTGGTTTTATGAAAGTAAGAAAAAAAATGTTTGAAAACAACAACGAAAAAATCATTGTACATTTGTTTTTACAAAACAAAATGTTCGGTAATCGAATTACAAAAAATTTTATAAACAAATAACGAAAAAGGTGAAAATCAAAATTTATGGAACATGAAAAAGCAATGATTTCTACTTCAAAGCGGGTGAAACAAAAAATAGTTCGTATTTTCATATTTTTTTTCTTTGATTTTTAATTGAAAAAAATGTATTGTTGTTATTTGTATACTCGATGGAGAAGGATTCATACAAAAAAATGTTTATTTATAAAATACTGAATTTTCAAAATTGTTCATATGTACAACCAACAAATATATTTTAACAAAGGTGACATGACTTATGTGCTACAGGCTAAAAGAAATGTTATGCGTTAAGGCATGGAGATACCATATTAGAATTCTAATCTCTTTTAGGCTTTAGCCATACACAGCCCGTCCAATTTCCGATGACATTGATTTAAATTACACCCTCTTAGCTCTGTAGTGACATTTTTCATCTATCTTCGCAGCAAATTTCGAAGCGGTCCCATTGCTCTGTCAATAGTTGTGATATTGTAGCCAAACGTCCAATGTCTATCTGTCTATCGAAAAACGCTACAGAGCAAAGAGCGAAGATGAAGTTTGGGCAAAACTGCTCATTCGAAAAAACCTTTACGGTGATCAATGTCCTGTGCACAAGCTGTTTTATTAGATTTTATGATGGTCGTGAAGACCTTGACCCTTATCGAAACCCAGAACCTCCAGGAGTGAAGGAAACAAATATGGCGACCTGACCTTTATGTGTCCGCGAAACTTATTGAGGAGACAACTGGCATTCCTAAAAGTGTACATTTGTTCCACACTCTCTCACCGAGGAGCAAAAAAACACGAGAATGAGTCATTAGCAAAACATGAAATCTGCCAAACAAGACACTGCAATCATGACAGCGATCGTTAGGCCCGTGCCAAAAAAGAAGTCGCACTATTCTTATGAACATTTTCTGATTTTATAACCTGGGTGGCTTTTTCTCATAATTTTAAACTATAGCTGAGTAGGATTGTAGTTGGTCTTAATCCTATTCTTAGCTCTAGATTGACACAGTGTTTTAGACGTACTCTCGCTCTTCATAGACACTTTTCGAACATTTTTCCTATAGACGAATGGCAGATGTTGTGGGATGTCCCAAAGGCTTGAAAAAATTAAATTCGACAGGCAATACAGAGAGGCAACTTGAGAGCAGAAGATCCTATAAAACCACGATGTCACAGCAAAATGGGAATTTGGAGCACATGTCTCCGAAAAACCATTAATTTAGAAAGAGGTCTTCCATTAACGTCTGCACGCCAACTGTTCAACACCGGTGAAATGAAATGGGTCATCAAGCTCATACATCTGCAAAAAAACCGCTACTCATCAAAAATGGACTGCCAACAACTGCAAATGGGTCACATCTACTGACGGATCCAAATTTAGTTTGATTGCACCTGACAGAAAGCAGACAGTATAAAGCAGAGCTAAGGAGCGATATCCAGCCCAATATTATGGAGATTGGGGTCTTGGCGACATTTAGCTTTTGAATGCAAAAGAGTCGAATCAAGGGGATGCTTACCATTTTATTCGATCCAAGAGTTCTAGTAGAGATTGTGGGACAGAATTCATCGTGTTCGACCGGAGTACAAGGAACTTGACCGTTGGATTTTGTTGCATGACAAAAAAGAGAATACCAACGCTCAAGCACCTGCCATACTTGCTTGATTCGACGACTTCTGACTGTTTCCTAAACTCGAATAACTATTAGCGGAAGAGAGGAAGAGACCTACAACGCAATTCCTACCTTCTAGAAGACTTCGCCTGATATCCTTACGGCTATTCCTGCACTCAAGTATCAGACATGCTTCTATTATACATATAAGTTTCATGATCCCTTACAACACTCTTTTGGCTCGGAAAAAAATGTATTTTTAAAGCAGTCTAATCAAAAATGTGTTTATCTCGACCTGTTTGTCTGTCCGTTTTCTCGTCTCTCTGTCTGTCCTTTATTGCTCAGGACCTTCTAGGGCTAAAGACCCGACCACCGGAGAAAAGTTTCCAAAAAAATATTCAAAACCATTCCAAACTTCCAAACCAATAAAGCAAAACTCAAACCTCCTGGGAAAGGCCTCCAACAAACGTTAAAATTTAGATCCCTTAGATCTCGTACCTAGGTGGTCACGGTTTCGAGATATGATGGGTCTGACTTGTCAGTAATTATCTATCCGCCCGTTTAATTTTTTTCCTTAGAAATTCTAGCTAGAGAGAATCTATACCTTTTTCGAAAGGTCTATCTGAGAAACTTTCAAAATCGTTGAGATTTCTCTGTGTCGTTTGCCCGATCCATAAGAATGGAACCCCTTTGACTGCCCCAACTATAGAGGGATAAGTCTCCTTATCGCCTACAAAATGTTCTCTGCCGATTTATGTGAATGCCTGAAACCATTCGTCAACAACCTGATAGTTCCATATCAGTATGGTTTCAGGCCAGGAAGTCCACAGTAGACCAAATCTTTATACTGCGGCAGATCCTGGAAAAGACACAAGAGATGCAGATCGACACTCACCACCTATTCGTCGACTTCAAGGTCGGATATGATAGCGTGCATAGAGTCGAGCTATACAAAGCCATGTCTAGTTTTGACATCCCTACCAAGCTCGTCAGATTATGTAAGATGACGATGGAGAACTCTCGCTGCTCCATCAAGGTCGGCTACGAACTTACCGAGACCTTCAAAGTCAAAGAAGGGTTTAGGCAAGGCGACGTACTGTCATATGACTCTTTTAACTTAATACTCGAGAAGATCGTGCGAAACTCACAAGTCAACACTAGAGGCACGATCTTCCAAAAGTCCGTTCAACTGCTGGCTTACGCGGATGATATTGACGTGATTGGTCGAACACAGCGAGCCGTCAATGAGGCGTTGGCTGGCATTGAAGCGGAAGCGGCTAAAATGGGTCTAGTGATAAATGAGGACAAAACGAAGTACATGTTGTCATCAAGAAAGGACTCGACGTCTCGGACAGAGCGTCACAATGGGCAGCATGAACTTCGAGGTAGTCAAGGACTTCGTCTACCTCGGCTCCACAGTAAATAGTGACAACAACATATGTAGGTACCGGGATCAAACGCAGAATCACTCTTGCCAATCGCTGTTTCTTTGGGCTCAAGATGCAATTGAGTAATAGAGCCCTCTCTCGAAAGACCAACTTGGCTTTATATAACACTCTAATCATCCCAGTCCATGGTGCAGAAGCATGGACGCTGTTGAAAGCGAATGAGGAAAAGTCCTACGTGCGATCTTTGGTCCTGTTTGCGTTGATGGCATCTGGAGGAGAAGATTCAATCACGAACTATATAGGCTGTACGGCGGCATATGCCTGGTTAAGCTTCTACGGATACAACGCTTAAGACGGCTAGACCATGTAGAGCATATAGACAATACAGCTCCGGCCCGAAGAGTCTTTGAAGCCGAGCCATTGGGACAATGCAACAGAGGAGGCCCTGGACTCAAATGGCGAACACAAGTGGAAAAGGACCTTAATCAACTTGGTGTGGAAAATTGGAGAGGGCTGGCAGGAGAACACGCCGGCTGGAGACGCTTGTTGGTTGAGGCCCAAGCCCACACCGAGCTGTAGCGCAATCAAAAGAAGAAGAAGAACTTCAGAGGACTGTAACTTCCTAAGTGTACAGAAGCATTTGCGCTTTAATTTGACGAATTTTTACTTTATTCGTAATGGATTTTAAACGTAAAAGAATGATAGTGTTATACGAGCTTCAAAGATGTTCAAAAAATAAGGTGACTTTTTATTTTTCTCGAAAATTGTTTTTTTTTTATTCTTCAATACCTATTTTGACCTCTTCCCTTTAGATACAATTTCTGCGCCAGTTTTTTTTTCAGTTTTCAAAGCACTTTTGATAAGCGTTTTAGCAAATCTCGGTTCTTTCATGAGTCTTTTCAGTTTTGGGAAAAAGAGAAAAAAGTCGCAGGGGACCAAATCCGGTAAATACGAAGGCTAAGGCATGATTAGAGTATTGTTTGTGGGCAAATAAGCGATGTTCGTATGACCGTTCTTCTGATCAAAATTTAGCAATTTCGGGACAAACTTCGCTGACACAGGTTTCATGCTCAAAATATCTGAAAAAATTTCATGGCATGAGCCAGCCAATATCCTCAATAACTTCTCTGATAGGAAATCAAGGATTCTCTATAACAACTAAACTAAAAATCAAATGGTCACCTTATTTTTTGAAAAAACCTTGTGCTTGAGTGGAAAGTAACAATGTTAGACCTTGCCTTTCTTGTCTGGATTCATAGCATGTTACAATCATACTGGCAGTGTTACAAAACGCTATGGTGACGGTCGGAAACGAACTGCATCAGCACCAGAAGTGGTTCAGAAATTTAAAGAAATTTTCGACGGTATAGTAGAAAAATTCGTACTGAACCCAAAATATCAAAGACAACCGTAGAACAACAAAGTTTCAAGTACTAAAGAGAACAAAGTCCTCCCGCCAAGGAAAAGTGGATTTGGACAGCGTAAAGGAGCTGTTGCTCACGCACGATCGTGCCCAATTGGTCATTAGAAATCAAGCGACATCATTTGTCAAGGCTTGGGGGACTGTGATTGCTTATGCTTTTGGACCGTTAATGCGTATTTTTTTTTATAGGGTTCGTGCAGGTTCAAGAGTTTGCGCTCTTTTGGTGTTTGTCACACAAGGTGGACGGGGTGCAGATGGTTTGTGTCGAAGACGTTCGTACACTACTCTCCGGGGGTGGTTGTCCTAGATAGTATTCGAGAGAATCGACTGAATTTGTCGCGTTGATTGTAGTTCACAGTAACTTTTTTGTTTCCATGCTATTAAGGTGTTATATTGGAAATGCACACAATTGAACTACAGACAGGGCAATAGGGCTTGTGATAGTTGTTTAACTTTCTGTGAATTTTGTTGATGTGAAGAAAAATTGTTTCGGATTTTTCGGTTATCGACTCACCAACCGCTTTAGTGATCGAGTCGAAGTCACGGATTTTAGATTTTCGTAATCTGTTCATTTTAGTCAACCTGTTCGCCAAAATAACATATCTACGGTAGAAAATATCTATTTTCAATAACGCATTGTGGTGAACAAAAAAGAACCATCTTCGATCCTTTTGAAAAATATGTTGGTAAGGTAGTATATGTGCTCTCCAATTTTAACTAAGCTTGATTGAAAAAATAAACAAAATGAAATGTGCAAAATGTTTTATACAAGCGTCTACAAAGCGTGAAAGTTGTTACAAGCCAACAAACAAAATGATAAAAACCAAAAAAGGTTTCTCAAAATGCACTGCTTCTAAAGTGACTTCAACTCATTCCAATGCAATTAACATAAACTCTCGCGATGATCATATGAATCCTTTTCCATCCTCGATATCGTACGTATGTACAAAAGCAATTTTTTAAAGCATATACATAAGCTTATATACAGAACACCTTACCTCCTGTCACGGTCAGAGTGGCAAAGTCGTATTCAGCAACTGTGAAACCGGCTGAATTGTGTGCGGTAATACGGAGATTGTACCAGGTGGCGGGTTCTAAGTCCAAGACAACGTAGTTATTATCAGGCTTGACATTGTTTGAGATTTGATTCCATTCAGCTTGATCCCTGAAACCAACTTTGAGCAAGACACCTTTAGAAAGCTGTCGATCTTACCTCTTCTTGTTCTCAACGACAAAGTGTGTCATTGGGCAGCCGCCATCTTTCCATGCCTTGAAGTGCAAGCTAACTGAGTTCGATGAGACTTCGATGAATCGTGATTTCTCGGGTAGTTTTGGTTTGTAGCCTTTGGTCCGTGTGTTCAGAATGTCAGATGCTTCTCCAGCTCCAATGCTAGAAAGTCAGACGTTCCAAATATGATATGATCATACTGTGAAGGCAAGAAACACTTACTTGTTGAATCCGGTGGCATAGACTTGGTATCGTGATCCGCAGAGGAGGTTCTCAATTGTATATTTCTGAGCATCAACTGTCACTTCAGCTGTTTCCCATTCGCCAAATTCTACGAACCAACCACAATTAGTCAATTATGAGCAACGAAAAGGGGTATAAGGTACCTGGTTTGTAGTGTAGAGTATATCCATGGAGAGGAGCAGAGTCACCTTCATGTGGCTTCAATTTAACAGTCAACGCGTCAGTAGTAGTGGCGGAGAGAGTGACCTGTGGTGATTGTGGTGGAGCCAACACAATAAGTTTATGTGTGATCGAGTCCTTGGCAATCGAGTTCTCAGCAAGGCAAGCATATTCTCCGGCATCTTGACGGGTAACTGATTTGATCAACAATGATCCATCGGGCAAGAGTCGCATACGGTCGTTTGGAGTGAATTCGATTCCCTTGATTTTCCATGTGATTTCGGGAGTTGGTGAACCAACAGCGAGGCATGGCATTTTGGCGTCTTCCTTAAACGTTGCAGTGAATGTGTCATCAAATGAGGCAATCTTGGCAGGAACTTGATCGCTGGGCATGGCTACAATGCTCTTTGAGGGTTGTCCTTCGCCGATGTTTGTGCTAGCTGTGACCCAGAATTCGAATGGCTTGTTCTTTTCCAATTCGTTGGCCTCGAAACTCATCTGATAGTGTGGGATTTTCTTGCTTTTTGGTTCGCCTTCAGCTCCTTCGACCTTATAGTAAACTGTGTATTGCTGGATGACACCGTTGGGCTGTGCTGGTGGTCGCCATGATACGAGAATAGCTTCGTGTCCCATGACTAGAGCCTTGACATCGGTAGGGGCCTCGGGAACTTGAAAAGTGGACACAAGAATTTGAAAACCCTTCTAAGGGATGAGAAGGAAAGAGCTTACCATCTGGTTCGGTTTGACAGTGGATTGGAGTGCTTCGAACGCCATCGCCGCCAGCGGTGGTTGCCAGGACTTGCATTGTATAGTTGGTGTACTTCTTCAAACCATGGAGAACAGTATCAGAGGAGGCAGTTCGCTTGTAGTGTCGCTTGGTCTCATCTACGATAAAGTATATGTTAAAGGCTATATTGGACAATAAGTAGGCAGGTACTTACCATACCACAGGTCACTTGGGGCATAGACAACTTTGTAGGTCTTGATCACTCCATTTGCCGATTCCAATGGTGGACTTACCCATGAAACACGAATTGTTTGTGATGTAAGCGTGGTGCAGGCAGTGTCGCTTGGTGGTTGGCTTGGTGTGCCTTCGGCAGTGAATTGTTTCTCTTCGTCGCTCATTGGTCCGGCGCCGATTTTATTGAATGCCTGAATGACAACCGAGTACTGAGTGTATACCCTGAGATTATTCAATTCCAAGCTATGTTCCTTGCCTTCTTCGGTCAAAAAGTTAACGGTTTCAAAGACGAATGAACTGTTTGTGTTCGATAGTTTGTAGCCAACGTAGTAGCCAAGAATTTCTCCGTTCCATTCGCTTCGTACTGGGGGTTTCCATGTGACACGCAATGTGGTCTGATTGACTGGTTCGACTTTGATGTTTTGTGGCTTGCCAGATGGTGCTTCTTCGGCGGTGATGATGGTGACTGCTTCGCTTGATTGTGATGTACCAATGGCGTTTTCGGCGACAATTCGAATATTGTAGGTTGTGGCAGGGCTTAGCTTTTGTACTTGTGCTTCGGTGGTGTGTCCAGGAACCATAACTCGGTCGATTTCGTCCCATGATGCGCGTGATCGTTTGAATTCAATGATATAACGGTTGAGAGGAGAGTTACCATCGTAGGGTTGTGCCCAGCTGAGTTGAACTGATCGTCCGGATTTGTCGAGAACTTTCAAGGCATATGGCATTTCAGGAACTTCTTGAATAATCATATTGATGCTGGCATCGTCGCTTCCAAAAGCATTTGTGGCAACACAAGTGAAGAGTGCTGAATCGGATCGTTCGGTACGTTTGATTGATAGGCTGGACATGACACCGGTGGAAAGGATTTCTTCACGAATTGTATAACGATTGTCGGTCTTTGGGTCCAAACGCATGTTGTTCATGTTCCACAAGATTCCAATTGGTTTCTCTCCCTTAGCTTCGCATTGTAAAACGGCTGGTTCTCCGCGTCGGGCAGTTTGGTTGCGTAATTTTTCAGTGAATTCTGGTGGAGCTTGAACACTGATCATGATGACAGCGGAAAGTCCAGAGCCGATTCCATTAATAGCTTCGCAGAGGTAGTATCCTTCGTTGTTCTTTTGGATGTTATCAATTAGGAGGGTGCCTTCTTCTACGCGAATATTGTCGTTCTTCTTCAAGTCCTTGTATTCGCCGGGAGTGTCGCCTTAACAAATACAAAATCCAAAAATGACAGACTCCCAGTAATATGAGTATATAGTAGTAGTACATACCAACAGCTTTCTTCCATGTGACGGATGGTTTTGGGAATCCATCGGCTTTGCATTCGACTTTAGCGTCTGATCCTTGGGCAAAGGCTTTGTCAGTTGGTTCCAAAATCCATCTTGGGGGTACTGTTTATCACAGATTTTGATTTTGTAGAGAAAAAAATAATATATTAGAATAACGAAGTTCTCTTTGGCGGGTTTTGAACAATACTAAGCATGCGGAGTTGTTTTAGAACGGACGGCACGGACTTATCACGTGAAATGGCTTTTATTTTTATTTTTTTATTTTTTTAATGAGTTTTGACAACTTGATTTAAGCGTTTTTACAAAGCAAATGTGCTAAAGGATTGAATAAAAAATGTTTGTGAATCATTAAACCATTTCAGTGATAGCTCTACCAAAATACTGAAGGAAATTCGTTCAAAACTTACGGTTTTTTGTGCTTTATACATAAGGAAAAAGAATTTTATTTAATATCATGTATTTCCTTTTGTTTATCGTTGTTTACTTATCCCTTTCACAAGCACAATAAGTCGACATTTTTCATTTGTTTTTTTTTTTTTTTTTTTTTTTTTTATAATTCGTGCATGTTCAAGAGAGTACGCTTTTATGATGTTTGTCACACAACTTGGACGAGGTACAGATGGTTTGTGTCGAAGATGTTCGTTCACTACTCTCCGGGGGTGGTTGTCCTAGATATGATTCGAGAGAATCGACTGAATTTGTCGCGTTGGTTATAGTTCACAGTAACTTTTTTGTTTCCGTACCATTAAGGTATTGTATTGGAAACGCACACACAGAGTATGAATTATATCATTAAAAAAATACACTCCGTAGAAAATATAGGCGCCATTAGTGGAAATGTTGATGAAGGTGTGGCACTATATAGCCAAATGCCGGATTTTTTTTCGGAAGACATGTGATTTAGCAAGACAGTACCACATCTCATACAATCCCCAAAATGTTGATGCTTTGAAAACGATTATTCGTCAGATTATGGCAGGATTAGTGCCCGATATGTGTCAAAAAGTCATGGAAAATTACACTGTCAGAAGCGATCTCTGAAAGAACTCCTGTGAAGGGCATTTGAATGATGTTATATGCCGTTTATAGTGGCAAACTCTAGGCAATATATTGAAATAAAAATTTGGGTGAAACCTAACTCATACATGCATTGTAGTCATATTTACTCTCGGAATACGAAATTGGATCACCCTGTATAACCGAGACTCAGCCACTTAAAGGGTCTGCGGTAATGACTTCTTAGAAAAAAGAATATGCTTAGTTTGGGTGCTACCTGTCTACTTGTTTATTGTCAGTAATCAAGTACATTAGTTAATCAAAAGAGCTACCGTCGATTCTTATCACAGACAAAAATATTGAGCATAGAATGTGTGAGAGCGCCGTGGCGCAGTGGGTAGTGTGTCGGCCTCTGACGCATGATGAGCGAGTTCGGATCCCGATAACGCCAACGCCATCGAATGCTCATTACGTGGCTTCTCTCCTCGTCGGGGTACTGGCAAAACCCTCCGTAGTACACTTCCCTTGAAAAAGCTTCTCGGCGCTCACCGTTCGGAATCGGCTGTAGGGACTGTAAGTCTCGTTCACTTTAGTGAAAAACAAATCGCACACAACATAAGCAGAAGAAAGAAAATGTTGGGAGAAGCCTCCGGGGAATCTGTAAGATCAAGAACAATGATACAGAGCTTTCAAAGAGGGCTTATCCGAGACGGCCTCCAACGGCAGTTACTGAACTTAGAAGGGAAAATTCAGCTCCAAAGAACTTTCACAAGAGCTATTCATCACTCACGTTCCAATTCGTCATATTTTTTGGCCAATAGTTTCTGCATGGAACCCGCGGCGACACAGCTTGTTCCAAAAGAGCTGGATTTTCTTCAAACGGACCACCGCAAATAAATTGCTGCAGATATATCAGAAAGCATCATCATATGATATGCAAAAAAGCCTACATGCATCGAAATGGAGCCCCTTGAATGAACCAAAACCGAAAAAAAACACGTCGAAGTCGCTCAAAAACCAAGATTTTGCTCTTTGGTTTTTTTTATCTGTGACGCTGGTCACTGTGAACTTCTTCGGGTAGGCCAAATAGTCAATAAACAATACTATTTAGGCCTTACGGAGCGTTTGAAAGAAAGGCCAACATTGGGGAAGAACAGCTCTTGGATCTTGTACACTCGCCGATACTTGATTACCTTCCCTTAAAATTTCTACCTTAATCATAAAGCATGGGTAATATTTCTTCGGACCTGTTGTTAAAACTTTTATTTTCACTACTGTCTGCTACCTGATGACCAACTAAAAACGAAAATCGCCCTTTTCAGTTTCTATTTTAAGCGTGACACTTGATTACCCTCATCAGTTTGTTTTCAACATTCAAAGCGCAACGTCCTTTAAAGTAAGTAAACCTGTGTTCTGTTTTATTGCAACTTATTACTTATTAAAATTGTTTTAGTTTTAGTTGCATTTTAGAACAAGCAAGAATATTATTCCATATTGCCAAACAAATTGGTCAAGATCCATGGACAGTCAACAGTTTTCTAAAAGATCCAGAAAATTTTGACAAGAACCGAAGAGGACGCAGAGCAAGAGCGACAACAGAACAAGATCGCAGGTTCATTTTACGTGAAGCTCCAAATTCCGCTGCGACCGCTCGCGAAATAAAGGAGAAAATTGGAACTTCAGCCAGCGTCCGGATAGTTCAAAAACTGATTCAACAGTATCCACATCTCCGATGGCAAAAACTGACGAAAAAACCAAGTTTACTTCAGCGCCATAAAGATCATAGATTGGAATTTTTCCAATTGGAAAAATGAATATGGATGGCCCTCACGGCTTTCAATATTACTTTCAAGATTTGAGAAATCGGAGTTGTTCCTGTCGCGTCGTCAAACTGCTGATTTCGTCATGGTATGGGCTGCAATTTCATTTCATGGCCCAATAGATCTGGTTGTCTTAAATAGTCGGTACAACTTAGAAGATCACATCGAGCATCAATTTCTACGATGGTTTTTCCAGTAGAAAAACGCAGCCATTCACACAGCAGCATGTGTAAAAAAGTTGTTTACAAGCAACAATGTGGAAGTTTTAGATTGGCCGCCTCTTTCTCCCAATCTAAACGTTATTGAAAATGTTTGAGTCGCGGAAAGTTTACGCAGAAGGAAGACAATTTGAAGATACGGAAGTTCTTATTAAGGCCATTAAAGACGCTTTTGAGAAAATTCCAATAAATTATTCAAAAAAATTATATCGATCGTTAGAAAGTAGACTTTTTAAAGTTGTAGGCAATAAGGCAGGACCTACAAAATACAGTCAAGGAAATGTGTCGGCGTCCTGAAAAACGGTATTTTTATAAGAGAGTTGAACACTTTGAGACAAGTTTCCGGCAAATAAATAATTTCATTTGTGTCTGAGTTGTCTTCCTACTCGCATGGTTGACTTTCTGAAAGAAGTGTGGTTTCTGAAAAAAGTGTGGT
Source organism: Merodon equestris (assembly GCA_958301585.1). Classification (NCBI taxonomy): domain Eukaryota; kingdom Metazoa; phylum Arthropoda; class Insecta; order Diptera; family Syrphidae; genus Merodon; species Merodon equestris. The sequence goes on from OY284416.1 coordinate 114,294,446, forward strand.
TGGCCTCATAATAATTTTTATTTATTAATTGACTGGAAATTGATCAGAAAATTTACAAAAGTTGTGTTTTTAGTTTTTTTTTTTTTTTTAAGTAGGACGTGGAAAATCTCTTACCCCCGAAGTAATTGCTTTAATTAAATCTTACAAGGAATGTAAGCTTTCCAACCGTGTAACTGCCCTAAAGATTGGAAGATCTCCCAAGATTGTTAACAATTATTTAAAATTGCAACAAGAAGAGTAACGGGAGGAAATATGAGAATCAATAGCCGAATGGTTCGTCGTATTGTTAGTAGCGCCGTGAAACATCATATGACGGTCTCTGAAATGAAGGCAAGTCTAGAGTTGCCAGTAGCTTTCAGACGTGTTCGACAAATTCTACAAAAGCCTTCTGAAACAGATTTTTGTTTTTTTAAATATCTGCTTATATGTTAAAAGTTGCGATTTTCTACCAAGTTAAGTTTTCTTAGTTTGATGTTAAGCTCCCCTTTTTTCTTCTTCACGTGTTCTTTCCATCTTAGCTTAGCATCTAAATTCCTAGATACTTATTACTTAGCTATGTTGGAGTTCCTTACTTGAGCATCTTAAATAAATATTGGCTTGTGGGTAATTTTTTTGTTGGTGAAATCAACGTGGATAGATTTTGAGCAGCTTGTAGAGTTTCAGTTGATTCGCTTTCGTTTTAGCAACTGTAAGTATGGCTGTGTCATCAACAAACGTAGATAATGTGCAACTTGAGGATGTTGGCAAATCACTAGTGAATAGAAGGTATAGCACTGGGCCTAGGATACTTCCTTGTGGAACTCCAGCATTAATTTCTTTCAGTTGAGAGTACGAATTGCTTTGTTTAATTCTAAAATATCTGTTTTCAGAAAGTCTGCGTATTCCTTGGGAAAGAGTGATTTTAGTGTTTTCATGCCAAACTCTCTCGAATGCCTTCGCCAAATCCAAAAATACAGCTGAGCATATCATTTTTTCCTCCAGAGCTTTTTCGATGACGTCGATAATTCGGTGTACCTGCTCTATGGTAGAATGTCTATTTCTGAAACCAAATTGAGAATCATATCTCCACCAGTGATAAAAGAGCTTAATATCTTCTAATACCTTAGATAAAATAGATAAAAGACAGATGGCCAGGACACGACAGATGGTAGGATTATAGTTCGTGAGGATCATTCCCTGGTCTGGGGATCATTATGACGTCTGCTACTTTCCAGGGAACATGGTTCAGGTTAAAACACACGTTTATTAAAATTGCCAGTTTAATCAAAGCTGTTGGTGGTAGCTTTTGTAAGACTTCTGTAATTATTAAATCGAAGCCATGTGATTTTTTCCGTTTCAGTTGGTATTTAATAATCTGATTAATTTCATTAGAAAGGAATTTTTCGTTCGGTTCCTGCACTTCTCTCTCTGGAAGTTTCATTGGGTTCCTAGCCCAGGTGTTGCTTGATTTTAAAGCCGGATTCTGTTGTGTGGGACGTTTTAGGTATTTAATAAGCTTCCAGAGAGAGTTTTCTGTTTTTTTACTGGCTGTAAACTCACTTACGGTGAATTAGTTTGAAATTCCTTTAGTTGCTGTCAGTTCAGTTATTCTATTGAGCTGTGACTGGTAGAGCGGATATCTCGTTTGTTGCCATTTTTTTTTCTAATCTTTCCCTTTCTATTTCTGACTGACAAGAGAAGTACTTTACAAGCTGCATTTTGTATTTGTTCAGTGAAACTTAGTGCTTCGCTTTCTAGTTCAGCTTTGGTAGTTACTATGTAGTTTGTTAAATTTTAAGTTTTGATCCAACAGAGCTTTGAAATATTGCCAATCTGTATGTTTGTTGGTGAGGTGTAAATTTGGGTTTTCCATAATTGCACTTGCACCTCTTGCATTGTTGAGAGGATGGTTTGTATAATATGTTTCATAGTTTTTAATTTTGAAATAAGTTTGGTCCGTAAGATGTGATTCAGTAGTTAAGCATATATCGATGCGGAATGGTGCATCGACTTTGCCCAAAAGTACATGGCATGGACTAATGAATGGCAAAATGTCCTTTTTAACAATGAGAAAATGTTCAATCTGGATGGGGCGGATGCTTTTCAAAGTTATTGGCACGATTTGAAAAAAGAACCAGAAACTAAACTGAGCCGCAATTTCTAACGTGGAACAGTCATAATTTGGAGCGCTTTTTCCTTTAAGGGGAAATTGTCATTAACTTGAATAACCGCCGATTGAACTCGGATAATTACGTCAGTTTGCTAGAGACTAGTTTAATCGATCATGCTGAGCCTTTAATGGGGAAAGGCTTAATTTTTCAGCATGACAACACTGCCATACATTCATCAAAAATAACAAGGCCTTGAAGAGAAGAATATAGAAGTGCTCCAGCGGCTGGCATGTAGTCCGGACTTAAGTCCCATAGAAAACTTGTAGGGAAAAATATCTCGGAAAGTTTACCACAAAGGCGGAAAATTTCAGACAATTCCCGAATTAGAAAACGAGATAAGGAAAGCCTAGAATGAAGTTTTGTGCGAAACATTGAAAAAATTAGTCAACTTTTTGCCTATTTCCAACAAAGAAAAGCACATAAATTCCAAGGACGCATGTGTCCCAGGATTCATCCTTAAACCAGATGGTTCTTCGACAGAGTTCAGTAAGGAATCCCCAGAACTACTGACTGAAACCCAATTCACAGATTGTAAGACCCCTGAAACCATAGTCCCCCTCGAGACGACGGTTACCTTTTAAATCCCCGGGGCCAGACGATATTTTGCCAGCGATGCTTCAAAAAGCACAAACTCATACTGCTTCCTCACCTCGTAAGCTTTTTTTTGAATTTCTTGCGTGCAGAGTACATCCCAACACAGTGGAAAGAGGTAAAGATAGTTTTCATACTCAAGGCAGATAAACCAATCCTTACTACCGCAAAAGACCCTAGTCTGGTGGACTGCCAGCAGCACGAAAATCTACATGAGCATGATAAACCAATCCAAAGTACAAAGGTCAGTACAAACGGAGCTATAAAAGCACGCCGCAAGCAGTGTTGGACATGATACTTCATTTCCTACCTCTGGATTTATTCATCAAAGGCTGCGCTGCAAAAAAGGGCTTTCAGACTAAAGGAGTCCTCTTCGTGGAAACAAGCGAACTATGGACATACAGCCATACACCCTGCACAAACAGGAATCATTTAGACTCCCTGATTTGTGCAGCGTCTTCCAAGCAGAGATCCCTCCCACCATCGGATATCACCATCTTTGTAGTCAGCCAGGCTGCACTGAAGTCAATAGGATCCTGTACAACGAGATCGAAGGCTGTCATGAAATGTCGCGACTCACTGAAATCCATCAGTCACCACAAGGTCAAACTCAGCTGAGTCCCGGGCCACAGCTCAAATGCAGGGAACGAAAGAGTGGATGAATTGGCCAAGCAAGGGTCCGTAATGGACAATGGCGAAGCGGACACGTCACTGCAACAACCGATGAGTGCATTATACCGGATCATAAATGACACAATAATAAAAGAATCCAACTCGTGCCGTTATATCGGCAAAACAAAGAAGCAGAAGAAATACCGAAACTCGATCCGTGTGCTCGTCGGAGTGATCACGGGACATTGTCCCATCGCAGCAATGCTCCGGAAATGGAACTCGGGATCCAGCGATCTCTGCCGGAGCTGCGGCGATGAGGAAGAAACCGAGACGATCCAACATCAACTTTGCCACTCTCCAGCTAAGAATCGGCGCCTAGCTTCGATGGGCCATAGATTCTTCACAGAGACTGTGGACGTAGCAAATGCAGATATATCGGATCTTCTAAAATTCATAAAGAGCACGGGGTGGTTTCAGCCACCACGTGGTAAGACAGGTTAAAAGAAGGTGTACTCGACAAATGAAGGGAATCACAATGGGCCTTTGACCTCCGAGTGGAAGTGATGTTCAACCATCACACTCCCCTTTCTCAACCTAACCTAACCTAAAGCACATAAAACGATAAAAATAAAAATTACTTATCTTAAAGGGTAAGAGAATTTCATTATTTTTAATAGTGAGGTTAACCATATTTCCTTTAAATTTTTAGCTTTTCTGAACTTTATTGCGTATAACTTTATAAGGAACTGTCCCAACTTGTTCCCATCTTAACTTTTCATAAGTTTAATAATCCTCAAATGACTAAAAGGCATCGCTGAGACTATTCAAATTTCCTTTACCATATTAACAATAAAAAAATAATAAAAACAATAAAAACATTCATTCTTTCTTCTGTTTTTAAAGATGAGAGTAATCAAGTGTCGGGAAGTGTACCATGATTTTGCACCATCCCATAAATCCGTCAGTGTGAACAGCTTTTGGCCAAAAAACTTCACCAGATATGGTGCCCTGTGACCTTTCCCTATTTGCGAAATTTAAATAACCATTTGATGGGATCCGGTTTGGGTGGATTCAAGACATAAAAGAAAATGTAAAAAAATAGAGAACTGAGAGCGGCCCCGGAATAAGTCTGTAAAATATGGTTCAATGACTGGCTTATTGGTTTAAAAAGATGTACAGCTTCAAATGCAAACCAATTTTTGGTGTGATTAATTGGTTCAGTCGTGATTATATTTTGTATTTCAAATTTTTTTACAATGCTTCTATTGCAAATTTAATTCGCCAGAAAATGGACAGCTAGTTTGGATTTCGCGGAATGAATATACTGCATTGATAGCATCAGAAGATCCAAAATGATTCGAAAAAAGACCTAACCTTTTATTATGGAGCCATGACCCTCGGAGAAGCTTGCAACAACCACATAAATTTAAAAAAAAGTAAAAACCACGAATGATGAAGCAATAAGTGAGATAAATTCTAAATGGATAGCCCTCCATCCGCCAAATAAAAAGTGTTTTTTTAATTTATGTATTACACCAATGTGCAATGTTGTTGATTGCATTTATTTTTATTAATGGCTTGTTATGAGGGATGATTTCTCCATGACCTAAAGCTTAAATAGTAAAAAAACTTAGTAAAAAAAGGCCGAAGAGGGTAGTTCGCTCTCGACTCTTTTGTTTGAAGTATTATCAATATCTCTAGACTTCATGTATCTTGTCAAAGTCAAAGTCTTACGCAACGATAAACAAAATTCAGCACATAAACTCAATTATTAAGCATTTGACTCTCTAAAAATGTAACCACACGTCCTTCAATATTCATATAGACGATATATAGCTTACATACTACTCAAATCAAAATGTACAACAAACTAAAATACAGAAAATAGTTAAAAAGTCTTTGGACAACATAAATAGGAGTAAGAATGAAAAGAAAGAAACAGAAAGAAGCAAAATCAATATAAGCATGCACTCGAAGTGGAAATTGACCAAGAAATCTGTTCAACTCTTCTCGATCAACGTCCAAGTAATCTTCGATCGAAACTTAGTCGTAAATGAAAATGAAGGAATTAGTCGGGTTCATGGATGGAATGGGATAGTCGGAAGCGCTGAGAAAGGATCAGAGATAGATGGGAACGAGAAGGGATGCTGTGTTTTTTGCGGGTAATTTGCTGTTCGGTTTTTTTTAACTTTTTGCGATAATTGTCTTGTGAATTTTTTTTTTCGAATTAATGGAATGCACGACAAAATGTCTTTTTGTATTGGTTAAATACACATTTTTTATACATTTTTTTTGGTTTGAAATGCGTACAAATTGCAAACAAAATCATAAAAAGCAGAAAATGCTGTTCAATTAAGTTTAGTGTCGGTGTGGAGTTCGTTTGCCAATTGCAAGTGCAAGATTTTTGTGCAAATTGTTTGTTTGTTTTTTGCTTTTCTCGGATTATAGGTGTTATGAGGTGTGTGGATGATAGTGTGGAGTGCTTGTTTAGAAGGTTATTGTGTGGGAGTTCCGCTGTTTCGCCATTTCACACATTTATTTCTTTTACAATTACAATATTGAAAACATATTTTCTCTTGGATTTCATTCAATCACTTTAGTTTGGTTAAAGTTTTGCGATCTGAAGATGATACGTTTATGCCATAAGATGATTGCGTTCTGTTACTCATCATATTTCCAATGAATAGAAAAATAAAAACGATTTAAAAACTAACAACAAATTAATAATGATTTTGGTTAACATAGATATGTACAAGGTTTGAGCTCACTTGGCAGTGAATAGCTGCTTGGTTTTCGTTTTACACGTGAGTTTCAGCCACTGAATAAGTCAATTTATTAAAAACAAGCTTAAATTAATGCAGATACCTGGAAGCTGAATGAGTGTCACTCATTTGATCAGTTATTCAGCAAAGTTTTAAGAAGATTTTCGAAAAAAAATCGATTAACCTCGAGACCACATGCCGGTGGATCAGAAAAGTAGAAAATTATCAAAAAAAAATATATAGCGAAAAGGAGAAGCACAACAGAAGCAAGCGAAATAAGATAATTTCTTGCTTAAAAGATAAAATTATATCAAATACCCTTAACAGCCAGACTTGCGGTTTGATTCGAGCTACCCGCTGCATTCGTTGCTTTACATACATAAATACCGGCATGGTAAGATGCGACTTGCTGAATAATTAACAAACTAGTCTGTCGGCCAACACTCGTTATTGTAGCCATCGAAGATGTTATAGCATTTCCATTCAAATGCCATTCAAATGTGATTGGTAAATCACCTTTTGTAACTATGCAAGTTAATTGGACATAATCACCCTCGTGACTTATATCAGCAGAGAGCGAAAGCGGAGCCAGGGTGGGAATTTCTTGAACAAAGAGTTAAAAAAGTATACATCAAACAAGGAAAATTGAACTTTGCAAGGTCCCTCTGGAAGCTGTAAGCAAAGGTAAATCTATTCAGCTTAGTGCTTACAAAATTCTTTCATAACATCTAACCATGTAGTATGTTGCTGACAACGGATTTCAGTTTAATTTTCAACAGGCTAAAATTATATGCAAACTAAAACAAATGAATACCAAATATATCATGTGCTTACAACTTTCAGACGGACCGAAACCAAAAATAATAATGAAAAATGAAGCTGAATAAGAGTATCGCCCACCCTTAACTTTAAGAGCAGCCGTCTTTCGACTTTCGCCAGCCAAATTCTTCGCTACACATGTGTAATTCCCCGAATCACTAATTGTCACTTGTCGTATCGACAACATCAATGTAAATTCATCAATCTTATGATAAATCGATCTCACCATAGGTTGATTATCTTTCAGCCAGTACAAATCAATAGGTACATCACCGGATGTTACCATACACATAACCCTCACCGATTGACCACCATTAACCCCATTCGTATTGAAGTGAAACTGATCGATTTGAGGCAATTCTTTTCAGCATTTTGGTCACATATAAAATAAAAACAAAAAATGTTATAAGCAAAGCGCTGAACACAAACGTGTTACATGGTTAATACTGTGAAATGTTTCATAAATCATTGTCGTGATGTGTTAGATTTTTATTTGTTTGGTAGTAAACAAGAGCCCAATGCACCAACAGTTAACGATTGTTCAGGGACAGAATTAATCTAAGCTAAAACGTAAAATACAAACTTTAATAAGCAATTAGTCTGTTTTTATTTGTTTTGTTGTTTTCTAAAAATTGTAAAATGTACCCTTTATGGAAAGTATTGTGGAAACTTCAGATTCTCCCGCTCGATTAGCACCGACGCATGTATAGTTGCCTGCATGATGACCCCGAACGCTTTCGATATTCAGCGAACTGCTTCGTTTACCGTGCATGAGAATCTGAATACCATCGATATTCTGAGCCAGTTGATCGTTATAGTACCATGTGATATTATACGGAAAATCGCCGTGTACAACAGCGCAAGTCAATTGAAAGTAGTCGCCAACGTAGAGGGGCTCATCGATATTCATTGGTAATGGAGCGAGTTTAGGTGGAACTATAATATATGTAATTATGGATGGAAAGGTAAAGGGTTGATGAGGATATGTTAAAAAAATTATACAAAATCAAAAGTAAATAAAAACTTAAAGCTAGTGGGAGGAGGATTGAAGGTACCATTGACCACCAATTGAGTCGTGTAGTTTGAAACTCCGGCGGCATTTTTTCCATAGCACGTGTAATTTCCAGCGTGTGACCCCTGTACAGATTCGATTGTCAGCACACTGCTTCGTGAGCCCATTTTTGCAATTGCTACACCCATTGCTTCGGAGTTAGTTTCATTCAATCGGATGTTATTGTAGAACCAATAAATAATTAGTGGGTGATCGCCATGAATGATCGAACATTGGAGGGTAAAGTAGTCTCCAGGAAAGAAAGCATCGGAACCAGGGGAGAATGGCGCAATTTTTGGTAGAACTGGAAAAAATATCATCAACTTTTGTGTGAAGATCAGTGATCAACTTAAAAAAAGACCAAAATGATCGGTGTTGGTGTATTCGAACTGCATTACCGACATATGTACATGTAGCTGGCTTATTGCAATCATTGCATTTCCAGCATAAGAAAATCGAATCCACATTTAGCAAACACCTAAATCAGCCCCACATTACCGACATGTAAACTAACCTCTCCACCTAAACGTGTATCTATTTCTGTATCAAGTGTTGTGTGCGTAAATTTGTAGCAATTCAGTGCATTCCATGCAGCTTCGCTGAAAGCATAGCAATTATCTTCGTTTTCATGCACTCTAAAAGGAAATACCCACAAACTACTTGTCAATGAACGCTGTTAGCGATAGTTTACATACAAGATGGGAAATTGAAATCAGAGATAAAATATTTAGTAAGCAACTACTTAGGCATTAAATAAGCAAGTCAACTCGGCGTGTCTAACCATAAACGCTCAGTTCCGTTGTAAAAGTACGTCTTCCAGCGCGATTTTTCGCATGACATGTATAATTTCCCGCATGATGATCGTCAACCGAATCGATTGTCAGCAAACTACTTCTCTGTCCAGCTTTGATCGTTGTGATGCCTAAATTCTCGCTGACTTGTTGATCATTTAAAGTCCATCGAATGAGGAGTGGTAAATCGCCATCCGGAACAGAACATTGTAGGGTTAGGTATTGACCAGTCTGTGCTGGCCCTTTTTCGAACGCGAACGGGATTATACGGGGAAGGACTTGGGAGTGAAAGATAAAATAGAAAAAAAAACAAAACAAAAAAGAAAGAGCAATCAATTAAGTAGACCTATGACTTTCAATTCAGTAGTGTAGCTAGCTTTGCCAGCTTTATTCGATCCTTGACATGTATAATTGCCAGCATGTCGATCGGTGACGCTTTCGATTGTCAGCACGCTGCTGCGACGTCCAAGTTTTGCAATTACCAAATCCATATCATTAGATATGATCGGTTGCATGTTAAATGTCCAAAGAATGTTTAGTGGTAAATCACCCTCGGTGATTGTGCACTGATATGTGATATACTGTCCGAGATGGACTGGCTGATTGCCAGATGAAAATGGCGAGATTTGTGGCGGAACTGCAGAGTGGAAGGTTGTTTATAACAAAGGTATACAAAACAGATAACAAAACAGAAATAAAAAAATCAAGTGAAAACGTATAATAACCATTCACTACTAATTCAGCGGTATATTCAGTGGATGCAGCTTGATTTGCTGCCCTGCATGTATAGTTGCCAGCATTGTTTCCGTTTACCGAATCGATTGTAAGCACGCTTACTTTTTTACCAATTTTCGATGTTGTCACCCCGGAAAATGTATTCAGCGGATAATTATTGAACAACCACATGATGTCAATAGGTAAATCTCCCTTTGAAATAGTACATTGCACGGTAACAGAGTCTCCAAAATTTGCGGGCTCATCGCCAAAATCGAATGGTGTAATTTTAGGAGGAACTGGGTAGAATGGATTTATATAATTAGGAATAACTCAGCAAGGTACTGTAAACTAAATAAAAGAAAACCATCTAAAAAATAGTGATCGACGTAGATACCATTAACAATTAATACAGCTGTATGCATAGCAGCACCAGCTGAATTACGTGCACGGCATGTATAATTGCCCACGTGTCCAGCATGAACTGAATCGATTGTGAGCACGCTAGCACGTTTGCCGCTTTTAAGTATTGTAATGCCAAACTGGGTGAAACTCATAGTTGCATTATTAAATAACCATTCAATATCAATCGGCATATCCCCGGATGAAATAATACAATTAACAGAGACGGTGTCCTCGAAATTCGCTGGCTGATCGCCAAAATCGAAGGGAACGACATTTGGTGGAGCTGAATTAAATAATAAACAACTTAATGATCTATTTTCATTATATAAAAAATACTAAAATCTTTAAATTCGCGCTGAATATTGTAAGCGCACCGATTTCATGGAAAAGAAATATACCAAATGATCGACGGATAAGTGATACGTATGTAGAAACATTGGATACTTACAACATTCCGACCAAGAAGTAAAAATTCTTTAAACCGCCCCATAGTAAGTACTCTATTTATTTATTTTTTTGCTGAAAACATCACGTTATACAACATTAAGCGTTAGCAAAAGCATAATTTCTTAACATTAACTAGTCAAAGCCTGAAAGCAATTAAAAAGCTTCACACAAACACGGCACGTCACTCAAGTTTCAGCACAAAATGCCAATAGCAATTAGCAGCACACAAGGCATTAAAGCATTTGACTTTAAAGCAATTTCATGCAACATTTAAGGAATTTCGAGGATTTCTCCTATCGGACCGATAAATAATAAATACAAAAAAAAACCTAAACTGAACTCTTTTACAATTAACAAATACCATTCACGACCAATGGAGCCGTATAATTAACGGCTGCAGCATGATTCTTAGCTTTGCATGTATAATTTCCCACATGTCCCGCATGCACCGAATCAATCATCAAAACACTTAAACGTTTTCCCATTTTCGATGTCGAAACACCGGAATACGAATTGATTGGATAACCATTAAAAAGCCATTCGATGTCGAGTGGTAAATCGCCACTGGACACAAGACAATTGACTGAAACAGAATCTTCGAAATTTGCTGTTTCATCACCGAAATCGAAATGTGCTATTTTGGGGGCAACTGTAAAGAACAGGGATGATGTGTATGAGTGTAGGGAGGTGCAAAAATTACTTAAATATGTAGTTTTATATGCGCTGAATAACATTATTAACAATTCAGCAACATTTTTTATACCGGATATTCAGCAATAGTCCTAACGATATGATGAAAAATACGTTTGGCAGGATGATGGATCATAGGTTTATTTTAAAATGCCAAGTAAACGTAAACAAAATGAGAAAAAAGAAAAAAAAATACAAAAATCGAACCGTTAACAACTAACTGCGCTGACTGCATAGCTGATCAGCAACATTCTTTGCCTTGCATGTATAATTTCCCGCGTGGCGTGCGTGTACATTGTCTATCGTTAGGATACTTGTTCGTTTTCCGCCCTTCACGACGGTCACGCCGGAGTACGAATTTATTGGATACTCATTGAATAACCACTCAATATCGATTGGCTGGTCACCGGACGATATAAGGCAAGTAACAGAAACAGAATCTTCGAAATTGGCGGGTTCTTCTCCAAAACTAAACGGAACTATATTCGGTGGCACTGTGTAGAAATAAATAAACTTATTCCGCAGTTCTCTGTTCAATTCAGCAGGGATATTAATCAAGGTCTTTGGAAATCGGGTTGGAACAAAAATTTAATTTATAATTCGTAAAAAGAATAGCAAAATAATTAACCATTCACAATCAATGTAGCGGAATACTCGCTAGATGCAGCCACATTTTTCGCTTTACACGTATAATTTCCCGCGTGTCCGGCATGCACCGAATCTATGGTAAGCAAACTAGTACGCGTTCCCCCTCGAAGTACTGAGATCCCCGAATAAATACTTACTGGATGGCCATTGAACAACCATTCAATGTCGATCGGTAGATCACCAGATGAAATAAGACAGTTGACCGAAACGGAGTCTTCAAAATTCGCCGGCTCTCCAAAATCGAATGGCGCAAGATTTGGCGGCGCTGAATAAGAATAAGTTCTCTTTGGATAACTAGTTTTTGTTCAAAGGACTAAAATAGCGTGAACTCCCATATTTTGTGGTAAGGTTAGAGATAGTATACGTGGGTACTATAAAGTTTTATTTTGTAAGCAGGTATGATAACATAACACACTACGAAGGAAAAACATAGAAAGATCAAAATTTCAAGCATATGTACCGTTCACAATCAATTTAGCTGTGAAATTAGCTGACCCTGCATCGTTTCTTGCTTTGCACGTATAATTTCCCGCATGACCGCCATGCACTGAATCAATTGTCAGCAAACTTGTTTTTTTACCACCTTTGACAATGCTCACTCCTGTATATGCATTAATCGCTTGTCCATTAAAAAGCCACACGATGTCCATAGGCAAATCGCCCAGATAAATCAAGCAATTCACTGATACTGACTCCTCGAAATTGACAGGATGATCACCGAAATCAAAAGGAGCTATTTTTGGAGGGACTTGAAATGAAAATTAGAAGAACAGAAAAAAACTAACTAAAACAACAGAAGCGTTTTATATCTGAGTATAATGTTTAAAAAATACCCTTTACGACCAATTGAGCAGTGTAATTGGCCGACGCAGCTGAATTGGACGCCAGGCAAGTATAATTTCCGGCATGATTGGCCCTAACATAGTCTATTGTTAAAGCATAGGTCCTTTTACCAAACTTGGCTATTGATATGTCCATTTGTTCATCAACCGCACGACCATTAAATAACCAAACGAAATTGATTGGAAAATCACCGGATGTAACCAGGCATTGAACACTTGTTGATTCACCGAAATTTGCCGGTTCATCACCAAACGAGAATGGAGTAATTTTCGGAGGGACTTGATCAAATAAAAATAAGAACAAAACGGAGAAATAAATAATTTCATAAATAAGACAGAACATATGTAATTTCAAGTTTCATTTGACCATTAACAACTAATTCAGCTGAGTATTCAGCAGAGTCAGCCTTGTTTTTCGCCTTGCACGTATAATTTCCAGCATGACCTCCATGAACCGAGTCGATTGTTAGCACACTTGTTCGTTTTCCACTGCGCATAACCGAGACTCCCGCGTATACATTCACCGGCTCACTGTTGAATAACCAGTAGATATCCACTGGCATATCTCCCGATGAAACCAGGCAGTTCACGGATACTGAATCTTCAAAATTTACTGGTTCTTGGCCAAAATCGAAATGTGCAATCTTCGGTGGAGCTGAATATTGTAAGCACGTACATTATCGTTAGTTATTGTCTGTCTCGTCTTTGGTGTTTATGATTAGAGTGTGAATGTGTGTATAAAATTTGTAAGCACTCAAGTAGAAACAAGCGAAATTGAATAACTGCCAAGAATATTATAAAAATCTCGCACAAAATACCATTAACAACCAATTCAGCTGTATATGAAGCCGTATTAGCTTGGTTTTTTGCAGTACAAGTATAGTTTCCAGCGTGGCCGGCATGAACCGAGTCTATCGACAGCAAACTGATCTTTTTCCCACCCTTTACGATCGTAACTCCAGTGTATGCATTTATCGGTTGTCCATTAAACAACCATCCGATGTCCATAGGCAGATCTCCGAGGTATATAAGGCAATTAACCGAAACCGACTCTTCAAAATTGACAGCATGATCACCAAAGTCGAAGGGGGCGATTTTAGGAGGAACTACCAAAGAAAGCTTGGATTAAGTAGGATAGAAAGTTAACGAAGCACTGAAAACAATAAAATATAAACAGAAAATCATGAATCACAATACCCTTAACATTTAAGACTGCAGTAAAATTCACAGAAGCAGCTTTGTTGGATGCCACGCAGGTATAGTTTCCCGCATGCCTAGCTGTGACGTAATCGATTGTTAAAGCAAACGCCTTCTTTCCTAACTTCGTAGTAGATATATCCAATCTATTCATATCTATCTGCTGACCATTGAACAACCATACAAATTTGACTGGAAAATCTCCGGATGTAAGCAAGCACTGCACACTAGTTGATTCGCCAAAGTTTGTCGGCTCATCACCAAAGTCGAAATGGGCGATTTTAGGAGGGACTTTATGGGAGAGGAAAAGCAAAAAAGAAAACAAAGCAATTAAACAAAATCACTAATACCATTGACTTTTAATTCAGCAGTATGATTGACGCGCCCTGCCTTGTTTTCAGCAATACACGAGTAGTTTCCAATGTGCTTTGCTGAAACTGATTCGATTGTAAGCTCATGAATACGCTTTCCGCGACGACTTGATACGATTTCAAGGTATGGCTCTAGGTCGTGGTTGTTCAGAGTCCATGTGACGTTTACGGGCAAGTCGCCTCCGGCGATAGAACACTGGACAGATACAAACTCACCATAGCTCATAGAATCCTCGGCAAATGAAAATGGAGATATTTTTGGAGGAACTGAAGAGATACACACAAAACTTCTTGATTTTAAGATGAAATAAATATGGAGAAAGTGACGAAACAGAAGAGGAAATAATGTTACAGATACAGATTAAGCCATAAAAGTATAAATTGATTAACTTAGAACAAACCGTTTACAATTAATTCAGCTGAATGCTCAGTAGTTCCAGCTGAATTGCTTGCAATGCAGGTGTAATTCCCCGCATGTTTTGCTTCGATCGCTTCAATAAGCAAGCTATTAATTCGTTTTCCCCTTTTCTCTGTAAAAATCTCCAGTTCTGGGACCAAAGGATGTTTGTTTAATGTCCACATGACCGAGACGGGTAGATCTCCACCGGATATTGTACAATGAACCGACACAGGTTCACCAAAATTCATTGGTTCCTCGCCGAAGGAAAACGGAGTGATTTTTGGAGGGACTTTTAAAAGCAAAACAAAACAAAAAGAAAGAAAAAATATAAATATTTAGCTGCAAACCATTAACAATAAGTCGTGCTGAATGTGAAGTTACTCCGGCTCGATTTTCGGCATGACACGAATACGTCCCGGAATGATGACCAGACACCGATTCAATTGTAAGTACATTAACACGCTTTCCGATGCGCGACATTGATATATCATGAAACGAATCTATTGTAGCGTTATTCAACATCCAACTGACATTGATGGGTAGATCTCCACCTAATATTGTGCACTGTATAGAAGCTGGTTCTCCAAAATTCAGAGGTTCTTCGCCAAAATCAAAGGGGGCTATTTTTGGTGCAACTAAAAAGCGTAATAAATGTATTTAAATTCCTACCGATGTGTATTCAGCTCGGCTGAATTGGATGAGTACGATTCGAAATTATTTTTTTTCTTAAAACTATGACCAGTCAACTGAATCATTCGTATTCAGCTCAATAGAACAACAGAACTCCCACACATTTTAGGTTCAGAGATAAAAAAAACTAAAAACAAGATAAGCGAGAATGATAAATGGAATTGCCTGCAAACCATTAACAATTAATTCAGCAGTATATCTAGCTGTCCCTGCCCAATTTTTCGCCAAGCAAGTGTAATTTCCTGCATGTTCAGCGCTTACAGCCTCAATTGCTAAAGCATATGTATGTCGTGTGAATTTTGTTGTAGCAATATTCAAACGATCTGGCAAATCATAACCATTCAGCTGCCAATTAACTTGCATTGGCCAATCGCCGCCGGCAATCGTACATTGTATTGATGCTGGCTCACCAAAATTCATCGGTTCATCGCCAAATTGAAATGGTGTTATGCGCGGTGGAACTACAGATATATACGAATAGATGAGTGTTGTTAGTCAAAATATGTCTTATTCTATTGTATTACAAAAAAGGCTACAAGAAGGATAAGCGAATATGTAAAACAACTCCATGCTAACCACTGATTTGTTACTCAAAGAGCCTTTAGCATCTAAAAATAATTCACAATACCATTCACTGTTAAGTTGGTACTATATGACACGTGTCCTGCTGAATTCGAAGCAGTACAAGTGTAAGTGCCGGTATGGGCTGATGTTGCTTTCGGGATCGACAGTGCACTGGATTTACTACTAATGCGATTCGTACGCATTGTCGGTTGCGGTTCGTTGAATCGAGAGTCATCGGTGGCATGTCGTTCGAAACTCCAATAAATTTGTATCGGCCGATCACCTTTCGAGATTTGGCATACTAAATCGATAGAGTCACCGGCGTAAGCAATATCGTCGTAGGTGAAAGGTATAATTTGAGGCTGAACTAGGAAAGAAATTCAATATTAAAACAATTTTTGAACCAGATTGTACGCGCTGAATACACTTCTAAAATATACTCCTTCATGTGGGTGTAGGATTATAGGGGAAAATCTCAAACTCAAGCGAAATAGAAATAAATATAAACAAAAAATCAATGTAAAATAGCTTCAAACCGTTAACAAATAATTCAGCAGTGTATGAACTCTCCCCAGCACTATTACTTGCGATGCACGTGTAGTTGCCGCTGTTTCCAGCTTTAACTGATTCCACAGTCAGCAAACTAATCCGATCGCCAATTTTACTGGCCATTATACCCATGTGCGAGAAAATCGTTAGATTATTATGAGTCCAACGGATTTTCAGCGGCAAGTCACCCTTGGACACATGACAAGTTAACTGAACACTATCACCCGAATTGGCTTTATCATCAAAGCTAAATGGATGGATGTGAGGCAAAACTGCAGAGGGATTGATGACAAGGAAAAGAAACAGAAGAAAGACAGAATAAAATAAATCATCTTAATAACCATTGACTTTCAATTCAGCTTGAGAAACACTCTGTCCCGCCTTATTTGTTGCGATGCATGCATATATTCCGCGATGGTCTCCCGATATGTAGTCTATATTCAGCGTACTCGACTTTGATGACATTCGACCCAGCATAATATCAGAATCACCACTTATAATGGTTTTGTTGTTAAGCGTCCACGTGATGTTGATCGGCAGATCGCCTTTTGTCACTGAACATTGCACTCCCATACTATCGCCGGGGTTTGTCGCCTCATCCCCGAATGAGAATGGAAGGATATGAGGTGGGACTGGCATCGGAGCAAATAAAAAATAAGAAATAAACAAGAAAAAAAAAGAACATTTAAGATCAAATAAAACTTAGTTCTACCATTTACGAGCAATTCAGCGGATTGTTCAGCGGACCCTGCCTTATTAACAGCAATACATTTGAAAGTCCCCCGATGGTAATCGTTGATCGACTCAATGCTTAAAGAACTTAACTTTGGTGACATTTTCATTATGCGAATACCACCGAGCTCGTTCGTGATTGTCTGGCCGTTAAGCGACCATTGAATTTTGATTGGTAAGTCACCCTTTATAACTACGCAATTCACAGCTGTACTATCACCGTAGTTCGAAGGCTCCTCACCAAACATAATTGGCATGATTTGAGGTGGAACTGTGTAAAATTTGTTTGTTTTAATTTTTGGCAAGGTAGGAGGTATAAACGAATGGTCTAAAAGTTAAGGTTACCAGCTGAATTGAGTTTTGTTATGGTCCACGTTGAAATTTATCAAGAAATAAATAGGAAATGACGAAACAGCGGCGGAGGTACATCATAATTCTACTCAGACTAGCTACAATACCAAACAAAAAAAGAAAAAACAAAGACAAACCATTGACTTGCAACTCAGAAAAATATTCACTAGTTCCAGCGCTGTTGGTAGCTACGCATTTATAAGTTCCACGATGTATAGCCTCTAATGAGTCTATATTCAGCGAACTTGTTCGCTTGTTCAACCGTACTAAATTGAACCCATGCTCGCCATTAATAATCGGCGCTGAATTCAACGTCCAACGTATTTCAATAGGTAAATCACCTTTCGGTACGACGCAGTTTGTACTAGCTATTTCGCCAATGTCAGCAGTTTCTTCGCCAAAATAAAATGGAAGTACTTGGGGGGGAACTAAAACAGCAAAAAAAACGAAATAAAATAATGTGTGCGGTGTAAACAAACCATTAACATGCAATTCAGCTATATATTCATGGCTGCCAGCCTTGTTTCTCCCAATACACTTGTAAACGCCACGATGGCGTGCCTCCAATGAGTCTATATTCAGCGAACTTGTACGGGGATTCATTCGAAATAGAGTGAATCCATTTTCGCCAGATATCACTGGTGCTGAATTTAAGGTCCAGTGGATATCAAGCGGTAAATCCCCCTTGGGTATCATACAATTTACACCGGCAACCTCGCCTCTATTAGCCGGTTCGTCGCCAAACGAAAATGGCTGAATCTGCGGTGGAACTTTAACGAGACAAAACACATAGATTCTCGAGTGGACAATATTAACAACGATGCTCAGCAGCGGAATATTGGGTAGAGTAGAGACATAAATCAAAAGTAATAAAAACAAATTGACATCTAACAAAAATAATAATTTAGCTACCAACAAACCATTAACATGCAATTCAGTAGAAAAATCACTCGATCCAGCCTTATTTGTCGCAGTGCATTTGTAAATTCCACGATGTATAGCAGCTAAAGAGTCAATATTCAAAGAACTAGCGCGAAGATTCATTCTTGACAGCGAAAATCCATGTTCACCCGAGATAATTGGCGCTGAATTAAGCGTCCAGCGAATTTCTATTGGCAAATCACCCTTTGGAACCAAACAAAACACAGCAGCGATCTCTCCGATATTTGATGGATCCTCACCGAATGAAAACGGCTGGATTTGAGGTGGAACTTAAAACAAATTAGATTTTTCGAGGACAGGTGGATTTAGCAAAAAATTAAAAATAGAAAGAAAAATGAAAAACAGTTGATGGTCTTGAACGAACCGTTTACATGCAATTCTGAACTATATTCAGAATATCCTGCTGAATTGTTAGCAATACACTTATAAACTCCCCTATGACCACCATCTAGAGAGTCGATATTCAGCACACTAGCTCGCTTGTTCATTTTCAGCAAACTGAATCCATTTTCACCATTCACGATTAAAGCAGAATTTAAAGTCCAATAAATGTCTAATGGTAGATCTCCTTTCGGTACCATACACGTGACACTGGCAATTTCACCGCGATTCAATGGCTCCTCGCCGAAGGAGAAAGGTGTCACCTGCGGGGCGACTGATTTTTTTCAAATTTTAATGAAAGCGTGGGAAAATGACAGAACAGCAAACAAAAGGAGATGTTAGTATACTATATGTCCCTACACCAGAAAAACATTTATACGTATTTCTAAATAACACAAACCATTGACTTTCAATTCAGCACTGTATTCAGCCGCGCCAGCCGAATTATTGGCCACACATTTGTATACTCCTCTATGCATCGCTTCCAAGGAGTCAATATTCAGCACACTTAACCGGTTGCTCATTTTAAAAACTTTAAAACCATATTCCCCATTCAAAATTGGTGCTGAATTGATTGTCCACATAATATCAAGGGGCATGTCGCCTTTTGGCACCATGCACATGACACTCGCAATCTCACCACGATTTAGCGGCCTGTCACCAAAAGAGAACGAAGACACCTGTGGCGGAACTTTAAAATGAACGTTGTAGTAAAAGGAAATGGCGAAACAGCGAGGGTTAGAAGAAGGCTTAATTTAATTTACTATCAGCTATTTTCGATTATGAAATAAATCTAAACAAACCATTAACCCGCAATTCAGCTGTGTGTTCAGCTAATCCAGCTAAGTTTATAGCTATACATTTGTATATTCCTCGATGTTTCGCTTCTAATGAATCTATGTTCAAGTAACTTGTTCGCGGATTCATTTTCATCACTGTAAATCCATCTTCACCAGATACAATAGGCGCTGAATTGATGGTCCAGTGAATTTGAAGCGGCAAATCACCTTTCGGTACTGTACAAATTACATTTGCAGTTTCGCCACGATTCAATGGATTCTCGCCAAACGAGAATGGGAATAATTGCGGAGGCACTTAAACAAAAATTTCTTTCTTTTTACTCATGGTAAATGGCGAAACAGCGATTGAAAGGAGTAACAATAGTTGTAAGCAGTAAGTGATTATGTCTTAAGAGATGTGTCTTTATTCTAAACAAACCATTAACTTGCAATTCAGCTTCATATTCAGTTTTTCCGGCCAAATTTTCAGCAATACACTTGTAGATCCCCCTGTGTTTGGCTTCTAGATAATCAATGCTCAAATAGCTAGTGCGAGCATTCATTTTCATAACAGTGAAACCATCTACACCAGTAATAACTGGTGCTGAATTGACTGTCCAGAATATATTTAGCGGCAAATCGCCTTTGGGTACTACGCAATTTATGCTTGTTACATCGCCCATATTTAAAACTTCATCACCGAAACTAAATGCCAAAATGTGGGGACGAACTAAAACACAAATTCATGATGGAAACATTATTCAGCCACATGTTGGTTGGTATGAAAAAAACACTAATAACGACTACAACACAAAAAATGAATAAATTGATAGATTATAACCATTGACGTGTAATTCAGCCGAAAATTCAGCAAAACCAGCTTTATTATTAGCAATGCAACGATATGTTCCGCGATGCTTCGCCTCGAGGGAATTGATATTCAGCGAACTAGTTCGTGGATTCATTCGAAACAAGGTAAAACCATCCTCACCAGAAACTATAGGAGCTGAATTTAGGGTCCAATGGATATTAATCGGTAAATCTCCTTTTGATACAATACACTGTACCCCGGCCATGTCGCCGGTATTCATTGGCTCATCTCCGAAGGAAAATTGCATAATTTGTGGGGCGACTTTGGATGGGGAAAAATAAAACAGAAAAAAAACATTATATAAGTAAAACATAATTCAGCAACCATTGACTTTCAGCTCAGAGCTATATTCAGCAAAGCCGGCAGCGTTTTCTGCGATGCATTTGTAAACCCCACGATGATCCTGATCAACCGAAGCTATATTCAGCACACTTGTTTTGGCTGACAATTTAAGAATTGTTATGCCTTCCTCTCCCGTCACGATTGGTCTAGAATTTAAGGTCCATTTAATGGTTATGGGAATGTCGCCCTTGAGTACCATACATTGAGCACCAGCGCTCTCTCCATTATTTGTGGGTTCATCACCGAACGAGAAAGGCTGTATTGAAGGCGGAACTAATGACAGACAACAAAGGGAAGGGAGGAATATAAACAAAATGTTTAAAACAGGAAAACGAAAGAAAAAAATTTAGCGGCAAATCCTTGGTACCATTAACATGTAATTCAGCTGAATGCTCCACACTCCCCGCTGAATTTGACGCCACGCAGGTATATATACCACTATGACGTGATCTAGCTGACTCAATACTCAAAACGCTGATACGTTGTCCATTACGTGTTATGACGATCCCATCATTAGACCCGAACATACGATAACCGTTGAACTTCCAATAAACATCAATCGGTAAGTCACCTTTGGTGACAGCACAATTCACTGTAGCCATATCCAGGGCATCTACAGGTTCACCAAACTCAAATGGAAGTATTTGTGGAAGCACTATATAAAATAAATATTTTCATTCAGCAAAGTATATGTTATCTCCTAAATGCGTGAGGCTTGTAGGAAGGGAACTAACGTTGGTATATAAAAGTTAACGAATAACACATTCCAAAATAAAACGAACAAATATTAGAAGAAAAACAAACGTCTAACCATTAACTGCTAACATAGCTGAATGTCTGACAACCCCAGCTGAATTGGTTGCCACGCAAGAATAATTGCCAGCATGACGTGCCCTAACCGACTCTATGCTTAAGACACTTATACGCTGACTATTTCGAGTGATAACAATACCGTCATTGGTATAAACCTTTCCTCCGTTCTTGGTCCATATAATATCGATTGGCAAATCTCCCTTGTTCACCGTACAGTAAGCCGAAACCATATCCAATTCGTTAATACTCTCGTCTCCAAAGTCAAATGACACAATTTGCGGAAGTACTGATCGGAGGTTGGTGATGGAAAGAAACAAAACAATTCAAGGGAGGGCGTAACGTCTACAAAACAAAATTAGCTTCTACTTCAAAATTAAGACAAAACGAAAAGAAAATGTTTGCCAAAGAGACCGTTAACTCTCAATTCAGCGGTGTGAAAAGCAACACCAGCAGCATTCCTAGCGACACAAGTGTAGTTGGCCCGATGTCTAGCATGTACTGATTCAATACTCAACATTATAATCCGTGATGTTGTTTTTGTTATCAAAATTCCGTCATTGGTCGATAGTTTACGCCCTGAATTGGGAGATGGTGCTGTTGTCCAATAAAGCTCAAGGGGCATATCTCCCTTGTTAGCCGTGCACGTTGCCGATACCATGTCGTGCATGTTTATTGTCTCTTCACCGAAGTCGAATGGGACAATCTGCGGAGGGACTGTAGTGGAAAATAAGTGAAACTATTGAAATCTCCATCGATGATTGTAAGCACGCAGCTGAATTTGTTTCCAACGATGAAATCGACGAATATTTGCATCATTTTTCCCCCAAAAAAAAATGAAACGTTGGCTGACATCGACATTTATGGTAAATTTGACTGTGAAATGATGAATGACGGACAGACAGACGGATAAATTCCTATGACGATGTCAGCCATTCGTTTTTATATATGAGAATACGAAGAAGAGTTGGAAAAACTTACCCATGACTTGGACTTCGAGTGATCCACGAGCTGAATAGCCTTCAACATTCTTGGCAACACATGTGTAAGTAGCTTGATCTGAGTTTCGTTCAACGTTTTCAATAATAAGAGTACCATTGGGGAAGACCTTTTGTTTTCGATTGATTGGCAGTGCGCGGTTATCTAAAGTAAAGCTCATAAGTGACATTCAGCAAATCTAGACCAGATCTTACCTCGTTCCCAAACAATAGATTCTATTGGGTATCCAGCAACAGGGCATGTTACGATTAAATTTTCTCCAGCGACAATAGCCTTCTTCTCCATCTGTCTAATGTAGGGCAGTCCATAGACGTTCAACTTGGCTGAATGCTCTGCGATTCCAACTTTGCTGCTTGCGATACACTTATACAAACCACCATCGTTAGCTTGCACGGAAGTTATATTGAGATACGATACAATGTCGCCGTTAACTGTCAGGTACTGTCCAACTTGATACCGGTCATTGTTGGCAATCTTCTTTCCGTCCAATTCCCATGAGATTTCAGGTGTGGGATTTCCGCCGGCGATACACTTCAAGAACACACTTGGTCCGGGTTGCATTGTTTCTTCCTGGAAGGCCTGACGAATAACTGGTGGATCGAAACGACCGCCTAATTTCAATTCAGCACTGGCTTCTGCGCTTTCTTGATCATTGCGAATAAAGCATTGATACATTCCCTTGTCTTCCTTCTTAACGGCTTCGATTTTTAGTACTGGATCGCTATGTCCTATTTTCTTTCCATCTTTAAGCCAGCTAATGGTTTTGATTGGGTTTCCTGTATATTGGCAAGTGAAAACAGCAGGTCGGCCAAAGTCAACGGTCTGTGTTGGGGGATCGATCTTGGCTGACAATGGTGCAGTGACAGTGAGGACAGTTTCAACGCTTTCGCCTCCAACTGAGTTATTGACAACGCAGAGATATTTGCCAGAATCCTCGACAACAGCATCCTTGATGATCAGGGTTCCAGAAACTTGTTTGACGCGATCATTCAATACAACTGCTTGTTTGCGGGTGGTTCCTTCAATGAATTTGTACCATCTGAAATGGGAGGAAATTTATGTTAAATGTTTGTAAGCAAGTGGGGATTGGGAATTATGCATGGCGTGGGAAAATGAAATGCTAAGCTTAACAATAATTCCGCGATTAAAACTGAGCTGAATGTTGTAAGCACAAAGTTTAACTGGAATTTTTAAAGTAAAGCGATTAAAGGAAAGGTTATTTCAACAAGTTAAGTAGCATTCCATTTTGCCAGGCCAGTTTTCATGGGACCCTAACGAGATATAAGTGATGAACATGACAAAACAGTGATGAGCTAATAATATTAGACCTACGTCACCCTATATCTGAATAGACAACCTGTAGATAGGGATTGGATAGGCTTGTCCTGGACATAATCCTACAAAACTTCCATTCGTTGGTATTTCTTTTAGGTCAATGCTCTTAGATGTCACTCTGGGCTTAACATATCCAACAGGTTCTAAAAAAAAAATGCGTTTCCTCTTCAATTTCCCTCTCTACTAAACTACCTGAAGAATGTTGGAATATAAGCCTGTACTTTACCTAAATACAGGTACAGGATATGCTTGACCGAGGCATAGAATGGCGAAATCCTGCTTCAATGAAATTGTAAGCTCTTGTAAGCGATCACCGGATACTGTCGGGGAAACACTGCCCACCGGTTCTGTGCAATGATTTATTATTTTAACGAGCTGAATTAGGATATAAATGAGTATTAACTAACAAAATATAAACTAGCATGAATGTTGGAATGAGACTGAGTAGCCGATAAGATTTCGTTTCATTAAAAAGTAAACACAATGAGTTACCTAAATGCTGGTGTCGGATATGACTGTACAAGGCACAATAATGATAAATCGACGCCTTGAGAAGTTGTCAGCTCTTGTAAGCGACCACCGGATACTCTTGGTGGTACACTTCCCACAGGTTCTAGCAGAATAAAATCATTTAAATGTTTAATTACTTCTCCTACAACTAATTTGATGAACATTAAGATGGGTACCCTTCACAGCGAATGAGGTAAAATAAAAACAAAACGTACATTGAACTCAATCTAAAGCCAACAATCAATGAACACAAAAGCAGCAATGATTCAACAGCAACCACAAACAAACTATAATGCATACGAGTCTATAATTTGTTTATGTTAACAACGAAAGCATAAACAATTAAACAAACAAAAAAAGCAAAATATGGCAACATAGGTCTTGTGCGGAATATCTGAATGACAGTGATGAGAGGTTTTTTTTTAGTTTTTGCTTCTATTGTTCATCTAAGTTGATTTTAAATGAAAAATAAATCAACTTACCTGCTACCGTGGATGATCTGTGATTGATCCGTCCGTCAGTAGCAGGTCCAATGCACCGCTTTTCATCGTTGCTTACAAAAATTGGTTTTGGGATTTTTTTTATATTGGTTGCTCACTCTCGTTCATTTATTGTTAGCTTTAGTAACTATAAATAAACAAATAAACGAAAAAAGAAAGAAAAGAAAAGAGAAAGAAGAACAGGATCAGAGATTATGAAATTTAAGTATTATTTGTTAAATTATTAATAATTTTATTCTATTCAGCAAGCACTTTAAGCAATTCTAAAGATAAAATAATATTTATTTCAATCCTATCAAGTTTCTGAGCCGTATTCAGCTACAATTTTCGGAGCTGAATATAATCTACATACACATTTCCGAGCATTTTTAACACCCCACCTTATCAAGGGAACTGGATAAGCCTGTGCCTGGCAAAGAAGTCCAAAACTATCATTTGCTTCATGTACAAACGTTGAACTTTTTGCTGCATTTGAAAATGTAGGGGCCTTAAATCCAACTGGCTCTAAAAATAAATGCACGTGCTAAGTTCAACAATACGAACCTTATTAATGGGACAGGAAACGCCTGTGCCTGGCAAAGCAGTGCAAAGCTTTGACCAATCGTTTTAACAAATGTAAAACTTTTCGATTCACCAGAAAATGTCGGAGCCTTAGCACCGACAGGTTCTATAAAATTTTAACAAAATCATCACGAATCCTTTGAAATACGTTTTGGATATAAAAAAAAAATGCCAAAATGCTTGACTTCATGTTCACCTTATAAGCGGTACCGGAAATGCTTGAGCTTGACAGAGGAGAGCGAAACTCTCGCCAACGGGGCGCTTAAAAGCTTGGAGAGTAAGATCTGAAGAAAACGTCGGAGCTTTCGTTCCCATAGGTTCTAGAAACAAATGAAAATCTGTTCAAAACAAAATCTTAAGCGCACCAATAAAAGCCTGAATGTTGAGTTTAGTTTTTTTAACATGAGAAATGGGTTTACCTAATAATTGGTACTGGGTAAGCCTGTGCCTGACATAGAAGGCCAAAACTCTCGCCAGAGCGTCGTTTAAATGATAAACTTGTCACGTCATTCGAGAATGTTGGTGCTTTAGCTCCTACTGGTTCTGATGTTTGGAAAAAAAAAAATCTTAATTTTAATAAAACGAAATTAAAACTACCTGATAAGTGGGACAGGAAAGGCTTGAGCTTGACAGAGAAGCGCAAAACTCTGGCCAACATGACGAACAAACGAGGAACTTTTCAAGTCTGTTGAAAAGGTTGGAGCTTTGGCGCCAACGGGTTCTGTGCAAAGAAATTTAATTAAATTAAAAAGGAAAAACTCTTTCGAAACCTGTTGGAAGTGTCTCTATTTGTCTTTTTACTTTATTCGAACCTAGGTGTTATGCCTAACCGAATAAACCTTTGGCTTACAAATTATTTCCAATTCAGCACTTTGCAAGCCACGATATAAACTAAATCCTAATTAATATTTACCGTATTAGGGGAACCGGAAAAGCTTGAGCTTGACAAAGTAAGGCAAAACTCTGATTTACGGATCGAGTATAGGAAAACACATTGGAGTCGGTAGAAAATGTCGGAGCCTTGGCACCTACGGGCTCTAAAACAAGAAGTTAGTAAGTGAAAGATAAGTAAAATAAACTGCCATATTGTCGGGATTTACCAAACAAGTTTTACCTTATGAGGGGAACCGGAAATGCTTGAGCTTGACAGAGTAATGAAAAACTCTGCTTTATATGTCGCGTATAAGTAAAGGAACTTGAATCGGTCGAAAAAGTGGGGGCCTTAGCGCCAACTGGTTCTAAAAGTTATTTAAATATATTTAAGTATGTCACGAATTTTCAAAATCACCGCTGAATTGCTGGGAATGTACCTTATTAATGGAACCGGAAATGCTTGAGCTTGACAAAGGAGCGCAAAACTCTGATTTACAGATCGAATATATGAAAACACTACGGAATCGGTTGAAAACGTCGGGGCTTTGGCACCAACCGGTTCTGAAAAACACATCATATAGCACATAATTCTGCATAACTCGAAAAATTGTTGGGATAGAAGATAGTTTGAGATTAAATACCTTATTAGGGGCACAGGAAATGCTTGAGCTTGACAGAGAAGTGCTAGATCATAGCCTTGCATTTGAGCGAAACTGCTGATTTTCGACACAGTTGCAAATGTTGGAGCTTTTGAGCTAACAGGTTCTAGAGAATTATAAACAAAAATGTACATCTATGATATTAACTAAAAAAAATGTACTGCTCGAATGCCAAGATGTAAGCCCGATAGGAACCCTGCTTGCATTTTGTAAGCCTTCATTAAAAACTAATGCGGAGATAGTGAAATATGTTTAGAGGAAATTTACTGCTCGAATGCTAAGATGTAAGCCCGATAGGAAACCTGATTGCATTTTGTAAGCACTCATTCAAAACTAGTGCTGAGACTGTGAAATATGTTAAGTGTCCTCGAATACTACTTATGATTTAAGCCCGATAGGAAACCTGTTTCCATTTTGTAAGCCCTCATTAAAATCTAATGCGGAAATAGTGAAATATGTTTAGAGGAAATATACTGCTCGAATGCCAACATGTGAGCCCGATAGGAACCTTACTTGTATTTTGTAAGCACTCAATCAAAACGAATGCGGAGACTGTAAGATATGTTCAGAGAGCTCGAACACTATGCTGAAAGCCCGATAGGAAACCTGTTTGTATTTTGTAAGCGTCCATTCAAAACTAATGCGGAGATAGTGAAATATGTTTAGAGGAAATTTACTGCTCGAATGCAAGCCCGATAGGAAACCTGATTGCATTTTGTAAGCACTCTTTCAAAAATAGTGCTAGACTGTGAAATATGTTAAGTGTCCTCGATACTACTTATGATTTAAGCCCGATAGGAAACCTGTTTCCATTTTGTAAGCCCTCATTAAAATCTAATGCGGAAATAGTGAAACATGTTTAGAGGAAACATGCTCGAATGCCAAGATGTGAGCCCGATATGAAACCAGTTTGTATTTTGTAAGCGCTCATTCAGAACTAGTGCAGAGACTGTGAAATATGTTTACCTGAATACCGGAACAGGAAAAGCTTGTGCTTGACAAAGTAAAACCAAATCGCGGCCAGAATTCTCCACAAAACTACTTGTCTTCGATGCGGTAGCAAATGTGGGGGCCTTAGCGCCGACAGGCTCTTAAATTAAAGACGTTTTGACAAAAATCATTACGAACGTAGCCTGGTTAGAATGGGGTAACAAAAAAATATGATAAGCAATTATAATACCTAATCAATGGCACCGGAAATGCTTGAGCTTGACAGAGAAGCGCGAAACTCGAATTCACCGAGCGGATGAAAATGCTTCCCTTTGAATCGGACGAAAAAGTTGGCGCTTTAGCACCGACAGGCTCTGAAAGGAATAAATGTATCAGATATATGTATGCACAAAAGTAAACAAAAACTGCCTTTTCGAGATAAAAATGATCAAAAATCACAAATATCCTACCTAAACACCGGGACTGGGTAACCTTGTGCCTCGCAAGGCATTGCTATCGTTCGATTTTTCCCCACATGACTACCAAATGAGGTTGCATCACTGGGAAATGATGGTCTTTTATAGCCGACTGGTTCTAAAAAAAATATTTTTTTTTAATCAAAAGCCTCATTAAGGCCTACGCGGAATGTTGGGAATGGCAAACATTTTAAAAAAAAAGTACCCAAAGGCTTATGTTGTGGGGCATGAATTGTAAACGTCGAAGCAACACTGGGAAAAGATGGTGCCTTGAACCCAACAGGTTCTAGAAAAAGTTGTTTTAGCAGCAGATAAGTTTGATAGGGTGCGGCTTAAGCTGAATGTTGGGATAGTGAGCAAAATGTTGAAGTTTTACCTAAACACCGGAACTGGGTATGCTTGAGCTTGACAAACAAGAGCAAACGTCGAGCCGATATCCGATCGGTGGGAAAACATAGCAACTTCACCTGAAAACGCTGGGGCTTTCGAGCCCAATGGCTCTAGAAAACATGAAATTTTTTTTTTATAGTAAGCGATTCTACCATCGATAGGGTAACCCATTGTCATCGTAAACCGACTTAAGAAATAATGTTTACCTAATCAAAGGCACCGGGTATGCTTGAGCTTGGCATAGGAGTGCAAAGTCAGAATCTTGCATTTTCTGCACTTGGATTGACTTGTATTCCAGCGAAAAGGTTGGAGGTTTTGCGCCAACGGGCTCTGGATATAAAAAAAATATTTTTTTTAAAGTCTAATCTGTACCAACTGAACTGCCTGAATGTACAATAGATCCATGTCAGTCTCACTTTCAATTTCATATAACCTTGGCGAACTTGAACTATGAGTCTACACGGTTTATACTACCCACACGTGTACGAGAGGAAACAAAACAAGAGTACAATCCAACCTTGGCCTAGAGTGCATTCACCTAACGCCGGGGAACGTAAACACAATCCAATTCCCACCCAATTGCTCTTAAGTACCTGGAAATAAGGTCCGTCCTTCCTCGGCAATTGAAAAACAAAAGTCTCCACACACACACGTGTGCCACAAAACGAGACAAAAAGAAAACAAAACAGAAAAAGACGGAGACAAAAAACGCAACGTGCCGTACAAACCATGAATTGCAACAAGTTGCTTGACCCAAACCGGTTCCACATAAACTACCACAACTCGACGACCTTGTCGTCATTTCCCACTTCATTCTACCATCCTCCATTCATCCCGTCTCTTTCGCTTACAACTGCTCGCACGAGGGAAAGTGATTGGGCACTCGACTGGCGGTAATACTTTAC
Organism: Merodon equestris; assembly: GCA_958301585.1. Classification (NCBI taxonomy): domain Eukaryota; kingdom Metazoa; phylum Arthropoda; class Insecta; order Diptera; family Syrphidae; genus Merodon; species Merodon equestris. The sequence goes on from OY284416.1 coordinate 114,324,085, forward strand.
ACCACACTCATAATCACTTGTTGCTGAATTAGGTACAAATACTACGAACCTCCTAACAAAACCGGTAATCGAAAGGCGACCTACAAACGTGGTTTCGCTGAGAGCGACTGTAAACAATGCGCGAGAGAGATAGATTGATATACGAAAATGTGACAGCATGATGTAAACAAACCCCTTCGGCTCTCAGAGAAAATTTCCCATTTTCGACCGTTTTCCTCACACGCATATTCGTCTCTTCGAAAGAGAACGTCCCGCGCAACAAGTTGCTGAGTTTGACAGCGGACTTAAGAGAACCATTTCACTCTTTTATGCTCACTCATCAGTCTTGCGCAAAACGAACTTGAATAAAAGGGACAGCTACAGCGAAATGTTTTCAAAATACGACAGAAGTGAGACTGAAATGGCACGAAAACAAACTTAATTGACAGCTGTCAGTTTGCAAAAACAAGTAGAAAAAAACATGAAAAACAAATACAGGCAAGGCAGATAAAGGTTATGAATGAAGACGTTTGTTACTCCAGCCGGTCCGTAGGGTGGCATGATGGCGTGGCGTACTCTGTTTACATTTTAGTACTACAATTATGTGACACACATTGCGAGGGAGTAAAGGAGCATGACAGAATGAACGTATTTACAAAAAATGCAGGACTACCTAAAGGCCGGTACGGGAAACGCCTGTGCTGGGCATAGTAGCGCAAAGTCAGACATCTGACGCCGTTCGATGCCGGACCATTTAGTGTCTACGGCTAGTGTGGGCGATTTAGCGCCAACCGGTTCTGTGGAATGTTTCACTTGTTTTAGCTATGATATTAGACAGACCTGAATGCTGGGACCGGGGATGCCTGTGCTGGACAGAATAGGACGAAATTTTTATTCATCTGACGCTCGATCCAAGATCGTTTTAAATCGGTCGATAGCGACGGAGCTTTTGCTCCCACTGGCTCTAGAAATACACGTAAACTATGCAATCAATACTAACCTAAACGCTGGTGCGGGATACCCTTGCGCTGGACAGAGTAGTGATATTGAGAGAGTTTGTCTCAATTCAAGTGGCTTTTGGATAAGCGCTGGCATTTTCGGAGCCGTGCTTGAGACCGGTTCTGAATTTTGTTATAAAGTTAAGTAGAAATACTCAGATAATGCAAGACGATGTTGGGATAAGATTTTTCTTACCTGAAGCTCGGTGCGGGGTAACCTTGAGCCGGGCATAGAATTGACGTGCTCAGGGCTTGTTTGATTACGTTGGGCTTATAGGTCAAAGAGTTAATCGATGGAGGGGTGCTCGAAACGGGTTCTGAAAAGGGCTGAAACGTGAAACTACACTACTGACTCTATGTGCCTGAATGTTGGAAAACTATTTATAGAACCTGCGTTTACCTAAAACTTGGTGCTGGATAGCCTTGAGCTGGACACAAAATCGAAATACTGCTTAGATGATCGATAGATATTGGCCGGGCGCTGACCGATGGAATTTTCGGTGCTGTACTTGAAACGGGCTCTGAATGAGAATAAAAAAATCATTTAAATGCTAGCTTAAGTAGGTCTATCCTAGCTGACTGTTGGGATAAAAGGCTTTTCTCTTGTTGCAAAATTACCTAAAAATCGGTACAGGGAAACCCTGTGCGGGGCATAAAACGGCAATTGTAGTCTTTCCAGGGTAAGTTTTCATGTCAAACTTGGAAAGAGACGAGACCCTAGGAGTCGCGCTACTTACAGGCTCTGAAAGGAATATACCATGAGTGAAGGATAATAACTGCCTGAATGTCGTTGGATAGAAGTCAGAGTCCTACCGAAAGCTGGGTACAGGATACCCCTGCGCGGGACACTGAATAGCTATTGTTCCCGCTAACTGCACGAATTCAATGCCGACCTTTTGGATCAAAGCTACTCGAGGTGCTGCACCGCTAACAGGTTCTAAGAATAGAATTGATTACAACCAACAATCGGGGAAAAAAAAAATTGTCGGAATGTTGGGCGTAAGGACTAAAGGTTGTCTAAGAAATTACCTAAAAGCCGGCACGGGGAATGACTGAGCAGGACAGAGAAGAGTGATACTCTGGTTCAAATTAACGTCGACGTTTCTAGTCTTATCGCCTGATGTTAAACGAGGGCTCACACTTCCCACTGGCTCTATGCAAAAAAATAAACATGAAAAACGTAAAAACAATTGCCCGAGTTGGAATAGTGACCTTCCCTATTACGCCTAGTTCGTGACACGATTTTTTACTTTACGATCTTTTGCCATAAAATGACTTTGTTACCTAAAAACAGGAACTGGATAAGACTGTGCGGGGCAGAGGAGTGACACATTCTGGCTTAAACGTGATCGAACCATATTCAGCTCATCATTTGCATTAAATTTTGGACTTACACTGCCCACGGGCTCTGTTAAGCAAACGACGATTAGACGATTAGACGATTAGAAGTAAATGAAAAAGATTTCTCGAATGTTGGGATAGGTTCGTACCTGTAAGCGGGCACGGGGTATGACTGAGCTGGACAGAATAAGCTGAAACTATATCCTCGTTGCGACTCGGCATTTTTCAGACGATTCTCCACGCTAATCTTTGGCGGAACACTGCTGACAGGTTCTAGATGGATACAGACACTCGTATTTGATCATTTTCTTTTCGAAGAAAGCTGAATGTTGGAATAGGACAACTTCGACTACTGACCTATAAGCTGGAACTGGATACGACTGTGCGGGGCAAAATAAAGCAAAGTTGCTGTTGATTTTCGCTCCGGCATCACGTAGGCGTTCGCCAATATTGATTGTCGGAGCCACACTGCCCACAGGCTCTAAGAGGCAACAAAATAAATTACTATTACAACAACAAATAATCAGAATCTAATGCTGAATGGGATAGGGTACCACACATGTTACCATGATTTTGATCATTTCTGTTTGCCTACCTATAAACCGGGATTGGATACGATTGCGCAGGGCAAAATATGCTCACAGTGGTGTTAATGGCAGTTTCAGCGTCATTCCGCTTATTGGCTAAGTTTATTCTTGGTGCAACGCTACCAACCGGTTCTGTTAAATGCGAATAAACGTTATAGAAGGCAACGTAAGCTACTTGGAATGTTGGATAGGGAACCGCTTGTCTTACCTAAACGCCGGAACAGGATACGCTTGAGCTGGGCAGAATATGCTTAGGTTTTCAGTCATTCGTGCTTCTGCATCTTTACGACGATCAGCAACACTGATTTTTGGCTGTACACTTCCGACAGGCTCTAAATATAAAGCCCAAACACGAATACAAAATTTTGCAGACAAATATTGTGAAAAAACTGCCCAAATATGGTATAAAGGCACAATATCGTAAGAATAATTCCTATACGGAAACACTGTGCAACAACATTAGTTGTGAATCAGAGATGATCACAAAGTGCTGACGAAGGCATAACACTCGCAGCATTAGATCACTTCAAAATTCATACATACTCTGTGTGTGCATTTCCAATATAACACCTTAATGACATTGAAACAGAAAAGTTACTGTGAACTACAACCAATGCAAATTCAGTCGAATCTCTCAAATCATATCTAAGACATCCACCCCCTGGAGAGTAGTGAATGAACATCTTCGTCATAAACCATCTGCACCCCGTCTAAGTTGTGTGACAAACACCATTGTTTGGTAAACTGATTTCGACTAACCTATATGCCGGCACGGGATACGATTGAGCTGGACAGAACAAGGCCACCGATGAATTTCTTCTCACTGCAGCATTTTGAAGCTGATCGGCAACACTAACTTTCGGTGCAACGCTACCTAATGGTTCTGTGGACAGAAAAAGCTTTCAATATAAAGACTGGCTGGCTTGTATGTTGGGAAAGAACAGGGTAGTGATTGGTTTGTACCTATATGCCGGGACGGGAAACGACTGTGCGGGGCAGAAAAGTGGCACAGACAAACCCCTTTGTACACCAGCACTAAGCAGTTGACTAGTGATGCTGACTTTTGGAGCTACACTTCCCATTGGCTCTAGGAAACAAAATATTATTGAGTCATAAAACTAAAGACCTGAATATTGGGCAGAAGGAACTCTGTTTACGAATAAACGTACCTGTATGCCGGCACAGGGAACGATTGTGCGGGACACTGAATAGCAATCACATGACCGATTTCTACTCGATCATGGCTGAATTCGTCTTTTTTGTTCACTTTCGGCGCAACGCTTCCCACAGGTTCTAGACGCAATTAGAAAATTCAATTTACTAATCTCAAAAAAATAAGCCTTAAGGTTGGGATAGGTTTAAAAAGAGCTGGCATCGGATACGACTGTGATGGACACAAGAGATTTAAATCATAGCCCAATTGGCCGCTGGAAAAACTCATCTTGTCCTTAATTTCCACTTTCGGCGCAACTGATCCGACTGGTTCTAGAATTTTAAATATATTAAGGCCTTTGGAACGGTCGACTTCAGAATGTTGGGAATAGATGTGAGTTAAAAATCTTACCGAAAAACTGGTATTGGATACGACTGAGCGGGACAAAGTAAGCTTAAGGCACTGCCTGACTGACGAACTGAGAAGCCAAGTTTGTCATTCATATCAACCTTCGGACTAACTGACCCGACCGGTTCTGAAATTAAATGTAGGCTCAAATGAATGTTGAGATTACCTAAAAGCTGGCATAGGGTACGACTGAGCGGGGCACGTCAAACTCATATCAACGCCAATTTCAATGTCTACATAATTAATTCGATCCTTAGCGTCGACCTTTGGAGCAACACTCCCAAGCGGCTCTATATTTAAAAAGAAGTTTTTCTACAATTTTAAACGAGGCCTTAAAAAGTCTACAGAAAATTGCCTGAATGTTAGTCCTCACCTAAAAGCCGGTACCGGATACGACTGAGCCGGACAAATGAGAGCGAAACTTTGATGAATCTTCGTTCGTGCATAATTTATTTCATCCTTGATATCAACCTTTGGAGCAACGCTCCCAACGGGCTCTGAAATAATGGATAACATCATACACCTTTGCTAAAACTGCCACCAAAGTTGGGATGAGGTTCATACAGTACATAATTTACCTAAAAGCTGGAACAGGATACGATTGAGCTGGACAAATTAATGCTTTATCGGAATGCAATCGAGTTTTCGAGTGGGTGAACTCATCTCTGTCATCCACCTTTGGTGACACGCTACCAACCGGTTCTGTGGGTAAGGCAGTGTGTTAAAACCTTCTAGGAAATGTGTATTTACAGCCATGTTGGGATAAGGTTACTGATAAAAAAGTAATTAAAGTGTTTGTTTCTACCTAAATGCAGGAACCGGATACGACTGACCAGGGCACAACATTGCGTAATCGTCGTCGATTGCCACTTGGACAACTTGGAATTTGTCGTGAAGATTTATTTTCGGTTGTACGCTCCCAACCGGCTCTGAAAACGGATAGTAATCCAACTAGTTATATGGGAGCAGTAAATGCATGGTTTAAATGTTGGCATAGGGTAATGGCGTTGTAAAAAAAAAAAAAAAAAACATGGGATACCAGAAGGTTCTTGGGTTACACCATTGCTTTTTAGAATCGACCTACCTTACCACCGGCACTGGATATGCTTGCCCGGGACATAACATTGCATAACTGTTGCCAATATTTATCTCCATAGTTCGGACTTTTTCCAGAAGATTCACTTTAGGTGCCACACTTCCAACAGGTTCTGTAGATTTTGGAAAACACCGTAAGGTAATTAGTCTCTTAATTGCGCTGAATGCTGTTCAACGGAACCCTATACCATTCGCCGGATGTGGATATGAATTACGCAATACCGAGAGGTTTATCAAAATTATTATCGCTAGAAGGAAAATATTACCTATAAGCTGGCATAGGGTAGGACTGTGCGGGACAGAGAAGCGCGAAGCTTGTGCCAGTCGATATCTCACGCGTCTGTAGCTTATCTTGGACATTAATTTTAGGTTTCACGCTTCCAACAGGTTCTGGAAGATTTATAATTGTCACAAGTTTATTTTTATTTTTTTTAAGAGGCCTGAACTAGCATAAACATTGGGATAGGCTAATCTTATCTTATCAGGCACACATGTAGATTGTTACCTAAAAGCCGGTATGGGGTACGACTGAGCTGGACAGAGAAGGGAGTACGAATGGCCGGTATGAACGTCAACGAACTGATGTTTATCTTGGATGGTGAGCTTTGGACCGACACTACTCACAGGCTCTAAAAGAATGATATTTAAATAAATAGCCTAAAGATCAACACTACCGAGGCAAATGTTGGGATAGGGTTTTCAAAATATTGACCTAAAAACTGGAACTGGATACGATTGTCCTGGACATAGGATCGCAAAACTTTCGCCTGCGGCAAATTGCATCATCTTCAGTTTATCGAGGAAGCCTATTTTCGGGGCTTCGCTCCCAAGCGGTTCTAAAAGGTTTGAGAAATTTAGGAAAAACTAAATTTATAAAGTCTACGAAGGGATAGGGTACAATAACAGGGTCCGAAATTCACCTAAAAACCGGTACGGGGTATGATTGTCCAGGACATAGAATTGCAAGACTGTCTCCACCGTCAGCTTGCATCATTCTGAAACGCTCGAGGAAAGCAATTTTCGGAGCTACACTACCAACGGGCTCTGGAAAAATCGGTGGTTTTGTAAAAAGTTATTCTCAAGTTTAAACTCCGCTGAATGCTGGAATCTTTCTATGTACCTGAAGAAAGGCATTGGGTATGACTGAGCTGGACAAAGAATGTTGAGACTGTGAGCGGCTCTATATTTAATGTGTTTGAATTCATCGCCGACGTTAATTTTAGGGCTTACACTTCCGACGGGTTCTAAAATGATTAAAATTCTCATGAAACTGTTTAAATAAAACTGCCGGACGGGGGATCGAGGATAACCAGAATGCACTGTTTACCTAAATACTGGAACAGGATAAGCTTGAGCTGGGCATAGAAGGGTTATATTGAGATTTCGTCTGATTTTTATAGTTCGGGAATCATCTCCAGAAGTCAGTTTTGGTCCTACACTACCGACAGGCTCTAAGCAAAAAGGATTTTATGTTATTATGTTATATACCATGACATGGGATAGGGCACCAGTTAGCGGAGTAGACTTTACCTATAAAACGGGACCGGATAGGCTTGGGCTGGACACATCATCGTGGCAGTATGGTTGCTACGTACACGGGGTATTTTTATCGACTCATCGCCAGCTGTAAGCTTGGGGCTTACACTTCCCATTGGTTCTGTTGACAAATCGAAGTGAGAAGCTTGTTTTTAAAGGACGAAAGCCAGTGACAAATGTTGGGAAGGGGCACCCTGATTGGGCTTAATACTTTTCAAATTGGACTCGGTTCGTTACCTAAAAAACGGCACAGGGTAAGCTTGAGCTGGACATAGTAGGGTAGCGTTCCTATGGTATCTAATTTTCACGATCCGAGATTCATCTCCAGACGTTAATTTTGGACTCACACTCCCCACGGGCTCTATAAAAACCAATTCAACATACTCATCAACATTTCTTGTGAAGTTTCTTAGAATCAGGAAAAAAAACTGTGACTGGTTGAGATAAGGCTTACCTAAACACTGGCACGGGATAAGCTTGAGCCGGGCATATCAAAGTGATCGACAGACTTAAAGGCGCAAAAATAACTTTGATATCATTACCAGTCGTCAATCGTGGACCGACACTTCCAACAGGCTCTTGGAAAAGGAAAACTCAATTCAAACCAGATATAAAAGCAAGTCCTAAATGTTGAGATAGGGACTTTACCTAAAACTCGGAGCTGGATATGCCTGAGCCGGACACAAAATCGTCACACTCTCATTAGATGACGTTTGAAAACTGCTACTGGTCAGAGTTGTTGGGAATTTCGGCGAGACCCTGCCAACTGGTTCTGAAATTTCATTGCATTGTATCAATGTTTGAATGTTTTCCAAAAGAAAAAAAGAAAACAGAAGAAGATCTATACTAGATACAAAGGGACTTACCTTAAGCCAATGATTTAAAAAAATATTTTTTTTTTTCATTTATTTCTTTTGATTATTGTTGTATAAGTAGCGTTACTTCTCAAGCTCAAGTCAAGCATTTCGGATATGCATTTGTATATAGGTTTCGGTTTATATAATTTTGATATTTTACAAATTTCGATTAAATTCGATTTTTAAGCAACAGTTAATAATTTATGTTTAAAAATATTTTTACAAAGAGCAGGATTTTGCAAAATAAAGGTTTCACCTGCTATCACTTTTAGGTGATTTTTTTTTTAAATTTACACGAACGCGCAACAGGGTACCCTATCCCAACATTCAGGCAGTTTTTTTGTACATCACAACAATACTTTGATTTATATTTTGAATTTACCAAAATTTTGAACTGCAAAGAAAAGGATTTTAAGCGAAAAATCCTTTTGATTGCTGTGGTGTTTTAAATTGATTTTTAGGCCGTTTTAAATAAATTTTTATCAAAATATTGTTGCTTTAGAGTTATAAATATGTTTCAATATAATAGCCAAAAAAAGTTCAACTGAAAATATTTATTTTTTAAATACAAATGTTATGGAATGACATGAACATTTAATTTTGTTGCTTTTATGATGTATGTTGTGTTTTGATGGAGAACAAATGTGATTTTGTGAGTATTTTTGTACCATGGTAGAAATTACAAAATTTAGTACACAAATTGAATTAAGTACAAATGACTTGTGATACAAGGACTTGAATAAATATTTTCAGTTGGCAAATAAATTAATAGAGCGATAATGTCGTATGGATATTAGGGTGTTTCATAAAACATTTTATTTTTATTAAAACAAAAATATTTTGGGTATGGTGTATGCATTCATTTTAAAGGATTTACAAGAGGTAACGCGACTAGTACTATATGCATCCGGCCATACTGTCACTACGTCATATTAACAATACGACGTCAGCTTGTAATTGGTTTTTCAAATGGCGTGGGTAGATTTTGGTGGTCTGTGGTGGCCATGTTGTTATTTATTATTCAGTTACTGATACCAAATCACCATGGCAAGTTACACGACTAAACAGCAGGTCCAAATGATAAAACTTTATTATCAAAATGAGTGTTCGATAGTACAAACATTGTGCTCGTAGCCCTCAGTTTACGGTAGACGTGGTCACCCTTCCCAGTCAACTCTTCAATATTTTGTTATTATTAGATGGCGTTCCAGCTCATGAAGCCAAGCTTCTCTCATTCACTTATGTTGTGTGCGATTAGTTTTTTCACACAAGTAACCGGGACCTACAGTTCAATAACAATTTTGAACGACGGGAGCCGAGAAGATGTTTCAAGGCAAGTGTACTACAGGAGGTTTTGACAGTACCTCGCTGTGGAGAGAAGCCGCGAAATAAACACTCGGTGACGTTGGTGTTATCGGGATCCGAACTCGCTCATCGCGCGTCAGAGGGCGACACACTACCCACTGCGCCTGGGTAGCGAGCGCTTTTCTATGTTGCAAAGACAAATTTGAGACGACCCGTTCGGTAATCAATCAGCCAACGCTCGTACCTCAAAGCAACGCAAGATTGGCCGAGATCCGTGAAAGTGTACAGCAGAACCCGAGCCAGTCGATTCCTCGCCGTGCACAAGAACTCAGCCTTTCGCAGACTTCAACATGGCAAATTTTGCGTCGGGACTTGGGGCTATACCCGTACAAAATCCAACTGACCCAGGAGCTCAAGATTCATGACCATAGACAACGCCGACTGGGCTTCGGAACGAAAAATCATATTTAGCGATTAGGCACATTTTTGGATGAATGGCTGTGTTGACAGACAAAATTGCCATATACATATAGGACGACACCAACTCTCACGAGGTTCACCAAGTGACAATGCGTCCGTTTGGTGTGGTTTTTGGGTCGGTGGCGTCATTGTTTCGTAATTTTTCAAAAACGAGGTTGGTGAGACGGTTACCCTCGGTCAATGGCGAGCGCTACAGAATGATGATACCCAATTTCTATACGGGTGGTCGTGGTTCAATGGTAATCATCACCGACTATCGAGCCGAAGGTCTGTAACTCAAGTCTGTCCATAGTCAAGAATAACTCCTATACGGAAAAACTGTGCAAGAACATCAGTAGCGAATGAGAGATGATCAAAAAAGTGCTGACGAAGGCATAGTATTCGCAGTATAAGTTCACTTCAAAATTCATACGCTGTGTGGAAACAAAATTGTTACTGTGAACTACAACCAATGCAAATTCAGTCGAATCTCTCAAATCCTATCTAAGACATCCACCCCCGGGGAGTAGTGAGCGAAGATCTTCGACACAAACCATTTGAATCCCGTCCAGGTTGTGTGACAAACATCATAAGAACGTACACTCTTGAACCTGAGAAATTTTTTTTTTCTTATGGCCAAAATTAAACCATATGGACCTAGACATATGGTTCCAATAGCACGGCCCCACGTGCCATACAGCGGATGTCACGATTGACATTCTGCATGAACGATTTGAGGGTAAGATTATCCCTTACAGAAATTACTTGAATTGGCCACCAAGGCCTTGCGATTTGATCCCGCTAGACTTTTTCTTGTGGGTTTTCCCGAAATCGCAGGTCTATGCAAATAAACCACAATCACTGAACGTAACACATGCCATCACTCTAATTCAGCCGGGTTTATGCGGAAGAGTCATTGAAAATTGCACCACTCGGATCCGTGGCACCGTAAGAAGACGAGACGGGCATTTGAATGATATCATATTCCATACATTATGGCATACATGGGTTTTTCAAATAATGAAAGAATGTTGTTAATACCTCCGGGCCACAGCTCAATTGCAGGCAACAAAAGAGCGGACCAATTGGCCAGACAAGGGTCTGAAATGGACATCAGCGAAGTGGACGCGTCACTGCAACCACCGATCAGTGCATTATATCGGATCATAAATGACACAATAATAAAAGAAGCCAACTCGTCTCGACTTGCAAGAAACGACAGTCACACGACATGATCATCGTGATTAGAGCTTGATATCGGCAAAACAAAGAAGCTCTCGGCGCTGGACCGAAACTCGATCCGTATGCTCGTCGGAGTGATCACAGGACACTGTCCCATCAGAGTAATGCTCCGAAAATGAAACTCGGGATCCAGCGATCTCTGCCGGAGCTGCGGCGACGGGGAAGAAACCGGGACGATCCAACATCTGCTTTGCCACCTCTGCGCCTAGCTTCGCTGGGCCATAGATTCTTCACAGAGATTGCGGACGTAGCAAATGCAGATATATCGGCTTTTCAAAAATTCATAAGGAGCACGGGAAGGTTTCAACCACACGTCGCTTTAAAAGTGGTGATTTTGACACGGAAAACAAGGAACGTCCGGGTCAGCCAAAAAAGTTTGGAGGTGAAAAATTCTAAGCAATACTCGAAGAAGTATTGCCAAATGCAAAAAGAACTTGCAGAATCATTACATGTTGATCAAGCTTCCATACGAGTTAAAGCCGAGAGACGTCAAAAGACTATTTTGCATGTCCGAAACGCTGCTTAAGCGCCTTAAAAAAAAGTCTGTTTTGCATCGCATTATTACTGACGAGGAAAAGTGGATCTATTATGATAATCCCGAGAGCAGAAAATCATATACACAGAGCCAAATATCCATGCTGTGGATTTGGTGGGGTCAGAGAGAGTGTTCTGTTATGAACTGCTGAGAAGTGGTCAAACAATCGATGCACCTCTTTACCGACAACAATTGATGCGTTGGAACCAAGCAATGGGAGACTAAGCATTGCAATGCTCGACCATATTTTGTGCAAGCCGTTAAAGTTTATTTGGAAAATATCGGATGGGAAGTTTTGCCCCATCCGCGCATATAGTCCAGATCCTGCGCCATCCGATTAAACTTGTTGCAATTCATATGGAAGGCCTTTTGTTGAATACGCTGCAGTTCAGTTGAAGGTATCAATAAATTGCCTCGATTCGTGCTTGGGCTCATCAACTGCATTGTTTTAGGCCGGGATCCATGAGTTGTCAGAAAGATGGAAAAAAATCACAATGCTATTTTATTTATATAAAACTTTTTTTTTGTACCGAAAAATCCTTTAAAATTAATGCATACTCCCAGAATAGAATTATTTTTCGATAAAAACAATGTCTCGGTCACGGTCCACTTTTTTTTTAAAGGCTATTAGTTTTAGATGCTAAATTGGACACATTTTATTCCGTCAACTTTTGTGTTAAAACATTTATTAATTAACAATCAACCTCGATACGATATTATCGCTCTTATACGCATGCCAGCAGTTTATCACGAAAGAATAAAATTAAATTATCACCAATAAAAAGGAATTTATGGCAACAAACTTGTGAAAAACTAACAATGAATTCCAAAGTAAGAAAAAGAAAACCACCCAAATGACCGAAATTAATTAGCGGCCAATAATCCAAATTGAAGTGGTAACTAACCACTGTCTCCACTCCTCATTTGTTTTTCTATTTAGCTTGCAACAAAAGTATCGATTCATGGGCAGTAATCAGATCAATGTTGTGGTTGCGTGTTAATTGAAAACAAAAATAGCAAAAAACCGATTAAAAGAGCTTAGTTTCGCAATCCAATGGTGTAAATGGCCCTCGAGTGATGTTTTAGGTCGATGCTATGTTTTTTTTCCGATTTGTAACCGATACACGTCGGCTAGAAGGATATTACCGACTTTGATTAACGCAAGTGTGAAGTGAGTTTTGCCATAAACCCTTCAGACTTCAATCGTCATAAAAAACACCAATCGCCAAAATCATTCGTTTTTTGTTTTAAAATCAAATTCGATATATGGACCGGAAAAAATAAACAATCGTCGGGGAGTTTACGAGGAAATATACAAACTCGAAAAAATGTTTATTTTTTTTGCTATTTTCTGAATGTATACAGTTTTCGAATTAAGATAAATATTTATTGACGCTCTGCTGGCATGGTACAGTAAATTATACATAAATAAAAAAAAACACAAAAAATATATTCATTGAGCCAACTTACCTGTGATCACCAAACGACCTTTTGTGGCACTTAATCTAGTTTCTCCGGTCAGACGATGTTTGGTGCGGCATTGGTAGCTCTTGTAACCGTCTTCGGGTCCAACTTCGCGGATGTGCAATTCTCCAGAGGGTAATACCAAGTATTTGCCGTCTGTTGTGGATTTAGAAAAAAAAATAAATTACTTTTTGGGCCCTGATTTAAGGTTTTTTGCTACAAATTTAATTTTAAGTGGACTGGCTTACTCGAATATTTTTCAAAACTTTGGTTTTTTTAAATTTTAATTCATCTAAGTCCACTTAAAATTAAATCTAAGACGCCATGCTTTTAATTTGGTGCTTTACACGGGCATGCAGTGTTTTATTCTTCAAAAATTCGTTAGATATTTGGTTCATTTAAAAAAAAACAAGCTTCAATTGTGCGTGTATATTTGTTAGTGTGTTGAGTGCTTTTTTCAGAATTTATGGTTTAATTTATTATTTAATTTTTGAAGAATAAAAAATCTTACTTAAATCGACTTAATTTCAAGCTTTAAGTATTTTTTACAATTTTTTTTTCTTGAAATTACGTCTCAAAAATGGCAACTTACTTCGTTTTTTATCAATGAAAACGAATAATTTTCAGAACTTACTTACCACTTCTTGGTAAGTGCCAAAGTGGCTTGAATAATTAATTTTTTTTTCAACTTCGTACTGGAATATACAGCCATGGACATATTTATTGGGCACCTTGTTTTTTCTTACTATTTTCATAAGCATACGTGACGTATAGTACGTAGTAGAAAGCTTTTGCGAGGTTTTTTTATTTTGAATTTTTGTTTTTACGGGAATGACTTGGTGTGATCCAAAAGTAACGATAATCGGTTATTTCCTATTTTTTGCTTACTTATTACCACTTTAAAAGACCATGATTGACAGGATGTACATTAACATGAATAAGAACCGTCGAAGGGATAACACTAAAAAGGAGAAAAACGAAAATAGAGCTGCCATTAAGTACCTCTGAAAAAACTCTATACCAAAGGCATACACTGCTCCTTCATATTCTACAGTAGCTCGCTAGGCCAAGGAGTTAAAGCTGGGCAAAACATCGCGTAGGACGCCCATATACGTCCTTTACTGAAGATAACAAAAAAAGTCGAAAATGTTGGGTTGGCAGATCGAAGAAGGACCATCAGGCATATAGCTGAGGACACAGGGACCTCATATGGCAGCGTTCAAAAAATCCTTGAACGAACGAATTGCCTATGAAAAGGTCTCTGCGGGTTGGGTACTGAGAATGTTAATCGACGAACAAGAGAAAAAAGCGCGTCAACATTTCAAGTGTGAAACTCGAGAAGTTCCAAGCAGATCAGGAAATTTGTTACGTTTCGACACCTGGATCCACCATTTTGATCCTGACACCAAACAACAATCGATAACTCGGAAGCGAGTCTACTCACCGACGCCAAAGGAATTCGAAGTGTCAATTTCGATGGGGAAGGTTATTACATCCACTTTTTTGGAGCGTTAAAGGAATAATTATGGTGGAATATTTGGAGCAACAGTTTCGAGATCTTGCTACACAGACCAAATAGAAAGCTTGCGCGAAGTCATTTAAGTAAAAAGACACGGTAAACTGCGAGATGAATTCGATACGAGCCTTCTGGGCCGAGGTATACTCGCCGGGTCCAGGTCCGCCAAATAAATTCGTTAATGTTAGACCCGCAGTCTCACTAGTTGTATCGGCGCAGCGACTACACTACCAATTGGAACAACTGTCTTAAGTGGCGCCTTAGTCACTATGACATTGACAGTATCCAGTCAGCTTGTTCTGCGTAAGAACCCGAGTATGGATTCTGACTGACCAAACTATCGGTTGAGAGCCTCAGTCGCGGTTTTAGATGTTATTAGCTTGGGTTCTCGAGTAACACTTGACCAGACTCTTCCGGGTTAAAACCCAAATCGGAGTGCTAGTTACGCGTTATTAACCTAGGGAGTAGGTACAGGTAATAGTTGATTAATCTCGTATAGGTTAAAACCCGAGTCGGAGTATTAATTTCCGTCTTATCAATTTCTACAAAAAAATATTTTTCTTTTATTTTTCCGTGCAGTGTGATGCCACCTTATCAACACTGATTCAAAAGCACAACAATTAGTTCACTACCCTTGTTACTGATGATGCACTGAAGACTGTCTGAAGAATCATTGAAGAATGTCCGTCAGCCATATGCATCGACCTTTTATAGGGCTACGCTGAACGGCGATATCTCAAGTTCAGATTGCAAAGCAAGTGAATGGCTCAGGTTGCGCTGTTCTGAGGTTCTGAGACCCAAGGGGTAAAGATTTAGTCAGGGAGAGATAGAAAACGTAAAACTGGAAAACCGCTTTAACGAAAGAGAAGCGTTGAGAAATCGTCGGCAGACAGCTTCTGACTTAGCGTCTTTTTTTTTTTTATAATTCGTGCAGGTGCAAGAGTGTACGCTCTTATGCTATTTGTCACACAACCTGGACGGGATGCAGATGGTTGGTGCCGAAGATGTTCGTTCACTACTCTTCGGGGTTGTCCTAGATAGGATTTGAGAGATTCGACTGAATTTGCGTTGGTTGTAGTTCACAGTAGCTCTTTTGTTTCCATGTCATTAAGGGGTTATATTGAAATGCACACACAGAGTATGTATGAATTTTGAAGTGATCTAATGCTGCGAGTGTTATGCCTTCACCAGCACTTTTTGATCATCTCTCATCCACAACTGATGTTGTTGCAAAGTTTTTCCATACAGGAATTGTTCTTGACTATGGACGGACTTCAAGTACAGACCTTCGGCTCAACAGTCGGTGATGATTACCATTGCACCACGACCGCCCCGAGTCTAGACCATAGAGTTGATATTTCCTCTAAAACTGTTGGCAGGCGACTTAATGAATTTGGCATCAAACTAGAAAAGCCACATAAAAGCCCATGAGCCTTTGCTTTCAGAGGCTAACAAGAAGAAATTATTTTTCTGGGTGAAAAGCTATAAAAAGTGGCCAGCTCCATCCTAGAAGAAAGTTTTATGGTCCAACTAGCGTAATATCGAAGTAAGTTCAATGCACGGTAGCAAAATGTTGTTCAATAAGGGCGGGTAGATGCTGAAATGGAATAAAACAAGCTGTGTGTAAGATATTAACAAAATTCTTCTTTTATTTGAAAGGCCCATGTATGCCATTATGTATGGAATACAAAATGCCCGGTGGCACGGATCCGAGTGGTCCAATTTTCAATGACTCTTCCGCTTAGATACGGCTGAATTTGAGTGATGGCCTATATTATGTTCACCTTAAGAGCAACGATAACCCGTGATTTATTCGTTTAGACCTGTGACGTCAGAAAACCCTATAAGAAAAAATCTAGCGGGGTCAAATCGCATGATCTTGGTCGCCAAATTATTTGGAAAGCGAAAGAATCAAGTCATTTTCCAACAAGACTGTGCTTCATATTACATTGCGAGCAAAAGCAAGACTTAGTTCCAGCAAAATGAGGTTAAAGTCTTCGAGTGACCCGATCAGAGCCCTGACCTTAACCCAATTGCGCAACTATGGGCTAATCTAAAAGAAAATCCGTCTACACAATCGTAACCCCATTCATAGTGTAATATTGCGGGAAGTGTACGACGCCGAATTCTAGAAGTTGTAAACAACAAGGATAGACCAACGAAATATTAATTCATGTTTAAGCAAATTCTACAAAAAAATCGGCGGTGCCTAATAATTTTGTCCAGGGCTGTCAAAAATATCAAAATTTTCCAATTTTTTTTGGACATTTTCAAATCATTACAAAAAAAAATAAAACGTTGGTAGCTATACTGTATTATGCAAAATATTTTAATAATATACATATATAGTAAGTTGCCATTTATATAACATGCAGTTTTTGGGAAAATTTGGAACTTCTTTAAATTTTGTTCCAAATTTCGAATAAAATTCTGTTCGAAATTTTCCCAATTAATACATTACTTAATCTAAGTGAAGGAGGATTATTAAGGATCGGGAAAGCGGTGAAGCTTATGGACATTTTGGATCATAGGAACAAAGGATAGGACATCAAACAAAACAAAAACTCTTGACTGTGACAAATAAACAGAGTGAAAAATTTAAAGAAAAACAAAATATCCTAACCTGTCATTACCAATCTAGTCCGAAACCTAGCGGAGAAATTTTGAAAAAAAAATTCTATCTAGCTAACCCGAAAATATAAAATATAGTTTAAAAGGAAAGTCGTTAGAGGAACACAAGAAATACTTAAAACGATACACAATTACTGTTATAACAATTTACCAATGGGAAATTGTCCTGCATCATTTGCCGAAAAGATCTCCCTTTCGCCATCTTCAACCCATGATGAGACCGAAATGAAATCACCAACGAAACTTGGTATGTGACATTTCAATATGGCACTATTGCCACGAAGTACAGCTTCGTCCATGACATTAACGGTGTAGAATTGGGGTACAACTGTTTCAAAAAGGGAGGTTTTGTTATTTTTTTTTTATGAATAAAAACATATTTCTTGTGAGGAAAAAATTAAGGATTGCGATGAGCTTTGAAAGGGATCCTTTCATATGTCTGAAATCTACAAACATACCAAGAATGAGAAGTTGCTGCTTACAATTTGGGCCCTATGCTATAATTATAGTTTAGAGCTAACAATCTTTACAAGCCAGGCAATATCAAGAATATTCAAATATTTTAGGTAAATAAAATTCAGCACAAAAATGACAGTAAGGATTGATGGCTAGGAAGGAGGATCATCTTATTCAGCTACCATTAAAACTAGTCTTTGTACCCGTAGAACCGTTCTTGGGATAAACCGCTCCATCGGTATCAACCCAGTCGGTAATATCGAGATGATCAGCAACAAAAGATGGAATTTGACATTTGAAAATCGCCGAATTGCCCTTAATCACATACTCATCATAGACTTGTGACTGGAAGTACTGATTAACAACTGAAAGTATAAAAACCAATTCAAGTCGTAGGATGTCCATAGGGAATGGGATCTTAAAACTAGCCTGCCCTAAACACACATCAAAAACACAAAAAACACATTATCTGATCATTTTACCAATCTCTTCTCCACTTCGGAACATTTCGACACCCTCTTCATCCACCCAGGCTTCGACATCAATAAAATCAGCAACAAATGAGGGGACTAAACACTTCAATGTAGCTGAATTGCCACGAAGGACGAATTCATCAATAACACGCGTCTGATAAAACTGATGGACAACTAAACGGAAAAAACAAGAATCAAACGAAAGCAATGATAAGAAACTTAAACGAATTATGGAACATATATAATCGGGCAAGGAGTGGGTCGACAATAATGCAAGAGCTCATAAGACTACGACAAACCAGTCTCTTTCTCATTCTCAGGATAATAGGTTCTTCCGTCCGAATCAGTCCATAAATCGACGAACACGAAATCAGCAACATACGAAGGTATTTCACACTTCATAACCACCGAATTGCCTCGAATCACATACTCATTATCAGCTTCGGATTCGTAAGTTTGAATGACAACTGAAGGGAACACAAAGAGAACGAAAAACAGGTAGTAAACATATATTTCAAGGATGCTATGGGAGAGGATATAGGTTAATCGCTTAATCCTACAAACACTTAAAGCAACTCAGCAAGTACCATATGCCTGTGATGAATTATTGCGCCATAATTGAACGCCTTCTTCATCGACCCAAGCTTCGACTTGAACGAAATCGGCTACGAATGAGGGAATTTTGCATTTAACAACTGCTGAATTGCCCTTAATCACGTACTCGTTTTCAGCTTCGGTCATATAAAACTGGGAGACGACTAGAAAACAGAATGCAACGAAAAATATTGAATAAAATGAAACAAAAAGTGGGATAAGGAGCCGGAAACTATGGGGATATTCAGAGTTGTATATTGAGTGAAAAATTCAAACCGTAGTCGTTGGAGAATGTTAAAACGTCATCATTTTCATCAATCCAAGATTCGACGCGAACAAAATCAGCCACGAACGATGGAATGGAGCATTTTAGGACCACAGAATTGCCTTTTATCACGTACTCAGTCATGATTTCAGCCTCATAAAACTGATTGACAACTGAAAACAAAATTATGAAAAATTCAGCACATCTGAAATATCCCGCAGTTCATGTGATTGGCCATGGTCTTAACTACGAATTGGTAAGGAGGAAGGGCTGTGCCTGAATATTAATTTGAAAATATTTTTTTTAAAAAATAACTAAGAAAACATAAATTCAGCCCATTCAGCACATCTGAAAGTTGTAATATTAAAAAAGTAATTACCGCAGGGACTCGATATGTGCATTCTAATCGGTTTTTAATGTGCTGAATACGAATCCGTGATTTCTACGATGCCTACATTTCACAACGATGTTTTCGGTAAATCCAGATAATAAACAAGGACTAGGGCAAGAGATGCTTGTACATCAAAACACCAAAAGGATATGAAAGAAACTTAAAAATGAATTCAGCTCACCTAAACTTGTTGGTTAAAAAAAAAACAAAACAAAAAGGAAAACATATGATGCGGGATAGGAATCGTAGGGAGCAAAGACTTATTTTTATAGGTTAATAATCGAACCATAGTTGTCGGTATGTCTCAATTCGTTGCCCTCTTCATCAATCCAAGATTCAACACGCACGAAATCGGCAACAAACGAAGGTATTGAGCATTTCAAAATTGCTGAATTGCCTTTGATCACATATTCCATCAATATATCAGCACCATAGTATTGATTGACAACTAGAATGAGTGAAATGCTTCTTAATATGACAGAGACGAACTATAGGATACCTATGAAAGCGATAAGAACCTAAGTGCCATACTCTATGAATCAAAAAACCAAGAAAACCAGAACGAAAAACAGGATAAGGGCGAGGGGAATAGGAATACTTAGGAGCTGACTTTATTTTAAAACTACTTTAGGTACCAAAGTTGTTATCTGGTAGGTATTCAGATCCATCACTTCCCACCCAGCCCTCGACTTTTACAAAATCAGCAACGAAACTAGGAATCGTGCACTTGAGCACCGCAGTGTTGCCTTTAATAACGTATTCGGAAACAACTTCAGCTTCGTAGTATTGACTCACCACTGCAAAGAGAGATATCGCGCAACTTAAACTGAATCACAACAAAACAAAAAATAAATAAAACAAGGTTTGGGATAAGGATAAGGCTTATATGGTTCATCAGTGAAACAACTTGTTTTTGTACCCTTTCCCTGTTCTTGATCGTCCATCGTTGCATACAATGATCCCGTCTCATCTTGCCACGAAATTACTTGAACAAAATCAGCTACAAAAGACGGAATCGAACATTTCAGCACTGCTGAATTGCCTCTAATCACATATTCGTTATTCACCTCTGACTCATAATGCTGCTGAACAACTACAAAACAATTAAGCAGAAAATAAATTGGAATTAATTCACCAAGCAGCCGAATCGTAGCTTTCATGACAATCATTTCTTGGCCATCAACCAATTATTGCTCGTCCATCACCTAATCATTATCAAGACAACTCACGAACGACCGGGGGCCCTTATCTGCTCAGTTTATGTGTGAAAAGTCTACCCACCCGTGTGATGATGTACTCGCACCTTAATGATAATTTTTTTCCCATAAATTAACCAAATCGTTCAAGTAAATTCCTCAAATTGGTAGCATGAGTGAGGGCAACGTCGGTCGTAGACAACAACGAGCTTCAATCGAATTCAGACCGAAACGGATGGTTGATCTATCGAGACACGGACGGTTGCTTAACGTTTATGTAAATTTCAATTAAAAAAAAAAAGGCGGGGTAAACAAACGAAATGAAAGACCAGGAAAACGTTCCATCATCTGATGATAGAGCAAGCTCGAAGGTAAATGACTCACCGTAATATACGAGTTCTATTGTTGCCACCACGCTGTCACATACAACAGTATGGCAATGAACTGCAACGAAAATTAACGCTGACACACTACCCCTTCCAAGCCGTGGGGACAACCATCATTACCGACCTGAGGAACTGTGGGGGAGCTGTTGGGAATCGACAGAGTTTGAGGTGACGGTTTAAGCTAGATGCAGCCTTTGTCTTTCATTACGTGCGTAATTGAAGGGAAGACTGATGTGTTGTGGTTTGAACGTAATGAAATAAATCACTTGAGTTCGGCGGAGATGGTAATGATGATTCCATAAAAGCTTAAGAAGTCTGGAGATTCAATTAGATGGTAAATGAGATTTAATCTTAAAATTACAGCCGGGAAATAGGGGCACTAATTCGGAAAGCCATTAATGTTGATGGCGAAAGTGAAGGCTTTGAACTCGAAGTCCATTTCTCTTATAGGTTTGTAGAGAGAATATGAGCTGAATATTGTCGGGTGTGAGGGTTAATAATATTATTGAAGTCATTTCACTAATGTCAAGAGGTGTCGGTCCTGACGGATCGTACACTTACCTTCCTACCTAGTCAAAATGGTAAATTGGTAAACAATTTCATTCCCTCTCTACCTAGAGTGTCCTATGATCCTTTACCTTCATTTGAATGTCGCAAAATAATAACAAGAAATAAATAAAAATAAAAAAACAGAACAAGGACATGAAAAGGATTTTAGTGGATAAATTATTGAAATATGTCCCGCCTCACCAGTAAATAAAAAAAACTAATTCTACAAACCGCTCAACAACAAACAAACCATATTCAGTTCCGGGCATAAAATTCTCATTCTGGTCGGTATGCCAGGACACCACGCTAACGAAATCCGCGACAAACGAAGGAATCTCGCATTTCAAAACAGCCGAATTGCCTCGAATCACATATGCCTTATTCACATCCGTATCGTAGTATTGCGAAACCACTAAAATGAAAATCAATCCCGAAGGTTAGAAACACTCAATGCTGTTCATCCTTGACATTTCGAACCGTTGCACCCAGTCTCGAGAGTGAAAATACAAAAGAACCGAGGAAAACGATAAAAATGGTTACAAGGATTAGTAAAACAAGGATTAAGGAATTGGCATTCACTGCTATATACAAAAGCAACATTTTTTTTTGTTCTGATTAATAAAACTTCCAACCCAACCACGAACCGTATTCAGTTCCCGGATAGAAATTCTCATCCTGGTCGGTGTGCCAGGACACGACACTAACAAAGTCAGCTACAAACGATGGGATATCGCATTTTAGTATCGCTGAATTGCCTCGAATCACAAACGCTTTGTGAATGTCCTCCTCGTAATGCTGCGAGACAACTGCAACAACATCGATAAGGATATGAGTGGAAGTGGATACTTTAGATACAATATATATTACACAGAAAAAAGGATAACAAAAGAGAATAAAAATGGGAGGGGGGCAGTGATGTTGGAACAGGGAGAAGGCATGCAACTTTACAAGTAACAAGCATGACGTCCTTGTCATCGACCCTACTACACATGGTCTGATTGCATGTTTATATGTATAGCGAACCATATTCAGCGCCAGGGAAGTAATTCTCATCGTTGTCGGTGTGCCAGGATACTACTTCGACGAAATCAGCAACAAAAGACGGGATCAGACATTTAATTACAGCCGAATTGCCACGAATGACGTGCTCCTTGTTCACGTCGGCCTCGTAATATTGTGCAACAACTATTTCGTTGCATTTCGAAAACAACAAAAACAGAAAGATTTTGGTTAACAGAAAGAAAAAAAGGGATAACAGCAAAAAAAAATCAAAGAAGAACTCCCATCCCATGAGAAAGTTACTCAACAACGAAGACGTAAAGGAAACTTATGTTCGCCGCCATCTGGCAGACATTGCCAAAGTTCGATCCAATTAAGAAGAGTGCGATGGCGATGTAGAATTTGTTAGCGATGCACATGTGATTAAAAGGGTTCGAAGATTTTTTTCACAAAAGAGGACTATAAAAGAGCTAAAAAAAAAACATCACCTCCGTATGTTGGATACCATTATTAGAACGCTACCTTATCGACGCGAATACGAGAATTGTTTAATAAATAAGGTGACTTTTGAAATTTCGCGAAATAAGTACATTCGATTTTCGATTTTCTTTTTTTGCTATGTTGGTACCTATACCCCCTGACATACGTTGGCATTGTCAGCCATTTCGGATATCTAGTTTGTCTTCCACAGATCTAAAGGTTGGCGAACTTTTTGCTATTGAAGAAGAACTCGTATTAAATTTAGTGTGCAATATAAAACTAAGTACTCCTACGTGCTTTAAATGTTAACTGTGGCACTTGGCGATTCTATTCTAAGCACATGTTTATCAGTGATAAAAGCTCTTCACAGGAGCCCAAGACGGTGCTAGTGAAATGCCCACCCAACACGCCAAAAACGGATTAAAACGTTAAAGCAGTGAAGAAAATTGTTATGTAGAGTCAGAGAAGTTGTTGAGGATCTTGGCACATCGGTTGGCTCATGCCATGAAATTTATTTCAGATTATTTGAGCATGAAACGCGTGTCAGTAAGGTTTGTTGCCAAATTGCTTAATTTTGACCAAACGAACCGTCGTATGACCATCACTCAGGAGCTCATAGATGATGTGAATCACAATCCAAATTTTCTAGAAAAGAGTCATCACTGGTGACGAAACATGTGTTTATGGTTAATACATCGAAAGCAAAGCCTTATCATCCCAATGGAAGGGACCAAAAGAGCCCAGACCGAAAAAATCATGCCAAGTTCCGTCAAATGTGACAGTGTTTTGGTTGAAAGTCATACGGTCAATAATGTATATAACCTAAGTTAGGCGTTAGCGTGGCAACAACTGAGGCCATTTAATTTGCTGTGGCATCTTTCGGTGGTTTTAAGTCGCCGGGCACTGATGGGATACCTGTTATGCTGCAAAAAGGTATAAGACAGCTGCTTCCTACTCTGAAAAGAATTTTCACTCCTAGCCTGTCACTTGCCCATATACTCGTACCTATTCCTTGGTGCACGGTGAAAGTGGTCTTTATTCCCAAAATAGAGAACTTACTCCCTCGCCAAGATTTTTAGACCAATCAGTCTAACATCCTTCTTGCTGAAAAGCATGAAGAGACTAGTAGAGTTGCACGTGCGCAAAGTTGCCCTTCGAATGCATCGACTCTCGGAGATGCAACGTGCTTATCAGCGCGGAAAATCCTGCGAGACTGCGCTTCAAGACCTAGTTGGGAAAACTGAACTTTCGTCGACATTGAGGGAGCTTTTGATAACGCTACTTTCGACAGCATGTGTAAAGCTGCTAGACGGAATGGCGTAGATGAAGCAATGGTTTTATGGATCAAAGCAATGCTTGTGCATAGGACATTGATCGCTGATGCAGGCCTCGAACAATATATCAAGTGTGGCGCAAACAGGGGCTGCCCGCAAGGTGGCGTCCTGTGACCCCTGTTATGGTGCATGGTTGTCGACTCTCTGCTCGATGCTCTCAAAGCCTCTGGAATCTATGCCCAGGCCTATGCGGATGATGTTGCTGTTCTCTCTGTCGGCTCATGTTTAGCGACTGTCTGTCTCAAAGCACAGGCGGCGCTAGATGTGATCGAGGACTGGTGCACGGTTAATCCTCTAAGACTGATGTCGTTCTCTTCACGAGAAGGAGGAAAAATACTGGCATTACTTAGCTGGTGCTAAAGGATATCCCGATATCCAAGGAAGCTAAGTACCTGGGAGTCATCTTAGATAGCAAGCTATATGGCGTCAGGATTGGCTCTGGCCACATACTGAACTTGGAATGGACTGTCTTCGCATTTTCGCAGATGGTTCCAGGTCTGGCCGGGGTCCGAGGCTGAAGTTTTCTTTAAGCGCGAAAACATTCGACTGCACTTCTCGTTAGGAAGATAGGCGTCTGTCTTTCAGTCAGAGATACATATACGCAATATTGTGAAGCACAGGTGGAAGGGAAAAAGTATATGCGTTTGCAGTGATAGCCAAGCTGCACTCAAAGCTGTGTCTAACCCTCTATCCAGCTCCAAATTATTGCATGAACTCAAGACTGTTCAAAAAGGTCTTCAAAAGTCGGAAGACTAAATTTACTAAGGCTTGTATGAGTCCCAGGTCACTCTGGGATTCCAGGAAACGAGATCTCCGATGAACTCGCCAGAAGGGGCTCAGAGGAGAGTTTCTCAAGACCCGATCCTGCCTTAGGTCTACCTGCTTCTACGGTCAAATCCGACATCAACGATTGGGTCTTTAATGCACACAGTCTTAGATGGAGGGAATAGGATGCAGAATGATTAAGTGCGTACGTCTGGGTGTCTGCAAGAAGTCCGCAACATTCTTCTTATCCTTAAGAAGAAATTCAAATTGCGTTCCAATTGTGTATGGAAAAGGTCTCTGCGCATTGGGTACCGAGAATGTTAATCGGCGAGCAAAATACAAAATGAGTCGACATTTTGAGGGCGAACCTCGAGAAGTTTCAAGCACATTAAGAAATGTTTTCGTTACATTTCGTAATAATGGACGAGACCTGGGCCCGCTATTTTGATCCTGAAACCAAACAATAATCGATGGTTTTTTGGAAGCGAGCTATCCTCATCGACGCAAAAAAATTCAATGTGTCTAGTTCGGCGGGAAAGGTTACTCGTATGGCATCCGTTTTTTGGGACGCTGTAGGAATAAGTATTCGGGATATTACTACACAGACCAAATAAGAAGATTGCGGGAGGTCAAAAGACGTAGCAAGCTGCAAGGTTAAGGGCCGTTTCTCCAAGACAACGCACTGGAATGAAGCAGTTGCGAATGATGTCATTCAAGTGATGGGATTCGAACTGCTCGAACATTCCAACCTGCGGGTGGGACAGAACTTCCATGTTAATATTTGGCAAATAGCTTTTTACTTGGTACGAGCATATGGACAAGGATTTCTATGACGGACAATAACTGAAGTTTGTCTTCGAGCATATTCTGGTCGTCCCCGGTTCAATGCTCGATTCAGTCTTATCAGTTGGTGGTAGCTACCCTGGCATACGTTCCAACAAGTTTTAGTAGTACACACGTTTTAGCACGACTTCCTCTTGGTCCCGCCAAATCCACAGCGAAATCCTTCTTTCCGTGGATATTGTATACTGGTTGCGAGGTTGATGGATTATCGCCAGTAAAAAATCGATGCAAAAAACCTTATCTTTTGTGGCCTACAAGGGACATATCTGAAATGGTTTTGCGCCTTTCAATGTCTCTTTTCTCAAGAGTTTTGGAAGCCATCTTCCTTCTTTTTGGATCTTTCCAGGCCACGTTTGGAAACAGTTTCACGATTAACTTTCCATGCTTCTGCGAGATGTTCGTGTTTGAATTAGAATTTTCATCTAATAATGCTTGTGATTCGGCATCATTAACATTTTTCTTCCTTACTAAATCTTAGGTCTTCCACAGGCAAATCCGTTGAGTCGGAGCATGTTTCCCATAAACCTCCATTAACAATCTATTAATTTCAAATCATGTAATAAAACTGTCCACAAATGTTCCTGTCACAAAATTCGACTTTTTCAAGGCGACAAAAAGTATGGTGTACAATCACGAACTATGGCACTGATTTGGGTAGGGATTGAGCTTATGAATTTTGAAGTGATCTTATACTACGAGTGTTATGCCTTCGTCAGCACTTTTTTGATCATCTCTCATTCACAATTTTTCGGTATGGAAATTGTTCTTGGCTATGGACAGACTTGAACTACAGACCTTCCGCTAAACATACGGTGATGATTACCCGACCACCCCCGAACAATTGGGAAAATGCCCAAAACTGCGATAAATTCATGTCAGATCGGATGTTTAGTGGATTACAAAAAGGCTGTATATGGGCAACGAATACTTCTTCGCAGTGAAGTAACTACTCAGAAACTGACACCGGCAATGTCAAAATCCATATTTATCACTTTACGGATGTGAAACTTGGTCTCTGACTAGGAAGGAAGACAATAGATTTAGGGTCTTTGAAAACATGATCTTAAGAAGAGTGTCTGGGAGAAAACAGGATGAAGAAACAGGCGAATGGAGACAACTACACTATCAAGAACTCGACGACTTTTATTCAGCCCCAATTACTATCCGAAATTAAAATCACGATGACTAAGGGAGCGACGACACGTAGGACGAATGGACAATGGACGAACTGTCTAAAGAATAATGAGTGCAAACTTCAAGGCAAAAAGACCGCCAGGAAGGCCTAATCATAGTCGATCAGTGGCATAGTCGATCAGTGGCATAGTCGATCAGTGGCATAGTCGATCAGTGGCATAGTCGATCAGTGGGATAGTCGATCACTGGTATAGACGATCATTGGCATAGTCGATCAGTGGCATAGTCGTATAGATGGTCATTGGCATAGTCGTATAGATGGTCATTGGCATAGTCGTATAGATGGTCATTGGCATAGTCGATCATTGGCATAGTTGATCATTGTAATAGTCGATCATTGGCATAGTCGATCAGTGGCATAGTCGATCATTGGCATAGTTGATCATTGTAATAGTCGATCATTGCCGTAGTCGATCACTGGTATAGTCGATCATTGCCATAGTCGATCAATGCCATAGTCGATCAATGCCATAGTCGATCACTGGTATAGACGATCATAGGCATAATCGATCAGTGGCATAGTCGATCGTTGGCATAGTCGATCATTGACAAAGTCGATCAGTGGCTGTAAATGGGAGGATAATATGAGAATGAACCTAAAAGAGATGGAGCAGAACGGTTAACTATACTCATGATAGGAGGGCTTGTCGAAGGGTTATAAACCAGACTCTAAACTTCCGAGTTCCAAATGGCTGTTAATAATAATAATCATACAAACCCTGTATCACGGAAACTGGTACAGAGAGCCAACAACGTCGATTGAGAAAGTTTTAAGCTTTCGCCACGTGAGCAAACATCTCATAATAATCCATATCAATGCGACCATTCAGTGTCAAATTAATCTGTTGCAGTTGGCCGATACTTTAGTTTGAAGGCAATCGGGTAGCCCTTCAAACTTTTTTATCGGCCGATACCGAATCGTTGTAGTGTTCGTACTTCCATATATCTTGATACTGATTAACAGCTCGACCCAACTACCGGCCGACAGCAAGTGTGCAATGTGAGGGCGGTCTTAGACTCCTATCTGTCCACGCTACCACAAAAGACAACTAAGATCGCCTCAAGGTTGATCTCTATGACGCCCTGGATAGAACATACCCTCAATGTCTCAGATCTTCTTCTTCTTAGATGGCGTTACAGCTCAGAGCCTAGGTTCTCTCATTCACTTATGTTGTGTGTGATTTGTTTTTTTCACACAAGTGAACGGGACCTACAGTTTAATGCCGATTCCGAACAGCGAGAGTCGAGAAGCTTTTTCAAGGCAGGTGTACTACAGGGGGTTTTGCCAGTTCCCCGCCGAGGAGAGAAGCCGCGTAATGAATGGCGTTGGTATTATCGGGATCCGAACTCGCTCATCGTGCGTCAGAGGCCGACACACTACCCACTGCGTCTCGGCTCTCTCCAATGTCTCAGATATGGAGATAAAATGTTATAACTCGAGACTGGTTGAATGAGTGGTAGGCCAGACAATACCATGTCAGAAAAAGGATTCAGGCCTTTTTTCGACTTTAACTTTAGGCTTCCGTCGACAAGATGTAATCTTTTCGGATCAAGTACCCGATTTTCACATCTTACCATCCAATTGACCACATAGAGACCCATGCCACTGATTTAACGAGTGAAGACGGGCCGGTGTAGAGTAACAGGATGCACATACGGCTACGCTGCTCATGAGCACTGCGAACAGAAAAGAAAGTAGGAACATGCGATTCTGAAAAGAGACAAAAAGAAGGGCCACGAAAAGCGTGTAATCAAGGAGGTGGAAAGATGTTATCGCAGGGATGACCATTGAAAGTTCTACCAAAAGAAGAAGTTATTTCTGTAACATGAATATCACCGCTTCTGTGTGCCTTTTATTATCGCCTAGCCGTATATTTATATCAAAACCTAATAACTCGATGAAAGGACGCCAATTTGCTTTACTCGACGAGACCAATACAGCTTCTGCATCGCCGATTTGACCTAACCTAGGACCCTGTGGCATTACTCTAACCACCCTACCCTACAAAGTACCATATTTGTTATCATTAACCCTAACCATATGTAGTAGTCATGGGAATAAGAGTGTCCACTCGAAGCACATATTAGGGGAATGTAATATACAAAAGCCAATGTGCCTTAAAAGTTCGTGTAGCTCTCACGATAGCAACGCCTGAAGGGTGCGTATAACTCTGGGACGGTTGGTAAGGAACTAATGGCAAGAAGCTTTCACCTTTTCCGTAATTTCGTGAGCTGAATTGACCCTCACAGCCATAAATTTTCGTTAAATTTTGTCAAATTTTTCTTTTATTCTTTTTTATGATATAAAGACTCTGTCCCGTGTAGTTTCTGCTGCCATAAATCCCCGCTAGCAACTAAAACACTCTACTTAGCAACCATTCAGGACATGTCCACATATCACACGCGTCCACATTCCAGCCGAGCCTACAATCGGCCCTTGATAAATCAGAGCCTCACGCCACCGACATGTTTATATGGAAAATAAAATAATTCACACATCTCTCGGCTAATCATACGAACTGACCCAATTCCACCACGCCCCGTTGTCCCCAATGCCAGCCGTGCGTGAAAATCTCCCACCTCAAGCCCTTCCGAAACAAGCCCATCTGTCTCTCACAGTCGACAGACGACACTGACAAACAAGGCACAAGTAAAGTGTCATCTAATAACTTGTCCGCGGCTAATCTCCCGCCACAGCTTATTCTTAGCTGCCGTCTTGATGAATGGTAATTTGCCCGAAAAAAGAAACCCGAAAAAAAAAATTAATCAAAATTGTTACAAGTCACGACATTTACGATAGACTATTACTTGCCTTGTTTTTGAAGGCACTTAGCCAAGTTTTAAATGAAGGAGATGACATTTTCCGCGAAAGCACCTAATTGTCGTGCTTTGATAGGGCACGACAGACCGGAAGACATTTTAGTGTTGCGATTTTTTTTACTGCTCTCTATCTC
Organism: Merodon equestris; assembly: GCA_958301585.1. NCBI lineage: Eukaryota > Metazoa > Arthropoda > Insecta > Diptera > Syrphidae > Merodon > Merodon equestris. The sequence continues at coordinate 114,354,070 of OY284416.1, forward strand.
CATTTACTGTCTAGAACTTAAGGGGGCTGATGGGAGCGCACAGAGACTGACTTCATTGAATGGAAGTGAGTTCGAAGCGATTCAACATAGTTTAATGTTAATTTTTAATTAACCTGAACCCGGGACGATGTCGGTGGAGTACGGGGATTTTATGAATGTGACGTGAGCGGGAGGATTGTCAAGAAGACTGATAGGTGAGGAGCTGGGAGGAGTACGAGTAAGATGCACATGATGAAGCTAACTACCGACTGATTAGTGTGCGAGGCTTGCGTGATAATGACGAGCAATGAGGAATTGAAGAGCAATTTGCTCTGCTGGATGGAAGCCTTCGTTGCGAGGTTTCATAAGAGGTAAATATTTTCCAGAGGCATTTAGAATTCTTAAACGAAGGTCAAATAGTAGTTAGTCTAAGCAACTTGCTTAGCTAACGTGGAGGGGTAAATAGAGAGAAAAAAGTTTCGTTCAAGGCTGGGAGAACCAAGCACGGAATATGACTTTCATCTTCCGGGTCGATAAATAAGTGAGGAATTCGCCACTTGAGTGCACCACTGATTAACTCGGTGTAGGACTGAGTTTGCTCTGATGTTATTTCTGAGTGTTACTCGAGCACAAAGGTGTCAAACACTTGTTTGACAGCAAATCTCCCCTTTCTAATGACCGATTCAACAAGGATGGCCCAGTTAGACAAGTGTTATAAACAACAAGTGTTGTAAAAAGTTCCATGTAACCACAAAACCATAAAAACGAAGCGAAACACAATAGAAGCACTCCCAGTCAGAGCTCAACAAAGCTGGGAAGAACATGGCAAATAAACCCCAAAAACCATTTGCGAACACATCATTCCATTACCGTGAGAAACAATCAAACATCCAACTGTCATCTGCACTCTCTCGCACAGTGTCGCACTTAATTCTTCTTAATTGGATCGAATTTTTGAACTGCAGCAAGCAAACCCCAACGATGACAATTGCTGCAAAATCTGTGGAAACAATCTCTCTCTCTCTTTCTTTCTCTATCTCTCTCTAGAACAATGACAACTTACCGGCTCGGACATGGACATCGCGCGATATAATCGATCCAAATTGATTTCGAGCCAAGCATGCATAAACCTGGGCATGCACTTCCTGACGATAGTCTTCGGCGCGGAACGGTGGGAATACCAATTTGCCATCGGATGACACTTGCCGCAAGCCGGGAACATCACCAACAGCTGTGCCGTCACTTCGAATCCAAATAATCTCGGGTAATGGGTTGCCGCTTGCTTTGCATTCAACTTCCGCGCCAGTCGAGTTGGAGAAATCGATTCGGTTGGTTGGTTCCTTAAGAAAGGCGGGTCCTTTTAAATCAGCATCGGGGGGATTGCCGGCGTTGCCTGGAATGAGAAAATAAACCAAGTCGTGAGGAATTAAGTCATAAATCAAATTTATTTGCGATTGGATCGCATAAAATAAACAAAAATAGATGAAGACTACGTGATCGAATGTGTCAATAGGGGTGTAAGGATAGTGGATTAACTATGAGTTCAATGGTCGAAATGGGTGTGTCCGCAACCATGTATTTGACATTTTGACAGATGTAAATGATTGCATTTCGGATGGAATATGAAGCATTCAATGCAGTTTAGGTTCTCAACTGTCATCTGTCATAATGCCGGCTCGTTAAGCCCACATCCAAGTGAATATTCACGTTCCATCCGGCGTGGAAACAATACAACTTATTCATGCATACCCACAAAGCTGAATTAAATAGGGTATCACCAACGAAATTCCATAACAATCACATTACAAAACGGAAGTCGAAGCCGCCATGGTCGACATGCGTTGCCAGCCGATGACACTTGTGTCGTTCCGAAACAAGTCATCGAAACAATACATACCGATTTGGACATTGCGACTCTTGTGCACAATAACGATCGTGCAACAAACCAATTTACCCTTCAATTTTCATTAATGATTCAATTTCGTGTTCACATTTTCTTTTTTTCACCATCGGATGTGTGTGTATGTTACATCGACGCGCATGCCTTTTTCGAATTAATTAAAGAAAACCAAAAAAAACTTGATGTTTTTAAGTCGCCGCGTTCTCGGAGAACGCACTTCTATTTTGAGCTCAATTGAATTCATGTCGGGCTTCATTTGCGGCCTGAAAGACCACATGTCAAGTAAGTGCAAGTTAGCCATCCGTGACAGCTACTATGTCCGTGTATGGTCTAGCGTTGCACGACTATGTGCTTGATTGTTTGCTTTATGGGGTTCTGGAGGGATTTAGTGATTTTATTCGAGTCGGTTATGGTTGTTTATGGAAAGCGACTTTTGACTTTAATTCTGTGACGATGGTTTTGAGTTGACGTTTGGTGGGATAGCGGTCGTAAACGGCGGGTGAAAAAGTACAAATTGTGACATGTACTTAGTCTCGTGATGATACATCACGATCGAATGTCGAAGGCATGCATTCGCTGACCCTTGTCGACACCCAATTCATTTCACTCATTCAGTGATGTCGTAAACAGATTTGAGTTCCTTCCAAAAATTCGACAAAATCTCTCGCCAAATTAGCAAAATTTATTCCAAACAAGGTTCCTCTTCGTTCTCATGAATAACAAAAATCCATTTGGATGTAAAAAGATATACAAAGTGAGCAGCATATCATCGGGATTTGACGCAGTCATTCGCGGTTCCACATTTCCCACTCAGCATTCTCCATTGGCTGTGTTCAGCACGCAACGCCCATGCACTCTTGCGATATTGTCGTTAAAATACAGTTTCATTACACTACTCCGGTCATGGAAGCAATAAATCAACCCGCACAGCTAGTTAAACTGTATTACCGACAGTGTCAAACTATCGTCTGATCCAATTCCCCAGAACACCTACATAATTGTTACGTTTCTCAACGTCCGCATAAGCAATAGTCATAGTCATACCAGATCGATTGGCCTTTGGTCCAATATGACTATCATTCTGGGTGGCACATGCCACACGAGGCAGAGTGACATGAGGAACTGCCTGGGCATTACCATGAAAAGATGGGCTTTTTCATCTTATTTACGACGTCGTCACAATGGCGACCCGTGAATTAGCCCTATTCACCGATACTTCAAAATGACATAATGTCATTGCACGGATCTGGTGAAGAATGCTCGTCTGCTCCATCGTTTATAACCTTAAATCGAGATTCCATTTCAGCGACTAAAAATAACCCAAGCCGGCTGCATTATCGTCTGGCAACGAGGTCGGAGGATAGTGAATGGAAGAAATGGCCGTTGGCAATCGTGATGCTGAGTGGATTCGACTGCAACGCGGAGTTTAATGCCTGGAAGTGCATTGCCAAGACTGGAGTCGGAGAGGAAGCGAGACAATTTATGTGAAATCAATGTTGGTTAGAGGACATTTTTATTTATTTTATTTTCGGTTATGAGGTTCGGTCCTTCGAGGTATGTTGGTGTTTTCGTTTAATATCGATAAAACAGACTCGGCTCCATAGATGCAGTGATATGATGGAGATGGAGAGTGAATAAAAACAGGAAAAATTGATGGGATACATGGGGGAAAGTGGCAGCAATGTTGTTAAAATCATATAATCGTTGTGTTTAGCGTTTTTGTGGGCAGTTAAGTCGAATACGAAGAGCTAACGATTGTGGGAGGAGGACACATTAAGATGTACGAACACGAGAATATCTATCAATTCGATATCGGGTTATTAGATTGCTTGTTAAAGATGCCTATGGGGTGAAGCTGAGTTGAATGAACACCTCTTAAAAGAAAGTTCAAGGGAATTTTTCAAATTTGAAGTGACAGCTTTAGGAATATCGATTTATCAACTCGTTTCACTATTTTTTTGTGGGTCGTTGACGTCTGCACCTTTTATGCCAAAGGGTGATTTTTTTGCTGTTTGGTTCTTCAGTGTTCTATTTTTGACATCTCATGCGGGATTCATAACATATTTCAAAGTTTAAAATGCTCAGCTAGCATTGCCATTTCACCATGGAATAACACCTATAAATTATATGAATCTTACCATCATTCGTAAGTTGTGCTCAGTGGTAAATGTTTTTCGCACATTGCGAAAATTTAAAGCCGCCTTTATAGATCTTCTGTGCAAGCAGTTCAGCCATACTAACTATAACTATAGGAAATGAAGCCATCTACCCATGAACATACAGAAGGAAATATTGCTACTGCATCCTTCTTCGTCTTCTTCTTCTTCTTTTGATGGCACTACAGCCCGGTGTGGGCTTGGGCCTCAACCAAAAAGCGTTTCCAGCCTGCGCGAATTCCTGCCAGCCTTCTCCAATTTCGCCCACTAAGTTGGTTGAGATCCTTTTCCACTTGTGTGTGCCATTTGAGCCGCGGGCGTCCTCTGTTGCGTTGTCTTAATGGCTCGGATTCAAAACCAGGCACATGCCGCCGTACAGCCCATATAGTTCGTGATTGAATCTTCTCCTCCAGATGCCATCAACACAAACAGGACCAAAGATCGCACGCCGAACTTTTCTCTCCAAAAGACCAAGAGCTTCCTCATCCGCTTTTAACAGCGTCCATGCTACATAAAGGATATTTTAAGCCAACTTGGTCTTTCAAGAGAGGGCTATATTACTCAATTGCGTTGAGTGTCCCTATTTACTGCGGAGCCGAGCTAGACGAAATCCTTGACTAACTACCTCGAAGTTCATGCTGCCCATTGTGACACTCTGTCCGAGACGTCGATCTTGTGAGTCCTTTCTTGATGATAACATATACTTCGTTTGCCCTCATATTCCGCTAGACCCACTTTAGCCGCTTCCACTTCAATGCCAGCAAACGCCTCATTGATAGATTGCTGTGTTCGACCAAGCACATCAATATCATCCGCATAAGCCAGCAGTTGAACGGAGTTTTGGAAGATCGTGCCTCTGGTGTTGACTTGTGAGTTTCGTATGATCTTCTCGAGTATTAAGTCAAATAAGTCACATGACAGCGCGTTGCCTTGTCTAAACCCGTTTTGGACATTGAAGGTCTCGACAAGTTCGTTGCCGACCTTGATGGAGCAGCGAGAGTTCTCCATCGTCATCCTACACAATCTGACGAGCTTGGTAGGGATGTCAAAACTAGACGTGGCTTTGTATTGCTCGTCTCTATGTACGCTATCATATTCGGCCTTCAAGTCGACGAATAGGTGGTGAGTACGATCTGCATCTCTTGTGTCTTTTCCAAGATTTTGCCTCAGTGTGAAGATTTGGTCTACTGTGGACTTCCCTGGCCTCAAACCACCTGTCAGGTTGTTGACGAACGGTTTCAGGCGTTCACACAAAGCGGCAGAAAAGAAAGGAGACTATAGTTGGCGCACTCAAAGGGGTATCCTTTCTTATGAATCGGGCAAACGACACCGAGATTCCACTCATCGGGCATGCTTTCCTCCGACCATATCTTACAGATGAGCTGGTGCATGCCTCCTACCAGATCATCCCCAGCTGCTTTAAAGAGCTCCGCAGACAGTCCGTCCACTGCAGCACCTTAGTTCGACTTAAGTTTCGATATTGCTATCTTGACTTCGTCAGAGTCGGGGGAACGGAATTCTTGTCTATCGTCGTCTAGATTGTATGGGGTATTCTGCTTGACAACGGTATTTGGGTCCTTGTCGCCGTTTAACAGTCTGCAGAAATGATTCTTCCAAATTCTCAGCATCGACAGCGATTCTAATACTAGTTATCGATTTTCCATACTAGTTGTCATTTTCGTCCACTGGATAAAACTTTCGGACTTCAATCCTGCTGTAGCACTATTCCATCTCCTCGACGGCGCGCTCCCCATATTCTTTCTTTTTCTTTCTGAGGAGCCGGTTTTCTTCCCTCCTTTTCTGTCCGCAGAGCTCACGAGCAGCTCTCGTTCTTCGAAGCAGCATTGCCTTGTAGGTGTCTTGTTTTGCTGCATGGGCCTGTCTGCACTCGTCGTTTTTGCTGGGTGGTGTGGTAAAACCCAGCACATCAGTGGCAGCTCCTTTGATGGTATCTTGACAACGTTTCCCGTCTTCTTCTATTATCAGTGCAGGCGGTGTCGAACTTTCAGAGAGTTTTTGGGAGACTCGATCGGCAAAGTTCCTAGCGGTCGCGATGGTCGTTTTCTGACGTCAAACCGTGGTGTTTTTTCTCGACTCCGTTGTTTTTTTGATATTGCGTTCTTACCTTGGCTACAACAAGGTAATGATCCGAGTCAATTTTGGCTCGTCGGAAGGTTCGGACATCGAGAATACTGGAGGAGTGTCTGACGTCAATCGCAATGTGATCAATCTTTGTTGATCGGTTGTTTGATCAGGAGACCGCCCGGTCCCTTTATAGATGTTGAGGTGTGGGAACCACGTTTTCACTACAGAGAGGTTCCACCCCGAGGCAACGGCCACGAGCCTGAGTCCGTTCCCGGATGTGTTGTCGTGTAGGCTGTGTTTCCGATGACTCTAGCAAATTTTTTTTTTTCCCAGCTGTGCATTCAAATCTCCTAGAACGATCCTTTGTAGCAGTCAAGGGCCTCCGCGAGTTCATCAGCTGCACGTGGTCTGTGAAGGGACCTCACATTCCACTGGCAGAGCCGAAGTTCATTGTCCTTTCTTTTTTTACGTTTGCCGTATCCATCCTTATCCGAGGCTTTTGGTTGTTTCGGAGTGATTTGGTTTTTTTACGAGTACGGCTCACTAGGCAGTAGCCCAACCGACTGATCCTGTTTTCTGGCGCAGGAAACTCGCCATTCGCCCTTCCCCCGTTAGTAATTCCCAGAGGGAGTCTCCAGATGGCACCGCGAGGAGGTGGAGATAGGGCTTGCTACCAGAGCCGTCAGGTGTTCGTCTGCGGGGGCTCTTCTCGCTTTTTGTGGAGCCAACATCCGTCGGGCAGATGTTACCCCTACGAGGCCTTTGTTAGCCTTTACCATCCTACTATAGGTACATCCACCAGAAAATATTGGTACTTTGTTTTTTATTTTATAATTCGTGCAGGTTCAAGAGTGCACGCTCTTATGGTGTTTGTCACACAACCTGAACAGAGTACAAATGGTTTTTGTCGAAAATGTTCATTCAGTACTCTCCGGGGGTGGTTGTCCCAGATAGGGTTTGAGATTCGACTGAATTTGGGTTGGTTGTAGTTCACAGTAACTCTTTTATTTCCATGTTATATTGGAAATGCACAAACAGAATATGAATTTCGATGTGATCTTATGCTGCGAGTGTTATGTCTTCGTCAGCACTTTATGGATCATCTCTCATTCACAACTGATGTCGTCGCACAGTTTTTCCGTAACTATAGGAATCGTTCATGACTATGGACGGACTTGAACTACAGACCTTCGGCTCAACGGTCGGTGATGATTACCATTGCACCACGACCACCCCCGAGAATACTGGAGGAGTGTATGACGTCAATAGCAATGTGTTAAATCTGGTTGACGGTTGATTGATCAGGCGACCGCCAGGGAACTGCACACTGTTCGTAGCGATTGTGATTATGTTATCCGACTACTTATAAGATTTTACGCAAGGTACAAAATGCAGTTCATGCAAGAACTAAAGCCAATTGACCCGCCGCAACGTCGAATTTTCGGTGAGTGGGTCTTAGAAAAGCTGGAGGAAGATTAAATTTTTTGTAATACGATTGTCTTCAGATGATAGTGAGAAAAGTGTCACGGTTAATGGCGCCCCCTATCATTCAATGATTCCAAACTTTTTTTGCTCAAAATGCAAGAGCCGAGACTGGTACTGGACTGGTAACACTTCCAGCAAGATGACGCTTCAAGCCATAAAGCACGCGAATCGATAAACAAATTGAGGAATGAGTTTGGCGAGCAATTTATCACTCGTTTTGGACCGGTGATTGGCCAGCTAGATCGTTCAATTTGACGCATTCGGACATATTTTTTATGGGGATACGTAAAATCGTTCGTCTATGCCAATAAGCCAGTATCAGCAGCAGCCCCAATTGATACAGCATTACACGTGTTATTACCAGCCAATATGCTGGAGAAACTGACTCAAAATTACACTCTCCATATGGACCACTTAAAACGTAGTTGAAGTCAACATTTATACAAAATAATACTCGAAAAGTAAGTGGCAAGTATTAATTTATCACCGCAAATAAAATTGAATACACTATTGCAATTGTCGTGTTTTAATTTTTACACTTAAAAACCAAATACTTTAAGAATCACATTTATCACAATTATTTTCTCATTGATTTTAAACAATTTAAGAAAGCAGCAACCTTGTGGATACTACAAAAGACCTTAGGTGACCATACTTTGTCGACAGAAAAAAATGTTTACAAGTACATAGTACAGACAAGTCCAAGAAGAAGAAAATGTTGAAATAAATGTGGTTTTCAGTCGGCTATACACGTCAACTGATGAAAAACACGGGAAGGATACCAAAAGTTTCGTATCAAGACCTTGTTGACACCGTTGGCATATCGTATGGATCAATTTACACAATTTTAAAAGGCCATTTGAGTCTCAGAGTCATCTCATATCGTTTGGTTCCAAAAACTCCCAAAAGTGAAAAAGTGGACTTTGTGTGACTTCTGGCTAAATATTAAACTCAATAGACTATTCCGGACACCGTTTTGAGTCGATAGAAGAGATACATATAACCTGAATCGCTGCGGGAACTGAAGCCGTTTCGGGTATCGAGTTTAATAACGAATTGAAAAAAAACGTTGAGATAAGAAGAGGACGAAGTAGATTTGGATGAATAAATCAATTTTAAAAATTCATAAATCACCTTTCAATTTGATCGCAGTAATACAAGTGGCGCCCAATATGAGGACCATTAACACTGTACAGAGTGCGCCATCTAATATGGTTCGATGTAAACTTCGAATAACTTCAACAATTGTCAACCAATTTTCATATGTCGTAGCATTTTAGAAACGTTAATTCAGTAAAATTTTAACCATGAATCACTTCACACTAAAGAACGCGCAGAAATAGTTTCAACGTTCATTAAAAATGAAGTGCGTATCGTGCAAACTATCGTGATCGTGTTGCGCCCAAAAAAGATACAATTCGTCGTTGGGCTTCGAATTTTTTTTCAATTTGGTTCTGTGGCAAGCCCTAGTGAGTAACCTAGACCACGTCCGCGGCGTTCAAACTCATCTGTTCAGTCTGTGAACAAAACAATGAACCGTTTGCGTAAGAAGTTCCCTGGAAGATTGGTGTAAAAAAAAATCGATATTGACTGGCCTCCGAGATCGCCGGATTTGACTCCTCCAGACATTTTTCTGTGGGGATACTTGCAAAGCAAGGTGTATGCTAACGGCCCGAATAGCTCAAAAGAAACATTCGTGCGGAAATCGCAGAAATTTCGACCGAAATGTTCGAAAATGTCATGGAGAATGCGCGAAAACGGGCCCATTTTTGCGTCGGCAATAAAGGCGGTCATTTAATTGATATTGTTTTCAAAAATTAATCAAAATAAATTGTAAAGGTCTAAGTTGAATAAAAATTTTTAAATTTCCAAAATCGGTTGAGAATTGTTAAAGTTATTCGAAATTTACATCGACCCATATGAGATGGCGCATGCTGTATTATTTCACATTTAGGACCCAGGAATCACACTGGATCACGAGCTACAATAATTATACATATTGTGCCTAATATCACGAGCAATATTGTAGTTTACAGACGCAGAATGTCTGGATAAATTGATTACCGATAAGGTAGTTCAAACTGTGAATTCCTTTCAGTGACTAATTTGTATGGTAGTAGCCACGCAAACCATTTGCAACTGAGGCTCTTACTATTAGGGATGCAGTGGTTTCTATTTTCCTTATACTTTTCTGCCTTCCAACTATTGTTTCTCGCTTGAAACAATTGAAATTAATCCAGTGCTCTATCTATCTATCTATCCCCTAGGCATAGTGCTCAAGTTCAAATGAAATTACGCCAACCCAATCACAACTCCCTTCCTCCTCGAAGGGTAGAAAAGCAATGAAACCACCTCGTACAAATTAGCACTTTCGCGCATCCAGTAATGGCGTATGTAATTAAAGTTTTCGCCAAGCCGCATGGCAGAATGCGGTCTACCCGCATCATGCTTTCCGCCGTGCTTGTAATTCTTAAAGCAATTTCCGGCATCGATTTCGCCATATGTTGTTATTCCCTTGCTCACTACCTCATCCGTTTCGGATTCTTCTCTCTAGCGCTCGATGTTTTATTTTTAGCATTCCTAAGATATTTCAGTATTTAAGTAAAAAATGTTAAACTCTTTAATCAGAAGTTTTCTCGCAAATCGTTCAAATCGAAAAGGAGGCAAAGGCAAAGTACGCCTAGCAACGCACTTGGTCTACCAGTCTGACGCGTAGCATCCACAAATCACGAAGCGAAAGATGAGTGTTGGACAAAAAACAGTGCATCTGCCAAACATCTGCCGTTGCTTATAAGAGCATGCCTCGGTATAGAGATACGTGGATACATTGTTTTTCTTAACATTTTCATCTCCTTTTTCCCTATGGTTGCTTGATTCGGTGGTTCGTCGATAAGTCAGTTTGTCTTCGGCACCGGGTTGCGGGTGAGCGGAGGACAACACATCGTCAGACAATGGATCGTCTTTTCAAGATTTTGTCTTTTCTTCCTCACTTTTTTTGTTCTACCAAAGGCGATGAATGAGAATTCAAGATATATGAGTAAGAGTGTTCGTGTAGTAGCATACAGAGTGTAGGTTGATGGTGGCGGCGGACAGTGGATGAGCAGGTATGTTAATGAGGAGCATCTCCTCCTCGCATGACGATTAAGCCTTGGTCTTTCACAAAATCGTAGAAAAGGATTATTTTCTTTTGTGTGGAATTTATTCGTGTTAGGGGATTATGATTGAACTCTCTTTTGTAGCATGGCGTTAATGTCCAATGACAATAAAATCGTTTCGAATCGAGGTCAATGGACAGTTTCCAGCAGATACTCGACGAGTTTATATCGCCGAATGCATCTTAGAGGAAACAACGTACATTGAAAAGGGGCCAGACGTTTTCTTACAATTAGATGTCAGTTGGCAACGAATCAAGGAGACGGCAGATTGCCAGATTACTTCAATTCGATAGCCATGAATCAAGTATTTAATGTACGTGAGTCTGTGCCGATAATACAGTGCGAAATGAACAACATAATAAGGAACTTTTCGGCCATAGATTTTGATCATTAAACCGATCTCTGAAGTGTATTGCTGGTGATATGGAGTCATTTCTCGACTATGTTAGCTAAACGATGAACCCTCAAGGTTACCTTTTTTTTTGGAAACAGAAAGGAGTCAGATGATGTTACATCTTAAGAATATGAATTTGACATTTTACGGATGTGAAACATGGTATCGGACAAAGAAGGAGGAAATAGGTGTCGGGTCTTTCAAAACAAGATCTTAAGGAGTATCTTCTTCTTCTTTTCCTTTTTTCCGGCGTCGTTATGGTCAGAAGTGTAGGACCATAACCTTCCCACTTAACTGCATTCCTACTGGTCCGCTTGTGGGGTCCGCCGGTTTGACCTCAGAAAGTAGCGGCAGGCTTCCCGGTTTGGGATTACTTCATCGCTGAGGCCAATCAAATGCTGGTGTTTTTGCATTTGTTTGCACCAATTGTTTTTCGGCCTGCCATTTTTGCGTGTTGAAATTGGAATGTTGATTGATAACGCCTTTTGGACGGGGTCTCTCAAGATCTCTCAAAGGATCTCTCCTTTGAACATCGCAATACCAATTGAGTCGGTCGCGCTCTATATTTCTTGTGATGGTTTCTTTTACGTGGAGGCTTCCTCGGATCTTTGAACATCTAATTCTGTCACGCTTTGTTACTCCCGCTGTCATGCGAAGCATCTTCATCTCAGCTGCCGTTAATTTGCTCTCATACTTTTTGTGCATTGTCCAGCATTGTGAACCGTATGTGAGCGCCGGACGTACAACTGAAGTGTAGAGCCTTCCTTTCAGCTTAGGAGGCATTTTTCGATCACAGAAGATGGCGGAGTTTTCCCGCCACTTCATCCACCCTACGCTTACGCGATGGTTGATGTCGTCATCACAAGTTGCTTCTTTATTAATCATAGATCCCAGATATTTAAACTTTTCACGCTTGGAAGCACTCTTCCATTCAAGTAAATGTCTGGAATAGGCTGATGAGGGTCAGAGAACGGGCAGCACAGATACTCTGTCTTCTTTGAACTAATACGATACCCGTGTCCCTCAAAAATGTCCACCCACACATCAAGTGCTCGTTGTAGGGACGCCTGATCATCACTTATAATGGCTCCATCGTCAGCAAAGAATAGCTGGTGCACATTGGGGTCCGTCACTTTTCCTTCAAGCAGGCAATCAAGGACTGCTATAAAGAGCAGTGGGCTGAGGACGCTCCCTTGGTGTACACCGACTTTGATAGCGAACTCTTCGGTGACTCCTGCGGTGCATCTTATTCTTGTCGTAGCTCTCTTGTACATGTCCATGATCACTCGCACGTAGGTTTCTGGAACTCCTTTTGGTCTTAGCGCTACCCATAAAAGATCTCTTGGTTGCCGGTCAAAGGCCTTCTCGAAATCAACCAACACCATATGAAGAATCACGATGCTTTTCCATCATGACCCTTATACTTTGGCTTGCATCTGTCGTTGATTTACCCGAGACAAACTGGTCATCAGATAGTCGTATTATTTTCCGCAGTCGGCTATCTAATACCCGTTCAACGATGTTCATGGTGTGCGACATCAGCTTGACAGAACGGTAATTATCACAATTTCGCGTATCACCCTTTCCTTTGTGCAAAGGAAGAAGATAGCTTTCCCTCCATTGATTAGGCATAGTGTCGCCTCTCATAAGTTTGGAGATAAGAACCATGAGCCATCTAGACCCGATGTCTCCCATCTTTTTCAGAACTCAGAGGGTATCCCGTCCGGCCCAACAGCTTTTCTTTTCTTGGAGTTTTTAACCGCGTACCGAACTTCTTCGACTGTGATGTCGGATATTTCGGCATGATTCGGGGCGGCTCTTGGAAAGTACACTCGGGGAAACTGTTCGTTCAGAAGTTCCTCGCAATACTGTCGCCATCTGTGGAGAATTTTTTCGTCTTCCACAAGGAGTTGGCCTTCAACATTGTTAATAAACTTTGGAAAACGAATCTCCTGAGCATTTCTTCTTTTCTGGGCGGCTATCTTAAAGATATTTACTCCTTTGTTCAAATTGCTTTGTCGAAGCTCCTGGGTAGCCTGGTTCCTGTCAGACGCGGAAGACGATATTTCTTCCAACTCCTGATAGAGGCCCTCCATGCTTTTCGCTTTGAATTGGGCGCACTTTTTCTTCGCGATACCTTTGCAACATCTATATACCTTTTCACGGCGAGCTTTTTCCTCTCTATTAGTAGAAGAGCACTTTGACCAAGCTTGGAAAGCCATTTTCTTTTCGTGTATCACTGCTTTGGCTTCGTCTGTCCACCACCAGGTTTCTTTTGCGTGTTGGCAGGGGCCTTTAGATGTTCCGAGCAGTGATTTGGCTTTCTCCAGGCCAGATTGTTGTAGGGAATCCCACATGTCTTGTGCTCTGCACTCCTCATTACCGACCTCATCGATAATGGAAAAGAGGTAGTTTTTCATGATGGTAATAAAAGCTTCGCCTTTTCCTTTATCCAGCTTATACCACTTGATTCTCTCAGACACCTTCGTTTGCTGCTTTGACTTCTTACTCGCCTCCATAAAAAATTCAGTCAGGAGGATACGGTGTTGAGGGGCGATCTCGTCTCCCAGGATCACTTTGCAATCTTTAGCTCGTGGCTTCATGAAACTGGATACCAAATGATAGTCTATTTGAGTTTCATTTCCGCCGCTGCTATAAGTGATCAGGTGCCCGCTTTGTTTGACGAACATGGTATTTAGCACTATAAGACCGTACGACTTGCACATGTTTAGGATATCTTCACCTGAAGAGTTCCTGGTGCCGTATCCCAGCCCTCCGTGGTAGCCTTCATAGTCTTCGCTTGTCTTCCCGACATGTCTGTTTAAATCTTCCCCAACAAACAAAAGCTCTTCCTTTAGGATGATTTTGACAAGGTTGTGGAAATCTAGCCAGAATGCATCTTTTTCTTTTTGTTCGCATCCTACTTGAGGGGCATATGCGCTTACGATGTTCCACACCTCACCATGCAACACCAATTTGAGAGCCATCAAACGGTCACTGGACTTTGAAATGGTTAAGACGTTGCCAAGTAACTCTGCCGGAAGGATGATAGCGATTCCGTTTTTTCCTTGTTCCAATCCATAGTAAAACATCTTGTAGGCTTTTGTTTTAACGTCCAAGAAACGTGCCCGATTACCGGTGTTTCGCCATTTCGTCTCTTGTACGCACAGGATGTCTACTCGCCTTCTAACCATCATTTCTTCAAGCTCATAGCTGCGCCCACTCATGCTTCCAACGTTCCAACTCGCGACTCTTAAATGTGGCTTACGCCGTTGCATTACTTTGCTATCCCCCGGAAATCCTATAGCTCTGACCCGAGCATTGCTGCTCGTCCCAGGATCACGACCATTAGTAGTGCCTGGCGGGGTAGTGCTTTTCCTTTTAGCGTTATTTTCCATAATGCTACGGTTTGACCGTTTTCTTTCTTCCCTTCCTTTTTGACACGGGCATGCTCCAGATTTTTTATTTTTTTTTTGATTGATCTTACTCTTACAACACCGGTGATCTCCAGTCGTGTCAACCCACTGATTTTCATGTACACTTGTGGGGCAGTTTAATGGTGGTATATGTGTCCCTAGGCTCACCTTGGTGTTGTCTAAATTGCCTAGATGTGATTTTTGTTTACCTTTGTCCAGTGCCTTGCTCTCGACTAAAAAAACACAAAACGCCTTTTGAATGATACCGTGAATACGCGAAATTGTCAGTTCTATGCCAACAAAAACCTTGCATCTCTCCATGCGTTACTAAAGGGTGGGCCAAATACAAGTTTCTTTATAAAAATGCAATAAAATGAACGAAATTGATTATTTTTTCATGTGTTTTGGACCTAAGTAAGAACAAACATTTCCATTAATGAAATACACCGTCGTTCAGGTGGCTACCTCAGCTTGATTCGCAGTAGCGCTTTCTGTCACCCCAATTTTCCAAGACCTTGTTGATGGTTTCGGAATGGAGCTAACGGATTGCTTGGATGATATTGGCCTGAAGAACTTGAATCGTTTCCGGATTGTTGGCATAATGCTTCACGGTTCCCCACAAAAAAAAGTCCAAAGTCGCAGCTCCGAGGCGGCCAATTGACATCGTCAAGACGGCTGATAACACGATTTGGGAATTTGATGTTCAAAAGATCGATTGTGGCATAGGCTGTGTGGCGCGCCATCCTGCATGAGCCAGAGGTCGTCCTAATCCATGTCTCCAATTCAAGTAAAAAAAAACTCCACGATCCACACCAAACTGTCACTCTCTGTGGATGCATTGGTTTCTCGAAAATAATGTGCGGGTTTGTAACCGCCGAGATGAAAATGCGCCTCGTCAGAATAGATGATTTTTCGCCCAAAATCGTTGTCCAATTCAAGCTGCTCTAAGGCCCGAACTGCGAAGCGATAACGAAGCGGATGGTCGCGCGCCTTCAATTGCTGAGTCAATTGGACCTTGTAAGCGAATAATCCGAGATTTTTGTGCAGAATTCTCACCAGGCTAGTGCGTTAAATGTTGAGCTGTTGAGATCGATGGCGTGAATTGAGTCTCATCCTCTCGGCCACAGCAGCAAATTTTTTTATGTGCGCACCGCACGACGACGGGGACCATGAGTGTTATCCACTAGCATACCAGTCTCACGAACTTTTTGCGCAAGCTTGGGTACAGCAGTCGCGGTGGGTGCTTCATTTCGGCCAAAAATTCTTTTTAAAAAACGCACTGTTTAGGCTACACAGCACTCACTTTGGAAATAAGTTTTTAATATTTCCCAATGTTGTCCAAGGGTAAAGCGACTCATTTCGTTCCGCGGAGGTATGATACTCACTTTCTGTCCAGATTTCGAGCGGAAAACAGCTGTCAGTGTCAAAATAACCTATGATTTAAAAAAAAAAAAACACTAGATGGCCCACCTTTTATTTAGGTTAGAATTTGTCTGGAGAGAATCATTCGATCGTTCCTTTTCGAGGATAACGCTGACGCTGTGTCACCAATTTCGACTGATAAGGGCAAAGACAACTTTTTGTTCTAGCCACGATCCTTTTTTTGTCTCTTTTTTTCCCCAGCAAAAAATTATGATATTGACTAGCTTCCGCGATCGCTTAACACAACGCCTCCAGAGTTCTTCCTGTGACCCTGGAAGCTTTTATATGCAATATCAGACAAGACATAATTCCGTGCAGGGACGGGTTAAGAATATACCTGCAGCGATACCTCTCGCTTGTCGTAAAAGGCGACTTAAACAAAGGTAAACAAAAATCACATCTAGGCAATTTAGAAAACACCAAGGTGAGCCTAGGGACACATATACCACCATTAAACTGCCCCACAAGTGTACATGCAAATCAGTGGGTTGACACGACTGGAGATCACCGGTGTTGTAAGAGTAAGATCAAACAAAAAAATCTGGAGCATGCCCGTGTCACAAAAAAAAAAAAAGGCAGGCCGAAAAACAAATTCAAAAACACCAGCATTTGATTGGCCTCAGCGATGAAGTAATCCCAAACCGGGAAGCCTGCCGCTACTTTCTGAGGTCAAACCGGCGGGCGGACCCCACAAGCGGACCAGTAGGAATGCAGTTAAGTGAGAAGGTTATGGTCCTACACTTCTGACCATAACAACGCCGGAAAAAGGAAAAGAAGAATCAGACAAGACATAACTGCCATTCAGCCCGATAAGATTCGAAAAAATATGGAAAATGCCAAAAAAAAAAACCAAACCATCGGGTTATTCGCTCTGACTGTCATCATTTAGGAGATATCTTATTTAAAAAGTGACTAGAACAATGACAACAATCCTGAAGATTTAAGTGGCCCACCCGTCCTGTTTAGCAACATAACATAAAAGAAAAACTGCAACCACCTTTTAGTGGAGGAAGTCTCGAAAAAAAAGGAGAAATCGTGAGATTAGAGCTCAAAAATGTTTGTAAGATGATAGCTAAGGTCATTTCTTATTCAAAGAGAGTCGACACTTGACACAAGCTTTGAAAAAAGACCAAGTGGCACTGATCTCTGCCGCTCATTATATTGTATCAGTCATTACCACCTAAAGAACTTCTTTTTTAACTGCTTCCGCCTTTTTTCACATTCTGTATATGACCATAGATTACAACGAGCTTCACCAAATTCCTTATACAATAATTGGCTTTGTAAAAAAAACAAACAACCATCCAGCACAGCAGTATACATAACAACATTCTTTCAACATTTCACCCCTAGAGGCATGTACTGGGCAAAACACTTACCAAACACCCGTATGTCTATCCTCCCACACTCACTAATAATGTTATTTAAATAATTTGTTTATAAGCCAGAGAATTCACGATCAATTTGCCGCTCGTCGCGGCAATCCATATTTACTCAAGCCATGTGCTATGTCGAACCGAAAAACTAGGTGCGTCTTGTCTACCCAAATTATCTATTTTTTTTTCTTTCGAGATGTGCAAGACGAGGGAACTACTTTATAGTACTCGTACTTTTTTTTGTTACGAAAAACAACCGACAATTCCAATTATTTGCGGTTCCCTTCCTGGAAATTTGTCCGAGGTATATAAGGCGAAAAAAAAACTCACCAATATCCAAAATGATTCGACTTCTAGGGATCATGACACGTGGAGATATGTCAAAATTCTTAATTCTTAGTTTGGAAAATTGGACCAATTAAAAATAAACTTGGAAATGGCGAATTTGCAGTGAGTTTTGAACAATTCCTGTTACTTTTTGAACACAACCTGGACTGGACACAGTAACTATTCATTAAAATGTACAATTATAGCTGACATGAAATAGTATGAGTATGATCTATATTCCTCATAAGTCTCTGAGTAGGACAAGACGACTTCCTTGCTCACTAGATTAACTTATAGTAACTACTTATAGACCACCGTTTGCCTATAAAATAGTGGGCAAAATGGTTTTCCAAACTTCTCCCCTAAATATCACTAACCATTACTAATTGGATTTTATTTTAACGCTTGCCTCTAATGTGTATCGATGATCGGGCTAAATAAACCAACAAAGAACATTAAACGAAGCAAAAACATCGTACAGCTGGCGTCGCCGACCAAGTGTTTTAGATAAAAGCGAAATAAACTTTGCAATCTTCTCAAACAAAATAATTTAAACGCCAGCAATTAAGGGGCGAATAGTGTGTATGCGTCAGCTACCGTGCCACTACCACGTTGAATTACTCACCTATACACCGCGCACAACAGTAACATATTCAATAAGCCCCGGCGAAACGTGGCAACCTTGCAGCACTCCTCGCAACGTTCCCATAAAACGTAATTTCCCCCCACCCGGGTTTAGCCAGAAAACGTGACCGTATCTACAAACATCTACAAACGTACACTATATACACACAAGTCTCCAGTGCGGGGGTGGAAAACCAGGGGGGAAAAGCAAAAAAACAAAAACAACAACTAACCATACACGATTTTCCTGACATCGATGCGCGCACCACACATGGGTACTCAAATTCACTGAGACACACACGCCTGAGTCTTTACACCCACCCCTCGGCTTTGTTTTAAGTCCACATGGAAAACACTCTAAACACGTTCGACACTATACACAACAGACGAGACCACGATCCACGACGGAGCAGTTTCCCATCGATGTTGATTGGGAAGGAGAAAAACCCAAAAATTCAGTCAAAAAATACTTTTATCTAGAACAGCGTTGCGTCTATCCTATTCAGAAAGGGAGAATATTTTTTTCGCGTGAGTGAGCGCGGTTCCCCTGTACTTCATTAAGTTAACCATGAACACCTCTCAGTTCACAGAGCCCCACCGAACTGGAGGAGGGAGTGATGACATCGCTTTCATCCCTCAAACGTCAGTCCTACATAAGCAGTCTGGAAAACAAGGAGAGATGTGTCTCCAGTTTTTCAGGATGAGGAGACTTCCTTCCTCCCATGCTGACAATTTCATTTTATTTCATTTATCTCGTGCTTGACATAGAGACAAGGTTTTTCCGTGGATGCGATGCATTCGAGATGGTTCTCGCTCGTCCTCGGTGTCCTCCTCCTTTATCTGGTGTAGCTGGTGTGAAGTGTCTGGTGAGTGTGTGTTTTTTGGATGTGCATGACTGGATCGCATTCGATTCTACTCGTAAGTTGCGGTGAAACACTTTGGGTGTCAACTGCAATAGAATGTAGATTGACGCTACATTTAAATAGATACGGTCGTCGGTGGCAAGGATTCAGGGATCCTTCGTGAGGATTTTCCTCTTCCGTTGAGTGAATGTCATTGTGAAGGTTTTTTGGAGATATTTCGTGGTTGTCGCTATCAAGCAAAACTATCAAATCCAATTATATAAATTCCTCATCGCGACAGGCACTGCTGCCGAAGGAGTTGCTGCTTGATTTGTTTATCAGTTCATCATAAATATCCATTCCAAGTGCGTACACCACTTGAATACTAATTAATAAATTACCATCGCGCTCTACCATCCCAGACACGCTCGCTCTACCATCGC
Organism: Merodon equestris; assembly: GCA_958301585.1. Classification (NCBI taxonomy): domain Eukaryota; kingdom Metazoa; phylum Arthropoda; class Insecta; order Diptera; family Syrphidae; genus Merodon; species Merodon equestris. The sequence goes on from OY284416.1 coordinate 114,373,674, forward strand.
GACCCAACATCGGCTACCCATTGCTTGTCTTTCCATGGAAACACGACGTGACTCATGGGCCATGACAGCGTTACACGGGTACATCGAATATGATTGTGTTACGTATACCACGAGTCGTTGATGTAAATCAAGGTGATTCGCCGATGGAATGGTGAAAAATGGAAAACTTATTTTAGATTTTCCGTAAGATCTACTCTGAGATGGTTCTGTATACAATTGGGATTTGACGAATTATTTATTTTTATTTCGGTCTCATTCGAATTCAATGAGTCGCTCCATTGAAGCAGAATTGAGATCCGTGATAAGGGCTGCTTTCGACGCGTCGCGTCGGCTCGCTTTTTGGGCTTTGAATATGGGTGCTGCTTGTGGATATAATTTTTTTTTTGTTTGTTTCGTGGACTGTTGTGATGGATTCGGAGAAGTAGTTAGTCACTTTGTGGGATTGAGAGTTGTTTTAACACTTGGCTGCCGAGGAGGGCAACCGAGTTATCTTGGAATCTCAGTGGCGTCATACTCCGACACTAAACAATGGATGTGAGTATGTAAACACGCAATCAAATTCTTTTTGTAATGCTGCCGCCGGGATACGATTTGGCTTGAGACCCATTGCACCAACGTACTACACACTCCACAATGCACCAACTACTTTACCGACTCCATGGCTGATTGTATTTTCAGCGTGGATGTCTCGTTTAGCAACTGCATTGATCGCAAGAGTGGAATGCACGTCGTTGATTTGTCGGTAATGTAGTGCACACTGTCTCCTAATTAAAAATGGCTCCTGGTCAAACTGCACAAGTGGACAAAGGTTTGGAAATGGTTGGCAACCTGTACATAAAATTGAACATTCTTTAAATGAATCTCGTCGTGGGTATTGTGTTGACCTCAAACACCGATGAAGCGGGAACCGATACTGGCTTACAAAATTTACTTACTTAGATGGCACTACGATTCACGAAGAACCTGGGCCTTAACCAACGAGCCATCGCAGTCGTCACGGTTTTTAGCCGACTTCTTTCAGTGCTGCGAGTCCACTGGGCTGAGGTCCCTTCCAGGTCACGTGCACCAGTTTACATAGGTAAATGCGGTTGTCTCTCTTAATTGAAAAAGAAGACTCTTCAAGCCGGAGCAGTGTTATTCATTAGCTCTAAGGTTAATTAAGGTTCTGCACAGAGTTGGTTTGGTTTATCAAGAGAAGGCTCTGCTTTCCACCCGCCTTTTAAGCAGCGGTTGGTAAGAGTTATTCTGCATCTGATCTCGAAGCTGATGCGGTGCCGATTTCACAAGTGTATCGAGGTAGACAAAATCCTTGAAGGTTGTAGCTTCTAAACATGACATCGAGTTGCGATTCTTTCTTCGAGGTTGTCCTCATTTATCCTCAGACCTACTTTAGCAAGCGCTTTATTAACATCTCGCTAGATATCCATGCCGTCCATGCAAGCAACTGTGCAAACTTGCAATAGATCGTGCCTTCTGTATTGGCCAGTGGGGCCTACATAACATTTTGAATTATGGCGCCCTATCTAAGCGAAGATTCTCCATAGTCATAGCACAACCTGACAAATTTGGCAAGGACCTGGTGTGGCTTTGTAGTATCATGAGTATGTTCCTTTTATGTTCCGTTGTTCTAGAAGAGAGGGCTTCTAGATCCATCCATCCACCAGCCCATCCTTCCTAGTTCTTTTTTTTTGCTCTTATGGTGTTTGTCACACAACCTGGACAGATGGTTTGTATCGAAGATATTCGTTCACTACTCTCCGGTGGTCCTCTTAGATAGGAGGTGGTTGTCCTAGATAGGATTCGAGAGATTCGACTGAATTTGTCGCGTTAGTTGTAGTTCACAGTAACTTTTTTGTTCCCATGTCATGACGGTGTTATATTGGAAATGCACACACAAAGTATGAATTTTGAAGTGATCATATAACTATTGCGAGTGTTATGTCTTCGTCAGCACTTTTTGATCATTTCTTCCTGGTGGCGTTTTTCGTCATTATACATTTGATTGTTCATTCACTGTCCATTCGTTCTATGTCGCACTGTCATTTGCGGCTTTAAAGTCGATTCAAAGCATCAACATCGCTATCTTAACCTCGTCCAGATCGGGTGAACGGAATTCTCTTTCATCTTCATTCAGTTTGAATGGTTTATTCTGATATTATACAGTTTGGAGAAATGGCCGTTCCATATTCTCAGTATCGACTGTGACTCCACTACAAGTTTTCCGTGTTCATCTCTGCAAGATTCCGCTCTGGCATTATAACTTTGGCATCGTCGTTTTCTTCTTCTTTTCCTTTTTCCGGCGTTGTTATGGTCAGAAGTGTAGGACCATAACCTTCCCACTTAACTGCATTCCTACTGGTCCACTTGTGGGGTCCGCCGGTTTGACCTCAGAAAGTAGAGGCAGGCTTCCCGGTTTGGGATTAACTTTGGCATCGTCGTTTTACTTTTCGATTAACGTCATTGCTGCGATAGCATTTTCCCATCTCCTTAATCCAAAACGGAGCTCATCAAAGGTCAATATAGTTTGACAAGACCGCATTGCGTCTTAAAAGCTTAGGGGAAGAAGATCGAAAAATCTCTTGGGTCTGCAGTCTTCCGACGTTAATTTTTGTCGATCTTACTTCATTCCGTAGATTACGCACCCGTTCCTTTGCTGAAACTAGGTAGTGATATTGGCTCCTTGGACGATTCGGATATTCAGGGTCCTGGCGGAGTGTCTGGCGTCGATTATAATGTGATCTTTCTACTGGTTGTCTTATGATCAGCAGGCTGCCACGATTTCTCAGAAATCGCACGATGGCTACTAAGAAATTACGTTCCGTTTACTAGTCTGACTCCTTTATCTACGTCTAGATTACGTTTTCATGCGATAAAGTGTTGATTTAAGTGTTTTAACTGAGTTATTAGGAGTGTCTGAGGTCATAGAAGTCATCATTGAATGGGTCTTCCTTCTCTTTTGTAGAGAACTGAGCTTATATTAAGCCCATGATTCTGAGGGTAGCTTTCATCTGGATTGTTATGAAGCGTTTGCCAGAAGTTTAAGGCTTTAAGCCCAAGTCTATCTTGACTAACAAATACGCAGTCAAATAAACGTTGCTTGTCCTGCCAGTAGTAGTTCCCGTATTACATGTTACAGCTTTTCAACCGCTTTTTACGGTCCATCCGGTCCATGCTGTTACTGTGAGGTATGCGGTGGAATTTTACATCAATTATATTATGTGATTCCGAAAATAAAAAGAACATTTAAGGGCCGTCGTTGTGCGAGCATTGATGAGATTAAAAGCGCATCACCGAAAGAGCTAGATTCTAACCCAAAAATCGGGTTCCACACGTGTTTTAGAGCTCTCGTTAATATTGAATGCTGACTGCTTTGTAGCGGATAGCATTGACGTAAACCAATAAATGAAATTATTTCGAAAAACTCAAAATTATCGTTATTTTTCGAACATACAATGGGTGGAAAATAGCCCTACAGAAGCCCTCAAAAGCTCATTGGGGTAAAACCGCATGAAAAATCAGATTGCATTTATCCATGCACATTTCGACATTGCAGACACTTCCCACAGATCCACGGAAATAGAACTTCGTCAACTGGTCAAATTTCTGACAACATCAAATCCAAGAACCGGACAGCTTCCAGTAAGACATTCATGAGGCATCTCATCCAATTCAAGGTCAATTCCATCAACGACCAACATCACGATACCATCGAAAAAGACACGATAACTCAACGAAAAATCCACACAAAAGCAATTTTCCAAAACTAAATCCTCCCAGACATCGACAAAAAAGCAACGAATAAAACCAAAATAACAATTGCCCAGTCGAATGGCACCGAGAACTATCCAGATCAAACTGTCAACCGGCACGTTGCCAATCCAACTGCGCGTTCTCCGTTTCTGCTACATAATAATAATGACAGTCACTGTCCACAGCACTACTGCTGCCGAGAAATATGAGATCTGTGCGAGAAGGGCCCATACCCGCTCCCTCGTATAGCCGCAAGTCACTAAATGGTCAACAGTCTGCTGGACGTGAGTAATGGGCACGAGATATGTGAACGAGTATAGAACATTATCTCATAGCCGGAGTCTGCGAAGTGATACTGTTCTCTGCTTGCCTCTCTGTCTCTCTGCAACTGGGGAACCATCGTAATAAAAAAGAAACGCGCAAAAGGGGAAACAAATTAAAAGTAGATTATGTCATAAACCTCATCCCCATCGCCCCCCGACTAGAGAGATAAAAGAGCGGATTGACTGCGAGAGGGTCTTTGCGCATTCCCAGGGTTCGCCAACCTCTTGACTCGGATTAGGAGTTCGCCTGTTGTTGTTTCTAAACCGGAAACAGTCATATTGTGCTCCATGTCTTCGCGTGTACGCCACGTGTGGACGACAATATAACACCTCCCGTTCGACATGCAATGAAGTTGATTAGAAGGTGGTTCGAGTCACACCCTGCCTCCGGGTAACAAAACAAAAAACTCGAAAAACAAGTTCAAATTGATTTTGATTTTTGATTGATCCTGTGCACGCTACAGCATATGGAATACATCAGCGACCGGGTGACATGCGTGTCAACACGAACGGAATTGATGTTTTGTCCACTTATTTGGGTAATTATGCAGGCAAATGCTGTTGGGGCGGTTTCTAGGGGGAAGAGGTCAGTGAAACATCAATGAACTTTTGTCACTTTTCCAGTTCACAGACGGCCCACCTTCTATTAGCATACACCCATCGTCTGAATGCGAATCCAGTGACAGCCTAGTTTCTCCCGCCAAGATATCCGCTCGAATAATGAATGTAGGTGCATTACAAAGTGTTCAAAAATCGTACGCGATCCAAAAGACACACCAACGAGCACCGGCACCAGCAGGTACCTCCTCGTCATTGGCGACAACCGCACATACAAGGTTTACGTCGTCTAAGCTGTCACCTGCCATTTTTGGAAATCCTACATATACAGCGCGTTTTTGTATCTTTTCATCATGGTGTGCCTCGAAATCACACAAACCAGGGAAAAAGCAAAATGCGAAGAAACCTGTTCGACAGGTGATCTGTGCAGTTAGTGAATGATCTTGGGTTTTGCTTTGTTTTCCTTAGAGACCTGCAGAAATCGACTGCTTTTGTGTTTTTATTACCGAAACCGGTCGGCAGATGTTTTTTTTTTTTTGCTTCACAGTAAAGCCTTGTCAAACGATGATTTGTGCTCGTGTGTAGTGATCCTCGGAACTGCCGAATTCGCGATAAGATTTTAAACACATTTATCTAGACGAACAAAAAAATAATTTTTCTTGCGATAAGGTAAGGTATACCACTTGCTGGGTATACGATAATGATTTTATATATGACTCTGAGACACAATCGGTCGTAATCGACAGCAGACACACAGACACGCTGTAGATTTGATGACATGCTAAGGCTAATACCACAGGTTATAGACAGGGATGACGCAAGACTTAAGAAATGCAATTATAATTAAATTAATCACTCAAAACAACTTAAAAGTCATGTATTTAAGTCCAGAGAATTCATTTGGATCACAAAAAGATGTGCCACTGAAGGGAAACTAAGAACCAGCCAGTGAGCCGGTAGCAAACACCATCGATTTCTGAACAGAAACTTGTCTTTCCCTGCGTCTATGACTGAAGGCATGACGTAAACGGTAGTTTGGTTAATATAAGCTCATATTCCACTCCAAATTTGAATGAAAACACAAAAATGCAAGGTTTACTGTGAATTATAAAGCAATACAAAAAATCAATGAAATTCTTCGAAGTACTGTCCTTAGATTGAATAAATTGCACCAAATGCCCCTCAAATATCATTTCATTCCTTCTAGAGCTTAAATCAGTAATACATTGCCGTAAATGAGGGGTCAACAAAGGAAGGTAACATCTAGACTCTTCGATTTGGAATCCTTAAGAGAGTACATAAGGGTTTTCAATAGAGACATAACAATTTTGTATTTTAGTACAAGCGCATCCTTATACTTTTTTCATGATCTGTTAATATTAAAAGGGCAGTCGAAGTATACATTTTTATCATAGTGAAGTTCAATATTGAGCAATGATTGGAAATGATTAAAAATTACTACCGAATATGTGAGACGGTAGTCGCAACTTTAAGAGCGCTTAGGCCAATTTTCGGTCGAAATATCGTCGCAACTGACAGCCTGTATAAGCTACAGTGGTCGAATTCGGATTAGCATATTTATAATTGAAAGTTGCCTTTTTAGTGCAACACCATGCTGGTCGATATACAGAAAAAATGGCAACTTCAGCTCACAAACTCATTGTGAGCCGATTTCACGCAGAATTTTTTTTTTGGTTTCCATACCCATATTGTCCCTCAGTCCATATTGTGCCAACTTTTTCGTAGGAATTTTGCTCTACGCACTTTAAGCGTTAATTCAATAACTGAAGCTTGGTGATCCTGTGAAGCGCGGACCTTCTCCGCTTGGGTCCTGCAAAAGTTTGTAGAAAATCCTTAATTTCGTCGTACAATCATCTTCAGCGATGAAGCTCATCTTGGGCTTAAGGACCGTATCAATAAGCAAAATAAGCATAATTGCAAGATACTCTATGGAAGAGACAAATAGGAATAGAGCTACGGTGCAGGGAGTCAGATCCACAGTAGCGGCGTCGGAGAGTACAAAAGCAGGCTCAAAATAATTATACAATGACTGCAAATAGAAATGAAAGCAATTGGGCTATTGCACCGACTACAGCAGCGGTAGATTTGGTTGCTGCAGCCAGTAATACTACAAGTCAAAAGCCCAACGACGCGGATACGGTTCTTGATCCGTTTAAGAGGAGCACCCGACTTGCGTGTTCGACAATAAAAGAGACTCTCCCTAGAGCCAATGTGCGATCGCATTCGAAATCGTCGTCACCCACAAAACTAATCGACGCGATAAAAGTCAACCACGAGAGCACTAAAATGCTACAACTCGGCCTTAAAATAGAAGGCCTTATTAATTATTACAGGGACAAGCATAACGTCCATGGGGAAATTAACAAAATGGGCACGCTTATTAAGTCCGTTTTCCGAGCGGCGGATATCGAGTTCGTTGATCTTCGACGTAACGACAACAGCCACACAAGCGAAGATAGTCCCAGTCGAAATAAAAACGGGAGAAAACACCGGGGGTAAGGAATTACAGGTAACCGATAAGATTAACCGGTCCGAGGAGCAACCAATTTTTTTTTTTTATAATTCGTGCAGGTTCAAGAGGATATGCTCTTATGGTATTTGTCATACAACCTGGACGGGGTGCAGATGGTTTGTGTCGAAGATGTTCGTTCACTACTCTCCGGGAGTGGTTGTCCTAGATAGGATTTGAGATATTCGACTGAATTTGCATTGGTTGTAATTCACACTAACTCTTTTGTTTCCATGTCATTAAGGTGTTATATTGGAAATGCACACACAGAGTATGCGAATGCTCGGAAAAAAAAACGCGGTTGAACCGGGCAAGGAAGTCAAACCGTGACACTAGTTCAAATCGGTCTAAAAAGGCCTTGGGCTTGGATCAGGTTAAAGAAATGGTCAAGCCGAGTAAAACAAAACACATGCCGAACAAAGAGGATAAGTCGGCACAAGAATGGGCTAAGGTTGGCAAGAACATGCGCGCCACGAACGCCTAAAAAACGCAATGGGATAGTAATTAAGAAGACCGGAGATCTATCGTACGCTGAGATGCTTCGGAAAATTAAGGTCGATCCTTCACTTAAAGAAGTGGGGACGAACGTTAGCCGAATTCGAAAAACTGCAAGTGGAGACCTCCTACTTTCGCTTAACAAAGCTGCGAATCCTACAATTGAGGTCTATAAAAACAAAATCAAAGAAGCCCTGGGAGATAGCGGTAGCGTCTGGTCCATAACGCAAGAAGTCTTGCTAGAATTCAAGGATATTGACGAAGCGACATCGAAAGAGGAGATCTGTGCCGCCTTAACAAACCAATTCAGTTTCGAGTTCAAAACGACTATGATCAAAAGAGTTAGAAAAGCCTATGGTGGCACGCAAACTGCTAAATTAAGCCTACCAGTGGAAATAGGGCACAAATTGTTGAAAATCGTAAGAGTGCGGATCGGCTGGGTCCACTGCCGCATACGAGAAAAAATTGGGCCGCAACGCTGCTTCAGATGTCTCGAATTTGGACACATTGCGAAAGCATTCAAAAATCCCAACGACCGATCGCGTTTGTGTATTAAGTGCGGTGAAAGCGGTCACAATTTGAAGGACTGTAAAAGCGTACTGAACTGCTTACTCTGTAGAGCTAAGAAGAGAATATGGACATATAATCGGTAGCATTAGATGCCCAGAGTATAAACACGCTTTAGAAGCTATTTTCAAAAAGCATGAATATATTACAATTTAATCTTAACCACTGTGAAGCGGCTCATGACCTTTGGCAACAATCTGTTCGCGAACTAAAAATTGATGCAGCGATACTCTGCGAGCAATATAAAAACTTATCTGAAAATAAGTTGCTTACCGACGCGACGGATAAGGCTGCAATTTGGGCTTGCGGAGACGCATCAATCCAGGAATACCCGGAGGTGTATGAGGATTGCCTTGTACGGGCTAAAATAAATGGTATTTATATATACAGCTGCTACATACCCCTAGCCACCTACGGAGCTTTCAAGTCAATTTTGGATAGACTAGTTGCAGACGGTACAGGCAGAGGTCCGGCCATAATAGCCGGTGGTTTCAATGCTTGGGCCACAGAATGGGACAGTTCATATACAAATCGTAGAGGGACTGTTTTACTTGAAGCCTTCCCTTGTCTGGATATTGTTTTAGCTAATAACGAAGGCAGAAACACCTTTAGTACAGCAAGCGTGAAGTGGTCGTGGTGCAATGGTAATCATCACAGACTGTTGAGCCGAAGGTCTGTAGTTCAAGTCCGTCCATAGTTAAGAACAATTCTTATACGGAAAAACTATGCAACAACATCAATTGTGAATGAGAGATTATCAAAAAAGTGCTGACGAAGGCATAACACTCGCAGCATAAGATCACTTCAAAATTCATACTCTAGGTGTGCATTTTCAAGATAACACCTTAAAGAATTACTGTGAACTACAACCAACGCAAATTCAGTCGAATCTCTCAAATCATATATAAGACAACCACCATATGCAGAGTAGTCAACGAATATCTTCGACACAAACCATCTGCATTCCGCCCAGGTTGTGTGACAAACACCTGCACGAATTATAAAAAAAAGTGAAGCGATAGTTGAAGCCAGAACCCGGTTAAAAGTAGCTATTAAGCGTAGTAAACGTCTCTGCTTTAAGGATCTTTGTGAGCAACTCAATAACGACGTATGGGGAAAGGCCTACAAAATTATAGCAATGAGGCTAAAAAGCCCCCGTTTGCAGTCGCCAACGAGTCCGGCATTGCTCCAAAAAATAGTTGAGAACTTATTTCCCCGTCAAGAAAGTAGGGAGGAAACTACTCGGAACGTTCACAATAGTGTATTTATACTCAGGATAATTCGAGGCGTGTACGAAGTTTAGCGATAGAAAGGCTCCGGGGCTGGATGGAGTTCCAAATAAAGCCCTAAAAGTCGCTATTAAAACTGGACCCGACTTATTTGCCCATATGTTCAACACCTGTCTTCAGGAAGGAGTTTTCTCTAAACCTTGGAAGCACCAACGACTAGTCTTACTCCCGAAAAGAAAAGCGAGCCCAAACGATCCGTCGTCTTATCGTCCTTTTTGTTTGCTCGACACTGTTGGAAAAGTCCTGGAGCGAATAATTTACGATAGACTTTTGTCAGCCATTGAAACAGCAGAAGGTCTATCAGAGCACCAATACGGTTTTCGTAAGTCACGCTCTACGGTAGATAGATAGAGAAACGTGGTAATATCGAGAGCCCAAACTGAGATAGAAGGCAGACGCTGGAAGGGTGGTACTAAAAAATATTGCGCTATTATAACCCTCGATGTGAATAACTCATTTAACTCGGCGAACTGGGAACGCATTATGAGAAGTCTCTCACGGATCGAAATACCGGATTATCTCTGCAAAATAATAAGGAGCTACTTTGAAAACAGAGTCCTCCTTTATGACTCTGACGAAGGAACTAAGACCTAAGTAACTCGTGGCGTCCCACAAGGCTCGGTCCTAGGCCCCCTGCTGTAGAACGCTATGTACGATGAAACTCTACGCCTACCAACCTCCAGCGGAGCGTCCATCATTTTCTTTGTGGATGACATCGCCGTGGTGGTCGTATGTACAGAAGTTGTACTCCACTGTAACGAGACAATTGAAATGGTACATCGTTGGCTAACTGACGCTGGTCTGCGACTTGCTGCACATAAAACTGAAGCGCAACCAAAAAAAAAAGCATAATTGGAAATTAATAAACGCAAACTTGCTCTAAGAGGCTTTGTTGCATCCTCAAAGAGTGGCCGTGTGCCGTAGATTTCATGCCGAAGGTGTGATTGGACCGTATTGCCATGTTAGAAGTCTATTTTTAGTCAGAACTGGATGGACTTGACATCGATGATATGTGGTTTTAACAAGATTTTGCCACATGCCATGCCAACTATTGATTTGTAGAAAGGGAATGTTGGTAATCGTGTAATCATCGAGAATAGCTCGATCGAATGGCTACCTCGATCATTAACACCAATGGATTTCTGTTAATGGAGTCATTGGTTAAATGGCAACATGCCAACAACAGAGGAGTTCATGCGAAATTGCCAACTTTCCAGCCGATATATGTACATATGTGAAAGAATGGTGGAAAATCGACTCCAAGGAATCGATCGCTGCACAAGTGCTGTGACCACAGCAGTCATATGAATGTGGTCAAATTCCATGTGTAAATTTAACATGCGACCTAGAGCTGGAAAAAGACAGAGTTGTAGAGGGTCGCGTAGTCAATGCCACCTGAAAGTGGTCATTGGATGAAAAGAGTGTCAGATACAATTTTTCTTTCCTCCAACGTGTTCATGCTGATTAGTTTAAAGCGGTTTTGGTAGGGTGGTAAAATCAAAGGACTGCACCAGGGGAGACCTCGAAGAGCAAAACGTAGGAACCGGCGTTGGATGTGGGTTTGTTGGTAAGGAGACCACATTTGAGAGGCGTATTCAAGAAGGGACCGGACAAGGGCTATGTAAAGAGATCGGGTAACGTAAGGGTTGGAGAATTCTTTAGACCATCGCTTTACGAACGATCGAACGATGTGTGCACGAAAATTTAGCTCCTGGTCACATAATATGCCAAGATCGCGAATGACCTGAACGGTGGAGATGGGTTGATTATTGAGGAAGTAGAGACGAGAGGAGGAAAAATGGAAAAACTATTGAGATCAGATTGAATAAGGGAAGAGTCATGACTGATCTTGAAGAACTTGATGTCGTCGGCATATAACTAGTGAGATGTGGGAATGTTTGATCACCATTTCAATATGGTTTATGGTAAGATCGAAAAGAAGTGGACCTGAGTGGCTGCCTTGGGGGACGGCGGAGGTACTAAAAAAGGGTTAGGAGAGTCAGATCCTAAACGAACACTGTAATAGCACCCAAGGAAAAAATTCGGTAAATAATCGAAGTAAATGAGGTCTGGAGCAAAGGAACCGTCGGCGAAAGACTGTTTGAAAAAGGTGGCGATAATATTGGGGTCATTCGAGGTTTGATCAGGGACGGAGAGTGAGGTAGGATAGCCATTCGATTTTATTTTTTAGTTAACAAACTTAAAGAAGGACTTAGGATTCCTTTATAAGATTGGCGTTTATAGAAGGAGTTGTGAAGGGCGGTAAAGTAGAGATAGCTGCCCATGTAGTTAGAAAAGTCATTAGGAGATTTAGTACGAAGGAAGATTGTCCACTGCTTATTTCTCTTGTTTCTTAGAAAACGGAGCCTGCGATTGTACCAGGATGGGTAGGTGGACAAAGTTTTGCATTGTGAAATGGGAACGTAAAGAGAGATAGAATTAAATATTTCCCTGTAGAATATGGATATTGCATCATTTACGGTTGGGTTATCAAAATTGAGAGGGGCTTTTTTAAGGTATTCATTGATTAGGTGAAATTTACTTTGTGGAAATCGTGAGAGGCCAGAACTGTAGGGGGTTTGTTCTGTAATAGAGAATCGTGGAAAAAGGAAAGGAGTGGAAGATGGAAGTTATCGATGGTTGAAAGTGAAAGGGGACAAAGTGAAACAGAAGAGTTGGGGGATCAGTGGTGAAATGAGGTCTAGTTACCTACCCATGTAATTTAGGATGCCACTAACTTGGCCAAGGTTTGAATCTGCTAGGCGATCCAAGAAGAGACATTTTTTTGGCAGTAATGGGATTGGTTGCAAATTAAAACGATTGTTCGTCTGATTGGGTCTACTTAAGATAGGGAAGGTTGAAATCATCGAAAAGGAGGATTTCATCCTGAGGGTCTCTTGTTAATGACGAGTTGATAGGATTCAATAGGTTGTCAGAAACAAATGATGTATAATGTCTTCTGGGGTACAACAATCTAAATTGAAACAAAGTCGAGAAATGGAGAGGATTATATTTCAATATGGGAAGCTGTATTAAGGACGGCTAGTAGAACGCCTCGACAAGGGCAACAACGTAAATACAAAATTCCTTATTGATAAACTCTCTACATACGTACAATGTGCGCCATCTCACATGGGTCGATGTAAACTCCGAATAACTTCAACAATTGTCAACCGATTTTCATATGTCATGTAGCATTTTGGAAACGTCAATTCTGTACAATTTTAACCACGAATCGTTTCACACCAAAAGAACGCGCGGAAATAGTTAGTTCGTTTATTGTTCATTTGAAATGAACGCTCGATTGTGCTAACTCAACGTGCGTATCGTGCAAAATATCGTGATCCTGTTGCGCCCAAAAAGATACAATTCGTCGTTGGGCCTCGAATTTTTTTCAATTTGGTTCTGTGGCAAGCCCTCGTGAGCAACCTAGGCCACGTTCGCGGCGTTCAAACTCATCTATTCAGTCTGTGAATGCCAGTGTTCAAGTAGACGCAAGTTTGTCATATCGGCGCCTTTCGCAGCAGTTAGGAATCAGTGGGAACACTTTGCGGAGAATTTTAAAGGATGATCTTCACTTATTTCCATACAAAGTGCAGATAACTCAAAGAATTTTGCCACAAGATGAGCCACGGCGCGGCGCTTGGCATACGCACAAAATGTCGTTGCAATGATTAATGCTGAGCCGGAGTTCTGGCAGCAAAGTTAATAAACAAAATTGTCGAAAAAATTCACGAAGAGCCGCTATATGATCAAAAAGTTACTGTTTGGGCCAGTGTATGCGCTAAAACCATCATTGGACTGTATTTCTTCAAAGTTGGCGATACAGTAGATGGCGATCCATTTATGTGGACCCATTATGTGGTCCTAGAAATGCATAAAATAAAATATTTCACTTTTGGTTTCAACAAGACGGCGCAACATGCCATACTGCGAACAAAACAATGAACCTTTTGCGTAAGAAGTTCCCTGGAAGATTGGTGTAAAAAAAAAAGCGATATTGACTGGCCTCCGAGATCGCCGGATTTGACTCCTCCAAACTTTTTTCTTTGGGGATACTTGAAAAAGGTGTGTGCTAATGGCCCGAAGATAATAGAACAGCTCAAAAGAAACATTCGTGCGGAAATCGCAGAAATTTCGACCGAAATGCTCGAAAATGTCATGGAGAATGCGCGAAAACGAGCCCATTTTTGGATCGGCAATAAAGGCGGTCATTTAATTGATATTGTTTTCAAAAATTAATCAAGAGAAATTGAAAAGGTCTAAGTTGAATAAAAGTATTTGAATTTCCAAAATCTGTTGAGAATTGTTGAAGTTATTCGAAATTTACATCGACCAATATGAGATGGCGCACGCTGTAGTAAGATGAAAAGTTTCCGGCTTGATACATCGTTGGCGTTCCAGTCAGCAAAAATATATGTGTCATGCCTAAGTGTATATGTCATTAGTGCGTGTGCCTAATAATGAGTTGAAGTCAAGGGAGATTATGTTCGATTCATTAGATTATTCTTTAACTGAAAATCGTTCATTGTCAGGCCGGGAACTCACTTACCCTCGTATCTGGAATAAACATACATAAGTGCAAGGGGACCTTAACCGGTCGAAATGTCATATTGACAACAGATTTGCCGTTGAGGAAGGAAGGATCGGAAATAGGCGATTATATACAGGAGACTATACTAGGAGTACCCGTCTACAAGTACCCGTCTACGAGATAAAAAAAAACAAGAGGATTTCCTAAGGTGGCATGCTCGGACCCTTTTTTGCAGCAGAAATAGCACAAATTCGAAGTGCTGAATAGATTTACGAAATTTCCAATAAATTATGCCCTACCTACCTACCTACATCAAAGAGCGACTAAACACCGGCAACACTTCCCCCGATCTTATCGACAAACAATCTCACACTGACCAAAAATTCACTCAAACAGCAAAACGAACGTAGACAAAACGGAATGAACTAGCTTCCCATGTTTGGCTACCTCACTTCCTGTCCCAACAATAGAACCTCATCGGAATTTCTTTCACGTCCCCCTCCGATAGCCGTTCAGGTTCAGACCTTCTAACCCATGATTGTGGTCGCTGGATCGAAGTCCAACAAAGCCATAAGCCATTCCTGACTCATCCGCACATGGAAGTGTGCAAACTACACATGCACTATTCGTGTATGAATCTTTTCACTTTTTTTCCAAGCCCCGAATTGAAATTCAAATCAGGCTTCGTTCGAAACGCGAAATGGACTCATTCACGCGCGCTGGATGATGATGTATCCCCAAATGAGAAGCGCGAAAAATGAGATTCAGTTTCACTAAGGGAAAGTAATTTATATCTCATCAAATCACCGACGCAAATCTGATTCCATCGAATATACGAATCATATCTGAAGAATGCATCACGATGGCATTGGATTTCCTGCGCATTCTAGCGCCGACCATGCTTTCAAGGTGCCCCAAACGACGTCGATTCGACGATGTCGTCGTCTCGCATTTTTTTCCTTTTGTTTCGATCTCCTTTGTCGTGTAAGAAAATCGATGAGAAGTCAATGGCAATGACCTCGTGCTCGTCTGTCTATCTATTTGGCTCTTCGACTGTCAGTCGCCTGATTGGATGGCGGGGAATGTAATGGCGGAGAATTGAAAATCAATTGTTACTGCCACTTGCAGTTTATATTGAAATTAACGACAACTGTCAATAGTGACGGCGCGCGGTGGTCTTTAGGTTTTTGTTTTTTAACTGATTTGTCATTACTTGATGGAAAGAAGAATTTTCTGTTAACGAGTTTTTGTGTGTTTATTTGTAAGCGATGGCGTTTGATTACATATGGGACGTTGATTTGTGGTTCGGAGGTTAATTGAGGTGGAATGCAACAAGAGAATTAGGTTCTTATGCGGAGGTATATACGTGTGGTTAAGCAGCAAAATGATTTTTAATAAGAACCGAACATAAGAAAGACGTCAATGAGACGCGTTGGTTTTTAGGAAAAAATAGGGTGACGAATAGGGAACCCTGTGGCATGCCCTCATGGTAATATGTTATGCGATTGTTAGGTGAATTGTGCTTTAAGTGGTTTCCGTCATGCTTTGATATTGAAAAAGACATTTCGAGACTTCTAAAACCCTAATTACTATGCTTCGGGGTCATATTGTTTTAAGTCGGTAATGTCGTTCGATTTGTTTTCTTTTGAAGTTTTTTCTAAAGGAAGCAAATAAAGCAATTGATAGAAAATAAAATAAAATTTCCAATTTCGCCTGTATCCGAACTATTGGTTTTTAATTGACATGAGTAGTTTCTGCACAAGCCATAAAACAGTAATGGAGGCTTTATCAGAACGCCATCAGAGAGGACGTCTCAAATGTACTCGGTTTCAAGCCACCACCTTCGAGAAGCCCTTGGTTTGATGACGAGTGCAGAAAGAAACAGAATGCATACAAGGCTACACTGCATCGACGGACGAGAGCTGCCCGCGAGCTCTATGAACAGAAAAGGAGGGAGGAGCATGCGCTTCTGCGAAAAAATAAAAGGAGCACGAGAAGCGCGAGATCGAGGAGATGGAGGGATGCTATTGCAGGAACGCCGTTCGAAAGTTATACCAAAAAGTAGAACGAACATGCCAAGGCTATAGAGAAGAGTAATTCTTTGGCTGCAGTGGGATTAGAGGTAATGTAAAACGATTGGTCGTCTGAAGAGATCCATTTAAGGTGAGGAAGATTGAAGTCACCGAAAACTAGGATCTCGTCTTGGGGATCTCGTAAATCAATAAAATTATCGATTGTATCGATGGGCAAGTTATATATTTCAAAAATGATTTCCGGAGTAGTACAATCTTAATAGAAACAAAGTCCAGACATGGAGAAGATGAAGTTGTTATGAGGGAGAAGTCAATTGAGTTTCGGACGGCTAGAAGAACACCGCGGCATGGACAACCATCAGTAGGTCGGTTAACATCATCGTCGCGATAAACGTTAAAGTTCGATGGGAATAGTTCAAGGTTGTTTATACTAGGGTTTAGGTTCGTTTCGGTTACGGCAAAGATTTCAAGAGGTAAGGCATGTGATTGCTGCAGGACTGCCAGAGTTTTAGAGCGCAGACCTCTTACGTTCTGATAATAAAAACTAAGAGTTAGGTTTTCGGGGAGGGTTAGTGTGGCAGGGAGGGGGAGATTTTAGGGCCGGAAAAACCTGTCATGGTCAGCTTTGCATACGCTGAAGGTGCGATATACGCTTTGAGTGTATATATTGTCTGAAGGTATCAAGATCGTTTGATAATTCTTTAGGTGAGATATTGAAAAACTCGTGATATTTAATGAAAGGGTTCTTGAGACTAGTGAAATCGGTGGGGAGACCTTCCTGTTGTATTGAGACCATTACGCTGGTGTTTGTTTTACCTTCATAGCAAACCGAGTCTGATTTGTCATGAAGATAAGCCAAGAAGAGACGAATGTTCTCATAGATGTTTTTATCTCTTAACCTGGAGAGAGCGTATCGACATTCGTTGGGGTCAATAGATTGCTGGGTAAGTTTGACTGGATGCGCAGTAGGGGATCAACGAAAGATTTGGAGGGGACAGATGTTGAAGAAAATTGGTTGGTTTGTAGATGGTGGGAGAGATGAGGATCTGGCTGTAGCTGCGGTATTAGATAGGGCGGGTGTTGAGGAATTAGGGATGTGGTAGCTACGAAAATTAGAATACTTGGCTCCGGACTTAAAGTCGAAATTTGGAAATGAGTTTGGATCCGGGTGGTGTGCTAGGGTTGGAGGTGATAAGGTTGTATTGGCAGAAGAACTAGTTGGGTTAAGATTAAAGCTGACCCGTTGGCGTTATGGTGGAAGAAGACTGTATATGAGAAATTGATGGGTGGTTAAAAATTGGAAAGAGTTTGGTTTTGAAGCTCGTGGGGATTAGAGGGGAGCTTAGAATGCTTTTTACTAATATTATTATTCTTATTACTAAGTTTAGGTTTAGGCTTAGTGGTAGATTTAGGGTGGGAATCATTCTTTTCATTCCATTTGGTAAATGTTATTCTACCGAGAGTGAGTCGGCGGCCGGAGCTGAGAAATAGCCAAGCATATTTCGTTGCTATGGAGAGCTTTAGTTTGTTCGGTCCGAGATGTTGAAACATTTGGCAGCTGAGTATTTGGATTTTGAAGTGCTTCGTAAATTTTTGTACCCATTATTCCTTAGCGATGGGGTCCTGTCCTTCAAACAAAAAAGTAGTAGTATCCTCGCTGCTACTTCGAAGCTTTTGGAGGCGCTGATTCCATTCTCGTAAGCTCCATATTTGGTCAAAACGTTCGATACTGGTTTCCACGGCTTTAACATCATACTGTGAAAGATCGTGTGGGACTCTGCGGCCAATACAAGAGGTACGATCTACTTCAAGTCTACACAATTGCTTGCCTATGCAGATGACATTGATATTATTGGACGGACAAAGCGAGACGTTAATGAGGCGTTTGCAAGCATTGAAGCTGAAGCGGCTAAAGTGGATCTAAGGGTAAATGGGGACAAGACCAAATAGGGGAGGAAAGGAAAATTCTGCGTGCAATCTTTGGTCCCGTTTGTGTAAACGGAGAGTGGAGGAGAAGATTCAACCAAGATCTGTATGGGCTGTACAGCGACATCGGCCTAGTTAGACGTCTACGAATCCTACGTCTTAGATGACTGG
Source organism: Merodon equestris (assembly GCA_958301585.1). NCBI lineage: Eukaryota > Metazoa > Arthropoda > Insecta > Diptera > Syrphidae > Merodon > Merodon equestris. Next base: position 114,391,850 of record OY284416.1, read on the forward strand.
ACCATATAGAGCGAATCATCGCCCGAAGAGTCTCCGACTCCAATCCCGAGGGACAACGCAGCAGAGGACGACCGCATCTAAGGTGGCGCGCACAGGCGGAAACGGACCTCAATAAACTGGGCTTGCGGCACTGGAAGCAGCTGGCTAAAGATCGTGCCAGCTGGAGGGGCTTGTTGGTTGAGGCCTTGGTTAACCCCGAACTGTAGCGCCGTCTAAGTAAGTAAAGTTTTGGCGGCCGTATTGTTTTGGTGACATCTGTCAAATCTGTTGTATTTTATTCAGTTACTGATGCCAAGTCATATTGGTAAGTTACGCGATTGAACAGCACGTCCAAATGATACAATTTTATTATCAAAATGAATGTTCGTTAGTGCAAACGCCCATTTCACGGTGGGGGTCCTTCACAGTCGATTCTTCAACGCTTGGTGGCCAAACTTGAGACGATCGTTTCGGTAGTCAATCAGCTAACGTTCGTACGTCAAAGGAACGGGCGAGAACATTGCAGCAGTCCGGGAAAGTGTTCAGGAAAACCCGAGGCAGTCGATTCCTCGCGGTGTACAAGAACTCGGTCCTTCGCATACTTCAATTCGGCGAATTTGGCGTCGGAACTTAGACCTACACCCGTAGAAGATTCAGCTGACCCAGGAGCTCAAATTTGATAATCATAGACAACTCCGTTTGTTCGCTGACGGCGTCGGAGTGTTTGGAAGAGGACCCCAATTTTGGCTGAAAAATCTTCTTTGACGACCAGGCGTATTTTTGGATGAATGGCTGTGTCAATAGACAAAATTACCGTACAAAGGACGACACCAACCCACACGAGGTTCACCAGATGACGATTCGTCCGATTGGTGTAGATTTTGGATCGGCGTCGTCATTGGTCCTTACTTTTTTGAAAACGACGTTGATGAGGCGGCCAACGGCAATGGCGAGAGCTAGAGCTACGATTGACATTCGACATGAACGATTTGACGGTAAGGTTACCTCTCGAGGTGACGTGAATCGGCCACCAAGATGTTTTCTTGTGGGGTGTCCTGAAGCCACAGGTCTCTGCGAATAAGCCACAATCGATCGATGGCCTTAAGGAAAAAGTCATTGAAAATTCGACCACTCGAATCCGTGCTACCGTAAAAACCCAAGGCGGATATTTGAACATACATGGGCTTTCAAACAAAAAAAGAATTTTGATAATACCTCACACACAGCTTGTTTTATTCCATTTAAACATCTACCCGCCCTTATGGGATGACTGGTTCTAATTCATAGTTTTCCATTAATTGGTTTTATCGGTGATCGGTAATGTAGTTCATTTGTCCCTCCCTCGGGAGTTACTTCTTCAAGGGGTTAAGGGAGATAAACAGAGCCTTCGACAGAAAATGAAATAAAATTGCCGATAGTTTGCTGTTATCCGCACCGTCGGTAATGTCGTGCAAATGCATTTTTTGGCTTATCTCTAAAAACCAACGGTGCTTAGAGACTAATAAATAATGAATCAAAAACCGTTGAGAGCAGGCTTGTCCAGTGCATCATTCGACAATAAACTTCCTGTCTGCCCTCCGCTTCTCCATCGCTCCATTAAATCTTCAAGGTCTAATCTTAAGTCAAATGTCAGCTAATAATTAATCAAATTAATTTGATAGAAAAAGAATGTCAAAAAAAACCTATGTCACAGCCACATAAATAGATGCGGACATTTCGTGTCTAAAAATACCCACAAACCAAAAGGAATCTATCCCTAGTGCTCGATCGTGTGCCAGCGGTCGTTCGGCTACACCGCAAACAGATTGGCCGAAATATATTTACTTAAATTCCGAAATCGGTTGAAGGAATGTCCACCAATTAATAGACTGTTGACCTATATTCGCTCCATGGTTCCTTGTTTTTTTTTCGAAAAGGAATGTTAGCAAAATGCACTTTCCGTGTCACGTCAGCAAGTCTGATAGGCGAGCTCGATGTGCAATACATTTCGAAATTAATCTTTTTTCCAGAAAACTGTTTTCTTCTGTGTACGGCAGCCTACGCTACAATTCGTACTGTGTGGGACAGAAATGGAGCACCACTCCAGCTGCAGCGGTAGTGGATCTACTCTCGGCAATTGGAGATGTCGACAAAAATAACCAACATCCACCGTGGTCGCTGTGGACAGACACCACTTGCCTGAATTGGTAGTGTCTAAAGGTCGTTTCATAGATATGGACGCATCTATTTTGCACGTATTTTTTTCTTCCTGTGCAATTCATCTCTTGTCGTTGTGTCGGCACGAACACTCTCTGATTGAATAGGTCATCATTCAATTAAGTGCCCATTAATGGCACACATAGCTGTGTGTGATCCAGACTCTCTCGCTGACCGATGCGAGGTAGATGACTGTAAGAGTTTACTGTGAACGCAGCGCACTTGGTTTATCATATATGTGAATTCATTGGTTCTGGGGATCGTAAGCATTACAACAGACCCAAGCGCACATGAAATTGGAACGCTGAATGTTTTAAGCAGCTCACGTCATTGCAAAAGCTCCTTAGTCGCCATTAAATCACCAATTAAACCTGAAAGCAGCTGTGATCGAACAATGCATCCATTCGCACCTCGTGATTATGACAGTAATTAAATGCAAATGAGCTACCAACACAGTAACGAAAAGCCTATAATGGGCTATGATTGGAACGTGCTTTGAGAGATTTTTCATAGAACATCCAACTGCCCACGATCTTGTAGTGCTGCACGCATCGTGACAAATCTAAATCTATTCCCGCCTTCTCGGATTACATTCAAGTAGACGATAAACGAGTTTCTAGTTAAAGAGGCGAGAAAAAGGGAAGGGAAATTACACAATTTCCTTTTCGCAATGTAATCACAACGACCGAACGAGGCGGCGCGACATAATGCAGAGCACAGATGGCAGGGAAAAGTCTTGAAATGATCATACGTGCGAGTTATGCCAGCAATGATGTCTTAATCAAGACGAATCAGTGTTGGCTTCATGATATGGATCACTTTCGGGGGAGGAGGATCAAGGATCTTAAGTATGTCATATGAAAATGCCGCTTAAGCGGATCGACACTGGTGCTGAAAAGACAGGCGCGAGTGTTGACAGATTCATTTTCAAGATATTCATTTGTTGTGGTAATCAAACGATCGCTCGCTTACTCGGTCATTCACGTCAGTAATGCAGTTGCAATTACGCTAACTTGGAAATGCTGATTCTGCCTTGTTAAAAGTCAGTAGATCGAGCCCATGACCAAGTCATTTATTCATAGAAAAAGAAGAATTGAATACACTCCTTCGACTGGTCGATAAAGTGGTGCATTTAAATGTTCGTAGTTAGTTTCTCTCAAGGCAGCTATCCTGGACCCTAACTTTTTTTTTGCCATACTAATGTAATTTTCAGAGGGATTGGACCCGGTCATACAGGATAAAGCTGCTCTGGACCTGGCAGGATGGCAGCAAAAATCCTTGTCACTGCTCACGTCAAGTTGACATACAACCTCCTTGCGGCTCTATCTGGATAACCTCCCCAACAACTGTATGCAAGAGGGCGCCATATCAACCCAACCAGGTTGGCGGTTGTGCGGGGGACTAACACGTAAAAAACCTATAAATGGATTAGCTCGGATGTACGGACGAATTCACGACGACGACTACACGGAACGAATAAAAAACATGAGCTGCGAGTATGCTCCTGGAATATCCGAACCCTGTCTGCTCTAGAGGCTGCTCATCAATTGGAAAACATCCTCACGCATAACGAGGATATTACTGCGATCCAGGAAAAAAAGTTATCGAGTTTAAACCAATAAGCGATCGCCTGGGTGTGATTCGCATCCAAGGGGGATTCTACAACATCAGTTTTATATGTGCACACACGCCTACTGAAAAAGCTTAAGACCTCACCAAAGAGGATTTCTATGACCCCTCAGATGGTGCCTACGAAGCCTGTCCGGAGTATGATGTTGAAATTGTATGTGTCAGGGACGTAAATTCCAAAATCAGTAAGGAAGACATCTTTTGCGGAGTAATTGGAAAGCACAGCCCTTATGGAACGACAGCAGATAACAGCTTCCGATTCACGGTGTTGCGACAACTCATAATATGGTGGTAAGAAGCACAAGATTCACTCGCGAGAAAATCCACACAGCTACCTGGCGGTCTCCGGACGGTGGAATTGTCGATCAAATCGGCCATGTGCTCATTAAGGCCAGGCACTCGTCAAACATCCTAGATGTGCGAACATTTAGGGAGGCGGACGTCAACTCTGATCCTCGATTATCCAAAGCCAGAAAGTCACACCAACACACCAAAGTCTGCTTTGACATTGGACGCGTGAACACCCCGGTGATTGCCAGAGTCTACAGAGAGCAACTAGATGAAAGACTCTCCAATATAACTACGTCAAATGATTATGTCAACAATAAGAGTTGTACTGCCGCTCAGCCATCCAGGAAGATATTACCTTAGGCTACCGACCACTGCCGTCAAGAAACCCGTGGTATGATGGCGAGTGTAAGCAAAACAATGAAGCAGTACTACAGTACTACAGCGGAAAATAAGTGCAACGCATGAAGAGTGCCGCGTCAGAAGAAAGGAGGAAAATAAAATACTGGGACTAAAGAAAAGGAATCACGCAGCCTCCCAGCTCAAGGATATCGAAGAGTCCCGCGATCGACATAAGGGCCTTTTACAAAAAAAAACCAAAAGCCCGGTAACAGGTTACAGAAATGGCACGCAGGCTCTGCGAAATGGCGAGGGTAATCTTGTCACTGACCCGCAGGAAATGGTGAACGCGTTCAAGCAACACTTCCAAATCCTGCTTAAAGATCAGGGAATAGAGATAGTGGTAGGGAGCGAAAAAATCTCAACTCCAGGAAACGAAGGAGTCTTCCCACCTAGAAGTCAAAAGCTGAAGAACAAAAAAGCCGCAGATTCGATGGTCTACCATCGGAGCTTTCCATGGTTGGTGACAATGTTTTGGTATGAAAAATGCACCAGATCATCAGCGGAATTTGGAAAAATGAAAGTTGGGTGGTGGGTAACGGGTTGGTTTTTGCTCGACAGGGTGTGCTTGGTTTTCTCTTCATTTACCTTCACACAACTCGCCTCGCCGGAATATCAGCTCTACTTAACCCATTCTCAGAAACGATAATCATCATCAATATCTATTTGTGCGCCAACTACCAAGGTATATCCTACAAGGCACACCGGATTTCGGCAAGGCGATAGGGTGTCATTTGACTTTCTCAATCTGGTTCTAGAATAGATAGCGGCGAGGGCAGGTGTTAACACGGAGGGCACCCTCTTCTACAAGTCGGATACGCAGACGATATGGATATTATCGCGTGATCCCAACGTGATGTTCTAAAAGCCTTCAGAGCGATTGAAGAATCGGCGAGGCGAGTTGTGTGAAGGTAAATGAAGAGAAAACCAAGCACACCCTGTCGAGCAAAAACCAACCCGTTACCCACCACCCAACATTCAACAGATTCAATTTCGAGGTAGTTAATGAGTTTGTCTACCTCGGGAGAAACGTGAACTCCACTCCACAAACGATACAAACGTGTTTGCCACCCAACCTGGACGGGGTGCAGATGGTTTGTGTCTAGGATATTCGTTCACTACTCTCTGGTGGTAGTTGTCATAGGATTCGAGAGATTAGACTGAATTTTGCTGCATAGGTTGTAGTTCACAGTAACTTATTGCACACACAGAGTATGAAATTTGAAGTGATCTTATACTGCGAGCTGCCTTCATCAGCATTTTTTTTTCATCTTTCATTCACAAATGATGTTGTTGCACAGTTTTTCCGTATAAGGATTGTTCTTGGTTACAGACTTTCCGCCCAACAGCCGCTGATGTTTACATTGCACCACATCCACCACCATAAAGTACCAAGTATCGAGAAGGAGAGGGAAACCGAACCTCCGCCATAAGGACCAAGTGATTAAGAAAGGACTGAAACAGCATGCCCGTCGAGGATGGAAGGCAGTTTAGGCTCTGGCTCACACTCTCAATGGGTCGTTAGACTGAGAAGTAAGTAAGCAAGTAAGTGAGTTATGTAGTTTTCGGTTTTGTAATATAATATTCCTCACTGGCGCCAGAGAGAAACCCATCACCGTAGCCCACATCAATATTATTGCAACACAACTTGTCATCGCCACTGTCACTTAATGCAGTCGTACCCGTCGTCCGAGTAATAAACTCCATCCTCCTTTGCATCGTAAACATTTTATCTCATTAGAACTACCACATCGTTGCCGGGCATTTTAACATCATTATCTCACCATTCATCTCTCCTCAATGAGTAATCACGTTTCGAGAATTGTGACAAAAGCAATTCAAGTTTCGAGATTTAAAACCCAAGATTCCCTGCTAAAGCAACTCGACTATACTGTTCATCTCACGTTACTCTCATTTACATACGATGCTTGCCGACACTTTCGCATCGAGTCGGTGAGGCAAGCTAAACGTCAAGACCGATCGCGGTTCATTCTCTTAACTAGTAATGACACGGTGAATTGATTCCACCGCTCTCTATGTATCTTTGAATTTGCTATGTTGTATGGGTGGCAAAAATTAAGTCTTGCGGTCGTTCTCGGCCGCGCGATCACAATCGCTCGTTACTGGACATGTGGTGAGCTAATTCTGAGCTCTGACGCTCTACAGGCACTCGCGCTCGCTGGTGTAAATGTAAATAAATTGCTCGCAAACATAATTGGTTAAACAAGCAAAAGTTCGAGATAATAAATATCTAGAACATAATGAAATGAACACAATGAAAATAATATTCAAACAAGAGGAGCGTAGAAAGAGGTACGAGCATCTATGAGTTAATTTTAAATAATTTCCGCAGTTGGTGGCGGAATTGTTTATTATTGAATCTCGCATCTCGAAAGTCAATCTGTCGCTGTCACCCAGTTGGGATACACGCTCGTATGCTCAAACTCACAGTTGCTTTAGTGATCTAGATCTTTTAATTTCGAATGACATATGAATTCGTCGCATAGATACATGTGTATTCCCTCGTGTCTCTTACGAAAGAGGTGAGGAATTAACATAGTTGATCCATAACATGCTTTACCGCTGTCATTGCGTTCTTTGCATACAAATCGACACTTTACGGTGATTTAGCAGTTAGTTTGTTCATATGTAAACTGTTTCGAACCGTGGTCGCGCATGTAAACATTTACACAATGTCCATAAGTCAAGTGACGTGCTGTTTGGATAAGAGTGTCATAAAATATGGCGGTAGTTGGGCACAGACTCTTGCGGCTTTGTTTGGATTTAGAGGACATAAACAACGAGTTAATCGACGATTAACTGAATAGATTTATAGCTATGTTAGAGGGGGCACGTGTGAGTGAGGGACAGTTTTCGCAACTCGAAATACTGAGGGATCAAGCTGTGGAATAATGCGTGTCATCTCGGTTTATAGCTTACAATTGCATGCATTAGATGATCCAATTTGGGGTTATGAAAATGAATTTAAATTAAACGCATTTACGATTAAGATTTGGATCAATTTTTTTATCTCAGTAGATTACTTAGATCTTACCATTAAGAGTGGAATCTAATAGAATTAAATTGCCCACACGATTGTTCTTGCCGGACTCGATTCCGACAAGGTAATTTTCGACAACTTCTCGACATATATCGACTAATAACCAGGCGAATATTCGTCTTCAGAGCGTAAAGAGTTTGTAGATTGTGCGTGTAAGCATTTTGCATAGCTTGACAAAAAGAAATTCAATGATGACAGATCACACGATGTTGCGGGCCAGTACACATCACCAAAACGGAAAATAGCTCACCCAAGAAGTTTTTCGTGCAATAAAGATAAAACAAGTCCTGTTGTGTGGGATGTGACATCCTCTTCAAACCGCATGTCTTCGAGATCCATGTGGTAAAAAAAAATCGGTTAGCATATGAGAATAGCCATGAGAATTGACGGTGACGGTTACACCTTTTTCATTTTCGAAAAGGTTTGGACCGATGACACCACCACCACCACGAAACCAAATTGCACACCATACAATGACCAAACGCTGGTCTTCTGCACTTTTCCCGGTCAGTTGGTTCTTGAGTGAGTTGAATGAGGCACTCTATAAGGTATTATGGGCGGTAAGACAAGCCCAAAATGCTACGCTCGTCGTGAAATCGATCTTGGATCTTCTTCAATGACAGTCATATTTTTGCCGAGCGTGTATTTCGATGATGGATAGCCTAATTCCTTCGAATTTTTTTTACAGATTGCCTATAGTATGCTCAGATGGGCGATAATGTCGCACATAATGTACTCGTAATGTGTGAAATTTATCTACTACAGAATCACTATTTTTGAAGTAAGTTTTCGGAACTTTATCGCCTTCAGCGATTGTTAAGCGAACCATATTTTAAAATGGTGGATCTTAGTCTCAACATATACAGTATCAAGTGACAGTTAGGTTTCCCGTGGTTGATTTAACAGGAGATGTCACATTAGGACCAGGAATTGGATATCTGTAATATGAGATTGTAAAGGCTAACAAAGGCCTCGTAGGAGTAACATCTGCCCATCGGATGTTGGCTCCACAAAAAGCGAGAAGAGCCACCGCAGACGAACACCTTGGGGCTGTGTTAGCAAGTCCTACCTCCACCTCCCCGCGGTGCCATCTGGAGGCTCCCTTTGGGAGTTCCTAACGAGGAAGGGCGAATGGTGATTTTCCCGCGCCAGAAAATCGAATCAGTCGGTTGGGCTACGGCTTAATGAGCCGTATTCGTTAAGAAACCGAATCACTCCAAAACAACCACAATCTTCGGATAAGGATGGATACACTGTTGGTCGTCAACGGCAAACGTAAAACAAAAAAAGGACAATGAACTTCGGCTCTACACGTGGAATGTGAGGTCCCTTAAAAGACCACGTGCAGCTGATGAACTCGCGGAGGCCCTTGACTGCTACAAAGCTACAAGCAGACATTACCGCAATCCAGGAAATGCGGTGGAATGGGCCGGGCAAAAGGACGATGAAAAACTGCGACCTCTACTACGGCGATTGCTGTAGAAAGGGAAGACAACGCTTATTCGGATGTGAATCTGTTGTGCGAGGCAGACTTAGGCAAAAAGTCTTGAGCTTTAAATTCATAATCGAGCGCCTCATAGTAATCCGCATCAAGGCTAAATTCTCAACATTAACCTGATTTGCGCCCACGACAGAGGACAGGGATGACAACAGCAAAATTGACTTTTATGATCTCCTAGAAAGAACATATGATCAATGCCAATTCTAGGAGATTTTAATGCATACCTGGGAAAAGAAGAAATTTTTGCTAGAGTCATCGGAAAACACACGACCTACACATCCGGGAACGTACTCAGGCTCGTGGACCTTGCCTCAGGGCGGAACCTCTTTGAAATGAGTACGCGGTTCCCACACCTCAACATCCATAAAAGGACCTGGCGGTCCCCTGATCAATCAGCCGTCAACCAGCTTGATCACATTGCGATCAATACACGTCCAGTATTCTCGATGTCCGAACCTTCCGGGGAGCCAACATCGATTCGGATCACTACCTTGTTGTAGCCAAGGTAAGAACACGGATATCGAAAAACAACGGAGTCGAGAAAGTACACCCCCAGTCTCCCAAAACTCTATGAAAGTTCGACACCGCCTGCATTGACAATAGAAGAAGACTGGAAACGTTGTCAAAAAGCCATCAAAAAAGCTGCCACTGATGTGCTGGGTTTTACCACACCATCCAGGAAAAACGACGAGTGCAGACAGGCAAACAAAACGCCTACAAGGCGATGCTGCTTCGAAGAACGAGAGCTGCTCGTGAGCTCTATGAACAGAAAAAGAGGGAATAGAACCGGCTTCTCAGAAAGAAAAAGAAAGAGCATGAGAAGCTTTCGCGGATGGAAAGGTGCTACAGCAGGTATCCAGTAGTTATCCAGTGGATATAAATTTCGAACTGAAGCTTGTCGGGACTAAAATGGACAACTAGTATTAGAATCGCAGTCGATGGTGAGAATTTGGAAGAATCATTTCTGCAGACTGTTAAACGGCGACGAGGACCCAGAACTGATTAAGGCAGCTGGGGATGATCTGGTAGAACGCATGCATCAGCTCATCTGTAAGACTTGGTCGAAGGAAAGCATACCCGATGAGTGGAATCCCAGTGCCCGATCCATAAGAAAGGAGACTCCTTTTACTGTGCCAACTCTAGAGGGATAAATCTCCTTAACATCGCTTACAAAATCTTCTCTGCCGTTTTGTGTGAACGCCTGAAAGCGTTCGTCAACAACCTGATAGGTCCATATAAGTGTGGTTTCAGGCCTGGAAAGTCCACAGTAGACCAAATCTTCACAGTGCGGCAGATCCTGGAAAAGACATAAGAAATGCAGATCGACACTCAGCACCTATTCGTCGACTACAAGGCAGCATATGACAGCGTGCATAGACACGAGCTATACAAAACCATGTCTAGTTTTGACATCCCTACCAAGCTCGTTAGATTATGTAGGATGACGATGGAGAACTCTCGCTGCTCCGTCAAAGTCGGCAACGAACTCACCGCGACCTTCAATGTCAAAAAAGGGGTTATGCAAGGCGACGCGCTGCACGATCTTCCAAAAGTCCTTCAACTGCTGGCTTACGTGGGTGTATTGACGTGATTGGTCGAATACAGTGAGCCGTCAATGTAGCATTTGCTGGCATTGAAGTAGAAGCGGCTAAATGGGTCTAGCAGTAAATGAGAGCAAAACGAAGTACATGTTGTCATCAAGAAAAGACGTACAACATCGACGTCGCAATGACCAGCATGAACTTCGAGGTAGTCAAGGACTTCGTCTACCTCGGCTCCGCAGTAAATAGGGACAACAACGTCGGTACCGAGATCAAACGCAGAATCACTCTTGCCAATCACTGTTTCTCTGGGCTCTCTCTCAAAAGACCAAGTTGGCATGGTCGCAGCTAAAAGCGGATGAGGAATCCCTTGGTCTTTTCGAGAGAAAAGTTCTGCGTGCGATCTTTGGTCCTGTTTGCGTTGCTGGCATCTGGAGTAAATGACTCAATCACGAATTATATGGGCTGTACGGCGGCATATGCCTGGTAAGGCGTCTACGGATACAACGCTTAAGATGGCTAGACCATGTAGAGCGTATGAACAACACAGCTCCGGCCCGAAGAGTCTTTGAATCCGAGCCATTGGGATAACGCAACAGAGGACGCATTCTACTCTAATGGCGCACACAAGTGGTTAAGGACCTGAACCAACGTGGTGTGCGAAATTGGAGAAGGATGGCAGGAGACCGCGCCGACTGGAGATGCTTGTTGGTTGAGGTCCAAGCCCACACCGGGCTGTAGCGCCATCAAAAGAAGAAAGAAGAAGAAGAAGAAGAAGAAGAATATGAGATTGAAGGGCTGATGGACAAATGACTGCTGATTTTAGAACGCAGTCTCCCGATAAAAACCCAGTCTTTTGATATCGTCTATCTTGAATTTAAAATTCGGTATTGTTTTTAAATGTTTATTCAAGAGTTCCTGCCCTGCAATTGTCGTAGTCCTTAATTGGGTTCCTCAGAGGGGCCCTTTCGGGCTTAAAGTCCGGCAATTTCGTCGCCACTAAAACAAATTGTGTTTCTTTGCTAGACAATGCACGACATAATAGCAGTCCTTAACAAATTTTTAATGCACACCACGTGAGCTCAGCATTTTGATTGTAGCACATGTGTAGATGGCGAATAGGTATGCTTGGAAGACATTGGGGAACACTCCCAGTGCCTTTAAGACTATTCGATTTGGGCCAAAAATATCATCGCCATCGCCTGATTCCATCATCAAGCCATTTGTGTACCATCTAAGACCTTTGACGTTGTTTTAGGGAATTAACACTCTCATAGGTTAAACGGACTTGGATCAATATCACCAATTTTCAAAGGTAAAGGACCTCTGAACCGTGCGTACCATTTCCAACTCGAGAAGTTCATGAACAACGGACATCTGACTCCATAGTCTGCATGTTGAAGCAATTTAAACCGAAGCTGCCTTTTGCGTGTGAAGTGGAGTAAGCGCTAACAGAGCCCTTGGAATGCTGTGGCGCTTGTTATACGGAAGTTCGGCAGTCTCTAGTGTGGTGATTTGATTTTTCTGCTCGTTCTTTTTTTCAACATAGCACAGAGGTATAGCTGGTATTAGGTCTACCTATCGCGGTACAGAATCAGGTGGTAACTTGAGGTTTCAATTTTCATCGCATCGGTTTGCTTACTTGGTTATTTATAAGAAGTTCCATTTGAGTTTACAATCAAGAGTCATAATCGTACATATGTAGATATGTATTACCAAATTACGTGACAAATAAAACTAGTTCGTATACACACAACCATAGACATCTCTCTAAAAGCGACAGATTCGAACTCTAGAAACCTTGACGTTTAAGAATATGTAAAAATGCTTAATTCGAAAAACTGCGGATCGTATCAAGCCACATGTGACCTCGTTGACAGCTGACAACAGGCTATCAGTTTGACTATTAATGTTTTACGAAAACAAAACAGATAACGATGGCTACCTAGGTAAGGTGAAAAGTTATCGGACTAACACTGATGGTGTTCCAATCAGCAAAATTGTATGTTTCCTGCCTGGGTGCACGTGTCATTAATTCCGAAGCAAAATAGCAGTTCGATCAGTGGGTGGAAGCCCGTGGTTCAGCGCCAAAGAAAGAGAAATCAGTCGCATCTACTGGAAAGATCATTGCTAGCGTGGGGGATCCTGTTAATTGATTACCTTGCAAAAGACAGAAAAACTACAGACGAATATTACTCAATCTTCTTGAGAGCCAACATTTTCGAGAAGAGACAACGCACCTTTACACAGAGATACGTTGGCCACGGGAAAACTGCCGTACGGGTACGATTTGCTCGGCAATCCTCTTTTTTCTCCTGACTTGGCACTCTCAAACTTCCATCTAACTATTCCCAAACTTAATTTTGGGTTCGCGCAGGTTCGAGTTACGCTTTGCGGTGTTTGGCACACAACCTGGACGGTGTGCAGATGGTTTGTGTCGAAGATATTTGTTCACTACTCTCCGGTGGTTGTCCTAGAAAGGATTCGAGAGATTCGACTGAATTTTGTCGCATTGGTTGTAGTTCACAGTAACTTAATTTATTTCCATGTCATTAAGGTGTTATGCACACATAAAGTATGAATTTTGAAATGATGCGAATGTTATGCCTTCGTCAGCACTTATTTGATCATCTTCCATTCACAACTGATGTTGTTGCACAGTATAGGAATTGTTCTTGACTATGAACGAGAGCTCCAGAGTAGTGCCTATTTTGGCTAGCTCGTCTGCTTCACAATTACCTGACCAATTTTGATTTTATTATTGGTGATTCGAGTGGTTTTATTGCCCCTTGGCTATCTGTGTAGATGATGATGTCTCACAGACAGCCAGTCGGCGGCCTCACGAATTGCCGTCAATTCAGCTTGGAATATGCTGCAGTGGTTTGGTAGTCTAAATGATTGGCTAATTTGTAGGGTCGGGGCAGATACACCGGCACCCACACCATTGCCTGTCCTGGACCCTTCTGTGTATATTTTCAATGCAGAGCCTTTTCTTGGAAATTCATTCCCTTCCCATTATCGTCGGTTGGGAATTGTTGTTTTATAGAGAGTCTTGAAGTCAAGGGTCGGGATTATTAGATTATTGCTTTGGCGTAGAATACCAGCGTGCCCTATTTAAAAAAAACTTCCAATGAGCCTATTCCTTAAATCGCAGGGCCGATTTCTTTGCCTTTTCCTTGCCAAAGAGATCCAAGAGGACTAGATGAAGCATTGTTTCGAGGACTGCAGTGGGGGTTGTTCGCAGTGCCGCGGTCATAGCTCGGTCATTCCTTGAACTCTACTTAGAAGTTTGGCATAGTTAAATCTGGACAGTGCCGACCACCAAACTAAGCAGCCGGACATTAATATAGGTCTAACAACCGCGGTTTACAGCCAGTGGGCAATAAGGAGTTTGATACCCTATCTGGAGCCAAGTTGTTGGTTTTTTGATAGTTACGTTCTTCCGCATTCCATTTCTAGTTGAGCTTCCTGTCGGGTATCACGCCATGGTACTTGGCATGGTCTGCGAGTGAGTCCCATTGAGTTTTGGTGGAGTGATTTGAGGAATGTGAATGTGATTCTTGTGAATAAAATTCGCTCCGTTTTGGAGGGATTTATTGCTAACCGGCAGTTCTCTGCCCATTTGACCAGTTTGCCTAGGTGTGTTTCCATCAAATTTCTGATTGTGGGGAGATGTTTCGATGTTTCTCGCTGATTGCTAGTGCAATATTGTCTGCATACGCAATGATTTTGCGTCCGCTGTCCTCCAGGGATAGGAGTATTTCGCCCACAATTGCGGTGATAGTACTCCTCCTTGTGGTGTGCCACGTTTTACTGCCATTTTTGTGTGGTAGCAGCCGAAAGCATTTGCTTGATTCAAACTATTATATTATCATTAACCTCGGCATTAGTGATGGCTTGTGATTTTATGATGTTGAAAGCTCCTTCAATATCGAGGAAGGCAATCATGGTGAATTCGTTGTTGGAAAGTGATTTTTCAACTGTTCCAATTATCGTGTGAAGAGCTGTGTCTACTGATTTCCCTTTACGATAAGCATGTTGCGATTTCTAAAACATACTTTTTTGTAGGTACAGGTCCACGAGCCTTTCGTAAGAAGAAAGGAAGAAAGACTGATATGTCAGTAGTCTTTTGCAGTTTTGTGGAAGGTTTTTCTGCTCTTGGTATAAATCCGAAGAAAAACAAAAATTTTGGAGAAATGGCGATTTATTTTTCAATATAGTCTCCTTTTAGCTCGATACACTTAACCCAGTGATGCTCCAACTTCTTTAAAATACGTTTTCTCGAGGTCTGCAAAGTAGACCTCCGTGGTGGCGATGACCTCCTCATTCGACTGAAATTTCTGCCCGGCGAGTGACTTTTTCAAGTTTGGACACAAAAAAAAGTCGCACGGAGCCAAATCTGGAGAATAAGGTGGATGAGGCAGCAACCCAATTCGAACAATTTGGCCGTGGCGAGGGCGGAGGTGTGAGCCGGTGCGTTATCATGGTGGAAGAGCAGTTTATTCTTCGCCAAGTGGGGCAGTTTTTTCTTCAATTCGGCGTCGAATCGGCCCAATAATTTGGCATAGTACAACCCTGTGACCGTTTTGCCCTTCTCCAGGTAGTCGATGTGGATCACACCTTGTGAATCCCAGAAAACAGTGGCCGTCACTTTTCCGGCCGATGGGACAGTCTTCGCCTTCTTCGGAGCACGTTCGCCGGGTGAAGTCCACTGTTTCGACTGTTCCTTGGTCTCTGGTGTGTACCAGTGGATCCATGTTTCGTCGAATGTCACGAAACGACGCAGAAACTCTTTCGGATTGCGCTTAAACAGCGTCAAACACTGCTCTGAAGTGGTCTCACGGTTGCGCTTGCTGTCCGGAGTGAGCAAACGCGATAGCTTTCTCGCACCGATAGCTTTCTCATGCCCAACATTTCATGCTCGATCTTTTGAAATGCCTACTGTCTCATCTATCTCGCGCACTTTCAATTGACGGTCTGCCAATACGAGATCGTGGATTTTTGTCACGTTATCCTCCGTGGTAGCCGTTTTCGGGGCACCTGGATGTGGCTCATCAAAAGCCGACGTCCGACAACGTTGAAACTCTTCAAACCAATTTTTGATGGTCCCCATCGAAGGAGAAGATTCACCGTACACAGCATCCAAACACTCTTTGATTTCGCTGCGCGATTTCCCTTCCAAAAATAAGAATCGAATCACCGACCGATATTGCTCTTTTTCCATTTTTCTAAAATCCGCGGACACTCCCGCTTCCACACGCGGTCAAAACAAAACTACGAATCCGATCCGGCTGACAGTAGCCGTCTACTAGAATGTACTATACGATAATAAGTTGCTCTTGCGATACTGGCGCCATCTGGCGGTGAGGCTAAGTACTTATCGGACCACCCTCGTATGATCTCAATTAGAACAATCGATTGAGAGATAGGAATGAAATTTAGAATCTTATGTACCTTGGTTAAGGATTTTATGGCAAACAAGAGTTGAAAAACACCAGATTCGCGTGGAAAGAGCCCCCAAAAAATATGAAGCGAGGAAGCTTTTAATTTTCCATTACGCCCTGTTTGCGTACATGTACATGAAGTATAGCCCTCAAAAATAATTTTTGGAAAAATGTATTTCCTTTGGTATTCTTGGGAAGTCAAAGCTTAACACAAGCCAAAAAAAAAACTATACCGCTCACTGTGTCAACCCTTACTATCTAAAACTCGTTTCTGCCCACTGTGTGAGAATTTTGTCAACTGCCATTCATTATCACCAGCTCCACGAAATTCCAATTCCCAAAAACTCAAGGTTAATTTCAGCTAGAAATCAAGCAAAGTCGCTGAGAGAGACGTTAAAGCACAGATATCTGGAAAACAAAACGAAGGACTGACTTTGGCAACACACTGAACCTGGTATGGACTGCCTTCGCATCTTCACAGATGGCTCCAGGACTGGGCAGGGGTCCGGCCCTGGAGTTTTCTTTGAACTCGAGAACATTCGACTACATTTCTCTTTAGGAAAATATGCGTCTGTCTTTTTATCAAAGATTTACGCAATCCTCATGGCCATGCACTATGCTGTGAAGCACAGGTAACTCAAAGCTGTGTCCAACCCTCTATCCAACTCCAAATTAGTGCTTGAACTCAAGACCTTTTTGAACAAAGTCGGAAGACTAAATTCACTAAGGCTTGTATGGGTTCCAGGTCACTCTGGGATCCCAGGAAATAAGATCTCCGATGGACTTGCTAGAAGGGGCTCAGAGGAGAGTTTCTCAAGACCTAAATCCCCCTTAGGTATACCTGCTTCCACGGTCAAATCCGACATCAACGACTGAGTCTTTAATACACATAGTCGTAGATGGAGGGAATATCCCGAATACAGGATGACTAAGCCCGTACGCCCTAATGTCTGCAAGAAGTCCGCAACATTTTTCTTATCCTTAAGGAGAAATGATTGCAGAAGGCTTGCGGACGTCTTTACGGGCCATTACACTTTTGCCAAGCATCACTACGTGCTTGGCATCACTGAGATGCCTACCCGTGTCGCATATTGCGAGGAAAGTGCCGCCTTCGCTCGCGCACGGTGGCGCACCCTTGGGGTAGTACAGTGTCTGTCTGGTAGTACAATGGACCAATATTTGTGACTGAGTGCTCCAACAGTTAGTAGAAGCCTCCAAAAAAAAAAAAAAAAAACCTCCACAATCTCAATTACGTTGCAAACGTCAAAATGAATTTACAGTGATTTTTCTCAAGGGGAACGAAGATGGTCATTGACAACCAAGAGTCAGGTAAAAAGTCACACAAGTTAAATTTTTCTGGTCCCGGATTGGGTCAAGATTTGTTTCTAAATACGTCTTAATCATCGTAGCAACCATAGTCCTAGAATTTCTCAAAATAATTGCATGAAAGACAAAAACCAACGCGGCCGACACCCTTAGTCTGAACCGTTCCACCCTGTCAACACTCATTTAGCGCAACTTCCTCATCACTTTCTTTCTTCAACTCTTTCATTTTCTTTTTCCCCTTCTTACTCTGCATACGGGTCAACCACCCCTCACTTGCGACCTCTCAACAAGATAATTAAAGCCGACTTCTCGGATAAAACAATCCCGACGCATGCATACGACACACAAAATCAGTTGCTTTCCTTATTATTTGTTTTTCTCTGGTTTTTCTTTACTTTCTTATCAAGAACCGGAACCTCTTTTGAAAGTCTGAACAGTTGTATGTGTAGAACGGGGGTAAGCAATTAGTTTGCGACAGCAAACAACGAAAGCCACGTGTAATTTCTTAAACTCACCGGGAGAACTAATAAGTCCTTGGCTGGGCTACCAAATTAAACCGCATTGCAAATGCCTTCAAGTGCATAGATACACAGACTTGAACTCATACCTAACCTCCGTATATCGAGAGAGGGAAAACGGTGAGACGACTGGTGTCGGATAGCACCTCATTAAACGTGCGTCTTTTTCCATTTCCGTCATAGGGATCTGGGATTTTATCTGTATGCCCTGGTCTCATTGTTGTATGATAAGATGCACCACTCCCGCCTATTCGTCAAACCTACGAGTATACATCCACACATGTGTGGTGATATGTGCAATGTAGGAGGCCAGTTGGGATTGTCGAGCGCCATTAAGGGCTTCCGTCATTAATCCATACATAGAAGTGTAGGCGGCATAGAGCAGGACCGGCATTGAAGGGAACTGTGTTGAGAGATGATATTGAAGGGGGCGAATGGTGTGGATTGCGTCTAATGTACGCGAGATATTCTTTATCTGAAGTGCTGCTGTGTATTTTTGGTTTATCCGTAAAAAGTTGACCCAAATTCGGTCTATGAAGTCGAGAGAGGGATTTTCGTTCTGAAGTGCGCGCCACAAATGCATTACACTGTCAAGTGCATAGAGTTCAGCTTCTGTTGGAATGAGTGATGGAATGAATTAATATCATGGCGGCTGTAGTGCCGCGCTTTTACGTACCATAAGAGAGGGGAGCCATAAACGTATTTGTCTTTTAGAAGCATTTTGACAAAAACAAATCCATTCACAGCGACTCTACTCAGTGTCTTATGGGGTTTATATGTATTCGTCTGCATCAAAGTTGCTTTCAAAAGAGTCCCCATTAGACAGACACTTATGAAAGCGTTTGTTCAAATCCCCGAAACACGCCTAGAACTCGATTTTTAAGCAAGGTTTTAGCTCTCTTGACAATGTTCTTTTAATTGGATCTATGCCTTGCGAAACGACTGCCTTATTTTTTTTTATAACTCGTGCTGGTTCAAGAGTGTACGTAACCTGGACAGGATGCAGATGATTTGTGTCGAAGATGTCCGTTCATTACTCGCCGGGGGTGGTTGTCCTAGATAGGATTTGAGAGATTCGACTGAATTTCCGTTGGTTGCAGTTCACAGTAACTCTTTTGTTTCCATGTCATTAAGGTGTTATATTGGAAATGCGTACACAGAGTATGCATTTTGAAGTGATCTTATGCCGCCGGGTGTTATGCTGTCATCAGCACTTTTTGATCATCTCTCATTCACAACTGATGTTGCACAGTTTTCCATATGGGAATTGTTCTTGACTATGGACGGACTTGAACTACAAACCTTTAGCTCAACAGTCGGTGATGATTACCACTGTAACACGACCACCCCCCCTTTTAGCTATAATAATTGGTATACACATTACGTTGAATAACTTGGCTTAACGAGGGCCCGATAATTGAGAAAATCTAACAAAGAGCATAAGTTCGAGGGTTCCAACATGGGACCAAGGGTCCTTATCTCTGAGGCCCCCTTTAGCTTTAAAAACCTGTAGAGCAACAGATAAGCTACAAACCTTTGTGTAGTTCAATATTCGAAATGCTGTCCTCGAATGCATGCGGTGCACCCTGCTTTCAAATAACGAGGCTCTTGCAACCGAATAGGGGCGGCATGTTTGCTATAAGGGCTATCAGAAGTAGTATTGTGTTACCTGAGTCAACAGGAATGAAATTTTGTTGAAATATCCATCAGATTGGGAGGCAAGGGCTCAGACATACAGGGTAAAGTTGTTGATTGCTCTCAACCTGGCGAGATGCCAGCAACGATCCCTGTTTCAATGTCCGGGTCAAGTTGACATACAGCCTCCTCGGGGCGCCCTCTGGATAGCCTCTTCAACAACGGTCGGGAGGTGAACAAATAAATGTATGCTGCTACAAAACTCCGACCAGACTGGCGATTGTGCGGTGGACCAACAGTCCGCCCACGTAAAAAACCCAAGTTATGAATAAGCTAAATGCCTCGGATCAACGGACGGATACGCGACGACGACACTGCACGAAGAAGGAACACGATTTGCGAATATGCTCCTGGTATGTCAGAACTCTGTACACCCCCGGAGCTGCTCATAAACTGGAAAGAATGCTCACGCAGTACAAGGCGGATATTATTGCGTTCCAGGAAATACGCTGGATAGGAAACGGCATGATGAGGAAAAAAGACTGAGGCATTTATTACAACTGTCACAAAAGATTGCACATATTGGGATGCCGATTTGTCGTGGGAAAGCGGTTACGGTCATTGACTTTAAACCTATAAGTGATCGCCTGGCTGTGATCCGCATCAAAGGCAGATTTTATAACATCAACCTCATATGTGTACACGCCCTTACCGAAGAGGCTGAAGACCACATCAACGAGGACTTCTATGACCTCCTGGACAACGCCTACGGAGCTTGTCCGGAACGTGATGTTAAAATCGGTAAGGAGATCACCTTTAGCGGAGTGATCGGAAAGCACAGCCTACACGATACAACAACAGACTCCGACTCACGGACTTTGCAACAGCTCGTAATGCGGTGATAAGTAGCACAAGATTCCCTCGTCCGAGTAAGTGAATATACACAGCAACCTGGCGATCTACGCGCATGAACACCAATGCTCCAGCTAAGAGGGTCTTCGACTATGAGCCTCCTGGTTCGAGAAGAAGAAAAAGACCGAACTTCCGGTATAAAGACCAAGTAATGGCGGATGTTAGACAACTTGGTCCAGACAACTGGAAGCAGCGTGCCCGGGACCGTCAAGGATCCTCCATTGATCGCTGGCCTGTTAATTAAGCTTTCAGATTAATGCTACATATGCACATACGTTACAATGATCGTTCCAGTCAAATCATGACAGGTCTCAGTGGCCTCACTGCTTGCAAATATAACTGTGGGTTCAAGTGGAGACTACAGACCCGAACATCGATAGCGGCTTTGAGTTGGGGCCCAATAAATTAAGTACAACAAAAAAAACAACTTAGAACCCTAAAGACAGATAGGAAGCTGGAAAACAAGGATTACCATGAAAACCCCGAAGAAGCATCGACATCGAGTACACCAGTCAGCCAGCAACGAATTAGAATAACTATCACGGAGAGAGCTCTACACCGACTAACATTTCTTAAACTAAGAGAGCAGATAAGGGTGCTGATTGCGCTCTGACATGGGCTCTATACATCAACCGATGAGTATACCCATAGAATACATAGGCGCTGTGAATGAGCTCACGACCATTCAGTTCCAGGAGAAAAGTGCCACAGAGGTTATCAGGATACCTCTTCACAAACTTTTCCTTAGCTTAGATTCACTACTGAGGCGAAACCATTAAACCATTAAACAACAAGAAAAGAAGAAGAGGAAAAAGACCATAAAAGACACTCAATCTGTGACTAATAAGGCGGCCAAAAATCCGTACGTTGTGAAGAAAGGTGCGGTGTAAATTGCTACAGTAAGCGCAACTAGCGACGGGACAATTTGGACTAAAATTCCAAATTCGAACACAAACAAGATGAGATCAGCTCACTGGGAACCAAGCTACAATTCCAGGTCGTCTACCTTGAATTTTGCCAAATTTTACCTGGATCTCAGGAATCACAATTCTAAGACTGGTCGGTATGAGCTCAGAATCATGTATCTATAACACAGCCAAGTTTCAGACTCATAGCCACTCGGTGAGTTTGGTTTGATATAACTATGCATAAGTCTTCCCTACCCCAAGGTACCTTTGCAAGGTAGAAGACTAAAAACGAATAATGTTAATGTTCAGTAAAGTGAGGTCGGACGTAAGAGTCATCGAAGCAAGAGAACAGGTCCGTAAAGGTGCGTCAAGGATCAGAAGGATGCTTAAAGGAGAAATGCTCATCGGCTAAGAAGTAGCAGAAATGCTCATACGGCTAGTTTTAATTTTCGTGGGGGCAAACGCCCCCATTTATTGGGCTTAATTCAAACTATCTTAATCTAATCTTAATCTAATCTCACTTACTAATTAGGGAGAACGGGAGAGAGAGGAGGGTGGAATTTTAGGCATCGAGTACTGAGGTTGAAATCGAAGTAAGGATTCGAATTAACACTTCCCAGCATACGAGAAATGGAGCCATAGGCAGTACGGGGGGTGGGTAGATAGAAGAGACGGGGATTTCGTACATTGCGGGGGTTAGTGTTGATAGAGACAGAGTTGTAGAGGGTCGCGCAGTCAATGGTACCTGAAAGGAGCCGATGGATGAAAAGAATGTCAGATACAGTTCTTCTTTCTTCCAACGTGTTCATCTTGATTAGTTTAAGGCGGTCTTGGTAGGGTGGTAAAATCAAAGGATTGCTCTAGGGGAGAGCTCGAAGAGCAAAACGTAGGAATCAGCGTTGGATGCTCTCGATTCTAGAAATGTGGGTTTGTTGGTATGGAGACCACACTTGAGAAGCGTATTCAAGAAGGGGCCGGACAAAGGTTATGTAAAGAGATCGGGTAACGTAAGGGTCCGAGAATTCTTTAGACCATCGCTTCACGAAACCGAGTGCAGAATTAGCTTTAAGGATTATCTCATCGATGTGTGTGCGAAAATTTAGCTCCTGGTCACATAATATGCCAAGATCGCGAATGACTTGAACCGTGGAGTTGGGTTGATTATTGAGGAAGTAGAGACGAGGAGTTGGTTTGATTCGTTTACGTGAAAAGGTAATTGCTTGGCATTTGGAAATGTTAAGCTCCAAGCAATTTTTGGAACACCAGATGGAAAAACAATTGAGATCAGATTGAATAAGGCAAGAGTCATGACTGGAGGAAATGGTCTTGAAGAACTTGGTGTCGTCGGCATATAATGAGATGTGGGAATGTTTGATCACCATTTCAAGATCGTTTATGGTAAGAACGAAAAGAAGTGGACCTAAGTGGCTGCCTTGGGGGACGCCGGAGTAAGCTAAGAAGCGGTTAGAGAAGACAGATCTAAAACGAACACTGTAATAGCGGTTTTCCAGGTAATAAGATATCCACTTCAAAGAAATGGGGTCGAAGCCAAGGGAGGACAATTTGAAGAGTATCAGTCTGTGGTAGATTTTATCGAAGGCTTTATTGAAATCGGTTGAGATAACATCGACTTCTTTGCCGTTCTCTAAGGCTGATAGGGTAAAGGACACAAATTCAACAAGGTTAGTGGTTGTGGATCTGAATTTGAGGAAACCGTGTTGTCTAGCGGAGATTAAAGACTTGCAGCGAAAACTTAGAGTTTCGTACAAAATACTCTCGAAGAGTTTGGGTATATGTGACAGTTTTGCAATGGGACGATAGTTGTTAACAACGTTCTTCGGACCTTGTTTGCGTATAGGGGTGATAAATGAGGTTTTCCATAAGCGGGGGATAGGGATAGAGTGAAGATTTTCGAGAGAGGGAGAGAGATGGTTGAGGAGCATTTTTTTAGAAGTATGGCAGGGAGACCGTCAGGTCCAGGAGTGAATTCATCATTAAATAGATTTAATTTGTTTTCGATGACATGATAATCGACTGTGCGTGGAGGAAATGGGCCAAGGGAAAAATTCGGTAGATAATCGAAGTATGAGAGGTCTGGAGCAAACGAGCCGTTGGCGAAAGACTGTTTAAAAAAGTTGGCGATAATATTAGGGTCATTCGAGGTTTGATCGTGGAAGGAGAGGGAGGTAGGATAGCCATCAGATTTTCTTTTGTACTTAACAAACTTAAAGAAGGACTTAGGATCGTTTATAGTTAAGATTGGTTTGCGTTTCAGTTAAATAGCGTTGATAGAGGGAGTTGTGAAGGGCGGTAAAGTGAAGATAGTTGCCTAGGTAGTTAGAAAAGTCATTAACTATATGGGAGCTACGGAAATTAGGGTACTTGGCTCCGGAGGTGAGGTCAAAGTTAGGAAACGAATTCGGGGCAGGTGATTGGGATGGAGGCGAGGGGATAGTTGCTGGAGTTAGATTAAATGAAACCCGTTGATGTTGGGGTTTTGACGGAGCAGTGGGGGACGGATAAAGGTGAGAAATGGATGGGTCTGTAAAGTTTGGAAAGAGATTTGTTTTTAGGCTCCAGTTATGGTAGGATTTGGGGGCAACTTTGGGATGCTTATTGATATTAGGTTGAGAATTGGTAAGTGGCTTGCTATAAGAGGAGGGTGGAATATGGGAGGTGATAGACTTACGGCTAAAGTTATTATTTTTGTTTATCTTAGGCCTAGTCTTAACTATGTTATTATTCTGGTTTGGGACTCCAGGATCAGGTGATAACCATTTGGATATTTTAAGGTTACCGATGGTGAGGCAGAATCGAAAGGGTTACAGAAAAGCCAAGCATATTTCGATGGGATGACAAATTTGAAGCGGCGTGGGCTATTCCGTTTGTTATGCTGAAGTTCGAGGCACTGCACATCTGTTATTGAATAATGTTGGCGGAAGAAATTCTTTAGCCAAGAGATGTTGGCGTGCGGAGGGGCTCCTTTTAGGTAGAACTCGGAGACGTTAGTATTTTTGAGCTTTTCCAGGCAATTTGCAAGTGCAAGTTATCGGCACTACGGAACTGTTTTTTTGCGAACTCAGACGAATTGTCTACGGCACTGAAAATGTCATCAGTATTTCTCGTAGCCACTTCGAAACGGTTCGAAAGTTTTTTATTACAAACAGCAAGATTGTTCAACGCGGGCGTGATGGTGTCACTAAGACATTTTATGGCTTTCATGACGTGTGATAGCGAAATTTCTTTGCACTCTTCGCACACGAATTTAAAGTTGTTTAGTAGTTCGGTGAGGTAGGTCGTGCATCGTTTTGATAAGCCGATACAGGTAGGATGGAATCTTTACCACATAGCCCACTGCAAATAAGTAAGTCAGCGGTTTTATTTCCGTAGGTAGAGTCGACATTACCACAGCACTTTTCCATTTTTTTTTTGTTTTTAAAGATGAGAGGGCAAGAAGAATTAGGACACGAAGTGGAACGATGAATTAATTGGGTTTATGCGTATGCGGAGTGGCTCGATTGCGTTTGCGTTTGTTTTATTGTTGCTTTATTGTGTTTACGTTTTTGTTATATTTAAGTGACTGGGGATGGAGACAATTGGAAATACGTCCGAATCGACTGGAAGTTAACGTGCTGTGTGAAGTAACAGAAGCAATTTCGGAAAGGCAAAAAGAGCATTAAGCAAAGCCCTAGACCGAATACAAAGATTGAATGCAAAGACATGGGGGAAGACACCTCAAAAGGGGACCTCTGTGAGAACGCCTCTTGGATGCGAGAAAGCACCTTAGGCCGACCTTATATCTCTACCCCCGATACATACACAGTTAGAAGTTGCTCAAAGCAGGAAAACTAAAGATTGGTCGGGTAAGCTGTCGAATCCGACAAAAACTGTTAAAAAAATGCTTCGGATGTCTAGAGTTTGACCACTTAACCAACAGATGCGAGAGTAGACCCCTCCAAATTGTGCAGGAGATGTGAAAGAATTCATCATGCATGTTCCGCGATGAAGATTCCACAATTAAACTTTGTGAGACTACTCAGGCTATTCCGAATCAAACCACGAAAGATGAGAAAGTGATTTCAGTATTGATTACCGAGCCATACAAAATTCTCAATAATACTCGTAATAGCGCCAAGACAGAGGTTGCCGCAACATGGGCATGCGGGAACCACGTGTTTTAAGAAATGTGCGGAGACGCAGAGATTTATACGCACAATTCGTCGACTTTTACAACTGCACACGCACTGACTGGACCGATTTGAAGCGATGTTAAACAACACATCGGCTAGTGAACTGATGACATCATCGGTAGAGTTTTCAACGCGTGGTGTACAGAGTAGGCTGACCAATGTAAGCGAGCGAGAAATATGCAATGGCGTGACAGCGAGGGCTACAACCACAGTGATCATCGGATCATCAACGAAATCGCGAAGGAAAGAATTACACACAGCCTTAGAGTTATAGGCCTCCAACGTAAGGACAATCAGTTTCACAGGAGTTTTGAGGAGATGCTGATCAGCTAATAGACCCGCTGGAACTGTATCATGCCAACTCATCGTTGTACCCTGTGATGTGGCAAAGCCTACAAAAGCAGCAACCTGAAGAGGTGTTCCAAGCTTCTGGTGGAAAATGAAATAAAAACACTCAGGACGCAAAGCCGACATCAACCCATGGGGCATGACCTACAGAATAGCTATAACCAGGGAGACTGATTCAGTAAATAACATGACATGACTGCAGCAATAACATTCTGAGAACCATTGTAGAGTAGCTGAAGGCTCCGAAGGCCACATACTAGTCGGATAATTGCTCGAGAAATAGATGTAGAAATTATCCCAGCCATCACATTGGATGAACCGAAGAGAGCCCTTATTAGAACAGGAGAAGAAAACAAACCCTATTCATTGCACCTCTGTAAAAATGTAAAGAGCTGCCACAACTAGTACTTCTAATAAAAGAAATAAAATAAAGGGAACTCGGCGAACTATCGTCAAATCGCCCTATATAGCAGAAAGGTTGGAAATAATATTCGACAGATTGCAGAGCAGTCCGGAGCTTTATCAAATCATCAGAATAACTTCGGATTATCGCACTGTACCTAAAAAACTGTACTAGATACTACGCCTGAGACCATAAACGGACAATCTCTTGGAGGCGGGGTCCCAATTAAGGGCATCGGATGGATCAGATAGCAAGCATGGAAGCACTTCACTATTTCATAGGAAAGTCTCCTTACCAACAAGAAGTTAAGAAATAACACAGAAGAAGGAATTAAAAATGAATATGTCTCCGCTGGGGTACCTCAAGGTTCCGTGCTGAGGCCTCTTCTATAGTACATATTGTGCCACGGCGTCCTGCGACTATGGCGTCTGCAGGCAGTCCATAATGACACATTCACGTCGTCGAGTCAGCCAAAAATGCACCTATTCCCCGGATCAATACGTCTCCGCTGGGGTACCTCAAAGTTCCCTACTGAGTCGCCTCCTATCGTACTACGGCGTTCTGCTACTAATGCACCGTTGCAAAGCACGTCGAGTCACCCCAAAATGCAGGGATCAAGTAGTGACTTGAATCTTCAGGTCTTGAACTGGTCAATCACCAAACGGAGGTCGTTCTTTCCTGAGTAGAAAAACCGTGGCTATATATCAGTATCAATATCCGAGTCAGAAGCCATAATATGATCAAAGGAAGCGTTAAAATACTTAGGAGCAATGCTTAATATCGAATGAGGCCGCATTTTTTACAGCTGGAATGATCCCCTTTGACATCCTTGCGGGCTAAGCGAGGAGAATGTATTACGCACTAAGTAGAAGAAGAACATTTCAACTACCATCTAACGCAGGTCTAGCTGCGGGGAATATCGCAAATTTCTATACCGATTAGGTCAGGATAACTCCCCTCTTTGCTCAGGATATCCAAACCAGGAGGAGGACGAGATGCATGAAATCTTCAACTGTAGAAACTTGAATCCAGCTTCGCTATTTAGGCATATGATGGAGTCGGAAGAATATTGGACGGACATCGGCGCGCTAGTCAGAAAAAGCCGAGACTGAAAGGGGAGCAAGAGAGGCGGCGAATTTCTTTCGAGTCACGCGAAATAATAACTAACGACGGTCCCGCGAGAAAGTTGGTTGAAGAGTGAAGCGACTTTAGTACCTGGGCGCACAACTGAAGGTAAAATCGAAAGTGCTTATCTCTAAGACCAATGTACCTATTGGTCTGTGTTTACAACTGGGGGGTGGTCGTGGTGCAATGGTAATCAACACCGACTGTTGAGCCGAAGGTCTGCAGTTCAAGTCCGTCCATAGTCAAGAATAATTCCTATACGGAAAAATTGTGCAACAACATGAGTTGCGAATGGGAGATGATCAAAAAGTGCTGACGGAGGCATAATACTCGCAGCATAAAATCACTTCAAAATTCTTACTCTATGTGTGCATTTCCAATATTACACCTTAATGACATGGAAACAAAACAGTTACTGTAAACTACAACCAACGCAAATTCAGTCGAATCTCTCAAATCCTATCTAGGACAACCACCCCCGGGAGTAGTGAACGAAGATCTTCGACACAAACCATCTGCAGAGCACTACACGAGTTATAAAAAAAAAAGAAAAAACTGGAACAACTTTTGTTGCCATACGAATCATCCGCAAATCTCGCAACGTTAGCCAATCGATAGTCAACTTCGTCAAGGACTTCGATTAGACAATCGTTCAAAACCATTTTGCTCAACATCTTCAGGTTTTTATAAACATACTGTTTTTATGCGTTAAATTGTTAATGCCGCTCATCATCCTCAAGCTCTTTTTGACCGTCTTAATGTCGTGGACATACTTTGTCAAACCCAATTTTACTCTTAGTAGGCTCATTAAAATTACTTTACCTTTTCTAAAAATGTGCTGTAAATTGCAAACTTGACAATTAATCGCAGACTTTATAGTCTATGTGGCTCGCAATGTGGAGATATTTTCGACACTACAAAGAAATTCATTGGAATCAAAATAATTCCATGGAACCAACATGTTACCCATTTCCTGTTACTTTTTGAACATACCTTGATTTTTTCTCAGCTTTTTCCCTCTCTGTTTTTTTGGTTTTTTTCATTGAACAACATTTTACTCATACGAAATGTTGCTATTTTTTTTTTAATTAATATAGGCGAGTCATAATCAATTTTGCGGTCGCCGGGTATCGAACTTTGATCCCTAGAAAACGATTTATGTGCGGGAGTAGCTGACCTAACAGAGAAATTTGTTGTTGATTAATATAATCTCAGTCCCCCGTTGAGACTCAATAAGCAAAACTAACGCCACGACCGAATGAATGTCTACATCAATCGCTCAAAAGCCACTGCAAAGTAGCAGCGATGAGTAACGAAATCTGTCATCAACTGTCCTCTATCAGAATATTCTCATGATACCCATTGCTTATCACAAAGCACGCATGACTACAAGCCCATCGCAATGTATATAGAGCGTATAATTCACAATCAGTCCATAAAGCGATCGCTTAATGAACTGATTGCTCATGCAATACGCAACGACCTTCAACTGCGAACTCATGCTTCAAATCAGTCGACGAGCATGTGTACTCGCCATTTGAATGTTCCATATCCGATTCAGATTGCTTCTTTCCATTGACATTCAAAGGCATGTACACATGGAGTAAGCCTCTTGATTCATAGAACTCAACGAACAATGACTCAATTTAGATCGAGCAAGCACGATTTACAATGTCGCCTATCAGATGCGCTCCTCCAACTTAGCGTTCGAAATGAAGTGGCGAAAATATCTTTCGCACACTATCCAACGCCACATTAACCAAATCGTTAAAATCAGTTTCAAAGAAATATGCCTGACTTACCGAGGGCTATAAATGCCGCGAGTAATGTTATCCACTTAATTATAGAGTATCCCATGTTTAATGGCGTCCCTGCTCCGTCTGCTGCTGCTGATTCAGGGTAGTTATATCCAAGGGGAATTTTTTTCTCTCACAGACACTACTTACACTCACGGGAAGCACTTGGCACTTATTTTCCTTAATTTCTCTTCTAAATTTTATTTATATTCCTTATGCACTACTAGGTGACACTACACTCGATCGAGATCGGTCGATTTTCGCGGGAGGTATATTCGACCCGAACACGGGACTGCTTCGTAGATGGCACGGAACGCCGCGGCGAACGCACGCGATTTAACGCGCGTCGGTGTTGCAAGCTGAAACGAGAAGAAAAAAAAGGAAGAGGGAGAGATAAGTAATGAGATTGTAAGTTAATTGTTGATTGCTTCATTAATTGGGAATGTTAATTGCTGTCTATTGGAATGGGAAGATCAAAGGATGGTCGCTAAAGTTGGTTGGGTGTGTCCGTGACCGTAGGGCTCAGAGAAATGTGTGTCATCTGAGATTTTTTCTCAGCCCTAAGTTGTCGAGATCCAGCATATGAGTTCATCGACATTTCTTTATGGTTTTGACGCTTAGGTCAACAGAACGGTCTTAATTAATAAGCCTAACTCCCAAGATAAAAGCTTCGCTTTGTCTCTTACTGCCACTCGAAACCAAAAGACGTTAAACCTATACTATCCTACCGACATCCACACCCATTCATCAGGTCTTTTGTACGGATTAATCGTCCCCAAGTAATCCAAGACTATTCCAAAAAGACCCTTGAAACTTTCAACACTTCTCCCGACCCTTAAACGAAGACAAATCCAAAATTTAATGAACCATAAACGCCATCTACAATTTCAGGTACCACTTAAGCACATAACTTTCTTCATTCATACTTCCACCATTGACCACCATCACCCCATTGGGTGTAAATGGGTGTAAAATGTCTACTCAAGGCGGAAAGAGTTCCATTTCATCCACGGGGATTATCGATTGAATTTTTGAATGGCTTCAGGGAGAAGGGATTATCTGTGATGTACGAACACGTAATAAAGTCATCGAAATTCGAAGTCGATCTTCGAAAAAATGTTTGCCTTTCATCATCAACTGTCAGCACAAGACTTTATTGCACATCCCTGGGCTCTGACAATTTTCGTTTATTTTTTAAACACACAACATGTGCGGAACTGATATGTAACCCTCGGTCACGTCCATACGGAGCACATGTCCCACATCACGGACTAAGCAATTTGGTTTAATTCATTCATCCTGTCTGTCAGCCAGCCAGCGTCCCTCGAATTTAAAAGCGCAAAACAATCAAACTTCGTAACGGCCAAGCCGGAGCTAAAATACTCCGCTGCTCTTAATTAAGGATTCCCTTCATTCGTTGAGTGAACAAAAACAAGTCTAGTTCAACGGGAATCGCGAAATAGCAACTGGAACCCGAGCGACCATTTATTGTAATGTGCGGCAAGCCGTTATTATATAGAGGGCGATTCAGTGGCACCAGACCACCAGCTGCCACTAGATTTCAATCCTCACCTGATGACTCATTCATGAGCCAGCTTAGAGAAATGCTCTGAACCGATTATCATCATAACGCTGATGTCACTCTAATTTAATCCCACATGTCACTTCAATACGCGCAGAGAACTCTTCTTGCTAGTTTGAAAACGAGGACGGATTACAAAGTAGAACCTCGTGGCCTCAGCTAATCGGTTGTATTCATACGTATTTTCTCATCCCCTTCGGTTGGGATTAATCCAAGGCTCAAAGCGGAAGTCACGAAGTATATAATTCCTCTCTCTCGTTCACTGTCAGACGGAGCATGTGCGTGTGGCAACGTCTTCCGCACTTAGTCTGACGTTGTTCTCCAGTAATTTAAGGTAATTAAAAACCGCACAAGTATTCCAATGAAATCGTGGAAACATCATATCCAAGCAGTTGAGATGGCAATAAAAACAAAAATTCATTTCGAGTTCTTCAAAATCAAAGTCACCGGAATATCTGCTATAAATATGCATGAGAAGGAGAGAGAACGAACCACAACGAGTGTGTGCGGCATGCACTCAAGCGGGTGAGCTGCAATAGGGGATTCATTTTCGAATCGGAGGGTTGAAATTGGAACTCGCCTTGGATGGTGGTGTGCCGGTTGTAATTACTTGATAGATTAAATTACTTTTTTGCATGTGTATGTCGTTTTCCACTTCGTTACCGTCTCGAAAGGGACAAAGTGTCATTGCGGGGTTTTTAGGGCGAGCTATATGGATATCGTTTTCAAAAAAGGACACATTCGATAGCATAGGCGGTGTTGTGTGTACTGGCGATATTTGCTTTTATATTTGGAAAAATTGGAAGAGAAATCGTATTTGAATGGGGTGCCACTAGGTTGCAATGAGTCATCGCTACTATTTTACTATGTATAGAGACTGGTTGATAGTGAATCGGATCAGATAACTTTTAGATGAAAACTATAACTTCTGGAGAAATTACTAGCCACATTGCCAAGCCGATACCAAGGTCACTTGGCAAGAAAAAAATTCAGTAAGATTATTGAGTAAAGACCTAGGTGTAGGTAGCAAGAAGCAGACTTGCACGGCGACCAAGGATGGTAATTGCAAAGAAAGTGTAACCATGAAGAATAGAGTACATCAATGAGTTTAATTATGAATCTGTTTTTGGTAGTTATCATAGAGCATGAGTGGTGTGCATTCCCAAAAAAAAGCATAGACAAGTGGTAGGTACCCTGATGGAACACTCATCTTGAACATATTAAGCAAGCATCCGATCTCTGTTAAACGATGTTAAACAAATGAAGAGTTGGATGCATGTAAATCTGCTCCTACCATCTGAAACCTAAAATCTACATTGGCTCTCTACCTGCACTAGCCCCGCTCTACAGAGCTCTGTTCAAAGAACGCAGTGATGAATCGGTACTGCTCCACGAATTGGGGAGCAATTTCCCTTCCAATCAAAGGAAAATCCTGGAGACCCTATTCGAGGGGACATCCGTGGATCTAATCCACGTACCGAACCGAACTTTTGAATAGTAGAACTAACAGCCTGTCTAACGGCCCCTTCATCACTGACGGGACAGAGTTAGCTCCCTTAAACGCTACCAAGTCGCAGACAAAGACAGGGATCCTCCCAGCCATTCCTTCAAAATGTTCGGACCTCATCGTCTAGCTTCTGACCACCTTATTTAGGTCTAGCTTCAACGTGGAATACATTCCTCAAATGAGAGAGAGGTAAAGTCTGGACTTTAGATTGGACTTTTTTCACTTTACATACCACTACTCGTAAAAGTGTACGAAGTGTAGTATGATACCTTCACTCTGCAAACAGATCCACTATCAAGCCACATTACCATTTTCACAACCTTTTCGATCCCAAAAGGTTTGAAATACTGATCCCAAACCAATTTAACCTCGGAGAGTAATAATTCCCTAAGAAAAGACAAAGGCTTTAAGTGATACACATATGACTCCAAGATGGAATTTGGCAATGATATTTTTGGACCAATTTGCATGATTTCCAAGACACTGGAATTTTTCCCACCTTTTAGCCAGTAAGGGCTCGCGAAACCTGATCTTTGACTAAGGAGGAATATTAATTTCGGGTCTTTAAAATAAAATCTTCAGGAGAATATATGATGGAAAACAGGACGAAGAAACGGAAGAAATGGAGGAAACTACACAATCAAAAACTCAATTCAACCCCAAGCATTGTCCACATAATTAAATCGCGAAGACTACGTTGGGCAGGACACGTAGAACAAATGGACAGTGGACGAACAGTAAAACGAATAATGAGTGGAAAACCCGTAGGAAAAAAACCGCCAGGAAGGCCGCGTAAATAAGAGGACGATATAAGGAGAACAGCGACACATGGAAGGAACAGACTCATGATAGGTCAACGAGGCTCTAAACTTCTGAATTCCAAATACTTACTAACTTAGTTAGGGCTACAGTTCGGAGTAAACCAAGGCCTCAACCAACAAACCTCTCCAGCCGAGACGATCTTTGGCCAGCTACTTCCAGTGCTGCACGCCCAGTTAGTTGAGGTCCCTTTCAACCTGTGACGCGACCTTAGATGCCGTCGTCCTCTGCTGCGTCGTCCCTCGGGTTTGGAGTCTAAGACTCTTCGAGCCGGGACGGTTATGTCCATTCGCTCTACTCGGCCCAGCCAACTTAGACGTTGGATCCGTAGATGTCTAACTAGGCCGATGTCGCTGTACAGCCCGTCCTCCACTCTCCGTTTACATAAATGGGACCAAAGATTGGACGCAGAATTTTCCTCTCGAAACGCCTAAAAGCCTCTTCATACACTTTTGATAACCTCAGCGCCATAGAGGAGGCCCGGGATGATTAAGATCTTGTAGAGGGATACCTTAATTTTTCGAGAGAGGGCTCTACTTCTCAACTGCCTCTTGAGCCCAAAGAAGCAGCGGTTGGCAAGAGTTATTCTGCGGTTTATCTCAGCGCTGGTGTCGTTGCTGCTTGTCACTATCGAGCCAAGGTAGACGAAGTCCTTGACTACTTCAAAAATATTAGCTGCCGAAGGTGATGTTCTAACCAAGACGTCGGTGTTGCGAGTCTTTCTTTGATGCTAGCATATATTCGGCCCTGTCCCCATTTACCCTTAAGCCCACTTTAGCCGCTTCTGCTTCAACGCTTGCAAACGCCTCACTGACGTCTCGCTTTGTCCGTCCAATAAGGTCAATGTCATCTGCGTAGGCACACAATTGTGTAGACGTGAAGTAAGTCGTACCTCTTGTATTGGCGGCAGAGTCCCGCACGATCTTTTCAAGTGTGATGTTAAAGAAATCACATGACAATGCGTCACTCCGTCGAAATCCTTTTTTAACATCGAATGTCTCGGTTAGTTGACATTCATTCTCCATAATCATCCTGCACAGTCTGACGAGTTTGGCAGGGATGTTAAAACATGACATGGCTCTGTATAGCTCGTCTCTACAAACACTGTCACATGCGGCTTTAAAGTCGACAAAGATGTGGTGCGTGTCGATCTGGTCGAAGACCCATCTCCAAGATCTGCCGTAGTGAAAATATTTCCTGGCCCGAAACCACACTATAAGATTGACCACGAACGGTTTCAGGCGCTTACACAATACGGCAGAGAGGATCTTGTACGCAATTCAGGAGACTTATCGCTCTGTAATTGGCACAATCATAACGATCTCCTTTCTTATGGACCGGGCAAACGATGCTGAGATTTCATTCATCGAGCATGCTTTCTTCCGATCATATCTTGCAGATGAGTTGGTGCATGTTCCTGACCAAAATCCGTCTGCTCCAGCAGCTTTATAAGTGTTCTAGGTCGGGTGGACAGGATTCTCTTTCGTCTTCGTCCCTTATGAATGGTTCTATCATCGCCATCTGCAAAAGTGTTTTTTCCACAATCTCAGCATCGACTGTGACTCCACTATTAGTTGTCCGTATTCATCCCTACAGGCTTCAGCGTTGGCATGTTCGTTTTACTTTTTGGTAATCTCGTTCCTGCAACAGCATCTCTCCATCTCCTCGATCTCGCGCTTCTCGTGCTCCTCTTTTTTTCTTCTCAGAAGCGCATGCTCCATCCTCCTTTTCAATTCATAGAGCTCGCAAGCAGCTCTCGTCCGTCGATGCAGTGTAGCCATGTATGCATTCTGTTTCTCTACATTGACCTGTCTGCACTCGTCATCAAACCAAGGGTTTCTCGAAGGTGGTGGCTTAAAACCGCGTACATCTGAGGCGGCCTCTCTGATGGCATTCTGACAACGTTTCCATTGCTGTTCTATGGTTTGTGCAGATTGCATCGGGTCTTGAGAGAGCTTGAGGGAGACTTGATCGGCGAAGGTCCTGGCGGTCTCTTGCGATTGCAGCTTTCCGACGTCAAATTTTAGTGTTCTTACTCGATTCCGTTGATTCCGAGAAAAGTAATGATCTGTGTCAATGTTGGCTCCTCGAAAGGCTCGGACATCTAGGATGCTGGAGGAGTGTCTGCCGTCGATCCCAATGTCATCAATTTGATTGGTTGTCGATTGATCGGGAGACCGCCAGGTCCCCTTATGGATGTTGAGGTGTGGGAATCGTGTACTTGCTACTACGAGATTACGTCCCGCTATAATAAATAAAGTCCACTAGCCCTAGGAAGCTAAGAAGCGTACCTTACTCAGAGAAGTATCCTTGTTTGGTTAATCCGAAGGTTGAAGGCATCCTCGCTGACATGACTTACTTTGTAAAATAGGTCTTTCAAGAGGCCTTTCCGGTCGCTGTTCCTCTTACTCTAGGGTAAGACACTTAATTAGAAAAAAAGGTGTGCAATGGACACGGCGACATTTACACTTAGATTTCATAGGACCTGTGAATCCCTCCCCTTCACACTGCCTATGATGAAGTGTGCTCGTATAACCTTAATCAGCTCTTCGTTATGCAACGCCAAAATCCGGGGGAGATTTCTTCATTTGTTCCCAGAATAGTCTGATAGCAGACAACTAGTTTGACTAGCAATAAAGGGCGGGCCATCTAGTGTTTTTTTCTTAAATCATAGGTTATTTTGACACTATTCACCGCTCGAAATCTTGACAGAAATGCAGTATCATACCTCCGCGGAACGAAATGGGTCGCTTTAAGTTTGAACACCGTTGGGAAATATTGAAAACTTATTTCCAAAGTGAGTGCAGTGTAGCCCAACCAGTGCGTTTTTTAAAAAGAAGTTTCGGCCGAAATGAAGCACTCACCGCGACTGCTGCACTTGCGTACAAACAGTTCGTGAGACTGGTATGCTAATGGACAACACTCATGGCCCCTGTCGTCGTACGGTGCGCACAGAAGAGAAAGTGGCTGCAGTGGCCGAGAGTGTGAGGCTCAATTCACGAACATTAACTCGCCACTCAAACTCAAAGCGGAAGTCAAGTATCTAGGCATCATTCTTTACTCCAAACTTTCCTGGAAAAGGAACTTGGAGGAAAGGATGAAAAAAGGATTGAATGCTTTTTATGCATGCAAAAAGACCTTCGGCAAAAGATGGGGCTTGCATTCATTGAATGTACACAGCAATCGTCAGACCCATTATAACTTATGGGGCCCTAGTCTGGTAGACTGCTAGCCGCACGAAAAGCTACAAAGAACGCCGCAAGCAGGGTTGGACATGATACTTCATCTCCTTACTCTGGATTTATTCGCTGCAAAAAGCGCTCTCAGACTAAGAGAGTCCTCTTTGTGGAAACAAGCCAACTATGGACATGCGGTCATGCTCAGAATAATGGATGTCCTGGGAAAGAAACATGGTTTTAGTAGCGTCGCAGCTACGACCGACTATATTTTCCCCCAAAATCTCAGAATACCAATCCTTTTCCCCGACAGAGAAGAGTGGCTATCAAACGCCGTGATCAACGACCACGAGGTTACCCTCTTCACCGATGGATCGAAAATGGATACAGACACTGGGGCCGGGTTCAACAGGAATCATTTAGACTCTCTGATTTGTGCGTCTTCCAAGCAGAGATCCTGGCAATACAGAAAGCGGCCAAACACTTACAAGTAACCGATATCCCACCATCGGATATAACCATCTTTGTAGACAGCCAAACTGCACTGAAGCCAATGGGATCCTGTACAACGAGATCAAATGCTGTCATGAAATGCCTCGACTCACTGAAGTCCATCAGACACCACAAAGGAAAACTCTGCTAAATCCCGGTCTCTGCCATAGCTCAATCGCAGGGAACGAAAGAGCGGACGTATTGGCCAGACAAGGGTCCGAAATGGACATCAGCGAAGCAGACACACATTGCAAGCACCGATCAGCGCAACATACCGGATCATAAATGACACAATTATAAAAGAAGCCAACTCGTCTTGGCTTACAAGAAACGACACACGACAAGATCATCTTGGCCAGAGCTCAATATCGCAAAAAGAAAGAAGCTCTTGGCGCTGGACCGAAACTCGATCCGTATGCTCGTCGGAGTGATCACAGGACACTGTCCCATCGGAGCAATGCTCCGGAAATGGAACTCGGGATCCAGCGATCTCTGGCGGAGCTGCGGCGATGAGGAAGAAACCAGGCCATCCAACATTTGCTTTGCCGCTGTCCAGCTCTCCAGAATCGGCGCCTAGCTTCGCTGGGCCAAAGATTCTTTACAGAGATTGCGGACGTAGCAAATGCAGATATATCGGATCTTCTAAAATTCATAAAGAGCACGGGGTGCTTTCAGCCACCACGTGATAGGACAGGTTAATTATATGTATGTGTACTCCACAAATGAAGGGAATCACAATGGGCCCACAATGTGGAAGTGATGCTCAAACATCACACTCGCCTTCTTTAACCTAACCTAACCTAATTCGCCATCGATCTCAACAGCTCAACATCACGCACTAGCCTGAGGAGAATTCTGCACAAAAATCTCGGATTACTCGCTTACAAGGTCTAATTGACTCAGCAATTGAAGACGAACATCCGCTTCGTTATCGCTTCGCTTCGCAGTTTGGACCTTAGAGCAACTTGAATTGGACAAAGATTTTGGGCGAAAAATCTATGAAGAGCCGATGTTAAGCCAACAATCCGGAAACGATTCAAGCACTTAAGACCAATATCATCCAAGCAATCCGTGAGCTACAGCCCGAAACCATCAACAAGGTCTTGGAAAATTGAGGTGACAGAATGCTACAATACTTCGAAGCTAGCAGAGGCAGCCACTTGAATGACGTTTTATTTCATAATTCATGGGAATGTTCTTACTAGTAACGCCATAATACATAGAAAAAATTTAATTTTGTTTGTCATTTTTAAAACGAAACTTGTATTTGGCCCACCCTGTATACTCGTCTAACCATTTCTTCGTTGCTCTGCCCAATTTCTCCGGACAATTGCTCATAGAGAAGATTTTTTTCTTCAGTATGTAGCAGCATAACACTTTTAAGAATGTTAATATAACTATACGAATTAAGTTATTTTTGCTTATCGAAAATAAGCAAATCATCATTTCACCGATGGTGTTTGTCACACAACCTGGACGGGGTGCAGATGGTTTGTGTTGAAGATGTTCGTTCACTACTCTCCGGGGGTGGTTGTCCTAGATAGGATTTGAGAGATTCGACTCAATTTGCTTTCGTTGTAGTTCACAGTAACTCTTTTGTTTACATGTCATTAAGGTGTTATAATGGAAATGGACACACAGAATATGAATTTTGAAGTGATCTTATGCTGCGAGTGTTATGCCTTCGACCACCCCTAGCTATTATTCTTAGCTAGCCTGGTCACACAACATTTTCGACTCATCTGCGAATATTTCTCGTTCTGACACTGACCATTGGGTGTGCCGTTGAGAGAATTGCATCCGTCGAACTCTATGTGGCTTTGTCAAAAAAGGGATTTTACTCGAACTTCATGCTTTCCATTTTTTTTTACGGTCACAACACTAATCTCCATAACTCAATCCTAGATCATATAAATGGGTCTCCCCAACTAATCCTATAAATTGGACATTTTCGAGAGCAATTGTTTTAAAAGATTTCCAAATCATTCCTCCTGAATATCTGATAATCGATGAACAATAATCTGACCTCTAATTTATTAGAAGCAAATTATTTACAAATCGAAGCTTGCCGCATGAAGTCAATGAACATCTTACTACAGCTGCTTTAAACGTTTAAAGGTTCAATAAAAATTCACCGTAAAAAAAGAACGAAATTAATAGCTGGTTTGCCATACTAGATGGTATAGAAACTAACGACCAAGCAAGACAGGTAGAAGCAGTACGGTCAATAAAAGGCGTTATAATGGAAGAGGCGCAAAATAAAGTGGGTTCGACGAAGAATGCGAGGTAAAAGTAAGAGCCCGTAATGTTCGAAGACTTCCAGCCCTGAAAAATTGTGAAGAGGTCACGCGTACAAGACATCAAGGAAGGAATTCAGCCATTTTCTTCGGGATATAAAACGCCAAAGGAAAAGTTTGCTAAGATTAAGGAGAATTTACATCGAAGAACACGAGAGTAATATATGCAGGGATCACCGCAAGGGATACCAAACCCGATCAAGATTTATTCGCAACGATAGTGGGGAGCTCGTTTCGAACAACGAGAGAGTTTTTCGATAAAATGCTTAATGTATGTACATGGAGAGCAGCAGCATTAGAAACGATGTTGGCCACGGAGAAGAAGAACTGCCAACCATCAAGAAGGTAAAGGAAGAATTCTGTCGTCATAAGGATAATAAGGCCGCAGGGGCGACCTAATACCACAGGATTTAATATATTATGCTGAAGATAAATTAACAGAGGAGTTACATGAACTTATCACATAGCAGAAAACAGGGTGACCGAACACAGTTCAGCAAATATCGAGTAACATCGGTTCTATTAAGTTGTTACAAGGTGTTGCCAAATATTCTCTTAAAAAGACTGACATCATACGCTATGGAAATAATCGGAGACACCTAGTAGAAGAGTGACCAAATTTTCAAAGATATATACGACAGCTTCTGGAAGATAAATGAGATCAGACCGATCCGACAGATTTTAAAAAGGCGTATGACTCTATGAATAGAAGTCAAGCGTGTTTCTTCTCGGGGAAATAACTATTCAAAAAAACTTCGGCTATGTCCATACCATCATAATGCCGCAGACCTACAGACCTGCCCATATCAATTCGACCGACAAGCCTTTCCTCATTTTTCCTAAAAACAATGGAAAAAATACTGGATAGACATATAAGAGACGGTCCTCTCAAAAGACCTGCCAACCTGGGAAATCAACCACGCATGCTCTTCAGGAAATAACAGCTCGGATCCTAAATCCCTAAGCGACACGGAAATTGCGATAGTAACAATAAAATAAACACCTCACTAGGCAATGATAAAATCAGTGTAAAAACTACAAAAGGCTGCCCTCAAGGCGGAGTTCTCTCACCCCTCCTATGGTCTATCGTAGCTGATTAGCATACTCAGCAACAATGGCTTCTATGTCCAAGGCTATGCTGATGACATTCTGATATTAATTAGAGGAAAATTCGAAGACACAATCTCGGAACTCCTCCAAAGGGCTCAACCTTGTTGCGAACTGGTGCATGAAAGTTGGACTAAATGTCAACCCTAACAAAAACACCATAGTCGCTTTCACCAAAAGAAGAAGCAGGCATAAACTTAAAAAACCCACTCTTTTTGGTGAAACAATAGAGTTCTTAAACGAAGCCAAATATTTTTGTGTAACACTAGACGAAAAGCTCATTTGGAACTCTCACATCACGAAGACCATCGAGAAAGCCAGGATCTCTCTATTGACAAGCAAAAGTCTCACTGAAAAAACTTGGGGGGTTAATCCCAAGTTATCTCTCTGGCTATATACAGCCATTACCAGACCAATTCCCACATACGTCGCGCCCGTCTGGTGGCACAAAACAAAACAAACATCAGTACAAGCCAAGCTCAACAAAGTGCAAGGACTAGCTTGCATCTGTACTACAGGAGCCATGAGAACAACCCCCACAGTAGCAGTAGAAGTCATCACGAATCTACCACTCGTACACCTCCAATTTAAAAAAGAAACAATTACTCATATATTCGCCAATAGACTCATCGCGGAGGATGGCTCCAATTCTAGGCTTTTTCATCCTGACATTCTTAATGAACTAAACAGGCATGCAATCCTAAAAATACCCCATATAGACAACCGTCTTCCATGGTATAACTTCAGTGAAAAATTTAAGGTCACAATTCCCTCTCGACACACCTGGGTACCTATTTGCTTAAGATAGTCATGGACTACTACAACAACAGAAGGCTTAGATACTACACCAATGAGGGCTTCAAGTTCTACGAGTAGTTATACCATAACAGCGGGAGCTCCGCAGGGATCAGTCCTTGGACCTCTACTGTGGAACATTATGTATGATGGAGTTGGAGTACAAATCACCGGCTTTGCTGACGACATTGCCAAACATATAGAGGAAGTAGAGGTTGCCACGAACACATGCATCTCTAAGATGAAAGATTGGCTGGTAAGTGCCGGCCTGCTACTAGCGGCCCACAAAACGGAGGCTGTGCTCATAAACAGCCGTAAGAAGGTGGAACATGTGAGCTTTTGAGTCGGCGATCAAACAAAATCTGTAAAGTACCTAGGGGTTATGCTTGCTAACAGGCTCTCCTTTAGGAAACACATAAGGTACGCCAGCGGGAAGGTATCACTTACACAAGGAGCGCTCTCACGAATGCTCTAAATGTAGGTGGTCACAGAGTGCGCGCAGAGTCTTACTCTCAAAGGTAGTCAGTTCAGTTCTGCTGTACGCTGCTCCGATATGGGCAGGTGCACTCGCAGGCAGACGACTGAAACGGATGATGACGTCAGTTCATAGATTGCGCGATAAGAACAATCAGCGGATGATGCAGCGTTCGTCATAGCAGGAATGCTACCCATCG
The DNA here is from genome assembly GCA_958301585.1 of Merodon equestris. NCBI lineage: Eukaryota > Metazoa > Arthropoda > Insecta > Diptera > Syrphidae > Merodon > Merodon equestris. Next base: position 114,433,498 of record OY284416.1, read on the forward strand.
ACAATCTGGCAGACGAGCTCATGTGGATACACCGCATGCTATCGTCTGACCGACAAACTAGATGGGATGTCTTCACAAAATCAAGATCAATAGGAGAGTATAATTACCACCTTTCGCCTGGACACGGCGGCTACGAAAAGTATCTGTACAAATTTGGACATGATTATTCTCCACTGTGTCCACAATGCCCAAATGCTGAGGAGGAGGCAGAACAAGCAGTTTTTTGATAGTAGTCGTTTCGCGTAGGACAGGCTGAAGGTAAACTTACCAAGCCCCGAAAACCTGGTCGATAAAAGATGGACCCGATAGATAAGTGGAACGAGCTATGTTATGCTCGTACATTGCACTAATACAAACGAAGCTACGTCAGGCCGAAGCAAAGAGAAGAGCACAAGAGCTCGCCGGCGCAGGATTCTTCACTGGACACTGTTTTGTCAACAAACATCTTAAAACCGTGGGCATCACAAAAGATGACACCTGCAGAATGTGCAACGAAGAGGTAGAAACAGCAGAGCACATACTGTGCCACTGTAACTGCCTCATCGGTACACGACACAAACACCTAGACAGGCATTATCTTGAAGAAGAACAAGTCGCTCGTAGGATTTTTGAGTGAACTCTAAATGGAGTAGTTAGGCCCATCAGAGGCGGCAGTGATTAGGTGACATTGTCCCTCCCCCCACTTTAATCTAAATCTAAATCATAATGCAGTGAAACTTTGCCGATGTGAAACTTGGTTTCTGACAAAGAAGGAGGAAAATAGATTTTGGGAATACAAGATCTTGACAAAAATCTATGATAGAAAACAGGGTGAAGAAACGGAAGAAATGGAGGAAACTGTACAGTAAAAAATTCTATTCAGCCCCAAGCATTGTCCGCATAATTAAATCGCCAAGACTAAGTTGGGCAGGACACGTCGAACAAATGGACATTGGACACAAACGAATAATGAGTGAAACACTTGTAGGAAAACGACTACTTAAAACAGTCTCGAATTTTGAGGAAAACACTGATGTTTTAACTAACACAGCTGTTGAGGAAGTCTTAATAGTACAAAGATGAGTTCAGCCCTCCATAATCATCTTTCTTATTCTTGAAACCCAATTCTATGCCCGTCAATGTGTATCACATAAACCACTCCACGCCCAACTACTCCAGCTTTTTTTACGTTCAGTATATGACCATCCATTATCCTCGGCTCAACCAAAATTCTTATAGTTGCCTTTAGACGGTAAGGTAACATCAAATATAGTGACATATAGGACATTAATATCACCCCCTCGAAGCACGTATGAGTGTTAAGCACTCGGATGCCTATCCTTATGTCATTCAATTAAGTTGTGTACTCGCCAGAGTTAATTTACGATCAATTGATCGCCCGCGGTGGTAATAATCGGCCCAATGACTCGTATGGTATTTCAAACTGAAAACTAGGTTCATGGGCTTGATTGATCTATCGAAAATGCCAGCTCTCAATTTTTGTTCTTAAGATTAAGGTGTGGGAAACGGAAGCAAGCTTAATCAGATGTTAGGTATGTTATTATGCACCTAATAAAATTAGTTCGGAATCGATATCATTGGTAGTTTTTGAGATACACGAGACGAAAAACACAGGAACGCTCAATACTCTCTCTAAAAACGACGATTTAGAGTTATAAGGACGTTGTAAAAATTCGATCCATTACCATGTATTTTCTAAATGGGAAGTGTGAAGAATGGCCAAATTGCAAAGACTGAGTGGTGTGCTATTATCCTTTCGTCTGTCCACTTATTGTATTATTAATTGAAGAGAAATCTGCCAACTTTACCAAGTGGCTGCGTTCATTTGTCGGAACAATAATGCGAACCACAAATCATAATTCAGCCCACTCAACGGTTACATCCAATCCAACAAAAGGTCCTTAATTAAATTCAAAATGCCTAGCCCGTTGTCAAAATTAAAAAAAAAGCCTTCCCTCCATATTCTTCCAAACCAGTAAACCTGAATAATTTCGCTATAAATCCACACACCGGCACGAAATAAAAAACACCCTTCCTTGAATAAACCCCATGTATTAGTCAAAGGAAAAGGACATTGCCTTCCCCTTTACTCTCTCTGAATAAACATTGGCGCACGCTAAATAAGGGTCGTCGTCATCAACGTTCCTTCCCAAAGCATCTCGAAACATAAACTCCAGGCATACGAAACAGAATGTGGGTCAAGCGTTTTAGAAATTAAGCGCAAAGCGCTCTTCGAACAACGTACACACAAGAGTAACGATGAAAGCGCACGTCAAGGGATGAAAGGTACAGTTTTCAGTTCGCTGACTACTACAATGTACATGTAGCACATACAAGCTGAGTTCGAGTACTCGAAAAGAGGGTGCCTGTCGGCCGCATGAAGCCTCCTCATTATATGCGATAGAAAACCCATAGAAGACCGCAACAGGGAAAAAAGTCAACAAACTTTTCTTTTTTTTTCTAAAACATCACCGGAGGAGCAGTGGAACGGCCGCATGTATACAGGCAACGAATAATTGTGTCGGTACTAATCGTGATTAATTACTACCCGATGGAGCTGTTAGAAACAAAGGCAAATCAAAGTTTTTGTATCCAAACAATGGATGAATACGCAATATCGACGCATAACTCATAGCCTAATCACTGTCCATTTCTTTCAACCAAGTGCGAACAAAACGAGACAGGCTTCGTCGATATCCAAGGCGAAGGAAGCACGAAGCCAACAAAGAAAAATATATGAGAACGAGATATAAATAAATAGCGTGTTGCATACAAAATCATATCGAGTGAAAGCCGGACAAAAGAAGAACAACAAGCCAAACGCCGACAGAGGATGCGAAGGCGGAGTGGGAAAAGGGATCATGCCCTTGGTTAAAGTGTGTACCATTCGGTTACGTGTCGATGGATAATTTTAATATGCATTTCCTCTGTTCAAAGGGCGAGATGGAAAATTAGGAAAAAAAGCGAATAAGGAAAAAACACAATTTAATTATACGAATAAGATGAACGTGGATAGGATGCGGAGTGGCCTGGGAATCTGTCGGTAAGCAGCTGGTGAAGAGTTTGAAAATCTCTGATCTGAGAACGCTAATACACATGTACATATGTATGTATATACGCCGCCAAATAAATAAAGACAAATGATCGAACAAAGAAAGCGTCCCGCTTACGAATCAGTCGATGAATTTGTCGAAAACAAGGAAAAACAGCTATAAGAGTCAAGATTGTCTACCAGCCGAAAATTACACTACCTTACCGATATACCAGAAAAGTGTTTAATTTAAAGAAACTTCGCAGGATTAATTAGATTTACCATGAACCTTAATCGTTGTCCAAATCTACTTTTTGACTACAAATTTAGAAGGCCCGACTTCCCGAATTAAAAATGTGGATCTCTACACGCTTCAAGATTCGTAGATCTACGTCGTACCTAAGTCGTTTGTAAGCTCGTGAACCAATTATTGCCTCGTATATTTCGAGAGCAAATAACAATATCGACTGTGACGCATAATTGCGAAATGAATGTCTGACAAGATCTTCGAAAAAAAAAACTGTCAAAGTGTTATAAATTGTTTTTCGCCTCGCGTATCCTGTGAACATGTAAGAACACCGACTTCAGACCAATGTCATTCGATGCAGCATTGCAAAATGAATATCTGATAAGATTTGCAAGAAAACCAAACTGGCGTCTTGTTTTTTATATCGAAAAACTACTGTCAAAGTGTTATAAATTGTTTTTCGCCTCGCGTATCCTGTGAACATGTAAGGACACCGACTTCAGACCAATGTCATTCGATGCAGCATTGCAAAATGAATATCTGATAAGATTTGCAAGAAAACCAAACTGGCGTCTTGTTCTTTATATCGAAAAACTACTGTCAAAGTGTTATAAATAGTTTTTCGCCTCGCGTATCCTGTGAACATGTAAGAACACCGACTTCAGACCAATGTCATTCGATGCAGCATTGCAAAATGAATATCTGATAAGATTTGCAAGAAAACCAAACTGGCGTCTTGTTTTTTATATCGAAAAACTACTGTCAAAATGTTATAAATATTTTTTCGCCTCGCGTATCCTGTGAACATGTAAGGACACCGACTTCAGACCAATTTCATTTGACGAATAATTAAAAATAAATACCTAATGAAGATGGTAAAATATTTCAATTGACAGTTTATTTATTTGTTTAAGAAAAAATGCCTCTAAAGTCAAAATCACTGTTTAGTGAGTGAGCTTGTATACATACGTTCGTGCGTTCGTAAACTGTTTTTTGTGGCGCATGTCTTATGAATTTATTGCAATTGCGCAATGAAAAATGATAGATTTCCACCACTTTCATTCGGTAGTTGTTTTATTTAAAAAAAAACAAAAATTCCAAACATTCATAAGCACGGTAGTCCCTAGTCTTTAAGGGTAGCAAATGAGAAGTTGCGAACTAATACAATTGCGATTGTGTAGAGTTTCTTTTCGTCTACTAATTCCATATGAATCTGCGTCTTACATAGCTTCCTAGCACCTTTAAGGGGATGACACTATATTGTTTGTTCAAAAAATAAGGTGACTTTTTATTTTTCTCGAAAGGTATTTAATCATTATTTAATATCTATTCTGCCCCTCCATAGTAATCAGTCTTAGATACTATAAGTAAGCTCTTTTTCTAATTTTCAATGCACTCCTGACGTGCGTTTTTTTGGTATAGCATTAAGCTCTACCGGTCTCTCGCGGTCTTTATTGTGAATTGTGGCAAATCTAAGTTCTTTCATGGCTCGGAAGAGAATAAAAATGCAGGGGGCAAAGTCCAGTTATCGTGATAGAACAGCAATGAATTGTATTCTCAAAAATCGGAAATCGAAAGCACTTAGCTCCTAAAATTCAAAAAATCACCTTATTTTCTGAACAAACCTGTCCTATGCGGATGCTGGGTTAATATATGTAAACTAAGCTGTTTTTCATTGCAGCTCCACCTTCCGACAGTGAATATAATGGAACAGCTTTACAGCTAAACCAGATTAGTCTAAGCCTCTTTGACTATACAGAGGGCAAAGTTAACTAGATCCATAACACAACGCTGAATTAGATACAGTAGACTATACAATGTTAATACGAACTCTAATAAAATCATTGTGGCTATGAAGCCGAATGTGATCTAAAACCTACTCTGCCATAAACACCACCACCAATTAGCTCAAATCTCGTCGCAGCATTTGTCCCTAATCCAATATTTAAATCAAATATCACCAACTACTTGTGACAAATCTCAGGACCTGTCTTCAACCACTCCTAATACGAAGCACCACTTATTTATTTTTTCAAAGACCTCCACAGATGTGGCAAATGCCCGATATTGAAATTCTCATCTTTCACATCGAGCAGTGGTAAAATAAGTAGGAAATCCCAACCCAAGGAATGAAATCAGGTACCGAACCGAAAACAGAAGAAAAGAAAACGAACCGAAGAAAAGAAATGCCTACTTACAACGAAGGATCTCTCTCCTTCATCTCATCTCATCAATGTTACATGGCCTCCCACTGTGTGAATAGCAACTCTTGTCTACCTGCGAACAGGCGCAAAACAACAAACCTGAAACGAAACGACACCCCTATTCATCATCAATGGAAGAATTATCCCTCACTTCGTGTTGCCTATCCCATCCGAAGCATATCCTGCAGAGCGAAAAGAAAAAATCTCATGAAAACCAACAACAATTATCTATCCATCCATCTAAGGGTGAACATCCTTTCAGATAGAAACTCTGAACTACGAAGGAAAAAAAAAAAGAAAACCCATCACCATCGCCATCTTCGTCCTGTCTAGGACAAAGGAATAGTTGGATGGATGGTTGAATATATCCACGTTACGCTGAAAGACAGGACTGAATAGACTTGCAAATTACATCCTGTCCATGGTAACCCGCACAAGTGCGAAAGGGACCCCTATCTGCCCGCACGCGTTCGTAACCTCTTTCAGGTCCTGCGCACAGCCCAGAATCCTCAAGCCAATTTTTTTTTCTTCATTTACACTTTTTTTTTTTAAATACATTTTTCGAAATTCCTCGAAATTAAATGAATTTCTGGTAAAACCATCGTAAATTCGGTAGGAAATATCACCCTCTACTGCCTGATGTATCGCTTCGAAGTCGAAATCAACACCAAATCCGTTTTAATTTGATTTGAAAAGTGACCCACCCACAGGAAGTGTCGCGATTCTTCCTGCAAAAAAAAACCCTCTTCACCTCCCCTGGCAAACACATGTACACACCCAAGCACGGCTACCAGGGATACCAGCGACCCGAGTCGTTCTTGTCTCTCATTTTTCTCTGCGAAAAATCAATAAAACTGAAACTTCAACAATTTCGCACTGAAAAACGGTCACTAATAGTAGATGGTTTGAAAAACAATAGTCCAATTGGCCGCAGCCCCAATTCGGATATTGATTTTGCAACCGGGGGTTGCAGCCATCATGAATCGGAAAATTCAAAGAACCAACGTCTGACGGTGTTTTTTTTTTCTTTCTTCATTCCGGCCGACGGTTTTTGTTGTTGTTCTATTGATGAATAGGGTGGTGACCGAATATACTTTTGCTTACCGTTTGAAATGGTTATTTAGTTATCCAAATGTTATCCTGATTAATCCACAAGGTAATCCAAGTGTAATCCAAAATCGAATAGTGTGAAGATGATTTTTTCTTATTGAGAAAAAATGATTTTTTGAACACACATTCAAGTTAGCACGAACCGGAACGGAAATACGCGTAGAACCACACTTCTAACAAAACTGCCCGACGACGCCTCGACGATGACTGAAATGGAGAACGTGCTGCAGATATGTTTGTTCCTATTCGGATAATCGAATGACAGCGTGCTGAACGTAAGAGAGCGGGAAGGTGTGACTAATTTGACAGTTCCAACTCTTAATTGGGTTGTTTAGCGAGGAGAAGTCTCAATTCTCTTAAGTCCGTTTGGAGGGAAATTGTTATTCGCGTTTTGTTTTGATCACGCTGTTCGTTATTGTATAGGGAATTTGATGAAAAAGGTGCGTGTAGCAGGGATGTATGGCTAATACATGCGTTCTAAAACTTATTCTGTAAATAATTGAGTGTAATATCTAGTCCTAATCTAATTTGCGACTTCCAGGCTACAACATCTTTAACATTAATCACCCTGACGGAACAGCACACGGGGGTAGTGCAATTATAATCAGAAAAGATATTAAATGCCTCGAACTCCAAAGTTATTACACTGACCACATACAATCGACGTCAATGCAGCAGAAGACAAATATGGAAAATTGACAATCTCTGCCCTGTACTGTCCTTCAAACACAGAAAATTACAACTCAACAATATGTCCACTACATAAAAACACTGGGATACAGATTCATAGCAGCAGGAGACATACCGACTGGGGTTCAAGATAAACGAACAATTAATTACTGGACGCAATTAAGATCAACAAATGCAAATATATGTTATAAGCAGTGGAGAACCAACGTACTGGCCAACTATCCTACAAAGACTCCTGACTTCTGCATAACGAAGAACATCATCAGAATCAAATCCAGCCTCAATCTTTCTTCTGACCATTCTCCAATAATGCTCGAATACACAACTCATCCTATCAATATACCAAAAGCTCCTAAACTGTATAATAGCAAAACGGACGGGAATGCGTTTCGCAAATTCATCAGCTCAAACCTTTCGACTAACATTCCTCTCAAATACAACCAGGACGTCGAAAGATCTATCATTTATCTTAACGCCACGATAACTGCAGGAACCTTCAAATCAATACCAATAATAACGCCTAAATCTAAAATCATCTTAACACCACCTCCTCCTTTCCTTTTTTCTCCGGCGTTGTTATGGTCAGAAGTGTAGGACCATAACCTTCCCACTTAACTGCATTCCTACTGGTCCGCTTGTGGGGTCCGCCGGTTTGACCTCAGAAAGTTCCCGGTTTGGGATTACTTCATCGCTGAGGCCAATCAAATGCTGGTGTTTTTGCATTTGTTTGCACCAATTGTTTTTCGGCCTGCCATTTTTGCGTGTTGAAATTGGAATGTTGATTGATAACGCCTTTTGGACGGGGTTCAAAGGATCTCTCCTTTGAACATCGCAATACCAATTGAGTCGGTCGCGCTCTATCTTTCTTGTGATGGTTTCTTTTACGTGGAGGCTTCCTAGGATCCTTGAACTTCTGTCACGCTTTGTTACTCCCGCTGTCATGCGAAGCATCTTCATCTCAGCTGCCGTTAATTTGCTCTCATACTTTTTGTGCATTGTCCAGCATTGTGAACCGTATGTGAGCGCCGGACGTACAACTGAAGCGTAGAGCCTTCCTTTCAGCTTAGGGGGCATTTTTCGATCACAGAAGATGGCGGAGTTTTCCCGCCACTTCATCCACCCTACGCTTACGCGATGTTTGATGTCGTCATCACAAGTTGCTTCTCTATTAATCATAGATCCCAGATATTTAAACTTTTCACACTTGGGAAGCACTCTTCCATTCAAGTAAATGTCTGGAATAGGCTGATGAGGGTCAGAGAACGGGCAGCACAGATACTCTGTCTTCTTTGAACTAATACGATACCCGTGTCCCTCAAAAATGTCCACCCACACATCAAGTGCTCGTTGTAGGGACGCCTGATCATCACTTATAATGGCCCCATCGTCAGCAAAGAATAGCTGGTGCACATTGGGGTCCGTCACTTTTCCTTCAAGCAAGCAATCAAGGACTGCTATAAAAAACAGTGGGCTGAGGACGCTCCCTTGGTCTACACCGACTTTGATTGCGAACTCTTCGGTGACTCCTGCGGTGTATCTTATTCTTGTCGTTGCTCTCTTGTACATGTCTATGATCACTCGCACGTAGGTTTCTGGAACTCCTTTTTGTCTTAGCGCTACCCATAAAAGGCCGGTCAAAGGCCTTCTCGAAATCAACCAACACCATATGCAAGTCCTTTGAAGAATCACGATGCTTTTCCATCATGATCCTTATACTTTGGATTGCATCTGTTGTTGATTTACCCGAGACAAACCCGCACTGGTCATCAGATAGTCGTATTATTTTCCGCAGTCGGCTATCTAATACCCGTTCAACGATCTTCATGGTGTGCGACATCAGCTTGACAGAACGGTAGTTATCACAATTTCGCGTATCACCCTTTCCTTTGTGCAATGGAAGAAGATAGCTTTCCCTCCATTGATTAGGCATAGTGTCGCCTCTCATAAGTTTGGAGATAAGAACCATGAGCCATCTAGACCCGATGTCTCCCATCTTTTTCCAGAACTCAGAGGGTATCCCGTCCGGCCCAACCGCTTTTCTTTTCTTGGAGTTTTTAACCGCGTACCGAACTTCTTCGACTGTGATGTCGGATATTTCTGCATGATTCGGGGCGGCTCTTGGAAAGTACACTCGGGGAAACTGTTCGTTCAGAAGTTCCTCGCAATACTGTCGCCATCTGTGGAGAATTTTTTCGTCTTCCACAAGGAGTTGGCCTTCAGCATTGTTAATAAACCTTGGGAAACGAATCTCCTGTGCATTTCTTCTTCTCTGGGCGGCTATCTTAAAGATATTTGCTCCTTTGTTCAAATTGTTTTGTCGAAGCTCCTGGGTAGCCTGGTTCCTGTCAGACGCGGAAGACGATATTTCTTCCAACTCCTGATAGAGGCCTTCCATGCTTTTCGCTTTGAATTCGGCGCATTTTTTTTTCGCGATACCTTTGCAACATCTATATACCTTTTCACGGCAAGCTTTTTCCTCTCTATTAGTTGAAGAGCACTTTGACCAAGCTTGGAAAGCCATTTTCTTTTCGTGTATCACTGCTTTGGCTTCGTCTGTCCACCACCAGGTTTCTTTTGCGTGTTGGCAGGGGCCTTTAGATGTTCCGAGCAGTGATTTGGCTTTCTCCAGGCCAGATTGTTGTCCCACATGTCTTGTGCTCTTCACTCCTCATTACCGACCTCCATGTTTTCCATGTTGGTGATAAAAGCTTCGCCTTTTTCTTTATCCAGCTTATACCACTTGATTCTCTCAGACACCTTCGTTTGCTGCTTTGACTTCTTTCTCGCGTCCATAAAAAATTCATCAAATCATCTTAACACCACCAAAAATAAGAAAAGAGATAAACCAAAGAAGAAAACTAAGGAAAAAAAGCAGGAAACCAGGTCACCACTAGACAAAACTAAGCTAAATAAAGCAGTTAAAGATCTTAAGGAAACCCTGAAAACCTTTCAGAGCAACAAGTTGGCTAAGTACCTCCAGCACTTGACTCCAACCTCTGTGGACCAACTGTGGAAAATTACTAAATCTTTCAAAAGTCAGACTAAACATCACCCACCCCTAAAAAAAACTAGATGCTACGTGATGATATATCGATATATACTAGATGGCTCGTGAAAATAGCGACAAAGCTACTGTGTTAGCAAATTACTTTAAGGAAACATTCTCCAATGGCGCAGAAAATGTTCAACTACCAACGTCGCCCCCACATAGGACTAACACTACTCAAATTAAAAAAGTGAATCTAAACGAAATAAAGCACATGATTACTAAATTGGACCAAAGGAAAACCTCTGGTTATGACCTCCTTACAGGAAAGCTACTCAAGGAACTACCTAATGCAGCACCTGTTACCTCCGTAACCTGTTCAATGCTTTAATAAGACTTAAATTCTTCCTAAAAGTGTGGAAAGTGGCGAAAAATAAATGCTATACCCAAGCCAGGAAAAGACGCAACAAAAGCATCCTCATACAGACCGATTAGCCTACTCCCAATTCTTTTCAAACTATTTGAGAAGCTGTTACATAACCGCTTAGAACCAATTCCGATTAACTCAAAGATTATACCTGACCATTTGTTCGGATTCAGAAGACAACATTCAACCATTCAACAAGTGCACCGAGTGATAAACAAAATATCAACAGACTTGGATGAAAAGAGGCTTTGCGCAGCAGTTTTTCTTGATGTGGCAAAAGCTTTTGATAAGGGTTGGCATGTTGGCCTTCTATATAAACTCGAGAACCTTTTTCTAAAAGACTGTTTCCTTCTAATCAAAAGCTACTTAACCAATGGACATTTCTACGTAAGATACAATGACGAATCCTCAGATTTATACGTAGCCAAAGTCAGAGTCCCTCAAGGCAGCGTCTTAGGACCATTACTATTTGTCCTCTTTACAGCCGACATTCTTCCCCCTAACAGACCATCCTATATGATTGCAACGTTCGTTGACGACACGATACTCCTTAATTCGGACAAATGCTTTCATACTATAACAACTCAATTACCAGAATATCTTGACGAAGTAATAGATTGGTTCAAAAAATGGAACGTAAAAATAAATGACCAACTAATTTTCACAACCAAAACAAAGTACACACCAATTTCGTTAAATATTAATAACAAACCCATCCTAATAATCCCAGTAGCAAAATACCTAGGAGTATACTTGGAGTCCAAATTTACATAGAAACATCATATTGAACAGAAACGCAACCATATAAAGGTACAATTTAGACAACACTACTGGCTTCTATGTAAAGACTCAAAACTATCAACTAGAAACAAATTATTACTCTATAAGACTATAATAAAACTTATGGGGACCTATGGACTACAAATATGGGGCACTTCCAAAACATCCAATATCAATGTAATTCAAAGACAGCAATCTATACATAACTATATGTATCTGTGACAAGGATATTCATCGTGACCTTAAAATACCAACAGTCAACGAAGAAATAACCAAAACAGCGCGAGATATTTGTTAAGAAATCTTTCGCATACCAACAATGACATCAACACATTATTCGATGACGAAACTACAAGAAGACGGCGGCTTATAAGAAGAAGCTAAATTTTAAAATCTAAAAAGCAGTTACTATTCAATTCAATGATTCCCATAAGTCCTTCTGCGAAGAGATCAAATCCCTGAGCGTGACCAGCAAGTTGGCTAACGTCCTCAAACGAGGAAAATCGACAAAGCTGGATGTACTCAGAAAGTCTGATGGTACCTTCACCGAGTCCCATTTCCCATTTTCCGGGAAATCAGACTTTTATCGGCTCGTTGCACACTCCCTCATTGGCAACTGTGACTGAAACGATGAAAACAACTCGGCGTAGCTGGTATGTTGCGTCACGCGTGGCAACTACTGAGGCCATTGAATTTGCTGTGGCATCCTTCGATGGCTTTAAGTCGCCGGGCACTGATGGGATATACCCCGTTATGCTGCAAAAAGGTATAAGACAGCTGCTTCGTACACTGAAAAGAATTTTCACTGCTAGCCAGGCACTTGCCTACATACCTATCCCTTGGCGCGCGGTGAAAGTGGTCTTTATTCCCAAAATAGGAAAAGAGGATTACTCACTAGCCAAGAGTTTCAGACCAATAAGTCTAACATCATTCCTGCTGAAAAGCATGGAAAGACTAGTAGAGTTGCACGTGCGCAAAGTTGCCCTTCGAATGCATCCTCTGTCGGACATGCAACATGCTTATCAGCGCGGCAAATCCTGCGAGACTGCGCTTCAAAACATAGTTGGGAGAATTGAATGCGCTCTCGAAAGGAAAGAGTACGTACTAGGCATTTTCGACGACATTGAGGGAGCTTTTGATGAAGCTAGTTTCGACAGCATGCTAACGCTGCTAGACGGCATGGCGTAGATAAACATTGGTTGTGTGGTCAAAGCAATGCTTGTACACAGGACATTGATCGCTGATGCAGGCCTCAAACAATGTGTCAAGTCTGGAGTAAACAGGGGTTGCCCGCAAGGTGGCATCTTTTCTCCGCTGTTATGGTGCATGGTGGTCGACTCTCTGCTCAATGTTCTCAATGCGTCTGGAATCTATGGCCAGGCCTATGCGGATTATGTTGCTGTTCTCCCTGTCGGCTCACTGTCTCTCTCCGCCTTGGTATATCAAGGAACTAAGCTCTTTGCGCAGTAAAAGACACAAAAATTGGCTCGCCTATCTTAGATCCTCCTCTGCATCTGACCTTTCTAATTAAATGCAGTCGTACACCAAATTTTCACAAATATATGGATCACTCTACCTCCGATACCTGAATGGAATGCAAGCCTTCCTTATCTCTGACCACAAGTGTTTCTTCCATTTCATTAATACAAATGAAAAGCTTATAACTACTCCGCTACATTCAATTTTCTTAATAACTCTTCCAACGAACCCGAAGTAATCGCCAACATCTTTGCTCATTTCTTCAGCCAATCATTCACCAGCCAGGATCTTCAACCCGATCACGACAATTTTCGATATTTGAAAGACTGTCCCTTGTCTCACTGTACTCCCGACCTAATCGCCGAAACTCCCGACTGTCTGTCTGCCATAGTTTTAAAAAAATGCGCGAACCATTTTATTTTACCCCTTACCGCTCTATTTCAAAGCTCTATCTCTCAAGGACTCTTTCCTTAGCTTTGGTAATATGCTTATATGCTTATATTATTCCAGTCCACAAAAAAGGACTCAAAAATTATGTGTCCAAATATCGTCCCATTGCCAAGCTCTCGTGCATACCCAAACTTTTCGAGAGCATCGTTTATGATGCACTATTATTTCACTGCAAGCGTATATTTTCTTCTAACCAAGATGGGTTCCTAAAATGTGGATCGACAACCACTAATCTGGTTGAGTTTGTTTCACAATGTTTGTGTGCACTCGAGGCTGGCAAAGAAGTTGACTTTGTTGCCACTGACTTCAGCGAAGCCTTTGACAAAATGTCTCATCAAATTATTATCCTCACGCTCACTGCCCTCGGTTTCTCTCCCGGTTTTGTCTCATGGATCAAATGTTATCTTGAAGATCCAATTAATGCTACCTCTGGTGTCCCACAAGGTAGTCATCTCGGCCCACTGATATTTATTCTAACCATTAATGATGTTGACAGCGTTATTCTGAACTCTCAGCTCTCCATATATGCTGTTGATATAAAAATATTTAAACACATATCTTTCCTTGTTGACTCGTGCTCCATTTGGACCTTAACAGGTTCACTACTTGATGTCAAAAAAACCATCTCGAGCTCAATGTCAGTAAATGCCAAGCCATCCCTTACTCCCGGAAGCGCTCTTCCTCATCACTCTACATTATTCGTACTGAAACCGTTCCCCCTGTCATCTTCTTGGTTGATCTAGGGGTCATTTGTAAGCGTGAACTCAATTTTCGCCTCAAATATCGACAACATTATCAAACATCCTAACTTCTAACGTTACAAAATCATTATACATTACTTACGTTGGGCCCCTTCTCGTATATGCTAGCCAAGTCTGGTCCCCCTCTAGCGAATCCCACACTACGCGTATTGAAGCCATGCAACGTAGGTTTATCCGTTTTGCCCTTCCCTGGGCTGATCCCTGTAATTTACCACCTTATACGGATCGTCTAAAATGAATCAACCTCCAATCCCTTAAAGAACGACGCGTACCGCTGAATTATTCACGACCTTCTCAGCGGTAACATTGACAGCCACACATTATTGCACATGATCCCCGTTAACACCAACTCACGTAACCTAAGTTCCATGCCCATTTTCGTATAAACACTCACCGCATAAATTATGGCTACAACGAACCAATGTCCAGAATGCTGCGCAAAGCTAACACCAATCTTTTCGACCGTCATCTCAAAAAGTCCAGTCTTAGAATTGCCCCATATCACTTCACCCTCTCCTCTCCTTAATCGTTTCCACCCTGTCACCCAGTTAATACGTTAATTAAGTTATTTTTTTTTTTGTTAAGGCTTGCATTAAGCTAATAAAGTGCGTCAAATTAATATCAAATCAAAACTGAAGATCAGAAGTCCGTTAGGCAGTGAAACAGTAGATGATCGGTCAGCCATGGATCTTAAATCATATGCTTTTACTCTGTATTGGGAAGAAGTCAGGTAGTCAGGTCATACAGAATCAGATCCAAGATGCTAACTAGCGCTAGGAGCCTTAACAGCTCCAATTTGAATTTTTTATCATAAAATTGGTTTAAATTTGAAAAACATTTTATGACGCTATTAAGCGTCGAATAAAATGCGTCCGGTGGTAGTACGGAAAACGTGTATGGACAGACAACTCCCTAAGCTCGACAGTTTCGAATATGAAGTTAGTTGGAAATGTTTAGTTCGAAAAATTACTGATCGTATCAAGCTACATACATGATCAAACAATTTTAAAACAATTTTAAAACAAACCTAACATACCTAACATATACGTATATACGATGGCTGAGAAGTCTCTGGTAATGAGACAAGATCATTTTAAACTATTTTTTGACAAAAAAGTCGTACTAAAGTCGCCTTAGAAAGTTAAGAAACAACGAAGTGTTTGCTGTGTTAATCCTAAGCACTCTTTTGCCAAATGCTCCAGCCTTTTGTCACGTTTAGTATATGACTATCCCTTAACACCGGCTCCACTCCAAGGCAAGTTCATATCAAACTTAGCTGTAATAGGACAACATTGGTTTAGTGTCGCCTGCTTAAGTTATGTGCAAGCGTCGAGCACCTGTTGTCTATCTACCGTCTAAAGAAGATGAAGGAATCATTAGCGAGACATTAATTAAATATTTACGAGCATTGAGGCGAAACCGGATTACTCGTAGGTGGAATTGTCAATAATCTTACCTCATACATATTGCATGCTAAGAGGAGTGACGCTAACTCAGTGACCAGAACAGCTTTGCCAAGGACCTCGACTCCTCGGTTATAATTGTTAGTCGTTTCTTTGGGCTTCAGAGAAAATTAAATAATAGAGGCCCCACTCGGGGTAGAAGCCACTGCTATTTTCGCGATTAAAGTTCTGCGTGGGATTTTCGTTCCCGTTTGTGTTGCCAGAGAAGCGCATTCGGATCTAGCCCTAAAGGGTGATGCAGAGAGCATGATAGCGATGGCCACAGCTTATATCTGAGGCGTTCAGACTTAACTTTAGTGAGTAACTATAAGAATAGTGAAAATAAATGTCAAGGGCTCTGTTTGACATCCTGGAGAAAAGTCATACATTTTGTCGCCTGAATGATGAGAAAAACTAAGGTTGGGGTGACAGCAACTCTGGAGATGAGTAATCATGACATGATGATCATCGGGCAATACTGAACCACTTGAAAGCAAGTGCAAATGGCAAACATTTCTGGAAAAAAGACAGGCAAAGATTAAGTTTTTACTTTTTACATGAAAAAAGTATTGTAGTGGAAGAGCTGATGAAGCCGGGTAAAAAGTTATTATTACACATCCTATTTACGAATGGAGAGCGCCGTGCCGCAGTGGGTAGTGTGTCGGCCTCTGTCGCACGATGAGCGAGTTCGGATCCCGATAACACCAACGCCATCGAATGTTCATTACGCGGCTTCTCTCCTCGGCGAGGTATTGGCAAAACCTCCCGTAATACTCATGCCTTGAAAAAGCTTCTCGGCGCTCGCCGTTCGGAATCGGCATTAAACTGTAGGTCCCGTTCACTTGTGTGAAAAACAAGTCGCACGCAACATAAGTGAATGAGAGAAGCTTGGCTCTGGGTCTCCGTAAGCTGTAATGCCACCTAAGAAGAAGATTTACGAATGGAAATAAAACAGTGGTGCTACATTTCAAAGTAAGAACTTAATTTGAACATTGACTGACCTACTCTACTATCGTCAAATGACTTCGATGAAGTATTAAGTATGTCCTTGCTTCATTGCACTTCGAAAAAATATCGGGGCGAAGATAGCGCCTTGAGGCACTTATTCAAATTTCGGGGTAAGGATGAATTTCTTACGATTGTTGACATAAGATCATGAGATTAGCTTGGCTTAAAATTAAATAAATTTTTTTCATTTTTTTTTATTTTCCATCTGTCTGACGACACTAAGTATGTTTTATAACAATTTGAAGGAAATATTGTAGACTGTTTGACCATAGCCATCAGAGTCATTTGTTGCTTGGATGTGAGTTTTATATAATGTTAATGTTTATCTTAAATGTATTGTGATATATAACTAATGCTTAATGATTTGGCAATTGAATTGATTTTTTATTTTTTTTTGTTGGAGGCTTCTACTATCTGTTGGAGCACTCAGACACAAATACTGGTCCATTCTACTACCAGACAGACACGTTGTCCGGCGAAAAGTGATGAGGGGCTTCAGTGATGTAGAGCTAAGAGAATCGGCACCCACCACGTCGGCCCCAAGGGTGCGCCCCACCGTGCGCGAGCGAAGGCGGGACATTCGCAGAGAAAGTGTTCTGCTGTGTCATCCTCCTCGCAACATGCAGCACAGGTAGGCGTCTCACTGATGCCAAGCACGTAGAGATGCTTGGCAAAAGTGTAGTGGCCCATAATAACGCCCGTAGGTCTTCTGCAATCATTTCTCCTTAAGGATAAGAAAAATGTTGCGGACTTCTTGCAGACATCAGGGCGTACGCGCTTAGTCATCCTGCATCCTGGATATTCCCTCCATCTACGACTGTGTACATTAAAGACCCAATCATTGATGTCAGATTTGACCATGAAAACAGGTAGACCCAAGGCGGGTTCAGGTCCGGAGAAACTCTCCTCTGAGCCCCTTCTAGCGAGTTCATCGGAGAACTCATTTCCTACGATCCCAGAGTGATCTGGGACAAGCCTTAGTGAATTTAGTCTTCCGACTTTGTTCAAAAAGGTCTTGAGTTCAAGCACTAATTTGGAGTTGGATAGAGGGTTGGACACAGCTTTGAGTGCAGCTTGGCAGTCACTGCACATATGCTTTATCTCCTCTACCCGTGTTTCACAACATAGTGCATGGCCATTAGGATTGCGTAAATCTCCGATTGAAAGACAGACGCATATTTTCCTAATGAGAAGTGCAGTCGAATGTTTCCGCGCTCAAAGAAAACTCCAGCGCCGGATCCCTTCCCAGTACTGGCGCCATCTGTGAAAATGCCAAGACACTCCATTCCAGGATCAGTGTCTCGCCAAAGCCAGTCCTGACGCCATGGAAATATGGCTGTGAAGTTACAGCGCAGTAGGATGGCCGTGTAGATCCAAAGGGCCTTCTTCGGCGATAAGCCCCATGTTTTGCCAAAGGCACCTTTGCATTGCCAAAAAGCTGACAGCGCTTTGGTGGTTTTGGACTCAACATGTTTTGACCAAAGAAGTTTGCTATCTAGGATGACTCCCAGATACTACGCTTCCTTGGATATCGGGATGGGAATGCCTTTTAGCACCAGCTGAGTAATGCCAGTATTTTTCATCATCACGACATTAGTCTTAAGAGGATTAACCGACAGCCCATTTCTCGTGCACCAGTCTTCGATCACGTCTAGCGCCGCCTTTGCTTTGAGACAGACAGTCGCTAAACATGAGCGACAGAGAGAACAGAAACATCATCCGCATAGGCCTGGGCATAGATTTCAGAGGCATTGAGAACATCGAGCAGAGAGTCGACCAGCATGCATCATAACAGCGGAGACAAGACGCCACCTTGCGGGCAGCCCCTGTTTACTCCAGACTTGACACATTGTTCGAGGCCTGCATCAGCGATCAATGTCCTGTGCACGAGAATTGTTTTGATCCACAGAACCAGTGCTTCATCTACGCCATGCCGTCTAGCAGCGTTACACATGCTGTCGAAAGTAGCGTTTTCAAAAGCACCCTCAATGTCGACGAAAATGCCTAGTACGTACTCTTTCCTTTCGAGAGCGCATTAAATTCTTCCAACTAGGTTTTGAAGCGCAGTCTCGCAGGATTTTCCGCGGTGATAAGCATGTTGCATGTCCGAGAGAGGATGCATTCGAAGGGCAACTTTGTGCACGTGCACGAAGCAGTAAACTTACGGTTTCTGCTTTAGACGGTAAACTTTCTGAGTACATCCAGCTTTGTCGATTTTGCTCGCTTGAGAACATTAACCAACTTGCTGGTCGCGCTCAGGGATTTGATCTCTTTGCAGATGGACTTATAGGAATCATTCTTCGATTTATGAATAAGCTTCCTATATTCTGTTGCTTCCATCGATACTTATTCCAGTCATCTTCCGAGCTCTATTTAATCGATCTATTCAGGAGACTTCTAGCTTCCACCAGGTGACCAATTTCCTGCAGGGAGGTTTTTGACAGGAAATGCGAGTTCAAAACAGTTGGCCATGGCGCTACTCAGGTTTTGAGTTTAGGCAGGGCTTAAGTGGATTTCTCAAGCTCCTCTCTGAATCGTACCCACACTGCAATCGGAATTCGATATATTTATGGTCTGACAGCGCAACATCTGGTAAGACTCTCCAGTTTGTGATGGCCTTCACATGCCTATTAGACAAGGTTAATCACTTCCTGTCGTCCCGCCGTCACAAAGGTTGGTTGGGAGCCAACATTATTGATGATAAGGTCAGATGCAAAAATTAAGTTTAAAAGATGGTCTCCTCTCCGGTTGCATTTGCTGCCCCAAACAGTATTTTGAGCGTTAGCATCGCAACAGATGATGAGTCCAATCCTTCTGGCTTCACAGTACTCTACGAGTTCGGAAACCGCCTTAGGTGGCGGGGGCAGTACCGAGTCGTAGGGGAAGTAAGCATACGCCACGACGAAGTGTTCAATTTCTCCGTGCGCTTTCTAGCTAACTTTTGCAGTCACCAGATCTTGACCACAGAATTGACCAAGTTTGGTTGCTGATAGCGTATTCGATGTGATGAGGCAGACCATAGGCATCATTATTAAGAATCGTAACATCACGTATACCACCAAGACCACACAGGCGTTTATCCCACACCCATGGTTCCTGAATGGATACAATGTAATGACTTGTACTACTGCATGCAATTCGGCTACTGTGAAGAGCGGTAGCTTTCCTTGCAATGCTAAAGATTAATCTGAGTAAAAATCATATATTTAGACTTCGGAGCACGTTCTATCTTTGGACTACTTGACATCAAAGTGGAATAAAATCGCGGATTTCAGAGTCTCGACAGACCCGTTGTCCAACCCCACAACCAGAGTGAAGCCCTCTTTTTCAGAGGGGCTTTAGTAAGGGCTTACTCTCTTTGTAGGAATAGACAGTCCAGGCCCTCGTGTCAATTCCCGGATTTTGCGTACGTAGTCGCGTCAGCACTTTCAGCTTGTTTCCAGGTTTCCCCGGAATCCAGCAGATGGCGCGCGTTAATTTTGGGAGACTAACTACCTGATAGATAGTAGTTTCCAGGGGAGGGATTTTCGGCACCATTCTCCTGATACACGAAGGTACTATTCATCAAAGCAGACCTCTCAACCTGAATACAGAACCCTGTTGCTGAAGTTAGCTCATGTAGATGATCCTCGCAGTGTTGGCAATCTGCGCTGGTCATTCTGCTGTCACTGTCAGCTTTCCCTATCCTGACATTTTCAGAGGAGATGGCGAGGTGCTTGTCTCGACTATTTACGGTCACTTGTATCTCCTTTCCAGAGGAAAGGGTTTTGTTGTATGAAGTACCCGCCTCCGAGGAGCAGTCTTTGGTCTTCAGATTTTTGCTTTGATCTTTGTTGATCGCCGCATCTACCTTCGGACTCCGTTTACCCGCCGCCACGTCAGAGGAGGTGACATCACGTTCTCTCTCCACAGCAAGGTTGTCCCCGGCGGCCGTCTTCCGATTGCGAGCGCTCTTACCTTTTTCGGTCCGAGCTCCTGCTCCCTTCGGACGCCGCTTTGGAACAGCTCTGCCAGCTAGAGGTTATGTGGGATCCAAAACCGCTTTGCCTTCAGCGATCAGAGTTTATCTGTCAGCATCAGCCGAGCCATAACAGGACCCTGAAAACCTCCAGCTCCGTCAGTTTGGCAACCTGGCACGCTCTTATTGGGGATTTGAGGCGCATGCCGAAAGCGCTGGCGTGATTGTGCCTCCTGCAGCAGCCCTTACTAGCCGCCGACGCTTTCTGCGCTGCGCGCCGCCAAGAAGTGCGGGAGCTGCAGATGAGAAGGTCGGATGGGTTTCGTTAGGGGATACCTCCGTCGATCTAATCCGCTTGACTGCTTTCCCCAGAGGTTCGCCTTCATCCTTCATGCCTTCGGCTGTGTCAACCTCTTTCCACGATTTTCGGGCACGCCTCTTTCTATTTCTTTTTTGGAACTTAGCAGTTAAATCTTAGCAATTTCCCGTGCCGCGCCATCGTCGATGTCGCCTATGTTGGTTGCACCACTCATGCTGGCTCCAGCCAGGTGGTCGGACAATGAGCCGCAGGAACCGGTGTCGTTCCGGGCTCCTGGAGAGTCGAGAATGAGTGGTAGAGCCTTCAGAATCCTTGCTCCAGCCGCGATCAAGGAGATCGCGGGTGGATTTCCGCTATTGCGGGTGCCACCTGGAGCATTACCAACCATTTGGTTGTCCATTCATCCATGTAAACTCAGAGTTCTCCGGGTCTTAGTTCGAGATCATTGCCCTCTTAAGACTCGCCACCACGACAACGCGCCCGAAGAGCGGAGGAGACCAGAAATTAATACTTTAACCTTCAATTTAGAAGGGGGTTGACAAGTCGTCGATGACTTGAAACTGAGGTGTACTCGTATATCTCCTGAGGCGCGGATAAAAGGTTGCAGAGCAGAGTTGTTGGAAACGTTGGTGTCATTTCAATACCACGTGGTCTGAAGAGACACATAGCAAATAGTAAACAAAGATATTGCAGAGAGCAAGAGAGCAGTCTCCGCTAGGATTTGAATGCAATGACCTTCGATATGCTATGTTGCCTTTTTTCAATAAAAAAACATTTTTTTATTTATTTGATGACGCGTTATCTAAACATTTATTTTCGGGTAAAGATATTTTATTTATGTGTATATGAATGCTTACAATATTTCTATTTTATTTTCTAGCATTTGTACGACTATATGAGTTGAGAAAAGAGAAAATAGGAAAAAAAAAAAAACAAAACAGAAAAAATCAAGAGAGCTTTGAGGGTTAACTTAACGTGTTTTCAATTCAAAAAACCTTAACAATATATTGCTTATGTGTCTAATAAATTTGTTTTTGTTCTTTCACTGTTTTTCATCATATTCAAAACGAATAAAATAAACGTAAAAAAACATTTTTTTGTTTTTCTGTTTACTTCAAAATGAGTAAATTTGTGAACTATAAATTAAATATCACTCAGTTAACGTGTGTTTCAACGGTTATCGTGTTTTAAAAAAAAACATTGTTTTTCGTCTTATTACGAATAATAAGTTCTGGCTTTGTAAAAACTAATGGAAGAAAGATTTGTATTTGTTATTCCTCAAATAAAACGTAAAAAAAGTCTTCATTTGTTGTATATTTTTTTGTTTTTGTGGTTTTTAGTGATGTGAAGAAGAGAGATTCAGTGAGAGGTGCTGTTTGGCATAATCGAGACGTTGAGTTACTTCGAGCTACGGCTTCTCATCCTTCCTACCTTGAGCATTTCATTTTTAAACTTAGTCTTTAAGTAATTTCAGTTGCCGTTGAGTATTATAGTGTGAGCGGGTGCTTAAGCGAGAAGAGCTTAAAATAATTAATTCTTACGCGAGGAGTCCTGGATGATAATCTTGTTCTTTTGTCGAGTCACCTTGGTCGACGGCGGAGTGGATAGAAGACGTTTTAGGTTCTCCTCTGGAATAGCCGCCTGTTCGGGTTGCGATTTCTTTTTCGCATTTTCGGCGGCCGTGCTGGAGGCGACTACAGCGCCAGTACTACTGCTGCCGGCATGGTATCGCGTGAGAACCTGGAACTTGGCGAATAGCTTGTTCTTGCTTTCCCGCTCTTTCTCTTTGATCTTGTCGAGTGGTTTGTATTTGGCGAGTGCGTCGGGAAGTGGACATATCTCTATGTCGCCGTGCTTCGGTTTGAGGAGATTCTTATTGGCCGTCTTGTAAAAGTCCATATCGAAATCGGACTCGGCCGAAAAGGACGACGGACTGGATGGACTTGTTGGATGATGATGAGCGAGTGCGGCGGCAGCAGTAGCCGGATGTATAAAACGATCATTGAAACTCGAACTGGCGCTGGTCTCCTCGGCCAAGTGACGAAGCATGAGTGTGAGTTTGGTCTCATGCTGCCTTTGGAGGAGTACTGCATTTCGTTCGCCCTCGAGTCGAGCCTGACGCACAGCGTTGCTCAGCACGCGTTCCTTCCATTCCCAGGCGTCTTTCTCACGTTCCAGATTCAGGAGTTGGACTTCTAGTTTTCGACTGGAATCACGGAGATCGATGACTTTTGTAAAATACTTGTAGAGTAGTGTACGCATTTCTTCCAGCGAGAGCTTGTTCAAGCGCGCCATGAGCATTTGCTCGCCTTTTTCGCGTTGCAATCGCTCACTGGTGTCGATGGACTTATGGCCGCAAATGAGTTCGTTCTTGAACTCGATGGCTGCGTCGATAGCCTCAATGGCTTCATCGCATTCGAGGAGCTTGCGCTCCTCCTTGTGGGACAGCATCTTCTCCTTTTTCAACTTCTTGTCAAGTGAGCAACGTTGGTCCAAGAGGTGATCTCTAGTCCGGCGCAGATTACGTATCTCATGACGGAGCGATTCTTTCTCTTCGCCTTCGCCGAAATGTTCCAGATTATTGGATTTCTCCTTGAGAACGTGGTCTAAATGAGAGATTCGAGCCTGAACTTCCTTCAAGTTTTTGCCCTTTTCCTCAACGGCGATTTGCTTGGTGTTCTCCTTCTCTTTCATGGCCTTCAGTTCATTTTCCAGCTGCTCTTTGATTTTCTTTTCTTTTTTCATCTTTTTCTGAAGATCATCAACCAGTCGTTTGGACTCCTGGACCGACTGCTGTAGTTTCTTGACTTTCTGTCCGCTCTCGCCGGCAATATGCTTGATCGAAGCGAGGTCCTGTAGCCGTTGTTCGATGTGTGAGGTGAGAGCTTTGAGCCGTTCAATTTCCGCCTTATCCTTACCGCTAACAACGGCCTTGGACAGTTGCTTCTTGGTCTTTTCGTATTCACCCTCGAGTTTGCCTTTTTTCTTGTTGAATCTATGCTTGGCGGTGGTACGAGTGTCGTTATTCTTCACCAACTCAATGATGATGTTCTGCTTCAGGGAAATGGTGTGTTCCACTTCCTTGATCTGGCGCTGCTTGGCCTCGATGTCTGTTACGATTTTTCGAAGTTTCTTTTGAATAGTTTCGAGCGGAGAATTGATGGCAGCTCGGATCGGATGACCGAGATCAGTGGAGCTGTCGAGGAAGTCATCTTGGCTTTTTGTGACCATTTCGCGGGATGCGACACGATTCAGCATAGCTATCTCCGCCGAGCTGAGACTGACGCCGGGTTGAATGGATCGACGACGACCTGAGAATGATCTTGTTAAGGTATAAGTTGGAAAAAAATTGGTTGTCGACTTACCGCCCATGGAGGAAGATGCTCGCCGTTCGTCCTGATGAAAACTCTCGTTGCTTTCCATAACAGCTTTCGGTTGGTTCTTAATAAATTCCTTGTACTTGTCGTGCACTAGACTATCAGTCTTAATCTTCAGTTCGTCCATTAGAGATTCAAGTTTTTCCTCGAGATCCGGACGCTGCGATTCAGAATCACTTTCGTTATCAGAATTTTGTTGGCACGAGGTTTCCGGCTCGCTGACGGTCTCCTCGGGCTCTTCGGCCTCTTGAATCGGTACCAATTGCTTTTGAGAGCGAACAACTTCGCTGGAACTAAGGCATTCTTCGCACTCTTGCTTGAGAAACAGCCACTCTTCAATTTGTTCCTTATCCAGGTCCGAAATTGCATTGGATGACATGAGTCTGTAAGTAAAAGAAGACATACTACCAGGAATCGGACAATTTTCCTCAATTCTTACTTAGAAAATAGTCCTTCAGCGTTCGAGACCAGCTTGAACCACTGCGATGCTGCAAATTGTAGTCCAAAGGTGTCGTTGAGATTCGCCCCGATGCGTTCCGGCACCACCTCAGGCGAGATTGGTGTATTATTATCCGAGAATGTGTTCATAATTACGTAATTCCTCACGCATTGCACCTTGAATGCAAATTGCAAGTTGTAGATTGTCTCGTTGACATCCCGTTCCAGCGGTGATACACAGAGAATCACTAATGTCTGAGCCCGTCCTCCGAACGAGTCCTTCAGCAACGTAGTCAACGTGGTCTGATTGTATTGAACGTTGCCATTCCCGTTGTACATAAGCACTGGATCGGTCAGTGTATTCACAATCCTCTCCAGACACTGTAGGCCCAGATCCTTTGGGATACTCATGTGTTGATCCATGCTATTCAGCATGTACATCCTCTCCGTGCCACAAAGATCACTAAAACTCGCCGTCGACAGTCGATGCTGAATCAAACCCTCCTTCGAGACCCATTGTTGTTCCAAGGTGATCGTAAACAAATTGTGCGTCAACGCATCGCCACTTGTTCGGTTGTTCAAACCAACCTCAACCCATTGGAAAACCTCACTCACGCTCGAACATGGCACATTTCCAGCCTCCAGCAAATCCCTAATGTCGTCGCCATTTATCTCCACCCAACCGATGTTTACGGCAAACGTCCTCTCCTGATGTCTGGTCATTTGCGCGAATATATCCCGCACACATCGCTGGACAACACCCTGCTCTGCCTCGCCATAGACACAATCGAATCCTCGACCGAACAACGTATAACTCTTGCCCGTGCCCCTCTGCCCGTAGGTGACTACCGACGCGTCGAATCCCTCGAGGAATAAACTCATCAACGGGTACACAGCCTGATGGTACAACTGAGCCTGCGGGCATTCAAATGGCAACGAATGCGTTACCGGGAACGAATGCGGTCCAACTTGAATAACACCGGTTGCAATCCCACCAATGCCGCTGTTCGGTCCCATCGGAATCGATTGGACGCATGGTGCCTCCTCCGTCAGGCAGGGGTAAACACGAACGGCTACTTGTATCGGAATCTCCATGATATTGTTGGCACGTTCCAGTAACGATTAACACTAATTACACATAACTAAATGCGTGTCCGCATGTTTCACTTCACGTTTAGGTATTTATTTAATAGTTTTTTGACGATTGCGGGTTGTTTTTTCCGTGGAAATTTGAAAAATTTTGGATCAGTCTTCGACTTGCCTGTCAAATCGATATTTTCCGCAACAAACTTACCCCGATGTCTGATGGGATGAATGTAAATAAGTTTTAGCGGGGACGCAAACCTAAGTGGTATACGGTGTGGCGGTTTTTTGGGTATATTTCTCTTTATCTATGGCTGCGTTCGTGAAATCTGTTTGAATTTTGGTATTATCAGTGAGTTCGATTTTTATAAATCTGTTTGTTATTAGGGAAAAAGAAAATTAGCTTCCTGATCCAGGATTGAGAAATAAGCTAAAACTCTTTGGCTTGGGACGGAGCAGTCGTTCCCTAGCCATCTTAGTCGTTAGATCCGTAGACGCCTGTAGAAGAGAAAAAAATCGCAAGGGGCCAAGTAAGGCGAGCCAGATGCGTCAGGCATGAATTTGGCATTGTTATTGGAAAAAATTACGCACAAGTGAGTGAGCAGGTGCATTTAGTGATGCAATCGCCATGAATGTTTTCCCCATAAATCCGGCGGTTTTCTCCGCATGTCCTCACACAAACATCGCATAACTGATCTTCCGACAAGAACTCATTCGCATTTGTTCGAACTTGACGTACTTTTTTCGGTCTTGGCTGTTCTGGTCGTTTTTATTGACGTTATAACCGTCTACCCATGCTTCGCCATCATTCATGACCCCATTCACCAAATCTGGATTGTCATTCATGTCATTTAAAAGCTCCTAAGCGATTTCGGAACAAACTTCGCTGACACACTTTCCATACCCAAAATATCTAAAAAAAAATCATCACCACCAATATCCTCAGCAACTGATAGTGATTCGACGATTCTCCATAATCTTTTTTTTCACCGCTTCAACTTTTTCATTCCATATTGCTAGGTCGTCCAGCAATATCCTGGACATCTTCTCGGCCTTCTGTGAAGAGCTTTTATCATTTATAAACAATTTTATTTGCTCAGTGTGGACCTACCAAATCCCACAGTCAACGTTTTTGGTACCTTGGAACCCTTAATTTTATTTTTCGGACAAAGAGTCACCTTATTTTTGAACAAACCTAGAAGATGCGGTTATTCTCTACTGCATCATTGGAAGGTGGAATCGATAACTCTTTGGGCCGGAGCAGAGGCCAGGCGTCTTACTGTACCTTGGCCAGACATATTAGACGTTAGATCTGTAGACGCCTTACTAACCCAATATCCTTGGACAGTGTGTACAAATTTTGGTTGAATTCTGTTTTTGACTCTCCTTTGACGCAGTAGGGACCACGGATTGTTAGTGAATTTTTCTCTCGATTTGCCCAAGGATCTCATCATCCGCTTTACATAGACGAAATCCTTGACTACTTCGGATCTACTTTATCTCGCTACATTTATCCAATCACGTCAATTCCACCTAAATTGGCAGACTTCCCCATGATCTTTTACAAGATGATGTTGATGAAATCACATGGCATCGCGCCTCCCTGTCTAAATGCTTTTTTAACATCGATGGTCTCAGTTAGTTCATGGAACAGCACAGTCTGTCGAGCTCACCAGGTATGTCGGCCTCGCGCGAGCGTCGACGGGATAGTCTGCTATGACATCCCCCTCGCAACATGCAGCACAGGTAGGCGTCTCACTGATGCGACGCACGTAGAGATGCTAAGCAAAAATGACCCGTAATGACGCCCGCAAGCCTTCTGCAATCATTCCTCCTTAAGGATTAGAAAAATGTTGCGGACTTCTTGCAGACATTAGGGCGCATGCCCTAATCATGTCATCCTGTATTCGGGATATTCCTTCCAACTACGACTGTGTACATTAAAGACCCAGTCATTGATGTCAGATTTGACCGTGTACCAAAGACCATTTCACTTTAGGCGAGAAATGGTTTTCAGTGCGCATCCTCTGATGTATATGTCAAGGGGTGGAAGATTCATCATAGCATCTAGAGCAGCTCCCGGTGTGCTGGGGAAAGCCCCCGTGCACCTGAGACAGACCGCTCTTTGGAGTTTGGTGAGTGAGGCCACAGCGTGTTTGTGTATTTTCGGCGATAAGCCCCATGGTTTGCCAAAGGCACCTTTGAATTGCCAAAAAGTTGACAGCGCTTTGGTGGTTTTGGACTCAACATGCTTTGAACAAAGAAGCTTGCTGTCTAAGATGACTTCCAAGTACTTAGCTTCCTTGGATATCGGGATGGGAATGCCTTTTAGCAACAGCTGAGTAATGCCAGTATTTTTCCTCCTTCTCGTGAAGAGAGCGACATCAGTCAGTCTTAAGAGGATTAACCGACAGCCCACTGCTCGTTCACAAGTCACCGATCACATCTAGCGCCGGCTGCGCTTTGAGACAGACAGTCGCTAAACATGAGCCGACAGAGAGAACAGCAACATCATTCGCATAGGCCTGGGCGTAGATTCCAGAGGCATTGAGAGCATCGAGCAGAGAGTCGACCACCATGCACCATAATAGCGGGGACAGGACGCCACCTTGCGGCCGGCCCCTGTTTACTCCAGACTTGAGAAATTGTTCGAGACCTGCATCAGCGATCAATGTCAAAGCATTGCTTTGATCCACAAAACCTGTGCTTCATCTACGCCATGCCGTCTAGCAGCGTTACTCATGCTGTCGAAAGTAGCATTATCAAAAGCACCCTCAATGTCGACGAAAATGCCTAGTACGTACTCTTTCCTTTCGAGAGCGCTTTCAATTCTCCCAACTAGGTTTTGAAGCGCATGTTGCATGTCCGAGAGAGGATGGACTACATGCGCATTGTGCATTTGAAGGGCAACTTTGATTTTGATTTTGATTTTGGTGGGGGCTATACCCCCATTTTATTGTGCTTAATTCAAGCTACATACTTAATTTAACTTACGATCTAAGAAAGATGGCGATTGAGATGGAGTTTTAGACAAGGAGTGCTGATGTTAAAGTCGAAACAGTTTTTCGCATTAACATTCCGCAGCATACGAGAGATAGGTTCATTGGAGCCATAGGAGGTACGAGAGGCGGGTACATAGAAGAGACGTGGATTTCGTGTATTACGAGGGTTAGTGTTAAAAAAGATAGAGTTATAAAGGGACGCGTAGTCGATGGTACCTGAGAGGAGTCGGTGGATGAAAAGGATGTCGGATATCTCTCTTCGTTCTTCCAGCGAGTTCAAATTAATAAATTTTAGGCGGTCTTGATAGGGAGGTAGGATCAGAGGATTGTCCCAGGGTAAGCCGCGAAGAGCAAAACGGAGAAAGCGACGTTGGACACTCTCAATTCTGGAAATGTGTGAATGATAGTAAGGAGACCACACTTGAGACGCGTATTCGAGAATAGGGCGAACAAAGGTTATGTAAAGAGACCGAGTGACGTAGGGATTGGAAAATTCTTTAGACCATCGTTTCACGAAGCCGAGTGCAGAATTGGCCTTAAGAGTTATATCGCTGATATGTGCAAGGAAATTGAGTTCCTGGTCGCATAATACACCAAGATCACGGATCACTTTAACGGTGGAAAGGGGTTGATTATGGAGAAAGTAGAGGCGGGGAGGTTTGTTATGTTTGCGGGAGAAAGTAATAGATTGACACTTTTAAATGTTAAGGTCGAGGCAGCTCTTGGAGCACCAGGTGGAAAAGCTGTTGAGGTCCGATTGAATAAGGGAGGAGTCAAGTTTTGAAGAAATGATTTTAAAAAGTTTAGCATCGTCGGCATATAGGGAGATGTGGGAATATTTGATAACCATATCAATATCATTTATGGTGAGGATAAAAAGAAGCGGGCCTAAATGGCTGCCTTGGGGGACACCGGAAGAAGCAAGGAAGGGGTTAGAGAGGGCAGGCAACGCTCTAGTTGCGATTTTCCAAGTATGAGGAAATCCACTTTAATAAGATGGGCTCAAAGCCAAGAGAAGACAGTTTGAAGAGTATTAGTCTGTGTGAAATTTTATCGAAGGCCTTACTGAAGTCAGTTGAGATAACATCGACTTCCTTGCCATTTTCTAAGGCTGAGAGGGTGAAGGAAACGAATTCAATAAGGTTTGGGGTTGTCGACCTGCCTTTAAGGAAGCCGTGCTGTCTGGGGGAAATCAAAGACTTGCATTGAAAACTTAAATTATCATACAAAATACTTTCGAAGATTTTGGGTATATGAGAGAGTTTGGCAATGGGACGGTAATTGTTAATGTCATTCTTCGGACCATTTTTGTGTATAGGTGTTATAAAAGAGGTTTTCCATATATGGGGAAATTCACCTTGGGAAAGGGATAGGCTGAAAATTTTTGTAAGAGGTAGAGAGAGGGAGGAGAAACATTTTTTCAAAAATATAGCTGGGAGGCCGTCGGGGCCAGGGGTGAATTCATCGTTAAGTTGCTTTAATCTTTCTTCGATGATAATCGGGTCGACACTACGAGGGAGAAGTGGTCCAGAGGAGAAATCAGGTAAATAGTTGAAATAGGTATGATCGGGTGCAAAGGAATCATGGGTAAAAGATTGATTGAAAAATGTGGCAAAAAGGTTGGCGATGTAATGAGGATCATTGGAAGTTTCATTATTGAAGGAGAGTGAGTTTGGGTAGCCATCAGATTTTCTTTTGTGTTTAACGAATTGAAAGAAGGACTTGGGATTATTTATGAGGTTGGTTTGCATCTCAACTAAGTAGTGTTGATAGAGAGATTTATAAAGCTCTACAAAATGCAGGTAAGTACCTAAATAGTTAGAGAAGTCATTTGGGGATTGAGTACGAAGGAAAGTTGACCACAGCTTGTTTCGTTTGTTTCTCAAAGAACGGAGCCTGCGGTTATACCATGGTGGGGAGGTGGATGAGGTTTTTTGTCGAGAAAGGGGTACATAAAGGGAGAAGGAATTAAATATTTCTTTGTAGAATATAGATATGGCATCATTTACGGTAAGGTCGTTGAAATTAAAAGGGGCATTATTGAGATATTCATTGATTTGACGGAAGTTGGCTTTGTGAAAATCGTGAGAGATTCGAACAGTGGGGGGAGAGTTCTGAAGAGGAGAGTTATGAAAGAACGAGAGGAGAAGGGAAGGGTGGTAGTTGTCGACGGTTGATAGTGACAGCGGAGAAGCTGAAACTGAGGAGTTGCAGGGGTCACTTGTGAAAATTAGGTGGAGTTGTCTGCCCATGAAGTTCAAAATGCCGCTAACTTGGTTAAGGCTGGAATCAGCTAGGCGGTCAGAGAGGAGGCATTCTTTGGCTGCAGTAGGATTAGAGGCAATGTAAAACGATTGGTCGTCTGAAGGGATCCATTTAAGGTGAGGAAGGTTGAAGTCACCGAAAACGAGGATCTCGTCTTGGGGATCTCGTAGTTCAATTAAATTATCGATTGTATCAATGGCACAGTTATATGTGTCAATAGGTTGTGATGGCAAAATGTAAAAGCAGATGACGTAGAGCGATATCCGGGGTAGTACAATTTTAATGGAAACAAAGTCGAGGCATGGCGAAGATGAAGTTGCTATGAGAGAGGAGTCAATTGAGTTTCGGACAGCTAGAAGGACCGCGGCATGGACAACCATCAGAAGGTCGGTTAACATCATCGCGATAGACGTTAAAGTTGGATGGGAATAGTTCAAGGTTGTTTATACTAGGGATTAAGTTCGTTTCGGTTAAGGCAAATATTTCAAAAGGTAACGCATGAGATTGCTGCAGGACTGCCTGAGTTTTAGAGCGCAGACCTCTTACGTTCTGATAATAAAAAGTAAGAGTTAGGTTTTCGGGGGGCGTTAGTGTGGCAGGGAGGGTGAGATTTTTAGGACCGAAAAAACCTATTATGGTCAGCTCTGCTGCGCTGAAGGTGCGATATGCGCTTTGAATGTATATATTGTCTGAAGGTATCAAGATCGTTTGTTACTTTTTTGGGTGAGATATTGAAAAACTCGTGGTATTTAATGAAAAGATTCTTGAGGGTAGTGAAATCGGTGGGGAGACCTTCTTGTTGAATTGAGACCATTACGCTGGTGTTTGTTTTACCTTCATAGCAAACCGAATCTGATTTGTCGTGAAGATAAGCCAAGAAGAGTCGAATGTTCTCATAGATTTTTTTGTCTCTTAACCTGGAGAGTGCGTATCGAGATTCGTTGGGGTCAATAGATTGCTGAGTAAGTTTGACTGAAGGTGGCACTAGGGGATCAACGAAAGATTTGGAGGAGACTGAAATCGAAGGAGGTTGGTTTGAAGATTGTGAGAGAGATGAGGATCTGGCTGTAGCTGAGGTGTTAGATGGGGCGGGTGTAGAGGGATTAAGGATGTGGGAGTTTCGAAAGTTAGGATACTTGGCTCCGGATTTAAGGTCGAATTTTGGGAATGAGTTTGGATCCGGGTCGTATACTAGGGTTGAAGGTGGTAAGGGTGTATTGGCAGGAGAACTAGTTGGATTCAGATTAAAGCTGACCCGTTGGCTTTGAGGTTTTGGTAGAACTGAGGAAGAAGACTGTAAATGGGAAATTGATGGGTGGTTAAAAATTGGGAAGAGTTTAGTTTTGTAGCTCCAGTTATCGTGGGGTTTGGATGGGGGCTTGGAGTGCTTTTTACTTATATTATTCTTATTACTACGTTTATGTTGAGGTTTTGTAGTAGAATTAGGGTGAGAATCAAACTTTTCGCTCCATTTGGTAAATGTTGTTCTACCTAAAGTGAGTGGGCGGCCGGAATTAAGAAATAGCCAGGCATATTTCGTTGCGATGGAGAGCTTTAGTTTGTTCGGTCCGAGATGTTGAAGCATTTGACAGCTGAGTGTTGGGATTTTGTAGTGCTTCGTAAATTTTTGTATCCATTGTTCCTCAGAGATTGGGTCCTGTCCTTCAACCAAAAAAGTAGTGGTATCCTCGTTGCTGCTGCGAAGCTTTTGGAGGCGCTGATTCCATTCACGTATACTCCATATTTGGCCAAAGCGTTCAATACTGGTTTCCTCGGCTGACTCTTCTACTTCAAGGAGTTGGTTTGTTTGGGTGTAGACAGACGACGTTGTTTGGGGTGGTGGTGGAGAGGCACGAATTAACGGGGTGGAAAGGTTGGCTTCAAGTAGTTCGTCGCGTAACGAGGCGTTGCCAAATGATGGATTATTATGATACTGGCCGGGGAAGTGGATGTCATCAATTTTGTGAGCCGCTGTTCTTAATTCCTCGACTAGTTCATTTAAGGTGAACCTAGTAGAGGTAAGCTCACTGCTAACATCATTCAATTTGTTAGCCATAGCTTCAAGCAGTGGGTCAGGTAGATATGGGGGAGATATACTTTTTTTCGATGAGTGACTGAGCACGTGCAACTCCATGCTTTTGAGCAAGAAGGATGTTAGACTGATTGGTCTAAAACGCTTGGCGAGTGAGCAATCTTCATTCCCTATTTTGGGAATAAAGACCACTTTCACCGCCAAGGAATAGGTTTGTAGGCAAGTGCCAGGCTAGCAGTGAAAATTCTTTCCAAATAAGGAAGCAGCTGTCTTTTACCTTTTTGCAGCATAACAGGGTATATCCCATCGACTTGAAGCCATCGAAAGATGCCACAGCAAATTCCATGGCCTCAGTAGTTGCCAAGCGTGACGCAATGTACCAGCTACGGCGAGGTGTTTTCATCGTTTCTGTCGCAGTTTCCGATGAGTGTGCAACGAGCTGATGACAGTGTGACTTCCCGGGAAACGGGTCTGAAACAAACTTACTGAGTACATCCAGCTTTGTCGATTTTCCTCGCTTGAGGACATTAACCAACTTGCTGGTCGCACTCAGGGATTTCATCTCTTCGCAGAAGGACTTATAGGAATCATTCTTCGATTTACGAATAAGCTTCTTATATTCCTTCTGCTTCGATCGATATTTATTCCAGTCATCTTCCGAGTTCGATTTAAGCGATCTGTTGAAGACATTGGAGCTCAGCGTTCCACCAGGGAACCGACTTCCTGCTGAGAGGTTTTTTTGACAGGACATGCGAGGTCGAAGCAGTTGGTGATGGCGCTACTCAAGTTATCAACGGCATCTTCCACCAATTGATTTGTTTTGAGTTTAGGCAGGGCTTGAGTGGATTTCTCAAGATGCTCCCTGAATCGCACCCAGTCCAATTGGAATTCGATGTATCAATGGTCTGACAGCGTAACATCTGGTAAGACTCTCCAGTTAGTGATGGCCTTCACATGCCTATTAGACAGGGTTAGGTCAATCACTTCCTGTCGTCTCACCGTCACAAAGGTTGGTTGAGAGCCAACATTGTTGATGATAAGGTCGGACGCAAGAATGAAGTTTAAAAGATGGTCTCCTCTCCGGTTGCATTTGCGGCTGCCCCAAACAGTATTTTGAGCGTTAGCGTCGCAACAGATGATGAGTCCAATCTTGCTGGCTTCACAATACTCTACGAGTTCAGAAACCGCCTTAGGTGGCAGTACCGAGTCGTAGGGGAAGTAAGGAAACGCCACGACGAAGTGTTCAATTTCTCCGAGCGCTTTGTAGCTAACTCTAGCAGCCACCATGTCTTGCCCACAGAATTGACCAAGTTTGGTTGCCGATAGTGTGTTCGATATGATGAGACAGACCTTAGGCCTTTCCGATCGCTCATCATAAAGAGTCGAAGCATGTAGCATCACATATACCACCAAGACCACACAGGCTTTTATTCCACAGCCATGGTTCCTGAATGGATACAGTGTGATGATTTGTACTACTGCTACTGAGAAGAGAGGTAGCAGCCTTGCAATGCTGTAGGTTAATCTGAGTAAAAATCATAGATTTAGACTGCGGAGCACGTCCCATCCTTCGACATTGGTCTTAAATGTTTGCATGTTATACAGAGAAGGGAAGACTGAATTGGGCAAAGTATTCCACATTCGTGTGGTCCGCTATCTCGTTACAACATTTTCGATGCAAATAACGATAAAACAAAGAGATGCAGGATACGTTCCTGCGATGTTCCAGCGAATGATTTGGTTATGCTGGGATCCCCTATGAGTTGTATCGCGCGGTTCTGAATTCTATCTAATAGATGCAGAGAGGTTTTAGATGCACCTGACCAGACATGGGCGTTATATTCTAACTTAGGGCTTTATAGATAGTAGCAAGCTCTAAAGGGGTGAAATAACTCTTGTATCTACGAGTATATAGGAAGCCTAGGTATTTGTAATCGTTCTTGGCGGTCGTTCCAGCTTAGGTTGTCACTATGACACACTTCGAGGATGGGAAGCTCATCGGCTTCTGAGGTGCAAGTGCCATTCATGGTCTTTGGCTGGGGGTCTATGTTACGCTTTAATGACAGAAGACAGCATTTGGAAGCATTAAATTCCACTCTATTTTTCTTACCCCATTCAAGAATGCTATCAATGTCGGCATTTAACGAGCTTAACATACGCTGCCGTTCACAACTTACAGCCGAAGAGCAGGGCCGTGAAGATGTGAACGAATATGAGAAGCTGAGGGTACTGTCATAGGCGAAGGAGTGGATTGGATTAAAAGTGGCAGATGAGAGATCATTTATAAAAATGAGAAAGAGGGTCGGAGGTAAGACGGAGCCTTGGAGAACACCAGCGTTAAAATAGTGTACATCAGACTTGAATCCGTCCAACGCAACTTGTATTGAACGATTCGTAGCTTTTAATCCACTGAAGAAGAGACGCATCGACCCCAAATGCCAAACCCTGTCAAATGCTTTTGAAATATCTAACGCAAAAATTTTGCTTTCACCTGCATAGTGAAGCGAGTGATTCCACTTTTCGGTGAGATATGCCATCAAATCTGTTGCAGCGGACACCATACTGACGATGATTGAGGAGTTTCCGGTTCTCAAGATATTTCATGAGCTGACGATTGATCAGCGTTTCCATGACCTTGGAGAGAAGGGACGTTAGTGCTCGGTCGGTAACAGTCGCTTTTTTCGGAATAGGCTGGACAAATGCTGTTTTCCATCTTCTCGGAAAGAGTCCAGAAGAATAGGAAAAATAAAAAAGCTTACGCAGTTGTTTTGCCAGCCTGGAAGAACACCTCTTCAGAATTATGGGGGAAATGCCATCTGGACCAGTGGATTTATAAATGTCGAGCTCTTTGAGAATACTTACCATTAATCGAATACGGAAATGTATTTGCCCCATGGTGGAATTAACGTACTCGATGTCAGGTGGAGAGAAAGTACAAGCGGTGGTCCGATAAGTACTTAGCCACACCGCCAGATGACGCCAGTATCGCAAAAGCAACTTACTATCTAGTAGACGGCTACTGTTGGATCGGACTCGTAGTTTTGTTTTGACCGCGTGTGGAAAAAGAGCAATATCGGTCGGTGATTCGATTCTTGTTTTTGGAAGGGAAATCGCGCAGCGAAATCAAAGAGCGTTTGGATACGGTGACTCTTCTCCTTCGATGGCGACCATCAAAAATTGGTTTAACGAGTTTCAACGTGGTCGCACGTCGGCTTTTAATGAGCCACGTCCAGGTGCCCCGCAAACGGCCACCACGGAGAATAAAAAATTTCACGATTTCGTATTGGCAGACCGCCGATTGAAGATGAGATAGCTGAGACAGTAGGCATTTCAAAAGATCACGTGGGTCATATCCTGCATGAAATTTTGGGCATGAGAAAGCTGTGCCGCGTTTGCTCACTCCGGACAACAAGCGCAACCGTGAGACCACTTCAGTGCAGTGTTTGACGCTGTTTAAGCGCAATCCAAAGGAGTTTCTGCGTCGTTTCCTGACAGTCAACAAAACATGGATCCACTGGTACACACCAGAGGCCAAGGAACAGTCGAAACAGTGGACTTCACCCTGCGAACGTGCTCCGAAGAAGGCGAAGACTGTCCCATCGGCAGGAAAGGTGATGGCCACCGTTTTCTGGGATTCACAAGGTGTGATCCACATCGACTACCTGGAGAAGGGCAAAACGGTCACAGAGCTGTACTATGCCAAATTATTGGGCCGATTCGACGCCGAATTGAAGAAAAAACGGCCCCACTTGACGAAGAAAAAAGTGCTCTTCCACCATGATAACGCACCGGCTCACACCTCCGCGATCGCCACGGCCAAATTGGTCGAATTGGGCTACGAACTGCTACCCCATCCACCGTATTCTCCAGATTTGGCCCCGTGCGACTTCTTTTTGTTTCCAAACTTGAAAAAGTCACTCGCCGGACAGAAATTTCAGTCGAATGAGGAGGTCATCGCCGCCACGGGGGCCTACTTTGCAAACTTCGAGAAAACGTATTTCTCAGGCGGGTTAAAGAAGTTGAAGCATCGCTGGGTCAAGTGTATCGATCTAAGAAGAGACTATATTGAAAAATGAAACGCCATTTCCCCAAAAATTTAGTTTTTCTTTTGTAGGCTAAGTACTTATCGAAGCACCCTCGTAGCTTTGTCTAATGGAGTGTCATTATGAATGAGCGTCGGTATAGACGAAGAAGTCGAGTTTTTGATGTTCTTAACGAATGACCAGAAACTTTTGTTACCTTTGGGACAATTAAGGATTTTACGCCTTAGTTTTTGGTCAAACTCAAATTTTAGACGTCGTAAGTGAGTGTTGCAGTCATTCCTGGCTCGTATGTACATTTTTCGGTTATCCTCTGAGGCGTTAGCCTTGTATGACCCAAAACTTAGCTCACTAAATAGCTCACCTAATAATTTCTTTACAGCTCGAGTCAAACCACGCATTTTCCTTGGGTCTGATCCCTTTTTCCTGTTGGAAATAAAAGCTCCCATTCCCAACCAGCTTGTGACCATATCAACAGCGGCATCCGCGCCGTTGTCGAGGAAGCACAACGACCAGTTGAAGCTCCGAAAGAAGTTGTTAAGGCCGCATCAATTGGCTTTTTCGTAAGGCCATACTGTTTTTTTCGGAGCTTTTTCCCTTTTATGGACTTTAGGACATGAACATTTAGATGACATGGCACAGTGGTGATAACACTTTAGAGGTGATAACACATTAACAGAGTACTTATTAGGGGTGGAGGTAAGGAACAAGTCCAGTGTGTTGGCGACATGACCTGTCACATCAAGAATACGTGACGGCTCATTCACAAGCTGAGTTAGGTGGTTCAATTCGGCAAAGATTTCGATATATTTTCCTTCGGGTATTTTCTGTCCAGAATGCTGAAGCCCCCGAGAATTGTGTACATTGAAATATCCCGCCATAACGATTTCAGTACGAGGACACAGGGAAATAATTCTTTGAATGGAGTCTGACAGGTTATCGAACGCATTAAACGTTGCAATTCTGTCAAGATTTGGGCTTCTATAAGGGAAACAGTAGACAGAAAATTCGAAGTGGAAGATTGACTATATTGCGGAAGCGTTTGGTAAGCGACATCACTACGAATAATGACACTAAGCTATATCCAGGTTAATAAAAATCCCAGGAATTGGATTTTTCGTCTACCTGGGTTTCATAAAGTGCCGAAATAGCCGGTTTATACAGGGAAATATGGGCGCACATAGCAAACTAAACGTTATTTAAGGTGATTTTGTCATATTTTCGATATTTTCGTTTTCAAATTATGGGAAATGGGTATCATCCCAGTATACTCTTGAACACTCGCAACATTTTATTAATTTTAAGTAATTTTTAATAACGTCCACCCCACGAACGTACTCGTAGAACAGTTTGACAGCAATCAACCACAGCCAACTTCGTTTCTATATAAAAAAACACATTTTTCCTTTGACTCAGCGGCCGTGTCGGATTATATTCCTCTTTATACGTTACATTTGTTATTTTATCGAGCAGATTTTTATACAAAAATATTTTAAATACAAATCTTTTCCGATCATCATTCTAAAAATAAATCAGAAAAGATGTCCAAAAGACGAATTGAAGTCGGGGAAACCTACAACAAACCCAAAAAGTAAGTAGCTATTGCGGAAATCCATTTGCAATTCCCAATTATGTATGTGAATTAATTGGGCGAGAACGTATACAGAACGTCTATGGGTGTTTTACACGATTTGTATATTAAAATTTCAGAATACCGAACGATTCGCATGGTGCAGGAGGCAGTAGTAGTGGTAGCAGTAGTGGCAATGCTATTTCGTTGACTAATAAAAACTCGACCATCAATCCGTTTACCCAAAAACCTTATTCCCAACGTTATTACAATCTATTCAAGAAGCGTATCACACTGCCTGTGTTCGAATATCAAGCGGATTTCATGCGACTGCTGAACGACCATCAGTCAATTGTTTTGGTTGGCGAAACTGGTTCGGGAAAAACCACACAGATACCGCAATGGTGCGTGGAGTTTGCATTAGGGAAGGGCAACAAAGCTGTCGCATGTACACAACCGCGACGAGTGGCAGCGATGTCGGTTGCGCAGCGTGTCTCTGAGGAAATGGATGTGGTTTTGGGCGAGGAAGTCGGCTATAGCATTCGTTTTGAAGATTGTTCATCGCAAAGTACACTGCTCAAGTACATGACTGACGGTATGTTGCTGCGCGAGGCTATGTCTGATCCTATGCTCGAAACTTATCAGGTCATACTGCTTGATGAGGCTCACGAGCGTACTCTGGCCACCGACATATTGATGGGAGTGTTGAAGGAGGTGATTCGACAGAGGAATGATCTCAAATTGGTGGTTATGTCAGCCACATTGGATGCAGGCAAATTCCAGCAGTATTTCGACAACGCTCCGTTGATGAATGTCCCCGGTCGCACGCACCCAGTCGAGATTTTCTACACACCCGAACCGGAGCGTGACTACTTAGAAGCAGCTATCCGCACGGTAATCCAAATACATGTCGGCGAGGAGATCGAGGGAGATATTCTGATGTTCCTCACCGGTCAGGAGGAAATCGAGGAGGCATGCAAGCGAATCAAGCGTGATGTCGATAATCTTGGGCAGGATGTGGGGGAATTGAAATGCATTCCATTGTATTCAACATTGCCGCCAAATCTACAGCAAAGGATTTTCGAGCCGGCTCCACCGAAGAAATCGAATGGCGCCATCGGCCGGAAGGTAGTGGTGTCAACAAATATCGCCGAAACATCACTGACCATTGACGGCGTGGTATTCGTGATCGATCCTGGTTTCGCCAAGCAGAAGGTCTATAATCCACGGATTCGTCTAGAGAGCTTGTTGGTATCGCCGATTAGTAAAGCATCGGCACAACAGAGAGCCGGTCGTGCAGGACGTACACGGCCCGGCAAGTGTTTCCGGCTATACACGGAGAAGGCATTCAATAACGAGATGCAGGATAACACGTACGCTGAGATTCTCCGATCGAATCTTGGTGAGTGAAGTGAAGACATTTCTTTGTTTTTCGATAACAGAAGATTCGTTTAGGTACCGTTGTGCTACAATTGAAGAAGCTCGGCATCGACGATTTGGTTCACTTCGACTTTATGGACCCGCCAGCACCGGAAACTCTGATGCGTGCCTTGGAATTGCTCAATTATTTAGCTGCTCTGGATGACGATGGTAATTTGACTGAATTGGGAGCTATCATGTCGGAATTCCCGCTGGATCCACAGCTCGCCAAAATGCTGATAGCTAGTTGTCAACACAATTGCTCGAATGAGATACTCTCTATTACGGCAATGCTGTCGGGTGAGGACTTGTTTATCATTTTATTGCAATAAGATAGAGTTTATAAGGTGTAGGCACTCTTAATAAGGTATGAGGAAAGATTGTTTATCAAAGGCGATACCTGTGAACCGGGATAATGAAGAATTCACTGCATTCGTCCATGTGTTTGCTCGAACCCCTTGTTTCATCTTCATGGTATCCATGACTGCCTTTCACGGGTCATTTCTTGAAATTAGCTTTAAGCCTATGTATTCAAGTATTATCTGCTAATCTGGACACGTAGGTATCCTCGTCGTACGTAGAAACTCTCATTTTTAGTGTAAAATCAAACAAAATTTTATAGTATGCTGCAGTAGAATCTGAAATAATAGTTTTAGAGCAGCATCACGTTTCATGTGCGATTCCAAACACCTCCCCTACATTCGGCGTGCCTTTTCACTTTGAATCTTGCCTAAATTAAGCCCTAAGCTGGCGTACCACCATGCGCTTCTTCTTGTTATCTAGGTACTTAACGATCTAATCGATTCCAAGTGAAAATTGTATGTAGTGGATGGCGTAGAAACAGTCAAATCAATTCTGAATCAATTGTATATGAAATGAGTAATTCAAAACACTTAAAATGCATAGAAAATCGCACATGAAACTGAACAATACCATAGCCCCTAGGTGTCTTAACTTCTCCTTCATAAACACACAAACAAACCAAATCCAAAAAAGACAAATCAACTATATTTGTGGGACGTAAATGTGCCCCAAAAAACTGTATTTAGTCCCTCAGTGTTTCGTTCGACCAAATGAAGCCAAAAAAGCTGCTGATGAGGCCAAAATGCGTTTCGCTCATATCGATGGTGACCACCTGACGCTGTTAAACGTTTACCACGCCTTCAAGCAGAGTAAGTATTCGTCTTCACTCGCCTTCGATCGATTTATAAAACTTATTTCCCTAGACAATGAGGATCCCAATTGGTGTTACGAGAACTTTATCAATTTCCGTTCGCTCAAGTCTGCCGATAATGTACGCCAGCAACTGGCCCGTATAATGGACCGTTTCTGTTTGAAACGCACCAGTACAGAGTTTACATCCAAGGACTACTATCTCAATATCCGTAAAGCCCTGGTGCAAGGGTTCTTTATGCAAGTGGCGCATTTAGAACGTTCCGGGCAATATCTTACGATCAAGGATAACCAGATTGTGCAACTACATCCATCCACATGCCTCGACCACAAACCCATTTGGGTTATCTACAATGAATTCGTGCTGACCACGAAAAATTACATTCGAACCGTGACAGATGTTAAACGTAAGCTAATTAGGTCCCTTCCTCATGCTTGCTGCTCATCAATTCTTCTTTTCTCTACCTTCACAGCTGAATGGTTACTCACATTGGCGCCACAGTACTATGACATGAACAATTTCCCACAGTGCGAGGCAAAACGGCAACTGGAGTTGCTACAGAAGCAACTTGACTCCAAAGAGTACCAGAAATTTTAGTTCTTTCGCATCACCTTACTCTATTGCTAAATGTATTGATTCTTATTTTATAAAATATATCAGTTTGCCTTAAGTTACGATAATTACAATTAAAATATAAAGAAAATAAAACTGGAGACGACATTTCTGATTTGAAGCCAAAAACATAAAATAAAATTGAATATGAAATCCACAAGGGGACCTCGCTAGATCTCCGCTTCACTTTAAAGCTCGATAAGTTCTCTTTGATAAACAGGAATAGAATAGGATTTCAATACACAAAACAAATTAAATTATAAAATTATATTTGTATGTTAAGAAACCAGTGGAAAATAAAATTCTGGAAAATGGATTTTGATTTTTTTTTATTCATACCAAGAGCAATGACATCCTTTTGCTCCCTATGTCACTCCCTTGTGCGACACGAAAGGATTCCGAGAAAATTCTAACCAGCCATTTGTCTCCACGGCCATCGGAAATTGCGGCGTTTTTTCACTTCCACAAGCGAGATCAACGTCCGGGCGAGTCGGTTGGTAATTACATGGCAACGCTACGCACCCTTGCAGTGGACTACAGTTTCGGAGACCGTATGCGCGACCGCACGGGGCAGCGAATCCGTTGACAGCGTCCAAACGAGCCGTTTTCACTCAAGTCCGAATCACTCACAGAGGAAACACCAGCCGTGTGTAGGCTGCGGCGGATAACACTTACGAAACCAATGTCCCCATCGCGATACTGTTTGCAACTCATGCGGTCGGAATGACCATATTCAACGCATTTGTCGGAGCGCACGTAGATCAACCTTAAAGTCTTCGGAATCTGCATCTCCTACCCTGAGCTCACGTTCCGTACCCCAAGGTTTTTCTCGCTAAACAAATCGTAAATAATCTAATATTCACCATATACTACCGTTGGTTAGTCAAAAAAAAATCTCTCTCCGTTGTTATTAACGGACACAGGACGAGAGAAGAAGCCATCAAGCACGGCCCCTATCAAACCCAATGTCCCAAAATTGACTCGACAACAGCCAACACAACCGGCCACTGTCGAAGTGAGCGCACAGCAACCGAGAACCTCCAAAGGATACACTGCCTCAGGATCGAAGCAGAACGTCAAGAGGAGGCGCTCAGCCTGCTTCAACCTTTCCATGAGTCTACAAGTGGCCATTGTCGACCGTTCCAACCCGGATGGGAAGATAACATACGACAATTGGCTCACAGTCGAAGCTAAAATACTAGAAGCGATGCTTACCGCAGATATTTAGCAGCGATGAGATCAGCTTCGACGGAGCAGGCTGGCAGAAAGGAGTCAAAGTCGTCGGTTGTGACAACCAGAGATCCCTAAACTTCTTAAAGCGCACAATCGACAATTGCGGCGAAATCTGGCAGAACGCTAAACTCGAGGTCATCCCTCGCTCGATGCTTCCGCTTCGCACGCTGGCTTCAATATGGATCCCTCCACCGGTTCCCGAAATGGACGAGTTCATATTGAGGCTAATCGACAAGCAAAATAAAGAGCTTGATACTCATAGCTGGAGAATCATTTCTTCTGCCAAGAGTAAGAACGAGATGGGAAAGAACCTCATGGCGACCATTGACCAAAAGTCACTCGACCACATCCGCATCAGATCTGACAGCATCAAGTTCGGGCTGGGAACCCTGAAGGTAAAGCTCCCCAATGAACGCGGCAAGTCAAAGGAGGCTGCTAGTGGTGCAAATTAATTTACACCACTGCAAAGCAGCCACCGACGACTTGATGATGTACATGCTGCAGGAAGATGTGGATCTAGCCTTAATCCAAGAACCTTGGCTCCTTAGGAACAAAATTCAGGGATTAAGGTCTAAGGTATATAATACACATACTACTGAAGGTAAGCTACGAATCTGTATAGTCGCCAAGAAATACTTAAACATTTTTCTCCTAGGTACATACAGCAAT
Source organism: Merodon equestris (assembly GCA_958301585.1). Lineage (NCBI taxonomy): Eukaryota > Metazoa > Arthropoda > Insecta > Diptera > Syrphidae > Merodon > Merodon equestris. The sequence continues at coordinate 114,477,304 of OY284416.1, forward strand.
GGAGACCGCACGGTGGTAACGTACGAACACCCACCTCGGGACGCAGTCCGAACACTTGTGCGACATGCCAAGTCACGCGGATTGTGTCTATTGATAGGCTGCGACGCCAATAGACACCACACTCTATGGGGAACCAGCAACATTAATAAAAGCGGTGAGTCCATTTTCGATTTCATAGTCTCCACCAACCTCAACGTATGTAACAAAGGTAATACACCAACGAACGTTTCGTAACCGGGTTAGGGAAGAGGTAATTGAGGTCTAACTCTATCCGAGTAGAGAATTGGAGAGTGTCCACTAACTGTTCCTTTTCGGACCACAGCCGAATACTCTTCAACCTTAACGTTAACAAAGAAAAACCGAAACCTTTGAGAAACCCTCAGAAGACAGACTGGAATCTTTTCTCAAACCTAGTTGCCAACAGGTTAGTACCGCCACAAGCCATCACTAATCCTGATTCAACTTACATTAAGACTTCAGTCGAATACCTTGAGAAAATTCTGAAAGCGGCTTTCAACAAATCCTGCCTTTTGCAACGTGCGCGCAAGAAGACCAGCGCAGTCTAGTGGACCACAGAGCTAAAGCAACTCAGGACCAGGACACGAACTCTATTCAATAGAGCAAAGATCTCAAAAAGAACCGAAGATTGAACCGAATAACTACAAATCCAGCTTCAACAAATACAAGAGCAAAACAAGAGTTGCAAAGTCTAAATCCTGGCGGGAGTTCTGCGAATCAATAGAGGATCTCAACGAAGCCGCAAGGCTCAGAAAGATCTTATCCAAGGACCCCTGCATACTGGGATTCATCCTTAAACCAGATGGTTCTTGGACAGAATCCAGTCAGGAATCCCTAGAACTGCTGACTGAAACCCACTTCCCGGGTTGTAAAACACCTGAAACCACAGTCCCCTTCGAGACTACGGTTCCTACGGTTCACACAACCGAAGAAGTAATAAACAAGATTATCACAACGGATAAAGTATCATGGGCAATAAATTCCTTCAAACCTTTTAAATCTCCGGGGCCGGACGATAGCTTGCCAGCGATGCTTCAAAAAACACAGACCCACACTGTACCCACCTCGTAAACATTTTTTCCAATTGCTTGCGCGCGGGGTACATCCACACATCATCTCAGTGGAAAGAAATAAAGGCAGTTTTCATACCTAAGGCAGGTAAACCAATCCATACTGCCGCAAAGGACTATAGATCAATTGGTCTCTCGTCGTTTCTGTTAAAAACCTTGGAGAGACTCCTTGACCTATACATCAGAGGACTCATCTACTCACACAACTTATGCAACACTCAACAAGCCTACCTTAAAGGCAGATCAGTGGAAAGTGCTCTGCATAGTATTGTCCGTTAAACTGAGAGCTCATTGAACTTAAAAGAGTTTACAATGGCAGCCTTCCTCGATATAAAGCGGGCCTTCAACAACGTAAACACAGAGGCCATAATAACAGGTCTAGAGGACATAAAAGTAGACAAATCCATTGTAATCTGGATTGAAAATATGTTGAAGAACAGAATTATCAATGCAGACATTGGGTACAGCTCTATAAGGAAAGTGACAACTAGAGGCACACCGCAGGGTGGAGTTATATCCCCCCTACTGTGGCTTCTCACAGTTAACAAAATCCTCAAATTCTTTATGGAGAAAGACACAAAGACAATAGCGTACGCGGATGACCTAGTTATCTTGATAAAAGGTAAATTTCAACCAACTATCAGCGAACTAATGGAATCTGCGTTGAGGGAACTCTCCTCGTGGGCAAGACGGAACGGTCTGAGAATAAATCCCCAGAAAAGCTCGTCTTATTCACCAGGAAAAGGAAAATCCCGATATTTGCTCCCCCAAAGTTAGAGGGTACTCCACTCAAACTCAAAGCGGAAGCCAAGTATTTAAGCATCATTCTTGACTCCAAACTCTCCTGGAAAAGGAACCTGGAGGAAAGGATGAAAAAAAAATTGAATGCTTTTTATGCATGCAAAAAGACATGGGGCTTGCAACCATACATCATTCATTGGATGTACACAGCAATCATCAAACCCATTTTAACTTATGGGGCCCTAGTCTGGTGGACTGCTAGCAGCACGAAAAGCTATATGAACATGCTCAACAAAGTACAGCCGCTGTTTGTACAACGGGAGCCATGAGAAGCACGCCGCAAGCAGCGTTGGACATGATACTTCATCTCCTTCCCCTAGATCTATTCATAAAAGGCTGCGCTGCAAAGAGCGCTCTCAGACTAAGGGAATCCTCTCTGTGGAAGCAAGCCAACTATGGACATGTGGCCATACTCAGAATAATAGACGACCTGAGAAAGAAACATGGTTTGAGTAGCCTCGCAGCTACGACCGACTATATTTCCCCCCAAAATGACTTCTCTCTCAGTATACTTATACTTTTCCCCGACAGAAAAGAGTGGCTATCAAACGCTGTGATCAACGGCCACGAGATCACACTCTTCACCGACGGATCGAAAATGGACACAGGCACTGAGGCCGGGTTCTACTCTGATACCCTTCACAAACAGGAATCAGTCAGACTCCCTGATCCTGTGCAGCCTTTTTCAAGCAAAAATCCTAGCAATAGAGAAAGCAGCCAAACACCTGCAGGTAACCTATATCCCACCATCGGATATCACTATCTTCGTAGACAGCCAAGCTGCACTGAAGTCAGTAGAATCCTGTATAATGAGATCAAAGGCTGTCATGAAATGTCGCGACCCACTGAAGTGCATCAGACACCACAAAGTCAAACTCTGCTGGTTCCCGGGTCACAGCTCAATTGCAGGGAACAAAAGAGCGGACGAATTGGGTCTGAATTGGACATCAACGAAGCGGACACGTCATTGCAACCACCGATCAGCGCATTATACCGGATCATAAACGACATAATCATCAAAGAGGCCAACTCGTCTTGGCTTACAAGAAACGACAGCTACACGACAAGATCATCGTGGCCAGAGCTCAATATCGGAAAAACAAGAAACTCGATCCGTATGCTCGTCGGAGTGATCACAGAACACTGTCCCATTGGAGCAATGCTCCGGAAATGGAACTCGGGATCCAACGATCTATGCCGGAGCTGCGGCGATTTGGAAGAAACTGAGACGATCCAACATCTGCTTTGCCACTGCCCAGCTCTCCAGAATCGGCGCCTAGCTTCGCTGGGCCAAAGATTCTTTACAGAGATTGCAGACGTAGCAAATGCAGATATATCGAATCTTCTAAAATTCATAAAGAGCACGGGGTGCTTTCAGCCACCACGTGATAGGATAGGTTAATTATATGTGTACTCCACAAATGAAGGGAATCACAATGGGCCTTTTGGCCTCCGAGTGGAAGTGATGCTTAACCATCACACTCCCCTTCTTTAACCTAACCTAACCTAATGGCCTGTTCGTAGGATTCAATAGATTGAGATGGCAAGATATAAATGCAGATGACATAGAGCGCTTTACGGGGCAGTACAATCTTGATTAAAACGAAGTCGAGGTACGAGAGAAAAGGATATTGCAATAAGAGATGAGTCGATTGAGTTAAGGATGGCTATTAAAACGCCACGACAAGGGCAGCTATCGGTAGGTCGGTTGAGATCGTCGTCGCGGTAGACTGCTAGGGATCAAATTGGTTTCAGTCAGAGCAAAGATTTGGTATGGTAAAGCATGAGACTGTTGAAAGACTGCTTGGGTTTTTGAGCGAAGACCTCTTACATTCTGATAATAGAAGGTGAGAGGAAGGTTATCATGAGGGGCAGGAGGAGAATGGAAATTAGGGGCGAAAATATCTGTCGTGGTCTGCTACGCTGGAGGTTTAATATCCGCTTTGACGAAAGGTATCTAGATCGTTCGATACTTGTTGGGGGGAAGAAGAACTTGTGAGGCAATTGAGGCTAGCAAAGTCAGTAGGGAGGCCTTTCTGTTGAGTGGAGACCAAAACTAAACAAAGTTAACCTACTAACAGCCCAACTTGTAAGTCAAGACACTGAAGTCACTGATTAAATATCTCCAACAGTTGATCACGCTTGCTACAAACAGTCAGCACAGTCAGCAAATGAGTGACATACTAGATGACGACCTTTTCGTGATCGACGATGGCGAAGGTGGATAGGAACTGTCTTCCAGGTTCAGTGACGATTTCATGGCCATCGCTAGTGAGGGGGCTAACATTCTGTATATTTCGACGGCAGATCTCCAGATGATCTTTAAGTCCTTAAAGAGAAAAAAATCCACGGGAATTTCAGAATGTTCAGGTACCTCCCACCTATGACCCTAGAGATGTACCCCATACAATTACCCCGTGCATTGGAAGACAGCTCTGGTTCATCCAGGCTTCAAGGGATCCGAATTGCTTTCGCGCCCACAAGATAGCTGTCAAGTTGAGTGCTGCGAAACAGATTACTTGTCATACCGAAGGCTTTCTTAACTCCAATATGTCTATTGTAACCACGTTTCTCAACACTAATGGTTGTCCCAGTGATGGCAATTTTCCTACAGTTGTTTCAAGTACTCCTTGAGGCTTTATACAACCGAGTCCTAAACAGTATCGTTTCTGACTTTTGAACGCGCAATATCTCTTAATATGATCGAAGTCACACTGCAGCATTGTACCAGGGGTGATCCAAAAGTAATGATTATGAAAATAAAACTCAATCATTTTCTACATAGCCTCCTATAATTGTCTTACCCCTTCCAAAACGTCTCAGCAGCGGCCATAACTTGCCTATCGTCTTCAAATTTTTTGCCACGTATGTGTTCCTTGAGCCGAGGGAAGGGGTAGAAGTCATTGAGGGCTAAATCTCTCTAAAAGGGTGAGTGTTCGAGCAGTTCGAATCCCGTTTCTTGAATAGCAGCCATCCCAACTGCGGCTTTTTGACCCAGTGCGTTCTATCTGCCAGCACAATATTTTCGACTTTTTTCACGTTGTCTTCAGTGACGGGCATCGATGGGCGTCCTTCGTGATGTTCTCCGTGATCTTGTGCCTAGCTTCAACTCATTGGCCCAGCGCTCTACTGTCGAATATGGAGGATCAGAGTCCCTCCCTGTTTTCATCAAGTCGATGTGTGTGCCTTTGGTTGACAGTTTTTCAAGCAGCAGATGTTATTCCTTCGACGATCCGTATTCAAATGAATGTACCTCCTGGGTACCGTGGTCCGTTTATAAAGGGTGTCTCAGTAAGAGTGCACTTTTTCATTTTAAAATAAAAACAAGTATTTTATGACAGAGCTGTGATATTTTTATTGTATTGTAAAGAAGACACGTTCCGATTAAGTATGGAATAAAATATCCGGCAAATGACCCCCACGGCTCCGATGACATGCCATTACTCTTTTCATGAAATTTTCGATGACTTTTGCACAGAGATGTGGCTGTATCTCACCGATGACGCGTTGGATTTCCGATTTGAGCTCAGGAATTGTTTTGAGCTTTTGAGATTTCACAAAACCCCAAAGAAAAAAATCGTACGGCGTTAAATCGCACGATCTTGGTGGCCAGTTGACATCAGAATTTCGTGAGATAATGTGTTCTGGAAATCGTTGCTGCAATAAGTCGATTGTTTCATGCGCGGTGTGCAGGTTGCGCCGTCCTGCTGAAACCACATGTTGTCCAGATTCATGCCGTCCAGTTGAGGCCACAAGAAGTCCGTTATCATATTCCTGTAACGAATGCCGTTCACAGTCACTGCGCTTCATCGGAGAAAATGACTTTTTTCGAAAAATTGGCATCGACTTCTGTGACGGCCAAATTACGCACTTAGCATTCTCCTTTATTCTCCTCTCCTTTTCTCTATTATTATCCTCTCAACTCCTATCCTGTCCTCGTACATTCAGTCTACGTTCTGACTTCATCCCGTCCGGTTCATTTTTCCTTCAACATCATAAATATTAAAATCTTTATAACTACCTAATACAACATAAACGTCTTTTTATTTCCCCCTTTTTCCTCGGTCAACAACAAACAACTTCACTTTGCTCCATTACCCATTGAACGAATTGCCGGCGCTTTCCGTAGTCTGCTGGTTTGAGCTCCTGAGTTAACTGAATCCTGTACGCATGAAGGTGGAGGTCTTTAGTAAAAATTCGCTGCGTAGTGCTTCGTGAAATTTGCAGTTGTTGAGAACGATGTCGAATTGATGTTTTCGGGTTTTCGGCGACACTCTCGTTTACAGCAGCAATGTTTTCAAGAGACCGACCGGTACGTTGACGCAAAGGATTCTTATTATCCATAATTGACCCAGTTTCTTCAAATTTTTTGACCACTCTTCGAATGGTTGACACATTAGGTGCACTTTCTCGGCTGAAAATTTGGCGAAGTTTGCGAGCGGTTTCAGCGTAACTTTCCCCATTTTTGTAATGAGTTTTCACCAGAGATGTAGAAACCATCATCTCTGGTTTTCACAATTATAACGCGTTGTTCTTTCGAAAAGCGCTCCATTTTTAATAATTGGAATAAACAGAGGTGACAGCTGTCAAATTTCAGAGTTGCCACTTGCATGAAAAAAAAAATATTCCAATTTTAAAAAGTGCACTCTTACTGAGACACCCTATATATAAGCTAACAAAACTAAACGTTTTTTTTGTTTTTTATGCAAACTGGAAACAATCGATTATCATCACTTTTGGATCACCATCGTACATCCTGGAGCGACAAATGGAACCATATACCTATCTTTATGCCTGTATTATGGACCTATATACATATATGCGCGATGACTGTCCAAAGCAATCATCACAACTAGTCAAGAACTGGTTTACGATGGGAAAAATACCCACGGTTGATTGGGCTGCCCAAAGTCCTAATCTGAATCCCGTCCAGAATCTTTGAAAACATCCCTATGCTCGTTAAGAACTCCAATCCAAGAAATGTACAAGAACTTTTGCAAATAATCAGGACAGGGAACTCTATCTCTTTTATAATAAAGCATATCCTCGCCATAATACAACTTCCCCGTATAACAAGCTTCTCTCCAACTCATTATACGGCTGTGGAAAATTGCATTTAAGAAACGAACTAGTGTGGGAACACTGGTGTAGACATTTGATGTTTTGACAGCCAACTCACTTTTTGACGTTTAGTCTGGTATCTGTCGCGGGATATTCGCCGGATTTTGTTTGTTTTTCTTTGATATGCTCGATTCCTTCTCCCAGCTTCTGCCTCTCAGTGCAATATGGTAATGCTCATCACATATTAACCTTTTGAGTAACTCCAACTTTCTTCTACATTCCCCAACTAGTCGCTGCTCGAGAAAAAGTATGAAGACCTTGTCCACTTGAAAACAATCGATTGCAACCAAGGAGCAGTACGGGCCATCCGCTTTAACGGTAAGATTCTATCCTTTGGCTTCCTGTTCGTAATGGAAAATCCTTGCAGTTGACGGTTGTTACTGCCTCTCCTGCGGCTCGGACAAGAAGGTTAAGTTGTGGAATCCCAACACCGGATTGCTGCTGAAAACCTATGGTGGCCATGCCGACGAGGTCACAGACGTTGCTGGGAGCTGCGACAGTTGTCACATAGTCACCGCGAGTTTAGACAAAAGTATTATCTATTGGGATGTCTCGACGGGACAACAGCTTCGTCGACTCCGCGTCCATGCTGGCGGAGTGACATGCGTGCGATTCAACGAGGATTCATCGATAGCCGTCTCGGGATCGAGGGATAACTCAGCAATGTGCTGGGACATTCGTACGCGTAAACTCGAACCGGTGCAGGTGATGAAGGACGCCAAGGATTGCATAACATCAATTGTTATTGATGATCACAGGATCATGACATCGTCGTTGGACGGTTGCATTCGGTACTATGACGTGCGGTCGGGGAAGATGATCAGCGATGATTTGGGCGTGTCAATTACGTTTATGGTGCAGACGAAGAAATCGAACTGCGTCGTTGTGACATGCCAAGACGGTGTTGTCCGACTGATTGATAGCACCGACGGAATGCTGCTCTCTGAATATGAGAACGAGAATAAAGAACAATACCGCATCGAGTGTGGAATCATGCCGAACGACCAGCACATAGTGTCAGGCTCCAGCGACGGCCATGCCATCGTATGGGACTTGCTCGAAGGCGATATCCTCCAGAAAGTTGAAATAAGTACGTTGTAATAGGGCACCATTAGTCCTTCTCCTAACATACCGTTTCGTTTCAGGCGCAAATAGTGGAGTGGTTCACTCGTTAGCCACACATCCCTCGAGAAACAAAATTATTTTCGCCAGGAAACGAGACATGTACGTCTTCGGCACGAAGGCTGAGCTTGAGGATCAGGCGTCGCAATAACAGATTTATTATTCATACAAGCAAATACAAGAAATAAAATTCACTTTGCAGTTATCGAGTCTAAACCGAATTGCCAATGAACCCTTGAAAAAGGCTTTTTTTCATTTCAGAGCTGCGAACTGACAAACTACTTTCGCGTTGAAGATCTGAATCCAGTAGCCATCGGGGTCCTTTATAAAAGCCAGTCCTTTCATACGACCGTCATCGGGCTTCTTCATAAATTCAACGCCTTCCTTCTCGAACCGTTTACAGGCCGCGTATACATCCGGTACCATTATGCCGATGTGTCCAAATCCCCTCGGCTCGAAGTTGCCGTTGTGGTACTTTTGATTTGGATCGTCCTCGGTCCCCCAATTGCTGTAAATGAAACCATTGCATCGTGCTCTAGTACCATCGGTTTGTACCTATGCTTACTGTGTAAGTTGAAGAGTAGATCGACGAGTCATGGCCCACAGAGTGCGACGTTTGTTATCAGAAGGCACCGTAAGTTGGTCCTCATATCTGAAATCATAAAAATCCAAAGCTGTTGAGTGTTGTATTGATTGCCAGCCGATCGATACCCACCCCAAGAAGTAAAGTGTGAATTTAGCGTCGGGAAAATCGAGTTTTTGAAGCAAGGTCATCCCTAGAACGCGACTGTAGAAAGGCAGCGACTTGCGAGGATCCTTGATTCGATACATGGTTTGCTGAAAGAAGTATCCCTGGAAGAACACTAGGATCAAGGAACTCATTTATCTTTCGGGGAACAGAACCTGACTTACGCTAGTTTGTGGGTCTATCTGCTCGCAAAGTTTATCTGCTTCGGAATCACTTAGGACGGACGCGTCAGCCGTGACCATAGTAGACTTGTTGTACGTTTCAGGGGTCATGTACGACGAAGTGTTTGCAGTTATTCCAATTTCCTTAAATCCAATCGTTGGAGGTTCATCTGCCGATCCGACTTGCAAATACGGAACTACATTAGGCTTAACTTTGACCTCTCCTAGAAAAGGCACTGTGGCACTATTGGCAATCGCAGTCGAAGTATATTGGGTATTTTTAAAGACTTGAGGGTTGTCGGGCGTCCGACTGGGAACTGCGTTTTTATCGATTCGATGTTTATTATGAGTTAGGAATGCAGACTTGGGGAAATGTCTGTCACAGACCTTGTGACTTCGTTTGAATTTTTCAAGGCCCAATGCTTGTCTCCAAATCTCGCGCCTGTTGAGTGTAATTTACCAAGTGGTTATGGAGAGTTAAGAAATGTTTTTGTGCTTACATCTCGTCGGTACGAGGACGGAAGGCGTGGCTGAATCCCTCACATCCCAGGATGCACTTGTTATATATCTTGTTGTACATTTTAAAATTGAACGAATCCCAACGGAATGCACTAAACAATATCCAAAAACAAAACAGCTCGATTGGGGTCTTTCTCGGCGGCTTTTTTACTTGTCGACTGTGATCAAAACGAGATTGCTAACACAAAACGGTGTCTGACGTTCGTCGGGAATATGGCGTTTCTTGGATGGGATAGATGTGTTCATATGCGTTTATGGATTTTCTCTAACAAAGGGCGTGTTCACTTGTTCTTTTTTTTTTTAATGAATGGTTTATAGAAAAAATTATGGTAAAAAGGGAATTTTGATTTTTTAGTCGACCAAGGTGAGGCAGGCGCTAAATAAGGATTTCGATTTCATGCAGAGACAATAGATTTCTTTTTACCACACCTAATACAATATAAGCTGGTGCTCCCCAGGGCTCTATTCTGTCACCAACATTCTTCCTCATTTTTATAGGTGATCTCCTGTCTGCTACTTCTAATCCAATGCACCTCTTCACTGATGACAGTACTGTCAGCTATCCTTATTCATTCCAAGACTCAGATCCCGACTCTTCGGTCGCAGAATTTGAACAACAAAGTTTGTAAGGCACATTCAATTCCGATCTCGACAGCATGGTTAAGTGGGGAATAAGCAATAGAGTGGAATGGATGCTCCTGAAACCTAATGACGTCTACTGTCACTTAAGCGAACCCTGTAATCAGCCAATATTGTGCCTGTATCTCACCAAGAACGATGAGGAAAGTCTAGGTTTCCTTAAGCGAGGCGAGAAATATTTCAACCGCTCTGATTGACTTCAATCTATAAAGGTTGAGTACGAATTAACGTCTGATCTGGTGCAGCTAAACCTCTTTGCATTTGCTTGTTTCCTATCTATCATGGTTCCTATCGTTATTTCAACAAACCCAATCGAACTAACCAGCTAGGCAATTGAACCGTAAACAACTGATTGGCTTGAAAGGAGCATTGCTTGAAAAACCATGAATCCAGTCACAAGTGCTAATTTTTTGTCGTAACAATGCCTGACCTTATGTGGCTACATGATTCGTTAAAGCTTTCAATTCTGATCTGAACAGAAGATCGAAAACAGATCGAAATTCTACGGACCCAATTATCGTGAAAGGGCGTGGCGTAAGAATTTTTGATGAAAAGTACAATAAAGGACACCGTCGACGCTAAGAGGCAAATTATATGAACATATAGGAAGACACAAGAGTCAACACTTAAGCCTCTGTCTATCAACTCTTACTCTCACCGCCACACGTTGGCTTCTGGGCGCTTAGTACCTCAACTGTCGATCGGCCACTGTTGAGGGTAGCAAACGAGAGAAGAGGAAGTCCGCGCAGCCAGCAAAGAAATCACAAGAGCCTGCCAAGATTTTTGGCAATTATGTCTCCCTCAAGCTCTTTAAGCCTCGATGCATTCTTCACAAACCATTAAACAGCAAAGAAAATGTTATCAAAGCACAATCATGCTGCCTCTGATACGCTCGGTTTCAAGCCAACCTCTCTGGCTAAATGACGAGTGCCTGTTAGCTCTACGAACAGCAAGAAACATGCTCTTCTGCGAAGGAAGAAAAATTATAATAAATGCAGCACACGACGAGGTAAAGGTAAAGAGGCCGAAAGGCATAGTCTTAAATTGTTCTGTTTGCTTTAGAGTGTCCGTATAGGGCCAGTAAGGTGTTTTATGTAAGCTAGTTTTAAGCATTTTTGTCTAGGGTAAGTGTGTTCTTAATTTATAAAAACAAAATTGAACTAAATAAAAAAAAAAAAATAAAGGGAAGTTGTGGAAGAAATTCGTAACGCAATATGGGATACACCAAGGGTATATCCTCTCCCCAATATTATTTCTATAGTTGGTAAGTGAAGTGGTCCATACCGACCTCTCAGCGGCCTCATCTCACATAGAACAACGAATATTCAAGTGAAGCATCAAAAGCGAAGAAGAAAAAGAAAAAAAAAATTGTCTTCTTCTTTTATTTGTTGAATCCGAAAGCCATACCCAGGCCCTACTTCTTCCATAAACTTCAGAGCTTTAAATAAGGAATCTCATGGCACGACTAGAATTACCTAGAAAATTCTCCAGCAACGCAAAGGGGCTGCTCTAACTTTAAGATTATCTATGGAAATAAATAATCTACTTTAGGTTAGTAGTCTTCTGTCCGAAAGTCAGATATTCATTCTTATCACCTATCTACTCTAGCCAACGTATGACAAGAAAAAAATTGTTTCTTTACAGCCATTCCCCAAACTTAGTGGCTCCCAACTGCTGATTCTATCCGTTCGATCTCTTTGCTGTTCCAACCATTCTAGCCAGCCAAACTATCCTAGCCAGCACACAACCCAAGCCAGCCCAACCTCCCTATTTAGCCTAACAATCTAGTCAGCCAACCATCCTATCTAACCCACTTAATTGGTTGAGCTTTTTGTTTGCGTAACCCTTGATGCAAGTGTTCTACAATCTCTGTACTCTGGCTCTAAGGGAGGTTTATATTATTATGGGCAGCAAGGTCCCGATATGCAGCCGAATAGTCGAAAAACTCAAGGGTTTGAATGTTATAGTCATCGAAAAAAAAAAGACGCGCAGCCAAACAACCTGGCCAAACAGTTACCTTGGTGGTCGAAGATTTCGTCTATCTTGGCCCATTAGTGAAATGTTTGTCGTCTAACCTACCTACCTACCTAATACTTCTTCTCTAAACCCTATCTACCTAGAGCCCTATCTAACCTACCTACCTACCTAATACTTACCCTTCTTCTCTAAACCCTATCTACCTAAAGCCCTATCTAACCTACCTACCTACCTAATACTTACCCTTCTTCTCTAAACCCTATCTACCTAACCATCCCTAACCACCCTATCCACCCTACCTACCTACCTAACACCTTATACTTCTCTAAACCCTATCTACCTAACCATCCCTAACCACCCTATCTACCCTACCTACCTACCTAACACCTTATACTTCTCTAAACCCTATCTACCTAACCACCTATCTAACCTACCTACCCTACCTAATACTTACCTTCCTCTCTAAACCCTATCTACCTAACCATCCCTAACCAACCTACCCACTCCACCACCTTACCCCTACTGAACACCTCAGTCTGAATCTCCAATATTTATAACAAAAAAAAAAAAAAAAATCAAACAAAATATTTTTTGCAGTGTTTTTCGACAGTGTTTTTCAGCAAAGTGTTTTTCGACAGAGTGTTTTTCGACAGTGTTTTTCGGCAAAGTGTTTTTGACAGTGTTTTTCGGCAGAGTGTTTTTCGACAGTGTTTTTCGGCAGAGTGTTTTTCGACAGTGTTTTTCGGCAAAGTGTTTTTGACAGTGTTTTTGGCAAAGTGTTTTTCGGCAGAGTGTTTTTCGGCAGTGTTTTTCGGCAAAGTGTTTTTCGACAGCGTTTTTGGCAAAGTGTTTTTGACAGTGTTTTTGGCAAAGTGTTTTTCGACAGTGTTTTTCGGCAGAGTGTTTTTCGACAGTGTTTTTCGGCAAAGTGTTTTTGACAGTGTTTTTGGCAAAGTGTTTTTCGACAGTGTTTTTCGGCAGAGTGTTTTTCGGCAGTGTTTTTCGGCAAAGTGTTTTTGACAGTGTTTTTGGCAAAGTGTTTTTCGACAGTGTTTTTCGGCAGAGTGTTTTTCGGCAGTGTTTTTCGGCAAAGTGTTTTTCACATGTTTGATCATAAGGGGTTGTTGAACAAGACTCTCTGCGTCTCTCCTTTACCCTTATGTGAGTCGTGGGTCGTGAGGCTGCATATGATAGTCGACTTATGAAACCGAAAAGTTTTCTTTTAAAACTGGATTGTAAATCGATACACAAGCGAAGGGAGATAAAAGACGTAAGCTAAGGTGAATAAGAAGGCACTACAATCGGCAGGAACTATTGCATCAAGCGGGGAAGTCATCAATCTTCCTAACGAATTTAACGAGTTAGCTTCTTAAGGAGACACGACTTTTGTGGTGAGGAAGGTGGGTACCATGCTAGCCATGTCAACAATTCAAGCCAGCACGAACATCCTAACCAGCCAAACCACCCTGTTTAGCCCAACGACTCTAGTCAGCTCAACCACCCTAGTCAGCTCACCCCTTTAGCCAGCACAGCCATTCTAACCAGCTCAAACCCGCAAGTCGGGGTTTATTATTACGGACAGCAGAGTCTCGATAGGCAGCAAAAAAGTCAAAAAACCCGAGAGCTAGTTAAGGTGACACCAAATAAATATATGTAGTCATCAAACAAAGACACGCAGCACAGACAACTTCATCTTGGTAGCCGACAATGGTACCACTTGAGCTCAAAAGACATGAAGATGCCGTCCACAGAGGCTTCTCAAGATCAGACCAAACTGCGCCGCTTGACTCCTAATCCTAATTTTTCCACATAATAAACCACACCCTGCACAGGTTTTATTATACCTTGCACGGAGCCGGCGAGCAATTCACGCTCTTCCGGTGCTTCTACAGCATCATTTGCAGTCGCTAAAATTGCTGTCAATAATCACTATTGAGCAATATTCCTTCATCAGTCATTATTGATACTTTATTTGAAAAGTTACCTTTTCATGCTAAGACACGTGTACTATAGTATATAACCAGCTCCTCGTTCTCCCCTTGACTGGGACATTCTACTTAAAGAGGTGAGACTATCGCATCTACACTAATTTGTAGGCTGATCGCCGTGACCAGACAGGAACTACGTTACTGCGTTACTCCTTGTGAGCTCGCTTCGGAAACACGAAGAAATATATGTAATCTCCGGCAGAGGCCCCGGACTGCCGGTCTCACAAGTTCCTCGAGCCCTCCATGCTCCAGCCAGGCATGCGTCTCCACCTTCACCTACACTTCCACCTTTGGAACTGACTGTAGCAGAACCGTTCCCTTGCCCTAATTGCGATAGCACTTTTATAATAAGGCGTGCCTTGGGCGTGCACCGGTCACAACGTCACCCCGATAAAGTCCATGCTGAGTTACACAACGCTGGACACTGGAGAAAATCAGGTTGATGGCTAGATATGAGGCTGATGGAAAAATAGATAGGGAAATCTTTATGAACCAGTACCTGCTTTCTAAGGTTGGCGAAGGCAATCAAGAAAGCGCGGCAGAACCATCCGTACAAAGACCTCGTAGCTCATAGTCGATGAGCTACAACATATAAACACCCTACAACACCTCGAAGCAGCGCACGAACATCCATTGCGCCCCGAATCACCTGATCCTCTTGCTATTCAACCAGTTCCACTCAAAACCGTATCTGAAGACATTTTCGCAGCAGCGATTAGGGATTTAATACTGACAGAGATCGCTGAAAGGTGTCTCGGAGATGACGATGTGCCCGCCGCACTCGCATCATGGTTTCGAGCGAACTTGGAAACGGAGAAGGAGAGAATATGCCAGAGTTCAAAACTTGTTCAAGCGCAAAAGAGATTTTAGACGGCAAAAATGAGTCGTAAACCCCAGATTTTTACCATATGGTCGACTTCTGGAGACCCATTTTTGCGTCCGAATCTACACCATATACCACGGTGAATCGGCCCAACCTTGATCTTGAACATCTCTGCCACCCCATCACCATCACGGAAATCTCCTCCATCCAATTGCCGGTGAATGTTGCACCTGGTATTTACGGTTTAACATTCAGACAATGAAGACGAATCGCTCAGGAGATCCAAGCACTATTCTTCAACTTGACTTTGAAGACAGGATGCTTCCCTGAGGAGATGTTGAGCGGAAGAACCATCTTCATTCCCAAAAATGGCACTAGTGTTACACCATCTGTCTTGAGGCCCATCAGTATATCATCTGTAGCTGTCCGCCACCTCCATAAAATCCTGGCGGGCGGCGTGCCGACATACCTCCAGCTTGATCGACGTCCGTCAGAGATGCTTAGATGATGGATGCGCGGAAAACATTGCTCCTTGCTAGATGTCGGCAAACGCAAGTCGACTGCGCGAAGGCATACGACAGCACCAGCCATGGGGCAATTAGTGCCATATTGGGAAAGAGAGGTCTTCCAACTGGGCTAGTCAACTACCTCACCAACTCCTACTGCTGCAGTTTAACAGTACTAGAAGTGAATGGGGATACATCAGAACCAATCAAAGTCTGCAGAAGAGTGCGTCATGGCGTCCATTTTTGTGTTTTGCATCGTCTTGGATGAAGTCACTCGTGCCCTATCGGATGATATAGGGTACGAATTGAACGGTTCGCGGATCAACGCCCTACTTTACGCAGACGACGACATCCTTATCTCCAGGACTGAGCCAGGCATGAAACTGTTGCGCACTGCAGAGGTAGAGGCTCAGAAGCTAGGGCTTCTGTTCAACGCTGCTAAGTGTACCGCTCTATCCATCGTCCCGTCAGGCAGGGACAAGAAAATTAAAGTCCTCAACACTCCTCGATTCCGTCTTCTTAACGACGCAGTTGTCAATCAACTGACCGCGTCAAACGAATGGAGATATCTTGGAGCTGACTTTAGACCAATAGGACCCTAAAAAAGTTGGCGGTACACCCGCTGTTGAACTAGATGCCTAATGCCTCGCCTGTATCAAAAGCTCGTCCTCGCCTGTACAACTCTGGGGAAACTCAGAGCATTGGACCTGATAATTCGAGCAGCAGTGCGCAAATGGCTCCGATTGCCACACCCCAAAAGGTTATTTCCACACGACGACCAGCAACGGAGGTTTGGGTCTTCCTTCTTTCGAGACCTTCGTCCCCTGCTTGATGCGTGGCAGGCTACAAGCACTGGGGAGCTCCACATCTCCTTCAGTGAGAGGCGCCTGCTAATCCTTCTGGGTCTAGAAGCGGATTCTGTGGGCAGACCGTGCTCTAACCAAGCTCGAAAGTGTGTCGCTCAACAATACCGAGGAAGTGGAAAGATGGTGGGCCCAATCTCTGTACAATACCGTTGATGGCGACGAACTTTGTGAATGTGGAAAAACGAATTTCTCAAACTTGCGGACGGGACTATGTCCAATACTACCACGTCCGTATCAACTGCCTCCCCTCATGAATCCGACCATCTCGAAATGTCCGACGAGCAGATCAGGAGGCTTCTGCTATCTGTTGGAGCACTCAGACACAAATACTGGTCCATTGTACTGCCAGACAGACACCTTAGATGGCGTTACAAGCTCATGAAGAGCCAGAGGCCAAGCTTCTTTTATTCACTTATGTTGTGTGCGATTTGTTTTCCACACAAGTGAACGGAACCTATTGTTTCAATGCCGATTCCGAACGGCGAGAGCCGAGAAGTTTTTTAACAACGGGGGGTTTTACCAGTACCCCGCCGAGAGATGCCCAGAAATAATCATTTGATGGCGTTGGTGTTATCGGGATCCGAACTCGCTCATCATGCGTCAGCGGCCGACACACTATCCACAGCGCCAAGGCGCTCTCTCTTGATCAGGACGTATTTTGTCTGCCGGGTGTCAAGTCACCGAGACTGCGGCGCACATTATCCAAAACTACTTCCGGACACATGATGACTGTGCTTTCATCCGGCCTGTGTGACAAAGGATTGACAGTTGGGCATGAGCCACGGTTTTTCACGCGACAAGGTCTTCGGAAACCTGATCTTGTTGTGGCTCGGTATGGCAAAGTCGGCGTCATAGACAGCCAGATAGGCGGCAGAAACTCTGGTTAGAAACTCTTAAAGTTAAACACAGTGATCCAAGAAAGCCACACAAATTGGTCTAGGATGCGTCAGGATGATGATGCAGACTGGGCAAAGGCCAAGACTTGGTATAGGATGAACTGGTGGGAGCGAAATATGTACATGTCAGGGCAACTTGCGCCCTTCCACTTTACATGGCAGCAAGCAATAGTGCCGACACTCGCTATGAAGTGAGGACACAACTTGCGAGAACGCTAAGATCTTCAGTTCCGGGTATGCGTAAATGCATTTTTTCCGCAGGTCAACACTTGCCTAGTCCTGGTCTTTAGGATCCACGATCTGTGTCGTTGGTTTCACCCTGGTTGTTGGAATTGTTGAGATGCTATCCTGTGGTATTTCCATCATTACGTTCTTAACGTCCAGTGTCAGCATTATATAGTATTTCTTCTTCTTCAGACAAAGAAGACCGAGCTCGTAAGCTCGTAAGGCTTTAGCTCCAGTTTGATTGATTGTTGAGGCTTTATCTGCCCGAAAGGCTAACGTCACCAATCATCTGCTTCCCCGTGGAAGAAAGAGTTTACTTATTCGGTCTCAGAGAGTTTTTGGTATTCGTGGATTTCTAAAAAAAAAACTAAAAAAAAATGGGAACATTGATTTTGACATTTCTTTGTTTTCAGCATGAAGTGTCCTTTGATATCTAAAACATATTCGATTATGGTTCCCCGCCAGTTTTCAGGATGCTTTGTTTTACACAAATAGAATAGTGTTGACCGTGGTCCAAACCTGAGACCCCCTAGTACATTGGCACACCTAAAAGCATTATATTGTAACTAGGCAACTAGTTTACTTCAGGCCAGGTCTTGTAAGAGCCTACTACACAGCAAAACACCCCAGCAGCCAATGAAAAACTTAAATCTCGTTTAAAATAATTTGTTATTTACCTAACTAAACGGGCATCGAGATGTTAACTAGTAGAAAATCAGCAAGAGATTACATATTTATTGAAAAGGTGGGTTTGGCTATTTTCCTTTGAGGGCTGCGAATTGACAAATGGCCTTAGCGTTAAAGATCTGAATCCAATAGCCATCGGGGTCCTTTATAAAAGCCAATCCCTTCATACGACCTTCGTCCGGTTTCTTCATGAACTCGACGCCCAACTGCTCAAATCGTTTGCACGCAGCATACACATCCGGAACCATCACGCCAATGTGTCCATAGCCACGTGGCTCGAAGTTGCCTGTGTGATAGTTCTGATAAGGGTCATTCTCCGTTCCCCAATTGCTGCAAATGGAATCGCTTTATTTTCTGTGTTATCATTGGTACCAATACTTACTGAGTAAGTTGAAGCGTCCCCTTGCGGCTCATGGCCCACAAGATGCGTTGTTTCTTCTCGGACGGCACGGCGTATTGAGGTTCATACCTTAAACGAGTGATAAGCTAAATCGAGTTCAATCAATCGATTGGTTAGTTCTTACCCGAAGAAGTAGAGCGTGAACTTGGTGGCAGGGAAGTCCTGTTTCAGCAACAAAGTCATTCCCAAGACGCGACTGTAGAAGGGCAGTGATTTACGGGGATCCTTGATCCGATACATGGTTTGTTGGAAGAAGAAACCCTAAAAGAGGATAAAATAAATACACAGCTCCAGGAAACCACTAGTTGACTTACAAATG
This sequence comes from Merodon equestris, assembly GCA_958301585.1. Classification (NCBI taxonomy): domain Eukaryota; kingdom Metazoa; phylum Arthropoda; class Insecta; order Diptera; family Syrphidae; genus Merodon; species Merodon equestris. The sequence continues at coordinate 114,496,190 of OY284416.1, forward strand.
TTCTCGGATCTACATAATGAGCCAGGATTTGAGCCTCAGTATCGCTTATGGCAGCTCCGCAAGCCGTAGTCGATGAAGATTTCTCTGCAATGCAAAGTGCAATATTTTGACTTTCCCCCACACCTGCAGTTGGATCTTCTCCATTCGGCACATTTCCGCTGTCTTTTGTCATAATCTTGGGTGCGGGAGTGTTGACATCCAAGCTGGGCACGGCATCTAATGTGATTCGTGACCTTTTAAAAGTGAGAAAGGCGGAATTGGGGAAATGTCTATCACAAACTCGATGAGTTCGGAAGTAATGCGGAAGACGTAATGCTTTTTTCCATTTCAGACGGCTATCGACACAAAAATATTAATAACTTTAGTTTACCATCGGTTCCAAATGTCACTTTGTAGCGTTGCTTACGTTTCTTCATCACGTGGCTTGAACGAGTGATCGAATACCTCACATCCTAAAACGCATTTAGTGGAAAACATCCTCATTCAGAATCTTTAATAAAATAATTCTCAACTATCAACACGGGACTCGGGTCTTTTCTGGCTTCCTCAGTTCCCGTATCTGTGTGACAGAAGTCAAACGATGACGGGATGTATTCCATCAGCTGTTCATAGGGAAAATGTAAGGGCGTGTTAGCGGTGTAGTCATTTTTTCAGAGACAGATTGAAGATTTTCCATTTGAAAAGGTGACAAATGAAAAAATGAAAATCTATAGAAAACATTCTTTATATGTTGTAATTGAAAGGAGGCACATATAATACACTTGCGCCAGCACTTTTTCCAATCCTCGAAGAACTTCTGATATGCGCTATTTGACAAAGCTTTGTGCTCTTCCAGCGATGTAGATCTCCTCAATCGTCGTAAATCTCTGTCCTTTTTTGATTTTTTCCAATTTTTGGAAAGAGAAAAAAATCCCGATGAATACGGTAGCTTAGGCATCATCTTGTTTATGGCCAATAAGCAATGCTCATGCGACGATTCTTTTGGTCGAAATTTAGCAATTTTGGAACTTCTAAAAGACACGCGAAGACGCAAAGACATGCCCAAAATATCAGGAAGGTTAAGTAGGGTTAAGGAGGGGAAGTGTGATGGTTGAGCACTCGGAGCACTCCACCCAGAGGCTAAAGGGCCCATTGAGATTCCCTTCATTGGTGGTAGCTGAAACCACCCCGTGCTCTATAAATTTCAGAAGATCCGATATACATATCTGCATTTGCTACGTTCTCAATCTCTGTGAAGAATCTATCGCCCCGCGAAGCTAGGCGCCGATTTTAGGGAGCTGGGCGAAGGCAAAGCAGTTGTTGGATCGTCTCGGTTTCTTCCTCATCGCCGCGGCTCCGGCAGATATCGCTGGATCCCGAGTTCCCTTTCCGGAGCATTACTCCAATGGGACAGTGTCCTTTGATCTCTCCGACGAGCATACGGATCGAGTTTCGGTCCAGCGCCAAGAGCTTCTTTGTTTTGCCGATATTGAGCTCTGGCTACGATGATCTTGTCGTGTGACTGCCTTTTCTGCCGGCTTCTTTTATAATTGTGTCATTTACATATGATCCGGTATAATGCACTGATCTGTGGTTGCAGTGACATGTCCGCTTCGCCGATGTCCATTTCAGTCTGGTCAATTCGTTCGCTTTTTCGTTCTCTGCGACTAAGCTGTGGCACGACACCCAGCAGAGTTTGACTTTATGGTGTCTGATGCACTTCAGTGAGTCGCGACATTTCATGACAGCTTCTGATCTTGTTAACTTCAGTGTAGCCTGGCTGTCTACAAAGATGGTGGGATAGCGGTTACTTGTAGGTTTTTGGCTGCCTTTTCTATTGCTAGGATTTTTGCTTGAAAAACGCTTCACAAATCAGGGAGTCTAAATGATTCGTGTTTGTGTGGGGTATCAGAGTAGAACCCGGCCCCATTGCCTGTGTCCAATTTTGATCCGTCCGCACAGTGGGCAACATGGCTACGTGATCTTTGGCCCTTCGGGCCGATCGTTTGTATAAATAAGTCTGTTGCTGCATTTAAGTGATTACTAGCAAATGTTCAGTTGGAATGAACACGACGGCAGTGAGTGTAGTGAGTTTAGTGTTTCTAGTTACGCGTGTAGTCCCGAACGGAATGCCGTTACCGAAGAAGAAAAACCAACCTCTAGTGAAGGAAGTTTCTTGCGAGGAAGAGATTTCGTGTGGACAACCGCCGATAGTGATTCAGATTCAAGAACATGGGCCGGAAACACAAGAAGTTATAGACGACTTGATGTGTGTGAAGAAGAAATTTGCTGTGAAGAGGAAAAAGTTTATGAAACAACCAGAGCTGAAGAAAAGAAGACAATGGAATAAATCATAGCCGCACAGGACCCGAAGGACGATTTGCTCAGCATGATGAGTCTAATATTGGTGATGTGGACAGACGACTTTATCCTAACAGCAGTGAGTGCAATGAAACTGCTTGTGAAAGCGGCAATGAAGCAGAAGAGATACGCAGGGGATTTTGTACCAGATTCAACAAGGAATTACGTCTTCCCGTTATTCCACGCCTTCATCCCTCTACACACGCCCTATTTAATACCTCTGCTACAGCCAGATCCTCATCCCTCTCACCATCTTCAAACCAATTTCCTTCAGCATGCCACCTTCAAACTTACTCAGCAATCTATTGATCCCAACGAATGTCGATACGCTCTCTCCAAGTTAAGAGATAAAAAGATTTATGAGAACATTCGTCTCTTCTTGGCTTATCTTCATGACAAATCAGACTCGGTTTGCTATGAAGGTAAAACAAACACCAGCGTAATGGTCTCAATACAACAGGAAGGTCTCCCCACCGATTTCACTAGCCTCAAGAACCTTTTCATTAAATATCACGAGTTTTTCAATATCTCACCTAAAAAAGTATCAAACGATCTTGATACCTTCAGAAAATATATACACTCAAAGCGTATATCGCACCTTTAGCGTAGCAAAGCTGACCATGATAGGTTTTTCCGGCCCTAAAAGTCTCCCCCTCCCTGTCACTCTAACGCCCCCCGAAAACCTTCCTTTTACCTTTTATTATCAGAATGTAAGAGGTCTGCGCTCTAAAACTCGGCAGTCCTGCAGCAATCTCATGCGTTACCATTTGAAATCTTTGCCTTAACCGAAACGAACCTAATCCCTAGTATAAACAACCTTGAATTATTCCCATCCAATTATAACATTTATCGCGATGATGTTAACCGACCTACTGATGGTTGTCCATGCCGCGGTGTTCTTCTAGCTGTCCGAAACTCAATTGACTCCTCTCTCATAGCAACTTCATCTTCGCCATGTCTCGACTTTGTTTCCATTAAGATTGTACTACCCCGGATATCGCTCTACGTCATCTGCTTTTACATTTTGCCATCACAACCTATTGAAACATATAACTTGGCCATTGATACAATCGATAATTTAATTGAATTGCGAGATCCCCAAGACGAGGTCCTAGTTTTCGGTGACTTCAACCTTCCTCACCTTCAGACGATCAATCGTTTTACATTGCCTCTAATTCCACTGCAGCCAAAGAATGCTTCCTCTCTGACCGCCTAGCTGATTCCAGCCTTAACCAAGTTAGCGGCATTTTGAATTACATGGGCAGACAACTCGACCTCATTTTCACAAGTGACACCTTCAACTCCTCAGTTTCAGCTTCTCCGCTGTCCCTATCAACCGTCGACAACTACCACCCTCCCCTTCTTCTCTCGTTCTTTCACAACTCCCCTATACAGAACTTTTCCCCCACTGTTCGATTCTCTCACGATTTTCACAAAGCCAACTTCCGTCAAATCAATGAAGATCTCAATAATGCCCCTTTTAATTTCAACAACCTTACCGTAAATGATGCCATATCTATATTCTACAAAGAAATATTTAATTCCCTCTCCCTTTATGTACCCTTTTCTCGACATAAAACCTCCTCCACCTCCCCACCATGGTATAATCGCAGGCTCCGTTCTTTGAGAAACAAACGGAACAAGCTCTGGACAACTTTCCTTTTCCACTCAATCCCCAAATGACTTCTCGAACTATTTCGGTACTTACCTGTATTTTGTAGAGCTTTATAAATCTCTCTATCAACACTACTTAGTTGAGATGCAAACCAACCTTATAAATAATCCCAAGTCCTTCTTTCAATTCGTTAATCACAAAAGAAAATCTGATTGCTACCCAAACTCACTCTCCTTCAATAATGAAATTATCCTCATTACATCGCCAACCTTTTTGCCACATTTTTCAATCAATTTTTACCCATGATTCCTTTGCACCCGATCATACCTATTTCAACTATTTACCAAACTTCTCCTTTGGACCATTTCTCCCTCGTAGTGTCGACCCCGTTATCATCGAAGAAAGATTAAAGCAACTTAACCATGAATTCACCCGTGGCCCCGACGGCCTTCCAGCTATATTTTTAAAAAAATGTTTCTCCTCCCTTTCTCTACCTCTCTCAAAAATCTTCAGCCTATCCCTTTCCCAAGGTGAATTTCCCCGGATATGGAAACCTCTTTTATAACACCTATACACAAAAAGGGTCCGAAGACGTGACATTAACAACTACCATCCCATTGCCAAACTGTCTCATATACCCAAAATCTTCGAAAGTATTTGTATGATAATTTAAGTTTTCAATGCAAGTCATTAATCTCCCCCAGACAGTACGGCTGGTTTGTGTGCCAGTGGTTCCACAGTGGGACCGCCGAATAAAAGATTATTTTCTCCCGGCCCAGTGTACGGTAGTTGGAACCACCCGCGTTTAACACACGTAAATGTATTGGGCACTCGCACCACATACAAGTTTTACCGTTATTTAGTGAAATTCATGCGAATTTTATGAGAGCATTGTCATGTTGGTTGTGTTTTCGCAGTGATAGCGTTGTCTTGTTGGTGCTAGGACTAAAATATCAGAAATGGAAGGTAAGCAGCTTATTTTGAGTGTTATTATTATTTATTTTATGGAACCGATAGAGATGTTGGCAACTGAAGAAATAACTCGATATATTTCATAAGTTTTTTATGTGACTCCGATTGGGACCACAAGTACACACCGGTAAAAAAAAATCATATTACAGGCAAGCGTGTGTGGAAATTTCGTGAACTGGAACGAATGCCAGAAGAGGATTTAAAGAAATTGTTTGAAGATATTCCTTCGGATAATGAGTCTGCTGTCTCGGAAACTGATAGTGAACCATTTGAAAAAATTGATTCACAAATTTAGGTGCCTTACGCCGATCATGAGTCGTTCTAAATCAGTGAGGACGATGACATGGACTGGGATCGAGAAGATGAATTACCACTCGCAACTTTTTTAACGCCAAAAACTACAGTCCCTAACATTACATGATTCACCTCTCTTCATAATATCGTAATTCCACAAAAATTTGAAGAAACTGTTGGACCAATCTTTCCCAATATTTGCAAAAGGAAGGAATTCTCGCTTGTGGTACAGCAAGGAAAACCAGAAAAGCATTTCCATAAGAATTGCTGTTAAAGAAGGATATGAAAAGAGGCGATTCCGATTGGCGAATTTCGGATACATCATTGCCCTAAAATGGATGGACAATAAACCTGTTCATTTTCTTAGTAATCTTCTTTGTCCCAAAGATGTCGAGCACGTTTTGAGAAAGCAAAAAGATGGATCACAAGCGGAGTTCACGTGCATGAAATTGGTGAAATATTATAACAAGCACATGGGCTCTGATGACAAAAGCGATATGTATAAATCATGCTACGAACTTGACAGAAAAGCCAAGAAATGGTGACATCGTACATTTATTCTGGCAGTTTGTTAATTTTTTTATTGCTTATAATGAAAGTATCCAAAAAGATTGCAATGGATTATCGCTTAAAGAGTTTCGTCTTGCAGTCGTTAATGGGCTGATTGGCAGCGCGGGTGAAATGGCTAAAAGAGGCAGAAAAAGCTCAATCGGGGAAATAAACCGATTGAAAGTGCAGGTCCCACTAGAGAGACATGTCGATAAGGCAGCACATATGCCAACCCATGGCAACAAAGTGCGTTGTGCTAATTGTCCAACTCCTTGGCACTAGATGGCACTGCTCTTCCTGCAATGTAGACCTCTGCCTTCAGGAAAATAGAAACTGTTTTCTTCCATTTCATAAGAATTAATAATTTTGCTAATTTTCTTTTGAAAAAATACAATAAAATTTAATAAAAACTGACCTCAAAAATGTATCCGAACGCGTTTATATTCCCAGTGGTACCATAGTGGAACCACCTGATAAAGACCAGAAAAAACCTAAAAGACCAAACTAAAAAAACCAGAAAAATATTGTTGTTCGGAATATGTCATTAGAGGCAAAGTTAAGTAGAATTTAACAAAATAAATGATTATTTTTAAGAAAAATTGATTTGGTCCGCAAAGGGTTAAAGGCAGGTCTACAACCACAAACCTTATTGAATTCGTTTCCTTCACCCTTTCAGCCTTAGAAAATGACAAGGAAGTCGATGTTATCTCAACTGACTTCAGTAAGGCCTTCGATAAAATTTCACACAGATTAATATTCTTCAAACTGTCTTCTCTTGGCTTTGAGCCCATCTTATTAAAGTGGATTTCCTCTTACCTGAAAAATCGCAACTACAGCGTTCGCTTTAGATCTGCCCTCTCTAACCCCTTCCTTGCTTCCTCCGGTGTTCCCCAAGGCAGTCATTTAGGCCCGCTTCTTTTTATCCTCACCATTAATGATATTGAAATGGTTATCAAACATTCCCACATCTCTCTATATGCCGACGATGATAAATTCTTTAAGATCATTTCCTCAGAACATGACTCTTCCCTTATCCAATCGGATCTCAACAGCTGTTCCACCTGGTGCCCCAACAACTGCCTCGACCTTAACATTTCAAAGTGTCAATCTATTACTTTCTCCCGCAAACGTAACAAACCTCCCCGCCTCTACTTTCTCCATAATCAACCCCTTTCCACCGTTCAGGTGATCCGTGATCTTGGTGTATTATGCGACCAGGAACTCAATTTCCTTGTATATCAGCGATATAATTCTTAAGGCCAATTCTGCACTCGGCTTCGTGAAACGATGGTCTAAAGAGTTTTCCAATCCCTACGTCATAACCGGTCTCTCTACATAACCTTTGTTCGCCCTATTCTCGAATACGCCTCTCAAGTGTGGTCTCCTTACTATCATTCACACATTTCCAGAATTGAGATTGAGTTTCCTAGATTGTAAGTTAAATTAAGTATGTAGCTTGAATAAAGCACAATAAAATGGGGTTATAGCCTTGTTCGCTAAGGATAAGCTAAAGATATTTTTTTATGGAAAATTAAATTAATAATATCTATATATTATCTAGGATTTCGTGAGAGGCCTCTCCGAAAACTAATTTTACACGACATTTACGGAGCATTGCCTAACGATAGAAGAATCAGACTGGATCCTGGATTCTTATGTCGATATTTTCCCGGAATCTTCTTATGCATTGCCCATCACACCGACCACTTCCACATCATCCACGATTGTGCCTACTCCAACTCGAGCTGTAGGTGTTAATTTACCGAATACTGCAAGCAGCAGTGCTCAATGTTCGGAAAGAGGTATTCTCGACGAGTTGTTTCCTCGTACTAGTTCAACCTCGAACACTGGATCAATCTCACAAAGTATCTCCTTTGTTACATGGAGCACGCCCGGCGAATCTGGGTACCGAGTAATCAAACTCCATATTTACAACTTCTCCAAGATTTCGCGAGCTCCGAAAGAGAGATGGTGGAAGGAAGCAACATACAGGTCAACTTTTCTGACTTTATCTCCTGTGGACCCGAAAGAGCAACTAATAACAGGTCTATTAAACTGCTTTCGATTCTAGTTCCTTAAGAACTACAGATTGCAGATACTTTATTAACAAATTTGTTTATTATTATATTGTGAATTTTTAATTAAAAAAGTAATAAAAAAGTAAATAAATAAAAGGATTTAGACTTTGCTGCTCTTGTTTTGCTCTTGAAGCTGGTTTTGTGACTATTCCAGTCTTCGGATCATTTGCTGATCTTTGCTCTATTGGATAGAGTTCGGGTCCTGGTCCTGAGTAGCTGACATCACTAACATCTTCTCGGCCTTCTGTGAAGCGCTTGTACCACTTATAAACCTTAATTTTTTCTCGGAGGAGACTGTCTAAATGCCATAGTAAATTTAATACAGATCCTTTGATCCATTTTTTTCAATGGCACCAAATCGCCAAAGACAGCAAGAAAACGTCTAATTTCTGTAAGAAACAACTAAATATCGTAAATGGCTGATAACTTCAACGAATGCTAAAGCATGTATATAAGTAGGTATACTGGCCAGTGATCCAAGGCGGATCTGAGCTTGGGCTATGGCTGCTTTCCATCCTTGACGGTCCAAGTTGTCTAACATCCGCGATTACATGGTCTTTATACCGGAGGTCCGGTCGTCCTCTTCTTCTCGAATCAGGAGGCTCGGCTGGCTGCTTATCGTCCAGCTTTCGGCTCAAGACAGCAAGACTGGCAGGATAACCGTTTTGTAAAGCATGACTTTGGTTCCTCGAGTGAGGAGTTTTGACCCAAGTTGTTGGGACAATCCGAAGTAGCAGCGGTTACCGAGGGCGATTCTATGCCGGATTTCCACTGTGGTGTCGTTTGTGAAATTTACATTTGCCTCGAGGTAGACAAACTCCTTAACCACCTCGAAATTGTTACTGTCACTTGGTACTTTTTGTCTCAGGTAGTGAGCGACGGATTGGTTTCTGCTTGACGGCATGTACTTTGTTTTATCCTCATTGACCTTAAGACCAACTCGTTTTGCCTGTTCTTCAATCGTCGTGAACGCTTCTACAACGTCACGGCGACCGCGCGATAATGTCAATATCATCCGTGTATCCTAGCAGCTGGACTGACGTGTAGAAGATAGTGCCTTCCCTGTTGATACTTGCCCCTCACACTATCTGCTCCAGCACCAGGTTGAACAAGTCACACGACAGCGCATCTCCTTACCGAAATCCGGTGCATGTTGCAAACGGTTCAGATGTCCTAGAACCGAGCTGCGCGGTGCATATTTTTAGCGTGGCGCTACACACCCGGATCAGTTTTCCCGGGATCCCGAATTCAGCTATCGGCTTTGAAATCGATGAAGAGATGGTGCGTATCGATTTGAAACTCGTTGGTCTTTTCCAGGATTTGTCGAAGTGTGAAGCCGCACTGGTAGCCGCCGATTAGTGCGGTGCAAAAGGGCTTTAGACGTTCACACAATACGCTGGACAAGTTCCTGTATGCGACATTAAGCAGGGATATACCTCTATAGTTCTTGCAAGAGGTGGGATCGCCTTTTGTGGATGGGGCAAATAGAGCTGGTATTCCAGTCGTCGGGCATGCTTTCATCTTGCCGAATTCTGCAGATGATCCCTACCAGGGACATCGCCGCCGGCCTTGAAGAGCTCTGATGATAAGCCATCTGAGCCTGTGGTCTTGTTTTTCTTCAGCTGGTGAATAGCTGTACCGACTTCTTCTATGCTAGGTGGAAGGATTACTTCAGCGGCTCTAGTTGGGATTTCCTCGGTTCTTACTACTCTCTCTTGATCATGCTCGTTGAACAACTGTTGGAAATGCTGCTTAAATACATACACTATTCCCTGTAGGTCGGTGACAAATTTATCCTCACAATTTCGAATAGCCTGGGTGCCTTTCTTGGCTTTCTTACCAAAGGCTCGAATTTTGTGCTTATCCGTGACTCCTCGATATCTTTGAGCTGGGAGGCCGCGAAGATTCTTTTCTTTTGTCGCAGTAGTTCTCCTCCCTTCTTCTGGCTCGGTACTCCTCTTGCGCTGCCCTGGTTTTCGCTGTAGCGCCTTTTGATACGCCTCGTCAGTTGCTGCCTTTTTCTGCTCACTCTCACCTGAATGGCTGAGCGGCAATGCAGCCACTGTTGGCATTTGTGCTCGACGTAGGCATACCGTAGAGTCTTTCACTCAATTGCAATGTCCAATGTCGAACCTTTTCAGGGTGGGCTGGTGCAGCTTTTTGACATTAGATAGTCGAGCTCTGAATCTTGCTGCTACGAGGTATTGGTCAGAGTCTAAATTTGCCCCTCTGAATGTTCGCACATCCAGCATGTTTGACGAGTGGCTTGCGTCAATAAGCAAGTCGATTTGGTTGGCGGTTGCTGTGTGGATTCACTTACTCGTACGAGGGAATCTTGTGCTACTTATCACCGCATTACGAGTTGTCGCAAAGTCCGTGAGTCGGAAGCAGTTATCTGTTGTTATATCGTGTAGGCTATGCTTTTCGATCACTCCGCCAAAGCTGTTCTCCTTACCGATTTTAGCGTTAAAGTCTCCGAGTACGATTTTAACATCATACTCCGGACAAGCTCCGTAGGCGTTATCCAAGAGTTCATAGAAGTCCTCCTCGATGGGGTCTTCAGCCTCTTCGGTAGGGGCGTGTGCACATATGAGGCTGATGTTATAAAATCTGCCTTGGATCAATGACCTTCGACAATAAGCACATTCCCACGACAAATTCACATCCCAATATGCGCAATGTTTTGTGACAGCTGTGATAAATGTCGCAGTCTTTTTTCCTCATCATACCGTTTCCTACCCAGCGTCTACCTGAACCGCAGTAATATCCGCCTTGTACTGCGAGACGATTCTTTTCAGTTTATGAGAAAGTCCTGACATTCCAGGAGCATACTCGCAAATCATGTTCCTTTTTCGTGAAATGTCGACGTCGCGTTTCCGTCCGCCGATCCGAGGCATTTAGCTCATTCATAACTTGACTTTTTTTACGTGGGCGGATTATTGGCCCGCCGCACAACCGCAAGTCTGGTCGGAGTTTTGTAGCTGCATACATTTATTGACCTCCCAACGGTTGTTGATGTTAAATTTGCATGCTTAATGAAAGAAATTCCTTTAATTCATACACATAATTTATTTAAGTATATAATAAGTATGTAAGTTAGTAATTGGAAAAGACAACCTGATCGTGCGGAGGCCAATTTAAGAAGAAGGAATCAGAAAGATTTCACTCATGTTGACAGATGTAAGAAACCCCAAATTCCCACTAGGTAGCGTGGTTGTTTCTTTGTTCCAACGTTCAGATAAATACACCACAGTCCTCCCCACTAAACTGGACGATACCGCTCGACTGGCCTCTTAATTCTTGAACTTCTTCGCAATACTGGCGTTGGATTGTTATCTGAGTCCATACCGAGACCTACTTCCGTGTTCGTACTAGTGGTGTTACTATCCGTATCATCTCGAACTTGAGTAGTTTCGGGTTGGCTGGCTTCTTGCGCCTGTTCTGAAAATTGGGGCTCCTTGCTCAATGGTTGGGCAATTTCCGCCATTGTCGAACTTGTAGTATTAGCGGCACCCCTATCTGGGAGGTGATCGTGAGCTAGTTCCCGGTCGGAGTCCTGGATGACTTCATTTGGATTTACGCTGCACCTTAAGATTTGATCCGAATGTCTTCGCCAAAGTTTTCCCTGTACATTAATGTAATAATGAAACATTCCATCTCTTCTTACTATTTTGCCAAACTCCCATTTTCTGTCCTTGTTTGTATACGCCCTCACTTGCACTGTGTCACCCGGTTGATATTGCGTTCCTGTTGGATATACTGTTCTCATTTTCCCACTGACTTTCTCTTCGACATTGGATCGCATTAAGTCCAACACAATTCGAATATCTCCGTTCGGAAACAAAGTACATGGTGCCACCCCCGTTGTTGCATTCGGGGTTTTTCTATATCTCATGAGGTAGTTTGTCAGTTACAAATTTAGATTTCCAGGGTCGTTCATCATTTTCCGGAGTGCACCCTTCATATTCTGCACAAAACGTTCGGCCTGACCATTTGTTGCTGGATGATATGGCGCGGTAAACTTGTGTCGGATTCCGTTCCCTTTGATGAACTCTCTAAATTCTTTTGATTTGAATGTTGATCCATTATCGCTAACTAGAGTGACAGGCAACCCGTACCGAGCGAATATGTCTCGTAAGGTCTCAATTGTTTTCCCCGCCGCCATGGTGTTCATCGGTATAATCTCCGGCCACTTGGAATGAGCGTCTACCAAGATAAAAAAGTATTTATTCATGAAAGGGCCGGCGAAATCTATGTGGACTCTCTGCCATGGACCAGACGGAAATTCCCATGGGTGGTGTACCTTCTTAGATGACTGCTTCATCACACTTCTGCAAGCTACACATTCCTGTCCTAAAGTTTCGATGTCCTTGTCAATGTTTGGCCACCACACGTAACTACGCGCAAGTGCCTTCATTTTAACTATGCCTACGTGCGCAACGTGCAATTCTGCTAGCACGATCGTACGCAGGCTTGTGGGAATTACTATTCGATTATGCCTAAGAATCGTGCCATTAAACAATGAGAACTGTTCATATTTACCTGCGTATCCCAGCTCAGTTAGCTTTTTCCCCCACAGCAAACAGTTATAAACGTTCCTTAATACTGGGTCTTTGATTGTTTCCTTAGCAATTTGATTTTCTGTGACCGGCATGCTGCTAATTTGTTGCATCTGGTAATGCGTTATATCGTCATCTGCTGTATCTTCCTTCTCCATTTTAAGAGGCAAACGTGACAGTGCATCCGCATTTGCGTGGTCCTCAGTCTTCCGATACACAATATCGTAATTGAACCCCTGCAGGAATTGGGCATAATGTAACATGCGAGTAGCCACAATACTTGGTAAGTTTTTCTTAGGGCTGAAAATAGACACTAGGGGTTTATGGTCAGTAATCAATGTAAACTTACGGCCATAGCAATATCGAAAGAAACGTTTCAAAGCCCAGAAAATGGCGGTTGCTTCCTTGTCAATTTGGCTATAGTTCTTCTCGGAAGACGATAAGGAGCGTGATGCATAAGCGATGTGTCGTTCCTTGCCATCCGGATATGTATGGGATAAGACAGCTCCCAAACCATAGGGGCTTGCGTCAGTAGCCAACGACATTGGTAATTTTGGATTGTAGGCACAAAGTACTACATCCGAAGATATTTGCTTCTTAATAAGAACAAATGCCTTTGCACAATTCTTGTTCCAGTTGAAAACCACCCCCTTTTTCAGCAAATTGTGTAATGGATGTAGGTTCGAAGACAAATTTTGCAAGAACCTTCCATAGTAGTTAACTAAGCCCAGCCAACTTCTTACTTCCGTCACGTTCTTAGGAGTTGGTGCCTCGGTAATGGCTTTTATTTTATCCTGGGTCTTCTCAAGTCCTCTTGCCGAGATGACGTGACCTAAGTAAGCTATTGAGTCTTCGAAGAATTTGCATTTACTCAAATTGACTCGTAGTCCCACGGTGTGTAGTCTCTGGAGGACTTCTCTTAAGCGACACACATGTTCCTCTAAAGTGGAGCCTTGAACCTTGATGTCGTCGAAAAATACACAAACGCCCGGAATATTAGCCAGCGTTTGGGATACGTATCTTTGCCAGATTGTGGGCGCGACCTTTGTGCCGAACATAAGACGATTCACTTTGTAGTCGCCCTTAATAGTCGAAATAGTCTGCATTTCCGCACTTATTTTATCCATTGGCATATGCAAATACGCTTCGCTCAGGTCCAAGGTTGAAAACAATTTGCCTCCCCGCATTGTCGTAGCAAAGATGTCTTCTGGGTCTGGAATTGGAAAATGATCATTCTTAAGAATTTTGTTCAATGTTACCTTATAGTCGGCGCATAATCTTATCGATCCATCTCTTTTTACAATGGGCACCACTGGAGTCCCCCACTCGCTGTATTCCACTTTTGTTATGATCCCTGCTTTTTCAAGGCGATTAATTTCCCTTTCCATTGCATCTCTTAAGGCATAGGGTACTTTGCGGGCAGCAACATAGATCGGTTTCACGTGCTTATCAACGAAAAGTGTGGCCTCGTAGTTGTTTATCTTTCCCACACCGGGTTGAAAAACGTCACTGAATTTGCTTTTTAACTCGCGCAATATCTTTTCCTTTATTTCCGGGAGAATTTCGACGTGCAATTGATAAATTTCAGGTAATTTAACAGGAAACAATTTTAGCCACTCTCGTCCGAAAATAGCATCCACCCTTCCTGGCATAATGTAAATATTTGCACATGCTTCTAAATTATTGTATTTGACATGCATAGTACTGTATCCCAATGGGTAAATGACCTCTCCCGTGTACGTTTGGAAAGGAACCGTTGATTTGATAATGCGTTTCTTCGGCCATGCACTGATAAATTCTTGATGCGAGATAGATGACACTGCCGCTCCTGTGTCGAATTCTAACTGTTTGGTAACTCCATCTAGCACTACTTCTAGCAAAATTTTCTTTGGTTTCCTACTATCCTCTGGTAGAACAACTTCTTTAAGGTTATTTATATAATACCTTTCAACATTTTCCTCCTCCTCTATACGTGACGATACTGGCTGCAGTTCATTCTGATTGCTTCTGTTGCATCTAGTTTGCTGTGGAGTACGCATGCCATTCATGCAAACGCGAGCCAAATGACCCCTTTTTCGGCATTTTGAGCACACAGTGCTAGTATGCTTGCATGCATTGGCTAAATGGTCTTGCGATAACAGAAGTTTTTTTTGTGTGATCGCTGCTTGTCCAGCCCGGGCTTGCACACTGCTTGATCTTTTGGCAATTTTTTTTGTAGGTTAGGATTTTGTGGTCGTGCATGTGATACTTGGTTTTGGTGACTTAAATGGAGGGAAGCTTGCAGGTTTTGCAAGTCCTTAGAATCTTTGTGGGCCGATTCCATTGCCAACGCGGTATTAACGCAGTCCGTGAATGTATTATTTGACTCTTTTAATTGGATTAGCTTCTCTAACCACTGGGTATTCCGAAGTCCACTGATAAACTGTTGTCTCAGATGTGCATCAGCCGTTGATGCTCTACAAGAAGCACATTGAAAATTGCAGTTTTTGCACATTTTCTTGAGATCAGCAACGAAATTTGCAATGCTTTCCCCTTCATTCTGTATTCGCTTTGAAAATCTGTTCTGTTCTGCGATCACGCTTGGTGCTGGATGTAAATGTTCTTTAACCAGTTTCACGAGCTTATCGTATTCTATTGTTATTAGTTTCAACTAATACACCACAGTTGAAGAGGCTATCCAGAGGGCGCCTCAAGGAGGCTGTATATCAACTTGATCCAGACATTGAAACAGGGACTGTTGCTGGCATCTTGCCAGGTTAAGAGTAATCAACAACTTTATCCTGTATGTCCGAGCCCATGCCCTCCAAAGTATGTATACCAACATAAAAACCGAATATATTCACTTCGTGAAATTCAAAGAGTCACCATATACTTAGTTAAAAACATGGTTAGAAGCTGATGGTGACATTATGTCGATGCAGATTCTTATCTTACCTATTTCGTACTACAGACTGGAGCGGAATAAGGTCTCAACCAACAAGCCTCTCCACTCCTTTCCACCTATGTATGCCCCTCTAGTTGTAGTCGTTCTCTTCAGATTCCTTCCTCAGGGTTGAGATCGTAGACTTTTCAGACTGAAACGGTGTCCATGTGCTCAGCATGACCAAAATACCTCAAGCGTTGGATCTGTAAACGCATGACGAGACCGATATCGCTCTAGTCTGTACAGCTCTTGGTTTCACCTTCTCCAATTCTCATTTTCAAAGACTGGGCCCAAAATGTATAATTCGTGCAGGTTCAAGAGTGTACGCTCTCATGGTGTTTGTCACACAGCCTGGACGGGGTGCAGATGGTTTGTGTCGAAGATGTTCGTTCACTACGGGGGTGGTTGTCCTAGATAGGTTTTGAGAGATTCGACTGAATTTCCGTTGGTTGTAATTCACAGTAACTCTTTTGTGTCCATGTCATTAAGGTGTTGTATTGGAAATGCACATACAGAGTATGAATTTTGAAGTTTTCATTTCATTTATATTTTTTTTTTTCGTTCTGAACGTTGGTGGTGAGACTTCTTTTTTTATAAGTAGAGACTTTCTGGATCTTGTTTTAATCTAACTCTGGGTATTTTGGAAAAACTTTATCGAGTGGGTATATCCCTCCTGAAACCGTACGATAAAGATTCTAACTTGAGAATCTGCGTTAAATAAATATACCTGGAAGGGATATGGCGGGTTGAATTGTGAACATCCTATAGGCCCGAATGAGCTACCGCCAACGCTTAGGCCAAGTTAGCTAGGCCCTGGCATGAGATGTTTCATTTTTTGGGGGTTTTAAGTCATGTACCTGGCCGAGGTATCGAAGGACGGGTAATCACATAATGGAGCCTGCTCACGAATTAGGTCAAATTCTCAGTTTTCTTTTAATAACACAGGTCAGTTTAAAAAAAAAACAATGTTGCGTCGGCGGTTTTCCATGTTTTTTTTAAATGACAATAAAAAGGTTACTGATACCGTTATGAGCAGGCCCTTGATATAAGGAACCTGTATGGGTTAACCCTTTTCAGTAAAAAATACTGTGCGCGACGAAGAAATGTAAAGCTAGGCGTTAGCCTCTGAAAAATCTTTTTAACCCTTTCGCCGTCAAGCTCTTGGGTTCATAATATACCAAAGATAAATCTATACCTATTAATTATAAAAAATAAAAAAAAAAATAAACTGTTTTAATTCAATACAAGCCTGCGAACATGCCCTCTTAACTGAGTGGCATGTTTTCACCAAAAGCGCCTTCTCACAAATCAGCACAGCGCAACAGCTGACATGGAAGCTCTGTTGGGGAAATAAATATACAACAAAAGTAATGCAACAAGATAGAAGATATATTCCCAATAAAAGAGCAATTCAGAAAAACAACGAATTTCCAGACTAGCACACGGTGTTGGCGTTGAAGATCTCAATCCAGTAACCGTCGGGATCCTTGATGAAAGCCAATCCCTTCATACGACCATCATCAGGTTTCTTCACAAACTCGACGCCTTGCTCTTCGAAACGCTTACAAGCGGCATAGACGTCCGGGACCATCAACCCAATATGGCCGAATCCCCTCGGGTCCGTGTTCCCCGTGTGGTACTTCTGATCAGGATCACTCTCCGTGCCCCAATTGCTGCAGAATGGAAAAGTACTCGGATTTCATCACATTTCACGCTTGTTATCATACTCACTGTGTCAATTCGACAGTTGCTTTACGACTCATAGCCCACTGCGTTCGCTTCTTGTTATCAGTAGGTACTTCAGATGGGTTTTCATATCTGAAACATCCAACACGACGAATTATTCACCTGTTGATTGCATCAATACACTGTACTCACCCCATGAAGTAGAGTGAGAACTTGGCATCGGGGAAATCCAATTTCTGTAGCAAGGTCATTCCCAGGACACCGGTATAGAATGGCAACGATTTACGCGGATCCTTGATGCGATACATGGTTTGTTGGAAAAGGAAATCCTACTAGGAAAATCACACCGGTCCAGAATGTTCTGCATCTTGAATAGGACAGAAGGTATCTTACCTTGGTTTGAGGATCTGCCTTCTTGCATAATTCGTTTGCTTCGGAATTAGTTAAACCTGAAATTTCGGCCATGATCGAAGATGTCGATGTGATTTGGGAGTTATCTTTTACTGATTTGGAGTTATTTATAGCTGTAGGACCAGCCCCAGCACTTTGCAACACTTTGCGGAAAAGTGACAGTACGTTGGTTGGAAGACGCATAGTTTTCCAGAAATTGAAAATTTCCCTTGCGAGGAATTTAAGCAAATGATTTCCAGTGAATGGCCGGGTGACAGCTTATTATTGGGCCAATCGGAGCGAAGAACCAAAGTTAGTAAGAACACGAACCAATGTACATCGTTAAAGGGGCTGGTCGTGAGGAACTAAATTTTACAAAACTAAGAAAAAATTAATTGCAGTCGATTTGGATACAGATGGTTCGAAATTTCAAAGTCAGGATAGGACAGGAATGTTATTTAGCTGAGGTTAGGCATGTGACTGGTCTGACTAAGACCAGATTTGGGTTGTTTTCGGCTGTGCATTTGAATGTCGACCTTATGCGTCGGATTTATGAAGAAGAGATGGCGCCAAATATGTCTTGCGCTTAGATTCTAATAAAGACCTACATAGCTCTTCCAAGCCAATGACAATTAACAGATTCGAAGATAGATGTATTTCTATCCAAGCCATGAATCTGGGACCTTTGCTAATGACGCAGTGATAGCGTTGGTGTCATCTATTAACTTATAAAAGGGGTGGTAAGCTCCCGGACTTTTTGATATACATACATATGTTAGATGGACTCCGGTTAATCACTTCTCTCAACCCACGTCCAGTCGATATTAGGCTATACATACCATATATCGCTCATTCAATTGACATTACGCTTCTTCAGTTCTAAACTTGTTCATCCTGACCACTCATGTGAATGCTCTACATGGTTTTCATGGTAGTTTTCAACATGCCGCTCAATCCGGGTCGAATACCATATACGAGTATAGCACAACTCGTTGATTTGTGTAACCGCTGTAGGGACCCTCTTATCCTGCTGCTTTTTTGTCGATGTGGACTGGTCAGCCATGCCCATTTCGCTTTTCCCGCATCATACCTAGTCTTCATGCAATCACTGGCTATCTTGTCCCCTGTTTTTGTGTTTGGCCCTGCACGCAACGCAAATTTTACGAAAGCCCTTGACGCCGTCTTTTGCACTGAGCCAGTAGAATCGTTCGCGTACCTTTTTCAGTGTTTTATTTACATCTAGCTTTCTTCCTTTCACGTCGCCTTTAGCTCTTCAACAGTAAGGGAGTCCAGCTTCTCCTTTCTTGCCAATATTGGATCGATGGTCTGGTTTTCTTTCTAAGCCATCCCGATCTCTTCTGTGCTCCAACCAAAAGTAGGTTCAATTCTGACTATTTGAACGATAATGATCTTTTTCTCGGCTTATAACCGACCTTACGTGGTGGTCGTGGCAAAATGGGTGTTATATTTCCGATTCATTCATTATAGGAATCTGAATGGCAACATCTGCATTTCGGGGTGTTTCAGTGTGCTTTCACTCTCCAACTCAACGATACAGGAATAGCATATGTCAGCCACCAGGAACACGAGCCAGATAGTTTACCTTTTAGGTAAATAACCACAGTCGCAGAGAAAGTGTACTGCTGTGTCATCTTCCTCGCAACATACAGCAGTAGGCGTCTCACTGATGCCCATAGCACATAGAGGTGCTTGGCAAAAGTTTAATAGCCCGTAATGATGCCCGCAAGCCTTCTGTAATCATTTTTGAATGTTGCGGACTCCTTGCAGACATCATGAAATTTAAAACGTGAAAAATTTTAACATGATCCAATTCTGCGTTCATTAAATTAAGATTCTGATTAAATTGTTAACTTCCCTGAAATCGAAATTAAGCAGCAATTTTTTAATTTTTCTGTTGAACATGTAAGTTGATCGTATGTTCCGGATTTCAAGAGGTAATCGATTGAAAAGTCTGGGTGCTACTGAGCTATAAAAGTTTAAGAAGCGATGATTCTTGTGAGTTCGAATGCATGTCAGATGTCTATCATTACTACGAAGTTCATAATCAGAGAAATTTCGATGAGGTTGCCACTTCTTATATAAAATATTTTCAGAACCTTATAAAAGTAAAGGTGCTTAAGTGGAAGTTTTTTTGATGCACAAAAAACGGTCAAAGCTAGGCTCACAGCGCGTTTTTTCCCAAATTATTCTGAGGATATGCTTTTGAATCAATATTAATGGTTGTAGATTAGTGTTGCTAGTGCCACCCCAACATGAAAGACCATATTGTAACTTGGAATTGACCAGACCATAGTAAAATGTTTCAAGGAGCTTTCGTGAACAGAATTGTTTCAGATGATAAAAAACATACGTAACTTTCAAGAGATACTTTTTTTTTTATTTTTTTACGGTGTGTCAATTCATTTTTATTTCATATTAACTTATATCTATCTTACCCTAGTCAAAAATGCTTAAAACTAGCTTAACTATCTTAACAAATGTAACTATTTTACTGGCCATAGGCGGACACTCTAAAACAAACAGAACAATTGAAACATACTTATGTCTTTCGACGTCTACATGAATTTACTATTAACATTATTATAACTAACTTAAGCTAAGAAAAATGTTTTTTTTTATTAAAAAAACTTAGCATATGATCATTTTTTTTTTTTAATATTTTACATAAAACTTAAACCTACCTTAAACTAATTAAACCTAACTAAACCTATCTTATTCTAACTTAACTAAAATATATATACACAAATATATACATTATATATATTTTATATACAGGGTGTCCCACGAGCAGTGTGCCAAAAAGCAAGAGCGTGTAGGTCTGGTCAAGACAAGAAAAAAATCGTATGGGAGGGGGGGGGTCTATTCCCCCCCGTTTAGCCGGGAGGGGCAATTTTCTAAAAAATTGACTTAATTTGGAAAAAAAATTATTAAAAATCAACAGTTACATCCACAATGCCGTAATATACTTTTTTGTAAATCCAGAAACCTCTTCTTTCATCTTGTTTCTAAACGAAGCTGTTTTAAGGAACAGTTTTTAAGAAATTAATTTTCAAACTCAAAATTTTGAAAAAAAAAATTTCAAACTATTTTTTTTTCAAAATTGTATGTAATTAAGTACTAATTTTTTGTCCAAAATTCAATTCTCTTATTAGTTTTTAGTTAAAAACAGAAAACCGGATGCAAAAATGTTTTGTAGTTTTCGAGAAATTAAAAAAAAACCCGAACCATTTTTTTCTAAGAAAAATCTTTTTTTTGGTTTTAACGCGGCTGGACTTGTAGGCAAATTAATGTATGAAACATTGACATCTTTTTTATTATTTTTAAAAAAATTGGAGTTTAATTATAATCAATGTTCAATATGATCCCCATTTTTTAGAGGGCAAAGATTATATCTCCTTGTGTCCTAATGGCTGCACATAAGTCAAACAATTTGACTCCAGCGTCTTCAATCCGTGCTTTCAGTCGTTCCAAAGATACTATTTCCACTTCGTAAACATAATTCTTCATGAATCCCCACACATAAAAATCTAGAGGAGTTAAATCTGGTGATCTAGGTGGCCATTCCGTGGGGCCCTTTCTTCCGATCCAACGGTCACTAAAATGATCATCCAGTCAGTTTCTAACCCGTAAGCTGTAGTGTGCTGGTGCTCCATCTTGCTGGTAGATTAAATTATCTGCTATGGCCAAAGGAACAAAATCGGGCAAAATGTCTCGTAGGAACTGCAAGTATGATTCTCCATTAATAACGGCATTCAAAAACCGGGGCCCGATTACAGTTTGTCCAACAATACCAAGCCAAACATTACAGCTAAAGCGGTGTTGTGATTTATTTTGTTTTTTGTTGTGTAGATTGGTGCTACTCCAATGATGCAAATTGTGGAAGTTAGTAACCCCATCTCTGGTAAACTGTGCTTCATCCGTCCAGAATATCCTTCCAAAATTGTTTCGTTCAGTTTCATTTCGAAGCAGTAATGATCGACAAAATTCCGCTCTCAAAAACTTGTCGTTTGAGGTGAGTTCCTGAACTGTCCTAAAATGGTACGGGTGTAAGTTTTCGGTATGAAGCACTCTCCGTACTCTAGATTTGGGCACTCCAAGCATAATAGCTATCCTCCTTGTACTAAGGGAGGGATTACGTCAGACCAAATCCAAAAATTGACGTTTTATTGTCTTAAGGTCCTAGCCGGTTGAACCCATTGGCGGCGGGCGGACCCAGATGAAATTGGCAGGTCAGTTTTCAGGCGTTATCAATGAAAAAAAAGGATTAATCCAGGGTTATTCCAATACTGTGTCAGTTTATTGAATCCTCATAAAACTCCAAATTTTTTAAAAATAATAAAAAAGATGTCAATGTTTCATACATTAATTTGCCTACAAGTCCAGCCGCATTAAAACCAAAAAAAAGATTTTTCTTAGAAAAAAATGGTTCGGGTTTTTTTTTAATTTCTCGAAAACTACAAAACATTTTTGCATCCGGTTTTCTGTTTTTAACTAAAAACTAATAAGAGAATTGAATTTTGGACAAAAAATTAGTACTTAATTACATACAATTTTGAAAAAAAATAGTTTGAAATTTTTTTTTTTCATTTTTTTTTCAAAATTTTGAGTTTGAAAATTAATTTCTCAAAAACTGTTCCTTAAAACAGCTTCGTTTAGAAACAAGATGAAAGAAGAGGTTTCTGGCTTTACAAAAAAGTATATTACGGCATTGTGGATGTAACTGTTGATTTTTAATAATTTTTTTTCCAAATTAAGTCAATTTTTTAGAAAATTGCCCCTCCCGGCTAAACGGGGGGGAATAGACCCCCCCCTCCCATACGATTTTTTTCTTGTCTTGAACAGACCTACACGCTCTAGCTTTTTGGCACACTGCTCGTGGGACACCCTGTATATATCTTTTTTTTGTTTTTATTTTAAATATTTTTTTTTTTTTTTTTTAAGTTTTATTCTTTTTTTGTGATTTTTCATTTGGTATTTTTTTTTTGTCGTTTTTGCCCTAGCCTACCCTAACCTACCCTACCCTACCTTACCCTACCCTAGCCTATGTAAACCTGCCATTGGTGTTGGGCAGGCCTTGCCTTGAAGAGGCTGCTCCTATCAAGGTGTCCGTTGACGGAGCTCTCTCCAGCCACCAAAAGCGTTGATGCTGGCGGACTACGTCTCCTCGATCCCGGCGTGAGACCGATCTACAGAACCTGAGGCGCTCGGGCTCACGGAGCGCGACATCGGGTCCGTAGAGGAATCGCCGCTCCACGGAATTGCGACCCACGTGGAAGATTAGCGGTAACGCCAATCTGTCCTGGATCAGCCCACAAGCCGTTAAGGCGCACTCTCTCATGATATAGATCATTGGGGTAGTAAGCCCCGAAGATCAGGCTATTGACCGAAGTCATTGCTCTTGCAACGTGGCTTCGAATCAGTTTGATCAGAAAATTATCTATCCGTACAATCCTGGCCCTATTGTATAGGACCTCGTTCGGGTAAAATTTCGTGTACTCAGATTAGACATTGTCTCTCAAACACCCGAATCCTTTCCATTAAGCTGGCTCTCACATTGAACCAGACGGGACATCCATAGGCAACCATGGGCCTGATTAAGGCCATGTAGCAGATTACCTTCACCCTGGAATCAAGTTGGCTGCTATAAAACAGCCATCTTGTCAGAGCGAAAGCGCCCCGGGCCCTCGCCAGAGCAGCATCTACATGTTTGTCAAAATATAGATACTGGTCCAGCACGATCCCAAGGTATCTGACTACACTTTGTCTCGCCAGTGGACGCCCGTCCGCCCAAAGATAGAGAACCTGCGCCAATTTTTTCTAGTGTCCCGAGAGGCCCTAGACAAAGGCGTTCTGAACAATATAGATTCTGATTTCTGGAAGTTGATTTTCAACTTCTAGTCATCACAATACTGCTGAATTTTTTCGAAGTCACGCTGCAGAAGAGTAACAATGACGTCGATCGTTGGACCTGATCTGTACGCGATTAGGTCATCTGCGTACGCTATTGAGTGGTGTAGAGAAACAAGTAGATCACTCAGGTAAATGCTGAAAAGGATCGGCGAATTTACCGTACCCTGTTGCAGTCCGTTTTTGATTTCAAATATTTGGGTAGAAGTTACATTGGCAATTTTCACAACGAACTTTCTACCGGTTAACATGTCAAAAATCATATATAGCAGTGGTTTACTTATGCCCAGCCGACTGAGCTTGTAATAAAGGCCTTCTAACCATACAGTGTCGAAGGCATTTTCCAAGTCAATCAAACAGGCACCCGTGCATTGGTTCTTGCATTTATTCCATTGGATATCCGATACAAGTTTCGACGCGGCATGAATAGTGTCATGCCCCGCTCTGAAACCGAATTGGTTATCCGGAATGATTTTATTGTCCTCAACCCATTTAGACAGGGCTCTATGGATCACCTTCTCGAAGACCTTGCTGATACTCGGAAGGAGACTGATCGACCGGAGATTTGCCGGGTTAGAGGTGTCTTTCCCCTTCTTGGGGATTGGTTGAACCACCGCTGTCTTCCAATGCACTGGATAATATGCATTATTCAATGCATTGTTGAACAGGATGGCGTACCTCTCTACAGCCATTGGTGGAAGTTGCCTTAGCACAACATTGGATATGCCGTCGATACCCGCGGATTTTTTCCTTTTCAATGACTGAAAGATCATCTGGAGATCTTCCGTCGAAATGAACAGGGTGTTAGCCCCCTCACTGGCGATGGCATTGCTTGCCATGAAATCTTCATAGAACCTGGTAAAACCAAGATTCTCAGATCGCCAATGATCGAAATCATTTCTAAGGTAGAAGTGATGAAGCAGGGCTCTGTTCTCCAGGTCACACTTGGGAATTGTACTTTCATGCGAATGGTTGTGTTTTCCTGCGCTTATACATATATCGACTCCATTTTTACTTTGTATTTTGATATTTAACTCTATTTTTGATTTTGAATTGTTGCTTTTATAATTGTTGACAACTTTGCATACGATTTGGATTATTCTTTGGACTTATTATTATATATTGATTGTTGAGGGGTTGTCATACGATTTTGAATAGGAAAAATGGATTCTGTACCGACTGTTAGTAAAATTTTCCAAAAGTCCGGCATTCGATGCTGCATAAAAACATGCGGTAAATCTAGGCGATATGGTGAAAAGATAAGAATGGTTAAGTTTCCTCCCTATGACTCAGCTATGGGTCAAATTTGGCGAGAAAAATTTAATATTCCAACAAAAGATTACACAAGAAAATTGTTGATTTGCGCCAATCACTTCTCAAGTTCCGACATTGGTAAAAAAAAGTTGAAATTCGGAGCTGTTCCGGTATTTAACTTAGAAGTTATTGAGGAAGATTACAAGTCGTTGGAGCTTGATTGTCCAGCTAAAAAGAGCCGAACAAGTGACTCCGTAGATGGATGTTGTAATGACTGTGAAAAATATCTGAAATCAGCTAATTTTTACAGAAAAAAATATTACGACATGGTAGCAAAATATAAAAATGTGGTCAAGGTGTGAACCGTAAAGTCCACACGACTAACTTCCCAGTGAGACGAATTAAAGAACAATTATATTTTTTTTATTATTATTTATTATTATTATTATTGTATAATTTTAAATTTATTCAATATTTTCTTTTATAATTTTAACCGTAGTTGATTACAGAGAACATGAAAGAGAAAAAAATCAACAACTTATGGCGTCGCTCCGAAGTGATGGAGGTTATCGAAGTTTTGAGAATTTGAAAAATCTCTAATGAGTCTCCGACTTACGTAAAGACGATGAATACAGAGAACTCGAAAGAATGAGCACTCAAAAACGCATGGCATCATTACGTAGTGATGACGATTTTAGATGCTTCGGAAATCTGAAAAATGTTCAACGATTGAAAGAAAGACGAAAAGATGAAACATATGACAAAATATGTATAGATTTTTCGGCGCAGGAGAGGCGAACTTTATCGATGTTATATGTTGCTCTCAGCCGTGTCACTAAATTGAGTGGACTATTTATAATTGGTAAATTTAAATTATCAAATATTCCAAAAAATTCAAAAGTTGTAAACTCAGCACTTATTGAATTAGAACGTCTGAGATCTAAAAAAATGTTAAAATTGTCGTACAATAATTTAGAGAGCGTAGTAGCCACAAAAGTATGTTATCAAAATGTTAGTACATTAAGAAAGAACTTAACCCACATAATTGCAGATGAATGGTATCTGCGCGCGAATATATTAATTTTCAGTGAGTCTCGAACTACTGGTAGCGATAAAATAGACATTGATAATTTCAATATTGTTTTGAGAATTGATCGCAATAAAAACCATCATGGACTAATATGCTATGTAAAAAATAGCGTACAATCTACAATATTATCGTCAAAGCATCTTTACAGCAATAAGGGACATGCACAGCTATTTACAATGAAAGTAGATAATTGGTATTTAATTAGTGGGTACAAATCTCCTAAAACAACAACGACTATGTTCGAAGAAGCTATCGATGATATTATACAAAAATTACCTTCTGATAGTCTTTTTATATTAATTGGAGATTTCAACTACGATATCATTAATCAAGGTGACAAAAAAAATAATTTTTTGATCAATTATTTAAAAAAATATAAATTATTAACACAATTGCCGCCAGACAGAATTACTACGTTATTAAATACTCAAATAGATGTCATTTTCTCCACTGTTTCCAACATACAATGTGGAGTTTATGAATCATATTTCACATACCATTTTTTTATTTTTATTTTTTTTTTGTTGGAGGCTTCTACTATCTGCTGGAGCACTCAGATACAAGTACTGGTCCATTGTACTACCAGACAGACACCTTGTCTTTATTGTATTTTCCCTGTTGTCCGGAGAAAAGTGAGGAGGGGCTTCAGTGATGTTGAGCTAAGAGATTCGGCACCCACCACGTCGGCCCCAAGGGTGCGCCACCGTGCACGAGCGAAGGCGGGACAGTCGCAGAGAAAGTGTTCCGCTGTGTCGTCCTCCTCGCAACAAGCAGCACAGGTAGGCGTCTCACTGATGCCAAGCACGTAAAGATGCCTGGCAAAAGTGTAATGGCCCGTAATGACGCCCGTTAGCCTTCTGCAGTCATTTCTTCTTAAGGATAAGAAGAATGTTGCGGACTTTTTACAGACGTCAGGGCGTACTCGCTTAGTCATCCTGCATCCTGGATATTCCTTCCATCTACGACTGTGTACGTTAAAGACCCAGTCATTGATGTCAGATTTAACCGTTGAAGCTGGTAGACCTAAGGCGGGTTCAGGCCCTGAGAAACTCTCCTCTGAGCCTTTTCTAGCGAGTTCATCGGAGATCTCGTTTCCTGGGATTCCAGAGTGACCTGGAACCCATACAAGCCTCAGTGAATTAAGTCTTCCGACTTTGTTCAAGAAGGTCTTGAGTTCATGCACTAGTTTGGAGTTGGACAGAGGATTGGATACAGCTTTGAGTGCAGCTTGGCTGTCACTGCAGACACATATGCTCTTTCCCCTCCATCTGTGTTTCACAACATAGTGCATGGCCATTAGGATTGCGTAAATCTCCGCCTGGAAGACAGACGCATATTTTCCTAACGAGAAGTGCAGTCGAATGTTTTCGCGCTCGAAGAAAACTCCGGCGCCGGATCCCTGATCAGTCCTGGAGCCATCTGTGAAGATGCGAAGACATTCTATTCCAGGTTCAGTGTCTGGCCAAAGCCAGTCCTGACGCCAAGGAAATGTGACTGTGTAGTTACAGCGCAGTAGGATGGCAGGTGTCATTGCGTCAGAGGGCATATCCATGAGACAGTGATCGTAGGATATTTCTCTCTCAAGTACACTTTCACTCCACTGCGAGTTG
Organism: Merodon equestris; assembly: GCA_958301585.1. Classification (NCBI taxonomy): domain Eukaryota; kingdom Metazoa; phylum Arthropoda; class Insecta; order Diptera; family Syrphidae; genus Merodon; species Merodon equestris. The sequence goes on from OY284416.1 coordinate 114,523,478, forward strand.
TACCAAAGACCATTCCTCTTTAGGCGAGAAATAGTTTTCAGTGCACACCCTCTGATGTATATGTCAAGGGGTCGAAGGTACATCATAGCATCCAAAGCAGCTCCCGGTGTGCTGGGGAAAGCCCCCGTGCAACTGAGGCAGACCGCTCTTTGGAGTTTGGTGAGTGAAGCCACAACGTGTTTTCGTGTCAGCCTGCTCCACCAAACAACCGATGCATATGAGATTATCGGTCTTACCATTGCCGTGTAGATCCAAAGGACCTTTTTCGGCGATAAGCCCCATGTTTTGCCAAAGGCACCTTTGCATTGCCAGAAAGCTGACAGCGCTTTGGTGGTTTTGGACTCAACATGTTTTGACCAGAGAAGTTTGTTATCTAGAATGACTCCCAGATACTTAGCTTCCTTGGATATAGGGATGGGAATGCCTTTTAGCACCAGCTGAGCAATGCCAGTTGTTTTCCTCCTTCTCGTGAAGAGAACGACATCGGTCTTAAGAGGATTAACCGACAGCCCATTTCTCGTGCACCAGTCATCGATCATGTTTAGCGCCGCCTGCGCTTTGAGACAGACATTCGCTAAACATGAGCCGACAGAGAGAACAGCAACATCATCCGCATAGGCCTGGGCATAGATTCCAGAGGCATTGAGAGCATCTAGCAGAGAGTCGACCACCATGCACCATAGCAGCGGAGACAAGACGCCACCTTGCGGGCAGCCCCTGTTTACTCCAGACTTGACACATTGTTCGAGGCCTGTATCAGCGATCAATGTCCTGTGCACAAGCATTGCTTTGATCCACAAAACCAGTGCTTCATCTACGCCATGCCGTCTAGCAGCGTTACACATGCTGTCGAAGGTAGCGTTATCAAAAGCTCCCTCAATGTCGACGAAAATGCCTAGTACGTACTCTTTCCTTTCGAGAGCGGTTTAGGTTTTGAAGCGCAGTCTCGCAGGATTTTCCGCGCTGATAAGCATGTTGCATGTCCGACAGAGGATGCATTCGAAGGGCAACTTTGCGCACGTGCAACTCTACTAGTCTTTCCATGCTTTTTAGCAGGAATGATGTTAGACTTATTGGTCTGAAACTCTTGGCTAGTGAGTAATCCTCTTTCCCTATTTTGGGAATAAAGACCACTTTCACCGCGCGCCAAGGGATAGGTATGTAGGCAAATGCCAGGCTAGCAGTGAAAATTCTTTTCAGTGTAGGAAGCAGCTGTCTTATACCTTTTTGCAGCATAACGGGGTATATCCCATCAGTGCCCGGCGACTTAAAGCCACCGAAGGATGCCACAGCAAATTCAATGGCCTCAGTAGTTGCCACGCGTGACGCAACATACCAGCTACGCCGAGTTGTTTTCATCGCTACAGCCGCAGTATCCAATGAGGGAGTGTGCAACGAGCCGATGACAGTCTGATTTCCCGGAAAATGGGTCTGAAACAGTAAACTAAGAGTTTCTGCTTTAGACTCGGTAAAGGTACCATCAGACTTTCTGAGTACCTCCAGCCTTGTCGATTTTCCTCGTTTGAGGACTTTAACCAACTTGCTGGTCGCGCTCAGGGATTTGATCTCTTCGCAGAAGGACTTATAGGAATCATTCTTCGATTTTCGAATAAGCTTCTTATATTCCTTCTGCTTCGATCGATATTTATTCCAGTCATCTTCCGAGTTCGATTTAAGCGATCTGTTCAGAAGACTCCTGGCTTCCCTACGAAGCCGTTGGAGCTCAGCATTCCACCAGGGAACCGGCTTCCTGTAGGGAGGTTTTTTGACAGGACATGCGAGTTCAAAACATTTGGTGATGGCGCTGTTCAGGTTATGAACTGCATCCTCCACCGATTGATTAGTTTTGAGTTTAGGCGGGGCTTGAGTAGATTTCTCAAGCTCCTCCCTAAATCGCACCCAATCTGTTTTTCTCGGATTCCGCTTGGGCTGCGAGGGGGAGATCCCGCACTTCAATTGGAATTCGATGTATCTATGGTCTGACAGCGTAACATCTGGTGAGACTCTCCAGTTAGTGATGGCCTTCGCATGCCTGTTAGATAAGGTTAAGTCAATCACTTCCTGTCGTCTCGCCGTCACAAAGGTTGGTAGAGAGCCAACATTGTTGATGAAAAGGTCAGACGAAAGAATAAAGTTTAAAAGATGGTCTGCTCTCCGGTTGCATTTGCTGCTGCCCCAAAATGTGTTTTGAGCGTTAGCATCGCAACAGATGATGAGTCCAATCCTTCTGGCTTCACAGTACTCTACGAGTTCGGAAACCGCCTTAGGTGGCGGGGGTAGTACCGAGTCGTAGGGGAAGTAAGCAGACGCCACGACGAAGTGTTCAATTTCTCCGTGCGCCTTGTAGCTCACTTTCGCAGCTACCAGATCTTGACCACAGAATTGACCAAGTTTGGTTGCCGATAGCGTATTCGATATGATGAAGCAGACCCTGGGCCTTTCGGATCGCTCATCATAAAGGATTGTAGCATCACGTATGCCACCAAGACCACACAGGCGTTTGTTCCACACCCATGGTTCTTGAATGGATACAATGTGATGATTTGTACTACTGCATGCAATTCTGCTACTTAGAAGAGCGGTAGCAGCCTTGCAATGCTGTAGGTTGATCTGAGTAAAAATCATGAATTCATACTGGGGAACACGTTCCATCCTTCGACTACTTGACATCAAAATGGAATACAATCCTACCAAGGCCGAAGTAGGGACGTGAGTCGTACGCGGTTTTCAGGGCCTCAACAGAGCCATTGTCAATTCCCACTACCAGAGTGAAGCCCTCTTTTTTCAGAGAGTTCTTTTTCTCCTTGTAGGAATAGACAGTCCAGGCCCTCGTGTCGAGTCCCGGGTTCTGCGCACGTAGTCGCGTCAGCACTTTCAGCTTGTTTCCGGGTTTTCCCGGAATCCAGCAGATGGCGCGCGTTAGTTTCGGGAGACTAACTACTTGATAAGTGCTAGTTCCCAGGGGGGGGATTTTCGGCACCATGCTCCTGATCCAGGCAGATGTCTGCTGAGAGGAACAGCTCACCACGAAGGTACCATTTATCAAAGCAGACCTCTCCGCTTGAATACAGAAGCCTGTTGCTGAAGCTAGCTCCAGTAGATGCTCCTCGCAGTGTTGGCAATCTGCGCTGGTCATTCTGCTGTCACTGCCAGCCTTCCCTATACTGACCTTTTCGGAGGAGATGGCTGCCTCTTTGTAGGAGAGGTGCTTGTCTCGACTCTTTACGGTCATTTGTGTTGCCTTTCCAGAGGAAGGGGTTTTTTTGTGTGAAGTGCCCTCCTCCGATGAGCAGCCTTTGGTCCTCTCCGTCTTCAGGTTTTTGCTTGGATCTTTATTGATCGCCGCATCTGCCTTTGGACTCCGATTTCCCGCCGCCATATCAGAGGAGGAGACATCACGTTCTCTCTCCCCAGCAAGATTGTCACCGGCGGCAATCTTCCGTTTGCAAGTGCTCTTACCTTTTTCGGTTTGAGCTCCTGCTCCCTTCCGACGCCGCTTTCGAACAGCTTTGCCAGCCTGAGGGTTGTTATGATCCAAGACCGCTTCGCCTTCTGCGATCAGAGTCTGTCTGCCAGCATCATCACCTTTTTCGGCGGTGGCACCGACCATGACAGGACCCTGAACATCTTCAGCTCCGACAGTTTTGGAACTTGGCACGCTCTTATTGGGAGTTTGACCGTCACCAATAAGAGGAGGAGTGTTTGAGGCGCATGCCGAAAGTGCTGGCATGCTTGTGCCTCCAGCAGCAGCCTTTACTAGCCGCCGACGCTTTCTGCGCTGCGCGCCGGCAAGAAGTGCGGGATCTGCAGGTGAGAGGGTCGGATGGGCTTCGGTAGGGGATACCTCCGCCGATCTGATCCTCTTACCTGCCTTTCCCAAAGGTTCGCCCTCAATCTTCGTGCCTTCGGCTGTGCCAGCCTCTTTGCACGATTTTCGGGCACGCCTCTTCCTCCTTCTTTTTGGGCACTTAGCAGTGCAATCTACAGCACGTCCGAATTCTGGGGCTCGTTCAACCTTGGCGGTTTCCCGTGCCGCACCATCGTCAGTGTCGCCTCTGTCGGTTGCACCGCTCACGCTCAGTCCAACCAAGTGGTCGGACAATGAGCCGCAGGAGTCGGTGTCGTTCCGGGCTGCCGGAGAGTTAAGAATGACTGGTGGGGCCTCCAGAATCCTTGCCCCGGCCGCGATCAGGGAGATCGCGGGTGGATTTCCGCTATTGCGGGTGCCACCTGGAGTATTTCCATCCATTTGGTTGTCCATTCATTCATGACTAACTCGGGGTTCTCCGGGTCTTAGTTCGAGGTCATTGACCTCTTAAGCCCCTCCGCCGCGACAAGGCGCCCGAAGAGCGAAAGGGCACATACGATAAGCCAATAAATGCTATTTATAATAACAGTTTCAATAGAAAAAATTCTAACAATCATTGTAGCACTAGTGTTAACAGTACAGATGAAAACAAAAATTGCGATGAAATTATCATTAGTAGCTATGTTGGCATGGACACTTACAATGACAATATCAAAGATTTAATTCCTATAGATGTTGATAATAATGATATAAATCACAAAGAAACTAATGGAAATAGTATTCATTCTGGTGTTCAAAATGATATGAATAATATTTACGGTAATACCGATGATAATGACGTACCATATGATTTTGATATTTCGATCGCAGAATGTCAAGAAGTGGCTCATAGTGAATTTTATTTGTCCGACAAACATATCAATTTATTCCATGAAATAATGAACAGAAAACTCAAAGCGGGTACATAATTTCGCACAGGATGTAGGTTACGTCGGCGCGTTTCTACGTAATTTACAAGTAATACCCAAACCTGAGATTAATATTCAAATCATATATAGCGGTCAAATTGGTGTTAACATTATAGATCACTGGATTTGTACAAAATATGACGGTAATGGCAATGTCCACATCTACGACAGTTTAAATAAGAATTACTTGGAAAACGATCAAATCGATTTTTTGAATGCTCTGTATAGATTTAAAAAAAGGTATATATTTCATAAGGTTCAGGAACAGAGCAATGGTATAGATTGTGGGCATTCGCAATATATTTTGCAACAGTGTTATGTTACGATAAGTTACCGGAAGAGCAAATGCCATATGATGTACCCATTATGAGGAACCATATAGTTGAAGTGCTGCTGAATAAAAAATTGTTACCTTTCCCGAACAGTGAATATTTGAACTATTAAAACTTTGTTTTATTATAAACAAAAATTTATCGACACTATTCTCTAAACGTTATCAACAATATCCAACTGTTACAAACAATATTAATTTTTTTTCAAATGTATTCAATTATTTTTTACAATATTCGATTGTTATTCACAAAATTCAATTGTTATCAACAATGTTCATAAATAAATTATACACTTCATTCATTTTAAAATTCAGCTTGTTTTTTGCTTTTTTTTTGGATTTCTCGTTAAAAAAAAAACGGCTGGACCGATTTCGCTGAAAATTCTTTCAGTTCTTTGTTATGTAATTACGCGTCTAATGTATCTAGTCCCATGTTAATATCATCTTTGGTTCTCAAGATAATCGAGACGAAAAAAATTAATACGAACACACATACGCACATACGTACACACACACATACGGACATCTCTATAAAAACGTTGGTTTTGGATTCAGGTGACCTTGAAACGTGGGGATATGTCAAAATTTGGGATTCACAAAATCGGCCCCATTAAAATCTCCAAAGCCGCAAACAAATAGCAACAAAATCAAGCGTATTTCAAACCATCGACTCTTTTCAAATAAGCAAGGAGTCAAAAACATTTTGCAAACTTCTTCTTAGTCCACGACCTAAAGAATATAAGCAAGATGTAAAAGATTTGGTTCAAAACATTTATTATGTCTCACAGTCAACGTACCAATTTTTGAAGAATAAATTGCATCTAAATTTGCCACATATCTCTACTGTTTATCGATGGGCCCCTGTAAATTCCCTACAACCAGGTTTTAAAAATAACGGTTTAGAGTTAATAAAAAAGAAGTGCTTAGATTTGAACCAGTACGAAAAGAATAATATGATTCTGCTGATGGATGAAATGGCGATTAGAAGGGAATTGCGATACAATTCCAAATTAGATTTGGTGGATGGATTTAAGGAAAATGGGGTTGAAAGAACGAACCAGATTGGTAAACAATTGTGCGTTTTTATGATTAAATCAATGTTTTCCAACTGGGCGCTTACATTTAATTACTTTGTTTCAAAAAATGGACTTTCTGCCGATTTACTAAAAAAGATAATACATATTACGAAATTTAGCAATTTTGAACAAGTTGTAATTTGTGACCAAGGGTGACAGTTCCTAGTGAACTTTTCATATTTCATAAAAATTACAATTCTCTTAAAGATTTTGGTAACCTCGTTGCTCCTTCACAAATTTTCTTGGAAATTAACAAGAAACATATTACAGTGTTTAGCAATATTTTTGACACACAACCACAAACTGTTGGTATAAAAAACTTGATAAAATCCAAATGCAAAAATGCCACACCGCAATGGTTTTCCACATGTTCTGATCATAAGGAAATAATATTGGACTTCATGATCTAAGTACTCTTGAGGAAGCATTGCTCGTGGGCTTCAGAGAAAAAAATTTTTACTAAAGCCCGCAAACTTAAAATCCTGTCGCACTAAAGTTTTTGGGTTATTCTTCCCTACATATATCAGATTGAAATTTGCACAAAAATCCCAAATAATGGAATAACGTTAATTGGTGTTACCCGGCCCTTTTTGTTTACATCGAAAAAGTACGCGTACGAATACCAAGCGCAACTTTCAACTGAAGAAAACTAAATATATAAATCTAAAACTTGAAACAAAATTTTGTCAACACCACGTGCATTCACGACGTTGGATAGCAACACAATACACACACACACATAAACATTTTAAGATTGCTCTCTCGTTGATTCTCGCTGATCGTGGCTGCTCTCTGGTTGTTACTCTCTGATCATGCTTGCTCTCTCGTTGCTTGATCTTCCCTTCAGTTGTTCCGCCCGCACCATAAAGTTAAAAATCATCGCAGGCCGAGATGCGACTTCTGTATACTATTTATTCTGTGATTTAAGTCCAAGTATTTGAAAGTAGATACATGTCCAATTGTTAAACATTATATTGAGCAGCTATTGCTAGCATCATACGTTACGATATTCCTATTCATGCCACAGGTGTCAAGACTAACATACATATATGTATATATTTTTGCAGTCAGTGCTATGAACGATAAATTCCTATAAGTTGATGTTAAATGAGGGTAAGTTAAAAAACATAAGTTTAGTTTTATCGCTTATGATTAGCTTGTGCATGCCAAACCAATGTCTCAAAACTTCTAAATGATGGTTAATATCCGATACCATATCTAGCACATAAGAATTAGCATACGCACAAGCTATATCATCCATAAACCCAGTTTTTTTCTCTTTTAGATTCAAGTTGAAGATCGAAGAAACAAGATAGGGCCAAGGACGGAACCTTGGGGAACACCTATTCTAATGTCCAGGTATTCGCTGAAACGCCTCCTATCCTTACATATTATTTCCCATACTTAAGATAAGATGCGAACCAGTCAAGTACAAAAAAGCCTCTAAAACCAGCCTTTTCTAACTTACTCAAAAGAAGTTCGTGATCAACCATGTCGAAAGCTTTTGTAATATCGATGAAAAGCGCTGCAATGATTTTTTTTTGCCCTTATGGCTATCATAAACATGTTTGCAAAAGTTTAAAAGAGCGTGCTCGTTGATTTACCAATTCTAAATCCATATTGGCACCTTTGCTCCACCACCTTTGCTTTTACTGGGGCTCCTTCATTTGGTCTTCGACATTCTTTCGATTCTATTTTTGAAAGGGGATAATAATAGGTGACCATTGTTTCATCTCCCGTTACAATTGATTCCAAAACCTCTTTAGGATCCGCTGTACAGTGCCAGGAATGATCTTGCGCACTTAACACGTTGCTGTTGTTCGAACTGCCTAAAAAAGTTTGGGAACCCATTGCGCTCTAACTTTATTCATTCCCAAATGTTTGTGAAGAATCCGACGGACAGATTAGACATTACAGAAAGTTCTTTCACCTTCAAACGGCGATCACTAAGAACAATATTTTCTAAAAGAGCGATGTTTTCGGAAATTATTGAATCGGCCGACGTCCAGGGCGATCTTCATCTTCGAGGGACTCGTACCCCAAACGAAACCTTTTTGCCCACTCTTTTACAGTTAAGTAAGAAGGCGCAACATTCCCGTCCAATCTGTTCTTAATTTCTTGTGGAGGTTGTCCTTCTTTTGTCAGAAACTTTATGACTGCACGATATTCAATTTTCGATACGGTCGACATATTGTGTTTGCACTTTTACAACTGCGTTTGTGATTACTGGAGACTTCACACTTTCTGCGAGTATAAATTACGTCGCCCTCAAGCAAGTTTAAGCATGTCTTTTGGCGCTTCCTACGCAACTCCATCTTGAGAAGTACTTCCATTGACGGATTGAAGCAGATATACTTTCAAGAATAAAAATTTAACGAAGTAAGGTTCCAACTTCTCCCTCGCTCTTCGGACGCCTTGTCGTGGCGGAGGAGCTTAAGAGGGCAATGACCTCGAACTAAGACCCGGAGAACTCTGAGTTTACATGGAGGAATGGACAACCAAATGGATGGAAAATCCACCCGCGATCTCCTTGATGCGACACCGACGATGGCGCGACACGGGAAACCACTAAAGTTGAACGAGCCCCAGAATTGGGACGTACTGCAGATTGCACTGCTAAGTGCCAAAAAAGAAGGGGCGAGAGGCGTGCTCGAAAATCGTCCAAAGAGGCTGGCACAGCCGAAGACACCAAGATTGAAGGCGAATCTCTGGGGGAAAGCAGTTAAGAGGATTAGAGATTAGATCGGCGGAGGTATCGCCTACCGAAATCCATCCGATCCTCTCATCTGCAGCTCCCGCACTTCTTGGCGGCGCGCAGCGCAGAAAGTGTCAGTAAAGGCTGCTGCAGAAGGCACAAGCATGCCAGCACTTTCGGCATGCGCCTCAAACATTCCTCCTCTTATTGGTGACGATCAAATCTCCAATAAGAGTGTGCCAGGTTCCCAATCTGACTGACAAACTGACCAAACTGCGAAAAAGGCGGTGGTGCTGACAGACTCTGATCGACTCTGATCGCACAAGACAAAGCGGTTTTGGATCCCATCAAACCTCAAGCTGGCAGAGCTGTTCCAAAGCGGTGTCGGAAGGGAGCAGGAGCAACCGAAAAATATAAGAGCGCTCGCAAACGGAAGACGGCCGCCGGGGACAACCTTGCTGGGGAGAGAGAACGTAATGTCTCCTCCTCCAACGTGGCGGCGGGTAATCGGAGTCCGAAGGTTGATGCGGCGTTCAACAAAGATCAATGCAAAAATCTGAAGACGGAGAGGACCAAAGGCTGCTCATCGGAGGCGGGCACTTCACACAGATCTATGATTTTCACTCAGATTAACCTACAACATTGCAAGGCGGCTACTGCTCTTCTCAGTAGCAGAATTGCATGCAGTAGTACAAATCATCACATTGTATCCATGTGTGGAATAAACGCCTGTGTGGTCTTGGTGGTATACGTGATGCTACGATTTTTTATGATGACCCTAAAGCCTAGGGTATACCTCATCATATCGAACACACTATCCGCAGCCAAACTTGGTTAGTTCTGTGGACAAGATCTGGTGGCTGCGAGAGTTAGCTACAAAGCGCACGAAAAAATTGAACACTTCGTCGTGGCGTCTGCTTACTTCCCCTACGAGTCGGCACTACCTCTGCCACCGAAGGTGGTCTCTGAACTCGTAGAGTACTGTGGAGCCAGAAAGATTGGACTCATCGCCTGTTGCGATGCTAATGCTCAAAATACTGTTTGGGGCAGCAAATGCAACTGGAGAGGAGGCCGTCACTCTTACGTCTGACCTTATCATAAACAATGTTGACCAGATGTTACGCTGTCAAACCACAGATATATCGAATATATGTATATCAATTGAAGTATGGGATCTCCCCCTCGCAGTCCAAGTGGAATTCGAGAAAGACGGACTGGGTACGATTCAGAGAGGAGCTTGAGAAATCCACTCAAGCCCTGCCTAAATTCAGAACAAAGCAATTGGTGGAGCATGCCGTTCATAACCTGAGCAGCGCCATCACCAACTGTTTCGAACTCGCATGTGCTGTCAAAAAACCTCCCAGCAGCAAATTGGTTCCCTGGTGGAACGCTGAGCTCCAATGGACTTCGCAGGGAAGCCAGAAGTCTCCAGCTTAAATCTCGAAAAGATGACTAAATATCGATCGAAGCAAAAGGAATATAAGAAAAAAAAATGAAATGCTTATTCGTAAATCGAAGAATGATTCCTATAAGTCCTTCTGCGAAGAGATCAAGGGATCCCTGAGCGTGACCAGCAAGTTGGTTAATATTCTCAAGCGAGGAAAATTGACAAGGCTGGATGTACTCAGAAAATCTGATGGTATCTTCGTCGAGTCTAAAGCGGAAACTCTTAGTTTACTGCTTCAGACCCATTTCTCGGGAAATTAAACAGTCATCGGCTCGTTGCACAATCCCTCATTGGAAACTGCGACTGAAACGATGAAAACAACTCGGCGTAGCTGGTATGTTGCGTCACGCGTGGCAACTACTGAGGCCATTGAATTTGCTGTGGCATCTTTCGATGGCTTCAAGTCGCCGGGCACTGATGGGATATACCCTGTTATGCTGCAAATAGGTATGAGACAGCTGCATCCTACTCTGAAAATAATTTTCACTGCTAGCCTGGCACTTGCTTACAGCGCGTGGTGAAAGTGGTCTTTATTCCCAAAATAGGGAAAGAAGATTACTCACTCCTTCTTGCTGAAAAGCATGGAGAGACTAGTAGAGCTGAACGTGCGTAAAGTTGCACTTCGAATGCGGCCTCTCTCGGACATGTAACATGCTTATCGGCGCGGAAAATCCTGCGAGACTGCGCTTCAAAACCTAGATGGGAGAATTGAATGCGCTCTCGAAAGGAAAGAGTACGTGCTGAGCATTTTCGTCGACATTGAGGGAACGTTGATAACGCTACTTTCAACAGCATGTGTAACGCTGTTTAAAAATAATAAAAAGAGGTCAATGTTTCATACATTAATTTGCCTACAAGTCCAGCCGCGTTAAAACCAAAAAAAAAGGTTTTTCTTAGAAAAAAATGGTTCGGGTTTTTTTTAATTTCTCAAAAACTACAAGACATTTTTGCATCCGGTTTTCTGTTTTTAACTAAAAACTAATAAGAGAATTGAATTTTTGAATTTTTTTGTTTTTTTTTTATTTTTTTTTTTCAAAATTTTGAGTTTGAAAATTAATTTCTCAAAAATTATTCGTTAAAACAGCTTCATTTAAAAACAAGATGAAAGAAGAGGTTTCTGGCTTTACAAAAAAGTATATCACGGCATTGTGGATGTAACTGTTGATTTATAATAATTTTTTTTTTCCAAATTAAGTATTTTTTTTTAGAAAATTGCCCCTCCCGGCTAAACGGGGGGGAATAGACCCCCCCTCCCATACGATTTTATTTTGTCTTGACCAGACCTACACGCTCTAGCTTTTTGGCACACTGCTCGTGGGACACTCTGTATATCAAATCTGGCGTAAACAAGGGCAGCCTGCAAGGTGGCGTCCTGTCGCCGCTGTTATGGCGCATGGTGGTCGACTCTCTGCTCGATGCTTTCAGTGCCTCTGGAATCTATGCCCAGGACTATACGGATGTTGTTGCTGTTCTCTCTGTCGGCTCATGTTTAGCGACTGTCTGTCTGAAAGCACAGGCGGCGCTAAATGTGTTCGAGGACTGGTGCACGAGTAATGGGCTGTCGGTTAATCGTCTTAAGACTGAAGTCGTTCTCTTCACGAGATGGAGGCAAAATACTGACATTATTCAGTTGGTGCTAAAAGGCTTTCCCATCCCGATATCCAAGGAAGCTAAGTACTTGGGAGTCATCCTAGATAGCAAGCTTCTTTGGTCAAGGCATGTTGAGTCCAAAGAAGTCCAAAGAGTCCAAAGCGCTGTCAGCTTTTTGGCAATGCAAAGGTGTAAAACATGGGTCTTATCACCGAAAAAGGTCCTTTGGATCTACACAGCAATGATAAGACCGATAATCTCATATGCACCGGCCTCTTTCACCAAACACCAAAGAGTGGTCTGTCTCAGCTGTACGGTGGCTTTCCCCAGCACACCGGAAGCTGCTCTGATACTATGATGAACCTTCCACCCCTTGACATATACATATGTATATCAGAGGGTGCGCACTGAAAGCCATGTCTCGCCTCAAGAGCAATGGTCTTTGGTACAACTCGCATTGGAGTGAGCGTGTAATTGAGCGAGAAATATCCTACAACCTGTCTCATTTTGACTTCATTTTATTGACTTCAGTAACAGTTAACAAACGTTAAGATACATAATAATCCTGCGAAGCCCTTTGGCTTGTCTGCAGGAATTTTAGTAAATTCATTGTTATGTACAAATTTTTGTTACAAGTTTTGCAAATGCATTCAATTACCAATGTTATTTATGTGAATCAGTATTTAAACGATATACATTGGCATTCAAACAGGGATTAAGGAAACTATACAAGAAATACACATGGATGGAGCAGCTTCTTTATAGATTTCTTAACAATGTGTTTTGTGAATAAAATATTCTTTTTATTAATGTTTTTCTTTTTGGAATATGGCGAATATATAGAAGATTTGTTGGCAGCTCATTCAGGATCATTGGAATTAGTGAGGGGAATGAATATTTGCCATAGTTGTTGTAGAATTTGGCGGTTTTGTATCTTCCTTCTGTATTTCTTCGGGTGTTGTACGTATAGTCGATTTCTGTTCTGAAGCTGTTGTCGTTATAAAATTCGTTAATCACACTTGATTTAAATATACTTTCGATGTCTAAGAGCTCGAGTTGGTTGCTTATTGTTGCACTGCTCATGTGGTAGTTGATATTTTTCTTTCTTGCCAGAATTTTAAGCAAATAGTTTTGGCTTGTTTGAAGTTTATTGCAATATGTGGATGTTCCCCATGCTGTAATTCCATGACGGATGTAGGATTCACTTAACGCGAGGTATGCCTGTTTTAGGACATCATAATTGCAGCAGTAACTTAAGTGTTGCAGCATGTATGAGGTTTTGCGAAGTTTTCGTTGAAGTTGCTCGATGTGTTGGTGCCATTTGAGATTGTGGTCAACTATTATATCGAGGTACTTAAAACTGTTAACCACCTCAATGAAGGTTTCCCATTTGTCATTAGGTGTATCGCTGGCGTTAGTATGGAGGCATTGGGTATTATGAAATTTAATTCGGATGTCATGATACAGAAAATGGGGTGGTTTTATGTGCATTATTTTTGTTTTCTCCGCATTAATTGTGAGCCCAGCTTATAATGACATCTAGTTCAGATTGCATAATTTTTACAGCGGCATCGATATCTCTGTGCGACACAAGGATTGTGGTGTCATCTGCATACGCGAAAACTGTACTCTTTTTCAATGATTTTATTAATCCGTTGGCATATATTATATATAGGAGAGGTCCCAGTTTTGAGCCCTGAGGTACACCATGCGTGGTTTCCACTTCGTCACTTAAGGTATTGCCAATTTTTACGCGGTAAGTGCGAAATTTCAAATAATTTTTTACCCATTCTAAACATTGTCCCCGAATTCCCGCTTTCTCTAGACTTTGAATTATACTTTCATGTGACAGTGTATCGAAGGCCTTACTGAAATCAATAAAAAGAGCTAGGGTATGATGATTTTTGCTTAAGCTTCGGTTAAGTGTGCTAGCGAAATAACCTAGAAGTTGGTTGATGTTTTTCCCTCTTTGAAACCCATACTGCCTCGGTTCAATTATTTTATATTTGTCAAAAAATTGTTTCAATCTCCTAGTTACAATTTCTTCTAAGATTTTTTCGATAACCGGTAAGATTGCAATTGGCCGATAGTTATTGACATCTGACTTTACTCCTTTTTTGTACACTGGTCGAACTAGGGATACTTTCAGATCTTTTGGAATAGTCGTTTCCTCGAGACTAGCGTTTATTAATTTCGTTATTACGGGTGCTAGCAGTTGAGCGTTATTTTTTAAGTCTTTTGGTTGTATCCCGTCATTGCCCGGACCCTTATTTGCATCTAAGCTCTTTATGATGTTATATACTTCCAGCTCGTTTGTCCTTTCTAAGAACAAGGAGTTTTGGGTAGCACTTTCGTTAATATTTAATGTTTTTATGTGGCAATCATGTAATATTTTATTTATATTCTCGTCAAAACTATAAGCAAATTTGTTTGTTAGGACATCCGTTTCTTCGTTTTTAAAGTTTTTTTTGTATCGTGTCATCCAAATTGTCAGTTTTTTTCCCAATATCTCTTTTATAGTTTGCCAAATTTTCTTAATATTGTTTTTGTTTTCCGAGAATTTATTTTTGAAAAACGAGTTTTTGGCATTGAGCAATTTTTTATTGACTATATTTCTATATGTTTTGTACTCTCTTTCCCTTGCTTTGTCTTTAGGTTTCGATAGCCAGTTTTTGTATAATTTGTCTCTTTTTTTGCAACAGTCGATTAATTCTTCATTCATCCATGGATTCGGTAATCTTTCCTTCCTTTGTTTTGGGACTATTGCCGATTCTGTGTATATTGTTTCGAACACACTTCGCAGTTTGTTATAAATTTCATTAACATTTTGGAGATTAAGAATTTCATCCCAATTTATGCCGTTCAAAAGAGTATTTATCCTATGATTGCTTATAGTCTTTCGTTTTTCTTTTTCTTGGTTTTGAGATTTCTCCGTACCATTTCTCATGGGTTCCAATCCCAGCATGAGTGAGATGTTGGTTTGCAGTACAGCTGCCTGAACGTTGTTTTTACTCCGAATGAACAGATGATCGATGTTCGTACTTGTTTCTGCATTAATGTCTACTCTCGTGCTCTCATTATTCGTGTTTACCATACCATTAGACGCCATCATTTCTAGGTATTCTCTTACGATATTTGTACCTCTGTTGCTGCGTTCGGCGTCGTGCAAGTTTATATTCATGTCGCCTACGATCACTGTCTCTCATTTTTTTCCATTTTACAGAGAAATTGCTCCATTTCTTTGATAAAAGCTCTTGGTTTGGAGGACGATGGGCGGTAGATGGCAAGTAGTGAGATTGGTCGTTCCTTTGTGTGGATTTTAACGAACATCGATTCAAATGAGAGAGTTTTGGGCAGAGTGTTTTCATATGTTAAAGATTCTCTTATGTAGATTGCTATTCCTCCACCCCCTTGCTGATCTCTATTATAGTATTCTGCCTTGAACCCGCGTATATGGAACAAATCATTTTCATTATCTATGATATTAGTTTCAACGAGTATTATTACATCTAAAAATGTGATTATATTATTTATTGCTGATAAAAATGGTGTAAAATGTTTTCGAAGTGATCGGATGTTTAAATAAATGCATGAAAAAAAAAAAAATTTAAATTGTGTTTTATTTATACATTGATAATTTTGGAGTGTGGTTGTTTATATCTATATTATTCATTTTGTTTATACTATTAAGTCGATATCCTTTTCTGTGTTAATATGTAAAATAGATGAATTTTCGTTCTTTCTCCCACAAATTCTCCAAAATCATGGATATGCCTTCTGACGCAATGACACCTGCCATTTACTGCGCTGTAATTTCACAGGCACATTATCATGGCGTCAGGACTGGCTTCGCATTGTCACAGATGACTCCAGGACTAGGCAGGGGTCTGGCGCTGGAGTTTTCTTTGAACGCGATAACATCCGACTGCATTTCTCGTTAGGAAAATATGCGCCTGTCTTTCAATCAGAGATATACGCAATCCTAATGGCCATGCAGTACGGTGTGAAGCACAGGTGGAAGGTAAAAAGCATATACGTTTGCAGTAACAGCCAAGCTGCACACAAAGCTGTGTCCTATTGTGTGTGTGCTATTAGGTAGTGCATGAACTCAAAACCTTTTTGAGCAATTTACTAAAGCTTGTATGGGTCCCAGAACACTCTGGGATCCCAGGAAACGAGATCTCCGATGAACTCGTTAGAAGGGGCTCAGAAGTGAGTTTCTCAGGACCTAAACCCGCCATAGGTCTACTTGCTTCCACGGTCAAATCCGACATCAACGATTGGGTCTTTAATACACACAGTCGTAGATGGAGGGAATATCCAGGATGCAGGGTGACTAAGCGCGTACGCCCTAATGTCTGCAAGAAGTCCGCAACATTTTTTTTATCCTTAAGGAGAAATGATTGCAGAAGGCTTGCGGGCGTCATTACAGGGGTGGAATCGGCTAAGGTGATAAGTGATAGTCACTTTGGTGACAGTCATTTGTGACTATCATCATCTTTCGGTATCGGGTAAGATTATCACAAAAAAATTCAGGAAAGGAGCAACACTTGCTTTTTCGAAGTTGATGACAGATAAGAGTTGTCAAATTATCCAAGAAAAAAATTCAAAAATTAAACACAGAGCAATAAATTGAATTTGTTGCAAAATCATTGCATTATTTTATTTATAATAGAGTGTCTCTAACAGCATCACGCATTTTCGGCTTCTCTGTTTGATGGTTGCAGGTCTTTCTGCATATTGGATTGGTGGATAAGATTGGTTGGTTGTTGGGGTAGGTCACTTTCATTCAACGGCACCTGCAATTCACAGCAAATCTTGTGCAGCCCAACACAAACATGAATCTAAAAAAAAACTATAATTTAGCATAATTTTAACAATATGAACTGTGAAATTATTCCCACTTACATGTCATCTGCAAATAATAGACAACAGCACAAAAAGAAGTCACTTCAAACACAAAACATATGAAAGTGATAGCTAAAAAGCTGTCACCTATCTATCACAAAAATGTGACAATCACCTTACACGATACCGAAAACGACAATGTGACTGTCACTTATCACAAATCACCTTAGCCGATACCGCCCCAGGTTACAGATTACACTTTTGCCAAGCATCTCTACGTGCTTGGCATCAGTGAAACGCCTACTTGTGCTGCATGTTGCGAGGAGGATGACACAGCAGAACACTTTCTCTGCGACTGTCCCGCCTTCGGCTTAGGTGGCGCATCCTTGGGACTGCCGAATCTCTTAGCTCTACATCACTGAAACCCCTCTTCACTCTTCTGCGGACAACGGGGCAAATACAATAAAGAAAGGTGTCTGTCTGGTAGTACAATGGACCAATATTTGTGCCTGAGTTCTCCAGATACAGATACAACTCTCCAACACAAAAAAAAAAAAAGTTTCAAATTTTTAAGAATTCGTCCAGCTAAATTCAAAACCTAAATAATTAAAGCATTTTACTATTTTTTTTTTTTTTAAATTTGCATCAAATATTTTTGTATTTTTTCATTCATTTTTGTTTTAATATTTTTACATAATATATTATTTTTCTAAGTTTTTTTTTCGCGTTTTTTGTCTGTTATCAGTTTCTTTATGCATAGTTTATTTAATCGTAATCATATTAACATATATTCATCATTAGAATAATCATCATTAATAATAATAAAAAAACAAACAAGAAAATCATAATAATATTACATACACATGTATATAGATATATTTATAATAAATTTAATTAACCTATTCTCATTATCTCTGTCTAACCATCTCTTTCATTCCATAGTATTTATATATATAATTCAGTTTATCTCTTCTTTACACAAACAAAATTCAAATAAAAAAGTACAATAACCAAACGCTTTTTTGTTAGTTTTTTGCTTTTTTTTGTTATAGTAAATGAAAAATAAAAAGCAAATGATGGAAGCAAATCATTTGTTGGTTACAAAAATATACACAAGTCATGCAGAAAGTTTGTCGGTTTTTCGTGTTTTTTTTTGTTTCTCACTTTTGAAAGCAGTGTTAGTTGTGAAAAGAAAGAAATTTAATTACACATGATCCGGTTTTAATTAGTGCTTAATATCAACTCTGTGTCGCTTCGATTTACTAGAGTTTAACGATTTTTGTTTCTTTTGTTATATTGGCGTTTTGACATTTCTTAACTGTTATACTTGTATAAAAACATAAGAGTATTGGCTAATAAAAAAATAGTTTTTTTATGTATTTTTCTTGCTTTATTTATATATTTTTTTTTCGTTTCCTTAGTACCTTCATTTTGTTTTGTAACTTTCCTCGTTTTGAAATTTTCCAAACACGCATGTATGTATAGGTAAATTCAAAATAGATCGAGAGGAGCGGAGGTAAAGGCGCGGGCGCGCGCACCATTTTAAATAAAAAAAAAAAGAGACAAAAGTACAAGGAATCATTTAAAAACTAGGATTTGATTAATAGTTGAGAGAAAAAACAAAAAAAAAAAAATAAAATTATAAAACGTCCACGTTCGAGTCCATAGTCTGAGGAGTTGTCAGTTGGTTTTTTGAATTTTAACGTTTTTTTTTCCTGCTTTTATTTAAATTTGTTTTTGGAAACGTGCAAAGGAGTGAGTTTTTGTTTTTTGGTTTTGTTCTTTTCTACTTTTAAGAATTTGCTTGTTTTTTTGTTTTTTGGACACAATGTTTCTTTTTTGTGAGCAAAGATCAGGTTTACAAATAATTATTTTTTTTTTTTTACTTTTTTCTTCATTTTTCATCTAAAATTTTTAGGCACAATTTTTTCTCTAAATCTCATTTTGTTCTCCAATAACCGTTAAATAAAAAATATGTTTAGTTTATCTTAGTATAGGTTTTATGTTTTGTTTTGTTTTCGTTTTGACTAATAAGAAACGTGTGAAATAAAGTAGAGAGTTTCTTCAAAATCATCATTGGTTTTTGTACATGGATACGTATTATTCACTAGTAGCAATGAGCGGTGGAAGCTTTGTTTTTTGTTTTGTTTAGAACGGCTACTTCTACAACTAACCATATATTGCATATTGCACAGAAAGCCAGGACAAAAAAAGCACTCTAATTATGATATATCGTAGGATACTAAGTAGAGGTTGACGAAAGCTCCGTTGGACCACACGGCAGTGTTTTTTGTTTTGTTTTTTCTTTTGTCTTATCAATTAGACTAAGAAGCGTTGCGGGACTGCGCCCAAGCCTATATACATAAAGCATTCTTAAATGTGACATATCCAAGGACGTTGTCGACTATCCAATTACTACACACACAACCGACGAGATCGGATATCATTTCAATCAGTTCCAAGCGCATCGACAGCAACGTCTTGCAAATTGCATTTTTTTTTTTACTATTTCTAATTGGTTTTTGTTTGATTTTTCCTGATGATTTTGAATAAACTCTTTATTCGTTTTCTGTACAATTTGTTTAAAATAATAATAACCGTTATATAGTACAAAAGAAAATTCATTTAACTAAACAGAAAAAAAAAGAGAGTAAAACTTAAGATAAAAACAAGAGATGCTCATAGGATAAAGGAATCAATCTATATAGTAAACAGACAGTGTAGTCCATCGGTAGTAGTACGTACGTTGACTTCGTGTGCGAATGAAACTTATTCGTAATAAAACATCTCATTCGTTCAAGGTAAAGGTAAAGGATATAAAGGAAGAGAAACAAAACCGAGTAATTCGTCTTCTAAATCAGAAACCACTAATCATTTGTTTTCATCTTCGTCTTTACAACTACGAGTACGTTACCTTCAATCTCCCTTTATCGTCGGTCGTCTACTTCGACTTTTGCTTAATTCATTGTGTGTGTGTGTGTGTTTAAAAGGCATGTTTTAAGGGCATATTCTCTATTACATACAGTTATATACTATTTCTATATATTTATTTCATTTCGCTTTTATGATTAACTAAGAGTTAGTTGAGAGGATGTTGATTTGTTTCCTTTTTAGTGTGTTTTTTTTTTTTTTACGAAATTAAATGCAAGAGGGAAGGAGCGATAGAGCACTTGCTTTTGATTTTCGTTTCAATGTTCCTCTTTGCAATTAGTGTGGTTTGGTTGCTTTTGCTTTTGCAATATGCGTGTGTGTGTTCGTTAAGATAACGGTATAGTAGTAGTAGTAGTAGTAATAGTATTTGATTTTGATTTAAATTTCAATCATCGTCATCATCGGACGAATCGGAATTAGATTCGGACAGTTGCAAGTCCTGATGCAGGAGATTGGGGATACTACCGTTCGCATAGCCACTGGATTGTTGGTTTTGCTGTTGCGGTGGCTGTATGGCGGCTTGTAGATTGGGAAGCTGTAGCGTTTGTTGGTGTATGGGCTGTGAGTTCTGAGGGTAATCGTCGTTACTGTCATCGGAATCGGAACCGCTGTCGCTGCCGCTTGAGTCGGTGTCCGTGCTTGAATCAGAGGAGCTCAGAACACCGATTTCCTGAAAGAAAAAAAATTTAGGTCAGTTGTAAGATTTTGAATGAGTGTTCAGGTAAACAGGATATTAAAATGTCCAAGTATTCCTGATGGTTCTGTTACCAAAATATAGATAAACGACCAAGAATCAATGCCTGACCTACTTCATTGAATTCTAGAATTATTTCAGCTTTGTCTCCTGACATCAGCGCTGAATAATGTTATACAGTCTGCCATCACTGACATAACAATTTTGTATTACAATACAAACGCATCCCTAAACTTATTTTATGATCTGCTAATGTCAAAATGTCAGCCAAGGTTTTCATCATAATGAAGTACAGCGGACGAGCAACGTTTGTAAATTTTTTTTTGTCGTAACCATTGACCTCCCTGATACAAAGAAACGATGCCAGAGGAATGGAAAAACTCGGTTATCATTCCCGAAGGAAAAAGGGTGACCAAACATATTAGACATATGTAGTTCCATTGTCTATTATTTTCCAAGAAATGGCTTTAGTAATCTGTGTCTCGTGTTGTATACGTCCTATCGAACGTAGGTGGCGTCTAATTATTGCACAATGTACAGGGCAATACGAGTTAAAGCAATTAAAACTCATGGACCACTCTTCCATCTACGAATCGCAAAAAAATCAATTGACATCTGAAACGAATGGTGACTGGTGATAGATAACTTTCGATTAATCGTTGTGGGCCAACGGAAATGGTGCCCATGCCAGGATTGACGGACAAGAAGGGTTTGCTGTGTGTTTGGTATGATTGGCAGGGAATCATATACTACGAGTATGTGCTGTTACCTTACAGCAAAACTCTCATTTCGAACCTGCCAACTGTCAACAATTGAACCGCCTGAATGAAGCAATCGCCCAGAAGCAACCAGCTTTGGTAATTGGAGTGGAATTCCATCAGGACAATGAAAGGCCACACACATCATTGAGTTTTTTTCTTTTTTTATAGGGTTCGCGCTGGTTCAAGAGTTACGCTCTTATGGTGTTTGTAACACAACCTGGGTGGGGTGCAGATGGTTTGCGTCGAAGATGTTCGTTCACTACTCCCCGGCGGTGGTTGTCCTAGATATGATTCCAGAGATTCGACTGAATTTTTCGCGTTGGTTGTAGTTCACATTAATTTATTTTGTTTCCATGTCATTAAGATGTCATATTGGGAAAGCACAAACACTGCGAGTGTTACGTAGTAAGGAAGTTAATGAGGCCGATGTACCTAGCCTAAGGAAAGCCTATGCACCCAAGCTGCAACCTTAAGCCTTCCAGTAGAAAAAAAAAATTGCAATCAGGTAAGGCGAAGATTGGTTGGGTAGTTTGCCGCATACGCATGCGCAGGACTCTGACCAGATGCTTCAGGTGTCTCGAGTTTGCACACACAGCTCATCAGTGTACATGCGAAGAGGACCGCTCCAAACAATGTAGAAAATGCGGAGAAGAAGGTCATATTGCTAACATATGTGTTAAACAAGCTATGAGCTTCTGGTGTAAAGAGTAACCAGACTCGAAAACGCAGATCATATAGCCGGCAGTAGCAATTGTCCGGTATTCCGTAAAGCACTGTCACAAAAACTATAATGAAAGTGATTCAAATAAATCTAAATCACTGCGCAGCCGCACAAGACCTGCTGGCACGGGCGATACACGAGAGAAAAGTAGATGTAGCAGTTCTAAGTGAACCGTACTCATCCTTGGACTGTAGCAGCTGGACAAACGACAACACAAAGACAGCTGCAGTCTGGGCCTGTGGAAGGCACTCAGTACAGGAAATTGGTCAACCGACCAATTACTTCGTAACCGCCAGGATAAAGGGGACTCACTTTTATAGCTGTTATGCTCCCCCGAAGCGTTCATTTGAAGAATTGTATCGCTTATTAGACAATAAATCACAACGGACGCAAGAGGTAAACACCCAATTGTAATTGCGGGATACTTCAACGCTTGGTCCACAGAGTGGGGTAGAAGGACACGGACCAACGGGGAAGAGTCCTTCTGGAAACGTTTGCGCGTCTAGGTGTAAACCTGTTAATACAGGTATTTCAAGCACTTTCCGCAAAGCTGGAAGGTCGTCAGTAGTCGATATAACCTTTGTGGATAGCTCTCTCACAAAAAAAAAACAACATGGAGAGTGAGCGAGGATCACTAAGCCATTATAATGGAGATCGGCGACAGAAAACGCAGCCAGCGTTCAAACCAAACAGGATCCAAGTGGAAGGACTCCCACTTTGATAACGATGTCTTTGAGGTGATCCTAAGAGGTGTGACCGTTAAGAACGGCGCATCCGCGGAGGCGATCGCCATGCAGTTGAAGCAGGTGCTAACTGTAGCATGTGACGCAGCGATGGCCAGGAGGAAACCCAGCAAAAAGGGCTCCCCATACTACTGGTGGAACGAGGATATCCAGAGGCTAAGAGCAAATTGTCTCAGAGCGGCAAGGAAATCCCAACGATCCAGAAATAGGACAGATATGCAAGAACGGCTTCTCCAATTTAAGCTAGCGAGAGGTTAGCTAGCGAAAGCTATACAATGTGTTTCAAAAAACTCTGCGAGGAGGCCGATAAAGACCCCTGGGGTAAAGCATACAGAGTGTTTACCAAAAGGTTGAGAAATAATAATAAATAAGGGGTCCGCCGAGAACAAACCCTGAAATGCTCACCCAAATAGTAGAACACCTCTTTCCACGGCTTACTAGTAGCAACACGGTAAGGATCAGCACAGAGGAGATCCCTCTAATTAAAATAGAGGAGCTATACAAAACTGTCGCTGAGGTGAAAAACAGCAAAACACCCGGACCTGATGGCATGCCAAATAAGGCCCTCAAAGCGGCGATTAAGGCCAGGCCAGACGCTTTCAATCATACTTTGGGGAAATGTCTACAAGAGGGAGTCTTTCCCACACAGTGGAAACTGCAGTACTTGGTACTGCTACCTTAAAGTAAAAAGCCACAGCGGAAAGAAGTTTTGGGACCCACATTGCAGAGACCTTATTCATACCCAAATGTTCATGTACTCGTAGAGTACAGTTGTTTTTAAAAGTTCTATCATTTGTGCTAATTCCTTAGTCTTTAGCCGTCTGTCTTCTAGTACTGTCTGCTCCACAAATTTAATGTTTTCGTCAGCATTATGTAACGCTGCTAGACGGCATGGCGTAGATGAAGCACTGGTTTCGTGGATCAAAGCAACGCTTGTGCACAGAGGCTGCCCGCAGGTGGCATCCTGTCTCCGCTGTTGCGGTGCATGGTGGTCGACTCACTGCTCGATACACTCAATCCCTCTGTAATGTATGCCCAGGCATATGCGGATGATGTTGCCATTCTCTCTGTCGACTCATGTTTAGCGATTCGTGACAGCACAGCCGGCGTTAATTGTCATCGATGACTTGTGAACGAGTAATGGGCTGTCGGTTAATCCTCTTAAGACTGATGTCGTTCTCTTCACGAGAAGGAGGAAAAATACTGGCATTACTCAGCTGGTGCTAAAAGGCATTCCCATTCGATATCCAAGGAAGCTAAGCGCCTTGGAGTCATCTTAGATAACAAGCTTCTTTATTCAAAGCATGTTGAGTCAAAAACCACCAAAGCGCTGTCAGCTTTTTGGCAATGCAAAGGTGCCTTTGGCAAAACATGGGGCTTATCGCCGAAAAAGGTCTTCTGGATTTACACGGCAATGATAAGACCGATAATCTCATATTCATCGGTTGTCTGGTGAAACAGACTAACACGCAAACAAGTTGTGGCCTCTCAGCTGCACGGGGGCTTTTCCCAGCACACCGGGAGATGCTCCAGATGCTATGATGAACCTTCAACCCCTTGACATATATCGGAGGTCGCGCACTGAAGGCCACTTCCCACCTCAAGAGAAATCGTTTTTGGTACAACTCGACAGTGTACTTGCCCGAAAAATATCCTACGACCCCTGTATCATGGATATGCCTTCCGATGAATGACACCTGCCGTCCTATTGCGCTATAACTTCACAGACTCGTTCTGGCCAGATACTGAACCTGGAATGGACTGTCTTGGCATTTTCACAGATGGCCCCAGGACTGAGCGGGGGTCGCTGAAGTTTTCTTTGACCGCGAAAACATTCGACTGCACTTTCGTTAGGAAAATATGCGTCTGTCTTTCAATCAGCAATCCTAATGGCCATGGAAAAAGCATATGCGTCTGCAGTGACAGCCAAGCTGCACTCAAAGCTGTGTCCCACTCTATCCGGCTCCAAATTAGTGCATGAACTCAAGACCTTTTTGAACAAAATCAGAAGACTAAATTCACTTAGGCTTGTATGGGTCCCAGGTCACTCTTGATTCCCAGGAAACGAGATCTCCGATGAACTCGCTAGAAGGGGCTCAGAGGAGAGTTTCTCAGGACCTGCACCCGCCTCAAGTCTACCTGCTTCCACGGTCAAATCTGACATCAAGGACTGGGTCTTTAATGCACACAGTCGTAGATGGAGGGAATAACCAGGATGTAGGATTACTAAGCGCGTACGCCTGGATGCCTGCAAGAAGTCCGCAACATTCTTCTTATCCTTAAGGAAAAATTATTGCAGAAGACTTACGAGCGTAATTAGGGGCGATTACATTACATTAGGGGCATCAGTGAGACGCCTACCTGTGCTGCATGTTGCGAGGAGGATAACACAGCAGAACACTTTCTCTGGAACTGTCCCGCCTCCGCCGCGCACGGTGGCGCACTCTTGGGACCGACGTGGTATGCCGAATTTCTTAACTCTACATCGCTGAAGCCTTTCCTCCGGTCAACTGGGCAAATACAATAAAGAAAGGTGTCTGTCTGATAGTACAGTAGAAGCCTCCAACAAAAAAAAAAAAAAAAGTTAGCAAGATGTAGAACGAATAGATAGTATGTGGACAATCAAAAGAATAATGAGCGGAAATCTCGAGGAAGAAAGATCGCTAGGAACGACGCGCTGTGGATTGGAGGACAATATAAGAACATGGAAGGAACACACTCATGACACGAAGGCCTGACGAAGGTCTGAGAACAAGGCTCTAAACTTTCGAGTTCCCATCAAATAGGGTCAACATATTCGCTACTGAATGTTTCTCTTTCAGTAAGACTACAGTTGAAGTTCCCAGGAATTGGGAATCTCTCCATCAGCATGCGGGGTAAAATCTGACTAGAGTTCTTGAAATTAACTCAAGGATTGAAGCCTTGAGTGGTCTTTGCCACGGCAAAGCACGGACTGAAGGGATAGAGGGAGAAAGAAATAGGAGGTACCCGAGGCACATTGATTTTAAAAAGTTGTGGATTGTAAATGTATGAGAAATATTTGGCTGAGATGAGCATTCGTGTGGTTCGCCTATAAAACCAATCTCTAAATTAAAATCTCCAAAGTCAGGTTTATGATTAAATTGATGGGCAATCCTAGCGAGAGAAGGATTACGGTTGAATTCTTGAAGGGGAGGAATGCAGGCAAGATACTTCGCAATATCAATGCCCCCTATAAGCTTTTGAACTCTACCTAACAAGTGCCGAGAGGTCTTAGGAGCACTAGACCAGATATTAGCGTTGCACTCAAGCTTGGGACGGATATAAGCTTTATAGATTGAAGCAAAACCAGAGGGTGTGAACTATTTCGTCTCAGCCTTCTTAACGACCTCGAATTTGTGGTCATTCCAACTGCTTTATTTACGCACATATCAAATATGGATCGTTTTTTTGGCTTCAACAACACAAGCGCCATCCATAGAAAAAGGCTGATTACTCAGAGTCAGTCTGGGTTTTAGAAGCATTCAATTTGACTCTACAAATTTAATGTTTCTAAATTCTACTACCTAGAGCAGGGACGTGAGTCTTGAAATGAATATGAAAAGCTGGGAATAATAACATCACCGAAGGAGTGGATTGGATTAGAAGTAGCATAAGGACCATTATTTACATACATTAATGAGCAAGAGCATTGGTGGCAGATTAGAACCTTGGGGAACACCAGCATCGATTCGGTGAATATCAGACTTGAAACCATCCAAAATAACTTGAATTGAACGCCCCGAAAGGTAATTTCTAATCCATAAAAGAATAAATTCATTGATGCCAAAGGCACTTAATTTCGACAAAAGAGCCCGATGACAAATTCTGGCAAATGCTTTAGAATTATCAAGCGCAACGACCTTGCTCTCGCCGAGATTGTGCAAAGATTGGTTTGGGGTGAGATATGCCATCAAACCACCAGTGGACCTGTTGCTATTGCCGATCATTAAGAAGTTTCTACGATTTAAGATATTTCATAAGGTAACGATTTATCAGCGTTTCCATGACCTTTGAGAGAAGGGATGTTAGTGCTATGGGTGGGTAGCTAGAGGAAGACAAAGATTTGCTCTTTTCATTGACGGGCTGGACAAAGGCTCTTTTCAATTTATCTGCGAAGAGACCAGAAGAGTAGGACCGATGAAAAAACTTAGAACATTCGACGCTCTCGAGTTCAAATGGAAACAGGGTTCAAGGAGTGGCTTTGTAAGTCTGGACCTATTGAAGAAGAAGACAAGTAATCGTCTTGGCCATATTAAAGCCGTTGGGGAAGTTATATTAAGTCGTTGGTTTATGCGAAAAAGCGAACAACAGGAGAGCTAGCGAACACTATCGTTTGCCCCGATTTTTGTGGTAAATTGGCACCAAAGCCCCGATCGCTACAAACGTAATCGTCGTGGCCATATGATCGAAATCGAATTCCATATTTAAATTTAAAATGTGTACTACATCTGGCATACATTTCTGCACGAAATCTCAATTATTTTAAGTTTTATTTAAAACCAAAAATGTTATGTTCTTATTGAAAAAGCTGGCTTCGAAATAGCTAGGAGAATTCATTCGAGTTCCGAAAACCTACGAAAAGATCTCTGAATTACAAGACTTCACCAACCGGTTTAGCGTGCTCACTTTCGACCTAAGCTTATTACTCGCGACTACACGGAAGACACCTGCATTTAATATTTATGACATAATTACCTCGTTTCGAACTGATCTTGACCCTCTACTCTAATCCACGTAGATTGATTACTCTCTAAGCTAAGTGATCTCATCGATGGCTAACAGAGCTGCCTAACGACAACCTTTTTCCAGTTACAACACTTCTCGCCTAGAAGACGGAAGCCATGAAAATCAATCCAGAGATCTTCGTACGCAGCATGTCATAAAACTGGGGATAAGTGCCAATACGAAGTAAATACACAACTTGAAGGTTAAAAATAAATGGATTGGGACCAGTAGTCCCCAAAGCCGAAGGCGTAGTTGTAAGCAGACGTAACAAACAAGACATTAAACCATTGACGTTGAAGTCAAAGTGCTGAGTTAGGCAGCTGAGACTGCAATTGGACCATATATCTAGCTTCGGCATTATGTTAGAGTAATGCGAGGCATCAGGGGATCTAGGCAGCAGGTCGCATCTTTTGTTGGGGTTTTAATATGGGCCGCGTCTATAATACATAGAAGATGAGCGCTCGCTGCACAGAATTGCCTTAATATATGTTGTCCGAAAAGTCGTTGAACTAGAAATGAAAAATGTACAGAGTTCCCATAAAATGGAATCTAATGGAATCGAGTACCACAAGAGAAATAATCCCACAACCAGCAGACATGATTATGTATGCTTCTCTTTGCTGGTTGAAAATCTCTCGCCAACCGCCTTCGAATGAAAGTGAAATCATATTTTCCTGTTTGCCCAAAACCCGTTTATGCAACCATCATTCCATTCAACTACCATTTCAACATATCATATGCACCAGTCGCCACCTTTTGACAGGAGCACCTATTAAAGAAACAAAAAAAAGAATAAACATACCTGCTCGAGCGCCGCCGCTGAACTGGCCAACATTTGCGATGCCGTCTGTTCTGTACTTAAACTATTACTGCTACTGGTCGGCCGGCAATTATTACTGCTAGTATTGCTACCAATGACGCCCATTCCAATTACATTGGAATTATTACTGCTAGAGTTATGGTACATTCGGTTATTTTGATTATGATATTGCTGTTGCTGCGACGGACTGGGCTGCCGCATTTGCTGCTGCTGATGCTGCAGTTGTTGCTGCCATTGCTGTGATTGTTGCTGCTGCTGTTGCTGTTGGTGTCGTTGATTATGATGCTTTTGTTGCTGAGACGGTTGATGATTGTAATGTGATTGAGTTTTGGATTGTTTTTGCTGCGATTGCTGCTGCTGCTGCTGGGGCACATGGAAGTCACCTGAATTATTGTGGCTAGACGTTGATGAGGACGATGATAAATTGGCAATGGAACTCGTACTGCCCGGTCCGCTACTACCGCCATTACCAGTTCCCTGAAACATTGGGCCCGCATCGTCATCATCAATTATCATTGGAATGCTTGGTAGTGTTGCTTGAGCGTTATTTGCATTCCATCTAAAATGAAGAACGATGAGTGAATAGAGTAAGAAAATAATGATTTTCAGTCAACTTACGCTGGAGCGGACTGTGGACTCTTGTGATTGGCAACGCCAGTCGAAGGCGACGAGCCTTGTTGCATCGGCGAATTGCGTGGTACATAGCCGACTGTAATGTTTTGATTTGTCGTTAGATTAGATCTATCGGTGCTATAAGATAATGGCTTACTTATATGGTTCTTACGACTGCCAGTCGACACTTTCGTTTTCGAGGATACTCTCATTGTGCTATTTTCTAATTTCGGAGCTGGTCCAACAGATTTGTTTGTCATTTCGCTCCTGAAAATCAAAGCGGAATTACCAAGAGGCAAATTGATACGATGGAGGAGGGACGCTTACCTTGTTTTCTTAACTTGTATATTATGATTTAATTTCTCTAATGTCATATCACCTGTTTTTTTATCGTAAATAATTAAACATTCTTTTGTATATTTTTTGTGATTTCCCTTGTAGACTGTATGAGGCACACCGGAACTTTCTGTAAAGGTAAGAAGACGTTAGGAATTGGTTAGACATGGTCGAGAAGTGTAAATAAAAGTTTAAAATGACTTCGGACGCTTGGGTCCGTTTTAGGAAAGTGTTTCAAATCATATAGAAGGTAAAATATCCGTCATGAAAGGCCAAAGGACAGGGGCTACAGTGGTAAGGTAAGGTAAGGTAAGTGGTAAGGCGCATTCCAGAAATAATGAGGTTTTGTAATTTTGCAAGTTATGAGTCCAATTCGCGCGAGCAGTAATGGTAAACATGTCTGGCCGGCACTGTGGGGAACCAGCACACTAACGACGATCACCGCATCACAATCATACAGGGTGCGCCATCTCATATGCGTCGACGTAAATTTCGAATAACTTCAACAATTCTCAACCGATTTTGGAAATTCAAAAACTTTTATTCAATTTAGATCTTTACAATTTATTTTGATTAATTTTTGAAAACAATATCAATTAAATGACTGTCTTTATTGCCGATACAAAAATGGGCTCGTTTTCGCGCATTCTCCATGACATTTTCGAGCATTTCGGTCGAAATTTCTGCGATTTCCGCACGAATGTTTCTTTTGAGTTGTTCTATTGTCTTCGGGCCGTTAGCATACACCTTGCTTTTCAAGTATCCCCAAAGAAAAAAGTTTGGAGGAGTCAAATCCGGCGATCTCGGAGGCCAGTCAATATCGCCCTTTTTTGACACCAATCTTCCAGGGAACTTCTTACGCAAAAGGTTCATTGTTTTGTCCGCAGTATGGCATGTCGTGCCGTCTTGTTGAAACCAAAAGTGAACACTGGCCTTCACAGACTGAATAGATGAGTTTGAACGCCACGGACGTGGCCTAGGTTGCTCACGAGGGCTTGCCACAGAACCAAATTGAAAAAAAATCGAGGTCCAACGACGAATTGTATCTTTCACGATCACGATATTTTGCACGTTGAGTTATTTGTTCAAACTATTTCCGCGCGTTCTTTTGGTGTGAAGCGGTTCATGGTTAAAATTGTACTGAATTGACGTTTCCAAAATGCTATGACATATGAAAATCGGTTGACAATTGTTGAAGTTATTCGAAGATTTCATCGACCTAATGAGAATTGGGCACCCTTTAGTCCATGAAATGCCATAGACTTTTCTTAGATAGAAGAAAGAGGTAGCCAAATTCGAGAAGAAATTAGCTCCCACCTCCACGCTGCTAAAACGGACACATGGCGAGAGAAGAAGTCATCGAGCACGGCCCCTATCAAACCCAATGTCCCAAAATTGATTCGACAATAGCCAACACAGCCGGCCACTGTCGAAGAGAGCGCACAGCAACCGGACACCTCCAAAGGACACACTGCCTCAGGATCGAAACAGAACGTCAAGAGGGGGCGCTCAGCCTGCTTCAACCTTTCCATGAGTCTACAAGTGGCCATTGTCGACCGTTCCAACCCGGATGGGAAGATAACATACGACAATTGGCTCACAGTCGAAGCTAAAATACTAGAAGCGATGCTTACCGCAGATAGCAGTGACGAGATCAACTTCGACGGGGCAGGCTGGCAGAAAGGAGTCAAAGTCGTCGGTTGTGACAACCAGAGGTCCCTAGACTTCTTAAAGCTTACAATCGACAATTGCGGCGAAATCTGGCAGAACGCTAAACTCGAGGTTATCCCTCGCTTGATGCTTCCGCTTCGTACATTGGCTTCAATATGGATTCCTCCACAGGTTTCCGAAAAGGACGAGTCCATATTGAGGCTTATCGACAAGCAAAATAAAGAGCTTGATACTTATAGCTGGAGAATCATTTCTTCTGCCAAGAGTAAGAACGAGGTGGGAAAGAACCTCATGGTGACCATTGACCAAAAGTCACTCGACCACATCCGTAGCAGATCTGGCAGCATCAAATTCGGGCTGGGAACCCTGAGGCTCCCCAATGAACGTCAAAGGAGGCTGCTAGTGGTGCAAATTAATTTACACCACTGTTAATCAGCACCCGACGACTTGATGATGAACATGCTGCTGGAAGATGTGGATATAACCTTAATCCAAGAAGCTTGACTCCTTAGGAACAAAATTCAGGGATTAAGGTCTAAGGTATATAATTTATACTATCCACATACTACTGCAGGTAGGCTACGAACCTGCATAGTCGCCAAAAAACACCTAAACATTTTTCTCCTAGGTACATACAGCAATGGAGACCTCACTGTGGTAACATACGAACAACAGGACAAATCAATTTTGCTCCTATCGTCCGCATACTTTCCATACGCAGTCCGAACACTTGTTCTTGAGTGTCCACTAACTGTTCTTTTTCGGACTACAGCCGAATACTCTTTAACCTTAAAGTCAACAAAGAAAAACCGATACCTTTCAGAAACCCTCAGAAGACAGACTGGAATATTCTCTCACAAGCCATCACTAACCCCGATCCAACTTACATTGAGAATTCAGTCGAAAATCTTGTGAGAATTCTGAAAGCGGCTTTCAACAAATCCTGTCCTTTGCAACGTGCTCGCAAGAAAATCAGTGCAATGTGGTGGACCACAGAGCTAAAGCAACTCAGGACCGGGACCGGGACCCGAACTCTATTCATTAGAGCAAAGATCAGCAAAAGATCCGAAGACCGGAATAACTACAGAACCAGCTTCAACGAATACAAGAGCAAAACAAGAGTAGCAAAGTCTAAATCATTGCGGAAGTTCTGCGAATCAATAGAGGATCTCAACGAAGCCGCAAGGCTCAGAAAGATCCTATCGAAGGACCCTTTTGTCACAAGATTCATCCTTAAACAAGATGGCTCTGGACAGAATCCAGTCAGGAATGCCTAGAACTACTGACTGAAACCCACTTCCCCCCTGAAATCACAATCCCCTTCGGGACGACAGTTCACTGGGTTCATACAACTGAAGAAGTAATAAACGAAATTATTACAAAGCATAAAGTATCAGGGTCAATAAATTCGTTCAAACCGTTTAAAACCCCGGGGCCAGACGGTTTTTCAAAAAGCACAAACCCACGCTGTACTCCACCTCGTAAGCATCTTTTCCAATTGATTGCGCGCAGGGTACATCCCAACACAGGGGAAGAGATAAAGGTAGTTTTCATACCTAAGGCAGGTAAACCAATCTATACTACAGCAAAGGACTATAGGCCAATGTGTCTCTCGTTGTTTGTATTAAAAACCTTGGAAAGAATCCTTGACCTATACATCAGAGGACTTATCAACTCACACAACTTATGAAACACTCAACAAGCCTACCTTAAAGGCAGATCAGTGGAAAGTAGTCCGCATAGTTCGTGAAATTGAGAGCTCATTGAATTTAAAAGAATTTACAATGGCAGCCTTCCTCGATATAGCCTCCAACAACGTAACCACAGAGGCCATAATAACAGCTCTAGAGGACATAAAAGTAGACAAATCCATTGTAATCTGTATTGTAAATATGTTAAATAACAGAATTATGAATGTAGCTCTATAAGGAAAGTGACAACTAGAGGCATACCACAGGGTGGAGTTCTCTCCCTCTACTGTGGCTTCTTACAATCTTCATGGAGAAAGGCACAAAGACCATAGAATACGCGGATGACCTAGTTATCTTGATAAAAGGTATATTTCAACCAACTATCAGCGAACTAATGGAACTCTCCTCGTGGGCAAGACAGAACGGTCTGAGAATAAACCCGAAACCGAAAAACCGAGCTGGTTTTGTTCACCAGGAAAACGAAAATCCTGATATTTGCTCCCCCAAAGTTAGAGGGCACTCCACTCGAATTCAAAAAGGGAAGCCAAGTATCTAGGCATCAAAAAGGATTGAATGCTTTTTATGCATGCAAAAGGATGGGCCTTGCAATCGTACATCATCTATTGGATGTACACAGCAATCATCAGACCCATTATCGACCCAGACCGCCCTAATCTGGTGGACTGCTAGCAGCACGAAAAGCTACATGAGCATGCTCAACAAAGTACAAAAGTCAGCCGCTGTTTGTATAATGGGAGCTATGAGAAGCACGCAGCAAGCAGGGTTGGACATTATACTTCATCTCCTTACTCTGGATTTATTCATAAAAGACTGCGCGCTTCAACAGTAGGGAACGAAAAAGCGGATGAATTGGCCAGACAAGGGTCTGAAATGGACATCAGCGAAGCGGACACGTCATTGCAAGCACCGATCAGCGCATTACATCGGATCATAAATGACACAATCTTAAAAGAAGTTGTCTTGGCTCACAAGAAACGTCAGCCACACGACAAGATCATCGTGGCCAGAGTTCAATATCGGAAAAACAAAGAAGCTCTTGGCGCTGGACCATAACTCGATCCGTATGCTCGTCGGAGTGATCACGGGACACTGTCCCATCGGAGCAATGCCCCGGAAATTGAACTCGGGATCCAGCGATCTCTGCCGGAGCTGCGACGATGAGGAAGAAACCGAGACGATCCCACATCTGCTTTGCCACTGCCCAGCTCTCCAGAATCGGCGCCTAGCTTCGCTGGGCCAAAGACGTAGCAAAGGCAGATATATCGGATCTTCTAAAATTCATAACGAGCACGGGGTGGTTTCAGTCACCACGTGATGGGACAGGTTAATTGTATGTGTACTCCACAAATGAAGGGAATCACAATGGGCCTTTTGGCCTCCGAGTGGAAGTGATGCTCAACCACACACTCGCCTTCTTTAACCTAACCTAACCTTCCTTAGATATTCTGAGCATGAAAGGTCGTTTTAAAAATCTTAAATTTCGACCTAAATGGCGATGAATAAAAGTTGCTCATATAATTCGCCTAGTCTCGGCGCCGTCATCCGCTTCTGATAGTGATATTCCGAATGCCTCTTCGTCAGAAAAAAGGGGCCACGAATCATCCAGGAAATTCGCCCCATCAGTCAATTATCCTTCTGCATAGGGTGCTCGACTGTATGTTCATCGTGCGCAAATGCGAATTTCTAGGAAGCAATGACCTTCCACACGTAGAAAACGTCCACCTCAAGGGTAAATTCGCAGAAAGACGAGCGTATCTTTGAGAGATCTATTCACTTCAAGCGACGCTATAGCAACATTCACGGGCATCGAAGGCACTTGTAACAATCTTACCAATCCATTGAGAAACGTTCACCTATTCCAAGTGGGCAAACAGAAGCACTCCACACCCCAAATGGAGTTATTTCGCCCTTTTCTAACAGCGGTGTTTCTCCCTCCTACAAGAGCAGAGCAGGCTTTGGCTAGGTTATACTCCTAAGCCACATACAAGGAAAAGAAAATCCAACTGAGGATGTTTACCAGTAAAATCAAGACACCGCGATGTAAACTTCCATGGCCGTTATCCATCCCATACTAAGCAAAACCTAGACAAACTCGATAAGATTCGCAGATCAGCAGGATCCAGTACCAGAAACACATACTCTATCCTTGGAGCTATAAATTAAATACGTAATACTTGGTGGTACCATCAGGTTCATGAAGCGGACTATTAGTCACCAACACCGTATGGACATACCAAAGACCACTACGGCTGTCTAAAATCTGACATCGTCATAAATTGTTAGCAACTTCACGTTGCTGGGTCTGCAAATTACGAATGACAGGGCAGTGAAATTTTGATAGTTGTTGATTCGTATCATTGTTTACAAGCTTATACGAGTACTCGTAGTTATGGGCTTCTCTGGATGCGAATCCATTAGACCTCTCTGTCTGAGCATTTTAAAGGCCATGATTTACACTAAAAAATAATACAAAACGAAGGCGCTCATTTAGAGAGCGGAATGTCCACATCCTGATCTCAGAGTACTTCTGATCTAGACTAATGCAGGGAGGACATTTAAAGGACTAGCAGTAAGATCAGGTTTTGTTGAGAGCTTTTGCTATCCATTGGAACGCATGAGTACAAGCTTTAGTGATATAGAGCTAAAGTACGAGGGTTGCTATTTATATTTTGAGCCTAATAATGAGCCCCATAATGACAGTAAATTACTATCAAAAATGGTTTTATTGTTTTTCGAAGTATGCTCCGTGATGATCAATACACTTTTGCATGCGCTTGAACCAATTTTCGTAACACTTTTTCCACTCCGATTGAGGTACGCAGAAATAAAAAGAAGTCATTTGGTACCAAATCAGGGCTATATGGAGGATGACCCATCAATTCGACGTTTTGGCCAGTCAAATAGGTGGTTGTTTCAGTCGATGTGTGGGAGCTTGCATTGTCATGATGAAGGAATTCACCGTTCTACGTTGCTCTAACGGCACGGTGGCCACAAGTCCAGTTAATCCGAAGAAACAGGCGATTATTTATTTCGAAGTGCTTCGCGCACGAATCACTTTTGTCGATTTCGGCGCATCTGGGAAGACCCATAAAGTTGAGATGTCACTGTGTAGATGTTATACACAGCTTTTGATGCGCCGCGATTTTATTTCTTGAGCATTTCTTATTCTTATGCGGGATCCAATGCGAACAAATCTTTTTCACAGCTAAATGTTCATGCAATATCTTATTGATGCTCGTCATACTAATGCCCACGGAGCCCTT
The DNA here is from genome assembly GCA_958301585.1 of Merodon equestris. Taxonomy (NCBI): domain Eukaryota; kingdom Metazoa; phylum Arthropoda; class Insecta; order Diptera; family Syrphidae; genus Merodon; species Merodon equestris. The sequence goes on from OY284416.1 coordinate 114,559,251, forward strand.
CATTTCGCGATAAGTCACATGTCGATCTTGCAATATTAGTACGCGCACAGCATCAATGTTTTCTAACACAACAATTGATTTTAGACGACATTCACGACTTTCATCCCTGAGCGAACTGCGACCACGATTAAATTCGTTATACCAGCGTTTAACAGTGGCCAAGAATGAGGCTTCAACCCCAAAAGTCGAAGTAAGTTGATTTATGCACTCCTGTCTTGATAATTCACGTCGAAAGTCGTAATTAATCACCGCATAAAAATGTTCACGAGTTAATTCCATTTTTTCGCTGAGACAAAATTTGCAAATTACTGTAAACAACACAAATTTTGCTGAAATGATAAAATTTTCTGATGAATGTTATTGTTTAAAAGGTGAAACTTTCAATTGGAAACGTCAGTTGGCGCCATAAAACACTTAGTTTTGCCAAGGCTCAAAATATAAATAGCAACCTATGTATTTGGCCCACGTTACGTCAGAAATGCTTGACCTGGCCCGAGCAAAAAGGGGAGAGTCACAGAGGAGAGTGATAAGAGGAAAGCTGCAGATCTCTTGCCCAGACAGTTTGGATGCCAAGTGCAAACCAAAGATGTCGGTCGATATAAAACGAGTCCTTAGAAGCCTTACTCTTACTCACAAGAGTTACGCTCTTATGGTGTTTGTCACACAATCCGGACGGGGTGCAGATGGTTTGTGTCGAAGATGTTTGTTCACTACTCTTCGGGGGTGGTTGTCCCAGATAGGATTTGAGAGATTCGACTGAATTTGCGTTGGTTGTAGTTCACATGTTTTCATGTCACTAAGGTATTATATTGGATATGCACACATAGAGTATGAATTTTGAAGTGATCTTATGCTGCGAGTGTTATGCTTTCGTCAGCACTTTTTGATCATCTCTCCTTCACAACTGATGTTGTTGCACAGTTTTTCCGTATAGGAATTGTTTTTGGCTATGGACGGACTTGAACTTCAGACCTTCAGCCCAACAGTCGGTGATGATTATCATTGCACCGCGATCTCCTTCCGGAAGTGAGAGTCTCTAAGGCTGTGGCAAGATATTCATTTACTCAACTTCTTCATTGGATGCGAATCGCTCCCCAGAAACAATTTTTTCAAGTTTGGGAATAGATGGAAGTCTAAAGGTGGGAGTAAATCGTACCCCGCAGGTTTTCCATCGCCGACGCCTACTTTTTGCAGGATAACTGATTAACAGGATGCCTTTCGCCAAAACACGACTGCGATCGACTTTGCTATCTTCGGCGTTGAACCACCGACTTCCACTGCTGGGACTGCTGTTTCGTTTCTGGTGTGTAGTGGTGAACCCATGTCTCATCCATCCATGGTGATAAACAAATCGCCGCACAAAATCGATTTGCTTTTGGTCTGCATTCAGCAATATGCTTCTTTCGATATTCCCAAAGCCTCAGCCCACCTTTACTCGTCTATCATCCAACACGAGATCATGCATTTTTTCGATGGTTTCCGATGTGATTGCAGTTTTATGTTATGTTATTATTATATGTAGGTATTTACTGATTGGAACGTCATCTCGTTGTCCAGCCGAGAACTTCCCACCTTACCTACGTATAATGCAGACGCATAACTAGCTTATGAAAAATGCATTAGAGCCTTGCACGAATGTTGTGCTGTTCTAAGGAGATCCCAACCTCCATCCGAATTTGAAGCGTTCAATATCGGGTCAGACTCAGTTCTGATGCCACCACAACTGGATGGGTCATGGCATCAAATGGCATACCCATAAGACAGGATTTATACGATAGAGCTCGCGCAAGTTCGTCAGAGTTCCATTCCGAATTTTAAAAATGATAAAAACATCAGAAGAGAGGGATTTAGCTTAGCACCTTAAACTGTGCCAGACGGCATAGGAAAAGCCCTCGTGCAGCTATTGTAAGGTGTTTACACGACAGCCTGTTAGACAACTGACGCATTGCGATATAGGTCCAGAGGCGGTCTTGGCTCCAAGTCTTATGAAGTGTGTCTTGATGGTGGTACCCAAATATTTAGCTTCTTTGAAAGTTGGAACAGCACGAGCTGTGACATTCCCAGTTTTCCTCCCTGTCGTAAGTAAAAAAAAATCCCTTTTAAAAGTCGATTTCTCATGCGTTATTCCTCGATCAAATTTAGAGCTGCCTTAAACTTGCGACAGACAGCCGCCTAACATAAACCAACAGAGGGCGCAGCACCATATCCGCATAGGGCTGGGCGTAAACTTCGAAGACGATTAAGAGATTCGATAAACATGCACATAACAGCGGGAATAGAACACCACCTTGTGGTAAGCCATTAAAGCCTGTATTGTTGCGAGGAAATAGCAAAGTTGTTTTATTAGAACCGTCTCTAGCTCTCAAGCTGAAGACTCTGTTTTCATGCGGCCTCCATGTGAACTATGTCCCAAAGGGCATTCCTAAGCAAGTTCAAGTGGTAAATCAGTTCAAGTGTTTTTGCCGAAAGAACAGGTAAGGTAACAAAGCTCAATGAAAAATATGTTTACACACATCTCTCGAGGAAATAAAAAAAACAGGTAAGATCCATAACGAGGACTTATCCTTCATATTAAGTGCCTCATTGCTCTTAAAGACCCTTCAGAGAGCAAGCCGCGACCATGACTTATGCCTGGAGCCACGAATTTATTTCAAGTGATTCTGCTGTACAGTCAAAGCTATTTTACGCCGCCAAAAGTCCAAAACAAATATTTTGCAGCAACTCCGCCCACGTGCCATTCGGTTCTAGGCGTTCATACAGCCTCATAAATCAATCAGCAAACAAACGCTTTCGACAGGCGCACCGCAACGCAGCGTCGACCACATCAATGAAATTCGATCAACTACATGGCTCAATGACAACTCATGAACTAGTTGCATCACTAACATGACAGCCTGTGGGTGGTTTGTTTCTTGCCATCTAATTACCGAAGCAATTTGCATAAATTGTTTAGGAAAGTAGATAAACCGCCACTTAATCGTGCATCGTTGAGTGCCAAGAGATCGAACAACAAATAATTATTTTTTACCGCGTTGTTGAACGGGCCCAACAAGGTCTTGAGTAATCAAATGACGATACAAGTTTTGCGAACGGATAAAACCGAATTGCCAACCGGTCGATCATCGATCACCACCTGTGTGCACGGATTGCAATCTCAAGCATCCGAAATGGCTACAAACTTTCTCCAATTTCCTAGAAAACCCATGTATTGTACATACATACATATGGAGTACATGGTAGTTTTCTCGTTTCTGTTCTAGCACTGTGTGATCACGCTCATTAGCCACATTTCGTATAATTGATATAAACACGAACCTGTTGTTGACGATGATCGCGAGAAGAAGAAGAAGAAATTAGGACAATGCGTGTCCACGGTCTGGTGTTCGGTTTGAATTGATAATTGATCGAGAAACAAACAATCGACGCGTATCATGATCATCATTTTCGTCAAAACACTCGATTTCGGTTCCAAATCACATGGAACGTGACCTTCTCCCTAAAGTGTAGCGCGAACGAAAGGCCTTGTTTGCTCTCCGCTCGTTTTCGTTCGATCAAGATTCAATTAAATTTAAATACACAACAACAACAACGGTAACGCAACCGAAAACTCGTTGCGATTATGTGTTAAGTTTTTTCTTCATTCTTTTTTTTTTTTTGTTTCTTTTTCATTTTCTTCTCTTTTTTGTGTTGATTTATATAAATTAGATGGTGGTCGGGTCTCGTACTCGTATGAGGTTTCGGTTGGGTTTGGTGCGCTGCTTCCTTACCCCCTTTCGATGACGAAATCAGTCGGTTTATTACTGTTGTTGCTATTGTATATCTTGCATATCTAATATATACGTACGACTTGGAGAGCCGGCCTCTTGGAACCGGTCTTGGTATGGACCACAAAAGGGGAGAGAGACAAAAAGACGAGAGAGAAAAAAAGGCGAGTACTTGGAGGGGTGTGTTGCTGGACAAGTTTTCGCGTACAGAGGAAATAAATAAGTAATGCCACGACGTGTTGCTTTTTGGGAAGTGAAGGATGTTGCTTGCTTGCTTGGCGTCGACGAAAGTTTGCCAAGTGCTTTCTTGGATGGTTCCGCGTTTCGATTGTGAGAAGCATCATTTGCATATTTATGTTAGAAGCGATGGTAAATCAGGGCTCAGCTGACTGAGGAACATGAAGTGGAACAAGGTTGAATTCTTCAGTATTTAGCGGTTTCTCATAGTTCGAGAATAGACTGGAAAGCGTGAAGGTTGGCGAGAACCTATTTGATTTTTTTTTGTTCAGGGCTACGACGGTATGGTAATAAGAGAGAAGCCCTGAGAGAGACACAACGGTCGTGAAGCAACGAATACGATGGAAAGCAGTTGTCCCAAGGATAAAAGTCCATGTAAAGAGTGCACCATCTCATATGGGTCGATGGAAACTTCGAATAACTTCAACAATTGTCAACCGATTTTCATATGTCATAGCATTTTGGAAACGTCAATTCAGTACAATTTTAACCATGAACCGCTTCACACCAAAAGAACGCGCGGAAATAGTTTCAATGTTCATTAAATATTAACGCTCGATTGTGCGCTAACTCAACGTGAGTATCGTGCAAAATATCGTGATCGTGTTGCGCCCAAAAAAGATACAATTCGTTGTTGGGCCTCGAATTTTTTTCAATTTGGTTCTGTGGCAAGCCCTCGTGAGCAACCTAGGCCACGTCCGCTGCGTTCAAACTCATCTATTCAGTCTGTGAAGGCCAGTGTTCAAGAAGACCCAAGTTTGTCATATCGGCGCCGTTCTCAGTGGCATCAGTGGGACCACCTTGCGGAGAATTTTAAAGGATGAGCTTCAAATTTCAATCTTCTTATTTCCATACAAAGTGCAGATAACTGAAAGAATTTTGCCACAAGATGAGCTACGGCGCTTGGCATATGCACAAAATATCGTTGCAATGATTAATGCTGAGCCGGAGTTTTGGCAGCAAATTTTGATGACCGATAAGGCACATTTTACGCTCTCTGGCTCAGTTAATAAACAAAATTTCGCTTCTGGGGCACCGAAAATCCTCATATTATTCACGAAAAGCCGCTCTATGATCAAAAAGTTACTGTTTGGGCCGGTGTATGCGCTAAAACCGTATTTCTTCAAGTTTGCGATACAGTGGATGGCGATCGATATCGGTGGATGTTGGCCCATTATGTGGTCCCAGAAATGCGTAAAAAAGGTTTATTTCACTTTTGGTTTCAACAAGACGGCGCGACATGCCATACTGCGGACAAAACAATGAACCTTTTGCGTAAGAAGTTACCTGGAAGATTGGTGTAAAAAAAGTGCGATATTGACTGGCCTCCGAGATCGTCGGATTTGACTTCTCCAGACTTTTTTGTTTGGGGATACTTGAAAAGCAAGGTGCATGCTAACGGCCCGAAGACAATAGAACAGCTCAAAAGAAACATTCGTGCGGAAATCGCAGAAATTTCGACCGAAATGCTCGAAAATGTCATGGAGAATGCGCGAAAACGAGCCCATTTTTGCATCGGCAATAAAGGCGGTCATTTAATTGATATTCTTCTTCTTCTTCTTTTCCTTTTTATTCCGGCGTCGTTATGGTCAGAAGTGTAGGACCATAACCTTCCCACTTAACTGCATTCCTACTGGTCCGCTTGTGGGGTCCGCCGGTTTGACCTCAGAAAGTAGCGGCAGGCTTCCCGGTTTGGGATTACTTCATCGCTGAGGCCAATCAAATGCTGGTGTTTTTGCATTTGTTTGCACCAATTGTTTTTCGGTCTGCCTTTTTTGCGTGTTGAAATTGGAATGTTGATTGATAACGCCTTTTGGACGGGGTTCAAAGGATCTCTCCTTTGAACATGGCAATACCAACTGAGTCGGTCGCGCTCTATATTTCTTGTGATGGTTTCTTTAACGTGGATGCTTCCTCGGATCTTTGAACTTCTAATTCTGTCACGCTTTGTTACTCCCGCTGTCATGCGAAGTCATACTTTTTGTGCATTGTCCAGCATTGTGAACCGTATGTGAGCGCCGGACGTACAACTGAAGTGTAGAGCCTTCCTTTCAGCTTAGGGGGCATTTTTCGATCACAGAAGATGGCGGAATTTTCCCCCCACTTCAACTACCCTACGCTTACGCGATGGTTGATGTCGTCATCACAAGTTGCTTCTTTATTAATCATAGATCCCAGATATTTAAACTTTTCACACTTGGGAAGCACTCTTCCATTCAAGTAAATGTCTGGAATAGGCTGATGAGGGTCAGAGAACGGGCAGCACAGATACTCTGTCTTCTTTGAACTAATACGATACCCGTGTCCCTCAAAAATGTCCACCCACACATCAAGTGCTCGTTGTAGGGACGCCTGATCATCACTTATAATGGCTCCATCGTCAGCAAAGAATAGCTGGTGCACATTGGGGTCCGTCACTTTTCCTTCTAGCAAGCAATCAAGGACTGCTATAAAAAGCAGTGGGCTGAGGACGCTCCCTTGGTGTACACCGACTTTGATTGCGAACTCTTCGGTGACTCCTGCGGTGCATCTTACTCTTGTCGTTGCTCTCTCGTACATGTCCATAATCACTCGCACGTAGGTTTCTGGAACTCCTTTTTGTCTTAGCGCTGCCCATAAAAGATCTCTTGGTTGCCGGTCAAAGGCCTTCTCGAAATCAACCAACACCATATGCAAGTCCTTTGAAGAATCACGATGCTTTTCCATCATGACCCTTATACTTTGGATTGCATCTGTTGTTGATTTACCCGAAACAAGCCCGCACTGGTCATCAGATAGTCGTATTATTTTCCGCAGTCGGCTATCTAATACCCGTTCAACGATCTTCATGGTGTGCGACATCAGCTTGACAGAACGGTAGTTATCACAATTTCGCGTATCACCCTTTCCTTTGTGCAAAGGAAGAAGATAGCTTTCCCTCCATTGATTAGGCATAGTGTCGCCTCTCATCAGTTTGGAGATAAGAACCATGAGCCATCTAGACCCGATGTCTCCCATCTTTTTCAGAACTCAGAGGGTATCCCGTCCGGTCCAACAGCCTTTCTTTTCTTGGAGTTTTTAACCGCGTACCGAACTTCTTCGACTGTGATGTCGGATATTTCGGCATGATTCGGGGCGGCTCTTGGAAAGTACACCCGGGGAAACTGTTCGTTCAGAAGTTCCTCGCAATACTGTCGCCATCTGTGGACAATTTTTTCGTCTTCCACAAGGAGTTGGCCTTCAGCATTGTTAATAAACTTTGGGAAATGAATCTCCTGAGCATTTCTTCTTCTCTGGGCGGCTATCTTAAAGATATTTGCTCCTTTGTTCAAATTGTTTTGTCGAAGCTCCTGGGTAGCCTGGTTCCTGTCAGACGCGGAAGACGATATTTCTTCCAACTCCTGATAGAGGCCTTCCATGCTTTTCGCTTTGAATTCGGCACATTTTTTCTTCGCGATACCTTTGCAACATCTATATACCTTTTCACGGCGAGCTTTTTCCTCTCTATTAGTAGAAGAGCACTTTGACCAAGCTTGGAAAGCCATTTTCTTTTCGTGTATCACTGCTTTGGCTTCGTCTGTCCACCACCAGGTTTCTTTTGCGTTTTGGCAGGGGCCTTTAGATGTTCCGAGCAGTGATTTGGCTTTCTCCAGGCCAGATTGTTGTAGGGAATCCCACATGTCTTGTGCTCTGCACTCCTCATTACCGACCTCATCGATAATGGAAGAGAGGTAGTTTTCCATGATGGTAATAAAAGCTTCGCCTTTTCCTTTATCCAGCTTATACCACTTGATTCTCTCAGACACCTTCGTTTGCTGCTTTGACTTCTTTCTCGCATCCATAAAAAAATCAGTCAGGAGGAGACGGTGTTGAGGGGCGATCGCGTCTCCCAGGATCACTTTGCAATCTTTAGCTCGTGGCTTCATGAAACTGGATACCAAGTGATAGTCTATTTGAGTTTCATTTCCGCCGCTGCTATAAGTGATCAGGTGCCGGCTTTGTTTGACGAACATGGTATTTAGCACTATAAGACCGTACGACTTGCACATGTTTAGGATATCTTCACCTGAAGAGTTCCTGGTGCCGTATCCCAGCCCTCCGTGGTAGCCTTCATAGTCTTCGCTTGTCTTCCCGACATGTCCGTTTAAATCTCCCTCAACAAACAAAAGCTCTTCCTTTGGGATGATTTTGACAAGGTTGTGGAAATCTAGCCAGAATGCATCTTTTTCTTTTTGTTCGCATCCTACTTGAGGGGCATATGCGCTTACGATGTTCCACACCTCACCATGCATCACCAATTTGAGAGCCATCAAACGGTCACTGGACTTTGAAATGGTTAAGACGTTGCCAAGTAACTCTGCCGCAAGGATGATGGCGATTCCGTTTTTTCCTTGTTCCAATCCATAGTAAAACATCTTGTAGGCTTTTGTTTTAACGTCCAAGAAACGTGCCCGATTACCGGTGTTTCGCCATTTCGTCTCTTGTACGCACAGGATGTCTACTCGCCTTCTAACCATCATTTCTTCAAGCTCATAGCTGCGCCCCCTCATGCTTCCAACGTTCCAACTCGCGACTCTTAAATGTGGCTTACGCCGTTGCATTACTTTGCTATCCCCCGGAAATCCTATAGCTCTGACCCGAGCATTGCTGCTCGTCCCAGGATCACGACCATTAGTAGTGCCTGGCGGGGTAGTGCTTTTCCTTTTAGCGTTCTTTTCCATAATGCTACGGTTTGACCGTTTTCATTCTTCTCTTCCTTTTTGACACGGGCATGCTCCAGATTTTTTTTTGATTGATCTTACTCTTACAACACCGGTGATCTCCAGTCGTGTCAACCCACTGATTAGCATGCACACTTGTGGGGCAGTTTAATGGTGGTATATGTGTCCCTAGGCTCACCTTGGTGTTTTCTAAATTGCCTAGATGTGAGTTTTGTTTACCTTTGTTTAGTCGCCTTTTACGACAAGTGATAGGTATCGCTGCAGGGATATTCTTTACCCGTCCCTGCACGAGTAGGTCATTTAATTGATATTATTTTCAAAAATTAATCAAAATAAATTGTAAAGGTCTAAATTGAATAAAAGTTTTTGAATTTCCAAAATCGGTTGAGAATTGTTGAAGATATTCGAAATTTACATCGACTCATATGAGATGGCGCACGCTGTATTATACCAAAAACCATTTCTTTCGAGGCGAGACATGGCTTCAGTGCGCACCCTCTAATATGTTATATGAGGAGCGCAACTAAGTTCTCGCTGTTTTCTTGATGAAAATGCAACTTTATTGTGAAAAAAACGGTTATAAATGAATAATTCAAAGTATTGCCCATCGCTAGCGATAACTTTTTCCCATCTTTCTGACAGAGCTCGCATACCGTCACGGTAGAAGTGTTCGCATTTTCAGGCTATCCGCGAACCAAGCCATTTTGAGATGTCTTCATATGAATGGAACTGCTGATGTGCCATTGAAGGGCAGAAATGATAATCGGACGGCGCAATATCTGGGGAATATGACGGGTGGGGTAGGACTTCCCATTTGAGCCTTTCTAAGTAGGTTTTAACAGGTTCGACAACGTGAGGCCGAGCATTGTCATGCTGTAGAATCACTTTTTCGTGCCTCTGCTCAACAGCTCATAATAAATAACACCGCCCTGATCCCATCAAATATACAGCATAACCTTCGCAGCGTGAATATTCGGCCGAGCCGACAACGTAGAAGCATGGCCGGGCTGTCCCCATGATTTCTTCTCTTCCTTTTTTGCCGCTGGAGCAGTTGTTCACAGGTGAAAAAACGACGCTTAACGTCTCTTGGCTTCAAATCATAAGGAACCCTTCCTTGCTTTTGAATCATTCCCAACGCCTTCCTTCACGCGAATGGTGGTCAACACTGAAATCACCGTCTTTGAAGCGACAGAACCAACTATGGCACGTTGTTTCACTTAGAGCAGGATCTCCGTAAACTTTTTGGAGTTCTCGATGCGCTTCACCCGCCGTTTTCTTCGAATGAAAGAAGAAAAGCAACACTTCCCGCAAATGACGATTATTTGGCACAAAATCAGACATTTTCACAAAACCAAAAGTATATGACGCAAAAACAAAACTAATCTGTCTAAGCACTTTCTACTGGAGCCATCTCTTGATAAACAGCGAGGACCTGCTGCACACATAATATATGGGGTGCGATACTGTCGTAGTCTGGCTGTCAGAGAAGATGTCGATACTACCAAAGTTATTTGTGGTATTTCGGAGCAATAGGCATTGTTTTAAAGATTCAGTCCAGAAGTCCAGATTTTCGGAGTGAGCGAAGTGGTTTTCCAGTCAACTTTTAGATAGTCTGAGTCTACTTTCATTGGTTTTGACTATGTACCTAGTGTATAAGTCTATTGGGAACAGATTAAGGATTGAACTCGATGCAAAACCTTGTTGTAATACGTCATCATTGATTTGAAGCTCCAATTCTTTGCCACAGAAGTAGCCTAGCGCCTAGGAATTTGTTATCAGAAACCTTGAGAGTTTACCCTTCTAGGATGAGTAGATGACATGATTTAGGTTTGGTCCTGCTAGTAAAGAGCATTGGCAACGTTTTTGTAAAACTTATATTGAGACTGGTAGCTCTCTCATCCATTTTGTGTTCGTGCCAAAATTGTTCAGAAACATGAATCACTTTAGCCAGTTCAACCCGCACACAGGTAGGTATGCACCAGACCAAAAATCGAATAAATCATTGGCATTTATATGAACCTTTTTGTGTTAACCTCCCTCACATTGGAGCAAATCTATCACACAACAGCTGATAGCCTCACCTACCTCCGACTCAGCAATTATCGTGACTCAAGTCACGTACTGCTCATTACTCTCTCTCTCCATCCGTTGTCTAATTTTTCATTTCTGTTGTTTCAAAAGATTTTACCATGAATAAAAAACCGTCAAGTTAACATGTCAAGATTCCAGTTGACCTCTTTTTCCATCCCAATTCGCCACTACCACGACGACGAGACTCGGCGGCATGATCGCCGTAGCAACAAGTCGCCAATAAATTATCCAACCTAGTCGGAAAGCACCATCGTATCGTGGCACCGGCAAATTGAGCTACAAATGCACAGATTTCTCCTATCCTCCTCCATCTCGTGAGCCGACGTTTCATTGAAAGTTAATTAAGAAATACTTGTTTCGAGTCCGCCATTTGATCATTCATTCCATGAACTCACAGAAAGACCTTATTCATCAGAGGCTGTCGTGTTGTGTTTCTTTTCTTTTTCTTCTCTTATTTTTGCTAGCGCTTCCGCGTGGTCATTCATTTTGTAATGCATTACGATGCACCTTCATGAATAACCTTCCAATGCTCAAATCAAGTGAAATCGAGTTCGAGACAAAGTGTATACGCGATACAAAGGGAACTAAAACCAAAACAGCAACAGCATAACTCGTATAACCTCAAGGCCGGGAATTCTTTTGGTCGTGCTCTTTACGCATATTCAACGCTTATTGCTTTTCGCCAGCGCGACCGTCCAACGACCAAGAGGAGGAGGAACATGTAAAAAAATAAAAATAAAAAAACCAAGAACCTGAATTAAATAACCAGAGACAGCAACGGAGGCGACTCTCCTCACATGGAACAGGTACACTAAATAAATTCCAAAACGGTTTTGTCTTGGTTGGTTCCATCGTTAAAGAAAAACTAAAGTCGAAGTCGTATGCATCGCGAGATCTCTCACTCTCGAACACAGTTGGAAGAGAGTGTAAGCCGGGTCATTGGTAATCAAACAAGCAAATGGGAAAATCCCTCGTTTTTCCTTACCCTGTCGAGCTGTCGTCAATGCACAAGCTCTATTGTGTACTATTACTATGCACGCTCTATCGTTTCACCGTCCATTCGTCTGTCCGTAATATCACTCGATGGTGTTGGCCCCCGTGGGCCAAACGAGCGACGTGGAAAGAAGTCGATTAATTCGTGACTTGAGCTGAAGGATTAGGCAATCAAAATGTGTTGCTGAGGATGGTGATGGTGGGACGGTGGCCTTTTGTTGCCGGGTGAAAAGCGATTTGTTCGATGTCGCTCATGTGGAACGACAAGAACCGTCGAATGTGATTACTGAAGGGAAACTACAACTATGCTCGTATCATTGACCGCATTTGAACGTTTGATTAAAACAGATTCACTTTCATCGTCAAGCGCGGACGGTCTGAATGGGAGAACTCGCCACGGTGGATCGGTTGACAAATGGAAATTTTTTCTTGAATTGAGTTGTTCTCTTTGGTTAACAAGGGGTGCTGACCTTGAAAGTGGCTACCTTCCTATCGAGTTGTTGAAATTGCCGAAAAACTTATTTTCTAAAGTGGTTTTCAATAAGGGCGGGTAGATGTTGAAATGGAATAAAACAAGCTGTGTGTGAGGTATTAACAAAATTCTTTTTTTATTTGAAAGGTCCATATTTGCCATTATGTATGGGATACATCGTTCAAATGTCCACCTCGTCTTCTTACGGTGGCACGGATCCGAGTTGTCCAATTTTCAATGACTCTTTCGCGTAGAATTTGAGGCCTGTGTTATATTCACCTTAACGGCATCGGTCGATTGTGGCCTATTCGGGTAGACCTGCGACTTCAGGAAACGCCACAAGAAAAGTCTAACGGAGTTAAATCGTATAACCTTAGTGGCCAATTCACGTCACCTCTGCGAGAGGTAACCTCACCCTCAAACTGTTTATGCAGAAAGTCAATCGTGATGTCCGCTGTGTAGCACATAGCGCTGCCCTGCTGGAACCACATGTCGTCTAGATCTATATGGTTCAATTTGGGCCATAAGAAATTGGTTCTGTAGCGCTCGCCATTGACGGTGACCATCTCACCAACGTCATTTTCGAAAAAGTACGGACCAATGTCGCCGCCGGGCCAAAATCCTTGCCACCTGGTGAGCTTTGTGTGGGTTAGTGTCGTCCCATATTTTACTGGTTAACACATCCATTCATCAACAAATGCGCCTCGCCACTCTTTCAAACGCTATGAAGCCTAGCCAGCGAATAAACGGTGTTGTTTATGGCCATGAATTTTGAGCTCCTAGGTCAGTTGAATCTTGAACGGGTGTAGGCCCAAGTTCCGATTCAAAATTTGCCAAGTTGAAGTATGCGAAGTACTGAGTTCCTGTACACCACGAGGAATCGACTGCTTCGGGTTTTGCTGTACTCCGGACCGCGGCGATGTTCTCGAATATTGGCTGATCGGTCGTCTTAAATTTGACCACCAAACGTTGAAGAGTCGATTGTGAAGGGCCCCCACGTCTACCATAAAGTGGGCGCAGCGCGCAACGTTGACACTAACGAACACTCATTTTGATAATAAAGTCACCAAAACAACATGGCCGCCACAGGCCTCCAAAATCTACCCGCCCCAATTAAAAAAGCTTTTACCTGGGTGTCATACAGCGTGCGCCATCTCATATGGGTCGATGTAAACTTCGAGTAACTGCAACAATTGTCAACCGATTTTGGAAATTCAAAAACTTTTATTCAATTTAGACCTTTGCAATTTATTTTGATTAATTTTTGAAAACAATATTAATTAAATGACCGTCTTTATTGCCGATTCAAAAATGGGCTCGTTTTCGCGCATTCTCCATGACATTTTCGAGCATTTCGGTCGAAATTTCTGCGATTTCAGCACGAATGTTTCTTTTGAGCTGTTCTATTATCTAAGAACGTTAGCATACACCTTGCTTTTCAAGTACCCCAAAGAAAAACATCTGGAGGAGTCAATCCGGCAATCTCGGAGGCCAGTCAATTTCGCCCTTTTTTGACACCAATCTTCCAGATAACTTCTTACGCAAAAGGTTCATTGTTTTGTCCGCAGTATGGCATGTCGCGCCGTCTTGTTGAAACCAAAAGTGAAATAAGCCTTTTTTACGCATTTCTGTGACCACATAAGGGGCCAACATCCACCGACATCGAACGCCATCCACTGTATCGCCAACTTTAAAGAAGTACGGCCCAATGATGGTTTTAGCGCATACACCGGCCCAAACAGTAACTTTTTGATCATATAGCGGCTCTTCGTGAATAATGTGAGGATTTTCGGAGCGCCAGAAGCGACAATTTTGTTTATTAACTGAGCCAGAGAGCGTAAAATGTGCCTCATCGGTCATCAAAATTCGCTGCCAGACCTCCGGCTCAGCATTTATCATTGCAACGACATTTTGTGCGTATACCAAGCGACGTGGCTCATCTTGTGGCACTTTGTATGGAAATAAGTGAAGATCACTCTTTAAAATTCTCCGTAAAGTGGTCCCACTGATGCTAACTGCTGCGAACGGCGCCACTATGACCAACTTGGGTCTTCTTGAACACTGGCATTCAAAGGCTGAATAGATGAGTTTGAACGCCGCGGACGTGGCCTAGGTTGCTCACGAGGGCTTGCCAGAGAACCAAATTGAAAAAAACTTCGAGGCCCAACGACGAATTGTATCTTTCACGATCACGATATTTTGCACGTTGAGTTAGCACGATCGAGCGTTCATTTTTAATGAACATGGAAACTATTTCCGCGCGTTCTTTTGGTGTGAAGTGATTCATGGTTAAAATTGTACTGAATTGACGTTTCCAAAATGCCATGACATATGAAAATCGGTTGACAATTATTGAAGTTATTCGAAGTTTACATCGACCCATATTGGATGGCGCACTCTGTAGAATTTGAAAGTAGAAATTAAATATCAGTTTCCGAATGTAAACAGTACTGACGGGGAGTAAAGGAGAAGATTTAACAATGAACTGTATAAGTTGTGCAACAACATTGGTTTAATCAGGTTTTTAATGGATTACCACAAGGGTCAACGGCTCACACAGGTAGAAAGGCAACAGGAAGCAGCTGGTTATCAATCCTGGTAGCTTGCATGCGTGATGCACGTAATTCATTCACATATTTTAGTGTCAATTCAAGTTTTACTGTCGCCACCTCAATGTCATTTCATGAAATTTGTCTTTTGCGTTCCAGCACAGGTTATTGCTCCTTAAACACTGACATGCTCACCTTACTCTCTAGGTAAACCTCATCTCTCATCCCCCTTGTGCAATCTCTATAAACTGCAGTCTTTCCCAACCGCAATAAACCAATTATCACTCACCTAAATTTCATAACCTACAGATCCACTTTTCCGTTGAACAAAACCACATGCAATCCAAGCTAGAAAGACTGCATTGCCTATGTTCTCGAAATAGAACGCTTCCCATCCGCCCCCATGACTACTACGCGCCCACTGTCAGCAGTTTTTTTTTTCTTTTTGTAATCATTATTCTCGAATAATTTGTTGAAACATCATTTTACGACCTAATACCAGGTATTTCCATCACTTTCGCTCATTATCTCTCACTTGTTTGGGTTTTTTTCCTTCCCAACATCACGCTTCGTTTATTGACTGAAGTGTGCAAAAAATCTCGTGTCACATACTACTGCTGACGAATTCCTCTTCTGAGATACTCGTAAATGACTTACAACAGCGAGCCGCGACGAGGAGTAATATGTCGATAATGACAAAGGCGGCACTTTGGTTCACACGTGAACCTCTCAAATGTTGTCGACTCTTAATGGCATATAGTTAGTTACTCAAACGAGAAAGAAGAGGAAATAAACCACACCTGGTTGGTCGTTGCTATTGTTTTCGTCTGTCCGTGCTTCTTTGGATTTATCTCACAATAATAACGGTGAATTCAATTGAAACAAAAGCAGCATTGTGTACACCTTAAAAAGGCTATAAAACAAAAACTGATAACACACCAAAAACCCGGAGAGAGGGTGACTCCACATAGAGAGCGAAGACGAAACAGAATAATCAAATTAATCGTCAAGCCCGCCTGGGTACTCGCCACGCTGCTGATTGTGCTTACATTTCCCCATTATCTCCCCGAATACCAAGTGCTGTATGTAGATTTGTAGACAAGTGTTGTAGTAATTGAAATAACAAACAAAACAAAAGGAACTTTGTTTGGACAACTGATAATACATCGTACGTGAAAACAATGTCAGTATGTCAGAGTATAGTGAGTTGTTTGATATTGATACTCGCTGCTCATACCATATCTTTGCCTCTCGAACCTGATGAGGAAATTAATGAGAAAATTAAATTTCGAACATCTTTCTACTACTACTGTGTTGTGTGTTTTTTTTTTTTTTTTTGGCAAGTTCTAATGGGTTTTGCACATTATGCTGTTTGGGGTAGAACTGCCGTCTGCCATTATACATAAAGTTTGGTCGAAGAAGGTTTTAAAAAGAGTTAACTTGGGCTTTACTTTGCAATGCCAACTTATTCTGCGCCACCCTTCAACATACCTTCGACTGAAACGTCGGTAGTGTTTGCGCGCTTTTTTTGATGACAGCGTATACTTTTTATTTTGCCCCCATTTACCATTGGGCTTAGTTAAGTCGCTTCAGTTTCAATGCCACCTTAGCTTCATTGGCATCTTGCTGTGTTTGACCTACCAACCGCGTCAATATCACCTGCGTATGCAAGCAAATGTGCAGACTTGAAATTGATCGTGGCTCTTTGGTGGTCAGAGAGTTCCGGATCGAGCTCTTCAAGGGTGATTTAAAAAAAAATTATATGAGAGTGCTAGTTGACTAGGTTATGCCGAAAACTAGACCGACTCTGTATAGTTAATCCCTAGGCAAACTATCGTATGCGGATGATGGAGTGTATCGACCTGGAATTCCTTATGACCTTTTTGCAAGATTTTGTTGCCGGTAATGATTCCATTTAGTTCAACGTACGAGTATGTGATGTCCTCCGACCTCACCTTTCTTGCCGATAAGTTAGTGCATATAGGGTTCACGCAGTTTCAAGAGTTACGCTTTTATAGTGTTTGTCACACAACCCGGACGGGGTGCAAATGGTTTGTGTCGAAGATGTTCATTCACGACTCTCCGGGGGTGGTTGTCCTAGACAGGATTCGAAAGATTCAATTGAATTTGTCGCTTTAGTTGTAGTTCACAGTAACTTTTTTGTTTCCATTTCATTATGGTGTTATATTGGAAAATGCACACACAGGGTATGAACAAGCGCATAACTACGAGTGTTATGCTTTCGGCAGCATTTATTTTCGATCATCTCGCATATACGCAGCGAAGTCATCTTCAACTTCAGAGCAGGCAGTTTATTTGTGACAGTTGCTTTAAAGTTTCAGTTTCGTTGTTTTGAGCTATTTTAACCTCGTCCGGGACGGATGGAAGGTATTCTTTTTGGGTCCTTGTTAAGAACATTGTGAGCTCACTACAAGTTGTTTGCTAGCTTTGTATGATCAAGGATGTTCTAAAATGCTCTTCTTTTTTTTGGAGGCTTGTACTATCTGTTGGAGCACTCAGACGCAAATACTGGTCCATACCTCATACTACCAGACTGACACCATTCCCCGTTTTCCGGAGAAAAGTGTGGAGGAGCTTCAGTGATTTAGAGCTTAAAGATTCGGCCACACCACGTCGGCCCCAAGGGTGCGCGGGCAAAGGCGTGACAGTCGCAAAGAAAGTATTCTGACAAAGCAGACATGCAGCACAGCTAGGCGTCTCACTGATGCCAAGCACATAGAGATGCTTAGCAAAAGGGTAATGGCCCGTAATGACGCACGCAAGTCTTCAGCAATCATTTCTCAGAAGAATGATGCGGACTTCTTGAAGACATCAGGGCATACGCGCTTAGTCATCCTGCTTCCTGGATATTCCCTCCATCTACCACTGTGTGCTACTCATTCGTTGATGTCGGATTTGAACATGGAAGCATGTTATGCGGATTCAGCTCCTGAGAAACTCTTCTCTGGGCCCCTGAATAATAATACAGCGAAGACAGGTCATATGATCTTGAAAGGCAATTTTTGATTAAACCACAAGCCATCTAAGCCAGTGTCTGTAACTTTTGGCAACAGACTCATGGATCGTGAGTAGCATTCGTCATTGACGGTGAGGTGCTTTCCTTCGCATACGGTCCGATGATACCACCTACTCATATACCACCAGTACATTGGTTGGTAGTTTGTTAGGTCAATTCTTGCTTGAGCCTCGTCGATGAACAGAATATTTGGAGGTATTAACGACGCAAGCGAAGATCAGGAGGTGGCTTCAGTTTTTTAACTTTTCTTTTTCAAAATGTACCATGTGCTTTCACGCACAGTATCAGCAATATTGTAAACAGAAGGGCTTCAACGCACTCTTGTCAATGGATGAACAATGTTCAATTCGACCGAAGTCTAGCTACTACGATTACGAGCACCATTAAAATGAACGAAAAACGTTTTTCATTGAGCGCACTGATTATAGAATAAAATTTCCACAATTAGTAAACCTTATTCAGAAGTAAGTCTACATGGCATGAAATGCCAATAAATACTGAACAGAAATGCCACATGGAGATGACATTTTTCAGTCGTCATATGCCCAAGAATCTATTGAAAAAGGTACCTTGAATTGGATCACCTGTTACTTTTTGGTCAAACGTTTGAATATCATTCCTATGAAAGCTTCCCTTCAACCCTTAGATCTCACGAGGTGATTTAGTGATTTCTGAATATATGGCTATCAAGTTGTACAGCTTCTGGCTTGGCATATTAGATACTTGCCATAATTTTGATTTGTCGAATTTAAAATGTTGACATACCACTACGTCTTCCGTTACATCGTTTTTTAGAGCAATATCTGTACGTTCGCATGTTCGAGAGCTATTTTTCGCGTCGTACATCTCGTAAACCAATAATGGTTTCGACTTCGGACCAATTTCATTAAACATGACATAGAGAACACCCGTAAGGTTTTCAATGAAATTAAACTGGCGGTGTGTTATTTGTAAGTAAAAAGCTCTTAAAAAGTTGTGGTAAAGTGTTCCTCATCTCGCATACCTCGAAGACAAAAGGTGGAACATAGAGAAAATTTTTTTTTTATAGTTAAGCGGCAGTTATTCCGCCGAAAAACAGGCCAAATTACGTGACAATTGGCTGACAGCTTGAAGCCGTTTAAGTGTTTAGAAATCACAGTAGCAATTCGCACAAAAGTAATTACTTCAACTTCAGACACAGATAGCGGCAAAGTATGGCATATACATAGCTAAGGCCGGTTGACAATATCATAATTAAAAAAACGAAAAACCACAAAGAAAGAAGATGCACTTGTTCGAAGATATTTCAAGTTAAGCCCTAACAAAATCAGTGAAGGCTTACGAAAAGAACTTGCGACTGCAGCAACCTTGAAAGATGCCCCAACAGTTGCGCGATGTCTTCTAGAGGTTGGGCGAAAAGCAAGAAAACCACTGAATAGAATTCCAAACTGACGCTAAGAGAAACATTTCTTCGAGCAGAGTATGAAACATCAGTAAGGTCGAAGATTCGTTCCAATAACAGGGGAATGAACAGTGACAAATACGTCGAGTTATAGGTAAGATAAATTATGATCTTTAGAAATTATTTATAATTGCGGAAACCCAAATTTTTCAACAAAATTTGGCCCCGTATCATGTGTCAAAGAAAGATAAAAAATGTTCGGCCGAGGATGGCACAGTTTGTTTGATTTGGCCTGGCAACTTGCCAGATTTTGATCCCATCGACAAATTATGGGCCATACGCAAGGCTAGATTGACGACAATGCACTGTTTAACCATAACGAAGCTGATGAGTCAGTTATTCAAGTATAGTATCGATCTCAAATGGTTGAAAACTGCCAAGAACTTGTAGTATCCTTGCCAAAACCAATAAAAATGGTACCAAAAACCAAGGGCAGGCAGATAAAATATTAATTTTACTAATTCGTTACCTATTATCGTGGGTTTTGAAAAAAAAAAAAAATTGTTCAGATAAATTTACACAAAACTAAATGTTGTGTGCGATTTATGTCTTGCAATAGGTGAGGGTGTTTCAATTGGCGCCGGTAGCTTTTGACGGCCTTTGGCGGCTATGTTGTTCTGGTCAAATCTGTTGTTTATTATTTAGTTACTGATGCCAAATTACCAAGGCAAGTTACACGATTTAACAACACGTCCAAATGATAAAATTTATTATCAAAATGATTATTCGTTGCGCGCTTAAATCCCATTTTACGGTAGATGTGGTGGCCCTTTACCGCCGACTATTCAAGGTTTAATGGCCAAATTTGAGGCAACCGGTTCGGCAATCTAGCAGCCAACATTCGAGAACATCGCCGTAGTCCGTGAAAATGTACACCAGACCAGTCGATTGCACGCCGTGCCTTTCGCAGACTTCAACTTGGCCACGACTTAACACCACGTCCAAATGATAAAACTCTATTATCAAAATGATTATTCGTTAGTGCAAACGTTGCGCGCTTAAATCCCATTTTACGGTAGATGTGGTGGCCCTTTACCGCCGACTCTTCAAGGTTTAATGGCCAAATTTGAGACGATCGGTTCGGCAATCTATCAGCCAACATTCGAGAACATTGCCGTAGTCCGTGAAAGCGTACAGCAGAACCCAAGGCAGTCGATTCCACGCCGTGCCTTTCGCAGACGTCAACTTGACCAATTTTGCTTCGGGACTTGGGCATATACCTGGTACAAAATCCAACAGACCCAGGAGCTCATGTGAGGTAATCACCCTCAATGCCGAGTGCTACTGAACGAATATAACCAATTTCTTAATGCACAAATTAAACCATATGGACCGAGATGACATGTGATTCGTCATGGGGCAGGACGGTGCTACGATTCGAGGATAAGGTTATCTCTCGCAGAGATGACGTGAATTTACCACCAAAGTCATGTGATTCGACTCCGCTAGAATTTTTCTTGTGGAGTTCCTGAAGTCGCAGGTCTGTGCGAATAAACCACAATCGACCATTGCCCTTAACGGTAACGTGGGGCGTGCAACCTATTATTACGGACAGCAAGGTTCCGATATGCAGCCGAATAGTCATAAAAAAAAGACGCGCAGACAAGCAACTTGGCCAAGCAGTTACGTTGGTGGTCGAAGATTTCGTCTATCTTGGCCCATTAGTGACATTTTTGTTGTGTAACCTACATAATACTTACCCTTCTTCTCTAAACCCTATCTACCTAGAGCCCTATCTAACCTACCTACCTACCTAAAACTTACCCTTCTTCTCTAAACCCTATCTACCTAACCACCCTATCTAACCTACCTACCTACCTAACACCTTATACTTCTCTAAACCCTATCTACCTAACCATCCCTAACCACCCTATCTACCCTACCTACCTACCTAATACTTACCTTCCTCTCTAAACCCTATCTACCTAACCATCCCTAACCAACCTACCCACTCCACCACCCTACCCAGTTTTTCGGCAAAGTGTTTTTCAGCAGTGTGTTTTTCAGCAGTGTGTTTTTCGGCAAAGTGTTTTTCGGCAGTGTTTTTCAACAGTGTTTTTCGGCCAAAGTGTTTTTTTTCTCAAGGTGTTTTTTCACATGTTTGATCATAAGGGGTTGTTGAATAAGACTCTCTGCGTCCCTCCTTTACCCTAACGTGAGTCGTGGGTCGTGCTGCTCCATATGATAGTCGACTTATGAAACCCAAAAGACTTTTTTAAAAGTGGATTGTAAAGCGGAAACTTCTACTGAAGACGTTTTCTTGGGAAATAGAAGACGTATGCTACAGTAAATAAGAAGGCACTACGATCAGGATCTACTACGCCAAGCGGGAAAGTCATCAATCTTCCTAACGAATTTAATGATTAAGTTAACTTCTTAAGGAGACACGACTTGAGTGGTGAGGAAGGTGGGTACCATGCTAGCTATGAGAACAATTCTAGCCAGCACGAACATCCTAACTAGCCCAACCACACTGTTTAGCCCAACGGCTCTAGTCAGCTCAACCATCCTAGTTAGCACACTCATCTAGGCCAGCACAACCATCCTAAACAGTCCAACCCCTCTAGTCAGCATAATCATCCTTTCAAGTACAAACCATACTAAGCAGGCCAATCAACCTAGTCAGCTCAACCAATCAAGCCAGAGAAAACATCCTAGCCAGCCAAGCCTTCTTAATCAGCTCAAACATTCTTGCCTGCCCAACCATCCTTATGACTTGCGTTAGCCGTCTTTAGAGTCGCCCAACCGGTTGAGATTTCCTCCTATTTGCTTGCGTCATCTTCAGAGGTTTATGGTCCCGGACATGGTACGTTTTATGGTACGGACAGCAGGGTCCCCGATATGCAGCAAAAAAATCGAAAAACCCGAGAGTTAGTCAAGGTGAAACAAAATAAATTTATGTAGTCATCAAATAAAGACGCGCAGCACAGACAACTTTATCGTTATATCTTGTAAGCTCGCAATGGAAACACAAAGAAATGTTCGTAATCTCCGGCAGAGGCCTCGGACTGCTAACTAGCCAACCACACTGTTTAGCCCAACGGCTATAGTCAGCTCAACCATCCTAGTTAGCACACTCATCTAGGCCAGCACAACCATCCTAAACAGTCCAACCCCTCTAGTCAGCATAATCATCCTTTCAAGTACAAACCATACTAAGCAGGCCAATCAACCTAGTCAGCTCAACCAATCAAGCCAGAGAAAACATCCTAGCCAGCCAAGCCTTCTTAATCAGCTCAAACATTCTTGCCTGCCCAACCATCCTTATGACTTGCGTTAGCCGTCTTTAGAGTCGCCCAACCGGTTGAGATTTCCTCCTATTTGCTTGCGTCATCTTCAGAGGTTTATGGTCCCGGACATGGTACGTTTTATGGTACGGACAGCAGGGTCCCCGATATGCAGCAAAAAAATCGAAAAACCCGAGAGTTAGTCAAGGTGAAACAAAATAAATTTATGTAGTCATCAAATAAAGACGCGCAGCACAGACAACTTTATCGTTATATCTTGTAAGCTCGCAATGGAAACACAAAGAAATGTTCGTAATCTCCGGCAGAGGCCTCGGACTGCCGATCTCACAAATTCTTCTGCCTCATCAGCTCCAGCCCCAGCCAGGCCGTCTCCACCTGCACCTCCACCACCACTTCCACCTCAACCTTTGGAACTGGCTGTTGCTGAACTGTTCCCCTGACCTAATTGCGATCGCGCTTTTAGGATAAGGCGTGGCTTGGGCGTGCGCCGCTCACAACGCCATGCGGAGGTCGATGTCGATAGAGTTAAAAAACGTTGAACACAGGAGGAAATCAGGCTGATGGCCAGATATGAGGCCGAGGATTAGATAGCTAGAGAAAGGTTTATGAACCAATACCTGCTTTCTAAGGTTGGCGAAGGCCGCTCTCTTGAGACAATCAAGAAAGCGCGCCAGAACCAACCGTACAAAGACCGTCAATATATTGGAAATGGAGAAGGCGAGAATATGCCAGAGTTCTAAACTTGTTCAAGCGCAGTGTAGGCAGGGCCAGAAAAGAGATTCTAGACGGCAAAAATGAGTCGCAGATCCCAGATCTTAACCGTATGGTCGACTTCTGGGGACCCATCTTCGCGTTTGAATAGACACCATACACTACGACCACGGTGAATCGGCCCAACCTTGATCTTGAACTTCTCGGACACCCCTTTACCATTAGGGAAACTGGTATTGACGGTTTAACATTCAGACGATGGAGACGAGTCCCTCAGGAGATTCAACCACTGTTCTTTAACTTAACTTTGAAGACAGAATGCTTCCCTGAGGGAATGTTGAGCGGAAGAACCATCTTTATTTCCAAAAAAGGCATTAGTGTCACACCATGTGGTTGTCCGCCCCTTCATAAAATCCTGGCGACGCGCCTTCATGCTTCCGGCTTGATTGACGTCCGCCAGAGATGCTTAGACGATGGATGCGCGGAGAATATTTCTGTACTGGCTTCCTTGCTAGACGACGCCAAGTGCAAGTCGAGAAAGCTTCATGTCTTTTCCATCGACTGCGCAAAAGCGTACGACAGCATCAGCCACAGGGCTTTTAGTGCCATACTGGGAAAAAGAGGTCTTCCAACAGGGCTAGTTAATTATCTTTCCACCTCTTACAGCCACAGCTCAATAGTGCTCAAAGTGAATGGGGAAATATCGGAACTCATTAAAGTCTCCAGAGCAGTGCGTCAGAGCGACCCTCTGTCCACTTTTGTGTTTTGCATCGTCTTGGATGAAGTCACTCGTGCCCTATCGGATGATATAGGGTACGAATTGAACGCTCCGCGGATCAACGCCTTGCTTTACGCAGACAACGCCATCCTTATCTCCAAGACTGAGCCATGAAGAAACTGTTGCGCACTGCAGACGTAGAGGCTCAGAAGCTAGGGCTTCTATTCAACGCTGGTAAGTGTACCGCTCTGTCCATCGTTCCGTCAGGCAGGAAAAAAAAAATTAAAGTATTCAATACTCCTCGATTCCGATTCCTTAACGACGCAGTTGCCAATCAACTGTCCGCGTCAAAGGAATGGAGATATCTTGGAGCTGACTTTAGGCCAATAGGACCAAAAGAAAATTGGCGGTACATTCGCTGAACTAGATAACATCACCAAAGCCCCTTTGAAACCGCAACAAAGGCTTTTTATGACCAAATGCTACCTGATGCCTCGCCTGTATCAAAAGCTCGTCCTCGCCCGTACAACTCTGGGGAAACTCAGAGCATTGGACCTGATAATTCGAGCAGCAGTGGGCAAATGGCTCCGATTGCCACACTCCAAAAGATTATTTCCACACGACGACCAGCAACGGAGGTTTGGGTCTTCCTTCTTTCGAGACCTTCGTCCCCTGCTTGATGCGTGGCAGGCTACAAGCACTAAGGAACTTCACTTCTTCTGTAGTGAGTGCCGCCTGAAAATCCTTCTGGGTCCAGAAACGGATTCTGTGGGCAGGCCGAGAGTGCCTCCCTAAGCAACACCGAGGAAGTGGATAAATGGTGGGCCCAATCCCTATACAATACCGTCGATGGCCACGAACTTCGCGAAAGTGGAAGAACGAACTTCTCAAACTCTTGGGTATACGGTGGGCATGTACATTTGCGGACGGGACCACTACGTCCGCGTCAACTTTCTCCCCTCACGAATGCGAACATCTCGTGGTGTCCGGCGAGCAGATCAGCAGATCGTGCCGGAAGTCAAGTCACCGAGACTGCGGCGCACATTATTCAGAACTGCTTCCGGACGTATGGTGGCCGGTATTTTTGAAACACGATGCGGTATGCTCTCATCCGGCCTGCGTGACAAGGGATGGTCAGTTGAGCATGAGCCACGGTTTCTCAAGCGACAGGGTCCTCGAAAACCCGACCTTGTTGTGGCGCAGATGGTAAAGTCTGCGTCATAGACAGCCAGATAGTCGGCGGAGCAACATCCTTAAATGAAGCCCACGGGAGGAAACGGAAATATTGTGCCGATAACTCGGATAACATATCCAGTATCGAGCAAAAATACCACGTCCGATAAACCGACATTCGTTTCTCGACATGTACCCTCTCTTCCTTTTTGCCATGGGCCATGGGGCTAACAAGGAAACTGTTAGGGTTTAAGACACTAAGAGTGCTCCGATGAAGCCACACATTTGTTCTAGGTGGAATAAGATGACGCAAATTGGGCAATGTCCCAGACTTGGTGTGGGATGAGCTGGTGAGAGCGAAATACATCTCAGGGTAACTTGCGCCCTAACATCTTACATGGCAGCAAGCAATGAAGCCGACACTCGCCATGAAACGAGGAGACAATACGGCGGTTTTTTTAGCGGGTAGTGGCTGAAAGGAGTCAAGGAGCGGAAGAGTCATTGAAAATTGGACTACTCGGATACGTGTCACCGTAACAAGCCGAGGCGGGCATTTGAACGATATCCCATTCCATACATACGAGGGTGGTCCGATAAGTACTTAGCCTCACCGCCAGATGACGCCAGTATAGCAAGAGCAACTTACTATACATTCTACATAGTAGACGGCTACTGTCGAAATTTCAGCCGGATCGGACTCGTAGTTTTGTATTGACCGCATGTGGAAGCGGGAGTGTCCGCGGATTTTAGAAAAATGGAAAAAGAGCAATATCGGCCGGTGACTCGATTGTTGTTTTTGGAAGGGAAATCGCGCAGCAAAATCAAAGAGCGTTTGGATGCTGTGTACGGTGACTCTTCTCCTTCGATGGCGACCATCAAAAATTGGTTTAACGATTTGCAACGTGGTCGCACGTCGGTTTTTGATGAGCCACGTCCAGGTGCCCCGAAAACGGCTACCACGCAGGATAACGTGACAAAAATCCACGATCTCGTATTGGCAGACCGCCGATTGAAGGTGCGCAAGATAGCTGAGACAGTAGGCATTTCAAAAGATTGCGTGGGTCATATCCTGCATGAAATTTTGGGCATGAGAAAGCTGTCGGCGCGTTGGGTGCCGCGTTTGCTCACTCCGGACAACAAGCGCAACCGTGAGACCACTTCAGAGCAGTGTTTGACGCTGTTTAAACGCAATCCGAAGGAGTTTCTGCGTCGTTTTGTGACAGTCGACGAAACATAGATCCGTACCAGTGGACACCAGAGATCAAGGAACAGTCGAAACAGTGGGCTTCACCCGGAGAACCTGCTCCGATGAAGGCAAAGACTGTCCCATCGGCCGGAAAGGTGATGGCCACCGTTTTCTGAGATTCACAAGGTGTGATCCACGTCGACTACCTGGAGAAGGGCAAAACGATCACAGGGATGTACTATGCCAAATTATTGGCCCGATTCGACCCCGAATTGAAGAAAAAACGGCCCCACTTGGCGAAGAAAAAAGTGTTCTTCCACCATGATAACGCACCGGCTCACACCTCCGCCCTCACCACGACCAAATTGGTCGAATTGGGCTACGAACTGCTGCCCCATCAACCGTATTTTCCAGATTTGGCCCCGTGCGAATTCTTTTTGTTTCCAAACTTGAAAAAGTCACTCGCCGGACAGAAATTTCAGTGGAATAAGGGGGTCATCGCCGCCACGGAGGCCTACTTTGCAGACCTCGAGAAAACGTATTTTTCAGACGGGTTAAAGAAGTTGGAGCATCGCTGGGTCAAGTGTATCGAGCTAAAAGGAGACTATATTTAAAAATAAATCGCCATTTCTCCAAAATTTTTGTTTTTCTTTTGTAGGCTAAGTACTTATCGGACCACCCTCGTAATGACCTACACGGGCCTTTCAAATAAAAACAGATTTTCTTAATATGTTCATACCTAACACACAGCTTGCTTTATTCCATTTCGACATCAATCCGCTCTTATTGATGTACCTTTATTGCCCAATTTATAGGACGAATTTCGAGGTTTTCAATACCCAACCAAGAAGTACCACGCAAAATACGATTTCGATGACTTGGTTGTTGTGGGATTCGAATCCCGCGCCATTGGCGTCAGAAGCCAATATACCAACCACTGAGCTACAGTCTCATCCTGGGGCAAGTATCAAGTGCCATAAGGGTATCCCCAATTCCTTCACGCTGTAAGTCTTTCTCAAACTAATAGACGAAACACAAGCTCGAATGGAGCTACCAACAGGATATCGAAAAGGGCCATTTCACCACCCTAAGTTCGAGCTCACATAAAACCCTTTACAATTACAATGATTATAAAACGCCAACTGAGAAGCTATTCCATAACCGATCAACAGTTGGCACGCTCTTATCTAACCACCTCTAATTGCTTTCGATTTTACAAAGAAACGTGCAACCGCCATTCATCAAATCAAATTATTTTTTTAATTTTTCAAC
The DNA here is from genome assembly GCA_958301585.1 of Merodon equestris. NCBI lineage: Eukaryota > Metazoa > Arthropoda > Insecta > Diptera > Syrphidae > Merodon > Merodon equestris. The sequence goes on from OY284416.1 coordinate 114,586,843, forward strand.
GGCGACTAAAACACATTAAAAAAACTTAACCCAAAATCCGCATAATTTATTAGCAAACCTTACTAGTGCCCGTTCCTGGTTTATGCCACCTGGCAAGGTTTACCAAAGTCAATCACAAGCCACGACCCGATTCCAAATAGAATAAATTTGTTGTTTGCCCCCCCGGACGCGGTCAATGGGCGACGTTTCCGTTCACATAACAAAATTCTGCCGCTTATCTGAGGCTGGTTTTGTGATAAAAAAAAAAAAAAAAAACAAAAGGAGAAAAAAAAATTGTAATTAAACCAAACCACAGAGTAATTCCTAGAAACCTAAGCAATCAGTAAAGAAAAAGATAGAAAAGTAACGAAGAATATGCAAAGGGGAAAGAAGAAAGAATAGAGGAAGCGAAACGAAACGTTATCTCGAGAAATTCAATTCGAAGTGAATCGATTGTCGCCGACAACATTACCAAGTCGAGTTGATGAGGTCGTTGCTTATTGCCAAGTTTAAGGCGAGATATAGCGTCTAAGTGGTCGTAGTCCGCGTTACATAATCAAAACAGCATTTGCTAATTATGTATTCATTTAAACCAAAAACAAACAAAAAATATAAACACAAAGAACCCGATCAGAATAGCGTGTTCTAGGGCGTCGTCGTGATCATATTAATACGGATACCAGGTGTATCCGGTTTAGCGACGTCGAGTGCAGTGACGGAGAAATCGAGATAATTGAAGCAGAAACGACCTCCGCGAACGTAACAATCCCGCGACAATAGCAAGCGAAAGCAAATAAGCCCCTTAAAAAAAACCGCAAAGATATTGCAATGCCGCTACCATAAATCACAAGTCTACGACACCGTGACAATAAAACGTCACTCGTTTTAAGACCCACCCATAATTATCCATCCGCATCGTAATGCCACCTCGCGTAACCTACTAAAATCGGAAGGGGGAGACTCAGGACCACGGGTGCATCGTCGTTAAGCTGCTTACAACCTGCTCAAGACAAGAGAAAAAAGAAATGAGAAGATGCCTCAGCCGCAGATAAAACTGCAACCACAATGCCGTGTATGTATATGGTATTCGTATAAACGACCTCCACCGCTCACTATCATCGCGCATTGTGAAATGCTTAGCCCATTATTCGTTCATTCCCAGCGCCACCCCCAAAAAAGCTATCTCCATTCTAACCGAACCGCACTAGCGTCGTCATTACCACCGTGGTTGTTTGCTGTTTCCTTCTTCTCGTCGTCTTCTATGGATTATCCTTCGGTCTATGCTGAAATCTCCCATCTATCTGTGGAACTATGAATCCCATTGGATGATGAGACGAAGATGACTGCTTCAGGTGAATCGTTACTTATTTCTTACCTTCCCCTATCATCCCTCATCTTCCGCGCCTTTGGCTGTCTTGCCTGCGCTGAAGTTATTTGATTTTATTGTGTAATAATAGATGTTTTAAAAATAACCCGAACAACAACGTCAAAGTGTAGAGAAGTCAATGATACAAATAGGACCGAGCCAACAACAAAACGTGTGTAAATATAAAAAGCAGCTTTAGCCATCGAGCCATCGACAATAATTAACGAAAAAAAACAAAATGTGAAAACGAAAAGTAAATTAGCGCACGATAAATATTTTTTTTCTTGCCTTTCCTTTTCTTCTTCATCAATGCGGGTGGACATGTGGACAAAATCATGCCGGGAGTGACGGGGGAAGATTGTTCATTTATTAGCACGGCATAAAAATACATGTAAGACTGTCGGCAAGTCATCGTGGCACCGGCACCTAGGGTGGTGGGCGAAACACAACAACAGAACATCCTCTCCAATGTGGTTCATGCTTGTGTGCAGATGATTAACCTCTTTATCACGTTGCCGGGCGTGGGAGTCTTCAGAGAATGTGCATATTATATACGAGTGAGTACAAGGAGGAAATAAAAATAGCCAAATGTGGACAAGGTTGAAACCTTTAATGCTCTGATTCATTTCCTCGGCGACGGACAAAGATCAGTTTTTGTTTTTTGCGTGCAAACGTTCTCGTGTTTTCTCACTGTACGTAGACCCCCGTGGACGCGGGGGATTTTTAACGACGTTGCAGAATGGTGGTTTACCTTTCTAGGTCTATTGACCCTCCTATTAGACAGGTAATCCCATTTCCATAGGATGGGAGGTAAGCGCGTTGTTGAAATCACCAACCGCCTATCGTGCTATTTTCTCCAGTATCGATCGTGCAATGATCTCTGACGGAACTACTAACCACAGGCCAGCGCGGGAGCCTGGCTTGGAGCCACAGTCGGTGCTGAGAATGTGGAAAAACCACTTCCACAGACTGTATAACGGCGATGATAGTCAACACTGGATGAAGACGAAAGACAATTCGTTCACCCGACTTAGACGAGGTTAAGAGAGTGATATAGAAGCTGATCTCGGACTGCCTTTTAAAGTAGCTGGAGATAAGTTGAGTGGGATGATGCACCAACTTATCTGTAAGATTAGTCTGAGCTAAGTATGTCTAATGAATGGAATTTCAGTATTGTTTACCTGGTCCATAAGGAAAGTATTCTCATATGGGCAATGTCTCTATGATTTTTTAAGGGTTTGGTTTTTCATTGTCAAAATAAAAGACAGCAAAATTTCAAAAGTGTATACAATTTTTATATGAGTTGATAAATCCATGCTTGCCATTTGGTTTTTAGAAATTATTTTGTACAAATATTGTAAAGATTACGTCCGTACGGAAAATCCGTTTTGAGTCACCTTTTCGAGCAAATTGCCTCGTTAACAACATTATTAATGTTATCTTATTGGATCATTGGCATAGACCGCTGATTTGACGTATTCCTATAAAAGTAGTCTAAAGGGGTCAAATCCACGGTGAATTGGCCGGCTATCACCGATCCAAAACGAGACATAAATGGCTCACCAGACCCATTTCTCAATTGGTCTATCGATTAGTTTACTGTGTACCATGCAGCGCTTTCTTGCTGTCAACCAGGTTTAATTCGTGCATTTTGGGCAAAAAAAGTTCAAAACCAGTTAACGATAGCCGCCATTGACGGTAATGTTCTCCTCACGGTAATCTTTGACCGTATTCTTGGTTCTTAGAACCGTATTCTTGGTTCTATGATTCCACCGGACCATAAACCGCACCAAGTAGTGCATTTTCCTGGATTCATTGGCAGTCCGTGCGTTGCTTGAGTTTGTTCATTGAACTAAATACGGATGGTTTGTTTACTAACATACCACTTCAACCAGAATTGAGCTTTGTGGCTGAAGGAAATTTTTTGATAAAGAAGCGGATTATTCGACGCTATTAGTCGTTAGGCTTCAGTTCTTGCACGAGCTGTATTTTGTAAGGTTTTACATCAGGAACCTTGCGTAGAGTCTTCCACCTAGTCGAGTAACATAATACAACTGCTCCGAACGGAGACGAATGAATAAAACACTGTCGGAAGCAGCAGCAACGTTTTCTTCTACTCTATGCAACTACTAAAATGGCTAGATCATCACTATAAAATGGCAATGCTAATTGAGCGTGCTTGAGTTTGACACTTGTCACAAATAACGGGTTAGCTGTCAAAAATAAAACATTGAAAAACTAAACAACAAAGAAATCACCATTTATAAAGGTTGTTTTTTAAGGTCAGCACTTCCATGTTTATCTGTCAAACCAACTGTCAGTATTACTTTTATTCAGTAAGATTTTTAATTTTATCGCGATGACACACACGTTTCAAAACTTTTTCCAAAATGATGGTTCTGTGCATCAAACTTATAGGGCACCGACACAGGAACCTTGCGTCTACGTTGTGGTGAATTTTGCATTAAGATTTTCAGCGCTGAAGCTCGTTTTTAACTTAATAGCCTAACCAAGACTGAATTTCAATTTTTTTCGCGAAATAGTTGCCACGTTATGGTTAATTAGTGTCACTATCGGGACATGTTTGAAGACTACTTTTGGACAGAATTTTTTTTTTATAATTCGTGCAGGTTCAAGAGTGTATGCTCTTATGGTGTTTGTCACACAACCTGAACGGGGTGCAGATGGTTTGTGTCGGAGGTGTTCGTTCACTACTTTTCGGGGGTGGTAGTCCTAGATAGAATTTGAGAGGTTCGACTGATTTTTTCGTTGGTTGTAGTTCACAGTAACTTTTTTGTTTCCATGTTATATTGGAAATGCACACACAGAGTATGCATTTTTGAAATGATCTTATGCTGCGAGTGTTAATGCCTTCGTCAGCACTTTTTGATCATCTCTCATTCACAACTGATGTTGTTGCACAGTTTTTCCGTGTAGGAATTGTTCTTGACTATGGACGGACTTAAACTACAGACCTTCGGCTCAACAGTCGGTGATGATTACCATTGCATCACGACCACCCCCCCAGAATTGGATCAACTTGACATCAGCGATATGTGGTTCCAAGAAGATAGAGCCATATGCTCACAGCTAGTCGAACAAATGATCTATTATAGGGAAGTTCGGCAATCGTGTAAACTCGAGAAACAGTGACCTCGCTCATGCGACTTAACGTCGTTGAATGGAGTTTATGGGATTTATGGGTTTACGTTAAGTTGTTAGCTTATGCTTAACAAGCCGACAACGTTAGAAGAGTTCAGGAACAGTATCGAAGAAATTGCTCGCGGTGAATCAAGTACGAAATTGTTATGTCCTCGTTGAAAAAACCGGTACAGCCAAGATCTGTGCGGGCTATACAGCGACGTCTAATCTAAAGGGTGACGAAGCAGAAAACGATTGTATATAAAGTGGTGCACCCAGGTGGAAAGTGACTTCAACCAATTGGGCGCGCGGCCCGGAACCAGCTAACAAATGGCCGTACAGGCTGGAGATGCTTATTGGTTCTAGCCCAGGTTCATCACGAACTATAGTGCCATCAAAATAAGTAAATAAGTAATCAGTAGGTTAATTTCGTGGGGGCAATCACCCCCATTTATTGAGCTTAATTCAAGCTAAACTTAATCCAACTTAATAACTAATGAGAACGGGTGAGGGGGGCGCGATCATGGGAAACTAAGACTGGAAGGAGGGAAGGCAATTTTAGGCATGGAGTGCTGAGGTTGAAATCGAAGTTAATATTCGAATTAAAACTTGCCAGCATATGCGAAATAGGTTCATTGGAGCTGTATGAGGTACGGGGAGTGGACAGATAAAAGAGACCAGGATTGCGTATTCCGAGGGCTAATGCCAAGAGATATGGAGTTATAAAGAGTGGAGCAAGCAATGGTAATGGAGTCTATGACTAAGAGGATGTCAGATACCCTTCTTCTTTCCTCCAACGTACTCAAGTTGATTAGTTTAAGACGGTCTTGATAGGGCGGTAAGAATAAAGGATTGTTTCAGGGCAGACCTCGAAGAGCGAAACGTAGGAACCGACGTTGGATGCTTTCGATTCTAGATATGTGGATTTGTTGATAAGGGGACATCAATTAAGATGCGTATTCGAGAAGGGGGCGAATAAAGACAATATAGAGGGATCGAGTCACGTAGGGATTGGAGAATTCTTTAGACCAACGCTTCACGAAGTCGAGTGCAGAGTTGGCTTTAAGAATTATTTCGTCGATATGTGCGCAAAAATTTAGCTCTCGCTATGTCACATAGTATGCCAAGATGGCGGTTAATCTAAACGTGAAAAGATAATTGATTGACATTTGGAAATGTTAAGTTCCAAACAATTTTTGAACCATCAAATGGAAAAGCTGTTGAGATCCGATTGAATAAGGGAAGAATCTTGTTGCGAGGAAATGGTCTTGAGGAACTTGGAGTCGTCGGCGTACAGTGAGAGGTGGGAATGTTTGATGACAAACTCAATGTCATTAATGGTAAGAATAAAAAGAAGTCGACCTAGGTGGCTGCCTTGGGGAACGCCGGAAGAAGCTAAGAAGGGGTTGGAAAAGGCAGATCTAAAACAAAGACTGTAGTAACGGTTTTTTAAATAAGAATATACCCACTTCAACGCAGTAGGTTCAAAGCCAAGACAAGACTGTTTGAAGAGTATTAGTTTGTGGGAGATTTTGGCGAAGGCTTTACTGAAATCAGTTGAAATGACGTCGACCTCATTTCCATTTTCTAATGCTGAGAGGGTGAAGGACACAAATTCGACAAGGTTTGTGGTTGTAGACCTGGAGGGGATGAGAGATTTGCAGTGAAAACTTAGAGTGTCATACAAGCTACTTTAGAACAATTTGGCTATGTGGACAGTTGGGTAATGGGGCGGTCATCATTCTTTGGATCTTTTTTGTGAACAGGAGTTATAAAAGCGGTTCTCCATATCTGGGGAAATTCTCTAAGGGACAGCGGTTGAAATATTTTTGATATCGGACACATCTCACATTCGGTGAGATATGCCATCAAATCATCAGTGGACCAGTTGCTGCGGAAATCGTACTGCCGGTCATTAAGAAGTTTCCGCATTTCAAGATATTTCATAAGCTGACAATTTTTCAGCGTTTCCATGACTTTAGAAAGAAGGGTCGTTAGCGCTATGGGTCCGTACTAGGTCGGCGACGAAGGTTCGCCCTTCTTAGGAACGGGCTGTACAAATGCTGTTTTCCATCTACTCAGAGACCAGAAGAGTAGGAAAGGTGAAAAAGCTTACCAGCGTAGAAGGAATACCGTCAGGGCCAGCGGATTTGTGCACGTTGATATCCTTAAGTATTTTTGCAACTGTACGAGTGCGAAGATTCTACGCTCTCAAGTACAGGCGTTAAGCTGACTGCAATATGTGCGGCTAGCAGATTGGCTTTGTCTGAAGAGCTGAAAGCTGGGATGTCATTGTAAATGAGCGTAGGAATAAGGACGAAGAAAATTTTTTTATGTTTTTCACAAATGATCATTAGTTTTTGCTGTCTTTGGTACAATTTAGCACTTTTTGCCTCAACTTTTGGTCATGGGAGGATTTGGCACGTCGAATCAATGCATTAGTAATTTCTGGCTCGTTTAAACTTATTCTCCGTCCGTTCCAATTGGCTTTCTCATAGAGCCATATTTTCGACCAATTCAAAAGGGGTCCGTCCGAAACGAAACGGCTAACCTAGCAGTGGGTGGACAGCGTGTTTTAGGATGCGAAAGGAACCCTGCCAATTAATTCCCTAGCAAAAGGTAGTACAATTACAGGCGAATATTACTTCAACCCTAGTAAACGAATGGATGTCATAATTTGCGAGAGGTCCGGCTTTCATCAGCACAGCGTACCTGCACACAAGGGTACGTTGGTTATGGGAAAACTGCAGGATGTGGGGAACGATTTTCTGAAAACGCTTCGCATCCAATATAGAAGTTGGGAGGGCCCTAGATGAATATTTTCACAGCCTTCCAGACTCTCACTTCAGGAAGGAATACTGGTGTTGGAGAAGCGCATTTTTCATCATGTTTTAATAGACACCTTACCTTCTGAGTTATCTATGCTTGCGAAACGACGACGAATAGAAAAAATACGCATGAAAACATGTCCGACGAATATGGAGTGTAGCAGCATCAATACAATTTTGTGGTACAAAATCAACATTTTTTCCCGCCATAAATCTGGGCGTGAACTTCTTCGGAATAGGTACTTCACACGAAAGCGTTGGTGAATGAATAAAACTAAAAAAAAAAAAAAAAACAGTGAACGTGTTCAGTGGCACTTGCAGAAGGTTGCGCCTGTTAAGAGATAGTTCAATAGCTCTTCAGCATTCTAGGTTTTATTAAGCTCATTTCGAGCAACTATCGTTCGAAGCTGTTTTTGTTCGAAATTCAAAAGTTTTGAAACCAACTTTTTTGCCTCAAGTTTCGTACCCAAATCCTCCCAGAGACTGAAATGCCAACATCTGCAGGGACAATATCTCTGATAGTGATTTGGCGATCTTTATAATCATCCCACTGGCTGGTGACGTGTTGCGACTTCAATGGGACTAGCTATCATCAATCAAAAAAATGCTTAGGAAACGCAACATTTAAGATTTCTATATTTTTCAGAGAAATAGAGCCGATGTCCATATGTAAGTCACCCATATTGTGTGTGATTCGCGGGTAAGGTAGGTAATGAACCTATACTATGATTTTTTTTCAGCACCCCGATGAGTAAAAACACCGCGAAAAGTGAGCTCAATGACCTGCTGTTGTCGGATTCCAACACCGTGTCATCGGCGTTAGAAGCATAAACACCAAATTTTTATCTTAAAGCCCTCTTGCTGCACTTGACCGCATGCACTAATCCTTATAGCAATATTGTATGGCAATTCTCTAATCTGTTTTGTAAACAAGTAAATATTTGGACGAATATAACTGACGAAATCACCAAATTCCCGTACTTTTTGTACTCGAAGTATAAGATCACTTCAAAATGCGTACTTTGTATATGCATTTTCTATATAAAACCTTAATGGCATGGGAAAAAAAGTTACTGTGAACTACAACCAACGCAGGAAATTCAGCCTATTTAGGACAACCACCCCCGGAAGAGTGGTGAACGAACATCTTCGGCACAAACCATCTGCACCCCGTTCAGGTTGTGTGACAAACAACCTAAGACACTCATGAACCATTTTGGACACAAGGGCTTGAGTAACCTTCTACAGCGGCAATGGTGGTAAATAATAATGCGAATAGCGCCTACTTCTTTTTCAACGTGAATGCCCTCCTCTCTAAGCCATCAATCATCATTTGTGGTGCTTAAATGTGTTTTACTAAGAACTCGAGACAGTACTTATGACACGACAGAATCAAATTTGAAGTAAAGATATGGACGCCCACTACGCATTCAAGGATCATATCGTAACTCGGTGACTTATGGCTGAGTTCAGGGTAAATAAGTGCTAGTCGAGGAGTTTGATCACAACATTCGATTTCACAGCCGTATAGCTTCTAATTTCGAACATCAGATCTCCAAAGAACCTCCGGATTAAGCCCAAACATATCAACCAAATCCCTTTTACTTGTAAAACGCAAACGGCGTTCCAACCAAAACCCTCATATCCCTCTCCTGTACATCAACCGATGACATAATAATCGCATGTAAGTACCAAGTACATCGCACATTCCGAGCTCATCGGAGCGTCAAGTGGAAAAACCAACGCAAACAGTTTTTTTTGCTTTTTTATGTACTCCCAAGCAATTTCTTGTGAAGTTCTGTTTAAAAATATTCAATCGCCTCCGACTCCTCGCAATGAGAATAATTTGATTGTGGCCGTAGCACATCACGAGTTAAAGGGCTATTGAGCCGGATCTATCCAGCTACAAGCATGAACAAGCGACTAGACACACCGCTTTACGTCAGAAAAGCAACGAGGAAAACAAAAAAGAAGCGAATGAGTGCGTATCTGTCAGGTATTCAATTCCTGATGTAAACGACGGTAAAGCAGTAACCGCAAACTCCCGGGCGGGGGGAGTACACTTTTGCTTTCTATCCATACCTAGGCCACGTTTCTCACCTTTTTCTGCGGCCTCTTCTCTTTAACTCAATTATGAGTGAAGAAATAACGATTTTTCAGACAGCAAAAAAGAATCAAAATTCCCAAAAAGGGGACAGTGGGTGCTGGTGTAGATGAGTCGCTGTTTTCATGCCAGTTTCACTTTCATGCGGGCAAGCACACGATACATGTACTCTCGTCGCGTACAGCAGTGACTTGGTAATCGAATTAATTCGATAACGATGTTTCGATGTCTACTCGTTCAATCCATCGAACCCAGGTGACAATGACAGATTAAAAGATTAACTTGTTCAACTGTCACCGTCCATGAAGTGACACTTTCTATGGCTAGTAACAGCGGCTAACATGCCAATGGGCATGTTCGTTTAGTTACTCGCACGAATCACATCAAATCATTATTTAACAGTAGAAATCCTAGTCGATGCCGACGACTTATTTGGAAGACGTGAAACGTGAAAGGTAACAAATGGAGAAAATGGTATCTAGGGCATGAAGTGAAGAAACGCGGTTAATGATCAATCTATTCTTGCTTGACCGCTTGACTCGACACTCTCATCAGAAGCTACTCACACGTCAGTCAATGCAAGCAAACTAGAATCAAGTGTTTGGTTATCAACTGTTGCACAACAACAAATAGTCATCGGTTTCTGGGTATACACGAATATGATGGCCACGAAGTAAAAAAAAAAAAAATCGATAATGCCAGCCGTAGATGATGACTGACATGGTAATGTGGGGATAGGACTGTGCCTTTCACTTTCCTACAGACGGGAAAATGCGGAAACCACTTGGTTAATTGCTGTTATTACGATGTTGTGATGTTATGACGCATCGTTGAGGAAGTTTATGCGATTGCTGTCATCGATAGCGTTTAGGAGCAATATTGGCGAAAGGAGGATGACTTCCATGAAATTTGTTTAAGTGCTCGAATCCATTTTTGGCATTTAGCAATATTATTCATTCCGAAAATGCCCCTTCACTGCATGGGGTCTTGGGAAGTGTTCAATTTATGGTAATTTAAACGTCGATAAAAGCAACTTCCATAGAAATCCATTCGTTCTATATTCAACTGAAAATTACATACTCCTCATAATCCGCTCTACGGACGTAGGCTTTGCGCATTAACCGACTATTATGCAAACCCAAGGTCACATGCGAAGGTAGAGAGGATGATTTATTATCTTGCGCAATGTCTTTTGGATGACTGAACTGATTTTACCACAAAAAAAAAAAAAAACCATTTCAAGATTTTTAAGATACCCATAAATCAAACTTTATGGGAGTAAGTTTAAGAGGTTGTGCAGTAGGATTGGGTAAAACGGCAATAAGGTGATTGGCTTAAAGCAAAGGAAGAAAACCAGAAGTATGAATCAATATGTGCTAACTAATGAGAATTGATTGGCTCGTGGACAAAGTATTTTTCTGCTTTAAAACAATCACTCATTTCGTGAACAGAGCCCAGACAATGCATTCGGTATAATGAGTGCATCCCATCACCCCTCATTTATCACTGCCTTTCACTGTAATTACCACCATCAAACGAAGCTTATCGACGATTGACTATAACTACCACGATTATAAATAAACAAACTCGATTGCAACATTGAATAGATGCGATTATCTTTCCTTCGTCTCTCACGAGCCGATAAGTCAACGAAGACCTACACCACCCGACTCTTATCACTGATTTCTTAAAATACTACGAATACACGCGAGTACGTACGAGTATTACTGCAATCATCTCGAAGGAATGGACGTATTTAAGATAATGTGATCGCAATAGAATGCATGACAGCTGGGTCTTTTCTGTTTTCTGAGAAAAGCTTGGTTTTCGTTAGAAGATATGTTAGTTTGACTGGTGAATGAAAAATGAAAAATTCAAACAGCCATTCTTGATTTTCATCAAGTCGCACGTCGCATGACTCATGGATTCCACAGACTTGACAATTCCCTACAGCTTACGTGAATTAGTTATACATACTACATGGTACACTCTCTAACGTGGCAGTGTAAACTCCAACGAAGCCAAGTTAGTTGACAGTTCGCTTCATGGAATACATACGTAATATAAGGCGTGAAAAGGTGTGTAAAATGTATTCAATGACCCAATTAACATAAAACAAACACAAACTATAAAGGAATTAAAGTGATCTGAAGAATTTTAATGAGGCGCTCGATGTATACTCTGCGGGAAAGCAGAGAATCATTCAGTTCAGTAGACCTCAATCGAATTTTTGGAGTAGTGTTCTAGCTAACAATAGGATTGTGTGATTCACAATAAACATACGCGGTCACATAACTAAAAAGAACTAAATCGCAATTTGAAGTATTTCGCATGTTTTGATCTATTAAGATATTTAATTGCCACTTTTTCAAAGCATCTGGGAATTCTGAACACTAGAAAAACAGTTTTAACAACATTACGAGTATTAGATAAAAGTGAACACCGCTTTACAACTGAACGCGTTCACTACGAAAATGGTGTTCGAGACATTCGTTCTATTTGACGTTCACTACGGTTCATATATTTTATTTGAAATGTTGACAGAAAGCACATCTGTCATCTAACTCTCCAATTGAAAATTCTTGTAGTGAGTCCAGGTCTCCAAATTAAAAATGTTGACACATTTCGTTCAAGGAGATGACTTTCCTTCGCTTTGTGTATCTTCAGAACAAATATGGATATTGACCCCGGATAAATATCATTCGACGCATAATTCCATAATGAACAACTGATGTTCATGTTTAAAAGGGCGGTTTGTTTTTTATGAAGGTCTCCATTGTCTGAATCTGTACTTGCTAGAAGAAGGCTGTTTTTTTTCGTCTTTTTCGCTTCTTTTTACAATTTGGAGCTTTATTTCCGAAGAAAGCTACAACTTTTTCCCCTCTTGTTGGCAGCGTTGAAAACATTGTATTAGGAGCGCAACTAAGTTCTCGCTGTTTTTTTTTTTGATGAAAATGCAACTTTATTGTGAAAAAAACGGTTACAAATGAATTAATCAAAGTATTGCCCATCGCTAGCGATAACTTTTTTCCATCTTTCTGGCAGAGCTCGCATACCGTCACGGTAGAAGTGTTCGTCTGTTGAGACTATCCACGAATCAACACATTTTGAGATGTCTTCATGTGAAAGGAACTGCTGATGAGCCAGACCATGTGCCATCGAACGGAACAAGTGATAATCGGACGGCGCAATATCTGGGGAATATGGCGGTTGGGGTACGACTTCCCATTTGAGAGTTTTTAAGTGGGTTTTAACGGATTTGGCAACGTGAGGCCGAGCGTTATCATACTGTAGAATCACTTTTTCGTGCCTCTGGTCGTATCTATTTCTCAATCGCATCAATTGAGTTCGATACCGTTCCCCAGTGATGGTTTCGTTTGGTTTCAACCAACGACGTAGGAACATGACCGGGCTGTCGCCATGATTTTTTTCTGTTTGCGTTGCTGTAATGAACGCTTCCTTTTTTGCCGCTGGAGCAGTTGTTCGCAGGCGAAAAAACGACGCTCAACGTCATAATCATAAGGAACCCAAGTGGGGAAGTGGTCGTGGTGCAATGGTAATCATCATCGACTGTTGAGCGGAAGGTCTGTAGTTCAAGTCCGTCCATTGTCAAGAACAATTCCTATACGCAAAAATTGTGCAACACCATCAGTTGTCAATGAGAGATGATCAAAAAGTTGCTGACGAAGGCATAACACTCGCAGGATAAGACCACTTCAAAATTCATATTCTATCTTCTTCTTCTTCTTTTCCTTTTTTCTCCGGCGTTGTTATGGTCAGAAGTGTACGACCATAACCTTCCCACTTAACTGCATTCCTACTGGTCCGCTTGTGGGGTCCGCCGGTTTGACCTCAGAAAGTAGCGGCAGGCTTCCCGGTTTGGGATTACTTCATCGCTGAGGCCAATCAAATGCTGGTGTTTTTGCATTTGTTTGCACCAATTGTTTTTCGGCCTGCCTGTTTTGCGTGTTGAAATTGGAATGTTGATTGATAACGCCTTTTGGACGGGGTTCAAAGGATCTCTCCTTTGAACATGGCAATACCAACTGAGTCGGTCGCGCTCTATCTTTCTTGTGATGGTTTCTTTTACGTGGAGGCTTCCTCGGATCTTTGAACTTCTAATTCTGTCACGCTTTGTTACTCCCGCTGTCATGCGAAGCATCTTCATCTCAGCTGCCGTTAATTTGCTCTCATACTTTTTGTGCATTGTCCAGCATTGTGAACCGTATGTGAGCGCCGGACGTACAACTGAAGTGTAGAGTCTTCCTTTCAGCTTAGGTGACATTTTTCGATACCAGAAGATGGCGGAGTTTTCCCGCCACTTCATCCACCCTACGCTTACGCGATGGTTGATGTCGTCATCACAAGTTGCTTCTTTATTAATCATATATCCCAGATATTTAAACTTTTCACACTTGGGAAGCACTCTTCCATTCAAGTAAATGTCTGGAATAGGCTGATGAGGGTCAGAGAACGGGCAGCACAGATACTCTGTCTTCTTTGAACTAATACGATACCCGTGTCCCTCGAAAATGTCCACCCACACATCAAGTGCTCGTTGTAGGGACGCCTGATCATCACTTATAATGGCCCCATCATCAGCAAAGAATAGCTGGTGCACATTGGGGTCCGTCACTTTTCCTTCAAGCAAGCAATCAAGGACTGCTATAAAAAGCAGTGGGCTGAGGACGCTCCCTTGGTGTACACCGACTTTGATTGCGAACTCTTCGGTGACCCCTGCGGTGCATCTTACTCTTGTCGTTGCTCTCTTGTACATGTCCGTGATCACTCGCACGTAGGTTTCTGGAATTCCTTTTTGTCTTAGCGCTACCCATAAAAGATCTCTCAACACCATATGCAAGTCCTTTGAAGAATCACGATGCTTTTCCATCATGACCCTTATACTTTGGATTGCATCTGTTGTTGATTTACCCGAAACAAGCCCGCACTGGTCATCAGATAGTCGTATTATTTTCCGCAGTCGGCTATCTAATACCCGTTCAACGATCTTCATGGTGTGCGACATCAGCTTGACAGAACGGTAGTTATCACAATTTCGCGTATCACCCTTTCCTTTGTGCAATGGAAGAAGATAGCTTTCCCTCCATTGATTAGGCATAGTGTCGCCTCTCGTAAGTTTGGAGATAAGAACCATGAGCCATCTAGACCCGATGTCTCCCATCTTTTTTCCAGAACTCAGAGGGTATCCCGTCCGGCCCAACAGCTTTTCTTTTCTTGGAGTTTTTAACCGCGTACTTTTTCGACTGTGATGTCGCATATTTCGGCATGATTCGGGGCGGCTCTTGGAAAGTACACCCGGGGAAACTATTCGTTCAGAAGTTCCTCGCAATACTGTCGCCATCTGTGGACAATTTTTTCGTCTTCCACAAGGAGTTGGCCTTCAGCATTGTTAATAAACTTTGGGAAACGAATCTCCTGAGCATTTCTTCTTCTCTGGGCGGCTATCTTAAAGATATTTGCTCCTTTGTTCAAATTGTGGTAGCCTGGTTCCTGTCAGACGCGGAGGACGATATTTCTTCCAACTCCTGATAGAGGCCTTCCATGCTTTTCGCTTTGAATTCGGCGCATTTTTTCTTCGCGATACCTTTGCAACATCTATATACCTTTTCACGGCGAGCTTTTTCCTCTCTATTAGTAGAAGAGCACTTTGACCAAGCTTGGAAAGCCATTTTCTTTTCGTGTATCACTGCTTTGGCTTCGTCTGTCCACCACCAGGTTTCTTTTGCGTGTTGGCAGGGGCCTTTAGATGTTCCGAGCAGTGATTTGGCTTTCTCCAGGCCAGATTGTTGTAGGGAATCCCACATGTCTTGTGCTTTGCACTCCTCATTACCGACCTCATCGATAATGGAAGAGAGGCAGTTTTCCATGTTGGTAATAAAAGCTTCGCCTTTTCCTTTATCCAGCTTATACCACTTGATTCTCTCAGACACCTTTGTTTGCTGCTTTGACTTCTTTCTCGCATCCATAAAAAATTCACTCAGGAGGCGACGGTGTTGAGGGGCGATCGCGTCTCCCAGGATCACTTTGCAATCTTTAGCTCGTGGATTCATGAAACTGGATACCAAATAATAGTCTATTTGAGTTTCATTTCCGCCGCTGCTATAAGTGATCAGGTGCCGGCTTTGTTTGACGAACGTGGTATTTAGCACTATAAGACCGTACGACTTGCACATGTTTAGGATACCTTCACCTGAAGAGTTCCTGGTTCCGTATCCCAGCCCTCCGTGTTAGCCTTCATAGTCTTCGCTTGTCTTCCCGACATGTCCGTTTAAATCTCCCCCAACAAACAAAAGCTCTTCCTTTGGGATGATTTTGACAAGGTTGTGGAAATCTAACCAGAATGCATCTTTTTCTTTTTGTTCGCATCGTACTTGAGGGGCATATGCGCTTACGATGTTCCACACCTCACCATGCATCACCAATTTGAGAACCATCAAACGGTCACTGGACTTTGAAATGGTTAAGACGTTGCCAAGTAACTCTGCCGCAAGGATGATGGCGATTCCGTTTTTTCCTTGTTCCAATCCATAGTAAAACATCTTGTAGGCTTTTGTTTTAACGTCCAAGAAACGTGCCCGATTACCGGTGTTTCGTCTCTTGTACGCACAGGATGTCTACTCGCCTTCTAACCATCATTTCTTCAAGCTCATAGCTGCGCCCACTCATGCTTCCAACGTTCCAACTCGCGACTCTTAAGTGTGGCTTACGCCGTTGCATTACTTTGCTATCATTCATACTCTATATGTGCATTTTCAATATAACACCTTAAAGACATGGAAACAAAAGAGTTACTGCGAACTATAGCCAACGTAAATTCAGTCGAATCTCTCAAATCCTATCTAGGACAATCACCCCCGGAGATAAGTGAACGAACATCATCGACACAAACCATCCCTGTCCAGGTTGTGTGACGAGGGTATACTCTTGAACCTGTACGAATTATAAAAAAAAAAAAAGTTCCTTGCTTTTGAATCATTCCCAACGCATGCAATCGCTTGGCGGGTAACTCCTAATACTGAAGCAAGCTCTTTTTACGTTTGCCATGGATTCTCATCGAGCAATGCCTCCAATTCAGCGTCTTCGAAAGTTTTTAGCCTTCCTTCACGCGAACGGTCGCCAACATCAAAATCACTGTCTTTGAAGCGACGGAAACAATCACGGCACATTGTTTCACTTAGACCAGCATCTCCGTAAACTTTTTGGAGTTCTCGATGCGCTTCAGCCGCCGTATTCTTCCAATGAAAGAAGAAAAGCAACACTTCCCGCAAATGACGATTATTTGGCACAAAATCAAATATTTTCACAAAACCAAAATTATATGACGCAAAAACAAAATCACTAATGTGTCTAAGCTTGGTTCATGACGTTTTGGATACGTCAAAATCGACCAGCACTTTCTACTGGAGCCATCTCTTGATAAACAGCGAAAATGTAGCTGCACCTAATACATCCTTTGAGACGATCTACCAATTTCTGACTTGTTCAAAAGATCGGAAGGGTCACTCGACCTAGAGAATACAGGCGCAAACACATCGGAGTAGGTTTTAAGAGCAAAGCAACATATGTCGACTTATATCAGTGCTCGACTAAAATGAATTAGTTGTTTTAAGCGAACTCTTATCATGGTTCCACCCAGTTGCAATATCTCGAAATCCAGACACCATACGCTGTGCTGGTTCCACCAAATACACAGCATAAGCTTCGAATCTTGGTCCGACCGTCGGTGTTGATGCATGTACCTTCATGATCTCTTTAGATCCATTTTCGGTGCCACAACAGAAACTCTTCCATTCCTAGGAGTCAGGTCGTAAAAAAATTCTGTTTGACGTCTCTTAGTTTCAACTCGTACGGCACCCAATTTTCTCGCTTTTGGACTATTCCCGAAGTCGTCAACCGGTGTGAAGTTACGCTCAATGAATTCATTCACAGGTTCGAGTGACGCACAGGTCCGGGCCACTCGCGACAAGTTCATTAACTAATAGAAGCTTCGCCGCAAAATACTATAATAATTCGACACGCCTGTTTAGCGATTTGATGCTGTTTACAGTGAAAACTGTTAAATATTTAATTTAACTTTATTTAACAAACGAAGGAACGCAACGTCTTAATTTTACGAATTTACAAATCACAAATTATCATTACGAGTTCACACATCACAATGATCCGGCCAGACATCGGCCTGCAGTTTCTGAGTGTGGGAATTTTTGAAAATTTTGATTGCCACACTCGCGGATTGTAAGCGTGGGCAGACTGGCTCGACGGGTAATAGCGAACTGTATCAACTGTACCGAAATCAATAGAGCAGCCAATGGGAAATCTGCCTATTGAAAGGGCCAATCCAACGCGGCCTTTTACTACACTGGGGTTGATTATTGTGGACCGATTAAAACTCACTACAAGATTAGAGGTAAGACTCCAAGAAAGTCTTATCTAGCAGTATTCGTATGTTTCACAACAAAGGCTATACATCTCGAGTTAGTTGGAGTCTTAACTGCGGAAGCCTTCATCAACTGTTTGAAAAGATTTACAGGCAGAAGAGGGGTTTGTCATACCATATTTTGTGATAACGCGACGAACTTCCTTGGCGCTAAAAACCAACTTATGGAATTAAAGAATGTTCAGTTCTGAAAGTCTCCAGTCTGCAATCAGCTCAGCATGTTCACGAGAGGGAATAAATTGGAAACATACCTCGCCTCGATCGCCTCATTTTGGAGGCTTGTGGGAAGCAGCTGTAAAGTCAGCAAAGAAATTATTAGTTCGTCATCTTGGAGGAGCCTCACTGACTGCCAACGGCCGTCGTTCAAATCGAGGCGATTTTGAACTCGCGACCTCTCACTCTAATGTCCTCCGATCCAAATGACCTCGAAGCACTCACGCCTGGTCACTTCCTAATCGGTTCACCGTTCACAGCAATTCCAGAACGTGATCTTACTGACCGAAACTTGAGCAGCCTGGATAAGTTCCGCCAAATTCAGCATATATCTCAACACTTCTGGAGAAGATCTAATGAATGGATGAAATGGAAAATTCAGTCGCAGAATCTGTCACCCGGCATTATGGTAATCATCAAAGAAACCAATCTTCCGCTAAGGTGGAAGCTGGGACGTGTTGTTGAGGTCTACATGGGAAATGATGGTATTGTACGAGTAGCTAATGTAAAAACAGAAGCCGGCACATATCAAAGGGCAGTATACAATATTTGCCCTCTACCAATAGAGGAAGGAAGTGATGAAGAAAAGGGAAAGGAAACGAGTCAAAGGAAGCAAAGCTCCCCCACCGAAAGCTTAGAAACAGCCAATTTGCAAAAAGAAGCCTACTATCAACACTTCTTCTAGTGCTGTGTGTTCTGCCTCCTTCAATGGCTCTTACCAACGACCAAAAAAAAAATTACACCGCTTGATGATGCCGTGGATATATATTCTGAAGATATGGGACGCATTGACACAATAAAAAGGTTTTGGAGCATATATGTCTACTACAACTTAACGACTTACTGGCAAGAATTGACGCAAATAAAATCTTATCTCAATGACATTGAGAAGCGATAAATAGGGCGCACCAATAATTGAGGCATTTAAACACAGACTAAGAGCGATTAAAGAGAACAATCATCTCATTCATAGCTTTCACGCTTCAAGCCATAAAAGTAATAGAGTTGCTAGATCACCATATGACTTCATGGGAAGTTTGGCACACAGTTTATTCGGAATTCTTGACCATAATGATGCGGTTGACATTCAGAAACAAATCGATACTGTGAGCCAAAATGAACAGCATCTGGCGAAACTCTTGCAAAACCAAGGCTCCATTGCCGATTCCACATCTTATATACTAAGACGGAATACGCAGGAGATAAGTACATAATTCCGAGCCCTTAACCAGTACCTAGCAAAGGCTGTAAATGCTATCGATAAAAAACAGGAGGCTACTGATCTTATGCAAAACTTGGCAACTTTAATCTCTTATTTGATACTATTTATCACAAATTTCGAACGGATTCAAGACGATTTACTTGATGTGATATTGAATCTAAACCATGCTAAAATAAGTCCGCAATTGATACCAAATCACTAATGTGTATGTTATAGAATGGCCTCAGTGAAGGGTCGAAGTCTTAACGAATCCATCGTATTCGAAGTTCTCCTACCATTGACTGACAGTCAGGACTTCCAACTATTGCATCTAATAACAGTGCCCATACTCCAAAAGGCTTCAAGCTACTTGGTCGAAACTTCGTCACGTTGGCAAGGTACAATTTTGTTGCATTGACGCAATATGAGTTCCCATCTTGTAAGGCGCTGAGGTCTAAGAACTTCTTATGTGCTCAGGTCTTTTCAACACGAATTCAGCAGGGATCTTCAAATGCTTGTGAGATGACACTACTGAACCATGAAGAAAAGGCGTTAACCAATTGCACTCTGAAGGAGACACCAGCTAGGTCGATGGGTGGGATTCAAGTATTCTAACAGTTGGATTTTTTAATTTTTAAGATGATGATGATGATGATATCCACGACTACCACCACTGGGTTGGCTTATCTTCTGTTGGCTGGCATGATTGGGATCAAAAGTCGATATTTTCCCGTACAAAAAAAAACATATAGCGTCTAAGCTGTCCCTGTTGCCCAAGCTTACCATCTAATCTGACATTTCCCATCAGCCAGTGTACCATTTTTCTATAGCATTTTTTATCTGCGGTCCCCTAAGTAGAAGAAGAGTTTGAAGGTGTTCCCATGGACGATAAGCGAATTATAGCGCCGCCTAGTCCAACCAACTTAAGGAGATTGCACTTCAAACCCCAGGGACGATGAAATTCCCACTGTAATTAGAGACAGTTTGTTAGGCTTAGCCTAACTGAGGTAAGGAATTTAGATGTGATACAGCGGTAAATGCGGTCACCAAGCAAAGACACTGGGATGTTACACCCTTTACTCCAAAGACCAAATATTATGACATCATCGGTTAGATAATGCGTGGTGTGACTTGAGCTGCAAAGAGCTTATAAGAAAGTTAAACTTTTCAACATATAAGACCAATGCTTCGGAGCAATATCGAAGGAAGTAAGCCGAAAATGACTGAGCACACATATTCGGCGTCTTAAAGTTCAGTTGGAAAGAAAGCTGAAGCACAAACTCCTTCAATCTAAAGAGTAGCAAAGGTCATTCACTAAACATTTAGCCACGTCGTCCATACCCACGATCATTCACGATGGCTTACCAGCTGCCTAGGTATCAATTTGTGCTTTTTCCCTGCCTATATTAGAGTGCGTGAATGGAACGGACTCATTTTCGCACTCGTATAGTTGCAAGATTTTTGAATCCGCTGTTGTGCCAATTCTGACAAAATTACTTGGTAGGCTTTCCAACCTATCCAACTCATATGAGGTCTTACCGAGAAGATGTAAAACAGCATTTGTCCATTCTGTCCCTTAAAAGGAGAATCCACTTCCCCTTCAAAGATTATGAAAACACTGATAAACACTCGCAGCATAAGATCATTTCGAAATTCATACTCTGTATGTGCATTTCCAATATAACACCTTAATGACAAGGAAACGAAAGAGTTACTGAGAACTACAACCAACCGGCAAACTCTCAAATCATCTCAAGGACAACCACCCCCGGAGAGTATTGAACGAACATCTTCGACACAAACCATCTCCACCCCGTCCAGGTTGTGTGACAAACACCATAAGATCGATAGTATGGTTTTCGTAGCAACAAATCTACAGGTGATGGTGGCATATCTCATCGAGGTGCAACCATTCTACCAAGGGAGTGAGAGCAAAATTGTTGTCCTCGTTATTTCGAAAGCATTTAATAGCGATGGACATGACTAAGCCAGCTTCTTTGGCAGCACTTAGAATCCCTTGGTGGTACCTTTGAATGGGAATTGGGAGAATGTCGTGATGCCTTTTTGTGTCAGTTTGCCAGTCACCTTGAAGGAACTTAGACAGAGTGTCTTGTCGTGATGTAATTTCCAATTTCCGGCAATAGCCGGTCTCTCTTCAGTCTTCTAAGTTCTTATAGATAAAAAACTACATTCACTTAGTAACAAATTCTCAGTAGGCCCCCCCCGACAAATCGACGGCCGTCTAACGAGGGGCTATAGAATATACTGCAGTTTGTTTTTTCCTTGAATACTAAAAGAACCATGCCCAGCGTCTTCTTAACCGATTTTCACAATGTTCAATCGTTCCATGCACTCGCTCGGCAGGAGTCCACTTAAAACTCAACCTTGCTTGAACGAATGCTCGCATGCGACGAATGCTTGACGCGTTTTGAAGCTTACATCCCCTACCCTATCTGCGTGTACTGGTGTTCGCGTCTGCCTTCAGGCTTAGAACCTGAGAACCAAATGTAGAAATCCTTCAAAATTCGGTTTTCCTTCTAAGTATGACCAATGTCCATCAACTTTTTCCCTAATCCCTTCCCTTCAAATCTTTCGCCCAAAACAAAAAGGTGGAACATGACCCCAAGGACGGCATTCAATTACAAGAGAAGGCTCCAACGAGCTAGATGGAGAGAGGCCGTCAACTGAAAATATCAAGCAATAAACGGCTTTATTTTCGTGTTTTTTTCGCTGTTTGGTTTTCCAATGTTATATATCTAAAAGCTTGTGCGTGATTCATGACATGAGTCAAAGTCAAGCACGCTCAGATAGCGTTGCCATTTCATCATGATAAGACTCATACCTTAACAACACTCACAAATTATTGAATTTTATTATTCAAATTCGTGATCTGTGAAAAATGTTTTTCTAAAACCTCGACCATTTTAGAGTCGTCATAATCGATCTACAGAGCAAGTAATCCAATTTCACACTATTGAAAAATAAGTCACCTCCGAATACCGAGTGCTTGTGGAGGAAAATATTGCTGCTGTATCCACCAGTGTTAATGAAAACCATGTTCTGTCTATTCGTTGCCGTTACCGTCATTGGCGCTGCCTATAGTTCAATGATTTCGAACTTTTTTTCTGCCCAAAATACATGAGCTTAACCTGGTCGACATGTGGTTTCAGCAAGACAATGCTACACGCCATACAGCACGCAAATCAACGGACCAATTGAGTAGAGTTCGATGAGCAATTTATAGTTTTGGACCGTTGAATTGACCGGCTAGATCGTGCGATTTAATGCCTTTAGACTGTTTTTACGGGAATACTTCAAATCGCTGATCTATGCCGCGAAGCCTGTATTAACTGCAGCTTTGAAAGACCACATTACCGGTTTTATTAGCGAGACACCACGTACTCTGACTGACCACTTACAACGTAGTCGCAATCACCATTTTCACGATTTAATCTTTAGAAAGTAAATGGCAAGCATTGATTTATCAACTCAAATAACGTTTTTATATAAATTTGCAATTTTCTTATTATATTTTTGACAATTAAAAACCAATCGATTGAAAAATCAAATTTCATAATAAAACTGCTCTGAATGCCCTATTTATCATCTCTTTGAACCACATCCACCCAACCGGGGAACACCAACTGTTCTGTCGAATTTAACATAACAAACTGACTTAACCTGTAAAAGGGTGCCCTGTCACAGAAGTTGATACTCGTATTTGAGTTTCCAACGCCAATCGTCCCCGGTTCAAAGGCCGTAACGACTAAGTCATCGAAATTATATTTTCCTGGTCTAACCCCAGGTCGTATATAGGGTGCGCCATCTCATATGGGTCGATGTAAACTTCGAATAACTTCAACAATTGTCAACCGATTTTCATATGTCATATCATTTTGGAAACGTCAATTCAGTACAATTTTAACCATGAATCGCTTCACACCAAAAGAACTCGCGGAAATAGTTTAATGTTCATTAAAAATAAACGCTCGATTGTGCTAACTCAACGTACGTATCGTGCAAAATATCGTTATGGTGTTGCGGCCAAAAAAGATATAATTCGTCGTTGGGCTCGAATTTTTTTCAATTTGGTTCTGTGGCAAGCCCTCGTGAGCAACCTAGGCAACGGCCGCGGCGTTCAAACTCATCTATTCAGTCTGTGATCGCCAGTGTTCAAGAAGACCCAAGTTTGTCATATCGGCGCCGTTCGCAGCAGTGAGGCATCAGTGGGACCACTTTGCGGAGAATTTTAAAGGAATTCCATACAAAGTGCATATAGTTAACTCAAAGAATTTTGATACAAGCTGAGCTACGGCGCTTGCCATACGCACAAAATATCGTTGCAATGATTAATACTGAGCCGGAGTTCTGGCAGCAAATTTTGATGACCAATGAGGCACATTTTACACTCTCTGGCTCAGTTAATAAACAAAATTGTCGCTTCTGGGGCACCGAAAATCCTCACATTATTCACCAAGAGCCGATATATGATCAAAAAAGTTACTGTTTGGACCGGTGTATGCGCTAAAACCATCATTGGACCGTACTTCTTCAAAGTTGGCGATACAATGGATGGCGATCGATATCGGTGGATGTTGGCCCATTATGTGGTCCCGGAAATGCGTAAAAAAGGCTTATTTCACTTTTGGTTTCAACAAGACGACGCGACATGCCATATTGCGGACAAAACAATGAACCTTTTGCGTAAAAAATTCCCTGGAAGATTGGTGTCAAAAAAGGGCGATATTGACTGGCCTCCGAGATCGCCGGATTTGACTTCTCCAGACTTTATTGTTTGGGGATACTTGAAAAGCAAGGTGCATGCTAACGGCCCGAAGACAATAGAACAGCTCAAAAGAAACATTCGTGCGGAAATCGCAGAAATTTCGACCGAAATGCTCGAAAATGTCGTGGAGAATGCGCGAAAATGAGCCCATTTTTGCATCGGCAATAAAGGCGGTCATTTAATTGATATTGTTTTCAAAAATTAATCAAAATAAATTGTAAAGGTCTAAATTGAATAAAAGTTTTTGAATTTCCAAAATCAGTTGACAATTGTTGAAGTTACTCGAAGTTTACATCGACCCATATGAGATGGCGCACGCTGTATAAGGTGGCCCATCTAGTGGTTTTTTTTTAAATCACAGGTTATTTTGACACTGACAGCTGTTTCACGGTCGAAATCTTGACAGAAAGTCAGTATTATAAACCCGCGGGACGAAATGAGTCGGTTTACGCTTGAACAACGTTGGGAAATATTAAAAAGCAAAGGCTGTGTAGCCCAAGCAGTGCGTTTTTTAAAAAGAAGTTTTGGCCGAAATGAAGCACCCACCGCGGCTGTTGTACACTAGTTTGTGCAAAAAGTTCGTCAGACTTGTATGCTAGTGAACTACATTCATGGTCCACGTCGCCGTACGGTGCGCAGAGATGAGAATGTTGCTGCTGTGGCCGAGAGTGTGAGACTCAGTTCACAAACATCAACTCACCATCGATCTCAACAGCTCAATATTTTACGCACTAGCCTGAGAAGAATTCTGCACAAAGATCTCGGATAAGCGAATAATCCGAATCCTTGAATAATCAAGGTCCAATTGACTCTGCAATTGAAGGCGCGCGACTATCCACTTCGTTATCGCTTCGCAGTTTGGGCCTTAGAGTAGCTTGAATTGGACAACGATTTTGGGCGAAAAATCCTCTTTTCTGACGAGGCGCATTTTCATCTCGGCAACTACGTTAACAAACAAAATTGCCGCATCTGGGGCTCCACATTCACAGAGAGTGACAGTTGGGTGCGGATTGTGAAGTGGTGGCATCATTGGACCATTTTCCTTCGAAAATGAGGCTGGGAACAACGTTTCGGTCAAAGGTGGGCGTTACAGAGCCATATTAACACACTTTTTTTTACTGAAATTGAAGACATGGATTTGGACGACCTCTGGTTCATGCAGGATGGCGCGCCACGCCGCACAACCCAAACCACAATCGATCTATTGCGCACTAAATTCCCAAATCGTGTGATCAGCCGTCTCGGCGATGTCAATAGGCCGCCTCGGATCTGCGGTATGACCCCTTTGGACTTTTTTTTGCGGGGAACCTTGAAGGACCGATGTTATGCCAACAATCAGGAAATGATTCGAGCACTTAAGGCCAATATCATCCAAGCAATCCGTGAGCTACAGCCCGAAACCATTATTTCCATAATACATGGAAAAAAAATTATTTTGTTCATTTTATTGAATTTTTAAAAAGAAACTTGTGTTTGGCTCTCCCTGTAATTGTCTGCAAAAAGTCTTTTGAAATTCGCTGTCCGGAACCGGCAATAAAGAAAGCTTCGGCTTGGAGCCAATCAACAAATTGACTTGACTCAACAGGGTCTAGCGTGAAATGACTTCTCATGCTACGACCTATTCACTGGTATACAGCAAGTCAATAAATCAAACACTACGCGCGTCATACCACAAACTTTTCGCCCAGCACGAAGATGGAATAAGACCTTTTATAATGAATCAATGGTATTAGTCACTTGTCTCAAGTGCTGCAGGCGATACCATTGCAGCTTCTCATGTTAGCCGTCATCAAGCCATTATTTGGTAACGATAAACGTCGCAGGAATAGTGGAGTCTAGGAATATTTCTGTCCCCAGTCCCGCAATATGATTGCATGCTTGACAGATATAAATTGCCTAAGATTGTCGAAGAGAGCGATAGGCGACTATACAGCGCCAAGCAAAAATTGAGAAACATTTAGGAGTAGTTTCCAAACACTGAAAAGCAGAAAGAAATTCTCTGTCGTCGTTGGACAATGAGATAAAGGGAAAGTCACAAAGAGGATTCGAGGCAAACAAAGGGTTTCCCTTTCACATCGGGAGTATACCCATAAAGCCAACTCCACTGAACATATCGCATTGCATTGGTAGTTATCTTAACCCTTACCAGCTCTACAATCTAATCTTCCCGCACATTGCACAGGGGTAAATGCGAATAATTTTGCAAATCGGGAATTTCGCAAATAACAAACACCAAAGAATCAGCTTTTCCCGAGGACAAACGATAGATTGGCAATCCAACTGCCACAACCACAATAAGCAACAGATGAGGCGGCAGATAAAGGTCAGCAAAAGTTACGATTTCAGTTTCGATTGGACTTATTACATAAAAGTGATTGAAGGTACTTACCTAAATTTGGCACGGTAACAGTAACTTGGTTATTAGCGCCGATATCGACGTCAGCCACCTTGTTAACATCCACACTAGCTGGCTTGAAGTCATCTAAAAATCATGAAAAACAACTCTTCAGTATCGGAATTCGGGTTTTTTTCTTTTTTTTTTTTTTTGATTTCTTTCGTTTCTTTTATAGTCGAACTACTAAACAACAGATTGCGACTCCCCAAAAAAAAAAAAATCTTAGAAATGAGAACAAATAGACAATTAAACAGACAGACGGACGCAGTAGTCGGGCCGACGATGAAAGAGCGACGAGATATGTATGGAATGAATGGCACGAACGGCACGGAGAGTCGCAATTTGCTGGGGAGCAGCCGGTAGTAGTGTGCCGTGTGGCATACGGGTATTCGCTTACATTTTATCGTGTGAAATGCAGTCGTTGTATTCTTCGAATTAAATGTGCAGCCCAATTTCAATTCCCTGACTTCGCTGCCGATATTCAATCGATCGGCCATGGTGGCCTTCTGTTTTGTCATCATCATCGTTGCTGTGCTCTTGCTGGTCTTATTGTTGTTTTTGCTATGATTGCTGTTGCTCCTGACGTTTACCGATGTTGATAATGATGATGATGCAGTAGCAGCACTAGGTGCTAATGCGACTCTAGCACTGCCACTACCGATTAACGTTGATTGTGTTGTTCTATGTGCCGATAGACTGCCGCGCTGATAATTCCTAGACGAAGATGGATTCGTTGTTATGGATTTACGTGGAATTTTTGGAATTTTCGCTAATTGAAATGACTTGTGTATACAGCGCTGTCTCACCACTACTTTAACGACAACGATGAGGTACTGCCGCTGACTATAACGAGTAGTGCTAGTAACGAATCGTAGTTGTCGACACAGCAAGATGTCAGTGTTCTTATGATGGACTGTGACAAATATCAATGCGATCACTAGTAGAGCATAATCGCGATGCACACGATGCTGATGATATTGCTTGGTTTTCGTAAGTCTTTTCGACTTTTCTTCGACTGGGCTATGGATATCCGCTGTTGATTCGCTACTATGCCTTCTCGCTGCTCTTATTCTTTTCGTTATTGATGACAGTGGGATCGCTGTTGTTGTTGCTGGGGCTTCTACTGCTGCTGACGATGTTGATGATGATGATGCTGATGTTGTTGTTGTTGTTATTGTTGTTGCGTGCAATGTTGACGCAGGCTGACAGCAGGAATGATATTCTCCACCACCACTCGTACCACTACTTTGAAAACTTAACATATGTTGCGTATACGTGCAAGCGATTAATTTTTTTTTTTTTTGCTGCCTTCTCCCCGCGAACGAGAGGAAAATATGCGTATGAGTGTGTGTGCGTTATATTCGCTACCGCTGCTGATACACTTTACCTCAGTTTCGGCTGCTGTTACACTGCTACTGCTGCTGCATGCGCTTTGCTCTACATGTATGCGTGCGTGGTGGTGTAAGAAGTGGGGAAGCAAAAAACTTTCACAAGAAACATAACCTCCAATTCTTTCTTTTTTTTATATGATTTTGATTTTTATTTTCTCACTCACTTTGATTCTAATATTTCGATTTTCTTTTTTTCTACACAACGATCAAAAAATGATTATTTTTTTTCTACGCACAACCACTATTTTGGGAAAAAAATCACTTCAGGAAAACGAGAATTATTCACACTCACTCACGGATCATTGGCTAATTGCGTGGGGGAATCTCATGGTAAACAATGATTTGTGGCAGAAGTGATATACAACATGTTCCCGAGACGACGACGGCAGCAGGTATAGAAATGGTCATACGCGACTCTGGATGGATAAGCGATAATCTGATTTAGTTTTTTTTTTTTCGTCTCGATTAACTACCACCTCGACGACGACTCGTTTAGTTCACTCCGACTGACTCCAAGTCTGTTGTTTTAATTTTTTGCAATATTTGACTATTTTCCTCTTTCGTTCTTCTCTTTCGTATTCGTCGTCTTCGTTTCTGATTTATTTTTTTTTTTCCTTGTCAATGTCGTTGAGATTTCGTCGTAACGTCACGTAAAAAAAAATCAAAGAAAAATGTCAAAAACCTTGCACACTGTCACAGGGCGAGGAAAAAACGACTTCGCGGTCCATGTATGAGTGGGGGAAGGAGGAAAAGAAAGAGAAAAAAAATTCTAGACGTTTTTTTTTTTTTTTGGTTTTTTTTACGGAATTTTTCTTTAGAAATTTATTTTCATTTGTTATTTTCTTTTCGTTTATTTGGTGGAAATGATTTGATTAAATTGGCTTTGTGTGGATGTGGTTTGGTGTGAAAAATCAGCAGAACGATCACAGTTGAATGACGATGGAATTGAGAATAAAATCAGAGAGCGAGAATGGGAGATAAGACCTAGTTCGACGGACTTGACGGAAACTTTTAATGAGCGAAAATTGGTTGATTTCGATTATTTATTCGGTGGTATTTAGGGCCATAGTTGGCTTAATTAGTTTCTGCTTTTCCCGACAGAATAGACGAATGATATTTCCACGGAGTATATGCACGGGGGAAATGAGAAGTAGTACTACCACCTGAGAGGCTGGCTGGCAGTTACGACGTCGTAGAGTAGGATGGAAGAGAGTGCAATCGTTGTGGGTGCGAATGGGATCGATAGCGGTGATAAGTGAGAGTGAAGTAGGTAGTTGTTGCGTGTGGCTGGCGAAAATAATCCAGAATGTCAGTTGAAATGGAGGTGATGAAATGACAGCAGCGGTGCTCAAACTTTACGAGCACTGTGTTATCGATGAATGGATTGTCTATTAGGTTCTGCTCATATTGCTTATCAATTTAGATTTTCTTATGAGTCAAAACTCATGCAAAAATGTAATTTTTTTTTTTTGTCTTAATTTTCAATATTTCAATGCCTTGATGTTGTCCCTTCTCTTAGCTCACCTTTCCATCTATTTTCTATGTTATTAGGCTGCTCAATACCCAGTCGAAATCGGTGTTTCTATAAAGACTGTCTTAATTACCTGTACTCACAACAATGAGTATTCGTCGTAAATTAACTCAAGGCGATTTCCACCGACCTCATGGTATTATCTCTACCAACAATAATGTCCACAAAACTCAGTTGATGCCGAATATCTTCTGCAATATGACTGAAAAGTCTGAAAAATCATACAAATGAACTTAAACTGATAATTGACAGGGGAAATCGCGATATTCCTCGTTTGTCCGATACTTGGCTTACTAACCATTGCGGTGTCAGGATGTAAAATTGATCGGGATGATCGTGTTGGAAGTCAAGCGGGCAGTGTTGCAATTCTTATCAGGGGAAAATTGGCGAGTAGATTAATCAGCAAGTTTAGTTATAACGATGGCACTGACTTCCTCTTACTTGAGACCATCTTCTTCTTCGTTTTTTGATGGCGCTACAGCCCGGTGTGGACTTGGGCCTCAACCAACATGCGTCTCCAGTCGGCGCCATCTCCTGCTAGCCTTCGCCAATTTCGCACACCAAGTTGGTTGAGGTCCTTTTTCACCTGGTGGTCGTGCTGCAATGGTAATTATCACCGAATATTGAGTCGAAGGTCTGTAGTTCAAGTCCGTCCATAGTCTAGAACAATTCCTATACGGAAAAGCTGTGCAACAACATCAGATGTGAATGAGAGATGATCAAAAAGTTGCTGACGAAGGCATAACACTCGCAGGATAAGATCACTTCAAAATTCATACTCTATGTGTGCATTTTCAATTTAACACCTTAAGTGCGTGTTCACATTGGTAGAAGCGCACCAAATTGCTTGAAAGAGAGGGAACGATTTTTAGTAAGTGGAAACGAGAAGGGTTGCTTGCACCGAAAATCCATCTTCTCGAAGGCGACTGAATGAAAATGACCCGATTCATGCGTTCCACTTGTCAAAAATTCAAGTGTGCTTCCACCAATGTGAACACTATTTGCCTTCTTGCGCTTGTCTTTCTTGCGCCAATGTGAACACGCACTAATGACATAGAAACAAAAGAGTTACTGTGAACTACAACCAACGCAAATTCAGTCGATAACCACCCCCGGAGAGTAGTGAAGAAATTTCTTCGACACAAACCATCTGCACCCCGTCCAGGAGGTTGTGTGACAAACACAAGAGCGTACACTCTTGAACCTGCACGAATTATAAAAAAAAAAAGGGCGTCCTCTGTTACGTTATTCCAATGGGTCGGATTCAAAGACTCTTCGGGCCGGAGCTTTGTTGTCCATACGCACTACATGGCCTAGCCATCTTAAGCGTTGTATCCGTAGACGCTTAACCAGGCATATGCCGCCGTACAGCCCATATAGTTAATGATTGAATCTTCTCCAGACACAGAACTTTTCTCTCGAAAAGACCAAGAGCTTCCTCATCCGCTTTTAACAGCGTCCATGCTTCTGCACCATAGAGCAGGACTGGGATAATTAGAGGAGAGGGTGTCCCACGAGCAGTGTGCCAAAAAGCTAGAGCGTGTAGGTCTGGTGAAGACAAAAAAAAATCGTATGGGAGGGGGGGGGGGTCTATTCCCCCCCCGTTTAGTCGGGAGGGAATTTTCTAAAAAATTGACTCAATTTGGAAAAAAAAATATTAAAAATCAACAGTTACATCCACAATGCCCTGATATACTTTTTTGTAAAGCCAGAAACCTCTTCTTTCATCTTGTTTTTAAACGAAGCTGTTTTAAGGAATAGTTTTTGAGAAATTAATTTTCAAACTCAAAATATTGAAAACAAAATAAAAATAAAAATTACGAACTATTTTTTTTCAAAATTGTATGTAATTAAGTACTGATTTTTTTTAAATTTAATTCTCTTATTAGTTTTTAGTTAAAAACAGAAAACCGGATGCAAAAATGTCTTGTAGTTTTTGAGAAATTAAAAAAAAAACCCGAACCACTTTTTTCTAAGAAAAATATTTTTTTTGGTTTTAACGCGGCTGGACTTGTAGGCAAATTAATGTATGAAACATTGACCTCTTTTTTATTATTTTTAAAAAATTCGGAGTATTATTATAATAAATTTTCAATATGATCCAAATTTTTTAGAAGGCAAAGATTATATCTCCTTCTGATGGCTGCTCATATGTAAGCCTATGCTTGACAAATTTTCCTGCAATTTGACTCCAGCGACTTCAATTCGTTCTTTCAGTTGTTCCAAAGATACTATTTCTACTTCATAAACATAATTCTTCACGAATCCCCACACATAAAAATCTCGAGGAGTTAAATCTGGTGATCTAGGTGGCCATTCCGTGGGGCCCCTTCTTCCGATCCAACGGTCACTAAAATGATAATCCAGCCAGTTTCTAACCCGAAAGCTGTAGTGTGCTGGTGCTCCATCTTACTGGTAGATTAAATTATCTGCTATGGCCAAAGGAACGTTGTCCATCAAATCGGGCAAAAGGTCTCGTAGGAACTGCAGGTATGATTCCCCATTAATAACGGCATTCAAAAACCGGGACCCGATTACAGTTTGTCCAACAATACCAAGGCAAACATTACAGCTAAAGCGGTGTTGTGATTTATTTTGTTTTTTGTTGTGTGGATTGGTGCTACTCCAATGATGCAAATTGTGGAAGTTAGTAACCCCACCCCTGGTAAACTGTGCTTCATCCGTCCAGACTATCCTTGCAAAATAGTTTCGTTCAGTTTCATCTCGAAGCAGTAATGATCGACAAAATTCTGCTCTCAAAAACTTGTCGTTTGAGGTGAGTTCCTGAACTGGCCTAAAATGGTACGGGTGTACCGAAAACTTCGGTATGAAGCACTCTCCATACTCTAGATTTGGGCACTCCAAGCATAATAGTTATCCTCCTTGTACTAAGGGAGGGATTACGTCAGACCAAATCCAAAATTCTTTCATCTAAGATTCTTGATCCATCTGTAACTGATCTTTCGCTTCTTCGATGCTCTAGCACTCCGCGCTCTCGCAGACGTCGGTGGATTCTTGTAAACATGCTACGACTGGGACACCTCCGATTGGGACATCTTTCAGCGTAGGGTCTTTCGGCGTCACGATCTCGACCATTAGCTAAACCGTAGCAGAAGTGCATGTCCGTTAATTCTTCTCGAGAGTATGAGTTTGACATCGTAATGTGTTGATGAGTTAACATCTAATTTAGAAATGATTTTTTTATTAAAAATGCGATGCCTTTTATTTACATTTGGGTTTTATTGTCTTAAGGTCCTAGCGGGTAGAACCCATCGGGGGCGGGCGGACCCAGACGAAATTGACAGGTCAGTTTTCAAGCGTTATCAATGAAAAAACAAAGGATTAATCCAGGGTTATTCCAATAATGTGTCACTTAATTGTATCCTCATAAAACTCCGATTTTTCAAAAATAATAAAAAAGAGGTCAATGTTTCATACATTAATTTGCCTACAAGTCCAGCCGCGTTAAAACCAAAAAAAAGGTTTTTCTTAGAAAAAAATGGTTCGGGTTTTTTTTTTTATTTCTCAAAAACTAGAAGACATTTTTGCATCCGATTTTCTCTTTTTAACTAAAAACTAATAAGAGAATTGAATTTTTGAAAAAAAATTAGTACTTAATTACATACCATTTTGAAAAAAAATAGTTCGAATTTTTTTTTTCAAAATTTTGAGTTTGAAAATTAATTTCTCAAAAACTATTTCTTAAAACAGCTTCGTTTAAAAACAAGATGAAAGAAGAGGTTTCTGGCTTTACAAAAAAGTATATCACGGCATTGTGGATGTAACTGTTGATTTTTAATAATTTTTTTTCCAAATTAAGTAAATTTTTCAGACAATTGCCCCTCACGGCTAAACGGGGGGAATAGACCCCTCCTCCCAGACCTACACGCTCTAGCTTTTCGGCACACTGCTCGTGGGACACCCTGTATATACATATAAATACAAGGTAGTATTTTATATTTTTTTTATGAAAATTGCAACACCACCGCCCTGAAAGGCGTTGGGTCGGTACCTTCCTATAATATCATATCATATCATAAGTGTCTTCCATCGGGCGCACCCGATAGGAGCGAGTAGATCCTATCCACTCGGGTTGCCTGCTCGTGGATCTGTTACTGGAGCTTGCCGATCTGCCCTTGAATAGCGAGCAGGATCGAGCGCAGGTCCATCGCAGCCTCCGGTGTCTTAGGAACAGGCACTGGAATTTGAGGTGCAGCCACGGGCATTTGTACCATTGTAGCCCGTCCTGACACCATTTGGGCGTAGGACACCTCAGGCTGAGAGGTCTGCTTTGATGAATGGTACCTTCGTGGTGAGCTGTTCCTCTCAGCAGACATCTGCCTGGATCAGGATCAAGGCGTGACGACAAGAAGTGATTGACCTAACCCTGTCTAATAGGCATGTGAAGGCCATCACGAACTGGAGAGTCTTACCAGATGTTACGCTGTCAGACCATAGATACATCGAATTCCAATTGAAGTGTGGGATCTCCCCTCGCAGCCCAAGCGGAATCCGAGAAAGACGGACTGGGTGCAATTCAGGGAGGAGCTTGAGAAATCCACTCAAGCCCTGCCTAAACTCAAAACAAATTAATTGATGGAGGATGCCGTCCATAACCTAAGCAGCGCCATCACCAACTGTTTCGAACTCGCATGTCCTGTCAAAAAACCTCCCAGCAGGAAGCTGGTTCCCTGGTGGAACGCTGAGCTCCAATGTCTTCGCAGGGAAGCCAGAAGTCTCCTGAATAGATCGCTTAAGTCGAACTCGGAAGATGACTGGAATAAATATCGATCGAAGCAGAAACTCTTAGTTTACTGTTGCAGACCCATTTTCCGGGAAATCAGACTGTCATCGGCTCGTTGCATACTCCCTCATTGGAAACTGCGACTGAAACGATGAAAACAACTCGGCGTAGCTGGTATGTTGCGTCACGCGTAGCAACTACTGAGGCCATTGAATTTGCTGTGGCATCCTTCGATGGCTTTAAGTCGCCGGGCACTGATGGGATATACCCCGTTATGCTGCAAAAAGGTATGAGACAGCCGCTTCCTACTTTGAAAAGAATTTTCACTGCTAGCTTGGCACTTGCCTACATACCTATCCCTTGGTCCGCGGTGAAAGTGGCCTTTATTCCCAAAATAGGCAAAGAAGATTACTCACTCGCCAAGAGTTTTAGACCAATCAGTCTAACCTCCTTCTTGCTGAAAACATGGAGAGATTACTGGAGTTGCACGTGCGCAAAGCTGCCTTCGAATGCATCCTCTCTCGGACATGCTACATGCTTATCAGCCCGGAAAATACTGCGAGACTGCGCTTCACAACCTACTTATGAGAATTGAATGCGCTCTCGAAAGGAAAGAGTACGTACTAGGCATTTTCGTCGACATTGAGAGAGCTTTTGATAACGCTACTTTCGACAGCATGTGGAACGCTGCTAGACGGCATGGCGTAGATGAAGCACTGGTTTTGTGGATCAAAACAATTGATCGCTGATGCAGGCCTCGAACAACGTGGGTAAACAAGGCCTGTCCGTAAGGTGGCGTCCTGTCTCCGCTGTTACGGTGCATGGTGGTCGACTCTCTGCTCGGTGCTCTCAATGCCTCTGGAATCTATGCCCAGGCCTATGCGGATGATGTTGCTGTTCTTTCTGTCGCTCATGTTTAGCGACTGTCTGTCTCAAAGCAAAGGAGGCGCTAGATGTGATCGAGGACTGGTGCAATAGTAATGGGCTGTCGGTTAATCCTCTTAAGACTGATGTCGCTCTCTTCACGAGAAGGAGGAAAAATACTGGCATTACTCAGCTGGTGCTAAAAGGCATTCCCATCCCGATATCCAAGAAAGCTAAGTACCTGGGAGTCATCTTAGATAGCAAGCTTCTTTGGTCAAAGCATCTTGTGTCTAAAACCACCAAGGCGCTGTCAGCTTTTTGGCAATGCAAAGGTGCCTTTGGCAAAACATGGGGCTTATCGCCGAAAAAGGTCTTCTGGATCTACACGGCAATGATAAGACCGATAATCTCATATACATCGGTTGTTTGGTGGAACAAGCTAACACGTAAGCACGCTGTGGCTTCACTCACCAAACTCCAAAGAGCGGTCTGTCTCAGCTGCACGGGGGCTTTCCCCAGCACACCGGATGTAGCTTTAGATGCTATGATGATGAGGGTGCGCACTGAAATCCATGTCTCGGCTAAAGGGAAATGGTCTTTGGTACAACTCGCATTGGAGTGACAGTGTACTTGCGCGAAAAATATCCTACGACCCCTGTCTCATTGATATGTCTTCTGACGCAATGACACCTACCATCCTACTGCGCAGTAATTTTGATGATGTCACGACTGGCTTTGGCCAGACACTGAACCTGTAATGGACTGTCTTCGCATTTTCGCAGATGGCTCCAGGACTGGGCGTGTCTGCAGTGACAGCCAAGCTGCCAAAGCTATGGCCAACCCTCTAACCAACTCCAAATTAGTGCATGAACTCAAGACCTTTTTGAACAAAGTCTAAATTCATTAAGGCTTGTTTGGGTCCCAGGTCACTCTGGGATACCAGGTGATCTCCGATGAACTCGCTAGAAGGGGCTCAGAGGAGAGTTTCTCAGGACCTAAACCCGCCTTAGGTCTACCTGCTTCCACGGTCAAATCTGACGTCTGACATGAGTGGGTCTTTAATGCATGCAGGGAATATCCAGAATGCAGGATGACTAAGCGCGTACGCCCTGATGTCTGCAAGAAGTCCGCAACATTTTTCTTATCGTTAAGGAGAAATGATTGCAGAAGTTTTACGGGCGTCATTACGGGCCATTACACTTTTGCCAAGCATCTCTACGTACTTGGCATCAGTAAGACGCCTATCTATGCTGTATGTTGCGAGGAGGATGACACAGCAGAACACTTTCTCTGAGACTGTTCGCCTTCCCTCGCGCACGCTGGCGCACCGTTTAGGCCGACGTGGTGCGTGCCGAATCTCTACATCACTGAAACTCCTCCTCACTTTTCTCCGGACAACGGGAAAAATACAACAAAGACAAGATGTCTGTTTGGTAATACAATGGACCAGTATTTGTGTCTGAGTGCTCTAACAGATAGTAGAAGTCTCCAACAAAAAAAAAAAAAAAAATGTAAAGGATTGGCTGATTTTTAGGGTCCATGCACAGACACCGGCGCCCACACGATTGCCTATCCTAGACCCGTCTGTTTATATTTCCAGTGCAGTTTCTTTTTTTGGAAATTCAATCCCCTCCCACTGTCGTCGGTTGGGAATTGTTGCTTTATAGAAAATCCTGAAGTCAAGGGTCGGGATTAAGTAGTCAGTGACTTCACTTAGATCATTGCCTTGTCGAAGAATACCAGCGTGCCCTATTTCGGAGAACTTCCAGTTAGCGGATTCTTTAAGTCGCAGCGCCGATTTCTTTGCTTTCTCCTTGTCAAAGAGATCCAAGGGGAGTAGGCGAAGCATCGTTTCGAGGGCTGCAGTGCCCCTGTTATCGCGATACACTTTAAACTCTACTTAGGAGTTTGCAATAGTTAGATCTGCACAGTGCCGGTCACCAGACAAGGCATCCGTACATTAGTATAGGTCTGACAACCGCGATATAGAGCCAGTGGATAATATGGGGTTTGATACTCCGTCTGGTACTCAAGGTTTTTTTACAGGTGTACAGCGCAGTTGTTGCTTTCTTTATGCGTTCTTTCGCATTCAATTTCCGGTTGAGCTTCCTCTCGAGTATCACGCCAAGGTATTTGGCGTGGTCTGCAAATCTAAGGTAAGTCCCATTGAGTTTTTGGAGGAGTGATTTGAGGAATTTGCCGTTTTCTTGTGAATAAGACAAAGCTCCGTTTTGGAGGGATTTATTCCAAGCCCGCAATTCTTCTCTGCCCAATTGACCAATTTGCCTAGGCCTGTTTCCATCAAATCCCTGATTGTTGGGAGATGTTTCCCGCTAATTGACAGTGCAATATCGTCTGCATACGCAATGACTTCGCACCCGCTGTCCTCCAGCGATAGGAGTTTCGTTTACAACTAACACCCACAATTGCGGAGATAATACTCCTCCTTGTGGTGTGCCACGTTTTACTGCCGAATTCCGAATGAATCAACTTGCTTGAAAGCATTTGTTTGATCCAAAGTATTATATTACCATTAACCTCGGGCTTGCTTAATGCATTGGTAATGGCTAAAGGTTTTATATTGTTGAAAGCTCTTTTAATATCGAGTAAGGTAATCATGGTGAATTCTTTGTTGGAAAACGATTTTTCAACAGTTCCAAGTATCGTGCGTAGAACTGTGTCTACTGATTTTCCCTTATTAAGCATGTTAGGATTTCGAAAGCATGCTTTTTTGTAGGTTTTCGCGAATGAACAGGTCATCAGTCTTTCTAGCGTCTTAAGAAGAAAGGAGGAGAGACTCTTTGCGTCTTTCTTACCTCACTTTTCTATAGTCTGAGGCTGTTCTCGTAGTCCAGTTCTCTGTTCTGTTTTGTTTTTTTGCTTTATTGAAAAGCCGTCTGATTTTCTTTCTAAGGGTACTAAGATCACTAGACCTCCATGGAGGTTTGGTTCTCTAGGTTGGTATGCTACTTGGGCAAGACTTAAGAAGGACTTTAGAACTGTTCATAG
Source organism: Merodon equestris (assembly GCA_958301585.1). NCBI lineage: Eukaryota > Metazoa > Arthropoda > Insecta > Diptera > Syrphidae > Merodon > Merodon equestris. The sequence continues at coordinate 114,624,853 of OY284416.1, forward strand.
CTCCTGTAACTTTAGACGTTCAATGTCTGCATGCGACTTGGGGTTACTTAATTGAGCGGGGTCAAGGGCGTCTTTAAGCTTAGCCTCATACTTCCCTCCTTAGTCAGCGACAAAGTGTCCCTAAAGTGTCACTGGCATTGTTACTGGTAAAACTAGTTCTATATACGGTGTTGGATAAGACCGGAATTGTATCAAGGAATTATGCTAAGACTCCTATTTATATGACATAATTTACACGTATTTATTCGACAACCCAAATTACGTACGATTTTAGAAATAAATAAACGAATGCTCTCATTGAACGCACTTTTCCTCCTAGTGACTCTCAAACTGCTAGTGTCCATCCAAGACATCAACCACGAATACGAAAATGTTGCTTGCCAAATGGGATACTTCCATCAACGTTTCTCGCATTCAATTTCATTAAAGTCGCTTTTGACTTAATAAACTTGCAAAGGGTGCAGTACGTTGTTCGGCATAGGTTTTATTTTACTGTCCTTGAAGGTAAACAGATAAAAGAGGTCTTGTGCCTGGGGATGGTAAGAGCCGACTGAGTCTTCCTTAAATGAACCACAATTTTAAAAATTCGTAGATGACCTACATAGATATCGGTGAAGATCGCCACCGGTGTCGTTGGTGCACCTGTTTTTGTTTTAAAAAAAATATCTCGGCTAGGTAGCTACTTACTTTTAGTATTGACGAGAATATGACCGGACAGCAAACTGTGGGCTTGAAGCAACACCACCGAAAGTCGTTCACCATACTTCGATCCTCGGTACTATGCTTCCAAATTCAAACTTCTTTTGACTGATGAAAATCTCTTCTTTTGTCCCATTTCTTATTCCCTTTATGAACCCATTTTTCTAGTATTCGTTTGCCCTGGAATTTACTTGTCCAAGTAAAAAAGAGTTCCTTATTGATCCGTTTTTTCTGCATTGTCATCCTTAATAGCTGCATAATTCCATTATCCCTACAGCGAACAGAAAGCAGACTTTTTCCTCTATGAATATGTTTACCATATAATCCTCCTAATCTCCGGATTCTCCCATTTAGAGATGAAAATTTAATGATCACAATCATCTGTGTCCTTTTCTCTTACTGATTCGCCCGGTGATTGTTGTAATCGATTTTCAGACGAATTCGATTCAACAGAACGTATTTCCTACCTTTTTTCCCACTCGCCATGACAACAGTCCGTCATTTTACCTGTTAATTTAACAATATCGCACACTCCTCCTGATCCGCCACCGACAGGTAGCCAACGTTCACGCACACGACCATCATCACCATCACTATTCGTATCATGCCACCAAATCCGCATCACAACCCTCAAATAATCTCATTAAAACTGCAAAATACTGCAAAATACGAGCCCATCTCGGGGGTTGGATCGAAACCATTGCGTCCGCCACGCGTCGCGTCGGTTGGTCCATATCATCAACGAATTCATGCCGATGCCGTCCTCGAATCGCAGGAAACACACAATAACGATGTGGTTACTCTAGGAACCTGTATTTATGGGTAGCTGATATCCGATTGTTATTTCACTTAAACTGGATAATAGGTGGGCGGGCGTACCTTACACACGCGCTCGAGCTCGAGTCCTAATTCAATTATAACTCTTCATGACGGCGCGACGGAATTGGGGGAAGGAATTCTCTCACGAGGATGATAATGATGAAATTTGAATCTTTTAATTCTGTTTTTGTGTTTGATGGCGTTTTGCCTTTTGCTTTTTGGTTTTTTTGCTTTAAGTGAGTCTATTTCGGGAAGGCAGTAATTAATTTATTATTTTTGGCGGTTTTTTGAACTCGAAGCGAGATATTCCGTTTCAGGTGTTGTGAAATTGTAGATGTTTCAGCGAAAATGTGATTTCTTTTTCGGATAATTACGCACGTGGAGATGGGGGCTAGTGGGCGGATGGTTTTGGTGAAACGTATGTTGGTGTGGGAGAAGCGAATGGTTTTTCGTGATTGACGAATTGCGTCTTAAGTCGAAAAAACAGCGGAAAGGCGTTCAAGAAATAGGCCGTGCGAGTATATACATACATAAATCGGCTGTTTGCTTTTTCAATTACGTCTGTTGCAGAAAACTTGGCCGGCCGCCATGAGTAATATAGTTTTAAAGTCCAAAATCAAATGAACTCCTTGGAATTTTATTTCATTTGTAGATTAAAGCCTTAACCTTAGCCTCACCCAAACACGAATCGTACCACAACCTTGTCTGCCAGATTTTGGACTATAAAAAAGACAACTACTCGTATGAAGACAATTTGGGTCATGATGCATTCGCCATTGCGCTGAACTCACACTAAAACTAATTTAAGGTTGATTCGCTGAAATCTCGGAGCCGCTCTAGTGGAAGACTTCAACTCGAAAAGAGCGATGCGACCAACTGCCCGTGTTTGAATGACTCCACCTCTACCTTTCTGCATATCTGCGTACCTCACCACTCTACCTTGCTAGAGATAGACCTTTACCGCACGTGCTAACCCACTAATATAGCTCTCTGGCCAACTTCAGTAGGTTTTGTGTCTTGATGTTACTTAGATTGACGTGTGAATTTGAGGAGATAACTATGGTATCAGCACCACGCAAGCTATGACATAAGGTCGTCTCCACTCTCGCCAAACAGAATCGAATTTTTTAAGTTTCCACTCAGCTTTCTGCCCAACGGTGGTCCTACGATCAAAATTCAAAACCAAAACTAAGGGCATGTCTTTGGTTTACGGCAGAAGTGATCAACACTGTCAAAAAAGGAGCAGGTCGTATGGAAAATGGAAGCATATGCCATCCCAACAAGCTAGTGTTTGTACAAAGCGGCAGCAACTACGCTACTTCAGTTCTACGCTCCTCGAAGCAAATCTTTTTCGCCTCCATCAGCCAAATGCATCTCTTCCTCCAAAGAAGCTCTGTAGAAACTTACCAGAACTCTAAATGTCTTTTCGATCCTTATGACCTAAACCTTGGTCTTTTCGGAGGTCTTGAGACTAGGTTTAAACTCGCCTTCGTGCGTAAACGCTATCTCATTCGATTCTATTGGTGAAGATGGTATACCAATAAACTCATCCCACCATACATTGAATATCACCATACGCATATAATAAGCCGCCAGAGTCAAACTTATCGCTAAGAAAATCCACCCAGCATCTTCAGCCAGCCGACTTCAGACCAATTAGCATTCTGCCCTGCTTGTCCAAGGCATTCGAAAGATAATATTGTAACTTAAGAGATTCAAACACCTCTCTCAATATTGTTGTACCCAGCAATCAGGGTTCAGACCTAATCACAGCCGCTCGTCACCTATGCCAAACGTTCATCATGATAATGATTGTGTTGGAAGCTAAAGAACGACTTCGGTTTTTGTGAAAATACAGTCAGCTGGGTAAGAAGTTTTCTCTCCGCCAGGTCACAACAAGTTGATCATCTCTAATGGATGTTAAACAAGGTATACCTCAGGACTCCAAACTAGGTCCGAGTCTCTTCTGTATGCTTATTAACGATCTTCCATCGATGTGCACAATTTTTTTAATGCAAATGTACGCCGTTAATGTCCAAGTATGTACATCTAGCCCAACCCTTTTCCAACCTTAATCAACTTGACCTTCTCATTAACTATCATTTGGACCGGATTTTTGCCCGGTCAGTCGCTAACGAATAACAATTAGATTATAAGCCAGGTTACAATGGTTAGACTTAAGTCGTCCACGATTTCAACCTTCGCAACTCTAAATTTGAGGCAAGTTAAAATCATGCAAAGTCTCTGAACAAAACTTTGCTTGGAGATTGGCAGAACCTTTTCGTTCAAAATATTTGACAATTATTATGCATTAATCCCCACAGTATAAAATTGATGAAAAAGAAAATTCTTAAGATTGGCGTGAGCACAAGTTGTCCTTGTGCTCGTCCAGCCCGCTCAGCCATTGCTGAAAGTGTGAGTCTTAATCCGAGAACCCATCAGCCACTAGCCTGCGGAGAATTTACTTCGGTTATAAGGCCCAACTTACTCCGTCCTTTTCTTCTTAGCGGGCGCTACAGCTCGGGGTGAGCCTGGGCCTCAACCAATCTTTTGCTAGCTCCTTCCAGTGCTGCACTCTCAGTTGGTTGAGGTCCTCTTTCCGCTGCGTGACCCACTACAGGTGCGGCCGCCCTCTACTCCGTCGTCCCTCGGGTTTGGATTCGAAGACTCTCCGGGCTGGAGCTGAGACGTCCATTCGCTCGACATGGCCTAGACATCTAGGCGTTGGATCCGTAGACGCCTGACCAGACTCATGTCGCTGTACAACCCGTTCAGTTCGTGGTTGAATCTTCTCCTCCATACCCCGTCGGTATTGATAGGACCAAAAATCAAACGCAGTATCTTTCTCTCAAAACTCTTCGTCCACTTTTGATAGGGTCCATACTTCTATGCCATACAGTAGGACTAGGACGATAAGGGTCTTGTATAGAGTCAACCTAGTCGTTCGAGAGAGGGCTCTCTTACACAATTGCCTCCTGAGCCCGAAAAAACTGCGATTGGCAAGGGTGATCCTGCGTTTGATTTCAGAACTGATATCGTTGTTCCAGGTAACTGCGGAGCCAAGGTCGACGAAGTCCTTGACTACCTTGAAAGTGTAGCTGCCAATATTGACGTTCTGGCCAAGACGTCGGCGGTGAGCGCCCTTTTTTGGTGACAGCATATATTTTGTTTTGCCATCATTTATCGCTAGACCAAATTCCACCGCTTCCGCCTAAATACTAGTAAACGCATCATTGGCATCTCGCTGACTCCTTCCAATTATGTCAATGTCATCCGCGTAACCGAGTAGTTGTGACGATTTGAAATAAAGAGTTTTCCAATGGGGGCTTGACAGCTTTGAATTTAATTTGTGAACGCACCCTTTCACTAATCATCGAACTGTCATTGTCAATTTATTCAGTAAACTCAACATTTTCATCATGGTAAAGTACACGAATGAGCCACGTCTGCAAATTATAAAAATTGTCTACCGAAGTTCTGAGTCGGTGACCGCAACTTTAAGAGCGTTAACTCCAATTTTCGGTCGTAATTCTCGCCCTAGTAGACAGGCAATAACAAGCTTAGTGCAAAAATTTGAGTCTACATATTCGTTGTGTGATGTTGCCGTGTCAGTGAGACAACGGGTTGGTCGAAGTATCGAAAATATCGCTGCCGTTCAGGCGTTCGTAGCAAACGATCCAAATCAGTCAATTCCACGGCGTTCTCAAGAATTGGGCATCGCTCAGACCACATTATGGCGTATTTTGCGCATGGATCTTGGTTTACACCCATACAAGATCAAGCTGAGTCAAGAATTGAAGCCGATGGACTATTTGAAGCGACGTACGTTCTCCGATTGGGCTCTGGAGAAGATGCGCCAAGATGATGAATTTCATCGCAAAATCATCTTCAGTGTAGGCTCGATGGGTTAAGCAAAATATGCGTTATTGATCGGGTGAAAATCCACATGTGCTTCATGAATCACCACTTCATCCACAAAAAATAACTGTTTGGTGCGGTTTGCATGCCGGCGGCGTTATTGGGCCATCTTTTTTCGTCGACGATAACGATCGTCACGTTACTGTGAATGGCCAGCGTTATCGCGCCATGATTACCGATTATTTTTGGCCCGAATTGGAAGATATGGACTATGGATGGGGCCACAAGCCACACAGCACACGTTACAATCGATTTATTGAAGAGTAAGTTTGATGAGCGTGTTATCTCAAGAAATGGGCCAGTCGATTGGCCGCCTCGTACGTGCCTCTAGACTATTTTCTTTGGGGCTACGTTAAGTTAGGCTTTAGTTAAGCTTTATTCCAACAAACAGACGACGTTTGAAGACCTCAGAGCCAACATTCAACGCGTAATAGCGGCCGTTTCGGGCGAAATGTGTGGCCGAGTCATCGAAAATTGGGTCCAATCGACCACTGCAAACGTGCTCGCGGTGGCCGTATGAACGAAGTCGAGTTCCATTCATAAATGTTTTGATTGTACTTCAAGCCGATAATAAAGTTTTTGAAATATCTCAAATGGTTTGCGTTTTATTTAAAAAAAAAGTTGCCAAGTCCTTTTTGGAAAACCCTATATATTGTGCCTCTTGTGTTGACCAGAGAGTTTCGCACAATTATTCCTAAGCGCATCGCCCTGCCTAAATCCTTTTTTGACATCAAAGCTGTCGGTTAGATCTGCACCGACTCGAATGGAGCAGCGAGCATACTCCAAAGTCATTCTACATAGTCTGACGAGCTTAGCAGGGATGTCAAAAATAGACATGGCGATGTATAGCTCGTCTCTAATTAAGCTGTCGTATACGGCTTTGAAGTCGACAAATAGATGATGGGTGTCGACTTGAAATTCACTTGTCTTCTCCAGGAGCTGCCGTAGTGTGAAGATTTGACGATGACGGACTTTTCTGGCCTGAAGCCACACTGATAAGGACCTATCAGCTGGTTTACGAAGGGTTTCAGGCGTTCACACAGAACGGCAGAGAACATTTTATAGACCATGTTGAGGAGACTTATTCCTCTAGTAGTTGGCGCAGTCAAAGGGGTTTCTTGTGGATCGGGCAAACGAGTAGAGGCCCCATTCCTCGATCGTGCTTTCCTCTTACCATATCTTATAGATGAGCTGGTGCATGCTCCTGACCAGGTCATCTCCAGTTGCTTTGAAGAGCTTGGCAGGTAGTCCGTCTGCGCCAGCAGCTTTGTTAGACTTCAGTTTAGATATGGCCATCTTAACTTCGTCTAAATCGGGGGATGGAATTCTCTGCGATCTTAGTCATTAAGTAATGAGAGGTTCTGTCTGACAGCTGTATGTTGACTGGCATCTCCGTTATACAGTCTGCAGAAGTGGTTATTCTCAGCTTCGACTGCGATCCTGCTACTAGTTGCCTATTTTCGCCCCAACGAGCTTCATTCCGAAATTTATATCCACTGATCAAGTGTTTTACTTCATTCCTGCTGTAGCAGCTTTCAACGTCCTCGACCGCGCGCTTCTCATACTCTTTCGTTCTTTCTGAGCAGGCCCTGAGAAGCACTGCCTCCGAAGTTCTGCCACTGCGGCAGATCCTGGAAAAGACATAAGAGATGCAGATCGACGCTCAGCACCTATTCGTCGACTTCAAGGCCGTATATGACAGCGTGCATAGAGACGAGCTATACAAAGCCACGTTTTGACATCCCTACCAAGCTCGTGAGATTATGTAGGATGACGATGGAGAACTCTCGCTGCTCCATCAAGGTCGACAACGAACTTACCGAGACCTTCAATGTCAAAAAGGATTTAGGCAAGGCGACGCGCTGTCATGTGACTTTTTTAACTTACGAGGGTGGTCCGATAAGTACTTAGCCTACAAAAGAAAAACAAAAATTTTGGAGAAATGGCGATTTATTTTTCAATACAGTTTCCTTTTAGCTCGATACACTTGACCCAGCGATGCTCCAACTTCACCCGTCTAAAAAATACGTTTTCTCGAGGTCTGTAAAGTAGGCCTCCGTGGCGGCGCGGCGATGACTTCCTCATTCGACTGAAATTTCTGCCCGGCGAGTGACTTTTTCAAGTTTGGAAACAAAAAGAAGTCGCACGGGGCCAAATCTGGAGAATACGGTGGATGGGGCAGCAGTTCGTAGCCCAATTCGACCAATTTGGCAGTGGCGAGGGCGGAGGTGTGAGCCGGTGCGTTATCATGGTGGAAGAGCACTTTTTTCTTCCCCAAGTGGGGCCGTTTTTTCTTCAATTCGGCGTCGAATCGGCCCAATAATTTGGCATAGTACAGCCCTGTGATCGTTTTGTCCTTCTCCAGTGAGTCGATGGGGATCACACCTGGTGAATCCCAGAAAACGGTGGCCATCACCTCTCCGGCCGATGGGACAGTCTACGCCTTCTTCGGAGCACGTTCGCCGGGTGAAGTCCACTGTTTCGACTGTTTCTTGGTCTCTGGTGTGTACCAGTGGATTCATGTATCGTTGACTGTCACGAAACGATGCAGAAACTCCTTCGGATTGCGCTTAAACAGCGCCAAACACTGCTCTGAAGTGGTCTCACGGTTGCGCCTGTTGTCCGGAGTGAGCAAACGCGGCACCCATCGCGCCGACAGCTTTCTCATGCCCAAAATTTCATGCAGGATATGACCCACGCTATCTTTTCAAATGCCTACTGTCTCAGCTATCTTGCGCACCTTCAATCGGCGGTCTGCCAATACGAGGTCGTGGATTTTTGTGACGTTATCCTCCGTTGTAGCCACTTTCGGGGCACCTCATCAAAAACCGACGTGCGACCACGTTGAAAATCGTTAAATCAATTTTTGAGGGTCGCCATCGAAGGAGAAGAGTCACCGTACACACGCGTTTTCCCTTCCAAAAACAAGAATCGAATCACCGACCGATATTGCTCTCTTTCCATTTTTCTAAAATCCGCGGACACTTCCGCTTCCACACGCGGTCAAAACGAGTCCGATCCGACTGAAATATCGACAGTAGCCGTCTACTGGAATATACTACACGATAGTAAGTTGCTCTTGTGATACTGGCGCCATCTGGTGGTTAGGCTAAGTACTTATCGGACCACCCTCGTATTGACCTAAATAGAGGAATGCCTCTGGTGGGACAAAGCCGTTAAGGCGCATCCTCTCGTGATATTTGTAGTTGGGGTAGTAAACCCCGTAGATCAGGTTGGTGACCGAAGTCATTGCTCTTGCAACGTGGCTTCGAATCAGTTTGATCAGAAGGTTATCCACCCGTACAATCCTGGCCCTATTGTATAGGACCTCGTTCGAGTAAAATTTCGTGTACTCAGATTCGGGTGTTCTATGTAATCCGAGACAAGCTCTGAGACATTGTCTCTCAAACACCCTAATCCTTTCCATTAAGCAGGCTCTGACATTGAACCAGACGGGACATCCATAGGCAACGATGGGCCTGATTAAGGCCATGTAGTAAATTACCTTCACTCTGGAATCAAGTTGGCTGCTATGGAACAGCCATCTTGTCAGAGCGAAAGCGCCCGCCAAGGTATCTGACTACATTTTGTTTCGCCAGTGGACGTCCGTTCGGTCCGAAATTGAGAACCTGCGCCAATTTTTTCTAGTGTCCCGAGAGGCCCTAGACAAAGGCGTCCTGAATAAAATAGTTTTTTTCGAAGTCACGCTGCAGAAGAGTAAATACTGAAAAGTATCGGCGAGTTCACCGTACCCTTGTTAGTCCGTTGTTAATATCAAATGTTTGGGTAGAAGTTACGTTGCAATTTTCACAACGAACTTTCTACCTGTTAACATGTCAAAAATCATATATAGCAGTGGTTTATTTATGCCCAGCCGACTGAGCTTGTAAGAAAGACCTTCTAGCCATACGGTGTCGAAGGCTTTTTCCCGTGCATTGGTTCTTGCATTTATTCCATTGGATATCCGATACGAGTTTCGACGCGGCATGAATAGTGTCATGCCCCACTCTGAAACCGAATTGGTTATCCGGGATTATTTTATTGTCCTCAACCCATTTAGACAGGGCTCTATGGACCACCTTCTCGAAGACCTTGGTAATACTCGGAAGGAGACTTATTGACCAGAGATTAGAGGTGTTTTTACCTCTCTTGGGAATTGGTTGCACCACCGCTGTCTTCCAATGATAATATGCATTATTCAGTCATTCGTTGAACAGAATGGTGTACATCTCTACAGCCACTGGTGTGGCCTGAGCACAACATTAGATATTCCGTCGGTTCCCGCGAATTTTTTTCTTTTCAGTGACTCGAAGATCATCTGTAGATCCCCCGTTGAAATGAACAGGGTGTAAGCCCCTTCACTGGCGATGGCATTGTTTGCTATAAGAACCTGGTAAAACCAAGATTCTCGGATCGCCAATGATCGATAACTTTTTGGCAGATGTGATGAAGCAGGATTCTGTTTTCCAGGTCGCGGTTCAGGTGAATGCTGTCATTCACCGTATTCGCTTCCTGGAACACAGCTCCCTCTGTCGCCACCTTCTCCTGGAGATCCTCGATCACGAAGAAGTCGTCATCCAGGATGGCGCTCTCTGGATCATTGTCAGACGTTCTCGGAAGCTTCAGATCCTGAATGTCATTCTGATTGTTTCTCCGAAAGATTTTATTTATTTGCTGGAACATACTCGCGCTGTTGGATTTTACAGCACGAACTCTGTTGTTCCAATGCAAACTTACAGATACTCTGTAATTCTCTTTGATCAACTGTTGAAGATTTATAAGCAGTGACTTCAATGTCCTGATCTCCGAGTTTTGTCTGTCGGTAAACCGACTGTACAAGAGTTTGAGTATTGTCAGGAGTATCTATACTTTTTCGTCTGTGCAGTGCGTCGATTGTCGCGTTTCGGTACGGGTTCGTGGTATCGTACTGTCGTTGGCGTGGTATCGTACTGTTCAGTGTCTGTTTAATGGTATCGTCCATTTGTTTTAGGTACCTGTCAATCTCGTAGGTTCCTATTGGACGGAGACGAGAATTCGTCTGGTAATTTGATTACGGCACTTACGAGTAGTCCGCAATGGTCACTGTCGTATACGAACGTCCGTAGACGGTTAGTAGACCATTCGTTCGTGTCAGCCAGTCTCAGTCGAGAGTCAAGCAGCATGAGATCCAGACAAGAGCTGCTCCTAGGATACGACGGACTATCCATTGCGAGTATATTGAGTCTGTACACTATGGCTTAGTAGGCTTCCCCTAGTGTTGGATATGTTGTTTTCGCAATCACTATGTTTGGCATTCAAATCGCCGGCCAGGATGTAGTAGTTTTCCACCAAGTTTAAGCGCAGAGATCGAAAAAGTGTCTCGAGTTCTGCAATGAAAATATTGGGTTGAGGTGCTTCAGGTGCATAGGCAGCTACAATGTTCATTCTCTTTCCATTTCGGAGAGGAATGCACACAATACAGGCCTCTAGCAGCTGGAACCTCCGCACTTCACTGCTATATATAATTTTATGTTTTAAGTAATTTCAAAAGAAGATCGCACTCCACCGCCAGGTGTGGCGTTGGGTCGGTCTCTTCGAATTATTTTGTAGGAATGTGCCGGATTTTGTGCTTCTGGTTTAGCTTTGTTTCGCTAACCAAGAGTAGATCGGGGCTTTCGTCCTGTAATAGGTTAAAACGTACGCCTCTTCGCTCAATCCTAATCAGTGAATTCACATTCACCGACAGGGTTTTTAAGTGACTCTCTACCAGCGTACTCATTACGACTGTAGGTGCGCTAGGCCCGGCAGAAGCGAGTAGATTCGGTCCACTCGGGTCGCCTGCTCATGGATCTGTTGTCGAGCGCAGGTCTGCCTCGGCTTCGGGCTTTAGTAATAGCCACGGGCTTCTGTACCGTTTTTCCTGAACCTGCCGCCATTTGGGCGTAGGTCATTTGGGATGTGACGGTTGGTGTTTGTGAGCTACCTTCGGGACGTTTCTCCTCAACCTTCTGCTTACGAGCCAGATTTGATTTTTTAATGTCTTGGAACTAAGGACATCCCCGATAGTTTGCAGGGCGCCCTCGGCACCTACATAATACGCACTCGAGCTGCTCCCTGTCCGCGACCTAGTCTTGGGTCAGGTCGCATTCCTCGTTCTTATGGTTCTTTGCACACTTAACTCATCGAGGCTGCATCTCGCAGTTCGACGCAGCGTGCTTGAATCTTCGGCAGCGGATACATTAAAAAATGTTTCCTTGCCTTCTTAATATATTCCATTTTACAGATGGAGATGCTAAGGAAGTAATGGCCCTTAGCCTCTCCAGCTTGCTGTTGGTTGGAAGCTGCATCAGGTAGAAGGGCAATACCCGCTTCTCCCGTTTGGCTCGCGGTATGGTGAACGGCTTGACGCCCACAAACTGGAGGTCGTCACTCTCGAACTCTTTGACTTCTGAGAGCATTTCCTCGGGATCTGTAATCGACTCCACGCCTTTCAGGAGCATCGTCTGCAACCTCTCGGCCTTGGGATTGCATAGCGGTTCTGGCCTAAACCTTTAAATGCAAAAATATCTACGCCAGTGACATACTCACATAAATCGATGGCCTCACGCAGGGCCGTGGTATGGGTGAAAATTGGGTGGCACCTGTTGCTTTTGTTGTTGATGTTGTTAAAGTGGCTGCGATTTGTTGACTGTTGCTTCTTCTTATTTCTTCTTCCGCATCTCGTTCAGCCTATCTAATACAGCCTTTAGTTTGGCACGTTATAGGCGTGCCTCTTCGAGTTCGTTGCGCTCCTCCTATGCCGCCGAACTTGAAAGGGTGTCAAAGGAGTTATTTTCGCCAGTTTAGTGACCTTCCCCACCCTCTTAAAGGTAAGCAACGTCAATATCCACGAGGATTCTATGTTTAAGAATTTTTGCTTTTTATGTCGATGGCGCCCTTTCCTCCACATCGAGGATTGGGGACTTGATTCATGCCTTCATATTCGCAGTTTATCAGCGACAAAAATGTTAATGTTTGCATCTATATTATGTGAGAAAACACATTTTTTTTCTCATTTCTGATAATATAGTTGCATACTAGGGAGCAGCGTTCATTGAATTTTGTTGTTAAGCAACACAAGGAATGTCTGATTACTTATTGTGAAACTCTTCCCCGGCCTCTTCTTCTGCGCTATAGACTTGATTGACTCCTCAAGTTGCTGTTTGTAAGCAGATCCGGTCAATAAAGTAGCGGCAGATGACTTGCACCCTATGTTAGGTTTTTTATTCTTTGGTGTCGGCATCGGTAAGATATGTTCAGGAAGAACAATAGGATTGCTATCAATCACTTTCGGGGAAGATCTATTTGCCTGCCCACTAGGGCTTGGTTGAGGTTCTGGCTGTGACATTTGAACAGCAACATTCGTAGTGGTAGATTAGGGTCATCATCAGCAGCTTGAGGTTGAAGAGTGGTCCCACCTGAGCTTGCTATGTAGTCGGCTTCAGTAAATACGTTTCTATTCATCGGGTAAAAACCAGTTACTCTGAACCCATTAACAACAATAGCTCCAGTTTGGCACCTGAGATAAGCACATCCGAGCAATTCAACTATTTCTTATGGAGTCAACATCCGGTTGGAATTGAGTAACCACTGTCTAATTTCGTCACTGTAGTATGAAAGCCTACTAACCCATGAACCCATGAAAGACCTGTCAAGAGGTTGCATCTTGTGTATTGAATGTGGAGGTAAACTAATAATTGTGACATCATTAGCTCTAGCTGCCATCAAAATATCCAAATTGCCTGTGTGTGAATAATGGCCATCAAGAATTAGTAGAACAGTTGAAGCTTCGGTTGGGTGGGTCTTATCAACGAAATGATGGAACCAGTCCGTAAATAGGTTTGCCTGAATCCATCCTGTTGGGTGGCAACTTCCTATAGAACCTGGCGGAATTCCTTTCATCAAAGTTTGCGTCATGTTTTTGCGTAGAAATATCAGCAGCGGTGGAATAAATATGCCACTTGCGCTCATAGCTGATACCACTGTTACCAATGGTAAACGTTCAGCCGCAGCTATGCTACCTACTGCCGCAAAGGGCTATAGGCCAATTAGGTCTACCTTAAAGGCAGATCAGTGGAAAGTGCTCTGCATAGTGTTGTTCGTGAAATTGAGAGCTCATTGAATTTAAAAGAATTTACAATAGCAGCCTTCCTCGATATAGTGGGAGCCTTCAACACAGAAGCTATAATAACAGCTCTAGAGGTAATAAGAGTAGACAAATCCATTGTAATCTGGATTGAAAATATATAATTGGACACAGCTCTATAAGGAAAGTGACAAGTAGAGGCACACCACAGGGGGGAGTTTCTCTCCCCTACTGTGGCTTCCTACAGTTAACAAAATCCTTAAAATCTTCATGGAGAAAGGCACAAAGACCATAGCATATGCGGATGACCTAGTTATCTTGATAAAAGGTGAATTTCTACCAACTATCAGCGAACTAATGGAATCTGCGTTGAAGGAACTCTCCTCGTGGGCAAGACAGAATGGTCTGAGAATAAGCCCCCAGAAAAAAGAGCTGGTTTTGTTCACCAGGAAATGGAAAATTCCGATATGTGCTCCCTCAAAGATGGAGGGTACTTCACTCAAACTCAAAGTGGAAGCCAAGTATTTAGGCATCATTCTTGACTCTAAACTTTCCTGGAAAAGGAAAAGGAGGAAAGGATGGAAAAAGGATTGAATGCTTTTTATGCATGCAAAAGTCCTTCGCCAAAAAATGGGGCTTGCAATCGTACATCATTGATTGGATGAACACAGCAATCATCAGACCCATTATAACTTATGGGGCCTTAGTCTGGTGGATTTCTAGCAGCACGAAAAGCTACATGCATGCTCAACAAAGTACAAAGGTCAGCCGTTGTTTGTACAACGGGAGCTATGAGAAGCACGCCGCAAGCAGTGTTGGACATGATACGTCATCTCCTTCCTCTGGAACTATTCATAAAGGCTGCGCTGCTAAAAGCGCTCTCAGAGTAAGATAGTCCTCTTTGTGGAAACAAGCCAACTATGGACATGCGGCCATACTCAGAATAATAAAGGGTCCGCCATCTAACGTTTTTTTTTTCAAGTAGTGCTTATTTCGTGAATGATAACACTTAGCTCATGTCTGATTTGACAGATAATTAGCTTTATCCTTCCGCTGAACGAATATGGTTGTGTATACGCTTGAACAACGCTGGGAAATATTGTGACATTACTTTGAAAATCATGGTAATGTTGCAGAATGTGTGCGAAAATTGCGTACGGATTTTGGAAGAAGAGAAGCACCGTCAGCTCCGTATGTTCGTTATCTTGTGAAAAAAGTGATAAATATCCTCATCGATAAACCAAAGCGTGAAAAGCCAAAAAACAGTGCGTACACCCGAGAATATTGCTGCTGCGGCAGAAAGTGTGCGTGAAGCGCCATCAACATCAATTCACCGTCGTTCTCAACAATTGAACATTTCGGAGACATCATTGAGACGAATTTTGCATAAAGACCTTGGTATGACGCCATACAAAGTCCAATTGGTTCAGGAGTTGAAGCCAACTGACCATCCAATGCGTTTTCGCTTCGCTAGGGTCAAACTCTGCTGGGTTTGTGCTCTGCTCTGAGCACGGGGTGGTTTCAGCCACCACGTGATACGACAGGTTAATTATATGTGTACTCCACAAATGAAGGACATTTCAATGGGCCCTTTGGCCTCCAAGTGGAAGTGATGCTCAACCATCAACCAAATTTATTTTTCTGGAGGATACTTATGTTTTTGGAACTCTTATTCAAAGACGTCAAAGAACTCCTCCACTGCTTCTTTATTGAAACCTTGAGCCCGAGCATTAGAAGTTCCTGTTGGTGATCGAATGGAAAGTTTATCTTTATGGCGTAAAAAGAAATGATCAAGCCAAGCTCGGCGGGCTGTGTTATTTCTAAACAGATATTCGATATTATTTTTCACAGTCAACTGATAGGCCAATTGACGAACATCCTGACCGGTTAATCCATATAATTTACTTTTCATGACGAGAAGGTATGACACAAGGTTTTCTTCAATGTGAGATGGTAGGACAGGTCTTCTTCCTAGAGTAGTATTTACAACCTCATCGGGAGGCTGGTCACTGTGCACAAACCTTTGCAGAGTCGTTTTGGGACACTATAAAGTTTAACTGCTTTTTTCAAACTCATCTTGTTACCTCTTACTGCTTATACAGCTTCAATCATATTTTTCCTGGCCCAGTTTTTTTTTTTCGACTTCGGCTTTGGTGGCAATTGAGTTCGAGGCATGACTAAAACCTGGAAAAAAGTGATGTTAAATGCATTGCGGGTAATTATTTTTTACCCGCACCTATGGGCTTCCAAATTCAAAACTTTAATATGTTAATAAAAAACCAAGAAAATTAAATTAGTTAAAATAAACCTTAAGACTTACCCGTGACAATCTGAACTTATGCGTACAGACCTCCTTTAACACCCACTGTATTAGTTTTAGACTAAAATAAAACTTTTTGACAATATTACCAAGTAAAAGAAAAAAAGTTTGCGGATGACATAAAATTTCAACTTTGAATGACAGGATCAAACTCGATCCAAAATTGCCGCTAGTGGCGGTGAATACGTTCTATGATATAGATTCAACGTTCCTGTCGGTGAATGTGAATTCACTGATACGGATTGAGCGACGAACCGTACGCTTGGTTAGCGAAACAAAGCTAAACCAGAAGCACAAAATCCGGCACAGTTCTTATATTTTATATAATATAATTAGAAGGGACCGACCCAACGCTACTCAAGGCGGGGGAGTTGCGATCTTTATTAAAAATAATTTTAAACATAAGGTCATATATAGCGGTAAAGTGCGGAGGTTCCAGGTGCTAGAGGCCTGTATTGTGTGCATTCCTCTCCGAAATGGAAAGAGAATGTACATTGTAGCTGCCTATGCGCCTGAAGCTCCTCAACCCAATGTTTTCATTGCAGAGCTCGAGACACTTTTTCGATCTCTGCGCTTAAACTCGGTGGAAAACTTATACATTCTGGCCGGCGATTTAAATAAACATAGTGATTGGGGAAATAACATTCCTAACACTAGGGGAAGCCTACTAAATCATTGGTGGGTTCCTCACAACATTGAATATAGAGTCAAGTTGCTCGCAACGGATAGTCCGTCGTATCCTAGGAGCGGCTATTATCTGGATCTCATGCTGCTTGACTCTCGACTGAGACTGGCAGACACGAACGAATGGTCTATTAGCTGTCTACGGACCATTGTATACGACAGTGACCATTGCGGAATACGTGCCGTGATCACAATACCTGACGTGTCCGCGGAGATGGCAGAGTATATCCAAGCCCACCCCTACGATTACAGTTGGACGCGTTGGCCACGCTTTTCCAATTCCCTAACGAGAGTGCTCACTTCGAGCGCCTCCTTCCCAACGTCTAATTGGAATCTGTGAAACTACGAGATTGACAGGTACCTCAAACAAATGGACGATATAATTAAGCAGACGATGGACAATACCATGTCAACGACATAACGATACTACAAACGTGTACCGAAACGCGACAATCGACTAGGCTCAAACCCTTGTACAGGCGGTTTAACGACTGACAAAACTCGGAGGTCAGGATACTGAAGTCACTGATTAAAAATCTCCAAAAGTTGATCAAAGAGAATTACGGAATATCCGTAAGTTTGCATTGGAACAACAGAATTCGTACTGTAAAATCCAAGAGCGCGAGTATGTTCCCGCAAATAAATAAAATATTTCGGTGAAACAATCAGAATGGCATTCAGGATCTAAAGCTTCCGAGAACGTCAGACAATGAACGTTTGTTACGAACAGTTAGCATCGGTCCAGAGAGCGCCATCCTTGATGACGACTTCTTCGTGATTGAGGATCCTCAGGAGAAGGTGGCGACAGTGGGAGCTGTCTTCCAGGAAGTGTACAAGGTGAATGATAGTATTCGCCCGAACCATGACCTGGAGAACAGAGTCTTGCTTCATGACTCCTACCTTAGAAATGATATCGATAATTGGCGATCCGAGGATCCTGGTTTTACCAGGTTCGATGACGTTTTCATGGCAAATAATGCCGTCACCAACGAAGGGGCTAATACCTTGTTCATTTCGACGGAAGATCTCCGGATGATCTTTCAATCATTGAAAAGGAAAAAATCCGTGGGTATCGGCGGTATATCCAATGTTGTGCTTAGGTACCATCCACTAGTGGCTGGAGAGAGGTACACAATCCTGTCCAACAATGCACTGAATAATGCATATTATCTAGTGCACTTGAAGACAGCGGTGGTGCAACCAATCCCCAAGAGGGGTAAGAACACCTCTAAGCCGGCAAATCTCTGGTCGATAAGTCTCCTTCCGAGTATCAGCAAGGTCTTCGAGAAGGTGGTCCTGTCTAAATGGGTTGAGGACAATAAAATCATTCCGGATAACCAATTCGGTTTCAGAGCGGGGCATGACACCATTCATGCGGCGTCGAAGCTCGTATCGGATATCCAGTAGAATAAATGCAAGAACCAATGCACGGGTGCCTGTCTGATTGACTTGGAAAAAGCTTTCGACACCGTATGGCTAGAAGGTGTTTACTACAAGCTCAGTCGGCTGGGCATAAGTAAACGACTGCTATATATGATTTTTGAGACGTTAACCGGTAGAAAGTTCGTTGTGAAAATTGACAACGTGACCCAAACATTTGATATTAACAACGGACTGCAACAGGGTACGGTGAACTCGCCGATCCTTTTCAGCATTTACTTCAGTGATTTGATAGCTTCTCTTCACCATTCAATATCGTATGGGGACGATCTAATCGCGTACAGATCAGGTCCAACGATCGACGTCATTGTCACTCTCTTGCAGCGTGACTTCGAAGAAATTCAGCAGTATTGTGATGACTGGAAGTTGAAGATCAACTGCCAGAAATCAGAAACTAATTTGTTCAGAACGCCTTTGTCTATGGCCTCTACTAGACTCTAGACACTAGAAAATTCTTGGACAGGACGGGCGCCCACGGGCAAAACAAAGTGTAGTCAGATACCTTGGGATCTGGCTAGACCAGTATCTATATTTTGACAAACACGTAGATGTTGCTCTGGCAAGGGCCCGAGGCACTTTCGCTCTGACAAGATGGCTGTTTCATTGCAGCCAACTTGATTCCAGGGTGAAGGTAATCTGCTACATGGCCTTTATCAGGCCCATGGTTGCATATGGATGTCCCGTCTGGTTCAATGTAAGAGCCAGCTTAATGGAAAGGATTCGGCTGTTTGAGAGACAATGTCTCAGGACTTGTCTCGGGTTACATAGGACACCCGAATCTGATTACACGAAATTTCATCCGAACGAGGTCCTATTCAATAGGGCCAGGATTGTACGGGTGGATAACTTCTTGATCAAACTGATTCGAGGCCACGTTGCGAGAGCAATGACTTCGGTCAATAGCCTAATCTCCGGGACTTACTACCCCAATGATTTATATCAGGAGAGAGTGCGCCTTAACGGCTTTGTCCTACCAGAAGCAATCCTCTATATAGATAGATGTGGGCTGATCCAAGATAGATTGGCGATACCGCTAATCTTCCACGTGGATCGCAATTCCGTTGAACGGCGATTCCCCTACGGACCCGATGTCGCGCTCAGTGAGCCCGAGCGCCTCAGATTCCGTAGATCAGTCTCACGCCGGGATCGAGGAGACGTAGTCCGCCAACATCAACGCTTTTGGTGGCTGGGGGGAGCTGCGTCAGTGGACACTTCAATAGTTTCAGCCTCTTCAAGGCAGGGCTTGCCTAACACCAATGGCAGGCTTACATAGGCTAGGGTAGGTTAGGGTAGGATAAAACAAAAAAAGTATAAATAAAGGGTCCGCCATCTAACTTTTTTTTTTTCAAGTAGTGCTTATTTCGTGAATGGTAACACTTAGCTCATGTCTGATTTGACAGATAATTAGTTTTATCCTTCCGCTGAACGAATATGGTTGTGTATACGCTTGAACAACGCTTCGCTAAGTGGGCCTGCGATCGACTTACAGAAGATGCCGATTTTGACAAAAAAATCATCTTTTCAGATGAAGCTCATTTTGAGCTTGGCGGGTATGTAAACAAGCAAAATTGTCGCATTTGGGGCACAGAAAACCCGCACGCATACGTTGAAAAGCCGGTGCACCCAAAACGAGCCACTGTTTGTGCGGATTTTGGTCCAGACGCATAATTGGGCCATTTTTCTTCGAAAATGAGCAAGGAGTGGCCGTTACAGTCAATGGCGATCGTTATCGGGCCATGTTGAACGAATTTTTGTTCACAAAAATTGAAGAGAAGGATATTGGCAACATTTGGTTTCAACAGGACGGCGCTATGTGCCACACAGCCGAAGCTACACTCGATGTTTTGCGCCCTGTTTTTGAAGATCGCATTATCAGCCGCAGAGCTGATGTCGTTTGGCCACCTCGGAGCTGCGATTTGACACCGTTGGACTATTATTTGTGGGGTGCCGTCAAAGATAAGTGTTACGCCCACAAGCCAGAGACAATTGACGCTTTAAAGGACAATATTCGTGAAGCCATTGGTGAAATACAGCTGCACACAATCGATAATGTGCTTAAAAATTGGACCGATCGTGTAGGCTACTGCATGGCCAGCCGAGGCAGCCATTTGAATGAAATTATTTTCCATTATTAACCGGAAGGATTGTACTTTCAAATAAAAAAAGAAATTTGAGAAAATATTCAGTAGTTTTTTTTATAGCATTTTCAAAAAAAAAAAAAGTTATTTGGTGGACCCTATATATAAAAATTAAAAAAAAAAAATATATACATATATATATTAGTTAGGTTGGAATAAGATATGTTTAGTTACGTTAAGGTAGGTTTAAGGCTTATATAAATGTATATAAAAAAATGATCATATGCTAAGTTTTTTGAAAGAAAAAAAATTTTTTTCTTAGCTTAAGTGTTAATTATAATAACATTAATAGTAAGTTATTTATATAATAGTTGAAAGGCATATGTAAAAATTATTCAGTTTGTTTTAGAGTGTCCGCCTAGGGCCAGTAAGATTCCTAAATTTGTAAGGATAGTTAAGTTATTGTAGTTTTAAGCATTTTTGTCTAGGATAAGATAGATCTAAGAAACTATAAATAAAAATGAATTACAAACAAACAAAAAATCAATTCAACGTAATTACATAGTTTTTTGACAGATGTCGCTGTCTGTTTCTGAGATATTAAGGGGTTCCAAATTACCATTTCTTTCTCTATTAATAAAAATAAATATTGAAGTTGCAGATTAAAATTTTTAACTATTAGATGCATTAGTTTTAATGTGCCACAACTTGGTTCGATAGGGGGTGCTAATTAGCCCTGTATTTCTCGAAAAAAAATGAAAAGTCCCCTTATTTTATGAACAAACCGCGTATGTATAATTTTTGAATCGTCACTGAATAATAATCAGCATGTGGCAGCAAAATTAGCTCCAAAAACTATGCCGATTAGATGGTGCCCAGGAGTCGCTAAATTAAGTCCATAATGATTCAGAACCATGTGATGTATGTTAAATGTAGGATTCAATCGCCACAGTCGAATAGGAACGGCATGTTCCGAATCGAACGGGCATAGTGCACCAAGAGCCACAAGGTCTAACGATTAATAAGTAGTTGTACCTACGCCATTTTTGTAAATCAATCTAAAAAATAAAAAGCGCGTGGAAGAAATAATGCATGGCTTTCGCACTACGATATTGCATCTGCTCGCACTCCCTTGGGTGTTTCAAAAATGTTGGTCAAAAACTGCTTTGGAACAACGACAACAACAACAGATAGATATTTATTTCGTATGCAAAATTTACAATGGTTTGCTACCGCACATTTTACAACACAGGGATTTGATAGTTAAGTTAGGTTATATCTTTCCACTGAACATTTTTGTTATTTTGTATAAAGGAAAAAACGAAAAGACAAAATAACAAAATGCTTTAGAAGTAAAATACGACAAAAACCTGCTTCTTCTTTTCCTTTTTTTCCGGCGTCGTTATGGTCAGAAGTGTAGGACCATAACCTTCCCACTTAACTGCATTCCTACTGGTCCGCTTGTGGGGTCCGCCGGTTTGACCTCAGCAAGTAGCGGCAGGCTTCCCGGTTTGGGATTACTTCATCGCTGAGGCCAATCAAATGCTGGTGTTTTTGCATTTGTTTGCACAAATTGTTTTTCGGCCTGCCTGTTTTGCGTGTTGAAATTGGAACGTTGATTGATATCGCCTTTTGGACGGGGTTCAAAGGATCTCTCCTTTGAACATGGCAATAACAACTGAGTCGGTCGCGCTCTATCTTTCTTGTGATGGTTTCTTTTACGTGGAGGCTTCCTCGGATCTTTGAACTTCTAATTCTGTCACGCTTTGTTACTCCCGCTGTCATGCGAAGTCATACTTTTTGTGCATTGTCCAGCATTGTGAACCGTATGTGAGCGCCGGACGTACAACTGAAGTGTAGAGCTTTCTTTTCAGCTTAGGGGGCATTTTTCGATCACAGAAGATGGCGGAATTTTCCCCCCACTTCATCCACCCTACGCTTACGCGATGGTTGATGTCGTCATCATAAGTTGTTTCTTTATTAATCATAGATCCCAGATATTTAAACTTTTCACACTTGGGAAGCACTCTTCCATTCAAGTAAATGTCTGGAATAGGCTGATGAGGGTCAGAGAACGGGCAGCACAGATACTCTGTCTTCTTTGAACTAATACGATACCCGTGTCCCTCAAAAATGTCCACCCACACATCAAGTGCTCGTTGTAGGGACGCCTGATCATCACTTATAATGGCTCCATCGTCAGCAAAGAATAGCTGGTGCACATTGGGGTCCGTCACTTTTCCTTCAAGCAAGCAACCAAGGACTGCTATAAAGAGCAGTGGGCTGAGGACGCTCCCTTGGTGTACATCGACTTTGATTGCGAACTCTTCGGTGACTCCTGCGGTGCATCTTACTCTTGTCGTTGCTCTCTTGTACATGTCCATGATCACTCGCACGTAGGTTTCTGGAAATCCTTTTTGTCTCAGCGCTACCCATAAAAGATCTCTTGGTTGCCGGTCAAAGGCCTTCTCGAAATCAACTAACACCATATGCAAGTCCTTTGAAGAATCACGATGCTTTTCCATCATGACCCTTATACTTAGGATTGCATCTGTCGTTGATTTACCCGAGACAAACCCGAACTGGTCATCAGATAGTCGTATTATTTTCCGCAGTCGGCTATCTAATACCCGTTCAACGATCTTCATGGTGTGCGACATCAGTTATCTTTTGTGCAAAGGAAGAAGATAGCTTCCCTCCATTGATTAGGCATGGTGTCGCCTCTCATCAGTTTGGAGATAAGAACAACAAGACCCGATGTCTCCCATCTTTTTCCAGAACTCAGAGGGTATCCCGTCCGGCCCAACAGCTTTTCTTTTCTGGGAGTTTTTAACCGCGTACCGAACTTCTTCGACTGTGATGTCGCATATTTCGGCATGATTCGGGGCGGCTCTTGGAAAGTACACCCGGGGAAACTGTTCGTTCAGAAGTTCCTCAGATAGTTCCACAAATCTAGTTTTAAGTTTTTCAATCCTTTCATGGATCCGTTCAACATTCACATTTTTGTGTAGATCTCGGGTAGAGTGATGCCATGGCAAATTAAGCATCATTTTTAAAACCATTTTTGACATACTTGCAGTTGGCAACCATATAGAAGAATCACTTTGTAGATTATTATTTTGTTATCTATTGATAATGAGGATTTTCTACAGATAAAAGGATACAACATTTTTATGGCAAGTCCTGTTTTCTTAATCGTTCTGTTTATGTGGTCAAGAAAGATTCCTAAATATTTAACACAGGGCTCCCAAGGGATGCTCACTTCATTAAATTGTATTTGAGCGGAAGGTAGAAAGCAATGTTTTCTTTTTCTTGTAAAAAATATAGCTTGCATTTTGTTTTCTCTTCCACTTTGAATAATACGCCTTTAATACTCGCATCGCATTTTTAAGATCGCTCTCAACGTTTGAAGTGAACGTATGCGATGAAAATATTGCAGTATCATCCGCAAAAATAGCTGAATCGCAGTTTGATAATACAGGAAAATCCGAAGTATAAATATTGTATAAGATTGGACCAATTACCGAACCTTGGGGGACACCACTATTGTACGTTATTATGTTGGAAACACCACAATTATGTAACATAAACTTTAAAACGACGAAATTGGATAAAAAGTTTCTAATTATATTCTAAGAGATATGGAACGGGAAATTGAAGTTAATCATTTTGTATATAAGACCATTATGCAAAACAGTATCGAAGGCCTTTTCGATGTCCAATAGCACCATTCCTGTTGATTTTCCAACAGAGCGATTTGCTTTTACATGGTTGCATATTCTAAGTAACTGGTGGGATGTATTGTGGTATTGTCTAAAGCCAAATTTAGCCGAGACATGGCTAAATAATAGCAATGCTGAAATGTTCAATAGTACTCAATACTCCGTATTTCGTAAAGACAGATGCCTCCAATCAACAGGGCTTCAAAGGGGAGGAGGTGTGCTCCTTGCAGTAAGTTCTTCTTATGCCTGTACTGAAATGGTTTTGCCATCTTCGAATAATGCAACTCTAGATATTGATCAAATAGTTATCAAATTTTTCTTAAATTGTAATGTTAATATTTTCATAATAGTAAGTTATATACCACCAAAAAGTTCGTTAGATTTATACAAAGAACATGTAAATAATTGTATTTATTATGCTTCCAAGTCAAATTGTAAACAACATATAATTTTTGTAGGAGACTTTAATTTGCCAAATATTAATTGGGTTTTTGATCCAGATGAAGGCTATCTGATTCCATATAATGTAAATAATGAATGTGAATCTCTGTTTATTGATTCTTTAACAACTTCCAATTTAATTCAGTTGAATAACTTTAAAAATAGCCTAAACAGAACTCTTGACTTATTATTTGCGGATAAAGACTTATATCTTTCTGTTAATAAATCTCTATGTCCAATATTCCCAAACTCTACTCACCACAATGCTCTAGTTTTCGATTTTAAGTTATTGAATTGTTTTAATTCCGAAAATATTGCTAATTATAAATACAATTTTCAAAAAGCTAATTTCAATGGCATTGCGAATCTTATAGATAATATTACAGTGCCGTCAGTTTTTACCGATAGGAGCGATTTATCTACTTTTTACGTAAGCTTTCTTAGGTCTCTGAAGGCAGCTTTTGATCAATATGTTCCCACATCAAAAAGGAAGAATGCTTCTAAGCCTGTGTGGTATAATAAAAGATTAATAAATTTGTGCAACAAAAAAAACAAAGCTTATAAGTCTTTACAAAAGTTTCCGTCCAATAATAATCTGCGTAGTATTATAATTTTTATGTATACGTTCTTAAATATTTATTGGTGATGCAATTGTTTTTCTCTTTTTTGCTGCGTTTGATGGTGGAGGTTAATTTTTTATTTTATGTTTACTGGCATGGATCCTAATAATGTGAGACGCGTTCTAAATGTACTGTGTGGCGCGTATGAAAATGGACTCAAAGTTTGTTGTTTAAATGCAGAGAGTATTCGAGCTAAGTACACGTTGTTATATCAGATATTTAGTACCTCTATGTTGGATGTCATTATGGTTTCAGAATCTTGGTTGAACACTTATACCCTGAATGCACTTGTTTCCATACCTGGCTTCAAAATATTTAGAAGTGATAGAAGAGATGGAGTTGGAGGTGGAGCGTGTATGTACATACGTGAACATTTGTCTGGCACTGCTGTTTACAAATCAACTGGGAATTATATTAACTTTGTTTGTGTTGAGGTGAGGAGTTCGTTTGAAAAACTACTGCTTGTTGCCATTTATTGTCCACCAAATATGTTTAGAGAGAATTACATAACCGAGCTTGAGGAAACCTTAATGCGACTTAGTTCAAGGTATAATCATATTTTGGTTGGAGGTGATTTTAATGTAAATTTTTTGAAAGACAGCATTTCTAAGCGACTTTTCATTCACTTTTGTGATAAGATTGGTCTTTCAGTGGTAAATAATCAGTGGCCAACGTGTTTCAAATCATACATGAATCCTTCCCTTCTCGATATGTTCTTGACTAGCTCTAGACATAAAATTCTAGGACGTGACCAAATTAAACCATCTTCAGAGTTTATTCATGATTTCATTTTCTGCTCCTTCTATCTGGATTTAGACAGGTCTAACCAAACTAAAACTATTAGGTATAGATCTTATAGAAATTTTAATTCTGAGACTATGGTAAGATATTTCAATAGATCCGAATGGGATGATATTTTCTACACGCATGACCTTAATGCTAAAGTTGCTCGGTTTAATAACTTAGTATCTAGTTTGCATGATTTATGTATTCCAATAGTGACAAAAGAAGTAAGGAGTAATAAATGTCCGTGGTTCACTGATAACATAAAATTCCTTATTAGGGAAAGAGAACGTTTTTTCCGAAGATTTAAGAATAATCCAACTGAGTTCAACAAAAGTCAATATGTATACGCGCGAAACCAGGTCAATACCACCATTCGTAATTCCAAACGTGCATATTTAACGCAAAAACTAGATCTATCACTTAGCTCTCGAGAGCTGTGGAGCAATCTCAAACAACTTGGCATAAAAGAAGACAAAAACAAACATAAATGTCCTTTCGGCCCTGAAGTAATGGTTAATGCTTTAATCCCCAGCCAATCAAGCTTAAAAATTCCCCAAAGTATCTTTGACATACCTGACAATGAAAACTCCTTCAGTTACGCTTGTATCGGTGTACCCGAGATTTTAAATTCCATTAAATCTGTTAAATCGAATGCCGTCGGTCCTGATGATGTTTCTCCGAAGTTTGTAAAGCTCATTTTTCCATTTATAATGAATTACTTGCTCCATATTTTCAATTTTTGTCTCTATAGTGGGAAGTTCCCGGAAGTGTGGAAAAACTCAAATATTATCCCAGTACCCAAAAAAGCAAATCCCTCAAAACCCTCCGAGTTCAGACCTATAAGTATCTTATCCTTTCCTGGCAAGTTACTGGAAAAAATAATGCACGATCAAATACAGTTATACCTAAACGAACGTCGCTTGCTTTCTGTGTGGCAATCTGGGTTTCGCAGCCTTCATAGTTGTGAAGCTGCTGCAATTAAAGTTTCTACAGATATCCGATTTGCGCTTGACTCCGGCAAGTTTGGAGTAATGGTACTCTTAGACTTCTCCAAGGCCTTCGACAGTATTGACCACTCAATGCTTATTTCCAAACTAAAATCGAAGTTTAATTTCTCAAATTCATCTCTCAAGCTTTTGCGCAGCTACTTAGTTAATAGAGTTCAATGTATCAAAACTGAAACTGGAACCTCAAATTCATTTGTCACTAATATTGGTATTCCGCAAGGCTCGGTACTAGGCCCGCTGCTTTTTTCATTGTTTATTAATGACCTCCCGGATTTCATCTCTAATTGCCAGGTTCATTTATATGCCGACGATGTTGTTCTTTATATTTTTCGTCCTTTTGGTTTGATGGATGACTGCATCGTAAGATTGAATGATGATTTAAGCCGTATCTTTGCTTGGTCTAGAAATAATAGCTTAACACTTAACCCGTCCAAGTCCGTTGCCATGCTATGCGCTAGAGATGAGCTCAACTCTGATGATTTTCCCTCTGTCATTCTTAATGATGAAGTCATAGCCTATGTTAAAGACGTGACCTATTTAGGTTTCAAATTAAACAGCAATATGAGTTGCTGTAAAGCAATCTCTGACGCTATCCGGAAAATTTACTCTGGTTTGCGTTGTTTGAGATCTTCCTCAGACCTTTTGATACCAAACTTAAAGAAACATCTCATCAAATCCCTAATAATGCCTTATTTTGTTTTCAACTCGTCTGTTTATCCATCTCTGGACTGTGTTTGTAGAAGAAAACTTAATGTTGCTCTAAATGATTGTATTCGCTATATTTACCGTATCCCTAGGCATATAAGTGTATCCCACTTGCGGCATCATATCTTTGGTTTGAGTCTTGATAATTACTTAAATTTTAGGCTGCTTGTGAGGCTTCACAATATCATCCATAAAAAAAGTCCTACGTACCTCTCAGATACTCTCAACTTTGCTCAGTCACAAAGAGGCGTAAAATTAACTTTACCGCGCTTTACACACAGTATTGCTGAACGCTCATTTTATGTATCTGCCATTCGTTTGTGGAATGTACTCCCAAACGGATTACAAAGCACTACCTCACTTTCAGCCTTCAAGAGAAAATTATTTTTGCACCTTTCCAATCGTGATTAGATACACTGTAAATTAAATTGTTATATTTTAATGTATTTATTATTTAACTATGTCTGTTTCAAGCTTATTTATTATTTATTCCCTTATTTATTTATTTATTTTTTATTTTTTTTTTAACGTACTCTTTCTTCAATGAATCTGGTCAAAATTTTATTTAGATGCTCTACAAGATTTAAATCTTAATGTATCCATGTAATCATTCTATTGGAAATAAATAAATAAAAAAAATAGTATTTACTTAGTACTTGAAAAAAATTTCAATGTTCTAAACATTTTTTTATTGATCGAGCGGAGCGTAGCGGAGCGAGAGCAATCACCCACTTTTTGGCCTAGCGCGTGCATGTACGGGGAATATAGTGGTCCGAAAACGATTTCGGACTAATCTTGTACGCACTAAATGTAGATATCGGCTATAACCACACATGTGAGCAGCATGTCAAATGAAATTGTTTGATTGAAAAATAGTGAGAAATAACGAAGTAAAGTTTAGAAAAGTGCCATGCGGAGCGAGAGCAAGGTTGATAAAACAACAAATTTGCTCGCTCGATCAAAAATTTTCAGTAGCGGAGTTAAGCCCGCGCATACTGATCTGCCTAGTACAGAAACTATATTCACTCAATGGAATCGAACTTAAAAACAAATAGTAAATATTTCTGGAGTTTTATTAAAAATAAAAGAAAATCATACGGAATCCCCTTAACAATGCAATATCTAGGTTCAACGTTTAGTAGCTTACCATCAATTTGTAATGCCTTTGCTGAATTCTTTAAATCCAATTACTTGGATTTAAATAATATATCAAACTTCCCGCCATACTCAGCAGAAAATAATATTAATATAGGACACTTAAGTATTTCCGCTTCGGAAATAAAATCCGCGCTCTCTGGCCTTAAAGAAGACAATAATATGGGCCCTGATGGTTTTCCACCGATAGTTTTAAAGAAATGTGCTAACGCCTTCATGAGAGTGTTGGATTGTATCTTTAACAGCTCCCTAACAATTGGGGTATTTCTTCCAGAATGGAAAACGAAACAAGATATATCCAACTACCGTCCTATTAGTAAGTTATCCTCAATACCCAAATTATTTGAGAAGATAATTTCTGGCAAACTAAACTTTTTACTAAAAGAGATAATATCTCCAGTCCAGCATGGTTTTGTGTCAGGCAGATCTACTTCAACTAACCTTAGTATATTTACAAACTATATACTTAATTCAGTTGAAAAGGGTTACCAGGTAGATGTTATCTACACGGACTTTGCTAAAGCCTTTGACAGAGTTCACCATAACCTCTTTTATGGAAAAATATTGAAAATTTAGGATTTCATTCAAATATGTTAGAATGGTTGAAGACATACCTTGTTGGTCGTAACCAATATGTAAAGATAAACTCCGTTATGTCTAACCCTATCTTAGTCACATCAGGCGTTCCACAAGGTAGCCACTTAGGACCCTTGTTATTTCTATTATTTATAAATGATCTACCCGATACTCTAACCAATTCAATGCAACTAATGTTCGCGGATGACCTCAAGCTTTTCAAAAGCATAAAATCACAAACCGATTGCATTGATCTCCAAAACGATGTCATTAGTCTGACAAACTGGTGTAATGTATCACCATTTCTCGAAGCTTATTTCCCCTTAAGTACGACTATATAATCGTAAATTGCTTTCTTCAAAGAGTTTTTGTAAAAAAAGACCTAGGAGTTATCTTTGACACCAAACTTAGCTTCGTCAATCACTTTGATTTTATGATAAATAAAGCCAATTCTATGCTAGGTTTTATATCTCGCAATTCATTCGATTTAAGGGATCCCTATACAATAAAATCTCTATATACTGCTTATGTTAGGTCCATCCTCGAATATTGCTGCATAGTGTGGAATCCGATTTACAATAGTCACATTAATAGAATTGAAAATGTCCAAAAAAAGTTTACAAGACTGGTGATAAAAAAATTAAATTGGAACATAGAAATGCCTACGTATCGTGTCAGATGCCAGCTCATTGGAATTCAGACTTTAGAAAACCGACGCAAGATGTTTCCTTTACTCTTTATTAAAGATATATTATCTTATAGAATCAATTGTCCATATCTTTTGGAACATGTTCATCTATATGCTTCCTCTAGAGACCTCAGAATTCGATCATTATTCAGAGAAAATAGTCATAGTGTTAATTACGCCTATATTGAACCGATAACTCGCAGTGTCAGAGGAATTAATTTGCTATCTAACATTATCGACTTTGACTTTCATCTTTCGAGAGAAGCATTTAAAAATATTTTAAGTTCATTCTTTTTAGTTAATTAAGCCATATTTTTTTGTATTTTTTTTTTTTGTATTTTGTTATGTCAGTCTAACTGAGTTTGGTAACTCAAATTGATGAAGTAAATAAATAAATAAAATAAAATAAAAAATTGTTCATTGGGATAGATGTTGTTATCGCAGATATGTCTAAGCATTTGTTCCTTAAGGACTTTCTCTAATATTTTACTGAGGACACTGAGTAAACTTATTGGCCTATAACTTTCAGGGCTATCAGGTGGCTTATCAATTTTAAAAACCGGTGCAATTTTAGCTAACTTCCAAGCATCGGGAAAATACCCTATTTTTAGGCAGGCATTGACAATATGTGTAAGATATTTTATTCCAAGCTTTGCTAATTGCTTTATATACATATGTATATGTTTCGAATGCAATCAAAACCATTTGCTTTTCTAATTTTTAAATCGTCAACGATGTACTGTATATCCCTGTCAGTGACTAGTATTGCTCGAGGTCTTTGCTGAGATCAATTCGAAAAATATGTTTCTACTGTTGTATTAATAATATTTTCTGTTTCCCTATCACCTAAATTTCTTGCAACATTGTGGCTGCTTGCAAAATTCAAGGCCAGTACATTTGCTTTATCAACATCTGAAAAATAGATGTTTGCAGAATCCTTTAAATATGGCAACTGTCGTTTCCTATTATTAACTACCTTCACAATATTCCAAAATGGTTTTGCGTTCTTTTGGAGGTTGGTTAATTTCTTACCTTATAAAAGGTTTCTCGATATCGCTGCCACCTTTTCCTATAAAGGTTTCTTATCTTTATGAGTTCCAAAATTTGAGGAGGAATTTTAATGGAAGCGGCTCTTCCAATTTTCTTTGGAATGCTGTTTTCGGCTGCGTTCAATATGGTTGACGAGAAATGATTCAATATAATATCGATATTTTCTTTACTGGATATACTTCTACTGCAGAATATTGCAACATAGTATTAACTTCCGACCGGAAACGAGGCCAATTTGCCCTGTTCAAATCTTGAACGTAATGCTGTTGTTTTTCTCCTGACCAGCGAAGTTCACATAGAACGGGCATGTGATCAGAATTAAGGTCATTTACAACTTCTGGTTGGGTCAATAGCATTAGTAACGAACAAATCGAGGACAGATGGTTGACCACGAGCACTTGGAGGAAAATAGGTAGGACTGGGCGGAAACATTACACATATTGGCAAAATTGTACAAAGACTTGAAAGTATATTGCCCCAAGAATTAGCTCTCACGCAACCCCAAGCACATCTCCGTTCACGCTGAATATTCTGCGAAAATAATTTTTTTACAACAATTCTTTTTTCGTTGGAGACACGCCCGCCAGGGAAATATACACAAAACACCTTAATCATTCCTGCTTTGGAATGAAGCGTTCATATTTAGCAGACATAGCCTCATATGACTTCTTCCATTAACTGATTGATTGATAAATAAAATTGCATCCAAACCAATAATTCCTGTTATTTTTTGAACATCGAAAGCAAACTCTCCGTGATCCTTGATTTTTTTTTCTAATCATTGATTTATTTCATTTATCAATTTTCTCTTTTTTGATTTTTATACATCTTTGAAAATAATTTAATACCTTAAACGTAGTTGCTCTTTAATTTACAAATTGCAAAATCTCAAATGCACCGCTGATGCATCAAGCGCGCATAATATCATTAGTTCCGTCATCAACTCGTGTCTGATCAATAATTTTATTTTTTTTTTTAGTATTTACATAGAATTTACATGGATAAGAATCTGATCATATTGCTGTTCCAATTACTAGATTTAATTAACTACGTAACCATGCATTCGCAGGAGATGTGTGCACTGATTCTTAATCGACCGTTGGTCTCTACAAAAAGTTATCTTCTCTTCTCGTCGTTTATTTTTATTTTAAATATTGCAAAACAAAAATATATTTCGATCTGTCGGATAACAGCTAATTAATGTCCTAATTAAAAATTAAAAAAAGGGGAAAATAACTGAATGTAAAATGAATTAATAAATATTTTATTTACACGATAAATAAATAAAGGATCGAGATAAACTTAAAATCATAAGTGCTGATACTCGCTCATGTCGTAGAGCGGCATCGAGCCCATCACACTGTGCAGATGCGAATACGCAACGGATAGGGGTGCCATTTGATGGCCGCCCACCCCGGTCTTTTGCGATGACAGTGACAAGCTTCCACCGGCTGCAGCGGCCGCAGCAGCCGCGGCTGATAATGCACCACCGCTGGACGCCACACCCACGAGCGATGCATTCAGATTACTAATCGCTGACAGGTTGTTATTCGAGTGACCACCACCAACACCGATACTGCCACCGATACTGACGCTTCCCGCGCCACCACTGCCAGCAATAGCCACGGCAGCGCTATGATGATGGTGATGATGATGATGCTGTTGATGCAGGTCTGCGGTGGAGCCAGTCGATCCGCCACCATTGCCAGCACCAGTACTACCACCGCCGCCACCTGTTGATCCAGCGGTTGAATGAAGACCGTGACTGTGATGGGCTGTTGTTGTGTGATGATGGTTAGCTGGTGATAGTTGTTGTTGCTGATGATGATTGGTTGTGTTGTGCTGTGAGGATTGTGCGGCGGCGGATTGCGAATGCTGTTGCAGCATTGAGTTGGGTCCATCCATTTCCGAGTCGCTGGAGGAGTCCAAGTGCTGTTTGTCCGACGTGCCGCTGTAGAAGAAACAAAAAATGTCAAATAAGCAGGGTGGTGATAAAAAAGAGCAAAAATATGACAGGCAATTTGAGTTCTTTGTATCTTCTAGGCCTACCCCTCTTCGCAATCATGAGACGAAAAGACTAAAATAGAAATTTCAAAAAAAATTAACAGAGGCTCTAAAACTGTCAACCACTATACATCGACGTTCCTGTATTCGTGTGCGTTTCCCACTCTTTCTGTGTGTATGTTCCTGTTCAAACACAAGCTGTGTGTACCCTGCCCAGTCGATTACATACCTTATCATCATCCAACAGGAAAAAAGAACAACAAATCGGAAAAAAAAGCCACCCTTCCGTCCCTGTCTCGCACACACTCACGCAACCATATGTATTACCCGCGCAGGCAGCGAAAACAGCAGCAGCAGCTTCGGAGCGGCAGCAACAACGGCAGCAACGACAAACAACGCGGAGAAGATGAAGTGGAAGCTATTACGACAGTGTGCTGCCCCTCGTTTATATCAGGGAATAAAGTATCAAATTACCTTTCAAACATGCACACACATCCATTGCCATTTGACAAACTGACAAGCAGACGGTATCTGTCGTGGCGACTTTCAGTCCAGGCGAATGACGATGATGACAATGATGACTATTGCCAAATGTTTCGCCGCAAATAGGTACATATGAGTACGCGTTTGTTGTTGTTTTTAATTTTTGACGTACAATACGTAAGTGATCAAAGGGGAAATGACAAATACCCGACCTGACGATTGAGTGACGCACACATGTCAGGGTAGGTAGGTACTAGGTATGCATGTTGCGAAGAGAAAGAATGCGGAATTCGCTCTTGACACATTCTCGCAACAGTGCAATTGGGTAGCTTCCGCTTTGTTTTTTTGTTCCTTTCTTCTTTTCATCATGTTTGGAAGGGTGAAAAAAGAATAAAAGAGTTGGAAAGTGGGCGTGTTCCAGAAACCTTTTTGATTAATTTAATAAATTCCTGTTTTGGAAAACATTTCATTACGCTGGGTAATTGATGTAAATTGGCCGATGATGGCAAGTCCTTTGGG
The DNA here is from genome assembly GCA_958301585.1 of Merodon equestris. NCBI lineage: Eukaryota > Metazoa > Arthropoda > Insecta > Diptera > Syrphidae > Merodon > Merodon equestris. The sequence goes on from OY284416.1 coordinate 114,658,671, forward strand.
ATCGCACATTAGCGCGATATCCGATTGCGGTGTAGCACAAGAGGTATGACATCCTCTTGGGACGAGTTTTACTCGTGCTTGCGACTCTTGGGGGCTGATATTTGAGATTGTTACTACGACAAAGTGCTGCTGTTGGTGTCAATAAATTTCCACTTAAGTGACGAGAATTTCCAAGATCGGGGGAATGGTGTTCGAAATAAATTAAGATTTTTGTTCGAAGATAGGCTATGGTGGTCTCTAGAGGCCCGAGATGGAGCGCAACAGTTGTTGACACTCCTTTCTGGTGTTCAGATGTGATAATTAACCGTGAATGCAGCCGCATATTTCCCGGAAATATGTAGGTTTCCCGACAGAAACACGGAAAATCGGATATTTCCTGTAGTAATTCGTGTACTATTCTACAGGAAAGCCTTGGTAAAGAGGCGGAGCGGTTCGATGTGTTGACACTTGACATTTAATCGAAAAGCGACATGAATTTCTCAAGCTGATCTCAGCTGCCCAAGAGCTTACAAGTGCTTAGGTAGGGTCGGCGATTATTTATTTGCTTACCATAAAGGTCCGAGAATCAACGTTAAATTTCATTAAGGACAGCCCAGTAAAGCTTTAGAAAAGACTCTCTTTTGGCGATCATAATCAGAGACACCGTGGAACATGTTGGTATACCGAGCGGGTCATGACACTGCTTCCAAAATTTTTAAATTCGGCCAAAAACAACATTACAATGTGTAATTGAAAATTCGATTTCGACGAATCCGACTTCGACGATTTGTTAATGTCATCGATCAAGCGGCTTTTCAGTTAAAAGGGATACTAACAATGGTGGACAATTTTTCTCCAAAATCGTTCTAGGAAATTTCAATGCGAAGTTTACGACTCGCCATCTTTGAGCGAGTCGTAAACAAAAAAAGAGTTTCTGTGAACTACAACCAATGCGACAAATTCAGTGGAATCTATCAAATCCTATCTAGGACAACCACCCCCGGAGAGTAGTGAACGAACATCTTCGACACAAACCATCAGCACCCCGTCCAGGTTGTGTGACAAACACTATAAGAGCGTACACTCTTCAACTTGCACGAATTATAAAAAAAAAATTATCACATTGCGATCGACGGCAGACACTCGAATTTCGCGAATTTCTCGGAATCGACGGAGTCGAGTAAGACCACCAAAATTTGACGTCGGAAAGCTGCAATCGCAAGAGACCACCAGGACCTTCGCCGATCAAGTCTCCCTCAAGCTCTCTCAAGACCCGATGCAATCTGCACAAACTATAGAACAGCAATGGAGACGTTGTCAGAACGCCATCAGAGAGGTCGCCTCAGATGTACTCGGTTTCAAGCCTTCTCTTTCGAGAAACGCCTGGTTTGATGACGAGTGCAGACAGGCCCATGTAGAGAAACAGAATGCATAGATGGCTACACTGCATCGACAGAAGAGAGCTGCCCGGGAGCTCTATGAACAGAAAAGGAGGCGGGAACATGAGCTTCTGAGTAGAAAAAAAAGGAGCACGAGAAGCCCGAGATCAAGGAGATGAAGAGATGCTATTGCAAGAACGACGTTCGAAAGTTTTACCAAAAAGTAAAACGATCATGCCAACGTTATAAAGCCAGAGCGGAAGCATGTAGGGATGAACACGGACAACTAATAACGATGCTGAGGCTGTGGAAACACCACTTCTGCAGACTGTATAACGACGATGATAGTCCAATTGCCGCCGTCAGACAAAACGAACCATTCACAATGGATGAAGGCGAAAGAGAAACCCGTTCACCCGACTTAGACGACGTTGAAATAGCAATATGGAAACTTACGAGGGTGGTCCGATAAGTACTTAGCCTACTAAAGAAAAACAACAATTTTTGAGAAATGGCGATTTATTTTTCAACTTCTTTAACCCGTCTGAAAAATACGTTTTCTCGAGGTCTGTAAAGTAGGCTTCCGTGGCGGCGATGACCTCCTCATTCGACTGAAATTTCTGCCCGGCGAATGACTTTTACAAGTTTGGAAACAAAAATAAGTCTCACGGGGCCAAATCTGGAGAATACGGTGGATGGGACAGCAGTTCGCAGCCCAATTCGACCAATTTGGCCGTGGCAAGGGCGGAGATGTGAGCCGGCCCAATAATTTGGCATAGTACAGCCCTGTGACCGTTTTGTCCTTCTCCAGGTAGTCGAAGTGGATCACACCTTGTGAATCTCAGAAAACGGTGGCCATCACCTTTCCGGCCGATCGGGCAGTCTTCGCCTTCTTCGGAGCACGTTCGCCGGGTGAAGTCCACTGTTTCGACAGTTCCTTGGTCTCTAGTGTGTACCAGTGGATCCATGTTTCGTCAACTGTCACGAAACGACGCAGAAACTTCTTCGGATTGCGCTTAAACAGCGTCAAACACTGCTCTGAAGTGGTCTCACTGTTGCGCTTGTTGTCCGGAGTGAGCAAACGCGGCACCCATTGCGCCGAAAGCTTTCTCATGCCCAAAATTTCATGCAGGATATGACCCACGCGATCTTTTGAAATGCCTACTGTCTCAGCTATCTCGCGCACCTTCAATCGGCGGTCTGCCAATACGAGATCGTGGATTTTTGTCACGTTATCCTCCGTGGTAGCCGTTTTCGGGGCACCTGGACGTGACTCATCAAAAACCGACGTGCGACCACGTTGAAACTCATTAAACCAATTTTTGATGGTCCCCATCGAAGGAGAAGAGTCACCGTACACAGCATCCAAACGCTCTTTGATTTCGCTGCGCGATGTCCCCTCCAAAAACAAGAATCGATTCACCGGCCGATATTGCTCTTTTTCCAATTTTCTAAAATCCGCGGACACTCCCGCTTCCACACGCGGTCAAAACAAATTTCGACAGTAGCCGTCTACTAGAATGTACTGCACGATAGTAAGTTGCTCTTGCGATACTGGCGCCATCTGGCGGTGAGGCTAAGTACTTATCGGACCACCCTCCTAAGTCTTTATTCTTCAAGGCAAGTTGGTACTTTGGAGAGAGCAGTTATACCAAAAAGCTCATATTGTGTTTACAGAATAGATCAGAATGAAGTCAAGTTTTCAAGATGTTAATCAGTGTATAGCTGACTAGGACTTACGTGTGACTGAAGACACTGAAGGCGTTGGTTGCCGATACGATACACCCTTGGGACTCTAACATTTAAAGAATCTATGAAAATGTTTAAAAAGTAAATGAAACGATCGACGCTGGAATTCAATCAGAGAAATCACTTAAAATGTTGGTTTATTGATTGGCTAATGCCTTGACACTTTTTCGTATGAAACGTAGATCAGCAAAATTTGTTCCAAAACTGAATTTCGGGAAAAAACAGAAGCGAATGAAATTTCGGCCTAGGAACTGCTAACTGCGATTTTAACATTAATTTAGGCAAATAACAACATTTATTTCAAGAACCGAAAATTCCTTTTACTTGTTGATCATACCTCGTAGGTTCAGTGCATGTTCTCGGCTCTCAGATTCAAACTATGGGACCATATGATTCATGCAGGATACTTTCGCCAAAGTTGATGGTTGAGTTTGAGCTGAGAAGATGTCTCCTTTTTTGTCTCTTGAGGGCATGGTCTCAACGAATCATCAAACACCTAACAACATACAATCATGTTTGTTCACCATTTCACCCATTTTATCTGTGAAATATCTTAACGATAGGGGGATTGAATGAGTACCAAATGCTTTCTGCCAGACGGGAATCAATTATAGCTTGCTAGTCATTCCATTCCTCTCAGTCTTCGATCAGAAGCGGTGGAAATATCGTAACCAGTCGTCTTGCTCTATTCTCTACATTTATATTTTAATGGTTCCATATTTAAAGTCTGTCTCAATAATATTTTCAATAAAAAACTTGATTTGTCCACAGTTATCTTAATGGTCACTCCCATAGTCATCATAAAGTATATTGAAAATAATGAAACCAATCTAGCCAAAGGCAGTTCAATATTTAGCACCAGCGAACGACTATCGTCGAATTTACGATCCTTCCAATATCTCTTTAATTCTGACGATTAACTAAACTGGTCACATTCCGAAATGTCCTTGTATACAAGCGGTCAACACCTGCAGCCGATTCCACAACAAGTGTCAACCAATTACCATGATCATTGCCATAACTTCATTCGACCGATCGTAAACCGGGGAATTTTTCGCGACTAGATAAAAATCTCGGTCATCTGACATTTTCGCGCGTCCCCATAATACCAGCCTATCTGGGAGCAAAAGATGCACCTCTTAGCCGATATTCACTATAAATAATAATTATTATTCCTCTCTTGCGTATGATTACTGCAGTGCAATGTAGTAACGATGGCGTTGATTATAGTTATGGTGGCGAAGAGATAGATATGATGGCAAACGCAAACCGACGACTAACCGCGTGTCGACCACCACCGACGGTAAACATTGAGTTGAGACGTACAATGATGAAGATGGCCTCCGTAAGAAGCTATATAGAAAATGAGTTGAAAAAAAAACCACACAAATTGTGGCCACACCAGAACTGCCATTGCGCCACTACCACTACCCAACCCTGTAGGTATGCATGGATATCCGTATGATAGTTGGCGAAAAGGCACTGATGTACCATCGCCACTCTCCTGCTGCCTCAACAGCACGTTTGCCAGTTTGCCGTTTGCCCGTTTGTTTGTTACTGCTTTGCTGCCTTGATGGCCTCCCTGGACTGTGTCGGTAATTTGATATCCGATACGCCATTAAAACTTGTAAAAACTGAATGAAGCGGTCTGCTGACACACATAGATACCAAAACCGACACATTCGTATGACTTGGTGCTTGTCCGACTGTACACAAGCACATCATACCTATAGACGCGTATGTACTATATATCCCTCCTCATAGCCACAGATTCATATTTATAGTGGGGGCTCGGTTCGTTCTATCATCATTATCACGGACGAGATACTGCATAGCAGGGTGTAGCCACAGACCGTGGATTGCACGAGTAGTTGCCTATTCAGTGAACCAAAAGTTGCACAAGTCTATTGTCGGAGTCGGTTTCGCTTATAACGATGTTTTTTTTTTTTTTTAATTTGGGGGAAGGACAAAGGTGGAATGGAGTGATGATTTTAAGCGCCAATGAGTGACTAAGAGCAGGAATTATTGTGAGCCCCTTGAAAAGGAAATGGAGATCCAACTGTCAAACTGATATTGGTCATTTTTGAAATCAAAAACTGAATATTTGCTTTAACAACCGGATCGTATAAATGGAATTTTTGGCTGGGTATTTTAAGGTACGATTGTACTCGTATAATTTATTGCAACTTTCCAAGTCAAAATTTGGATCTTATTTCTGAAAAGATGTTTATTTTTTTTGGCAGTGCCATCGTTAGCTGGACGTTTTCTCATTTTTATGACCGGTACCGGTAAACTATCGGTAAAGTATCCGTCTTTTTAGGTGATCGGCGAATCGACCCAATTGTTGGCTTCTTCCAAAGATGGGAAATGCTGCTCAGCCAGGGCATGCGCCGCCGACTGGATCAAGCGGCAGACGTCGGTAGAAGCAGTATGTACAATAATAACAATGTTGCCAGGTAGGTTTTAAAGACTTCCACAAGGCCGAGCGTCGTCGTGCCGCAAAATCACGTTGTGGCTCATATTGTGACCGTTTTTTTTTTCAATGTTCGCTTCAACAGAATTGTTTGTATTCATTAGCGTGCTCCTGTAATGGTTTTACATTATACAGGGTATCCCATGAGCAGTGTGCCAAAAAGCTAGAGCGTGTAGGTCTGGTCAAGACAAGAAAAAAATCGTACGGGAGGGGAGGTTAATCCCCCCCCCCCCCTTTTCTAAAAAAATGACTTAATTTGGAAAAAAAAGTTATTAAAAATCAACAGTTACATTCACAATGCCGTGATATACTTTTTTGTAAAGGCAGAAACCTCTTCTTTCATCTTGTTTCTAAACGAAGCTGTTTTAAGGAATAGTTTTTGAGAAATTAATTTTCAAACTTAAAATTTTGAAGAAAAAAATGAAAAAAAAAATTTCGAACTATTTGTTTTCAAAATTGTATGTAATTAAGTACTAATTTTTTTTTCAAAAATGAAATTCTCTTATTAGTTTTCAGTTAAAAACAGAAAACCAGATGCAAAAATATCTTGTAGTTCTTGAGAAATTAAAAAAAAACCCGAACCACTTTTTTCTAAGAAAAACCCTTTTTTTTGGTTTTAACGCGGCTGGACTTGTAGACAAATTAATGTATGAAACATTGACCTCTTTTTTATTATTTATAAAAAAATTCTGAGTTTTATGAGGATACAATAAAGTGACACAGTATTGGAATAACCCTGGATTAATCCTTTTTTTTCATTGATAATGCCTGAAAACTGACCTGCCAATTTCATCTGGGTCCGCCCACCGCCGATGGATTCTACCCGCTAGGACCTTAAGACAATAAAACCGCAATTTTTCTTTATTGAAAAACAAAATATTTGCAACCCAAATGTAAATAAAAGGCATCGCATTTTTAATAAAAAAACATTTCCAAATTGGATGTTAACTCATCAACACATTACGATGTCAAACTCTTACTCTCGAGAAGAATTAACGGACAAGCACTTCTGCTACGGTTTAGCTAATGGTCGAAACCGTGAAGCCGAAAGACTCTACGCTGAAAGATATCCCAATCGGAGGTGTCCCAGTCGTAGCATGTTTACAAGAATCCACCGACGTCTGCGAGAGCGCGGAGTGCTAGAGCATCGAAGAAGCGAAAGATCAGTTACAGATGGATCAGGAATCTTAGATGAAAGAATTTTGGATTAGGTCCGACGTAATACCTCCCTTAGTACAAGGAGGATAGCTATTATGCTTGGAGTGCCCAAATCTAGAGTATGGAGAGTGCTTCATACCGAAGTTTTCAGTACACCCGTACCATTTTAGGCCAGTTCAGGAACTCACCTCAAACGACAAGTTTTTGAGAGCAGAATTTTGTCGATCATTACTGCTTCGAGATGAAACTGAACGAAACTATTTTGCAAGGATAGTCTGGACGGATGAAGCACAGTTTACCAGGGATGGGGTTACTAACTTCCACAATTTGCATCATTGGAGTAGCACCAATCCACACAACAAAAAACAAAATAAATCACAACACCGCTTTAGCTGTAATGTTTGGCTTGGTATTGTTGGACAAACTGTAATCGGGCCCTGGTTTTTGAATGCCGTTATTAATGGAGAATCATACCTGCAGTTCCTACGAGACCTTTTGCCCGATTTGATGGACAACGTTCCTTTGGCCATAGCAGATAATTTAATCTACCAGCAAGATGGAGCACCAGCACACTACAGCTTTCGGGTTAGAAACTGGCTGAATGATAATTTTAGTGACCGTTGGATCGGAAGAAGGGGCCCCACGGAATGGCCACCTAGATCACCAGATTTAACTCACCTAGATTTTTATGTGTGGGGATTCATGAAGAATTATGTTTACGAAGTGGAAATAGTATCTTTGGAACAACTGAAAGAACGGATTGAAGTCGCTGGAGTCAATTTGCAGGAAAATTTGTCAAGCATAGACTTATGTGCAGCCATTAGAAGGAGATACATATAATCTCTGCCTTCTAAAAAATGGGGAACATATTGAAAATTTATTATAATAAAACTCCGATTTTTTTAAAAATAACAAAAAAGAGGTCAATGTTTCATACATTAATTTGTCTACAAGTCCAGCCGCGTTAAAACAAAAAAAAAGGTTTTTCTTAGAAAAAAGTGGTTCGGGTTTTTTTTTAATTTCTCAAGAACTACAAGATATTTTTGCATCTGGTTTTCTGTTTTTAACTGAAAACTAATAAGAGAATTTCATTTTTGAAAAAAAAATTAGTACTTAATTACATAAAATTTTGAAAACAAATAGTTCGAATTTTTTTTTTTAATTTTTTTTTTTCAAAATTTTGAGTTTGAAAATTAATTTCTCAAAAAACTATTCCTTAAAACAGCTTCGTTTAAAAACAAGATGAAAGAAGAGGTTTCTGGCTTTACAAAAAGTATATCACGGCATTGTGGATGTAACTGTTGATTTTTAATATTTTTTTTCTAAATTAAGTCATTTTTTTTTAGAAAATTGCCTCTCCAGGCTAAACGGGGGGGGGGGGGTCTACCCCATTACCCCATACGATTTTTTTCTTCTCTTGACCAGACCTACACGCCCTAGCTATTTGGCACAGTGCTCGTGGGACACCCTGTACATATATCACCACCGAGCTGATCCCCCTAAATATACAGAATGAGGTTCGAATAATGCATGTTTGTCTTGGCCTTTAATATTAAAGCATAGTGGCGGTCGGTGTCCTCATGGACATTCGCTTTGGACTATCGTTATCACTTTTCAAAACCAGTCACAATACAACGCAAAAAAATCATTCCTTCTCCGCGTTCAGTACGCTCATAAAGACCAAGAGCTTCCTCATCCGCTTTTAACAGCGTCCATGCTTCTGCACCATATAGCAGGACTGGGATGATTAAAGTATTATATAGAACTAACTTGGTCTTTCGAGGGAGGGCTCTATTACTCAATTGCCTCTTGAGCCCAAAGAAACAGCGATTGGCAAGAGTGATTCTGCGTTTGATCTTGGTACCGATGTACTTTCTTGATGACAACTTGTACTTCGTTTTGCCCTCATTTACCGCTAGACCCATTTTAGTCGCTCCCGCTTCAATGCCAGCAAACGCCTCATTGACGGCTCGCTTTGTCAATATCATGTCAATATCATCCGCATAAGCTAGCCGTTGAACAGACTTTTGGAAGATCGTGCCTATGGTGTTAACTTGCGAGTTTCGCACGATCTTCTCGAGTATTAAGTTAAAAAAGTCACATGACAGCGCATCGCCTTGCCTCGACCTTGATGGAGCAGCGAGAGTTCTCCATCGTCATCCTACACAATGTGACGAGCTTGGTAGGGATGTCAAAACTATTCATGGCTTTGTATAGCTCGTCTCTATGCACGTTGTCATATGCGGCCTTGAAGTCGACGAATAGGTGGTGAGTGTCGATCTGCATCTCTTGTGTCTTTTCCAGGATCTGCCGCAGTGTGAAGATTTGGTCTACTGTGGACTGCCCTGGCCTGAAACCACACTGATATGGTTATTGACGAACGGTTTCAGGCGTTCACACAAAACGGCAGAGAAGAATTTGTAAGCGATGTTAAGGAGACTTATCTCTCTATAGTTGGCGCAGTCAAAGGGTCTCCTTTCTTATGGATCTCTTGGTGTGCGAAATTGGAGAAAGCTGACAGGAGATCGCGCCGGCTGGAGGCGCTTGTTGGGTGAGACCCAAGCCCAGGCCAGGTGATAACGCCATCAAAGAAGAAGAAGATATATTAGCCAAACAATTTTCAACGAAAAGACCAAGTACTCGTATTAGCGTAAGTTATCAGTCTCATATTCTTTGTTCTCGAGATATTTTGTTTTATCCTTTGGTCGTTATAAAAATAAGCCCCCAATGCAAACTTTTCGAAAACCTTATGTGGTGTTAAGGTATACTAGACGAAGAACAACTCGCGGGCATACGAACGTACATACACTCTCATGGAGAAATATCTCTAGTCTTAAAACCTGAGGACAACGTTTTATTTTTGGAAATATTTTTATTTTGGAAAAACGGAGCCATTACTTCCAAAAAGGAAGTCCCCAATCCGCTTAAATAGAAACATATCAACACTGGAAAATATTACCAACACAACGACTATGTGGATCGGATTGGTACAACTCGAGAAATTACAAGTTCCCAATACTTTTTGAGCACACTTTGCATTTTCTGATGATTATTACTATCTGAGTAAAGACGGCTTTCTTGCATTAAGGGCATGTCTACAGAATTGAAATGAGTTGGCTACAGAAGGGTCTTTCAATGAGGACACATCAAACCTTGAACTTCTGTCGAGTTGAAATTGGCGATCGAGCAACATTTGGAAATTATTAAAAATTATTTCTGTAATTCTGAGTGGGTGCTCTTACGTAGTGCGGTCCATGAGTTCTTAGCCTAACATAGAAAGAGAGGTCATAAATAAAAAAAACTGTGATCGGCCTTCAGCTTTGAGAACAAAAAATAGTCGGACGGGGCCAGATCAGGGCTATATGGTGGGTGTTCAATCTCTTTGGAGCCACATTCGTGAACAGTAGCCTTGGAAAGCGAAGCATTGTCATAAAGCAAGCGCAGATTTTGCCGCGCCTTTTTTCGATAATTTCTTTACGCAGCTGCCTTAGTAAGTCAGAGTAATATGCCGCGTTCACGGTTGTTCACGGATTCCTTAATGCCAACCAGAAGGATACCCCAGTCCCAAAATATTGTAGCCATCACTTTTTTGGTGCTTTGAGTGACCGGTCCTTCTTTTGGCACGGGCTCTCCTTTCCAATGCCACTCCATGGAATCTCTTTTGGATGTCAGATCATAGTAAAAGACCATAGTTTCATCCCGTTACGATTGGTCAGATTACACCTTCTTGGTCCTCGCGGGAAAGCTCTAAAAATTCCTCACAACATTTTACTCGACGCTGCTTTTGCACTGCGCTGAGAATTCGAGGCACCCACCTTGCACTAATTTTTGTCATATTTAAATGCTCATGTAAGATCCTTAGAACACTTGTTTTGGAAATGCCGGTCTGTGCTGCAATTTCTTTTGTTTTTAGGCGCCGGTCACTTAGAACCATTTCTTCCACTAATTTAATGTTTTCTAGAGTAGTCAGCGTCACAGGACCTCCCGCACGTGGGTCATCTCCTAATGATTTCGTCTCCAGCGAAATAACTTAGACCAATTTTTAATTTTTAAAAATGATGGACACAAGCCACCGTAAACAGCCTCCATTCTGTTTGTGATTTGTGTTGGCGTTAATCCTTCTTTAGTCAAAAACTCTATAACAGCCCGAAACTCAATTTGAGATATTTTTTAAAACAACTTGACTGAGTGGTCGTTCGACGTCTACTACACTGAAATGGATTGAAGCAGCAATTTGAAACTCTGTGTAAAGCTTATTGAGACTTGTCACTGACGCTTGCATAACGATTTTTGAGAACGCACTCTATTTACTATATGAGGCCAAGAACTCATGTACCGCACTACGTATTTCAATTCTCGGTCGTAATAACATTCCATCAGACAGGCATAGCATACTATAGTGGATAAATTCGAGTCTGTGCCAGATAGACAACGCACCGGTCGAAATTCCGAAAGTAAGTACGTTAGTTCAAAATGAAGTAGCTCAGTCGATGTCATGCCGGTCATAGGAATTGGAAATATCTCAGTCCGAATTCTGAGTAAAAATCTTGGTCTCCACCCTTACAAGCCCTTTAATGATCATCTTCATCTACCTCTTATTTTCAGGTATAAAGCCGATTTTTGGCCTCATAGTCCAACACCTGCTTCGAGAGCATCACAGAAAGTGACCATGTAGTGTGGATTTCATGCCGGCGGTGTGATTAGACCCCATTTTTTCGTAAATGAAAATGATCGACATGTCACGGTCGTGCCATGTTGGAAAACTATTTTTGGCCAGAATTGAATGGACTTGACATCAGTGATATGTGATTTCAATAAGATGCTCCAACATACCCCTCAATTGGTCAAATAAGAAAGGGACGTTCGGTAATCCTTTAATCTCTCTAATGGCGCGGTCGATTGGCCACCTCGCTCATGCGATTTAACATCGTAGGATTTTTTTTATGGGGTCACGTCATTGGTATATGCCATCAAGTCAACAATGTTGGAGAAGCAGAGGAACAATATGGGGAGAGTGCTAACCATCCGGCCGATATACATAAGTGGAAGAGAGGTGGATAAATAGTTCCAAAGCATCAATCGCTACAAACGTGCTCGCGGTGATCATATGATTGATTGATATGACTTTTCCGTATTTTTTTACAAATAACGGGTGGGCCATCTAGTGGTTTTTTTTTAAACATAGGTTATTTTGACACTGACAGCTGTTTCCCGCTCGAAATCTTAACAGAAAGTCAGTATCATACCTCTTTTAAGCTTTATGCTTGAACAACGTTGGGAAATATTGAAAACTTATTTCCAAAATGAGGACTGTGTAGTCCAAACAGTGCATTTTTCAAAAATAAGTTTTGGCCGAAGTGAAGCACCCACCGCGACTGTACGCAAGTTTGTGCAAAAAGTTCGTGAGACTGGTATGCTAGTGGATTACACTCATGGTCTACGTCGTCGTACGGTGCGCACGGATGAGAATGTGGCTGTTGTGGCCGAGAGCGTGAGACTCAATTCACAAACATCAACTCGCCATCGATCTCAACAGCTCAACATTTCACGTACTAGCCTGAGGAGAATTCTGCACAAAGATCGCGGATTATTCGCTTACAAGGTCATTGGCGGAGACTTCAATGCATGGGCGACGGAATGGGGCAGAAGGCTTACCAACGGAAGAGGGTGAATCCTCCCTGAGGCTTTTGCATCTCTAGTATCGGAAAGCAGGAAGTGGATCCATCATAAATCTAACCTTCGCCATAAATCTAATTTTGCGCAATGGCCCACAATGGAAAGATAGTCTGTTCGAAAGAGAAACTTTTGAGGAGATGCTGAACAGCAATTCAATGGACACAAATGGATCAGTTGAAGACTTGTCGCATCGACTTACACAAGGAAAACAGCAACCCGTAGAAGCGCCCCGTGCTACTGGTGGAATGACGAGATAAAAACACTCAGATCAAAATGCTTACAGGTTCGTCGTAAAGTCGAAAGGGCAAGAGGAAGAGTTGGTTTTCAACAGCACCTCGACATCTTCAAACAGATGAGGCGAGACCTAACCAAAGGGAGCAAGGCAAGATGCTTCAAACGTATGTGCGAAAAGGCTTACATTTACCCATGGGGCACGCAAACGTCGACAGTATCCCAGTCTTTACGATGAACGAACTGCAGAGAGCTCTCGACAGAGTAGGGAAAAAGAAGGCGCCTGGACCCGACGAAATACCGAACAAAGCATTGAAGGCTGCTACTCAAACAAGGCCTGAGATGGTCATAGCAGTCATGCAGAGATGCTTAAATGAAGGAGTGTTCTCAAAACCATGGAAGCTGCAACACCTAGTACTACTACCCAAGAACCAAAAAACCACAAGGAGTACCATCGTCCTACCGCCCGATATGCCTGCTCGATACTACCGACGCAATCCAAAAAGTAGTCGATATTGCGTCTGAAGCCGTAGCAGGATACTCATGGAGGCGGGGGTCAAAGAAGTATTGCGCAGTAGTGACTTTAGAAGTTAAGAATCCGATCAACTCTGCCGACTGGATCCTGATAAGAAGGTCGTTGGCAAGAATGGAAACACCTCACTACCTGCTAAGATTAGTGTCTGATTATCTCAAAGACAGAGAACTAAGATACTCGTATATCACGGAGAAAGGAACTAAATGTTACGACATCACCGCCGGGGTTCCTCAGTGTTGGGACCATTTCCTTGGAACTAAATGTATGACGGTGTCCTGAGACTAAGGTTTTCCCAAGGAGTAAACATCATCGGATTCGCAAATGATATAGCTATCGTGGTGGTTGCAAAGCACACACACGAAGTAGAATCAGCCACAAACACAGTAGTTGTCCAGATAAAGCAGTGGCTAGATTCTGCAGGCCTCGAACTGGCAGGCCAGGATGGAAGCCGTTCTGATAACAAGCAGAAAAACTGTAGAATACATTGATATTCGAGTAGGCAACCAGAATATCCGATCCAAGGAAGCAGTCAAATACCTAGGAGTGATGCATGAGATTAGGCTGCGGTTCAAATTACACGTGGACTATGTGAGCAAAAAAGCATCCTCACTACAAACGGCTCTCTCCAGGATACTGCCAAACGTGGGTGGACCCGGACATGCGAAGAGGATACAGCTGGGCAGAGTGGTGAGCTCAGTCATACTATATGCTGCACCAGTGTGGGTAGAAGCGCTCAAGAGGAAGGAAACATGTCGAAAAATGTCATCGGTATACCGACTCTGTGCTCTAAGGACAATAAGCGGCTATCGGACGATTTCGGACGAAGAAGCCGCATTTGTCATTGCTGGGATGATCCCCATTGACATTCCCGCCGAGGAGATGAAAGGAATCCAGCGGAGAAAGCTCCCAAGGCCAACCATTGTCGGAGAAGTAAGAAAAATCAGGGAGGAAGAGAGGTCGCGCTCGATGGCCCAATGGCAATCTCGGTGGAATAATACCTCAAAGGGCAGATTAACCTATACCCTGATTCCATCAATCGATATATGGCTAAACAGAACACAAGGAAACTGCAACTATGGTGGTTACCGTAAATACCTATGTATATCGGTTCGGGTACGATACCTCTTCTCTTCCAGACTGCTCAAACCAAGAGGAAGACGTGAGGCACGCAATCTTTGAATGTAGACGCTTCACAGATTGGAGGGGCACTCTACCAACACCAGAAAATATAACTCAGCGAATGGTGGAGTCGTAGGAATACTGGCTGACGACCTGCACATTAATCAAAAATGTGCAGACAGAGCTAAGGAGAGTAGAAACGTCAAGGAAAGCAGAAGAGACCGCAAGAACAACAGAAGCAGGTGGAAGTCTACAAACTCAGGAGTATGATGAATTACTTCCCAGCCCCGCGAAGTAATACCTAGCGGCAGTCCCGCGGGAAGAGTGGCAGATGAGTGCAGGCTGTCGTTTAGTACGTAGGCGCAGACTTGAGCAAATAGGCAGAGCCTGCGAATCGTGCATGCTAGCGGCACGGGCCTCTAGTATCTAGTTAATATGTCTCAAAAAAACTGTTGTCATAACTCGTTGCATAGAATACTTGATCTAGTGTTTGTAAATAATGAATTATATGAGTATTGTACTGTAAGAGAAGTTTTATGCCCTATATTAGAGAATTCTATTCATCATATTGCTTTATGTCTAGAACTAAAATGCAGCCTTGTTTCATCAGTAACGTCAAATTCAAATAATTATTCGTATAAAAAGATTTACAATTTTTCTAAGGCGAATTATGATGCTCTAAATAATTATTTTTCCTCGGTTGATTGGTTGAATATTCTTTCTGGTTTGCAACTTAAAGAAGTCTATAATACATTTTTAAGTATAATAAATACTGGATGCTCTCAATTCGTTCCTCTTAAAAGAAACATCCGATCGTTTAAATTACCATGGCATAATTTAAGATTAAATAATTTGAAGAATGCTAAAAACAAAGCATTCAAATTATTTAAAAAGTCTGGATCTGAATTAGATAAAAAACGTTTCTGTCAACTACGCAGAGAATATGAATTTTTGAACAAGTTTTTATATAAACAGTATGTTATAAACATTGAGTCACAGATTTCAAAAAATCCGAAAGCCTTTTGGACATTTCTTAATGGCAAAAGAAAGATAAATGGTATCATTCAAAATATGGAATTCAAAGGGATTGTGTCCCATAGTATTGATTCCACTTGTGAACTTTTCGCTAAGTTTTTTGAGTCAGTGTATGTTGATTATTCGAATGTTAGTCCATGTTTTAACAATAATATACTTGATTGTAATACGTATTTAGGTTCATTGTACATTTCAATTGATGATATTCTGGAAGGCATATCATCTATGAACACCGGCCAAAGTGCTGGACCTGATCAAATTCCATTTGATTTTATTAAGCAATGCAACTTATCGCTGTCCTTACCATTGAAATTCATTTTTAATACATCTTTATCCTCGGGGACATTTTTAGATGAATGGAAATGCTCATTTATTACTCCTATTTTTAAATCTGGATCCCGACATAATGTAGAAAATTATCGAGCCATTTGTAAGATTTCAGCTGTTCCGAAATTGTTTGAGTCGATTATTACAAAAAAGTTGTATTTTGCGTTTAAAGAACATATATCTTTAAAACAACATGGATTTGTTTCTGGTAGATCTACATTAACCAACTTGACTATATTCACTAAATATCTTATTGATTCAGTGGAATCAGGATATCAAGTTGATGTAATTTTTACAGATTTCAAGAAAGCCTTCGATACAATTTGTCATAGTATCCTCATAGACAAATTGTATTCATTTGGAATTCATTCCAATTTACTTAAATGGATCTCTAGTTATATATCAAACAGGAAGCAATTTGTAAAAATTGGGTATTGCCAGTCTCGAACTATCGATGTCTTGTCTGGTGTCCCACAAGGCAGTCACCTAGGGCCTTTACTCTTTATCATTTATATTAATGAAATTCCATCTTTGCTTAATAATGCAAATTGCCTGATGTATGCTGATGACCTTAAAATATTTTTACGTGTTAAATCCATTCGTGATTGTGAGAATCTTCAACATGATTTAAACACAGTAGCTAACTGGTGTGAGAGTAATCGACTTGTCCTAAATATAAGCAAATGCCACTCTTTCTCTGTTTTTCATATATTAATACCTGTTATTTATGACTATACTATTTGTTATACCAGTCTTACACGACAAACCGAAGTTAAAGATCTTGGTGTTATTTTCGACACGAAACTTACTTTTTCGTTCCACATTGATTATGTAGTTGCTAAAGCTAACTCGATGCTTGGATTTCTAAAGCGAACATGTGTTGATCTCTCGAATCCGTATGCCTTGAAGTCTGTTTATATGTCACTCGTACGTCCTTTCCTTGAATATTGTTCTATTGTCTGGTGTCCAAAATATGCAAACTCTATAATACGACTTGAGAGGGTGCAAAAGTCCTTTACGAGATTTGTAATAAAACAAATGAGATGGAATCTTGATGCAATGCCACCTTATCATACAAGATGTGCTCTAATTGGTCTAGATACCTTGGAAAAAAGGCGCAATGTTCAATATATACTGTTTATTCATGATGTCTTTTCGTACAGAATTATATGTCCTGATATACTTAAAAATTTGAAATTATATGCTCCAGAAAGAATACTTCGAACAAGAAATTTGTTATTCAACAAGGTGCATCCTTACAACTATGGTCTCAATGAACCTTTAACAAAATGTATTAATCTTTTTAATTCTCTTTGTTCTGATATAGACTTATGTGATAATAGATCGAAATTTAAATTATCTGTAATGAATCTTATGTCCTGAATTTGAAAATATACTTAATTTTAAACCCTTCTGAATTTATGTATCCTGTAATTTAGTATTATGTATTATTATTATTAATCATTTATATACAATTTTTTTTTTTTTTTGAGCTATTTGTATCTGAAATCTGTTAGAGTTAAGCTCGGTAGATGAATAAACTAAACAAAAGTATCTATGAAGATTCCACATCCGTTGGCGCATCCAAAGAAAAAAAAAAAGTCCAATTGACTCAGTGACTTAGCAATCGATGGCGCGCGACCATCCGCTTCGTTATCGCTTCACAGTTTGGGCCTAAGAGCAGCTTTAATTGGGCAACGATTTTGGGCGAAAAATCATCTTTTCTGACTAAACGCATTTTCATGTCGGCGGCTACGTTAACAAACAAAATTGCGGCATCTAGGGTCCGGAAAACCCGCACCATATTGTCGAGAAGTCAATGCATCCACAGAGAGTAACAGTTTGGTGCGGATTGTGGAGTGGTGGCTCATTGGACCATTTTTCTTCGAAAATAAGGCTGGGAACAACGTTTCGGTCAACGGTGGGCGTAACAGAGCCATGTTAACCGACTTTTTTTTTTACTGAAATTGAAGACATGGATTTGGACGACCTCTGGTTCATGCAGGATGACGCGCCATGCCACAATCGATCTTTTGCGCACCAAGTTTTCAAATCGTATTATCAGCCGTCTTGGCGATATCAATTGGCCTCCTCGGAGTTGCGATTTGACCCCTTTGGACTTTTTTTTTGTGGGGAACGGTGAAGGACCGATATTATGCCAACAATCCGGAAACGATTCAAGCACTTAAGGCCAATATCATGCAAGTAATCCGTGAGCTACAGCCCGAAAACATCAACAACACCTTAATGACATGGTAACAAAAGAGTTACTGTGAACTACAACCAACGCAAATTCATTCGAATCTCTCAAATCTTATCTAGGACAACCACCCCCGGAGAGTAGAGTAGTGAACGAACATCTTCGACATAAACCATCTGCACCCCGTCCAGGTTGTGTGGCAAACACCGTAAGAGCGTACACTCTTGCACGAATTATAAAAAAAAAAATGGAAAATTGGGGTGACAGAAGGCGCTACTGCCGAGGCAACCACTTGAACGACGTTGTATTTCATAATTAATGGGAATGTTCGTTCTTACTAATAAAGCCATAGTACATGGAAAAAATTAATTTTGTTAATTTTATTGCATTTTAAGAAAGAGACTTGTATTTGGCTCACCCTGTATAAAATTGTTCGTCCTTATTGAAAGACCTTATAGATAAGATGATAAAGAAACGAAGCCCGGTTCAAGTCTCTTATGCTTAACTACTCGTAACACGTCCAAGGTCACTGTAGAAAGGTTCGGTTTCATGCCTCTACTAGGACCCTTGCAGTCTTTTATACCTCTACCGAGGTATAAGCTTATTGCGAAGCATTTTTTCCACATTAATATTCCAGACTTACATATGTATGTACATAAGTCAGATTTGGATCTATATTTTCTTCAGACTTCTGATCCTGTGATAAGTGTTTTATCGCACTTAAGGACCTCCTTGCCAGATTTAAGATCACCAGTATTCTGTGAAGAAGGGTTTCAAACTTTGGTTCTTCCACCATCCACCCATATATTGTACATAGACGTTTGCTGTGAAACTAACCTAGTTAAATGGTCGTCTACTTTCGTCTCTTGGGATATCGTGCCCCTGGCCTTCCATAAAATGTCGCAGAATGGCGGTGGTGTCATTTAAAAATGGCATGAATCATAACAAGCACAGACCATCTTGACTTTAAATGGAATACATATTTCATAAATTATGAAATGCCATCATCAAATAATGACAACGATGTCATTATAAAATGACAGTCAATACTGCTAAAAAGGGCAAAAATCCCTCTTTCTGTCTATAACTAAATCTCGTTTCATCACCTTAAAGCAAATACCAACAGCTGGAAGCCATAGGAAGCCGCCGGGCCAGAATCAATTCACCATTAATTCCTTCACTTCTTTCATTCCGTTGTGTTGCTTTTCATCTTAATTCGCCCGCTCTGCTCAGATAGATGTTCCGATTAGCGTTCACCTTAACTTTATCATCTACACTTTTAGTCTTCTTTCCTCTTTTTTTTTTTTTTTCGTTTTTGGTGTGATTTTGCAGGAAGCCCCCATTTATGCGTTTCGTGCCTAGCTGTCAATGCGTTTAAGGCCAGTGCGCAATAATATTGTTAAATAAGACCAACAACCAAACAATGCATGGAAACACAAAAAAGAGCAGAAAAAAAAAAGGAAAACAGAAGAGATAGA
The DNA here is from genome assembly GCA_958301585.1 of Merodon equestris. NCBI lineage: Eukaryota > Metazoa > Arthropoda > Insecta > Diptera > Syrphidae > Merodon > Merodon equestris. Next base: position 114,678,010 of record OY284416.1, read on the forward strand.
GAAAACCATTTGCAAGCTTCCATTGAAGAGAGGTATTTATTTATCCATCCAAAAGGGTATGTAGCCTACAAGCTGACGAATGGTGAGGACAAAGGAAGAGGAGAACAACAGAGCACTGAAGAAAAAAAAAAAACAGTTTTCATGAAATCCGATATCTTCGCTGGATTCCCTCCACCATACCACAATAATGAAGTATTAATGCATAGAGGTATGCGACCACGGGCACGACTATGAGTGCGACTCCGGCTACGATGATGTAGATGTGGACGCGAGTACACGATGAAGTCGGAGGCAGCGACAACTAGACGATGATGACGACATAACATTAAGAGCAAGGAAAAAAAAAAAACCAACTGGAGCACTCGAAGGTACCAGGACGGACACGGCGCTGTGTAGCCAACGTAGTGGGTAGGAAAGAAAGTACGGAAAAGAAGTGTTTAAATAGCCATTTCCTTCTTCTTACTGTTTATTCTGCACTAAAAACAAAAGGCGGTGGCAACCAAGTTCACAACCCTCTGCTCCCGTTCCTACGGCAAACCATTACACACCACTGCGGTGTGGCGTACATCCGGCAGCGCCGGCAGTAGATTATGCTGTTAATGGTGGCTGTAGTGGCGGCCGGCGGTGGTGGCAGTGAAATGACTTTCACATTGAGTGACGGCTAGGTGCAGATTGAGAAGCACTTGAATTGTGTGGCTTCGTAGCCTAACCGAACGGCTTAATGCCAGTGTTGGGAACTTTGGGAAAGGGTGTCATTGTACAGCTTTTTTTCACTTCTCTTTGTTGGCAATGTCAAGAACGGTGTCGATACTAAGGGAAGGAGTGTGTTAAGAACATTGCCCTGGTCGTGGAGAAGGGGTTTATTGACACAAAATATAAGTCTTCGCACAGAAGTTTTAAAAAGACATTAAGTTGCTTGGGTGGGATTTCAACTGTTTGGATAGCAGTGCAACTTAACTTGTGCATAACTAGTAAGTTGGAATTATTTGATAAGATGAAATGTGTTGTCGTGAACCTCTAGGGCTTAAAAGAGCCAAATAATATTATTCAAAAACCATGTTCGTACTGAAATACGAAAATGATATTGTATTGCTAAAAGCCCATGTACTGCTAACATAATACTTGTACTAACTAAAAGAAAAGGAAGAAATGTCAATTGTTCTAAAAAGTCAGAAAGGTACATAGTTTTCGGCCATTCTTCTTTCGTAGCCCGAAGAGGTTAGACTTAACTTTTGTAAAAGAAATAAAGAATTTTAACAGAAGAAGAACAGAGTATTTTACTATCTAATCAAACACGCTTGATTAAGAGTTTTCATTGGTGACCTCGACGTGATTTGCGTCTCTCTTTAATTAACACGATGATCGACAACAGAAAGGATGAACAAGGTAGCTCCAGCTCTGCTCTATCCAAAGATATGAAGAAATTGGAATCTCGTCGCCATATCTGCACCAAACAAATTTTATTTTTTGTCCAACATTTCGCGGAATATGAAGTAAGACTTGATGCTCCAGCAGTTTCAAAGCAAAGTGGAAGAAGTCGACCCCAAGGAAACCACGGCCAAGATCGATGTTCGAGCCAATTATGAAGAGATGTACTACAAATCGCAATCAAAAATCCTGCATGAAATCCAAATTCGAAAGGCACGTTGCTAACGGATAATGTTGTATCCGTCCAAAGCAAATCATCCAATCACTTAAAACTTCCAAAACTCAATATTCCTATTTTTTCAGGTGAAGTTACCCAGTGGCTATCCTTCCATGAAATCTTTAATTCACTAATCCACAATAATCCCATCTTGAGTAACGTCTACAAGTTACATTACCTCATTTCATCTCTATTTGGTCAAGCTGCTCGCACCGTACAATTGCTTGACAATTACGAAGTGGCACTCAAGCTTCTCACCGAAAATTACGACAACAGTCGACTGATAGCTACCGAACATATTAAGAAAATTATCTGTATCCGGTCTATACGGAAATCTTCGTCGACAAACCTTCGTCAATTTTGTGATGAAATCAATGGTCATCTCCGTGCCCTAACAACTATCGGACGTCCAGTAAGTCAATGGGACGATTTACTCATTCAAATACTTCCGCCCAAACTCGACCTTGTAACTTTCAGTAAATGGAACGAAGAAGGACCAACCGAAAGAATTTCCAGTTATCAGGAACTGCTAAAATTTCTCATCAAACGTAGCCAAATCCTCAACGACGACAATCCATAGGCAAGTACATACATCCCTTCATGTTCAAAACAAACAAACTTCTCACGTTAAAACCTCTTCAATTCAACGATCAAATATTAACAATAGTAGCGGATCAATTTGTTTATTTTGTAAAAAAACATAACCATTGTATCCACAAATTCTATCAATTTCTCAACTTGCCTTTATCTGAAAAACAAAAGTTTGTGAGCAACTATCACTTATGCTTCAATTGTCTCAAACGCGATCATGATACAAATAATTGTCAATCCTCCAAATGTCGCAAGTGCAACAATTCGCACACACTTTACCCTACGTCGATACTGTTACACATAACTCTCCGGATATTACACAACTCTCATAAAATCGCATATCATGCTATAAGCAATATGGATTGCTCTGCCAATATCCAACAGGCAGAGATAGGTCGCCAAAATTACCACCTACATGAGAACCCATTTTCGGATCTATATAATCTACAGAGTCCGCCCGCGCATGCAATTCTCGCCACAGCCATAGTCTTCGTCCTAAATAAGCAAAATACTCCAGTTCCTTGCCGAGTTTTGCTGGATTCTGCCTCTCGTGTCAACTTGCTGACTGAGCGATTTGCAATTTTTATATGTGCAAGCGAGCTTCAGAGTTATTAGCTTAATGCAAGCCTTAACAAAAAACTATAACTTAACTATAAATTATTGTGTTAAGGGTTGAGGTATGGGGCAATTCTAAGGCTGGACTTTTTGAGGTAAAGGTCGAAAAGATTAGTGTTAGCTTTGCGAAGCATTCTGGACATTGGTTCGTGGTAGCCATAATTTGTGCGATGAGTGTTTATATGGAAAAGGGGCGTGGACCGAAGGTTACGTGGGTTGGTGTTAAGGGGAATCATGTACAATAATGAGGGGCTGTCAATGTTATCGCTGAGAAGGTCGTGAATAAATAGAATATCCGCAACATCACGTCGTTCTTTAAGGGGTTGGAGGTTGATTAATTGTAGGCGATCCTTATAAGGTTGTAAATTAAGGGAGTCGGTCCGGGGAAGGCCACGAAGGGCAAAACGGGATTCGTAAGAGGGGGACCAGGCTTGGCTAGCATATTTGAGAAGGGGCCTAACGAAAGTGACGTATAATGATTTCGTAACGTAAGAATTCGAGAATTCATTGGACCAACGTTTCACGAAACCGAGTTCAGTGTTAGCACGTTTGATAATGTTGTCGATATGGATGCGAATGTTGAGTTCACGGTCACAAATAACCCCTAGATCAACCAAGGAGTTCACAGGGGGAACGGTTTCATTACAAATAATGTAGGTTCTGGGTGGTAAGGAAGAGCGCTTGCGGGAGTAAGTGATGGTTTGGCATTTACTGACATTGAGCTCGAGATGGTTTTTTTGACACCAAGTAGTGAACCTGTTAAGGTCGAATTGGAGAGAGCAGGAGTCGACATATTTTCTCAGCATATATGGAGAGCTGAGAGTTCAGAATAACACTGTCAACATCATTAATGCTTAGAATACATATCAGTGGGCCGAGATGATTGCCTTGCGGGACACCGGAAGTAGCATTAATTGGATCAGAGATAAAGGGTCCGACAAATAATTTTTTTTTTTTGAAAATGCTATAAAAAAACTACTGAATATTTTCTCAAATTTCTTTTTTTATTTGAAAGTACAATCCTTCCGGTTAATAATGGAAAATAATTTCATTCAAATGGCTGCCTCGGCTGGCCATGCAGTAGCCTACATGATCGGTCCAATTTTTAAGCACATTATCGATTGTGTGCAGCTGTATTTCACCAATGGCTTCACGAATATTGTCCTTTAAAGCGTCAATTGTCTCTGGCTTGTCGGCGTAACACTTATCTTTGACGGCACCCCACAAATAATAGTCCAACGGTGTCAAATCGCAGCTCCGAGGTGGCCAAACGACATCAGCTCTGCGGCTGATAATGCGATCTTCAAAAACAGGGCGCAAAACATCGAGTGTAGCTTCGGCTGTGTGGCACGTAGCGCCGTCCTGTTGAAACCAAATGTTGCCAATATCCTCCTCTTCAATTTTTGTGAACAAAAATTCGTTCAACATCTCCCGATAACGATCGCCATTGACTGTAACGGCCACTCCTTGCTCATTTTCGAAGAAAAATGGCCCAATTATGCCTCTGGACCAAAATCCGCACCAAACAGTGGCTCGTTTTGGGTGCACCGGCTTTTCAATGTATGCGTGCGGGTTTTCTGTGCCCCAAATGCGACAATTTTGCTTGTTTACATACCCGCCAAGATCAAAATGAGCTTCGTCTGAAAAGATGATTTTTTTGGCAAAATCGGCATCTTCTGTAAGTCGATCGCAGGCCCACTTAGCGAAGCGAAAACGCATTGGATGGTCAGTTGGCTTCAACTCCTGAACCAATTGGACTTTGTATGGCGTCATACCAAGGTCTTTATGCAAAATTCGTCTCCGAAATGTTCAATTGTTGAGAACGACGGTGAATTGATGTTGATGGCGCTTCACGCACACTTTCTGCCGCAGCAGTAATATTCTCGGGTGTACGCACTGTTTTTGGATTTTTAACGCTTTGGTTTATCGATGAGGATGCCAGTTTCTTTCACTTTTTTCACAAGATAACGAACATACGGAGCTGACGGTGCTTCTCTTCTTCCAAAATCCGTACGCAATTTTCGCACATATTCTGCAACATTACCATGATTTTCAAAGTAATGTCGCAATATTTCCCAGCGTTGTTCAAGCGTATACACAACCATATTCGTTCAGCGGAAGGATAAAACTAATTATCTGTCAAATCAGACATGAGCTAAGTGTTACCATTCACGAAATAAGCATTACTTGAAAAAAAAAACGTTAGATGGCGGACCCTTTAGAAGATCTGAAGATAACGTTATATTGACGATCTTCAAGATAAGATTTGATCCATGAGATAAAACCGGGAGAGAAACCGAGGACAGTGAGCTTGAGGAGAATAATTTGGTGAGGCATTTTGTTAAAGGCTTTGCTGAAGTCAGTGGCGACAACATTTACTTCTTCACCAGCTTCGAGTGCACACAAACATTACGAGAAAACACAATGACCTCAATTTGCGGTATAGGAGAAAATGCATTAGATTGCAAAGATCGAGCAAACCTCACTATCGGGAAACATTGACGCATTCATTGTGACTAGGATATCGGGATTCCTTTCAGAATTTCTCATCAATACTCATGATTGGCTAATACCTTTAAATATGAATCTTCCTGATCCATTATTTGGAACGCCAGGCCGTGTTGATCTTTTTAGTTTATTTTCTGTCGGTCAAATTAAGCTTGGAGCATGTCTTCGGCTGGGTGGTGTTCGGAAGTGTCGTCCAAAAAGAATGCAAAAATATAACTCTATGCGCACATATAGCCCACGATTTCAACAAAAAACAATGAGATTACCTTCATACTTAAGTCATTCTGGGAGATTGAAAACCATGAGTCGGTTCAACATCCGCTTACAAGGAGTGACAAATTTTGTGAAGAACATTTCCTTAAAAATGTTAAGCGCCTTGCAATTGGCCGAATCGATGTGAAACTGCCCTTCAAGCGAGACTCATGTGAAAAAGACCTTCATAGGTTCAATGCATTGGAAAGGAAACTAAAAAAAAACCGAGATCTTTCAGCGCCATATATAGCATTGCATTTATGAAAGAATATAAACAGCTTTCACACATGGAGCAAGTCCAAAATCACGACTTCGACAAACCGCATTATTTTATTCTATATCATTACATAACGAAACCGGGAAGCTCCACTACCAAATTGAGAGTAATGTTTGATGCTAGTGCCAAGTGTCATAATGGTGTGAGCTTGAATGACATCCTGTATGTAAGCCCAGTTGTACAACCAAATCTGTTTTCGTTACTCGTTTAGATTGCACAATTATGTCTTCACCGCTGACGTAACGAAAATGTACCGCCAGATCACTCTCAATAAAAATGATCGTGCCCTTCATCAAATTTTGTGAAGAGACAGTCCAGAAGATAAGATCTATCGTCTCTGGACTGTGACATAAAGCACCACCTCAGCATCTTTCGTTGCTACCAGAGCACTTTTATATTTAGCCAAGAAAGAGAGCGATTCATTTCCCATCGGAGCGGCAACGCTAAAATCGGAGTCGATGACATTCTCACCAGTGCCAATACATTAGAAGAGCCTAAATGCATCAAAGATGAACTAACATGTATGTATATTAAAAAGCGGCGCCCTGGAAAAAAATTGGGCTCCAATCATGATGCTATATTGCACAAGGTTCCATTGGAAGACAGGGAGCCATTTTTTCAACTTAAAGATAATGGCACTCGGTGTAGTTTGGGATCCAAAAGTCGATGCATTTTTATACATATAAGGTCGATAGCTCAGAACATGTGAAAATAACCAAACGAACCGTATTGAGAGATATTGCACGCTTGTATGGTCCACTTGGTCTTATAAATCCTGTTATAGTCTTGGCGAAGATATTTCTTCAGAAGCTATGGAAAAATTATGTTGAATGAGATGAAGCCCTGCCCCAATCATATTTTCAAACCTGGTCGAAATTCCGAAAGGAGTTGTTGGATCTGGACAGGATATCGATTGAAAGACGGGTTATGCGGGGTGATGTACAAAGGGTCCAAGAAGCGTTAATGAAACCCTTGAGGTCATTGAAGCAGAAGCTTTGAGGCTAAAATGGGTCTGGGGGTTAATGAGGGAACTACCAAATAAAAGCCATCATAAAAAAGAGGAAAGCCGTACCCACGTCTTGAACATCAGAATGTCACCTCGCGTATTGAGGACGTCAAGGGCTTGGTCTACTCACTACAATGTCTACAAGCAAATAAGCGCTGAAATCAGACGCAGAATAACTCAACAAAAAAGGGTACAGCAATGTATGTATGTTATATATATATTATATTGGAAATGTTAAATATTTCTTTCATCTATGAACAATTTGGATTGAGTGGTATAGATTTTTTCAAGAAGGATAAGAGGTCGTTGAAAATATCGAACGCCCTAGACACCTTAAAAATATGAAAGGTAATTTTTTTGCTTTTGGGGTTTTGAATATTCTATCTTTGAGAGTTCATGCGTGACTTGGACATGTGTTAAAGCCAGACATACTTAGTCAGTATTGCCATTAGCAATAGATATATAAAGGATTTACATTCAATAAACGCTTACATATTACTGAATTTAATTTTTTCCTCCCCTGTGAAAAAAAAATTTTACGCACATTTTGACAATTTTACTTATACTTAAAATATAATCATGGTCAATATTTACACAAAATAGCTCCCAAAAGATAAATGGCAAGTATAGTACATTTAAACTGAAATATTTTACATACTTTTGCTTTTTTTTTGTGTCCATTTTTTTTTGATAATTAAAAACCAAACGCTTAAAAAATCACATATCATTATACACAGGGGCCGAATTGGCAACCAAGAAGGCTTTAACCTTATAGGCACTGTGCAAAACTGCATCAGTATATCGCCTAATAATAGTTGCGTGTGCTCTTTACAAGCGTGCAAAAGCCTTTGCGTCTCAGTTTCATGGAGTTTTTTTTAAACCTCATGGAATTCAAACGTAATAGCGCTGTATTTAGGTAGAAGGTCTTGTGGCTACTTTTAGGTCCTGAGTCCTGACAGCATCACGATGTCAATAATTTTTTCTCTCTAGCACGTTACAACAATAGTAGTGTTGCAACACGTTGTCGGAAAAGAGCTGCATCAGTGTCAGAAATGGTTCAGAAAGTGAAGGCTCAAATTAAGCGAAATCCTCAACGGGCTCGAAGGACGATGGATGCTATCAAAGGCAGCCGCACTACGGCTAATGAACGACGAGCTTAAACTAAATCCTTATAAGTTTTAAAAAGGACACAATTTAACTTAAGCTCAAGGAAAATGAGGTTCGATAAAGCAAAGGAGGTGTTGCGCTTGCCTGAACGTGGCCAGTTACTGAATTTCGTGTTTCCGTGTTATATTCAACGGAAAGGTCATACGAAAATGTGAAGAAGTCAAGAGCCACCGTTTATCATGGCTTGGCATGGCCGAATGACGCCTGCCATTTCTATTTCTGTACCGTAGCGTCATTTCGGTCAGAGAGAATGGCAGTTCAACCCAAACTCTGCACTAGCATACAAGGCATGGCCAAAAGTAGTTAAAAAGCAACGTCTCTAGCTCCATTTAAGGCAGTTTAAAACGAAGGGGAAGGCAAAACAATATCAAAGAGTCATTGCGATTAAGATAGCCTTTCTTGAGAATGGAAGAAGACTCCTAACGTTCCTCCAACGTTTAAAAGTCGATCGATTAAAAGCCTTAATTACCTAAAGGCATCTATAAAAATTTGATTGTTTTCCGAATTTGTTATTTCGCACTGTAGAAAAGGTGGGATAAAGGATTGTAAACGATCGCCGAAACACGATCAACAAAGTCTTTTAAGATGCAGGCATTGACTCATGTCATGAAGTTTACATTGATGTTTGTGTTGATCCGGGCTTCCAAAGGAGGTTATAGTCATGCTTTTATGATCAACAGATCCATGTCAGAAAGAGTAAAAAATCTAGTACAAAATCTCCATATCCTTTTTGAATAGCCTCTTGGGCCTCTGTGAATGAGGTTAGACGAATTGGTACACTGTTCGTTGCTTGGGAGCACAATCTATCAAGGATTTTGGAATTTTAAAAGAATTCAAACTGTGTCTGGATAGGTTTACAGTGACGGGATTTTCCAAGTACTCGGTAGTTTGATCGTTTAGATCGACTGTTTACCTCAAGAATCGTCATCATTCCAAGGAATTTATGGAAATCGATATATCAAATCGATATAAAGCTTAAAACTTCAAGTCACCATGACGCAAAGGGCTTTCTGTCCGAAAACCAATCGTACGAGTATGCATCCAGTGAAACTCCCTCAACCACACAATTTATGATGATAATAGGCCTGGCCTTCCGAGCGCCTGATCACCTAACACGTGTTAATGCCTCCAATTTATCCACCAAATTGGGCTATTCACTCTTGTCGAATCCAACTCTGGCGAGCGACAACAGAAACTTGAAACCCACCTTCATCACTCTTCCTAGAACCAACCTAACTTGATGGACAATATCAAATACCCCATCGAACAGACAAAACATCCCATTAATTGACAACCGTGATACCCAAAACAAAAGCATTGTCATTACCAACCCACTGCAGTCACCATTCCGATGACTACAGTCACATGTCCGTACATCACCCTCCCGTAGCGATCGGGCACGCGATCCTAATCCGATCTCGAGGAAACCCCGATAATTTGTCAAAAGCGTTATCTCGGAATTTCGATCGTGAAGATAGTTTTTCGTCTCCGCTTTGTTCAACCTCGCGATGCAGGACTGCGCCAACACAGGTGTAAGAGATTCGGACTCAAGACCCCAGACTTGAACATTTATTCATTTGAAATCGGTCTTGGATCGGGCAATAAAATACCCGTATAACACGTACAAATGAGGCTCTGACACTGTACACCACACGGTGGACACTAAAAATGATCTTAAAGGGAATGAGAGACATAAAGATGGAATTCGTGGAGAGCAGGGTGTGCGACATGTGGGAATGTGCTGTATCTTACTGGTGCTTTACTACGCGCAATAAAAATGGGACAAATCAGTGTGGCTCGGCGAGAGGGGGGATTGACAAAAAATCCAGCTGGGGATCCAATCCCGACCGTTCTCCAGCTGTTCCAGAGAGAGAGAGGGACCTGTAAAGACGACGTTCTCAGCCGTGCCCGTCTTATTTTTTTCTCTTTTATCTCATCATCATCTCATAGGTGTTGATCATAAATTCTTATTTGATTATAGGCCATTGGTTGTGTGTGCGACGAGCACCAGCAACAGCAGCAACGCGAAACGTACAACTCATTGCGCAATGCACTCGCATTGCCTGATCCAGTCGAGTTGGTGGTCAAAAGAGTAGATGACTTCTGCGATGCCTACCAGTCATGGGTATCCCGGGAATCGGGATATTTACGTTGAACCTTTGTTTTTATCGGAATCAGAATATCGAGAACGAAATCAGTTGAGATCTGATAGCGAGAGACGAGGTGACGCAAGGTGCTGGATGATAAGTTATAAGCTGATCGAGGACGCGATGTGTGAATGGTCGAGGTTGGTGAGCCTAAAGATTTGTGGTTGCATTTCACTGGGACGATTACAATAATTTCAAATTGAAATTTATTATCGACATTTACAGACGCAGTGGAGATGGAGATGGAGATGCCTTTTTTGGTTTTCGTTTTTTCGAGCTATCTTTCGTTTTATGTCATTCGTTTTCGTTTTCGCTGTTTTATGGATGAGGAAAAGGGTAATTAAAATTAGACGGAATTCGGGATTAATTCATGCGACATTTTTCGGGATGTTCGGAGGAGTAGTTGGGGTGACAGGTGGATTTAAGGGATGTTGGTAACGACAACATTTTTATGAGAACAATAAAACGAGTTGCTTGGGAATATGGGGCATATACCTGGGGACACTCCTGGATTTGACTAATAAAATTGCACTTTGAGAACATAAAAATTTGGGAACGAAACTGTTAGAACCCAAGAAGCGGTCTCCTCCAATCTTCTTGCAGCATCGGAAGGGTCACCGGCTATACAGATTCAATAAATCATCAAACACCTTTGGACTCGTTGAAACCATATTGCAACGTTGTAGTCACTTGCTAGCTTTCTGAGAAGAGTTTCTTCTCAAGTATGTGAGTTGTAAACATCGTTAGATGCAAGATACTTAACGTACAGTCAGTCGTTCCTTGTGTTTTTGTTCAGTAAACAGCAGTCAAAACGTGATTTAGATTTGTTTGGGAGATAGTACGTGATGAGGGCTGCTTAGCCAAACCTGAACATGATCCGAGTATCATGAAACTGGGCAATCGCAATACCCTGTGCACGGTGCGTTGGAAAACATGCGATAATATCAGGTGTACGGATGGGAATCCACCGTTGTCTAGTAGATGGCGCTAGCATCTGTCAACCCATTTTTTTTGGTGCGTGAAAATGTCGACTGTCAGGGAAACTTCTTTTAATTTTTCGCCTAAGATTGGTACATACGGCGGCTGAGGCTCGTCACATGATTATGGAAGTTTACGCTGAGGCTTTTCTTAGTGAAGAATGTGCCAAAGTTTGAAGGCGCATATATGATAAACATCAAGGACTTGCAGATTCATCGGACGTCAATTGAAAAGCCTAAGGAATAGTCCAAAAACAGGAAAATTGAGTAGAGGAAGAGGTGGTAATTTGGAACCCCTTAATATCTCAGAAACAGACAGTGACATCTCAAACTACATATGTAATTACGTTGAACTGGTATCATAGAACGTATTCACCGCTGAGTGTTGAGCGTATCATCAAACACAGTGTCCAGGATGGCCAAAGCTACTTCTTGATGAAATGGACCAACTATGCCGCCAAAGATAATATACATATGGGAGCCAGAGGGCAACCTAAATCGTTGCCAGGAGACCCTGGAGGATTATTGGGCCAAGTATGCACAGAAGCAAAAGAGGACCCAGGAAATGGCCGCCAGGAAGCAAAAAAGGTAGAAGTAGTCGTCCGTCAGGCGCAAATCACCGCGCCTCGAGGCCGCCAGCGAAACCAAATGCCAGACCACTGTGCCCAGTAGACCGGAAGTTGACTAATCAACAATCAATCTTGCCTGTGGCCAAATATTCTCCGGTCTCTTCGTATCGATTTCATTTTTAACCTTTATCCACAAACTTTTCGCAATTAAAAGTACATTTTGTTAATTGAAATTTTTTTCGACAAGTTACTAGTTTCAGGACCAAAAAGGACGCCCAGTATTGACATGAAGGAAGACTGGCTCTTTCTTAATAAAGTGATAAATCGGTGATTTCTTTCAAATTCAAGTCGTCCCATGGGTAATCCATAACCAATTTTCGGTTTGCCTTTTCAAAACCGAGGTTGATTTACCAAATTTTCTGGAAAGCCTAGTGTTTCGGCTTATTTTTCGGCTTATCGGGCAAAATAATATTGGGTATTCTAATTTGTGGTTCGGATTTGATGTCCCTTTTTCAATCACCTAAGTCAAACCGAACTGTCATCCGAGATTGTATATGATTAGTTACCATTTTAGGTTTACCATTCTACAATAAGCGTTGCCTAATATTCGCTGAATGTGACTAATTTTTGAAAACTTACTACAAAAATGGAGATTGTGAGCAGATTATGCTCGACAAAATCGTCCATATGAGTGCTCTATAGATTGGCTTTGTTGTAGAAGTCTTGAGACCTATCAATCCCCAAGAGGGGTAAAGACACCTCTAATCCGGCAAATCTCCGCTCGATAAGTTTCCTTACGAGTATCAGTAAGGTTTCGAAAGGTGGTCAATAGGGCCGTATCTAAATGGGTTGAGGACAATAAAATCATCCCGAATAACCAATTCGGTTTCACCGAATGGTGCATGGCGCCAAGAACCAATGCACGAGTGCCTGTCTGATTGACTTGCAAAAAGCCTTCGACACCGTATGGCTAGAAGGTCTTTATTACAAGCTCAGTCGGTTGGGCATAAGTAAACCACTGCTATCTATGATTTTTGACATGTTAACCGGTAGAAAATTCGTTGTGAAAATTGCCAACGTATCTTCTACCCATACATTTGAAATCAAAAAACGGACTGCAGCAGGGTACGGTAAATTCGCCGATCCTTTTCAGCATTTACTTGAGTGATCTACTTGTTTCTCTTCACCACTCAGTAGCATACGCAGACGATCTAATCGCGTACAGATCAGGTCCAACTATCGACGTCATTGTTACTCTTCTGCTGCGTGACGGGCCGGACGGGCGTCCAATGGGGAGACAAAGTGTAGTCAGGAATCGTGCTGGATCAGTATCTATATTTCGACAGACATGTAGATGCTGCTCTGGCAACGGCTCGGGGCGCTTTCGCTCTGACAAGATGGCTGTTTCATAGCAGCCTACTTGATTCCAGGGTGAATGTAATCTGCTACATGGCCTTAATTAGACCCATGGTTGCCTATGGATGTCCCGTCTGGTTCAATGTGAGAGCCAGCTTAATGGAAAAGATTCGGGTGTTTGAGAGACAATGTCTCAGGACTTGTGTCGGGTTACATAGGACACCTGAATCCGAGTACACGAAATTTTACCCGAACAAGGTCCTATACAGGACCAGGATTTTACGGGTGGAAAATTTTCTGATAAAACTGATTCGAAGCCACGTTGCAAGAGCAATGACTTCGGTCAATAACCTAATCTCCGGGGCTTACTACCCCAACTACTTGTACCACGAGAGGTTGCGCCTTAACGGCTTTGTCCCACCAGAGGCATTCCTCTATTTAGATCAATGTGGGCTGATCCAAGATAGATTGGCGGTACCGCTAATTTTCCACGTGGCCCGAAATTCCGTGGAACTTCGGTTCCTCTACGAACGTGACGTCGCGCTCCGAGTCGAGCCCGAGCGCCTCAGGTTCATTAGGTCGAATTTACGCCGAGATCGAGAGGACGTCGTCCGACAGCATCAACGTTTTTGGTGGCTGGAGCGGACTACGTCTGTGATCAATTTTGATAGGTCAGCCTCTTCAAGGCAAAGCCCGCCAAACACCAATGGCAGGCATTTACAAGTTATTGTAGTTTAGGATAGGTTAGGGTAGGCTAAGGTATGTTGGTGGGTAGGTTAGGTTGATTTTAGAAAAAAAAAAAAAAAAAATGTTTAAAACAAAAGCAAAAAAAAAATATAAAATATATCAGATGCTAAGTTTTTAAAAAAAAAAAACCTATATTTTCTTAGCTTAACTTTTTAATTTTTTAATTATTATATACATTTTTTTTTTACCGAAAGGTATAATTTAATCTGTTTACTTTAGAGTGTCCGTATGGAGCGAGTAAGGTATATATAGGTATAAGTTAGTTAAGCTAGTTTAATCATTTTTGTCTGGCGCGTAAAATAGTTTTAAGAAGTTAATAATAAAAATTAATTAAAAAAAAAAAGAAAAAAACGAACCGTTTTGGTATTTTGGGATTGCTGAAAAATTTCCTGGGCTAGCTATTTCGCCTTTTGGTGATGTGAAATTGCCACCAAGATAGAGTGATTTGTTGTCGTTGGGTTTCATAGTGAGGCTATGCAAAGATCAGGTGTCTGCAAACTCTTGATTCTTTGAAAACGAATAGTTGTCTAGTCATGGACGACTTATTGCCCGATAAGTGTTAAAAAGTCGTCGAAAAGTATCTTGTCAGAATTTAATCCTCTCTCTTGAATAACATTTGTCAACATCCTATATTTTATGTATAATGGTATAATCTTGACAATAGCATGAAATAAAATCTTGTATAAAATTGAAATCATAAATGTATTTTATTTAAATTAAATTTCAGGAACCACGATTTGGATAGCCCTGTATTATGCGTGTTCTTGCAGATTTTGTCTTAAGAGTTGGATATGTATAAATGATATGCATATAAATGAGAGAGCTTGAGGTGGGATTTTAGTGACAGTTGGCAACATTATGGTAGGTTTGATTTTTCAACGAGAATGTTTTTCCCAGGCATACAAACGGGGGTCGAGTTTCATACGTTAAAATCGCGTAATTGTTTGAAACTAACGTAATAAGTAGTGATCACTTGAATAGACCAAAGAAAAAGATTACGGAAGACTCGGACCAGGACTGAAGCAATCAAGCGAGTACGATCTCCCCACATAAGGTTGTTAGTGATCCCGACAGTATTTCCTGAAGCTATAGTCAAACTATGATAGGCTACCCAGGAGCTTGGACATAGCAATTTGAACAAAGGAGCAAATATCTTTAAGATAGCCGCCCAGAGAAGAAGAAATGCTCAGGAGATTCGTTTCCCAAAGTTTATTAACAATGCTGAAGGCCAACTCCTTGTGGAAGACGAAAAAATTCTCCACAGATGGCGACAGTATTGCGAGGAACTTCTGAACGAACAGTTTCCCCGAGTGTATTTTCCAAGAGCCGCCCCGAATTATGCCGAAATATCCGACTCCGACTAAAAACTCCAAGAAAAGAAAAGCTGTTGGGCCGGACGGGATACCCTCTGAGTTCTGAAAAAGATGGGAGACATCGGGTCTAGATGGCTCATGGTTCTTATCTCCAAACTGATGACAGGCGACACTATGCCTAATCAATGGAGGGAAAGCTATCTTCTTTCTTTGCACAAAGGAAAGGGTGATACGCGAAATTGTGATAACTACCGTTCTGTCAAGCTGATGTCGCACACCATGAAGATCGTTGAACGGGTATTAGATAGCCGACTGCGGAAAATAATACGACTATCTGATGACCAGCGCGGGTTTGTCTCGGGTAAATCAACGACAGATGCAATCCAAAGTATAAGGATCATGATGGAAAAGCATCGTGATTCTTCAAAGGACTTGCATATGGTGTTGGTTGATTTCGAGAAGGCCTTTGACCGGCAACCAAGAGATCTTTTATGGGTAGCGCTAAGACAAAAAGGAGTTCCAGAAACCTACGTGCGAGTGATCATGGACATTTACAAGAGAGCAACGACAAGAGTAAGATGCATCGCAGGAGTCACCGAAGAGTTCGCAATCAAAGTCGGTGTACACCCAGGGAGCGTCCTCAGCCCACTGCTCTTTATAGCAGTCCTTGATTGCTTGCTTGAAGGAAAAGTGACGGACCCCAATGTGCACCAGCTATTCTTTGCTGACGATGGAGCCATTATAAGTGATGATCAGGCGTCCTTACGACGAGCACTTGATGTGTGGGTGGACATTTTTGAGGGACACGGGTATCGTATTAGTTCAAAGAAGACAGAGTATCTGTGCTGCCCGTTCTCTGACCCTCATCAGCCTATTCCAGATATTTACTTGAATGGAAGAGTGCTTCCCAAGTGTGAAAAGTTTAAATATCTGGGATCTATGATTCATAAAGAAGCAACTTGTGATGACGACATCAACCATCGCGTAAGCGTAGGGTGGATGAAGTGGCGGGAAAACTCCGCCATCTTCTGTGATCGAAAAATGCCCCCTAAGCTGAAAGGAAGGCTCTACACTTCAGTTGTACGTCCGGCGCTCACATACGGTTCACAATGCTGGACAATGAACAAAAAGTATGAGAGCAAATTAACGGCAGCTGAGATGAAGATGCTTCGCATGACAGCGGGAGTAACAAAGCGTGACAGAATTAGAAGTTCAAGGATCCTAGGAAGCCTCCACGTAAAAGAAACCATCACGAGAAAGATAGAGCGCGACCGACTCAGTTGGTATTGCCATGTTCAAAGGAGAGATCCTTTGAACCCCGTCCAAAAGGCGTTATCAATCAACGTTCCAATTTCAACACGCAAAAAAGGCACGCCGAAAAACAATTGGTCCAAACAAATGCAAAAACATCAGCATTTGATTGGGCTCAGCGATGAAGTAATCCCAAACCGGGAAGCCTGCCGCTACTTTCTGAGGTCAAACCGGCGGACCCCACAAGCGGACCAGTAGGAATGCAGTTAAGTGGGAAGGTTATGGTCCTACACTTCTGACCATAACAACGCCGGAAAAGGGAAAAGAAGAAGAAGAAGATAGTCAAGCTATGATAAAACGGTATAGGATTCTAAAGAAGATTTAGGTAAATGTGTTCTAAGCTACGTCTTACCGTTGACCCTGACTTGATATTATATGTCAGGTCGTCCACCTGTTTGACACCAAATTAAAGTTCGTCACCTCTGTTGCGAACTTCGTGAGCAACACGAAGCATAATCGTGACTCGTCCCTGCCTCTATATAATTTGAAAATTATCAAAATTCCGCCGGCCACCCTCACATGCTATTCATATCACACTGAGTTGTTTGACAAGCCTATCACTTCTATGACATCAAAATGCGTCGTCCCTAATCTAATTAAATTTTGATTGAGTATAAAGTTCCGGCTCAGTGCAAGAACCTCTCCACAAACCACACGGTTCCCACCAGCCTACAATAAAAAGCCTCCAATCGGGACAAGCTATAAAATCTCTCAATCAGACACATCAACGCAATTAGTCCAAGCGTTCCAAACAATGTGTGATACAAAAGGAACACACAAAAACGCTGCACCACCATAATCCAATTGTTTATAGGATTATAAAATTAAATACTCATCATAAAACCTCAGCCCCGCGTTCCATCTCGAACCCGCACAGCTCAGCCTAGCTTCGGTCTCTGCCTCGGCATCATCGTCAGCATTCCCTTTCAATATTTATCTTTTGAAGACGATTAAAATCCAGCTTATCGCGTCGCATCTCTTCTCATTCTCGCTTCGGTCTCGGATCCTTCTCAACCGCTCGATTTGGTCGCAGACCTCAACTCATTCGAACACATGGATGCAGATGAAATAAAAACAACAACAACAACCGAAGAGAAAACAATCAAAAGACAGAAAAAGGAGATGAGGTTGCTCGAAAGAAGTCACATTAATCGCATTAGCGACTTTCTGGCCTGGAGTCATCGGGCGCACAGCTCTTCGTGTCATATGGCCGCGGGCGCGAATTTCACGACCAAGAGTTTCGGACAAAAAGGAACTATTTGAATGGGAACAACAACACCACGAACCACGCCATATGGACGGCGTTGGTGTTGGAATTTTGCTGAACAACCATCGAACATGGCATGGAATTGTGTTCTGCAAATTGTACAGCAAAATAATTGAAAGAATTAAGCGAATACCATGAGGAGCAGGCAATGAAGCGGGAGGGTGGGAGGAGGGAAATACGCGCGAATCATCACCGCCAGCGGTGTAAACAAATTGTTTATTCGCAATTAATCGAAGCGATTATCGCTGGCAAGATTGCGGACGGTTAGCTAAGGCGATTTGCTTCGGAATTCGTCCGCTCGATAAGCTGGTCAATAGAGATTGTAGAGGTTTAGTGTGAGAAAAGGTAATAGGACGGGTGCATGCTACCGTGGAATGGCAGTGGGATGGAAATGACGGAATGACTGTTAGAGCTTGGAATGTGAGAATTGATAAATCAAGGATCGAATGATGGCGTCAATAAGGCTCTTTATGAAGGTATGTAAGAATGCGATCGTTGTCCATGGATTCCTTCTCGTATGATAGGGCTGACTTAAATTGTGTTGGAGCTCATGTACACTTTCCTCGACTAAGGTGAAAATTCTGGTTTTTGTGCGATGCTGACTTGAAGATGATACATATGTGAGACTGAGTCCTCGTCAAAAGGGAGGATAGAGAAATATTTGATCTTCTTGTATTTAAATAAAGTCTTGTTTTATAACGAATTTTCAGCTCATAATTTTTGAGACACGACATCGAGCATATATCGAAACCTGCTGCTGTTGCTGTTGCAGAAAGTATGGCTGAAGACCCCAACCTCTAGATCTATATCAAGATCCTAGAACTGAACCTCTAAGATCATCAAGCTCTTTGTACGCTTAATGATTGAGCTCTGAAGCAGTTGGAAACGGATCCTAATTTTAGCGAAAAAGTTATTTTCAGGACGACTTTGTGAACAGCAAAATGTCTGCATTTGGGGAGAGAGCAATCTAGAGAAGTATTAAGAGTCTATATTACACCCGAGGGACCACACATTTGGAGTGCGTTTTGGCAGGCGGCGTCGTTGAACCATACACTTTTCGAAATGATAATAACTAAAGGGTGACTGTCAATGCCGAATGGTATCGAGCCAGGATAATTTACTTTATCCGGCCTCAATTGGATGACATGGACCTTGACGATATGTGGTAAGACGGCTTAACGATTAAAACATCGGACGTTATATTGGAGTTGTTGCAAAAATAGTTTCCAGGACGCGTTATTTCCAGCAGAAGCGATATGAAATGGCTGATACGATTATGGCATTTAATGCCCTCTAACGCTGGCGATGTTAAGTCGCTGGCTTATGGCAAATAAGCAAGAACAACTGACCAACTGGATAAAAATACCAATCAAATAATTGATGCGATCCACCCCGACATATGCAAAATTGGACTTCGGAGATTGAGTCCTGTAATCGAAATAGTGAAGGCCATGGTGATGTTTTTAAAACGAAATGGTATTGAATACACTTCTGTTTTTTTTTTGATTCTTCAAAACACGGTTGCCTATATAGCTGGCTAATGATTTTAATTTCCATCCGGACTAATAAGTCTTTGTTTTAAAATGTTATCGCAGTGGTGCCGCATGGTTCCATCCTTGGCCCACTGTTTTTTTTTGATGATGTTAAGCTATATGTGCATCGTGAGTGCCATGAACACAGTCTTAAATATCATTCAGCAGATGGCTCCTAGAAGGTTGCTGCACCTTTTCTTGACCTGTATGTCGGCCCTGAGCGGACATGATCATGGTGGGGAGGGGGTCTGACCTCCAAGGATAAGTCGCCTGTGAGGTTTCATTCAGTCAAAATTGAGTTTTAAGATGACTCTGTCGACTTCAATATGTAGCGAACGATTGAACAGCGTTACGCCGTCCACATCGAATTTTCTTTTTGAGTAGATTGGGTGCGGAGACGTTCGGCATGGTTCGCCGAGTGTGCAAGGATGAAAACTTGTCACAATCAATAGTTTTTAGGTGGCACAACATCTATAGACGGCTGTCTACATCAAGAACCTACAGCTTGGTGTGAGTGAAGTGCTGAATTCATCCGTCGCGTCGGTTTTTTTTTTTTTTGTTCCTAGAAGTGCTCAATGGACTGAAGAGAAGGCTCATCTGATTGAGGCCAGCTGGAAATTGGATGTTGCATCACGACAATGCACCTAGCCAGACCTGTTCCAATGCTCGACTATCTGTCGCGACAATTCTCTAACTTCTTAACACTCCCAACTTGGCCTCAGCAGAATTTTTTCTATTCCCATAAGTGAAGTCCTAACTCAAAGGTAGGGTGAGACTCTAAGTACCATCGAAGAAGCTTGCATGCATACCCTTACGGACCTTCCAAAATTCGATTTCAAGTTTTAGAAAAGCCGTTGGCAATAGTAGACGATATTTTCAACAATTTTAAGTGTTGGTTGGCTTCGCAGTAGCGCATTCTGTCACCGCAATTTTCCAAGACCTTGGTGATGGTTTCGGGCCATAGTTCACGGATTGCTTGGCTGATATAGGCCCTAAGTGCTTGAATCGTTTCCGGATTGTTGGCATAATATCGGTCCTTTACGGTTCCCCACAAAAAAAAAGTCCAAAGGGTTCAAATCGCAGCTCCGAGGCGGCCAATTGACATCACCAGGAAGGCTGGTAACACGATTGTGACATGGGCTGTGTGGCATGGTGCGCCATCCTGCATGAACCAAAGGTCATCCAAATCGATGTCTTCAATTACAGTAAAAGAAAAGCCGGTTCACATGGCTCTGCAACGCCCGCCGTTGACCGAAACGTTGTTCCCAGCCTCATTTTTGAAAAAAAAAATGGTCCAATGATGCCACCACTCCACAATCCGAGCCAAACTGTCGCCCAAACTGTCGACAATAACGTGAGGGTTTTCCGGCAATTTTGTTTGCTAACGTAGAAACCGAGATGAAAATGCGTCTCGTCAGAACAGATGATTTTTCTTGATCTTGGTCCGATTCAACCTGCTCTAAGGCCCAAACTGCGTAGCGATAATGAGGCAGATGATCGCGCGCCTTCAATTGCTGAGTCAATTGGACCTTGTAAGCGACTAATCCGAGATCTTTGTGCAGAATTCTTCTCAGGCGTGAAATGTTGAACTTTTGAGATCGATGGCGAGTTGATGTTCGTGAATTGAGTCTCACACTCTGGCCACAGCAGCCACGTTCTCATCTGTGAGCACCGTACGACGACGGGGACCATGAGTGTTGTCCACTAGCATACCAGTCTCTATTGACTTTCTGTTGAGATTTCGAGCGGGAAACAGCTGTCAGTGTCAAAATAACCTATGATTTAAAAAAAAAAACAAACACTAGATGGCCCTTCAGTACTTCAGTAAAATTAGAGCGATCAAAGAATCTAGAAAGAGTTTTAAATGGAATGTCCATTCATGAAGAAATTATGTTTGAAATTTGATGATACCGCAGCTCATCTTGGCATGAAGACAGCGTTTAAGGCGTACATAAAGTATGTGAGCTTGCTTGAATATATCCTTAATGGTTTGTGCTGTAGTCCTGTTCTTTTGTCAATGGAATATGTTGGTCATGCTGACTTGAAAGACTCTTGTGTTTTGGCTCAAGTTCACTCCTAAATATAGCGTCATTTAGGTAAGAGGAGACGTAGCTTTTGTGACAGAAGGTATAATCTGCGCATTTTAAAAAGAATTCTAAAAAATGGCTAAGCTTAATTTTACCCTAGAGTTTTGGTAGTCCGGAAGTATAAATAGTGGAGTTTTCAGTTACCGATTTTAACTCTGTAAACAGTAATCTTGTAATTTCTGCTGAGTTACCCTGATTTTTACGTTGTTCTATTGAAGTGGTTCGGATCCTTGTCAGCAGTTTATAAGGTGACATGTGGTTGGGTATGATCGACGATCCCTGCACGTTTTTAGGTACTCAGGACTCGAATCCATCGTTTTTTACAACGATGGCACACATTAGGTGCGAGTGTAAGTTCGTTAGTTTGTGATCATTTTTTTGACTCGCATATCTCGTGAACAAATAATGATATCGCTTGACCAATTTTATTTGGCACATAATTGAATAAGGAAAGTAAGGTATGAAAAAAAAAATTGGCGGTTATAAATGGAGGCTACCGCGAGCAATAAATATGGGTAGATAGGTGCTTGGCACAGTTCAAGGGTTGACATATTGAATGAACGTTTTCTATCTGCTGCTACATTGGATGTAACCTGGCTTAAGAGGAACGTTTGTAGTAAGGTGGATAGTGTAGGTGGATAGATAGAAGAGATGAGGATTGCGTGTATTACGAGGGTTAATGTTAAGAGATATGGAGCTATAAAGGCTTGCGCAGTCAATGGTACCTGTTAGATCTCTATGAATGAAGAGGATGTCAGATACTCTTCTTCTTTCCTCCAACGTACTCAAGTTGATTAATTTAAGACGGTCTTGATGGGGCGGTAAGAATAAAGGATTGCTCCAGGGCAGACCTCGAAGAGCGAAACGGAGGAACTGGCGTTGGATGCTCTCGATTCTAGAAATCTGGGTTTGTTGGTAAGGAGACCACATTTGAGATGCGAATTCAAGAAGGAGCCGGACAAGGGTTATGTAGAGAGATCGAGTGCAAAGCTGGCTTTAAGAATTATATCGTCGATATGTGCGCAAAAATTGAGCTCTTGGTCACATAGTATGCTAAGATCGCGGATAACCTGAACCTGAACCTGAACCTGGAGATTGAGGAAGTAGAAACGAGAGGGAGGTTCTATTCGTTTACGTGAGAAGGTAATTGATTGGCATTTGGAAATGTTAAGTTCCAAACAATTTTTGGAGCACCAAATGGAAAAGCTGTTGAGATTCGATTGAATAAGGGAGGAAATGGTCTTGAGGAACTTGGTGTCGTCGGCGTACAGTGAGAGGTGGGAATGTTGATGACAAACTCAATATCGTTAATGATAAGAATAAAAAGTAGTTGACCTAGGTGACTGCCTTGGGGAACGCCAGAAGGAGCTAAGAAGCGGTTGGAAAAGGCAGATCTAAAACGAACAATGTAGTAACGGTTTCTCAAATAAGAAGATATCCACTTCAACGCAGTAAGTTTAAAGTCAAGGGAAGACATTTTGAAGAGTATTAGTTTGTAGGGGATTTTGTCGAAGGCTTTACTGAAATCAGTTTAAATGACGTCGACCTCATTTCCATTCTCTAATGTTGAGAGTATGAGGGACACAAGTTCGACAAAATTTCTGGTTGTAGACCTGCATTTGAGGAAGCCATGTTGTTTAGAGGATAATACATGATACTTTTGAAAAGTCTGGGTATGTGTGACAGTTTGGCGATGGGGCGATAGTTCTTAACATCATTCTTCGGACCCTATTTGTGAACAGGAGTTAAAAAAGCGTTTCTTCATATCTTCAGGGTGTGTTAAAAAAATAAGGAGAATTGGATAATTCGAGAGTTGTATTAGTAAGAAAAAAGCAAAAACTGTCCAAGAGTCAATAACCAAGCACAACTACTATTGAAATATATCATACTAGTTTATTGGCTTAGACAGAACATCGAATCCAAAGTATAAACGTACGGAGGCATTCTGGAACGTCAAAAACAAACCAAATACTTAGCAGTGGCATCTATTACATTTCAACATTTTATTAAATCCTGTATTAGAGGCAGAAGTCTTACAAGATCTGATCTTACAAGGGTCTGATCAGTGAGATAAATATATCGAAATTCAGCAATAAACCATGTCAGCATAAGGGCATAAGCATGCCCGAACTCTGAGTGTAATAAATCGACCAATGTACAGAGAACTAACTTTAATAGGCATAACGCTGTGAATAACAATTTATAGACTAGCCCTTAAGGTCCTTTGGTTCGTATGATTGAGACAGGAAAAAGTGAACGATTTTTGATCTTCCCTTTCGAAGTTTTGGTGACTAGTATCGGGTTGAAGATAATGGGGATCTAAAGACTAGATCGATTTGAAGCTGTCCCAACCATTGTTTAATGTTGTTATAAGACCGCGTTAAGTCAAAGCTCCTACAAGCCTACGACGTGCACTGCAACAGAACCAATTGCACTCCTCATGTCATCTATCAATATGTGGCTATCCATAACAATCTCGTCTTCTTTTGTTATTAAAATCCTGACACGTCGTTTCTTGTCATCTTTTCCACAAAAGTCACTCGTCGTGGTTTAATCACAAAATTTCCACAGAAAACCCCACCACTTTCAGTCAAGCGATGAAATTCGAAACTCGCCACTGACTAAGGGATTTTATAGAACTAACCCCTTCTTTTCAGCTCCGACTTCGAGTACGAGTGCTAGTCTAGAGTTTGTTTTTTTATTTATTTTCATTTTTCCTTTTTGCATTATTTTCTTCCCCCGGGTTTGGTAGTTTTAAATTTCACAACAAACGTGTCGCGGCAATGATGTCGTTAATTATTTACTTTTAATTCGCAGTTTTGCCTTATTTTTTTTGATTTATTCGAACAATTGTCCGGATTCGGACTTTGTGTTTCAACAAGTTCGTGTACACTTGACTTGAGTATATAAGTAGAATATAAAAAAAAAATATTAATAAGAAGGCACACGCTGTGAGGTGATGTAATGTGATATTTTTGACTAAATATCATATATTGTGGCACGGTCAAACGAGTTTAAAGAACGATCATTCCATATTGATTTATCATAAAAGCTACACGTCTAATCTGCATTTCATGAATTCTAATCAGTTTTATAAATGTTCATTTTTTATGGCCGTCACTATAAACTGTCACCACAATCGATGAAATCAATTTTATTGTCACGGAAATCCAATCCCCATCCTAATATATGCTCGAAAAACTCTAAAACACGACAAAATCACGTTTTTGATCATAAAATCACCGAAAGCATTGATCGTTTTGGTTGGAGCAATAACGTCGCGGCCATAAAAAAAGAACGAAAACAACGATTTGATGACTTTGCAACAATTTGTCGAATGACAACTTTTGCTTTAATGTCGCCCATCAGAAAACATAAAGATCAATCAGTTGGAGACAGTTCAAAAGAACAACAAAACCCAGAAAACCATAAATGAACAACTAGAAAAGTGTAACGAGTTCGGATGCATAAAATAAAACTAGGCGCCGGATTATGTTTCTTTCAGAATCGAAGGAGGAAAAAAACGTGTCTTTTTTGGAGTTTCTATTTGAAGAAGAAAACCATTCAAGTGAGTAGGACGGGAGACGAGATGTTCACTACGCAGAGAAACGAACCAAAGGAATGAAAGGGAATTGTAACGATCTAATCCGATCAAGATCAAGACCGAGGGGAGCACATCTTTTTTTTTTTTTTCTCAATAATTTGGTCCACTGAACTCATTTCGGACCGAGTTCAGGTGATGAATTCACTGCTAGAACCACCACCACCACCCGCATGGATCCGAACGAGGGGGATGAATCGCGAACAGAGAAAACCCCAAGCTCAGGCCAATGGCAAGGCAAACCAAGACGACGGCAACAGCAACAGCCAAGTGGAACAGAAATGTGTAATAAAATTTCTTTTTTTTTCGGTTTGTTAGGTTGGTAATATGAGACTTTTGTTCTGGATCCCCCCGCATAAAGCAGCGGAGAAGCAGTGGAAAGAGGAAAAAAAAACGAGAGATACCCTAATGTGCACTTGAGATACATGCTCAACGCTCCGAGAAACAATGGAACGTGTTTCACTCCCGAGTAGCTATAGCAACAACGGGACTGAACACGGGAATAAGGGTCTTCATTGATGGCTTTTACCTCGAAGGGATAGCGGCGGAGGGGTGATTTCAGGGAAAGATAGATAGAATAAAACAAATGTAATCATTATCACAATTTTTACTCATTTTTTGTGTTCTCCATCTCTTCGGCGGAAAGTAAATTTCGTAATCGGATATCATTTGATTGTCAAGTAAAGTGCAAAAAACTCGGCGTGGAAACGAGCATGGGACATGGTATACGGGGTCGTTGTGTAAATTAAATTTGGGATACTGATGCGGAAGGCAATATGTAAATTGGTGTGGGACTCGGTAATAGAGTTAGCGGGATATGCCTCAGGGGAAGTGGCATTTTTGAGACTTTTCTTAGGACCCTGTGATCAAGGAAGCATGCTCGGTGGTTGTCTATCAGTTTTGTTGTTCGTGCTCTTCATGACATGGTATTAGGAATTATCATGCAACTGAAGGTCACAAAGTAAGTTCGGCGTAGAACTATGGTTAGCAACAAACCTCTTTGCCTAGGGAATAGAATAATAAAAGCGATTTAGAAAACACTAACGACACTTGATCCTTCTGATCCATAACTCAAGTGTCCCGATTGACCTCATCAATAGGATGTACTTTATAACAAAAGCTATCGAGCCTATGAAGACTAGCAAAATAATGGCCACCGGTGGATCGAACACTAATTTTCTAAGTATGTTCAAAAAGTAACAGGAATGTGATTTCGTGGACTGTCTTAGTTCAACTCGGGTAAATATTTTGCACAAGAGTTTGAGAAATGCTAAACGTTGCTTTCAGTGCCTCTGTTATGAGTAAGAATATCCCAAAAACTCGTGAAGAGGATGGCCCATCAGATCAATAATTGATAAAGCGAAGAAAATGGTGAATTAAATTATCATGAACGAAGGCCACGTCACATTGCGAGAAGTGGCTGAAAATGTTATCCTAGTCATTGACTCCAAAGAAATACCATACTCATTGACATTTAAAGACCGACGCAAGGAAGGCATAAGAGATTCGATAAGGAGGATATTTTTATACAAATCGCAGAATGGCATATTGTAAAGACAACTCAGTCACTAGACTCCATTCCAGCTTGTTGACTTCGTGACGGGTCGTAATTTTTAAATAGGCAACATACGATTTCCAGATTTTATCGTCGGTAAAGTGACCCGCTGATCAAATGGCAATCAACCAAATTGATCACACTGCGATCAACTCCAGATTCTTATCCATGATCCTCGATGTCCGAATCTTCCGAAGAGCTACTCGTATTATAGAATCGGATTATGATCTTGTTTCAGCCAAGATACTGACGTAGAGAATCTTCAACATAGTGGAGTAAAATCAGCAAGACCATCGCAAGGATTTTTGTGAAGGATATCTCCTACAATTTCTCTCAAGATCCGATGCAATCCATAGAAATAAGAAATATCATTGGTGACTACTTCAAGACATCACCTATAAGAAATCCCTGGTTTAGAGAATGAGAATGAGTGACTATGCTACATCGACGCTACTCGGGAGCTTCACCAACAAAAACAAGGGACTACTGAGATGGAAAAAGAAAGCACGAGAAGCGCGAGATGGAGAGACGCTATTGTAGGAATGACATTCGAAAAACTTACCAAGCCACCAAAATCAAAAACATGCAAAAATAAACACGGACCTCTTGTAGTGGAGTCGATGCTAGGAATAAGGACAGATTGTAGCCTGTATACCAGGCAGAAATCATTTTCACTGGTGAAGATTAAGGAGACGAAGTTTACACAACTTACATAGATGAGATTAAGATAGTGGAATCGAAGCTGAAATCCAATAAAACTGACGGCGCAGACGGATCCATTCAGCAGTAGGAGGTGTTTGTCCGAGAACATGATTCAACTTATCTGTAAGACATGGTCGAAGGAAAGCACGCCCGATCAATGTAATCTTTGCATCAGTTGCCCTTTTCACTAAAAAAGCGATTCCTTTAACGCATCAGTTATATGAACCTAAGCCTCCTAATCTTCGCTTATAAGATCGTCCTTGCCATGCTAGGAACCTAGGAGTTTTCTGTGTGTGTTTTCAGACAGAGATTCAGTCAGAAATTCCACGCTAGACCAAATAATTAGGCTATGGCCGTTCTTGGGGAAGGGATGGTCGTGGTGCAAAGGTAATTATCACCGACTGTTGAACCGAAAGTATGTAGTTCAAGTCCGTCCATAGTCAAGAACAATTCCTATATGGAAAAACTGTGCAACAACATCAGTTGTGAATGAGAGATGATCCAAAAGTGTTGACGAAGGCATAACACTCGCAGCATAAGATCACTTCAAAATTCATACTCTTTTCCAACTCATTTCCAATATAACACCTTAATGACATGGAAACAAATATAAGTTTCAATGAACTACAACCAACGCAAATTCAGTAGAATCTCTCAAATCCTATCTAGGACAACCACCCCTGGAGAATAATGAACGAACATCTTCGACACAAACCATCTGTACCCCGTCCAAGTTGTGTGATAAGAACGTACACTCTTGAACCTGCACGAATTATAAAAAACAAAACCCACGAATTTTAAGTCGACAACTATCTACCTTTTCTCGGCTTCCTACATATGCCAGTGCCGAGCTATGCAGAGCGAAGTCATGATTTAAAATTTCTTACAAACTCATGAGGGTGCTGGGTGTTGGACAGTCGGTGCTTATTAGAGTCGATAAGAGTCTCGGTAACTAATCGATATTAAAACATCATCCTTGAAAAAAGTTGTGCGGGATTCACTGGGCAATGCAAGAGGCACGACTTATATAAAGTCCGCACAATTGTTTGCATATGTAGATGATATTGTGGTCATTGGACGAACACAACAAGACTTCAGTGAATAATTTGATACTTTTGCAGGTCTGCGGTTAAGAAAGGAAAGGCCAGATATACGAGTTTGTTCAAAAAACAATGCGACTATTTGAATTTCACGAGCTGACTACATTCAATTGTCGATTATTATTTGATGTTATGTTGGTACACATGTTCCCTAACATAGGCTGATATTATCGGTCATTTTGGATACTGAGTTTGCTTTTCACAGATATAAATGTTAGACGTTAGGAAGTTTAGTACTCCAACGTACCTACTTGAGTCGAGTCTACTTCGAACTGAAAATAAATGAATAGCTTGTACTATTCACAGAAGGCAGAGAAGATGGTAATGACGATATCGGTCCTGGACACCCCAACACATCAACAACAGATGATAACATTGAAGCAATGACGACAGTTATTATGTAGAATTAACGAATTAGTTTTTTTTTACAGATATTTCCGACATGAAACGTGTGCTAGGGAAGTTTATTCGGTAGTTGACCAAAAGTGATTTTCTGAAAAGGGTCATCACTGGTGAGAAAACATGGGTATGATGTCGAAACTAAAATCCAATCATCCCAATGGAAGCTACCAGAAGAGCCAGGGCCTAAAAAAAACTCGCCAATTTCGATCGAAAGTGAAAGTTTTGCAATACAACCAAAACGTCCAGAGTTGTGGAGAAAAGTAATCAGGATGCACCTGCCGGAGAACATCTGTCTTTTGGCTTATCTCCATGATGAACCAGACTCAGTTTGCTATGAAGGTAAAACTAACACTAGTGTAATGGTCTACATTAAACAGGAAGACCCCATTGACTTTGCCAGTATCACGAGTTCTTCAATATCTCTGCCCAAAAAGTATCAAATGATCTAGATACCTTTCGTCAATATATCCATTCAAAGCATATATCCTACCTCCAGGGTAGGAAAGTTTTTTCCCTAGCATATATGTACATAGGTATATATAACCAAGAATTGTTCCCATCAAATTTGAACGTCTACCGCGACGACGATCTCAACCGACCTACCGATAGCTGCCCTTGTCCCGGCGTTTTAATAGCCGTCCTCCTCAATCGCCTCATCTCTTATTGATATCTTGCCATCTCAACCTATTGAATCCTATGAACTCGTCACTAATACGATGGATTGCATGGATGACGGGATCCCCATGATGAAATCCTTCTCTTTGGTGATTACAATTTTCCTTTCATTAAATTAAATGTGCTTCATCAATCAGTTTAGATTGCGACTAATCCCTCTGCTGCCAAAAAATGTATTTTCTTAGATCGCCTATCTGATTTGAACCTTAGCCAAGTTAGTGGCATCTTAAATTACATTGATAGATAACTAGACCTGATTTTTACAACAGACCCTTTTAGTTCCTCTGTTTCACTTTGTCTTCTTTCCTTATCAACCATCGACAGCTACCATCCTCCCCTTCATCTCTCATTTTCCCACGACTCTCCACCGCTGAACACTTCCCCTCCAATGCTTAAGTCTTACGATTTCCACAAAGCGAATTTCAGCCTAATCAACTGGCTGAAACCCAACCTCTCTTTCGCTCTTTCAATGGCAAAACCTCGAATGATCCCAAAATTATCATCAACTTTTTCAAACAATCTTTCGCCGATGACCCTTTTATACCTTTTATAATTCGCTTACACACCAAATTTCTCCCTTGGACCATTTCTCCCACGTACGATGAATTCACTCCTTGGCCCGATGGTCTTCCTGCCATATTATTAAAAAAAAATGCTCCTCCATTCTTTCTATCCCGCTCTCGAAAATGCTCAACTTTTCCCTGTCCCTTGGAGAATTTCTCCAGATGTGGAGAACCGCTTTTATAACTCCTATTCACAAAAAAGGTCCGAAGAGTTATGTTAACATCAACCGCCCCATCGCCAAACTGTCACATATACCCAAACTTTTCGAAAGCATCTTGTATGACACAATAAATTTCCACTGCAAATCTCTAATCTCCTCTAAACAACATGGCTCAACATGCAGGTCTACAACCACAAACCTTGTCGTATTTGTGTCCTTGACCCTCTTAACATAACAGAATGGGAATGAAGTCGACGTCATTTCAACTGATTTCAGTAAAGCATTCGAAAAAATCTCCCACAAACTAATACTCCCAAACAAACTACGGACTCCCCACTGAACTGTTTAAAGCAAGGGCGATGAGCTGGTCAGGAACACGCACCAATTCATCTGCAAGATATGGTCGGAAGAAAGAAAGGTAGGTTCCTACCAGTGTGGTTCTAGGCGAGGAAAATCCACGATAGACCAAATATTTACACTACGGCAGATCTTGGAGAAGACCCATGAATTTCAGGTCGACACGCCCTGCCAAACTCGTCAGAGTGTGCAGGATGACTATGGAGAATTCTGGTTGCTCCATTAAGGTCGGATGTGAACTAACCGAGACCTACGATGTTACAAAAGGATTTAGCCAGGGTGACGCATTGTCATGTGATTTCTTTAACATCATACTTGAAAAGATCGTGCGGGCCTCTGCGGCCAATACAAGAGTTACGATCTACTTCAAGTCTTCACAATTGCTTGCCTACGCAGATGACATTGACGTTATTGGACGGACAAGGCGAGACCTCAATGAGGCGTTTGCAAGCATTGAAGCAGAAGCGGCTAAAGTGGGCCTAAGGGTAAATGGGGACAAGACCAAATACTGTCATCAAAGAAAGACGCGCAACACAGATGTCTTGGTCAGAACGTCACCTTCGGCAGCTATATTTTTGAAGTAGTCAAGGATTTCGTCTACCTTGGCTCGATAGTGACGGCACCAGCGCTGAGATAAAACGCAGAATAACTCTTGCCAAACGCTGCTTCTTTGGGTTCAAGAGGCAATTAAGTAGTAAAGCCCTCTCTCGAAGAACTAAGATATTCCTCTACAAAACCTTAATTATCCCGGTCATCCTCTAGTTGAGGCTTGGACGTTATCAAAAGCGGATGAAGAGGCTCTTGGGCGTTTCCAGAGGAAAATGTTGCATGCAATCTTTGGTCCCATTTGTGTAACCTAAACTGTACAGGCTGTACAGCGACATCGGCCTAATTTGGTCTACGGATCCAATGTCTAAGATGACTGGACCATGTAGAGCGAATGGACATCACCGCTCCTGCCCGAAAAGTCTTCGACTCCAATCCGGAGGAACGACGCAGCAGAGGACGACCGCGCGCACAGGTGAAATAGACCTCAACCAACTGGGCGTGCGGCACTGAAAGCAGCTGGCCAAAGATCGTGCCGGCTGGAGAGGCTTGTTGGTTGAGGCCTTGGTTCACCCCGAATTGTAGCGCCATCTAAGTAAGTAGTATAAACAATAGAGTTGAATTTGATTCTTCCAAAACACATTGCTGTCTCCTTTCACTCAAGCTAACCAACAATAATCAGCCTTTATCCTTGAATGGTGCTTGTGTCGATGAAATCGAAAGACTTTCCATCCTTGGTATGTACATACATATGTCAATAAAACTCTTAGTTGGAGTGACTACATATTCGAGGTCTCCAAGAATGCTGCGAAAGGTCTCGGTTTCCTCAAACGATGCAAGAAATATTTTACCTCCTCTGATCTTTTTAAGGCTTCAATTTACAAGGCCTACATCCGCCCCAAGCTTGAGTACAACCCTGATATCTGGTCTGATGCTCCCAAGACCTCCGCACCTGCTATATAGAATTAAAAAGCGAACGATAAAACTCATAGGAGACAGGAGGTGATTTTGATAGTTTTTCATGAGTCATTAACTACAGTCCTACAGTCCATGATTTTTCTACAGAGTGCACCATCTCATATGGGTCGATGTAAACTTCGAATAACTTCAACAATTGTCAACCGATTTTCATATGTCATAGCATAAGGGAACCGTCAATTCAAAAAGTACAATTTTAACAACGCAGAAACAGTTTCAATGTTCATTAAAAATGAATTGTGCTAACTCAACGTGCGTATCGTGCAAAATATCGTGATCGTGTTGCGCCCAAAAAAGATACCAACCGTTGGGCCTCGAATTTTTTTTTTAATTTTTCAATTTGGTTCTGTGGCAAGCCCTCGTGAGCAACCTAGGCAACGTCCGCGGTGTTCAAACTCATCTATTCAGTCTGTGAAGGCCAGTGTTCAAGAAGACCCAAGTTTGTCATATCGGCGCCGTTCGCAGCAGTTAGCATCAGTGGGACCACTTTACGGAGAATTTTAAAGAGTGATCTTCACTTATTTCCATACAAAGTGCCACAAGATGAGCCACGTCGCTTGGTATACGCACAAATGTCGTTGCAATGATTAATGCTGAGCCGGAGTTCTGGCAGCAAATTTTGATGGCCGATGAGGTACATTTTACGCTCTCTGACTCAGTTAATAAATAAAATTGTCGCTTCTGGGGCACCGAAAATCCTCACATTATTCACGAAGAGCCGCTATATGATCAAAAAGTTACTCTTTGGGCCGGCGTGCGGTAAAACCATCATTGGACCGTATTTCTTCAAAGTTGGCGATACAGTGGATGGCGATCGATATCGGTGGATGTTAGCCCATTATGTGGTCCCAGAAATGCGTAAAAAAGGCTTATTTCACTTTTGGTTTCAACAAGACGGCGTGACATGCCATACTGCGGACAAAACAATGAACCTTTTGCGTAAGAAGTTCCCTGGAAGGTTGGTGTCAAAAAAGGGAGATATTGACTGGATTCCGAGATTGCCGGATTTGACTCATCCGGACTTTTTTCTTTGGGGATACTTGAAAAGCAAAGTGTATGCTAACGGCCCGAAGACAATAGAACAGCTTAATAGAAACATTCGTGCGGAAATCACAGAAATTTCGACCGAAATGATAGAAAATGTCATGGAGAATGCGCAAAAACGAGCCCATTTTTGCATCGGCAATAAAGGCGGTCATTTAATTGATATTGTTTTCAGAAGTTAATCAAAATAAATTGCAAAGGTCTAAATTGAATAAAAGTTTTTGAATTTCCAAAATCGGTTGAGAATTGTTGAAGTTATTCGAAATTTACATCGACCCATATGAGATGGCGCACACTGTATAATAATGAAACGTGTCTTGACGGATATTAATACATGTTCCAGCGGAGGTAACTTAGTTGGTTAGACGGACAACATGAAAAAAGATCAACCGCGGCAGTCGATTGCCAAGATCGTGCTTTTCGATTTTAACGACGTAGTGGACCATGAGCCCTTACTACAAGATCAAACTATCAATGAGGAGTGCTGCCCGTTGGTTCAGCGTCGTTTGCCTGATGCTATCAAAAAAAAAAAAATGTAACGGGTTCGTGGCGATTTGCAACTTGATAAGATACCTTTTCACTCTTCATAGTAGTAATGAAGCTTCAAATGGTTAAGAAAGTTAACTAAAAACTGCCCTCATAATTGAAAGAAGCGCTGAGACTGAGACTGTTCAAAAATCAAAAAATCCCGTCAATTGTTGAACACTGCTCCTCTACTCGTATTGACTTATATCACCTTAAAGGGCCTGCAGATGAACGTGACTATTGTACCCTTTATTACATACTCTTGTAGAATCAGTATAAGCCCAACGGTGAGAAGTCTAAGTTCAGAACACTTAAAAATACTCGAACAAGAACTCATCAAACTTGGAATGATTGCTGTCAAGTGATCCTCTTATAAACAGACAGGCAGAGAACGCAAAAACGGGACTAGTACATCAACGTCAAATTCAAAACACATGTGCGCTCCACAATTCGCACACAAACCGAATATTTCTTACACCAAAAATACTCCGCCCGGATGTGTGCATCTTTGAACATCGCAACCTCCTTTTATATCCAAAATAAAAGACAAACAATCGAATCCTTGTTAGCGAAAGGCTTCCCTCGGCGGCATTCAATAGGTGCACCCTCAACCACTCATCATCATCATCACGATCTCTGCAGGATGTATGCTCACTGCAATCGTCAGTCATCTGTGTCCTCTTCATCGTATAGCCCTTGACTGCAACAGCACCATGTTGACTTCTCATCGTGTCGGCTATCCTTCGGTTGCCGAAATTAACCGCACTTATCAGTAGCTGATATCTTAATAATATTTACACAAGCTACAGATGGATGAAATGTGCAACAGAAGGAGCCGTCACCATACGTTTGTCGTCTGTGTTTTTATTTCTTTTCTTCTATTTACTTAGCGGTCACTGAGTCAAGGATGTGTTCGTTGAGAAGCAAAAAAATAAAAATAATTAAAAAAGACCGAAATATTTTTGAAAAAGGTCGTTTGTTGTCTTTGAAAATAAATAATTCTGTTCCGAATGATTTGTATCTGTTCTAAATGTTGAGATTTTTGCCAAAAATATTTCGAACGGGTTTCGCTATTCCCATGGACGCGGGGGAGAAATATGAAATATACATACGTGGCGAGCCTTGACATCGATATGAGCTTTTTCATCTCATGAACAAAGAACTCAATCCATTATCCGAACGAATAGTTTTTAAGATATTTAGGAAATATTGAGAAATTAAGACTTACTCCTTGTGCTCGGCTGCTCGATCGCGCTGTCTTCGATTCTTAAACCAATTAGAAACCTGAAACACGAAAGTGAAAAATCAATTATGAACTTGTTTATCTCATCTCGGATAGTTAAAATAATGGACGACAAGTGCGGATGAAGGAAGAATAATGACTTGCAGGTGGGTTTCGAATAATGCATGGGTAATTAACGGTACGATTTATGGACGTGCGGCGAAAACGCTTGTTAATGGATTTTGCAGATGGGTTCGGCGTGGAATTGGAAAGTGAACGCTTTACGAATAGCACCATTCCATTGCAGTAACTCCTTTTCGTTTATTTTAATTTGTTTAAATTTAATTTCAATTTTCTTCTGGTGAAATGACATGCAAAATTTTTGTCTTCCATCATAAAAATCCACTGAGGCGTGCCGGTGGTCGTGTTCACGACAAACTGCCCCGCAATTAGTCTTTCAAATGACGGCTGTCGGCGTTAAGTCCTTGGACATAAGCCATAATTGTTAAAATTATAATTGACAGAAAAGGGTTGTGTCACTCAGCAATGATTGGCTCAGAAGTGTCAGAGTAACGAGTGTGTTCGTAAATTTAAATAAATTTTAAAATAAAAGTAAAAGTCATTGCTCACCTGTGTCGTTGTCAGTCCAGTCGCCTCTGCAAGTTCGCGTTTCTCCCGCGGCGACGGATACGGATTGTGTGCATACCAGTCCCGTAGAACTGATCTTGATTTTTCCTACACAGAAAATGTAAATAAAACAAAGCAGATACAAATTATTATGCAACACTAAAAAACAAAAAAAAACAAAAACGAAATAAAAGAGAACAAATGACAAGTATCTAATTTCGTTCGCCATTAGCATACTGTCATGCTACTACTCTGCCTTCAATTAAATGCAAAAAACAAATGAATGGAGCCAACTATCGTGTGATTAACGCCACGATCAGCGGATGAGCCATATCACATACACACATGCGACCATAAAACACTGAGAAATATGTAACCGGAAGTTGAACTGGAGTTGCAGTTACAGACAGTTCATTAATCGTGAATTAATTGTTGCTTGTATGCTGCCATTCCAGCTTGTCATCGTATATGGGAATTCCGGAGTAAAAAATTCATGACAGAAATGTCAATGCACCTGCGATGACGATGCTACGATATCATGTTGAGAATTAAACAAATTACCAAGAACGAGATACCGGAATGTGTGTCATCAATATTGTGACTTCAGACTGTTAGGTTGCCTTCGTGATCGGAGATAAAGTCGTGCGACTCATGTTTGGGTGGCATTTTGGGTATTTGATAGAAGCTGATTGATATGTCAAAATTAAAATGGGTAAATGTCAAAATATGTTTAATAACATCGGTTAGGAGCGATTTGAAAATTGATGACAGCAAATGTCAGTGGGTAATAGGAATGTTACGTGGGATTAATGACATGTAATAAAATGTTTGTCAGGTATGTAAACTAGTTCTGGTCGGACTGGCGCTCAATTGGCTGACAGCCTGATTGTGAGCACGATGCAGGTGATTTAATATGCAATTATGGATTAAGTCTTCGATAAATTTATGACGTAAACAAGGTGACATATCAGGAACCTACTAAATAGGGATTTAGACAGAAGACAAATGTTCAGCTATTTGTCATTTTTGAGGTGACATTTTATTTGGCTGTGAATTGGTAAATGTCAGATGTGAAGTGATTTATTGTGTTTGGCATAACTGATACCCGTCAATAGGAAAAAGAATGATTCAATGCCCGATGACATAAGTACATATTTCTGCACATATGGAAGATATTGCACATGGGGGATTGTTGAAATACTTGGGCAGCCTTTGTTCAGAGAAAAATGTGTACAGGTGTGTTCAAAAAATAAGGTGACTTTTCATTTTCCTGGAAAATCTTTATTTATTCTCCCTTATGTCGCCTTCGCTTTAGTCAGTAATTTAGTAAATTTGTAGAAATTTATTTCCAAAATCAGTGCTCAATGAAGTAAGGAACACTGGTGGTGTAGGTGATCGCCGCAACACTGGTTGAGTGTGTTCATTATTCCCTTTAAAAAGAAAAAATTAACTGCAATAAAGCTGATTGATGGGCACGCGAAGAAATGTTTGCAGCAATCAGTAGAGACAATCTGCAAGGAGAGCTTAAAACCAAAGGTGTGAAGTTACCTGAGCTAAAGCATGATTTGGTCAAACGTCTATTGAGGGTCACAGACCCACGTACATGGCCGCAGACGCTAAGAGGTGCTGAAACATCAACGAGCACTTTGGATGAACCAGAGCAGTATGAAGGTAGTAGAATACGACGGGTTGGGGATTCCGGGATGGAGAATGGAGATAACGGAGATATAAGCCGGAGAAGGCTGGAAAAATTGCAGGCAAAATGCATTATTGGTGAAGCCGATGAAGTGCCATGATTCCAGGGTTGAACCCAAAAAACTTATTGAATTTTACAACACCAGATGCACGCGGGTATATAAACCCGGAGGTTCCTTGAAATCCTGTCAGCCCGGTGACACTAGACGTAAGCAAATGCGCATTCTTATAAACTAACATTGAATTCCTAAGGTATCGGCTGTGCGAAGAAGGGCTACAACCTAGCAAGAGGAAGACGGCCGCTATAATGACATTCCCGACCCCGAAGGACGTCCATGGAGTCCGACAGTTCCTGGGACTCACAGGGTTTTTCCGAAAGTTTGTCGAAAACTACGCACGATGTGCAACACTGCTGACCGATCTTAGCGGTCCAGCCGTTCGAGTGGACGGAAAGACAGGATGCACAAACTGAAGACAGCACTTCTGCACCTCCCCCGTTCTTGTTTTATTCGACCCGGAGTGCGCGCACGAGGTACACACAGACGCGTCGTCAGTTGGTCTTTTTACTGCATTACTGCAGCTAGGCAAGGAAGACAACTCACTGCGACCGGCGGTGTTCCACAGCCGGAAGCTGTCCATCGAAGAACAAAAGTACCCTAGTAAATAAAACTTTGACCGGTTCAGGGTCTATCTTCTGGGTAGGCGATTTAAGGTCGTCACGGAATGTGAGCACGAAGGCCAAGCTAATTCCTAGAGTAGGTCGGGAAAGAGAGTAGCCTGCGTCGACGTACTGACTTGGCAGCCAGCGGAAGAGAAACGGGAGATGGAGGAAGCATCCGCACAAATCTTGACCGTCAAGATCCCCGATGAGAATTGGTTGGCGACCATGCAGTGAAAAGACCCGAACCTGAGGAGCACCATTACAATTCTAAAGGGGACCGAGTTGACACAGGCGAAAAACTACGTGTTACGAGAGTTGCGCTTATTCCGCAAGGTAGATGAAGCGGAGAGGCGGGTCGTCCCAAAGGGAATTCGGTAGAAAATCCTTAAGTTGTGCCACGATGACGCAGGACACTTTGCCGACGAGAAGACATTCTGGTTTCCGAAGATGAGGGGTTTACATGAAACTAAATCCAATCCTACGTCGAGTGCGCATACGCGAAGAGGAGAAGGAGGCAGAGTCGATGGGGAGCTGTACAGCATCGAACGCGTCCCGCTACCATTCTACACGGTGCATTTGGGCCACCTTGGTCCATTCGCAAAAGGTAAGAGCGGAACCAGGTACGTTTTGATCTTGGTGGATAATTTCACTACGAAGCTCTTCAATCGTGGCAAATCTTTGTCCCTTCACCCTTTTCAGTTTTGCGAAGAGAAGGAGAAGGTCAGACCGGTGAATATGGTGGCTAATGCATGGCTACGGAATTGTTTTTGACCAAAAAATTATGCACAAGCAATGGTGATGCAACAGCCATGAATTTTTTTTTTTGCCACAAATCAGAACTTTTTTTCGCTTTGATTCACGTAAACGGTGCTTGTGGTCTCTTGTGGTCGCTTCTATTGGGATGATTGAGCTTTGGTTTCGACATCATAACCATATACCCATGTTTCGTCACCAATGGTGAGCCTTTGATTCACGCCATTCAACAGCTCCTCAACAGCTTTGGAACAAACTTCGCTGACACACATTTCATGCCCAAAATATCTACAAATATCCTTAGCAACTTTGAGCGATTCCACGACTTTTCATAATAATTTTATTTTTTCTCAAAATTGTCATTCATTGTTGACATCCCAGAGCATCCAGAGTGGGCCTCTTGGCCTTCTGTGAAGAGCTTGTGCACATAAATACTTTTTTGCTCAGAGTAAGCTCAAGTACATTGGAGTACTTAATTTCATTTTTCACACAAAGTTCAGTATTCTTTGATCCATTTTTAACAATAGCAAAAAGTCGCCAGAACACGTGTAACCTTTATATCTGGGAAAACGAACTAAATATTCAAAATGGCTGAAAATGTCATTGTATGTTAGGTAACAAGTGTGGGTGATACACATGAAAAAATGGAAAATCGAAACGACAAAAAGCCTGATAATGCTTCCTCACACTTCCTTAAGGCTTTCAGTAACTTAGTAAATATAATTATTAGTATACCACAAGGTTCAGTCCTCGAGCCCATCCTTTTCTAATTAACATCAACTTAGTATTTTCAATAGAAACATGAGGAATAAGAGTACAAATTTCGCTGAGGATTTGAGCATCACCTACATAGGTTTCAAATAGGAACTGTGATGTAGATATTATACGAAGCTGCTTAACTGATTGAGTCATGGCCAAATATTTAATATATGTTGGAGATCATTTCGAAGAGGCTAAAATTTCGAATATTTCCTGAATTAATTTTGTCACATATGCTGTACGGCACACATTCATCCCGGTGGGTAGGGACACATTTAATTAATATCAAAACTGGCATTAAGGCCGGTCGAATAACAGAGCCAAGGCTTTTGTGAATCACCTAAGGGGTCTGTATAAAAATGATCGGGAAAGTCTTGGAAAAGTAGATTTGTTTCAAAATTTGCTACAACACCTTAGCATTCTCCAAATTATCTCCCTTGAGCGTCGACATATTTTTGCCATCGACATTTCCTAAGCTCGAAAGATTCCTGATTCCGACTTAAGGACACACTTTCGAAATTCAAAAAGTCACCTTATTTATTGAACAACCTTATTTGTTGGCCCGCACAGCTCGAATGTCATTTTTATCACACCGTGAGTGTGGTGCACGATCATGGATTTCATTTTGGATTCCATTTAAGGTACGAGATTAATGAAAAGAGGTCATATGGCACAACTAATAAGTTTTACGCCTTAGGACAGGATAAATCGAAGACAGCGGTCAGTTTTTCACATAGATCAATTCTTAGTCAGATAATTAAGGTGTAACATAACTAAAATAGCTAAATAACTGCTATTTTGTAAGGGTCTGGCGTTTCCCAAATATGTTATACAAAGTTGTCACCGGCAGTTTCGAGGTATGTTCAAAAAGTATCGGGAATTGCCGTCTTATAAGGAACTGTTTCAATTGAGACGAGTAGATTTGGACAGTGCGCTGCGGTCGTATTTTCTTTAGTCCTTTTTTTGGTTTTTCTTTTCCAGACACTGCAAGTTCCAGAGTCCAGTAAAGGGCGTTATGCCCATTTTACGGTGTACACTTTCGTCGATCTACGAGTCTACGAGTAAGTTTACTATTCAACGTTTGGTGGCGAAATTCGAGTTCACCGGTTCAGTAAACAATCAGCCAATTTTTTTTTAAATTGTTCGTGCAGGTTCAAGATGGTGTTTGTCACACAACCTGGACGGGGTGCAGATGGTTTGAATCGAAGATGTTCGTTCACTACTCTCCGGTGGTGGTTGTCCTAGATAGGATTCGAAATATTCTACTGAATTTTTCGCGTTGTTTGAACTCGTAGTTCCCAGTAACTTATTTTTGTTTCCATTTCATTAAGGTGTTATATTGGAAATGTACACACAAGGTATGAATTTTGAAGTGATCTTATACTGCGAGCGTTATGTCCTTGTCAGCATTTTTCGATCATCTCTCACACATAACTCATGTCGTTGCACAGTTTTTCCGTACAGGAATTATTCTTCGCTCTGGACAGACTCGAATTACAGACCTTCCGCCCAACAGTCGGTGATGATTACCATTGCACCACGACCACCCCCAATACCCGAACATCAGCGAAACGCAAAATCTGCCTAAAACATCGACGCTCCTAAACATGTCCGTGAGAGTTTGCTAGGGTTCCGCGCCACGCACAAGAATTCGGGGGGACTTGGGCCTAAAAGACCTAACTAACCCAGAAGCTGAAGGAAAAACGAGGAGTTTGAAGCGGACACCGATGTCAGCGAAAAAAATTATTTTCGGTGACGGCACACATTTTTGATGAACGGGTGGGTCAACAAGTAAAACTGCCGGAATGCATTCGCAGAAAGTGATTGTCTGGTGTGGATTGTGGGTCATCAACATTATCGGTCTTTAATTCTTTCAAAACGACGTTGACATTGCCATCACTTTCAACGCGGAGAATTATTGAATAATTTGGATGAAAGCGACATAGTGGGGACGATCTCACTTGCCACACAACGGACATTCTACGCGAGTGATTTTAGGACACGGTCATCTTACGCAAAGGCGACGTTGACCGGCCACCTAGATTTTGCGACTTGACTCGGTTAGACTTTTTCTTGTGGGGTTTCGTTAGGTTCCAAGTCTACGCCAGTAGGTCAATACAACCTGTGCCACCACTCAAATTTAGACTGATCCATGGGCCAGAATTATCGAAAATTGGGACGTTGGCGCCACTCAGCAAAGCCGTGGCAGTCATTTCAAATAAAACAAAAAGAAGTCGTTGATATTTCACAGACCACTTGAAAAACTTTTTAGCTCGAGCTTCCTTTGGTGGGTTTCACTATTTGCTGGAGTACTCAGACACAACTGGTGGTCATTTTTACTACCTAGCAGGCACCGTAATGACAGGAACCTCCGCGGAGTAGATTTTCAATGATTTGGCTACGGCGGTATTCGAGCCCCATCAGCTTATAAAGGGTGTCTCAGTAAGAGTGCACTTTTTAGAATTGGAATATTTTTTTTTTCATGCAAGTGGCAACTCTGAAATTTGACAGCTATCACCTCTGTTTATTCCGATTATTAAAAATGGAGTGCTTTTCGAAAGAACAACGCGTTATAATTGTGAAAACTCATTACAAAAATGGGGAAAGTTACGCTGAAACCGCTCGCAAACTTCACCAAATTTTCAGCCGAGAAAGTGCACCTAATGTGTCAACCATTCGAAGAGTGGTCAAAAAATTTGAAGAAACTGGGTCAATTATGGATAATAAGAATCCTTTGCGTCAACGTACCGGTCGGTCTCTTGAAAACATTGCTGCTGTAAACGAGAGTGTCGCCGAAAACCCGAAAACATCAACTGCAAATTTCACGAAGCACTACGCAGCGAATTTTGACAAAGACCTCCACCTTCATGCGTACAAGATTCAGTTAACTCAGCAGCTCAAACCAGCAGACCACGGGAAGCGCCGGCAATTCGTTCAATGGGTAATGGAGCAAAGTGAAGTCGATGCCAACTTTTCGAAAAAAGTCATTTTCTCCGATGAAGCGCATTTTCATATAAATAGCTTCGTGAATACACAAAATTGTCGAATTTGGGACTCAGAAAATCCTCATGCAATCGATGAGAAACAAATGCACCCACAACGAGTAACTGTCTGGTGCGGATTTTGGTCAGGCGGCGTGATTGGACCTTACTTTCTTGAAAATGAGGCCGAAATTGCAGTGACTGTGAACGTCACTCGTTACAGGAATATGATAACGGACTTCTTGTGGCCTCAACTGGACGGCAGGCATCTGGACAACATGTGGTTTCAGCAGGACGGCGTAACCTGCCACACCGCGCATGAAACAATCGACTTATTGCAGCAACGATTTCCAGAACACATTATCTCACGAAATTCTGATGTCAACTGGCCACCAAGATCGTGCGATTTAACGCCGTGCGATTTTTTTCTTTGGGGTTTTGTGAAATCTCGGGTTTATGCGAATAAATCCGAAACAATTCCTGAGCTCAAATCGGAAATCCAACGCGTCATCGGTGAGATACAGCCACATCTCTGTGTAAGTCATCGAAAATTTCATGAAAAGAGTAATGGCCTGTCATCGGAGCCGTGGGGGTCATTTGCCGGATATTTTATTCCATACTTAATCGGAACATGTCTTCTTTACAATACAATAAAAATATCACAAATCTGTCATAAAATACTTGTTTTTATTTTAAAATGAAAAAGTGCACTCTTACTGAGACACCCTTTAGTTCGTAGTTTTGACTAACAATTTGAAGATATTCCTCAGACACCAAAATAGTAACGAAGAAATCGAGCTAATTGACTAATATAGCCGCGTAATTACAAAATTCCCGATACTTTTTGAACACGATGGGAAGATGATAGTTGAGCTGCCACTTTTACTCTTGATGGTGAATCTGGAATTTTCTCGAACAGAGCAAGAAATTTGCAAACATTCCATGACAACAACTCAATAAACCAATAAACTACAACAAGGAAGCCTTTGTTGCCCACCCCTCATGTAGCGGTTGCAAGCCATGTGTGTAAATTACCCCCATTTAAATCAGCATGGCCCGACAATCGAAGGGTGTTCCTAATTTACAATGTTACCCTTCATAACTTAACCCGAATTCTCCGCAGGATTCAGGCACAATACATCATTCCATCATTCGGAACACTCATAGGTTTTCGCTTTCGTTTACCCTCAGGATTTGAATATATTTTTTTCCGAAAAGTTTTTCCTTTTGTTTTCATATAAGAACTCACCTTAAAGCAGTAGCTCGTCTCCTCACCGTCCCATATTGTGCGTGGCAGTGGAAATTTACGACGGACACGGTATTTGCCAACAGCACCT
This sequence comes from Merodon equestris, assembly GCA_958301585.1. Taxonomy (NCBI): domain Eukaryota; kingdom Metazoa; phylum Arthropoda; class Insecta; order Diptera; family Syrphidae; genus Merodon; species Merodon equestris. Next base: position 114,721,621 of record OY284416.1, read on the forward strand.
AGAGGTCTTCCGCGCAGTTTTTCGGCTTCAACGTAATGCGCTACACGAACATATTTCATCATCGTCAGGAGCAGGGGAAAATGAAAGGAAGAGAAAACAGGAAAATAAATGAAACAAGGATCGACAGATAGTGTCGCAGAATATTTTGTTCTAAGGTTGTTATTCACTTACCTTTTAGCCATAACGCTTGCAGCTTGGCGTGATTATGCGGTGAGAACTGGTGATGTTCTAAGAGTCTATAGAGTTCCTTGTATTGCCCTCGATGGAATGCAACGACAGCCTTAGCTTTCAGCACAGACTCGTTTAGTTGCAATTTATCACATTGTGGTAATGACCATAGAAATCGTCCCAGTCTTTCAATATTCCCAGCTTGTTGTAAGACCTATTGGGGATGGTAAAACAGAAAGTAAGAAACGACAAGGCTGTCACGAGTAAATTCTTCCCTTCGGTCATAAGACCCAATTCCCACCCTCATTAAGCATCCGCGAAATAAATCGACCAACGATGCCTTGACATCACGTAACCTCATCAATGAAATCACCAACTAAAATAATCCATCACGACATGCCGAGTACCGAAATAAAACGAAAACGAAAGGAAGAGAACCAATCCGCCAACCAACATATACACAAGCTTACCTCACAAACGCACGCCACTTGCTCCTGTGTAAAGCCAAAACTGGGCAACGATTCACGACCTCCGCTAGAACTGTTGCCGCCACTACCGTTTGTCCCGCTGCCAATTAATCCACCACCCGTGCCACCATTCTGATTCAAAATATCTAAACCACCACCACCACCGCCGCCGCCGCCCACCCCACCGTTGTTGTTATTGTTGTTCGTGTTATTGTTGTTATTATTGCTTGTACTATTGTTGTTGTTGTTGTGCTGCGCGGCAATTGACAGCCCCGTCGGACTATATGGCGGCGTCTGTCGACTGCTTATCACGGCCGCATTCGCGGCCGCCAAGTCGTAGAAATCCGTCCCGGGGTGCTGGAGCATTGTGATAACTAGTTTTTGTTATTCGCGTCTTTGTTTTCCTTTACAATCGACCGTCGTCGTCCCACCTACATGGATGCCTAACACGTCAGAGATGACATTTTCTGAAACAAAAAAAAAAAAAAAAATCAAAAATAGAAGGACGAAAATTAATATTTTTGAGAAACGTAGCGTGTATTGGATATTTTCGGGGCAATTTCAAAGCTATCAAGCAATCGGGTGTTCAAAATGTCGTACACGACCCAAATGGATCGTATCGCTTGAGAAATGTCACATTTGATTCGCGTCAAATGAAAAACGTCAAAGCTAGAATGGGCGTCACGATCGCTGGGTTCTACTATTGTACAATTTCGTTGTGTTTTGATTTTTTGTTTTCTGACTTTTGAACAACACCAAGTGATCGTATTGTACCTTGTCACAAATTTCACTCGGATTTCGCGTCTTTTGCGAGTTATCAGTTGGCCGTGTTTGTCGCAATTAATTTATGTGCAGACGTTTTACATCAATTTGAATATATATTTTTTTTTAAGTTGCTATAGCATTTCTGACGCATGGAATCCGTTTGCACTGTCATTGAACTAAAAATAATTTTCGTATTTATTTCAGATGTAAGTGGGTTTTGTTTTTAATAACAAGAATGAGCGGTCGATGACAGATGGCCAAAACGGAATTAAATTTGTTAAGTAATTTATAGCAGTTTTAAGATCGTTTTTGGTTTTTTATTTTCATTTTTGAGGTGCCGACTGGTGCAAGTCATTTGCAGAGCGATTAACATCAAAGTAGAGGTTGTGAGGCTGATACACGTTCCATGTGTTTGTTGACATTAATTGCATCGCGCGACATTTGACAGCGGCAATGTCATCGTTTGTCATACTTTTGATCAAGGCACCTGTGAACTTGAAATAAATGGATTGCCTTGCTAATGGGGTCAAAGTTCTGTTATTTTTTGAATAAAATTTTGTTTTTTGTTTCTTCATACGGACAATCAACAGCTGATTTAAGCGTAATGTTATCTCTGCCTTTTGTGGCCCAATCTCAAAGCTGTCAAAGCCTCTACGGAATACTGAGTAGTTGATCCGGCTGGCAGCTGGGTTGGTTAAGAAGATTCAATATTTTAAAGACTTGACGAATCAAGGAGAAGCCCATTCGAAATGGCCACTGTAAAATAATTTTTAAGTTTTTTGAGTTGATAGGCAATTCTTTCTTAAGGTCGACTAAGTTCTGGTCTTGTTGTTCAACAAGTTTTGCCGTTGGATAAGAGGTAACGTGAATGGTCGTAGTAGTTTTGTATAATGGAAACACTTGAATAATATGCAGTAATGAAATTGTTGAAGGTGTATAAGGTGCACGTGAAGGGCGTTCAAAAAACTACATTAACAGAAAAAAATATAGCGAAAATTTAGGATATGATCATGAAAGATCGATAGAGGCTTCTCATTAGGCAATGTGAGCAATGCTTTGCCTGAAATTCTGGGTGACAAAAAATTGGTATCGAATTCGCTCACAATGGAACAAAAACAAAATTGTATTCGACTTTCTCAACAACGTTTGGAGAGTCCTCGATCAAAGCGATCCTGAATCAAAACAAGAGTCTAAGGAGTGGTACTTCGTCACCAAACGAGTTAGAGGCCGGAAATCGGCCAAGACGGTTTCAGCATCAGTCTTTTAGGGTGCAAAAAAAAAATTTGTTTGTGGATTGGTCTAAACAGGGAGAACAATAAGCGCAGAATATTATTGTAACCTTTTGGATAAAATGGATGTACAAATCAAAATTAAAAATAGTGCATTAAGACAAGGCATTCTCTCAATGAATGTTGCACATCCACCCTCTTCGCCAGATTTGGCTCTCCTTTCAAAAAAACCCGCACTGACATTTGAAAGAAGTCATAGGTCATGCTGAACAATTTTCAGGTGTAAACAAAAACATTTGTCCTACAACTTCATCATTGGAAAGTAGGTTCAAGGTGTTCAATAAATATCGGGAATACTCAGTTTTTTAAAAGCCTGTACCATTTTGTTTCCATCGATGTTATTCTCTTCGAAAGAGTGAACATTACTTATACATCTTCTTCTTAGCGGGCGCTACAGCTCGAGATGAGCTTAGGCCTCAACTAACATCTAGCGCGATCTTTTGTTAGCTCCCTCCAGTGCCGCACTCTCAGTTGGTTGAGGTCCTCTTCCAGCTGTGTGCGCCACCTTAGGTGCGGTCGCCCTCTACTACGTCGTCCTTCGGGTTTGGATTCGAAGATTCTCCGGGCTGGAGGTGAAATGTCCATTCCCTCTACATGACCTAGCGATCTTAGGCGTTGGATCCGTAGACGCCTGATCAGGCTCATGTCGTTGTACAACCCGTACAACCTCCATCCCCCGTCGGTATTGATACGATCAAAAATCAAACGCAGTATCTTTCTCTCAAAACTCTTCGTCCACTTTTGATAGGGTCCATGCTTCTATGCCATACAGTAGGACTAGGATGATAAGGGTCTTGTATAGAGTCAACCTAGTCGTTCGAGAGAGGGCTCTCTTACACAATTGCCTCCTGAGCCCGAAAAAACAACGATTGGCAGTGGTAATCCTGCGTTTGATTTCAGAACTGATATCGTTGTTCCAGGTAACTGCGGAGCCAAGCTAGACGAAGCCTTGACTACCTTGAAATTGAGAAACTGCCAATATTGACGTTCTGGCCAAGACGTAAGTGGTGAGCGTCCTTTTTGACGACAACATATATTTTGTTTTGCCCTAATTTACCGTTAGACCAAAGTTCGCCACTTCTGACTCGCTGACTCCTTCCAATTATGTCAATGTCCATCCGCGTAGGCGAGTAGTTGTGACGATTTGAAATATATTGTGCCTTGTGTTGACCAGCAGTTTCGCAGTTATTTCTAAGATAATGCTTAAAAAGTCACACGACAGCGCATCGCCCTGCCTAAATCTTTTTTTTTGACATCAAAGCTATCGGTTAGGTCCGCACCGATTCGAATGGAGCAGCGAGCATTCTCCAAAGTCATCCTACATAGTCTGACGAGCTTAGCAGGATTGTCAAAATTAGACATGTATAGCTCGTCTCTAATTACGCTGTCGTATGCGGCTTTGAAGTCGACAAAGAGGTGGTGGGTGTTGACTTGAAATTGAAAGTCTTCTCCAGGATCTGTGTTGGTGTGAAGATTTGATCGATGGTGGACTTTCCTGGCCTGAAGCTACACTGATAAGGACATATCAGCTGGTTACTCAGGCGCTCACACAGAAAGTTGGCGCAGTCAAAGGGATCTCCTTTCTTGCGGATCTGGCAAAACGATGTTCAGGCTCCATTCCTCGGGCATGTTTTCCGCTGACTTATAGATGAGCTGGTGCATGTTCCCGACCAGGTTATTTCCAGCTGCTTTGAAGAGCTGGGTAGGTAGTCCGTCTGCGCCAGCAGCTTTGTTAAACTTCAGTTTAGATATGGCCATCTTAACTTTGTCTAGATCAGGGCGACGGAATTCTCTGCGATTTTCGTCATTAAGGAATGAGAAGTTCTGTCTGACAGCGGTATGTTGACTGGCATTGCCGTTATACAGTCTGACGAAGTGGTATTCCCTAATTCTACTACAAGATGTCCATTTTCGTTTCTGCAAGCTTTTGTTCTGGCTTTATAACGTTGGCATGTTCGTTTTGTCCTTTGATAAAACTTTCGAACCTCATGTCTGCGATAGCACCTCTCCAGGTCTTCGATCGCGCGCTCTTTATTTTTCCTCCTGAGAAGCGTATGCTCTTCCCTTCTTTTTAGCTCGTATAACTCACGAGCAGCCCTCGTCCTTCTATGCAGCGAGGCTTTGCATGTATCCTGCTTCGTTGCATGCACTTCCCTACACTCACTATCGAACCAGCTGTTCCTTGTGGTACCTTGTGGCCCAGAACTTCGGAGGAAATGCTTTTCAGGGCGGGCTTACAAAGGTTTGTTGCTGAGTGGGGGATGGGATTGTATAGGAGAGTTTAAGCGAAACGCGTTCGGCAAAAGCACTGGCACTTTCTCGCGATAGTAGCTTTTCGACGTCATAGTTTTGTGTTCTGGCTCTACTCCACTGCGTCCTTGATATCCGTAGGCTCATCTTGGCTACTACAAGATAATGGTCCGAGTCGATGTTAGCATCTCGGAATGTTCGAACATCAAGAATAGTGGAGGAGTGTCTGACGTTGATCGCGATGTGATGGATTTTATTGGTGGTGGATTGATCTGACGGGCGCAAGGTGCCTTTGTGTGTTTTGAGGTGCGGGAAACGGGTACTGGCCGTTGCAAGATCGATAAGCTTTATGATGTTATCGGATGTGGTGCCGTGCAGTCTGTGTTTACCGATGACTCGCTCAAAGATGTTTTCTTTACCCAGCTTTGGATTAGGATGTCCTGTACAATTTTTATGCCATAGCTGGAGCATTGCGCATATGTTCTGTCTAGAACTCATCTTGTCTTCCATGTGGTGCAGATTAGACTTATACATACGGTACATACTTTGTACTACATACAAAGTAGTCCACGAATCTCCGAAATTTAAGCTTTTTTCAGGCTTACAAAAAAATTATCATTTTTTTTTGATAAGGATTTTTTTTGACAGGCTGGAAGTTTGAGTAGGCAAGTCACACCGATTTAAATTTCAAATTAATTACAACCACAGCGTTGATTGTATAATATATTCTTGATCTTTACAAGGCTAAAGGGGATGACATGTTAAATAAATGTCATTCCAAAGGGTTTTTCAATAAGGGCGGGTAGATACTGAAATAGAATAAAACAAGCCGTGTTTGAGGTATTAACACAATTATTTTTTTATTGGAGAGGCCTGTATATGCCATTATGGAATATGGCACCGTTCTAGTGCCCGCCTGGGCTTCTTCCCGTGGCACGTATGCGAGTGGTCCATTTTCGCATAGATCAAGCTAAATTTAAGCGATGGCCAGGATAAAGGCATTGGTCGATTGTGGTTTATTTGCATGGACCTGCGACTTGAGGAAACCCCACAGAAAAAGTCTCGCGGGATTAAATCACATGACCTTGGTAGCGAATTCTCACCTTTGAGCCATAAGAAATTAGTTATCATCGTTCTGTAGCGCTCAGCATCGCCGTTTTGACAAAGTACGGAGGGTGATTGTGGTGCGATGGTAATCATCACCAATTGTTGAGCCGAAGGTCTGTAGTTCTATAGTCAAGAACAGTTCCTATACGGAAAAATTGTGCAACAACATCAATTGTGAATGAGAGATGATAAAAAAAATTCTAACGAAGGGATAACACTCGCAGTATAAGATCACTTCAAAATTCATACCCTCTGCCGGCATTTACAATATAACAAAAGTTACTGTAAACTACAACAAATCGAAAAATTCAGTCCAATGTCTCGAATCCTATCTAGGACAACCACCCCCAGAGAGTTTTTTTTTATCTGTTGGAGCACTCACACACAAATACTGGTCCATTGTACTGCCAGACAGATACCTTAGATGGTGTTAGAGCTCATGAAGAGCCATAGCCAAGCTTCTTTTTATTCACTTATGGTCGGCATCGAAGGAGAAGAGTCACCGTACACAGCATTGAAACGCTCTTTGATTTCGCTGCGCGATTTCCCTTCCAAAAACAAGAATCGAGTTACCGGCCGATATTGCTCTTTTTCCATTTTTCTAAAATCCGCGGACACCCCCGCTTCATACGCGGTCAAAACAAAACCACGAATCCGATCCGGCTGAAATTTCGACAGTAGCCGTCTACTGGAATGTACTACACGATAGTAAGTAAGCTCTTGCATTACTGGTGCCATCTGGCGGTGAGGCTAAGTACTTATTGGACCACCCTCGTATGTTGTGTGCGATTTGATTTTCACACAAGTGAACGGAACCTAAAGCTTAAGCCGATCCCGAATGGCAAGAGCTGAGAAGCTTTTTAAGGCAAGTGTACAACGGTAGGTTTTGCCAGTACCTGACCGAGGAGGGATGCCGCTAAATAATCATTCGATGGCGTTGTTCGGAGCCCGACTCATCTTGCGTCAGCGGCCGACACACTACCCACTGCGCCACGGCGCTCCCCAGAGAGTATTGAACGAACATCTTCTTGTGTGATAAACACTATAAGAGCGTACACTCTTGAACCTGCGCGAACCCTATAAAAAAAAAGTATGGACCAATGACACCGCCGGCCCAAAATCTACTCTAAATGGTAACCTTTTGGGGATTCATTGTCACCTGGTGGACCTTGTGTGGGTTGGTGTCGTCCCATATACGGAAATTTTGCAGCCATTCCAAAAAAAGCGCCACGTCGATAAAGATGATTTTTCGGTCAAAATTAGCCTCTTCTAAATTAGTCCTCTTCTAAACGCTCCGAAGCCAAACAAAGACCTGTGATCATGAACTTTGAATTTCTGGGTCAGTTAGATCTTGTACGGGTTTAGGGCCAACTCCCGACTGTCTCGGGTTCTGCTGTACACTTTCAGAGACAGCGGCGATATTCTCGGGCGACCTTTCTTTTGACGTACGAATGCTGGCACCTTGATTACCTAACCGGTATTCTCAAGGTTACCAAACGTTGAAGAGTCGATTGTGAAGGACCACCACGTCTACCGTAAAATGGGCGCAACGTTAGCACGAACACTCATTTTAATAGTACAATTTTATCATTTGGATCTACTGTGCTATTCTATCGTATTACTTGCCATGGTGATTTGGCATCAGTAACTGAATAATAAACAACAGGTTTAACAGATGTTACCACAACAACATGACAGACGCTTTTAGAAAGTGGACGAATACTGAGTGCCAAACACGACATAAAGATCGAAATAAAGAAAAGGCTGCATATGGACATAGCGTGCTTTTATATGATGAAGGAAGATCACTCTTCTGTCTCGCAATTTCAAAATCCATATTTATAAAAGTGATTTTCTTTCTGTTTGGTTTTTCAGTGTTTTATTTTTAAGAGCTTACGTCTTATTTGTGACATGTGATAAAGGCAAACATGCTCAGATAATATTGCCATTTGATAGTGCGGGATTTATACTTCAATAAAGCGTACAAATTAGTGAATTTTATAATCAAAATTTGTGCTCTGTGAAACTTGTTTTTCGCGCACTTCGATCATTTTACTGTGCAATACCGAGCAAGCAATTCCACCTACCCGTATAGTACGTAGAGTGCGTACCGGGAAAAATATTGCTGTTGTGTCCGCTAGTATTAATAAAGACCGTGATTTGTCCATTAATCGCCGTTCGCAGTGTTAATCAATTACGTGGACGATTTTACCCAAGGATCTTGGTCTAAAACATGACAACATACAGCTCGTGCAACAATTGAAGTTGGATAACCTGCCAGAGCGTCGAATTTTTGGATGGACCATGGGAAAGCTGGTGACAGATCTGAAGAAGCGATAACGCTCATTTCTGTTTGAATGGGTATGTTAAGAAACAAAACTGCCGTAGTTGATTCGACGATCAGCCTCAAACAATTCAAGATATTAATGGTCCGGCGGAATCATTCTATTTTCCAACGATGACCCTGAGAACAACGTTACCGTCAATGGCTAGTTCAATGATTTCGAACTCTTTTTTGCCCAAAATGCACGAGCTGATCCTGGTCGACATATGGTTCCAGCAAGACGGAGCTCCATGCCACATAGCACGCGAATAAGTTCGGTGAGCAATTTACTTCTCGTGAATGATCAGGGAATTGGCCGGCTAGATCGTGCGACTTGACGCTTCTCGACTATTTTTACGAGAGATACGTCAAACCACTCATTTATGCCGATTAAAAAATCAAATATTAGTAAGAGCAGGTCTCGTTACCTTTAATGTTGCGTTCCAATAAAATTCAGCTCCTTTTGGCACAAGCCTTGCTGCGACACGTCTAATGCACAAAGATTAAAACATGGCAAACTATAATGCTATTGTCTTCGATATAACAGAGTTTATCCAAATTTTCAAGGTAACGGAACAAGAACACAAATTGTCAAACTTTGCTCAATATCAGCGCCAAAATAGATGACAGTTGTACCAACACAGGGAAAAAAAAATAAGAAGCGAGCCGTTTGAATGACTCAGTTGCAATTATATTTTGGCAGCTAAGCTATTTTGTAAACGGGGTAGGGTCTGCCACAGGTTTTTCAATTTATGATACCTTATGATACCTCCTAATCGGAACAGCAACAAACTGGTGTCATCAGCTGGCCATCAGAGAGGTTTTAAATCGACTTGGTGGAGGTGGAGGCCTTGAGAAGAGCAAAATATGTTGTCAGAAATCATTTCCGCAAGCTCAGCTTTCTCATATAGAACCTTCGCCAAACAGTGTCTTGTTTACTAAAGATAAATAATAATTGTTCCAACAACAGACTTAGGAATGCCTACGCATAACTTATCTTCCTAACGCTCGCTTTAAGTTACTTTATGTTGTGTTCTTTCCATTTTACGATCCATTCATTATATTTCCCCAAAAGTAAATGAATTAAATTAAACAAATAAATACTCCAACGGATTTCAAACCAAGAGCAACTCAACGATCAACGAGGACGATCAAACACAAAAAAAAAAGAAAAGAAATTTTGAAAAACAACCAACAGCCCCATTATTATTACCACCTCGATGCGTTCTCGCAAATGAACAGCGAATCGGATATTTTTACTCGCGTGCTCTACACATGAAACTATGAGATGAAATTCTAGCGAAACAAGAACTCGGACGAATACATTTGGCTCTCGGCCAGAAAGTATCTTCGCCCGCGTGAGTCAAAAAAAAAAAAAAAACAACAACAACTGAAAATACATTAACATTACACTCCGGTAGTGATGGCCGTCTGTAGGAGTATAGCTTTAGCGATTTCCTGCGGCTTCTCGGACACGTATTTGTTTTTCAAGAAAAAAAATCAAATTTCCACCCAAGCATCATAATTGATGGCAGATATTTCATGTATCTGCTGGATATTCAATTCAGATAATTGCTGAAAAGAGCTTTAACTATTTAGTTATTTGCCTTAAGTGAGGATAAAGAAGAATCACAGCTCATTTGATACCGGGAATCTGGTCGTTCAAATGAAAATTTATTATCATAGATACGCGAAAAGGAGATTCAATGAAATACTCATATTCGCCGCCCAGTTGTTTGCCATTCATCATGTTTGCTTTATTCTGTGAGCAAAGTGTTTGTCAGCTAGCATGTGAACGTGGGTGGAACTGAAAGAGTATCATCTGCACCACAGTCAGTTGAGTCGCTGTAGGTAGAACAGCATAGGGTGATGGTATCGCGCGAAAGGGCGCGGGAGTAGGACATTAAAATGTATCACTCATCATCCTGGGCCATGCATTAATTGTGAAACAAATACGAGAAGGAAAAAATAGAAACACAAATAATAAATTGACATAATTAAGGCAAGCAGCCAGAGATCGGCGTTGGGAAGTGTTGATGTACAAGATACTTTGCTCTTGTGTAGATACATTTTAATAATTTCGACTTCTCGTTTGGGTTTTTCTTTTTTTTTTTGTTAGGAATTGGTGGTTTCTTTTTGTCAACTTGATCGGGTATGGGCGGACAGGAGAAGGCCTACATCAGTTGATGGGCCGAAGATCCCAAAGAAATGTTGCGATGCAAATTAATTTTTTTTGTGACAATAAATTATTAATTTTTGCATTATACTGGTGTGATATTGCCGCTGGCTGACATATGTGAATGAGTCGATCACTTAAGTTAATTGATTACATAATCCCATGCTGATAGTAATTAATTTTAAAGAATATAAATTGAACTTGGGGTCAAGCGGCCAACAAGGCCATGATATCAGACTGAATCAATCATTATTTGATTAGAGCTCCTTTAAGGGAAATGGTATGAGTCTTAAATGGTTTCGAGTAAACTGGATTATTTTGTTATAACTAAAACTACAGTTTGCAAGTTGTCTTATGGTGTTTGTCACATAACCTGGGTGCAGATGGTTTGTGTCGAAGATGTTCGTTCACTACTGTTGGGGGGGAGGGGGTTGTCCTAGATAGGATTCGAGAGATTTGACTAAACTTGTCGCATTGGTTGCAGTTCACAGTAACTTTTTTTTTGTTTCCATGTCATTAAGATGTCATATTGGAAATGCACACAACAGAGCATACAAATCGCACACAACATATATACATAAATGCATCAGAGAAGCTTGGCTCTGACTCTTCATGAGCTGTAACGCCATCTAATAGACTCTCAATGTTAATTGAAGCCGACTGAATAAGAAGAGTCAAGGAGGAAGAAAGGACACATTCGATGGCCCTATCGCAAACTCTGCCAATAAAGGCAGATGGACCAAAACTTTGATTACATCAATGAGATGATCTAATGTAGTTGAAGTAGAGAAAATTTTAAAAAGATTCAGATCTCGTGGTTCTTTGAGATTTCACGTTTATTTTTATTTTATTTATTTAATACGTAAAAAAATATACATGTAAGATGAGTCTTTTAACTATGCACATGCTTTAGGAATAATATAATATAATATAATACAATATACTAGAAAAATGTAAACTTAATAACTAAGGTAAAAAGAAAAGAAAGAAAGATAGAAAGATAGAAGATAGATTAAAGAAAAAAACGAGATTTCCATAGAATTTGTAAATAATCTTGTTTTGAAGGCCCTTGTGCTATTCGCTTGCGTGATATCTGAGGGTACCGTATTCCAAAGATGAATCGCGTGGGCAAAAAAACTGTCTGGATGTTGCTAGATATTTATGTATTGGGACTATTAATGTAAACTAGTTCCTTATTTTTTATAATTTTGTGCAACAAAAGCAAGGTGCGAAATTTCATCAGTGCTGTAAGAGAACAGCCAACAATTTTTCTTGTAAAGTCAGTTCGTGTCTGGGAATGCCATATATGTATGTACCTGGCGCAGCTATTAAAAGCTACCTTAAGTTTTCTTGTAGATTCAGAATCCATACATGCAAAAAGCTCACAACCATAAAGAATTATTGGTAGAATGAAAGATTTTATAAGTTTTAGCTTAACATTGGTCGGCAAGTAGTTTGACGTTGGACTCAATCCTCTAAGAGCAGCGTAAGTTTTTGAAATAACGCCATTTTCTGTGCCCGTTCCAGCACAGACTGTGTTCGAAGTACATACCCAAGTTTTTTATCTTATCGACATAGTCGATTCGGGAGTCATTAGTAATGATTTGTTGTAAATCAAGTACAGTCCTGCCTCTATTCAGGATTAACGCCTTCGTTTTAGATGCGTTAAGCTTCAAACAATTATCAGCTGACCAATCAAATACCCGATTCTATTCTCGCGTGAAAAAGGCCATTGCAGTGGAGGAACACGACTTAGGAAACATAGAGTAAACTTGAACATCATCGGCATAGATATGAAACTTACAGACATTAAAACATTGATGGACATCGTTAATAAAACATGAAAATAGTAAGGGTCCTAACACCGAGCCTTGCGGAACACCGGAGGTAACCGAAATACATCAGGAACGATTACTGTTGAGATACACATATTGCGACCGATTGGAAAGGTACGAAGACATAAGATGACAAAGAGATCCACCACATAGGAATTGACTTTTTAGTTTATGTATGAGCTTTTCATGACTCACGCAATCAAAGGCTTTGGAGGAATCTAAGCAAACTATCAGACCGACCATGTCACTGTCCAGTCACTGTTGTACAGTTCCGCTTAGCGCGAAAACCAGATTGGAACTTTGTGATGAGCTTCTTGTTCTTAAGATGTTCCTTAAGTTGGCAACTCACTAGGCTTTCGAAAACCTTGCTTAAGTTCGGAAGTATGGCTATTGGGCGATACTCCGTGCAGTTAGAAGCTGTAGTTTTCGGCGATTTGGCAACTTTCCAACTCTTAGTTAAAGTAGAGGTCGTAATAACGCTATTCATTATGTGAGTAAGCTGGTGTAGGATGCAAGGAAAATGTGTTTTTATAAATACGGGGTGGGTTTCATCCGAGCCCACAACATTCTATTTTATTCTGAACAAAGTGAGCCCAACACAAAGTTCGTCAACACCTGACAGTGAGAAAGAGTCTGGATCATAATCTAAGCTGGAGACAGTAGTTGAGCTTCGTGGTACACTGTCCAATGACGATTGAACAAAATTCCGATTGAGTGCCTCGATGTCAATATCATTTGGGGGTATAGACTTATTATTTACTAATTATTGACTATCAGAACTTGGGAACCGCTTTATTGTATATCAAAATCGCTAGCCTTATTGCTCTGGGTGATCTGAAGATTGACATCTTGACTTCAAGCTTAGTCTTGAATTTGTTTTTGGTTCTAATAGCTGAACATGGTCTTATAATTTTATTAAGGAACTGACGAGACCCATATCTGATTGGACCATGTGTTTGGTCGTTTTCAAAAAAATATCTCCCAATCAATGTGTACTGTTAGATTTGGCTGCCATATCACATATGGATGACATGTTTTGTTTAGCAGCTTATAACATCAGAGACTTGAAATTAATTATCTTTTATACATGCACCATTACCGATACTAGAACTAATTTCACTCTACCTAAGGGTAAGCTAAGTTTTAAAAACGAGGAGGGAGGAGATGATGCTGCTGTTGCTTATAATACCTTCCAAGAGATATTACGTTCCCATTAAGGAATATATAGCTTTTGTTCTTTACAATGAAAGGCATAGCCTTGGCTATGCCACTCAATCCTTAAGCTACTAAGCCTTAAAAGCAAGCTGCATAAAAAAAATGTGTTAATCACCCTCGTAGTTGAGCACTTCGGAGTCGCTTCAAAAGGTCTCTTCTTCTTTTTCGCTTCTCTTAAGGCCAACAGAAAAAGTCGATTATGTCATAATAGAATGTTTCAAAAATCATGGCATTTTCTTGAGCAAGATAAATCAGGCTGGTTTTCGGGAACTTGAAATCAAAGTCGAGAGCTGTTACAGTTGCAATACTAGGATATCACAAGGTTCTGCCTTGGGTCCCATTCTCTTCCTCATCGATTGGGATCTTGAGTAAGTTCTCGCTGCTTTTTTACCTTGCCATTTGATGGTTTACACAGAGTATGAATTTTGAAGTGGCTAATGAAAATTACCTAGGAGTCGCTTCATGAAGCGCAAAAGGTCCAATTTTAAGTCCCTTTTTCGAGCACATTGGCTGGTATCTCGCTAATAACACGTGTAATGTTTCATTTCAAGGATCCTATTGAAGCTAACTTATAGGCATAGACGGCTGATTTAACACATCCCCATTAAAAATAGTATAAAGGCGTCAAATCGCACGACAGAGCCAATTCATCGGTCCAAAACGAGAGATAAATTGCTTAGTGTACTCATTTCTCATATGGTCCATAAATTCGCGTGTTATATGCCGTGTAGCGCCGTATTGCTGAAACCACATGTAGACCAGGTTTAGTTAGTGTATTTTGGCCAAAAAAAAAATGGAAATTATTGACGGGCGTCGTTGATAGAATCATTGTTACTACGGTTATCTTTGAAAAAATACGGGCCCATGATTCCGCCGAACTGCACCAAACATTGCATTTTTCCGAGCGCATTGGCAGCTCTTGTGTTGCACCAGGTTGTTTATCAGACCTAATACGACAGTTTTGTTTGTGAACATGCCGATTCAAAATTCTAACTTTTTCATTTCAAATTTCTAACTTTTCCAAAGCCCACTCACCGACGCTTATTCGACGCTGTGGCATAAATAAAATATTCAGGAGAAATGATCATAACGATATCCCTTATGTCCGAATATCCCGAATATCCGACAGACAATACAGCGACGGGACGGAATGTAGGCATAAATCGAGAGAGTGTCGACACTGGGGACGGTTTTTTTATGGTCGAGGATCCACACTAAAAAGTCAATTCGATCGGTGCTGTTTTTGAGTCTGTATACAAGGTGAATATCTCTGCTAACCGCAATCACGTACTTGAAATTGTGGCCTTTTCGAACCATTCACAGCTTCATGTAGAGATAGAGACTTAGCCATCTGAGGATAACGCCTTACCTTATTCAATGATGAAAGCTTTATGTGAATGGTATTGTAGTCAATGACCGAATTTATCTGTTCTACAAGGTTACCGGGCTAGACATGCCAAATCACAAGACTGGCTTCCAACTCATCGATTGTTGTTTGGTTTCAGGATCAAACTAGTGGATTCAGGTCTCGTCCATGGTCACGAAACGAAACAGAAACATTTCCTGAACTTCTTGAGATTCATATGTCGAATCGTTTTTTCTCTTCCTCATCGATTAATATTGTCAGTACTCAACACGCGGAGACCTTTTTCAAATGCACTCCGTTGGCAAGGATTCTTTATACAGTGCCACATGAGATCCCTGTGACATCAGCTATCTGCCTGATGGCCACTCTTCGATCTCCTAATACAACATTTTCGACTTTTTTCACCCCTCACTGGAGGGACGTGGTTGGGCGTCCTTCTCGATGTTCATCTTCAATGGATGTTCTGTCCAGCTTAAGCTCGTTGGCCCATCGTGCTACTATAGATTATATGGAGTAGCTGAGTCCCCCATTGTTTTCACCAAGTCGCAGTTGATAGACAATTTTTTCAAGCAGAGCTACTCGATGACAGCTCTAATTTCGTTTTTCTCCATTTTGATGTTATTCCTTCGACGGTTCATAATCAAACAAAAATACCTCCTGGGAATCGTGGTCTATTTATGTGATAGTGGGTATACTCGTATAAGCAAGTAAACGAAAAATGTGATATTTATGCGGACTGGAAATAACCCATTATCATTACTTTTGGATCACCCCTCGTAGTAGCGTACATATCTACAGATAGCTGCAGGGTAACTTCGAGTTAAACATTTACTTCCAAAAGTCAGAAGCGATAATATTTAGGACTCCGTTGTACAGGTCCTCAACGGATACCCGAAAGACCTGGAGAAAATTCGCGATCGTGGCCCTAATAAGCCCCATCATAGTGTATGGTAGTCCGGTGTGGTTTAATGTAGCGTCATCTTATGGGGAAAAAATCCGTGTGTACTAAAGGGCAGTGTCTTAAGGTCTGTCTTAGAATAAAAAGAAACGCCAGAGTCCCAGTTAATAAAGAATTACCCTAAGGAGGTGCTGCATGACAGAGCAGGCCTAGAGAGGACAATTTTTTTTATAATTGGCGCGTGCACATGGGGTTATGGCTACCCTTAAATGTCCAGACAAAGCACGTGCCGAAGGTATAGAGGGAGAGAGGGAGAGGAGGTACCGATGCACATTGGTTTTAAATGTTTGTAGATTGTAATGAGTGGGAAAAGTTGAGCTAGGAAGAGCATTCCACATTCGTGTGGTTCGGATAAAAAAAGTGTCTCTAAATTTGATTGTGCGTCCGAAGACAAGCTTGAAGGTGAACTGGGGAGACATTGCTTCGATGTTCGAGAGAGTCGATCGACTTCGCAATATTGTTGTCTCCTACGAGTTTTATCGTTCGCTTTTGTGTTCTATCCAGCAGGTGCAGAGAGATTTTGGGAGCACCTGACCAGATATTGTACTCTAGCTTGGGGCGGATGTAGGTCTTGTAAATTTAAGCCAGATCAGAGGGAGTAAAATATTTCTTCCATCGTTTGAAAAAACCTAAACATTTCACCCCGAATATGTGATTATTCCAACTAAGAATTTTATTAACATACATACCGAGGATGGAAAGTCTTTCGGTTTCATCCACAAGCGCTATTCAAGGATAATGGCTGATTATTGATGGTTAGCTTGAGTGACAGTAGACAGCATTAAATTCCACTCTATTATTCATACTGTCATGCTGTCAAGGTCGGAATTTAATATACTTAACATACGCTGCCGTTCCAGTTCTACGGCCGAAGAGCAGGGACATAAGTCCGGGAACGAATATGAGAAGCTGAGAGTACTGTCATCAGCGAAGAAGTGTATTGAATTAGAAGATCATTTATAAAAATGAGGAAGAGTGTCGGTAACAGAACAGAGCCCTGCGGAACGCCAGCGTTTATTTGGTGAATATCAGACTTGAAAATGTCCAAAACGATTGTCAAAATGACTCGAAAGTATCTTGCAAGGGCTATAACTAACGACAATAGCTCGATTTCTGGGCTTACTACCCCAATAATAGATACTCCGAGAGCACAGTCCGATCGGGATTTATTCCCCCAGAGGCATTTCTCTATATTAATTCTGAAAAGTTTGTGCAAAATAGAGATAGTATCCCGGTGATTTACTACAGTTGGCCCATCTGCGTCGGTTAAGTGGATAGTGCTCATGAACTCATACGTTATAATGCCCCAATGGCGGATTGGTGAGATCCTCTTCGCTCCTTAATTTGTAAATTAGATTATCGTTAGCTAGGTGAACTTCTGGAGGCTGGGCGCGTCACCATGCTCAGATGAACCTGAGAACTGACTAAGGCCTGTTAGCCTGCTAAGCTCTCAGACATGGAGAGTGCGCGAAATGGCGAGGCGCAGTCGCTGAAAGACGCAATCAGGAGGGTGACCACTCGGAACGAAAGACACGAAGGTTAGCCAACCTGATTATATTTAACGCTAGAATACCTCTGCTTAGGGTTGGTTTATTGACAAAGTTTTCATAGAAAACCAAATTATGGGGCATAACACTCCCAGTATAAGATCACTTCAAAATTCATACTCTGTGTAAGCATTTCCAACATAACACCTCAATGACATGGAAACAAAAAAGTTTGTGTGAACTACAACCAACGCGACATATTCAGTCGAATCCCTCGAATTCTATCTAGGACAACCACCCCCGGAGGGTAGTGAATGAACATCTTCGACTCAAACCATCTGCACCCCGTCCAGGTTGTGTGACAAACACCATAAGAGCGTAACTCTTGAACCTGCGCGAACCCTATAAAAAAAATTTATATGTTGTTCTATAGAAATAAAATAAATGAGTTTAAGCCGTAAAGCATTAATAAATGAGAAATATAGGTAGACATGGCCGATAGGACCCATTAAATGTTAAGATATTTTTAAGTTAATCTATGTAGTTGTAGGAACAAAATCCTAACTGCTGGGAACGGCGAAGAATTGACAAATCTAAATCCTTGAATTTGGTGCGACATTTTGCTTATTGAGTAGGTCGTTTATGACGATCGTAAAATGGTCGAAGTGCCGAAAAACATTTTTCACTGAGCACGAGTATTGATAAAATTCCGTATTTTCATGATGAAATGGCAGGGCTAGCTGAGCACGATAACGCTCAGCCACATATTGTTCAGGTCGTTAAAACCTACTTGAAAATACTGAAATGGTCGACCACGCTCGATAACCGAGCTTTCGAAGAAATTAACAATTTAGTCAAATGTCTGCAATTTTTCCAACGCGCAAATCGTATGCTGCCACAAATTGTAGCTAGTTATCTATAGAATAAGCATGTGCCCATTATTCAGAAATAAATCTTAAAATTTTGAAAAAAAAAACCGCGAATTCCCAATCGTACAAGTGATGCACCACGAACTTAATACAGAGCAGGATTTTGAAAGGTCAGTAATTTGTTCTGTGTAACAAAACTTCACTCCTGTCTACAAAAGCAATATTTTCTGGACTGTGGTGGACTGGAAAAAAAATGGGTCTAAGGTAACATAAGGTCCATCGTTTTTATTCAAATTCAATAGCTTTTTCTGATATGTCAACAGCATCATGGTGGCTCTAAGGCAAATGTTCTTTAAAGTCTCTCAAAAATCTGGCTTTTTTATAAGAGTTGACTGAGTCAAAGGCGGGAACTTCTGTTCTTTTAGTATTTCAGAGAGACTGTAATAAAGGATTAGAAATTGATATCGATAGATATCGTTTATCACCTATATCGAAGCTACTTTTTAACTGAAAATATTGACGAAAAATTCGGTCATTCTTATAAAAATTATGGAATTAATGACTATAAAAGCATAGACCTAACGACATACTACATTTCAGCTTTATGTTTGAGATAGACTTTGCGACTTCTCTAGTTCTCATGCTTGACCTGGATGAATGACCACGAACTACTTTAGTCGGTATTCTCTCAAATACCTTGCGAACATAGGTTCACGTATGAAAGTCTAAGGTCTAAAGGGATATACCTTAACCGCAGGTATCGGGTAGCGTCTTTTGTTTTAGATGAAGATTCAGTTGTTAAGCCAAAACTCTTAAGTCCGTTTACATTTGTTTTCTGTATGCCATACTTGGAATAAGAATTGATAAATGAACCTTTTTGCTATAAGAGGACCTAATAACGCACGCAGTCAGTGTTGTTAGCTAATTCCTGCTTAAGTTAAGAAAAAAACTCGATCAATAAAGTCTAGAGGCAAGGTATGGTATGGTCATTTAGATCAATCACGTCGTCCTAATTGTTAGGATCTTAATTAGATTAGGCCTCTCGTGGTCTGAATTAGGGCATTATCGACAACTATTTATACACAGAAGGCTCAAAACGTGGTATGATTTTATGTCGTTTTTGAAATCTTGTCTAGAACGAAAGTGGCTAGGTGGGATTTCTCTGACGCTGGTGACACGGGGTTATATCCCAGAAAAAGCCAAGACGGTGTTTCTTCTTGGCAGGATTTTGACACAACCCTTAGTATAAAGCCGTTTATTCATGATAAGAAGTCTGCGCTTATTTCAACCTCCAACCTCTTGATTGAATAGAATTTAGCTCTCCTAGCAAACCTTTTAATCTCATAAATACTTGCGAAACGAGGACCTATTAAGGTTTCCTTCATGGTTACAGTATTGTTTTTGGCCAAATATTTAGGAACCAGCAATGGAAATTGAGCAAGCTTCCAATACCCTACTCACTAGAGGCAATATCTAACACTTCTAGGACTCTGTTGCACATTATTCCACTTGTATATCAAAATGTTGTCTTCACCAACAATTGTTGAGCTTCTCAGCTAGACAGTGCGGTTCCCAATGTCGCAACCAAAACAGGGTTTTAAGGGTCAAGTTTGGTTAAATTGAAGTCGTCAGACCTGGCGCCAAAGTTTCTAGCCGCAACCATTAAAGTGGTTTCCTAAGCTACAAAAGTTATTGAGCGGAAGACTCGTACTCAAGACATACATTCCACTTTAGCATAAGCATAAGGAAGTCCGAGGTACGAGGGTGGTCCAATAAGTACTTAGCCTCACGCCAGATAGCGCCAGATCACAAGAGCAACTTACTATCGTGTAGTACATTCTAGTAGACGGCTACTGTCGAGATTTCCGGATCGATTCTTGTTTTTGGAA
Organism: Merodon equestris; assembly: GCA_958301585.1. Classification (NCBI taxonomy): domain Eukaryota; kingdom Metazoa; phylum Arthropoda; class Insecta; order Diptera; family Syrphidae; genus Merodon; species Merodon equestris. The sequence goes on from OY284416.1 coordinate 114,741,785, forward strand.
GGGAAATCGCGCAGCGAAATCAAAGAGCGTTTGGATGCTGTGTACGGTGAATCTTCTCCTTCGATGGCGACCATCAAAAATTGGTTTAACGAGTTTCAACGTGGTCACACGTCGGTTTTTGATGAGCCACGTCCAGGTGCCCCGAAAACAGCTACCACGGAGGATAACGTGACAAAAATCCACGATCTCGTATTGGCAGACCGCCGATTGAAGGTTCGCGAGATAGCTGAGACAGTAGGCATTTCAAAAGATCACGTGGGTCATATCCTACATGAAATTTTGGGCATGAGAAAGCTGTCGGCGTGATGGGTGCCGCGTTTGCTCACTCCGGACAACAAGCGCTGCCGTGAGACCACTTCAGAGCACTGTTTGACGCTGTTTAAGCGCAATCCGAAGGAGTTTCTGCGTCGTTTCGTGACAGTCGACGAAACATGGATCCACTGGTACACACTAGAGACCAAGGAACAGTCGAAATAGTGGACTTCACCCGGCGAACGTGCTCCGAAGAAGGCGAAGACTGTCCCATCGGCCGGAAAGGTGATGGCCACCGTTTTCTGGGATTCACAAGGTGTGATCCACATCGACTACCTGGAGAAGGGCAAAACGGTCACAGGGCTGTACTATGCCAAATTATTGGGCCGATTCGACGCCGAATTGGAGAAAAAACGGCCCCACTTGCCGGCTCACAACTCTACCCTCGCCACGGCCAAATTGGTCGAATTGGGCTACGAACTGCTGCCCCATCCACCGTATTCTCCAGATTTAGCCCCGTGCGACTTCTTTTTGTTTCCAAATTTGAAAAAGTCACTCGCCGGGCAGAATTTTCAGTCGAATGAGGAGGTCATCGCCGCCACGGAGGCCTACTTTGCAGACCTCGAGAAAACGTGATTTCGAGCTAAAAGACTATATTGAAAAATAAATCGCCATTTCTCCAAAATTTATGTTTTTCTTTTGTAGGCTAAGTACTTATCGGACCACCCTCGTATGTATAGTAAAACCAGAAATTCCATTTAACATCTAACAAAGTTGCTAATAGATTCTCCATCTCTCTGAAATCCAATTAATAATTTAATTATAGCAGTCTTTCAGTACCTGTGTCAGAGAGCACATTTGTCAAAATTCGTCAAAGCCGTCCAAGGCATGTCCGTCATCGAACGCGCTGCCTCCCAACAAATCCCATTTCCGACTAGCCCTAAAAATAGCACCACCTCGTTCGAATACCCGAAATTCGCTCCCATTCCAAATATTATAGATTGCGATCTGCTCCAACGTTTTCGCCTCCACAGGCATTCGCCTCTCCTTTCCCGTTCCACTCCCACCATCCGCCACAATCTCTAATTTTGTAATAAAATCCGAAATGGTATCGAGTGTATGTGCTCGTAGTACACCCAATAGCCATTCTTGCTTTTCGACAAACGCGTGGTTCAAAAATGCGCCTCGGAAATACCCTATCCCCACCCAACCCCCGTTCCATCATCCGCACACTTCGCATACATCTTGAACGACGCATTCGGGTATTTTCATGACGCTTTCAGCATGAATATCGAATGTGCCCCGACACCGAAAACCGAAAACTCTCAGTTGAATTCGACACAACGCATCTCGGCACACCGAGAGATCGTATGTTTGGCGTGTAATTTTAGAATTCTCCGTAACATGGGAAGTTTTATTTTTAAGAAAAAACGAAATAAGAGAAACATTTCGTTGAGATCGAACACAGTTTTTGAACAACGCCGAACGTTGTTTTTCGCTTCTCGACTGGCTTTCGGAGGGCGTTGTGCAAATGGGTTTTTGAAAATACATATATTCAAAAACTAGGAACATTGCGGGGAAATGGCAGTTCCTAAATCCCCCAATGGTATGGTGTCGTTTTCACGATGGTTGGGAACTGTGATCGGCGACACTAGGAGGTCACCATCGAGCTGGAGAATGTTGTTGATTATAAATAAAGATCCGCTGTTCATAAATCTCTCGAAAACGCTAGCAATAAGCATCAACCTCCTGCGGCGTTTTTTACATCTTTTTCTCTGTGTATCTTTCTCGAATGCACATTCTGTGAGATTGTCAGATTCATTGTTGGTTGAATTTGTTCTTCTCATTTCTTGGAGTTGGTTTTGAACTTTTTTCTTTTCTCGTGGTTTATGCGCTTAGCCGAAACAAATAAACAAATTTATGCTAAATGCTCAAAATAATTAGTTTTTCCTGAATATGTACGTGATGGATGTTGTTGTTTATGAGTAGTGTTATCTTTTTGTTGTGTTTTTCTAGTGTATTCGCGAATGAGCTGATGAGATGGATGAGGACGTTTGAATTGATTTTAAATTCTGAATTTCTGTTAATTGGAATTAGCTCGAATCCTCGTTGCTTAGTGTGGCAACAAGTGTTGGGAAAATATTTTTATTGTTTACGAAACAGTTTCGTAATGGTTGGCGGCAGGAGTCTGGCTAAGTGGAGCAAACGCGCTTGATATGCTGCCTAAAAATAGTTAAAAAATGTCGTAAAAATTTAAGAAATTGTATTGTATAACGGCTCAAAGGTTGCGCAAATATTTTTGTTGCCACGAGTCACATGCTGATATTCAAGCACTGTGGAAGAGCTTTTATAAAGAGTGATTTACCGAAAGCTGTTCTTCTAAATTTCACGTCGTAATGGACACACGTTGCAAACACTGAATTCTGATTGAACTAGACAAAACGGTGGCAAAGTATTACCTTGTCATGGAGTCTACTAAGATGGAAAGTCCAAACCTGCAGAGGGCATTACAGAGGTGGAAATGAAGGAGACTCTTTTTAAGAAGAGGTCATGGGCGTCTAAATTTTCATCTTATAACAATATAGCGACAAGTAACTCTTCTTCGAAATGTGCATATTACAGATGCGGCTACAGTAGCCAAAGGAAAATAAGCGCCGAGCGAAGAATCTATTCTGCAAGCTTTGTCGGGTGAAGGGGCACGTTGAAGCAGTAGGCAGTCTTCAAAAGAGGCAAATACATTGGAATTAGTATTAACACCAGAGGAGGCTTTTAGCAGAATAAATATTTTGTTTTCAGCGTCCCCGACGGATTAAAGAAGCAATACATTGACGTTCGACATTGAGCATAGAATTGACGCTCGGTTCACTAAAGTGGAGCCGGACACTATACGTAGATACGTTTAGAAAGGACGAACCTAAGACTGATTTCTATAGGGATATTGTTAAAAACTTACAACGACGCGGTTTTTCCGGTGGCTAAGAAGTCCCAGAATGAGGTCGAACGAAGGCTAATTCTTTAGCTGTTTGGTTTTTCAGGGTTTGCCTCTTGGTCAGTTCACTAGTGATTGGAGACATGTGTTAAAGTCAAGTGTGCTCAGCTAACATTGCCATTTTACGGTCAATGCTTACATATTACTGAATTTTATTATCAAAATCCGTGCTCTGAAAAATGTTTTTCGCGCACTTTGACCATTTTACAGTCATCATAGCCGACCTACTGAGCGGCCAATTGAATTATTGAACTTCAAGTCACCTACTTGTATGAGTAGAGTGCCAGCGTACAGAGGAATATATTGCTGCTGTATCCACTAGTGTCAATGAAAACCATGATTTGTCAATTCGTCGCCGGTTCGCAGCAATTGGAATTGTGTTACTCCACTAATGTGGGAGGATCTTCATCTAATCAACATACAGCTCGTGCAATAACGAGTGAATGGGCATTAAAGAAGTTGGAGGAAGATTCGCTTTTGTATCGAAAAGAGTGCCACGTTTGGTCTAATGAGAAACCTCAGGCAATACAAGTGGTTTATGGTCCGGCAGATTCAATGGACCAATCGAGAAATCAGTTCGATGAGAAATTTATCTCTGACTTTGGACCGGTAAATTGGTTGGCAGGCTTGCCCCATGTGACCATTTTAGACTATTTTTTTATGTGGATACGTTGAGTCACTCGTCTACGCCGATTACATTACGATATCATTATGTGTGCTCGAAAAAATGACTCAAAATTGGATTCTGCCTATGGGCTACTTAAAACGTATTCATGATCAATAATTACACAAAGTAATCCTTGAAAAGTAAATGGCAAATATTGATTTATGAACTCAAATACGAATTGCCATTGCTTTTGCCATTTTTCTGTATCTTTTTTTTGCAATTAAAAACCAAGCACTTAAAAAATCAGGCGAAAGGCCACGTATAGGCATTGCGTGCTTCTTCGTGATGAAGGTACTATTTGAAACAACTTTTTAGCCCGCAATGTCAAAACCCAGATTTATAAAACCATAATAATGTCAGAATCCATGACAAAAAAGTAGTGAAAGGCACATAGACCAAATGCGACGTACACTCGTCGAAAGTAGTCCTGTTGGTAACGTTCACCCACTCTAGACCACTGAAGACAAGGACACAAAAGTGTAAAAGCAGAAAGCTGCGATCGAAGTTGGTAAAACCTTTCAATCGGCCAGTAATGGCGTTGAAGATAGTGATTCCAATTATGTCGATTCTGCTAGTATCGTGTTTGTCACACAACCTGGACGGATTGCAGTGGGTTTGTGTCGAAGATGTTCGTTCACTACTCTCCGGGGGTGGTTGTCTTAGATATGATTCGAGAGATCCGACTGAATTTGTCGCATTGGTTGTAGTTCATGAAAGAAATGCACACCCAGAGCGTGTATTTTGCTGCGAATGTTATGCCTTCGTCAGCATTTTTTGATCATCTTTCATTCACAACTGAGGTTGTTGCACAGTTTTTTAACAGGTTATTGTTTATGGATCAATTCACATTCGCACAACGTGTTGAAATAGTAAAAATTTATTTGAAATTTTACTATTTATTGGAATTTATCTCAGAATACGCGAAAGGGGTTCGTGAATTTCGTATAATTAAATCGGTAAGTTTAAACGTGTCAGACAGAGCTGGACATTTTGCTGCCATAGCGAAGAGCATGAACAAAAATACAGATGAGTCCATTTGACGTACGCGCTTACACGTTCCAGAAGACACAAGAATCGAAGCCAGCAGAACAAGCATAACGTCGAGCTTCTGATGATAATGAACGAACAAGATCATGAGCTTTACACAAAATTATTCTGGTAATGGTGGTGATAATACTGATGTGACCGTTAAAAGTAAATGGATTGAGTTACCGAACGACGTTTACTGACTTTGTCTTTTAACTGATATTGCTGCCATGGACATGGACGGCGTTTACTTTCAGCAGGACAGCACCACATGCCACACAGCTGGTGAAACCTTAGCTCTATTGCGTGACAAATTTCTTGAACGTGTGACTGCTCCGCAATCGCCGCCGGGCGATATCGCTTGAATCAGACTTTTCTTCGGCCCATGCTAAATAGTAAGTAACAAATGATAGAAATACAGTCGTAATTGTGCGAAAACGTGATGAAAATTTTTCTTCGTAAAGAATGACTGTTTCTAGGCAAAGCTGAAGCTCTAACTTCAGTGGTTGAAGTTAAGATAAGAACAAAAATATTCTTATTAAGTTAAAATGACACCTAATATTAGATTAACCTATACCAACTAGCTACATGTATGTAAATCCAAATACCGGCAGCTGACCAGACGACTACTTGTAGCCAGGCAGCTGTAGCTGACGAGACGGCTACATGTAGCCAAGCAACTGTAACTGATCAGACGGCGATAGGGAAATATATTTAATTTAAATTGAAGGGCCTGGTAGGTAGACTCGTTTCCCTAAAGGAGTTTAAGCTCAAATCCACTGTTTGCTCATAAATGGCCTTCGTGAGCGTATTAAGTTACCAGGGACACTACAATTTTTTCTCTATGGGTTTGAAATCTGTCTAAGTTAGTCTGGGCAATCAGCTATTTCATACGAAAACGTACACTTTTCCATCCAGAAATAGGGCTTATTGGGGAAGTTCTGCCTTTTACTTCAATTTGTAGAAATATGATGCCGCATCTTATCGAATGCCTATAGTGACACTGCTTTATCGCAACTGACGCATAGAGATCGGCGTCCTAAGTTCAAAAACAGCAAAAAGGAAGGAAGGCAGGGAAGGAAGCGCGAAAATCGGGCCAAGAATGTCAAGGACTCTCATGGGAGGCTCTTTTGGGCAATTGCCAAATCTATACCCAAAATATCGCAAAAAAATACTTGCCGCATAATCAAGTGTCACTTATCCAGCCATGTTCATGTGTCTAGTCTACATATGTATGTATGTGCCGTGGAAAAGATTTAAAACATCGAAAAATGGTGACGCATGAATTAAATGATAGGCAGATGCATTGAATTGTCAGTGGTGTTGAAGAGTGGGTGTATTTGAGAATCATAAACACAAGAAATTGTGTTTAAAAATTCATACTCCGTGCGTGTATGACATGGAAACAAAAAAGTTACTGTGAACTATATTCAATGCGACAAATTCAGTAAAATCTCTAAAATCCTATCCAGGACAACCACCCCCGGATAGTAGTGAACTTAGACACACACCATCTGCACCCCGTCCAGGTTGTGTGACAAACACCATAAGGGCATAACTCTTGAACCTACGCGAACCCTATATAAAAAACAACAGAAATTGTGGGTGGATCCTGGCCAACCGTCCAACATCTTGGCCAACACCAGATCTTCTCAGGCACCTAGAGATCCAATTAAGTAAGTAAGCAAAGAGTCATGTCCTGAAGAATTTGGTGTCGTCGGCATAAAGTGAGCTATACAAGGTGGTGCAAAATAAATCAGCCTATCGGAAGATGTTATAATTTTTGCAAATGGCGTCGTACGTCAATTATTTGACATTTGTGAAGTGCAGTATACAAACAGACAAGCAATGGAACGCTATACTCCACAAGAGCCTGGAATAATTGGGTCTATTTTTTTGACCAATAATCGGTCGATGGAGTTGACGCAGCATGAATTTCGACGTCGATTTCCTAATCGTGTCGCGCCAAGTGGACTACCATTCCGGCATTTAGCTACTAGATTAGAACAGACTAAGGAGACCATGCAGAGCGTGGCTGTTATCGTGACATGTCGCTGAGAACGAAGAAATATCAACCAGACGACGGGCCACGCAATTGGACATCATCAGACGCAAAAGACTTACACATGTTCTCGTACAAAGTGAAAACAATGCATCAGTTAATGCCTGATGACCATCACTTGTGTGAGGATTACTGTCATGCCATTCTTAATCTTAATAACGAAGAAAACGATTTTGTGTCGAAAATCATCAAGAGTGACGAGGCGCATTTCCACTTAGGCGGTAACGTCAATAAGCAATGCACGAAGAGCCATTACATCCACTAAAAGCTACTGTGTGGTGTGGCGTTCACCCGGGTTGAGTGATTGGGCCCTATTTTTTCGAGGACACCATCGGCAATACGGTCACTGTTACTGACGAACGCTACAGGGCCATGTAAACGACTTCTTACTACCGGAATTGGATGAGTGGGGCTTGGTGAATATGTGGTTTCAACAAGACGGTGCAACCGCACATACAGTACAAGCCACAATGGATATTGTAAAGGAAGCGTTTAATGGTCGCGTAATCTCCCATTTCAGCGATTTGGCATGGCCAGCAAGATCGCCCGATTTAACCATCCCAGACTTCTTTCTTTGGGGCTACTTGAAGTCGTGGGTTTATGCCGATAAGCCTCAGATAATCGCAGCCCTTGAGGAGAATATTCGACAAGAATGCGAACAGTTATCACCGGAAATCTTGCGAAAAGCATGGAAAATGCGATAAAACGGGTACAAATGTGTATCAACACTGGCGGCAGCCACTTCACGGATATCATTTTTTCCACTTAACAGAAAAAAATTTCAAGGTCCAAATTAAGATTTCCATCTCTCAAAATCATTTTTTTATTTAGAACAAAAAGTATTTCCAAAACAAAAATTGGATGATTAACTTTGCGTCACCATATAGAAATGTTTAACGATCGTTTCTATATCGTTAATAGTAAGAATGAAGAGAAGTGGCCCTAGTTGACTGCCTTGGAGGACATCGGAGAAAGCTAAAGAGGGCAGACAATTTGAAGAGCCTCAGTTTGTGGTAAATTTTATCGAACACCTTACTGAAATCTGTTGAAATAGCATCGACTTTGTTACTATTCTCTAAGGCTGAGAGGGTAAAGAACACAAATTCGAGCAGGTTTGTGGTTGCAGATCTGCACTTAACGAAGACTTATTGTCTAGGGGCGATTAGACATTGGGAGTGAAAACTTAAGACTTCATACAAAATACTTTGGCAGAATCTGGGTTTAGGATTGGGGTGATAATTTTTGACATTGGTTTCCGGAACTTTTTTTCTGTCTAGGGGCTATAAAAGAAGTTTTCCATATTTGAGGGACTTCGCCTAGAAAAAGGGATAAACTGAAGATTTTTAAGCATGGGTAATGGACATTTTGTCTTGGAAATATCCCAGAGAGACCATTGGGGCTAGGAATGAATGTATTTTCAATAATAATGGGTCGACAGACGGAGGGAGTTATGGTCCAACAGAGAAATTTTGTCGATAGTAAGCAGGATCAGGTACAAAAGAGTCATCGTTGAAAAAATTTTCGAAAAGGGATCATTTGTGGTTTCAACATTGAAGAAGAAGAGGTTGATAAACTGAAAGAAGGACTTAGAATCATTTATTAGGTTGGTTTACATATCGATTAAACAGAGGTCAGAGATTGACAGAGGGAGTTATAAAGTGAGAATAGGTACTAAAATAGTTGGAAAAGTCATTAAGGGTTTGGATGTGAAGGAGAATTGCCCATAACTTGTTTCTTTTGCTCTCAGAGAACCGGAGCCTACGGTTATAACAAGGAGTTTGGTTTCGAAAAAGGTGGACTTAATGAAAGATATTTCTCCGTAGAAGCTGGACATGGCGTCATTCAAGTTTAGTTTAATTGAAGAGAGCCCTTTTGAGCTGGTGGATTTGGCGAAATTTTGTTTTGTGAACATCCTAAAAAGTTCAGGCTATAGGGGGAGGGCTTTATGGATAACAAGCGGAGTATAGAAGTTTCAGATGGTATTTTAAATGTTAAAACATTAAACGGACCAGTTGTGAAAACGAGATCTAGTTGTAAACACATACAGTTTGAGATGCCAAAGGTAAGAATGAGCTAGGCGATCAAGAAAGAGACATCCTTTGGCTGTCGTTGGAATGTGAGGCAATGGGAAAAGATTGATGAATTCCATGATGAGATGCGAAAGGCTGAAACCACGGAAGGGAAGGTGATCATATTAGTGGCGCGCTTATAGGGTTCAATCGATTGGCAAGATGTGAAAAAATATTACGCAAAGCTTACTACCTCAGATACGGAAAAAGTCATATTGCGATGAGTTCAATTAAGTCCAGGACGGCTAGTCAAACTTCAGTAGGTTAGTTGAGGTTGACGTCGAGATAGAAGACAAAATTTTATGGGAATAGTTTCAGGTTATTTTGGGGATCAGGTTCGTTTCAGTCAGAGCGTAGACTTTAAAAGATAAGTCATGTGACTGTGGCAAGACTGACAGAGTTTTGCGATGAAGTCCTCTTACATTTTAATGACAGTAGGTAAGAAGGAGGTTTTGGCAGAGGGTTGAGAATGCAGAAAGAATGGCAGAGGCCTTAGGTTCAATATCCCCCTTGATTGTCGGTAGGTATCGACTTCGTTTGATGCTTTTTAGGATAAATTGGACTATTTTATAATTAGGCTGTAGATGATATCGAAATCTGTGGGAAGGTCTTCCTTTTGAATGGAGACCATTACGCTTATGTTTATTTTATATTCATAGCGAGAGAGGGCGTAACGATATTCAAGTCAAGTATCACTGGAAACGATAGCATATCCGGATGAAAACAAAATTACTTTCGACTTAAAAGAAAGTTCCCAAAACAAGAATAAATTCGCCGAGCTTCGTGATGCTTTATAAACGGAGCCTGTCAAAGACTCAAAAAAAATTATAGATATAATAAAATAAAAAATTATAATAATAATTAAGGCCAACTTTAAACTATAGAATGGCAGTTACGAAGATCTCAACTCGATTTTATAATGAGTGAATTGGAAAAATGATAAATTTTATAAAATAAAATAAATAAAAATAAAAAATAAAATGATAAATAAAAAAACCCTTCCAATAGCGTTATGAAAATTAAGAGAAAAATTAGATGATCATGTGGAATATCCGGGTATAAGAAATAAGAGTACGTTAAGCCTACCTATTGTACACTATTCCCAAGTCTACATACCCTTGAGTGCTTTTGACCCAAGCAGAAACTAATAGAGTTCAAAAATATATTAATCCTAAATATTTTAATTTTTTAATTGTTTTCTCTCGCGAGTAAATGCGCTTCCAATCAACCTGGTATTCATTCAAAGTCTTTTCATTCACGCGCCTTCCTCATCACCCAATTTAATTCCGCACAAAATAAAATAATCTTCGTCTCTGGTTTCTTTTCTTTTGTTTTTTTTTTTTTTGTATCTCACAGTTCATTTAGTTTCGTGTCGGAATTTTATAACTAATTCTACGAAGGATTTAGCGGCAGCATCTGCCGCGGCATTAGCTACGTCGACCGTTCGCACACATGCCTAATGCGACGTACTCGTATCCCAAATGACAAATGTTGATCAAATGCCAAGTTGACGGCGTTTGCGTGTATCTTTAGATACATAATTTGTATCATGCTGAGCTGACTTAGCGCATAAGAGTGCACTGCGTTCACGGAAACGCACCTACGAGCTCATAAATATGATTTCTGTCCACAGATATTGTGACTATTGTTATGCGGAGAAGTGCAGAATTGCAGTAGTGTAGCCATATCTATATAATTCATTGTAAAATGTGATGCGAAAAAATGTGCAGCGGTTTTGAATAAATCTCATGTCAACGCGGTAGCACGGAGTTAAGTGAATGAAGCAAGTGCCACTCAGATACTAGTCCACGAAATAACAATACGTTAAGGTATTTTAGGTATTTGTATCCAACAAAACGTGTAATTTGTTAAAATCTTGAATGGGCTTAGCATTGCTTTCGATGGGCCGATGGATTGAAATCGCCAAGTGTTTCGGAGCATTGTGTTTCGGTGAGCATTGTTTTGGATGTCCCGAGTCGACCAGTGGTGATCATTAATCTGATTTAGATGACACTGACGAAATTATATCCACACGTGTGGCGGGTTTTTCGATATAATTCCGTCGAGGAGATTAGAGCAATTTGTCTTGTTTAAAAGTTTCCGAGCTGTTTGGAAAACAAAAACAATCCAAAATAGTTATGCTAATTCAGGTGATTATTCATTAGACTTAAGTAAACATACATCTAGAGAAGACAAAGGTGCGATGTAGATGAATGAGATTATTTAATTTATGCTGAGTGAGACTCAATTAAGTTTTTGTCACAGTTAAAAAGCGTGATTTTTGATCTAAATAGGTGTTGAAGCAATTGCTATAACGACGAATAGGTTTTTAAAGGATTTTCCAATTACACTAGATGTTACAATTTGAATAGCCTGTTATTTGAGAGTTGTCAAAAAAATGTTTAGGTATTCAGTCAAAGGCTACAAGTAAGGACTATGCCTTTAGTAAGGGCACAACTCTAAAATTATTAAAATTCAGTACACACAAAGTATATTTCGTCAAAAAAGTCGGAAATTTAAAGGGTGAGCCAATAAATAATGTGGATGTTAGCTGTCAATTACTGCTATTTACTAAATTCAATATGGATGATCAAGGATTATGATTATGATTATGGAGTTGTTTACCACGCAGCGATGTATTTATGTTGTTCAGACTTTTTGTGACCCGATCTTTAAAACTTAGATAGATTAGATAGATTTTAGTTTTATGTCAAAAATTTTACAATTGATGAGGTATCGCACAATTTACAGAGATTTGATATTGAAGCTCTATCTTTCTACTGTATAATTATACTATGTTAAAATAAATACTAAAGCAAAATGAATGAATTAATATTTTGTTTTCATTTGAAAGATGGGATCTTCTGTTTATCAATGAATATAACATCCGGATTGCAATATTTACTATGTTTAGTGTCTCTGTAATGTGTTTGGAAAATGTTAATCTGGAATCAAGATGTATCCCTAGGTACATAAATTGATTAAACGGCAAATAACTAGTCTTTCTTTTCTGGGTGAAAAAGATAGCTTGAGTCGTATCGTCTCAATATTAAGACCAAACTCATGCGATGATAGTAAAGCTATTCATTTGCATAAATTGCAACATCGCAACATGTCAGTTTGGGAAAATCAGATATACACATATATGTGATACAAGACTGGACCAAGAACTGAACCGTGGGGTACACCTGCATTAAACCTAACTAAATCAGACGCACTACTATCTGCAAATACTTGAGAGGCACGGTTCGACAAAAAACTTTGGACAATTTTACAAATGAATAGAAGGAAATTATTGTTTAACATTAGACCATTAACACAAGACCATCGTGCCACAAAGAATCGAAGCTTTTTCTATGTTTAACAATAGCATGCCCGTTGATCTTCCTATTGCATGATTTTTTTCAATTAAAGGGCTTATCCTGAGAACTTGATGAGAAGTTCCGTGGCCAGGCCGAAAACCAAACTGCTCATAAATGCTCATAAATGTTATTTTCCTCGGTAGTTCTGATAATTTTGTTTTTAAGTATTTTTTTCATAAATCTTACTTAACATATACTATTCAATAAGCTTATTGGTCTATAACTTTGAGGATCATTAGGAGGTTTTCCTGTTTTTTGGATTGGGACTATTTTTGCTATTTTCCAAGCACCGGGGAAATATTGCACCTTAAGGCAAATATTAACGATGTAAGTATAATACCTTCTTTAGGAGGGTTCTTAAGGTAAAATTTTATCTAAAGTAAAGCTTTATCTAGATTAGACAATCTTCTGTTCCACATTTCATTGCGAAAGACTTGAAAATTCTTGGCTATGAATTTATTGAAATATGCCATTAAGTTTTTGAAATCTGATGAAATCTTTGCCAATTTCTTCGGTGTAAATTACGAATTTGAATAAGCTCTAAAATGTGTGCTGGTAGCTTAATAAGACGAGTCTTTTTCACAACATAGGGAGTCAACTTCTTGTTTGCTTCTCACTGTTTGTATATTTGTGGGAATTGTTCGAAGTCTGTTTTTACCTCTTTTCGAAAGTTGGTCCAATTTGCTTTTGGCAAGTCAAAGAAATATTGCACTACTTCTACTCCCTACCAGCGGAGCTTACAAAGTACTGGAATATGATCAGAGCTAAGCTCATTTATAACAACTGGTGGGCATATCAAACCAGGGTCGATTTGGTCGATCACAGAGGGATTTGCACGGGGATGGGTAGGAATATAAATAGGACTAGATGGAGACATCACAGATATTGGTAAACTAGTGGACAAGCTTGACAAAACGTAACCCCATATGTTTAAAACTTACATTTTGTAAAAGTCGCGAATTTGTCAGTCAAAATATGTAATCGTTTTAGTCAGATCAGAATTCGTGAAATGGTGAAGAGTTTTGAAGGAACTGGTTCTGTATCGGGTCCCTTCTATAAATATGGTCGGACAGTTCATACACGAGGAAACGCCGTGAACGAAAGTGTTCAAAACCAACCAGGCACCTCAGTTCGTCGCCGAAATCAACAATTGGGTTTCGCTTATAGCACTTCGCAGTTCGTTTTAAATGTTGATTTTTATTTACACGCCTTAAAAATCCAAATTACAAAACAATTGAAGCCTTTTGACCATTTATAGAGTCGCTAATTTGTTACAAAGATGTTCGGCAGCCAAACAAATTTTTCAAAACTAATGCATTCAAAAAAAAGTCCCCGTGTGGTGTGGATTATGAGTGGGCGGCATCATTGGCCCGTACTTTTCCGTACTACTTGAGGGGCAGTTAAAGATCGACTTGGACGGGTTTGGATGATCTCTGATTTCAACAGGATGGCGCCACTGCTCATACATGCCTTCAAAAATGTATTGACCCTAGGCTAACATCAAGGTTTTCAACTCGATATACTTTGCTTGGATGGATCTCATATAACAAAACTCTTTTTTTTTTTAAATTGGGGGCTAGTGCTAAAACAGCATAGAGCACTGGGACCAGTGTAGGTCTATGGTATTGTGCCTGCTAGCGGCCAATTAGACGAGGAATTCCTCTACTTTCTTAACAAAGCTGAGCATGTCCCTCGCATAAGCCTGAGCTGATTCCCTCAGGAGTCATAATTACTCTGAGGAGGATACGCTTCCTAAGACTTCTTCGCTTCCTCGTCCTTTAGACAGAGTCGACACTCGGTTTCGGACGAGAGGTTAATTTTGTTAAGATTATATCTCAGACTTTAGTGTCCCGAAAGGTAGCTGACCAGTCTTCTAATATTGACTCTAACATATTTAAGGATATTAATAGTTTGTTCAGGGGCTGCATGACCCTTTTCGATTGTCGGAGTCTTTGAACACTGTACAAGGGAAAATTAATCTTTGGCATGGAAATTCCGGAGAAGGGTTCGGTACCTACTCGTATGTACCTTTCGCTGGAACTTTTCCTAGTGAGTTGGTCGGCGATTTCGTTGCCTTTTATGCCCTTGTGACCTGGCGCCCATAAGAGTTTGACTTAATTTCTTTTGCCTAGGTCTTGCGGTCATTCCCTGACGGATTTTGAGTTCGAACTATACGAGCCCTATATGCCAGTCTCTAAGTTTAGGTTGGAGCACGTTAGGATAGCGTATAGTTCGGCTTGAAAGACACTAGGACTAGTTCCCAGAATCTTCGATATCTTCCGATTTGGTGCCAGTGCCAGTGCCGGAGTCCAATTTGGAACCATCTGTGTATCTTCTGAGGCCTTTGACATTTAGCAAGGTATCGCCGCTTTCCCAAGTTGTGAGGTTTGGGATCAGTACCTCAAACCTTTTGTTAAAAGTGAATGTGTGTGGTAGTGCGCCCGAAACTGTGGTAATCACATCCAGCTCAGAAGTGTGACCCAATGGTCTATGTACATTGCCGGTCCGGTTGCATTACGTATAGGAACCTTTTTAATAAAAAGGTGCAGTGGAGTAATTCCAATACTGGGCTGCCGTCGGCCAAGTTGCCAGGGCGCCTATAATGTCGAGACATGCTAGCCTCTGAAGGCGTTTAATTTTAACTTTATAGTTTTCTATTCAACTTTTCATACAACAGACGCATAAACTATCGCGGTTTATAACGAGTGGATTAACGTTGTTTTCAATTCCCAGTACGGGAACTACGACTTTTTAAAACGCTGTTTTAAGCACTCTTGGTTGACGCGTGCAGGGTTCAATGTTCGTAGGTCCTTCCGCTAAATATACACGATCTGTTAGGGCCTTTGTTTGGGTTCATCTACCAATACTCGTTGCATTATCTTAGATATCGTCTGCTCAGCAGATATATTCTTCTCTCCGTCACTTCGTCGAAGATTTCGCTCTATTCAACCCTTCACTTTCCAAACTACTCCTGTAGTCGATTAAGTATTTCTATTCACCAGCATCATAAAGTTTTGTAACACTGTTAATATTATTGTATTGTTCCATAGTTTGAGACACCAAAGGTTTTTTGATACCGAAGTGATGGCAGGCCCAGCTCTGGCATATTTATAAACAATGAACTTAAATGTCAAGTGAAACATTTGCGCAGATCCATGAAGTTACGGCATTCCAAATTTGGCCGCACAGTAAGACCAACATGCAACAAGTTTGCTTTTTTATATACGTAAACAAACCTAGGACAAGGTTTGTTCAAAAAATAAGATGACTTTTTATTTTGCTCAACAATGACTATATCGGCTTCCTCGACCTGTGTAAAGCATCTTTTGCTTATAAATTTAGAAAGAGGTTCAAAAATGTTTTAGGCTTTTAACATGCAATTTCGGATAAAACTGATAAAAGCTTTCGGAACATGGACGAATTCAAATATGTAGGCACCGTATTGACTGCCAAAAACAACATAATTATTATTGATCATTTGGAACTCGGAAGTTCAGAGCCTCGTTAACATTTGCCTGAGTAATAAAATCATGAAGACTAAAATAGGTAGGACACGGAAAGGAACAAACTCGTGACAGGGAGGCTTGGCCAAGGGTTGTCTTTAGCTCTTTGATTTTACCACTGTTTTTCTTTTCAAAAATTTGGATTCTTATTCCAGAAGGTTACGCATTATCCTACGCTAACTACAAATTTGCCTGATGGCATACAAATTCTGCGTTGGATATATTGCGCGGCGAACTCTCTCGGTACAGTCAAAATCGGTCAACACACGTTTAGTTTAGAATTGAGATTCTTTACCGTTCACCATACCCACGTGACTAGTCGATAACTGACTACAACGTTATCATTCATCACATTTGGATTACTTTTTGATAAGAAAATGGTTCAGCAATGAAAAGCCATCAAAATCGCTTTCGAAGAACCCTTCCAATCTAGAAATCTAGATTTCTACAAAACCGACAAACAAGCGTTGGCAAAAGTGTATTTGATGACATGGTGTTTACTACATATGACTATCAAGTGAACTTGCCGTTTTCCAGTAGATGACGCTAGCAGTACATGTTGGTCGGAATTGCCAGATCTAAAGTGTCACATGATAAGCATCGGTATCAGTCAACGGCCCATATTTCGCCTTCAATTCGAACACTTCGTATGCTTTTTTATACCTAGTCCTGCCACACAATTTCCAGCGCTTATTGTTCAAAACTTTTTCCGTGAATAGAACCGTTAACTTTTTTTTCAGAACACATGATCAGTGAAGAATACTAGGTTTCAGGCGAACTATTAACATGGAGTGGGGCGTAAAAGAGAATCGAGTCGAGGTAATAGCTTTGCATAAGTGCGGAAAGAGTGCTGGTCAAATTTTCGAGTTGCTAAAATCACTCGGAATATCAAGAATATTCAATTATCGGGCTGTTGCTCGCTTCGGCGAATTGTCTGGATTACAGGACAGGCCAAGAAATGGTCCACCGCGCGCCGTCCGTACGAGTGCGGTACGTACGGCAGTACGTGTACGAATTCGGAGAAATCGCCTTAGGAAGCTGAAGATCATGTCCAAGGAATTGGATATATCAGCCAGATCGATGTCTAGACTGATTGAGGATGATTTGCATATGAAAGCCTATCATCGGTCCACGGGTCATCTTCTAACTCCTCAATTTAAAAAAATTAGGCTGGAAAGATGCAAGCGACTTTTGCAGTGGCACGCGGACAATGGCCATGAAAACATTCTGTTTACGGACGAGACAATTTTTTCCGTGGAAGAAGTTATCAACAAACAGAATGACAAGATTTAAGCCATTTCATCCAACGAAGCGAAAAAAAATGTTCCAAGGGTTCAACGTGGCTATCATCATGTTTCCGTAATGGTTTGATGGGGAGTCTCCCTCCATTTCTGTGAAAAGGGCGTACATACTGGTGCAAAGGTTTACCAAGAAGATGTGCTAGATGGTGTTGTGAAGGGTTTGACCAATACCATTTTCAATGGACACAGATGGAACTTCTAACAGGACTCTGTTCTAGCGCACATAGCCAAAACCACGCAGGAATGGCTCAGAGTCAATATTACTGGCTTTATAGCAGCAGAAGATTGGCCGTCGGGGAGTCCAGATCTGAATCCACTGGATTATGGTTTGTGGACCATGGCCAAAACCTTAAAACAGCATTAACCAGAGCAGCTTGTGTTAAAGCAAAAGGCGGTCATTTCGAATGAACACAACTTTTTTTAATAAACAATATTGTGTTCTAATAAATTAAATATTTTTGAATACAATATGTTTAGTGCTTTACTTGTGGCTACAAAAGTGGTGATTTAGACGTGAAAGATAGCTTTTAAGATAGTTGGGAAAGTTTGAAGGCTCAGAATTACTGGATCAAGATCACTATACAATAAGAACTTGCAAATCAACAAGCCATTTCCCATTTAGAAAGAAAATTTCGTGTTTTTTGAGTTAAAGCCGAGGGACGTCGAACGGCAATCATGAAGGCACCAACCATGCATCAACAGTCAACACTATAAAATATTTTTGCAGTACAGTAGCCCTCGGCCGCATTCTACTCAGGTCTTTAGAACCTGTCTAAAAACACTGAAATGGGACGGCCTCCCCACCTAACGTATTCTCCAGACATCATTCTTTCGATCACGATCGAAGATACATGGCCTGGTCGATTCGTGACTCGTATCAGTTGTAATTTTTATTTGTTGCCAGGAAGATGGACAAACATTTTATGATAGCTAATGATGGACTATACAAATATATTTTTTTTTCGAAAGAAAGGCCCAAAATAAAAAAAAGGCAGATTACCATTTGTACAACTAATATTATACCAAATTTGTGTTCCTTATATAGCGAGCTAGCCCCCGACGTCAGTGACACCGAAATCGAATTCTGAGGGCAACTAAGTTATTTTAAACGCGTTTGGCGGCTTATTAATGCAAGTCCCCTGTAATAAAATGTTCTTCCTTTCGTAAATTGAATTCCGTCTCGAAGCCATTATTTGGCCGATTTTTTGGTTCTCGCGTTCAAAGAATGTTTGAATTGAATTTGATGTTTGAATGTTTTTTCTACTGTCAGCTGTCAATTAGGTTGGGTACTCGCATTACTCATATTGCAATCATCATAAGTGGTGACCTTCTGTTCGGACAAGCCATGAGTAAATGATTTGAACAAATAAAAATCAGAAATAGCAATTCGGGCGGGGTAGGACCTTCCATTTGAGCATTTCTAAGTATGTACTGCAAAATCACTTAGCCGTGTTTTTCGGAGTATTTAGGTCGTTTTCCTTCAGTGCATGAAGCTTCAGAGCATGAGTATTTCATCCATGAATAATTAACTGACATTGTTGATCTTTGGCCGGGCTTAACTTACAAATTCCGGCGTTTAAGATTGTACTAATGGATCCTCATTTTATCGCCAGTGAAAATTTGATCCAAAGATCTCCTCCTATTCTTTCGTTGAATCAACTTTCAGAAAAACGCTTTTTGATGTCCCTTACTTTCAATTCGTATAGGACACTTTTCTGCTCTGGATTACTGCCAAGACTTTAAGGCATCTTTCTAACACTGACAAATCATTAGCCAACAATTCAGACAGTCTTTGAAGCGACTGATATATGTAAGTTTATATCGAGCAGTCTTCCAATTCTTTGTCTTCGATTTTTGCGGAAATCGCTACTTCTGAAACATGCAATCTATACAACATTCGAATGCCTTGTAAGGTTGAGAATCCCGAAAAAGATGATGAAACTGAGATAAGTGTGTTTCAAACGAAACAAAAAAGTTACAGTGAACTACAACCAACGCGACAAATTCAGTCGAATCTTTCAAAAAATCCTATCTAGGACAACCACCTCCGGAGAGTAGTGAACGAACATCTTCGACACAAACCATCTGCACCCCGTCCAGGTTGTGTGACAAACACCATAGGTACACTCTTGAACTTGCACGAACCCTATAAAAAAAAACTGTATGTTTCAAGGGAAACAAAAAAACTAGGAGCACACAATACGTGAAGTATTAAAACAAGAAAGCGCCTTGCCACCACTTGTTTTTATTTGGTGCTGGAAGGTGTAATGAGATCTCTTAATAGAACTTCACCCGCTCTAGTTAATGCTGTCGATCTGGACCTTTTGGAAGATAGTGAGGGAACAGTGAAAAGAAATGCAGAAAGTCTAATAATGGCAGGAAAGGAAGTAGGTTTAGAAGTAAATGGAAAGAAAGCCTTATACATGGTCACTGACTAGCCTCTATCGATCAAACCTCGCACCTGATTGTACTCGATAAACGCTTCGAGAAAGTGGACGAGTTCAAATATCTGCGTTGACTACCAGAAACCACCTGGGCAACGCTGGCCTCTTCGCGATAAAGAAACTATTCAAAACAATTCTTTGCTCCGGAATGTCAAATTCCATCTTTATAAAACCAACATAATACCAGTGGCACTTTACAGATATGAAACTTGGTCTCTGATTGGCAAGGAGAAAATGAAGGATCTTTGAAAACAAGATCTTAAGGAAAATCTATGGTGGTAAATAGGACTAAGAAACAGACGAATGTAGAAAACTAAGTAATCAAGAACCCGAGAAACTTTGTTATGCCTAAATCGTGACGAGTAAGATGATAGGACGGGTAGGACGATTAGAACGGATGGACAGTGGACGAACTGTCAAACGTATAACGACCTTTCGCCAGGTAGGTCGCACCGTAGACAGCGTAAGGACGGACCTACAAGAGATGAAAGAGATCAGCAAAATATGAAAAGGAAACACTCATGACAGAGAGCTTGGCTAAGGGTTCTACGGCATCCCTGCTAAATGCTATGAATTAATTCCAACTCCCAATATTTTTTTAAAGATTTTCCAGGGATTAATTGAAAAGGACTACGAGGAATAAAACTTGATGTTGGCAGCCAAATGACAAAATACTTCAAGGAATCTCACTGAATGTTAATCAACACCGTTCTGAAACCACTCACAAATGTTCCTAGGCGACGGCTTCTGGAGATTACAGCTTGGCGATTTTAGAATCAAGCAACATGGGGCATGGGGCTCTTAGTCATAGTGACCTATATGGGTAGAGTGAGCACATAGAAAAATATTTCTGTTTTATTCGCCAGTTTGAGTGAAGACCGGGATTGTGTTAATCGTCTATGTGGAACATCTTGGTCTAAACCTTACACACACATCGTACTAAGGCCGAACAACTTGCCACAGCGTCGAATTTCCGGTGAAAAAAGCTGGAGGGCAATCCGCTTTTTTATCGAAAAATTTTCTTCAGCATTTCTGGTTGAAACCTAGGGTAAAACAGGAGCTGTAATTACAACCGGAAAAATGAACTGGTTAGTGCGGTTTATAGACCGTCGGAATCATTGGCCCGTATTTTTTTCAAAGATGACCGTGAGTTCAACGTTGCCGTCGATGACGCCCGATATGGTACATCGATTTTAAGCTTTTTATTTGCCCAAAATCCACGAACGGAATCTGGTCGACATGTGGTTCCAGTAAGACGGTGCTGCATGACACACGGCACGCAAATCTATGAAGCAATTTAGAAATGATTTCCGTGAGCAATTTATCTCTCGATATAGACCGGTAATAGATCGTGCGATGTGACGCCTTTAGTATACTTTTTTGTGGGGATACGTCAAATTAAATTAAAAGTGACTCAAAATGGGATCTCTGTATTAACCAATTAAAACTTTGTCGTGGTTTATATTTACATAAAGTAATTATTGAAAAAAAAAATGGCAGGTATTAGGCTATCAAAATGAGAGTTGCATACATTTTTGCAACTCTCTTATACCCTTTTTAAAAATATTTAAAATCCAAACGCTTAAAAAAACACATATTAATTTCTTCGGACGCTGAATTAGAGGTATTTTCTATCATAGAGTTAATTGTTTATGAGGAGCCAAAGGATGCGCAATTTCAGTTTAACATAATTTTAATTTTTTTATATTATATAAGCTTCCGCTGGATAGGTTCACTATGGACGTCTTGGGAAAATGTTTTTAGGTAGTAAAAGGTTCACAGAACTTTTACGCTGCCGTCGGCAAATTACGAAATTTAGTCAGGTCCCGTCTCATAATTTTGTTGTTTTAATAAGTATTTCAAAAATCTTTTTTTGAAAATAACGCGAGGAAATTTAGAGGAAAGTTTGTAACGAAACGGTTGAGAGGATCATTCAAAAACTAGGACTTTTCTAGCTAAACTCTTTTATGTTTAGCCTACATTGAGAGGATATAAACGCATTTAATTCGTACAAAGACCGCAACAAGATCTCGAAAGTGTATCAAATCTCTACAGATAAATAGCCCATATTAAGTTAATGCTTTCAAGAGTATAGAAGAAAATGGGATGTTTACATTTCCAAGTTGGATTCTCAACAGTATCGGTCTCCTCCGCTATGTTGCCCGTATCCAAATGGGTCCAGAAGCGATTTGTTTATCTATTCCCCGTTCAACCGAAAATATTTGAGTAATCCTTCTTCATCTGAATCAAAGCGAACGCGATTCCAACGACTCTAGATTACCGATTATATAAATGATTTTTTGTTGTTTTTCTGTTTTTTTTTCGTTTGATTGATGCACGTGCGGATTATAACGTATACCGATCAACGAGCAGGATCCGGCCGACTTAAGATTACTTTGTTTTTTGTTGTTGTTGTTGTTTTTCTCTCGCGAAATAGTTTCGTCTCGAACTGAACCCCCTTATTTTGGTTTTGTTTTTATTTCGAATAATTTATTTATAAAACACACGGAACGGCGGCAAATAGCAATCTTGAGACAAAAGAACCGACGAAAATGACGTCAGGATATGGTGAAAATGTCGAAAATGAGATATTCACTTGTCAACGCGATGTATCTCGTATCTGTATGTTTTAAGGAACCCGTTGATTACCATCATCACATGCCAGCGAAACAATCAAACGAATTTACGTGTAATTCGAATAAAATCCCATCGAAACGAAAACAACGAAACGAAGGCACAAAAAAATAAAATAAAAATAAAGAACAAGAGCGAGAGGTAAAAGATATTTTTCTCCTTTTTATTCAATTTAGCTTCGAGGAGATATACACAACGGCGTACGGACCGACCTCACGCCAAGACGTTATAAGATAAACTGAAAACCAATGATGAAACTGAATACGATACGATCAGGAATAGAATTTCATCTGCGATGAGAGTGAGGGCGCAAATGAATGGACGGACGGACGGTCGCACAAAACGACTGTGACCAGTGGCTCTCAAAGTGTAAATTGTTCTTTTTATGGTTTTCGCCTTGTTCGTGGTATGGGTGCAGTCCAATAAGAAAATATCTGCCGTGGTAGAGGGTATACGCTTGTGTGGCATCAGAGTGGTGTGTGTTTGTGTGTGTTCGGGATGTATCTGAAAGGTTAAAAGTTGAGTTAGGGTTCATGCTGTGAGTCTTGTTTATTGGTCAAAGATTCTATTCGATAAGTTGCGAGTGGGCTGTGTGCTTTGGGTACTTCAACCTCTTTAAGGGAACGACTGAAATACCTTTCCATGGTAATGACCCACCCAAGTCGCTCCAAAGTCAGATTAAAGTACATTCTTTAAATCATTTGTATATGAATCTAAGGCCACACCTTTTCGTTTGTACATCTCACGTGGGATGCAGAATAGGATTCTGCTTAGTGTCCTCCAACGCAAATGCCGTCCGACAGTGATGGACATATTCAAGACTGACAATCTGGAAAAACCTGTTTCCCAAACGCTCCATTGTCTCGGCAACGATACCATACCGAATCGGGCTCCTCCCTACAATTCCAAGCAACTGGGTGTGCTCGTCGCATACATTCATCGTCGCGTTGAAATACAACGCGCTGGTTGGTTGGCATCACAGACTCTTGGAGTTATCGTCTTGCGCGATGGCTGTTCTCTCTCAGGTAGTCCGGCAGTGCCATTTGTATTTGGTGTCTTTGTTTTTCTATCTTTCTCGTGCTTTGTTGTTTCGCATCTCGACACCGAGCATCCCGGTAGGAAGTCATTGATTTCTCGATTTCTGCACGGAGCTATGGTTAGATTGGGACTGATTTTTGTTTTTGTTAATTTTCGAAATGGTGATTAGAGGAATAGTGATGTAAATGATACGGAGGGTGCAAGGTACCTGCTTGGGTGGAGGGTTATTTGTAAAAATGATTGCGTTGATTTGGTGTGTGGTTTTGTGGTTAGCACTTGAACTGATTTCTTTGTACTTACCTTTGGCTGAGGCTTTCAGCGGATCTTGTTGCAATGCGATGCGTTGCGTTTGTTTTTCTTTTTCTTGTGTAGTTTTTTTTCTGTTCTTTGTTTCTATTTGTGGATTGATTTGAATGACAATCAGGGTTACAAGCGTTATGTACATAAGTGCACTTGAAAAGAGAAGAGTCAATTGAAGGAAATAGTGTCAAAAACTTTTTGTTTTTGTATATTAGGAACTTGATGGGATTTTAGGGCCATGATTATTTTTCCATATCTAAAGGGTCCGCCAAATAATTTTTTTTTTTTGAAAATGCTATAAAAAAAACTACTGAATATTTTCTCAAATTTCTTTTTTTATTTGAAAGTACAATCCTTCCGGTTAATAATGGAAAATAATTTCATTCAAAAGGCTGCCTCGGCTCGCCATGCAGTAGCCTACACGATCGGTCCAATTTTTAAGCACATTATCGATTGTGTGCAGCTGTATTTCACCAATGGCTTCACGAATATTGTCCTTTAAAGCGTCAATTGCCTCTGGCTTGTCGGCGTAACACTTATCTTTGACGGCACCCCACAAATAATAGTCCAACGGTGTCAAATCGCAGCTCCGAGGTGGCCAAACGATATCAGCTCTGCATCTGATAATGCGATCTTCAAAAACAGGGCGCAAAACATCGAGTGTAGTTTCGGCTGTGTGGCACGTAGCGCCGTCCTGTTGAAACCAAATGTTGCCAATATCCTCCTCTTCAATTTTTGTGAACAAAAATTCGTTCAACATGGCCCGATAACGATCGCCATTGACTGTAACGGCCACTCCTTGCTCATTTTCGAAGAAAAATGGCCCAATTATGCCTCTGGACCAAAATCCGCACCAAACAGTGGCTCGTTTTGGGTGCACCGGCTTTTCAATGTATGTATGCGTGCGGGTTTTCTGTGCCCCAAATGCGACAATTTTGCTTGTTTACATACCCGCCAAGATCAAAATGAGCTTCATCTGAAAAGATGATTTTTTTTGGCAAAATCGGCATCTTCTGTAAGTCGATCGCAGGCCCACTTAGCGAAGCGAAAACGCATTGGATGGTCAGTTGGCTTCAACTCCTGAACCAATTGGACTTTGTATGGCGTCATACCAAGGTCTTTATGCAAAATTCGTCTCAATGATGTCTCCGAAATGTTCAATTGTTGAGAACGACGGTGAATTGATGTTGATGGCGCTTCACGCACACTTTCTGCCGCAGCAGCAATATTCTCGGGTGTACGTACTGTTTTTGGATTTTTAACGCTTTGGTTTATCGATGAGGATGCCAGTTTCTTTCACTTTTTTCACAAGATAACGAACATACGGAGCTGACGGTGCTTCTCTTCTTCCAAAATCCGTACACAATTTTCGCACACATTCTGCAACATTACCTCTGGTCCTAGCCAAGCTGTCGGGGTGCAGATGGTCGAAGATGTTCGTTCACTATTTTCTGGGGGTGGTTGTCCTAGATATGATTTGAGAGTTTCGACTGAATTTGCTTTAGTTGCAGTTCACAGTAACTCTTCAAGGTGTTATGTTAGAAATGCATACATAGAGTATGAATTTTGAAATGATCTTATACTGCGAGTGTTATGCCTTCGATAGCATTTTTTGATCATCTCTCATTCACAACTCGTGTTGTTGCACAGTTTTTTTTCCGTACATCAATTGTTGTTGGCTATGGTCAGACTTGAACTTCAAACCTTCCGCTTAACAGTCGGTTACCATTACCATTGCACCACTTCCACCCCGTGCCCGTTATGAATTCTAGAAGATCCGATCGTGTGGCTGTCGTTTCTTGTAAGCCAAGACGAGTTGGCTTCTTTTATTATTGTGTCATTTATGATCCGGTATTATGCACTGATCGTTGGTTGCAGTGACGTGTCCGCTTCGCTGATGTCCATTTCAGACCATTGCCTGCCCATTTCGTTCGCTCTTTCGTTCCCTGCAATCGAGCTGTGGCCCATGACCCAGCAGAGTTTGACCTTGTGGTGACTGATGGACTTCAATGAGTCGCGACATTTCATGACAGCCTTCGATCTCGTTGTACATCCTATTGACTTCAGTGCAGCCTGGCTGTCTACAAGGATGGTGATATCCGATGGTGGGATATCTCTATTGCTGGGATTTTTGCTTGGAAGACGCTGCACAAATCAGGGAGTCTGTTTGTGCAGGGTATCAGGGTGCAGGGTATGTGCCTGTGTCCATCTTCGATCCGTCGTTAAAGAGGATAATCTCGTGGTCGTTGATCACGACGTTTGATAACCACCCTTCTCTGTCGGGGAAAAGGATTAGTATTCTGACAGAGAAGTCATTGTGGGGGTCGTAGCTACGAGGCTACTAGAACCATGTTTCTTTCCCATTAATTATTTTTTTGCAGCGCAGCCTTTTATGAATAAATCCGGAGCAAGGACATGAAGTATCATATCCAACCCTACTTGCGGCGTGCTTCTTACAGCTCACGTTCGTGCTGCTAGCAATCCACCAGACTAGTGTCCCATAAGTTATAATGGGTTTGATGGTGGCTGTGTACATCCAGTGAATGATGTACGGTTGCAAGCCCCATCTTTTGCCGAAGGTCTTTTTGCATACATAAAAAGCATTAAATCTTTTTTTTATCATTTCCTCCAAATTCCTTTTCCAGGAAAGTTTGGAGTCAAGAATGATGCCTAGATTCTTGCCTTCCATTTTGAGTTTGAGTGGTGACCCTCTAAATTTGGGGGAGCAAATATCGGGATTTTCCTTTTCCTGGTGAACAAAACCAGCTCGATTTTCTGGGGGTTTATTCTCAGACCGTTCTGTCTTGCCCACGAGGAGAGTTCTTTCAACGCAGATTCCGTTAGTTGGTAGAAATTTACTTTTTATCAAGATAACTAGGTCATCTGGTCATATTATAATCCAGATTACAATGGATTTGTCTACTTTTATGTTCTCTAGAACTGTTACTATGGCCTCTGTGTTTACATTGTTGAAGGCTCCCTCTATATCGAGGAAGGCTGCCATTGTAAATTCTTTTATATTCAATGAGCTCACGATTTCACGAACAATACTTCCACTGATCTGCCTTCAAGGTAGGCGTGTTGAGTGTTGCATAAGTTGTGTGAGTTGATAAGTCCTCTGATGTATAGGTCAATGAGTCTTTCCAAGCTTTTTAATAGAAACTAATTGGCCTATAGTCCTTTGCGGCAGTATGGATTGGAAGTGCTGTACGTGCTGTATATAGTTTCTTAGGAACGCGTTTTACAGTTTACAGTTTATTAATTCATTTTAAAATTACTACAATGATTATAGTTTTCGCACAATATACAATAAACAGTATAATACAGAGATTTGATACATTACATATCTTACTTCTGAAAAACAAAAAATTTACGGTTTTGAAAAGTGGAATGACTAGAATAGAAAATGAGAAAAAACCTTCAATTAAAAAAAAAAAAATGAAAAATAAATAAATAAATAAATAAATAATAAATAAATAGTAAAAAAAAAAATAAATAAATTATTAAATAGGATCTATAGATATATAAAAAATAATAAGATAAATAAATTAAATACAAATATACATGTAAATTAATAGATAAATATATAAATAAATAAATATAAACAAAACAAAGATATATAAATATAGAAATAAATAGAAGTAAATAAATAAATAGATAAATATATAGATAAATGTATATGTATGTTTTATTAAATACATGTATATATTAACTAAATGGCAAATAAGTACCTAGTTAATCAAGGGATTGTCAGCAAAAGCGCAAGAATTGACAAACTTGTTTGTAAGTTTTGATATTCTTGGAGCTATCAGTTCAACACCTGCTCTTTTATGTAGTCTTATTGTAGAATAATCACGAGGTAAATTTAACATCATTTTTAAGACTTTATTTTGAGCTACTTGTAACTTTTTGATGTGGAACTGTGCGGAATTTCCCCACACTGGGCAACCATAAAGAAGTATTGCCTGGAATATGACTTTATGAATGATGCTTTTATTTGAAGGGGATAATAATGATTTGCTATTAATGAATGGGTAAAGAATTTTTATGGCAATGTTGACATTGTTAATAGTTTGCATAATATGTTCGTGAAACGTCAATTTGGGGTCAAGATATATACCCAGATATTTAACGGAGTTCAGCCATTCCACATTATTTTGATTTATTTGCAAGCTATTTGAAGGACGAAAACAAGCTATTCTTTTTCGGCTGAAAAAGATTGCTTGCAATTTGTCTTCATTTAGCTTGATTTTCCATTTGTTGTAGAAATTATGAACAATTTTCATTGCATTTTTAAGATTGTTCTCAATATGAGATGAGCAAACTCATGAGATGAAAATATCGCTGTATCATCAGCATATGTATATAGCTGTTTCACATTCCGGTAGCTCTGGGAAATCCGAGGTATATAGATTATATAATATTGGGCCTAGGACAGAGCCCTGTGGTACTCCTGCTCTATGAGAAATTAAATTTGACACACCAGAATTAACATGTACTTCGAAACAACGATCAGACAAAAAACTAAGAACTATATTGCACAGATAAAGTGGAAAATTTAGATCAATCATTTTATAGATTAATCCATCATGCCAAACACTATCGAACGCCTTTTCAATGTCAAGTAAGATCAACCCAGTCGATTTACCGATTGCACGCATACTTCTGACATGGTTGCAGATTCTTAGCACTTGTTGGGAAGTGTTATGGAAGGGTCTAAACCCAAATTGCACATTAGGAAAGATATGTTTGTCATCAATTTTATTTTTAATTACCTTTTCAAAAATTTTACTCAGGTTACTTAGTAAACTAATAGGACGGTAGCTATTTGGGTTTTCCATGTGTTTTCCAGCTTTAAGTATAGGTATTACTTTGGCGAGTTTCCATTTAGCTGGAAAATACTGAGTTTTCAAGCAAGCGTTGACGATATATGTCACCATCTTAAGTCCAAGTTTAGGTAGTTTCTTAAGGTATACATTTTTTATTAAGTCCAGCCCATCGGACTTCTTTGTTCTTAGATTATTAATAATGAACTTAATATAGTCTTCACTGACGTATGCATCTAGAGGTACCTCTGGTTTTAACGTTCTGAAGGTTTGAACAGTATTATTGACTAAAGAATCTACATACATATCACCCAAACTTTGTGATATATTATGATTATGTTCGAACGTTTTAGCAAGTGCACTGGCTTTGTCGATATCCGAGAAGAATGTGTCTATTGAATCCTTAAGATATGGTATTTGTCTGCTTTTATTTTTAACTATTTTTATTATGTTCCAGAAAGGTTTCGCATTTTTATCTAAATCTCTAAGTTTTCTATTCCAGGAGTCATTCCGCAATAGGACAATGTGTTCCCTAATAAGCTTATTTAGATATTTTACTTCGTCCCTGAAGACGGCCTGTCTGTATCTTAGCCAATTTCTTCTACACATATTTCTTTTCTTTATAAGAACTAAGATATGCGGAGGGAGTTTTAACGAACGGTTTTTTTTAGCTACTTTAGGTATACTCTCATCAGCTGCATCAAGTATTTGCTTTGTAAAATTGCTTACAAGAAATCTAGGTTCATATCCGACTGACTGACGAAGTCTTTGACTCAGGAACACGTTTTCGTAAGGGCATAGGAATCAAATTTTGTAAATAGAATTCGGTGACATTTTCTTCGTTAGGCAAGGAGTTTCCAGATTGTTGAGCAGTGTAATTTCGAGCGCGTTCAGAATTTTTTAATGTCGCTTTTTTAATTTCGTCTCTTGTAATTGGTAGAACTAAAATGTGCTTCTTAATTCTGAGGACTTTCAACAGGAAATCGAGAAAGAAGGTCGGCGTTTGCATGCAATTTCGTCGAATCCGGATATAAAATTAGCATAGTGCACTAAACGCAGTGCAGTGCTGATAAAGCCGGTAAATGCTTGTGTGTAAAATCATTGGACGTAAAATCCTGCCAAGGGGTTGTAATTTTTCGGTCGTAACAGTACTGAAAGAATTTATGTAGACCCCAATAGTTGCCTCTTTGCCTAGTTGTGAATAGTTCTTTTCGGATTTTGTAAGTGATCTCGAGACAAATATTATGGGACCATTATATGGCACCAAGAGCTTTAGGAGAAGCGTCTGTAGCTAAGACTAGTAGCAAATCCGGGTTGTATTTCATAAAAACTTTAGGTCTGGTTATTTCAATTTTTAACATTATTGAACACAGCTTGGCATTTCTTACTCCAAATATCCTTTATTTTAAGATTAGTAGAAGAGATAATACAATGGAAAAGTTATGAAGGAAGATCAGGTATGAATTTTTGATAATAATTAACCCAAAAGACCCAAAAAGGTCCGTAGTTCCGAAATGATGCTTGGGTTTTTGCATTAGGTGTGCAACTAAGTTCTCGCTGTTTATCAAGAGATAGCTCCAGTAGAAAGTGTTGGTCGATTGTGACGTGTCCAAAACGTCATGAACCTAGCTTAGACATATGGTAAACAAACCGCTCTGACACATTAGTGATTTTGTTTTTTTGTCATATACTTTGGTTGTGTGAAAATGTCTGATCTTGTGCAAAATAATCGTCATTTGCGGGAAGTGTTACTTTTATTCTTTCATTCATGCGGCTAAAGCGCATCGAGAAATCCAAGAAGTTTACGGAGGAGCTGCTCTAAGTGAAACAACGTGCCGTGATTGGTTCCGTCGCTTCAAAGACGGTGATTTCAATGTTGACGACCGTTCGCGTGAAGGAAGGCCAAAAACCTACGAAGACGCTGAATTCGAGGCATTGCTCGATGAGGATTTATGCCAAATGCACAAAGAGGTTGCTTCAGTATTAGAAGTTACCCGCCAAGCTATTTCCAAGCGATTGAATGCGTTGGGAATGATTCAAAAGCAAGGAACTTGGGTTCCTTATGATTTGAAGTCAAGAGACGTAGAGCGTCGTTTTTTCGCCTGTGAGCAACTGCTCCAGCGGCAAAAAAGGAATTGTTTTCTTCATCGCATCGTTACGGGTGATGAAAAATGGATTCATTACAGCAACTCAAAGAGAAAAAAATCATTCTGCGTCGTCGGCTCGGCCGAATATTCACGCTGCGAAGGTTATGCTGTGTATTTGGTGGGATCAGGACGATTTTATTTATTATGAGCTGTTGAAACCAAACGAAACCATTACTGGGGAACGGTATCGAACTCAATTGATGCGATTGAGCCGAGCACTGCACGAAAAGCGGCCACAATACGAGCAGGGGCAGGAAAAAGTGATTCTACAAGATGAGAACGCTCGGCCTCACGTTGCCAAACCCGTTAAAGCCTACTTAGAAACGCTCAAATGGGAAGTCCTACCCCATTTCCCCGTCCTACCCCCCGTTCGATGGCACATGGTCTGGCTGATCAGCAGTTCCATTCCTATGAAGACATCTTAAAATTGCTTGATTCGTGGATAGCCTCAGAAGACAAACACTTCTACCGTGTCGGTATGCGAGCTCTGCCAGAAAGATGCGAAAAAAGTTATTCGTAGCGATGGGCAATATTTTGAATGATTCATTTGTAACCGTTTTTTCATAATAAAGTTGCATTTTCATGAAAAAAACAGCGAGAACTTAGTCGCGCCCCTTTGGGCTGATGAGACTACAGTTTGCTTTTTTTCTTATCTTTGGACACTTTTACTATTAGCTGGAACACTCACACTCAACAACTAGCTCTGACAGGAAACTATCTCCATTTACTGAATTCAATATGATTAATTTCTCCGACAGATGCCAAGTGCAGGATTTAATGTATTTTATCACGCAACAACTCAATTATTAGTTATTCAAGCTCGTTCTAAAAACGGGTGATCTGCAAAATTTACATCTCTTAAAATTTAACAATTTTTCGATCGACATAATCGGTTAAGTGAGTCCGGATTTTGTGCAATGGTGGAGCTTTTGAAGAAACGGAGAATACTTACACACAATACCTACACACAAATCATAACTTAACGGCTGTAACCAAAATTGTGTGAAAACAGGCAAGCGACTCGATTCGTCTTCGAAGTAAAAAAAATTGGCATCACCTATTACCGGGAATCTTAAAGGTTGATTCTTATTGACTCGGCCATAAAATAAAAACACTTGAAGTTTTCGACCTTTTATGACGTCGCCGATTCGTTAAGAGGATTTTGTATCATCCAATCTGATATTTTCCTATGAATTATGGGGCTTTTCCGAGGATGAGTCTGGAGAGGCAATCACATCGCAACATCTTGAATGACTATTTCTAGTTTCAATAGGATGTTGCTGCGGTCCACGCCACCTTTCAATTAATTAATTTATTGTGCACGAAATTTGAATATCGGACTATTTCGGTTTGAGGAAAAATGGATTGGCCTCCGAAGTCAAAAAATGTAACCCCTTTAGACTTGTTTCTGAGGGGTTATTTGAGAAACAACGTTTATGCCAATAGCCCGGCAACAATTCAGGGTCAGTCATAACACCCAAATTCGACCCATGTCCATTGGCCCATATATTCTTTAAGATTCGCCCATATGAAAAATGTTGTGTTTCCTTCCATAATTGCCATATACTGAACGTTATACGTTATTTAATAAAGATCAGTTTGGAATTTCCATCATTTTGGAAACCGGTGCGAACCATCTTGCACAAAGAATTAGGGATGAGGAAGCTCTGCATAAGATGGGTATCATATTTGCTGAATGCCGAACAAAAGCCAATGCGCAATCTTGGTGAGTCGATTTGTTACCATGAATGGGACATGGGTCCACCATTACACGGCAGAAACGAAACAGCATTCCGAGCGGTGATTCACTGAAAGCGAACCCGATCGACTCTGCCGGAAAGGTTATGGCCAACATATTTGGCATGCGAAAGTGGCAATTACAGGCGAATATTACTCCAACCTTTTTGGCCAGCCGGATGGCAAAGTCGTCAGACGAGGCCTGGCTTGAAGAAGAAAAAAATATTCTTTCACTAGTACAACGCACCTCTACACAAGGTTTAGGGTACGATTTTCTCGGCCATTCCCCCTGTTCTCCCGAGTTAATACCCTCAGACTTCTATCTACTCCCAAACTAGAGAGGGTCGTAGATGAATTTTTTCACAGCTTTCAGACTCCCAATTTACGAAAAAAATACTGATGTTGCAGAAATGACCAAGTGTGTTGTTTTAAATCCGATTGAGAATATGTGAAAAAAGTCAACATTACACAGTATTAAGGGGTGGAAAAAAAAACCAATAGAAGTGAGCTCACGTTAAGGCTGCTTGGGAATATATCAAATACTTGCTAAAAGTAGTCTATTTGATGTCACGACGTAGTGTACTAATATTTTTTTTTTGAGCGAAGTTCCACTTGTCTACCACAGGTTTATGTTTGATTAGGTGTGTCAGTAAAAACCCAAATTGGTTACATTAAATAAACAAACTTGAAGGATTAGTTCATATGATGACACAGATGACACCATAATTGACAAATCCATATGATTTTCGGAAAGCATCAACATTCAAATGAGAAATGGTAACATACAATGATGATGCTGCACCGATCGTCAGTTGTTCCAGAAAACATAGAAAAAATCAATTAAATGGCTTTAGCCGATCGTAAATTGAAGTTGCGTGGAATATTTATTACCTTAGAGACAGCAGAAGGCAATGTATTCACCAGTTTGCATGAATAAGTGAATATGATAACCTCTGTTCGAAATGGCTAGCGCGTCGATGATTTAGAGCGCTGCATGGAGCTGTTTCAGTGCAATAAAATACCCGTCTATCAATGCTTAAAATGCTTACCTATCCACCGTACTCTTCCGAAGTTGGTTCTCAGTTTTGGCTCTACCTGTTTGCAAACCTAAAAAGAATGTCTCAGGGAAGAAGAATTAACTCCAATGAAGAAGCGATTGAAGATTATATTAAGGCCAATGTCAAAACATTTTACAAAAAAAGGATATAAATATTTGAGAAGCCTCAAAATGGAAGAGAATATGTTGACTAAAATAAAATTTCACCTAAAAGTCGATGTTTTATTAGTCATCGACGAACTTATTTAGTGACGTGTTCATTTGTTTTCAAATGTACGAGGGTAGTCCGATAAGTACTTAGCCTCACCGCCAGATGGCGCCAGTATCGCAACAGCAACTTACTATCGTGTAGTATATTCTAGTAGACGGCTACTGTCGAAATTTCAGCCGGATCGGACTCGAATATTTGTTTCGATCGAGTGTGGAAGCGAGAGTGTCCGCGGATTTTAGAAAAATGGAAAAAGAGCAATATCGGTCGGTGATTCGCATGGTCGCACGTCGGTTTTTGATGAGCCACGACCAGGTGCCCCGAAAACGGCTACCACGGAGGATAACGTGACAAAAATTCACGATCTCGTATTGGCAGACCGCCGATTGAAGGTGCGTGAGATAGCTGAGACAGTAGGCATTTCAAAAGATCGCGTGGGTCATATCCTGTATGAAATTTTGGGCATGAGAAAGCTGTCGGCGCGATGGGTGCCGCGTTTGCTTACTTCGGACAACAAGCGCAACCGTGAGACCACTTCAGAGCAGTGTTTGACGCTGTTTAAGCGCAATCCGAAGGAGTTTCTGCGTCGTTTCGTGGCAGTCGACGAAACATGGATTCATTGGTACACACCAGAGACCAAGGAACAGTCGAAACAATGGACTTCGCGAACGTGCTCCGAAGAAAGCGAAGTCTGTCCCATCGGCCGGAAAGGTGATGACCACCGTTTTCTGGGATTCACAAGCTGTGATCCACATCGACTACCTGGAGAAGGGCAAAATGGCCACAGGGCTGTACTATGCCAAATTATTGAGCCGATTCGACGCCTAATTAAAGGCCCCACTTGGCGAAGAAAAAAGTGCTCTTCCACCATGATAACGCACCGGCTCACACCTCCGCCCCCGCCACAGCCAAATTTGTCGAATTGGGCTACGAACTGCTGCCATCCACCATATTCGTCAGATTTGGCCCCGTGCGACTTCTTTTTGTTTCCAAACTTGAAAAAGTCGCTCGCCGGGCAGAAATTGCAATCGAATGAGGAGGTCATCGCCGCCACGGAGGCCTACTTTGCAGACCTCGAGAAAACGTATTTTTCAGACGGGTTAAAGAAGTTGGAGCATCGCTGGGTCAAGTGTGTCGAACTAAAAGGAGACTATATTGAAAAATAAATCGCCATTTCTCCAAAATGTTTGTTTTTCTTTTG
This sequence comes from Merodon equestris, assembly GCA_958301585.1. NCBI lineage: Eukaryota > Metazoa > Arthropoda > Insecta > Diptera > Syrphidae > Merodon > Merodon equestris. The sequence goes on from OY284416.1 coordinate 114,776,608, forward strand.
TAGGCTAAGTACTTATCGGACCACCCGCATAAAATACTGCCCAAGGTATGGAATGTGACAATTCGAAATTCAATTTTCGCCTAAGCTATGATGATAATGATGATGTCTTGTCCAATGGTTCTCCTCAGTGATAAGGTAAGGCAATCCAGCCCATATTCACCAAAAAAGGACTGCAGCTCATGTCCAGGCTGATGTACCAAGGATTTAGGCTCCTCGTGCAGCAAAAAAAATACAGCCCTGCATCCCACATTTCTAATTACCTGCAACTTTTGACTGAACTTCCCTACATGAATCTTTTTACCTTCGATACATGACCGAATGCAATCCCCTCTTATCCCGGATCCCAAGCGTTTCTAGTACAGAAACAAAAACCGATAACCGACCGGGAAGAATTACCAACTCTTTTGCCCATTCCTCATCGTTCACCGACCAGGTTCTTCAATCCCATCATCCTTACAATACTTTTCTTATATGAAAGACTGCTCCAAGACATCTCCAGCATCAGTGAATATAACTCCTGCCATCAAGAAAATTAGCAAGAAATATAGAATAAAGAATATCTACTCGTCCTGACTGCCTCTCCGACAAAGTTAAAAAAAAAATACGCTGTTCCTACCCCTCACAGCCTTTATGTATTTCAAAAAGACTTTTCCCACAACTTTGAAAAAAGAACCAAAGAATTAAATTCCAAACGAACACGAGTTCTTAAAAGTTCGACAACCACTAACCTAATTGAGTTTGTCTCACAATCATTGTGTGCACTCGGAGATGAAAAAGAAATAGTTGTTGCTACCGACTTCAGCAAACCCTCGACAAAATTTTTCATCAAATTATAATCCTATGAGTTAGACACATCTAAAAGATCGTCAGTATAATATTATTTTTAGATATTTTATTTCTGATTCATTTAATGCCTCGTTTGGTGTCCCCCAAGGTAGCCATCTCGGCCCACTAATATTTATCTTAACCATTAATTATGTCAACTACGTCTTCAGGAACTCTCATCTTTCTGTATACCTTAATGATATAAAAGTCACCAAATATTTATCTTCCGATTTAAACAGGGACAGTGTTTGACGTCAAAAAACCATCTCGTGCTCGATGTTATAAATTATCAAGCTATCAATTTCTTCCGCGAGCGCTTCCCTCCACTTTCCGGAACTTACTATATATGGCATGAAGTCGTTCCCTTGTGAAGCGGAGCGATCACCACTCTTCTCGACGTACATCTCACTAAAAGCCTGTCTTAGAAATGTCCTCTACGGCTGCCATTCACCTCCACTTTTTTTTCTAATAGATACTAAAGTTATTATAAGTTCTGATTATTAAGGCTGCACTAAGGTAATAAAATAGGTGTTAAGTTAAATCTGTCTTGAACCTTTCCATCAAGAGTGACTTCAATAAATTAAATTGAACAAACTGTAAGAACGAAGGAAGGTATCCGATATCCTCTTCATTCATCGATTCACAACCTTCCTCAACCCTATCTTTTCTACACGTCCCTCGTAACCCATATGGCTCTAATGAACTTCCGTTTGTTGCTGAATGTCAATGAAAACTCAGTCATTTCAATCGTCCTTAACTTTAATCATGTACATATTGGTTTTTAGTTTCCTAGGGGTTTACAAATGGGAATCTCCCTGCCGAGGCGATGCATGAACCGATACAATTATTATCTTCTTCGAAATATCAGAAAGTGCGGCTCAGCCGGGTCATGCGTCATTGATCGAACTAGGCGGTAGCTTTTAACGACTCTTAAGTTCGGTAGGCGTCTGATATGGACCTGGATCCAATAAAGCCTCCAATAAAGCCTCCAATTCAGCTCTTTCAAATTTCCACTTGTCGCTGACGCTCCTGGTCTTCCAAGTTGAATTCACTTTTGTAATATGTATGTGATTTTTTAAGAGTCTGGTTTTTAATTGTCAAAAAAAGTGAAGAAAAATTCCAAAAATCTGTATAACTTTTATTTAGCTTGATAAAACAATACCTGCCATTTAGTTTAAAGATTATTTTATGTAAATATTTATTACAATTACATTTTAAGTGGTTCATATGAAAAGTCCAATTTTATGTCACTTTTAATCATATTGGCTAAATAGTGTGAAGACGTCAAATCGCATGATTGAGCCGGTTAATTTGCCAGTCCAAAGAGAAAGATATTTTGTTCCCCAAACTCGTTTCTCAATTGTTTCATCAATTCGCAAGTTGTGTCGCATGTAGCGCCATTTTGCTGGGATCACAAATCACCAGGTTCAGCTCTTGCATTTTGGGCAAAAAAAAAAGTTCGAAATCATTCAATGATAGCGGGGGCCATTAACGGTATTTCACGGTATTGTTCTCACTGTTATTTTTGAAAAAAATACGTTCCAATGAATCATAGACCGAATCATAGATCGTGTCCGAGATTGCACATCGAACCCAATAAAAATGTCCATTCAACCAGAAATAAGCTTAGTCGCTGAAGACAACTTCCAAAAAAATCGAGTCCTTTTCCAGCTCTTCTTAGATCCACTCGCCGAAAATGTAACGCCTCATCAGGTTTTTCGGCTTCAGTTTTTGTATTTTTTAGGGTCTTAGACCAAGATCTTCCACGTAGTCGAGTAACACAATCCCAATTGCTGTAAAGGGCGACACTTTCCTCTGTACGCCACGCACTTTACCCATACGGCAAGGTGGCTTGATGTCTCAGTAGATTATGACGACCGTAAAATGATCAACACGATTTTTGTAGAGCACCAATTTTGAATATAAATTTCCATAATTTGTAAGCATTGTTTGGGCATATTTCTTACCGTAATAAAATGGCAATGCTAACTGAGTTTGTTTGACTTTAACACATGTCACGACTCATACGCGAGCTGTCAGAAATAGAACGCCGAAAACCTCAAGCAACACAAAAATCACATTGAAATCATTCGCGAAACGTTATTTTACTAACAGAAGGTTAAACGCGCCTTAACCGAAGATTTTTTCGAATTGTAGGCGATTTTCAAACTTCCCGGAAACTACGTTTATTTGGCTCGAAAGTTTACATTTCAACATCATATGACGCTGATGAAAATGCGTGATGCCCAAGCTTACCATGCGACGCTTCTGGTCTGTCATTTCTGAACAGCATAAATAGCTAGCGCCATCTATTCGAAAACAATGGATACAATGGATGGTAGCTTGTATTAAGCCGAATAAATAAGGGTGGCAGGCCATTTTTTCTCGACAAACTGGTGAAGACGGAGAAGAAGAGAAGAATTTGACAGTATGTTCGCATGCCTGTGCTATAACTACGGGGCTTCTGCTACTTTTATGAATCTATCAAATAGTCGAATAACATTATAAGTAGTCAGGAGACTGCCTCAACTTTTCCATGTAAAATTCACAAAACTACCAAACAGCCTAACCAGCAAGCGGTTTCCCTAATTTAAAAACTTCTTATCAAATAATGAGATCAGAGCCAATAACTGCAGTCGAACAGCAACTTTCCGTTCAATTCCACATCGCGGCTTCAATCCATTTGCATTCGAAACTCCTTCAAAGGACAAACGCGTCCTTCTACTGCTCATTTCGACAGCAGCTGCCGGCAGGAAACCAAATTATCCACTACCATGAGAACCGACAGAGAATATTGCACTTTCGCATGCGATTCCGATTGTGATTGCCATTTAGGGTGCACCGGACGGGAGGCAACTCCTAGCACCAAAAAACGAAAAACCACTTTTGATTTAGTTTCTTCGAAAAGTAATATACATTCCAACAACCGACGAACAATCGAATCTAATTAAAGTTTCTTGGGCGAGGAAGACAACGACAAATTAGATCAATCCGAGAGCGTGTGACATGTGTAACGTTCTCGGAAGGACTTCTCAAACAGTCTTGTTATCGTGTCGGACAAAGTGGAGCTCATCAGCATTGTCGTCACACTTCATTATATTTTCTATTGTTTAGATAGAGATACAGATATTCAGGGTTAAATGTAGGCCAGGTAACTGGTAATATACCCGGAAAATGCCTCAAGATATAAGGCCACCAAGGAGCGGAGAACAGCCGACTGACAAACCATAAACAGCGAATGAGGAATGGAGTGAAAATCAATAGACCGTGCATGGGTTCACCAATCTTTTGTTAGCCTTTTTCGAATTAATCGTCCCGTCATTATCATCAGCTCGATTATGATTTTCTGTCCCCTTTGTTTCGTTGCTCCGGAGAAGGGATGTTGAACCGGCGTACTCTGGTTGGGGCGTCTCGGGAAAGGACTTCTGACTGATTAGAGACATATGGATTGGATTTTTCTGAAATCCGATATTTTTATTTCGAAACATCCTTTCGTAACTGAACGAAATGGGAATAACTGAGAATACCATTATCCGTTGCTTTAGAAAGTTCCATTAGATAGTGTCTTCAGGGTATTCGAGATAGAATTTTATACAACAGCTCGGCGGATACATAGTTATTGACGAGTCAAATTTGACTTTCTCTCTAATTTCAATTAGGAAGTATCCGACCATCCTGCAGCATTATTTACTAAATTGCCACACTTCATCACTCCCGATCCGTTCCACTACACATTTTGCTGGTTTATCGCTTTTGACAACTCCTCGCCGTAAGATAAATGTTGACCAAACAAGACCACCACAAGACCATCGGATCAGTCGAAGCAAACTGGTCCTTCCAATCGAAAAACTCCTTAAATCAATTTTAATTCATTTAAGTCGGACATTCGGCCAAACCACCTACCCAACAACCGCGTTTCGGCTTTGCTTCTGTGAAATCGAAAACCCGAGGCTACGATAGGTCTGCCATAGCAGCAAGCAACAGATCGCGCCCTGGTCGCCCCTCGATCGTACCGATCGCACAGATCGTACAAATTGTACAAATCTCACCGATCCTACGGATCGAAGGTGTTAATATTCAATTAGACCCGAGACGTTGGATGCCATAAATTATCCCACAACAAGATTTTGTATCTCTCGAAAGCGCAGTGTGCATTTTCAGATAGGCAGATACGAGTATACTCACTGGCGATCGTTCAAGCAGTCGATCGAGAGAGCCGCGGGCTCATGTTGCAATTAAATGTTGACAGAGGAGCAATGGCAGCGTCTCGAAATGAAAAATGTCACTAATTTGTTTGGGATTCCGTGTGATCCTTGCCACGAAGGAACACTTTAAATCGAGTGCAATTAGTTGCACGATCATGTACGAGTATAGTATGTGGAGAGTTGTAGCAATGTGGCATAGTACGAGTATGTACCACGATGATAAGGGTTGGTTGGTTGATTTCGGTTCCCAAGGACAAGGAGCAGATGTGGGCGCTTCGGTGATTATGGGATTAAGCGTATCGATTTCATAATCAGCCGACCTGTTCAGGCTCGATGAGGGACACGTCAATGAAGCGCACTCGGAGGATAACGATCGGGTGGGAGAGATGGTTTCATGCGATTTTCATTTCGCTTTCTTTTGAAAGAAAACAAACAATGGGATTAACGAGGCGCCTGTTTGCTTACTTTCTTCAAGATCATGATCGGGATGAGGATTGGGATCGGGATCAGGATGTAAGGTGTATGATGGATTTGGATTTTTGTTTGCGATAATAAACGCCGCAACAATCCGGATCTCAGACAGGATTGTCTTGTTTCCGTGGTAATTGATAGAAATATTCGTTTTAGAAATCAGCTATGGCGCAGTTGTAACGAGTTGTCATAATGACATGCGGTACTGTCAGGCTAATCTCTAAGACTAACAACTAAAATTCGTTGCTACTTAAAAAAAATTGCATTTCCATGGGAACCATCATCGTCGCTCGGATAAATGAACTGTCGCATTGGCGGAAAGAACGACTTTACTCGATTGATCACTATTTCGATCAATTTATCGTATACGCAAACAACTTTCTAGCAGGTCTCAGTTATACTATAATACTGCGTTTGTTGACGAATATTAAATATTTGATTGCTTCGAGGTTATAGCTCCCAATGATGACGATAGATATGAAGATGTTTCGCTGTTTTTGCAAATTTTTTTTTATTGAAAAAAATGGATTAAAGATTTTGATTGATTTTTGTGTGAAAAATAAGATTAAGCTCCCCAACGTACTTGAAATGTTGTCTGTAGCATTTTGTGAGTTTGAAAATTTATTAACTTGTACAAGCTCTTCGCAGAAGGCTTAAAACATGTTAATGAAAATGCGAAAACGCTTGAAAATGAAAATGTTGCAGCAGTGAAGAAAATTGTTATCGCTACATCGATTGGCTCATGCTGGAAGGTACGGTTAAAAAGGAATATTACTTTGTCAGTTAATATTTACCAGTGGTGACTGGTATTTTAATGATGAAGATTTGATTCCCAGAGTTGGCCATTCGTGAAGGGACTGTTATGTTGGAACTGTAGATTTCTGACAGAGCTAATGTTACTGTATGGCACATTTTAATTAGAATTGATTTTTCATTAACACGAAAGGGCCCAGAGACTATACTCCTAGAGCCATTGCTGCTCCATGGTTTATTCAGATTGAATCGGGTCTTCAGACGGTAAAATTCTTTGCAGACTTTTACTACTGCAGTTTTCCAAATTCGGATGGTAAAGGCTAACAAAGGCCTCGTATCGCTAACATCTGTCCGACGGATGTTGGTTCCACAAAAAGCGAGAAGAGCCACCGCAGACGAACATCTTGCGGCTCTGTTAGCAAGTCCTATTTCCACCTCCTCACGGTGCCATCTGGATACTTCCTCTGTAAATTAATAACGGAGAAGTGCGGATGGCGAGTTTCCTGCGCCAGAAAACATGATCAGTCAGATGGGCTACGGCCTAGTGAGCCATACTCGTAAAAAAACCAAATCACTCCGAAACAACCACAAGCCTCCGATAAGGATGCATACACTGTTGACGACCCCGGCAAACGTAAAATATAAAAGGACAATGAACTTCGGCTCTGCACGTGGAATGGGAGACCCTTGACTGCTACAATGTAGCAATCCAGGAAGTGCGGTGGGATGGTCCGGGTAAAAGGAGGATGAAAAACTGTGAACTCTACGACGGCGATTGCTATAGAGGGGGAAGACAGCGCTTATTCGGATGTTGTTCGAGGCAGGCTTAGGCAAAAAGTCTTGAGTTTTAAATTCGTAAGCGAGCGCCTCATAACAATCCGCATCAAGGCTAAATTCGGCAACATTAGCCTGATTTGCGCCCACGCTCCGTCAGCGGACAGGGATGACAACAGCAAAGATGACTTCTATGATCTCCTATAAAGAACATACTCGTATGCTCAATGCCCCGCCTACGACATGAAGATCGTTTTAGTAGATTTTAATGCACAGCTGGGAAAAGAAGAAATATTGCCAGAATTATCGGAAAACACAGCCTACACGAACTGACTCAGGCTCGTAGACTTTGCCTCGGGGCGGAACCTCGCTGTAGTGAGTACGTGGTTCCCACACCTCAACATCCATAAAGGGACCTGGCGTTCCCCTGATCAATCAACCGTCAACCAGATTGATCAAATTGCGATTGACGTCAGACACTCCTTCAGTATTCTCGATGAAACGACCGCTAGGATCTTTGCCGACCGAGTCTCTCAAAAACTCTCTAAAAGTTCGACATCGCCTGCTCTGACAATAGAAAAAGACTGAAAACGTTGTCAAAAAGCCATCAAAGAAGCTGCTACTGATGTGCTGGGTTTTACCACACAACCCAGGAAAAACCCGTGGTTTGACGACGAGTGCAGACAGGCCCATGTAGCCAAACAAGACGCCTACAAGGCAATGCTGCTTCGAATAATGAGAGCTGCTCGTGAGCTCTACGAACAGAAAAGGAGGGATGAGAATCGGCTTCTTAGAAAGAAAAAGAAAGAGCATAAGAAGCGCGCGGTCGAGGAGATGGAAAGGTGCTACAGCAGGAATGAAGTCCGAAAGTTTTACCAAAAAGTAAAACATTTATCCAGTGGATATATGTACATTTCGGACTTAAGCCTGTCGGGACGAAATTGGACAACTAGTAGTAGAAATGCAGTCGATGCTAAGAATTTTGAAGAATCATTTCTGCAGACTGTTAAACGGCGACGATGACTTACGAGGGTGGTCCGATAAGTACTTAGCCTACAAGTACAAGTAAAAACAAAAAATTTGGAGAAATGGCGATTTATTTTTCAATATAGTCTCCTTTTAACTCGGTACACTTGAAACAGCGATGCTCCAACTTCTTTAACCCGTCCGAAAAATACGTTTTCTCGAGGTCTGCAAAGTAGGCTTCCGTGGCGGCGTTGACCTCCTCATTCGACTGAAATTTCTGCCCGGCGAGTGACTTTTTCAAGTTTGGAAACAAAAAGGAAGTCGCACGGGGCCAAATCTGGAGAATAGGGTGGATGGGGCAGCAGTTCGTAGCCCAATTCGACCAATTTGGCCGTGGCCAGGGCGGAGTTGTGAACCGGTGCGTTACCATGTTGGGAGAGCAGTTTTTTCTTCGCCAAATGGGACCGTTTTTTCTTCAATTCGGCGTCGAATCGGCCCAATAATTTGGCATAGTACAGCCCTGTGACCGTTTTGCCCTTCTCCAGGTAGTCGATGTGGATCAAACCTTGTGAATCCCAGAAAACGGTGGCCATCACCTTTCCGACCGATGGTATAGTCTTCGCCTTCTTCGGAGCACGTTCGGCGGGTGAAGTCCACTGTTTCGACTGTTCCTTGGTCTCTGGCGTGTACCAGTGGATCATGTTTCGTCGACTGTCACGAAACGACGCGGAAACTCCTTCGGATTGACAGCTTCAAACACTGCTCTGAAGTGGTCTCACGGTTGCGCTTGTTGTCCGGAGTGAACAAACGCGGAACGCATTGCGCCGACAGCTTTCTCATGCCCAAAATTTCATGCAGGATATGACCCACGCGATCTTTCGAAATGCACACTGTCTCAGCTATCTCGCGCACCTTCAATCGGCGGTCTGCCAATACGAGATCGTGGAGTTTTGTCACGTTATCCTCCGTGGTTGCCGTTTTCGGGGCACCTGGACTTAGCTCATCAAAAACCGACATGCGACCATGCGAATCACCGACCGATATTGCTCTTTTTCCATTTTTCTAAAATCCGCGGACACTCCCGCTTCCACACGCGGTCAAAACAAATCTAGGAGTCCGATCCGGCTGAAATTTCGACAGTAGCCGTCTACTAGAATGTATTACACGATAGTAAGTTCTTGCGATACTGGGGTCAACTGGCGGTGAGGCTAAGTACTTATCGGACCACCCTCGTAAATACCACTGTCAGGCAGAATACCCCACTCAATCTGGACGATGATAGACAAGAATTCCGTCCCCCCGATTCTGACGAAGTCAAGGTAGTAATATCGAGCTGCTGGAGCGGACGGACTGCCCGTAGCTGGGGATGTTCTAATAGTAGGACGCATGCAACAGCTTATCTGTAAGATATGGGCGGAAAGCATGCCCGATGAGTGGAATCTCAGTGCCGTTTGCCCGATCTATAAGAAAGGAGACCCCTTTGACTGCGCCAACTATAGAGGGATAAGTCTCCTTAACATCGCCTACAAAATCTTCCCTGCCGTTTCTTGTGAACGCCTGAAATCGTTCGTCAACAACCTGATAGGTCCATATAAGTGCGGTTTCAGGCCAGGGAAGTCCACAGTAGACCAAACCTTCACACTGCGGCAGATCCTGGAAAAGACACAAGAGATGCAGATCGACACTCACCACCTATTCATCGACTTCAAGGCCGCATATGACAGCGTGCATAGATACAAAGCCATGTCTAGTTTTGACATCCCTGCCAAGCTCGTCAGATTGTGTAGGATGACGATGGAGAACTCTCGCTGTTCCATCAAGGTCGGCAACGAACTTACCGAGACCGTCCAAAAAGGGTTTAGGTAAGGCGACGTGCTGACTTAATACTCGAAAAGTTCGTACGAAACTCAAAAGTCTAAACCATAGGCACGATCTTCCAAAAGTCCCTTCAACAGCTGGCTTACGCGGATGATATTGACGTGATTGGTCGAAACCATTGAGCCGTCAATGAGGCGTTTGCTAGCATTGAAGCGGAAGCGGCTAAAATGGGTCTAGCGGCAAATTAAGACAAAACGAAATACATGTTATCATCAAGAAAGGACGCACAATATCGACGTCTCGGACAGAGCTTCACAATGGGCCACATGAACTTCGAGATAGTCAAGAACTTCGTCTATCTCGGCTCCTCAGTAAATAGGTACCGAGATCAAACGCAGAATCACTCTCAGAGAAGCAATTGACTAATAGAACCCTCTCTCGAAAGAAAAAGTTGGCTTTATATAATACTCTCGAATCAAACGGCGCACACAAGTGGAAAAGGACCTCAACCAACTTGGTGTGCGAAATTGGAGAAGGCTGGTAGGAGATCGGGCCGGCTGGAGACGCTTGTTGGTTGAGGCCCAAGCCCACACCGGGTTGTAGCGCCATCAAAAGAAGAAGAAATTTTTTTCCAAATTCAATTTTGATGGTCTCACGACTAATCGAATCTGTAGTGCCCGCGATATCCACATCCGTACCTTGGTTGAAATAAGATAATAAGATAACCCTCCATGTTATTTGGTTAATTGTCAATTTAGCAGGGAAACGCCAGTCCACCTTATAGACATTAAAATATGAGAATCGTGTGCTCCTATCACATCATAAAATTTACTACCTTGAAACCGTCATATTCTTGAACCGTTTTAGTGTCATAGCTGAAATATTGAACGTAGGTTCTGGCTAGGTGTTCATAAAAATTCTTCTCTTCCAAAGTAACAGCTCTTTCATTAAGCGTGTTTAACTCCATTATTGTCCAATTGGTAAATTGTTGTTGGTTTTTTACAGTAAACCATAGCGTAACCGCAGCAAAAGTGGTCTTGTTGAAACTTCATGTCCTCCAGTTCCATGCCATTCAATTGAGGCAATAAAAAGTTTTCATGGCCCGGTAGCTTACGCTACTGCCAGTCTCCGCCTGGACACTTTTGTTTTAGAAGATGTATGGCCGAATAAAATTGTCTGCCCAAAATCCAGAACAAACGATAAGTTTCTCCGGACGTCTACCCTCTCCTGATAATTCATTGATTTGTTCGCTTGTTTGGATAATCATTTCTGTCGTAAATATTTCAACGTCCAGGAATACAATATATCAGACATTTTTATAGTAAATAGTAACAATTTCGACGTATTGTTGAGTGGCGTAGCGTTCATGGTAAAACGGTAGAACCCAAAAGCGACAGCGTCAAACCAATAAAACTGTCAAAAGCTATCTAAAAACCCATTACAAAATTGTTTGTTATTTGAATATAAGTGATCGTGGTGCAATAGTAATCATTATAGACTGTCGAGCGGAAGGTCTGAAGTTCAAGTCTGTCCATAGCCAAGAACAATTTCTTTACAGAAAAAATTGTAGTTAATATGTGAATGAGAAATAATCAAAAAAAAAATGCTGACGGAGGCATAACACTCGTAGTATAAGATCACTTCAAAGTTCATACTCTGCATTTCGAATAAAACACCTTAATGACAGTTATTGTGAACTACAACCAACGCGACAAATTCAGTCGAATCTCTCGAATCCTATTTAAGACAACTACCCCCGGAGAGTAGCGAACGAACATCTTAGACACAAACCATCTGCATCCCGTCCAGGGTGTGTGACAAACGCCATAACTCTTGAACCTGCGCGAACCCTATAAAAAAAAATATTTATCATAAGAGAGATCATGACTCTGACTGACTAACGAGCTCCCATACAATTGGGCTAGGTTGTTACGAGTGGACGAGTCCCATTAGAATATTTCGAAGTCACGTTGCAATGACTTCGGTAAATAACCTGATCTCCGAGGCTTACCGCACCACGAGAGGGTGCGATTTAACGGCTTTGTCACATCAGAGGCATTCCTCTAATTAGATCAACTAATCCTCCGCGCGCACCGCAATTACCAACATGACGTCGGTCTCTGCAAGCCTGAGCGCTTCAGTATTGAAAGGTCGATTTCCCACCGAGAACGAGGGGACGAAAGGATCAGCGCTTTTTGTGGCTAGAGCGAACTTCGTCAGTGGTATATTTTCACAGTTTAACCTTTTCAAGGCAAAGCCTGCTAAACGCTTATAGCGGGTCTTCATTGGTTGGGAAGGTAGGTTTAGCTGGTTTTAAGCATTTTTGCTTAGCATAAGGTAAGTTAAATAAAAATTAATCAATCCGCTAGATCACGTATAGCTTGTCTGGTTCATAGCGACAACCACTTAGTCAGAATTCTAATAGTAAGCTTTCCACCTTTGTAAGCTTTCCATAATCAAAATGTAAGCCTTGATTGCATTCTGACATTGACAGATCATGAAAAGAATTTACAGATGAGTTTGTATTAAAGTACGAAATTGTTATGTCATTATTGAAACAAGATAGCATCAGCTCGCCGGGAGCCAAGCTACGATTCCAGGTCTTCTGTCTGGAATTTTGCAAACTTTTACCTATGAGCTCAGAATCATAGACGGACAGATATATATGATATATGCATACAGACGGATGGACAGACAGGAAAGGCTTTGCATAAGTCTTCCCTACCTCAACCTTGCAGGGTAGAAGACTAAAACCTTGTATATGTTGCCATCAGTAAAAGACGCGAAACGGTGACGGCTTCGGCTATTATAACTTCGAAGTTCTTCTTGGCTCAACAGTGACAAGCAGCAACCACAACAAGTCTGAGATTCAGAAGCAGTGCGCAGAGGTTTCGACATTATTATAAGGGAATGAGAAGGACCTGCTGGAGAGTGGAAAAAAAGATTCAAGCAAGAACTGTATGGGCTGTAGAGCGATATCGACCTAGTCAAACTTATAAGGGTTCAATATCTAAGAACGATGGGCCGTAAAGGGTAATTGGACAGCATTAATACAGCCTAAATAACTTTGATTCTACAAGTAACAGATGACGACCTGCTGGGTGTCCGATGTCGGGCGCCATTCAACCAATTGTTTACGTGGAAACAGCTACTCTTGTCGGCTGGAAAGGTTTCTTTATAGAGACTCAGGTCCACTTACTTACTTTCTTACATCGCCGGAATATCATATAATATTTGCTCAGTTTTTTTTGGAATTTATTTTTACCTTTAAAGGGAGTTGCAACACGAAAATGATGCCAACCTTTGTAAATCAGTGACAACGATATCTTGGAAGGAGCTTCCTAACTTGGGCTTCACAAATGCTTTTCCAAGTCACGTTCTATTTCGAATGAACCGAAAATACTGTCGAAAGTATAGACTAAAGCATCTCTTGCATCAATAGTTCAATCAATTCACTTAAAATCCCTCTACTTAAGGGGAATAAAAGCAATAGCTTACCATAAATTACGCCTACATCGCGATCCCAGCCAACGCGGGTAATAACAGCTGGCATTTACACGCGTTATGAAAGTGTCTATAATTGCCATCAATAAGTTATACGAGTAGGTGCTCCAACCAGAGGATTGCACTCGCCCCGACTGCAACGGTTTAGTAGCTCTAATGTCAGATCGGACTAATGTGTTCCTTTTGACAACTGGAAATTATCCGCTTCGCTCACGAATCATTTAAATCAATTTAACGCGTCGAACATGTTTTTCTTTTTATTGAAATTTATTGACAGCGATGGAACGTCATAAATTGTAAACCTCACCTTACCTGAGTCGAATTTGTTTTCTTCGTTCTTTTTGGCGCGATTTTGCAAAATGAATTGGTCTTGCGACGGTAAATTGCTGCAAATTGTTAAGCGAAAACCAACAATTACGAGGATATAAATCAAAAGTTAACTTCTCGCATGGCGCGCATTGGGTGTCAATAAATAAAAGGAAAACGGTGTGTGATTCCCTCCTATATGTGTGTGACCGGTCTTAGGTAAGTGGATGGATGGACAGGAATTAACACCCAGACAATTGGTGGTGTTGTGGGGGATTGGTGTGAGGTCTTTTCGATGGAGTCGTATGAAGAGGAATGCGTACGTGGAGAGTTACGGCTGTGCACTGACGTGAGCAAGTGCTTCTGCGTCGTGCTCTGTGGGGGGGCAGTCTCGTTCGTGATTTTATATATCAAAATGGTCGGATGTAGGGTATGTGAACGGAATTTGGACGGTAATTGCGATGAATATTTAAATGGCGGGCCATGCTGTTAATCAACCAGGAAGTCAAACGCTCAGTTATATCCATACCTTGTCCCTTAGAGTAAAGTTTTATCACCCATCTGCTTTGTTGCTCAAAGCCCAAAACCTAGATCGTATCAAACCATTTTAATCGAACGTTGAAAAAAAAAACAAGAAAACAGCCCCGGGAGCCGCAATGTCTTCGGATTTCATCCACCCGTGCACACACACCTTTCCAACAACGACAAAAATCCACACCAGACCCGAGCAGATACATGGACCCACCAGGACCATCTCACAGCTCCCCCGCTGTTCGACCAAAGAGACGTGAAAATTGAATGATTAACGATTCGACTTGAAATTATTAACTATTAACACACATGTGGATCTCAAAGGGGTCGTCGTCATCCTCATTCTCATCCGCGTGCTGTCATAACTCTGCCACACGTAGTCATGGCGCAGTCGTCTTGTACGCCAACCAACTCGTTGTGCGCGCTATCGTGATACATCACAATTACACGGCAACTGTGTAATTAGCATCAATTAGTGATAATACCTCCGTGCAAGGCAGGCAGGCGAACCATGCCCGATATCTTTAGAATCGTGAGATGGGGCTTGCCCGCATCGCGATGTGTGGCGTAGGTTCGTGCTTCGACAACTCCCCCCTTGGGGCTGACTTCAATCAATCTCTCTAACGCCTGGTCGTTGGTTCTAGCTGACTGCGTTGGCTTTTCTGGAATTTAATTGAAATTCTCCTCGCGTAATCGTAGCCAAATCGCTACGTACATGGAGCTATATGGCCGATCGGCAGGGATTCCCTTCACTTCGCTCGGGCTAGCCTCGTTATTGTGTGAATCTTGACAGGTTGCGCTGATTTATGACCAGGTGATTGAGGATATTTGTCAGACGAAATGAGGTTTTATTATTGCCATTAATCACACTTTAGACCATTTTCACGCCTTGCGGATGGGCTTATTAATCGAATTTTGCAGCTGACTTGCCATTGCGTGAGCTAAAATTGTTCATTATTTATTGGCAGCACTGGATGGTATGGAAATCGTGGGAGCTCACTTCCTGTCAAATGGAACTCGACTGCCATTTTGTATGTACGACAGTCGCTCTTAATAAGCAATTAGATGTGTGATCGAATCAATCAAGGCACCTTAACACCCGTGGACTCTTGACGAACCTCAATGTGTAGATGAGAACAGAGGAGAAGAAAGCAGCACACGCTTGTGGAAGATTTATGTTCGGGGCTTAATCATCGAGAATTTATGATCTGCTGTCAATTTAATTGATGGATACATTTCCAGAAAAGAGAAGTTTATTTGTTTTGTATGGAGACTCGTATGGGCAACGCGCCACGATCCACAATCCATGGGTGGTTCCGGCCGGGTGTTGTGTTGCAATCAGTTTACGGCGGATTTGTGGAGTGTTTGGTTCTGGAGTGTAAATGATGTGTCAGGTTGGAATCGATTCATTGATGGGATTTTGATGGGTTTTGACAGGGAATCGGAGATTATCGCGACTGTTGCTTGTTGAAAGTTTTTGTTGCGTGGATATTGAATGGAGGCGTCATAAGGCCTGTCACCGGTCAAAGGATTATATTTTTGTTTTTTTTTTGAAGCAGATGAAAGGTGACTGGATGATTGAGTGGGTGTGAGAATTTGATTGAAAAAGCAATTTGTAAGGCAGACACGCATAAAACGGGATAAAGACACACTCGTACAAGAACTCATTAAAAAAAGCAAAAAACAAGGTAAGCATCAACGCTTGGGGTGGAATGAGAATCTCAAAGCAAAATCTGAGTTTCAGTATTTAAAGGCCAAGAAAAATAGCCAAAATTATCATTTTGAATGTCCAATGTTAGGCGCCGATGTTAAAAGTTCCAGTCAATACGATTTGCATTTTAGGTTGGATATTATTCTCCAATTCTAGCTCAACAGCTGTGATCGACGTTAACGCTCATATCACTTTCATATTGATCACTTATTAAAGACTAGGTCTGCCCTTGCATTATTCTATTAAGTTCCTAAGCTATAGGTATATAGTAGATTGTAGCAAATAGCCATTGCTTAGTCAGTAGGGCATTTTTAGATTTAGAGTATTCCCTGCTACTTCCAGTACCACATAGCCATCCATTGCATTATAATGTACCTTGATGCAGTTTTTGTTTAATTTTTTTTTATAAGATCCGCGCAGGTTCAAGAGTTACGCTCTTATGGTGTTTGTCACACAACCAAACAGAAGGTTTGTGTCGAAAATGTTCGTTTACTACTCTCCGGGGGTGGTTGTCCTAGATAGGATGCGAGAGATTTGGATGAATTTGTCGCGTTGGTTATATAGGGTCCGCCAAATAACTTATTTTTTTTTTTGAAAATGCTATAAAAAAACTACTGAATATTTTCTCAAATTTCTTTTTTTATTTGAAAGTACAATCCTTCC
This sequence comes from Merodon equestris, assembly GCA_958301585.1. Taxonomy (NCBI): domain Eukaryota; kingdom Metazoa; phylum Arthropoda; class Insecta; order Diptera; family Syrphidae; genus Merodon; species Merodon equestris. The sequence goes on from OY284416.1 coordinate 114,793,135, forward strand.
GGTTAATAATGGAAAACAATTTCATTCAAATGGCTGCCTCGGCTGGCCATGCAGTAGCCTACACGATCAGTCCAATTTTTAAGCACATTATCGATTGTGTGCAGCTGTATTTCACCCGTAAAGCGTCAATTGTCTCTGGCTTATCGGCGTAACACTTATCTTTGACGGCACCCCACAAATAATAGTCCAACGGTGTCAAATCGCAGCTCCGAGGTGGCCAAACGACATCAGCTCTGCGGCTGATAATGCGATCTTCAAAAACAGGGCGCAAAACATCGAGTGTAGCTTCGGCTGTGTGGCACGTAGCGCCTTCCTGTTGAAACCAAATGTTGCCAATATCCTCCTCTTCAATTTTTGTGAACAAAAATTCGTTCAACATGGCCCGATAACGATCGCCATTGACTGTAACGGCCACCCCTTGCTCATTTTCGAAGAAAAATGGCCCAATTATGCCTCTGGACCAAAATCCGCACCAAACAGTGGCTCATTTTGGGTGCACCGGTTTTTCAATGTATGCGTGCGGGTTTTCTGTGCCCCGAATGCGACAATTTTGCTTGTTTACATACCCGCCAAGATCAAAATGAGCTTCATCTGAAAAGATGATTTTTTTGGAAAAATCAGCATCTTCTGTAAGTCGATCGCAGGCCCACTTAGCGAAGCGTTGTTCAAGCGTATACACAACCATATTCGTTCAGCGGAAGGATAAAACTAATTATCTGTCAAATCAGACATGAGCTAAGTGTTACCATTCACGAAATAAGCACTACTTGAAAAAAAAAACGTTAGATGGCGGACCCTTTAGTTCACAGTAACTTTTTTCCCATGTCATTAAGTTGTTATATTGAAAATGCACACCCAGTGTTTGAATTTTGAAGTGATCTTATACTGCGAGTGTTATGCTTTCGTCAACATTTTTTTTCGATCAATTCTCATTCACAACTAAGTTGTTGCACAATTTTTCCGTATAGAAATTGTGCTTGGCTATGGATGGACTTGAACTACTTGCACCACGACTACCCCCAATAAGGAGAATATACGGGATGGCCGAGCAAGTCGTACTCGAAATCCAGCCAAGCCATTTTGGCATCTGTAAAGGTTCTGCCTTTTGCAAGGCAATCAAATGACAGGATTCCTTTCGAATCCTAAAATACGTTGGCTTTTCCGGTATGCCATCGCTTAGTTTGGCGCTGGACCACCGGCTTCCAACCATTGCTTGGACTGCTGTTTCGTTTCTGGTGTGTAGTGGTGGACCCATGTTTCATCCATGGAGAAAAATCACTGTACAAAATCGGTCGTATGACTATTGAATGGGTCCAAACATTGCTACCAAAATCGCTTGCGCATTTGCTTTTGATCGGCACTCAGCAAATGCGGGACCCATCTCCGCTTCCTTAATTCTTTGTGTTTGGCACTCTTTCTTCCGATATACCCACAGTCTCAGCTGTCTCACTCACCTTCACTCTCCTATCGTCCAACATTTTATCATACACTTTTTCGATGGTTCCGGTCATTGCAGCTTTTGACCGTCCTTCAGGTGGGTCATCTCCAAGGGATATGCGATCGCGTTAAAATTCAGCTGCCCACTTTTTAACAGTTTAAATTGAAGGAGTAGATTCCCCGTAAAATTTTGTCAACTAAGGACGAAAAATTCCAATGAGCTTTGCACTAAGATATACCTTTTCAATTCCGGAAAAACTTGTTTAAACGATTACATAAGGGTGTTCGATGCACTGAGTGTGAGCAAGGAAACAAGATTCATCCAATAGAAATCCAATGAAGGATACCTTTCACCGATACTTCGTTGCGGTCACTGAAAAATAATTTTTCTAGAACACGCTGCAAAAAAAAGGTTAATAGTCTTCTTCTTACCACAGCCCTTGTAGCTATGACAAACTTTGTTGGGTGGAATTCCAAGCTACCAGTGGCCTGTCTTCTCTAGAACCGTTTGGCAGGCTTATCATCTTGAGTTCATGGTAATTGTGACAAATCTTTCTGAATATCACAAGTGCACTAGCCTTTACCATTGGTCGAAGTATAAAGTGTAAGGAAAGTATTTGTGAATATTTTCCTTAACAACTCCTCGCATTTCCGACAGCTTACTGTAACAGACATAACGACATCCGCGTAACATCAGCAAACGAGTGCCGAATATCAATCAAGCAGGATCAGAAGGCGCCTATATATTCCGACTTTCTTTCAAGCGGTCAATAGCCGGGCTATAGGTACGATTTGAATAATCTTCTATCCAGCATTCCTCCTTCCTCAGAAGGGCTAATGCACAGTAGAGACTGAGGCAGAAAAGACTCAAATAATATCTAATCTTAATGGCGGGCTGGGATCATACTGTAGGTAATATCCGTAAACAAGGCACCGATGTCTGGTGACTTTTGGGTGAAAGCGCATCCACGAACTTGGGCAACATAATTCTAGTTTGAAGTTAGCTAGGAAATCTTGAAGGGGCTGCAGAACCTAAACACCACTACATCTCCCACCCATCGAATATTTCTTATAAAAACATATCCTTATACTAACAGAACATCAGAGGATTACGCACCAAAATCTACGCAGTACTCCTTGATTCCCAAAACCTACCCTACAATATACATATTTGCGCTAACTGAAAGAAATTTATGCTCCAGCATTGGAGGCAGCGAGTTATTCACCTCTGATTTCATTCTATTTCGGGCCGACGGACGCGACAACACTGCTGATCCGGATAGTCGCGAAGTTCTCTTAATAATCCACAGCCGCATGATACCTTGCCCTTCAAATCGTCGAATTCCGCTCACTTCAACTTCACTAGTGCCTCAATATTTGACATATTTGACATCGCCGAACCCAAGGACATCTCCAACACCTGTGGCGATCCCAATCTCCCACACCTGAAATGGGTCCAATTCGATGATGACACCCATTATACCAATGCTAACCCCTCCTCAGACACAGAAATCCTTTTCACACATCATTTCTCTGACTCTGGCCGTCTGCAACTCAGTCACATTACCAATAACATGAACAGACAACTCGACCTGATTTTCTCATCTGATGCCGTAAACTGAGTTGTTACACCGAATAACCAGTTTCTCTCTACTTTAGACCCCCTTCATCCACCTCTATCGGTAACTCACTCGAGACCCAATTCACTATTCTTCCCTCTGAAAATACGTACTGTTTCAATTTCCGGAAGGCTGACTTCGCCAAACTAAATAATCTGCTCAACAATGTTAATTTTAAATTTCTCCTTAACCCTAACTCACACATATCCTTAAACGAAACCCTTGCGCTATTTTACTCGAAAATCCGCAGCTGGTATACCAAGGAACTACGCTCTTTGCGCAATAAAGGAATCAAAAATTGGCACGCCTATCCTACACTAAGTTCTACACTAAAGTCCTACACTAAATTTTCACAGCTATGTGAATCACTCTACCTTCGATATCTGAAACGAATACAATCCTCCCTTATCTCTGACCCCAAGTGTTTCTTCCACTTCATTAATACAAAAAGAAAAACCGATAACTACCCCGCTACATTCAAATTTCTCAATAAATCTTCTAACGAACCCGAAATAATCGCCCACTTCTTTGCTAATCTCTTCAGCCAATCATTCACCGACCAGGATCTTCAACCCGATCTATCACTATTATTTTTGATATTTGAAAGACTGCCTCCAGACGTCCCTTGTCTCATTGAACACATAATCCTCTGAAAAAAAAACGCATCCTAAAGGACGACCACTCTCCCGGTCCCGACTGGCTACCTGCTATAGTTTTAAAAAAGTTCGCGAAACATTTTATTTTAGCCCTTACCACTCTATTTCAAAGCTCTAACTCTCAAGGGCTCTTTCCTCAGCTTTTCCAATATGCCTATATCATTCCAGTCCACAAAAAAGGACTTTATGTGTCCAACTATCGTCCCATTGCCAAGCTTTCATGCAACCCAAACTTTTCGAGAGTATAGTTTATGATGCACTATTCTTGCACTGCGAGCCCAAATTTTCTCCTAACCAACATGGGTGCCTAAAATGTTGATCGACAACCACTAATCTAGTCGAGTCTGTTTCACAATATTGGTGTGCACTCGAATCTGGCAAAGAAGTAGACGTTGTTGCCACTGACTTCAGGAAAGCTTTTGACAAAATGTCAATGTTTGACAAATTGTTCTCCTCAAGCTCACTGCCCTCGGTTTCTCTCCCGGTTTTATATCGTGGATCAAATCTTACCTAGAAATAATATAACATATTATAGAAGTTATATAACATTATGCTCAGATCTTCTATCTCTCATACAATTAATGCTACCCCCGATGTCCCATAAGGTAGTCATATCGGCCCATTGATATTTATTCTAACCATTAATGATGTCGACAGCGCTATTTTGAACTCTCAGCCTCCATATGTGCTGATGATATGAAAATATTTAAGCACATATCTTCTCCTGTCGACTCCTGCTCTCTCCAATTGGACCATAACAGGTTCACTACTTGGTGTCAAAAAAACCACCTCGAGCTCAATGTCAGTAAATGCCAAGCCATCACTTACTCCCGCAAGCGCTCTTCCGCACCACCAAGAACCTACATTATTCGTAGTGAAAGCGTTCCCCCTGTCAACTTCTTGGTTGATCTTGGGATCATTTGTGACCGTGAACTCAATTTTCGCCTCCATATCGACAATATTTTCAAACGTGCCCTTGGTTTCGTGAAATGTTGGTCTAAAGAATTCTCGAATCCTTACGTTACGAAATCATTATACATTACTTTCGTTAGGCCCCTTCTCGAATAGGCTAGCCAAGTCTGGTCCCCCTCTTATGAATCCCACACTACGCGTATGTAAGCTACTCAACGTAGGTTTATCCGTTTTGCCCTTTGTGGCCTTCCCCTAATTTACCACCTTATACGGATCGCCTAAAATTAATCAACCTCCAACCCCAACGCGATGTTGCAGATATTCTTTTTATTCATGACTTTCTCAGCGGTAACATTGACCCCTCAACACCAACCCACGTAACCTTCGGCTCATGCCACTTTTCCGTATAAACACTCATCGCACAAATAATGGCTACCACGAATCAATGTCCAGAATGCTGCGCAAAGCTAAGACCAATCTTTTCGACCTTCACCTCAAAAAGTCCACTCTTAGCCATATACCACAACCCTTCACCTCTCCTTAATCGTTTCCACCCTGTCAGCTAGTTAATAAGTTAATTAAGTTATTAATTTTTTTTTTTGTTAAGGCTTGCATTAAGCTAATAAAGTGCCCCTGTTGGGGCGTCAAATCTTAAAACATGTCACTGAGGAAGGTGGACGGATCGATGGATGACCTCTTGATTTTTTTGCTTTGATGAGGTCTCTTGTGTGCATAGTGAAAGTGATCAGGAGGCTGTTAGCATCCATGAGAGTTAGCCAAGCTAATTACAACGTTCCGTTTAGACGGATTCCCAGCAAGTTTACAGAGATCAAATTTTTGGAGCCTATTTTCCCCCACTTTTTCATACATCTTGGCCGACGATAATGAGAGGGAAATTAATTTCCAAAAAAAGGCACTGCACTGGAAATATACACACAGAGGCAATTGTGTGGGTGCCTGCGTCTATGCACCCATATCGGCCAATCCTTTAAACTACCGAACCACTGTAGTATACTCCAAGCTGAACTAACGGCAGGAGTGAAGGAGCGAGCAAGTTGATCGTATTTAACATGGCAAACACTAGCTTCGATCTCTGTCCTTGCTCAATCCACACAGCCTCCACGAGGCCTCTCTCGGTATCCGCCTAGACATCCCTATCACGGAAAACAAATATTGTTACGAAGCAACAACAAGCCTTGGAAACGGAGATACAATGTTGACGACCCATATAATCGAAACAATCTGCGAGTCTGCACTTGGAATGTGCGGTCCCTTAACAGACCAGGTGCAGACAACCAACTGGAAAAAAACCCTCGACTGTTACAAAGCAGATATAACCGTACTCCAAGAAATGTGATGGGATGGACCAGACAAAAAAGCTTACGGAAGAAAAAGATGATCGGTTCAAGGATGACTTCTATGATCACCAGGACTGATCGAACGCCCAACGCCCAAGTTATAACACCAAAATTGTACTAAGAGACTTTAACGCAAAACTGGGCAAAGAGGACATATTTGAGTCGATCATAGGAAAACATAACCTGCACAACACCACTTCCCACAACGGATTCAGGCTAATTCACTTCCTAGCAGGGCGTAATTCCCACATCTCAACATCCACAAAGGAACCTGGCGGTCACCAGATCAGTCGACCATCAACCAGACTGATCACGTCGCGATCGACGCCAGACACTCCTCCAGCATCCTAGATGTACGAACCTCCCGAGAAGCCAACATCGACTCGGATCACTACCTTGATGTAGCCAAGGTACGAGTGAGGATATCAAGGATGCTACGGAGTCGAGCAAGACAACAAGAGTCGGAAAGCTACAATGGCAGGAGACCACTAGGATCTACGCCGATCGAGTTTCCCTCGACCTCAATTTTAATCCACAGAACAGCTCGTGAGCTCCACGAGCAGAAAATGAGAGAGAAACACATACTTTTAAGGAAGAAAACAAAAGAGCATGAAAAGCGTGAGATCGAGGAGATGGAGAGATACTACCACAGGGATGACGCTCGCAAGTTTTACGAAAAAGTAAAACGAGCATGCCAGGGATATAAAGCCAGAGCAGAAGCCTGTAGGGATGAAGACAGACAACTAGTAGTAGAGTCACAGTCGATGCTGAGAATTTTGAAAACATCACTTCTGTAGACTGTATAACGGTGATGATAGACCTGATACCAGCGTCAGGCAGAATGATTCATTTGCAACAACGAAGATACATCTGAACTAGATGAGATTAAGCTTGTTATCTCGAAGCTTAAAACTAACAAAGTCGCGGGCACAGACGGCCTGATTGTTGAGCTATTTAAAGCGCCTGGGCCAGGTAAATCCACAATAGACCAGATTTGCACACTGCGGCAGATCTTGGAGAAGGCCCAAGAATCGATACGCACCATCCTTTTGTCGATTTTAAAGCCGCATATGACAGTGTGCATAGGGACAAGCTTTACTGAGCCATGTCTAGTTTTAACATTAAACAGCCAAACTCGCCCGATTGTGCAGGATGACAATGGAGAATTCTCGTTGCACCATCAATTTCGTTAGCCGAGAATTAACCGAGACTTTCAATGTTAAAAAAGGATTTAGGCAAGGTGACGTACTGTCATGTAACTTCTTCAACATCGTGCTTGAAAACATCATACGAGACTCACTGGCCAACACAAGGGGTACGATTTATTTCGAGTCTGAGCAATTACCTACGTTTGCGGATGACATTGACGTAATTGGGCGAGCACAGCGAGACGTCAATGAAGTGTTCAAAAGCATTAAAGCAGAAGCGGGTAAAATTAGTCTTTCGGTAAACGAGGGTAAAACCAAAAATATGCTGTCATCCAAAAAAGAAGCACAACACCGACATCTTGGCTAGAACGTCACAATACGTCTACCTTGACTAACTAGTAACCAGCGACATCAACACCAGCGCTAAGATCAAACCTTGAATTACTCTTGCCAACCGCTGCCACTTTGGGCTTAAGAGGCATTTGAGAAGTATAGCCCTCTTCCGAAAAACCAAGGTAGAACCACCTAACAGGGACCCGGACCTGGACCTGGACCTTAACGAAAACGGATGAAGATGCCCTCGGTCGCTTCGAGAGGAAAGTTCTGCGTTCAATCTATGGTCCCATTTATATAAACGGAGAGTGGAGGAGAAGATACAACGACGAACTGTACGGACTGTACAGCGTCATCGGCCTAGTATGACGTCTCCGGATCCAACGTCTAAAATAGGATGTAGTGCGAATGGACAGCAAAGCTCCGGCTCGAAGAGTCTTCGAATCCAATCCTGGGAGGCGACGCAGCAGAGAACGGCCGAATCTAAGGTGGTGTACACAGATGGAGGGGGACCTTAACCAACTGGGAGTGGAAACAACGTGCCAGCTGGAGACGCTTGTTGGTTGAGGCCCAGCTTCACATCGGACTGTGGCTCCATCTAAAAAGAAGAAGAAGAACTAACGGCAATTCGTTAGACCGCCCACTGACTGTCTGTGATATCAATGAACAATGGAAGGACATCGTCACCTACACTGAATCACCAATCATAAGATCAAAATTTGCCAGGCCCTGCCGCACGTCTCTAAATGAGATATCAAGCAGATGTCCTGTAACGTTGTGCTGGGTACTTGAACATAGCAATATACCAGGTTACTGTGAAGCAGACGAACTAGCCAAAGTAGGCTCCACAGTGGAGCTCTCGACTGTTAAAGCGAAGATCCACCCACCAACTGAAAATCTCGAAAAATGCACTGCAACAGGCAAATGAGAGACAAACCTGGCCCAAGTATTGTCAACGTAAGACCACAAACCTGAATTCGCAGCCAATATACTCGTATAAGCAGCCTAATCGTAGTCCTAAAAGAACATTGCGCTTTAAGAAAACATGCCGCAAGAATGTGCCATATAACGACTACTGAAGCAGGTGTCATGATGAGGAAGAGGAAGAATCTCCATCTCATATCCTATATACGAGTAATTGCCCAGCCCCAGCCTACTCAAGAAGACGATTTCTGGGAAAATACTTCTTTAATGAACCAAAGGATCTATCCGAAACGGAGATCAACAAACTATGGAATGTTATTCAACACTCAAAATGGTTAAAAGAGTAGCGGCGAGCAGGTCGACTCGAGTGGTAGCACAATGGGCCGATCTTAGTCTAAGTGATTCCCACCGCTTTACGGAGCGAAGCCACATAACCTAACCTAACTTAACATAATGTCATTAAAGAAATCCAACGTCGTTAAAACGCATGAGAGAGGTGGCCCATTAACCGGACCATTTTTCAAGATTATCCCTTTTAATTGCCCATATATAACCTGTTTCTGGCCAAAAATAGTCTCCCAACATGGCATAATAGCAACCTCGATTGACCTTAATATGACGATCATTTTCATAAACGAAAACAACACGGCCCAGTCACCTCCGGCGTGAAATCCACACCACAAGATGACTTGTAATGACGCAATGGCGTATTTTGATGCTGTCTTATAATGAGCTCCATCGCTGAAGTTTTGAATTTTCTTCAAGTTTTTAAAGTGGGAGAAGTTTTAGGACGCGATCAAGAGGCCTTAGATCTTGAGTTGATTTGATCTAACAACGGCGTAGGTCAAAATCTGCGTAGACCAAAATGCGCCACAATGTAAACTGAGAGATTTCCAATTCCTGCGAACGTCTTGGACTGATTTAGCTCATTTTGAATTGAAGCCCTTACATCTGCAATCTGATCGGTCTTTCGACCAGTGCGTTGTCTCACTGACAAGGAAACATTCTATAGTGAAAATATTGAGATTATTCGAGATTATTCACTATAGCATCGCGCAGCAGGATCGGATAATTTTGACGACCAGAAATTGGAAAAGGCGCTCTTAAAGCTGCAACCAACGGCTTAGAATTTAGGTAGGCATTTTTAATAACCTTGGAAAGTCACTATTTCATGAATTTCACTTAAAAAAAAATTGTAATCTTGGTTAATATTTTGGCATTAACAGATTCCAAACAATGTTCAAAGATAGGCTTGTATCAAAACACAAAAGTGTTATGTCCTAATTGAAAAATCCTGTTCTCTATGTATGTTTATGTTAAGAAAAAAATTCAATCATAATTTGTGTCGAATATGAGAGTAAACATATACGTCAGGACGAATTTTCCGAGAGCCAACAGCCTTTCAGCACCGCTTTTTTCATCAAAGTGTCCAAAGTGGTCCAAGTGACAGTAGGAAAAGGTGGCTAAGAGCTATGGTTCTCCTACGATAAGATAGAAATCAGGCAATGGCTGTGTCTCCAAGCTCACACAGTCGGGACTTTTTGGTTCACAGGCTAGCTTTTTCGCGGTACTACAACATTTTATAGATGAGGTTTAAATGGAGCTACTAACACATGGTTAGGTCGGGTCTTGTAGACTAGAGATGGTGAAGTATGAACCATGTGTGGGCCAACGGTGGCTTTTACAACTTCTACGGTGATATTGATTTGATTTTGGTGGGGGCAATACACCCATTGAGACGATTGAGACGGAGTTTTAGACAAGGAGTGCTGATGTTGAAGTCGAAACAGTTTTTCGCAATAACATTCCGCAGCATACAGGAGAGAGGTTCATTGGACCCATAGGAGGTATGAGAGGTGGGTAGATAGAAGAGACGTGGATCCTAGTGTAATATTAGTGTTGGAAAAGATAGAGTTGTATAGGCTCACGTACCTGAGAGGAATCGATGGATGAAAAGGATGTCGGAAGTCGGATATACTTCTTCGCTCTTCCAGCGAGTTCAAATTAATAAGTTTTAGGCCGTCTTGATAGGGAGGTGGGATCAGATGATTGTCCCAGGGTAAACCACGAAGAGCAAAACGGAGAAAAAAACGTTGGATACTCTCGATTCTAGAAATGTGTGTATGATGGTAAGAGACCACACTTGAGCGTCGTGTTCGAGAATAGAGCGAATGAAGGTTATGTAGAGAGACCGAGTGACGTAGGGATTGGAAAACTCTTTAGTTCCAAAAAGCCGAGTGCGAATTGACCTTAAGAATTATATAGCTGATATATGCAAGGAAATTGAGTTCCTGGTCGCATAATACGCCAAGATCGCGGATCACCTGAACGGTAGAAAGAGCTCGATTATGAAGAAAGAAGAGGCGGGGAGGAGGTTTGATACGTTTGCGGGAGAAAGTAATAGATTGACTCTTGGAAATGTTAGGGTCTAGGCAGTTCTTGGAGTACCAGGTGGAAAAACTATTGAGGTTCGATTGAATAAGGGAAGAGTCATGTTCGGAGGACATGATCTTGAAGATCTTAGCGTCGACGTTTGATAACCATTTCAACATCGTTAATAATAAGGATAAAAAGAAACGGACCTAAACGACAGTCTTGGGGGACACCGGAGGAAGCAAGGAAAGGTTTAGAGAGGGCAGATCTAAAACGAACGCTGTAGCAGCGATTTTCCAGTTAATAAGAAGGGCTCAAAGCCAAGGGAAGACACTTTGAAGAGTATTAATCTGTGTGAAATATACTGAAGTCGGTTGAGATAACATTGACTTCCTTGCCATTTTCTAAGGCTGAAAGGGTGAAGGATACCTTTAAGGAATCTATGTTGTCTAGGGGAGATTAAAGACTTGAATTGACTAAAATTATCATACAAAATATTTTGCAGATTTTGGGTATATGAGACAGTTTGGCATTGGGACGGGAGTTGTTAATATCATTATTCGGACCCTTCTTGTGGATAGGTGACATAAAAGAGGTTTTCCATGTCCGTGGTAATTCACCTTGAGAAAGGGGTAGGCTGAAGACTTTTGAGAGAGGTAGAGAAAGGGAGGAGGAACTTTTTTTTTTTAAATAAAGCAGGGAGACCGTCGGGGCCAGGAGTGAATTCATGATTAAGTTGCTTTAATCTTTTTTTCGATGATATCGGGGTCGACACTACGAGGGAGAAATGGTCCGAAGGAGAAGCTTGGTAAATAGTTGAAATAAGTAGGATCGGGTGCAAAGGAATCATGAATGAAAAATTGATTGAAAAAGGTGGCAAAAAGGTTGGCGATGTTATAAGGATCATTGGAAGTTTCATCATTGAATGAGAAAGAGTTTGGGTAGCCATCAGAATTCCTTTTGTAATTAACAAACTAAAAGAAGGACTTGGGATCATTTATAAGGTTGGTTTGCATCTCGACTAAGTAGTGCTGATAAAACGAGTTATAAAGCTCTATAAAATGCAGGTAAGTGCCGGAATAGTTAGAGAAGTCATTTGGGGATTGAGTACGAAGGAAAGTTGTTCAGAGCTTGGTCCGTTTGTTTCTTAAGCCTCAAGCATGCGATCATGCCAAGGTGGGGTGGTGGAGGAGGTTTTGTGTCGAGAAAAGGGTACGTAAAGGAGAGTTGTTGTTTGCCCATGTAATTAAAATGCCGCTGACTCGGTTAAGGCTTGAATCAGCTAGGCGATCGGAGAAGAGCTATTCCTTGACTGCAGTGGGATTAGAGGCAATGTAAAACGATTGATCGTCTGAAGAGATCGATTTAAGATGAGGAAGGTTGAAGTCACCGAAAACTAGGACCTCGTCTTGGGGATCCCGTAAATCAACTACATAAATTATCGATTGTATCAATGTCCAACTTATATGGCTCAATAGGTTGTGATGGCAAAATGTAAAAGCAGATGTCGTAGCGCGATTTCTGGGGTAGTACAAGCAAGGTCGAGACACAGCGAAGATGAAGTTGCTATGAGGTATGGGCAACGATAAGCGATAAGGTTTGAACAGTTCAAGGTTGATTATACTGGGGATTAAGCCATGTGTAAGGACTGCCTGAGTCTTAGACTGCAGACCTCTTATGTTCTGATAATAAAAAGTAAGAAGGAACTTTTCGGGGACCTTTAGAAACGAAAAAACCTATCATGATCAGCTTTGCTACGTTGAAGTTGCGATGTTTTTTGAGTGTATATATTGTCTGTATGTATCAAGATCGTTTGACACTTTTTTGGGTGAAATATTGAAAAACTCGTGAAATTGAATGAAAAGGTGCTTGTGGGTAGTGAAGTCGGTGAGGAGACCTTCACGTTGAATTGAGGCAATTACTCTAGTGTTTGTTTTACCTCCATAGCAAACCGAGTCTGATTTGTCATAAAGATAAGCCAAAAAGAGACGAATGTTCTCATAGATCTTTTTATCTCTTTACCTGGAGAGAGCGTATCGACATTCGTTGGAGTCAATAGTTTTCTGGGTAAGTTTGACTGATGGTGGCAGTAGGCGATCAATGAACGATTAGGAGGGGACAGATGTTGACGAAATTGGTTTGTAGATGGTCGGAGAGATGAGAAACTGACTGTAGCTGAGGTATTAGAGAGGGCGGGTGCTAAGGGATTAAGGACGTGGAGCTTCGAAATTTGGGATACTTGGCTCCGGACTTAAGGTCGAAATTTGGAAATGAGATTGGATTCGGGTCGTGTGCTAGGGTTGGAGGTGATAAGGTTGTATATGTGGAAGAACTAATTGAGTTCATATTAAAACTGATCTGTTGGCTTTGTGGTTTTGGTGGAATTGAGGGAGAAGGCATATATAGGAATTCATGGGCGGGTAAAAACTGGAAAGAGTTTGGTTTTGAAGCTCCAGTTATCGTGGGGATTAAACGGGGGTTTAGAATGATTTTTACTGTTATTAGAAACAGACTTATTATTCTTATTACTAGGTTTAGGTTTAGTGGTAGATTTAGGGTGCTAATCACTCTTTTCATTCCGTTTGGTAAATGTAGTTCTACCGAGAGTAAGTGGGCGTCCATTGGAATTGAGAAATACCCAAGCTTATTTGGTTGCAATGGAGAGCTTTAGTTTCTTTGGTCCGAGATGATGAAACATTTGGCAGCTGAGTAATGGGATTTCGAAGTGCTTCGTAAATTTGTGTTCCATTGTTCCTTGGCGATGGGCTCCTGTCCTTCAACCAAAAAAGTAGTAATATCCTCCACGCTACTTTGAGGCTTTTAGAGGCGCTGAATCCATTCTCGTAAGCTCCATGTTTGGCCAAAGCGTTCGATACTGATTTCCACGGCTGATTCTTCTACTTCAGGGAGACATCGTATCGCTCTCGGGACCAGTTGCTCTTGAAGTCATGATAAAAAGTTCTTCTAAAGAATATTTCAAAGGCCGAAGAAGAAGTCGACATGACAACTTTCCATGCGATCTTCGTTTAGGACGAGATTTATGAATTACATAACGACATTGATACCTTACCGAATGGATTCCACAGTTCCCGCCCGGAAAGGTTTTTGAATTCCAAGCCCGAGGGGCAGAATTGGAAATCGGCACTAAACGTAGCCATAGCTAGTCACAAATCGTATGGTCGGAGTAACGATTGATTGAAATCCAAGATTAATTCTTACACTAAGGGATCCTCTTCATCAACTCATCAACCATAACAATTGTGTTTGCCATGGCGCCTGTCCATCATTCCCTTTTCCTTTATAAATAATAAAAAAAAAAAAAAAAAAAAAGCGCAGGGCGCCATCGATATTTCCAGCCCGCCCGGCATTTAAAATTTGTCAACCATTAACCCTTTTGTCTACCAAGATGACAGCCCGCTAGCCCGACACCGTAGCTTGTCATAATACCCTCACAGATGGGAGTCAACAAATAGGCGATCATAAAAAAAAAATAATAATCGAAACCAATAAACGATGGAAACGAGTCGATCTTTATCTAGTATACCGGCAAACGAGTCTAGGATTTATCACTGACACGCCATGTGGTAGTACGCAGCAACGGAGACGACACCTGAGACATTCAACCGATCACCGACGAGTGAATCCACTCCGATCCGGGTTGCGAACAGCTTTAAACTCACAAGCGAATATACTGCGAGTATTGGCCAAGCGGGATATTTGTGGCCTTATTAATGTGACCATTTGTGGGATAGTGTCAGCTGGAGCAGAAGTTGAAATGACAACGATAATCTGGTGACCATTTCCCCCATAATTCATTAGAAGTCGGTATGTGTCCGGGGATAGTATCTCATATCACGGTAGTGCAAGTGGATGAGAAGTGTCTGTACTTACGGGTGCCCGATGCGTGGACGACAACGACGTGGTGTAATGTGGCACAACATCACGAATGAATGTCCTGGTAATTTGTCGCTCTCCGCAGTCGTGTTTGTGTGTCGAGGTACGGACCTCCAGGTGGATGACGAAGAGAGTTGTTGTTCCTTCGTCTCCTATCTGGTCAGATCGGATACGCGCATGTGGGGTGGAATGGAGTGAAAGATGAGATTTGTATCGGGATGTATCGCGAGATAATCTGTGGACTCTGGAAAAAAGTATTATATCTGTGGAGAGGTATTAAGAAAACGATTACTTCGTGGAACATTTGGAGTGAGGTGGCCTGTTGTGAGTGTTGTCATAACATGAGAGCAGCAGTATGCAGACAAGCACTTTTGTTTTTGTCTTTTGGTGACGATTTGAACATCGCGTCGAACAAACGAGGATACACGCCTGCTGTTCCAATCACCACCGCACAAGACGTGGAAGAAGATATTTCTCGCCACGTTGGATGGTTAGGTCGAAAATATACCTCGCGATCGGCTAATCCGTACCCGACTCTACTACGAGACGGTTATGCCCTCTTGTGAAAGTTCGGTCGCGTAGTGAAGCACCAGGGACGTACAATGCCATGGGAATCAGCAGCAGCGTTTAATAAATATACATGCAAAAATGTTTCGCGATAACAATTTGTCTACCGATTGTTAAGCTTTCCCGGCATACCTTCCCGATCGAATGGTACGCGCTAACACATAGGATCGATGAAACACGATCGTACTATGCGCCCAATGGTCCGCTGTTGCGTACGCAATGGCATAAACGCATGCCATACGGCTGGAATGAATGTGAGGCGAAGCGATACTCTTTTGGTGGCTCATTTTAGGGATATGGCGTCGCACATGACACTTCATTGGCACATCGTAAATTATTTATTTATTGTCCGTGGAGTACGTCGTGTCTGGCCATGCTATCAGGATGGGGGAGCCCGAGTAGCGAGACCCGCGTTTCGCCCGCGTTTCTTGTCATTTTTTTTTCTTGTCGTTTTTTTGGTTTGTGAAACAGGATACCCGAGATGGTCATAAATTCTCATCGAATTAAAAATAAGAATGAAAAGGAAAAGAAAGGAGATAATCGCATCGACTTGGAAGTTTATGGACAGACGTCGAATAAACAATAAATCCGTAGAAATCGTAAACAATTAAAAGATGTATCTGCGGGATAGGATCGGGCTGAAATTGATTGTTTGAAATTTCATGAGAAATCTATGGAATGATTGATTCGGATAGGTTAATGAGACGAGGCAACACAATCATGAGATGAAGCATTGTTTGTTTAACGAGTCGAATAATAACGAATGCATTCAGTAATTTTTCCAGCGCAGATAGTGATAGTTACTCGTGTAGTATGCATGAATCGCCACAAGGTATTCAATAATTTTCCGGGTTTGATGGATCGTGGTAGATATTTTCCTATGCAGACATTGGCATTTACCATGCACTATTGGTGTTCAAAAAGTAACAGGAATTGTATAATGGTGCGGATTGAAACAAGTAGATGACAGTTGGAGTGAGCAATGTCTGGAAAATACGGTAGTTATCCAGTAAGCTTTAATCAAAATAAGCGACAGGTTGCATTCGACAGGTATCATTATTTGTAACCAAAACGTGAGTCACTAATAAAAGGCCGTTAGAAGTTCATAGGCCTCTCCAGTCTGCACGGTCTTTAGCCACTTGAGGTCCCTTTTCACTAGTTACTTAAATGTGGTGGCTGGTATCGAATGTTCTTCGGGCCGGCAGTGGTGTTCATTTGCTCTTCATGGCCCATCGACCTTAGACATTGAATCAGTATACGTTTGAGTAAGGCGATGTCACTTTACAGACAGAACAATTGTACCTTCTCTTCCGTAATAGCAAACAGGACAAGAGATTGTATTTAGAATCTTTCTATCGAATCGCCAAACGTCCTCTTTATCCCTTTTTGATTCTATAAAAGCCCCTAGAGAAGGACAGGGATGATGCTTTGTAAGTGTTTTGGATTTCTATATTTAATTATACCAAACTACACAAATAATAATTGTATTATACTTTTATACACAATACAGTTATACAGATAGATTCAAGTATAATGATCAAATTGCAATAGGCCAATTGATCTTGCAATCTCGCCCATTTCGATGTCAACCATGGAGGCGAGCGGTCATTTGTAAGTTCGGCAACAAATGTTGTTGATGTTTTTGATCTCACTAGTTTCATCACTTCATTAACTTCATCTTCGCCATGTCTCGACCTTGTTTCTATTAAGATTGTACTCATACTACCCCGGAAATCGCTCTACGTCATCTGCTTTTACATTTTGCCATCACAATCTATTGAAACATATAAGTTCGCCATTGATACAATCGACAATATAATTGATTTACAGGAGCCCGAAGACGAAGTTCTAGTTTTCGGTGACTTCAACCTTCCTCATCTTAAATGGATCTCTTCAGACGACCAATCGTTTTACATTGCCTCTAATCCCACTGCAGCCAAAGAAGATAGATAGATAGATAGATATTTATTTCTTGCATAGTATAACAGTGTTCTACAATAGTGTTTTCATTTTCATTGGCTTGTATAGAGATATGGTTTTAATAAACCTTACTGCTAAAAATACAATCGGTGTGTGGATTAGGATATGCAGTACATATATAATATTTTAAATGTGGAGTTGGAGGAAAACTATGGAAAAAACCTCCATTTAATAATGAGAACAAAACAACAAAAGCAAAAGCACAATAATTGCAAATATCACAGATGTTAAGTTGGAGATAGATAAATATATATGTATGTACATATAGAGAAAAAAAAAATAAACAATTAGTAGGTAAGTTAATAGATGATGGATAATATTATATAAATAAATAAATAAATAAATAAATAAATAAAAATAAATAAATAAATTAATTAATAAAAATAAATAAATAAATAAATAGTAAATAAATAAATAAATAAATAAATAGTAATAACTGAATAAGTAAATAAGACAGAAGAAGTTATAACAGCCGTAAATCTCTAATAAGTGGGTTATCTACATCAGAACATCTGGACAGGAATTTTTCATTGAGATTTTCGATTCTTCTACCAATCTGGATAACACCCGCTCTTTCATGCAGTGTAAGGGTTGGGTAATCTCGTGGTAGGTTAAGCATCATTTTTAATAGTTTATTTTGAGCAACTTGAAGGCGTTTAATGTGGGTTTTCGCGCAGTTACACCAAACTGGAGACCCGTAAGTCATCAGTGCTTGAAAAATAACCTTAAAAATAATTATTTTGTTCTTTTTGTTAAGATGTGATTTGCGGTTGATGAGAGGGTAGAGCATTTTTATAAAGACATCAATCTTTGCTATAGTCTGTTGGATGTGATGTCCGAAGGTCAATTTCTGGTCTAAGTACACTCCTAGGTACTTAACAGAACTGACCCACGGGATATTGATGTTTTCTAGGTTTAAATTTCTAGAAGGCAAGAAATAGCTTAGTCTTCTTCTCGTGAAGAAAATAGCTGTGCACTTGTCAACATTAATTTTTATTTTCCAATGCTTATAATATTCAAAGAAAGATTGAATCCCAATTTGAAGGTTATTTTTTATTGTTGAACCATAGATGTGGGAAGAGTATAAGGCCAAATCATCTGCGTAGAGTGCAATCTCACAGCTGGGAACGTTGGGTATATCAGGTAGAAAAATGTTAAAGAGAACTGGGGCCAGGACTGAACCTTGTGGAACTCCGGCTGGGACTGTTTTTGTTGAAGAGTATGCTCCATGAAGATTGACTTTAAAGGATCGATTCAATAAATAGCTTTGTAGGATTTTTATAAGATACCTAGGAAAATTAAATTTAATCAATTTATATATTAGGCCATTGTGCCACACTGAATCAAAAGCCTTTTCAATGTCCAGGACAACTAAGCCAGTTGACTTTTTGAGGCTAAGCTGTCGCTTAACAGTCCTACAAATCCGAAGTATTTGATGCGAAGTGCTGTGATTTTTCCTGAAACCGAATTGTTCAACAGGAAGAATGTTAGTGGCACTAAGAAAGGCATCAATCTTGATTTTTATGACTTTTTCGAAGATTTTGCTAAAGGCATTTAAAAGGCTGATGGGTCTGTAACTGTTTGGGTTGGACGGATTTTTCCCGGGTTTTAATAGAGGTACTACCTTGGCTTTCTTCCATTTAACTGGGAAATACAAAGTTTTTAGACAAGCATTAATTATAAATGTTAAATATATCAAGGCACTTATTGGCAACTGCTTTATCACTTGATTACTTATGCGGTCCAGGCCAGGAGACTTATGATTTTTTAGTTCCGAAACTATGAATTGTATATCCTCAATAGTAGTCAGTTGAGGTCACCTCCTATAACAACATTATCACAGCTTAATAGTCTTCTAAGGTCGTTTTTCAAGCATTCAATTTTATGTGCATTACGTGATCCTCCAGGGAAATATACAGAAAAAAATTTGAGGCAAGTATTATTACTTAATTTGATTTCGACACCAATGTTTTCTAGTACTAGAGTGGACATCATTGGCAACGCAGAATGAACAATACTATTTTTGACGAGGATGGCAACACCACCGCCTCTGCTATTACGATCACAACGATAACAAGAATAGTTGGTACACTGAAAACTAATATTACTATGTAGACCTGTTTCACATATAAGACAGATATCAATATCCAGATTGGAGAGAAAATTAAAAAACTCAAAGCTCTTGTTGCGAATGCCTCTTGCATTCCAACATACAAGTTTGAGATGAGACTGAGTATTACTTGACATTATTATAGTTTCGTCGGTAGATGTCTATTCTCTGATCGCCTAGCTGATTCCAGCCTTAACCAAATCCGCGGCATTTTAAATTACATGGGCAGACAATTCGACCTCATTTTCACAAGTGGCCCCTTTAACACCTCAGTTTCAGCTTGTCCGCTGTCCCTATCAACCGTCGACAACTACACAACACCCCCTCCCCCTCCCTCTCACAAGTCCCCTATACAGAGCTCTCCCCTCACTGTTCAAATGTCTCACGATTTCCACAAAGCCAACTTCCGTCAAATCAATGAATATCTCAATAGTGCCCCTTTTAATTTCAACAACCTTACCGCAAATTATGCAATATCTATATTATACAAAGAAATATTTAGTTCTATCTCCCTTTACGTACCCTTTTCTCAGAAAGCTTCCTCCACCTCCCTACCTTCGTATAATCGCAGACTCCGTTCTTTGAGAAACAAACGGAACAAGCTCTAGATAACTTTCCTTCGTATTCAATCCCCAAATGACTTCTCTAACTATTTCGGTACTTACCTGCATTTTGTAGAGCTTTATAGCTCTCTTTATCAGCACTACCAACCTTATAAATGATCTTCTTCTTTTAGTTTGTTAGCTACAAAAGCAAATCTGATGGCTACTCAAACTCTCTCTCCTTCAATGATGAAACTTCCAATGATCCTCATAACATCGCCAACCTTTTCGCCACTTCTTCAATCAATCTTTCAACCATGATTCCTTTGCATCCGATCCTACTTATTTCAACTATTTACCAAACTTCTCCTTTGGACCATTTCTCCCTCGTAATGTCGACCCCGACACCATCGAAGAAAGATTAAAGCAACTTAATGATGAATTCACCCCTGGCCTCGACGGCCTCTCTGCTATATTTTTAAAAAAATGTTCCTTCTCTGGAATAATCACTCCATTTGGAGTGACCGTTTGACCTAGGTTGTAAAAGGAAGTTATTGAGATGATTAGATCCAGCCTGTGAAGTGGACAAATATATCATTTTAGTAAGACTCATGGTAAAGGCTAACAATGGCCTCGTAGTCGATGTTATCTCAACTGACTTCAGTAAGGCCTTTGATAAAATTTCACACAGATTAATACTCTTCAAACTGTCTTCCCTTGGCTTTGAAGCCACCTTATTGAAGTGGATATCCACTTACCTGAAAAATCGCTACTACATTTTAGATCTGCCCTCTCTAATTCCTTCCGTGCTTTCTCCGGTGTTCCCCAAGGCAGTTATTTAGGTCCGCTTCTTTTTATCCTTACCATTAACGATATTGAAATGGTAATCAAACATTCCCACATCTCTCTATATGCCGAGTTCTTTAAGATCATTTCTTCAGAACATGACTCTTCCCTTATTCAATCGGTCCTAAACCACTTTTCCACCTGGTGGTCCAAGAACTGCCTCGACCTTAACATTTCCAAGTGTCAATCTATTACTTTCTCCCGTAACAAACCTCCTCCTCGCCTCTACTTTCTTCATAATCAACCCCTTTGTATCGTTCACGTGATCCGTAATCTTGGTGTATTATGCGACCAGGAACTCATATCAGCGATATAATTCTTAAGGCCAATTCTGCACTCGGCTTCGTGAAACGATGGTCTAAAGAGTTTTCCAATCCCTACGTCATAACCGGTCTCTCTACATAACCTTTGTTCGCCCTACTCTCGAATACGCCTCTCAAGTGTGGTCTCCTTACTATCATTCACACATTTCCAGAATCGAGAGTATTCAATGTCGTTTTCTCCGTCTTGCTCTTCGTGGCTTACCCTGGGAGAATCCTCCGATCCTACCTCCCTATCAAGACCGCCTTCAACTTATTAATTTGAACTCGCTGGAAGAACGAAGAAGAATAACCGACATCCTTTTCATCCATCGACTCCTCTCAGGTACCATCGACTGCGCGACTCTTTTTTAACACTATAACACGAAAACCACGTCTCTTCTATGTACATATGTATGTACCCACCTCTCGTACCTCCTATGGCTCCAATGAACCTATCACCCGTATGTTAATACGAAAAACTGTTTCGACTTTAACATCACCACTCCTTGTCGAATTTAATTCGCCATTTGGTAGTGTCGGACACAAACTACGTAGAAGCTTGGGAACGATTAGAAAAGCGGTACGATCGGTCAAACATCGTGTAATCCCACATTGAGGAATTTTTATCTCTTCCTAAAATGACTTCGAATAGTGTGTTTTTACTCAGAAAAATTTCGGGTGGCGCAGATGAGACTGTTCGAGCTTTGAAGGCGTTAAAGGCAACAGGTCGCGATCCATGGGTGATTTTTTTAATTCTTCATAAGCTTGATCAAGAGAGTAGGGAAGCATGGGCAAAAGAAGTAGGCGCGTGGGATAATTGCACTATTCAGGAGCTTTTAGACTTTCCCCAACTTCGTTGCGATGCTTTAGAATCGTGTCAGTCGCAAAATCGGTCGCTACATTCGCGTGGTAAAAATTCTACCATTATCGCCCGCGTGGTTGAAGCTCAAACTGATAGTCTATGTTGTCCAATGTGCAAAGGTGAACACCTATTAGGTCAGTGTACGAAATTCCTTTCACTAAATTCCGATTCGCGCCGTGCGTTTGTTAAGGACACTTCCCTCTGCTTTTACTGCTTGAGGGCAGGACACCCATCGAGTAAATGTCGCTCCACATTCCGTTGTCGTACGTGTAAATCCCGACATCATTCGTTAGTTTATTCGGACGCTTCAGTTTCTCGACACGCTACGATACCAGTGAAAACTTCTACTACATCCCGTCCTACCCCCATCGTTAATAACTTTTCACGCCAACAACAAGTCGGTCTATCTATTCTTCCTACGATGTGGCCAAGGTTAAGGTAGGTAGGAGTGGCTGCCTGATATCAAGATGCCAGGCCCAATTAGCGCTTATGCGCCGTTTTGATGCCACCACTCAGTGACCTAGTGTGCTATTATTAGAGTTTCATATCCATCCTGTGGAATTAAGGAATTTGATGATATTGCAGAATCCTATTTTCCTGAATTCTGATAGGTCGTCGAAGGAGATTTTGCCGAGTAGGCGCTGTCTGGTTCTAGCTAGAGCCGGACATTCACACAGGAAATGGGTGAGAGTTTCCTTTTCCAGTGGGTTCTTGCAACTTCGGCAGTAGGTGTTGAATGGGATGCCTAACTTAGCAGCGTGGGTACCGACAGGCCAGTGGCCAGTACAGATGGCTACAATTCTGGCAATCTCTTGTCGGGGTCTCTCAGTTAGTTCGAGGGTTCTTTTCCTGTTATAGGAGGGCCATGTTTTCATTGATATGACGCAGTTGCTAAGACTGCACCATCTGGAGTTCGCCCTCGAGAGAAAGTGTTGTAGAAGGTTTGCCTTGACCAGTCTGATGGGGGGGGGGAGTACTGCCTCCGCCAAAGAACAGTCGAGGGAAGAGCCGTGCCTTGCTAGAGCGTCAGCCTTTTGGTTTCCCTCTATTTTGCTGTGGCCAGGAACCCAAATGAGAGTAATGTTGAAATAGTCTCCTGCACAGCTGATTTCATACTTAAGTGCAACTAATTTGGATTTTATTGAGTGAGAGTCGAGGGCTTTGATAGCTGATTGGCTATCAATATATATATTGACATCTCTCTTGGTAATAGGATAGCGCGTGAGTAACTTGCAAGCTTCCTTAATCGCTAGTATTTCCGCTTGGAACACGCTGGCCGAGTCTGGAAGTCGCAGCGATTTGGAGATATTCAGTTCCGCTGAGAAGATACCCGAGCCAACCCCACACTCGATTTTCGAACCGTCGGTGAAAAAAGCTACCTGATGGTTCTCAGAGTGCAGTCCCTGCTTCCATGCCATCCTGGATGGGAAGTGGACATGGGCGGCTTTATTTAGGTTGTGTATGGGTGTCGTGAAATCGGTTGCAGTCGTGGCCAGGTCACTAGGTAATAGGTCCAGCACCTTGCTATGACCGTAGGGTTTAGATGACCAGAACCCAGATTCTCTGAGTCTAATGGCGCTAGAGGCTGCATTATATCTGATGAAGAGGTCCAGAGGGAGGAGGTTTAGGAGTACGTTAAGTGCCTCGGTCGGAGTAGACCGAAGGGCACCGGTTACCCCGATACTGGCCGAGCTCTGTACTCGGCTTAGTTTTTTGATGTTGTATGCCTTACTTAGGGCAGGCCACCATACGAGCGCTCCGTAGGTGAGGATGGGGCGGATGACAGCCGTGTACATCCACAGCACCATTTTGGGTCGGAGTCCCCAGCTTTTGCCGAAGGTTCTGCTACAGGCATAGAAAGCGACACATGCTTTCCGTACCCGATGTTCAATGTTTATCTTCCAACTGAGCTTGGGGTCTAGGATAATTCCTCGGTATCCAGCCTCGGAAGACAAGGAGAGTGACTGGTTGTTGAGTCGAGGGAGATTAAAGGCCGGTATCTTATATGTGGTGGTAAACAGCATCAGTTCTGTTTTACTCGGATTGACGCTTAGGCCGCATCCTGAGGCCCAGGCGCTTAACTTATTCAGAGCTCTCTCTGAGATTTCGCTAATTACCGAGGGAAACATTCCCGATACTAGGATGACCACGTCGTCAGCATAAGCAACCGCCTTTATTCCGATTCTCTCGAATTCTTTCAGAATTTTATCGATAACCAAGAGCCATAGTAGAGGCGATATTACCCCACCTTGGGGTGTGCCTCTATCTACGGTATTAACTATAGTGGTGTTGCCCATCTGGGCCTGAATGATCCTAGTTCATCTGCTAACAAGTCCCTCTACCCCTGCCGTGGTGAGGGCTTCTTGGATCGATTCAGTGTGAACGTTGTTGAAAGCACCTTCTATATTTATGAAGGTAGCTAAGGTAAATTGTTTATGGTGGATGGATTTTTCGATTGTCTGCACGACTTCATGCAGGGCGGTCTCACTGGACTTGCCTTTAATGCAGGCGTGTTGGGACTGCGAAAACTTTGTGTTTCCTAGGGAGTCGCGGATGTGCCTGTCTAAGATGCGTTTGAGGGTCTTCAGGACGAAGGATGTGAGGCTGATAGGTCTGAAATCCTTTACGGATTCATGACCGCGCTTGCCAGCCTTCGGGATGAAGATACATCAAACTCTTCTCCAGGCTAGGGAGAACTTTGATAAATCACCGTTAGCCAGGGTATAACCTTGCCCAAATTCTTTTGTAGCATTATAGGTAATATCCCGTCAAGTCCCGGTGACCTGTATGGGGGGAAGCTGCTGATGGCCCAAGATATATTATCGGGGTTGATGATCAAATTAGCATCGTCCCGTGGTGTGTGCTGCGTATGATGAGGGACCTGCGTAGTAGTCCCGTAGTCTTTACATCCGGGGAAGTGGGTGTTCAAGAGAAGTTCCAGGGACTCTTCTGTGGAATCTGCCCAAACACCGTCGTTACGTCTAATGTAGGATGGATTCTGGTGCTGTTTGGATAGGATTTTGCTCAGCCTGGCAGCATCCTTTAGTGTTTCGATTGACTGGCAGTACTCTGACCACGCCTGAGCTTTGGCTTTGCTAATGGCCTTTTTGTAGAGTTTAAGGCAGTCTTTGTAGGGTTTCCAGTATTTGTGTCTGTGGCAGATGTTGAAGAGGTCTATTGTCATTTTCCTTAAAACGGAGAGATCCTCATTCCACCACGGTGGGAAGGTTTTTTTGCTGTGCTTAACTGGGCACGAAACTTTGAAGGCCGTGACCATGGCCTTTTCAAAGGTCCTAACTTTCGTGTTCAGTTGTTCTACCGATTCCATGTCTGGATGGGGTAGGTTATTGAGTTTGGAGTTAATGATCCTGCTGAATTTTTTCCAGTCAGTACGTTTAGGATTTCTGAAGGGGATGGAGGGGTCGGCACTGAAATTCACATTGAAGAGTATCCATTTGCGGTCTGCGAACGATTTTAGATTGGATACTCTCCAGCTGTCGACCCTATAATTGCTGGAATTGGAGATTAGGGTTATATCAAGTACTTCCTCCCAACCGGGATGTGCTTCCGAACTCGGAAATACAAAGTTTGGGGAGCTACCTACATTACATATGTATATTGAGCTTGGCGGTTATTAAGAAATCAAACAGAGACTCACCCCTTTCCTTGATTTCCGAACTGCCCCATAGAGAGTGTCTGGCGTTGGCGTTGAAGTTGCCTGACCAGTAGTTGCACTTCAACCGGTGGAGATGGCATATCGTGCGACATGTAGCTTGATGCTATAATGAGGTTCGGCTGGCCAGAACCTTCCAGATTAACGACTGTTAAATCTTCGGAGCTAAGGTGGGGACATAAAAAGGCTTTAATATGTTTCTTAGCTAGTATACAGGTTCTGGGCTTACCGGTTTGTTTTTTGTAAAAAATGTTGTAGTTGGTGTCGTTGAGCCCTCGGATAATAGAACCGTTTACCCAGGGCTTCTGCAATATGCCAATGTCAATGTTTTCCTCCCGCAGGAAAACTAGCAGATTCTCCGACGGACATTTCGAGTGCTGGAGATTAAACTGTATGACATTAAGCATATTGTAGTTACTGTTGTAGCTTTTGTTGTTGCTCTTGGTGTAGTTGAGATTGGTCTTCCGTTTCGATCGATAGGCCCTTCAGCAATTTGTCAGTTGCATCGATCTCAACTAGATCGTCACCAGGGCCTGTCGGGCGTAAGATTTTGAGTTTGGTGTGCCTGACGCCAAACTTCATTTTGTAGTTGCCTCCTTCAGTACTTCCAAGCACTTTTCATTGATGGAGAGCAAGTAAGTTTGGGAGTTGTTCTGTGGTTCTTCGACCTTTATGATGGCCCAGTCCTCCGTGGGGATGTTGGGGTTTTGCAACTTGAGACATTGGAGAACCTTTCCGCTGTCTATAGTCGTCCGGGGTAGCCAAATACGTGCCCTTGATATCCTGGGGATATCCTTAGCGCGGATGTTCTTGATCTTAAGTTCATCCCAGGCATCTTTAACCTTAGCGATGCACTCGCTAAGGAAGTCTTTGGAGAATTGGTCAGCGCATTTGATAACCCGGAAACCCCTAACAATCTCTTCGGAGTCAAACCCAGGCACCTGGCCATTGGGGTTAGTAATGATGTGATCCACCGTCATTACGGTAAGCTTAGCCTCGATGCTCGGCCACCTGTCAAGCACCGCTTTATCGTTGGAGGAGTTTTCTCTCGCAGTTTCCGCGTAGGAGGAAAACTTGCTGGGGGGTTTACGCGAGGAGGGCGCGGCGGCAGCTGCTGTCGTGACCTTGCTTCTTTTAGGAGCGATTGAGGTCTCGTCTTGAGACCTGTTCCTTTTCGCTCCCTCGCGATTTGATGTAGTTTTGAGTCGGGTGTACTCATCCACCACTTCCTGATATTTGCGCCGATCCTCTAGGTCTTTCTCATGAGGAGTACCGGCTGCTTCATTCTTTGCAATCTTGCTTCTTTGCTCGAAGCCAGTAGCTCGTCCTCGGATGAGGTGCCAAGGCTAGGCGACCTCCTTGTTTTGGTTTTGTTTTTGTTTTTTGTATCCATATGTGTAAAAAAGTTTGGTCCCATGAGTAGGTCCGGAAAGAAAGGTCCGTCCCAGCAGAGCCGACATACTGGGATAAGGCACTTATACAACCGACCTTGCCTGGGCATTTAACCACTAACTGACCATGCAGCCATCGGCACGGGTACCTCAACACCTTGGCTTAGAAGTGGGTTCTGGAATTTAGTCGCCTCTTACGACTGGCATTCCATGCCGCGGGAATATTCTATCCCCTTTCCCGCAGGGGGAGGCCAAGGTTAAAGACAGCCAAGAAAACTTCGTGAAATGCCGTTTGTTGTTTGATTCTGGTTCTCAAAACTCGTTCGTTACAGAATCATTCGCTAAAAGACTTGGACTTCCCAGAACTCGAATTCCAATCGTTGGCGTATCTTCAACGGCAGCAGGGTACACAGGAGGCTGTACGAGGCTGGTCCGATAAGTACTTAGCCTCACCGCCAGATGGCGCCGGTATCGCAAGAGCAACTTACCATCGTGTAGTACATTCTAGTAGACGGCTACTGTCGAAATTTCGTAGTTTTGTTTTGACCGCGTGTGGAAGCGGGAGTGTCCGCGGATTTTAGAAAAATGGAAAAAGAGCAATATCGGTCGGTGATTCGATTCTTGTTTTTGGAAGGGAAATCGCGCAGCGAAATCAAAGAGCGTTTGGATGCTGTGTACGGTGACTCTTCTCCTTCCATGGCGACCATCAAAAATTGGTTTAACGAGCTTCAACGCTCAGATGCTCCGAAAACGGCTACAACGGAGGATAACGTGACAAAAATCCACGAACTCGTATTGGCAGACCGCCGATTGAAGGTGCGCGAGATAGCTGAGACAGTAGGCATTTCAAAAGATCGCGTGGGTGCCGCGTTGCCAACTGCGAACAACAAGCGCAACCGTAAGACCACTTCAGAGCAGTGTTTGACGCTCTTTAAGCGCAATCCGAAGGAGTTTCTGCGTCGTTTCGTGACAGTCGACAAAACATGGATCCACTGGTACACACCAGAGACCAAGGAACAGTCGAAACAGTGGACTTCGCCCAGCGAACATGCTCCGAAGAAGGCGAAGTCTGTCCCATCGGCCGGAAAGGTGATGGACACCGTTTTCTGGGATTTACAAGGTGTGATCCACATCGACTACCTGGAGAAGGGCAAAATGGTTATTGGGCCTGTTGGAGCATCGCTGGGTCAAGTGTATCGAGCTAAAAGGAGATTATATTGAAGAATAAATTGCAATTTCTCTAAAATGTTTGTTTTTCTTTTGTAGGCTCGTATATATCTGTATAGCTCGCCTCTGTAGACATCGTGGCATACGATTGCAAAATCGGCGGGGCCACACCGATAGGACCCTATCAGATTGTTTCTGGCATTCGTTTATGCCCCTGAATTGGGGCTATTATAGGGATGCCCTTTCCTTTCTAAAAACTACAGATTCGAATTCTAAAAGACTTTGACAGCTGACGGCAAGTTAAACAACCGCTTTGGCTTGTAGTGTGCTGATACAGTTTCATCAGCATATTTTAGACATGCTTACCAATATGATGCATGATCAGCATCGGTATTAGAATCAACTAGGCATTGTCAGTAGCCAAAGCTTCAGCAAGAGCATTTGCATCAAGACCAGCATCGACATTAGCATCGGCATGTGCCTCAACATCAGCGTCAGTATCAGTAACAGCAGCAACAGCAATAACATCAGAATCAGCATCAGCACCGGCATCGGCATCAGCATCAGCTCTGATATTAGCATCGGCATCAGGTATCAGCATTGACATTAGCTTTAGTAGCAGCATCGACATCGACATGGGCATCGGGGTTGATATCAATATCGGCATCAGCATCAGCATCGCCATCATCATCGTCACTTACGCCAGCCACAACATTAGCAGTTTTTCTAATTCAAAATACGCCAAACAGTCATGGATGAATGCCTAAAGCTGTCAGGATATCGATATTAAAGGATATTACGCTACACTTTGAGCCGCACTTGAGCAATAGTCTCAGTAGAGCTTGCACTTTTTGGCTTGCAGACTTGCTTCAATCCCCGAAAGAACCTGTTTCTTCAAGTTCTTGACTAATACAACTCGAAACTATACTATTCCCGGTACTTTTTGAACACACTTACATGCTCGTGAGTTTTACCTACAAAAATGTAACTTGACGTCTTTTCTTTTCTCAGAGGGTCGAAATTCAACAAACTCGTGGAAAAATGGAACGAAGTGGTACTTGTTTCTGCCGCCACTGTTTTTAACTCATATCATGTAAAGCGCTTCTTAACGATTAGTCTACCACTTTACCAGCCTTACATTTGCTCTCGAGATATATCGGACGAGAAATATTTTAAGACAAGTTTACAAGTATGAGAACACTGCGGAATAGGATTTTGATGACTGACGTGGGAATCGAACCCTATGTCATTGGCGTAAGGACACAATACATCAACGGTTCGGTTCCCAACATGGGACTTAAATATATGTTTTTATAAAGGTTGTTAGAAGCCCACTCGATTTTTAGTGCGTCAAGGCTTCGATTTGTTAGTAGCTACAATGGTTTTCAGCAAGTTTGACCTGAGCGTGGTGACTATTTGTTCGTGCAGTTCCCGTGATCGCCTAGGCTAAGAATGTCTATGCATCCATGTTCGATGTTTAGTTTTCTAAACATAAACTACAAGGGTTCGACAGGGTTCGACAGGGTTCTATAAGAGAAAATGACTACAAAGGATTTCTAAAGTGCTGCAAAGGAGGAAAGAGACTACGAGCGACCACTGCATAGAACACAGTTCCAAAAATACGAAATCAACCAAGGGCGTCAAGAGGAACTGGTTCAAAGGAAATCGAAAGAATCCTTAACAAACTTGGACAGCAGTGGAATTAGCTGACCAAAAATCCCTGGACTCTGGTGCCACCTATTTGTAGTCAGAGTTTTACTTACTTACTTACTTAGATGGCGCTACAGTTCGGGGTGAACCAAGACCTCAACCAACAAGCCTCTCTAGCCGGCTTGTCGGCTTAGGCGTGTCGACCTAAAATGCATGGATCTTCTCTAAAATCTGCCGTAGTGTAAATATTTGGTTTATCGTGGATTTTCCTGACCTGAAACCATACTGGTAGGACCCATATCTTGCAGATGAGCTGAGGCATGTTCCTGACCAGCTCATCGCCAGCTGCTTTAAATAGTTCAGCGGGGAGTCTGTCTGCTCCAGCAAACATCGTCTAGGTCAGGTGGACGGAATCCTCCTCCGTCTTCGTCCATTGTAAATGGTGCGTTCTGCCTGACGGGGGCATTTTGACTATCATCGCCGTTATACAATCTGCAGAAGTGGTTTTTTGCACAGTCTCAGCATCGACTGTGACTCCACTATTAATTGTCCGTGTCCCTGCAGGCTTCCGCTCTGGCGATATGTTCGTTTTACTTTTTTATTAAAACTTTCGAACGTCGTTCCTGCAACAGCATCTCTCCATCTCCTCGATTTCGCGCTTCTCGTGCTCCAAAGCGCATGCTCCTCCCTCCTTTTCTGTTCACAGAGCTCGCGAGCAGCTCACGTCCGTCTATACAGTGTAGCCATGTATGCATTCTGTTTTTCTACATGGGCCTGTCTGCATTCGTCATCAAACCAGGGGTTTCTCGAAGGTTGTGGCTTGAAACCGAGTACATCTGAGGCGGCCTCTCTGATGGCGTCCTGATAACGTCTCTATTGCTGTTCTATGATTTGTGAAGATTGCAAAGGATCTTGAGTGAGCTTGAGGGAGACTTGATCGGTGAAGGTGCTGGCGGTCTCTTGCGATTTTTTTTTTTTTATAATTTGCGCGCGCAAAAGGGGTTACCCATAAGTGTCCGAAATCGAGACACAGCACGGGCCGAAGGTATAGAGGGAGAAAGGGAGAGGAGGTACCTGTGCACATTGGTCCTAAATGTCTGTGGATTGTAGTGAGTTGGAAATATTGGGCTGGGAAGAGCATTCCATAATCGTGTTGTGCGGCTGAAAAACGAATCTCTGAACGTAACTGTACGTCCGAAAGCAGGCTTTCCTGGCAAGATGAGTATTGCGGGTGAATTCATAGAGGTGAGGAATGCAATTGGCTAACTCATTTGAGCAACGGTTGTTAAAATAGCGATAAATAAAATAGTGACAAGGAAGACTCATTACGTCGGTGTTCGAGCGAGTCAATTGACTTTGCGATATTACTGTCTCCTATAAGTTTTATCGTTCGCTGTTGTATTCTATCTAGTAGGTGCAGTGAGGTCTTAGGGGCATCAGACCAGATATGAGCGTTATACTCAAGCTTGGGGCGGATGTAGGCCTTATAAATTGAAGCCAAATCGGAGGGGGTGAAATATTTCTTGCATCGTTTTAGGAAACCTAGACATTTTGCCGTGCTTTTGGCGACTTCAAATATGTGATCAATCCACATCCGAGGATGGAAAGTTTTTCGGTTTCGTCGACACAAGCGCCATTCATGGATAATGGCTGATTATTACGGGTTCGCTTTACCGACAGTAGACAGCATTGAGTTTTAGAAGCATTGAATTCCACTCTATTATTTTTAGCCCAATCGATTGTGCGGTCAAGATCGGAATTCAATGTGTTTAGCATACGCTGCCGTTCCAGTTCTATGGCCGAAGAGCAGGGACGTGAGTCCTAGAACAAATAGGAAAAGCTAAGAGTACTGTCATCAGCGAAGGAGTGGATTGGATTAGAAGTAACAGACAAGAGATCATTTATAAAAATGAGAAAGAGAGTCGGAGATAAAACAGAGCTTTGGGGGACACCAGCATTTATTTGGTGAATATCAGACTTGAACTTAATTTCTAATCCATAGAAGCAGAGATTCATCGATGCCATAAGCACGCATTTTCGACAAAAGAGCCTGATGCCGAACTCTGTCAAATGCTTTTGAAATATCAAGCGCAACGAGCTTGCTTTCACCTAAATTGTGCAAAGATTGGTGCCAATTTTCGGTGAGATATGCCATCAAATCACCAGTGGACCTGTTGCTGCGAAAACCGTATTGCCGGTCATTAAGAAGCTTCCGCGATTTAAGATATTTCATAAGCTGACGGTTTATCAGCGTTTCCATGACGTTGGAAAGAAGGGACGTTAGTGCTATGGGTCGGTAGGAGGAGGGGGACGAAGATTAGCCCTTTTTAGGGACGGGCTGGACAAATGCTGTTTTCCATCTACTCGGAAAGAGACCTGAAGAGTAGGACAGATAGAAAAGCTTACGCAGTGGTTTTGCCAGGGTTGGTTTTGTAGTTTCGAAAACTCAACTCTCTCATCCTCTTTACAGCTCGAGTCATACCACGCATTTTCTTTGGGTTTGATACTCTTCACTCTGTGAGGAATGAAGGATCTCATACGCAGCAAATGAATGTTCGTGATCATGTCAGCAGCGGCATCCACGTCACTATCGAGGAAACATAGCAACCAGTTAAAGTTCCTAAGAAAGTCGTTAAGGCCGCTCCAATTGGCTTTCTCGTATAGCCATACTGTTCTTTTAGGAATTTGTTCTCTAACTGTGTGGGGTGAAGACGAGAAATTAGATGATACGACACAGTGGTCAGACGAGCCTAGGGGCGACAATATGGCAACAGAATATTTGTCAGGATGAGAGGTGAGAAACAGGTCCAAGGTGTTGGCGGAATGATCTGAAATGTCAGGTATTCGTGAAGGCTGATTTACTAGCTGGGTCAGATTATGCGATTGCAGCTTTTCAACGTCAAATGTTGGTGTTCTTACTCGACTCCGTTGATTTCGAGCAATTCGCATCAGCACCATGGCTGCAACAAGGTAATGATCCGAGTCAATGTTGGCTCCTCGACAGGTTCGGACATCTAGGATCCTGAAGGAGTGTCTGCCGGATAGTTATGAGGCATTCGCTTACATGCCGGAAGCTTAAGACTTCTTGCCTGAGTCTGCCTCGAATAAGCGTTGTTTATTTCTCTGTAGCAGTTTCCGTAGTAGATATCACAGTTTTTCATCCGCTTTTTACCTGGCCCATCCCATCGCACTTCTTGGAGTGCGGTAATGTCTGCCTTATAGCAGTCTAGAGATTTGACCAGTTATTCGGCCGCATCTGGTCTGTTAAGGGACCTAACGGTCTAGCCGGAATTCATTTTCTTTTAGACGTTAGCGGGGGGTTAGGCTATTGGTTGTCTCTGAACATGTGTTTATTTTACGCGATGGGGATGTTAACCCTAAGCGCAACCCCCAGCCAGGTTCTTACTTACCCTAAGAACAAAGGGCCGGGCTGTGCCGTTCCTTTTCAGCCCGAGCTCCAAATATGTTGTAGTAGCCCGATATAAGGTGTTCACCATGTAGTTCTTCTCGCTCGAACCGTGGGCGCCGCCGTTGACTCCATTTTGGAAATTCTTCCGCCACCGACCCGAGAAAGGAGCTGAGCCCTGGTGACGGCTCAGGCTGACCCCCTCTCGTTTGTTGCCCCCAACAACCTTATAAAGGGGTTTACCCGATCTACAGTTGAGCTACTAGGCACCCAGGAGTCACCGCGTGGAGATGACAACAGGAGTTGGTTGGACAGAGGCTAGTGTCGGCGCTTGTGCCTTCGTATGTTCGCGTTGTCTACCCCTTTAGTCAGAGTTTTACTAGTGGAAATTCAGCTCGACAGCCTCTCTTTGCTATGAATTCGCTATGGAAACTAATCAAAATCCAATCATAGACCTTTGGTAAGCGAAGATCGCCCCGGACTCTGGAGATAAATTCAAAATCAGTTTTAAAGAACTACAGTAAACTATATTTAAACAAGGTTATCTACGAAAACACATTTAAAAATAGCAAGTCTAAGACGACGTTGTCCTCTTCTTCTTCTTCTTATTTACTGCATTCAAGATCTCCTCGCCTTTGTTCCCCTTCGCTGTCCACGACGCCATCCACTGATCCTCACTCAATTTGAACGTCTCCAGTCGCAGTATATTGAATATTATTCGCCCGAACATGTTTGCCATCAATTTGTTCTCCTTCGAAGTGAGTTCCTTGGCTATTTTCACCTTCTGCACGTCGTTGGAGGCTTCGAAGATTTTCTCGAGCACACGAGAACCACATCGTGTCACTGCCAAGTCGATATAGAATCCTTCAAGTTGTTTGATAAGTTTGTCACGTGATTTCTCTCCAATGAACTTGCTCTTCAAGAAAATATCAGCAATGTGTGAGCCGTTGGGAAGTAGGAAAATCATTAGAAGTTTCTTTGGCTCCGTTTCGATGATGCAGTTCACCAGGAAAATGGGTTTGTTGTACTGCAATATGTCCTGGATGATAAGTGACCCGTGAAGCACGACATAATGCCCCTTAACGTATGGGAGAACCTCGAATGGTTTCATCTTCAGCAGACAAGCGAAAAAGGACTTGACATTTTCAGCTCCAGATGATGGAGAACAATGTAAAGCTGTTTGTAGGGCTGTAATGAAAGCAGCTTGTTTGGTGTTGAGGCGAAGGCAGGTTCCGGAGAGGGCGCCCACTACTCCGACGTGTCCGATTCTGATCAGACTCTCGGTGTGTTTGATAAGCTCTTCGAACATTGTTTCGAAGATCTTCTTGTCCTTAATGTAGTTCAGGAGCTTTTGAACAGAAAAATTTGTTTTTTTGCCCTTAGCCAGGTCTACGAGACGTCCTTGGAATAGCTGGTTGTAAATTTCCGTCAGGATTTTCGGACTGGCGACCGACATCAGAGTTTCCAGAAGATGAATACTGCTTCGGGACTTAAAGACTGATGGAACGTCATCTGCGGGTTCTTCATCTGCTACTTCTTCGTCTGCTGCTTCTTCATCTTCTTCATTTGATTCCTTGTTTTCTTCTTCCTCGTCTTCGTTCGACGAGTCTTTCTCTTTATCATCATCACTTTCTGTGCCGTTCTTCTTAACCTCTTCTGACTTTATGGGTTTGTTTTGCATGATGTGAAACTTCGGGACGGCTACGTTAACGAAAGCCTCGGTCAAGAGTTTTTTTCCAAACTGATCGAGGATACTTGTGTCGACATAGGAAAGCGCTACACAAATCATGGCAATCAAAGCAGAAGAATGCTCTTTGTATGGCAGATCAGAGAACTGTGGCCACATTCCCAGACGTGATGGAAACTCTTTCATCAGTTCAGTCCAGTCTGTTGGGACTTTGAAGATAGTTTTCTTCAAATGCAACTCTCCCTTGTGATGGCCGGCCTTGGATCCCTTGATGTGATAGAGTTTTGCCTGTGGCTTACCCTTGCCAAGCTGTATTTTGGGTACGTAAATTCCGGCTAAACACATGACACAAGTGCGGATGAGATGTGTGCCACACGAATCCCAGACAAAGTCCTCCAAATTGTTGAGGAGGAACTTGCTCATCCGTTGCACGAACTCGGCGCATTTAGCACGGTGCTCCTCTGTAAACTCGGTGGTCAGGTTGTACTTCAGATCAGTAACAAATTCCACTTTCGGTCGCTTGGCTTGTGATTCATTTTCTTCTTCTTTGCTAAGCTCGATTTTATTCTCAGCCATAGACCGGATGAAGGCGATCTGTACAAGTTTCTGCAACACATGCGACGCGAATGGATCCGAGCAGATGGGACGGAAATTCTCGCCGAATACTTCGAAGAACGTTTCCAA
Source organism: Merodon equestris (assembly GCA_958301585.1). Taxonomy (NCBI): domain Eukaryota; kingdom Metazoa; phylum Arthropoda; class Insecta; order Diptera; family Syrphidae; genus Merodon; species Merodon equestris. The sequence continues at coordinate 114,828,656 of OY284416.1, forward strand.
ATGTTCGGCGTCGCTAAAGCCAACCAGAGCTTCTAGCGTTTGCGATACGACTTGATTCGATGCTAGATGGACTTCCTTGCCTTTAGCTTGCTCCAACACGTTGTTTGCCATAGTCACTAAATGAAAAATGAGTGTTTTTCTGACAAAAAGAAATACCAGTGATCGGCTCAAATCTTACCTCTCTCATCCGCGTCGGAAGTACGTTTCTGGATGGCATCCAGGATGCCTATGAAATACTTGAAGTCGTCCTCCTCAACAGTTGTTCCACGACCGAAGTTACCTTTTTTTGCAAATCCTTTTGCATTTGATAGGAACCGGTTGCCGCCCTTCTTGCCCGATTTAAACTTTTTGCCATTTTTGAATGGCGGCTTGGATTTCTTATCGAACTTCATGCCTTTCTTGAAGTTATTTTTCGGCGATTTCGTCTTAATTTCCTCACTCATTCTTGTTTTCTGTATAATGCGATGGAATTACTTGGCGAATACGTTGGTGGGAGACCACGCTGTCGGTTTCTGTACGAGAGCACGTTTTACAATGACGGATGGAAATGCCTTTGAATGTCATGCGTACAACGGAGAGTTTGGTTATCTGACGGAGTGCGTTCAGTGATGGAAAAGAATGAAACCGTTCAGAGACGAAATCGAAAAGAATTTCTCGCGACTTGGAGTATTAGTTGTTCACCTTGGGGGGAACGATTTATTTCATATGGGAACGAAGAGGAGAGCTTGCATCGAAAATTCATCTTCGGACTGAATTTTCAGTGAAGCAAAGCATCATTTACCCATTTCTTTCCATTTTCGGCATTTTATCCTCACTTGGGGGCAACTTTGGAAGTATAAGCGCGGCTTAAGCATTATAGTAGAAACACAATTAGTCTGTTCAATGACGCTGTTCTGGATTGTTCCGGACAGAAAAGTACACCTTTTGCTGTTCAGTGACAAAAAATTCTGTCCGAAAGTTTTCTGCTTGGTGTTCAGTGACAGTGTTTCGGACACTTCAGAACACGATTTTCTGCACCTACTCTGGAGTCAGAACAAATTCGTGAAAAGTGTCAAAAGCAGCTGTCATTGGAAAAACACTAAAGTCCTCGCTAAAACATACATATCATTACTGGAAAATGTTGTTGACGAGTCACTAATCACACTAATTTCACTATCAGTGCAATTAGTTTTCATGTGAATTCACTTTTCTTTATTATTTATTTCTAAGACATGTTTATTACAATCTGACATATAAGATGTTTTCCGCTTTTTGACAACTAACATACGGCTGTACTTTTCTGTTCTAACTTGATCTGACAGTTTTCACGAATCTGTGCTGTCCTGTCCTGTTCTGTTCTGATCTTTTCGTCATTGAACACAGCTAATGTGGCGTTCGGTCGGTCGCGGGTTGACAGATTGACCAGAAACAATGGTTTATACGGGAAAACACATAATGCGACTTCAGACGTTTGATCGGCTTTTTATCGTAAATATCCTAAGCCCAACCTCAATGCCGAAGTAGAGCTTCTTACTACTTTGTCGTGCGTTTTGACAAATGACAACGGTTGTATAGGTTACTGCGTGTATTTGTATTTGTAGAAAAGGAAAAAAAAAAATGTGCTGAATGTGTGTATGGGTTGTTTGAGGAAACATTGCTTGCATTCTGTCCTATTCCCGATCTTTGAACCGCCGAGCGCCTGAAGCCACATTTCGTTATAAGAATTCCTAGGTCGCGCGTTTGACATATGTTTATCGTAAGTCGGTGCAAAGCCTGTAAAACGCGCGAACGCCACAATAAGCTGAAGATTGGACAGACATCTTTTTAACGTTGTCAAAGGTCCGGTATTACACGTTGCAATAGTAGCAAAGACTCAAATGAGGGCGAAAAAGAGGGTCAGTGAATTAGAGATATACTGGCACAGTGATGCGCGGGTAGGTTTCTCTCAGAAACCACCAATGAGACGTCCCACTCAAAATGGCCGCCGACGTTTGCCTACAAGCTCGGGCGAGCACGTGGGTACCTCAAGTGCTGTCAAAATTTGGTAAACAATCACGCACATTGTTATAATTCCAAGAGTGTGTGTGGCGGGAGTACACTGCGGTACAATGAAATGAACTCACACGTATTCACGATTAGAGTTTGTTTGTAACGGGTTTTGTCGCTACGCACCTGAACCTCTGTCAAAATCTCGTCAAAATTTCAGGGTGTCACGGGGGAAGACGTACGAAAGACGCACGTCTCGATCTGCGTTTAGGTGTAGGAGATGGAGTTGCAAACTTCATTTTGACTGGGGTGATAATCCGCACCGTTGATTTCTTTCCCCTGAATATGTGCATTTAAAGTTTCTGGATTTTCTCTGGCATCACTTATATCACTACTTACTTCGATTTCATTAGAGCCTACGTTACTAATAGTATTTGCAAAAGATAGAAATGACTTCAATCTATAGCTTATAGCGCTTTGTCCAGTTGTGGTTTTTATACTGTTTTACTCTGTAAAATTATTCATACGAGTTGTTCACTACTCAAACAAAATGACAACTGGTGTGTCGAAAGACGAAAATAGAGAGAATACCACAGAGCGGAAAATGAAACACAACCGTCTCGTTGTACAAGCTTTTTTTAATTGTCGATACAGAATTCTCTATACATACGTTGTGCACGTCAGAAACCAGAATGAGACATGCGTCTTTCGTACGTCTTCCCCCGTGACACCCTGAAATTTTGAAAGAAGCGACAAAACCCGTTACAAACAAGCTTCTATCCGTGAATACGTGTGAGCTCATTTCATTTTACGTAGGCAAACGTCGGCGGCCATTTTAAGTGGTACGTCTCATTGGTGGTTTCTGGTGCACGTTTACCGGCATACTACCAATTGCCTATTCCTAAGGTTTACCTACAATTGTGACTACCTTATCGATAATGTGAGTATTACGTGTAAACAGAATAAAAAATAGAATATATATTTAGTAGATCGGTTCAACACATACTTTGCATTTACAGTGTCAGCTGAAATAGAAGTATGTTTTTGAGTACGTTAAATTCTTTGAATTCACATCTCTTCTTTTCCTTTTTTTCCGGCGTCGTTATGGTCAGAAGTGTAGGACCATAACCTTCCCACTTAACTGCATTCCTACTAGTCCGTTTGTGGGGTCCGCCGGTTTGACCTCAGAAAGTAGCGGCAGGCTTCCCGGTTTGGGATTACTTCATCGCTGAGGCCAATCAAATGCTGGTGTTTTTGCATTTGTTTGCACCAATTGTTTTTCGGCCTGCCTTTTTTGCGTGTTGAAATTGGAACGTTGATTGATATCGCCTTTTGGACGGGGTTCAAAGGATCTCTCCTTTGAACATGGCAATACCAACTGAGTCGGTCGCGCTCTATATTTCTTGTGATGGTTTCTTTTACGTGGAGGCTTCCTCGGATCTTTGAACTTCTAATTCTGTCACGCTTTGTTACTCCCGCTGTCATGCGAAGCATCTTCATCTCAGTTGCCGTTAATTTGCTCTCATACTTTTTGTGCATTGTCCAGCATTGTGAACCGTATGTGAGCGCCGGACGTACAACTGAAGTGTAGAGCCTTCCTTTCAGCTTAGGGGGCATTTTTCGATCACAGAAGATGGCGGAGTTTTCCCGCCACTTCATCCACCCTACGCTTACGCGATGGTTGATGTCGTCAGCACAAGTTGCTTCTTTATTAATCATATATCCCAGATATTTAAACTTTTCACACTTGGGAAGCACTCTTCCATTCAAGTAAATGTCTGGAATAGGCTGATGAGGGTCAGAGAACGGGCAGCACAGATACACTGTCTACTTTGAACTAATACGATACCCGTGTCCCTCAAAAATGTCCACCCACACATCAAGTGCTCGTTGTAGGGACGCCTGATCATCACTTATAATGGCCCCATCGTCAGCAAAGAATAGCTGGTGCACATTGGGGTCCGTCACTTTTCCTTCAAGCAAGCAATCAAGGACTGCTATAAAAAGCAGTGGGCTGAGAACGCTCCCTTGGTGTACACCGACTTTGATTGCGAACTCTTCGGTGACTCCTGCGGTGCATCTTACTCTTGTCGTTGCTCTCTCGTACATGTCCATAATCACTCGCACGTAGGTTTCTGGAACTCCTTTTTGTCTTAGCGCTACCCATAAAAGATCTCTTGGTTGCCGGTCAAAGGCCTTCTCGAAATCAACCAACACCATATGCAAGTCCTTTGAAGAATCACGATGCTTTTCCATCATGATCCTTATACTTTGGATTGCATCTGTGGTTGATTTACCCGAGACAAACCCGCACTGGTCATCAGATAGTCGTATTATTTTCCGCAGTCGGCTATCTAATACCCATTCAACGATCTTCATGGTGTGCAACATCAGCTTGACAGAACGGTAGTTATCACAATTTCGCGTATCACCCTTTCCTTTGTGCAATGGAAGAAGATAGCTTTCCCTCTATTGATTAGGCATAGTGTCGCCTCGTAAGTTTGGAGATAAGAACCATGAGCCATCTAGACCCGATGTCTCCCATCTTTTTCCAGAACTCAGAGGGTATCCCGTCCGGCCCAACAGCTTTTCTTTTCTTGGAGTTTTTAACTTCTTCGACTGTGATGTCGGATATTTCAGCATGATTCGGGGCGCCTCTTGGAAAGTACACCCGGGGAAACTGTTCGTTCAGAAGTTCCTCGCAATACTGTCGCCATCTGTGGAGAATTTTTTCGTCTTCCACAAGGAGTTGGCCTTCAGCATTGTTAATAAACTTTGGGAAACGAATCTCCTGAGCAATTCTTCTTCTCTGGGCGGCTATCTTAAAGATATTTGCTCCTTTGTTCAAATTGCTTAGTCGAAACTCCTGGGTAGCCTGGTTCCCGTCAGACGCGGAAGACGACATTTCTTCCAACTCCTGATAGAGGCCTTCCATGCTTTTCGCTTTGAATTGGGCGCACTTTTTCTTCGCGATACCTTTGCAACATCTGTATACCTTTTCACGGCGAGCTTTTTTCTCTCTATTAGTAGAAGAGCACTTTGACCAAGCTTGGAAAGCCATTTTCTTTTCGTGTATTACTGCTTTGGCTTCGTCTGTCACCACCAGGTTTCTTTCGCGTGTTGGCAGGGGCCTTTAGATTTGGCTTTCTCCAGGCCAGATTGTTGTAGGGAATCTCACATGTCTTGTGCTCTGCACTCCTCATTACCGACCTCATCGATAGTGGAATAGAGGTAGTTTTTCATGTAGGTAATAAAAGCTTCGCCTTTTCCTTTATCCAGCTTATACCACTTGATTCTCTCAGACACCTTCGTTTGCAGCTTTGACTTCTTACTCGCCTCCATAAAAAATTCAGTCAGGAGGAGACGGTGTTGAGGGGCGATTGCGTCTCCCAGGATCACTTTGCAATCTTTAACTCGTGGCTTCATGAAACTGGATACCAAATGATAGTCTATTTGAGTTTCATTTCCGCCGCTGCTATAATTGATCAGATGCCAGCTTTGTTTGACGAACATTTAGCACTATAAGACCGTACGACTTGCACATGTTTAGGATATCTTCACCTGAAGAGTTCCTGGTGCCGTATCCCAGCCCTCCGTTGTAGTCTTCATAGTCTTCGCTTGTCTTCCCGACATGTCCGTTTAAATCTCCCCCAACAAACAAAAGCTCTTCCTTTGGGATGATTTTGACAAGGTTGTGGAAATCTAGCCAGAATGCATCTTTTTCTTTTTGTTCGCATCCGACTTGAGGGGCATATGCGCTTACGATGTTCCACACTTCACCATGCATCACCAATTTGAGAGCCATCAAACGGTCACTGGTCTTTGAAATGGTTAAGACATTGCCATGTAGCTCTGCGCCAAGGATGATGGCGATTTCGTTTTTTCCTTGTTCCAGTCCATAGTAAAACATCTTGTAGGCTTTTGTTTTAACGTCCAAGAAACGTGCCCGATTACCGGTGTTTCGCCATTTCGTCTCTTGTACGCACAGGATGTCTACTCGCCTTCTAACCATCATTTCTTCAAGCTCATAACTGCGACCACTCATGCTTCCAACGTTCCAACTCGCGACTCTTAACTGTGGCTTACGCCGTTGCATTACTTTGCTATCCCCCGGAAATCCTATAGCTCTGACCCGAGCATTGCTGCTCGTCCCAGGATCACGACCATTAGTAGTGCCTGGCGGGGTAGTGCTTTTCCTTTTAGCGTTCTTTTCCATAATGCTACGGTTTGACCGTTTTTTCTTCTTTCTTTTCCCTTTTTTTTGACACGGGCATGCTCCAGATTTTTTTTTTTTTGTTTGATCTTACTCTTATAACACCGTTGATCTCCAGTCGTGTCAACCCACTGATTTGCATGCACACTTGTGGGGCAGTTTATTGGTGGTATATGTGTCCCTAGGCTCACCTTGGTGTTTTCTAAATTGCCTAGATGTGATTTTTGATTACCTTTTAATAAAAACAATTTTTTATTATCATGTTTAATTTGTTTAATCTCTCATTACAGATTTCTTGCTACTGGAGACAGCTACAAAACTATTGGACACAGTTTTCGAATTGGATTTAGCACTGTTAGCACTATAGTGGCAGACGTTTGCGAAGCAATTTGGTTAAATATGCAACCAATGTATATGCCTGAACCCACTGAACAGATCTGGAAAGAATCCGCTGAAAAATTCAACAATATGTGGCAGTTTCCAAATTGTATAGGAAGCATAGTAACATGTAACCATTAAATGTCCTGATAACACAGGCTCACAACATTTCTGCTATTTGAAAAAGTTTTCTGTGGTACTCATGGCAATTGTTGGAGCTGACTACAAATTTCTATGTGTGGATATATGTAGGTGCCTATGGGAAAAACAGTGATGGAGGCATATTGGAAAGATCTGCAATGGTCCACAAATTTGAATCCGAAACATTCAATATCCCCAAAAAAAAAAACCTTTGTCGGAAAACCGAACCCTAAATCCTCGTGTCTTAATTGGGGACGAAGCATTTGCGCTAAAGCCCTACCTTATGAAACCTTTTCCGTACAGGCAAGCCAGAGAAGATATGCGGAAAGAAAATTACAACAAAAGGCTATGCCGAGCCCGACGAGTGGTGGAAAATGCCTTTGGCATCTTAGCACAAAAGTGGCGTGTTTACCACAGACCTTTGGAAATTTGTATTTGTATTTGTATTTAATAAGATCCTTAATTACAAATTATGTGCTTAGATGTTGTTAAGTTGTTTTTGGAAGTCGCTCATATCTGCAATTCTCCTAATACGAATTGGTAGTGAATTCCATAGTCCTATGGCATAAACAAAGAATTGGTTTTTAGTTGAGATGGTGCTAAAAGTTGGAGTGACGAAACTTGCGCTTCTGGTAGAGGAGGCAAACTGACGTCTTTGGAAAAGGTAATCTTAAGGTTGAATAGAAAAGTCAGTGTTTTGTAATCGAGGAAATTCTCAAGGCTCATTCCAAAGAAGTCATGGACATACATATGTCATGGATATATGTTCTCTTCTGCGTAGGTTGTAAACAAATCTTACCGCACAGTTGACGGCTACTTTGAATTTGCGCTTACTGGAGCTATCGAGGACGCAGAAAACTGGGTGAGCATATAACAGAATTGGCAACAGCAAGGTCTTTATTAGCGTTGCTTTAGTCTTTGAAGGAAGACAGTTTCCTACTTGGTTTATTGCTCGCAGCGTCCCGTAGACCTTAGAAACTGTGATGGTCACATGACCCATCCCCCCCTCCTTCTTTCCTTTTTTCACGATTCTCCTTTACAGAACCCCCTTCCACAGCTTTGCCTTCTCACGATTTTCACAAAGCAAATTTCCACCAAATCAATGAATACCTTAAAAAAGCCCCTTTCAATTTTGATAATCTAACTATAAATGATGCAATATCCAAATTTTACAGGGAAATATTTAACTCTATCTCTCTTTACGTACCAATTTCCCAACGCAAAATTGTGTCCACCTCCCCACCCTGGTATAATCGTAGACTTCGCACCCTAAGAAACAAAAGAAATAAACAGTGGACAATCTTCCTTCGTACCCAATCCCCTATAGACTTTTCCAACTACATGTGCAGCTATCTTAACTTTACCGCCCTTCACAACTTCCTCTATCAACGCTATTTAGCTGAAACGCAAGCCAATCTTATAAGTGATCCTAAGTCCTTCTTTAAATTTGTTAACTACAAAAGAAAATCTGATGGTTACCCTACCTCTCTCTCCTTGAATGATCAAACCTCTAATGACCCTAACACTATCGCCAACTTTTTCGCCACTTTCTTTAAACAGTCTTTCGCCGACGACTCGTTTGCTCCAGACTTCTCATACTTTGATTATCTATCGAATTTTTCGCTTGGACCATTTCTCCCACACACAATTGATTCTCATGTCATCGAAAACAAATTAAATCTACTTAATGATGAATTCACTCCTGGACCCGAAGGTCTCCCTGCCATATTTCTAAAAAAATGCTCCTCAACCCTCTCTCTCCCTCTCTCAAAGATCTTCAGTTTATCCCTAGCTTTAGGTGAATTCCCCCAGTTATGGAAAACCTCATTTATAACCCCTATACACAAGAAAGGTCCGAAGAATGTTATTAATAATTATCGTCCCATTGCCAAACTGTCACATATACCCAAAATCTTCGAGAGCATTTTGTACGAAATCTTAAGCTTTCGCTGCAAGTCTTTAATCTCCCCCAGACAACACGGATTCCTTAAGGGCCGTTCTACAACCACAATCCTTGTTGAATTTGTGTCTTTTACCCTCTCGGCTTTAGAGAATGGAAAAGATGTCGACATGGTTTTAACCGATTTCAGTAAGGCTTTTGATAAAATCTCCCACAATCTAATACTCTTCAAATTGTCTTCTCTTGGCTTCGAACCCATTTTTTTGAAGTGGATATCTTCTTACTTGGAAAATCGGTATTATAGTGTTCGTTTCAGATCTGCCTTTTCCAATCCTTTCTTAGCTTCCTCCGGCGTCCCCCAAGGGAGCCACCTAGGTCCACTTCTTTTTGTCCTTACCATTAACGATATTGATATAGTGATTAAAAATTCCCACATCTCACTATATGCCGACGACACCAAATTCTACAAGTCTATTTCCTCCAATCACGACTCTTCCCTTATTCAATCCGATCTCAATAGTTTTTCCATGTGGTGTTCCAAAAATTGCTTGGAGCTTAACATTAGCAAATGCCAATCAATCACTTTCTCACGTAAACGTATTAAACCCCGTCCCCGTCTCTACTACCTCAATAATCAGCCCATCTCCACCGTTCAAACTATCCGCGATCTTGGTGACCAACAGCTAAATTTTCGCGCACATATAGACGAGATAATCCTTAAAGCTAATTCAGCACTCGGGTTCGTGAAGCGATGGTCTAAAGAATTTTCTAACCCTTACGTCACCCGATCTCTCTACACAACCTTCGTCCGGCCCCTCCTTGAATATGCCTCTCAAGTGTGGTCTCCTTACCAGCAAATCCACATTTCTAGAATCGAGAGCATCCAACGCCGGTTCTTACGCTTTGCTCTGCGAGGTCTCCCCTGGAACAATCCTTTGCTCTTACCACCTTCTCACGACCGCCTTAAACTAATTAACATGAACACCTTGGAAGAAAGAAGAACTGTATCTGACATCCTCTTCATCCATCGACTCCTCTCAGGCTCCATTGACTGCGCTACCCTCTATAACTCTGTCTCTCTCAACACTAACCCTCGCAATGTACGAAACCCCCGTCTCTTCTATGTACCCACCACCCGTACCGCTTATGGCTCCAACGAACCCATCTTACGAATGCTCGGAAGAGTCAACTCGAATCCCTTCTTCGACCTCAACCTTAGCACTCCATGCTTAAAAACCCTACTTCTTCATGCCCCCCTCTCCCTTCCCCTTAACAACTAAGCTAGTTTAAGTTAGATTAAGGTAGATTAAGTAAGTTCATGTGCTTGAATTAAGCTTAATAAATGGGGGTGGTTGCCCCCACGAAAATTAAAATTAAAATCTTCCCAAGTTAGCTTTTGGTTAAATATAACTCCAAGGTTTTTAACGGTGGATACGTAGTCTAAGGGTGAAGCATCTACAACGAGCCGGAGTAGGTGTATAGTATCTAGCTTATATCGGTTGATAACAATAGCCGTACTTTTTGAAGCATTTAGAGTGAGTTTATTATTTTTCGACCATGCAACAATGGAAGCAAGATCCGCATTGAAACGTTCTGATGCGTTTTTTGCCAATTCCAATGGATAGCTTAGATGCAGCTGAACATCGTCAGCGTACATTTGTATTTTACAGTGTTTTAGCACTGCAGGTAGGTCATTATTAAATAGAGTGAACAAAAGCGGCCCCAATATAGATCCTTGTGGGACGCCGGTCTTGGTTCCTATGAAATTCGAAATTATATTATTAACATAAACCGCTTGGGCACGACCACTAAGGTAGCTCCTTAGTAGTTTTAGTGCTGTAAGGTCAAAGTTAAAATTGTTTTGGAGTTTAGTTAATAATATTTGGTGTGGCACCGTATCGAACGTTTTCGAGAAATCAAGCAGTACTAGTGATGTTACGTGACCTTTATCCATTTTACTTCGTAAGTCGTCGACTAGATTTAGCAACGCCGTGGTACAGCTATGTTGTGGTCTAAAGCCAGACTGGTGTTGCGATATTAGGCCAAATTCCTTCAGATAGTGGTGGATGAAATGAAAGTAGAAACAGTCATCAAAGTTGTACAGGTAACATGCGTTCTGCATAACTATTTAAGAACAAAGACATGTGATGCTCGATGTGTTGAATTTCTTGAAGCAACTGAACTCCAAATAGGAGCCTTATATGATATGAGAAATGACTCCAGAAGAGCAGCTTTCACAATCCGAGAAGAATTTGTCCATCGAACTTTCTCGTGGTACATGTAATTAGGGAAGTAAGCCCCGGAGATCAAGTTATTGACCGAAGTCATTGTCCTCGCAACGTGACCCCGGATCAGTTTTATTAGAAAATTATTCACCCGTACAATCCTGGCCCTATTGTATAGGACCTCGTTCGGCTAAAATTTCGTGTACTCAGATTCGGGTTTCCTATATAACCCAAGACAACTTCTGAGACATTGTCTCTCAAACACCCGAATCCTTTCCATTAAGCTAGCTCTCACATTGAACCACACGGGACATCCATAGGCAATCATGGGCCTGATTAAGGCCATGTAGCAAATTACCTTCACTCTGGAATCAAGTTGGTTGCTATGAAACAGCCATCTTGTAAGAGCAAAAGCCCCCCGGGCCCTCGCCAGAGCAGCATCTATATGTTTGCAAATTTAGCAAGATCCCAAGGTATTTGACTACATTTTGTTTCGCCAGTGGGCGCCCGTCCGGTCTAAGAATTGAGAACCCGCGCCAATTTTTTCTAGTGTCTCGGGAGGCCCTAGACAAAGGCGTTCTGAACAAAATAGTTACTGATTTCTGGCAGTTGACTTTCAACTTCCAGTCATCACAATACCGCTGAATTTCTTCGAAATCACGCTGCAAGAGAATGACAATGACGTCGATCGTTGGACCTGATCTGTACGCGATTAAATCGTCCGCATACGCTATTGAGTGGTGAAGAGAAGCTATCAAATCGTTGAAGTAAATGTTAAACAGGATCGTCGAGTTCACCGTACCCTGTTGCAGTTCGTTGTTAATATCAAATGGTTGGGTAGAAGTCACGTTGGCAATTTTCACTACGAACTTTCTACCTGTTAACATGTCAAAAATCATATATAGCAGTGGTTTACTTATGCCCAGCCGACTGAGCTTGTAATAAAGACCTTCTAACCATACGGTGTCGAAAGCTTTCTCCAAGTCAATCAGACAGGGACCCGTGCCTTGGTTCTTGCATTTGTTCTACTGGATATCCGACACGAGTTTCGACGCGGCATGAATAGTGTTATGCCCCGCTCTGAAACCGAACTGGTTCTCCGGAATGATTTTATTGTCCTCAACAAATTTAGACAGGGTTCTATGGACCACCTTCTCGAAGACCTTGCTAACACTTGGAAGGAGACTTATCGACCGAAGATTTGATGGGTTAGAGGTATCTTTACCCCTCTTGGGAATTGGTTGCACCACCGCTGTCTTCCAACCCACTGGATAATATGCATTATTCAGTGCATTGTTGAACAGTATGGTGTACATCTCTACAGTCAGTGGTGGGAGATGTCTGAGCACAACATTAGATATTCCGTCTATTCCCGCGGATTTTTTTCTCTTCAGTGACTCGAAAATCATCTGGAGATCCCCCGTCGAAATAAACAGGGTATTCGCCCCTTCATTGGTGACGGCATTATTCGCCATGAAATCGTCATTGAACCTGGTAAAACCAAGGTTCTCTGATCGCCAATGATCGAAATCATTTCGAAGGTAGGAATGATGAAGCAGGACTCTGTTCTCCAGGTCGTGGTTCGGGCGAATACTATCATTCACCTTGTATACTTCCTGGAAGACAGCTCCTACTATCGCCACCTTCTCCTGAGGATCCTCGATCACGAAGAAATCATCATCCAAGACGGCGCTCTCTGGATCGATGCTAACTGTTCGTAGCAAGCATTCATTATCTGACGTTCTCGAAAGCTTCAGATCCTGAATGTCATTCTGATTGTTTCTCCGAAATATTTTATTTATTTGCGGGAACATACCCGCACTGTTGGAATTTACAGCACGAACTCTGTTGTTCAAATACAAACTTACAGAAATTCTGTAATTATCCTTGATTATCTGTTGTATATTTTTAATCAGTGACTTCAGTGTCCTGACCTCCGAGTTTTGTCTGTCGGTAAACTTTTGTGTCTGTGCAGTGCGTCGATTGTCGCGTTGCGGTATATGTTCGAGGTATCGTAGGGTGTTTGGCGAGGTATCGTATTGTCCGTCGTCTGCTTATTTTTATCATCCATTTGTTTGAGGTACCTGTCAATCTCACTGTTTGACAGGTTCCCATTGGATGGTGGGAAGGAACCACTCAAGGTGAGCGATTTCGTCAGGGAATTGGCAAAGCGCGGCCAACGCGCCCTACTGTAATCGTAGGGGTGCGTTTGGACATACTCTGCCATATCCGTGAATTCGTCCGGTAGTGTGATCACGGCACTAAGTCCGCAATGGTCACTGTCGTATACAACGGTCCGTAGACAGTTAGTATACCCCTCGTTCGTGTCAGCTAGTCTCAGTCTAGAGTCAAGCAGCATGAGATCCAGATAAGAGCCGCTCCTAGGATACGACGGACTATCCGTTGCGAGTAATTTGAGTCTGTACTCACCTGTACAATGGCTGAGTAGGCTTTCCCTAGTGTTGGGTATGTTGTTTCCCCAGTCACTATGTTTGGCATTCAAATCGTGTCTCGATCTCCGCAATAAAAATATTGGGTTGAGGTACTTTAGGTGCATAGGCACAGTGAGATTGACAGGAACCTCAAACAAATGGATGATAAAATTAAGCAGACGACGGACAAACACCCTACGATACCTCGAACATACATATACCGCAACGCGACAATCGACGCACTGCACAGACACAAAAGTAGACTCCTAACAAGACTCAAACTCTTGTACAGGTGGCTTACCGACAGACAAAACTCGGAGGTCAGGACACTGAAGTCACTGATTAAAAATATACAACAGATAATCAAGGATAATTACAGAATTTCTGTAAGTTTGTATTTGAACAACAGCTATGTACATTTTCCTTCCATTTCGGAGAGGAATGCACACAATACAGGCCTCTAGCACCTGGAACCTCCGCAACCTAATTTTATGTTTAAAAGTGTTTTTGATGAAGATCGCAACACCTCCACCTCGTGTGGCGTTGGGTCGGTCCCTTCGAATTATTTTATAAGAACTGTGCCGGATTTTGTGCTCCTGGTTTAGCTTTGTTTCGCTAACCAAAAGTACATCGGGGCTTTCGTCATGCAACAGATTGAAAAGTACGGCTCTTCGCTCAATCCTAATCAATGAATTCACATTCACCGACAGGATCTTTAAGGGACTCTCTACCAGCGTACCCATTACGATTGTAGTTGCGCTATGCCCGGCAGAAGCGAGTAGATTCTGTCCACTCGGGTCGTCGTCTCCAGGATCTGTTGTTGGAGCTTTGATTTAATAAAACTACTACTATGTACATTGTTTTGAACATATAAAATAAAATATTTGATTCACGAAGGTCACTTACTATCTTGGTTTAACTCCTCTGCTAAATTTTTCCATATTTTATCCTTTTTTCCCGTATTTTTATACTCCGGATGAGTCAAATCAAATAAAATGGGATTTATTTTCACCAACTCAATTAATTTTTCAATAACCATTTTGATCTGCGGTATGCGGTACCCGGCAGTCAACTGTGCTTGTTGCGGTACAAAATTGTATCGCTGCAATACCGCCGTACCGGTTGCGGTATAAGTTAAGAGTATAAGAACTAAACAACCCCGAACCCGACATACAAGTAGACAATCCAGAAGTAGACATCCTCGATGCCTGCGACAAATTAGAAAACCTGAATTTTTTAGACTAGGGTGCTCTTCGCTGCCCTACTATGAGTTTAAGGCGAAGAGCGGGAAAGTTTTAAAATTCTTATTAGACACGGGGTCTAATAAAAATTACATCCAACCTATGTATATCAGGAAACCCATTCCGAATAAAGAATCATTTGTTGTTAACTCTGTCAGCGGAAGAGTTAAAATTACTCACCATTCAAACCTAGAGATTTTAGGCCCTGAAATAGGACCCATAAAGTTTTTCATTTTAAACGAATTAAGTTCCTTTGATGGTATTATAGGGAACGATACGATTTATAACACTAAAAGGAAAATATGATTTCCCATTTAAGCAACAAAAGAGTCGAGACATAAACAATCTGGAAGTTAGAACAGCTCATCTCGACTCCTGTCAGGAAAACCGATTAATACGAACTCTTGAGGAATTCCCAAACTTGTTCATAGAACCCGACGCAAAATGTACTTACATTACAGCAGTAAAGGGTGAAATCAGGACAACCTCGATCGATCCTGTGTATACCAGGCCATACCCCTATCCGAAAGCGCTGAAGCATGAGGTTGACAAACAAATTAATGAACTCCTAGATAGTGGGATAATTCGACCATCGAGATCGCCCTACAACGCACCAATTATAGTCGTCGAGAAAAAGCTCGATGCGTCAGGAGTGAAAAAGTATCGACTCGTAGTAGACTATCGGAAATTGAACCTAGTAACGATCCCAGATCGCTACCCCATCCCGGAGATCAATGAAGTGTTATATAACTTGGGAAAATCTAAATTTTTCTCAATATTGGACTTAAAAAGCGGATTTTACCAAATCCCACTGCGAGAGTCAGACATCGAGAAGACCGCCTTCTCGGTCAATAATGGTAAGTTCGAATTCACCCGGTTACCATTTGGGTTGCGAAACGCCCCTCGATATTTCAATGTATCATCGATGACATATTGCGTGAGCACATAGGAGTTAGGTGCTACGTTTATATAGATGACATAATCATCTTCAGCGACTCCCTAGACCAACACTTCAAAGACATTCACATAATTCTTAAAACACTTCAGGAAGCCAACGCGAAGGTTCAAGTAGATAAGTGCGAGTTCCTCAAAACCGAAATAGAGTTCTTGGGCTGCATCGTGTCCAGTACAGGTATCAAAACCAATCCTGACAAGGTCAAGGCCATAGCCAACTACCCAACTCCAAAAAGTCTGAAAGATCTTCGATCTTTCCTGGGAATGGCAGGCTACTATAGACGTTTCATCCGCGATTTCGCCAAAATTGCGAAGAAGGTAGAATCTCGAAAAATCAATCGAAATTAAAACAAATTCATCTTGATCAAGATGCCCTAGACGCCTTTAATAAGATTAAAAACTCACTCATTTCTAACGATGTGATGCTCTCTTATCCAGACTACGAAAAGGACTTCGAACTCACTACCGATGCATCTAGTTATGCACTCGGAGCAGTCCTAAGTCAAGGTGGCAAACCCATAATGTTTTTATCACGAAGTTTAACAAAAACAGAAGAGGCATACGCAACGAACGAGAAAGAAATGCTTTCAATAGTTTGGGCTCTGGGAAGCCTACGAAACTTCCTTTTCGGATCAAAAAAGATTAACATATACACGGACCACCAGCCACTAACACACGCCCTTAGTAATAAAAATTATAACAATAAAATGAAAAGATGGCAAGCATTCCTTGAGGAACATAATTATGAATTGAAATATACCCCCGGGAGGACAAACGTGGTGGCCGACGCCCTGTCTCGACCTCCCGAAACAGATCCGATAATTTCAAATATAAATTCAATGACGCCAACAATACATAGTGCTGAAACCTCTGCACATGAACTTATACCCTCCATTGAGACGCCTATAAACGTTTTTAAAAACCAGGTAGTACTAAAGTTAGGAGAAGAAAGCAAACATGAAATGATATGCCCCTTTAATAACTATCGTAGACACATGATCACCGAAAGACGTTACAACAAAGAGAATTTAGTAGGAATATTTAAGCGATTTCTTAACCCAAATATAGTTAATGGTCTATCCGCCCCCGAGAACATAATGGGATTGATTCAGGAAGTATACTCACAACATTTTTCAAATTACAAGATCAGACACACGCAACTTCTAGTTACAGACATAGGCACAGAAACCCAACAAAATGAAATTATTCTAGAAATCCATAACAGAGCTCACCGCGGTTCGCTTGAAAATAAAATACAGATTTTAGAGAAGTTCTATTTTCCTCAAATGAACGTCACCCCAATAATCCTAAACTAGGTGAAACACCCCTACCTAATTACCCTGGACACACAATACATATAGACATCTTTTCGACCGAAAAAAAATTAGTACTAACTGCGATCGACAAATTCACAAAATTTGCAATTACGAAAAAAATTCAATCTAAAGCAGTAGAAGACGTTCGACGACCTCTTCGGGACATAATTTTCCAATTTGGAGTGCCCGAATATATAGTAATAGACAACGAAAAATCGTTCAACTCGGAAAGCATCCTCTTTATGTTAAAAGAGGAATTAAATATCAATGTTTTTACCACTCCTCCTTATAAAAGTTTAGTCAATGGCCAAGTGGAAAGGTTTCACTCGACCTTAGCTGAAATAATGAGGTGCTTGAAACCAAGAGCAATAAATAAGAGTTTTGAGGAGTTACTCGAAAACGCCACCAATGAATACAATCACTCCTTCTACTCAACCACCCAAAGGAGACCCGTAGATTTGTTTTTTGGTAGAACAGCAAACTTCGGACCCGAATATTATGAACGAACAAGACTAAGCAACATTGAAAAATTAAAGGAAAAGCAACAGAAAGACCTAAATTATCATAATAAGAAAAGACATGAAATTAAAAATTATGCTCCTGGAGACGAAATTTACGTAAAGAAAAACAAACGAAAAGGTTCAAAATTAACGGAACGTTATTCCAAGGAAATAGTTAAAGAGAATTATGAAACCACAGTTAAGACCCAGTCTGGAAAAATAATACATAAAGAACACATACGAAATTAATCTCTCAGACAGCATCTACGGACGCAATACTGACATTGAACTTTCCATTTTTATTTACAGACTCCTCTTGATAATCTCAGAAATTCTATGAGACATTGACATACTAGACTATTCCTCAATGCACATGATCGCTTTAGACGAAGGACAGGCAAAGATTCAAGACGGTGACCTAAAATTAATACACTTCATAGACATACAGCAATACGAACATTTTTTGACTGAAATTACTAAAAGCGTGGATACTCTCATTCCTCAAACCCACTCCTTATACCCCCTGCTAACACATGAACTAGCTCAGGCTTTCGAAATTTTAAAAACAATAAAACCGACAAGTTTCAAAAAACAAAAAAGAGCTTTAGATTTTATAGGAACGGCCTGGAAGTATATTGCAGGCAATCCAGATCATGAAGATTTCCAAATAATCAGTTCACACATAAATAACGTCATAGAAAATAGTAATAGACAGATAATAATAAACAGACTATACAATGAAAGAATTAACAACTTGACTTTGGTCACAAACGAACTTTCAAACTATATAAAAAAAGACGATCATATAAACATATTAGTAGTTTTAAGTATACAATACAGATTAAGATTAGTTAAGGAAGAATTAATAAATATAAAACTTGCCATACAATGGGCAAAAAGTGCCATCATAAATTCTATGCTTTTGTCAAAACCAGAAACAAAAATAATAATTGAAACATTCAAGAAAGAAAATGTACCCTTTAATACAGTCGAAGAAGCACTTGAGTTAGCAAACATTAATATTCTAACTAACACAACTTCATTACTATATATCATAAGAATACCATTAACTCTAAGTAAAACTTACGAAAAACTTCTACTTAAACCAGTTAAAAAAGGGAACCTAGCGATAAACCTAACATACAACACTATTCTAAGATCTAATGATGAAATTTTTGGAATAAGAGAAAATTGTAAAGAATTTAATAAACTAACTATTTGTAAACAAAACCATGTAATAGACTTAAGAAATGAAACTTGTATAACTAAGCTATTAAAAGGCGATAAGGCTAGCTGTCCAACTACAAACTCCCATCACATCCCGACCATAGAAGAGGTGGAGCCAGGCATTATCCTGCTGAACCAGTTTAACGGAAATATTACAATAAAGCAAACAAGACGTGAAATAAATGGAACTTTCATTATAAAATTTATCAATACAACAATCCAAATCAATGATCAACTTTACCAAAACCTTCAAATACCGAGTATGCGTATCAGCCCAGCTACCTTGCAACCAACACCAATAGAAAAAAGTCACCTCAACATCCTATCACTGGAAACCCTTAGCGAACTACATATTAACAACACAAAAGAAATCGGCCTTTTAAATACCGACACCAAAATTAACCAATGGCTCCTGTATGCAGTAATAGCTGTTACCATAACATTACCTATATGTATTGTTATCTGCAGAAAAAAGGAAACAATCATCATAGAAAAATTGCCAGAAGAAGCTGCTCAGATCGAGGTCAATCAACCCAAGAGTCAAATGTTCAACATTACGGCAAATCTTCCACGAACACTGACCTTACCCAACATCTATGCCAGTCCATTTTTTTGAATGTGGACATTCAATTTGGAAGGGGACGAGTTAACACAGCACATCAGTCTCCGATTACGCTAAAGACAACCAGGCATTATCACACCATCCATATGCAGTCATCCAGTGCAGACAACCCGACACCAGAGATTTTGCATCCGCCGAAAGCAACCAACCTGACACCACCCAACCGAAAAACCACATTCCGTCACGTACAAGACACAATTAGATTAAGGTAGAAGCTAGGAAATTAGATTAAGAAAAGTTAGTTGTAATTTGCTGTTTGTAAAGAGTGAAGGTTCTCCTCTGAATAAAGATTTATTTTTTTTAATAAATATTTATTAACATATTTTTAATTTATACCCTACCCAATGTGTGCAGCTACATTTACCGCAATAGGATTACGTACTGTTGTACCGCTAGCGCGTACCGCCCCGGTGTGGTTCAAGCTTTATTTTGCCCTCAACAGTTGTGCATATAATCAGCAAAACACGTATGGTTCAGTGAGAAGGATTTTGTACTAAATAAACTTTTTTTTTGTGATTTCTTAGGTTATTAGCCTGGGTATATACTTACTTTTGTGATTGTGTGTACTGTACATACATACATATATCCATTCCTATTTTTTTGTAGGGCACGTTTTTGACCGTGTTGATGACAAATAGGAATTTTTTGTTTTTGTTCTTGTTGGTCGTTGCCGCGAGCATGATGACTTACTCTGGGTCCGTTAATGTTGTTGTTGTTTTTCGATTCCAAACTCAGCTGGTTGCAATTTACTGCTATTTGGGACCGAGAATTTTGAAGAATATCTTCGTTGATCCTTTGTTTAATGATGATGGCGATTTGGTTTTTGGTGTTTACTCGTCGGAATTTGAATTTTTTCTTATCGAAGTCTATTGTAGGGACCCTTGTTTTGTGGAGTTCGGGGGTTATAGCCCAGGCTGCCCTTCCCTCGGTCCGACTAAAACTACATCACCGTCTTTTATCTCGACCGCGGGCTTATGCGGCTTATGGTGAAATGACCGCAAAAGTTGAAGTTACTCAAACCGCCATCGCTTTTTCAATTTAGTTGTGAACCTCATCCGCTGCAAACACTCCCATTGAGCTTAATTCAAGCTAAACTTAATCTAACTTGATAACTAATGAGAACGGTTGAGGGGGCACGATCCTTAGAAACTAAGACTGGAAGGAGGGAAGGCTATTGAGAAGAAGGAGTTTTAGGCATGGAGTGCTAAGGTTGAAATCGAAGTTGATATTCGAATTAACACTTGCCAGCATACGGGAAATGGGTTCATTGGAACCGTATGAGGTGCGGGGGGTAGATAGATAGAAGAGACGAGCATTGCGTGTATTACGACGGTTAGGGTTAAGAGATATGGAGTTATAAAGGGTGGCGCGGTCAACGGTACCTGTAAGAAGTTCATGAATAAAGATGATGTCAGATACTCGTCTTCTTTCCTCCAAAGTATTCCTAATCATGTTGGGAGGTACACATAAACTACTCATACGCCTCCGGAGCGCAAAGGATAGTTTTATTAGTAAAACTAATAAACCTACCGCCTCGACACAGCCGCCACACTGACCGTATTTATAACGACTGAGATGTGCGAGAAGGATAAAGCGATGCGCGCGAGAACAAAAAAGAGACGATCATTATTGTATTGCGGAGGCGCCTTTGCGACGTAGGGTAGTACTCTAGGGTTAAGAACGTCTTGATAGGGCGGTGAGAACAAAGGATTATTCCAGGCTAGACCTCGAAGAGCGAAACGTGGGAACCGACGTTGGATGATCTCGATTCTAGAAATGTGTGTTTGTTGATAATGGGACCACAGTTGAGATGCGTACTATAGAGGGATCGAGCCACGTAGGGATTGGAGAATTCTTTAGACCAAAGTTTCACAAAACCGAGTGCAGAGTTGGCTCTATGAATTATATCGTCGACATGTGCGCGAAAATGTAGCTCCTGGTCACATAGTAACCAAGATGGCGGATAACCTGAACGGTGGAGATGGGCCGATTATTGAGGAAGTAGAGACGAGGGAGAGGTTTGGTTCGTTTACGTGAAAAGGTAATTAAAAATAAGGAAAAGCTGTTGAGATCAGATTGAATAAGGGAAGAATCTTGTTGCGAGGAAATGGTCTTGAAAAACTTGCTATCGTCGGCGTACAGTGAGAGGTGGGCAAGCTCAATGTCGCTAATGGTAAGAAAAAAAAGAAGTGGACCTAGGTGCCTGCCTTGGGGAACGCCGGAAGAAACTAAGGAAGGGTTGGAAAAGGCAGATCTGAAACGAACCCTGTAGTAGCGGTTTCTTAAATAAGAAGATATCCACTTCAACGAAGCCATGTGTTTAGAGGAGATTAGGGATTTACATTGGAAACTTACAGTTTGGCGATGGGCCGGTAGTTGTTAACATCATTCTTCGGACCTTTGTGTGAACAGGAGTTATAAAAGCGGTTCTCCATATCTGGGGAAATTCTCCAAGGGACAGGGATAAGTTGAATATTTTTGAGAGCTGGACAGAATTAATGGAGGAACATTTTTTTGTAATATGGCAGGGGGCCCAGGAGCTGATTCAATTTGTTTACAATGATATGGGGGTCAATAGTACGTGGGAGAAATGAAGGGTGAAATTTGTTAAGTAGTCGAAGTAAGTAGTATCCGGTACAAAGGAGTCATCGGCGAAAGATTGGTTGGAAAAGTTGGCGATAGTTTTGGGATCATTCGAGGTTTCGCCATTGAAGGAGAGTGAAGTTGGGTAGCCATCAGATTTTCTTTTGTAGTTGACAAACTGAAAGAAGGACTTCGGATCGTTAATAAGATTGGCTTGCGTTTCGATCAAATTGAGTTCTTAGAGCGACTTGCGCGGCTCGGTGAATTTCAGATAAATATGTACCAATATAGTTAGAAGAGTCATTGGGAGATTGAGTACGAAGGAAGGTGGCCCACAGTTTGTTTCTTGTGTTTCTTAGTGAACGGAGCCTGCGATTATACCAATGAGAGAAGGTAGATAAGTGTTTGGATCGGGAAAGGAGAAGGTAAAAAGAAATAGAATTGAATATTTCTCTGTAGAGAATAGATGTGGCGTCTTTTATTGTAAGGCTGTCAAAATTGAAGCAGGCGTTATTGAGATATTCAGTGATTAAGTTGAAATTTGCTTTCTGGAGGTCATAGGACTTAAGCGAAGTATTCAGTGGTGGAGAGGCGTGAATAAATGCAAGAAGAAGGGGAGGATGGTAGTTGTCGATGGTTGATAAGGAAAGGGGACAAAGTGAAACAGAGGAACTAAGGGGGTCTGTTGTGAAGATCAGGTCTAACTGTCTACCCATGTAATTTGTGATGCCACTAACTTGGTCAAGGTTTGAATCTTAGCTAGGCGATCTAAGATAAGACATTCTTTGGCAGCAGAGGGATTAGTGGCAATGTAAACTGATTGGTCGTCTGATGGAGTCCATTTAACAGAAGGAAGATTGAAAAACCACAGAGAAGGATTTCATCATGGGGATCCCGTAAATAATTTATGCTTTCAATCGTATTAATGGCGAGTTCATAGGATTCAATAGGTTGAGATGGCAAGATATAAAAGCAGATGACATAGAGAGCTTTACAATTCATGGTTATTTATGCTAGGGATCAAGTTGGTTTCAGTCAGAGCGAAGATTTGGAATGGTAAAACATGAGACTGTTGAAAGACTGCTTGAGTTTTTGAGCGAAGACCTCTTACATTCTGATAATGGAAAGTCAGAAAAAAGGTTAGCATGAGGGGCAGGAAAAGAATGAAAATTAGGGGCGAAAATATCTGTCGTCATCTGTGCTACGCCTCCATGTTGAATGGAGACCATTTCACTAGTCTTCGTTTTATCTTCATAGCAGACTGAGCCTGGTTTATCATGGAGATAGATTTATAGACGAGAGAAAGCATAGCGACATTCAGTGGGGTTACTAGCTTGCTGGGTAATTTTGACTGAGGGGGGCAGAAGGGAATCAAGATTGGGTGGAATTAGGAGGAGATGTTGTTGAAGAAGGAGTTGAAACTGTTGGAAGAGAAGTAGAGCTGGCTATAGTGTGAGAGGGCGAGTATGGTGTGGAGGTATTAGAAAAGGCGGGGGCTAAGGGATTGAGGACGTGTGAGCTGCGGAAATTAGGATACTTGGCACCGGATTTGAGATCAAAATTGAGAAAAGAATTAGTAAGGGCTGCTTGTGTTGGTGGCGAGGGGCTAGCGGTGATAGAACAAGCAGTTGGAATCAGTTTGAAGGAAACTCGTTGACGTGGCGGTTTTGGTGGAGCAGAGGAAGAGGTCTGCATATGGGATATGGAGGGGTGATCGAAAGATGGGAAAAGTTTTGTTTTGAAGCTCCAGTTATGGTGGAGGTTAGATTGAGGTTTAAGGTTTTTTATCACAAGTGTTAAGCTTATTTTTAGATTTCTTAGAGATATGTAGGTACATAGATTTGTTTTTAAAATTATTGAGCAGCTTGGGGTGGATATCTTTCTTTTCGTTCCACCTGGTAAGGGCGGCCGTCAGGGTTTAGGAATAACTACTCGTATTTCGATGATATGGACAGCTCCAGTTTAAACGATCTGGACCGTTGAAGCATTTGGCAACTTACTATTGGAATTTTAAATTCCTTTGTGAACTTTTGTGCTCATTTTTTATGAGTGTCGGGGGTCAGACCATCAATAATAAAGGTAGAAATTTCTTCATTGCTTTTTTCAGTTTTTGTAGTCGCTGGTTCTATTCACTTAAACTTCATATTTGGCCAAAGCGCTCAATGTTGGTTTCAAGGGTTGGGTCTTCAGAAATTGGGCCTTTAGTTTGTGTATAGACTGAGGATGTGGATGCCACCAATCTTGCTAGATGCTGTTCTCATTTCGTCAATTAGATCGCTTAGGGTAAACCTGCTAGTGGTGAGTTCACTACTAACGTAATTTAGTTTGTTTGCTATAGCTTCAAGCAAGGGTCGGGTTAAGAAAGGGCTGGAGCACTTTTATAAGATGTGTGGCAATGGCCGGAGGGAATTTAAGTTCTCGTTTAATTTTTTCACATTGAGGGATTGAGGTATGTATTCAGTGTCGAAATGAGGTCGCACTTCAGTTCGATACTAAGGATGTTGGGTGAACTGCTTTCGGAGTATTTCTGTTAAGGTGGCCAATTGTTTTTCCAGGGAGTTTAGTTTGTTAGTGAAAGTTGACTCCATTGTAGAATTAATATCTTCGATACATTTAATAAGGAAGTTAAACTTAGACGCGAGGTATGGCTGTTGGTGACGAACGAGTTTCACTGTTACACTTGATCGCGAAGAGGACATCAGAGATAGTGATTTTTTTTTCACTCCTCACAATAATAGGAGAAGTGTTCGGCATATTCCTTTATATACGTGTTCGGTCTTTTGCTCAGGCCGATGCAGGGAAGATGAAACGATTTGCCGCAGATACCCTTGCAAATAGCCTGGTCAGCATTTCTGGTATCGGCGGCACATAAGCAAAATCACAGTGATCCATATTAAAGTAGGGCAAGAGCGGGTCACTCACATTCAGAAAGATTTTTTTTTTATTGTTAAGTTGTAAATTGGCTTCGTCAGAGAGTTTCGATAGGGGAAAGACGGGTCACGCGCGTTTTAATATTTTATTAATGAGGTAGAATGTTTGTAATTGTTATGGTGACAAATTGGGGGCACAGTTGGACACTCGCGTTTTTTGATTGTGTCGAAGAAAAATTCAAATATGGGTCGTTTAGAAGAAAAAGAAAAAAAAAACAATTAAGAGAGGAGCGAGCTAAAATACGACTGCACAGGCTAAGGTTCGGAAGTGAACTCGAAGCGGGCGGCTGTTGATTGTTCCTTCGGTCTCGACAATTATGGTCTTCAGGTGTTCAAAATTCAGTTTTGCTTCGCCGATAGTTACTTTCATTAAATTGTTCATGGTGCGGATCAATCTCTCCCAGAAACCATCACACAATGGCGCTCGTTCCACGTAAATATGGCTACGTATACTTTGGAAGCATCTAACTCATCATCATAGGAGTAGAGTGGGCCGGCAAAATCTACTCTAACACGGTTGAATGGTCGAGATAGAGCAAATCTTTCAATAGGCAATCGGTTGAGAAGCAGGAGGTCCCCAAGGTTTTCTGCACACTAAACTTTGATGCATTTTTTGACTAAATGCCGCCCCCTGACAATCCAAAAATTCTCCCGTAGTTGTGTCAGCACAATGTTGACACCAGCGTAAAGTGTCTGACTAACAATATGCGAATTTGTTAAAAGTATAATTGGATGCTTCACTTCCATCGCTTCATTTGATGATTGTAAACGACCACCTAACCTCAGGAGACCCTCATCATCTAAGAAGGGAGATAACTCGCGAATCTCTTGTCTTTCTGATATTGACGAATTTCATTAAAAAAGTTATGGCTGTGTACATACCGAAACCAATGATTTTCTGCGTTCTCGATCTCAACAGCAGACAAGAGCAAAACGGTTTATGTAGGCGGTAACTCGGATAACTATAATTTTTATAGCTCACTAACGCGTCTTCCTTGATGTTTATTGAAGAGCGTGGCGCATCCAATAATAATAAAGTGACGGATTAGGTTTTAGCGGTTCATCGATCACAAATCTATTATCGCTGTCACTGAGCCACTACGGTCCATATGCCCAGATTAAAAATTTGCGAAGGGCATCACCATTCTACCTCGCGTAAGAAGATCCGCTTTCCTTTGCAATGGCTCCACTGTGAAATTTCCGTCAGCCGTCTGGTCTCGTCGACTTTACTCTAAATGTAGGGCTTCCAACGCTGCATATTTCCTTGAATCCAACTTAGAGCTTTCTTAGAGTCCGTCCACATATGATATTTGATGGAGGACAACTTTAGGCATCCTTGCATGTAAGAGGGAAGCCAAGCAGCTACTACTGCAGCCGTAAGCTTCATCTTGGGCAATGTTAGTTCATTGCTGGCATCGAACTTTAAAGGGGCGACTCGGTTCTTAGAACATAAGAAGGAGACGCTGATTTGACCACTAGGAGCGATGCATTTCATATAAGAGACTGTGCCATAAGCTTTTGTACTAGCGTCAGCAAGAACTCATCCCAAGATGTCTTCCTTTACCATAAACTCTGAAAAAGAATTTTTAATTTGATAATAGTGGGACCGAGAAGACGTATTGGGTCGTTAATGAGATTTTAACGGCTAAGGCTCCCAGGGAAACGTAGACTACAAAATATGTCGTCAGAAAACGTATTCAAGCTAGTTGGGAATAATCTCTTAGTAGCCAACGCACAATTCTCACATCTTAACAGGACTTTGACCCATGTCATGAACCATGCGTAAGCTGTTAGAAATAAGACACTGAAAAGCCAGGTAGCAAAAAAATAATATGTTCACATCAACGAAAGACTCGCAACACCGACATCTCGACCGAAACTACTTTTAGCAGTTAAAACTTGAAAGTCGTCAAGGATTTTACCTAGCTTGGCTCATTAATGACAAGCGACAACAACAACTGCGGGGAGATCAAACGCAAAATAGCTCTTGCTAACCACTTTTCTCCTGGATTCGGAAGGAAACGTAACACTATACAAACTTTTGATCATCTCCACCATTCTCTACGGCAAGAAAGCTTGAAAAGTGGATGAAGAGATGAAGCCTCTGCGTGCATTATTTGATCCAATTTATGTCAACGGGAAGTATAAGAGAAGATACAAGCAGGAAGTCCGAGGCTCGACCTAGCGGAGGACAACCGCAACTGGGGTGGTCGTGGTGCAATGGTAATCAATGCCGACTGTTGAGCCGATGGTTTGCAGTTCAAGTCCGTCCATAGTTAGTCCTATAAGGAAAAACAACATCAGTTTTTGTTTTTTTTTGTATTCATTTTTATTTATAGTTTCTTAGATCTACATATCTTATCCTAGAAAAAAATGCTTAAAACTAGCTTAACTGTCCTTACAAATTTAGGAATCTTACTGGCCCTAGGCGGACACTCTAAAACAAACTTACGTACGCCTTTCGACTACTAGAAAAAAAACAACATCAGTTGTGAATGAAAGATAATCAAAAAGTGCTGACGAAGGCATAACACTCGCAGTATAAGATCACTTCAAAATTTATATTCTGTGTGTGCATTTCCAATAAAACACCTTAATGACATGGAAAAAAAAAGCTACTGTGAACTATAACCAGAGTGACAAATTCAGTCGAATCTCTCGCATCCTATCTAAGACAACCACCCCGGAGAGTAGTGAACGAACATCTTCGACACAAACCATCTGCACCCGGTCCAGGTTGTGTACCAAGAGTATAAGAGCGTACACTCTTGAACCTCCACGAATTATAAAAAAAAAAAACGACCATATGGTCGCGGCAACTTGGGACTTGTTGGTGGAAGCTCAAGCTCTGTTGCCATCTATGTAGAAAATCTATGCAAATCCACATTCTAATTCTGTTTTACCGCCAAATTCAAATAATAATGCTCTTTAGAAGAAAGGCCTTCAACACCGTTTGTATGCATATTTCCACGTGGTTTTCCAGTAAGGCCATTTGCACGCCATTATTTTAAAATAAATTTATTTTTTGCTTAAAATGCTTTCCTATACCGATTTCAAATCACTTGGCAACGCCGGTTCCCTCAGAAGAAAGCACGAACTGTCAACTCATCACAAACGTCACCTTGACTTTCATCACAAAGAAACATCACGAAATTGTTTACAATTAAATCAATTGCACAAGTAAACTATGCAAAATAGTTGAGGCACTAAGAACACACTTTTAATCCATTTCAATTTCCTCCGTCATGCTAACAACAAAAGTGGGAAAGTCCGGAAAAGTGCTCGTGTGCGGCATGAAGGGTGTGGGCAAAACCGCACTAATCGAACAATTGATTTACGGAAACATTACCACTGAATCGGTGAGAGTCAATCTTATATCCTTTGTGACTTTTTTCATTTATGGCCTGGTTTAGGAAATACTTCCGACGATCGAGGACATCTATGTGGCGAGCGTCGACACCGGTCGCGGACCAAGGGAATCTCTACGCATTTACGACACAGCTGGCCTGCAGGTGAACAATAGAAAGTTGTTTTCACTTTCTTCAGCTCGATTTTATTTGTAGGGGAAAGCTCAACTCCCGAGGCATTATCTGTTCTTTCCCGATGGATTCGTTCTTGTCTACGATCCCAGTGATCCGTCGAGCTTGGATATGCTAGACGATATCAAGACGGACATCGACAAGAATAAGGAGAAAAAGGAAGTTGCTATAATCGTCCTGGCCAACATGCGTTCCCGGAGTGGCGCGGCAAAGAAAGTCGAATCACCACCTTCATCGCCCGATCCAATCGATGCGATTCTAAGCCGAGCGAATAGCTGGTGCGCGCGAGAGAGAATCAAGCACTACACCGTGAACGCTATGGAACGCGCATCCCTCTACGAGCCCTTCATTAACCTCTGTACACGATTGCATCCGCCACAGCCGAAGAGCTCGTTCCCCCAGCTGCGACAAGTGATGCAGAAGTCACAAAAGAGCGATGTATGATGTTGTCTGTTCCCGCAACTACCAGAAGAATAGCGGATTACATCTCGGATCATTCTTTTCGTATTCATCCAAGTATTGCTAGACGTAGAAATCAGGTCTCTAGAACGTAAGCTGTATTTATTCAACCCCTCTGCTGCGCTGTTGTATTAACTAGTATTAGCCCTTGTCGAACAAATCACCAAGATGCTGCATCGGGCCCTCTAAGGGCCACTAACGTTTCTGTACTTACTCTCCTCTAATAAAGTTTTTTGCTCTTTTTCCTCGCTTTAGAGGTTCAAAACGCGTTTTGTACTTAAGAAAAATGTATTTCCTAGAAAAGTGGCAAAACATCGAATACATAAGGACACAAGGCACACAAGCATCGATAGCTCTAGACTCGTTCGCATTTCTGGGCAATTATTTTACGTCTTTGTTCGAAGCTTCTCGGGTTTACATGCGTGAGCAGTTACTAGCCTAACTTAGATCTAATCGTATGCATCGGGAATGGTTTTTGTTTCATTTCCACTTGAGCGTGTATCGCAGTTTCCTCAATCGGATTCTCGTGTTGAAAACAATGTCCCACAGAGGACTACTGATCCCGTAGCCCTGGTCTTGATGGGCAAAGTGATGTTGATAGTGGTACCGTTTCATGTTGTACATGTGCCTTATCGTTGGACTGCCGTAGTGCAGGTAATAGTGGATCATATCGTAGCAGAGGTAGCCGAACACACTTCCGCCTAGGACGATCCTTGGATTGGGCAATATATAGCTGCAGGGTAGATAGATGACTAAGGCAATGATGGCGCCAGGCAGTGGGGGGAACACTAGCCGTTGGGGATCGAATGGGACTTTGTGATGGAGGCCGTGAAGTAAGAAGTGAATTGTGCACAGAATACTGCTTTGACTGTTTTTAGTACTCATATGGAAGAGCCAGCGATGAAGCGAGTACTCCAGAAACGTCCATATAAGAATGCCAAATAGAAAATATAAGGTGAGTCCAAAAATCTGTTCAAGAATAAGGGGAAATATAAGAAAAAGTCGTTTTTAGGCGGGAATGATAGAGCTACCTGTCCATAATCGGATTGATTCCAACTATCGGCGAATCTGTCATAAATGCAGTATAGGATGATGGGAATCCACACTGTGGGAACAACCCACCATGGAGTTTTGGTGCACATCTCCAGATACCATGGCCCAAAAAGACGTAAAGGACGATCGACGGGCTTGTGAACCCATTCGTCGTAGTGACGGGTGATTTTTGAGATCTGCGGTAGCATCGCTCTATCCCAGTCGACTAGGTGCTGCAACGAGAAAGAAAGTTTTCACAATTTATTTAGTGAAAAGACAAACTTAATTTTTTTAAAGCCATTCGATTTGTTTTAACATTTTTTTAAGAACCTATTGTGAACTATTGCATTCGTCAACATCCGTTCACAATCAGAAACGTCACCAATAGCCACTGAACCCAACTGATTTGTTGTGTCGGTAACAACAACAATCGGTGGTTGGAGAATTGAATTATTTGAAAAAAGAAACACAATTAACCGATTTCAAAATAATTCCCGCGTTGGACAATTTAATTTATTTCATCAATAATAAGTAATAATGCTACCGACGCTGAAAGGTATATTCCCAGAACCAAGTAAGTGCCGAGTACACCAGTTGCCAGAGAAACGCAAAATCGAAAAACAAAACAAAAAACAAAAAAAAAAATTATTTCAATTACTCATTTCCTTTGTAGAATCTCAGCCGAAACGAAATTTCCTTCGTGAAAATAAAATGCACTTGAAGGACCTGCAAAGGAGTTCAAGTCGCCAGCAATTATTGAAGGCTGAAGAGGAAAGGAAGTTAATTGAATTACAAAAACGCCAACGACACAAGTCGCTGGATAAGACAGCGCTCATGACTCAGGGGCGACCGATCAGTAGAAGTTCTTGCAGTTGTCAAAGTGTTGGCAGACCGGCGAGTTCATGTAATTCCGTGGTACCACCGGTGGTGTCGGCGAAAACCAACACATCCACCCGGGAGGTGCAAACGGACGATATCGTAGATGAAGACTTTCTCTATGAAGCACTGAAGAGGTTGTAGTGGGTATACCTAGAGTTTGTGATCAAGATGTTTTCCTCTTTCCAGGTGCTCATCGGTTGAAGTCAACCGAGAGAGGGCTCGCCATGAAATGAATGACTTCCCAGAGACCAATCCACAGCCGGACACGTGCGCGGTGGAGACGAGCAGCCGGTGCGGACTGGAGGACGACCCACAACCTTTGGATTTCCAAAATCTCCACATCGACTGCGCAAATCCTCCAGCAACAGCAAGAAGCAGTACGCAGCTCACCTCAAGGAGGACCGGAAGACGGTTATATGAAGTTGGCGGTGAATTCTTGTACAGAAATTATCCAGGACTTTGGATCCTTATATTTCGTTTCCTTGTATTTCTATAAAGTACGTCAAGATGTCCCCTTGCCGAAGTATTTGGAACGCGAGAGATACGAGAAAGAACAACAACGTCAACGTGATCTCCAGCAGGATTCGAATTGCCCCCCTGGATACGCGCCAGTGTCTGAAACCGAACGAAAGTCAACCCTTGAACTAGCACAGAAAAGTAGAATTTCTCCAATTTTCATTCTTCCGATTGTCTTATTCGATTTTTTGCATTTAGAATTCCAAGATCTTGTCGATGAACTCAATCGTATGCCCATGACGACTCAGACCCTCCGGATGCGTAATCGTAAAGCCGAAATCGAGCGCATATTGACTGAACTCGAAGCTGAGATTCGAATATTTTCCAAACCCAAAGTTTATGTTAAGGCCGAATGTCTTTGATGAACACCCCGACCAGTGACAGTATGTCCTCTTCCGCGGTCTATTTGCTGTGATTTATATCTCGAATAACGACAGTGCAAAATGAAATTTTCTAAGTACAGACATATATCGTTGGGATTTTCATTCTTGAGGCTTAAAATCCACATAAAGTCACGATAAGACAGGGAAAAATCGTTGGATCATGTTTTATCTTATCGCTCGCAAGTGTTTCATATGAATCATGGGTAAGCACCGATTAGGGGTAGCACTGGAATGCGCTGTGTAGAATTCTCATTGATACCTGTCGACGCTGTTCATCGATCAGATAGGAGATAAGAGCAGGTTGTAGGGTATTTGTTTTCGGAACAGGCTTTTAATAGCGTCATTTATTAAGGACAATGTTATCTATGGAGCCACTTCAAAGAGACTTTAGTCAATCGTTCGGGCAGTGTTTGATTAGATTTCCGTTTAAACTGCGCGGTCAGTCACACTTCATCGGGTTATTGTTATTGACAGGTCCAAAGGGTATATAGGAAGAACTCGTTGAGGCCACATGGGCAGGCGGGAGTGCAGTAGACTTATAGGGAATGAAGCCTGTAACTTCTCGTATCTAAGACAGGGGTCATGACGCTGCCGAAATGGGAACGAATTGTACTGTTCAGAAGGAAGCAGAGGCATGGTATAGGCTAAGTTGACCGGTGACAAACACATTTTGGATGTTAGCTCCATATAAGGTGTAAGGTCCATTTGGCTTCTGACCTAAACCTTCGCGAACTAAATCTGGAAAAAGTCTCACACGCCCCATATCCTCTTTTCTGATCGAATTTATCAAACGTTATCACCTAATAGGAGCCCTCCATGTGGTAAAAATCCTTTCCCTCTGCTATGAACTATGATGTCGCATAGAGGACTAGCGGCAGAGCAGATGTATTTTGTATAAACAAACTCATTCAAAGCGTCTGCCTAGACCCAGATAAACGGAATGCTAATTAACTATTTAGAAACATCACAATCACTAGTCGGCGTATTATGTAACTCCAAGGCAACCCTTGCATTTTGATCAAACCAAAAAAACAGTCCACTCACCTCCATGCTATCGTCCAGCTTGATATTCACCGAATTATTGTTATTATCCCCGTTAGTAACGTGTCTACCACCCTTGGTCGTCGTGCTGCCAGTTTGAATCTTATATTCATTCATCAGGTACATCGCAGCATCTGAATGCGGCGGCGCTTTCATGAATCTCTCTGTCATATCGTGCTGATTAAGGCCTTTTAGGGTAGTCACACCACCCGGATGATTTTTCAAAAACCGCGTAATGTCATAGTAGTTTTGCTTGTATTTCACAATAACTTCATTGCTCTCAGTGAGCTTATCGGTCAGCGGTATTGTCATTACGGTTTGTGTTGAAAATTTCGATTTAACTGAAATGAAAGTAGAAAAAGGACATTGGTGAGACAGCCTTCGATGTTGTTTATTTATTTCGAAATAATTTTGAAAATTTCCTGAAAAGCTGTCAGATATTTAGGTTTCAAAAAAAAAACTGAACGAACTGACAGATTTGTTTTCAAATTGTCTGTACTCACAAGGCACCCTAAAATCCTATATTTTTTTGGCTAAACTGGTAGGCTGACGGGTGAAAATTCTTTCGCGAGATTGGGTTAAAATGTAGGGCTCGGCAAAAACAAGAGAATATATTGGAGAAAACATTGTGGGATTATCGACTGGCTACCTACCCCATTCGGACTGTCTAGCTTAGTCCAAAGATTTCATAGAATAAACGGGGCAATAGGCAATATGAAAGCCCAAGCAAAGAAGAGGCATTCGCAATCTTATTATTACCTCGAGTATTAGTCTAGATCAGTGA
The DNA here is from genome assembly GCA_958301585.1 of Merodon equestris. NCBI lineage: Eukaryota > Metazoa > Arthropoda > Insecta > Diptera > Syrphidae > Merodon > Merodon equestris. The sequence continues at coordinate 114,861,916 of OY284416.1, forward strand.
TTCCCAAAGTGGTCCAGGTGGACCCCAGGGGTCCACGGGAGACTCAACGGGGGTCTACGTTGGCATGAAAAAAAAGGGGGTTCACCAGTTGTAAATGGGGGTCCACGAAAATTTATCTGGTTTTGATAGTAAAGAACAATTTTTTCGGTTAGGCTGGTATGCGGATCAGATAGCCTATTTATTTAGCATGAATTAACTTTTTTTAAGAAGATCAGTGACTGTTACTTGCAGAAACTTGTATATTTGATAATCAGTACAACGCGTGTCGAAACTTGCAAAGCGTCGCCATTCCGCCGGCAATGCTTGTTCAGACGTGCAATGGGACGAAATACGATTTGTGCTGTGCTTGCATGAACTTGTCTGATTGCTCTCCAATATAAATACGAATGCTGCCAACCACAACGCTCATTTGTTTCCTGAATTTTGAAAAGAAAAGTGTGAGTGAATCGGAGTCAGTTTATGCCAGTGCCGGAAAAGGTAAATACCTGCCTATTTGTACATTTGTTATGCATACTTCTATTTTATATTGCAATAATGTTATATTTGTTATAGTTTCGTGTAGTGCTCGTACGTACGTAATAAAAATTAAATACTTAATATTAAATAGGGCCATTATTCGATACTTCTTTAAAAGGGGAGAAACCCGAGAAAATTTGAACTTTTAGTATTAAACTTTTTATTATAAAATTATTTATTTGCCCGACTGTGGCGATTCACTAAAGGAGAGATACATATAACCCTCATAGTTGCTAATACAAGATGACTAAAGATATTTTCATAAATTGTACGTTTCTTCATGTATGTAGGTACCACTCATAACGTTCGTCAAAGTAATAAATAAATCATTGAAATCGTGGAGTTATGATGTCGAAATATTCTATAAAGTACGTAGGTTTTTGCTCTCGAATTAACAGAAATGTATCAAAATATATAATAATTAATCAAAAAATGTTTTATATTACATTAAACTAGTTCCAGCCGTTTTGTGAGAAACACTTTATGGGTCTTAACGGTTTATTGCTCATATTCCTATTCTGTCAAAAGTGCCATATCCTTTTAAAATCGAATTATGATTACTAAAACAAACATTTTTATTCTTTACCGGTAGGAAACTAATATGAAACATAGGTGAATCTAAGAAAAAATGTCGACAGTACGAGGGTGGTCCGATAAGTATTTAGCCTAACCGCCAGATGGCGCCAGTATCTTACTATCGTGTAGTAACATTCTAATAGACGGCTACTGTCGAAATTTCAGCCAGATCGGACTGGTAGTTTTGTTTTGACCGCGTGTGGAAGCGGGAGTGTCCGCGGATTTTAGAAAAATAGGAAAAGAGTAATATCGGTCGGTGATTCGATTCTTGTTTTTGGAAGGGAAATCGGGCAGCGAAATCAAAGAACGTTTGGATGCTGTGTACGGTGACTCTTCTCCTTCGATCGCGACCATCAAAAATTGGTTTAACGAGTTTCAACGTGGTCGCACGTCGGTTTTTGATGAGCCACGTCCAGGTGCCCCGAAAACGGTTACCACGGAGGATAACGTGAAAAAAATCCACGATCTCGTATTGGCAGACCGCCGATTGAAGGTGCGCGAGATAGCTGAGACAGTAGGTATTTCAAAAGATCGCGTGGGTCATATACTGCATGAAATTTTGGGCATGAGAAAGCTGTGCCACATTTGCTCACTTCAGACAACTAGCGTAACCGTGAGACCACTTCAGAGAAGTGTTTGAAGCTGTTTAAGCGCAATCCGAAAGAGTTTCTGCGTCGTTTCGTGACAGTCGACGAAACATGAATCCACTGGTACACACCAGAGACCAAGGAACAGTCGAAACAGTGGACTTCACTCGGCGAATGTGCTCCGAAGAAGGCGAAGACTGTCCCATCGGCCGGAAAGATGATGGCCACCGTTTTCTGGGATTCAAAAGGTGTGATCCACATCGACTACTTGGAAATTCGGATTGGGCCGATTCGACGTCGAATTGAAGAAAAACGGCCCACTTGGCCAAGAAAAAAGTGCTCTTCCACCATGTTAACGCACCGGCTCAAACCTCCGCTCTCGCCACGGCCAAATTGGTCGAATCGGGCTACGAATCCCATCCACCGTATGGCCCCATGCGACTTCTTTTTGTTTCCTCTTCTTCTTCTTTTCCTTTTTTCCAGCGTCGTTATGGTCAGAAGTGTAGGACCATAATCTTCCCACTTAACTGCATTCCTACTGGGCCGCTTGTGGGGTCCGCCGGTTTGACCTCAGAAAGTAGCGGCAGGCTTCCCGGTTTGGGATTACTTCATCGCTGACGCCAATCAAATGCTGGTGTTTTTGCATTTGTTTGCACCAATTGTTTTTCGGCCTGCCTGTTTTGCGTGTTGAAATTGGAACGTTGATTGATAACGCCTTTTGGACGGGGTTCAAAGGATCTCTCCTTTGAACATGGCAATACCAACTGAGTCGGTCACGCTCTATCTTTCTTGTGATGGTTTCTCTTACGTAGAGGCTTCCCCGGATCTTTGAACTTCTAATTCTGTCGCGCTTTGTTACTCCCGCTGTCATGCGAAGCATCTTCATCTCAGCTGTCGTTAATTTGCTCTCATACTTTTTGTGCATTGTCCAGCATTGTGAACTGTATGTGAGCGCCGGACGTACAACTGAAGTGTAGAGCCTTCCTTTCAGCTTAGGGGGCATTTTTCGATCACAGAAGATGGCGGAGTTTTCCCGCCACTTCATCTACCCTACGCTTACGCGATGGTTGATGTCGTCATCACAAGTTGCTTCTTTATTAATCATAGGTCCCAGATATTTTAACTTTTCACACTTGGGAAGCACTCTTCCATTCAACTAAATGTCTGGAATAGGCTGATGAGGGTCAGAGAACGGGCAGCACAGATACTCTGTCTTCTTTGAACTAATACGATACCCGTGTCCCTCAAAAATGTCCACCCACACATCAAGTGCTCGTTGTAGGGACGCCTGATCATCACTTATAATGGCTCCATCGTCAGCAAAGAATAGCTGGTGCACATTGGGGTCCGTCACTTTTCCTTCAAGCAAGCAATCAAGGACTGCTATAAAGAGCAGTGGGCTGAGGACGCTCCCTTGGTGTACACCGACTTTGATTGCGAACTCTTCGGTGACTCCTGCGATGCATCTTACTCTTGTCGTTGCTCTCTCGTACATGTCCATAATCACTCGCACGTAGGTTTCTGGAACTCCTTTTTGTCTTAGCGCTACCCATAAAAGATCTCTTGGTTGCCGGTCAAAGGCCTTCTCGAAATCAACCAACACCATATGCAAGTCCTTTGAAGAATCACGATGCTTTTCCATCATGATCCTTATACTTTTGATTGCATCTGTTGTTGATTTACCCGAGACAAACCCGCACTGGTCATCAGATAGTCGTATTATTTTCCGCAGTCGGCTTTCTAATACCCGTTCAACGATCTTCATGGTGTGCGACATCAGCTTGACAGAACGGTAGTTATCACAATTTCGCGTATCACCCTTTCCTTTGTGCAATGGAAGAAGATAGCTTTCCCTCCATTGATTAGGCATAGTGTTGCCTCTCATAAGTTTGGAGATAAGAACCATGAGCCATCTAGACCCGATGTCTCCCATCTTTTTCCAGAACTCAGAGGGTATCCCGTCCGGCCCAACAGCTTTTCTTTTCTTGGAGTTTTTAACCGCGTACCGAACTTCTTCGACTGTGATGTCGGATATTTCGGCATGATTCGGGGCGGCTCTTGGAAAGTACACTCGGGGAAACTGTTCGTTCAGAAGTTCCTCGCAATACTGTCGCCATCTGTGGAGAATTTTTTCGTCTTCCACAAGGAGTTGGCCTTTAGCATTGTTAATAAACTTTGGGAAACGAATCTCCTGAGCATTTCTTCTTCTCTGGGCGGCTATCTTAAAGATATTTGCTGCTTTGTTAAAATTGCTTTGTCGAAGCTCCTGGGTAGCCTGGTTCCTGTCAGACGCGGAGGACGATATTTCTTCCAACTCCTGATAGAGGCCTTCCATGCTTTCCGCTTTGAATTCGGCGCACTTTTTCTTCGCGATACCTTTGCAATATCTATATACCTTTTCACGGCGAGCTTTTTCTCTTTGCACTTTGACCAAGCTTGGAAAGCCATTTTCTTTTCGTGTATCACTGCTTTGGCTTCGTCCACCACCAGGTTTCGTTTGCGTGTTGGCAGGGGCCTTTAGATGTTCCGAGCAGTGATTTGGCTTTCTCCAGGCCAGATTGTTGTAGGGAATCTCACATGTCTTGTGCTCTGCACTCCTCATTACCGACCTCATCGATAGTTTATAGGAATAGAGGTAGTTTTTCATGTAGGTAATAAAAGCTTCGCCTTTTCCTTTATCCAGCTTATACCACTTGATACTCTCAGACACCTTCGTTTGCTGCTTTGACTTCTTACTCGCATCCATAAAAAAATCAGTCAGGAGGAGACGGTGCTGAGGGGGGATCGCGTCTCCCAGGATCACTTTGTAATCTTTAACTCGTGGCTTCATGAAACTGGATACCAAATGATAGTTTATTTGAGTTTCATTTCCGCCGCTGCTATAAGTGATCAGGTGCCGGCTTTGTTTGACGAACATGGTATTTAGCACTAAAAGACCGTTAGACTTGTTTAGGATATCTTCACCTGAAGAGTTCCTGGTGTCGTATCCCAGCCATCCCAGTCTTCATAGTCTTCGCTTATCTTCCCGACATGTTCGTTTAAATCTCCCCCAACAAACAAAAGCTCTTCCTTTGGGGTGATTTTGACAAGGTTGTGGAAATCTAGCCAGAATGCATCTTTTTCTTTTTGTTCGCATCCGACTTGAGGGGCATTTGCGCTTACGATGTTCCACACCATGCATCACCAATTTGAGAGCCATCAAACGAGAGCTGCTCGTCCCAGGATCACGATCATTAGTAGTGCCCGGCGGGGTAGTGCTTTTCCTTTTAGCGTTCCTTTCCATAATGCTACGGTCTGACCGTTTTTTCTTCTTTTCTTTCCCCCTTTTTTGACACGGCCATGCTCCAGATTTTTTTATTTTTTTGTTTGATCTTACTCTTACAACACCGGGGATCTCCAGTCGTGTCAACCCACTGATTTGCATGCACACTTGTGGGGCAGTTTAATGGTGGTATATGTATCCCTAGGCTCACCTTGGTGTTTTCTAAATTGCCTAGATGTGATTTTTGTTTACCTCTGTTTTAGTCGCCTTTTACGACAAGCGAGAGGTATCGCTGCAGGGATATTCTTAACCCGTCCCTGCACGGGGTTTGACGAACATGGGGTTTTTGTTTCGAAACTTGAAAAAGTCAATCGCCGGGCAGAAATTTCAGTCGAACGAGGAAGTCATCGCCCCCACGGAGGCCTAATTTGCAGACCTCGAGAAAACGTATTTTTCAGACGGGTTAAAGAAGTTGGAGCATCGCTTGGTCTAAAAGGGGACTATATTGAAAAATAAACCGTAATTTCTCCAAAATTTTTGTTTTTCTTTTGTAGGCTAAGTACTTATCGGACCACCCTCGTACAGTGTTAAAAATTCCGTTCTGGGGATTTTTCACTTAAGGATGACCAACGTTCTGGTCGACCAATTGAGGTTGATGATGACCAAATCAAAGCCATAATTGAAGAGGATCGTCATGTAACAGTTCGTGAGATGACAGAGAGGTTAAATGTATCGCACAGAACAATTGAAAATCATTTAAAATGTCATGGGTTCGTTAAGAAGTTCGATATTTGGGTGCCGCATGAATTAAAGAGATTCAATTAACACAACGCATCAATATTTGCGATATTCATCTCAAGCGCAATGAACTCGACCCTTTTTTGAAGCGAATCATCACTGGTGACGAAAAATGGGTCTTATACAGTAACATTGTTAAACGATCATGGTCCAAGCGTGATGAACCAGCACAAACCACATCGAAAGCTGACTTGCATCAAAAAAAGGTCATGCTGTCAGTTTGGTGGGACTACAAAGGTGTTGTGTATTTTGAGCTGCTTCCAAGAAATCAGACGATCAATTCGGATGTTTACTGTCAACAGCTGATGAAACTGGATGAAGCAATCAAAGAAAAACGGCCAGAATTGGCAAATCGCAAAGGAATTGTGTTCCACCATGATAATGCAAGGCCTCACACATCTTTGGTAACTCGTAAGAAATTATTGGAGCTTGGTTGGGAAGTAATGTTGCATCCCCCATACAGCCCTGACCTGGCGCCATCTGATTACCATTTATTTCGAGCTTTACAAAATTCTTTGAATGGTAAAACTTTCAGTAATGATGACGATCTGAAATCACACGTCGTTCAGTTTTTTGATGATAAGGACCACAAGTTCTATGAGCGCGGAATCATAAAGTTACCAGAAAGATGGCAAAAGATCATCGAACAAAATGGAAAATATATAATTGATTAAAACTTGTTGTTTCTATAAAAAAATTGAGTTTTATTTCACACTACAAAACCGAAATTACTTTCTTGCCAACCCAATATTATTTGAAATTTGGTTTTCTTTTCAAGAAGTGGTCGCCCGCGCTTCGTCCATACGAGTGCGATAGTAAAGGCAGTACGTGAACGAATTAGGAGAAATCCCTTTAGGAAGCAGAAAATCATGTCCAAGGATTTGGGTATATCAACCAGATATATGTCTGGGCTGATTCGGGATGATTTGCATATGAAAGCCTATCTTAACTCCTCAATTAAAAAGAATTAGGCTGGAAAAATGCAAGCGACTTTTGCAATGGCACGCGGACAATGACCATGAAAACATTCTGCTTACGGACGAGAAAATTTTTACCGTGGAAGAAGTTTCAACAAACAAAATGCCATTTAATCCAAGGAAGCGAAAAAAAATTGTTCCAAGGGTTCAACGTGGCCATCATCCTGTTTACGTAATGGTTTGGTCGGGGGTCTCTCACCATAGTGTCACATCCCTCCATTTCTGTGAAAAGGGCTTAAAAACTGGTTTGACCAATTTGCTTTCAATGGACACAGATGGATCTTCCAACAGGACTCTGTTCCAGCGCACAACGCCAAAACCAGGCAAGAGTGGCTTAGAGTCAATATTCCTGGCTTTATAGCAGCGGAAGATTGACCGTCGGGGAATCTAGATCTGAATCCACTGGATTGTGGTTTGTGGTCAGAATTGGAGAATATGGCCTGCAAGACTCACACAACAACTTTTTTGTGTACTTTTTTATACACACAACTTTTATGAACACAACTTTTTTTATAGCGTTTTATATTTGTAACAGAACTTATGGCAGGACTACGTAATTATCTGCAAACAACTAATTTTGCTTTTCAACTGGACGAGTCAACTTTACCTGGAGCATTAATATTGGCATATGTTCGATTTGTTATGGACGAAGTAATCCATGAAGAGCTGCTATTCGCGAAAACTTTAGAGGCGGATACTAAGGGCGAATCAATATTTAATGTCGTGAGTGATTTTTTTAAGGAAAAATCGATTCCATTTGCAAACATCATTTCGGTGGCAGCAGCTCCATCTGCTTCCACCATGTTCGGGCGATATCGTGGATTTATAAGCTATCTTAGAAGAATTATACCAGAAGTAACTGCTATTCACTGTGTCATCCATTGAGTGATAGATTGCACCAGTCCCTTCAAGTTGTTATTAAAGCAGTTAATAAAATAAAAAGCAATGCGTTGAATAGCCGATTGTTTACACAATTGTGCGACGAACATGATGAAGACTCTTACATACTGAAGTACGCTGGTTGTCGAAAGGTAGAGTTTCAGTTTCCAAACTTATCACAGGCAGAATGTCATGATGTGGATATTCAGACATACGTTCAGCATTTAAATACCCTGCATCATGTCTTCAAAAACAGATTTGAAGATATTCCCACCAGATGGAAATACCACCATGGGTCATAAATCCATTTAATGAAATGGAAGTGTCGAATGTGGTATTACAAGAGGAGCTACTCGAGCGCAGCATGAGGAGCTGAAGGTGAAATTTAAAGCCTCTTTTTTTTATAGTATGCGCGCACTCAAGTTGTTACACCTTATAATGTCGACGACACAGTGCGGGCAGAAGGGATCGGATTTTTCGTCCACCTGAATTTCACAAAGTGCCAACACAGCCGGTTTATACAGCGAAATATGGGCGTAGCAAAGAGATTCCTTCTGAGCCCACTAACATTGCAAAGGTTAAGATTGGAGGGGAGATTGATGGAAGTACAGCATCAATCATTGAAACAGTCTTACCTGACTGTATTCAATAAACGCATTGAAAAAGTGGAATTCAAATATCTGCGAACCCTATTGAATGCCAAAAACGATGGTCGAGCAATAAAGGAATCATTCAAAACAGCTCTTATAATTCACAACTTCAGGTCAGGACTAAGAAGGAGTAGAATAGATTTCAGGCCTTTGAAAATAAGAATCTATGGTGGAAAGCAGGACGAAGAAATAGGCAGAATACAATTAAGAGTAATTGTTCAAGAAATAAAATCGTAAAGACTAAGATCGCCATGCACGTAGAACAAATGGACAGTAGACAAACAGCCAAAGGAATAGTGAGTGGAAAACCCGAGGAAAAAAACAACGACAAGGCCAAGTCGTATATGGGAAGACAATATAAGGATGGACCTAGAAGAGATGAAACAGCGAAACATAGACAGACACATCATGATAAGGACGCCTGGCGCGAAGAGTTGTCAACGCGGCTGTGAATAATAATGATTAGTTTGAAGATGTTCATTCTGAAACCGATGGAAAACCCCCAAACTTAATATCAAGACATATTGAAAAAAAAAAAATAATCGTACCGAAAAGAACGATCAACCGAGAACGCCCTTCGCCGTCTGGACCAGAAGAGGCCAGCTTAAATTGGAACGAGGGCATCATACGACGTGTGATCCATAAATAATGATAATCGGTTATATCCAGTCCACTTTTTTTTGGTTTAGGTTAGCGTAAAGAACATCATGTAAATAGACAACTAGGAGATAAATTCATTTCAATAAGAACCGTCGAAGAAGGAAAACGAAATTAGAGCTGCCACCAAGTACCCAGTTTCCTGAATAGATCACTTAAATCGAACTCGGAAGATGACTGGAATAAATATCGATCGAAGCAAAAGGAACATAAGAAGCATATTCGTAAATCGAAGAAAGATTCCTATAAGTCCTTCTGCGAAGAGACTAAATCCCTGAGCGCGACCAGCAAGTTGGTAAATGTTCTTAAACGAGGAAAATCGACCAATCTGGATGTACTCAGGAAGTTTATTTTCTAAAGCAAAAACCCTTAGTTTACTGCTTCAGACTAAGTTTCCGGTAAATCAGACTGTCATCGACTCGTTGCACACTCCCTCATTGGAAACTGCGACTGAAACGATGAAAACAACTCGGCGGAGCTGGTATGTTGCGTGGCAACTACTGAGGCCATTGAATTTGCTGTGGCATCTTTCGATGGCCTTAAGTCGCCGGGTACTGATGCGATATACCCTGTTATGCAGCAAAAAGGTATAAGACAACTTCTTCTTACTCTGAAGAATTTTCACTGCTAGCTTGGCACTATTCCCAAATATAGGGAAAGAAGATTACTCACTCGCCAAGAGTTTTAGACCAATCAGTCTATCATCCTTCTTGCTGAAAAGCATGGAGAGATTAGTAGATTTGCTTGTGCGCAAAGTTTCCCATCGAATGCATCCTCTCTCGGACATGCAACATGCGCTCTCGAACGGAAAGAGTACGTACTGGGCATTTACGTCGACATTGACAACGCTACTTTCGACAGCATGGGTAACGCTGCTAGACGGCATGGCGTAGATGAAGCACTGGTTTTGTGGATCAAAACAATGCTTGTGCACAGGACATTGATCGCTGATGCAGGCCTCGAACAATGTGTTAAGTCTGGCGTAAGCAGGGGCTGTAGGCAAGGTTGCGCCTTGTCTCCGCTGTTATGGTCCATGGTGGTCGACTCTCTGCTCAATGCTCTCAATGCCTCTGGAATATATGCCAAGGCCTATGCGTATGATATTGCTGTTCTTTCTGTCGGCTCATGTCTAGAGACTCTCTGTCTCAAAGCGCAGGCGGCGCCAGATGTGATCACAGACTGGTGCACGAGTAATGGACTGTCGGTTAAACCTCTTAAGGTTTAAACTGATGTCGTTCTCTTCACGAGAAGGAGGCAAAATACTGGCATTACTCAGCTGGTGCTAAAAGGTATTTCCATCCCGATATCCAAGGAAGCTAAGTACCTGGAGTCATCCTAGATAGCAAGCTTCTTTGGTCAAAGCATGTTGAATCAAAAACCTGTCAGCTTTTTGGTAATGCAAAGGTGCCTTTGGCAAAACATGGGGCTTATCGCCGAAAAAGGTCCTCTGGATCTACACGGCAATGATAAGACCGATAATCTCATATGCATCGGTTGTCTGGTGGAAGAGGCTAACACGCAAACACGTTGTGGCCTCTTTCACCAAACTCAAACTCAGCTGCACGGAGGCTTTCCCCAGTACACCGGGAGCTGCTCTATATGATATGATGAATTTTCCATCCTTGACATATGTATATGTATATTAGAGAGTGTGCACTGAAAGCCATGTCTCGCCTCAAGAGAAATGGTTTTTGGTACAACTCGCATTGGAGTGACAGTGTATTTGCGCGAGAAATATCCGCTGGAATTTTCTTCGAGCGCGAAAACATTCGACTGCACTTTTCGTTAGGAAATTTACGCAATCCTAATGGCCACGCAATATGTTTTGAAGCACAGGTGGAAGGGATAAAGCATATGCGTCGGCAGTACAGCCAAGTTGCACTCAAAGCTGTGTCTATCCATATCCAACTCTTCAGGGCATGAACTCAAGACCTTTTTGAACAAAGTCGGAAGACTAAATTCACTTAGGCTTGTATGGGTCGCAGGTCACTCTGGGATCCCAGGAAACGAGATCTCCAATGAACTCGCTAGAAGGGTTCAGAGGAGAGTTTCTCAGCACCTGAACCCGCCTTAGGTCTACCTGCTTCCACGGTCAAATCTGACATCAACGACTGGGTCTTTAATGCACACAGTTGTAGATGGAGGGAATGTCCAGGATGCAGGATGACTAAGCGTGTACGCCCTGATGTCTGCAAGAAGTCCGCAACATTTTTCTTATCCTTAAGGAGGAATGATTGCAGGCGTCATTACGGGCCATTACGCTTTTGCCAAGCATCTCTACGTGCTTGGCATCAGTGAGACGCCTACCTTTTCTGCATGTTGCGAGGAGGATGATACAGGAGAACACTTTCGCTTGCGCACGGTGGCGCCCCCTTGGGGCCGACGTGGTGGGTGCTGAATCTCTGAATCACTGAAGACAAGTTGTCTGTCTGGTAGTACAATGGACCAGCATTTGTGTCTTAGTGCTCCAACAGATAGTAGAAGCCTCCAATAAAAATAAAAAAAAAGAACCCCTGCTTAAAATCACAACCACTAAACGTGGCCATGGCGAATGACGCTTATCCACGTTCCTCATTGAAAATAACATGAGAAAAGTTGAAAATGTTGTGTTGGCAGATTGAAGAGTGACCATAAGGTATATAGCCTCAGGTCACGGGAAATTCATGTGGCGGCGTTCAAAGAATCCTTATGTCTGCGCGTTGGGTACCGAGAATCGACGATGAATCTCGAGAAGTTCAAAGCGGATCAGGAAATACTTGGAAGCGAGCCCCCTCACCGACTCCAGAGAAATTCAGTGTCAAGTTCAGCGGGTAAGGTCATGATATCCGTTGTTTGGTCGCTGAAGGAAATATTATGGTGGAATATTTAGAAAAAGCGAAATTTCGAAATCCTACTACGCACCAAGACAACGAACCGGCTCACAAAACCGCAGTTGCAATGGCTACCGTTCAAGAACCGGGATTCGAACTGCTCGAACACGCGCCCTATTCGTCAAATCTAGCTCCATGTGACTTGTACCACTTTTCTTGGCTCAAAGAACACCTCAAAGGCAAGAAATTTGAAAACAATAGCGACGACTATCATCGTGTTTTATTTTCATTATCATTTTGGATCACCCTCGTATTGGCTTAAAGCAATGCATGAACACTGTATTATTACAACAACGACCGGAGAGGTTCCAGGGACAATATCAGCATCAAGTGACTGTGTTCAGTTTATTAGGAAAGAGCGACTTTACCCTTGTCTGGTTGACCTGTTGGTGGTGGATTCTTGGTTGAAGTAGCCAAACTAAACTGGTTCAAATAATAAGAAAGGTTCCAACTAACAAGAGGGTCAAAAGAACTATGTTACAGTCGGCGCAGTTAAGGTAAAACCTGGGATTTGGAACCTCACATCAGGTGGCGACTTTGAGATATATAATTACCAGAAACAAGGTCTTCAAAGGCTCGCAAGGCTCAACACAAGAGGCGCCATGCAATCTTGCTCGAGAAGTTCACGCACACTTCAAAAAACCACCTGTCCATTCCTCACGAAACAGTAAGCACGGTATTAAAAATATGGTATCCTATTTTTGTCTTGAAAAAATTAGGTATTAATCCCAAACGGTTTGACCTAGTCCTGGTTATCTCTTGACAATCATCAAACTTCTTAAGTGGTGCGTACTTGAAGATTTAATTAGGCATTGGGGCTGGTGTTTTCGATCCATAATGCAAACTTTGTAGAGCACTAGAACTGTTTCCCAAGCCAAGTTATTCGACTTTACTTGCCAATTAAGAACTCGAGTCTGGCGTCAGAGGTATAACTATAAACATACCAACACAGCCAAAGAGACCCCAAGACACTGAGCGTGAGCTTAAAGTCCGTTAAAGACTACTATGATGCTAGAACAGAATAGCAAAATCAAGCTTTGATAGGTTCTTGAACACAGAGTCATTGGTGGCAACGAAATTGGTAACCTCTAAGGCTGATATATATGCACATAGGCGCCAAACCTTTCTGTGGTATTCCCAAATGTAAATTCTGCTCATTTTCAGATAGTTGGGAAGAATCACACCATCTGGAACGGAGTTGATGAACTTAGCAAAGTGAGAAAACCATCCAATCCCTAAAGAAATTCTCAAGACAACATCTTAAAACCCAACAAAAACTTGCCTGCTAGCCTATTAAAGGGCTTGTCTGCTATTACGTCTGAGTCTGAGATATCACCATAATTAAATAAGCTTTTCGGCCCAAGGTATCTGCCCGAAAGACATCTTACTCCCAGAGGAGAATAAACGTAATATTGTGATGGTCTCTGAGGTCCTCTTGAGCCTTTTTGTGACATTCCTGGTTAATCATGGATACACTACTACATCCCAGAGATAAAGACAGGTGAAATGGTTTCGAAGAAGGTGAAGACGATGAAATTTGCTCGCGAGGTTCTGCACACCGTTTTTAGGAATGCACGCAGAATCATCGTTATTGGTTACTTGGTTAAGGACGAGTCAAGAATCAAGAAAAAAAGTCTCTCCATAGTTTTTGTGGCTCGATTTCTCCAGATTTCTTCTACTATGACCTTTTTGTTTTTCAAAGTTAAAGAAAAAATTGGCATACAATGGTTAACGGTAGAAGAAGGCGGGCAAAACCTGAGCAAATGGTTATTTTAAAGACCTTCCGAATGTTTTGAAAAATAAAAGAAATCTACCCAAAATAATTTGTTTTTCCATATTTTTCTAAGTAATTTATACTATCACCTACACAACGCGGTATAAAATTAAATTATATCAATACAGGATGCCGAAAAACAACATAGTTTAGAAAACCCTTTAGGGTTTTACGATATAACATTGGACGCCATCTACCACCATAAAAACATATTATTTCGATATAGAATTGAAAGAACATTCAACCGGAGTATTTTAGCATTTAATTTTGTCGATAAACTTGATTCCTGGATAAAAAATACGAGGACCAATGAGCCAGCAAAATATAGTCTCTCATATCGTCATTTACGATATATACGATATTATACTTTATACCGGCATTCTTTATCGCACATCAAAAAAATTGAATGAAAATTGCGCAGCTGTTGCATAGGTGGAGCTTAGACCATAAAAATGTGAAACTAAATAATAAAATGGCGTTGTTTTATAAAGATTACAAGATTTTTGACGATAATTTAGACTTTTCAAATGGCTTACACAACATTAGTTTGAGTAATTAAGTGTCGGACACTATTTTGCCCGTGACAGCTTATCTAATTGACCGATAGGCTTCACTGGCTTTCATGACAACTTTTTACGTTCACCGAAATTCATGGAACTTTTATTATTAGTTCTTTGAAGAACTACTATCTCCAAGAGGTACTTAAGTTCGCGATAGCAGCCACCGAAGGGCATACATATGTATAACGGTAAGTAATCCGATCAATGTTTTTCATTTAGTATTTCCATTAGATGAGTTATCAATGTTTATTGAGCGCGCTTCAAACTCGAAGGTGACACTTTTCAAGAGCACACAATTTCATTCGACAAGTACACAACGTACATACACCTTTGTAGGATTTATAACGTCTGCCAGCCGTTTTGATAGTCGACAAAAATATTATTATTTATTGAAAAAAAAGTTTAACTATTTCCCTTAACTAGGCGGGTACAGATATGGAATTACAACGCAGGCATGACAGCATTTTAACTAAAAAAACAACAAAGCTATCTACAATCTTATCAAAGATTACACAATTTCTGTTCCACATGCACTCGAGCCAAGTTAAATGCTCGTTAACTCGCTATAGATACTCGGACACACTTGTAAAACACCGCATACTAGGTATAGGTATTTTCGCGGCTTCGTTTTGAAATTGTGTATTAATCCGGCCGGAAGTAGTGGAATTTGCCATGCAATGACGTTAACCCTTCCCAATCATTCGATTGCATACTAGATACAGTCATTTGACCGCAATAGATCGAAAGCACTTAACTGACCTGTAACACTTAATTGATAATTAATGGATCATTTGGACACTTCTTTAATGTTTTGAATGAGAACTCGTGAGTTCGCAACGTCTTTTTCGAATGACCGGAAATCACCCGACAGTCGGTCACAGTGGGTCAGACGGATTGCAGAAAGATCACTTAGGATGATGAAAAACGGATCGCTAATAGTCCTTCGATACCCAAAAAGACAAACAGCCAGTGGGTGAGAAAAAGGAATATTTATTGAAAGGGCTCGTCGGAGCGAGCTGCGTGCCTCGACCGTTACTTCTGAACGACTAAACCGGCTAGTCTCATGAGAGTATTTAACTAATGAGCAATATGCCTTATCACAATTTATCAGCTACACCAACTGATACCGTCATCCCCAATTAGTACTGGTGTTGCTGCTCTTCCTGCGACTTCCACTGGACTGTATTGAATCGAAAAAGTTGAACACCACGTACGACCACAATGACGACGACGTCGATGACGACTCGACTTGATTAGCAGGTGGATAGATGGATGTACTCGGGGGTGCGCCATTGCTACGTTAGCCTATACCATTTATAATAACCGCTACAACTCGCCGAACTATGAATCATTGATAGACTTCCATTGGATTAATCATTTTCAACGTCCACATACCGCATCGGAACAGTTCAGCATGTCGTTGGATAGAATATACTATGAGCGACCGCAAGTAGTTCAAGGATGTGATGGCAAAATTGCAAATTGTAAGGCAGCCTGTATATGACGGATTGTTGATTTGGAAGTAAATTTTTTAATGATGTCTTGGCGTTACACGCCCCTCATACACGGACATCCTCACGTGGCCACTTGGTGTTCGCGGTGGATATCGATGGATGGATAATCTACAATAGTAGACAACCGAGGGACGCAGCGAATAGTGAATAGCTTAGGCTATTTGCTAATTTATTGGTTATCAAACCCCTGACAAGGCAATTTAATGGTTGGAAGTCACACACGCACGTGGCTAGGTGGATACAAGGATTGACCAAAGCCGTAGACTTTATCCTGGTCATGTAATGAAATGTTGTTATGACAAGGTCATTGGAGAAGAAGAGGAAGAAAACAAAAAAACAAACATTATGAGGAAGAGCGGTGAGGTGGGTATCGTGTGTCCTTTAGAGGATTTTGTGACAGTTAGTAGCCGTTTGGAAGGTAGAGCTTGAATACTACATAGCGACACGGGCACGGACTTAATTAGTTCCTTTTTCCTCTTTTTTTTTGTTTTGTTTTCTTTTTTCCAGGAGCAAATCACGCTATAGACAGTACTCTAATGAAATTAATAAAGGAAATGAGTTGACTATGACTCGTAATTGGATGTGGTGCTCTTCTGTGAACTGGGAGTGCGAAATCGATGAGGCAATTGGGGCTTGGTGCATGAAGATTCATTCGACGAGTGTCAAAGGGCTTTAAACTCATTTAACCTTTTCGGAAGGATTTCAGTAGTACCTGTAGATTAAGCCCAAATTCGTTAGTTTTCAAGTTCAAGAGTAATGGTGTTTCTCACACAACATGGACGGGGTGCAGATGGTTTGGGTCGAAGATGTTCGTTCACTACTCTCCGGAGGTGGTTGTCTTAGATATGATTCGAGAGATTCGAATGAATTTGTCGCGTTGGTTGTAGTTCACTGTAGTTTTGTTTTTGTTTCCATGTCATTAAGCAGTTATATGGGAAATGCACACTCAGAGTATGCATAGTGCGAACCATCGTCACTGTGAGCTTACATATACCTTATTCATGCTGTATGAAAAGTTTATTAAATCACCATATGGGACTACACTTTTAATAATTCCTCCGAATGACTGAGCTCAGTCATCGTCCAGCCTCGGAGGGCCCTCTATTCTTAGAAACTGTATAATTTGGAAGACCTCAATCGGTGTCAGACACCAGAGTATAAAATTCGTCAGGTTTTGCAGAACGTTCAATATCGTTCGGATCGTATCGGATTTAGGCTTTGTCATTTTACTTCTATCATTAGACGGACATCAAGACGTTAATGAAGCTTTAGGGAGCATTGAAGCAGAAACTGTTTATACGGATCTGAGAAGTGCAATAACGAAGTCATAGCTAGGACATTTTAACTAAGAGCTGAAGAGCGTTTTGGCTATATTAACTCACTAATTAGAAGGGGTAACAACATCAGTGCTGAGATCAGAGGCTGCAATTGTGAGATGGCCCTGGGTAATTTTTTTTAAATCCTTAATCATTCCGGCACTTAAGACGCAGAAGATTGGACTCTATCACAAGTGGATGAGCAAGTCCTTGGTCATTTCGAGCGAAAAATTCTAAAAGTACTGTATGAGAACGTGAAGCGGTCACCTATACCATATGGCAATCCCTTGCTAAGTGTCAAAGGCCTTAAGTGGAAAACAGATGGCTCCAAGGTCCTGAGAACGAGCCCTAGTGTTTTCCAAGCCGAACTATACACCATCCTGACGTGCGTCAACCTAAATTGAGAGACTGCCATAAAAGGTATAAACATCGTTGAGCTCGTACGTACGAACTCAAAATCCGTAAAGGAATGCCACGATACCCTGCAGAACCTAGCCAAAATAAATAAGGTCAAACTCTGGTGGGTCACAAAAAGCAACGTAATTGCCGACCAACTCGCTAGGGAAAGTTCCAGCGAAAGGTACATAGGTGCCGAACCCTTCTGCGAAATCCCCAAGTCAAAGATTAATTTTCTCTTAGACAAGTGGGAAACCTTCACTTTTCGAATGGCGTTCCAGGGCTCCTACAATCGAAAATATTCATATGGCCCCTGAACAAATACTCTATTAATATCCTTAAATACAAGGTGGCGCAAAATTAATCACCCTATGGGAAGATCATATTTGACATTTGTAAAGTAGACAGCTGCAGTATATAAACAAATAGGCAATTGAGTGCTATACTCTGCGTGGAGTAATTACGTCGATTTTTTTGACCAATCGGTGGTATTAGAGCAGCGTGAATTTCGACGTCGATTTCCTAATCGTGTCGCGCCAACTGGACAAGCATACCGGCGCTTAGCTACTCGACTCGAACAGATTGAAACCACAGGTGACCATGCAGGACGTGGACGTCACCGGACTGGTCGTTTGGCCGAGAATATCGCGGCTGAAGTAACGAAGAAATATCAACCAGAACACGGGCCACGCAATTGGGCATCACCAGACCTCAGTCACCCTTTTAGTAAAAGATTTACACATGTTCCCGTGGAAAGTGTAAACAGTGCATCAGTTACTGCCTGTTGAGGCTCAGCCATTCTTAATGTCAAGCCATTCTTAATCTCAGCAATGAAGAGGAAATCATCATGAGTGACGAGGCTCATTTCCACTTAACCGGTTACGTCAATAAGCAAAATCTTCGTTTCTGGGGCACTGAACATCTGCGTGTGATGCACGAAGATCCATTACATCTACTCAAAGCCACTGTGTGGTGCAGCATTCACGCGGGAGGAGTGATTGGGCAGTCTTTTTTTGAGTACGCCATCGACAATATGGTCACTGCTACTGGCGAACGCTACAGGACGACTTCTTACTGCCGGAATTGGATGAGCGTGGCTTCGTGAACATTTGGTTTCAACAAGACGGTGCAACCGCACATACAGCACGAGCCATAATGAATATTGTGGAGGAAGCGTTTCCTGGTCGCGTAATCTCCCGTTTTGGCGATTTGGCATGGCCAGCAAGATCGGCCGATTTAACCATCCCAGACTTCTTTGTATGAGTCTACTTGAAGTTGCGGGCTTACGCCAACAACCCTCTCAGGAGAATACTCACGAGAAATGCTAACAGTTATCATCGGAAATCTTGCGGAAAGTCATGGAAAATGCGATAAAACGGGTACAAATGTGTATCAACACTGGCGGCAGCCACTTGATGGATATCGTCTTTTCAACTTAACAGAAAAAATTGTAAAGGTCTAGATAAAGATTTCCATCACTCAAAATTATTTTTTTTATTTAGTGAAAAAGTAATTCAAAAATAAAATTGGATGATTAATTTTGCGCCACCTTATATAAAAGAGTCAATATCAGAAGACTGTTTAACTACCTTTCGGGAGACTGTAGTCTGAGATATCATCTTAACAAAATGAACCTCTCATCTGAAATAGTGTGTCGTCTCGGTGAGAGTGTGCTGCCGTCTGCCATCTTAGGAAATAATGACTCCTGAGGGGATCAGCTCAGCTCCTACTTTATTAAGAAGGTAGAGCGATTCTTCTTCTAATTGGTTAGTAGGCACAATAGACCTACACTGGTCACCCTATTTTATACGAATCCGACTTTGGTTCCCAGAGGCTACACTACCCCCACTATCAACTTTAGTGACAGCGCATTACCGCTTTCCATCCGAAGAAGAATTGATCAAATTATCTACTCCTGATTAACACTGATGAGAATGGCCTCATCTTTCAAACTAAGGTGGGAAGGAAGATGTGTACCATATAACCGCCATCAAACCACCATCTTTAGTCACCACGTCTTTCAGATTAAAGAATCAATGCAAAAGGGAAATTAAATGAGCTAGCAGCGCGACCAGGTCAGAATAACATAGTGGGTAATGAGAGGGCCGATTAGCAGAATCTGGGCCGCAATCAACAAGCCTCTACAGTACCGCATTTTTAGTTAGTTGCCTTTCCACCTACAAACCCCAACTTAGAGGCCGTCGTACCCTGTTACTTCGTTTCAAGGGATTGGAATCGACGATTCTTCGAGTCAGAACAGTGACGTCTATTCACTTTACATGGCTGACCATGAATAGAAAAGGAACCAGAGACTGCTGCATAATTTTTCTCTCAAATCGGCCAATCTTTCCATAATGGCCAAGACTCTGCGCCGGACAAGGCTGATTAAGGTGTAATCCATAAAAGGCGCTCCTTCATAATTGGATATAAAGTCCAAAGAAGCAGCTGTTGGCAAGAGTCATTCTACTCTGATCTCAGAATGTCGCTAGTGACCCAAAATAGAAGAAAACCTTGACAATTTTGTTCCAGTCAAGACTTTCGCTAGTTTGTTACGGTAACATACGAATTACGTGTTTTAAAAAAAAATAGATCAATACAATTTTTGACTTCTTCCACAGATCGGACCTATTGCTCAGGCAGGACATGGCTTATAAGTCGTAACAGTTGGTAGTCAGAAGGGGCGATGTCTGAAGAATACGGCGAGTAGGTAAGGACGTACCATTTCAGTGGTAATAACCTGAGCAACAAGTAGCCGATATGTGCCGTACTGCAAAATCACGTTGTCGTATCTTAGCAAAAATTTCGGCCGCGGACTCCTGTGGTGATTTGACTCACTTGTAACAACTCATAATCAGCCAACAGAGCTGTTGCTGCATGGCCTCGGCATCGCACGATTCTTTGGATGATTTCGGAATGATTCCAATTTTCATCGTCCGTCACGGTGCTATGCAAAAACACCTTTTCATTCATCATCAGCTTCCTCAGAAGTCGTCAAAGATATTGTTTAGGACGCGTTATGTAGGGCCTTAAGGAGGAAATTTGGAAAGTTGGTACCTGGCTTGACATGTAGACCTGTGCCTTGCCGGAGCTAAAAAAGCTTTCGGTATGACAAAAAAGCTGTTTTACAACAGTCAACTTGAGGGCAGGGTAAAAATCATATGCTAGGTGGCCCTAATAAGGCTCACATCAATAATGTCTTGTACAACGAAGCAGGACCAAATAGAATCAATAAATTTCTTATTAAAATGACTTGGATCGCACATTCAAGGGCTATGGCTGACGATAATAACCCACTCAGACACAAATACTGGTCCATTGTACTACCAGACAAACACCTTGTCTTTATTGTATTTTCCCTTCAGTGATGTAGAGCTAAGAGATTCGGCACACACAGCGTCGGCCCCAAGGGCGAAGGCGGGACAGTCGCAGAGAAAGTGTTCTGTTGTGTCATCCTCCTCGCAACATGCAGAACAGGTAGACGTCTCACTGACGAGAGATGCTTAGCAAAAATGGCCCGTAATGACGCCCGTAAGACTTCTGCAATCATTTCTCCTTAAGGATAAGAAGAATGTTGCGAACTTGTTGCAGACATCAGGGCGTACGCGCTTAGTCATCCTGCATTCTGGATATTCCCTGCATGCATTAAAGACCCAGTCGTTGATGTCAAATTTGACCGTGAAAGCAGGTAGACCTAAAGTGGGTTGAGGTTCTGAGAAACTCTCCTCTGAGCCCTTCTAGCGAGTTCATCATGTAGCGTCCGAGCGCTCGGGCTTTTGATAATATGAATAGAAACAATGAATTCATATGGAGTAACACGGAATGCGATCTCAGACGTTGTCTCGGGTAATATTGTAAATATCGTAAGCTCGAGCTCAACGCCAGAGTAGAGCTACTGGCTACTCGGCCGGGGGTTTGAACAGCTGACAATACTTGTATAGGTGCACTGAATGTGTGTTTGGGTTTTTTAAGGAAACCTTGCATGCGTTTCGTCATATCATATCCCGATCTGTGAACGTCCGAACGGCCGAAGCTACATTTAGTTATAGAAATTCCTAGGTCGCGCGTTTGACATATGTTTATCGTAAGTCGGGACAACGCCTGTCAAAAGCCCAAGCGCTCAAACGCCACATTGTGATACGGCGATAAAGAAACTTAAAAGTAATGGGTAAAATGAAAAGAGTGCAATTAGTGTTTCATTTAAAATGGTTACAGTAAAAATTGTATCAATATTTATGACTAGACTAGAGTATAGATATATATATATAGAGTTCGTTGAATATTTAATTTCGATTTGAACATTTCTGTCTAGAACATAAGAATGACTCCCAAGTCTTCCGATTTCTTTGCATTGCGGCAGAACTTGCTGCCTTTGATATGAATCTTAATGCAGTAATTCCTCCAGTTGGGCGTCCTTAAACTGTTTCACCAGTCATGAACGCTGCATGCCTTCCACCATTTTGGTAGCAATGGATACGTTCGTTCAATAATAAGTGCCTGACCTAGTGTTTAAAGAGCGCTCTCAGACTAAGAGAGTCCTCTCTGTGGAAGTAAGCCAACTATGAACATGCGGCCATACTTAAGATAATAGACGACCTGGGAAGGAAACATGGTTTTAGTAGCCTCGCAGCTACGACCGACTATATTCCCCCCCAAAATGACTTTTCTCTCAGTATACCTATCCTCTTCCCCGACAGAGAAGAGTGGCTATCAAACGCCGTAATCAACGACCATGAGATCACCCTCTTCACCGACGGATCGAAAATGGACACAGGCACTGGGGCCGGGTTCTACTCTGATACCCTCCACAAACAGGAATCATTCAGACTCCCTGATCTGTGCAGCGTGTTTCAAGCAGAAATCCTGGCAATAGAGAAAGCAGCCAAACACCTACAGGTAGCCGATATCCCACCATCTGACATCACCATCTTCGTAGACAGCCAGGCTGCACTGAAGTCAATAGAATCCTGTATAACGAGATCAAAGGCTGTCAAGAAATGTCGCGACTCACTGAAGTCCATTAGACACCATAAAGTTAAACTCTGCTGGGTCCCGGGCCACAGCTCAATCGCAGGAAACGAAAGAGCAGACGAACTGGCCAGGCAAGGTTCTGAAATGGACATCAGCGAAGCGGACACGTCATTGCAACCACCGATCAGCGTATTATACCGGATCATAAACGACACAGTCATCAAAGAGGCCAACTCGTCTTGGCTTACAAGAAACGACAGCTACACGACAAGATCATCGTGGCCAGAGCTCAATGTCGGAAAAACAAAGAAGCTCCTGGCGCTGGACCGTAACTCGATCCGTTTGCTCGTCGGAGTGATCACAGGACACTGTCCCATTGGAGCAATGCTCCGGAAATGGGACTCGGGATCCAGCGATCTCTGCCGGAGCTGCGGCGATGAGGAAGAAACTGAGACGATCCAACATCTGCTTTGCCACTGTCCAGCTCTCCAGAATCGACGCCTAGTGTCGCTAGGCCAAAGATTCTTTACAGAGATTGCGGACGTGGCTAATGCAGATATATACCACCACGTGATAGGACAGGTTAATTTTATGTGTACCCACACAAATGAAGGGAATCACAATGGGCCTCTTGGCCTCCGAGTGGAAGTGATGTCTAACCATCACACTCTCCTTCTCTAACCTAACCTAACCTAGTCTTTATGGAGCTTAAGGCGAAAAGCAAATTTTCTCGCAAATGACCGCAAGGTGACCGCCGTCTGTTTAAAACGGTGGATTCCCATGACACCTGATACATAATTAATGACCACCTCGTTTACCATCAAAGTCATTTGATACACTTTTGTTGCAATACTCTCGAACGCCTGTTTGAAGTTTTGCTGTCTTCGTCCTAACATTTTAATATCATCGACGTATGCAAGCTACTGTTTAGGCTTGAAATAGAGCTTGGCTTTCGTATTCGCCAAGTATATCGATGACCAAATCACGGTAAATCACAATTCATTCACGGTACGGAATGTCTGTATAGCAAGGAAGAACTGCTGGACGTGCATTTGCCGAAAATCTTATCTGAACTTTCGCCGACGATTAAAAATAAGAAACAAAAAAAGAATTAGGTTTTATACATGTATGAAACGCTTTTTCTAATGTTACACTTACACTGTGTGTTGAAAATCTACTTGAATAAAATTCGAATGTTTAAGATGGAAAAAAAAAAACTGTCGTATGGGGCTTTAAAGCCTCGGATTTTATGTATATGTATATGTTATTTATTGTGGCGGACAATTTTGCAATCTTTGTCATGTACAATTTAGTTTAATAGAGATATGGTTATTTAACCTTACTACTACAATATTAATATACACATAATCTTCTTCTTTTCCTTTTTTTTTCCGGCGTCGTTATGGTCAGAAGTGTAGGACCATAACCTTCCCACTTAACTGCATTCCTACTGGTCCGCTTGTGGGGTCCGCCGGTTTGACCTCAGAAAGTAGCGGCAGCTTCCCGGTTTGGTATTACTTCATCGCTGAGGCCAATCAAATGCTGGTGTTTTTCGGCCTGGCATTTTTGCGTGTTGAAATTGGAGCGTTGATTGATATCGCCTCTTGGACGGGGTTCAAAGGATCTCTCCTTTGAACATGGCAATACCAACTGAGTCGGTCGCGCTCTATCTTTCTTGTGATGGTTTCTTTTACGTGGAGGCTTCCTCGGATTTTTGAACTTCTAATTCTGTCACGCTTTGTTACTCCCGCTGTCATGCGAAGTCATACTTTTTGTGCATTGTCCAGCATTGTGAACCGTATGTGAGCGCCGGACGTACAACTGAAGTGTAGAGCCTTCCTTTCAGCTTAGGGGGCATTTTTCGATCACAGAAGATGGCGGAGTTTTTCCCGCCACTTCATCCACCCTACGCTTACGCGATGGTTGATGTCGTCATCACAAGTTGCTTCTTTATTAATCATTTTCAACTTTTCACACTTGGGAAGCACTCTTCCATTCAAGTAAATGTCTGGAATAGGCTGATGAGGGTCAGAGAACGGGCAGCACAGATACTCTGTCTTCTTTGAACTAATACGATACCCGTGTCCCTCAAAAATGTCCACCCACACATCAAGTGCTCGTCGTAAGGACGCCTGATCATCACTTATAATGGCTCCATCGTCAGCAAAGAATAGCTGGTGCACATTGGGGTCCGTCACTTTTCCTTCAAGCAAGCAATCAAGGACTGCTATAAAGAGCAGTGGACTGAGGACGCTCCCTTGGTGTACACCGACTTTGATTGCGAACTCTTCGGTGACTCCTGCGGTGCATCTTACTCTTGTCGTTGCTCTCTCGTACATGTCCATAATCACTCGCACGTAGGTTTCTGGAACTCCTTTTTGTCTTAGCGCTACCCATAAAAGATCTCTTGGTTGCCGGTCAAACTTTCTTGGAGTTTTTAACCGCGTACCGAACTTCTTCGACTGTGATGTCGGATATTTCGGCATGATTCGGGGCGGCTCTTGGAAAGTACACTCGGGGAAACTGTTCGTTCAGAAGTTCCTCGCAATACTGTCGCCATCTATGGAGAATTTTTTCGTCTTCTACAAGGAGTTGGCCTTCATCATTGTTAATAAACTTTGGGAAACGAATCTCGTGAGCATTTATTCTTCTCTGAGCGGCTATCATAAAGATAATTGCTCCTTTGTTCAAATTGCTTTGTCGAAGCTCCTGGGTAGCCTGGTTCCTGTCAGACGCGGAAGACGATTTTTCTTCCAACTCCTGATAGAGGCCTTCCATGCTTTTCGCTTTGAACTCGGCGCATTTTTTCTTCGCGATACCTTTGCAACATCTATATACCTTTTCACGGCGAGCTTTTTCCTCTCTATTAGTAGAAGAGCACTTTGACCAAGCTTGGAAAGCCATTTTCTTTTCGTGTATCACTGCTTTGGCTTCGTCTGTCCACCACCAGGTTTCTTTTGCGTGTTGGCAGGGGCCTTTAGATGTTCCGAGCAGTGATTTGGCTTTCTCCAGGCCAGATTGTTGTAGGGAATCCCACGTGTCTTGTGCTCTGCACTCCTCATTACCGACCTTATCGATAATGGAAGAGAGGTAGTTTTTCATGTTGGCAATAAAAGCTTCGCCTTTTCCTTTATCCAGCTTATACCACTTGATTATCTCAGACACCTTCGTTTGCTGCTTTGACTACTTACTCGCCTCCATAAAAAATTCAGTCAGGAGGAGACGGTGTTGAGGGGCGATCGCGTCTCCCAGGATCACTTTGCAATCTTTAACTCGTGGCTTCATGAAACTGGATACCAAATGATAGTCTATTTGAGTTTCATTTCCGCCGCTGCTATAAGTGATCAGGTGCCGGCTTTGTTTGACGAACATGGTATTTAGCACTATAAGACCGTACGACTTGCACATGTTTAGGATATCTTCACCTGAAGAGTTCCTGGTGCCGTATCCCAGCCCTCCGTGGTAGCCTTCATAGTCTTCGCTTGTCTTCCCGACATGTCCGTTTAAATCTCCCTCAACAAACAAAAGCTCTTCCTTTGGGATGATTTTGACAAGGTTGTGGAAATCTAGCCAGAATGCATCTTTTTCTTTTTGTTCGCATCCTACTTGAGGGGCATATGCGCTTACGATGTTCCACACCTCACCATGCATCACCAATTTGAGAGCCATCAAACGGTCACTGGACTTTGAAATGGTTAAGACGTTGCCAAGTAACTCTGCCGCAAGGATGATGGCGATTCCGTTTTTTCCTTGTTCCAATCCATAGTAAAACATCTTGTAGGCTTTTGTTTTAACGTCCAAGAAACGTGCCCGATTATCGGTGTTTCGCTATTTCGTCAAGCTCATAGCTGCGACCACTCATGCCTCCAACGTTCCAACTCGCGACTCTTAACTGTGGCTTACGCCGTTGCATTACTTTGCTATCCCCCGGAAATCCTATAGCTCTGACCCGAGCATTGCTGTTCGTCCCAGGATCACGACCATTAGTAGTGCCTGGCGGGGTAGTGCTTTTCATTTTAGCGTTCTTTTCCATAATGCTACGGTTTGACCGTTTTCTTGACACGGGCATGCTCCAGATTTTTTTTTTTTTGTTTGATCTTACTCTATTAATATATGTACACATAATATGAGGTATAAAGTACAATATTGAAATAAAGTTATTGTGTGAAGGAAAAGCTACTAAAAACCTTCATTTAAAATTAAGTGCCTGGTTTCACTGGTGGGAAAAGAGAAGAGGAGAGGATCTTGTTTTCGAATAGCTGATTTACTTGATAATCGACATTTAAGTAAATAAATAATTGAATAAATAAATAAATAATTGAATAAATTAATAAATAAATAAATAAATAAGTAAATAATTAGATAAATAAATAGGTAAATAAATAGATGCTTAGACAAATATATAAATAAATAAGTAAATACATAAATGTATAACTAGGACAGATAGGTAGGTAAGGGATTTTGGTAATTTTATTGCGCTCATAATGAAGCTAGGTTTGAAATCAAGATATTGTCGGAAGATAGCCAAGATATGTTGTATTTCTGATAAAGATTTTCTATTCTAGTTTTGACCATTTCAATGTTTGTCAATCTGTGGATTTCTATAGTAGAGGAAAACCAAGTTTGTTTAGGATCATTTTTAGCTATTTGTTTTGTGTAGTTTGGAGTTTGCGCGGGTGACTTTTTGCACACATACCCCAGACAGGAGACCCATAGAAAATAATGGCCTGGAAAATTGCTTTAAATAACAGTAACTTGTTGTCATTGTCTAATTTTGAATTCCTACAGATAAACGGGTAGAGAATTTTTATTGCAAGATTAACTTTTTTTATAATTTCTTGTACATGGCAGTTAAAGGTTAAACGTTTATCTAAATAAATGCCGAGATACTTTGCGCATGTTTTCCACTCAACCTGAACTCCGTTAAGAAAAAGGTTGTCGCTTGGAAGTAAACAGGCTTTTCTTTTACGAGTAAAAAAAGACAGCTTAAGTCTTAGAAGCATTAATTTTTATCTTCCAATTATTGTAGTAAGTTTGGACAGTATTTATAACAGTATAACTAATTGCATCCGATGAGTAAATACAAGTGTCGTCAGCGAATAGAGCTAGACTGCAGTTTAACAGGTTGGGGAAATCGGGGATATATGTATATATTAAAAAGAATTGGACTGAGGACAGATCCTTGTGGGACTCCTGCCTTAAGTATTTGGCTAACAGAGTGGATTTGGTTAATAGAAACACTAAATCTACGGAAGGATAGGAAGGACTGAATTATTTTAATTAGATACAGGGGGAAGTGTAAGACCAATAATTTATGCAGTAATCCATGGTGCCACACGGTGTCGAAGGCCTCTTCAACGTCTAGCAGTACCATGCCAGTACTTTTGCCTACTGAAAGGTTGTTTTTGATGTCCCTGGTTACCCGGTGTACTTGATGCGTAGTGCTGTGTGAAGACCTAAATCCGAATTGTTCACTAGGTAATATTGTTCTGCTTTCGACGATTGATTCAATTCTATTTTTAACAATCTTTTCAAAGCATTTGTTTAGGGAACTAAGTAGACTTATTGGCCTGTAGTTGCTAGGCAAATTGGGAGACTTACCGGGTTTTAAAATTGGGATTATCTTGGCATTTTTCCAGTTGCTAGGAAAGTAACCCAACCTAAGACAATCATTGAATAAGTTCCTTAGGAATGCAAGAGCTGTATCTGGTAGATTTTTCAGGGACACATTTTTGATCCCATCAAAACCTGGTGCTAGTCTAGCTTTTAGATTGCTTATGATATTTTTCACTTCACTTATGGTTACAAACTGTATACTGTTAAGCAAAGTGGATGAATTAATGAAATTAATCGACCGATCAACGGAAGATAAGATATGGGTGGCAGGAGTGATATTGCTAGTTATTAAATGATTGTTGGCAAAATTACTTGCCAGAGCTTCAGCTTTTTCTGAATTGGTAAGTAATACCGTACTTCCAACCTTAAACGGAGGGATGTACGTATGTTTTTTCTTTACTATTTTCGCTATGGGTTTACTTCCCTTGTTTAAGCCTTGGAGTCTTTCGTTCCATGCTTGATTTCTGAATTGTATTATTGCACCTTTTATTATATTATTGATGTTTGTGTATTCTACAAGATAGTAATTGTTTCTCGTACGATTCCTCATGTTCCTCAGCTTTATCATTTGAAGAATGAAGCGAGGGAGTATATGCATTCCATGTCTGGTGACCGTTTCTTTGGCACTGACTGTTCAATACTTTCAATGATAGAGTTGATAAAGCTGTTCACACGTAGGTCGATTTGACATTGAGTAGTGGTGCTTTGGTTTGGAGAATTTTTCAATTTACGCCGCATTGTTCTTCTAAATAAATTCCAGTTTTATTTGAACAGAGGACTGGGGTAAGTAATACACAACATTTGACAGGTAAATGATCGGAGCTAAGTTCATTAATGGTTACAGGTTGAGTATATAGATCAGACATATTTGTTAGGAATAAATCTAAGGTTGAAGGATTACTGTGCCTGTTCGATGGGATGTAAGAAGCACTAGGTGGATAGAGGATGTCAAAAGGATGTCTTGATTCTAAATCAGCTAATATATTCGCCCATGTATTAGCCCTAAGGTAACCCCAACGCCTATGTCGGCAGTTGAAGTCACCTCCTACCAGAAATATGCCTCGGATTTTGATAATAGCTGTGTTACTGAAGCATGCCTGATGATAGATCCAAATGATAAGGATCAAGTATCTCACTTATATGATACTCCGGATTATAAACTCATTCGTAATACCAAGGTGACCGACACTACGGGCGGAGAGATCGCACTGCAGAGGAGCTCAGGTATAAAATATTAAAGAAATCCAACGAAAGTTTTGTAGAATGTATTTTGATTGAAGTTGGCGAAAGCAATTCGAAATACCTGATACATACATATGCATGAAACTCAAACCGACATCACTCCCCTGAGTTAGTGTTCTCGGCTTCCCTGCTCTATATGAAAGAAACTATTCTCTGCGGCGATTTTAAAGTGGATCAAGGACAGCAGGGCACATCGAATCATAGATTCTGTGGCTGTGACTGGGCCACTATTAGTCAACTCATTTGGTATTCGATTCCAAATACTCGTCCTAATCTGTTTAACATTTTAACTCACTTCATGATTAGCTATCCTTGATCGGTTTATTTTGAACTTGAACTTTTGAACTTGACTTGTTCCGTTCATCCATATTAGACATTTTTCCTGTGTAGACACCAGCATCTGAATGCTTGCTTCTCTCATGGCATGCTATAGTATATCGCTTCCAGCATGAGTGGAAGTTTAGATTATTAAAAAAACATTTGCAATACGAAATACAAGTTGTCCGTGGTTCATATGGTAAGTGAGGTACACAATGTGATGAAAGCTCGTAACGAATTGCACGTCAGATGGTAGCTTAGTTTAGTTTATATCTTCTTCTTCTTTTCCTTTTTTCCGGTGTTGTTATGGTCAGAAGTGTAGGACCATAACCTTCCCACTTAACTGCATTCCTACTGGTCCGCTTGTGGGGTCCGCCGGTTTGACCTCAGAAAGTAGCGGCAGGCTTCCCGGTTTGGGATTACTTCATCGCTGAGGCCAATCAAATGCTGGTGTTATTGCATTGTTTTTCGGCCTGCCTTTTTTTTTTTTTTTTGTGACACGGGCATGCTCCAGATTTTTTTGTTTGATCTTACTCTTACAACACCGGTGATCTCCAGTCGTGTCAACCCACTGATTTGTATGTACACTTGTGGGGCAGTTTAATGGTGGTATATGTATACCTAGGCTCACCTTCGTATTTTCTAAATTGCCTAGATGTGATTTTTGTTTACCTTTGGTTTAGTCGCCTTTTACGACAAGCGAGAGGTATCGCTGCAGGGATATTCTTAACCCCCCCCTGCACGGACACTTAGTTTAGTTTATATATCGTGTTGAATATTTAAACAGAACAAAAAAGAGCTATTATCAATTCCAACCAAACCTCTAAGAAGCTTTGCAAGATAATCTGCGCTCAATTGGTCCAAGAAGAAAGTCCATTATTGAAAGCGATCCGAAGGTAGACGACTTTAACGAAACATTTCTTTCCAGTTATGGAAATAATCCGTGCTTTACGCCAATTAGTTCATTACCATATCTCTTAGCCTTGATCTTCACCTTCAAGTCATCTCTGAATTCGATTTTGTAAACATCATTTGTTCCATAAGGCCCAATGCTGTAGGTGAAGATGGTGTACCTGCCCACTTTGCAAAGATGATATTATCCCATAAGCATATCGTCAATTTCTGCATCACGTGCTCTACCTTCCTCATTTTTGAAAACCGCCAGTATTCATTCCGCTTCCGAAAAAAATACGTGCAGCAACCGACTTTCGCATAATAAATATTTTACCTACTTCGACGGCTGTGACAAACAAAATAATGGTGCTCTGCTGTTTGATTTCTTGACAGCGTAGATCATAATATAGGGTCCGCCAAATATTTTTTTTTTTTGAAAATGCTATAAAAAAAACTACTGAATATTTTCTCAAATTTCTTTTTTTATTTGAAAGCACAATCCTTCCGGTTAATAATGGAAAATAATTTCATTCAAATGGCTGTCTCGGCTGGCCATGCAGTAGCCTACACGATCGGTCCAATTTTTAAGCACATTATCGATTGTGTGCAGCTGTATTTCACCAATGGCTTCACGAATATTGTCCTTTAAAGCGTCAATTGTCTCTGGCTTTTCGGCGTAAGACTTATCTTTGACGGCACCCCACAAATAATAGTCCAACGGTGTCAAATCGCAGCTCCGAGGTGGCCAAACGACATCAGCTCTGCGGCTGATAATGCGATCTTCAAAAACAGGGCGCAAAACATCGAGTGTAGCTTCGGCTGTGTGGCACGTAGCGCCGTCCTGTTGAAACCAAATGTTGCCAATATCCTCCTCTTCAATTTTTGTGAACAAAAATTCGTTCAACATGGCCCGATAACGATCGCCATTGACTGTAACGGCCACTCCTTGCTCATTTTCGAAGAAAAATGGCCCAATTATGCCTCTGGACCAAAATCCGCACCAAACAGTGGCTCGTTTTGGGTGCACCGGCTTTTCAATGTATGCGTGCGCGTTTTCTGTGCCCCAAATGCGACAATTTTGCTTGTTTACATACCCGCCAAGATCAAAATGAGCTTCATCTGAAAATATGATTTTTTTTGGCAAAATCGGCATCTTCTGTAAGTCGATCGCAGGCCCACTTACCGAAGCGAAAACGAAGCGTTGCTCAAGCGTATATACAACCATATTCGTTCAGCGGAAGGATAAAACTAATTATCTGTCAAATCAGACATGAGCTAAGTGTTACCATTCACGAAATAAGCACTACTTGAAAAAAAAAACGTTAGATGGCGGACCCTTTATAAAGGGTGCGTCTTCTAGTGGTTTATTTTTTTTTTAATTATAGGTTATTTTGATACTGACAGCTGTTTTCCGCTTGAAATCTTGACAGTATCATACCTCCGCGGAACGAAATGCGTCGCTTTACGCATGAACAACGTTGGGAAATATTGAAAACGTATTTCCAAAGTGAGGGCTGTGTAGTCCAAACAGTGCCTCTTTTAAAAAGAAGTTTTGGCCGAAATGAAGCACCCACCGCCACTGCTGTATGCAAGCTTGTGCAAAAAAGTCGTGTGACTGGTATGCTCGTGGACAACACTCATGGCGTATGGAGCTTGAATTATTGTTACTGTCGAGAAGCCAATGGTGCGGATTGTGCCTTCAATTAGAGTTTTCTTTGAGCGCGAAAACATTCGACTGCACTTTTCGTTAGGAAATAATGCGTCTGTCTCTCAATCAGAGATTGACGCAACCCTAATGGCCATGCACTATGTTGTGAAGCACAGGTGGAAGGGAAAAAGCATATGCGTCTGCGGTGACAGCCAAGCTACACTCAAAGCTGTGTCCAACCCTCTATTCAGTTCCAAGTTGGTGCATGAACTCAAGACCTTTTTGAACAAAGCCGGACATTTTGGGCCCCAGGAAGTTAAATCTTCGATGAACTCGCTAAAATGGCCTCAGAGGAGAGTTTCTCAAGACCTGAACCCTGCTTCCACGGTCAAATCCAAGATCATCGATTGGGTCTTTAATGCACACAGTCGTTGGTGGTGATAGTCGTAATCTGCAAAAGTGCACAACATTCTAATTATCCTTAAGGAGAAATAATTGCAGAGGGCTTATGGGCGTCATTACGGGCCACTACACTTTTGCTAAACATATCTCCGTGCCTGGCTTCAGTGAGACGTCTACCTGTGTTGCATGTTGCAAGGAGGATGGGGCCGACGTGGTGTGTGCCGAATCCCTTAGCTCTACATCACTGAAGCCCCTCCTCACTTTTCTCCGGACAACGGGGAAAATACAATAAAGAAAGAAATAAAGCTGCCTGTCTAGTAGTACAATGGACCAGTATTTGTGTCTGAGTGCTCCAATAGACAGAAGCCTCCAACAAAACAAAAAAAAACATCCCCGGAGGTAAGATTATTGCCCGAAGTCATATTGTTCATCCGTAAAATCCTAGCCCAATTGTATCGGGCGAGACAAGTCCTGAGCCATTACCTCTCAAAACACCCGAAACCTTTCCATTAAGCTGGCTCACCACACAGGCCACACATAGCAATCATGATTTTGGTATGTGATGAATCAAAGGCCGTATAGCAGATTAATTCACTCTGGAATCAAGTTGGCTGCCATCTTGTAAGGGCAAAAGCGCTCCGGGCTCTTGCCAGAGCGGAAACTATACGTTTGTCAAAATTGAACTTTTGTTTGCTGCCCTGACAAGGCAGGCTTCTAAACAAACTAGTTTGCGCTTTCTGGGGTTGATTTTCAACGGTCTCATGTCCCGCTCTGAAAATGATTTCATTGACCTCAAACCGACTCATATACCTTGATCTTGATACCTTGACTTGAAAGTTGCCGGTTTGGAGGAGTCTTTAAACCTCTTGGTATGATGTGTGATCCACTAGATTATGTGCCTGGGCACAACATGGATATAGCGTCGGTTTCCGCGGACTTTTTCCTCTCTAATGACTTAAACATCATCTGAAGATCCTCTTCGAAATGAACTTGGTGTTAAACCCTGTTAACCTGAGAAAACCAAGGCTCCCTGATCATCAATGATCGATATCATTTCGAAGGTAAAAGTGATGAAGGCTCAGTTTTCTAGGTCGTGGTTTGGGTGACACATCCTGGAAGACAACGATCTCTAAGAAATTCTCATTTAAAACGGCGCTCTCGGGATCCATGTTGACTCCTGGTAACAAGCTTTCATTGTATGACGTTCTCTTGTTTCCTACAAAAAATGTGCGTCCTGACAGGAATCCACTTGTTTGTCTGCGCCTGTTTAATTAAATCTTCCATTTGTTTAAGACAAAGAGTGATTTTTTCGCTGTTTGGTTTTTAAGTGTTCCAGACCTACCTGGTTAGTCAGTTACTGTATCCACCAGTATTAATGGAGTCCCTGATTCATCCATTCGCCGCCATTCTTAAGCAATTGGTATTGTGTACTTCGTGTTACTCGACTGCGTGAAAGATTTTACGCAAGGATCTTGGTATAAGTTTTAAAAAATACAGCAAAAATTGTCGCCGAATGAACTGCCACAGAGTCGAATTTTCGGTGAGTAGGAAAAGCTTGGAAAGAGTTAGAAAAGCTGGAGGAAGATTCATTTTTTACCAAAAAAATATCTTCAGCGTCGCGGCTCATTTTTGATTGAATGTGTATGTTAATAAACAAAACTGCCACATTTGGAGCGAAGAGCAACTCCAGGAAGTACAAGAGCTGCCTGGCCCTCGTTATAGTTCAGTGATTTCGATTTTTTTCTTGCCCAAATTGCACGAGCTGAACCTTGTCAACATATGGTTCCAGCAAGCCGGCGCTATATGCCACACAGCATGCGAGTCGATGGGCCAATTGAGAAATGAGTACCGAGAGCAATTCATCTTTCTTTTTGGATCAGTAAAATGGTCAGCTACTTTTTATCGGGATGTGTCAAATCACTCATCTCTGCCGATAAGTCATAGTCTTTCAATTGCCATGGAAGGCAAATTGAAGACATGGATTTGGACGACCTGTGGTTCATGCAAGATGGCGTGCCATGCCACACAGCCATGCCACAATCGATCTTTTGCGCACCAAATCCCCAAATCGTGTTATCAGCCGCCTTGGCGATGTCAATTGGCCGCTTCGGAGGTGCGATTTGGCCCATTTGGACTTTTTTGTGGGGAACCGTGGCCAATGGTATGCCAACAATCCGGAAACGATTCAAGCCAATATTATCCAAACAATCCGTGAGCTACAGCCTGAAACCATCAACAAGGTCTTGGAAAATTGGGGTGACAGAATGCACTACTGCGAAGCCAGTCGAGGCAGCCACTTGAACGACGTTGTATTTCATAATTAATGTTCTTACTCATAAAGCCATAAATCATAATACATGGAAAAAAAAATATTTTATTGCTTTTTTTAAAAGAAACTTGTATTTGGCCCACCCTGTATAATACTACATACATATGTCTCAGGCTAAAATTTGGTGATAGATCGGTACGCTTGATCATTAACTAATTAAAGAACCGGTTTGAAAGGAATGCTTACAATGAGAAATCGTCGCAGTTCAGAAGCCTGGTAACAGGAGTACCACTGGGTTCGATATTAGGATCAATACTATTCTGTATTTTTATCAACGGCCCACCCAAAGTATAGTCGAATGTGAGCACTCATTTTGGGATAGACGGCGTTCAGATGTATCTGCCAGAATAAATGAAGGCCTGTCGGCAATATACAGCGAATCGTTATTAAATGCACTCGCTTTGAATCCTAGCAAAGGTTTGTTCAAAAAGTAAAGTGACTTTTAGAATTTCACGATTTAAGGATATTCGAATTTTCATTTTGTTTTTTTTGTTAACTTGGTACAATGGTTCTCTAATATACTCGTATGTTGATATTGTAAGCCAGTTTGTATATTTGTTTATGATGTGCTGTGCAATTTTTTGCTATTGAAAAAAAATGGATCATGAATCTGCATTAAATTTTGTATGACAAATAAAATGACATAAGTACTCTAACGTACTTGGTAATGTTGACTGTGGTATTTGGCTAATCTACTCTGCCATCGAATATTTATTTCGTGGCTTCTCTCCGCGGCTGGGTACTGGCAAAACCCACCGTAGTAAACTTGATTTGAAAAAGCTTCTCGGTTCGTGCCGTTCGGAATCGGCATTAAAGTGTGGGTCCTTTCACTTGTCTGAAAAACAAATCGTACACGACATAAGTGAATGAGAGAAGCTTGGCTCTGGCTCTCCATGAGCTGTAACGTCATCTAGTAGTAGTACAAGGCCGAGATAATGTTAACGACGATGCCCCTCAACGCCTCAGTACGTTATGACATCGAAACCAAAATCCAGTCATCTCAGTAGAAGCCACCAGAAAATCCAATACCGAATAAAAAAAAAACACCAAATTCGGTCGTTTACAATGGCGTGGTTTATCATGAATTTTTGACGGAAGATTGCACGGTCAATAAGGAATATTACCTTGAAGCTATGCGCCAACTGCGTTAAGCATTACGAAGTAAAAGTCCATATAAGTGGGAAGTAAATGCATGTCTATTGCATTACAAAAATGCATTAGCTTACCCATCAAAAACCGTAAAGTCCGTAATTATGCGTCAGCCACCGTATTGGCTAGACCCTTACGACTTTTTCCAGAACTGAAAAGACCAATGAAAGGACAGATATTGGCCACGATTGAGTAGATAAAGACCGCATCACCGGAAGAACTCAATGTTGTACCAAAAAGAGCATATTAGAGTTGTTTGAAAGATTGGGAAAATTCCTGGCGCATTTTGAGAGGGACGATGTAGATTTTGGTGAATAAATATAAGTTTTTTTGAGAAAAATAAAAAGTCACCTTATTTTTTGAAAAAAATTACAAATTTTCGTAAAAGCTTTACTCTAGTTGACACTAAGCCTAGATTAATGAAAACATTATTTACGCCTCCCATAGATTATGCTTTTGCCGTCGAGTGTAAGCCCAGCTTACATTTTAAGGTCAAAGAAGCTTGTTTCCTTTAAATATATTGCAAGGTATGTACATGGCCTGCGTTGAATTGAACACATTTCACACTATCACAAGCTGATACCTGGTAGTACCTGTTAGGGGTTAATCAGAATTAGATGTCTTGCACTTGTGCACAATGTCATTAATAGCAAATCCAAGGATAGCAGACCTTCAGAACAATTTGTCTTATATTGCTCTTACATTGACTAGTCGAATTCTTCGTGCTTCTCGCCATCAAGCTCTGGAACTCCCTTCCGATAACAACTAGAAAGCAGGCTTCTCTCATTTGGTAAGCACTTATTTAATGACACGTCTGGAATCACAAGCCTCATTCTGGTCAATGTAATTAATTCTCAACTCCACAGACACGATCTAAATATCTTAACAGCTTAATTGTACAACGAGGTGCGATATAAGTGCACTTCAGCGCCTGCATTGAGTTGCACCTATGTAGCCACCTTTGCCTGCCTATATACAATACATCAAACCTAAAGCAGCGGATCTTTCGCGTTATTGTACGAGTCGGTCAATAGAGTGGAAAGGGTTTACCTTACAAGTGAAATATATTTGATGTCCTCTTACTAGATTGAAATTCTTACAACAAGCACCCTATACCCACGACTTTATACGCCACTTGCACGTACATCATCATCAATCGCTTTCATTCCAACTTGATGAATCGGTTGTCTTCCCACTATCTTCTTCTTCTATCTTTGCTTATTTCGATGTATGCACTCAATACTTTTTTTCACACTTCTATCTATTGCATGATCATGCGAAGTCGTTCTATATACGCGTATATTACTAGATGACTCACTGCTCATTAACCTTACATATTCCGGAAAGTAAACAAAATTGATTCAATTTTTCTGTCATGACTCACGTTTTATTAATATATTACACCAATATTACCGTTAATATGTTACGTAATCAGTGAGAAACAAATTCCTCGCGTCAAATTCGCACATCGATCAAACCGAAAACTGAAGTGGAACTTGAAAATAGCGGTTTAGTATGGAATCATTCGGCGGCTTCAGAATGCTTCCCCAAATTACATTGGTATTCCATCAAGTGCACGTCAAAAAGGATAGAATTCCTGAATACGTAATCAGGAAGTGAAACATTCGGCGAATGAAGACGTATATAGGCACCTTAGGCCGACGCGGTTGCGTCCGCTTCGAAAGTCACGTTCTCAAAAAAGTGAAAAAGTTAAGAATAAACAAATAAACAAACTAACTTATCGCTTTAAATTAAGTTATGGGCAGTAGTTAAGGCAATAACGATAATGCGGTTTTTTTGCGAGATACATACGCGTCCGAGAATGTTCTAAGGAAAGTTGACGAGTATTTGCATAATAAACAGGAATAAACCGAGTTGAATTGTGGGTATAAATCGAGAATAATGATAACCTTGAGGCAGGTTTGGGTTTTTTAAATTTGAGAGAATTTAATTGGGGTATCTGCGTGAGTTATAGGGACAAGTTTAGGAGGCTCTATAATTCGCATGACAAGGCATCAAAGGCGGTATAGCTAAGAAACTTCATATGATTGATGCTTCTTATGCATTATAATATATGTGATTTGCCTTAAGTCGCACTGTTTTCTGGCCATCAATATTTCTGGACGGTCGTTAGCTCAGAACTTGGTGCATTGACTTGTGACGCCAATGATACGGATCTCGAATCCCGCAACAGCCAAGTCGAAACCATATTTCATGGTGTTCCTCCTCAGCGGCATGTCGAAAAACTATCCAATGATATACTACCGTGATCAAATTGAAGAGTGATTTTCCAATTTGAACTTTGTGGATATGTACCATATATTAATTCGGGGTATGTACTGTCATTGAACTCCGTAAATTTTCACGTCATAACCTCCATTGATTTGATAGTTACGCCCGAGTTTTTCAAAGTGAATCTATGTTTTCATGTCGACCGAGGTAAAAGAGTTCAGGATTATTCACTAGCATACACATCAGTGTCGGCTAGGTCATTGTGAGTCTATTTGTAAGTCGCCTTTACACCGCCCCTGATGGTTATATCATATTTTTGTGCAGGTAAATGATGTTGCGCCGGGATCTGGGCGCCAACTATTATTTAATACAACAACGCAACCGCATCATGATGCTGCGAACAAGGGCGAAACTGATATTAGGTCAGGGTCTTGCCTGTTTTTCCGTAATACTCCTGAGTCTGTAATACTCCTCCGCTCTTCTGGCGCCTTGTTGTGGCGAAGGAGCTTAAGAGGGCAACGACCTCGAACTATGACCCGAAGAATTTGGAGTTTTCATGGATATCATATGGATGGAAGTAAACAAGGTGGCATCTGCACTAGCGGAAATCCACCCGCGATATCCTTGATCGCGACAGGGGCAAGGATTCTGGAGGCCCCACCACTCATTCCAACTCTCCGGCAGCCCGGAACGATACCGACTCCTGCGGTTCATTGACCGACCACCTAGTTGGATTAAGCATGAGTATTGCGACACGCGTGGCAACTACTGAGGCCATTGAATTCGTTGTAACATCTTTCGATGGCTTCAAGTCGATGGGAAGGTATTAGACAGCTGCTTCCTACTCTGGTTTGGCATTTGTCTATATACCTATTTCTTGGCCCGCGCGCGGTGAAAGTGATATTTATTACCAAAATAGGGAAAAAGATTATTAACTTGCCAAGAGTTTTGACCAATCAGTCTAACATCATTTTTGCTCAAAAGCATGGAGAGACTAGTAAAGTTGCACGTACGCAAAGTTGCCCTTCGAATGCATCCTCTCTCGGACATGCAACATGCGCTTCTTCTTTTCCTTTTTTCCGGCGTCGCTATGGTCAGAAGTGTAGGACCATAACCTACCCACTTAACTGAATTTCTATTGGTCTGCTTGTGGGGTCCGCCGGTTTAACCTCAGAAAGTAGCGGAAGGCTTCCCGGTTTGGGATTACTTTTTGCATTTGTTTGCACCAATTGTTTTTCGGTCTGCCTTTTTTGCGTGTTGAAATTGGAACGTTGATTGATAACGCCTTTTGGACGGGGTTCAAAGGATCTCTCCTTTGAACATGGCAATACCAACTGAGTCTGTCGTACTCTATCTTTCTTGTGATGGTTTCTTTTACGTGGAGGCTTCCTCGGATCTTTGAACTTCTAATTCTGTCACGCTTTGTTACTCCCGCTGTCATGCGAAGTCATACTTTTTGTGCATTGTCCAGCATTGTGAACCGTATGTGAGCGCCGGACGTACAACTGCAGTGTAGAGCCTTCCTTTCAGGTTAGGGGGCATTTTTCGATTACAGAAGATGGCGGAGTTTTTTCCCGCCACTTCATCCACCCTACGCTTACGCGATGGTGATGTCGTCATCACAAGTTGCTTCTTTATTAATCATAGACCCCAGATATTTCAACTTTTCACACTTGGGAAGCACTCTTCCATTCAAGTAAATGTCTGGAATAGGCTGATGAGGGTCAGAGAACGGGCAGCACAGATACTCTGTCTTCTTTGAACTAATACGATACCCGTGTCCCTCAAAAATGTCCACCCACACATCAAGTGCTCGTTGTAGGGACGCCTGATCTTCACTTATAATGGCTCCATCGTCAGCAAAGAATAGCTGGTGTACATTGGGGTCCGTCACTTTTCCTTCAAGCAAGCAATCAAGGACTGCTATAAAGAGCAGTGGGCTGAGGACGCTCCCTGGGTGTACACTGACTTTGATTGCGAACTCTTCGGTGACTCCTGCGATGCATCTTACTCTTGTCGTTGCTTTCTTGTAAATGTCCATGATCACGCGCACGTATGTAGGTTTCTGGAACTCCTTTTTGTCTTAGCGCTACCCATAAAAGATCTCTTGGTTGCCGGTCAAAGGCCTTCTCGAAATCAACCAACACCATATGCAAGTCCTTTGAAGAATCACGATGCTTTTCCATCATGACCCTTATACTTTGGATTGCATCTGTTGTTGATTTCCCGAGACAAACCCGCACTGGTCATCAGATAGTCGTATATTTTTCCGCACGGCTATCTAATACCCGTTCAACGATCTTCATGTTGTGCGACATCAGCTTGACAGAACGGTAGTTATCACAATTTCGCGTATCACCCTTTCCTTTGTGCAAAGGAAGAAGATAGCTTTCCCTCCATTGATTAGGCGTAAATAGGAGCTGCTCGCAAGGTGGCGTCTTGTCTCCGCTATTATGGTGGTCGACTCTCTGCTCAATGCTCTCAATGCCTCTGGAATCTATTCCCAGGTCTATACGGATGATGTTGCTGTTCTCTCTGTCGGCTCATGTTTAGCGACTGCCTGTCTCAAAACGCATGCGGCGCGAGATGTGGTCGAGGACTGGTGCACGAGTAATGGGCGGTTAATCCTCTGATGTCGTTCTCTCAAGGAGGAAAAATACTCTCATTACACAGCTGGTGCTAAAAGGCATTCCCATCCCGATATCCAAGGAAGCTAAGTACCTGGGAGTCATCTTAGATAGCAAGCTTCTTTGGTCAAAGCATGTTGAGTCCAAAACCACCAAAGCGCTGTCAGCTTTTTGGCAATGCAAAGGCGCCTTTGGCAAAACATGGGGCTTCTCGCCGAAAAAGATCCTTTGGATCTACACGGCAATGATAAGGCCGATAATCTCATATGCATCGGTTGTTTGGTGGAACAAGCTAACACGCAAACAAGTTGTGACCTCTTTCACCAAACTCAAAAGAGCGGTCTATCTCAGCTGCACGGCGGCTTTCCCCAGCACTAGATGCTATGGTGAATCTTCCACCCCTTGACATATATATCAGAGGGTGCGCACTGAAAGCCATGTCTCGTCTAAAGAGAAATAATTGCTTTTGGTGCAATTCGCATTGGAGTTACAGTGTACTTGCGCGAGAAATATTCTATGACCCCTATCTCATGGATATGCCTTCTGAGGCAATGACACATGCCATCCTACTACGCTGAAATTTCACATTTCCATGGCGTCAGGACTGGTTTTGGCCAGACACTGAACCTGGAATGGACTAGAATGGACTGTCTTCGCATTTTCACAGATGGCTCCAGGACTGGGCAGGGGTCCGGTGTTGGAGTTGTCTTTGAGCGCGACAACATTCGACTGCACTTCTCGTTAGGAAAATATGCGTCTGTCTTTCAATTCGAGATATAGCCAATCCTAATGGCCATGTACTATGCTGTGAGGCACAGGTGGAAGGGAAAAAGCATATGCTTCTGCAATGATAGCTAAGGTGCACTCAAACCCTCTATCCAGTTCCAAGTTGGTGCATGAACTCAAGACCTTTTTGAACAAAGTGGGAAGTCTAAATTCACTTAGGCTTGTATGGGTCCCAGTTCACTCTGGGATCCCAGGAAACGAGATCTCCGATGGACTCGTTAGAAGGGGCTCAGAGGAGAGTTTCTCAGGACCTGAACCCGCCTTAGGTCTACCTGCTTCCACGGTCAAATCTGACATCAACGAATGGTTTGTTGGTAAGGACACCACACTTGAGAGGCGTTTTCAAGAAGGGGCCGGACAAGGGTTATGTAGGGATATCGGGTAACGTAAGGGTACTCCATCGCTTCACGATATCGAGTGCAGAATAAGCTTTAAAGATTATCTCATCGATGTGTGCGCGATAATTTAGATTATAATAAGCCAAGATCGCGAATAGCCGGGCCGGTGGGGATGGGTTGACTATTGAGGAAATAGAGGCGAGGAGGAGGTTTGATTCATTTACATGAAAAAGTGATTGATTGGCATTTGGAAATGTTAAGCTCCAAGCAATTTTTGGAACCCCAGACAGAAAAACTATTGAGATCTGGTTGAATAAGGGAAGAGTCATGACTGGAGCAAATGGTCTTAAAGAACTTGGTGTCGTCAGCATTTTATTGATTTATTTATCGAATGGATTTAACAAGTTGTAAATTCAATAACAAATGACATATACATATATAACCGACAAAGAGATGGCTTTAAGCTATAGTAAGAAGCACATAACATAAGTACATGGAATGACAAAATAAGAACATAAGTACAATATAAATCGTAAACCGCGATTTCGTTTATCGTCAGAGGATAGTATTTAAGCTGGTTAGCCAGAGGAGGGCATCAGGTGTGATATTGTGGATGTCATTGGGGTTGCCGTTGAACATGGAGAGGGGGCAGCTGGAAACAATGTGTCCTATGCACTAGATGTTGTTGCTCTCCATTTGAACAAAAAGTCTCTGCAACGGCCGCACTCGGTCCTTATTCTATTTAGTTGTGTCCACGTTTGGCGGGGTAGGTTGAATACCAACAGTAGGGTCATCTATGTTGTTGCAGGTCCTTGAGGCAAAATTCCTCCAATTTTTTTTCCATTCTTCGTTAATGTTGAAGTTTGACAAATGCAATCCAGTCGCTGTCCTTAGAGGTGGATTTCGCGATTTCAGCCGATTAGAATGCTTTTTGTTGAAGTACATATGTGTAGATGGGAGGTTCGGGTTGTTTTGTATTTTGATAAATTCTTTAACGAATGTATTAGTGACGGTTGAGCATTGTTGCTCAAGACTGGTAGCCATTGATTTGGGGTGGACCTTGTTGTTCCAGAGATTAGGCGCATTGCGATGTGGAGCTGGCTATCAATTTCTTTGTTTAACCAAATGGGGGCTCCGTATTCAGCAGTTGAGTAAACCAGCAGTACGAAGTGTAGTGGGTGATGATTCCCAGGAGCTGGACGCAAGTTTTTGGAGCAGGTTGTTCCTTATTTTCAGCTTGGCTGCGATGTTGAGACAGTGCTACTTGAAAGTAAGGGATCTATCAATGGATACTTGGGGCTCTGTCGTAGGGCAGTTCCGTTGAATTAAATTTCGAGTGGTATGTGCGCAAGTGGGCTATACAGGTGTAAGCAGGCTGACCCAGTTTTAGCTTTGCTGACGTTCAGCCTCCATTTCTTGAAGTATTCACCCACTGAGCCAAGATCTTCTAAGACTGCGGTGAGTCCTGGTGTTGTGTGGCTAGCGCTAGATCGTCCGCATACGAGAATTGCTTGGAGGTAGTGTATAGTATAGAGCAGTGGGGCCAGGACCGGTCCACGTGGGATGCCGTCGTTGAGTTGTCTAGGCTTGCTCGCGCTATTGTTGAGCAATACTTGGAAAGAGCGATTACTCAGCATGTTGTTGATCAGGTTTACTATTGCTTTGCATCGTACCGTCTTCAGGGGTTTGTAGACCATTCCATTACGCCAGACCGTACCATATAGAGCCGTATCATATTGTGCCAGTCTTAAGCCTGTTTTCAAAGCCATAGTCGATAAAAGTTGTTCGGGCGAGAACCTGGTCAGTACAACTGTGGACCTTTCGGAACCCAGCTTGTTCTATATGGATAACTTCATTGATGCAGCTTTACTTCTGTTGTATATTAATCGTTCGAAGATCTTATGGCACACACTTAAGAGAGGAATTGGTCGATAGCTGTCGGCTTTGACGACGCTTTGTCGGGTGAAGTCCAGGTTTTGTGTTGTTTTTATCCATTATTCTTTCCGTGAGTTGTTCATGGATTGCAAGAATTCCTCCGCGATTTTGGTATCACCACTCTCTTGAAATTCTTGGTATAGTCGGTCTCCAGCCGGGAACATATTATTTTTGATACCCACTTGGGACGTGCTTCCTTGCTGTGGCTATTACGATGCCAACAAAGCGCCCATGCGAAAGTTGGAAACGTGGTCTATGGAGACTTCTGGAAGTTCCACCTTGGTAGCTGGGTGGAGTTTACCAACGTGATCTTTATTCCGTT
Source organism: Merodon equestris (assembly GCA_958301585.1). Classification (NCBI taxonomy): domain Eukaryota; kingdom Metazoa; phylum Arthropoda; class Insecta; order Diptera; family Syrphidae; genus Merodon; species Merodon equestris. The sequence goes on from OY284416.1 coordinate 114,906,054, forward strand.
TTCTAGGGCAATTGGGCGGTGTTGGCTTCCAGGGACACTTGTTGTGCGCGTCTGGCGATGGATCGGGGTTGTAGTCGCGGTTCCAGCATCCGGAGTGGAATGTTTCCCTGTCTTTGGCATTAAAAATTAGTGTCAGGCGGTTTATGTCAGCCCAGTCTGCCAGTTCTGCGCCGTTATCGTCATCCGCGTTATATCTCCAGAGAGTGTCGTGGCTATTAAAATCTCCGGTATATAGGGTGGAGTGTTCATACACTGGGATCATCTCTACAGGACAGGGGCTATTGGGAGGTTTTTTAAATGTTAGCGATTTCCTTAGTTGAGATCAGGCTCACATTTTCGATTGAGGACATGACATATGTTGCTATTCCCTAGTGAGGGCGCCTATTAAGGAGAAACCGCTTATTTTACCTCGAAACGAAAGAGCTGATTCATCTACGCAGTGAGTTTCTTGCATCATCAATGTCATTTTCTTCCAGTGTCTTGTGTAAATAGTCACACTTTGCTTTGCTGATGCCTTCAATATTTAGTTGGCAGATACGGACAGAAGGTCCTATATGTCTAGTCAAGCGTCGCCGAGAAGTGCCGCTTGTGTGAGTGTGCAAACCGCAGATTGCATGAGTTAATTTCGCGTATTGCGGGGTTTTTTAAAAAAATCTTTATTGCTTCAACTCCAAACTAACACTAAACTTACGAGCTACCTTAATTTAACTTAAAAACTATGAACGCCGCAAAACCGTGAAAACTGCATCGTTGCAGTCTGCGATGAGTTTGTAACCCGATGTCGTCCCACTTTTAGGAGTGCGACGATCGCCGATGTGCTGCCCTTGATGGATAGCCGGATGTTATCGGATATTCGTCGTCGTCCCATTGTCGTTGCTGCTGATAAGGTGGGAAAATGTATGTTGCTACTGCAGCTACGTGTCGTATTCGCTGCCGGTTCAATGGACGTTGCTAAGGTGGGAAAATGTAGGTGAGTGGTTTGTTGGGGAATTCGGGGTGAGCGGTGTTAACTCATGATATGCAAAGTTGTGTATATTAATGCGTTGGATGTTAATGAGTTTTTGCTTGCTAAAATTGCCGGGAGTGCGATTATCATTGAAAATGTTCGGCATCCAGGTGTGAATAGACTTTTAGCGTTATTCAGGGTGCAGCGCACAATCACCATTTCAATATTATTTATGGTAAGAATGAAAACAAGTGGACCTAAGTGACTGCCTTGGGGGACGCCAGAGGAAGCAAAAAGTTCGAAAAGGCAGAAACGAACACTGTAAGAAGATATCCACTTCAAAGATGGTTGGCCTCGAAGCAAAAGGAAGACAATTTGGAGAGTTTCAGTCTATGGGAGATTTTATGGCAGGGGGACCGTCAGGTCCAGAAGTGAATTCATCATTAAGTAGATTTAATTTATTTTTATATATACGAGGAAGAAATGGTCCAAGGGAGAAATTCGTTAAATAGTAAAAAGCGAAGTGCGGAGTCGTCGATGAAATTGTTTGAAAAAGGTGGCGATAATGTTGGGGTCATTCGAGGTGTGATCTAAGGAGTGTGAGGCAGGGTTGATTTTCTTTTGTAGTTAACAAATTGTAAGAAGGACTTAGGATCACTTATAAGATTGGCCTGCGTTTCAGCTAAATAGCGTTGACAGAGGGATTTGTGAATGGCAGTAAAGTGGGGATAGGTACCCAGATAGTTAGAAAAGTCATTAGAGGATTTAGCACGAAGGAAGATTGCCCACTGCTTATTTCTTTTGTTTTTTAGGGAACGGAAAAAGTTGTTCGGCGGCACCAAGTTTTACTGGAAAGAGGTTGCAGAAAAGTGTGCGACAGAAGGTATAACATGGCATTTTATTCCTCCTGCGTCTCCTCACTTCGAGATGTAGGGAGGATGATATAGCAATAAGGGAAGAGTGAATTGAATTTAGGACGGCTAGTAGGACGCCTCGACAAGGGCAACCCTCAGTGGGTCGGCTGAGTTCGTCATCGCGATAAACTTTAAAATTTGATGGGAACAGTTCATAGTTGTTTACGCTGGAGATCAGGTTCGTTTCGGTCTGGGCAAAGATTTCAAAGGGTAGAGAATGTGAGTGAGCGAAGACCTCCTTCATTCTGAGAATAGAAGGTATGAGGAAGATTTTGACAGAGTGAGGTTACCGGAAGAGAGAGAGAATTAGGGTCGAAAAAACTAATCGTGATCAGCTCTACTCGTACTACGTTGAAGGTGTGACATTCGTTTTGAATGAATGTACTGGCGGAAGGTATCAAGATCCTTTGGCACTTTTTGAGGCGAAATATTAAAGAATTCGTGATATTTGATGAAGAGGTTCTTGAGGCTAGCGATGCCCGTGGGGAGATCTTCCTGTTGAAACCTTCCGTTTTACTAATTTTTTTACTCGCACCAACCGCGACATAATGCTGCTAGAGTCCATTACTTGCGACAGGATTATACTGATATTTAATATCATTCACACAGGTCATGGGCAAAGGTTAAGTCTGCTTTTTCCGAGGACATTGTTCTATTACAAATGCTCTTATTACATATCTGTAATACGAGCATCTAGGCTCTATTAGGATCCGTGAAAAGCCAACTTTTTTTGGCTATATGGCACGAGTACAAGTTTGCGATAACAACTTTCTGCAAAAGTCAGGCTTTATTGAATGAAAATCAAAGTGAGCAAAGTTGCAACAAAATTGTCAAGGCCCCACTAATCTACATGAATTTTGCACGAAAAATAGTACTTCCTTCTGGAAGAACTGACGGCTCATCGAAAATATGAACATCACCCTTGCATCGCTATTTCTTAACGAATAAGTAGCGAATTGTACAGTACCACAATAACTGTATTGAACTCCAATTGCCACACAGTACAACATCAATTAAATATTAACTTCCTTCGACAATTTCATTTATTATATGAACAAGAATGACAAACAACTCATCGCATCAAGGTGTGCGTACACCCATAATCTACTAAACTTTTAACCCCCTGTAACGCCAGTGACTCAATGAACATTCATATCCTGGTGGACTTTCCCAGCGCTTTTGCTAGTCCTGAATAATTAAACAGTTCAGTCACCCAATGAATATTGACACATCCTCCCGGGGTAGTTCTATTGAAAAGGGAAAAACATAAATTACCATCCAACGCGGTCATCACTCCCATGGCTACAGTGCTATCGACCAACTTTGTGCCCTAGCACTTAGGACTCTAATCAAAGTGAAATTTCGTTATGATTATTATTGTGATTAAGTTTTTTGTTTGTATCCAAATAATGAAGGGGACTTTGTTGAGTGGGTTATCTGTGATTTTAGGAAACCTTTAGGAAAAGGTTCGATTTTATCTTGTTACGTTGGTTGTCTGTATTATCAGTTTTCGAGTGAAAACTTGACATACCGCTAAGCAAATATTTATTCGAACTTGTATGAGTGGCACTTGTTTAAACTGTTCTGTTTTATTGTCAGCTCTGGCGTCAGAGATGACATAGAAGTTAGCAGAACATAGATTTCAATGTTTTCCAATCACACTACAGGGCGGATCACATTGTTTTAATACATCACACCATGATGCTCACAAGGCATCATGGCATTACATCACGTACCATAAAGGTATCCAATGTTCCACGGAAACACGGCGTCGTAGTAGCAACTCATGCTATGGCTCGAGGAGATCACTCAATATACGGCATGAACTTGGTCAATATACGGATGTATGGCTTGGTCATCGATCTTCATGCATAATGGATCCACTTTTTATCGCCAGCCACAATACAATGCAGAAAACCATTCTCTTCTTGTTGTTGGAGCGATAGTAAGCTCATGGAAAACACCACTCGACGTCTCCAAACTTCGACACGTACTCGTATGCCATCTAATTTCCTTGCTTTTGGATTACTCCTTTTTACGTTTAGCATGGGTCTTAGTCATGTAATGCCTCCAGTTCTGCGTCGTCCCATTTTTTAACTGTCTGGGACGATCCTTGTCATCCACGCCGAAATCACTACTTACCGCGTACGCCCGACCATAAATTCAAGACTCCCAGCTAAAAGCAAGTTGGGCTTCAAAGTCAACATTTTCACGCACACGAGCAGTAGTGTGACGTCAATGAAAGTTCACAAATGTAATGATGACGAGTTGTTGACGGAAGTCAGTGCTTACCATATGACATGCTGATCAGCAAATACCGCTACCATCACCAAATAGATTCCCAATTGTACACTTAAACGTAATTAGTCAGAGTACGGACAACTTAAGTCATTTTGGATAACATAGTTTATATTTGATTGGCCTATCGAGCATAATGTAACACTCATATAAATTGCGTTTTAAAGATAAGATAAGATTCGTTTAGGCGAGTGACTTGCAGGTGGATTAAGGTCCATATTAGATTGCGATACCAACTATCCTTGGAAAACTATAAGCCTACGATAAGGGACGTTAATGTAAACGAAAAATCACTTTAACCAACATTTTAACCATAATGACCACATGACGCAGCGTTATATCGGTTAAATCAATCTGAAAGGTACAAAGAGCGATTGATTATAAACAGGTGTACATGATTGTCGAATGGGGAATGGGCTGTTATAATTGATCGACTGTTTCCTTGATTCAAGAAATTCGTAAACTTACATATAGCCACTGCCAAATTATATTCTACGAGTATGTTCTTGTCGTAGGACTATGTGCGGTATGTTGTAGAACGTAATCACAGACAAAACGAAAAGAAAGATGCCATCAAAAACATAACTTGTAAAAAAAACCAAGTCTCGCAACTCAGTTCTTCTACCGTAAAAAATTGTGAGATCTATGTAATACCAAGTCGGTTAATTTATTCAGCCCCTACTTAAGGGACCTTCTGTCTTAAGTTATTACGTAATTAGCTAACCTAACAACATCTTATAGTGACCATATTAAGATTAAAAATCTTTTATGTTTTAAATAAATAGATTGACTTGTCCATCGCATGCATCTCACAAGTAATACATATTATATTAAATTAGATTGTTTAGTGCGATTGCCAATGTGTAGTCACACCTAATCTTATTCTATTTAGCATTTCAACAAAGTTAGAATCATTGAGCTGTCGCATGTTAATTGTAAGTTCATCGTATACGAACAGTTCAATCCACAGATTCGGCATACTGAGGGAACCTAACAACTTGTTAGTTTCAGCAGTTGAGAGTTTTTCAAAAGGTGACTTTTCTCTTACCGGCGGAAGCTGTAAAAGATCCCCGAAAACTACAAGATGTTTTTTTCCAAACCACCCATTCTGATCATCGCTTGTGTCAAATATCTCAGACAAGCGTAAATGAATATATGTTAAAGTAACATTGGATATCATCGACACTTCGTCTATGATAAACAACACTACTTCTTTCAAATCTGATCTCAGAACTTGGAGCTCTTCATCGGAAAGTGGCTTGTACCTCGGTGTTTGCTTGTGTTCCACAGGCAGCTGCAATAGTCTGTGTATAGTCAAACCATTCACATTGAATGCAGCTATGCCTGTTGGATCACTAACTGCCACTTTTTTGTTTAAATACATCTTAACCCAAACTTTCAGAGTTTTTATTAAAAAGCTCTTTCCAGCGCCACCAGTTCCACTCACAAAACAACGTAAAACGTCAGCGTTATTATCAGTTGTGTCCATTTTATGTGTGATCATATCGAAGACTCTTTTTTGATCGGCATTAAGTTTTGCGATCATACTTTGAAGATCAGTCTCTCTTCTTCTCTCTTCTTCTACCAGATTGATTTTGTGAAAGTCATCCATTGCGTTTGCAGCTTCCACATCATCAACAATTTCCCTTTCTTCGTTTATCTCAGCAACTTTAGATTCTATCATTTCACATGCTTTTTGTATCTTATATCTTGACTCTATCATTGAATTACCATAATCGACTCCTTCTTTTAAATCTACTTTCGCCAAATTAAAGGCCTCCGTGTAAGTATCACACCCCATTTTGAGTTCATCTAAGGAACGCCATGGCTTGAATAAAAGAAGTAAAGAGAAGAAATATTTCTCTGGTACTTGTTCTCCGTCGTAGAAATAGTGATTGATCAAATATGGGTTATCTCTTCTTTTCAGGAACTTTCTACCGTCATTTATCTCGTAGCACTCGACTTTAGAGGAGACTGGGCGTGTTTTAACAATATCGTAATATTGAGCGAAACTGTACAAGTTAGTAGTCTCCAACTCTGACACCGAACATACAATTTGTTTTAAAATTGATTTAATTATAAGTTCATCAAATGGTTATTAAATATATGTACATAATAAAGATATTTATTTTATATTCCGTCAAATACATGAACCACATTGACCACTAAACCCAATTCCCCAACCGCCAATTGATTGTTGCATTGCATATTTTTAGGAGTTAATCGCCATCTAGATAAATTGAAAAAGGATACATACAGGCACTATCCTATTAGTAATAATATTTAGTGTATCTAGAAAACTGGACCAAAATTGCAAAATATTTTAGTTTTTCCTTGATTTATACACTAAACACTAATTGTATTCTAAATTTCAAGCTTCTATGTCTGCTAGAAGTGCCCTAGAGTTTTGATGATCGGTCAGTGAGTGAGTGAGTGAGTGAGTGAGTGAGTGAGTGACAGAATCAAGAAACTTTGACTAGTTATAATTCTTAAACTACTGGTTCAAATTTAATGAAATTTGAAATATACCGTGTCTATGGGATGCCTGCTTGGTTACTGAAAATTCAGGCTTCTAGTTTTATCCACAACGAAGTTATAGGGGGTCGAAAATGGCCCGAACTGCTTCGAGAAAAGGATGGTACGGCCGTGCCGCTTTTTTGCTCGACTTGGCGATCGAACATGTCTTATACTACGTAGTAGACAACCAAAAACAAAATGTGAATAAATATCGTATAGCGATAAGCTCGAACAGTTTATGCACACTCACACACTGGAAGTGGAATAGCATAAGGGTGATCAAACAATAATGTCCGCAATCATATTCGTACAGGCAATTCGTTTGAAGTTTCGTGAACGAATTAGGTATGAAGGATTGGATATGGATCTCTCTTACCATACTAATAGTTCCGATAGTTCCGACAGCTCCTATAGTTCCGACAGTTCCAATGTAGTTCCGAGGAGATAGTTCCAGGAACTAGTTCCGACCGGGAAAGGAAACGTTGCATGTTCGTTTCGGGGTTGGAACTATTTTGCGGAACTCTTGATCTTAGACACAATGGGTACTTATGTACATTACTTTCAAACATACATACATATCTGCGACCTAACATTTGAAACACCCATGTATGCTGGCACTACTGAGCTGGTACTCTGATGATGGAACTCGAAGGTAGGTGCCGATTGCCTATTAGTAAAAGTATGGGCTCATTACATTCGTCTTAACTAGTTCTGTTTATAGTTAAGGTGCTGTACTTGCTTTAAAAACAATAAGTTTATTCCGCAATCGCGATATTAATAACAAAAATAGCTTTATTATAAAAAAATAGACACAGTTCCGTCGTAGATTACATTTTTGACACACATGTGTAGTTTTTAATAGTTACTCGTACCTATTATTATTACCTATTATTAGGGCGAGTAATTTAAAAAGAATGAAATAAAAATAAAATTAAAAATTTTAAGTAACCCCGACAAAAAAACAAACTCCAAAAAGTAAAAAAATAATTTTTTTTCTTTCGGCTTTTTGACTTCATTAAAATAACCTATTAATATTTTTAAGATTTTCCGTGCAGGGACGGGTTAAGAATATCCCTGCAGCGATACCTCTCGCTTGTCGTAAAAGGCGACTAAAACAAAGGTAAACAAAAATCACATCTAGGCAATTTAGAAAACACCAGGGTGAGCCTAGGGACACATATACCACCATTAAACTGCCCCACAAGTGTACATGCAAATCAGTGGGTTGACACGACTGGAGATCACCGGTGTTGTAAGAGTAAGAACAAACAAAAAAATCTGGAGCATGCCCGTATCACAAAAAAAAAAAAAAAAAAAGACAGGCCGTAAAACAATTGGTGCAAACAAATGCAAAAACACCTGCATTTGATTGGCCCCAGCCATGAAGTAATCCCAAACCGGGAAGCCTGCCGCTACTTTCTGAGGTCAAACCGGCGGACCCCACAAGCGGACCAGTTGGAATGCAGTTAAGTGGGAAGGTTATGGCCCTTCACTTCTGACCATAACAACGCCGGAAAAAGGAAAAGAAGAAGAAGAAGATTAATATTTTTAAGATGACGTCGTCACGTCGGGGAATCCGCTAAGTAAATAAAAAAAACCAGAAGACAAATACAAATTGAAATTATTTATTTATTTCGTTCTTAAGTTACAATGGCTATCGCACAATTTACAATAATAGTTCAGAGATATAGTTTATTTAGGAAACTTGTCTACTGAAATGACACATTATTAAACAATGATAGGTAAAGATAACAAAAAACAAAAACTGGGGAAATAACGAAAAAAAAACCCAAATTAGAAAAAAAATAAAAAATAGTAATAATAATAATAAATAAATAAATAAATAAATAAATAAATAAATAAATAAATAAATAGATAAATAAATAAATAAATAAATAAATAGATAAATAAATAAATAAATAATAAAATAAATAGATAAATAGATAAATAAATAAATAAATAAATAAAAATAATAATTAATAAATAATAAATAATAAAAACAAATAAATAATAAATAATAAATAAATAAATAATTGTTATAAATAGATGGACAAATAAATAAATATAAGTAAATACTAAATAATTAGTGAAAACATAAGTAAATATATTGCAAGAGTAACTAAATCATGTGTAATGGTTTCGATTTAATTCATTTATTAGGAGGTTTTCAGAGAATTCGCATCTAGCTCTAAATGATTCGCATAATTTTTGTATTCTGTTGCTGACCAATTCAACATTTGCTCTGCTATGTAAATCCAAAGTGGATTAGAACCACGGTAGATTAAGCATTAACTTCAATACCTTATTTTGGGATATTTGTAGTTTGGCTATATGGCATTTAGCACAATTATTCCAAACTTGACAAATAAAAAGAATGATAAAGTATACAAAGACCTACCCTATGTAAACGACGTAAGTAAGTACCGAAACAACCATATGCAATCTTTTAATTAGTGTTCAGTGTTAATAATTTAATCTGAAAAATTTGTGAAGTAGGCACAACCGACAACGACGTCTGCCCTTATGTGTCTGCCCATTGGGGATGCCACATTCTGTCACGCTCCGCCCCCGTGCCCACATATCACTCAACGCACGCGGCTCTCAAGCGAACGCCTCATACAGAAGTGGTACAATATCGAAACACTGTAGGAACTTAGTAGACCTAGCCAGATAGATTGAAGTACAAAACTATTATACATAAGTTCATACGTACAATTTGCAGCTATAAGCTTTTTTTGTTTTTTCATTAGACCTATGTAGATATAACTAATTACCGTTCTTCACTTAGTGGTCCCCTGACGCGGCGACATCATCTTAAAAATATTAATAGGTTCTTTTAATGAAATCAAAAGGCCGAGAAAAAAAAAATTATTTTTTTTACTTTTTGTCGGGGGTTACTTAAAATTTTTAATTTGAATTTTTTTTATGATTTAATTGCAAATGTATAATTTTCAGATTTTTTCCTGTACTTATAGTATATGACGATATTACTTGCCAAGTTTCATAGTTCCAGGTCATCTGGAAGTGGGTTAAGGTTTTGATAGGTCAGTGATAAAAATTACGATTTTTTGACGTTAGTATCTAAATATCCGTTTAAGGTGTGTTTATGAAATTTGGAGCACATATCTATTTCGCAAGTCTCAATATATGTGCCAAATTTGACATGTTTAGATGAAATAGTTTTCGAGTTATGAGGTTCGTGTAATATTACACACGGTGCTGGTCGCCAGTTCTGTTCGCTTGAACTTGGCTTGACACGCTACCGCGTGTCTAGATAAGCGATACCTGATAGATTGCACCTTCAAATGTTTACGCAAATAAGAGCGGAGTCCCGCCGCTATAAGCGCAGTGGTCAGTGGTCAGTGGTTAGCTCACTAGTACCATTCAATTTAATTGGGCCACCCTGTTCTTGGCACACAAAAGTGAAACATTCACCTCTCCTGAATATGAGATGTATTTTACAAATGCAGCAGTTCCATAAGCCTTGGAGATGGCATCAGCGAAGACAAGAACTTCAGTGCCACATTTATCTGCAGGAAGCGTCAGAACGGCTCTCGGGAACGTAAATTGTTTAAGCTGGACAACAGAATTTATGCAGTCCTTCCATTGAGTTTGTATGTCGTTCGCGAAAACTTCATCCCACGGTACCTTATTCTTCCATAAGCTCTGAAAAAAGATCTTCAGTTTAACAATTGTAGGGCCCAACATACTTAGTGGGAGGGCCCAACATACCTAGTGGAAACGATGCGTTTCGTGCCTTTAAATAGCGATGTTTCGATTATTCCTTTCATGGAATCCAATGGCACAGACAATTCAACTCCCAACAAACCAATGGATACCAAGCACCTTCTGCAAAAGAAGAAAATTGTAATTCTTAAGCACTCCTCGAACGTGTTCGCTGTTGGAGTTCCACTTGTGTAAGCGCATTGACGCCCCACACATAATTGTAATTGCTTCTTGTTGGCCCAACCGGCGGGATCCTCTTATGTCAGTTGTCAAAATGGTGCGCATATTTTGCTGCGATCGGTGATTATATGATTGTCTACAATAAACTAGAGAGCCTAGATAAAAGGTGTACTGGTTTTAAAAAATATGTTTTTTACATTTTTTTTCGCATTCATGGTACACTATTTATGGTCAGAATAAGCCACTGCTTAGGGATATTTATCAGTTGGAGGCCCTACGCGTTGGGACATTAAAAATATGCAATTCGAAAATAAATAAAAACAAATCTAGGGGAGCTTGGAAAACTTGGAATTTAACCCTCAACCCTCAGTTTTATAACGTAACTGACCAGTAGTGTCCAGTGGACTCATTCAACAAATCGAGATCATTTAAAAGAAAAGAAAGACAATTATGAATTTAAAAAAGTCTAATTAATTTAATATTTAAACTTCTATTATAAGTACATAATGGATGTAAATTTTAGAACAGATATTACATATAATAGGTTTTACAGAGTGTTCAGCGCAGACATTGCGATTGCATATGTCGCAACATTTATTAGATGTTCTGGATATTTTTGAAGGACAAATATGACAACGCTTCTTTCTGTTCGCAGTAGGTTCAGATTGAGCAGCTCGTTTTTTCTTTTTTTTGTTGGAGGCTTCTATTATCTGTTGGAGCACTCAGACACAAATACTGGTCCATTGTACTACCAGACAGACACCTTGTCTTTATTGCATTTTCCCCGTTGTCCGGAGAAAAGTGAGGAGGGGCTTCAGTGATGTAGAGCTAAGAGATTCCGCACCCACCACGTCAGCCCCAAGGGTGCGCCACTGTGCGCGAGCGAAGGCGGGACAGTCGCAGAGAATATTCTGCTGTGTCATCACATGCAACATGCGGCACAGGTAGGCGTCTCACTGATGCCAAGCACGAAGAGATGCTTGGCCAAAGTGTAATGGCCCGTAATGACGCCCGCAAGCCATCTGCAATCATTTCCCCTTAAAGATAAGAAGAATGTTGCGGACTTTTTGCAGACATCAGGGCGTACGCGCTTAGTCATCCTGCATCCTGGATATTCCCTCCATCTACGACTGTGTGCATTAAAGATCCAATCGTTGATGTCGGATTTGACCGTGGAAGCAAGTAGACCTAAGGCGGGTTCAGGTCCTGAGAAATTCTCCTCTGAACCCCTTCTAGCGAGTTCATCAGAGATCTCATTTCCTGGGATCCCAGAGTGACCTGGGACCCATACAAGGCTTAGTGAATTTAGTCTTCCGGCTTTGTTCAAAAAGGTTTTGAGTTCATGCACTAATTTGGATTTGGATAAAGGGTTAGACACAGCTTTGAGTGCAGCTTGGCTGTCCCTGCAGACGCATATGCATTTTCCCTTCCACTTGTGCTTCCCAACATAGTACATGGACATTAGGAATGCTTAATTTATGATTGAAAGACAGACGCATTTTTTCCTAACGGAAGTGCAGTCGAATGTTTGCGCGCTCAAAGAAAATCCCAGCGTCGGACCCTTGCCCAGTCCTGGAGCCATCTGTGAAAATGCGAAGACAGTCCATTCCAGATTCAGTGTCTGGCTAGAGCCAGTCCTGACGCCATGTAAATGTGACTGTGATATTACAGCGCAGTAGGATGGCAGGTGTCATTGTATCGGAAGGCATATCCATGAGACAGGGGACGTAGGATATTTCTCCCGCAAGTACACGTTCACTCCAATGCGAGTTGTACCAAAGACTATTTCTCTTAAGGCGAGCCATGGCTTTCACTGCGCACCCTCTGATATATATGTCAAGGGTTTAAAATTCATCATAGCATCTAGGGCAGCTCGCGGTGTGCTGGGGAAAGCCCCCGGGCAGCTGAAACAGACCGCTCTTTAGAGTTTGGTGAGTGAAGCCACAGCATGTTTGCGTGTTAGCCTGTGCCACCAGACAACCGATGCATATGAGATTATCGGTCTTATCATTGCCGTGTAGATCCAAAGGACCTTTTTCGGCGATAAGCCCCATGTTTTGCCAAAGGCACATTTGCATTGCCAAAAAGCTGACAGCGCTTTGGTGGTTTTGGACTCAACATGCTTTGACCAAAGAAGTTTGCTATCTAGGATGACTCCCAGGTACGTAACTTCCTTGGATATCGGGATGGGAATGCCTTTTAGCACCACCTGAGTAATGCCAGTATTTTTCCTTCTTCTCGTGAAGAGAACGTCATCACTCTTAAGAGGATTAACCGACAGCCCATTACTCGTGCACCAGTCCTCGATTACATCTAGCGCCGCCTGGACTTTAAGACAGACAGTCGCTAAACATCAGCCGACAGAGAGAACAGCAACATCATCCGCATAGGCCTGGGCATAGATTTCAGAGGCATTGTCTCTCCTCGCACCATAACAGGAGAGACAAGACGCCACCTTGCGGGCAGCCCCCGCGCTGATAAGCATGTTGCATGTCCGACAGAGGTTGCATTCGAAGGGCAACTTTGCGCACGTGCAACTCTAGTAATCTTTCCATGCTTTTCAGCAAGAATGATGTTAGACTTATACTCTTGGCTAGTGAGTAATCTTCTTTCCCTATTTTGGGAATAAAGACCACCTTCACCGCGTGCCAAGGAATAGGTATATAGGCAAGTGCCAGGCTAGCAGTGAAAATTCTTTTCAGAGTAGGAAGTAGCTGTCTTATACCTTTTTGGAGCATAACGGGGTATATCCCATCATTGCCCGGATACTTAAAACCCTCGAAGGATGCCACAGCAAATTCAATGGCCTCAGTAGTTGCCACGCGTGACGCGAAATACCAGCTACGACGAGTTGTTTTCATCTTTTTGGGACATACTGTAGATTGCACTCCCAATTCTGGGGCTCGTTAAACCTTAACGGTTTCCCGTGCCACATCATCGTCGATGTCGCATCTGTTGGTTGCACCACTCATGCTCAGTCCAACCAAGTGGTCGGACAATGAGCCGTAGGAGTCGGTGTCGTTCCGGGCTGCCGGACAGTTGAGAATGAGTGGTGGGGCCTCCAGAATCCTTGCCCCGGCCGCGATCAAGAGATCGCAGGTGGATTTCCGCTATTGCGGGTGCCATCCATTTGGTTGTCCATTCATCCATGTAAACTCAGAGTTCTCCGGGTCTTAGTTCGAGGCCCTCTTAAGCCCCTCCGCCCAGACAAGGCGCCCTGAGAGCGAAGGGGATGCCGATGTATGCTTCACAATAATTTCTAACACATGCTGGTTGAAAAATAAGTTAAAACTGTCTATCGGATCCAGTATATGTTGCCCCGGAGGAAGAACCACTTTATGAATACCACCGCGAATGGTGTTGTGACGAGGAGTTCGTCTTTGCTGCTCAGGTTTGGCTTTCTATATTGTTCCATCTCTGCCTTCATACTTTTGAATTGACGGGTATTCTTGTAGCGGGACATCATCAACCTCACTCCATAATTGCTCATCGTCACCTTCAGATGCTGGCTCTGTCGCATTGCTTTCATTTCCGGAACAGTTGTCCACAACAAAATTTTCATCATCGCTCACGATCTCACTCACTAAAATGTAACTGTCACTTACATCAAGGGCACGTTGAAAATCGTCTTGTGTTAATTTTTTTTAGCCATTTCTTTGAACAAAAATGAGCACAACCACCTTATAACAATTATTTTTATTACAGGAAAAGATCGAAGGGTCCTTATAAATATTATTGTGTCCATTGAACACTTGTGGGTTGATAAGATACTATTGTGCTTTATGACTAATAAATATTAAACTATTCATGGTACAAATAATTTTATTATACATTTGGATTCACGAGACCCTAGGGGTAGATTAGATAAAACGGTTTTTCGTAAAAATAAATACTTTAGGTTTTATGAGTAACAGAAAGCAAAATAGTGTCCGCGAGACACTTGTGGGTTAAAGTGGAAAAATAAATACAAACTGAAAGCAGCTGATCACAAATGAAAAATGTCAGAGGACGACGAGGCAGTACATGTAAAGGGCGATTTGCTTGCCGTTTGGTTTTTCAGTGTTCTATGATTTACAATTGGTGCATGATTTGTGACATGTGTCCAAGTTAATCATGCCCAGTTAGTATTGCCATTGTACAATACATGAAAGGACTTATATCCGAACAGTGTTTACGATAAATTGAATTTCATTACGAAGATTCCCGCTCATTGAAAAATGTTTGTTGCGCTCTTCAACCTTTTTATAGTAGTCAATCGACCTCCTGAGCAAGCAATTTAAGCAACGGTAACCAAATTTGCACCAATTTCACTCTATTGGACACCAAGCTACTTACCCGTATGCGTAAATGCGTACAGAGTACATATTGCTGCTATGATCGTCAGTATTAATGAAGTTCGAGATTTGTCCATTTGTCGCCGTTCGCAGTTATCGGGATTGGACTTCGACTATGTGGAAGATTTTACACAACGATTTTTAAAACCTTACAAAATACAGTTCATGCCAGACCTAATGACGAACGACCTACCACAGCAGGCCTTAGAAATGCTGGACGAGGGCCCGTTTTGGGCCCTATTTTTCATATATGACCATGAGAACAACTCACGTCCCTACTTCGGCCTTGGTAGGATTTTATTCCATTTTGATGTCAAATAGTCGAAGGATGGAACGTGCTCCGCAGTCTAAATCTATGATTTTTACTCAGATTAATCTACAGCATTGCAAGCCTGCTACCACTCTTCTCAGTAGCAGAATTGCATGCAGTAGTACAAATCATCATTGTATCCATTCATGAACCATGGCTGTGGAATAAACGCCTGTGTGGTTTTGGTGGTATACGATTCTTTGTGATGAGCGATACGAACGGCCTCGGGTCTGCCTCATCAAATCGAACACGCTATCGGCAACCAAACTTGGTCAATTCTGTGGTCAAGATCTGGTGTTAGTTAGCTACAAAGCGCACGGAGAAATTGAGCACTTCGTCGTGGCGTCTGCTTACTTCCCCTACGACTCGGTACTACCCTCGCCACCTAAGGCGGTTTCCGAACTCGTAGAGTACTGTGAAGCAAGAAGGATTGTCTCATCATCTGTTGCGATGCTAACGCTTAAAATAATGTTTGGGGCAGCAGCAAATGCAACCGGAGAGGAGACCATCTTTTAAACTTCACTCTTTCGTCCGACCTTATCATCAACAATGTTGGCTCTCAACCAACCTTTGTGACAGAGAGACGGCAGGAAGTGATTGACCTAACCCTGTCTAATAGGCATGTGAAGACCATCACTAACTGGAGAGTCTCATCAGATGTTACGCTGTCAGACCATAGATACATCGAATTCCAATTGAAGTGTGGGATCTCCCCCTCGCAGCCCAAGCGGAATCCGAGAAAGACGGACAGGGTGCGATTCAGGGAGGAGCTTGAGAAATCCACTCAAACCCTGCCTAAATTCAAAACAAAGCAATTGGTGGAGGATGCCGTTCATAACCTGAGCAGCGCCATCACGAACTCGCATGTTTTGTCAAAAAACCTCCCAGCAGCAAGCCGGGTCCCTGGTGGAACGCTGAGCTCCAATGTCTTCGCAGGGAAGTAAGAAGTCTCCTGAATAGATCGCTTAAATCGAACTCGGAAGATGACTGGAATAAATATCGATCGAAGCAGAAGGAATATAAGAAGCTTATTCGTAAATCGAAGAATGATTCCTATAAGTCCTTCTGCGAAGAGATCAAATCCCTGAGCGCGACCAGCAAGTTGGTTAATGTTCTCAAGCGAGGAAAATCGCCAAGGCTGGATGTACTCAGAAAGTCTGATGGTACCTTCACAGAGTCTAAAGCAGAAACTATTAGTTTACTGCTTCAGACCCATTTTCCGGGAAATCAGACTGTCAATCGGCCCGTTGCACACTCCTTCAATGGTAACTGCTGATATACTCGTGTTGCGTCACGCGTGGCAACTACTGAGGCCATTGAATTTGCTGTGACATGGTTCGATGCCTTCAAGTCGCCGGGCACTGATGGTTATGCTGAAAAAAGGTATTAGACAGCTGCTTCATACTCTGAAAAGAATTTTCACTGCTAGCCTGGCACTTGCCTATATACCTATTCCTTGGCGCGACTTATATGCGTCTAAAAGCCGAGATTATATAAAAAAAAACGTTATAATTTATTTATTCTAAAATTTGGAATATTTAGAAAGGGATCGTGAACTTGTCGTTCCAAAAAGCAAGAGACTGGCAATTACATTGTCTTAAACTATTGTTTAAATATACAAAAAAAAATACAAGGAGTGGGCCTCCGATGTTTTATGATGGAAAAATCCCAATATCCTTTTTGTCCTTTCCGGTCGTAAGTTTTATTATAGGAAAGTACAGGCTAAGGATTAGGGAAACCCAAATAAAACCTAATAAGGGCATACTGTAAAACAACTTATTGTAGATACTCGTTCCACGCCGGACCGGAACTATCTTTATTGGTGGGTTAGGGAGCGACGGGAATAGAGGTAGCCCTCGTAACTCGCGCGGTGAAAGTGGTCTTTATTTTTAGACCAATCAGTCTAACATCCTTCTTGCTGAAAAGCATGGAGAGATTAGTAGAGTTGCACGTGCCCTTCAAATGCATCCTCTCTCGGAGATGCAACATGTTTATCAGCACGTAAAACTCTGTGAGACTGCGCTTCAGAACCTAGTCTGGGGAATTGAATGCGCTCTCGAAAGGAAAGAGTACGTGCTGAGCATTTTCGTCGACATTGGGGGAGCCTTTTATAACTACTTTCGACAGCAAGGCGATGTGGTTTTGTGGATCAAAGCAATGCTTGTGCACAGGACATTGATCGCTGATGCAGGGCTAGAACAATGTGCCAAGTCTGGAGTAAACAGGGGCTGCTCGCAAGGTAGCGTCTTGTCTTCACTGTTATGCTGCATGGTGGTCGACTCTCTGTTCGATGCTCTCTGGAATCTATGTCGGCTCATGTCTAGAGACTGTCTGTCTCAAAGCGCAGGCGGCGCCATATGTGATCAAAGACTGGTGCACGAGTAATGGGCTGTCGGTTAATTCTCTTAAGATTGATGTCGTTCTCTTCACGAGAAGGAGGAAAAATACTGGCATTACTCTGCTTTCCCACTGGCATTAAAGGCTTTCCCATCCCGATATCCAAGGAAGCTAAGTACCTGGGAGTCATCCTAGATAGCAAGCTTCGGTGGTCAAAGCATGTTGAGTCCAAAAAACCAAAGCGCTGTCTGCTTTTTGGCAATGTAAAGGTGTCTTTGGCAAAACATGGGGCTTATCGCCGAAAAAGGTCGCTTGGATCTACACGGCAATGATAAGACCGATAATCTCATATGCATCGGTTGTCTGATGGCACAGGCTAACACGCCAACACGCTGTGGCTTCACTCACCAAACTCTAAAGAGCGGTCTGTCTCAACTGCACGGGGGCTTTCCCCAGCACACCGCGAGCTGCTCTAGATGCTATGATGAATTTTAAACCCTTGACATATATATCAGAGGGTGCGCAGTGAAAGCCATGGCTCGCCTTAAGAGAAATAGTCTTTGGTACAACTCGCATTGGAGTGAACGTGTACTTGCGGGAGAAATATCTTACGACCCCTGTCTCATGGATATGCCTTCCGATACAATGACACCTGTCATCCTACTGCGCTGTAATTTCACAGTCACATTTACATGGCGTCAGCCAGTCCTGACACTGAATCTGGAATGGACTGTCTTCGCAAATGGCTCTAGGACTGGGCGGGGGTCCGGCATAGATGAGCCGTGAAAATATTCGACTGCAGTTCTCGTTAGGAAAATATGCGTCTGTCTTTCAATCGGAGATTTTCGCAATCCTAATGGCTATGCACTATGTTGTGAAACACAGGTGGAGGGGAAAAAGCATATGCGTCTGCAGTGACAGCCAAGCTGCACTCGAAGCTGTATCCAACCCTCAATCCAACTCCAAATTAGTGCATGAACTCAAGACCTTCTTGAACAAAGTGGAAAGACTAAATTCACTTAGGCTTGTGTGGATCCCTGGTCACTCTGGGATCCCAGGAAACGAGATCTCCGATGAACTCGCTAGAGAGGGCTCAGAGGAGAGTTACTGAGGACCTGAACCCGCCCTAGGTCTACCTCCTTTCACGGCCAAATCTGACATCAAAGACTGGGTTTTTAATGCACACAGTCGTAGATCCAGGATGCAGGATGACTTAGCGCTTACACTCTGATGTCTGCAAGAAGTTCGGAACATTCTTCTAATCCTTAAGGAGAAATGAATACAGAAGGCTTGGGGCGTCATTACGGGGCATTACACTTTTGCCAAGCATGCTTCGCATCAGTGAGACACCTACCTGTGCTGCATGTTGCGACTGTTGCGACCCCTAAAAAAGTAATTGGGCTACGAACCCCTTTCGCTCCACTCCTTAAGAAAAACTGTGTGTTGCAGTGAGGGAAGGGACGTTATCAACGTCACAAGCAGAACCACAGTGACAACAATGACATCCAACAAATTTGGATGGATAAGTCGTTAGCAAAAATAATTCCTTCGCGAGTTCAGCGACAACCGACGAAGATGAAGAAGCAGTTGCCAGAAGAAGCCACATCAGGCCTTGGCAGGTAGAGTAGGTACCATCAGCCAGACATAGACATGCGGTAAGTGAAGGAGCAAGAAACTGTTCAAGAACAACAACAACAACCAAGCCTAGAATAGATTACGCAGGCAAGTCAAACAGCGGCTAAACCACAGCCACAAGAGAACAAAGAAAGTTGAAGCAGCTACAGAAGCAGCAGCAACAGAAACGGCGAAAGTCAAGCAACAACATCAGCAAAAACAGCAAGAGCCGCGACAACAGATGCAACAGCAACAAATACAACGCATAGCTAAGGAGAAGATACTATCTGCCTGGTTTCATCTGACCTGCATGTGTGAGTAAGCCATTGGACCTTCTGTGTAATCTGACTAGGTGAAGATCAGCAGTATAAGCAGATCAAAGATCTCTGGCTTGATCAGACCAATAATTATTAAAGGTTCACTCCTGACGGAGTATGCCTCCTTCACATAAACGCCGATGTGTTGCCGGCAATGCTCCTCAAAGGCCCAGATCCTGCTTACATATCCTCGGTGCTCCTCTCAGAGCTCAAACATTTCGAGAGAATGTCGCATTCAAGAACCGGGAGAAGCGACAACTCTTTCTGGCACAGCTCGTACCCTGGATAGTCTAAAGATTATCAATGTCAAAGGCCGCCAGTTAGTAAGATGCGAAAACGTACTTCTGCCAAAGGTTCGGGCAAGCCGCATGACTCTGCAAAATGCTGAATGCTGAAATCATGACGACATGCTAACCTTTCCATAGACATTATATAAGTTACAAAAAAAACCAAATTCAATGCACGTGTTTCGTTTTTGCTGACGCAGTATCTGGGTTAAGTTAGACGAGCACCATAAGTGCAAATTTACATTAAATTTTTGTCACCTGAGCAGCAAATAGCTGATGCAATAAGGTAGAGTAACATAGGAAATCAATTACCTAATGTTGGAATTCGTAGGTTTTTTACCAGAAATGGCGTTTTAGTTAATAAATTCTTCATCAATTACCTATGTACGTCAACTGATTTCTGCAAAACAGCTGTCATTAGGCGTCAGTTTCAGTCAACATTAACGGCGAAACTAAAACTCCGTGGATTCAAGGTCGTGCTCTGTATTTGGTGGTTGTCAGAATGGCACGTGAGTTACTCAAACTGGATGAAACCATCACTGCAGAGTGCCATCTAATAGAATCAATGCACTTGAGATGTGCATTGAGGGAAATACGACGTAGAACATGACAAAGTGGTTTTGCAGCAAGGCAATGCTCGTTCATACGTCTCGAATCGGTCGAAACATACTTAGAAATGCTCAAAAAGGAATTCCTACCCAACACTCATGACAGGTGAAGAGTGGATAACGAGATCCTTAACTTATGAGTTTATGATAATAACCCACTCTTCAGACATAGTACCTCCTGACTATCACTTGTTCAGATCGATGGCTCATGGCCTGTACGAGCAGAAGCCTACATCTTATGTGGATAGTGCAAATGGGTCGAATTGTGGATCGCATCTAAATCTGGGCAACTTTCCGACATGGTATTCGCATTATGCTTCAAAAAATGGGAAAAAGCAGTGGCTAGCGACAGTTTTCTAATTTCGTTTTAAATAAAACGTCCCTTTTTGCTGTTACAGACAACCGCGGCGAATTTTAAGCTCCAAATACCATATATTTCATCCAGAACCCATTTGAACTACTTGGACGCTCCAACGACTTTTTCCCCTCAATATTGCCTGTTTTTTACCATCTATCCCTGGTTGTCCTCTTAACCACAGCCAATTCACAACTTTTGAATACGAGTATGTACAAAAAAAAATTACGATGAATTGAAAGTGCTTGAGAGTCGCTACATGAAATCAATAGCTAAGGAGAATGAGACAATTAGACAACTGAAAACCCATTTTGATCTTTCCTATATACTCAATCTATATATTCAATCCAAACGTGAAAAATGCTCTTTCGGAATTAGCCCTAATAAGACTGTTGAATTCAGAAGTTCAGAGCTTCTTTGACAAGCCTTCTGAAATTCTGAAAGTGACTTTTAACAAATCCGCTCTTTGCAACGTGCTCGCAAGGAGACCAGCCAGTCTGGTGGACCACAGAGCTAAAGCAACTCAGGACCAGGACCCGAACTCTTTTCAATAGAGCAAAGATCTCTAAAAGAACCGAAGATTGGAATAACTACAAATCCAGCTGCGTTGGATTTGAACCCCCAAAAAACTGAGCTCGTTTTGGTCACAAGGAAAACGAAAATCCTGATATTTGCTCCCCCAAAGTTCCTCCATTTACTCCATTCAAACTCAAAGCGGAAGCCAAGAATCTTAGCATCATTCTTGGCTCCAAACTTTCCTGGAAAAAGAAACTTGGAGGAAAGGATGGAAAAAGGATTAAATGCTTTTTATGCATGCTAAAAAACCTTCGGCAAAAGATGATGCTTGCAACCGTACATCATTCATTGGATGTACATAGCAATCATCAGACCCATTATAACTTATGAGGCCCTAGTCTGGTGGACGGCTAGCACCGCGAAGCATGCTCAACAAGGTACAAATGTACGTTGTTGTACAACGGGAGCTTTAAGAAGAACGCCGCAAGCAGGGTTGGATATGATACTTCATGTCCTTCCTCTGGGTTTATTCATAAAAGGCTGCGCTGCATAAAGCGCTCTCAGACAAAGGGAGTCCTCTTTTTGGAAACAAGCCAACTATGGACTCAGAATAATAGATAACCTGGGGAAACGCCGTGATCAATGACCACGAGATTACCTTCTTCACCGATGGATCGAAAATGGACACAGGCACTGGGACCGGGTTCTACTCTGATATCCTACACACAAGGTAATCATTTAGACTCCCTGATTTGTGCAGCGTCTTTCAAGCAGAAATTCTAGCAATAGAGAAAGCAGCCAAACACCTACAAGTAACCGATATCCCAACATCGGATATCACTATCTTCGTAGACAGCCAGGCTGCACTGAAGTCAATAGGATCCTATATAACGAGATCAAAGGCTGTCATTAAATGTCGCAACTCACTGGAGTCCATCACACACCACAAAGTCAAGCTCTGTTGAGTCCCGGGCCACAGGTCAATCACAGGGAACGAAAAAGCGGACGAATTGGCCAGGCAAGGGTCTGAAATGGACAAGAGCGAAGCGGACACATCATTGCAACTACTAATCAGGGCATTTTACCGGATCACAAATGACACAATAATAGAAGAAGCCAACGCGTCTTGGCTTACAAGAAACGACAGCCACTAGGCAAGATCATAGTGGCCAGAGCTCAATATCGGAAAAAACAAAGAAGCTCTTGGCGCTGGACTGAAACTCGATCCGTATGCTCGTCGGAGTGATCACAGGATATTGTCCCATCGGAGCAATGCTCCAGAAATGGAATTCGGGATTCAGCAATCTCTGCCGGAGCTGCGGCGACGAGGAAGAAACTGAGACGATCCAACATCTGCCACTGCCCAGCTCTCCAGAATCTGCGCCTAGCCGTTTGTGGTGTACTGTGTGAACGCCTAAAAGTCTTTGTGGATAATCTGAAAGGTTCCTGGCCAGGTAAATCCACTTCTTCTTTTCCTTTTTTCCGGCGTCGTTATGGTCAGAAGTGTAGTACCATAGCCTTCTCACTTAACTGAATTCCTACTGGTCCGCTTGTGCGGTCCGCCGGTTTGATCTCAGAAAGTAGCGGCAGGCTTCCCGGTTTGGGATTACTTCATCGCTGAGGCCAATCCAATGCTGGTGTTTCGGCATTTGTTTGCACCAATTGTTTTTCGGCCTGCCTTTTTTGCGTGTTGAAATTGGAACGTTGATTGATATCGCCTTTGGAACGGGGTTCAAAGGATCTCTCCTTTGAACATGGCAATACCAACTGAGTCTGTCGCGCTCTATCTTTCTTGCGATGGTTTCTTTTACGTGGAGGCTTTCTCGGATCTTTGAACTTCTAATTCTGTCACGCTTTGTTACTCCCGCTGTCATGCGAAGCATCTTGATCTCAGCTGCCGTTAATTTGCTCTGATATTTTGTGCATTGTCCAGCATTGTGAACCGTATATGAGCGCCGGACGTACAACTGAAATGTAGAGCCTTCCTTTCAGCTTAGGAGGCATTTTTCGATCACAGAAGATGGCGGAGTTTTCCTGCCACTTCATCCACCCTACGCTTACGCGATGGTTGATGTCCTCATCACAAGTTGCTTCTTTATTAATCATAGATCCCAGATATTTTTCACTTGGAAAGCACTCTTCCATTCAACTAAATGTCTGGAATAGGCTGATGAGCGTCAGAGAACGGGCAGCACAGATACTCTGTCTTCTTTGAACTAATACGATACCCGTATCCCTCAAAAAGGTCCACCCACACATCAAGTGCTCGTTGTAGGGACGCCTGATCATCACTTATAATGGCTCCATCGTCAGCAAAGAATAGCTGGTGCACATTGGGGTCCGTCACTTTTCCTTCAAGCAAGCAATCAAGGACTGCTATAATGAGCAGTGGACTGAGGACGCTCCCTTGGTGTACACCGACTTTGATTGCGAACTCTTCGGTGACTCCTGCGGTGCATCTTACTCTTGTCGTTGTTCTCTTGTATATGTCCATGATCACGCGCACGTATGTAGGTTTCTGGAACTCCTTTTTGTCTTAGCGCTACCCATAAAAGATCTCTTGGTTGCCGGTCAAAGGCCTTCTCGAAATCAACCAACACCATATGCAAGTCCTTTGAAGAATCACGATGCTTTTCCATCATGACCCTTATACTTTGGATTGCATCTGTTGTTGATTTCCCGAGACAAACCCGCACTGGTCATCAGATAGTCGTATATTTTTCCGCACGGCTATCTAATACCCGTTCAACGATCTTCATGGTGTGCGACATCAGCTTGACAGAACGGTAGTTATCACAATTTCGCGTATCACCCTTTCCTTTGTGCAAAGGAAGAAGATAGCTTTCCCTCTATTGATTAGGCATAGTGTCGCCTCTCATAAGTTTGGAGATAAGAACCATAAGCCATCTAGACCCGATGTCTCCCATCTTTTTCCAGAACTCAGAGGGTATCCCGTCCGACCCAACAGCTTTTCTTGGAGTTTTTAACCGCGTACCGAACTTCTTCGATTGTGATGTCGGATATTTCGGCATGATTCGGGGCGGTTCTTGGAAAGTACACTCGGGGAAACTGTTCGTTCAGAAGTTCCTCGCAATACTGTCGCCATCTGTGGAGAATTTTTTCGTCTTCCACAAGGAGTTGGCCTTCAGCATTGTTAATAAACTTTGGGAAACGAATCTCCTGAGTATTTCTTCTTCTCTGGGCGGCTATTTTAAAGATATTTGCTCCTTTGTTCAAAGTGCTTTGTCGAAGCTCCTGGGTTCCTGTCAGCCTGGTTCCTGTCAGACGCAGAAGACGATATTTTTTCCAACTTCTGATAGAGGCCTTCCATGCTTTTCGCTTTGAATTCGGCGCATTTTTTCTTCGCGATACCTTTGCAATATCTATATACCTTTTCACGGCGAGCTTTTTCTCTTTGCACTTTGACCAAGCTTGGAAAACCATTTTCTTTTCGAGCATCACTGCTTTGGCTTCGTCTGTCCACTAACAGGTTTCTTTTGCGTGTTGGCAGGGGTCTTTAGATGTTCCGAGCAGTGATTTGGCTTTCTCCAGGCCAGATTGTTGTAGGGAATCCCACATGTCTTGTGCTCTGCACTTCTCATTACCGACCTCATCGATAGTGGAAAAGAGGTAGTTTTTCATGTTGGTAATAAAAGCTTCGCCTTTTCCTTTATCCAGCTTATACCACTTGATTCTCTCAGACACCTTCGTTTGCTGCTTTGACTTCTTACTCGCCTCCATAAAAAATTCAGTCAGGAGGAGACGGTGTTGAGGGGCGATCGCGTCTCCCAGGATCACTTTGCAATCTTTAACTCGTGGCTTCATGAAACTGGATACCAAATGATAGTCTATTTGAGTTTCATTTCCGCCGCTGCTATAAGTGATCAGGTGCCGGCTTTGTTTGACGAACATGGAATTTAGCACTATAAGACCGTACGACTTGCACATGTTTAGGATATCTTCACCTGAAGAGTTCCTGGTGTCGTATCCCAGCCATCCCAGTCTTCATAGTCTTCGCTTGTCTTCCCGACATGTCCGTTTAAATCTCCCCCAACAAACAAAAGCTCTTCCTTTGGGATGATTTTGACAAGGTTGTGGAAATCTAGCCAGAATGCATCTTTTTTTTTTTGTTCGCATCCTACTTGAGGGGCATATGTGCTTACGATGTTCCACATCTCACCATGCATCACCAATTTGAGAGCCATCAAACGGTCACTGGACTTTGAAATGGTTAAGACGTTGCCAAGTAGCTCTGCCGCAAGGATGATGGCGATTCCGTTTTTTCCTTGTTCCAATCCATAGTAAAACATCTTGTAGGCTTTTATTTTGTTTCGCCGGTGGATAATCTTCCTTCGTCTAATGACTTTTCTAACTCCCTCTATCAACGCTATTTAACTGAAACGCAAGTCAATCTTATAAACGATCCTTAGTCCTTCTTTAAGTTTGTTAGCTACAAAAGAAAATCTCATGGCTATCCTACCTCTCTCTCCTTCCATGATCAAACCTCGAATTACCCCAATATTATCGCCAGCTTTTTCGGCATCTTTTTTAAACAGTCTTTCGTCGAGGACTCCTTTGCTCCAGACCTCTCTCACATTCTCATGTCATCGAAAACACATTAAATCTACTTAATGATGAATTCACTCCTGGACCTGACGGTCTCGCTGCCATATTTCTAAAAAAATGCTCCTCAACCCCCGCTTATGGAAAACCTAATTTATCACCCCTATACACAAAAAAGGTCCGAAGAGCGTTGTTAACAACTATCGTCCCATGGCCAAACTGTCACATATACCCAAACTTTTCGAGAGTATTTTGTATGAAACTCTAAGTTTTCGCTGCAAGTCTTTAATCTCCCCTAAACAAAACGGTTTCCTCAAATGCAGATCAACAAGGACTAACCTTGTTGAATTTGTGTCCCCTGGCAAAGAAGTCGACGTTATATCAACCGATTTCAGCAAAGCGTTTGATAAAATCTGCCACAGACTGATACTCTTCTTGTCTTCTTTTGGCTTCGAGCCCATTTCTTTGAAGTGGATATCTTCTTACAGTGTTCGTTTCTACCTTTTCTTACTTTTAGTTTCCTCCGGTGTTCCCCAAGGCAGCCATCTTTTTTTTTCCATCTGGTGTTCCAAAAATTGCTTAGGCTTAATATTTCCAAATACAAATCAATTACCTTTTCATGTAAACGAATCAAATCTCCTCCTCGTCTCTACTTCCTCAATGACAAACAATTATGTGACCAGGAACTAAATTTTCGCTCACACACCGATGAGATGTGCTAAAAGCTAATTCTGCACTCGGTGTCGTGAAGCGATGGTCTAAGAATTCTCGAACCCTTACGTTACCCGATTTCTTTATATAACCTTTGTCTGGCCCCTTCTTGAATACGCCCCTCAAGCGTGGTCTCCTTACCAACAAACCCACATTTCTAGAATCAAGAGCACCCAACGTCGATTCCTACGTTTTGCTCTTCGAGGTCTCCCCTGGTGCAATCCTTTGATTTTACCATCTTACCAAGACCGCGTTAAACTAATCAACATGAACACGTTGGAAGAAAGAAGAATTGTATCGGACATTCTTTCCCATAATCGACTCCTTTCAGATATCATTGACTGGGCACTCTCTACAACTCCGTCCCTTTCAACACTAACCCCCGCAATGTACGAAATCCCCGTCTCTTCTATCCTTTTGCCCGGCCCATCCCACCGCACTTCCTGGATTGTGGTAATGTCTGCTTTGTAGCAGGGCCATCGCGAGCTCATCAGCTGCACGTGGTCTCTTAAGGGACCTCACATTCCACGTGCAGAGCCATTGTTCTTTTTTGTTTTACGTTTGCCGGGGTCGTCAACTGTGTATCCATCATTATATGAGGCTTGTGGTTGTTTCGGAGTGATTTGGTATTTTTACGAGTACGGCTCACTAGGCCATAGTCCAACCGACTGATCCTCTTTTCTGGCGCAGGAAACTCGCCTTTCGCCCTTCCCCGTTAGTAACTCCCAGAGGGAGTCTCGAGATGGACTGGAAATAGGACTTGCTAACAGAGCCGCAAGGTGTTCGTCTGCGGTGGCTCTTCTCGCTTTTTGTGAACCAACATCCGTCGGGCAGATATTACCCCTACAAGGCCTTTGTTAGCCTTTACCATCCGCGACCATCAGCGACGCGCTGTCATGTGACTTTTTTAACTTAATACTCGAGAAGATCGTGCGAAACTTACAACACCAGAGGCACGATCTTCCAAAAGTCGTGATTGGTCGAACCCAGCGACCCGTCAATGAGGCGTTTGCTGGCATTGAAGCGGAAGCGGCTAATATGGGTCTAGCGGTAAATGAGGACAAAATGAAGTACAAGTTGTCATCAAGAAAGTACGCACAACATCAACGTCTCGGACAGAGCGCCATAATGGGCAGCATGAACTGCGAGGTAGTCAAGGACTTCGTCTATCTCGGCTCCGCAGTAAATAGGGACAACAACATCAGTACCGAGATTATTCTTGCCAATCGCTGTTTCTTCGGGCTCAAGAGGCAGTTGCGTAATAGAGCTCTCTCTCGAAAGACCAAGTTGGCTTGATATAGTACTCGAATCATCCCAGTCCTGCTCTATGGTGCAGAAACATGGACGCTGTTAAAAGCGGATGAAGAAGCTCTTAGTCTTGTCGAGAGAAAAGTTCTACATGCGATCTTTGGTCCTGTTTGCGTTGATGGCATCTGGAGGCTCCACGGTGTGGACCGTGGTAGTAGTCCTATGAAGTCGGCGCACAGGATTGCCCAAGGTTCCTCGGCGAGCTGTGTTAGCATCTTCCCTGCGGCTTGACACTTTGTTGCCTTGTATTTTCGGCAGGATTCCAATCGTAACACATACTGACGTATATCGCAAGACATTCCTGGCCAGTAATATCGGCTACAGACCTTGGCGATCGTCTTCATTATCCCAGGGTGTCCAGCACAAGGCTCGTCGTGGTTTTCCCGTAAAACCCTTTCCCGCTCGTGTTTCGGCCTCGTCGTTCGACAGGCCTGGTATGTGCCGGAATAGTTGACCTCCCGAGATAAGATAGTCAGGAAACTTCTCGGGGTTCTTCTGGAGCTCGCTCAGTTTGCTCTTGTACCAGCTACATTTCGCTGTCGTCGTCTCCAACCGAGCAAGGGTCTCCTGGGGCTGTCGCGATAGCGCGTCTGCCACCACGTTCCACTTCCCTTTTCGGTATTGGACGTCGAATTTGTGTTGCAGGAGTTCCAGAGTCCACCTTCCTGAAGGGTTCTCGATGGAGTTGAGCCATTTCAACGATAGGTGATCAGTGACCACCGTAAATTCGTAGCCTTCGAGGTATGGCCGCAGCTTACGTATTCCCCATACGATGGCTAAGCATTCCTTTTCCATGTGGGGGAATAGTTCGTCTCTGCTTTGTTGAGTAGGCGATTATTCTTTCGGCGCCGTCCAAGTGTTGGGTTAGCACCGCTCCTAGCCCGTAATCGCTGGCGTCAGTTTGAAGAGTGAATCGTTGGGTGAAGTCCGGACAAGCTAGGATCGGGCCCTCTGTGAGCTTCCGTTTGATGGCCTCAAAAGCTTCCTGTTGGTCCTTTCCCCACTTCCAATGCTTCCGTTTATTCAAAAGGTTCGTAAGACGCATGGCCAGTTTTGCGAAGTCTGGTACGAACCGTCGGTACCAGGACGAGATACCCAAGAACTGTCTTACCTGCCGTACGTTTGTTGGAGAGTCCAGGTCTTTGACTGCTGCCACCTTCTCGAGGTCGGTGTGTATCCCCTCGCAGCTCACGACATGTCTGAGGTATTTTAGGTCCTGTTTAAAGAATTCGCATTTTTCTCGGTTGATTTTCAGCTTCGCAGCCCTCAACCGCCTCTCGCAAGTTCGTCTTGTGTTCCTCCAGTGTCTTCCCAGTCACGATGATGTCATCCAGGTATGCGAACACATGTGGTTCCATCTCGGGGCCTATTACCTGGTCTAGTGCGCGCTGGAACGTGGCTGGCGCTGATTGTAGGCCGAATGGCATGACTCGCCACTGGAAGAGGCCTCTTCCCGGTACCGTGAATGCGGTGTACTTCTTGCTGTCCTCTTCCATGTTACGCCCTCTGGGTAAAAACGGATCCTCAATAGGCGATTCATGTACCTGGGGGGCAACATTAAAAGGCTAAGCGGCTGAGCCTACATAGCTTTTTAGCTGTATGGCTATTTATTTAGCCATATAGCTATTTAGCTAATCTATTTCTCTTCCTATCATTTCTAAGGCTCCCAGTTGGGTGTAGGGTAACCGTACTGGGAGTAACGGCTCGACCGGAAGCCTAATTCCGGAACCACGGGAGACAGGTGCCCCCGGGACAGTAATGTCAGTCGTGATAAATGACAGTAATGTCAGATATCAGAATGACAGTCCCAGCCTTTCTTGCGGTAGGCCCCCTTGTGGGAGTATCGTGGGGGCTGTGGTTATCCCAAATCGCGGGAATTTGAATGCAATAACGAACAACAGTAATTTTACTCAGTTGTTCGAAGGGCGCCGAGACCCTTAGATCGGTAAGAGGTTTTAGGTAGGCCTCGCCCCTTATCAAGAGGGAAGCTATGTCCCTACGCATGGCTCCAAATTGGTACTTATGAACTATGCAAATAAGGACGTTGGTTGTCGTCCATAAAATCAATCCCATGCGGGAAGGCCCGCCGTGGAATTAAGCCGACAAGGCAGGTGTCCACGTTAAACACATAGCGGAATCTGTCCTCTTCCATGGGGATTTGCCAGTAGCCGTTCTTAAGATCGAGGCTGCTGATGTATTTTGCCTCTCTCAATCGGTCCAAGATGTGCTGGATCTTTGGTAGTGGATATGCGTCCGGGGTAGACCGGGCGTTGAGCTACCGGTAGTCGACGCAGAGTCTCCGTTGGCCAGTTTTCTTTTTGACGAGTACCAGCGGAGCACTGTAGGTGCTGTTTGATGGTTTTATGCAGCCCTTCTCCAAAAGTTCGTCGATCTCCTTGTTGATGATCGCTTGCATTGCCGGAGTTTTCGTGATGTTTGATGTCCCCTGGATCTGGTCGAATTTCCAAAGCTCGTCCTCCAGGAATGCTGCGAGGCCCTTTGCGTCCTCCTCGTCGGCCTCTCTTTTGATGTCCTGAGAGTTTTCCTTCTCGGCATTGTATGGCATATGATAGCATCTGAAGGAGAAGATTCAGTCACGAACTATAGGTATATGGGCTGTACGGCGGCATGTGCCTGTTTAAGTGTCTACAGATACAACGCTTAAGATAACTAGGCCATGTAGAGCGTATGGAGTCTTTGAAACCGAGCCATTGGGACAACGCAACAGAGGACTCAAATGGCGCATACAAGTGGAAAGGGATCTCAAGCAACTTGGTGTGCGAAATTGAAGAAAGCTGGCGGGAGAGCCCACATCGGGCTGTAGCGCCACCAAAAGAAGAAGAAGAAGTCCGTTTGTACTTGAGTAGTCGTCTCTGCTAGTAAGACTTAGTCCATGAAAGACTAAAAGAAATTGCTTACGAACAAAAAAGGCTGCCAAAGCATCTATAGTTTAAGCAACTGACAAGCGACTTCCTCGGCTATCGGCTTAAGATCATTGTCGGATAATGGCCAAACTCTTTTTGGCCTAGAGCAGCATCATGGGGATCGAAAATGGGACAACATTGTGTGGAAGAACCTTTAGATAAAAGGTCAGCCAGGCTTCTCCCCATCTTCGTCCTACAAAGCCCACAGCTATATCCAATAAACCATGTTATTCTCAAGCAAACACAGTTTCATTAGCATACTAATCGATTTTTATTTACCATAAAGAACATGCATACATCAAAAACACCAATTAAAATATAAATCCTTTTTTCATCTAGTATGTGTATATCTAGGTACAAACTACGTTATGCTCTTTCATTCATAAAAAAATAAACAAATTTAAATAAAACAAAAATAAAATAGTTTTATGCGTTAACAATGTTTCACAGTCAAACATTTACGCACATTCGAATGTACTCGTTGCAATCGCAACTAGGTCACTTATCCTTGAGCCATGTTTTCTTCTTTCTTCTCTCTGTCTTTTGACCCCTACTCATCCCTTACTATCAAAAAGGTACAACTTGGAATGATGATGATGAGCATGTGATGTGTGTACTTATTTTTTGAATATAAATAAGACCCTCAAACCATTGTAAATGTCGTGAAAAAAAAAAAATATTTTTATATAAAATTAGGATTCAAGGGCCAACTTGAATCGTAAGACCGATGAGGATTATCATGGTGTCAGATGAGATGAGTTCTTCTAATGCTAATATCGAAACGATGAATTGTTTTTCTTTCCTTTTGTGTGCTGGTTGTGGGTTAAGAATACAGTCCTCTAATGATAGCCGTTGGTCAACTCAGCGCGACCGTTGCTATGCCCATTCAGGTGGGTTTTGGCATGACCATTCGCATGGACATTCTCGACTTTCTTTACCTGGAACGTTGATGTTTTGATCTTCTTCAGTGGTGGCTCGGTGGTAATTGTTGTAAAGTCAAACTGTGGGAGAAAAAAAGTCCATGATTAGTCCTCCTTCCATTTGTGTATCTTATAAGTTATGGACTTACCCTCTGCTCCAAAGCCATATGTGAGATGGCCGGGAGACCGATACAAGCTCTGAGAATATTCTCAATAGCTGCTCGTTGGCTAAACAACGAATTCACGACTGGCGTGCCCTTCGGCACTAAAGGAGCCTTGCACAAATAGCTAAGTATCGAGAGCACAGGCTTGAAGGCGACCCATGGAGCATTTGTCGAAGCGCTGTTCTTAATGTGTATTCTCGAGCATAATTCGCCAAGAATCACCAGATCCAGGATCAATGGCGAAGCAAGGAGGGAATCTTCACAGGTATTGTGAATCACAAGGGTATTGTGACCGCCCATCATGATTTCACTGGTGTACTCGTCCATAGCGCGTTTACTATCGCCCACGTATGGTACGTATTTTATAACCACCACATGATCGGGATGTTCATTTGGTTTGTACAGGATAGTGTTGGATTTCACCATGTCATCGACAACATTGCTCTTTGAGATCTAGAGACAGAAAGATTAAAGAATAATCAAGGGCTTAAGAGGTGAAAGCCTACCTCCTTGGAACGGAACTGTTGTGGGGCGGACAAGTTCTTCCCATCATTGTTGCCCAAATGATTATAACTGACGATGGACGTTGGCTTAATACCAGCGCCAACCAGGAAATCTACCAAAACCGACTTGAGCTTTGTCTGGCCGGATTTAAAGTCATCTCCGCCGATGAAGACACCATAGTGCTCGGCCATCTCGAGGAGCCCGGGAACAAAGGTGTTTTGTGGAGATCCATTGATATAGGTGCACTAATGTGGCAAAGAAAAAATTATCATAAGCAAATGGAAAGCCATGAGAGGTAATGTCTGCTTACTCCTTCGATAATACTGGCCATGGCGAAGATGGACGACGGTGAGACTTCAGCCTTGTTGGCCTTCAACGACGTCAGCAATTCATCCATAGTTGTGTTAAGTCCTTCCTTCACGTCAGAGAATCGTTCGGTATTAGCTGTCCATAGAATCACAACTTTGTCAACATCCGCGGATTCTTTAAAATCTTGAATGTCCTTCCGGATCTGCAGGAACTGTTCGTATTTGGTTCCTACGATCAGGTTATCAGCACGGTCGGATTGATTGGCAGCGATAAAATCAGCATCGTAAATCGATGGGCGTGGTTTCAACTTTGATAGATCCTTGTATAATTGGTCCTGTAGTTCAACGTCAAGAACCTGAGCGCGACGCATAGAGTCGCCAATGCTCAAGGAACTTATATCCCATCCATCAACGACTGCAAATGAACTCGAAATTGTATTCTGGTGATCTAATCTCTTAGTTAGGTTGAAACTCACCAAGATCATCTGGATTAACCATCGGTACCAGATCCTTCATAGGAACGTAGACATCCTTGCCGTCTTCATCGTTGCCCAAGTACACTGTGGATGCTTGTGTGATCGATCCAAACCAGTTTGCCTTTTGTACTCCAGTTTTCTTCCTCCATTGTAATTGACGGCGATTGGCCTCGAGGGCAGCAGTCAATGTTGATCCATTGTTGCCACCCCATCCGACGAGCATGACACCGAGCTTCGGCACTTTACGGCCAGTGCGAACTTTAAGGGCCAAGGTTTCAGGTTTGACCTACAAGAAGAGGAAAAAGAAAATAATTGATTGACGTCAGTCGTTTATATTGCGCTGGGGTAGATAAAATCGACAGAAAAGAAATTGCACAAGCATGTAAGTTCCTTAGTTGCATCGTGTGTAATTCTAAGCAATTGGTAAACAAGTGACGCAAGGCCTTTGTCAGCTACAAACGTCGACGAGCAACTTCCAGGGCATATTGAATAATGATAATGTATTGGTATGAGGCAGCACCCAAATAAGTGATCGAAGTGAAAATGGGTTCCTCATCCCAAAAATAGATCAAAATCCGAAGAACCATTAACGTCTTTCCCCGCTCGAACCAGTAGTCTTGATACATCAGTCGACACGAACAGACACCTATTGTACATGTCAATCAATCTTTCTCCACAGGCCCATCATGTCTCCGCACACCTTTAAGGAGTGTCAGTGTAAAAAAAAAATCAAAATCTTCTCTACCTCTGCTCGATACACCAAAGGCCCGCTCACCCTACACCCGCTAATGTAATCGAAGTTCTCTGCGTGATCATATGTGCTATCCAACGAAATTTATGTCAACATTAATATCACATGAATGAGAATGCAAAACAGTATCTACACGCGACATGACAAGCTGCCTGTTTCTATAACCTTTACTGTAGGTATAGATGTGTACCCACAACCGGCGCGACCAGGTATCTACGACGCTGAAAAGCTATCTAGCCATGCCGTTCACATTTGCTGTGAATAATCGACCGGCAAATGTCTAACACAACAGGCAAGATGAAGCCGGCCGGCTACCATGCCGCGCTATATACTCGTACCTACTCCCAAAAACAAGTGTATATACCCCATTATCACTGGAACGAATATAACACACGAATATTCCGAAATTTATTGGACGCCACAGTGCCATGACAAGGTGTCATTAAATCCAATCAAGATAAGAGGTTTCAACTACGTGATTTCGGAATAATTGCATTATCCGTCAATCAAAGATCTAAGAAATCAGTCCGAACGTAGGAACTGGTTCACGATCATTAATGTTAATTTGTTATGCCATCACTTGCCACGTCACGTGTTTCCCATCAACTGCATCAGATTCAATTTCAAGTTCAGGTTTAAAGTCAGTTTCAATTTATTTATTATTCTACCTAAGGTGGTAATGGGGTGGATCAATAAAACTGTTATTTTCGGAAATCAACACAAATATTTTGTTATTCGTCAATAACGGTGTGTTAAATTTAATTGTTTCAGTCTTAAGTGCATTTAGGTGGACTTGTTTGGCAACTATTAGCCATGATAACTACGACCAAAACAAGACGTTTACATTTGAATACGTGCCATTGGGTGGTAGGACAGCTCTTCAATCTGTATCACATGATCATGTGAGACCTGTGGAGAAAAAATTAACTCGACCTTGCCATATCAGATAAGTAGATTTTGATCTACGCAGTTGGTTATAACAGAGGGGGTTTTGAATCAGGTTTTGGTTTTTAAGAACAGGATAATTGGATGATTGCTGAAGTTTTGTAAAGGTTGCTCGTTAAGACCCCGAGTTATACAGCTTGAAAAATTGCTTCTTATACTAAGGTCCAGAGAATTTCGTTAGAAAAGCTTTTAAGCAGATTTTTGTGGTTTCTGTTTTGCCTTGGAATACACTATTTTAAGGCCCATTAAGTTCACTGAGTGCATAAACCTATAGTTCTCTCTTATCTTAATAGCGAAAAATAGGTAAAATGTTTTTGTCAAATGGCATGTCTATGGGAAGGCAGAGAGAACCTTCGCTGTTCCATGTAATTCGGAAATCCATAGGTGGTTAGCAAGGTTTCGGAAGAATGCTTTCTTTGTCATTGGAAACTTTCTCAAATAAGATGAGAGACCACTAGGAAGCTTCTGAATCAGGGCCCCAGCACAGATAGAGGCTCTGGCGGTATTTAAGAACGGAATGCACTAATAATCTGACAAAAAATATCGGAAATGTAATTCTCTGCCATTTTCCTTGGAATCACTCATGCCAAGCCTACCTACCTATCTACCAATATCGAGAAATACCTAGTTATCTCTAAAAAACTTAAAAACTTATATCGGAAATGCCTCTACGGCTTTTTGTTTCAAAATGTTCAAATGCTTCACGCTTTCCGTCCCATTCGTGCTACTGAAGAACTCCTCGTCTACCTCAACACGGTTCATAAAAGAGTCGCACTCGCTTCGCAACTCAAGGTATAAACTTTAACGTGATAACTCTGGATCTCACTCACCTTTCTGAAATACGTGAGAAAAAATGGTAATCTTCTACCTCAAGGGTTTCGTCCACTCAAAAAGAATTTAGACAACTTCCTTTCTATCTAGCATCTAAAAGTTATTACCAATTTACAAATGTTCGCATCATTTCGGCCAATCATTCACCGCTCTTACACTCTATCAGACTAAAATAAATAAAGGCAGCTTCGAAAAACACGTATAGCCCTCTTTGGAATTCCTCTATCACAAGGAGTCTTTCCTGCTGCTCAAAAGAGCTCATACTTAACACCTCATCATTAAAAAGACCAGCAGAACGGCATTTTCAACTGCCGAAGCTATTCGAAAGTCTCGTCTACGACACATTGCAAGTCTCTTCTATCCGATCATCCTGACTACCGATCATTGAATTATTCTCTTTAAACTCAAAACTCTTGCCTTTCATCCTGAATTAATAGCACGCCAAAAAGAAATCCTTCTTTAAATGTTTTAGGATCCCTGTAGAGTGCCTCAAGGTAGTCATCTTGGCCCTCTCATATTTATACTGTTCATCAACGATGTTTGTTGTTGAATTGAACATACTAGTCTGTCTGTCCTCATGGTATGATATGATATTCCATCACCGACTAACTCTAGCTGACTATCGCCTATTCTTAGCAAACTTCCGCGACTCAGTGCCAATAAATTTCAAGTCTATGCGATCCGGATCGAGCCTGACCCTTCTGTGTCTTCCGGGATCTGGGTTCAATCATATCAACGCTCCTCCGCATTTGGTTTATAGCACACTAGTCAAAAAAATTATTCGAATCTTATATTTGTCAATCACTCCCATCACTTAGACCAATTTTGGAATAAGCTAGTCGATTAGGTTGGCCCTTTTATAACACCCCGACCCTTTTAATGGAGACTATACAATGCTAGCTTAATCTATTTGCTCTATAAGGGCGAAAGACTCA
The DNA here is from genome assembly GCA_958301585.1 of Merodon equestris. Lineage (NCBI taxonomy): Eukaryota > Metazoa > Arthropoda > Insecta > Diptera > Syrphidae > Merodon > Merodon equestris. The sequence goes on from OY284416.1 coordinate 114,942,653, forward strand.
GCGTATGCCCATCCGCGCTTAGCAGGAAACATTGACAGTCCTATACTGCTTCCTTAAAGCAAAAGTGTCAACATTAAACATCGTCATCCTAGCTTTGGACACCTCTGGGTATACATTTTCACCCACCTCCTATAGCTACAACAAACCTATGTATGTCCAGAATGCCACTCATGAAAAACCTCTTTTGATTTTCAATCCCACAAATTGATCCTACCAAACCTCCAACCTGTTTCTTAATGTCATAGTTTAGTCTAAGCAAGGTTGAGGTAGGTTGCTGTTCAAAAGCGAAATGAAAAAAAAGAATAAATACAAAGATTTACGAAGAAAAAGACATGAAATTCAGCTGTTATACGAGTGTACAGGGAAAGGTATGACGACATAAAGCTGTTACTTAACACCTAAGACAGCTCCTATTAGGAACGATGGAACCAAAGGGTTAGCCAACAGATGAAGTGGAATGGTCAATGACTGCCAATGAAGGGTAATGGTCAATGGTGAATTGCTTTGAAGGCATTGGCTCGGTGTCAGGTCAAACCCGGACATGCTACATGCTATAACATCACCCCCGGAAGGGAAGGTGTCCACCTAAAATCAACAATTGCGCCTCACTTATGACACGGCGCGTGTATAAAATTCAAATTACATAACAATCCACGACGTCAAAGATTCGTAATGGCTCCGTAAATAGACCAAATTATTATATTCGTAAAACCCACACAAGATTTACGAAATGCAAATGCATCCCAAAATAATCACTGTGTGGTGCGGACTATGAGTTGGCGGCATCATTGGCCCGTACTTTTTCGTACACGAGCCTGTGAATCAGAAGCGTGATCGCAGCGTGTTGATCGAATGGCTTTATTTCTAAATATCAACGAATGGCGCGAGTCATTCATGTTTAGACTTATTTGAAGAGCAAGGGTATATGCCAATAGCCTATGGATGTCAAACATATGTACATCGGAACTGAAATTGCGGCCACTGACCCACTTATTCATCAAAAAGTCATTGATATTTTGACCTTCGGACGATGGCCGGCAACAGAAGCTGTAGTGGTTTCATTCATAATAGCCATAGACCGGGCTTCATTCACTAATAAATGATTTCACAGCAAACTTGTCTTGAAATCACAATGGCTTTAAAGTCGATATTCAGGTCAACAAGGCAAGGCCTTTCAATGAGAAAAAGTCTCTGAATTCCGGCAGAAGTAATAAATTACGATCCACCTCCTTAATAAACCAATAACAAATTCCACAAATTTAAATAAAAGGGTAAGGCTCTCGAATATGCACCTGAGTATGGCACACCCACCATAACAAACCTCACAACCCCCTCATCATAGCACACATTCCTGATAGGAAACTTCGAGAGTTCAGTTCCAATCTTCACTACTCCCACGGCGGTTTCACGGTCGCGGTGTGTTTAGGATTTTCGCATATTTCAAGACCATTATCCCTCAGAGAAAAGGGCGAAACTCATTGTACCATTCACCCCATAGGAAAATCAATAGACCAGGATACACGTACACAAGGAGTCATCTTCGCTTCCCGGTAAAATTCCACTCACTATCACTGATGCAAAGTAAACTTCCTCCCGCCACGCATCGACAAGAACGCCAACAATCCTGAATGGAACGTTCCAGAAATATTCTCGTCATTTTCAAGGTCGACAGACAAACTTTCTTCACACATGCAAGCTATGTATGTACTCTCATCTGCCTGCCTACATACTATCGATTTGCACCCACCGGCAACCAAGTAAACAAATTCGAAATCATGTGTTTTCACCACCATTATGTAACTTTTTAACAGGATTAAGAATGATTTTATGAGCAACTCACCTGAATCTTACCCGCCTGCCGCTTCACCGAGGATGTCTGATACTCATAGTCGACCGTGATGTGGTCCTCATCGATCTGTACCTTCGGCGATATGACTTCCAAGTTCGACGCGCTCATTATTCAATGTTTTTGTTTATATTCAATAATATAAATTTGTTATTGTATATAACAAGAAAAAAAAAAAACAACTTGTATATATGTAGGTAGGTGGTGTATAGGTAAACAGTCTTTGGTTTTCACAGGTTATGCTTTGCTGAAACGTTCGGCTTTCGAAATCAGAAAACAAACGCTCGCAATCACGTTTCTTTTTCCTTCTTTCTTTCAAAGTTCTTTTACCACTTTTCACAAAAGAAACAACTTTTTTTGGTCTTCTTTGATCTATATAACTGTACGTTCAATATATAGAACAAGATTGAATGAAAATGTTAGGCAGAGAAAATAAGATCTAGAACAAGTTAAAAAGTATGTGGAAACAGCTTCTGGTTATGGTGCTTCTTGCTTGAGTTGTCTCAAACTTATGAGCTTTATCCGCTAACGTACGGAGCTATTTATTTGTTTCGTGACGCGCATGCTTTTATGTACACGCGCTTAGGTACATCATATTGTCGTGTCATGTATTCGAGAATCAAGCAGCACCACGAGCACTGGTACGGACCAGCTCCCCGTGTATTGGTTGCGGGATCTAACAAATTATTATTTTTTCTATATACATACATACCCGTATATGAATATGGTTCTTAGAGTTCCCTGCGGATAAACAAGCCTTACTTGCTCTACTCGACCGCCAAGTTGGCAGTTATTTTTATTTATTTGTTGTATTGCATGGCAGAAGAGGGTATACATGTATGAAGTTAGAGGAAAAAAGGCTATTTGATCGGTGGATACTCGAATAACTTAAAATGTAAGCAAAATGTAAATTGCCTGGAATAGTGTAAAGCATGAGGAGATACACGCGCATCCGCTCCATAGATGGGAAGGCAAAATTTGTCACAAAAATGGTGTTTTAAATAGTTAATTACTTAGGTAGGTAGTGTAAATTGATTGTCTATGTCGCTTCAGACTGGACGTGACGCTTAGTAATCAATATCTGATTAGCGTGTATGATCAGCCTAAATATGTTACCATAAACATCCAGACTTTTGGGAGACAAAAACAAAAATTATTTTATTCTGTAATCCTGTTAACCTACTTAAGAGTATAACTAGTTTGAAAGAGCAATTCAAATTGTTTTGATCTCGAGCTGAATGCCCATCCTCTACGTTGGCGGTCTTACCAGTTATTGTTCCCTCTGCCGCAAGTCTACCAGTCAATAAATCAAGTTTCTCGCGACAGAAATGATTGCCAATGGTATTATAATCCGCAGCATACTAGCTGCAGGCATGAACTCAATATGGAAGCAATATTCTGACTTTCTACCAGGGTTGTTCAAAAATACAATTTTTTGTGAGGACTCCAGCGAGCAAAACATCGCGCAGTACGATTTCTATAACTGAAGAAAGCCAACATATCGCCTCTGAGCCTCTCTTCTGTATTGACGATCCAAAATGTGTCCATTGGGACCACTAGATTAACCGTCGTCATAATGTCTTCATTCAGCGATTCCTGAGTAACACCATTTCCAAAACACGAGGGTGGTCCGATAAGTACTTAGCCTACAAAAGAAAAACAAACATTTTGGAGAAATGGCGATTTATTTTTCAATATAGTCTCCTTTTAGCTCGATACACTGGACCCAGCGATGCTTCAACTTCTTTAACCCGTCTGAAAACTACGGCCTCCGTGGCGGCGATGACCTCCTCATTCGACTGAAATTTCTGCCCGGCGACTTTTTCAAGTTTGGAAACAAAAAGAAGTCGCACGGGGCCAAATCTGGAGAATACGGTGGATGGGGCAGCAGTTCGTAGCCCAATTCGACCAATTTGGCAGTGGCGAGGGCGGAGATGTGAGCCGGTGCGTTATCATGGTGGAAGAGCACTTTTTTCTTCGCCAAGTGGGGCCGTTTTTTCTTCAATTCGGCGTCGAATCGGCCCAATAATTTGGCATAGTACAGCCCTGTGACCGTTTTGCCCTTCTCCAGGTAGTCGATGTGGATCACACCTTGTGAATCCCAGAAAACAGTGGCCATCACCTTTCCGGCCAATGGGACCGTCTTCGCCTTCTTCGGAGCACGTTCGCCGGGTGAAGTCCACTGTTTCGACTGTTCCTTGGTCTCTGGTGTGTACCAGTGGATCCATGTTTCATCGACTGTCACAAAACGACGCAGAAACTCCTTCGGATTGCGTTTAAACAGCGTCAAACACTGCTCTTAAGTGGTCTTGCGCTTGTTATCCGGAGTGAGCAAACGCGGCACCCATCGCGCCAACAGCTTTCTCATGCCCACGCGATCTTTTGAAATTCCAACTGTCTCAGCTATCTCGCGCACCTTCAATCGGCGGTTTGCCAATACGAGATGGTGGATTTTTGTCACGTTATCCTCCGTGGTAGCTGTTTCCGGGCACCTGGACGTGGCTCATCAAAAACCGACGTGCGACCACGTTGAAACTCGTTAAACCAATTTTTAATGGTCGCGATCGAAGGAGAAGAGTCACCGTACACAGCATCCAAACCCTCTTTGATTTCGCTGCGCGATTTCCCTTTCAAAAACAAGAATCGAATCACCGACCGATATTGCTCTTTTCCTATTTTTCTAAAATCCGCGGACACTCCCGCTTCCACACGCGGTCAAAACAAAACTACGAGTCCGATCCGGCTGAAGACAGTAGCCGTCTACTAGAATGTACTACACGATAGTAAGTTGCTCTTGCGATACTGGCGTCATCTGGCGGTGGTGCTAAGTACTTATCGAACCACCCTCGTGTTTAACTGAGTGTTTGTTAATGCAAACGTTGCGCGCTTTACGTCCATTTTACGGTAGACGTGGTGGCCCTTCACACTCGACTCTTCAACGATTGGTGACAAATTTGAGACGATCGGTTAGGTAATCAATCAGCAACATTCGCAAATCAAAGGAACGTAAGATCAGCCGAGAACATCGCAGCGGTCCGAGGCAGAATTGCACAGCAGAACCCGATTTCTCGCCGAGCATGAGAACCCAGTCTTTTGCAGACTTCAACTTGGGCGAATTTTGCGTCGGGACTTGGGCCTACACCCGTACAAGATCCAACTGACCTAGGAGCTCAAAGTTCATGACCATAGACAACGCTGCTTGTTCGTTGACTGAGCTTCGGAAGATCCCAGTTATGGCCGATAAACTATTTTTAGCCCATTTTCGGATGAATGGCTGTGTTAACAACAAAAATTGCCGTATATGGGACGACATCAACCCACACAAGAGTCACCAGGCCACCAGGACAATGCATCCTCAAAAAGTTAACGTTTTGTGTGGATTTTGAGCCGGTGGCGTCCTTGGTCCGAAAACGACATTAGTGAGCAGGCGCTACAGAACAATGATAATGAATTTCTTATGGGCCAACTTGGATCTAGATTAAATGTGGTTCCAACATGACGGTGCTACGTGGTGCAGAGCGAACGCCACGATTGATATTTTGCATGAACGATTTGGGGGTGAATCTACATATCTCTCGCAGAGGAGACGTCGCAAATTTGATTCCGCTAGTCTTTTTCTAGTAGGGTGTCCTGAATTCGCAGGTCTATGCGAATAAACCACAATCGACTAATTCCTTAAGGTGAACATAACACATGCCATCGCTCAAATTCAGCCGGATCGATGCGGAAGAGTTATTGTAAATAAAATAAGAATTTTGTTAATACACCGTGCGCCATCTCATATGGGTCGATGTAAATTTGGAATAACTTCAACAATTCTCAACCGATTTTGGAAATTCTAAAAGATTTATTCAACTTAGACTCTTACAATTTATTTTGATTAATTTTTGAAAAAAAATATCAATTAAACGACCGTTTTTATTGCCGATGCAAAAAATGGCTCGTTTTCGCGCATTCTCCATGAAATTTTCGAGCATTTCGGTCGAAATTTCTGCGATTTCCGCACGAATGTTTCTCTTGAGTTGTTGTATTGTCTTCGGGCCGTTAGCATACACCTTGCTTTTCAAGTATCTCCAAAGAAAAAAGTCTAGAGGAGTCAAATTTGGCGATCTCGGAGGCCTTAATATCGCCCTTTTTTGACACCAATCTTCCAGGGAACTTCTTACGCAAAAGTTTCATTGTTTTGTCTGCAGTATGGCATGTTGCCCCGTCTTGTTGAAACCAAAAGTGAAATAAGCCTTTTTTACCACATAATGGGCCAATATCCACCGATATCGATCGTCATCCACTGTATCGCCAACTTTGAAGAAATACGGTCCAATGATGGTTTTAGCGCATACACCGGCCCAAACAGTAACTTTTTGATCATATAGCTAGTCTTCGTGAAGAATGTGAGGATTTTCGGTACCCCAGAAGCGACAATTTTGTTATTAACTGAGCCAGAGAGCATAAAATGTGCCTCATCGGTCATCAAAATTTGCTGCCAGAACGCCGGCTCAGCATTAATCATTGCAACGACATTTCGTGCGTATGCCAAGCGCCGTGGCTCATCTTGTGGCAAAATTCTTTGAGTTATCTGCACATTGTATGGAAATAAGTGAAGATCATCCTTTAAAATTCTCTGCAAAGTGGTCCCACTGATGCCTAACTGCTGCCAACGGCGCCGAAGCATAGCGCTCCATTGCTTATCTATTTATATACTGCAGCTGTCTAGTTCACTAATGTCAAATATGATTGAGGTACGACGCCATTTGCAAAAATTATAACATCTTCCGATTAATTAATTAATGCTAAATGATTAATTTTGCGCCACTTAAAAAAGCTGATGGCCTTAAAACGCCTGAACAGATCTTCATGAAATGCAGCAGAGAACCATCTCGATCACGTTAGCTTTAAAACGAAAAAAAATCATCAAATTCGGTCCATTCGTTCAGGAGCTACGATGCCACAGACAGACCCACAGACAGACAGACATGAACACCCCTCTTTTTGTGACGGGGGTTAATAAGGATTTATTCGAGTTCTAGCGATGTCGAAAAGATTAATTCGAAACTCGAAAACTGCATGTCATGAGCCAATTGATATGTCAGATTCATTACCACTTCAGTGATAATCGTTTCGTTCTCTTTTTCATTTTTAACGATCAATTCCCAAGTGCCTATGTCGATATCAAATAAAAACAAACAATCGAGTGGAAATACGAAAAAAAAAATTATTGCGCCCCCGGGTGGACTCGAACCACCAACCTTTCGGTTAACAGCCGAACGCGCTAACCGATTGCGCCACGGAGGCCGTCGAGGGGTCATTACCTAAATGTGAACATGCGGTGCACACCAGAGACATTCTCATATATCATCTATGAACACAACCCCATCGAATACAGTAGAGCCAAAAGGTGACATTCTTCTGTAATAAAAATTTAGTCAGAAGCCAAGGCCACAGAGCTGTTGTCACACTTCCAACCCATCGCAGCACTAACATAATCAAACATCCAATCAAGTATCTCATTTTTTTTCCCTCATTCGAAACATGAACTCGCAATATGTGTTTTATAAACAAACACGAACGCACGTAATACTATTGCATTTCCTTCTAGAAAAGTCCATCTGCGCATGGTACGCACATCTACCAATTCATCGATTCGATTTGACTGCTTGCCCCCCAGTCATGTGCAGATACTCATAGATGCTCGGCAATGACCATACGCACGAAGCTTTCTAGAGACACCGTAACTCATGGACCCATAATCATTCACCTCCATCCGCATCTATCCGTTCTGTTTATTTCTTCTCTTTTCTATTTCGATTTGGATTCGCGTTTTGCATTAAATTTGCGAAAACAAACTTCTGCGAGTGGTTTTTAATTTTGTGTTTTTTTTTTTGTTAAATATTTTTTCTATACATACTTAGGGGCAGAATGGAAAATTCCATTTCAAAACAAATCCACGCGACAGCCTAATGTTCAATTTGGCATACGAAACACTGATTGAGGGGGAATGCAAGGCGCGAATGCCACCCGGAGAAGAGGAGAGGAGGAGAGGAGAGAAGCAACAGTTGTGGGGTGTAATTTCTTGAATTATTTTTCTTCTTGTGCTTTCTGATCGTGTTCTCATGTAATACACTTCTGTTACAGAGCGGTGGAAAATCACTGAAGCGAGACATGACGGCCAGGGGAGGAGAGTATAAGCTGTTAGCTGGTAGTTGGCGCTGATTCCCAGGAATTCTGGATATTGGGTTAAGTAGGAATTGAATGGAAAAAATCTGTTATTCGAGACGACTGGAAAATTTCGACTTTTGCTCCATATGTATGTGAATGGCAATAGTGTAGCGCTGATTGAGCTTAAGTTCATCTGTTTGTTTGTTTGAATGGACGCAGTCTACAAGAGATTTTAAGTGCATCTTCGTATACGATGGAGCGTGTGTATGCTGGTACGTGGAGCTGATTGAATTTGAAACCAATCGGACTGGTTCTTTGCCAAAACATGTATAGTGATCATGAGACGGGCACGTGACGGAAAAATGATTTGGTCTCGGTTAGAACGTAGATGAATTGGCGGAACAGGTCCTCTACTGCGATCTTAAGCACTGATGTGCATCTGTGTGTATAAATCATGCATGAAGACGGTTGATGGAATTGTTTGTCGATCACCTACATACATGTGTAGCTGGCGAGCGAAATTGCATCACGTTCGCCTCTTGGGACCAGCTCGACCGTTCTGAGGCCAGTTGTCCTCCACGACCGACCACGAAAGGTGTCTTTTATGAATTTTGTCTTCGTTTTTTCGACGAGTTTGAAATGAGATACTGAAGAGACGAGTAAGAGAAGCTTTTTTCCCAAAGGCTTTTGAGTCTTTTGATTAGGTGTCCTGCTTCCTCCCAAACTCCAGAAAAGTGGGGCAGTACTCTGAAGCTTGAGCTTATTGCTGTGGCACGACTCTTGTATGGGTTTATGTTGTTTTGTTTGATGGGTTCTATGCGCTGACGGATGGGATTGACAGGCAGACATAAGGTCATGCTCACATGATGAAAAGTTCGAAAAGTTTCGAATTGAGCAGGCATGTTAAAGATGAGAGGGTGATTCAAAAGAAACAATTGATAAATTATTATGGTTGAAAGCAGGTTAAAGGTTTGGAGGAGAGAATTTTTAAACCTTTTTTTTTTGTAGCTTGGATAGGGGCAACTACGTTTTATGTACTCCTAGAGGAGCTGGTAGGTCGTAGGTTTCCGTTGTACTACAGCACCCTAAGATCAATGCCAGCCATGGCATTAAGCAGGTCACCTAGGGCACAGATACAAGCACTCATGAATGTAAATCGCAATCCAACACCTGAGAACACAGCTCTTTCGCTATGGACTTGAACCTATGTAATCTAATACCACGCTTGTGGTAATCGGTAGGGTTCAGGATCTAACTCTTTTTAAGGTTAGGGTTTTTTATAGAATACTTTCGGTTCAAGAAGTCATTTCAAAACGAAAAAAAAAATGTAATATCGATTGTGGGAGTAGAAATACTAAAGGCCCAATCTATAATGTCTGATAGGCATCACCTTATGATAAAACCAAACGAAAATCCCAATTAAGTCTCAACGAAAAGTCAAGTCAGTTACGGTTTGTCTGTATCTTATTTTGTCTCATTTCATTGAGATCTTCCCACAGGCCACTTAAGCGCCACGAGCATTCAACGGAACCAATCATAGGTAATGGGACTTTTCATTCAGTTGGTCTGCGCCCACTTAATTCTAATATGGTTAAGCCTTGAGTGGCGAGAATTCTTTGGCCTTTCTATTTTCTAATATAATAATCTAATAATTTATATTATTAATGGTTCTTAGGCTTTACGGACATTGAGTTTATTCAGCAATACTGAAGTACAGTACTTCAGTTGTTTCCTGCCATAAGAAATGGGAAACCGCAGTCTACCTTGAGCATGCTTCCTTGTGTTGACCTCATGGAACCTTGGATCACTATAATACTCAAGGATTAGAGCCATCTTGAAATTTTTTGGACACCAAGAACCTTGAAGTTTCTTCTACGGAATGGATTCCTTCGAGTCCCTTCATTTAAAGCCTTTGCAACTTTTTTAGCAAGCACATCGTACCTTAGTTTGTACTCCACTTCAGACAAGATTCTGAATCTGCCAGATTTGAAGGGTCCAGCGCTAGGGTTTTGTTTGAACGCGAAAACGTCTGACCACATTTTTCGTTAGGAAAATATGAGTTTCCCTTTCAACCCAATCTTAGCGGCCATGCACTATGTTTTGGAAGGGAAAAACCATATGCGTCTGCAATGACAGCCAAGCTGCACTCAATGCTGTGTCCAACTCTTTAACTAGCTCCAAATTAGTGCATCAACTCAAGACATTTTTGAAAAAAGTCGGAAGACTAAATTCACTTAGGCTTGTATGGGTCACAGGTCATTCTGGGATCCCAGGAAATGATGAACTCGCTGAAAGTGGCTCAGAGGAGAGTTTCTCAAGACCTGAAAACCACATCAGCGATTGGGTCTTTAATATCCAGCAGAATTGATTACAGAAGACATCAGCGAAATCATCAGCCAGCTTCAAACTTCCCCTGAGTCTACAAGTGGCCATTGTCGACCGTTCCAACCCTGATGGAAGATAACATCCGACAATTGGCTCACAGTTGAAGCTAGAATACTAGAATATTACCGCAGATAGCAACGACGAGATCAACTTCGACATAACAGGCTGGTTGTGACAACCAGAGGTTCCTAGACTTTTTAAAGCGCACAATCGACAATTGCCGCGAAATCTGGCAGAACGCCAAACTCGAGGTTATCCCTCGCTCAATGCTTCCGCTTCGCACATTGGCTTCAATATGGATTCCCCTCCACCGGTTCCCGAAATGGACGAGTCCATATTGGGGCTGATCGACGAGCAGAATAAAGAGCTTGACACTCATAGCTGGAGAATCATCTCTTCAGCCAAGAGTAAGAACGGAGTGGGAAAGGACCTCATGGTTACCATTGACCAAAAGTCACTCGAGCACATCCGCAGCAGATCTGGCAACATCAAGTTCGGGCTGGGAACCCTGAAGGTAAGGCTCCCCAATGAACGCGGTAAATCAAAGGAGGCTGCGAGTAGTAAATTAATTTTCACCACTGTAAAGCAGCCACCGACGACTTGATGATGTACATGCTGCAGGAAGATGTGGATATAGCCTTAATCCAAGAACCTTGGCTCCTTAGGAACAAAATTCAGGGATTAAGGTCTAAGGTATACAATTTATACTATCCACACCACACTGAAGGTAAGCTACGAACCTGTATAGTCGCCAAAAAATACCTAAATATTTGTCTCCTAGGTACATAGAGCAATGGAGACCTCACTGTGGTAACATACGACCAACAGGACAAATCAATTTTGCTCCTATCGTCCGCATACTTGCCATACGATGAGGAGGACCCACCTCCAGACGCAGTTCGAACACTTCTGCGACATGCCCAGTCACGCGGACTATGTCTATTGATAGGCTGCGTCGCCAATGGCCACCACACTCACTGGGGACGCAGCGACATTAATAAAAGGGGTGGGTCCATTTTCGATTTCATAGTCTCCACTAACCTCAACATATGTAACCAACGTTTCGAAACCGGGTTAGGGAAAAGGTAATTGAACTTACTCTACTAAGTGAGTCTGACTCTATCTGAGTAGAGAATTGGAGGGAGTCCACAAGCTGTTCCTTTTGGGATCACAGCCGAATAATCTTCAACCTTAATGTCAATAAAAAAAAAACCGAAACCTTTCAGAAACCCTCAGAAGACAGACTAATCTTTTCTCAAACCAAGTTGCCAACAGGTTAGTATTGCCACAAGCCATCACTAACCCCGATCCAACTTACATTGAGAATTCAGTCGAAAATCTTCTGAGAATTCTGAAAGCGGCTTTCAACAAATGCTGTCCTTTGCAACGTGCTCGCAAGAAGACCAGCGCAGTCTGGTGGACCACAGATCTAAAGTAACTCCCCTGACCAGGACCCGAAGTCTATTCAAAAGAGCTAAGATCAATAGATCCGGAGACTGGAATAACTACAAATCCAGCTTCAATGAATACAAGAGCAAAACAAGAGCAGTAAAGTTTAAATCCTGGCGGGAGTTCTGCGAATCAATAGAGGGTGTAAAACCCCCGAAATACAGTCCCCGGACGACGGTTCTTACGGTTCACGCAACTGAAAAAGTAATAAAATAAATTATTGCAAAGGATAAAGTATCATGGGCAATAAATTCGTTCACAGTGGAAAGAGATAAAGGTAGTTTCATACCTAAGGGAGGTAAACCAATCCATACTGCCGCAAAGGACTATAGGCTCTTCGTTTCTATTAAAAAAACTTTAGAAAGACTCCTTGACCTATACATGAGAGGCCTCATCAACTTATGCAACACTCAACACGGCTACCTTAAAGGCAGATCAGTGGAAAGTGCATTGCATAGTGTTGTTCGTGAAATAACGAGCTCATTGAATATAAAAGAATTCATAATGGCAGCCTTCCTCGACATCGAAGGAGCCTTCAACAACGTAAATATAGACGCCATAATAACAGCTCTAAATCTGGATTGGAAATATATTAAACAGCAGAATTATCAATGTAGACATTGGACAGAGTTCTATAAGGAAAGTGACAACTAGAGGCACACCACAAGGTGGAGTTCTCTCCCCCCAACAGTTAACAAAACCCTTAAAATCTTCATGAAGAAAGTCACAAAGACCATAGCATATGCGGATGACCTAGTTATCCTGATAAAAGGTAAAATGGTAAATGGAACCTGCATTGAAGGAATTCTCCTCGTGAGCAAGACAGAATGGTCTGAGAATAAAACCCCAGACAACTGAGCTGGTTTTGTTCACCAGGAAAAGGAAAATCCCGATATTTGCTCCCCCAAAGTTAGAGGGTACTCCACTCAAACTCAAAACGGAAGCCAAGTATCTAGGCATCATTCTTGAATCCAAACTTTCCTGGAAAAGGAACTTGAAGGAAAGGATGAAAAAAGGATTGAATGCTTTTTATGCATGCTAAAAGACCTTCTGCAAAAGATGATGCTTGCAACCGTACATCATTCATTGGATGTACACATCATCAGACCCATTATAACCCTAGTCTAGTGGACTACTAGCAAGCAGCACGAGAAGCACAAAGGTCAGTCGCTGTTTGTACAACGGAAGTTATAAGAACCACGCCGCAAGTAGGGTTGGACATGATACTTCATGGATGAAGGATCCTCTGGATTTATTCATAAAAGGCTGCGCTGTAAAGAGCGCTCTCAGACTAAGAGAGTCCTCTTCGTGGAACAAGCCAACTATGTTCATGCGGCCATACCCAGAATAATAGATAACCTGGGAAAGAAACATGGTTCTAGTAGCCTCGCAGCTACGACCGACTATATTTCCCCCCACAATGACTTCTCACCCAGAATACCAATCCTTTTCCCCGACAGAGACGAGTGGCTATCAAACGTCGTGATCAACGAGCACGAGATTACCCTCTTCACCGAGGGATCGAAAATGGACACAGGCACTGGGGCCTGGTTCTACTTTGATACCCTCCACAAACAGGAATCATTCAGACTCCCTGGTCTGTGCAAGGTGTTCAAGCAGAAATCCTGGCAATAGAGAAAGCAGCCAAACACCTACAGACGACCGATATCCCACCATCGGATATCACTACCTTCGTAGACAGCCAGGCTGCACCGAAGTCAATAGGATTCTGTAGCTAAATCATAGGTAACGAAAGAGCTGACGAACTGGCCATTCAGGGGTCTGAATTGGACATCAGCGAAGCGGACACGTCACTGCCACCAACGATCAGTGTATTATACCGGATCATAAATGACTTACATAAATGGCTTACAAGAAACGCCAAGATCATCGTGGTCAGAGCTCAATATCGGAAAAACAAAGAAGCTCTTCGCCCTCAATCGAAACTCGATCCGTATGCTCGTCGGAGTGATCAAAGGGCACTGTTCCATCGGAGCAATGCTTCGGAAATGGAACCCGGGATCCAGCGATCTCTGCCGAAACTGCGGCGACGAGAAAGAAACCGAGACGATCCAACATCTGCTTTGCCACTGCCCAACTCTCTAGAATCGGCGCCTAGCTTCGCAGGGCCAAAGATTCTTCACAGAGTTTGCGGACGTAGCAAATGCAGATATGTCGGATCTTCTAAAATTTATAAAGAGCACGGGGTGGTTTCAGCCACCATAGGACAGGTTAATTGTATGTGTACTCCACAAATGAAGGAATTCACAATGGGCTCTTTGGCCTCCGAGTGGAAGTGATGTTTAACCATCACACTCCCCTTCCTTAACCTAACCTAACCTACTGTGTGGCATGTGTCGTCATTTTACTGGGACATCGATGTCAAGTTTATCCAAATGCGGCCAAAAATGTTCTCCCAACATAACACGATGGCGATCTCTATTAACTGCACTGATCATGTTCATCGACGAAAAAGACGGTTCAATTACACCTCCAGCTTGGAATCCACTCAACACGATTCCTTTTTGTGGATGTAATGGAGTCTCTTGATGCAAATGGGGATTATTACGATAACAATTTGGAGTAAGAGCTCTTACAGTTACCACCATCGACTCAGAGCTTCGATAGTAATTTTGAATTATTTCCACATGCTGCTCGTTTGTCCATATATAAAAAGATAAATCTTGTCTGACGTCTCGACATTAGCAGAACATTAAGAAAGTTTAAGGGTTCGTCTGTATAAAAATACAAAATTGTTACTCTCTCCAGTAGCTCATCCTGACGTCTTCCAGTACAGCAGAAGCTTTGCAGGTTTTTCAAGGCCATATAGTGAGGTCCGCAGGTATGCACACTTTGTTTTGGACGGCTTTATTACGAGCCCGTTATCATGACACCCTTCAGTAACCTTGTTGAGGACATCTTGCATGGTGGTTGTTACGGAATCCTATGACCGTGTTATAATGTTATTTCTCTGTCGTTATACTATTGTTTAGCACCTGAAGCAACTCATTTTTATATAGGATTAATAGAAGTGGGCCGAGCCTTCATCCTTGTGGAACACGGTATTTGCCTGCTCATCGCTGTTTGATTGCTTGGTCTTGACGCAGAAAGACCCCACAACCCCACAGCCATTCAGCTAATTTGTCTGGGAAGTTACCACCATAGAGCCTTAGTAGTCTCCATAGAGTCATATCCAGTCATCGACCAGGCAGCTGGGTGACCTTTTCCAGATATCATTCCCATAGTAGATTTGCCACTTGAGAAGCATTGAACTGCGGGCTTCTGATGTGCATTATCTTTGTTTTTGAGGTGTTGTTTTGAGGGTTGATCCGCGGTCATGGCACCATTTCACTGCCAAATCAAACTCCTCCTGCATTATATATATGTGTATAACAGACAACAAAGACCTGTGACGCACAACTTTCGCTGTAACATCGGCATAAGCAAACGTCATGCTCAGTTTGAAAACGCAAAGAAACTCGTATGTAAAGAGAATAAAAAGAATTGGACCCAGATATGATCCTTGAGGGACTCCATATTAAACGTGTTCTCTTTGTCGATGTCTCATTAACTTTGACACAAAAATGTTGATTATTCCGATTTTCTGATAGCCAGTTCATCATTAATCCTCGTACGCCTATGCGCGTCGTCTTTTAACCACCCTAGAGTCATCATTGTCTCCTTAGGGTCTTAGTCGTATACTTACGACCATAGGGTCCTAGTCGTCTCCTTACGACCCGACCATAGAGTATTACTCATCTCCTTACGACACGGCCATGGGGTCTTAGTCGTCTCCTTACGACACGGCCATGGGGTCTTAGTCGTCTCCTTACGACCCGACTATAGGGTCGTCTCTTTACTACCCGACGATAGGGCCTTAGTCATCTCCTTACGACACGATCATAGGGTCTTAGTCGTCTCCTTACGAAACGGTCATAGGGTCTCAGTCGTCTCCTTACGACTCGACCATAGGGTCTTAGTCGACCATAGGGTCTTAGTCGACCATAGGGTCTTAGTCGACCATAGGGTCTTAGTCGACCATAGGGTCTTAGTCGACCATAGGGTCTTAGTCGACCATAGGGTCTTAGTCGACCATAGGGTCTTAGTCGACCATAGGGTCTTAGTCGACCATAGGGTCTTAGTCGACCATAGGGTCTTAGTCGACCATAGGGTCTTAGTCGACCATAGGGTCTTAGTCGACCATAGGGTCTTAGTCGACCATAGGGTCTTAGTCGTCTTGCACGACACGACCATAGACATCGTCTTCTCTTCACGTCTTATGACGTAAGTCGGTTTTCGCGTCGTGCGGGCACTAGCCTTGCTGGTACCCCGATATATATGCACTCCCTGTGGGGCAGAAAAAAACCCCTTTCGATTGAAACAACGTGTTTTATGCGTTCGTTCGGAGTAGGTATATTTTATTTAAAATAAAGCTATCGACTAAACTTAAATTATTCATAAATGTGATCGTTTCTCCTCCGTGAATCTTGTTTTCTAAACTAAAAGACGATGGAATGAGGACACTGAGTTAACCGAAAACAAACAACAGCGTTTCCTAATAAATTCTTACGGTGCAGTCCCGTAGACGAGTACACAAAGGAGGGAAACAAAAATATACATAAAACGAAAAAGGTGCATCACAATATCGATAAGATCCATTTGCAAGACAAGGAGGCGCCACAGCAGAAGCGCATCAAGCGCGTCGCACGCGAACATTTACATTACATATACGAGTAAGTCTACCAACTAATAAATATAATCACACAAGGCATCTATCTGTTCCAAATCATGACCTATCTCTCATGCTCTCTTCACACGGCGTGTCTCAAGGCGTAGCGTGGAATTGAAGTGCCCTTCGTTCAGTTGTCGAGAAACTCCCATTCGCTGGATGTGTGCGAGCTCGCCGGCTCGGGACTGCCGCCGACATTCTCGATCGATATGTTCCAGAGTGTTGGAATCTTCATACTCTCGGGCATTTTGACGACGGATGGCATTAGTTCGTTAGATGATTCGATATCGCTGATCGGTTTGGTTTGAATGAATTGAAGTGGTTTATGGAGAGGCATTGTTGTCGCATCGCATTCATCGCGTGGCTCGTAGTCGTCGTCGTTGATGAAGTGAATCTTCTTGCGGGGCGTTGTCTGTACTTCGGCGTCTTCGAGCTGAGCCACTGGATAATGCTTCAGTGGGTACTGCCACGATTGCATTTGTGTTTTGAGTTCGCATTGAGATTTCTTAAGTTCCTCTTCGGAGATTTCGGATAATTCCACCGGCTCGAGGTGAAGTTTTTCGGCTAAGGCTTTCTCCTTAGTTTCGATGGCCTGCTGAAGGGAATTCGGGGTTAGGGCTTCGGGTAGGAAATTCTTAAAGGACCTCGGTAGTGAGGAAGACGGTTTCGACGAGGAAGGAATGAGAGAAGAACTTGAAGAGACAAAACAAACGATTAATATCGACGAGAAATGGCATGAGATAGGATTGAGTTTATTGTTTAGATGAGCACCAGGTGAGTGAACTCACCTTGAGTCCGTGCAGAAGCTGGCATCCATAACTGTGGGTTTGGCCGTGAATTCAAGGGTTTTTGGTTTCTCCGGCCTGGGAGCGGTCGATGGCTCTTCTGATACAGATGCACTTTCGGCAATAGCCTGGCCAATTTCGACAATTCCTTCGGATTTTGGTTTCTTTTTCTTTTTCGGTTTATCGTCCTTTTTACTACTCGTACTGCTGCTGCTACTGACACCGCGATGATGGAGGATGGATTCTTCGAATTCTTTTTCACCGATTTGGCTGAAAATTTCCATTCGACGACACTGTTCGGCGCGTGGCGATTCGACCGCTAGCTCGATGGAAATGTCCAAATCGATTTCCTCGATTGGTGGCAGTTCGAAGCATTCTTCAGCATTGATGACCGCTTCGTCTTCGGCTTCATATTCGACGGGAGACTCGAATACCGAGGTGCCGAGGACCGGAACTGGTGGCGGTAGGAGTGGATTGAAGATTATTTTCGCTGGAATTAGCAAGATATATTGGAAAATGTGGATGAAACCAGAAATTTCAAGACAAATACCTGATTTGCTGGGAGGTTCCGGAGATGTGGCCAGTCTCAGTAGAATCCTCGGGCCTTCCAGAATGAAAATCTCCTTGTTGCACACGCAAAAGTCCATAATCTTCCTGAATCCAGTCGCCACGGCTTCGACTTTCAGCTGATCCAAGTTCAGGATGTACAGCACTGATCCGTCGTGCGTCACCACGTATTTGTTCATGTAAATATTGATTGATCGGAAGTTTGCTATAGAATTGGACACGCTCCGACAGGGATTCAGAATTGGTATCTCATACGCAGCATTCGCTTTGCTCAGTGCGTCCTTGAATAAGAGTGTTTTCTCCACGTTTCCATCAACATCCGAGATCCATAGTCTCAAGCCGGGCCGACCACACACGAGACGAGGGACAGAATCGCGCTTTAAAATCGTTCCTCCAATATCGGCGAGTATTTTCCGGTCTTTCTTGCCTACTTGCGACAATTGCCATTGGTTGTTTTTGGGGTTTCTCTGGCAGATGATCGACCGGTACAGAGTGGAGACCAGCAGATAGCTCTGATGCACGCTTAGTTGAACGATCTCGTACGCCTCGTTGAGTATTTCAACTGACTTACTCAAGTGCTACGGAAAAATTGGGTGGTTTAGTGCGTCTGCTTCGCATAAGTCTCATACTCACAGTTTGATAATCGAATTCGGTGAGTACAATGACTCCCTGCTTATCGCCCGAATACAACTTCATTCCGTTCTTCGACCATTCACAACAAGTTATCCCGCAGTGATGCAAATCCCGTATGGTATATCGCTCAACGGGTTTTGCCTTGGTGAACGGTGCAACTAGATTCAAATCAGCCGGCAGCTCTTTCTGGATCTGAAAAACACTCACTTGGCCACTAGCATTTCCAGCTGCTACCATATACTCCACAGACGAGACTATTTTCACACAAGTAATCGGTGCAGTGACCTAGAATAAACAAGGAGACATTGTATCCAACCGGTCTCGCCCACTTGGCCATGAACGATGACACGAATGCGGGCCATATACGCACCTCAGCTCGTAGCTTTTGCACTTCGCAATTGAATCGATTATACCAAAACACAATTCCGACATCGCTGCCGAGAGCTATAAATTCTGGAACCACGTCGATGCAGGTGATTCCTAGATTAACGGGAAACAGTCCTTTCTGCACTCGGTGTGGGATTTTATCCATGATCTCGGTCAGCGGCGCCCATTCGCGCAGCGAATAAATTTCACGGCTCTTGTCCATCGATGGAATGTGGTCTCAATTTCTTTTTGTGTTCGGGTGATTTATTTGTGCTGCTCGAGGCGGCTGCGTTTATTTATTTATTTTGGTTTATAAATAATTTTCCTCGCAAATATACCACCGATTAGTCGGATGTCATTGCCGCAGCTGTAGTGTACATTCAGTCAATGAAAATAACAAACACGATTCGCAATGGGTGCGGCCAGACGTGTATTTTGATTTAAATGACGAAAGAGTGTTGCTGTGGTACTTTTTTGCTGGCACCTTATTTAGTTGTTTACATGAAAATCGAAGGGATCGAATCGTATTCATTAAAATTTGGAACAATGAGTAAATGAATTCGCACATTAATGATCTAAATCGTATTTTGTATTTTTCTCTCCGGCAAGTTACATATTTAAAAAAAATTCTTTTCTGGAAAAAAGCTCCTTAAAATTCAAAGTCGACAATAAAACCGAAGATTCACATCACATAGGGGAGAATGAGCTACGACCCTGTTTGGCAGTAAATGGGCCGAAATTCTTTAGCGCTGTGAGAAACCGCAGTATCGGCAGGTAATTTGTTATACGGCCCGAATACGAGTTTTATTTTGAAGCTTCTGTGGACGTCATATAGAAGTAGAGCCTGTTTGATTGCTGTAGGGCCCTATGTTGAGACATGCGGATTTTGAAAACGATGTAGATCGGTGATTATAGTTTTCTGCTCGGTCCTTTTCTACTATATTACAAAGGCATAAGTGATGATCACCAGGACTTACGAGGGTGGTCCGATAAGTACTTAGCCTACAAATTAAAATCAAAAAATTTGGAGAAATGGCGATTTATTTTTCAATATAGTCTCCTTTTAGCTCGATACACTTGACCCAGCGATGCTCCAACTTCTTTAACCCGTCTGAAAAATACGTTTTCTCGAGGTCGGCAAAGTAGGCCTCCGTGGCGGCGATGACCTCCTCATTCGATTGAAATTTCTGGCCGGCGAGTGACTTTTCAAGTTTGGAAACAAAAAGAAGTCGCATGGGCCAAATCTGGAGAATACGGTGGATGGGGCAGCAGTTCGTAGCCCAATTCGACCAATTTGGCCGTAGCGAGGGCGGAGGTGTGAGCCGGTGCGTTATCATGGTAGAAGAGCACTTTTCTTCGCCAAGTGGGGCCGGTTTTTCTTCAATTCGGCATCGAATCGGCCTAGTAATTTGACATAGTACAGCCCTGTGACCGTTTTGCCCTTCTCCAGGTAGTCACACCTTGTGAATCCCAGAAAACGGTGGCCATCACCTTTCCGGCCGATGGGACAGTCTTCGCCTTCTTCGGAGCACGTTCACCGGGTGAAGTCCACTATTTCGACTGTCCTTGGTCTCTGGTGTGTACCAGTGGATCCACGTTTCGTCGACTGTCACGAAACGACGCAGAAACTCCTTCGGATTGCGCTTAAACAGCGTCAAACACTGCTCTGAAGTGGTCTCACGGTTGCGCTTGTCCGGAGTGAGCAAACGCGGAACCCACGGCGCCGACAGCTTTCTCATGCTCAAAATTTCATGCAGGATATGACCCACGCGATCTTTTGAAATGCCTACTGTCTCAGCTATCTCGCCCACCTTCAATCGGCGCGGCGGTCTGCCAATACGAGATCGTGGATTTTTGTCATGTTATCCTCCGTGGTAGCCGTTTTCGGGGCACGTTGAAACTCGTTTAACCAATTTTTGATGGTCGCCATCGAAGGAGAAGAGTCACCGTACACAGCATCCAAACGCTCTTTGATTTTGCTGGGCGATTTCCCTTCCAAAAACGAGAATCGAATCACCGACCGATATTGCTCTTTTTCCATTTTTGTAAAATCCGCGGACACTCCCGCTTCCACACGCGGTCAAAACAAAACTACGAGTCCGATCCGCCTGAAATTTCGACAGTAGAATGTACTACACGATAGTAAGTTGCTCTTGCGATACTGGCGCTATCTGGCGGTGAGGCTAAGTACTTATCGTACCACGCTCGTATCCCAACTTCAGTAATATAACCTTATTTACTTACTTACTTGCTTAGATGGCGCTACAGTTCGGGGTGAACCAAGGCCTCAGTCATCAAGCCTCTCCAGCCGGCATGATCTTTGGCCAGCTGCTTCTAGTGTCGAACGCCCAATTGGTTGAGATCCCTTTCCACCTTGGCGCGCCACCTTCGATGCGGTCGTCCTCGGGATTGGAGTCGAAGACTTTTCGGGCTGGAGCGGTGATGTCCATTCGCTCTACATGGCCCAGCCATCTTAGACGTTGGATTCGTAGACGTCTAACTAGGCCGATGTCGCTTTTTGCAGTTCTTGGTTGAATCAACTCATTCACTCTCCGTTTACACAAACGGAACCAAGGATTGCACGCAGAATTTATCTCCCGAAACGCCCAAGAGCCTCTTCATTCGCTTTAGATAATGTCCAAGCCTCAGTACTATAGAGGAGGACCGGGATGGTTATGGTTTTGTAGAGGGATACCTTAGTTTTTGGAGAGAGGGCTTTACTTCTCAATTGCCTTTTGAGCCCAAAGAAGCAGCGATTGGCAAGAGTTATTCTGCGTTTTATCTCAGCGCTGGTGTCGTTGCTGCTTTTCACTATCGAGCCAAGGTAGACGAAGTCCTGACTACTTCAAAAATATAGCTGCCGAAGGTGACGCTCTGACCAAGACGTCGATGTTGCGCGTCTTTACCTTTAGGCATTCACCCTTAGGCCCACTTTAGCCGCTTCTGTTTAAATGCTTGCAAACGCCCCAATAACGTCAATGTCATCAGCGTTGGCAGGCAATTGTGTACACTTGAAGTATATCGTACCCCTTGTATTGGCCGCAGAGTCCCGCATGATCTTTCCAAGTATGATGTTAAAGAAATCACATGACAATGCGTCACCCTTTTTAACATCGAAGGTCTCGATTAGTTCACATCCGACCTTAATGGAGCAGCGAGAATTCTCCATAGTCATCCTGCACAGTCTGACGAGTTTGGCAGGAATGTTAAAACATATGGCTCTGTATAGCTCGTCTCTATAAACGCTATCATATGCGGCTTTAAAGTCGACAAAGAGATGGTGCGTGTCGACCTGAAATTCATGGGTCTTCTCCAAGATCTGCCTTAGTGTAAATATTTGGTCTATCGTGGATTTTCCAGGCCTGAAACCACACTGATCAGATTGTCCACGAACGGTTTCAGGCGCTTACACAGTACGGCAGAGAGGATCTTGTACGCAGGAGACTTATCCCTCTGTAATTGGCGCGGTCATAGGGATCTCCTTTCTTATGGACCGGGCAAACGATGCTATTCCATTCATCGGGCATGCTTTATTCCGACCATATCTTACAGATGAGTTGGTGCATGTTCCTGACCAGCTCATCGCCAACTGCTTTAAATAGTTCAGCGGGGAGTCCGTCTACTCCAGCAGACATCGTCTAGGTCGGGTGGACGGGATTCTCTTTCGTCTTCGTCTATCGTGAATGCTTCGTTCTGCCTGACGGCGGCATTTTGACTATCATCGTCGTTATACAGTCTGGAGGAGTGGTGTTTCCACAGTCCACTGTTAGTTGTCCGTGTTCATCCCTGCAGGCATGTTCGTTTCACTTTTTGCTAAAACTTTCGAACGTCGTTCCTGCAATAGCATCTCTCCATCTCCTCGATCTCGCGCTTCTCGTGCTTTTCTGTTCATAGAGCTCGCGGGCACCTCTCATCCGTCGAGGCAGTGTAGCCATGTATGCATTCTGTTTCCCTACATGGGCCTGTCTTCACACGTCGCCAAACCAGGGGTTTCCCGGAGGTGGTGGCTTGAAACCAAGTACATCTGAGGCGGCCTCTCTGATGGCGTTTTGACAACGTCTCAATTGCTGTTCTATGGTTTGTGCAGATTGCAGCGGGTCTTGAGAGAGCTTGAGGGAGACTTGATCGGCGAAGGTCCTGGCGGTCTCTTGCGATTGCAGCTTTTCGACGTTAAATTTTGGTGTTCTTACTCGACTCCGTTGATTCTGAGAAATTCACATCCATACCTTGGCTGCAAGAAGGTAATGATCCGAGTTAATGTTGGCTCCTCGAAAGGTTCGGACATCTAGGATGCTAGGGGAGTGTCTGCCGTCGATCGCAATGTGATCAATTTGAACAGTTGTCGATTGATCGGGAGACCGCCAGGTCCCCTTATGTATGCGAGGGAATCGTTACTACGAGATTACGTCCCGCCATCAAGTCCACTAGCCTAAGTCCGTTTTCTGACATGGTGTTATGTAAGCTGTGCTTTCCTACGACTCGTTCAAAGATAGCTTCCTTACCCAGCTTCGCATTGAAATCTCCTAGAACGATTTTGGTGTCATAGCTGGTACATTGGGCATATGTATGTTGTCTAGTCATCTTTATGTCGGTCGTCTTCCTCCTCTGTGGGGGCGTGGACACATATTAAGCTTATATTGCTAAAATTGGCCTTAATGCGGATAGTTATGAGGCATCCGCTTACATGCCGAAGGCTTAAGACCTTTTGCCTGACTCTGCCTCGAATAACAAATCCGCATCCGAATAAGCGTTGTTTGTGTGTTGTTGGCCCATCCCATCGGATTTCTTGAAGTGCGGTAATGTCTGCCTTATAGCAGTCTAGAGATTTGACCAGTTGTCCGGCTCCACCTGGTCCGTTAAGGGACCTAACGTTCCGTGCAGATCCGGAACTAATTTCCTTTTAGACGTTTGCGGGGTTCGTAATCCGTCCGTATCCGAGGCTATCTCTGAACAAGTGTTTATTTTACGCGATAGGGATGTTAATCCTAACCGCAACCCCTTATTTCTAGGTTCTTATTTACCCTAAGAACAAAGGGCCGGCTGTGCCGTTCCTTATGGGCCTAAGCTCCAAATATGTATGTTGTAGTAGCCTGAAATAAGGTGTTCACCAGGTAGTTCTTCTCGTTCAAACCGTGGGCGCCGCCGTTGACTCCATCTTTGGAATTTTTCCGCCGCCGTCCCGAGGAAGGAGCCGAGCCATGGTGAGGGCTCAGACTCCCTCCCTCTCTCGTTTGCTGCCCCCAAAAACCTTACAAAGGCGTCTACACGATCTACAGTTGAGGTACTAGGCACCCAGGAGCCACCGCGTGGAGGTGAGAGTAGACAGAGACTCCAGCCTCTGTCGGAGTTTGTGCCTTCATATATTCGCGTAGTCTGTCCCTTTACCACCCAGTAACATAACCTTGGTCGCTTTAATTAGAGTTTACATTTAAGGCCAGTGGTCAGTTATTGAACTTGAGAATCCTGTTTGCTCTGTAAAGGGGTCGTGCGGTGGGTATAATTTCCTTTTACATCTGAAAGGTGCTAAGACGGTCTTAAATGAGTCTCTCTGAGGCATCAGTTTGAGTGCGTTAATAGGCTTTTACTTCGCAGCCAACCAGCACCACAAGGTTCCCAGCATATCCGATGATTTCCTAATCAAGATCGGTCAGCATGTTAAGAAGATCGTCGATGACAATTGACAAATTGGCCAACGAAAGGTTAGGTTAGGTTAAGGAAGGGGAGTGTGATGGTTGATGATCACTTCCACTCGGAGGACAAAGGGCCCATTGTGAATTCCTTCATTTGTGGAGTACATATTCTTTTAACCTGTCCTATCACGTGGTGGCTGAAACCACCCCGTGCTCTTTATGAATTTTAGAAGATCCGATATATCTGCATTTGCTACGTCCGCAGTCTCTGTGAAAAATCGATGGCCAAACAAAGCTAGGCGCCGATTCTGGCAGTGACAGAGCAGATGTTGGATCGTCTCGGTTTCTTCCTCATCGCCGCAGCTCCGGCAGAGATCGCTGGATCCCGGGTTCTATTTCCGAAGCATTGCTCCGATGGAACAGTGTCCTGTGATCACTCCGACGAGCATACGGATCGAGTTTCGATCCAGCGCGAAGAGCTTCTTTGTTTTTCCGATATTGAGCTCTGACCACGATGATCTTGGCGTTTCTTGTAAGCCATTTATGTAAGTCATTTATGATCCGGTATAATACACTGATCGTTGGTGGCAGTGACGTGTCCGCTTCGCTGATGTCCAATTCAGACCCCTGCCTGGCCAGTTCGTCCGCTCTTTCGTTACCTGCGATTGAGCTGTGGCCCGGGACCCAGCAGAGTTTAACTTTATGGTGTCTGATGGACTTCAGTGAGTCGCGACATCTCATGACAGCCTTTGATCTCGTTGTACAGAATCCTATTGACTTCGGTGCAGCCTGGCTGTCTACGAAGGTAGTGATATCCGATGGTGGGATATCGGTCGTCTGTAGGTGTTTGGCTGCTTTCTCTATTGCTAGGATTTCTGCTTGAAAAACGCTGCAAAAATCAGGGAGTCTGAATGATTCCTGTTTGTGGAGGGTATCAAAGTAGAACCAGGCCCCAGTGCCTGTGTCCATTTTCGATCCCTCGGTGAAGAGGGTAATCTCGTGTGGTATTCTGGGTGAGAAGTCATTGTGGGGGGAAATATAGTCGGTCGTAGCTGCGAGGCTACTAGAACCATGTTTCTTTCCCAGGTTATCTATTATTCTGGGTATGGCCGCATGACCATAGTTGGCTTGTTCCACGAAGAGGACTCTCTTAGTCTGAGAGCGCTCTTTACAGCGCAGCCTTTTATGAATAAATCCAGAGGATCCTTCATCCATGAAGTATCATGTCCAACCCTACAGCGGCTGACCTTTGTGCTTCTCGTGCTGCTTGCTAGTAGTCCACTAGACTAGGGTTATAATGGGTCTGATGATTGCTGTGTACATCCAATGAATGATGTACGGTTTCAAGCCCCATCTTTTTTCGAAAGTCTTTTTGCATGCATAAAAAGCGTTCAGTCCTTTTTTCATCCTTTCCTCCAAGTTCCTTTTCCAGGAAAGTTTGGAGTCAAGAATGATGCCTAGATACTTGGCTTCTGTTTTGAGTTTGAGTGGAGTACCCTCTAACTTTGGGGGAGCAAATATCGGGATTTTCCTTTTCCTGGTGAACAAAACCAGCTCAGTTGTCTGGCTTTATTCTCAGACCATTCTGTCCTGCTCACGAGGAGAATTCCTTCAATGCAGATTCCATTTACCATTTTACCTTTTATCGGGATAACTAGGTCATCCGCATATGCTATGGTCTTTTTGACTTTCTCCATGAAGATTTTAAAGGTTTTGTTAACTGTTGGGGGGAGAGAACTCCACCTTGTGGTGTGCCTCTAGTTGTCACTTTCCTTATAGCACTCTGTCCAATGTCTACATTGATAATTCTGCTGTTTAATATATTTCCAATCCAGATTTAGAGCTGTTATTATGGCGTCTATATTTACGTTGTTGAAGGCTCCTTCGATGTCGAGGAAGGCTGCCATTATGAATTCTTTTATATTCAATGAGCTCTTAATTTCACGAACAACACTATGCAATGCACTTTCCACTGATCTGCCTTTAAGGTAGCCGTGTTGAGTGTTGCATAAGTTGTGTGAGTTGATGAGGCCTCTGATGTATAGGTCAAGGAGTCTTTCCAAAGTTTTTTAATAGAAACGAAGAGCCTATAGTCCTTTGCGGCAGTATGGATTGGTTTACCTCCCTTAGGTATGAGAACTACCTTTATCTCTTTCCACTGTGAACGAATTTATTGCCCATGATACTTTATCCTTTGCAATAATTTATTTTATTACTTTTTCAGTTGCGTGAACCGTGGGAACCGTCGTCCCGGGGACTGTGATTTCGGGGGTTTTACAACCTGGGAAGTGGGTTTCAGTCAGCAGTTCTAGGGATTCCTGACTGGATTCTGTCCAAGAACCATCTGGTTTAAGGATGAATTCCGGGACGCAGGGGTCCTTGGATAGGATCTTTCTGAGCTTTGCGGCTTCGTTGAGATCCTATATTGATTCGCAGAACTCCCGTCAGGATTTAAACTTTATTGCTCTTGTTTTGCTCCTGTATTCGTTGAAGCTGGATTTGTAGTTATTCCAGTCTCCGGATATATTGCTGATCTTTGCTCTTTTGAATAGACTTCGGGTCCTGGTCAGGGGAGTTACTTTAGCTCTGTGGTCCACCAGACTGCGCTGGTCTTCTTGCGAGCACGTTGCAATGGACAGGATTTGTTGAAAACCGCTTTCAGAATTCTCAGAAGATTTTCGACTGAATTCTCAATGTAAGTTGGATCGGGGTTAGTGATGGCTTGTGGCAATACTAACCTGTTGGCAACTTGGTTTGAGAAAAGATTACAGTCTGTCTTCTGAGGGTTTCTGAAAGGTTTTGGTTTTTTTTTTATTGACATTAAGGTTGAAGATTATTCGGCTGTGGTCCCAAAAGGAACAGCTTGTGGACTCCCTCCAATTCTCTACTCAGATAGAGTCAGACTCACTTAGTAGAGTAAGTTCAATTACCTCTTCCCTAACCCGGTTTCGAAACGTTGGTTACATATGTTGAGGTTGGTGGAGACTATGAAATCGAAAATGGACTCACCCCTTTTATTAATGTCGCTGCTTCCCCATTGAGTGTGGTGGCCATAGGCGACGCAGCCTATCAATAGACATAGTCCGCGTGACTTGGCGTGTCGCAGAAGTGTTCGGACTGCATCCGGAGGTGGGTCCTTCTCATCGTATGGCAAGTATGCGGACGATAGGAGCAAAATTGATTTGTCCTGTTGTTGGTATGTTACCACAGTGAGGTCTCCATTGCTCTATGTACCTAGGAGACAAATATTTAGGTATTTTTTGGCGACTATGCAAGTTCGTAGCTTACCTTCACTGTGTGGATAATATAAATTGTATGCCTTAGACCTTAATCCCTGAATTTTGTCCCTAAGAAGCCAAGGTTCTTGGATTAATCCACATCTTCCTGCAGCATGTACATCATCAAGTCGTCGGTAATTGTTTTGCAGTGGTGTAAATTAATTTGCACCACTAGCAGCCTCCTTTGAATTGCCGCGTTCATTGGGGAGTCTTACCTTCAGGGTTCCTAGCCCGAACTTGACGCTGCCAGATCTGCTACGGATGTAGTCGAGTGACTTTTGGTCAATGGTAACCATGAGGTCCTTTCCCACTCCGTTCTTACTCTTGGCTGAAGAGATGATTCTCCAGCTATGAGTGTCAAGCTCTTTATTCTGCTCGTCGATCAGCCTCAATATGGACTCGTCCATTTCGGGAACTGGTGGAGGGGAATCCATATTGAAGCCAATGTGCGAAGCGGAAGCATCGAGCGAGGGATAACCTCGAGCTTAGCGTTCTGCCAGACTTCGCAGCATTTGTCGATTGTGCGCTTTAAGAAGTCTAGGGACCTCTTGTTGTTACAACCGACGACTTTGACTCCTTTCTGCCAGCCTGCTCCGTCAAAGTTGATCACTGCTGTCTGCGGTTAGCATCGCCTCCAGTATTCTAGCTTCGACTGTGAGCCAATTGTCGGATGTTATCTCCGCATCAGGGTAGGAACGGTCGACAATGGCCACTTGTAAACTGGCTGGCTGATCTTTTCGCCTTTTTCGCTTCCCTTAGAGTTTCTTCCCCGGAGCGTCCCCTCTTGACGTTTTGCTTCGATCCTGAGGCAGTGTGTCCTTTGGAGGTACTCGGTTGCTGAGCGTTCTCTTCGACTGTGGCCGGTTGTGTTGGCTGCTGTCGAATCAATTTTGGGGCATTGGGTTTGATAGGGGCCATGCTCGATGGCTTCTTCTCTCGCCCTGTGTCCATTTTAGCAGCGTTAGTGGAGGTGGGAGCTGATTTCTTCTTGAATTTGGCTACATTTTTCTTGTGTTTCTTAATCAAGAATTGTTCGCGCTCGGTGAGCGTTGAGGGGTCTCTCGCGCTCATCGTCTTGATGTATTGTATTGACTTCTTGTAGCCGTTCTTTGCTTTTTGGGCCGATGTTGTTGCCCTTCCTTCAGGTTTGCCTGTGGCCTTATGGTCGATCTTTTCTTCCAGCAGCTGAGCCTCAGTTTCAGAGTCCACTTGCATGGCATTGCTAACCTGTGATGAAGCCAAGGATTCATCGTCGGCTGCGGTACCAATTACTAGTCTCTGAAGGAGAGTCCCGGTGACGCTGTCATCTGGATCGATCACATCTGCGGCGTTGGCAACCTGAGCTGCTTGCCTCTTCAGAGGATGTATTTCGTTATTTCCTTTAGTTTCTTCTTTTTTTTTTGTTATTCATTTGGTTCTTTGAGATGTGTATTCCCACGAGTAGCACAGGAATGGGTGGTCGACCTGTACAGAGCACCGCAGTATACAGGCAAGGCTAGTTGATCCAGGAGGGTGCCTGGTATCCTATATACAGCGTTAGTGACTGGGCTATTATTTAAACTGGACTCCGAGGAGTGGTTGACTCTTGGCAAGGTACGGTTTACACCTTATTCAGCCCAGGGGAAGGGAGAGGAGTGGCGGGGATACACGGGGTAGGGAGAAGGAGGTGATGGCTGCAGCTTAGCCTCATGTTTCGTCATAGAGAGAGGAAAGACGCTCCTGGTAAACGCGATCGCTGGGCAACTCAGATTGGTCATGATCGAAGTTCATGGAACGGAGCTCATAGGTGGAGTCTCTGGCGAGTCAGAAGAACGCATTCGGGATGTTTTTCACCAGGCACTCGCCCATTCGCCGTCTTTTCTTCTGATCGACGACACTGAGCCAATTTCTAT
Organism: Merodon equestris; assembly: GCA_958301585.1. Taxonomy (NCBI): domain Eukaryota; kingdom Metazoa; phylum Arthropoda; class Insecta; order Diptera; family Syrphidae; genus Merodon; species Merodon equestris. The sequence goes on from OY284416.1 coordinate 114,972,369, forward strand.
GAACCGTGCCCTCGCACAACGTGACATGGAGCGGCGCATCGCAACATCAAGTGCCTGGACAACCTTAAAACAGACGATCACGGGCAGACTGTAACTTTTATTGGAACCACCTCACGACCGGAAGCCCTTAGGCGAGTGGGCAGATTTCATCATGAGATCGCAATTGGCATTCCAAACCGCAAGAACCGCCGCGAGATTTTGAATATCATCTGTGAAGGAGTGTTGGTTGATAAAAATACAGATTTTGACAAAATCGCTGAGCTTATACCGGGTTACGTGGGAGCCGACCTGTTGGCGCTGGTTTCTCGTGAAGAAGAAGTGTAAGTGATGAAGGTCCGGCCGAGGAGAGTGGCTCTCCAGATGAAAAACAAACATCCTTATCGTCGTCCGTTGAGGAGGGGAGGGAGTCGGTCAAATCAGCGTCCGGAGATGTATCAATGTCCTTGGATGCAGTCGTTAAGGAGGCGGAACCGCCAAAGGACTCCGAGGAAGATTCAATACCATCCACCACGATTCCATGCGCAAAGGAGTTTGATCAAGAAGATGAGAAATCTCCGGTCGAAGCTGAAATGCGAGCCAAGAACCTAATACATATGTACATCGAGCAAAAATTAAAATTCCCGAGAAACCCACATCCGCCGTCATCAATGACGAGCCTATTGACGTGGTCGAACTGTCGCAGGTCGAAGTACCGGCTTTGAAATCTCTGCCCGAACCGACGCTCTTTGAAATGATCAATATGCTCGACAACACATCCGCGGAGACAACGCGGTTCGAGAATTCTATTCTATATCACGATGAATGACTTTATCGAAGAAGTGAAGTCAGTGCTTCCAGCGCGCGAGAAACTCGGCTCCGTGTGTTATATTCTTCGACGAATTCGATTAACTTTGCCCTAAGCGATCGGACAATCATGACAGCGGGTCGGGAACACGAATTGTCAATCAGCTGCTCACCGAAATGGATGGCATTCAGGATAGAAAGGGCGTCTATATTTTGGCTGCTACCAATAGGCCCGATATCATTGATCCTGCAATCTTGCGTCCCGGTCGTTTGGACACAATCTTGTATGTTGGTTTACCGCAACGCCAGGATTGAGAAGACATCCTCAAAGCGCTCACAAAGAATCGCAAGAGACCTCTTTTGGAGGACAGTATTGACTTTAGCCAAGTAGCCGATAAGATAGAGGGCTACACTGGCGCCGATCTGGCCGGCCTCATCTGACAGGCGTCCATGGCCCTACGCGAATTGCTGAATAATGCTGACCTCAAATTGGATAATCTCTGCGTGAATGTGGTGCATTTCGATCAGGCCCTATCTCTCCTACGGCCGTCCGTCAACGCTCAGGATCGAAAGGTGTACGACAAACTCAAGGAGAAGTACGCGGCACCCAGGCTACCGGTTATGAGCGTGGCGATTAACCATCTCCTAGCCCAGGGCGCCGCATTTAAATCATTTCAAACCACCTTTAATTTTCTTCGTGTTCATGTTACAACCTACTGTGGGAGTAAAGTTTCATTGCGAAGAACCCCCGTTCATTATTCTTTTTTTTTTTTAAATTGTAAAAGAACCGAAAGACAGTGATGTGGAAAGAATATCTGTAACAACATAGCTCAATGAGAGATTCCTTCGTAAATATATTCTAAGTCTTCCCATGCTAAAATGGCAATACTAACCGAGCATTTAAGACTTTGACATATACCACAATTAATGCGCGAGTTATCAAAAATAGAACTCTGAAAAACCAAACATTAAAAAAGTCACCCTTGCCTCAGAAGGAATTAGGGGATTTCAACGATTACGGAAGTCAAGTACCTGGTAAGAGCTCTAGAACTGATCATACATGCAACCCTGCATACATATGAGAGGGCAGATGTCTTTCACGATGATTTCAAATAATTTATCCATAAAGAACTCGGTTCTTCCGTTGCTATAGGTCCCTTACCCTTAAATGAAGATCCATGAAAGTTTCAACACGAAGCCCTTTTTGGGGTTCGTTCTATTTTTACCCTATTCCTAACGGCCGATTTGGCAACCTCCCAATTAGCTCTTTTCTTCGAATTTCTTCGAACATTTACAATATCCTGTTAGAGTTTTAAAAACAGAAAGTTTTTCTTGAAAGAGGCAGCTCAAGAGCTCTTAATGAAATCTGTATAAACCGATGTTACTGTCAAAACTTTAAAAATATCATATTTTCCTTCTGTGTACACTTTTCAGCTGTTTTTAAGTTTGACGTTTACAGCGCTGTGCCATGTACTTTTTCGAAATAAAAAAATGTATTCAAAATTGAAATTGTATTCGAACAAACTTAATCTCCGAACATCATAGTGACGTAATGAGCACGCCTACATTCCTTATAGAACATAACCTCCCGACAAAAGAGAAAACCTCATCGAACTGTCAAATGCATGACCGAAAAAATGAAATTTTTGTTTTTCTCTTCGTGACGACGGTGGTGCGACTCGAAAGCAATTAGTCGAAAAAAGGAAAAAAACAACTCGGTCACCACTGGTCTTGTTTTTCACTGTGCCTACTGTTAACGCTTTGAATTTACGGTCAAACAAGGTAGAATAGTTGTGTTTTAATTGTTTCAAGAACGTTCTGTATCGAAATTTGTTCATGTGTACCTGAGTCGTAGCACACAGTGTGCGATCGAAGTTCAACGACAACGGCGAGAGGACATAAATAGCAATGAGTGACAACGTAGGAAATTTTCGAAGTGCTGTCCTCAACGAACCTATGATTTCGAGTGGCACCGCTCCGGGTGTAGTGCGTACACCACTGGCGATGGGTTCGCAACTGCCACCGAGTCTTCCGCCGTTACCGCCACCGGTGGGAATGGGCGTTGGAAGCAGTGCACTGGGGCAAAGTGCAGCGTTTGGATATAATTCGAATCCTTACATGAGTGGTATGGGCTATGGAGGAGGCTATGGCGGTGGTTTTGGGTTCGGTGGTAGTGGATTTGGCACCGGATTCGGGAGTGGATATGGTGGAGGGTACGGGGGATATGGATCGTCGTTCGGGAGATTCGGGTTAAATCCGGCCGATCCGGAGCAGCGATTCATTCAGCTGGCAGAGAATAGTTCCCGAGGAGCGTTTCAAAGCATCGAGTCGGTGGTCGGGGCTATTGGTAACATAGCATCTATGCTGGACTCGACGTTTTTCGCGTTGACGAGCTCATTCCGAGCGGTCCTTGGTGTAGCAGCGAATTTCGGACGGCTACGAACTGTATTTGCTCAGTTCTGGCACACATTTGCCGTCTTCCGTGGCCTGAATTGGATTTACAGAAAGTAAGGTTACCCGATCGTGAATAAGGGGTTTTGAAAAATAACAAGATTTTCCATTGCAGGATGCTGTATTGGCTGCGGATATCAAATATCGACCCATCGTCGGTTGCTTTTAGGGAAGCATTCGCGGCTGCCGTAGCAGCGCAGTCGGGTACTCCCGGCCCAGCTTTGCCAAAGAAGGGTCCATCGCCGTGGCCGGTGGTGGCGTTCATTAGTTTCATATTCACAGCTCCGTATCTGATCATGAAGCTAGTTGGAACGGTTACCGAAACCGCTCTCGAAGAAAGTAAGTACATGAAAGCGCTATCTTATCGCGAACTTTGGATTTACTTATTTGCGAGTAATGTGCTCACGAGATAATCTGCGATTGTTGAGATAACGTTATGGATGTGAGCGTGGATGACCTAAATAGAACAAATAATCTTGGTATCATACGTTCTCGCATTTACTTGATTGTTTGCCTTCTATTTGCAGCTCGAAATCCCGCGAAATGGATAAATCCCATCGAGACTACAGCGTCTTATGATTTCCAGGCCAGAAATCCATCTGAACTTTCATTCCAAGCCGGCCAACGTGTCGTGGTCGCACCCAAAGAGATTCAAAATACCCATCACCTCCTAAACACCGGCTGGGGACTGGCAACTATCGATGGAAATGCATCAGGACTAGTACCAATCACATACCTCAAGTCTCCTTCACAGCTGCGACAACAGGTGGCGAGTCCAATCAAAACCGAAAACCCTTCGACACTGATGGAACAACCACAACCTCAGTTGCCGGGCTTGGGAGTGAGTGATTTTACTATAGCTCCCCAGCCGATCGGTGGTGGAAGTGACTTTACCAATAGAACGATTCCAATTTCGACTGAGAATACCGTAGGAGAGATGCCAACCCAAGAGCTTTAGATTTATTCCGACTGGCCGGGTGTAATATTCCGTTTGTTTTTACCATATTTTAATTTTCAATTGTGAATTGATAGTTTCGTGTAAGATGTTCTAACATCGGGGATTCAGATTCGACTTAATAAAGTTGCAGTTTAGGAAAAGTTTTTCTATTTTTTTCCTCACCTCGATTTTTAACGCCAATTATAGCAAAACAGAGTTTCTTTGGACCCATTCAGTAACAATAACCCAACTGAACGCACGCTAGTGTGTGACAGCACTCAGGTTTGACATTTCATCTGTCTTTTAATATTCTGCGGTGACGTCTTCCGCGTGTTTTGATTTACTATTCCAAGCGAAATTCGAATTAAAACACGGAATAAAGGTCTACAATTAACAAAATGGTACGAAAATATTCAGAAAATCCTTCTACGTAGCTCTACAAATCGAACTTTCTTTTAGGGCAAAGGAAAGAAGTCATTTATCGACCGAAAGAAGTCGGTCACTTTTCATCTGGTCCACAGAAGTCAACACGATCCACTTGTTACCGATGAAAGAGCACCGCAACGTGTACTGGTGGAAGCGTCCACATCAAAAAAACCCGAAGTCGATCCAACCAAACGTCGCGAGGAGCAGAAAAAGTATGGAATTTTGTTCGACGATGATTATGATTACCTGCAGCATTTGAAGAACCCGGGTAAGGACATCGTTTGGGAGTATGTCGAGAACCCGAATCAGGCGAGAAAAAACAAAGACACAGAGCCAAAACTACAATTGCCCAGCTCCGTGTTCGCCAGTGAGTTCGAAGAGGAGGAAGGCATGTTAAACAAAGCCGCACCGAGACCCGGTCCACGTCCCGACTTGGATCCCGATGTACTTGCGGCGTTGGACGGTGAATTTGACTTTGATAAGGAGGAAAATCAAATGGAAGATGATTTCGTAGCGAAGGCAATGGGTGATGAGGACGACGATGATGAGTTCGATGAGAATGATGAAACCGACTACGACGACTATGAAGACGACCAGTCGATGGACTCAAACTTCAGCGGTAGCAGCCAGGAACGTGAGGAAAGCAGAGATAAAATCTGTCCTCTTGAGAAAGATTGGTTCGATCGGGAAGAAACGAAATCTCGCTTCACAGAATACTCACTCTCCAGCAGCGTTATGCACCGCAACGAACAGTTGACCTTACTCGATGACCGATTTGATAAATTTTACGCCAGCTATGGTGATCCAGAGATGGGCCCACTCGACATGGAAGAAATCGAAGGTACCTGGGGGCAAAAGCATCCTTACGTCCTTGGCTGTTACCAGTTATTCAAGAAATCGAAAACAGTCGAAGACTACAACAAAGAATGGGACAAGGAGCGCTTGGAAAAGTACAGAACCGTAGTCGACGACAACGACGACGACGAGATGGTCGAAATGGAAGTCGAAGATCCGAAAGAAAAGAAATGGGACTGCGAGAGTATCCTGTCCACGTATTCAAACATCTACAATCACCCGAAGCTCATCGACGAGCCAAAGAAACAGAAGAAAATCGAAATCGATCCAAAGACTGGACTGCCGAAGAACGTGCTACGCGGCAATGACGACGACAAGTTGACCGCTAAGGCGCTAGCTAAACTGGAGAATAATGCCCAAAGCAGTGGTCCAAAATCTCTCTGTGATAAGTCAGTCCTATCGACCTTAAGTGTTCTATCGATACGTCCCAAAGACGAAACTCCCGAAGAGAAACGTGAACGAAAAAAACTGCTGAAGGAGTACAGAAACGAGAGGCGAATAGAAAGAAAGGCCAACACCGAGGCGTTCAAGGAAGAGAAGAAGAGGCAGACCCACATCAAGATAAACAATCAAACCAACCCCCAGGGAAACAGGATTTTGTAAATCAGGTTCTTCAAGTGCTGTTTGTAGATTTTAGAAAGTCGCTCCAATAAAGTGGATAACCAAAATGGAAATTTGGTTGTTACTATCTCTGCATGCGATTTTGATCTTAGAAGCAATAGTTCAAACGCTCTGACAAGTTTGCTTACATTTTTATGCAGACAAGGAACATACCTCTAACCAGGTAGTCAATATTTTTTGCCACTATTTGGGTCATTGTAATGCATAAATCCTATGTTGGGCAAGGGCTTTCAGGGTGAAGTCTTTGAATCTGCTCATGAGAAAATTATAGATGAGCGGCTCATCGATGAAAAGATCATAGATGAGCGGCTCATCGATGAGAAGATCATAGATGAGCGGCTCATCGATGAAAAGATCATAGATGAGCGGCTCATCGATGAAAAGATCATAGATGAGCGGCTCATCGATGAAAAGACCATAGATGAGAACATCATAGAAAGAGGAGCTCATCGATGAGAAGATCATAGATGAGGGGCTCATCGATGGAAAGATTATGAGGGGCTCATCGATGGAAAGATTATAGATGAGGGGCTCATCGATGGAAAGATTATAGATGAGGGATCATCGATGAAAAGATCATAGATGAGGGGCTCATCGATGAGAAAATCATTGATGAGGGGCTCATCGATGGAAAGATTAAAAAGGAGGGGCTCATCAATAAGAAGGTCAGATGAGGCGCTCATAAATGGGAAGATCATAGATGTGGTGCTCATCGATGAGAAAATCATAGATGAGGGGCTCATCGATGGAAAGATTATGGATGAGGGGCTCATCAATGGAAAGATTATAGATGAGGGGCTCAGCAATCAGAAGGTCAGATGAGGCGCTCATAAATGGGAAGATCATAGATGTGCGGCTTATCGATGAGAAGATCATAGATGAGGGGCTCATCGATGGAAAGATTATAGATGAGAGGCTCATCGATGAGAAAGTCATAGAAAGGGAGCTCATCGATGAAAAGATCATATATGAGCGGCTCGTCGATGAGGAGATTATAAATGAGCGGCTCGTCGATGAGGAGATCATAAATGAGCGGCTCATCGATGAAAAGATCATAGATGAGCGGCTTATCGATGAGAAGATCATAGATGAGCGGCTCATCGATGAAAAGATCATATATGAGCGGCTCGTCGATGAGGAGATCATAAATGAGCGGCTCATCGATGAAAAGATCATAGATGAGCGGCTCATCGATGGAAAGATTATAGATGAGGGGCTCATCAATCAGAAGGTCAGATGAGGGCCTCAATAATGAGAAGATCATAGAATAGCGGCTCATCGACGAAAAGATCATAAATGAGCGGCTCATCGATGAAAAGATCATAGATGAGCGGCCCATCGATGAAAAGATCATAGATGAGGGGCTCATCGATGAGAAAATCATTGATGAGGGGCTCATCGATGGAAAGATTAAAAAGGAGGGGCTCATCAATAAGAAGGTCAGATGAGGCGCTCATAAATGGGAAGATCATAGATGTGGGGCTTATCGATGAGAAGATCATAGATGAGAACATCATAGAAAGAGGAGCTCATCGATGAGAAGATCATAGATGAGGGGCTCATCGATGGAAAGATTATGGATGAACGGCTTATCGATGAGAAAATCACAGATGAGTGGCTCAGCAATCAGAAGGTCAGATGAGGCGCTCATAAATGGGAAGATCATAGATGTGGGGCTTATCGATGAGGAGATCATAGATGAGGGGCTCATCGATGAAAAGATCATAGATGAGCGGCTCATCGATGAAAAGATCATAGATGAGCGGCTCATCGATGAAAAGATCATAGATGAGCGGCTCATCGATGAAAAGATCATAGATAAGCGGCTCATCGATGGAAAGATTATGGATGAGGGGCTCATCGATGGAAAGATTAAAAAGGAGGGGCTCATCAATAAGAAGGTCAGATGAGGCGCTCATAAATGGGAAGATCATAGATGTGGGGCTTATCGATGAGAAGATCATAGATGAGAACATCATAGAAAGAGGAGCTCATCGATGAGAAGATCATAGATGAGGGGCTCATCGATGGAAAGATTATGGATGAGGGGCTCATCGATGGAAAGATTATAGATGAGGGGCTCATCAATCAGAAGGTCAGATGAGGCGCTCATAAATGGGAAGATCATAGATGTGGTGCTTATCGATGAGAAGATCATAGATGAGAACATCATAGAAAGAGGAGCTCATCGATGAGAAGATCATAGATGAGGGGCTCATCGATGGAAAGATTATGGATGAGGGGCTCATCGATGGAAAGATTATAGATGAGGGGCTCATCAATCAGAAGGTCAGATGAGGCGCTCATAAATGGGAAGATCATAGATGTGGTGCTTATCGATGAGAAGATCATAGATGAGAACATCATAGAAAGAGGAGCTCATCGATGAGAAGATCATAGATGAGGGGCTCATCGATGGAAAGATTATGGATGAGGGGCTCATCGATGGAAAGATTATAGATGAGGGGCTCATCAATCAGAAGGTCAGATGAGGGGCTCATAAATGGGAAGATCATAGATGTGGTGCTCATCGATGAGAAAATCATTGATGAGGGGCTCATCGATGGAAAGATTATAGATGAGGGGCTCATCAATCAGAAGGTCAGATGAGGGGCTCATAAATGGGAAGATCATAGATGTGGTGCTCATCGATGAGAAAATCATTGATGAGGGGCTCATCGATGGAAAGATTAAAAAGGAGGGGCTCATCAATAAGAAGGTCAGATGAGTGCCTCAATAATGAGAAGATCATATATGAACGGCTTATCGATGAGAAAATCACAGATGAGTGGCTCAGCAATCAGAAGGTCAGATGAGGCGCTCATAAATGGGAAGATCATAGATGTGGGGCTTATCGATGAGGAGATCATAGATGAGGGGCTCATCGATGAAAAGATCATAGATGAGCGGCTCATCGATGAAAAGATCATAGATGAGCGGCTCATCGATGAAAAGATCATAGATGAGCGGCTCATCGATGAAAAGATCATAGATGAGCGGCTCATCGATGAAAAGATCATAGATGAGCGGCTCATCGATGAAAAGATCATAGATGAGCGGCTCATCGATGAAAAGATCATAGATGAGCGGCTCATCGATGAAAAGATCATAGATGAGCGGCTCATCGATGAAAAGATCATAGATGAGCGGCTCATCGATGAAAAGATCATAGATAAGCGGCTCATCGATGGAAAGATTATGGATGAGGGGCTCATCGATGGAAAGATTAAAAAGGAGGGGCTCATCAATAAGAAGGTCAGATGAGGCGCTCATAAATGGGAAGATCATAGATGTGGGGCTTATCGATGAGAAGATCATAGATGAGAACATCATAGAAAGAGGAGCTCATCGATGAGAAGATCATAGATGAGGGGCTCATCGATGGAAAGATTATGGATGAGGGGCTCATCAATCAGAAGGTCAGATGAGGCGCTCATAAATGGGAAGATCATAGATGTGGTGCTCATCGATGAGAAGATCATAGATGAGGGGCTCATAATCAAACAAAATTTTCTAATTGTGTAACTTATCTTAATGTGTTGTTAGGTATCAAGCAAGCAACATATCGACACATTGTTGAGCGCCATTCTATTAGAAAAGCACCTGTTTGGTCGAACAAAATTCAGATGGTTGACTATATCGCAGAGCATTTTTGGTGGAGGTGATTGAAAAATAGTGTTCAGGCGTTTGAAGTATACATATTTTCAAGTTGATCATCAAAATTGGTTGACATCTGGCTCTAGACAGCTGGGTCGCATCGGTGCCTAGTGTACTCGGATTTTCGAAGGAATTGTTAACGACATATTTAAATTTAAATTTTTATTTTATTTTTATAAATAACATTGGAATACATTTCTCTTTGGTTTACATCTACAAACACACTAATAAATTTGATCAGTGATACTTCCTTTGGATCGTTTTCTAACTGCTCTTCAGTTTCCTATAAAAGAGATCAACTCGGTTAGCTCCCAATCTTAAAAGGTAATATTTGACATCCAGTATTAGTCACTCCCACAGGACTGTTTAACGCATTTAAAGACAAACACCACAAAATACAATTTATATTCAAAAAATATTTATTTTTTCAAAAAACGCCTAACCTATACGTTATAATCCAGGGGATTTGTTTTCCTATAATGGTTGAGAACATCTCCGTCATTTAGTCTAGGGCATACAATAAGTCGCATTCTCATCGTGCGTGGGTAAAGGGACACAAAATATTTATCTCTTTTCAATTCCTTATCTATAAACTACAATATATAATTTAGGGCAATACGTATTCATAAATCTATCTAAATGGAACTTAACTAAATCTATTTGTAAACGTCTGCCTGTCACGGTACGTTTTGGTTTCATTTTTGTTTTCTCGATAGTCGACTTGATTGTCTTTCTCTAAGTTAAGTAAGTCATAGTCGATAAATGTTTATTATCTTTGCTTTAATTCAATCAAGGGCCATCGGCAGGGAGGATTAATATGGCCTCAATTTTACTAGTCCTCCTTCGCTACTTTCATGCTCGTTTACAATACATTTTGCTCTTTTTCAAACCCTAATACTGCGATAATATATTTTAGTAGTTAAATTACTTAAGCTAGTACCATGTACAAGGTTTCCTTTTTCATTTTCCTACATTTTTCAACAATTAACAAAGCAAAAAAAAAAAGAAGAAAATTCCTATACGAAATGAACGGACAATTTACAGCTTTAACAATAACACAACATGCTTGTTTCTTTGTTTACATTTTCTCTGGTTTTTTTGGACAAGAACGAGGAAGGATACGTGGGGAGAGGCGGGTTGGAAGTCACAAATGTCTATATCGGCGGGGCACACGTGTTTAGTAATCTGAAAATAAAATAAAGAAAATTAAGTTTCTGGCTTGGATGGAAGGCGGCTTTAGGGTACTTACCTCACCATAGGAATCGTCCGATTGTCGTCACAATGAGTGCCAATGCGGCAGCAGCTATTACACTTATGACTGTTTTCGTACTGGCTTTTCCTATAAAGCAAAATTAAAAGAAAGATTCTGTCAAAAGTGGCTCATAAACTAGGGGCTAGCGTGAGCTATAGCAATTGTTAGTGGCGATGGAAAGTAGAATAATTAGACAAACTCAAGAATCACAAATAACAAGACTAAAAATGGATTATCCAACCTACTTCAGATTTTTACTTTAAGCCCTCTAGCTAAATATTTGATTCAATAAATTACCTCTTAGTCATTGCCAGTAATTAGTAAGTTCCTAGGCCGCTCATTTTTACAGGGTATTAGAGGATAATGGTACCTACCGCATAACAGGGATTGCGCGATCATGGTCATAATCTCACAAACTCTCCCACCATAATGATAAGAGTTAAGAACACGGAGCTTTAGCTTTGAAAAATATGGAACAGAGGTCTCTTTTTGCAGTCCATCTCAAGTGTCTTCTTTATGATCGGTTAACTAATATCGATGATAAAATCGCTTGCGCTGTTTATGTTCGAATAAAATTGATACTATTCCTTCAAAGACTAGAACTTCCAAAGTGTGGCCAAACGCCTCATACAAACGTGATCGTAAAAGCTTAATTTTCTTGAATATGCGAACTCCTTAGTGCTCCAAAGCCTTTCTAACACTCTATTTGACACGAAATTCTCACAGAATTTCCTGGCATATCCTTCTAAAACTCACTTTATCCTGATCTACAAGCCATCATCTAACGTTCTTCTGTCAGTAGCAAAGGAATTTTTTTATTTGATTTATAATTCGCAGTAAAAGTGTTTTTTTTGAAGTAGCATAGTATTTATGCGAGTAAAAAATGGAGCCCGAGCTGACACCAATGCTGGGCTGATTCTTCGAAGCGGCGTCGAAAGAATTTCTAGAAAGGAGTCAAAGACGTCGTACACGGTTCGAGTATTGGGTGAGCACCTTATGGAATTCGGGGTACGGCAACATATCTCAAGCTTCAACTGGTACGGAGCAGCACCTTTCTTGGTTCTTGGGACAAAACAGAATCTTGATTCCAAGGAAAACTTGAAAAAAATCGTTTTGGGTAGGGCCGACCAACAGTCATGAAAACTTTAAAAAGGAAATGCGTTTCGGGTCTAACATTTAAGTTACTTAACAGGCCGAGGAAATGTTTCCTGAGGCAGGTTTAGGTAAAAAGTCTTCCGCAAGGGAGCGAACATAAGCTTAATATGCGTTGGTCAACTCAAAGACGACGTCCTAGATAGGACATAAGCTTTGGGTAAGGTTGGGTAAAAATAACTTCTTTGAATGAGTACCACGTCACACAACGGATCTAGACTAGTAGACTTGTGACGGGGCATAGCCAACGCACGATCGACGGTCATAGGCAAAATGTTGCTGTGAGGCAGAACGAACCATTCATACTGATAGAAGAAGAAAAATAATTTCATTCACCCACCTAGACAAGGCTAATATAGCGATACCGAAAGTGAAGTCTAGTAAAGCCGCTGTTTAAAGCATATGGAGATGAGTTGCTTGGACCAATTTAACTACGGAAGGAAACCATGCCCGACGGAAACCTGAAAGCGCTGGATAGGCTCCGATCTATGCGATTTTAGGCCAGGGCGTTCCATGATTGAATAAATATTTAAACCTCGGCAGATCCTGGAGAAAGTTAAATAATTTCGAGTCGACTCACGCTAGACGCCTATAAAGAAAATCCTTGACATCCCTGCCTTGTCAGACTGCCAGTTCATGAATTATGAATTATAATTCACTGGTCAATACAAGAGGCACGATCAGTTCAATTGTTTAGGGGAATACAGCGGGACACCAATGAAGCTTTTGAGAGCATTAAGCAGCTAAAGTGGTTTTGGGTTGAGGGTAAATTGTGGCAAAAGCTGTCATCAAAGAAAGACCCTCAACACAAATTTCCTAAAAAGAATGGCGCGTTTGGCAGCTGTTACTAAGATTTCTTTTACTTTGGTTCACTAGTGACAAGCGGCAACGATTCGGACTCAGAATAACTATGGCTAAACTCTGCCTTACCAAGGTAAAGTTTTACATAAACCGTCCATTTACAGAACCGAAAGCGGATCAAAAGCAGTTCAAAATTCTGCGTGCAATCTTCTTAACGGGGAGTGGAGCGACGTTGGCTAAATAGACCTTTTCAGACCCAAATGCTAAGATGGCTGAATCATATAATTTAATTTTAATTTTCGAGGGGGCAAACATCCCCATTTATTGGGCTTAATTCAAGCTATCTTAATCTAATCTTAATCTAATCTAACTTATTAGTTAGGGAGAACGGGAGAGAGAGGAGGGCAGTTAAAAAGGCGGATTTTTAGGCATGGAGTACTGAGATTGAAATCGAAGTAAGGATTCGAATTAACACTTCCCAGCATACGAGAAATGGGTTCATTGGAGCCATAGGCAGTTCGGGGGGTGGGTAGATAGAAGAGACGGGGATTAGAGACGGGGGTTAGTGTTGATAGAGCCAGAGTTGTAAAGGGTCGCGCAGTCAATGGTACCTGAAAGGAGTCGATGGATGAAAAGAAAGTCAGATACAATTCTTCTTTCTTCCAACGTGTTCATGTTGATTAGTTTAAGGCGGTCTTGTTAAGGTGGTAAAATCAAAGGATTGCACCAGGGAAGACCTCGCAGAGCAAAACGTAGGAACCGACGTTGGATGCTCTCGATTCTAGAAATATGGGTTTGTTGGTAAGGAGACCACACTTGGGAGGCGTATTCAAGAAGGGGCCGGACAAAGGTTATGTAAAGAGATCGGGTAACGTAGGGGTACGAGATTTCTTTAAACCATCGCTTCACGAAACCGAGTGCAGAATTAGCTTTAAGGATTATCTCATCGATGTGTGAGCGAAAATTTAGCTCCTGGTCACATAATATGCCAAGATCGCGAATGACCTGAACAGATGGGTTGATTATTGAGGAATTAAAGACGAGGTAAAGGGTAATTGATCGGCATTTGGAAATGTTCAGCTCCAAGCTGATGGAGATGGAAAAACTATTGAGATCAGATTGAATAAGGGAAGAGTCATGACTGGAGGAAATGGTCTTGAAGAACTTGGTGTCGTCGGCATACAATGAGATGAGGGAATGTTTGATCACCATTTCAATATCGTTTATGGTAAGAACGAAAAGAAGTGGACCTATGTGGCTGCCTTGAGGGACGCCGGAGGAAGCTAAAAAAGGGTTAGAGAAGGCAGATCTAAAACGAACACTGTAATAGCGATTTTCCAGGTAAGAAGGTATTCATTGATTAGGTGAAATTTTGCTTTGTGGAAATCGTAAGAGGCCAGAACTGTAGGCGGTTTGTTCTGTAATGGAGAATGGTGAAAGAAGGAAAGAGGAGGGGAGGATGGAAATTATCGATGGTTGAAAGGAAAAGGGGACAAAGTGAAACAGAAGAGTTGAGGGGATCGGTTATGAATATGAGGTCTAGTTGTCTGCCCTTGTAGTTTAAGACGCCACTAACTTGGCTAAAGTTTGAATTTGTAAGGCAATCCAAGAAGACACATTCTTTGCCAGTAGTGGGATTGGTGGCAATACAAAACGATTGATCGTCTGATTGGGTTCATTTAAGATAAGGAACGTTGAAGTCCCCGAAAAGAAGGATTTCATACTTAGGGTCTCTTAAATCGGTCAATAATTGTGCTAATGGCGAGTTGATAGGATTCAATAGTTTGTGAGGGCAAGATGTAGAGCCAACGGACACCATAACCAGGCCCAAAAAGCCATGGATTTCAATTCTAGGAACGACGCTGAAGATGAAGACCACATCTATGGTGGCGCACACTGTGGAAAAAGGCCTCATCGGGTCGATTGGAAGGGTTGTTTGGGGCTCATATGCAGCTCAATCTCTAGCGCCATTTAAGTAAAGGTTTGGGAGTGTTATGTATAATCATTCCCAGGAAGGCCGGTTTTCCACAGATCGAGCTTCAAAAGTGCTCGGGGGATTGGAAGAAAATTCCAAAATCAAAAAATACTAGGGCCGAGCTGTCGAGGTCGATGTTAATATTAAATTCATGGAAAATAATAACATTTTCTTGGGAGTTACTAGGGGCAACATGAAGGCAGATTTCAGACGTCTACATTTGGCCTTTGAAGGCAATAGAAGCCTACCTCATATAAGGTCAAAGAGGGGGTCTTTTTTATCTCGATCGTGTCTTATGACAAAGATCTTTAAATGCTTTAAAGGTTTTGGTAGGGCAGTATGGCAAAGTTGGTATTTACTGTATTCCTGGTTTAAGAGAGTTTCTCCAAACTTCCTTTGGAAAAGGTATCATATAGAGAAGCATTTTTTATTCCTGAATTTTGGTCGAAAGAACAAGGCATAATGGAAAAACCTATGAAAAAGACACAAGAACTCGGAGGGCCTCTAGGTATTCCTTATAAAAACACATCCCTTTCGCCTGAAGTAGCCTAGCGGTAATCTGTAAAGTATAAGTGCAATCTGAAAGCGGATGAGATACATAAATATGAAAGAAATAACATGAAACAATGAAAACATAAAATATCGTACGCACAAACACTTACGTGGAAAAGTTTTACGTCAGCTGTCGGTGAAATTATATGAACAATGAATGCCAACACCACTGGACATTTGAACATTAAACATTTATCTTGTATCTTGGTGGTTTTTATTTTTTGAATTTTTTATAGGGATAGTTGAGAGAAGAGAAAAGTATTAATCATTTCAGTGCTCATTAGAATCAAATTTTTGGTGATCAGCTATGCCCCGAAGGGAGCAACGAAAATCGTACAGTTCGGTGTCGTGTGGGCTACAACTGTTTTTTTATTTTTAAAGTGTTTTCTTTTTATTTTTTTAGCATGAAAATATGGTTGATAAAACAGTTGTTGTCATTCGTTTTCCTTAAGTTTCTAATTAATTATCACATTTTCCATAAATATTTTTTTTTGATTTTTAAATTATTCGAGTGGTGTTTTAAAAAAGGGAAAAATTCGTGAGGTGCACTGTGTTTTTTGTTTTGATGTTTTTTGTTGCACGTTGGACGTAGGACAAAACACATTTAAGAAAAAGACGTCAGCCAAATCGTTTATGTTTTTTGTGATTGATAATTTTTTTAGAGTGGGATGGTATTGTTTTGTTCACCTGATGATGGGTGCACTGGTCGGACTTCATCACCGTATTTGGTGAGTAATTCAATGATGACACCGTTGGTCCAGCCGAATCCCTTTTGAATCTCGTATTCGCCGCCACCTCCGTGACCTCCGAATACCTCAGCGTTGTACTAAAATAAGAAAAAATAGATATTTATACGTCAAGAGCTAAGGCCTTGTAACTCACCTTTTCGAACATTGTTTGTGAGTCCCGGTAAGCTTCGAAATTCGATTGTACCCATCGGTGTCCCCAGGATTTTGATAGATTCCTAGCCTCCTCAGTTCGAAGATTGTCCAAGCCTTCGATCAACATATACTGCATTGGTGGCCAAACGTTGGGGAAGTCCCATTGTTCGCCAGTTTGTTGAAGAGTGTTTGGTACACCGCCGGGGTATTTATCAAGACCCATCTTTTCGATGTACTTTAGGGCAGATTTTGAGATTTTTTCAGTGTCGACGGCTTTGAATGCTTTCGTCCATAGTGGCGCGAGGTTTGTGGGTGTGAAGTAGTCTCGAGGTTTGTTGTTAATCATATCATAGTCCAACCAAACGCCCGCTTCTTCATTCCAGAGTACAGCTTGAATAGCCTAAACCAACATTTCACAAAACCTTTCTCAAAATGATTAATGACCAGTTGTCTTACCTCTAAGATTTGTTGAGCCTTTGTCTCATATTCAGTTGTTTTCGCAATATTATTGCCCATCAGATAGAATTCAGCGATGATTTTCGCGTTCCAATATAGAATCGCGTTCAGTTCGACCGGAATAATGGACCGGCACTTCAGATTAGTCAGATTACCTTCGTTTGTGCCTTTGTCATTGATAAACCAACGGCTGCTAAAGTCCATACCAGATTCAGCAGCTGCTTTCAGTTCCGAAAAGTGTTCCTCCTTTTCAGCATCGGTCTCAAATATCGTCGATGTAATGACATCCTCCCTGTATGATTCGGGCCTTGGACCAGTTGATTTGTCTCCATAAGCGGCCAAATTGTATCCTTTCGCATTGACTGTATGATTGTTCATCCAGAATTCAAACTCATGCTCGAGAATTTCCACAGCCTCTAAGGCAAATTTCTCGTCTTTGGTAAAGTCCACGTATGACTTGATCATGGCAGCCAAAAGTGGTGGCTGAGATCGTTTGGAATAGTATATACGACCACCGTTTGGAATGAAACCGAATCGTTGAATGATGGATAGGAAATTCGAGAGCATTCCACGTGCAGTCTTGTACATCTCGGAGTAGAGAAGTCCGCGGATGATCCAATAAGAATCCCAGTAGTAGAATTCGATGAAACGTCCACCGGGTACGATAACCGGATTATCCACTGGTATGATCGAGTAATAGTTTGAGTTTTTGTATACATCGTCGATCATTTTGCGGCCGAGAATCTTCCAGATTCCATTCAAATCACTGGCCCACTGCTTTAGGTCGGGATCTCGAATGAGGTCCAGGAAACGTGGTTTCTCTTTCCAATCATCTGGAATCCAGCCAACGAACTCCTTACCCAAGTCATCAAAGTGGTCCTAAATACAAAAGAGAACAGCCCAAGTCTTAGCAAGGGAGGGAATAGAGGGGAAAGTAGATCACTTACATTGACGAATCCTTCGATTTCCTCCCGGTTTGGATTGTTGTTTTTGCTTTGCATAAATTCATTGAATTTCTGATTGGTTTCTTCCGGTGAGAATTTCAGTTTCATGTCAACGAACGTTTTGGAGTCCTTGAATAACGCCTCCATTTGAACTGTCTTGAGGAGCTCGCCATGACAGTACACTTCACTGAAACGATAAAAGGATTGAAGTATTAGGTGGAGGAGTCCAAGCATCTTATCAAGCAGTTTTGTCAAGCAATTTTCAATCAATTGTGTTTCAAAAAAAATATTTCTATCTCGATGGTTGCTCGATGGTTGCCGGGCTAAGTTGCATTCGTTTGGAATTCATTTTTATTGCCTAGGCGACTAGATGAGGTTTGGTAAGTGCTGATGACTGACTGATGGTAACAAGGTGTTTTTGTGGACAGTAAAGATACATATAAGGGAAAAGATGAGAGGAATGGTCAGGGAATCGACCTCAAACTTCTGTAAGACATAAAATCAAGGTAAAGGTCTTTACATGAAGTATGGGATTGTTGAGAAGAATCACTTGACATCGGTCTTTATGATGTTATTGTCTTATTCCTTGTAACGCCAGAGCTGTGTGTGTGCATTTCTAATATAACACCTAATGACATGGAAACAAAAGAGTTGCTGTGAACTACAACCAACACAAATTCAGTTGAATCTCACAAATCTTATCTAGGACAACCACCCCCGGAGAGTAGTCAACGAACATCTTCGACGCAAACCATCTGCACCCCATCCAGGTTGTGTGACAAACACCATAAGAGCGTACGCTCTTGAACCAGCACGAATTATACAATTAAAAAAAAAGAGCGTTAATAAACTTCAACACCAAAATCATTATTTTTGAAGCCTGGACACCGATTTTCCGACAACGATTTTTTATATCACATTCAAGTAACTGAAGGCGTTGATATTTAATTGGCTCATTCTATTAAACTTTTTCATATAAAATGTTGCTACTCGTAAGATCGATTATAGTGTTATTTAAACTTGTTTTTTCCCTTAAACTGGTGTCCGAGACAGACCCTTTCGTGTATAAAATATCCATGGGCAAGACTAAAGCTATTTAGTCTACTTTGTTGTTAATGTTACATGTGACACGACAACAGGCAGTGAACGTAGGCACTATCAGCTGATTGCTCGATTGGCTATTTTGTTGTTAATGTTACATGTGACACGGCAACAGGCAGTTAACGTATAGTGCCTACGTTAACAACTATAACTTCAGTTTCAACTACCTTGGACGCATTTTAACTACTGTCGTATTACAAGCTTTACGTAATCTATAGAGATTTGAAAAGGCCTCCAGGTTTGCCGCTCTATCTACCTACGTCTCTATAGGTAAATCCCTTTGTTTTCCAGTACACTGGTTTACATTTTCTTCACTACACTAGGTAGCCATGAAGAAAATGCTGCTTTACCTAGCTTGTACTTGGTTTTTCAGGCAGAACGTCTATATCTAATTTTCGATTTCGCTAAACGCTTTTATAATGATGACTACTAGTTTAGACACTTGAAGAATATACGAGTACTTAAAAGATCCGTGGAGTTCTAACTTAAATAAAATTTTCTACGTCTCAAAAGTCCATCTTGGATGATCAATAATATTTTAGAGTTAATGGACGATAGAAACTTCACCTAGATTCCCCAGATCGTTAGAAGTGATATTAACTGATTAGGTAGTATAATATTGATTATCAACTACGAAATAAGGTGGTCCGTGAGGCTTGAGTGGCACAAAGAACATGCCCATTTGCTACACATAAATACCTCTTGAGAAACCAGTGACAGATAGGAGTTGGTAAACAAGGCCACCTAATATATTGCTATATCCTAGCTAGGGGTCAAACTGTTCATTAAGGAGGATACAAGAGTAGAGGCGTTGTTGTCGATAAGGTCAAATCCAACTAGGTTGGGTAGGATAAACCCTAAATTTGTCAAACTGCCAACCCTTCTACTTTAAGTAGTACAACTGACATACTCACAAACTATTGTAGCTACCTCTATATAGCCTGACGAATTGGAAAAAAACCAAGATCGTGCAAGTATCCAAAAAGTCCATAAGAAGCTCATGAGAGGAACATAAACTAGGCTAAAATCAGTCAGGTTCTCAAAAAAAACCGAAGCTTCAAAAGGGGTCTTTTACTTACTGCTGATGTGATAAGAAATAGTCTTAATAACAAAGATCTCGAAGTCATTGTAGATCCAGAATTTGAAATGTAACTGATGAGAACTAGTGTACCACAAGGGTCAATTCTTGGGACCCTGTTCTTCTTCAATGAACAGTGTGTGTTTCGAATATAGGGAAAAGTTCTGAAGATCTATTGAGTTACACGAGAAAATGAAATCCAAAAGCTGAAAATTACTTTTATTTTGGGAAAACGTTTTGTATGTTGCAAATTAGGATTACATCAGAGAATTCGTAGGATCTTAGTTAAAATACCTAGCTACGTACATAGAAGTGGTAATTTTCAGAATTTTAGAGCAAATTTTGCAAGTGTAACAGAATTGCTTCAGAAATTGTGGGTAATGTACGTGATTGCAACTGTAGATCTTTCAAGCGAACAACAGGCAACGTGCTACACAACGATCAATGTACCTTTGAGAAGCTCAAGTTGCAGAATCAGAAAATATCCCCAGAGCATTGAAAGATAACAAATCACTTGGCGTAGGTGGAATGCGATCAAGATCTGAAAATGAATTAGCATATGTGATAATAAAGCTGAATTAATGAGCCTAGCACAATCAAATGGTTAGAACTGTCCTAATGATTGAGCAAAGGAAACAGAAAAATGACACCAAGAGCAAAGAAGTTGTGGTTAATGCATTGAAAGAAATTCCGACCAACTGTCCGTTGGGTGCTACTGGTCTAAATTGTAGCCATTTGGTGTTTTTTTTTTTTTTTTTTTTTTTAAATCATGGGTTTAAAAGTGTGACAGCTGTTTCCCGCTCGAAATCTTGACAGAAAGTCAGCATCATGCCTCCGCGGAACGAAATGAGTCGCTTTGCGCTTGATCAACGTTGGGAAACATTGAAAACTTATTTCCAAAGTGAGTGCTGTGTAGCCAAACAGTGCGTTTTTTTTTTAAGAAGTTTTGGCAGAAATGAAGCACCCACCGAGACTGCTGTACGCAAGTTTATGCATAAAATTCGTGAGACTCGTATGCTAGTGGACAACACTCATGGTCATCGTCGTCGTACGGTGCGCACTGATGCGAATGTGGCTGCTGTTTCCGAGGGTGTGTGACTCAATTTATGAAGATCATCGATCTCAACAGCACAACATTTCACGCACTACTCGTAGCCTGAGGAGAAAATTCTGGACAAAGATCTTGGATTATTCGCTTACAAGGTCTAATTCACTCAGCAATTGAAGGCGCGCGTCTACCCGCTTCGTTTGGTCTTAGTTTGGGTCTTAGAGCAGTTTGAATTGGACAAAGACTTATATTGTTGAGAAGCCAATGCATCCATAGAGAGTGACAGTTTGGTGCGGATTGTGGAGTGGTGGCATCATTGGACAATTTTTCTTCAAAAATCAGGCTGGAAAGAACGTTTCGGTCAAAGGTGGGCGTTACAAAGCCAGGTTAACCGACTTTTTTTTTACTGAAATTGAAGACAAAAATTTAGACGACCTCTGGTTCATGCAGGATGGCGTGCCATGCCACCCAGATCATGCCGCTATCGATCTTTTGCACACCAAAGTCCCAAATCGTGTTATCAGCCGTCCTCTTTTGGAGCTGCGATTTGACCTCTTTGGACTTTCTTTTGTGGGGTACCGTGAAAGACCGATGTTGTGCCAACAATCCGAAAGCGATTCAAGCACCTAAGGCCAATATCACCCAAGCGATCCGTCAGCTACAGCCCGAAACCATCAACAAGGTCTTGGAAAATTGGGGTGACAGAATGCGTTACTGCGAAGCCAGCCGAGGCAGCCACTGGAACGATGTTGTTTTTCATAATTAATTTAAATGTTTGTTCTTACTAATAAAGCCATAATATGTACATAGTTTGCATTTTTAAAAAGAAACTTGTATTTGGCCCACCCTTTACTGTATTGTCACACCGCGAAGTATAATGCAATTTCGATGACTAAACTGGCTGTTGTGGAACTCGGGCTCCATATCGTCAGAGGATAGAACACCAATGAACCACGGTGGTTCCAAAAAGACAACAGGAAAAATATAAACGCATAATTCGCCTGTTGGGAGACTTTGGTAAGAAATACAGATCCACTGTCTCCTTCACAGACTTTAAAAAGACTTTCGATACGTTAAGTCACAAAAAATATTTTAAAGCAGTTTGAAAAAAAAGTTGTCTTCGTAGCAGCACTTTGCCTAGTCCGAGAAAAACCTAGGAAGTAGGCCATGTGAAAATCAAAGACGTGGTCCCACAAGGGACAGAACTAGGACCACTCATGTTCATAATAATTATATATGGACAAGTTGCTTTGAGTCCTTTAACCAATTACTGAATGTGCATAGTGGGCAAAACGCTAAACAAGCAATGATATAAGAAGAATTCAATGCATTCATTAAGAGTAATCCCGATTTTGGCTTTGTCATACTCGTATGTTTTCCACATATTCCAAGAACAAAGATTTCCTTAAAGAGTATGAGAGGAGATGCTTTGTGTCATTTTCAGCTGGAAGACAATGACAAGTGTTGCGCAGTTAACTCCTTAGGCATGGTATTCTTCCCGATAGAGCAGAACATTCACAGAAATAGGTAAGGGTTGTTTGACAGTGTCCTGTAGATGCATCGTTACTAGGTCTGTTGCTTACGGATGAACATTTCTAGGACAAATGCCTTTTCTTTTTTTTTCTTTCGGGTCAGTCGATGGGGACATTGGAGCTCTGACTGACAAAGTTGATCACACTAGAAGTTCTTAGACATGTCTAGGGAATTCATCTTCTTTCTCGTTGCCTGGCAGAACTTTATGGATCAGGGTTCACCAGGGTGGATGTTCAGTCTATGATCAGGATTTTTGATGTATAACCCGACGTCACATTGTCTATTGATCCATCGTGTACTTCAGAATTGCATCTGCTCCTTTCAGTGTCTGAAGGTACCAGTTCCATTCATTACCAAGTAGTTGATAATAGTCAATGATTAATGAAATATAAATTTGGAAATATTATTCCACTTGAGATGGAAAGTGTTCCTGGAAAATCACTTAAAAAAAAATAACTCAGTAGTTGGGCTTTCTTAACTTTGACAATTTTTCAAATTTCCTTTCACTAATAAAAAAAAATTAAAATAAATCTAAATAGCAACTTACCAAGCTGGCAAAGTCTCAATCCTCGGTTCGATTATTTCAAAAGTAGTCAAATTAGGGTTTATGACAAAAGGACGAACATGTTGTGGTTTTGTAATTAATTGTAAAACACACAACACCCCGAACGGCAGAGATCGTAAACCAACCATTTTAAGTTTTTTCTTTTATATTTAATTTTCGTTTTTTCGATATTTTAATCAACTTTTGTGTCTATTTCCCCACTTCAATCGATAAAAAAAAACAATTCGAATAAAATTGAAGGAATAAGGTTTTTTTTTCTTAAATAAATTATTACGGGAAGCGAAAACGGAAAGATGTCACTTAAGTACACGATAACTAATTAATTAATAAATAATTCAGAGAACGCGAGCACCTAGAGTAAAATGACGGTGATCCTCAACATTGGTTTCATTATCACAACAACGATCACGTCGACACACGGCGAGCTTAAGAATGCTTCTGTTCTCGATTGGAGCATTGGTTTTATATACGGATATGAGTACGAGAACAGCGAGCGTACGGGTGGGTATTGGAGTAGAGCTCGCCCCACCGATTCTCTTTTTTTTTCACGTTTTTCGTTTTTCTCTTCGACAATTGAATATCTGACACGGTGGGTATGCTACAGATACGGATAGGTAGATACCGGTAGTATAGGAATGGGGCGCTAGCGTACAAGCGCCCATTGGTTGTCGGAGCGGCTGTGCAGTTGATTCTTAGGAATCTGTTAATTAGAATGAATGCATATTCAATTTCGCGTAAATTGCACGACCGGTTAAAGGGAGCCTGTCGATAAGGCTGATACGTGACATGTTCCCTTCACGATACGTGGCCTTACATAATCGAGATAAGACTGTGATTATCTCCAATCGATCGGTTTTGAACAAGCGGCACTAGCCGCTGTCGAGGTACCAACTTCTGACGTAGTCGGTGTGTCTTAAAGTCTGCTAATTTTTTGTTTATTAGAGGGTTTTATCAAGGCGGCTGTGGAAAATTTGGGATCGCCTTTTTGGGTAAATAATTCGTGTGAATTAATATTTAGCTGACAAGTGCTCCGACTGATACCAGTTCGGCACGTCGACTTATGATGACAGTCATGACGTATAATCTGTGACATCAAACTTCAGAATGACATTGACCTTAATATCGTCATTCCGTATTTACAACTTGCTAATTACATCGAACGATCACTACTGACATACTTTACAGCACTGATCAATGTCACTACCTCTTTAAGAAAAAGAAAAAAAAAACTCTTGTCAAACACTTTCAAGGCAGTTTCGATACAAAACTCAAGAGATTTCCTTATTTTATCAGTTGACAAAACCTTATTAACAAATAAAACAAAAAAAAATCAGAATTTTGAGACGAGTCTGGCCTTGTTGTTACTTATTTTTAGCATACAATTGACTTTTGGAAAAATACTCTGTCATGGTCAATATCTCAATCTGACATTTACATGCGAGCTCGAAATGAGCCAATTTAAGACACAATTGTAGCCTGTATCAGAGAAGCATTTGCGTTCGTGTAAGATAGCGTGCTTTTCGAGCAACTGTCAAATATGACATTTATGTACCTACGATCATGGATAATATTGTTTGATACTAAAATGAAAAACAAACAATTTATCTGAGTTGCTTTTAAGTGTAGTCAAACGTTTGAATTTGCTTCGCGGAAAATCATTTGTCAATTAGCTGTCAAAATGACAGAGAAATATTCGATCTTTACACTATCGGCACGTAGTTGGCTTTTAATTTTATTCAAAATATTTTAACTAATTACTTTGGTCGATTGAATTGTAAAATGATTTATGCAGGTATATTGCAGTTGAATGCATACCGGACCTTTGGGTATTTTTAGATACTTGTTTGGTGTGCAAAGCTGTTTTATTTACATATAAGACATGGAAAGAAGCAAGTTGAATTACTTTGATCGCTGAGAAAAGCAACTTTAAGATGTAACACACTTGCTTCATCAAGCGGTTGAAAACCGGAAAATCGTTGCATATCAGTCCGATGTAACGTCATATCCCAAATTAAGGTTGTTTTCGACAGGATTTGCAAGACAAATTGAGGATCAACAGTTGAATTGCATGTGAGAATGAAAACGAATTTGTCTGCGTCAATTGTGCCGAAATCGTTATTTTCTGAGGTGGTCCTATGTAAATGACATTTTATCATAAAAATCGAGTCAATAGGGCATAACCAGTTTTCTTTCATCCAACGCCGATTTAAGATAGCTTTTATCCAATTAGCACAGCGTCCACTGAATTTGTCCGTTTGACATGATTCACTTCTGTCAAGTGCCTGTCACATTTCGAACCAAAGGAACCGAAAAGCTTAAAGACCACTAACAGCCCCAGCTATTAAGGGTTCGGTCACATTTTTAGCTTAGAAATAATTTTTTTTCCGAAATTCTTGTAAATCTTTCATGCACACAGGAATGATTTGTCCTGATCGGAAACCAGAATGAGACCCCCCATTTTCTTACAATCATTCAGATGTCTGGTCCTGATTCCAAGGCGGGGACACTTCAGATCTGTTGGATAATTTTATTCTTTTGCCTGTTCAGTGCTCTCGACGTGGATCATGGTTTATACGGCTCCATATAAGACGCTTCGATTTTCAAAAACCTAGCGATCAGTAAATAGACGGACTATCTACCGAGCACTCTAAGGCAGCTGGAGATGATAGAGGAATTATGGTCAGACGAATGCATGCCCGATGAATGGAATCCAAATATCGTGTGCCTGATCCACAAGAAAGGAGACCTTTTTCTCTGCGCCAATTAGAGAGATATTAGTCTCCTGAACATCGGTTAAAAGATCTTCTCGAGAAGTCCACTATCGATCAGATCCTGGGGAAAACCAACGAGTTTATTATCTATTTGTCGACTTTAAGGCCGCATACGACTAGCTATACAGCGCCATGTCTAGTTTTGTCATCGCTACCAAACTCGGCAGATTGTGCAGGATGACATTGGAGAACTCTTGCTGTTCCATCTGAGTCGGAAGCGACTTAACCGAGATCTTCAATGTTATCGACACGCTACCGTGTGCATTTTCAACATCGTCCATAAAAGTATCATGCAAAATTCACTGGTCAATACGAGGGGCAAGTCCGTGCAATTGCTCGCATATGCCAATGACATTGAAATAATTGGACGAACTCAGCGAGATGTGAATGAGGTCTTTACGAGCATTGAGGCGGAAGTGGTTAAAATGGGAGGGGCGGTAAATGCTATCATCGAAAGAGAACACGAACCACCGGCATCTTGGCCCGAGCGCACATATTGGCAGGCATAATTTCAAGGTAGTTAAGGACTTCATCTACCTTTGCTCCGCAATGACATGCAGCAATGACACCAGTGCCAAAATCAAACACAGAATAACCCTTGCCAACCGATTTTCTATGGGCTTGGGAGGCAATTGAGAAGAGAGCCCTTTCTTAAAAAATCAAGGTGACCATATACAAGACCCTTATCATCCTGGTCCTGTTTTATGGCGCAGAAACGTAGACCTTGTCGAAAGCGGATGAGGTGGCCCTTGGTCGTTTTGAAAGAAAAAATCTGCGTATGATGGGAATGGAGGAGAAGACTTAACATTGAACTGTGCGGGCTGTACAGCGACATAAACGTAGCACGGCGTCTAAGGATCAACGCCTAAGATGGCTAGGTCATGCAGATCGCATGAAAACCACAGCTCTGGCCCGAAAGGTCCCTGAATCCCTGAGGGTGACGCAGTCGAAAGCGGCTAAATTTAAGGTGGTGGGCCTTGATGCGTCTTAAATAGCCTCTCCGACCCAATTGTCAACCTCCTTCATTCACGTTGGTACACCCTGTTTCAACAGAAAAGGCTCTGACGACCGAGTTCACGGCGGTATAGCCTTGTTAACATGTTGTCTTTAGTAGTAAATGGCTGCGATATAAACCGAAAAAATGGCAAGTTTGGAGGACTTATTTAAATAAAAGTAAAGCAGATTCTAAGGTAGCAGCCATGCCATCAAACTTTGGAAGTTAAAGGCTAATAACCTATGACATGAGAGACTTACAACAAAATATTTACAATACAAGAAGAGAAGCAAACCGGCACGCAAGTTGAAGGGGACCTCAATTAACTAGGTGTGCGGCACTGAAGACTGCTGACAAAATATCGTGCCAGTTGGAGAGGCTTTTTAAAGAAGGCCCTGGTTCGCCATGAGCTGTAGCGCCGAAAAAGAAGAAGACTTTCTGCCCTAGCCTTAGTCTTAAGTCTCTTTAAATTTAGAAAATAAAAATCGAATCACCTGCTACATACTAGTATTGTATAAACCCCAGCAAGATCATCCTAGCTTCCGCTACCGATCTCGACAGTCGCTGCCAATTATGAATATGTACTTAAGGTCAGTTCAGCTTTGCATGTTACGTTATTCGATTAAGTAATTAGCTGCCTTACAATTCAGTGACTCATCTGGTCTTTTCCTTAACATAGGAAGTAGATGATCATCGACTCTTTTCGATCATGTGTTCCGAAACTCAGCTATTCTAATCATGTCCAGCAGTAAGTGACTAATTGATTGTTTCACTAGAAACCACCAAGGAAGAGGAGCGAAACGAACAACGAAATTGTTGTCTCCTCAAAGCCATTGCAAATACTAAAAGGTGTTGTGTGATGGTAAACAAGACTTGGCGTCAGCATTGCTCACATGATCTACCACACTATTTGAGTGATACTCACTTCAAACATTATCAGTTTTTTTTGCGACTTTGAAGAACAGACATTTATTGACAAGACTATAAAGCTTGTGATGTAATTCCCTCTATCGTGCAGTCAGAACCAATGTGTGACCACAGCTAAAGAGAGTGATGAAATTGTTCTCGTTCTTCAAACACATTCACAGACGTTCGCAATATCACAATGTCGTTGGATCGTTCTATGGCTGATTAAATTAATCTCTCTTCCCATTGAGGGTCTTGAGGACTGTCTTTTTTTGTCATCCAATAAACTCGAGTTCAATTTGAAAGAATTGCGTTGCAAAAAATAATTCAATTTATCTGGGTAGGATAAGTACAATACAATATGAGAGCATACTAGTACTCGAGAGTCGTAAGACTAAAAATAGAGGCGCGGACGTAGTGTCATCGTACGTCGGTGTATTCGGACTCGTTAAGCCCGAATAACGGTAGAGCCTGGCCTTAATTCATGTTATCCAACACGATATGTAATTCGTTGTGACGACAATGGTTCCTATTATTAGAGAGATGGTATGGAAAAAGGATATAGTATGACTGGTTTGGGTATTATTGACGCGTGTGACTTTCGGAAATGCTTTCATCAGCTAATTGAGCAAAATAGATGCGAATAGAGTGAATCTGCGTAGTTTCGGCGAAAGGAAGTTCAAGTTTAAATTGACGGTAGTGTTTGATGTCTTGTGGTTTTCTGTTCGAGCAGCAATGACGTAGGTAGATAGGTAGGTCGAGGTGGCTACCCGACTATGCGGTCATGGTTGCAATTAGCGCTTAGGCGCCGTTTTGAAGCCACAATACTCGTGAAACCTAAGGGATGTTAAGAAAACTGGTTATGTTGACCAGAAGAGGTTGGCTACCTTTGAGAGGTTATCGAGGAAGTATTCGTCAAAGGCGCAAAACCTTAGGTCGATTATGTGGATACTGAAGGATCATCTATTAGTTAACTAGTCAAAGGTCTGGTGATAGACAAGGATCAGTAATAGACAAGTAACTCTATGAGGTAAAGAATCAACATCAAGCCTAGCCCTTTTTTTTCCTTTAATGTGGTAGAAGAACCAAGTTCTGAGGCAATTACTCCATTCTTCATTAATTTGTGACGGTTCGTTAAGAGCACATCTGTCAACTAAGTGAGCAGTGAATTACTTGTATTGTCTCATAAACCACGTACAAAAAAAATTGCAGAAAAGTCAAAGTTCAGTACTCCATCTAATGAGGCAATCTTAATTGGACTTTTTTGTATTCATTTTTACAGAAAATGTTTGCTGCAAAAATAGTGAATTACGAGCTGCGAGCTCAATTAAATGGACTCAAAACTATAATTCGGTAATTACGTCAAAAGCCTCAATTAACCAATTGGCTCCGCAAAAACTGGAAAAATAAAATAAAATTCCCCCCTAAAGTGCCGAAAATTTCTTCTGAATGAGACAAAGTAATAAAACAAAGAAAAACGACGTTTGTGCAAATAAATGGGTTATTTAAACGCATTCAATTAAACTGTCAGAATATGACGTACGCAATTTCACCAACAAAAATAACCTAAACATCATCATCCATTCATGAATAGTCTGCCGTGATAATTGAATAATTTCGATGTCACTTCTTCACATTTTTTTAGAAATTTATGTGAGAACCTAGCCTAGTTGACAGTTAACTCGACACGTCAAAGTGACAGTTCAACCAACCACAATTGGTAATTTCAAAGCTTTTAAAGAGAATAACGTAGCATATCATCGTTGTTCTCGGATGATGTGTCAAATCCGGTATTGAATGGTTTGATTAATGTCATTTTAATTAGATAGTCATTCCTATTGTGGCACTGGAACTAGGATTGTTGTTGTGACAAGAGCGCGATTCCCAAATTTGGGCATATCGCGTTTTATTTGGTAGGGGGAAGTGTTTCTTTAGCAAACATTTAATTAGCGGTAATTTGGACACTGGAATTGGAAGAAAGGCTGTTAGCATCTGTTTAATATTATTGATATAAGAGGGAAGCGAGTTTGAGTGATTAGAGGCTCTTTAACGATAACCTGTTCTTGCATATTCGTGGTGGTGATATGATTGGTTTGCCCGAATAAGTTCATTTAATTATTATAAATGCTAAAATAATGTTATGCTAAGTTCAGAATTAGGCAGAGTTGAAGTATTCCTTGCTGAAGGAACGGGGACGGGTTTTGGTCTCAGATTACAAGGTGAGTGTGTTCAAGAAGTAAGGGGAATTTTTTTATTGCGATTTTTGTGTTTTTTTTTTGTCAACATGTTGGTATGTCCGAAAAGTGTCTGTAAATTTCCGACTAAACCGGTTGTTCATTCTGCTGTTTTTGGTGCGCTTTATATACGGAGAAAATGCCGCGGGCCGGTGGTTGAGAATAGAGGAGAAGCCGTCTTAAATGCCTGTGGGTCATATTGAGGTGGAAAAACCGAATTTGGCAACGAGTTCCGGATTCATGTGGGTTAAATAAAAAAAATGTCCGATTTTGACAGCTCGATCGAAGACGTCTCCAGGGTATAGGAGACCTTTGAACTTGAATTTGGGGGAATGTACAATAGAAATGAGTAACAGACGGCATAACTACTTGATATGGTTACTGTCAATGACGAGATAACAATGTGGAAGATCAGAAAAAAAATACGAAGATGCAGAATTACATTAGATGATGACGCGACTCAAACACAAGACCAACTTTCGTTGTTACTAGTAAAGAGAAGTAAATATAGTCAATCAACCCCAAGCGAAAAAAATCATGGGTAGACCCAGGATAATCATCAGTTTCGTAACAAGCACTCAATATCCACGGAAAGAAGATTATGAAGACGACCAGACTATGTCCAAAAACCCGATTATTTTCCAATATTATAATGCTCATCCACAAGTTGCAATAAACTTTTTAGAAAATATGATATTAACTGGAAAGTTCGGCACCAACCGCCATTTTCATCAGACTTGGCTCCTTCTGATTACTACAGCGTGCGCCATCTCATATGGGCGATGTAAATTTGGAATAACTTCAACAATTCTCAACCGATTTTGGAAATTTTTATTCAATTTAGACCTTTACAATTTATTTTGATTAATTTTTGAAAGTTTCCAAAATGCTATGACACATGAAAATCGGTTGACAATTGTTGAATTTATTCGAAGTTTACATCGACGCATATGAGATGGCGCACCCTGTACTTTTTCTACAGGGGCAGCACAGACTATCGAAGCAGCACTGTTATTATTACGAAAAGTTATCTTGATGAATGGTAGGACTTAAAAGACGAGCCATGGTATTGGCGCGGAATCGATTAATTGTAAGAAAGATGGGAATAGGTCATGGTTAACGGTGGCCAATGCTGTGGGCTAATCCATTAGAGTAGTTTTTTTAGAAACAAGAATTGAACAAAAAGTCGTTTTAGGTTCTGTTTAGGGTATAGGTATACCAGCTTAAACGTGGGTAAAACATCCCTAGCATGCTGATATACGGCATGTACATTATAGTCCCATCGGTGGTGAAAAACTATTTTTTGTATCAAAAAATGTTTTTTTGCTCTTTGGTTTTTCCTGTTATATTTTTGACGGCTTACGCATGATTTGTGACATGTATTAAAATCAAGCATACTCAGTTGAGTTTGCCATTTTATGGTGCAAAAACCTATTTCTGAATAAGGCTTACAAATTTTATTATCAAAATTGGTCTCTCTGAAGATTTTTTTTTGCACTCTTCGATCACTTTATGGTCATCATAATCGACTTACTGAGCAAGCAATTCAAGCCGATTAATTGCGATGAAGCCTGTAGACAAAATCAGCCAATTGGCTCGAAAAAGTGCCTCAAGATTGGACTCTGCATATAGCCCTCCTAAGACATAGTTGCAGTCAACATTTACTTTAAAAAGTAAATCGCAGGCATTGGGTTATCAATTCAAATAAAAATTATAATTTTCCTGTGATTTCTTTGACAATAAAAAACAAATCGCTTAAAAAATTACATATTTGAGAACCCTAAACATTTTGTGTGGTCGCTCTAATGAGGTAATCAGCGACGCACATCACCAGGATGTGAGATGCAAGTGCCATTCAAGAGTAAAGATTGCAGGTCGTGGTTATTCATTAATGACAGGAGTCAACACTGAGCTATGCACTGTCGTTCTCGTTTCATTACCGAAGAGTAGGGCCAATTATTAAGGCTAAGACTGCTATTCTCAGTTAAGGATTGAACTGGATTAGGCGTCACATAGACCCCCAGCCATTGACCACGAATGGCACTTGCATCTCAGAAGCAGATAAGCTTTCCATCCTCGGTATGTGTGTTAGTGAAACTTTAACTGGAACGACCACATACTCGATATCGCCAAGAACGCTTCGAAATGCCTAGCCTATACAGATGCAACAGATATTTCACCCCTTTAGACCTAGCTACTATTTATAAGGCGTACATTCGCCCTAAGTTAGACTATAACGCCCATGTCTGATCAGGTGCATCCAAAACCTCTCTGCATCTATTAGATAGAATCCAGAATGCGCGATACACTTCATAGGAGATCCAAGCATAACCAAATCCATAGATTCGCTGGAACATCGCAGGAACGTATCCTGCCTCTCCTTGTTATATCGTTATGTTCATCGAAAATGTTCTAACGAGAAAGCTAGTTGCATTCCGCCCCCTCAAAATTTCTCCCGCAATACACGTCTCTCTAGGAATAGGAATGCTAGCAAATTCACCCTCAAGCCCAATTTCGGGCGTACAGTCAAATATAGGTATTCGTTCTTTAGTCGGACCACACAAATGTGGAATACTTTGCCCAATTCCGTCTTCCCCTCTGTCTATAGCAAGCAAACATTTAAGACCAATGTCAACCGGTATCTCCTCCTTTCCTCCTCCCTACTGCTTTCTGCCCGCACTGTGTCGTCGACATTATAATGTGTAACACCTTTAGTGACGATTTAGACAGACGATCATTTATGAAAATAAATAAAAAAGTATTGGGGACAGTATGGACCCCTGAGGAACACCAGCTTATGGTGAATATCAGACTTGAATCATTCCAAAGCAACTTATATGATCGATTGAAATATGATATCTTAATCAAAAAGGCTTCATGAAAAACCTTATTAAATACTTTTAACGTATAACGGGCAACAATTTTGCTTGACCGAGCGAACGTGCCACTTTTCAGTCTTACTACGGAAACCATACACTCGGTTATTGAAAACCTTAGAATGGAAGAGCAGTTAGTGCAATGGGTCGGTTATTAGAGGAGGAAGACAATGAGTGGACAAATACAATTTTCCACCTGCTCGGAAAGATTTTCAAAGAGTAGAATAAATGGAAAAGCTTATGCAGTGGTTTTGTCAGCATTGGTAAACACTGCGAATCACACTTACATCGATGGAGATATGCGCAGGTTCAAGAGTGTACGCTCTTATGGTGTTTGTCACACAACCTGGATGGGGTGCAGATGGTTTGTGTCGAAGATGTTCGCTCAATTCTCTCCGGCGGTGGTTGTCATAGATAGGATTTTTTGAGAGATTCGACTAATTTGTCGCGTTGGTTGTAGTTCACAGTAACTTTTTTGTTTCT
The DNA here is from genome assembly GCA_958301585.1 of Merodon equestris. Classification (NCBI taxonomy): domain Eukaryota; kingdom Metazoa; phylum Arthropoda; class Insecta; order Diptera; family Syrphidae; genus Merodon; species Merodon equestris. The sequence goes on from OY284416.1 coordinate 115,005,701, forward strand.
ATGTCATTAAGGTGTTATATTGGAAGTGCACACACAGAGTATGAATTTTGAAGTGATTGCATGTTGTGACCTTTCAAAATTTTGGGGCAATAATTGTCAAAATCAAAAACAAATAAAAATGTGGAACGCATGAGCTTAAGGTTCATTCTATGAGATTAATATCATATCGCTATGTTCCGAAAGTGTTAAGGGACTAAAGAAGGTGCTAAGGAAAGTCTAATTGGGACTATTTCGAAAGGTGTAATATGATCGATAGAAAGCTTGTAGGTCTAGTAATATCATCTCAATATCCGATCTTTCTTTGTCAACGCTGAAATAACAACCAATTATTACAAAATATTTCCTGAACACCACCGCGTATACGTAACTCATCTCTACTAACGGCCGGCATCACTTCCCATACATTGTCATGCACCATTTAACGTTGTTTTTTTTTCGAACAATGGATAATTCTCACGATCATTTGCGAACTTACGAATCAAAAAACAATAAAAGAGCAACAACTTGACATACATTAAACAATTTGGTGTTAATTTATTTCAGCAATCCGCCACTGATAGATACAAGTATCGCGAAACAAAATTAATTAAACAACTTTTTTTTTTATTTTTAGCCCCAATTTTGTTTTATTTTCCTTTTTGGTATAGATAAATCAAATTAACACGGCTAAGTAGGTTAATGAGTGGAAAAAACAAAGACTTACTACCCAAACATTACGAGTATCTGTAAGTATTTTTAATCTCATAAATTGCCTTGTCTTATGTACCGCGTTAAGGATAAGAAAAAAAAAATTGCATGACTTGCGAGTATATGGCACAATGTACTTGAGTAATTTAGTTTGTCTTTGTTCAAGGCGGATTGAGATACAAATTACAAACGAAAAGTAAAATCCCCGCAAGTTTTTTGCTGCGTGTAGGCGATTGACAGTGTACATTCACGAGTTGATTTAGTTAGAAAGGGGCGTGGATCGCTATCAATCCAAGACTAGTTTCCGAAAATTCCCAGAGAGAAATGAACTACAGACCGGAGCGCGGCATCAGGGGTCATACAAGTCATACGCTATTGTACGTGAGGTACATTATCTACTACTAAAAAGAAATGATTTATTTTTAGTAGGTATTCGTTAAAAATACTGGCTAATGACTAATGGCATGTACATAGACATTCTTATGACGTCTGATGATTCAATGACATTTTTTATTAGTTTTAGGAGTGCTTCGACCACAGGCTTTGTGAGCCTGAAATAGCAGACAATTGCGGTTGAAATAAGTTGTTAACTGCGATCGATAGCACGATGTTGACTTCAACTTCAAGGGAAGTATAAATAAGTTTTTTACATTTCCACGATTTGCGTTCATTTGAGATAAGCCCTATCTATAGTGGTCGTTAGCTTGATGCCATAAACCTTTTAATGTGTAAAAAAGTAATAGTCACGCGACCTGTAATAAGCGAGCTAAAGATCCAACTCTAAAGCCTTTGCCGTTTCATTTTTTATGATTAAGGTGCCTTCAAGATCCGAAAACAGGTTCGCAAGACATGGGCCTTCAGCAAGTTGTTTTTATAATAGTTAATTGGATCTTAGCGGCTTTAACGATTACCTATTAATCACTAATAATAAAGGCAACGTAATTACATTCCTCATTTACTTGCCCTGATACAATACACATACAATGACGAAAACCTGAATTACTTTGTGTTATTAGACATTCAGCTATTCAAATCCAAATTACTCTAAGTAGCCTTTAACCCATTTCCCAATAAATTACTCTTAAATTGACTAACTAATGCCTCAAAAAGTAAGCATCTCTTTTACAGAAGCTGGCCCATTAAAAAGTGAAGAAGACCCTAGCTAGACGCCTAGCATCACACCTTCGCGGTGTCTGCCAGACGGAGGGGAGCACCAGAAAACAGGCTTAACAGAAAACTAAAATCTGAAACAATTGCTAGCCTCATATATACTGGGCGAATCTAGTCTAGTTTAGGTCTCTTAAGCTGACCAAGTGCGGCTGAAAAACTATACACAGCCTTAGGCTGCTATAAGGATACATTCACACCATCTAGTAAGAGTGAAGGCATTGGCCAGTCAAAAAGCGAATGAAAATTTGCGACATCTATTAGGATGACTGCTACAAGGAGAAACGACAACGCTCGGCAAAATTGACCGAGAAAGCCGTTTTTGAGAGTGTCTTTGGGAATTATCGTGTTGGCGACCCTACATCTGAATGTGGAAAATCAGTGGGACCGCGGAATCGATAGACCGTCTGCTAAGCTGACCACATTACAACCAATGTCAGTCACTCTATAATGTTCTTGATGTTCGAACTGTCCGAAGACTCCACACAGACTTGACCAGAGCCTATAGTTGTATCCAAGATGCGACTATGGATATCTTGAATACAGGGGCGGGAGTTTTATCGAACATTGGATATTCGAACTGTATGAGGAGCCAACATTGACTCTTGTTGTAGGCTCGAATAGCTCGGACACTGAGTCAAGTCAGATCATCAACATTTTATGCCGAAAAACCGCATAGCAAGAGACTACCAGAGCCTTTGCTGATCGGGTCTCTTGCTTATTCCCGAAACAGTTCGGAGAACACCACTGAAAAACTTTTTCTGATGCCCCGGGTTTCAAAGTGCCAACTCATTGAAATGCTTAGTTTGACAATACTCTGCATGGCATAACAGCCGATCGTGAGCTGTACGAGCAAAAGAGGAGAGATAGACATGAGTTGTACAAGTCAAGGAGTTTGTGAGATGCGTCGAAATTTTATCGAAAATTAGGCAAACATGGCAAGCTTTTAAGCCTGCAGTGTCTAAAATGGGCAACTACTGGCAGAATCGCAGACGATGCTGACTTTATAGCTGCGACGAGAGACAAGACTCTTCTTTCAGGCAGAATGATCCAGTCATGTTCGACAAGGATAAAAGAGAAGTAAATGGAAATTCGAAGATCGGACTTAAGTCCGTCAAAGTTGATTGCCCAGCTTCCTGTTGAGCACTTTCAAACAGTCGGAGGTTTTTTGGTGACCAGCTTAGCTGTAGGATTTGGTCATAGATCAGCGTCCGATCTACAAGAAGGACGTCTTTGCGTTAGCTACAGAGGAATCGGTCTCCTGAACATTTCGTACAAGATCCTGTCTGCCGTTTCGTGCGACTGAAGCTGCTTGTAAACAAACTGATCGGTCGATATCACTGTGGTTTCAGACCCAGCAAGCTTAGAGTCGATTCGTTAATCGGTAAATTATGGAGAAAAAGAAAGGAGTTCAAGATCGACAGTCGCTACCTACCTATATGTCGACTTTAAAGTCGCATTTGTCGCTTTAAAGTCAGCAAGATGAAATCGATGCTCTACAAGAGTTGGGAGCGATTTAACCGACGCCTTCAAGTTCCAAGAACCTGAGACACGGCGACTCGTTTTCAGCATTGCCCTTGATAATATTGCCCACAAGAGGTACGACATATCTCAGGTCCGTCCATTAGCTCCCTTTCGCGTATAACATCATCATAAGTAGGACATGGCAGCGAGACGTGATGCGTTAGTGACCATTAAATGCTAGCGGCTAAGATGGGATCAGCAATAATAAGGGCAAAACGAAGTATATGCTGTGATCAGAAAAGGCTCACACCATCAACGGCCTGATCAGAACTATGAAGTAGTCAAGGGCTTCGCCTATACGTACCTTAGTTCCGTGACTTGTGAGGCGGAAATAAAAAGTCAGGTTGAAAAAAAAAAATTTAATTGCCAAGTCGTGTGGCCTCCAGTTATTACCTTTAATGTTATTGGCTTGAAACCTATAAAAAAGGCTCACAACACGCCCCTAAAGTATATATCTGGTTTTCCCCGAAATTCGCAGTTTATCTGCAAATACATTTTATCACTCAATTTCAAGAGCTAGATAAAAATACAATTAAGATTTGAATTTATCTACAAGCTCCAAGATAGAACGACTAATGAAATCCATATCTCTGACATATTTCTCAAGCCCCGATAATACATCAGAGGGCCGTAAGGAGAACATGACAAGACGTACATCGTTTTGTTTTTCTACAACTAGAAGATCAGCACGTTGCCAAGCAGATTACACTACGATTGACGTACTTATGCTCATATCTTCCGCCGATTGGAAAACAATAAGCACTTACAGCATTAAGTAATCATAACGCATACCAGCTTAGCCATGGCTGGTTTCAACAATTCCGTTTCCGATACCGCGTCGGTTAAGGAATAATAAATAAACAGACTTTGTAACGAATACCCGCGCCAATTCAAGTCATAACTCATAAAAATCCATTAACAAATCAAGAAAAAGGCTGACTAGCGGTGGTTTACAGTGACTCTATAGGTACATGTACATAGGTAAGCCAAACGGGGGGAGTGAACTCGTGCCGATTAGTCGAAGGAATAAAAGTAAAAAATACTGAGTAACCTTGAAACTAAAGATACAAGTATCTAATCCGTTAAGCATGCTCGATACCTCGAGATCTATATGATGGTGTAGGGTAAAGCGTGTAAATGCCTAAATGCTTTAGGTAATTTGCCAGCAAATGCGCTTTGAATAGTTCGCATTGTGATTCGAGACAGAGTTCAGAGAAGTCGAAAACGTGACGAAAGTATAAATTTCATGGATTGAATGAGCATATCAAGAATCTGATTCGTTATTGGATTAAAAGTGCAATGGAATCGGGTGATACTTCGGAAATGTCAAATGGATATGAACAAGGTTCTAAATAGCAAGGTTCATTGCCTTCCATCTGCACGTGAGTGTGCTTTCAATTAAAAGTCTTATCAAGAAGACCGTAACCTAAATTGCAATCTTCAAAGTAGTGAGGTTAGCCTATCGCTCTGTGTGAATCAAAAATTCAAGTTAAGGTCGGTTGATTGGCAGAAGGTGATAGACGATTCGCCAAAACTTGACACAAAAAATCTAACCCAAACCGGGGTGCCCTTGAGCAAACCTCTCTATAAGGAGGCCTTATAGGTGAAGCGTGACAGTTCCGTGACAGATGGCAAAAAGCGCTATTTCCGTAAGAGAATTGCTATTCATTACATGACATTTATCTTTACGGCATCTGGTAAAAGCGGAAAAACGTCCGTGACTTTTATCGGAACCTCTGATAACAGGACCTATTAGATTATATTCAACCCTCTGATATATGGGAATATTCCATGACACTCCCGCCTTAAAAACTGTACGTGATAAATTCATATAAGTTCACGATATTAGCTCAAAAAAACCCTTTCTGCCAGATAAATGAATCTAGAAAGGTTTAGAATATTTAATTAATTTCTCACAGATCGACCTCGGAAAGTGCACTGAAGATAGTACTGAAGCTATGATAAGGTAACCTGTCTTATCTGGTACGAAGGCGTTATGCGCAAAAATATTTGATAACCAAAGTTTTCAATAAGATCAATAAGTAAGCAATTTGAAGTCTTATCTGCTCTTTAAGTGAAGACCACTTATTCATATGCTGTACTATAATAAGATAGATAGGTGTGTTCAAAAAGTAACAGGAATGATGGAATTTTGCGAATTTTATGAGTCAGACTAGCAAAGTTGTGTCTAAATATTGCTAGCCAATCCGGTTGTTTACTATATTAGCTGTCAAAACGATTAGTCATCGTGGCACGATGAGTCATTTGCTTAAAAAACGGATCAGTGAATGTTGCTATGGCTTTTGGGGAACATTCTATAAATAAATCATAGGCAACAAGGTAAACAAGTATAAGTGTTCCCAAAATGGGCATAAGGACGTTGAATTTAGAAGTGCTTTGGACGCCTCAACAAATTGATGAAAACATGATGATGATTATGAATGAGCTTCGAATCGCACTTGGAGAGGTCGCTGGTATTACATTTGGCTCAATTCATTGAGTTTTTTTTAGGAAGTTTTGGGTCTGGAAACAAAATTTGTACTAAAACTGCGGAATTTTGAACAAAACGAGCAAAAATAGCGGCGAATGGAAGACTATCAGGAGGTGCCCAATAAAGTCAATGATAATGTAGCACCACTCAAGCCTATCATAAGGCTTGATGAAACATAGGTTTACGGATATTACGACGGTACTATGATTCAATAGTCCCAGTGGAGGCATTCCAGATAGCCAAGGCAGAAAAGGGCTTGACAATACGGTCGAATGTAAAGTTCAGGCTTACTATGTCTGCGGCACACTAATAAAGACCAAAAAACTGATAGCACCACGATGAAGCATTTTTCGTTTTTCTAAAGGTTTGCCAGACACGGTTCATGTGACTTCTTTCTTGTCGCAAAAATAGGCACATTGCTGAGAGAGCTTAATCCTAAAGATTAAGTTCTGAAAGTGTTGTTGGAATGAAATTTCTGCTGCCGAAACTTCAACGTTTCAAAAGGTCTTTGGCGATCAGGCTTTGTTGGAAACAGCTTGAAAAGAGAACGTATGGAAGAAGATGTGGTTTCCAATCGGCCAAAAACATCGACTGATGAACAGAACGTCAACGAATCTAAAGATTTGATATTCACAACTCGTCAATTGATCATTAGAGACCTTGCTGGCAATATTGAAAGACCATATGGGCTTCAGACGAGTCCCCAAAAAGACAAATTTTTATTTGAAAAAAAAAACGTCTCACACTGCATTACTTCATGAATATTTAGCCAAAAACCCGACTCACGCTGTTCTACAACCACCGTGTTCTCCTGATTCGCCGGGGACATCATTTCGAGTCCGAGTAAGGTATTCAAAGCGAATCGCTGGGTAAACGGAAGGCAAGAGGAATTATTTTAGATGGGACGAAATTGATTTTATGAAGCTTCTTAAATGTGTGAGTAACTTCCCCGTTCAATTTGGTCACAGTAAAAAAATTTTATTAAAAAATCGAAAATTCCTGTTATTTTTTGAACACACCTCGTAACGGTAATAAAGGTTTATAAGATATATAAAGGCAAATTCTCGATTATTCAAGACCTACAGACAATGTCAACCGAGTGCTGCCACGATTGCTAGAACAGATAAGCTCATTTTTTAAAGCTTTATCTGATAGTGATAGTGTCAATAAGCACACAAAAGGCTTCAGACGTCACACTTGATGCACTGTTCCGTACTCATAGACGCAATAGTAGTTAACACATGCAAAGTGAAATGACAAACATATTCGTATTATGTATAACATTAAGACGAAAAACCTCCAACTGTAGTGATTCAAAAGGCGATTGTCATAATATTGACAATCAATAAAAGCGATGTCGCATGAGTGAATATTCGCTAATTTCCCACATACCCCCCACTTCGTTCTAGCCTGAATTGAATATTAATGAGCCCATAAATGTCAAGCTGACATATTTGAGATCTAACACTCAACCGCTCACAGAGAACAAACTTTGCCAGCAATGTCATTGCCACAATGACGGAAGGCAGAGTTCAGAGCGAAACTACTTAAACGGTGCGGTAGCGATAAGGAATGGCAAGTTCTATAAAACGAAACCATTAAGGGTTATCATCGATCAATGAATTACATTAACACCCTGACACCTATTTTTTCTTGTTGCTTATCCACATCAACTGTCATTAAATTTTAGCTAATCACTCTTCACATTGTATTCGTGTCTTAATACAATTTAACACAGACAATGCTGCTAATGACATTGTTTTGTTTTCCTCGTTTCGCTTCCCATCTACACAAACACTATTTTGTTATCGCACAAAAAAAAATAAATCGCAAAGATCTACCGCTCGATCGTTGATATGATGACCGGGATTCAAAACACGGAGACGTCAAATCGTACGCGATAATCCGTCAATACGATGTTAGCCGTCCAAAGTCAGACGGAGAACTAAAGCTAAATCTCAAAACCCCAAGCTGCATGGTTCATGTCGATCGCCTCGGACGGCGCTTGACTTCCCTTAGACTTTGGTCTTCTCAAGACAAAAAAATTAAAAATAAAAAAAAATGCGCATGATACATCCAAGAATATGGTTGCCCGGGGTATGGAGCTTGGCATGATATCTTCGATTGGCCATTTTGATACGGCAAGTGGGCAAAAGTGTTAAGGTGGCCGTTGCGAATGCTGATGCTGAATCCACGATAACGCCGATGAGTAGTGTTCTCTTGAGGCATTTTTCCTTTGTTTTGCTGATTGAGTTTTTTTTTCGTCTTTTTCTCATTCTCATTGTTTTCATACTCATTTCGAGATAAGGTCAGGAAGTGAGATTAGCACGAGACGCGAGAATAATATGCGGTTGCGTTGCGTTGATAATCTGAATTTGAGTTGTTCTCTAGGCGAAGTGTGGGCTGCCGGCACGGGTTCGGGTTGTTTGCGAATGAATTTCCTGGAATGGAATTCGAGCCGTAAAAAGTTCACTTGGGGTTTTGGCTGTTATTGCAAGGCCTAGTAGCGGTGTCTATTGTATCTAGGTGTATGGGTCTCTATGTTTATTCAGTTTGAAGGTCGACTTTGACTAAATATTTATAAGTTGGAGGGTGATGTGGTATTTTTTTTTTTTTTTGCAAGGGTTACGCTGGCAAACAAAAGTTCAATTGCGTTCGTGCGTTAAGAAAGTTGAGCTTTTGGTTTTGCGTGAGCAAACGTTTTTAAGGAAATAGCCTGGTATGTTTGCGCAGATTACCTTATCGGCCAATAAGGCTTGCCCGATATGAGTGAGTGAGCGAGTCGATAAGAGTGAATGTTATTCAAAGACCTCTAGGCATACACGTGCAGGTTCGGAGTTAATATCATTTTCCAAGCAAAAGTTGTTAGTTGAAGGCCAGTCTTTGATGACCTAGCTTAAGGTCATGCTAGCTTTATGTCATTCCTTGGCAAATTGCTTACATTTCCCATATAAAGTATTATTCTATAAGTTACGCGACGTGGGTAGGCAATTTGCTCTGTTTGTGAGACCTGTACTTCCTTATGACTAGCCTCCAATGAGTCTATCTGGGAGAAAGTAAATTCAGAACTAGTCACTAGTAGATCAGTGTTTACAATATCATCAACAGATCTTCCAAGTTCTCCCTATATGGACAGGGCTAAGGCGGATCAATCAACTCGCTAACTCCATTAGCGCTGAAGCGTCATTTTGATGCCACGCCTCGTTTGACGTAGGTGTTAAATTTAAGTCTGTAGATTTAGTAAAGTTGATCATATTGGCTGAGATTAGCCACCTCAGACAGGTAATTAAGGAAGTGTTTACTCAATGCCTGAAAGTGCCCGGCATTCGCTGAGGAAATGGTGCGAACTGTTCTCTAATCAGGTGCTGTAGCAGCTGGCAAGGTGATTGCTTATAGGCCTGTGACTCGTACAAGCTGTTGGAATCGGGAGTATCGACCTTGTGTGTGCTAGAATTTACTAAATATCCTTTCACTGGCGCATTTGGTCTATAGCTAGCTGTGGTTAACAAAGGTAAGAGGATGTGTGATATAAGATGAGCGGGAACCGCAGTTTCGGTGTCGGTTGGTGATCAGAGTCTTCATTCCCCCACCATGTTTTCTTTCTCGTCTTCACCCCACACAGTTAGAGAACAAATTCCTAAAAGAATAGTATGGCTATACGAGAAAGCCAACTGGAGCGGCCTTAACGACTTTTTTAGGAATTTTAACTGGTCACTATGTTTCCTCGATAGTGACGTGGATGCCGCTGCTGATATGATCACTAACATTCTTTTTCTGGGTATGAGATCCTTCATTCCTCACAGAATGAAGAGTATCAAACCCAAAGAAAATGCGTGGTATGACTCGAGCTGTAAAGAGGCCATCAGGTTGAGAGAGTTGAGTTTCCGGAATTACAAGGACAACCGTACTGAGGAAAACCGGAAACAATTTAAACGGGCCAGAAATGACTGCAATGCATTAATTAGACGTGTAAAATTCTTCCACGAACAAAAGTTGAGGCAGAAAGTGCTACAATGTCCCAAGGGTAGCAAAAACTTTTGGTCGTTCGTGAAAAACGTAAAGAATTCAGCCTCGTCTTCAATTCCCACGCTCATTTACAATGACATTCCAGCTGTCAGCTCTTTAGACAAGGCCAATCTGCTTGCTGCACATTTCGCGTGTAGCTCAACGCTACCAGATTCCACATTGTCTCCGCCTGTACTTGAGAGCGTTGATTTCACCATGGGACAAATCCATTTTCGCACTCGTACAGTTGCAAGAGTACTAAAAGATCTCAACATACACAAATCCGCTGGACGGATGGTATACCCCCAATACTTCTGAAGAGGTGTTCTTCTGCGCTGGCAAAACCTCTGCGTAAGCTTTTCCATCTGTCCTACTCTTCGGGTCTCTTTCCGAGTAGATGGAAAACAGCATTTGTCCAGCCCGTCCCCAAAAAGGGCGAATCTTCGTCTCCCTCCTCCTACCGACCCATAGCACTAACGTCCCTTCTTTCCAAGGTCATGGAAACGCTGATAAACCGTCAGCTTATGAAATATCTTGAATCGCGGAAGCTTCTTAATGACCGGCAATACGGTTTTCGCAGCAACAGGTCCACTGGTGATTTGATGGCATATCTCACCGAAAAGTGGAACCAATCTTTGCACAATCAAGGCGAAAGCAAGATCGTTGCGCTTGATATTTCAAAAGCATTTGACAGAGTTTGGCATCAGGCTCTTTTGTCGAAAATGCGTGCTTATGGCATCGATAAATCTCTGCTTCTATGGATTAGAAATTACCTTTCGAACCGTTCAATTCAAGTTGTTTTGGATGGGTTCAAGTCTGATATTCACCAAATAAATGCTGGTGTCCCCCAAGGCTCTGTTTTGTCTCCGACTCTCTTTCTCATTTTTATAAATGATCTCTTATCTGTTACTTCTAATCCAATCCACTCCTTCGCTGATGACAGTACTCTCAGCTTTTCATATTCGTTCCAGGACTCACGTCCCTGCTCTTCGGCCGTAGAACTGGAACGGCAGCGTATGTCAAGCACATTGAATTCCGATCTTGACAGCATAATCGATTGGGGTAAAAATAATAGAGTAGAATTCAATGCTTCTAAAACTCAATGCTGTCTACTGTCGTTAAAGCGAACCCATAATAATCAGCCATTATCCATGAGCGGCGCTTGTGTCGACGAAACCGAAAAACTTTCCATCCTTGGTATGTGTATCAACACCAAACTTAATTGGAATGATCACATATTTGAAATCGCCAAAAACGCGGCAAAATGTCTAGGTTTCCTCAAACGATGCAAGAAATATTTTCACCCCCTCTGATTTGGCTTCAATTTATAAGGCCTACATCCGCCCCAAGCTTGAGTATAACGCTCATATCTGGTCTGGTGCCCCTAAAACTTCACTGCACCTACTAGATAGGATACAACAGCGAGCGATAAAACTTATAGGAGACACTAATATCGCAAAGTCAATTGACTCGCTTGAACACCGACGTAATGTGTCTTCCTTGTCACTATTTTATCGCTATTTTAACAACCGTTGCTCAAATGAGTTAGCCAATTGCATTCCTCATCTCCATGAATTCACCCGCAATACTCGTCTTGCCAGGAATGCTCATCAGTTTACCCTTAAGCCTGCTTTCGGACGTACAGTTAAGTTCAGGGATTCGTTCTTCAGCCGCACAACACGTTTATGGAATGCTCTTCCCAGCCCTATATTTCCTACTCACTACAATCCACAGACATTTAGGACCAATGTGCACAGGTACCTCCTCTCCCTTTCTCCCTCTATACCTTCGGCCCGTGCTGTGTCTTGATTCCGGACACTTAAGGGTAGTCATAACCCCTTTTGCGCGCGCAAATTATAAAAAAAAAAAAAAAAAAAAAAAAAATGTTACAGTGTGATCTTGATTCTATCAATTTGCTGTTTGATTTCCTCCGTGCATTGCTCCATCAGTCTTGTGATGGTGACTGTTAAAGATAGAGTTGCGATGGTTGCTTGACTACCACAAATGCCTGAAATCTGGTCAAGTGAACAGAGAGGTCGTAACTAGTAAAAAGGGAGCTGCACTGTGTCATGTTGCTGAATTCAATAAAGTAGTGAATTAGGACCGATGTTTAATACGCGGGGGGAGAAGTAGAACTTGGCTTTGGTCAATTGGTGTAGGTTGCCAGTTACCATGCATTTAATGTAGAGCTCCAAGACTAGCATACGCAGGATTACAGGCTTTGTATAAAAAGTTTTATAGGGTTCGTGCAGGTTCAAGAGTGTATGCTCTTATGGTTTTTATCACACAACCTGGACGGGGTGCAGATGGTTTGTGTCAAAGATGTTCGTTCACTACCCTCCGGGGGTGGTTGTCCTAGATAGGATTTTTTGAGAGATTCGACTGAATATGTGGCATTGGTTGTAGTTCACAGTCACTTTTTTATTTCCATGTTATTGAGGTGTTACATATATTGGAAAATACACACACAAAGTATGAATTTTGAAGTGATCATATACTGCGAGTGTTATGCCTTCGTCAGCACTTTTTGATCATCTCTCATTCACAACCGATGTTGGTGCATAGTTTTTCCGTATAGGAATTGTTCTTAACTATGGACAGACTTGAACTACAGACCTTCGGCACAACAATCGGTGATGATTACCATTGCACCACGACCACCCCATTCCTTAATTTCTTCAAAGCACATCCCTTGATACACGTTAATACGCTTTTGCTATCCACTTTTCTATAACTCGAAGGCTCTCTGGTACACCGATTCAAAAAGGCCCGTATAGGGCCTTTAACATTAACGCATTAACGCAGGCAAGCTTGCTTAACGGCATGGCATCGCAGTGTTGTTCGAGCAAAGGTTTCACGTTTGGATACAGAAAAAAGTCTGATGTGGCCAACTCGGGACAGTCGGTCACCTTGAAACTGGTGTGGCTTGGTATATTGTCGTGATGCTAATTCCGATTTCAGCAATGTCTAGCCTCACTCGGTCAACCCCTCTTTACGACAACACTTCACATATATGTATGTGTGTGGTCCTCCGTTCCTGGCTTCTAGTTCGTCGCTCACCCTGGGCATTCACTGAAAAACTCGTTCCACTAAAAAGCTGGAGTTTGTGACAATCTTTCCTTCATCCTTGAGGATTTGGGGGATCATGCCCAACGTTTCCTTAATTAATTTCTCAGTTCAAAAAAAAAAGTTATGCCGTGCCGATGCATTCGAAGGAGTTCCCTAAAAACTGGATCAAAATTGAACGAACGCTCGTAAGCGACTGACGTTTGACGCGTTTTGAAGGTAAGACCTCCTAGTACTAAGCGCCATGCGAATTGTTTCCGAAATTTTTTTTCGGTGGGACACGATTTCATAGTCTCCATGGTGCCGATTACTGCCGATCTTAGTTCGGCTAAGCTTCGCTCAGGACAGGCCATCAAACTAGCGAGAGACCTGTGACGGTGGGGCAGAAAACGGCTGCGTAGATTCACAAAACCAATTTAGGCTTAATTCCATAGTTTTAGTTTCTGTTTATCTAACAATGTTTTCTACGTTGAGCCTCGGATTTGGATGACGCCCAAAAAAGATATGAGTAAAGTCTGGTTGCTTGTCTGGTTTTCTTTGGGTTTAGCTCACAGTCCATGGGCCAAGCTTATACCTACTCTAGCTGAGCCCTCTTCGTGTTTTCGATTACCATAGGAAGGAAGCGATTGAAGAACAGGCAAAACGAGTTGGTCTTAAGTTCAATGAGGATAAAACAAAATACATGCTGTAAGGCAGAAACCAATCCATCGCTCACCACCTGGGACAAAACGTAACAATTCACAGCTATAATTCCGAGGTAGTTAAGGAGTTTTTCTACCTCGGGGCAAACGTACATTTGACAAACGACACCACAGTGGACATCCGGCATAGAATCGCCCTTGGCAACTTCGGATTGTTCAAACAACTTGGGTCAAAACTACTCACTCGAAGAACCAAAGCTTATACTGCCAGTCTTGCTGTACGGAGCCGAAAGCTGGACGATAAGCAGGACAGCCGAGCTGATTTTGGGTTCTTTCGAAAGAAAAATTCTGCGCCGGATATTTGGTCCTGTCTGTGAGGAAGGTGGATGGAGGAGAAGACATAACCGCGAATTCTACGAGCTGTACAAAGATGTGGATGCAGTCCGGAAGGCAAAGATCCATCGACTACACTGGCTTGGCCATATCGAGTGCATGAACACCAACGCCGCAGCTAAGAGGGTTCGAGAAGAACCCTCCTGGTTCGAGAAGAAAAGGAAGACCGAACCTATAAAGACTAAGACTAAGTAATCGGGGATTATAGACATCTTGGTCTTGACAATTCAGTCAGTCAAGGATGGAACGCAGCCATAGCCCAGGCTCAGATCCTCCATGGATCGCTGGCCTGTTAGGTAAGTAAGTAAGTAAAGGAAGGAACAGCCCTGATACTAGGATAACCACGTCATTTGAGTACGCGACCATTTTTTAATCAACGATAGGAATGTCCCTTGGAAAGGACAATTTCTACCAGAGGCGTTGCATCCTTGAAATCTCCTTTTCGGTGTTGCATCATGGCCGACTTTGTCTCAGTAAACCGAGACACCACACCAATGAGATGTAAGAATTTCATTGAATGGCGAATGCACTGTCGAAAAGCTCAAAGCCTTAGAGCTGCAATGTTGTCTTCGGTATCGGAAGGCAACTCACTAGTCTTCGGAGTTGGATAAAATAATTGCCAAGAACAATCGTGATAAAAACAGCGATTTTCAAGCATGTTATAGGGTGCTTGTCGGCTTAACGCCATAAAACCTGTTCTACCTCAAGGTCTAAAGGTACAACCTGTGTTGGAACTAATAAACTATGCTTGGCTACCCTTTTACTGTTCGCGACCTTTAAATGACTCCGATACTTCCATCATGACACCAGATGATCAGTTGCATTTCAATTCTAAATCACTCAACTTAAACTGAAATGTAATTAACCGACCGCTCTCCGCGTCGCACCTTTCTCTAAGCCAGCATTAACGATTGAAAATCGAGAGGAAGGGAATGGAAACCGATTAACTGCAACCGCAATATCGAGCCCACTCGCCTGCCTGTTGCACTTGTCAAGGTCACGTTCAAATGCAAATGTATGCAACACACGACTCTGCTGGAGTGACTCGGGCCACTCTAATGACTTGATCTAGTCGATCTAATGTGTCTTTTGTTCGCTACATCGTGTATCTGAGCCCCGTCTTCTAATTGGCTACGTAGAGGCGGTGTGTCCCGCTAAACAGGTGTTCCAAGCTATGGCAATTCAATTCAATTCACAGATACACAGCAACTGATAGCGCAATTAGCTAGCGTTGCGCTTGCATTGTGACATTAAGCGCAAATAAATGAACATTTTCAATCGTAATTGGCCTGCGCAGTAGATTTGCAATTCTCTAATGCACCACTGGCACTTGGCACTAGTGTTAGCGCGACTGATTTGTTAGACTTGTCGAGTCTGACGCTTGACGTCACGTGCTAGTCGTGCTGGTCCATGTGAAAATAAACTTATTTGAATACTAACAGAACACTTGCAGTCGATGCGCGGTGTACATATTTCAAAAAAACTCGAAAACAAGTTCTTTTTCGCGATTTTTTTGTTTTTGGAATTTCGGCATTTCAAGATCTTGATGTCAGTGAATTTAGATGACATTTAATTAACGATGTCGTTAACGTTGGGGCGGTCAGTGCTTTGACCTCGTCGCGCGATTTCATCAAAACACACTCACACTACCGTGATTAGGCTTGCTTTGAGAAATTGTACTTACCTGGGGAGCAGTGGCTATTTTCTATTCAAACAACATCAGTGGTGTCTACGGAATGGTTGTGGATATTCTTCCGGTATTGAATTAGCGAAGACTCGAAGGCCTTTAGCCGAATTAGAGAGCAGACTATAAGAAGGCTTCGGGGAGAGATCATATATTAGGTGTCCCTACTGGAAACTACTTTTTCTCTTGTTCCGGCGCTGGTTTGCTAATTTCTAGTTCATAGGCAGTCGAGCATGCAAGCAGTTGAGTATATTTTTATAATTCGTGCAGGTTCAAGAATGTACGCTCCTATGGTGTGTGGTATGGCACAACCTGGACGGGGTGCAGAAGGTTTGTGTCGAAGATGTTCGTTCACTACTCTCCGGGGGTGGTTGTCCTAGATAGGATTTATTGAGAGATTCGACTGAATTTGCGCTGGATGTAGTTCACAGTAACTCACAAAGAAATGGAAATTTACCTTTTTTCAAGTACTTATGGTGCACTAAATGGCATCTGAGATACCTTCGCTGGGAATGTTACTTTTCTTTAAGTCATATCTGTATTCCCATGACATGTCAGTAGTCCTCCATCATTATTGACTTGAGTAAGTAGGCTTCAGCATCGAAGGCCCTGGGAATTAGTCCTAGTGTCTTCCAAGCTGATCTATACGCCATCCTAACATGCGTCAACCTAAACTTAAAGACTAGCATAAGAGGTATAACTATAAATATACTCTCAGACAGTCAGGCAGCGTTGGGCTCGTATAGTACGAACTCAAAATCCGTCAAGGAATGCCACGGTGCCCTACAAGCCCTATGCAAAAGAAATAAGGTCGAACTCTAGTGGGTGCTAGGTCACAAGGGCATTAAAGACAACGAAATCGCCGTCTAAACCTCTGCGAAACCCAGCGAAAGGTGCATAGGTGCCGAACCTTTTCGCGGAATCCCCAAGTCAAAGATTAATTTTTTCTTAGACAAGTGGGAAGAATCGAACCTGCGCTTTTGGAATAGCGTTCAAGGACTCCGACAATCGAAGAGATTCATTCGGCCCCTGAAAAAACACTGTATCAATATTCTCAAATATAATAGAGTCGATTACAGAAGACTGGTCGGCTACCGAGTGTTGACTCTGTCTAGAGGACGAGGAAACTGTAGAGCACATACTATGCGTGTGCTGCCCTCTGCCATCTTAGGAAACGTATCCTCCTCAGAGGAACATGACTCCTGAGAGAATCAGCTCAGCTCCTTCGAGGGACATCCTCAGCTTTATTAAGAAAGTAAAGGAACTCCTCCTCTAATTGGCTAACAGGCACAATACTCGTATGTTATCTTTAACATGAAAAAATAAGGCTTTAGTGAGTGATTTCTCTGCCACTTCCCTGCAGATTGCCCGGAAAAATATCATTGCTTTAGCCACATAAGCCAGTATCTTTAGCGACTTTTTATTCGGCGATCGATCAAAATCTTCATGCCTTTCTCTAAAACATTAAATATACCTCGTTAACCCTAGTTGTACTCATAGCATATAACTTAAGAGCAAATTAGGCCAGAATGCCCTCAACCTTCTTAATAAATCATGACTTCTCTGAGTACAGTAGTTGACAAGTCTTTTGATATCGTCTCTTTGGAGTCTTAAAGAGTTTTTCGAAACTTTATTCAAAGGGACTTCGATTAAGTCGTTAGACCTAGTGGAACGGATGTTTCCTTTGCCTTTGAAGAGTATCATGGCAGTGCTAGTGGATCAAGAGCTTACGCTATATGAGCTCAGCGCCTTGAATACAAATTTAATGTCAATGGGCTGTCGGCTGTCGTAGTTATACCTCTGATGCTAGTCTCGAGATTTATGTTGGGTTGGAAGACTTGTGTCTCTAAATTTAATTTTCGAGCCATCCGTGCACCCTCTAAGACCTTCTAGGTTTTCAGGTTTGACCCGGTAGTCTACAAATCGAGGTGCTTTCCGAGCCAAGGAGCCTTATTCCACTGCGTATAGCGGATAGTATGTGACTTGTAGCGCTTCCAATTAATCCTCTTGGATTGTCATGGGCCAAGATTGCATGGAGTCTGTTATGCCGGATACGCCAGGCTTTAACGACGTTGTAGTTTGGTCTTTTTCCATACCTCAGATATAGAAGTAGTGAAGGTCTCATTATTGCGGTATATAGCCGGAAGATTATTTGAGGTTTCCATCCCCAGGTTTGATGGTAACTGCGGAGGTCAGACCATAGCGCATTGGTCGCTACATATATTGGGGTTTCAATTGAGCTTACGATCAAAATCGATATCAGAATATTCTAGGCAAGATGTAATTTCCTTTTTCTAGTGAAAAGTAGTAAAGGAGGCTTGGTTAGGTTCATGAATAAACCCTTTCCGACACACCAGTCAGGGATAATTTAGAGGCAATTAACTTTTGTCTATGACTATGACCATAAGATCGTTGACATCGTAACTGAGATTGGTTTTCATGGATGGAGGTCGTCAATGACAATTAACTACTGAAGTAGTGAAAGGTCTCTATGCTTTAGGTAGTATTTTACTGTTGATACTGTCGCTGAGACGCTCCTGTAAGATAGGGGCCTTGGGATCAAATCGATATTGACGAATGTCCCTTCGAGATCGAGGAAGGCGTAAAAGACGATTTCCTTTGAGTTTATTCTGGCTTACGTCGGTTGTTGGTAAATCATTCTTATATTAAAAGGGATTCAGGGGTTGTCATATTTCTTCCCACTTCCCAGTTAGCGCTGATATGAAGTTCGAGGCATTTACCTATCGACTTGAGAAGGAACCAGAGCAGACTGAGAGGTTGACAGGATTTAGGCGCCTCACTGAGTTTTCTTCTTTTTAATAAGATCGAAGCTGGACATAAATAGGGCTGGATGAAAGAGGCAGGAAGATGACTTCAAGAACATCTTGTAGAGGGGCTCGCTGGGGCATTGTTGGGCCAATCTAGAAGACTATAAATTATAGGCATGTCAGCAGGAATAGGATTAAGAGTTGCTTCTTTAGAAGACGTACTGGCATATTGGTCCCATTGCTAACTCTGTTGAAACGGACCTCTGGATGTCTTAGAGTCTGGTTGATCTCAATCAAAGACATTTTGAGGCAAAAAGTAAGTTTGCAATTTCATAGCAAAAGGACACCTTTACGATGAGGTGCTCTGCTCAATTAGTAGGTTTTACTTAATATGAGTTCGCCAAGGGTAAGATACAATTTCCTAGAATCGGCATGCATCTATGGAACAGAGGTGAAAACGCTCATTATTGTCCCAAGGATAAGGTGGCACTTGCTGAAGGTGGAGCAAAAAAGTGAGAACCTTTATAGAACGAGGTTAAAACGAGTTCAAAGGAGAGGCGTACATACAAGACAGGCGAACGTTTTCAACAGAGCTTGTGTCATAGGATAAAAAATGAGAAATCATTAACTGAATTTCACAAAAAAGTTACTTTTTGTAAAAATATCAAACCACACAGTGAGCATGACGATTGTGTGATAAACGATCAGCAAAGGGAATTTTTTTCCGCAGAGTTTCCATTGCTTAAACAATAATCACGCAATTTACTGCACAATATGATCATATGATGAAAATAACAAAGCGTTATCTAGAAGTTCATTAAGAATTCCAAGCATTTCGCTTCAAAATAAACAAAATTCCTTACGTTTGATTTTCAAAACAATCATCAGCAGTAACGAACTCTCCACAATTTTGAATTTGAAAGCGAGCAACATTTATTGCATACTATTAGGAAACCCAACAAGTGTATCTGGCGTATTTATTCCACAGGGTTGGTGTCTCTGATAGGGTAAATGGTATTTGTTTCTAGTTTTGAGAATTTCCATTCTTTGCGTACATCTGTTTATTGAAATTGAATGCGTAGTTAGGAGTGGAAGTGAAGCAAATAGAACAGAAATCTGTTTGAATGCCTGGGCTGGAATCACTCGTGCGGAGAATGGTTTAAACGTTGTGAAAGTCACAATGTGATAACCATTTAAGGCATTTTTCTCCCTTAACTAAGTCTATGTTTAGATTTTCCATCAGCTCGTCTGCATTCCCTACACTTGCGGAATTAAAAAATCAACTCGGGCTAAACCGTTAGTCAACACCATATGAGTTTTCAGGCCGTGATAAGGCGCCGCTTGCGCTTTTGGCTACAAGCGTCAAACGCTTGATCTTCCTCAAACAAAGTGTAGATCAACAGAACACTTTTTTATTTACCAAGACTTTGCTTCTTATATTACTATTATACCCTGGCAACTGAACGTAGATACATGGGTCCATCTTGGTCATGGGTTGGCTTTAATGGTCTTTCTCCGTCTATTTTCGTGGCGTTTTCCAAAGACGTAAACAAAACAATTCATTTAAGTTAAATCGACATAATTTTATAGCCTTCCGCGGTGACAGTTCTCAATTTGATAATACCACCACGTGCTGGAGACTGAAACAAATGAGTTGATGGGCTGTGCCATGCCATAGTATCGCATCACATACTGATACGATGGCGGCATACAATAAACGGATGTAGTTCGTCAGTCCGCGGGTCGGTTAAGTAGGCGAGAGATTTATGGAAACGGATCCTCTTATCAACATTATCGAATTAAGTACCCGTAGACAGCTGCAACGACAAAATCGCCTATGGAACTTATCAGTCTACAGAATATGAGTCAGACTACTCCAAGCTACTGACGTTAGATACTTTTACTATCACCCACTGAACTCGAGTAATTCTGTCATATGTTCGAGTGTAGTTGCAACAGGTGCGCTGTAGCATCACCAGTCACCAGTTGACGACGAGATTGCATTGACCTTTCGTGATCCTTCAGTTGGTCGCGGTCGACAATTGAGTTTGTTTATCGTTTTTTTAAGGGAAACAAGTCTGAAAATAAATATTCAAATAACAACAACCGAAGCAACACATTTGTTTATAAATAGCCTGAAGGAAGGAACGTCACTTGCTGCTTAGTGGTGTTGACGAGTGACTTTGCTTGTCGGATTGATCACGTTTGATTGTTGGTATTTCTGAATGTTCAACATCGCGACGGAAAGGTGAATACAACACGTTTCGACAATGTCGGCTTATGCAATTTCTAGTGAAATTATTTAAATTACTGGGATGACATCAGAGCAAGGGCATGGTCGCGATTTTGCAGTTGCCGCAGATGGTATAAGTACAGTGCTAACGACTTTGGGAAGCTTGAGGCCTGACATGCCTGACGTGCCTCTATATTCCCCTGAAATAAACGCCTTTGAGGCATATACTCGCAGAAGCTAAAAAAGCAAGTCGGAATGATCAAATTTTTGCGCCTCAAGATGCGAGGAAAATTGCAAGGGATCTTTGAGCTCCTTTTATAATTCACGGTAATTCGTGCCTTTTTGGCACCATAGCGAATTCTAGGTCAATATTGAAGCCCACGTATTTAAGACCGAGTGGAACGTCCCCTCCGAAGTATTTATATCATAGTGACCATGTGATTGAATCTTTTCATTAAAAAAACATCTAAAGCTCTAAAAATTGGACGAGTGCCAGGAGACAGTAGATCCAGTTTGTTCACATGAATGCGGAAAAGTATTTGTACTGAAGGGCATCAGAATAAGTATTTGGCCTTATAATGGGACCTTCGAATGTCAAGGGCTCTAGAACTGGGGAATCACATCTATTTGCGAGAACGGAAGAAGGAGCGGCTGGCTGCCGTGCTATATCAAGTTTTAGAAATTCCGTGGAGAAGTGGGATTCATTAGGTAGAGTGACATGCTTGCGATCAGAGTAATGCTTCAAAAACCCCTGTTTCTGCTGCAGGCAACTCGAACAGAACACGATAGACTTGATGAGGCTCGACAGTGCAAGTAGGACTGACAAGGTCCTTTGATTTCTATTTTGCTTCGCATTCTTCTTATTTATTGACACGATCACAGGTACTCGATGGTTAATGCCTTGGCTTCTTACGCCTATGATTCGATTTGAGTACAACAGCGGTAATATGTATATTTATCTATCATTAAAAATGAACGCTCGATTGTGCTAACTAAACGTGCGTATCGTGCAAAATATCGTGATCGTGTTGCGCCCAAAAAAGATACAATTCGTCGTTGGGCCTCGAATTTTTTTTCAATTTGGTTCTGTGGCAAGCCCTCGTGAGCAACCGTGGTCCGCGGCGTTCAAACTCATATATTCAGTCTGTGAAGGCCAGTGTTCAAGAATACCCACGTGAGTCATATCGGCGCCGTTCGCAGCAGTTAGACATCAGTGGGACCACTTTGCGCAGAATTTTAAAGGATGATCTTCACTTATTTCCATACAAAATGCAGATAACTCAAAGAATTTTGCCACAAGATGAGCCACGGCGCTTGGCATACGCACAAAATGTCATTGCAATGATTAATGCTGAGCCGGAGTTCTGGCAGCAAAATTTGATGACCGATAAGGCACATTTTACGCTCTCTGGCTCAGTTAATAAACAAAATTGTCGCTTCTGGGGCACCGAAAATTCTCACATTATTCACGAAGAGCCGCTATCTGATCAAAAAGTTACTGTTTGGACCGGTGTATGCGCTAAAACCATAATTGGACCGTATTTCTTCAAGGTTGGCGATACATATCGGTGGATGCTGGCCGATTATCTGGTCCCAGAAATGCGACTGCCATACTGCGGACCAAACAATGAACCTTCTGCGTAAGAAGTTCCCTGGAAGATTGGTGTAAAAAAAGGGATCGCTGGATTTGACTCCTCCAGCCTTTCTTCCTTGAGGATACTTGAAAAGCAAGTAACGGCCCGAAGAGAATAGAACAGCTCAAAAGAAACGTTCGTGCGGAAATCGCAGAAATTTCGGCCGAAATGCTCGAAAATGTCATGGAGAATGTTCAAAAAGAGCCCATTTTTGCATCGGCAATAAAGGCGTTCATTTAATTGACATTTTTTTCAAAAATTAATCAAAATAAATTGTAAAGGTCTAAATTGAATAAAAGTTTTTGAATTTCCAAAATCGGTTGAGAATTGTTGAAGTTATTCGAAATTTACATCGACCCGTATGAGATGGCGCTGCAGATGGAGTGTTTTAAAGGATGGCCAAAGCCTGTTAAAAACAAAACTTCTGTTAGACGCCCGATCGCGAAATCGACGAGTGATTTACTAGGGCATATTCTTAACCTGAGGGGTTTTCCGTATATCAAAGGTAGTGATGTAGCGTGACTGGCGAATTCGTATCACATTACTCAATAGCCATGACGGGTGCCAACATTTCTAGAAATTGCCTTGGTGAATCAGCTTAATCATATCATAGTCTCCACGGTCTCCGATAATAACTCGTCGCTAAATGGCTGTTATGAAATTTCTGATTATGAAACCTGACGCACGGCAGGTCCTGAACGAAGTCAAACCCCAGCGGATGCTGCAGTAGGGGTTTGCTGGTATGTATGACGTCCAAACTAAAGATCAATCGTTTCAACGGAGGAATTTTGGAACAGCAAGATCGGAAGAAAGCTCGACAAGGTCATGCTCGCTGTGTTTTTGGCCTTGCCGTAACGTCGGGTCATCAATTAGGACATCAATTTGCTTGTTTGTGGCCAAACTAACCTTAGCCAATACGTTGGTTCCCATTCTCATCGTAAGAAGGGGGACCCAATCAGAAGGGCACGAGTCTCTTAAGCTTCGTTTATTAGATCTGTCCTGCCGTGCTGTGTGACGGTTTTGGTAAGTGCTTATCAAACCAGAAAACTCCGCGATCAACTAAATATTCATACCATAGCAGCTCTTGGAGAGCTTAAATGCTCCATATGATGGTGTCTACAGAGCCCTGCCATGTTGTGATATCCCTGCTAATTGCAACAGACTTTGCAGAATGGGCAATGGAGAACTCTCGCTGCTAAACAAAGGGCGATAATGAATTAACCGAAACCCTCGGTATTGAAAATGGCTTAAGACAGAGAAACGCGAATTGATCTCTTCAACATCATTCTTAAAAAGATCTGGAGGGATCCACTGGCCAATACAAGAGGAACGATCTACTCGAAGTCTGCACTATTGCTTACATACTCAGATGATACTGACGTGTTTGACTGATTGAATGCCTTGAAGCAGAAGCATCTAAGTGGTTCTGAGAGGAAATGAAGGCTAAACCATGCTGCCATTAAGGATGGACGTGTAGAACCGACGTCTTGGCTAGAATGTCAGCTTTGAAGGAGTCAAGGATTTCGTCTAGTGACCAACAGGGTCGACACCTATGCTGAGATCAGGCGCAGAATAATGCTGGCCAACCGCTGAGTTTTTGGGCTCAAAAGGCAAGTTGAGACCTCCCTCGAAAAACCAAGATAAATCTCTACAAAACTTTTACTATGCCCTCCCTCCTCTAAGCCGTCGAGGCTTGAACCTAATTGAAAGTGGATTCAGAGGTCCTGAGTCATCGGCAGGTTGAAGTAGAAGATACTACCAAAAACTGTAGAGGATATACAGCAACTTCGGCCAACTGCCTATGGATCCAACGTCTAATATGATGGCATTTAGAGCGAATAGCCCACTACTCCAGCACGGAACGACACAGTCGAGGACAATCTAATCTAATGGGGCTCATACAAATGGAAAGGGATAGCTGGCTAAAGATCGTGCCAGCTGGAGGGGCTGGTTGAGGCTCAGATCCACTCAGACCTGGAATGAAATAATTTCCGTTCCCAAACAGAACATTAAATGACCGTCTTTCGCAGGTGCTTTTGCACATCACTTATGCTTAATGCTGAATACGAGAACGAGGGTGATCCGATAAGTACTTAGCCTCACCGCCGGTATCGCAAGAGCAACTTACTATCGTGTAGTACATTCTAGTAGACGGCTACTGTCGAAATTTCAGCCGGATTGGACTCGTAGTTTTGTTTTGACCGCGTATGGAAGCGGGAGTGTCCGCGCATTTTAGAAAAATGGAAAAATAGCAATATCGGTCGGTGATTCGATTCTTGTTTTTGGAAGAGAAATCACGCAGCGAAATCAAAGAGCGTTTGGATGCTGTGTACGGTGACTCTTCTCCTTCGATGGCGACCATCACGTCCAGGTGCCCCGAAAACGGCTACCACGGAGGATAACGTGACAAAAATCCACGATCTCGTATTGGCAGACCGCCGATTGAAGGTGCGCGAGATAGCTGAGACAGTAGGCATTTCAAAAGATCGCGTGGGTCATATCCTGCATGAAATTTTGGGCATGAGAAAGCTGTCGGCACGATGGGTGCCGCGTTTGCTCACTCCGGACAAGAGCAGTGTTTGACGCTGTTTAAGCACAATCTGAAGGAGTTTCTGCGTCGTTTCGTAACAGTCGACGAAACATGGATCCACTGGTACACACCAGAGACCAAGGAACAGTCGAAACAGTGGACTTCACCCGGCGAACGTGCTCCGAAGAAGGCGAAGACTGTCCCATCGGCCGGAAAGGTGATGGGCACCGTTTTCTGGGATTCAAAAGGTGTGATCCACATCGACTACTTGGAGAGGGGCAAAACGATCACATTATTGGGCCGATTCGATGCCGAATTGAAGAAAAAAACGGCCCCACTTGGCGAAGAAAAAGTGCTCTTCCACCATGATAACGCACCGGTTCACACCTCCGCGCTCGCCACGGCCAAATTGGTCGAATTGGGCTACGAACTGCTGCTTTGGCCCCGTGCGACTTCTTTTTGTTTCCAAACTTGAAAAAGTCACTCGCCGGGCAGAAATTTCAGTCGAATGAGGAGGTCATCGGCGCCACGGAGGCCTACTTTGCAGACCTCGAGAAAACGTATTTTTCAGACGGGTTAAAGAAGTTGGAGCATCGCTGGGTCAAGTGTATCGAGCTAAAAGCAGATTATATTGAAAAATAAATCGCCATTTCTCCAAAATTGTTGTTTTTCTTTTGTAGGTTAAGTACCACCCTCGTTTACCCAGGGATTGGAAGAAACCATTTTATGGGGAAATTTTCAAGCGGAGTTAATATTAATTTCTTGTTAAAAACCGAAAATTCCTGTAATTTTTTGAACAAAGCTTGTATGAAAAACTAATTGCTGCGCATTTGAGGGCGTTTTTTTCCACAGTTTTCGCAAACTCTGACCACATAATAGAGTATTATATTGTACAATAATTAGTGTGCTCAGAACCGATGACGGGGTCCAAAGGTCTTAATATTGTAAAATGATCGACGCTGCCCTTTCGTATTTCGCTCCGAATTAAATGAACAAAGTAATCAGTATCCATAGTCTAGATAGATATCCGAAAGGTAAATAACTCCCCAGACAGATATAACACAAGCAGATAAGTCAACAGAGTATGCCAACCTACGTGTCTGGACGGGGGTTATGATAACTCGAATGTCAAACAGACGAAAATTTGCTCGGAAATTGCATCAATTCTATATACGTTTAACCTTTTATCAAAAAATAGAACAGTCTTTTGCACTACAGTCACTACTATCTTATCTTGAGCTGGCGACTGTCGAATTTGCCTCAACTAAGCGAGTTCCATGCAGACTGTACCCAAAATATACAACCGATGCGAATACGAGTATACTGGGTCTGGTCATCGGCTCCTCCGGTGACAGGCTCGTGAAGGTGACGAGATAAATGAGTTGCTGACTAGGTATGCGATAAGTCATTTTACGCCTTTGATTCATGACGAAATTCAATTTATTCGAATGACATTCAAATTTATGAACACGCACTATAGATACACCTCGTATGCTCGCAGTTTAAGTTGAAACGAAACGCAAACGTTGCAAAATACATTATCTACATCACGTTCACGTGTAGCTGGAATTGCATTACAGACGACTTTGACGACTCTCTCGATCACACCATTACCCGTATCTATTGTATGTAAAATAAGTTTTACAACAACTTACGCAACGATTGGTGTGGATTTTCTTTTCCTTTCTCTCTCGTTAGATATTAACAAAATTTCGTCGAATTTTCGCACACCGCAGGATATTTATAGACTTGAGATAGAATAAATATGGTCTGAAGAAAAATCTAGTCGTACTCACCCGTTTTCACTCATTTTTACTGGCGCGGTATCTATGTTAGCTGCTGGAGCCGAAGTCTTCTGGGTCACCTTTGGCGTTGGAGTTGTATCACTTGAGTTCACTGTGCTGTCTCGTCCTATCAACGATACGCAACACAAAATAGATAAAAGTTAAGATTCGCACGGATACAGTGTTCAGTTGACGAATGTTGATGCAGGTACTATGTATTGCTAACGCACACAAGATTAATGTAATTTTTTGATCACAAGATTTCTGTCTGTTTTATCACTTGGAATAAGTATAATATTTCAAAGGAAAAAAACAAAAAAAAAATGAAATGAAAGACCGGTTTGAACGGTCCAAAGATCTCGTCTACCGGAGTTGCTCGAAGTGAATGATTTTCTCGTAGGCAGACGAATGACGATGCGAGGTACAGTTCTCCTGACTGAATGAAGTCGTCGGGTATACCGAATCGCCAAGTAGCTTTTTGCTTTTAAATATCTTTTCGCGAATGTAGTGAGTTTGTGTCTTTTATCGTTTGCGAGTGCTTGCAGCAACGCGCTGACGGTTGGGTATGATCGAGCGGTAAGACTGAGAGCGAATGCTTGGAGTGATTTCCGCTTTTATACGAGAAGTAATGGCGGAATATTGTGGGCATTGGGGCGCATGAGTGAGCGGACTAAGCGCTGAGAATAATTAGTATAATATGGCACATACGTAGCTATGGGTATGAAGTACTCGGACTTTGCCTATACATATATTCGATTGGCAAATTGTTGAATCGACACCTCACAGTTATCGTGAGAGTACTGGAACCGACCATGGTCTGTAAGTTGTCGAACTGGAGTTGTACTAGTGTCCGATATCTAGGCAAGGTTTGATGTATGCGTTTCCATATAATGGGCGTGTTTCGTTTTCGTTAGTGACGTATGCGACGTTCGACTGGTCACGCATATGCTGTACACCAGCAGAATGTTGTATCAGCCGTCTCGCTAGTATACATACAAACTATACCGATGTGACACTTCAAGGGTAAACGAGCAGAGCGGACTGGTCGCTTTCGAATTATTCTTCTTTACCAGCCTTCCCTCGTACTCGTACAGTCAGTGAACCAGCAAAACATACTCGTGATGATGATGAATCACTTGGCTTTTTGGAATATAGTCTAACGGCTTCGATATGTGTTTTGTGACTCCCCATGGAGACGTACATATGTAGTTTTAGTAAAATGTTATCGAAAACAGGATGTTATCGTACTCGATACTACGATGCACCATCGACTGTCTTCGGGTTTCATCAGATTGGAATATAAACAAGCAAGCTCCCGTGAGTAAGCTTGTTCAAAGGTTATTCATCGAATTGTTGACATTGGCAAGTAAGCGGAATTGCTTACGATAAGACTTTTAATACGCTTGAGATAAGGTACACAATTTCGATTAGACTGTTCACGGGGGCTTGTCAGACGATCGAATGACACTCGTAAGATTAACTGAAAACCATTTGCCTTTGTTTATATTTATTAGCTTTTAGCACTGCTGGCGAACTTACGTTTAAGTGGTTTGAAGAAGCACGTGTAGCGGTAAGGTGAGTGAGGTCACGTTTAAATATGGAAGTATCAATGTGGCACGCTTCGGAATTGGTTGCCCTTGGTCATTCGACTTCGACGAGTTATCAAGTTGATGGGGGAATATTTAAAAAACTAATTTATAACGTGAATTTGTGAGATGATCTCATGCACGTGATATAATTACGGCACTTAGCGCAAATAATCGTCTTGTCTAAGGTTTTTTTCTGACCCAACGCAAAGTCTAGTCTATGTCTGGCTTAATAGCCAGGTTTCAAGCCCCTTATCAAGCCCCTAGCTGAAAAGTAAATGAAATAGTGGATCATTTTGCAGCGGCCGTATCATTACAGTAAGTATTACCAAGCATTTCCCCCGGACGAAGATAACAGTGCACCAACTCATAAAGTGGGTGAAAAGCCTGACCGGTGAATAGAATCTCAGCATCGTTTGCAGTTCTGCATGGAAGGGGGCCTCGTCACTTTAACTGGTTAGCATGTAAGCTAGGGCAGCGAATATAGGTACATATGCACCATAGAGAATTGACTCAAAAGTATTATTTCCGTTGCTAGAGGGCCTAACGTGCTGCGCTTCCCTCCCAACTGTGCTCCATAGGCTGAAGAAAAAGACACACCAGATGGTTCAAGAGTTACGCTCTTATCTGGCATGCAACCTGGACGGGGTGCGGATGGTTTGTATCGAAGATGTTCGTTCGGTACTCTCCGGTGGTGGTTGTCCTAGATAATATTCAAGAGATACGACAGAATTTGTCGCGTTGGTTGTGGTTCACAGTAACTTTTCTGTTTCCATGTCATTAAGGTTTTATATTGGAAATGCACTCACAGAGTGTGAATTTTGAAGTGATCTTATACTGCGAGTGTTATGCCTTCGTCAGCATTTTCTTGATCATCTCTCATGTTGTTGCACAGTTTTCCCGTATAGGAATTGTCCTTGGCTTGCCTGTGCAGGGACGGGTTAAGAATATCCCGAATAGAATAGCGATACCTCTCGCTTGTCGTAAAAGGCGACTAAAACAAAGGTAAACAAAAATCACATCTAGGCAATCTAGAAAACACCAAGGTGAGCCTAGGGACACATATACCACCATTAAACTGCCCCACAAGTGTGCATGCAAATCACTGGGTTGACACGACTGGAGCTCACCGGTGTTGTAAGAGTAAGATCAAACAAAAAAAAATAAATCTGGAGCATGCCCGTGTCAAAAAAAAGAGGGAGAAGAAAGAAAACGGTCAAGCAGTAGCATTATGGAAAAGAACGCTAAAAGGAAAAGCACTACCCCGCCAGGCACTACTAATGGTCATGATCCTGCGACGAGCAGCAATGCTCGGGTCAGAGCTATAGGATTTCCGGGGGATAGCAAAGTAATGCAACGGCGTAAGCCACAGTTAAGAGTCGCGAGTTGGAACGTTGGAAACATGAGTGATGAGTGGTCGCAGCTATGAGCTTTAAGAAATTATGGTTAGAATGCGAGTAGACATCCTGTGCGTACAAGAGACGAAATGGCGAAACACCGGTAATCGGGCACGTTTCTTGGACGTTAAAACAAAAGCCTACAAGATGTTTAATTATGGATTGGAACAAGGAAAAAAGGGAATCGCCATCATCCTTGCGGCAGAGTTACTTGGCAACGTCTTAACCATTTCAAAGTCCAGTGACCGTTTGATGGCTCTCAAATTGGTGATGCATGGTGAGGTGTGGAACATCGTAAGCGCATATGCCCCTCAAGTAGGATGCGAACAAAAAGAAAAAGATGCGTTCCGGCTAGATTTCCACAACCTTGTCAAAATCATCCCAAAGGAAGAGCTTTTGTGTGTTGGGGGAGATTTAAACGGACATGTCGGGAAGACAAGCGAAGACTATGAAGACTACCACGGAGGGCTGGGATACGGCACCAGGAACTCTTCAGGTGAAGATATCCTAAACATGTGCAAGTCGTACGGTCTTATAGTGTTAAATACCATGTTCGTCAAACAAAGCTGGCATCTGATCACTTATAGCAGCGGCGGAAATGAAACTCAAATAGACTATCATCCAGTTTCATGAAGCCACGAGTTAAAGATTGCAAAGTGATCCTGGGAGACGCGATCGCCCCTCAATACCGTCTCCTCCTGACTGAAGTAAGAAGTCAAAGCAGCAAACGAAGGTGTCTGAGAGAATCAAGTGGTATAAGCTGGATAAAGGAAAAGGCGAAGCTTTTATTACCAACATGAAAAACTACCTCTTTTCCATTATCGAAGAGGTCGGTAATGAGGAGTGCAGAGCACAAGACATGTGGGATTCCCTACAACAATCTGGCCTGGAGAAAGCCAAATTACTGCTCGGAACATCTAAAGGCCCCTGCCAACACGCAAAAGAAACCTGGTGGTGGACAGACGAAGCCAAGGCAGTGATACACGAAAAGAAAAGTGCTCTTCTACTAATAGAGAGGAAAAAGCTCGCCGTGAAAAGTATATAGATATTGCAAAGGTATCGCGAAGAAAAAGTGCGCCGAATTCAAAGCGAAAAGCATGGAAGGCCTCTATCAGGAGTTGGAAGAAATATCGTCTTCCGCGTCTGACAGGAACCAGGCTACCCAGGAGCTTCGACAAAGCAATTTGAACAAAGGAGCAAATATCTTTAAGATAGCCGCTCAGAGAAGAAGAAATGCTCAGGAGATTCGTTTCCCAAAGTTTATTAACAATGCTGAAGGCCAACTCCTTGAGGAAGACGAAAAAATTCTCCACAGATGGCGACAGTATTGCGAGGAACTTCTGAACGAACAGTTTCCTCGAGTGTACTTTCCAAGAGCCCGAATCATGCCGAAATATCCGACATCACAGTCGAAGAAGTTCGGTACGTGGTTAAAAACTCCAAGAAAAGAAAAGCTGTTGGGCCGGACGGGATACCCTCTGAGTTCTGGAAAAAGATGGGAGACATCGGGTCTAGATGGCTCATGGTTCTTATCTCCTCATGGTAAAGGATCTAAGGAGAGATCCTTTGAACCCCGTCCAATCAACGTTCCAATTTCAACACGCAAAAAAGGCAGGCCGAAAAACAATTGGTGCAAACAAATGCAAAAACACCAGCATTTGATTGGCCTCAGCGATGAAGTAATCCCAAGCCGGGAAGCCTGCCGCTACTTTCTGAGGTCAAACCGGCGGACCCCACAAGCGGACCAGTAGGACTGCAGTTAAGTGGGAAGGTTATGGTCCTACACTTCTGACCATAACGACGCCGGAAAAAAGGAAAAGAAGAAGAAGGAATTGTCCTTGGCTATGGACAGACTTGAACTTCAGACCTCCCGTTCAACAGTTGGTGATGATTACCATTGCACACCGATCACCCCCACCAGATTATAACTAACCTTATGCGCTCGAGCTTCTCATGATTTTTATCCTGAAGGGCAGAACAAAGAGTCATTTCAACCCTCGTTGATCATATTGAATTATGGAAATACGACTTTGAGATGAATGATTGTGATATTCCCGGAATTGGTTTCTTTTCTAATACAAATGAAAGCTACGCTACAGGTGTTGTTGGATGTTTTGTGAAAAATGTTTAGAAGACTCTAGAGGTTGTGTATTTCGATCGCTCAGGTCCTGATGTAGATTGAGTCTCCGTTGAAATTGACCATGAAGTATTCGTATGTAAAGGATTTTCCAATGGCGACTTGACAGCTTTGAATTTAATTTGTGAACGCACCCTTTCACTAATCATCGGACTGTCATTGTCAATTTATTCAGTACAAGTACATGAACGAGCAATGTTTGCAAATTATAAAAATTTTCTACTGAAATTCGGAATCGGTGACCGCAACTTCAAGAGCGTTAACTCCAATTTTCGGTCGTAATTCTCGCCCTAGTAGACAGGCAATAACAAGCTTAGTGCAAGAATTTGAGTCCACATATTCGTTGTGTGATGTTGCCGTGTCAGTGAGACAACGGGTTGGTCGAAGTGTCGAAAATATCGCTGCCGTTCAGGCGTCCGTAGCAAACGATCCAAATCAGTCAATTCCACGGCGTTCTCAAGAATTGGGCATCGCTCAGACCACATTATGGCGTATTGTACACCCATACAAGATCAAGCTGACTCAAGAATTGAAGCCGATGGACCATTTGAAGCGACGTACGTTCTCCGATTGGGCTCTGGAGAAGATGCGCCAAGATGATGAATTTCATCGCAAAATCATCTTCAGTGACGAAGTTCATTTTTGGCTCGATGGGTTCGTCAATAAGCAAAATATGCGTTATTGGTCGGGTGAAAATCCACATGTGCTTCATGAATCACCACTTCATCCACAAAAAATAACTGTTTGGTGCGGTTTGCATGCCGGCGGCGTTATTGGGCCATATTTTTTCGTCGACGATAACGATCGTCACGTTACTGTGAATGGCCAGCGTTATCACGCCATGATTATCGATAATTTTTGACCCGAATTGGAAGATATGGACTTGGACGACATGTGGTTTCAACAGGATGGTGCCACAAGCCACTCAGCACACGTTACAATCGATTTATTGAAGAGTATGTTAGATGAGCGTTTTATCTCAAGAAATGGGCCAGTCGATTGGCCGCCTCGTTCGTGCGATTTAACGCCTCTAGACTATTTTCTTTGGGGCTACGTTAAGTCATTGGTTTATGCCAACAAGCCGACGACGTTGGAAGAGCTCAGAGTCAACATTGAACGCGAAATAGCGGCCGAAATGTGTGGCCGAGTCATCGAAAATTGGGTCAAACGAATCGACCACTGCAAACGTGCTCGCGGTGGCCATATGAACGAAGTCGAGCTTCATTCATAAATGTTTTGATTGTACTTCAAGCCGATAATAAAGTTATTGAAATATCTCAAACGGTTTGCGTTTTATCTAAAAAAAAAGTTGTCAAGTCCTTTTTGGAAAACCCTATATATGCCTTTTGATTTGTGTATGGATTACATAGCCTCTTGCGGTATAGAGATTATAAAATTTCGGCAGCTCGGTATGTCAGTTCTGAGAGGCGACTAATTCCTAATGGGTCTCCGCCCGATAAAAAAAATGGCAGAGCTACACCATTACAACACCATACTCAAAACAGCATCGAAAATTGTTGACACCAAGAGCAAGTATACATGAAAGAAATGCATGAATTGCCACGTGAAATGTTCGAAGACAGTATAGACCGAGTGCTTTCCAATCATTACTCAACGAAATGAGTAAGCATAAATTGGATATCACAGCGGAACAAGAAATTTGACTTTCAAACGAAACACTTGTTAGGGATCACACACCTTCGTTTCCACAATCTTTAAACACGATTCTTCAGAAGTAAAAAAGTGTTCAGAACATAATGGACATAGTACTTTAGAGCGACCGAATGTCGTCGGCAAACATTTGGGGTCCCACACGCGGTTTGTTCAAAAACAAATTGGGCTTTTCATTTTTCTCGAAAAATATTGGATGTGGGAAAAAAATTTCGTGGGTGGCTCCAGATAGATGGCGTCAATTGCAAATAACCCAGGAAACACAGACCGCAGCGTCACCACTAAACGCTCGTTGGAAAGGTGACAGTTCGAGTCTTGCTTTGAGTGTGTAAACATCGAAATTGGAGCAGTGATTGTTTGCATTTGAAAATGGAGATAAATAATGAAAAATTGCGTTATATTTTGCAATATTATTATGACAAATGGACGAACGCTGCACAGGCTTGTGAAAACATATGTGCTGTGTACGGCGAAGGTACTTTATCGAAATCTGACGCACGGAAATGGTTCGCTCGCTTTTGTTCCGGTAATTTTGATGTGAAAGATAAGTCACGTTCTGGTCGTTCAATTACAGAAAAAGCAGATGAAATTCTTGAAAGAGTGCAGGAAGATAAGCATATCAGCAGTGTTGATATTGGTATGGAGCTGGGCATTGACCCACAACTGTGTTGAACTATTTACACAAGGCTGGCTACAATAAGAAGCTCGATGTATAGGTTCCTCACGAATTGAGCGCGAAAAACTTCATTATGCGCTGCTGAAACGCAATGAAATCGAGTCATTTCTGAAACGCCTAATGACCGGCGATGAAAAATGGATCACACACGACAATCGGAAGCGTAAGATATCGTGGACGAGGGATGCTGAGCCGTCACAAGCGTTCGCGAAGCCAGGATTGACGCCGAAAAAGGTGATGCTGTGCATGTGGTGGGATTGGAAGGGAATTGTCCACCATGAGCTACGAAGATTAATTCTCAAGTCTACTGTAGACGACTAGAGAGAATACGCCAGGCAATTTAAAGAAAACGGCCCGAATTGAATAATAGCAAAGGCGCTGTCTTCCACTACGATAACTTCTTTGTTGACCCGTCAAAAATTGTGAGATCTTGGTTGGGATGTTTTCTTGCATCCACCGTATAGTCCAGACATAGCACCCTCTGACTATCACTTGTTCCGATCCCTGCAGAACTCTCTCAAGGGAATTAAGCCTGTGAAAACCTCTTGATTCAGTTTTCAACCAGAAACCACGGAAGTTCTTCACCGATGGCATCATGGTTCTACCCGAAAAGTGGCGAAACATTGTCGATTATCATGGAGCATATTCATCAATATCCATTCTCCCCTTCAAAATAACCCCGCTTTTCCAATCCTCTAATTTCTGATATGCGCTTTTTGGTATAGTCTTGGGCTTTTCCAGCAAACCAGTCATTATTTCATCAATAGTGACAAATCTCCGTCCTTTCATGGTCTTTTTAGGTTTGCGAAGAGGCGCAGGGGGCCAAGTTCGGTGAACCCGAGACATGGCTGACACATGACTTGTTTGTTTTGCCCAACAAAATACGCACAAGCAATGACGAGTACGCACAAGGTGCACTATCGTATGCTAGGTGTCGCGAGCCCGGCCCCGTCGCCTGAATAAAACGTTTTCAGGCTGACTGCAAAGCATTTATTGTCTAAAATATTCTGATTAAAGTGTATTCTCAATAGCTTATACATATTTACTTGTTGGCGACTTATGTGGCTGTATCCGGACTCGGTGACGGTTGACTTCAATTTAAAATAAATTTGGTTCGAATTGTCAAACAATCGAATTGACACACTAATGTCGATCAGAACCACATAAGTCACCGACTACATTGGATTCATTTATACAATTTTAGCATCCCACCCCCCGTGATGCACTCGGGTCTCCGTCAGAGGGCTCACCAACCTTTAATACAGCCAGCTTCAATGCAGGTCTTCAAAGAGTCACAGAAGTCGTCCGAATTTCGGCTGAACGAACCTGCCTCGCAACCACTTGCTTTATGGAAAATCGACATCACAAACGAGGACTAGATCTCCAATTTGCAGCGGCTTTACCTTGTCAAGCCACGTACATCTATTGATCAGAACGGGGAGATACTATATCATCCAATTTTTCCAGAAACGATATTTAAGCTGCTGAGACACCCTCCATTGCTTCCTCAAGCAAAGCTCCTTATTATCGATTGGGCCTGCTGTTTGACGTAAGTTGTTCTGCCTACTCGGTCGTCACCGGTATATCAGTACGCGTTCGGCTGTTGATAATATTTTCGGCTTCTATGAGCGCACTCTGCAAGGTCTCGAACTAAGATGTCATCTCCGACAGAATTCGAGAGGGAACACGCTTAACGGATTGAACTAAACGGTCTTCCAACCTCCTGTATCCGGATTCGCCGGACAGTTAAAGGTCCACTCTATTCTTTTCGTAGCAAGCTCCGCTCTCACTTCTTCGTTATCAAAAATTCGGCTGGTCGTAAGTTCTTTCGTCCCAACGAAGACTAACAGGTCCAAAATAATCCAGCCCAGAATACGTGAACGGCCTTATATTCGACGTAAGTCCATCAACTGGAAATTGGCTCATAAATGATGGAGATGGTCTGGCACTTTCTAAGGCCCACTATCTAGAAACGCTGGCGGATCTCGTTTACTACTATATCGTCGTTCTGGTGGCCACAACGTCTGATGATCAGTTCTCTTACGCGATGTCTTTTGGGAAGTGTGATGGGACGTCTAGCCTCAAAGGGTATTGTCGAAGCGACATCTATTCGACCTGAAACACGAATAAGCACATAGTCATCGAGGTACGGCGAGAGGTTGTAGATCTGACTGTCCTCTCCAATGCACGCCTCCCTGCGTACCATGGCGATCTCGGTGCTGAAGGCTTCACTTTGAACTTGGCGGCGTATTAAACACTCAGAATTGCGGAGAGGCAGTCAGCTCATCTCGATCATCGTTTTTTTCGCGGCAGAAGGCGATAAAACGTAACAGCCATCCGATGGTCTTATGAAGTTTGGAATACCGGGAAAGCCACATGGCGTCGAATAGACTTTTCTTTGTGGTTTTGATGTGCAGTAAATACCTCGGTCGCAGTTCATCCTAACACTCACCCGCAAAGATGTCATCCGGGAACCTTGGCCATTCTGCTTCAAGTAGTTTTAGAAATGAATGTCCTCTTATCCACTTGTTGTCCATTTGGAACTGGGACGGGTATGTCGCTCTTGTAGCTTTGTCCGTAGAATTTTGTTTCGGCTCTCAAGTATCTCTGCAATTCTAAAGCCAACGAACTCTTTATGACGGCGTAGATCTGATCGAAGGCATTGGAGCATCGTTTTGGAGTCGCTCCTGAATACCCCGATCGAATTGCACAGCGTCACACCAAGAATTGCAGCTGAATCCTCCAGCCGAGGCATCGATAGAAGTTTTCTCGGGCTTCCTCTCGTTTTTCCGCAGACTAGCGAAACACAGACACTCTCATCCTCCATCCTTATGTACGTGACGGCCCTGAAGGCGTCTTCACTAGCATCATTAAGGTTATGCAAGTCTATTTGTTCGACACGTGATAAGCATTCGTCATGGCATCTAGGTATCCTTAGTTGAGTCAACGCTGATAACTCTGTCTTTCATTGCTTCCATTTATCGTACGATTCGTTGAGTATTGGCTCATCCCATGCGGTTCCGAAAGTCCAAATGGGGCGAAGCAGCAATTTGAGATACAAGTTGGCGATCATTCCGAATGGGTTAAATCTTGACATCGTGATGCTAAGGAATTCCCTCTTCGTCGGACATCTATCTTCTTCCATTATAGTTTTGCTGATGCGGGGAAACTTAAGTTGGAATGGAACCGAATCTTCTGTACTGTCCCAACACATGCCGACAACTTGCTCAGCACCTGGTAACGCCTCAATGTTCGTGTCGATTGTACGTCCTGGGCGTCAGCGGGGTATATGTCGACTCTGACCATTACCTCGTAGCAGCGAGATTCAGAGCTCGACTGTCCAATGTCAGAAAGCTGCATCATGAGGAGGTTCGATGTTGGAAGCCTGAGCACACCGGAGGTTGCCATAGTCTACAGGGAGTAACTGACCGAGCGAAAGACTCTACGGTATGATACGTCGAACACAAATGCCAACTATATGTGACTGCTTTGCCGCTCAGCCATTCAGGAAGTAGCCAAGACCACCTTAGGCCCGTGGTACGATGAAGAGTGTGGAGTACCGAGCCAGAAGAAGAAAGCCTTTTATAAGAAAGGTAAAGGCCATGCAGAAGGCTTCAAGAAAGACACCCAAGCTCTTCGAAACTGCGAGCGTAATCTTGTCACCGACC
The DNA here is from genome assembly GCA_958301585.1 of Merodon equestris. Lineage (NCBI taxonomy): Eukaryota > Metazoa > Arthropoda > Insecta > Diptera > Syrphidae > Merodon > Merodon equestris. The sequence continues at coordinate 115,043,443 of OY284416.1, forward strand.
CGCAGGGAATAGTGGATGTATTTAAACAGCGTTTTCAGCAGCTGCTTAACGAGCATGACCAAGAGAGAGTGGTAGGAATCCAACCCAACTCCAGTCGCTGAACTAGTCCTCCCACCCAGCATCGAAGAAGTCGGCACAGCTATTCACAAGCTGAAGAACAACAAGATGGCTCAGATGGCTTGCCATCAGATCCTTTAAGGCTGGCAGCGGTGATCTGGTAGGGAGCATGCACCAGATCATCTGCAGAATTTGGGAAGATGAAAGCATGCCTGACGACTGGAATACCAGCTCTATTTGCTCCATCCACAAAAAAGGCGATCGCACCTCTTGCAAGAACTATAGAGGTATATCGCTGCTTAATGTCGCATATGCGATGCACCGTGGAGCTCGGTTTTAGGACCGAGGAGGGGATGGAGATGCAAGGAGATGCGTTGTAGTGTGACTTCTTCAACCTGGTGCTGGAGCAGATAGTGCGAAGGGCAGGCATCAACAGGGAAGGCACTATCTTCTACAAGTCTGTCCAGCTGCTAGGATACGCGGGTGATATTGACATCATCGCGCAGTCGCACCGTGACGTTGTGGAAGCATTCATGGCGATTGAAGAACAGGTAAAACGAGTTGGTCTTAAGGTCAATGAGGATAAAATTAAGTACATGCTGTCAAGCAAAACCAAACCGTCGCTCACCACCTGGGACAAAACGTAACAATTGACTGCCTCGGGACAAACGTAAATTTCACAAACGACAATGGAGATCCGGCATAGAATCGCCCTTGGCAACCGCTACTACTTCTGATTGTCCAAACAACTTGGGTCAAAGCTCCTCATTCGAAGAACCGAAGTCATGCTTTACAAAACGCATATACTGCCAGTCTTGCCGTACGGAGCCGAAAGCTTGGCGATAAGCGGGACAGCGGAGCTGTGATTTTGGGTTCTTTCGAAAGAAAAATTCTGCCGGAGAACTCTACGAGCTGTACAACGATGGGGATGTGGCTCGACCACATCTGTTCATGAGTGTATGAACTCCAATGCCTCAGGTAAGAGTGTCTTCGACTCCGAACCTCCTGATTCGAGAAGAAGAGGAAGACCTAACCTCCGGTATAAAGACCAAGTAATCGCGGATGTTAGACAACTTGGTCGTCACAACTGGAAGCAGTGTGACCGGGACCGTCAAGGACAGAAGGCAGCCATAGCCCAGGCTCAGATCCTCCACGGATCGCTGGTCTGTTAAGTAAGTAAGTAAGGAAGGAATAGTATACTCTAGTAAGCCTTCTCCGTGATTTCACTTTCATTTCAAGTCGAAGGGGTCAGTCAATATATTGAACGACATTTAAGAAGCCAATGGGGAAGGTATACTTAATCGCAGAGATAACCAAAGCTATTTGATCAGGCAGGCTATAATTTGCTTAAATAACACTTCCCCGTCTTATCGAAGAAACTGACTGAGATATACTAAATAACTATAAATAAGGGAGCTTAGTAGAGTATATTTCAAGGCATAAGGACCTTAAAGGTCATTTTAACCATTGCTTAATTCGTCAAATCAATCATTTTAGAATAAGCATAGTACTTAAAGTAGTGTTACGAGTAAAAGCACATTGCTTTGGAGGACCGTAGTCTATAAAACCACTAGGAAAGGATTTACAAATAAGATTGCCTAAATCTATTCAATAAGCCGAGTATTGTTATAGGACTATATCAATCATGGCATTGTGGATTGTAGATGATTATTCTGTCTAGCTCTACAAGACAGCTTTAACGGCGCGGCGTGTCAATAGGTTCGACGATTTGAAATGTTGGCGTTAAAGTTTTAGCACTTTTAATGATATGCATAGTGCTTGGATGCTATAACAATTTTTGCTGTTATGCTCTGCGGACAATGAAGAACTCCGTGAATTATCTTTGTTTTGAATAAACTTATCACCTTCCTTATCTTTAGATTCCTAAGTAAGCTGGAATATGAGATTATCAAGCAGTAAAGTGGCTTAAATTGTTTCACATGTTCATTAGATCGTAAAAAGAAAAAAACAATCACTTCTGAATCATTGAAATTTGTCTTATATAAGAGACTGTATCAAGCTCGAATACAATCAACAGCTTCAGCTTATCCGAAGATAATCGAGAATGTTCTAATTGAAAATTAAATAGGTGGTAATCTGACAATGCAATCAAGGCGCCTTGGGTTTGAGAATTAAAGAACATGAGAGTCTCTGTGGTGAAGTCACCTTCTCGCTGTGGATGTGTGGAGTCATAATAGCGATTAGAGGACGGTCTGGGAATAAATATACTGATCGATTACTTAATTGCGAGCAAGTTCTCAGTCTCCAAGATTCAGATGAAAAAAAAGGTGGAAGCAAGAATCAAGCTCTACGAGATTTGATTTGATTTGACGCTCCCGCAGGCTTTATTAGTTTAATTAGGTGACAGGGTGTAAACGATTAAGGAGAGGGTGAAGGGTTCTGGTAGAGGGCAATTCTAAGACTAGTTTTTTTGAGGTGTTGGTGTTAGCTTTGCGCAGCATTCTGGACATTGGTTCGTGGTAGCCATAATTGGTGCGATGAGTGTTTTTACGGAAAAGGGGCATGGACCGAAGGTTACGTGGGTTGGTGTTAAGGGGAATCGTGTGCAATAATGTATAGCTGTCAATGTTACCGCTGAGAAGGTCGTGAATAAAAAGAATATCTGCAGCATCGCGTTGGGGTTGGAGGTTGATTAATTTTAGGCGATCCGTATAAGGTGGCAAATTAAGGGGGTCAGCCAAGGGAAGGCCACGAAGAGCAAAACGAATAAACCTACGTTGAATGGCCTTAGTATCCTCATAAGAGGGGGACCAGAATTGACTAGCATATTCGAGAGTAATGTATAATGATTTCGTAAAGTCAGGATTCGAAAATTCTTTGGATCAACGTTTCACGTAAGCACGTTTGAAAATGTTGTCGATATGGAGGCGAAAATTGAGTATGCGCTCACAAATGGCCCCTAGATAAACCAAAAAGTTGACAGGGGGAACGGCTTCATTACAAATAATGTAGATTCTGGGTGGTGAGGAAGAGCGCTTGCGGGAGTAAGTGATGGCTTAGCATTTACTGACATTGAGCTCGAGATAGTTTTTTTGACACCAAGTCCAAGTCAACAAGGGAAGATATGTGTTTAAGTATTTTCATATCATCGGCATATATGGAGAGCTGAGAGTTCAGAATAACGCTGTCAACATAATTAATGGTTTGAATAAATATCAATGGGCCGAGATGACTTCCTTGTGGGACACCAGAAATAGCATTAATTGGTTCATAGATAGAAGATCTGAAGATAACGTTATATTGACGACCTTCAAGATAAGATTTGATCCATGAGATAAAACCGGGAGAGAAACCGAGGGCAGTGAGCTAGAGGAGAAAAGTTGGTGAGACATTTTGTCAAAGGCTTTGCTGAAGTCAGTGGCGACAACGTCTACTTCTTTGCCAGCTTCGAGTGCACACAAACATTGTGAAACAAACTCGACAAGGTTAGTGGTTGTCGTTCGACCTCTTAGGAACCCATGTTTGCATATGGGTTTGCAGTGAAAGAAAAGTGCATCATAAATGATGCTCTCGAAAAGTTTGGGTATGCATGAGAGCTTGGTAATAGGACGATAGTTAGACACATCATTTTTCAGTCCTTTTTTGTAGACTGGATTGATATAAGCATATTTCCCAAGCTGAGGAAACAGTCCGTAAGAGCTAGAACTTTGAAATAGAGCGGTAAGGAGTAAAATAAAATGGTTCGTGCACATTTTTAAAACTATGGAGCTGTTGCTGATAGTGGCATTGGCTCTGACTTTTTTTTTCTGTTTTCTTAAAGAGATCTGAAATCATATGTAAAGTTGTATGATCCAAAAACATATGTTGGGCTGACCGCTATTTTAGCAAACAAACTGGAATAGTGCTGTGGTCAGCATTAGTTGCTGCTATGATTGGCGACTTTTTATTATATCACAACAGACGTATGGTAATGATTATTAAGTAAAGGAGAGGGTCTTCAAATCGGATGCAAGGCCTTGTTTTTGCATAGCGAGAATTCTGTACCAAAGTGTATTTGAACGGTATTCTTACTGTGGTTTTTAAGGAAATATATAATAAGTAAGCCCTCAGTGCCGTAATAGAACTTTGTTTAGAGCTTCAGATAACCTAATTGGTTGTTTAGCAAGAGGGGTCATTATAGATTTTGCGACATTGTTGATCTATCAACATACAACTATCATTGCGTTGATTTTCGATAAAGCATAACTAGGAGTACATTGAATATGGATGAATACACACTGGCACAATATTTAGAGCAATATTTGGAATAAGCATTTACAAAAAAAAGGTAAAAATATTTCGGAAATGATTCGCTTTGGTGATTATCAAGCCCCTTCTCGCATAGCTGTATTGAATTTATTCGGCAACGTTTTTGAGAGTTTAGTGATATCAAGATCCACCCTTATTCGATCAGCAAGGAAGTGTGACTGATTTTGGAATGGTCTCAGGAATTTCGCATAAAGGCATTGAACTGTACGTATTACAAGCATATGAAGTGCAATCAACTTAATGACTGAAGCCAACAGTACGTACGCTGAGTGCGTGGCGATCGTTTTTTTTTTTTATAATTCGTTCAGGTTCAAGTGTGTACGCTCTTATGGTGTTTGTCACACAACCTGGACAGGGTGCAGATGGTTTGTGTCGAAGATGTTCGTTCACTACTCCTCGGGGGTGGTTATCCTAGATAGGGTTTGGGAGATTCGACTGAATTTGTTACTTCACAGTTACTCTTTCGTTTCCATGTCATTAAGGTGTTATATTGGAAATGCACACATAGAGAATGAATTTTGAAATGACCTTATGCTGCGAGTGTTATGCCTTGGTCAGCACTTTTTGATCATCTCTCATTCACAACTGAACTACAAACCTTCGGCTCAACAGTCGGAGATCACCATTTGCACCACGATCACCCCCGATCGTGATCGGGATGACACTAATTTCCAAAACGGCGCTCTAAAAATTCAAGAGTGGAAAAATCTCTCCATCGAGACAATTTGTCTTAATAATTCGTGAAATACAGTCACAATTAGACGAAAACTTGATGAAAATTTGAAATAAAAGACTGAGTACTGGCTTAACCAAGGCGGATAAGTTAAAGTTCCATTATTACCTCAAACATTGTATTTTAGATAAAAATAAAAATGTCATCAGGTGCACGAATGGAAATTTGCCGTTTTCTAATAGATGGCGCGAGCGGAGCATGACGGTCGAAATTTTGAGAACAAAAACAGAAATGTGAGAAACATTTTTTGGGAATGAAAATGTCGACTTTCGTGCAAAATGTTTTGTTTTCGCCTTCAATCTGCATCTGAGGCGATTTGGAAAATTATAGAAGGTTGAGAATGGTGATTTCGAGGTGGATGACAAGGAGCGTCCCTGACCAGGAAAAAGGTATGAAGACGTAGTACTGAAGGAATTATTGGAATGAAACTTTCAGATTCATTGTCAAGCCTTTTTCTATCGTTTGAAAGCCTAGAAATTGGTCTAAAAACAAGAAAATTAGGTTCCATATGTATTGAAGCCGATATATGTATGTCAAAGGAAGGACAGATGTCCATGCACTGAAGTTTAAGCTGTATGTTTGGTGGTGGCCTCGTATGTGTTTGTACCGATGGACACAATATGAGCAGACAAAGTGATTTTGCAGCCTGTCAACGCTTTGCTATATGTTGCTTAGACCGTTCAAACCTCCCTGAAACCACTGGAATATGATATCCTGCCACACTCTAGCCAGAAGTCTCCTGAATAGATCGCTTAAATCGAACTCGGAAGATGACTGGAATAAATATCGATCGAAGCAAAAGGAATATAAGTCCTTCTGCGAAGAGATCAAATCCCTGAGCGCGACCAGCAAGTTGGTTAATGTTCTCAAGCAAGGAAAATCGACAAAGTTGGAACAAGAAACTGGACAAAGGAATTCTTAGTTTACTGCTTCAGACCCATTTTCCGGGAAATCAGAAACGAAGAAAACAACTTGCGCCACTGAGGCCATTGAATTTGCTGTGGCATCTTTCGATGGCTTCAAGTCGCCGGGCACTGATGGGATATACCCTATTATGCTGCTAAAAGTCAGCTGCTTCCTACTGTGAAAAGAATTTTCACTGCTAGCCTGGCACTTGCCTAAATATCTATTCCTTGGCGCGCGGTGAAAGTGGTCTTTATTCACAAAATAGGGAAGAAGATTACTCACTCGCCAAGAGTTTTAGATCAATCAGTCCAACATCCTTCTTGCTGAAAAGCATGGAGAGACCAGTAAAGTTGCACGTGCGCAAAGTTGCCCTTCGAATGCATCCACTCTCGGACATGCAACAATGCTTATCAGCGCGGAAAATCCTGTGACACTGCGCTTCACAACCTAGTTGGGAGCATTGAATGCGCTCTCGAAAGGAAAGAGTACGTACTAAGCATTTTCGTCGACATTAAGGGACCTTTTGATAACGCTTCGACAGCATGTGTAACGCTGCTGGACGGCATGGCATAGATGAAGCACTGGTTTTGTGGATCAAAGCAATGCTTGTGCACGGAACATTGATCACTGATGCAGGCCTCGAACAATGTGTCAAGTCTGAAGTAAACAGGGCCTACCCGCAAGGTGGCGTCCTATCCCCGCTGTTATGGTGCATGGTGGTCGACTCTCTACTCGATGCTCTCAATGCCTCTGGAACCTATGTCCAGGCCTATGTGGATGATGCTGCTGTTCTCTCTATCGGCTCATGTTAAGCGACTGTCTGTCTCAAAGCGCAGGTGTGATCGAGGACTGGTGCACGAGTAATGGGCTGTCGGTTAATCCTCTTAAGACTGATGTCATTCTTTTCACGAGAAGGAGGGAAAATACTGGCATTACTTAGCTGGTGCTAAAAGGCATTTCCATCCCGATATCCAAGGAAGCTAAGTACCTGGGAGTCATCTAAGATAGCAAGCTTCTTTGGTCAAAGCATGTTAGTCCAAAACTACGAAAGCGCTGTCAGCTTTTTGGCAATGCAAAGGTGCCTTTGGCTAAACATGGGGCTTAGCGCCGAAAAAGGTCCCTTGGATCTACACGGCAATGATAAGACCGATAATCTCATATGCATCGGTTGTTTGGTGGAACAGGCTAACACGCAAACACGCTGTGGCTTCACTCACCAAACTCCAAAGAGCGGTCTGTCTCAGTTGTACGGGGGCTTTCCCCAGCACACTGGGAGCTAGATACTAAGATGAATCTTCCACCCCTGCACATATATATCAAAGGGTGTGCATTGAAAGCAATTTCTCGCCTAAAGAGAAATGGTCTTTGGTCCAACTCGTATTGGAGTGAAGGTGTACTTGCGGGATAAATATTCTATGACCCCTGTCTCATGGATATGCCTTCTGACCGATGATACCTGCCATTCTACTGTGCTGTAATTTCATAGTCACATTTCCATGGCGTCAGGACTGGCTTTGGCCAGACACTGAACATGGAATGGAATATCTTCGCATTTTCACAGATGGCTACAGGACTGGGCAGGGATCCGGCGCTGGAGTTTTCTTTGAGCGCGAAAACATTCGACTGCACTTCTCGTTAGGAAAATATGCGTCTGTCTTTCAATCAGAGATTTACGCAATCATAATGGCCATGCAATATGCTGTGAAGCACAGGTGGAAGAGGAAAAGCATATGCGTCCGCAGCGACAGCCAAGCTGCACTCAAAGCTGTGTCCAATCCTCTATCCAGCTCCAAGTTAGTGCATGAACTCACCGTTTTGAACAAAGTCGCAAGACTAAATTCACTTAGGCTTGTATGGGTCCCAGGTCAATTTGGGATCCCAGGAAATGAGATCTCCGATGAACTCGCTGGAAGGGGCTCAGAGGAGAGTTACTGAGGACCTGAAACCGCCCTAGGTCTACTTGCTTTCACGGCCAAATCTGACATCAACGACTGGGTCTTTAATGCACACAGTCGTAGATGGAGGGAATATCCAGGATACAGAATGAATTAGCGCGTACGCTCTGATGTCTGCAAGAAGTCCGCAACATTCTTCTTATCCTTAAGGAGAAATGATTGCAGAAGGCTTGCGGGCGTCATTACGGGCCATTACACTTTTGCCAAGCATCTCTACGTGCTTGGCATCAGTGAGACGCCTATCTGTGCTGCATGTTGCGAGGAGGAAGACACACCAGAACACTTTCTCTGCGACTGTCCCGCCTTCGCCCGCGCACGGTGGCGCACCGTTCGGGCCGACGTGGTGTGTGTCGAATCTCTTAGCTCAAAATTGGGCCAATTTCTATACCCTTGCTCCCTTGAAGATTAGAAGCTAGTGCACTTACGACTCCGGAATAACTCTAGTTTGGAGCTTGTTGTTATAGTTATTTCAGCTCTTTAGTACGAAGGCATGTCTGGAAGAAAATGCGTCGAAGTAGACGTTCCCAATACATGCGTCAATAAAGCCGTCAATAAAGAATTCAGGAACTTGCGAACATCTGTTCAAAAATGACATAACGAATTAAGAATCGCATATCAAGCCATGTGTAATTTTGTTGAAAGCAGACGTTAGGTTAAATATCTACTTTGACTAGCAAATATTTACCAGCATGTCTCAGACATGCTTATCAATAAAACGGTGTGAATCGGGCTAATCCAATTCGCGAAATATCAAATTCCTTTCACTTTTTGAACTAGTCCTAATGGAATTGGACAGAGCGTGCATTGCTCAATGATATGATTGGTTGGCTCAAACTTGAGCTATGCCAAACGAGGGCCTGAAATTCAATGTCATTGGGAATAATAATTTGTTCTCGATCGAAGGAGAAAAAAAGCTCACGGTACTAAGTCCACACGCCGATACAGTCTAATTAGTGTGACGACAAGTGACTAGTCGGTGTACTCCCTTTAATGTTTCAAAGGTTTGAGATTTTCTTCAAGTGCTCGTAGTAGTCAGTGTACCACAATTCCTTTCTTGTTGCCGGTGCAAAATAATTCGCAAATTCATCTCAAAACTCTCAATGACACTCACGATCGAACGCTAACACCAGCGACAATTAGCATCGTGTTCCCTCTGTCATGCGAAATTAACACCATCAACCAAAAGTGGTAGAAAAGTACTGACACTAGGACAATAATTTTAAATGTTTATAGACAACTTCTTCACCAACGTGTCTTGGGAATTTCCTTAAAAATATTTTTTTTTTCTAATTACTAAAGCCGTTTAGCTGAAGATAGAATCAACAATATCAATCGAATTGTTTGCCTTCGGCGTTGAGATTTGTTATTGGAATAAATTGTTTTCATAGAAAAAATAAATAAAACTGTTAACTCGATATAACAAATATTTATTTACGATGTTCATGCAATTAAAGCGTAGAATGTGGACTTGTATGTGAATAGTTAACTTCCACAAAGTTAATTGACAATTTATGAACTGAATGGCAGCCATAAGCAGCCAATGTTGTTAGGAATGCCGGTTCATGTTTGATGACAATTTAAGTGATGAAATCAATTGGCTTATTATATTAATAAAGGCGATGATAGCTGTGCATGTCATGTTAGATACACAGATGGCGTGGTAGTACGCTTAATTGACGGCGAGAGCAAGGGCGATCGAGCTCAGATATTTTGATAAATAGTTTTGCATCTGGTCACTTCCATTCGAAACTCATGTGCACGAACTATCCCGAAACATTGTAATACTGCTTGATCACAAGGTATTGGAAAGACAAAGAAAGTTGTGCGGGGTAGTCAATATTACCGCTAAGTAGGTCATGGATAAAAAGTATGCCTGCAACCTCGCGTGGTTCTTCTATGGATCCGGTTGACTAGTTTTAAAAGATCCTTATAAGACGTTAAGTTTCAGTCTAGGGAAGACCGCGAAGGACAAAACCTTTGAACGGCTTTAATACGGGCACTGTGGAGCCCGAGAGAGGAGACTTGGTTGACATATTCAAGAAGGGGGCTAACGAGTGTGGCGTATAAAGATTTCGTAACATTCCATAAAGCTGTTGTCAATTTCAAGGCAAAAACAGCTACATAAGTCAACCGAGAAGTTTATGGGGGAAACAACTTCATGCCACATAACGTAGGCTCTTGGGGTGGAGCACAGGACGGTTTTTTGACAGCTAAAATTGAATCTGTTCAGGTCGGTTGGAGGAGACTAGACTCCGTTGTCCACCACCATTGAAAGTTATTGGAAATAAGCGATAACCCTATTAGGAATGAGATAATATTTAAGCAGGTTTTTGGGAACGATCCCCATCAAACTCCTTCGAAATTCATACTGCTGGTACAAACCTACGATCAACAATGGAAAAACTGTCGACGTGAAACAACGCTTCCCATGTACTGGCATACAAACTAAATCTCTGGTGTGACGACCAAAGTTGCTAAATAAAGTAAGGAAGCGTTAAATTCCAAGACACGAGCTGCTCTTGAGTAAAAAGTAGGTGGGAAGATTAGAAAGGCGTAACACAAGTAGGTAGGGACAAACACTTACAGCTGATAGTAGCATTGTAGTATTTGCTAAAGGCGCAGCATTTACTTAAGCTATCTGATGGCTTTCCAAAGCCGCAAGGTACGCTGACTTACAGGGTGCAAAACAACCCAAACAACGCTGGACACGTGGCCAAGCAGCACACCCGAGTCTAGGAGTGGATCTACGCGGTAAACCAAGTGTGGCACTGACAAACTGCAACTCGCCGTCGATCTTCCACCAGCTAGGAGAACAAATCAAAACGCTAGTGGAAATGCTAGAAGATGGTAAGTGGTAACCATAATGAAAGCGATTCAAATAAATCTAAATCACTGCGCAGCCGCACAAGACCTGTTGACACAGACCATACTTGAGGGGAAAGTAGATGTAGCAGTTATAAGTGAAGACAAATCCTTGGATTGTAGCAGCTGGACAAACGACAACACAAATACAGTTGCAATCTGGGCCTGTGGAAGGCACTCAATAGAGGAAATAGGTCAACCGACTAATTACTTCGTAACCGCCAGGATAAACGGAATTCACTTTTATAGCTGTTATGGTCCCCCGAGGCTATTATTTGAAGAATTTGATCGCTTATTAGACAATATCACAACGGACGCAATTGTAATTGCGGTAGACTTCAACGCTTGGTCCACAGAGTGGGGTAGCAGACACACGGACCAACGGGGAAGAGTCTTTCTGGAAACGTCTAGGTGTAAATCTGGTTAATATAGGTGTTTCAAGCACTTTCCGCAAAGCTGGTAGTTCGTCAGTAGTCTATATAACCTTTGTGGGTAACCCTCTCGCGAAAAACGCGGAGAGTGAGAGAAGGCTACACGTACAGCGGCCACCAAGCCATTATAATGGAGATCGGCGACAGAAAACGCAGTCAGCGTCCAAACCTAGCAGGACCCAAGTGGAAGGACTCCCCTTTGTCATGATGTCAAGAGGTGTGACCGTGGATAACGGCGCATCCACGGAGGCGATCTCCAAGCAGTTGAAGCAGGCTCTAACTCTAGCATGTGACGCTGCGATTACCAGGAGGAAACCCAGCAAAAGGGGCTCCCCATGCTACTAATGGAACGAGGAAATTCAGAGGCTAAGAGCAATTTGTCTCAGAGCGCGAAGAAAATCCCAACGATCCAGAAACAGTCCAGACTTCGAAGAGCGGCTTCTTCAATTTAAGCTAGCGAGAGGTGATCTGGCGAAAGGTATAAAAGACAGCAAAGCAAGGTGTTTCAAAAAACTCTGCGAGGAGGCCGATATAATCCCCTGGGGTAAAGCATACATAGTGGTTACTAAAAGGATGAGAAATAATAGGAGTCCGCCGATAACAAACCCTGAAATGTACACCCAAATATTAGAACACCTCTTTCCACGGGGTCAACCGTGGTCAGCACAGAAGAGATTCCTCTAATTACTCTAAGGTGAAAAATAGCAAAACACCCGGACCTGATGGCATCCCAAATAAGCCCCTCACTTGGTACTACTCCTTAAAAGTAAAAAGCCACCGAGAACCGTCCTCGTATCGCCCAATTTGTCTATTAGCCACACTAGGTAACATACTGGAACGAATTATATATGGTAGGTTACTGGCGGCAGCGGAAGCTAACAGTGCACCGTCAAACAACCAGTTCGGCTTCAGAAAAGGACGATCAACGGTCGACGCCATAGAATCCGTGGTAAACCTGGCGCAGATGCCATCCAAGGAAAGAGGTGGAGAGGGGGAGAGAAGAAATACAGGAAACAGGAGGCTTAGATACTACACCGATGAGGGCGTCAAGTTCTATGGAATAACGGCGGAAGTTCCGCAAGGATCAATCCTTGAACCCCTACTGTGGAACATTATGTATGATGGCATTCTACGACTAGCGCTTCCCGTTGGAGTACAAATCATCGGCTTTGCTGACGACATTGCCATTGTCACAGTGGCCAAACATATAGAGAAAGTTGCCACGAACACAGCCATCTCTAAAGTGAAAGATTGGCTGGTAAGTGCCGGCCTGGAACTAGCAGCCCACAAAACGGAGGCTGTGTTCATAACCAGCCGCGAGCTTTTTAGTCGGCGATCAGACGATTAGGTCTAAGAAATCGGTGAAGTACCTAGGGATTGCTTGATAGCAGGCTCCCCTTTAAGGAACACATAAGGTATGCCAGCGAAAAAGCATCACTTACACAAGGAGCGCTCTCACAAATGCTCCCGAATGTAGGTGGTCAGTTCAGTTGTACTGTACGCTGCTCCGATATGGGCTGGTGCACTCGCAGGCAGACGACTGAAACGGATGATGACGTCAGTTTATAGACTTTGCGCGATAAGAACAATCAGCGGATTCAGGACCATCTCAGATGATGCAACGTTCATCATAGCAGGAATGCTACCCATCGACATCCTGATAGACGAATTCATGAAGATACACAGCAGGCTTACGCCTGACCGACAACATGCCAGGCGCGTAAAAGAAGAAGAACGCGGAGCATCCATAGTAACGTGGCAAGCTAGATGGGATGTCTCCACAAAAGGAAGATGGACGCACATGCTCATTCCGGTTGTCGAAACTTGGACATCAAGATCAGCAGAAGACTGTAATTACCACCTTTCGCAGTTTCTGTCTGGACACGGCGGCTATAGAAAATACCTGTACAAATTTGGACATGATTATTCTCCACTGTGTCCACAATGCCTAAATGCTGAGTAGGACGCAGAACACGCAGTGTATGACTGTAGTCGCTTCGCGCAGGACAGGCAAGCGGTAAATTTACCAAACCCCGAAAACCTGGTCGCCTACATGATGGACTTGGTACATAACTGGAACGAGCTATGCTTGTACATTGCGCTTATACAAACGAGAGAGAAGAGCACAAGAGCTCGCCGCCCGAAATACAGCATAGATCGCTAACCAGCCCCGCGAAGTAATACCTAACGGCGCGGCGGTCCAGCGGGAAGAGTGGTTGAAGAGCGCAGAAGTGTAGCTTAATACGTAGGCGCGTGGAAAAAGGAGAACAATATCCCGCGAATCGTGCATGCTGGTATCCCGGGCTACAAGTAGCTTGATCGAAGATACCACATCTCTTGTAGGTAGTGTCAAATGCCCGGTATTGAAGAAAACTCTTACGAGTAAGCCATGATCAAGGTTGTGCAGATAAACCTTGACCACTTCCCGGCCGAACAGGACTTGTTGGCACAAATAACGAAGGAAGAGTCGACATTGCCCTGATTAGTGAACCATGGACGATAACTCAAAGAAGGTGGCGATACAGATCCGTGGAAACCACGCTCATGTTGCAGAGCGGTGGCCCAGCAAACTTTTTCGTGACCGCTTGAGTAAACGGAATCCATTTCTACCCCCTAGAATGGCACACAAGGACTATCCGAAGCTACTGGATGTGGTTATTGCTGGTGATAGAATAAGGTAGTAGCACTACAGGTATAAGGGCGCTCTCCTCGAAGCATTTGCATCACTTGAGATATGCCTGGCGAACAACGCTGCAAAAAAAACATTTCGTAAAGCAGGCAAGGGATCCATAATAGGTATGAGTAACTCACTCCTGCGTAAAACAAACTGGCGGGTCAGCGAAGAATATACGCACAGTGACCATCAGGCGATTATAATCAACATTGGCAAAGAGAAGACTAGGCAACGCCCTAAGTTAACAGGTCCGAAATGAAAAGAAGCATCCTTTGACAAAGAGGCTTTTGAGGAAATATTACATGTCGACTTCTTATCCAGCAACGAATCAGCGGACGACCTATCGCACCAACTAATTCAAACAATCGCGACAGCGTGCGTTCCAGCGATGTCCAGGAGATCAGAGTTACGAGTAGACTAGCAGAAATGAGCCTTGCGGAATGGTGGAAAATGATGGACAGTGTTCTTGGGGAAAACCAGAGTTCCAAGAACGACTAGACGTAAACTTAAAAAGGCCAACAAGGAGAGCAAGTAAAATGCTTTAAGCAACTCTTTAACGAAAAAAGACATAGATCCCTGGTGGCTGGCATATAAGGTAGTAACGGAGAAGCTAAGGGGCTGTAGGTTTCCACAAATATCCTGCCTAACAATACTCAGAACAATAGTAAAGCATCTATGGTATTAGAAAATCGCTTTGTACCGTCGATGCCGTAAAAGAGGCAGTAGATTCAGCAACTGAAACGAGGGGACACAAAAAAATACTGCGCAGTAGTAACCCTGGACGTTAAAAATGCCTTCAATTCCTGTATTAGGATGTCTCTGACCAGAATGGATGCATCACATTAAATTGTGAACTTCACTAGCAGGAAACTGAGTTACTAAACGGACGATTGCTTTAAATACTGCAATGTTTCCACGGGAGTCCTCTAGGGATCAGTCCTTGGAGCTCGTCTGTAGGACATAATGTATGATGGCATTTCGCGATTAACGCTGCCACAAGGAGTCAAGATTATCGGTTTTGCTAACGACATCGCCGTAGTTACTGTAGCGAAACACGTCGACGAGGTAGAGTCCGCCATGGATGAAGTGATCGCCAAGATCAAACATTGGCTAGAGTCCGCCGACCTCGAACTAGCTGACCACAGGACGGAGGCTGTCATAATACCCAGCCGAAAGTCTTTGGAATACGCAAATTTGCGGGTTGGGCAACATGTGTGGCACAGTGGCAAGCTAGGTTGGATAATAGAGCAAAAGGACCCATAAGCTGATCCCCACGATCGAGGCTTGGGGAAAAAGAGCACACGGGGATTGCAATTACCACCTTAAGCAATTCCTGTCAGGTCAGGGCGGCTATAGAAAATGTCTTTCCAGATTTGGATACGATAGCTCGCCCTTCTGCCCAGAATGTCCAAATGAAGAGGAAGACGCAGAGCACGCAATATTCCAATGCAGACGTTTCGCAGACGCAAGAATGAACCTTCCCATCCCAGAGCTTCTAGTAAGCCACATGATAAGCTCTAGGGACTACTGGCTGGATATCTGCTCCTTCAGAACGAGCACAAGCTAAAAAGTCTCGAAAGATTAAGAAGAGCTGAAACGGCAATAACAGAGCACATAGCATAAGTTGCTAACCAGCCCCGCGAAGTAATACCTAACGACAGTTCCGCGGAGAGAGCGGCTGAAGTACGTAGGCGTATTCCTGGCTCGAGTATTCGGGTTTGCAAATCGTGCATACCAGTAGCACGCAAAAAAAAAAAAGATGACTTCGAACAGATCAGCAGTGTTGTGATGATTAAAAGTTGAAATCCTTTCATAAACTTTCATATCAATAAGGCGCACAATCTAAATTCTTAAGCTACGCGGGTGTCCGCTAGCACACCAACTTGTAGCCAAATACCTTGCCAAAACATGTATATTCTGTTCTGGCTAGCACTAGAGCCCTTTTACTCTGATGTCAACTTGTCTCCAAAGTTAAGGCAACTTGCTATACGATCTTAAGGAGGTCCTCTGTCTTAATCAGATTCTTACTTGCATATGGATGTCTTGGTTTTTGTACGTTCCACTCGGTATATTAAACTTTCTTGTAGTTTTCGGTAAGTACATTTTTACAAGCAGGCGTTATAATTGTCTCCATGGACGGCTTGTTATACGGGAGATGAAAAACACTGTATTGAGGGGTTGGAACTAGCATGTAAGGTGGCGGCATAAAATGGTCTACGCATGAAGTGGCAGAAATGTGAAAATAGAATTTTTCGGGCATATCGTGGAGGACAATACTATCCATCCATTAAGGAGGAAAACAAGGGCCGTGAACGTATTTCCATTTCCAGCGTCGAAAGGAGGACGCTGGAAACGCTGGAACGTTTCCTCCGTACTTTAGAAGGTTCATAGAAGGGGGTTTGCGGCTACTGCTAAGAATCTGTCAGATATACTGCGTAAGGTTGTTAGGTTTCAGTTGGCAGTTGAACAGATGACAGCTTTCCAGCAGCTCAAGATCGTGCTGATCAAAACACTTAATCTTAAACCAAAATCTTTAATTGTTTGGTTTTTCAGTGTTCTATTTTTGACAGCTCAGATATGATCCGTGACATGTGTTAGAGACCAACGTATTCAGTTAATATTGCCATTCTATTGCATTTTTTTGTAGAAAGACTTGCACTCGAAAAATGCTTTCAAAGTATTGATCAAACTTTGTGCTCTGTGAAATGTTCGTCGTGCACTTCGACCACTTTACGATCGTCATAATCGACCTATTGAGCATGTAGTTTAAGCCATAGTGTCCGAATTTTTAAAAATTTCACGCTATTGGACAGCAAGCTACCTATCCGTATGCGAACCGTGCGTACAGAGTAAAATGTTGCTGCTGTAACCGCCAGTAATAATGAAGACCGTGATTTGTCATTGTCATGCAGCATTGTGATTGCATAGAAGCAATTGGGATCGTATTACTTGACTACGTAGAAGATTTTACGCAATGATCTGGGTCTAAAGCTTTACGAAATACAGTTTGTACAAGACCCGATGCCGAATGACCTACAACAGTGTCGAATTTCGGCGAGCCATAGAAAAGCCTGAGGAAGATCCGCTTTATTACCCATTTCTAGTTAATAAATAAAACGGTTCCCAGCAACCCCAGAAAATGCAAGAACTGCCAATGCATCGGGAAAAATGCGATGTTTGTGGCGGTTCATGTTCTGGTGGAATCATTGGCCCTTGTTTTCTTAAAGATCACTTTGAGAACAACTTTACCGTCAACGGCGTTCGATAACGTTCACTGGTTTCGAACTTTCTTTTGCCTAAAATGCACAAGCTGAACCTGGTCGACGTGTGGTTCGAGCAAGGCGGCGCTACAATGCACACAGCATGCGAATCGATGGAACAATCGACAAATTAGTTCGGTAAGCAATTTATCTCTCGTTTTGGACCTCTCAATTGGCCCAATCGTGTCATTCGAAGCCTTACGACAATTTTTTATGAGGATAAATCAAATCACTCATCTATGTCGATAAGCCAGAATCAAATGCAGCCTTGAACGAGAAATCACCCAATACGCTCGAAAAAGTGATTCGAAATTGGACTTTCGGTAAGGGCCACTTGAAACACTAATATAGTAAAAATGTACACAAAACAATTTTTAAAAAATAAATGGCAAGCATTGTTTTATCATCAAATGAAAGCTTTTTACTTTTGCCTTTTTTTGTGTTTTGTTTTTTTGACAACCATAAACCAAACGCTTAAGAAACCGCATATTATTCGACCACCGAGATCCACGCGGATGCGAGTAAGTTCGGCTTCGGTGCGATTTCATGTAGAAGGGAAAGCCAATTATTTCCCCTGACGACAACGCCGACAGAAGAATAGTACCACTTTTATGACCTGGAGGTTCCAGCAATCATTGAGAATCTGAAGAAATGGATGAAATACCTAAAACGTAAAATAGTTGCGAATTATAACGCATTTCCCATGCAAAAACCGACGTGCTTTTACGAGTCGCAAGTGGGCGATGTTCCTTCAGTGATAGAACGCAACTAAGTCAGAGCAGTTATGAAATTTTGGAAAAGGACGACCACGAAGATTTCTTTGAGAAAACGGGCATACTATACTAGGATCGCATTAAAGAACTTTTAGGGGTTCTGGAGGCTATGGAGCAGGAGCTAATACGCCAGCAGGGATTTTTAGGCAAGGGAAATCCGAAGCTTGGACGAGAAGCCCTTATCGTTTTAAAGATCTGCTTACAGTGTATCGTGTCGGCATCTAAAGTCGGTCTGATGAGGTGGGGGGAAAGGCTGCGAGGCAGTCAGCTATATTTGGTAATCCTCGTCGAATAATATCGGATCGAATGGCACTTACCACGGCAAACTAATTGAAGGAGTATCGTACGGAAGATCTTCCTCAACAGGTGCTCTCTCGGGACCAAGTAGAACAAATAATGGGTCCAATACAAGTTTCTTTTTAAAAGTGCAATAAAATTAACAAAATTAAATGTTTGCCATGTGTTATGGCTTTATTAGTAAGAACGAACATTCAATTGACACGGCCAATTGACATCGTCAAGACGGCTGATAACACGATTTGGGAATTTGGTGCGCAAAAGATCGATTGTGGCATGGGCTGTATATCATGGCGCGCTATCTTGCGTAAACCAGAGGTCGTCCAAATCCTTGTCATCACTTTCAGTAAAAAAAAAAGTCAGTTAATATGGCTCTGTAACGCCCACCGTTGACCGAAACGTTGTTCCCAGCCTCAAGAAAAATGTTACAATGATGCCACCACTCCACAATTTGCACCAAACTGTCACTCTCTGTGGATGCATTGGCTTCTCGACAATAACTTGCGGGTTTTCCAAGCGCCTCGTCAAAAAAGATGATTTTTCGTCCAAAACCGTTGTCCAATTCAATCTGCTCTAAGGCCCAAACTACGAAGCGAGAAGGAAGCGGATGGTCGCGTGCCTTTAATTGTATACCTGTATATCATGCATTGGACCTTGTAAGCGAATATTTCGAGATCTTTGTGCAGAATTCTCCTCAGGCTAGTACGTGAAATGTTGGGCTGTTAAGATCGATGGCGAGCATGTTCGTAATTTGAGTCTCACACTCTCGGCCATAGCAGCCGCATTCTCATCTGTGCGCACAATACGATGACGAGGACCATGAGTGTGATCCACTAGCATACCAGTCTCACAAACTTTTTGCACAAACTTGCGTACAGCAGTCGCGGTGGGTGCTTCATTTCGGCCAAAAATTCTTTTTTAAAAACGCAATGTTTGGGCTACACAGCACTCACTTTGGAAATAAGTTTTCAATATATCCCATATTGTTCAAGCGTAAAGCGACTCATTTCATTCCGAGGAGGTATGATACTGTTAACAAAGGCTAGTGTAGGAATACTCAGAATACGTTGATCGGGTACTCTGTCAAGGGTCTCGAGGTTTACCCCGTTCTAGAATCGGGCAGGCATGGAGAAGCAGGTTGCTGATTATCCAGAAGCGATGGTCGGTGAGTTAGAAGAAGAGAGAGAGAGACAGTTTGAGGAACGAGGAGGAACGAACTGTTGAGCCGAAAGTCTGTAGTTCAAGTCAGTCCATGTCGAGAGCAATTCCTATACAGAAAACTGTGCAACATCATCAGTTGTGAATGAGAGATGATCAAGAAAATCAAGAAAGTGCTGACGTACCCTGCGTGTGCGATTAAAATATAACACCTTAATGACATGGAAACAAAAGAGTTACTGTGAACTACAACCAACGCTACAGGATCTCTCGAATCCTATCTAGGACAACAACCCCCGGAGAGTAGTGAACGAACATCTTCGACACAAACCATCATCTGCACCGCGTCCAGGTTGTGTGACAAACATCGTAAGAGCGTACTTTCTTGAACCTGCACGAACCCTATAAAAAAAAAAAACAGGTTCGGAAAATTATTGAGAAGGCCGTCTGAGCAAAGGGACCAACAGCCTAAGGCAAATTACAAATTGAACAAGTCAGTTCGACACCGGGTTAAAGCTGAGACTAACGTTTCCAGGGTCGTAAAAAATAATCAAGGGGCTAAACCACGGAAGATACGACGTCGTTGGCGATCAAGAGTGTCCCTTTAGAACAAAAACCATAGCGAAGAACATGAAAAGTTGGAACCTTTTGTTCTGTATATCTGAATGTGGGATTAGGAGTCGTACAACTGACAGACATGACGAAGCAACATCGTACGATACCCTGGGACAAAGAGCACGATACATAACGAACGTAAACCGCACTAAGCGAACTGATCGAGAACTACTTTGCCCTTGAAATGTTAACCAGCAATCCAGCGAGTTGTCACCAAGCGCTCGAAGCGATCGTCAGTAAAAAAAAAAAAAGTGCAAAACAAATTTTTTTCGATTTTCACATTAAATCCCACATTTACGTCTATGCTTAGTCGGTGTACAGTCAAAGTACTAAGTACTAAAGTGCCTACACGATACCTCAGCGAAAAACAAGCTATCATTCGACAAAATTTTCATGTACAAGGTGATAACAAATTTTGCCACTCAACGAACTACCGGAAGCCAATGAACACCGACACGAGCCGCGAAATATGTTTTTTCCGCGTTTCTCATTTCACTCCTCGCCTCATGGAAAATTATTGAGTCTTTTTATAAAACCCCATTCTGCTGATCATAAAAAAGACGAAAGAAAACTATTTATAGGAAATACTCGCTTCCGAAAGCCAATGACATTGGAAAGGTCAAAAATATAAGATTTATCTTGAGCATACAAGTCTCCAAGTATACACTGGCGAAACCGGGCATGGAACCTGTATGAATATTCACAACAAAGACGTCAATCTTGACCTAACGCTGACTCTGTCACGTTTATAAGCTCCCACTCGCTCATTCGCCTCCAACGATATTGGTATGTATCTACGTACGATCAACAGCACACATACCAAAAACAAAAAAGAAAACACAAAGGAATGTGAGAAACAAGCTGATATACAGGGCTGTCTAAGATCTGGTGTTGTCATGTGGTAACCAGTTAGTTATCTGCTGATGACTCCCTGTATCCAACACCACAGCGCGCGTTCCATGGGTATGCGTGGACGAGCCCCCAAAACCACTATATGGGATATCAGCTCGAACGAACACAAACGCGAATGCTAGTGTAGGTGACGCGATAGTTTCATTAACCAGTGGCATTGCATCAGACCATGAGTCCAAGTCAAATTGTCTCCTGTCTCCTGTCTTTTGTTTTGTTGTCGAATTCAATTGGACTGAATTGAATCCAGTGTCCAAAAAATCAAGGGACAGAGTTGAGAGATGGTGCTTTGTGTTAGATTGATTTGCGCCGTAGAATCAATTTTCAAATCATCCATCCGTTCAACATACACATGTGGCAATTGAGGATGGTTACACTTGTTGCTGGTGATCGTGTCTAGTGTGGATGACTGAACGACTGGGTTTGGTTTACTTAATTGGAATCATGCACGCTTCTCAATTGAGATTTCCTCTGGTGGGGCGCTATCAATTGACTCAAGCAATTTGAAATTTTGCCTTTGGATTGTTGGGAGATCGGGATGCAATATTTATTGATCGTCAATAAACAGATTTCAAGTGTTGTAGGGGGTGGTAATTGGCTACTGAATGAGGTAAGAAATTATAGACAGAATCGAGAAATTACTCGATCGTTCTCCAGGCATTCCAATTGGATTTATCTAATTTTACCAACACTACCGAGTTTGACTTTTAACTTTTGCACAAACACCGAATAGATATATACGTAAACAAATGACGCTGATGAAATTCGGGTCGGAATTGACGTCACCACACTCAATTAGAAAACACTTTACGAATTAAGCTCTCGAACAGTGATAGCTTTCCATCAATATTTGGCATTTACAGGCACACGCAATGACCCATTCATGGTTTAACATTTTCCGCCAGCATGTGTCAGTGGATATTTTCGTTATTTTTATCTCAACCCATAGATAATCGAACGTTCCACTCGACATACTACGGCTGAGTTGTGAAAAGCAACGAACGTATAGTCATGTGAACGCCCCATACTAGTATCTATACCGGTTGGCTTGCCTGTACTTGTATCCGACGTGACCATAAGCTCTAGTCTGTTTTGCTTTTGTTAGACTCTCTTCGTTCAAGATACGCAAATATCTTTTCGCGATTCAGAGAAAATTATCGGATTTTACGAAAAACAATTTTTTTTTCCTGACAGAAACCTCTACCAAAACACTTGCGGCGTTAGATTAGCCTAACCAATATTAATGTACTCACCCGATTTGGATAGATGACGTGTGGTGGTGGCTAAAGTGCGGCAGTGTTTACACTGTTGATGATGATGATGATGTAAAAAAGTGAAATTTATCGTACGAATTTGCACATTATACCAAACGAAACATCAAACAAAAGCGAAAAATTGTTGAGAAGAAAAACAAACACACTTTTAGGTGGATAAGTCCACGGCAGCTTTCGATTTAAGACTGACTAGTTGGCGGCCAATGACTGGCGATGTAACATCCTCTCGGGGGAAGTCTATTGAAACAACTGAATCACCGACGCATGGTCTAGTCAGCTGTAATGTTGTGGAAGGTTTTTATACTTGCACCACACGCAAGACATTTCGTTTTAGGTGTTACATGCGATACTGTACCCAAGTTGCTATCCGGATTAAGAACGTGACGAACTCTTGCCACGATACCCAATACACACCCGTATGGTCATAGTACGATACGTGTTCATTGTTCGTGCTTACGGGTACGTGGTGCAGTCTTTTCATAGAATTTATCGATTTTACATTGACGGTGTGAATGTGGCTGTGTTTAATAAGGGGGCTCGCCATGGAATACATACTCGTACTATTCTGAAAGGTAAACCTTGCATGTGCACTGAGTGTATGGTTCCAGTTGAATCCGGTTTGGACGACTTCGAGACGTGAATATATAGGAGTAGATGTGCGTATTCGGCGGTAGTTTCTTTTACTTGGCCTGATTTGAGTATTTCGGCAATCATCTCTTTTTCTGTCATTTCGCATACGTCAAAGCAGTCACGTTGCTTTCAACTATTGGCTGAGACGAGAAATCAGCGTTAAAAGTGGCAGAGTCGTATTTATAGTGCGCCTAAGAGTAGGCAATATTCTAAATGCGAAGTACCCATACAGTAGTGACCCAAAAAGATGGCAAGGCGGATTTTTTTTTATGAATTAGTAGTTGTCAGTCAAGCGTGAGATCCGTTAAATGATTTAGCGTGGTATTACTGAAAACGTTTTGACAGTAATTTGGTCATGTCGCCTCTGGCATGCTGATAATAATTCAATGCCATTTGTTCCAGATGAATTCCATCCAACAAGAGTCAAATTTTAGACTCAACACACTAATAAAGCCTAAACTGCATTAGAGTAAGCTTATCGTCCTAACATGCCAACTTGAACCACACCCCAAAAATAGATATCCTTGTCTCATGCTGTTTTTCGACTCGATGATTTGTTAACAGCTAATTTTTGGACATATTGCTTTCGGAATTATGTAACATAATAGGTCTTTTACTATTTAGTAATATCACCAGTAAAAAGTCTGAGAAGAGGCATCTAAAAGCCATCTGAATAAGCACACAGTGTTTCGCTTCTTTCCCCAAAAAAAGCCTGCCTGAAGTGCTAACACAAAGTAGGGCAAGTCCGAGCTGCCAACAAATCCGCCCTTTCTACGGAATGACTGCGGAGCAATTCCTGTAAAAGTATGAAAGCAATTGAAAAATCCCTCAACTAATTTAAAGTATACACTACCATCCTCCAAGATGTGTAATGAGATGGGCCAGGTAAAAGCAGAGGAAAAACTTTGACATATATTACCGAAACTTGTGTAGAAAGACAAATAACGACTATTTGTATGCGGATTTGTTGTTTAGGCAGATTTAGGCAATGCAACATTCTGTCGAACCTAATCTCGGAAGTGTTAAAAGAAAAAGACTTCTCTGAACTACAATTCCTTTACGGAAAAACTGTGCAACAATTTCAGTTGTGAATGGGAGAGGATCAACTTACTTGCTGTGAACTATAACAAATGCGACAAATTCAGTCGAATCTCTCGAATCCTATCTTGGACAACCACCCCCGAAGAGTAGTGAACAAACATCTTCGACACAAACCATCTGCACCCCGTCCAGGATGTGAGCCAAAAACCATAAGAGCGTAACTCTTGAACCTGCGCGAATCCTGTAAAAAAACAAAAATCTCTTAACCTTCCGAGAAGCCAACCTTGATTCGGACTATTACTTTGTTGCAATCAAGGTCCGGATAAAGAATTCACGGAATCAACGGGGTCTAGTAATATCGCCAGATTTTGACGTCAAAAAGCTGCAGTGGCTAGGATGATAATGTCTTCCTCAAGACCCGATACAATCTGCACAAACCATAGAACAAAAACGAAGATGTTGTCAAAACACTATCAATGTTTGCTACCGGTTTGATGACGAGCGCAAATAAGCCCATATTGAGAAACAGAATGCCTGGTTACGCTGTGTCGACAGTCGAAAGGTTCTTGAGCTTCCGAACAGTAAAGAAAAGATGAGCATGCGCTTGTGAAAAGGAAAAATTGAAGGGAGAAATCAAGGAGATGAAGAAATGCTATTGCAGGAATGAAACGTTCAAACTTTTTTTTTTCAAAACCAAATGAACTACAATAGAAAGCTAGTGCGGAAGCTCTTCATCTCTACAACAGCTATAGACAACTTGTAGTAAAATCAACATAAAGATGCTGATGCAGAAGGACTCCCTGCTGAAATCGTTGAAGTACCGGGAGATGAGTTGTTTGGGAATAGGTACCCGAAGCATGCCCGATCACTAAAATCTTATAATGGTGTATTCGGCCCGAACTATAGTGTCAGATGTCTCCTAAGTATCGATTATAAGATCTTTTCTTGTGTGCTGTGTTCCTATCCTATCCCTCAGTTGATCACAAACCAGCGTGGTACGGATGTGAGATTTATGGCAATTGTGATTTTGAAAGTAAACGCAAGCTGCAAGTAGCATTCAATAGTACCATCCACTATGTATATAATCATACCTCACATTTGGCTAAGAGTTTACAGAGCTACCTAAGGTTCGCACAGTTATTTTTCCTTGTAATATTATCAATACAAAAGAACCATCATATCTCTTCAATAAAATACAGTTTCCAATATGCAACAGATCTATTAGCTTAATTCTACCGCGTTTCTCTTGTCTAACATCTGAGAGGCAATTTTTCATTGCAGCTGTCCGCTTGTGGAATTCACTTCCGCGCACCCTGAGAGAACTAAATGGCACACGTCGATTTAGGAGCGAGTTACAGCTCCTCACAAACCAGAGCAACTTGACTTAAACTTAACTTATACTTAAATTTAAATTTGACTTTTCTCATTTACCATATCACACATATAAATTGCCTTTTCAACTTTACAAGCAAACACATTTTTATGTTTTATACGGCGGGTAAGACCCGTCATCAAAAGGCGCAGAAGGGTCAACCCGAGGCCCAATTTAATTAAGCACCCCTCCCTCACTACTTCGACCGAAAAGTTGCTGGTCGAAGCGAGGAAAGGGGCGCCATCACCATCGACGTTCGAAGCAGCCGGACAACAACAACAACAATACCTCTCACAATACCTTCGCTGCCCTTTCAAGTTCGGCTACGGAGGAGGAGCGTAGCGAACCTGAGGAGAAGGAACGCTTCCTACGCGCCCAGCTGCAGGCCGTAGTCGAAAAGCTGAAGAAAATTAAAAAGAGAGAGATAGAGCTGGCAACAAAAAGCAGCCACAGAAGAAGTAGCAAAAGGAGAAAGTGCCACCCATCTTCATCTATACCACGGCCCTGCGAGAGACCATCGATCTCTGTTAGTATGCTATTGGTGTAGGCAATTGTGAATTTAAATGTTTAGGGTAAAAACACTATAGGTGTATTGTTCAGTGGAATTAAGAGCAAAAACACTATATTGTCCAATGACACTGGAGCAAGAGCGTATAAAAGTTTATTGAAGGAGTCCACAACGGAGTTTTTCTTCTTCACACCAGCGACCTAGAGGTTGTAGACGATGCTCCTCAAAGGCGTGAACCCATTCCCCACGGTAAGCTCCCGACGGGAAGCGAGTGATTCCCTTCTTCTTGGTGCAGCTCACACCCAGCAGCAAGCTGAAGAGGTTAAGTACTATCATTTCCTTAGCATCCCAGACTGTCACATGGGAAAAATTAAAGAGGAGCGGAAACATTTTGCAATGTATCCGCTGCCAAAGGTTCGGGCACGCCGCGTCGAACGGCGAAATGCAGCCTCGATGTGTTAAGTGCACAAAGAACCACGGACAGAGAGCAGCTCGAGTGTGTCTTGTATAGGAACCGAGGACACCCTGCAAACTATCGGGAATGTCCTAAGTTCCAGGACATCAAGAAAGAAAACCTGGCCCGTAAACAGAAGGTCGAGGAGAAGCGTTCCTCGGGTCGCATCCCAGTTGACCTACGCCCATATGGCGGTAGGTTCGGAAAAGATGGTACAAAAGCCCCAGTACCTGTCTCTAAGGCACCGGAGGTCGAAGTGGATGTCTGTTCGATCTTGCTCGCAATCTAAGGGCAGATTGGGCAGCTCCAACAACAGATCCTTGAGCAGGCGACCCGAGTAGATAGTATCTGCTCACTTCTGCCGGGCCTAGCGCACGTGATGGGTACGCTGGTAGAGAGGCCCTTGAAGATCTTGTCGATGAATGTAAACTCACTGATAAGGATCGAGCAACGAGCCATACTTTTTAACGTGTTGCAGGACGAAAAACATGATGTACTCTTGATTAGCAAATGAAAGTTAAGCCAGAAGTACAAAATTCGGCACAGTTCTTACGGAATAATTAGAAGAGACCGACCCAACGCTACTCAAGACGGGGGAGTTGCGATCTTCATAAAAAATAATATTGTATAAAACATAAAATTATATATAGCGGTGAAGTGCGGAGGTTCCAGGTGCTAGAAGTCTGCATTGTGTGCATAATGGATAAAAAATGTACATTTTAGTGGCTTATGCACTTGAAGCACCTCAACCCAATATTTTCATTGCAGAACTCGAGACACTTTTTCGATCTCTGCACTTAAATTTGGTGGAAAACTACTACATCATGACTCAAATTACTCGCAACGGATAGTCCCTCGTATCCTAGGAGCGGCTCTTATCTGGATCTCATGCTGCTTGACTCTCGACTGACACTAGCTGACACGAACGAAGGGTCTACTAACTGTCTACGGACTTTTGTATACGACAGTGACCATTGCGGACTTAGTGCTGTGATCACAATACCAGACGAATTCGCGGAGATGGCAGAGTATGTCCAAACGCGCCCCTACGATTATAGTAGGGCGCGTTGGGCACCTTTTGTCAGTAATCGCTCACTTCGGGTGATTCCCTCCCACCATCTAATAGGAACCTGTCAAATGACGAAATCGACAAGTACCTCAGACAAATCGATGATAAAATAAAGCAGATGATGGATAGTACGATACCACGCCAACGACAGCGCGATACCACAAACGTTTACCAAAACGCGACAATCGACGCTCTGCACAGACAAAAAAGTAGACTCCTAACTAGACTCAAACTCTTGTACAGGCGGTTTACCGGCAGACAAAACTCGGTGGTCAGGACACTGAAGTCACTGATTAAAAATATCTAACAGTTGATCAAGGAAAATTGCAGAATATCAATAAGTTTGTATTGGAACAACAGAATTCGTGCTGTAAATTCCAACAGCGCGAGTATGTTTCCGCAAATTAATAAAATATTTCGGAGAAACAATCAGAATGACATTCAGGATCTGAAGCTTTCGAGAACGTCAGACAACGAACGTCTTTTACGAACAGTTAGCATTGATCCGGAGAGCGCCGTCTTGGATGATGATTTCTTCGTGATCGAGAATCCTCAGGAGAAAGTGGCGACAGTGGTAGCTGTATTACAGGAAGTGTCTACGGTGATTGACAGCATTCGCCCAAACCGCGACCTGGAAAACAAAGTCATACTTCATCACTTCTACCTTCAAAATGATATTGGGCACTGGCAATCGGAGAACCTTGGTTTTGCCAGGTTCAGTGATGATTTTAAGGGGTTAATGCCTTGTTCATTTCGACGGAAGATCACCAGATGATCTTTCAGTCATTGAAAAGGAAAAAATCCGCGGGTATCGACGGTATATCCAATGTTGTGCTTAAACACCTTCCACCAGTGGCTATAGCGAGTACACCATCCTGTTCAACAATGCACTGAATAATGCATGTTATCCAGTGCATTGGAAGACAGCGGTGGTGCAACCAATCCCCAAAAGGGGTAAAGAAACCTCTAACCCGGAAAATCTCCGGTCGATAAGTATACTTTCCCTTCGCTCTTCGGGCGCCTTGTCGCGGCGGAGGGGCTTAAGAGGTCAATGACCTCGAACTAAGACCCGGAGAACCCCGAGTTAGTCATGAATGAATGGACAACCAGATGCATGGAAATACTCCAGGTGGCACCCGCAATAGCGGAAATCCACCCGCGATCTCCCTGATCGCGGCCGGGGCAAGGATTCTGGAGGCCCCACCAGTCATTCTTAACTCTCCGGCAGCCCGGAACGACACCGACTCCTGCGGCTCATTGTCCGACCACTTGGTTGGACTGAGCGTGAGCGGTGCAACCGACAGAGGCAACACCGACGATGGTGCGGCACGGGAAACCGCCAAGGTTGAACGAGCCCCAGAATTGGGACGTGCTGTAGATTGCACTGCTAAGTGCCCAAAAAGAAGGAGGAAGAGGCGTGCCCGAAAATCGTGCAAAGAGGCTGGCACAGCTGAAGGCACGAAGATTGAGGGCGAACCTCTGGGAAAGGCAGGTAAGAGGATCAGATCGGCGGAGGTATCCCCTACCGAAGCCCATCCGACCCTCTCACCTGCAGATTTCGCACTTCTTGCCGGCGCGCAGCGCAGAAAACGTCGACGGCTAGTAAAGGCTGCTGCTGGAAGCACAAGCATGCCAGCACTTTCGGCATGCGCCTCAAACACTCCTCCTCTTATTGGTGACGGTCAAACTCCCAATAAGAGCGTGCCAAGTTCCAAAACTGACGGAGCTGAAGATGTTTAGGGTCCTGTCATGGTCGGTGCCACCGCCGAAAAAGGTGATGATGCTGGCAGACAGACTCTGATCGCAGAAGGCGAAGCGGTCTTGGATCATAACAACCCTCAGGCTGGCAAAGCTGTTCGAAAGCGGCGTCGGAAGGGAGCAGGAGCTCGAACCGAAAAAGGTAAGAGCACTTGCAAGCGGAAGATGGCCGCCGGGGACAATCTTGCTGGGGAGAGAGAACGTGATGTCTCCTCCTCAGATATGGCGGCGGGAAATCGGAGTCCAAAGGCAGATGCGGCGATCAATAAAGATCAAAGCAAAAACCTGAAGACGGAGAGGACCAAAGGCTGCTCATCGGAGGCGGGCACTTCACACAAAAAAACCCCTTTCTCTGGAAAGGCAACACAAATGACCGTAAAGAGTCGAGACAAGCACCTCTCCTACAAAGAGGCAGCCATCTCCTCCGAAAAGGTCAGGATAGGGAAGGCTGGCAGTGACAGCAGAATGATCAGCGCAGATTGCCAACACTGCGAGGATCATCTACTGGAGCTAGCTTCAGCAACAGGCTTCTGTATTCAAGCGGAGAGGTCTGCTTTGATGAATGGTACCTTCGTGGTTCCTCTCAGCAGACATCTGCCTGGATCAGGAGCATGGTGCCGAAAATCCCCCCCCTGGGAACTAGCACTTATCAAGTAGTTAGTCTCCCGAAACTAACGCGCGCCATCTGCTGGATTCCGGGAAAACCCGGAAACAAGCTGAAAGTGCTGACGCGACTACGTGCGCAGAACCCGGGACTCGACACGAGGGCCTGGACTGTCTATTCCTACAAGGAGAAAAAGAACTCTCTGAAAAAAGAGGGCTTCACTCTGGTAGTGGGAATGGACAATGGCCCTGTTGAGGCCCTGAAAACCGCGTACGACTCACGTCCCTACTTCGGCCTTGGTAGGATTGTATTCCATTTTGATGTCAAGTAGTCGAAGGATGGAACGTGTTCCCCAGTATGAATCCATGATTTTTACTCAGATCAACCTTCAGCATTGCAAGGCTGCTACCGCTCTTCTAAGTAGCAGAACTGCATGCAGTAGTACAAATCATCACATTGTATCCATTCAAGAACCATGGGTGTGGAACAAACGCCTGTGTGGTCTTGGTGGCATACGTGATGCTACAATCCTTTATGATGAGCGATCCGAAAGGCCCAGGGTCTGCCTCATCATATCGAATACGCTATCGGCAACCAAACTTGGTCAATTCTGTGGTCAAGATCTGGTAGCTGCGAAAGTGAGCTACAAGGCGCACGGAGAAATTGAACACTTCGTCGTGGCGTCTGCTTACTTCCCCTACGACTCGGTACTACCCCCGCCACCTAAGGCGGTTTCCGAACTCGTAGAGTACTGTGAAGCCAGAAGGATTGGACTCATCATCTGTTGCGATGCTAACGCTCAAAACACATTTTGGGGCAGCAGCAAATGCAACCGGAGAGGAGACCATCTTTTAAACTTCATTCTTTCGTCTGACCTTTTCATCAACAATGTTGGCTCTCTACCAACCTTTGTGACGGCGAGACGACAGGAAGTGATTGACCTAACCTTATCTAACAGGCATGCGAAGGCCATCACTAACTGGAGAGTCTCACCAGATGTTACGCTGTCAGACCATAGATACATCGAATTCCAATTGAAGTGCGGGATCTCTCCCTCGCAGCCCAAGCGGAATCCGAGAAAAACAGACTGGGTGCGATTTAGGGAGGAGCTTGAGAAATCCACTCAAGCCCCGCCTAAACTCAAAACTAATCAATCGGTGGAGGATGCAGTTCATAACCTGAACAGCGCCATCACCAAATGTTTTGAACTCGCATGTCCTGTCAAAAAACCTCCCAACAGGAAGCCGGTTCCCTGGTGGAATGCTGAGCTCCAACAGCTTCGTAGGGAAGCCAGAAGTCTTCTGAACAGATCGCTTAAATCGAACTCGGAAGATGACTGGAATAAACATCGATCGAAGCAGAAGGAATATAAGAAGCTTATTCGAAAATCGAAGAATGATTCCTATAAGTCCTTCTGCGAAGAGATCAAATCCCTGAGCGCGACCAGCAAGTTGGTTAAAGTCCTCAAACGAGGAAAATCGACAAGGCTGGAGGTACTCAGAAAGTCTGATGGTACCTTTACCGAGTCTAAAGCAGAAACTCTTAGTTTACTGTTTCAGACTCATTTTCCGGGAAATCAGACTGTCATCGGCTCGTTGCACACTCCCTCATTGGATACTGCGGCTGTAGCGATGAAAACAACTCGGCGTAGCTGGTATGTTGCGTCACGCGTGGCAACTACTGAGGCCATTGAATTTGCCGTGGCATCCTTCGATGGCTTTAAGTCGCCGGGCACTGATGGGATATACCCCGTTATGCTGCAAAAAGGTATAAGACAGCTGCTTCCTACACTGAAAAGAATTTTCACTGCTAGCCTGGCACTTGCCTACATACCTATCCCTTGGCGCGCGGTGAAAGTGGTCTTTATTCCCAAAATAGGGAAAGAGGATTACTCACTAGCCAAGAGTTTCAGACCAATAAGTCTAACATCATTCCTGCTGAAAAGCATGGAAAGACTAGTAGAGTTGCACGTGCGCAAAGTTGCCCTTCGAATGCATCCTCTGTCGGACATGCAACATGCTTATCAGCGCGGAAAATCCTGCGAGACTGCGCTTCAAAACCTAGTTGGGAGAATTGAATGCGCTCTCGAAATGAAAGAGTACGTACTAGGCATTTTCGTCGACATTGAGGGAGCTTTTGATAACGCTACCTTCGACAGCATGTGTAACGCTGCTAGACGGCATGGCGTAGATGAAGCACTGGTTTTGTGGATCAAAGCAATGCTTGTGCACAGGACATTGATCGCTGATACAGGCCTCGAACAATGTGTCAAGTCTGGAGTAAACAGGGGCTGCCCGCAAGGTGGCGTCTTGTCTCCGCTGTTATGGTGCATGGTGGTCGACTCTCTGCTAGATGCTCTCAATGCCTCTGGAATCTATGCCCAGGCCTATGCGGATGATGTTGCTGTTCTCTCTGTCGGCTCATGTTTAGCGAATGTCTGTCTCAAAGCGCAGGCGGCGCTAAACGTGATCGATGACTGGTGCACGAGAAATGGGCTGTCGGTTAATCCTCTTAAGACCGATGTCGTTCTCTTCACGAGAAGGAGGAAAACAACTGGCATTGCTCAGCTGGTGCTAAAAGGCATTCCCATCCCTATATCCAAGGAAGCTAAGTATCTGGGAGTCATTCTAGAAAACAAACTTCTCTGGTCAAAACATGTTGAGTCCAAAACCACCAAAGCGCTGTCAGCTTTTTGGCAATGCAAAGGTGCCTTTGGTGCAAAACATGCATATCGTCGAAAAAAGTCCTCTACACGGCCATGATAAGACCGATAATCTCATATGCACCGGTTGTCTAGTGGAACAGGCTAACACGCAAACACGTCGTGGCCTCTTTCACCAAACTCCAAAGAGCGGTCTGTCTCAGGTGCACGGGGGCTTTCCCCAGCACACCGGGAGCTGCTTTAGATGCTATGATGAATCTTTCACCGCTTGAAATATATATGTATATATCGGAGGGTGCGAACCTCTGTCTCATAGATATGCCTTCTGACGTAATGACACCTGCCATCCTACTGCGCTGTAACTACACAGTCACATTTCCTTGGCGTCAGGACTGGCTTTGGCCAGACACTGAATCTGGAATAGAATGTCTTCGCATCTTCACAGATGGCTCCAGGACTGATCAGGGATCCGGCGCCGGAGTTTTCTTCGGGCGCGAAAACATTCGACTGCACTTCTCGTTAGGAAAATATGCGTCTGTCTTCCAGGCGGAGATTTACGCAATCCTAATGGCCATGCACTATGTTGTGAAACACAGATGGAGGGGAAAGAGCATATGTGTCTGCAGTGACAGCCAAGCTGCACTCAAATCTGTATCCAATCCTCTGTCCTACTCCAAACTAGTGCATGAACTCAAGACCTTCTTGAACAAAGTCGGAAGACTTAATTCACTTAGGCTTGTATGGGTTCCAGGTCACTCTGGAATCCCAGGAAACGAGATCTCCGATGAACTCGCTAGAAAAGGCTCAGAGGAGAGTTTCTCAGGGCCTGAACCCGCCTTAGGTCTACCAGCTTCAACGGTTAAATCTGACATCAATGCCTGGGTCTTAAACGTACACAGTCGCAGATGGAAGGAATATCCAGGATGTAGGATGACTAAGCGCGTACGCCCTGACGTCTGTAAAAAGTCCGCAACATTCTTCTTATCCTTAAGAAGAAATGACTGCAGAAGGCTAACGGGCGTCATTACGGGCCATTACACTTTTGCCAGGCATCTTTACGTGCTTGGCATCAGTAAGACGCCTACCTGTGCTGCTTGTTGCGAGGAGGACGACACAGCAGAACACTTTCTCTGCGACTGTCCCGCCTTCGCTCGTGCACGGTGGTGCACCCTTGGGGCCGACGTGGTGGGTGCCGAATCTCTTAGCTCAACATCACTGAAGCCCCTCCTCACTTTTCTCCGGACAACGGGGAAAATACAATAAAGACAAGGTGTCTGTCTGGTAGTACAATGGACCAGTACTTGTGTCTGAGTGCTCCAGCAGATAGTAGAAGCCTCCAAAAAAAAAAAAAAAAAAAAAAGTCTACTTTCGAGTATCAGCAAGGTCTTCGAGAAGGTGGTCCATAGGGCCCTGTCTAAATGGGTTGAGGACAATAACATTATCCCGGATAACCAATTCAGTTTCAGAGCAGGCATGACACTATTCATGCCGCGTCGAAACTCGTATTGGATATTCAATGGAATAAATGCAAGAACCAATGCACGGGTGTCTGTCTGATTGACTTATAAAAAGCTTTCGACACCGTATAGCTAGGAGGTCTTTATTACAAGAACAGTCGGCTGGGCATAAGTAAACCACTGCTATATATGATTTTTGACATGTTAACAGGTAGAAAGTTCGTTGTGAAAATTGCCAACGTGATTTTTGCCCAAACATTTGACATCAAAAATGGGCTGCAACAGGGTACGATAAATTCGCCGATCCTTTTCAGCATTTACCTAAGTGATCTGAAAATTTCTCTTTGCCACTCAATAGCGATACGCGACTTAATCGCATACAGATCAGAACGATCGACGTCATTGTTACTCTCTTGCAGCGTGACTTCGAAAAAATTCAGCAGCATTGTGATGACTGGAAGTTGAAAATCAACTGCCAGAAATCAGAAACTATTTTGTTTAGAATGCCTTTGTCTAGAGTCTAGGGCCTCCCGAGACACTAGAAAAAATTGGCGTGGGTTCTCAATTCTTGGACCGGACGGGCGTCCACTGGCGAGATAAAGTGTAGTCAGATACCTTGGAATCGTGCTGGATCGGTATCTATATTTTGACAAACATATAGATGGTGCTCTGGCGAGGGCCCGGGGCGCCCTTACAAGATGGCTGTTTCATAGCAACAAACATGATTCGAGAGTGAAGGTTATTTGTTACATGGCCTTAGTCAGCCCCTTAATGATTGCCTATGGAGTCTGGTTCAATGTGA
Source organism: Merodon equestris (assembly GCA_958301585.1). Taxonomy (NCBI): domain Eukaryota; kingdom Metazoa; phylum Arthropoda; class Insecta; order Diptera; family Syrphidae; genus Merodon; species Merodon equestris. The sequence continues at coordinate 115,077,973 of OY284416.1, forward strand.
GAGCTAGCTTAATGGAAAGGATTAGCGCGTTTGAGAGACAATGTTTCAGAACTTGTCTTGGGTTATATAGGACACCTGAATCTGAGTACATGAAATCTTACCCGAGGGCCAGGATTGTACGGGTGGATAACTTTCTGATAAAACTGATCCGAGGTCCCGTTGCGAGGGCAATGACTTCGGTTTATAACCTGATCTCCGGGGCTTACTTGCCTAATTACATGTACCAGGAGAAATTTCGCCTTAGCGGCTCTGTCCCCCCAGAGGCATTCCACTATTTAGATCAATGTCGGCGGATCGAGGATGAATTGGCGGTTCGGCTAATCTTCCACGTGGCCCGTAAGTCTGTGGAGCGGCGACTCCTCTATGAACGTGATGTTTCGCTCCACGAGCCCAATCGCCTCAGGTTTAGTAGATCAGTGTCGCACCAAGATCGGGGAAAAGTCACCCGACAGCATCAACGCTTTTGGTGGCTGGAGCAGACTGTGTCAGTGGTTAACTTTGATAGGTCAGCCCCTTTAAGGCTGCCATATACCAATGGCATGTTTACATAGACTGGGGTAGATTAGGAGAGGTTAGGGTAGGTTAGGGTAGGTTGGCTCGAATGCTTACTTTAGTTTTTGCTGAAATTAAAAAAAGCTTAAAAACAAAAAAAAAATCACAACAATAACGAAAAAAAGATATGTACAATATATTATAAATACATAATATATATCACGTATGTGTTTGTGAATATATGTATATTTTAGTTAAGGTAGGGTTAAGTTATTTTTAGTTATAAGCTTTTTTCTAAAAAAATTATCTGATGCTAAGTTTTTTTAAAAAATATCACTTTTCTTAGCCTAAGTTGTTTATTTATTTTAATTATTGCAAATTAATCGTAAGGCCGAAAGGCATAGTCTTAAATTGTTCTTTTTTCTTTAGAGTGTCCGTATAGGGCCAGTAAGTTATTTTATGTTAGTTGTTATTTAAGCTAGTTTTAAGCATTTTGCCTAGGTGTGTAAGTGTATTCTTAATATGTAAAAACAAAACATGAGATAAAAAAAAGGTTTTTCGCAAGGTAAATCTAGCAATTTTTTTCTGAATTTTTTCAATTTGTTGTATACTTGAAATAGTATAGGGGTTCTAAACAACGCTGCAATACTCCAATAGTAGCCTCACAATGCTCATGTAAAGGGTTTCAAGTGTATAGGGATCTTCGATCCACTTGGATTACGAATTCCATCAATCCAAACATCGAGTTAGCTCTTGAAATTAAATGATCGATATGAAGAGAAAAACTAATTTTGGGGTAGAAAATCACTCCAAGATCCTTCTGGTTATCACACCTTTGTAAAGAATCGTTACCAAGTTTGTATTCGAAATACACAGGATTTTGAATCTTAGAATAAGTAACGACACTACATTTATGATTGTTAATATGGAGCCCGTTTAATTTACTCGATTGAAGAATTTTATTAAGATCAGCTTGAACACAATTAGCATCTGATAAAGTTTTTATGCCGCTGAATACTTTTAAATCATCGGCATACAAGAGACATTTTGAATGAGAAAGAAAGTCATTTATAAAAATAATGAACAGCAACGGACCAAGATGACTGCTTTGAGGAACACCTGAGAGGCTTACAATTTCTTCAGATAAAACGTTGTCAATTTTGACAAATTGTTTTCGACCTACTACGTAACTCTTTATCTACTTAAGAAGAGAAGAGTGAAAATTAAAGCTCTCAAGTTTCTTCAGTAGAACATTGTGTTAAACACGATCGAATGCCTTAGAAAAATCGGTATAAATAGTGTCGATTTGAGATCGCTTTTCCATGCTCGTGAGAAAGTAGTTAGTGAACATCGATAAGTTAGTAGTTCAGATAAATGGTTCTTAACTATGTTATATAATTGATCTTTAATTATTGCTTCAAAAACTTTAGAAAACAACTGAAGTTTTACGATAGGCAGTTTTCTACTAAGCCCTTACATATTTCCACGTATTTAAAAATAAACCTTGATTTAAAGACACGTTAAATATATAGCACATAGGGGCCACAAGTTTAAATCTCCAAGTTTTTAAAAGAACCGGTGGTATATTATACGGCGCAGTAGAAGAATCATTTACGACAGAGGACAAGATTGTTAGCACATCGTTTTCAAAAAAGTGCAATTGACCAGCTTCAATGACCGAATTAGAGCTACTAAGTTCATCACAATTTAAATTTAAATCAGTGAAAAAAATAATGCGAAACTGTAGCAAATAACATTTATGTATATTATCTGAGGTAACACGATTGTACGCAACGTTAGATGTAATACCAAGTGATTTTCTCTTTGTACATATTAAAAATGACCAAAAACTTTTTGGGTTATTTTTCATTTTCAATTCCAGGGAACGAATGTATTGCTTATAAATAAATTTTCTCAAAATTTCGTACTCTTTTCTTACTTGCCTATATTGTTCATCGAATGAGATACAAACTTTACTCTTTTTTTTTGTTATTTATTTAATAAATAATTATAATTTATAAAATTGAATACACAGACTTTTTATGTCATGTTTCAACTTGACTTTCAAAAAATATAAAAAAAAATAATATTGATTATTTATAACAATTTGTCAGACCTTCTTCCACAAGTAGTGCTTCGCGATGATCATCAGAACATCTCACTGAATCATCCAAAATCAATGAAACAAATGAAAATCATAAGTTTAATAATAAATCTAGTCTTTAATCGTAGCTCTTTCGTTTTTTTTGAAAACCCGGATTTACGACCAAAAGTCACTAGTTTTCTGTTAAATAAAAAAAGAAATTTTGAACAAAAATGAAAATCCGACGATCATCGAGTGGTTTTTAAACTATCGTGGTGGCCGATTTGAAAAACATAATTTTGAGAAAAACGCATTTAAAGTTTTTCGATGTAGATACGGTATTCTATTTTCGTTAAATTTCGAGCTCGATGGATGAAGTTTTACTTTTTTGTATATATTTTGATCTGCTAAATCCGAATATCAACATTTCTTTTGTCGAAAACAAAAAATTGTTTAAACAATTTTGCGAAAAAAATTCAGTTTTGCGAGATAAATTTTTTTTTTATATATTTTGGGCAATTTTAAAATGAAAGTCTTCTGCATAAAACTTTCGTAAAGCTTTTGAGTTATAATTTTTTGAAAATGTCTGATAGAGTTTTCAAATTTTAATCATAATTTATGTTAGAAATACTAATACATCGAATCATCAATTTCTGGGCCATACAATAGGGTTCCTGCCGATGTGAAAACTTCCAAAAGGTAAATTTGGTGTTGTCTTCGAAGAATTCTTCCCGGGTATTCCCGTTTGCGCGTTTGTCTGCCACCTCTATACGGCCAAAGTCTATTTTTTCTGTGATCAGTTGAGCTGTAATGATTAAATGTGGCCCATATCGCATTTTTCATATTTTCCAATGAATCAGAATGCCGACGTATAGCTAGGCCATAGAAGACAGTTAATTTGTCAATCATCTTTCCTGTTAGTTTACCACCAAGACCGCCGTGCTTGGTTTTCAATGAGCATAATCGACTCCCCATCCGTTTCTGTACGTGTACTCCTTCCTTCTTATTTATGGTAGTGTTTTCGTAAGGAGAAGCTTTTAAATCTCCAGAATAAGTTTTGGAGTCACCATCTCCTATATGATTTGTATATTTAACTCCATCTTTTGTTACAGAGTGCTGGAAAATCTCTACAATTGTGTCGACCTCCATTTTCCCAGATCAACCCTTGTGATTTGCGTTTCACTCCATTCTTCAAATTCAGCACTATTTATTTTTGATTTCCAATATTCACACAGCTTACAATAACCACGCTTTATATTTACATCAAGGATTTTTCCAGTAAAATAATATATTATTGAAGAAACTCCAAACAAAGATGTATAGCCACGCTTTTACCACGTTCCATCTCCAGATACAGTCAATTCATTCGTTTCTTTATTTTCAGCTTTTGACGTTCCTTCTTTTTCTTTATTCACAATTTTTTGAACTAAAGAGTCTGTGACGGTTTTACAACTGTTTGATATTTGCTTCAGCAATATTGTGAATGTACATGCCAAAAATTGTGGCATGTCCATTAAACCACAAAATTTTCGCACTCCTTCATATCCTATTCCTAAGGGTCTCAATACAAATATAAATCGTCTATTTATTATATACGAATGTCCTATTAAAGACCATGACGGAATGATTGCGTTAACACAATTATCACATGATACCACAATTTTAAATCCCAGACCACGTGTGCTGGCTGTCTGAAATTTCACATCCCCATTACACACTTTGCACCTTACGAGATTCAAAATAGCCGTAAATATAGAAATAAAGTTTATTATTCGATATTCAACACTACTATCTTCAGGTGCATCATCTTTTGTGTCACGTTTTATTTTTCTAGCTGCTGTTCTTTTAAAACTTTTATCATGTTTCGCTGTGTTCGGATTGAAAATACTTTTTCTTTTAACAGTACGCGACTTACGAACCTTAGTAATTCTCCGAAGTATTCTGGAACCTTTGCTACGATCCATAATAAAATAATCAAATAAAATATTATATAAATGCACAAGTATCGACCACTCAGTTCAACTGGCACATATACGAGTATACTGATGCCTAAACGAAAATTTAATTATTTAATTAATGTGTGCGACTTTTAAGGTCCGTTGCAAGTACAGTTATTTTTTTCTAGGAATTTTTATATAATGCTGTCGACGGTTCAAATTCACACTCTTTTCCTTTACAAGTTCAAACTGGGACATAATGCGTCCGACATAAAATCGGACATTACATATCTCGGAAACTATTCATCCGATTGACTGAACATTTTTAGACATTTTTTTTGAAATATCATACTTGGCAATGCAAAAAAAAACGATTTTTTGAAAAATCGAACTGCATTTCACCCCTTAATAGGAAAGAAAACCGAGATTATATAATCCAATATGTTCCGAAACATAGTAAAAGCAAGCTCTAAGTTTGAGCAATCAAAAGATTCTAAATAAATATTCATTGAGACATAATCAGCATTTTAAAATCATACGTTTGAACAAAGCTCGTACTTCAATTAATACCGAAAAATTAAATGTTATTTCAAGTGACTTGTGATGAATACTATTATCTAACAGACTAAAACTTGCTTTATTTAATTGAGCCTCAAGATTACAATCAATAAATATTTGATCTGAAATACGGCCAATAGAATTTGGAATATTATAAATTTGGTACATACATATTTAAGGCAATTAAACCATCAATCACAGTATGTTCAAAATCTTTTGTAATTACTAGCAAACAATATTTTTTCTTCATTTGACAACAACCATCCAACATTTGGCAGATTAAAATCTCCAAAAATAAAATAACAATTTTCATCAGCTGTTTCGACAATATCTATAATATTCTTAATATGAGCCTCATAAATTTCATAATTCGATAAAGGTGGAATATAAGAAACAAAACAGTAGATATGATTTATTTTAAAGGTGGGGCCAATAGGAAAATCTACACAAATAGAAATTTGTTCAATCTGTCCAGAACAATCCGATAAACTAATTTCCCTACTTACATAATTAGATCTTATCGCTAATACGTGGGTGGTCCGATAAGTACTTAGCCTACAAAAGAAAAACAAAAATTTTGAAGAAATGGCGATTTATTTTTCAATATAGTCTCCTTTTAGCTCGATACACTTGACCCAGCTATGCTCCAACTTCTTTAACCCGTCTGAAAAATACGGTTTCTCGAGGTCTGCAAAGTCGACCTCCGTGGCGGCGATGACCTTTTCATTGGACTGAAATTTCTGCCCGGCGAATGACTTTTTCAAGTTTGGAAACAAAAATAAGTCGCACGGGGCCAAGTCTGGAGAATACGGTGAATGGTGCAGCAGTTTGTAGATTCGACCAATTTGGCCGTGGCGAGGGCGGAGGTGTGAGCCGGTGCGTTATAATGGTGGAAGAGCACTTTTTTCTTCGCCAAGTGGGGGCGGTTTTTCTTCAATTTGCCGTCGAATCGGCCGAATAATTTGGCATAGTACAGCCCTGTGACCGTTTTGCCCTTCTCCAGGTAATCGATGTGGATCACACCTTCTGAATCCCAGAAAACTCCTTCGGATTGCGCTTAAACAGCGTCAAACACCTAAGTGGTCTCACGGTTGCGCTTGTTGTCCTGAGTGAGCAAACGCGGCACCCATCGCGCCGACAGCTTTCTCATGCCCAACATTTCATGCAGGATATGACCCACGCGATCCTTAAAATGCCTCAGCTATCTCGCGCACCTTCAATCGGCGGTCTGCCGATTCGTGGATTTTTGTAACGTTATCCTCCGTGGTAGCCGTTTTCGGGGCACCTGGACGTGGCTCATCAAAAACCGACGTGCGACCACGTTGAAACTCGTTAAACCAATATTTGATGGTCGCCATCGAAGAAGAAGAGTCACCGTTCATAGCATCCAAATGCTCTTTGATCATTTCCCTTCCAAAAACAAGAATCGAATCCATTTTTCTAAAATCCGCGGACACTCCCGCTTCCACACGCGGTCAAAACAAAACTACGAGTCTGATCCGTCTTAAATTTCGACAGTAGCCGTCTACTAAAATGTACTACACGATAGTAAGTTGCTCGAAGTAAGATACTGGCGCCATCTGGCGGTGAGGCTAAGTACTTATCGGACCACCCTCGTATTGTCTATTGAAGCATTTGTGGGCTTGTTGCAGTACAGTAACGCATATGAACTTCATCGCTGGAGATGAGAAGAAGAAGTTTCGGGGTTTCAAACGATAGAGAGGCTTCAGTTCTGGCGTTAATATAGTCTTGAAAGGGTGTAGGCCAAGATCTTTACGCGAAATTTGCCCCAATGTGAGGCCAACTGAGCAGTGTGGTTCGACGGATTTGGCACGTTTTGAACTCAAACTTTTGCAGTTGCAATATTTTTGGTGCTACCCCCGGTGTGTTGACTCACTGGCTCAGCAAGATTCAATAGTGAATATATTGACTTGAATTTATTTATTAATTTAGCAGGCACAGGCTGTCAAGGGGGACAATTATTGCGATCGAAAATTGGAGTAAGCGCTTTTAAGTTGAGACCACCGACTCAAAATATTGGTGCTTACTAGTGGGCTTCAATATGATAAAAACGCGAGCCTTTACTGACTTTTTGATCCTGACAGATCATAGAAGAATCTTAAAAGTGCATTTAAATTAAAAAAAAAGTGGACTCTCGATAGCTTGAACAATCCAATAACTTGTACTTGAACATTAATACGTACTATTTTTTCCCTGTAGCTATCTTACAACTTGAAAAGACAGTTCTTTATATTCGCTAACTTGAATTTTTTTCATTACGTATTCTATAACTTGAACAATGAAAAAATTTAAACCTCTTGAATCTTCAACGGTTTTCATAAAAGGGAATTCCCATAATTTTTTTTTGTATCTGCGTTGGAAGTTTTTATTCATTTTTCATGTGATTTTTACTGTGACAAGTTTAGTATGTGAAAAGGGCTAATATATACTCGTAAGTGCAAAATGGGCTTAAAAAAAGGACAAAAAATTAAAGTGATGACACTGAATCAAAAAACGGCAATTATTCAAAAAATTAAAAACGGAATAACAATTACGGCTTGTTCAAAAGAATTTGGTGTTACAAAGAGCACAATCTGCGACATTAACCGCAATGCCAAACAAATTACCGAAAGAATTGCAGAAACTTTTGCCGGGCCAGGTAAAATGTGCACAAAGAAAAAAGCTGAAAACCCAAAAACAGAAAAAGCCCTTTACATGTGGTTTCTGAATCAGCGTAAAAGAAATGTGCCATTAAACGGAAAGCTTATAACAGAAAAAGCTAAGCATTTGTATGCTAAATATGAGGGCCAACAACGCTAGCTCTGGGTGGTTTCAAAAGTGGAAAAAGAGATTTGGTGTACGTTTATTGACTATAAGCGGAGAAAAACTAGCTGCATGGCCAGGGCCTATCGAGCAATTCAAGAAAAGGCTTCAAGAAAAAATTTACTCGCTTCAACTTACAACGCAACAAATTTATAATGCCGATGAAACTGCATTGTTTTGGAAAATGTTGCCCAAGAAAACTTACGTATCTTTCAATGAGAAAAGTGCTCCTGGAGGTAAAATTCCAAAGCAAAGGGTGACCTTATTGCTAGGATCTAATGCTACAAAGATTTCAATTTGCGCAATGCCATCATTTTGATTTCAAAGTCTTGGGATAAAGTAACTGCTCAGATCGAAAAATGCTGGAACTCAATTTTGAGTGATATTGATGATGGGTTTTTAAATGAGGACGATCCTGTCCAATTGTCCATTCTTAGGGAACGATGGAGGCAAAACCTCAACAGTGGCGAAGAAAAATCATTAAAATGTCTGCTTGCGAGGGTAGATAATCAGGTGACCTTCCTTAAGCTTAAGTTTTAAATACTTATAACAGCAATTTTATTTTTAAACAGCACTACACAGAGGAGGAAATTAATGAATGGGTGCCTTCGCGTGGCTGCACACCTTCTCCTTCCTGCAGCCAACACCTCCTCCTTCCTTCCCCGGGTATACCCTCCATTCCTCCCTCCCTTCCCTTGGGCTGGACTAAGGTGTAAACCGTACCGTGCCGAGAGTCAGCCAGGCTGGGGGCCCAGTCTAAATAATAACCCAGTCGCTAACGGTGTATCCAGGATACCTGGGGCCCTCTGTACAGGTCGACCTGGATCCCTCCACCGGTTCCCGAAAAGGACGAATCCATTTTGAAGCTAATTCACAAGCAGAATAAAGAGCTTGACACTCTTCAGCCAAGAGTAAGAACGGAGTGGGAAAGGACCACATGGTTACCATTTACCAAAAGTCACTCGACCACATCCGCAGCAGATCTGGCAGTATCAAGTTCGGGCTGGGAACCCTGAAGGTAAGGCTCCCCAATGAACGCGGCAAGTCAAAGGAGGCTGCTAGTGGTGCAAATTAATTCACACCACTGCAAAGCAGCCACCGACGACTTGATGATGTACATGCTGCAGGAAGATGTGGATATAGCCTTAATCCAAGAACCCTGGCTCCTTAGGAACAAAATTCAGGGATTAAGGTCTAAGGAGTATAATTTATACTATCCACATACCGAAGGTAAGCTACAAACCTGTATAGTCGCCAAAAGATACTTAAACATTTCTCTCCTAGGTACGTACAGCAACGGAGACCTCACGGTGGTAACGTACGAACAACAGGACAAATCAATTTTGCTCTTATCGTCCGCATACTTACCATACGATGAGGAGGATCCACCTTCAGACGCAGTCCGAACACTCGTGCGACACGCCAAGTCACGCGGACTGTGTCTATGGCTGCGTCTGGCTGCGACGTCAACGGACACTACACTCAATGGGGAAGCAGCGATATCAATAAAAGGGGTGAGTCCATTTTCGATTTCATTATCTCCACCAACCTCAATATTTGCAACAAAGGTAATACATCCACGTTCCGCAATCGGGTTAGGGAAGAGGTAATTGACCTCACTTTACTAAGTGAGTCCGACTCCATCCGAGTAGAGGATTGGAGAGTGTCCACTAACTGCTCCTTTTCGGACCACAGCCGGATACTCTTCAACCTTAACGTCATTAAAGAAAAACCGAAACCTTTCAGAAACCCTCAGAAGACAGACTGGAATCTTTTCTCAAACCTAGTTGCCAACAGGTTAGAACCGCCACAAGTCACCACTAATCCTGATCCAACTTACATTGAGAATTCAGTCGAAAATCTTGTGAGAATTCTGAAAGCGGCTTTCAAAAAATCCTGTCCTTTGCAGCGTGCTCGCAGGAAGACCAGCGCAGTCTGGTGGACCACAGAGCTAAAGCAACTCAGGACCAGGACCCGAACTCTATTCAACAGAGCAAAGATCTCAAACAGAACCGAAGACTGGGATAATAACAAATCCAGCTTCAACGAATACAACAGCAAAACAAGAGCAGCAAAATCTAAATCCCGGCGGGAGTTCTGCGAATCAATAGAGGATCTCAACGAAGCCGCAAGGCTCAGGAAGATCCTATCCAAGGATCCCTGCGTCCCGGGATTCATCCGTAAACCAGATGGTTCTTGGACAGAATCCAGTCGGGAATCTCTAGAACTGCTGACTGAAACCCACTTCCCAGGCTGTAAAACTCCTGAAACCACAGTCTCCTTCGAGACGACGGTTCCTACGGTTCACACAACCGAAGAAGTCTCCGGGCCCGGACGATATCTTGCCAGCTATGCTTCAAAAAACACAGATCCACACTGTACCCCATCTCGTAAGCATTTTTTTCCAATTGCCTGCGCACGGGGTACATCCCAACACAGTGGAAAGAAATAAAGGTAATTTTCATACCTAAGGCAGGTAAACCATCCCATATTGCCGCAAAGGACTATAGGCCAATTAGTCTCTCGTCATTTCTATTAAAAACCTTGGACAGACTCCTTGACCTATACATCAGAGGACTCATAAATTCACGAAACTTATGTAACACTCAACACGCCTACCTCAAAGACAGATCAGTGGAAAGTGTTGTCCGTGAAATTGAGGGCTCGCTGAACTTAAAAGAGTTTACAATGGCAGCCTTCCTCGACATAGAGGGGGCCTTCAACAATGTAAACATATAGGCCATAACAACGGCTCTTGAGGACATAAAAGTAAACAAATCCATTGTAATTTGGATTGAGAATATGTTGAAGAACAGAATTATCAATGCAGACATTGGACACAGTTCTATAAGGAAAGTGACAACTAGAGGCACACCACAAAGAGGAATTCTCTCCCCCCTACTGTGGCTTCTTACAGTCAACAAGATCCTCAAATTCTTTATGGAAAAAGACACAAAGATCATAGCGTACGCGGATGACCTGGTTATCTTGATAAAAGGTAAATTACTACCAACTATCAGTGAACTAATGGAATCTGCGCTGAGTGAACTCTCATCGTGACAATAAACCTCCGGTCTGAGAATAAACCCCCAGAAAACCGAGCTGGTCTTGTTCACCAGGAAAAGGAAAATTCCGATATTTGCTCCCCCAAAGTTAGAGGGCACCCCACTCAAACTCAAAGCGGAAGCAAAATATCTAGGCATCATCCTTGACTCTAAGCTCTCCTGGAAAAGGAACCTGGAGGAAAGGATGAAAAAAGGATTCAATGCTTTTTATGCATGCAAAAAGACCTTCGGAAAAAAATGGGGCTTGAAACCGTACATCATTCATTGGATGTACACAGCAATCATCAGACCCATTTTAACTTATGGGGCCCTAGTCTGGTGGACTGCTAGCAGCACAAAAAGCTATATGAACATGCTCAACAAAGTACAAAGCCGTGAGAAGCACGCCGCAAGCAGGGTTGGACATGATTCTTCATCTCCTCCCCCTGGATCTATTCATAAAAGGCTACGCTGCAAAGAGCGCTCTCAGACTAAGAGAGTCGTCTCTGTGGAAGCAAGCCAACTATGGACATGCGGCCATACTTAAGATAATAGACGACCTGGGAAGGAAATATGGTTTTAGTAGCCCCGCAGCTACGACCGACTATATTCCCCCCCAAAATGACTTCTCTCTCAGTATACCTATCCTTTTCCCCGACAGAGAAGAGTGGCTATCAAACGACGTAATCAACGACCATGAGATCACCCTCTTCACCGACGGATCGAAAATGGACACAGGCACTGGGGCCGGGTTCTACTCTGATACTCCACAAACAGGAATCATTCAGACTCCCTGATCTGTGCAGCGTGTTTCAAGCAGAAATCCTGGCAATAGAGAAAGCAGCCAAACACCTACAGGTAGCCGATATCCCACCATCTGATATCACCATCTTCGTAGACAGCCAGGCTGCACTGAAGTCAATAAAATCCTGTATAACGAGATCAAAGGCTGTCAGAAATGTCGTGACTCACTGAAGTCCATCAGACACCATAAAGTTAAACTCTGCTGGGTCCCGGGCCACAGCTCAATCGCAGGGAACGAAAGAGTTGACGAACTGGCCAGGCAAGGTTCTGAAATGGACATCAGCGAAGCGGACACGTTATTGCAACCACCGATCAGCGCATTATACCGGATCATAAGCGATACAATCATCAAAGAGGCCAACTCGTCTTGGCTTACAAGAAACGACAGCTACACGACAAGATCATCGTGGCCAGAGCTCAATGTCGGAAAAACAAAGAAGCTCCTGGCGCTGGACCGTAACTCGATCCGTATGCTCGTCGGAGTGATCACAGGACACTGTCCAATTGGAGCAATACTCCGGAAATGGGACTCGGGATCGCGATCTCTGCCGGAGCTGCGGCAATGAGGAAGAAACCGAGACGATCCAACATCTGCTTTGCCACTATCCAGCTCTCCAGAATCGACGCCTAGTGTCGTTAGGCCAAAGATTCTTTACAGAGATTGCGGACGTGGCTAATGCAGATATATCGGATCTTCTAAGATTTATCAAGAGCACGGGATGGTTTCAGCCAACACGTGATAGGACAGGTTAATTCTATGTGTACCCACACAAACGAAGGGAATCACAATGGGCCTCTTGGCCTCCGAGTGGAAGTGATGTCTAACCATCACACTCCCCTTCTCAAACCTAACCTAACCTAATGAATGGGTGCAAGATGAAAATGTTCTAGAAACAGTTGAAGATATTGAGCCTGAAAGTGAATCTGATTCTGGTGATGTCGTTATTGCAGAAAATATTGTGACTGATAAGGAAGCAGTTAAACTGTTCGGTAGAGCCATCGAATGGGCCAGCCAAAACGAAAGAACATTATCGGAATTGACAGTTCTCCAGAGTCTTCGAGAATTGACTTTACAAAACGTATTGCGCAAGGCCAAGCAATGCAAAATAACAAATTTTTTCTTCAAATTTGTCTTTGTTTTTGTACGTGTTCAAGTTAGCGAGAGTTCACTGTATGAAATTGTTATGTGCCCATTAAAAAAATACTCTAGCTTTGGTATATAGTACCCGATTCGTGCTTAGCATTTCGAGCTTGAGAAGTTCGTGAAAAATGGACAAGTGACCCGATAATCTACATGTTTTCCGACTAATTTAGTCTTACTGCACTGGATGCAGCCAGACAATCCAGTCTTTGAAGAAGTTGTAGTTTGTTGGTAATAGTTTCCTGTTCGATCTTTTTCTACCTGCTATCTTAATTCAATGTTGAAAATGTTTCCAGCATTTTTGGAGCCACTGTGTAGGCATATTTAGTATGACTCGAAATATGGAGTAAACAACCTATGTTGTAAAAACTATAACCGAACTATGACAAAGCGCGATTATGATTCAGCCCTATTGCTCAAGGCCGATTAGTCATCGCTTTCCATTGGAATATTTTGAGCTCTTACAAAATCTTCCAATAGTTTCCCCCCGTACTGTACCCATAGTACCATAACATAACTATACCGAAACAGTATTTCGCTTCCCACTGTACGAATAAAAGCTCCGACACTTCCCCCAATATAAATAGCGCATGATGACATCAACCGTTTCAGCACCCGTAAGCATCAAACCGTCCTTCTGCCCCTTTCATCACCGAAGCACTCCATCGTTTCTTGGAGCTTTTCTTCTTCCCGTGCTTAGTACTAGAACTTTAAAATCACAAAACCCCACATCAGTCTGCGTCTGAATTCCGTCGTGTTAACATCGTGATACAGATTAATCCAAGCATTTTCGATTTTTTCAAATTTTGTGTGAAAGTTTTTTACTGAAAATAATTAATCAACATGCCGATCGGTAAGTACAGTTCAATTGTTTATCTATTGTTTTGACAAATGGCAATAACGTCATGGTTTGAGTGGGTTGCTAACTATCAACATTCGGTTTCGGATTCAACAGCTGTCAATGGAGAAGTGTTTGAATTAAATATTTGGACTTGATCCAAATTCGAAAAGATACTTTTAACTTACTTTCGCAATTGTTTGCATGGAAATTGTTCGGTTTCTGTGATGGACTACCGAGGCGTGGCACATTTCTAAGTAATCAACCTCAATTGCTGTGAATGCATTTTCTTTCTTACGAAACCCATGCAATTTGATGCGGTGGGACGCATTTCGCGACCCTCCCATATCTGACTTACTAACTGTGAATTCAAAAGATGACATAATCCAACGCAAAAACGCAGATCCCACGACGTAGAGGTAGAGGTATAGAGACAATGGAGAGCAAACAGAATAGAATAAAATTATTTTCGATTCGATTTAGTTGTGGACAAGCGAGTGGGAATCTTGTCGGTAATAAAAAAGCAGAAAACAAAAAATCTGCCTTGCTATCGGGCCACGTCTCAGTGGACTTGGCTCATGCTATGTGTGGCTAGAATGTTCTGTATATTGACCGTCGAGTAGTGTTTGTGTGAACAAATGCCGGTTGATGGATTGAATTATTTATTGATTCTGCTGGTGTACAGTTTGCATCTGGTGGTAGGAATAGGAAATTTTGTATAAAAAAATTGAATTTTAACGGTAAGAATTCCCAATATACCAAGGTTAATTAGTTGACATCTCACCCGATGACGTGGTCCGAAAAGTAACAAACAAATGTGGTTAGACGCTTTTGGATAGGTTTGAGTAAGGATGCTAATGTTAGGGAAGCTGGAAACCAGTTATTGCATTCAGGCACGAAAAGGCGGATTCGCTATAGGCTTAGTTAAGGGAGCAAATTCTGTATAAGAAGGTCATGAAAAATAAACCTTATGAATCTACCTTGTGTCAATCGCAAGTTTGACAAGATCAAAGGTTAGTCTTCATACTGGCTTATTACGTCCCGCCAAATTCGGCATACTTGCGTTATGACTTTATTTACCGCGTATTTACGTTAATATTATACAAAAACCTGCTCTATGGCCGTAGTATTTGAATTTTTTGTTTTCGTTCGATAATCAATAAAACCGCTACATCTTGACTTGACCTTCAAGCTAAATACTAACTAGCAATGACCTTTATACAATGTTTTGTTGTAGATTGTAAGATTACAAATTTATACCTTTTCGTGACTGGTAGGCTTAATGAAATAATTCATGTGACTAATTAGAAAAGTCGTTTGCTTAACAAGCTAATTGCAATAAAAAGTGCATTTTTTTCAGTATATTATCGGGTATAATATGGTATTTTAGGGGGGAACTATCATGTTAAACCTTTGTGAGTCAGTTCACTGAAAATCTACGAGTAGATCATGTGAATAATTTTTTTCCCTTTATTCTTAACAAATATTTGACGAGAAATCAAAAGAAATTCCGCGCTATTTATACTTTTTAAATAAACGAGTCGATCAATTTTATTTCCCATTCAAATTGAATATAACAGAAAGGCTTCCTATATGTACATACATACATGTGATGTGAGACTAGAAGAATTTTCAAACATACTTCAAGCCATTTTTATTGCCTAATACTAGTTATTGTAAGGTCAGGGACTATCATTTATTTAAATACAGCGTGCGCCATCTCATATGGGTCGATGGAAATTTCGAATAACTTCAACAATTCTCAACCGATTTTGGATATTCAAAAAAATTTATTCAACTTAGACCTTTACAATTTATTTTGATTTAATTTTTGAAAACGATATCAATTTAACGACCGCCTTTATTGCCAATGCAAAAATGGGCTCGTTTTCGCGCTTTCTCCATGACATTTTCGAGCATTTCGGTCGAAATTTCTGCGATTACCGCATGAGCTGTGCTTTTGTCTTCGGACCGTTAGCATACACCTTGCTTTTGAAGTATCCCCAAAGAAAAAAGTCTGGTGGAGTCAAATCCGGCGATCTCGGAGGCCAGTCAATATCGCTCTTTTTTGACACCAATCTTCCAGGGAACTTCTTAGGCAAAAGGTTCATTGTTTTGTCCGCAGTATGGCATGTCGCGCCGTCTTGTTGAAACCAAAAGTGAAATAAGCCTTTTTTACCACATAAGGGCCAACATCCACCGATATCGATCGCCATCCACTGAATCGCCAACTTTGAAGAAAATGGTTTTAGCGCATACACCGGCCCAAACAGTAACTTTTTTATCATTTAGCTATATTCTTCGTGAATAATATGAGGATTGTCGGTGCCCCAGTAGCGACGTATGTCCCCATGCCAACAGGTAAGGCCATGGTACAGTTTGGAATGGAATATCCCATAATAAATAATTTTTAAAAGGAAATTTCCCAACGTAAATCGAAACTCTATTGCCAATGGTAATCCCTGAATCCTTAAACTCATCGACTACTTCAATTTGAAAGGCGCAATTCGTAATTTTATCTCGTCCTTTAATTCGTCCACGAAAGACAACTGTGCGAACTGATCCCCAAATTAAAAAGAGAATCCTTTTTTGTCTTCAAGAAGGATTGTAAGTGAGCTCAATCTTTCAATTAAAGCAAACACTATACGCAGGCGCCTACAATATGTTGACCTATGCTCTTTCTGACCAGCAAAGAAGCTGTTGCTTAGTGCTAAGCACAGGCAACAAGGTACCATTTTATTACTCTACCTAGTCCTCAATTAATTTGGTAAGGCTTATCGCTTTGTAGATTGGACTTTGCCAGAAAATATTTACATTGGTCTACAAGCAAATGGAAGATTGATTCGCGATGATAGTAAGTTTAACTTGCTTGTTCATGATGGAAGTGTTCATGTGGGAAGAAAGAAAGGAACACATCTTCAGCCACGTTATTGTCGTCCAAGAGTAAACCATGGAGGAGGTTCCAGGGTTGTTTTTCCCTACATGAAATTATTGGCATTATTGATCGTTTTTAGTATACAGATATGTATACTCGACTCCATAATGCTGCCATACGCTGAAGAGGAGATGCCGCTGCGTTGGGTGTTTCAGTAGCATAATCATCGAAAACACTCCAGAGTGAATGGCTCTCCCATTTACCAGATCTAAACCCAATTGAAAACTTATGGGCCCTTTTGAAAAAGCTGGAAGGTGCAAAATTTAACCTACGGCCTTTCTGTTTTTTCTAAATTCATCAAAGAAAATTGAGAAAAAAAATCCAGAATGTCTTTCACAATACTGTATGTAAACTCAACATCATCGGGGTAGGTACCCCTTTAAACCTGCCTTTAAACAGGAGTTAAATTGAGAAAAGTAAGGGGTCAAAAGCGGATCCTTGGTGTACTCCTAGGTTGATATAATTAATACCACTTTTCGTATCATTAATTTTCACACTCTGCCTTCTGTTTACGAGATAAGATCTAAAGCAATCAAGCATAGAGCTATAAGCCTCAACTTCAACAGTAACATTTCATGGTTAGCCATATCAAATGTTTTTGTTATACGCAGTCTGTCCCATTTCCGATTAGACTGGTTTGAATTAACAGTCAATTGCAACACGATCACTGAATCATTTATTGAGATTTCTACGAGTAAGCTCATCTCTCATCTATCTTTACACCGAATTTCATAGCATAAAGTAATAGTTATGAAATGATAGCCAAAAGTCCATGTGTCAGTCTACTGTAAAATCTATGGAGCAAAGATCGATGGAAAAAAGTTTATGGTGACCAGTGTCTATCCCGTGCACAAGTATTCCGGTTGTTTTGCTAAATTTCATGTTGAAGACGACAAACGTTCAGTGACGAGACGAGAACCTTGAGGAATAAAGAAAAACATTGAGAATGTTAGGAAAATTCTGCGCTCTGATGGTTCTATGTTTTCTAGACTCAGTGGAAGAAACCAGAAGGAGACCTCCAACTTGGTTTAGGTTTCTAACCACCAAAACCATTACAACAGGGCTTCTATCCGTGAGCTCATTTCGTTGTGCCGCAGTGAGTTAATTTGAACGTATTGAATGTACTTCCGGCATACACTCGGGGAGTCGTAACAATGTACGTCATTGTTAATATAATTTTGACAAACTACGGGTGCTCACGTGTTCGCTACGACTTTTAAGCAAACATCAACGGCCATTTAAAGTCGTAGGTTTCATTCTGATTTCTGCTCAGGCATTCTTAAGATAAATGTGATTCATCACATTCTTTCGAGGATTTGGAAAAAAGAAAGATTTGTTTCATATTCCCTCATGGAGAACTAAAAAGACCCGAACTATTGTTAAGACAAGAAATCTGCTCCAAAAGATCATGCATTAATTTCTGCTATTGTAACTGGCAATGAAATGTGAGCCCTTCAATGGGAGCTACTGATTAAAAGACAGAGCCCGACATGGAAGTTACTATATTAGCCAAAAGAGAAGAAAGTGCGGATGTAGAGGAGTCGAATCAAGACGAAACTCATCGTTTTCCATAAGGCCATGAGGTCAGAATGGGAACGCTTAATATTATTTGGCTGTTCTAGAGAGACTTGGGGACAGAATTTATCGTGTTCGATCCAAGAACAAGGAAGTCGGCCGAAGTTGATTTTTTTTTTGCATGACGATGTGCCGTCCCACAAAATCCCAATTGTATGCGAGTTTTTGGCCAAAAGCTTCACAACGTTCGAACAATTACCATACTCGCCTGATCTAGTCTCGTCCAACGTCTGGCTGTTTCCTAAATTCCAATTAGTTTTGAAGGAGAACACCTACTGTACCATTCTTACTACCAAAGGGCTTAGACCGACATCCTCAAGGCTCTCGAGTACCAAACTTCCTTGGGTAAGTTTCATGATCACTTATGTACAACGTAATATTGACTCGTTAGGGGATTGTTGCAAGAGTAGTCTCATCGGAAATGGGACAGATTTATTTGGGACAGCAGTTGTCTGTTGGAGAATATTTGGTAACATTAATTAAAGCGTCGCAGAGGGGACTACAAGCTTTGGATTTAATCAGATTTTTCATAGCTCTATTTGCTATTGTCCTTTTAAAGATCGAAAAAGCTAAATCTGAAATAAAACATGCCTTTGCAAGAAAAAGATTGTTTAACAAAAAGTAAGTCCATTTCGGACTGAATGAGACATTAAGAGATTTTAAGATAGAATTTTTAAAAAAGACTTATTAAGAAAAACTCTCTTTTTAAAATCTTGCCTAAAAAAAAAATTCCAAATATTATATTTGCTAATGTTTTTTACAAGCTAAATCAGATATGTCAAGTTACTGGCTAACTTATTTTGAGCCAAAAACGCTAGCCTATTTACAAATCTGGCTTTTTTTGTGCAAATTAAGGTCCGGTTGCACTGGCATTTAACACGTTTTCCTTTTTAAAAGTCTGCAACCATTCGCTCTGCTGAATCGACGATTAGTCTAGCTGGTTCGAGACTAATACTATGTTTTAAAATTCGTCATAAGCGGGTAGTCCTGAACCAAGAAGCTTAAGCGCCTCATTTTTCTGGACATTTTTTCATGGCCTAATTTTTGACTTATTCACGACATTGGCTCAAATGAGGCTTCTGCTTTGCATCTGTTCCTCCAACTCTCAGCACCTGACAGACAATAAGCCTGATTTGGTTTGCCATCTGCTGAACTAAAATGTTCAAAGGTACCCATAACTGCCCTTTTCAAATAGTCTAGAGTTTGCAACGTATGGCTAATTTTCAATGTCTTGTTATGCTAAATCAGAATTCTTCGAATTCGAAATCGAACCATGTGTTACAGTTCAATTGTAAGATAGGTGTCATGTGCCATTTAGAAATTTTACACTAAAATTCTGAGTGAGCCTAATAACTAGGGTCAATAAAGACATTATAGGCAATATACCATCCCAGTGTTAGGTTTAGGAATTGTTGAAATTTGGAACATCGTCCCGGGAAACCCCAAAATCTGGTGACCCCATAACAGATGTTAGTCAGTTGATTTTCAAAATATGTGCCTTACTGAAAATGGTTGTTACTGATTACGACAGTCCTGCTAGTCTGACTATAGGTGACTATGAGGCTTCTATGACTCTCTTGTTATGTTCTTTATTTTCGGACACTGAATCACTAATTACCGTAGACATACATCCATGTGTGTCATCTTATCTGCTTTTGGCGAAATTGGCATATTTTTCGATAGCAATTCCCCTTTAACGAACTAAGCATTTAATTTGATTAAGTGATTCAGCTTACCATTAGCAGCATTAAAAGCAATTTGTATTCACTTCGATTGGGGTTTGTTTTTTTTTCCACTTAATGTGTGATACCAGGGGATAGTAGTCTTGTTTTGCATACTTTGTCATGTGAGAAAATATTATCGATACTCTAAATGTAGGTCCCTTCAGGTTTCTAGTACATTCAGAAAACCAGTTTCCCTCTCCCTGGAATCTTTGCTTTTGAATAGCTACATACATACACTTCCCCTTGACATCAATCTTCTGCTGCCATAGGCGCCTTTTCGCTGACCACAAATATTTACAAATCTCATATCCTTACATAGATCAAATAAATTTTCCGGCGTCACCATCCGTCACAATATTTCTGAATAAGTGGCCAGTAACAGCATTTCTGGCTGTGATCCAAATTATTATGTTTTCTAAGAACAACTTACTGTGGTCCATGCATTGAATCTGTTTACCCAAGAAAAAAGAAGACAAACAAACAAGTTTTTTTCTCTTGTACATATGTGTCATCATTATGTCAAAATATTTTCGACTCTAACCAGTCTTCACAATCGGTGTCTACAAATAAAATTGTTTATTTCGAAAACCAGTTCGAAACACGTCAAACACACCCTTCTGGTCTCAGATCAGTAACGAATCCTAACTAATACCTTCTCTAATTAATAACAAAAACTGCTTAGAATTAGGTCTGAGTAGTTGGCACGTCAGTATTAATTGACTCTGAGGTGTCTGATCGCACGATTTCGTAATGGTATAGTTGTTAAAGTATAAAATTCAAATTTGCTTGTGGACATAAGAATTTTAACACCCCCATTTCGTGATATATGAGGTCACGAGTGACAGTTCAATGACGTTCCTCTAATCAGATCGATAGAGTTGATTAATGCTAGCGAAGTTGCGAGATATTTCCATGGGATTGATGCTGATTCAGTTGCGAATTGGTAGATAGTCATCCAATGACGTTGCCGAGTTCAAATTCTGTTCATTTTTTTAAAGACAAATGTCACAATGAATTATTCTTAAGCGATGACAAACATCATAATTTCCTCATAAAACTGAGCAATGTTGTGTCATATACAAGCCTTTAATGTTTCCAATGACAGTTCGAATAGAAATACGAAATGACATCACGAATAGTATTTTAATCAGTGACGTTTCTCGTCGGTTGCGATTTAAATGTTCAACGGAAACCTCTCGACTATCAGGGTCATCGCTCTGACTCATTGCCATTGAGCATACCATAATCCCATTCGCATATGACAGCCCATCAAGTAAACAACAAAAAATAATGATTTCATACATTCTAATTAAAGTCAAAAGGTATCAGGAATGTTGATAGGGGATTGTTTTCACATTGAAAATCCTAACCAGCAGCGAGCTCTAGTGGGATCATATAAATATCTCTGAGCTATGCGAGTGTCTGTCTAGTATCGGTGGTGTTTTTGAATTTTCTCTGGCGGTGATGTCACTTTCTGTTGTGGCAGCTAAATTTGTGTTTGCATTCTACAATACCTCCTACCTACGTGCTACTTGGGCATGGTTGCTTGTGGACGGGTTTTCGGTATAAAGTTGGTCATGGTGCTAATTCGTCGTTAAAGTATAGTATGCTGGTTGTGTTTAGAATTATTATTCGTTTTGCTTATTGCGCTGGAAGTTTTTGGAACAGTCGAAGGTTGCTACGTGCTTTATTACTCTTTGGTGGGGCTAAGGGCAGTGGGCATATACATAAATCTATGTCTTGGACGAGTGGCTAATGAAAGGTCAAGGAATTGATTGAGTCATGACCTGAATCATACCGAAGTAAATATCGCATTTAAGAATGAAAACTCATAGTTCACTTCCAGCTCTTTCCAGACTTCTCTATTCCCCTATTCGGAAGCTCATTTAGTGCATTTAAAAAGCTCGTGACTGTTTCAGATTTACATACAATTAGCTACGATTATGGGAACCTTCCCCTCTATCTACGAATGTAAGCCCATAAATCTTGGAATAGAGTTGTTAGAAGTACGAACCTTTCTATTACGTTAGCGGTTAGGTCATTTTTTATTTAAAGCTCTATTGCAATTGATTTTCGCTTAGGTTTGAATGGTGCGATTTTTCTATGCATATGCATATACATATTTACGTAAGAGTTTCAATGCTGTTGTGTTAACGTGATTTGAAGGCTCCTAAACAGGCACGACAAGCGCTGTTTACGAGAACCACATGACTTGTGTTTGGAATTAGATTTACTAGATCGCGAGTTCCATGACTCCCTACGAATCTTGTTACCACGTTGACCTGAAAATAATACTTTTTGTCTTGCCAGAGGTTAATAGCTAGTTCTGCTTCTTCTGGGTGCACTGACCCTAGCGCCTTTACGTCTTCAGCGCTGATTATACTCGAAGGATCAAATCAGATGTTTTCCGAGCGCTAAATGCAGCAATTTTGTTTGTTAATGTAGCCGCCGAGATGAAAATGCGTCTCGTCAGAAAACATGATTTTTCGCCCAAAATCGTTGTTCGATTCAAGCTGCTCTAAGGCCCAAACTGCGAAGCGAGAACGAAGCGGATGGTCGCACGCCTTCAATTGCTGAGCCAATTGGACTTTGTAAGCGAATAATCTGAGATCTTTGTCCAGAATTTTCTCCTTAGGCTACGAGTAGTGCATGAAATGTTGTGCTGTTGAGATCGATGATCTTCATGAATTGAGTCTCACACCCTCGGCCACAGCAGCCACATTCGCATCAGTGCGCACCGTACGACGACGATGACCATGAGTGTTGTCCACTAGCATACGAGTCTCACGAACTTTATGAACAAACTTGCTTCATTTCGGTCAAAATTTATTTTTAAGAAACGCACTGTTTGGCCTACACATCACTCACTTTGGAAAAAAGTTTTCAATACTTCCCAAGGTTGTTCAAGCCTAAAGCGACTCATTTCGATCCGCGGAGGTATGATACTGACTTCCTGTCAAGATTTCGAGCGGGAAACAGCTGTCAGTGTCAAAATAACCTATGATTAAAAAAATAAGACCTAGATGGCCCACCCTTTAGTGCCTCTCCTCGTGGTGATTTTATAAACTAGCTGCTTCTCATTTACGTTGCTTAATCTTGGAGAAAAAGTTACGTGGTCTTCATTCCCAGGGTTGGAAAAGGGGCAACGAATCAGTCGAGGATCTCTGTAAATTGTCTTTCTTAACACTTAAGATGCTCAAGAGTGTACTCGACATGCACATTTCCGATCTTCTAAGAATCAGTCGCCCAGTAATTCCACAGAGATAGCTTTATGCGAGGATTTATTCAGTCGAAGTAATTTTCTCCAGCATGTACCTTCATGGCCATGGAAGGTACTTTCAATAACGTTTTCACCAAATCTATCGAAGAGCCCCTAACTGCTTTGGGGGTTGAAGGTTCCATCGGTAGTTGGAAAGTCTCCATGCCAAAATCGGAATCCTCCAATCGCAATTAAGGAATAGTCTTCTCACTAAATCCGTCAACAGAGGCACTCATTAAGGCGGGTATGTCTCACCTTCTTTATTAAGGGGTGGTCGTGGTGCAATGGTAATCATCACCGACTGTTGAGCCGAAGGTCTGTAGTTCAAGTCCGTCCATAGTCAAAAACAATTCCTATACGGGAAAACTGTGCAAGGCATAATACTCGCAGTATAATATCACTTCAAATTTCATACTCTGCATATGTAGTCGTACTTCCAATACTACGCCTTAATGACATGGAAACAAAGAAAGTTACTGTGAACTACAACTAACGCAATAAATTCATTCGAATCTCTCGAATCCTATCCAGGACAACCACTAGGAGAGTAGTGGACGAACATCTTCGACACAAACCATTTGCACCCCGTCCAGCTTGTGTGACAAACACCGAAAGAGCATACACTATTGAACCTACACGAATTATGAAAAAAAAAAAGGTAGAGTTGGAAAATCAGAATAAAGACGGTAAGAATCAGGTTTGTTTCCCTCAGTGATAAGTAAACTCACGGAGGTGGCTTTGGCTAGGCCATACGCTTGGATCACTGACTTTGGTCTCAATATTAAGCCGAGGCGGCTTTGGCTAGACGCTTGGACTATTGACTTTTGTCTGAATATTAAGTCGAAAAAACCAAAACTGATGACTTTTATCACCCAGATCTAGATGTCGTCACTTGAAGTTTCACGGCTCCAGGGTCCGTGAAGACCCGAAGCTTAGCTGGAGATCAAACATAGAAAATTGGGTTAGAAAAGCTAGCATAGTTTTTTATGCTTGCAACAAAACTCTCTTGGGAACCTAAGCTTAAACTGGTTCTGTGGCGTTGTACGCCCTATGATCGCTAGTTTACGGGCCTGCCTTCTCTATAACATAGACAAACTACAATAAGTAAATTTCAAAGATGAGTAGGAACCGGTACCACATAAATAATGAGATCATGCCCCACTAAAGCACTTAACCTAATGTTTTTCATACCCTTGGACTTCTACATCAAATACATTATAGTCCTCGTAACGGACTACTAATTTAGGCCGTAGGGCTATAGTAAAGCTTCTTCTGTCCGCACGTAGGAAAGAAAAGCCCGTATGCTGATCTCCGATTACCAATGGTTCCAGAATAGAGCTCAGCATAGAATCAGGGGTCTTCGGGGCTTAGTTCAATTTCTGACTTGTACCGCCTCTCTGTTCACTCAACCATCTTCAAGTAAGGACTAAAATTCAGTTACTTAAATCAACCTGCTCCAACAACAAGATCACCGCTATTTATAGTTATAGCGAACCACTCTCATCCGAGGCCGACGGGCGAACCAAGCTCAGAGTCACTACCAATACCTACCTCGAAACTATGGGTCTTCCACTGAAACAATTCAAACATCTTGTCTAAGCTACATACCAGGTCACCAACCTAGCTTTGTTTACTCAATTCTCGTGGTTCATGTCAGCATTACTTTCCATTCCGATTGGACTGATTACAGTATAGCTATACCCGACAAGATTGCTTCTCCATTCAATCATTCTTATTTCCCTGCACCTAATATCAATCAGAACAGAAATTATGGCGACAAAAGAATCGGTTTAAGGCTCAGACTGATAACCTATAATCTCCGCCATGTCATACAGATTATTTTGACTCCAAAGAAGCACATGTTACGAGGTGTGTTCAAAAAATATGAGGAATTTTTGATTTCTGCAAAGAATTTTTTTTGTTTATTTTACTTTCACCTTTACTACATCGTCGGCAATCTCTGATTGTGATTCTGCCTTCGTTCATAGTCATTTCGGAACTTTTTGAACGTTTTCATGAGCTGGTGATGAGCTTGAACCTCGACCTACACCGTCATCACGACATTTTGGAAACACTTGTAGCATCCATAACAATCATTTGGCTCGTAGCACGCCCATTAACACTTTTCTGCAACGAAAACAAGGCACGAGTCAGCCTAATACCATTCATGAGATTCCTCTTACTTTTTGAACACAAGTCGAATACCGATTGCCCACTGCTTCTTGCCTCTCTCATTTCCGTTTTTTGTGTCAATCAAATGCTCCATTACACCGATTTGAAAACCTTTAACCATAAACGAGCGCCGGCTACATGCGCCTCACCCAGCCTAGTTCATCATTTTAACCATCAGTCGCCGCTTAAAACTCGCTTACATATGCGCCAAACCAAAACAAATAATTACACTTACAATTATAAGGAAAGGAACCACATTTCTATTTGTTTTTCTATCTTTCCTAACAGAACTTAACACTCCCGACAAGTTGGAATACAACTTCTACCCATCACCCGGTGGTTGCTTCACATTCAAGGTTCGTGCACCAAATGATGCTCATTTGGCCCTAACCACCGGACCCGTTCAATCGGATCCAATGTTCGAGATTTTCATTGGTGGATGGTCGAATAGCAAATCATGTATTCGTAAGAACCGCACCAAGCCCGATGTGACTGAAGTGAATACGCCTGGAATTTTGAGCGCGGGCGAGTTCCGTGGTTTCTGGGTTCGTTGGTACGACAATGTGATTACAGTTGGCCGTGAAGGAGAGGCAGCTGCTTTCATGTCATGGGAAGAGCCACGATTGATCCCAATCAATTATGTCGGCGTCTGTACCGGATGGGGAGCCAGTGGAACTTGGCTCATCGATGATGGTAAGTCAAATCATGCTCTATCCCTCTATTCCCTTATCTGACTTGCCTTCTTTTCCTTTCGATTTTAGATGTTTGTGCCGCACCATCAGCTCCAGTATTGGGTTTCAGTCCACCAAGTGGCACTGGACCCGGATGTTGGGTACCAGCCGCCGAAGGTGCCGTTCCACCCGGTGCCGTTGAAGGTGGATTCGATGGATCCGATCAACTATACGTTGCCCGTGCTGTCCACGAGGGTTCTTTAATTCCCGGCAAGCTCCATCCATCACATGGTGTTACCTACATCGCCTGGGGCGGTGGCGAACATGCCCACAAGGAATACGAAGTTCTCTGTGCCGGTTCCGGTAGATGGGTATCAACCTCAGGAACAAATATTCCACCAAACGCTCTACCAGCTGGCGAAAGTGAAACCGGCGAGCCACTATTCATCGGTCGTGCCAATCACAATGGAGCCATCGTCGTCGGCAAGGTCCAGCCATCGCACGGATGCGTCTACATTCCATACGGTGGTGAGGAGTTGGCCTACTCAGACTATGAGGTCTTTGTGACCAACTAAACCGTTCACCCATGAGCACATTTATACACCTAAGCACAGTAAATTATTTAAATGGCAACTAATTAATTGTAATGTTGAATACATATTAACGGAACGGCGCTACGCCTTGTCAGCTTCCTTAACACCTTATCGAACGCGTCAATCCAAATATGGCATGATATTTTGTAGACTAGAGACTAAAGTAATGAATCTCCGCGCAGCCACGTAGTGCCTTTATTAAATCGAAAGCAAACAATTATTTTCACATACAAGCGCAAATACAAACAGGAATCTCAGATTAAATCGTTAAAGGACATAAGATAAATATATTTTTTTTTTGCGAATTGTTAATAAATTTTATAGGAAGTTACGTTAAATGTCTTTTTTTTTTTCATTGGGTTTGGCTTCAGTTCTTATATTGTCAGCTTTTCGCCATTGGTAAGACAGTGCTCTTAAAGAACGCGACACTAAGTCGGATTGTAGCCACCGGTAGTGGCAATCCAATGGTGTCCGGACAGGATTTTGGCACAACTTTTTTCCAGAAGACATAGCAGACTCTATTCGTCAGTCTAATTCTGGAGGTAAGTATGGACTTGGGCTTTTAAATCTGAAGTCTTTACGGTGTGTACAAGAAGTGCCTTATTAAGGATCAATTAAAAGCAAAATCTGGCTAATATCATGCTCTTTGGAACTAGAAAGCTGTTAGTGCAAGCTGGACGGTTTCTTCATATGCAGAGAACACAAGGCTTGCGGCTTGCCCTATTTCAAATGACTTGACCGAAATGCTTGGTGAATCCAAGATGGATCGGTTTTCTGATACTCATTAGCTTAAAGTCCACTTATTGGATGACATCCGCCTATGGTTAATTGACCGGGTACAGCTAGTAGTAGCGGCTAAACGTAAAGACTAGTGTATCTAACAATAAGACGTCTCCACAACAGTGATATATTTAATCAATGCCGCAATATCAGTTTTTTTTTTGTTAAAATCAAAATTCCTAAAATCGCAAAGAATCGAATATTCCTTAAGCAGCTACGCGTTGAATAAAGCCAGTACGAAGTTGATGTCTTAATTTATTTACAAGATGTCTTCTTCTTCTTCTTTTCCTTTTTATCCCGGCGTCGTTATGGTCAGAAGTGTAGGACCATAACCTTCCCACTTAACTGCATTCCTACTGGTCCGCTTGTGGGGTTTATTTACAAGATGTGCGAGACGAAAAACAGCTGGGTGCTAAAATTAGCGAGAAGTGGCCTGACTTAAGGAAGGTAAAAATCCTCACTTCCATCTGTTCTCAAAGTTGAAGAAACTTTGTTTTTGGGAAGCGCTTCGCATCCAATGAAGAAGTTAAAAGGGCCATAGATGAATATTTTCACAGCATTAGCATTACGGGCGCCAACTGGCCCAACGGCAGTCCAAGAGGCACTAATCGGAAGTACTTCACTGCACCTTTTTTTTTTTTAAAGTTTCTATAGGTATATGTAGTGCAATCAGACTCTTGGAAACGGACCAACTATCGGGTCACATGTCCATCCTATCTCACCTTCTTGAGATGATATGATTACTACGCATTACCACATATGTACGCCCATCTTTGACATAAGATTTGAGATACTGATCGTAAACCCCACAGCTTGGGAAAGCGGTGATCCCTTGCTAAATGTCAAAGGCCCGACGTGGTACATAGATGGATTCTGGCGTTGTCGTTGGCCCTGGCATGTTAGAACCAAATCGGAAGATATCGAAGGTCCTGGGAACAAGTCCTAACGTCTTCCAAGCCCAACTATACGCCATCCTAACATGCGTCAACCTAAACTTAGAGACTGGCATAAAAGGTTAACCATCAATATACTCTCAGATAGTCAGGCAACGCTCAAAGTTTGGGCTCGTATAATAAGAACTCAAAATCCGTCAAGGAATGCCACGACCTAGATAAAACAAATAAGGTCAAACTCCGGTGGATGCCAGGTCACAAGGGCATTAAAGACAACGAAAACGCCGACCAACTCGCTAGGAAAGGTTCCGGAAGGTACATAACATACATAGATGTTGAACTTTTCTGCGGAATCCCCAAGTTAAAGATTAATTTTCTCTTAGACAATGGAACAGAACAAGGACTCCGACAATCGAAGAGATTCATACGGTCCCTGAACAAACACTCTCAATATTCTCAAATATAATAGAGTCGATATCAGAAAACTGGTCAGCTACCTTTCGGGACACTGTAGTCTGAGATATCATCTTAACAAAATTAACCTCTCGTCTGGAACCGAGTGTCGACTCTGTCTAGAGGACGAGGAAACTGTAGAGCACATACTATGCGAGTGTGCTGCCCTCTGCCATCTAGGCAGCGTATCATCCTCAGAGAAATCATGAAATCTTTCAGACAAGATTGAACATATGAACTCTTAGATAAGCTAAACCTACAAGAACACTTCGATTAATGAGTATCACGTAAGTATGTATAATTCGAGTAACCAACTTAGCCTTATAAAGCAGAAATTTTGACGAGTAAGTCGAATGTAGGTGAATATGGATATTCAATCGATCAAACCGTTTTTTATATTTGAATTATTACTTATATACTTACTGACTAAGATGGCGCTACAGTTCGGGGTGAATCAAGGCCTCAACCAACAAGCCTCTTCAGCCGGCACGATCTTTGGCCAACTGCTTCCAGTGCCGCACACCCAGATGGTTGAGGTCCCTTTCCAGCTGTGCGCACCACCTTAGATGCGATCGTCCTCTGCTGCGTCGTCCCTCGGGATTAGAGTCGGAGACTCTTCGGGCCGGAGCGGTGATGTCCATACGCTCTACATGGCCCAGCTATCTTAGACGTTCGATCCGTAGACGTCTAACCAACGTCGCCAATGTCACTGTACAGCCCATGCAGTTCTTGGGTGAATCTTCTCCTCCACCCTCCGTTTACACAAACGGGGCCAAAGATTGCGCACAGAATTTTCCTCTCGAAACGCCCAAAAGCCTCTTCATCCGCTTTTGATCACGTCCAAGCTTCAGCGCCATAGAGGAGGACCCGGATGATTAGGGTTTTGGGGAGGGATATCTTAGTTTTTCAAAAGAGGGTTCTAATACTCAATTGCCTCTTGAGCCCAAAGAAGCAGCGGTTGGCAAGAGTTATTCTGCATTTAATCTCAGCGCTGGTGTCGTTGCTGCTTGTCACTATCGAGCCAAGGTAGACGAAGACATTGACCACTTCAAAAATATAGCTGCTGAAGGTGACGTTCTGAACAAGACGTCGGTGTTGCGTGTCTTTCTTTGATGATACCATGTATTTGGTCTTGTCCACATATACCCTTAGGCCCACTTTAGCCGCTTCCGGTTCAATGCCTGCAAACACCTCATTGACGTCTCGCTTTGTCCATCCAATAACGTTAATGTCATCTGCATAGGCAAGCAATAGTGTAGACTTGAAGTAGATCGTACCTCTCGTATTGGCCGCAGGGTCCCGCACGATCTTTTCAAGTATGGTGTTAAAGAAATGACATGACAGTGCGTCACCCTGTCTAAATTCTTTTTTAACATCGAGGGTCTGGGTTAGTTCCCTTCCGACATTAATGGAGCACCGAGAATTCTCCATAGTCATCCTGTACAGTCTGACGAGAGGGATGTTAAAACATGACATGGCTCTGTATAAAGTCTGTCTTTAAAGTCGACAAGGATGGTGGGAGGAAGGAAGTGGTGCGTGGCGACCTGATATTCATGGGTCTTCTCCAAGATCTGCCGTAGTGTAAATATTTGGTCTATCGTGGACTTTCCTGAAACCACACTGGTAGGCAGCTACCAGATTATCCAAGAACGGTTTCAGGCACTTACAGAATACAGCAGAGAGGATCTTGTTCAGGAGGCTGTAGGGGCGCATAGGGATCTCCTTTCCTATGGACTGGGCAAAGGATGCTGAGATTC
Source organism: Merodon equestris (assembly GCA_958301585.1). Lineage (NCBI taxonomy): Eukaryota > Metazoa > Arthropoda > Insecta > Diptera > Syrphidae > Merodon > Merodon equestris. The sequence goes on from OY284416.1 coordinate 115,108,505, forward strand.
CATTCATCGAGCATGCTTTCTTCTGACCGTATTTTGCAGATGAGTTGGTGCCTGTTCCTGACCAGCTCATCGCCAGCTGCTTTAAATAGTTCAGCTGGGAGTCCGTCTGCTCCAGCAGCTTCATAAGACTTAAGTTTCGATATCGCTATCTTAACATCGCCTAGGTCTGGTGGACGGGATTCTTTTTCGTCTTCGTCCATTGTGAATGGTTCGTTCTGCCTGACAGCGGCATTTTGACTATCATCGCCGTTATACAGCCTACAGAAGTGGTTTTTCCGCAGTCTCAGCATCGACTGTGACTCCACTATTAGTTGTCCGTGTTCTTTCCTGCAGGCTTCCGCTCTAGCTTTATAGCCTTGGCATGTTCGTTTTATTTTTTGGTCTTACCACTTTTTTCGAACGTCGTTCCTACAATAGCATCTCTCCATCTCCTCGATCTCGCGCTTCTCGTGCCCCCTTTTTTTTTTTTCTTTTCAGAAGCACATGCTCCGCCCTCCTTTTCTGTTCATAGAGCTCGCGGGCAGCTCTCGTCCGTCGATGCAGTGTAGCCATGTATGCATTCTGTTTCTCTACATGGGCCTGCCTGCACTCGTCATCAAACCAAGGATTTCTCGAAGGTGGTGGCTTGAAACCAAGTACATCTGAGGCGGCCTCTCTGATGGCGTTTTGACAACGTCTCAATTGCTGTTCTATGGTTTGTGAAGATTTCATCGGGTCTTGAGAGAGTTTGGCGCTCTTGCGATTGCAGCTTTGTGGTGTTCTTACTCGACTCCGATGATTCCGAGCATCCGTACCTTGGCTGCAATAAGGTAATGGTCCGAGTCAATGTTGGATTCAGACATCTAGGAGTGTCTGCCGTCGATCGCAATGTGATCAATTTGATTGATCGGGAGACCGCCAGGTCCCTTGGGAATTGTGTACTTGCTACTATGAGATTACGCCCCGATATAGAGTCCACTAGACTTTGTCCGTTTTCAGCCATGGTGTTAAGTAGGCTGTGCTTTCCTACGACTCGTTCAAAGATAGCTTCCTTACCCAGCTTCGCATTGAAATCTCCTGGAACGGTTTTGGTGTCATTGCTGGGACATTGGGCAAATGTTCTGTCAAGGAGATCATAGAAGTCATATTAAGCTTATGTTGTCGAAATAGGCCTTCATGCGGACACTTATGAGGTGTTCGCTTACATGCCGGAAGCTTAAGACTATTTGCCTGAGTCTGCCTCGAATAACAAATCCGCATCCATTTGACCAGTTGTCCGGCCGCTCCTGGTCTGTTAAGAGACCTAGCGTTCCAAGTACAGATCCGAAATTCGTATCCTTTTAGACGTTTGCGAGGGTCGTCAGCATGTAATCCGTCCGTATCCGAGGCTATTGGTTGTCTCTGACCAAGTGTTTATTTTACGCAGCGATAGGGATGTTGACCCTAAGCGCAACCCCCAACCTGGAGGCCCAGGTACTTACTTACCTTATGAACAAAGGGCCGGCTGTGCCGTTCCTTATCGGCTTAAGTTCCAAATATGTTGTAGTCGCCCGAAATAAGTTGTTCACCAGGTAATTCTTCTCGGTCGAACCGTGGGCGCCGCCGTTGACTCCATTTTGGGAATTCTTCCGCCGCCGTCGCGAGGAAGGAGATGAGCCCTGGTTGTGGCTCAGACTCCCCCTTCTCTCATTTGCACAACCTTACGAAGGGGTCTACCCGATCTACAGTAGCACCCACAAGCCACTGCGTGGAGGTGAGAGTAGGAGTTGATGAACAGAGGCTGGAGTGTCGGCGCTTGTGCCTTCATATGTTCGCGTAGCCTACCCCTTAAGCACCCCTAAGGGGTGTTGTTAATCTCCCAAAAAGCCATGGACCTGCATATAAATTCGATCGTGCTGGCAGGCAGCTTTTTGCAGCTTATCGATGGGATCAAAGCGGCATGGGAACAATTATGTCGCAGTCTTCTAGTTTCTAGTATAGATGTTTCTTTGGTAACGATGCGCTACGATGCTATTTCATAGAACAAGTTAAACAGCATGTGGCAATTGGTGGTGGTAAACAAATTGAGAAGATTTGGATAATTTTTAAGGCATACGAGGGTGGTCTGATAAGTACTTAGCCTACAAAAGAAAAACAAAAATTTTGGAGAAATGGTGATTTACTTTTCAATATAGTCTCCTTTTAGCTCGATACACTTGATCCTGCAATGCTCCAACTTGTTTAGCCCGTCTGAAAAATACGTTTTCTCGAGGTCTACAAAGCAGGCCCACGTGGCGGAGATGACCTCTCCATTCGACTGAAATTTCTGCCCGGCAAGTTTGGTTTCAAGTTTGGAAACAAAAAGAAGTCGCACGGGATCAAATCTGGAGAATACGGTGGATGGGGCAGCAGTTCGTAGCCCAATTCGACCAATTTGGCCGTGGCGAGGGCGGAGATGTGAGCCGGTGGAAGAGCACTTTTTTCTTCGCCAAGTGGGGCCGTTTTTTCTTCAATTCGGCGTCGAATCGGCCTAATAATTTGGCATAGTACAGCCCTGCGACCGTTTTGCCCTTCTCCAGGTAGTCGATGTGGATCATACCTTGTGAATCCCAGAAAACTCCTTCGGATTGCGCTTAAACAGCGTCAAACACTGCTCGGAAGTGGTCTCACGGTTGCGCTTGTTGTCCGGAGTAAGCAAACGCGGCACCCATCGCGCCGACAGCTTTCTCATGCCCAAAATTTCATGCAGGTTTTGACCCATGCGATCTTTTGAAATGCCTACTGTCTCAGCTATCTCGCGCACCTTCAATCGGCGGTCTGCCAATACCAGATCGTGAATTTTTGTCACGTTATCCTCCGTGGTAGCCGTTTTCGGGGCACCTGGACGTGGCTCATCAAAAACCGACGTGCAACCACGTTGAAACTCATTAAACCAATTTTTGATGTTACCCATCGAAGGAGAAGAGTCACCGTACACAGCATCCAAACGCTCTTTGATATCGCTGCGCGATTTCCCTTCCAAAAACAAGAATCGAATCACCGACCGATATTGCTCTTTTTCCATTTTTCTAAAATCCGCGGACACTCCCGCTCCACACGCTGCACCAAAACAAAACTACGATTTCGATCCGGCTGAAATTTTGACAGTAGACATCTACTAGAATGTTCTACACGATAGTAAGCTCTTGCGGCACTGGCGCCATCTGACGGTGAGGCTAAGTACTTATCGGACCACCCTCGTAAAGGGCCATTTTCTGTGTGAGGATAGTTTGCAACACCGGACATTAAATGTTTAGTTAGCAATTCAATCCTTTTTAGTATCATCTTCCAAGCAGAGATTACTGTATCAAAATATTTGGTTAGTAAAGAGTGTTTAGTTTTTCAGTTTTCTATTTTGGACAGCTTGATTCGTGAGATATCGCAAAGCCTGGATTGATGGCAAACAAGGTTATGTTGAGTGTTTGGTGGAATTGGAAGGAAGTTGTCTATTATGAGCTGCTAGAACGTGGCGAAACGGTCAATTCGATCCTCTACTATGCACAACTCGACCGTTTGAATGAAGCTATCCAGAAAGAGCGACCAAAATTGGCCAACAGAAGAGAGTTGTCTTCCATCATGACAATGCTGGGCCACACACATCTTTGATGACCCGGAACAAATTGATGGTTGGGAAGTTTTAATGCATCCACCGTATAGTCCGGACCTTGCACCCTCTGATTACCATTTGTCGGTCTCTGCGAAACTCACTTGATGGTAAAAAATTGGCCGACCGAAGAGCCGCTGAAAATCACTCAAGTTTTTCGCTAATAAACCAGAGAAGTTCTACACTTCTTTGATTTCGAATAAAGAATTTTTTTTCAAAAATGTACCAAAAAAACGGGGAAGACCTTTTATATACATACATATACTCGTATCTGAGTTTGATAAAACAATTTGTTTTTGTTTCTTCGCTTAGATCCAGTAAGTCTCTTTTATGACTGATCAAGGAAAGCTTCGGCTCCGGCTCTGAACGGAACAGAACACTCATGGATAAATGTGTTTTTACGTATTCAGCTTTAGGCTGGGTGGATTTGAAATCAAAAGTGCCAGTTCGCCTGCCACGAACGTTGTTTTTTTTTTTAAGGTACCACGAGGCTGTTACTTTGAAATTAGATACAATGGCCAGTTTGTTGGCGTTCAGCTGCAAATGCAGCTATTCGGCTGGGTTGGGGTAGGTTTGGGTATTGGCCTCCTCCCTTTGTTCAGCTGGTGACTGCGGTCCTTATTTCCGTTGATAGTGAATGGTTGTCGTTTTTGTCGATGGTCTGCTCGTTGATTTTTCTATTCGCCTGCTGTCTCTGTCGACCATTTTCTCTTCTTTCTCGTCCTCGTATTTTGAACACAGGCTACAACGCGACGGAAACTTTTTTTTTTCTGTGAGATTATGACAAATTCACATGTCCAGTTTTAAGCTGTACTTTTGTCACCTAAGTTTAGCGTGTCAAATTATCATGAGAGACCGAGTTTTATAAATCAAATCTTCCAGCGATTTCACGTGTTGTTGCAAAATTTAATACCTTTATTGTGTCTTCATCAGCTTTAGTTGGCTTTCTTCATTCATTTCTTGCTTGAACAGCATTTTTATTTTTTAGATAGTAAACATTTTTTTCATATTTGTATCTGTATCAACCAAAAACTACTGCGTGTATCCAGGTCCGTCATATAAATTTGTTATTTTGATACCTGTATACTCATTAGTTGTGGCGGCGCAGCAGTTACACTACCAAGTCCTTCTAGATTATGACCCATTCGGGACACTATTCCGTAGTGGCTCCTTAGTCATCTTATCGAAACTTTCACGTTGACAGTGTCCTGTCAGCCTCTTCTGAGTAAGAACCCGAGTCTAAATTCTGACTGATATCAAATGGTTGGGAATAGCGTGAGACCAGGCCCGTTTGGGTGAAAACCCGATTTTAACTGTTGTTGGCCTGGGTCCTCAAGTGCGCTTGACCAGACTCTTCCGGGTTAAAACCCAAACAAGAGTGGGTACTGGTAATGCTTGATTAATCTCTTGTGGGTTAAAAGCTGAGTCGGAGTATAATTTCTGTGTTACCAATCTCTACTCACCGTTTTACTCACCGAGCGACAACTTCAGGCCACGCCACTCGCAAGCGATGTGTTTCTTTTATTTTCTCATGCAGTGTGATGTTGCCTTAAGGTCGACACGTGTACGCTCTTATGGTGTCTGTCACACAACCTGGAAGGGGTTCACATGGTTTGTGTCGAAGATGTTCATTCACTACTCTCTGTGGGTGGCTGTCTTATCATATGCTGCGAGTGTTATGCCTTCGTTAGTACTTTTTTGATCACCTCTCATTCATAATTGATGTTGTTTCACAGTTTTTCCGTAAAGGAATTACTCTTGACTATGGACGGACTTGAACTACAGACCACTCAACAGTCGGTGATGATTACCATTGCACCACGACCACCACACTGCTTTGTTGATGTCGCGAGGCTCCACTCTGACAGCACGACAATTAGTTCCATACCCCTGTTGTGATGGTCGCTGCTGTTGTAACTTTCCTCTGTCTGTTACTGTCTTGATACACTATCCATGCGTATGTGACGATTGAATGTAGGTTCACTAATGATTGACTGAAGAATCACAAGAGACTGTCTGAAGAATGTCCCTCAACCAAACACCTTGCCCTTTTATAGGGCCAAGCTAAACGATGATGTGATCGGCAATTTTCCACTTGCCACTGACATTTCCTCTGTTACTGGAATTTGTCAACGGTGACTCTAGCTATGGCTTTTTGTCTAGATTTTTTTATTTGTTTTTTTTTTTGTTATTGGGTTTGTCCTTTTTTGCCTGTTTTTGTTTTTTTGTTTAGGTCGGGATGTTAGTTCAACGCTATAGGGCCATGATAAGCGATTTCTTGCTGCTGGTAAACACGTACACACAACACGAGCCACAATAGATATTGCGAATGAAGCGTTTCATGGCATGGCCAGCAAGCAAGATCGCCCGATTTAACCATCCCAGACTTCTTTATATGGGTCTTGAAATCGAGGTTTTTTTGCCAACAAGCCTTAGAGAATCGCAGCCCTTAAGGAGAATATTCCAATGCTAACAGTTATCATCGGGAAGTCATGAAAAATGCGATAAAACGGGTACAATTGTGTATCATACTGGCGGCAGCCACTAGACAAATATCATCAGAAAAAAATTAAAAAATCCAAATAAAGGTTTTCATTACACAAATTTCTTTTATTTAATAAAAAAGTAATTCATAGGAGTGATGGAGCGAGCACACAGAGCAAGAAGTTGATCGTGTTTAACATGACAAACACCAGGTACGATCCCTGTCCCTGCTCAATCCACACAGCCCCCACACGGCCTCTCCTGGATAGCTGACCTGGCATCCGTCGGGTAGTGAACCTGGCCCTCCAGGTTGGGGGTTGTGCTTAGGGTTGACATTCCTATCACGGAAACCAAATATTGTTACGAAGCAAAAACAGACGGATACAATGTAGACGACCCATATAAACGAAACGATCTGCGAATCTGCACTTGGAATGTGCGGTTCCTTAACACACCAGGTGCAGACAACTAACTGTAAAAAAAAACCCTCGACTGCTACAAAGCAGATATAACCGCACTCCAAGAGGTGCGATGGGATCAGGCAAGAAAAGAATGAAAAACTGTGATATCCATTACGGTATCAAAGGCATCCTGGGGAATATAAGCCTAATATGCGTTCATTCCCCTACGGAAGTAAAAAGATGATCGGCTCAAGGATGACTTCTATGATCTCGTGGACTGAACATACGCCCAATGCCTCAGTTATGACACGAAAATTATACTAGGAGATTTTAACGCAATGCTGGGCAAAGAGAACATATTTCAGTCGGAAAACATAAGCTACATGACACCACATCCGACAACGGACTCAGGCTAATTGACTTTTCAACAGGGCGTAACCATCTTGTAGCACACGATTCCTACATCTCAACATCCATAAAGGAACCTGGCGGTCACCAGGTCAGTCGACCATCAACCAGATTGATCATTCCTCCAGCATCCTAGATGTACGAACATTGCGAGGAGCCAATATCGACTCGAATCATTACCTTATTGTAGACAAGGTACGAATGAGAATATCAAAGATGCTACGGAGTCGAGCAAAACAACAAGAGTTTGACGTCGGAAAGCTGCAATCGTAGGAGAGCACTAGGATCTTCGCCGATCGAGTTTCCTTCAACCTCTCGCAAAGCCCGGTGACACCGGAACAATCCACAGAACAGCAGTGGAAGCATTGCCAGCGCGCCATCATAGACACTGATGTGCTAGGTTTTAAACCGCCACCAGCTAGAAATCCCTGGTTGATGAACAATGCAAATAAGCCCATGTAGCAAAGCAAACCCTGCTAGATAGACGGATGAGAGCCGCTCGTGAACTCTACGAGCAGAAAAGGAGAGAGGAACACACACTTTTAAGAAAGAAAAGAAGAGAGCACGAAAAGCGGGCAATCGAGGAGATGGAGAGATGCTACCACAGGAATGACGCTTGCAAGTTTTACGAAAAAGTCAAACGAACATGCCAGGATTATAAAGCAAGAGCGGAAGTGAAGATGGACAGCTAGTAATAGAGTCACAATCGATGCTGAAAATTTGGAAAAACCATTTCTTTAGACTGTATAACTGCGATGATAGATCTGATACCGCTGTCAAGCAGAATGATCCATTCGCAACGGACGAAGATAAAAGAGAATTGCGTCCACTTGACCTAGATGATATCAATCAATCAACGAATCAATCACCTTCTCACGTAAACGAAGGTCCCCCTCGTCTCTACTTCCTGAATAATCAGCCCATCTCCACCGTTGAGGTTATCCGCTATCTTGGCATACTATGTGACCAAGAGCTTAATTTTCGCGCACATATCAATGATATAATTCATAAAGCCAACTCTGCACTCGGTTTTGTGAAACGTTGGTCTATTCTCCAATCCCTACGTGACTCGATCCCTCTATATTACCTTCGTTCGCCCCCTTCTCGAATACGCATCTCAAGTGTGGTCCCCTTATCAACAAACCCACATATCTAGAGTCGAAAGCATCCAACATCGATTCCTACGTTTCGCTCTTCGAGGTCTGCCCTGGAACAATCCCTTGTTCTTACCACCCTATCAAGACCGTCTTAAACTAATCAACTTGAGTACTCTGGAGGAAAGAAGAAGAGTATCCGATATAATCTTCATTCATAGACTTCTTACAGGTACCATTGACTGCGCCACCCTTTATAACTCCATATCTCTTAACACTAACCCTCGTAATACACGCAATCCTCGTCTCTTCTCTATCTATCCACCCCCCGCACCTCATACGGCTCCAATGAACCCATTTCCCGTATGCTGGCAAGTGTTAATTCGAATATTAACTTCGACTTCAACCTCAGCACTCCATGCCTAAAACTCCGTCTTCTCAATAACCTTCCCTCCTTCCAGTCTTAGTTTCTAAGGTTTGCGCCTACACAAGAGGTACGATCTATTTCAAGTCTGCGAAACTGCTTGCGTACGCGGACGACATTGAGGTAATTGGGCGAGTTCAGTGAGACGTCAATAAAGTGTTCAAAAACATTCAAGAAGAAGCGGCTAAAATGGGTCTTTCGGTGAACGAGGGTAACCAAATATATGCTCTTATTCAAAAAAGACGCACAACACCGACGTCTTGGTCAGAACGTCATCTTCAGCAGCTATATTTTTGAAGTAGTCAAGGACTTCCTCTACCTTGGCTCACTAGTGACCAGCGACAACAACACCAGCGCTGAGATCAAACACAGAATTACTCTTGCTTCTTTGGGCTCAAGAGGCAATTGAGAAGTGGAGCCTTGTACCAAAGTAGCTCTATATACATAAATCATTGATCACCCCGGTCCACCTTTACGGCGCAGAGGCCTGGACCTCAACGAAAACGGAGGCTTCGAGAGGAAAATTCTATGGTCAATCTATGGTCCCGTTTATATAAACGGAGAGTGGAGGAGAAGATAAAACGACGAACTGTACGGGCTGTACAACGACATCAGCATAGTACGACCTCTCCGAATACAACGTCTAAGATGGTCAGGCCATATAGAGCAGCACAGCTCTGGCCCAAAGAGTCTTTGAATCCAACCCTGAGAGACGACGCAGCAGAGGACGACCAAATCTAAGGTGGCACACGCAGATGAAAGGGGACATTAACCAACTGGGAGTGCAACACTGAAAACAACTGGCAAAAGATCATACCAGCTGGAGACGCTTGTTGGTTAAGGCTCAGGTTCACATCAGCTGTAGCGCCATCTAAGAAGAGGAGAAAAGTAATTCAAAAACAAAATTGGATGATTAATTTTGCACCACCTTGTATAATGACTATGCGGCTTAAGTGTGAAGTTGACCCCAAAAAAATACAATTTTAAGTCCTCTGTTGGTAAACACGAAATTTCATTCCGAAGAATCCAATAAAACATTCACTTCTTCGACACCGTTTCGTGTCCTTAGAGGAGAATCAATGTGAATCGTTGCGCGAACTGAACGTCGTTTCGGAACTCGAGCCCAGTACTGTCTCGAAAATTTGTACAAGGTGCGCCATCTCATATCATATCTCATATGGGTCGATATACACTTCGAATAACTTCAACAATTTTTAACCGATTTTTATGTGTCATAGCATTTTGGAAACGTCAATTCAGTACAATTTAAACCATGAATCGCTTCACACCAAAAGAAAACGCGGCAATAGTTTCAATGTTCATTAAAAATGAACGCTCGATTGTGCTAACTCAACCTGTCAACGTGTCGTGCAAAACATCGTGATCGTGTTGCGCCCAAAAGAGATACAATTCGTCATTGGCCTCGAATTTTTTTCAATTTGGTTCTGTGGCAAGCCCTCATGAGGAACCTAGGCCACGTCGACAGTGTTCAAATAAAGGGTCCGCCTAATAATTTTTTTTTTTTTTGAAAATGCTATAAAAAAAACTACTGAATATTTTCTCAAATTTCTTTTTTTATTTGAAAGTACAATCCTTCCGGTTAATAATGGAAAATAATTTCATTAAAATGGCTGCCTCGGCTGGCCATGCAGTAGCCTACACGATCGGTCCAATTTTTAAGCACATTATCGATTGTGTGCAGCTGTATTTCACCAATGGCTTCACGAATATTGTCCTTTAAAGCGTCAATTGTCTCTGGCTTGTCGGCGTAACACTTATCTTTGACGGCACCCCACAAATAATAGTCCAACGGTGTCAAATCGCAGCTCCGAGGTGGCCAAACGGCATCAGCTCTGCGGCTGATAATGCGATCTTCAAAAACAGGGCGCAAAACATCGAGTGTAGCTTCGGCTGTGTGGCACGTAGCGCCGTCCTGTTGAAACCAAATGTTGCCAATATCCTCCTCTTCAATTTTTGTGAACAAAAATTCGTTCAACATGGCCCGATAACGATCGCCATTGACTGTAACGGCCACTCCTTGCTCATTTTCGAAGAAAAATGGCCCAATTATACCTCTGGACCAAAATCCGCACCAAACAGTGGCTCGTTTTGGGTGCACCGGCTTTTCACCGGCGTGCGGGTTTTCTGTGCCCCAAATGCGACAATTTTGCTTGTTTACATACCCGCCAAGATCAAAATGAGCTTCATCTGAAAAGATGATTTTTTTGGCAAAATCGGCATCTTCTGTAAGTCGATCGCAGGCCCACTTAGCGAAGCGAAAACGCATTGGATGGTCAGTTGGCTTCAACTCCTGAACCAATTGGATTTTGTATAGCGTCATACCAAGGTCTTTATACAAAATTCGTCTCAATGATGTCTCCGAAATGTTCAATTGTTGAGAACGACGGTGAATTGATGTTGATGGCGCTTCACGCACACTTTCTGCCGCAGCAGCAATATTCTCGGGTGTACGCACTGTTTTTGGCTTTTCACGCTTTGGTTTATCGATGAGGATGCCAGTTTCTTTCACTTTTTTCACAAGATAACGAACATACGGAGCTGACGGTGCTTCTCTTCTTCCAAAATCCGTACGCAACTTTCGCACACATTCTGCAACATTACCATGATTTTCAAAGTAATGCCGCAATATTTCTCAGCGTTGTCAAGCATATACACAACCATATTCGTTCAGCGGAAGGATAAAACTAATTATCTGTCAAATCAGACATGAGCTAAGTGTTACCATTCACGAAATAAGCACTACTTGAAAAAAAAACCTTAGATGGCGGACCCTTTACATCTATTCAGTCTGTGAAGGCCAGTGTTCAAAAAGACCCAAGTTTGTCATATCGGCGCCGTTCGCAGCAGTTAGGCATCAGTGGGACCACTTTGCGGAGAATTTTAAAGGACGATCTTCACTTATTTCCATACAAAGTTCTGATAACTGAAAGAATGTTGCCACAATATGAGCCACGGCGCTTGGCATACGCACAAATTGTCGTTGCAATGATTAATGCTGAGCCGGAGTTCTGGTAGCAAATTTTAATGACCGATGATGCACATTTTACGGTCTCTGGCTCTGTTAATAAACAAAATTGTCGCTTCTGGGGCACCGACAATCCTCACATTATTCACGAAGAGACGCTATATGATCAAAAAGTTAATGTTTGGGACGGTGTATGCGCTAAAACCGTCATTGGACCGTATTTCTTCAAAGTTGGCGATACAGTGGATGGCGATCGATATCGGCTGATGTTGGCCCATTATGTGGTCTCAGAAATGCGTAAAAAAGGCTTATTTCACTTTTGGTTTCAACAAGACGGCGCGACATGTCATTCCGCGGTCAAAACAATGAACCTTTTGCGTAAGAAGTTACAAAAGTCAAAAAAGGGCGATATTGACTGGCCTCCGAGATCGCCGGATTTGACTCCTCCAGACTTTTTTCTTTGGGGATACTTGAAAAGTAAGGTGTATGCTAACAGCCCGAAGACAATAGAATAGCTCAAAAGAAACATTCGTGGGGAAATCGCTGAAATTTCGACCGAAATGCTCGAAAATATCATAGAGAATGCGCGAAAACGAGCCCATTTTTGCATCAGCAAGAAAGGCGGTCATTTAATTGGTATTGTTTTAAAAAATTAATCAAAATAAATTGTAAAGGTCTAAATTGAAGAAAAGTTTTTGAATTTCCAAAATCGCTTGAGAATTGTTGAAGTTATTCGAAATTTACATCGACCCATATGAGATGGCGTACCCTGACTTTTGTCCGAAGGGGATTACTTGTCAAATAACTGGAGAGCTACTCTCTTTACTAGGTGACTCTACTGCTTGGATCCATCAGTGTCATAGCTCGACTATCGGCCATGGGGACACCTGCAAGTTCTTTCTTCCTTGGGAGCTTGCAGAAAAAAAGTAGAAATGAGTGTTTAAGTTTTTGTCCGTGTCTTGTAATAAAAAAAATTAAAATAAAACCCATTTGTGCAATATTTTAAAATTATATTTATTTTGTTTTTTCTCAATAATATTCTTCATTTTGTTTCGCTCACGTTCTATAAGTTAATTTCTTTATTATTATTACAATTTTTATTTAGTAAGTTTAATGTATAGTTTATGTAGCATTTAATATAATATTGTAATAAATATTACGCAAATATTGTATATTTAAAACGTATGAATAAATAATTCATACAATAACATTATAATATCATTAATAATATTTCTTTTGTTGCTTTTGCATTACGTTTAATAATATTTTGTATATGTATGTCGAGCATATTGCATGTCGTATATTCTTTGCCTCACTTTAAATCAGTTAAATATTTTTTTGAAAAAACGAAAACTGAATAATAAATAGAATTAAATATTGAAAATGCGCAAAAATTATAATTTTAAACAATTTTTTTTATAAAAGAGAAAGTCTTTTTCTAGTTTTTGTTTATTTTATTGCAACAGTGTCTAGCCTTACACCAATAGAAGATTTGAATTTATCTTTACCTATGGGGTTATGTGTAAAATAATAAAAGCAAACCTTCGAAAAAAACTCGATCTAACGCTAAAGAAAAATAGTTAAAAGGTTTTGTCCAGATAATTTACTTTTTAGATTAAATTATTAATATTTAAGTCTTTTATAAGTAGAATTATTATTTTTTGCTTCACTTTCCCCTTGATACTAAGTCTAAGTAAGTATTTTCGTATATTTTAGTGTTTTTGTAATAATTATTTATCATTTTCGACTGGCTTGCAAGACGCTTTTTATTTCTATTTTGCAACTAGATTTTTCATTTTATTTTTTAATATGAAACTTGTATAAGAACCTAACACTAGTGCTCTATTTGTTCATTTTCTATTTTAAACTTGTTATATTTTTTTTTATTATCGAAGTTTCATTATAAAATGCCTGCGTTTTTGTTTGATTAACGTTCTGCTTATGTTGCTTTTGTGTTTAATATTCGGACTTGGTTGTTTTTATTCTTTTTGCTTATTTTGTTAGGGTTGGTAAGTACGTTTTAGATTTTTTTCTTATCGAAAAGAAGTGTTTTTTATGGATTCTGCGAATTTAAGTTCCATTGAGCGAACTGTTCCTGCCATTGACTATTCGCATTTGCCTGAAAGAGTAAAATAGATTTCGCTTTAAATAAAATTAAATACAAATAAACAATTGGCAAAATCATAATTCGGGATCGATCTACATATTTTACGTGAAAAGATTAAAAAATTACGTCGTGTGCAAGACATTTTTACTGAATGCACCGTTTTTTAAGTTCATGATTTTTGTATAACAACTGTCGACATGCAACTAAGTAGTTAGCCGACTAACTAGTGGTTTCAATAAATATTTATCCAACTTAAAATTATTTACTGTAAATGATCAACAAAAAGATCTTAAGGAGAATCAATGGGGAGAATGTAACAGGACGATGAAACAGGCGAATGGAGAAACATACACAACAAGAACTCAGCAACTCTATTCAGCCAAAAGCATTGTCCAAGTAACTAAGGTAGGCAGGGCAAGTGAAACGAATGGACAGTGGACGAACAGTCAAGAGAATAATAATTGGAAAAACTCTAGGGATAAAGACCGCCAGGAAGAGGAGTTGGCCGGTTATAATAATAATAAATGACCAACAAAAATCTCGAAGAGGTATTATCAGTCTGACAGATACTGGTCCGTTGAAAAGAGAGAAAGAACCACTGCAGCCAGATTCCTTCTGGCCTTGTTACAGGGTGGGACATCTAGTGATTTTCTTTTGAATCACAAGTTATTTTGAGACTAACAGTTGTTTCTCGCTCTAAATCTTAACAGAAAGTCAGTACCATACCTTCGCGGAACGAAGGAGTCACTTTGCGCTTGAACAACGTTGGAAAATATTGAAAACTTATTTCCAAAGTGAATGCTGTGTAGCCCAAACATTGCGTTTTTTAAAAAGAAGTTTTGGCCGAAATGCAGCACCCACCGGGACTGCTATACGCAAGTTTGTGCAAAAAGTTCGCGAGACTGGTATGCTAGTGGACAACACTCATGGTCCCCGTCGTCGTACGGTGCGCACAGATGAGAATGTTGCTGCTGTGGCCGAGAGGGTGAAACTCAATTCACGAACATCAACTCGCCATCGATTTCAACAGCTCAACATTTTACGCACTAGCCTGAGGAGAATTCTCAAAGAACGCAAAGCACGAAGTCGGGAGCGGAAAATGCCCGGTTTTTAAGAAAGCTATCGCCAGTAAGCAATGATTGAGGTTATACAAATAAACCTGAACCTCTGTGAGGCCGCTCAGGCTATTCTACAGCAGACAGCGAAGGACGAAAAGGCAGTTGTGGTGCTGATAAGTGAACCATACAAAAGCCTTGATAGCAACATATGGGTTAACGACAAAACAAAGCATGCTTCAATATGGTATGCGGAAACCAAGCATTCCAAGACATCGACGAGAATTAAGAAGGTTTCGTGCGTGCAAGAATAAATGGCGTTCTGGAATGGAATAAATGAATAAACAGCTGTTACGCCAGACTTAGCTGGACAACTAGCTAATACGAAGCAATGCTGGACAGGAGAGCGGACGCCCAGCGGAGAACCAAAGCTATCATTGGCTGAGACTTGAATGCATGGGCGACGGAATGGGGCAGTAGGCTTACCAACGAAAGAGGGCGAATCCTCCTTGAGGCTTTTGCATCTCTAGAAGTAAGCATAGCGAATAAAGGGCAAGCAAGTACGTATCGGAAAGCAGGAATGGGATCCATCATAGATCTAACCTTCGTGAGCTACCCTGTTTTGCGCAATATGAATTGGCGTGTTAGCGAAGACTACAGCCACAGCGACCACCAGGTGATTGTCTTCGAAATAACAAAGAAAAGAAACAGACAAAGACCAATGCTAAGAGGCCCACTATGGAAAGATAGTCTTTTCGACAGAGTAACTTTCGAGGAGAAAGAACAGCCTGCGATGCAGCGATGTCAAGGAAAACAGCAGCCCGGAGAAGCACCCCATGCTACTGGTGGAATGACGAGATAAAAACACTCAAACCAAAATGCTTCCAGGTTCGTCGTAAAGTCCAAAGAGCAAGGGGAAGAGTTGGTTTTCAACAGCACCTCGACATCTTCAAACAGATGAGGCGGGACCTAACGAAGGCAATCAAAGGGAGCAAGGCAACATGCTTCAAACGTATGTATGTGCGAAAAATCCGACATCAACCCATGGCACACGGCGTATACAGCGGTGATGCCAAACTAAGAGGCTACAGGTCCCCACAATTAACTTGTCCAATACTGTTAAGAATCATAGTGGAGCACTTGTTCCCCAAAAGGCCAAATGCGAGGCCTACGATCGTCTGGGAAGCAGACGTCGACCGTATAAGACCCATTACGCTGAGCGAACGGCAGAGAGCTCTCGACAGAGTAGGAGACAAAAAGGCGCCTGGACCCGACGGAATACCGAACAAAGCATTGAAGCCTGCTATTCAAACAAAGCCTGAGATGTTCATAGCAGTCATGTAGAGATGCTTAAATGAAGGAGTGTTCCCAAAACCATTTAAGTTGGAACACCTAGTACTGCTACCCAAGGGAAAAAAACCACCCGGAGTACCATCGTCATACCGCCGGATATACCTGCTCGATACAGTGGGAAAAATTCTAGAGCGGGTAATATACGACAGGCTACTTACTGTGGCAGAGAAGAAGGGAACCCTCTCAAATCATCAATACGGATTCCGAAAGGCACGCTCTACTACTGACGCAATCCAAAAAGTAGTCAATATTGCGTCTGAAGCCATAACAGGACACTCATGGAGGCGGGGGTCAAAGACGTACTGTGCAGTAGTGACTTTAGACGTTAAGAATGCATTCAACTCTGCCGGCTGGACCCTGATAAGAAGGTCGTTGGCTAGAATGGAAACACCTCACTACCTGCTAACGATAGTGTCCGACTACCTTAAAGACAGAAAACTGAGTTATGTCACGGAGGAAGGAACTAAATATTACGACATCACCTCCGGGGTTCCTCAGGGATCGGTGTTGGGCCCGCTTCTTTGGAACTTACAGTACGACGGTGTCCTGAGACTAAGGTTTCCCCAAGGAGTAAACATCATCGGATTCGCAGATGATATAGCTATCGTGGTAGTTGCAAAGCACACACACATGGAGTAGAATCAGCCACAAACACAGCAGTTGTCCAGATAAAGCAGCGGCTAGAATCTGCAGGCCTCGAACTGGCAAACCATAAGACGGAGCCCGTCTTCATAACAAGCAGAAAAACTGTAGAATACATCGATATTCGAGTGGGCAGCCAGAATATCCGATCCAAGGAAGTGGTCAAATACCTAGGAGTGATGCTTGACAATAGACTAGAGTTCAAATTACACGTGGACTATGTGAGCACTACAAACTGGCAGTATACCAGCCAAACAAGGGTGGACTCGGACATGCGAAGAGGATTCTGCTGGGCAGAGTGGTGAGCTCAGTCATGCTCTATGCTGCACCTTTGTGGTCAAGAGCGCTCAAGAGAAAGGAAACATGCCGAAAACTGTCATCGGTATACCAACTCTGTGCTCTAAGAACAATAAGCGCCTACCAGACTATTTTGGAAGAAGCCGCATTTGTCATTGCTGGAATGATCCCCATTGACATTCTCGCCGAGGAGATGAAAAGAATCCAGCGGAAAAAATCTCAAGGCCAATCACTGCCGGAGAAGTAACAAAAATCAAGGAGGAAGAGAGGTCGCGCTCGATGACCCAATGGCAATCTCGGTGGAATAATACCTTAAAGGGCAGATGGACCCATACCCTGATTCCATCAATCGATATATGGCTAAACAGAACACAAGGAAACTGCAACTGCCATCTTACGCAGTTCCTCTCTGGTCACGGTGGTTACCGTAAATACCTACCATCTTACGATCTTACGCAGTTCCTCTCTGGTCACGGTTTTTACCGTAAATATCTATATCGGCACGATACCTCTCCTCTTTGTCCAGACTACTCAAACCAAGAGGAAGACGTGAGGCATGCAATCTTTGAATGTAGACGCTTCACACATTGGAGGGGCACTCTACCAAGACCAGAAAATATAATTCAGCCAATGGTGGAGTCGGAGGAATACTGCCTGATGATCTGCTGCAGACAGAACTGAGGAGAGTACAAGCGGCAAGGAAAGCAGAAGAGACCGCAAGAAGAACAGAAGCAGGTAGAAGTCTACAAACTCAGAAGTAGCATGAATTGCTTGCCAGCCCCGCGAAGTCACGAAGTAATACCTAGCGGCAGTCCCGCGGATCGTGCATGCAAGCGGCATGGGCCTCTAGTATCTAAGAACCATTGGACCAGTTTTCTTCGAAAATGAGGCTGGGAACAACGTTTCGGTCAACGCTGGGCGTTACAGAGCCATGTTAACCGACATTTTTTGATTGAATTAGAAGACAGGGATTTGGACGACCTCTGGTTCATGCAGGATGGCGCGGCATGCCACACAGCCTATGCCACAATCGATCTTTTGCGCACCAAATTTTCTATGGAACTCACAAGTGGGGAGGGGCGAGTTTCCTGAGTTCGAAACCTTAGGAAGCTGTAACTGGGGAAGATAACCATCAGCCACCAGGATGTAATGGACGCATCTAATTGCGGTGAACCTAGCAAGTCAAAATTTGGAAAAAAAGCGATATATTCGACTCTCCGACCAAACAATTTGGAGAGGCTCTAGATTCCTATAAATCAGAGGTGCGATGGGGCCAGATAAAAAATTAATGAAAAACTGCGACATTTGCTACTGTTGCAAGGAGAGACGACAACTTTTACTTGGGGAGCGCATAGTCAAATAGATAAAGGATCGGGGGACTCATAATAATCCGCAGAAAGCAACATTTGAAAATGATTTGACATTTGACGATGCCTCTAGAACGACGAGGGACGATTTCTACGAGAGAGTATATAGCCCAGCTGTGACTATGATTGGACGGTTACCAGAGCAGTCAACTGCCAACCAGATGGACTACATTCTGATCGATGGACATCTTGGACACGGTTGCGTATGGTCAGACTATCAACATTTGATGTCAAAAAGCTACAATCGTATGACGCTACCCAAGCTATTGATGATAAAGCGATCAACAAGGAATGCCGCTTCTGGTACGAGTATGCTGGGTTTCAAAGTGTTATCTCTAAGAAACCTTTTATTTGATGATGGATCCGTCGAAGCATGCAAGGTTGTGTTACATCGCCAAACGAGAGCTGCTCGTCAACTTTACGAGCAGATGAGGTGGGATGGACGTAATCTTCTCAGGAAAAAAGAAAGATCACAATAAGCGCGCGATCGAGGAGTTGGATCAGCCGAAATGATTGCCGAAAATCAAACAGGATTTTGTATGGTTGAAAACGGACGTGCCGCCGTCGATACTGCGAACATGAAAGGACCACTTTGGGTCTGTATAACGGCAGAGATAAATAAGATTTCGCCGTGAGGCAGAATGATCCCTTTGTGGTGGACGATAATAGAAGAGTGTCCCATCTTCCAGGCTCGGACAAAGTTAAGATGGCCATATCGAAGCGTAAGTCCAACGAAACTGCTGGCTCAGACGGATTGTTTATTAGTCTCTTCACAACATCTGAGGATCTAATGCTCCCTGTACCAGCTCATCCGTAGGATATGATAAGAGGAACAGAATAATCGTTTTCCCGATTTACAGAGTGATCAACCTCCTGAACATGGCATACTAGATCTTCTATGTGGTTTGTGCGAGCGCATGAACCTGTGTGAGAATAGACTGACCGGTCTATCGGTCAGTGTGATTTAAATCTCAGGAACCCCATATTCGCACTACGGCAGATGTTGGTAAAAGCAAACAGTTCGACACTCGTCGAGTTACCGCATACGACAGCCTGTTTATAGGTAGGTGTTGTTCAGGATGAACCGACTCTTTCTTAGTCAAAAAGGCTGATAATAAGGCGACGCGAGGAGCATGTGACTTTATTTCTGGAAATATGGTGCAGAGAACGCTGGTCGACACAAGAGGCCCATTTCAAGTCCGTCCAAAGGGCCCATTGCGATTCCCTTCATTTGTGGAGTACATATAAAAGGTCCGCCATCTAACGTTTTTTTTTTCAAGTAGTGCTTATTTCGTGAATGGTAACACTTAGCTTATGTCTGATTTGACAGATAATTAGTTTTATCCTTCCGCTGAACGAATATGGTTGTGTATACGCTTGAACAACGCTCGGAAATATTGCGACATTACTTTGAAAATCATGGTAATGTTGCAGAATGTGTGCGAAAAAAATCATCTTTTCAGATGAAGCTCATTTTGATCTTGGCGGGTATGTAAACAAGCAAAATTGTCGCATTTGGGGCACAGAAAACCCGCACGCATACATTGAAAAGCCGGTGCACCCAAAATGAGCCACTGTTTGGTGCGGATTTTGGTCCAGAGGCATAATTGGGCCATTTTTCTTCGAAAATGAGCAAGGAGTGGCCGTTACAGTCAATGGCGATCGTTATCGGGCCATGTTGAACGAATTTTTGTTCACAAAAATTGAAGAGGAGGATATTGGCAACATTTGGTTTCAACAGGACGGCGCTACGTGCCACACAGCCGAAGCTACACTCGATGTTTTGCGCCCAGTTTTTGAAGATCGCATTATCAGCCGCAGAGCTGATGTCGTTTGGCCACCTCGGAGCTGCGATTTGACACCGTTGGACTATTATTTGTGGGGTGCCGTCAAAGATAAGTGTTACGCCGACAAGCCAGAGACAATTGACGCTTTAAAGGACAATATTCGTGAAGCCATTGGTGAAATACAGCTGCACACAATCGATAATGTGCTTAAAAATTGGACCGATCGTGTAGGCTACTGCATGGCCAGCCGAGGCAGCCATTTGAATGAAATTATTTTCCATTATTAACCGGAAGGATTGTACTTTCAAATAAAAAAAGAAATTTGAGAAAATATTCAGTAGTTTTTTTATAGCATTTTCAAAAAAAAAAAAAAACTATTTGGTGGACCCTTTACAATTAACCTGTCCTATCACGTGGTGGCTGAAACCACCCCATGCTCTTTATGAATTTTAGAAGATCCGATATATCTGCATTTGCTACGTCCGCAATCTCTGTAAGGAATCTTTAGCCTAGCGAAGCAGGGCTGGGCAGTGGCAAAGCAGATGTTGGATCCTCTCGGTTTCTACCTCGTCGCCGCAGCTCTGGCAGAGATCGCTGGATCCCGGGTTCCATTTCCGGAGCATTGCTCCGATGGAACAGTGTCCTGCGATCACTGCGACGAGCATACGGATAGAGTTTCGGTCCAGCACAAAGAACTTCTTTATTTTTCCGATATTTAGCTCTTGCCACGATGATCTTATCGTGTGGCTGTCGTTTCTTGTAAGCCAAGAGGAGTTGGCTTCTTTTATAATTGTGTCATTTATGATCCGGTATAATGCACTGATCGTTGGTGGCAGTGACGTGTTCGCTTCGCTGATGCCCATTTCAGACCCTTGTCTGGTCAATTCGTCCGCTCTTTTGTGTTCTGCGATTGAGCTGTGGCCCGGGATCTAGCAGAGCTTGACTTTGTGGTGTCTGATGGACTTCAGCGAGTCGAGACATTTCATGACAGCCTTTGATCTCAGGATCATATTGACTTCAGTGCAGCCTGGCTGTCTATAAAGATGGTGATATCCGATGGTGGAATATCGGTTACTTGTAGGTGTTTGACTGCTTTCTCTATTGCTAGGATTTCTGCTTGGAAGTCACTGCACAAATCAGGGAGTCTAAATGATTCCTGTTTGTGCAGGGTATCGGTGCCTGTGTCCATTTTCTATCCGTCGGTGAAGAGGCTAATCTCGTGGTCGTTGATCACGGCGTTTGATAGCCGCTCGTCTCTGTCGGGGAATAGGATTCTTATTTTGAGAGAGAAATCATTGTGGGGTCATAGCCGGTCGTAGCTAAATGGGTCTGATGATTGCTGTGTACATCCAATGAATGATGTACGGTTGCAAGCCCCATCTTTTGCCGAAGGTATTTTTGCATGCATAAAAAGCAGTCCAGAGACGTCAATAAAGTATTTTGAATATTGAAATGGAAGAGGCTATAAGAACTTGAGGGTAGTCAAAGACTTGGTCCTTGGCTCTTGCCAACCTCCGTCTCTTCGGGCTCAGGAGCAATTGAATAGTAGAGCCCTCCATCGAATGTCCCAGATGATTTTGTACACGACTCTTATCATTCTAGTCGTGCAAAAACATGGATGAAGAGGACTAATGTCGTTTAAGGGGAAGATTCCGTGTGATTATCGGCCCAGTTTGTGAAGATAAGGAATAGAGTGACATAGGCCCAATCATTCTAGGGATCCCATGCCTGAGATGAAGACTTTCCAGACAGCTCTGACTCTCTTCGAGTCCAATCCTGAGGAACAAGGACAACCTCATCGAATATGGCGGGCAAAGGTAGGAAAAGAACTCAACCAACTGGCTCTATACTTTTTAATAGAAAATATTTGACTTCTCTCCAAACCGGGAACAGGATCCACTCGAAATTTCGCTTTGTTAGTAATGAGGTTTGGGCCCCTTTGTTTAGTTTTTCAGCCCGATAGAGGGACTGAGGGCATATGGCTTAGAGCAACTGATAATAATCAACAATAGAAAAAATATAAATTTTTTAATCGAACTCAAGGCTCAAAACTACTGGAATACTACTTAACAGAAAAAGGATATTCAAATAATAAAAACGAAACAGGGATGAAGAAACAGTGTACTCTCATGCATAGTTTACCTTTTCATTCCAGTCGGGATTATATGATTGTGATTCATCGAAATCTGCAATGGCATTGAGTACGTATTAAAAAAAATTCGAAAATTTGTTTATTTAATTGATTAATTGGACAGCATTGGCAAGTCGACAGAAAAATTACAAATACAACTAAAAATATACATCGAATTACAATTCTGTCTATAGTTGATGCTTTTTGGCAATCGTGCCAATCTTGATTGAGTTCATAATACTGCTCTATGACTTATATTATATTGGCGAAGTATCGCCTTAGAAATGAGTATGTTAAGCTCGATGGACGACACAAGTTCTAATCTAGACAAATGCATTGATCAGCACTGAGGAATGAGACGACGTTATTTTCTTTCTTAAATTCTATATATTCAGCAATGGCTTTGAAATGGAAAGCTTGAGTCGAGTAACTTGAATCTAGACTAAAAGTACGTACATTTGTTGATCAACGAATAAACAATATCTGAGCCAGGCGATCTAATTCGTTCAAATGTACTTTCGGTTTTGAAATTTCTAATTTGCACGAAGGTCCTTATAATAGCCTTGGGGTGAAGACCTATCAAGCCTTAAATTTTGTTTTTGGTCTTAGCTAGGCCTTATTTTCACTCCTCAGAAAATTATGCTTGTACTTGAAAAAGGTACGGTTTTTTACAATTTTTTAAACAAAGTTGAAAGATAGAAAACGTAAACGGGTAAGTATGAAAAAGAATAGAGAGTCGTATGGAACCCTGCGGAACACCTTCAATCAACAAGAAACTGACTTGCGAAATAGTAGAAACCAGACAACTGCTAGGAAGTACAAAGAAAAGGAAGATAAGAAAGATTTGACGGAAAGCTTGGAAAAGAATTACATTCAAGCCGGCCGATTTGAATCAGGCGGTTTCTAGAAGTCATACCTCAATATTGGGACGATACAAAACTTTTACAAAGGCAGGGAAGGAACAAAATGTATCAATGTTTGTAGAAAAAGGGGGAGCAAGAAGCCTAGTCAACGCAGCTGAAGAAAGAGGAACTCTCGTCTACTTAGGGGATGAGAGTGGATGTAGGTTTACAGCATGAGAGCCGGGGATGCTATCAAGTAATTCCAATTCTTTAAAGGTTCCCTACGTGTTCCATATCTTCAACATCTTTAACTTTCGAAAAACAGGCTTTCAATCAGCAAAAAATTGACATATTTAGTGGAGCGAAATCCTTAGCTAAAACATGAAAGGCGGGCAACTTATAAATGCTAAGGAAAATCTTATCGCCTCAGGCATACAGGCATACAGGCAAATATTCTTGATGGATTCTCAAATGGATTATTGGTTACTCTGATCACACGTGGCGTTGTGGTGTGGTTCAAACATTTAAGAACAGCTTTCGAAAACCCTTGTTGTAAAGAAGAGAGACTGTGTAGACGGCAGCTAAGTCATTGAGTTTTTGAGGACTATGTATGAGATAATAAGGCTTTCATTGCAAACACCGTAGAAGAAATAAAAGAAAAGAATGCTGATGAAAAATCGATTGGAAAACTATTGTAAAATCTGGGAGTTGTCTCTTAACGTAGCCAAATCGACAATAAAATAATTCAGGGACGGAGGGACGTATCAGGGTAAGCAAGTTGAAATACAGAATATACAACAAATGCTTAGGACTTTCGATTACTTTAAGATTTAATATGAAAAAGCTTTTAATATCAAAATTAGAGGAAGCAAAGCGAGGCAAGGTTGGTTCCTGCATTGTTTGAAAAGAGAGCATTTAGATGGCCGAGTAATTCGCCCACTTAGAGACAGGTATGAGTCCTCTGTTCTTGGACTATGCGGTGCGATTCATGTCAATGAAGACATATTGCCAAACTCAATTACACGGACTAGGAGGAGTTTACGTATGAGAATGAAAAGGTAATCGAGTGTTATGCCTTCGTAAGCACTGTTTGATCATCTCTCATTCAGAACAGTTTTTCCATATAGGAACTGTTCTTGACTATGGATGGACTTGAACTACAGCCCTTTCGTCTGATTGCACCACGAGAAGAAGTCTCACACTCTATTGGGAAAAACCGGTCAAGAACTGTATGAGTGACTCAAAGTTCAGTTCAGATATTGCCGGCATCATCAGGCTAAATTATTGGGTGTTGGAATTAATTCGTAGCATTTTACCAGAAAAAAAGTAAGTTCATTCTTTAACTATTACTTCCGACAAATGTTTTCCGTAAAACGGCCTTAATTAGGCGTCAGCTTAAGAGTATGTCACTTGGAGCGTAAAAAACAACACTCCGTATGTTGAACTCTGTTCTGGATAAATTGTTGTCGTGGGGGATTCTAATTCATTACTTTAAGATGAAAAAAAGGTCAGCCAAAGTCATCTTATTTTAATGGAAGTTGATGATGGCTATGCTCTAGATGAGCAAATTTGTCGGAAGTGGTATCACGTTTAATTCACTTGGACGACAATAAACGACTTAAACCCGTCGAAAAAGTTTGATTAAGACCAATTTCAAATACTTCAAAAACAGATTTAGATATTGACTTGTAAACGGTGCGAAAGCCCCTTAAAGCCACGGGAATGATACAATAGCAAGAACACTGGGTCTAGTACAAATTGAGACCAAAGGATGTCGAAAGGCGTTTTTTGATCTGTGAACAGCTGCTTCAACGACGGAATAGGAAAGGGTTTTTGCATTGAATTATCACTGGCGATCGTCGTCGAATCGGCATCGATCCGTCGCGAAAATCCCAAGTGTCAAGAGTTTGGGTTTAGCCCGATTAACTAAATATCCATGGATCCAAGCTCATGCTCTAAATTTGGTGAGATCAGAAGGGTGTGGTCTACTATGAGGTACTCAAACCAGATCAGACCATCACTGCATATCGTTACCGACTACAATCAAGGCGTTTGAAACGGACGTTGACGGAATACTCCGATAGACGCGATAAAGTATTTTTAAAGCACGATAATGCTCATCTCCATGTCGCAAAGCTGGTCAAAATATATTTGGAAAAGCTTAAATGGGAAGTCTTGGTCTACTCTCCGTATTATCCAAACATTGTTTCTTCTGATTACCACTTGGTCCAATCGATGATTCTTGGGCTGTCCCGGCAGAAGCTTACTTTTTATGATGATTGGGAAAATTGAGTCGAATCGTATATTGCATATTGCATTTAAGAGCAAGGTGTCCCTTCGACATGGTATTGGCATCCCTCTCAAAAGATGGGAAAGGGTAAAGGCTAAAGACTGGAAAGATTAAAAAAAAAAAAAACGCTACGAATCGATTCCAAGCCCTAATACTACGCGATAAGCCATACTTTTGAATTGGTAATTCCACAAAATTTGTGTAATATAGGCAACCGAAATGAGCGTTCACTTACTAGCAGTTTTCTCATTTTTTAAGGATGAGAATACTCAAGTTGGAAAAAGGTTTAAGCCTGCTTAATAGCGTCAGAGGTTGAGATCTATTATTCACGAATGCTCTATGTTATAATAGAAACTAGTTGAGAAAAAAATTTAAGACTAAAGTTTCAAATAAGCAAATTTTCGCTGCGCTAAGTTCTTTACGAGGTGTGATCCAAAAGTAATGATAATTGGTTATTTCCAGTTTTTGCTTGCTTATAGATACTCACTCTATACTCACTGTGCAAAAAAATCATTTAAATAGACCACGACTCCCAGGAGGAATGCGAATGGTCGAAGGGATAGCACCAAAGTGGGAAAAAACGAAATTAGAGATGTCATCTGTGCCATACACAGCGACTTGGTGACAACATTGGGAGACTCTGTTCGTCCATGTTCGACAGTAGCATACTGGGCAAAGGAATTTAGCTGGGAACATCCACTAAAAATGAACATCGCAAAGAACGCCCATCCACGTCCTTCACTGAAGATAATGTGGAAAGAAATCGAAAGTGTTGTGTTGGTAGATCGAAGAGTGACCATGAGGCATAGAGCTGATGTCTCAGGGATCTCATGTGGGGTCGTTGCGAAAGAATTGCATATGAAAAAGGTCTCTGTACGTTGGGTACAGAAAATGTTGTCCGACGAGCAGAAAAGTCCGCCCACAAACCCAAAGTTGCAATGATTTGCATTCAAGAAACCGCCCTATTCGCTAGATCTAGCTCCCAGTGCCTTCGACCTATTTCCTCGGCTCAAGGAACACATACGAGGCAAGAAATTTGAAGACAATTGCGAAGTAAGGGCCGTTGTTGAGGCGTTTGGGAGGGTCAGATCAAAGATTTTTTTCCGAGGGAATCCTGGGTCTAGAAAAAAAGGATGGACTAAATGACTTGTTAGGAGACTATGTAGAAAAATAAATCAATTTTTAAATTTTAATCACCGCGATTTATTCTCATTATCATTACTTTTGGATCACCCCTCGTACAGGTACATAACACCTAAAGGAAGTAGAACTTAAAGTTAAGCTCAAAAAGTATATGAATAAATGAGTACAATATCACAGAAAAAAACCTCAATGACTCTTATAAAGTCTTCTGTTGTTCTAGAAGATGATGACCTTTTACTTGGTAAATCATAAGTTTACCTTTTTAGAAGGCACAACCTAAATGGGAGTCTAACTTATGGGCACATTGGAAGCCCTAACTGCCAGAAAGGATTGGTTAATCTAATCCAGGGAAAACAAATAAAGTTAAGGGCAATGGTTAACCGAAAAAAAAAATACTGAAAGACTAGTGACTTGAAACGACCGAGGATATCATAAGGATTCGTCTACCCAATTTAAAACATAAACTTTTTTCAAGTTCATTTGAATGTGATCGCTACCCGACGCCGTGTTTCTTAAACGTACGAAGTCTTGCCATACCAATAGTCTTCGTCAATGGCCACTGAAAAGGATTCCAAATTAGTAAAATCCTTTGAAAGATAAATAAAAACAGAGAAAATGTCTTTGCTGCCATGCACCATGACTTGTACGACTATCTAATCTGAAAGCTTGCCATCGGCCTTTTTAAATCTATCGAATACTGACTAATATTAATGAACTCTCAAGCAGTTTTCTTTAAATTCTTCTTTAAAAAATTTTGCAAAACTATGATCCCAACAAAATCAATTCGAAAAAAAAAAAACATAAATAAAATCAAAAACAAAGAATATAAAAAACAAATGTTTATGAACAAGATAGTACGACAGGTAGAGGTAATATGACTTCGAAATAGGGGTTGCTGGTGTTCCAAAAACAAAACTAAATGCATTCTAACATACTTAAAATGGGATTTTTTGTTTTCTGATTCAACACATGTACTGATGTGGATGCGAAGGACATAACCACAAGTGAATGATTGATTCGGTGTTCTTGATAGTGCCTTTGAAACAACTACAACTAAAGGGTATGAGTAAAAATCAAAATAAAATATAACGGTGTAGATATAATCAGTTTTTTTGATGATAGTATACAGCAGAATACGTCCATGAACATTTTAAAAATACAAATTTTGATTTTTGTTTTCATTAGTGCCGCACAAGATACATATGAATCTGTACAAATGGCTTTAGAAAAAAAAAAAACATCAATGAAACAGTATTTGAAATAAAATAAGAAAATTACCTTAGTCGCGGGTGTTTATCATATTTTTTGGGGGGCTTTTAGGGTGGGCTTAGCAATTAACACAATACTTCAATATATGCGCATACATTATAAGATGCATCTCATCGATTGCCTCGCCAATCTCATGGATTTCGGGGAAATCATCAGCTTTTTTATTCAACGATACGTGTTTTTTGTTTTTTTGTGGTTTTATTTAAAAATTAAAGGAAATTCTTGAACAGAAATGGGTTAAAGGGGATTTTGGTTGTGTGGTGGCATCAGGAAAGGGTCAAGGAACCAACGTCAATCAACAAATAAAAAAGAAAAACGAAAAAAAAACTTAATTTGGTTTCTTTTTTCTATTTGGAAAATAATCTAAAAAAATTAAAAAATCAATGTCGAAAAGAAAAAAACGGAAAAGAAAATGAAAAATCGAAATTAGGAAAGAGCAAACGAGTTTTGTTGTTTTTTTGTTTTTTTTGTACGTATGCGATTCTTGTATTTTGAAAGCAAAATGGGGAGAGAATGAAAACAAGGACGTGACTTACCCAGAGGTTTTATGAACGTTGCCTCCTGTTTCTCCTTTTGCGGAGACGAAGTTTTTGTACAATAATCCACTAAAATAATAACAATTTCGTGCGTTGTTTTGAAACTGTCGTGTTTCGGAGAGTACAGGATGATATTGGTTGAGTTGGGTTGGGTCCACGAATTAATTTTGATAGAGGTGGGAAGACGGGCCTTGTATACATCTGACTGTATAGCAGCCATTCTACAGCCATTTCCGGAGGCTTTGAAATCGGTTAATTAGTTTAACGTCAACACAAAGTATTGCTATAACCTTGCTTCGTTACACTGTGCTCTGACATAGGACTTCATACTGGCAAGTAAAGAAAAACAGACAAATCCAATGGAATGCGACTTCATCTGATTTAGAAGATCGATGGGAGCTCTACATGTTTACGAAGCTACCAGTATGTCCACTGCTAGCAATACAGTTCCGACAAGACCCACGGCTAAGACACGGCTTCAAAAAAACCAGTAAGTAAGAGCATAGATATGCCGAAAACCGTATAGTCATAGGTAGTCACAAGCAAATGTGAAGTAAAGGCCTGCGATTGTAGGCAAACAGCTAAGACTGTCATAGTCACTAGGAAAAGGAAATAACTTTTTAAATACTCACTCTAAAGGGTGCAGACATTCGATATAAGGTGAAGTTAAATTAGTGTAAAATCAACAGCAACTCGAGAACTGGAATTCTGGAACCAAGGCGCTATGAAAATGTTGCCACATAAAACCACAAGTCATCTTCCAGTTATACGAGTATATCATGATAACAAGGCCTATCACAACCTACGCCTCTGTAGAAGCGTAGAAGAAGAAAGAGCCGAAAGAAGAAGCGTGGCGAGCCGAAAACTATAATCACTAAACTACAACGTATAAATCATCACATTGTATCCATTCAGGAACCATGGGTGTGGTATAAGCGCCTGTGTGGTCTTGGTGGTATACGTGATGCTACGCTTCTTGATGATGAGCGATCCGAAAGGCCTAAGATCTGCCTCATCGTATCGAACACGCTATCGAGAACCAATGGTCAATTCTGTGGTCAAGATCTGGTGACTGCTAGAGTTAGCTACAAAGCGCACGGAGAAATTGAACACTTCGTCATGGTGTCTGCTTACGTCCCCTATGACTCGGTACTACCTCCACAACCGAAGGCGATTTCTGAATTCGTAGAGTACTGTGAAGCCAGAAGGATTGGATTCATTATTTGCTGCGACGCTAATGCTTAAAACACTGTTTGGGGCAGCAGCAAATGCAACCGGAGAGGACCTTCTGACCTTATCATCAACAATGTTGGCTCTCAACCAACATTTGTGACGGCGAGGCGACAGGAAGTGATTGACCTAACCATGTCTAATAGGCATGTGAAGGTCATCACAAACTGAAGAGTCTACACTGTCAGACCATAGATATATCGAATTCCAATTGAAGTGTGGGATCTCCAGCCCAAACGGAATCCGAGAAAGACGGACGGGGTACGATTCAGAGAGGAGCTTGAGAAATCCACTCAAACCCTGCCTAAACTCAAAACAAAGCAATTGGTGGAGGACGCCGTTCATAACCTGAGCAGCGCCA
The DNA here is from genome assembly GCA_958301585.1 of Merodon equestris. Classification (NCBI taxonomy): domain Eukaryota; kingdom Metazoa; phylum Arthropoda; class Insecta; order Diptera; family Syrphidae; genus Merodon; species Merodon equestris. The sequence continues at coordinate 115,138,313 of OY284416.1, forward strand.
TCACCAACTGTTTCGAACTCGCATGTCCTGTCAAAAAACCTTCTAGCAGGCAGCCGGTTCCCTGGTGGAACGCTGAGCTCCAATGTCTTCGCAGGGAAGCCGGAAGTCTCCTGAATAGATCTGGAATAAGTATTAATCGAAGCAAAAGGAATATAAGAAGCTTATTCGTAAATCGAAGAATGATTCCTATAAGTCTTTCTGCGAAGAGATCAAATCCCTGAGCGCGAACAGCAAGTTGGTTAATGTCCTCAAACGAGGAAAATCGACAAAGCTGGATGTACTCAGAAAATCTGATGGTATCTTTAGTTAGTCTAAAGCGGAAACTCTTAGTTTACAGCTTCAGACCCATTTCCCGGGGAAATCAGACTGTCATCGGCTCGTAACACACTCTTTCAATGGTAACTGCTGATATATTGCGTCACGCGTGGCAACTACATTGAATTTGCTGTGACAACTTTCGATGGCTCCAAGTCGCCAGGTACTGATGGGATATACCCTGTTAAGCTGCAAAAAGGTATAAGACAGCTGCTTCTTACTCTGAATGAAGAATTTTCACTGCTAGCCCAGCACTTGCCTATAAACATATTCCTTGACGAGCGGTGAATGTTGTCCTTATTTCCAAAATAGGGAAAGATTACTCACTCGCCAAGAGTTTTAGACCAATCAGTCTAACATCCTTCTTGCTGAAAAGCATGGAAAGATTAGTAGAGTTGCACTTGCGCAAAGTTGCCCTTTGAATGCATCCTCTCTCGGACATGCAACATGCTTATAAGCCCGGAAAATCCTGCAAGACTCCAAAACCTAGTTCGGAGAATTGAATGCACTCTCGAATGGAAAGAGTACGTACTAGGCATTTTCGTCGACATTGAAGGAGCTTTTGATAACGCTACTTTCGACAGCATGTGTAAAGCTGCTAGACTGCATGGCGTGGATGAAGCACTGGTTTTGTGGATCAAAGCAATACTTGTGCAGAGGACATTGATCGCAGGCCTCGAACAATGTGTCAAGTCTGGCATAAACAGGGGCTGCCCGCAATGTGGTCGACTCTCTGCTCGATGCTTTCAATGCCTTTGGAATCTATGCCCAGGCCTATGCGGATGATGTTGCTGTTCTCTCTGTTGGCTCATGTTTAGCGAATGTCTGTCTCAAAGCGCAGGCGGCTCTAGATCTGATCGAGGACTGGTGCACGAGTAATGGGCTGTCGGTTAATCCTCTTAAGACTGATGTCGTTCTGTTCACGAGAAGGAGGAAAAATACTGGCATTACTCAGCTGGTGCTTAAAGGCATTCCCATCCCGGTATCCAAGGAAGCTAAGTACCTGGGAGTCATTCTAGATAGCAAGCTTCTTTGATCAAAGCATGTTGAGCCCAAAACCACCAAAGCGCTGTCAGCTTTTTGGCAATGCAAAGGTGTCTTTGGCAAAACAAAAAGGTCCTCTGGATCTACACGGCAGTGATAAGAGCGATAATCTCATATGCATCGGTTGTTTGGTGGAACAGGCTAACACGCAAACACATTGTGGCCTCTTTCACCAAACTCCAAAGAGCGGTCTGTCTCAGCTGCACGGGGGCTTTCCCCAGCACATCGGGAGCTGCTCTAAATGCTATGAGGAATCTTCCACCTTGACATATATATCAGAGGGTGCGCCTGAAAGCCATGATTCGCCTAAAGAGAAATGGTCGTTGGTACAACTCGCACTGGAGTGACAGTGTACTTGCACGGGAAATATCCGACGACCCCTGTCTCATGGATATGCTTTCTGACGCAATGACACCTGCCATCCTACTGGGCTGCAATTTCACAGTCACATTTCCATGGAGTCAGGACTGGCTCGTGCCAGATACTGAACCTGGACGGGACTGTCTTCGCATTTTCACAGGATTGGGCAGAAGTCCGGCGCTGGAGTTTTCTTTGAGCGCGAAAACACTTCTCGACTGCACTTCTCGTTAAGAAAATATGCGTCTGTCTTTTAATAAGAGATTTACGCAATCCCAATGGCCATGTACTATGTTGTGAAGCACAGGGAAAAAATCATATGCGTCTGCAGTGACAGCCAAGCTACACTCAAAGCTGTGTCCAACACTTTATCCAGTTCAAAATTAGTTCATGAACTCAAGAGTGTTTTGAATAAAGTCGAAAGACTAAATTCAGTAAGGCTTGTATGAGTAAGGTCACTCTGGGATCCGAGGAAATGGGATCACTGATGAACTCGCTAGAAGGAGCTCAGAGTTTCTCAGGACCTGAACTCGCATTAGGTCTGCCTGCTTCCACGGTCTTCGCTTGCGCACGATGGCGCACTCTTGGGGCTGACGAGGTGTGTGCCGAATCTCTTAGGTTACATGACTGAAACTCCTCCTCATTTTTCTCCAGAAAACGGGCAAAACGGGAAAAAAAAGAAAAGAAAAAAAACTACAACGTCTTCAAAGGCTTGGAAAAAGCAAGCCTCGGTAGAAAAAGTAAGCCAGAGCGGCAAAGCCCAAAAGGCTCATTTTGAACCTACTCCACATATTGAGCCAATAGCTATAAGCAGTGCATGAAGACTCCTTCGCTTAGGACTTACCCCATTATTAACGAACTCCCCCCAAATGGTTGCCTGGAAATCTCCCACCTCAGCATGAAGAAACCAGCATCCGTCGACAAAAGCTAGGGAATGTGTGGCCATTTCGACGTTGAAGATAAGGAGCATCCAACATTGCTGGATCATTATCATGATCCATATCGAATGTGACAATAACATGCAGATGCATCGGCCAAGAAGCTGTCGTACTAGTTGAAGCCGAGAGATGTTCAGCGATATTTTTTCATGAGCGAACTGCCCACAGAAAGGAAGGCTTTTCTAAATCATACTGTGCCTGGCGATAAAAAGTGGATCCAGTGTATTCATCCCATGGCGGGCAAAAATCCTCTTCTTCTAGTTCTCCTCGTAGGCGCCCGCTGGAAATGACTAATCATTGGTTAGTGTCAGCTAAGGTCTTACTTGCATGCATGAATCATGCACAGTGGACCATTAAGAAAGAGGTAACAACCGATACCTAACTCCCTGGTGGTGTGTGCGAAAGAACCGTGCCGAGGGATGGAAGGTTAAACAAGCCCTAACGAGCACCTTTGAGTGCTTTGGGAAGGCCCGTGGTATACATGCCTTACCGCAGTGTAACCGACAATGCCGTGGACCTTTTGCACCGGCTTACTCGTAAGATCAAAATAGAGACCAAAATTCTCAGAAGACTGAGAACAAAAACGCTTCCCAGGCATTGGCCCCAGGGAAGCACATAAGAGCCAGCACGACGGCCTATAGAAAGAGACGTGCTGCTTTTCAAGTCCTTAGCCGACTAGAAAAAAAAGGGCAAGGACAATTGGGATGAGAAGGACGCAGCCTCGTACCAATGTGAACAAGGACCAATTGTGAGCATGGACGAGATCCCGCTCAGGTCAAGGGCCCGCGCCTGTATACCCGTAAAACCCAGCGACCCACAAGATATTATCCCGATCTTCCGACTACTAACTGGACGGTCATTAAGACGGAGGTTAAAAAGGACTCAGACAGGACAGTTACCCTGTTGCTGAATAGAGAATCCCATACTCTATCGTCTGATTCAGAAGATCTGGATGCTACTGTGATAGAGGCCACTGGCTGAAGCCTGGCCTACGACGACATCGGGCCCTTACCATCCACAATAATGAGACAGAACAGACAAAAACACCGATCCTGAAAGGATGTGACGTGAATGCTCACCACAGCATTTGGGGCAGCAGCGACATCAACAAAAGAGGTCTGGTTTTACTGACTTATATTATTAAAACAGACCTTGTTATTTGTAATAGGGGCAATAGGACAACCTTCGTAACAAGAAAAAGGCAGGACGTTTTAGATATAACTTCGGTATCCAATTCTTATTCTCTATGAGTCAGGCGTCAGGCGACTAAAGTTACTGGAGCTTGAACAAATCCCTTCTAAAGCAAAAAAACAAAATAGAACAGAGGGCTGGAACCGCTACAAGAACAGCCGAAGACTGAAAAAAAATGAGAGAAGAGAGGCGCAAAAGAAAACCTGGCGCAATTTCTGTTTAGAAATAGAAGAGAATAATGAGGCCAGTAGAGTGAGAAAGTTACTGTCAAAGGTTCCCACTATACCCGCCCTTATTAGCAAACCAGATGGCACCGCAACGATGACTAGCGAAGAGTCACTAGATCTCTTGCTAAGTACACATTTTCCCCAAAACGCAGAGGCTAGTAGCTATAATTTCGAACAACTCATACCGAGTCTACCGTTAATTTCAAAGGAAGTATTAAGCTTGAGGGAGCGCCGTGGCGCAGTGGGTAGTGTGTCAGCCGCTGACGCAAGATGAGCGAGTTCGGATCCCGATAACACCAACGCCATCAAATGATTATTTCCCGGCGTCCCTCCTCGGTGGGGTACTGGCAAAACCCCCCGTTGTATACTTGTCATGAAAAAGATTCTCGGCTCTTGCCGTTCGGAATCGCCATTAAGTTTTAGGTTCACTTATGTGAAAAAACAAATCGCACACAACATAAGTGAGTAAAAAAGAAGCTTTGCTCTGCCTCCACATGAGCTCCAACGCCATTTAAGGTGTCTGTCTGGCAGTACAATGGACCAGTATTTGTGTCTGAGTGCTCCAACAGATAGCAGAAGCCTCCAACGAAAAAAAAAAAAAAACAAAAAGCAAAAGGAAACTCATATGGGCAGTAAATAGCTTCCTTCCATACAAATCTGCAGGTCCGGATAGAATTTACCCGTTAGAGATGCAACGTTCTTACGGCATTCTCGAACCGTGGCTTTTGGTATTATCATCAGTATAGATTTGGACTACAGGACAAGACTCTAGACTTGACGGTCCCTCTTCCTTTCTTTTACACTAGAGAGACTGGTGGATCTGTAATTCGTAAAACCTACAAAAAAGCATGCTTTCGAAATCGCAACATGCTTACTGTAAGGAATAATCAGTAAACACAGCTCTTGCCTTCCTCGATATCGAAGGAACTTTCAACAACATAAAACCACTGCCATCACCAATGCATTAAGCAAACTAGAGGTTAATGGTAATATAGTATCTTGGATCAAGCAAATGCGCTCAAGCAGGTTGATTTATTCGAAATTCGGCTGCTATCAAACAAAAGGGGCAGTAAAACGTGGCACACCACAAGGAGGAGTATTATCTCCGTAATTGTGGGTGGTAGTTGTAAACGAAATACCTGGAGGACAGCGGGCGCAAAGTCATTGCGTATGCAGACGATATTGCACTGGCAATTAGCGGGAAACATCTCCCAACAATCAGGGATTTGATGGAAACAGGTTTAGGCAAACTGGCCAATTGGGCAGAGAACTGTGGACTTGGAATATATCGGAGCTAGTCTTATTCACAAGAAAAAGGCAGATTCCTCAAATCACTCCACCAAAACCCAATGGGACTTACTTTAGATTAGCAGACCACGCCAAATATCTTGGCGTGATACTCACCAGGAAGATCAACTGGAAATTGAATGCAGAAGAACGCATCAAGAAAGCAACACCTGCGCTATACACCTGCAAAACAGCCTTAGGCATCAGATGGTGGTTGTTAAACCTATACTAATGTACTATACTCGTACGGATGCCAGCTGGTGGCCGGCACTGTGCAGATCTAACTATTGCAAACTCCTAAGTAGAGTTCAAAGTATGGTCGTTCAAACGTACCTGGAAGCAGTGAAATGGGAATCTAACCCCCCCCCCGCCGTATTCTCCAGTCATAGCCCCTTCCGACATCACCTGTTGGGATGTAGACCCACATCCTGGCTGAGCAGGATTTCCGATCTTACGAAGAAGTCAAAAATTGGCTCGACCCGGGGATTGTCTTAAAAGACATCCAACGTGGAATTAGTATGCGGCAGTACAATACGAACTTTCAAAAATCTGAATTCTAATGTGAAGCTATAAACCTTACGTAAACAAGAAGCATTGCTTTGGTTAACCGGGTCAACTTAAGCACAAGAACATAAAATGCATCACATTAAAAAAAAAATGTATTAAAAACCTGACAATCGTCAATGCCCAAATAAGATGTGATTAGAAAATTCAATTTTGAAACATCTTTCAGATAAGGCTGGAGAGGGGAGGGCCCCGCTTGAAATTACAAGCTCAGGAAGCGTTGTGTAAAGTGATATATGTCAATGGATCAATAACTGGATTGGGAATAAGATTCTCTGAATCCCCGGAAACCTAACATATACCACCATAAGAGCCGGGGGGCCAAGCAGCCATGAAAGCCCTAAAACTCTTATTTTTAACTCTTATTTTATTTCTATGCGAGTGCATGTGTTAACAAGCCAGGACTCGATAATAAAGTAATCCTGTCGGCCTGTCGAGGCACAGGCAGACGACTATATGATCTGAACTATTCTAGAGGATAGAAATCAGAAATCATAAACAAGAACTCAGGCATAATATAGATTTAGACAGATTTAAGAAAAGTTAATGTTTGTCTTCTAACGTCATCTCTCCTTGGATACTGTAAGCTCAAACGGCTCATTGAATTCTTAAAGAAGAATCTTAGACGTTCTGTAACGAAACCAGGGAAATTTTAAAATAGTTCTCGCCTTGTGGAATGAGGAGCAATGACCCAAATAATGTCCAAAAGCCTTGAATAAGTACCAAATTTCGGAAGACGTTCTCTGATTGCTATAGCCTATGGTAAACGCTTCCTCAAGCTTAAAAAAAAACCAATGAATGAGAGGGAGAGGTCTACATTTGGGTTTCCTCAGCATAACCTAGGCCCAAGCTCGAAAGAGCTCACGTCAGAGGGTAGATTCGAGGGGCACAATAGATCCTATGTGCCAACTTATAAAACTTTGGATCTACCATTGTGATCTCATATGTCACAGCATTTTGGAAACGTCAATTCAGTACAATTTTAACTATGAATCGCCTTACACCAACAGAACACGCGGAAATAGTTTCAATGTTCATTACAAATGAACGCTCGATTGTGCTAACTCAATGTGCATATCGTGCAAAATATCGTGATCGTGTTGCGACCAAAAGTGTCTGAGAGAATCAAGTATAAGCTCGACAAAGGAAAAGGCGAAGCTGTTATTACCAACATGACAAACTATCTCTTTTCCATTATCGATGAGGTCGGTAATGAGGAGTGCAGAGCACAAGACATGTGGGATTCCCTACAACAATCTGGCCTGGAGAAAGCCAAATCACTGCTCGGAACATCTAAAGGCCCCTGCCAACACGCAAAATAAACCTGGTGGTGGACAGACGAAGCCAAAGCAGTGATACACGAAAAGAAAATGGCTTTCCAAGCTTGGTCAAAGTGCTCTTCTACTAATAGAGAGGAAAAAGCTTGCCGTGAAAAGGTATATACATAGATATTGCAAAGGTATCGCGAAGAAAAAGTGCGCCGAATTCAAAGCGAAAAGCATGGAAGGCCTCTATCAGGAGTTGGAAAAAATATCGTCTTCCGCGTCTGACAGGAACCAGGCTACCCAGGAGCTTCGACAAAGCAATTTGAACAAAGGAGCAAATATCTTTAAGATAGCCGCCCAGGGAAGAAGAAATGCTCAGGAGATTCGTTTCCCAAAGTTTATTAACAATGCTGAAGGCCAACTCCTTGTGGAAGACGAAAAAATTCTCCACAGATGGCGCCAGTATTGCGAGGAACTTCAGAACGAACAGTTTCCCCGAGTGTACTTTCCAAGAGCCGCCCCGAATCATGCCGAAATATCCGACATCGCGGTCGAAGAAGTTCGGTACGCGGTTAAAAACTCCAAGAAAAGAAAAGCTGTTGGGCCGGACGGGATACCCTCTGAGTTCTGGAAAAAGATGGGAGACATCGGGTCTAGATGGCTCATGGTTCTTATCTCCAAACTTATGAGAGGCGACACTATGCCTAATCAATGGAGGAAAAGCTATCTTCTTCCTTTGCACAAAGGAAAGGGTGATACGCGAAATTGTCACAACTACCGTTCTGTCAAGCTGATGTCGCACACCATGAAGATCGTTGAACGGGTATTAGATAGCCGACTGCGGAAAATAATACGACTATCTGATGACGACCAGTGCGGGTTTGTCTCATGTAAATCAACGACAGATGCAATCCAAAGTATAAGGGTCATGATGGAAAAGCATCGTGATTCTTCAAAGGACTTGCATATGGTGTTGGTTGATTTCGAGAAGGCCTTTGACCGGCAACCAAGAGATCTTTTATGGGCAGCGCTAAGACAAAAAGGAGTTCCAGAAACCTACGTGCGAGTGATCATGGACATGTACAAGAGAGCAACGACAAGAGTAAGATGCACCGCAGGAGTCACCGAAGAGTTCGCAATCAAAGTCGGTGTACACCCAGGGAGCTTCCTCAGCCCACTGCTCTTTAGAGCAGTCCTTGATTGCTTGCTTGAAGGAAAAGTGACGGACCCCAATGTGCACCAGCGATTCTTTGCTGACGATGGAGCCATTATAAGTGATGATCAGGCGTCCCTACAACGAGCACTTGATGTGTGGATGGGCATTTTTGAGGGACACGGGTATCGTATTAGTTCAAAGAAGACAGAGTATCTGTGCTGCCCGTTCTCTGACCCTCATCAGCCTATTCCAGACATTTACTTAAATGGAAGAGTACTTCCCAGGTGTGAAAAGTTTAAATATCTGGGATCTATGATTAATAAAGAAGCAACTTGTGATGACGACATCAACCATCGCGTAAGCATAGGGTGGATGAAGTGGCGGGAAAACTCCGCCATCTTCTGTGATCGAAAAATGACTCCTAAGCTGAAAGGAAGGCTCTACACTTCAGTTGTACGTCCGGCGCTCACATACGGTTCACAATGCTGGACAATGCACAAAAAGTATGAGAGCAAATTAACGGCAACTGAGATGAAGATGCTTCGCATGACAGCGGGAGTAACAAAGCGTGACAGAATTAGAAGTTCAAAGATACAGGGAAGCCTCCACCTAAAAGAAACCATCACAAGAAAGATAGAGCGCGACCGACTCAGTTGGTATTGCCATGTTCAAAGGAGAGATCCTTTGAACCCCGTCCAAGAGGCGATATCAATCAACGTTCCAATTTCAACCCGCAAAAAAGGGAGGCCGAAAAACAATTGGTGTAAACAAATGCAAAAACACCAGCATTTGATTGGCCTCAGCGATGAAGTAATCCCAAACCGGGAAGCCTGCCGCTACTTTCTGAGGTCAAACCGGCGGACCCCACAAGCGGACCAGTAGGAATGCAGTTAAGTGGGAAGGTTATGGTCCTACACTTCTGACCATAACGACGCGGGAAAAAAAAAAAAAAAGGAAAAGAAGAAGAAGAAGTTGCGCCCAAAAAAGATACAATTTGTCGTTTTGCCTCGAATTTTTTCAATTTGGTTTTGTGGCAAGCCCTCGTGAGCAACCTAGGCCACGGGCGTTCAAACTCATCTATTCAGTCTGTGAAGGCCAGTGTTCAAGAAGACCCAAGTTTGTCATATCGGCCCCGTTCGCAGCAGTTAGGCATCAGTGGGACCACTTTGCGGAGAATTTTAAAGGATGATCTTCACTTATTTCCAAACAAAGGGCAGATAACTCAAAGAATTTTGCCACAATATGAGCCACGGCGCTTGGCATACGCACAAAATGTCGTTGCAATGATTAATGCTGAGCCAGAGTTCTGGCAGCAAATTTTTATGACCGATGAGGCACATTTTACGCTCTCTCTGGCTCAGTTAATAAACAAAATTGTCACTTCTGGGGCACCGACAATTCTCACATTATTCACGAAGAGACGCTATATGATCAAAAAGTTACTGTTTGGGCCGGTGTATGCGCTAAAACCATCATTGAACCATATTTCTTCAAAGTTGGCGATACAGTGGATGGCGATCGATATCGGTTGATGTTGGCCCATTATGTGGTCTCAGAAATGCGTAAACAAAGCTTATTTTACTTTTGGTTTCAACAAGACGGCACGGTATGCCATACTGCGGACAAAACAATGAACCTTTTGCGTAAGAAGTTTCCTGGAAGATTGGTGTCAAAAAAGGGCGATATTGACTGGCCTCCGAGATCGCCGGATTTGACTCCACCACATTTTTTTCTTTGGGGATACTTGAAAAGCAGGGTTTATCCGCCCGAGGACAATAGAACAGCTCAAAAGAAACATTCGTACGGAAATCGCAGAAATTTTGACCGAAATGTTCGAAAATGTCATGGAGAATGAACGAAAACGAGCCCATTTTTGCAACGGCAATAAAGGCGGTCATTCAATTGATATTGTTTTCAAAAATCATCGAAATAAATTGTAAAGGTCTAAATTGAATAAAAGTTTTTGAATTTCCAAAATCGGTTGAGAATTGTTGAAGTTATTCGAAATTTACATCGACCCATATGAGATGGTGCACGCTGTATCATTATAAGACCCATGTTCAATAAATAAAGGGTATTTCCAAATTTTCACGATAATTTTATTTATTCGTTATTGTTAACCCCTTTCAAATGGAGATGCATAAACCCAGTGCCGTCCGGATGACTTATAAACTAAAGTTGCCAATTAGATTTCCGAATAACTCATCCTGAACTCTCCTCTCCAAATAACTTGGAAAAATCAAATATATTTAAATTTAACATCCAAACATCCACTAAAAAATACTCAAAATCGTGTGTTCCATAAAGAAAACAATTTTAAAAAAAGGTTTACTGTCTAGCAAAACAGAAAAAAGGGATGAAAAAAAGAAAAAAACATTTCTACAACAAATTAAACATCAATCTCTGTGCGCAATAAGAGGACATTGAGTTTGAAGAAACATTTAATATCAAAATCGAGATGATTTCAAAATATTAAAAATGGATTAACGAAATCAACGGTCAAAACCAAAGAACACAATAATAAACAAAAAAAACGAAATAAAGTAAGAAATTTAAATGAAAAAAAAAATCAAAAACATGGTTTGAAATTAGGGTTTAGGAAGCGTTTACCTGAATTCAATTCACGGACTAACGAGGACATTGCCGATGATACCGTATCAGCTGCATAGTAGAGGTCTGTTGTTGGGTCCTCATCTGGATTTCGGTATTTATTGGTTACATAGTTTGATTGATTTTTAGGGATTTATTGGTTTTAGATTTTAAGTTGGTTCGTAAGATAAAATTAAATTAAATTTGTAGTTTTAATCTCTCACATTTCAACAAAAGTAAAAGAAAAAAAATGTAAAAACGATTCCGAGTAAGTCATAAAAATAAGACATAAACATCCAATAGCGCTTGGGGTGGTATGGTAGGGTTTAGGACTAGAGTACAAGACGCGATTTAATTTTTACAGGGGGGAGTCAGATTAGTAATGAAAAATAGATTTCCTGCGCAGATTTCGATGTTTCTTAATTGCTACTATCAAAGTCTGCACATTCCAATCGAAAGCAAATTAAAAACAAAAAAGGGACAGGAAACATCCAATCACACGTACGCACGACACAGATTTCGGGACACAATTTTGAGGTTAAAAAAAAAAAAAAAAAATAAAACCAAAAGCGAATGGGAAAAATTGCATTCCACCCTCCCTACTCGTTCCTTATTCTATCCAGCAACCCCCCATTCTCATTCACATCTAAACCCACGAGTTCTCTCCGCCCTCTAACCGACAACAAAATAACAAAAACTGAATCCCAAATCGTACTCACTTGAAGTTCCATTCGAGTGGAATGCAGCCCGCACCTCGTTTAGTTGATTCAGTGTCTGTTGCTCCAAAGAATTTGCATTGTGCATCGATTGAGCCTGACAATTGGGCGGAATCTGGTGCTGCTGCTGCTGTGTCGATGCCGACGACCTTAGAAGCTGCTGTTGTTGTGACTGTTGCTGCTGCTGTTGAACGGAATTTTGTTGATTGCCGGGCATTGGTGGCGATTTACCCGACCGTGGACTAGAATTCGGTGTGGAACGTGGACTAGCAGTCTGTTGATTCTTAAGCATACGCATTAGACCTTCTAATTGGTCCATCAACTGTCGCCGGGAGTCTTGCAGAGCGCCCAGGTGACCCTCTAGCTCGCCTTTGCGTTGTCGCAACGCGCGTAGTTCATTTATTAACGCCGGATTTTCAGGTGTCATCTGCTCGGCTTCCTGTTGCCGTCGTAGTCGTGCGATCTCACGCATGATTTCCTTATTCTTCGATTCCAATTGCGCGATGAGCTCGCGTTGGGCACGGGAGTTATCTGTGATTAGAGTCGAGTTCTCGCTCGCCATTCCCGAAGGCTGAAAAAAAAAATTAATTCATGTTAGATTGGGCTCCCTTCAGAGGTCATAGATAATACTGTTCTGCTCTCCTGTGCCAATCGGGCTGCATATCTGGCAATCAATCTGTGTTCTTCATCATTAGCTGAGGCTGCTGCTATTCGTGATATCGACGTCCCGCCAGCACTATCCAAACTTCGTCCGGTTGCTCTCGAATCTAACGTACTACTCCGATCATATCCGTGCAACATACTCGGATCAGAGAAACCATTATGCGACGGTAACGGCGAGGGCGGCACTATATGCGATAGATTCAATGTCTTCTCCGGCTGTTCAGGGAATCGTGGCAACACTTGTGCAGTCTTTTCAGGCACACATCGAAAGCTCTTCCTTAACGAATGTCCGATCTGTTTACTTGGAGACTTATAACTCGAATATTCCTTGACTTCGTGATCGTTCTGATGATTCAACGATGTCTTGCCATGCCAAAAGCATTCCTGACACAATTGGTAGGCGTGACACCGTTGACACCGATAACGAAATCCGGTAAAGTTTTCTTTATGACAAACAGAACAGATAGTCGGATGGACGATTGTTTCGACGGTGGCCAAACGATGTAAGAGCGGCAACCAGACGAGACACGATGGTCCTGGTTCAGACATAAGTATTGCCATAAAGTCATTAACGGTCACTTTATTGTCGGCCGCAAATATCTCCTCCTCGAGGCCTTCTTTGAAATGGAATGTAGGCGATTCGTAAACGGCTGCAGGTAGAGCGAGTACTTCACGAAGAAATTCGCCAAGTTTCCAGTGCACAAGTTGACCAGCACCGTCCGATATTTGAGAGAAGATATCTGCAATCCAAACCAACTAGTTAAAGAAAAATCAATCGAAATGGGAATAAGAGATACTCACATCGTAGTTTGTCGACCAGTTTGCCCGAACACATGGTGGCCAGGGCGACCTTTATGGAGAAGACTCGAATTTTCCCTGAGTTATCACTGCAAAGAAAAGCAAAGGATTTAGCTACGCCATCATCGACCACTTGTATATACTAGAAATCAAGCTTGGAAACCGATATCAAGTGTCGTCGTTCACTACAAACGATAATTAGTCTTTCCAGAATGAACGCAAACAAAACGCAGCAACTATCGTTAAAAGTTAAGTGACTTTCACACTTACATCGTCTTCAACCTCTCTCTTCTTCTTTGTGTCTGTGTCTTTGCCCCGCGTCATCACCGTTAATTACATATCAATTCATTATCTATAAAGCAGGAGGGGGCCGGTAGTCGTTCAATAGAATCCAATTAAAAGTTCATTTGACTAAAGCGATACTTAAAGCCGTGATGGTGACAGCATGGGTAAAGCATAGTTATGCTCGTTGGTTTCAGTTGAGATTATAGACGTTATTTCAACTTGACGTTCCATTATGAAAGTTTTGCTACCATACACGAGTGGTCCCTTGTCGGGTGCCAATCTCGACGATGAATATTGGACGAACGAGACTCAAAGAATCTTGCTTTAGACCTACGTCGGACCTCCACCAATATGCTATTAGTAGTTGATTCCAGTCGGGGAACTTGGAATTTCATGATTTTAGGTGACATTTTTGCTGCCATATGCGAGTGGTCCCTTGTCGGGCGCCAATCTCGATGATGAATATTGGAACAACCAACAAGACTCTTGGAATCTTGCTTCATACCTACGTTGGAACTCGACCAGGAATCTGTTAAAAGTCTAACCCTAAGCATTGGTAAAGCATAGACAGGCTCGTTGGTTACAGTCAATTAACTAGATGTGACCTCAACTTGACTGTGAATTATTTTAGGCAACAGTTTTGATTATTTGTATGAGTTCCATGTCGAGCGCCATTCTCGACGACGAATATTGCAACGACTAACGAAGCCCGAGCAGGAGGCTGTCGAAGGTCTTATTGTCCCTACTTTGGAAAAATTCTGACACACGACTAGCTATGAAATGTTGATCCTTTTCAGATTTTACCTGAATCTCAATCTGCCTTCTACAAGCAGGAGAAAGTAAAGACGAAACTGATCTCAGTTAGTTAATCTCGGTAACTCTGACAATACTATTCACTGGTTATCTGTTGTAGCCATAGTAGAAAGGCTATGCTTTACTGTCTCATGCACTCAATTTCCGTCTGTTCTATGCTCTTTAATGTATCCGCCTAAATTGGTATATTCTCGGTTTCCCACTCCTTACGGACCCCTTGTACTCACCTAGTATATGCAGCCAGGAGCCAGTTTAATAAAAGTCCAGCTTTTGCATCGACAGGAACTTGCTGTGCGGTTGGAAGACGCTTGTTTAAATTGTGATACAGCGAGGAAACCAAAGTCTCCAGCCTAGCCACACTGACTTCGCTCTGTGGCTCCAACGTATTCAAACCGTTCTCCCGAAACGCTTCAATCACATTCCAAATATCCACCAAATGTAGATTTGTCGACTTCTGTATATAACGCAGCTTTGATGCCGTGCGATACGATGCAAATCGAATGGAATCGAATGTCTGCAAACGCAGATCCTGCAGGATAGCTACACGTGGCTCCAGTTCCATCATGATTCGCCCAAGACGATCCTAGTATGCTTGTGTTTACAAAATCTGAAAAAAAAAACAAAAACAAAAATGAATCCCCATAGCACATGAAATACATCTAATTAGCTATATCGTATCCGAATCGTATGAATCGCACGAAACGCAATGCGCAATTACGCGCTGGCATCAAGAATTAATGGAACCATCAAGCAAATCGCACATAAACCTCATTGCTACGTTCCATGACCATCATCCATTGCCCCCCCGTCAACCGGCATTCCAAGGGGCAATGAATCTACAATAATAATAACGTTAATAATAAGTTCCATATCCATTATTCCATAATGGACATGCAAGGGGGGAAGAAAGAATTTCTGGAGCTGTGACTGACTCCTGAGTTGTGATGACCGACGTGATGGTTAGAGTCGTTCGTGTGTCAGTGGGCGGTGTGGATGGTTTTCATGTCCGTTCTGATGGTGGTTTTAAGGACAAAAGGATGAAATAATTGCTTAACTAGTTTGGATAGGGAAGACGGTGGGAGGAGGGGATAGGGAGGAGGAAGTAGGCGAAACAGTGCTCGAAGGCGTTTGTGTGCTTGCAGCTTTTATTATGACTGTGTGTCCAAGCGGAGTTTATGCCCGTGAATTACTCGTATCCTGTTTCCTGCTCAAGGAAGGGCAGAAAAAAGACAAATATTATATGAATCGTATGTATTGAGGGGGTTGGAGGAGTGTCCTGGATGAACATGCTATTTGCATAGAAACGCACGTAGTTTTACTTCTTTTTTTTATTGACACTCGAAAAGTGGGTTAATGGTTGGGTCATAAAGAAAGTCGTAAAAAGGAAGTTTTTGGTTCTAAAATGGATGCGATTTTGACGGGATAATTACACGCTTTAATAAGCGAGAGGAAGATGAACGGAATCGGTTTTTAAGCAACAGATCACAAATTTTCAGAGAATTAAAGCTTTATGGATTGTCGGCCACTAGTTGAAAACTCCTTCAATGGTGCCTGTAGCTCTGGCTTTCTGTTTATAATAAGATATGGCACTGAATCCTTTACGAGTTTCTTATTGACAGAAAATGAATTTGATTCAATAGTCGGTTCAAAACAAAATATTGACGGAAATACTTTGAGTCGTTGGAGCCAATTCTTCACCACTCCTTACATATTAGACAGAAAGCTAGCAATTTGGCCTTCGACATTGTTTTCGAGCACCCAGTGTTGTTGGCAAAAACCCATATCATTTAAGGGCGTTAAATCCTATGAGCAAGATGTCCATTCGACCAGACTATTTCTCGGGACCACTTGAGCATCGAATTTCCTCTTCAATAGATCAATTGTTTGACTAGCTGTGTGGCTTGTGACACTATCCTGTTAAAATCACATAAAACTGCTTCAGGTCTATCCCATTCTGGCCAAAAATTATCTTCCAGCGTGGCACGACAACAGACTTCATTGACTGTGACATGGTAGAAGCACGACTCCGGCATGATATCCACTCCACCCGACAACGGTTTGTGGCTGAAATGAAGTCTCTTGGAGCGCAAGTTCATGGCGCATATTTTACTTGTTATAAAGCCATTAAGGAGCCAAAAATGAGCATAATCGGTAATTTTCTTCAAACTTTTGCAGAGCTCAATAGGAGAAGTATCGACGCTTTACATGATCAAGAGGCTCCGATTCATGTTCAGTTTGATCATGTAACGCCATCTGTGCAAAATTTGCCACAACGTAGACTGAGGGATTCCTGTGAACAGCGTGAAATCGACAGACTTAGCTCAATTCAGTCGAAAATCGTGTGAAAATTCTGAAAGCGGACTGAAATTCTGAAATCCTGCCCTTTGCAACGTGCTTGCAAGATGACCAGCGCAATTGGTGAACCACAGAGCTAAAGCAACTCAGGACCAAGACCCGCACTCTATTCAATAGAGTAAAGATCACCGAAGACTGGAATAACTATCCAGCTTCAATGAATACAAGAGCAAAACAAGAGCAGCAAAGTCTAAATCCTGGAGGGAGTTCTGCGAATCAATAAAGGATCTCAACGAAGCCGCAAAGCTCAGAAATATCCTTTCCAAGGAGCCCTGCGTCCCGGGATTCATCCTTAAGCCAGATGGGTCTTGCACATAATCTAATCAGGAATCCCTTGAACTACTGACTGAAACCCACTTCTCAGGTTGTAAGACCCCTGAAATCACAGTCCCCTTCGAGACGATGGTTCCCACAGTTCACACAACCGACGAAATAATAAGAGAAATTATTACAAAGGATACAATATCATGGGCAATAAATTCATTGAAACCTCTCAAGTCCCCGGGGCCAGACGATATTTTGCCAGCGTTGCTTCAAAAAGCACAAACCCACACTGTACCCCACCTCGTAAGCATTTTTTTCCAATTGTTGGCGCGCGGGGTACATCCCAACACAGTGGAATCAGATAAAGGTAGTTTTCATACCTAAGACAGATAAACCAATCCATAATGCTGCAAAGGGCTATAGGCCAATTAGCCTCTCGTCGCTTCTATTAAAAACCTTGGAAAGACTTCTTGATCCATACCATACCATATCAACTCACACAACTTAACACGCCTACCTTAAAGGCAGATCGGTGGAAAGTACACTGCATAGTGTTGTTCGTGAAATTGAGAGCTCATTGAATATAAAAGAGTTTACAAGGGCAGCCTTCCTCGATATAGAGGGAGACTACAACAACGTTAAATAACAGAATTATCAATGCAGACATTGGACACAGCTCTATAAGGAAAGTAGAGGCACACCACAGAGGGGAGTTCTCTCCCCCTTACTGTGGCTTCTTACAGTTAACAAAATTCTTAAAATCTTCATGGAGTTATCTTGATAAAAGGTAAATTTCTACCAACTATCAGCGAACTAATGGAATCTGCGTTGAAGGAACTCTCCTCGTGGGCAAGAACGGTCTGAGATTAAACCCTCAGAAAACTGAGCTGGTCTTGTTTACCAGGAAAAGGAAAATCCCGCAAGCCCCAAAGTTAGAGGGTACTCCACTCAAACTATGCATGCAAAAAGACCTTCGGCAAAAGATGGGGCTTGCAACCGTACATCATTCATTGGATGTACACAGCAATCATCAGACCCTAATCTGGTGGACTACTAGCAGCATGAAAAGCTATATGAGCATGCTCTATAAAGTACAAAGGTCAGCCGCTGTTTGTACAACGGGAGCTATAAGAAGCACACCACAAGCAGGGTTGGATCTGATACTTCATCTCCTTCCTCTGGATTTATTCATAAAAGGCTGCGCTGCAAAAAGCGCTTCCAGACTAAGGGAGTCCTCTTCGTGGAAACAAGCCATGTACATGTGGCCATACTCAGAATAATAGATGGCCTGGTAGAGAAACATGGTTTTAGTAGCCTCGCAGCTACGACCGACTATATTTCCCCCCAAAATGACTTCTCTCTCAGAATACCTATCCTTTTCCCCGACAGAGACCAGGGCCGGGTTCCACTCTGATACCCTGCACAAACAGGAATCATTTAGACTCCTTGATTTGTGCAGCGTCTTCCAAGCAGAGGTCCTGGCAATAGAGAAAGCTACCAAACACCTACAAGTAACCGATATCCCACCATCGGATATCACCATTTTTGTAGACAGCCAGGCTGCACTGATGTCAATAGGATCCTGTACAACAAAGGCTGTCATGAGATGTCGCGACTCACTGAAGGGTCTGAAATGGACATCAGCGAAGCGGACACGTCACTACAACTACCGATCAGTGCATAAATGACACAATTATAAAAGAAGCCAACTTGTCTTGGCTTACAAGAAACGTCAGCCACACGACAAGATCATCATGGCCAGACCTTAATTTCGGCAAAACAAAGGAGCTCTTGGCACTGGACCGAAACTCGGTCGGTATGCTCGTCGGAGTGATCGTACGACACTGTCCCATCGGAGCAATGCTCCAGAAATGGAACTCTGGATCCAGCGATCTCTGCTGGAGCTGCGGCAATGAGGAAGAAACCAAGGCGATCCAACATCTGTTTTGAGACTCCCCAGCTCTCCAGAATACGCGCCTAGATTCGCTGGGATTCGCTGGATAGATTCTTCACAGACATTTCGGACGTAGCAAATGCAGATATATCGGACCTTCTGAATTTCATAAAGAGCATGGGGTGGCTTCAGCCACCATGTGATAGGACAGGTTATTTGTATGTGTACACCACAAATGAAGGGAATCACAATGGGCCCTTTAGTCTCCGAGTGGAAGTGATGCTCAACCATCACACTCTCCTTCTTTAACCTAACCTAACCTAGCTCATTTTGAACTGAAGCACTTACTGCTGTGATATTGTCAGCTCATTTCAAAATGTCACTCATTTACCCGCGGTATCATTATAAAAATATAAAGCTTGGCTGATATTTTGGCATCGATAGATCGTAAAAAATGTTAAGGCTTCGTGTAAAGTGGTATTTTTTTAACAATAGGTTATTTTGACACTGACCGTTGTCTCCCACTCGAAATCTTGACAGAAAGTCAGAATCATACCTCCGTCGAAGGAAATAAGTCGCTTTACGCTTGACCAACGTTGGGAAATATTGAAAACTTATTTCCAAAGTGAGCGCCGTGTAGCCCAAAACGTGCGTTTTTTAAAAAGAAGTTTTGGCAGAAATGAAGCACCCACCGAGACTGCTATACGTAACTTTGTGCAAAAAGTTCGCGAGACTGGTATGCTAGTGGACAACACTCATGGTCCCCGTCGTCGTACGGTGCGCATTGATGAGAATGTGGCTGCTGTGGCCCAGAGTGTGAGACTCAATTCACGAACATCAACTCGCCATCGATCTCAACAGCTCAACATTCTACGCACAAGTCTGAGGAGAATTCTCGCTTACAAGCAAGGAGCCATCATGCATGTTCTGTAGAAAAAATGACCCCGAGAACGCAAAGCACGTAGACGGGAGCGGAAAATGGTGAGTTTTTAAGAAAGCTATCGCCAGTAAGCTATGATTAAAGTTATACTAAGGTACACTGTGAGGCAGCTCAAGATATTCTGCAGCAGACATCGAAGGCTGAAAAGGCAGATGTGGTGCTGATAAGTGAATCATACAAAAGGCTTGATAGCAACATATGGGTTAACGACAAAACAAAGCACGCTCCAATATGGGTATGCGAAAACCAAGAATTCCAAGACATCGACGAGAATGAAGAAGGTTTCGTGCGTGCAAGATAAATGACATCACGTTCTACAGCTGTTATGCCAGACCCAGCAAAGAACCAGAGTTATCATTGGCGAAGACTTTAATGCATGGGCGACGGAATGGGGCAGTAGGCTTACCAACGAAAGAGGGCGAATCCTCCTTAAGGCTTTTGCATATCTAGAAGTAGGCATAGCGAATAAGGGGCAAGCAAGGAAGTATTGGAAAGCATCTAACCTTCGCCAGCTACCCCATTTTGCCCAATATGAATTGGCGTGTTAGCGAAGACTACAGCCACAGTGACCACCAGGCGATTGTCTTCGAAAGAACAAAGAAAAGAAACATACAAAGATCAATGCTAAGAGGCCAACAATGGAAAGATAGTCTGTTCGAAAGAGAAACTTTTGAGGAGATGCTGAACATCAGTTGAATCAGCTGGATCAGCTGAAGACTTGTCGCACCGACTTACACAAATTGTTACCACAGCCTGCGATGCGGCGATGCCAAGGAAAACAGGAATCCGGAGAAGCGCCCCATGCTACTGGTGGAATGACGAGATAAAAACACTCAGATAAAAATGCTTACAGGCTCGTCGTAAAGACCAAAGGACAAGAGGAAGAGTTGGTTTTCAATAGCACCTTCAAGCAGATGAGGCGGGACCTAACCAAGGCAATCAAAGGGAGCAAGGCAAGATACTTCAAAGTATGTGCGAAGAAACATTAACCCATGGGGCATGGCGTATAAAGCGGTGATGGCCAAACTAAAAGGCTACAGGTCCCCACAAGTAACATGTCCAATACTGTTAAAGAACCATAGTGGAGCACTTGTTCCCCAAAAGGCCAGATACGATGCCCACAATCGTCTGGGAAGTAGACGTCGACAGAATCCCAGCCATTACGCTGAACGAACTGCAGAGAGCTCTCGATAGAGTAGGGAACAAAAAGGCGCCTGGACCCGACGGAATACCGAACAAAGCATTGAAGCCTGCTATTCAAACAAGCCCTGAGATGTTCATAGCTGTCATGCAGAGATGCTTAAATGAAGGAGTGTTCCCAAAACCATGGAAGTTGCAACACCTAGTACTGCTAACCAAGGGGAAAAACCACCCGGAGTACCATCGTCATACCTCCTGATATGCCTAGAGCGGGTAATATACGATAGGCTACTTACTGTAGCAGAGAAAAGGCGAGCCCTCTCAAATCATCAATACGGTTTCCGAAAGGCACGCTCTACTACCGACGCAATCCAAAAAGTAGCCGATATTGCGTCTGAAGCCATAGCAGGACTGTGCAGTAGTGACTTTAGACGTTAAGAATGCGTTCAACTCTGCCGACTGGACCCTGATAAGAAGGTCATTGGCTAGAATGGAAACACCTCACTACCTGCTAAGGATAGTGTCAGACTACCTCAAAAGCAGAAAACTGAGGTATGTCACGGAGGAAGGTACTAAATATTACGAAATCACTGCCAGGGTTCCTCAGTGCTCGGTGTTTGGCCCACTTCTTTGGAACTTAATGTATGATGGTGTCCTGAGACTAAGGTTTCCCCATGGAGTAGACATCACCGGATTCGCAGATGATATAGCTATCGGGGTGGTTTCAAAGCACACACACGAAGTAGAATCACCCACAAACACAGCAGTTGTCCAGATAAAGCAGCGGCTAGAATCTGCAGGCCTCGAACTGGCAGACCATAAGACGGAGGCCGTCCTCATAACAAGCAGAAAAACTGTAGAACACATTGATATCCGATCCCCGGAAGCGGTCAAATATCTAGGAGTGATGCTTGACAATAGGCGCTCGATGGGCCAATGGCAAACTCGGTGGAGGAAACCTCAAAGAGCAGATGGACCCATACCCTGATTCCATCAATCGATATATGGCTAAACAGAACACAAGGAAACTGCAACTATCATCTTACGCAGTTCCTCTCCGTATGTTATGCCAACAATTCGGAAACGATTCAAGCACTTAAGGCCAATATTATTCAAGCAATCCGTGAGCTTTAGCCCAAAACCATCAGCAAGGTCTTGGAAAAATGGGGTGACAGAATGCAGTACTGCGAAGCCAGCCGAGGCAGCCACGAGTGGCTGAAAGGTGCAAGTTGTGATGGATTACATAGGCGCTTATCGGCAAGGTCTTTGATTTAGTACTCTAGGTCTTTGATCACTTGTCTATTTTACATCCACTTGCTTTCTTTTTATACTATTTAAGGCTAAATTGCGTTCCAGCAGAATGTCTTCAACTCGTTCACCTTCATTTCACGATTACAGGACATTCCGCCAAGGCCACAAAAATAATCAATAACACAATAGATTGCATGCAATTATATCACAATCAACTCCTCTGGATATACTTCGTCCTTCACCATTCCAAAACAATTTTAACTTCAATCAAAATACCTCCATCTAATGTGTTTTCCTGCCCAAAGGACAACTTGAGATTACCCCGAGGTATTTCCATTGTGGCCGACGATAAAACTCCCTCCGAATAACGTCAACTTCAACAACCCAAAGGCCATTAAAATAATGCAATGTGACATGTGACTGATTGCGCAGAGCGTTTCTGTGCAATTCCATTAAATAAATAAGAAACGAGCTATCCAATCTCCGTGGGCATTTGGGGAAACGCTCCTCACTTATGCATAACGTCATTTACAATGCAATCTGCAGTTCATTAACCAAACATACCAGAGTCCATTCCCATCCCTCGCTCGTGTCGACCAGTCATCAACGTAGGTGCTGTCCAACCCGAAAACCACGAAACCCAGTACAATTTGGCTTGAAAATGAAATTTAAAAGAAATACACAACCCCGCACGAGTGCACGATTCCCTGTCGCATATCTTGCGGGCATACCTAGTCTGACAGCAGGCAATCCTAACTCTATCATCACGTCAGTCCATGGTCTTGCATGGAGAGGAGCAACTCTATACTATGTATGCTCTCAATATTGGAATTTTCTTTTCATTTCCGTCATTTTGATTTCTTCATTTTCGTTCCCCATACGCCCTGATTTTTAAAACGGAATAGCCAACCTTTAAAGATGTATGGCACAAGGTATGTATTGTACACTCCCACCTTTTGGGACTGACGACGTACAGATGATAATGGTTATGGTGATGATGAAAAGATGGCACATATGATACACAGGACCTGCAACTCATATCCTGAGATTGATTTTTTATTCTGCCACTCTGGCGAGAATATATCTGCATCAGCACTCCATGGTTCAGTTACCCATATACCAGTACGGGGACGGAGTCGAGTGTCGCAACAACAGCACCACGTTGCTGTATGTAAACCAGGTCCACTATCGGAGAACTTGTCTTCCAATGAGCTTTCGGTTTCATCTTCTCGCAAATATTTATGAAACCTAATTCGCTGCCACTTCGATGCCATGTGCACTAGGCATGCTCTGCTGCACCACTACTCCTGCCACAGCTGCTCATGATGCACTTCACGATGGAAGTGTGCCATCATCACATTTCATAGCACATCACCACTCTCCCCTAGTTCACCTTCAGTAAACGGCCGTGCTTTGTTAGCCTTCCTCGTCCTGGCCCGAATAATTTATTTTCGGAATACTTCCAGGACACGGGCTTGTTTAGTCGGTGATGCAAATATTCCAGTCGAACTTGTTCGGATGAACAAGGCATGTCAATGCAAATTAATTTGTTCATCTTTCGCGTAAAATGTTTTTTTAGGCGTCGCAGCAAGGACAACTCGTTTGGCCACGAAAATTATTCATAACATCCTGCTTCATCTTCGCCACTCAACGTAATCTCTTCATCTTCCTTCGGCTTCTCATTTTGTAATTTGTTCATCTTTTTATCTTCATGCTGTTCGGATGGTAAAACTTTTTCCGAGACATGTTGGTTCCGTCGGTTTATGGGGTTTTAATGAATTTTTAACACACCATGTCGAGCAGCTGGATCGACCGGACACGGGGCCGATTTGAGGGCCTTTTCGTAATTTCGTGAGATAAATTGGGATTAGGCGGCTGGGATGGCGGTACAGGCAGCTGGAATTCGATCAATGGTTTTGATTTAAGGAGCTGAAGAGCTTCGTTTGTAGCACTGTGGTGTTTTGTATATTTATAGTCGTTGCTAATCATACCTACAATAAGAAATAAGGTTCAACCGAGGTTTTGGTTTGGGAAGTAAAGCATTTATTAAATTAAAAAAGATAGAAGAAAATCTCAGCTTTATAAGTTTTGTTCAAAAAATAAGGTGACTTTTTCGAATTTCACAAGCTAACTACCTTCGATTTCCGATTTTTATTTTTTTGTTATGTTGGCACATATGTCCCCTAACACATGTTGACATTGTAAGCCATTTTGGATATTTAGTTTATAAAGACTGGGCGTGTTTTGGTGTGCTTGATCGATTGGTATGAAATGATCAAAAAATCTGTACTAAATTTTGTGTGACAAAATGCTACAACGTACCCAAAATGTTGACTGTGGCTGTCTATTCCGAGCTAAAAAAAAAGGGCTTACAAGTGATATAAGCTCTTCACAAGAGCCCGCAAAGATGTTAATTACAATGCCCAGCCGGGACGTCTCAGCACGTCAATAACGGACGAAAACGTTGTAGCAGTAAAGAAAGTTTTTGTGGAGAATCATCGAATAGCTCCCAGAGAAGTTGCTGAGGATATTGGTAGGTATGTATATTGGTTGGCTCATGCAATGATTCTTTTTTTTTTAATATTTTGGGCATGAAACGTGTGCCAGCGAAATTGTTCCAAAATTGGTAAATTTTGACCAAAAGAACCGAGGGCTGTTGAATTACGATCTAGATTTGCTGAAAAGGTTCACTGCTGACGAAACATGGGTATAGGGTTATGAAACCGAAACCAAGGCCTAATCATACCAATGGAAACGACCAGAAGAGCCTAGACCGAAAAAATTACGCAAGGTTCGATCAAATGTGAAAATTGTATTCACTGTGCTCACTGAGTTCATGCCCGGAGGTCGTATGGTCAATAAGGAATATTATCTTGGAGTTATGCGCCGTTTGGGGTAAAGCAATACGAAGAAAGTGTCCGGATTTCTGGGAACAAAATTCACGGCTCTTGCATCACGATAACACATTTGCTCACTTATCGTTGTTTGTGCATAATTTTTGCCAAAAAATACCTTAATCATGCCTCAGACAGATTTGCAGCGACTAAGGAGATTAAGTCCGCGTCGCTAGAAGAGCTCAAACCTATACCCGAAAGCGCATATCAGAAGTGCTTCGAGGATTGGAAAAAGGGCTGGCGCAAGTTTATAATATCAGAAGAGATTACTTTGAATGGGACGAAAAAGATATTGACGAATAAATGAACATTTTTCGAGAAAATAGAAAGTCACCTTATTATTTGAACAAACCCCGTATTCCACGGTTTTTCTACTCGTACTAACGAGTACCCCGTCCGTTTTGTGGTGGGCCACTTCGAGGCCTGTGGATTCAAGCAGCTTCTTGATCGAGGCCATTGCTGCATTTGTGTAATTAGACTACTTGAAAGTGCTTTGAAACGGTCATCACAGCTGACTCCCAGTGGAAGCTTTAGTCGCAGCACGACGTCTTACGAAAGGCTCCATATGAGGATACCCAGCATGGAACTTTGAGGTAACCCCGCCTAAGTCAACATGCTTAGTTATTATTATTTTCATTATTACGATCACCGGCTATTTGGAACTCGGAAGTTCAGCAGAGCCTCGTTGTCAACACTTCGCCAAGCCTCCCATAAATGTGTTTTTTCCACGTTTCGCTGTTCTGATCCATCTCTTCTAGATTCATTCTTATGTTGTTCTCCCACCTATGGCGCGGCCTTTCTGGCGGTCTCTTTCACTCACTATTCGTTTGACAGTTTGTCCACTGTACTTTCCGCGATTTTATTACTCGGGAAATGCTTGGAACTTAATAGAGCTTCTCATGTTCCTGATTATATAAGGAATTTTTCATTTGGCGCAGGTGGACTTTGGCGTCCACGTTGTTTTGATGACATCTATCAAATCTGTTCTTTTATATTCAGTTACTAATCTCAAATCATCACGGACAGATATACGATTGGACAACACGTCCAAATGATAATACCTCATTATCAACATGAGTGTTTGTTAGTGCAAACGTTGAGCACCTTGCGCCCATTTCACGGTAGACGTGGTGGCCCATCACAGCCGACTCTCCAACGTTTGATAGCAATCAATCAATCAGTCGGTAATCAATCAGGCAGCATTCGCACGTCAAGGGAACGTAAGATCGACCGAGAAAATCATCGCGGTCCGTGAAAGTGTACAGCAGAATCCGAGGCAATCGATTCCACTCCGCTTTTCGCAGACTCCAACGGCGAATTTTGGTCGGGACTTGGGCCTACAGCCGTACAATATCCAACTGACCCAGGAGGTTAGGATTACGAATATGATCTCAATTTTGGCCGAAAAATCAACTTTAGCGGCGAGGAGCGTTTTTGGATGAGCCATTCATCCTGACAAGTGCTGACAAGTAAAATTGCCATATATGGGACGACACCGACCCACGAAGTTCGAAGTTCACCAAGTGATAATATTTGCATTTGGTGCGGAATTTTGGCCGGCGGCGTCATTTGTCCATAGTTTTTCGAAAACGACGTTGGTAAGGCGGTCACCGTCAATGGCAAACATTACAGAACGATGATAACCAATTTCTTGTGGCCCAAATTGAACCGAAAGGACCTAGACGACATGTGGTTCCACCGACATTCACGGACACCACGATTGACATTCTGCATAAACGATTTGGAGGTAAGGTTATCTCTCGCGGAGGGGACGTGAAGTCGCAGGTCTATGCAAAACCACAATCGACTGATGCCCTTAAGTAACCATAACACGGGCCATCACTCATATTCAGCCGGATCTATGCGGAAGAGTTATTGAGAATTGCACCACTCGGACCCTATAAACCACGAAAGCCGAAGCGGGCATTTGAACGATGTCAGATTGCATACATAAGCCTTTTAAATAAAGAAAGAATTTTCTTGATACCTCACACACCGCTTGTTTTATTTCGTTTCAACATCTACCCGCCCTTATTGAAAAAGCCTTTACTTTTAAGCCTGCTTTCTTTCCTGCCATTTGACTTTCTACATTTCTCCTTACTGTTTCCTCACTATATCCCAGGAGGTCCAGATCGTCATCGCAAGCGGAGCCGATGTGAATCCAATAAGGATTATTCATCTCTCATTTTTCTGAAGGGACCTCATTACGACTTCCAGTAACAAATTAAGAAGAAGTCGTGACAAGACGTTTGGATGGTAAAGGCTAACAGAAGCCTCGTAGGAGTAATATCTGCCTGACGAATGTTGGCTCCACAAAAAAGCAAGAAGAGGCACCTTGCGGCTCTGTTAGCAAGTCCTATCTCCATCTCCTCACGGTGCCATCTGGAGACTCCCTCTGGGAGTTACTACTGTTTCCTGCGCCAGAAAACAGGATCAGTCGGTTGGGCTACAGCCTAGTGAGCCGTACTGGCAAAAAAAACCAAAACAATCCAAAACAACCAGAAGCCTCGGGTGGACTGGACTGCTAACGACCCCGGCAAACGTAAAACAAAAAAGGACAATGAACTTCGGCTCTGCACGTGGAATGTGAGGTCCCTTAACAGACCACGTGCAGCTGGTGAACTCGCGGAGGCCCTTGACTGCTACAAAGCAGAGATTACCGCAATCCAGGAAGTGCGACCTCTACTACGGCGATTTCTATAGAGGGGGAAGACAGCGCTAATTCGGATGTGGAATTGTTGCTCGAGACAGACTTAGGCAAAAAGTCTTGAGCCTTAAATTCATAAGCGAGCGCCTCATAACAATCCGCATCAAGGCTGATTTCGACAACCTCAGTCTGATTTGCGCCCACGCTCCGACAGAGGACAGGGATGACACCAGCAAAGATGACTTCTATGATCTCCTAGAAGATATGATCAATGCCCCAGCTACGACACGAAGATCGTTCTAGGAGATTTTAATGCACAGCTGGGAAAAGAACACATTTTTGCTGGAGTCATCGGAAAACACAGCCTACACGACAACACATCCGGGAATGGACTCAGGCTCGTGGAGAGGTCCCCTGACCATTTAACCGTCAACCAGCTTGATCACATTGCGATTAACGTCAGACAATCCTCCAATATTCTCGATGTCCGAACCTTTTGAGGAGCCAACATCGACTCGGATCATTATCTTTTGACGACGAGCGTAGATAGGCCCATACAGCCAAAAAAGACGCCTACAATGCAATGCTGCACGCGGTCGAGGAGATGGAAAAGTGCTACAGCAGGAATGAAGTCCGGAAGTTTTACCAGAAAGTAAAACATTTATCCAGTGGATAGAAAATTCGGACTGAAGCCTGCGAAACGAAAATGGACAACTAGTAGTAGAATCGCAGTCGATGCTGAAAATTTGGAAGAATCATTTCTGCAGACTGTTAAACGGCAACGAGGACCCGGGTACCGCTGTCAGGCAGAATACCCCACTCAATCCGGACGAGGATAGACAAGAATTCCCCGACTCTGACGAAGTCGAGTTAGCAATATCGCGACTTAAGTCCAACAAAGCTGCTTAAGCGGACGGACGGTCGCGGAACTGTTTAAGGCAGATGTGGTAGGACGAATGCACCAGCTCATCTGTAAGATATGGTCGGAGGAAAGCATGCCCGATGAGTGAAATCTCAGTGTTCTTTGCCCGATCCATAAGAAAAGACACCCATCTGACTGCGCCAGCCATAGAGGGATAAGTCTCCTTAACACCGCCGTTTTTTGTGAACTCCTGAAACCGTTCGTCAACAACCTGATAAGTCCATATGAGTGTGGTTTCAGGCCAGCGAACTCTACGCCAGTAGATCACACTGCGGCAGATCCTGAAAAAGACACAAGAGATGCAGATCGATACTCACTACCTAATCGTCGACTTCAAGGCCGCATATGACAGCGTGCATAGAGACGAGTCATACAAAGCCATGTCTAGTTTTGACATCCCTACCAAGCTTCTCAGATTGTGTTGGATGACGATGGAGAACTCTCGCTGCTCCATCAACGTCGGCAACGAATTTACCGAGACCTTCGGTGTCAAAAAAGAGTCTAGGCAAGGCGACGCGACGTGGTGACTTAATACTCGAAAAGTTCGTTCGAAACTCACAAATCAATACCAGAGGCACGATCTTCCAAGAGTCCGTTAACCTGCTGGCTTACGCGGCTGATATTGACGTGATTGGTAAACACAGTGAGCCGTCAATGAGGCGTTGGCTGGCATTGAAGCGGCTAAAATGGGCGTCACAATGGGCAGGATGAACTTCAGGGTAGTCAAGGACTTCGTCTACCTCGGCTCCGCAGTAAATAGGAACAAAAATATCGGTACCGAGATCAAACGCAGAATAACTTTTGCCGCAGAAGCATGGACGCTGTTAAAAGCGGATTAGGAAGCTCTTGGTCTTTTCGAGAGAAAAGTTCTGCTTGCGATCTTTGGTGTTGTTTGCCTTGAGGGGATCTGAAGGAGAAAATTCAATCACGAACTATGTGGGTTATGCCAAAATATTGGAAGCGATGCTTGTCGCGGATAGCAGCGATGAGATTAACTTCGACGGGGCAGGCTGGCAGAAAGGAGTCAAAGTTGTCGGTTGTGACAACCAGAGGTCCCTAGACTTTTTAAAGCGCACAATCGACAATTGCGGCGAAATCTGGCAGAACGCTAAACTCGAGGTTATCCCTCGTTCGATGCTTCCGCTTCGCACGTTGGCTTCAATATGGATCCCTCCACCGGTTCCCGAAAAGGACGAATCCATTTTGAAGCTAATTGACAAGCAGAATAAAGAGCTTGACACTCTCAGCTGGAGAATAATTTCTTCAGCCAAGAGTAAGAACGGAGTGGGAAAGGACCTCATGGTTACCATTGACCAAAAGTCACTCGACCACATCCGCAGCAGATCTGGCAGCATCAAGTTCGGGCTGGGAACCCTGAAGGTAAGGCTCCCCAATGAACGCGGCAAGTCAAAGGAGGCTGCTAGTGGTGCAAATTAATTTACACCACTGCAGAGCAGCCACCGACGACTTGATGATGTACATGCTGTAGGAAGATGTGGATATAGCCTTAATCCAAGAACCTTGGCTCCTGAGGAACAAAATTCAGGGATTAAGGTCTAAAGAGTATAATTTATACTATCCACATACCGAAGGTAAGCTAAGAACCTGTATAGTCGCCAAGAGATACTTATACATGTTTCTCCTAGGTACGTACAGCAAAGGAGACCTCACGGTGGTAACGTACGAACAACAGGACAAATCAATTTTGCTCCTATCGTCCGCTTACTTACCATACGATGAGGAGGATCCACCTTCAAACGCAGTCCGAACACTCGTGCGACACGCCAAGTCACGCGGACTGCGTCTATTGATAGGCTGCGACGCCAATAGACACCACACTGAATGGGGAAGCAGCGACATCAATACAAGGGGTGAGTCCATTTTCGATTTCATTATCTCCACCAACCTCAATATTTGCAACAAAGGTAATACACCCAATCGGGTTAGGGAAGAGGTAATTGACCTCACCTTACTAAGTGAGTCCGACTCCATCCGAGTAGAGGATTGGAGAGTGTCCACTAACTGTTCCTTTTCGGACCACAGCCGGATACTCTTCAACCTTAACGTCATTAAAGAAAAACCGAAACCTTTCAGAAACCCTCAGAGGACAGACTGGAATCTTTTCTCAAACCTAGTTGCCAACAGGTTAGAACCGCCACAAGACACCACTAATCCTGATCCAACTTACATTGAGAATTCAGTCGAAAATCTTGTGAGAATTCTGAAAGCGGCCTTCAACAAATCCTGTCCTTTGCAGCGTGCTCGCAGGAAGACCAGCGCAGTCTGGTGGACCACAGAGCTAAAGCAACTCAGGACCAGGACCCGAACTCTATTCAATAGAGCAAAGATCTCAAACAGAACCGAAAACTGGGATAAGTACAAGTCCAGCTTCAACGAATACAAGAGCAAAACAAGAGCAGCAAAATCTAAATCCCGGCGGGAGTTCTGCGAATCAATAGAGGATCTCAACGAAGCCGCAAGGCTCAGGAAGATCCTATCCAAAAACCCCTGCGTCCCGGGATTCATCCTTAAACCAGATGGTTCTTGGACAGAATCCAGTGGGGAATCTTTAGAACTGCTGACTGAAACCCACTTCCCAGGCTGTAAAACCCTTGAAACCACAGTCTCCTTCGAGACGATACTTGCCAGCGATGCTTCAAAAAACACAGATCCACACTGTACCCCATCTCGTAAGCATTTTTTCCAATTGCCTGCGAACGGGGTACATCCCAACACAGTGGAGAGAAATTAATTTTATTACATTTAGTCTCTCGTCGTTTCTTTTAAAAGCCTTGGAAAGACTCCTTGACCTATACATCAGAGGACTCATAAATTCACGCAACTTATGCAACACTCAACACGCCTATCTCAAAGGCAGATCAGTGGAGAGTGCTCTGCATAGTGTTGTCCGTGAAATTGAGGTCTCGCTATACTTAAAAGAGTTTACAATGGCAGCCTTCCTCGACATAGAGGGGGCCTTCAACAATGTAAACATAGAGGCCATAACAACAGCTCATGAGGAAATAAAAGTAGACAAATCCATTGTAATCTGGATTGAGAATATGTTGAAGAACAGAATCATCAATGCAGACATTGGACACAGTTCTATAAGGAAGGTGAGAACTAGAGGCACACCACAAGGAGGAGTTCTCTCCCCCCTACTGTGGCTTCTTACAGTCAACAAGATCCTCAAATTCTTTATGGAAAAAGACACAAAGATCATAGCGTACGCAGATGATCTGGTTATCTTGATAAAAGGTAAATTTCTACCAACTATCAGTGAACTAATGGAATCTGCGCTCAGTGAACTCTCCTCGTGGGCAAGACAGAACGGTCTGAGAATAAACCCCGAGAAAACCGAGCTGGTCTTATTCACCAGGAAAAGAAAAATTCCGATATTTGCTCCCCCAAAGTTAAAGGGCACCCCACTCAAGCAGGGTTGGACATGATTCTTCATCTCCTCCCCCTGGATCTATTCATAAAAGGCTACGCCGCAAAGAGCGCTCTCAGACTAAGAGAGTCCTCTCTGTGGAAGCAAGCCAACTATGGACATGCGGCCATACTTAAGATAATAGACGACCTGGGAAGGAAATATGGATTTAGTAGCCCCGCAGCTACGACCGACTATATTCCCCCCCAAAATGACTTCTCTCTCAGTATACCTATCCTTTTCCCCGACAGAGACGAGTGGCTATCAAACGCCGTAATCAACGACCATGAGATCACCCTCTTCACCGACGGATCGAAAATGAACACAGGCACTGGGGCCGGGTTTTACTCTGATACCCTACACAAACAGGAATCATTCAGACTCCCTGATATGTGTAGCGTAAGAAACGACAGCTACACGACAAGATCATCGTGGCCAGAGCTCAACGTCGGAAAATCAAATAAGCTCCTGGCGCTGGACCGTAGCTCGATCCGTATGCTCGTCGGACTGATCACAGGACACTGTCCTATTGGAGCGATATCCAGCGATCTCTGCCGGAGCTGCGGCGATGAGGAAGAAACTGAGACGATCCAACATCTGCTCTGCCACTGTCCAGCTCTCCAGAATCGACGCTTAGTGTCGCTGGGCCAAAGATTCTTTACGGAGATTGCGGACGTGGCTAATGCAGATATATCGGATCTTCTAAGATTCATCAAGAGCACGGGGTGGTTTCAGCCACCACGTGATAGGACAGGTTAATTTTATGTGTACCCACACAAACGAAGAGAATCACAATGGGCCTCTTGGCCTCCGAGTGGAAGTGATGTCCAACCATCATACTCCCCTTCTTTAACCTAACCTAACCATGTGGGCTATACGGCGGCAAGATGGCTAGGCCATGTAGAGCGTATGGACAACACAGCTCCGGGCCGAAGAGTCTTTAAATCCGAGCCATTGGGACAATGCAACAGAGGACCTCTCGACTCAAATGGCGCACA
This sequence comes from Merodon equestris, assembly GCA_958301585.1. Lineage (NCBI taxonomy): Eukaryota > Metazoa > Arthropoda > Insecta > Diptera > Syrphidae > Merodon > Merodon equestris. The sequence goes on from OY284416.1 coordinate 115,171,256, forward strand.
CAAGTGGAAAAGGACCCCAACCAATTTGGTGTGCGAAATTAGAGAAGGCTGGCAGGAGATCGCCCCGGCTGAAGACGATTGTTGGTGGAGGCCCAAGGCCACACCGGGCTGTAGCGCAATCAAAAGAAGAAGAAGAAGACATGGCGTTTCCTTGTGTTAATCCTTAACGTACCTCGAGCGTTTCAGATAAGACGTTTCCTACTTTAACTTGTCTTTTGCTTCTCTTCAGACATACCTTGGTTTCATAAAATTTTTCGGGATTCCCATTCCAAGGACTTGATACATTTTTGATTGGTTTATAGACCGGCTTGATACGAGCGGTAATTTTTAGAATTAATGTCCATCAGAACGTTCACGTGTTTCTGACTTCTTTTTAGAGACGCGTATCTTGGGAACAAATTTAGATTATGACGTGTAATCAAGAGGGTACCAAAAGGGTTGTTGGTCGCATCCAAAACCTCATTTCTTTCTGCTCAGTCATATGACCAAGCAGCGAGCTTGCACGTCACTTCCATTATGAATAACTTAGCCGCCCGAAAATCGGCATCAAAGCCTTCGCATAACTTTCGTTCCACATCGACACCACAATAACTGTGAACATTATTTTCTGGTAAGTACGTTATTAAAGACTTAGAAATTCAGAATTACGCAATTCTATAAAAAGAACCCCGTGCCTCGCATGTCAACCGCATGCGCTCAATATCCACCCCAACAAAATCACATATTTCACAGCTATCTACCAGACGGGTATCTCTGCCAAGACAAAAGAAAAACACGTAAAGTTTAATTTAAATATGACACAATTCGACCAAATCAACTTATCGACCATGCTATACACGTTCACCGTTACGTTCGAGTTGATGTTGATGTGAGAACGAATGAAATACACCATCGTCCGAGATACGATGTAGCTTGTCAACGAATTTAAATAAATCCTACAAAAGTTCGAAAGTCGAACGGGAATTTGAGACTGAAACAAAGTCCAATCGAGCTACGTACGTAGTATTCGAGTGCCCCTGTGGTATCTCTCTGTCGATTAAACGACGACTTTAGCGCGTTATCAAATGTCACTCGAGCTCGTGCTGCATTAAAATTTCAGTTCCATTGGAACACTTTCGATTGTTTTAGGCCGGTCTGAGAGTTGAGATCAAATCTCGAAATGTGATTTCTACGAGTAATTCGTGTCCCATGGATAAGGAAATTCAAATTTCGCACTACGCTGTCCTAACTTGAGAGTTGCCTCTGTTATCTCTGTTCCGAATCGAATGTAGTCCCCGGGCTTCGGGTCGGTAAGTCAATTGAAACACATGGATGTCAAGGAGTGACTCTGATGACAGGAATAACAACCATCAGGATGGAGCACGAGGATGGTGATGACGACAGGAGCGTGTGGTTATGATTATTGAGTTGTTGAACTACTAAAGAAGGGATTTCGGTCGTAAAACTTACGATTCGGGGCGACAGAGAGTGAGTGAGTTGCTACGACGGCGATGATGACGATGATGAGTGTTGTGTGGATGTCGAGGATAAATGTGATGGGCGATGTCCTGATTGTGTTAGAGATAGTTGGGTTATGTTGTCATGTCGGGGGTAGTAGAAGGGAATATAATGGAAAAGGGTAAATGGAATTGCGTTCCATTATGCAAGAGATATCATGAATAAATGGGAAATTCAAAAATGTCAAGTGAGCTTAAAGGTTGTCCAGAATTTTACGGTCGGGTCATATGGCTTTTGTTCAAGGTTGAAAACCATTGAATGAATTGGATATAAAAAGTGAGACCACTACCCAATGCTGCCAGAGAACACAGGTCGCTTCGGATTAACAACCAGTCAACGTGAGTCCACAATCCTCTTCAGTACACACGCATTGAGCAACTGATTCGCATGGTTAACTAGGTGATGATGGTCAGAAATAAATCCAACCAAACAATTTACCCGCATTTATGCTAGTCCACCCCCGCCCGAATGGTAATCGACTCATTTGCACTCTCACACTTACGTGCTCCTGCACATCACCAAGATTTAATTAAAATCTTTAACTTTTTTGTTTTTTTCGTTTCCATCTGAATTCGGCGCCAATTTTTCAGTTCTATGAAACGAAAACCTAGAAGAGTAAAAAAGTTCAAGCACAAGTATGGATAGTCTTCCGTTCCGGCAGGGAAATAATTCATCTTCCTTCGGATGACAGCGCAAATGGTGCTTAATTAAATTTTTCGAACGAAAACGTTTTCTATACGAGGATTTACGAGAAATGCGTTTTTCTTCCTGACTCCTTTTGAATCCTTACACGGCGTGTGAAAGGCAATGGTAAGCTTGTGAGGAGGGAGAATGATTTAAAGTTTGTTTGTCGATTTTTTCCATTTTTCTTTTTTTTTTTAAATGTGCAGGAAACTATGGGAAACTGGAAGGAATGGTGTGAAAAATGACGGTAAACGAAATGCAGACGTTTTATCCACTATTTTCATACTGGACAATGGAGGGCTTGACATTGATTGGATTACGGATGAAGCTGGATACATACTATTGATTAGGGTAGGTAGATAGGTAGGTCGAGGTGACTGAGGCAACTATGCGCATCAGAATTAGTAGGTGCCGTTTTGATGCAACAAAACTCGTGAAACCTATGGAGTTGAGAAAACTGGTTATGTTGGGCAATCTAAAGTTGGCTACCTCTGAGAGGTCATTGAGGAAGTAAAGGGTGTTTTCTTAGAGGTTTGGTTTTTAAACTGGCAACACTGATTCAACCGATTTGTAGTTGTGGTAAGTACGTTTTGCCATTTCACGGTGAATTGATTAACTCCAAAACAACGCACCACCCGGACGGGGTGCAGATGGTTTGTGTCGAAGATGTTCGTTCTTTACTCTCCGGGAGTGGTTGTCCTAGATAGGATTTTTGAGAGATTCGACTGAATTTGTCGCGTTGTTTGTAGTTCACAGTAACTCTTTTGTATCCATGTCATTAAGGTGTTATATTGGAAATGTATACACAGAGTACAGCGTGCGCCATATCATATGGGTCGATGTAAATTTCGAATAACTTCAATAATTCTCAATCGATTTTAGAAACTCAAAAAATGTTGTTCAATTTAGACCCTTACAATTCATTTTGATTAATTTTTGAAAACAATATCAATTAAATGACCGCATGTATTGCCGATGCAAAAAAGGACTCGTTTCCGCGCATTCTCCATGACATTTTCGAGCATTTCGGTCGAAATTTCTGCGATTTCCGCACGAATGTTTTTTTTGAGCTATTCTATTGTCTTCGGGTCGTTAGCATACACCTTGCTTTTCAAGTGTCCCCAAAGAAAAAAGTCTGGAGGAGCCAAATTCGGCGACCTCGGAGGCCAGTCAATATCGCCCTTTTTTGACACCAATCTTCCAGGGAACTTCTTACGCAAAATGTTCATTGTTTTTTGCCAACTTTGAGGAAATACGGTCCAATGATGGTTTTAGCGCATACACCGGCCCAAACAGTGATTTTTTGATCATATAGCGGCTCTTCGTGAATAATGTGAGGCTTTTCGGTGCCCCAGAAGCGACAATTTTGTTTATTAACTGAGCCAGAGAGCGTAAAATGTGCATCATCGGTCATCAAAATTTGCTGCCAGAACTCCGGCTCAGCATGGTATGGAAATAAGTGAAGATCATCTTCTAAAATTCTCCGCAAAGTGGCCCCACTGATGCCTAACTGCTGCGAACGGCGCCGATATGACAAACTTGGGCCTTCTTGAACACTGGCCTTCACAGACAGAATAGATGAGTTTGAACGCCGCAGACGTGGCTTAGGTTGCTCACGAGGGCTTGATACAGAACCAAATTGAAAAAAAATCTAGGCCTAACGACGAATTGTATCTTTTTTGGGCGCAACACGATCACGATATTTTGCACGATATGCACGTTGAGTTAGCACAATCGAGCGTTCATTTGTAATGAACATTGAAACTATTTCCGCGTGTTCTTTTGGTGTAAAGCGATTCATAGTTAAAATTGTACTGAATTTACGTTTCCAAAATGCTATGACATATGAAAATCGATTGACAATTGTTGAAGTTATTCGAAGTTTACATCTACCCATATGAGATGGCGCACTCTGTAAGCAGTGATCTTATACTGCGAGTGATATGCCTTCGTCATCATTTTTTGATCATCTCTCATTCAACAACTGTTGTTGCACAATTTTTCTGTATAGGAATTGTTCTTGGCTACGGAAAGACTTGAACTACAGACTTTCAGCTCAACAGTCAATGATGATTACCATTGCACCACGACCACCCCCTAGTGGACCTAGTCTTTGTAAATTGTCTTTCGTTTCAGCAATGAGTACTGCGTCATCTGCATAGCATATCATTTTAAATTCGCCGGTTGACATGCGATAGTCAGAAGCAGCTGTTTTGATCTCTTTGATAATAGCTTCCATGGTAATGTTGAAGAGGGTCGGGCTCAGACTGTCCCCTTGCCGAATTCTTGATGTAATGGGAATCATATCGCTCCTCTTAGCGATGGCGCTGATTGATGTTCTTTTGTTAGTGTTGAGCTCCTTAATGATAACTAGTACATTAGATAGAATGCCCTTCGCCATCAAAAGTGTGATAGTCGAACACGGTCAAAAGCTTCTATTAGGTCGATGAAGCACATGTACGCGGGTTTGTTGAATTCTAAGGCTTTTTCACCTATTTGTCGTACGATAAATCTGGCGTCGACCGTTGATCTGTTTTTCCGGAAGCCTTCCTGTTCTTCGCATATGCCTTTTGTGGTGATTTCGGAGGCACGCATTTTTGTCAAGAGCTTGGGTATGGAACCTAGTAGAGAGATGCCCCGATAACTCTTGGGTTCTTTCTTGTCACCTTTTTTAAACACCGGGTCTCTCCATTGCTGTGGGATTGAGCAGCTTCATAGATTTTTAGGAAGAGCTTGTGGATTTCTTCACAGATATATGATCCTCCATATTTGATTAGTTCATTGAAAATTCTGTCAATACCGGGGCACTTTCCGTTTTTCAACTTCCGTATTGTCGCCTCGATGTCTTGACGGGTTGGTCCCGTGTAGACTGGGTCATCCGTGCTCATTTCTATTGGTGTTAACAGTTGTTCTTCGGTGCAGAGCAGCGACGAAAAGTGGTTTATCCAGGTTTCGGCTGGTATGGTGGATGTGCATATGAGCTCGTTCACTGGTTTCTTTAGGCTTCGAAGCCAATTCCAGATCTTTCCCTGGCCACCATATATGTCATGTTCCATGTCGGATAAGAATTCCTGCCATTATCGCTCTCTAATTTGCGTGATAGAAGTGTTAACTCTGTCTCTGGTAACTTTATATTAGTCGTAGGAGATTTCTGACCTTCTGTATCGTAGATATTTCTCTCGTTTTTCTTTTGCCAGAGTTCTTACATCTTCGCAGAACCACTGTTTCTTATGTCCTCTATTGTTGTTGACATCGATTTTTCTTGTACTTATTGCTTCGTTAACTTCTGTGGTGATGTTGATGTTATTTTTGACCAAGGTGTTTCTATGCCATCAAGGTCAGTGATTTTGTTGGATTCGATTCTGTTGTACAGTCTATTTTGATGTAGTTCTCTTGTGGAATTATTTTTGAGTGATTCAATGTTGAACTTCTCTATTATTGCTGGTGCAGGTCTCTTATGACTGGTTATGTGGGTTAATCCAAGTTTAGCTAGTACTAGATTGTGGTCTGTTGGGGTGTTTACGGAGCTTAGTACTCTGACGTCCAAGATTGGGGCCGGGGACGAAAGCTGAGGAAGTGGTGCAGCATCCTTAGCATATAGTTTCTCGCATTTCATGGTGCGTGACGAAGAATCACATCCTACTCGAGGTGGCCCTATCAATAGCAAAACACGATGAATCTAGACCGGAGGAGGTCGAGTGAGGCCAGCAACCTGCTCGACTAAAAAAATGAACACCGCTCACAGACAAACTACAGCCTCGGATAATAATAACAATTGTACTAATTTATTTTGAAAACCGTGGTTCGGTTCGCCAAACTTATCATGCGTTACGTCAATTTTACGGTCGACATGATAGTCCATCTGAGCAAGTCGTTCGGAACACGATGAATCGTTTTCGCACCACTCTAGTGGATAATACGAGTACACATCCCCAAAGACGACATACTGTGCGAAGACAAGAAGTTATTGTCGTTGTAGAGCACAGTGTTGAGGAGAATCCGAATTAGTCGATTCGCCATGGTGCACAGCATTTGAAGCTATGCCCATTCACTTTATGGAAGATTTTACGGGAAAGATCTTTGCTTAAAACCTTATAAGATCCAGCTTCTGCAATAGCTGAAACCGCGTGACCATTATACGCATCGTAGGTTCGATGAATAGGCCGAAATTATGGTTCGCCTTAATTCCAATGCTAAAGGTGCTAAAGGGGTAAACTACGCGAACATATGAAGGCACAAGCGCCGAAACCCCAGTTTCTGTCTACCAAATTCTACTCTTACCTCTACACAGTGGGAGCTGGGTGGCTACTACCTCTACTGTAGATCGGGTAGACCCTTTTGTAAGGTTGTTGGGGGCAGCCAACAAGAGAGGGGGGAGTCTGAGCCGCCACCAGGGCTCAGCTCCTTCCTCGGGACGGCCGGCGGCGGAAGAATTCCCAAGAAGAATCAGCGGCGGCGAGCGAGAAGAACTATCTGGTGAGCATCTTATTTTGGGCTACCTGAGATAAGGAACGGCACAGCCGGCCCTTACTTCTGCTCCTCCAGGTTGGGGGTTGCGCTTAGGGATAGAGTCACTATCGCGTAAAATAAACACTTGTTCAGAGACAACCAATAGCCTCGACGACCCCCACAAACGTCTAAAAGGAAACGAATTCCGGATCTGCACCTGGAACGTTAGGTTCCTTAACAGTCCACGGGATATGCTCAATATCCCAGCTACGACACCAAAATCGTTCCAGAACATTTGAACGAATCGTAGGAAAGCACAGCCTACATAACACCATGGCAGAAAACGGACTAAGGCTAGTGGACTTTATGGCGGGACGTAAACTCGTAGTAGCAAGTACACGATTCCCACACCTCAACATCGATAATGGTACCTGGCGGTCTCCCGATCAATCGATAACCAATCAAATTGATCACATTACGATCGACGGCAGACACTCCTCCAGCATCCTAGATGTCCGAACCTTTGGAGAAACCAACATTGATTCGAATCATTACCTCGTTGCAGCCAAGATACGGATGCGAATTCATCGGAATAAATGGAGTTAAGTAAGAAAACCAAAATTTAACGTCGGAGGGCTGCAATCGCAAGAAACTGCGAGGATCTTCGCCGATCAAGCTCTCCCAAGACCCGATGCAATCTGCAAAAACCATGGAACAGCAATGGAGACGTTGTCAGAACGCCATCAGAGAGGCCGAGGCTTGATGACAAGTGCAGAGAGGCCCATGTAGAGAAACAGAATGCATACATGGCTACACTACATCGACGGGCGAGAGCTGCCCACGAGCTCTATGAACAAAAAGGAGCACGAGAAGTGCGAAATCGAGGAGTTGGAGAGATGCTATTGCAGGAACGACGTTCGAAAGTTTCACCAAAAAGTAATATCAATATGTCAAGGCTATAAAGCCAGAGCGGAAGCCTGCAGGGATGAACACGGACAATTTATAGTGGAGTCGCAGTTAATGCTGAGACTGTGGGAAAACTACTTCTGCAGACGAAGATGATAGTCATAATGCGGCCGTCATACAGAACGAACCATTCATAATGGACGAAGACGAAAGAGAATATCGTCCACCTGACCTAGACTGCTGGAACAGACGGACTCCCCGCTGAACTATTTAAAGCAGCTGGCGATGAGCTGCACCAACTCATCTGTAAGATATTTCATCATCCGATGAATGGAATCTCAGCACCGTTTGCTCGGTCCCAATGGCTGCGCCAATTACAGAGGGATAAGCCTCCTGAACATTGCGTACAAGATGCTCTCTGCCGTACTATATAAGCGCCTGAAACCGTTCGTGGACAATCTGGTAGGTTTCTACTAGTGTGGTTTCAGGCCAGAAAAATCCACGATAGACCAAATATTTACACTACGGCAGATCTTGGAGAAGGCCCATGAATTTCAGGTCGCCACGCACCACCTCCTTGTCGACTTTAAAGACAGACTTTATACAAAGCCATGTCATGTTTTAACATCCCTGCCAAACTCGTCAGACTGTACCGGATGACTATGGACAATTCTCGCTGCTCCATTAATGTCGAATGTGAACTAACCAAGACCTTCGATGCTAAAATAGGATTTGACAGGGTGACGCATTGTCATGTGATTTCTTTTAAAATCGTACTTGAAAATATCGTGCGGGGCTCTGCGGCGAATACGAGAGGTACGATCTACTTCAAGTCTACACAATTGCTTGCTTACGCAGATGACATTGACGTTATTGGACGAACATAGCGAGACGTCAATGAGGCGTTTGCAAGCATTGAAGCAGAAGGGGCTAAAGTGGGCCTAAGGGTAAAAGGTCAGAACGTCACCTTCGGCTGCTATATTTTTGAAGTAGTCAGGACTTCGTCTACCTTGGCTCGATAATGACAAGCAGTAACGACACCAGCGCCGAGATAAAACGCAGAATAACTCTTGCCAACCGCTGCTTCTTTGGGCTCAAGAGGCAATTGAGTAGTAGAGCCCCTCTCGAAAAACTAAGGTATCCCTCTACAAAACCTTAATCATTCCGGTCTTAGGTAGACGCGTATAGGTGGAAAGGGATCTACAAAAACTGGGCGTGCGGCACTGGAAGCAGCTGGCCAAAGATCGTGCCGACTGGAGAGGCTTGTTGGTTGAGGCCTTAATTCACCCCGAACTGTAGCGCCACCTAAGTAAGTAATTTTCAACCCAAATTTTGTTCTTCGCTGATGACCATTTTTGGTTAAATGGAGAAAAGCCAGAAGCCTCCCTCGAGATGACCTTACACCCATTAAAACTCATTATTTGGTGTGCTTTATGGGCTGGTGGAGTCATCGGCTCATATTTCTTTTAGGACGATGCCGGCCAGAATGCCACCGTCAATGGAGTGCGCTATAGAAACATGATTTCTGACTTCTTCGTTCCTCAGTTGAATGGCGTTGACATAACAGAGCTTTGGGGTCAACCAGATGGGGGAACAATGTACGCAGCGCGCGACACCATCAATTTATTGCGGGAAACCTTTACTGAGTGAATAATTTCGCGTAAGGGACCTGTGAACTGGATCCTGTGATCTCACACCTTTACCTTTAGGGGTTTGTGAAGTCTCTAGTCTATGCCGATAAACCAGAGATGTTGGACGATTTGGAAGTCATTGCTAATATATACGTCCCCAGTTGCACGATACAGTTGTTGAAAATAGAACTTCATGATTGCGCTTTATTCGAGCTAGCCGTCGCACGCATATGCCCGAGGTAATATTTAGGCACTAATGGCATACAATTATCTAATAAATAAAGCTAATATCGTAGACATTAACACTCGTTTTAAGTATTTTATTTCTTACTAAATTTGTGTAGCTCTAAAAAAAACATCTTGCATTTATCAAAGACGCAGAGCCTTGTGACAACAACGGCTGTGGGTTTTAGGCCGGGTGCCTATTCTGGCAGCGTGATTTCGTATAGGCCAATTGCCCGTACTGATCGCCACGATTCTAGCTAGGTTGGAGCGGTGTCTTTTGAGGAGGTCGTTTGTTTTGATTTTTTGGATAGGAGGCCGAGGTTTTTCTCATATCATGTGTCTAGTTGATTTAGCCACCTACGATTGGTATGTTAAAAAGAGTCTCAGGATGTTGCCTTTGAGAAGGTCAAACGACATGATCACAGTATCAGCAGGGACGTTTGAGTTGGCACCGAGTTTGGCTAACTTATCGGCCCTCTCATTCCCCTCTATGTTACTGTGTCCTGGGACGTGAGCGTAATATCAGTCAAGCCGCCAGTTCGTTTAATTTTTTTCTTGCATTGATCCAACAGTTAAGAGAAGCTGGTAGCAGACGAAAGAGCTTTAATAGTGGCTTGGCTGTCGTTACAAATAGCGGTGGACGTGTAATTGGGATGGGTTGCACTGAGTATTTTGAACTCCAGCTTAAAAGATGCTTGAGTGGTCGGGCAGGCGGAATGAATTTATCGAGAATATGCTCGATTTTACACCGTGCTCCAGCTTGGAGTTATCAACGAAAATCAGAAGTAGGAATTACGTGACTGGGTTGCAGGCTTTCCATTCTTCTCTGGAAGGCAAGTGAGAGTGCAAAACATTATTGAAGCTAGGTCAAATTCGATAGCAGAAGTGACAGAGCTCTGCCGTGGCCATACGGTCTAGGTGATTGATTTGAGTACAAATGAACTTATTTCTAGAAAAGAGTGTGAGCGTAAAAGCATCAATCATACAGGTAATCCACAAAAAAAGCTAAGAACCCCATTGAGAGCATCTAATCCCGCTCCAGACGTAGTCACATACGCAAATAAATACGAGTATACTACACTCCCCTACCCAAGCAGTCGCAACATATTTTAATCAAAAACCACCCTCAGCGCCTGCTCCTCATTATAATGCAAAACATATTTAACGAAAAAGAAAATAAGGAACAGGATAGCTTCCATTATATTTTCCGTGTCAAAGGAGCTCATGGGAACCGCAAGTCACCAGTTACCATCACTTATTCTGCTGTTCTCTTCATTTATCTTCATCGTGTGGCTTTATCGATTTCCAACTTCTACTTCTGGCCAAGACAAATGAGCGGCAGACTAACCGCCTTCCCGCCGTAACGTTCATCTTCTTTTACGTCATCTGCTATTTAATTAACGTTTATTTATATTAACCCCTTTGACACATACCAAATACTCATTCGCACATAGCCCTCCCTTGTCATAGAGAGACGCCAAAGGATCAAGCCAGACCGAAATTCTGCAAATATCATCAGGATTACTGGTACGACTGTTTCCCCCACCGACTAAAGACTGGCGACTACTGATTCCACCATGCAATTTAGTCCTGGATTCGCATCCTGTTATGATAAACCGAATGATGCCATCCTGCTATCCAACGACGACAATGTGACTCGGCAATTGGGTCGTTTGGTATAATTTGTAAAAACGAATACAAGCCAAGGGATGAAGGAAAAAAGACATCCTTACGTGTGATTTAAGGACACGACACGAGAAGAAGAGGCAAAATTAAAATGCAGAACTTTTATTTGAATTCGTGCAGGAATTTCTATAACGACACACAGTGTTGTGGGAGGGAGTTAGACTATGAATATAAGTAGCAGCTTCTACTTACAGACTAGGAGCTGTATAGTGCAATAGGCTCACATGAGGACAAAGTTGTATGGAACCGCCTGAGAGGATTTGTATGGTAGTTATTCTCCTACAAATGCCCGAGCTTAATATTGTAATTCCGCACAATTTTAATGGAATATATTCAGCCAGACAGCTACGACGAGGAAGAGAAAGTTTTAGACAACACCGTTGTTTTAGTTGCGTATGCTTTGGACGGGTAATTTGTTTAAATTAATTTCCATATTCCGATGATATTAAAAGAAAGTTTCTGTGCGACATTGGGCGAGGAGGGAGTAGGACGGGTGGAGGCGTGATTGTCTCCCAACATGTTTGCTGCGGAATAATATATGATTTCTTAAGCACCTGGTTTTTAATTATTAAATAAAAGTACAGGAAATTTGTAAAAGTGGACAACATTTTTATTTCAGTTGATAAACTAATGCTTGCCATTTACTTAGAAAGTATTACATTGTACAAATATTGATCACAACTAAGTTTTAAGTGGTCCATACGGAAAGTCCAATTTTCAATCAAATTTTAATTAACCTAGCCTGAAATTGGTTCGTAATTTACTCACTGCGGCTTGAATTACTTGCTCAGTAGGTCAATTATGACGACCGTATTTTTTTAATTACGATTATGACAGCTTTTAAGTGTTGTACAAGTACTAGAATAAGTATCGATCGAAGCAGAAGGAATATAAAAAGCTTGTTCGTAGATCGAAGAATCATTCTTATAAGACCTTCTACGAAGAGATCAAATCTCTGAGCGCGACCAGCAAATTGAATAAAGTCCTCAAACGAAGAAAATCGACAAAGCTAGATCTAATGGTACCTTTGCTGTGTCTAAAGCCGAAACTCTCAGTTTACTGACTGTCATCGGCTCGTTGCATACTGCTTCAACGGTAACTGCGACTGAAGCAATGAAAACAACTCGGTGTTGCTGGTATATTGCATAACGCGTGGGAACGATAGGCCGTTGAATTTGCTGTGACATCTTCTGATGGCTATAAATCAGCAGCCTCTGATGGGGTATGCCCTGTTATGCTGCAAATAAAGTATAAGACAGCTGCTTCCTACCTAGAATTTTCACCGCTAGGCTGGCACTTACCTACACACCTATACCTTAGCGGCTTAGACCTATCGGTCAACATCCTTCTTGCTAAAATGCTAAAAAGCATGGAGAGACTGGGGAAAGTTACACGTGCGTAAAATTGCCCTTCGAATGTATCCTCTTTCGGAGGCAAGAATGCGCTTCGAAACCTAGTTGGGAGAATTGAAAGCGCTCTCGACAGGAAAGAGTACGTGCTGGGCATTCTCGTCGACATTGAAGGAGCTTTTGATAACGCAACTTTCGACAGCATGGCGGAGGTGAAGCACTGGTTTTGTGAAAATTTGTCGGTGATGAAGGCCTCGAACATTGTGTTAAATCTGGCGTAAAAAGGGACTACTCGCAAGGTGGCGTCCTGTCTCCGCTGTTATGGTGGATGGCGGTCGACTCTTTGCTCAATGCCTCTGGAAACTATGCCCAGACCTAAGCATCTGATGTTGCCGCCCCTCTGTCGGCTCAAGTTTTGTAACTGTCTGGCCCTAATGTGGCGCTAAATGTGATCGATGACTGGTGCACAGGTTATGGGCTGGCCGTCTTAAGACTGATGCTGTTCTCTTCACGAGAAGGAGGAAAACTACTGGTATTAATCAGCTGGTGCTGAAAAGCATTCCCATCCCGATAGCCAAGGAAGCTAAGTACCTGGGAGTCATCTTAGATAGCAAGCTTCTTTGGTCAAAGCACGTTGGGTCAAAGCGCTGTCTGCTTTTTGGCAATGCAAAGGCGTCTTTGGCAAAACATGGGGCTTATCGCGGATAAAGGTCCTCTGGATCTACATGGCAATGATAAGACCGATAATCTCCTATGCATCGGTTGTCTGGTGAAACAGGCTAACACGCAGCGGTTTGCCTCTGGCCGGGCACTACTCTATATGCTATGATGAACCTTCCAGCCTCAGAAACCATCAGAAGACAGACGGTAATCTTTTCTCAAACCTAGTTGCCAACAGCACGTTACAAAGGGCAGTGGACCACAGAACTAAGGCAACTCAGGACCAGTACCCGAACTCTATTCAATAGAGCAAAGATCACCAAAAGATCCGAAGACTGCAATAACTACAAATCCAGCTTCAATGAATACAAGAGCAAAACCAGGGCAGCAAAGTCTTAACCCTGGTGGGAGTTCTGCGAATCAATAAAGGATCTCAACGAAACCGCAAGGCTCAGAAAGATCCTATCCAAAGACTCCTGTATCCCACGATTCATCCTTAAACCAAATGGTTCTTGGACAGAATCTAGTCAGGAATCCCTAGAACTATTGACTAAAACCCCTGAAATCACAGTCCCCTTCGGGAAGACGATTCCCACGGTTCACACAACCGAAGAAGTAATAAACAAAATTATTACAATGGATAAAGTATCATGGGCAATAAATTCGTTCAAACCTTTTAAACCCCCGGGGCCGGACGATACCTTGCCAGCGATGCTTCCAAAAGCACAAACCACACTGTACCCCACTTCGTAAGCATTTTTCCAATTGCTTGTGCGCGGGTTACATCCCAACACAGTGGAGAGAGATAAAGGTAGTTTTCATACCTAAGGCAGGTAAACCGATCCATACTGCCGTAAAGGACTTAAGGCCAATTAGTCTCTCGTCGTTTCTACCTATATTAAAAACCTTGGAAAGACTCATTGACCTATACATCATTGAACTTATCAACTCAAACAACTTATGCAACACTCAACACGTCTACCTTAAAGGTAGATCAGGAGAAAGTGCATTGCATAGTGTTGTTCGTGAAATTGAGAGCTCATTGAATATAAAAGAGTTTACAAGGGCAACCTTCCTCGATATAGACGGAGCCTTCAACAACGTAAACGCAGAGCTCATAAAAGGATATAAAAGTCGACAAAAATATTGTAATCTGGATTTGAAATATGTTAAATAACAGAATTATCAATGCAGACATTGAACACAGCTCTATAAGGAAAGTGACAACTAGAGGCACACCACAGGGGGCAGTTCTCTCTCGCCTACTGTGGCTTCTTACAGTTAACAAAATCCTTAAAATCTTCATGGATAAGGGAAAAATAACATAGCATACGACTATATTTCCACCCAAAATGACTTCTCTCTCAGAATACCAATCCTTTTCACCGACGGATCGAAAATGGACACAGGTACTGGGGCCGGGTTCTACACCCTGCACAAACAGGCTCCCTGATTTGTGCAGCGTCTTCCAAGCAGAAATCCTAGCAATAGAGAAAGCAGCCAAACACCTACAAATAACCGATATCCCACCATCGGATATCACCATCTTTGTAGACAGCCAGGCTGCACTGAAGTCAAAAGGATCCTGAACAACGAGATCAAAGGAAATGAAAGAGCGGACGAATTGTCCAGGCAAGGGTCTGAAATGGACATCAGCAAAGCGGACACGTCACTGCAACCACCGATCAGTGCATTATACCGGATCATAAATGACACAATTATAAAAGAAACCAACTCGTCTTGGCTTACAAGAAACACAGCCACACGACAAGATCATCGTGGCCAGAGCTAAATTTTTTTTTTATAATTCGTGCAGATGTTTGTCACACAACCTGGACGGTGAGCAGATGGTTTATGTCGAAGATGTTTGTTCACTACTCTCCGGGGGTGGTTGTCTTAGATAGGATTTGAGAGATTCGACTAAATTTGCGTCGGTTGTAGTTCACAGTAAGTCTTTTGTTTCCATTAACCACCCCTAAGAATCGCAAAAAAAGAAGCCCTTGGCGCTGGACCGAAACTCGATCCGTATGCTCATCATAGTGTTCACAGGACATTGTCCCATCAGAGCAATGCTTCGGAAATGGAACTCGGGATCCAGCGATCTTTGCCGGAGCTGCGGCGATGTGGAAGATCCAACCGAGACGATCCAACATCTGCTTTGCCACTGCCCAGCTTTCCAGAATCGGCGCCTAGCTTAGCTGGGCCAAAGATTCTTCACAGAGATTGCGGACGTAGTAGATGCAGATATATCGGATCTTCTAAAATTCATAAAGATCACGGGGTGGTTTCAGCCACCACGTGTAGGACAGGTTAATTGTATGTGTACTCCACAAATGAAGGGAATCACAATGGGCCCTTTGGCCTCCGAGTGGAAGTGATGCTCAACCATCACACTCCCCTTCTTTAACCTAACCTAACCTTCCAGCCCATGACATATTTTCAGAGGGTGCGTCTTGAAAGCCTCAAGAGTAATGGTTTTTGATCCAAATCGCATTGGAGCTCATATACAACGAGCCGGAAATATCTTACGACCCTTGTCTAATGGATATGCTCTTCGACGCAATGACAACTGCCATCCTATTGCGCTATAATTTCACAGACAAATTTCCATGGCGTCAGGACTGGCTCTGGCCAGATTTTGAACTTGGAAAGGACTGTATTTTCATTTTCATAGATGGCTCCAGGTCTGGGCGGAGGTCCGGCCCTTGGGTTTTCTTTGAACGCGGAAACGTCCTACCGCACTTTTCGTTAAGAAAATATGCGTAAGAGATTTACGCATTCCTAATGGAACTCAAGTGAACTTAAGACTTTTTGAACAAAGTCAGAAGACTAAATTCAAAAAGGCTTGTATGGGTCTAAGGTTACTCTGGGATCCCAGGAAATGAGAACTCCGACGAACTTGCTATATGGGTTAAGAGGAAAGGTCTATCTTTTTCATGGTCAAATCCTACGTCATCGATTTGAGGAGGGAATATCCAGGATGCAGGATGGCTAAGGGCGTACGGCCTGATATCTATAACATTCTTCTTATCCTTAAAATGTATTGATTGCAGATGACTAGCGGACGTCATTACGGGCCATTACCTTTTACTAAGCATCTTTACGTGCTTAGCATCAGTGAGACGTCTAGCTGTGCTGCATGTTGCGAGGAGGATGACACTGCAGAACACTTTCTCTGCGACTGTTCCGCCGTCGTAACGCAGACTTGGAGCCGACGTGGTGTATGCGAAATCTCTTAGCCCTACATCACTGAAGCTCCTCTTCATTTTGCTCCAGAGAACGGAGAAAATACAATAAAATAAGGTGTCTGTCTGGGAGTACAATGAAGCAGAAACAAAAAAAAAAGCTTTGTTTGGATATACATAAGTCTTTCCATGATGAAATGGCAATGCTAACTGAGCATGTTTGACTTGTACAAACGTCACGAATCACACGTAAGCTGTCAAAAAATAGAATACTGAAAAACCAAACATATTAAATCACCTTCCATGTCATTCAACAGTTCCTGAGTGATGCTCACGCTGTCCCAATTTCGGGACTTCACTGCCATATGTTTCATGGTCAAAATATTTGAAAAAATGTTATACTCGTAGCATGAGCCAACCGATATGCCAATATCCTTCACTGCTTCAACGTTTTCATTCGTTGTTGAAAAACGTTGAAAAATCCGTAAATCGTAATTTCGTTGTTTAGCTGAGCCCCAGTTTGCTAAGGGAACTGACGTCTAGGTATGTAGCCGAAATTCATTTCCTTTTAGAAGTTTTTGGGGGCTGTCAGCATGTCAAACATGTATCGGGGGCTATTGATTCGTGAGCCGACCTGTGTTCAAAATATGAGTTGACTAAGTTGTCTTTCTCATTCGAACCGTAGAGGCCATAGTAGACTTTATCACGTCCGAGACCAAAGGCTTGGTTCCATCTCCAACAAAGGGACCTACCTCATCTAGAGTCCGCGTTGGGGGAAGAGTAGGAGCTGGTAGTTAGAGGCTTAATTATCTTTATGTTCATTCGCGTAATCTGCCCCTTTCGCATAGTCAGAGTGCAGTGGCGCGAACAGCCTTTAAATCTGGCAACTTTCCGGTAGAATACTTAGCAATAAGCTCTATTTCATAAGAGCTACAAAGAGATTTATTTCAAATTCCCCTCAGGGAGTTTATTAAATCAACAATACACGTTTGTCGGTCCATCGAAGAACTCCTTTCACATGCTGAAAAGTACCCCAAACTCAGTCTGATCCACTTTCCCATAAAAGTCATCCAAAGTCCTTCATAATATGTTAAGCGTTTTAACCGAATTTCATGACATTTTCGAAACAGCCTGTCTCCTGCCCTTAGGAAACCGACAACCCAATATATCATTGTCATCCTTCCCCCAGGTTATAGAGCACCACCCAAACAGCCACTATCCATCTTCCCCGAATCATTTCCAATTATCAACCAGACAAAGTCCTTCTGTTTAAGTTCATTTGAGTATCTTCCGGATCATCGGGCTTACACTGTGTACAACTCGACTCGACCACCCACAACATGTCTCTTAGTTCAACATCATATAATAATTAAATTCATCCTTTCTTCAGCCAAGCACAAGGAGCATCCTGCTCCCTGCCACTATCGACGCGTGTCAATTAAATGACCTAGTTTTCATTGCATTGTCAACTTTTTTAATTAAATTTCAAAGCTTCTGCTCCTCCTCTCACTTGTCATACTTTGTCTTCGTCTCCTTCTATTTGTTCGTGCTTTGTGTTTCTATGGGAAACTAATGCCGAGACCCGATAGCCCGGTGGATCAAGACGAACTTAGTTACCTAAATACGAAACGATCACGATAAATTTCATCTGAGATTTAGATTTTCCACCTGGAAGTCGAGCGGAAAAGTGTTTAAATAAATGCGAGAATGCCCATGACGCGAGTAAGAAAGTCCTCCTTTAGCTAGCGGCGAGAATAGGAACGGATGCGACGCAAGGACTATTGTTGTCAAGACATTTGTTTCCTCGTTTCTGGTCCTCGTTTTCATTATGGAAAGGGAATTTTGTGAGAGAAAAATTCTTTGTTAAGGAATTCTCTACTTACACGGCATATCCTGTGACTTGAAGTAATGAAATTAAATTTGAAGAACAACCGCGGGCTGTAAGGCGAATCCTTTCAGTAAGTGGGTTTTTCTTCAGATAATTTGTTTTTTCTCTCGCGGAAAAGGACGTAGAAAGTGAAAATAGAACGCGAGGAGTGGGCAGGATGAATGTATAGAAATGTAGGTCGACACCTTTACGGCTTTTAAAGATGTAAAAGTTGTTTAGCGGATGGATTTCTTTTTTGCAGTGTTCCCTAGTCTTGATGGAACGAAAGTGGCGGAATATTTAATCGTGATGTCGAAACAGGTCCAGTTTTTTAAATGAATATATGGAAGCATGTAAGTAAAAGTCCTTCACTTGCTTTGTTATTGAATTTTATACGTTTTCATAGCGATTCATTAAAATCTTCATTGCAATTTCGATTATAATTGCGCCTAAAAATATGCAACGATCTATTAAAAACAAAAACAGGCCAACTGACGTAACCATGTGGCGTCTAGGTAAACACCTTTCCACATTACTGGCTCCCGCTCTACCAACTCTTATCCCACGACCTAACAAGCAATCGGCCAACCCAGTTTCCTGGCGCCTCTTTAGCATATTACGCACTTAACTTGAAATTTCTGTCCAAAAATAGTCATATGACACGACATTCCAGACAGACCCACCAAAGTGACGTTTATTTTTATTTTTACTCCACTCCACCAGACAACGTAAGACCGAAAAAGGTATAAAAAGTAAAATTAAAAAACTCGCGTAATATAGTCACTGACCTCAGCAACTCTCATTAAGCAATGTTCGGTTGGCTAATCCTCCGCAACTCTGATGTCATGGACATAGCCGTCGTATGCCGGTATGTATACCGCCAACGTAAGTGCTGTCATCGAACGTGAAGAGAAAATCCATTCCCAAGCACGCGATTTACTTTTTCGTGTATTTCTTGTTCTTACATCACGCACGTCGTCGTGAATGTCATTATCAATGGAAGTGTGCTTTCCTCATGACAAATTGTTTATAAACCCTTCAGACTTGCGAAAGACTGAAAGACGTAAATGTATGTTTAGTAATAAAGCTCGTATGTATACGGGTGGGAGTTGGCTTGCGAAACAACCCTCATTCGTGCGATTTGGAGTCGTAAAACAAACCAGCACAAATGTAAAGGAGGATGTGGAGCGTGTCACAGGTGATGATATTGATCATAAGGATAACGGTGAGGATGCTTCATATGGGTAAGTGAATTTTTATTTCTTTGTTAAATGTGGAAGTAGGTTTATCCCCAATTACTTAGTCGCAGGAGGCATATGGAATGAGTGTCTTAACTGACCTAGGACTTGACAATGATAGTCTTTGTATTTCGTCTATTCGAGAACGCATTTCCGAGCCAAGTCTTAAGCTGGGGATTAATCTAGAGTTACATTTCCCGAAAGCTTTGTTCCTCTCCGTATTATCACAGATCCAATCTGGAAGGAGCACCCAATGGAATACCCTCATCATAGCAATCGCATAACGATAAGAACGACATTGCTAATGGTATATTCCAAGTACCCAGATTAAGGCATTTTAACTTTAATATTTACGTATAACATGAATATTCGAATAGAATAGATGGAACATGGGCAAATGGACATCTTGAAGGAACGTTAAGAAGTTAAGAATCAGACCGTTCATCAAGCCTGGACGAAGTGTTGGATTGAATATGCCTGCTCTTAGCTGTTGCAACCTACGGTACGAAAGAGTGTCCTGTCAAAAAAATGTGCACTGTTCCTCAAAGCGGATGGCACCTTCATTGCCAACCGTTGGGAATCCTTGGAAACATTACTCGAGGCACCCTTGTTCACTACATTGTCAATTCAGAATTTCATCCACCACTACCGAAATTCCAAAGAGTAGGAGCAATCGATTCCTTTCCTACAAAACCGCGGGCAAAACTGAGTTCTTCCCAGCTTCAACCAGGGGCACATCCCTTAAATTTGGAGGGAAAGCAATCCACACGGACTATATCATCCTATCAGTTTGACGTCAGAAGTTGATGGAAAACTCATCAAACTTTATATCAAGTTCAAACCTTATCAATATGCGAACCACAAAGAACGATGAATGATTTCATTCATGCCTTCAATAAAGTCGCCCACAAACTATTATTCTTCAAATTGCCTGTGTACACCACTTTTACGGTGTTCGTTTTAAAACTGCCTTTTCCCTTTTCTGGCTTCCTCCGGGGTTCCTCAAGGCAGCCACTTAGGTCCACTTCTTTTTATTTTTATCACTAACGATATTGAAATGATCTTTACGTACAACTGACTGTTTTTCAAGACTATTGCTCGTGACACGAACTCAGTCAATCGGGTCTCAACAGTCTTTTTATGTTCTAAAAACTGCTCGAAGCTTAACATTTCAAAGTGCCAATCAATCACTTTCTCACGGAAAGGTATCGAATCCTCGCCGTTTTTATTTTCTCCACAACCAACCCATTTCCAAAGTTCAGATTAAGCGCGGCCTAGGCATATTATATGACCAGGATTTGTATACATATCGGCGATATAACTAAAGGCTATTCGTTGCATGAAACAACGGTTTAAAAAATTATTTTCTTGGTTCGCTACGCCTCTAAAGTGTGGTTTCTTTACCAATATATTCACATTTATAGAATCGAGAGCATCTAACGCCGTTTCGTACGGTTCGTCCTTCAAGGTCTAACCAGGAATAATCCTTCGTCCCTTCTTCCTTATCAAGAACGTATGAAACTAATCAGCGCTGGAAGAACGAAGATATCCGAAATCTTCTTTACTCATCCACTAGTTCATCAACACTAGTCCTCGTAATATACGATATCTTCGCCTCTCATGTCTACCTACCGCCTTTTCTATTGTTTTTTTTTTTCTATAATTCGTGAAGGATCTGTACTCTCTTATTGTGTTTGTGACACAACCTGGACAGGGTGCAGATGGTTTGTGTCGAAGATGTTCGTTCACTACTCTCCGGGGGTGGTTGTCCTAGATAGGATTCGAGAGATTCGACTGAATTTGTCACGTTGGTTGTAGTTCACAGTAACTTTTTCCGTTTTGATGTTATTAAGATGTTATATTGGAAATGCACACACAGAATATGAATTTTAAAGTGGCTGCGAGTGTTATGCCTTCGTCAGCACTTCTTGATCATCTCTCATTCACAACGTATAGGAACTGTTTTTGACTATAGATGGACTTGAACTACAGACCTTCGGCTCAACAGTCGGTGATGATTACCATTGCGACACCACGTACCCTGTGGCTCGTGAATGAACCTCGTATGCTCCATCATTAACAATTTCTCAGTACTTCATGTTTAAAATGCCGTCTTCTCAATCCTCCTCCAATATTCCTACTTATCCTCGATCATAGCTATTAAATTATCTCTTTAACTTAGATTATCGTTTATCTTGTATTAAGCCGAATAAATGGGGGTTTTGGCCCACCAAAATAAAATTAAATTAAATTAAGATAGTATATAAGCCCAGCTAAGAGGATCTTAGTACTCTTCACCGTGAATGGTGTCAATATTGCAACAGTCGAAAAACATCGTCCATCAACAAAAAATTAGGAGAAGTGAACAAGGTCCTGTAAATATGTCGCCAGTAAAACTGGGGATTGAAATCTCAAGTCGTCTTCTGGTTATACACTGAGATAGTTAAACCCTCACTAGTATGGTGGAAAAAGACCGAGGAGAAAAGTCAAACACCTTCAAATCCAAATCGTTTACCCTGGGAAAATGGTGTCCCCCGGAAAAAATTCGAAGTCTTAGATAGTGCCGAGATGACTCGAAGATGGTATCAGATGTTTGTGCTGGGAGTTTTGACCAAAGCAGCAAAGCTTCTACTGTACCCTTGTTAAATCTCGAATCTAGCATCAGTCTCTGCACATACTAACCGACAGCCAAATAACTCTGAAAGTCCTGAGCTTATGAAGCGTAAATTTAAAATCCGTTAAAGACTGCCATGATGCTCTGTATAACCTAGTTCACATTTTAAAACTATTAAAAACCAAGAGAGGCGATATCAAAAGACTTACCAACTACCAGAAACTGCGGTCTGAGATATCACCTTAATACAATGAATCTTTCCCCGAGTCAGAGTACAGCTGCAGGACACATACTACGTACGTTGCCCTCTGCCACTTCAGGAAGAGCATCTACCTCAGCTAAGTTTTTTCCGAATTTTCTTAGCTTTCATTTGTTTTACGTAATTTAATCTTAAGGTCGACAGAAAAAATCGTGTTTCGCCTTTGCTTCATTAGGAGGGTTGAGGACATCATCCCATAGTTGGCTTGCTAAGCAAAATAGATTTTTCTGTTCATAGTGCCCTCTTTCTCTGCTGTAGTATAAGCCTCTTAATTCAAGAAAGGGTAAAAATAGAGTATAAAGTGGTTTGAGCGTTTCCGAGCGGTGTGAAGATGCTAAGTTGACAAGTGACTAAATCATGCCAAAAGTTGCCAAATCTTCTTCTTCTTCTTCTTTTGATGGTGCTACAGTACGGTGTGGACTTGGGCCTCAATCAACAAGCGTCTCCAGCGGGCGCGATCTCCTGCCAGTTTTCTCCAATTTGTGGTTTTCCACTTGTATGCGGCATTTGAGTCGAGGGCGTCCTCTGTTGCGTATCCCAATGGCTCGGATTCAAAAACTGTTCGGGCCGGAGCTGTGTTGTAAATACGCTCTACATGGCCATCTTAAGCGTTGTATCCGTAGACGCTTAACCAGGCACATGCCGCCGTACAGCCCATATATGTAGTTGGTGATTGATGCCTTGATGCCTTCTCCTCCAGATGCCATCAACGTCCACGCTTCTGCACCTCAGAGCAAGACTGGGATGATTAGAGTATTATATAAAGCCAACTTGGTCTTTCGAGAGCGGGTTCTATTACTCAACTGCCTCTTGAGCCCAAAGAAACAGCGATTGGCACGAGTGATTCTGCCTTTGATCTCGGTACTGATGTTGTTTACCCTATTTACTGAGGAGCCGAGGTAGACGAAGTCTTTGACTACCTCGAAGTTCATGCTGCCCATTGTGACCCTCTGTCCGAGAAGTCGAAGTTATGCGTCCTTTCTTGACGACAATATGTATTTCATTTTGCCCTCATTTACCGCTAGATCCATTTAAGTCGCTTCCGCTTCAATGCCAGCAAACACCTCATTGTATTAAGTCAGCGCGTCGCCTTGCCTTAACCCTTTTTTGACATTGAAGGCCTCGGTAAGTTGGATGGAGCAGCGAGAGTACTCCATCATCATCCCACACAATCTGACGAGCTTGGTAGGGATGTCAAAACTAGACATAGCTCGTCTCTATTATATACGTTTTGCTCTTCGAGGTCTCCCCTGGGGCAATCCTTTGATTTTACGTTGGAAGAAAGAAGAGTTGTATCTGACATTCTTTTTATCCATCGTCTCCTTTCAGGTACCATTGACTGCGCGACCCTCTATAACTCTGTCTCTATCAACACTAACCCCCACAACGTACGAAATCCCCGTCTCTTCTATCTACCCACCCCCCGTACTGCCTATGGCTCCAATGAACCTATTTCTCGTATGCTGGGAATTGTTAATTCGAATCCTTACTTCGATTTCAACCTCAGCACTCGATGCCTAAAAATCCGCCTTCTTAACCACCCTCCCCTTCTACCTAGTAAGTGAGATTAGGTTAAGATTAGATTAAGCTAGCTTGAATTAAGCCCAATAAATGGGGGCGTTCACCCCCACGAAAATTAAATTAAATTATTCACGCTGTCAAATGTGGGCTTGAAGTCGACGAATAGGTGCTGAGTGTCGACCTACATCTCTTGTGTCTTTTCCAGGATCTGTCGCAGTGTGAAGATTTGGTCTACTGTAGACTTCCCAAGCCTGAAACCACACTGATATGGACCTACCAGGTTGTTGACGAACGGTTTCAGGCATTCACACAAAACGGCAGAGAAGATTTTGTAGGTGATGTTAAGCAGACTTATCCCTCTACAGTTGGCGCAGTCAAAGGGGTCTCCTTTCTTATGGATGGATGGTAAAGGCTAACTAGGGCCCCGTGGGGGTAACATCTGCCCGACGGATGTTGACTCCACAAAAAGCGAGAAGAGCCACCGCAGACGAACACCTTGCGGCTCTGTTAGTAAATCCTATCCCCACCTCCTCGCGGTGCCATCTGGAGACTCTCTCTGAGAGTTACTAACGGAGAAGGGCGAATGTCGAGTTTCCTGCGCCAGAAAACAGGATCAGTCGGTTGGTCTACGGCTTAGTGAGCCGTACTCGTCAGAAAACGAAATCACTCTGAAACAACAACCAGCCTCGGATAAGGATGGATACACTGTTAACGACCCGGGCCAATGTAAAAAGTCGCCAAATCACAAGTTGGTAAGTCGCTGAAGATGGTGGCGTAGCAATTGATGTCCTTAACTGAAAGGAAGCAATGACTTGGTCTGCTTCCAAAAATAAAGTGAACCTTAAAGGGTTCTTTCAGGTGAGTTCCAAAGCGCAACACGGAGGTTGCTTTATCATAAATAAAACTGACGTTATAGATAGTGGAGGACCAGAGCCGAAGCTTCGCCTATCCTGTTTTTGATTCGTTTATTTCTATAGGTAAAAGGGGCCTTCTGTATATTGCCGACTCCGAATGGCGAATTTCATGAATGATCTGACACGATCTGTCATATATGAACTGATAATCGTAAGTTAATTGTTGTTTTTTTGATCTTTCAAACACATTTGGATACTACAGACTATACAAATGTTTTTGTGCCTTTTGGCTATGGCCCTGAATCTATGTCAAAATCAATTATGTACTTTTCTCTGAGATCTCATTTAGACTAAGTCCGAGATTTGTTTTTAGTCCGGGAAAGTCTTTTGGTCAACCTATGAATGGGCTTAGTGAACAGACTCCACCTTTGAAGAACCATCATTTTGTTGCATGGGTTTTCGTTACTGGTACTTGTAGCCCCTTGTGAAAAATGAGAAGTTAGTAAGTAGTAAATAGTAAGTTAGTAAGGCGACTCTGGCTACTAATAGATTTGTATAGGGGTTAAATACGTAAGCGTTGATATGACCCATCCCTTAGTTGATCACAAGCCGTATCACTGCTTAATTTCTTAGTTCAAAAAAAGATTTAGAGGATGATAAGCATTTATCAGAAAAAGGCAACCATCTGCAAATACATACTGCATGGCACCGTGTATCGCGTATATTTATATGGGGATCGAAGCGGAAACTTGAACACCACCATATCCAAAGCCATTGTAAAAACAGCAATAATTTTTCAATAAGGCGTTCAATTTATTCCAGGTGTAATACACAAATTAGGTTTTCGACTTCCGCGAGCGCGTTTGTAGCGTTGGATTTTTTGGAGTCAGTCCTTGGCAACTGCAAGTTCGATTTTGGTCTTCAGCTCCTCTCTTGCTTCTGGCTTGTTGGAATAAGTCAATTCAACTCAACACCAGACTCGTAAAAAGAAATCTGACGGCGTTAAATAGCATGAGTGAGATGAGACTTGAACTAGCTTTAGCTGTCAAGTTCATCAAATCGCGGCCAAAAATAGTCTACCAACATGGCATCATAGCGAACTTTATTGACCGACTTAATTTTCGATAAAATACGGTCCAATCACACCGCCCGCATGAAATCCATACTAGACAGTCACTTTGGATGCAGTCGTTTCAGAGCAGTCATTAAGCCAAAAATAAGTTTCATTTAGTTTACTTTTTATATTTAAATTTAGAATATTCCTCAAAGCTCAATCGGTGAAGTTTTGGGTTTCAAAGGATCATGAGGTTTCTGACTACGATCAGATCACTGACAGTTTCCCAAATTCTGTGAACGGCGTGGATTCGTCTGATTTGATAAAAGTTGGGCTATCTTGTGGTTTTTTTTTTTTATTCATGGGTTATTTAGCCCGCTCGAAATCTTGGCAGAAAGTCAGTATCATACCTCCGCGAAACGAAATGAGTCGCTTTACGCTTGAACAACGTTGGGAAATATTGAAAACTTATTTCCCAAGTGAGTGCTGTGTAGCCCAAACAATGCGTTTTTTAAAAAGAAGTTCTGGCTGAAATGAAGCATCTACCACGACTGCTGTACGCAAGTTTGTACAAAAGGTTCGTGAGGCTGGTATGCTAGTGGACAACCCTCATGGACCCCGTTGTTGTACGGCGCGCACGGTGGCTGCTGTGGCCGAGAGTGTGAGATCAATTGACTCAGCAATTGAAGGCGCGCAACCATCTGCTTCGTTATCGCTTCGCAGTTTGGGACTTAGAGCAGCTTGAATTGGACAACGATTTTAGACGGAAAATCATCTTTTCTGACAAGACGCATTTTCATCTCGGCGGCTACGTTAACAAACAAAATTGCCTCATCTGGTACTCGGTAAACCCGCACTATATTGTCGACAAACCAATACATCCACAGAGAGTGAGAGTTTGGTGCGGATTGTGGAGTGGTGGCATCATTGAAACATTTTTCTTCGAAAATGTGACTGGAAACAACGTTTCAGTCTACGGTGGGCGTTACAGAGTCATGTTAACCAACTTTTTCTTACTGAAATTGAAGACATGGATTTGGGCAACCTCTGGTTCATGCAGGATTACGCGCCATGCCACACAGCCCATGCCACAATGGAACTGTTGCGCACCAAATTCCCAAATCGTGTTATCAGCCGTCTTGGCAATGTCGATTGGCCGCCTCGGAGCTGCGATTTGACCCCTTTGGATTTTTTTTCTGGAAAACCGTGAAGGACTGATGTTATGCCAACAATTCGGAAACGATTCAAGCATTTGAGGCCAATATTATCCAAGCAATCCGTGACTTAAAGCCCGAAACCGTCTTGGAAAATTAGGGTGACAGAATACGCTACTGCGAAGCAAGCCGAGACAACCACTTGAACGATGTTGTATTTCATAATTAATGGAAACGTTTGTTCTTGCTAATAAAGTCATTATACATGGAAAAAATTTAATTTTGTTCATTTTATTGCATTTCTAAAAAGATTCTTGTATGTGGCCCATCTTTTTATTTAAGGTTGCGATATTATCAATATAGGCACTATATCTAACTTGTTCATAATGAATATGTTGACTCGAAGTTAATCACTTTAGAACTCATAGCCTGTCTGTTGGAAGAATTATTATGACCAACATTTGGTGTCACCACTCCTAGGGTTGCTTCTGCCGACTCTCGATAATAAATTTAATTGATTTCCACACGTTTCTCGTTCGTGTACTTCACCATCATAAAAATGTAAGCCTCGACTGATCGTTTTACATTGACGAACCATAAAAAGTAATTTAAAAATGCGTTTGTATTCAAATATAAAATTGTTATGTCCCTATTGAAAAACCCCATCAAAATAGATGGGCCCAATAAAGCTTCCTGAAAATGACTTTTCTTCGGCTCAAAATTATATGGCTCGTTACATATTAACGATGTCCAAGTTTACCATGTGACTTTTCTGATCTGACATTTCTTATCGTTGGCGCCATCTTTTGGAAAGATGAGTGCGCCAGTTTGCTGATATGATATTACCGCGGAGATCAACTTAGCATAGAGAAGCGTCTGTAATCTTTGCTTTCGCCTGAGGCAGACCGACACATGGAATAGTCTAAAAATGTTTAAGAAGCCTTTTCATAGGACACTGATCAAAGTGGGCTTGGTGCCGTATTTACGCAATGGGCAGGTACCATAGAAACATACGCGTCATAAAAAGTAAACGCACTAGCGGGTCTGTAAAAAATATATGCCTCAGTATTTGTGTATATCTATCTAACAAAATGTGAAGAGCGTGCTTATCTCCCCATCCCGTCAAGCTAGCACAAATTCTTTATTTTCATTTCCCGCGCCACAATCAAGCCTCAAAAAGCAAAATTTTCCGGCAAAAGGACCACATCTGTCACTGCCGCGCACCTCAACCCTTACTCACATAAAGGACCTTCTTCCACAGAGGCAAATAAATAAAAGTAAGCAAACCGACAAAAAGGATCTAATCGCCTTTAGGGCGAATAATTTCAAATTTACATTTCTTTTGTTTCCAGCTTCCATTCACCGTCAGATTCGCGTACACCACACGGAGTGAAGGAAAAAATTAATTTCATGGCAATCTCCGCTTCTCCATTCGCTATATGAATACTGCTATCTGGGACAAATCTAACCACAAAAATAAAAAACCACTTCTTTCCCGGCTCTTCTCTTACTGCTACGAGTATTTCGTTTCCTTTGCTTCTTAGTTTGGTTTGTTTTTTTGTTTCCCTTAATTTTATCGTTTGTTGTGCTTTTTTAATTTGTTGCAAAAATCGCATCATGGCGGAGATGCTAGGAAAAATGTTCTTTTTTCGAAAAAGGATCCAACGACCTGTGAGCGCCAGCAGCGGAAACTCCGGATATGAAATAGAAAGTGCACTTTACTTCCAACATTCATTTCCTGTGCACGGGGGGCCATATATCCCCATCCCTACAGTAAATTAGAACCTAAATAGAATCGTGAGCACATACATAGGGTAGGAGTCTAGCATGCCTTAACCATTGATGAAGGCAGCACATGCAAATGCATTACCTATTGACATCATTCCAGTATTTAATAGTCACATTAACCTTGAATGGACGACAGCTCTACGACCCACACGAGTATTGACATGGTGATATTCTGCCCCCAACAATTTCCTTGCCAAAATCGATATCCTGGACTGTGTCCACCTGCCCACTGTTACATGTGTCATATAAGCTGCTTTGGACTTGGGTATTACACCAAAACCCAAATTTGGATCCATCTAGACGAGGACGATTCTAGAACACTCGAAATCAATAAAAGTCTGATAAGGTCGCACCGTCGACAAGGCCGACTTGCGATGCCACTCGTTCGAAACAATTTTGGACGAGATCCAAGCAGACATACCAAACTACATTACGCATACCGAATGCCACTGGCCACGACACGGAGAGGTCAACATTTAAATACTCAATTAAACATGTAGCAATAGTGCGCCCACGTCCAAAACCACAGAGTTGTCCAAAATACCATTGTGACTTTGGGATTAACCATGGCAGACCCATAATCCAATGGTGTCCTGTCAGAATTAAATAATTATTTCAACTTTCCGGATTTCACAGTGTCTCGAGTTGGGTATGCATTTGCAATGCAAGGCCGACGACAACAGCCCGATGCGTGGTGTTTCTGCATGCAGAACTGCTTTAATTATGAATCTATGGAATAACCAAATGAAAACAAATCCACACATTTCGCCTTTATCGCTTGCTAGTTTATTATCTATTCATGGATCTCTCATACGCAATGCATTCCGTGCCTGCTGCATGCAGTACTCGCATAGCGGTTTAATAAAAAAATGAAAAAGCATTTCAGTTTTGAAATTCCCAATTTGCCGGCGGTGATGGTGATGGTATCTCCGGAGCATACAAGCGCACACGGGCTATGTTGCCTTTTTCGAGGATTTCCAGATACTTTTTTTTCCATTATTTGCCTTTGCTTGAGATACACGAAACCGCATTCTGTGTTATGCTACTGTCGGATAAATTGATACTGCAGAAAATGCGCATAAATTAATTTTCAACATGCACTGGCGTCATGGAGCGGGGAGCTCTTTGTGTTTGTAATTTCTCAAACTGATTGTTCCTCTTCTGTTTTTTTGGTCGAATTGAAAATAAACTGAAATTAATCAATTTAATCGGAATTCACATTTCGTTTACCTTTTTGGTGTTTTTTTAACTTTCATCCTGTTGATGGTTCTTTTTTAATCACAGTGATAAAGAGCTTATTATTTTAAATGTTTTATAGCAGAATTCAATTGAGGGATGGACCAACAAATGCTCTATATTCAAGGGATATGCAAAGAAGTTAAGCATAGCAGGTGTGAGCGTAACGTCTTATAGACTCTTAAACGCGTTTTAATCAAGTCTTTTTCAGAGGTTTGAGCTGATCATTGGCGGTGGATTATGTTCAGTTTAGTTTGCAATTTTCCACTTATGTGACCGGAAAATCGAAAATAAAAAACTATCAGATGCTAAAATATCTGAAAATACCCATAGAAGTGAAAGGGAGCTTCAACCGCCTCAGAGTTACTCAACAGACGAAGATGAGTTACTCCGAGAAACTGATTGGGCAACTAAAAAATTAGTTAGAGCGAGTAAGAAGAGAAAAGCTAAAAACTCTCCAGAAACTGTTTCCCCAACCACTTCCCAAACCAATTCCCAAACTTCAAAAAAAGCACCTAGTAAACTCAAAAACTTATTTTCTGAAAATAAACTATTCGAGGAAACAAACAAATTACCTCCACCACCACCAATAATGCTAGATAATATTGCAGATTATGATTCATTCTGCAAAGAAGCCTAAAACAATTATATCAGAAAATCAATTTAACACCAAACTAGTGAATAAAAACACCTTAAAGATTAATGTTACGGATGTCGATGCATATAAGGTCCTAACAAGAACATTAAATGAAAAGAAACTGAGTTGGTACTCCTATGAAAACAAGCAATTAAGACCAATAAGAGTTATGGCTAAAAATCTACATCACTCATGTAAACCGCAAAGTATAATAGATGATTTAAAAAGTCACGGTTTCCATATAGTTGATGCAGTAAATAAACTGAAATGGAAAAGTAAGGAGCCGCTAGACATGTTCATGCTCACATTCAGCCCTGAAGAAAATATAAACAAAATTTACGAAATCAGTAGTATCATGCAATCGTATGGGCATACTCAGAAATACTGTGGTAAAGATCCGAGATGTGTTAAATGCACAGGAAATCACCATACTAAAGACTGTAACAAACCACCCAATGAACCACCAAAATGCATACACTGTGAGCAGGCACATCCAGCCAGCTATAGGGGATGCATAGTAGCTAAGGAGATACAAAAGATAAGAGCAAAGAACACAAAAAAAACAGTTGAAAAGAGTATCCCTACGGACGATACCGAACATCAAAAAAATCAAGCTAACTCAGATGCTACAGCAACCAATACTCAAAAGAAAAATAATAGAACATCATATGCCGAAGTTGCTCGATCCTTGAGTACTACTACCACTCCTACAGAGAGACATGACGATTTGAAACAAACCTTAGAGAGCATCTTGTCGAAAATAACTAATGTAGAGAGATCCGTTTCCAACCTCGATACAAGAGTAAGTCAAATTGAGAGCAGCGCCAAAGGAGTTGCCCTAAAATCTAAGTAACCTAATGAATAAATCCCTAAAAATAATGTCATGGAATGCAAATGGATTATTAAAACACCAAAAAGAGTTACAGATAATCCTAGATATAAATCAAATAGATGTTTGCCTTGTTTCAGAAACTCACTTCACTAAAGAATCATTTATTAAATTCAGAGGTTACAAAGTCTATCATACCATTCACCCGGATAATTCTGCTAGGGCGGGAAGCGCTGTTATTGTAAAAGAAAATATAAAGCATTACGAGGAGCTAAAAATTCAAACAAACAAAATACAATTATCAGCTGTAGTTATAAAGGCAACAAATTACCCCATAGTTGTTGCTAGTATTTACTGTCCTCCAAAATATTCAATCCAAAAAAACGTATATACTCAACTTTTTGACCAATTGGGACAAAAGTTTATTATCGGAGGTGACTTCAATGCGAAAAACACGCATTGGGGATCAAGACTAACGACAACTAAGGGAAGAGAGCTCCTAAACGCAATTAATGACAACAGGTGCGATGTCTTATCTACTGGAAAGCCGACTTACTGGCCTACCGATCCAGAAAAAATCCCAGATCTCATTGACTTCTTCATAGTGAAAAACATCTCGAGTAACCTTCTGAGAATTGATGAAAGTCACGACCTAAGCTCAGACCACTCACCTATTATTCTCACTATGAGTTCGAACTTTCCACACAACGAAAGTAATCCAGCTCTTACTAATAAGCGAACAGACTGGGTAAGCTTCAAATCAAGTCTTGAAGAGAAGATAGAAACACTTACACCAATACTATCTAAAGACCAACTTGATTCAGAGGTTGAAAAATTTATCAAAGACATTCAAGTCTCAGCCTGGGAAAACACTCCTAGTACCAAAAAAAGATTAAAGGGCAATTACTACCCCCAACAAATTAGAGAGTTAATTGCCGAAAAGCGGAGAGCGAGGAAGAAATGGCACCAATCCAGAGCTCCTTGGGATAAAAAACGGTTCAATAATTTAGCACAAAGAGTTAGACGAGCAATTAAGGATCTTA
Organism: Merodon equestris; assembly: GCA_958301585.1. NCBI lineage: Eukaryota > Metazoa > Arthropoda > Insecta > Diptera > Syrphidae > Merodon > Merodon equestris. The sequence continues at coordinate 115,203,622 of OY284416.1, forward strand.
AAGATTCTGAAATTAATTCCTTCCTCCTAAATCTCAACAACAACAAAAATACGGAGTACTCCCTCTGGAAAGCTACTAGAAAGTTAAAAAGACCAATCACTCACCTTCCACCATTAAAAAGAAAGGATGGAAGGTGGGCTAAAAGCGACAAGCAAAAAGCTGAAAGATTTGCAGAGTACCTAGAGGAAATTTTTCAACCAAACCCAGCGGAGAGTGATCTGCCCACTCGAGAATTATTACTAGAAGAAAATGAGGATATATCCAGCACGTCGCCTTCAGAGGTGAAAGAGTACATAAAAGCCTTAAAAATGAAAAAAGCGCCAGGATTTGAACTGATAACGGGTCAAATCCTGAAGCAGCTCCCAAGAAAAGCACTCTTAAAACTAACGTGCATTATCAACACCGCATTCAAACTGAAATACGTTCCTCAGTTATGGAAAGTAGCTGAAGTTATCATGATAGCCAAACCCGGAAAACCACCGCAGGAAGCTTCGTCATACAGGCCAATATCCCTGCTACCAATCATGTCCAAACTATTCGAAAGGCTACTATTAAAAAGACTGCTACCTATTATAGAAAGAAAACATACAATTCCTGATCATCAGTTTGGCTTTCGAGTGAAACATTCAACCATTCAACAAGTACACCGACTAACAAATACTATTGAAAAAGCACTTGAAGAAAAAAAAGTTTGTTCTACAGTCTTTCTTGATGTAGCACAAGCATTTGATAAAGTTTGGCATGAGGGCTTGATCTACAAACTAAAACAGATACTACCTAATGCATATGCTAAAATCCTTAGGTCTTATATTTCGGACAGATACTTTCGCATAAAAGAAAAAGACACATATTCAGAACTTAAAGAAATCAAAGCGGGTGTACCCCAAGGAAGTATTCTTGGGCCACTACTCTATCTTTTGTACACTCATGATATTCCAACCCTAGAATGTAACATGATGGCAACATTCGCTGATGACACGGCTTTACTGGCAGTTGCGGAAAGTAATGAGGACTCAACTCATAAACTTCAAGAGGCGATGCTGCACATTCAGAATTGGACAAAAAAATGGAGAATACGATTAAACGAAGCTAAATCTGTACATGTTGATTTTACAAACAGAAAAATAAAGTACTTGCCAGTATTCATTAACAACCAAGTCATACCGTACGCAAATCATGCAAAGTATCTTGGTATGACCCTGGATGCAAAACTCCGTTGGAAAGCTCATGTCAAGAAAAAACGAGAGGAGATGGGTATTCGTTATAAAAAGATGTACTGGATTATAGGTTGACAATCTTGCCTATCAACATACAACAAAGTTCTACTCTACAAACAAGTCATAAAGCCCATATGGACCTATGGTATTCAGCTTTGGGGTTGTACCAAAAAAAGTAACATCCAAACAATACAACGATTCCAAAACAAGGTGCTGAGAAATATTGTAAACGCACCTTACTACATCAGGAACGCCGATCTTCACCGAGACCTCGACGTGGAATTCGTACAGGATGAAATACACAAATTCGCTAAGAAGCATCAGGACCGACTTCATCACCACACGAATCCTGAAACCGCCCCGCTCTTGGACCAAACAAATCTTCTTAGGCGACTAAAGAGAACTAAACCTTTTGAGCTTGTACAGCTTATATAATGTATTATAGTATATATGTAATTATGTAATGTAAACCAGTATATATGTTTAATGCTGTGATATTAAACTTTTAATGTTATTTTTTTTTTAAATCTAAGATAAAACAAAATTGCTTATTAGTCTTAAGACTAGATTGCAATAAACAAAAAAAAAAAAAAATGTGACCGGAAAACCTAGGCTTAATTTACAAAACTGTAGAAATATGAAGGACTCCATCTCAGAAACATTCATAGACATCGTGACTGCCATGCGATCTACTATTAAAGATCGAACGATTGGACTTCATCTACATATTTACGAGTTATAGTAAGAATTGTTATAAAAAAAAGTCCACTAGTGAGCCTGCGACGGAGACCGTATCGGGCCAATAGTGTGCAAACCGTCAACGACGCGAGACCAATCAATTAGAATAAAGTGCATAACAAAATCGATTGGTCGTTTTTTTGTTTTCACTAGTTGCAGCCTCAGCACTAACATTAACATCGACATCAGTATCAGTTTCAACCTCTGCTTTAGCTTCAACTTCAATATCAGTCCAATACGCAGAATCAGCTTCAGCATAAGCCTCAGATGCAGTTCTGTCCTAAGATTCAAGCCCAGCTTTTGTTAGTAACCACAACCAAGGTTTTACCCTGAACCTCAGCAACAGTTTTAATAGCTTCCTCAATAACTTCATCCTAGCCATAACAATCAACTTTGTCCTTAATATAGGCATCGGCATCAGCTGCAGCCTCGACTTCTGCCTTAGCAGCATGAGCTTCAACCTCATTTTCATCTTCTGTTTCAGTTTCAGAATTCAGTATTAACATAAATTTCAGTATCAAGAGCAGCATCTGAATTACCACCAGCTTCTGCGTCGACATCAGTATCAGCATCAACATCTGTTTTAGCTTCGTCTTAAGTTTCAATCCTAGACGCAGCATCACTTTCAGTATCAAAGTTGGCATCAACTTCAGTTGCAGTTCTATCCCAGGGTTCAGGTTCAGCCAGTGTTAGAATCAGCATCAAACTCAACATAAGTTTTAACCTCAGTCTCATCACCAACAACAGCTTTAGCACCAACACCTTCATCATAGCCATAAGTAAAGGGTGGACCAAATACAAGTTTCTTTTTAAAAATTCAATAAAATGAACAAAATAATTTTTTTTCCATTTAGTAAGACTTTGTTAGTGAGAACCAACATTCCCATTAATTATGAAATACAACGCCGTTCAAGTGGCTGTCTCGGCTGGCTTCACAATAACGCATGCTGTCACCCCACTTTTCCAAGATCTTGTTGATGGTTTCGGCTTTAGCTCACGGATTTCTTGGATGATATTGGCCTCAAGTGCCTGAATCGCTGCCGAATTGTTGGCATAACATCGATCCTTCACGGTTCCCCACAGAAAAAATTCCAAAGGGGTCAAATCACAGCTCCGAGGCGGCCAATTGACATCGCCAAGACGGCTGACAGCACGATTTGCGAAACTCTGTAACGCCCACCGTTGACCGAAACGTTGTTCCCAGTCTCATTTTCGAAGAAAAATGGTGAAATGATGCCACTAGTCCACAATCCGCACCAAACTGCCACTCTTCTCGACAATTGCGTGCGGGTTTTCCGAGCCGCATCTGGCAATTTCGTTTGTTAATGTAGCCGCCGTTAATGTTTTCGCCCAAATTCGTTGTCCAATTCAAGCTGCTCTGAGCCCCCAAACTACGAAGCAATAACGAAGCGGATGGTCACGCGCCTTAAATTGCTGAGTCAACTGAACCCTGTAAACGAATAATCCGAGATCTGTGGGCAGAATTCTCCCAGGCTAGTGCGTGAAATGTTGAGTTGTTGAGATCCATGGCGAGTTGGTGTTGTAAGCTGAGTCTCATAGTCTCGGCCACAGCATCCACATTCTCATCCCTGCGCATCGTACGACGACGGACGGGGGCCATGAGTGTTGTCCACTAGCATACCAGTCTCACGAACTTTTTGCACAAACTTGCGTACAGCAGTCGCGATGGGTGCTTCATTTCGGCCAAAACTTCTTTTTAAAAAACGCACTGTTTGGGCTACACAGCACACATTTTGGAAATAAGTCTTCAATGTTTCCCAACGTTGTTCAAGCGTAGAGCATTCCGCGAAGGTATGATACTGACTTTCTGTCAAGATTTCGATTTCGACATCAACATCAGCATTAGCACCTGCCTCAGCACATGCATCTGCTTTGTAATCTGAACAAAAATCTGCTTCGGCAACAGTTTCAACGACTGTTACAACATCAGCTCTAGCCTCAGCATCAGTACTAGTATCACCAACAGTATTGTCACTAACATTATCGTTCGCATATCCTTTAGCATCTGAATTAGTATCGCACTCGTGTGCATTAGCATTTGTATCAGTCCCCGCATCAGCATCTGCTTCCACATCTGCATCAGCACCTGCAACAGCATCAGCATCATCGTCAACATCATCGTCAGAATCAGCATCATAATCTGCATCAGCATCTCCATCAGCATCCGCATATTGATTAACGTCTGAAGCATCTACACCAGCATATGCATCAGCTTTAGAATAAACTTCAACATACATAAGTTTCAGCCCCAGCCTCATCACCAACAACAGCTGTAGCATTTGTCTCGCCTCAAAGAGCAGCCTTAGCCCAGGCATAAGCGCTAGTATCAGCGTCGCTCAGTAATCCGCTGCAGCCTTAGTCCCAGTCTCATTTTAAACCTCAGCCTCAGCCCAATCCTCAGCTACAGCCTCATCTTTAGTTTCAGCCTCAACACCAGCCTTAGCCTCAGCATCAGAGTAAACATTACTTTCATTTTCGGTTCTGATCTCAGCATTAACATTAATATCAGTTGAAGCATTTACTTCAGCACCAGCACCCTCACTTGCATCAGCACTCTCACGTGCATTAGCACCTGCATCTGCGCCCTCACCTGCACCAGCACCCTAACATGCATCAGTATCAATCTACATAAACATTTGCATCAACAATTGCTTCAGCATCAGCCTTAGCCTAGAATACACCATCACCTCAGCATCTCATCAGCCAAACATCGGTATCGGGCTCAGCCTCTGACTATTAGCATTACATCCCGCATCAACATTCATTTCATTTCAATCACTTCAATCATTAGCCTTAGTATCTACATGAGCATTAGCATCAGCCTTAGTATCAGAACAGCCCGACCTAGCTAACCATGATTTGCTCGACCGATCAAGATTGCTATAACTTGATTGACCGTTTTCGACCATTGCCCTTCAAACAATGACTAACGCACGCTCGTTCCTACATAAAAAAAAAAAACGTTTGTGTTGACGGTTGTTCCCAAAGTAATCCATGGTGGATTGTCATCAACCGAATACATCCAAATCATATTTTTGAGTCACGCATCTAGGACTGTTCCCACATCAATGGATCATTGACTTTGTTGACTTCCTCAAGCAACTTCGCTCTAACCCAATTTCGCCTTAAAAACATCCATTGACTGTCAAGCGTTCACGACCTACCACTAGTTACTAAATGCATTTAGCAGTTTCTGCACTCCATCCAAACTCAATCTCAAGTGAATTGCGATTTCGCAGGAAAAAACTTCCCAAACTTTACCAATAACTTTGCTACCAAAAAAAAAACCATTCAAAATCACTTCAAAACAGGCGAGTGTTAGAGAAAAGGAAAACTCCCCCACAAACACCTTTTTGACATCAAACTGAAAATGCATCGTTGGCGTCCTCAACAAAACAAAGGCACCTCATCCACTTCCCAAAGGATCTATCCCAAAGGGAGACCAGGAACGTGAGAGAAAAAAACTGGAACAAACCACTCCACACACAAACAGGATGCCTGTTAACTGCATTGTGTTTAGCTGCAAAAAGCAAAATTCCCTCGCACACACGTCTCACTCCGGACGAGAAGTGGAAAAACATTTGCGCTGCTCGGAATAAACAGGAAATGCACACCGAATGCAGGGAGTAGTCAAGTGAAAATCGGTTCAGCACCAGAGAGAGTGTGAGGAGAAGGGAAACAAAAACTTTTTTTTTCATTATTTCCCACCCACGACGGATAGATGCAGTTATATACCACCCCAGGGATCGCTACCATGTCCGGGGTTCCATGCTGACGGAAGGAAGACACAAACATGTGCTCGGTTCTATGCCAATCGGGGATATTAACTGATACAAGCACACAACCACCGCGTGTTGACATCGGCTCGTAGGACGTCGAACGGAATGAAGCAGAACGAACGAATACGGTTCAGTCCGACTGGCCTAAGCCAATTAGAGGCCAAAAAATCACGCCGTCTAAAGCCGTTGTCCATTGGCCTGGTCATCGTCGGCATTTTGCACCGTGTGAGGCAATTAACTGCTCAGCTTGGATGAGCTAAGTGCCCCTTAGTGAACTCTGTTTACAAGGGCGCCGATGGGAGGAAAAGCGGACTTTGATTTGAAATTTAAATATTTTGAATAGAACTAGGTGAACTTACTGAGTAGAATGGTGAGATGTGTGGATGCCCGGGTATCTGGAACGAAAATAAACACGTGTGGTTGTAATTATTTATCTGTAAGTCGGGCGGTTATGAAAATAAATCAAAGAAGCGAATTGTTATCGATCGTAATGGACTGCGATGTGGCCTTTGCCATGATACTCTTCTAGCGAGTGTGTTTACAAGGAATTATACAATGTAAAGGAGAAGCTTAGAAAATGGCCTCAGAGTAGTTGGATAGAATAGGCAATCATATGAGTCACCGACCTAGAAATCATGGTGGAGCGAGTAAAGATTTTTTTTCTGCACTCGATTTATAATTCACAGTAATTTCTACATTTCAGTGTTGCCTGCACATAAAGATAGTGGGTTGCGGGTAAAAATAATTTCACTTTTGTGAGTGCTATGCCTTCATCTGTCAAAATGCGATACTGCGGAAGCTCCAATCCAAGAGAGTGCCTATACAGAGCTCTGTTCAAAGACCAATCTAATGAACGAGGGTTGTTTCGCATGTCGGTCTTCACTGCCAATCGAAGGGAAATTCTGGAGGCCTTACTTGAGGTATACTTCCCAAGTTCTTCCACCCTACACAGCCAGTTCATTGGTGCATCAATCAACATCACCAATGCCCCAGTTATAACACCAAAATTGTACTAAGGGATTTTAACGCAAAACTGGACAAAGACTACATATTTGAGTCGATCATAGGAAAACATACATAAGCTACATGACACCACATCCGAGAACGGACTCAGACTAATTGACTTCCTAGCAGGGCATAACGATTCCCACATCACAACATCCATATGGGAACCTGGCGGTCACCAGATCAGTCGACCAACAGATTGATCATGTTGCTATCGAAGCCAGATGCACAAACGTTCCGAGCAGCAAACATCGACCTTGTTGTAGTCAAGGTACGAATGAGGTTATCAAGGATGCTGCGCAGTCGAGCAAGAAAGCAAGAGTTTGACGTCGGAAAGCTAAAATCGCGGAGACCGCTGGGATCTTCGCCAATCGAGTTCCCTCAACCTCTCGCAAAGTCCGATGAAACCGGCACAATCTACAGAACAACAAGTTGAGCATTGCCAGTGTGCCATCACAGACTCTGCCTCTGATGTGCTGGGTCTCAACCCCCGCCACTAGCTCTCGTAAGCTCTGCGAGCAGAAAAAGAGAGGGGAACACACGCTTTTAAGAAAAAAAAAAAGGGAGCACGAGATGGAGAGAAACTACCACAGGAATGACGCTCGCAAGATCTACGAAAAGGTAAAACGAGCATGTCAGGACTATAAAGCCGGAGCAGAAGCCTCTACGAATGAAGACGGACAACTAGTAGCAGAGTCACAGTCGATGCTGAGAATATGGAAAACCTTCCACCTGATCTAGATGAAATTAAGCTTGTTATTTCGAAGCTTAAAACAAACATAACCGCGGCCTGACTGCTGAGCCATTTAAAGCGGCTGGTAAGGCGAATGCATTAGGTCTTTTGTAAAATATGGTCGGAGGAAAGCATGCCCAACGAATGGAATATCAGCATCGTTTGCCCGGTCCATAAGAAAGGAAATCCCTATAACTGCGCCAACGATAGAGGAATAAGTCTCCTTAATATCGTGTACAAAATCTTCTCTGCCGTACTGTATGAACGCCGGAAAGTCTTTGTGGATAATCTGATAGATCAGTGTTGCTTCAGGCAAGAAAAATTCAGATCATGCAGATCTTGGAAAAGACCCAAGAATTCCAAATCGACACACACCATCTTTATAATGATTTTAAGGCCGCATATGACAGTGTGCATAAGGATGAGCTATACCGAGCCATGTCTAGTATTAACATCCCTGCCAAACTCATCAGATTGTGCAGGATGGCAATGGAAGTTCTCGCTGCTTCATTAAGGTCGGCGGTGAATTAACCGAGACCTTCGATGTGAAAAAAGGATTTAAGCAAGGTGACGCACTGCCATGTAACTTTTTCAACATCGTGCTTGAAAAGTTTATACGAGACTTACTGACCAATACAAGGGGTACGATCTAATTCAAGTCTGCGCAATTGCTTGGGTATGCGGATGACATTGACGTAGTGGGGCGAGCATAGCGAGACGTCAATGAAGTATTCATAAGCATTGAAGCAGAAACAGCTAAAATGAGTCTTTCGGTGAAGGAGGGTAGAATCAAATATATGATGTCATCGAAAAAAGACGCACAACACCGATGTCTTGGCCAGAAAGTCACAATTGCTTCGAAAGTCACTTCGCCTACCTTAGCTCACTAGTGACCAGCGACAACAACACCAGCGCTGAGATCAAACTCAGAATTATTCTTGCCAACCGCTGCTTATTTGGGTTCAAGAGTTTAGAAGTAGAGCCCTCTTTCGAAGAACCAAGGTAGCACTATATAAATCACTGATCAACCCGGTCCTCCGGTACGGCGCAGAGGGCTGGACCTTAACGAAAACGGATAAGAATGCCCTTGATCGCGAGAAAAATTGTGCGTTTAATATTATATAAACGGAGAGTGGAGAAGAACTAACGACGAATGTACGGACTTTATAGCGACATGGGGCTAGCACGACATCGCCAGATCAAACGTCTAAGATGGCTAGGACATATATAGCGAATGGACAACGCAACTCCGGCCCAAAGAGCCTACGAATCCAACTTGAGGGACGACGCAGCAGAGGATGACCGAATCTAAGGTGGCGCACACAAGTGGAAGGGGACCTCAACCGGCATTGGAAACAACTGGAAAAATATCTTGACAGCTGGGGACGCTTGTTGGTTGAGGCCCAGGTCCACACCGGACTGTAGCGCCATCTAAGAAGAAGAAGAGCAACAGTCCGTTGGAAAGGCTCTAAGGTATTGATGTAATAATGTGAGCAATCGGCTCATTAAATATAGCCCAATAAAAGATGAGATTTTCTTAAAGCTTCTTCTAAAAAGTCATGATCTTCATCATTCTGCCTCTGACGACTTACATAGTTTATATTCAGCTTCGACATGGGGTACATCACTTATATTTGGAGGAATGTTAACCTGGTTTTCTCTCCAAAGATTGAGCTAAAAATCGCTTTCTGTTTATTCGGGAATCATTTCTTCTGCCGTCGATTGAAAAATTTCTCGAACTTTATATCAAAGATGCACCTGAAAAGGGCCTGCACCATGTAAAGTAGTCAAGGACGTTATGGTCTTTATAATCGACTGAGCAAGCAATTCAAGTTATAGTGACCAAATTTCGCAACGATTCCACGGTATTGAACATCAAGCCGTATGCACAGAGTGCAGAGGAAAATATTGCTTCTGTACAGCCAGTGTTAGTAGTTTCCGTGCAGGGACGGGTTAAGAATATCCCTGCAGCGATACCTCTCGCTTGTCGTAAAAGGCGACTAAAACAAAGGTAAACAAAACTCACATCTAGGCAATTTAGAAAACACCAAGGTGGACCTAGGGACACATATATGTTACCACCATTAAACTGCCCCACAAGTGTGCATGCAAATCAGTGGGTTGACACGACTGGAGACCACCGGTGTTGTAAGAGTAAGATCAAACCAAAAAAATCTGGAGCATGCCCGTGTCACAAAAAAAAAAAAAAAAAAAAAAAAAAAAAAAAAAAAAAAGGAAAGGCCGAAAAATAATTGGTGCAAACAAATGCAAAAACACCAGCATTTGATTGGCCTCAGCGATGAAGTAATCCCAAACCGGGAAGCCTGCCGCTACTTTCTGAGGTCAAACCGGCGGACCCCACAAGCGGACCAGTAGGAATGCAGTTAAGTGGGAAGGTTACGGTCCTACACTTCTGACCATAACAACGCCGGAAAAAGGAAAAGAAGAAGAAGATATATTAGTTAAGGTAGAATAAGTTAGGTTTAGTTACATTAAGGTAGGCTTAAGTTTTATATATAATACAAATGATCATATGCTAAGTTTTTAATAAAAAAAACATTTTTCTTAGCTTAAGCTAGATATAGTAATATTAGTGGTAAGTTGATATAGTAGTCGAAAGACATAGATTTAAGCTGTTACGTCTATTTTAGAGTGTTCGCCTAGGGCCAGTAAGATATCTAGATTGTTAAGATAGTTAAGCTAGTTTTTAAGCATTTTTGTCTAGGGTAAGATAGATCTAAGAAATTAAGAATAAAAATGAATTAAAAACTAAACTAAACTAGTAAGATCAAACAAAACAAAAAAAATCTGGAGCATGCCCGTGTCAAAAAAAGGAGGGAGAAGAAAGAAAACGGTCAAACCGTAGCATTATGGAAAAGAACGCTAAAAGGAAAAGCACTACCCCGCCAGGCACTACTAATGGTCGTGATCCTGGGACGAGCAGCAATGCTCGGGTCAGAGCTATAGGATTTCCGGGGGATAGCAAAGTAATGCAACGGCGTAAGCCACACTTAAGAGTCGCGAGTTGGAACGTTGGAAGCATGAGTGGTCGCAGCTATGAGCTTGAAGAAATGATGGTTAGAAGGCGAGTAGACATCCTGTGCGTACAAGAGACGAAATGGCGAAACACCGGTAACCGGGCACGTTTCTTAGACGTTAAAACAAGAGCCTACAAGATGTTTTACTATGGATTGGAACAAGGAAAAAACGGAATCGCCATCATCCTTGCGGCACAGCTACTTGGCAACGTCTTAACCATTTCAAAGTCCAGTGACCGTTTGATGACTCTCAAATTGGTGATGCATGGTGAGGTGTGGAACATCGTAAGCGCATATGCCCCTCAAGTAGGATGCGAACAAAAAGAAAAAGGTGCATTCTGGCTAGATTTCCACAACCTTGTCAAAATCATCCCAATTGTTGGGGGAGATTTAAACGGACATGTCGGGAAGACAAGCGAAGACTATGAAGACTACCACGGAGGGCTGGGATACGGCACGAGGAACTCTTCAGGTGAAGATATCCTAAACATGTGCAAGTCGTACGGACTTATAGTGCTAAATACCATGTTCGTCAAACAAAGCCGGCACCTGATCACGGAAATGAAACTCAAATAGACTATCATTTGGTATCCAGTTTCATGAAGCCACGAGTTAAAGATTGCAAAGTGATCCTGGGAGACGCGATCGCCCCTCAACACCGTCTCCTCCTGACTGAATTTTTTATGGAGGTGCGTAAGTAGTCAAAACAGCAAACGAAGGTGTCAGAGAGAATCAAGTGGTATAAGCTGGGTAAAGGAAAAGGCGAAGCTGTTATTACCAACATGACAAACTATCTCTTTTCCATTATCGATGAGGTCGGTAATGAGGAGTGCAGAGCACAAGACATGTGGGATTCCCTACAACAATCTGGCCTGGAGAAAGCCAAATCACTGCTCGGAACATCTAAAGGCCCCTGCCAACACGCAAAATAAACCTGGTGGTGGACAGACGAAGCCAAAGCAGTGATACACGAAAAGAAAATGGCTTTCCAAGCTTGGTCAAAGTGCTCTTCTACTAATAGAGAGGAAAAAGCTCGCCGTGAAAAGGTATATACATAGATATTGCAAAGGTATCGCGAAGAAAAAGTGCGCCGAATTCAAAGCGAAAAGCATGGAAGGCCTCTATCAGGAGTTGGAAGAAATATCGTCTTCCGCGTCTGACAGGAACCAGGCTACCCAGGAGCTTCGACAAAGCAATTTGAACAAAGGAGCAAATATCTTTAAGATAGCCGCCCAGAGAAGAAGAAATGCTCAGGAGATTCGTTTCCCAAAGTTTATTAACAATGCTGAAGGCCAACTCCTTGTGGAAGACGAAAAAATTCTCCACAGATGGCGACAGTATTGCGAGGAACTTCTGAACGAACAGTTTCCCCGAGTGTACTTTCCAAGAGCCGCCCCGAATCATGCCGAAATATCCGACATCACAGTCGAAGAAGTTCGGTACGCCGTTAAAAACTCCAAGAAAAGAAAAGCTGTTGGGCCGAACGGGATACCCTCTGAGTTCTGGAAAAGATGGGAGACATCGGGTCTAGATGGCTCATGGTTCTTATCTCCAAACTTATGAGAGGCGACACTATGCCTAATCAATAGAGGGAAAGCTATCTTCTTCCTTTGCACAAAGGAAAGGGTGATACGCGAAATTGTGATAACTACCGTTCTGTCAAGCTGATGTCGCACACCATGAAGATCGTTGAACGGGTATTAGATAGCCGACTGCGGAAAATAATACGACTATCTGATGACCAGTGCTGGTTTGTCTCGGGTAAATCAACAACAGATGCAATCGAAAGTATAAGGGTCATGATGGAAAAGCATCGTGATTCTTCAAAGGACTTGCATATGGTGTTGGTGACCGGCAACCAAGAGATCTTTTATGGGTAGCGCTAAGACAAAACGGAGTTCCAGAAACCTACGTGCGAGTGATCATGGACATGTACAACAGAGCAGCGACAAGAATAAGATGCATCGCAGGAGTCACCAAAGAGTTCGCAATCAAAGTCGGTGTACACCAAGGGAGCGTCCTCAGCCCACTGCTCTTTATAGCAGTCCTTGATTGCTTGCTTGAAGGAAAAGTGACGGACCCCAATGTGCACCAGCTATTCTTTGCTGACGATGGAGCCATTATAAGTGATGATCAGGCGTCCCTACAACGAGCACTTGATGTGTGGGTGGACACTTTTGAGCGACACGGGTATCGTATTAGTTCAAAGGAGACAGTGTATCTGTGATGGCCGTTCTCTGACCCTCATCAGCCTATTCCAGACATTTACTTGAATGGAAGAGTGCTTCCCAAGTGTGAAAAGTTTAAATATCTGGGATCTATGATTAATAAAGAAGCAACTTGTGATGACGACATCAACCATTGCGTAAGCGTAGGTTGGATGAAGTGGCGGGAAAACTCCGCCATCTTCTGTGATCGAAAAATGCTCCCTAAGCTGAAAGGAAGGCTCTACACTTCAGTTGTACGTCCGGCGCTCACATACGGTTCACAATGCTGGACAATGCACAAAAAGTATGAGAGCAAATTAACGGCAGTTGAGATGAAGATGCTTCGCATGACAGCGGGAGTAACAAAGCGTGACAGAATTAGAAGTTCAAAGATCCGAGGAAGCCTCCACGTAAAAGAAACCATCACAAGAAATATAGAGCGCGATCGACTCAGTTGGTATTGCCATGTTCAAAGGAGAGATCCTTTGAACCCCGTCCAAAAGGCGATATCAATCAACATTCCAATTTCAACACGCAAAAAAGGCAGGCCGAAAAACAATTGGTGCAAACAAATGCAAAAACACCAGCATTTGATTGGCCTCAGCGATGAAGTAATCCCAAACCGGGAAGCCTGCCGCTACTTTCTGAGGTCAAACCGGCGGACCCCACAAGCGGAGCAGTAGGAATGCAGTTAAGTGGGAAGGTTATGGTCCTACACTTCTGACCATAACGACGCCGGAAAAAAGGAAAAGAAGAAGACAGCCAGTGTTATGTAGACCGTGATGTGTCTATTCGTCGCCGTGTTACTCGTCTACGTGGAAGATTTTACACAAGGTCTAAAACCTTAAAGATACAGCTCATGCAAGAACAGAGGCCGAACGACCCACCACCGCATCGAATCGATGGGCCGATTAAGAAATGAATTCAACGAGCAACTTGTCTTTCGGTGAATCGGCAGACTAGATCGGAGGAGTATAAATCAAATCACTCGTCTATGCCGATAAGCCAACTTTGGAAGACACCATTATTCGTGTTATTATAATGACTCAGAATTAGATTATCCGTTTTGAGCACTTAAAACCTAATCACGGTCAACATTCTACAAAGTAAACTTTAAGAAGTAAATGCCTAGTAAAGGCATTGATCTATCAACACAAATAAAACTTTTGTGCGGTTTTGCAATTTGTCTGTGTTTTTTCAACAATTAAATTCAAAACACTTTAAGAATCATATATTACTAGCTCAATTCTACAATATGTACGACTCGAATACTAGGCTTATCGAACGTTCATCAAATTCGCTCGAAAGCCATATTATATTTTATCTTTTCTTTTCATCGCGTCATTAGTCAACAGTCATCAACCACCTACTCTTGATGTTAGCCAATCACGGTTACAAAACCAACAGATATGCCGACAGCATGTGATTACAGGCAAATTCAAAGTTGAAGCCTACAATGGTTTTTAAGTTTGAAGAAAGTTAAATACAAATGGAAAGCTATGGTAAATGGAAATTTTGAATTTTTTGTAGTTTGTATATTTGATGAATTACCCAATCCCATATACCTGAAGACTCAAATAATTTCCCAGATGATACAGACTGCATAGCCCTGTTTTGAATTTTGAGCGAAGTTTGTCGATGTGATCGACCCAAATGAAATAGCCGTCGAAGGCGAATCCTTTCGACAACGTCAATGGACTGAGTCGAGAGCACTCTTTGACAGGCACTGCTACGAAAACTAGTCATCTATGATGGTCCATGATGATTCTCGAATACGAGCATATCTAATGTTCAATTCAGTATTAATCCATTATCATGACACCATTCAAAAGCATTATCAAACTCATCTAACATCGTCCTCGTAGCAGTCATTGGTAAAAGGGATGAATAATATTGGTCTTAATTTGCATCCTTGTGGTACTCCGAAAAGAGATCATTGCTGAAATTGTCTCATACCCTATCTCGTCCTGCAACTCGACCAGCAAGCTGACTTCTCCATTATTTCATTACCAAGTCTAAGGCTGTCGAATTTGTCTTTACAACAATTTGACTTCTGTGCATCAATGGTGACCCAATAATGTTGTCCGCATTTCTTTCGCAATTTTTGTCACCATTGAGATTGCATACATAGATATCTTGCATTTTTCTTCCGCTCTTGAAACTAGAATTCCAATTTAAATAACAAACTAACAAACAATTCTGGCTATACACAGTGATAGTCCCATGCGTATGAAAAGTATCATACCATCAGTATACTCGTAGATAAACAAATAAGAGTTGTCTATCAATCAACCAACTTTTTGATGGACAGAATAAATATGAGTGGACTAATGTGCCCACCTTGTGGAACTCCGGAGAGCATCTCAAGATCCAAGATAGTCCATAATGAAAGCCAAGATTTTTAAGTTTTAAGAAAAGGATTGAATATGGGTTCTTGATTTGACGCCTCCACTGGGGGAACTTTATTAGCTTAAAGCAAGCTTTAACAAAAAAAAATAGCTTAATTAAGTTATTAACTAGGTGAGAGGGTGGAAACGATTATGAAGAGAGTGAAGGGTTGTGGTATAGGGCAATTCGAAGACTGGACTTTTTGAGGTGAAAAAAGATTGGTGTTGACTCTGCGCAGCATTCTAGACGTTGATTTGTGGTATCCATAATTCGTACGGTGAGTAAGGGGCGTGGACTGAAGGTTACGTGGGTTGGTGTTAAGGGAAATCATGTGCAATAATGTGGAGCTGTCAATGTTACCTCGTGAAAAAGATAATATCTGCAACATCGCATCGTTCTTTAAGGCGATCCGTACAAGGTGGTAAATTAAGCCCAGGGAAGGCCACGAGGCTACGGGCAAAACGGATAAACCTACGTTGAAAGGCTTCAATACGCGTAGTGCACAATTCGTAACAGGGGGACCACACTTGGCTAGCATATTCGAGAACGAAAGTAATGTATAATGATTTCGTAACGTAAGGATTCGAGAATTCTTCTGTTGTCGATATGGAGATGAAAATTGAGTTCACGATCACAAATGACCCCTAGATCAACCAAGAAATTGACAGGAGGAACGGTTTGCGAACGGTCGTTACGAATAATACACATATAGATTCTGGGTGATGAGGAAGAGCGCTTGCGGGAGTAAGTGATGACATGGCATTTACTGATATTGAGCTCGAGATGGTTTTTTTGACACCAAGTAGTGAACCTCTTAAGGTCTAATTGGAGAGAGTCAAAAAGTAAGATATGTGTTTAATTACTTTCATATCTGAGCTGAGAGTTCAGAATAACGCTGTTAACATCATTAATGGTTAGAATAAATATGAATGGGCCGAGATGACTACCTTGTGGGACACCGGAGGTAGCATTAATTGGATCAGAGATAGAAGATCTGAAGATAAAGTTATATTGACGATCTTCTAGATAAGAGGGAAGTGAGCTTGAGGAGAATAATTTGGTGAGACATTTTGTCAAAGGCTTTTGCTGAAGTCAGTGGCGATAACGTCTACTTCTTTGCCAGCTTCAACCTTGTGAAACAAACTCGCTTAGTGGTTGTCGATCGACCTTTTAGGAAGCCATGTTGGTTAGGAGAAAATATAGGTTGAAGTGAAAAAATAGTGC
This sequence comes from Merodon equestris, assembly GCA_958301585.1. Taxonomy (NCBI): domain Eukaryota; kingdom Metazoa; phylum Arthropoda; class Insecta; order Diptera; family Syrphidae; genus Merodon; species Merodon equestris. The sequence goes on from OY284416.1 coordinate 115,219,972, forward strand.
GTCATAACCGATGCTCTCGAAAAGTTTGGGTTTGCCTGAGAGTTTGGAAATGGGACTATATAGGAAGTTGGACACATCATTTTTCAGTCCTTTTGAACCCAGTGAACTGGAAGTTTATTTCCCAAGCTGAGGTAAGAGTCCTTGAGAGATAGAGCTTTGAAATAGAGCAGTAAGGGGTAAAATAAAATGGTTCGCTCGTCGGGAGTGAGAGAAGAGACGTCTGGGGGCAGTCTTTCAAATATTGAAAATAGTCGGCTCGGGATGAAGATCCTGGTCGATGTGATTGGCTGAAGAAATGAGCAAAGACGTTCGTTGGAAGAGTTATTAAGATTGTTAATTGAATGTAGCGGGGTAGTTATCAGTTTTTCTTTTTGTATTAATGAAGTGGAAGAAACATTTGGGGTCAGAGATAAGGGAGGATTACGTTTCAGGTATCATAGGTTGAGTGATTCACATAGCTGTGCAAATTTAGTGTAGGGCTCCCTGTAATTAGAAAGGTCAGATGCAGAGTGTGACATATCTTTGGAAGCTGACGCTCTGCCCTGAGTCGGCCCTTATTTTATATTTTTTAAGCTGGGAAGTAAGAAGATGTGGAAATTTTAGAAATGATATTGCTCAGCTCGGCATCAGCATAAGCCTCGGCGCATCAAATGATTATTAAAATGAGCGTTGAGTGTTCTACTGAAAACATGTATTGCGAATGCTTTCAACGCTATAAAAGTGGGATATCGACGTGGAAGACGAGGAGCGTGCCAGACCGTTGAAAAGGCCATTTGAATTGGATGGATCACTGGCTCAAGATCCATATCAAACGCAACTAGAACTCGCAGATTTAATGACGGTAACTCAACAAGTTATTTTCTATCGTTTAAAAGCCTTGAGAATGATAAAAAATCAGAAAATTGGAAGTCGAGAAACGTCGAACGACCTTACTTCACGTCGCGAAGTGCTGCTCCAATGGATCCATTATAATCAAAAGCGAAAGAAATCGTGGAGGCACCAACATCCACGGCCAAGTCTGACACTCGATCGAAGCTCATAATCGGCATTTGGGATTATCTCGGCGTGGTATATTATGAGGTGAAACCATCACAGGAGCTCGCTAGTTATCAAACACAACGAATAAAAACACGACAGTGAGTTTGCAACACGTTAAGTAGTTAAATCCTATCTGGAAACAGTGAAGTGAGATGTCCTTACTCCCCCGCGATATTTTACAGACATCGTCCCTTCCCAATAATCTCTTCGAAGAAGCCAATCATTTTTTTTTATAATTCATGCAGATTCAAGAGTGTACGCTCTTATGGTGTTTGTCACACAACCTGGACGGGTTGCAGATGGTTTGTGTCGAAGATCACTACTCTCCGGGGGTGGTTGTCCTAGATAGGATTCGAGAGATTCGTTTGAATTTGTCACGTTGGTTGTAGTTCACAGTAGTTCACAGTAACTCTTTTGTTTATATGCCATTAAGGTGTTATATTGCAAATGGACACACAGAGTATGAATTTTGAAGTGATCTTATGCTGCGAGTGTTATCCCTTCGTCAGCACTTTTTGATCATCTTTCATTCACAACTGATGTTGTTGCACAGTTTTTCCGTATAGGAATTGTTCTCGACTATGGACGAACTTGAACTACAGACCTGCGGCTCAACAGTCGGTGATGATTACCATTGCACCACGACCACCCCCGTATATCGCCTCGAAAGACTTGCAGTTTTTCCAAAGCAGAATAATGCCAGAACGATGGGTAAAAGTTGTCAGCGTTGGACGAAACTCTCCATTTTGCCGAAATAAAGCACATTTTGAAAAAAATAGCTAGAGGTTCAATACACACAAGTTTTGGCATCAGCCTTAGTAGTAACCAGTATCACTATATTTTATTTACAAATAACGGTACAAACCATGGATGATCAGAGCCGAAACTTCTCTCATGTTGTGAAATCACAGTGAAATTCGAGAAGCCTTTTGTGGACAAGTGTACTACAGGGATTTTTGTCAATACACAGATTGAATCACATGTTAAAGAACAGCAGCACAAGATCAGCCCTTTTTGGGGTTCCTCAAGGTTGACATGTTGGTCCGCTCATATTTGTTTTCTCAATCAAGGAAGTTGGCTGCTTGATAGAAAACTCTAATCTCTCTATCTAAATTACGAGTAGATTTAGAAAACCTAAAGCAAAAATACCGCCAGAAACAGCGCGCCTTAGATAGGAATATAATATAGGTATAAGGTTGGACACGGCGGACCCCACAAGCGGACCAGTAAGAATGCAGTTAAGTGGGAAGGTTATGGTCCTACACTTCTGATAATAACGACGCCGGAAAAAAGAAAAAGAAGAAGAAGGTTGGACTTGGAAGAAATTGAACGCAACAGCAACACATCACCTCATCAGCATCAGCGCTTCTGTGATACAAGTTCGTGTATTTTACAATTCAACAACTGGAATGGAGAACAGCTGCAAGTTTGCTTAAGAATTTAATCAGGAAAAAATATTTTCCATGCTCTAAATGAATGATTTTATCTAGGGGACGGTTATCCACCCTATGGCATATCATACGATTCCTGTTTTTGAACCTAATTCCATTTAGCTCAGATTAATCGACAAAGCTAAATAACGAATGTAATGAGACCTTTTTAAGTCTGAATTCATGAAGTCGAAAATTGTAAAAATGCGACAAAACTTTCTCTTTAAAAGCGGTTCCGCCTCCGTCAAGTTGCACCACTTAAAACGCGTTTTTACCCATTTCTTCAAAACGTTACTTCACATCTCCATCTCTCTTGGGCATTATCAACATGCCAGAACACTTGCTTTGCCATGACCATTTCCCAGATTAGACGATGAATAAACTGGTTATTCAAATAATCTATCGGTATCTGTAACGAATCCATTCCTTTTTTTTCCTAAAGAAATTTATCTTCCCATCGTATTCCTATTTGTTCGTCAATAAATCCTCTTTTAGATTCATTTCAATTTCCATTGAATAGCTTCGATTGGAATTCATAAACGATTTCTTCAGATGCCTGAGGGACGAACACATTTCCTTCATGACCTTCTGTGCTCCATTTTCCCATTCATGTGATGATCGTCATCAAATCCTCTGATTTTCTTTTCTTTCTGTTCAGGGGGCGGTCATTCTGACTGCCCATGGTCGAACCCGACGTCACCCCCATTGTGATTCGCAATCAATACGATTTGGGTAAGAAACAGTAGCAAGTAGCGGGAGCAGACAAATGAGATCATACATCCATGCTCTTGGAGCCAGAAAAAGTGGATGACATCAGATTCGGCGACGTCGATTTGGGTAACCCCCACCCACAGCCGACCCCAAAACAACGCTGGTCATGAGGATTTGGTTAATTCTGTTCCAAGTTTTTTCCTGTTTTCTCAACCTCGAAAAGGATGATCGAATCACTAATGGCCCAGTCACAGGCCATCGATACAGTCATTACCCTTGACACATCACATTTCATCGTGCAAATGCAGATACGGGTATCGCGGTGTCCGAGGAAATTAAATTGCTTTAAAGACGACAGCATGTCTACTCGGGGATTTTCTTTTCTTTCTTATTCCAATCGCCCACTGCCGCCGCCTACGTCTCTGTATCATTACTTGCCATAGATGGACGGATGAGATACGGATATATGGTTTGAAATCGATAGAGAATGAGAGGGAAAAGCACTGATTTTGCAAACTTCATGATGGCATGAGTCATTGTCTGGCTGGCCCCATAAGGTATGAGAGACGATTCGAGGAAGCCACGCCAATTGCCATAAGCTTTGAGCTTGGGGCAGGTCTGGGGTGACAACATCCAAGGACAGTGATATATGAAGGCTTTTGTTGGTTTTTAATTAGTTTGCGGATGTAACATGGTTTCCGTCACTTCTCCTCAAGTGGATGCTCCTAGATGCATTCTCGTGCTGTTCACATCAGCCTTTTGCCAGGACATCATCGCAATCACCTTGAAAAGTACTGCAGATATTTGAGTTCCTTTTTGTTTTGTTTTATCGGTCGCTTTGACCATTACCGGTTTGATATCTTTCAAGATATATCATAAAATCAGAGAAAGACAAATGGAGAAGGCATGAAAAGCTTTAAAAGGGCCCTTGATGGCCTTATAGCTGCTGAAGATGGCTGCTTTTTGGAAACGGTCTTTTGTGATGCTTTACAATTATGTTCATTTTAAGTGCGGCCAAAGGAATAGAAGTCAAAAGTGGTGGTAGAGTAAACAGTTTCGTAAGAGGGCCTATCTGAAACTAGGTCAATTGGGAATGATTGGGCTCTTTTCTTCTCCAAGCCAAAGCGATTGATTTAATAAAGAGAGCAAGGTGTTGACTAGGGATCAACTATCCTCGTTTTCCTTTTTTTGTGGTATACAAAGGCTTAAGAAGTTGGCTCTTTTATGGAAACGTTATTAATGTCTGTTAAAATACGATCCCAAATTATAGAAATCCAAAATCTCTAAACCTTGGAATGGAATCCTTTTTCAATGAGCGAATCATCAAGCTGACAAAAGGCACGATGCTTGGTCAGAGCTGGTAATGCCACTATCTTGTTTACGCTAAAGAGCGTTTCCGTATATAGTATAAGACACGGAATGATAAAATATTTAGACGTCATCAGCTTGACGAAAGCTGAACAAGTTTTTGGAGCATCAAGAATGAAGTCATAGAGGCCCCGATCTTGGTTTTGCTTCTTATCGAAGGGATTAGTGCGGAATTCTGTCACCCATGAAGACACCAGCCGACGATGCCGGAATATGAGTAGGAAATCTTCCACCAATACGAAGAGAAGGTAAGGCAGGAGAAAAGCGAAGCGTAGAACCACCACCCTCAACAGAGACACGAACTGGATGACCCAGATGAATAATGGAATCGCCAAAACTGATGGTGAAATATGTAACTAATCTCGGGCTGTACTGTAATCTCGGGCTACTCGGGGACGAATTCTGAAGCAGTAGAAGATATGCCAGTTCTGTACTCCAAGTTGGTGTCAGTATGTTTCCTGCTGTATACGGCATCTCCCCACACTGTTCAAATATTTCACAATTTCCACAGAGCCAACTTCCGTCAAATGAGTATTCAATAGTGCTCCTTTTAATTTCAACATCCTTACCGTAATTGATGCCAAATCTACAGTCTATTGTACAAAGAAGTATTTAATTCTATCTCCCTTTACGTACCCTTTTCTCGACACGGTATAATCGCAGGCTCCGTTCTTTGAGAAACAAACGGAACAAGCTCTAAACAACTTTCCTTCGTACTCAATCTCCAAATGACTTCTCTAACTTAGTAGAGAAAAAACCAATCAAACCAATCTTATAAATGATCCCAAGTCATTTTTTCAGTTTGTTAACTACAAAAGAAAATCTGATGGCTACCCAAACTCTCTCCATCAATAATGAAACTTCCAACGATCCTCATAACATCGCCAACCTTTTTGCCACCTTTTTCAATCAATCTTTCATCCATGACTCTTTTGCACCCGATCCTACTTATTTCAACTATTTACCAAACTTCTCCTTTGGACCATTTCTCCCTCGTAGTGTCGACCCCGATATCATGGAAAAACGATTAAAGTAACTTAATGATGAATTCACTCTTGGCCCCGACGGCCTCCCTGCTATATTTTTAAATAAAAAGTTCCTCCTCCCTTTCTCTACCTCTACCTCTTAAGGTGAATTTTCCCAGACATGGAAAACCTCTTTTATAACACCTATACACAAAAAAGGTGACATCAACAACTACCGTCCGATTGCCAAACTGTATCATATACCCCAAATCTTCGAAAATAGTTTGTATGATAATTTAAGTTTTCAATGCAAGTCTTTAATCTTCCGCAAACAACATGGCTTCCTCAAAGGTAGGTCTACAACCACAAACCCTTTCAGACTTATAAAACTGCAAGGGAGTCGATGCTATCTTAACTGACTTCAGTAAGGTCAATGATAACATTTCACACAGATTAATACTCTTCAAACTGTCTTCCCTTGGCATTGAACCCATCTTATTAAAGCGGATATCCAGGAAAATCGCTACTATAGCGTTCGTTACCCTCTCTAACCCCTTCCTTGCTTGCTCCGGTGTCCCCCAAGGCAGTCATTTAGGTCCAATTTTTTTTTATCCTTACCATTAACGATATTGAAATGGTTATCAAACATTCCCACATCCCTCTATACGCCGACGATGCTAAGATCTTCAAGATCATTTCCTCCGAACATGACTCTTCCCTTATTCAATCGGACTTCAATAGTTTTTCCATCTGGTGCTCCAAGAACTGTCTGGACCTTAACATTTCCAAGTGTCAATATATTACTTTCTCCCACAAACGTTTCAAACCTCCTCCCCGCCTTAACTTTCTCCATAATCAACCCCTTTCTACTGTTCAGGTGATCCGCGATCTTGGCGTATTATGCTACCAGGAACTCAATTTCCTTGCACATATCAGCGATATTAAGGCCAATTCTGCACTAGGTTTTTTGAAAGAATGGTCTAAAAAGTTTTCCAATTCCTACCTCACTCGTTCGCTCTACATAACCTTTGTTTGCCCTATTCTCGAATATGCCTCTCAAGTGTGGTCTCCTTACCATCATACACATATTTCCAGAATCGAGAGTATCCAACGTCGTTTTCTCCGTTTTGCTCTTCGTGGCTTACCCTGGGATAATCCTCTGATCCTACCTCCCTATCAAGACCGCCTAAAACTTATTAATTTGAACTCGCTGGAAGAACAAAGATGGATATCCGACCTCCTTTTCATCTATCGGCTCCTCTCAGGTACCACTGATTGCGCAACCCTATAAAACTCTATCTCTATCTACTAACCGTCGTAATACAGGAAATCTACGCCTCTTCTATCTACCCACCTTTGGTACCTCCTATGGCCCCAATGAACCTATCTCCCGTATGCTGCGAAATGTTTATGCGAAAAACTGTTTAGACTTCAACATCTGCACTCCTTGTCTAAAACTCCGTCTTAATCGCCCTCTTTTTTAGTTTCCTAGATTGTAAGTTAAATTAAGTATGTAGCTTGAATTAAGGGCAATAAATGGGGGTATTGCCCAAACCAAAATTAGATAAAAGACCGTCCCTTTGCGAATGGATTTTTAAAAACTTTTCGTACCCATTCAGATTCCAATACCTAAACATTTTAGGACGATCATTTCGTCCATACAAATGGGTCCGGGAATCAGGGTTGTTCCCTTTATTAACTAGAGGACACGCATGGTCGGCCTCGACGTGATGATGTTTTTCGTCACCTTAGTCCATTTAAGCTTCAACCATTTAACAACCACACTCTCTTCCTATCCTCCATTGCTAAATATTTAAGCGCCATTCTAGACCTGAAGCTCAATTATAAATCTAATATACGAGTAGATAACTGGGTAAGGAAAGCGAGCACAGTCTTCTATGTCTCCAACAAAAATTTCATTATAAGATGGGAGCTCAAGCTTAAGCGGATGCCTTGCCGTCACATTCTCATCTAGTTTCATGGCCAAAAAAGCGCAACACCTTGACAAACAAGGTTCAAATATCGACAGAAGCCAGTACTAAGAAAGCCATGAGATCATGCCTCACACATTCCATCGCTCTGCGCATCCAACCCTTCGGCCTTAGCAACAAACGGCTGGTTTTTCAATAGCTATTTCCGAACTTTTCTGCTTCTTCGACGTTCCAAATGGTACAGCTACCTCTTTACACGTATGTTCTGCAATAGTCGCTGTTGAACATTATATTATTCAATTAAGCTTTGAAATTTTATTATAAAAATGCAAGCTTTGGTCGAAAAACTTTTCGCGAGCTACGAAATATTTATGCCGAAATTATCGTTCAATCGAGCAAGCAATTCGAAAAATTATCGAGGAATTCATAGAAGCGGTTTGGTTGCTGATGGAGTAGTAATGAGCTGAAACGAGAATGGTGTTACTGGTCGCCGAAGGTATGGCTGAAGACCAAAATCCCTCGATTAGTCGTGGTATACAGCAGGAGTTGTATGAGATTCAATTGACAAAAAAAAACTGAACATCACTAAACTCGTTATACGTTCGTTGGATAGACTCTGGAGCAGTTGCAAATGAATCTAAATTTTGGCAAAAAAGTCAGTGAAGACTGATGAAGCACATTTTTAACTAAACGGCTTGATAACAAGCAAAAATTGTCCAAAGCAGGACCAAGGGTCATTGGAACTAAAGAAACTTACTGTTTGATGTGGACTTTGAGCAGGTGGCGTTATTGGGCCATACATTTTCCGAGAAGAGGATGGCCAAAAAGTGACTGTCAATGAAGAACATGTTGGGCCACGCTAATTGATTTGTGGCCTCAATTGAATTACATGGATATGGATATGGTTCCAACAGTCCTAACGTGCCTTACTTCCGGCATTACAGTGGCTTTGCTGCAAGAAGTTTCCAGAGTTTTTTTCCCTGTGGCTACGTTAAGACGCTGGTAAACTGGATGGAGAACATCATTTAAGCCATTAGTGAGACGCAGCCTGAGTTATGCACAGAGTAATATAAAATTAGACCTTTCGGAGGCCATTTGAACAATATCATTTTTAAAGCATAGTGATATGGAATGTTCCTTGATCGGGAAAATTGTCTCTATCCACACAACTCTCGTTCTTCTTCTTCTTCTTCTTCTTTTCCTTTTTCCGGCGTTGTTATGGTCAGAAGTGTAGGACCATAACCTTCCCACTTAACTGCATTCCTACTGGTCCGCTTGTGGGGTCCGCCGGTTTGACCTCAGAAAGTAGCGGCAGGCTTCCCGGTTTGGGATTACTTCATCGCTGAGGCCAATCAAATGCTGGTGTTTTTGCATCAATTGTTTTTCGGCCTGCCGTTTTTTTTTTTTTTTTTTGTGACACGGGCATGCTCCAGATTTTTTTGTTTGATCTTACTCTTACAACACCGGTGATCTCCAGTCGTGTCAGCCCACTGATTTGCATGTATACTTGTGGGGCAGTTTAATGGTGGTATATGTGTCCCTAGGCTCACCTTGGTGTTTTCAAAATTGCCTAGATGTGATTTTTGTTTACCTTTGTTTTATTCGCCTTTTACGACAAGCGAGAGGTATCGCTGCAGGGATATTCTTAACCCGTCACTGTACGGAACCACACAACTCTCGTTAGTTAATTTATTGATAGGTCCCTTACATGATAGCCTGCGCTGCCATCAGATTCAAGAAAGCGAGCTAATGGTCACCTAGTCCGTAACCTAGCCTATAGCTAAGCTCTGTTATTTCACGAATCTGATGCTTACTATCTAAACCTGTTACCTGTAGCCTTAGTTTTAGGGCTGTGTCGAACTGGTTTCCGACATTCAGTAAATAAGGCACAAAAAAACTTTACAGATGGTTGTCTAGTCGAATTTGAAAAAGAGTTCGGCTAGAAGGTCTGCTCTATAAGCTCACCAAGTTAGGCATGCCAAATCACCTATTATACATGATTTATGTAATGACTGGGAGAAAGGAGTTTATTGTTAAATGTGACAACGATATTTCGAGCAAGGCCCTTGATATTATAAACAAGAAGCGGTCAACTCTCTGATGGTGACACTCATCTACACTAGCGATCTTATATGTTTTTTTTTTAATTTTAATTTTCTTTTAATTTAATTTTCGTGGGGGCGAACGCCCCCATTTATTGGGCTTAATTCAAGCTGGCTTAATCTAATCTTAACCTAATCTCACTTACTAGGTAGGGAGAAGGGGAGGGTGGTTAAGAAGGCGGATTTTTAGGCATCGAGTGCTGAGGTTGAAATCGAAGTAAGGATTCGAATTAACAATTCCCAGCATACGAGAAATAGGTTCATTGGAGCCATAGGCAGTACGGGGGGTGGGTAGATAGAAGAGACGGGGATTTCGTACGTTGCGGGGGTTAGTGTTGATAGAGACAGAGTTATAGAGAGTCGCGCAGTCAATGGTACCTGAAAGGAGACGATGGATAAAAAGAATGTCAGATACAACTCTTCTTTCTTCCAACGTGTTCATGTTGATTAGTTTAAGGCGGTCTTGGTAGGGTGGTAAAATCAAAGGATTGCCCCAGGGGAGACCTCGAAGAGCAAAACGTAGGAATCGGCGTTGGATGCTCTCGATTCTAGAAATGTGGGTTTGTTGGTAGGGAGACCACACCTGGGAGGCGTATTCAAGAAGGGGCCGGACAAAGGTTATGTAAAGAGATCGGGTAACGTAAGGGTCCGAGAATTCTTTAGACCATCGCTTCACGAAACCGAGTGCAGAATTAGCTTTAAGGATTATTTCATCGATGTGTGCCCGAAAATTAAGCTCTTGGTCACATAATATGCCAAGATCGCGAATGACTTGAACCGTGGAGATGGGTTGATTATTGAGGAAGTAGAGACGAGGAGGAGGTTTGATTCGTTTGCGTGAAAAGGTAATTGATTGGCATTTGGAAATATTAAGCTCTAAGCAATTTTTGGAGCACCAGATGGAAAAGCTATTGAGATCAGATTGAATAAGGCAAGAGTCATGACTGGAGGAAATGGTCTTGAAGAACTTGGTGTCGTCGGCGTATAATGAGATGTGGGAGTGTTTGATCACCAATTCAAGATCGTTTATGGAAAGAACGAAAAGAAGTGGACCTAAGTGGCTGCCTTGGGGGACGCCGGAGGAGGCTAAAAAGGGGTTAGAGAAGGCAGATCTAAAACGAACATTATAATAGCGATTTTCCAGGTAAGAAGATATCCACTTCAAAGAGATGGGGTCGAAGCCAAGGGAGGACAATTTGAAGAGTATCAGTCTGTGGGAGATTTTATCGAAGGCTTTACTGAAATCGGTTGAGATAACGTCGACTTCTTTGCCGTTCTCTAAGGCTGATAGGGTAAAGGACACAAATTCAACAAGGTTAGTGGTTGTGGATCTGCATTTGAGGAAACCGTGTTGTCTAGGGGAGATTAATGATTTGCAGCGAAAACTTAGTGTTTCGTACAAAACACTCTCGAAGAGTTTAGGTATATGTGATAGTTTGGCAATGGGACGATAGTTGTTAACAACGTTCTTCGCACCTTTTTTATGTATAGGGGTGATAAATGAGGTTTTCCATAAGCGGGGGAATTCACCTTGGGATAGGGATAGAGTGAAGATTTTCGAGAGAGGGCGAGAGATGGTTGAGGAGCATTTTTTTAGAAATATGGCAGGGAGACCGTCGGGTCCAGGAGTGAATTCATCATTAAGTAGATTTAATTTGTTTTCGATGACATGAGAATCAACTGTGTGTGGGAGAAATGGTCCAAGAGAAAAATTCGGTAGATAATGAAAGTATGAGAAGTCTGGAGCAAACGAGTCGTCGGCGAAAGACTGTTTAAAAAAGGTGGCGAAAAAGTTGGCGATAATATTGGGATCATTCGAGGTTTGATCGTGGAAGGAGAGGGAGGTAGGGTAGCCATCGGATTTTCTTTTATAGTTAACAAACTTAAAGAAGGACTTTGGATCGTTTATAAGATTGGCTTGCGTTTCTGTTAAATACCGTTGATAGAGGAAGTTGTGTAGGGCGGTAAAGTGGAGATAGCTGCCCAGGTAGTTAGAAAAGTCATTGGATGATTGAGTACGAAGGAAGATTGTCCATTGCTTATTTCTTTTGTTTCTTAGAGAACGAAGCCTGCGATTATACCAGGGTGGGGAGGTGGACGAAGTTTTGCGTTGTGAAACGGGAACGTAAAGAGAGATAGAGTAAAATATTTCCCTGTAGAATATGGATATAGCATCATTTACGGTTAGGTTTTCAAAATTGAGAGGGGCATTTTTAAGGTATTCATTTATTAGATGAAATTTTGCTTTGTGGAAATCGTAAGAGGCCAGAACTGTAGGAGGTTTATTCTGTGATGGAGAATCGTGAAAGAAGGAAAGGAGGAGGGGAGGATGGAAGTTATCGATGGTTGAAAGGGAAAGGGGACTAAGTGAAACAGAAGAGTTGAAAGGATCGGTTGTGAATATGAGGTCGAGTTGTCTACCCATGTAGTTTAGTACGCCACTAACTTGGCTGAGGTTTGAATCTGTTAGGCGATCCAAGAAGAGACATTCTTTGGCAGTAGTGGGATTGGTGGCAGTGTAAGACGATTGATCGTCTAATTGGATCCATTTAAGATGAGGAAGGTTGAAGTCACCGAAAACAAGGATTTCATCTTGAGGGTTTCTTAAATCGGTTAATTGGTCGATTGTGTTGATGGCGAGTTCATAGGATTCAATAGGTTGTGAGGGCAAGATGTAGAAACAAATGATGTATAGTGTCTTCTGGGGTAGAGCAATCTTAATTGAAACAAAGTCGAGAAGTGGGGAGGATGATACTGCAATAAGGGAAGAAGCTAATAAGGTTCAAAAATTGAGGTATCAATTAAATGTGACTTCGATGATGTTGAGATATGATGACTGGAAGTCAAAAACGAACTTCCAAAAGATGAAAACGATACTGGTTAGGACTCAGTTGTGTAGGGCCCTAAGGAATACCAGAAAGAACTGGGTTAAGTTGGTGATCATTGGGCAACATGGTCAACGGTCCGGTCGGATTAGCGGTGGGAAACGTGGTGGTAACTGGTTCTATCAACAGCTACGAGGTTTGTTCAAAATATAAAGTGACTTTTTAAATTTTGCGGCCTAAGTACATTCGATTTCGTATTGTTTTTGTTTTTGGTATGTGGGTACACATGACCCCTAACATAAGTTGACATTGTCAGCCATTTTCGATAATTTCCGATATTTTATTTTGTTTTTTTACAGATATAAAGGTTAGACCTGGGCGACTTTTTGCTATTGAAACAAGAGTGGATCACAGGATCTTAAGTTTTGTATGAAAAGTAAAATTAAGTCTCCAACGTACTGAGCTAAAAAAAAAAAAAAATTAAAGTGGTACAAGCACCTCATAGAAAGCTGAGAAGATGTTAATGACCATGCCCGCCCTGGACGTCCCAACCATGATGAAAACGTTGAGGTAGTGAAGAAAGTTTTTGTGAAGAATCGTCGAATCATTATAAGAGTGGTTGCTAAGGTTATTGGCATATCGGTTGACTCATGCCAAGACTTGTTGGGCATGAAAAGTGTTTTAGCAAAATTTGTTCCGAAATTGCTAAATCTTGACCAAAGACCCGTCGTATGAGTATCGCTCAGGAGCTGTTGAATGACGTGAATGGAGATCCAGATTTGCTGAAAAGGGTCATGGTTGGTGGCAAAATATGGGTAAATGGCTATGACATCGAAGGCAAGGCCAAATCATCCCAATGGAAGCGGCCAGATGAGTCAAGACCACATAAAGCACGCCAAATTCGGTAAAATGGTATGGTTTATCGTTCGGTGAATAAGGGATATTACCTTGAAATTATGCGCCGTTTGCGTGAAGAAATACGAAGAAAACGTCCGAAGTCATGGCTGTTGCATCACTGGCACTTTGGCCAAAAACATTATCGTAATCATGCCTCAAACACTATATTCACCGGATTGTTTTCTCTTTCGAAAACTGAAAAAATTGAGGAGATAAGGACCGCATTGCTGGAAGAGCTCAAGGTTATATAAAAAGAGCTCCGAGTATTAGTAAAAGCGCTAGCGCAAGTGTATTATATCCAATTAGAATTACTCTGAATTGCCCCCTTGATGAATAAATAAATATTTTTCGAGGAAAATAAAAAAGTCACTTTATTTTTTGAACAATACTCGTACATACAAAGAGAACTGGAAAGCCTGCCAGGTTATTTTAGATTACACCCCCAAACCTAAAATAATAGCTCAAAGGTGGAGCTGAATAGGTCTTCCCGGTTCACTTCAATATTTCTTATCATCATCCTGCTTAATCGGTCATCTTTCAAACAGAAGTATCAACTATCAGGGAGATGCCCAGTACACTACACCTTCAAAGCTATCTGCAATGATAGCCAAGTCGCCATAAAGGCCCGAACCATAGCAACGAGAAGGAAGGAAATCAAACGGGCTAGCAGTAGGATAAGGTTCACTATTCACTGGATTCTAAGATGACTAATAAGCTAGGCTCGAGCAAACCGCCAATACCCACATTACTTCCATATCTGCGGTACCATATAATCAGAAGAAAGTCCGCACATTTTTTTCTGCGAAAGTCCAGCACATGCAGTATCTTTACTTGCAGAAAATAGTAACCTGGCAGACGTCGTTAGCCTTAGCCTGGCCATTATAATCAACCTTCTTAACTACCCGGCTGGACTGACCCAATAATTTCTAATCGGATCTAATGGGATGTGAAGTCAAAACAGTGCTTAAGCGTTGGATCTGATCTTGGATATAGTCAACTTGGATAGGACTACCTAAAGACAAGGACTAGATGTTCTACCCCTATCTCGGATGTTGACGTAATTTCTGTTTTAGAATACTCTTTTCCGGAGGAGATAACAGCAGTTCCATACATATAAGAGATGGTCCTCTTAAAAGATCGCCGCTTCACAACAAACAATATGCCTACCAGCCTGGGAAATCAACCACGCATGCTCTTCAGGAACTAACAGCTCTATCAATAAATTCCTAAGCGACATCCTCAGCACAGGGGTAGACAATACCATATGCAGATGGATTCAACACATGACGGCCTAAACATTTGGAAGCGAAAGGATGGTTGATGCTATAATCCGTAGGGAGCTGTCGCAAATTGCTCAAGCTCTTGACTTTGAACGTTGACGTCAGGACGTGAAGTGGTTGAGGACCAACGCATGTCCTTTATGAATTTCAGGAAATCCATTAAATTCATGTCGCACTTGTAGATACTAAAGGGTCGCCCAACAAGAGAAGCATTTTTTCATTCGGTGCCATTGATGATTTATCAACAGTCAACTGTCAATCTTAAGTATAACAAAACCTAGGTAAAAAAAAAAAGGTAAAATTTTTGCGAGTCAGAGGATAATTTCTATTTCTGTCAACAAAAGAGAAATCGTGAAGCAACCTCTTCATGGAGCACGAGTGGTTTTTCAGCCAACAGACAAGTTTTTCATTTGGTCTAATTTTCCGAATTGAAAATGTTGATGTATAAGTCCAAATCTGAAAATTCCTACGATTCCTTAGAATTCAACCAACGTTCGCACGCTTGGTCTTTCAAAGCCGAGAAGCTTTTTCAAAGCAAGTGTACAACGAGGGGTTTTGATAGTATCCCACCGAGGAGAGAAGCCGCGAAATATTAATTCGATGGCATTGGGGTTATCGGGATTCGAACACGCTCATCGCGTGATGAGATGATTCGAGGAAAATTCGAAAACACAATCTCGGAACTCCTCCAAAGGGCACTCAACCTTGTTGCGAGCTGGTGCATAAAAGTCGGACTAAATGTCAACCCAAAGCACCATAGTCGCTTTCACCAAAAGAAAAAGTAGGCATAAACTTAAAAAACCTACTCTATTTGGTGAAACAATAGAGTTCTCAAACGAAGGCAAATATCTAGGTGTAACACTAGACGAAAAGCTCATTTGGAACTCTCACATCACAAAGACCATTGAGAAAGCCAGGATCTCTCTATGGACCAGCAAAAGTATCACTGGAAAAACTTGGGGCATTAATCCCAAGATATCTCACTGGTTATATACAGCCATCACAAGACCGATTCTGACAAGCTACAATCTACAAAGACTACCTTGTATCTGTATTACAGGAGCTATGAGAACAACCCGCACAGCAGCGCTACAATTCATGGACCTACCACCCGTACACCTTCAACTTAAAAAAGAAGCAATAATATTTGCCCATAGACTCATCGCAGAGAATGACTCTAATTCTAGGCTTTTTCATCCTGACATTCTTAATGAACTAAACAGGCATGTAATCCTAAAAATACCGCTTATAGACAATTGTCTTCCAAGGTATAACTTCAGCCAAAACTAAGGTCACAATTCCCTCTCGACACACCTGGGAGCAAAATAGACCATCAATCCTATGTATGGTACACAGATGGAGCTAACACTTTCAAGCAAACATATTCGCAATTGAACTCTGCCTCAGAGAAAATATAAACAGAGCTATAACCAATAAAAACATTTATATTCTCTCTGACAGCGAGGCTGCACTCACTCAAAAGCTACGAAGTCACCTCTAAATTGGTATGGTACTGCTTACAACTATTACGCCAGCTGGCCAATCCAAACAGAGTTCAAGTCATGTGGATACCTGGGCACAGTGTCCATATAGGAAACGAAAAAGCAAACCTATTAGCAAGAAAAGGCTCTGCATCACAATTCATGATGCCAAGACTATTCTGGGGCATACCTATCAGCACCATGCTACATAAAGGAATGGTTGAAGAAGACGGCAAGCACCACTGGACACAAACAGAAGTTAGCAGACAAGCCAAGCTGTTCCCACCAACCACTTCCCTTAAAAGAGCGAAACAACTCCTTAAACTTTCTAGGAATCAGTTTCGTATAGTCACAGGTTTCCTTACTGGACACTGCCCGGTCAATAAAATTCTTAAAACCATAGGCACCACACAAGACGACACCTGCAAAATGTGTAACGAAAATGTAGAAACAGAGCACATACGAGTACAGTGCCACTGTAACTGCCTCATCGGCACACGACACAAACACCTAGGCAGGCATTATCTTGAAGCAGAAGAAATCGCTGCTAGTTCACTCAAAAGCCTACTAAATTTTATCATGAACTCAGGATTTTCAAGTGAACGGGGGACATGAAAATAGGCCCATCAGCGGCCGCAATGATTAGGTGGCATTGTCCCTCCTCCCACTTTACTCTATATTTAAATCCATAGAAAAACAAAAAAAAAAAGTACTACGAGTATGAACGTGATTTTAACTTTGGTTTATGCACAGCTGCAGCCCCACTAATTTGCGCATAATATGAGAGGTTTGTTCAAAAAGTAACAGGAATTTTGTGATTTCGCGGGTTGAATTTGGGCTACTTTGGTTGTTCTGCTGGCGGCTGTATAGTCTGACGCCAGTTGCCAGCTTATTGTGATTAGAAAATGTACGAGTAGTAGAAGCATTTCCAAGATAACCATGGCATTTATCCACGAGCTTTGTGGATCTCTCTTACCCAAGTCAAAGGTATGGTTATGTTTAACCGCAGATCGCAATCAGAAAATTGTTTCCCAATTCCGAAGAACAAATTGCTAATCGAAGTACAGTCGCCAAATACAGGGCATTCGATGTGACAAATCACGAATAAACATAATTGAATAATATGGCCTCCGTTTGAAAAGAGGTAAGATACCAAATAATTTGCACCTCATCTCGTAAGTAGGCATTTCAATATTCCATCGCAGTCTACGAAAAGCTACTCTAGTTAGACACTTTTGGATCTTTTCAATTCTTAAAGAATGGACTTCATAGAATGGATCCCATACTATATTGCAGTACTCGAGATGAGATCTGACAAATGCGAAAAATAGGCATTTAAGAGTATGAGGATCATCGAAGTCTTTCGAATTACGCAGTACGAAACCTAACATCTGATTACCTTAAGCAACACTCAACACGCCTATCTCAAAGGCAGATCAGTGGAGAGTGCTCTGCATAGTGTTGTCCGTGAAATTGAGGTCTCGCTATACTTAAAAGAGTTTACAATGGCAGCCTTCCTCGACATAGAGGGGGCCTTCAACAATGTAAACACAGAGGCCATAACAACAGCTCATGAGGAAATAAAAGTAGACAAATCCATTGTAATCTGGATTGAGAATATGTTGAAGAACAGAATCATCAATGCAGACATTGGAAACAGTTCTATAAGGAAAGTGACAACTAGAGGCACACCACAAGGAGGAGTTCTCTCCCCCCTACGGTGGCTTCTTACAGTCAACAAAATCCTCAAATTCTTTATGGAGAAAGACACAAAGATCATAGCGTACGCGGATGACCTGGTTATCTTGATAAAAGGTAAATTTCTACCAAGTATCAGTGAACTAATGGAATCTTCGCTGAGTGAACTCTCCTCGTGGGCAAGACAGAACGGTCTGAGAATAAACCCCCAGAAAACCGAGCTGGTCTTATTCACCAGGAAAACGAAAATTCCGATATTTGCTCCCCCAAAGTTAGAGGGTACTCCACTCAAACTTAAAGCGGAAGCAAAATATCTAGGCATCATTCTTGACTCCAAACTCTCCTGGAAAAGGAACCTGGAGGAAAGGATGAAAAAAGGACTGAACGCTTTTTATGCATGCAAAAAGACTTTCGGAAAAAGATGGGGCTTGCAACCGTACATCATTCATTGGATGTACACAGCAATCATCAGATCCATTTTAACTTATGGGGCCCTAGTCTGGTGGACTGCTAGCAGCACAAAAAGCTATATGAACATGCTCAACAAAGTACAAAGGTTAGCAGCTGTTTGTACAACGGGAGCCATGAGAAGCACGCCGCAAGCAGGGTAGGACATGATTCTTCATCTCCTCCCTTTGGATCTATTCATAAAAGGCTACGCCGCAAAGAGCGCTCTCAGACTAAGAGAGTCCTCTCTGTGGAAGCAAGCCAACTATGGACATGAAGCCATACTTAAGATAATAGACGACCTGGGAAGGAAACATGGTTTTAGTAGCCTCGCAGCTACGACCGACTATATTCCCCCCCAAAATGACTTCTCTCTCAGCATACCTATCCTTTTCCCCGACAGAGAAGAGTGGCTATCAAACGCCGTAATCAACGACTATGAGATCACCCTCTTCACCGACGGATCGAAAATGGACACAGGCACTGGGGCCGGGTTTTACTCTGATACCCTACACAAACAGGAATCATTCAGACTCCCTGATATGCGTAGCGTGTTCCAAGCAGAAATCCTGGCAATAGAGAAAGCAGCCAAACACCTACAGGTAGCCGATATCCCACCATCTGATATCACCATCTTCGTAGACAGCCAGGCTGCACTGAAGTCAATAGAATCCTGTATAACAAGATCAAAGGCTGTCAAGAAATGTCGCGACTCACTGAAGTCCATCAGACACCATAAAGTTAAACTCTGCTGGGTACCGGGCCACAGCTCAATCGCAGGGAACGAAAGAGCAGACGAGGTGGCCAGGCAAGGTTCTGAATTGGACATCAGCGAAGCGGACACGTCACTGCAACCACCGATCAGCGCATTATACAGGATTATAAACGACACAATCATCAAAGAGGCCAACTCGTCTTGGCTTTCAAGAAACGACGGCTACACGACAAGATCATCGTGGCCAGAGCTCAACGTCGGAAAAACAAAGAAGCTCCTGGCGCTGGACCGTAACTCGATCCGTATGCTCGTCGGAGTGATCACAGGACACTGTCCCATTGGAGCAATGCTCCGGAAATGGGACTCGGGATCCAGCGATCTCTGCCGGAGCTGCGGCGATGAGGAAGAAACTGAGACGATCCAACATCTGCTCTGCCACTGTCCAGCTCTCCAGAATCGACGCCTAGTATCGCTGGGCCAAAGATTCTTTACAGAGATTGCGGACGTGGCTAACGCAGATATATCGGATCTTCTAAGATTCATCAAGAGCACGGGGTGGTTTCAGCCACCACGTGATAGGACAGGTTAAATTTATGTGTACCCACACAAACGAAGGGAATCACAATGGGCCTCTTGGCCTCCGAGTGGAAGTGATGTCCAACCATCACACTCCCCTTCTTTAACCTAACCTAACCTAACCTTAAGCAACCAAAAACTCAATGTGCTTGCAAAAGCTAAGTTTTGCGTCAAAAATAACTCCTAAATCGTTTTTGAAGGAAATAATGGACACAGGGTATGATGGATATAGTACGTAAAGGGAAATGGAGAGAGGTTTTAGAGTCATTGAGATGAAGGTCATTATTATGACACCATATGGAAAGTCGTTCAAGATCCTCTTGCAGAAGGATACAGTCCTTCATTGAGCGTATAGGTCGGAACACCTTCAAATCATCGGCAAACATAAGATATTGGGAGTTTAAAAACAGATCTGGAATGTCATTAATAAATACAAGGAAGAGCAAAGGGCCCAGGTGACTACCTTGAGGAACTCCAGAAATAATATAAACTACCTTGGAGAGGGTGTTATTAATAACGAACATACTGGATACGATCAGTTAAGTAGGAATGAATCCACTTTAGCAAATTGGAGTGAAATCCTAGGCTAGTCAATTTTGAAATTAATGCGCTGTGTTTAGCAAAGTCTGTATAATTTACGTCACATTGTAAGCCATTCTCAAGGTAATTCAGGGCAGTATTACAAAATTTTAAAGATTGGTGGTAGTCGATCTACCTGCAACGAAGCCATGCTAAGACGGAGAAATAAATCTCTTTAAGAGAGGTGCAAGTTTGTCACATACTAGTTTTTCAAACAACTTAGAAATAGTTGAAATTATACAGATTGGACGATAGTTAGCGATATCATGCCTAGATCCAGATTTGTATATGGGGGTTAAAAAGGAACAATTATCAATATAACTTACAATAACAATAACTTCAGTTCCAGAAACGAACTTGATTGAAACTGCTGGGGGTCGTTGTGAAAGGAGGCTGTAGGAGCTTAACCATTTGATCTGAGTTTTTTGGAAGGTTTTTTGGTTGAGTCTTCTTGGATCTAGGTCTGCTCACGAATTCTTTTACAAGAATATCTTTAGGCCAAAAGCTCGGGATGATCAACAGTTTTCCAGTTGGTTGAGGGGATAAACGTTTAAATGAGGATGTCCAGCGACCTGTAAGGTTTTCTGCTGTCAAGCTATGGCTTGTTAAATTGCTAGTACAAAATCGCCTTTCGTAGCGATGTAATTCACAACGTCACTTCTTTTGGTACCATATTCTAACCCTGACAAAACAACTGCAAAAAGTGGTAGTACTACTTTAAGGGTACAATCCGCACTAGGTACATCAGTTGATCGCTGCTGTAGATTTAAAGCCACCTCATTAGTGGGTGGTTTGTCAATAGAAATTGGGGCACTACTATCGATGGTCACTACATTATCGTAGACTCCATTAAGTGTGATAGTAATAGTATTTTCAGCATAAATTTCCTTCAAACTGAGAAACCAAATCTAAAAGTTAAAATCAAGAAGTGGGAAAACCAGAAACACAGAAAAAAAGCTCAGAATGATGTCAATACCTCAAAGAAGCCGCAAGACCATATGTGAACCCAGCATCAAGTGCATTAGAAAAGGACAAGTACCGAGACGAACCTCTTCCACCAATAACTTCAAGTCCTCACTCTGGTTACAATGAATCAGTCAAGCCACCACTAATTGAAGAGACTCTCTTTAATTGAATAGATCGAGTCAGAATCACACAACCACACACAATTTAAACCCATCCAAAAACCACAGTCTCCAATTCAAATCTATGCAAATACTCGTATTGTAACCAGGTCAAACCATGGCACTTCTGCTTCGGCTAACAATACCACAAACTTTCGCACACAACGTCGGAGATAACTGGTGCAGTGTCGTTCCACAAACAAACGTTAAAGCTCACAAATTGAATAAGGAAAACCACTTAACATTTCCGCACTTCAAATGTTAATCCAAGCTTCCAGCTTAGCGCCCATTAATTAAGGACCGTCTCCCGCAGCACTCTCCCTTCACCGGTAATCTCACAACCATTCCGTCTTCACCGAGCCTAATCTATGGGGGTATGACATGCAACAGCGGATAGGATTCTCAAAAAGCAATTATTATGGAAGGACATTCAACCCAACCATGCGCACAGGCACACACAAGCACATATCACTTAGGAGTGTAACATTTTTGCAAGAAGCGAGACCGAGTTAATTACACAAAGTGGCTCCTGGTGCTTCTGCCTGGGGTTCCGCTGTTTTCCTCCCTTTCGTCCCACCGAAACGAGCACGATTGTTTGTGTGTGAGTGGCGTCATTTCCGGGCTGTCAGTGATTCTTCCTGTGAGTTACACACAGTCAATATGGATGCGACGATTAGGCGACAGTTAAACTAAGCACAGAGTCATACATATGTACATACGTAGATATTGGATAAGGGATATGCCTGCAAGGGCCAAGGGATAAGATGCGGGACCAAAGCGAAGTAACGTACGGCAAACAGACAAATGGAGTAAAGAAAAACATACTCAAAGGACCTGTCTGTCATTGAGACAAGGTTTCGTTGCGTTCCGTGCTATCTCCTCCTAACTACAACACAGATTAGCAAGTCGGACATAATAGGGACAATCGCCAGACCGAGTCTGGAGACGAGCGATTACCAGCCACGACTACCACACGCGAAACAGATAAAGGAAAAGCAAAACCTAAACAGGCATGACACTTAATAAATTTCTTCATTGTCCCGGATTAAACGTCGAGAGGAATTACGGGAACAGTCGACCGGGATAGCGATGAATAGAACTTGAAAATAATTGTTTCCCGTCTCTGCGGTCGAGTGATATCAAAACTGCCAGCCGGAAGGGAGACATTAAGAGGAACTTAAATTACTCTTTGCTCGCAGCTCGGATTTGATAATCACTATATCCTTGCCCAAAGGATTCGCCCGTAACCAAATACACAAAAAAAGCTGAAAAAAAAAACCCCAACGAGGAAGTGGAAGAGGCAGGAAGAGATTTTTCGTTGACCCGCATTTCATGATAAGCTTCCGGTTGTTAAGCGCCGAGCTATTGTTTTGGAAAAGAATATAAATTTAAATGATAAAGTGGAGCACAACTGGGCCCTACCGTCGGAGGCGGGTGTAATTAGACGAAGTGGACTGGCGTGTACTCGTATTTAGTTTAATTTGTTTACGATTGCGATTGCGTTTTAAGGGGCGTAGGAATTATCTTGGACGGTGTTATCACGCTAATGACTTAATCACTCAATGGCTCGTGAACGCAATGACCCTATGCGAATCGTCTGTGCGAGATGTGCGTCATTTCGAGGCACTCGTTGGTGAAATAAGTGACTACTGGATTCTGATGTCATACATCGCTGTGAAACCAACTTTTCTATGAAGCTCTGTGAGAAATCAATATTCTAGTCTGTTTTCCATTTACGAGGCAGCTTGCTGAGCAAGGAATGAATTTGCGCAAAACACACCAGTTGTCCCAAATATTGTGAAACCGAAGGAAGCTTCGAGACATTTTCAAAACCGGAATCAAATCAGTTTTCTCCCCAAAATTCGTACGTCAACAATACAGTCTCCGTTTTAGCTAAGAGTCCCCAACAAAACTCGAATCGAATGGAAAGCAAACCACAAAGGAATATTAACGAGAGAGCTATTATGTATTACTGAAGAAGCCATAACACTCGCAGCATAAGATCACTTCAAAATTCATAGTCTGTGTGTGCAATCTAACACCTTAATGACATGGAAACGAAAGAGTTACTGTGAAATACAATCAACGCAAATTCAGTCGAATCTCTCAAATCCTATCTAGGACAACCACCCCCGGAGTGTAAATGAACGAACATCTTCGACACAAACCATCTGCACCCCGTTCAGGTTGTGTAACAAACACCATAAGAGCGTACACTCTTGAACCTGCACGAATTATAAAAAAAAAAAAACGGGGCCTTGGCTAGAGTATATGTTTTGGCCACAGGTTCCGGTCTAATTTTAAGTCCAATACCGAATGGATATTTGAGCTTAGCCTAAGAAGTTATGCCAGCTTCTTAGGCATATAACCGACTGACTTTTGGATATACACAGCTGTTGGCCGTCCCGTCTTTCCATATAGTTTGCTAGTTCAGTGGCCTACCAACCATTAAACATCATACTGCGCATCTTCCCCAATTGAAGTAAATTATGGGGGCCATCAGGCTCAAAGAAACGGGTAATTGGTCACCGAGTTCTAATGACCAGTGTAGAGTTCTGCCACCACAAGTGACACTTACTGTCGACGTAAAGCAGGTTTTGATTTTATGTTAGCAGCCCCTTCTCGGCAGCCAATTTCTTTTTTCTTTTTCAAGATCTTAGAGCGATTCTCTTGGGCCTTTGTCGCAACAACTACGAAATGCGACTTGGGCAACTCAACATTGCGGCGCTTAGCGCTCGCCAAGACTCTTTTGATCTGCCTTTCTTCTGCAGCCAAGAGGGCCCGATGTTTCAATAATCCAGCGTATGGATTCAACTTGATCAGCTGAGACGGCGTACACGGGGGAATACCTTCTGCTTAGTATCACGCAATACTTTCCTGATTTTCTCGGATTTCAACAGACGTTCCAAGTCGGTGTTGGCCATCTTGGGTTGTGGGAGATTGTAACCCTTCTTAAGGGTTGAAGGTGTCTTCCATAAGCCGAACAATTCATTTAGACGTTTGAAGGCAGGATGACAAAGCGTCCTACATGACCACCTGGTGCCAACTTCAAAAGGTTCATTTTATCAATGTTTATCGTCTCAATGCCCGGGTTGTTCTGAATACACGACGAAGACCTTCGTCCTTGTAGTAGACAATCAATGGTCCACGACGAGCAATGCGACGACGATCACGCATCGTACCACGATCAGCACGGAAAGGTTGAGATTTGTAAACTTTCTGAATGTCAGCCCAAATCTTCATGCATCTCAGGAATACCACTGCTTGTTTGGTCTTCTGCAACTTCTGTAGTTCGTCGGACACGACCAATGGGAACTCGGAAACACCGTCAATAATGTGTCTCTTCGATTGAACGAGAGCTGGAACACCAAATGCTGCGATAGCTGATATCAAAGCGTAACGACGTTAGTTCACTTTGACCTTGCGGTACCACTTACAGAAGGTTTTAGTGGGTGCCTGACCGGACCGACGAGTACCACCGCAACGAACACGGGGAGTACGGGCAACATCGCGTCCATTACCCCACGATTCAGCAGATGTTTGGTGATGTTTGGCTTGTTCACTAACGGCGTACGGCTGACGTTTGTTGCGGCGTAACAACTGGTGAACTTCATTCGAATAGGTGCCTTGAACACAGCTGGAAGTAGAATGTTCTTCTTCTTGATTTGCTCATTCTTATCCGAGAAGACGGATATCAACGACCTCACGTTAGCTAAACTCATTTTATTTGATTAAATATCTCAAATTATCGAATAATATTTATCTGCTAGAGCAGAAACGTCATACATTAAACAATGACAGACCCGAAAAGGCTTACTTCCGCCAGAAGTTCAAAATGGCTTTTTCTTCCAGAGAGAAATACTAAGTCCGTACGCGAATCTCAGATTATAAACTTCTGATCTTCTTGATGACAACTGATCAAGAAGGCAGTACAATCACTCAGTATAACATGGTCTATCTACGACGATTGCCAAAGCTTCAAAGCTTTATCCTCAGCAACCACCAAACTGGTAAGTATAAATTAAGCAGGCTAGCAAAGGATCACTATTCTCTAGATCAGAGTAACATAAAGTGGAACGAGAAGGTCCATAAACTAGTGTAAGTAGGGCCATCTCATCGAAATGACAGGTTTCTCCTATCCCCTTTCCACCCGCAACTAACAAAATGAACCAGGTAGAGGATATCCAGAAAGTCTTGGCCCTCTTGTTTGGAAACTAAAACACAAGACCGTTCAAACAAACGCCGTTTCGATTTCACCAAAATCGATCGGAGAGCGGCAACTTAAACCTAGGTCAAAACGAGGCAAGACATTAAGGCAACTATTCAGAATTAATTATACCTGCCCTGTGTCTACCTATCATCGTGAATAACAACATAGCATAGAGTGAGTTTTGTGGGTATGACTAGTCCATGCATACTTCAACGGCTTACAAAGTTATATGCAACCAAAAACGAACGACAAACACGTCCTACAAACGTCCTTCTCTCCAAAAATAAAACACAAAACGGCCAATCGTATGCGACTCGTACATATAACCGGTTTGATTTGGAGATACATGTTTACCAGTATGTATCAAACATGTTTACATGTCCGATAAGTACTTAGCCTACAAAAGAAAAACAAAAATTTTGGAGAAATGGCGATTTATTTTTCAATATAGTCTCATTTTAGCTCGATACACTTGACCCAGCGATGCTCCAACTTCTTTAACCCGTCTGAAAAATACGTTTTCTCGAGGTCTGCCAAGTAGGCCTCCGTGACGGCGATGACCTCCTCATTCGACTGAAATTTCTGCCCGACGAGTGACTTTTTCAAGTTTGGAAACAAAAAGAAGTCGCACGGGGCCAAATCTGGAGAATACGGTGGATGGGGCAGCAGTTCGTAGCCCAATTCGACCAAGTTAGAGTGTGAGTTAGAGTGTGATGGGGATACACGAATAACTATAAGCTCGCGTTTAAATTTAAAATTATAAAGTGAAATTCAAATTTGAAAATTTCCAGTTTAAATAATTACTTTTAGTAAAAGTGCATTTTATCGTTTGTGCAATATGAAGTGCGGCCAGTGCAGCTTAAAAGTCGATAGACAAGACCTTAAAATTCAATGTTTTAATTGTAAAGTGTTTATTCACGCGAAGTGTGCGAAGCTAGAAAGAAAGGAGATTGAATATTTAGAGAAAAACAACCAAAGCTTTAAATGTGGTAACTGCGTCGCTCAGAGAAGAAAATCAATTCTAGCTGATGCACCCATACCCATAAATTCAACTGCTGACACCATCTCGTGGAAGAGTTCCACTCATATTTCATCTCCTTCAAGTTCTGGTGTCGACAATTCTACGAGCATATTGTCAGCAACTAAAGGTCCAGCTTCGATCTCTTTGCTAAGCTCCCACGACGTCAACAAAGCGGGAGAAACTGTAACACTTCAAACGTTATATGCAGAGATCATTAAACTGCAACAGCTCATCACTGATGGTCTCACCAAAATAAGTACTCTTGAAGAAACCAATGCGTCTCTTAATAATAAGGTAATTTTTTTGGAGACTAAGGTAAATGAACTCGAACAGAAGGAAAAACAATGTTCTGTTGACATTGTTGGTATACCGGAGTTATCAAAAGTCAATGCAAAAGAGAAAGTAAAAACGCTACTGACGGCTCTCAATGGTGAGGAAATCAATGACACAGAAATAGAATCTTGTTACGTCAAAACTGTAAGAGCGAACAATGTAAACACAAAAAATTCACTCTCTAACATCGTTTGCGTAAAATTCTCCACTCTCCAACGCAAAAAAGCCGTGATGAAGAAAATGAGTGAAAACAAAAAACTATCTTCGGCCAATATATTTGGTGACAGTAACAGCAGCAAGATTTACGTCAATGATTCTCTTACTGCCTATACCAGATCTTTACTAAGAAAGGCAAATGAACTCAAGGATAACAACAAATGCAGATTTGTTTGGGTTCGAAATTCGACGGTTTTTGTCAGGAAAGCAGAAGGCGAAAAAGTTATTAGGATTATTAGTCTTGAGGATTTTAGGAAACTTGATAATTTATGATTTTACTTTGTCTTACATTCTTTTTTAATTCATGTTGAATAATCTAAATTCATATCCTAATACTCAAGATAATACAATCATTAATATTAATTCTTTTTCTCCAAGTTCCAATTTCTTTAATTGCTTTTGTAAAGATCGTTCATGCAATGTGAAGGGTACTGGTTTTTCTGTTGTTCATCAGAATATTCGGAGTATGAGGGCAAACTTTGATACTTTTCTCACTCATCTGGCATCTCTTGATCACTTACCGGATATAATATTTCTTTAGGAAATATGGATATTTGATGATGAGATCTCTGACTATTCAATTCCTAATTACACATTTTATGCTAATTGTAACGATTCTTATTCAGCCGGAGGTGTTGCTGTATTTTACAAAAGTGAATTAACAGGTTGTGAAATTAAGTTTGATAAGATGGAAGGTGCAGATATTATTACTGCTTTTTGCGATATTTCTGGTATACGTTATTGTTTTGTTTGTGTTTACAGACTACATAGATATCCAATAAGAACTTTTTTGGATGAATTTTCGAGATTCTTGGAACATCAAACTTGTAAGAACATGGCATTATTAGGCGATCTAAACATAAACATTCTATCGAATACTTCTGATGTTGATAATTTTCTATCATTAATGGCTTCATTCGGCTTTGATTCACTTTTAAATGAACCAACTCGTTCTCAATCTTGTTTGGACCATATTTTCCTAAGATTGCAAAGAAACAATTTTGTAAATTATCAGGCGACAGCTTTAGATTTAAAAATAACAGACCATAGTTTAACCAGTCTTCACCTCGATTGTGGAAAATCCAAGTCTAAACATTCGGGACATGTAACTTTGAATAAAATCGATTTTCCAACTCTTAAATCAAGTTTAAATTTTGAGCGATGGGATGAAGTCTATAACTCTGAGGACCCATCCTTTGCTTTTGACTTATTTCTTAATAAATTGCAGTCCCATATTTCAAACTGTAGCTTACAAAGGAGTACACAAAGTAATAAATTACGTTGTCTCAAGCCGTGGATGACAATGGCTTTACTCAAAAAAGTGAAGAAGAAGCATCTAATATATTCGCTTGTGAAAAAACATCCTAACAATCTAAGACTTAAACGCCATTATGATAACCTGTGTAAAGAACTAAAAACAGAAATACCTTATTGTCGGGATACTTTTTTTAGAAGAAGATTAGCCGAAAATGTTGGCAATGTTAAAAAAGAATGGAAAGTTGTGAATGAGATATTGAATAGAACCAAAAGGATTAACGACATAATTTTGAGGAATAATGACATTGATGTGTCAGACGCTTTACAAATTGCTAATATATTTAACGACTATTTTTCAAATCTGAGCTCGGCATATGAACATTTGAATGAAGAAGTTTCATCGTGTCAATGCGAAAATTCCATTAATTCAGACGGTCTGCAAACGCAAACATTTTTCTTCCAAGAGTTTACGGCACTCGAATTTCATCAGATTATAATGTCCTTAAAAACTACAAGTTCAGCATCATTTGATTCCATCTCCAGTTCTGTACTGAAACGAATTTCTTTCCATATTTCTGATCCCCTAACTTACATTTTTAATCTCAGTGTCAAACAGGGAGTTTTTCCCGAATCACTGAAAGTAGCTATAGTAATGCCTCTTCATAAAAAAGGTGATACTACGACACTAAATAACTATCGTCCTATATCTCTTTTGTCAGTGTTTTCTAAAGTGTTTGAAAGAGGTATGAAATCAAGAATTCTTTCATTTTTGAATAGAACTAGTTTTTTTAACTCTTGCCAATTCGGATTTAGAAGTGGTAAATCTACCGAAAGTGCTCTTCTTAAATTTACTGGTGAAATATACAATAGCCTTAATGAGTCTAGAACGTCTGCTGCCCTTTTTATAGATATCTGTAAAGCCTTTGACATGGTGAACCATACTTCATTGTTAGATAAACTCTATCAGGTTGGTTTTAGAGGTTACACTTATAACTGGTTCGATTCCTACTTAAAAAATCGGAAACAGATGCGTCAGTTCACAGAAATTTATCAATATGGGTGTTCCTCAGGGCTCAGTTTTGGGTCCAATATTGTTTCTAGTCTATGTGAATTCCTTATTTACTCTACCATTCAAGGGCAAAATTACCGCTTTTGCCGATGATACGGCTCTTTCTTATTCGAATACGAATTTTCTCGATCTCTTTTCAGATGTTAACTATGACCTTGAATTACTTAGAAAGTGGTTTAAGATTCATAAACTTGTAATCAGCCCCAAAACAAAATTTATGATTTTTAATATCAAAGACTCAAATGTTGATGAATTTCCTTTGGTTTACCATTCCCCGAATTGTCCATGGTTTTGCTTAGTTCAATGTCAACACAACGAATTCTCTTTTAACAGTAATGTAGATTGCTGCGATACATGCTTTGAAGTTGAGTGTGTCAAAAATACTTTTAAATACTTAGGTATTATATTAGATAATAAACTTAATTGGAAAGACCACACTTCTTACCTCAAAAAGTATATGAATACAGTAGTGAAACAACTCTATCATCTTAGCCTTTACAGTAGTGAAACTGTTTTAAAGCTTGTTTATAATGGCTTACTCATATCTAAGCTACAGTACGGCATAGCCTGTTGGGGTGGTTCATTCTTCATTAACAGCAAACCTTTACTAATTAAGCAAAAACATGCAGTTAGAATTGTGTGTAAAGTGAATCGAAACACTCCCAGTTTTGAACTCTTCAAGAATCTTGGAATTCTACCCTTAAGGCACCTTTATTGTTATAAAGTCTTAAAAATATTTTTCGAGAATTGTGGATACTATTCAGTTAGGCTACATGAAAATTACAGTTTACGTATCAATACCAGCAATTTTGTATTAGTACCAAGAATTTACAAAACGCACTTTTCACGATCTTATCTCGTCATTGCGCCTCGATTATTTAATCTACTACCGGAAAACATAAGATGCGAAAGAGTGAAATCAGCATTTTTGTTTAATACTAAAAAATGGCTTCTCTCATTTGGCTATTCTGCTATTGATGCATTTTTATACCCTTAAAAGTTTTGCATGGACTATCTGCTTTTCTTTAATTTTTTTTTCTCTTTTTTCTTTGGATGATAAAACGTAACAATAAAAATTAATAATCTAATAACCTACAAAAAAGTTTCAAATTTGAATTCCCCATCAACTGTTTCTTTTTACTCTTTAATTTGAATTGTTAGAAACGTACATTCGACTCTTGTTTTTTAACAACTGAATGTATTTGGCACTATTCCTTGTTTTTATTTATTATTGAATTTGTTATTAATAATTTATTGTAATTTTTTCCATAGTAAATTGTACAAATGTTAATATGCCACTTGTTGTTATAAGTCTAAAAGCACTGGAATAAAGATAAAGAATACTACTACTACTACTACTACTACTACTAATTTGGCCGTGGCGAGGACGGAGGTGTGAGCCGGTGCGTTATCATGGTGGAAGAGCACTTTTTTCTTCAGCAAGTGGGGCCGTTTTTTCTTCAATTCGGCGTCGAATCGGCCTAATAATTTGACATAGTACAGCCATGTGAGCGTTTTGCCCTTCTCCAGGTAGTCGATGTGGATCACACCCTGTGAATCCCAGAAAACGGTGGCCATCACCTTCACGGCCGATGAGACAGTCTTCGCCTACTTCGGAGCACGTTCGCCGGGTGAAGTCCACTGTTTCGACTGTTCCTTGATCTCTGGTGTGTACCAGTAAATCCTTGTTTCGTCGACTGTCACGAAACGACGCAAAAACTCCTATGGATTGCGCTTAAACAGCGTCAAACACTGCCCTTAAGTGGCCTCACGGTGCGCTTGATGTCCGGAGTGAGCAAACGCGGCACGCATTGCGCCGGCAGCTTTCTCATGCCCAAAATTTCATGCCATCTTTTGAAATGCCTACTGTCTCAGCTATCTCGCGCACCTTCAATCGGCGGTCTGCCAATGCGAGATCGTGGATTTTTGTCACGTTATCCTCCGTGGTATCCGTTTTCGGGGCACCTGGCCGTGACTCATCAAAAACCGACGTGCGACCACGTTGAAACTCGTTAAACCAATTTTTGGTGGTCGCCATCGAAGGAGAAGAGTCACCGTACACAGCATCCAAAGGCTCTTTGATTCCGCTGCGCGATTTCCCTTCCAAAAACAAGAATCGAATCACCGACCGATATTGCTCTTTTTTCCCGCTTATACTCCCGCTTCCACACGCCGTCAAAACCATACTACGAGTCCGATCCGGCTGAAACAGTAACCGTCTGCTAGAATGTACTACACGATAGTAAGTTGCTCTTGCGATACTGGCGGTGAGGGTAAGTACATATCGGACCACCCTTGTATATGACGTCAATGAAAAATCACAAATGTTAAGATGAGTTTTGCCAAATTCCCAAGCTTACTATGTGATGCGACAGATCTGCATATACTGCTAGCGCCGTCTATTCCAAAATGGTATTTGTACATCTGTTCCCTGTTTCTTCGACATTCTTAGGTTTCTTAGTGCAATGCGACTTTTATGGAGGAAAGTTATTTCTATAGCCTTCACCTCTTCCCAACTCTTTAACTACCTATCAGGGGTATAAGTTTGCTCATGAATTTTGGTTGTATTTTCCTAACCAATTTGTGGCTACACAAGCCACAATCGAGTGAAAATAATTTTAAAACACAAACTGAAAAGGCTTAACCTCTACATGGATCTGTATGACACTTTTCACAAACACAACACTTCCACCATGTTTTCTAGGGCAATATAGAAAAGCCCTTAAAGGGCTGTTAATTGCCTGTCTACTCGATAGCCAACTAGCAATCGAATGTAGGTATTCCAATTTTCCACTCAAACGCCTTCAAGAACCTCAGAGGTACAGTAACAATGCTAAAAACAGACCATCCATGCCCTGGTAAGCTACGAACGAAAATCCCATGTTATTGTCACAATACTGACATCCACCTCCAGGGCAAATCCGATCCTATCCTTCCTCAACACGAACTATCGATGAAATGAAAGCATCTACGTTCCACAATTTTCCACTCATCTCATCTTCGCAGCACAGTAACGAAAGGATGAATGCGGTAGAAAAAAAGTCACAACAAGAATACATCAGCCACAAGATACATTTTCAATCGAAGCCTTAGCTTTCCTGTTCCTACCATCATATCCAACCATGAACCAGCAAGGATTCCTCTGCCGATCCAATGGGCGCCGAGGGTTGGAAAAATTGAATTTAAGGTCTTCATGCTTTACTGTCTTCCGGGAGGATTCCATTCGCTTCGACCCTGTGAGCATAGATGAAAAAAAAACCTCGACATACAATATTCCGGATATAACGATGTGGAATTACATCCTGAAAGTGCAGTTTTTACTGCCGTCCGCCTCTGGGAGGCAACATTGAACAAAATATAACGAAAAGAACACAATTCCCATTTCTATCGTTCGCTGTCTGTGACGGGATTAAAGTTATGAACGTGTCAACGGTTTTACTTTTTTTGTTTCTTGCCCTGCTTATGTGGAGAAGATGGATTTCCTGCTGCTCCACCATAGTCATCCATCCATCCATATTGCAATGCATAATTCTAGCCAAATGTCAGTCGGTTTTTTTTATTTTTGTTTTCTTGACTTTTCCTTTTCTTTTCCGATTTGTTTCATTCATTCTCCTTGTGCTCATGTGGAATTGTGGCGCTTCCTCTTTGTCATCACCATGCGTATGTGATGCATTGTGCTTCCGCTCTTCTGCCTTTCATGGTTTCAATTGTTCTTTTCTTTAATATGACCTCGTTTTTGTCTTCCTTTTTCTTATTTTCATTTTCTTCCTTTGCCTTTGTATCTGAACTGACCTACTCTACATAAACTGGTGAAGCTCGTATACTCGTACACCAGCATGATGGTGGAGCCTTCTTAATGTGCTACGTACGCACTTAGACGTGTAGATACTTCCTTTGAAGTCAGCTGATGTGCAATCGGTGCAGTCTTTCAGAGAGAGAGAGGTCCTCGAGCAAGCACGAAAGTGTCTAACCCATTTACAGGTGTTTAAGTAATGACAGTTAAATAGGAAAGAACACAGGACAGGAGTCAAAGTAATGCTGGTAGCTGGCTCAGGCTCAAAGGCGCACTTATTTAATGACATTGTGTGCAAAAGTGCAAATGCATGCTTTGTTGTAGCATTACCCTTATGGCAGTGCTAAAATTATCACGCATCAATCAAGTACAGCCTTTGGTGGAATTGGGCTTTGAAAGCAAAAGGACACGTGCCCGTCATGCTATAGCCACACACTTATTCGTCACAAGTAACGTTGTAACCCTACACTTCGTTCATTATCCTAGTCATTATCCAGCAGTCATTACTAAGGTGACGCTACAGTCCAGGGTGAACGAGAGGCTCAACCAAAATGGTTCTCCAACTAGGACGCTAGTGGTCACACGCTTGATTAAGGTCCTCTAACATTTGCCGCGCCACCGCGGATGAGACCATCCTCTTTTGCATTGTTTCTCATGGTTAAGTAGACGAAATCGATGAACGAAGCGATGCCCCGGCTCTCAACATGGCTCTGTAATCCCAGGCGGTGGATTTTAAATACCTGACTAGACCGATGTCGCACAATTTTTCTCCTGAAAACGACCAAGCGTTTGACAAGATCCATGTTTCTGCGCTATATACCGTGAAGCAACAGTCTTGTACAAAGTCACCTGGGTTTTTCGAGAAAGGACTTTACTGCTAGATGATATCCAAAGCATGAAGGAACCACGGTTACCAAGATTGATTCTGTGCTTAATTTTTGCAATCGTTTCGTTGGTGCATGTTATCGTGGAGCAAAGGCAGATGTTGGTCATATGAGTCCTATTTCGCTGACAGAATATAAAGGGGGAGCCAACCGATGGTGTGGATGTCGGATTCGGATGTCAATTCCTCGCGGAAGTCAACAAAATGGGCCTCCTTTTATCCCAGTTTACGACGCGTGTACAAAATCCAAATTGCACGACAATTGAAGCTTTTGACCATCTCCGAAGTCATCAAGACAATTTGTCATCAAATTTTTCTTTGAATTACATAAATAAACGACATTGTCATATCTGGGATTTGCGGCATAATGGGCCCATATGGAAAGCGTTTTTGTAACATGTTGACCCACCATTTGGATCTGGACGATCCCTGGTTTCAACAGGATCTTTCTACCGCTTGAAATGAGCTTTATGAGCCAGAATATAATCGCCGAGTGCAGGTTAGTCACATTTAAAAAAAACTTATTTTTATGACACTCGCATCCTCATTAGCTTTCACGGCGACCATCATAACATACTACTGTGTTCTTCTGGGTTATAACCCCTTTCGAGCACTTGTTCGCAGTAGCGAATCGGTCGTTCCATTCGGTCCTGTCGCGTAGAAATTACGTGTCAATCCTTTCGGGATTAGAACTCGAGTCCGGGCAGTGAACGGCCGCGACCGAATGGGGGTAATGTTAGACCAAACTCGTTAGGGTTAACAACCGAGTCAGGGCTCCATCTGATGTTTACCTAGATCCGTCGAATAATGCTAGCCCAGACTCTTTCGGGCTAAAACCCAGGACGCAGTAATAGCTTTTGCGTTACTCACTAAGGGAGCAAAACGCGAGCCGAAGTATTAGCCTTACTGTTATCACTGCCTACTCTCTATCCCATTTACTTTCGGAACGAAGGACAGCTTTAATTTAATTGGTTTGGACTACACTACCTACACTTCACAGTTCAGCAGCAACGTCACCCTTATGATCGGTCTAGAGTGATTTCTTGGCAACACCACTTCCGACAATTACAACATGCAGTTTATCTGGATTCCTTCGATCTTCCTTTACTTGTTCTTCTTCGTTTGATGGCGCTACAGACCGGTGTGGGCTTGGGCCTCATTCAACGAGCGTCTCCAGCCAGCCTTCCCTAATTTCTCACACTAAATTGGTAGAGGTCCTCTTCAACTTGTGTTCGCCAATTTAGTCGAGGGCGTCCTCTGTTGCGCTGTCCCAATGGCTCGGATTCGGCCCGGAGCTGTGTTGTCCATACACTCTACATGGCCCAGCCATCTTAAGCTTGGTATCCGTAGACGCTTAACCAGGCACATGCCGCCCTATAGCCCATATAGTTCGTGACTGAATCTACTTCTCCAGATGCTAATAACGCAAACAGGATCAAAGATCGCACGCAAAACTATTCTCTCGAAAAGACCAAGAGCTTCCTCATCCACATCCGCTTTTAACAGCGTCCATGCTTCTGCACCATAGAGCAGGACTGGGATGATCCGAGTATTATATAAAGCCAAGTTGGTCTTTCGAGAGAGTGCTCTATTACTCAATTGCCTCTTGAGCCCAAGGAAACAGCGATTGGCAAGAGTGATTCTGCGTTTGATCTCGGTACCGATGTTGTTGCGCCAATTTATTGCGGAGCCGAGGAAGTCCTTGACTACCTCGGAATTCATGCTGCCCATTGTCTGTCCGAGACGTCGATGTTGTGCGTCCTTTCTTGATGACAACATGTACTTCGTTTTGCCCTCATTTACCACTAGACCCATTTTAGCCGCTTCCGCTTCAATGCCAACCAACGCCTCATTCACGGCTCGCTGTGTTCGACCAATCACGTCAATATCATCCGCGTAAGCCAACAGTTGAACGGACTTTTGGAATATCGTGCCTCTGGTGTTGACTTGTAAGTTTTGCACGATCTTTTGAGTATTAAGTCAGCCCGCCGCCTTGCCTAAACCCTTTTTTGACATTGAAGGTCTTGGTAAGTTCGTTGCCGACTTTGATGGAGCAGCGAGAGTTCTCCATCGACGTCCCACACAATCTGACGAGCTTGGTAAGGATGTCAAAACTAGACATGGCTTTGTGTCTCTATGCGCGCTGTCATATGCGGCCTTGAAGTCGACGAATAGGTGATGAGTGTCGATCTGCATCTCTTGTGTCTTTTCCAGGATCTGCCGCAGTGTGAAGATTTGGGCTACTGTGGACTTCCCTGGACTGAAACTACACTGATATGGTACTATCAGATTGTTGACGAACGGTTTCAAGTTTCCACCCAAAACGGCAGCGAATATTTTGTAGGCTCTATAGTTGACGCAGGCAATGGGGTCTCCTTTCTTATAGATCGGCCAAACGACACTGAGATTCACCCCATCGGGCATGCTTTCCTCCGACCATATCTTACAAATGATTTGGTGCATGCGTCCTACCAGATCATCCCCAGCTGCTTTAAACATTTCCGCGGACAGTCCGTCCGCACCAGCAGCTTTGTTCAAATTAAGTCTCGATATTGCTATCTTGACTTCATCAGAGTCGGGGGGATGGACTCTTGTCTATCATCGTCCGGATCGAGTGGGATATTCTGCCTGACAGTGGTATTTGAGTCCTCGTCGCCATTTAACAGTCTGCAGAAATGATTCTTCCAAATTCTCAGCATCGACTGCGATGTACTAGTTGTCCATTTTCGTCAGGCTTCAGTCCGAAATTTACATCCACTGAATAAATGTTTTACTTTCTGGTGAAACTTTCGGCCTTCATTCCTGCTGTAGCACCTTTCCACCTCCTCGACCACACGCTTCTCATGCTCTTTCATTTTCTTTCTGAGAAGCCGGTTCTGTTCCCTCCTTTTCTGTTCGTAGAGCTAACGAGCAGCACTCGTACTTCGAAGCAGCATTGCCTTGTAGACGTCTTATTTGGCTGCATGGGCCTGTTGTCGCAGCTAATATCCTTTCGCTTTTTTTGACTTCAACACAGGATGAACCCCGTCCGACCAAGTTTCATGCCCTTTTATGTGACTTAGTTGAACGGCGATGTGCACGAAACTTCGCTACTGACATTCTCCTTGCTTGCGGGATTGTCAATGGTAGTGACTGCTACGGTCTTAACCAATGTGGGCAACAGGAACAGGTCATATGAACGATGTTGTGTTCCATTCATAAATTGCATGAGCCAAACTTCACCATCCAATAAAGATCAAAAATGATTTCACAAAAAAATTATTGTTTAATTCAACGAAAATTTCCGCAACGATTTTTAGCTTATCCCTATACGCCTCTTAGTTTTAACCATTCCCATATAAACAACTTTCATTTCAACAAGTCACAAGTCAACTCCTGGGCTTGTCCTAGGCCTCTAGAGTATCGAGTGTTTTCTAACGTCATTCTCCACAACCTGATGAGTATAGCAGAACAATGGTAGATATGGGGTATAGCTTGCCTGTAAAGTTAAGGAGACTGATCCTTTTGTAAAAAAGGGATGTAAAAAGGGATTCACTTCTTGCGGATTCCATTCATCGATCATGACTTCCTGCCAATGCACTCCACCACGTCATCTCCTGTAACTTTCAATAGGTAGTCATCTAGATCTAGAAGCTTCCATCTTAACTTCCTTCAAGAGCGGAATCGTGTCTGTAATCTCCGAGTCTGCAGAAGTGGCTTTACCATGACCTAAGACTTTACTAGCGGCTATCCATTTTCCCCCCGCAAATTTCCACTTTAAATGTAAGTCCTTGACAAGGGGCTATTCATTTTTGCAGAAGCCACTTTATAACCCCTCTGTGTTGCGATTCTCTTTCTCTTTCCGTTATTTTCCTGAGACGATTATGATCATCTCTTTTGTACTGCTTGTAGACTTCACGGGCGCCCCTGGTGCAGCACAGCTTGTACGCTTCTTATCCGCCCGCGTTCATCGTCAAACCAAGAATTTTTTGAAAGTGGAACTTTGAAACCCAGCACGTAAGAAGCGACATTCCTGTTGCTTTGCTGGCAGGGTTTCAGTGCTGTTCTGTGATTGGTTTTTGCGATCAGCTCTGGCGATATTTTGCGGCTCGTCTTCACTGTGTCCATAACCCTAGCACCATCTTGGCTGCCACAAGATGATGATTAGTGCCTACGTTGGCTTCTCGAAAAGTTCTGAAATTCAGAATATTAAAAGAGTGTCCGACTTCGATCGCAATATGGTCAATTTGCTTGATGATTGATTGATCCAGGTCCTTTTGGGCAGCTTAAATCCATGTTTGGAAGTAGCCCAGATTAGCAATTAAATACCTTGTGGTGTCATCCTTGTTCTCTGTGAGGTCTGGAACGCAAATGTTGCTTCTATTCAGATTGTTATGGGGGGTACGCTCTAAATGTTTAAAACTAAGGAGCTTAACCTCTTAAGGATTGTAGTCTCTCCTGGTAGCAGTTGCCGTGGTAGAAGTCGCAGTATTTTATCCGTTGACGGCCCATCAAATCGCACTTCCTGGATGGCAGTTATATTTGTTTCATGGCTCGCTAATAGTCTCTTGAAGGATATAAGGCCCATATACAGAAACAATGGGCATTCTTTATAATCTCCTTTCAGCCTTTTTTGCTTGATACATTTAGTTCGGTGATATTCTAATTTTTCAAAGCCACCAAAACGATATACCTAATTTGGTGAACTCCGCCAAATTGGTCTCCGTCGTGACGATGTCTCGTCGGTTTCATCAGGTCTCGTTTGACCTGAATCGCTTTCCGCCAAAGAAATTGTTTCTTGTTTCAGAAACTAAAAGAAACCGCACGGAGCCAAATCTGGAGAATAGGTTTTGATTGCCCTTTTTCCTTCGCCAAATGGGGCTGAACCTTCATCAATTGAGCATCGAATCGGTCCAATAAATCAACATAATATTGCCCCATGAATAGGGCACATGGCTCACAGGATACCATATACCTTTCCTATACTAGCATTGTCGTCCAAGATTAAAATGCGGTAAAAAGTGAGTCTCAATTTCCTAAAGTCTGAACTTAGTCAATACTACCCAAGTAAGATGGCAAACACGATAGAGGTAAAGACCGAGTTATGGTATATAACAAGTGACTTATTAGCATTGAAGTGAAGGTTACTAGTTTGGGCCCTATTCATTGTGGCAATGTACTGTTCCGACGAGCGGATATTTGGGGCTGCACAACGTCTACAGATGTATGCAACAATATTCTACGATGATGGAGAGTTCGTTGATGTACAGGAGTAACAAAATGGGATCTAGGATAAACCCTTGCGGTACGCCTCTATTCATAGGAAGGAAGGTTGAAAATTCGTCGTCTATTATATCATTGTCGAGATATGAGAAGATAAGCCTTGTTGTTTGACCTGAGAATTTTTGAAAGTATTGAATAACTTGTTATAAAGAATAGAATGATTGACGGTATCAAAGGTTTTTGAAAAATCGAGCAGCGTTAGGATATTTTCCATTCTTTTACCAAGACTTTTCCTGATTTCATTAACGACAAAAGACAGGACCGTTTTAATTGCATTAGGATCGAAAGCCTGACTGGTTGTCATTGGCAAGTTTTCAGCGGACAGATGGTTTAGTATTTGAGGTAGGATGGGGTAGGATTTATCGAAGAACGTCGGATAAATAGGGCACAATCGATACTCAGTAAGGCTGCGGTTTTTGTTAGCCCTTTTTCCATTCAGATAAAAAAAAATGAGGAGAAGAATGCTGCTGAAAACATATTTTCCCGCAGCGAAACAGGGGGTGCCATGCTAATGCCAGGCAATACATTAGTGTCGATAGGTTTGGTCAAGCAGTTTAGAGCAGAATGGGATAGGTCCTTCTACTATAAGGACCTCTTGTTGAACGACATTTGTGGATAAGGAAGAAGTGAAGATAAAGTTTAGGGCATCATAACTAATGTCATCCGAGATGACGCCTGCATATGCCTATTTGGAGTATTTTTTTCCACAGCCCTTTACCTGATGCTGACTTTTTTTTTATATAGTGTCCGCGCAGGTTCAAGAGTAATAAAGGGTCCGCCAAATAATTTTTATTTTTTTTTTAAAGTACAATCCTTCCGGTTAATAATGGAAAATAATTTCATTCAAATGGCTACCTCGGCTGGCCATGCAGTAGCCTACACGATCGGTCCAATTTTTAAGCACATTATCGATTGTGTGCCGCTGTATTTCACCAATGGCTTCACGAATATTGTCCTTTAAAGCGTCAATTGTCTCTGGCTTGTCGGCGTAACACTTATCTTTGACGGCACCCCACAAATAATAGCCCAACGGTGTCAAATCGCAGCTCCGAGGTGGCCAAACGACATCAGCTCTGCGGCTGATAATGCGATCTTCAAAAACAGGGCGCAAAACATCGAGTGTAGCGCCGTCCTGTTGAAACCAAATTCGTTCAACATGGCCCGATAACGATCGCCATTGACTGTAACGGCCACTCCTTGCTCATTTTCGAAGAAAAATGGCCCAATTATGCCTCTGGACCAAAATCCGCACCAAACAGTGGCTCGTTTTGGGTGCACCGGCTTTTCAATGTATGCGTGCGGGTTTTCTGTGCCCCAAATGCGACAATTTTGATTGTTTACATACCCGCCAAGATCAAAATGAGCTTCATCTGAAAAGATGATTTTTTTGGCAAAATCGGCATCTTCTGTAAGTCGATCGCAGGCCCACTTAGCGAAGCGAAAACGCATTGGATGGTCAGTTGGCTTCAACTCCTGAACCAATTGGACTTTGTATGGCGTCATACCAAGGTCTTTATGCAAAATTCGTCACAATGATGTCTCCGAAATGTTCAATTGTTGAGAACGACGGTGAATTGATGTTGATGGCGCTTCACGCACACTTTCTGCCGCAGCAGCAATATTCTCGGGTGTACGCACTGTTTTTGGCTTTTCACGCTTTGGTTTATCGATGAGGATGCCAGTTTCTTTCACTTTTTCACAAGATAACGAACATACGGAGCTGACGGTGCTTCTCTTCTTCCAAAATCCGTACGCAATTTTCGCACACATTCTGCAACATTACCATGATTTTCAAAGTAATGTCGCAATATTTCCCAGCGTTGTTCAAGCGTATACACAACCATATTCGTTCAGCGGAAGGATAAAACTAATTATCTGTCAAATCAGACATGAGCTAAGTGTTACCATTCACGAAATAAGCACTACTTGAAAAAAAAAACCTTAGATGGCGGACCCTTTACTTCTTTGGTGTTTGTCACACAACCTGGACGGGGTGCAAATGGTTTGTGGCGAAGATATTCGTTTACTACTCTCCGGGGGTGGTTGCCCTAGGTAGCATTTGAGAGATTCGACTGAATTTGTCGCGATGGTTGTAGTTCACAGTAACTTTTTTTGTTCCCATGTCATTAAGGTGTTATATTGGAAGTGAACACACAGGGTTTGTATTTTGAAATGATATTATACTGCGAGTGTTATGCCTTCGTCAGCATTTCTTTGATCCGTGTAGGAATTGTTCTTGGCTCTGGACAGACTTGAACTACAGATCTTCCGCTCAACAGTCGGTGATGATTACTATTGCACCACGACCACCCCCAAGTCAAGACGGTTAGAGCTTTTCTTGTCATTTCTTGAACACAAAGCCTCAATTCTACATCGTTCCCAACGAAGATAGACAAAGGGGTTTCCTTCATTAGCTATTTAATGTTA
Organism: Merodon equestris; assembly: GCA_958301585.1. NCBI lineage: Eukaryota > Metazoa > Arthropoda > Insecta > Diptera > Syrphidae > Merodon > Merodon equestris. The sequence goes on from OY284416.1 coordinate 115,261,610, forward strand.
TCATTTGAAAGTTTCTGTCCCCAAGTTTTTCTCGAAAACAAGAACCGATAGTTGGTCGTAGAGAAGAATTTTATCAATACTGCCAATGAAGAATAGACTCAGAAGATTATAATTATAAGTAGGATATTGGGGTGCAACAGAATAACTGCTCCATGGATTCAAGAAGGGGGGATGTATCGACAAAATTGTGAGGCCTGTTTATAGCTATACGCAAACTCCGTGTCTGGGGATTTGTGCATAAGTTAGCTGCTAAACTTGTTTCTAACAAAGCGAGATCTGGGTTCAAGCAGCTTTCGGAAACACAAATGACATCGACATTGGAATCAACAAACAGATAGTGAAACTCATAAGATTTTCCCTTCAAGCTTTGCGCATTTATTTGGATAATATGTAAGCCACTGTGCTGAGCCTTTATGACGCAGATCATTTCGTATGCATTTTCAACCCTTCCACGACATACGAAGCTCGCAGCTCCACCGACAAACCATTGCGCCGCGGTGACATACAAGGAAACCACCAATATGGAATGTAGACATCGAAATTGGTACGTACACGCTCCTTAAAACGTGGCGACTTCTTAGGGATGAAATTGGGGCAAAAAACTATTTCGGGTTGTCTTCGGAACAACTTTAGTTCATCGGTCAGCAAGTAAAGGGCTATCCAATAAGATATGTCATTTAGATATTCCCCCCTTTGTTAAACCGTAAATAGTGAGCTATTTGTACCATAGTGAATTACTAAGTAAAATTTGTTGAATTAGTAAAAATATAGCAGAAACGTTTTGTTAACTTCCTTTTGCTTTTAATCGCCATACAGCGTCTACTCACACAACTACAATATATTGAATTTAATCGATAAAATTAAAAAACAGATTAGTGATGCGAAGATTCCAGCTCGTTTTCGTCGGAAAAGGTAGCTCAAAATATTACGTCAAATTGATGAGGGTCGTTGTCATTTGCCTAAAGCTTCAAGACCAAAGAAAAGTTTTTGAACAACCTCTCCTTCCAGCTTGCTGTGGATTCGTGGCTGGCGACGTGATTAGCCAAATTTGTTCGAACATGGTCGCATCAGCAACCATTTCAGCGAATGATTGCGTTACTGAACGATGTTGACTTACTTTTGTTTTGTTTGAAATTGATGCCATGGAGGTTTATTTTCAGCAGGACAGCATCACATGCTGCACACCTGATGAGGCACATCTGGATATTCGATTTCTTGAAAAGGAGCCAATTCGCCGTTAGTTTAACGATTATTTCACTTTTTCCACTTTTTCCTTTGAAGCTATTCTAAAGATAATGCTTCACGTCAATGCTCCATCAATGACTCGTGCATATAGGCAAAATAGAGCTAAAATTACGCGAAAATGCGATGAATATTTTCATCAAAAGAATAGCTGTTTTAAGCAGATCCAATTCAGCAGATATTGTCAGTTTTTACTAGGTTCGGATGTCGTACTTTAGATTAAAATAAAATTATCGCCACTTTTCATAAGAATACTGAGCTTTTCCATAGTTTGGAAATGACACCTCTTGTTGGATAGACCTTACAATAAGTTTTGGCCTCATTGGCCACAAGAAAATGCTTTATTGACGAACCACTGCATTTAAGAAAGCCTGTATTAGGCAGTGAGTCTTGCACAATCCTTTTAAAAATCTGTTCTTCGGTCCATGATCTGACGTGGGCTTCTGCTCATCTGTGCTAAGCACCCTGGAGCCGATTCGTGTTGCCCGGTAGGAAGTTCGAAACAACGTACTATAATGTCACAAAGGCCTTCTTCATATAAAGTGCCACAACTGGGGGAAAATCTTGTTTAGTTGCTACAAGTGGTCATTGAAATCCAAAAAACCTTTTCGCCCTAAGCCACTATATGGTAAAAAGCCTGTAATGAAACCTCATATCTCCATCTTAAAAGCAAAGAGTCGCTTGCCTTCAACGCGACTTTATAGCTTGGAAATATGTACTTGCACATTGAGAGTGTTAAATTTTTTTATTGATTTAAAACGACACCTCTTGTTGGATGACCCTATATACAGGCTCAGGGCTGCATAATTCATATTTCGGGCAGGAGCTTTAGTTCTCCAGTCTATTAAGGACATGCTAACATGCTCATGTCTTTCTGCATCCATCATCGAATGCCAAACAGATTTGAAAGTATGGGTAATGGCTATGCCGAATTTGACAGTTGAAGCTGCCACGACCTTTATCTTCAAAGCCATGTTTTTCCCTTCCCCTTCCACTCGCCTAGAAGCAGGAAATAAACACATCAATCAAAAGCATTCGCTTTCTCACTGTTCTCTGCTCGGCTGCTCATTATTATTGCACATCCATCCCCATATCGCTTGTTTGCCTCCCTGTTTGCATGGCCGACTAAAGCCGGATCAAATAAATCGTCTAACGACTTCGAACGCGAATCTCATAAAATCACTCAGCAGGATAATACTCGTACGAACACACACTTGTCGCCCGGGACGTTCCCTCCTGCCCTCGAAGAATCAAATGACTTTGGCAATTTGTGCCTCCTGAGGGAACGTGAAACGTCTTATTCCACTTCGTGTTTGCCGAAATCTTTTTCACTTATCCGCGGACGCACGGGAGTGGCATTGGTGACACGAAGGACGTACAAGTATGAGATAGATGGTGGAGGTGGAAGGATCTTATTGACTGTTTGTGCTTCGGGAGCGCGGGTACTGAGCACAGATAACTTTTCTGACAAATGTCACACGATAAAGAAAACTTTTCCCCAGATGCTCAAAGGATAATTCCTTGTCTGGTTTCGTGTTCGTTATATCCTGTTCTTTGCTCCTTATTCACCGCTCAGCGGTGCAAATTTTGGGAGAAGTGTGCGTGATTTAGCCCCCATATGCCAACGACAGTTGGGTATATAGTACTCGTACATAGAGTGACAGGAGAGGGTATGATACGGCATATTCCCGAAACGAGAAAGTTTTATGTACATTCGGTGAGCCAAAGTTAAAGCACAAGGCCTGAGAAGTTTTCTACAAACTAAACAGCCTCTAGGTTGACTACTTCTACCCCATTTCCACTTTCACCCGGTATACATGCGAGTACAAACAGGATGCATCACGGTGGCGGTCGGTTTCATTAGGTTTTTCGACCTCACTTCCGGTTTTTACCCTCCTGGACGCGTGACGGTTGTGCTGCTTTTCGAGGATAATTACTCGCAAACAGGATGTTATTGAAGAAAAGGACGAGCGCTTGCGTGTTTTGATGTTAAAGTTTTATAAATGGACACTTAAGGGAGGCATTTACATAGGTAGAAAGTATACCATCATGCAAGGCAGTAGGCTATCGATCTACACTCGAGCTGGTGTGGATGGCTTTTTTGCCTTTTTTGTCTTAAATCGGATGCACTGTAGAAAGCTGATTCCTTGGTTTCCTTGAGAGGGGGATAAGTTTTAATGAGTTTTGCATGTTCACGAGACCTTTATGTGGAGTCGCAAGGATTGTAAGGAATTTGTGTAGATGTTTTATTTTCAGGGTGTGTAGACCGTGCATACGGAAGGGGACAGCTATTAGCGTCGTTTTAGATTGTCATCTCTTGAGTCGTTATTTGAGAGTTATGTATTCAAAATGTTGTCATATAAATACGTAACGTGGAATATACTACACATCAACAAGGGGGGGGGAAACAAGGACACTCCTTTTAGACATTTGTAGCCCCTCATTGAAATAAGTTGCTTAAGTTCTAATTTTAAAAGAGCTTCTAGGAAAACAGCTTCAATTAAAAACACGAATATGTGTATTATATTTAACTGCTGGTGTAATAAGAAGAATGGGTCCTAAAAGGTTACCTTAGGGTATTCCAACAAAAAAAAAAGTGTTAAGGGTGTTGATAGGCAATCAGACCTAGTTGCTGAGGAAAATAAGTTGCTGATGGTAATAAGAAAGACATGGGTTAAGCGTTTTTCCTTCTTCAAGAGGATCACCCAGATCTCGAGGAAGCCCATTCCATTCTTTCTTTTTTTTTCAAATTCAACTCGTTGTCGGTAATTGTAAATTTTTTTTAATACCTTTTCTGAACAGTGCCAACCTATAACTCTTCAAGAGGCAAAGTTGGCATTCTTTGAGATTTTAATTCGGTCATAGTCACCAATTGACCATTGAGCGCTACGCTATTCAACAAAATTGTTAAAATATAGAAAGCAGAGCTGGCAAATTAGCAAATTATCACGAAATTCGAGAAAAGCAGTCACAGTTGCTGAAAATCCAAATCCCTCGATTTCCCAATTCAACTGAAGCACAAGCCCAAGTTGGATCACTAAGCTCGTCTTACGTTCGCTGATCGGGCTCTAGCGCAGTTGAAAACGGATCAAAATGTTGGCGATCTCCTTGATCGCAGCCGGGGCAAAGATTCTGGAGGCCCCACCACTCATTCCCAACTCTCCGGCTGCCCGGAACGACACCGACTCCTGCGGCTCATTGACCTGGTTGAACTGAGCATGAGTGGTTTAACCAACAGTGGTGACACCGACGATGGCACGGCGCGGGAAACCGCTAAGGTTGAACGAGCCCCAGAATTGGGACGTGCTGCATATTGCACTGCTAAGTGCCAAAAAAGACGGAGAAAGAGATGTGACCGAAAATCAAGGCTGACACAGCCGAAGGCACGATGGATGAAAGCAAATCTGTGGGAAAATCAGTCAAGAGGATTAGATCGGCGGAGATATCCTCTACCGAAGTTCATCCGACCTTCTCATCTGTTGGCCCCGCACTCCTTGGCGGCGAGCAGCGCAGAAAGCGTCGGCGGCTAGTAAAGACTGCTGCAAGCATGCCAGCACTTTCGGCGTGCGCCTCAAACATTCCTCCTCTTATTGGTGACGATTAAATCCCCAATAAGAGCGTGCCAGGTTCCCAAACTGACAGAGTTCGAGGTGTTCAGGGTCCTGTAATGGCCGGCGCTACCACCGAAAAAGGCGATGATGCTGACAGATAAACTCTGATCGCAGAAGGCAAAGCGGTTTTGGATACCAACAAACCTCAAGCTGGCAGAGCTGTTCCAAAGCGGCGTCAAAAGGGAGCAGAAGCTCGAACCGAAAATGTAAGAGCGCTCGCAAACGGAGGACGGCCTCCGCGGACAACCTTGCTGGGAAGAGAGAACGTGATGTTTCCTCCTCCGAAGTGACGGCGGGTAATCGGAGTCCGAAGGTAGATGCGACGATCAACAAAGATCAAAGCAAAAATCTGAAGACGGAGAGGACTAAAACTGCTCCCCGGAGGCGGGCACTTCAAACAGCAAAATCCTTTCCTCTGGAAAGGAGATACAAGTGACCGTAAAGAGTCGAGACAAGCACCTCTCCTACAAAGAAGTAGCAATCTCCTCTGAAAGGGTCAGGATAGGGAAAACAGGCCGTGACGGCAGAATGACCAGCGCAGATTGCCAATACTGCGAGGATCATCTACTGGAGCTAGCTTCAGTAACAGGCTTCTATATTTAGGCTGAGAGGTCTGCTGAATGGTACCTTCGTGGTGAGCTGTTACTCACAGCAGACATCTGCCTGGATCGGTAAAATCCATCCCCTAGGAACTACTATCTATCAAGTAGTTAGTCTCCAAAAATGAACGCGCGGCATCTGCTGAATTCCGGGGAAACCTGTAAACAAGCTTCAAGAACCCGGAACTTGACACGACGGCCTGGACTGTCTATTCCTACAAAGAGAGTAAGGGCTCTCTGAAAAAAAGAGGGCTTCACTCTAGTATGGGATTGGACAATGGCTCTGTCGAGACCTTGAAATCCGCGTACGATTCACGTACCTACTTCGGCCTTGGTAGGATTTCATTCCACTTTGATGTCAAGTAGTCGAAGAATGGAACGTGCTCCGCAGTCTAAATCTATGGTTTTTACTCAGATTAATCTACAGCATTGCAAGGCTGCTACTGTTCTTCTCAGTGTCTGCTTACTTCCCCTACGACTCGGTACTGCCCCGCCACAAAAGGCGGTTTCTGAACTCGTAGAGTACTATGAAGCCAGAAGGATTGGAATCATCATCTGTTGATGCTAATGCTCAAAACACTGTTTGGGGCAGCAAATGCAACCTGAGAGGAGACCATCTTTTAAACTTCATTCTTTCGTCTGACCTTATCATCAACAATGTTGGCTCCCAACCAACCTTTGTGACTGCGAGATGATAGGAAGTGATTGACCTAACCCTATCTAATACGAGTAGGAATGTGAAGGTCATCACTAACTGGAGAGTCTTACCAGATGTTACGTTGTCAGACCATAGATGCATCGAATTCCAATTGAAGTGTGGGATCCCCCCCCTCACAGCACAAATGGAATCCAAGGAGGATGGACTGGGTACAATTCAGAGAGGAGCTTGAGAAAATCACTCAAACCCTGCCTAAACTCAGAACAAAGCAATTGGTGGAGCATGTCGTTCGTAACCTGAGCAGCGCCATCACCAAATGTTTCGAACTCGCATGTCCTGTCAAAAAACCTCCCAGCAGGAAATCGGTTGCCTGGTGGAACGCTGAGCTCCAATGTCTTCGCAGGGAAGCCAGAAGTCTCCTGAATATATCACTTTAATCGAACTCGGAAGATGACTGGAATAAATATCGATCGAAGCAGAAGGAATATAAGAAGCTTATTCGTAAATCGAAGAATGATAGATCCCTGAGCGCGACCAGCAAGTTGGTTGCCAGGGGAATTTTGAAGGAGGATTTCAGTTGGTCGCATTTTTCATAAAAATAATGAAATAGAAAGAATAGTCAGAAAACATGTGGTATGGCGACTTAGCGGTAATGTCTTAGTTGTACAAGCCTAAACGTTAGCACTCTAATCAGGAAATCGGGGGTGGGAGAAAATTATTTCTTGCATCTATATGGGAATCCCAGGGAGCGCCGTGGCGCAGTCAGGGTACCTACATATTATACAATCGTAAAAATTGACGTTGTCACTGATGTTCACAGTGAGGATAGAAAACTTTTCGGATTTTGGGATGCAAGTACCATTACGGGATTATGGCTGCAGATCGGAAGAGGCTTTAACGACCGAAAACAACACTGTGTTTTGTAAGCATTAAATTTCGCGTTTAAACTTGCAACCGTACGAGTTCGAAAGTGCGCTAGTCGCCTGTTATGATACCATTGATCCCCTTTAATATAGAGTGGCCAAATCGCAAGTTGCCCAATTGACCTATTCTTCGACTTCAACACCGCATATCACAGCGTGCATAGTGATGAGCTGTACAAAGCCATGTCTAGTTTTGACAGTCCCATCAAGCTCGTTGTGTAGGATGACGATGGAGAACTCCATCAAGGTATTACTTACCGAGACCTTAAATGTCAAAAAAGGATTTAGGCAAGGCGACGCGCTGTCATGTGACGTTTTTATTGTAACTTAATACTCATATTCGAGAAGATCGTGCGAAACTCACAAGTCAACACCAGAGGCATGATCTTCCAAAAGTCCATTCAACTGCTAGTGGATGATATTATCATGATTGGTCGAACATAGCGAGCCGTCAATGAGGCGTTTGCTGGCATTGAAGCGGAAGCGGCTATAATGGGTCTAGAGGTAAATTAAGGCAAAACGAAGTACATGGTGACATCAAGAATGGACGCACAACATCGATGTCTCGGACTGAGTGCCATAATGGGCAGCATGAACTCCGAGGTAGTCAAGGACTTCGTCTACCTCGGCTCCGCAGTAAATAGAGACAACAACATCAAGCCAAGATCAAACGCAGAATCACTCTTGCCAATCGCTGTTTCTTTGGGCTTAAGAGGCAATTGAGTAATAGAGCCCTCTCTCGAAAGACCAACTTGGCTTTGTATAATACTCGAATCATCCCAGTCCTGCTCTGTGGTGCAGAAGCATGGACATTGTTAAAAGCGGATGAGGAAGCTCTTGGTCTTTTCGAGAGAAAAGTTTTGCGTGCGAACTTTGATCCTGTTTGCGTTGATGGGATCTGGAGGAGAAGATTCAATCACCAACCATATGGACTGTACGGCGGCATGTGCCTGGTTAAGCGTCTACGGATACAACGCCTAAGATGGCTAGGCCATGTAGAGCGTATGGACAATACAGCTCCGGCCCGAAAAGTTTTTGAATCTAAGCCATTGGAACAACGTAACAGAGGACGCCGTCGACTTGGTTGGTGTGTGAAATTGGAGAAGGCTGGCAGGAGATTGCGCCGGCTGAAAATGTTCGTTGGTTGAGGCCCAAGCCCACACCGGGCTGCAGCGCCATCAAAGAAGAAGAAGAAATCGCAAGTAGGAAGCTAAATAATCAGGAAGAAGAGTGAGAGAGTTAGCATATCCTCATGACGAAGCTGAGTACTTCACATCTCGGTCTCCGAAGTACTTTGTCCCTTAATTTCTGTTCGATTTGGAATATAACTAATCGAATATGTGCGTTGGGGTCATTCCTAGCTCGCCTTTTTAACCTACTCATACCATGCATTGTCCTCAGACTTCGTGTTTTATGCCACGTTGGGAGTAAAGTTATATCATCAAGGAAGCACCGAGCCCTGTTAAAATTCTTTCCTCGTAGAGCCATATTCTTCTTTAGCGGTGAAGATATTCCCTGAAACAATTTCAAACCACTGGGAAAGCTATATGGCGCCGGTTGAAATCCCTTCGCTCTAAGCCCCTTATCTCTTATCCTTAGCAATTTTAGCTTAGTATTAGGATTACCAATTGTCTAATAGACCTGCAGCGATACTTTATCGTAGGCAGTGTAAGGTAAGCGCCTTCTGACTAAGAACCACCTTCACATTAGTGCACATTATAAAGCCTACGATTTAGGATACAGCTTAGATGTTGAATGACACTCTGGTGCTGACAAGCGTTGTGACGACGGCAGTATCCCGAAAGGCGGCTTCGTTCTCTTTAAATTTCCTACCGCCATTTACGGCGGATGTTGATAGAAGAGAGGTAAAAAGCTAGAAAGCCAAGATAACCGTACTTAACTCCAACAAAGTTGTTAACGCGATGTGATCAACTTTACTCTTCTATGTTTTCCTCGATCTATTACCTTATTAACTCCCCATCTATTCCTTACGATATTCCTTTTCTCTCTCTCTTTCCTTCATCTGTCCCCATCACGACCTAAGCACGACACAGTCCACTTCACGCGCTCCATCTGTACAGATCATATTATATTTATTATATAACGAAAATAAAGTTAACTCCTTGAATTGTACTTCGTTCTGTTTTTATTAAATTGTCCGAACAGAAGGGGATCGTCGTAGATTTAGCGCACATTTTTCTGGTCCTTCGAGCCGGATCTCATACTCGTCTCGTTAAACCACTTCAGTGCACGATCTTGTTCAGTGGAGCCATTTGAATTTGCTTACAATTCAATAGGATAACTTAAATATATTATTTGCGTTATATAATAATCATCACAATCTCATCATAATCATCATTATAATTTATCATACAATTTATATAAAAATGCATTCGATTTAATTTTATTACATTATATACAGTATATATTCGTACATAAATACCGTTACAAGTGTCATCGCGTGATATTTCGGAAAGACATTTAACATTGCACGAAAGAGACAAACACAGTGTTTTCATCTGCGGTTATTAATTCGTATACAGTGTGCAAGTGTCTTCATACTAACTGATCTGTTTGACATTTATAATATACAGCAATGGACGTGTTACCAAATCTTCGTCAACAACGCGGTCAAGTTGTACGAAAACTAACTATTTTGTTAAATACCTTAGTGCAATCAGATAAAGAATCTCGAATAATTCCCAAAGAGGAACTTCAAGTGCATTTTGAACAACTGATTGAAAACAAAAGGAAGTATGACGACATTCAACTTAAAATTATAAGTACTGTTGACAATCCTATGATTACAGATGATTTCACTCATGAAGAAAACTTTGAGGCTAAGTTTTTTGAATTAAAGTCAAACTTACTGACTCGGTTAAATGTGATTAACTCGGATCGTTTCGCGGCTTCAACTCATTGTCAATCGTCCGATGAACATAATAGTACAGTGTTCGACACAAATACACAGTTCTCGAATATATAGTTCTCACAAATATTTTCTCTTCGGAATCGGAACATAAACTACCAGCGTTACATATTCCAACTTTCAGTGGAAGATACGAGGATTGGGTCCCATTTCATGATCTTTATGTTAGTTTAGTGCACGAAAACGATAGGCTGTCAGATATAAAGAAGTTTCAATATCTTAAAACGCTTCTGAAAGATGACGCTGCAACACTATTGAAACATACAAACTACCATGAAGCATGGGAAAAGCTTAAGAAACGCTACAGTAAAAAAAATACCCATCGTATCAAAACACATTCAACGTTTTCTAGATCAACCAATTATCAAAGAACCTAATAATGCTAGTGCGATACGTCGTTTATACGATACATCAGATGAAGTAATTAGAGCACTAAAATCATTGAAGGCTGAAGGACGGGATTATTGGTTGGTTCATATTGCGCTACAAAAACTGGATCATGATACAAAACGGTTATGGGCTCACGAAAATGGAGATACGGATTATGATTGGCAAGTTTTTATGTCTTTTTTAGAGAGGCAATGCGTCACATTAGAATCTTCCCAACAGTACAGTGGTAAGAAACATCTTTCTTCTATTCATTCTAACTTACATAATAGCCCCCAGAAAGCATCTAAAACTTTTTTAACTCAACCCGCTAAATGCAAAATGGGATGCTTGGAACAACATGGAATTTATCATTGTCCAAAATTCTTATCTTCTTCAATCGATGAACGCATTCAACACGTTAAAAAACTAAATTTATGTCTAAATTGCCTTAGAGAATCACATAATGTTAATATTTGCAGGTCGCGAAATTGCAAATATTGCAGCAAAAAGCATAGTAGTCTCTTATGTTTCTCACAAAAAAATGCCGCCTCGTCGACTTCAACTCAAGCCTTTGGTACAAGCTATCCTGTTCTTGTGGAAGATGACAATCATTCAACAGCAGCCGTTTCTTCGCTTCACAGTATGTCTCCAGCCCATGTCTTCCTATCTACGGCAGTTGTTTTCGTTTATGATAGTAACGGAGCGCCACATCCCCATCGAGCGTTATTAGATTCTGCTTCACAATCGAATTTCGTAACAAGGTCTCTTGCTACAAAATTGGGATTAGCCACAAACGATACCACGTTCTCGATACAAGGAATCGGTAAATTGTCACAGCCTATTACGAAAAAATGCAATATGACGGTTCGTTCTCGTGAATCAACTTTTAACAAAAGCATCGAATTCCTTATAATCAACCACATAACTACTGATATTCCTCAATCCAAAATAGATACTACTGAACTAGACATTCCAAATAATTTGATACTAGCCGACCCATATTTCAATGTTCCCGACACTATCGATTTGCTACTCGGCGCAGAATACTTCTATACAGTTTTGTTACCTGAACGTCTAGATCTAGGACCTGGTAAACCTGTTCTACAAAACTCCGCCTTCGGCTGGCTTGTTACTGGCAGATATATTGCTAATTCCACTCGATCGCATTGCGTTACTCAAACCTGTCTGCTGGTATCCAATGAAGATCTCGATGAACGTTTGTCAACATTTTGGGAGATTGATTCTGGCCAAGATAACAAGAGAACTTTTTCCATGGATGAGACTTTATCTGAACAACACTTTCTGCAAAACACAACTCGCGACTCGGATGGTAGATTTATTGTTTCACTTCCCTTTAATGAAAAAACTTCATCGTTAGGATCCTCCGTGGAACAAGCCATAAAACGATTGCACTATTTGGAAGCAAGGTTCACTCGTGATTCGAATCTTAAATTAGAGTATGATAAATTTATCCGCGAGTATATCGCACTTGGACATATGACGGCAATAGGAACTCTTCAGGAGAATGGAGTAGATGATGCTTATTATTTACCCCATCACGGTGTATGGAAGTTATCGAGTTCCACAACTAAATTACGAGTTGTATTTGATGGATCCTCAAAGAGCTCAACCGGAATTTCCCTAAACGAGACACTGATGATTGGTCGTCCATGTCAGGATTCTTTATTTAACATAATTATCCGTTGCCGAACCCATAATATAGTTCTATTGGCTGACATAGAAAAAATGTTTCGGCAAGTTTGGGTAAGGAAGGAAGATAGACGCTTTCAGAGAATTCTTTGGCGATTTAATACATCAGATCCAATAAATGTCTTTGAGATGAACACTATTACTTACGGACTCAGTTGTTCTCCATATTTATCAACACGCTGTCTGGTTAAATTAGTAGAGGATTCCGAATTATTCCCACAAGCTAAACGCGTATTGCTTTCTGATGTTTATATGGATGACGTTTTAACTGGTTGCAAAACCATAGCAGAGGCGAAGACGTTACAGCGTGAAATGAAAGAACTTCTCCAGCAGGGCGGTTTTAATTTGCGAAAATGGGTTTCTAATTCGCAATATGTTCTCGATGACATACCCTCATTAGATCGCGAAATATCAGATATAGATTTTAACTTGGATGAAGGAATCAAAACGCTTGGGCTTAGGTGGCACCCCTTAAATGATAATTTCAAATTTACGACATTTAAATCAACACGAACTCCCACAAAAAGAATTGTGCTATCTGAGATAGCTAAACTCTTCGACCCATTGGGGCTGCTTGGTCCCACAGTCATTACCGCGAAACTACTAATGCAGGAGTTATGGAAAAGGAAAATTTCTTGGGATGACTATTTACCAGCGGACCTTTCTAAACAATGGGAATCATATCAAGCATTACTCATCGAATCGACAACGTGTGTAATACCTCGAAAGATTATAGAATTTTCGGATTTTTCTCGACTCGAACTCCACGGATTCTGCGATGCAAGCGAACAGGCTTACGGAGCAAGTTTGTACATTCGTGCTATTAACACAAATGGCCTTATCTCGTCTCGACTATTGTGCTCTAAATCACGTGTGGCTCCAATAAAACGAATTTCTCTTCCACGACTCGAATTATGCGGTGCTCATCTACTAGCATTACTTATAAAACAAGTTACGGACTCGATAAACCTTAATTTTGACAATATCATCTGTTGGTCTGATTCTATGATTGTTCTCGCTTGGATCTCAGGTGACCCTTCTCGATGGAAAACATTTGTTTCAAATAGAGTAAACGAAATCGTCTCGATTTGTAAGCCGTCTATATGGCATCACGTTGCAACGGATTTGAATCCTTCCGACTTACTCACGCGTTCAAATAACTCGTCAACATTTCTTAAAAACTCTTGTTGGTGGCACGGACCTCATTTTCTTCTCGACTCGACATTGGATTCCTTTACAGAAACGACAACAATACCTGATTGTGACAGAAACATTGCAGACCTCGAACTTCGATCAATAAAACAAACACTCTCGCATTTAACCATACATACGTACTCGATTCTCGACACACTAATTAATACATTTTCAGTATATTCCCGGCTTCTTCACGTACTGGCATATTGCTTTCGCTTTATTCTTCAATCTCGTAAAATCGGCCACGGTCATCTCACGTTAGAATTGCATCCTGGAGAATTGGATTCAGCTCTACTTGTTATAATTAAACATATTCAACGAAAATACTTTGCATCCATAATCGATTCGTTAAAAACTAATCGTTGCATTAGTAAACCATTTCTTTCCTTAAATTTATTCGTCGATGTCAATGATATTCTCAGGGTGGGCGGTCGCATTGCTGGTCGGAACCCAATCCTGCTTCCATCAAAGGAAAAATTCACGCAGTTGTTGTTCGATGCAGAACACAAGAGATTACTTCACGCCGGACCACAGTTGTTGCTAGCATCTATCCGAGTAAAGTTTTGGCCTCTCAATGGAAGGGATTATGCTCGACGAACTACGCGTAAATGTGTGAAATGTTTTCGCACTAAAACAACTAGAGTTTCACAACTGATGGCAGATTTGCCTGAAGATCGTATTCGTATGAATAGGGCCTTTAAGATATGCGGGATCGATTATGGTGGACCTATCAGCATCCTTCAGTCAAAGGGAAGAGGGGCGAAAACAACAAAGGCTTATATAGCACTATTCGTTTGTTTTACAACCAAGGCCATACACCTTGAGGTCGTCAGTGAGCTCACCACATCCGCATTTCTTGCTGCATTACGACGATTTATATCACGGCGAGGGCGTTGCGCACGAATTTACAGCGACAATGCTACCAATTTTGTTGGCGCTAAGGGAGAATTGAAGGACTTGTTTCAGCTAATTTATAATCCTCGCCACAAGGGCAAACTACAAGAGTTTGCAACGGACGAAGGGATAGAGTGGAAATTTATCGCGGCCGGTTCCCCTCATCAGGGAGGATTATGGGAAGCGGGTATAAAATCAACGAAGTACCATTTGCGACGCGTTTTAAAACCACATAATATGACATTCGAGGAACTCACCACCCTACTTGTACAAATAGAAGCCTGTCTGAATTCACGGCCATTGACCCCTTTATCGTCAGATCCAAATGACCTGCAACCATTAACTCCAGCACATTTTTTAATCGGAGAACCGCTAACAACTATCCCAGATCGGGATTTTACTGAAATAAGGCTAAGTCGTTTATCGAGATGGCAGATTATTCAGCAGTGCCTACAACACTTTTGGAAGCGTTGGTCCCAGGAGTATTTATCTACATTATATCTTCGTTCTAAATGGTGTTCAGCAAAGGAAAATTTAAAGGTTGGCGACTTGGTGCTGATCAGAGAAGAAAATCGTCCACCCATGCAGTGGAATTTGGGAAGAGTTTCAGAAGTCTTTGTTGGATCAGATGGACTAGTTCGGACAGTTCAGCTAAGGACGAAAGGCGGGTTTACCAACAGAGCTATCCACAAACTGTGTAAACTTCCAGTAGAAAGCAGTGCTGTAAATTAATCAAGCTTAATTTGGTGGGCGGAATGTTAACGCGATGTGATCAACTTTACTCTTCTATGTTTTCCTCGATCTATTACCTTATTAACTCCCCATCTATTCCTTACGATATTCCTTTTCTCTCTCTCTTTCCTTCATCTGTCCCCATCACGACCTAAGCACGACACAGTCCACTTCACGCGCTCCATCTGTACAGATCATATTATATTTATTATATAACGAAAATAAAGTTAACTCCTTGAATTGTACTTCGTTCTGTTTTTATTAAATTGTCCGAACAGAAGGGGATCGTCGTAGATTTAGCGCACAAAAGTCATAGATGCAGTCGGACTACCAGCTGAACTCCTTAACCGGACATGGCGAGTGGGGTGCGTGCACCAGTTCATCTCTAGGAGTTTGTGAGAGCATGCCCGATGAATGGAACCTTAGTGTCATTTGCCTGATCTACAATCAGAGAAAACCTTTTAACTGCACCAAATTAAAACAAATAAGTCTCTTGAACGTCGCAAATGCTCTCCTCTGCCGTTTTGTTTGAGCGGCTGAAGCAGACTGCGAATAGGTCCATATAAGTGATCACGACCTGATCTGATGTATGGGAAGAACACACGGATTGACGGATTTGTCAAAGGTAGTTAAGTGCAGAAATCAAACGCAGATCGGAGCCCGATGTCGAAAAACCACGATGACTTTATACAAGATTCATATCGTTCCGATCCTGATGATTTTTTTGCTGTTTGGTTTTTCAGTGCTTTATATTTGATAGCTCTCGCATGATTCGTGACATATGTTAAAAACAAACATACTCGGTTAGAATTGCCATTTCATCACCGAAACCTTTGCACTTAAATAACGCCTACATATTATTAAATTTTATTATCAAAATTGGTGCTCTGTGAAAAATGTTTTTCTCGCACTTCGACGATTTTACGGTGGTCACAAGGGACCTACCGAGCAAGCAATCAAAGACATAGCAACTTCGTGTACGCAATGGTCGTGTTGCGATGGTAGTCTTCACCGACTGTTGAGTGGAAGGTCTGTAGTTCAAGTCAGTCCATAGCCAAAAACAATTCCTATACGGAGAACCTGTGCAACAACATCAGTTGTGAATGAGAGATGATCAAAGAAACGCTGACGATGACATAACACTCGCAGTATAAGATCTCTTCAAAATACATACTCTGTGTGTGTATTTCCAATAAAACACCTTAATGACATGGAAACAAAAAAGTTACTGTGAACTCTAACCAACGCTAAAAATTCAGTCGTATCTCTCGAATCATATCTAGGACAACCACCCCCGGAGAGTAGTGAACGGGAATTTTCGACACATACCATCTGCATCTCGTCCAGGTTATGTGACAAACACCATAAGAGCGTAACTCTACCGCGAACCCAATTAAAGAAAAAAAAAATCCAGCTATTGGACATCGAGCCACCTACCCGTATACGTAGAGTGGGTGCAGCGGAAAATATTGCTGCGGTATCGGTCAGTATTAATGAAGACCGTGATTTGTCTATTTGTTCACAGCAATTGGGGTCGTGTAACTAGACTAGATCACACACCACGTGAAGCGATGTACTAATTGAGAAATGAGTTCGGTGAGCAATTTATCTTTCCATCACTCTGGTGATTATGCCAACTAGAATGCCAACTAGAGAGTTCGATTTGACGCTTTGAGACAATTTTTTTGTGAAGATTTATCTAATCGCTCGTCTATGCCGATAAGTGAGCTTCAATTGCAGCCTCCAAATACAATATTACAGGTGTTATCAGCGAGATACAAGCCAATATGTTTGAAAAAGTGAATTAAAATTGAACTCTCAATATGGACCATTTAAAAGATAGTCGTGTTCAACATTTTCAAAAATTAATCTTCAAGCAATAAATGGCAAGCATTGATTTATTAAGTTAAGTATAAATATTATACACTTTTGAAATTTTTCAGCATTTTTTCCGGACAATTAAAAACCAAACACTTGAAAAGACACACGCTGAAACATGAATTATTATAAAGCTCTTGATCCTTCCGAAACGAAAATTCTCCGTGTGATTTTCACGATGAAATCTCTACGGACTGTGTAACGACACCCTCAGATGGTTGGGCCATGTTAAGCCAATTGACACCACTGCTTCAGTGGAGAATCCTGAGAGACGACGAAGCAGAGGACAACCACATTTAAGGTGGTCAACCAAATGGGCGTGAAAAACTGGCAACGGCTAGTGCAAGACTTAGCTAACTGCAGAGTTATATGCTTTCAGACTTTGGTCCACCCAGACAATACTGCTATCTAAGTAAGGGGCTAGGTGAAGTAATGTAAAGTAAAGTCTGAGGAGTAAAATATTAAAAAACTCTTTTCATCAATTTCACACTCAAACGCTTCGAAAAACCATTAGATCAGTTCGATAGCATTCCCCATTTAAGAGCAATCCTTGTCGAAAATATTGGCATGTAGTTATAGAAGTGCATACACCTCCTTTGTACATATCTGCCATCTATTGACATTAGATTCCTTTATGTCAAACAACGTCAAAGCCAACCCCAATAGCAAGCCACTGCAAAACCAATTCCACCGAAACCCGTGATATAGATCACGTTTCTGGGTCAGCAAACTTCTTGCAACGCCAATCTCTACGTCCGCGCAAAAACCGATGTCAAACAAGCCACAGAAATATTTTGATGCCACATTATGAGATAGAAAAAAAAAAAACAAAAATAAAGCAACGACAGTGCAGCTGAACCCTCAGACCTACGTTTTGACATTTGACTACCGGAGGGACTAGCTCACACGTTGCAACCGCAAGTTTGTCTTTTGTGTACTCTCTTTTGGCAATCATCCAAAAAGCTTCTGTTCTCCTTCTTTTGTGGCCCATTCGCTATGTAACAACATTCATAGTGGAAAATCGACTTGCTGACGTGTTTTGTTTGAATCCTTGTCCAGATTGCGGATCCATCTCACGTCGGTGGTATTTAATTAAGCGCGACAGACACCATTTGCTTCTGTTGGGAAGAGGAGTCTCAATTCCTTCGCGAAATGGGTGTTGGTCATTAGACTAATGGCTGGTTGGTTCGATTGCCCGATAGCTCGCTAGGGGGATTTGCTCTTTGTTCCCATGGCGTTCCGTGCTATTGTATTTGCACATCCATTTAGGGTAATCACGATCATAGTCGATGAGATGTTTTGCTTTCAATCAGTACTCGTTGGCGTAAACAGATACGCCCGTATCCAGATACTTAGTACCTATTTATGAACGTTGCTGTAATGAAAGTAGAATTTCGATATTGATACTTGAAAACATCGCGGATGGGACGTTAATTGTTCAGTCGTTTCGAGATTGTTTAGTATCGACATATCGGTCGGCTGCTAAACGCCAATAGGTTGGGCCGTGAGGAATGTTATTTGCATGTTAATGATACAACAGGGATTGGGGGGGAGAGGTGATCATATCTAATCGTTCGCACTCGTTCCATGACGGCTATTAGCTATTAATTCGATTCAATTATGTAATTGCAAATGAGTTGAAACCGTGTTCGACGTCTTCATGCTGTGCGGAGGCGGTTGACGTACGAACATGTACCTGTCGTGGTATGGTTTGTCACCTGGTGAGCTGGACAGAGGCATAGTCAGCTTGATGAAGTGTTTAAGGCCGTGTGTGGTCAACTAACTATTACCTGATTAGGTAATCGTTACTGACCATTTATTTTAAGTGTATGAGTGGTGCATGAGAGGCCTCTGTAAATCCTATTTCAGAATACCAATGGAAAGCGGTCATAAGTATGTGGTGCGTGACTACCGCATCGGATTTCCCTTTGTTTGAGGGCGTTCCCAGACTGACACGCATTGGTTTGAGGGCAAAAGGAAAGCCATAAATAACCAAAACTTTACAGAATATGACTTATAAGGAAACATTAGTAAAAATCGTGGAGTACCTCAGGAGTGCATACTTTGTCCAGTACTATCTTTGAAGATTATTATTCTTAATAATAAGCTTAATTCAAGCTAAACTTAATTTAACTTAATAACTAATGAGAACGGGTGAGAGGGGCGAGATCCTTAGAAACTAAGAATGGACGGAGGGAAGGTTATTGAGAAGACGTGCTGAGGTTGAAGTCGAAGTTAATATTCGAATTAACACTTGCCAGCTTACGGGAAATGGGTTCATTGGAGACGTATGAGGTGCGGGGGATGAATAGATAGAAGAAATGATGATTGCGTGTATTACGAGGGTTAGTGTTAAGAGATATGGAATTATAAAAGGTGGCGCAGTCAATGGTGATGATGATGTCAGATATTCTTCTTCTTTCCTCCAAAGTACTCAAGTTGATTAGTTTAAGACGGTCTTGATAGGGCGGTAAGAACAAGGGATTGTTCCAGGGCAGACCTCGAAGAGCGAAACGTAGGAACCGACGATGGATGCTTTCGATTCTAGATATGTAGGTTTGTTGATACGGGGATCGCACTGGAGCTGCGTATTCGGGAAGGGGCGAACAAAAGTGATATAGAGGGATCAAGCCACGTAGGAATTGGAGAATTCTTTAGACCAACGTTTCACAAAACCGAGTGCAGAGTTGGCTTTATGAATTATATCGTCGATATGTGCGCGAAAATTGAGCTCTTGATCACATAGTATGCCAACATCGCGGATAACCTGAACGGTGGAGCTGATTATTTAGTAGTAGTAGGGGGAGGTTTGATTCATTTACGTGAGAAGGTAATTAATTGGCATTTGGAAATGTTTTGGAGCACTAAACGGAAAAGTTGTTGAGTTCCGATTCAATAAGGGCAGAATCTTGTTGCGAGGAAATGGTCTTGGAGAACTTGTTGTCGTCGGCGTACAGTGAGAGGTGGGAATGTTTAATGACAAACTCAATGTCGTTTATGGTAAGAATAAAAAGAAGTGGACCTAGGTGGCTACCTTGGGTAACGCCCGAAGAAGTTAAGAAGGGGTTGGAAAAGGCAGATCCAAAACGAATACTGTAGTAACGGTTTTTAAAATAAGAAGATATCCGCTACAACGCAGTGGGTTCAAAGCCAAGACATTTTGAAGAGTATTAGTTTGTGGGAGATTTTGTCGAAAGCTTTACTTAAATCTGTTGAAATGACGTGGACCTTACTTCTATCCTCTAATGCTGAGGACACAAATTCGACAAGGTTTGTGGTTGTAGACCTGCATTTGAGGAAGTCATGTTGTTTAGAGGAGATTACAGATTTGCAGTGGAAACTTAGAGAAGAGTCGGTAGTTGTTAACTATATTCTTCGGACCTTTTTTGGTGAACAGGAGTTATAAAAGCGGTTTTCCATATCTGTGGAAATTCTCCAAGGGACAGGAATGAGTTGAATATTTTTGAGGGCGGGACAGAAATAATGGAGGAATAATTATTTAGTAATATGGCAGGGAGTACGTGGAAGAAATGGTCTAAGGGAGAAATTTGGTAAGTAGTCGAAGTAAGTAGTATCCGGTACAAAGGAGTCATCAGCGAAAGATTGTTTGAAAATGTTTGCGATCGAAGTTTCGCCATTGAAGGAGAGGGAAGTTGGGTAGCCATCAGATATCCTTTTGTAGTTGACAAACTTGCGTTTCGATTAAATGGCGTTCATAGAGCGACTTATGCAGCTCGGTGAATTTCAGACAAATACCAATGTAGTTAGAAAAGTCCTTGGGGATTGAGTACGAAGGAAGATTGCCCACATGTTGTTTCTTGTGTTTCTCAGTGAACGGAGCCTGCGATTATACCAAGGAGGGGAGGTAGATAAATGTTTGGATCCGGAAAGAGGAATGTAAAGAGAAATAGAATTGAAAATTTCACTGTAAAAACTGATGTGGCGGTTGTCAAAATTGAAGGAGGCGTTATTGAGATATTCATTGATTAGGCTGAAATTTGCTTTGTGGAAGTCATAGGACTTAAGCGAAGTATTCAGTGGTGCAGAGTCGTGAAAAAATGAAAGAAGAATGGGAGGATGGTAGTTGTCGATAGTTGATAAGAAAAGGGGACAAAGTGTAACAGAGGAACTAAGGGGGTATGTTGTGAAGATCAGGTCTAGCTGTCTACACATGTAATTTGTGATGCCACTAACTTGGCTAAGGTTTGAATCAGCTAGGCGATCTAAGAAAAAACATTCTTTGGTAGCAGAGGGATTAGTGGCAATGTAGAATGATTGATCGTCTGATGGAGCTCATTTAACAGAAGGAAGATTGAAATCACCAAAGAGATTTTGCAATAAGTCGATTGAGTAAAGGACGGCTATTAAAACGCCACGACAGGGACAGCTATCGGTAGGTCGGTTGAGATCGTCGTCGCGACAGACGTTAAAATTTGATGGGAACAATTCTTGGTTAATTATGCTAGGGATCAGGTTGGTTTCAGTCAGAGCGAGGATTTGGAATGGTAAACCATGAGACTGTTGAAAGACTGCTTGGGTTTTTGAGCGAAGACCTCTTACATTTTGATAATAGAAGGTGAGAGGAGGGTTTAGTGGAAAGCTTGTCTCTACATATCTAAACTAATTCGAACTAACCAAATAATTAGGACTATAAGGAGGAGTTAGTTTAGTAGGCCAAACATAGCCGCTATTTGGTGCGTATAGTGTTAATGTTAATGTGTTCATAAAAGGAACTCTTTTAAGCTACAATGTAAGCAATTTTGCTGCCAACGATGCCTTTTTTTTTTGCTATGTCCTACAGAGTATCATAGGAGTCTAACGAATATTAAGTTCACACTCTGGGAGTACGTATACAGCGCTTTGAGTGCAACTTGGCCGTCGGGAAGCATGTTTGTAGTTATAGCTTTGATGCCAGACTCGAGATTTATGTTGGCATGAACATAGATAGTATACGTCTCGATTTGGAAGACACTGGAGGACCATACCGTAAGAACTCAGCGCCAATGTCTGATTTTCGTGAAAATGAGGTTTGTAATTTGAGAGGCCACTAACTATGCAAGAGTTTAAATCAGTTAGTCGAAGAGACTCTTTTCTAGCAGTGGGGTTAGAGGCAATATAAACTGAATGATTGTCTGATGAAGTTAATTTAATATGACTAAGTTTGAAGTCGATGAAAAGAAGGAATTCATCAAATCAGTTATATTGCTAGTAAATAAGATTCAATTGATTGTGATGAAAAGTTGGAAAAACACATAAATTGACACGATCTCCGAGACAGAACAATTATAGAAAAAAAGTTAAAGGAAAATATAATATGTATATTTATAAATCATTCAACTTTATGAATTGTTTCAGCTATATTTGCACAATTTTCGTAGTTAATTTTCCCTATTTTCTTACCATACTTAACAACCACTTAGTTTTTACTTACTAAAAGTCGCCAGGATGATAGTCAAATATTAACGCTCCAAAAATAGCGCAAAATTCTCAATGACACTTCTTATTGGATAATTTTTTAATCTTTGCTCCGACACCCGGGTGCCATAGACTCTGCAGAATGTCAGAATGTTAAAACATACATATGGGAAACGTATGGGTGCGGACCAAAAGTCGATGTCGGCGGAAAGTCAAATTTCCTTTTATCCCCTTGCTATAACCATTATATGCTTCTAGTCCGCTGTCTAATTGACTAAGCTAATTGAATATTTAATAATCGAAGATTAGCTCCTGCTTCTCATCATTTAACTTCGTATATTCATTCGCTATTCATTAAACTAAAAAGACACTCCGGAGACCGCGTTTAGAGTTTGTAGGAGAGTTTCAATGTGAATCGCTGGATGAACCGAAGGGCATTTGGAAATCGAGTCTAAGAACTGTTTTCAGAGCTAGAAAAAGACCTTGGCATAAGTATATTATGTTGGAGGAGGAAGACGAGAGAGATTTGGAAGAATGAGTTTTTGAAGACGTTGTAGTGATTATAGTTTTTGATCGCTTTTTAGTCCCCGAGCCATAGGTGATGATGAGTCTACAAATATAAGTCTCGGTATATAACCAAAAATGACTTGAGGTTTCAATCCCTTGTTTTCACAGTATTTGCAGCGATAGGGCCATAGTGTATTGACATTTTTTATTAGACTGTTATTTATACTGGAGTTCTAGTTGATTTGAGCATCAAGTTCAATACCTTGATAGCAATCAGAGGTATCAGCACAGACCATATGTTGACAGGCCTTTACTTTACATCTGTCTGTAACCGCCAGGGCTTATGTCCGTCCAGTATGCCTCCAATGTTCAAGAAGTTTTTCCATCATCTTCAGAAGAAATGATGTCAGATTTGAGGGTCTGAGGTGGAAGTTGGAGGTAAATAGGATTCTAGATCCGATATGATGAGGTTCAGAACTTCTTCTGAGAAAAGGTCACCTTTGCCTGGCGCTTTGTAGAGTTCAAAAGAAAAACGATTAGAAATGAGCTGCTAGAAAAGCGGTTGCGTGACAAAAACTTGCGCATTGAAAGAGAGAACTGGTGCACAATGCAGTTTTAGTAATAAAACAACTTTTCCAATTGTTTTTCAATTGTCAAAGTGCAAGAAAACTTTTTAGAAAACAATTTTTTAGAACTTAAAGTTGCGATATTGCTGCATTTAACGCGAACTATGGCTTGAGTTGAGCGACAAAAAAGTTGCATGTTCCAAGAACGTGAGCCTGTGAATTCTCTCTCCATTCTCGGGGAAAGACTTTCTCTAGGGCAATTTCACTTTATCATTGTTTAGTGCTAGCCTTGACCTGTAAAACGCCCTATATATAATTGTCAAACGGATGTACATCGCTGACTGTGAAGGTCATCGTTAGACGCATTCTTTGTGTGTTGGTGCAGGGTCTTGTTCATTGGTCCATTTTTTCTCACTAAACTATTGGATTGTCCAAGGCTTCAAAACACCTTGCAAAACATATGGTAAACATTCGCATTCACCCTAACCATACGATCCAATAACACAAGCGGCGGGTGTCCATCGGCCGTCACAGCCGCTCAAACTATGACAAGTGGTGGACTACTGGTGACCAATCGAAACTTCAAAGTTTTGTATGACCTTTCCGTTAATGAAATATCAACTTTTTGTTGGTTCACGAATTGTTCAACTGACAAATTTCAGAATTGGAAACTGGCCACATTTTTCACTTTTGTTGAACATCAGTAAGATATTGCCCTTTTTGGAACTTATAAAGCTTTAGTTTGAGCTCATCTTTCACTATCCGTTGCATGGTAGTCTTTATTATATTCAATTCAGCAGCCATTTTCCAGTCACTTTCTCGAGCATTTTCGTTAGTTGGAGTTTTCAATTTCCGAACCACTTCTGGCGCTGGTGCGTATTTTCAAGAACATTTTGCATCATTACCAGTATTGTTACAACGTGTTATGGTTAGAGACACGGTAGACTGCAATTCAACCGGGCCAGAAGTAAGGAATTACGGAGAATAGTAAGGAATAAAAGGGAGCGCCGTGGCGCAGTGGGTAGTGTGTCAGCCGCTGACGCATGATGAGCGAGTTCGGATCCCGATAACACCAACGCCATCGAATAATTATTTCGCGGGTTCTCTCCTCGACGGGGTACTGGCAAAACCCCTGTTGTACACTTACCTTGAAGAAGCTTCTCGGCTCTCGCCGTTCGGGATCGGCATTAAGCTTTAGGGTTCCGTTCACTTGTGTGAAAAGACAAATCGCACACAACATGAGTAAATAAAAAGAAGCTTGGCTCCGGCTCGTAATGAGCTGGAACGCCGTCGAAGGTGTCTGTCTGGCAGGACAATGGACCAGTCTGAGTGCTCGAACAGATAGCAGCAAACTCCGACCAGAAAAAAAAAAAAAAAGGAATTACGCCAGGAAGGCGTTGTAAATATCAGAGCCAGAGTACGTAAGAGGGTTAGCCTAGATCTACTAGATTCTATCTAGTTCTACTAGATTATATCTCGAGACTGCACGATTACCAAACTTTCCCTTTAATAAGCCAATTGTGTAACAAACTGTGTGGTGACTGGCATCGTCTTACTTGAACAACGTACCGTTGTTTCAAAACCAATTCAATTCTGGTCTAAAACAGTGCTCCAACTTTTAAGTCAACAATTCTGAGGTTTTCACAATTCAGGTTTTCTTCAAAACGGAGAAGCTTCGGTGCTTCAAATGATAGAGAGGCTTCTGTTTTTGAGCTAATGTGCCAAAATGTTTACGGAAAATTGCCAGCAATGTGACCTGCGAGATTCCTAATTCCTACATAGAACGTGGAGTGATTCATTCTCATTTGCGTGGGAGAAACCTGGTTTAAACCTAAATTTGAAGACTGCATTTTCGTTATACCTAACTACATTCTACACAAAAATGACAGAGTGACCTACACGAGAGGCGGATGCATCGCAATTTATTGTAAGCCCAAATTGGATTCCAAAATTGCTCGTTCCGTAGACTCAGATGTTGAATACCTTATTGTGGAAGTATGTATATGGCGGTAATGCAAAATGTCTAGTCTCTTGCGCCTATAACCCGAATCGAAGCTGTTCCCCAATACCGTTCTCCTCTGCTCTTTGTTTGCTATATGAACACATCATAATATGTGGGGATCTAAATGCAGATCTGCTCAAAAAGGATTCTCGCGCTTTCCCAATTAATGATCTGTCTCAATCATTAGGACTAGAAATAGTCAATAGTCAGTACCCGACGCGCTTTTGTTCCTAGTCTTCTTGACCTCTTCTCTGATTTGCAATAGTAGCTGCCCCTGGTTCACGTCGGAAGTCATTAATTTAGTCAAAGCTCGAAATACTGCAACTGCTGTCGCAGTGCTGCGCTGCCTGCCAAGAAGTTGTGGAGTAATCTGCGCCAGACTGAAGTCTCAGGTAAAAAAGGTAGGACTAAGTATGATTTAATCCAAATAGTCTTAATGAATATTTTCCGGATAGTGGATTAGATACAAACAGCTTTGATTTCTCCGACTTCCAAGACTCATCGATACCTGTACTGCCTGATTTCGAAGTAGTAACTCAAAACGACATTATCAACTGTGCCAGCACAAATTCTATTGGGGAAGACGGGGTACCCATCCGCTTTGTCAAACTGATTCTACCCGAAATCATTAGTCACCTAACTCCCGTTACCAGCTATTGTATAACTACTTCAACCTATCCTAACTTATGGAAAATTGCAAGAGTTGTTCCTGTTGCCAAAAAGCCTAATGCTATATCAAAAAGTGACTACAAACCTATCAGCATTTTACCATGCCTGTCAAAGGTCCTTGAGAAACTCATTGTAAAGCAAATAGTTAACCACTTGTCTGTCAACTTCCTTTTAAGCCCTTTCCAATCAGGGTGTCGTGCTAATCATAGCTGCTCCACAGCTATGATCAAAATCCTGGATGACATAAGACTCGATTTTGACAAAGATTACGTTACCCTCCTCTGCTTGCTTGATTTCTCTAAGACCTTTGACAAGGAATCATGAAATCTATGGCTGAAAACTTCAACATCTTTTTGGCTTTGGTGAGAGACCTTTAAAATGTTTTGTCAGTTTTCTAAGTAATAGAACACAAGGAGTTTGTCGTTTGTCGTTAGCGTTAAGATCCGAGGGGTACCACAAGGATCAATTATCGGACCAATATTGTTCTGCATGTTTATAAATGTCTTGCCGTCCATGTGTAAGCATGCTTCTATCGACTTGTATGCGGACGATGTCCAGCTTTACTTGGGTCGACCTATGAAAGCAATCTCGGAGCTTGTTTCCTGGTTAAACTAAGACTTAGATCAAATTTTCAATTGGTCAGTAGTAAATGAATTACTGCTAAATCTCAGGTCGTTCCGATATCAAACAGATTGTTTGATCTAAGCTTCGTACCAGACTTATGGTTCTCAAAGTGCAAACTGAGGCTTGTTGACTCCGTAACAAGTCTTGGTTTTATTATAAATCGTAATTGATCCTGCTACAACCACATAAACCTTGTCATTGGTCGTATTTATGGATGTCTACGCAAACTTTGG
This sequence comes from Merodon equestris, assembly GCA_958301585.1. Taxonomy (NCBI): domain Eukaryota; kingdom Metazoa; phylum Arthropoda; class Insecta; order Diptera; family Syrphidae; genus Merodon; species Merodon equestris. The sequence goes on from OY284416.1 coordinate 115,288,365, forward strand.
TTGTCTGCCAGCTTTACTCCAACCGACACTAGGCGGAAGCTTGTAATAAGTCTGATTCTTCCCATCATAAGATACGCGGAAGTAGTTTATTGCTACCCCGATTCATTATCGCAGCAGAAACTACAAGTCGCGTAGTAGGTGACATACACCTTCTGTCCCATAAAGCCACTTAACCCATTAAAAAGATGATGCAGATGAGTTCCAAAAATTCCGCAAAAAAAAATTAAACTACGCTAACTATGAACCACAGTACCCGCACAATGTTTTCAATTCGCTCCAGGCTCATTGCCCTCACATAAATGACCAATATCAGCCACAACACGAATTCTCCGGGACTCTGGCACCTCCGAGTCTCCACGCTCCAGACCGGTTTTACCAAATGCTACACGCAAACTTTACGACCGGCACGGATTTAACGACCCAGCCTTTACGAGAAAATACCAATAAATCCCAAACCGCTTCCCCTCACCGAAAAGTCCAAACAAACAAACGAAACCCCCAGCGGTGTTCAAGGGGCTGCGCTGACATTGTAATATCAAAACAATGTTGACAACTTAATCTCCGCGTGCTCATTGGGTGAAGCAGTAGCACCGTGACGAATCAATCCATCTGCACACACACGGGCGGTCGATTCACTCGATTCGAAATCGAATTAAATCATCTGTCATGTCGGAATGCAATTTCAACAAAAACCAATTCATTTCCACTATCCACCGTGCTATCTATTCATTCATCTATCGAGCCGGGGTAGCGCAGCACGCTCGTAGACGTGAAACTGTGCCGACCGCCCGCATTCTCAAGTGGGCCAACATGAGATAATCATCATTTGCCCGGTACGAGGGTATCGCTTTGTGGCGAACATGTGCTAGTAAGTCATTAATGTTTATTTACACTCAATCGGTCGTGCAGTTAGATGCCCCATTCGGCGTGGCATATATCTTTCAATCAAACCATCCGATAAACGCGGTGGATACACATAAGATGCACGACGAGCTGAAAGATGTACGAAGAGCACATTCGGTGAAGAGTGACGAGATATCGGAATCTATTTCAGAAGGGCGTCTGGCGCGCACTTGACGCTCGATGGTACAGACGATCATTGATCTCACTCGACGGCGTAAGAGTGTTTTCATCGCCTTCAATTGGGCACAGCTCGTAACGAATATCCCGAGCGAATCGAATGGTAATTAAAAGTGAGATTCCGGAATGATTTTCAGATCGGAAAACGTCATGAGTGACAGGCGCCTCGTGCGACTTACCAACTGGAGTGGATACTCACAAGTACGGTGCGCCACCCAAGCTGGCATCTGATTACGTTGGACGTTGCTTGAATTTTAAGTTTTTGACACATGTTACGAGTGACAGATGTGAATGTTAATTGGATTTACGGCATTTGGCGCTTGGACGGCGTTGCAGACGCTCCTTGGAGGGCAGTGGGTGCCGATATAATCGGTGTTTATATGATCGGAGTTTGTTGTGTGCGACACGAACACGGCTCATTAGGAAAGCTGACGGAATGGAATCATCTGTTGACTTGAATAGTGAGGATATTGTGGAGGTTAATGGCTTGGATGATTGCGCAGTGGATTAGGAATGTTTTGATAACCTTCTTTGTTTTGGGTTTTTTTTTTTGCAAATTGTTCTTGACCTTTGAGTGATGGAATCGACTGTGCAGTGTTTCATTAGGTAAAAGTCATGGAATTTATTAGTCATGATCACGTCATTTAGCAACTGGTTTAGTTGCTTTATGCGTCACTGCAACGTTCGATTAACCAAGCCTAGAGTCACTTTTCCACGAAGTGTTAATGGGAAATGAGATTTAGAATTTGCCTTTACTATGTTGGTCTTCGTGACTAGTTCCATTAATTCAGTTCCGGACACACGCATATTTGTCTTAAGTACATAACGAGTAGGTCGACTGACAAACAACCTGATTTTCATTGAACTTTTTTCCGTAACCCTTGTTCCTGGTCGTTTGAGCGTTTTATTTTTAACAAAGCCTAAATGTGCACGATTTTCTCATCATACTCGTGATAGCACATCATCAGCCAACTGGTACAACTGGTCTAGCAAAAGTTAGAAGCCCCAACGTCTCAAATTTAAAAATGAATCAACTCTCCACTATGCAATTACGTATCGAATCAAATGCGTTCGTGTTTCATATCTTGATTTATTCCCAAGATACATATGCGTGACGAAAAAAAAAAAAATTCACGAACGTAAAGACACAAATATTCCTCTAAAAGCGACAGGTTCGAACTGTTGAACTTCAAGTCGAAAAAGCACTAATCGTACCAAACCACGGATAAGCTCTTAGGCAGCAGGCTAAACAGGTTTAACTAGCATATGCAAATATTCTCTATATCTTAAGAACCCTGTGGAGTTTAGTCAGTTCTCCGCGTCCCCAGGTGGCGGATTAGGGGACCCTGTGCATGTGTGCAACATATGGCGTGCACATTCATAGGGTTGGCGGAAATATTAAATACCACCCGCGGACCAAAAACTGACAGGAGATGGATACTCTATAAAAAATCGAATATGGAAGAGACAAATAGGAATGAAGTTACGGTGCATGGAGTCGGATCCCCAGTACCGGCGGCGAGGAATGCGAAAGCAGGCTCAGTCGCCGAGATACAATGACTGCAATAAAAATATAAATGAAACCAATTGTGCTTTTGCACTGATTACAGCAGCGGTAGACTTGGCAGCTGAAGCCAGTAATGCTACAAGTAAAAAGCTCAACGACGCGGATACAAAAACTTTATTATCGGCTTGAAGTACAATCAAAACATTTATGAATGGAACTCGACTTCGTTCATATGGCCACCGCGAGCACGTTTGCAGTAGTCGATTCGTTGGACCCAATTTTTGATGACTCGGCTACACATTTCGGCCGAAACGGCCGCTATTTCGCGTTCAATGTTGGCTCTGAGCTCTTCCAACGTCGTCGGCTTGTTGGCATAAACCAATGACTTAACGTAGCCCCAAAGAAAACAGTCTAGAGGCGTTGAATCGCACGAACGAGGCGGCCAATCGACTGGCCCATTTCTTGAGATAACACGCTTATCAAACTTACTCTTCAATAAATCGATTGTAACGTGTGCTGTGTGGCTTGTGGCACCATCCTGTTGAAACCACATGTCGTCCAAGTCCATATCTTCCAATTCGGGCCAAAAATAATCGGTAATCATGGCGCGATAACGCTGGCTATTCACAGTAACGTGACGATCGTTATCGTCGACGAAAAATATGGCCCAATAACGCCGCCGGCATGCAAACCGCACCAAACAGTTATTTTTTGTGGATGAAGTGGTGATTCATGAAGCACATGTGAATTTTCACTCGACCTATAACGCATATTTTGCTTCTTGACGAACCCATCGAGCCAAAAATGAGCTTCGTCACTGAAGATGATTTTGCGATGAAATTCATCATCTTGGCGCATCTTCTCCAGAGCCCAATCGGGGAACGTACGTCGCTTCAAATGGTCCATCGGCTTCAATTCTTGAGTCAGCTTGATCTTGTATGGGTGTGAACCATGATCCTTACGCAAAATACGCCATAATGTGGTCTGAGCGATGCCCAATTCTTGAGAACGCGTGGAATTGACTGATTTGGATCGTTTGCTACGGACGCCTGAACGGCAGCGATATTTTCGACGGTTCGACCAACCCGTTGTCTCACTGACACGGCAACACCACACAACGAATATGTAGACTCAAATTTTTGGACTAAACTTGTTATTGCCTGTCTACTAGGGTGAGAATTACGACCGAAAATTGGAGTTAACCGCTCTTAAAGTTGCGGTCACCGACTCCGAATTTCGGTAGAAAATTTTTATAATTTGCAGACGTTGCTCGTTCGTGTACTTTACCATGATGAAAATGTTGAGTTTACTGAATAAATTGATAATGACAGTTCGATGATTAGTGAAAGGGTGCGTTCACAAATTAAATTCAAAGCTGTCAAGTCCCCATTGGAAAACCCTTTATAATAAAAACGGGAGAAAACACTGGGGGTAAGGAATTACAGCTAACCGATAAGAGTACAACGTCCGAACGACCTTCCAAGAGGATTAGGGAGGACGAGGATGTAAGTAACCGGTCCGAGGAGCAACTAATAAAGACCAATGCTCGGAAAAAAACGCGGTTCAAATCGGTCTAATAAGGCCTAGGGCTTGGATCAGGTTAAAGAAATACGCAAGCCGAGTAAAACAAAAACCATGCCGAAAACAGAGGACAAGTCGGCTCAAGAATAGGCTAAGGTTGGCAAGAACATGCTTGCCACGAACGTCAAAAAACCGCGCCGGATGCAATAGACATTAAGAAGACCGGAGATTTATCGTACGCTGAGATGCTTCGGAAAATGAAGGCCGATCCTTCACATAAAAAAGTGGGGATCTCCTAGTTTCGCTTAGCGAAGCTGCGAATTCTACAATTGAGGTATTTTAAAACAAAATCAAAGAAGCTCTAGGAGATAGTGGTAGCGTCTGGGTCTTAACGCAAGAGATCTTGCTAGAATTCAAGGATATTGACGAAGAGAAATCGAAGGAGAAGATCTGTGTCGCCTTAACAGACCAATTCAGTTTCGAGTTCAAAACGACTACGTTCCCGGACCCACAATGCTGATGAACTCGAATCTACCCGAAATACATACCGAGAAGCGAGAACTCGGTTAAAAGCAGCTATTAAGCGTAGTAAGCGTCTCTGCTTTAAGAGGGTAGTCTCATGTGACTAATTCGAAAAATCGATTTTTTCCATATTTCGATAGTAAAACCTATCGAAAATATGCTGTGAAAAATTCAGACCGAAATTCCTAGTACTAAATAAGTTACAACTCATAGTTGCCGACGCGCCGTAAGCGACTTGTCTGCCGCGCGCTAAGTCTACAGCTGCTACCTTTCTATTGTTGTCACCGGCCTTTTATACCTGCGTACGGAGTTTTGGACGGTCAACTTTAGTACATTACCTACCTCTGTATATGTGGTATAGTGTCGTGAATATATATAAAATCCTAGAACAAATTTAGCAGTACACTTTTGATGCTCTGTGTGTTAACATCAAACAGGAAAAAAAATGGATCGAAAAGGCTCGAGAAGCTCCACAAGATATCCAAAAGAAAGAAAAGGGAGTTTTTGAGGGAATCAGTATACTGCTGAAACCGATACCGAGTTTGTGAGCACATCAGCTGAAAAATTAAAAGGCAAGAGTGATTTTGATGTACCGATTGACGAAAGATTCAGCTACAGCATTCTGTGTTTCTCGCTAGTGTTTACAGCTTTGCAATCAATTTTAAAATACAAGCTGTGCGATAGTGACGTTAAATTTTTGAAAAAATCACCGCGAGGACTAGGATTCAAGTTGTGTGTAAAGTGTTCGCGCCAAGAATTTGACATCAACTCTTTTCCTATGGTCAAAAATGCTTACGAAATCAATAGACGTTTTGTGTTTATTATGCGACTACTTGGAGTCGGTTTGGCTGGAATAAATTTATTTTGTTCGCTAAAGGACTTGTGTGATAGAATTAGTAAAAATGGATATTATGGTATGCTCGGCCAAATTTATATTGCTGTAAAGTCGTTTAATAGGTGCATCTAGAACTTGGCTCCAAAGCATCATTTTTGGAAAAAAGACGCTGGATATTGCTTCATGGACAGCTGCGTGTATGCGTGTATGTTTAATGAAGGATTTTCACCCATCTTTAAAATAATGGAGATCTTTGGTACGCAAATTGGCCGAATCGCCTACCCGTATGCTGAGGAGTACGATGAACGACGAATAACCCGCGCATATCCACGTCCGAGGCATGCAAAAAGGCAAGGGCTTCCCTCAGGTCACAAAAACTGGCAGAAACTGATGCGTGTGAAGCCACCGAAGGGTTATTGTATGGTCCAGGCATAGCAGATTAGTGTAAGTATAAATTTTCCACGAAAATACGGCTCTTGAAACTTTAAACGCATTTTTCCCGAAACATCATTTTCTAAAACTGTCATGGTCCTAAAAAAAAAAAACTATTCAACCGATTGCTTTGAAATTTATATATGTTCTTCTACTCATTAATGGTTATCGGCCGTACCAAAATTGCCTATTTTCGAAAATATTTTCTTATTTTTTTAATAAATTTTTAACAAAAAAAGATTTTTTTCTATAGTCCGCCTTTTTTTCTCAATGAAATTAATTCATATTGGTAGGGCCGATAGCGACAAACCTACTGAACAATAATCCAGTTGATTTTTTTATTTCAGAAAACATGTACAGCCGCTATTACCATGACCAGTGACCTGGTTTTTTTTTTGTCTAATTTAATTTAAAAAAATTATATATAAAAAATGTAAAATAGGAGAAAAAAATTTAAGTAGTTTAAGATACAAATAAAAACATATAAAAAAATGATTGAATTTTATTGCCAATGAAAAAAAAATTCCCTAAAAAATGGTAAAATTTATGCGTTCACATGAGACTACCCCCTTAGGTTAGGTTAGGTTAGAGAAGGGGAGTGTGATGGTTGGACATCACTTCCACTCGGAGGCCAAGAGGCCCATTGTGATTCCCTTCGTTTGTGTGGATACACATAAAATTAACCTGTCCTATCGCGTGGTGGCTGAAACCACCCCGTGCTCTTGATGAATCTTAGAAGATCCGATATATCTGCATTAGCCACGTCCGCAATCTCTGTAAAGAATCTTTGGCCTAGCGACACTAGGCGTCGATTCTGGAGAGCTGGACAGTGGCAGAGCAGATGTTGGATCGTCTAAGTTTCTTCCTCATCGCCGCAGCTCCGGCAGAGATCGCTGGATCCCGAGTCCCATTTCCGGAGCATTGCGACGAGCATACGGATCGAGTTACGGTCCAACGCCAGGAGCTTCTTTGTTTTTCCGACATTGAGCTCTGGCCACGATGATCTTGTCGTGTAGCTGTCGTTTCTTGTAAGCCAAGACGAGTTGGCCTCTTTGATAATTGTGTCGTTTATGATCCGGTATAATGCGCTGATCGGTGGTTGCAATGACGTGTCCGCTGATGTCCATTTCAGAACCTTGCCTGGCCAGTTCGTCTGCTCTTTCATTCCCTGCGATTGAGCTGTGGCCCGGGACCCAGCAGAGTTTAACTTTATGGTGTCTAATGGACTTCAGTGAGTCGCGACATTTCTTGACAGCCTTTGATCTCGTTTTACAGGATTCTATTGACTTCAGTGCAGCCTGGCTGTCTACGAAGATGGTGATATCAGATGGTGGGATATCGGCTACCTGTAGGTGTTTGGCTGCTTTCTCTATTGCCAGGATTTCTGCTTGGAACACGCTACACAGATCAGGGAGTCTGAATGATTCCTGTTTGTGTAGGGTATCAGAGTAAAACCCGGCCCCAGTGCCTGTGTCCATTTTCGATCCGTCGGTGAAGAGGGTGATCTCATGGTCGTTGATTACGGCGTTTGATAGCCACTCTTCACTGTCGGGGAAAAGGATAGGTATACTCAGAGAGAAGTCATTTTGGGGGGGAATATAGTCGGTCGTAGCTGCGAGGCTACTAAAACCATGTTTCCTTCCCAGGTCGTCTATTATCTTAAGTATGGCCGCATGTCCATAGTTGGCTTGCTTCCACAGAGAGGACTCTCTTAGTCTGAGAGCGCTCTTTGTAGCGTAGTCTTTTATGAATAGATCCAGGGGGAGGAGATGGAGGATCATGTCCAACCCTGCTTGCGGCGTGCTTCTCATGGCTCCCGTTGTACAAACAGCGGCTGACCTTTGTACTTTGTTGAGCATGTTCATATATGTAGCTTTTTGTGCTGCTAGCAGTCCACCAGACTAGGGCCCCATAAGTTAAAATGGGTCTGATGATTGCTGTGTACATCCAATGAATGATGTACGGTTGCAAGCCCCATCTTTTTCCGAAGGTCTTTTTGCATGCATAAAAAGCGTTCAATCCTTTTTTCATCCTTTGCTCCAGGTTCCTTTTCCAGGAGAGTTTGGAGTCAAGAATGATGCCTAGATATTTTGCTTCCCCTTTGAGTTTGAGTGGAGTACCCTCTAACTTTGGGGGAGCAAATATGTGAATTTTCCTTTTCCTGGTGAACAAGACCAGCTCGGTTTTCTGGGGGTTTATTCTCAGACCGTTCTGTTTTGCCCACGAGGAGAGTTCACTCAGCGCAGATTCCATTAGTTCACTGATAGTTGGTAGAAATTTACCTTTTATCAAGATAACCAGGTCATCCGCGTACGCTGTGATCTTTGTGTCTTTCTCCATAAAGAATTTGAGGATTTTGTTGACTGTAAGAAGCCACAGTGGTTGCCTCTGGTTGTCACTTTCCTTATAGAACTGTGTCCAATGTCTGCATTGATGATTCTGTTCTTCAACATATTCTCAATCCAGATTACAATGGATTTGTCTACTTTTATGTCCTCAAGAGCTGTTGTTATGGCCTCTGTGTTTACATTGTTGAAGGCCCCCTCTATGTCGAGGAAGGCTGCCATTGTAAACTCTTTTATGTAGAGCGAGCCCTCAATTTCACGGACAACACTATGCAGAGCACTCTCCACTGATCTGCCTTTGAGGTAGGCGTGTTGAGTGTTGCATAGGTTTCGTGAATTTGTGAGTCCTCTGATGTATAGGTCAAGGTGTCTCTCCCAGGTTTTTAATAGAAATGACGAGAGACTAATTGGCCTATAGTCCTTTGCGGCAGTATGGGATGGTTTACCTGCCTTAGGTATGAAAATTACCTTAATTTCTCTCCACTGTGTTGGGATGTACCCCGTTCGCGGGCAATTCGAAAAAATGCTTACGAGATGGGGTACAGTGTGGATCTGTGTTTTTTGAAGCATCGCTGGCAAGATATCGTCCGGGCCCGGAGATTTAAAGGGTTTGAACGAATTTATTGCCCATGATACTTTATCCGCTGTGATAATCTTGTTTATCACTTCTTCGGTTGTATGAACCGTCGTCTCGAAGAAGACTGTGGTTTCAGGGGTTTTACAGCCTGGGAAGTGGGTTTCAGTCAGCAGTTCTAAAGATTCAGGACTGGATTCTGTCCAAGAACCATCTGGTGACTACCCCCTTAACACAATTTACCAATTAATTGATTTCCCTCACGAAATCCTCCTTTTCGGTGACATCCACCTTCCGCATCCTAAATGGGCCCATTCAGACGATCAATCGTTTTATATTGCAACCAATCCAATGCCAAAGAATGTCTCTTCTTGGATCGCCTAGCAGATTCAAACCTTAGTCAAATTAGTGGCGTCCTAAACTACATGGCTAGACAACTAGACCTCATATTCACAACTGATCCCCTCAACTCTTTTGTTTTACTTTATCCCCTTTCCCTTTCAACCATCGATAACTTTCACATGCTCCCCTCCCCCGTTCCTTTTTTCACAAATCTCCATTACAGAACAAACCTCTGACCATTTCTACAAAGCGAAATTTCACCTAATCAATGAATACCTTGAAAAACTCACTCAATTATGATAACCTAACCGTAAATGATGAAATATCCATATTCTACAGAGAAATATTTAATTCTATCTCTCTTATCGTTCCCATTTCACAATGCAAAACTTTGTTCACCTCCCCACCCTGGTACAATCGCAGGCTTCGTTCTCTAAGAAACAAAAAAAATAAGCAGTGGGCAATCTTCCTTCGTACTAATTCCCCTAATGACTTTTCGCTGCAAGTTTTTAATCTACCCTAAACAACACGGTTTCCTGAAACGCAAATATACAACCACAAAGCTTGTTGAATTTGTGTCCTTTACTCTCTCAGCCTTAGAGAACGGCAAAGAAGTCGGCGTTATTTCAACCGATTTCAGTAAGGCTTTCGATAAAATCTCCCACAGACTAATACTCTTCAAATTGTTCTCCCTTCGCTTTGACCCCATTTCTTTGAAGTGGATATCTTCTTACCTGGAAAATCGCTATTACAGTGTTCGTTTTTGATCTGCCTTTTCTGCCTCCTCCGGCGTCCCCCAAGGCGGCCACTTAGGTCCACTTCTTTTCGTTCTTACCATAAACGGTATTGAAATGGTGTTTAAACATTCCCACATCTCACAATATGCATACGACGCCAAGTTCTTCAAGACCATTTCCTCCAGTCATGACTCTTCCCTTATTCAATCAGATCTCAATAGTTTTTCCATCTGGTCCAAAAATTGCTTGGAGCTTAACATTTACCAATGATTGGCATCACTTTTTCACATAAACGAATCAAACCTCCTTCTCATCTCTCCTTCGCGTCGTTCGCGATCTTGGCATATTATGTGACCAGGAGCTACATTTTCGCGCCCACATCGATGAGATAATCCTTGAAGCTAATTCTGCACTCGGTTTCGTGAAGCGATGGTCTAAAGGCCCCGTTTCTCATTAGTGCTAAATACCCAAATATGGATCACTGCGATTTAGTCCACTGTGCCAATGATAACAAAAATGCTGATCGAGTTATTTGCCGAGGTATCTGCGGCAAATCGTTCCATCTCCCCTGCATAGGGCTTGGTAAAAGATCCATCACGCATTTTAAAGAACTTTCGGACTATTTCCACTTCTATTGTGAAGAATGTAAAAAGATATCCCTCGCCGATATCTTGTTCGCTATCAAATGCAATAATGATAATATAAACACTGCCTTCAACAACAACAACCTAGTGCTAAAAAAATTATCAGCGAAGTTCGACCTTATTCCTAAATGTGTTGAAGATCTAAACAACCTAGTGGAGTGCTCGATCCTTTCCAAATTTAACTCTATGGAAAAACAATTATCTAGCCTGATAAAACTCGTCAATGATATCTCCGAACCTAACTCCCCTAATAGCCGGAACGCCGAACTAAAACGTGACTTGGTTTCAACTCTCAACACGCACCTTAACCCTGTTCTGTTCAAGAAAATGAACGAAAACTTAAATTCCCTCCGATCCGATATTGACATACATTTCAGTCACTCATCGAAAAAAAGTATATCTCCCCTATATCAACCTGACCCACTGCTTGAAGCTATGGCTAACAATTTGAATGATGTTAGCAGTGAGCTTACCTCTACTAGGTTCACTAGTCGAGGAATTAAGAACAGCGGCTCACAAAATTGATGACATCCACTTCCCCGGCCAGTATCATAATAATCCGTCATTTGGCAACGCCTCGTTACGCGACGAACTACTTGAAGCCAACCTTTCCACCCGTTAATTCGTGCCTCTCCACCACCACCCCAAACAACGTCGTCTGTCTACACCCAAACAAACCAACTCCTTGAAGTAGAAGAGTCAGCCGAGGAAACCAGTATTGAACGCTTTGGCCAAATATGGAGTATACGTGAATGGAATCAGCGCCTCCAAAAGCTTCGCAGCAGCAACGAGGATACCACTACTTTTTTGGTTGAAGGGCAGGACCCAATCTCTGAGGAACAATGGATACAAAAATTTACGAAGCACTACAAAATCCCAACACTCAGCTGCCAAATGCTTCAACATCTCGGACCGAACAAACTAAAGCTCTCCATCGCAACGAAATATGCCTGGCTATTTCTTAATCCCGGCCGCCCACTCACTTTAGGTAGAACAACATTTACCAAATGGAGCGAAAAGTTCGATTCTCACCCTAATTCTACTACAAAACCTCAACATAAACGTAGTAATAAGAATAATATAAGTAAAAAGCACTCCAAGCTCCCATCCAAACCCCACGATAACTGGAGCTACAAAACTAAACTCTTCCTAACTTTTAACCACCCATCAATTTCCCATTTACAGTCTTCTTCCTCAGTTCTACCAAAACCTCAAAGCCAACGAGTCAGCTTTAATCTGAATCCAACTAGTTCTCCTGCCAATACACCCTTACCACCTTCAACCCTAGTACACGACCCGGATCCAAACTCATTCCCAAAATTCGACCTTAAATCCGGAGCCAAGTATCCTAACTTTCGAAGCTCCCACATCCTTAATCCCTCTACACCCGCCCCATCTAACACCTCAGCTACAGCCAGATCCTCATCTCTCTCACAATCTTCAAACCAACTTCCTTCGATATCAGTCTCCTCCAAATCGTTCGTTGATTCCCTAGTGCCACCTTCAGTCAAACTTACTCAGCAATCTATTGACCCCAACAAATCTCGATACGCACTCTCCAGGTTAAGAGACAAAAAAATCTATGAGAACATTCGACTCTTCTTGGCTTATCTTCACGACAAATCAGATTCGGTTTGCTATGAAGGTAAAACAAACACCAGCGCAATGGTCTCAATTCAACAAGAAGGTCTCCCCACCGATTTCACTACCCTCAAGAATCTTTTCATTAAATATCACGAGTTTTTCAATATCTCACCCAAAAAAGTAACAAACGATCTTGATACCTTCAGACAATATATACATTCAAAGCGCATATCGCACCTTCAGCGCAGCAGAGCTGACCATAATAGGTTTTTTCGGTCCTAAAAATCTCACCCTCCCTGCCACACTAACGCCCCCCGAAAACCTTCCTCTTACCTTTTATTATCAGAATGTAAGAGGCCTGCGCTCTTAAACTCAGGCTGTCCTACAGCAATCTCCTGCGTTACCTTTTGAAATATTTGCCTTAACCGAAACGAACTTAATCCCTAGCATAAACAACCTTGAACTATTCCCATCCAACTTTAACGTCTATCGCGATGATGTTAACCGACCTTCTGATGGTTGTCCATACCGCGGTGTTCTTCTAGCTGTCCGAAACTCAATTGACTCCTCTCTCATAGCAACTTCATCTTCGCCATGCCTCGACTTTGTTTCCATTAAAATTGTACTACCCCGGATATCGCTCTACGTCATCTGCTTTTACATTTTGCCATCACAACCTATTGAAACATATAACTGTGCCATTGATACAATCGATAATTTAATTGAATTACGAGATCCCCAAGACGAGATCCTCGTTTTCGGTGACTTCAACCTTCCTCACCTTAAATGGATCCCTTCAGACGACCAATCGTTTTACATTGCCTCTAATCCTAGGGCAGCCAAAGAATGCCTCCTCTCTGACCGCCTAGCTGATTCCAGCCTTAACCAAGTTAGCGGCATTTTGAACTTCATGGGCAGACAACTCGACCTAATTTTCACAAGTGACCCCTTCAACTCCTCAGTTTCAGCTTCTCCGCTGTCTCTATCAACCGTCGACAACTACCACCCTCCCCTTCTCCTCTCGTTCTTTCACAACTCTCCTCTTCAGAACTCTCCCCCCACTGTTCGAATCTCTCACGATTGTCACAAAGCCAACTTCCGTCAAATCAATGAATATCTCAATAATGCCCCTTTTAATTTCAACGACCTTACCGTAAATGATGCCATATCTATATTCTACAAAGAAATATTTAATTCCTTCTCCCTTTATGTACCCCTTTCTCGACAAAAAACCTCATCCACCTCCCCACCATGGTATAACCGCAGGCTCCGTTCTTTGAGAAACAAACGAAACAAGCTGTGGTCAACTTTCCTTCGTACTCAATCCCCAAATGACTTCTCTAACTATTTAGGTACTTACCTGCATTTTGCAGAGCTTTATAAATCCCTCTATCAACAGTACCTAGTTGAAACGCAAACCAACCTTATAAATAATCCCAAGTCCTTCTTTCAATTCGTTAACCACAAAAGAAAATCTGATAGCTACCCAAACTCACTCTCCTTCAATAATGAAACTTCCAATGATCCTCATTACATCGCCAACCTTTTTGCCACATTTTTCAATCAATCTTTTACCCATGATTCCTTTGCACCCGATCATACCTATTTCAACTATTTACCTAATTTCTCCTCTGGACCATTTCTCCCTCGTAGTGTCGACCCGATTATCATCGAAGAAAGATTAAAGCAACTTAACGATGAATTCACCCCTGGCCCCGACGGCCTACCAGCTATATTTTTGAAAAAATGTTTCTCCTCCCTTTCTCTACTTCTTTCAAAAATCTTCAGCGTATCCCTTTCCCGAAGAATGACATTAACAATTACCGTCCCATTGCCAAACTCTCTCATATACCCAAAATCTTCGAAAGTATTTTGTATGATAATTTAAGTTTTCAATGCAAGTCTTTGATTTCCCCCAGACAGCACGGCTTCCTTAAAGGCAGGTCGACAACCACAAACCTTATTGAATTCGTTTCCTTCACCCTCTCAGCCTTAGAAAATGGCAAGGAAGTCGATGTTATCTCAACTGACTTCAGTAAGGCCTTCGATAAAATTTCACACAGACTAATACTCTTCAAACTGTCTTCTCTTGGCTTTGAGCCCATCTTATTAAAGTGGATTTCCTCATACTTGGAAAATCGCAACTACAGCGTCCGCTTTAGATCTGCCCTCTCTAACCCCTTCCTTGCTTCTTCCGGTGTCCCCCAAGGGAGCCATTTAGGCCCGCTTCTTTTTATCCTCACCATAAATGATATTGATATGGTTATCAAACATTCCCACATCTCCCTATATGCCGACGATGCTAAACTTTTTAAGATCATTTCCTCAAAACTTGACTCTTCCCTTATTCAATCGGACCTCAACAGCTTTTCCACCTGGTGCTCCAAGAACTGCCTCGGCCTAAACATTTCAAAGTGTCAATCCATTACTTTTTCCCGCAAACGCAACAAATCTCCTCCCCGCTTCTACTTTCTCCATGATCTTGGTGTATTATGCGACCAGGAACTCAATTTCCTTGCACATATCAGCGATATAATTCTTAAGGCCAATTCTGCACTCGGCTTCGTGAAACGATGGTCTAAAGAATTTTCCAATCCCTACGTCACTCGGTCTCTTTACATAACCTTTGTTCGCCCTATTCTCGAATACGCGTCTCAAGTGTGGTCTCCTTACTATCATTCACACATTTCCAGAATTGAGAGTGTCCAACATCGCTTTCTCCATTTTGCTCTTCGCGGCTTACCCTGGGACAATCCTCTGATCCTACCTCCCTATCAAGACCGCCTAAAACTTATTAATTTGAACTCGCTGGAAGAACGAAGAGAGATATCCGACATCCTTTTCATCCACCGATTCCTCTCAGGTACCATCGACTGCGCGTCCCTTTATAACTCTATCTTTTTTAACACTAACCCTCGTAATACACGAAATCCACGTCTCTTCTATGTACCCGCCTCTCGTATCTCCTATGGCTCCAATGAACCTATCTCCCGTATGCTGCGAAATGTTTATGCGAAAAACTGTTTCGACTTAACATCAGCACTCCTTGTCTAAAACTCCATCTCAATCGCCATCTTTCTTAGATCGTAAGTTAAATTAAGTATGTAGCTTGAATTAAGCACAATAAAATGGGGGTATAGCCCCCACCAAAATCAAGAACCCTACCAAGACCGCCTTAAACTAATCAACATGGGTTTCGTGAAGCGATGGTCTAAAGAACCATACCAAGACCGCCTTAAACTAATCAACATGAACACGTTGGGGGAAAAAAGAATTGTACCTGATATTATTTTCATCTATCGACTCCTTTCAGGTACCATTGACTGTGCGACCCGCTACAAATTTGTCTCTATCAACACTAACCCCCGCAATGTACGAAATCCCCGTCTATTCTATCTACCCAACCCCCGGACTGCCCATGGCTCCAATGAACCCATTTCTCGCAGGAAGTGTTAATTCGAATCCTTACTTCGATTTCAAATTCAGCACTCCATGCCTAAAAATCCGCCTATTTAATCCCCCCTTCCCCTCTCCTGTTCTTCGTAGCTAATAAATTAGAATAGAATAAGATTAGACTAAGTTAGCTAGAATTAAGCCCCCACGAAAATTAAAATTAAAATTGTGAATAATTTTTTGGTCAAAAACAATTCATGCCTCAGCCACCATATTCACCAGACTTGGCCAGTGCTTCGAGAATTGGCAAAAGCGCTGGTAAAGGTAAAGGTAAAGGATTACTTTCAATAGGACAAAATAAGTATTTTGAGAGAAAAAATAAAATCACCTAATTTTTTGAACGTGTGTTAGGCGCATTAAATTCGAACTAATAAACAACAATAGAATGGCATTTAATGGCTTAAAAGCCCAAGCTGTCTACTGTCCCGAAATCGTAATCAATCATTTGACGTCTATATCCGCCCCAAGATTAAGTACAACGCTCATACCTGGTCTGGTGCTCCCAACAAGCCTTTCCATCTGCTCGATAAAATTCAAAAGCGGCCGATAAACTTAGAGAGGACATTGATATTGCCAAGTCACTTGACTCGCTTGGACATCGGTGCAATATTTCCTCTCCATGCTTGTTTTACCATCTTGGTCTTCACGTTTTTAAAACCCTTTCCCCCTCTATACTTTCGGACCGTTCTGTGCCTTGAAAATGATCACTTAAGTGTGATTCATAAACAGTTTAGAACTTGAAAACTTCTACATTAGGTCTTGGCCCACCTTCTACTTCTTCTCCTACCTACAACTTAAAGGCAAGGCCTGACACGCGATTGAATTATTGAAGACTCCCGATGTACATGTTTTTGTCGCATACCCATTATGACGAGTTCAAGTTCACACTTCAGTCAACATTTCCTTTCGCTTTGCCCGGCAACTGTTAGCGTCCAAAAGACTGATTATTGTAGAAATGAGGTCATCGACAGTAAAAGTTCTTTCCTTCGGTAGAGCCCGAGAGCAATTGTGTATCAGCAAATAATAGGTAATGCGTATGAGCCTAATAAGGTCATTAAAAGCCCATTTTCTGACTACGGCATGTGGCAATTAGCCGCTTGAGTTCAACTTCAATTCCGACAAACTTATACAACGACAGCTGTCGCGCGTTCCGCAGCCATATCAACCATTCAAGATTTATTTACTCACAACCAACAACAGCTGCCAATAAAATATTTAAAAAACCAAAAAAACAAAAACAAAAAATCAACTCACCTTCCCCGATATTCTTGACTAAATTTTCAGAATGTCATCAGCAGCGCAAAGTTATCTGGAAAAAAGGAACAACCATAAATCACACCAGAACGAACCCACGTCATGGCTGAAACGCACAAACATTTCATTTGAAAAACAATAAAAACGAAAAACAAAACGCAAACTAATAACCACGAGCGAGCGGGGAGTACTCGTATATCGGCTCACCATGCTTCAAAGTTAAATAAAACAAAGCTCATAACCACAAACGGATGCCGAAAATAATTCCACCACCCACCGAACTGCCAAAAGGGTCTCATCTGGGTCTGATAGACACCACCAGATATAGCCATGGAAAATCCACTTGCACCCCGCCGACCACATATTGATTCGATCCTGAAACGAAAAGCAGATAGCTACAGCCCACAGCCCAAGCCTTCTCTGGCAATTTGTGACTCCGAACCCCCTCCGGAGAGAAAACATTTTGCATAAGCTCACATGCTCCCTCGGTGGGTGTTTGATTCCTTCACGCAAGGATTGACTCCAAAATCCTTCGTGTATTAAAGTTATTTTAAACATCCGGAAGGAGTGGAATCCGATTTCGTAGTGTTAAGGTCAAGGAAACGTGATCCAACCTCTTACGCCTTGTGTCATCTTCTAAAAAGGCGCATGTCATCTACTCACGACCACGAGACTGTCGTCACCAAAATAAATCGCCGCAACACATAAATACTCCCACACTCCACTGTCTACAGTAGGATTGGTGTGGCATGGTCGCTACTTCCTTGCTTAATCAAGGCATAGAAACTCAGAGTCGGTGGACATTTACGAGTCGGAAAATGGATTACCTTCTCACCCATTTGGTGGCCTATGTCTAACAGAGTCGGTAAGCACGCCACGCCAGTAGGGGGTGAGAGGGATCGACTGTATGAATGAGTGGGTGCAAAGGAACTGTGCGTGAGGCAAGGACATTAAACAGACCCAGCTCGAGGTGTTAATACAACAAGCTGCTTGACTTTACAGATTAGGTATGCATTATGCTCCGAACTAAGCTTCCACTCTTATTCCTAGTGATGGTGGTGGGGAGGTGGTAAATATGCCAGCGGCATGAAGACGATTGATTTAAATGGACTTGTCGAAATGACATTATCGGGATTATCTGACTGTTTCCGGGTAGGACTGCTTAGACGTACATCAAGCACTTACGAATGAGTGCAAATGTAATAGGCTTTCGGGGGATTCCAGGAAGCGTAAAAGCGTTAAAGAGGAAGCGTTTACGAGCGAACAGTAAAGATTTGTTATACATTAAGGCGATTATAGCCCCAGACGATATACAACTACGATGTTAAAAGCTGTTATTAGGTTCTGGTTCGAAAGGCAGCAGCCAACCACAAGTGACTAAATGTAGCCAGGTGGCTACAGGCAGCTAGACAACTATATGTAGCAAAGCAACTACAGAAGGCAAGGCAACTTTTTGTAGCCTGGCGGCTATAGTCGGCCTATCAGCTATATGTAGTCAAACGCCCACAGCCGGTCAGGCAAATAATAAGCTACAGCCCTCACTGGCAACTATTTGTAGTGAGGTGGCTACAGCCGGTCCAGCAGCTGTATGTAGCAAAGTGACAACAGCCGGCAGGGCAGCAATGGAGTCAAGCGGCTACAAGCGGCTACAACAGTCATGCGATCAAGGCAAGCCCTTCGCGGACGAGGTGGACTAAAAGTTGCATGGCGACAAAAATGCAAAAACGAGTGTGGGTCTGGTCTCTTTCTGGCCTCACAACCCCTCGGGGTTCCTAGTAATCCAAGAATGTGCTCTCTACGGAATTGGACTCGCCTTCCAGTACCTGTACTAGGAGGTTAAGGCACATCTGGCGCTACTGGTACGAGTTACCAGCCCAACAGTGGTGCATTTGGTTGGTCCTAATTCAATAAATGCCTCGGATATACATGCTCAGAATGGAGGACCCACTGGTCGCGTCGTCCCAAACGAAAGGCCCGAGGAAGGACCCGCTGACGACATGACGTTTCGATGGGTGCCACTTATCTTTCGGCACAAAAAGAGGTCGCAGCGTCCATGAAAATGCCAAACACAAAGCTTGCTCTGACAACGTACAAGCCAGAGACGCGGTCAAGCCTAGGTGGTCCGACGAGAAAACTCGACTGATGTCTCGTAAGGAGGCAGAGCTCTCACTGCAGGGAACTCGCTTCATAAACCAGGAAATTAGTAGGGCTTTTCCTGAGAGACCTTTCGATGGACTCAAGGGGAAAGAACGGAGGCAGCCTACTAAGAAATGGTCCAACTTTTTATTCGGCAACTTCGGGAAATTTCCGAGGGATCCGATAGTGGACTATATCCTGGTGAAGCAGAGGGCGATAACGGCAGTGAGGCGGAGACCAGAGTTGCTCGCCCACCAGACGGGTGGAGGGGGAATCTCTTGCAGTTCCTTCAGGAATTGGCAGAGGGGAGACTGCGAGTAGGCTGTCAGCTCTCATATATCATCTTGAAGACCTGACCGCTACAGACGTATGTGATGGAATTCAACATTTTACTGAGAAAACCGTTCACCTTGAGGGGCGTAGGCAAAGGGGACATGTCTACAGCACCCCAACGGCAACGGCGACGTGCCGAATACGCCAAAACCCAAGATCTATAGCGGAAAAACCCTAACAGGTGCCTAAGGTGGTCACTAAAGGACGTTGAAATCATCACAGACCTTCCTCACGAAAACGTCTTTATGTTCTGGAAACAGACAATGACGCAGGAAGACGTTAGTTCTTCCGACCTACACCACACGGCGAGATACGAGTGTCTTTAGGAAATCCTTGACATCTGACGACATCAAGAGAGCAAAATTACCGAGTGACATTGCTGGTGATCCTGATGGAATAAAGGCCTTAAAAAGCTAGAACCCCAAGTTCTGGTGACAATCCTGAACCTTTTTCTCTGGTGCGGGAGACTCCCAGAAAGGTTCCCGTAGGCGAGAACCACACTCATTCCGAAGAAAGTCCAACTCGATGGACCAGGCGATCTCCGCCCTATCACGGTGTCACCGGTAATGCTCAGTCTGTACCTCAAGGTCCTAGCCTCGAGACTGCTGAAGATTGCCAATCTGGATGAGAGGCAGAGAGCATTTCAAGTATGCGAAGGCACCAACGAAAACATCTTCCTGTTGGACTTGGTGCTAAAAACGGTTCGGAAGGCCTTCAAACCATTGCATGTGACATCAATGGATATCGCGAAAGCGTTTGACACGGTGTCACACAAAACGATTGCAAAAGGAAGGCTATCTCACTTGGTTGACTACATTGCCTACTCATACCTACCTCAACTACAACAACCATGCTTCAGGGCACACCTACTCGAAGAGTCAAGCCAGGTGACCCATTATCACCGCTTATTTTCCTGATGGTAATTAATGAGGCACTAAAACTCATTCCCGACGACATAGGAGTGAGGATCGGAGAGAAACAAGTCAATGCATTCGCGGATGACTTGATTCTCTTCGCCACTACAAAACGTGGCCTACAAGGGATCATCGATGGGGTGACGAAGTTCTTCTCTACCTGCGAGCTCCACGTCAATCAATCAAAGTGCTTCACAATTACCATGGAGAACGTTCCGAAGCCGAAGAAATCAGTGGCGACTACGCATCGAACCCCTTTCACGATTCAAGGTCAGCCTGTCCCGCAACTGTCTCGCGAAAGTGAGTTCAAGTACTTGGGAGTCCAATTCTCCGCTGAAGGAAGAACACGAGTCGATCCAGTCAGTGCCATCAAGAAACAACTCGACACGATATCGAAAGCTGAGCAGAGACTCTTTGCCCTGCGAACAACCATCCTCCCTGGACTATACGACCAAGTCGTGCTGGGAGAGACGAATATCGGCATCCTCAATAAATTGAATAAAACCACCAGGAATGCTGTCAGGAAATGGTGTTTCCTCAATAAAGATGTGCTTAATGCCTACATCCATGGACATACCGGCATTGAGGTACCAGATCCCCTACATGGGTCTTCGTCAATTGACAAGTATGAGGATGCCCGACGAAGCCCAGAGGAGCACGGCAGGCCGATTTGTTGAGGACGAAATGGCAAAGAGTTTGAGGAGACTTACGACCGCGGACTTACGACAAAAGC
Organism: Merodon equestris; assembly: GCA_958301585.1. Classification (NCBI taxonomy): domain Eukaryota; kingdom Metazoa; phylum Arthropoda; class Insecta; order Diptera; family Syrphidae; genus Merodon; species Merodon equestris. Next base: position 115,309,311 of record OY284416.1, read on the forward strand.
GAAGCTCAGGAACTTTTGGAGATCCAAAGTCTACACTTGAGAAGATGGATCATCCTTAAGCAGTCCAGGGATGTTCCCAACCAGCATCGGTGGCTGCACCAGCCAACAAAATGTCTGACAGGGCGCGACTTTGTTAATATTAATAACCGCATTAATAACCTGCCAACCCGGTCAAGGACATCCTGGGGAAGAGCCCCGAATCTTGAGACTCTCAACCATGTCCTGTAAATATGCGAGGGGACTCATGAAATCAGGATAAGGCGCCATAACGCAATCGTAAAATATCTGAAGAGACGCGTTGAAAGTTCTTGCCGAACCGGAATTCCCTACCCCTACGGAGAAAAGGTATCCCGAGCTTCTTTTCACAAAGGACGCAGTAACAACCCTTGTGGACGTCCAAATTGTCAGCGACCAACGAGACCTGGGAACTGAACACAGAAGGAAGGTCGCTTACTACCGAGATCATCCAGGCGGGGAAGATCTCATTAAGTCCAGGACGCTTTCGGACGAGGTGCGATACACCTCTACAACCCTGTCTTGGCACGGCATCTGGTTCAAAGACTCCGTGAACGACCTAAAGCGATACGGATCAAAGAAGTATCTACCAGAGTTCCCCTGGGAGGATACATGACATACGCGGTCTTCGTGAAGTCTACGGCCAGGACCTCATCCGCCCGTTAGAGGCAGTGAGATCCTCGGTAACATCTTTGTTGCCGCCTCATAAAGGCGTACATAGCAGCTTTATGTAGTCAGACGGTTACAGCCGGCCAGGCAAATAAATGTAGCAAACCGACTACAGACAGCAAGGCAACTTAATGTAGTCAAGCGGGTACAGCCGGTCTAGCAGCTTTATGTAGCTTGGCGGCTACAGTCGGCCGAGCAACTAGCCATGTGGCTTGAGGCGGCCGAGCAACTAATTGTAGCCAGGTGGCTACAGCACTCCTATGAAGTCAGGCGGATTAAGCTTCCTTGGAATAAAATGAAAACCGCGGATTTATTGCTTCCACAGAGCTTCCGCATGGATACTCTGTCGTCATTGTAATTCTATTCTAAGCTCAAAGCCAATGACATGCCAATGAAACCTCTGAAAAGCCGCCAGATATCAGACACTAATCACCTCCAATAGGTTCTTGCTCCATGACAGACGGAAAGAAATTAAATTCGCTTCACAACTTTTATAGTCGCATTAAATCCACATTCCCCGCGCCTTGAATCGAAACACTGTCTCTTACACTAAACCCGTTCGAAGACGCACAAGCAAAAAAAAGTCAAGAAAACACGGTTTTTCCCGGAAACACGATATCTAATCGATTTAGGAAAATTCCCCCGCGAATACAAGTAAAACACCAATTTCCTCTTCCGCCACTTTCTAAGCCCCGCGCTTTATTGTTGCAACACCTCGGGGTGAGGCCGCTATATAACCATAGAGAACAACAAATTCTCCCGTTAGGGCTTCCTCCAATTACCCATTCGCACATAATCTGTTCCTTGTCGATTGCTTCCCTCCTTCCCGCGGCAGGTATTATACATTTAGAACAAACAAATAAAAAATAAATAAATTATTCAAGACAGACGGGAAGGAGGCGGAGAAGCAACACCGCTTTCCACTTCCGGCGAGTTAACACCCTATAAAAACCAACGAATTAAATCCTTACCAGGAGGGTGATGGCGGTGTTGGCTCGGCCCGAAATTGGATTAAATCGACCCCCAAAAGCTCCGGAGGAAACTGTCGAGGATTAGAAGACACATCAGAGCCCATTTTCAGAATCCATTGACTTGGAAATATGTGAGACGAAGGGACACATTTAGATGGAATCGGTACAATAACCTCATCCCAGGCAAAGATATACTCTGTGTTAGTGCTACTTGCCCCAATGTAGTTGCAACAAATCGCGGAAGCACTCGAGCGACACGAGACACACATACATCCAATCTGTTAGACTATCAGACAGTCAGACCATAATGGGTGGCCTGGAACCGGGGCAAGTCACTGTGAAATGGAATCTCGGCACACAAAAAGGAAAGGCATGTGGCCAGAGTCATTGTGAGTCGTTCGGTGTTTTGTAAGGCTGGCGTAATTGGGGCCACAGCAATTATGACAACAGTAAGTTAATTTCATGCAGACGTTGCCTAGACCGTCGAGCCGTGAAGATGCGGAGTGCGGACTGTAAAGATGGAGATGTCTTCACTCCGAGTCTATGTATAAGCAACCGCCAGCTGTTACTCATCGTTTTGGGGGGGTAATGACTTCCTTCTGATGTTGATGTGGGTTGTGTAAGATTGCTTGGAACGACATTGGTTGACTAGGTGGTTGAATAGCTTGATCACCTTCTTAATGATTGTGAATTGGCTGAACAAGTTGAATATTCGATTAGACAGCTACCTGAGACCTAAACCTACGGCGTAACATTCAGCTTCATTGCCATCAACATACAATGGATGTGACAGACATTCGTCTAGGATCACTGAAATGCCTCTACTCCTAAGTGGGATGTGTTAGAATAGAACGTAGTCGGATTGTAGGGGACATGAGTATGTCAAATTAACTATAAATTTATCAGTGAAGAAGGAAACAAGAAGGAGGACATTAAACGGCATGAAATACTGCGAATTATACTCCAATGCAAAATATACCTGAAACTCTGCATATTTTTTGGGGCACCGAGAAACATTAAGGCTCAATAGAGCAACTCCATTTTATAGTCTCTATAACTGTGCATAATTCGGATCAATTTGGAGGACGTTTATTGCTTGAATCAAAGAGTTAACAATTCATTCCAGATGGTTGATGAATAATGCCACTTTGACCAATGTAAAATCCAAGGGACTACCTCAATAACATGCCTGATTGATATTGTTGAAGGTTGTTTTTGAGGTCTAAGGGTTGCTATTTCAGAGCCGAAAGAAGTTGAATATGTCAATTTACAACGAAGATCTTCCATCATTCCCTTTCCTCATTCGACAAGGTTATTTGAAACATTCCAGAGATGTTCTACACTTTTGCAAGGGCACTTTCAGAGGACGCTTTCATTTTATTTTTATAGAACAATGTCAAGAATAATCTAAATAACATCTCTGATCGATACTGTTTAAAGAGTATTTATGGGCCTTAAGAGTCACACACTTGCCGAGGCGGAAATAAAAGAATACGATTGTTCAAAAAATAAGGTGACTTTTTGAATTTCGCGATCTGAGTAAATCTGATTTTTTATTTCCTTTTTTAGTATTTCGGTACACCTAACAGTCTCTGTACTCAGTACTCTGAGCAAAAAAAGTTTCATAAGCGGCACAAGCTCGTCACAGAAGGACGAAAAGATTAATGCCCTCCTGAATGCCTCAGTAAACAACAGATGAAAATGTTGAAGCAATGAAGAAAATTGTTATAGAAAATAGTCGAATCAATGTCAGAGAAGTTGCTGAGGATATTGGAATATCGGCTGGAACTTGTCTTGGGGCTAAAACGTGTGTCAGCTAAGTTTGTTCCGAAATTGCTAAAGTTTGCCTAAAAGAATCGTCGCATGGCCATGGCTCTGGAGCTGTTGAATGACGATTCAGATTTGCTGATAAGGTTTATCGCTGGTGGGGAAACATGGTTATGACGTCGAAATCAAATAGCCCCAATGCAAGTGATCCAAAAAACCAAGACCGAGAAGAGCAAGTTAAATTTGGTCAAATGTGAAAGTTTGGATCACTGTTTTCTGGCGGTGGCAGGGTTCATCATGAGTTCTTGCCGGAAGGTCATACGATCAATAAGGAGTATTACCTTGAAGTTGTACGCCGTTTGTGTAAAGCAATACGAGGATAACGTTCGAGTTAATGGGAAAAACAATTAATTTTTCATCACGATACTGCACTTGCTCACTCATCGTTTCTTGTGCGGATTTTTCTTGGCCAAAAACAAAGCGGTAATCATGCCTTGGTCACAAACTTCACCTGATTTCACCATTTGCGACTTATTTTCTCTTTTTAAAATAAAAAAGACCCATGAAAGGGCAGAGATTTGCCACGATTAAAGACGTAAAAACCACATCTCTGGACGAATTTAAAACTGTTTTTAAAAGCACATAACAGAAATGCTCCGAGGATCGGAAAAAACACTAGCGCAAATGTACTCAATTAAATTAAATTTCAATTCAATTTTTTCAAGTAAATTTGTACAGTAAGACAGAGTCTTTTCTCAGTATAATTTTACAATAAGAAATTTTTAAACTACATAATTATATCTTAAAGTTAGTGGATATCTCTAAAGATATGGAGAGGTGGAGGGGAGAGGAAAGAGATTTTAGTTCGAATTTGAAAAGTATTTTAAGACTGCCTCCTTAAAGCTTGAAGTTTTATTTGATTTTTTAATGCATATTGGCAAGCTCTTCCAAAGTCTTATAGCATGAACGAAAAGCAGTCGAGAAGAATTAAGATATTCGAAACTAGGAGGTACTAGGTTTAATGTTCTTGCCGGCTGAGCAAAACGAATTTTCTGGAAAAGATATATCGATATAAAAGGTTTTTTGACTGAATAGATATGTATGTGGTCATATATTCAAACCCCGTGAATGTAACGCACCGCATCATTATAAGCTACTTGAAGTTTACGCTGAGATAAATAGTCCAGATTGCTATAGACGACTTCAGAGTATGTTATTATTGGAACAATAAGACTCAGTACAAGTTTTCGTCGGCTTTCAGACTGTATGAAGCTAGATGTTATGCACAGTTTACGAAGGCATCTATAAATCCTGCCAATCACCATATTTACGTGATTATCTCCTTAGAGATTATTATTAATTACAAACAAGCTAGTAGCAGATTCAACTATGTCCAATTTGCTGTTTCCCAGGCAAATAATAGATGAGGTATCAAGCAGAAATTTTTTGTATGCAATTGGCAAAATTTTGGATTTTATTGGGTTGATTAGTAAACTATTCAGTGTACCCCATCGGTATATGCTTGCCAAGTCATCATTAAGCAAGTTAACGAGCTCATCAGTTTTAAGGAAAGGGCGACCTAGGTATAGCTGGACGTTGTCCACATAGAGGTGTATTAACGCATTCCAGCATACGAGTGGTAAATCATATATAAAAGTTAAAAATAAGATAGGCCCTAGAATAAAACCCTGAGGAACGCCTTGGGTGATAACTTTGAATGCCGAAAAAGAATCATCGTTGACAACTCTTTGCATCCTGTCGGTAAGAAAACTCTTTATAAGTTTTAGAGCCCTCTCCTTGAATCCAAACAGGTGTTCAAGTTTCCAGCAGAGAATATCACGAATGACAGTGTAGAACGCTTTCGAAAAATCAAGCAGACAGAGAGAGTCAGATTCCCCTTATCAAAATCACGTCTTATCACTTTTAATATGTTGAACATTGCGGAAGAACAACTATGGCATTTTCTGAAGCCCGATTGGAAAGTACTAAGAAATGCATTACGGGATAAATGGTTTTGAATCTGCTTAGCTAGGATTTTTTCAACCACTTTTGACAGGCATGGTAAGATGCTAATTGGCTTATGATCATTTATTTAGATTGGGTTTGATTTTTTCGCTATTGGGATGACCTTGGCAATTTTCCAGGGTTGTGGAAATGTTGACGTCGAGATACAGTGATGATATGTGTAAGATATGGGATAATCAAGGGCAAAATAAGTTTAATAAAGCTTATTGTGATTCTATCTTCGGCTACAGAATTGGATTTAATAGTTGTGACACATTCGCTGACATCACTTTCCGTTAGAACTACAAAGTCGGCACACCTAGGAGCTGATGGTTCACCTGGAGACGCAAAATCAAAGTGATTGTCAGCAATTAAATTACCCAAGAAGTGGTCATCAGGATCAAAAGCACATTTAATACTGTTATTACTTTCAGTAATCCCAACCTTGAGCAAGTTTTCCCATAACTTTTTAGGTGGCATTGATGCATTAAGTAGTCATATGACATTTGTGTGGTAGTTGGTCGATAAGGAGTGAAAAATTTCTTTCAACATCATCCTTTGGAGATTTCTACACAGCTTTTTCCATCTAAGCCGTTCAAAACGCCCATAAAAATCCGTTCCTCCAACTTCCAACCAACGAAATCATCTAAAATGGGTTTCATCTTTAATATCGATGGAGGCTACCTTGAGGGTCTTTGCCGTGGCTTCAAGTGCGGAATCCTAAAACAAGCAGATTACCTTAATTTGGTTCAATGTGAGACCTTGGAAGATTTAAAACTGCACTTGCAAGGAACTGACTACGGTTCCTTCCTCGCCAACGAACCATCGCCACTTTCGGTGTCTGTCATCGATGATAAACTCCGCGAGAAACTCGTCATTGAGTTCCAGCACTTGCGCAATCACGCTGTTGAGCCCTTAGCCAGCTTTTTGGACTTTATCACCTACGGTTACATGATCGACAATATCATCTTGTTGATCACTGGTACCTTGCATCAGAGGCCAATCTCTGAACTCATCCCAAAATGTCATCCGTTAGGCAGTTTCGAACAGATGGAAGCTATTCACGTCGCTGCCACCCCGGCTGAGCTCTATAACGCTGTTTTGGTAGATACACCACTGGCTCCGTTCTTCGTCGATTGCATTTCCGAGCAGGACTTGGATGAAATGAATATTGAGATCATTCGTAACACCCTATATAAGGCATATCTCGAGGCATTCTACGAGTTCTGCAGCAACATCGGCGGATCAACTGCTGATGTCATGTGCGAGATCCTTTTCTTTCGAAGCTGATCGTCGTGCCATCATCATCACCATCAATTCCTTTGGAACTGAGCTATCGAAGGACGATCGTGCCAAGCTGTAATACAAAAAGAAAAACCGATAGCTACCCCACTACACTTAACTTTCTCAGTAACTCTTCCAACGAATCCGAAGTAATCGCCAATTTCTTTGCTCATTTCTTCAGCCAATCATTCACTGACCAAGATCTTCAACCCGATCACGACTATTTTCGATATTTGAAAGACTGCCCCCAGACATCTCTTGTTTCATTGAACATCACTCCTGACCTAATCGCCGAAAAAATACGCAACTTAAAGGACGACTACTCTCCCGGTCCCGACTGCCTGCCTGCCATAGTATTAAAAAAGTGCGCGAACCATCTTATTTTACCCCTTACTGCTCTATTTCAAAGCTCTATCTCTCAAGGACTCTTTCCTAAGCTTTGGAAATATGCTTATATCATTCCAGTCCACAAAAAAGGACTAAAAAATGATGTGTCCAACTATCGTCCCATTGCCAAGCTCTCATGCACACCCAAACTTTTCGAGAGCATCGTTTATGATGCACTATTCTTTCACTGCAAACCCATATTTTCTCCTAACCAACATGGGTTCCTAAAAGGTCGATCGACAACCACTAATCTAGTCGAATTTGTTTCACAATGTTTGTGTGCACTCGAAGCTGGCAAAGAAGTAGACGTTATCGCCACTGACTTCAGCAAAGCCTTTGACAAAATGTCTCACCAAATTATTCTCCTCAAGCTCACTGCCCTCGGTTTCTCTCCCGGTTTTATCTCATGGATCAAATCTTATCTCGAAGATCGTCAATATAACGTTATCTTCAGATCATCTATTTCTGATCCAATTAACGCTACCTCCGGTGTCCCGCAAGGTAGTCATCTCGGCCCACTGATATTTATTCTAACCATTAATGATGTCGACAGCGTTATTCTGAACTCTCAGCTCTCCATATATGCTGATGATATGAAAATATTTAAACACATATCTTCCCCTGTCGACTCCTGCTCTCTCCAATTGGACCTTAACAGGTTCACTACTTGGTGTCAAAAAAACCATCTTGAGCTCAATATCAGTAAATGCCAAACCATCACTTACTCCCGTAAGCGCTCTTCCTCACCACCCAGAACCTACATTATTCGTAATGAAACCGTTCCCCCTGTCAACTTCTTGGTTGACCTAGGGGTTATTTGTGACCGTGAACTCAACTTTCGCCTCCATATCGACAACATCATCAAACGTGCTAACTCTGCCCTCGGTTTCGTGAAACGTTGGTCCAAAGAATTCTCGAATCCTTACGTTACGAAATCATTATACATCACTTTCGTGAGGCCCCTTCTCGAATATGCTAGCCAAGTCTGGTCCCCCTCTTATGAATCCCATACTACGCGTATTGAATCCATTCAACGCAGGTTTATCCGTTTTGCCCTTCGTGGCCTTCCTTGGGCCGACCCCCTTAATTTACCACCTTATACGGATCGCTTAAAATTAATCAACCTCCAACCCCTTAAAGAACGACGTGATGTTGCAGACATTCTATTTATCCATGACCTTCTCAGTGGTAACATTGACAGCCCTTCATTATTGCACATGATTCCCCTTAACACCAACCCGCCTAACCTTCGGTCCACACCCCTTTTCCGTATAAGCACTCACCGCACAAATTATGGCTACCATGAACCAATGTCCAGAATGCTTCGCAAAGCGAACACCAATCTTTTCGACCTTCACCTTAATAAGTCCAGCCTTAGAATTGCCCTATACCACAACCCTTCTCACTCCCCTTAATCGTCTTCCCGCCGCCACATAGTTAATAAGTTATAGTTAAGTTATAGATTTTTGTTAAGGCTTGCATTAAGCTAATAAAGTGCCCCTATGGGGGCGTCAAATCAAATTAAGCTTCGAAGCAAAATAGTTTTTTTTTAGAGTTGCGAATAACTGAGGTTGCTATAGGTATATTACGTGAAACTTTAAACGCACTCCAATTTGATTCGCAGGGATTTCGCTTCCATTTAGAATACATTCTATTACGAATTTTAGCTCGGTGCATGACTTCAGAAGTGTATACCAAGGCCAACTCATGTTTCGAAGTTACAGTTTTTGTCGGAACACATTCATCGTAGAGAAAATTAACAAAATTGTTAAAGACATAGAGTTTTCCATTTGCATCAGAGCTTAACCAACAGTTATGCCAGGGTAGAGCATAGGAAGCCTCTTGCAGAGCTAGAAAATTAACCGATCTCAAGTCTTTGTATTCGAAAAATAAAGGGTTCGTGGGGCGTTTGAATTGAATGTCATACGTACAGGAGAGTCAGTCGTGATCTGAAATAAAAAAAAGCTGATCAAAAAGAAGTAGAGCAGAATAATTAGATAATATGATAAGGTCTAGCAAGCCTGAAACAGAGTTTTTGGAAAAGCGCGTGAGATTGGAATTGTTGACAATGCTTAAGCCCAGCGACGTAACCATGTCCTTCAGTTGTAAAAACCGTCTGTTTAATTTGAGCAAATCGATATTAAAATCTCCGCAGACAATATGATCATATAAGGCGGACAATTCAGAAAGGGTTAGAGAAAAAAAGATCAGGGAAACAGGTTTCATGTGAATTGTATACGCCAGATATTATACATTTGGTTGAACTGTCGCGAACTTGCATTATTATAAACTCCACGCCCAGGCCTTTGGATTTTAAAACTAGTTTACACTCAAAACTGATTTTGCAGTAAATAGCAATAGTATCTGTTATTCTATCATTTCGGTATAAATTAAAATTTGAAATATTGTAAATACTATTAGGTTAAACCAGGTTTCGCTGCTCAGCGGTGATGTGGCATTCAATTGCACTCGGAGTGCGTTAATGTTTGTAGTATGTGTTTGTAAGTGTTCAATTGTTTTGTACTCGTATTATATCCGAGGCCAATTACTTTGAAGGAGACAAAAGAGATTTCGATGAATAAACAAATATTTTTAGAGAAAAATAAAAAGTCACCTTATTTTTTGAACGAGCTTCGGACATCAACAATGACAACAAAACCCAAAAACTTTAATTCCTTTAGGGATGTGAAACTTTGTCTCTGACTAAGAAAAAGGGAAACAAATTTCGGGTCTTTAAAAATAAGATCTTAAGGAGACTCTAGGCTTGAAAACAGGATTAAGTAACAGACAAATTGATAAACCTGCACAATCAAGAATTCGAGGAAAATGATTTAGCCCCAGGCATTGTCTGAATAATAAAGTCGCGAAGACTAAGATGCGTAGGACGCGTAGAACGAATGGACAGTGGACAAAACGAATAATGAAGGACAGCCGTAGGAAAAAGACCAAAAGGGAGGTCGCGTCGTAGATGGGAGGACAATGTAAGGATAGACCTAGAAGAAATAACAGAGAAACATGGAAGGAACACACTCATGATAGGGAGACTTGGCGGAGGGTTGTCAACGAGGCTCTGTGCTTTCGAGTTCCAAACAAAGAACTGCCTTAATGACATTCCTGAACTATGCTGTTTAAAAGGTGTTTATAGGCTCTAAGAGCTGCTGTATCTGAGCTACCTGCAGAATAGATTAGCAATTATAACGAAGGCTAAAGCAATCGTTATCAATATATTCCTTAGGTTAACAGGATTTGTTGGAATATTCAAGGGATTTTATACACTTTTGCAGAGCCCGTAAATAATTTTCGTTTTCCACTTGAAACTGTTGCCAAACAACGTCAAAGTCAAAGAACTATGTACCTCGTTGAGATCCCTGGACTATAATATTTAAAAGGTGTTTGTTAGCTTTAAAAGCCTCTCTTTCCAAGCACGCAGTAGCTGAATGTATCAATTATTGCAACAAAGGTTAGGACCCTCTTTTCAACCATTTCTTCAACTTTTTTCCAGGGATACAGTCGAGAGGAATGAATTCAGTTTTTCCTTTATCACGTGAAATTGCTTACTCATTGACCCGTATTGTCGCGTTCTATTTACCACAAGACCACATACACCGCAGACGCCCTTATCCGCAGCAGTTCACAAGTCCGTTCAATATTTATATTTTCCCCACAAATGCAGTGTCAATGATAAAAATAGAAAAAAAAAAACAAAATCCAAAACCAAAATAAAAATAAAAACAATTTTTTTTAACCTTTCTAGAAGCAGTGAAGAAGACCAGACCAAACCGCATCAGAATACTCCACCGCTTCAGCGCATATTTAATCGCATTATGCGGTTATAGCGCTACGTACTCTATCGATTTAAAGCTAGACCAAAAATAAACTCGCTGCTTCGTGTAGACTTACGGGCACGTACTCAGGAGGCAAAGGGTTAATGGAGAATTGCTCCATGCTCAGACGATTTTATTTATGTATAAAAAAAAACAAATCTGGAACTGGTATCGAATGACGCCTCCTCTTTCCATTCATCTCTCGGCTGACTTACGTCAGAGAGGTGCGAAAACGTCAATCAACTTGTTAAGTGCGAGGAAAATCGTACGAGGGAAAAGCCACTGTCAAGAAATACGTCAAAAGGGTTCGGGGACAGTTAAAATTTCCTTTTGACAGCCCAACCATAACCGCTGTATGTCAAAAGTGAGAAGGGAAGACGTACTATGTATTGGTAGAGACGTACGATCTGAGATGCCAGCGTTAGTAGGATCGATTATCAAGCAAAACAAATAATTTATTTTAGCTGTAGTATCTGCTGTTGTCATTTGAATTTTGATTCTGACGTGTCGCGTTAACTCGCAGAAGTTGACATATAATGATGTCACCGAGTTATTTTCATTTCGATTTCGACAAAAAAGAATTCGTTCTACGATACATGTATTTTGCTTTATAGCCTGGTGTCAAGGTGCGCGCGTTGTTGTTTCATTTAAATATTTTCACTTTAATCTGCTTTGGCTTTGCGATCAAACTGCAGCTTGACAGCTTGGAAGCTGATAATTTTCGAAACCAGTCGGTGACCCAATGGCATATTGGTTTTGATTTAGTATCTACAACTGTGCGTTCGTGCAGGGGATAGCCGCATGAGCATGTGAACTGTTAGATAAATGTTATTAAATGTTAAGGTAAAAGTTATTTTTGGCTGATTAGACGATGATGTCACAGGCATTTGTGTTGTGAGTAAATGAATTTGCGAAATTTCACCAACGCGGAGAAGATTGGGATGGGAAGCACATTTGATGGTTAGCTTTAATGGGATGTGGGTGTCGCGAAAGAGACATAGACAAGTCGTTTGACCGAGGTACGAGGAACGTGTGATGAATGACATTTTTGGATGTGGCTGTTGATAACATAGTCGACAGGTTGTAGTCATTCAGATATCTTGTTAAGTAAGACAGTTGTTGTTTATTTCATTATCGTACATTTCGAGGTGATTCGATGAGACTTTAAGCTGTTTTGTAGTACAGAAATAAATACTCTAGGCAGCACCATGGAAGAGGAAGTCTTAAGCATCTCCTAAGGGGGTAAGTTCTAAAAACCTTGAAAGGTCTGTCTCACAATTTACAAAAGGACATCGTCAGACTGAATACGCTCCTTTATGAGAGACATTTTATTCAACAAAAGAATGGAATCCTCCGGACTACTGATTTTCACCCACTTTCCTAGGTGTCCCCCCTTAGCATAGGCCACACAATAAAACGATTCTCACTGAGGCAATGATTTTCTGAGCCATAAACAGATTCTCGACTGAATCCATCCTTTTATACAAAAAGTTGTGATTTTTTGAAGCTGCTTGCTCATCAGTTAGGTTCTCGAGAAAAAAAGCAACGAATCAGTTAAGAATTTTCGTCCCATTGGTCTAACAGTCTTGGGCGGTAAACGATTAAAAAAGGCCAAAGGTCGTTATTGAAGGTAGACTTAGGCGAAAAGTTTTGAGCCTTCGGTATGTAAGCGAGCGCCTCATAACAATCCGCATCAAAGCAAAATCATCAGCCTAATTTGCGCCCACGACCCCACCGAAGACAAGGATGACGCTACAAAGGACGACTGTTACGACCTCCTAGATAGAATATACATATGTCCAATGTCCCAACTACGCTGTTAAAATCGTGTTAGGAGATTTTGACGCGCAACTAGGCATAGAAGTCGCTTTTGATAGGGTAATTGACAAGCACAGCCTACACAACACCACATCCGAAAATGGGTTCAGGCTGATAGACGAAATCTCCTAGTTGCCAGCACGCATTTCCCACCTCTCGGCATCTACTTACTGTGAACTACAACCAACGCAAATTCAGTCGAATCTCTCAAATCCTATCTAGGACAACCACCCCCGGAGAGTAGTGAATGAACAACTTCGACACAAACCTTCTGCACCCCGTTCAGGTTGTGTGACAAACACCAAAAGAGCCTGCACGGATTATAAAAATTAAAAATTATAAATCATAAAAAAAAAAACAAAGTACCTGACGATCTCCAGATCAATTAACCGTCAACTACATGGACATGGACCACATTGCGATTGATGGCAGGCACGCATCCGATTTTCTGGATATACGAACTTTCCGAAGAGCCAGCATCGACTCGGATCACTATCTTGTGGCAGCCAGTTTGCGACTACAAAAAAATCGAGTGAGGTCTGCGGCATATAACGTTTCGATGCTGCAATCGCGTGAGACTGCCAGAGCATATGCCGATCGCGTCTTCCTCAGGCACTCGGAAAACCCTCCAACACCTCCAACAGCTGCTGAATCTGTACAAGACCAATGGACCCGCTGTCAACAAGCCTTAGAGAGTGCTACCTCTGAGGTACTAGGTTTCAAAACGCCACCAACAAGAAACTTATGGTTTGACGACGAGTGAAGGAGGGCACATGCAGCCAAGCAGCAAGCCTATCAAGCGGCGCTGCACAGAAGCAAAAAAAAGAGAGTATGAGAAGCTCGCGATCAAGGAATGGAGAGGTGCTATCGCAGGAATGACTTTGCTTTGCTTGCCAAGGGTATAAAACCAGAACGGGAGCCTGCAGGGATGAAAATGGAGAATAGATTCGCAGTCGGTACTAAGAATTTGAAAAGAATATTTCTGCGGACTGTATAACGGCGATGACTAAACAGATTAAGCTGTCAGACAGGATGAACCATTCACAACGGACGATGATAGCAGACAATTCCGTCCCCCTGATCTGGACGAAGTTAAGAATGCCTTTTCTGGAGCAGACGGACTATCTGCCGAGCTCTTTAAAGCAGATGGAGACGACCCGTACGTTAATAAACTCGTCCATATCAGTGTGGTTTCATAGTATGACAGATCCTGGAAAAAACGAACGACTTTAAGACCACATACGGTAGCGTCAAACTCGTCAGGTTGTGCAGGATTACATTGGAGAATTCTCGCTGCTCCATCAGGGTCGGAAGCGACCCATCTACGGCTCCAACGCCTAAGACGGCTAGGCCATGTAGAGCGCATGAAAACCACCGCACCGGCCCGAAAAGTCTTTGAATCCAACCCTGAGGTCTCGGTCGAGGAGGGTCGAATTTAAGATGGCGCACGCAAGTGGAAGAAGATCTCAACCAACTAGGCGTGCGGCGCTAGAGACTGCTGGTAAAATATCTTGCCAGTTAGAGAGACTTTTTGAAGGAGGCCCAGGCTCGCCACGAGCTGTAGCGCCGAAGAAGAAGGTCTATCAGTCTTTATACTTAAAGACTTCCTTAGATTCAATTTCATTTCGAACTCACAACATCTCAAGGGAAAGTCCACGAAGACTTTATACTTGTTCGTTTTGGGAGATTAAACAACCTTCGTAGATATAGTTTTCCTCAATTCTTTCAAGAATTCTTGACTTGTTTAAAGGTTGAAGGTTGAGTCCAAAATTGGAAAGTCTTTATGCTCGAAACCAAGTTGAAAACCAAGGAAATGAAGCCGATGTAGATGATCTAGCATAAGGGGACTCCACTCCACTAAGGGTGATAAGTGAATTTATGAAAAAGCCTTATCTAAGGTATGCACTTAGATTATAGATTGCGATCTAGAGGTAAACCTAAAGATAACTGATGCTATTTACCACCGAGACCAAGATAGAAAACCGAATGGGAAAAGCTAGCGAGGCGTTCTATGTTTGCAGCAAAACAGAAGTTATGGGCTTAAGCCTAAACTTACTCGTTGCACACAGGCGTTTATAATACCATTCTAGTCTATGACCCCCTAATTTCTTGGCCTTACATAAGCAAATCTTATAACAGAGTTCTGCAGAAATCAGTACCCTTGGACCCTTACATCAAAAGCAAGGTAACCCGGGCTACCATTAGACTAAAGGAGCAGGCTAACAATCACCCAAATCGCATAGTCATAATAGAATTCTTAGCCTTCTGCCCTCGCACTAGAGATCAGCATCTCGGCACATTGCCCCTTCCCATTCAAGGAAGAGTAGAAAGCCCTCAAGCAGATTTCAGGTCGATCTGCTCTGATAGCCCTAAAATGAAGCTCAAGGTAGGATCAGCAGTCTCTCGATTCAGCTCAATATTTCTGATTAATACTGTATCCCTATTCACACTTTGAAGTAGAAATTCTGGCGATCAAGGAAATCAAGGCTAGAAGCTGGATTAGGATCACTCTTCTCTGATTTTCAGGCCACAGTATCACAAAGAGGAATTAGATTGCCAATGATCTAATCAAACTCTGACCTATCAACAATATCCACATCGAAAATAAAGATCTCCCACTGAGGCCAATCAACTCAAGAACGATACGGACCAGATAGTCATCCCTACCTATTTACTCCCTACCTACTTACCTATCTTAGCCATAAAAATAAAAATAAAATTGTCAAGATTTTGTGATTTTGATCTCTGATCTTATAGTTGAGACGAGATGTACTTGTACGTCACTTAAATTCAGCCAACAATCACAGATTTTGGAAAAATTTCACGATGCCCCGGAGCTTCTTCTATCGAACGCAGGTAACGGATAGAGCCCAGAGGCGTGGGCCCTGCAGTGAGGCGAAACCAGATTACGAACTTAATTCACACTGAAATTAACGTTTGCATTGTCGGCAAATGTTCTCCTTCGATTCCCGAAAGGGGTCGGTGGGATAAATGTCTTATCACTGTTTGTCAGCTCTGTCAAGATGGACTCTTTGGCAAAATGGCCAACAACAAGAATAGTCTAGTCAGAAGGCTCGGCGTGATCTATCCTCTTTTCCAGCCCTATATGCGGACAACTTCATCCCTCATACTGACTAACTGCCAAGGAAGCCTAGACAAGTGGTCGTTGATGACCATTTGGGCGATAAAGTCTCGCACTCTTGTCGGATATTCTCCATCAGAGCTCCCAGAGTGTCGGGGTTGTTTTGATACACTCGGGACTTCAAAAAACTCTAAAATTCAAAAAAAGAGATCTGGGGCGATGGAATCGGGCAAGTTTGCCGGCCAAAACAAATCATCATTAGACGATCTTGTGTCTAATGTCGATTGTCGCGCGAGCTGTATTTGTGGTCGCAGCGTTCTGTTCTGGTCTAAAGTCCCAATTATCAATTAATCTCATCGATCATGGTTCTCCATCGCTCACCAGTCAGAGTAATCGCGTTATAAAAGGCGTCCTAGCAAAAATAAAACCTGATCGCAGTGTTTCTGAATGAATGTAGAAACTTCTAGTTTGGTCGCAATTGACGGTCAGCATCTAATAACTGATTGATTGTCTGCATTTTGGAAGAGAAGATCTGTAAGATATTCATCATATGTGCTGTAGAGAAGGACATCAAATGGCCATAGTCTGATCATTGTTAATGGCTTATTCGCGACACGTTCTGAGACAGCCTTCTTTCCGTGTTGTTTCAGTCACCTCGGGGCGAGTGGCTATGCGCCTTACTGTTTGTCCAAGTGGCGTAGGACTGTCGAAAAATCTGCGCCAAAGTCATTAGTTAATCCTGAGCAAAATTATAATAAAGTGGCGAGTATGTCCGATGAGGAGGATCCTGTGGCTCTGACTTTCTACAAATTGCATTGGTAGACGAAAAAACATCTTCGAATGGTGCAATATCTCAACCAGTCTATCGAAGATGGTCATCGAAAACTAAGTCAACTCTGTAACCGATTTCGATTCCTCGCGCTGATCAATTAGCGCGTGCGTTGCTAATATCAGAGACATTTTGGAGGGTTTTGGGCTTAAAATCGGATTCCAAAAATTAAAACTGAACGCAGAAAGCTTCTCCAATGCCTGAAATGTTGCTTCTGTCACAAAGACCAAGTAGGCAGCAACCTACCCACCTTGCATTAAGCTCACATCACCGAGCTATCCCACAAATCAAGTTCGAAAAGCTTTACGAACATTGGAATAGCATTGGAGGAGACAAATAAACAAAATTATGTTTAATAATCTAAAATTCCCGATATTTTCTGAACAACCTCGTAAATGAATATATTCGATGCTTGTATGTGGGCTGTCTCTTACTTGATCTTGAAATTGATCTATTGTGATCGAAGCCTTCTTAAGATAATTTTCTTTCCACATGGCTTCTCAACCAAACCCTTCGCCTTCAAATCAATTTGTCATTCGATTCCCTGTCACCCATCTACTTAAACACATCGAACGTCGTACACGCGCTCACGCCAGAAACGAGTATTATACGACCGCTCCATCTTAGATAGATTACAAAATAAATCGCCGATCATGCATGTCACAAGCAAAGAAAAGGATAAACAATCTCGAACCACCGCGCACTCCCACTCCCTCCAACCGTATCGCGCTAATTAGCCTACTAAGCCCCCCCATGCATTCATAATTTGTTTGTGACTGCTAATTACCTGAACACCGGCCGATTACATCGCGAGATAACGAAAAAAAATACCTCAAAATACGATCAATAGCCACTTGCTTAACGCGAGTAGTCGTATCTTGTCTTGCATTTGATTGTTATTTTCGAACGAACTGGAAAATCCCACTCAGTCTTTCATCGAACCTACATGGCTACAGATATGTATATTGTAGATAGAAAGAGTCTGCAATCGGCCTACGCAGCTAGCAGGCCGGTCATGCATACGAAAGTGTAGAAGTCATCCTGCCCCCGGGTGTGATGCACGACTGCTGTTCATTGACCTTAAATGGAAATTTATTTATTTTTTTTTCATTTGTTAGACTTCTTCGAGTCCGCGGATATCTGATCGAATAAAGGAAATTCACAATCGAGGTATGAATCGGCGACTGTGGCGATATAGTCATGGTTGAGCCGTGAATAGCCTTCGACTCATTATGGGAGATGATAGAATCGTATTGCAATGAAGTTGAAATAAACTTGAATGGAAGGTGGAACTCGAGTTTATCTTATCGCTTGGAGTTCATATCTATGATAAATTTTGTGCAATCTGGTTATCTTAATATGAGCACTAAATTCCGAGCTGATAGTGGAGAAATGTTGACGCAAAGATGGAATTACTATGCTGCTTCGCTTGGTGGACTACAACATGTCTGGCATTAAAATTTATTGACAGCCCAATTTTTATCGAATCTCGAATTTTGTAAGCAATTGTAGTAACAAATCGCCGATCTACCCACAAGGCCATTTTCATAAGAGAAGACCGAAAGGTTCAGATTAGTGCGAATTATAAGTCGAATGAAAAAATCCCCTTACGAGACTATTAAAGGTCCTGAAACCGTCCCATATATGCAAATTCTTCTTTCCACTGCAAGTCTCTAATTTCCCCTAAACAATATGGTTTACTCAATAACAGGTCCACAACCAGAGACCTTGTCCCTTATCCTCTCAGCCTGGGAGAATGGCGAGGAAGCGAAATTTTCCATAGAATGTTCATTCCGAAGACTCCCATCTATTGCGAATCTTTGCTCTGGATCATCCCGTTTGTGTGTCACCTGATAGTGATTCTCGCACATTTCTTCTTCAATAGACTTGTTCCTTGCACTTGGAACTTCGTCCAATTCCCAAAATTTCTTCAAACCTTCATCTGCACTGCACAAACTGATACATGATATGAGTATGTTATCTTGTGTCTGCTTCCTTGAGGTTGGAGTCCAGCTGACTGGCCCCGATAGTATCCAGCCAAACCTTGTGTTTTGTGCCATTGGAGTGTTGGCTGGGCCTTTGACTAATCCATGCGTCGAAAATTGCGGAAGCATATCTGATCCAATTAGTAATTCTATCTCCTTCGGTTGTTCGTACCATGGATCTGCCAATTTCAACCCTTGGATTTGTGGCCACTGGTTGGGTGTTGTGCTGGCAATCTGGATGTGATAACTGGCATTACTAGAGCGCCTACCTCCAAGCTGACCTTTTCATCGTGAATTGACTGAATGGTGAGATGGCATGCTGCGATGATTTTTGTAGCATGGCCGCTGATTCCATTGATTTTTGACTCATACTAGACCAGTGGAATCCTTAATTGACGGGCTAACTTCGCTGACATGAAACATGGTTTGGACCCTTGATCAATCAGAGCTCGCACGAGTCTAACTTGTCCTCCAGCGCATATGTTCACCATGGCTGTAGCTAGTGGTCGTCGTCGTGGTGCAATGGTAATCATCATCGACTGTTGAGTCGAAGGTCTGTAGTTCAAGTCCGTCCATAGTCAAGAACAATTCCTAAACGGAAAAACTGTGCAACAACATCAGTTGTGAATGATACTCTGTGTGTGCATTTCCAATATAACACCTTAATGACATGTAAACGAAAGAGTTACTGTGAACTACAACCAACCGCTCAAATCATATCTAGGACAACCACCTCCGGAGAGTAATGAACGAACATCTTCGACACAAACCATCCGCACCTCGTCCAGGTTGAGCGTAAACTCTTGAACCTGCACGAATTATAAAAGAAAAAAAAAGTAATACCATCCTATTGCTATAACATGCGGTAGCGATTCCTGTTGATGATGACGCTTCTTCATTTGATATTCTTCCTATTACCGCGTAAGGAGTAAGGAATTATGCTGTTGCGCGCATATTTTGCAACCCATCTTCGTCAAACCTGTCCTCGCCATATGTCCATCTCGCAAACAGTTGAAACACAGTTTCGACTTTTGGACCACCTCAAACCGGGTTTTCGTCTTCATACTTAAAACCCTTTTGCAGATATACAGTTGATGAGATTTACCGCACACAATACATTTCGAGTGAAATAGTTTTTTGTATCTGTTACCCTCAGTGCTTGCGACTGGTGTCCACGGTGGTGTTCGCGGATGCCTTCTCATCTTCGGAATCTACCTTCGACGAAGCGAACAAATTCACTTAGTTTAGGAATTCCTTGTTTTCTTGATTCAAGGTCAAGTTTTGGACATAACAACTGAATCACTAATGGGTCCCAGGAGCCTACGTCGACCCCTGAATTTTTGATGCCGTACAAGATCTCCTTTGACATATCCATGATCGTTTTCAAATCGAACGCATTTTCATGTCGAATTGGTTTCAAGGTAAGCAGTTTTTGACCAATGCAGCTGAATTTTGAAACCGCTTAGTTAATAGTTCTATAGCTCCTGCAAAATTACTTGATGTCGGTGCCAAATGGTTGACAATCCTTGCTGCTTCTCTTCTCAGATTGCTTTTTAAATATTGAATCCGTTCAACATCGCTTAAAGGTCCGTTCTCGCGAACTAATCGAACAAACAGTTCCCAAAATGATAACGACTCTTCATACTTGCCGCTAAATGATTGTATGCTTATGGTTGGCAGTTTGAATTCACGATGTGTTGCAGCTTGTGGAGTTATTACGACTTGTTGTTGTTGTCGTTGTTCTGCTTCTTTAATTTGGATATAAGCATCTTGATATATTTGCTCTAAATCGAGGAACTCATTATTGCACACGTACTCCTGCTCGTAATCAGCGTCGTTCACTATCACCAACTTTTTCCAGTGTTACTTAATTTGATCCAATTTAAATGTCAGGTAAACTGCGTTTTGGATCAACTCCAAGTTATCAATAATGCGTGTAAAACGATTCTTTATCAAATACAACCTTTTGAAACTTGTTGGGCACTTCTTGATATTAGTTGACATTTCAGTTCTTTCTGGATCGGATGAGTTGCTTTCTGATTGTTGTCTTTCTGCCTCTTGACTTGGTCCTTGTCTTGCAGGAGCTGACCGTGTAGCTTGAATGCCTGCATCGCTTGATAATGGCACTGGCCTTGGTTGCGTATTTTTCTGGATTTTGCCTTAATCTCGAGATACCTCCTTTCAAATTGGCTAAAATGCTTCCTGACAAAGTAGTCTTGTTGCGGATTCGTCTTTCGCAGATCCTCCAAATACCCATTATTTATTTGGAAGGAATGGGTCCAGTGCTGTTCTAACTGGTCGAGGCGCCTTGTGAAGTACTCTACTGGAGATTCTCCATCTTTCTTGAAGTTTGTCTATAATCTACGTGCTTCTTTAGTGATTCGCGTTTGATTCAATGCGATTTTTTCGATTTCACTCATGTCTTCTGCGTAGTGAAGTACACATTTTTAAGTATATTGGTCTAATACCAATTTTAACTGACCACTTTTTAATATTCCAGCTAATCCGGCTCGAAGGACCCATGAATATTTTATTTATGTAATTTATAGTAAAAAAATGTTTGCCTAAGCACGACAATCAGCACAAAAGAAATCAAGAATATTGCTAGTTAACGCAAAAGACAAAATCTGTTGACCTAAGCCTTGCAACAATAAATGTGTAGTATTTGTTGATGTCATCAACACTTATCTTTTTCAAATTGTCTACTCTACCTCGATTTACCTCTAGCTTTTCGACCGGTGTTCCCCAAGGTAGCCACTTAGGTCCACTTCTTTTCCATATGAAATATTGAAAGGGTCATTAAACATTCCTACGTATGCCACGACACCAAATTTATCAAGACCATCAAGGTATGACTCTTCCTCTATCTAGTTGTATCTTAACAGTTTCTCTATCCGGTGCTCTAAAAACTAGTCTGAGCTTAAAGATCCCTAGTGTCAATCAATCACGTAAAGGCATCAAATTCCTACTTTCTTCATTATCCGGCAATTCCCAATCATCAACTGATCTTGGCTTATTATGAGTCGAGAAGCTAAATTTGTTTCCTCATATCGAGTTGGAACTGTTGTCTGCCCCAAGTGTGATCTCCTTATTCACACTTTCTGAATCGAGGGCATTCAACGTCGTTTCCTACGTTTTGCTATTCGAGGTCTGTTCTGGAATAATATTTGGTCCTATCCCTCTACCAAGACCTCCTTTAGTCATTTAGTCATTGAACTTGGATGGGAGCACGAAGGGAGATATTTGACATCCTCGACTCCTTGCAAGTACAATTGTACGCACTACCGTTTACAACTCTATCTTTTTCAACCCTAAACCTAAACCTCTATACCAAATTTTTCCATCCTACGTACCTCTTAAGACCTTAGGGAACTTATCTATCGTATGCTGCCAGATATTATTTCCTCAGTTCTCCATGCTTAAAACTACGTCTTCTCAGTCACCTTCTTCATTGGCTTCATTGGCTTTTCGGCAAGTTTAATCATAAACTTGTAAAAGGTTTTTCATGCCGCGGGTAAATTTGAGCGGCCTGTGGCGGCAAAAGTGTACAGCAGAACCCGAGGCAGTCGATTCCTCGCCGAGCAAACGCAGACAATAACTAAGTAAATTTTGCGTCGAGACTTGGACCTACATATGTTACACCCGTACAAGATCCAACTGACCCAGGAGCTGGTGTGGCCAACGGTGTCATTGGTCCGTCCTTTTTCGAAAACGACGTTAGTCGATGACCGCCTCTTCGTCAATTGTGAGCGCTAAAAAACAACGATAACCAATTTCTTCTGAACCAAATTGAACCATATGGACCGAGACGACTTGTGGTTCAAGCAGGAAGGCGTTACGTGCCACACAGCGGACGACACAATTGCATGATTATTCTCAATTTTGCATGAACGATTTGAGAGTAAGGTTATCTCTCGCAGAGGTGACGTGAATCGGCCACCAGGGTCATGCGATTTGACCCCGCTTCACTTTTTCTTGTGAGGTTTCTTGAAGTCATATGTATGTCTACGCGAATAAACCACAATCGATCGATGCCTTTAAGCTGAACATAAACCATGCCATCGCTCAAATTCAGTCTATGCGGAAGAGTCACTGAAAATTGGACCACACGGATACGTCACTCCGTAAGAAGCCGAGGCGGGCATTTGAATTATGTCATATTTCATACATAATGGCATAGATTGGCCTTTCAAATAAACATTTTGAATAATACCTCACGCACAGGTAGTTTTATTTTCTTTCAACATCTACCCGCCCTTATTGAAAAACCATTTATTAAGCTGAATCAATGGGGCATTGTTCCTACCAAATTTGATAACATTGAGTGGAAGGACAGGTTACTCACAACGATCCAGAGCACGCCCTATCTGGATCTTGACTATTGACTGACACTGGCAAACATTGACCATTGCGGACTTAGTACCTAATGACACTCCTACGTTTAACATATGTGTTAGTAGGATGCATTGCAGGGATTAAACAAATCGCTGACGAGAGCGTTCACTTCGAATGCCTCGACGCCAAACGGCGAGATTGACAGACACGAACGGACTATTCAAGCAGACAATGGAACGAACAATACTACGCCAACGGCGCCACGATACCAAGAACATGTACCGGAATCGACGCACTACACAAACGAAAAAGTAGACTCCTGCCAAGACTCAAACTCTTGTACAGACAGTTAACTGACAGACAAAACTCGGAGCTGAGGATACTGACGGTCAACAGAATTCGTGCTGCATAACCAACAGACTGCAAATTCGAGTAAATAAAATATTTCGACGAATCAATCAGATTCCAAAGTTTCCGAGAACATCAGACAATGGACAACTCTTACGAACACATGTAACTTGTCAAGCGGCCGGTATCATGGATGATGATTTCTTTCTGATCGAGAAAAAAGTGGCGACAATAGAAGCAGTCTCCAAGAAATGTATAAGGTGAATGATACCAACCGCCTGGAGAAATAAAATCGAGCGCTGGCAATCAAAGGATCTTTGTTTTATCAGGTTCGCAGACGATCCTGTGGCAAACAACACCGCATTAATAAAGGGACTGACGCCCTACTTATTTCAACAAGGGGATTCCAGTTGATCTTCTCGAAATCAGAAACCCTTTTATAGAGAAGGCCATTCGTATGGCCTCTATGGCCGTACCTAAGAAAACAGGTGTAGAATCCCAATTTTTAAACAAGACAGGGGTGCACGGCTAAGCCAAGAAATATATGGAAGCTGCTCTGGCGAAAGCTAGGAGCTCTTTCGTTTTGACGACCCATCAATGGTTGACATTTGAAAGACATTCTTGGCTCGTTCGAAAGCTCAGGATGCTGCTCAATCAGGCCTTGTGTCATAGATCGGAACCAGTGGTAGTCCGGCGAAGAGCTAAATATGAGCTAAATAAGACGGATGTTTCAACGTTTCTAGGTAATTTGGAAAACCAGAGCGACATGTGACCGAATGTTGTCTTGCTTTGTCCTGTTTTTACTCGTATCGTGACCGTCTTTCCTTCAATGCTCGGTTCATTGTGTTTAGCAGTGAGCACATCCCATTGCAGAAACGGATAGTACCCCGCCTAAAAACTGAGGACGTTCTGATCGGGAGTAGAAAAATCGTGAAATATATCAATATCCGGTGATCATATAATATCTTATCAAAGGAAGTGGTAAAATACTTTGGAGTAATGCTCGATAACACATGAAAGCGTCATTGCTACAGACGCCACTCTCCGGAATACTACCAACATTCTATTATTCTATACTAGTTCGGGTAGAAGCTTTCAGAAGAAAAGCAACCTGCTGGAAACTGTCGTCACTATAACGGCTTTATGTGCTAAGGGCAGAAAGCGGTTACCGAACTATATCAGATGATGTGATAATCCCACATCGACATCCTCACAGACGAGTTGAGGAGAAGAATTTAGTGCGAGAGACTGTTACGGCAACTGAAACTGAGATAGAAGAAAGGTGCCGCTCAATTATTCTATGCCAATTCGGTGGATCCATACCACAAGGGTCAGGTGGACTCAAACCCTGATGTTATGTGTGGAAACAAGGAAAATGCGCATACCACCTAACGCATAACCTCTCCATCCGTGGGGGTTATCGCAAATACCTATAACGATTTGGTTATGATAGCTTCGCTTATTGCATAGAGTGCCCAAACCAGGAGGAGGACGTGAAATACGAAATCTTGGACTATATATGCTTTGTGGAATGATGAGGTAATCTACCGAATTCAACTTCACTTGTTAGACGAACTGTGAAATCGGCAGAATACTGGGCGGATGTCTGCGCGTTAGTCGGTAACTTGCAAGCTGGACTACGAAGGGCCGATACTGCAAGAAGAGCAGCAAAAGCACCGGAGTAGTATGAGTTGTTTGCCAGCCGCGCGAAGGAATACCTAACGGCGGACTCACGGGGAGAGTGTCTGAATAGTTCAGGATATAGTTTACTACGTACGCTTATGCCTGAAAGAAACAAGAAAGGTTCAAAATTCATACTTTGTGTGTGCATTTCCAATATAACGCCTTAATGACATGGAAACAAAAAATATTACTGTGAACTACAACCAACGTGACAAATTCAGTTGAATTCTATCTAAGACAACCATCGCCGGAGAGTAGTGAACGAACATTTTTGACACAAACCATCTGCACCCCGACCAGGTTGTGTGACCATAAGAGCGTAACTCTTGAACCTGCGTGAACCCTATAAAAAAAAGGTATTCGTATGCCACCTGAGCGGATCCCACTAAAAACACAGCGCAAGCTTGGATCGGCCGTCAAAGTTGATGCATGGCCGCGGTGCCCTCACATTTTTTTTTGCTTTGGATTATCGCTATGGATCCACTTTTCAGCGCCATTTACAATACGATACAGAAAACCCCTTCGTTTTGGCCAATGGAGCGATCAAAAATTGAAATCCTTTTCTTGATTGAAGCCTTAGTTTACGGGCTCGTTTAAAATTTGCTAACGAAATACGAGTATTGGAAGAACACTCCTGTTGAGTTAAAGGTGTGTGTTCCCGTCTTAGGGATTGGCTGCACTACTGCTGTCTTCCAAAACACTGGATAATATGCACTATTCAGTGAATTGTTGAACAGGATGGTGTATGGTACATCTCTACAGCTACTGGCGGGAGATGTCTGAGC
This sequence comes from Merodon equestris, assembly GCA_958301585.1. Lineage (NCBI taxonomy): Eukaryota > Metazoa > Arthropoda > Insecta > Diptera > Syrphidae > Merodon > Merodon equestris. Next base: position 115,335,097 of record OY284416.1, read on the forward strand.
ATTACATTAGATATGCGGTTGGTTCCTGGATTTTTTTCTCTTCATTTACTCGAAGATCATCTGAAGATCCTCCGACGAAATGAACAGGGTGTTATCCCTGCACTGCCTGGTGATCGGTATCATTCTAAAGGTAGAAGTGACGAAGTAGGGCTCTGTTTTCAAGCTTGTGGTTTGGGCACAGCATACGCCCATTATATACGTGCTGTCGCTACCTTCTCTTGTGGATCTTCGATCACTGTGTGAAAAACGCCATTTCTCAGATTAGTAATGCGTCCTCAAGCTTTTTCGCCGGTTCCAAAGATCCTTGTAGCTATGTCGCAATCACCGCTTTTGCATTGAAGCCCCGCCGTAAATTTCTTTGATCATTCGACACGCCTAAGCCCGCAGATTTATTTTTTTTTAATTGAAGGCGGAGAGCAAAACTTCTAGTAAATGATCACAAAAAATAATGACGCCGATGACAATTTGCAAATGTAATGATGAGTTATTGGCAGATACCCAATCTAACGTTACGTTTCTAATCTGACATTACTGAAAAGCATTTGACGTTAGCGCCATCTACCGAAAAACTGCCAGTTCCCATTTATATATTGTAGAACCTGCTTTTCCACTGGATCTGTCTCTGTCAAGAAAAACAATTTTCAGGACAATTGAGTAGTAGAGCCCTATTTCAAAAAACCTAGGTAGCTTTACACAAGACTTTGCAAAAACGCGGACCTTATCAAAGGTGGATTACGCTGCCTTTGGTCGTTTCGATACGATGATTCAATTAGGAGCGCAACTAAGTTCTTGCTGTTTTTTTTTTTTTTTTTGAAAATGGAACTTATTTGTGAAAACGGTTACAAATGAATCATTCAAAATATTGCCCATCGCTAGCGATAACTTTTTCACATCTTTCTGGCACAATCGGACGGCGCAATATCTGAGGAATATGGCGGGTTGGGATAGGACTTCCCATTTGAGCGTTTCTAAGTTGGTCGAGCGTTGTCATGCTATAGAATCTGGGGGCACGGCAGTGCCCCCGCCAAGTCGAGCAAAAAAGCGGCACGGCCGTACCATCCTTTTCTCGAAGCAGTTCGGGCCATTTTCGACCCCCTATAACTTCGTTGTGGATAAAACTAGAAGCCTGAATTTTCAGTAACCAAGCAGGCATCGCATAGACACGGTATATTTCAAATTTCATTAAATTTGAACCAGTAGTTTAAGAATTATAACTAGTCAAAGTTTCTTAATTCTGTCACTCACTCACTCACTCACTCACTCACTCACTCACTCACTGACCGATCATCAAAACTCTAGGGCACTTCTAGCAGACATAGAAGCTTGAAATTTAGAATACAATTAGTGTTTAGTGTATAAATCAAGGAAAAACTAAAATATTTTGCAATTTTGGTCCAGTTTTCTAGATACACCAAATATTATTACTAATAGGATGTCTGTATGTATCCTTTTTCAATTTATCTAGATGGCGATTAACTCCTAAAAATATGCAATGCAACAATTAATTGGCGGTTAGGGAATTGGGTTTAGTGGTCAATGTGGTTCATGTATTTGACGGAATATAAAATAAATATCTTTATTAAGTACATATATTTAATAACCATTTGATGAACTTATAATTAAATCAATTTTAAAACAAATTGTATGTTCGGTGTCAGAGTTGGAGACTACTAACTTGTACAGTTTCGCTCAAAATTACGATATTGTTAAAACACGCCCAGTCTCCTCTAAAGTCGAGTGCTACGAGATAAATGACGGTAAAAAGTTCCTGAAAAGAAGAGATAACCCATATTTGATCAATCACTATTTCTACGACGGAGAACAAGTACCAGAGAAATATTTCTTCTCTTTACTTCTTTTATTCAAGCCATGGCGTTCCTTAGATGAACTCAAAATGGGGTGTGATACTTACACGGAGGCCTTTAATTTGGCGAAAGAATATTTAAAAGAAGGAGTCGATTATGGTAATTCAATGATAGAGTCAAGATATAAGATACAAAAAGCATGTGAAATGATAGAATCAGTTGCTGAGATAAACGAAGAAAGGGAAATTGTTGATGATGACGATGGTCCTGAAAACCCTTTAGACTTTGAAGCTGCAAACGCAATGGATGACTTTCACAGAATCAATCTGGTAGAAGAAGAGCAGACTGATCTTCAAAGTATGATCGCAAAACTTAATGCCGATCAAAAAAGAGTCTTCGATATGATCACACATAAAATGGACACAACTGATAATAACGCTGACGTTTTACGCTGTTTTGTGAGTGGAACTGGTGGCACTGGAAAGAGCTTTTTAATAAAAACTCTGAAAGTTTGCGTTAAGATGTATTTAAACAAAAAAGTGGCAGTTTGTGATCCAACAGGCATAGCTGCATTCAATGTGAATGGATTGACTATACACAGACTATTGCAGCTGCCTGTGGAACACAAGCAAAGACCGAGGTACAAGCCACTTTCCGATGAAGTGCTCCAAGTTCTGAGATCAGATTTGAAAGAAGTAGTGTTGTTTATCATAGACGAAGTGTCGATGATATCCAATGTTACTTTAACATGTATTCATTTACGCTTGTCTGAGATATTTGACACAAGAGATGATCAGAATGGGTGGTTTGGAAAAAAACATCTTGTACTTTTCGGGGATCTTTTACAGCTTCCGCCGGTAAGAGAAAAGTCACCTTTTGAAAAACTCTCAACTGCTGAAACTAACAAGTTGTTAGGTTCCCTCAGTATGCCGAATCTGTGGGTTGAACTGTTCGTATACGATGAACTTACTATTAACATGCGACAGCTCAATGATTCTAACTTTGTTGAAATGCTAAATAGAATAAGATTAGGTGTGAGTACACAAAAAGACCGCGACTTACTCTCGACTAGATTAATAACTCTAAAAACCAATTCAAATGAAAACAGATTGATTGAAATAATTGAACACCTCTCGAAACTTCCTGATAATACCGTTTGCTTATTACCTACAAAAAACATGTGTCAACAATTAAATACTGCAATGCTTAGATCTCTCCCACATCCCGAAATAAAACTTACAGCTGTAGATAGCATAGATTGCCCCAGATACCTAACAAAAAGAGCTCGTGAATGCATAAAAAATTATGAAGACGATGCTTCTATGACTGCGGGCCTAGAAGAGAACATAATTATAAAAATAGGAGCAAGAGTCATGTTAAGGCGAAATATTGACGTGAGTCTTGGTTTAGTTAATGGTTCTATCGGTATAGTGCAAAGAGTAAAGGTTGATCCGGAAAATACAAAAATAAATAAGAAAATATACATTACATTTGATAAAGAACAGGTTTACGAGCTTGGTCCGGTCAAAACTAAATTTGAAATTATTAATAGAGCTTATGTTCATCGCGAACAGTTTCCTATATGTATAGCCTATGCTATAACTACACATACACAAAAGTCAGGGCCTAAGTCTAAATAATGCGCTGATGGATATCGGTTCTGCAGTATTCACATCCGGTCAAACTTACGTGGCACTTTCGAGAGTTACAAGTCTGGGCGGCTTACATCTAATTAATGTCGACTTTGGAAATATTAAAGCGCAGGAATCCTCAATTTATGAATACAATAGATTAAGAAGCATATACCGTCCAGACTTGACAAAAATTGTAACATCAAAACCTCCGAGAAAAACCCATAGAGACAGGGAGTGGGCTTTGAGAAAAACTGCAGCTGAAGCTCAAGAAGTAGTACCGGAAAAGAAAAAGAGGAAGACAACCTACAAAAATAAGAAAAGCTCATAAGACACAGAGTGGGCTTTAAGAAAATCTGTTGTTGGTATTCAAAAAGTAGAAGGTACCGGAAAGGAAGAAAAGTAGGACTATCTACAAAAAGAAATGAGATGCCATCAAAAACATAACTTGTAAAAAAAACCAAGTCTCGCAACTCAGTTCTTCTACCGTAAAAAGTTGTGAGATCTATGTAATACCAAGTCGGTTAATTTATTCAGCCCCTACTTAAGGGACCTTCTGTCTTAAGTTATTACGTAATTAGCTAACCTAACAACATCTTATAGTGACCATATTAATATTAAAAATCTAATTTAATATAATATGTATTACTTGTGAGATGCATGCGATGGACAAGTCAATCTATTTATTTAAAACATAAAAGATTTTTAATATTAAAATGGTCACTATAAGATGTTGTTAGGTTAGCTAATTGCGTAATAACTTAAGACAGAAGGTCCCTTAAGTAGGGGCTGAATAAATTAACCGACTTGGTATTACATAGATCTCACAACTTTTTACGATAGAAGAACTGAGTTGCGAGACTTGGTTTTTTTTACAAGTTATGTTTTTGATGGCATCACTTTTTCGTGCTTCTGCTCATATTGTGGCCGATTTTCGGGCAGTGCTCGGCTCAATCTCATCAATTGAGTTCGATACCGTCCCACAGTGATGTTTTCGGTTGGTTTCAACCGCTCATAATAAATAACACTGCCCTGATCCCACCAAATACACAGCATAACCTTCGCAGCGTGAATATTCTGCCGAGCTGACGACGTAGAAGCATGACCGGGCTGTCCCATTGATTTTTTTCTCTTTGGGTTGATTTAATGAATCCATTTTTCATCACCCGTAACGATGTGATGAAGAAAACCCTTTTTTTTTTTGCCGCTGGAGCAGGGCGAAAAAACGACGCTCAACGTCTCTTGGCTTCAAATCATAAGGAACCCAAGTTCCTTGCTTTTGAATCATTCCCAACGCATGCAATCGCTTGGAAATAGCTTGGCAAGCTCTATTTGCGTTTGGCATGCATCCTCATCGAGCAATGCCTCCAATTCAGCGTCTACGAAGGTTTTTGGCCTTCCTTCACGCAAACGGTCGTCAACATCGAAATCACAGTCTCTGAAGCCATGGAACCAATCACAGCATGTTGTTTCACTTAGAGCAACATCGAGAAGTATATGACGCAAAAACAAAATCACTAATGTGTCAAAGCGGTTTGTTTGCCATAATTCTAAGCTTGGTTGATAGGTTTTGGATACGTCACAATCGACCAGCACTTACTACTGGAGCCATCTCTTGATAAACAGCGAGATCTTAGTTCCACACCTAATACGTGTGGTTTTCGGTCCTATTCGAGAACGTTGGAAATAGAGAAGAACATAATCCCAACGCCTGAGATAAAGTGAGTCCAACGGGAATTTTTCATCTTTAAATTTCGAATGTTCAAAAACCAGCACGGTGAGGTAAATGAAGGATGCATCGTTCGATGCTCAGGTTTTGCGGATTTATTAGTTGGTCAAGACCACACCGCGCATTCATGGTTGAGCTATATTTGAAAACGGGTGAATCGTTGGTTCGTGCGCGTCGCAATTTTTGTACCCACTTCAATTAACGCAGGCTGAGTGATGGTCCGAGCACGCAACTTATCTGGTCGTGGGTACAAAGGCTTAAACAAGAAGGGACAATGGTGAACAGAACTGCTACGAGACCATTAACATTAGCAGCGACGCCGGAACATGTCGCTCAGATTCGACACGAAATTATGCGAAATCCGCGTAAGTCCATAATAAAGATTGCGACATTTACGGGAATGAAAAAATCAACTGTGCACGTTATTTTGAAAAAAAAAAAATGTTCCAGCTATACAAAATCCAAATCGTGGAAGGTCGAAAGGAAAGTGAGAGAAACTTTCGCAAGAACAATGCACGAACGTTTTCGAACACGTACGCTTGGCAACATATTGTTTAGTGATGAAGCACATTTTCATATCGACGGTTACGCAAATTAACATAACTTACGTTACTGGTGCCCAAAAAACCCCAGAGAACGCCATCAAAAACGTTAACATTGCCCCTAAACGACGGTATAGTAGGATAATTGACCCTATATTTTTCACCAACAAGAGACAGTCACTGCTGAAGTGTATTGCCAAATAATGGACGAGTTTCTGTTGCAGCTATTTCCCGGGCGCAACCACACACGGCTAGGATCTCGATGCTATTTTCTCGAACAAATTGATCTGCAAGTATGGAGATATACCCTGGCCACCACGCTCTCCGGACCTCACACCATGCGACTTTTTCCTGTAAGGATACCTCAAGTCAGAAGTTTACAATAACAATATTTGAACTCTACCATTGGGCCGCATTATTATTCACGCATTATTGCAAATGTGTTGAATGTTTATAGCAAATTACCTTTTTGTTTGCGTGTTGATTACGACAAGAACGAGTGGCCGACCGACTACACGTCGGTGACTAAGCTTTCCTGAGCTTCCCGAATAAGTTGAAATCTCCTTCGGAACAGCCAGAAAGCCAGCCATTTCTGGAATAAGATACCTTCCATTTTTTTTTATCCACATTGTTCCAACATCTTGTTGTATTGCGTCAATGATCCTATAAAATCATTAAGGCGGAGTTTGCCAAGGCAAAGTTGGATCCGAATGAATATGATAGCAAACCAGTCAATGCCTATGGAATGATGGAAGGCCGTGACGGAATACATCGAGGAACATTGAAAAAGTGAGGAGAACCATATAGGCCGCTTTTATTATTCGTGGTAATTTCAGATACCTTCAATGGATTGCACAAGTGCCTTAAAAACTCCAGCATTCCTCCACCTGAAGAGGCAGATGTAATTGGGGCGGCTAATGGGATAGTTCTTCTTCAGGAAACTTATGGCCTCCAAGCCGCCGATTTAGCCGAGGGTCAAATTCATAAAAAAACTGACAGCTTAGTAGTAGTAGTTCAATGGGTCATTGCCACAATAAGGTAACCCCTTTTCGATACCTCGCCAAAGTTGTTGATCACACGGTAATCAGGTCGAGTCTTTATCGGGCTGGCCAATATAGCCGATCCTTGCCGTGGTTCTTAGTAACCCTGAAAAAAATGATATCTCCCCGTCGCGTCGGTGGAGTCTAATTCATGATAGAGTCCATGCGGTACATTTCCGTAGTCTATCTCAAAATCGGTAAGATGACAGACGACAGTGCTAGCCGGGCTAGCTGAAAAGGGATGTTGGTTGATCCCCTGATCCATTCTGGACTGCAGCGCCACCTGAGTTAGTACAATACGTGATAAGGCTATAATGGCGATTAACAAATGAGCTCCTCTCAGCTTAGAATTGTATAAATTAGTGCTTTGTACCTATAACGACACTTATTCACTCTTCCTCATTATAAATATCCTTTCAAATCCTTCCATCCATGAAGGAACCATTTAATTCATTACAAAGCAGCCCCTCCTTTCCTAATCCGGGTGCATCCGATTATCTATTCGTTTTCACTTAAACCTTCATAAAACGCATCCTGTCGCCTCCTGCCACCCTGCAGGCACATTTCTAACAGCCCAGACGGCAATGTCAACGTAATCCGATCCAATGGCAAAATGGGCAAATTCCCGGCACTGACTATTATCGATTTTAGCATCAGAAATTATTTCGCCGTGAAATTCAAATTCAGAACTTAATTACTTTGACACTAAGCGGCTGTCATATAGGCATCGCATCGAGCTCCCCCAAGCCTCCATACATAAGTTGGCTTAAATTGTTTTTCTAAATCAATAAGTATAAGTTCGTTAGGGGTAGGATGGTATCCACTGAAAAGGCATTACGAATGCATAGCTTGCTTCCTGGCCTTGTACTGGTTTAGTTTAGATGCGATAGAAATCGAAGCAAAGGGAGGATGGCGAAACCCATACCCATAAGTCTTTGGGTCTTTAGGTTTCTACGTCTAAACGTCTTTACCGGTGCACTTTGTTTGTTTTATTTTCCTCAAGTTTGTGAAAAAAAAAATAGAAAGTACGTGAGCTACATACGTGTAAGTCGAGAAAGGCCGAGGGAAATGGGACGCACAAAGAGTAATAGAAACGCAGTCGTTATTGATGGAGTCGGAAGTGGGTTAAAAGTTCGTTTTCGCGTTTATGGACATGGAATTAATTCACGTTCAGTGGATGAACAAGATGTTATTTACCGAGCCTGTGGCTTGGGTATGTGGTTCCTTTGAATGGTCTTTGAGAAAGGTAGGAGGAATTAATGACCTTCATTTTTCTTACTACAACACCCCCTTTAGCCAGCACGGACGATGCTCGATTCGATAGCATTTCATTCGACCTTCGTCAAAATAAATGAGACCAAAAACTGGGTTTTAATAAGGGATGATGGGGGAACTTGGTCTTTGAAACCAACAAAAAGAAAACAGCTTTCTAAGGCTGGTGTCGTATAGCTTGCAGCTGTCGATTACTAGCAAAGGCCCCTTAATAGCAACATTTGAAGCGCAGTTAATAAGTCATATCTTCACCTCTTCGTGGTCCCTGTAAAAGTTTCAAACGGCAAATAGCAAGACTCCTGCGGCATAAAAGTCTGTTCGGCAACAGAAATGCCTCGAATAGAATAGATAGACTTTATGGTAATGACCCTAGCTCTGCGCATGGGTTTAATCATCCAACAAGTGCAATGGTATGAGCCGGACAGGAAGTAAGTGAAAAACTGCTAAACCTAATAACACGACTGAGACAACACTTATTTGGCAGCGTAACTTCTTTCGGCATGCCATCAAGTGCTTCATAATAATTCATGTTAAAACTAAATAAAATACAACCTTTGAAGAGGCGAGCAGCTCAGGTTGCCAGCAACGAAGGCTTAATCGATCCAAACGACAGCGTCACGGGACCCTCCTTCAGAGACTTCAAATTGGTACCGCTACCGACGATAAATCCTTGGCTTCATCACAGGTTAGCAACACCATGCAAGTGGACTCTGAAACTGAGGCTCAGCTGCTGCATTTATATAGACCCTAAGCCCACAGGCAAACCTGAAGGAAGGGCAAAAACATCAGCCCAAAAAGCAAAGAACGGCTACAAGAAGTTGATACAATACATCAAGAAGATGAGCGCTAGAGACGCTCATCGGACGTGAAAAATTCTTGATAAAGAAGCACAAGAAAACAGTAGCCAAATTCGAAAAGAAATTAGCTCCCACCTCCATTCACGCTGCTAAAACGGATTACGGGCGAGAGAAGAAGCCATCGAGCACGACCCCTATCAAACCCCATGTCCCGAAATTGATTCGACAACAGCCAACACAACAGGCCACTGCCGAAGAGAACGCACAGCAAGCGAGAACCTCGAAAGGACACACTGCCTCAGGATCGAAGCAGAAAGTCAAGACAGGGCGCTCCGGGGAAGAAACCTAAGGGAAGCTGAAAGGGCGAATACATTGGCCAGCTTCAACCTCCCCATGAGTCTACAAGTGGCCATTGTCGACCATTCCAACCCCGATGGGAAGATAACATCCAACATTTGGCTCACAGTCGAAGCTAGAATACCGTAGACGATGCTTACCGCAGATAGCAATGACGAGATCTACGGAACAGGCTGGCAGAAAGGAGTCAAAGTCTTCGGTTGTGACAACCAGAGGTCTCTAGAGTTCTTAAAGTGCATAATCGACAATTGCGGCGAAATCTGGCAGAACGGTAAACTCGAGGTTATCCCTCGCTCGATGCTGCCGCTTCGTACGTTGGCTTCAATATGGATTCCTCCACATATCTCGGATCTTCTAAAATGCATAAAGAGCACGGGGTGGTTTCAGCCACCACTATTGGTGTTCACTATTGTTCCATTAATATCTCCAATGCTTCGTCTTACTACTTTTTCCCGGTCGCACTTCTTGCCTTCCCCGCCAAAACCACCATTCCCATCATGTTCTTTCACTAATAAAGGGTTTATCATAGCGATGTGTGAGGTAATAACAAAACTCTTCGTTCTTACCGCGAAGATGCTAGTCATCACTGACTGTTGAGCAGAAGGTCTATAGTTCAAGTCTGTCCATAGCCAAGAACAATTCCTATACGGAAAAACTGTGCAACATCAGTTGTGAATGAGAGATGATCAAAGAAACACCAACGAAGGCATAACACTCGAAGTATAAGATCACTTCAAATTCCATACTCTGCGTGTGCGTTTCCAATATAACATCTTAATAACATGGAAACAAAAAAACATTACTGGGAACTACAACCAACGCGACAAATTCATTCGAATCTCTCGAATCCTATCCAGGACAACCTCCCCTGGAACGAACATCTTCGACACAAACCATCTGCACCCCGTCCAGGTTGTGTGACAAACACCATAAGTCTTATAAACCGCGCGAGCCTTACAAAAAAAAAATTGAAGGGCCCATGGGTGTCATTAGGTATGAAATATGACATCGGACAAATGCCCGGCTCGGCCTCTTACAGTGGTACGTACCCGAGTGATCCAATCTTCAATGACGATTGTGGTTTATTGAGAAACCTTACAAGAAAAAGTCTAGCGGGGTCAAATCGCATGACCCTGGTAGCCGATTCACGTCACCTCCTCGTCCATAAGAAATTGAATTTTCGAAAAAGTACGGACCAATGACGCCGCTAGCTCAGTTACAAACAGCCATTCATCCAAAAATGCTGAAAATGTTTTATCGGCCAAAATTGGATTCCCTTTCCAAACGCTCCGAAGCCTAGTCAGCGAACAAACGGCGTTGTCTATAATTATAAACTTTGAGCACCTGGGTCAGTTGGATCTTGCATGGGTGTAGGCCCGACGCAAAATTCGCCAAGTTAAGGTCTACGAAAGGTGCAGGGACGGGTTAAGAATATCCCTGCAGCGATACCTATCGCTTGTCGTAAAAGGCGACTAAACAAAGGTAAACAAAAATCACATCTAGGCAATTTAGAAAACACCAAGGTGAGCCTAGGGACACATATACCACCATTAAACTACCCCACAAGTGTGCATGCAAATCAGTGGGTTGACACGACTGGAGATCACCGGTGTTGTAAGAGTAAGATCAATCAAAATAAAAAATCTGGAGCATTCCCGTGTCAAAAAGGAAGGGAAGAAAGAAAACGATCAAACCGTAGCATTATGGAAAAGAACGCTGAAAGGAAAAGCACTACCCCGCCAGGCACTACTAATGGTCGTGATCCTGGGACGAGCAGCAATGCTCGGGTCAGAGCTATAGGATTTCCGGGGGATAGCAAAGTAATGCAACGGCGTAAGCCACATTTAAGAGTCGCGAGTTGGAACGTTGGCGCAGCTATGAGCTTGAAGAAATGATGGTTAGAAGGCGAGTAGACATCCTGTGCGTACAAGAGACGAAATGGCGAAACACCGGTAATCGGGCACGTTTCTTGGACGTTAAAACAAAAGCCTACAAGATGTTTTACTATGGATTGGAACAAGGAAAAAACGGAATCGCCATCATCCTTGCGGCAGAGTTACTTGGCAACATCTTAACCATTTCAAAGTCCAGTGACCGTTTGATGGCTCTCAAATTGGTGATGCATGGTGAGGTGTGGAACATCGTAAGCGCATATGCCCCTCAAGTAGGATGCGAACAAAAAGAAAAAAATGCATTCTGGCTAGATTTCCACAATCTTGTCAAAATCATCCCAAAGGAAGAGCTTTTGTTTGTTGGGGGAGATTTAAACGGACATGTCGGGAAGACAAGCGAAGACTATGAAGACTACCACGGAGGGCTGGGATACAGCACCAGGAACTCTTCAGGTGAAGATATCCTAAACATGTGCAAGTCGTACGGTCTTATAGTGCTAAATACCATGTTCGTCAAACAAAGCCGGCACCTGATCACTTACAGCAGCGGCGGAAATGAAACTCAAATAGACTATCATTTGGTATCCAGTTTCATGAAGCCACGAGCTAAAGATTGCAAAGTGATCCTGGGAGACGCGATCGCCCCTCAACACCGTCTCCTCCTGACTGAATTTTTTATGGATGCGAGAAAGAAGTCAAAGCAGCAAACGAAGGTGTCTGAGAGAATCAAGTGGTATAAGCTGGATAAAGGAAAAGGCGAAGCTTTTATTACCATCATGGAAAACTACCTCTCTTCCATTATCGATGAGGTCGGTAATGAGGAGTGCAGAGCACAAGACATGTGGGATTCCCTACAACAATCTGGCCTGGAGAAAGCCAAATCACTGCTCGGAACATCTAAAGGCCCCTGCCAACACGCAAAAGAAACCTGGTGGTGGACAGACGAAGCCAAAGCAGTGATACACGAAAAGAAAATGGCTTTCCAAGCTTGGCCAAAGTGCTCTTCTACTAATAGAGAGGAAAAAGCTCGCCGTGAAAAGGTATATAGATGTTGCAAAGGTATCGCGAAGAAAAAATGCGCCGAATTCAAAGCGAAAAGCATGGAAGGCCTCTATCAGGAGTTGGAAGAAATATCGTCTTCCGCGTCTGACAGGAACCAGGCTACCCAGGAGCTTCGACAAAGCAATTTGAACAAAGGTGCAAATATCTTTAAGATAGCCGCCCAGAGAAGAAGAAATGCTCAGGAGATTCGTTTCCCAAAGTTTATTAACAATGCTGAAGGCCAACTCCTTGTGGAAGACGAAAAAATTCTCCGCAGATGGCGACAGTATTGCGAGGAACTTCTCAACGAACAGTTTCCCCAAATGTACTTTCCAAGTGCTGCCCCGAATCATGTTGAAATATCCGACATCACAGTCGAAGAAGTTCGGTACGCGGTTAAAAACTCCAAGAAAAGAAAAGCTGTTGGGCCGGACGGGATACCCTCTGAGTTCTGGAAAAAGATGGGAGACATCGGGTCTAGATGGCTCATGGTTCTTATCTCCAAACTTATGAGAGGCGACACTATGCCTAATCAATGCAGGGAAAGCTATCTTCTTCCATTGCACAAAGGAAAGGGTGATACGCGAAATTGTATCGAATCTGTCAAGCTGATGTCGCACACCATGAAGATCGTTGAACGGGTATTAGATAGCCGACTGCGGAAAATAATACGACTATCTGATGACCAGTGCGGGTTTGTCTCGGGTAAATCAACGACAGATGCAATCCAAAGTATAAGGATCATGATGGAAAAGCATCGTGATTCTTCAAAGGACTTGCATATGGTGTTGGTTGATTTCGAGAAGGCCTTTGACCGACAACCAAGAGATCTTTTATGGGTAGCGCTAAGACAAAAAGGAGTTTCAGAAACCTACGTGCGAGTGATTATGGACATGTACGAAAGAGCAACGACAAGAGTAAGATGCACTGCAGGAGTCACCGAAGAGTTCGCAATCAAAGTCGGTGTACACCAAGGGAGCGTCCTCAGCCCACTGCTTATTATAGCAGTCCTTGATTGCTTGCTTGAAGGAAAAGTGACGGACCCCAATGTGCACCAGCTATTCTTTGCTGACGATGGGGCCATTATAAGTGATGATCAGGCGTCCCTACAACGAGCACTTGATGTGTGGGTGGACATTTTTGAGGGACACGGGTATCGTATTAGTTCAAAGAAGACAGAGTATCTGTGCTGCCCGTTCTCTGACCCTCATCAGCCTATTCCAGACATTTACTTGAATGGAAGAGTGCTTCCCAATGTGAAAAGTTTAAATATCTGGGATCTATGATTAATAGAGAAGCAACTTGTGATGACGACATCAAACATCGCGTAAACGTAGGGTGGATGAAGTGGCGGGAAAACTCCGCCATCTTCTGTGATCGAAAAATGCCCCCTAAGCTGAAAGGAAGGCTCTACACTTCAGTTGTACGTCCGGCGCTCACATACGGTTCACAATGCTGGACAATGCACAAAAAGTATGAGAGCAAATTAACGGCAGCTGAGATGAAGATGCTTCACATGACAGCGGGAGTAACAAAGCGTGACAGAATTAGAAGTTTAAAGATCCGAGGAAGCCTCCATGTAAAAGAAACCATCACAAGAAATATAGAGCGCGACCGACTCAGTTGGTATTGCCATGTTCAAAGGAGAGATCCTTTGAACTCCGTCCAAAAGGCGTTATCAATCAACATTCCAATTTCAACACGCAAAAAAGGCAGGCCGAAAAACAATTGGTGCAAACAAATGCAAAAACACCAGCATTTGATTGGCCTCAGCGATGAAGTAATCCCAAACCGGGAAGCCTGCCGCTACTTTCTGAGGTCAAACCGGCAGACCCCACAAGCGGACCAGTAGGAATGCAGTTAAGTGGGAAGGTTATGGTCCTACACTTCTGACCATAACAACGCCGGAGAATAAAGGAAAAGAAGAAGGTCTACGAAAGGTCGCGTTATAGTGCACGGCGAGGAATCGAATGCCCCGGATTCTGCTGTACCGTTTTCACGGATCGTGCTGATGTTCTCGGCCGATCTTGAGTTCCTTTGACGTGCGAATGTTGACTGATTGATTACCGATCCGGTTGTCGTAAATTTGCCCACCAAATGTTGAAGAGTCGACCATGAAGAACTTCCACGTCACCGTAAAACGAACGCAGCGCGCGCAACGTTTGCATTTATCAAGTTTTGACATGGACGTGTTGTTCAATCGTGTTACTTCCCATTTAGATTTGGATTCAGTAACTCAATAATAAACAACAGATTTGACAGATGTCACCAAAATAACATAGCCGCGACAGGCTGCCAAAATCTACCCGCGCCAATTGAAAAACCCTTTACAAGACTATAATCATTCCGGTGCTTGTCCAAAACGTATGAAGACGCCCTTGATGGTTTCAAGATTTGTATAAATAGGGAATGAAAGAGAATTTTAAAGTAAACAATTACCAAGCGGGTAATTTACTTGGGCCTAGATACCTAGAGGCCCAACTACCTCAGATGTATGTGCCACAAGGAGCTTATAGGCCCCACAACACAACAACAACATATGGCAAACGGTGCAAAAGTCAGCGAGATTTACCACAATAGCAATATATTCATCAACAACCAACTGACAAATGCAAACAGACAATTGCTATGGCAAGCGAGGTAAAAAGCAAAAGAGGTGAACTGGAAATTCGTATGGGAAAACACAGGTAAAATATTAGCGAGAAGAGAACAGATGGCAATCCTACCTGCCATAGAAAAAAGTATGGAGCATATCGTTGCTGATCGTATATGGAACTTTATAAAAAAGCAAAATTTGATCTGTAAGAGCCATATGGTTTTCAAAAGGGAAAGAGTACAAATAAACTTCTTGGCGACTTCACAAATATAATAGATACAGCTCTCAGCAAATGTCATCATGTTCTAGTTCTCTTTTTGGATTTCAGTAAAGCATTTGATACCCTTGATCACAATAAGATCATCAGCACATTACAGAAAGTAGGAATTAGAGGCAAGCTGTCGGACTGGTTGATAAACTACTTTGCAGAAAATCAAATCAAAAATTGCTATAGTGATAAGCATAATATTCAATACGGGGTACCACGGGGCTCAAAATTTGGACCTCTACTTTTTCGTACACAAATGAAACGCTCAAGTGTTTAAAAAAAAAAAGAGTTCCGTTTGCATATGCTGACGGCAATTGTTGTATGTCGTCCGTCAGTGGAAGATGCGAATAAAGTGATGCAAATGGTGTCATGATAATGGGCTGATATTGAGCGGTTCAAAAACAAAACTAATACATATTCGAAGCCCAATGTATGCTTCGTCACATATTGTTTTGCGGACTTGTAAATGTGCCAAAGAGTCTGACTGCGAACAAATTGAAGTCGTTGAAACATACAAGTATCTGGAGAGAGCCGATAGAGGACCACATCTAAGATGACGCAAGCAGGCGAAATGGGGCGACAGTCAATTGAACGTGTAGCACTAAAGACAGCTAGCACAAAGTCGATCTAGCTTTGGTTGAGCCCTTGACTGCCACGCTTCTTTTGTGCTTCTTTTTTCGATGAGAGCATGAGCCGGCTTTTTTTCACTCCAAAGTTCTTACCAAAAGCTACTCAATCGACTTCAAATGCTGCTCAGTGAGATAGGGTTTTTCTGTTCAGAAAAAAAAGATAAGACAGCACAACGTCATCAAATAACGATTTTCTTTAATCACCCTGCCAATAGCCAAATGCAATTTATTAATAAACGATTGATCGCCAAAGCAGTATGAGTACCCCGCCTCCATCTGACTCATCGCCTGCCATAAACATTCTCGTAATCTTCTTTTATTTAACGGTGTCATAACATTCCAACCATATAACGTTCACTCAATAAAATCCCGGAAAAAAAGGAAAACTTGCCAAATAATTAATCGCCACTCAATCTTTATAGCTCATAAACCAGCCTTTTAATATCATTTCCTACTCTTCGAATTAGACCAAAATCAAAACAAATATTTCCATAAACTCCGAAGTAAACTACCCAACTGCCACAAGGTATACGACTTAATTCATGATCTGCTGACATCAAGCGGCAAGAGTGGTTCGCTTGGATCCGGCTACCGCTAGATGGGTAAAGGAAAGCAGCAGATATGCTATGAAGATAGAGAAATAAAAACAAATCTCCATTAGCTATCGACCTTAGATAGGAAAATTAGCGAACTGTCAAAATCAAAATCCAGCTGCCGAGCTTGACGTGCTCGATTAGTCATGAGTGCTCTGTAAACATCCAGATCTACACAGGAATGTAAGTGTCTAATAATACTAATCTGATTCCGAAATTATTTTCGTTTCAGATTCTACACATGACCGACCGGATTGTCAGGCGCGACCTATGTATGTGGGTAAATATATCTCGTGATGTTTTGGTTTTTCTATTTTATTTTTGTTTTTCTTTCTAAGTTGACGATGATGCTTGGCATAAAAATAAAACAAAAAAATCACGAAACGGCAATCCTTCTTTTTTCCGGCAACTTGTCGCAGTGACAAATGACAGAAGGAAAAATTCTTAACAGTTATCATTGAGAATTGCGGAATTTCCGATTACCAAGGAGCATGTGAAGTTGGAGGTAGTCGAGTGACAGGTGTCATAAGGAAAAATTATGTCGGCGGGCGACGAATATCATTGTAACTTAAGCTCACGATGTGTTTCTGTAAGTTGTAGTTACTGCGGGTATACGAGTAAGTCTTGTGTTGTGACAGATTGACAGCTGTAAGGTAATGACGCCAGACGCTTGTTGAAAGGCAATTTTATTGTAAGCTTATTAGACATTTGTTATAATTCCAAGGATGTGCGATCAAGACTGCGTTTTAGCATTGACGTGTACAGAATAAATGGAGAGATATGAAGGCAAAGACCGCCGTCCCACCAACAATACAAAGGGACCTGTCAAATTTACTTAAAAGAGCTGTCAACGCGCACTTGGAATGCTGTCGACATAGTCAACGGAAGGAAATGTTAAATGTTGAGTTACTTTCCACACTCAACTGGCACATTTGTTGATCATAGATTGCATACTCAAAATGACAGCTGACACTTACCAAAAAGATATTGTCAACCGGTGCCTTGTATAATGCTGTCACAAATGTCTTACATTCTGTCGATATCAACGGAAATGAGTCATTTAATCGAAACGCTTTAATGATATCTATAAAAAGGAAACAATGTTCCAGTATTGACACAACTGTCATCTATCTTGATGCTGACATTGACATTTCGGCGCTTACTGTCAAATAGTTTGTTTTCAAGTGTTGTCGTTGATTATTACTATAAAAAACAAGAACACTGATCAAGTCTCGAGAACAAGAGTTGGTGGAAGAAGGCCGTGAAGTTGTCCAAAACTTGTCGCCAACTAAATTAATTATCGCCATATTTTAGTTGATGTTTTGCACACGAGACCCGTCGAAGCTTGCTCAAAGAGCTGAAACGCTGCAGACATAATAGTGTTAATTCGGACCCCACATTAATAGAACGCACAGGGGATAAGTTGGGTATACGGTATGACAAGCCAACATGCATTAAAATGATGCCACTCAAAGGGATCGACATTTAAAGGATCACGTCAAAGTCGCTCAGAAGTCAGAGTTTTGCCAATAATCTCACCAATAAAATATATTAGTTAAGGGTTATGAAGCGTTTGAGGAAGAGTATCAGTCAAAGACCGGAGTCGTCGAAGAACAATTCTTGGATTTTGGACCACGATAATGCATCATCTCTCAAATACATCCTTGTAAGCGACTTTTATATCGTAACCAATAAGGTCCTACCGAGGTGCGATTATTGATACATAGTTGTAAAGTTTAACAAATACCCCGCCAAGTGGACGTGAAATACCGTCCGCTACCATCCGCTTGTCGTGGCGGAGGGGCTTAAAAGGGCAATGACCTCGAACTAAGATCCGTAGAATTTCGAGTTAACATGGATGAATGGACAACCAAATGGATGGTAATACTCCAGGTGGCACCCGCAATAGCGGAAATCCATTCGCGATCTCATTGATCGCGGTCGGAACAAGGATTTTGGAGGCCCCAACTATTCCCAATTCTCCGGCAGTCCGGAACGACACCGACTCCTGCAGCTCATTATCCGACCACCTGGTTGAACTGAGCATGAGTGGTACAACCAACAGAGGCGACACCGACGATGGCGAGGGACGGGTTCCAGAATTGGGACGTACTGCAGATTACACTGCTAAGTGCCAAAAAAGAAGTAGAAAGAGGTGTGCCCGAACATCGTGCAAAGAGGCTGGCACAGCCGAAGGCACGAAGGATGAAGGCAAACCTCTGGGAAAAACGGTCAAGAGGATTAGATCGGCGGAAGTATCCCTTACCGAAGCCCATCCGACCCTCTCATCTGCGGCAAAAAACTTCGGCGGGTAGTAAAGGCTGCTACAGGCTGCACAAGCATGCCAGCACTTTCGGCATGCGCCGAAAACATTCCTCCTCTTATTGGTGACGATTAAATATCCAAGAAGAGCGTTCCAAGTTCACAAACTGACGGAACTGGAGGTGTTCAGGGTCTTGTTATGGCTGGCCGAAAAGGGCGGTAATGCTGACAGACAAATTCTGATCGCAGAGAGCAAACCGGTTTTGGGTCCCAACAAACCTCTAGCTGGCAGAGCTGCTCCAAAGCGCGTCGGAAGGTAAGAGCGCTCGCAAACGGAGGACGGCCGCCGGCGACAACCTTGCTGGGGAGAGAGAACGTGATGTCTCCTCCTCCAAGATGGCGGCGACTTGGTACTGCCCCCGCCACCGAAGGTGGTTTCAGAACTCGTAGAGTACTGTGAAGCCAGAAGGATTGGACACATCATCTGTTGCGATGCTAACGCTCAAAATACTGTTTGGGGCAGCAGCAAATTCAACCGGAGAGGCGACCATCTTTCAAACTTTACTCTTTCGTCTGAACTGTTCATCAACAATGTTGGCTCTCAACCAGCATCAAGACGACAAGAAGTGATTGACCTAACCCTGTCTAATAGACATGTGAGGGCCATCATTAACTATAGAGTCTTACCAGATGTTATGCTTTCAGACCATGGATACATCGAATTCCAATTGAAGTGTGGGATCTCCCCCTCGCATCCCAAGCGAATCCGAGAAAGACGGACTGGGTACGTTTCAGAGAGGAGCTTGAGAAATTTACTCAAGCCCTGCCTAAACTCAGAACAAAGCAATTGGTGGAAGATGTTTCGAACTCGCATGTCCTGTCAAAAAACCTCCCAGCAGGAAATTGGTTCCCTAGTGGAACGCTGAGCTCCAATGTCTTCGCAGGGCAGCCAGAAGTCTCCTGATTAGATCGCTTAAACTCGGAAGACGACTGGAATAAATATCGATCGACGTTCTCGGACAAACGCCCGAATTCATTCACCCGAACGGACAAACGCCCGAATGCCCGAATAAACAAATACCCGAATACCGTTCACCCGAATGACATTTACCCGAATCCATTCACCCGAATTTTTTTTCCCCGAATGAGTATTCCCCGAATCGATTTTTCAAACGATGCTCCGATCGAATAATCGAACGCGCTTCTGATCAAGCGAATGCGTTTCCACGGCAACTGCGTGTCATAACGAAATTCTAACATCATCTTGTGTAAAAATTTTTGCTTTTTATTGCGTGGTGGCTCGGATAGTCGATAAAAAATTACTGTTGGATGGTTACGTGTACGTGCGCTCTAGATCGCTCAAGGGAAAAACTTACTGGGATTGCCGAAAAGTACGAGCGGGAGAATGTACTGCAAGGGCAATCACCGCAGGTATTGAAATCGTTCGTACTAACATATTACGTAACCTCTACTATTGCCTTTTTGTGTACTATCGCTTTAGGACTTAATAAACTATCATTGTACAGATGCTGAAACAGACCAAGTTTCTGAAATTGTTGTGATAAAAGGGCCGGCTCAGTCTGCGCACGCTCATCCGCCGAATCAAGAAGAGTGCCAAGCCGAAATCGTTAAGCGTGCAATAAAGAGAAAGGCAGACGAACACCCCGAACAACCTCCTGCTCAGTTAATGCGTACTGCATTAGCCGACGTTCCAAAAGGTGTCCTCAGTCAACTACCAGAACGCGAGAGTCTGAAAAAAACTATTAGAAGGCAACGCCTTCGGCTCTTACCTCCAAACCCCAAATCTTTGGCAGACTTAGACGTTATTCCAGACCGATATCAAAAAACTCTCCTTGGTGAAAATTTTCTTATTTTTGACTCGAAAGAAGACAATGACGATGATGGTAGAGTTCTCGTCTTTTCGACGCGTCGAAATTTAGAGTTATTATGTCGCTGCTCTACATGGTTCATGGATGGAACCTTTAAGGTTGGTTTTGCTTTCTTCTGATATTAATTATATTCCTAAACAGGTTTCTCCTAATATTTTCACACAAGTTTTCACCATACTGGGTTATCACAAACCGAACATAGGATCTGATGAACGTGATGGAGTCGCACTTCCCTTCGTTTATGCACTCCTGTCATCCAAAGAAAGTGTGCAATATACTGCTGTCCTTCGTCACGTGGCACGTTCGGCTGAACAATACAATATAAATCTTTGCTCGCCTCAAAAAATAATTACGGACTTTGAACAGTCCATTCTCCTTTCATGTAAGACTGTGTACCCTGCAGTGCCTGTAACATGCTGCTTCTTTCACTTGGGCCAGAACATGTACCGCAGAGTTCAAATGGATGGGCTACAGCAGGCATACAACGATCCCAACGATCGCAATGTGAAGTTGTATGTCCATATGTTGCTATCTTTGGCGTATGTTCCAGTAGGTGAGGTAACCCGTTACTTCAACCTTCTCAAAAACGATGCACCAGACGAACTCGAACCTGTGGTCGAGTACTTTGGAGAAAATTATGTTATTGGTCGACCACGCAGAGGTAGAAGACGTGCACGTTATCCGCCACAGATATGGAATCAACATAATGCTGCCTTACATGGATTGCACAAGACAAATAACGCTAATGAGGGTTGGCACAATAGATTTCGCCTCGTCGTCGGCAAACACCATCCCGATTTATACTCAGCACTTACTGAGTTTCAAAAAGAACAAGCGGATACTGAAATATGTCTTGCAGAGTTGAGTCTCGGGAAAAAAGTAAAAACAGCTCCAAAAAAGAAGTGGCTAGAATTGCAAAGAAGACTACAAGTTGTTACACAAAATTTTCAAAAGTACGATGACGACGACAATACACTCGAATTTTCGCGTGATATAGCGCACAATATAAATTTATAGGTGTACTACATTTGCAATAAAACATTTCTTCCTTTTACCCAACGATTTTTTCCTTTCGGGTTTTGTCCATACGGGTAAATGTCATTCGGGTACACGGTATTCGGGTATTTGTCTATTCGGGCATTCGGGCGTTTGTCCGTTCGGGCGAATGGATTCGGGTATATGTACGGGAATCATCGATCGAAGAAAAAGGAATATAAGAAGCTTATTCGTAAATCGAAGAATGATTCTTATAAGTCCTTCTGCGAAGAGATAAATCCCTGAGCGCGACCAGCAAGTTGGTTAATGTTCTCAAGCGAGGAAAATCGACAAAGTTGGATGTACTCGGAAAGTCTGATGGTAGTCGTTGCACACTCCCTCATTGGTAACTGCGACTGAAACGCTGAAAACAACTCACACGTGGCAACTTCTGAGGCCATTTAATTTCCTGTGGCATCTTTCGATGGCATCAAGTCGCCAGGTACTGATATACCCTGTTATGCTGGTATAAGACACCTGCTTCCTACTCTGAAAAGAATTTTCACTGCTAGCTTGGCACTTGCTTATATACCTTTTCCTTGGCGCGCGGTGAAATTCGTCTGTATTCCCAAAATATGGAGAAAAAATTACTCACTCGTCAAGAGTTTTGGACAAATCAGTCCAATTCATTGCTGAAAAACATGGGAAGACTAGTAGAGCTGTACGTGCGCAAGGTTACCCTTCGAATGCATCCTCTCTCGGAGATGCAGTACGTACTGGGCATTTTTATCGACATTGAGGAAGCTACTTTCGACAGCATGTGTAACGCTGCTAGACGGCATGGCGTAGATGAAGCACTGGTTTTGTGGATCAAAGCAATGCTTGTACACACGACATTGATCGCTGATGCAAGCCTCGAACAATGTGTCAAGTCTGGAGTAAACAGGGGCTGCCGGCAAGGTGGCGTCCTGTCTCCGCTGTTATGTTGCATGCTGGTCAACTTTCTGCTCGATGCTCTTTCTCCATGCCTCTGGAATCTATGCCCAGGCCTAAGCGTATGATGTTGCTGTTCTCTCTGTCGACTCATGTTTAGCAACTGCCTGTCTCAAAGCGCAGATCGGTCGAGGACTTGTGCACGAGCAATGGGCTGTCGTATAATTCTTTTAAGACTACTGTCGTTGTCTTCACGAGAAGAAGCAAAAATACTGGAATTACTCAGCTGGTGCTAAAAGGCATTCGCATCCCGATATCCAAGTAAGCTAAGTACCTGGGAGTCATCTAAGAAAGCAAGCTTCTTTGGTCAAAGCATATTGAGTCTAAAACCACCAAAGCGCTGTCAGCTTTTTGGCAATGCAAAGGTGCCTTTGTCAAAACATTGGGCTTATCGCCGAAAAAGGTTCTCTGGATCTACACGGCAACGATAAGACCGATAATATCATATGCATCGTTGTGGCATCTTTCACCAAACTCCTCAACTACCTGCTTCTGCGGTCAAATCTGACATCAATACACAGTCGTAGATGGAGGCAATACCCAGGATGCCGGACGATTAAGCGCGTACGCCCTGATGTCTGCAAGAAGACCGCAACATTCTTCTTATCCTTAAGGATCAATTATTGCAGAAGACTTGCAGGCTTCATTACGGGCCATTACACTAGGTCATTCTTACTTTATCTTTAGAATTCGGTCAATTTCTATCCAGAAAAAAAATTGGGATTTGTGGTGAAACTAATCATGGCTATATACCGCACTAATGCACTTGTATACACAATATTAATTGATCGCAAATATTTGACTAAAAACGACACAGCTGCAAATTTCTTCTGTTCGCACACTACAAATAACGAGAATCCTAAGCACAGCGCCACACAGAGACGTAGGCGCTACCAAAAGATCGAATTCCAGAAGTCTTCTGGGGATAAGAAGAAGTGTAAGGGTTTTTTCAATAGCTATTTCCGAGCTTTGGCAATTTATTGTCATTCTTTGATGCTTGCGTTCTGTGATAATCACCATTTGACAACGGGTCGAAATCGTTAAAATTTGTGTTCGGTTGGCCAAACTTTACGGCTGAGTTGATCGTCAAGCAGAGCGAGCAATTGAGGAGAGCGATTCAGTTACTGATCGAGATAAGATACCCTTACAAGGCCCAAATGCGCGTTCAAGTGGGAATATTGCTGCTGTTGATGAATGTGTGGCTGAAAAACCTCTCGATTCCTTGTCGTGCATAATAAGTTCGCATTTTGCGACCTCATCTTAGCGGAAAGACGTGATCATCCTATTAAAATTGGATCCAAATTTTGATGAAAAAATCGTCATCATTGATGATGGTGAACAAGCTTAATTGCCCCATTTGGGTAGAGAGTAATACGCAGCAGTATCATGAGTCTCCAGTGCATCCGGAGGGGATTTTGGGCCTGCGGTATTATTGGGCCATACATTTCTTGAGATGAGAACGACTATGCGATGGCTGTCAATGGCCCAAGGTATCGGGCTCTGATAACAGACTTTTTGTGATCTAAATTGCTGGATGACGTGTAGTTCGAATAAGACTCCGCAACAGGCCGAACGTTACATGGCAATTGTAGCAAGTTCCCATAACGTATTGTAATATTTCCAGAAGAGGTGATTCGAAATATTTACCAACATCGTCTCATTTAGACTTAGACAATAAGTCGCTGGTTTATTGCAACAAGCAAACAACTATTGACCAACTGGAGGGCAATACCATTTAAGCCAATGATGAGATCAGAACGACTTATGCACTAGAGTCATACAAAATTAGTCTGAAACTCGGCTACAGCAAGAAGCCTCTGAAATCTGAAATTCGGTCGTCCTTTGCTGTGTCATCACTCGGGGTTGGGATGGAAGACTCTTTGGGTCAAAGCAGTTCGCTCTATATTTACGATTTTAGACATGAGATCCACAGACGCCTGACTAAGCTGATGTCGCTATAGAGTCTATACACTTTTTTCATCAGACCGAGCATACAGATGGTATGAATGTTAGCTACCAATTACTGAAATTAATATTCTTGATCTTCGTGACAGATGTCAAGTTCAGTGTTTGGCAATTTTAATCTTGAAATCTTTGTGTGTTGTGTTTCATGAATTTTACGTGAATTTTTCGGTAAAAATAATCGTGCTAGTGAGTCCGGACTGAGTGCAATGGTAGATATTTTTTAAGAAACTGGTTCGGTTTCGAGTCAAACTTAATATCCATATGCTCAGTCAGCACACGTACGGTGTACGCCAAAGCATCTGAGGTGTGAGCGGGGGTCTAATTAAATAAACAATAGGGCCTCACTTATGTCACTTTACGATGAATATTAAGGGATAATCTACGGGCCTATAAAATCGAAATTACTTAACAATTAAGCCTTTAGTCATGGAAATTGCATTGCCAAGACAATTTGTCAACAAATTTCTTCCTTTCCGATGAATCAAATATCTGAATGGATGGATACGAAAATAAACGAAATTGTCATATCCGGAGAGCCCACACGTGATTCATAAAAAGCCAAAAATAATAAATGTGTGGCGCTAATTATGAGCTGACGGGATCATTGGCACCATTGGAGACAATAGCAGTGAGGGAGAGTGTTATCACAACATCTTGACCGGCTTACACTTCCCAAAATTGTATGAATTGGATCTGGACGATCTCGGGAGTCAACAGGACGGCCTTCAATAAATTTTGTTTCGTAAAAAATTTAAAAATCGCACTACTTCAGTTAGAGAAGTTGATTGGCCTCCCAGGTTATGCGACTTGATTCATTTAGACTCCGCTCTGTTCTGCTGTTTGAAGATTAAGGTCTTACCAATAACTTGACGACAATACAGATCTCAAATATAACATCCAAGCTAAAATTGCGGTCCTTGCCCCACTTATTCATCTAAAATCGATCGAAAGTGTTCGGTTTCGGCTGATCGCCAGCAATAAAAGCCGTGGTGTGGCTTTTCCTCCACTCTCCTATATCGCAAACGAGATCAAATTTTGCATTCGGAACTTAGTTCTCGGATCGTCCAAGAGCGAATCATCCTCTACGCTGTAGAGGAGGAAAGGAATGACTAAGATTTTGTAAAGAGTTACCTTGGTTCTTCGAAAAAGGGCTCTGCCCAACAATTAACTTTTGGGACAAGAGACGCCAAGGTTGGCAGGCGTTATTCTGCGACTGCTCTGAAAATAAGTGTCGTTGCTGCTTGCCACTAGTGAGCCAAAGTTAACGAAATCCTTGTCTACTAAAAAATAAAGCTGCTAAAGATGACTTTTTGAGCAAGACCCCAGTATTGCATGCCTTTCTTTGATGACAGGATGTGCTCCCTTTTGCTCTTTTGGTTTAGTGCTCTCAAACGTTTCATTGACGTCTCGCCCAATTACTTAAAACAAATCGCCTCTCGATTACCTCACTGCCCGCATGATCTTTTCGAGAATCGTTAGTTTCGCTTAGCTCATTATCGACTTCTATTTTTTGTCGGAGGCTTCTACTTTCTGTACACAAATACTGGTCCATTGTAAGGACAGTCGCAGAGAAAGTGTTCTGCTGTATCATCCTCCTCGCAACATGCAGCACAGATAAGCTTCTCACTGATGCCAAGCACGTAGAGATGCTTGGCAAAAGTGTAATGGCCCATAATGACGCCCCCAAGCTCTCTGCAATCATTTCTCCTTAAGGATAAGAAGAATGTTGCGGACTTCTTGCAGACATCACGGCGTACGCGCTTAGTCATGCTGCGTCCTGGATATTCCCTTCATCTACGGCTGTGTGTATTAAAGACCCAGTCGTTGATATCAGATATGACCGTAGGTAGGTTCCGGTCCTGAAAAACTCTACTCTCAGCCCCTTCTAGAGAGTTCATCGGAGACCATACAAGGCTTAGTGAATTTAGTCTTCCGACTTTGTTCGAAAAGGTCTTGAATTCATGCACTAATTTGGAATCGGATAGAGGGTTGCACACAGCTTTGAGTGCAGCTTGGGTGCCACTGCAGAAACATATGCTTTTTCCCTTCCACCTGTGCTTCACAGCATAGTGCATGGCCATTAGGATTGTGTAAATCTCTTACGAGAAGAGCAGTCGCGAAGTGCTCAAGAAAACTCCATTGCCGGACCCCCGCCCAGTCCTGGAGCCATCTGTGAAAATGCGAAGACAGTCCATTCCAGGTTCAGTATCTGACTAAAGCCAGTCCTGACACCATGAAAATGTGACTGTGAAATTACAGCGCAGTAGGATGGCAGGTGTCATTGCGTCAGATGGCATATCCATGAAACAGGGTTTCGTAGGATATTTTTCCCGCAAGTACACTGTCACTCCAATGCGAGTTGTACCAAAGACCATTTCTCTTTAGGCAAGAAATGGAAGAAAATGGTGTGCTGGGGAAAGCCCCCGGGCAACTGAGACAGACCACTCATTGGTGCCACAGCGTATTTGCGTTAGCCTGTTCCACCAAACAACCGATGCATATGAGGTTATCGACCTTATCATTGCCATGTAACTCCAGAGGACCTTTTTCGGCGATAAGCCCCATGTTTTGCCAAAGGCACCTTTGCATTGACAAAAAGCTGACAGCGCTTTGGTGGTTTTGGACTCAACATGCTTTGACCAAAGAAGCTCGCTATCTAAGATGACTCCCAGGTACTTAGCTTCCTTGGATATCGAGATGGAAATGCCTTTTAGCACCAGCTGAGTAATGCCAGTATTTTTCTCCTTCTCGTGAAGAGAACGATATCAGTCTTAAGAGGATTAATTACTTGCGCACCAGTCCTCGATCACTTTGAGACAGACAATCGCTAAACACGAGCCGACAGAGAGATCGCCAACATCATCCGCATAGGTCTGGGCGTAGAATTCAGAGGAAGACCTACATGCACCATAACAGCGGAGACAGGAAGCCACCTTTCCCTATTAAAGACTCCATAAAGACCACTTTCATCGCTAGTGGTGGACATTTTTTTTAGAGTAGGAAACAGCTGTCATACCTTTTTGCAGCATAACAGGGTATATCCCATCAATGCCCGGTGACTTTGAAGCCATTGAAAGATTCCAAAGCAAATTCAATGGCCTCAGAAGTTGCCACGCGTGATGCAATATACCAGCTACGCCGAGTTGCTTTCATCGTTTCAGTCGCAGTTGCAACGAGCCTATGACAGTCTGATTTCCCGGGAAATGGGTCTGTAGCAGTAAACTAAGGGTTTCTGCATTAGACTCGCAGAGTATAGACTTTCTGAGTACATCCAGCTTTGTAGATTTTCCTCGCTTGAGAACATTAACCAACCTGCTGGTCGCGCTCAGGGATTTGATCTCTTCGCAGAAGGACTTATAGGAATCATTCTTCGATTTACGAATAAGCTTCTTGGAATATACGTATACCTTTTGCTTCGATCAATATTTATTCCAGCCATCTTTCGAGTTCGATCTAAGCGATCTATTCTATCTGCACTTATGCGAAAACATTGGAGCTCAGTGTTTCACCAGGGAACCGGCTTCCTGTTGGGAGGTTTTTCGACAGGACATGCGAATTCGAAGCAGTTGGGGATGGCGCTGCTCAGGTTATGAACGGCATCCTCCACCAATTGCTTTGTTCTGAGTTTAAGCAGGGCTTGACTGGATTTCTCAAGCTCCTCTTTGAATCGCACCCAGTCCGTCTTTCTCGGATTCCGCTTGGGCTGCGAGGGGGAGATCCCACACTTCAATTGGAATTCGATGCATCTATGGTCTGACAGCGTAACATCTGGTAAGACTCTCCAGTTAGCGATGGCCTTCACATACCTATTAGACCTGGTTAGGTCAATCACTTCCTGTCGTCTCGCCGTCACAAAGGTTGGTTGAGAGCCAACCTTGTTGATGATAAGATGAGATTTCTGCTACTGAGAAGAGCGGTAGCAGCCTTGCAATGCTGTAGATTAATCTGAGTAAAAATCATAGATTTAGACTGCGGAGCACGTTCCATCCTTCGACCACTTGACATCAAAGTGGAATAAAATCCTACCAAGGCCGAAGTAGGGACGTGAGTCGTACGCGGATTTCAGGGTCTCGACAGAGCCGTTGTCCAATCCCACAACCAGAGTGAAGCCCTCTTTTTTCAGAGAGCCCTTACTCTCTTTTAAGGAATATCAATCCAGGCCCTCGTGTCAATTCCCGGGTTCTACGCATGTAGTCGCGTCAGCACTTTCTGCTTGTTTCCAGGTTTCTCCGGAATCCAGCAGATGGCTCGCGTTCATTTTTGGAGACTAACTACTTGATAAGTAGTAGTTCCTAGGGGATGGATCTTACCGATCCAGGCAGATGTCTGCTGTGAGAATATTCATCAAAGGACCTCTCAGCCTGGATACAGAAGCCTGTTGCTGAAGCTAGCTCCAGTAGATGATCCTCGCAGTGTTGGCAATTTGCGCTAATCATTCTGCTGTCACTGTCGGCTTTCCCTTTCCTGAGGAGAGGTGCTTGTCTCGACTCTTTACGGTCACTTGTATCTCCTTTCCAGAGGAACGGGTTTTGTTGTGTGAAGTGCCCGCCTCCGAGAAGCAATTTTTGATCATCCCCGTCTTCAGATTTTTGCTTTGATTTTTGTTGATTGTCGCATCTACCTTCGGACTCGATTATCGACCTTAATGCAGCAATAAGAATTCTCCACTGTATGCCTGTCGAGTTTGACAAGAAGAACATGGCATGATTCTCTAAAGCTCTTTTCTAAAGATGGTCTGAAGTTCATGAGTCGTCCCATCTTGAGTACCATGTGATGCATGGTTCATGAACACTTTCAGGCGATCATACAGCACGGCAAAAAATATGTCATAAGCTCTGTTTATAGAGATCCCCTTTCATATAAACCAGAAAAAAGAGCTGAGATTCCATTCATGGGGTATGCTTCCCCCCGACCATCTGTTACTGATGAACTGATTGGGAACAGCTGCCCCAAATAGCTCAATAGATTGCACACTGCGTCCGCGCTAGTAACTTTATGAAAACTAGTCAGTTATTATAAACACTTTGAATTAGAAAGTCACACAAAGGAATAGATCATCAATATCTTTCCAGCGGAAGTTTCGAACTAGATTAGTTAGATAAAAGGAAAATTGGATTACATAAAGGTTTTTAAACCCCTGCTCTTTACTGACATGACTTCAACTTTGAAGTTTTATTTTTAACCTTTATTGTTGGCCACATGTAATTCTATTCACAGCAAGCCATAGAATAATGTCAGAAGGATGAGGAAGATATACTTAATCCCAACAGCAAAGCAGGCTCTCTGAAAATGCCTTCGTCGAGTGGGTTCAAATGGATAAAGTCAACCAAAGCCTCAATTCAAGAGTCAAATAGTCACAAGAACTATTAAGCTTGATCCTATCAGTCAAAAAGATGACCAGCAGTCGTTTAGAGACAAATCGGTGATCAAAAGCACGACAGATGTCATTCTTGTTCTATCGATGCCCCCAATTAGTCTTGGCACATGGCAGTATTACTGCACGTCAATGGTTCTTCATTACAATTGTCGTACTTACATAATCGGATTTTGAAAATCAGGCAGAATGGACAGAGTCTTTGTGCATAGGATGGCAGCTCCTACATTCATTCCAATGCCCTCATTATGTATACAAAAGTGAATAACATAATGTTTTAATCCGAATTTAGTATCTATCTAAAGGCTCTCCATCGTCCATGGGATGCAAAAAGGAAGTCGACTTCTGTTATGCAAAAACCCAGAAATACTTAAAATAAATCACATTCATAGAGCTCCTCTGTAGTCACGGCCCAAATAAGCCGATGCACTCCTAACAATCAATTAAGCCCCCAACTCTACTCCCCCCTCCCAAATACCCAACTCTACACAAACAAAGGAAATTTAGCCAGATGCATTCGTTTCTTAAAACTCACTTGCAGACGACTTCCCGTACCTGGTCGAGCAGCCCCATAGCCCACCAGTAAACATTCATTCCTTGGCAATTTCATTACTCCACGGCCACTTACCGAGAGCTTCCTTTCATTTCAAGAAACAACTTTCAAGTCATTGTTAATGCAAAACCGTTCAACATTTTTGTTGCACAATCTCGAGCAAAAACAATACGAAAAGGACCGGCCAAAAAGGATCTCTTGTATTTCCTTTCACCGTACAACCGATAATTTCTCACGATACAAAAACAGGTCCTTGCCCCCAACTACCACCCAATCCTCGTAAGAAAAACAAGCCGAAACTACATCCAGTCGTGGCATTACCGCCACCGGCACGTCACCTCAAGTCCTGCTTCTAACTACGAGTACTATCGACGCGCGGTGTGTATTCGACCCGTATTCGTTCAAAATATCCAAAGTGAAGTCCCACAAAAGGCGGCACACCATCCTGCGCTTCTCTTCCGGAATCCTCTTCGCATTCACTTGTTTGTTTGATTTCTTTTCGTGCCTGTGTTCTCATTTCATGCCCGGGAAAAGGACGAGTTGGGCCGAGCGATGAAAGAAGAGTTACTACACTCCGGATGTGTTCTGCCTTCCTTTTTTTGCTTTCGAATCGAGTGTTTCAAAAGCCGGCGCTTCTTATCATCGTCGGGGGATAATGGGAAAATGCATTTTACATCATTAGTCGAATGGTAGGCGGAACACCATGGCGGACGTCATGCCGGGATCTAATTGCTTGTAAACATCGATTTGATTGTTGTTTTGTGTCGCGAGAGAAATTTGTATGCGATTTGTGCGGTTGTCACTAGTGTCAGGGGAACATCGACTGGTATCAGCTGATAAGGTTTGGTTAATTCGATTGTGGCGCAGTAGCGATTCTATGGAACTGGATCACGGCTTTGGAATGTGTTCATCGGCGGTTGGAGTACGTCATTTTTCAATTTAAAAATAGGCTCATTGTGATGCGGTTTGGAGATGAATAATAAACGAGAGTATTGTTCATAACCAAGTTATGAATGAACTAAATGACCCGGATCAACAGACGGATACGCGATGACGACACTGCACGTAAAAGGAACACGATTTGCGAGTGGAATGGGGGTGGTCGTGGTGCAATGGTAATCATCACTGACTGTTGAGCGGAAGATCTGTAGTTCAAGTCTGTCCATAGCCCAGAATAATTCCTATACGGAAAAACTGTGCAACAACATCAGTTGTGAACGAGAGATGTTAAAAAAAAAGCTGACGAAGCATAACACACACAGTATAAGATCACTTCAAAATTCATACTCTGTGTGTGCATTTCAAATATATCACCTTAATGAAATGGAAACAAAACAGTTACTGTGAACCACAACCAACACAAAATTCAGTCGAATCCCTCAAATACTATCTAGGACAACCACCCACGGAGAGTAGTGAACGAACATCTTCGACACAAACCATCTGCACCACTCTTGAACTTGCACGAATTATAAAAAAAACAGAAAGCCTCATATGTGTAGACGTCCCTACCGAAGAGGCTGAGGACCCCATCAAGGAGGACTTCTATGACCTCCTGAAGAACACCTACGGAGCTTGTCCGGAGTACGATGTTAAAGTCGTACTCGGGGACTTTAACGCCAAAATCGGTAAGGAGAACAACAGATAACGGCTTCCGACTCACGGACAACTCATAATGCGAATCCACACAGCTACCTGGCGATCTCCGGATGGTCGAACCGCCAACCAAATCAACAATGTGCTCATTGACGCAAGACACTCGTCAAACATCATGGATGTGCGAACATTCAGGGGGCAAATGTCGACTCTGACCATTACCTCGTAGCAGCAAGATTCAGAGCTCGATTGTCCAATATCAGATAGCTACACCAGCCCACCATGAGGAGGTTCGACATTGGACGCCTGAGCACACCGGATGTTGCCAGACAGGGAGCAACTGAGCGAAAGACTCTACGGCATGCCTACGTCGAACACAAATGCCAACAGTATGTCGCTGCATTGCCGCTCAGCCATTCAGGAAGTAGCCGAGACCACCTTAGGCTACCTACCACCCCCGACAAGAAACCCGTGGTATCATGGAGAGTGT
Source organism: Merodon equestris (assembly GCA_958301585.1). Classification (NCBI taxonomy): domain Eukaryota; kingdom Metazoa; phylum Arthropoda; class Insecta; order Diptera; family Syrphidae; genus Merodon; species Merodon equestris. Next base: position 115,367,386 of record OY284416.1, read on the forward strand.
GAGCAGAAAAAGGCAGCAACCGACGAAGCGTATCAAAAGGCACTACAGCGAAAAACCAGAGCAGCGCAAGAGGAGTACCGAGCCAGAAGAATGAAGGAGAAAAAACTATTGCGACAAAAGAAAAGAATCTTCGCGGCCTCCCAGCTCAAGGATATTGAGGAGTCTAGGAATAAGCACAATATTCGAGCATTTTATAAGAAAGTGGTAGGAACCGAGGAAATCCCCAGCCGCTGAAGTAGTCCTCCCACCCAGCATCGAAGAAGTCGGCACAGCTATTCACAAGCTGATAGACCAAATTTTCACACTTGGACAAATCCTGGAAAAGACCAATGAGTGTCAAACGATACACACCATCTCTTCATCGATTTCAAAGCCCGACAGCATTCATCGTAATGAATTGTTTGATGCGATGACTGAATTCCGGATCCCGAGAAAACTGATCCGGTTGTGTAGCGCCACGCTAAAAAATACGCGAAGCACCGTGCAATTCGGTTCTAGGACCTCTGAACTGTTCTGGAGATGCTCTGTCGTTTGACTTCTTCAACCTGGTGTTGTAGCAGATAGTGCGAAGGGCAGGCATCAATGGGAAGGCACTATCTTCTATACGTCTGTCCAGCTGCTAGGATACGCGGATGACATTGACATCATCGCGCGGTCGCGCCGTGATGTTGTGAAAGCGTTGACGGCGATTGAAGAACAGGCAAAACGAGTTGGTCTTAAGGTCAAAGGGAATTAAACAAAGTACATGCTGTCAAGCAAAAACCAATCCGTCGCTCACTACCTGGGACAAAACGTAGCAGTTGACAGCTACAATTTCGAGGTGGTTAACGAGTTTGTCTACCTACTTCGGTGCAAAAGTACATTTCACAAACGACACCACAGTAGAGATCCGGCATAGAATCGCCCTTGGCAACCGCTGCTACTTCGGGTTGTCCAAGCAACTTGGGTCAAAACTCCTTACTCGAAGAACCAAAGTCATGCTTTATAAAACGCAAAACGGGTTCTTTCGAAAAAAAAATTCTGCGCCGGATATTCGGTCCTGTCTGTGAAGATGGTGAATGGTGGAGAAGACGTAACCGCGAACTCTACGAGCTTTACAAAGATGTGGTTGTGGTCCGGAAGGCAAAGATCCGTCGACTACACTGGCTCGGCCACATCGACCGCATAAACTAAGAGGGTCTTCGACTTCGTTCAAGGAGAAGAGGAAGACCGAACCTCCGGTATAAAGACAAATTAATCGCGGATGTTAGACAACTTGGTCTTGGCAACTGGGAGCAGCGTGACAGGACCGTCAAGGATGAAAGGCAGCCATAGCCATGGATCGCTGGCCTGTAAAATAAGTAAGTATTGTTGGGTTACTCTAGATGATTGGGGGAGAACTCAGAGAGGCTGAGAACGATAGGTTGAGTCATCCACTGCCTGAAGACATTTAGGCTATGAACCACCAGCTTAAAACAGTTCAACTTTGGGGCATTGCTTGATTTTAAGCAAAGTTTTGTTGCTAATCTTAACCATTTGAAGGTCTGGAGTCCCAAAAGGTTTGATTAAAATTGTTAGCCTAATTCCTAGACATAAATATTGTAACTTCTGAACAATAGAACCTGTCTGACAGACTTATAAGCACTCAAGACCTTTAAGCCCTACAAAGTTTCAGACAAAGACTGGATGTACCTAGCCCATTTTCAAACAGATATGGACCTCGTCATTTCCCATCTGACAGCACACCTTCACCTTCAGTTTTCTTTTTACCAACAACTGTGATACCCAGTCAGCTGCCTGAAGTGGATGGAAAAATTCTTTGAAGTAGCCAACCGAGGCCAGTGTCTTCCGATGTCGAAAGAGGGGTCATACGATAATACTGGAAACGACGTGATCACGAAAGCCCTGCCTTATAGGAGTGTCGATCATAAAACTATAAGGGCAATACTCGAAAGCCGGTATGATGATTAATATGGAGAGGTCTCAGTGACAGTATCAGCGGCAGAAGACAGTCCTTCTATCACTTCTTTGCCCGCGATTTTGGTGTAATGTACATAAATAGAGTAAAGATTGGTTTCTCAGATGGAGTTAATTATCTAAATACCTAGGTACTGACCTTGTTATAGGCAAAACCCCCAAAACAACTTTGACTTCGGCATCCCTACTCTCCTATTTTTTATGTCATTGACAGAAGGCCAGGTATTGGTATGATATTAATGGCGACTCATAGAACCCCGGTCAGTGGGGACACCTTGAAAACGTCAAAGTTCTTAGTTAGCGAAATCAGGAAATGCCTTAATTTAAAGGGTGATTTTCATGCTGTTTGGTTTTTCAATGCCCTATTTTTGAGAGCTCACTCATGATATGTTACCTGTGTTAAAGTCAAGCATACTCAGTTTACATTGCCATTTTATTATGTGAACAGCAACACTTTTTTAGAATTAAATTTTATAATAAAAATTCGTATTCTTAGCAAAATGTTTTCCGCGCCCTTCGACCAATTTACGATCTATTGAGCAAGCACTGCAAGTCAAAGTGACAAAATTTCGCGCCAATTTCAGGCTATTGGACATCAAGCCACTTACTCGTATGCAAAGAGTGCGTACAAAGGAAAATATTAATTAAAGTGATTTTTCCATTCGCGGCCGTTCGCAGCGATTGGGATTGTATTACTCAAATATGAGGAATATTTTGCGCAAGAATCTTGATCTAAAACCTTACAAATTAAAATTACAGCTCGTGCAAGAACTGAAGCCGAACGACATGCCACTGTCGAATTTTCGGTGAATGAGCTTTAACAAAGCTGAAGGAAGATTCGCTTTTTATCGCGCAATTGTCTTCAGCGATAAAACATATTTCTGGCTGAATTGGTATGTTAATAAACAAAACTGTCCTATTTAATTCGATGAGCAGCCTTCAGGCGATTCGAGAGCTGCCAATGCACCTGAAATGCAATGTTTGGTGCGGTGTATGGCTCGGGGGAATCATTGGCTCGTACTTGTTCAAAGACGACTGTGAGAACAGCATTATTATCAATGGTGCCCATTAATTATGATTTCGAACCTTTGTTTGCCCAAAGTGCACGAGCTGAACCTAGTCGACATATCTTCTTCTTCTTTTGATGGTGCTACAGCCCGGTGTGGGCTTGGGCCTCAACCAACAAGCGTCTCCACCCGCGCGATCTCCTGCCAGCCTTATCCATTTTCGCACATCAAGTTGGTTGAGGTCCTTTTCCACTTGTGTGCGCCATTTGTGTCGAGGGCGTCCTCTGCTGAGATTCCCCAATGGCTCAGATTCAAAGACTCTTCGGGCCAGAGCTGTGTTGTCCATACACATGGCTTAGCCATTTTAAGCGTTGTATCCGTAGACGCTTAACCAGGCACGTGCCGCAGTACAGCCCATATAGTTCGTAATTAAATCTTCTCCTCCAGATCACATCAACGCAAACCAAAGATCGCACGCAGAACTCCTTCGAAAAGACGAAGAGCTTCCTCATCTGCTTTTAACAACGTCCAAGCTTCTGCACCATAGAGTAGGACTGAGATGATTAGAGTATTATATAAAGCCAACTTGGTCTTTCGAGAGAGGGCTCTATTACTCAATCACCTCTTGAGTCCAAAGAAACAGCGATTAGCAAGGGTGATAGACAAATTTTAGCCACTTCCGCTTCAATGCCACCAAACGCCTCATTGACGGCTCGCTGTGTTCGACCAATCACGTCAATATCATCCGCGTAAGCCAGCAGTTGAACGGACTATTGGAAGATAGTGCTTCTGGCCTTGCCTAATCCCTTTTTTGACATTGAAGGTCTCTCCATAGTCATCTTACACAATCTGACGAGCTTGGTAGGTATGTCAAAACTAGACATATCTTTGTATAGCTCGTCTCTATGCACGCTGTCATATGCGGCCTTGAAGTCGACGAATAGGTAGTGAATGTCGATCTGCATTTCTTGTGTCTTTTCCAGGATCTGCCGCAGTGTGAAGATTTGGTCTACTGTGGACTTCCCTGGCCTGAAACCACACTGATATAGACCAATCAGGCTGTTGACGAACGGTTTCAGGCGTTCACACAAAACGGCAGAGAAGATTTTGTAGACGATGTTAAGGAAACTTATCCCTCTATTGTTGGCGCAGTCAAAGACCCCTTTCTTATGGATCGGGCAAACGACACTGACAAGCGTCCTACCAGATCATCTCCAGCTGCTTTAGACAGTCCATCCGTCTAAGCAGCTTTGTTCGACTTCATTCTCGATATTGCTATCTTGACTTCGTCAGAGTCGGGGGGACGGAATTCTTGTCTATCGTCGTCCAGACTGAGTGGGATATTCTGCCTGACAGCAGTATTTGAGTCCTCGTCGCCGTTTTAACAGTCTCACCATCGACTGCGATTCTACTAACTACTAGTTGCCCATTTTCGTGTCGGCAAGCTTCAGTCCGAAATTTATGTTTTACTTTTTGGTAAAACTTTCGGACTTCATTCCTGCTTTCCATCCTATGGACCGCGTGCTTCTCATGCTCTTTCTTTTTCTATCTAAGAAGCCGGTTCTCTTCCCTCCTTTTCTGTTCGTAGAGCTCACGAGCAGCTCTCGTTCTTCGAAGCAGCATTGCCTTGTAGGCGTCTTGTTTGGCTGCACGGGCCTATCTGCACTCGTCGTCAAACTTTTCTTGGGTGGTGTGATAAGACCCAGCACATCAGTGGCGGCTTCTTTGATGGCTTTTTGACAACGTTTCCAGTCTTCTTCTATGGTCAGTGCAGGCGGTGTCGAACTTTCAGAGAGTTTTTGGGAGATTCGGTTGGTAAAGTTCCCAAAGTCGAAATATGGGTCCAACTAAATGTCACTACATGCCAGACAACAAGCGAATCGAAAAATGAGTTCGACGAGCATTTTATCGTTTTGGACCAGTGATCTTGCAATATGATGCCTTTAGACATTTTTTTTATAAGAAAACGTCCAATTTCTCGTCTATGCTGATAAGCCAGTGTCAATTGCTACCTTGGAAAACGAAGCGAGACATCAGATAATATGCTCGAAATTGCACTCTCCATGTGGACCACTTAAAATGTAGTTGTGATTAACAATTTCACGAAATAATTAATAATAAAAAATGGCAAGGATTGGTTTGTCAACTAACGTACAACTTTTTTCCATATCTGGCATTTTCCTATCCTTTTTTTGACAATTAAAAACCAAACACTTAAAAAATCACATGTTATACCTCCGCGTTCGAACACTAATTTAATTTATTTCTAGAAGTCAATGTGTTAGAATAGGCAAATCATGCCGCAGAGTTTAAGCTTGAACACAATGTAGTGACATTAAGGGAGCGTTTGGACCTTGCCTATTAAATGAAAGAACTTTAAGGCAATGGTTCAGCACCAGCCATCCACAACGACGAGTTGCGGGCTGAAGAATCTAGCCCTCATCAAACTGTAAGGGTCGTTGCGAATAAATTAGTCGTGCATTATTCTACTGTTTCCGTCACTTTTTGGAAAACTCGGCAAAGGGGTTTCTCATGAATTGACTGAGAAAATATCATGTGTCGGCCGAAGATTTGCACAGAAAAAATCCGTTTCAGCACCTAATGAAAAGTGGTTCCTGTCTGCACAATAACCAGATGCTGCACGGAGCCTACAGTAAGGAGGGTAATGATGTTGTTTGTTGGTCTCTTTTTGTTTTCAATAATAAAGAAAAGCGATCGGCTGACGAACGTAGTTAAAGTAAAAGCCTTCCGGTAAAAGAACTCAATCATATCCCACAGAACGAAATGAGTCGCTAAACGCTTGAACAATGTTGGGAAACACTGAATACGACTGCTTGCGACTGCTGTACGCAAATTTGTGCAAAAACTTCTTGAGACTGGTATGCTAGTGGACAACACTCATGGTCGCCGTCGTCGTACGGAGCACGTAGATGAGAATGTGGCTGCTGTGGCCGAGAGTGTGAGACTTGATTCACGCACATCAACTCGCCATCATCTCAACAGCTCAACATTTCACGCACTAGCCTGGAAGAGAGGAGAATTCTGCACAAAGATCTCGGATTATTCGCTTACAAGAAAGTAGCGGCGGGTTTCCCGGTTTGGGATTACTTCATCGCTGAGGCCAATCAAATGCTGGTGTTTTTGCATTTGTTTGCACCAATTGTTTTTCGGCCTGCCTTTTTTGCGTGTTGAAATTGGAACGTTGATTGATATCGCCTTTTGGACGGCGTTCAAAGGATCTCTCCTTTGAACATGGCAATACCAACTGAGTCGGTCGCGCTCTATCTTTCTTGTGATGGTTTCACATCAAGTGCTCGTTGTAGGGAGGACTGATCATCATTTATAATGGCTCCATCGTCAGCAAAGAATAGCTGGTGCACATTGGGGTCCGTCACTTTTCCTTCAAGCAAGCAATCAAGGGCTGCTATAAAGAGCAGTGGGCTGAGGACGCTCCCTTGGTGTACACCGACTTTGATTGCGAACTCTTCGGTGACTCCTGCGGTGCATCTTACTCTTGTCGTTGCTCTTTCGTACATGTCTATAATCACTCGCACGTAGGTTTCTGGAACTCCTTTTTGTCTTAGCGCTACCCATAAAAGATCTCTTGGTTGCCGGTCAAAGGCCTTCTCGAAATCAACCAACACCATATGCAAGTCCTTTGAAGAATCACGATGCTTTTCCATCATGACCCTTATATTTTGGATTGCATCTGTCGTTGATTTACCCGAGACAAACCCGCACTGGTCATCAGATAGTCGTATTATTTTCCGCTATCTAATACCCGTTCAACGATCTTCATGGTGTGCGACATCTCGGCTACTACTTTAAGCTCGGAAAACCCGCACATTATTGTTGAGAAGCCAATGCATGTACAGTTTGGCACGGATTGTGGAATGGTGGCATCATTGGACTATTTCTCTTCGAAAATGAGGCTGGAAACAACGTTTCGGTCAACGGTGGGCGTTACAGAGCCATGTTAACCGACATTGTTTAACTGAATTTGAAGACAGGGATTTAGACGAACTCTGGTTCGTGAAGTAAGGGGGCCATGCCACACAGCCCATGCCACAATCGATCTTTTGCGTACCAAATTCCCAAATCGTGTTATCAGCCGTCTTGGCGATGTCGATTGGCCGCCTCGGAGCTGCGATTTGACCGCTTTGGACTTTTTTTTGTGGGGAACCGTGAAGGAACGATGTTATGCCAACAATTTTTCAGCACTTAAAGCCAATATCATACAAGCAATCCTTGAGCTACAGCCCGAAACCATCAACAAGGTCTTGGAAAATCGGGGTGACAGAACGTGCTACTGCGAAGCCAGCCGAGGCAGCCATTTGAACGACGTTGTATTTCATAATTAATGGGAATGTTTGTTCTTACTAATAAAGCCATAATACATGGAAAAAAAATAATTTTGTTCATTCTATTGCATTTTTAAAAAGAAAATTGTATTTGGCCCACCCAGTATTTCTCTCGATAAAGCACATACCTAATTTTGACTTCGACATCCACTTGGAGTAGTCGAAAGCGTCGCACGTGCCCATACACATCACCGGTTTATACAAAAAGCAAATGAAATTAGGGTGAAACACAAGATTTCACACCCGCCCATCCCATGTCATTTGGTTTTCATACAAAAACCAAGTCTTTCAAAACCAAAGGCAACCCATTCAATACAGCAGCCCACACATGTCCACGGGTCCAGACATCTCTTGACACTCTCTTCTCCGTCACTTTCGCTTATCAGTATGCCGCTACCGTTTTCGTTCTGTCGATAATGACACCGCCGCCTGCTCGTCATTGTCGGCAGACAACAATGAGAGAAAACAATACAAACACATGTTTACATTACCGTTTCTAAAGTAAGTGCGAAAAGGGAATAAAACAGTTTTTCCGTAAAGAAAACATTGAGGAATACAAGTACACACGATAAACCTTGTATGACGGTGAGAAAGACTTTGGTAGACGGCAAGAATCTCCACCGCGCTACACCATGTTCCGGCTAGGGCGCGTGCCTTCGACATCGTAGCCATCGACCCCCCGCTCTCCAGTGTATGTGTGAAATGTCATAATAAACGAGAAGAACAAGAGAAAGCATTTCGTGCGAAAGTAGAAGGCAGTAGGTAGCAGGCAGTTAGTCACACTTTTGCGCACTGCAGTTAAGATAAAGTTTTTTTTTTCTTTTTTCACTTTTAGTCTCCCCTTTTCCTTTTTTCTATTTTTTTTCTTCAGTATCTTACCACCCGCGTGTGGAAAGTGGAGTTGCCAGATCTATGTATATGCAGCAAAGTAAATGTTAAACTTTTAGTTTACTTAGAACTTTAGAATCACCCTGTTGTGTCAGGGTGTCATTTAGTTTTAAGCGTCAATGCCGATTGTCAAACAATCTTAAAGTAGATAGACCCCAAAGGGGTTCAGGATAGTCTTTATTTAAGCCATCTTAAGGTGGATACAGAGTAAATAAGAATACCACAACCAACTTGTCAGATTAGAACAGAGTTCACTTCATTTCCATGCATTCCTAAAACTTCTTGCTAAAACTGAGTCAATGTTTCGCCGAATGGGAATTGGGATCATTGTGAAGCATTGACGTCTTAGTTTCATGGAGTTTCTTATGTGGAAGACACAAAAGGATATCGTTAGAGCCTTTCAGTAGGTACCTAGATGCCAGAAGTGACAGGAAAAGAGCTGTTGAACTGAAGATATCGCAGACAACCATGTTACGAATAGTGGAAAACCAGCCCAAACTACCTGGTCTAAATACAAAGAGTGATATGTAGTGGTTTTTATAAGAGGATAATGCAATCTAGAAATATCGCAACGCTTAATCGAAAGTGAATTGCTGTCTAGCCCTTTCAGACCCTACATACATATTTGTGTAGCATGATTTCTGTATTTTTCCCGATCAGACTCAAACATATTCAATCACATTCTTCCTACTTTTAGAGGCCCAGACAGCACATTTGTGTTGTCTTCTCCATTTTCCAACAAAGTTTAGTAACATTTGAGTTAGTTTTGTGGTTGCAGTGACAAAAGAAAGACGCCATGTATAGACCTTCGAGAAGCACTCAAAGTAAGTATTATTTTCTACGAATATTTTATTATATTTTATTGTATATATTTCATAACTGTTTTATATTTTACGATATTAAATTTTAATATAATTTGGTAAAGTATTACTTTTGGATAAGTGTTTAAATATAAACCTACACATTTGTGTAGTTTGGGATTAATAAGTGGTGTATTGCTTGTGTTTTAGGGAAAAGATATGATCTTAATAATGATTAGGATGTTGAAAATATAATGCATCTTCTTGCTGAGGGTTCAGACGTAGAGGATTTTAGTGGCTCAGATGAAGATGATAATGATTTTCTACCGGGTCCGTCTGATATTTTCGAAGAAGCTGTGAAAGAAGATGCTGTGGAAAATGATGAAGAGATAGAATTCGATTCTCAGAATGAAGACGATTATATTGACAGTCGTTCAAAAACCGCGAGGCAGACGATTTGGAAGCGCTCTTTAGCAAGACCAAATGCAATGGACTCTTCCGTGGCCGTTGAAGTTCAACTACCAATTAAGTATTTTCAAAAATACTTTCTTGAGGAATATTTTACAAATGCAGCTCAGTACACAAATATGTACCACTTAAGCACAACCGGGAAGGAGTTGAAAACTGATTCAACAGAAATAAAAGTTTTATACGGAGCTCATTTGTATTTCGGCTGTATAAAATTACCGCGCTTGAGGATTTATTGGCAGAATAATTACCGGCATCATACTATAACGAATATCAAGAAACCGGCTTTTCCTCTTGAGAAAGTGCCTTCACTTTGTTGATTCGACGAGTATCCCACCAGGTCTTACAAATGTTCTTTGGAAGGTTCAACCTGTGATTGACACCGTTAGGTCTCACTGCCTTAACATTCCAAGAGATTTTACTAACTACTCGATAGACAAGCAGATGATTCCTTTTTTGGGACGATGTCCAAATCCATTATGGCAATACGTAAAAAATAAACCACGTCCGGTGGGTCTGAAAAACTTTGTTTTGACATCTTCAACAGGTACATAATTATATACATATATTGCATGAGTTAATGATGAAATCTATTTGCAATTTATTTTTTTAGAGATGGTTTTGGATTTCGAGGTGTACAAAGGTGCTTAGGCCCAAGATTTAATTTAAGATTGAGTAGGACTCTGCCTGAAAATTCCTTCCTTTTCTTCGATCGGTATTTCACTACGATCTCGCTTTTGGATCGGTTGGGGGAGATGCGCTTACATGGAACGGGAACGATTCAAGCTAACCGCATCCGCAACGTAAATTTTAAAATCGACAAAACCATGCAGCGAGTAGAAGCCGATGAAAAAGTCGGGTCCGATGGAAAAAAATCCTTGCAGCCAAGTGGAGGGAGAATAAGTCCGTTTTACTAGCATCCACATCATTTGGAAAAGATCCGGTTGGCACTGTTTCTAGGTGGAGTAAAGAGCAACAAACCGGCATAGAAATCTCCTGATCCGCTATAGTCAAAGAATATAAGAGCTACATGGGAGGAGTTGATGTTTGTGACCAGACGATGGAAGTGAGGTGGATTCTTCGGATAGCGATGGGGAGAATCAACAAACTGTCAACTACACGATTTGATTGCGCAGAGCATTGGCCAATAGCAGATAAATTAAAAACCGCTCCAGCTTACCGAATGAAGTTATGCAAAAGTCGCACAAGAATTCGGTGCCAAAAATGTAATATATATTTGTGCCTCACACATGAACGAAATTGTTTTACCGACTTTCATCTTGGTTCAAAATGAATAAGCCATATTTTCTTGTTAATTTTAAATGGAATAAATGAATTTAAAGTAAATTCGACGTGTATTGCCTATTTGATTTATATTGCCCTTCGAATTGTCTATCATGTCCTTTTTTCCGGTCCTGGAAGGAGGGATTTTCTCAAAAACTAAGTTTTTCCGATTTTTGAATCCAAATCAACCATTGTTACAAATTTAAAAAAAAACCGACGAAATTTCAGGAGAGTGGGTCTGAAAGGGCTGGTCATACGCTCTTGGATTTTTTTCCATATTTTTGCAAGTGGAGATCGAAAATGCAGATAAAGATTTTGACCAGAACTTGACACACACAGAATTAATTGTCCAAAAAGGACTACATAATATCATTAAAAACGATATCAGGAGTAGACATAAGAGCAGGTTGCGCTTCGATCCATGACCGTGTATTAGTGTCGCTAACAAAAGCAAAAGTATTGTCAGCCATATTTGAGTCTGACATCTCAGACCACTACTGTACAATGTATGGATAATATGGAAGTAGCGCAGGAGCTATTGAATCGAACGAACCCTAACTATAAGATCAATTCTACTTAAGTAAATAGGCTCATAAGATCTGCTATACGACACTGAAAAACATGCAAGCAGACAACCCTTCTAACGCATTTGAGAAGAAGATGGGCGACCTTTATGAACCTGAATCAGCAGAAATAAACAGAAAAAATACGACTCGAAAAATTGAGGTTACAATCTGCAAAGAACGTGATCGCCTTTATAAAAACCGGAAGAACGATCGCTCCAGCACATCCCTTGAAGTACTTTACTTTCACTATTTGAGCAAGCCAGATCCGACCCTAGGAAGACGTGGACGATTATTAATGAAGTGATTGGTCGTAGAAAAAGCTCTTTAGATGAAACATTGGCCAAAAATTGTAAAGTGTCAACGCCCCAGGAATTAAAAAAACTTAACTTAATGTCTAAAAATACATAAGGCACCCGGCGTTGGCGGTATTAGAGCTTCGGATCTAGTATTCAATAAAGATATATTGGGGCCAATCATCACGAGATGGATAAATCTTAGCTTCGACCAAGTAATTGTTTCTTCATAGCTTAAAAAATCAATCATTAGGCCCATATACTCGTATAAAGGAGGTACAAAAAATCAGCCAGAAAACATTTTGCCAATGGTAGAAAAGACTATGGAACAAATTGTGGTTAAAATTGTAGAATTTGAGACTTTATCGAAAAGGATAATATTCTAAGCGAAAATCAATATGGAAGAGCACAAACCAACTACTGGGTAACTTTGTAGATCTCGGCCTCAGTAAATGCCATCATGTCTTAGTGGTTTTAGTGCTTTAGTGTGAAGCCTTCGACCCTTTAAGTCACCACAAAATCTTAGAAGCACTTCATACGCTGGGCATTCGAGCAAAGCTAGCACTTTGGATTAGAGATAACTTAAGTGCCAAAAAACTAAAGGTGCAAAGTAGTAAAGCCTGTAGCGATGAGGAAAAGGGCTGAAAGAGTCTTCTTCGCTTATGCGGATGACACGGCAGTTGTCGTTTGTCATCAATCAATAGAGCAAGCAATAATATGGCTACAATCTGAATACACAAAGATAGGTCAATGGTGTCATGACAATGGGCTTGTAACTGATACGAAAAAAACCAAAGTCATGCACATCCGCCGGCCGCAGTATCCAGCCTCTACAATCAGATTGACTAGCTTCAACTGTACTGACCTGCTGAGTTTCGATGTAATTGAAGTAGTCAACACATAACTATAAGTATCTAGGCATTATCATCGACGATCACTTTACTTGGGAGCCCCACATAAACGAAATTTACAAAAAGCTAAGATGGTCCTTATTCGAAAGGACCTGAGCATTGGGTAAAAAATTTACAAAAAGGTGAATAGGAGTGGAAGTCCTTGGAATCAGTAATAAGATTTACTTCGGTTTTATGGTAAGTGCGAGAAGATTTAAGCATGGGCAAAATCAATGAAAAAGGGTCTTTCCTACTCTATACTGCTGGTCCTAGACACGATGGCACGAATTGATATTGCGATAAATTGCAGAACCGGTTGCTGCCATCCTTCTTCTTTGTGAGGGTAACCGGAGCGGAGCACAGTCTAAGTGTGATGGCCGCTTCAACATGCTGGACACCATCTCCTTCACTATCTCCCCCTTTGCGAACGGTATCTTGTACGGCTGAACACAGACTGGTGTTGGTCGTTAACTCGATGGAACACTCACCAAAGCGGTACACTCCTAGTTAGTCTGCATTCTTGGCAAAGCGGTCTCTAAATGTATTGAGTGCGCGTACGCAAAAAAGAAAGGGGGTAGACCTAAAGGGCAACTGCCAGCATGGAACGTGTCCCATTCCCCTTTGACACCGTGCACCTTGGACCGTTCACAAAGGGGAAGGGTACGTTCTGGCCTTGGTAGACAATTTTACCAAATACACCATTCTGCAAGCCGTAAAGACCGCCAAAAGCAGAGGGGTTCTTAGCGTGCTGAACGAAGTGGTGAGCCATTTTGGATTGCCCCGAAGGACGTCACTGACCGAGGAACCGAATTTACATCAGGAATAATCGAGCAGTTCTGCGAGAAGAACGGGGTGCAGCATATCAAGGTAGCTGTTAGGACGCCCAGGGCGAATGGTCAGGTGGAGAGTTGCAACCGAACGATCCTCTCGTCGCCAAAATGCATGCACTCTTCGGAAAGAGGAAAGGACTGGTGGGGCCTGAACACATCCCGGAACTGCACGACGAAGGCAAGCATACACGAACTTTTATTTACTTAAGCGCCGAGGAGCATTTCCGGTGACAAGCTGTTGCTGGAGTTAGGAGATCAGACACCGGTGGAAGCCAATGAAATGGGACGGTGGCGAAGTGAGGCTTTGACAAACATCGAGCGGGCCCAAGCTCGCCAGAAAGTAAGGCGTAACGCAATACCAGATAGGGGACCTCGTTTTGGTCTAAAACGAGCCCTTGGCCACAGGTGAGTCGAAGAAGTTGGAACCACACTACCGCGGCCAATACATCATCACGAAGGTTTTACCAAATGACCGGTACGTGGTTGAAGATGTCCCTCATATGCAGCGAAACCAACTAAAGCTGAACACCATTATAGCGGCAGAGAGATCTCGAGGGCGAGATCGATGATAGGATGGGCGAGATGTTGCAATAAACCTGCGACGGAGACTATATCGGCAAAGATACTGTACCAATCGTCGACGGCATAAAAGAAGTCGATTGTTGTTCTTTGATTACACGGTTTGAGAACGTTAGTCAAGGCAATCGAAGAGGTAAACTTACATAAACGACTTAAGAACTATTCTATGGCTAAAGTATGGTCAGGACTCTAACTAACCATTTAATTCAGGTAAACGCCCAACTTGACAAAATTCTTTAGATCATCCGGCAGACCTGCTCTTTTCGTCGTCTCTTGATAATACCTAGAACAGGGTAAATGAAGATTTAGTTTAATAATAGCCCAATAGCTCCAACGCGCAATCACATATGTTGAGTGTGATTCAATTTTTCTAGAAATATTATAAGCGGCCGGTTGGAGCTCGAAAGTTCAGAGCTTCCTTGACAACCCTTCGCTAAGTCTCCCTGTCGTGAGTTCATGTTTCGCTGTTCTAGGCCCATCCTTATATTATCCTCCCATTTGCGGTGCGGATTCCTTTCTGGGATTTTCCACTCACTATCCTTCTGACTGCATGCTATCCACTGTTCATTCGTTCTACGTGTCCTGCTCATCTTAGTCTTCTGGATTTTATTACTAAGGCAAAGCCTGAGGTTGAACAAAGTCATTCGAGTTCTAGATTGTCCTTTTGGCTGGTTCTTCGTCCAGTTTTTACCATCGATTTTCCTTTAGATCTTTTTCTTAAAGACTCGAAAACTATTGTTCTCCTTCTTAGTTACTGGCATTATTATGGTTTTATAAACCTTGATTTAAGGTTCATCCATCAAGAAGCGATGCAGCCACAATAACAAGCCGACACAATATTTAACCAGCTGTTCCCAGTGCGACTTACTCGGTTGGCTGAAATCCTTTTCACCTGCGTAAGGATGTCACCTTACATTTGGGCATCCTTTGCTGCGTCATCCGTCAAGGTCGAACCCTCTTCGGGCGGGAGTAGTATATTTAGCTCTGGATTCGTAGACGCCTGAATAAGACGATGTTACTACTGAGCCTGTAGTTTTTAGACGTGCCTTCTAAGTTATGGCCATTTTCAATTAAGACAAATAGGACCAGACTGCGCGCAGAATTTTACTCTCAAATCAAGTCTCTTCATCTACTTTCGATACTGTCCAAGCCTTTAAACCATGAAGGAGGGCCGGGATGTTTAAGGTTTTGTGATGTTATTTTGGGAGGGATCTATTCCTTAATTGCCTCTTGAGCCCGAATAAACGCTGCGGTTGGCAAGAGTTACGTCTCATCTTACCGCTAGTTTCGTTGCGTTTGTCATTTGTGAAACCAACTAGATGAAATCCTTGATTACTTTAGAATTATAGCTGCCAAAAGTGGCACGTACTTCCGACCCACTCTAGCCGCTTCTGCTTCCATGCTCTCATACGCCTCATTGACCTCTCACTGTGTTCGTCTAATCACGTCAATACCATCTGCCTGTACAAGCAATTTTGCAGACTTGAAATGGAAAGCCTCCATTACCATGTTGTCATCCCGCACAGCCTGACGTGTTTAGCAGAGATGTTGAAATGACATGACTTTGTATAGCCCGTCTTTCCGCACTTTCATATACGACTTTAAAGTCGGTCTGAAATATGTAGGTGGATCTTCTTTAAGATCTATGAATTTTTTGTGTATCCTGGATAGAAGACAGGTAATAAGGGTGGTAATTGCTTGAAACTGATATTTCTGATAGCGCTTTGATAACGTCTCCATTGCTGTTCTATGATTTGGGCGCTAAGACTGCATCGTATCTTGAGAGAGCTGGATGACTGACAAAAATCCTGTCGGCCGCTTTCTACTGGTTTTCCTCTTGACTCCATTAATTCCGTGAAATCCGCATCCGTGCTTTGGCTGCAACAAAGTAATGTTCCGAGTCGAAGGTTCGGCCATCCAAGTTGCTGCAGGAGTTTTCAGGAAAGGCTATTTCGCTGACTTCGACAGAATTGAAGAAGCTGTTACCGGATTAGAACTCAGTATCGTTTGAGCCCCCTCACCTCCTCTAAGAGATAATCAAGGGTATTTAAAGCCGTTCCGGTCTTACTTGGTATCGGTTGTTGATAAACGAATGAGGTCCACTTAGACGCTGGAATCTTATGAAGTTTCCTTTCACAAAAGTTTTTCTGTCGCTTTCCATCATGCGTTCTGTTTAATTCCGATACCCATAATCAATCTTCCTTTCTAAATATTATTTTACCAGGCAATATTGTCCTTTAACACCAACCTCTCGCCTGGCAACTCTGCATCGAGTTCTTGTGCCCTGCCCGAGGACCAACGAGACCACAAAGTAAACGAAAGCAAAGACGAACGCAAAACAAGGAGGAAAAATCCTCTTCTCCGATTTTCTTTCCCTTCGAAAATTCCACCACAGACAGACCATGTCCATGCCCATGTCGACTTACCTGATTCAACACTCCTTCGAATCTCCGTCTGCACCACCGGGCCGTCAGCAAAAACGAATTTTATTGTTTATTTACAAACAGTCCACGGTTTTCGGGAACAACAATAACAATATAGTAAGTGCTACTGAAAACACTGCACTCTCCAGAACCACTCCACAAGAAGGGGGCAGAAATCGAAACTGAAGAATAAGAAACCAGAAAATGAGTCTGAGAACTCGTTCGAATTAGGGCAGCGCGGCGCCGCTACTTTTTCCTTTCCACCTTTGGGGAAATATCAATGAATTTTCGAAATACACAAAGTAATTCTAGACTAGTTTTCACACACTCCACACCACTCGCCGGACGTAACACATCAAACGCCACGTTCTTCTCTAGAATTCACAGTGACACCTGCAGTAAGTAGTAGCGGCAGAATCACAAGCAGCGACAATAGCGCTGGCGTTCCCCCTGCTTAGTATTCCGAAATCGTATCAATAATCTAATCGATCAAGAGTCAAACGCGTTCCTTGAATCTTTCTGTTGATACGCCACCACACCGCACAGATTAGAAAAACAACGATCGAGACCCGATTAAAACGAAAAACAAAACACAGAAAACGCTTTTAAGTAATTTACCTCTGCAGGCACAGAGCACGAACGACGAATACGATTCACCACGACTATGTACGACCGAGCGGAAGAGAACGAATGACCGAACTGACAGCAGGCAGCGGTAGCCCGAGTATACAGGCATCAGTACGACTTGGTGTACTTAGATGAGTACTTGCTGTGTATGACTTTGCTCGCGCCGGAGGGGGTGCGTATTGTATCAGTGTGCGGCCATTCTCTTAGAGAACGGGAGGGAGACTTCAATGAAATTTGGAGATTTGGAATTGATTATTCGGCGTGGTGAGTGGTGCCGATGGGAGAGACGCGTCAGAGGATGGAAAATGACAGGAACGAGAGGTGACATGGAGCCCAGCGGGGAGCTTCTCTTAAATATACAATTTACTGTGGAACCGTTTGTCTCTCTTTTGTACACTGGGATGATAGCAGAGAAATGGATAATCTGTCCTTGTCGGGCATAGCTATGGGGTCGGTGCGTAAGAGAAGCGAAATGCGCAGGTTTCGTTCGAATGGTGGGTTGTTTCGGCATAGTGTCACTAGAGTTGCCAGAAGCAAATTGTCAAAACGACGGATAAATATTTGAATTATACCGATGTAGAAGGGTTTCTAGAGGCACAGAGTCAGGAAGCTAGGATATTGGGTGTTGTAGTAAACGATCAATTTACGAGTAGAGGCCAACCGTATTGAGGAGGCAAGACACAAGATGCGCAATTGGCGAGCAGTATTTAAATATAACATCTAACGCCTTGAGTGACACCTTGAGATATACAGGGTGTCCCACGAGCAGTGTGCCAAAAAGCTAGAGCGTGTAGGTCTGGTCAAGACAAGAAAAAAATCGTACGGGGGGGGGGGGTCTATTCCCCCCGTTTAGCCATGAGGGGCAATTTTCTAAAAAATTTACATAATTTGGGGAAAAAAAATATTAAAAATCAACAGTTACATCCACAATGCCGTGATATACTTTTTTGTAAAGCCAGAAACCTCTTCTTTCATCTTGTTTTTAAACGAAGCTGTTTTAAGGAATAGTTTTTGAGAAATTAATTTTCAAACTCAAAATTTTGAAAAAAAACTGAAAAAAAAAATTTCGAAGTATTTTTTTTTCAAAATTGTATGTAATTAAGTACTATTTTTTTTCCAAAAATTCAATTCTCTTATTAGTTGCAAAAATGTCTTGTAGTTTTTGAGAAATTAAAAAAAAAACCCGAACCATTTTTTTCTAAGAAAAACCTTTTTTTTTGTTTTAACGCGGCTGAACTTGGAGGCAAATTAATGTATGATACATTGACCTCTTTTTTATTATTTTTAAAAAATTCGGAGTTTTATTACATATAATAAATTTTCAGTAAAGGCAGGCCGAAAAACAATTGGTGCAAACAAATGCAAAAACACCAGCATTTGATTGGCCTCCGGGAAGCCTGCCGCTACTTTCTGAGGTCAAACCGGCGGACCCCACAAGCGGATCAGTAGGAATGCAGTTAAGTGGGAAGGTTATGGTCCTACACTTCTGACCATAACGACGCCGGGATAAAAAGGAAAAGAAGAAGAAGAAGAATAAATTTTCAGTATGATCCCCATTTTTTAGAAGGCAAAGATTATATCTCCTTCTAATGGTAGCACATAAGTCTATGCTTGACAAATTTTCCTGCAATTTGACTCCAGCGACTTCAATCCGTTCTTTCAGTTGTTCCAAAGATACTATTTCCACTTCGTAAACATAATTCTTCATGAATCCCCACACATAAAAATCTAGAGGAGTTAAATCTGGTGATCTAGGTGGCCATTCCGTGGGGCCCCTTCTCCCAATCCAACGGTCACTAAAATGATCATCGAGCCAGTTTCTAACCCGTAAGCTGTAGTGTGCTGGTGCTCCATCTTGCTGGTAGATTAAATTATCTGCTATGGCCAAAGGAACGTTGTCCATCAAATCGGGCAAAAGGTCTCGTAGGAACTGCAGGTATGATTCTCCATTAATAAAGACATTCAAAAACCGGGGCCCGATTACAGTTTGTCCAACAATACCAAGCCAAACATTACAGCTAAAGCGCTGTTGTGATTTATTTTGTTTTTTTTTTTGGTGTGAATTGGTGCTACTCTAATGATGCAAATTGTGGAAGTTAGTAACCCTATCTAAAACTGTGCTTCATCCGTCCAGAATATCCTTGCAAAATAGTTTCGTTCAGTTTCATCTCGAAGCAGTAATGATCGACAAAATTCTGCTTTCAAAAACTTGTCGTTTGAGGTGAGTTCCTGAACTGGCCTAAAATGGTACGGGTGTAAGTTTTCTGTATGAAGCACTCTCCATACTTTAGATTTGGGCACTCCAAGCATAATAGCTATCCTCCTTGTACTAAGGGAGGGATTACGTCGGACCAAATCCAAAATTCTTTCATCTAAGATTCCTGATCCATCTGTAACTGATCTTTCGCTTCTTCGATGCTTTAGCACTCCGTGCTCTCGCAGACGTCGGTGGATTCTTGAAAACATGCTACGACTGGGACACCTCCGATTGGGATATCTTTCAGCGCAGAGTCTTTCGGCTTCACGATCTCGACCATTAGCTAAACCGTAGCAGAAGTGCATGTCCGTTAATTCTTCTCGAGAGTATGAGTTTGACATCGTAATGTGTTGATGAGTTAACATCCAATTTGTAAATGGTTTTTTATTATGCCTTTTATTTACATTTGGGTTGCAAATATTTTGTTTTTTCTTAAAGAAAAATTGCGGTTTTATTGTCTTAAGGTCCTACCGGGTGGAACCCATCGGCGGCGGGCGGACCCAGACGAAATTGGCAGGTCAGTTTTCAGGCGTTATCAATGACAAAAAAGGATTAATCCAGGGTTATTCCAATACTTTATTGTATCCTCATAAAACTCTGAATTTTTTAAAAATAATAAAAAAGAGGTCAATGTTTCATACATTAATTTGCCTACAAGTCCAGCCGCGTTAAAACCAAAAAAAAGGTTTTTCTTAGAAAAAAATGGTTCGGGTTTTTTTTTTAAATTCTCAAAAACTACAAGACATTTTTGCATCCGGTTTTCTGTTTTTAACTGAAAACTAATAAGAGAATTAGTTTTATATTAACTATATTAAAAAATAGTTCGAATTTTTTTTTTCAAAATTTTGAGTTTGAAAATTAATTTCCCAAAAACTATTCCTTACAACAAGATGAAAGAAGAGGTTTCTGGCTTTAAAAAAAGTATATCACGGCATTGTGGATGTAACTGTTGATTTTTAATAATTTTTTTTCCAAATTAAGTAAATTTTTTAGAAAATTGCCCCTACCGGCAAAACGGGGGGGGGGAATAGACCCCCACTCGAATCCCGACCATGAAACTTTGCGAGAAAACCTTAATTCCATACCATACCCAAGCATAAGAAGTGAATTGAAAGATTTAATAGCATCGTACGAACCCAAGCGACCCGAAATTTCATGCATTACAATGAGTATAGTTTTAGATGAAGAGACACCAATTCATCAGAGGCCTAGAAGACTCGCCCCCCTAGAAAAGGAAATCGTTGACAAACAAATCAAGGAATGGTTAGACCAAGGTATAATTCGAAAGAGCAACTCAGAATTCTCAAGTCCAATTGTTCTTGTTCGCAAGAAAGATAATTCAATGCGATTATGCGTTGACTATCGCAAGCTAAACCGACATATTATAAAAGATAGACAACCCTTCCCAAATATTGAAGAACTTTTAGAGCAGCTCTACGATTCAGAGATTTTCACTACACTTGATCTCAAAAATGGCTTTTTTCATGTTGACATCGAGGAAACTAGTAAAAAGTACACTGCCTTCGTAACGCCAGATGATCTGTACGAGTTTAATAAAGTCCCTTTTGGGCTATGTAATTCTCCAGCAATCTTTCAAAAATTTATAAATGCAATATTCAAAGAGTTAGTTAGGAGAGGTATAGTTTGGATCTATATGGATGATTTAATTATTGGAGCTAAAAATCAATTCGAAATGCTAGGGAGGTTCAAAGAGGTTTTGGCCTTAGCTAGTGATTTTGGGCTTATCATAAATTGGAAGAAATGCCGTTTCTTTAAAGAGGAAATCTCTTTTCTTGGTCACGTTATTAAAAGCGGAACCATCAAGCCCTCCGAGGAAAAGATTGTTGCGGTCAAACTCTACCCAGTACCGAAATCTGTAAAGGATGTTATGCAGTTTCTGGGTTTAACGGGATATTTTAGGAAATTCATTCCTGGTTACGCAACTATAGCGAAGCCACTATCAGATCTTACCAGAAAGGAACGCCAATTTATATGGGGATCCCTCGAAGCCAATGCTTTCAACCAACTCAAGAAATGTCTGTGTAACGATCCTGTCCTCAAACTTTTTAATCCGCTACTTCCAACCCAATTACACACGGACGCTAGTAAGGATGGGTATGGTGCAGTCTTATTGCAGAAACATGACGACGGTGCATACCATCCGGTTTTCTATTTAAGCTTTAAAACTAAACCAGTTGAAAAAAAAATATCCAAGTTACGACCTCGAAGTATTATCTATCGTAATGGCCCTCAAACGTTTAAGAGTATATTTTCTAGGTCTTAAATTCCAAATATTTACTGATTGTAAAGCCTTCAAACAAAAAAGAAAGTCTTAAACAGTAGGATTGCATACTGGGCCCTTCAATTGGAAGAGTATAATTGTGACGTTCAACATCGATCCGGATCAGCCATGCGGCACGTTGACGCCCTTAGCCGATATCCTCCTCTTGTTCTCGCAATCGAAGATGGTTTACTGCAGCTAGTACGAAAAGCTCAACTTAATGACGAAGGATTTAAAGCGATTGCAACTATTCTTGACACAGAACCGTATGAAGACTACGTTAAGAGGAAAGGACTGCTGTATAAATTTATAAACGGAGACTACTTGCTTTGTGTCCCGAAGGCCCTCCAAAAGCAAATTATTCTCGACGTTCACAATCAAGGACATTTCGGCAACAGAAAAGTAGAAAAACTTATAAGTCAAGATTACTTTATTGAGAACTTATCCAAACGTGTAGCTGAAGTAAGAAATAACTGCGTTGCATGCATCCTAGCATCGAAGAAAAGCGGAAAGTTAGATTCATTTCTACACCCTATCGATAAAATGGATCAACCCTTACATACGTATCATATTGACCATTTGGGACCCTTACCATCAACAGCTAAAAAGTACCAGTACCTTTTTGTCGTCGTAGATGGTTTCACCAAATTTACATGGATCCATCCAATTCATCCAATTAAAAATACTACTGCGGAAATCGTTTTGCAACGGCTAGATCTACAGGCGGAAATCTTCGGTAACCCCCATCGGATCATTTCAGATCGAGGAGCAGCTTTTACGGCAAATTCATTTAAAGATTACTGTAGTTCGCGAAACATTGCACATCACCTGATAACGACCGGAATCCCACGTGGGAATGGCCAAGTTGAAAGATTGAACCGAATCATAATACAAGTATTGACTAAACTTAGCATCGAAGATCCACTAAAATGGTACAAACATGTTTCCAAGGTGCAGCAAGCTATAAATTCAACTCCTTCAAGAAGCACCAACAGATCTCCATTTGAACTTCTTTTTGGTATCAAGATGTTTAACGCGATGGACTTAGAACTCAAAAACACGTTGGAATTGGCTCTGGTAGCTGAATTTAAAGATGAACGCGACAAGATAAGGGATGCAGCAAAGGACCAGATACATAAGATACAAGCCGAAAATAAGAAGCTCTATGACAGAAAGCGAAAACGTGCAACGAGTTACGTTCTCGGTGATTTAGTTGCTATCCAAAAAACACAATTTACACCAGGACAAAAACTATTTCCGAGGTATATTGGCCCATATGAAATAATCAAAGTTAATAGAAATGATCGATACACTGTTAGCAAAATCGGTCAACATGATGGTCCCAATCAAACATCGACGGCTGCTGACCTAATGAAACGATGGAAAGACCTTACCGGAGACAGCGATAGCGATGTTGATGAGGATGGCGATAGCGACAAATATGATGACAACGAAATTATTGCAGAAGACTAGATCTAACGTCTGAGGGCAGACGTATTTCCAGGATGGCCGATTGTAGGGACAAAACCCAACTGAAAAGTGAAGTTCCTACAGATCATCATAAACGGACTTAGTCTCGTTATGTACGCTCTTCAAACTGTTAAGACACATTTAGACTCATTCTTGATATATGCGCCAGGCAGTGAAGAAGTTAGATACGTTTGTCGCGCGATTTTGTTACGGTTGTCACGCGATTTAATTTTATGTAATATTTAGAATACATAGATACAGTCTATTCCTGTTATCTTATTGTAAATTTATAAGTAATAAAGAAAACTGAATTCGGCTCAAAAGGACTAACGCGCGTATTACTCATTGGGAATGGAACATACCCACATTTATTTATTTATTTCATTATTCTCTTATAACCTACAAAATTCTTAGCTACAATACTTTACTTAGGGCACTAGAGAATAGTTAATGACATTTTCTATTCTGCTACTAATAGCTATAAATAGTGTTAAATGCCATTTTATACAAAAATATGACATGCATATATTTATATTTATAAATATTGTGGGGTGACAATATTTAATATGTTATAATTTAAGTACAAACTGAATGCAAAGTACGTAAAATAAAAAGTACCAGAAGGTACGTACCATAGGTTCCTATGTGATTCCATCACATGCGCTATTATAAAAGGTAAGTAAGCAAAAATTCAATCTCATTATGGTCAAAATCTAGAAGCCACGATTTAACTTTCTTTACGAATTTATCTTGATTTTCTATAAGCCTTATATTAATAGGAAGGCAGTTGAAAAGTTTACAAGATACAACTGGGCAGGAGTTTCTGTAGTGAGTCGTCCGAAAGGCTGGACTTTGCAAGTAAGCACCTCTCATAAAAAATATCTTACAGACTCTAAAATAGAATAGATGTCTTAATGGCAGCATTTTTAAAGCCCTGAACAAAACCATAGAATGGGCCAGCCGGTGAGCATTACTTATCCTTCTTAACACACTTTTGCAAAACGACGAGTGGTTTTAGATTGGTGATGTAAGCACTCCCCCAGCAGCTAATTCCATATTGCAGTTTCGAATGAAATATCCCATGATTGGCAGTTTTAAAAGTTTTTTTTTTAGAGCAACATTTACTGAGACGATAAATGCATCGTAGGGAGGAGCCCAAGTACTGTTTTAATACTGAAATGTGTTCTGTCCAACTCATGTTGTGGTCGACAGTAGTACCGAGGTACTTAAAGTTCGCAACTACTTCAATTTGAAAGCAGTTGGAGCTGCAGGTAGCATTTTCTTTAAATTATTCTTCTTCGGTGCAAGCACAGTTAATTAAGTTGAAACGCGGACAATCAAAGGAATGAACATTGATATTAACATCTGGAGGCACGAATGAATTCAGTTTGAAACACATTAATTTGGTCTTATCACTCACAACCATATTCTCATCATATGAATATCGTGATTGACTTCAGCTATCAGATTCAGAGGGCTCGTTGAGCCATATGCGATGCCAAGGTCATCCGCAAAGGCCGTAACTTTACCTGTGAAAGGCAGGGAAAACAAGGAGTTGATAAAAATTAAAAATAAGATGGGACCCAATACAGACCCTTGCGGAACTCCTAAACTAAGCTCGCGAGATGTGCTAAAAACATATTTTATTTTTACTCTTTGCTTGCGACCCTTTAAGTATGACGCAAACCAATCAAAGATAAAGCCTGCACCATACAATTTGTCTAAGAGAATGCCATGATCAACCATGTCAAACGCTTTCTTAATATCAACAAAGAGGCCAGCACAATATTTATTTTCATCCAGTGCTTTGTTGATCTTCTTCTTCTTTTCTTTTTCCGGCGCTGTTATGGTCAGAAGTGTAGGACCATAACCTTCCCACTTAACTGCATTCCTACTGGTCCGCCGGTTTGACCTCAGAAAATAGCGGCAGGCTTCCCGGTTTGGGATTACTTCATCGCTGAGGCCAATCAAATGTTGGTGTTTTTGCATTTGTTTGCACCAATTGTTTTTCGGCCTGCCTTTTTTGCGTGTTGAAATTGGAACGTTGATTGATATCGCCTTTTAGACGGGGTTCAAAGGTTCTCTCCTTTGAACATGGCAATACCAACTGAGTCGGTCGCGCTCTATATTTCTTGTGATGGTTTTTTTTTACGTAGAGGCTTCCTCGGATCTTTGAACTTCTAATTCTGTCGCGCTCAGTATCTCAGCTGCCGCTCTCATACTTTTTGTGCATTGTCCAGCATTGTGAGCGCCGGACGTACAACTGAAGTGTAGAGCCTTCCTTTCAGCTTAGGGTGCATTTTTCCATCACAGAAGATGGCGGAGTTTTCCCGCCACTTCATCCACCCTACGCTTACGCGATGGTTGATGTCGTCATCACAAGTTGCTTCTTTATTAATCATAGATCCCAGATATTTAAACTTTTCACACTTGGGAAGCACTCTTCCATTCAAGTAAATGTCTGGAATAGGCTCATGAGGGTCAGAGAACGGGCAGCACAGATACTCTGTCTTCTTTGAACTAATACGATACCCGTGTCCCTCAAAAATGTCCACCCACACATCAAGTGCTCGTTGTAGGGACGCCTGATCATCACTTATAATGGCTCCATCGTCAGCAAAGAATAGCTGGTGCACATTGGTGTCCGTCACTTTTCCTTCAAGCAAGCAATCAAAGACTGCTATAAAGAGCAGTGGGCTGAGGACGCTCCCTTGGTGTACACTGACTTTGATTGCGAACTCTTCGGTGGCTCCTGCGGTGCATCTTACTCTTGTCGTTGCTCTCTTGTACATGTCTATGATCACGTAGGTTTCTGGAACTCCTTTTTGTCTTAGCGCTACCCATAAAAGATCTCTTGGTTGGCGGTCAAAGGCCTTCTCGAAATCAACCAACACCATATGCAAGTCCTTTGAAGAATCACGATGCTTTTCCATCGTGACCCTTATACTTTGGATTGCATCCCGCACTGGTCATTAGATAGTCGTATTATTTTCCGCAGTCGGCTATCTAATACCCGTTCAACGATCTTCATGGTGTGCGACATCAGCTTGACAGAACGGTAGTTATCACAATTTCGCGTATCACCCTTTCCTGAAAATAGCTTCCCTCCATTGATTAGGCATAGTGTCGCCTCTCATAAGTTTGGAGATAAGAACCATGAGCCATCTAGACCCAATGTCTCCCATCTATTTCCAGAACTCAGAGGGTATCCCGTCCGGCCCAACAGCTTTTCTTTTCTTGGAGTTTTTAACCGCGTACCGAACTTCTTCGACTGTGATGTCGGATATTTCGGCATAATTCGGGGCGGCTCTTGGAAAGTACACTCGGGGAAACTGTTCGTTCAGAAGTTCCTCGCAATACTGTCGCCATCTGTGGAAATTTTTTTCGTCTTCCACAAGGAGTTGGCCTTCAGCATTGTTAATAAACTTTGGGAAACGAATCTCCTGAGCATTTCTTCTTCTCTGGGCGGCTATCTTAAAGATATTTGCTCCTTTGTTCAAATTACTTTGTCGAAGCTCCTGGGTAGTCTAGTTCCTGTCAGACGCGGAAGACGATCTCTTTTCCAACTCCTGATAGAGGCCTTCCATGCTTTTTGCGATACCTTGTTGTAGGGAATCCCACATGTCTTGTGCTCTGCACTCCTCATTACCGACCTTATCGATAATGGAAAAGAGGTAGTTTGTAATGTTGGTAATAAATGCTTCGCCTTTTCCTTTATCCAGCTTATTACACTTGATTCTCTCAGACACCTTCGTTTGCTGCTTTGACTTCTTACTCGCCTCCATAAAAAAAATTCAGTCAGGAGGAGACGGTGTTGAGGGGCGATCGCGTCTCCCAGGATCACTTTGCAATCTTTAACTCGTGGCTTCATGAAACTGGATACCAAATGAGTCTATTTGAGTTTCATTTCCGCCGCTGCTATAAGTGATCAGGTGCCGGCTTTGTTTGACGAACATGGTACTTAGCACTATAAGACCGTACGACTTGCACATGTTTAGGATATCTTCACCTGAAGAGTTCCTGGTGCTGTATCCCAGCCCTCCGTGGTAGTCTTCATAGTCTTCGCTTGTCTTCCCGACATGTCCGTTTAAATCTCCCCCAACAAACAAAAGCTCTTTCTTTTGGGATGATTCTGACAAGGTTGTGGAAATCTAGCCAGAATGCATCTTTTTCTTTTTATTCGCATCCTACTTGAGGGGCATATGCGCTTACGATGTTCCACACCTCACCATGCATCACCAATTTGAGAGCCATCAAACGGTCACTGGACTTTGAAATGGTTAAGACGTTGCCAAGTAGCTCTGCCGCAAGGATGATGGCGATTCCGTTTTTTCCTTGTTCCAATCCATAGTAAAACATCTTGTAGGCTTTTGTTTTAACGTCCAAGAAACGTGCCCGATTCCGGTGTTTTGCCATTTCGTCTCTTGTACGCACAGGATGTCTACTCGCCTTCTAACCATCATTTCTTCAAGCTCATAGCTGCGACCACTCAACTTCCAACGTTCCAACTCGCGACTCTTAACTGTGGCTTACGCCGTTGCATTACTTTGCTATCCCCCGGAAATCCTATAGCTCTGACTCGAGCATTGCTGCTCGTCCCTGGATCACGACCATTAGTAGTGCCTGGCGGGGTAGTGCTTTTCCTTTTAGCGTGCTTTTCCATAATGCTACGGTTTGACCGTTTTTTCTTCTTTCTTTTCCCCTTTTTTTGACACGGGCATGCTTCAGATTTTTTTTTTGTTTGATATTACTCTTACAACACCCTGGTGATCTCCAGTCGTGTCAACCCACTGATTTGCATGCACACTTGTGGGGCAGTTTAATTGTGGTATATGTGTCCCTAGGCTCACCTTGGTGTTTTCTAAATTGCCTAGATGTGATTTTTGTTTATCTTTGTTTTAATCGCCTTTTACGACAAGCGAGAGGTATCGCTGCAGGGATATTCTTAACCCGTCCCTGCACGGGTGCCAGTACTTTGTTGATGAACGAGCAAAAGTTCAAAAGCGCATCTTGAGTAGAACATCCTTCTCTAAACCCAAACTGTACCGGGCTAAAAAAATGTATTTCCTGTAGATGTGCACACACACGTCTTTTTACAGCTTTTTCAAAGACTTTCGAGATTGAGGAAAGCAAAGAAATTGGTCTGTAATTGTTTTTATCTTTTGGATTTCCTTTTTTAAAAAGTGGTAACACATTAGCACATTTCAGACGATCAGGAAAAACTCCACTCAAAATACTTAAATTGAATAAATGTGCTAATGTGTCAATTAAAAAGGGCGCAATTTTCTTAAGGGTTCCATTGCAAAAGCCATCGTATCCAGAAGATCTCGAGTTGTTAAGGGAGAAGATGATTTTTAGGACCTCCAGACCATTGATTTCTTCAAAAAAGAAGCTGTTTGTATTCGTAGTTGGCTCTAATATTTGATCCCTTACACATCGTTTGCAAAACCACAAGCAGTTTGGTTGGACTGCCTGTCCTACTGAGACAAGGAATTCAGTAAAATCGTTTGCTACTGCTAGGTGCTCCACAATATCGGTTCCTTTCCCACTCAGTACAATGGGGTTAGAATGATACGAAGGGATGTTACTAATTATACCGTTGACAACTCTCCATTCTTTTCTTGGGTTTCCTTGAGCATCGCGGAATTTAGAAATTGCGAACTTTCATAAATTATTTCGATGGCTTTTGATAAGAAAATAGCCCAGGTTAGTAAATAAGAACAATATTCGAGATTTGTTCAAGAAGTAAGGTGACTTTTTATTTTTTCTCGAAAACTATTTCTTTATTCATCTAAATCTATTTTGCCCCCTTCAAAGAAATCCCCCTCAAATATTATATACTTGCGCCGGCGCGTTTTCCAATCCACGAAGATGTTGATATGGCTTTTTGGTGTAATCTTGAGCTCTTCTAGCAATGTGGTCTTTATCTCCTCAATTGTGGCGAATCGCCGTGTTTTCAGTCTTGAGAAAAAAGTCCGGTGAATGCGATTTCTAAGGCATGATTAAAATTCAATAAAAATATGGAGTCATCAAGCGCGCCTTAGCATATAGCTATAGGGAATTCAGTCCACGAATTTTAACGTCTCAGTGATGTTAGGACCATCATCATCCAAACCCGCATTTTGCATTAAGCTATAAGGACCAGGTGACATAAGAATTGAAGGGAACAGACCACGCACAACCCAGTACTTTTTATAATGAACCAGATCTTACAAAAAAAATATTCGGACTAATGTTTGGAAGCCCTAAACCAAGAGAATTAATGGAGCAACCTCTTCATTCACATTGAGTAATAGTTTGGGCTGATGAGGTCCCCATTTTTTTTGAAAATGACGCGGCGGGGCTTAAATTAAAAATGTTAATAGGTTCTTTTAACGAAGTCAAAAGGCAGAGAAAAAAAAGTTATTTTATTTCTTTATTTTTTTTTGTGGTTTTTAGTAACCCCTACAATTTTTTATTTTATTTTTATTGTATTTTATTCTTTTTAAATTGCTCGCGGACCATAATTGCGTTACATTTTTCTTAAGTATTATGCAACAACGCATAGGACTTCTTGAACGAGGGTGGCCCAATAAGTACTTAGCCTCACCGCCAGATGGCGCCAGTATCGCAAGAGCTACTTATTACGGTGTAGTACATTCTAGTAGACGGCTACTGTCTTTTTGTTTTGACCACGTGTGGAAGCGAGAGTGTTCGCGGATTTTAGAAAAATGGAAAAACAGCAATATCGGTCGGTGATCCGATTCTTGTTTTTGGAAAGGAAATCGCGCAGTACGGTGACTCTTCTCCTTCGATGGCGACCATCAAAAATTGGTTTAACAAGTTTCAACGTCGGTTTTTGATGAGCCACGTCCAGGTGCCTCGAAAACGGCTACCACGGAGGATAACGTGACAAAAATCCACGATCTCGTATTGGCAGACCGCCGATTGAAGGTGCGCGAGATAGTTGAGACAGTAGGCATTTCAAAAGATCGCGTGGGTCATATCCACATGGCTGTCGGCGCGATGGGTGCCGCGTTTGCTCACTCCGGACAACAAGCGCAACCGTGAGACCACTTCAGAGCAGTATTTGACGCTGTTTAAGTGCAATCCGAAGGAGTTTCTGCGTCGTTTCGTGACAGTCGACGAAACATGGATCCACTGGTACAGACCAGAGACCAAGGAACAGTCGAAACAGTGGACTTCACCCGGCGAACGTGCTCCGACGAAGGCGAAGACTGTCCCATCGGCCGGAAAGGTGATGGCCACCGTTTTCTGGGATTCACAAGGTGTGATTCACATCGACTACCTGGAGAAGGGCCAAACGGTCACAGGGCTGTACTATGCCAAATTATTGGGCCGATTCGACGCCGAATTGAAGAAAAAACGGCCCCACTTGGCGAAGAAAAAAGTGCTCTTCCACCATGATAACGCACCGGCTCACACCTCCGCCCTCGCTACGGCCAAATTGGTCGAATCTACGAACTGCTGCCCCATCCACCGTATTCTCCAAATTTGGCCCCGCGTGACTTCTTTTTGTTTCCAAACTTGAAAAAGTCACTCGCCGGGCAGAAATTTCAGTCGAATGAAGAGGTCATCGCCGCCACGGAGGCCTACTTTGCAGATCTAGAGAAAACGTATTTTTCAGACGGGTTAAAGAAGTTGGAGCATCGCTGGGTCAAGTGTATCGAGCTATAAGGAGACTATATTGAAAAATAAATCGCCATTTCTCCAAAATTTTTGTTTTTCTTTTGTAGGCTAAGTACTTATCGGACCACCCTCGTATGTATGGTGACGCAAATCTTATCATCCAATTTTGTTTATGCATAACTTTTTTACCAACAAGAAAAAAGACTTTGAGTGATGGAAATCTTTATTTGGACCTTTACATTTTTGTAAAAGATGATATCCGTCCAGTGGCAACCGCCAGTGTTGATATACCTTTGTACCCGTTGTATCGCATTTTCCATGACTTTGCTCAAGATTTCCGGTGATAAGTGTTCGTATTTCTGTCCAATATTCTGTCCAATAAGGGATAATAACCTTAAATAAGGGCTGCGAACGCGAAGGTCCGAGGCTTGTTGGCATAAACTCGCGACTTCAATTAGCCCCAAAGAAAAAGGCTATTTTTTAACACTAGAAAGACCGAAACTTAGTATATACCTATATTGCCCAAAAGCAGTCAAAATGACTGCATTGTGAAAGAATAGCTAATGTGTAAAGAAATTTGTTTAAAATGAATTTTTAATATTGTGTATATTATTTACAGTTATATTACGAATTATTAGTACATATTAGCAATAAAAAAATTTACTTCATTTAAAAAAAAAAAAATTAAGGATTCTTATTTGCACATTTTAAGCAAATGAAAGTGGATGTATGTATACATCTTCCGCAAACATATTTTTGACATTTTTCACATATATTATTTGTTTTGTTGTTGTGGCAAAGTCGTACTTGACAAATTTTTCGTTTGTTGGAATGGGTTGCATTTGAAAATGTTGCAGTTGATCTTTGTGGGTCTTCGTGTTCTGACAATTTTTTTTGTTTTGCAGCTCTGTATTCGGTGAAAGCTGTTCTGCTAATTGAAACAAGAACTCTTTTCGTTGTATTTGTATTCCCGTCGTTTCTTTGTAAAGGACCCAAGCATTTATAGCAGCCAAATCTAAAATATTGAAAAATATTTGAAGGGGCCATCTACGAGAACTAGCTTTTACTGTATACTTTCTGGCCATTTGATCTGTCATATCAACTCCACATTTTGTGCTGTTATAAAATTGTATGGATTCCGGTAACATTTTTTTATTACTTTTATCAAGTTTCACAAATTTATGTTTAGAACTTAGAACAGCTTCTCTTTTATTTGGTTTGCTTTTATATATTGTAAGAACACAATTCTCTGATTTATATAGCAGAGTGGAAAAACGAGGCATGTTATCCTTCGTTTGTTTGGCTGCTTTGGGTAGTTCTCTTTTGTTTCCTCTAATAGTTCCAACTAGAGTTGTTTTTTTGGCCAATAATTTTGTCACGAGTGATATGCTAGTGAAAAAGTCATCGGTCGTGATATTTCTTCCACAGCTTGTATATGGCTCGACAAGTTTCAGAACAACGTGTTCACTGAGAAGCATTGACGATGGTCGTTGTTCATCTTTCCCCAAATAAGGAAAACCATTCAAAACATATTTGCTACTAACATCTGATGCAAGCCAGAATTTGATGCCGAATTTGTTGGGTTTATTAGGCATATACTGTGTAAACCTGCACCTGGCCTTGGACGGAAATAATTGCTCATCAACTGTTATATTTTGCCCTGGTTGATAGCAAACTTGACTATTTTCAATGAACTTGTCCCATATTTCCGAAACCAAGGCAAATTTATTTGTTTGTAGGCGCCTACTTCTTTCGGGTCTTTTGTCAAAACGAATAAATCGTAAGATTTGCTTGAACTTTTCTCTGGCCATAGTTTTTCTAAAAAATTCAGGACCCCACTTTGCTGACCATAAATAATTCAGTTTTAAATTTTTTGCCTCGTAGGCTCCACGGGCATATAAAATCCCAATAAATGCACGTATGATGTTCCGGTAATGATGTTGTCCAATCGTTCCTCAAAATTCGGCGGCCTTCTTCTTCTGTGCACTTTTTTATATGTTTGATAATATAGTTATGTAT
Organism: Merodon equestris; assembly: GCA_958301585.1. Taxonomy (NCBI): domain Eukaryota; kingdom Metazoa; phylum Arthropoda; class Insecta; order Diptera; family Syrphidae; genus Merodon; species Merodon equestris. The sequence goes on from OY284416.1 coordinate 115,400,014, forward strand.
TATCAACGAGAATGCACTGATAAGATTATCTGCCATAATGTTCCTTTTTGCGTAGCCTGTTGGTCCTTTCACACCCTTGAAAATGCAAGAATATGGTAACCTTCCAGGAATACCACCTTCGTCAAGTTTTGACCATACAGCACCATCGGCAGCTGTTTCGGTCTCCTGAAAGGTATTTTCAGTTTCTTCATCAGAGTCTGAACTATTTAGCACCCTACACCTTTTCCTGGGCATATTGATGACACTTTCATTTTCATCATTGGTGATCGATTCTTCATCGGTATCTTGAGTGTCAGATGTTTCACTTTGAATATAATCCGCTTCATCTTCAGATGATAGTTCAGAATTTGTTGCATCTGATTCTATATCGGAGCACTCTTCACTTATGTTCGTTAGCTTTTCCAATAATTCACTTCTATTCGACATTTCTTTCATGAATTTATAGCGCAAAAAAATAAAATAAACAATTTGTTAGAACAAGTATCACTACATAAAGATTCGAATAACAAGAACAACTTTAGCTTATTGAGCAACTGCAACTTATCAAGTACAGTTAGTGCAAAAAGTCTGCGTACATTACTTCTCATTTTAGAAAAAAAGCTGCAACGCTTACATTTATATTCAGAACCAAAATATTTTTATGTAGTAATGATGTCGAGATGTTCTTCTTATCGATTTGTAGCTGTTATTTCATCTTCTACATTCAAGAACTCGACTGGCATCAATTATAGGAAATCACAACAAAAATTCTCGCACAAAAATTCTGCGTACAAACTACATATTTTGTATGCAGACTTTTTTGCGAGAATTTCCATTACCGTTACTTTTCTCACTTCAACTTATTTTTACATATCTGTCTTTCATTCAGTCGATCACTGGGAGTGTGAGAAACAGTATATTATAATTCTTTTCTTCCCTTTGGAGAGTTTTCTGGGAACTGCAAATATGAGCAAGGAATTATCAGTAGATATTCGAAAATTGGTAGTTAAACTGCGTTCGGAGGGTAAAACGCTAAGAGAAATTGGTGAAATAATTGGTAAACCACATTCTTCTGTACAAAGAGTTTTAGAAAACTACGCACAAACTGGGAATTTTACTTCTAAGTACAGATCTGGGCGGCCAACACTACTTACAGTCAGAGAAAAACGGTCAGTTTTGGCTGAAGTAAGAACAAATCCCCGAACAAGTGCTCCAAAAATAGTAAAGCTGATTCACGAAAAGTTCAACAAAGCAGTTAGCAGATCTACCTTTAGAAACGTCCTTAGAGAAGAAGGTTATCGTGGACGCTCCGGAAGAAAAAAGCCCTATATTTCGAAAATCAACAGAAGGAAGCGTATTGCTTTTGCCAAGGAGCATATTGACAAGTCGGAAAGCTTTTGGAATACCGTGTTACTTTCAGACGAAAGCAAATTTTGCATATTTGGGCTGAATGGGCGCGGTATTGTGTGGCGAAAGCCAGCAACTGAGTGGAACAAAGAAAACCTTTTACCAACAGTGAAACACGGTGGTGGTGGGATCATGGTTTGGGGGTGTATGGCAGCAAATGGGGTTGGGAATTTGGAGTTTATTGAAAGTACAATGGATAAATTCCAGCATTTGAGTATTATTAAAAAAAAACCTCCGTGAAAGCGCCAGCAAACTCGGCTTGGGAGATCATTTTATCTTTCAACAAGATAATGATCCCAAACATACTGCTCACATTGTCAAGCTCTGGCTTCTGTATAATGTTCCAAAACAATTGCATACACCCCCGCAATCACCAGACCTCAACCCCATCGAACATTTGTGGGAGTTGCTGGACCGACGTATCCGTCAACATAGCATATCGTCCAAAAATATGCTCAAGGAAAAGCTGCTTGAGGAATGGCATAAAATTACTCCAGAAGATACGAAACGCTTGGTTGATTCAATGGGAAGACGAATGAGAGAAGTCATATTCAGACGAGGATACCCAACAAAATATTGACATTTCTTGTTTTTGTATTGTTTTGTTCTATTGTTATATGGTGTACGCAGACTTTTTGTGCGTTGTTTATGTGCCCTGTTATATAAATCCATTTTTTTTATGAATATTGTATCAGTTATGTTTGTTTTTTGTTTATGAATTAGTTAATGAAAGTAATTTAAGTGAAATCAATAAAAAAATATTTACATTATATGTTCGAATCGTTCGTTTTTTCATATTAAAGAAAGTCAAATAGTTTGTACGCAGACTTTTTGCACTAACTGTATACCGCCAAATCGGCAATTTATCATATGGCGTCAATCGAAAAAAAATGAAAACTGTTATTTCAATAGAAAACCGAACATTTACTCAATTCGATCATAGGAGTCATTTGACTATTTAAATTTTCCCAAGCAGTCAAAATGACTGCTTTTGGGCAATATAGGTATAATACACATACAGTAAGTCAAAGTGAAACTCGTACATAGGTGCATAATTTCATATTTTAGGTAAGAACAAAAGAAAAATTAACTTTATTCATTTTTTTTTTTTTTGTAAAACATAATTACAACTATTTATCTCAAAATATATAAAATAGATTTAAGGATTAAAATAAAACATAATATCAAAAATAAAAGTTTTTCTTTAAATCCCTACAAACACACCTCAAAGTTAAACTCGTACATAATAGAAAAAGGCAATTGTTTTTGAAAATATGTACACTAAATTGACAAAAAATCAAATTCTTAGTACTTCGTGGGCAATCCTTTGTTTGATTTTACAGCTGTCAACCTATTTGGCATCGATCTTACAAGTTTTTCGCAATAGGATGGTGGTATGTTATTCCATTCATGCAAAAGAGCTTTTTTAAGATCATTCCGTTTTGAAATGTTATGCTCTCTTATTTTCACTTCCAGATAACTCCAGAGGTTCTCAATGACGTTAAGATCTGGTGATTGTGGGAGTGTTTCAACAACTTTTGGGCATTTATACAGCAACCATAGTCGTACTTTCATGGCCTTACATATGTTTAGGGTCGTTGTCCTGATAAAACTGAAAGCAGTTTTTTAGCCCTAGTTTGTCTGCACTAGCTCGTAAATTTGTCTTTAAGATATCTAAGTACTTATCCTGGTCCATGATTCCCTCAATGAAATGTAGATTCCCCGTTCCGGCTGCCGACATACAGCCCCACACCATGACCGACTCTCCACCGTGTTTCACAGTTGCTCGTAGATTCTTCTTCTTCAGCTCTTCATTAGGTTTCCTCCAAACAGTAATTTTACCATCCGACCCAAAGAGGTTAAACTTACTTTCATCACAAAATATAACTGTTTTCCAGTACTCAAAATGCTTTTGTTTATTTGCATTTGCAAAATGCATCCTCTTTTTTTTATTTTGCTTGCTTACCAATGGTTTTCTTCTTGCTGTTCGGCCATGATATTATTTTTTATAAAATAATCCGTATGGTTTCTGGAGAAGCTTTTTTCTGAAGGTACTTTTCTGCATCTTGTGCAAGTTTAGGAGCACTAATCTTTGGATTTTCTTTAACCTTGCGCAAAATCCATCGCTCATCGGCTGCGTTAAAAAAATTTCGAGAGCTTTGTCTTGGCTTATTTTCTAAGATATTTTCTTCTCTATAACGTTTTATGACATATTGTACAGTGGAATGACTGCGATCAACGATATTCGCAATTTCTCGTAAGGTTTTTCCTTGTTTGTAATGTAAAATTATTAATTTTCTCACATCCAAAGATGTTTGTCCGCGTTGTCTACCCATTCTAATAAATACTTAACGTTTCAAAGGAAATAAGATGACTATCGATACGTACAAAAAGCACAGATACAGGGCGACAGCTATGATGTCATAAAATGAGAAGCGAGGGAAAGTACCGTTATGAATTTCAGGAAACAATATGACACAATTCTATTGTACGAGTTTAACTTTGAGGTGTGTTTGTATGGATTTAAAGAAAAACTTTTATTTTTGATATTATGTTTTATTTTAATCCTTAAATCTTTTTTATATACTTTGAGATAAATAGTTGTAGTTATGTTTCACAAAAAAAAAAATGAATAAAGTTAATTTTTCTTTTGTTCTTACCTAAAATATGAAATTATGCACCTATGTACGAGTTTCACTTTGACATACTGTATTATATATATAACGGAAATGAAGGAGGGGGAGTTAATTCCAATTATTAATACACGCATTTTTATGTTATACAAAAAGTCACAAAATTCTAAGAAATTGTGTTATCTTATACTTTATTATTTTTCTAATTGAAATTAAAAAGCAGTCAAAATGACTTCCTTGGACAATCTAGTGTTAATCGGGCGCTCTTGCTGGCCATGTCGAATCGCCAAGACGGAAGATTACGCGACCAGGACGTTTCCTTCACAATATCCATTGTGGCTCGTGCCGTATGTGAGATTACACCGTATTGTTGAAACCAAATGTTCACCACACCGCGCTCATAGAATACCGGCAGTCAAAAGTCGTTTTTCATGGCCCTGTAGCGTTCGCCAGTAACAGTGATCGTATTGTCGATGGCGTCCTCAAAAAAATACGGCCGAATCACTCCTCCCACGTGAACGCCGCACCACATTTTGAGTGGATGCAATGGCTCTTCGTGTATCACACGCGGATGCCTTAGAAATGAAGATTTTGCTTATTAACGTAACCGCTTAAGTGTAAATGCACCTCGTTGCTCATGATGATTTACGACACAAAAATGGTCCTCTTCGTTGTTGATTTAGGATGGCTTGACAGTAATTCACACGCGACTGACGGTTAGCAGGCATTAACTGATGCACTGTTTATACTTTGTACCGAAACATGTGTAGGTATGTTTTTCACTAAAATTGGCTGTGGGGTCCCATCGTCTGGTTGATGTTTCTTCGTTCTCAGCGACATCGGTAGCCAGAGCCGCGATAATCTCGGCCGAACGACCAGTACGATGGTGGGCACATCCTGCATGGTCTCCTATGGTTCCAGTCTGTTCAAGTCGAGTAGCTAAGCGGAATGTTTGCCCAGTTGAGATTCACGACATTCCACTGACCGATTATTGGTAAAAAAAATCTCTTGTGAAGTATAGCGCTCCATTGCTTATCTGAGGTACGACGCCATTTGCAAAAATTATAACATCTTCTGATAGGGAGATTAATCTTGCGCCACTTAAAAGAGCTAATGGCCTTAAATCGCCTGAACAGATCTTCATAAAATGTAGCTAAGAATCATCTCGATCACGTTACCTTTGAAACAAAAAAAAATTATCAAAATCGGTCCATTCGTTCAGGAGCTACGATGCCACAGACTGACACACTGACACGTCAAACTTAAAACATCCCTCTTTTTGCGTCGGGGGTTAAAAACTTGATTTTATTTATTACCTTTGACAAAAAAAAAATTATTAGTTGGATTGATTTGCTAAATTTCACTGTTATTAACACAACGTGCACCAGAACTAATTTCTCGTTTCGCGCACAAAAACAGTTGGCTAGTGACAAAATAAAAGTATAGCTTAAAGCTTCGGAGGGCTTTAAAGGTTTTGCATACATATAGGTGTGTTTATTATTATCACTACGATCTTGAATAGAATTGCATTTATATAGACGAATAAATAAAGTTCTAGTAAAGGCTTACAAGGGCCTCATAGGGGTAACATCTGCCCGACGGATGTTGGTTTCACAAAAAGCGAGAAAAGCCACCACAGACGAACACCTTGCGGCTCTGTTAGCAAGTCCTATTTGCACCTCCTCGCGGTGCCATCTGGAGATTTCCTCTGGGCGTTACTAACGGGGAAGGGCGAATAGCGAGTTTCTTGCGCCAGAAAACAGGATCAGTCGGTTGGACTACGGCCTAGTGAACCGTACTCTTAAAAATACCAAATCACTCCGAAACAACCACAAGCCTCGGATAAGGATGGATACACTGTTGACGACCCCGGCAAACGTAAAAAAAAAAATGAACAATGAACTTCGGCTCTGCACGTGGAATGGGAGGTCCCTTAACAGACCACAGACATTACTGCAATTCAGGACGTGCGACCTCTACTACGGCGATTGCTATAGAGGCGGAAGACAGCGCTTATTCGGATGTGGATTTGATGTTCGAGGCAGACTTAGGCAAAAAGTCTTGAGCTTTAAATTCATAAGCGAGCGGGTCATAACAATCCGCATTAAGGCTAAATTCGGCAACATTAGTCTGATTTGCGCCCACCATCCGACAGAGGACTTCTAATCCTGGCGGTCCCCTGATCAATCAACCGTCAACCAGATTGATCACATTGCGATTGACGTCAGGCACCCCTCCAGTATTCTCCATAACCGATACTTCCGAGGAGCCAACATCGACTCGGATCATCGGAACACGGAACACGGATATCAAAAAAACAACGAGAAAGAACACCACGGTTTGATGTCAAAGGTACAATGGCAAACGACCGCTAGGATCTTTGCCGATCGAGTCTCCCAAAAACTCTCTGAAAGTTCGACCCCGCCTGCACTGACAATAGAAGAAGACTGGAAACGTTGTTTTTCCACACCACCCAGGAAAAAGCCGTGGTTTGACGACGAGTGCAGACAGGCCCATGCAGCCAAACAAGACGTCTACAAGGCAATGCTGTTTCGAAAAACGGAAAAGGAGGGAACAGAACCGGCTTCTTAGAAAGAAAAAGAAAGAGCATGAGAAGCGCGTGGTCGGTGGGATGGAAAGATGCTACAGCAGGAATGAAGTCCGAAAGTTTTACCTGAAAGTAAAACATTTATCCAGTGGATATAAATTTCGGACTGAAGCCTGTCGGGACGAAAATGGACAACTAGTAGTAGAATCGCAGTCGAAGCTGAGAATTTGGAAGAATCATTTCTGCAGACTCTTAAACGGCGACGAGGATCCAAATACCGCTGTCAGGCAGAATACCCCACTCAATCTGAACGACGATAGCCAAGAACTCCGTCCCCCCGACTCTGGCGAAGTCAAGATAGCAATATCGAGACTTAAGTCGAACAAAGCTGCTGGAGCGGATGGAGTGTCGCGGAACTGTTTAAAGCAGGTGATCTGGTAGGACGCATGCACCAGCTCATCTGTAAGATGTGGTCGGAAGAAAGCATGCCCCGAAGAGTTTGCCCCGATCCATAAGAAAGGAGACCCCTTTGACTGCATCAACTATAGAGGGTTAAGTCTCCTTAACAACGCCTACAAAATGTTCTCCGCCGTTTTGTGTGAACGCCTGAAACCGTTCGTCAACAACCTGATAGGTCCATATCAGTGTGGTTTCAGGCCAGGGAAGTCCACAGTAGACCAAATCTTAACACTGCGGCAGATTCTTGGACACAAGAGATGCAGATCGACACTCAACATATATTCGTTCACTTCAAGGCTGCATATGACAGAGACGAGCTATACAAAGCCATGTCTAGTTTTGGCATTCCTACCTAGCTCGTCAAATTGTGCAGGATGGCGATGGAAAACTCTCGCTGCTCCATCAAGGTCGGCAACGAACTTACCGAGACCTTCAATGTCAAAAAAGGGTTTAGGCAAGGCGACGCGCTGTCATGTGACTTTTTAACTTAATACTCGAGAAGATCGCGCGGAACTCACAAGTCAACATCAGAGGCACGATCTTCTAATAGTCCGTTCAACTGCTGGCTTACGCGGATGATATAGACGTGATCGGTCGAACACAGCGAGCCGTCTTTGAGGCGTTTGCTGGCATTGAATCGGAAGCGGCTAAAATGGGTCTAAAGGTAAACGAGGGCAAAACGAAGTACATGTTGTCATCGAGAAAGGACGCACAACATCGAATCTCGGACAGAGCGTTATAATGGACAGCATGAACTTCGAGGTAGTCAAGGACTTCGTCTACCTCGGCTCCGCAGTAAATAGGGACACCAACATCGGTACCGATATCAAATGCAGAATCACTCTTGCCAATCGCTGTTTCCTTGCGCTCAAAAGGCGATTGAGTCATAGAGCCCTCTCTCGAAAGACCAAGTTGTCTTTATATAATACTCTAATCATCCCAGTCCTGCTCTATAGTGCAGAGCATGGACGCTGTTAAAAGCGGATGAGGAAGCTCTTGGTCTTTTCGACAGAAAAGTTCTGCGTGCTATCTTTGGTCCTGTTTGCGTTGATGGCATCTGCGTCTACGGATACAACGCCTAAGATGGCTAGGCCATGTAGAGCGTATGGACAACACAGCTCCGGGCCATTGGGACAACGCAACTCGACTCAATGGCGCACACAAATGGAAAAGGACCCCAACCAACTTGGTGTGCGAAATTAGAGAAGGCTGGCTAGAGACGCTTGTTGGTTGAGGCTCAAGCCCACACCGGGATATAACGCCACCAAAAGAAGAAGAAGAAGTATCATTTGACGATCACAAATCCTCTGCCGCCACCAATATTTTTTTTTTATAATTCGTGCAGGCTCAAGAGTGTACGCTCTTATGGTGTTTGTCACACAACCTCGACGGGATGCAGATGGTTTGTGTCGAAGATGTTCATTCGCTACTCCCCGGGGGTGGTTCTCCTAGATATGATTTGAGAGGTTGCTTGTAGTTCACAGTAACTCTTTCGTTTCCATGTCATTAAGGTGTTATATTGGAAATGAACACACAGAGTATCATTCACAACTGATGTTGTTGCACAGTTTTTCCGTATAGGAATTGTTCTTGACTATGGATGGACTTGAACTACAGACCTTCGGCTCAACAGTCGGCGATGATTACCATTGCCCCACGACCACCCCCAATATAAAAATGATAAGCTACCAATGCCAGTAGCTCGTCCACGATTTAAATATACTGCCATCACATATCTGACCTAGGCACTTGACAGGTTGACACTGCTAATGCCTAAGGTCTCTATCAAAAAAAATGATCGATAAATTCACAAAAAAAAAATCAAGAATTGTGAAACTAATTTTTATAATTATTTTCGTTAATTATATGCTACTGTCCTTCACTCTCTTGATATTCTCCTGTACCATGTCCTTCGCGCTTTGAATCACAATTATGGTAATTTTGCCATCCGGCGATACCAGCGTCTCGTCGTACGTTGTCCGTACCCTCAAACCCAATAGCTCGTCCTCCGGATCGATTTGTTGCAACATGTAACGAACCTTTTGAAGTAGCATGTCATAATATCCACAATGTTCTACAGCATCCTTCTGCGCCATTGTTGTCCTAACCGGATTGGCAAACTGATTAACCATAATTACATTTTTCACGCCCGGCTTCTCCCGCAGCAAGTTAAATGCAATATCCACGTATGTGTTTGTCCTTTTGTCAACCTTGTCACCAAATAAAATGAAAAAAAGTGAGTAGAGAAAGGAAGAAGTTTTGTACCTTTAGCAGCTTGTCCATTGCGCTAGCCATGGCTTAGATTCCTTTTATGTATAACCCTTGCGATGGACAAATATCACACAGTCAATGAACTGAACCGACAGGATTTAATATGTCTGAAAAGTCCTTGCGTACTAATTGAAATTGATCAAAATGACTACTGGAGGGCAGAGTGTCTCCTCTTTTTTGCTTTGTACTTCTCTACGCAGCAAGTAGGTTGGAGCGTGATGTTATTACTTCCTGCCAACAGGTTTTAAAGTTTCCAACTGAATACCGGGCAGCGAGGGAGACCTGCCCGTATATGAAGCTCTTTAAGTAGTTCTCCTGTTCATTTGTTAACTGGGTCACTAGGAATATAACAAATGGCGTGCTCGTTGCTGTTGATGGAGTTATCCTTGTTTTGCTGCCGTTGCTTTGAGAGTAGTGGTTGTTGATATGCACGGGAGTATGTACGTGTTGGTAGTGGGATAGCAGTGCATGTGCGTGGAAAGTTAAATGAAAATCAATTTTTGTTTACATGACAACGGTAACGAAAAAGGATGATGAAGAGATTGAATGCTTGAAAACCATAAACCAGGGGCTAAAACACATGGCTACCTCAAAAGGACTTTTAAGGAACTAAGGAGAATATGACCACACATCACTTAGTCCAATCCCACTGTAGCCTACATTTAGAAAGCCTAGCTTTTCCTGAATTCTAATCAGACTTATTGTTTTATTTCACTTCCCCGCTATCTATAGCTCCAAACAGGCTCAGAGATATCCAAGGAATCATGGTAAATACAGCTTAAATCCAATTCACCATCATCTGACCATCTTTGGTGCCCATAGAACATCACCGACATTGTAGTGCAAAATGAGGCAACAACCGAGAGGATATTTGAAAAGGTATCGCAATACCTGATCATCGACAATTCGCATGCTATGCCCATTAAGACTAGCTATGACAACACGACAACTCAGGGAATTATCAAGAATGTTGCCGGAACAGTCGTTTCTATTGCGAGAAGTTGCGTACGTGATGTTGACCCCACAGATGATTTGAAATTTCTGAGAATAAAGACAAAGAAATTCGAGTACTTAATAGCGCCAGAAGTTGAATTTACGCTTGTTGTGCAACAGTAACGTGTTCAAAAAGAAACAGGAATAGGAATTTGGGAAATATTCGAAAGTGTCATTTGGAAGTTTTTTAATAAATTTTAGGTTTCAATCCTGTGATCATCTGCCATCTGAAAAGCTGAGTTCTGTATTGGGAATTGGCTTTTTAAATAATGTTAACGTGTTTCTCATTTCTCTATAGTTTCATGCTGCCGGATGTAACTTACTCCTCAGCCGGCTGGACACAACCAACATGCCTAGCTAGCCAAATCGATCTGTAGTCAGTCTTTGCCTTCGTCACATGTACAATAAGAGCCATCTTTCTCATAGTTCGCATACTAGGGCTTGCTGCTGCGGTTGTTGTTTCTCTCTTCATAGACTACCCAAGCCCATTGACCGAAAAGTCTTTAAAAATGGATCTCTCATATCCAACATTTTTAGCTGTTGAAAAACTCTCGAAACTCCATCCTGCGTTGAATTCCTAGAAGTTATCGACCATAGGCTTCTCATATTCTAATTGGAGTGGCTACTGTGACTGCGCTACTTAGAACTCCCGTACAGGACTTCTTCTGTTATGTAAGAGCTTTCCTACCAACTGCCAGAAATTTTTATTTTTGGTGACTTTGAAAACCTAGTATGCTAGTGATGTCGTGGGTGTCCGAGAATTGAGTTTTTGGTAGGCAGGAAGTTGATCGCAAAGCACTTGCTGTTTCAAGCGGCATTTAGGCCCTTTTGGCTTTTGCTCGCATGCGCATATCTTGGGTGCTTCGAGGTCGGCTGAGGGCCAACTCAATGCTTGATTTTATTTTGACCCTGACAGCTGTTTCCCGCTCGAAATCTTGACAGAAAGTCAATTTTTTTTAATTCGTTTTTAATACTCATTTCTTACAACTATCTTACGCGCTAGACAAAAATGATTAAACTAGCTTAACTTACTTATAAATACCTTACTGGCCCTATACGGACACATTAGCGGTACCGCCAATCTATCTTGGATCAACCCACATTGGTCTAAGTAGAGGAGTGCCTCTGGTGGGACAAAGCCCTTAAGGCGCGCCCCTCTTGTGGCGCAGGTAGTTGGGGTAGTAAGCCCAGGAAATCAAGTTATTGACCGAAGACATTGCTCTTGCAACGTGGCTTCGAATCATTTTTATCAGAAAGTTATCCACCCGTACAATCCTGGCCCTATTGTATAGGACCTCGTTCGGGTAAAATTTCGTGTACTCACATTCGGATAGAACATCCCGAGACAAGTCCTGAGACATTATCTCTCAAACACCCGAATCCTTTCCATTAAGCTGGCTCTCACATTGATCCAGACGGGACATCCATAGGCAACCATGGGCCTGATTAAGGCCATGTAGCAGATTACCTTCACCCTGGAATCAAGTTGGCTGCAATGAAACAGCCATCTTGTCAGAGCAAAAGCGCCTCGGGCCCTTGCCAGAGCAGCATCTAGATGTTTGTCAAAATATAGATACTGGTCTAGCCAGATCCCAAGGTATCTGACAACACTTTGTCTCGCCAGTGGGCGCCCGTCCTGTCCAAGAATTGAGAACCCGCGCCAATTTTTCCTAGTGTCTCGAGAGGCACTAGACAATGGCGTTCTGAACAAAATAGTTTCTGATTTCTGGCAGTTGATTTTCAACTTCCAGTCTTCACAATATTGCTGAATTTTTTCAAAGTCACGCTGCAAGAGAGTGACAATGACGTCGATCGTTGGACCTGGTCTGTACGCGATTAAATCGTCCGCATAGGCATACGCTATTGAATGGTAAAGAGAAGCTATCAAATCACTGAAGTAAATGCTGAAAAGGATCGGTGAGTTCACCGTACCCTGTTGCAGTCCGTTGTTAATATCAAATGTTTGGATAGAAGTCTCGTTGGCAATTTTCACTACAAACTTTCTACCTGTTAACATGTCAGAAATCATATATAGGGTCCGCCAAATAACTTTTTTTTTTTTTTGAAAATGCTATAAAAAAAGACTACTGAATATTTTCTCAAATTTCTTTTTTTATTTGAAAGTACAATCCTTCCGGTTAATAATGGAAAATAATTTCATTCAAATGGCTGCCTCGGCTGGCCATGCAGTAGCCTACACGATCGGTCCAATTTTTAAGCACATTATCGATTGTGTGCAGCTGTATTTCACCAATGGCTTCACGAATATTGTCCTTTAAAGCGTCAATTGTCTCTGGCTTGTCGGCGTAACACTTATCTTTGACGGCACCCCACAAATAATAGTCCAACGGTGTCAAATCGCAGCTCCGAGGTGGCCAAACGACATCAGCTCTGCGGCTGATAATGCGATCTTCAAAAACAGGGCGCAAAACATCGAGTGTAGCTTCGGCTGTGTGGCTCGTAGCGCCTTCCTGTTGAAACCAAATGTTGCCAATATCCTCCTCTTCAATTTTTGTGAACAAAAATTCGTTCAACATGGCCCGATAACGATCGCCATTGACTGTAACGGCCACTCCTTGCTCATTTTCGAAGAAAAATGGCCCAATTATGCCTCTGGACCAAAATCCGCACCAAATAGTGGCTCGTTTTGGGTGCACCGGCTTTTCAATGTATGCGTGCGGGTTTTCTGTGCCGCAAATGCGATAATTTTGTTGTTTACATACCCGCCAAGATCAAAATGAGCTTCATCTGAAAAGATGATTTTTTTGGCAAAATCGGCATCTTCTGTAAGTCGATCGCAGGCCCACTTAGCGAAGCGTTGTTCAAGCGTATACACAACCATATTCGTTCAGCGGAAGGATAAAACTAATTATCTGTCAAATCAGACATGAGCTAAGTGTTACCATTCACGAAATAAGCACTACTTGAAAAAAAAAACGTTAGATGGCGGACCCTATATATAGCAGTGGTTTACTTATGTCCAGCCGACTGAGCTTGTAATAAAGACCTTCTAGCCATACGGTGTCGAAGGCATTTTCCAACTCAATCAGACAGGCACCCGTGCATTGGTTCTTGCATTTGTACCACTGAATATCCGACACGAGTTTCGACGCGGCATAAATAGTGTCATGCCCCGCTCTGAAACTGAATTGATAATCCGGGATGATTTTATTGTCCTCAACCCAATTAGACAGGACCCTATGGACCACCTTCTCGAAGACCTTGCAGGTACTCGGAAGGAGACTTATCGACCGGAGATTTTCCGAGTTAGAGGTGTCCTTACCCCTCTTGGGGATTGGTTGCACCACCGCTGTCTTTCAGTGCACTGGATAATATGCATTATTCAGTGCATTATTGAACAGGATGGCGTACATCTCTACAGCCACTGTTGGGAGGTGCCTGAATACAACATTAGCTATTCCTTCGGTTCCTGCGGATTTTTTTCTCTTCAGTAACTCGAAGATCATCTGGATGTTAGCCCCTTCACTGGCGACGGCATTCATTGTTTGTCATAAGATCATCATTGAACCTGGTAAAACCAAGATTCTCTGATCGCCAGTGATCGATATCATTTTGAAGGTAGAAATGATGATGAAGGACTCTGTTTTTCAGGTCGCGGTTTGGGCGAATGCTGTCATTCACCGTATACACTTCCTGGAATACAGCTCCCACTGTCGCCACCTTCTCCTGGGGATCCTCGATCACGAAGAAATCCTCATCCAAGACGGCGCTCTCTGGATCGATGCTGACTGTAATGGTCACTGTCATATACGAAGTCCGTAGACCAGTCGTAGACCATAGTAGATCATTCGTTCGTGTCAGCCAGTCTCAGTCGAGAGTCTATCAGCATGAGATCCAGATAGGATACGAGGGACCATCCGTTGCGAGTATCTTGAGTCTATACTCTATGCTTTGCAGAACCCACCAATGGCTTAGTAGGCTCCCCCTAGCGTTGGGAATGTTGTTTTCCCAATCACTATGTTTGGCATGTAAATCGCCGACCAGAATGTAGAAGTTTTCTACCGAGTTTAAGCGCAGAGATCGAAAAAGTGTCTCGAGCTCTGCAATGACAACGTTGGGTTGAGGTGCTTCAGGTGCGTAGGCTGATATAATGTACATTCTCTTTCCATTTCGGAGAGGAATGCACACAATACAGGCCTGCTATATAATATAATTTTATGTTTCAAGCTATTTCTAATGAAGATCGCAACTCATCCGCCTCGTGTGGCGTTGGGTCGGTCTCTTCGAATCACTTTGTAAGAATTGTGCCGGATTTTGTGCTTTGGGTTTAGCTTAGTTTCGCTAACCAAAAGTCCTTTCGTCCTGCAACAAGTTGAAAAGTACAGTTCTTCGCTCAATCCTAATCAGTGAATTCACGTTCACCGACAGGATCTTTAAGGGACTCTCTACCGGCGTACTCATTACGATTGAAGAGGCGCTAGGCCCGGCAGAAGCGAGTAGATTCTGTCCACTCGGGTCGCCTGTTGGAGCTGGCCGATCTGCTCTTGGATGGCGAGCAAGATCGAACGCAAGTCCCCCACAGGCTTTTGTACCGTCTGCTCAGACCTGCGGAACGTTTCTCCTCAATCTTGTGCTTACGAACCAGATTTGATTAATGTCTTGGAACTTAGGACATCCCCGAAAGTTTGCAGGGTTTCAGTATCATACCTCCGCGGAACGAAATGAGTCTCTTTAAGCTTAAACAACGTTGGAAAATATTGAAAACTTATTTCCAAAGTGAGTGCTGTGTAGCCCAAACAGTGCGTTTAAAAAAAAAAAAAAAGTTTTGGCCAAAATGAAGCACCCACCGCGGCTGATGTACACAAGTTTGTGCAAAAAGTTCGTGAGACTGGTATACTAGTGGACAACACTCGTGTTCCCGGTTTTCATACGGTGCACACAGATATAAATGTGTCTGATGTGGCCGAGAGTGTGAGACTCAATTCACGAATATCAACTCGCCATCGATCTCAACAGCTCAACATTTTACGCACTAGCCTGAGGAGAATTCTTCACAAAGATCTCGGATTTCGCTTACAAGGTCAAACTGACTCAGCAATTGAAGGCGCGCGACCATCCGCTTCGTTATGCTAGGTACACACGAAGCAACCGTTGTAACAACGTGTTGCAGCAACGAGTTTTGTTTGTTCACTACACACGAGGCAACGGTTACTTCAAAATGGCTGTGTTGCTACAACGGTTGCCTCCTGTGTACCTAGCTTTATGTCTTCGCAGTTTGAGCCTTGGAGCAGCTTGAATTGGACAACGATTTTGGGCGAAAAATTATCAGTCAGAAACAAAAGAAAAACCCGCACGATATTGTCAAGAATACAATGCATCCACAAAAAGCGACAGTTTGGTGCGGATTGTAGAGTGGTGGCATCATTAGCTGGGAACAACATTTCGGTCAACGGTGTGCGTTGTAGAGCCATGTTAATCGACTTTTTTTTTTACTGAAATTGAAGACATGGATTTGGATGACCTCTGGTTCATGCAGGATGGCGCGCCATGCCACACAGCCCATGCCACAATCGATCTTTTGTGAACCAAATTTCCAAATCTTGTTATCAGCCGTCTTGGCGATGTCAATTGGCCGCCTCGGAGCTATGAATTGATAACTTTGGACTTTTTTTTGTCAATCCGGAAACCATTCAAGCATTTAAAGCCAACGCAATCCGTGAGCTACAGCCCGAACCGTCAACAAGGTCTTGGAAAATTGGGGTGACAGAATGCCCTACTGTGAAGCCAGCCGAGGTAGCCACTTGAACCACGTTGTATTTCGTAATTAATGGGAATGTTTGTTCTTACTAATGAGGCCATAATCCTTGGAAAAAAATTAATTTTGTTCATTTTATTGCATTTGTAAAAAGAAACTTGATTTGGCTCACCCTATATAATTTATGATTTTTTAATTGTTTGGTTTTTAGTTTTCACAAAACCCACAAGAAAATTGCGAAAGTGTATTATATTTTTACCAAGGTTAATAAATCGTCATTTGCCGTTTACTTTTAAATGATTATTTGTTTAAATATACATATAGCATGGCTAAGTTTTAAGTAGTCCGTTCGGAAAATAAAATTTGAGTCTTTTTTGAGCATATATTCTGGTACCTCGCTAATGACACATGTAATTTTGTCTTCCAAGCCCACATTTTATCGGATTTCATGTATTCGACGTCAAATCGCACGATCTAGCTGGCCAATTCACCAGTCCAAAACGAGGGATAAATTGCTCACCGAACTCATTTCTCAATTGGTCCACCAATTCGGCCCCGTAGCAGATCGTTCGGCTTCAGTACTTGCACGAGCTGAAATTTGTAAGGTTTTAGACCAAGATCCTTGCGTAAAATCTTCCTCATATTCGAGTAACACATTCCTACATCACAGTCTTCACTAACGCTAGTGGATATAGTATATCACCCTCTAGAATCCTGCCGTCTACGTTCAAAAGGCATTTGGAAGGTGAATTGATACCCAAATAAGCTTGTCGTCTGTCTCACTTTTATATCTTATGGATGGTAAGTATGGGGAATATGCCTCATGTACCATTGTCGGCTTCTTATCGACCCTTTTTACTTCCTATGCCTGTGTAACTCTTTAATGTGTAACTCAAGTCGCTGGACGTATTTATACCTTTTTTTAGAAAGTGGCCATACGTCGTCTATTATATATTTCATAAAAGTATATTAATCCTTTCCCTTTCCGATTGTTGCTTCTCTTAGGCCCGCCTAGAAATTGCCTATTGTCGCCAGTGATGCTCTGGTGTTATTTTCCGCCTGTCTGAGATCGTCGCTTCTACATATACTACAAATAACTATTTACCACGGGATTTGGTTAATGCTTGAAAGCCGCATTATCGCAACCATACTGTGATTCCTTCACCTCCTGTTTCGTCAATTACCTGCCAACCTATTCTACATGCTAATATCTCAGGCTACAAAGTCATTGAAGATGCCAATGATCTTATGGTCTTAGAGGACATAAATGTAGACAAATCTGGATTGAAAATATATTAAACAGCAGAATTATCAATGCAGACGTTTGACATAGCTCTATAAGGAAAGTGACAATTAGAGGCACACCACAGGGGGGAGTTCTCTCTCCCCTACTGTGACTTCTTACAGTTAACAATATCCTTAATATCTTCATTGAGAAAGGCACAAAGGACCTAGTTATCTTGATTAAAGGTACATTTCTACCAACTGTCAGCGAATTAATGGAATCTGCCTTGAAGGAACTCTCCTCGTGGGCATGACAGAACGGTCTGAGAATAAACCGCCAAAAAACTGAGCTGGTTCACCAGGAAAAGGAAAATCCTGATATTTGCTCTCCCAAAGTTAGAGGGTATTCCACTCATACTCAAAACGGGAGCCAAGTATTTAGGCATCATTCTTGACTCCAAACTTTTCTGGAAAAGGAACTTGGGGGAACTTGCTTTTTATGCCTGCAAAAAGACCTTTGGCAAAAGATGGGGCTTGCAACCGTACATCATTCATTGGATGTACACAGCAATCATCAGATCCATTATAACTTATTGGGCCCTAATCTGGTGGACTGCTAGCAGCACGAATAGCTATATGAGCATGCTCAACAAAGTACAAAGGTCAGCCGCTGTTTGTATAAAGGGAGCTTTGAGAAGCACGCCGCAACCAAAGTTGGACATGATACTTCATCTCCTTCCAAGCCAACTATGGACATGCAGGCCATACTCAGAATAATAGGTGACCTGGGAAAGAAACATGGTTCTAGTAGCCTCGCAGCTACGACCGACTCTATATTTCCCCCCAAAATGACTTCTCTCTCAGAATACCTATCCTTTTCCCCGACAGAGAAGAGTGGCTATCAAACGCCGTACTCAACGACCACGAGATCACTCTCTTCACCGAAGAATCGAAAATGGACGCAGGCACTGGGGCCGGGTTCTACTCTGATATCCTGCACAAACAGGAATCATTTAGACTCCCTGATTTGTGCAGCGTCTTCCAAGCAAAAATGCTAGCAACAGATAAAGCAGCCAAATACTTACAAGTTAGCGATATCCCAAGATCGACCACATTGAAGTCAATAGGATCCTGTACAACGAGATCGAAGGCTGTCATGAAATGTCGCGACACACTAAAGTTCATCAGTCACCACAAGGTCAAATTCTGCTGGGTCCCGGGCCACAGCTCAATCGCAGGGTACGGCCAGCCAAGGGTCTGAAATGGAGGTTAGTGAAGCGGACACGTCACTGCATCCACCGATCAGTGCATTATACCGGATCATAAATGACACAATAATAAAAGAAGCCAACTCGTCTTGGCTTGCAAGAAACGACTGTCACACGACAAGATCATCGTGGCCAGAGCTTAGTATCGGCAAAACAAAGAAGCTCTTGGCACTGGACCGAAACTCGATCCGTATGCTCGTCGGAATGATCACAGGACACTGTCCCATCGGAGCAATGTTCCGGTAATGGAACTCGGGATCCAGCGATCTCTGCCGGAGCTGCGGCGACGAGGAAGAAACCGAGACGATCCAACATCTGCTTTACCTCTGCCCAGAATGGGCCATAGATTCTTCATAGAGACTGCGGACGTAGCAAATATCGGATCTTGTAAAATTCATAAAGAGCACGGGGTGGTTTCAGCCACCACAGGTTAAAAGAATATGTACTCCACAAATGAAGGGATTCCCAATGTGCTCCTTGTCTCCGAGTGGAAGTGATGTTCAACCATCACACACCCCTTCCTTAACCTTACCTAACCTATGGTCTTAGCCAGAGGTCTGCGACCATATGCTTACGGCTCTAAATTTTTCTTTCAGGTATGTCAGAGACGGTACAATAACCTTTCACCAGGAGAAAGAAATTGAACTCTTGCCTATAGTAAGCTTAACTGAACCTCCAATTTAAACAAAAACAAACAAAAGAGACCAGGACAGTATTGTTTGACACTACAAGTAATCTTTTGGTCACAAGTGTACATTTTTGACCGAAAAATTTACATATTGATGCCAAACAGATTAATTGTGGTCGTGGTGAAATGGTAATCCTCAACGACTGTTGAGCCGAAGGTTTGTAGTTCAAGTCCGTCAAGAACAATTTCTATACGAAAACTGTGCAACAACATCAGTTGTGAAATAGAGATGATCAAAAAGTACTGACGAAGGCATAACACTCGCAGTATATGATCACTTCAAAATTCATACCTTGTGTGTGCATTTCCAATATAACACCTTAATGACATGGAAACAAAAACATTACTGAGAACTACAACCGACGCGACAAATTCAGTCGAATCTCTCGAATCCTATCTAGGACAAACACCCCCGGAGAGTAGTGAACGAACATCTTCGACACAAACCACCTGCACCCCGTCCAGGTTGTGTGAAAAACGCCATAAGAGCGTAAACTCTTGAACCTGCACGAATCATACAAAAAAAAAACCGATTAGCCTGGCAGAGTGGTGGTCCTCTGATAAGCATCAAAGATTTTAGATGTTAAATAGGTTGGCTCAGAGATAATATCAGGCGTTAGAGCTGGAATTTGCAAAACTTTTAAGGGACTCTTCCCCAGTGTCTTCTTAGCCTAGCAGTGAGCCATCCACTTGTAGCCCCGAGCTCACATGGTGTAGACTCAAATAATTTAAGGTAATTTTCGCCAAACTCCTTGTTGGGTTTTAAGAAGCTGGTTACCACTTTATTTATGGTTTTCCAAACAGACCGATTGACAATAAAATTTCCAATCGCTTTTTGCGAAAAAGCCCCAAATCTTTAGTGGACAAAGCTCTGCAGAGTCGGGCTGCGTTAAATAGGAAGCTTATAGCAATAGATAAGAACAGATTTATATTCTTTAGGTCGAATACCGTTAGCCTTTTGAACAGCGAACTGTCTCCTTTCCTAAGTGTGCTCCTGCTGTTTGCGCAGTTAGGGGAATCCCCTCGAATGGGAGAACTTTATGAAGATTGGAATGCTATGCCCGATATCCGAGACTCTTAATATTTCTTGTAGAGCTCCGAAAGCGAACAATAACAAACCCTAAAACCTATGTATGTTACCTCAAGCTGTAATAAAAAAAATAGGTCTGATATCCTAGCGTAGGGCTAGAAGCTCTTTGCAGTCAGTAAAAGGGACTATGTTTTTGCAGCCTCAAAAGCGAGAAACTTTCATTAGACAAGAATTCCACAATTCCAACACACTTCCCACTCAATAATGATTTAAAAAAAAAAGGCAAAAATTGCTTAGCAAACGATTAAACAATTCTATTCAATTTTCTAACTTTTATTTAAGACGGTAAGACGGTTATAAAAAATATTTTTAATGAATGCATTTTGTATGGTTATTTTCTTTATCGACTTGGCATCACCTACCGTTCACTTGTTCATCTTCTTTCCGTCGAATGAAGTCATCGCATTGACGTATTTGGCATATGTCACGATTGTATTGGATTAATTGTAAGGGCGCAGTGCAAAATTTCTAATTCTTCATAATTCCGTTCAAAAATGGTAAATATGATACAAATATCAACGGCTGGTTGGGAATTTTAATTCATTTTTGGTTCTTTTCAGTCACAAGAGGTTGAAGAAACACTCAAACGTCTCCAATCACACAAGGGTGTTGTCGGGACAATTGTTGTTAACAATGAAGGTAGTCATCGATTCCTTTATTTATTTCATTCTCATTACTCTCAAATATGAATTAGAAAATCGCTTTTGCATAAATTAAATTTAAAATAGTTTCCCAAGACACGCCTCATTGATCAATCGAATCATCACCAAGGGAATATCCGTTTTGTATACCATCCATCCATTTCCACCCACAGGCATACCGGTGAAGAGCACTCTGGACAACACAACAACCGTGCAATATGCTGGACTGATGAGTCAACTGGCCGACAAAGCTCGCAGTGTCGTTCGAGATCTGGATCCATCAAATGATTTAACATTCCTACGTGTACGTTCGAAGAAACATGAAATTATGGTCGCACCCGACAAGGATTTCATACTAATCGTCATACAAAACCCAACCGACTAGAAGGGTCACATGCAAAACAAGAGTTCAATTTTGATTTCGCATTGCACTCGTCCGAGTTTGCACTCTGCGCAATTCGAGTTTGTGTTTATTTCATTACATATTTTCCTTCTTCTCGATTCCACTCGTCTCTTTCGGATAAAGCTCGAGAGTTGATACGCGGCGGATGCGAAGATGAGTTCGTTCGAAATTTCTAATCGCTCTTTTCTATTTTTATTTATATTTTAGTACTTATTTACCGAATGAGAAAAATATATAAAACGTTCGATACGCTCTTGCACATGATATAATCGTGAGTGAAAGCAGACGAACGGTGTTTGCATATGTGGCTATGTACTTTGGGTTTTGGGGAGGTTCGGTAGGGTTGGCTGGGAGAAAAAGCATTTCCTCGTTGATTCTGCTCGGATCAGCGACCCTGCTTTACTGGCAATTGCAGTATATAGTGAAGTATATAATGGCGAGCATGTGTTCGCTAAGTAGGACGTGATTCACTCGATATTTTGAGTGGGAAACGAGAAGCAGATGTTTATGGCAGGGTTGGCAATAGTGGTGGGATACCTGGTAGGTTGATGATGTTCCTTAAATCCGGGTTGATGGTAAGATGTAATAAAGCTGCAGCGGCACGGGGTTTTATGTTTTGCAGATCCCTCGCTCTTGTAAAATATGCAAACCTTGACATTTTTCCAGAATTCTGGATTTAATGGTCTTTATATTCCTCTTTTATAGTCCGTGTGCTCGTTTTAAATAAAAATATCCTGTTTATAGGGACCTCAATCGTACTTTTGCACATAGTTGCTTCTAATCTTCGTACCTGTCAGCATGCATGAACTGCTGACAATCTTCTTAAAAAGCCGGTTTACGGCCTCTGTAAAGCAATCGATAACATAATTTCCTCTTCTTCGAAGTATTAGGAGGAAATAGGAGGCCGGGCCTTGAAAGACTAGCCCTAATTGCCTTCCATTGTCCCTCACGTGTCTTTAAAAAGCGAACTTCCCACGATTTTCGGTGTCTTTTTTGTTGGAGGCTTCTACTGTCTGTTGGAGCATTCAGACACAAATACAGGTCCATTGTACTAACAGACGGACACCTTGTCTTTATTGTATTTTCCCCGTTGTCCGGAGAAAAGAGAGGAGGGGCTTCAGTGATGTAGAGCTAAGAGATCCGGCACATAACACGTCGGCCCCAAGGGTGGGCGAGCGAAGGCGGGACAGTCGTAGAGAACCTGTTCTGCTGTGTAATCCTCCTGTGACCTGTGACATAGCTTTGAGTACAGCTTGACTGTCACTGCAGACGCATATGCCTTTTCTCTTCCACCTGTGCTTCAAAGCATAGTGCATGGCCATGATTGAAGATAGACGTAATTTTCCTAACGACAAGTGCAATCGAATGTTTTCGCGCTCAAAGAAAACTCCAGCGCCGGACCCCTGCGCAGTCCTGGAGCCATCTGTGAAAATGCGAAGACGGTCCATGACGCCACGGTAATTTGACTGTGCAGTTACAGCGCAGTAGGACGGCAGGTGTCATTGCGTCAGAAGTCATATCCATGAGACAGGGGTCGTAGAATACATGGTGCGCCATCTCATAAGGGTCGATGTAAACTTCGAATAACTTCAATAATTGTCAACCGATTTTCGTACGTCATATCATTTTGGAAACGTCAATTCAGTACAATTTAAACCATGAATCGCTTCACACCGAAAGAACGCGCGGAAATATGTAGTTTCAATGTTCAATAAAAATTAACGCTCGATTGTGGTAACTCAACATGCGTATCGTGCAAAATATCGTGATCGTGTTACGCCCAAAAAAGATACAATTCGTCGTTGGGCCTCGAAGTTTTTTCAATTTGGTTCTGTGGCAAGCCCTCGTGGGCAATCTAAGACACGTCCGCGGCGTTCAAACTCATCTATTCAGTCTGTGAAGGCCAGTGTTCAGGAAAACCCAAGTTTGTCATATCGGCACCGTTCACAGCAGTTAGGCATCAGTGGGACCACTTTGCGGAGAATTTTAAAGGATGATCTTCACTTATTTCCATACAAAGTGCAGATAACTCAAAGAATTTTGCCACAAGATGAGCCACGGCCCTTGGCAGTCGCACAAAATGTCGTTGCAATGATTAATGCTGAGCCGGAGTTCTGGCAGCAAATTTTGAATGAGGCCATTTTACGCTCTCTGGCTCAGTTAATACAGTTAAACAGGCTCAGCGCTACAACCATCATTGGCGATACAGTGGATGTAGGCCCATTATGTGGTCCCAGAAAAGGGCATTATTTCACTTTTGGTTTCAACAAGACGGCGCGACATGCCAAGCTGCGAACAAAACAATGATCCTTTTGCGTAAGAAGTTCCCTGGAAGATTGGTGTCGAAAAAGGACGATATTGACTGGCCTCCGAGATCGCCGGATTTGACTCCTCCAGACTGTTTTCTTTGGGGATACTTGAAAAGCAAGGTGTATATTAACGGCCCGAAGAGACTAGAACAGCTCAAAAGAAACATTCGTGCGGAAAACGCAGAAATTTCCACCGAAATGTTCGAAAATGTCATGGAGAATGCGCGTAACCGAGCCTATTTTTGCATCGGCAATAAAGGCGATCATTCAATTGATATTGTTTTCAAAAATTAATCAAAATAAATTGTAAAGGTCTAAATTAAATAAAAGTTTTTGAATTTCCAAAATCGGTTGAGAATTGTTGAAGTTATTCGAAATTTACATCGACCCATATGAGATGGCGCACCCTGTATTTTTCGCGCAAGTACACTGTCACTCCAATGCGAGTTATACCAAAGATCACTTCTCTTGAGGCGGGACATGCCTTTCAGTGCGGGTGGAAGATTCATCGTCGCATCTAGAGCAGCTCCCGGTGTGCTGAGGAAAGCCCCCGTGCAGCTGAGACAGACCGCTCTTTGGGGGACACAAATCGTAGTGCAACCTACCAAATGCCAACCTCACCTACACGTGTTGTATCCTGCTTTCGACTGACGAGGCTCTGGCGACCGAGTAGAGGCGGCAAACCTCCAGCCTGCCCAAAGGAAATGTTGCGGCCAACGAAGGAAAACTGGCGTTCTTGAAGCACGCATTAAGATCGAGCCCAGTAAGGTCTTAATTATTGTATACTGGAAAATCTTTTGGATTTAGTTTGTTTAAGGGCTGACGGATGTAGTATTCTGTTACCTGAGTAAGCGGGAGTGAAATTCTGCCGAAATGGCTTTCAGATTAATGCTCTACATGCGCCCCCATCCCGATAAAACCCTGGCAGGCCTCAAAGTACGTTCGGTGTTTTGTCTCCGTTAAGTTGGTGGTGTAGATGCAGATGTAATATTCTTGCTTAACGCCGATCAAGCTTTGAACACATTACCCCATAAGGGTATGTGTCAACCCTTGCATGGCGTCACTGCTTGCAAAGATAACCATGGGATCACTTGGTAACTACACATCCGGACACCAATAGCGGCTTTGAGTGGGGACCCAACAGCAATGAGTCCAACAAAAACAACAGCAACAATAAACATTACACCAAAAAAATCAGAAGGTAAGCAACGACGCACAAAACGGGGATAAAAACGAAAACCCGTTCCAAAGAAGTACGTTAATGCGAAGATCTCCGGTCATAGCAACCACATCCAACACTCCAGTGTGGAGGCGAACTCCCAACGGCGAACCGGGCGGCAACCAAGGAAGGAGCCCCACAAAAACCTCAAATTAGGAGAATATATTAGGGAACTGCTGGAAGACATGTTGGAAGATGGCAAAAGGCCAATCATCAGCCAATGAGAGACGCTATCGAAAGCATACGTGCACTCTACGAGCTCTCAGCCATTCAATTCCAGGATAAGATGGCAAAGGAGGTTATTATGAAGAACACTTCTTCACAAACCCCCCCCATAGATCAAACTCAGAGCGGAGCTTAAACGAAAGTCGCCCCCTAGAGCCTTCTAAAAAACGGACAACCGATCGGAGTCAAATAATGGTAACACTGCGATAACAAAGAACACAGTAGATGGAAAGAGCGGCACAGCACAAGCATCGACAGAAGGCGTCAAAACATAACAAACAGCCTGGTCAAAGGTTACCAAAGCAAGGACCATGGGGAAAACATCTATAAAAAAGGCTAGGCCCGAGTCGGCAAAGCAGTGTCAAAAATTAGGAGGACATTCAAAGGAGAGTTGCTTATACAGCTCAAGGACGTCGAGAGCAAAGCAACAGAGTGGAAAACTGCGATAAACGAAACCCTCGGCCAAAAGGCTGAAATAAGGGCCCTCACGCACCGTACCACCCTCGAATGCAAACACATAGATGAGATATCTACAAAAGAAGAAGTCTGCGATGGAATTAGCATGCAATTTGGATTCGATGGTCATCTCCCTACACCAGGCGTACGGACGTACCCAAAGTGCAATAATTAGCCTCCCGGTGGAGGTAGCCATAGAAATGCTCCTAGCGGGAATACTTAAGATAGGTTGGGTAAACTGCCGAATTCATCAAAAAATCCTACTCAAGAAATGCTTCAAATGCCTCGAATTCGGGCACATAGCTACCAGTTGCGAAGGCACAGAAGATCGCTCAAAACTCGGCAGGAGATGTGAAACGGAAGGCCACATACCAAGGAACTGCAGCAAGGAGCCATCATGCATGTTCTGTAAAAAAAATTATCCAGAGAACGCAAAGCACGTAGCCGGGAGCGGAAAATGCCCAGTTTTTAAGAAAGCTATCGCCAGTAAGCAATGATTAAGGTTATACAAATAAACCTGAACAACTGTGAGGCAGCTCAGGATATTCTGCAGCAGACAGCGAGGGCGAAAAGGCAGATGTGGTGCGGCGAACACCACAACTTTTCGCAGTCTAGCACATCTTGGGACATGTGGGATGAGATCTGAACGTCTTCCTGTTCATTGAACTGCCACAAATCCTGCACTAATTCGTCGAGATTAGCTACGCCAAGCGCAGATGTGGTAAGCTCCAGAAAAGCTTTTGATGGCAAGCGCCCATAAACCACACATCCAAGTACGTATTTTGCGCTACAGGAGCACTTGGATTTAATTGTTTGATCTCTCGGATTATCGAACCGTAGAGATCGGCACCCAATATAACATCGATTGCTCCAGGCTTAACAAAGTCGGGGTCTGCAAGTTCTAGATTTAAGAACGAGCGAACTTGCGTTAAATCCAGCTGCCTTGATGGCAGTAAATGTCCCAGTCGTAGAAGTACCAGTGCGGCACAATCGATGTGGAACTCTGGATGCGTAAGAGAGCTTACAACAAGTTGGACCAGACTCACGATGTCGCACGGCATACTAAAACACCTCCAATGCCACTCACAGGCACTGAGATTCTAGTTCTTCGAAGATGTAACTGCTGCATTGCACATTCGCTTATATATGTACGATGCTTGTGCGCCGCTATCTAACAGCGCTCGAAGCTGAAAAGAATGTCCAGAAGCAGATCGAACACCCACCAGAGCCATGGCAAGTAACACAGACATCAGTTGCGTGGAATGTGGAATGTCCTCGTTGGATACAATTGGTAGAATAGATGTTTTAGCATAGGTGTGATAAGAGCTCACCTCGGCTATGGTAAATTGCACACCATCGTGCAGCATCGTGTGGCGTTTTTGCTGGCATTTGGAACATGTATATACTAACGTACACTGGTGAGATTGATGATCAGCTCGCAAGCAATTCGAACATACCTTAAATTTCTTCACAATCTTCATACGTTGAACCGGATTTTTTTCCATAAAATCCGTGCAGAACATTAAAAGATCGTTGCCAGCGCAGATGGGACAAGTCCGAGGGACTGTTGCTTGGTGACTGTTCACCTTTGCCTGAGCGATCTCCTTGGATTTCGTCCGTATACCAAATGACGCCATAGTTTCGAGACCTTGAAGTCGATTTTCCAGGAATTTGTTCAGTTCTGCATATGTGGGAAGGGAGTTTGGGGATTTCAATGACATTTTCCAATTTTTGCGAATGACGGAGTCCAACTTGTCGGTTAACAGGAACACAAACCAGTGGTCCTATTGTTCCGTTGGATGCCCGAGTTGTTGAAGCGCCCTTACTGCTTCGGTTGCTCATTCCACAAGTCTGCGTAATCCCTCGGCTGATTCCTCACTCACTGAGGGTAACTGTAAAATGTCTCGCAAATAGGCTTTTACCAACCGTTGTAATATATGTTGTCGTAGGGATTAGTCAGCATATACCGCGCTGTCGAAAAATTAGCTTCGGTCACTGCTATGTTTCGGATGAGGAGCTTGGCTTCGCCTTGGACTGAGCTTTGTAACCTTTGTACATTTGAGAGAGAATAATCCCGAAATACACAGGTGGTGAATCAGTCTCTAAAAACTAGCCACTCCTGAAACGTGCCGTTGAACTTGGAAACCTCGACTGATGGGAGAATGGACTTGACAGCAAGCGCCTCGCTCGCCGTATTTTCGCTTACGATTGTGGTCTTGTCGGTGCGTTGACTTTGACATGATAGGTCTTCGGTTTTGTCGTTCACCCAGAGCCTCCGAATATACGCTTTCAATAGAGATAAACTAATCGATTGTCATACCTTTACTTGCGGTTTCCACAGCTCCGTCTGCTTGGATTTCATAGCTGTTCAGTAAATTTTTCTTGCCAATGAAGTATCCTTTTGTCTGCTTTTCCTTGGCGGTTTTGTAAGTATTGCTCTGACCGACAACAGGCCAGGCGCATAAAAGAAGAAGAACGGGCGGCATCCATAGTAGCGTGGCAAGCTAGATGGGATGTCTCCACAAAGGGAAGATGGACGCACCGGCTCATTTCCGTTATCAAAACTTGGACATCAAGATCAGCAGGAAACTGTAATTATCTCCTTTCGCAGTTTCTGTTTAGACTACAGAAAGTATCTGTACAAATTTGGACTTGATTATTCTCCACTGTGTCCACAATGCCCAAATGCTTAGGAGGACACGGAACATGCAGTTTTTGACTGTATTCGTTTCGCGCAGGACAGGGAAGCGGTAATTTACCAAGCCCCGGAAACCTGGACGCCTACATGATGGTAAAAAACTGATGCCAAGCAGGTAATGGCCCGTAATAATGCCCGCAAGTCTTCTGCAATCAATTCTCCTTACGGATAAGAAGAATGTTGTGGACTTTTTACAGACATCAGGGTGTGCGCACTTAGTCATCCTGCATCCTGGATTTTCCCTTCATCTATGACTGTGTGCATTAAAGACCCAGTCGTGGATGTCAGCTTTGACCGTGGAAGCAGGTAGACCTAAAGCGGGGTCAAATCTCCTCTGAGTCCCTTCTAGCGTGATCAGAGCTGTCATTTCATGGGATCCTAAGGTGACCTGAGATACAAGCGTTAGTGAATTTAGTCCTCCGACTTTGTTGGAAAAGCGCTTGATTGATGCTCTAATTTGGAGCTGGTTAAAGAGTTGGACATAGCTTTGACTGCAACTTGGCTGCAGACGTATACATATATGCCTTTTCCCTTCCACTTGTATTCCACGACATAGTGGATGGCCACTATAATTGCGTAAATCTCTGATTGAGAGACAGACGCACATTTTCCTAACGAGGAGTGCAATCGAATGTTTTCGCGCCTAAAGAAAACCCCAACGCCGGACCCCCGCCCATACTTGGAGTCATCTTTAAAACAGCGAAGACATGACATGAGCTTAGTCGCGCATCTACGAATCCAACGATGGCTGAGATAAATAAAGCAATGGTCTTCGATTCCAGCTCCGAGAAACAATATAGCAAAGAACGTCTGCAACGTCTATCCTCTATCAACTGCGCGTGTTACGTCAATGCCTACAATGCATTCAAAGGCATTGACCGAACCCCGGAGCTCGCTACTTCCGCACAAAAGGTTTATTGCTTGATCGACAAAATTAAGTTCGATGCGCTTTGGCATATTTTCATTCTCTTTCGGCCGTAATTTCCGTTGTCCAAATTTCGTAATCGAAGTAATGAACCTTCTGTGCTGAGCTAGCTACTAAGTATTTTTAATTAGGTCGTAAGAAATTTCATTGTCAAATAATAATAAAATAAAGACAGTCTTAAGACCGAACCAAAACACTACGGTTGTGTTTTTATTCCATAACTGGCGCAGTCGGTTAACTTGTTATCAAAAGATATCTAAGTTCGAATCGCGAAGAATATATAACAAAAATAAGTTGGCTCGAAGTGAAGTGACTGAAAAGTGAAAAACGAATCATAAGCGCTTATAAAAAAAAGAACAAAAAAACAAAAACAAAGAAGATTTAAACAATGGCAACCAGCTCAACACCGACAACAGAGGAAGCACTGAGGGCGCAGATATCAACCCTCACGGCGATAATCCAGGCACAGGAAGAAAGGATGCAGCAGTCAGACCCCCGTCCAGCAAGTTACCACTGCCAGTTCGGGATGAGCCCAGATAAAGTCCTGAATCAGTTCCGGCAACTTAAGCCCTACAATGGAATGGATGATTACAGTCTTGCATCCTTCTTCAAATCTGTGGAGGCAACACTACAGTTATGTGGCAATAATGAGGAGCTCTACAATTATGCTGTAAATATAGTTACAACTGAGAAAATATCAGGGAAAGCTGCAGTGTGCATTCGACTACTGGGACATCATGCTACATGGACAGCGGTGAAGGACCAATTGCGACAACATTTCCGACCAACGAGGACCTACTCGGAAGTCTTCAATTATTTGCGATATGTTAAGGTTAGTAATTTAAGAGAACTTTTTAATATATTTAATAATGCCAATCTTGAGTTAAACGAAATTTACGACTATGATGAACTAAAGCCAGCTTTATATAATCCTAGTCGTATAGAAAGAGATCTCAAAGAGATCCTCTTAGAGAAAATAGATGGCATTATTAGATTACATATTGAACTAGATCATAGTATGATAGATATTTATAATAAATACTCAAAATTAAAGTTATTAGATGACGAGAGAACAATAGATATAAGGCACAAAAAAATTAACAGTAGAAATATAATACAGCAAAATAAAACTTTTCCTTGTAATTGGAATTATAATTCAACTCGATCAGGTAATAATATTCCTAGTAAGAACATGTCAAATGAAGGTGCACAACGACATTCACTACAAGATAACTTTCACACTCACTATGGAAACCCCAACCAAAGATTTTCGGGAGCCAGTCCCTCTGTTCAAAATCAATTTTCAAATGCAAACCAATGCAACTATTTTAACTTAGATCAACCACCCCATAGTACTAACAAACCAAGGGAATCCAATGAAAATTTTCAAATACCGCCTCAAAACAAGACCTACCGATAGTCAGAGTAACATTAGGAAACCAAACCATAAAATGTTTAATTGACACAGGATCAACAACTAGCATAATAAAGCCAAATATATTACGTAACTATAAGCAGGAAACATTACCCAAACCTAAGCACTATTTAACTCTTAATGGTCGAACTGTAATTACCGCAAGAATTAAAACTCCTGTCCCTTCCGAATTTGGAAGTTCGGGTACTATAAATTGGAACGTTTTCAATATAAATAGTAAGGAGTATGACGCAATTTTAGGTCTAAACATTCTTGTCCCATATCAAGTCAATATTTATTTGAATCAGAAATGTGTTGAAATTAAAGGAAAACAATTCGAATTTATTACAAATAATTATCCCATTGACCCCAATAGTGTTTGCTCTCTAGAACCTATAGATCCTTTGCAAGATCACGTTAATGTCGATCACCTTAATGGAGAAGAAAAGATTGGAATTAAGAAACTACTTAGCGAATATAAGAATCTCTTTTATAAAGAAGGCGATAACTTAACATTCACTTACGAAATTACTCATGAGATTATTACTACAACAAGTAATCCAATATATTCTAAAATATATCGGTATCCAAGAGTACACGAAACAGAAATACAGCACCAAATAAACGAGATGCTACAGCAGGGCATTATAACGGAAAGCAACTCTCCCTACAATAGTCCGCTATGGGTTGTCCCAAAGAAGACTGACAAAAATGGAAATAAAAAATGGAGGATTGTTATCGACTATAGGAAGTTAAATGAAGTTACAGTAAGCGACAAATTCCCAGTACCTAATATTGACGCGATATTGGACAAATTGGGTAAATCGCATTATTTTTCTACTCTTGATTTAGCTAAAGGCTTTCACCAAATTTTAGTCAGACCTGAGGACAGAAAGAAGACTGCATTTTCGACACCATTTGGCCATTTTGAATACGTGAGGATGCCATTCGGCTTAAAAAAATCACCCTCAACGTTTCAAAGGTTAATGAATTCTATTCTTAGAGAGTATATTAACCGGATTTGTGTTGTGTATTTAGATGATATACTCATTTTTAGCACATCACTCCAAGAACACTTAACTAATATTAGAAAAATTTTTGAAACACTTAAGAAAGCGGGACTCAAAATTCAGATTAACAAATGCAATTTCTTGGCTAAAGAAACGGAATATTTGGGGCACATACTTACTTCAGAAGGGGTAAAGCCTAACCCTGACAAAATTGTCGTCATCCGAAACCTTAAGCTTCCAAAAACCCAAAAACAAATTAAATCTTTTCTCGGGTTAACTGGTTACTATAGGAAATTCATCAAAGATTATGCCAAAATCGCATACCCAATGGTGAAATACTTGAAAAAAAATTCTAAAGTAAACGTTAATGATCCCAATTATATTTCCGCATTTGAGAAACTAAAAGACGTTATTACTGACTACCCAATATTAAAATATCCCGATTTTAAAAAACGCTTCAAATTAGTAACTGATGCAAGCAATTTTGCATTGGGTGCCGCCTTAATGCAAGATGGACACCCAGTTTCGTTTGCTTCTCGTACTCTTAACGATCACGAAAAGCATTATTCCACGATCGAAAAGGAACTGCTTGCAATAGTTTGGGGAGTTAAATACTTCAGGCCATATCTCTTTGGGAAAGAATTCGATTTGTGTACTGACCATCAACCAATACGCTGGTTACATACAAAGAATATAGGAAGAGATTTAAATCCACGACTCCAACGTTGGCTTGTACAGTTAGGAGAATACGAAGCTAAAATCGATTATATAAGAGGCAAAGAAAATAAATTGGCTGATTTTCTTAGCAGAATTGATGCGAGTACTAACGAAATTAACCTGTTGGAAACAAATACATACGACCAGATCCCTATACTAGACACAATAGTGAATCGGTTCAAAACACAATTGATACTATGTGAAACAAAGGAAAGAGAATCTACAAATCTATTCAACAACAAAAGGATATTTATTGAAAAGAATGACATACCAAACAATATTGCTGATATCGTCCGAAGGCATGTCAGTAAGGGAAAAGTTGGAATTTATTCACAATTAAATAGTTTTATGTTCAATCAAGCACAGCGAAAATTGCTAGAGATATTCCCAGCTAATTCTGGTATAAGATTCGTTAAATGTTGCCACTTCGCAAAAGATCTAACTAATGAGGATGAAGCTATTAAACAAATTTCTCTCTACCACAAAGTAGAATCTGGACATTCTGGTATAATCGCTAACTATGAAGGTATGAAGCACAAAATCTTTTATCCAAAACTTAAGATTTTAATCAACAAAGTAATAAATAATTGTGACATTTGTACAGCTGCAAAATACGACAGAAACCCTATTAAAAAGAAATTCCAGTTAAGCGAAACACCTACTGATCTTAACCAAATAATTCATATAGATACTTATGTTAATTCTAAGCATTCATTCCTAAATTTCATAGATAAGTTTTCTAAACATGCGGTCAGCTTTTACCTTGAAGATAGAAACAGTAGGACCTTAATTGAAAAAATACGCCAATACATTTCCATCAAAGGAAAAATGACAAAAGTAGTTTGCGATAACGAGTTCAACAATGTCAATTTGAAGAACTTCTTTAAAGAAGAAAACATAGAGGTTCATTTTGTAAAACCAAACAGCCACACCGGAAACGGCGACGTCGAACGACTTAATAACACACTAACGGAGCGAATACGTGTTTTGAATTTAGAGAATAAGATACCAATTAAAGAACAAATGTTTAAAGCCGTAGAACTTTACAACCGTTCTTTTCACTCTTCTATCCAGACCACACCCCTTGAAGTTCAAAATAATAGAATTGATAAGAATATAATAAGCGATAGGTTAAATAATTACAAAAGAAAGGTCATTACCACTAGGAACAGGTCTCGAGAAGAATATAATGAAGTTCGCCAAGAAGGGTTCATAAAGAATTATACAAGTGTTAGACATAAGGAACAACCGAAGTTTAGAAAATACCCTTTGAGCAACGTTCACGAGTCAAATATTAAACGTCCCTTTAAATTTACAGGTAGTACTTCCTCATCTGTTACTACTGGCTCTGACACCCATGTCACTCCAAACCTTGCAAATTGAAAAAATCGATTCGCATCTCGGATACTCAGAGATAAATATTGGTAAAGTAGAAATAGTTTGTAACTATGACATAATTTTACATATAATAGACCCTGACGAAATACTAGATACACTCAAACAATTCACTAAAATTCTAGACCATATTGACATAGACAAGGACCGAAAAAACTTGTTAGTAGGAGAAGTAGAAAATATTAAGGGTAAAGTTTTAACCATAATCCCACATAGGTATAAGAGGAGTCCCTTTAATTTCGTAGGCAGCGTCTTCAAATGGCTTTTTGGAACACTCGACGATGAGGATAAACAAAATATAGAAAAACATTTTTCGGTTACAGATGAAAATAACCATGAGATCATAAGAACCGTAAACCAACAGATTAAAATAAATGAAAATTATAACGAGAGCATTTCAAAATTGAAACAGACAATCGAAACAGATAGACAAAGAATTTTAGAAAAGTTTAACCAAATCGAAGGTCTCTCTGCAAGACTTAACGCTGAAACCTTTTTCATCGAACAAATGTTTAAGCTTGGGGCTCTCAAGGAAAAGGTTGAAATCTTACAACAAAATATAGCTTCAGCAAGATTAGGTGTTCTACATCCTAACCTGCTAAGTTATGAAGAAATCGTAACCCACAATATTGATTTTAGGAAACTCTCAAATATTCGAACAGGCGTCGCTACTTTTAATAATAATAAAATAATTTTTGCCATTAAGCTACCAGCCAATTTTACGATCACTAATAAAAAAATTTTAATGCCCATGCCGAACAAGAACAACATTGAGATAGTTTCTGATTTCGAAATTATAGTTGAAATAGAAGGAATAGCCTATACATTCGAGGAAAATAAATCCTTAAAGGAATTAAAAAAGAGTAAAAACTGCATTTTTCAACAAAATTGTCCCCTTAAGACAAATGCTTTAGAGCAAATAATAGAAATCGATAGCACAACATTAATTTTAAAAAACATGAAAAACAAACGGTTTCAAAGCAATTGTGACGAAAGAAATTTTGCACTCAATGGAAATTATTTGTTTTCCTTTAACAATTGCACAATCTCATTTAATAATATACAATTTTCCAATACTGTATTCGAATATAAAGATAGTTTTGTTATTCCAAATAAAAACCGAACGCTCCCTATTGAAAAAATACTGACATTTGACGACATAGTTCTGAAACAAGAAAGTAATATTAAAGCCATCGATGAATTAAATTTCCACAAAAGTTTAAATTATAGCTTCGTAAGTGTAACCATTCTTATATTGATTGTCATTATTGTAGTAATAAAAATAATACGCCAAAGGCAAACTAGATTAAAATTACAGTTAAATGCTAGTGTTAATGAGATTAAGGAAAATGGAATCATTCCTAACGACGTACATATTTGTTCTATCAATAAAATTAAAGAAAGCTATGGAATAAAATAGAATATAAGAACAAAAAAAAATTTTTTTTTGAAAACATAAGAAAATAATAACTAATATGTAAGTATATAGTGAGATCCAGGAGTATCTCACAGCTAGGGGGGGAAGTGTTACGTCAATGCCTACAATGCATTCAAAGGCATTGACCGAACCCCGGAGCTCGCTACTTCCGCACAAAAGGTTTATTGCTTGATCGACAAAATTAAGTTCGATGCGCTTTGGCATATTTTCATTCTCTTTCGGCCGTAATTTCCGTTGTCCAAATTTCGTAATCGAAGTAATGAACCTTCTGTGCTGAGCTAGCTACTAAGTATTTTTAATTAGGTCGTAAGAAATTTCATTGTCAAATAATAATAAAATAAAGACAGTCTTAAGACCGAACCAAAACACTACGGTTGTGTTTTTATTCCATAACTCGCGTGCCTCTCTATCTCTATCAACTGCGCGTGCGGAACTGAAAGCAGCTTGCTGTCGGTTAAGGAGGTTCGAGTTCACCGTGAATTATAGCGCCATCTACATAAGTAGGAGAGCTGCTTCGAGGTTTTTTTTTTGACTGACTACTTGCACCTTACAAAAGTCTTTTTTCTAGGAAAAAATTGCTCACAAATTACCATCGACATGCATATAGACCACACTGTATCAGCTACACAACGAATACCTACCCACCACAAACCACTCAAATAGCACTCAACGCCATGTACTCAAAACACACTCTACCATATCCGAACAACAACCCCATCGCCGGTTGAAACAATCAGCTGTGTGCCTGGAATATATGCACTATGCAGCCATAAACGCATAAATCCCAATCGTCCTCATGCCGCTTCCAACGAACTCTCAACGACAGCAAAAGCGAATAAAAGAAAAAAATTGGAAGCAGTCCACACCTGCTGCATTTACAGTCCTCTCCCAGTACATTATATGCTTCGCTCGGAAATCTATACTCGGCACATAACCTCTATTTATCCTTCCCATCCCTTTCAGGTTTTTTCCATGTACCTACTACTCGGAAGACCGACCATATCATGGGAAATAAAAATAAATAAATAACCGAAAGAGTGTGCGATGACGTCTACTACCCAGCCAACGTTGGCCTGTTCGTCTACCAGCAGCACATATGGTCCTTCAGCCCTGAACTCATTGTGTGTCTTTAACTCGTTTTTAACTCACCCTATGTACTGAAAGGTTTCTGTGAAACTTTTTGAGCTCATGATTGATCCCAAATGGCAATTCGTTCGCCCTGGACCAGGGAACAAAATTCATCCCATTTCTATCGAATCGCGCAAAAGGACAAGGCAAAAGTCATAAAATCTCTAATTCTAATAATCACTTTTTCGCATGAATGTATTTGCTGTATATAAGGAGCGTAAGACGATGAGAGCACGAACGAGAGAACGAGGACGAAAGAAACGAAACGAAAACATTGAGGAATTCGATATCCTTTTGCCTGTGTGTCTGCTCTTGCCTGTCTGCAGCCGTTGGTTCGTTCTTCCACCACTGCTGCTGCTGTTCTATCAGTCTGCTCTGAAAACTGTTCGATAAAAGAGGGTTCGTCGTTCAAGTTTCGATTTTTCGTCCTTGTGTGGTTGCTTCGCTGTTCTGTGATTTTGTTCTAAGTTTTTTTTTTTCCTTCCACACTTCCTTTTTTTTTTTGCTTTTTAATTGTGATAAATTCAATATCTCCCTCGAGTTCGGGAAGGAGAAACAGTAACGACGACGACCGAAGAACGAAAAAGCCCTAAACTCCTAAAAAATGAAAGATCGAAATATTCTTTTAACAAACGACGAGATAACAATTGTCAATAATCTAATATGTGAGAAGCCCGTGCGCGAGATAGCTGGAAAAATCGGTCGAAGTCTGATGGCTCTGCACTACTATCTCAAACATCGTGATAACTACCCCCCTCCGCCGATGCCCAGAGCTTCGGCGGTGGTCGGTGTCTGTCATTCAACGACTAAGGACACCAATGACAAGAATACCTCACCCATCACCGTTTCGACGACGACCACCATTACCCGGAGTACACCGGTCAAGAAACCGAAAAGTCAACCTACCTTGCAAGCCTATCAGGAGAAGGAACGACTCGATTTCGCTATGACTTATATAAGATGGAATTTGGATCATTGGCGTCAGGTGGTTTTCCACGACGAGCGTAAAATCAACCTGGACGGTCCGGACGGATTCTCTCACTACTATCACGACTTGCAAAACGAGGAAAGGCTACTGTCCAAGCGACCACGAGGCGGTTCTGTATTCGTTTGGTTTGCCATTTGCTACGACGGTCGTATTCGGTGCGAGGTCTCGACGACGAAATGGAAACCCGACGTCATATTTCAATACCTGCA
The DNA here is from genome assembly GCA_958301585.1 of Merodon equestris. Taxonomy (NCBI): domain Eukaryota; kingdom Metazoa; phylum Arthropoda; class Insecta; order Diptera; family Syrphidae; genus Merodon; species Merodon equestris. Next base: position 115,437,465 of record OY284416.1, read on the forward strand.
ATCCGACCGAGCAATCATCAGTCAGAAAATTGGAACATATAACTTCATCCTCCAGGATACCTGCCATAGTTTTCACAACGCCACCTCGGCCGGCAACTGCGATATGAAAGGCATCGAACCGCAGCAATGGCCTCAGGTGAGGCATGATCTGAACATAGTCGAGAATGTATGGGGCTGGATGATACGAGACATTTTCAGCAACGGTCAGCGATACTACCGACGAGCTGATCTCAAAGTCGCCGTCGAGGACTCGTGGAACAAGATACCGACGCATTTCATACAGAACCTCTACAGCACGCTACCCGAACGAATCATGGAGTTACTATTCACCAAAGGTCGATACACGAATTGCTGCTAACACTGGGACGGGGGTGATCTTACAAACAAACTTGCGACAGTGCGATGCTGTTAAACATTGATGGTCGGCTCTTCGAATGGATTCATCAACGTCGTTGTGTTTTGTTGACGGATTCCGCAGGCATGCCAATACACAGACTTAGATAGACAACTTACTACCGTAGCCTCGTTTATCCTCAGCTTGCCCAAGTGATCACATGATACAACTTACCCGGGGAGCACTCGCCATCTCTCCGAACACCTATCAACGATGTTCCTACACCGACTCGACTACATCCGATAAACAAAAAAATCAGCCTCAATACGTTCGATGTTCAACAATAAACAAAACTATTTCTGAGATTAGCTTTAGCCAAATATGTAAATAACGGAATTTGAGTATAACTTTTAGTTAGCGTTTTAGTAAAATTATTTAAATTAAAAACAAAAAAAAAACACGATGTGATGCGCTAATGAAATAAACTAAAAACTATGATAACCGAAAGGGAATTTGTTGTTTGTTGTTGTTGCTGCAGGATCCCATGCGAAATTTTTTGTTCATTTTCTCTTTCCAGACTATTTCGAAGGGACGACGATGGGCAACGACAACGCAGTTGTTCGGAACAATGATGGATCAGGTTTAAAATACGAACAGCTCCGGTGAGGAGCAAACAATGGCGCTGTGCTGTAGCTTTTGTTCTGCCATTCGGTTGTTTTCTTCAGACTTAAGAATGATGAATGAGTGAAGGTGAGGCAAATGCACTTGGGTAGAAAATCTTTTCGGGATGGTGAGGACGAACACAATGAAACAGGTGTGCGCAAAAATGCTCGCTTTCGACAGGATGGTGGGTCTGCGTTGTATGATATATAGACTGCATGTCCTTCTGAAAGGGATATAATTTTTAGCTCTAAGGTAGGCAATATGCACCTTGTACTCTCCTTCGTTAACCAGCTTCTCCGATAGTATTGAAAGGGAATATCGGATTTCGAACGCACTGCTGCTTTAAAGATGAAGCACTCGAGCTCATGTACATAGCAAGCCACGAAGATCAGGTTATTAACTATAATTGTTGCATGCGCAACGTTTAGGGTTTTTCAATAAGGGAGGGTAGATGTTGAAATGGAATAAAACAAGCTATGTGCGAGACAAATTTTATTTCTATTTGAAAGGCCTATATATTCCAGGAGGTAGGGAATATGACATCGTTCGAATGTCTTTTTCGGCTTCTTACGGCGACAGATCCGAGTGGTCTAATTTTCAATGACTCTTCTGTATAGATCCGGCTGAATTTAAACCATGTCCTGTGTTATGTTCACCTTAGACATGCGACTTTAGGAAACCCCACAAGAAAATGTCTAGCGCGCTCGAATCTAATAACCTTGGTGGCCAATTCACGTCTCACGCCTCTGCGAGCGATAACCTTACCCTAAAATTATTCATGCAAAATGTCAATCGTGACGTCCAGTGTGTGCAGATTTTTATTTTTTTTTTTTTTATAATTCGTGCAAGAGTGTACGCTCTTATGGTGTTTGTCACACAACTTGGATGGGGTGCAGATGGTTTGTGTCGAAGATGTGCGTTCACTACTCTCCGGGGGTGGTTGTCCTAGATATGATTCGAGGGATTCAACTGAATTTGCGTTGGTTGTATGTAGTTCACAGTAACTCTTTTGTTTCCATGTCATTAAGGTGTTGTACTGGAAATGCACACACAGAGTATGAATTTTGAAGTGATCATATACTGCGAGTGTTATGCCTTCATCAGCACTTTTTGACCATCTCTCATTCACAACTGATGTTTTTGCACAGTTTTTCCGTATAGGAATTGTTCTTGACTGTTTATGGACTTGAACTACAGACCTTGGGCTCAAGAGTCGGTGATGATTACCATTGCACCACGACTACTACGCTGTCCTGCTGGAACCACATGTCGTCTAGGTTCATATGTTTTAATTTGAGCCATAAGAAATTGGTTATCATCATTCTGTAGCGCTCACCATTAATGGTTTCGCCACACCATCGTTTTCGAAAAGGTACGGACCGATGACACCTCCGGCCCAAAATCCACATCAATTGGTAACTTTTTGACGATGTATTGTCATCTGGTGAACCTTGTGTGGGTTGGTATCGTCCCACATACCGCAATTTTGCTTGTTAACACAGTCATTCATCCCAAAATGCGCCTTGTCGATGATGACTTTTAGCCAAAATTGGAATCCTCTTCCAAACGCTCATAAACTGCGAGTTCCTGGGTCAGTTGGATCTCGTACGGGTATAGGCCTAAGTCCCGACTCAATATTCGCCAAGTTGATATTTGCGAAAGGCCGAGTTCTTGTGCACGACGGGAATCGACTGCTTCGGGTTCTGGCACTTTCACAGACCGCGGCGATGTTCTCGACCGATCTTGCATTCCTTTGACGTACGAATGCTGACTAATTGATTATCGTGTCAAATTTGACCACAAAACGTCGAAGAATCCACTGTGAAGGGCCATCTTCTTCTTCTTTTGATGGCGCTACAGCCCGGTGTGAGCTTGGGCCTCAACCAACAAGCGTCTCCAGCCGGCGCGATCTCCTGCCAGCCTTCGCCAATTTCGCACACTAAGTTGGTTGAGGTCCTTTTCCACTTGTGTGCGCCATTTGAGTCGGCGGCGTCCTCTGTTGCGTTGACCCAATGGCTTGGATTCAAAGACTCTTCGGGCCAGAACTGTGTTGTCCATACGCTCTACATGGCCTGGCCATCTTAAGCGTTGTATCCGTAGACGCTTAACAAGGCACATGCCCCCATACAGCCCATATAGTTCGTGATTGGATCTTCACCTTTCTCTCGAAAAGGCCAAGAGCTTCCTCATCCGCTTTTAACAGCGTCCATGCTTCTGCACCATAGAGTAAGACTGGGATCATTCGAGTATTATATAAAGCCAACTTGGTCTTTCAAGAGAGGGCTGAATTACTCAATTACCTCTTGAGTCCGAAGAAACAGCGATTGGCAAGAGTAATTCTGCGTTTGATCTCGGTACCTATTGTTGTCCCTATTTACTGCGGAGACGAGGTAGTCGAAGTTCTTGACTGCCTCGAAGTTCATGCTGTTCATTGTGACCCGCTGTCCGAGACGTCGATTTTGTGCGTCCTTTCTTGATGACAACATGTACTTGGTTTTGTCCTCATTTACCGCTAGACCCATTTTAGCCACTTCCGCTTTAATACCAGCAAACGCCTCATTGACGGCTGGCTGTGTTCGACCAATCACGTCAATATCATCCTCGAGTATTAAGTCAAAAAAGTCACATGACAGCGCGTCGCCTTGCCTAAACCCTTTTTTGACATTGGAGGTCTCGGTAAGTTCGTTGCCAATTTTGATGGAGCTGCGAGGGTTCTCCATCGTCATCCTACACAATCTGATGAGATTGGTAGGGTTGTCAAAACTAGACATGGCTTTGTATAACTCGTCTCTGTCATATGCGGCCTTGAAGTCGACGAATAGGTGGGGAGTATCGATTTGCATCTCTTGTGTCTTTTCCAGGACCTGCCGCAGTGTGAAGATTTGGTCTACTGTGGACTTGCCTGGACTGAAACTACACTGATATGAACCTATCAAGTTGTCAGGCGTTCACACAAAACGGCGATGTTACGGAGACTTATCCCTCTATAGTGGGCGCAGTCAAAGGGTCTCCTTTCTTATGGATCGGGCAAACGACACTGAGATTCTACTCATCGGGCATGCTTTCCTCCGACAATATCTTACAGATGAGCTAGTGCATGCGTCCTACCAGATCATCCCCAGCTGCTTTAAACAGTTCCGCGAACAGTCCGCCCGCTCCAGCAGCTTTGTTCGACTTAAGTCTCGATATTCTTATCTTGACTTCGTCAGAGTCGGGGGGACCGAGTTCTTGTCTATCGTCGTCCAGATTGAGTGGGGTATTCTGCCTGACAGCGGTATTTGGGTCCTCGTCGCCGTTTAACAGTCTGCAAAAATGATTCTTCCAAATTCTCAGCATCGACTTCAATTCTACTACTAGTTGTCTATTTTCGTCCCGACAGGTCCGAAATTTATATTCACTGGGGTTTTGCTTTCAGGTAAAACTTTCGGACCTCATTCCTGCTGTAGCACCTTTTCATCTCCTTGACCGCGCGCTTCCCATGCTCTTTCTTTTTCTTTCTGAGAAGCCAGTTTTCTTCCATCCTTTTCTGTTCGTAGAGCTTACGAGCGGCTCTCGTTCTTCGAAGCAGCATTGCCTTGTAGGCGTCTTGTTTGGCTGCTTGGGCCTGTCTGCACTCGTCGTCAAACCACGGGTTTCTCTCGGGGGTGTGGTAAAGCCTAGCACATCAGTGGCAGCTTCTTTGATGGCTTTTTGACAACGTTTCCAGTCTTCTGTCGAACTTTCAGAGAGTTTTAGGGAGACTCGGTCGGCAAAGTTCCTAGCCGATTCCTTTTGATTCCTTTGCGATTGTAGCTTTCTGACATCAAACCGTGATGTTCTTTCTCGACACCGTTGTTTCTTTGATATCCGTGTTTCTACCTTGGCTACAACAAGGTAATGATTCGAGTCGATGTTGGCTCCTCGGAAGGTTCGGGCAATACTGGAGGAGTGTCTGACGTCAATCGCCGTTTGATTCACTTTCTGGATGTTGAGGTGGGAGAACCGCGTACTCCACAGAGAGGTTCCGTCCCGAGGCAAAGTCCACGAGCCTGAGTCCGTTCCCGGATGTGTTGTCGTGTAGGCTGAAGTTTTTTTTTTTTCCCAGCTGTGCATTGAAATTCTTCTAGAACGATCTTCATGTCGTAGCTGAGGCATTGATCATGTTTTCTTTCTAGGAGAACATAGAAGTAATCCTTGCTGTTGTCATCCCTGTCCTCTGTCAGAGCGTGGGCGATAATCAGGCTAATGATGCCGAATTTAGCCTTGATGCTAAATTCCCCTCTATAGCAATCGCCGTAGTAGAGGTCGCACTTCCTGGATTGCGGTAATTTCTGCTTTGTAGCAGTCACGGGCCTCCGCAGCTGTGGTCTAATCAGGGACCTCAAATTCCACGTGCAGATCCGAAGTTAATTGTCCTTTTTTGTTTTACGTTTGCGGGGTCGTCCACAGTGTATCCATCCTTATCCGAGGCTTGTGGTTGTTTCGGAGTGATTTTGTTTTTTTATGATTACGGCTCACTAGGCCGTAGCCCAACCGACTGATCCTGTTTTCTGGCGCAGGAAACTCGCCATTCGCCCTTTCCCATTTTCTCCAGATGGCACCGCGAGGAGATGGAGATAGGACTTGCTAACAAAGCCGAAAGGTGTTCGTCTGCGGTGGCTATTTTCGCTTTTTGTGGAGCCAACATCCGTCGGGCAGATGTTACCCCTACGAGGCCTTCAAGGGCCATCACGTCTACCATAAAACGCGCACAACGCACACAAAGTTTGCACTAACAAACATTCATTATGATAAAGTTTTATCATTTGGACGTGCTGTTCAATCGTGTCACTTGCCACGACGATCGGCATAAACAACATTTGACAGATATCACTAAAACAACATGACTGCCGCAGGCCGCCAAAATCTACTCACGATAGTTGAAAAACCCTTTACATCATCAGGAGGTCTTTCTCCTTGCATGTGAGCTCTTAATATTAACAGAGGCACCTTAGTTCAGTAGGTGTTCAGTGTTCTGGCTTTGTCTGCATTATATTTTACTCCCCTATGACATGCTTGTCTGTGATGATCATTAATGTAGGATGTCCTACACACAGTATAGGTGATTGATAGAAGCTTCAGCTGATCCTCCACGAGGATGGACACCAGCAATAAATAGCACATCACAAATTCGACTTTGTTATTCAACATAGCCCCCTTCAAGATTGGTCTACAAACATTGTCTTGTGGAAGATAAAGACAAAGAGGACAAGAGGTATATGTGATCGATCAGTGACGGACAAAACAATATGACACAGGGGAAAAAACAATTTGGAGGTCTCCAAGTTCCGCTGATCACGATAACGACCGGTTTTCCTTCCTTTTCAGCCTCCTTTAAAAAGCCTCTTCAACCGGCACGTTCTTTTGCCAGCAGTATCCAGTGCCGCACATCAAGTTGGTTGAGGTACCCTTCCACTGGCGCGCGCCACCTTAAATTTGGCCGTCCCCGACCACGTCCCGACCGGCCCTCAGGGATGGATTCAAATCCCTTTCGGGCCGGAGCTATGGAGTCCATGCGCTCTACACGACCTAGTCATCTTAGACGTTAGATCCGTAGACGCCGTGCTGTTCGCCCTTCTCCTCCATTCCCCATTTATTTAGATCAAGAAAAGACCAGGGTCCTCCTCACCACTTTCGGTAAGCTTCATGTCTCTGCGTCATAAAGCAGGACCGGGATGATAAGGGTATTGTATATGGTCACTTTGGTTTTCCGAGAGGGTTCTGCTTCACAATTGCCTCCAAAACCCAAAGAAACAATGAAAAGAAACAGCGGGTGGCGAGAATTATTCTGCGTATTGAGCTGGTGCAACCAGATCATCTCCAGCTGCCTTAAGGAGCTCAGCAGGTAGTCCGTCAGCTCTAGCAAATTTGTTGGAAACCTCTGCTTTCATCGTCCATTGGTAATGGGTCATTCTACCTGACAGCGGAATATATCGACTGAGAATCTTCTACTAGGTTTCCGTTTTCGTCCCTGCAAGCTCCCGTTCTGGCTTTATTTCCTTGGCATGTTTGTTTTATTAGTTGATAAAACCTCCGGTCTAAAACCATAGTCATTCCTGCGATAGCATCTCTCCACCTCCTCGAACGCAAGCTTCTCATGCAGATTTATTGCAGGGATTTATGCAAAGGCTTACCTATCAATCCGTCTGTCCATACGCATATATCAAACCAAACTTACCGAGTAGCTATGAGTTTGGAACTTTGCTGTGTTATAGAGTACATTATTCTGAGCTCACAGCGACCGGTTTGAGAACCCTAGCTGTGAGGTCCTGAGGTCCAGGTAAAAGTTTGCAAAATTCAAGGTAGAAGAGCTGGAATTGTAGCTTGGCTCCCGGTGAGCTGATCCCATCTTGTTTTTTTCTTTTTTTTTTAGAAACGTATGCTCTTCCCTCCGCTTCTGCTCATAATGCTCATGAGCAGTTCTCATCCTTCTGTGCAGCAGAGCTTGATAGGCTTGTGGGTCGTCAAATCATGGGTTTCTTGTCGGCGAGGTTTTGATACAGTGCCGCAGCGCTCCCATAGGCTTATTGTCAATGGATCAATTGGTGTTGTACAGACTAAGCAGGTGTTGGAGAGTTTTCCGTGAGCTTGATGGAGATGTGATTGGCATAGGCTCCGGTGGTCTCTTGCGAGTGTAGCATTTCGACGTTATAGACCGCTGGTCGTACTGGACTGGCTAGGCATATTCATAGTCGTAACCTGGCTGCCACAAGATAGTGGTCCGAGTCGATGTTGCCTTCTCGGAAAGTTCGTACATTCAGAATATCGGATGCGTGCCTGCCACGGATAAGAGCTGCGGGAAACGGGTGCTAACAACTTGAAAATGTCGCCCTGATGCGAAGGCTATTAGTTAAAGTCCATTTTCGGATATGGTGTTGTATAGGCTGAGCTTGTCAATGACCCTATCAAAAGCGACTTCCTTATCCTCGAAAATAACATTATTTAGGAAGAGATGAGCACAAGAAGTACCTTTCGTAGGTCGAAATTTTTCCAAAGCAAATGCATATTTAGAATCTCCAGACTTCACTGATCACGACAACGTGATCTTAACGTCGAAAATGTCATTATTCAGGGAGACATGAGCACTTAATGAACACCGTTTGGAGCTCACCCAAACCAAAGCCCATTCATTCCAATAGATTGAGGAGTAAAGACTTTAAATGGGAGTAGAATTGATATTGAATAGATATTGATGAATAAATAAATATTTTGAGCGAACCTTGTACATGTGCGACAACCTAATATTGTGTTTGCCCAAGTTATATACTAAATAAATTAGTCTCCTTAACATCACATATAAAATCCTCTCTGCCGTTTTGGGTGAACGCCTGGAACCATTCGTCAATTACCTAATAGATCCTTATCAGTGTGGTTTCAGGAAAGGAATGTCTACAATAGAGGCTTTTTTTTTATAATTCATGCAGATTCAAGAGTGTACGCTCTTATGGTGTTTGTCACACAACCTGGACGGGGTGCAGGTGGTTTGTGTCGAAGATATCCACTACTCCCTGGGGGTGGTTATCCTAGATATGATTTGAGAGATTCGACTGAATTTGCGTTGTTTGCATGTATTTCACAGTAACTCTTTTGTTTCCATGTCATTAAGGTGTTATATTGGAAATGCACACACAGAGTAAAAAACCACCTGGGCTTAAATAATACTCTGAGCATCCCAGTCCTGCTTTATAGTGCAAAGGCATGGACGCTATTGAGGAAGCTCTTGGCCTTTTCGAGAGAAAAGTTCTGCGTGCGACCTTTGGTCCTATTTGCGTCGATGCATCTGGACAAGAATCAACTATGAACTGAACGAGTTGTACGGCAGCATGTGCAGAGTTAAGCGTTTACGGATACAATGCTTGAAATGTCTAGGCCATGCAGAGCGAATGGACAACATTGCTCCCACTTGAAGAGTTGTTGAATCTGAGCCATTGGGACAACGCAACAGAGGACGTGTTCGACTCAAATGGCGCACACAAATGAAGAAGAACCTCAACCAACTTGGTGACTGGAGACGGCTGGCAATAGACACTTGTTGGTTAAGACCCAAGTCCACCCCGGACTGTAGCGCCATGAAGGTTAGGTTAGGTTAGGTTAAAAAAAGTGGTGGCTGAAACCACCCCGTGCTCTTTATAAATTTTACAAGTTCCGACATATCTGCATTTGCTACGTCCGCAATCTCTGTATCTCTTTGGCCCAGCGAAGCTAGGCGCCGATTCTGAAGAGCTGGGCAAAACAGATGTTGGATCGTCTCGGTTTCTTCCTCGTCACCATAGCTCCGGCAGAGATCGCTGGATCCCGAGTTCCATTGCCGGAGCATTGCTCCGATGGAACAGTGTCCTGTAATCACTCCGACGAGCATACGGATCGAGTTGTGGTCCAGTGCCAAGAGCTTCTTTGTTTTGCCAATACTAAGCTCTGGTCACGATGATCTTGTCGTGTGACAGTCGTTTCTTGCAAGCCAAGACGAGTTGGTTTCTTTTATTATTGTGTCATTTATGAAGTACTGATCGTTGGTGGTAGTGACGTGTCCGCTTCGCTGATGTTCACTTCAGACCGTGGCCCGGCAGAGTGTGACTTTGTCGTGTCTGATGGACTTTAGTGAGTCGCGACTTTCATGATAGCCTTTGATCTCGTTGTACAGGATCCTATTGACTTCAGTGCAGCCTCGCTGTATACAAAGATGGTGATATCCAATAGTGGGATATCGGTTACTAATAGGTGTTTGGCTGCTTTCTCTATTGCTAGGATTTCTGCTTGGAAGACCCTGCACAAATCAGAGAGCCTAAATAATTCCTGTTCGTGCAGATCAGAGTAGAACCGGGCCCCAGTGCCTGTGTCCAGTTTCGATCCATCGGTGAAGAGGGTAATCACGTCGTCGTTGATCATGGCGCTTGATAGCCACTCTTCTCTGTCGGGGAAAAATATTGGTATTCTGAGAGAGAAGTCATTTTGGGGAGAAATACAGTCGGTCATTAAAACCATGTTTCTTTCCCAAGTCATCTATTATTCTGAGTATGGCCGCATGTCTATAGTTGGCTCATTTCCACGAAGAGGACTCCCTTAGTCTGAAAGCGCTTTTCATCTGACTAGGACCCCATAAGTTATAATGGCTCTGGTGATTGCTGTGTACATCCTATGAATGATGTACTCCATCTTTGCCGTAGGTCTTTTTGCAGGCATAAAAAGCAATCAATCCTTTTCACATCCTTTCCTCCAAGTTTCTTTTCCAGGAAATTTTGGAGTCAAGAATGAGGCCTAGATACTTGGCTTCCGTTTTGTACGGTATGAGTAAAATACCCTCTAACTTTGGGGAAGCAAATATCGGGATTTTCCTTTTCATGGTGAACAAGACCAGCTTAGTTTTCTGGCGGTTTATTCTCAGACCGTTCTGTCTTGCCCACGAGGAGAGTTCCTTCAACGCAGATTTCATTAGTTCGCTGATAGTTGGTAGAAATTTACCGTTTATCAAGATAACTAGGTCATCCGCATATGATATGATTTTTGTGCCTTTCTCCAAGAAGATTTTAAGGATTTTGTTAACTGTAAGGAGCCACAGTAGGGGAGAAAGAACTCCACCTTGTGGTGCGCCTTTAGTTATGACTTTAATTACAGAGATGTGTCCAGTGTCTGCATTGATAATTCTGATGTTTAAAATATTTTCAATCCAGATTACAATGGATTTATCTACTTTTATGTCCTCTAGAACTGTTATTATGGCCTCTGTGTTTACGTTGTTGAAGGATCCCTCTATATCGGGGAAGGCTGCCATTGTAAATTCTTTTATATGCAATGAGCTCTCAATTTCACCAACAACACTATGCAGAGCACTTTCCATTAATTTGCCCTTAAGGTAGGCGTGTTGAATGTTGCGCCATGAAGAAGTTAGTAAACGTGAGTCTTCTACCATAACAAAGTACAGGGTGCGCCATCTCATATAGGTTGATGTAAACTTCGAATAACTTTAACAATTGTCAAACGATTTTCATATGTCATAGCATTTTGGAAACGTCAATTCAGTACAATTTTACCCATGAATCGCTTCACACCAAAAGAAAGCACGGAAATAGTTTCAATGTTCATTAAAAATGAACGCTCGATTGTGCTAACTCAACATGCATTCGTGCAAAATATCGTGATCGTGTTGCTCCCAAAAAAGATACAATTCGTCATGGGGCCTCGAATTTTTTTCATTTTGGTTCTGTGGCAAGCCCTCGTGAGCAACCTAGGCCACGTCCGGGGCATTCAAACTCATCTATTCAGTCTGTGAAGGCCAGTGTTCAAGAAGACCCAAGTTTGTCATATCGGCGCCGTTCGCAGCAGTTAGGCTTCAGCAGGGCCGGACATACCATACGAGTATGTGCAAGGTGTGCAAATGCACAGGGCACAAAAAAATGCAGGCGCATTTCCGAGAAAAATGTGATTTGATCTTACGCAAACAAATATTGCCATTTGCATGCGTGCTGGCACACTGCATACATACACATGAACGCTATAGAGTGCACATCGAACGCACTCCTAAACCTGTCCAAACGCCAAGCGTGCGAACAGGACGCACAGACGCAAGTAACGCTTGTAACTTGGACTGAGACATCACCACGCGATTTAGTTGTGTTGATTTCGATCAGTTCAGTCAAATTTTAGCTGCAGTTTTGTAATTTATATATCATCATACATACATATGTATATAAAAATTTACACATCAAAAAGTGATTTTGAAAACAATAAGTGGTTTTGTATGTAAGAAAATTACGTGATTTTGCTCATTTTCAACAACTCAGTTTCGATTCGGCGTGAAAAAAGTACGTGATTTTGCTCATCATAAGTGCAACTGCACTTACCTCAAACCAATCAAACGAAGACGCTACAGAAATAATATCTGAAACTATGAGAAGAGCTCGAGATCGCAGAAGGATGGATGAAGCAGATGAAATTACAGAGTCCAGGTGGTCAATCAGCCTTTGTGACAGCAAGTCCAGAACCAGTTGAACTCACACCAAACCACGAAGCTGAAGAACACATAACACAACAGCAAAGTATTCAACCTACTGTTAGATACAGTCATCATTCAAGAAACGCTACAGCCCATGCAAAATTCAAAGAAATGTTTTTAGACAATAATTTTGGAGCTGCACGTAGTTTTTTTTTTTTTTTTTTTGTAATTCATTTTTATTTATAGTTTCTTAGATCTATCTTATCCTTACAAATTTAGGAATCTTACTGGCCCTAGGCGGACACTCTAAAATTAACTGTATAATTTTTACGTATGCCTTTCGACTACTATTTAAATAAATGTTAATTGTACATTATTATAATTAACTTAAGCTAAGAAAAATTTTTCTTTTTTTCAAAAAACTTAGCATATGATCATTCTTTTATATATTCTTATATAATCCTTAAACCTACCTAAACCTAACTAAACATATCTTATTCTAACTTAGCTAATATATATATATATATATATATATAAATATATATTTTATATATATTATATATATATATATCTTTTTTTTTTTTTGGTTTTTAATATTTTTTTTGTTCTATCCTACCCTACCCTATGTAAGCCTGCCATTGGTGTTAGGCAAGCCCTGCCTTGAAGAGGCTGAAGCTATTGAAATGTCCACTGACGCAGCTCCCTCCAGCCACCAAAAGCGTTGATGCTGAGACCGATCTACGGAACCTGAGGCGATCTACGGAACCGTAGAGGAATCGCCGTTCCACGGACTTACGTGCCACGTGGAAGATTAACGGGATCGCCAATTCATCCTGGATCAACCCACATTGATCTAAATAGAGGAATGCCTCTGGGGGGACAAAGCCGCTAAGGCGCACTTTCTCGTGGTAAATGTAGTTAGGGAAGTAAGCCCGGAGATCAGATTATTAACCGAAGTCATTGCCCTCGAAACGTGACCTCAGATCAGTTTAATTAGAAAATTATCCACCCGTACAATCCTGGCCCTATTGTATAGGACCTCGTTCGAGTAAAATTTCGTGTACCCAGATTCAGGTGTTTTATGTAATCCGAGACAAGTTCTGAGACATTGTCTCTCAAACACCCGAATCCTTCCCATTAAGCTGGCTCTCACATTGAACCACACGGGACATCCATAGGCAATCATTGGCCTGATTAAGGTCATATAGCAGATTACCTTCACCCTGGAATCAAGTTGGCTGCATGTTTGTCAAAATATAGATACTGATCCAGCACGATCCCAAGATATCTGACTACACTTTGTTTTGCCAATGGACACCCGTCCGGTCCAAAGATTGAGAACCTGCGCCAATTTTTTCTAGTGTCCCGAGAGGCCCTAGAAAAAGGTGTTCTGAACAAAATAGTTTCTGATTTCTGGAAATTGATTTTCAACTTCCAGTCATCACAATACTGCTGAATTTTTTCGAAGTCACGCTGCAGAAGATTAAAAATGACGTCGATCGTTGGACCTGATCTGTACGCGATTAAATCGTCCGCATACGCTATTGAATGGCGAAGAGAAGCTATCAAATCACTGAGATAAATGTTAAAAAGGATCGGCGAGTTTACTGTACCCTGCTGCAGTCCGTTGTTAATATCAAATGTTTGGGTAGAAATCACGTTGGCAATTTTCACTACGATCTTTCTACCTGTTAACATGTCAGAAATCATATATAGCAGTGGTTTACTTATGCCCAGCCTACTGAGCTTGTAATAAAGACCTTCTAGCCATACGGTGTCAAAGGCTTTTTCCAAGTCAATCAGACAGACACCCGTGCATTGGTTCTTGCATTTATTCCATTGGACATCCGACACGAGTTTCGACGCGGCATGAATAGTGTCATGCCCCGCTCTGAAACCGAATTGGTTATCCGGGATGATTTTATTGTCCTCAACCCATCTAGACAGGGCTCTATGGACCACCTTCTCAAAAACTTGGCTAATACTTGGAAGGAGACTTATCGACCGAAGATTTGATGGGTTAAAGGCATCTTTACCCCTCTTGGGTATTGTTTGCACCACCGCTGTTTTCCAATCCACTGGGATAATATGCATTATTCAGTGTATTGTTGAATAGAATGGTGTACGTCTCTACAGCCACTGGTGGGAGATGCCTGAGCACAACATTAGACATTCCGTCGATTCCCGCGGATTTTTTTCTCTTCAGTGACTCGAAGATCATCTGGAGATCCCTCGTCGAAATAAACAGGGTATTCGCCCCTTCATTGGTGACGGCATTATTTGCCATGTAATCGTCATCGAACCTGGTAAAACCAAGATTCTCGGATCGCCAATGTTGGATATCATTTCTAAGATAGGAGTGATGAAGTAGAACTCTGTTTTCCAATTTGTGATTTGGGCGAATGCTATCATTCACCTTATACACTTATTGGAAAACAGCTCCCACTGTCGCCACTTTCTGCTCAGGATCCTCGATCACCAAGAAATCATCATCCAAGACGGCGCTCTCCGGATCAATGCTGAAAGACGTTCGTAGTCTGATGTTCTCGAAAGCTTCAGATCCTGAATGGCATTCTGATTGTTTCTCCGAAGTATTTTATTAATTTGCGGAAACATACTCGCGCTGTTGGAATTTACAGCACGAATTCTGTTGTTCCAATGCAAACTTACAGATATTCTGTAATTTTCCTTGATCAACTGTTGGATATTTTTAATCAGTGACTTCAGTATCCTGACCTCCGAGTTTTGTCTGTCGGTAAACCGCCTGTACAAGAGTTTGAGTCTTGTTAGGAGTCTACTTTTTTGTCTGTGCAGAGCGTCGATTGTCGCGTTTTGGTAAACGTTTGTGGTATCGTGCTGTCGTTGGCGTGGTATCGTACTGCCCATCGTCTGCTTTATTTTATCATCCATTTGTCTGAAGTACTTGTCGATTTCGTCATTTGACAGGTTCCTATTGGATGGTGGCAAGGAATCACTCGAAGTGAGCGATCTCGTAAGATTACTGGCAAAACGTGGCCAACGCACCCTACTATAATCGTAGGGGCGTGTTTGGACACACTCTGTCATTTCCGCGAATTCGTCTGGTATTGTGATCACAGCACTAAGTCCGCGATGGTCACTGTCGTATACAAAAGTCCGTAGACAGGTAGTAGACCCTTCGTTCGTGTCAGCTAGTCTCAGTCTAGAGTCAAGCAGCATGAGATCCAGATAAGAGCCGCTCCTAGGATACGACGGACTATCCGTTGCGAGTAATTTGAGTCTGTACTCTATGTTCCGCAAAACCCAATGTGTATCAGTGTATGTATGTATGAATGTATGTATGTGCGAACATATACATATAAAGGGCGCGTTTCTACAAATCTTACACAGGGCGCAAATTTGGCTGGGACCGGCCCTGGGCATCAGTGGGACCACTTTGCGGAGAGTTTTAAAGGATGATCTTCACTTATTTCCATACAAAGTGCAGATAACTCGAAGAATTTTGCCACAAGATGAGCCACGGCGCTTGGCATACGCACAAAATGTCGTTGCAATGATTAATGCTGAGCCGGAGTTCTGGCAGCAAATTTTGAATGAGGCCATTTTACGCTCTTGCTCAGTTAATAAACAAAATTGTCGCTTCTGGGGCACCGAAAATCATTATTCACGTAGAGCCGCTATATGATCAAAAAGTTACTGTTTAGGCTGGTGTATGCGCTACAACCATCATTGGACCTTATTTCTTCAAAGTTGGCGATACAGTGGATGTTGGCCCATTATGTGGTCTCAGAAATGCGTAAAAAGGCCTTATTTCACTTTTGGTTTCAACAAGACGGCGCGACATGCCATACTGCGGGCAAAACAATGAACCTTTTGCGTAAGAAGTTCGCTGGAAGATTCGTGTCAAAAAAGGGCCAATTTGACTGGCCTCCGAGATCGCCGGATTTGACTCCTCCAGACTTTTTTCTTTGGGGATACTTGAAAAGCAAGGTGTATGCTAACGGCCCGAAGACAATAGAACAGCTCAAAAGAAACATTCGTGCGGAAATCGCAGAAATTTCGACCGAAATGCTCGAAAATGTCATGGAGAATGCGCGAAAACGAGCCCATTTTTGCATCGGCAATAAAGGCGGTCATTTAATTGATATTGTTTTCAAAGATTAATCAAGATAAATTGTAAAGGTTTAAATTGAATAAGAGTTTTTGAATTTCCAAAATCGGTTGAGAATTGTTGAAGTTATTCAAAATTTACATCGACCCATATGAAATGCGTACCCTGTAAGTTTCGAATCTGAAGGTGTCGCACATATTAAATAAAATGCCCGTCTCCTCGTATAATTTTTATTTCTTTTTTTTATTTGTTTCAATAATTAAATATATTTATATATATGTATTAATTACTTGTAATTTTTCATAATATATTTGTTTTTCTTTTTTCATCTTTTAGATTTCTTTTTTTTTTCTTGTTTTGTGTTCTTTTTGTTCACATTTTCTTCTTGTAAATTTAGATCTTTGCCATTTTCACCTCGATTTGTTAATGTTTTCTTTGTGTTTAATATTTTAATAGTTTTATTTCATTTTCTATTTTTCTTTATTAAATATTCCTCATTGAAAAACGCAAATAAATTTTTTTAATTTTTCTTTTTTTGTGTTTAATTTCATTTAATAGTTTTGTGATATTTATGCAATAAATTTATATAATTTCATTTTCCATTGAATCAGGGCGTGTGTTTTTTTTTTTCTTTTTGTTGATTATTTATGTAATTAGTTGGTTTCTTTTGTATGTGTTAGATAATATTATGGTAATAGTTCATATAGTTAGTTACTTTATATCAGATACGATTATGGTATTAATTATAATGTAGGCTTGTTGCTCGCATAGCACGGTGCGTGGTGGAGGAGAGGAGAAGTAATACGAGGTGGGGTGCTAGGCTGACTAATTCATGAACTAAATTTAAAATCACAGGGGTACGTATAAACTGGGCAAGATTTTTACTCTTTCTTTTTCCTAAACGCAGAAAGGAGGTTCGGAGGTGGAAGAAGACTGGGGGTATTAGGTAAGTTTTGTTACGAAAATCTTTCTGGATTTTGTGCATATGGTACAATAGGTAGAAAAGGGATAGTTCTTAGCGAGTCTATCTCTCTTAGAAAGTGACTAAAGATTTAAGATTAAATTTCCTTTGCTGTGATCATAGACCATACTCATTACATACACAGCGCATTATAGGGCCTTACTAAACAACAGGAAAATAACTCGAGATGTGCGATTGCTTTACTACAATTCTCCAGCCCACACAGCTGAGATTTTAAAGTCTACAGTTAAGGAGCCTGGCCTCGTCAAATTATATTTTGTTTTCAAAATTAAAAGCAGATCTGAGGGGAAAAAAATTTAATAACGATGAGAAAATCAAACGGCTGTTTAAGACCCTTTTGACAGTGAGGATTCAGTTTAATTTTTTGAGGCATAGATGCATTAACCAAACGTTCAGAAAAATGTGACCCTACGACCGCCCTACGTTCAGCCATGGACAAATTTGTTGGGCACCTTGGGTTTATTATCATTTTCCTCTAATTTTACATTTTTCTCTAATTTTTTTTCTGTAGTCATAACGGTAGGTTTTCAAGAAAAAAATTGGGTCCGAATGGTGAAGAAGCTATTGCAACGTTTATGGTGTTTGAATTTTGGTATTTTGATGAGGATCGGAACGTAAAAAAATAATTTCTTTGCACTCCACACAGATATCCCAAGTCGATATTGTAAAGCAAGTGAATTGTTCGCATCGTGCTGAGCAGACTACAATATAAAGGCGTGCTGCGGCCCAAGGAGTAACAACTAAGTCAGGAAAAGGGGGTAAATGTAAAACCACGATCGGAGAAGTCGAGACATCGTCGGCAGACAGCTTTTGACTTGACGGCTAGACTAGGAGTAAGACTGTGGAGTCGATATTTCCTCTTAAACTGTTGGAAGTCGACTTAATGAATTTGGCTCCAAAGGTAGAAAGGCGAGACATTAACATTTGCTTCCAAAACCTAACGATTTGAATGGGCGAAAAGTTATAAAAACTGGACAGCATCGGACTGGGAGAAGGTTTTATGGTCCGACGAGTGTAACATCGAGGTAAGTTCAATGCAACAATCTTGTCTGGGAAAATAAAAAAACATAAGAAATGCTTGCTCTCAGACTTGACACAGTCTTTGCTCACTTCTTTTCAGCTCTTCGACTTTTCTGACGTGGTGCACTTATGTCGCAGAGCTAAGGAAGCTTACAATCCAGAAAGTCTGGTTCCTACCGTAAACCACACTGGAAGTAGTGTGAAGATTTGGAGTTTCATGACGTCCAGCTGATTCGGAACGCCGTTTATTTGTCGGATGAACTCGCTTTGTCTTCAAGAGGCTCGCTTAGAACCCTGAGCCCAATCAAGCATCTATGTGCTGATCTTAAGAAAAATAAATGCAAGCCCAAATCGGAGTTAGAACCGTTCTGTGGATAGTGTACCGCGCTAAATTCAAGAAGTTATAAAAAACAAGGGTGGACCTGTGGAAAAACTACAGAGCCTTTGAATTTTTTAATGGTTTTCAGCTCAGGTATGCCTGTCCATGGCGAAGCCAAAATTAATTTATCTGGGCCTGATCGAAAAATGTTATGTCAGAAGACCAAAGGTAAAATAATTCGATCCTAAACCGTGACGACCATCAAAGACAGTAGAAGAAATATTATGGTCTAAGGCTGTTGCTCATATGTTGGGTGTTGGGTCCATTCCAAATGTTCTAAAACGTAGGTAGGAAGGGATAGTTCCCTAGATAGACAGACGGTAATTTCCTTTGGTGACTAAATAAGATTAAATTAATTTTGTTTGCTGTGATCATAGACTAGGAAAAGCCTCCAACTATCGAGGCTTCGATCATATATTTCGACTTGTTTAAGCCCACGGTGGAACTCACATTGCAATAAGAGGAAAGAGGAGAATTCCAAGGGTCAAAACCACTGTGATAGCCTTAACCAGACACTTCAGTTGTCTAGATACGAAGGTAGCCGAAAAGTTTTAAGGACCACTCAGCTGAAACAAACATTTGCATTTGGAAGCTATTATTTTCGTGTTCCTTGTCTAGTGCCTTCTTTAAATTCCTTCGACGGCCAAGAACTTGATGGCCGTCTAAAAATCAATATTCCCATGTACCATGTACTTGGAGCTCTCTCTTGTGTTTTTCTTACTCTGTACCACCACCTCTCCTTCCAACCTCTTCCTCACTATATATCATCTAAAGTAAACTACAGTGTAAGCTCTATATAGCGAACTTCTATTTAGCGAAAAACTCCTTAAAATTAAGGAATTTTCTTAATTTGTTTGTTGTAATTGCCTAGAAAGTGTTTACTGACTGTACTTCCTGCTATCTCGTCTCGTTGCTGGGAGTTGTCTTAGTTGGTTTCAAATATTTGAACTGTAAAGGGCCTACCATAATAGACATACGCGAGCTAACGACAGCTTACCGAAATGTCTCATTACATGAAAAGCCTATGACTTGGCCAAAATGGGCAGCGAACGAGTTTATGGGAAGGTCTCAATGAAAGAAGACATTCCGCAAATTTCGCTTAAGTTCATTATGGATGACTTGAAACTTAAGTGAGAGTAAACTTATGCTCGTTTAAATCTATTAGGGTTAGCCCTTTGAACCTGGCGAGTAAACGAAAGACTTTGTGTATGGACGAAAAAGTGTCGTCAATTCGCGCAATAGAAAAGGGTGGGAAAAAAACGTTTTGGATTCTACCATTTGGAAGAACAAGGAACATTTTCTACAGGCAGAGATGGATGGAAAGTCTTCAAAGAAATTTGAGATTTTTGGAAGATTTGGATCAGGTAATGTTGTCAATGGTTTTGTAAGCAGAGTCAGAATTGTATGCCTGTCTCGAGACCTATTATGAAAGAGAAATTTGCGATACAACTTAGCATAAGTGATTTTAAAGCGTTAGAAGGATGGCTTATAAAGTTTAAACGTCAGGTAATTGGAGAAGCTGTAGGTGATGAACCTGAGTTTGAAAGTGCAAATGACCTTCCATTGATAGAGTGAACGAAACCTACGTACAAGTAGACGAGGACTCAGCAATAGGCGCTCCAATGAAGAAGAAATAAAGAAATTCTTAAGAAAAATAGGTAGGAACAAGGCGATGAAGAAAACGAAGCGGATGATCTTGAGTCACCACCAAGCATTGAACAAGCTTTGTATGGCTCAAAACTATTAGAAAAAACCTTTTTATTCAACTAAGATGACCTCACTATATCCCAAGATGTGAAAAAAATACAACAGAAGACCCTTACATACAGATTATAATTTTGTTATGTAAACTTCCTTCACTTAATTTAGTGAAAATTAAAACCACTTATTCGTAAAATTATTTTGTTTTCATTCTCTGTTTAACAAAGACTCGTTATACCCAGTCCCTCCAATTTCGCCATATAGAGCCTACATTGTATATAAATTGGCTTGTGTTGTGTATACTATTTTAACCTAAATTTGTCTCAAAGACCCATCGCAACCCAGCACTCCACGCACATCCTCCTACCCGGTCTATGGTCTTGTCCCCTCCATCACCACCTACCACACTATGTTTTGTTTCTCTCTCATTTTATATAACGTATTTTTTAATGTTATCTTTAAGATAATTAATTGTATTTTAATTAAAAACAAAGAAAAATAAAAACATTTTTTTAAATATATTCCTTTCCTCTTCTCTTCCCATTTCATTTCATTAGAATAATTATATTTCCTCCATGTCCTTTGTTTTCATCAAGGATAATTAATATGTTAGTGTATTAAATATTTAAGAGTTTATAGTAATAAAGATTAGTATTATTTTCTTCGTATATTAATAAGAATAATATTTTCTTAATTTTTTTTTTCAATTATTTTTTAATGTTTTCTTTGCAATTATTGTTATAATTAATAATTATATATTTTTTGCTTTGTTTTTTTTTTTCTTTAATTTAGTTTTAAACTTGATGTGGTTATGTTATAAATTATTAATTTTATAGAATATATATAATCTTGTTAATAAACTATGTTTCTTCTCCGCTCTGCTGTGTTGTTTTTATCGTTTCCCTTCGTATTTGTTTATTGGCAAAAATATCTGTTTCTTCTCGGTTAATATTTGTTTTTAAGTGTTTATGGTTTTGCATGTGCCCTTCTTTTATTTATTTTTTTTAAGTTTTTCTTTGTTTTTAGTCTATTTTGTTTTTTTTTTGTTTTTTTTTATAAATTTCCCTTTTTTGTTTGTCTAATGTGTATGTTTTCGATAAATTAAATTTAGTAATAAATAATATAATATAATCCATAGATACATATTGTATAGTATATATATATCTGTCTCTCTCTGTTTAATGTGATCAATAATAATAATTAATAATAATAATAAAAATTTGTCAAGATTTATAGAAACTGCACAGGCAGAAATGGTAATTTACCGACGTGAAGCGAAGCATTTGCCGGTCTGTAAATAGTCGTTAGGGTAAAGTAATGTAGTAAATGTTGTTGTTGTTTATTAATTTTTTTTTATATATATATATATGTATGTATTGGAAAATGAAGTAAAGTGCAGGTCTGTTGCAAGGTTGGTGTGATGATTTGAATTAACTAGTGGACTGGGGAAGCGTGGAATGTTTGAATAGCACATGATTTGAAAATGCTGCAGCAACTGGTGGATGAATGAGACTTGGAATTGTACAACTATGATGCACCATATGGAGGGTTTGGACCTGATCATACAGGGCAAAAAGTTACTGAGAGTTCTCTTAACCTGGTAAGATGCCAGCTACGATCCTTGCCACTGCTCACATCAAGTTGGCATACAGCCTCATCGCGGCGCCCTTTGGATAACCTCCATAGGTTGGACAATATCCTCATACAGTATAAGGCGAACATTATTGCGATCCAGAAATACACTGGATAGGAAATGGGACGCGGCGGATTTTACGCGGAACTTGTACGTAAACAATAGCTGTCTTTGTAATATTACCTTGACTAACCTTCTTAAATCGTAGAATGTAAAAGCTGAAAGTTTTTTCTTATTACGAGTTATAATGATAAAAGACATAGACGTAGTCACTTTCCGGTGATTATTTTCGGACCTTTGGTATATGGTAAACTGCAGTGCTAAATAATAAGAACAAACGCATCTTCTGAAGTTGTCTTACTATTTTACCGTTATCTCATTGAAAAATGACTGCAATTTTTCTTCGATTCCATTCCTTAAGGGCTTAGTTGTAATTGATCGGCTTTAAAGTTATTAGCTTCAGTAATCCAAACGCTTTTGAAGGATAAATACATAAGTGCAGACCGTCTTTTCTATTATTCGCATTTGTTTTGATAATCTGTTTTCTTATTTTAGGAAAAAATGGCAAGCATTGTTCCCCAGAACTCAGGCGTCAGAAAAGAGGGAAAATCGCTATGGCCTGTGTATTGCTCTTTGGGAATGGTTGTAAAGGGTGGTCCAAACATAATGCACCATATTAATTGTCACCTTAACGTCAAGTTTTTTTGCCCAACTTAATTTGACATTTCTTTGTTTCAGTGTTTGACAAATTCAACTATGGAGAGGTACACAATTGAGCAGCGCGTTAAGATTGTTGAAGCCTTTTACGAAAATGGGCGTTCAAATCAAAATGCATTTCGTGCACTTCGTGATTTTTTTGGTCAGCATAATCGACCAAATGTGTCCACAATCGGTAGAATTGTGTGCAAATTTAATTTTTTGCATGCTCGCCCAGTTCGTTCTGCGGAAAACATTGCTGTTGTTCGCGACAGTGTGCCAGAAGAGCCGTCAACCTCGACTCGTCTTCATGCCCAACAATTGAACATCTCACGAACATCACTGATGCGAATTTTGAACAAAGATTTGAATTTACACGCTTCCCAGGTTCAATTGACTCAAGAGCCGAAGCCTACTGACCATTTCAAGCGTCGTCAATACGCCGAATGGTTGGTTGAACAGACAGAAGTGAATGGTGACTTTACAAAGAAAATCATCTTCAGCGACGAGGCACACTTGTTAATTGGCCGCCACGATTATGTGATTTGACACCGTTGGACTTCTTTCTTTGGGGATATTTAACAGAAAAAGTGTACGTCAATAAGCCAAGAACAATTCAAGAGCTAAAGGATGAGATAATTCGGCACATTAACGACATTGAACCTCAATTATGTCTCAGAGTCATTGAAAATATGGACCAGAGGTATGCCACCGAAGCCGTGGCGAGCATTTGGCCGATATTTTGTTTCACACATAGTTCTCATAGATCCTTCTATCATAATAATAAGATAATTCTCTGAAAACTTTTTGTTTTATTTACAATTATCATCGTGCGTTTTCGTTGGACCACCCTTTACATGCCTTAAAAGAAGACAAGCAAACCATCGAGAAAAAGTGTTTTTTTTTATCAAAACAAATTTGTCAACAATTAATTGGCGCCCGAGCAGGGATAAGTTAGTTCTCGCGTTTTACACGTAAAAGCCATTCGTCTCAGGTAGTCATCGCGCTCCCGATAGTCAACTCCAGCCAGTCGTTTATGTAGCCGCCACGCGTATTTCCAAATTAGTTTTCACTTTGCCCACCTACCGGTGTCTCTGATGCCCCGGTGCCACAATTAATGCAGTTAGGGCCCCGGAGTAGCCCTGTGCACAGTGCAAGAATATATCATCGAACACAGTCAGCAAAGCGGTTGTTCGCAGAAACTAGCCGCGCCATCCGATCAAGCACAGACGAATCGCGATCACGAGTGTAAAGCTCTTAAGTAGTGCAAAAAGTCTGTCACTCAGAACCCTGCGAAGTCTAAATAACCTCTCGCAACAATTCTGTACACAAGGCGCCTTAGCAGCCGCAGAGCTAAAAGGAGACAGATTCCTTTCAGCCGCCAGAAAAGACTCAGCATTGGCTCTTCATTATATTTGCTTAATAAGAATGCATCATGCAACAAACAGTCATCATTTCCCTCAAGTTGAAGAAGTTTCTCCGGCACCCCTCTTTCTCAACAGATTTAATGGCACCATGCAAGTGAACAACGAAACCCAGAAATTAAGCAGAACCTACGTTAGCAAAATCTCTAACAACAGTGTTATCATCAATAACCAGCGGGTATGTTGCCGAGCAAATCATGAACACAGCATCTTACTAAGATCGCGAAAGAAGCGGATACCCATAAAATATTAACATCTGTCTTCCTACTAATTTGTTGAAGCTGCAGTAGAGTACCATAGAAGAAACTTAGCAGCCTAAGTTTAACTAATACCAACGCCTACGAGAATCGGAGTGATCCTAGCATGTACAAAATTCCATAATTACCGATTCGATGGTGGGGTGAAAAGTAACCTCCTTGACCGCCAGAATGCGCTGCTACTGCAAAAAAGGTTGTTTTGACAGCTGTTTGTTGTTGACGTGTTTGGCATCATGTTGAGTATGGACAAAAACGATTTTCGTTCTCTCATAAAACATTATTTTTTGAGAGGCAAAACGGCGAAGGAAACAAAAGAAAAGTTGGATAAATATTATGGGGCTAATGCTCCGTCAGATTACACCGTCAAATATTGGTTTCGAGAGTTTCGTGGTGGCCGCAACTCCACTACCGATGAAGTCCGCAGCGGCAGCCCCTCCGATGCGGTTACAGAGGACAATGTCAAAAAAATACATGAAATGGTGCGCGAGCTATCAGATGCCACAAAGATTAGTACTGAGCGCACACGCCATATTTTGGGCAAGATTCTGCATATGAAAAAGTTATCCTGCCGCTGGGTGCCGCGCATGCTCACTCCAGACCAAAAACACGAACGCGAAAGCACTTCGAAAGAGTGTTTGGACTTGCTGATGCGGAATCGGGCCGACTTTTGGCGTCGATTGGTAACTGTTGATGAAACCTGGATCCACTATTACACACCAGAGAACAGAATGAGTGCCCGGCAATGGGCTGAAGCCGGCACGACTGCTCCGAAGCGGCCGAGGGAGGCTCGATGGGTCGGAAAGGTTATGGCGTCGGTTTTCTGGGATTGTCATGGCATACTCTTCGTGGACTACCTCGAAAATGGAAAACCATCAAACAGCGAGTATTACTGTGCATTATTGGAGCGATTGAAGGCCGAAATCGCTGCAAAATGGCCTCACATGAAGCGAAAAAAAATGTTGTTTTTGCAAGACAATGCGCCGGCTCACAAGAGCATCGCAACCACAGCTAAAATGAATGACTTAGGGTTTCCGCATCCACCGTATTCGCCCGATTTTGCTCCCTCGGACTATTATCTCTTCCCAAACCTCAAAAGATGGCTCATCAGTAAAAAATTCAGATCACGCGAGGAAATCATCGACGCCACGGAGGAGTATTTTGTAGACCTTCCGGAAAATTACTTTTCGGACGGGATCAAGAAGTTGGAAAATCGCTGGAATAAGTGTATCGAGCTTAACATTTTTTCATTCCCAAGGAGGTTACTTTTCACCCCACCAGTTAGTCGAAAAAGGTCTGTTGGCAGAATGTCACAAAAGGTGCCAACGCTAACAAAGAGGCACAGAGCCAATTGACTTGTGTTCGCCAGGTCACAGCTAAATTGGGATGGGCCAGCTGATGGAAAAAAGTGGCGCAAAGACGAAACAAAGATAATTTGCTTGCAAATTATGGCAGATCTCCGCTATACCACTAAAACATTTAAGCATAGTGGTGGTAATATAATGGATTGGGGCTGCTTCTCTCGTACGGAGTGGGACCTCTATTTTGGATAAAAGGTACGATGGATAAGCAAGTCTATGTAAATATTCTCCAGGAGGTCATGCTGCCTTACGCCGAGTGGGAAATGGCGCTTACTTTGGGTCTGGCCAATAAATGGTTTTCCGACAACAGAGTTGACCTTATGACTTGGCCTGCACAATCCCCCGACTTGAACCCCATCGAGAATTTATGGGAGATTGTTAAGAAACAAATCGGGCCCATAAAACCGAAGAACAGAGAAGAATTGTGTGAAAAGATACAAGCAGCTTGGTACGCTATGCCACAAAGTACTTGCGGTAAGTTGGTGGACTCAACGCCATCTAGATGTAAAGCTGTTTTAGACAAAAAGGGTTATCCGACAAAATATTAAGTCCAAATTAACATTTTCCTACACTACATACAGATTTATTTTGCCATTCGTATGCAACACTAGAAAACTGGTCTAAGCTGTTTCGTTAGGGGAGAGAATCTTTGGGCATACATCGCCTAAAGGATAAACAGGTTGACCTAAAATGCCAACAAAAACGGAAAGCGGGGCAGTCGATTGTACATTAAAAAAACACTAAAATAGAAACCCTAGCTGATCCTTTTTTTACGATGACGAGATCCTTCACTTTTTTATAAAGGGTGTTTTTTATAGAGGTATAGAACTTTGAAATGGAATAAAACAAAGATGGTTTTTTAAATTGACATGAAATTGACTTTATTCGAAAGATAATCTTCTGGCATTATAATTTAAATATAATTTCTGGCATATGACCGCGAAAATTATATATAAGCGAATTTTGTTTAGCGATGAAGCTCACTTTTGGTTAAATGGATTCGTCAATAAACAAAACTGCGGTATTTGGAGTGATGATAATCCTCAAGTGTATGTTGAGGCACCGTTACATCCACAAAAACTGACTGTGCTTTATGGGTTGGTCCGTACTTCTTTAAAAACGATGCTGGCCAGAACGTTACAGTCAATGGTGACCGTTAGAGAGCCATGATTACTGACTTTTTCGTTCATCAATTGAACAAGCATGATGTGCAGGAGCTGTGGTTTCAACAAGACGGCGCAACATGTCACACAGCTCGTGCCATAATTGATTTAATGAAGGAAACGTTTGGTAACCGCATAATTTCACGTTACGGACCCGTGAATTGGCCTCCAAGATCGTGCGATTTAACGCCGCTTGACTATTTTCTGTATGGATATGTGAAGTCGCTAGTCTACGCCGATTATCCCGAAACGATGACCACTTGGAGGACAACATTCGCCTCGTTATTGCCGATATACGGCTACAAATGTTGGAAAAAATCATCGAAAATTGGACCTCCAGATTAGACTACGTCCGAGCCAGCCGTGGCGGTCATATGCCAGAAATTATATTTAAATTATAATGCCAGAAGATTATCTTTCGAATAAAGTCAATTTCATGTCAATTTAAAAAAATCATCTTTGTTTTATTCCATTTGAAAGTTCTATACCTATATAAAAAACACCCTTTATAAGTATTTCAAACGCATGGGCGACAAACAATCAAGTTGGTCCAATTATGGGATGTGTGTTCGTACAAGCAATACGAGTAATAAGTAACCATGTAAGTAATACCCACAAATTGCAATATAGAATGTCGATTATATAAATATTAAAACAATAAGTTATACGGCGCATGGTATCGGATACTGCTTCGCAAAATTTAGTGCATAAATGTTCGTTTCAAAGTTGCTCTTTATAATTTTTGATATTATATTGTTCTTTACAAAAAATCTGTCATTGCTTGTGTGGAAAATGGGGAAAAATATTTTTTCAAAAAATAGTAGAGTAAGTGGAGTTATATGGACCACCTGGATATATCGCACAGCTTGCATGTAAATACACAACTGTTCATGTCGAAACACGCAAAAAGACTATGGCATAAGTAAAATATATTTTTTTGCATTGTAAGCTCACTTGCTTTGGTGATATTGTGGTGAAATGTTGTGGTGCTACAAAAAAAGTGATTATTAAAAGTTAAAAAAGCTGTGTGTTGATTTGTTTGCAACAAAAGACATTTTGTGGAATCGATACGAAGGTAAGTTTACATATTTGATTTAGTTTTGTATGATTTTTTTTAAAATAAAATCGGAACTGCTCACATTTCGGGTAATGTGGCCCACCCCGAGGCGGCTTCTGTGGACCAGTAGTCCACTTTACCCGCACATGCTTCAAATTGCCTGACTTTCATAATTTTTTTTTAGAGAAAATGGCAAAATCGAATTGAAAACCGCGACAATATGATTATTGAAACTTGAAAAAAGCTGCTGACGAAGTTAGAAACGGTCAATGGGGTTTTTAACTCATATACGCCCGCCGTGCCCAAAAACCTAAAGAAATACCGTAAATTTCCTAGTATTTCTGTTTTTCTTCTCTTTTTTTGACATTTGATGGTGAAGAAGCTATTGACGTGTTGTTAGACAAAAAAGTAATCAGAAACAGTTGTAAGTGATTTTGCCGCGCATCTTGTGGAGTTGTTTCAGTGATAAGTGAATACATAAAATAAATAACATTTATATGTAAGTTTTTCCACTAAAGGGCTAACCATAATAGACAGGAGCAAGCAGAAGTAAGCAGTGGGGAATGTCTTCTTACATGCAAAGCATATGATATGCCCACAATGGGAAGATACGACGTTTCGTTAAATGTTCGTTAACTGATGCAAGCAGAAGGAAGGTCTTCTTGAAAGAAGACATGACGGACGGAATTTTTGACAAGTGACATTTGAGGTTAGGAAAGAGAAAAAAGATAAAATAAATATGGAATACGAGCTTGATAACAAGTTGATTTCACTTATGCAGGACAATAAGTGTCTCTATGATAAAGCAGATGGCTTTTATTTCAATAAAAAGGAAAAAGCCAAAGCCACACCGAAAATAAACAAATCGAATAAAAACAATTTGACAGTTCCTTTCCTTCTGCTTGCTCCTGCTTGCATCTGTTCATTGTGGGTATCGTGACGGTTCGTTGAAACAGAGGGGAGAATTTCGTTCGGATCTGACATAAGCTTCTGCTTGCTCCTGTCTATTATGGTTAGCCCTTAAGTCTGTTAGTTTTCTTACAAAAATTACATATAAATATTGTTCACTATAAAATAAAATTGTATTATCCGAGGAAAGTTGATCATCGTTTATAGAAGGTGAAGTTTTATAACGGTGTCCCCAATTGGGGCCAGTGGGAACATCAGGGGTAAAAATTATTCTTATTTTTTCTCAAAGGTAATTGTTGTATAAACAATGGCTAAACGAACATTCAACAGTCGCAATGATTTCTACGGGCTTCAAGAAGCACTAGATGCTGTAATGCTTGAGGAAGATGTTACAGAGATAGATTTAGTTGCACTTCCCCCAGAACCAAGCGTGCTTACCGATGAAGAAGAAGGTGATGAGGACCATATTCAGAGCAATGTTATTCCGCGAGATATACCAGGTGGAGTCGAAGTATTTACGTATCGAGGTGAAGACGAATGGGACAGTAGCGATGACGAACCACTCGCTGGAGTCAAGAGAGACGTAGGAATGATTTTGAAGAACCCCGCTGGCCTAAAACAGAGCCAATCTATGAGCCTATAGTTTCAACTATAGAAGGTAATGTGCAAGCGCATCTTGATAAATTGTTGGATGAAATGAGAAATCAAAATCCAGTGCAAATTTTTGAAAAAGTATTTGACGAGGAAGTTTTTGCCATGATTGTTCAATACTCGCAGACTTACGCGGCTCAGAAAAACAAGCATGACTTCAAAGTATCTGTCAATAAACTCAAAACTTTCTTCAGTATTCTTTTATTGACTGGTTACCATTCATTGCCTCGAGAACGATTGTACTGGTGCCTGGACGAAGACTGTGATGTGTCTATTGTGTCAAGAGCTATGCCAAGAAATCAATTTGAGGAAATAAAAAAATATCTTCATTTCTGTGACAATCTTGTCGCAGTCGAATCATCCGACAAAATGTGCAAGGTGCGACCGCTTGCAGATATACTTATGAAGAAATTTTTGCAGTGGGGTGTTTGTCACCAAAATTTGTCCATAGACGAGTCAATGGTGAAGTACTTTGGACGGCATCCGGCGAAACAATTCATACGGGGCAAGCCAGTGCGATTCGGCTACAAAAATTGGATGGTCACAAGTTCGGATGGATACTGTTATGCCTTCGACTTATATTGCGGAAAATCTCCAGGAGCCAATCCTAAAGAGCCATTGGGTACAAGAGTGGTAAAGCCATTACTGGACAAGCTCGGCACAATTGCTAAAGGCCATATGGTGTACTTCGATAATTTCTTCACTAGTTTCGAATTGCTCCGAGATTTACGAAAAGCTGGTTTTCGTGCAACTGGTACCGTTCGCGAAGGTAGAACCAAGAAGTGCCCGCTAGTTGAAGTAAAGGAAATTAAAAAGAAAAACCGTGCGGAGTTTGACCATCGATTCGACCAAGTCAACCAAATTTTATTCGTCCGTTGGCTGGACAACAGTGTTTGTACCATGGGGTCGAACTATGATAGCGTCTTCCCTCTGGGGAAGGTAAAGAGATGGAGCGCAGTGGAGAAGAAAAAAAATTGGCATTCCGCATGTTTTTCAAAGCTACAACAAGGGTATGGGTGGTGTAGGTCAAGCTGATCAATCAATTTCATTGTACCGCACTGCTATACGTGGCAAAAAATGCTGGTGGGTTTTGTTCACGTACATGTTGGATCTAGCCGTGGCAAACGAATGGCGCCTTCACATTATAACGAATGATATCAAGTTAGATCAGCTTCAATTCCGTCGCTACATTGCTCGTCACTATTTGAGACATACAAATAGTGGGAATTTGCGTCCAACATCTTCTGTGGTGCCAAGTTTGCAATATGATGGGGTCAGTCACTATCCAAAAAAAAAACTTTCCCAGCAACTAAGATGTAACGTGTGTCATAAAACGTTGCAATGCAAAAAGTGTGTGCAAACTTTATGCGTTGAAAGAGAATGCTTCGAAATTTTTCATACTGCTTAAGCCCAGTGTCCCCAATTGAAGACGGCTTTTTTTTCCAATGAAGGATATTTTTTTTTGTTTCCTTATTATTTTCTTATAACAATAATAGTTTTTACCAATTAATAAAGAAATTTTGTTATTTCCACCGCGAGGCTTTATTTGGGTGCAAATGGGTTAAGAGCGTCAAAACTATTTGGTATTCCCAAAACCATATTGAGGCAGTTTGTTTTTGATGTAAATTATGAAAGTCAAAATAACGAGCCCTTTGCGAAGACCTGTTTTTTCTCAAAATATGGAAAAAGAGCTAGTGGATTATATTCTTCAAATGGAAAGTCTGCATTTCGGTCTAACAGGAAGTGATATTAAATACTTAGCATACCAGTAACGGCAGTAACGGACGAAATACCAAACACCTTCTCTAAGGTAAGAGGCAATGCTGGAAAAGATTGGCTTAAATCTTTTATGCACAGACATTCTGACCAGATAAGTCTGCGAAAGCCTACTGGTACATCAGTTGATCGAACGCAAGGGCTTAATAAGGAAAGCGTTGCAAATTTTTTTGATTTATTGGAACGCCTCTACGAAAAAACAACTATTCTGCTAATACAATATTAAATGTGGATGAAACGGGAATATCTACAGTTCCGAGCCAAATGCAGCAAATCCTTGCGAAAAAAGTAAAACGTCAAATCGGAATTATGACATCGGCAGAACGCGGATCCTTAGTAATGATTATAACTTGTATGGAGGTCCTAAAAGTGCTACAGCTGGATCCGAGGCCGGATTTCATCGGTCAGGTTGGGTTCAAACCGATATTTTTACGGCTTGAAATTCGTAAAACCTAGCAAAGAGAATCCCGTCCTGCTAATGTTAGATGGGCATTACAGTCACACCAAGAATTTGAAATTAATTGACCTTTCTCGTGAAAATGACGTTTCAATTATGTCTCTACCTCCACACTCGTTTCACAAACTACAACCACTTGACCGCAGTTTCATGGGACCTTTGAAGATATACTATACAGTGCCCTCCAAAAGTTTGTTGAAATCAGCTGAATAGATGCTAATCTTCACAAAATTAACTGAAATATGATGTTCTATTATTCCTAAGTCCGTTTTTAGTTTTTACAATATGTGTTGTCTTGCACAGACAGCAGTAGATCTACAGCTAAGTTTTTTTTCAAACTGTTAATATTTGCATGAATGCGCTGCATTCGACTGCCAAGTCAGTTGAAGCTGTTCAATTTAAGGTATCGAATGTGTTTAAGTTTAATTTATGTATGAAAAAAATTTTACTTTAGGCTTTTTATATTCGAAATGTCTTCGAGAAGAAAGCTTTCTTCGTTTTTTGAGTATCAAAAGCTGAAAAATTACAGTGCTGTTGGAAGACTCTTTAAAATTAGCACTGAAGCAGTCAAAAAAATTAGGGAAGTTGATACATTGGCCGATAAACCGCAGAATAACGTCAATTAGAGATGACCGACTTATGGTGCAACTTTGCAGGCGGAATCCAATATTAGTTGTTCGTGAAATAATTTGAAGAAACAGGAAGAACGATGTCTCAAACTACCATAAGAAGACGACTTCATGATGCCAAGCTGTTAACAGGCCATGTTGCAAGAAGGAAACCGTTGCTAACCAAGGCTCATAAAAAACGCCGTCTAGAGTTTGCTAAGAAATATCAAAACCAACCGCTGGAATTTTGGAAAAGAGTAATTTTTAGCGACGAGTCAAAGTTCGAAATATTTGGAAACCGTCGAAGGCAAACTGTTTGGCGTTCTAAAGGCGACAATCCCTACAATAGCCGATATGTCCAGCCCACAGTAAAACATGGCGGTGGAGATGTTACGGTGTGGAGGTGTTTTTCTTGGTTTGGCATACGAAAGTTGCATGTTGAGGGCAGAGTGAATGCAATGATGATGAGTGTTTTCAACGCTTCAAGAACAGTGATTTTAACGTCGAACACCGGCATAGTGGTGGAAGAGAGAAAGTTTTCGGAGACGCAGAATTGGAGACATTGCTGAGTAAAGACTCGCATCAAACTCAAGAAGAAATGGCACTATCAGTGGGAGTGACACAGCAAGCCATTTCAAAACGTCTCAAGGGGCATGATTCAGAAAGAAGGAATTTGAGTCCCGTATGAGTTGAAACCAAGAGACGTTGAACGGTGTTTGTGTGTTTGTGAACAGTTGCTTCAAAGGCAAAAACGGAAGGGATTTCTGCGTCGCATTGTGACCGGGGACTAAAAATGGGTTCATTACGATAACCCTAAACGCAAAAAATCCCGGCCATGCTTCCACGTCGACGGCCAAACCGAATATCCACGGCTACTAGATCATGCTCTACATTTGATGGAACCAGCTCGGTATTATGAGGTGTTAAAACCAACAATCACAGATGCTCGTTATCGAACGCAATTAATACGTTTGAGCAGAGCATTAAAAGCAATACAGCGAGTGGCACGATAAAGTAATTTTGCAGCACGACAACGCTCGACCCAATGCTGCAAAAGAGGTCAAAAGTTACTTGGAAACGTTAAAATGGGAAGTCCTACCCCACACGCCGTATTCTCCAGACATTGCTCCCTCTGACTATCACCTGTTTCGATCAATGGCGCATGGCCTGGCTGACCAACACTTTCGATCTCACGAAGAAGTCAAACCAAGAAGTCTGAACAATTTTTTCGACGCGGGATTCGTACACTGCCTGAAAGATGGGAGAAAGTAGTGGCGTAGATGGAAAATACTTTGAATGTTACATGTGTATCCAATTTGTTTCATTAAAGCCTCAACTGTTGGGGAAAAAACGGCCGAAGCAAAGTTGTACACCTATTTTCCACCTTTATCAACTATTCTGTGTCTTGCATTGTGATTTCAATTGACTTTTGGAGGGCACTGTAGGTTGCAAGTCGATGAATTCATTAAAGCCGTCACATAACCACTCGTGAAATGTCTAATGAAAGCTCGGTCAAACGTATTTAATTTTGTAAACCGCATATAAAACGAAATGACCTAGAGCAATTTCAGAAGAGAATGAATTTGAAAGCTGGAAAGACCTCCATAGAAGCTTGTGATGTGGTTTAATGGGATTGAAAGGATGCTGTGCGTTATGAGCTATTATCTACTGCCAGATGCTAACAAGTAAGGTGCGTGGCCTTTACCGCCATAAGAAATTTCGACGCATTCACCATTTAGTCCAGAACTTGCAGCTTCGGATTACCTTTTGTTTCAGTCATTTCCGAACTTATTTAATGCTATGTCCACGTGCGCAGGAGATTGCTTTACGCCAAATTCTTCTTCAAGACTTCGTTCAGGATGGAATCACAATCTCCTTCGTAAGAAAAAATAATTAAGTGGTTCATAGCCTGCTGAGAGTTAATATCACATACTGATATGGATCGTCTGTACTTCCCATGAGCCAGAACGGACGATTTTCAATGGATGATTTTGAGGAAAGCGACACGAAACAGGTCTAGAAAGCATTAAAAATGGGAGATCACCGGAAATCTTTAAATTGTCCAACTGGCAGATAATCAGTTTTGGAATTACCACCTAACCAGTCATTCAGTTATGGATAAAAGCAATAACAATAACGACAGAGCAGTCTGTAATCTGCTCAATTCAATTTCAAATATAAACGACCAAATAGCTACTCGTATATGGCTAGAAACACATGCCGAAGCCCTCCCTTACTATTACCGCCATCCAGTGGACTTAAAAGGAAAAAAACAAAGAACCAGGATATAAAACTCATAGTGAAATAAGTGCAGAGCAAATCGAATCATGTGCATTTGAATGAATTGGGTAAATTGAGAATAGACAACGTCCATCCAGCTTGAACTTGATTCGAGTGGTTTGGGGGGAGGTAAGCAGGTGTTCTCTAAATTATGGGGTGTTGGGGGGAAAAAGTAGATTTTTGTGATGAATGTGGTTAGTACCTTACAAATAGTAAATTTGTTGCAGCAGCTGGACCCTGAATTCGGTTATTGTTTTGTTGTTGTTGTTGTTGAAGTTTTGAATTTGAATTGCCCATAATCGTTTCGCTATTGTTACTGTTGTTGTTGTTATTATTGTTGTTTATTGTAGTTGTTACTGTTGTCGTACTTAAGTTTAGTGGTGGGGGTTGTTGTTGTTGTTGTGATTGCTGTTGGTGTTGTTGTAATTGTGGATGTTGTTGCTGATGATGATGTGTTTGGGACAGCAGCGGTGTTGCTGATGATACTGCAATTGCTGTTGTATTAGTGGCAGCGGCTACCTTAACTCCTCCCGAATTACTTATATGACCAGCTGCAAATATATTTCACCTGTTTACGTGACTACGATTGTGATTTGAACTGAGGCCGCCTGTTGGATTTGTGTTACCCGAATGTTGGGCCGTTCCACCAGGTCCTGAGATACACCAAACATGATAATCACATATCGACAATATGGCTGATGACCTACATACCTCCGTAATTTGGTGAGTGCGGATAATAATCTCGTCGATTATAGTCCGGATCGAATTCTTGTGTTTCATACGGTGTCCGTGATGTTTGTCCGTGTGGCGGACCATGTGTGGGGGCATGTCCGTAACTGTAGGCGTCATATGTTTGGGGTTCATAGGCTGTATGTTCATCATATCCACGACTAGACAATAAGAATATATTAGAAGACACACACTTGTGGTTGATAAGGAATTACCTGTAAGACTCATCCATAGCGCTGCGGGCCTTTTCCAATATCGACATCACTTTCTGTTTGGGAGCTATTGAGTTCTTTGAAAAGGACGGTAGCTGCTGTTGCTGCTGCTGTTGTTGTTGCGGAGGTTGTTGCCTGGAAGAAGCGGGAAGAGAAGACGAGAAATTGAAATTGTTTGCTGGTACCGCCGCCGCCCCATACATGGGGAGCAGATGATTATTCTGCGGTTGTGCACTCCACCTATATCCATGATGTGAGACATTTTGTTTGGATGACATGTGTGTGCCGCTGCTATTACTGCCACCAATACCGCCACCACTTCCACCACCGCCGCCTCCTCCTCCGCCAACTCCTAATACACCGCCTCCACCAATACCTCCGCCGCCGCCGCCACTCACAGCCGATGACTTTTTATTATAAGATTTCGAATCATGATCCGAAATTCCTGTATTGTCCATTAGTTCACGCAATTGCTCTTGTCGGATAATATCATTACTATCCGGTATTAGATATTTTCTTAATTCCGCCATGGCGTAGGCAATCCGAGCGTACGCTTCAGCTGGCGGTGCTATTGTTGATATCTCAACGTGTAGATCGCTGTTCAAGTGAGCGTACTTGGGGTCCATGGAGGCACGTAGTTCTTCTTCCTTGGCACGATCGCGCATCGAATTTCGACCTAGTACAGTCATCTTGCATAGCGTTTCCTCCTGCAGACGGCGTAGCGAGTTGCCCTTTGGTCCGAGAAGTTTGCCTACAAAGTTGAACTAAAAATGAAGATTGAAAGTGAGTGTAAGGGAATGAGTGGGGAATGTTGTTTGTTCTTACTTTTGGATGCTCGCGTATGGGTACGAGTACTTTTTGGGATACGCGTAGCGGCTTTTCGCGGTAGATGTCGGCATATTTCTGCTCGCGTGATGGTATACGGCCTGTTGATTGGACTTTTTCGATTTCTGAAATGAGAAGAGAGAAATTGTATTGGGTCGGTTGAGCCGTTGTACTATTGAAAATGAGAAGTGTGCTACGAACAGGGCCTATCCCTCTGTTGCGCCCTCAACCCAGGCAATTGTCACGCAAACCATTTGCAATTCGACTACAAAACTGTGTAGCAACGGAGCAAATTCTCCTCGACTTAATAGCTCGTCCTCTCACTTCCGAAACAAGGTCAAGTCCCGTCTCGAACTGTATTCGAAGAGCCTTTTCTATTTCTTCTGCAATAGCCGGCAATTCGTTCTCCCACAGCTCATTCCATTTTCAGCTTCTTTTCCATTTCATGTTTATCGTGAAGACTCTTTTCCCCATACTTTCCGTAGCGAATCCCATTGGTCTTTCTCTCTCATGCAATCTACCATAGAAGGAAATACCACCACACACGACACCGCTAAGACGGACGGACCATGTACATAAATGACGACAAAATCAAATCCGAAAAGAAATAAAAAACAAAGACCAGCCAAGGGGGAGCATGAAAATTAGCAAAAGAAAAAGTCAAATTGCTCTTCGATTTTTCCCAACTAGCTAGCTTCCGGTTTAGGAACGTAACTGATCTCCAATTCTCATCGAATCAGCTGAAGAAATGCTCTTAAGACACAGGGAAGTGTAATTAGAAAAATGCCGACCAATGCATCGATTTTTAGTCCCGACCTCTTCCCCGCCGCATAAGGCACTTCATCATCAACAAACACTTGCACTTACCGCTCTCGAGTAACTTCTCGGCGATTGGGTACTTCTTATCCATTCGATTCTTCTCCGTCAAGCAATCCCGAATGTACTCGTTTGCCTTATCGTTAAGCTGCGGTCCATCGCCCGGATGATGGTCATGATTTGAATTGTCCCCATTATGCGATGGATGTGGTCCTCCGCCACCCGGATTACCGCCACCTCCGCCGCCTTTTCGCTGCTTGAAATCATTGTCGTCGTCGTTGTTATATGAGGAATAATCGCCATTGCCATCGTATGCTTCGGTCATATTTCAGCAGCTTCACTACTCTGCTGCCGTATGACCAGAAATTCTTTCCTTCACCACAAACTAGACGACAACACTTCTCTTCTCCTCAGCCTCGGCCGTGGCACTTTACCAGCAGCAATACCAATAGCACTTGCCCGTAATTGTCGTCGTCGTCGTTCCAATCCTCCTCGTAAATGCTCAAACGATGGATATCAAATCCAAATCCGGAACGAATAAAAAATAAAAAAAAAACCCAGCGAAATGGGAAATGAGGCAAGAAAACGAACGAAACTAAAGGAAAAGTTCCTTTCGCAAGGAAACTGCGTTTATTTCTCCTCGGATCTAGTGCTGGCGCTGCTCGTCACTTTTTCCCCGTCTTCAGCACTCGTCGTTATCGTTTGCGTTCCCTTCTTGCCGAGTGAAATTTTCGTAAGACGACTACCCGAAGTAGCAAAATGAACTCGGCGAACTCTGGATGAATTGATTTTCATTAGAAACACGAACACAAAATGTGACAAAAAAAAATACAAGATGAAAGGAGGGAAGACAAGACACAAGAAGAAAATGAAAATAAAGGGAATTGGAAGTGAAACACAGCAACACAGCGATCTGTGTGGGGGGACGTTGCTGTCGCACACCAGCCGCAGACACTACGCCGAAAACTTTGTCGTCGTCGACTTGTGCTTCTGCTCTAGTTCTGTTGACGATACTGTCTCCTTCTCCTGACCTGATGTCTACTCCAGTTTCCACCGTCTCTTTCCTTTCCCTTGATTTTGCTCTGTTTTTTTTTTTCTATCCCAATTTTCACCACACACACAGGCACAGACCCACTCTACTCTTGTCCATGTTTTTCTTTGCGTTTTCTTTTTTTTCTCTTTTTTTATTTTGCAAATTCCCGGAAAGTCAATTGCACACTTGCAGATTCCAGGTGACCGGACGGTTTCAAAATTATATTTTTCGGCAACTAGTTTCGACTGAGGGAAGCGACGAAACGAAACGAAGACAACGGCGACGACGAGGAGACCATTTGCGTATGCACCCAACAAAAAATAAAATAAAAATGAATCAATTGCATTTTGGGGAACCTAAACCTGGACGTGTGAGTAAGAGAGCCGGAGAATGAGATGGATGGCACGCAAACTCACCGAACTGTGTGTGGTGGAGATTCATTGTTTTGTTTTGTCTGTTCATTCATCGAAATCTATTTGGATTCTCTCCGGATTCAGGTGAATTTGCGATTCGTCGACGGAATCTGTTTGGTTTGTTTGGTTGTTTTTGGCAAAGGTTGCAAATTTACGTCCAGGAATGGCATTTTCATATTTTACCGCGTTTAAACGCTAGGATTTCGGTAGTGGCTGACAGTGTGATCTAATCTAGGGAAAAAGGCGATTTCATGGCCAAAAGATGTTATTCATGATGCTTCATGGTGCTTAGGAGTAAAGGAAGTTCTCAGTGGAAACGATACTAGGAATGGAAGATGATCGTAGTAATGGCGGACGGTCTTAGTATTGGAAGATGATCCTAGGCATGGGAGATGATCCTAGGAATGGAAGGTGGTCTTAGGAATGGATGGTGGTCTGAGGAATGGAAGGTGGTCTTAGTAATCGGAGATGGTCCTAGGCATGGCGGACCGTCTTAGGAATGGAAGGTGGTCATAGGAATGGAAGGTGGTCATAGGAATGGAAGGTGGTCATAGGAATGGAAGGTGGTCATAGGAATGGAAGGTGGTCATAGGAATGGAAGGTGGTCTTAGTAATCGGAGATGGTCCTATGCATGGCGGACCGTCTTAGGAATGGAAGGTGGTCATAGGAATGGAAGGTGGTCTTAGTAATCGGAGATGGTCCTAGGCATGGCGGACCGTCTTAGGAATGGAAGGTGGTCATAGGAATGGTAGGTGGTCTTAGGAATGGAAGGTGGTCTTAGTAATCGGAGATGATCCTATGCATGGCGGACCGTCTTAGGAATGGAAGATGGTCTTAGGAATGGGAGATAACCCCAGGAATGGAAGGTGGTCTTAAGAATGGATGGTGGTCTGAGGAATGGAAGGTGGTCTTGAATGGAAGGTGGTCTTAGTAATCGGAGATGGTCCTAGGCATGGCGGACCGTCTTAGGAATGGAAGGTGGTCATAGGAATGCAAGGTGGTTTTAGTGATCAGAGATGGTCCTAGGCATGGCGGACCGCCTTAGGAATGCAAGATGGTCTTAGGAATGGGAGATAACCCCAGGAATGGAAGGTGGTCTTAGTAATCGGAGATGATCCTAGGCATGGCGGACCGTCTTAGGAATGGAAGGTGGTCTTAGTAATCGGAGATGATCCTAGGCATATCGGACCGTCTTAGGAATGGAAGATGGTCTTAGGAATGGAAGGTGGTTTTAGGAATTGATGGTGGTCTTAGGAATGGAAGGTGGTCTTAGGAATGGATGGCGGTCTTAGTAATGGAAGGTGGTCTTAGGAATTGAAGGTGGTCTTAGTAATCGGAGATGATCCTATGCATGGCGGACCGTCTTAGGAATGGAAGATGGCCTTAGGAATGGAAGATGGCCTTAGGAATGGGAAATGACCCCAGGAATGGAAGGTGGTCTTAGGAATGGAAGGTGGTCTTAGGAATTGAAGGTGGTCTTAGTAATCGGAGATGATCCTAGGCATGGCGAACCGTCTTAGGAATTGAAGGTGGTCTTAGTAATCGGAGATGATCCTATGCATGGCGGACCGTCTTAGGAATGGAAGATGGCCTTAGGAATGGGAAATGACCCCAGGAATGGAAGGTGGTCTTAGGAATGGTAGGTGGTCTTAGGAATGGAAGGTGGTCTTAGTAATCGGAGATGGTCCTAGGCATGGCGGACCGTCTTAGGAATGGAAGGTGGTCATAGGAATGGAAGGTGGTCTTAGGAATCGGAGATGGTCCTAGGCATGGCGGACCGTCTTAGGAATGGAAGGTGGTCTTAGTAATCGAAGATGGTCCTAGGCATGGCGGACCGTCTTAGGAATGGAAGGTGGTCTTAGGAATGGAAGGTGGTCCTAGGAATGGAAGGTGGTCTTAGTAATCGGAGATGATCCTATGCATGGCGGACCGTCTTAGGAATGGAAGATGATCTTAGGAATTGTAGGTGGTCTTAGTAATCGGAGATGATCCTATTCATTGCGGACCTTCTTAGGAATGGAAGATGGTCTTAGGAATGGAAGGTGGTTTTAGGAATTGATGGTGGTCTTAGGAATGGAAGGTGGTCTTAGGAATGGATGGTGGTCTTAGTAATGGAAGGTGGTCTTAGGAATTGAAGGTGGTCTTAGTAATCGGAGATGATCCTATGCATGGCGGACCGTCTTAGGAATGGAAGATGGCCTTAGGAATGGGAAATGACCCCAGGAATGGAAGGTGGTCTTAGGAATGGAAGGTGGTCCTAGGAATGGAAGGTGGTCTTAGTAATCGGAGATGATCCTATGCATGGCGGACCGTCTTAGGAATGGAAGATGATCTTAGGAATTGTAGGTGGTCTTAGTAATCGGAGATGATCCTATTCATTGCGGACCTTCTTAGGAATGGAAGATGGTCTTAGGAATGGAAGGTGGTTTTAGGAATTGATGGTGGTCTTAGGAATGGAAGGTGGTCTTAGGAATGGATGGTGGTCTTAGTAATGGAAGGTGGTCTTAGGAATTGAAGGTGGTCTTAGTAATCGGAGATGATCCTATGCATGGCGGACCGTCTTAGGAATGGAAGATGGCCTTAGGAATGGGAAATGACCCCAGGAATGGAAGGTGGTCTTAGGAATGGAAGGTGGTCTTAGGAATTGAAGGTGGTCTTAGTAATCGGAGATGATCCTAGGCATGGCGAACCGTCTTAGGAATTGAAGGTGGTCTTAGTAATCGGAGATGATCCTATGCATGGCGGACCGTCTTAGGAATGGAAGATGGCCTTAGGAATGGGAAATGACCCCAGGAATGGAAGGTGGTCTTAGGAATGGAAGGTGGTCTTAGTAATCGGAGATGGTCCTAGGCATGGCGGACCGTCTTAGGAATGGAAGGTGGTCATAGGAATGGAAGGTGGTCTTAGGAATCGGAGATGGTCCTAGGCATGGCGGACCGTCTTAGGAATGGAAGGTGGTCTTAGTAATCGAAGATGGTCCTAGGCATGGCGGACCGTCTTAGGAATGGAAGGTGGTCTTAGGAATGGAAGGTGGTCCTAGGAATGGAAGGTGGTCTTAGTAATCGGAGATGATCCTATGCATGGCGGACCGTCTTAGGAATGGAAGATGATCTTAGGAATTGTAGGTGGTCTTAGTAATCGGAGATGATCCTATTCATTGCGGACCTTCTTAGGAATGGAAGGTGGTCTTAGGAATGGAAGGTGGTCTTAGGAATTGAAGGTGGTCTTAGTAATCGGAGATGATCCTAGGCATGGCGAACCGTCTTAGGAATGGAAGATGGTCTTAGGAATGGATGGTGGTCTTAGGAATGACGGACGGTCTTAGTATTGAAAGCTGATCATACGATTCCGGGAATAAAGGATGGTTCTAGTAAAGGGGGATATTCTTAGTAACGAAAGAAGGTCTTGATAACATGGGATGTTTTTAGTAAGTGGTGGGGTTGTGCTCGTATTAGTAGGGAATAGTAGTAAAGATGGCCTTAGTAATGAGCGATGAACGAATTAGATATTAGCACAGACAGAGAAGCCCATGGAATGCAGGTTACATATCACACTGTTGTTGAAATGAAAGACAAGAAAAAAACATTTTGAGTTTTATATTTATTGCAAAAATAAATGTTTCTTTGCCCTATTTCAAACAGCTCTAGTATTCCGGCGAGGCACACACTCGTTTTGGCGTCAATGAAGTCATCGGCAAAGCTGTACGCTTCAGCTTGGACCCCTTTAGTTCTATAAGTTCATTAACGTACTTCATTACACAATTTCTTGGATTATTGGGTTTTGATTTTCGTTATGATTAGTTTAAGGTCATTATTAAGTGATTTATTGTATTGTTTGTATTATGTGCAGAACTTGCAACCTTATCAGAGGGACGTGTATACCCTAAAAATATTCAGAACAAGTATTTAAGGATGCTGGATAACTTACCGCGTATTTCAATATTCGCATCATCAACTCTTCTGTCCGTTTTCCTTCCGACATCCTGGTTAATTGAAGATGTTCCTGGATCTGTGCTTGAATTGGTATCCTTGTCCATGGAATCGCTAAACACATGAGGAGAATAGAACAAATTTGTTAAAATCAAATGGCATTCATACTTACGGCGGCTCTATTTCATGTTTAGGTTTCTTAAGTATACTTTTGAGTACAAAAGGCTTGGGCGAAGGCTGCGTGTCTGTTATGAAAGGTGGCGGTGGTGGTGTTGGGGGAAGCGGTGCTGGCTCTTGGATTGGGCATTTTTGCGCTGAAAACTTAGGGAACCGTGTTACATCCACGCCCAACATTTGGCCGGTTTCCTTCCATTGTACCAAGCTAATTTCATCGTTCTTGTCCGGAATGAGATATGGTCTGATCTCCTCCAGAGCCAACGCAATACGACTGTAACATTCAACGGGCAAACCAACAGTAGATATTTCTATGAACAAACTTCGATTTAGGTGAGCGTATTCCGGTTCCCCGGATCTACGTAATTCTTCTTCTTTTACGGAATCGCGCATTGAATTTCGGCCTTTGATACAGATCTTGCACTGGGTGTTCTGCTCCAACCGGCGAAGTGTATTGCCCTGTGGGCCAAGAATTTTGCCGACAAAGTTGAACGTGGGAAATAGGTTGATGGGCACACTAACTCGTTCGGTAAGTTTCATAGGAACAGGCTTGGAAACATCACAATGATACTCCTTTCCCGGAACTCTTCCGGTCGTATGCACTTTATCAATGGCATGATTGATAAGTTCGGCAGTGAGTGGAAATCGGCCATGGAAGTCTGCTTTCTCTTGTTTTACATCATCGATGTACTGCAGGGAAATTTTGTTGAGGTGTGCACGAGGAATGTTTGTTGACATTATGATGCTGACATTTTTTCCATGCAATTCCTGGTGCATGTAATCTCAATGTGATAAGATTTAGGATTTGGAAGAATCTTGATGAGATAGATCAGATATGAACCTGTAAACTGAAAGTGAAAATTAGTGGTGACATTTGCCATATACAGTCGTAAATAGCTCATGAGCGGAACTATAAATACCAAGAAAAGAGGTGAATTACCTAATGTCACCTAAAGCTACGGGTAAACGCGAAACCTAGGATAATGCACTTTCTGTCAATTCCAGTGACAGATCTGTAGCAGACGATGCACTTTTATTTAATGTTTAGATTTAAGTGACATTTGAAATTAGCCTAACTTTCTGACATTTGAGGAATCTATTACAATTTATATTGGAGGTAGTTTGGAGAGTGAATTTATAATTTGCATAAAACAATGCCGACAGTCTCGTTAGAGTGAAATTGGATTTAAAATCGAGACCGTGGTTTCCTAGTCTACATTTCATCATACAAGACTGCGCGTAACTACGCTGCCGCAGTAGTGCGTGCTTCAAAACAAAACTTTTTCAGATCTAAACTAAGTGCATCTCTCCCGCCAAAGAAACTCTGGAACAACCTACGAAAAATTGGTATATCTAGTTGGAACCACAGCTCTAAATGTGATTTTAGTGCTGATGAACTAAACCATGCATTCTTGGGGGATAAACATTGTTCAACGGACTTCGATTTTAATAATACATTAGACAATGCAAGTTCGAGACTAGATGAGTTCATAGTAACTTCAGAAAACGAAATTATCCGATGTTTAAATGGTATTAAATCAGACTCCATTGGAGAGGATGGCATACCAATACGATTTGTCAAACTCATTTTACTACAAATAGCCTCCCATTTTACGCATGTAATCAATGGAAAATCGTTAGAATTATACCAATTGCTAAGAAACCCAACCCGGCATCCACGGCCGACTTTAGACCAATCATTATCTTGCCCTGCAAGTATAGCGAATCAGATTACAAAACACTTGTCCGTTAATGATCTACTTTATAACCAGCAATCAGGATTCAGAGTAAATCACAACTGCTCTACAGCCATGATTAATGTTCTTGAATATTCTTTTATAAAAACTACATCTCGTTTTTTGGTCTGCTGGATTTGCCGAAGGCATTCGACAAAGTAAATCAAGATATCCTGTGCTGGAAGCTACAGAACAATTTTGGCTTTAGTGATAGTGCGGTTAAATTAGTGAACAGTTTTCTCTCTGGGAGGCAACAAAAAGTCGTAATGGGTGAAAGCGATTCATCTCTCATGGAAGTAAAGCAAGGTGTTCCGCAGGGTTCAATTTTAGGTCCGATTCTTTTCTGTATGTTCATAAACGTTCTACCATCCGTGTGCAGGCATTCTTCAGTACACATGTACGCTGATGACG
Organism: Merodon equestris; assembly: GCA_958301585.1. NCBI lineage: Eukaryota > Metazoa > Arthropoda > Insecta > Diptera > Syrphidae > Merodon > Merodon equestris. Next base: position 115,482,130 of record OY284416.1, read on the forward strand.
TTCAATTGCATGCCTTCTTCAGATCTAAATGAACTTGCGTCTCTCATTAACGGTGACTTGAAACGTATCGACGGTTGGTCAAAAGCGAATGGCTTACAACTCAATCCAATCAAGTCCAAATAATCCCAATCTCGAAAACGAAACTTAATCTCGAACATCTCCCTGCCCTCTATCTAAGCAATTCTATGATTAAAGAAGCCGTGGAGAAAACCACTAGGCTAGGATATGTTATAAGCAAAGATCTATCTGGGTATGATCACATTAATATGGTAGTTGGTCGCATTTATGGATGCCTTCGCAAACTGTGGATCAGTGCTTATTACACTCCGTTAGATATTCTTCTTCTTCTTTTCCTTTTTTTCCGGCGTCGTTATGGTCAGAAGTGTAGGACCCTAACCTTCCCACTTAACGGCATTCCTACTGGTCCGCTTGTGGGGTCCACCGGTTTGACCTCAGAAAGTAGCGGCAGGCTTCCCGGTTTGGGATTACTTCATCGCTGAGGCCAATCAAATGCTGGTGTTTTTGCATTTGTTTGCACCAATTGTTTTTGGGTTTGCCTTTTTTGCGTGTTGAAATTGGAACGTTGATTGATATCGCCTTTTGGACAGGGTTCAAAGGATCTCTCCTTTGAACATGGCAATACCAACTGAGTCGGTCGCGCTCTATCTTTCTTGTGATGGTTTCTTTTACGTGGAGGCTTCCTCGGATCTTTGAACTTCTAATTCTGTCGCGCTTTGTTACTCCCGCTGTGATGCGAAGCATTTTCATCTCAGCTGCCGCTCTCATACTTTTTGTGCATTGTCCAGCATTGTGAACCGTATGTGAGCACCGGACGTACAACTGAAGTGTAGAGCCTTCCTTTCAGCTTAGGGGGCATTTTTCGATCACAGAAGATGGCGGAGTTTTCCCGCCACTTCATCCACCCTACGCTTACGCGACGGTTGATGTCGTCATCACAAGTTGCTTCTTTATTAATCATAGATCCCAGATATTTAAACTTTTCACAGTTGGGAAGCACTCGTCCATTCAAGTAAATGTCTGGAATAGGCTGATGAGGGTCAGAGAACGGGCAGCATAGATACTCTGTCTTCTTTGAACTAATACGATACCCGTGTCCTTCAAAAATGTCCACCCACACATCAAGTGCTCGTTGTAGGGACGCCTGATCATCACTTATAATGGCTCCATCGTCAGCAAAGAATAGCTGGTGCACATTGGGGTCCGTCACTTTTCCTTCAAGCAAGCAATCAAGGGCTGCTATAAAGAGCAGTGGGCTGAGGACGCTCCCTTGGTGTACACCGACTTTGATTGCGAACTCTTCGGTGACTCCTGCGGTGCATCTTACTTTTGTCGTTGCTCTATTGTACATGTCCATGATCACTCGCACGTAGGTTTCTGGAACTCCTTTTTGTCTTAGCGCTACCCATAAAGCTTGGAAAGCCATTTTCTTTTCGTGTATCACTGCTTTGGCTTCGTCTGTCCACCACCAGGTTTCTTTTGCGTGTTGGCAGGGGCCTTTAGATGTTCCGAGCAGTGATATGGCTTTCTCCAGGCCAGATTGTTGTAGGGAATCCCACATGTCTTGTGCTCTGCACTCCTCATTACCGACCTCATCGATAATGGAAAAGAGATAGTTTGTCATGTTGGTAATAACAGCTTCGCCTTTTCCTTTATCCAGCTTATACCACTTGATTCTCTCTGACGCCTTCGTTTGCTGCTTTGACTTCTTACCATAAAAAATTCAGTCAGGAGGAGACGGTGTTGAGGGGCGATCGCGTCTCCCAGGATCACTTTGCAATCTTTAACTCGTGGCTTCATGAAACTGGATACCAAATGATAGTTTATTTGAGTTTCATTTCCGCCGCTGCTATAAGTGATCAGGTGCCGGCTTTGTTTGACGAACATGGTATTTAGCACTATAAGACCGTACGACTTGCACATGTTTAGGATATCTTCACCTGAAGAGTTCCTGGTGCCGTATCCCAGCCCTCCGTGGTAGTCTTCATAGTCTTCGCTTGTCTCCAACAAACAAAAGCTCTTCCTTTGGAATGATATTGACAAGGTTGTGGAAATCTAGCCAGAATGCATATTTTTCTTTTTGTTCGCATCCTACTTGAGGGGCATATGCGCTTACGATGTTCCACACCTCACCATGCATCACCAATTTGAGAGCCATCAAACGGTCACTGGACTTTGAAATGGTTAAGACGTTGCCAAGTAGCTCTGCCGCAAGGATGATGGCGATTCCGTTTTTTCCTTGTTCCAATCCATAGTAAAACATCTTGTAGGCTTTTGTTTTAACGTCCAAGAAACGTGCCCGACTCCAGTGTTTCGCCATTTCGTCTCTTGTACGCACAGGATGTCTACTCGCCTTCTAACCATCATTTCTTCAAGCTCATAGCTGCGACCACTGATGCTTCCAACGTTCCAACTCGCGACTCTTAAGTGTGGTTTATGCCGTTGCATTACTTTGCTATCCCCCGGAAATCCTATAGCTCTGACCCGAGCATTGCTGCTCGTTCCAGGATCACGACCATTAGTAGTGCCTGGCGGGGTATTACACTCCGTTAGATATCCGCAAAAACTTGTAATTGCCCTAATTCCACCTATACGGTGAATTAATATATTGTCTTCCTAACTCGCTCTCCATGCAAAAGTTACAGGTGGCATTTAATGATGCATTACGCTATATTTACGGCATTCATAGATTTGAGCCTCTGCTTACTCTAGGGACTTACTTGGATGCAGCCTTCAACATATCATTCTTTCACAATATCATTTACAGTCGTGGTCCGGAATACTTGTTTAACAGGATAAATTTCACCTGTTCTAACAGGACAAGTAGTAAAGTAAGTATCGTAGTAACTTTTTAAATTCGTCTCGTTTATTTTTCATCCACAGTATCAGACTATGGAACTCTTTTGGAAGACCGTGTCGACACATGACGCGTGGTCCGGGGGAAATGACCACAGCTCGAAATGCGGGCGAGTGAGGTTCGACTCCCAGTGAATGATGCTACTTTTTTTTCTCCTTCTTATGGTTGAGGGCTGTGAATACATAAGGGATAGCAGGCGGAGGACTCTGAGAACTGCTTGAATCAGAACACATAAGGCCAGAAACAGGCCATGATCATCACGCCACATGTCCCTTATATAGTTAAGGTTAAGTTATTTAGAGTCAGTTGAGGATAGACCAATAAGTATAGGTGGCAAGGCAGTTTCTTAGTGAAGTACTAAGTAGATTAACTAAATTTATTGGAACAATCTATGGTTGAAGGTTTTCCTTCCCCCCCTCCCCCCCCCTTCATTTTTGACTGAAGCCGCCGCTGGACAATAGGACGTGGCCGGAGTGGAAGCATCCGTACTGCCTTAATCCCAACAGACGGGCACATAAGAAGAAGGAAAAGAACGGCAAAACCATTAGTACGGCCACCTGAAAGGAGACCACCATATGGTCGTGGTACGCGGGTTAGGTCGTGTCTCTTTTATGTACGCCGATCCGGGTATCGCGTCGGTTATCAACGGCTATTAGGGCGACACAAATTGGAATTGCTGTTGGCGTTGCGAGTTATGCCTGATTCACAATGCTACTACACGGCGAGGCGACAGTGCGACGACAAACGCTGCCGTTTGCTGTCGCTGCAAAGTCGTTCAATGAATGTAATTTGATTATGTATGTAATTGTATGTAATAGTAAACTGTTTTTGTTTTTTCACTGTGGTATGTATCTTTATACTCTATTTACTACTTAAAAAATATTGAAATAATGAATATGTTGTATGAGTGATAATGTATGATTATTTGTATGTATTATTTAAAAACAATAATGTATGAACATTTTCGAATATTATTTTATATAACTTTTTTCATATTTGGTTCCAATTGTTCATATGCAAAAATGGTTTCCTCTGATAGGTTGTTGATTTTACTTAATGCTAATTATCTCTATGGGTCTCGCAACAGATCCTGATAATGTGAGGGCTGCTCTCAATGTGACGTGTAATGTACACAATGGTCTTAATATCTGTCACTTAAATGCTGGTAGTATTCCTTCTAAATTTACTGTTATTCATCAAATGTTGTGTAATTCCAAATTAGATGTTGTAATGATTTCTGAAACCTGGTTTAATGACAGTATGTCGTCCCAACTTGTGAATATACCAGGTTTTAAACTGTATAGAAATGATCGTGTTAATAGAATTGGTGGTGGGGTGTGTATTATATTTCGTCGAAAGTAATTTATTCGTCTACTGCTTCAGAACTGCAATTTCTTTGTGTTGAGATTCGTAACTGTGTTGAAACTTGTATTATAGCTGTAGATTACTGTCCGTCTAAGTGTTTCAAAGAAGAAAATATAGTTGATATGGAGAATACTTTACTAAATCTTAATCGGAAATATATTAATATTTTGATTGGAGGGGTCTTTAATGTTAATTTACTTTTGAACAACAGCGTTACTCGACTATTTCTATATTTTTGTGACAAAATTAGCGTAACTATAGTCAATAAGCTCTACCCAACATGTTTCCAGTCAGTGAATAATCCCTCGTTAATTGACTTGTTTTTGACTAGCTCTTTAAAAAAAATTGTAGGGAGTAGTCAACTTAGTCCCACTTCAGAATTTATTCATGACTTTATTTTTTGTTCAAACCAGTTCAGCGTGGCACAGCGAACCACTGACTCAATGCTTACCTAAAGGTCATTCCGTAATGTTGATGTGTCTGAACTAAGAAATAGAATAAGTACCCTTAATTGGGCTGACATTTATTACATATATGACAGATGTAAATAACAAAGTTGCGTTATTTGAAAACCTTACTTCAAGACTTTATGAAGAATATATTCCATTGGTTACAAAAAGAATTAAAGTTAGAAACTGCCTCTAGTATAATACGAGGTCTGTCAAATAAGTTCCCGGACAACATTTTTTGCGCGCTGTGTGGTAACACTGACGTGGTACCGAGTTACGTTCCATATTCCTACATCTGTCTAGTTGTTGCATACGAAGTTTCAAGTGGATAGGTTGCGTTCTCGAATTTTAGTGAATTATTTATCGAAGTGAGTAAAGTGAGGCATGCCGAAATGGAAATCGATGAAAAAATTGAACAACGAGTCGTGATTAAATTTCTTGTAAAAAGTGGTAAAACGAACACGGAAATAAAAGATATGTAGTCTAGTGTGTACGGCGAGAATACCATGAGTCGTTCGACTATGTACGAGTGGATAGGGCGGTTCGGAGGGGGGCGTACCTCGGTAGCAGACGATGCACGCGAAGGTCGACCGATCACAGCACGCTCGGAAGAAAAGGTGGCTGCGATACGAAATGAAATTGACACAGACCGCCGAAAACCACTGAGAGATGTCGCTAACATTGTTGGAATCTCGCACGAGACCGTTCGTCATGTTTTGAGGGAGAATTTCAAAATGAATAAGGTGTCGCCGCACATGGTTCCCCGAGTTCTGACAGACGAGCAAAAAGAAGATCGCGTGCGGATCGTTTGCGACTGGCTGGTGGCCGACTGTGCTCGATCACCCACCCTATTCCCCAGATCTCGCACCCTGCGACTTTTTCTTATTCGACAAGATCAAGGATTCCATGAGAGGGACCCATTTGGGCAGTGCAGAGGACATAAAAAGCGAATCGGCGCGGCTGTTAAAGGCAATTCCAGAAGCCGAGTGGGCCAGGTGTTTCGAGAGCTGGAAAAATCGAATGCGGCGGTGCATTGCTGCACAAGGGGACTACTTTGAAGGGGATCGTTGTTATAGAGCCTAATTTGTAAAATAAAAATTTTTATAGCGGTTGTCCGGGAACTTATTTGACATACCTCGTAATCGTATTAAAATGAGTATAAGAGAACGTGAGCGATTCTATCGTAGATATAAACGAAATCCAACTGAATTCAATAAAAAATAATATCACGCAGCCAGGAATAAAGTAACGTCATTAATACGGAATACGAAGCGAACATACATATCTTGTTAGTAAACTTAATCCTTCTTTAAGTTCCCAAGAACTTTGGAAAAATATTAGGGATATTGGAGTGGTGGAAAATAAAAATATGTCAAAATGTATGGTAGAACCCAATGACATGAGGCACTTTTTTGCCGCGAATCTCCCATATAATAATGACAATAACCTCTCCCTCGATAATGTGAATTCGGAGTCATTTGTTTTTGAATGTATTGGTAACACTGAGATTATAATGGCAATTAAATCTATTAAGTCTAATGCTCAGGGTGCTGACGGTATTTCTCCTAAGTTCATAAGACTTATTTTACCCTTGGTAATTCAATATATACGTCATATATTTGATGTATGTATTTACTCTTGTAAATTCCCCGAACAATGGAAGAATGCTGTAGTCATTCCTGTTCCAAAGAAAATAAATCCATCTGGACCGCCGGATTATAGACCAATAAATTGATTGCCCTTCCTAGCAAAGATATTTGAAAAAGTTGTTGCAAATCAAATTCAACAATACGTTAATTCTAGAAATTTGATCTCGAAATGGCAGTCAGGATTCAGACTAAATCATAGTTGTGAATCTGCTGTAATTAAAGTAACAACTGATATGCGTATGGCCATGGATTCACATGGAGCTGCCTTGTTAGTGCTCCTGGATTTTTCGAAGGCTTTCGACTGCATCGACCATGCAATTCTTTTAAGCAAACTGAAGCATACATTTGGCTTCTCGAATTCTAGTCTCAAGTTAATGGCTGAGTATTTGAAAAATAGGCAATTAACTGTTAAAACTGCTCTTGGTATGTCTTGTCCGTATGTTGTCAACTGTGGGGTCCCTCAAGGGTCTGTGCTGGGGCCATTATTATTCTCCTTATTTATAAATGATCTGCCTCAAGTAGTTTCTAATTGTAAAGTACATATGTATGTATGCTGATCATGTGTGTATTTATATGTCGTGCACTAAGAATATGTTAATGGACTGTGTTACCAATGTTAATGAGGACTTACGTAGGATAGAAATTTGGTCTGAGCAAAACAAACTAAGATTAAACACACAAAAATGTCTTGCAATAATGTGCTCTAATTGCGAATATTCCCCTAGAAGCCTTCCGCCCATATTGGTAAATGGTAAAAACATACCTTATGTAAATAAAGTAAAATCTCTTGGCTTTACCATAAATAAGTCCATGACATGTTGTGATGCTATTTCAGAAACGATTAAAAGGATTTACAACAGATTACGTAGTTTGAGGTGCTCAACTAGCTTACTTCATCCTGATATGAAGATAAACTTGGTTAAGAGTCTCATTTTGCCATTTTTTGCTTTTAATTGTTGTGTGTACCCTTGTCTTGACTTTAGATGTAACCGTAAGCTAAACGTTGCCTTTAATGACTGTCTTCGTTATATATTTAATGTACCTAGATGCATAAGTGTTAGGCAATATAAATCAAGACTGGTTGGAATGTCATTAGATCAATATCGAAAAATGAGGATCCTATTACAACTTCACAAAATTAATCATAAAAAAAGCCCACAGTATTTGAAGGATATGATTAACTTTACTCAATCACGTAGAGGTATTTCTCTGATATTCCCCCATTTTACACACACTGTTGCAGAGCGGTCTTTTCTTATCTTAGCGATACGACATTGGAACAGCTTACCAGCCGCATTGCAGAGAACAAACTCATCAACGATCTTTCAGAGGAATTTAATTCTGCATATCTTAACGGAACCTTAATTACAAACTTTTTATTTTTATGTATATATTTATTTATTTATTTTGTTTTGTTTTTCCTCAAAATAATCAATAATAATAATAATGTCTGCATTTTCTCTTTCAATACTTAAAGTAATAAGATATGATATTAATACTTAAAATAAGATATAATATCTTGTAGTATTGTATGTTATTTGAATAATAATAAATGAAATGAAAAATACACAATGCAGCGAGTTTCGTCGGCGTTTTTTTTTTGACAGCGAGGTTATTCTGTTTTGAATTCTCGAGAGTGAAGTTGAAATTAGTAAAAAAATTGAAGAGTAAAGCTGAAATTAGTTTAAAAATTAATAAAAACAATTTGAAAAAAGACATTATTGCTAACATTTGTGGCTGCTTTAGCCTATAAAAAGTTAAAGGGAAAAAAAAAATCAGCAGAAGAAGGTAGACCAAGCTACCAATTGAGAAGTCAGTATGGTTTGTATGAAACTACATTCCAACGAATAAAAAATATGGACTGCGATATGTTTATTAGGGCGGTCAGAATGAGTCGTGAAACATTCGATATGCTGTTGTCATTGGTTTGTTTTAGGTTAGAGAAAACTTCTATATGGAAACCAATATCCCCGTAAAATCGCCTGTTTATGACATTGATGTAAGACGAATAATAGTTATTATTTTACGAAATCAGAACTTGTATTTTTCAGGTACCTTGCACATGGTGGTTCCCGACAGGTTTATGCTTTGAGTTTCAAAGTGGGTTTAAGCACTTTCGGAAATATAGCATATGAAACCTGTAAAATTCTGTGGGACGAACTTAACGCAGTCTACCTAGCGCCCCCCAACTCTAAAGAGTGGGTAGACATCACAAATGAATTCCAGCATCGTTGGAGACTTCCGAATTGCGTTGGTGCAATTGACGGCAAACATATTAACATTATCTGTCCACCAAATGCCGGCTCTTTATATTACAATTATAAAGGAAGGCACAGTATTGTGCTGTTAACTGTCTGCGATGCTCGGCACTCCTTCACGATGGTTGACATAGGAGCTTACGGGAGTCAAAGCGACAAAGCGATGGAGGAATCTTTGCCGAAAGTTCTTTCGGCAAACTTTTGATAAACAACAAACTAGGAACGACCCTACGACTCGGTACTACCCCCGCCACCTAAGGCGGTTTCCGAACTCGTAGAGTACTGTGAAGCCAGAAGGAATGGACTCATCATCTGTTGCGATGCTAACGCTCAAAACACATTTTGGGGCAGCAGCAAATGCAACCGGAGAGGAGACCATCTTTTAAACTTCATTCTTTCGTCTGACCTTTTCATCAACAATGTTGGCTCTCTACCAACCTTTGTGACGGCGAGACGACAGGAAGTGATTGACCTAACCTTATCTAACAGGCATGCGAAGGCCATCACTAACTGGAGAGTCTCACTAGATGTTACGCTGTCAGACCATAGATACATCGAATTCCAATTGAAGTGCGGGATCTCCCCCTCACAGCCCAAGCGGAATCCGAGAAAAACAGACTGGGTGCGATTTAGGGAGGAGCTTGAGAAATCCACTCAAGCCCCGCCTAAACTCAAAACTAATCAATCGGTGGAGGATGCAGTTCATAACCTGAACAGCGCCATCACCAAATGTTTTGAACTCGCAAGTCCTGTCAAAAAACCTCCCAACAGGAAGCCGGTTCCCTGGTGGAATGCTGAGCTCCAACGGCTTCGTAGGGAAGCCAGAAGTCTTCTGAACAGATCGCTTAAATCGAACTCGGAAGATGACTGGAATAAATATCGATCGAAGAAAAAGGAATATAAGAAGCTTATTCGAAAATCGAAGAATGATTCCTATAAGTCCTTCTGCGAAGAGATCAAATCCCTGAGCGCGACCAGCAAGTTGGTTAAAGTCCTCAAACGAGGAAAATCGACAAGGCTGGAGGTACTCAGAAAGTCTGATGGTACCTTTACCGAGTCTAAAGCAGAAACTCTTAGTTTACTGTTTGAGACCCATTTTCCGGGAAATCAGATTGTCATCGGCTCGTTGCACACTCCCTCATTGCATACTGCGGCTGTAGCGATGAAAACAACTCGGCGTAGCTGGTAAGTTGCGTCACGCGTGGCAACTATTGAGGCCATTGAATTTGCTGTGGCATCCTTCGATGGCTTTAAGTCGCCGGGCACTGATGGGATGTACCCCGTTATGCTGCAAAAAGGTATAAGACAGCTGCTTCCTACACTGAAAAGAATTTTCACTGCTAGCCTGGCACTTGCCTACATACCTATCCCTTGGCGCGCGGTGAAAGTGGTCTTCATTCCCAAAATAGGGAAAGAGGATTACTCACTAGCCAAGAGTTTCAGACCAATAAGTCTAATATTTTTCCTGCTGAAAAGCATGGAAAGACTAGTGGAGTTGCACGTGCGCAAAGTTGCCCTTCGAATGCATCCTCTGTCGGACATGCAACATGCTTATCAGCGCGGAAAATCCTGCGAGACTGCGCTTCAAAACCTAGTTGGGAGAATTGAATGCGCTCTCGAAAGGAAAGAGTACGTTCTAGGCATTTTCGTCGACATTGAGGGAGCTTTTGATAACGCTACCTTCGACAGCATGTGTAACGCTGCTAGACTGCATGGCGTAGATGAAGCACTGGTTTTGTGGATCAAAGCAATGCTTGTGCACAGGACATTGATCGCTGATACAGGCCTCGAACAATGTGTCAAGTCTGGAGTAAACAGGGGCTGCCCGCAAGGTGGCGTCTTGTCTCTGCTGTTATGGTGCATGGTGGTCGACTCTCTGCTAGATGCTCTCAATGCCTCTGGAATCTATGCCCAGGCCTATGCGGATGATGTTGCTGTTCTCTCTGTCTGCTCATGTTTAGCGAATGTCTGTCTCAAAGCGCAGGCGGCGCTAAACGTGATCGATGACTGGTGCACGAGAAATGGGCTGTCGGTAAATCCTCTTAAGACCGATGTCGTTCTCTTCACGAGAAGGAGGAAAACAACTGGCATTGCTCAGCTGGTGCTAAAAGGCATTCCCATCCCTATATCCAAGGAAGCTAAGTATCTGGGAGTCATTCTAGATAACAAACTTCTCTGGTCAAAACATGTTGAGTCCAAAACCACCAAAGCGCTGTCAGCTTTCTGGCAATGCAAAGGTGCCTTTGGCAAAACATGGGGCTTATCGCCGAAAAAGGTCCTTTGGATCTACACGGCAATGGTAAGACCGATAATCTCATATGCATCATTTGTTTGGTGGAGCAGGCTGACACGAAAACACGTTGTGGCTTCACTCACCAAACTCCAAAGAGCGGTCTGCCTCAGTTGCACGGGGGCTTTCCCCAGCACACCGGGAGCTGCTTTGGATGCTATGATGAACCTTCCACCCCTTGACATATATATCAGAGGGTGTGCACTGAAAACTATTTCTCGCCTAAAGAGGAATGGTCTTTGGTAGTGAAAGTGTACTTGAGAGAGAAATATCCTACGATCACTGTCTCATGGATATGCCCTCTGACGCAATGACACCTGCCATCCTACTGCGCTGTAACTACACAGTCACATTTCCTTGGCGTCAGGACTGGCTTTGGCCAGACACTGAACCTGGAATAGAATGTCTTCGCATCTTCACAGATGGCTCCAGGACTGATCAGGCTGCACTTCTCGTTAGGAAAATATGCGTCTGTCTTCCAGGCGGAGATTTACGCAATCCTAATGGCCATGCACTATGTTGTGAAACACAGATGGAGAGGAAAGAGCATATGTGTCTGCAGTGACAGCCAAGCTGCACTCAAAGCTGTATCCAATCCTCTGTCCAACTCCAAACTAGTGCATGAACTCAAGACCTTCTTGAAAAAAGTCGAAAGACTTAATTCACTTAGGCTTGTATGGGTTCCAGGTCACTCTGGAATTCCAGGAAACGAGATCTCCGATGAACTCGCTAGAAAAGGATCAGAGGAGAGTTTCTCAGGGCCTGAACCCGCCTTAGGTCTACCAGCTTCAACGGTTAAATCTGACATCAATGACTGGGTCTTTAACGTACACAGTCGCAGATGGAAGGAATATCCAGGATGCAGGATGACTAAGCGCGTACGCCCTGACGTCTGTAAAAAGTCCGCAACATTCTTCTTATCCTTAAGAAGAAATGACTGCAGAAGGCTAACGGGCGTCATTACGGGCCATTACACTTTTGCCAGGCATCTTTACGTGCTTGGCATCAGTGAGACGCCTACCTGTGCTGCTTGTTGCGAGGAGGACGACACAGCGGAACACTTTCTCTGCGACTGTCCCGCCTTCGCTCGTGCACGGTGGCGCACCCTTGGGGCCGACGTGCTGGGTGCCGAATCTCTTAGCTCAACATCACTGAAGCCCCTCCTTCAGCTTTTGTGGAAGCCTCCAACAAAAAAAAAAAAAAAAAAAAAAAAAACTAGGAATTCCTCCATCTGGAATTTTGCCGAATTCGAATGAGAGGTTCCCTTATTTCTTTGTGGGAGATAATGCTTCCCCCCTAAAACAATATCTAATGCGACCTTTTTTCCAGGTAAGTATCTACATAGGAAAGCATTAAACACGATCAACTTTTATGTGAATATTTCTTTTTAGGAAACTCGCAACCAGATGAGGAAAATTACAACAGAAGAATATCTCATGCGCGAGTGACGATTGAAAACGCCTTTGGTATTCTGTCTGGTGGAGAATTCTGAGAAATGACATCCATGCTTTGCCTTCAAATGTGGATACCATTGTCAAAGCGACGGTTCTTCTCCACAACATGTTAATGTTTGAAAAATGCGCAAGTTACTGTCCATACAGCTATGCTGACAGAATTGTGGACATTGAAGTTATCTCTGGGGAATGGAGAAATGAAACAAGTTTCGAAGGATTCCCACCTTCAAGTTCTCACAACCCTGCTCGAGAAGCTTACCATTTAAGAAAGAAACTTTGTCAATACCTACCTACTGAATTTCAAATAAATCACAAACAAGAATATTTATTAATTTTTTTTTTATTGTTCTTTTTCAATTTTGTCCAACTCGTCGCCAACAAAGTTGAACACTTTTCTGTGTATTTGACGCGTTTGTATTGCCGTCAAATTCGCTGAGGTTGCTAAGACTCGAAAAAAAAGCTGATATCGTCTTGGTTCGATTTATCTATTTTACACATGATTTCCGAGAGAAAATCCTTAAAATCGTCCTGATCTTTGGAACAGGTTTTCGATTTTTTAGCCCTTCCTTGGGAACAACTTGGTGTTGGCGTGCTTGGTGTGGAAGGAAGGCTTTCATTCCCCTCGCTCTCAATATAATCTGGTACCGTCAACATTGCTGCGACTTCTGGGTCCATTGTCTCTGATTCGGACATTAAGTTCTTCTATTAAAATAAAGAGTGTGAAATAAAATGTATTTGATAACATCTCCTTGTCACTTACTTCCTGGTTTCTAGAGTATCTTTTAGAAACATCAGCTGGTCAAAATATTTGTATAGTTTTTTATCCGGGGTCTCTTGTCCCGACTTTCCCTTGTTTTCTTTCGTCGTTCTTGCAAACTGGTCCCTCAACGATTTCCAGGCTGTCTTGCAATCTTTCACTGAAAGGAGAAAAACGTTGAAAAAATAACAACGAAACCATTGAACACATATAAAGATATTTATGTACATACCATCAGCTCCCACACTTTCGGAAATTTCCCTCCAAATCTTTTCCTTCATGGAAAAGTATTTGTAAAATTTATCCGCCTTATTGTAAATCATCGGGTGTTCGTTCCGTGGGATTCCCTACAACAATCTGGCCTGGAGAAAGCCAAATCACTGCTCGGAACATCTAAAGGCCCCTGCCAACACGCAAAAGAAACCTGGTGGTGGACAGACGAAGCCAAAGCAGTGATACACGAAAAGAAAATGGCTTTCCAAGCTTGGTCAAAGTGCTCTTCTACTAATAGAGAGGAAAAAGCTCGCGGTGAAAAGGTATATAGATGTTGCAAAGGTATCGCGAAGAAAAAAAGCGCCGAATTCAAAGCGAAAAGCATGGAAGGCCTCTATCAGGAGTTGGAAGAAATATCGTCTTCCGCGTCTGACAGGAACCAGGCTACCCAGGAGCTTCGACAAAACAATTTGAACAAAGGAGCAAATATCTTTAAGATAGCCGCCCAGAGAAGAAGAAATGCTCAGGAGATTCGTTTCCCAAAGTTTATTAACAATGCTGAAGGCCAACTCCTTGTGGAAGACGAAAAAATTCTCCACAGATGGCGACAGTATTGCGAGGAACTTCTGAACGAACAGTTTCCCCGAGTGTACTTTCCAAGAGCCGCCCCGAATCATGCCGAAATACCCGACATCACAGTCGAAGAAGTTCGGTACGCGGTTAAAAACTCCAAGAAAAGAAAAGCTGTTGGGGCGGACGGGATACCCTCTGAGTTCTGGAAAAAGATGGGAGACATCGGGTCAAGATGGCTCATGGTTCTTATCTCTAAACTTATGAGAGGCGACACTATGCCTAATCAATGGAGGGAAAGCTATCTTCTGCCATTGCACAAAGGAAAGGGTGATACGCGAAATTGTGATAACTACCGTTCTGTCAAGCTGATGTCGCACACCATGAAGATCGTTGAACGGGTATTAGATAGCCGACTGCGGAAAATAATACGACTATCTGATGACCAGTGCGGGTTTGTCTCGGGTAAATCAACAACAGATGCAATCCAAAGTATAAGGATCATGATGGAAAAGCATCGTGATTCTTCAAAGGACTTGCATATGGTGTTGGTTGATTTCGAGAAGGCCTTTGACCGGCAACCAAGAGATCTTTTATGGGTAGCGCTAAGACAAAAAGGAGTTCCAGAAACCTACGTGCGAGTAATTATGGACATGTACGAGAGAGCAACGACAAGAGTAAGATGCACCGCAGGAGTCACCGAAGAGTTCGCAATCAAAGTCGGTGTACACCAAGGGAGCGTCCTCAGCCCATTGCTTTTTATAGCAGTCCTTGATTGCTTGCTTGAAGGAAAAGTGACGGACCCCAATGTGCACCAGCTATTCTTTGCTGACGATGGGGCCATTATAAGTGATGATCAGGCGTCCCTACAACGAGCACTTGATGTGTGGGTGGACATTTTTGAGGGACACGGGTATCGTATTAGTTCAAAGAAGACAGAGTATCTGTGCTGCCTGTTCTCTGACCCTCATCAGCCTATTCCAGACATTTACTTGAATGGAAGAGTGCTTCCCAAGTGTGAAAAGCTTAAATATCTGGGATCTATGATTAATAGAGAAGCAACTTGTGATGACGACATCAAACATCGCGTAAGCGTAGGGTGGATGAAGTGGCGGGAAAACTCCGCCATCTTCTGTGATCGAAAAATGCCCCCTAAGCTGAAAGGAAGGCTCTACACTTCAGTTGTACGTCCAGCGCTCACATACGGTTCACAATGCTGGACAATGCACAAAAAGTATTAGAGCAAATTAACGGCATCTGAGATGAAGATGCTTCGCATGACAGCGGGAGCAACAAAGCGTGACAGAATTAGAAGTTCAAAGATCCGAGGAAGCCTCCACGTAAAAGAAACCATCACAAGAATGATAGAGCGCGACCGACTCAGTTGGTATTGCCATGTTCAAAGGAGAGATCCTTTGAACCGCATCCAAAAGGCGTTATCAATCAACGTTCCAATTTCAACACGTAAAAAAGGCAGGCCGAAAAACAATTGGTGCAAACAAATACAAAAACACCAGCATTTGATTGGCCTCAGCGATGAAATAATCCCAAACCGGGAAGCCTGCCGCTACTTTCTGAGGTCAAACCGGCGGACCCCACAAGCGGACCAGTAGGAATGCGGTTAAGTGGGAAGGTTATGGTCCTACACTTCTGACCATAACGACGCCGGGATAAAAAAAGGAAAAGAAGAAGAAGATCGGGTGTTCGTTCCCTAACCGCATCAATTAATTTTTCAATTTGATTTTTACTTATTTTATTCATTTCGGACTTCACTAGATGCAAACGTACTCTACCAATATCGAATTCGAAATGGCACGACGTCGTGTAATAGCGACAGTTTTTCGAATTTTCGAAATTACAGCGTTACGACACGACGTCACACGTTCCATTGTGGCTTACTCCATATAATTACATTGTATGAATATGAATTTGACAGCTACGACGTTTGTCGTCGCGCTGTCGCCTCGCCGTGTAGTAGCATTGTGAATCAGGCATTATAAGTCGCCGGTAAGAGTACGGAGCAGTTCTCTAGTACGGGTTCGAATCTTCAATTTGGGGCTCGATATATTTTTTTTTTGTTTTTTTTTTATAGTGAATTCGTTTTTTTGTTTTTTTTTTTAATTACAGCACGGTGTAGGGTAGACTAAGTTAGAATAAGAAATTAAAATTGTTAATTGATAAGAACGTTGCGTGGTGTTATTCCTTTACCTGTTTCGAGGTGTTTTGTGTCTTACGCGAGTCTCGCACCAAATTCGCGATTCTTGTTGCGGGTAAGTCGGCGGAAGGGCAATCGCGTGGAGCACATTTCGACATCTTAACTCACGACCAGTCTTCGCAACTGGCCGACCACCCTTTCGTACGACGTCGAGGACAGGTGGGGAGGCGTTCGGTAACAATTCATCACTCCCATCCTTTAGTTTTAAGAATTACTTATGTTTATCTTAAATTAAACTGTTCAACTAGATTTTAAATACTAAATACTAAAAATGATATAAATCTTAATGTACATACCTCTTACTTTAAATAAATTGAAATTGAATTGAATTCATCACATTTATTCAAATTGTAAGAACTCAAGCCTACGAACAAAATTCTAAATATCTAGCACTAGACATGACATAGCACACCTGGCTGTTAGAAACGGTCAACCTGTTGCGTCTGTCAACCAACGTACCAGCAAACGGCCGGTTACCTCAATGAGAGTTGGATCAATGAAACATTCCCTTCGAACCGGCGCGGCGTTTCAATCGTTGCAATAACAAGTTACAAGCTTACCGTCGCAAGCAGTGATGACGCTCAGGTTGCTGCATGATAATCTGCACAATTCCAAAGGTACCTCGGACACCTTTAGCATGCGATTCCACTGCGACAAAATATTGCTGGGATTCAATCAAGAATCTGGAGTCCTATGAGGGAAAGTAAGTCACGTTAGTTATTTTATGCTATAGGGGAGCCAACACTTAAAGCTGCTCTAATTTAAATTACCTCCCCATTCCAGAGACATATGTAGCTGCCTTCATTTATATTTAGAGAGATCATTCAGCCTAATTTCCGGGGAATGGGGAGCTAATTTTATCATCTGAGGTGCAGGACCTTTTGGATGTTAATATGCTAATTATATAAACGGCATTCCTTCGAATGACACAGTGGCGAAACGCTTCCTGAATATTTATTTTGTAAGAATATCGTCGTTGCTAACAGAAGCGAAAAACTTACCTTCACTAATTTTAAAAAAGAGGAGGTACTTGGTATTTCGTGAACATCTTGTCACCTAATTTGCTTATCAAAACCCTTATGTCGAAGAATGATGTCCACGAAGTAGCTTTTTAGCTCGGGGGAAATACTTAAGTATATCCAGGGGCTCTTAGGGCTGCATTACCCTCATGGAAACGCTCATCCGGAATCACTTTTAAGATTTAGATCTCTGTTCAATAGGATGGAATGGTCCTGGTGAATATAAATCTGCTTACCTGTTACATAGAGAGTGTCTTGGAGAAAACATTTCGAGATTATTGACACGACATCAGCCCAACCCGAAGCCACATAACACATTAACGCATCGGAACTGCTCCGCCAAACGAATGGTCCTTTTTGGCCAACCATAGGGGAACCATTGAGACTTAATTCGAGGTGCGTTTCCCTGGTTCTATTCCTTTACAACCATCAGTGTACTGCAATTACCTCCACCAAATTTCTAAATAGTAGAACCGACCGTCTGTCCTCAATAGTGATGGAATAAAGTGAACAATCAGCGTCTTCAATCCTTACAAAGCTCCAGATGAACACTGGGTCCTCTTCATCATCCCGCATCCGACAGCTCTATTTTTATCCTGCTTCCAAGTTGAAGCTGGAAAGATTGGCCGGTAAGTGCCGGCCTGAAACTAGCGGCCCACAAAACGGAGGCTGTGGTCATAACCAGAGGCATGAAGGTGGAACATGTGAGCTTTTGAGTCGGCGATCCGACTATTACGTAGGTCTAAGAAATCTGTGAAGTACCTTGCGGTTATGCTTTATAACAGGCTTTCCTTTAGGGAACACATAAGCTATGCTAGCGATAAGGCATCACTTACACAAGAAGCGCTCTCACGAATGCTCCCGAATGTAGGTGGTCTTACTCTCAAAAGGTAGTCAGTTCAGTTTTGTACGCTGCTCCGATATGGGCTGGTGCACTCGCAGGCAGACGACTCAAACGGATAATGATGTCAGTTAACAGACTTTGCGCGATAAGAACAATCAGTGGATTCAGGACCATCTCAGATGATGAAGCGCTCGTCATAGCAGGAATGCTGCTCATCGACATCCTGGTAGACGAGTTCATGAGGATACACCGCCAGGCGCATAAAAGAAGAAGAACGGGCAGCATCCACAGTAACGTGGCAAGCTAGATGGGATGTTTTCACCAAAGGAAGATGCACGCACAGGCTCATTCCCGTTATCAAAACATGGACATCAAGATCAGCAGGAGATTGTTATTACCCCCTTTCGCAGATTCTTTCTGGACAGAAAGTATCTGTACAAATTTGGACATAATTATTCTCCACAGTGTCCACAATGATCAAATGCTGAGGAAGACGCAGAACATGCAGTTTTTGACCGCAGTCGTTTCACGCAGGACAGGCAAGCGGTAAACTTACCAAGCCTCGAAAACCTGATCGCCTAAATGATGAACTCGGTAGATAACTGGAACGAACCATGCTTGTACATTGCGCTTATACAAACGAAGCTACGTCAGGCCGAAGCAGAGAGAAGAGCACAAGAGATCGCCGCCCGAACTACAGCATAAATCTCTAATCAGCCCCACGAATTGTCATGATCAGAAATCACCAATGAGACTTACCACTTAAAATGGCTGCCGACGTAGGCTTGTAGGCAACAAGCTGCGACGAGCACGTGAAAACCCGGGCTGCTGTCAAAATTATGTAAGCAATCACGCACATTGTTATAATTCCAAGAGTGTGTGTGGCGGGAGTACACTGCGGTAAAATGAAATGAGTTCACACGTATTCACGATTAGAGTTTGTTTGTAACGGGTTTTGTCGCTACGAACCTGGACTTCTTTCAAAATTTCAGGGTGTCACGGGGGAAGACGTACGAAAGACGCACGTCTCATTCTGGTTTCTGGTCATGATGCTCTGCAGGACCAGCAGAGTCAATCAGTGGTGGGTTTCTAGACACATAGGCAATCGCTGACCTAAAACGAACTTTTAAAGCAGTCTTGTTGTCTGCAATATTGCCTTATTAAATTTATAGAAAATCCGAATAGTTTCCTCAATTTGTTTTTAATTTTAGAACATTTCATTGTTTACCTTTCTGTTAAGTCTCGGATCGAAGCTCGCATTTGATCTTTTGGAACTTCATTCTACGGCTTACATGTACTATTTGCATAACCTTAAAGAAATACTTACAACAATAACTCAATTGCAATTAAAGGTGAGATAACGCAGGCTTAGAGCATCGGTTTTTGATTGTAGGACGAAGGCAAAGCAACTGCTGCTCGACTACTACTCTGGTCAACCAACTACTACTCTGGTCTGTATCACCATACTGCTCTTGTAAAAGAGCGACCGCTGATTCGTAACACTTGCTCGAAGCAGTAAATCCCGCAATAATCCTTTTTGCGTTCCCCACCAATACTGACTCAAGATAACTGAATTTGTCGGACGATGTTAAACTGCCGTTTTCATGCACTGCACCGCGGAACTGCTCCCAAAATGACAACCACTCCTGGAAACTACCATCGAATTTCTTAAGCGGGAGTTTTGGGAGTCTGTGTGACCCACCCACGATGGATGCCTTAAGGGACGTACATATATTCCGAATTCGTTGGTGCTGGTGCTTGCTTCGCCTGCAGTTTGCGCATCAGCGAATTCAAATGCGAAAGCACGTTAATGGCCCCGATCTTCGATCTTGATGAGATTTTTGGTCTTCATCTCTTGATTCATTGTATTGAGGCAGTCGTTAGCAGCCGTTAAACGCTGTATACATGCCACAAGCTGCTCTTCTATTTCCTCGTAGAGGTCCATCTTCAGAGGTCAGCTTAGATTCTTCGGAGTCAAGAAATTCGGGCCATTTTTCACGATTGTTGTGACCTGGCCTCTGTACGCGGACCGCGCGGATAATTCCATTTCTATCATTAATCACTATTCGATAAACTAATTTTGTACTCGACGTCTCTCGTCCGAGGTTTCGGCACCATAAAATAAAGAATGCGTTCCGACTAAAAAAAAAAGGACCGGGTGGCCGGGTAAAGAAAGACCGAGAATTCAAATTCAAAATAGCGCCTTTACTATTCAAAGGTTATGTAATGATGACAAATCATTTCAATTCATAATACAAGGTCTCCACAAGAATTCATTATATAAGCGAGAGTTTCAAATAATTTTTGTTTAACATAATTTTCGACATAATTTTTAACAAAAGGCTCCAGACGGCGAAATGTATTAATTCTAGTACAATTTCTTGAGTTTGCGCAGCTTTAGTCATATACAGTAATGTCATCTCAGATATCATTTCCCCTGTGGTGAGTTCACGACTATGTACCTCTGATATATAATTGACTGAATGCCGAGTTGATTGAGCGCCACGCAAGACCGCATCGAATCGTTCGTGCGCCCGAGAGTCCGTAGTGTGTTAAATCGCTTGAAGAAGTGGATTGAAGTGAGAAGAAAGGAGAACACATTGTTCGGACTACTGCAACGTATTCTAAGCTCAGACCGGTAATGAATATCATAGTATGGAGCAGACATAGATTTGACCTTCAAGATTGGGATGTCACCCCTAACGCGGAAAATCTTTTTATTTCAGCTGTGACACCAAAATCCTTCGGGGAGGGTTTAATGCAAAATTGGTTAAGAATATTTTTGAACGAGTCGCAGGAAAGGAACGTCAAAAAACGGATTAGAGCTATTGGATTCTATGACAGGTTGTAACCTCTTACTGGGTAGCCACACGATTCCCTCGCCTTAACACCAAAACCGACTAAATTAATCAAATTGCAGCAGAGTATTAAAGTTGCAGTCACCCAACGCTACCTACTCAACCCATAGAACAGGAAGGAGATATTATCATAGCGCTGTCGAGTTCGGTTTCAAGCCACCACTTAAAGAAATTTCTCGTTTATTAGCAAGTGCAGATAGGCCCAAGGCTAAGTTGTATCGACGGACGGAAGCTGCTCGTGAGCCCTACAAACAGAAAATAAAAGAGCATGCGCTTCTAAGAGAAATGGAATAACGCGAGAAGCGCGGGATCATGTCGATGGAGAGATACTATCCCAGGAAAGACGTTTCTAAAACGGAAAGACCATTTCTGTAGACTGTATAACGGCGATGATGGCAAAATAGAACGAACCATTCACAGAAGAGAGTCTATAGAACTTAGACGAGGTTGCCTATTTAAGCAGCTGGAGATGAGTTGGTTGGGAACATGCATAAACTTATCTTTAAAATACACTCGGCTTCAACTGAATAGGTACAACATTTTTCAAAAATTTGGGATTCATTTCTGGCACATTCTGTAAATGAACTAATCATTTTTTGTTACTAACTGTTAGTCTATGATATTGGGAAAAAAGAACAGAAAAAAGAATTTACAAAGCTCCGTTATTTCTTCCCTAGCTGTCTTGCAAAACATTGAATATGAAAAAATGTAGTTGTTTTCTTGAGTCAACTGAATAGGTACATGGTCATTGCTTGCATTGCTTCTGTGTACTCCGAAGAGATTGGCACATTTTATAACAGAACAATTCAAGAGCTAAAGGATGAGATAATTCGGCACATTAACGACATCGAACCTCAATTATGTCTCAGAGTCATTGAAAATATGGACCATCGGATAGAGGTATGCCACCGAAGCCGTGGCGAGCATTTGATATTTTGTTTCACTCATAATTGTCATAGATCCTATATAATAAAAATAATAAAAAATATTAAGAAAATTCTCTAAAAACTATTGTTTTGTTTACAATTATCATCATGCGTTTTCGTTGGACCATCCTTTAGAAGCGGCTAAGGTGGGTTTGGCGGTAAATGAAAGCTAAATATCCTTTGTTATCATCGGGAAAAGACGCGCAACACCAACGTATTGGATAAAACTCTACCTTTGGCTAATTCACTAGTGCAAAGTGAAGACACCAACTCTGAGAACAGACGCTGAATAACTCTTGCCAACCACTGTTTCTTAGGACTCATTATTGCCATATTAGTAGAGCCCTTTCTGGCAAAATCTGTTCAAAATCTCAAACCAACCCACTTTTCCTAAGATTTCCCAGGATGAATGGGCTCTTGGGCGGCTCTTCGCTTTCATTACCATGTTCATACCTTGAATCTGAAATGAAATCTGATGGCTACCCAATTTTACTCTCCTTCAATGGCTAAATCTCGAATGATCCCAAAACTATCGCCAACTTTTTCAAACAATCTTTTGGCGATGACTCCTTTGTACCGGACACTACTTACCAATTTTCTCCCTTAAACCATTTATTCCACTTACTACTGACCCTCATTGAAACTAAATTGAATCAACGTCATGATGAATTTACTCCTGGGCCCGATGGTCTCCCTGCTATATTACTAAAAAAAAATGTTCCTCCATTATTTGTCCCGCTTTCAAAAACATTCAACTTCTCCCTGTCCCTTGGAGAATTTCCCAAGATATGGAGAACCGCTTTTATAACTCCTGTTCACAAAAAAGGTCCGAAGAATGATGTTAACAACTGCCGCCCCATCGCCAAACTGTCACACATACCCAAACTCTTCAAAGGACACTCTACGTTTCCACTGCAAATCTCTTATCTCCTCTAAACAACATGGCTTCCTCAAATGCAGGTCTACAGCCAGAAATTTTGTCGAATTTGTCCTTCACACTCTCAGCATTAGAGAATGGAAATGAGGTCGACGTCATTTCAACTGATTTCAGTAAAACCTTCAACAAAATCTCACACAAACTAATACTCTTCAAACTTTTGAAATTGATATCGTCTTATTCAAAAAACCGTTACTAGTGTTCGTTTTAGATCTGCCTTTTCCAACCCCTTCTTAGCTTCTTCAAGCGTTCCCCTAGGCAGCCACCTAGGTCCACTTCTTTTTATTCTTACCATTGAGTTTGTCATCAAACATTCCCACCTCTCACTGTACGCCGACGACACCAAGTTCTTCAAGACCATTTCCTCGCAACAAGATTCTTCCCTTATTCAATCAGTTCTCAACAGCTTTTCGGTTGGGTGCTCCAAAAATTATTTGGAACTTAACATTTCCAAATGCCAATCCAATCACCTTTTCACGTAAACCCTCGTTTCTACTTTCTCAATAATCAGCCTATCTCCACCGTTCAGGTTATCCGCGATTTTGGCATACTATGCGACCGAGAGCTCAATTTTCGCGCACACATCGACGATATAATTCTTTAAACCAACTCTGCACTCGGTTTCGTGAAACGTTGGTCTAAAGTATTCTCCAATCTCTAGGTGACCCAATCCCTCTATATTACCTTTGTTCGCCTCCTTCTCGAATACGCATCTCAAGTGTGGTCAACAAAGCCACATATCTAGAATCGAAAGCATGCAACGTCGGTTCCTAAGTTTCGCTCTTCGAAGTCTGCCCTGGAACAATCCTTTGTTCTTACCGCTCTAAACTAATCACCTTGAGTACTTTGGACTAAAGAAGAGGAGTATCTGACATGATCTTCATTTATAGACTTCTTACAGTTACGATTTACTGCGCCATCCTTTATAACTTCATATCTTTATGATGTTAGGGTACTAAACTGATGCCATCGATTTTGACTTTTTGTTGAACAGCTGTAGCTGTTGTCGCTGCCGTTTCATCGAACGAAAAAAATGTTATGATTCCAGCTATTGTGGAAGCCACGTTCACAACTTTGTTGTCATTCCATGCGACTGTGTGAAACATCGAAGCCGCCGAACGAAGCCAGATATTCAATGCTATCACCACGATTGTCGAACTTTTGCTGCAGTTGGTGAATCGTCCCAAACGAGTATATGCCTTGAGTGCGGAGGTTAACAAGAAGCGGAATGGACGTGAAGTAGTTATCGAAAAATATGGTGTGCCCAAAAAAGCGTGGTATGTCACGAGCCAAACGAACAACTATAATGGCTGAAGCGCCTAAATTGGGTTCACCATCACGGCAGTGATCGTCATCACCCGCATTGTATCTCAAAACAATAACAAAAGTCGTTGTTGTCACATAGTAGGAAGAGCTTATCGCCCCATGGGTGAGGCTTATCTGGCATATATTGTTTGAGAAAATTGGCAATCTTTGTGGCATATATCTGCTCATCTACGCATAGTCTTCCTTTCATTGGAACTTTTTTGAATTTTCGATTCAACGCATCTGTCAATGGGTGCAATTTGTACAGCCGGTCGAATGTTTGATCGTTTTGTGGAATTAGGCCGTGCG
Organism: Merodon equestris; assembly: GCA_958301585.1. Lineage (NCBI taxonomy): Eukaryota > Metazoa > Arthropoda > Insecta > Diptera > Syrphidae > Merodon > Merodon equestris. The sequence goes on from OY284416.1 coordinate 115,506,423, forward strand.
TTTGGATGTTGTGTTGTAGCATGTCAATCGCTGGCTTCGCAAAATCGGCTCTGTGGATGTCGACGGCTCTGTGCTCGAAGTCGTTGCCTGTTCATTCGATGGCTGTTGTACAGTCGATGGCCAATTTCGATTTCTCGGTTGATTCGCATTGCCATTGAAGTGGAGGTTGAGACGAATCTTTTCGTACCGATTTCGTGGCCTGCTTTCCCTTCGCAGTTTGAAATATTTTCGTTTGACAAACTTTTTGTTCAAAGAGTGCGTGCCCAAAATAGATATTTATGTGGGCATTTAAGGTTAAAACTAACCCTCGTAACACACGCAATCCTCGTTTCATCTATCTATCCACCCCCCGCACCTCATACGTCTTCATCGAATATTAACTTCGATTTCAATCTCAGCACTTAATGCCTAAAACTCCGTCTTCTCAAAAGCCTTCCCAGTCTTAGTTTCTAAGGATCGCGCCCCCTTCACCCGTTCTCATTAATTATTAGGTTAGAGTAAGCTAAGCTTGGGTTAAGCCCGATAAATGGTGGTGTTTGCGTAATATGTAATTCTAGTTTACATACTATGGCTGAGAGCCCAACGTAAGCCTAGCAGAAATAGAATTTGTAAAGTGACTTATACCAGCTAAAGAGTTAGCAGCGTAAGCATTAATAGTTTACTCACTTGTCAAATCGACAAAAAATCTCTTCAATCCTCGTTCGAACCCAGCATTTTTAAACCTGATCGCGTTGGTTAATTAAATTTTTAATTGTTTGTGTGAACCAAGGTTTTGATGCTTTGACGAACTTTACTTTAATTGGAACGTGTGTATTGAAAATATTTACTAGGTTATCATTTATAAACTGAACTTGATCTGTGGGTGAGGTCATACAATAAATCATTTCCCAAGGTATAGTGCGTATATGTTGCTCAAGACTCACCGGATCTATATTTTTGAAATCTCTAAAACGTATTTGCCGATTTTCTACTGTCTGTCTGGAAATCGAAATTTAGAAAATAAAATTAAAAATTTCAAGTAACCCCCGACAAAAAAAAAACTCCAAAAAGTAAAAAAATAATTTTTTTCTCTCGGCCTTTTGACTTCATTAAAATAACCTATTAATATTTTTAAGATGACATCGCCGCGTCGGGGACCGCTAAGTGAATAAGGGTAATTAGTTATATCTACATAGGTGTAATGAAAAAACAAAAAAAAACTTATAGCTTCAAATTGTACGTATGAACTTATAATAGTTTTGTACATCAATCTATCTGACTAAGTCTACTAAGTTCCTACAGTGTTTCGATATTGTACCACACTTGTATGAGGCGTTCGCTTGAGAGCCGCGTGCGTTGAGTGATATGTGGACACGGGGGCGGAGCGTGACAGAATGTGGCAGACGTCATTGTCGGTTCTGTCTACTTCACGAATTTTTCAGATTAAATTATTAACGCGTTGTTTACAAAGGGTAGGTCTTTGTATAATCCATACTTTATCATTCTCAATATTCTTTTTATTTGTATTCTGGTTTTATTTAATTTACTTAGCGGATTCCCCGACGCGACGACATCATCTTAAAAATATTAATAGGTTATTTTAATGAAGTCAAAAGGCCGAGAGAAAAAAATTATTTTTTTACTTTTTGGAGTTTTTTTTGTCGGGGGTTACTTAAAATTTTTAATTTTATTTTTATTTCATTATTTTTAAATTACTCGCCCTCATTCCGATAGGAACGAGTAGCTTCTTAAATTACATTTTTCGTAACACTCTACTGCATACAAGCCCATATACAGGGTGTCCCACGAGCAGTGTGCTAAAAAGCTAGAGCGTGTAGGTCTGGTCAAGACAAGAAAAATTCGTATGGGAGAGGGAGGTCTATTCCCCCCCGTTTAGCCGGGAGGAGCAATTTTCTAAAAAATTGACTTAATTTGGAAAAAAAATTATTAAAAATCAACAGTTACATCCACAATGCCGTGATATACTTTTTTGTAAAGCCAGAAACCTCTTCTTTCATCTTGTTTTTCAAGGAAACTGTTTAAGGAATAGTTTTTGAGAAATTAATTTTCAAACTAAAAAATTTGAAAAAAAAATGAAAAAAAAAATTTCGAAGTATTTTTTTTTTAAATTGTATGTAATTAAGTACATATGTACTAATTTTTTTTTCAAAAATTCAATTCTCTTATTAGTTGCAAAAATGTCTTGTAGTTTTTGAGAAATTAAAAAAAAAGCCCGAACCATTTTTTTCTAAGAAAAACCTTTTTTTTTGGTTTTAACGCGGCTGGACTTGTAGACAAATTAATGTATGAAACATTGACCTCTTTTTTATTATTTTTAAAAAAATTCGGAGTTTTATGAGGATACAATAAAGTGACACAGTATTGGAATAAACCTGGATTAATCCTTTTTTTCATTGATAACCCCTGAAAACTGACCTGGCAATTTCGTCTGGGTCCGCCCGCCGCCGATGGGTTCTATCCGCTAGGACCTTAAGACTATGAAACCGCAATTTTTCTTTATTGAAAAACAAAATATTTGCAACCCAAATGTAAATAAAAGGCATCGCATTTTTAATAAAAAACCATTTCCAAATTGGACGTTAACTCATCAACACATTACGATGTCAAACTCATACTCTCGAGAAGAATTAACGGACATGCACTTCTGCTACGGTTTAGCTAATGGTCGAGATCGTGAAGCCGAAAGACTCTACGCTGAAAGATATTCCACTCGGAGGTGTCCCAGTCGTATCATGTTTTCAAGAATCCACCGACGTCTGCGAAAGATCAGTTACAGATGGGTCAGGAATCTTAGATGAAAGAATTTTGGATTTGGTCCGACGTAATCCCTCCCTTAGTACAAGGAGGATAGCTATTATGTTTGGAGTGCCCAAATCTAGAGTATGGAGAGTGCTTCATACCGAAAACTTACACCCGTACCATTTTAGGCCAGTTCAGGAACTCACCTCAAACGACAAGTTTTTGAGAGCAGAATTTTGTCGATCATTACTGCTTCGAGATGAAACTGAACGAAACTATTTTGCAAGGATATTCTGGACGGATGAAGCACAGTTTACCAGAGATGGGGTTACTAACTTCCACAATTCACCAATCCACACAACAAAAAACAAAATAAATCACAACACGGCTTTAGCTGTAATGTTTGGCTTGGTATTGTTGGACAAACTGTAATCGGGCCCCGGTTTTTGAATGCCGTTATTAATGGAAAATCATACCTGCAGTTCCTACGAGACCTTTTGCCCGATTTGATGGACAACGTTCCTTTGGCCATAGCAGATAATTTAATCTACCAGCAAGACGGAGCACACTACAGGTTAGAAACTGGCTAGATGATCATTTTAGTGACCGTTGGATCGGAAGAAGGAGACCCACGGAATGGCCACCTAGATCACCAGATTTAACTCCTCTAAATTTTTATGTGTGGGGATTCATGAAGAATTATGTTAACGAAGTGGAAATAGTATCTTTGGAACAACTGAAAGAACGGATTGAAGTCGCTGGAGCCAAATTGCAGGAAAATTTGTCAAGCATAGACTTATGTGCAGCCATTAGAAGGAGATATAATCTTTGCCTTCTAAAAAATGGGGATCATATTGAAAATTTATTATATTAAAACTCCGAATTTTTTAAAAATAATAAAAAGGAGGAAGAGGAATTTTTGAAAAAAATTAATACTTAATTAAATAAAATTTTGAAAAAAAATAGTTCGAATTTTTTTTTTCAAAATTTCGAGTTTAAAAATTAATTTCTGAAAAACTATTTCTTAAAACAGCTTTGTTTAAAAACAAGATGAAAGAAGAGGTTTCTGGCTTTACAAAAAAGTATATCACGGCATTGTGGATGTATCTGTTGATTTTTAATAATTTTTTTTCCAAATTAAGTCAATTTTTTAGAAAATTGCCCCTCACGGCTAAACGGGGGGAATAGACCCGCCCCTCCCGTACTATTTTTTTCTTGTCTTGACCAGACCAACACGCTCTAGCTTTTTGGCACACTGTTCGTGGGACTTATTCCCGTTATATTACACATTGTGTGTCAAAAATGTAATCTACGACGGAACTGTGTCTATTTTTTTATAATAAAGCTATTTTTGTTATTAATATCGCTATTCCAGAATAAACTCATTGTTTTTAAAGCAAATGCAGCACCTTAACTATAAATAGAACTAGTTAAGACGAATGTAATGAGCCCATACTTAATATGTTTACTAATAGGCAATCGTCTCCTACCTTCGAGTTCCATCATCAGAGTACCAGCTCAGTAGTACCAGTATACATGGGTGTTTCAAATGTTAGGTCGCAGATATGTTTGAAAGTAATGTAAGTACCCATTGTGTTTTAGATCTAGAGTTGCGCAAAATAGTTCCTGGAACTACATCGGAACTATTAGTATGGTAAGAGAGATCCATATCCGATCCTTCATACCTAATTCGTTCACGAAACACCGAACCAATTGCCTGTACGAGTATGATTATACATTGTTGTTTGATCACCCTTCTGCTATTCCAGTTCCAGTGTGTGAGTGTGCATAAACTGATATTTTCATATCTATATTGATCAATATACACATAGCAGAAAAAGTCTGCGTTCACCTACTAACACAATTGTTTTTTGTATTAAAACAAACAGAATAATGGAAGTTTTTGAATTTTAATTTTGCACATTCAGAAACAATAACAAAAAGAACATAAAACAGAAATTTCATTGAATTTCTATGAACACATGTCCAATTAACGGCACTTTTTTTGCTGAAACACTTAAAAAGAGAACAGAAAAAGTCTGCGTTCACATACAATTATATGTTAATATCAAACGAAAAAATGAAAATACCTTAAAGTTTAATAGCTCGTAGGGTATCCACGTCTTTTTAAGACTTCTTGCAGGCGTTTTTGCATGGAACTAACTAATTTGGCAGTTTCTTCATGGGTAATTTTTTCCCATTCCTCCTTAAACACAGTTTTTAGCATAGTTTTGCTTGTTATTGTGTGTTGGCGAATTTTCCTTTCAAGTAAATCCCACAGATGTTCAATGGGATTTAAATCAGGAGATTGTGGGGGTGTACGCAGTTGTCTAGGCACATTATACAACAACCAGAGGCGAACGATCTCAGCTGTATGCTTTGGATCGTTATCTTGTTGGAACCAAAACTCAGAATCTAGTTGAAGTTTATTCGAACTTTTCCTTAGATTTCTTTTCAAAATGTCCAGGTATGTATACTTGTTCATTGTAGACTCAATAAATTCCATTTCTCCAACTCCTCCACTTACCATGCACCCCCATACCATCACACCTCCACCACCATGCTTAGCTGTAGGATATAGATTTTGCTTATCGTAAGCTGTGCCTTGCTTTCGCCACACGATCTTGCATCCTTTAATTCCAAATATGCAAAATTTGCTTTCATCGGAAAAAATCACCTTTTCCCAGAACTCAGGTGATTTATTTACGTACTCATTTGCAAAAGCTATTCGCTTTAAACGATTCACTCTTGAAATGAATGGTTTCTTTCGCGAAACTCTACCATGGTACCCCGCCTCTTTTAGAATTTTTCTAACAGCATCGGCAGAAATGGTTTTGTCGAATTTTGCCATTATGTTTTTTGACAACTGAGATGCTGTTAGTCGAGGATTTACCTGCACCTGCTTTATTAAATCCCGTCTTTCTCGAGATGACAGCTTTGGTGGTCGTCCGCAACGAGGCTTTGATGTATAAATGCCTGTTGTTTTAAAATTATTAATCACCTTTTGAATCGATGAATACTGTCGACCAACATCTTTAGCTATGTTTCTTAAGCTTTTTCCCTCTTTCCAAAATTTTACAATAATTTTTCTCTCGTCTACGCTTATTTCTTTTCTGTTATTCCCCATTTTACAAAATAATAACAAGATCACAAAACTATTTCCAAATTTCACAGAACACTCTGAACAATCACATTAGCTGCGCAAAAGTGATGTAAAAATTCATGAGTGTGCCTTCAATTTCAATAAATGTAACGGTAAACGGCAGTTGTATGGAGTGAACGCAGACTTTTTCTGTTTAATTTTTTGGGTATTTCAGCAAAAAGGTGCCGTTAACTGGACACGTGTTCATCGAAATTCAATGAAATTTCTGTTTTATGTTCTTTCTGTTATTGTTTCTGAATGTGCATAATTAAAATTCAAAAACTTCCATTATTCTGTTTGTTTTAACCTTCCGTCGGGCGCAATACTAATATGGACATGAACGGGCGCAATGTGTCTGACAGATCCATACGTAGTATTTCTAGTTATAAATAGTTTTGGTTTTATTTTTTCACTGTAAAATCGAAAAATTTTATAAACAAATTATTCCTACACTAAATTAAATTCATTTTTTTATTAACATTAATAAAAATAATAATTAAAATTTAAATAATAACGAAATCAAATAAAGCCTTCATAAATCACATTTTATTTGTCTGTAAGTGGATCTGTAGTATTCTGGAAACACAAATTGCAAATAAAATTAGCATGTTGCAAGCAGACAGCTTGCTTGCACTTTTTGCAGTTGAATCTGGAAAGCCGCCTTCGACCAGCTTCTGAAGTACACGGTACACATCTAAACTTTTTCTGGGAATGCTCTTCTTCATTTCTGTCTTGAATTTCGTCATCTGCGTTTGGTCTGAATCGCTTAAGTCGTTCCTGAATGGCAGTAGGTATTCCAATTTTTTTTTGGCTTCTTCTTCCAAGTTCTTCTGCTACAAGCTCATGGGAAAGTTGCTTGAGAAATAATGCCCTTCTCTTCTGCTTGAAGCCGTTCCCAAAATAAATTACTTGGGAATTGATGCCGCTCATATTCAACATGGAAAAAAATATCACCATAGGCCAACGTTTTGTATTTCTAGCTACACTAAAGGAAGCGCACATCTTATCAGCGGTGTCTACTCCCCCTTTAGTCTGGTTGTAGAATGTTATAATTTCTGGTTTCTTTTGATCACCTGTTTCCGGATCTATTGATTTTTCCTCGTGCAAGGTTGAGACCAGTATAACTGTTTTACCCTTTTTTGGTACGTACGAAACAAGACTCGTTGAATTATTTTTAAATCCGAATATACTCGTAAATTGATCTCTTCCCTTCGATGAAACAAATTCAGGAGGGATCTGCCTTTTGTTCTTTTTGACTGTACCAACATACAAAATTCGTTTCTGTTTAAGCTCTTCAACAAGCTCAAGATCGGTAAACCAGTTATCAGCGGTAAGGTTCCGACCTGAGCCTTTTATTGGACCAATTAACCTTCGTACTACGTCCACAGGCTTATTATCGGGCTGCTTACCAGCGTAGATTTCCATATTGTATAAATAGCAGAGTTTTGCATCAACTAAAGCAAATATTTTAATTCCATATCGTGCTGGTTTTGACGGAATATATTGGCGGAAAGCATATCGCTTCTAATTTTTCGTCTAAAGTGACATTATGTCCTAATGAGTAACTTGTCTGGCAATTGTGAACAAACGTTGCAAAAATCTCACGTACTGCTGCTAATCGATCTTCTTTTTTTCTTTCTTCACGTGTTTGGCGATCATCAAATCTCAGACATCGTGTTATAAATTTAAACCTCTTAATGCTCATAACTAAGCCAAATTTTTCAACACCATCACCATTTGTTCCCCAAAGCTCTTCAAGGCTCTGTCTGTTGCTTTTATATACACCTGCTAAATATAAGAGTCCTATATAAGCCTTCAACTCAATTTTGTCTAAAATCTTTGCATCCCTGTCACGATCGAATTGTTCTCTTATTGCTTCTATATACTGATTTGTATATAAAACAATAGGGTCCAAGATGTCATTCGTGAAGAAACAGCTCCAGCACTCAATAGGAGTTGTAGCATTTCTGGCATTTCCTATCACGACTGGTAAATGCATGATAAGGTTATGAGCTCGAGCTCTTACCCTTTTTGAACTTGGGGCATTATACCACTTTGTCACCTTATCTTTGCCCATAAAATAGTTTTTACTTTCTTTTATCTCTCCGTCACTCTCATCTTCTTGGTCATCTTCCTGCTCTGTTTCAGAATCTTCCTCTTGGTTTTCTACAAAATCTTCAGCCTCACTCTCACTACTACCTGTTTCACCATAATCCTCCATAGGGTCGATTTCAGCATCTTCTAATAGTCTGAGGAATTCCGATACGTGCTCTGGGTTTCCAAAATTATACGATTTACTCCCACTTGCCATGTTAAATTATTGAATAATTGTGTTAGGTTCACGTTTCTAAAGTTAACCGGCGCAATATCTCTTGAAAAACAACTGAAAATGCAAAAAAATCAGGGCCGACAAACTTACAGTATATACATATATATATATATAATCACATAATATATAATACTTGTATAAAATATAAATAATAAGGCCAAAACCAATACTTACAGAAGCAAAAACTTGTACTTTTTTAGGAATTAAATAACGTTACACGAAAGGGCGCAATGTGTCTATCAGATCAGAATGGCCACAACTTTACTTTAAGACGTTCAATCACAAAATGAATTGTGCTTTTAGGTGGGGAATGTCGAATAATGAAGCTACTGCCAAATGCATATTTTTTGCGCCAAAAACCAAGTAACGGTAGGCGAATGTTTAACAGCTGTGCCTGTCAGATCAGTTGCGCCCGACGGAAGGTTAATACAAAAAACAATTGTGTTAGTAGGTGAACGCAGACTTTTTCTGCTATGTGTATGTATATTGATACGATATACGATATATCGATATTTATTCACATTTTGTTTTTGGTTGTTTACTACGTAATATAAGACATGTTCGGTTGCATTTACAGTTTGTCAAGAAATTGTTTTGACAAAGGAAAAAAATGGTAACTAAGACAGTTTCTTTGTAAAAAAAAGGCTTCTTTGATGGTTTACTTCTTTTTTTTTTAATTCACGCTTATTTATTAATATACCTACTAACGAACAATAACAAAACAAAATTCATTTTACATACAATGACCAAAATTAACAAGAAAAAACAAAAAATACACAGAAATGAGTCTGTCAAGAAATTGTTTTTACAAGGAATTGCGCTCGGCCTGTTGAACGCATTTACCGTGAATTTCATGTTTCTCTTCACACGTGTGCGTTTTTGTCTCAAATTAACCGAAATACCATTTGTCCTGCGGTCGTAAAATACAACAGTTGTGCTTAATTTGTGCTACATCTAAGATGCCTGGCAATAGAACATCGTATGAAGTGGCTCAGCTGGTGTATTACAATCACAGCATCGGGAAAAGTGTTCAAGAGTTGTCGCAGATGTTTTCATTAACCAGACAAACTATCTATAACATCTTAAATCGTGCTAAAAAAGAAAATAGACTGGAATTGAGATCTTCAAACGGCCGCCCACGCATATTATCGGCACGTTCAGAACGCATTTTACTAAGGAGAGTGGTGGAAAATCCACAAATTTCGACAAGAACCCTTGCGAGTGAACTTAAAGAAGAACATGGTGTTGCTGTTTCCCACGAAACAATAAGGCAAGTACTGAAAAACAACAAGTACCAATCCAGAGTTGCTCGCAAAAAGCCACTGCTTTCAAAACAACATGTTGAAAGGCGATTATCTTTTGCTACGGAGTACATTGCCAAAGCTGATGACTACTGGGACAACGTCATACATATTTTGCGATGAAACTAAAATTATGCTCTATTACAACGATGGGCCCAATAGAGTTTGGCGGCAGCCGTTAAAAGCTTTAGAGAATCGAAACATTATACCGACTGTCAAATTCGGTTGTCAGTAATGGTGTGGGGGTGTATTTCTAGCAAAGGAGTGGGAGATCTGGTTTTTATAGACAACACCATGGATGCCCAACAATATTTGACCATACTAAGGAGTCATTTGGCTAACAGCGCAGCTAAATTTGGGTTTTATTACGACAATAAATTGCAATTTAAATTTTACCAAGACAATGATCCCAAGCATAAGGCGCATATAATAAGGATGTGGCTTTTGTTCAACTGCAGTAAAGTATTGGATACACCTGCTCAGAGCCCAGACCTGAACCCGATTGAGAATTTGTGGGCCCATTTGAAAAAAAAAGTTGCCAGGAGACACCCTAAAAGCAGAGCAGAACTGAAAACTGCCATACAAGAGGAATGGAATAAAATTCCAGCCGATTACGACATACAAAATTTAATCTATTCAATGAAAAGGAGACTACAAGCCGTTATAAACGCAAAAGGTGGCCATACGAAATATTAATTAATATAAGTGCTTTATTTTCTTTCATTTTTAATAAAAACAGATCTATGTAAAAACAATTTCTTGACAGGGTAATTTTTGTGTATTTTTTTGTTTTTCTTGTTAATTTTTGTTATTGCTTGTAAAATGAATTATGTTTTGTTATTGTTCGTTAGTAGGTATATTAATAAATAAGCGTGAATTAAAAAAATAGAAGTAAACCATCAAAGAAGCCTTTTTTTTACAAAGAAACTGTCTCAGTTACCATTTTTTTCCTTTGTCAAAACAATTTCTTGACAAACTGTATCTTTCTTTTCGTTTTGTCTGTGATTACGTTGTTCTACAAAATAGTTGTAGTCAGTTGGAGATGTACCTATGGGGTTCGGAGCGCTCTCTACAAAGCAGCAATCAACATCTGAAGACAATAAGAAGTTGATATCATTCTTCAGGATTTCTTTCTTTCTTATATTTACTCATAAGAACTCTTACTTTTTTAAGCATGTTGAATGGTAGCCGAAATTATAATAATTTTCACCCGTCAGTTCTATATCACAAGACTTAAAGTTTTTTACGCGATGGAAAGGCTCGCGAATTTGCAAATGTCTGATCTGTAAAATGCAACACATTTTCACGTTTATCACAAAAGAAACACTTCATTTCATTTTGATCACTGGGCCCCTATTGCGAGTGTCGATCAGCGATCGACTCGACAATTGCCGATTGTGTCGATTGATTCTCGGTTTGGTATTGTGTAACTCAATCGATGGAGAAGTAGACTATTGTGAATAAAAACATGAATATTGTGAATATTTCGTTTTTTGACTGTCGTTTATTTATTTCATCAAAGAAACTCAATGCTCCAAATCATTCCAATACTACTTTTTTTCCTTAATTTCAACCTTTTTTCCCATGAACACATAGGAAGTCATCCTAGTTCAGTACTTAATAACCTAGATAAACAAATAAATAAATAAATAAACTAAATAAATATCTAAGTTCAGTACTTAATCTTTCCTATCTGTGTTTTGCTTGTGTTTTCAAACAAACTCGCTTAGCAATATAGGCATTTGTTTCCATGAACGAAATTAGGAGCTCTAATTGTTTTTTTTGTTCGTAACCTGCTTTCACCTGTGTTAGAATTTCATAAATACTCCATAAATTCATTATTTTTATTAAAATTACTTCATTTCGTACGCAAAAAAAAGATCTTTTTCTCTAACAGAAAGCAACGATCAGTATTTTGCGATCGACAACAAGCGAGTGTCAAATCGACAACGGTCGATCAGAATCGACATCCACAATACCAACATCTGCAATCGACGATCGATAAATGTCGATCGTCGATGGCTGATCGACACTCGCAATAGGGGCCTTCGTCTTAAAGATCGCGCCCCCCTTAGATTAAGTTTAGCTTGAATTAAGCTTAATAAATGGTGGTGTTTGCCCCCCCAAAATTAATATGGCTGAGCCATACAGAACGAATGGAGTCCACTGCTCTAACCTGAAGTCTTCGATTCCAACCCCGACAGTAGAGGACAATCGCGTATAAGGTAGCACATACAAGTGAAAAAGGACCTTAACCAATCAGATGACTAAAGACCGTTCCGGTGAAGAGGTTTGTTGATTGAGGGCCGAGGTTCACTCCGAGCTGTTCCGATCGAGTAGAAAGTTTGCAAAAGCAGGAAGGGTTCCAGGGAAAACGGAGTGAATATGTATTTCAGATTAATGTGTTTCTTTTTCCAGCGGTATAGCGCTTAGAATGCGGACCTCACAAGCTGACCAGTAGGAATGCAGTTAAGTGGGAAGGTTATGGTCCTAAATTTCTGACCATAACGACGCCGGAGAAAAGGAAAAGAAGAAGATAGCGCTTAGAATGCCAGTCGTAAGAAGCAACTAAACCCCTAATGGATCCCTAATCCATGAAGCGAAATGGCAGAATTAGACGCGGAGTCGATGATTGCACTGCGAAACACTCAAAATAATATCAAAAATCGTTGACACATCTTGGTATTATTCCTAAGATAAACTAGCTTCCCGGCTGCATCCCCCAGGGAAGAGCTTCGATGAAAAAAATACGCACAACGAAGCCTGTAAAAAAAAAGACCACCACGAAGCCACGTCGCAGATGAGATGAAAATATAAGGAAGGACAATGTAGAAGAGCGTAAGATTAAAGGAACACACTCCTGAGAGGGATATTTGGTGAACGGTCGCCAACGAGGCTCTGACCTTCCGAAGTCGATGTTTCTTACCAGTTTTTTTCTTTTCTATGGAATGGCAACGACCAATGGCAGTGCCAATTTTATTATTAAGAGATATATGAAAAAATACATAATAAAAATAAATTTTCTGGGTTACGTTTTCTCTGAATGTTTTGATCACTCGATGACGTAGCGTCCATTTCGTACCTTGTAATTTAATCAACTAACTGTTAACAAATATAAGCCCATGCTAACAGCCACCATCACCCGCTAATTCGCCCTGAACGCACACAGACACAGACCCTTTTGAGCGAAAGTTCTTTGGCACCTAGTCCCTATCACAACTTTATTTGTGTGTGGGTAAAATTTTAAAAGAAAGACACTTGGATCCATTTGGATATTATTAGGCTTGGCACTTAGATTGTACTTTCCTAAAAATATTGACTTTTGATTTTTTGGCACTTAGACCCTTTAGACTTACAACCCTTCAATTAGGTTCCTTTGATCAAATGAAGGCGTTAAAAGCATCCTAAACGTAAAGAGGAGCGACAGAGAAAAAGTTGTACTCTCAAGTCAATGGCTTGTCGCAAAGATGGTCCCATTTTAAGACCGCAACCTATCCTTGGATAGGATAACCACACTCCTAGGATATTTTTAAAAGGGATTTTGGAATTGTTAAGAGTTGTATACAGGGACTTCCAACCATTCAACTCCCGACTTACCATATAATTTCTGACTCGCATGACCGCCACAGCACGACGCCATCTCTTAAATGATAACACCACCGTTTTAGTTTTCACGACCACTTTTATTAGAAACATAATTCTCAAATACAAATAAATCAACTTAAAACGTAAAATTGAAATAGAAAAAAAAAAATAAAACGAACGGAATATAAAAAAAAAAAATAAAGAAAGTGTATGATGAGACAGAGAACAATCATGGAAATTGAAACTTACCCCCGGCTGCAACACACTGAAGGGAGAATAAAAAAGGAGAGAAAGCTCTGTAAAATGAGGTGACCAATGGTACTTTTACTGAGTTATGTGCTCTCTATTCCGTATCGGACAGAGCGTGTTATTGCATTTCTAATTCAAACAAGTTATCAGTATTTTCATATTATTTGTTTATTATTTCAAATAGTCATTTTCAATTCGGATATACGCGTGTATAATAGAAATTTTAATTTTGATAAGATCCTTGTTTTATCGTTCATGCGTTTATGTAAAATAATAATTTTTATGTTATGTTGCGCAATCCCACATACGCGCGAGGAATATACGACACGTGTATATCAATCAAGATCCTCTCAATGGTTCGATGTTATGGTCATATCGTGTTAAACAATTGGATATTGTTGTTGGATTATTACATTTAAATCGGGTTATGTGTACTGATTCGAGGGTTTTTTTATTGATATTTTTGGAAGAACGAAAAGGACGGCTTGACTGGGCCACCGTTATAAGTTTCACGCAAACGCTTCTGGGGATTTAGGTACCGTTGCTGTTGGGATGTTTGTGCTGATTGCGGCGGTGGTCGCTTCATGGGTGGCCTTTGCGACGATTGTCGCACTATAAAGTTAATTTTTTATATTTATTTGCATTTTATTTAGTTTATTATAAGTAATACGTATTATAGCTGATTTGTCATTATTTTTTCATAACTCGTTTTGGATTATATATTGCCAAAAGGTTCTGGTTTGGTTATCGATTATATTTGAGAGTTTGGAATTTGAATTATTCAAGTACCAGATGGTAGTGTGAATATGAAGTATGGGAATGGGGAAATGGACAGGACCATGCAGTGTCTTCCGAGGCGCCAACACAATATGAGAAATGTAATGGATGTTGGATAGAAAAGAGTGTCTCTAAATAATGACGCCCCGGAAGCTGCAGAAAGCCCGATTAGGTTAGATCGACGTCACTTACTTGACATATAGGCGGAATGATGATCATCTTCGTAGTCATCCGTGTAGTCCCTTTGGCCATTCAGTGACTGACCTGTGATTTTCTGTAAGATGCTTACTGCGCCCTTGCGTTCCATGCCTCCACTAAACGCCGCTCGACTATGTAATCACAATCACGTCACAGGTTAAAGTAGAATTTTATTCTTTTCTCGCATTTAATAACCTCAACACTCACCTTCCATTTACCCTTGCAACGAACTTGGCAGCTTTCGGAGCGGATTCCGGATCGGCAAGGATCTCCTTCAATTGATTCTGACTGACCTCGTCGTTTTTGTCGGGAATCAAGTATTTCCGTATCTCCGCTAGAGCGTACGCAATGCGAGCATACCCCTCTGCCGGCGCTGCGACTGTGGAAATTTCCACATACAAGTCTTTGTTCAGATGTGCGTGGCGCGGATCACCCGACTGACGAAGTTCCTCCTCCTTGACCGGATCGCGCATCGAATTACGTCCCTTTATCCCGATTTTACACATTGTGTCCTCCTGCAGACGTCGTAGCGAATTGCCTTTTGGTCCGAGAATCTTTCCATTGAAATTGAACTTGGGAAACTGTTTCACCGGCACAAACACTTTCTGTGAGATCTTCATTGGTTTTTGTTTGAATACATCGGCATACATGTCACGACCAGGAATACGACCGGTGCTCTGCACTCTGTCGAACGCCTCGTCAATGAGCATCGATGCAAGGGGGAAGTGATCACCCAGACGCTCCTTCTCCGCCACACATTCGCTGAGGAATTTCTTTGACACGTCGTTTAACCGGGGAGCGAATCCTTCCTCGCCTTCGTTTGTACTACGTACGTGAGACATTTTTTATTCTATAAATATAAAAAAAAAAGAGAAATTCGTAGGATTGGGCGGTATACTGTCACGAAATATACTAGATTTGCTCGCCATTTTCTTCCGTCGTCGGCTGTAGATTTACAATAGAAACGAAAAGAAAATGGCTGCCAGGCAGGGAATCATTTCACCCGACAGAAAAATCGATGGACTCTTCCCGGAATGCAAACAATAACTCCAGTACGTGGGTTTACCTTGTTTTTTGTTCTCCAAGTCGATATAATTTAATTTTCTTTTGTAGCTTTCTCCGCGTGAATGCTTTTCTCAATTTCACTTTGCTCTTAAATGTTTTCGCAAATATTAATCACAACTTCACCGCACAAAATTCACTTGGGGAATAAATGCAATGAAAAAGTTTTCTTCTATTTATAGACGTCGGCTTGGCGTTAGCTACTTTGATATATACAAAACACACTTTTCCCCTCGTGGTGAATTTGCAGTTTTTTATTTACTTCTGTCACAAACAGATAGTCGACATGTGTACGTCACATCTACTGTTTATACCTGAAGCAGGTTTCACTTCTCTTCTCGTCCCGGTAAATTGATTGCAAACAGGAACGGCGGCAGGTGGAAATGGTGAATGACCTCTGATGTACTTTCGATTGCTCCATTTCTTTCTGTGACCTCGATTCCACGTATGTAATTTATATTCAGGGGTATCCGTCCAATAGTCGCGCTGATGTAGTGTGAACTTGGTGTACAATCGTGGACGCGAATGCGTGGATTCGCATGCCGGCTACATTTTGTAAATAAACGAAATGTTGTTCGCTATTCACCGATTGGGATTTCGTTTATTATTCCACACCGATTAACAACAATCTGAACTTGTAATTTCTATAAAATGGGGAAATCCTATACTAGAAAAAAACTTGCGAATCTACGGGATAAATCAAGTTCGGAGGAATATTGCTCAGCTAAAGAGTTTTAACAACCTATCGGGCGAACACTAGATGTCGTTAGAAAGATGGAGTTTTGTTTGAGTGCGCGTCAAGGATGGACGCCGGCATAGAGAAAATGCGCCATATTTTGCAGTCTTTCTTCGGTAAAGGTGAACTCAAGCCGAGGCGGCTGCTTATGTGGATAATGTTCATAGTACTGATACTGTAACACTCAGTCACGCGCAGTTTCGGTTTCGTTGATTCCATTTCAGTGATTCCGATGTCGAAGATGCACCATGTTTTGAAACGTCAATTATCTAAAATGGCGATAAAACCATGGAATTCTTCGAGTCTGATCGTCATATAAGCACCGTTTCGATTGACCAGAACTGAGCACTGCACAGAAAATCGCTTGGAACCATCTGAATAAGGCTGGATACAAGAGGTTCAATGTATGGGCGCCAGACGAATAGCAAGAAAATCGACCCATTTCTGAAGCGGATAGTGACTAGTGATAAAAAAGTGGATTACTTACGACAACTTCAAACGAAAATGGTCCTGGTTGAATGGCGACACAAATGGTGGCCAAGTGAGGAAGGTTTAGCTGTGCTGTGTTTGGAGAAATTGGCAGAGAACTATCAGCTGCTCCCCCACGGAGAAAACTGGACCGTCCGAAGCAGGCAGTCGTCCAGAAGCAGCCAGCTTTGGCCAATAGAAAAGAAATTGTGTTCCATCAGGACAACGCTAGGCCGCACACATCGATAGTGACTCGCCAGAGCTCAGGTTTTGAGATTCTTATGCAAACATCTTACAGCCCGGATTTGGCATCAAGTGATTACCACCTGTTTCTGTCCATGACGAACGATTTTGCTGGTGAAAAATTCGCCTCAATCGAGGCTTGTGAAAAACGACTCTTTTGCCATTGAGGGCGAATACTCTAAGAGATAGGCATAATGGATTTAAATTCAAGGAGGCAACAAGTTATTGAACAATACAGCGCATATTATTACACACAATAAGGAGTGTTCTGTCGTCGAAGCAACACCTATATTTTGCGCCAATTTGTAAATTATCTGTAATTCCTAAGTTACTTGAAAAAATTATTTATAACAAAATTGTTTTCTCAGTAAAGGAAGTAATTTCCCCTTTACAGCATGAGTTTATCGGTGGTAGATCAACTATGACCAATCTTAAAGCTCTTAGTAATTATGTATTAGGAGCTCTCGAACAGGGATATCAATGTGATGTTATATACAATTATTTCTGTAAAGTGTTTGACAGAGTTGGTCACTATTAATTGCCGAATTCGAATTAACAACTTTATTTCGAGCCCAACTATTGTAATTTCCGGGGTTCCCCAAGGAAGTCATTTGGGACCCCTTCTCTTTATCTTATTTACAAACGATATTCCGAGCATTTTGAACGATTGTCTTTGTTTAATGTATGCTGACGGCCTTAAATTATTCCTACGTATAATTTCTGATTGCATAAACCTGCAAAATTATCTCTATAACTTATCTCTTTGATGTTCTAATAAAGATCTGTAATTAAACGTTTCTAAATGTCAGAGTATGATGTTCTACCGTGGTGCATCTTCAATGTTGCTTTCTTATATATTGTATATGTGTATAAATGGATCTTCTTTATCTAAAGTCACTCAGAAAAAGGATTTGGGTGCGATCTTTGATTTAAAATTCACATTTTCAAACCACATTGATTACATTATTTTAAAGGCCAGTTCAATGCTTAGATTCATTTCTAGGGATGCTAAAGACTTCCTAGATCCTTTAACTCTAAGATCCTTATACTTTTACTATGTGCGTTCAATATTAGAATACTGTTCAACCGTCTGGAATCCTATGTATAGTATTCATTTAGCGAGAATTGAAAGAATTCAGAAACGCTTCATTAGGATTGCAATTCGGATATTGCGATGGAATGTGGATATGCCAACATACAAAACGAGATGTTTGCTACTAGGTATGCAGTCCTTGGCAGCACGACGTTCTTATTTTGATGTTATGTTTGTAAGGGATTTAATTATTTACAAAATCAATTGCCCTCATTTACTTTCGTTAGTTAGTTTTCATGTTCCAGTTCATAGCACCCGAAGTTATCGTTTATTTTGGGTTCCTTTTCATAGGGTCAATAAGGGAACCAATGACCCCTTAACTCGCTGTTTAAGACAAGCAAATTCTTTATCTAATGTAATTGATTTTAATTTATACTTAAGTAGAGACTCTTTAAAAAAAGTTATTATTACGAGGGTGGTCCGATAAGTACTTAGCCTCACCGCCAGATGGCGCCAGTATTGCAAGTGCAACTTACTTAGTACATTCTAATAGCCGGCTACTGTCGAAATTTCAGTCGGATCGGGCTCGTAGTTATGTTTTGACCGCGTGTGGAAGCGGGAGTGTCCGCGGATTTTAGAAAAAGAGAAATATTGGTCGGTGATTCGATTCTTGTTTTTGGAAGGAAAATCGCGCAGTGAAATCAAAGAGCGTTTGGATGCTGTGTACGGTGACTCCTCTCCTTCGATAGCGACCATCAAAAATTGGTTTAACGAGTTTCAACGTGGTCGCACGTTGGTTTTTGATGAGCCACGTCCAGGTGCCCCGAAAACGGCTACCACGGAGGATAGCGTGACAAAAATCCGCGATATCGTATTGGCAGACCGCCGATTGAAGGTGCGCCAGATAGCTGAGACAGTAGGCATTTCAAAAGATCGCGTGGGTCATATCCTGCATGAAATTTTGGGCATGAGAAAGTTGTCGGTGTGACGGCTGCCGCGTTTGCTCACTCCGGACAACAAGCGCAACCGTGAGACCACTTCAGAGCAGTGCTTAACGCTGTTTAAGCGCAATCCGAAGGAGTTTCTGCGTCGTTTCGTGACAGTCGACGAAACATGGATCCACTGGTACACACCAGAGACCAAGGAACAGTCGAAACAGTGGACTTCACCGAAGAAGGCGAAGACTATCCCATCGGCCGGAAAGGTGTTGGCCACCACTTTCTGGGATTCACAAGGTGTGATCCACATCGACTACCTGGAGAAGGGCAAAACGGTCACAGGGCTGTACTATGCCAAATTATTGGGCCGATTCGACGCCGACTTGAAGAAAAAAACGGCCCCACTTGGCTCTTCCACCATGATAACGCACCGGCTCATACCTCCGCGCTCGCCACGGCCAAATTGGGCTACGAACTGCTGCCTCATCCACCGTATTCTCCAGATTTGGCCCCGTGCGACTTCTTTTTGTCTCCAAACTTGAAAAAGTCACTCGCCGGGCAGAAATTTCAGTCGAATGACGAGGTCGAGAAAACATATTTTTCAGAGGGGTTAAAGAAGTTGGAGCATCGCTGGGTCAAGTGTAACGAACTAAAAGGAGACTATATTGAAAATAAATAGCCATTTCTCCAAAATTTTTGTTTTTCTTTTGTAGGCTAAGTACTTATCGGACCACCCTCGTAGCTATATGTGAGCTTAAGCCGAACTGTTTTAGTGCACGACGAATAGTTTCGGGATGTACACAACCATTTTCAAAGGTTCGCAATTCAGCGGCAAGTAAAACAGCGCTCTGTTGTGGATTTTCCGCAACTTTCCACACAATCTTCCTTTGGAACCTATTGTTACTCTTCTTCGGTCGTCCACTTCTTGGCTTACTATAATAATTTCTCGTGTCATTATATTTTGTTTTATGATAGTCTGTACTGTAGCCTTATGCAAATTTAGAGTTTTGCCAATTTTGGCCATCGACTCATCCTCATTTCCAAGTTTGATTACGATTTCTTGCACTTCGGCTATAATTTTCTTTCTGACAGTCATTTAATCATAAAAAGGACTTAAACAAATAAAAATAAATAAAATTTTCTTCTCTCTAACCTTCCTTGTGCACGACTTAACTACAAATATTTTCGATCGGTTTTACGATCGTATGTAGGCTTTTGCGACATTTATTTTTTGCTTGTTTACGTTTTCTTCTTCTTTACCAAGGATGTGTGAGCGAATGCTAATATTTGTTGTTGTTAATGAATATAAGAATACACAATGAGATATCATACATACACAAAACTTTAAATTTATATTAAATGTTCCTTATTTTAATGGAAGGATCAAATAACTTCGCTTTGTATGAAGACTTTTGTCACATGGTGTATGCCCTTGTTAAACCTTAAGCTGTCTTTTATGGCAGTATTTTGACGCAAAGGACTGTATTTTCCTCCGTAAGATAATACGCATTTGGAACTCACTTCATGTAGTATTAAACAAATTCGGAAATCAGGTTTTAAAATATTTGTCGAATCTGCATTGATGTTTTAAAAATACTCGGTATTTTCTTTAGATTTTATTTTTCCCTTCTATAATCATTATTTGTTTTTTCTTTTATTCAATTTATTTGTTTTCTTTTATATATTTATTTTTTTTAACCATAAATATTTAATAATTTCATTTTAAGTGTTGTAAAAGAGCCATTTCTTTCTTGTTTAAACCATTTTTATAAAATAATAAACGAAATAAAGATATGTACTTACTGATTTGGTTATCCTTCTACTTGGTTTTTTTTATATATTAGTTTTTGTTTGAATACATTTTCTCTGTGTCATTAATCCTTTTAGTAATTAATTTATGACTTTAACATTATTCAATTGTTTTAAATACAACTCAATTGGGGTACATGGATAGTAGTTTTAGATTGCAGTGTGGTAAAAAAAGATCAGTCATTTTATTTAAAGGACAATTGTTTATCTGGTTTGTTTAGCGTGACCATGGTTTTAGGAATTCATTAAAATGTATATATTAACCTTTTTATTTCAGGGGAAGATAAATTTCAGGAAATATTTTTAACTGCAATAATTTTCTGTTATACTTACATGTCATGAATAGAAGTCTTTAATAAAAGTGGTTTCCATTGAAGGGTATGATGATTTTTTTCATTTTATTTCAAAAACGTTTTCATTAGTTGTTTTATTTTTATTATTAAACTCTTTCCTTTAACCAGCCAACACTGGATCGTGTTCCTTCGTATACAATCTAATTTGATTTGTTGCTTTGGCAAGTGTTATTATGACAAGTTTTTTTTGTGAGACTTGCATATTGAATTTTAATTTCAAAATGACCATGTTCAAAAAAAATGTACTGCATGTAAACGGACCTTTTAGAGACAGATTTTTTTTAATTACGGCTGAAATTGTATGATTTACATAGGTGGCAAATGATTCATCTTTTTGCTTTTATATCACATAAATAAGTACAAAATGTCTGTTTTTTCAATCAAACAATTTAACATAAGAGGAAAAGATATATATTATTTTTTAATATTTAGAATTAATTAAAGAAAAAAAAAAAAAATTAGATTTGACAAGTGGTTTTGTAAATGGCTGTTAGTTTGAAATTTTTAAAAGTTAAATGAAAAGTTCGAATCCCGATAACACCAACGCCGCGGCTTCTCTTCTGGGCTGGGTACTGGCAAAAACCCCATGCCAATTATCGCCATTCATTCCCAATTACGTAAAGATCAAGCAAAAATTGTAACAACCCCAAGACGACTTTTTGCCAATAGTCCGAATATGCATTGAGGCGTTACATCTCCCGCACAGCTATCAAGACGAGTTAAATATTTTTTTTTGGTTTTCTCGTTATGCGATTCCGAGGTCTCCTCTCGGACGGCCTCCTTAAGAAGCCATGATAAGATATGGTTTTTTAATTAACTTTCAATCTTTTCAGATCTTGAGGCACTTTGTGATTCAAGTAATTTAAGGTAGTTTCCGAATTTAATCGATTTGATGCAGAACGTTTATAATAGAGCCATCTATCCGCCCTCCATTATTGGTTCAAGATGTAAGTTATTCCCATAAAATTACATTATTCAAAAAATTGTAAACTACCGAGTCACTTCTTCCATATTCGAGGTAAGACTATATATGTATGTATTTTGCTCTCAGAACTTTAGCTCAACAGATTTTCTTTACAAACCTTTTTTAAATTTACAGAAGATAAGCTAAAGGATTAGCAATTTCTAAGCGACGAGTCCTGGATATAGACACCACGGTAGAAGATGCTATTCCGAGCTGCCAACAAAGCTGGCTCCTTCTTCGGAATGGCAAAGAATTCTCAAGATATCGGCGTCTACTGGGAAATGCCTGAAACTAATAATATGTGATTTGTGATGCTTTTGAATTTTAATTCTCAAAAAAAGCATACGAAAATTGCAAAAATTTATACAATTTTTATTTTAGTAAATAAATCAAAGCTTGCCATTGACTTTTTAAAGATTTTGTGTACTTAACTACAACTACGTTTTAAGTGGTTTCTAAAGAGTCCCATTTTGAGTCACTAATCGAACCTGGCCTATTGGCATAGACGAACGATTTCCCACAAAAAATAACCCAAAGCGTCGCCAATTCACCGTTCCAAAATGAGAGTGAAATTGTTCAAGGAATTCATTTTTCAATTAATCCATCGATTCGCGTGTGGCATGTACATATTTGGAACTACCTGTAGGTCGTGTGTTTTGGGCAAAAAAATAGTTCGAAATCACGGTTGTTTCGCGGGACCATAAACTGTACCAAGCAGTGCATTGGCAGATCTTGATTTGCAAGAGTTTTCTCATCGGACTTAATATAGCAGTTTAGCTAAAACCTTCAAAAATTCAACCAGAATTTTGTTACTGAAAACAATTTTTCGGTAAGAAAAAGCTTTTTTAAAGCCCACTCATCGAAAATTCAACGCTGCGGCAGGTTTTTCGACTTGAATTATTGTACGAGCTGCAATTTACGTTATATCACGGTCTTCATTAACACTGACTTTATACGCACTCTACGCATGCGGGTAGGTGGCTTAATGGTTTGAAATAGCGTTTGACACATGTCGATTATGATGACCGTAAAATGGTCGAAGTACGAGCACGAATTTTGGTAATAAAATTAAATAATTCGAATTTTCCACATGTCACGAATCACGTGTGAGCTGTCAAAAATAGAGCACTGAAAAAGCAAGCACCAAGAAAATCAGCTTTGGCCAAATGTGTTGGGCGCCCTTCTCTTTTTGTCTTTGCTGCCAAATCACTTTTTGGAAATAATTAGTTTGAATTTTATGGTTTACGGCGTCATTATATGAGATTGTAAACGACTTTTATTTTATAAGGCCACAAAATCACTTTTATAATACAACAATGGGTCAGTGTGCGACCATTGTTCGAAATCGACGCGTAACCAATTTGCTTTCTACTGTTCATAATAGTGAAATTTGTTAATTTTCCTTTTAAAATGTCCAAAAACAAGTGAACTTATGTAGCCCGGTTAAACGTTATTAAGGCCAAAAATCGACTGAAATTGCGAAAGAAGTGGATTGTTCATGTTGTGCCGTTCAAAATGCAATTAAGTGGTACAAAATCGTGACAAATCTGGGAGAAAAAAGGTTACCATGCCTCGAAAGGACTGAGTCTTAATACGATCTTCGCTCAAAAATCGCAAGAAAAAGTCATCTGAGCTTGCTTCTGAGTTGAGTCGAAGGAGGGAGGGAAAAACTAATTTCTTTAAAATCTGTTAGAAGAAGATTGAGGGAAGTTGGCGAAAAAACATGTACATTTCACTGAAGAAGATTGGGCCAATATCTGTGGTCAAATGAATCTGACTTTCAGGTACCTTTTATTTATGAATCACTTTTAAATTGAACATCAACAATTTTAATGTTCTCTAGACAAATTTATCATTTCTAAAACTCTTTTTTGAAGATATTTTGAACCTCTGGTATCACCTTTGTGTGTCGCGGGATAATGATTTGGGGATGGATGGCTGTCAGCGGTGCGGGTGAAATACACGTGTGGGATGGTCAGATGGACTCTCTCAAGTACATAAATGTGTTGGAAAATGTACTTCAACTTTCTTTTTCCAACATTTTCGCAAAATGACATGCAAAATGTCAAATTCCAACAAGACAATGCACTGTGCCACAAATAAGCCGTAACTATGAGGTGATTGAAGAGAATAGTATGGAGCTACTTGAGTGACCTGTGTAGTCTCCGTAGCTAAACCCTATTGAATATCTATGGGGAGTCTGAAGCGTAGGATACAGGAACATTCAATTTCATTAAAAGAAACACTCAAGAATGTGCTAAAACAAGAATGGAGTTAATATCTTCTGAAGAGTGTCGCAAGCTAATAAGCATTATGCCCAAAAGAGTCATAAAGGCCGAAGGCGGCCCAGCAAAATATTAATAATCTCCAACAAAACTATTTTTTAATTACCCTTTTAAGTGTCCGGAATCAATCACGGGACGAAGATATAGAGGGAGAGAGGGAGAAGAGGTACCTGTGCACATTGGTCCTAAATGTCTGTGGATTGTAGTGAGTAGGAAATATTGGGCTGGGAAGAGCATTCCATAATCGTGTTGTGCGGCTGAAAAACGAATCTTTGAACTTAACTGTACGAAAGCAGGCTTGAGGGTGAACTGATGAGCATTCCTGGCAAGACGAGCATTGCGGACGAATTCATGGAGGTGAGGAATGCAATTGGCTAACTCATTTGAGCAACGGTTGTTACAATAGCGATAAAACAGTTACAAGGAAGACACATTACGTCGGTGTTCGAGCGAGTCAATAGACCTTGCGATATTACTGTCTCCTATAAGTTTTATCGCTCGCTGTTGTATTCTATCTAGTAGGCGCAGTGAGGTCTTAGGGGCACCAGACCAGATATGAGCATTAAACCCAAACTTGGACCGGATGTAGGCCTTATAAATTGAAGCCAAGTCGAAGGGGGTGAGATATTTCTTGCATCGTTTGAGGAAACCTAGGCATTTTGCCATGTTTTTGGCGACCTCAAATATGTGATCATTGCAATTTAGTTTGGTATTGATACACATACCAAGGATGGAAAGTTTTTCGATTGCTTAACATACGTTGCCGTCCCAGTTCTATGGCCGAAGAGCAGGAACGTGAGTCCTGGGACGAATATGAAAAGCTAAGAGTAATGTCATCAGCGAAGGTGTGGATTGGATTAGAAGTAACAGACAAGAGATCATTTATAAAAATGAGAAAGAGAGTCGGAGACGAAACAGAGCCTTGGGGGACACCAGCATTTATATCAGACTTGAACCCATTCAAAACAACTTGAATTGAACGGTGCGAAAGATAATTTCTAATCCAAAAAGAGCCTGATGCCAACCTCTGTCAAATGCTTTTGAAATATTAAGCGCAACGATCTTGCCTTCGCCTAAATTATGCAAAGATTGGTTCCACCTTTCGGTGAGATATGCCATCAAATCACCAGTGGGCCTGTTGCTGCGGAAACCCTATTGCCGGTCCCTTAAGAAGCTTCCGCTTGTCCATGACCTTGGAAAGAAGGAACGTTAGTGCTATGGGTCGGTAGAAGGAGGGAGACGAAGATTCGCCCTATTTAGTTTGGGGACGGGCTGGACAAATGCTGTTTTCCATCTACTCGGAAAGAGACTCGAAGAGTAGGACAGACGGAAAAGCTTACGCAGTGGTTTTGCCGGCGCAGAAGAACACCTCTTCAGAAGTATTGGAGGTATACCATCCGGTCCAGCAGATTTATGTACGTTGAGATCTTTAAGTACTTTTGCAACTGTACGAGTGCAAAAATGGATTTGTCCCATGGTGAAATCAACGCTCTCAAGTACAGGAGGAGACTTTTTTTTTTCTTGTTGTAGGTTGCTGCCACCATAGATGGCGTTACAGCTCATGAAGAGCCGGAGCCAAGCTTCTTTTTATTCACTCATGTTGTGTGCGATTTGTTTTTTCACACAAGAGCTAAACCTAAGCTTAATGCCGATTCCGAACGGCGAGAGCCGAGAAGCTTTTTCAAGGCAAGTTTACAACGGGGGGTTTTGCCAGTACCCCGCAGAGGAGAGAAGCCCGAAAATAATCATTCGATGGCGTTGGTGTTATCGGGATCCCAACTCGCTCATCTTGCGTCAGCGGCTGACACACTACCCACTGCACCACGGCGCTCTCTATTACGAGGGTTAGTGTTAAGAGATGTGGGTGGCGCAGTCAATGGTACCTGTTAGAAGTCTATGAATGAAGAGGATGTCAGATACTCTTCTTCTTTCCTCCAACGTACTCAAGTTGATTAGTCTAAGGCGGTCTTGATAGGGCGGTAAGAACAAAGGATTGTTCCAGGGCAGACCTCGAAGAGCGAAACGTGGGAACCGACGTTGGATGCTTTCGATTCTAGATATGTGACTTTCTTGATAAAGGGACTACACTTGAGATGCGTATTCGAGGCAATAAGGAGGGATTGAGTCACGTAGGAATTGGAGAATTCTTTAGACCAACGAATTATACGAGTATCATCGATATGTGCGCGAAAATTGAGCTCCCGGTCACATAGTATGACAAGATCGCGGATAACCTGAACGATGGAGATGGGCTGATTATTGAAGAAGTAAATACGAAGGGGAAAATTTCCAAACAATTTTTGCTGCAACAAACAGAAAAGCTATTGAGATCCGATTGAATAAGGGAAAAATCTTATTGCGAGGAAATGGTCTTGAGGAACTTGGTGTCGTCAGCGTACAGTGAGAGGTGGGAATGTTTGATGATAAACTCAATGTCGTTAATGGTAAGAATAAAAAAACCACCTATGTGGTTGCCTTGGGGAACGCCTTTACTTACTTGGCGAACGTTGACGCCTTTCAGTTGAAATGACGTCGATATCATTTCCATTCTCTAATGCTGAGAGTGTGAAGGACACAAATTCGACAAGGTTTGTGGTTGTAGACCTGCATTTGAGGAAGCTATGTTGTGTGAGTGTACTTTCGAAAAGTTTGGGTATGTATGACAGTTTGGTGATGAGGCGGTAGTTGTTAACATCATTCTTCGGAACTTTTATGTGAACAGGAGCTATAAAAGCGATTCTCCATATCTGGTGAAATTCTCCAAGGGACAGGAGGAACATTTTTTTTTAGTGATATGGCAGGGTGACCATCGGGCCCAGGGGTAAATTCATCATGAAGTTGATAAAATTTATTTTCAATGATATGGGTTCAATAGTACGTGGGAGAAATGGTTCAAGGGAGAAATTTGGTAAGTCATTGAAGTCCGGTAGTCCGGTGTCCGGTACAAAAGTCATCGGCAAAAGATTGTTTGAAAAAGTTGGCGATAGTTTTGGGATCATTCGAGGTTTCGCCATTGAAGGAGAGTGAAGATTTACTTTTGGAGTTGACAAACTGAAAGGACTTAGGATCGTTAGTAAGTTTGGCTTGCGTTTCGATCAAACGACGTTCATAGAGAGAGTTATACAGCTCGGTGATTTGCAGATAAGTACCAATGTAGTTAGAAAAGTCATTGGGGGATTGAGTGCGAAGGAAGATTATCCACAGTTTGTTTCTTGTGTTTCTTAGTGAACGGAGCCTGCGATTATACCAAGGAGGGGCGGTAGATAAATGTTTGGATCGGGAAAAGGGATCGTAAAGAGAAATAGAAATAGCGTCGTTTATTGTAAGGCTGTCAAAATTGAAGGAGGCGTTATTGAGATATTCATTGATTAGGTTGAAATTTGCTTCGTGGAAGTGTTCAGTGGTGGAGAGTCATGAAAAAATGACAGAAGGAGATGATGGTAGTTGTCTGTTGTGAAAATCAGGTCTATTGCAATTTGAGATGCCACTAACTTGGCTAAGGTTTGAATCAGCTAGGTGATCGAAGAAGAGACATTCTTTGGCAGCAGAGGGATTAATGGCAATGTAAAATGATTGATCGTCTGATGGAGCCCATTTAAGAGAAGGAAGATTAAAATCACCAAAGAGAAGAATTTCGTCATGGGGATTCCGTAAATCATTTATGGCGAGTTCATAGGATTCAATAGGTTGAGATAGATATAAAAGCAGATGACAGAGCGCTCTACGGGGCAGTACAATCTTGATTGAAACGAAGTCGAGATATGGGAAAGAGGATATTGCAATAAGGGATGAGTCAATTGAGTTAAGGACGGCTATTAAAACGCCACGACAAGGGCAGCTATCGGTAGGTCGATTTGGATCGTCATCGCGGTAGACCGTCATGCGATAATAAAGCATGAGACTGTTGAAAGACTGCTTGGGTTTTTGAGCGAAGACCTCTTACATTCTTATAATAGAAGGTGAGAGGAAGGTCAGCATGAGGGGCAGGAAAATAATGGAAATTAAGGGTGAAAATATTTGTCGTGGTCGGCTCTGCTACGCTCGAGGTGGGATATCTGCTTTGAGTGGATATATTCACGAAAGGTGGCTAGATCGTTTCATACTTTTTGGGGGGGATATTGAAGAACTCGTGATACTTAATAAAGAGGTTCTTGAGGCTGTAGGGAGACCTTCCTGTTAAAGGGAGACCATTACACTAGTGTAAGTTTTACCTTCATAGCAGACCGAGTCTGATTTATCATGGAGATAGGCCAAATAGAAACGAATGTTTTCATACGTCTTTTTATCCCTTAGACGAGAGGAAGCATAGCAGCATTCAGTGGGGTTACTAACTTGCTGGGTAATTTTGACTGAGGGGGACAGAAGGGGATCAATGAAAGATTGAGTGGAGTTAGGAGGAGACGTTGTTAAAGAAAGAGTTGAAACTATTGGAAGAGAAGTGGAGTTGGCTATAATGAGGGAGGGCGAGTATGGTTTGGCTGAGGGATTAAGGTCCAAATTTGAGATCGAAATTACGAAAAAAATTAGGAAGGGGTGCTTTCGTTGGTAGCGAGGGGCTAGTGATGGTAGAACAAACATTAGGAATCAGATTGAAGGAAACTCGTTGACGTGGCGCTTTTTGTGGAGCAGAGGAAGAGGTCTGTGTATGGGAGATGGAGGGGTGGGTGAAAAATCGGAAAAGTTTTGTTTTGAAGCTCCAGTTATGGTGGGGGTTAGTTTGAGGTTTAGGGTGCTTATCACAAATGTTAGGTTTCTTAGAGCTAGGTACATACATAGATTCTGTTTTAGATTTATTGAGCGGCTTGGGGTGGAAATTTATACCGAAAAGCTCATATCAAAACTGCTACGAGCAAAAGCGCCGGAACAAGTGCATTATATCTGAGGAGAATTACCATCTGGAAAAAAGTCACCTTATTTTTTGAACAAACTTAGTATATTTACGAAGCTTCCGAGTTAAGATAATTTGAATAATTTAAGTTAGCAATCAATGTAAACACTTGAATCAATAAGTTAGTAATGTAGTCTCAATAATAGCCGCGAAGACTAAGAGTGGAAAAAGTGGAAAAAGACCGCCAGAAAGGTTGCGCCCTAAGACGGAACAGAACAGCGAAACAGGCAAGGAACACATTCATGACAGGGAGGTTTGGCGAAGGGTTGTCAGCGAAGCTCTGAACTTGCAAGGTCCAAGTGGTCGGTAAAAATGTTAATAAGGTAAAGAACGAGTGGGAGAGCTTTGCCACTAATGAGTTAAGTCCATCGTTGCATCGCTGATACACGTTCGGATTTTAGTATCTCTCTTCGTTTTATTCGTTTTACACATTGTGTTTTATTAGCGCGATTTTAAGAAATTCGTCTGGGTTTGTCGGTTTTTACTGAATTCGCATCATAGGCATCACATGAATTTTTTCCAGCTACCAGTGTGCGGCGATTTAAGTCGTGATTCCAACCGATATTGTTATTATAATTTGGAATTTTATTCCACGACAACCGATCCAAAGCTGAAATCAAACTGATTTATTTCATATTTATAAGAAAACAGGTTTAAATCAATAAAAAAAAAGTTCAAACAAATGAATTTGCATTACCAAACCATGTTGCTGAAGACGTTAAACATATTTATTTGGTTGATTCCACGATCCTAGTTTACATGGGGCATTAAACGATTTGAGTGAGTGATCCGCAAGCTCGCATTTCTTTAAGATCTAATTCTTTTAATACATAGTTGTCTACATTAATTTAATTGTTCTGCATTTTTTGATATTTAAAACGAGTACAATACACCGCGATCAATTAGAATTTCCAGTTTTTTTCGTTTGATTTGTACATTGCTTTTAAGAGGATACAGAATTGATTTGTCATTTCATTACTCGTATTTTGCTGACTGAAAATTTAAATTTGTTATTCAATTTTTGGTTGTGAGTTGATTTATTTGATTTTAGTGTGACTGAAATAAAACGAATTAAAATCTTAATCCAATTTTGAAATTTGCGTTTATTTATTCCTTATCGATTATACACTTTCTTAAATTTCTAGATATTTTTAATACGTTTTTAAAGACATAGATTAAATAGAAATATTTTTATTTTTCTGCTTTTATTACTGTTTTTTTTTTTTTAGAATATTCTCTCAGTTAAAAATCGGTTGGCATTTGACTTTTATTTTGAATTGCTGATTTTCGGATGACGCCGGTAGGTCACCTTCGATTGTTAGCAATGTGTTTGGTTTTAAATAGGTGTGCCTTAAAGGGTCCATACCCTTAGGACTAATCCATTTCAATTTATTATTATTACTTAAAGTCCACATTTTTTTTTTGGCTGAGAATTGTTCAATTATATAGAAAGAACAAGATATAGACGTAGATTGTTAATTAAGCTTTGCAACGCGGTTCACGGAAAGTATGTTATGTGCAGGAGTCGTATTTGATTTAAAAAAAGACAAAATTTATTCAATTTACCGCTGTTTTCAAACGCCCGTATTTGTCTCGCCCGCAATAACTTAACTAACAACCCCCGCATATCGTCACGAAAGGAAAAACCTTTTTGTTAATAATTTTATTAAGCAATACATAGATATATCCTTGGAATCATTGTCCAACGCCCTATGTCCCTTAGCTCTCGCTCAAACGATTCGTACATGTACATTAACTATTTTGATTAATTGAAGACATTCATATTGTTAGTTGTTTAAGACATAAATTTATAACTTTCAGTGTTCTGTGTCGCTTTTATAGATACGAGAACAACATAATAATAGATTCTAAGTTGATTTTTGTTCGAAATTGATTGGAGGATGATAGGGTGAACGAATTTATTTAGATTTCTTCTCTTTAGATTTGGATTTGGATTTATATTTTGAGTTTGTATCTAATTGTTAGCGAACTCTGGGGTATGGTGCTGCTCTGTAGCGTACGCTTTCACGGGAACGGGTCGATCCGGATTCGTAGTGATTAGAGCTAGTTGGTCGGTAGGTGGACGAGCGACCGTTGCTGGTTTCTATAATTTGCGTTTGATTTATGTTATTGTCTATTTCGAGTTTCGTTTTGAATTTTATTGATTCGATTTATTATATAAAGGTTTTGAGTTGAATTTGAATTTTTACTTTTTTTTTGTTTTTTTTTTAGTTTGTTTGTTAGACAGAGTCGTGAATTTGTTGATTTATAATCACGTAATATTGATTGGTTTTAAAACACACATTGTATTTTAAACACAAGTTTAGAGGAAGAATTTCATTGAACGAACGGCGGTGTGATTAAAAAAATAAATAAAAGGTAAATCGAGAAATTGAGAAATAAAGAATCATGAAGAACAAAACGCCATTGCATTTCGGAAGGAAGCGAATCGCAAGAGTCGCGTTCCGAGAATAGTAGAGAAAGGAAAGGGATAGAGTAAAAAAACTTACTTGGATACGCACTATGTGAGTATGATGAGGGATGATCCCGGCGATATTCGCCTCTATCGTACGATGAGCCTTCATAGTGTCCATGCGATGAGGAATGCTTTGGCGGTGGCGTATACCTGCCGTAGTCATGGTGATCATAGACGTCGTGTTCCCGTGGCCTGTATACAAACAGCATTTTGATGAGAAACCCTCAAGTTTAGCTGGAGAATTATTCAACTTACCTTTGTGACTTGCTGACTGGATAGGTGTCGTCCATAGCATAGCGCGCTTTCTCTAGAATACTGTAAACCTTTGGTTTGGAAGGTTTGTCAAATGATGGCGGCGGTGGTGGACTCCTTTAAGCAAAACAGCCACCAACGTCTCAAAAAAAAAAAAACGGGAAGCTACTTTTTTTCTACTTACCGACTGCCGTAGCCTCCGTACGACCTGGAAATTGGATGCTTGTACGGTTTCTCCTTACCGATGTCCATTGCCCGCATTTGTTCCTGACGGATTTCATCATTCCCGTCTGGTATGAGGAATTTTCTGATTTCTGCCAATGCATATGCCATACGGGCATACGCTTCGGACGGTGGGGCGACTGTCGAGATCTCTACGTGAAGATCACGATTCAAGTGATTGTACTTTGGATCACCAGAAGCTCTTAATTCTTCCTCTTTCTCATGGTCACGCATTGAATTACGGCCTAAAATTATCATTTTACATTGTGTGTGTTCTTGCAATTGACGCAGGGTGTTGCCCTTCGGACCGAGGATCTTTCCAACAAAGTTAAACTGAAAATGGAAGGAAAGGGTGAAAAACTAAAAAAATCACTTCGCACTTTTATACGAACTTTTGGGTAATCCCGGATCGGGAAGATGACTTTTTGTGCAATCCGAATTGGTTTTTCACTGTACACATTGGCAAACGTTTCAGCACGCGGAATCCTTGCACTCACGAGTACCTTTTCAATTTCTACGAAATACACGCACAAACACGCCCAGAATTAGAGATGAAAAATATGAAATTCTCGAATCTTACCTGTGTCCAATAATTTCTTGCATATGGGATACTTTTTATCCACTGATTTCTTCTCTGATAGACAGTCTTGTAGATATTCATTTGTCTTCTCATTTAAAGGCACCGACTCTGATTGATGATGATGGCCGCTGTCCTCATCGCGGTGTTTTCTCTTGCTGTACTCGATTTCGTCGCTGTACTCATTTCTATCATAAGATCTAGGCATTTTGGTTGTTTGTTCTTTTTGGAAGAATATAGATTAAACGTGGGCAAAATTTTAGTCTATATAAATAGAAAAAAAACAGGATTTTTCTATTTTTTTGTAGCGGCACCGCTTTGCGAAAATCAATTTTCAGGGCAAAATGGTCGATGTTTCGTGTTTTCTTCCGTACTTTCTTACCGTCGAATGCCGAATGTCGGTGGAATGGTATGTCGGTATAGTGGCGCCTTAAGTGTGTTCAGGGATGTGTCAATAAAGGAAGAAAGTTGTTAGTATTGCTGAAAAGAGCCTCCGATTTGGTATTCATTAACATTTCATTATTATAGCATTTAATTGTCTGGATTAAGGAAAAAGTAGAAAATGATTAACCAATCTGACAGCGGACTGTATTATCTTCATTACCGGCATTTTGTGCATTGCTCCCATGCCCACGCCGACTTAAGACCGCATCGCACCGCATCGCATGTACTGCATTCGTTTCATCGTCGCCATTGCAATTCGTCAGTCTGTAAATTTCTTCATTGAATTTAATTTCAATTATCTCGTTAAATACTCATTTATTTGGACCGAAAATATTTGCCTTTAGTCGAATTTATTGAATAAATACACGTAATCATCATATACACATAATGGACGTGGAAGCAAGTGGCGTTGATTCGAATGGTATCGATGATCAAAACGAAAATGGACGAGTACGTCTGAACGATGTGGCCACCAAGTATATTCAGGATTTAATTGCCGAAAGAACTCGCATGGAAAATCAATATCCACTTGCACAAAAACTCATTGACGATGGTGAGTTGATGATATTCTATCTATTATAAAGAATAAAACGATAATTTCCTTTCGTTTAGCTCTTGAGAAAGTGCACACGACTGGAAGGATACCGACACGTGAGCAGTATGCTGATGTGTATCAGCAAAAGACAATAAAACTTACGCAGAAAGTCCATGTGCCCATTAAAGATAAAAAGGTGAGTGCGAATCCCAAGAATATCCCCCTGCAGTGGGTGATTATTTTTAGTTTCACATCGAGTGCGGGGCGGCTGGGGGGTTATTAGTCATAATCTTTCCCCCGGTAGAGGGTGGTGGTGGTGGGTTAGGGTGTGCGGATGATGGTTTACATTGTCATTCTTTATTTCTAGTTTAATTATGTTGGCAAGTTGCTCGGTCCTAAGGGTAATTCGCTCCGTCGTCTGCAGGAGGAGACGCAATGCAAAATCGTCATTCTCGGCCGTTTCTCGATGAAGGATCGTGCTCGCGAAGAGGAGCTACGTAATTCAACCGAGGCCAAGTATGCCCATTTGAATCTGCCGCTTCACGTTGAAATTTCCACAATCGCCCCACCGGCTGAGGCCTATGCCCGGATTGCCTACGCCCTGGCCGAGATACGGAAATACCTGATTCCCGACAAACATGACGACATTCGTCAGGAGCAATTACGGGAACTAATGGAAGACCCCGAGGCAGCGAAAAAGATCGCTCAACGCGCTCAACTGGCTGCGGCCAATCCGAAATCGCAATATCAACCGCAAATGCATCAGAATTTTAACAAGTAAGCCATCAATGTTTGTCTCTGGACAAATGTTTTAATTGAAATAAAAGTTATGAATCTTACTAGGCCCCGGTATAATAACAGCAATAATGAGAACGGTGGCAACGGTGG
Organism: Merodon equestris; assembly: GCA_958301585.1. Classification (NCBI taxonomy): domain Eukaryota; kingdom Metazoa; phylum Arthropoda; class Insecta; order Diptera; family Syrphidae; genus Merodon; species Merodon equestris. The sequence continues at coordinate 115,540,916 of OY284416.1, forward strand.
ATACCCCAAACAGCAGCAGCCTCAGCAGATCCATCAGCAACAATACTTTGGTGGCGGAGGTGGCGGTGGCTACCAACAGAAACCCTATTCAGCAGGTAAATTAGGTTTACATTAACCCACATATGTTCAACTGTCCAGTCGCATTCGAGTAGCACCACTCTTTATGGCCTAAAACCATTTTTTTATTACCACAATAATCGAACTCATTTGTAGCTTCAACACACCAACCAGCAGCATGCGATTTCAATGTTCGTGTAGGGGGTACACGACAGCGTAGTGCTCCATATCAGTTTGCCAGAACCAAATGATTTGTACGATGACTTTGGTTCTATGCTATCAAACCAACAAGAGGGCTTTGTTCCATTCGTTTTCCCTTTTCTTTTGTTTGTTTTGCTTTTCATACAATCACGGTTTGTATAGGGCGGGAAGGTGTTTGTTCCGTTAACCATGTGATTTCGAGAAATAAAAATTAGAAAAATTTACGTTTTTGGATTGAATAAGTAGGTGAGTGGTGGCTGTATAAGGATTTTAATCAGCATTAGCCTCTCCCCTCGATTGCAAGTTGTGATAGTCAAACGGGTTGGTTGCATCGTCTTATATTCGGAGACTTCCCCAGACGTCGAACTCTGTATTTCTTTATCACATATGCGATCCTCGCGTATTTCTTTCCTGTTTTCAATAGGAGGCTGTATTGCCTTGAGAGCGCTTGGATTTGTTATGCTAATTCGCATCCAAATCAAGGCAGACATTCTTCGTCCATTTCACACGTGCCAACGCAACTGGCAGAAAACTGGGACAGTCTTTTTCACAAGCCTCCTTTCAGGCGAAATCGTTCACCATGGAGAGGAACAAACGGTAATCACTTGGCGCCAAGTCCGGACTATAAGGTCGATATCCAAGAACCTCAAAACCAATTTCCCAGAACATCTAGCGAGACTATCGATTTATGTGACTTGGCGCTGTCCAGATGGAACACAACTTCTCTAGTTGGACAAAGCTTGCCGTTTTTGGGCGATTGCTTCCTTCAGAAGGTCCAATTGTTGACAACACAATTCCGAATTAAGAGCTTTGCCGTAAAGAAGGAGCTTATAGTACAGCGTGCGCCGTCTCATATGGGTCGATGTAAACTTCGAATAACTTTAACAATTCTCAACCGATTTTGGAAATTCAAATACTTTTATTCAATCTAGACCTTTACAATTTATTTTGATTAATTTTTGAAAACAATATCAATTAAATGACCACCTTTATTGCCAATGCAAAAATGGGCTCGTTTTCGCGCATTCTCCATGACATTTTCGAGCATTTCGGTCGAAATTTCTGCGTTTTCCGCACGAATGTTTCATTTGAGCTGTTCTATTGTCTTCGGGCCGTTAGCATACACCTTGTTTTTCAAGTATCCCCAAAGAAAAAAGTCTGGAGGAGTCAAATCCGGCGATCTCGGAGGCCAGTCAATATCGCCTTTTTTGACACCAATCTTCCAGGGAACTTCTTACGCAGAAGGTTCATTGTTTTGTTCGTATGTATGGCATGTCGTGCCATCTTGTTGAAACCAAAAGTGAAATAAGCCTTTTTTACGCATTTCTAGGACCACATAATGGGCCTACATCCACCGATATCGATCGCCAACCTTGAAGAAATACGGTCCAATGATGGTTTTAGCGCATAGACCGGCCCAAACAGTAACTTTTTGATCATACAGCGGCTCTTCGTGGATACTGTAAGGATTTTCGGTGCTCCAGAAGCGACAATGTTGTTTATTAACTGAGCCAGAGAGCGTAAAAGATGCCTCATCGGCCATCAACATTTGCTGCCAGAACTCCGGTTCAGCATTAATCATTGCAACGACATTTTGTGCGTATGCCAAGCGCCGTGGCTCATCTTGTGGCAAAATTCTTTAAGTTATCTGCACTTTGTATGGACATAAGTGAAGATCATCCTTTAAAATTCTCCGCAAAGTGATCCCACTGATGTCTAACTGCTGCGAACGGCACCGATATGACAAACTTGGGTCTTCTGGAACACTGGCCTTCACAGACTGAATAGATGAGTTTGAACGCCGCGGGCGTGGCCTAGGTTGCTCACGAGGGCTTGCCACAGAACCTAATTGAAACAAATTCGAGGCCCAACGACGAATTGTGTCTTTTTTGAGCGCAACACGATCACGATATTTTGCACGATACGCACGGTGAGTTAGTACAATCGAGCGTTCATTTTTAATGAACATTGAAACCATTTCCGCGCGTTCTTTTGGTGGGAAGCGATTCATGGTTAAAATTGTACTGAATTGACGTTTCCAATATGAAAATCGGTTGACAATTGTTGAAGTTATGCGAAGTTTACATCGACCCATATGAGATGGCGCACTCTGTATACCTCAAGGATTCGCGAAAGTAGGAGGTCCTCACTTCTTTATGTAAAGAATCTTTGGCCTAGCGACACTAGGCGTCGATTCTGGTGAGCTGGGCAGTGGCAAAGCAGATGTTGGATCGTCTCAGTTTCTTCCTCATCGCCGCAGCTCCGGCAGAGATCGCTGGATCCCGTGTCCCATTTCCGGAGCATTGCTCCAATGGGACAGTGTCCTGTAATCACTCCGACGAGCATACGGATCGAGTTACGGTCCAGCGCCAGGAGCTTCTTTGTTTTTCCGACATTGAGCTCTGGCCACGATGATCTTGTCGTGTAGCTGTCGTTTCATGTAAGCCAAGACGAGTTGGCCTCTTTGATGATTCGCTGATGTCCATTTCAGAACCTTGCCTGGCCAGTTCGTCTGCTCTTTCGTTCCCTGCGATTGAGCTGTGGCCCGGGAACCAGCAGAGTTTAACTTCGTGGTGTCTGATGGACTTCAGTGAGTCGCGACATTTCTTGACAGCCTTTGATCTCGTTATACAGGATTCTATTGACTTCAGTGCAGCCTGGCTGTCTACGAAGATGGTGGGATATCGGCTACCTGTAGGTGTTTGGCTGCTTTCTCTATTGCCAGGATTTCTGCTTGAAACACGCTGCACAGATCAGGGAGTCTGAATGATTCCTGTTTGTGGAGGGTATCAGAGTAGTAGAACCCGGCCCCAGTGCCTGTGTCCATTTTCGATCCGTCGGTGAAGAGGGTGATCTCATGGTCGTTGATTACTGCGTTTGATAGCCACTCTTCTCTGTCGGGGAAAAGGATAGGTATACTGAGAGAGAAGTCATTTTGGGGGAATATAGTCGGTCGTAGCTGCGAGGCTACTAAAACCATGTTTCCTTCCCAGGTCGTCTATTATCTTAAGTATGGCCGCATGTCCATAGTTGGCTTGCTTCCACAGAGAGGACTCTCTTAGTCTGAGAGCGCTCTTTGCAGCGTAGCCTTTTATGAATAGATCCAGGGGGAGGAGATGGAGAATCATGTCCAACCCTGCTTGCGGCGTGCTTCTCATGGCTCCCGTTGTACAAACAGCGGCTGACCTTTATACTTTGTTGAGCATGTTCATATAGCTTTTTGTGCTGCTAGCATTCTACCAGACTAGGGCCCCATAAGTTAAAATGGGTCTGATGATTGCTGTGTACATCCAATGAATGATGTACGGTTGCAAGCCCCATTTTTTTCCGAAAGTCTTTTTGCATGCATAAAAAGCGTTCAATCCTTTTTTCATCCTTTCCTCCAGGTTCCTTTTCAAGGAGAGCTTTGAGTCAAGAATGATGCCTAGATATTTTGCTTCCGCTTTGAGTTTGAGTGGAGTGCTCTAACTTTGGGAGAGCAAATATCGGAATTTTCCTTTTCCTGGTGAACAAGAACCAGCTCGGTTTTCTGGGGGTTTATTCTCAGACCGTTCCGTCTTGCCCACGAGGAGAGTTCTCTCAGCGCAGATTCCATTAGTTCACTGATAGTTGGTAGAAATTTACCTTTTATCAAGATAACCAGGTCATCCGCGTACGCTATGATCTTTGTGTCTTTCTCCATAAAGAATTTGAGGATTTTGTTGATTGTGTATCAACACTAATATCTCCCATCGAAGATCAGCGACCTCGATTTCCGCCTCTCGGAAAACGGACGTAATAAGCGTGCCCATGGTTATGTTTGTCCCTGTAATAATTGATAAAGCTGTCTGTTTTAAGCCCGAGTTGTAGCATTTTAGTGCTCTCGTGGTTAATTCGGCCATTGTGGGCGCCGTGTGCAGTGTCTATCGCTTTTATCACGTCGATCAGTTTTGTGGGTGGCGGCGATTTCGAATGCGATTGCGCAGTGGTTCTAGGGAGAGTCTCTTTTATTGGCGAACGCGCAAGCCGGGTGCTCCTCTTAAACGGATCAACAAACATATCCTCGTCGTTGGGCTTTTGACTTGTAGCATTACTGGCTTCAGCAGCCAAGTCTACCGCTGTTGTAGTCGGCGTAATAGCACAATTGCTTTCATTTCTATTTTTATTGCAGTCATTGTATCTCGACGATTTTGAGCCTGCTTTCAGCACTTCCTGCACCGTAACTTCATTCCTATTTGTCTCTTCCATATTAGATTTTTAATAGAGTATCCACCTCCTGCCAGTTTTTGGTCCGCGAGTAGTATTTACAATAATATTTCCACCAACCCTATGAATGTGCACACCATATGGTGCACACATGCACAGGGTCCCCCAATCCGCCACCTGGGGACGCGCCCGATGGGAGAACTGACTAAACTCCACACGGGCCTCTGGCTATGGATAGATGGCCTCATGTGGAATCGATGCGAAATTTGGTCATTATGGCTTGAATTACTTGCTCATTAGGTCGATTATAACGGCTGTAAAATAGTCATGTGCAAAAAACCTTTTCCACAGTGTACGAACTTTGATAATAAAATGAAGTAATTTGTAAGCGTTATTAGTGTATAGCAGTTTCCGTGAAGAAATGGCAGTGCTAGCGGAGCATGTTTGATTTTCACGTTTGATTGGTGACACGGGAGCCGTCAAAAATAGAACACTGAAAAACAAAACAACAAAAAAATTATAGTTCCTTTCGTCTTCTTCTTCTTCTTCGTTTTGGCAATTTTTCCACCGCCGTTTTTTGGGGGTGGTCGTGGTGCAATGATATTCATCATTGACTGTTGAGCCGAAGATCTGTCCGTCCATAGTCAAGAACAATTCCTGTACTGAAAAACTGAAACAGCATCAGTTGTAAGTGAGAGATTTTCAAAAAATGCTGACGAAGGCATAACACTCGCAGTATAAGATCACTTCTAAATTCATACTCAGTGTGTGCATTTCCAATATAACACCTTAATGACATGGAAACAAAAGAGTTATTCTGAACTACAACCAACGTAACAATTTCAGTCGAATCTTTGAAAAATCCTATCTAGGACATCCACCCCCGGAGAGTAGTGAACGAACATCTTCGACACAAACCAACTTCACCCCGTCCAGGTTGTATGACAAACACGATAAGAGCGTACACTCTTGAACCTGAAAAAAAAAGGAAATAGCAGGGTCTTTGTCGCAGTTTGGAATTCCACCTTCTCTTGTCTACGTAGACGCGGGAGTAGGAGTTGGCAGACTTTAAGTGGTTACGCTTGGTTGTTCATGCCCACTTCTTATCAGCATTATTAGCTCATGTTAATAACCTAAACCTGGCTAATACCTTTAACAGCACTTTCTCGTTAGATGTACACATTATTAAAAGTGGATAGCTGCTCCGTCTTCTTTAGGCGCGTATCTACTATACACACCACGAAAAACAAAAATAATTTTTTACTAGACTGCTATAATTCACATCGGTCATAACTACAAACAAACAAGCAAGCAAACATGACTACAGGTCTAAAAAAAATTGGTTTCTAACGTTGCACAGTAATTATTAAATGAACTGAATCAAGACTCGTCGGGGATCCCCTTAACATTGACATCTTTTCGTCAAGATTTCCCCATACGTTCCTGCCCCTACCACCAACTTTTAATATATCATTCCCATTACATTAATTTTCATCTACTTCTAGTCAATCCAAGAACCTATAATCCGAGTAATCGTCGAACATAACGTCGTGGATCCGATGCTGAACAGGCGACATCGCTCGTCGGTGAATTTCAGAAGAACGCACTATTCTTCGCTTACATTACATGAGAGAAAATAAAAAAAAAACACAAATATAGATAACAAAAAAAAAATTAAAATAAATTAAACAATATACCCATAATACAGTACTAAAATAAAATATTTTACTTATCAGACCTTCGATTGGACGATTGCTAGCCTTCTCCCGTCTGTCATATGAGGTGAGTGGAGCACTTAAATCTTTAGTGTATACCTTGCCCGATTTTATCTTCCCTTTCTTCCGATCATAAAGCAGCATCCTGAATGCGATGTGCAGATCTATGCAATACATACGTGGACAGCACGAACCAAAAAAGAAAATGAAAATCATAAAGTGAAAATGAAGAAAGTAAACAATTACGTATAACCCGAGCATAAATTACACATGAAAGTATACATAAAAAATTTTAACACTTATTGTAAAATAAAATGAAGTCAAATAAACAAAATCAATGATATAATTGAAAATAGGCTGCTTTCTTTACCTAAGAGCTTTCATTCAGTCTTTTCCTCGTAGTAGTCCCATTCGACCATCGTGCGATTGGTGAGTAAGTAATGTAAATCCTTTGGATAGGAAAAAGGCGAAAAGTGTGTTAGGGATCACGTTTTTCAACTTTTTTTTGCATTATTCTCTGAACCTTGTAAGAATATTCTATGAAAATTTGAGATGAATCGGAGTAAAACTCACGAAGTTACATCCGTTTAAACAACTGCCCCTCGACTCCAACGTTCGCTGGATCCCCCGACTCCCAAGAGCTATGGGAGCTTTGTTGGCACCGTAATAGCCACAGCAAAGAAGCACATCCCATGTGGGTATCGAAAAGAATATGTTTTCGGCTGGTGGCCTGATAGTGATCGACTATACCAAGAATTTCAAGAGAGTGGTGACAATGAAATCGCGGAGGAGCTCTTACAATCCTCGGAACAACGCACGGAAAGAAACGTGGATAAAAACAACACAAAACCTGGACTTCAGCCGATCAAGCAGGAAGGCTTGGAGCCTTATTCGGAAGCTTGGTGAATCATACTGCTTCCCATTACACCAACCAACCCAGACCTGATTACAAATCGGATTGCTAAATCAGATGAAGCTCACACGTATATCAAGAGGTTACTAAAAGAGCTTGAATCAAACAAAAAAAATAAAAATCTGGAGCATGCCCGTGTCAAAAAAAAGGAGGGGAAGAAAGAAAACGGTCAAACCGTAGCATTAAGGAAAAGCACTACCCCGCCAGGCACTACTAATGGTCGTGATCCTGGGACGAGCAGCAATGCTCGGGTCTGAGCTATAGGATTTCCGGGGGATAGCAAAGTTATGCAACGGCGTAAGCCACACTTAAGAGTCGCGAGTTGGAAGGTTGGAAGCATGAGTGGTCGCAGCTATGAGTTTGAAGAAATGATGGTTAGAAGGCGAGTAGACATCCTGTGCGTACAAGAGACGAAATGGCGAAACACCGGTAATCGGGCACGTTTCTTGGACGTTAAAACAAAAGCCTACAAGATGTTTTACTATGGATTGGAACAAGGAAAAAACGGAATCGCTATCATCCTTGCCGCAGAGCTACTTGGCAACGTCTTAACCATTTCAAAATCCAGTGACCGTCTGATGGCTCTCAAATTGCTGATGCATGGTGAGGTGTGGAACATCGTAAGCGCATATGCCCCTCAAGTAGAATGCGAACAAAAAGAAAAAGATGCGTTCTGGCTAGATTTCCACAACCTTGTCAAAATCATCCCAAAGGAAGAGCTTGTCGGGAAGACAAGCGAAGACTATGAAGACTACCACGGAGGGCTGGGATACGGCACCAGGAACTCTTCAGGTGAAGATATCCTAAACATGTGCAAGTCGTACGGTCTTATAGTGCTAAATACCATGTTCGTCAAACAAAGCCGGCACCTGATCACTTATAGCAGCGGCGGAAATGAAACTCAAATAGACTATCATTTGGTATACATGTTTCATGAAGCCACGAGTTAAAGATTGCAAAGTGATCCTGGGAGACGCGATCGCCCCTCAACACCGTCTCCTCCTGACTGAATTTTTTATGGAAGCGAGTAAGAAGTCAAAGCAGCAAACGAAGGTGTCTGAGAGAATCAAGTGGTATAAGCTGGATAAAGGAAAAGGCGAAGCTTTTATCACCAACATGGAAAACTACCTCTTTTCCATTATCGATGAGGTCGGTAATGAGGAGTGCAGAGCACAAGACATGTGGGATTCCCTACAACAATCTGGCCTGGAGAAAGCCAAATCACTGCTTGGAACATCTAAAGGCCCCTGCCAACACGCAAAAGAAACCTGGTGGTGGACAGACGAAGCCAAAGCAATGATACACGAAAAGAAAATGGCTTTCCAAGCTTGGTCAAAGTGCTCTTCTACTAATAGAGAGGAAAAAGCTCGCCGTGAAAAGGTATATAGATATTGCGAAGAAAAAGTGCGCCTAATTCAAAGCGAAAAGCATGGAAGGCCTCTATCAGGAGTTGGAAGAAATATCGTCTTCCGCGTCTCACAGGAACCAGGCTACCCAGGAGCTTCGGCAAGGCAATTTGAACAAAGGAGCAAATATCTTTAAGATAGTCGCCCAGAGAAGAAGAAATGCTCAGGAGATTCGTTTCCCAAAGTTTATTAACAATGCTGAAGGCCAACTCCTTGTGGAAGACGAAAAAATTCTCCACAGATGGCGACAGTATTGCGAGGAACTTCTGAACGAACAGTTTCCCCGAGTGTACTTTCCAAGAGCCGCCCCGAATCATGCCGAAATATCCGACATCACAGTCGAAGAAGTTCGGTACGCGGTTAAAAACTCCAAGAAAAGAAAAGCTGTTGGGCCGGATAGGATACCCTCTGACTTCTGGAAAAAGATGGGAGACATCGGGTCTAGATGGCTCATGGTTCTTATCTCCAAACTTATGAGAGGCGACACTATGCCTAATCAATGGAGGGAAAGCTATCTTCTTCCTTTGCACAAAGGAAAGGGTGATACGCGAAATTGTGATAACTACCGTTCTGTCAAGCTTATGTCGCACACCATGAAGATCGTTGAACTGGTATTAGATAGCCGACTGGAAAATAATACGACTATCTGATGACCAGTGCGGGTTTGTCTCGGGTAAATCAACGACAGATGCAATCCAAAGTATAAGGGTCATGATGGAAAAGCATCGTGATTCTTCAAAGGACTTGCACATGGTGTTGGTTGATTTCGAGAAGGCCTGTGACCGGCAACCAAGAGATCTTTTATGGCTAGCGCTAAGACAAAAAGGAGTTCCAGAAACTTACGTGCGAGTGATTATGGACATGTACGAGAGAGCAACGACAAGAGTAAGATGCACCGCAGGAGTCACCGAAGAGTTCGCAATCAAAGTCGGTGTACACCAAGGGAGCGTCCTCAGTCCACTGCTCTTTATAGCAGCCCTTGATTGCTTGCTTGAAGGAAAAGTGACGGACCCCAATGTGCACCAGCTATTCTTTGCTGACGATGGAGCCATTATAAGTGATGATCAGGCGTGCCTACAACGAGCACTTGATAGGTGGGTGAACATTTTTGAGGGACACGGGTATCGTATTAGTTCAAAGAAGACAGAGTATCTGTGCTGTGTGTGTTCTCTGACCCTCATCAGCATATTCCAGACATTTACTTGAATGGAAGAGTGCTTCCCAAGTGTGAAAAGTTTAATTATCTGGGATCTATGATTAATAAAGAAGCAACTTGTGATGACGACATTAACCATCGCGTAAGCGTAGGGTGGATGAAGTGGCGGGAAAACTCCGCCATCTTCTGTGATCGACAAATGCCCCCTAAGCTGAAAGGAAGGCTCTACACTTCAGTTGTACGTCCGGCGCTCACATACGGTTCACAATGCTGGACAATGCACAAAAAGTATGAGAGCAAATTAACGGCATCTGAGATGAAGATGCTTCGCATGACAGCGGGAGTAATAAAGCGTGACAGAATTAGAAGTTCAAAGATCCGAGGAAGCCTCCACGTAAAAGAAACCATCACAAGAATGATAGAGCCCGACCGACTCAGTTGGTATTGCCATGTTCAAAGGAGAGATCCTTTGAACCGCATCCAAAAGGCGTTATCAATCAACGTTCCAATTTCAACACGTAAAAAAGGCAGGCCGAAAAACAATTGGTGCAAACAAATGCAAAAACACCAGCATTTGATTGGCCTCAGCGATGAATTAATCCCAAACCGGGAAGCCTGCCGCTACTTTCTGAGGTCAAACCGGCGGACCCCACAAGCGGACCAGTAGGAATGCAGTCAAGTGGGAAGGTTATGGTCCTACACTTCTGACCATAACGACGCCGGAAAAAAAAGGAAAAGAAGAAGACTAAAAGAGCTTGAAAAGAAGTCCCCTACAACCTCTGCATACTCCCAAGCTTTCAAAATTACCCAGTTAGAAGTAGCTATTATCTACTGTAAGCATGGGAAAGCTGCTGGAGTTGATGGAATCTATCCTTAATTAATTAAAAATTACAGAAAAAATACAAAGAGCTGGCTATGCAAATTCTTTAACAATATTCTTTTATCCGGCAACCTGCCCATTGAGTTCAAGAAGTCCAAAATCATTGCGGCACTTACACCAGGGAAACCAGCCGACAAGGCCGACAGCTATCGACCAATTGCTCTCTTAAGTGTGTGCTATAAGATCCTCGAACGATTAATATACAACAGAATTGAAGATTATCTTCAAGATAACGAAGTTATCTCTGTAGAACAAGCAAGGTTCCGAAAGTCCCGCAGTTGTACTGTCAAGGTATTCGCCTTAACAGATTTTATCGAGAATGGCTTTGAAAATAGAGTTAAGACTGGCGTAGTGTTCGTAGACCTTATTGCTGCATAAGATACGGTCTGGCGTACTGGAATGGTCTACAAACTCCTGAAGACAGTACGATGCGAAGCAATAGTAAATCTGTTCAGCAACTTGCTGAGTAATCGCTCTTTCCAAGTATCCCTCAGCTATAGCGAGAGCAAACCCAGACAACTCAACGACCGCCTCCCACAAGGATCGGTGCTGGCCCCACTGCTCTTTAACCTGTATATTCACGATATACCATACACTACCTCCAAACACTTCTCGTATGCGGACGATCTAGTGCTACCCATCAGGACTTGCACTCAATTGAGACCACACTCTCAACCGATCTTGGCTCACTGGGTGAATACTTCAAGAAATGGAGGCTGACCGTCAGCAAAGCTAAAACTGAGTCAGCCTGCCTTCACCTGAATAGCCAACTTGTACACATGCCACTAGAAATTGACTTCAACGGAACTGCCCTACGACATAATAACAGCCCCAAGTATCTCCGAGTAACCATTGATAGATCCCTTACTTTCAAGCAGCACTGTCTCAACAGCGCAGCCAAGCTGAAAACAAGGAACAACCTGCTCCAAAAACTTGCGTCCAGCCCCTGGGGATCATCACCCACTACACCCACGCTGAATACGGAGCCCCCGTTTGCTTAAACAGCGCACATACAAAGAAAACTGATAGCCAACTCCACATCGCAATGCGCCTAATCTCTGGAACAATAAGGTCCACCCCAACTCAATGGCTACCAGTCTTGAGCAACATTGCTCCACCATCGCTAAGACGAAGGAACACACTCGTTAAAGAATTTATCGAAATACAAAACAACCTGAACCTTCCAATCCACACATACTTCAACGAAAAGAATTCTTATCGGCTGAAATCGCGAAATCCTTCTCTTAAGATAGCGACTAGATTGCATTTGTCAAACTTCAACATCAACGAAGCATGGAAAAAAGATTGGAGGAACTTTGCCCCAAATACCTGCAACAACATAGATGACCCTACTCCTCGCGCACCAGGATTCAACCTACCCCGATAAAGGTGGACACAACTAAATAGAATAAGGACCAAGCACGGCCGCTGCAGAGACTTTTTGCCCTCCTGGTGCGATGTGGCTTTACGCAGAACAACAATGAGGGTTTGAACCAGTTTATTTGGAAAATCTCATCCAATAGTGGAACCTCTGTCGTCGTTGAAATTGCAACTTGTGTCTTCAACGAAGGTTCTTTTGTTCTACTAACCTTCATGCAAGACTTGGGAATCAGTAGTGAACCAAGCACTCATGAATGGGCGCGATCAACTGACCCCAGGATTCGTCATAGAAAGGAGCAAAAAGATGCTTTAGACATCATGGATGAAGGAATAGTTCAGCATTCATTTTTTATTCTGAGGTCTGGAAGTAATAAATAGGGAGAGAAAAAAATGAAGCAAAGAGTTAAAACAAGATGGGATCAGCTCGCCAGGAGCTAATCTAGAATTCAAGGTCCTCTACCTTGAACAGTCACTTCGTGTAAGCTTTTAGATATATGATATATGCGTACAGACGGACAGACAGGAAAACCTTTGCATAAGTCTTCCCCGCCTCAGACTTTTTTCGAAGACCAAAAAAGTCAAAAACTGGAAAAAAAACGAAGAGTGAGTTCAAAGGCCGTGAAAAGTACGGGAAGTAGAGAAGTTCGCGAGGTCCAAGATCCGTCAGTGAATGCGATGGGCGTGTAATTCTAAAAATTGTTTCGAATTCTATATATCTGTTGGCCAAATTGCTGAAAAAGCAGGTAAACCAATGTAAGAAACGTTTAAAAAAATATTAAAGGGTCTCAAATGCGAAATTAAGAAGAAGCCACCATTCACGGCAAAACACAAGAAGGAGAGATTGAAATTCGCTATGGAGTTTCCATTAGCAAAAACGATAGCATCGGTTATAATTAACGAACGAGAGGACGTTTAACCTCGACGGTCCCCATGGCTTAGCATACGAGTATACCACGAATTGATTTAATGCTACAAAAGTGGTAATTTCATCATGTAACCCATGGAGGGCACTCCATCCGGAGAAAAAATTAGAAGATGCTGACTCAGAGGCATAAATGATCTTACGAATTCATTAGCTGTAATTAATCAGGCCAATTCTCACTGTTATTGGCGATGCAAAGTTGATGATGGAAATCGTGGGATCTCTATATCAACGCATCAACCATCAAGTATATCAAGACCAGCTTGTTATGGTATATATTGAGTCGTGAATCTTTCACAGAGAGGACCAAACACGGCTAATGCGTTGGAGCCGAATATTGCAGGAAAAACGGTCACAATATATCAAAGACACGTCAATGTGATTTTGCAGCAAGACAACGCTCGGCCTATGCTGCTCAGGTCGCTAAAAGGGTGAGAAGGACCGACCTAACCCATCCAATATGATCTGTTACAATCGATGACGCATGGGCCTCCGAAGAAGCTAAAAATTGGTTCGCTTCGTAGATCGCCTTAAAAGACCTTGCAGAAATCGTATATTGCCAGAAAGATGGGCAAGTTGTAGCCAGCGATCATAAAACATATTTTCCGAAATAAAATTCCGAATCTTATGAAAAAAAAACGGATTTCTATTCGTACAACTGATGTTGGCGAATCCAGGGTTACGAGAAAAAATAGCTGGAAAAGCAATTACTGGAGCAAATTTTACTTACTTTTGAACCTTTCCCAAGGTTTTCAAACGATGGGGAATGGCTAATTGAGTTACAGCTAATTAATTTGCAACTTCTTGGTGCGTTCGACTCGGACCAAGATCTAGCAATGCCTCCAATTCCGCTTGTTCCCGATTCGACGACGAAAGGAAAGAACCGACTCAAACCGAAAGAATAATCGAAAACATCAGATTTAAACAACAAAAAAAAAACATTTTATTTTAAATTTGCTCGACTGCAACCGGCTACGTCCAAAATCAAAGTGTCGAGGAGACCATGAACCATCGGCCCTCAACAGCATCAATGCACCCACGCATCCACACACACACACACATGCATCAATGTTGATCATCCGATCGCTGCAACTGCATCGGGTGGCGTGACTTTGGTGGGTGTGAATCGTACGATCGATGTTGTGGGTTGAATTCGGGGATAGTATGTTGGTGACGAACATCCGATGGACTGCAACTGCACTTTTATGGTGTGACATCGAGATAATGTACAGTGAATAATAACATTGATGGACAATAGGAACAGTGATTAAAGTATTAATTAAATAATACTAAACATCCCGGCCCCCCCTGGAACAAGCTTCAGGACAATGGGAGAGCCGCTAGTATTCTATGCGAGTAACATCAATTAATAAATAATTCAAATTGAAAAAAAACTTGAAATCAAAAATAAAAAAAAAAAAAAAAAAAAAAAAAAAATAATAAAAATTAAAAAATAAAAACACTCAAGTGCGTGTTTCGGTGGTGAAAATAAGCAGTTCGCGCGACCGAGTGTGTGTGTGTGTGTGCCGCCGGCGAGGGGCGCATGGAAGATAAAGACAGGAGAAAGTCGGAGTCATCCGACGAGATAGTGGTGGCTGTCCCAAACAAAGGGATGGCCAAAAAGCGGCGTAGGAGGGTAAACCCTACGCCGAATCCTGCGAAGCGCCGTACAGGGGTCGCTTTGGTTGAAAAGCTGCCAACCGAAGCGAAGTCAACGGTGGCTTCAGCCCCAACAGCAGCTAGACAACAACAACCGCAAAAGGATTCCGTGGTCCGGGAATCTTCATACACCGGAACAAACAATCCGTTCGTCGCTCTGACAAGTGCAGAGTCAGGGGCCGAAGAAGAGGAGGAGGACGACGACGAAAGAGAGGCAAAGTTCATCGCCGCCAACATGGCCGCTATGAGAGAGCGACTCGAAGTCGTCGCCGCCAGAATTGCCGCCAAAAACCTGGCGAGGATGCAGGAACTGCACAAGCTGGAGCTACAACAGCAACAGCAGCAAACAGAACAGCAGCAGCAAAAACAGCAGCCGCTGAAACAAAAAGCCACGCAGGCGGCACCGGCCAACCTTCAGCAAAAGCCGAAGCAACAACAGCAGCCGAAACAGCAACAACAACAACAACAGAAGGAGCAACAACAGCCAAAACAGCAACAACAACAACAGCGCGCAACCAAGGAGAAGGTGCCTCCAATCAACACCTACCAGATGGAGATAACAGATACCATCGAGCTATGCGAGCTAGCCATAGGTAAGAACTTTACAATAAAAAGGCTAGGGCAAGACAGGCATGTGATCCACTGTAACACAGTGGAGCAGCATAGTACTGTCAAGCAGTATTTAAAAAAGTCGTCGACGGAGTTCTTTTCATACACTCCGAAGACAGAGAGGCTGCAGACGATGCTCCTGAAAGGCATCGATCCGCAAACCAAGAAGCCGGAGGAACTCCTCTCCGAGCTCAAACAGTTCGAGAGCGACGACCTCGTGTTCAGGGGCGTCAAGCCATTTACCACAGCTCGGTCCAGACGGGAAAACAGGCAATTGCCTTTCTTCCTGGTTCAGCTGTCCCCCAATAGCAAACTTGATGGTTTACGCGCCATTAATGCCGTACACTATCAGGTTGTAAAGTGGGAAACATTAAAAAGGCGCGGAAACATGGCCGCATTTCACCAGATCCCTGACGAGAGCACTCACTTTGAGCGCCTCCTTCCCACCAGCCGATAGGGATCTGTCAAACGAAGAGATTGACAGATACCTCAAGGACATGGACTGTATAATCAAACAGACTATGGACAGAACGATACCACGCCAACGGCACAACGATATCACCAACGTCTACCGAAACGCGACCATTGACGCACTCCACAGACAAAAAAGTAGACTCTTGTCAAGACTCAAACTCTTGTACAGACAGTTTACTGAAAGACAAGATCCGGAAATCAGGACGCTGAAGTCATTGATTAGAAACCTCCAACATCTAATTAAGGAAAATTACAGACATGTAAATTTGCATTGGAGCAACAAGATTCGGGCTATAAATTCCAGTAGCCCGAGCATGTTCCCGCAAATAAATAAAATATTTCGGAGGAATAATCACAATAACATTCAGATGTTGAAAATTCCCAGATCGCCAGATAATGAACGGATCCTACGGACTGCGAACATTGATCCAGAGGGTGCCGTCTTGGACGACAACTTCTTCGTGATCGAAGATCCTCAGGAGAGGGTGGAGGCGGTGGGAGTCGTTTTCCAGGAAGTGTATAAGGTGAATGAAAGCATTTGCCCAAACCACGACTTGGAAAATAGAGTCCTACTTCATCACTTCTACCTTCGATATGACATTGAGCATTGGCGATCTGAGAACCTTGGTTTTACCAGGTTCAATGACGACTTTCCGGCAAACGGTACCGTCACCAATGCTAGGCCTAACATCCTGTTCGTATCGAGGGTGGAGCTCCAGGGGATTTTTGATTCACTCAGGAAGAAGAAATCTGCAGGAGTTGACCAAGTACCCAATGTCGTGCTTAGACAGCTCCCACCAATCGCTGTAGAGAGGTACACTATCCTGTTCAACAATGCGCTGAATAATGCCTATTATCCGACGCATTGGAAGACAGCGGTAGTGCAACCTATCCCTAAAAGAGGTAAAGATACTTCGAACCCGGCCAATCTTCGGTCGATAAGTCTTCTGCCGTGCATCAGCAAGGTATTCGAGAAGGTGATCAATAGAGCCCTGACTCAATGGGTTGAGGACAACAATATCATCCCGGATAACCAATTCGGTTTCAAAGCGGGGCATGACACTATTCATGCTGCGTCGAAACTCGTATCGGATATCCAATGGAACAAATGCAAGAACCAATGCACGGGTGCCTGCCTGATTGACTTGGAAAAGGCCTTCGATACCGTATGGTTGGAAGGGCTCTACTACAAGCTCAACCGGCTGGGCATAAGTAAACCACTGCTATATATGATTTTGAATATGTTAACAGGTAGAAAGTTCGTTGTGAAAATTGCCAACGTGACTTCTACCCAAATATTTGACATTAAAAATGGACTACAACAAGGCACGGTGAACTCGCCGATCCTGTTCAATATTTACCTCAGTGATCTGCTAGGTTCGCCCCACCACTCAATAGCGTACGCAGACGATCTGGTTGCCAACAGATCTGGTCCGAAAGTCGAGGTCATTAAGACGCTCTTG
The DNA here is from genome assembly GCA_958301585.1 of Merodon equestris. Taxonomy (NCBI): domain Eukaryota; kingdom Metazoa; phylum Arthropoda; class Insecta; order Diptera; family Syrphidae; genus Merodon; species Merodon equestris. Next base: position 115,557,936 of record OY284416.1, read on the forward strand.
CAGTGTGACTTTGAAAAAATTCAAGGGTTTTGCGATAACTGGAAGTTGAAAATCAACTTTCAGAAATCGGAAACCATTCTGTTCAGAACAGCGTTGTCTAGGGCCTCTAGGGACACTAGAAAGAACTGGCGCCAGTTCTCAATCATTGGGCCACACGGGCGTCCACTGGCGAATCGAAGTGTGGTCAGGTACCTCGGGATCTGGCTGAACCAGTATCTATATTTTAACAAACATGTGGATGCTGCTCTGGCCAGGGCTCGAGTCGCTTTTGCTCTGGCAAAATGGTTGTTTCACAGCAGCCATCTTGGCAGGGTAAAGGTAATCTGCTATATGGCCTTAGTCAGGCCCATGATCGCCTACGGATGCCCCGTGTGGTTTAATGTGAGTGCTGGCTTGATGGAAAGGATTCGGGTGTTTGAGAGGCAGTGTCTGAGGTCCTGCCTTGGATTGCACAGAACACCAGAATCTCAGTACATAAAATTCTACTCCAATGAGGTCCTATATAACAGGGCCAAAATTATTCGAATAGATAACTTTTTGATTAGGTTAATTCGAAGGCACATGACCTCGACCAACAACCTGATCTCTGGGGCGTTCTACCCCAACGAGCGCTATTTCGAGCTTGCGCGTCTTAAAGGCTTTGTTCCCCCCGAAGCGTTCCTCCAATTCGACATGGACGGGCTGATCCAGGATAGAGATGCGGTGCCCGTAATTTTCCACGTGGCCCGTAACGCTGTGGAACGGCGACTGCTCTATGGGCGCGAGGTTGTGCTCCGCGAGCCGGAGCGACTGCGGTTTAGTATGGCGGTATCGAGTCACGATCGGCGAGACGTCGTCCGGCAGCACCAACTTTTTTGGTGGCTGGAGGAGACACCGTCGGCGACTGAGTAATAGGATACACCAGCCAGCCAACAATACCAGTGGCTGGCTCGCATAGCTTAGGGCTATGCCTAGCATAAGGTAAAATTAGACAAAAAAAAAAAAAATATATATATATACATATATAAAATATATATAATGTACATATTTTAGTTAAGTTAGAATAAGATAGGTTTAGTTAGATTTAATTAGTTTTAGATAGGCTTAAGTTTTATATAAAATATATAAAAATGATCATATGCTAAGTTTTTTCTTAATAAAAACCATTTTTCTTAGCTTAAGTTAGATATTATAATGTTAATAGAATTTATGTAGTCGTCGAAAGACATATGTTTCAATTGTTCTGTTTGTTTTAGAGTGTCCGTATAGGGCCAGTAAAATAGTTAGATTTGTTAAAATAGTTAAGCTAGTTTTAAACATTTTTGACTAGGGTAAGATAGATATAAGATAATACTGAATAAAAAATGAAAAAATGAAATGGGAGAGCCGCTATTTTCGTTGTAGGACGAACAAGAAGTCCCCGTTGAGTTCTGATCGTTGCTACTCTTACGTTGTTGTCTTGACCCGGATGGACGGCTTCTACTCTACCAAGCAGCCACTTTGCAGATGGAAGATTGGGCTCCTTAAGCACGACCAAATCGCCAATCTTGAGGTTTGTCTGCGCTCGCTGCCATTTGGGACGCTCCTGAAGGCTGGTGATGTACTCGGCATGCCATCGCTTCCAAAATCCTTGCACCATGCTTTGAACGTGGTGCCAATGAGATAGACGATTTGTGGATTCATCCAGGTAACTTGGCTCAGGTATAGTAGTGTAGGGCTCCCCTATAAGAAAATGCGATGAGGTTAGTGGGTTCAAGTCTTCATCAGACAAGGCACAAAGAGGGCGAGAATTTAAAATTGCTTCGACTTGAGCAAGGAGAGTGTAAAGTTCTTCAAATGTAAGGATGGAACTTCCAAACACGCGACGAAGATGAAATTTTACTGACTTCATTCCGGCTTCCCATAATCCACCAAAGTGTGGTGCAGAAGGAGGAATGAAGTGCCAAGTGAGTCCATCCATGGCAAGAGAACTAGCGATGTCTTCGTTGAACGTCTGGGACAAGACTAGCTGTTGCATTTCGTTGAGGATGCGACGAGCACCCTTGAAGTTGGTCCCGTTATCGCTATACACGTTGGAACATTTACCTCGCCGAGCAACGAATCGTCGGAAGGCAAGCAGGAATGCATCAGTCGTCAGGTCACTCACCAACTCTAAATGAATCGCCTTAGTACACATGCACACAAACAGTGCGAGGTAAGCCTTTAATAGCTTGGGATTCCGCCCACGAGATGACTTGATCGTAAATGGATCAGCGTAGTCGCACCCGGTGTTGGAGAACGGCCGGCTTGGTTGAACACGTTGAGGCGGCAAATCACCCATCAGCTGTGTACTGGTCGTTTTCCTCTGGAAAAAGCATGATCTGCATCGATGGACAACGTTCCGAACGAGATTTCGGCTTCCTAGTATCCAATAACGTTGACGAACGATGGAAAATGTCTCTGATACGCCTGGATGAAGATGTTGAACGTGAATGTGTTTGATTCTCCCTCCTACGCGCAGTAAGCCCTCATTATCAATAAATGGAGAATATCTTACGAGTGGTGATTTGGGTTTAAGTTCGCGATAATCACGCAAATGCCTAATATCACGTCCGAATGCTCCTTGTTGGACATCGCTCCTTAAACTTTTTCGCCTTTCACGTCGAAAATGTCCAAATATTACGATAAGGATTTGTTGATAGATGTCTAATCTTACCATGTCATACTTCTGATCTCAGACCTCGCTAGCGCTATCTATTTGAAAGCAGTGGATTTTCATTTGTACATTGATATTTATATAACCGGGTTTGTATAAAAAATGTAAGGAACCAGATGTAGATTGAGTTTTTAGTGGATGCCTGTCGAGTGATTCGGTGCAGGCCTAAAACGCAGCTAATGATTGAACAGCGGCACGCCATTAAATTTTATGTTGGACTCAGAAATTGGTAACAAGTACTGCAATTTTTAAGTGGCCCACGTCTTCGAAGATGGTCCAGAAAGTGTGAAGGACGAGCCTTACGCTTCAAGAACGGTCCACAACGTCGGTAATCGATTGTGTCTTTTTCTGCTCAAGTGCTTTCATTAATTTTTTTTTCTTTTATCAATGGCTAACAACAAGGGCCCTAAGTGCGATAGTAGACTGATTAATGCTGATTTTATATTGTCAAAAATTTACCATTTGCAATCTGAAATCGCTGAACTAAGACTTATGAATTCGCGATCTTTTGGTAATTCAAGTGGTAAATCTCAAATTGTTACACGCTCTCAATCAGTGTGTAAAGGAAAGCTTTCCTTACGGCACTCCCCATCTGTTTCTAAAGTGCCTCGTGAAGCTTCCAAACGTATGAGTGTTGCTAGCCCGCTAATAAACCGCGCTTTCACCAATGCCAAAGTGAGCGCAAGCACTCCAAACAATGCCAATACTGTTCCTGCTACAAATAATCAGGCTTCTACTGCTCCAGTTCCGGAGGAATAAAATACGACAGTGAATGTTTTTGGCCGTTTCTAAAGTCGGTCGGTTTTCCTAAAACCATGATCCTAAACGGAGTTCCTAGTAATGACTTAAAATGATTTGTGATATGTTCGCCTCGTTTTTCCAATCCAACTTCATACATGAAAATATTGACTATTGTAGTAATTCCCACAATGTGCCATCTGTAACTGATCTTGGGTCTTTTGTACTTACTGAAGATGATGGTGTCTTGGAACTTTCACCCCTCGGATCCAGTGCAAGCATCGCCCCTGACGTTACTTTTAAAATCTTGTAGTTGGTCTTTAGCTAAACCTCTTTGCATAATTTTTAATATGTCGCTGAGTAGCGGTGATTTCTTAAGCCGCTGAAACCTTCTTTTATATTACCCATCAATAAAGTTGGCTCCAGAAATTCAGTTGAAAATTATAGGCTGTTAGGGAAATAAAAAGATCACTTTAACAATTCTTAGACTAAGTATAATTCACACGGTAGATAATGTACAAAAGAGAGTTATAAATTGCAATTCAGTCGTATATATAGTAGGAAATATAAATGTGTATGTAATTTAACGAAAAAGTGTAATTCAAAAGTAATTAATATGTAACTCATATATGTATGTATGTATTTCCAAAGTGTGACATAGGGTTGCCATCTATTATATAATTCAACACCTTCCCTCAATCCTATGTCAAACTATAGTATTACAAACTGATTATTTTAAGCCTAGCATTTCTAAAAATTTCATATGCTTATTCTTTTGGAGGTTTTTGGTTAATATGTCAGCAGGCATTTCTTCACTTGACACGTACCGCAAATCAATAATATTCTTTTGATAAACTTCTCGGATGTGATGGAGCCGTATGTCTATATGTTTGCTTCTTGCATGGTATACAGGATTTTTGACCAACTGATATGAACTCAAGTTGTCGCCATATAAATGTGTTGCTCCAGTTATGAAATGACGAAGACCCATCTCGGATAAAAGACTCCTCAGATACACAACTTCCTTAGCCGCCGATGATAGGGCCATGTATTCGGCTTCTGTGCTGCTGATTGCTGCTTACGCGATTCCCACACTACAGCTGCTCCAGCCAAGTAAAAACTATGCCCGTGTATGATCGCCTATCATCGCAACTGCCTGCCCAGTCAGCGTCTGCATACCCTTTCAATGGCTCACCTGTTTTCCTGTAAATAAGCTTAAAGTTTTTTGTATGGTTTAGGTACCTGAGAACATGTTTCGTTGCCGTCAGATGCTCCAAGTGGGGGTCTGTATTAAACTGCGCTAACTTGCAGACTGTATGTAATATGTCTGGCCTTGTGGATATGCCCAGGTACATAAGCGAACCAATTAACGACTGGTATGTCTTCAGGTCTACCTTTTTACAATTCACACAAGTTTGACATTTTTTCAACTTAAGACCTGCGTCGATTGGTGTACAACACTTTCTTGCGTCCGTAAAATTATGTTTTCGCAATAGCTCCGTAATAAATTGTTTTTGAGAAATACTTATTGTTTTGGAGGTTAAGTCACGTTTAATTTCCATCCCAAGAAAATATTCAATCTCGCCTTTATCAACAACATCTAACTCCATACCGATTTGCTGATTTACTGACAATACATTAATTTCTTCTTTTCTCTTTAAGATATATGCACAATGGTCACTTTGTAAACGAATGAAACCATTTTTTGTTAAAACAGCTTGCAATTTTTCGTTCCACTCTCGTCCAGCTTGTTTGAGGCCATATATCGCTTTTTCTAATTTACACACTTTCTGCGGATTTTTTGGGTCTATGAAGCCTTCAGGTTGCTGCATGAATATCTCGTCATTTAGCTCTTTATGTAAGTATGCTGCTGTAACATCCATCTGATGAACGATGAGGTCATATTCAGCTGCTACTGCCAGTATTATGCGAATAGTTGAGTACCGAGTAACAGGAGAAAAAGAGTCTTGGTAGTCGACTCCAAATTTTTGACTACATCCCTTTGCTACGAGTCGGGCTTTGTAGCGCTCCACATTACCGTGTTTATCTCGTTTTAAATTAAACACCCATTTACATTTTATGGGGCGTCGATTTTCTGGCAAATCAACCAATTTCCAAGTGTCTTTTGACATAAGAGATTCGTACTCGGTTCTCATCGATGCTAACCATTTATCTGCGTCTTCTCTTTGCATAGCCTCTTGCACTGTAGATGGTATATCATTGATGCTTTCGTCGTTATCGTTCATGAAAAAGAGATTATTTATGTATTGGCGACCTGATCTCAAAATTCTACTACTAATATGACTAACATTTTTATTATCTACTTGCCCATTTTCTTCAGTGTTATCTTCAGTCAAGTCAGTATCTTCCTCAGCGGCAAATTCATCAGAAATGGGATGTGAAGCTACGTAGTCACCATGCTTAGCAGCAGTACCATCAGGAATATTTTCATGTTGAGCACTATATGAATTCACTTTATTAACAGCAGCATCGGTAGAAGAATCATCACTATTATTTTCACAAATCGTGTTGTGTGTGTCGAAATCAAAAATTAGATAATCACACTTGGCGTCGTTCTCTTCCTGCATTCTTCCCGATTTTATAAAAAAGGTATTTTCCAGGAACCTTACATCGCGGCTTTTGTATATTTTTCGAGATTTTGGTTCATACAAGCGGTATGCCTTTGCCTCACTTGAGTAACCAACCATAAAGCATTCGATCCCCTTTTGATTAAACTTTGATTTGCCGGGCCGTTTGTCCAACATTATTGCTTTACAACCAAATGTTTTTAAGTGGGAAACTGATGGCTTTATCCCGTACCAAGCTTCAAACCGCGTAATGTTTTTTAATATTTTTGTTGGACATCGATTACGCAGGTACACTGCTGTGCTCACAGCCTCTGCCCAAAGCGACTCTGCCAAACTTGATCCGATTAATAAGCATCTAGCCATCTCTACTAGCGTGCGGTTAGCTCGCTCAGCAACTCCATTCTGTTGTGGAGTGTACTCTGCGGTAAGCTGACGTTTTATGCCACACTCTGAGAGGTATTTATTGAATTCGCCACTCAAATATTCTGGCCCATTATCAGTCCTTAATGTTTTAATCCGCGTTGACATCAGCGTTTCAACTTCGGCTTTAAACTTCTTAAATGCACTAAGCACATCACTCTTTTGTTTGAGGAAGTATACAAATATTTTTCTTGTGAAATCATCTATGAACAGCACAAAATATCTTGCACCGCCATTCGAACATATCCTCATAGGCCCACATATATCACTGTGTACAACTTCAACACTTTTACTTTGTGGTTCAGACGAACTCTTAGCATATTTTCTTTGGCAAATCTTTCCTTTGAGACAAATTTCACAATCTGCATACGAGAACCGTCCTAGTTTCAGCCCAAAGACCATATTCGCGTCATTAAGCAAACGCAGACTTTCAGCATTTATATGGCCAAATCTATTATGCCAAAGAACACTTTGATTATTAGTGCGATTTATATTAAAGAATTTTTCGGCACTGTTAACAAATAAAAATAAGCCGTTTTGTCTACCACCTCGCATAATTAGTTTGTTATCATTATTGTGAATTGTAATAGTGTCGCCCTTCATTTGCACAATAAAGTTGCACGCGGCTTTGGACAAGGAAAGAAAATTGCACTTCAATTCGGAAACGTACAAAACATTTTGCAAAACAATTTGACTGAAAGGTGTTATCAATTTCACTTCACCTATTCCAGTTGACCACAAGAACTTTCCACCAGCCAATTAAATTTTTTCCGCGTGTTTTTTGAAACTGCTAAACATGTGACGAGAGCAGCACAAGTGCGATGTGGATCCACTATCGAAAATCCATGTGCGGGCATTCAATACTGTGCCATTTAAATAACTTGCACTTAGCATCGCAAATGTATTTGTTGGTTTGTTAGACATCGACGGTGTATATGTGTCTTTTCTAAATCTGCACACACTTGATATGTGGCCTCTTCTCTTGCATACATAGCATTTGCCCTTGAAACTTTTAGATGGCTTATCAATTTTTTGTCTATGAAGAAATGCGGTTTCATTGTGCTCTCTTGTATGTGAATTATTACCTCGCCTCTGCCCTTCTTCTAGCAATTTAGTTTTTAAAGCACTTATTCCAGGCAATTTATCACGCGACTCAATAGCAATCACAAAACTTTCATATTCTTTTGGGAGGCTAGAAAGCATTATTATGGAAACTAATTCCTCTTGTAGCTCTATTTCTATTTCAGTCAATTTATCGACGATCTCACAGAAATTTCTTACGTGGTCTTCCATCGTTGAATTTTCTGACATTTTTAGACCAAGCAGTTGCTTGAATAATGTGACCTTTCTTGCAGGACCACTGGGACGATGAACTGCCTCTAATTTTATCCAAGCATCTTTTGAGGTCTTACAATGCTTTATGTGTATCAGCTGAGTGGGTTTCACACTTAATATAATAGAAGCTAATGCCTTTTCGTCTTTCCCATCCCAGGTTGGAATATCTTCCACTCGAGTTTCATTAACGTACCTCCACAATTCGCTGTGAATCAAGACGGATTTCATTTGAACCCTCCAGCCTTCGTAGTTGTCGTTATCCAACTTCTCTATTTGATAGAGTGAAGAACTCATCTTGTTTTATTTTTGCCTGGGCCCATAACCATTTGTTAGGGAAATTAAAAGATCACTTTAACAATTCTTAGACTAAGTATAATTCACACGGTAGATAATGTACAAAAGAGAGTTATAAATTGCAATTCAGTCGTATATATAGTAGGAAATATAAATGTGTATGTAATTTAACGAAAAAGTGTAATTCAAAAGTAATTAATATGTAACTCATATATGTATGTATGTATTTCCAAAGTGTGACATAGGGTTGCCATCTATTATATAATTCAACATAGGCCCATTCCCAAACTTCAGCTTATTCCCAAGATTTTTTAAGCTATCATTAAGAAAAAGCTTTGCTTTACATTTCTGAACTCCAGCATGGTCTTGTTACTGGCAGATCCACGGCAACTAATCTGATAATTTTCACCAATTATATAATCAAAAGTATGGAAAGTCACTGTCAAGTTGACACTATCTACACCGACTTTTCGAAAGCGTTTGACCGCGTTCTGCACAATGTGCTAATCTCGAAAATTCGTCTTCTTGGGTTCCACTCCAATTTATTGCTCTGGATTCGAAGCTATCTCATTGGTCGTACACAATATGTATGTATTGGAACTATGCTGTCGGAAGTAATTGTTAATTATTCAGGAGTCCGGCAAGGCAGTCACTTAGGCCCACTCCTTTTTCTTTTATTCATAAATTACCTTCCTTTATATGTATGTACCTTATTCTAATTGTCTATTATTTAAGTCGACATATTCTGACGCTACAGATTTACAATATGACATTAATAGTCTAACCGAATGGTGCCGCACTAACGGACTACACTTTAACATTAGTAAGTGCTCGGTAGTGACCTTTTCTAGGTTACCCTCCGACATTGCTTTTGAATATTCTCTTAACAACTGCGTGACAGTGGATTACCTTAGGTTTTAATCCCCAGGTTATACCGTAGATGCGTTGACAGGCCCACAGTGCCTTAGTTGCCTTTACAAGTTAGTTTTTGATGTTGAAGTTCCAGTTAAGTTTACGATTAAGGTCAATACTAGATACTTGACTTCTTCTGAAAATCCGTTTAGGGAGACGCATAACTACAGGACCATCAACATATCGAGATTGGTTAACTTGTAGAGTAGGTTGTTGATGACTGTTTACGAGAGAAGGGGTGGAAGGACTCCACCTTGTGGATACCCTCTAGCTGTCGCTACTGTCACAGGGACCTCTCCGGATGTAGCTGCTATAATACGGCTCTCAAGCATTGCTTTAACTCAATGCTTAATGGTGTGGTCTACACCTCTCAGGGACATGGCAGCAGAAACTATTTTCCACATGCGCTACCAAGTGATGCAGCACATTCTCAGTAGATCGTTGTTTGTGGTATGCATATTGATTTGGATGCAGAGGTGTTTGATTTTCTAATATACCTCTAATATGAAGCTCTACCAGTTTTTCCATTGTTTTTAGTAGGAAAGATGTTAGGCTGATAGGGCGATATGAAGACAAGGTTGACTTCTCTTCAGATGGGAGGAATGTTTCCCAAGTTGCAACAGGACCGAAAGACAACTATCAATGATGTTAGAGTGATGTTTAGTCCTCTCTGGAGGATAGCAGGAAAGACACAGTCTTTACAAAAGACACTTCTATGGGACTCCAATTTCTTCCGGATAGGTAGTGAAATAACTAGAAGTCTTGTCAACCCCACGTAAACCCAGAGGAAACCGAATAATATGGATAAACATGGATGTCATTCTAAGCCCGAAGCCTAGCTGGCTTCGACTTGGCAGATCGACTTGGCTTGGATTTCTAAGTCTGCAGCGAAAGGTTCAAAAATTGGCCGGAGATCTTGCCTCAACAAAGCAATTAATATAGTGCTGCATACATACCCTTGGATGACATTTGGTAGCGCGTGCTGTCACCAGAACCGTTGGCCATAGGAGATATCTTCTTCTTCTTTTCCTTTTTTTTTTCCAGCGTCGTTATGGTCAGAAGTGTAGGACCATAACCTTCCCACTTGACTGCATTCCTACTGGTCCGCTTGTGGGGTCCGCCAGTTTGACCTCAGAAAGTAGCGGCAGGCTTCTTTATTAATCATAGATCCCAGATATTTAAACTTTTCATACTTGGGAAGCACTCTTCCATTCAAGTAAATGTCTGGAATAGGCTGATGAGGGTCAGAGAACGGGCAGCACAGATACTCTGTCTTCTTTGAACTAATACGATACCCGTGTCCCTCAAAAATGTCCACCCACACATCAAGTGCTCGTTGTAGGGACGCCTGATCATCATTATAATGGCTCCATCGTCAGCAAAGAATAGCTGGGGTCCGTCACTTTTCCTTCAAGCAAGCAATCAAGGACTGCTATAAAGAGCAGTGGGCTGAGGACGCTCCCTTGGTGTACAACGACTTTGATTGCGAATTCTTCGGTGACTCCTGCGGTGCATCTTACTCTTGTCGTTGCTCTATTGTACATGTCCATGATCACTCGCACGTAGGTTTCTTAGCGCTACCCATAAAAGATCTCTTGATTGCCGGTCAAATGCCTTCTCGAAATCAACCAACACCATATGCAAGTCCTTTGAAGAATCACGATGCTTTTCCATCATGACCCTTATACTTTGGATTGCATCTGTCGTTGATTTACCCGAGACAAACCCGCACTGGTCATCAGATAGTCGTATTATTTTCCGCAGTTGGCTATCTAATACCCGTTCATCGATCTTCATGGTGTGCGACATCAGCTTGACAGAACGGTAGTTATCACAATTTCGCGTATCACCCTTTCCTTTGTGCAATGGAAGAAGATAGCTTTCCCTTCATTGATTAGGCATAGTGTCGCCTCTCATAAGTTTGGAGATAAGAACCATGAGCCATCTAGACCCGATGTCTCCCATCTTTTTCCAGAACTCAGAGGGTATCCCGTCCGGCCCAACAGCTTTTCTTTTCTTGGAGTTTACCGTGTACCGAACTTCTTCGACTGTGATGTCGGATATTTCGGCATGATTCGGGGTGGCTCTTGGAAAGTACACTCGGGGAAACTGTTCGTTCAGAAGTTCCTCGTAATACTGTCGCCATCTGTGGAGAATTTTTTCGTCTTCCACAAGGAGTTGGCCTTCAGCATTGTTAATAAACTTTGGGTAACGAAGCTCCTGAGCATTTCTTCTTCTCTGGGCGACTATCTTAAAGATATTTGCTCCTTTGTTCAAATTGCTTTGTCGAAGCTCCTGGGTAGCTTGGTTCCTGTCAGACGCGGAAGACGATATTTCTTCCAACTCCTGATATAGGCCTTCCATGCTTTTCGCTTTGAATTCGGCGCACTTTTTCTTCGCGATACCTTTTCACGGCAAGGTTTTTCCTCTCTATTAGTAGAAGAGCACTTTGACCAAGCTTGGAAAGCCATTTTCTTTTCGTGTATCACTGCTTTGGCTTCGTCTGCCCACCACCAGGTTTCTTTTGCATGTTGACAGGGGCCTTTAGATGTTCCGAGCAGTGATTTGGCTTTCTCCAGGCCCGATTGTTGTAGGGAATCCCACATGTCTTGTGCTCTGCACTCCTCATTACCGACCTCATCGATAGGAGATCTCTGCTTCTCCCATTGTTGATTTCAGCAGCGTGGCACTTCAAATTACCAGCTTTTGATCCACACAGATGAGTCTGCGCATGATCAGGACTCTCATCAATTCGACTGAATATTTCTGACTCATCTTGTTCGCTCATATTTTTTTCCAGTAGAACTATTGGCGATCAAGAAAGCGGGCAATGCACTCAGTGAAAACCGCCCTGAGAACATGGTAATAGCAATATGTAGTGATAGTCAAGTCGCCATCAACGGTCTATCCTTAACAATCACCACTTTCAGATTAATGCAACAACGCAACGAAGAATTCAAGCGCGCTAGCAGCAGGATCCAGTTCATCCTCTTCTGGGTTATACGCTACAGAAACAAAGAAGGCATAAGAAGACTAACGAGCTGTGGGTCTCCCGCTGAAACACCTCTAATCAAACATCTTCCAAAACTTTCTTTTAAATAAACGACGCGTCCCGATATCACCGGAAAACCTGGTACATCAACATCCAATGCGGTAGTTATCGCAATATTCTATCAGAGAAGAGTCGGGAGCATTTTCTTTGCGAATGCCCAGCACTTGCGCACACAGATTCAGCACATTTTTCCAACACTTGTCTTATGACCGCCGTTACCAAATCGTTTATGTCGTCGTTCGTTCAATCGTTTTACGCGGATCGACGCGTACATTACACAATGCATACGAAGCGTCGCACAAAACCTCTTTTCCCCAATCTAAATGGCCCGAAACGTTGTCTCAATTATAATATTTACTTAAAGGAACAAGAAAATCTTATTAAATCGCCATCTGACCCACTTTACGACACGTCATCCAGGCAATGAACACCATCAACCGCCCATCCCCCAAACCGAACGAAAGATCAAAATTCCATATCATGCAAGTAGGATTTGAAATTTCCTTTTGCCAGTCGAGCTGCATAACGAATGCAAATCCGAAACCCCAAAGTCCCGGTCAGTAAATTGCATGGAACACATAAATCGCACCAAGCAACCGTTTTAAGCCAATTTGCATACGATTTACACCCGGGAAATACCTCAATTGTTCATCTCTCCTGTTTCTTCCGTACCATCACTTGCCACCCTTCCACTGCCCATTGGCCGACTTGGGTTTTGTGTAAATAATTCCATCCAACCTATCCGCCCATAAAACATGGTCTCGTTCACCCCGACGACGTCCTGGCGCATTTGAATTTCAAATCCCACAGCCATAACCAAATTATGTGTTGATAGATCGCTACATGTCTATGCAGACGTTACGCCCGAAAATTCGTCAAAATTAAAGTTAAGAAGTAGCCAAGGGTTACATAGTTTCAAAAACTGTTCCCGAGTGAGGCACAGTTGCATGTCCGCTGCCGAACATCATCATGCATTCGACCGTGTGCGGTTAGACCAAGTTGCATATTTGAAATTCAATTATATCCTTTCGTCAACAGGACCTACGGTCGGTGGAGTGGGTTTGTTGGCATCTCTGTGTTACGACGTGAAATCGAAAATGTGAGCGATTGTTTGCTGTTCGCTTACTTTCTCCCGGGAAAGCAAATTTGAATCGCGAACTGAGAGGTGAAATTTGTGTGAATGGAATCCGGTCAGTGAGCATTGGAATCGGGAGTTAGTTGGTGCTATGTCCTCTATTCGATAGATTTCTCTCCGTCGAACTGGAAGTGACATGGCAAGATTATGAATAAGCTGCAGATAGCAATGATTAATAACCGATTGCGGTTTACTTAATCTCCGAGCGTATAAGGTTACTTCGTGGGCGTCATAGCAAAAACAAGAAGAGGAATGAAAGCAAAGCAAAGAGGAGTGGTGTAAGCATCTGTTGATAGCAATGACATATTGAATTTAACTGACTGATAAGTCGCTTCTTCTACGGTTTGTTTGCCTTCCGGGATTTAGGGGTATAGTGGTGTAGAAATTGAGATAAGCTGGCAGCAGACAGGTCTGAAGATAGACCCCGAATCAATAGACTTAAATAATCGAACGAGGATAAACAATGGTTTCAGAATTGCTTGCTTATTCTTTAAGGGTTTCTCAAAGATGTCCTAAAACCCAAATGCTTTCACTGAAGAGGGTATGACGTTGTTACATTGGTATGGACGGACAATATCATTTACAAAAGCATAATTTTTGAAGGAGCACTCTGTGTGAATACGATAACCAGGGTTCGAATCCGGCATCAGTCAAGTTAAGGACATTTTCCCACAATGGTTCTCCTCGACAGGGTACTAATAAAATCCGCCGTTGAGCTGTGTTCATTCATGTTGATGTATGATAAGGTGTCAAGAATAAGGTTTTTATGATGAAGCTCTTCTAACCAATGTGTAAAGCTTGTTAAAAAAAAATGGTGACCATTTGAATCTTGGGAGCTGGGTACATTTTGTTTTTGTTTTGTTTGTACACAAGACCCCTAACATAAGTGCCGCAACGTACTTCAAATGTGACATTTGGCGAGTCTAATCTGAGCAGAAAACAAAATGTTTATAAATTGTACCAGCTCTTCACAACGGGCCAATGAGATGTTAATGACGATGCTCGGCCTGGACGCCCCAGCACGTCAACTTCGAATGAAGACTTTGAAGCAGTGAAAAAAATTGTTGTAGAGAATCGACGAATCACTATCAGAGAATTTGTTGAGGACATTGACATATCAGTTGGCTCATGCCATGATATACATATATTCAAATTTTTGGAACACGGAACATGTGTCAGTGAAGTTTGTTCCGAAATCGCTAAATTTTGAAAAAAATCACCGTCGCATACGTAACGCTCAGGAGCTGTCGAATGACGTGAATTACGATCCAAATTTGCTTGTAAGAGTTAACACTAGAATCAAAATATAACGTCGAAACCAATCAGCCACCGGAAGAGTTGAGACCGAACGTCAAGTTCTTCGTTTACTACAGAGTGCGCCATCTTATATGGGTCGATGTAAACTTCGAACAACTTCAACAATTGTCAACCGGTTTTCATATGTCATAGTATTTTGGAAACGTCAATTCAGTACAATTTTAAACACGAATAGCTTCACACCAAAATCAACGCGCGGAAATAGTTTCAATGTTCATTAAAAATGAACGCTCGATTGTGCTAACTCAACGTGCGTATCGTGCAAAATATCGTGATCGTGTTGCGCTTAAAAAAGATACAATTCGTCGTTGGGCCTCGAATTTGTTTCAATTAGGTTCTGTGGCAAGTCTTCGTGAGCAACCTAGGCCACGGCGTTCAAACTCATCTATTCAGTCTGTGAAGGCCAGTGTTCAAGAAAACCCAAGTTTGTCATACCGGCACCGTTCGCAGCAGTTAGGCATCAGTGGGACCACTTTGCGGAGAGTTTTAAAGGATGATCTAAGTGAAGATCCCATATATCCATACAAAGTGCAGACAACTCAAAGAATTTTGCCACAAGATGAGCCACGGCGCTTGGCATACGCACAAAATGTCGTTGCAATGATTAATGCTGAGCCGGAGTTCTGGCAGCAAATTTGGTTGACCGATGATACACATTTGCTCTCTGGCTCAGTTAATAAACAAAATGTTCGCTTCTGGGGCACCGAACATTCTCACATTATTCGCGAAGAGCCGCTATATGATCAAAAGTTACTGTTTGGGCCGGTGTATGCGCTAAAACCATCATTGGACCGTATTTCTTCAAGGTTGGCGATCGATATCGGTGGATGTAGGCCCATTAATGCGTAAAAAAGGCTTATTTCACTTTTGGTTTCAACAAGATGGCACGACATGCCATACTGCGGACAAAATAATGAACCTTTTGCGTAAGAAGTTCCCTGGAAGATTGGTGTCGAAAAAGGGCGATATTGACTGGCCTCCGTGATCGCCGGATTTGACTCCTCCAGACTTATTTCTTTGGAGATACTTGAAAGCAAGGAATATGCTAACGGCCCGAAGATAATAGAACAGCTCAAAAGAAACATTCGTGCGGAAAACGCAGAAATTTCGACCGAAATGCTAGAAAATGTTATGAAGAATGCGCGCAAACGAGCCCATTTTTGCATCGGCAATAAAGGCGGTCATTTTCAAAAATTTCAAAATTTAATCGTTTTCAAAAATGAATTGAAATAAATTGTAAAGGTCTAGATTGAATAAAAGTTTTTGAATTTCCAAAATCAGTTGAGAATTGTTCAAGTTATTCGAAATTTACAATGACCCGTATGAGATGGAGCACGCTGTATTTCTTTCCTGCTTTATTATTTTCTCTGATTACAATGACAATGATTCATTCCGAGTTCATGCCGCGATTTTTTTTTCTTCCCTAAACTAAAAAGACCCATGAAAGGACGGAAATTAGCCGCTATTAAGGAGATAAAAATGGCATCGCCGTCAGAGCTAAATGCTGTATCAAAAAATCGCATATCAGAAGTACTTCGCGGATGGGAAAAAGCGCTGACGCAGGTGTATTATTTTTAAGAGAGGATACCCTCAAGGGAACAAAATAGATATTGAAGAATAAATAAATATTTTTCGAAAAAAATAAAAAGTCACCTTATTTTTTGAACAAACCACGTATCTTGCCAATATTGAGGGTTATCAGAGCTTATAGTATGGTTAGCTCGAAAATTACCTGGATTGGGAATAATAGGTATCTTTAATAGCTGCCTTCAATTGTCTATAGGGTACGAGCACCTTTGAGGATTTAAAAAAAAATATTGAAACAGACACCTAGGCGTCGCCCACGTTGGGAGCAAGAGACTTTCTATTAAAACTATAATTCAATCAAAGTAACTGATCAACACGGTTTCAGCTTAAGCACACTCTGCAAAGTGTCATCTCGAATTACCACCTCTGATGCACTCGGTTTTAAGTCACCACTTACAGGAAACCCCTGGCTTGGTAACGTATGCAGACAGGGTCATGTAGCGAAACCTGAGCCTGAGAAGTGCGATATCGAGGAGATGGGGAGATGATATTGTAGAAAGTGGAGTAATAGTCGATGATAAGAAAAACCATTTTATCCAATTAGGTGCCGAAGATGATGTTTATCGCTGAAAGCAAATTCGACCTACAATATTTGGAAGTGATGGCAGCATTAGAGGAAAAAACAAAGTAGAATTGATACCAAACAATCTTGTTCCAATAAACTTCTGGGGCGCATGTCGACGTCTTGGCCTGATGCAGACGGCTTACGGCAAATATTGTTTCCATCTTTATCCACATTTAGGACAACAGCAAGCGACAACGACTCTTGCTACAGGGTTCACGAGGATCTTTACGGATCAGACTGCCGCAATGGACGTCGCCAAGAAGGGGACAATTATAATATTAGGTAGACAATTCCATTACGCACATTGTTGTGGCACTGGAGGTAGACTTACTGCTGGAGACATTCGGTAGCTGGATCCCACTCCTAGTTCTACTCAAGAGTTACGCTCTTATGATTTTTGTCACACAACCTGGACGGAGTGCAGATAGTTTGTGTCGAAGATGTTCGTTCACTATTCTCTGGGGGTGGTTGTCCTAGATAGGATTTGAGAGATTCGACTGAATTTGTGGCGTTGGTTGTAATTTACAGTACTTTTTTTGTTTCCATGCCATTAAGGTATTATATTTTAACTTTAATTTAATTTTCGTGGGGGCGAATGCCCCCATTTATTAGGCTTAATTCAAGCTAGCTTAATCTAATCTTAACCTAATCTCACTTACTAGCTAGGGAGAACGGGAGAGAGGGGAGGGTGGTTAAAAAGGCGGATTTTTAGGCATCGAGTGCTGAGGTTGAAATCGAAGTAAGGATTCGAATTAACACTTCCCAGCATACGAGAAATAGGTTCATTGGAGCCATAGGCAGTACGGGGGGTGGGTAGATAGAAGAGACGGGGATTTCGTACATTGCGGGGGTTAGTGTTGATAGAGACAGAGTTATAGAGGGTCGCGCATGGTACCTGAACAATTCATGGTACAATTCTTCTTTCTTCCAACGTGTTCATGTTGATTAGTCTAAGGCGGTCTTGGTAGGGTGGTAAAATCAAAGGATTGCCCCAGGGGAGACCTCGAACAGCAAAACGTAGGAATCGGCGTTGGATGCTCTCGATTCTAGAAATGTGGGTTTGTTGGTAAGGAGACCACACTTGAGAGGCGTATTCAAGAAAGGGCCGGACAAAGGTTATGTAAAGAGACCATCGCTTCACGAAACCGAGTGCAGAATTAGCTTTAAGGTTATCTGATCGATGTGTGCGCGAAAATTTAGCTCCTGGTCACATAATATGCCAAGATCGCGAATGACTCGAACCGTGGAGATGGGTTGATTATTGAGGAAGTAGAGACGAGGAGGAGGTTTGATTCGTTTACGTGAAAAGGTAATTGATTGGCATTTGGAAATATTAAGCTCTAAGCAATTTTTGGAATACCAGATGGAAAAACTATTGAGATCAGATTGAATAAGGGCAGAGTCATGACTGGGGGAAATGGTCTTGAAGAACTTGGTGTCGTCGGCGTATAATGAGATGTGGGAGTGTTTGATCACCATTTCAAGATCGTTTATGGAAAGAACGAAAAGAAGTGGACCTAAGTGGCTGCCTTGGGGAACGCCGGAGGAAGCTAAAAAGGGATTAGAGAAGGCAGATCTAAAATGAACACTGTAGTAGCGATTTTTCAGGTAAGAAGATATCCACTTCAAAGAAATGGGGTCGAAGCTAAGGGAGGGCAATTTGAAGAGTATCAGTCTGTGGGAGATTTGATCGAAAGCTTTACTGAAATCGGTTGAGATAACGTCGACTTCTTTGCCGTTCTCTAAGGCTGATAGGGTAAAGGACACAAATTCAACAAGGTTAGTGGTTGTGGATCTGCATTTGAGGAAACCGTGTTGTCTAGGGGAGATTAAAGACTTGCAGCGAAAACTTAGGGTTTCGTACAAAATACTCTCGAAGAGTTTGGGTATATGTGACAGTTTGGCAATGGGACGATAGTTGTTAACAGCGTTCTTATGACCTTTTTTGTGTATACGGGTGATAAATGAGGTTTTCCATAAGCGGGGGAATTCACCTTGGGATAGGGATAGAGTGAAGATTTTCGAGAGAGGGTGAGAGATGGTTGAGGAGCATTTTTTTAGAAATATGGCAGGGAGACCGTCGGGTCCGGGAGTGAATTCATCATTAAGTTGATTTAATTTGTTTTCGATGACATGAGAATCGACTGTGTGTGAAAGAAATGGTCCAAGGGAAAAATTCGGTAAATAATCAAAGTATGAGAAGTCTGGAGCAAACGAGTCGTCGGGGCGAAAAAATGGTTAAAAAAAGTGGCGAAAAAGTTGGCGATAATATTGGGGTCATTCTCGTATGTTTTTTTATTTCTTAACCGAGTTAACCGAGAGAGAGCATAACGACATTCGACGGGGTTAGCGGTTTGCTGGGTAAGTTTGACTGGGGAGAGGTGGTGGGGGGGGGGGGGGGGCAGAAGGGGGTCGATAAAAGATTGAGAGGAGATAGAAGAAGGATTTGTTATGAAGGGACCTGTTGATGTAGAAATGGGTGAGGAATTGGTTGTGTTGTAGGAGATGCAATTCGATTTGGGGGCAGAGGAGATGGAGCATGGTGTGGGGTTGAGAATATGGGAACTGCGGAAATTTGGGTATAATATATAATGGAAATGCACACACAGAGTATGAATTTTGAAGTGATCTTATACTGCGAGTGTTATGCCTTCGTCAGCACTTTTCGATCATCTCTCATTCACAACTGATGTTGTACAATTTTTATATGGAAATTGTACTTGGCTGTGGACAGACTTGATCCACATACCTTCCGCTCAACAGTCGATTATTACTTTTGCACCACGACCACCTCCTGACGTCACGGGCAAACCAAGGATCCGCGGCCGCCGATCGGTCAGGGAACCACGGAGCAACGCAGATGTGTCAACATGGCAGCATGCAATGGTTGAAAAAAAGACTCCCAGGACACAAAGAAGTGCGGACCGAGGAGGATGACATGAACGATATTCCAGTATTGCCAGAACACGAGATTCGCTTATATCTAGGGGACATCATGTAGCACAAGGTAAGCATGAATGATGATCGGCCACCTGAAGAATCTGACAATGCAAGCGATCATCAATAACGAGTTGCTTCGAACCATCACATAGCCCCTATAGCGCACTATTAGTACTTGTGAAGAAGAGGACTGTTCAATGGAGCTCTGTGTCGACTTCCGGCAGCTCAACACCCGATCGGTTCCAGACACATGTCCATTGCCAAGGATCCAGCACATCTTGCAAATCAACTGCTTCGACTTAAAGAACAGCTATTGGCAGATTCACATGCAAGAGGACAGCAAGAAATACACCGCATTTACGGTACCAGCAAAGAGCTGCTTTTGTTATGGCGAGTTATGCCATTTGGACTACATTCAGCCCATGTTACTTTCCAGCGTGCACTAGAGCAGGTGATAGGTCCAAAGAGGGACCCCCTTGATTCTTTTCCATTCCTGGTGTTGTATGGCTTTCAACAATATTTTCTCTTCATTTCCGTTGAGAGAAGTGTCCTTTTAGCAGCTCTTGAATGCGTTGAATAGTCCGTGCGTTGATAGTATCGGAATATTTCCCGGCCGATTAGGTTCTCAATTCCTAGGTAGTTGCGTACCGATTTTTCAGAGATACTAACTCCAAAATCCGATTTTTCCGTGTCATCGTTTCACTGGATTTTCCGTTGTCAAGGGGCCTTTCTACTGCCTTTCGAGCTGATTTCTACATCAACTGCGATTCGTCTATTTGAAAAATGTTTGTCATGAGGAGCGAATATAAAAGGTGGCGCAATATTAATCATCCAATTTTTTTTTTGATTTTGTTTTGTGCTAAATAAAAAAAAAAAGATGATTTAGAGTAATGGAAATTTATATCTGGAGTTTTACAATTTTTTCTGTTAAGTAGAAAAGATGATATCCGCCAGTGTTGATACATACTTGTATCCGTTTTATCGCATTTTCCATGACTTTCCGTAAAATTTCCGGTGATAACTGTTCGCATTCCTGTCGTATATTCTCCTTAAAAGGGCTGCGACTATCTGAGGCTTTTTGGCATAAACCCGCGACTTCAAGTAGCCCCAAAGAAAGAAGTTTGGGATGGTTAAATTGATCTTGCTGTTCATTTTTTTTTTTTTTTTTTTGTTGGAGATTTCTACTAACTTTTGGAGCACTCAGACACAAATACTGGTCCATTGTACTACCAGTAAGAAACCTTTCGTCCCCAAGGGTGCACCACCATGAGTGAAGGCAGGACAATCGAAGAGAAAGTGTTTTGCTGTGTCTCAGTGGTTGATGTCAAATTTGACAGTGGAAGCAGGTAGGCATAAGGCGGGCTCAGGTCCTGAGAAACTCTCCTGTGAGCCCCTTCTAGCGAGTGCATCGGAGATCTCGTTTCCTGGGATCTCGGAGTGACCTGGGACCCATACAAGTCTAAGTGAATTTAGTCTTCCAACTTTGTTCAAAAGGGTCTTGAGTTCATGCAATAATTTGGAAATTATTCCACGAAATTCCTTCTCGTGAAGAGAACATCAGTCTTAAGAGGATTAACCGAGAGCCCATTACTCGTGCACCAGTCCTCACATCTAGCGCCGCCTACAGTTTGAGATAGACATAGATTCCAAATTCATTAGTAGAGTCGACCACTATGCTTCCTCGAGACTTGATACATTGTTCGAGGCTTGCATCAGCGATCAATGTCCTGTGCACAAGCATCGCTTTGATCCACAAAACCAGTGCTTCATCTACGCCATGCCGATTAGCAGCATTACATATGCTGTCCAAAGTAACCCTCAATGTCGACGAAAATGCCCAGTACTTACTCTTTCCTTTTGAAGCGCAGTCACGCAGGGTTTTCCGCGCTGATAAGCATGTTGCATATCCGAGAGAGGATGCATTCGAAGGGCAACTTTGCGCACGTGCAACTCTACTAATCTCTCCATGCTTTTCAGCAAAAAGGATGTTAGACTGATTGGTCTAAAACTCTTGGCGAGTGAGTAATCTTCTTTCCCTATTTTGGGAATAAAGACCACTTTCACCGCGCGCCAAGAATAGATACATATATATGTAGTCAAGTGCCAGGCTAGTAGTGAAAATTCTTTTCAGAGTAAGAAGCAGCTGTCTTATATCTTATCCCATCAGTGCCCGGCGACTTAAAGCCATCGAAAGATGCCACAGCAAATTCAATGGCCTCAGTAGTTACCACGCGTGACTCAACATACCAGCTACGCCGAGTTGTTTTCATCGTTACAGTCGCAATTTCCAATGAGGGAGTGTGCTTCTGTTTCTGCTTTAGACTCGGTGAAGGTACCCTCAGACTTTCTGAGCACATTCAGCTTTGTCGATTTCGCTCGCTTGAGAACATTAAACCACTTGATGGTCGCGCTCAGGAATTTTATCTCTTCGGTGAAGGACTTACTATAGGAAAAGACTGATTGGTCTTCGATTTTCTTCTCTTCGATTTACGAGTAAGCTTCTTATATTCCTTCTGCTTCGATCGATATTTATTCCAGTCATCTACCGAGTTCGATTTAAGCGATCTATTCAGGAGACTTCTGAATTCTCTTCTTTCCCTGCGAAAGCTTGGGCTGCGAGGGGAGATCCCACACTTCAGTTGGAATTCGATATATTTATGGTCCGACAACGTAACATCTGGTAAGACTCTCAAGTTAGGGATGGCCTTCACATGCCTATTAGACCGGGCTAGGTCAATTACTTCTTGTCATCTCGCCGTCACAAAGTTTGGTTGAGAGCCAACATTGTTGATGATAATGTCAGACGAAAGAGTGAAGGTTAAAAGATGGTCTCCTCTCTGGTTCTGGTCTTTCTGGCTTCACAGTACTCTACGAGTTCAGAAACCGCCTCAGGTGGAGGGGTAAGGAACCGAGTCGTAGGGGAAGTAAGCAGACGCCACGACGAAGTGTTAAATTTCTTCGTGTGCTTTGTACCTAACTCTAGCAGCCACAAGATCTTGTCCACAGAATTGACCAAGTTTGGTTGCCGATAGCGTGTTCGATATGATAAGGCAGACCCTAGGCCTTTCGGATCGCTCATCATAAAGAATCGTAGCATCACATATACCACCAAGACCACACAGGCGTTTATTCCACACCCATGATTCCTGAATGGATATAATGTCATGATTTTTGCTGCTGAGAAGAGCGGTAGCAGCCTTGCAATGCTGTAGATTAATCTGAGTGAAAATCATAGATTTAGACTGCGGAGCACGTTCCATTCGTCGACTACTTGACATCAAAATGGAATAAAATCCTACTAAGGCCGACTTCAGGGTCTCGACAGGGCCGTTGTCGAATCCCACAATCAGAGTGAAGCCCTTTTTTTCAGAGAGCCCTTACTCTCTTTGTAGGAATAGACGATCTAGGCCCTCGTGTCAATTTCTGGGTTTTGCGCACGTAGTCGCGTCAGCACTTTTAGCTTGTTTCTAGGTTTCCCTGGAATACAGCAGATGGCGTGTTATTTTTGGGAGACTAACTACCTGATAGGTACGAGTAGTAGTTCCTAGGGGAAGTATTTTCGGCACCATTCTCCTGATCCAGGCAGATTTGAGGAGCAGCTCACCACGAAGGTACCATTCATCAGAGCAGACCTCTCAGTTTGAATACAAAAGCCTATTGCTGAAGTTAGCTCCAGTAGACGATTCTCGCAACATTGGCAATCTGCGCTGGTCATTTTGCTGTAGCTGCCAGCTTTCCCTATCCTGACCTTTCAGAGGAGATGGGTGCCTCTTTGTAGGAGAGGTGCTTGTCTCGACTCTTTACGGTAACTTGTATCTTCTTTCCAGAGGAAAAGCTTTTGTTGTATGAAATGCCCGCCTTCGAGGAGCAGTCTTTAGTCCTCCCCGTCTTCAGATTTTTGCTTTGATCTTTGTTGATCGCCGCATCTGCCTTCGGACTCCAATTTCCCACCGCCACGTCGGAGGAGGAGACATCACGTTCTCTCTCCCCAGCAAGGTTGTCCCCGGCGGCCGTCTTCCGTTTGCGAGCGCCCTTACCTTTTTCGGTTCGAGCTCCTGCTCCCATCCAACGTCGCTTTGGAACAGCTTTGGCAGCTTGAGCTTTGTTGTGATCCGAGACCGCTTAGCCTTCTGCGATCAGAGTCTGTCTGTCAGCATCATCGCCTTTTTCGGCGGTGGCGCCGGCCATAACAGGACCCTGAACACCTCCAGCTCCGTCAGTGTTGGATTCTGGAACACTCTTATTGGGGATTTGACCGTCACCAATAAGAGGAGGAGTGTTTCAGGCGCATGCCGAAAGTGCTGGCATGCTTGTGCCTCCTGCAGCAGCCTTTACTAGCCGCCGACGCTTTCTGCGCTGCACGCCGCCAAGAAGTGCGGGGACTGCAGATGATAGGGTCGGATGGGTTTCGGTAGGGGATACCTCCGCCGATCTAATCCTCTTAACTGCTTTCCCTAGAAGTTCGCTTTCATCCCTCGTGCCTTCGGCTGTGCCAGCCTCTTTGCACAATTTTCGGACACGTCTCTTTCTCCTTCTTTTTTGGCACTTAGTCCGGTATTACACGTTTCAATAGTTGCCGCGGCAACACGAACTTGTGGGTAAGAGAAGTGAGAGGCATCCGGGGTAGGTCGTGTTGCCTGTACCGGCAACACTTTGACGTTTCCCTTTGTTATTTTCTCATCTTTTGCCATTTCTCCTTTTTCTCATTCGCCAGATTTCGAGTGCAACAACAACTCAAATAGCTCTGGGAAATGAATCAAAAAGAAAATGCACGTTAAGTGTCACTTTGTTGCGAGCTCTGTGTTGAAACGTGTAAAGATAAAGGCAACACGGACAGAAAACACAAAAGAAAATAAGCAAAAGTTGCCAGCAACTATTGAAACGTGTAATACCCGACTTAGCAGTGCAATCTACAGTGCGTCCCAATTCTGGGGCTCGTTCAACCTTAGCGGTTTCCCGTGCCATCGTCGGTGTCGCCTCCGTTGGTTGCACTACTCATGCTCAGTCTAACCAGGGGGTCGGACAATGAGCCGCAGGAGTCGGTGTCGTCCCGGGCTACTGGAGAATTAGAAATGAGGATCCAGAATCCTTGCCCCGGCCGCGATCAGGGAGATCGCGGGTGGATTTCCGCTATTGCGGGTGCCACCTGGAGTATTACCATCCATTTGGTTGGTAAACTCAGAGTAAACTCCGCCCCGACAAGGCGCCCCAGGAGCGAAGGGGTAGCAACGAGTGTACTTAACATTCTAATATTTCTTGACTATTTCTGACTAAGCGGCCTTCCAAACAATTTTTTTACCTGAAAATGTAAACTTCAGCTTCTTTTTCATTTATTTACTCCGACCAAGTTTAGAGGATTTTATCAATAACATATTGAAATAACTTTTTTAAACTTATAAATACATATATACTCTTTTAAATTATTTTAAGAAAAAAGAAAGTTTATGATTGTGAATGTATGCGTAAAGATTGTGAATGCGCCATTCCCGTTTTGACATCTCCTGCACATCCGTCAACAATTTTAAATGTCAACTGCGTTTCCCGCACAAATGCGAGGTTTTTGTTATTTTTGAATTCGCAATTTCACAACGTAACTTTAAAGGAACAATGTCGACGATAAAAGAATTGACTATTCAAGGAATTCGAAGCTTTGGCACGAGGAAAGAGGACGAACAGGTAGAGGAAGTCAGGGATTTCCTGCATGTCTGACGTTTAATGTGGTTGATTTATTTGCAGAGGCTCGAGTTCACCTCGCCGGTCACGTTAATCGTAGGGCAGAATGGTTGCGGAAAGACCACTATTATTGAGTGCTTGAAGTACGCTTTGACGGGGGAAGCACCACCCGGTAGTAATCGCGGACAGAACTTTGTTCACGATCCGAAGATATTTGATTTCTCCGAGTCGTTGGGGCAGATTAAATTGAAAGTACGCAATTGGAGTTTAATCTTCCTTGGTCCATCATCATTCTTTTGCTTTTAGGTACAAAACATACGTGGTGAGACGCAGACAGTAGCGCGTTCGATGAAGCTATTCCATAAGCGGGGGAAATTGACTTTTGAGACCACGGACGCTACAGTAACGTACGGCGAGGAGTCGATCAGCAAGAGATGTCTCGACGTCGATGCTGCCATGTGCCAATTCATGGGTAATATATCCCAGCACTCCACGTCTAACTACTAGACAAGCAATGAAGCCTCTTCCTCTAGGTGTTTCAAAGCCCATCATCAATAATGTTATTTTCTGCCACCAAGAGGATTCCAGTTGGCCCTTGGACGAACCGAAGAAGCTGAAAGAAAAGTTCGATGCTATATTTGGAATCACAGAGTACAACAAGGCCATTGAAAAATTCATAAAACTGCGAAAGGATCAAATGGACGATTTGAAAGTTAAAGGTACCTTAACCGTGAATCCTTTATAGAGCCACTATAAATCACTTCAATCCTAAGATTCCAATCTAAAGTTCCTCAGTCATCTGAAGAAAGAGATGGAGGACAAGACGATTGATCTCCAGAACGCTCACAAAAAACAAAGCGGAATTCAGGAGCAATGTAACCAGCTCGATGCAGAGGTAAAACCAATCGACGCCCGCTTGCTAGAGATCCGAACTGTCGAATATGAAGTAGGAAAACAACAAGCGTTGAAGGTCGAGGTGGAAACCAAGTAAGTACATATTCCGCGTGTCAGGAAACCCTTTTCTTACGGCAAATCCTTTTAAAAGGCACACAAACTGTCAGGAGCAGATCTTTAACTTGAAGAAAAAAATCAAGAAACCCTTCGAGGGAACCATCTATCAGTTGGATCGTGAAATACGTACTTTTTGCGAGAAGATGGTTGAAAAACGATTAGAAAAACAAGATCTTGAGGAGAAGCTAGCCTCATTAATAGGGCAGGAGAAGAAAATTCAAGCTTCACTCTCAGATCTGGATCGCAGGGGGTGTACCCTCATTCAACAGCGTCAGAAGGAACAAGAGTATATCGGAGAAAGAGCTGAGAAAATGAAGAAACTCTGTGAGGAGTTAACCATTCCACTTGATTGTGACCTCGAGGAGGCAGTAGACCGGGTCCCAGAAATCTTACAACACATTAAGCAATCACTGCAGAAGAGGGAGAAGAGCATTAAGGATATTCAAACCGCGCATGAAAAGGCAGATCAAGAGAAGCAGCAACAGATCGACGAGCTTCGTGTGAACAAGGCGAAAATTGAAACAGACATTGAAGCCAAGCGGAAACAGGTAAATTCCCATCTTTCCAACCAATGACGACACTAAAAATCTCCTTGCAGAAAGATCAAAGTGAGAAGGACCGACAAAAGATCGATAAAGAGATCAACGAA
Source organism: Merodon equestris (assembly GCA_958301585.1). Classification (NCBI taxonomy): domain Eukaryota; kingdom Metazoa; phylum Arthropoda; class Insecta; order Diptera; family Syrphidae; genus Merodon; species Merodon equestris. The sequence goes on from OY284416.1 coordinate 115,584,826, forward strand.
GTGGAAAATTCAGCCCGGCAATTGGCCAAACTGAATGATTCACTTGAGCGTGTGACCAAACTGTACAATCAAGCGGTAGAGCAACTGAATCAAGAAGATCTTAAGGCTTCAATTGTCGAGAAAAAGGCACATATAGCTCGTCTCCAAGAGCGTTTCCAAAACGTCGACAGGCAGCTTACATTCCTCAACTCCATCTCTCAGCTCACAGCCGAGATCGGCCTTAAAGAAAAAGAACTCGAAAAGAAGGAACAGGAAATCCGTCGTGTTAAAAGCAAGCACAGCGACAACCTAAAGAAAGTCCTCGACAAACCTATCGAAGCCAATTACAAGCGAAATCTCCAGACAACCTACGACAAACTTCAACGTCAGATAAAGGAACTTCATGAGAAGATACACGACTTGAAGTTGAAGCAACAGAGTCTGGAAATAAAACGAAAAACGCAAAAGGACGAACTGACGAAATGGGAGAAAGAGCTTGCTGATGGCAAGGATGCCATTTACGAAATGTGTCATTCCACACCGTACGATGAGATGTTGGCTAGATCCAAAGAGACTGTCGCCAAGTATCAACTTGATCACGGCGCGCTCAAGTCGTCGGAAGCGATGTACAAAAAGTGAGTTGATAGCGCCGTAACAGAGCGGTTCTGAAACTTTTCCTCTTGCAGGTATATCCAGAAGATCGAGGAGGAACCCCGATGTCCATTGTGCGACAATTGTATGTCCGAACAAGAGGTTACCTATCACCAATCATATCGATATCGAAATTCGTACTAATTTGTGACTTTAAAGGCGTCAACCCTAACATCAGAGCTTTCGGAGAAGATTGTCCGTCTTCCCGAGAACATACAACGGACGGAGAAGCTACTAAAAGCCGAGCAGAAGAAGTATGAATCGCTGATAAACCTCCGTCCAGTGGTTGAAAAGGTCGATAGGCTGGAGAAGGACATTCCCAAGCGCAAAGCGGATCTGAAGCAAATCGAGGAGAAACTCGCTGAGGTCGCGGACGCATCGGAATCATGTCAAATGTTGCAAATTGAGCCCATGGGCAACTTGGAGCTGGTCAACTCAATGCTAGGTGACATGAGTCTTCTCGATGAAGCCATCAAGGAAGTTACTCGACTTCAGGGCGACCTATCCAAGCTGAAGGTAACACGCTAATGAAAAAACAAGAACTATCGGGTGACTGAGACTTATTAATTTCAGGCAAGGCTGCCAGAGGATCGTCCAGCGCAGACAATCGAAGAGCTTCAGTTGGAGAAGACAACTGTGTCGGCGGAGCTGGACAGTGAGCGAACTCAGCTGGACAAAGATCAAGCCGATTATGAGAGAGGTAATGATACACTCATTGGGCTGAGAGAAGAGCGGAATAAGTGAGTATTCCCAAAGGCACAAACCCGTTTTTAACAAGTTTCTGTTAAAAGGCTCAAAGACAATCAGATTAAACTCCAAGAAGGCGTCCAATCACTGCCGCAGCTCAAGGAACGTCGCACCGAGCTGGCCAAACAAATAGAGTCGATCAACCTTGAAGTCACTAAACTTCAGCAAGCATTGCAGCCTCTTAAGGATAATCTAATGAAATCCATTGAAGAGAAACAACGAACCAAGGATTCCAGTCGTGAAATAGTTCTAGAAATGCAAAAGAAACTCGATTCCCTTCGTAATCTAGACCACGACACTCAGAGGTACCATTTTCGGTGATATCATAATCTTCTTTTAATGAAACGTGTTCTTCCCCAGACTAAATCGCGAGCTCACCGAACTGGCCAGGCTGAAACTTGTCGAGGAAATAGAGCGAATCAAGAATGCCAAGAAACGTTGCAGGGATGAGGTCACAGCCAAGGCAAATGAGATCTCAAAAACCAGTGAACAACTCGAGTTGGTTAAAATCGAAGTTCACAATCAGGACGCACTCGAACGCGACCTAAACGATAACCGCGAACTAAAAGAACTCGAACAGAAGGCGGCCAAACTCAATGATGAACAGAAAGAACTCTCAAAACTCCTTTGCGACTTGGACTTTAACCGTGTCTCGAAGGAAAAGCAGGAACTGAACAAAAAACGCGAACAAGCCACAGTCCGCAAGGGTGAGTTGCTCGGCCAAATGGGCGAGATCAACAATCAAATCAATAAACTCAAGCGTGAAATCGATGAACCGAAGTATAAGGATTCGGTGCAGAACTATCGCAAGGCGTACTATGAAATGGCAATCACAAAACGCGTCATTGCCGACCTGGGACAGTATCGAATCGCTTTAGAATGGGCCCTCATCAAATTCCATTCTGAGAAAATGGAGAAAATCAATCGATTGATCCGGGAATACTGGCGGCAAATCTACCGCGGCAACGACATCGACTACATACAGATTCAGACCGATGAGATGAAGGCGGACGCGTCGGCCGATCGTAAGAGGAGCTACAACTATCGCGTCATTCAATCCAAGAATAACTCGGAAATCGAAATGCGTGGACGATGCAGCGCCGGTCAGAGGGTATTGGCCTCTCTTATCATTCGAATGGCTCTGGCTGAGACGTTCAGCTGCAACTGTGGCGTGTTGGCGCTTGATGAACCAACTACGAATTTAGACAAAATAAACATCATGTCCCTGTGCGAGGCGCTGAATAGGATCGTCGAGGAGCGACAGACGCAATGCAATTTCATGTTGATCATTATCACACACGACGAAGGGTTCATCTCAACGTTGGGTAAAGTGGATCGGTACTACAAGGTGCAAAGGAACAACGACGGCAAGTCCGAGATCCGGAAGTCGAGAGTCCTTTAGAGTTATTCACACATTTTTGTATTTAAAGTTGTTTCGCATTAAAGTTTCCAGTTTTGTTTTATGTATCGATTCGGAGTACGATTATTTATGAAATGAGCTTAAAAAACAAAGTGCACCTGGTCATAGCCACTCAGTGACTTGTTTTCCATTCCTCCTCCACTAGCCGGGTATCTATTCCACTCGTGAATAAAACTGGGAAATAACTCTCTCAACCGACAGAGCTTTTCCACCACGCACCGGCGAGCAAAAGGACATTTTCTCGAGCTTTCGCAGTCATAGTCATCCGCCGGTCATATGGGGGTGGTGGTGAAAATTTGTCTATCTGGAATTAGGCCAAAGTTCCGTATTTAGAAAAATGATGTATACACGCCGAATATGGGCCATTCAATGGACATGGACACTAGAAGCAACGAATTAATTTTCATATAACATCTGCATCTCGAAAGGATGCCGCCTCCTCCTGTTCGCCTATGGGATTAGGTACAAAATTATAATGTCCAACGAAAGGCCTTACGTTCGGTCCGCAACGGACACTGAGCCACGTGTTTCGTAATTGATAAATGACTTGGCGGAAAAAAATAAATAAATAATTGCAGGAGAGCCTGGCACGTTGGGGGAATTCACGGAATTCGCTGAATTTTCGGTTTCGTAATTTGATTCAGTTATTTACTGGGTTTGATAGTACTTGCTAGCACGATGTAAACAAGTCGTAATCGATGTAGAACATTGCCTGAGATTGGGCTGGGGAACGGGAGTAATTATGTCTAGAGCTAGTGGAAAGGGATATGGTTTCAATGGGTCGATTGGATGCCATTAAGTGTGTTCCCACTGGATCTGGCAAACCATATTTTCCGATAGTGCGAATGCTATCGACAGACATTTCCTTCACCCGGGTTAAGGGTCCATATCCAAATCAGGAATGACTGCCCGAGCTAGAACAATAATTATCCACATCTGTTCTCTGCATTTCATAAATCCTTTGCCGTACGATACCGAGCGGACTTCATCTCGATTCCACTATATATCACCCACGATACGTTGTCCAAAACCATGGGACTCGTTATATCAGATCCATTCCATTCCCCTTGCAAATCTCCCGGTAATTTTCGAAGGGATAACTAATGTGGTCATATTAAGGGCACTTGCAGTCGTCCTCTCACCTCCGCTTCAGTCATTCCTTTGGCCACATGGCGTTGATAATACACTCCTCTTCTCTGCCTGAGTGGATGCTTTTCATTTTCATTTCGAAATAGAGGTCCATCTGTAGCACTAATGAAATCCTTACTTGTGCTTTGTATCCTCTTGTCCTGTTGTTCTATTCTCTTGATTTTTCTTCATCTTGTGGGGTTTTCAATTGAACTGGAACATAATGTGTAAACAGCATCACTCAGTCTGGAGACTTATTAGTGGTGTAGGAGTTTTATTTACGTTTAAGGTGTGAGAAATTGATTTTCGGTTTAAAGCCGGACGCATTGAGAAGGATTTATGAGATTTTTGTCAATTGTTTAGTTCTTCTTTGGGGATTCGATAAGGTCCGTTCCATTTATAAACTTCTCTTTCGAACGTTTATCAGTAAATTGGAAATGGACAGGAAAATGTTTATCAGTAGAAGAGTCCCCACACACTATGTGCTTAGGTTTCACATCTCTAAACTCATTTCTTAAGATGATGGATGTTGTGAACTCGAATTTCAGAGTCTGTTGTGGCCTTCAGTAGTGCTTAAATCAGTTAAGGGGCAGCTATCTTAGCCTTTAATTTAGTTCCTTATTATTACTAAAAGCTTGGCCTTGTTCGTGTTCGTCAGGAGTGTTCGCTTGAGAAGTCATTTTTAGTTACGTAGTAACGTAGGTGTGATTAGTTTACTTTTGGCCTTGCTCAAGTTAGGGTAAAGGTGGTTAATTGGGCTGCACCTTAGGCCAGGACCAAATTAACCTTCTAAAGCGTCTTCTTGATGCCACATCTCCTTGGTCTTGTTTAAAAACTATTAAAATTCAGTCGGTGGGACTGACTGTATTGGCCACAGCGAGATTAGCGAGCACAGGCAGATCATTACGAAAGAGTTTACCAAATGCCCTTAACTCGTATGCCGCAAGTACTTTCCCCTGATTGGCGGTTACGGCAGCTGCTGCAGTGGCAATTAAATCGCAATATTGGACTATGGCTGTTTAGAAAGCTGTTAATTGCCAGTACTTCTGTTTGAAAGACGCTTGAGGAAACAAAGAGCCGAAACGAATCAGAAATATTAGTTCGAGAAGAACCCAGCTCCATACTTGTAACCTTCAGGAAGATCAGGAACTGGCAAATTGAAGTCAGTCTGCTGATCTTCCATTCCTTCCTGTATGGGGAGAGGCTTTCTTCCGTGTTGAGAGAGTAGAGTATGTTGAAGTCGATATCATAATCGCGGGCAGGAGTAGCAGAGTATAGCTGTGGCTATATGGTCTAGGTGACCAGGAGTCTGATGACCATAGGTTGCCATCTTTTTTTTAATAGGGTTCGTGCAGTGTAGTCAATAGTGTACGCTCTTATGGTGTTTGTCACACAACCTGGACGGGGTTTGTGTCGAAGATGTTCGTGCACTACTCTCCGTGGGTGGTTGTCTTAAATAGGACTTGGCAAATTCGACTGAATTTGTCGGATTGGTTGTACATAGTTCACAGTAACTTCTTTTCGACATCATTTAGGTGTTTTTTTTTTATTGTTACTTGGCTTCGTCAATGTTTAAATGTTACCGTGTAGATAGAGAAAATAGAAGAGGTGGTGGGGTAGCTATTCTGATTAGAAGATCAATTCAACATAAGCTCTTAGCTCCCATACAAATAAATTATGTAGAAAATGTAGGAACTATTGGAGAACGATAGATAGATCAAAATATATTGTGTTTACTTCCCAGGAACAATTACGGAATTCTCATCCGCAGATGAACAGAAACGTAAATTTGAGAGTGATTTAGAAAAGCTGCTAAGCATGAAATATGAATTTTTACTTGGCGGCGACCTTAACTGTAGACATCGAGACTGGGGTTGCATCAGGGCAAACCGTTGGGGAAATATTTTATATAAAATTTCTACGATGTTGCCAATATCTATTTTGTTTCCACCTAGTCCCACTTTTATTCCATGTAGTTCTCGTGGTAATCCATCTGTAATTGACTTTTTTGTAACAAATATTCCTGGTCTAATTTCTCAGCCAATTGCTTTAAGCGAGCTAGGCTCGGATCATTATCCAGTCTTCTGTAAGCTTCGTCGTTCCGGATTAGAAAAAGTGCAATATTTCTCAGACACCAAAAATGCGAGTTGGGTTAAATATCGCAAACTCGTACAAAATAAATTTCTAACCGTTCCCACTAACCTAACAGATAAACAGCAAGTTGACCATATTCTGGATCTATTCACTGAAAACATTAATACTTTAGCAAGCAGGTGTATTCCTCGTGTTAAAATGAAATGCTCTTCACTGAAATGACCAGTCCATATTTTACAATTAATTAGAATTAGGAATTTGCACAGGAGAAATTGGCAAAGATATCGTCAATCTGTTTCTAAAGTACTTATGAATTACATTTTTTTTTTTTTTTTTTTTTAATTCTTTTTGTTTTTATATTTTTAGAACTCACTTATACTAGACAAAAATGCTTAAAACTAGATTAAATATCAACTGATATAAAATACCTTACTGGCCCTATACGGACACTCTAAAGCAAATAGAACAACTTAAGACTATGCCTTTCGGCCTTACGATTTACTTGTAATAATTAAAATAAATAAACAACTTAGGCCAAGAAAAGTTATATTAAAAAAAAAACTTGGAACCAGATCATTTTTTTTTTAACAAAGAAACTTATAACTAAGAACAACTTAACTCTACCTTAACTAAAATATATGTATATATTTTTTTTTGGTTTTCTTAATTGTTTTTTTTTTTTTTTTTTTTTTTTTTTAATTAAAGCTAAAACTAAACTAAACCTACCTCCCACCCTAGCCTGCCTTAGCCTGCCCTTACCTACTCTAACCTAATCTACCTTAGTCTATGTAAGCCTGCCATTGGCATGTAGCAAGCTTTGCCTTAAAGAGGCTGACCTATCAAAGTTAACCACTACGCAATCCGCTCCAGCCACCAAAAGCGTTGATGCTGTCGGACGACGTCTCCCCGATCTTGGTGCGACACTGATCAACTAAACCTGGGGCGCTCGGGCTCGCGGAGCGCGACGTCACATTCGTACAGGAACTGTCGTTCCACGGAATTGCGGGCCACGTGGAAGATTAGCGGCACCGCCAATCTATCTTGGATCAGCCCACATTGGTCTAAATAGAGGAATGCCTCTGGGGGGACAAAGCCGCTAAGGCAAACTTTCTCATGGTACATGTAATTAGGGAAGTAAGGCCTGGAGATCAGGTTATTGACCGAAGTCATACTCCTCGCAACGTGACCCCGGATCAGTTTTATTAGAAAATTATCCACCCGTACAATCCTGGCCCTATTATATAGGACCTCGTTCGGGTAAAATTTCGTGTACTCAGATTCGGGTGTCCTATATAACCCAAGACAACTTCTCAGGTCACATTGTCTCTCAAACACCCGAATCCTTTCCATTAAGCTAGCTCTCACATTGAACCACACCGGACATATATGCAATCATGGGCCTGATTAAGGCCATGTAGCAGATTACCTTCACTCTAGAATCAAGTTGGCTGCTATGAAACAGCCATCTTGTCAGAGCAAAAGCGCCCCGGGCCCTCGCCAGAGCAGCATCTATATGTTTGTCAAAATACAGATACTGATCTAGCACGATCCCAAGGTATCTGACTACACTTTGTCTCGCCAGTGGACGCCCGTCCGGGCCAAAGATAGAGAACCTGCGCCAATTTTTTCTAGTGTCCCGAGAGGCCCTAGACAAAGGCGTTCTGAATAAAATAGATTCTGATTTCTGGAAGTTGATTTTCAACTTCCAGTCATCACAATACTGCTGAATTTTTTCGAAGTCACGCTGCAAGAAAGTGACAATGACGTCGATCGTTGGACCTGATCTGTACGCGATTAAATCGTCCGCATACGCTATTGAATGGTGAAGAGAAGCTATCAAATCACTGAAGTAAATGTTGAACAGGATCGGCGAGTTCACCGTACCCTGTTGCAGTCCGTTGTTAATATCAAATGTTTGGATAGAAGTCACGTTGGCAATTTTCACTACGAACTTTCTACCTGTTAACATGTCAAAAATCATAAATAGCAGTGGTTTACTTATGCCCAGCCGACTGAGCTTGTAATAAAGACCTTCTAACCATACGGTGTCGAAAGCTTTCTCCAAATCAATCAGACAGGCACCCGTGCATTGGTTCTTGCATTTGTTCCACTGGATATCCGACACGAGTTTCGACGCGGCATGAATAGTGTTATGCCCCGCTCTGAAACCGAATTGGTTATCCGGGATGATTTTATTGTTCTCAACAAATTTAGACAGGGCTCTATGGACCACCTTCTCGAAGACCTTGCTAACACTTGGAAGGAGACTTATCGACCGAAGATTTGATGGGTTAGAGGTATCTTTACCCCTCTTGGGAATTGGTCGCACCACCGCTGTTTTCCAATCCACTGGATAATATGCATTATTCAGTGCATTATTAAACAGTATGGTGTACATCTCTACAGCCAGTGGTGGGAGATGTCTGAGCACAACATTAGATATTCCGTCGATTCCCGCGGATTTTTTTCTCTTCAGTGACTCGAAAATCATCTGGAGATCCCCCGTCGAAATAAACAGGGTATTCGCCCCTTCATTGGTGACGGCATTATTCGCCATGAAATCGTCATTGAACCTGGTAAAGCCAAGGTTCTCTGATCGCCAATGATCGAAATCATTTCTAAGGTAGAAGTGATGAAGCAGGGCTCTGTTCTCCAGGTCGTGGTTCGGGCGAATTCACCTTGTATACTTCCTGGAAGACAGCTTCTACTATCGCCACCTTCTCCTGAGGATCCTCGATCACGAAGAAATCATCATCCAAGACGACGCTCTCTGGATCGATGCTAACTGTTCGTAGCAAGCATTCATTGTCTGACGTTCTCGAAACTTCAGATCCTGAATGTCATTCTGATTGTTTCTCCGAAATATTTTATTTATTGTCATTCTGACAAAATTGAACAAATTTTGTCATTTCCGCGACGTTGGAATTAACAGCACGAATTCTGTTGTTCCAATACAAACTTACAGAAATTCTATAATTTTCCTTGATTAACTGTTGTATATTTTTAATCAGTGACTTCAGTGTCCTGACCTCCGAGTTTTGTCTGTCGGTAAACCGCCTGTACAAGAGTTTGAGTCTTGTTAGGAGTCTACTTTTGTGTCTGTGCAGTGCGTCGATTGTCGCGTTGCGGTATATGTTCGAGGTATCGTAGGGTGTTTGGCGAGGTATCGTATTGTCCGTCGTCTGCTTAATTTTATCATCCATTTGTTTGAGGTACCTGTCAATCTCACTGTTTGACAGGTTCCTATTGGATGGTGGGAAGGAACCACTCAAGGTGAGCGATCTCGTCAGGGAATTGGCAAAGCGCGGCCAACGCGCCCTACTGCAATCGTAGGGGTGCGTTTGGACATACTCTGCCATCTCCGCGAACTCGTCAGGTACTGTGATCATGGTACATAGTCCGCAATGGTCACTGTCGTATACAAAGGTCCGTAGACAGTTAGTAGACCCTTCGTTCGTGTCAGCTAGTCTCAGTCGAGAGTCAAGCAGCATGAGATCCAGATAAGAGCCGCTCCTAGGATACGACGGACTATCCGTTGCGAGTAACTTGAGTCTCTACTCTATGCTCTGCAGAACCCACCAATGGCTTAGTAGCCTCCCCCTAGTGTTGGGTATGTTGTTTCCCCAGTCACTATGTTTGGCATTCAAATCGCCGGTCAGAGTGTAGTAGTTTTCCACCAAGTTTAAGTGCAGAGATCGAAAAAGTGTCTCGAGCTCCGCAATGAAAATATTGGGTTGAGGTATAATGTACATTTTCTTTCCATTTCGGAGAGGAATGCACACAATACAGGCCTCTAGCACCTGGAACCTCCGCACTTCACCACTATATATAACTTTATGTTTAAAAGTGTTTTTGATGAAGATCGCAACTCCTCCACCTCGTGTGGCGTTGGGTCGGTCCCTTCGAATTATTTTATAAGAACTGTGCCGGATTATGTGCTTCTGGTTTAGCTTTGTTTCGCTAACCAAAAGTACATCGGGGCTTTCGTCATGCAACAGATTGAAAAGTACGGCTCTTCGCTCAATCCTAATCAATGAATTCACATTCACCGACAGGATCTTTAAGGGACTCTCTACCAGCGTACCCATTACGATTGTAGTTGCGCTAGGCCCGGCAGAAGCGAGTAGATTCTGTCCACTCGGGTCGCCGTCTCATGGATCTGTTGTTGGAGCTGGCCGATCTGCCCTTGGATGGCGAGCAGGATCGAACGCATGTCCACCTCGGCCTCCGATGCCTTAGAAACAGGCACCGGGGCTTTGGACACAGCCGTGTATTTTTGTACCGTCGGCCCCAGACCTGCCGCCATTTGGGCGTAGGTCATTTGGGGTGTGACGGCTGGTGTTTCTATGCGACCCGAAGGACGTCTCCCCTCAGACTTCTGCCTATGAGCCAGATTTGTTTTTTTTTTATATCTTGGAACTTAGGACATCCCCGATAGTTTGCAGGGTGTCCACGGTTCCTACAGAGCACGCACTCGAGCTGCTCCCTGTCAGCGACCTTGTCCTGGGTCAGATCGCATTCCTCGTTTTTGTGGTTCTTTGCACATTTAACACATCGAGGCTGCATTTCGCAGTTCGACGCGGCGTGCCCGAACCTTTGGCAGCGAATACATTGCATAATGTTTCCTTGCCTTTTTAATGTTTCCAATGTTACACGTTGGGAAGCTAAAGAAGTAATAGACCTTTGCCTCTCCAACTTGCTGTTGGGTGCGAGCTGGACCAAGAAGAAGGGCAATACCCGGTTCTCCCGTTTGGCTCGTGCCGTAGTAAACGTCTTGACCCCCACGAATTTGAGGTCGTCGCTCTCGAACTCCTTGAGCTCTGAGAGCATTTCCTCGGGGTCCAGTGATCGAGTGTACACCTTTGAGGAGCATCGACCGCAGCCTTTCGGCCTTGGGGGTAAAGGAGAAAAACTCCGTCGTGGTCTCCTTTAAAAGATCCTTAACTCGCTTATACTGCTCCAGTGTCTTGCACCGAACAGCATAGCGTTTTTGGCCTAAACATTTGATTTCAAAATTGCCTACACCAATTACATACTTACACAGATCTATGGTCTCGCGTAGGGCCTTGGTATGAGTAAAGATGGGTGGTACCTTGTCTATAGTAGGACGTTGTTGTTGCTGCGGCTGTTGTTGCGGCGGCTGTTGTTGCTGCGGCTGTTTTTGCTGGTGTTTCTGATGTGACTGCTTCTGTTGCGACTGCTTTTGCTGCGGCTGCTTTTGTTGCGGCTGCTATTGTTGTGTTGATTGTTGCGGTTTTAGTTGGGTGGCTGTAACATGCTCCCCCTCTTTGTGGCGGATTTCCGAGAGCCGGTCTACTACGGCCTTCAATTTTGCGCGTAGAGTACGCTCTTCAATTTCAAGTTTGTTCTGTTCCTCCTCCACAGCCGAACTTGAAAGGGCGGCGAAGGAATTGTTCTCTCCCGTGTAGCGTACTCCAGAGAGGTGGGCAACGTCACTTTCTACGGGGTGAGGTTGCTGCATTTCATTGAATTTTGATGACGCCCCGTCCCTCGTTTCGACTCGCAGTTTTTCCGTCGAAGTAGAGAGGGAGTGGCGTTTAAGTAAATTACTCCGCGGCGTGAGTTTTCTCCGTTTTTTTATCGTGTCGGATATCGAAACGGCGGACGGAATTGCGAAGTCGGACAGATCATCCGACTCCGACTCTGTTAGATGAACGGGATTTCTCCCGACGTCCTTTGACATTTTTCCTGCTACTGCTGTTGAGCTGAGTAGCAGGACACACACAAAAGTTCAAGCACACCCACTGGAGGGTTCAACGTGGAATTTTGACGACCTCACACGGTTGTTCGCGCACACACGGCACCGCGGTTTCTGATCAGCAACTCTTTCTTTTTTTTAAACAAATTTATTTTTATTTTTCAAATTTTCAATTTTAATTTTCGGTTTTCGAATTTAAATTTTTGCTTTATTCGCACAGCCTACTGAGCGAGAAGTGACTTATGAATTACTTTAATAAGTTAATATGTACAAACATTCAAGCTTACAGAAATAAGGAGTGGAATAGTGAGTTAAAAAATCTCGACAAGGCCCCAAACCTTTTTGGAACATAATTAAAGTTGTCAGGAACAAAAACAGTCAGATGCCCTGTCTAAACGATGGTTCCAACATAATCGACACCGACACTGAAAAAGCCAATATTTTTGCTTTAAAATTTTCAGAAAATCATTTAGTATCGCAACATCTAGGTGACCCACGCACTAACACACTTGTGGAAAATGTAATGGAAACTTTTAATCTGGCTCTCACAGAAATTCCGTTAGATGAATTTGTATCTGAAACGGAACTAAAAATTCTTCTAAAGAACTTAAAGACACGAAAAACTTGCGGTATTGATAATATTGAAAATGTTTACCTTCAAAAGTTACCTAAAGAGGGCATACAATTTCTAACGTACATTATCAATGCTTGTCTTAAATTGCAATATTTCCCAGATTCCTGGAAACTAGCGAAGGTAATTCCATTACCAAAGACATCAAAACAGCGAAACGATCCTCGTAGCTATAGACCAATAAGCCTGCTCAGTAATATAAGTAAAATCTTTGAAAAAGTATTTAAGGCTAAAATTGTAAAAATTATAGAAAGTCGGAAAATATCTCCCGATGAGCAGTTTGGGTTCAGACGTAGGTAATCACGGCACCGCCTATCAAGTAGTAAGAATTTGTAGTAATATTAAAAAAAACAGATTAGAAGGAAAATCAAGTGGCTTGATACTATTCTTCTTCTTTTCCTTTTTTCTCCGGCGTTGTTATGGTCAGAAGTGTAGGACCATAACCTTCCCACTTAACTGCATTCCTACTGGTCCGCTTGTGGGTCTGCCGGTTTGACCTCAGAAAGTAGCGGCAGGCTTCCCGGTTTGGGATTACTTCATCGCTGAGCCCAATCAAGTGTTGGTGTTTTTGCATTTGTTTGCACCAATTGTTTTTCGGCCTGCCTTTTTGGCGTGTTGAAATTGGAATGTTGATTGATAACGCCTTTTGGACGGGGTTCAAAGGATCTCTCCTTTGAACATGGCAATACCAACTGAGTCGGTCGCGCTCTATATTTCTTGTGATGGTTTCTTTTACGTGGAGACTTCCTCGGATCTTTGAACTTCTAATTCTGTCACGCTTTGTTACTCCCGCTGTCATGCGAAGCATCTTCATCTCAGTTGCCGTTAATTTGCTCTTATACTTTTTGTGCATTGTCCAGCATTGTGAACCGTATGTGAGCGCCGGACGTACAACTGAAGTGTAGAGCCTTCCTTTCAGCTTAGGGGGCATTTTTCGATCACAGAAGATGGCGGAGTTTTCCCGCCACTTCATCCACCCTACGCTTACGCGATGTTTGATGTCGTCATCCCAAGTTGCTTCTCTATTAATCATAGATCCCAGATATTTAAACTTTTCACACTTGGGAAGCACATTCAAGTAAATGTCTGGAATAGGCTGATGAGGGTCAGAGAACGGGCAGCACAGATACTCTGTCTTCTTTGAACTAATACGATACCCGTGTCCCTCAAAAATGTCCACCCACACATCAAGTGCTCGTTGTAGGGACGCCTGATCATCATTATAATGGCTCCATCGTCAGCAAAGAATAGCTGGCGTCCGTCACTTTTCCTTCAAGCAAGCAATCAAGGACTGCTATAAAGAGCAGTGGGCTGAGGACGCTCCCTTGGTGTACACCGACTTTGATTGCGAACTCTTCGGTGACTCCTGCGGTGCATCTTACTCTTGTCGTTGCTCTATTGTACATGTCCATGATCACTCGCACGTAGGTTTCTGGAACTCCTTTTTGTCTTAGCGCTACCCATAAAATATCTCTTGGTTGCCGGTCAAAGGCCTTCTCGAAATCAACCAACACCATATGCAAGTCCTTTGACGAATCACGATGCTTTTCCATCATGACCCTTATACTTTGGATTGCATCTGTTGTTGATTTACCCGAGACAAACCAGCACTGGTCATCAGATAGTCGTATTATTTTCCGCAGTCGGCTATCTAATACCCGTTTGCCGATCTTCATGGTGTGCGACATCAGCTTGACAGAACGGTAGTTATCACAATTTCGCGTATCACCCTTTCCTTTGTGCAAAGCTTTCCCTCCATTGATTAGGCATAGTGTCGCCTCTCATAAGTTTGGAGATAAGAACCATGAGCCATCTAGACCCGATGTCTCCCACCTTTTTCCAGAACTCAGAGGGTATCCCGGCCGGCCCAACAGCTTTTCTTTTCTCGGAGTTTTTAACCGCGTACCGAACTTCTTCGACTGCGATGTCGGATATTTCGGCATGATTCGGGGCGGCTCTTGGAAAGTACACTCGGGGAAACTGTTCGTTCAGAAGTTCCTCGCAATACTGTCGCCATCTGTGGAGAATTTTTTCGTCTTCCACAAGGAGTTGGCCTTCAGCATTGTTAATAAACTTTGGGAAACGAATCTCCTGAGCATTTCTTCTTCTCTGTTCGGCTATCTTAAAGATATTTGCTCCTTTGTTCAAATTGCTTTGTCGAAGCTCCTGGGTAGCCTGGTTCCTGTCAGACGCGGAAGACGATATTTCTTCCAACTCCTGATAGAGGCCTTCCATGCTTTTCGCTTTGAATTCGGCGCATTTTTTCTTCGCGATACCTTTGCAACATCTATATACCTTTTCACGGCGAGCCTTTTCCTCTCTATTAGTAGAAGAGCACTTTGACCAAGCTTGGAAAGCCATTTTCTTTTCGTGTATCACTGCTTTGGCTTCGTCTGTCCACCACCAGGTTTCTTTTGCGTGTTGGCAGGGGCCTTTAGATGTTCCGAGCAGTGATTTGGCTTTCTCCAGGCCAGATTGTTGTAGGGAATCCCACATGTCTTGTGCTCTGCACTCCTCATTACCGACCTCATCGATAATGGAAGAGAGGTAGTTTTCCATGATGGTAATAAAAGCTTCGCCTTTTCCTTTATCCAGCTTATACCACTTGATCCTCTCAGACACCTTCGTTTGCTGCTTTGACTTCTTTCTCGCATCCATAAAAAATTCAGTCAGGAGGAGACGGTGTTGAGGGGCGATCGCGTCTCCCAGGATCACTTTGCAATCTTTAGCTCGTGGCTTCATGAAACTGGATACCAAATGATAGTCTATTTGAGTTTCATTTCCGCCGCTGCTATAAGTGATCAGGTGCCGGCTTTGTTTGACGAACATGGTATTTAGCACTATAAGACCGTACGACTCTCACATGTTTAGGATATCTTCACCTGAAGAGTTCCTGGTGCCGTATCCCAGCCCTCCGTGATAGCCTTCATAGTCTTCGCTTGTCTTCCCGACATGTCCGTTTAAATCTCCCCCAACAAACAAAAGCTCTTCCTTTGGGATGATTTTGACGAGGTTGTGGAAATCTAGCCAGAATGCATCTTTTTCTTTTTGTTCGCATCCTACTTGAGGGGCATATGCGCTTACGATGTTCCACACCTCACCATGCATCACCAATTTGAGAGCCATCAAACGGTCACTGGACTTTGAAATGGTTAAGACGTTGCCAAGTAGCTCTGCCGCAAGGATGATGGCGATTCCGTTTTTTCCTTGTTTCAATCCATAGTAAAACATCTTGTAGGCTTTTGTTTTAACGTCCAAGAAACGTGCCCGATTACCGGTGTTTCGCCATTTCGTCTCTTGTACGCACAGGATGTCTACTCGCCTTCTAACCATCTCATCTCTCTCGCCTTCTTCAAACTCATAGCTGCGACCACTCATGCTTCCAACCTTCCAACTCGCGACTCTTAAGTGTGGCTTACGCCGTTGCATAACTTTGATATCCCCCGGAAATCCTATAGCTCTGACCCGAGCATTGCTGCTCGTCCCAGGATCACGACCACTAGTAGTGCCTGGCGGGGTAGTGCTTTTCCTTTTAGCGTTCTTTTCCATAATGCAACGGTTTGACCGTTTTCTTTCTTCCCCTCCTTTTTGACACGGGCATGCTCCAGATTTTTTTTGTTTTGTTTGATCTTACTCTTACAACACCGGTGGTCTCCAGTCGTGTCAACCCACTGATTTGCATGCACACTTATGGTGGTATATGTGTCTTTAGGCTCACCTTGGTGTTTTCTAAATTGCCTAGATGTGATTTTTGTTTACCTTTGTTTAGTCGCCTTTTACGACAAGCGATAGGTATCGCTGCAGGGATATTCTTAACCCGTCCCTGCACGAGGGGGCTGGATACTATTGGACATCGAAAAAGCTTTTGATTCTGTGTGACATAATGGCCTCATATACAAAATATTAAATAAAAATTTCCCTCTGTTTCTCTGTAAAATTGTTCAAAGTTTCTTATTAAATCGTCGTTTCAAAGTACTTGTCAATGGTTGCGTGTCGGATATAATTCATTTTCATACAGGTGTACCCCAAGGTTCGGTTCTCGGTCCCGTCTTATATAATCTATATACCTGTGACTTACCAAATCTTTCACATTGCGACGTTGTGATTTACGCAGATGATACCGCTATATTAGCTACGCATGAATTTGGTCTTAATATCGAGACGAATTTAAAACATGCAGCTGAGAAGCTAAACAAATATTATGTGAAATGGAAAATTAAACTTAATACTGAAAAAACTCAAGCTATCTTTTTCACCAGAAAAAGAAAACCTTGTTTTCTTCCATCTAGTCAGATTAATATCAACGGTCACGCAATACCATGGAAGTCGTCTGTAAAATACTTGGGCATATATCTCGACCAAAGATTGACTTTCAAGTACCACCTAATGGAAACACTTAAAAAAGTAAACATTGGAATACGTACATTATATCCGTTTATTAACAGAAAGTCATTCCTTTCATTGGAAAACAAAATAATAATACATAAGAGTATATTTCAGCCAATTTTGCTATACGGCTAAAAAGCTACAACGAATGCAAAATAAGATATTAAAAATGATGTTAAACTTTCCCTGGCATCATTCAACAATACAACTACACACTAGAGCTAATGTTGAATTGATCTCATTCAGGATATGCAAACTTAATGACAATTTTATGACTAAATGTGACATGTCAGACAATCCTTTAATCAATCAGCTGAATTTCACATGATACATTACTTCAGTTTTTGGCCACCTCTAAAGCACAATTTTTTGTTTATTTATTTGTTTTATTTATTAATTTATGTTATTTATTTATTTCTTCATTTATCTACATATTTATTTATTTACATTTTATTATTATTTATTTATTTTTATTATCTACATATTTATTTATTTATTTATTCAGCATATCATTTATTTATCATTTATTTATTTATTCAGCATATCATTTATTTATCATTTATTTATTTTTTTTTTTATTTATTTATTTATTATTTTTTATTAATTTACTTATTTATTAATATTTTATTAATATTTTACGTATTTTATATATTTTTTTTTATTTATATATATATATGTATATACATATATACATATATATGTTTTTTTTTTTTTTTTTGTCTACTTTCATTGGAGGTTTTTGCTTATTCATTTTCCTCCACTTAATCATTACTTTTTTCTCATGATTGTATTTAATACTTCTTATATAATGCTACAGTAGAAAGATCGAATATATCACATCTCTGTAAACTGACTTTGTAAATTGTGCGATAACACTTTTGTAAATTTAATTGAAATAAAATATATACCTACCTACCTACCTACCATTTAGGTGTTATATTAGAAATGATGCGGTCTTATACTGCGAGTTTTATGCCTTCGTCAGCATTTTTTGATCATCTCTCATTCACTACTGACGTTGTTGCACAATTTTTTCGTATAGGAATCGTTCTCAGACTTGACCTACAGACCTTCCGCTCAACAGTCGGTGATGATTACCATTGCACCACCACCACCCCCATATAGTTGATATAAAGCTTCAATGACAGTTTGTACAGCTTTATATTAAATGCTTTGCTGATATTATATGAGATATGTATGTACTCGTATAAGTTTTACTTGGGGCAAGAATAGGGCAGAAAGGGCTGTGTATACCCACAGAGTCAGCCGGAAAGTTTCGCGCAGGAAAACGTTAACTTTCTAAACTGAATTTCTATGTTGGACTCCAGCTAAGCTTAAGGTCTTTTTGGCAAGGGGGGAAAGCGATAGAGACTGATTGGAAATCTCGGACCTTCCCTTTCACTTTGACTTTGTTTTCTTAAATTTTCGTTAGCAAATTTCAAACTCGTTTATCTCGCAAACGAAGGTCCGAATCGAGAAATAAGTCATTACCTTTAGACCATAGATCAAGTGTTTACCTGTTTACCTTGGCGTGATTTCACTTATCATAGGGTTAATTTCGTTGCCCGCATACGCTTTCCAATTCAACTAGGATTTGATTAATAAATGAGATGAGAAAACACCGCTTTGCAGAATCCCTGTTTACGAAATCGGTGAGAAGACCAATGCTTAGCTACGTCTGGTTGATTCTGGTTTCAAGCGTGGAAACTATTCAAAACTGGATAGCCTTCAACTTCTAAGGCAGTTAGGAACTTCTTGATCGATTTAGTGACCATATTATTGAAAGAACGTTTAATGTACGAGTATTCTACATGAAGAGTACGAGTACCTTGCTTGTATCTGTGGACAAGCTGTGGACATCTGTGAAGAAGCTTGAGAATGTTCATGTGGAGTACGTTCCCTGGGGTCTTTTGTAAAAAGGATGATAAATGGATGGGGGCGGAAAACCTTGAATCATTCGTGGCCTCTTTGAAAATAAGGACAGTATTAACTGAATGGGTATTATTTGAAACTCCTCTGTAGTATAACAAAGTTCATAACATCGAGGTCTAGTGATTTGTACGGAGAGAAGCTTATGACCCAGGAAACCTTTTCTTCAGTGAGGATTTATTCCCTGGATCCTAGATATTTAAACTGTGCTGGAGGCGGACAAGCGACAGCGTAGGTGTATCCAGCAAAGTAAATAAGAGTCAGGAGTCTCGTTTAATAAACGATGGGGCTGGAGTTGATGACCCCTTGGTTCTATAGGAATTTGAACCATTGCGTCGTGCAATACAGTCCACTCGTGCGAAGAATAAATTTTAATAAATATGTATATGTATTGTACATATTCAGTGAAATTGAGATTTTGTGTTTTTATTTTCCTTTTGTGCTGAGCTATCGAACATTGGTCCTATCGAGCCACATTTGATCCAGAACAGGATATTCAGTGGAATTAATTTTAATAAATTAAAATAATCGTGCGCATTTTGTGAAGTGTAAATTCGAACAGTGCGGCAAGTGCAATAATCAGTGCGATTTTCGAGTCTCCAGCAACGAGCAGAAGAGCATATTTTCTTAGCCCTTTTATTCCAATCGCAACAGTCTCCGAAGGGTCGACCTGGACAGTTGTGAGCCGTCGATGGTCTTACGGTTTTGAAGGGGAAGGAAATATTTCTGTGCAACCATGGGCGATATCGCACGTAGAAATGTGTTCCGTTCATCCCTATTATTGCGTTACTCATGGTAAAAATTAATGCTGCAGAGAACGCATTTGAGAAGCTGCTACAACAGCACATAGAGCTACCAGCATCTGCCGTCGGCTCAGAAGAGCTGGAAGCGCATGACAACTATGTATGTATGTATCTCGCGGCAGTGGAAGCGATATTTCATATGGCGCTTTCAACAATGCAGTCGCGCATTACAGAGCTGAAGACAGAAGTAAATGGTGGAACAACGCCGAGTACATCCACATCAAAAGCAGTCGTCATGTCGTCAAGACCTCACGAGCAAGATAACCCGTTTTGATGATGACTGTACGAAGTGCCGTGAATTCCGGGACCAATTCATCACCGAGATTCACAACAACTCATCTTTAGCCAACGTCACAAAATTTCGTGAGCTGAAGCAAGTACTAGGGGAGGCTACCTCCAGGCAAGTGAGCAGATGGCAAGTAACGGAGGCGAATTATTGCGTTGCGTGGGCAAAATTAAACGAAATTTACGACAACACGCAAAATATCGTAGACGCTCACCTCAACGCGCTGCATGCCATCCCGAGCGTTGGCAAAGGGCCTTCAAAGCCACGTGATATCCGAGAGCTGGTTAACGAAACCAATGCGCATTTGACTTCTCTGGGGGTCTGGATACTTCCTCCTGGGATCCGATCATCGTGAACGTGCTCAGAGCGAGGTTAGATGCAGAAACAAACCACGCATGGCAAATGGCACCAGAAGACGTTCGGACGAGAAGACACTCGAAGGATTTTTGAGATTTCTGGAGAAACGAGCATGTGCCTTGGACTCGGCATTTTTCGACGTGCAAGAGAGAGAGAGAACGAGAGATCCGTCACGAGCAACAGAGGAGCTATGCTTTCGAATGGAGCAATATTTACAGTTAGATGTGTGCTGTGCAGATTACGACATCCGTTATATCGATGCAAGGATTTTTTGTCGCTTTCTGTGCAAGCAAGAATCGACAAAGTGCGGGCATGGAAGTTGTGTGCCAATTCCTAAGAAGCGGACACACTACGCAATACTGTTCATCTAGTGCGTGCCGCAAGTGCAACAAAAAACATAATAGCGTATTATGCCCAGAGCAGAAATCCACAAGAGCAAGCTTTGCTGTGGTGAAGTCCACAGAGCCAGGACCAGCAGGAGTCCTCAAGCAGGCGAGTAGCCAACCAAGCGCATAGCAATTAACCTCTAACCCGCCAACCAATCATAAACATTTTAAAAGCATGGAGAGCATCTGTGTTAATGCCGATTGTGCATGTGCATTACTGGCAACAGCACGCGTGGATGTTACTTTCGGAGCAGCATCTAACGCTATATCTAAAAAAATTGTGCAGAGGACGGGTGTGAAGGAGCAGAATTCATTCTTACAAGTGTCTGGGATTGGTTCAATGAACAAGGTGCGGCCATCAGGAGCAGTTCATTTCATTCTGCGATCGAAAACCGAGAAAACCTTCACACGGCGCAGTGTGCTGTACATATGTCATTCATAAGATCACTTCTTATCTACCGAGCAACGATCTCCTACCGAGCCAGAGAGAAGAGCTAAATGAGTTAACCTTATCAGACACGAGCTTCGATAGAGCCGCGAGTATCGACATTCTGTTGGGAGCAGAGGTGTGGGCAGCGATAATTAAGAGCAGCATCAAGCGATATATGTACTTCTGGATTGACGGCGCAGGATACTCACCTGGGTTGGATCATCTTCGGTCAACTGCAAGAGCCAGGCATCAGTTAATTCAGTCAAAGAGCGGGCATAACGATTGGGCATCAAAAGCCATCCAATGAGCATCTGAGCGACCTCCTAAGGAAAATGTGGGAGATAGAAGAGCCGAGCAGGAGCATTACGTTGAGCTACGACGAGCAATGGATGGAACTATCGGGATTTCAACGGTAGGTACATAGTGACCATACCTTTAAGTTAAGCGAACGTGCCCAAAGCTTGGGAAGTTCCAGAGCAGCAGCGTTACGAAGGTTCTACCAACTAGAGAAAAAACTCAGCGAAAACCATGAGCTAATCGTAAAGTACATAGACTTCATGCGCGAATACCTGAGATTAAAGCACATGGTGCCGGCAGGAGTCAAGCCGCGGGAAAACGAATTGGTCTACCACATACCTCATCAATGTGTGACTAAGAGATTTCGAGTGGTTTTTGACGCGTCTTGCAAAAGTGACAGCGGGCCATCCCTCAATGATGTTGAATATTCGGGACCGAAATTGCAAGACGACTTGGCCTCAATCCTCACGCGCTTCAGGAGCTTTAAGGTTGCGGTTACGGCAGACATCAAAAAGATGTTTCGGCAAGTGCGCATAAACCAATCTCAATTGGACTTACAAAGAATGTTCTGGAGAGAAAGTCCAGAGCAACAGCTCAAGGAATACTGGCTAACTATAGTCACATATGCCATGACGTCTAGCGGTTTCAATGCGATAAGAGCCATGCAACAATGTGCGTTTGACAACAAGGAGCAGTTCCCAAGAGCACATGAGGCCATAATGAGCAACTTCTACGTTGATGACATGCTGACGGGGGAAGAGAGCGAGCAAGATGCGATATCACTGTGCAACGAGATAATATCATCACTTGGAGCCGGCGGATTTGAGCTTGACAAATTCATGTCTAGTGAGCTGTTGTCGAGAAGTCTACGCGCCAACAAGAGCAGCGATACAGAGTTATCATTAGCCAAAGAGTACGAGACAGCCATACTGGGCCTGGTATGGAACTCATCGAGCGACGACATCATGTTCAAGGTGCAACTAGTAACGGATGAGCCGCAACTGAGCAAGAGAGCTATAGTCAGTGCAATAGCAAGGCTATATGACCCGAATGGATACCTCGCTCCCGTGATTATCAATGCTAAAGTGTTCATTCAGGACCTGTGGCGTTCCGTAATACAATGGGACGAGAACATACCGGCAGAATCTGCCGGGCAGATATGGTACCAACATGGAAGAGCTTCTACCAGCAGCTAGTGCACTTGAGAGACATAAGAGTTCCACGGTGGATGGGTAACGAAAGCAGTGTTGACTTACAACTGCATGGATTTGCAGACACCTCAGTGCGAGCATACGCGGTAGTAATATATCTGAGGACTAGGGCGAGCAACGGCGATACGCGCTGTGCCATAGTAGCAT
Source organism: Merodon equestris (assembly GCA_958301585.1). Lineage (NCBI taxonomy): Eukaryota > Metazoa > Arthropoda > Insecta > Diptera > Syrphidae > Merodon > Merodon equestris. The sequence continues at coordinate 115,607,427 of OY284416.1, forward strand.
CGAAAACAAGGGTAGCGCCGCTCAAGACACTAACAATACCGAGATTGGTAGTTGCAAGGATGCAAGTTGTGCTCGCATCTCGACTACATCAAGTGTCGAGAACCTATTGGACTGATTCAATGGTGGTGCTGCACTGGATTCGAAAGATGCCGTGCGAGCTAAAAACGTTTTTAGTACTTTTTCATTAATTTAAATTTTAAATTAAATTTTACATACAATTTTGAAAAAAAAATAGTTCGAATTTATATATATTTTTTTTTTTCAAAATTTTGAGTTTGAAAGTTAATTTCTCAAAAACTATTCCTTAAAACAGCTTCGTTTAAAAACAAGATGAAAGAAGAGGTTTCTGGATTTACAAAAAAGTATATCACGGCATTGTGGATGTAACTGTTGATTTTTAATAATTTTTTTTCCAAATTAAGTCAATTTTTTTAGAAAATTGCCCCACCCGGCTAAACGAGGGGGAACGAGAGGGACCCCCCCTCCCAGGCGATTTTTTTCTTGTCTTGACCAGACCTACACGCTCTAGCTTTTTGGCACACTGTTCGTGGGACACCCTGTATATTAAAATGATCATATGCTAAGTTTTTAATAAAAAACATTTTTCTTAGCTTAAGCTAGATATAGTAATGTTAGTGGTAAGTTGATATAGTAGTCGAAAGACATAGACTTAAGTTGTTACGTATATTTTAGAGTGTCCGCCCAGGGTCAGTAAGATATCTAGATTGTAAAGATAGTTAAGCTAGTTTTTAAGCATTTTTGTCTAGGGTAAGATAGATCTAAGAAATTATGAATAAAAATGAATTAAAAACTAACTAACTAAACACCCTGTATATTATTAACTACCTTCAACTAATGTTTGGATATTATTGATGACAATCCCCAGGATAAAAGACTAAACGAGTTAGGGACTGGCTTGTCCAAATCACTGCCATTTGCTCAACCATGCTCGCTTGGATTATCAATATATCCCAATAAAAACGTAATCCCCGCAACGTAGTGCTTTACACTCTACATTAATCTCCCATATGCTGCACTCAATTCGAATGCCCCCGAGCGAACCAAATGGTAGCTCCATATCCATGAAAAACTTAAACACCTGGCGGCATTTTAAGTCTCTGCAAGCTGTTCACCTCGTTTTCTATAGCACATCCCTACAGCGTCCCCATTCAGAGGCAAAACAATGAAACAGCATAAAAGGACACACCTCATGAGAAATTACTTATGCACCTCTCTGCATCCGAGCTGCCTACTTCACACCTCCCGACCTGGCACACGGCAAACTGTAATAAATATTTAATTATCCCATACAATGGTGGGTATTCCTTTATCCTTTCCGTGTTATATCCTTCCGCGAATCCTCTGAAAGCGCAGCACAAACACTAAGGCCCAGAGCCACGGGATTGAACAATACGAGATTCGAATCGTGCTTAATGTCATCAGGCAATCTCGCATGAGCGACGAAATGAGGAATTTTTAAATTAATATTAAACCCCCTTCCATACCTTTGCTTCGGTGCATCCTTTCGCAGTGCAATCGGAAACAACATAACTTAATGGACGGGGTTTATTCCAATCAGAATTGGGAATACGATCGTGACACATGTGTGCCGTGAAAACGACCTCAAATATTTACGAGACGAATGAACCTGTGATTTTACAATGACTTGCTTGTCGTTGTCATGGCATTAGCATATTACAAGGACCATATGCGCACCCTTTCGGTAGTTATAATTAAAACTACGCCAAACCATTGATCGATTAGGAAAACAATCATAATGCAAAACGCCAGTTAGACTAATCCTCGAATCAGAAATTAGCGGATTTGCTAGGATTGAATTAATCATCACTTCATGTTCGGTTGGTGTTTACATAATTGGCTCGTCGGTCACATGGCCTATTGACAGAGGATTTGCTTACCATTATCCGTGCTTTCACCCCAAAACATCGAAAGCCAAGTGTCAAGGACGACTAGTTAAGCCATTTCTATTCACTAATACAAGTCATAGCTTCGATCCCATATTGAGCCCCTACACATGCTAATACCCGTAAATGTGCTTTACTTTATCGAATCGATTTTTTTTTTAACATTCAGAGGAAATCCTTTAATTAAAACCAATCTTAAAAGGGGTTTCATGCACGTGTGGCATGGAAAATTGCATTCGATATATGTATAGTGGGAAGCGGCAAAATAAAAGTGTACACATAAAGGACTTACAGTGGACTCCTCATGCGTTAAAAGGACGAGGATTTTTAATTGAGTATCTCACAGGTGACTCGCACTCGTTCTTTACCCTTGTGCGGAGGTTTCTCTACTGAGTTGGATGGGAGCTGAAGCGTGCAGACAAATAAAAATTAAAACTGAGCTAAGGGTATAGAATGTTTTAGGTATTAACTGAAGTGATTAAAAGTTCCAATTATGGTTGAAGGTTTTCATAGGAGAGCGACAATTGTCTTTTCTCTATTGTCGTTAAAAGGGAATTCAATTGTGATAGAAAATGGGTTTGGGCTATCCAATTTGTACTTTCCAAAAGTAAATTTAAGTGAAATACAGTTAGAGTATAGATTTTCATCAAATTTTAATTTTGATATATTGTCTGGATCTTGCAATTTCGAATTAAATATAACATTATTAAAATTAACTGTTCAAAATTATTATTAAAATGAATAAATATGAGACAATTTTTTTCATTAACGTATCCACCGAGTAAGAAATGAAAACATTTTCTTCAATCATTGAAGAAAATGTTGTGTAAAAATGGGTAATACGAACCCTGATATTCAAAAACCCAATCAGCATATGTTCTGCGTGTTCCGTGGTCAGCTCGCTTGAGTGAGTTGAACTAGCCCAAATGGCGTGAAATCGATTTGGAACTTCTTCAACATTTCCACTAACTACAGTCATATTTTGCCGATGATGCGATAGCCCTTGAAACTTTTGTGACAGAACCAGTCTTTTTGAATTTTACCCATACTCCACTCATTTGGAGCATTACGCCGACCTTGATGTCTGCAACGTACTTTCAACAGCAGCACTCGAGGAAACTACGTCTCCATGACTTGGGCTTGGAGTCTAACAACAGCTTCTACTTAAATGAGAGTTTAACGAACCGAACTCGACTTCTCCTGAACAACGCTTTTGGACTCCGTCGAAAGAAGCAACTACAAGCTATTTACACAAAATTTGGATTTGTGTATGCTACGAGATCAGTGAACGATAAAAGCTTTCTTGTTGAAAGTTCTCAATATCTGCTTGCCGCGGCACAACACTGAATCTACCTTTGTCTATCTTGTTATAATCTTGCTTACTATTGTAATATTGTAACTTAGTTTTTATATAAGTTAATGCAATGAATCCAAATTCTTAGATACGACTGCATGACAACAACCGCTGCCGGATATTCCACACGCGTAGCACAAATTGCACCCTTCACCTACATGCTCCGCGAGCATCGTAGACATGCTGCATATCCCCAATCCGATACCTTCCCAAAAGGTCAACTTACATCCATCCCAAAAACCGCATTCCTTCACGTCCACTATCTCCCGTTTCCTAACGTTGCATAGCATTAAGAATATTTTCTGTTAGGTTAAAGTTCAATTCTAAGACAGCATTCAATGAATAAAGGAGGTTCTCCCCCACACAAATAAAAAATATTTTTTTTAAGATTTCATAGAAGAAAATATTTAACTGGCGCCCGAGCAGGGACCGCTGAGCATTAACCAATTATTAACAGTGTCCTAAAACAGTGCCCGTGTAAACTTTAGAGGAAAAAATCCTACCAGCGCCATAAAGCAGTGTCCGCGTAGTGCGTGAAGCCGTGATTTTTATGGTCGGTGCATAGACACCGGCATCCACACCATTGCCAGACCCGTCTGTGTATATTTCCAGTGCAGTGCCTTTCTTTGAAAATTCATTCCCCTCCCATTATCGTCGGTTGGGAATTGTTGTTTTGTAGAGAATCTTCAAGTCAAGGGTCGGAATTATGTAGTTCGTGACTTCAATTATATCATTGCTTTGGCGTAGAATACCAGCGTGCTCTATTTCGGAAAACTTCCAATGAGCGGATTCCTTAAGACGCAGCGCCGATTTCTTTGCCTTTTCCTTGATAATGAGATCCAAGGGGAGTAGGTGAGGCATCGTTTCGAGGGCTGCAGTGGGGGTACTCTGCTTAGGAGTTTGCAATAGTTAGATCTGCACAGTGCCGGCCACTAGGTTAGGCATCTGTACATTAGTATGGGTCTAATAACTGCGATATACAGCCAGTGGGATACCCCATCTGGTACCCAAGGCTTTTTTACAAGTGTACACCGCAGTTGTTGTTTTATTTATGCCTTCTTCCGCATTCAATTTCCAGTTGAGCTTCTTGTCGAGTATCACGCCAAGGTTATCTGCCCAATTGACTAGTTTGCTTAGGCCTGTTTCCATCCATGTTTTCCATGTTTTTTTTTTTGCTTTGTTGAAAAGCCGTTTGCTTTTCTTTCTAAGTGTACCAAGATCAGCAGATCACCATGAGTGAAATTTATTGGGAGCCAAAAGAAATAAAACTCTTTTTCTTCTACTTTATTTTTTTTATTTTTACTTCTTTTCGTCTTCACAGTCCAATCCAGAATGAATCGAAAACAACGCTCTTAGCCTAACCGAGTTCCTAACACATAATCCAAACTTAAAAACAACTCCAAATACATAATTTAGAAAAAACAAACAACAGAGATACATAAAAGGTTCGAAACTCACATAGCAACAAGATCGTCGAACGCTGGGTGATACAAAGTATATACATATATGCCATTCTTGTGTGCAGATGATGCACAACACAATTTCGGTCATCCATGATCTTAACCTGGTTCGGTCATCCATGATCTTAACCTGGTTCGGTCATCCATGACCTTAACCTGGTTCGGTCATCCATGACCTTAACCTGGTTGTTGTATGTGCAATACGCAAATCTTGACCATATGGTAAGGGTTTGGATCCAAGTATGTGACTCCTCCCCCCGAAGAATGGACACAAACGCTTGGGTAAGTGCGATGTCCATTTATTAAGATGGTGGTAAACGCAAATAATATTTACTTTGCAACTTGTTGCATTCTCTGTTGACTGTGTCGTATGAGTATCTTTGCCTTGCTTTACGTTATCCCTGTGTTACATAAATTCGTTTCTAATAACTTTGTTGTAACTTACATATTTCGTAATTCTGATTTATTTAAAATAACTTACAGATATATATAAAGAACTATATAATAACTTATTTAAATTATATAATACAACGTATCTTAGTTATTATCTTATAATTCATAAATATAAGTTACTTTTGGGTAGACTTTACAAGTTTTTACTCTTTAATTTTTTTTTTTTTTTTTGCGCTTTGAATAATCTCTGCCAGTAAATTTTCTCTCAAATGTAATGTTTTCGATAGGTTTTTGGTATTTGTAAGATCTTTTAACAAGTTGTCTGTCACGTTTAGTACCACTCTTATCTCTAAAATATGTGGGACCTTTTTCTTCCACATCCTTAATAATATACCTAGGCAAGTGTTTTATGTTATGAAAACCTACATTTTTGATTAATTCTCGCTCTTTAAATTCATTTGGCTTTGTTCGTTTTTCATTAAGTTTGTTTATACGTTTTTCTTTACTTTCATGAATTTTTTTTATAAGACTTTTCCATTCGTTCTCATTTAAATTTGCATGTAGAAAGTCATTAGGCTTGTATTTAGTTGCGGAGTGAATCGTGTCATTGTAGATTTCAACAGCCTTATAAACTAAGTTACCATCTGAAATGTTCGCATTTTCCTTGTCAAGTTTTAATAGCCGCATATGCTCATTAAGTGTTAAATGGAATCGTTCTATAATTGAGTTACCCGTATGTGTATTGGGGGATGTAAAATGATACAGAACCTGTTCTTTATTTAGGAAGTTCCTAACATAAGCCGTATTGAATTCGTTGTCGGCTACTATTTTAGAAGGTTTGCCTAATACTGCAAATCTTTGCCTTAAAATATCAACTATTGTTATGGAATTCCTATCTGACAAGAAATGAATGGACGCGTGTTTTGTTAACTTGTCTACACAAGTAAGAAACATAGTGTTTTTGTTAAAAAACCATATGTCTATGTGTACGATTTCATTTGACTTTTGAGGTGTTTCAGATACCATGAAATATGGCTTTATAGGGTTCCTATCATATTTACACATATTACATGTTAAACAATGGTTGATATATTTACATATTTCTAGTTTGAGATTTGGAAAATAAATAAGTCGTTTAAGCTCAGAATAAGTTTCATCTATTCCTCTATGATTTTTATTTAAATGGGTTTTTTCAATAATACTTAACAGCTGTTCGGGACAAGTAATATCTTTGAGAAAGTTAGTGCATCTTAGGATCCTCATAGACTTGGAACAGGAAAAATATCTAACTAAGGTTTTCTGGAGTTCTATAAACCATTTATCATTTTTGCAAAAAATTGCGAGGACACCTTTAATTGGTAAAATTTCTTTAAGGGTTTTGAGAACATATGTTTCATTGTATGTGGGTAAAAATATCGTTGTTCGCCTTTTTTGCCTGTACAAAATTTTGTTTGCGGAGGAATCTGATTTGCCTTCTTCTAAAACTAATTGATAGCGAAAAATATTCAATGGTCTTTCCGAAATATAAATATGATCATCGAGATTTTCCTTACCACTGTGCACTGTTGCAACGTCAGATTTAATATCTTCTTCCTTTATATTGTTGATATCTAAACGACTTAGAAAGTCTGCAACATTATTCTCCTTCCCCTTTATATACTCAACTTCAAAGTCATATTCATTAAGTCTTATTTTCCAGCGCTGCAATTTGGAATTTGGTTCTTTTAATGAATGTAGCCACACTAACGGTCGATGGTCGGTTTGAATTTTAAATTTACGGCCAAATAAATAGGGTCTAAAATATTTTGTAGCCCATACGATAGATAGAAGCTCTTTTTCGATGGTACTATAATTTAATTCGTGCCGATTTAAAGTTCTTGAAGCAAATGCTATCGGATGTTGGTTCTGCGATAGCACTGCTCCTAATGCAGCATTGCTTGCATCGGTGGTAAGAGTGAACGGCTGCCGAAAGTCGGGATATGCTAAGATTGGACAACTACATATAAGTGTTTTAAGCTTGTTAAAAGACTCTATATAGTGCCTATCTGAAATGTTGATTTTCGAATTCTTCTTTAAGCATTTTGTCATCGGGAGGGCTACTTTTGAATAGTCCTTGATAAACTTTCTATAAAAGCCCGTAATACCGAGAAAAGACTTAATTTGTTTTGCCGTTCGAGGAATTTTTATTTTTTGAATGATTTCGATTTTGTTGGGGTTTGGTTTGATGCCATCCTTCGAAATAATATGCCCGAGATATTCAGTTTCGTGTTTCAGAAAATTGCACTTATCGATTTGAACTTTAAGGTTATAATTAGAAAGCCTTTTGAAAATTTTGTTCAGTGAATCGATGTGCTCCTGTAATGACGTTGAAAAAACTAGTATATCGTCCAGATAGACTACGCATATTTTATTTATATAGTCCTGCAAAACTTCATTCATCATCCTTTGAAAGGATGCAGGCGCATTTTTTAAGCCGAACGGCATGCGTGTAAACTCGTAATGACCGTTTGATGTCGAAAAGGCTGTCTTATGCCTATCTTCTTTGCAAATGGGGATTTGATGAAATCCTTTTGCGAGGTCAAGGGTAGAAAAATATTGCGCATTTCCCAATTTTGACAAGATATCCTCAATATTAGGAATCGGGAACTTATCCTCTATTGTTATGTCGTTGAGCTTTCTGTAATCAACAACAATGCGCCATTTTTGTTGACCAGAGTTGTCAAGTTTTTTGGGGACCACCCAAATTGGAGCATTATATGGACTAGAGGAGTTCACGATGATACCAGAATCGAGCATTTCGGAAATTTGCTTATTTACCTCATGTGTATGTGCTTCGGGGTACCTATATGTTTTTGAAAATATAGGGATGTCATGTTTTGTTGGGATTTTGTGACTATATTTAACCACCGAAGTCAAATTTTGACCTTCGAGGTAAAAGACCTGCTTAAATTTCTTAATAGTTGAAATAAGAGACTTGATTTCCTCTTTGTTGAGGTTGTCTAATTTCAATCTATCAATTATGCAATCTATATTAACTGGTTTAAAGTGAATATCCTCCATATTTTCTTGTAGATTTTTAATTTCATCTTCGGTTGGTTTTGCTTCAGAAACACTAAATATCAAAGGAATAGATGCTTCTTTTGTAATGAGCTTTGAGTTTTCGAAATCTATTTTGGCTTGTAATGGCTTCAAAATATTGCATCCAATTATTCCATCAAAATCGCCAGTTATTTCGGTTTCAAGCATTTCTATTGTACTCGGTCTATTAAATTCCTTAAAAAGAGGGATAGTAATTTTGGAGGAAACTAAGATATCTGAATTTACTGATTTTAGAAGGAGTGGATTAGTTAAATGAGTTTTAAATGTTTCATGGAAAAGATTTTGTTTAATTATTGAGGTGCTCGCTCCTGAATCAATTAAGAGTTTAATGGGATTTGGTGTTGTTTGGACTACTATACAGGGAAGTGGTCGGGGCCTGATGATTGAAAATTTTGTAATCCAGAACAAGTAGGCAAATCTGTAGATTGTAGATGATCAACATCCATCATTCTACTCTGTTGGCTACTTGTCAACATTTCAGGATTATCCGTGTTTGATGAAAAAGGGGCCTGATGTTTCTCAAAGTTTCCAAAAGAGGTTCTATTATCAAATTTGTTTGGATTTGTTTGCCGAAACGGGTGTGAAAATTTCTGAAATTTCCTTGCGTTGGTATTTGGAATATATTGCGAATTTTGAAAACTAACTTCGTTATATTGTTTAGATTGGTTTTGTCTGGGAAAGCGTCGTATAGAACTGTCATATTGTCTATCTTTGTATTGGATATTGAATGTGTCAGTATCCACAAGAATTGTTCGGGCTTCGCGTAAATTTGAAGGATTCCTAGCGTTAAGAATAAGTTTTGGTTCTGTTGGCAACTTGCTTATAAGGAGTTTGAGAACCATTTTTTCATTTTCAGCACAACTAAACCAAGCCGGATTTTCTAAAGTTTGACATTTTATATTAAGTTTTGTTAAAAGATTGACACTTTCTTCAAACAATACACTTACAGATTTTTCAAATTTTAACATTTTTATTTTAGTGATGATATTTTCAACGCTTTCGTCAATACAACAGTTTGTTAATAAAATTTCTCTAATCTCAGGCCAATGAGTTGGATTATTATTATTAAATAAAATTAAATTCGCTTTTCCTTTAATTTTTTGCCTTATTCTTAAATTAATAAAGCCTTGAGAATTTGCATCTAAGTTAGTACTAAATGTGTATATATAATCTATATGTTTTAGGAATAAATCGAGTTCTTCTGGTAAACCCGTGAAATCGGGAACGTCTTTTATCATATCTAATAAACTAAAACTAGCCATACCTCTCATAAATTTTATTACTTTATTTACTTATTTTTATATATGTATATATGTATGTATGTATAAGTTAAGTCTTCTTTTTTCTGATCCGGTTCTTCTTCCGCTGGGTTTGAATTTTTTTTTCTAGTATTACTTACTTTATTTGGATATATTAATCACGTGACAAAGTTTATTTTTTAAATTACATCAACTTAATGTTTGTTTTCTGTGTTGCACTGATCTATACACTGCCACTATAACTGCTAGAGTTAGAATTTTAAATTTTATTTTAGTTCTTTTTTTTTTCTGGTCTTTTAATGCACTGACTTTATTTTTTTCACTTTTTATCAGTTTAATTTCAAGATGATTTTTTTTTTTTTTTGTTTTTCCGACTGCGCCAGTGAAATTTATTGGGAGCCAAAAGAAATAAAACTCTTTTTCTTCTACTTTATTTTTTTTATTTTTACTTCTTTTCGTCTTCACAGTCCAATCCAGAATGAATCGAAAACAACGCTCTTAGCCTAACCGAGTTCCTAACACATAATCCAAACTTAAAAACAACTCCAAATACATAATTTAGAAAAAACAAACAACAGAGATACATAAAAGGTTCGAAACTCACATAGCAACAAGATCGTCGAACGCTGGGTGATACAAAGTATATACATATATGCCATTCTTGTGTGCAGATGATGCACAACACAATTTCGGTCATCCATGATCTTAACCTGGTTCGGTCATCCATGATCTTAACCTGGTTCGGTCATCCATGACCTTAACCTGGTTCGGTCATCCATGACCTTAACCTGGTTGTTGTATGTGCAATACGCAAATCTTGACCATATGGTAAGGGTTTGGATCCAAGTATGTGACTCATGGAGGTTTTGCTGGTCTGCTTCTTGGCCAAGACTTTAGAAGGGATCTGTTCATAACGTCGCATGCGACTTGGGGTTACTTAATTAAGTGGGGTCAATCTTAAATTAAACGGTTCAACTGGAGTTTAAATACTAAGTATTGTACTAAAAAATATATAAATCTTAAGGTAATACATACCTCTTACTTTAAATAAATTGAAATTGAAATTGATCATGACGGAATGCGCGTAACGTACCTGCTACAGAATCCCTACTTTTGTAATAAGTTTTTAAAATTGTAACACATTTGACGATTAGTAAGCAATACATATTGTAAAATGGTAAGTTTTAGGCTAAACATACATATCTAGTCTCGAATGAAGGTTTGATTTGAGTATTTGATTGAAATAGCGACATCAAATTTAGAACTAAAAAATCCTTCGCGTGGCTGCACACGGTGCGAAGGCTCAGTAATTGTCAATGACTCTTGAGAATTCACTTTCCATGTTGGGCATGAATTCTCTATGACGAGACATGAAGCAAAGCTGCAGCCATCACCTCCTCCTTCCTTCCCCGGGTATCCTCTCCATTCCCCCCTCCCGTCCCCTGGGCTGGACTAAGGTGTTAACCGTACCGTGCCGAGAGTCAGCCAGGCTGGGGGCGCAGTCTAAATAATAGCCCAGTCGCTAACGGTGTATCCAGGATACCTGGCGCCCTCCTGGATCAATTAGCCTTGGCTGTATACTGCGACGTTCTGTACAAGTCGACCACCCATTCCTGCGTAACTCGTGGGAACACACATGGAAGAAGAAAATTAAAATAAAAAAATGCATCCTCTGAAGAGGCAAATAGCGCAGGTTGCCACCGCCGAAGGCGCGATCGATACAGACAGCGTAACCGGGGCTCTCTTTCAGAGACTACAGATTGGTACCGCTACCGACGATGAATCCTTGGCTTCATCAACGGTAAGCAACACCATGCAAGTGGACTCTGAAACTGAGGCCCAGCTGCTGGAAGAAAAGGTCGCCCCCAAGGCCACAGGCCTTTCCGGTTCCCGAAAAGGACGAATCCATTTTGAAGCTAATTGACAAGCCGAATAAAGAGCTTGATACTCCCAGCTGGAGAATAATTTCTTCAGCCAAGAGTAAGAACGGAGCGGGAAAGGACCTCATGGTTACCATTGACCAAAAGTCACTCGACCACATCCGCAGCAGATCTGGCAGCATCAAGTTCGGGCTGGGAACCCTGAAGGTAAGGCTCCCCAATGAACGCGGCAAGTCAAAGGAGACTGCTAATGCAAATTAGTTTACACCACTGCGAAGCAGCCACCGACGACTTGATGATGTACATGCTGCAGGAAGATGTGGATATAGCCTTAATCCAAGAACCCTGGCTCCTTAGGAACAAAATTCAGGGATTAAGGTCTAAAGAGTATAATTTATACTATCCACATACCGAAGGTAAGCTAAGAACCTGTATAGTCGCCAAGAGATACTTAAACATGTTTCTCCTAGGTACATACAGCAACGGAGACCTCACGGTGGTAACGTACGAACAACAGGACAAATCAATTTTGCTCCTATCGTCCGCATACTTACCATACGATGAGGAGGATCCACCTTCAGACGCAGTCCGAACACACGTGCGACACGCCAAGTCACGCGGACTGTGTCTATTGATAGGCTGCGACGCCAACGGACACCACACTCAATGGGGAAGCAGCGACATCAATAAAAGGGGTGAGTCCATTTTCGATTTCATTATCTCCACCAACCTCAATATTTGCAACAAAGGTAACACACCCACGTTTCGCAATCGGGTTAGGGAAGAGGTAATTGACCTCACTTTACTAAGTGAGTCCGACTCCATCCGAGTAGAGGATTGGAGAGTGTCCACTAACTGTTCCTTTTCGGACCACAGCCGAATACTCTTCAACCTTAACGTCAATAAAGAAAAACCGAAACCTTTCAGAAACCCTCAGAGGACAGACTGGAATCTTTTCTCAAACCTAGTTGCCAACAGGTTAGAACCGCCACAAGCCACCACTAATCCTGATCCTACTTGCATTGAGAATTCAGTCGAAAATCTTGTGAGAATTCTGAAAGCGGCTTTCAACAAATCCTGTCCTTTGCAGCGTGCTCGCAGGAAGACGCGCGCAGTGGTGGACCACAGAGCTAAAGCAACTCAGGACCAGGACCCGAACTCTATTCAACAGAGCAAAGATCTCAAAACGAACCGAAGACTGGGATAATTACAAATCCAGCTTCAACGAATACAAGAGCAAAACAAGAGCAGCAAAATCTAAATCCTGGCGGGAGTTCTGCGAATCAATTGAGGATCTCAACGAAGCCGCAAGGCTCAGGAAGATCCTATCCAAGGACCCCTGCGTCCCGGGATTCATCCTTAAACCAGATGGTTCTTGGACAGAATCCAGTCGGGAATCTTTAGAACTGCTGACTGAAACCCACTTCCCAGGCTGTAAAACCCCTGAAACCACAGTCTCCTTCGAGACGACGGTTCCTACGGTTCACACAACCGAAGAAGTGATAAACAAGATTATCACAGCGGATAAAGTATCATGGGCAATAAATTCGTTCAAACCCTTTAGATCTCCGGGCCCGGACGATATCTTGTCAGCGATGCTTCAAAAAACACAGGGCCACACTGTACCCCATCTCGTAAGCATTTTTTCCAATTGCCTGCGAACGGGGTACATCCCAACACAGTGGAGAGAGATTAAGGTAATTTTCATACCTAAGGCAGGTAAACCATCCCATACTGCCGCAAAGGACTATAGGCCAATTAGTCCCTCGTCATTTCTATTAAAAACCTTGGAGAGACTCCTTGACCTATACATCAGAGGACTCTTATATTCACGCAACTTATGCAACACTCAACACGCCTATCTCAAAGGCAGATCAGTGGAGAGTGCTCTGCATAGTGTTGTCCGTGAAATTGAGGGCTCGCTATACTTAAAAGAGTTTACAATGGCAGCCTTCCTCGGCATAGAGGGGGCCTTCAACAATGTAAACACAGAGGCCATAACAACAGCTCTTGAGGACATAAAAGTAGACAAATCCATTGTAATCTCGATTGAGAATATGTTGAAGAACAGAATCATCAATGCAGACATTGGACACAGTTCTATAAGGAAGGTGACAACCAGAGGCACACCACAAGGAGGAGTTCTCTCCCCCGTACTGTGGCTTCTTACAGTCAACAAGATCCTCAAATTCTTTATGGAAAAAGACACAAAGATCATAGCGTACGCGGATGACCTGGTTATTTTGATAAAAGGTAAATTTCTACCAACTATCAGTGAACTAATGGAATCTGCGCTTAGTGAACTCTCCTCGTGGGCAAGACAGAACGGTCTGAGAATAAACCCCCAGAAAACCGAGCTGGTCTTATTCACCAGGAAAAAGAAAATTCCGATATTTGCTCCCCCAAAATTAGAGGGTACTCCACTCAAACTTAAAGCGGAAGCAAAATATCTAGGCATCATTCTTGACTCCAAACTCTCCTGGAAAAGGAACCTGGAGGAAAGGATGAAAAAAGGACTGAACGCTTTTTATGCATGCAAAAAGACTTTCGGAAAAAATGGGGCTTGCAACCGTACATCATTCATTGGATGTACACAGCAATCATCAGACCCATTTTAACTTATGGGGCCCTAGTCTGGTGGACTGCTAGCAGCACAAAAAGCTATATGAACATGCTCAACAAAGTACAAAGGTCAGCCGCTGTTTGTACAACGGGAGCCATGAGAAGCACGCCGCAAACAGGGTTGGACATGATTCTTCATCTCCTCCCCCTGGATCTATTCATAAAAGGCTACGCTGCAAAGAGCGCTCTCAGACTAAGAGAGTCCTCTCTGTGGAAGCAAGCCAACTATGGACATGCGGCCATACTAAAGATAACAGACGACCTGGGAAGGAAACATGGTTTTAGTAGCCTCGCAGCTACGACCGACTATATTCCCCCAAAATGAATTCTCTCTCAGTATACCTATCCTTTTCCCCGACAGAGAAGAGTGGCTATCAAACGCCGTAATCAACGACCATGAGATCACCCTCTTCACCGACGGATCGAAAATGGACACAGGCACTGGGGCCGGGTTCTACTCTGATACTCTCCACAAACAGGAATCATTCAGACACCCTGATCTGTGCAGCGTGTTTCAAGCAGAAATCGTGGCAATAGAGAAAACAGCCAAACACCTACATGTAGCCGATATCCCACCATCTGATATCACCATCTTCGTAGACAGCCAGGCTGCACTGAAGTCAATAGAATCCTGTATAACGAGATCAAAGGCTGTCAAGAAATGTCGCGACTCACTGAAGTCCATCAGACACCATAAAGTTAAACTCTGCTGGGTCCCGGCCCACAGCTCAATCGCAGGGAACGAAAGAGCAGACGAACTGGCCAGACAAGGTTCTGAAATGGACATCAGCGAAGCGGACACGTCATTGCAACCACCGATCAGCGCATTATACCGGATCATAAGCGACACAATCATCAAAGAGGCCAACTCGTCTTGGCTTACAAGAAACGACAGCTACACGACAAGATCATCGTGGCCAGAGCTCAATGTCGGAAAAACAAAGAAGCTCCTGGCGCTGGACCGTAACTCGATCCGTATGCTCGTCGGAGTGATTACAGGACACTGTCCCATTGGAGCAATGCTCCGGAAATGGGACTCCAGCGATCTCTGCCGGAGCTGCGGCGATGAGGAAGAAACTGAGACGATCCTACATCTTCTGCTCTGCCATTGTCCAGCTCTCCAGAATCGACGCCTAGTGTCGCTAGGCCAAAGATTCTTTTCAGAGATTGCGGACGTGGCTAATGCAGATATATCGGATCTTCTAAGATTCATCAAAAGCACGGGGTGGTTTCAGCCACCACGTGATAGGACAGGTTCATTTTATGTGTACCCACACAAACGAAGGGAATCACAATGGGCCTCTTGGCCTCCGAGTGGAAGTGATGTCCAACCATCACACTCCCCTTCTCTAACCTAACCTAACCTAAGGAAAGGATGAAGTTTAGTGGGGTGTAGATCGCGCTTTCTTGAAGGTTCGTTCGATGGGAATTTTTATGGAAAATTATGTGGTATGAAACTGTGTGGAGCTGTAAAGATGAAAAGTATGTCTGCAGCCTCGCGACGTTCATTTTTAGATTTTAGGTTGATTCGTTTTAAATGATCCTTTTAAGGAGGTATTAATACTCGTATTAGCCTAGGGAATACCACAAATGGTATAAGGAATAAACTTACATTAAGTGGCCTCAACATGCACAGTGTGGATCTAGTAACAGGGGAACCAAACTTGGCTAGAATATTTCAGACTTTCCAAAAGTCAGGATTCGAGAACACTTTGAATCAACATTTCACACAACCAGTGGCAGAATTGGCACGTTTGATAATATTGTGGTTGTGATGACGAAAGTTTAATATTTAGGTCGGATAGGAGAGACCAAGAATCGGCAGGTGGAAGTTCATCATAAAACCGTTGACATCATAAATTGTTAGAATAAATATCAATGAGCCGAGATGGCTACCTTGAGGGACTCCACAGGTGGCATTAACGATTTTCTAGATAGGATTTGATGAACAAGATAAAACCGAGGAGGAAACCAAAAGCAGTAAACTTGAGACGTACAAGTTCTTCCTCCCTTTTTGGAGGATAGGGATAATGTAAGCATATTTCAAATGGAACTTCGTAATGAGACCGTAAGGAGTAGGCTCAGATGGTTCGCGCATTTTTTTTTTTTTAACTATGTATGTTTAAGTTGCGTATTTTCTCGATGACCAAGGCGGGCGTTATTAGGGCTAGAGACATAATTAAAATGGCTTTAATTTTGTGGTCGCACAGTTCGAGGCCTACAAATTCAAGTCACAGACTTATCTGACAATATCTGCTGTAAGGCCGGCTCGACTTCTTAAGTGTGTTATGCACCGGCACGAGAGCCAGCATATATCATGTGTGAAACCATTGATATAGATTTTCTGTGGTAGCCTTATTCGCAGGACTCTGTTGTACATACGATTCAATAGCAGGGGACCCAATACGGACACTTGAGGTACGCCCACAGAACCATAGAACCATTTAGCTCTTTATTCGGCGTCGTATGTCTCACAGTATTCGTTCAATCAGTTTCGCAGATGTGAAATAGCCTCTTGTATGGGCTAGTGAAACCCGCGCGATCTTTTCAGGTATATACATAGGTGGCTCGGTTAGTTCATTATAGCGAAAATTCACCAATTTACATCCTCTATCGTCTGACGAACTTAACAAGTTCCATATAGTACGCCTTTATATGTTAGACAGTGCCTCAGGCGGCTTTAAAGTCGACAAAAAGCTGGTCTGTGTCGACCTAGAATTCATGAAGACTAGGCGATCGATTGAATTTCCAGTGCAGATTGAACATGATCGCAACCAATTCGTCTCGAGATGCCTTAAATGATTCAGCAGCTAGTACTTTTGTTCAATTTCAATACAAAAATCTCGTCTAAGTCGGGTCGATGGCACTCCCATCTTCGTCCAGGACGAATGATTTATACTCCCTCCCTAATTACTATGCAGTCAGCAGACGTAGTCCTTCCATATTCTCAGCGTCTACGACTTCACTATAAATTGCCGGTGTTTATCCATATAGGCTTCCGTTCTCGTTTCGGAGCCTTATCATATTGGGTCTACCGGTCGATGTATTCTGATCCCATAAGAGGCGAGATCCAAGATGGCAACTTCTACATTTCTGTTTCTCTATCAAGTTTTGATAGAGCTTGAGGGAGGTACGACTGGCAAAGATCCCAACGGCTTCTGGCATCCCCAGTTCCGGCGTCAAGTGTTATTAAACCTTTAGTAATCCGAATCGACATTAGCTTCTCGGGATGTTCAGATTTACCGGATATTGATATTGATGGAGTGTCTAACCACCGCATTTCGCCGTCGTTGTCCTCAAAGAGTTTCTGTAAATGACTAGATTACTCACTCGCCAAGAGTTTAAGACCAATCAGTCTAACATCCTTCTTGCTGAAAAGCATAGAGAGACTAGTAGAGTTGCACGTGTGCAAATTTGCCCTTTGAATGCATCCTCTCTCAGACATGCAACATGCTTATCAGCATATGTAATGCTGCTAGTCGGCATGGCGTCGAGGAAACACTGGTTTTGTGAATCAAAGCAATGATTGTGCACAGGACATTGATCGCTGATACATGCCTCGAACAATGTGTCAAGTCTGGAGTAAACAGGGGCTGCGCGCAAGGTGGCGTCTTGTCTCCGTTGTGCATGATGGTCGACTCTTTGCTCGATGCTCTCAATGCCTCTGGAATCTATGCCCAGGCCTATGCGGATGATGTTGCTGTTCTCTCTGTCGGCTCATGTTTAGCGAATGGCTGCCTCAAAGCGCAGGCGGCGCTAGACGTGATCGAAGACTGGTGCACGAGAAATGGGCTGTCGGTTAATCCTCTTAAGACTGATGTCGTTCTCTGGCATTACACAGCTGGTGCTAAAAGGCATTCCCATCATGTTGTCCAAGGAAGCTAAGTACCTGGGAGTCATCCTAGATAGCAAGATTCTTTGGTCAAGGCATGTTGAGTTCAAAACCACCAAAGCGCTGTCAGCTTTTTGGCAATGCAAAGGTGCCTTTGGCAAAACATGGGGCTTATCGCCGAAAAAGTTCCTTTGGATCTACACGGCAATAATAAGTCCGATAATTTGAAATGAATCCGTTGTCTGGTGGAACAGGCTAACACGCAAACACGTTGTGGCCTCTTTCACTAAACTCCAAAGAACAGTCTGTCTCAGCTGCACGGGGGCTTTCCCCAGCACACCGGGAGCTCTAGATGCTATGATGAATCTTCCACCCCTTGACATATATGTCAGAGGGTGTGAACTCAAAGCCATTTCTCGCCTAAAGAAAAATGGTGTTTGGTACAACTCGCATTGGAGTGAAAGTGTACTTGCGGGAGAAATATCCTACGACCCCTGTCTCATGGGTATGCCTTCTGACGCAATGACACTTACCATCCTACGGCGCTGTAATTTCACATTCACTTTTCCATGGCCTCAGGACTGGCTTTGGCCAGACACTGAACATTGAATGGATTGTCTTCGCATTTTCACAGATGGCTCCAGAACTGGGCGCGGGCCCGGTGCCGGAGTTTTCTTTGAGCGTGAAACCATTCAACTGCATTTCTCGTTAGGAAAATATGCGTCTGTCTTTCAATTAGAGATTGGCGTAATCCTAATGGCCTTGCACTATATTGTGAAGCACAGGTGGAAGGGAAAAAGCATGTGCGTCTGCAGTGACAGCCAAGCTGCACTCAAAGCTCCAACCCTCTATCCAACTCCAAATTAGTGCATGAACTCAAGACCTTTCTGAACAAAGTCGGAAGACTAAATTCACGTGTATGGGTCCCAGGTCACTATGGGATCCGAGATCTCCGATGCACTCGCTAGAAGGGGGTCAGAGGAGAGTTTCTCAGGACCTGAGCCTTAGGTCTACCTGCTTCCACGGTCAAATCTGACATCAACGACTGGGTCTTTAATGCACATAGTCGTGGATGGAGGGAATATCCAGGATACAGGATGACTAAGCGCCTACGCCCTGATGTCTGCAAAAAGTCCGAAACATTTTTCTTATCCTTAAGGAGAAATGATTGCAGAAGGCTTGCGGGCTTGAAAGCCTCATTTATTTTGTCTGAAAAACAGACACCAAACCGTACGCACTCAAGCAATCATGCAATACTTCCCTTTGAATCTCATTACGATATTTCTCACCTTCATGGTTTGGGGGACTTCCTTTTACACATACCCCTTTTTTTGACAACCTCCATCTACCCTTTAACATCCGTTCAAGCGTGTAGTAACCAAAAATCTTTTGGTCATTCACGGAAGACTGGATCTTGTTCTCCTCTCGTTTAACATCTGTTTCACAGCACAAGATGAATCCGACTCATCATAATTGTACCCAAACAAAGCGCCACCTATAACTCAGGCGAAGCAACACTTCCTCAGAGCCCACAGTTCTGCCCACACATAAACCATATGTTTCAAATCCACATTTCGCATCCAACCGCACTAAGAATTTTATGTAAATTCATTCACTTTGTGGATACGACACATGTACGCTATAGATATCATCCTGCATTCATCAACAACTATTTCCAGGAGAACGCCTGCATTGAATGCGCTTTAGTCGTAGTCGGGCACACATCTGTGCATGAGTATGATGTGCTTACTGGAGCACGACACGTTGCATGTACACGGATGTCATTATTTAGACAGTAGTGTCCCGGAAGAGTATAGGGGTCTCATTTCCTATCCCCTTTTCTTATCCTACCCCATCAGCTTGATTTTGAGATCTCTTCCAACCACCCTCTCCATTCCTTGTTCTTGTTTCGTTTTCTTACTCGTATCCTTGATGCGATTGTCTTGCGACGGATGCAACATTGAAAAGGCGAAGAGAGAGGACGTGAGGGATATTATTACTCGCTGGCCACTTGGTGGCGGAACTCCTTAAGAAGTTTCCATCATACATCGTTAGTGACGGTGTACACTTGAAGGAAAAGTTCCTGATTCGTTGGTCAGGTGGAAGTACACGTAAGTAATTTCCAATAGGACGAAAGGTCCTTGTCAAAACGAACACGAATGCAACTTGTATATCCTTTTTTTGCAATGTGTAGTTGTCATGCCAAGCACATCTGGGATGCTTAATGTAGAAATTCAATCGCAAAATTAGTCGGAACGATACACGTACAACAGTTGGCTTTGATGGCAATTATCATGTGAAAAGCGGGCAGTGAGGTGTGGGTTATGACATGAATTGAGTGATTCGTGGGACTTAATTATCAGTGGGGCGTAACGTGATACAAAGAGGTGGATCCTAATTACTGCTGGAATACAATGAAATTTTCAATGCATCTGATACCTGCCTATGTAGTTACAAAGCACAACTCCGACTCTGTATGGATGAGAACAAATGCCATTCAGGGCCTATAAGCTTTACAATAAATTTACGCGAGTAGTGGGGCAAGGAAGTACCATTCGTCAGTCCATAAAACTCAATACCTTCTTGATGCTCTATGGAGGTATGTAAGGGTGCGGGAGTAGTATACAAACTTTAACGACTTTGACGCCCATGGCTTGGGTGAAATTGGAGCAGCTGATACCTGATATTTATGAAGCTATTTAAATTTTATGTTCCCTGATACAGTGCTTCAGGTCAGTACGGAAGATATATGGTGGGAATCTTCAGCGACTTATCCATGGTCCGGAAAGTGTCAACAGATCTCCCACCATCAATAACCTCAATATACACTTAGAATCAAGATAAAGAAGAACTACACAGCAAGTGCAGTAGATGAGCAATACAAGGATAGACGTCGGGACCTGAAACTACTCATCCAACAAAAGCAATAATTTTAAAGAGCCCTGCGGCAAAACTCAAGGACACTAGCGAAACTCAATAGCATCAGTGCGCTTAAAAACCCTTCGGAAAGTACATGAGATCACACTACTCATTTAGATGGAACTCTTGGATGAAACATACATATGTAAATGATTCGGAAAAATAAATCCCCTTGACTGGATGGCATATCCAACAAGGCCCTTAAGCTAGCCGTTAAAATAAACACAGAGTTATTTGACAAGTGTCTGGCAGAAGGGGTTTTTCCAAACCAATGGAAAAAGCAAGGTCTGTTGTCCCTGGGTAAAAAACTGAAATGAATCATGTACGAGTACAACCGACTAGAGAAGGCACTCTTAAGTCAGCAGTATGGATTTAAAAGTCAAAGGCTTTACAAGATATCGAGGAGTCCCAAGACAAACACAAGATAAAGGCCTCTTGTTAAAAAAACCAAAAACATGGCAGCCAGAAAGGCATCCAGGCTCTTCGAAATTGCAAAGGTAACTTTGTTACTGACCCGCAGGATATATTTAAGCAACACCTCCAAGTGCTGGTAGACGGACAAGGAATGAGGAGAGTGGTAGAGAATGAAGAAATGCTCTACAAACCCGCATACTGGCAGTCTTACTCTATTGGGCCGAAAGCTGGACGATAAGCAGGACGGCAGAGTTGATTCTGGACTCCGAATGAAGGACAAGACACACGTAGTCCGGAAAGCAAAGATCCGCCAACTACATTGGCTTGGCCACATTGAGCTCCAGCTCAGAGGGTTTTCGAAGCCTCTTCATTCGAGTAGGAGAGAAAGACCAAACCTCCGATTTAACGATCAAGTAATCGCGAACGCCAGACGACAGTTTTAGCTCATTCTTAGAACCTCCATGTGTCACTGACCTGATAAGTAAGTAAGTAAGATAAAGGTTTTTCTTTCTTTCTTTCTTCTTCTTCTTCGTTTCCTTTTTCCGTCGTTGTTATGGTCAGAAGTGTAGGACCATAACCTTCCCACTTAACTGCATTCCTACTGGTCCGCTTGTGGGGTCCGCCGGTTTGACCTCAGAAAGTAGCGGCAGGTTTCCCGGTTTGGGATTACTTCATCGCGAGCCCAATCAAGTGTTGGTGTTTTTGCATTTGTTTGCACCAATTGTTTTTCGGCCTGCCTTTTTTACGTGTTGAAATTGGAATGTTGATTGATAACGCCTTTTGGACGGGGTTCAAAGGATCTCTCCTTTGAACATGGCAATACCAACTGAGTCGGTCGCGCTCTATATTTCTTGTGATGGTTTCTTTTACGTGGAGGCTTCCTCGGATCTTTGAACTTCTAATTCTGTCACGCTTTGTTACTCCCGCTGTCATGCGAAGCATCTTCATCTCAACTGCCGTTAATTTGCTCTTATACTTTTTGTGCATTGTCCAGCATTGTGAACCGTATGTGCGCGCCGGACGTACAACTGAAGTGTAGAGCCTTCCTCTCAGCTTAGGGGGCATTTTTCGATCACAGAAGATGGCGGAGTTTTCCCGCCACTTCATCCACCCTACGCTTACGTGATGGTTAATGTCGTCATCACAAGTTGCTTCTTTATTAATCATAGATCCCAGATAATTAATCTTTTCACACTTGGGAAGCACTCTTCCATTCAAATAAATGTCTGGAATAGGCTGATGAGGGTCAGAGAACGGGCAGCACAGATACTCTGTCTTCTTTGAACTAATACGATACCCGTGTCCCTAAAAAATGTCCACCCACACATCAAGTGCTCGATGTAGCGACGCCTGATCATCGCTTATAATGGCTCCATCGTCAGCAAAGAATAGCTGGTGCACATTGGGGTCCGTCACTTTTCTTTCAAGCAAGCAATCAAGGACTGCTATAAAAAACAGTGGGCTGAGGACGCTCCCTTGGTGTACACCGACTTTGATTGCGAACTCTTCGGTGACTCCTGCGGTGCATCTTACTCTTGTCGTTGCTCTCTTGTACATGTCCATGATCACTCGCACGTAGGTTTCTGGAACTTTTTTTTGTCTTAGCGCTACCCATAAAAGATCTCTTGGTTGCCGGTCAAAGGCCTTCTCGAAATCAACCAACACCATATGCAAGTCCTTTGACGAATCACGATGCTTTTCCATCATGACCCTTATACTTTGGATTGCATCTGTCGTTGATTTACCCGAGACAAACCCGCACTGGTCATCAGATAGTCGTATTATTTTCCGTAGTCGGAAAATTCTAATTCCCGTTCAACGATCTTCAAGGTATGCGACATAAGCTTGACAGAACGGTAGTTATCACAATTTCGTGTATCACCCTTTCCTTTGTGCAAAGGAAGAAGATAGCTTTCCCTCCATTGATTAGTGTAGCCTCTCATAAGTTTGGAGATAAGAACCATGAGCCATCTAGACCCGATGTCTCCCATCTTTTTCGAGAACTCAGAGGGTATCCCGTCCGGCCCAACAGCTTTTCTTTTCTTGGAGTTTTTAACCGCGTACCGATCTTCTTCGACTGTGATGTCGGATATTTCTGCATGATTCGGGGCGGCTCTTGGAAAGTACACTCGGGGACACTGTTCGTTCCTCGCAATACTGTCGCCATCTGTGGAGAATTTTTTCGTCTTCCACAAGGAGTTGGCCTTCAGCATTGTTAATAAACTTTGGGAAACGAATCTCCTGAGCATTTCTTCTTGTCTGGGCGGCTATCTTAAAGTCATTTGCTCCTTTGTTCAAATTGCTTTGTCGAAGCTCCTGGGTAGCCTGGTTCCTGTCAGACGCGGAAGACGACATTTCTTCCAACTCCTGATAGAGGCCTTCCATGCTTTTCGCTTTGAATTCGGCGCATTTTTTCTTCGCGATACCTTTGCAACATCTATATACCTTTTCACGGTGAGCTTTTTCCTCTCTATTAGTAGAAGAGCACTTTGACCAAGCTTGGAAAGCCCTTTTCTTTTCGTGTATCACTGCTTTGGCTTCGTCTGTCCACCACCAGGTTTCTTTTGCGTGTTGGCAGGGGCCTTTGGATGTTCCGAGCAGTGATTTGGCTTTCTCCAAGCCAGATTGTTGTAGGGAATCCCACATGTGGGATCTGCACTCCTCATTACCGACCCTATCGATAATGGAAGAGAGGTAGTTTATCATGTTGGTAATAAAAGCTTCGCCTTTTCCAGCTTTCACCACTTGATTGTCTCAGGTACCTTCGTTTGCAGCTTTGATTTCTTACTCGCCTCCATAAAAAAATCAGTCAGGAGGAGACGGTTTTGAGAGGCGATTGCGTCTCCCAGGATCACTTTGCAATCTTTAACTCGTGGCTTCATGAAACTGGATACCAAATGATAGTCTATTTGAGTTTCATTTCCGCCGCTGCTATAAGTGATCAGGTGCCGGCTTTGTTTGACGAACATGGTATTTAGCACTATAAGACCGTACGACTCTCACATGTTTAGGATATCTTCACCTGAAGAGTTCTTGGTAGTCTTCATAGTCTTCGCTTGTCTTCCCGACATGTCCGTTAAAATCGTCCCCAACAAACGAAAGCTCTTCCTTTGGGATGATTTTGACAAGGTTGTGGAAATCTAGCCAGAATGCATCTTTTTCATTTTGTTCGCATCCTAATTGAGGGGCATATGCGCTTACGATGTTCCACACCTCACCATGCATCACCAATTTGAGGGCCATCAAACGGTCACTGGACTTTGAAATGGATAATCCGTTGCCAAGTAGCTCTGCCGCAAGGATGATGGCGATTCCGTTTTTTCCTTGTTTCAATCCAAAGTAAAACATCTTGTAGGCTTTTGTTTTACCGTCCAAGAAACGTGCCCGATTACCGGTGTTTCGCCATTTCGTCTCTTGTACGCACAAGATGTCTACTCGCCTTCTAACCATAATTTCTTCAAGCTCATAGCTGCGACCACTCATGCTTCCAACGTTCCAACTCGCGACTATTAAGTCTGGCTTACGCCGTTGCATTACTTTGCTATCCCCCGGAAATCCGATAGCTCTGACCCGAGCATTGCTGCTCGTCCCAGGATCACGACCATTAGTAGTGCCTGGCGGGGTAGTGCTTTTCCTTTTAGCGTTCTTTTCCATAATGCTACGGTTTGACCGTTTTCTTTCTTCCCCTCCTTTTTGACACGGGCATGCTCCAGACACAACACCGGTGATCTTCAGTCGTGTCAACCCACTGATTTGCATGCACACTTGTGGGGCAGTTTAATGGTGGTATATGTGTCCCTAGGCTCACCTTGGTGTTTTCTAAATTGCCTAGATGTGATTTTTGTTTACCTTTGTTTTAGTCGCCTTTTACGACAAGCGAGAGGTATCGCTGCAGGGATATTCTTAACCCGTCCCTGCACAGGTCGGGTTTAGCCTATACTATATAGGTACTTTGATAAATGTCACCTCTAAATAAATAAATTGTTCGTATTAAGAAATATAGAACAAAAGATATAACATGTTTGGTATCGTTGGAAAGGCCTTAGAATGTAGTTTTATAATTCGGTAAAAAAGAGATACCTTCATAATACAATTTTTAAAAATAAAATTATTTTTTCTTGAAAATATGGGAACATTTTTAATTATTTTTTTGTATCTTTAATATTTGTAGATGGATTACAGTGTTTGTTGAAAATTTTGTATTTCTTATTACTACTATTGTTACTACTACTACTATTGTTACTACTACTGGCATTGTCAACACTATTGTACTTGCTTTGCATCCCACATTTTCGTTCAGTTGCCTCTAGAATCTTCACAAAGGCGAACAAATTAAAGTGTAATGAATTAAGAAGTCTCGGTCTTTAATTTTATAGTATTTGCCGGTAATTTCGAACATTTTTTTTTTATATGGTGCCGAAACCTGGAACGAAAGTCGTACAGAGACACTAAATTCTATTTCATTGTTCGCAAAATGGAATTCTCCGGTCGGTCTGCTTACAGAGGGCAAGTTACGAAAATCGTAAAGTCTGCCACTGAATATTTAAGTTCGGCTGAATCGCAGTTAAAAGATGAGGAGAAATTCGACGGTATTGAGGAAGAATTAGTTTCCTATATTCAGCGTTTGACAGCAACTCACGAAAGCCTCCTCATATCCAATCAAGAAATAAGGAATAAAGGCCTCATCAAAGTAGAAGATCTGGACAGAGAATTTGAAAAAGTTGCGGAGTACCAAGACTCTGCTGTAGGGACACTCGCTAAACTAAATACCCGCCTAACTAAACTTAAACAAAAGCAGATACCTAAAACGAATCCAAATGACTCATCTCTCAACGCATCGGGTGTGATGCACTATCCAATTAAGCTGTCGGTGTTAACATTAAGAAAATTTGATGGGAATTTCCAGGAATGGTTGCCATTTTGGGACCAGTTCCGTACCAAAGTCCACGAAAATACTGCTTTAACCTCGTCCGATAAGTTTAGTTATCTTGAAAGTGTGCTGGTGGGTAGTGCTAAAAAGGTAATTGAAGGGTTCTCTGCAACGGAAAGGTGCTATGATGCGGCTGTATCGCTTTTAAAAGAGCAGTTTGGTGATACAGAACGCCTGATCGATAAGCACATGCAGCAGTCGTACTCTCACTGCTTTACAAGTTCCGTCACACCAATACTTTGTGATGCTCAAGTCAATTTTACTCCGTTGTCTACCAGTAGATCTCCGTGTCGACTACCACCGCAATATAGAACGAGATAATTATCAAGATGAGCAAGAGCGGCCAGAACAATCAAGCAGTTCTACTCTTTCGCAAATTGGAGACAAACAGGTACAGGGCCTCATGCGGTTTTTAAAGCGGGAAGTGGAATCGCTTGAAAGAAGCCGCGTTGTCCCTGTTTCTACCACTAACGTAAAAATTCCACCTTCAACTCCCACGACCGCAACAAGCCTAGTGTCGACAAATGAAAGGGAGCAATGTTGTTTTTGCAAAAAAAAGCGCGTACATAGAAGCGGTTGTGGTACCGGAAATTTGTGTAGACGTCCTCCCAGCACCTGAAAGCTCATGTCCAGCATTTCAAGGAATTCAATTAGCAGACACACAGCATGTTTCCATCGAGTCCGAAGAAGGGCTAAGTGTTCTTATAGGCTCCGACTTTTATTGGGCCATAGTCACTGGAAGGCAAAGGCGCATCTCACCTTGCTTGTAAGGCAATAGAGACTATATTTGGGTGGACTGTCCAAGGGCCGCATACTATCTCTGGTAAGGACGTTGTTTCGAAAGTAAATTTTCTCCCCTCTTCTATCCTCAGCACGAATTTACATCTACCTGCATTGAATGACAGTGACATAACTTTCTTCTGGTCGCTTGAATCGATTGGTATCCGGAGCGAAGAGGCCGAAAATCATTGTCTAGCAGAGCATCTAATCTTCTCCTGCATACAAAGAAAAGGCTCTCGCTACGAAGCAGCATTGCCATGGAAAGACTCTAGAATGTGTATAAGGAACACCAGAAATCTAGCAGTTAAACGACTTTTTAATCTTTATATGCGTTTGTCACCTACTCCTGAACGCTTTAAGGAGTATGATACTGCTATACGACAGATGGTTTTAGATGGCATCGCTGAACCAGTTCCTGTAGACACGTGTGACAATGAAAAACGGATATTTTATTTACCGCACCATCCCGTCTATAAAGCTGAGAGCAGCACAACAAAAATGCGAATTGTGTTTGATGCTTCGGCGCGCTCCGATGACAACCCTTGTCTTAATGACATGCTGCATGTGGGGGCAAATCTATTACCAGATGTCTTGAAAATTCTACTCAACTTTCGACTGGGACGAATTGGAATAATCGCTGACGTGGAAAAGGCCTTTCTACAAATTCTGCTAAACGAAAAGGTTCGAGACAGCCATCGTTTTATTTGATTGTCTCCAAACAGTTCACCAGATGGAACACCAAACTTCGAAGAGCTGAGGATGACCAGGGTGACCTTTGGGGTAAATTGTAGCCCTTTCCTATTAACAGCGACATTGCGCCGGCACTTTACCGAAGAGAAGCATCGTTTTCGTTCAACATGTGAAATTCTTGAACGAGGATTCTACATGGACGACTTGGTGATCAGCGTCGACGAAGAGTGTGAAGGGCAACGAATTTGCAAGGAGGCTACAGAGGTGTTGAATAACGCAAGTATGAAGTTGAGGAAATGGAACTCTAACAATCCAGTAATTCGTGAACGTTTTGGTCCTCCTGATGTCCCCGCAATGCAAAAGGTTTTAGGACTCTCCTGGTTTGTCCTCACCGATGAGATAGCTGTGCCCTTTACATCTGTAGAGAGTTTTCTTTCTTGCAATTCAGCCCAAGCCACCAAACGTATCGTGCTCCAGACAATAGCTAGGATTTACGATCCTCTGGGAATGCTTTCGCCCGCTGTTATTAAGATAAAAATTTTATTTCAATCAATATGGCGACAGAAATTGTGCTGGGATGAAAGTATACCTGCGGAGCAGATGTTGGTTGAGTGGGAGGAATGCGTCAAGAGCCTGTTGCAGTTGAAGGATGTGACTATCCCGAGGTCAGTATTGGTGTTATCGCCTCCCTGTAAAATACACGTTCATATTTTTGCCGATGCGAGTATGAAAGCTTACGGTACCGTGGCCTACATAAAGAATATCAACTCCAAGGATGAGTGCTCAGTTGGGTTTTTGTGTGCGAAGAGCAGAGTGGCTCCGCTTAAAGAAGATGGATCAAAGGAGCTCACACTACCTAAACTGGAGCTTACCGCGGCTTTAATTGCATCGCGATTATGTTCCTATTTAAAGCGTTCACTAAAGATACTCGTAGAACGTTTCCATATGTGGACGGATTCCAGAATCGCCTCCATTGGATTCAAGGGGAACATGATCGATGGAAGCCCTTCGTACAAAGTCGTGTCTCAGAGATTCGGCAACACACACAATCATCTGACTGGAACCACTGTTCCGGAAAGGAAAATCCGGCTGATCTCCTGACGAGGGCTTGCGATTGTCTCAGCTGTGGGCCCAAGGGCCAATCTGGCTCAAGGATGACAGTTACCTGCCCGATGACACAAGTGTTATACCAAAGTCTGTGATTCCCTTGGTTTTGCTTGGCGAATCAGTTTCGGCAAATATTACGCTTCAACCAGTTTTGTGCTTCGAAGAATTTAGTACTTTGAATCGCTTGCTCCGGGTTACTTGCTCCATGTACCGTTTTGTACATGGTTGTAAGCGAGAGAAAAGAAACGAATCTAAATATTTATCTGCAAATGAGCTCACCGTAGCGGAATCTTATTGGATCAGGTACATACAATACAATGAATTTAGTAATGAGATTTGTTTGTTACAGAAAGCAAGGCCCATACCAAAGTCTTAAAATGTTGCGCAATTCTTCCCCTTTTTGGACGATGCACAGTGTGACAAATCGCACATTTAGCGGGATTTAATTCAAAAATCAGCATTCACCAATGTCAACAAAAACCGGTTTTTATTTTAGCTAAAACCTTCCACTCAATAACTGTGCACTTTTTATACGAGTTAGAACTAAGTACAACAACGAAAATTAACTCAAAGTTACACTTTTGTGTTATTTTTAATAGAGAAGTCTGTTTTAGGTGGAAGTGCATCATTTTTCTTTACAAATTGTTCGTGTGGCTTAAAGTAAAAGTTTTATTTTTTTTAAATAAATATAATATTAATAAATAAAAAGGTGAGTTGTTTTTGCCTATAAAGTGTTTTTATAAAAATTAGGGGTGTTGGAAATTACAAAAATAGTGATAAATTATGTGTTTTTTGCGTTCATTAGATCAAAAATATAATTGTTCAGTGTTGTTCAAGGTTAAGACCCGTTTTGTTTTAAAGCTTTGTATATGTGGAACCAAAAAGTGTTTCGTCTTTCTGCGCACAGGTGCGACACTCATACTAAATTTTTCCAGTTTTAGGATGGCAACCGAAATAACCAAAAAACAAATTTTCGATGTTTGGATTTCTAAAATCAAAATTAAGCGCTGCGATGCTGTATTTTCGTTCTTCATGGAATATTTTAATGATTTTCCATTTTCTGAAGAAGCAATTAAGTCAATTAAGGCTACCTTAAAAAAATTATGTTTAAGGTTTAACGAAAAATGGGCTAAAAGTGGTCGCCATAGAGAACGCTTTGAAAGCACTAATTGTTCTTGGTTAAATGAAACATTAATATTACCACAAACCGTTCTTGATGAAATTCCGTCTTCGTCTCGTGAATCAAAAGTATTAGGAAGACCAAGAAAAAGTTTTGATGAGTGCTGTGAGAGTACTAAGAAGAGGAAAGCACAAACCCTTTTAAATTCATTTAGCGTTGAGCAAATAAGAACTGTGAATGAAATAAATCTTAGAAAAGCTGGAAAGAGAAATACTGCTATTGCAGTTAAGCAATTAACATTATGCTCTCCAAAAAGAGGTTAGTTTTTTGCTTAAGTCAAATAATTTTTTTGTTATAGTTTTTATCAATGATAAGGTTCAATTGTGAAGAAAACATTGGAAACACACACATCTGATAGTTTTTTACCAATATCTGCAATGATAACGGACGCCCAGCTATCAACCCACCAGTACGATATTATACGTCAAAAAATTAATAAAAATGTTCCGAATCTACTACCAATCAGTTATATTTCTTAGAAGGAGAAAATAAAAAAGTGCTTTGGCAAAACCCAGCTCCTTCATCCACAAGATACTGTCGGCCTATTAAACTGAATTTTGCAAAAGAAACGACAGAGTTGATACAGTCAGAAGTAAATTTAATTCAACAACAAATTAACAATTTACAACCAGTTGAGATAAATAATGACAGGCTTATTATTCAAGTCAGGCCAATTTTCTTACTTACCATGGTCGACGGCAAAATATGTACTGCTCTATCATCTTTAACATCTTCTTCACAAACTTGTTACATTTGCAGAGCAAAACCATCAGAAATGAACAATTTAATCAAGCTGTCAGAAAAACAAGTGGATCAGAAAGCAATGTCATTTGGATTAAGCCCCCTTCACTCCTGGATCAGATTTATGGAATGTCTCCTACACATTGCTTATAGGCTGGATGTTAAAGTTTGGCAGGTTAGAGATCAAAAGGGTAAAGAAAAAGTTAAAGCAAGAAAAGGGTTAATTCAGGACAGATTTAAGGCTGAAACTGGGTTATTGATTGATATTCCAACTCAACAGTCAGGCAACTTGAATGATGGAAACACGGCAAGAAGACTTTTCAGAGATGAAGAAAAAACTGCTGACATAACAGGTATAGATAAGGAAATTATCCAAAAATTCCACATCATCTTAGAAGCGCTTGGATCTGGATTTCCAATAGACATAGATGCCTTCGAAAAGTTTGCAAGAGAAACAAGAGAACTGTACATCAGAAACTACGACTGGTTTAATATGCCAGTAAGCGTACATAAAATTTTATTTCATGGAAAACAAATAATTTCCACTTGCATTATTCCAATCGGACAACTTTCGGAGGAAGCCCAAGAAGCAAGAAATAAAGAAAATCGAAAATTTAGGGAGGTATTTACCAGAAAAACTTCGAGAGTGCACACGAACACGGATCTTCTTAACAGGTTGTTAGTGTTTTCAGATCCATTTTTGGTAAGTCTAAGAAGTATTCCAAAGAAAAATAAAAGTTTTATCGAACCCGAAGTTCTGCAGTTGTTAAATATGTAAAAATGTAAAAAAAATCGACTGTTTGATCAAATTTTCACAAGAAACTATTAAAGATATGTTCATAAAAATTGTTTTTCTTAATTCTATGAACAATTTTCATTGAAATAAGTAAAAAAAATTAACAAAAAACATGCTATTCTAAGCGTTATTAATTTAATCCCGCTAAATGTGCGTATTGTCACACTGTGCGATGAGGGTATTATGCGGTAAGGTGGTCGCTTTCAGTCTTTACCAGAGACGACAGACTTCAAGCACCCCATAATTTTACCAACGAAATCACATATCACTGACCTCATTGTAAATGACTGCCATGATATATCTCTGCATGGAGGGGTTAACACTGTCCTCTCTCAACTGCGAATTCGTTTTTGGATCCCTAAAGGAAGACAACAAGCTGATCAATAGGTGCGTCATTTGCAAACGGTTATGGGGGAAAGCAGCTTCACAACCATTTGGTCCTCTACCCATCGAAAGATTAACGTTGTCAAGGCCATTTGATGCTGTTGGGATTGACTTTGCGGGACCGCTATATACTTTAGACAGCACCGAGGCAGGTATGAACAAAATATACCTAATGGTCTTTACATGCGCTGCTGTTCGTGCGGTCCACCTGGAGATAACAACGAGCATGTCAACCGAAAGTTGCTTGATGGGACTTAGGCGCTTCATAGCTAGGAGGGGCATACCATCAGTCAGCTTTTCCGATAACGCTTCAACTTTTCGCCGTGCTGCACTGGAACTTGATGACAAAAATTTCATTTTGGACAACGTGGCAATCCGTGACTTCGCATCAAAAAGACGGATAAGCTGGAAATTTATAGTAGGAACGTGCGCCATGGTGGGGCGGGTTCTGGGAGCGTCTCATCCGCACTATAAAGAACGTTCTCAAGGTCGTTATAGGGAAAGTAAGGCTCAACTTCGAGCAACTAAGGACCATAATTGTCGAAGCGGAAGGAATGGTCAACTGTCGTCCACTCACCTATATAAGCAATAATCCATTAGACTCTACTCCATTGACGCCAGGAGATTTCTTAACGAATCGTGGGGGATTTTTCGACTCAGGTGAATCTGTTCCGGGATCAAACTCTATTCAGGTTCTGTGGAAGCAAAGAATGCGATACGTAAGCGTATTATGGACACGATGGCGTTCAGAGTACATGCAGCTTCTCCGTTCCTTTCATCATGGGAAGTATACTGATTCAAACCCACTCAAGAAAGGTGACGTCGTCCTTCCGAATCCTACGAATCCACTGGAAGTTGGCAGTCGTAGAGGATGTGTTCACTGGGCGTGATGGCAAGGTGAGAGCTTGCGAGTTAAGATTCGCAGACCGAACAAAATCTCGGAGGCCTATTCAATTGCTATATCCATTGGAGATCAGTTCGGTTCCCGCGGCCGGAGGGTGTTGAAAATTTTGTATTTCTTATTACTACTATTGTTACTACTACTACTATTGTTACTACTCCGCCGGGATAAAAAGGAAAAGAAGAAGACTACTATTGTTACTACTACTACTATTGTTACTACTACTACTATTGTTACTACTACTACTATTGTTACTACTACTACTATTGTTACTACTACTACTATTGTTACTACTACTACTATTGTTACTACTACTGGCATTGTCAACACTATTGTACTTGCTTTGCATCCCGCATTTTCGTTCAGTTGCCTCCAAAATCTTCACAAAGGCGAACAAATTAAAGTGTAATGAATTCTCGTAATGAAGTCTCGGTCTTTCATTTTATAGTATTTGCCGGCAATTTCGAACATTTTTTTTTACAGTGTTTTCATTTTTAAACAAAAGTACTCGATTGTTGCTTCAATTTGCGTCATCATTTACATATATACGTTTCGTAATTTTAAAGATATTTGAATTTATTCTCTACAGGATATTCAAATTTGGCACATCATTTTAGTCCTTTCTAGCAATTTGCGGTAAAAACCGCTTAGGATTTTCACTTCTGATTTATTAGACGATACGTATGTACAAAAAATTTGAGAAAATCGGAGGTGAGTACTTTTCGCAACTCCACTGGTTAATTTGATCAAATCTATTCTTGATAAATGTTTGGTCTTGTTTTATAATGTTGATTGTTGAGTCGATAACTGATGATTGATTTCTCAGTAAATTTAACAAGTGGTTTTCGTTTGCGTTGAGTTGATCGATTGTGTTTGTCATTTGCTCTGCATATTCTGAATCCAATACTCCAAATAGAGTATTAGCACCAGCTATATTTAACACCAAGGTGGGTCAACCAACTTTGTTTTTTTTTTTTGAGTGTGGTGTTGTTATTTTAAATTAAGGAAGTGATGTGAGTGTGGGTAGTGCAGAGTCATCAGCTCTGCGCCTACCTCTGTAATTTTTCAATGGAGCAAAAATCAAATAGGAATTAAGTAGTCTATAGAACTGGCATTCCGAGCGGCGGATATATTCCCGCTTCACCATGATAAAAACGTAAACCTTGGCTGAGGTTTTGGCGTTAACACGTCAGGATAAACATTGGAATGAATGTGGTTAAATACAAAATTGTTATGTCTTTACTTACTCTGTTTTATTACAAAACCACTACAATTAAGAGGAAATTATTTACCATAATCACGTTAAAATGCCTCGACATGAAAATATAAACTTATCATGGACATTCGTTATTGCAATTAAAATAATCATCATAGCATCCAATTTATTCGAAAAGGATATAGAAAGCATTTCATTTCTCACTTAATAAGCTCATACAGGAGAGAAGCTCTGAAAACCATTGCTAAATAGTATGCAAATAATGTTCCTGGTTACACGCGTCACCACTAAAATGTTGACTAAATGCTTATGAGCGCACTTATGTCGCTCCATTGAAATAAAGTTTGCATCGCATTATTAAAACCCAAAAGGCTTCGACTTGCCAACCGCATACCATCCCCATCAGCTCATCACTATGATCGTCACGCTCGGTGGAGGTGTTTCGCCGAAGGACAGGAATATTTTACAAAATCGTATGAAATATGTGCAAAAAAATCAGACAGGCGACATCTAAAGAGGCTATGTGAACAGCACGATGTACCTGCCATCACGCTAGATTTAATGTAACTTGATTGGAGGTCTGTTGACAATCCCCAGCACACAATTCTGTCAATAAATACTTTTATGTGACATACCCTGCCCAACATGCATCAATGGTCCTTTTCAAATATACATTGTCATAAGCTCCCATCCACGGTAATTTCGACTCTTAATTAACTCAAACCGTTCACCTTTAACAAACAAATGCCATCTACCTTCCATCAGATCGCTGTCTACGTACTCATACGTGCAACAAGTTTTTTCGACTTTTGCTCAGCATGTCTAACATCATAGCGAACATCACAATGCACTTCTCTTAATTGCTTCCCTCCATTTGCTCCAGTCAACCGTTCTACGTATTCCACGTCACTCCACACGACTGTCATTGTACTGAACATATTTTTGTTTATTATCATGATTGTGGCAACAAACAGGATGGCGGCATGAATAAAATTAAGAATTTATGGGAATAAAATGAAAGAAGACTCTTGTATGGTACAGATGTGCATTTTCATTTTTGATAGTAGAACAAGGCGCTGCTACTGTCACCCAGTTATCCAGGATGAAGTTCTAAATTAAATATTAAGCTTTTGTTCAAAGAAGCTTGCATTTGCATAGTACATATACTACTTTCGGATCAAGTGACCATCTGGAAGGGATACGAGTACGTTTGAAATACTACACAAAACCATTCAAAAAAATCAGATCATAAATTTGAATTCTGTAACGACTAATACGAAGGGAAAAATAGGCATGAGCAAAACCAACGATGCACGAAAGTCGAATTAAGTTATATTATAAAGTCAGCACGTTAATACGAAGATTCAAGAGAAGTCAAAATTG
The DNA here is from genome assembly GCA_958301585.1 of Merodon equestris. Lineage (NCBI taxonomy): Eukaryota > Metazoa > Arthropoda > Insecta > Diptera > Syrphidae > Merodon > Merodon equestris. The sequence continues at coordinate 115,642,692 of OY284416.1, forward strand.
TTCGCTTAATGTTGGGTCTGCTTCATTCCGCATAGTAAACAAGTCAGAAGGACAACTCACAAGTTCAGTGGTAGGTGGCAAGTGTTTAACAGTTGATTTAAGGTGCCACGGACCAGCTGTAATAAATGGAGATAGGTCTAGATGGAGCCTAATTACTCCAGCGTTGGTAGATCCCTCTGATGCAAATAAGAGCTTTTACCTCTCTAAGAAAAATTAAAGCGAGTCGTGGGTATGAACTATGGCAATTCATCCAAAGTGGACAAAATTTCACGATAACTCTGTTTGTTCGATGTCAACCGTTAAAACTGGGCAGCTGGATTGAAACGTGGTCGCACATCCCTCGAAGATGACTCATGTGAACACGGAAAACTGTCGAGAAAATGCATGATATCATCAGATCGTCAGAAAAGATGATTTTTCGCCCAAAATCGTGTCCAATTCAAGCTGCCTTAAGGCCCAAGCTGTGAAGAGATAAAGAAGGGGCTGGTCGCGCGCCATCAATTGCTGAGTCAATTGGACCTTGTAAGCAAATAATCCGAGATCTTTGTGCGGAATTCTCCTCAGGCTAGTGCGTGAAATGTTGAGCTGTTGAGATCGGTGGCGAGTTGATGTTCGTGAATTGAGTCTCACACTCAATTGGCCACAGCAGCCATATTTTCATCTGTGCGCACTGTACGACGACGGGGATCATGAGTGTTGTCCACTAGCACACAAGTCTCACGACCTTTTTGCACAAAATTGCGTAAAGCAGTCGCGGTGAGTGCTTCATTTCCGCCAAAACTTCTTTTTGAAAAACGCACTGTTTGGGCTACACAGCACTCACTTTGGAAATACGTTATCCCAACGTTGTTTAAGCGTAAAGCGACGCATTTCGTTCCGCGAAGATATGATACTTTTTGTCAAGGTTTCGAGCGGAAAACAGCTGTCAGTGTCAAAATAACCTTTTATTAAAAAAAAACCACTGGATGGCCCACCCTTTATATTCCAGCATGTTTGAGAGTAACTTAAACTGGAACTCTATTACTTAATCGTGTAACATCTTCATCTCCGCCATTTACGTTTCCTGGCCAACCGTCATGGGGAAATTCGACTTAATACATGATCGTTAGCAGTTTCATTTGCATTTAACTTGGCATTAAGTGGAAACTCGGCGATTGCCTCCCTCCCTACGTCGGTGGTATATTCAACGTACCTTTCTTCTTCTAGTTCAAGTTGAGAATATGGATCTATGGGTAACCGTGGTAAACCATCCACATTGCCGTGCTGTTGCACTGTTAATATTATTGCTCATCTCTGCATCTCCTTGGACAATCGTCATAGGCAGCTGGGCACTTGTGCAGAACAGAATAGTTTTATGGTCTGTCACCAGCTCGAAGCTCCGATCGAAGCTGTGTCGTGTCTCAACAACTGTCGTTTTCCAGCCAATTAAAAACCTCTTAATGCAATATTCACGCTCAAGTTATTGGTCGTTTTCGAAAAATACGAAAATAGCCTTGAAGTCCTCTATACCTTTCTTATGATTTCTTATGAGAAGTTCGCAGTGTCATCTTGCTTAAGTAGGATTTATTATAAAGGGTTTTTCAACTGCCGCGAGTAAATTTAAGTGACCTGTTGCGGACATGTTGTTTTGGTGACATCTGTCAAATCTATTGCTTATTATTTAGTTACTGAAGCCAAATCACCGTTGGAAGTTACACTATTGAATAGAACGTCCATATAATGAACGTCCAAAATGAGTGTTCGTTAGTAGAAATATTGCGCGTGTTGCACCCATTTTACGGTAGACGTGGTGGCCTTTCACAGTCGGCTCTTCAACATTTACTGGCAACATTTGAGTTATCAATCAGTCAACATTCGTATGTCAAAGGTAGGTAAGATCAATCGAGAACATCGCCGCGGTCCCTAAAGGTATACAGCAGAACCCGAGGCAGTCGATTCCTAATCGTGCAAAAGAACTCGGCTTTTCGCAGACGTTAACTTTGCGTCGGAACTTGATCCTACAAGATACAACTAACCCAGGGGGTCAAAGTTCATGAGCATAGACAACGCCGTTTGTTCGCTGAGTGGGCTTCGGAGCGTTTAGAAGAGGATTCCAATTTTGGCCAAAAAATTAAATTTAATGACGAGGTGCGTTTCTGGCTGTGTTAACAAGCAAAATTGCCATTTATTTATTTATCGTATGGATTTAACAAGTCATAAATACAATAACAAATTACATATATATAACTGCATGAGATGGCTTTAAGCCATGGATTAATGGCAGCATGAAACCATCTGAGGAAACGACTTTGGCGATCAAAAGATTTCCGACTTTGAAAAGTGTTAAGGCAGTCATGCAGTTTCTTGGATTGACGGTATATTTTCGGAAATTTATCCCAGGCTACGCCGTTAGAGCGAAACCTCTGTCCGACCTGATCAAATTAGACTCCAAATTCGTCTGTGTGCCTAACCAAGAGGAAGCTTTTATGACCCTATGTCGAGAGCCTGTGTTGAAGCTGTTCAACCCACAACTGCCGACACATTGCACACTCACGCCAGCCAGGATGGGTACCATCCCGTATTCTTCCTAAGTTATAAGACGAATGACACCGAAAGAAGGTATCCAAGCTACAACTTGGAGGTGCTCGCAATAATTAAAGCTTTAAAAAGGTTTCGTATCTATTTGTTTAGTTTGCGAAATTTTTACGGATTGTCAAACCTTTAAACTGACAATTGCTAAAAAAACACTCAATAGTCGAATCGCTTATTGGGCTTTGCAGTTGGAAGAGTTCAACTGTGAGGTCAAACACCGATCGGGCACCACCATGCGACATGTCGACGCACTCAGGCGGCATCCAGTCAATGTTTGTAGATGGATCGAAGATGGATCACTTAAAGCAATAAAACAGTCTCAATTGAAGGACGACTTCTTCAACAGCCATCCGTGGGATTCTCGCTCAGTCGGGATCATACGAAGACTACGTTATCAGGGGTTATGCGCTGTATAAGTTCGTTGATGGAGCCTATTTGTTGGTTGTTCCGAAATCCCTACAGAAGCAGCTTATACGTATGAGAGAGGACACTTTGGTTACGGTAAGCTTTCAAAATAAATTCGGGAAGATTATTATATTCCACAGTTAGACCAGAAGATTGTGAAAGTTGTGAACAACTGCATTGCATGTATCCTTGCAGCGAAAAAGACTGGTGAAAAGGAAAGCTTTCTGTATCCAATCGTCAAGCCTGACCAGCCGTTGCATACTTACCATGTGGATCACATGGGGCCACTCCAGTTTACCGCGAAGAACTATCGGTATGTTTCAGTGGTAGTGGATGCATTTTCCAAGTTCACTTGGATACATACGACCAAAACTACCAACTCTAATGAAGTCATCTATCGCCTTGATCTTCAGGCTCAAATTATCGGACACCCAGAATTCTTGATTTCGGACTGCTCAGAGAGGAACATCGCTCATCGCTTGGTGACGACTGGTGTCCAGAGAGGAAATGGACAGGTGGAAAGGGTGAACAAGAAAATTATCCAAGTTCTGACGCACCTGTCTATTGAGGATCCATTAAAATGGTACAAGTTTGTTCCGAAAGTACAAAGCGTAATCAATGCAACCGTTTCGAGAAGACATTTGAGCAAATGTTTGGTTTAAAAATGACTACAGAAAAGGGCATCCACCTGAAACAGTTACTGGAAGACGAGATAGTAGCTAGGTTTGAAGAAGACTTTTCCGAGATGAGGGAGGCAGATACAAGAGATTCAGAGAGAAAATAAAAACACTTACGACAAGCAGAGGAAGAAAGCAGCCATATACAGTCTGGGAGATCTTGTTGTTATACAGAAGACTCAGTTCACCACGGGGCAAAAGTTATACCCAAAATTTCTAGGTCCTTATGAAGTAATAAAGGTGAACCGGAATGACCGATACATGGTCAGAAAGGTAGGAAGTCACGAGGGACCTAATCAAACCTCAACGGCAGCGGATTACATGAAGCGGAGGTGTGCATTCTAGTATGACTCAGATTTCGATGATCTTGAAGATGAGAAAAGTTGTATCCAAGTTCCTTCGGTTGAGCAAGCCGAACTTCAGGATGGCCTTGTAGGTAAGGATGATGGGAACGAAGTGACGATCTGTTAGTGAGGTAAAGACAGAGAGAGTGGCCAATAAACAGTGAGTGGAACTATCAAGAGAAAATGAAAAGTTACGTAAAGCAAATGGAAAAGATAATTTAGAGAAGACAAACAAGTGAGTGGGTCATTCGAAAAGTAGCCGTGACAGGAGACAGGTCAATCTTCTTCTTCTTTTCCTTTTTTTCGGCGTCGTTATGGCCTTCCCACTTAATTGCATTTCTACTGGTCCGCTTGTGGGGTCCGCCGGTTTGACCTCAGAAAGTAGCGGCAGGCCTCCCGGTTTGGGATTACTTCATCGCTGAGGCCAATCAAATGCTGGTGTTTTTGCATTTGTTTGTACTAATTGTTTTTCGGCCTGCCTTTTTTGCGTGTTGAAATTGGAACGTTGATTAATAACGCCTTTTGGACGGGGTTCAAAGGATCTCTGCTTTGAACATGGCAATACCAACTGAGTCGGTCGCGCTCTATATTTCTTGTGATGGTTTCATTTACGTGGAGGCTTCCTCGGATCTTTGAACTTCTAATTCTGTCACACTTTGTTACTCCAGCTGTCATGCGAAGTATCTTCATCTCAGCTGCCGTTAATTTGCTCTCATACTTTTTGTGCATTGTCCAGCATTGTGCACCGTATGTGAGCGCCGGACGTACAACTGAAGTATAGAGCCTTCCTTTCAGTTTAGGGGGCATTCTTCGATCACAGAAGATGGCGGAGTTTTCCCGCCACTTCATCCACCCTACGCTTACGCGATGTTTGATGTCGTCATCACAAGTTGCTTCTTTATTAATCATGGATCCCAGATATTTAAACTTTTCACTCTTCCATTCAAGTAAATGTCTGGAATAGGCTGATGAGGGTCAGAGAACGGCCAGCACAGATACTCTGTCTTCTTTGAACTAATACGATACCCGTGTCCCTCAAAAATGTCCACCCACACATCAAGTGCTCGTTGTAGGGACGCCTGATCATCACTTATAATGGCTGTATCGTCAGCAAAGAATAGCTGGTGCACATTGGGGTCCGTCACTTTTCCTTCAAGCAAGCAATCAAGGACTGCTATAAAGAGCAGTGGGCTGAGGACGCTCCCTTGGTGTACACCGACTTTGATTGCGAACTCTTCGGTGACTTCTGCGGTGCATCTTACTCTTGTCGTTGCTCTCTCGTACATGTCCATAATCACTCGCACGTAGGTTTCTGGAACTCCTTTTTGTCTTAGCGCTACCCATAAAAGATCTCTTGGTTGCCGGTCAAAGGCCTTCTCGAAATCAACCAACACCATGTGCAAGTCCTTTGAAGAATCAAGATGCTTTTCCATCATGACCCTTATACTTTGGATTGCATCTTGATTTACCCGAGACAAACCCGCACTGCTCTTCAGATATTCGTATTATTTGCCGCAGTCGGCTATCTAATACCCGTTCAACGATCTTCATGGTGTGCGACATCAGCTTGACAGAACGGTAGTTATTACAATTTCGCGTGTCACCATGAGCCATCTAGACCCGATGTCTCCCATCTTTTTCCAGAACTCAGAGTGTATCCCGTCCGGCCCAACAGCTTTTCTTTTCTTGGAGTTTTTAACCGCGTACCGAACTTCTTCGACTGTGATGTCGGATATTTCGGCATGATTCGGGGCGGCTCTTGGCAAGTACACTCGGGGAAACTGTTCGTTCAGAAGTTCCTCGCAATACTGTCGCCATCTGTGGAGATTTTTTTCGTCTTCCACAAGGAGTTGGCCTTCAGCATTGTTAATAAACTTTGGGATACGAAAGGAGACAGGTCGATGAGATGTTAAAAAGCGAAGAAAGAAAAAGAAAAAAAATAAAGCCAAGCCGAAGAACTAATCTGAAGTCACGTTTTTTTTGTACTAAATCGAATTGAATTGTTTTTCTTAATATTGTGAATTCCCTTTTTATCGTTTTTTTTTTGTTATTTTTCTTATTAAATGAATCGTCATTTTTTTGAATCTTACTGTGTTTTTTTTTTTACTAATTCTCTGATCCCACGCAGCGATATTTATCCATATAATAAAATTCTAAAATATATAGTATATGGGCCTTTCAAATAAAAAAAAAATTGTTAATATCTCACACACAGCTTGATTTATTCTATTTCAACATCTACCCGCTCTTATTGAAAAACTCTTTAGCTTTCTGTTTTTTGTTACTGGCTAGCTCCTGACTTAACTGAATTCGATGACCGTCACGACAGGACCAACGGCGTACATTGGATCTATTTGCTTCGTTTTTCAAATACCAAATGTGCTTGAAAACCAAACGTTTTAATTTAAAAAATCTTAACAAAAACACTGCCAGGATTAATGCCATTTTACTCGTTCGTGTATGCCTGGTCGGCTTCTACCCACTCTCAACACATTACCTTCCTCTCGAAGAAAGAAAAAATCCAAAACCAAAAACCGCTTTAGAAATAATTTAGGATATATCCTATTCATTTTAAGTCCAAACCCCCAACTCTGATAAAAAAGGATTATTTATGGTACGGCTGTTGTTGCGGGTCGATAAGAAGAATTCCAGGGATTTGGGACTTTTCTGTATCAAATGGACTAAGCTTGATGAAGAACTTACGATGGAAGGCACATTGACCAAAGCAACATCCTTAATCCTTCGATGGGGTGTAGAACTATTTCGATTTAAGTTTTGACTGCAATCATCTTTTTCAAATTATCCTTAAGGGCTGTTGGGTATGAGGAGGCAGGTAAATGACTGGGTGAACTGTTCTTAGGGTGTTTTGTAGAATGTAATGATGTTGTCGGGCTAGAATTAATGGCAGATAGTTTAGATTTAAGTGAGCTTGTGGCAAATAAATAATCTGTTTCGAGGGTCGAAAGAGCAGTGGAAATCCTGTCTAACGTTAAGCTAGGTCAAAAAGTAATCTTCATTTGATGCTTTACTATGATCTCCCTCTTAATAAAACTTCTTTCAGGGGGAACCATGCAATCGATTAAGCTTTTTGCCCCGAGATTATGGCACATCAATCACGCAACACCGCTTTAACAGAGTAATAGTAGCAACAAGTCCGTCGCCCCAACAGATAAAAATTCAATTTGCTGCACATCGCTTTTAAAAGGCACCTGCTTAGCATATTATTAAAAACCGCCAAAGCTCCCCTTCACCCCTCGCGCAATTGGGGTGTCTTCTTCACCGCCTTAACGAGCGAGATATTAAAAACTTTTCCTATCATCAAAATTCTGAATAAAAATCTAATAAAGTCCATGGAAAAATGATGATGGAGTCACGAGAGTAGCAAGACCGTCAGGTAGTGCAGCATCAGGCGATATGTTAATGCCGAACGAATAAGAATTTAATTTGAGGTTATGTTCTTATCCACCTTGTCGTTGACGTCTGCTCTTTTTGCTGTCATAACTTTAAGGCGCCGGAAGTTATTATATTGGTTTACGCCTCAGGGGTCTGGTGTAGGACCAATACTATGTCCCGGTGAATTAAAAGAAGTCCAACAATGCTTAACTACTTCCGCAATAACAAGGCTGGATAGACGACATGACTTGAGGGGGTAGAAAGCAGAATAGGAGAGTCTCAAATTCATCCATTCATCAGCCCATGAATCATGGCGATTATTGTTAATAAATGACTTAATGGCCTATTAAATCAAGAATTCCAGTCGCAATTCAGATAGTTAAGGATTCATAAGTACGGAAGCTGACGCGACCTTAATTAGAGCTCAGGCTCCGTCTGGACAGGCGTGAAATTTGTGGAATCTACGTGAAATAATCCGAAATTATATTCGATATTGGAGGGAATTAAGGGGGATTACCGTCACTTACAGCTATCGCCAATTGGTTTCTGTCATTGATGAGTGGCAGACGATAACATGCTGTTCGATGGCAACTTTAAGGTGAACGTTTATAACATACATATCTACCCATTTGGGTGATGGTGCTCACCTTTTAGCTTCACTCATTTTTCATTTCAAAATCCTTCTCCTTTCAAGGATTACATCTTTTCACATTGCGAACGCAACTTCCATTTTCACGGTTTCGTGCCTCCAGTTCCTGGTATCTTAGAAAATATCTAGAGCATACCTTTCAGTATGATTTTCGAGTGCTGGAAACATATTCCCATCTACTATGACAGTGAATAGTTTAACCACATATACACGAAACCCTCATCGGTGCGTACAAATCACTTGAGCAAACAACCAGTACAGGGCAATGACTTGTGTGCATCCTTATCGGAGTTCAGGTTCCGTATAGATAACAGGGATACACCGTAAAACTGAACGTTTAGGTACATCACGTCGCGTCGTTTGCGTTCCGTATGATCGAGCATGAATTAAAAGCACCCCAAGGAACGGGATGAAATTTCGTGAGGAGCATGCGATGCATTTTGACTTTTCAAGTGGTTATCATGTCAAATGAAGAGTTAGCGATGAGATCTTGGAAACATATTTCCGGCATCCTTCCGCATTCGAGGTGAAATAGAGAATGACAGCGGAAGCATTCTCCTCTGAGGATAGGTATGGGATGGGAATTTCAATCGTTCGCACTTGGGTAGGCTTGGGGAAGCAGGATGATTAGAGGCATATGGATAAACTCCATATGTAGTTTGATGTTCATAAGTTGTGTTACCTTGCTGCTCAGAAATGAAGCTTTCCAGACTTATTGCTCTACGAATTTGAAATTTAAATTTCCTTTAGGTTTTGAAGAGTATGGTTGGAGAGATTAATAGCTAGATGAAGCCTTGGAACTTGTTGATTGTTGGGATCGATGAATGGAACTATATGATCTTTTAGTTTCTAGGATCAACAAATCATTTAGACCGACTGATCTCTTAGATCATGTCCGATGCACATCAGGTGTACACACATATGTTGTTGTGACCGATTGATCGATGGACCAATGTGTACCAATGGGTCTTCGGAGTCCATCTGTCATAGAGATCGGTGAGATCGATTTGGTATCTTTAGATTTTTGGGATTGATGGGTTGTTAGAATTCATAGATGTTTGAGATCATTAGATCTGTAGATCGATATATCATTAGAGTCAATTTGTCATCATACATCATAGAGACTCATGAATCATTGAGAAGGAACTATGTGATCGAATCATCTCTAGGATCAACCGATCGTTGGGACCGACTGATCTTTGGGATCCTTTGAGCCTTTGGGATCCGTGAATTTTTCGAATTGTTAAAATCTTTGCGTTTCTGAGATCATCAGATGTGTGGACCGATAGATCATTGGTATGAATCGGTTATTCATTGCCAGTTTTTTTTAAAACAGGTATTATTTTGTGGGTAGGGACCAATTTCTCATTGAGAGCCATTTTACGAATAGAGTGTTCTTGGAATGCTGTGAATTCTGCGATCGAGACAATGATTGCTGAATAATTGTGATAGATCCACAGATTTTTGGAATCTGCGGGTCGATTGAATTAATGGATTTTTGAGATCTCACATCTGTGGATCAGTTAATCATTGGGATGAATTTGCCATTCGAATCAGAGGTCTTTGGGACCGCCGGTTCTTATGGAATAAGGATCACTGAGGTTATTTGATTTATCTATGGAAGAAATAGGATTTGCTGATCGAGTGATCCTGGATTCGATGGAGCCATGGATCGATAAATATTGGGATCTATAGATTTATACGAAACGATAATGGGGAGCTCATATTTCATAAAATTGCTTTATGTATTGTATATGGAGAATAAATAACAATGGAAACTGTGTACCCACACAACAGGAGTTTAGCCAGAACTCCCAACCATGGAGGAAGTAAAGGATGTAGTGTATCATGCAGGTGTCCTAATAAAAGAATTAACAGAGAAGTAACATGGGCGCATCACAGCTATATGGAACAATGAAACTTATCCTGAGCAGTGGAAAATCTCTGTCATCCGAACACAATGCAATATTTACGGAGGAATATAATTGCTAGTTACAAGACTCTCATTATATGCTAATCGGAGAGCAGTGTGGCTTCGGAAGGAACTGCTCTAGGAGTGACCAGATTTTCACTATAAGACTTACTTACTTACTTAGATCGCACTACAATTCGGGGTGAACCAAGGTTTTAACCAACAAGCCTCTCCAGCCGGCACAATCTTTGGCCAGCTGCTTCCAGTGCCGTACGCCCAGTTGGTTGAGGTCCCTTTTCACCTGTGCGCGCCACCTTAGATGCATCGTCCTCTGCTGCGTCGTCCCTCGGGACTGGAGTCGAAGATTCTTCGGGCCGGAGCGGTGATGTCCATTCGCTCTACATGGCCCATGGTCTAACTAGGCCGATGTCGCTGTACAGCCCGTACAGTTCTTGGTTGAATCTTCCCCTCCACTCAACTCTCCGTTTACACAAATGCGACTAAAGATTGCACGCAGAATTTTTATCCGCTTTTGATAACGTTGAAGCCTCAGCGCCATAGAGGAGGACCGTGGTGATTAAGGTTTTGTAGAGGGACACCTTAGTTTTTCAAGAGGGGGCTCTACTACTCAATTGCCTCTTGAGCCCAAAGGTTGGCAAGAGTTATTCTGCTTTTTATCTCAGTGCTGGTGTCGTTGCTGCTTGTAACTATCGAGCCAAGATAGACGAAGTCCTTGACTACTTCAAATATAGTTGCCAAAGGTGACGTTCTGACCAAGACGTCGGTGTTGACCGTCTTTTTTTGATGACAGCATATGTATGTTTGGTCTTGTCCCCATTTACCCTTATTTACTACTTTGGCCGCTTCTGCTTCAATGCTTGCAAACGCCTCATTGACGTCTTGCTTTGTCCGTCCAATGACGTCAATGTCATATGCATAGGCAAGCAGTTGTGTAGACTTGATGTACATCGTACCAATTGTATTGGCCGCAGAGCAAAGGGACGATTTTTTGAAGTATGATGTTAAAGAAATCACATGACAATGCGTCACCCTGTCTAAATATTTTTTAACATCGAAGGTCTCGGTTTGTTCACATTCGACCTTAATGGAGCAGCGAGAATTCTCCATAGTCATCCTGCACAGTTTGACGAGTTTGACATGACATGGCTCTGTATAGCTCGTCTCTATAAACTATGTCATATGCAGCTTTAAAGTCGACAAAGTAGTGGTGCGTGTCGACCTGAAATTCATGGGTCTTCTCCAAGATCTGCCGTAGTATAAATATTTGGTCTACCGTGGATTTTCCTGGCCTGCAACCACACTGGTGGGAATCTGGTAAATCTGACGGCGATCTCCTTTATTATGGACCGGGCAAACGGTGATGAGATTTCATTCAGCGGGCATGGTTTCTTCTGACCATATCTTGCAGATGAGTTGGTGCATGTTCCTGACCAGCTCATCGCCAGCTGCTTTAAATAGTTCAGCGGGGAGTCCGTCTGCTTCAGCAGCTTTATAAGACTTAAGTTTCGATATCGCTATCTTAACATCATCTAGGTCGGGTGGACGGGATTCTCTTTCGTCTTCGTCCATTGTTAATGGTTCGCTCTGCCTGACGGCGGTATTTTGACTATCATCGCCGTTATACAGTCGGCAGAAGTAGTTTTTCCACAGTTTCAGCATCAACTGTGACTCCACTATAAGTTGTCCGTGTTCATCCCTGCAGGCTTCCGCTCTGGCCTTATAGCCTTAGCATGTTCGTTTTACTTTTCCTGATATAGCATCTCTTTCACTATAAGACAGCTTCTAGAAGAAAATGGGAATTCCATAAAACGGTCCTAATAGGAGGACCTAGGCTTAGATTTAAAAAAGGCGTTATGATTCTAAAAACCAATCATGTCCTTGTAAGGCTGGCAGTCCCGATAAAAGTGGTGAATGGATAAACTTGGTTTCAGAATAAAAAATAACAATTTGAAAATAAAATCTTATGGAGAATTTCCGGTGGAAAACAGGACGAGGAAACGGGTAAATGGAGAATACTACATAATCAAGAACTCAGGGAACGCTATTCGGCCCCAAGCATTGTTCGAGTAAAAAAATTGCGAAGACTAAGACGGCTAAGACATGTAGAAGAAATGGACAGTGGACGAACAGTCAAAAGGATAATGAGAGTAAACTTGAGGGAAAAGAACACAACTTGAGTGATAGCCCGCTCCGCAGATGAGAGGTAAATATAGGGATGGACTACGGGTATACCCATGACAGGAAGGCTTAACAAAGAGCTGTCGATGAGGCTCTGAACTTTAGAGTACTCAATGGTCTAGACAACTGATAGATTTTTGAAATCGTTGTGATCAGTAGTTCATTCAAATTTCTGGTCCTATGGGACCGGCAGTTCCTTGAAAATGTGGGTCATACAGAGTGATGAATCTTTGGGATCCATTGATTTTTGGGATTGGTGTGTTTTACGTGTCTACTGATCCTGGAATCGGCTTGAATCGACATTTGGGTCGATCACGATGAACAGACAGGTTTTTGGAATCATAGGGTTTTTATAATCAATGGATTTTGAGATCATAAGATCTGTGAGTTGATAGATCGATGAGATTAGTGGGCCATTTGTAATGCAGGTCATATGGGACCATAAGCTCTTTAAAAAGGATGATCATTAGGATCGATGGAATTTGTATTTCGATCAATGGGTGATGGGTCCATGGATCGATTGATTTTCGAATCAGTAGACCGTGGAGTCGATGAGTTGTTAGAATCTACGGATTTCCGATTTCTGAGTTCATTAGATCTACACCAGTTTTTTGAATATGGGTATTGTTGAGAGCAATGGATATTTGGAATTTATTGGTTCATGGAATGGTCAGAGATTAATTCGTCATTCGAAAAGATCATTGGGAGCTATTTTACGAATGGGATTGCCGGGTAATTAAGATCGAATCTGTCTTATGGGAATGCTAGGTTTTTGAAAATAAAGATCACTGAGAATGATAGGTCTTTAGAAGTGATTGATTCATGGCATGGATAGGTTCTGTTCTTGGAGTTTCCAGAATGGCTGCTGTATATGGATAATTGGGATTAGGTCATTCCAATCGCTGGTTTCATTAGGCTACCATTTTTGAAAAGGAGGATCATTGAGATAGATGTGTCTTTGGAATCGAGTTTTTTTTTATAATTCGTGCAGGTTCAAGAGTGTATGCTCTTTTGGTGTTTGTCACACACCCTGGACGGGGTGCAACTGGTTTGTGTCGAAGATAGTCATTCACTTCTCTCCGGGGGTGGTTGTCCTAGATATGATTTGGAGATTCGATTGAATTTGCGTTGGTTGTAGTTCAGAGTAACTCTTTTTGTTTCCATGTCATTAAGGTGTTATATTGGAAATGCACACACAGAGTATGATGGATCGATGGATTTTTCCAAACATTCCGCAATTCCGATCGAGGCTTTTATGGTATTGATGGAAAGCTCGCATCGATCGGTCGGATCGACAGATTTTGAGTTCGATAGATTAATCGGATCAATGGATCAAAAATGCGGATCGTGAGAGTGATGGATCTTGGGGATCGATTGAATTTTGGGATGTAAATGTCTTTAGAATCAATGGATTTAACACGGATTAAGTGATCTTGGAATCGGGAGGATATTGTGACTTCGCGATAATTAGGTCTGTGGGATGATATTTCAATGGCATTAATTAGCCATTCAAATCACTGGGCTTATGAAACCGCCGGTTTTAATTAATAAGGATCTTTGCACCGTGGATTTATGATATCAGGGAGACCTTGGAGTCTGTGGACTTCTGCAACTTATGGGTCGTTGGTACAGCATCGCAGACGAACACCTTTCTTTACTAACGGGAAGGGCGAATGGCGAATTTCCTGCGCCAGAAAATAGGATCAGTCGGTTGGGCTACGGCCTAGTGAGCCATACTGGTTAAAAAACCAAATCACTCCGAAACAACCACAAGCCTCGGATAAGGCTGGATACACTGTTGATGACCGCGGCAAGCGTAAAACAAAAAAGGACAATGAACTTGGGCTCTACACGTGGAATGTGAGGTCCCTTAACAGACCACGTGCAGCTGATGAACTCGCGAAGTTCAGACATTATCGCAATCCAGGAAGTGCGGTGGGATGGGCCGGGCAGAAGGAGGATGACAAACAGCGACCTCTACTACGGCGATTGCTATAGAGAGAAAAGACAGCGCTTATTTGGATGTGGATTTGTTGTTCGAGGTTGACTTAGCAAAAAGTTTGAGCTTTAAATTTATAAGCGAGCGCCTTATAACAATCTGCATCAAGGCTAAATTCGACAACCTTAGTCTGATTTGCGCCCACGCTCCGACAGAGGACAGGGATGACACCAGCAAAGATGACTTCTATGATCTCATAGAAAGAACATATGATCAATGCCCCAGCTACGACACGAAGATCGTTCTAGAAGGTTTTAATCCACAACTGGGAAAAGAAGACATTTTTGCTAGAATCCTCGAAAAACACAGCGTACGCGACAACACATCCGGGAACGGATTCAGACTCGTGGACTTTCTCAGGGCGGAACCTCTCCGTAGTACGCGGTTCCCACACCTCAACATCCATTAAGGGACCTGGCGTACCTGATAAATCAACCGTCAACCAGACTGATCACATTGCGATTGACGTCAGACACTCCTCCAGTATTTTCGATGTCCGAACCTTCCTAGGAGCCAACATCGACTCGGATCATTACCTTGTTGTAGCCTAAGATAAGATAAGATAAGCCACCAAAAACTCTCTGAAAGTTCGACACCGCCTGCACTGGCTATAGAAAAATACTGGAAAGGTTGTCAAAAAGTCATCAAAGAAGCTGCCACTGATGTGCTGGGTTTTACCACACCACCCAGGAAAAACCCGTGGTTTGACGATGAGTGTAGACAGGGCCACGCAGCCAACCAAGAAGCCTACAAAGCAATGCTACTTCGAAGAACGAGAGCTGCTTGTGAGCTCTACGTGAGAATCGGCTTCTCAGAAAGAAAAAAAAAGAGCATGAGAAGCGCGCGATCGAGGAGATGGAGAGGTGCCAGAAAGTAAAACACTTATCCAGTGGATATACATTTCGGACTGAAGCCTTATTCTTCTTCTTCTTCTTTTCCTTTTTCCGGCGTTGTTATGGTCAGAAGTGCAGGACCATAACCTTCCCACTTAACTGTATTCCTACTGGTCCGCTTGTGGGGTCCGCCGGTTTGACCTCAGAAAGTAGCGACAGGCAGGCTTCCCGGTTTGGGATTACTTCATCGCTGAGGCCAATCAAATGCTGGTGTTTTTGCATTTGTTTGCACCAATTGTTTTTCGGCCTGCCTTTTTGTTTTTTTTTGTGACACGGGCATGCTCCAGATTTTTTTGTTTGATCTTACTCTTACAACACCGGTGATCTCCAGTCGTGTCAACCCACTGATTTGCATGTACACTTGTGGGGCAGTTTAATTGTGGTATATGTGTCCCTAGGCTCACCTTGGTGTTTTCTAAATTGTCTAGATGTGATTTTTGTTTACCTTTGTTTTAGTCGCCTTTTACGACAAGCGAGAGGTATCGCTGCAGGGATATTCTTAACACGTCCCTGCACGGAACACGGAACATTTCGGACTGAAGCCTGTCGGGACGAAAATGGACAACTAGTAGTAAAATCGTAGTCGATGCTGAGAATGGAAGAATCATTTCTGCAGACTGTTAACCGGCGACGAGGACCCAAATACCGCTGTCAGGCAGAATGCTCCACTCAATCTGGACGACGATAGACAAGAATTACGTCTCTTTGACGAAGTCAAGATACCAATATCGACACTTAAATCGAACAAAGTTGTTGGAGCGTACGGACTACCCGCGGAACTGTGTAAAATATGGTCGGAGGAAAGAATGCTCGATGAGTGGAATCTCAGGGTCGCTTGCCCGATCCATAAGAAAGGAGACCCCTTTGACTGCACCCACTATAGAGAGAAAAGTCTCCTTAACATCGCCTACAAAATCTTCTCTGCCGTTTTGTGTGAACGCCTGAAACCGTTCTTCAACAACCTGATAGGTCCATATCAGTGTGGTTTTAGGCCAGGGAAGTCCTTAGTAGACCAAATCTTCACACTGCGGCAGATCCTGGAAAAGACACAAGAGATCCAGATCAACACTCACCACCTATTCGTTGACTTCAAGCTCGCATATGACAGAGACGAGCTATACAAAGCCATGTCTGGTTTGGCCATCCCTGTCAAGCTCGTTAGATTGTGTAGGATGACGATGGGGAACTCTCGCTGCTTCATCAAGGTCGGCAACGAACTTACCTTTAATGTCAGAAAAGGGTTTAGGCAAGGCCACGTGCTGCCATGTGACTTTTTTAACTTAATACTCAAGACGATCGTGCGAAACTCACAAGTCAACACCAGAGGCACGATCTTCCAAAAGTCCGTTCAACTGTTGGCTTACGGGGATGATATAGACGTAATTGGTCGAACACAGTGAGCAGCCAATAAGGCGTTTGCTGTAATTGAAGCGGAAGCGGCTAAAATTACACTGGCGGTAAATGAGGGCAAAACGAAGTAGATGTTGTCATCGAGAAAGGACGCACAACATCGACGTCTCGGACAGAGCGTCACAATGGGCAGCATGAGGTAGTCAAGGACTTCGTCTACCTCGGCTCCGCAGTAAATAGGGACAACAACATCGGTACCGAGATCAAACGCAGAACCAATTGAGTAATAGAGCCCTCTCTCGAAAGATCAATTTGGCCTTATATACTTATAATACTCATATATATCTATAATAATCATCCCAGTCCTGCTCTATGGTACAGAAGCATGGACGCTGTTAAAAGCGGATGAGGAAGCTCTTGGTCTTTTCGAGAGAAAAATTCTGTGTGCGATCTTTGGTTCTGTTTGCGTTGATGCCTATTGGAGGAGAAGATTCTATCACGAACTATATGGGCTGTACGCCGGAATGTGCCTGGTTAAGCGTTCAGACTCCGGCCCGAAGAGTTTTTGAATCCGAGCCATTGGGACCACGCAACAGATGACGCCCTCGTTTCAAATGGCGCACACAAGTGGAAAAGGACCTCAACCAACTTGGTGTGCGAAATTGGAGAAGGTTGGCAGGAGATCGCGCCGGCTGGAGACGCTTGTTGGTTGAGGCTCAAACCCACACCGGGCTGTAGCGCCACCTAAAGAAGAAGAAGAATGTGTCAATGCATGTATAAAGTTCCTAAAGACCCTCAAGATAGGGGAATGGTTATTATTTTTTTTCGTCAGTCCGAGGCCAAGAGGTCAAACACAAAGGTGCTTAGCCATTCATCTCTAAGAGACTGACTAAGTGCCTGAAAGCCTTGTTGTTCTCAATCGAATAAGAGTATCGCTGCATGACGGATGAGCCGCTAACATCGACCAGCCCATGTAATTGGTTATCACGAGTCGTGCCTCTTTATGGAAATAGGTTAATTCACTGTACTAAAAAGTTTAATTAGAATTTCGGTCCGAAGTGAATACCAACACCGCTCAATCCCAAATATAATTACATCCGAAACGCAGTTTCCCATTAATTAAATTTACAAATTCCAGTTTTCCATGGGAATCAATTCTGTTTATTCGATCGTGAAATTGATATTCAACCCACCCTCCTTGTTTCTAGCTTAATTTTATACATAATTTCAATCGACATTTGGGCGTATATCACTTTTTTAATAAAAAACTGAAATCGCGTGTCCCCTCCCTTCATCGTGTCCTGTAATCAATAATATTTAACAGAACTAATTGAGATGAATGTTTTTGTTAATCGTAAATTTACCGAAAAGAATCACATAAAATGGGGGGGAACAAACTAGGTAAGTCACCTGTGCTAAATTACGGAAAAGTGAAATTAATTAAACCCGTTTTTCCTGTCCACCAGGACCGTGCCAGTCACACCGGTCCTGTGAAATCCGATATAAAATTATTATTTATTGTTATAATACATTTTACGCAGTTGTTGTCCATCGATTTTCCTTTTGTTCATAAGGTTGAAAACAAATTTAATTAGCTTTATTCGTCAGGTGAAATATAACCATTTAATTGCAGTTCTATCAAGTGTTGAGGCGAAAGAAGCGGGTCACACTATCCCGGCCGTATCCATGGGTCCGGTATGTTTTATTTTTCATCCTTCCTCTGTTATAATTAAGCATTGCGCCTTAATTGCATATGTGTTGACCACATCATTGCTGGTGAACATACGTCATCTCCAACGGCTTAATGACTCTGTGTCCGCCTGATGGGGAATCTACCATCAATTTATATATGATCTGCAGGCATATGGGTATGCCGTGCAACCTCAGTAGGCAATTTACTTTTAATTTTTAATCGCGGTTTTGTCCAACAACCCGAAGGGCAGATTAAACAAAAAAATATCAAAATTAATTTCAGTGAAATTTCGAAAATTATGGACGAGAACTAACCGTGAACTAAACGAAATAAATTAACTCAGAGCCGGTGCGTTGCAGGATGGAAGACAAAGGATGCCCGACCCAGAAGTGGCGCTGACTAATTGATAAATAATGTTTAAATAATTTTTTCATTTGAATTTTTTTTTTCTTGTCATGTTTGTCCGTTGTTTCATTATTTTATTGCAGTTTGGCGTATCTGGCGATGCGTGGCGCTGACGCGAACATTTTTGATAGAAGATGGTAATTTAATTAGTTAATTAATTTAATGTAACGGAAAGTAGTAATTCTCCTTTGTTTTGGGCTTTTGTTTGAGAATTTATGAAGCGATAATGGCAATGATTCGGAAAGGTAGGGTAAATAAATCGTTTCGCGGTTTGACAAAAGGATGATAAAATGCGCGACAGACGCCGCAGAAACGGAAGTACATATTTGGGTTATTTTATTACTTTATTGGCTGGATTTTTATCGTTGACCTGGATTCAATTGGGCGCATATGAATTGCCTCATCACATATAAAGTAAAACTTTTTTGGTATTTTTCAGTTTTAAATTGATTTTTATTATATAATTTTCTGGATCTACCTTACCCTAACTAAAAATGCTTAAAACTAGCTGAACCAGCCTAGCTAATTGTTGTAACTATATCAACACCAAAATCGCTGTGTCTATGGAAACACTTTTCATTCAACTGACAATTCGCAATTGGCATAAATACTCACTTCTTCTCTGACCACGCGGTTGAGCCTAACCTAAATGTCCAAGTCTGGCAATCATCTTTTGTATTTTTTTTTGTATTAAATGAATCAACAATATAATTTAATTATTTGAAATTGGAATTTGTTTTTTGAAATGATTCACTACAACTGGCGACGAGGAAGTTGGAAACATGGACGCAGCATTGCAGGAACTTCTGGTCAATCAACAGTCTTGGATGAAGAAAATGTTTAAATCAAATGCGGAGCTGATGGAGCCGCTGTTGGAAGCTACCAGAGATACTGCAAAACCAGCGACAGCACCACCTTTTCGCGTTTTTGATGCTGAAAAAGAAAACTGGAAGAGTTATTTTTTTTAACATTTGCTATTTTGAGGCAAACGCTATTATTGAGGACACTTCGCGAAAAGCGCATTTTCTTTCGACTTGCGACAGTCCGCCTTTTCCAAGTGGAAGACCTGAGTACGAGGGTGGTCCGATAAGTTAGCCTACAAAAGAAAAACAAAAATTTTGGAGAAATGGTGATTTATTTTTCAATATAGTCTCTTTTTAGCTCGATACACTTGACCCAGCGAAGCTCCAACTTCTTTAACCCGTCTGAAAAATACGTCTTCTCGAGGTATGCAAAGTAGGCCTCTGTGGTGGCGATGACCTCCTCATTCGACTGAACTTTCTGCCCGGTGAGTGACTTTTTCAAGTTTGGAAACAAAAATAAGTCACACGGGGCCAAATCTGGCGAATAGGGTGGATGGGGCAACAGTTCGTAGCCCAATTCGACCAATTTGGCCGTGGCGAGGGCGGAAGTTTGAGCCGGTGCGTTATCATGGTGGAAGAGCACTTTTTTCTTCGCCAAGTGGGGCCGTTTTTTCTTCAATTCGGCGTCGATGTGGATCACACCTTGTGAAAACGTTGGCCATCACCTTTCCGGCCGATGGGACAGTCTTCGCCTTCTTCGGAGCACGTTCGCCGGTTGAAGTCCACTGTTTCGACTGTTCCTTGGTCTCTGGTGTGTACCAGTGGATCCATGTTTCGTCGACTGTCACGAAACGACGCAGAAACTCCTTCGGATTGCGCTTAAAAAGCGTCAAACACTGCTCTGAAGTGGTCTCGCGGCCTCATGCCCAAAATTTCATGCCGGATATGACCCACGCGATCCTTTGAAATGCCTACTGTCTCAGCTATCTCGCGCACCTTCAATCGGCGGTCTGCCAATACGAGATCGTGGATTTTTGTCACGTTATCCTCCGTGGTAGCCGTTTTCGTGGCACCTGGACGTGGCTCATCAAAAACCGACGTGCGACCACGTTGAAACTTGTTAAACCAATTTTTGATGGTCGGCATCGAAGGAGAAGAGTCACCGTACACAGCATCCAAACGATCTTTGATTTCGCTGCGCGATTTCCCTTCCAAAAACAAGAATCGAATCACCGACCGATATTGCTCTTTTTCCATTTTTCTAAAATCCGCGGACACTCCCGCTTCCACACGCGATCGAAACAAAACTACGAGTCCGATCCGGCTGAAATTTCGACAGTAGCCGTCTACTAGAATGTACTACACGATAGTAAGTTGCTCTTGCGATACTGGCGCCATCTGGCGGTGAGGCTAAGTACTTATTGGACCACCCTCGTAGTTTCTCCTATAAAGACTTAACTTTCGAGCAAAATTACATATATTGGCGTCGAGGTGCAAATTTCTACAACAAGAATGACACCGGGACAGAAGTATGCGAACTGGATAGCTGAGCTGCGAGGGCTGGCAAAAGATTGCGTATTTGTATGTGCCAAGGAAGAACGCAACAAATCTTACCCTGATTTCATGATTCGCGACATGGTGACTTTCTACACTCCACACGATTCGGGAGAATCGCGGCGACCCAGAAGAAAAATCCTACATTGGAGGAGTTAGAAGAGATCGTGACAGCTTTCGAGTCCACTCGTATGGCGTTGGAAATCATGAAAGGAGGCAGCACCACCACCACTTCACCAGTCGCCCTTGATGTGCACCAGTTAAGAAGCCAACCAAGTAAGTCCAACTATTTTCCGGCTAGAAAATCATGTCCGGCTGTTTGGTACACCACCAGCACAATGGCAGGCCACCTGTAGAAGAAGTGTCAACTATCGAAGTGGCACCTGAAAGTCAACATCAAACAATTTTTATCCAACTTCAAATAAACAATCGCCCGTTATTGTTCCAGTTGGATACAGGAGCTTCTTGTTCTATTGTAGGTCTGCCGGGGTATGAAAGTCTCGGAAAGCCCCCATGTTCGTTAACGAAACGAAGTTTAAAAGCTTATGGTGGCGTCGAAGTGCCTGTGAAAGGTGTGAGCTACGTTGATGTATGCCGGAACAATCAATCCTATTAATTACCGCTATTAGTTGAAAACTGCGCTCGAGGAGCGAATATCATGGGACTGGATTGGTTTGACGTTTTCCTGCTTAAAATCGATTGTGCGGCCAATGATAATGCATTGCAAGTATTCGAAGGTGAGTCCAGAGAAGCTTTGGTGTCCCAAGCAAAAGTTTGTGCGAAAGGATATAAAACAATTTTTAATCCCGAACTTGGTCGCAGTACATTGTTTGTAGCACATCTCACTCGTAAACCAAATAGTGTACCACGTTATCACAAATATTGACCATTACCTTTCACTCAGAAAGAAGGGGTCAAAAAAGAAATAGAGCGCCTAAAGGGCTTGGGAATCTTACGTCCTGTAGAGACGAGCGAGCGGGCAGCACCCATTATATGTAGTAGTCAGAAAGCCAAACGGAAACTGTGGCGATTTTAAGTTAACAATAAATCCTCAACTTGAAATCGACAGATATACTGTGCCATACATTCAGGAGCTATTTTACAAATTACAAGGTAGACGTTTTTTCACAAAGATAGATTTATCCGACGCGTACCTGCAAATCCCCCTTGACGATCAATCAAAAAAAATGTGCGTTGTGAACACAGAATTTGGACTTTTGGAATATCAGCGTCTTCCTTTTGGCACATCAAGATCAACAGGAATTTTTCAACGGTATATGGAGCAGCTCACGTCGTCGGATTTGAACTTCTGTGTGTCATATTTCGATGATGTTATCGTATCAGGCAAATCCAATCAGGAACATTTGTAGAATCTGAATACTTTTCTTGGTCGCTTGGAGCGTCACGGTTTGCGGTGCCGAATCGACAAATGTCGATTTGCGGAAGCTGAGATCGAGTACCTAGGCCATATTATCGATGAAAACGGCATTCGGCCATCTGGAATAAAGGTCTTTAAGGAATTGCCGCAACCCAAAAATTTAAAAGAATTGGAAGCTTTCATCGGTAAGATTAATAGAAAATTTCTCTAAATTGGCAGCGTCACTAAACAAATTACGAGCGACAAACGAGCCTTTCATTTGGGGTGAGGAGCAGCGGACATAATTTTAACAACTTAAAGCTCGTATTGCCGTGTTGCTAAATTAGTTCATTTTCGAGACGATTTGCCTATCACCTTGGCAACTGATGATTCGAGTCACGGCATTGCATTCGCCTCTAAATCGTTAAACGAAAGTCAGAAAAAGTACAGCCAGATTGCACTATCAATTGTATATGGTGTGAAGAAATTCCATCAGTGTCTCTTTGGGCGGAGTTTTGAGCTCATAACTGACCATCAACCACTGAGGTCAATTTTTCATCCGAATAAAAAGTTGCCACAGATGACAACCCAGCGTTTGCAACGCTGTCATATTGATGAGATACTATTACAGAACTCGTTATCACTCAACAAAACAACACGGAAATGCTGATTGCCTATCCCGCTTTCCCGTAGGACCGGACGTCGAATTTGATGAATCCGAGGTCAAAAACCAGGCACCTTGAAACCCCCACCGTTTGTAAACCCAACAAGTTGTGATTTTAATGAGTTTTTCAATAGCTATCGCGACTTCAACTCCATATTAAAACCAATTGACACAAGATCTTTGGCCCCAATAAGAAAAAGATGATCATCTTATTCGTACGCTTGTTGGGTTGGATCTGGAACAGTTGACAACAGATCCGAATTTGGCAAAAAAAATCATCTTAAGGGATGAAGCACATTTTTGGTTAAACGCCATCGTAAATCGCCGTATTTGGAAAGAGAGTAATCGACAATAATATCAAGAGTCTCCATGGCATCCGGAGAAACTTGTCGTTCGGTGTACGTTTTAAGCGTAATTGGGCCATACATCTCCCGAAATGAGAATGGCCAGGCGGCGACTGTGAATGGCGTAGAGAATCTGGTCATGATAATTGGCGTTTTATGGTCTCAGTTGCTTGACATGGACCCGGACGAAATGTGGTTCAAATAAGACGACGAAATGCGCCATGAATCGGACGTTGCATTGGAGTTGCTTCTGAAAAGTTTGCATTATTTTCAGAATAGGTGATGTGAAATGGCGGCCAGGATCATGCCATTTAACGCCCTTAGACTTTTTCTTTGGGTTATGTTTAGTGAATGGCTTATGGCAACAAACCGGCCCGACTTGTACTACATAGTCATACAAAATTGGGATTCTCAGGTCGAGTCTTGTAAAGGAAGCCGTGGATGCCATTTGAATATCATTTTTGATGCAATAATAAAAGTTGGGACACTTTTAATTAAAAAATCCTTTGACCATTTTATACAAGTCCTGGGACGCGGGTAACGAACTCCAATTCAGCTATGATCCGTCAAACGCTGTTGGTCGTTGTTTTCCCTCGCCGATTGCATATACGGCTAACAGGTTAATACCTGTAACCTAATTTGTAATATTGCAAAGAGCAATAAGCCAGGCAGTCTAACATCCTTCTTGCTGAAAAGAACGGAGAGACTAGTAGAGTTGCACGTGCGCAAAGTTGCCCCTCGAATGCATCCTCTCTAGAAGATGTAACAGCGAGGAAAATAGTTAAGAAAACTCAAAGTTTCTTTTTTTTAGCAATATGCCTTTATTGAATCTCTCTTAAGACTAAGTTACATTATTTAGTTTCCTACTATATATACCCTGATCGAAGTGATCGATCGTATTGGAAAAGAACTCGGAAAATGCTTAGTAGGCGGCTTTCAACGAATGTTGAAACTGCCCTCGTTTGTTTAATAAAAGAAGTGGGTCGTTTTGACTTTACGTTTTTATTCGTTTTTAATGTTTATGTTGTTTGAAGTGACTTGGGGTGAATGGCAAAGTATGCGGAAAGCGTAATGTGGGTTATTTGTGGTTATTGACCACGGATCGTTTTCGTTTATGTGGATTATTGGGATCTTATGCTTACACAGCATAATTATATTATAGGGTGCTTGTTCTTGATCGTAGCAGAAAATCCCGCGAGATTGCACTGGAAAGGACAGAGTAGGTGCTGGGCATTTTCGTTGACATTTAGGAGGCTTTGATAACGTAACTCTCGATAGTAGGTGTAATGCTGCTAGACGGCATGGCGTAGATGAAGCAGTGATTTGGTACATCAAAGCAATGCTGGCACAGGACGATGGTCGCTGATGCATGCTTCGAAACAATGTGTCAAATCTGGCGTAAACACAGGCTGCCCGCAAGGTGGCGTCCTGTCTCCGCTACTATGGTAGTCGACTCTCTGCTCGATGCTCTCAATGCCTCAGGAATCTATGCACAGGCCTATGCGGTTGATGTCACCGTTCTCTCTGATGGCTAATGTTTAGATTCTGTCTATTACAAAGCATCAGTGATCGATTACTAGTACAAGAGTAATGGGCTTACGGTTAATCCTCTTAAGATTGATGTCGTTCTCTTGACTCAGCTGGTGCTAAAAGGCATTCCCATTGCGATATCCAAAGAAGCTAAGTACCTAGGGCTTTAGTCAAAGCATGTTGAGTCAAAAACCACCAAGCGCTCTGACAATGCAAAGGTGCTTTTGGCAAAAAATGGGGCATATCGCCGAAAAAAGTCCTCTGGATCTAGACGGCAATGATAAGACCGATAATCTCATATGCATCGATTGTCTGGTAGAACAGGCTAAAATGCAAACACGTCGTGGCCTCTTTCAGCAAATTCCAATGAGCGGCTTATATCAGCGGTACAGGGGTTTTTTTCCCAGTACTCTCGGCGCTGCTTTAGATGCTATGATGAAGCTTCCTCCTCTTGACATATTTGTCAGAGGGTGCGCACTTAAAGCCTTGTCTTGACTCAAGAGTAATGGTTTCTGGTACAACTCACACTGGAATGACAGTGTACTTGCGCGAGTAATATCCTATGACCCCTGCCCATGTATATGCCCTCCGACGCGCTAACACCTGCCATCCTCCATGTGCTATAATTGTCTGCAAGAAATCCGCAACATTCTTCTTATCCTTAAGGAGAATTGATTGCAAAAGACTTGCGGCGTCATTACGGGCCATTTTTGCTAAGCAACTTTGGGTGCTTGGAAAACGACCTAGATAGAGGAATGCTTCTGGCAGAACAAACCTGCTAAGGCGCACCCTTTAGTGATAGATCAGAGTAGATAGAGTAGAAATCATGTTATTGACCGAATCATTGGTTTTGCATCGTGACTTCAAATCAGCTTAATCAGAAAATGATCCACACAATCGTCGAACTCAAAATCTGTCGATCGGGTAAAATTTCGTGTACTCAGATTTGGGTGTTCTACATAAGCATCCGAATCATTTCTATTAAGCTGGCTTTCAAATTGAACTAGATGAGACGTATGCAATCATGGGCCTGATCAAAGTCGTTTATCAGATTACCTTCATCCTCGAGTCAAGTTGGCTGATATGAAAGAGCCATCTTGTCAGAGCGAAAGCCCCCGGGCGCTTGCCAGACCACCATTTACTTGTATATGTTTGTCAAAATATAGATACTGGTCTAGCCAGATCACAAAATATATGGCCCCACTATGTTTCGCCAGTGGATGCCATTTCGCTTTAAAATAGAAACTATTACTTCTCAGGCCAGTGACCGACTGACGGTCTGAGCTTGAGCTACAACAGCCTTCCATCCTCGACGGTCCCGGACATGCTGCTTCCAGTTATCAAGACCAAGTAGTCTTCTACCTGTGATTACTTGGTCTTTCTACCGGAGGTTCAGATTCTAAGACCCTCTTAGCTTTAGCGTTGGTGCTCATGTGTTCAATGTAGCCGAGCCAGTGTCGAGCAACACTGGCAGGATGAGGGTTCAGGTAGAGCAACGTTTGTCCCGAGATAACAAACTCCTTAACTACCTCGAAATTGAAGGCTTCTACAACAGCACGTTGGGAACATGCGATAATGTTGCCTGCGTATCCTAACAATTAGACCGACTTGTAGAAGATAGTGCGTTCTGTGTTAACACCTGCCCTCCGCCCTATCTGTTCGAAAATTAAATTGAAGAAGTCACACGACAACGCAACGCCTTGGCGAAATCAAGTGCAGATATCGGCGGTACTTAGGTTCTTGAACCAAACTGCACGGTGAATCGCGTTTATTCAAGCGTGATGCGACACAACCGGATTAGTTTTCATGGGATCCCGCATTTGGCCATCGCATTAAAGCGTTCTGTGCGATGAATGCTATCGTATTCAGCTTTGAAACCGATAAAAAGATGGTGCGTATCGATTTGAAATTTGTCTTTTCAAGGATTAGCGTTAGTGAGAAAATTGGGTCTATAGTCGATTTGCGAGGCCGGAAGCCGTACTGGCATGTACAGATTTGTGCGGTGCAAAAAGGCTTTAGACACAGTAGGCTGGATAGAATTTTGTAGGCAATATTTGGCAGGAATATACCTCGGTAGTTGGCGCACGAGGTAGAATCGCTTTTCTTGTGGGGGCAACTAGAGTTGATTTTCCAATCGTCGGGCATGCTTTCATCTTAGCAAATTCTGCGGATGATCAAGTGCATGCTCCCTACCAAAATATCACCGTCAGCCTTGAAATCCTCTGATGGAAGTCCGTCCGAGCCTGCGGCTTAGTTGTTCTTCAGCTTTTTTATAGCTGTGCCGACTTCTTTAATGCTGGGTGGGAAGACTCCTTCATCGCATGAAGTTGGGATTTCTTCGTTCCCTACCACTCTCTCTATTCCTTGGTCATTAAGCAGTATTGGGAAGGCGGTCCAGAATGGAAAACCTGCGCCAATTTTTTCTAGTGTTCCGGGAGGCCCTAGACAGAGGCGTTCTGAAATAGATAATAGATTCTGATTTCTGGAGGTTTATGTTCGACTTCCAGTCACCGCCATACTGCTGAAGACACAATATTTCTCAAAGACTTTACTGATATTCGGAATGAGATTTATCGACCGGAGGTTTGCCGGGTTAGTGGTGTCTTTGCCCTTCCTGGGAATTAGCTGTCTTTTCAATTGAAAGACAGCTGTCTTTCAATGTACCTTAAATACGCGGGTGGTCCGCGAATAAGTTCTTAGCCTCACCGCCAGGTGGCACCAGTACATTCTAGTAGACGGCTACTGTCGAAATTTCAGCCGGATCGGACTGGTAGTTTTGTTTTGATCGCGTGTGGAAGCGGGAGTGTCCGCGGATTTTAGAAAAATGGAAAAAGAGCAATATCGGTCGGTGATTCGATTCTTGTTTTTGGAAGGGAAATCGCGCAGCGAAATCAAAGAGCGTTTGGATGCTGTGTACGGTGACTCGTCTTCTTCGATGGCGACCATCAAAAATTGGTTCAACGAGTTTCAAAGTGGTCGCACGTCGGTTTTTGATGAGCCACGTCCAGGTGCCCCGAAAACGGCTACCATGGAGGATAAAGTGACAAAAATCCACGATCTCGTATTGGCAGACAGCCGATTGAAGGTGCGCGAGATAGCTGAGACAGTAGGTATTTCAAAAGATCGCGTGGGTCATATCCTTCATGAAATTTTGGGCATGAGAAAGCTGTCGGCGCGATGGGTGCCGCCAATGATCGACATCATTACTAAGGTAGAAATGATGAAGTTGGACTCTATCCAACTGTGGTTTGGGCGAATGTTATTACTTACCTTATACCCTTGTTGAAAAACAGCTCCCACTATCGCCACCATCTCCTGGGGATCCGCGATCACGAAGAAACAAGATGGGGCTCTCAGTATGAATCCGTAAAATGCGTTCATTGTCTGACGTTATCGATCCTAAATGTCTTTTTAATTATTTCTCCGGAAGATTTTATTTACTTGCGGGATGCAAAGTTACAGATATTCTGAAATTTTCTTTGTTCAGCTGTTGAAGATTTTTAATCAGTGATTTCATAGTCCTGACCTCCGAATTTCGTCTGTCAGTAAACCGCCGGTACAAGAGTTTGAGCTTTGACAGGAGTCCTCTTTTCTGTTGGTATTTGCGTCTTTCTTAATATATCAGGAGGAATTCGATAATATGAGCTACGACTCGATCACGGGGGTCCTACCTGCTTTGTGCGTAAACAGGGTGGAGTCTTCCAACATTTTTGTGATCAGTTGTCTTCGAGCACCTACTCTATAGGACTTAATCGGAGCTCCAACATAAATAACAAACGAACAAAAACGACGAAGCACAATGGTCCTGTCATCCAGTTTCGGTAAAGTCTGGGGACCGAAATCTCAAGTTATCTTCTGTTTGTATTTAGCAGTAGTAAAAGTTATCATCATCTAAGCTTCTGAAGTTTGGCAGTAAAAGATGGAGCAGGAAACTAGAATTATCGAACTATAAAGTCTGCAAAGGCTTTGCATAACAGGCGCCATGAAATCCTGCTTACAGGTTCGGATTGGACGCACTTTAATTCACATACACCCCGGAAAGGGCAACTATAGGCGGTGCATTAAGACTTCACTCGGAAAGCACTTCGACATGTAGACTGTCACGTATCAAGTCCAATTTTCCCATTTTTTATTTAACATCTCTGACTCATCCGATTACATCCTACTGCATCCGACTCTGGGATAAAATAAATGAAAACTTGAGTATACCTCAAATCCGTTGCATAAATAACATTCCAATTATTATTTATTTCCCAACACGAGAGAGAACACACCGCATAGGAAAAGGACATTCCTAGACAATGGACTACCATTTCAACCGATCACAGAGCACAAGCAATACATCACCATTCCAGGCTCCATAGCAGCCATCTCTCTCCGACACCGTCGCCGCTTGAGTATAATGAACAACGAGTGTTATGAAAATATAACTATGCACATCCTGTCACATCCTGAATGTTACCTTTTGACCTCACCATCTCATCATCTTCAAGTGGCCGGCAATAAGCCCCGAGAAACTCTGTGTCACTTTTCATATTAACACTCCTGCATAGTGCGCATCCACACACTGATGTCCTTTACAGCATGTTCAACAGCTACTGCCATTGCGACCGACACGCCAAGTGACAAAAGGAATTTAAAACGGATGAATACAATTCATACTGCTAGACTGCTCGTTTCTGTCGCTTCTCTTCCGCGGGAGCATCCTGTCTCGTCCGTCGACGTTGTTTCGCGGTTAGCTTCAAGCTGAAAGGAAACGGCACAACTGAAAAACGAGAAATGAATAAATGGAAAATTGTTTTCCTTCATTCTCCATGGTTCCACTGCAGATAAAATTCGCAAAGAATACTCGACGACATGCCCGTGAGTCTGGGTGTTTGTCACCCATCTGCCCACAAAACTTTTCACCTCATTTGCACTTCCTTCCCACTCGCGGGAAACGTCGCGCGGCGATGATTGAGGATGAGTGAATGCCAAAGAAAACAGGTGCTTGTCGGATCTGAGACTGTAAAGAATCCTTTTTGCCCCTTTGGTCTTGAGTTGTCGCCAGTTAGTGTTATTGGCTTTGTGACGAATTTATATTATAAAATGAATAAACAGGGAATGAGAGGAAGACACGGGGTAAAGGATTAATATTATCTTGCGGAGTAACTATGCTTTGCTAATTAGTTGGAGGGTGAAGCTCGGTGATTTACTCTTAATTCAATTATCATTTTAGGAGGGAGTGCTAAGTCGGATTTTGTAGGTGTGCATATCCACGGGACGAGTATAGTGATTAAAAGTGATGATATGCGGACTGGAAGGAGAAATTTCGAAAGTGATCTGAGCATGGCAGCATACCCTGAGGACGGTTCAATTTCCAACTACAACTAACCTAGCTTTATAAACTGAAAAATTATTATTGATTAGAAGCCTGATCTATTGAGAACACCTACAGCAGATCGAATACAGTCCAAGGCAAAAGATTTCGATTCCTTTCCGATTTTCAATCAATTGCCATCCGACCTACCAAACAAATGGTACATACGAGTATTTGCAATGGAATACCGTCCTCTGCCCTATTAGATAAGCAACTCCTTCCACATATATATATATCGGTGGAGTGACAGTAGTTCTTTGCCAACAAATGCATGTTGTTGAAAGTTTCAACGTTTTTATCTGTTCTCCTTTGGTCTGTCTCCTTGTACAAACAGGACGAAAACGTGTCTTCCTCATTGGAACATTTATTCAACCGGGCATGATCAAAGCTACCGATTTGTCAAACGATTGCCAAAAGCCCGAAAGTATTTTAAATTTCTTTTAAGTTGTTCAGTTATCTTCCTGAGTGGCTTCCTTTGAAGAAAAATTCGAACTTAACAGGCGTAAAATAACATGAAGGTAAAGGATAATAAAGAGAAATCAAACTCATGTCAACTTTCCATCTGATGACTTTTTTTAAAAGACTGCTGCCGATTCGTCCTGATTTCGTTATGTCCATTTCATGATAAATATTATTAGCCTAAGTTCCCTTGCATCAGCCAAGGAGTAAGTACTTTTAACTGTGCCGAAATCGCCCAAGAACTGTACTCGCAAAGGACGAAGAGGCAAAATAAACCAGTCTACGATATATCTATGGTTTATTTGCCTATAATTTCCTGGTTTTTTATATAATTCCATTGAGACTCAGCTAAAACCTTTATCAAATTTGGTATGGCTTGAAAATCAGTTTTCATAAAAATCCGTCTTATAGGTCACGAGTTATGAGCAAGCAAAAAAGACTAAGCCAGACTCAATCGATCTTACATTTTTGTTTTTTTTTTTTTTGATTTTTAGTTTTTGAGTTATGTGACTTATCTTGGAAGGAATTGTGACCAGAAAAACCTGTTATGCCACATAAGCCAATTTATAATTATCTTACGCTAGATAAAAATGCTTAAAACCAGCTTAACTATCCTTACAAATCTAAATATCTTACTGACCCTAGGCGGATACTAAAAAACAAATAGTACAACTTAAACCTATGTCTTTCGACAACTTTTTTTTTTTTTTTTTTTTTGGAGGCTTCTACTATCTGTTGGAGCACTCAGACACAAATACTGGTCCATTGTACTACCAGACAGACACCTTTCTTTATTGTATTTTTCCCGTTGTCCGGAGAAAAGTGAGGACGGGCTTCAGTGAAGTAGAGCTAGGAGATTCGGCACACACCCCGTCGCGTTGGTCCCAAGGGTGCACTACCGTGCGCGAGTGAAGGCGGGACAGTCGCAGAGAAAGTGTTCTGCTGTGTCATCCTTCTCGCAACATGCAGCACAGGTAGGTGTCTCACTGACGCCAAGTATTTGGACATACTTGGCAAAAGTGTAATGGCCCGTAATGACGCCCGCAAGCCTTCTGCAATCATATCTCCTTATGCATGAGACGAATTTTGCGGACTTCTTGCAGACATCAGGGCGCGCTTAGTCATACTGCATCCTGGATATTCTCTCCATATACGACTGTGTGCATTAAAGGCCCAGTCGTTAATGTCAGATTTGACCGTGGAAGCAGGTAGACCTAAGGCGGGTTCAGGTCCTGAGAAACTCTCCTCTGAGTCGCTCTAGCAAGTTTATCATTTCCTGGGATCCCAGTGTGACCTGGGACCCATAGAAGCCTTAGTGAATTTAATCTTCTGACTTTGTTCAAAAAGGTCTTGAGTTCATGCTCTAATTTGGAGCTGGATAGAGGGTTGGACACCGCTTGCAGACGCATACGCTTTTTCCCAACATAGTGCATGCGGATTAGGATTGCGCAAGTCTCTGTCTTTCAAACGGACGTATATTTTCCTAACGAGAAGTGAGTCGAATGTTTTCGCGCTTAAAGAAAACTACAGCGCCGGACCCCTGCCCAGTCTTAGAGCCATCTGTCAAACTGCGAAGACAGTCCAGTCCAGGTTCAGTGTCTGGTCAAAGCCAGTCCTGACGCCATGGAAATGTGGAATTACAGCGCAGTAGAATAGCAGATGTCATTGCGCCAAAAGGATAGCCATGAGGCAGGGATCGAAGGATATTTCTCGCGCAAGTACACTGTCACTCCAATGCGAGTTGTACCAAAAACCATTTCTTTTGGGGCGAGTCATGGCTTTTAGAGGACAGACCGCTCTTTGGAGTTTGGTGAGTGAAGCCACAGCGTGTTTGCGTGTGAGCCTGTTCCACCAGACAACCGATGCATATGAGATTATCGGTCTTGTCATTGCCATGTAGATCCAGAGGACCTTTTCCGGCGATAAGCCCCATGTTTTGCCAAAGGCACCTTTGCATTGCCAAAAAGCTGACAGCGCTTTGGTGGTTTTGAACTCAACATGCGTTAACCAAAGAATCTTGCTATCTAGGATGACTCCCAGGTACTTAGCTTCCTTGGACAACTTGATGGGAAAGCCTTTTAGCATCAGCTGAGTAAAGCCAGTATTTTTCCTCCTTCGCGTGAAGAGAACGACATCAGTCTTAAGAGGATTAACAGACAGCCCGTTACTTGTCCTCGATCATATCTAGCGCCGCCTGCGCTTTGAGATAGACAATCGCTAAACATGAGCCGACAGAGAGAACAGCAACAGCATTGACAGCATCGAGCAGAGAGTCGACTACCATGCACCATAATAGCGAAGGCAAGATGCCACCTTGCGGGTAGCCCTGTTCGTGTCCGCCTGCATTAGCGATCATTGCCCTGTGCACAAGCATTGCTTTGATCCACAAAACCAGTGTTTCATCTACGCCATGCCGACTAGCAGCGTTACATGCTGATGGAAGTAACGTTATCAAAAGCTACCTCAATGTCGATAAAAATGCTTAGCACGTACTGTTTCCTTTCGAGTGCGCATTCAATCCACTCATTTGGGTTCGAAGCAGAGTCTCGCAGGATTTTCCGCGCTGATAAGCATGTTGCATGTCCGAGAGAGGATGCATTCGAAGGGCAACTTTGCGCACGTGCAACTCTACTAGTCTCTCCATGCTTTCCAGCAAGACGGATGTTAGATTGATTGGTCTAAAACTCTTGGCGAGTGAGTAATCTTCTGGCAAATGCCAGGCTAGCAGTGAAAATTCTTTTCAGAGTAGGAAGCAGCTATCTTATACCTTTTTGCAGCATAATAGGCCTTTCGGATCGCTCATCATAAAGAATCGTAGCATGACGTATACCAGGCGTTTTTCCATACTCATGGTTCGACAACCACCACACAAGCCAATTAGCCAATGATGTTTTTAATCTTCGTTACAAAGCTGAGGTACGTTTTTCAATGTGGTAGAGGGCAATGCACTCATATGGTACAATAAGTGTTCTGCAGTCTAATCTTCTCAGGACAAGCCTGCACTCTGTCTCGAGGGAGAAGTTCATCTTATTAAGTTGATACATATCTCAGACCGCAGTGTCCCAGAAGGTAGCTAACGAGTCTTTTGATATCGTCGCTGTTGAGATTAAAGACATTTTTGGAGGGTTTGTTCAAGTGTTGAATTGTTTTCTTCGATTGATGGCGTCCTTAATATCTGCGGCAGCGAGATCCATGATGATTGTCTAAGATTAAGGTTGAATTTAGGTTTCGGAACAGCACACGAGGCTTCAGACCCTATGTTTTACACTTATCGGAGAAGCCCTTTGTTGCCAAAAGATGAGAAATGTCGTTGCCTTTGTGATCAGATAACTACCAAAGCTTGACTTTGTTTTTATTTGCTAGGTCTAGCAGAGCATCATTGTAGTCCTTAACGAATTTTTAGTTCATGCTATATAAGGTCTGCGCCTTGAGTGCTACTAGGCTGAGGGATGTTGGGTTAATGAATAACCCCTGTGTGATCAGTCAGAGGTGTTGGAGCACAGCTAGCATGCCTTCACTTTTTTTTACTTCACACATACCTGTGACTAGATCTTCGACATAAATGATGACTCGACTAAGTAGATTAATTGACATGTGCTGGACTCTCCCGCAGCCTTATGCTGTAGGTATTGATATTGTCATTCACACTTCTCCAGATATTGCTGCGAACTGCTTTCGAGCATTGCCCTATGAGGCATTGCGGATTATCGACGCTTCTATGAAAATAGGCCCTAGTGATCAGCATTATCGATTGCCCTTTGAGATACATAAAAGCGCTAATCCTGATCACTTAAATTCTAAGTAGGCCTAGGGGTAGAGAGGTCTCGAAAGTTCATCCTTCATGGTAAAGATATTGATCGGGCTGCCTTCTTTACAGTACCTCTGACATGAACTTAAATGACTTCAGTAGGAACGACATTAGATTAGGATTTAGGCAGTTCACTGGGTCTTCCAGTTTTTGGCAAGGCAAATCATATGTATCAGTGAGGATCAGTCAATATTATCAGTAACCTGGTCTTGGATAAAAATTAAAGCTACCACCCGAATATCGTTCTTTTAGTAGTTTTAGGTTTATTAGTTTAACACAATCCTTATACAGTTTAGGTATCAGCTCAGAGAAGAATAAGAAGGGCAAAACGAATAAGCTTGTGTGGAACAGCCTCAATACGCACAATGAGGATTCCATACGAGGGGGATCATATTTGATAAACTTGAGGATAGTGAATAAGGATTTCATAATGTAGGATTTCAAAGCCGAGGGCGAAGTTGGCTTGTTTGGTAATCGATATGAAGACAAAAATTAGGTTCCCGGTCACAGATAATATCTAAAGAGAGGGGAAACAACTTCATCATAGCTAACGTACGTTCTGTGGAGGGTACGAGATGTTGTTTTTTTTTTGACACCAAATAGAAGTCGAATTTGAGAGAGTAGGAACCATCAACGGAAGATGCGTGCTTGAAGATTTTCATATCATTAGGGAATACGGTAATTAATTATTATTAATTGTAAGAATAAATACCAATGGCCCGAAATGCATACTCTGAGGCACTTCAGAGTAGGGATAGAGGTCTAAGGATAATATTATACTGCCGATATTCTGGATAGGAATTGATCCATAGACCAAAATCGGATGAGACATCAATAACAATTAATTCGATAATTCGAGATTGACACCTTGAGATGAGGAGTGGATCCAGGTCTCTTCCATGGTCACGAAGCGTAACAAAAACTTCTCGAGATTCACCCCCGAAATTTTGACTCGTTTTTTCTTTTGCTCCTCGGCTTACATTTCAACTCCCACAGACCCTTTTCATTGCATTTCGTTCACAAGTTTTCTTTGAACGCTGCCATATGAGATCCCTGTGATCTCAGCTCAGGCATATAGCTGGTCACTCTTCGATTTGCCAACACAACATTTATGACCCTTTGGATGGGCATCCTTCGCGATGTTCATTTTTAGTGGGTGTTCTGCCCAGTTTAAACACTTTGGCTCAGCGTGCTACTGTGGAACACTGGGGTTACACCAAGTCGCTGTGTATGACTTTGGTAGATAGTTTCTCCATGCAGAGATACTTGATGACGGCTCTGATTTCGTTTTTCTCCATTTTGATGGTATCCCTTCAATACCATCGAAGTCGAATGAATGTACCTCCTGGGGATCGTGGTCTACATCGTTAATGGGACCACGACAGCTTCTGTTGACTTTGATATTGATCATCAAAGAGGGAGACTTGCGAGATTCCTAACGTTCCGAACGACTATGTAAAGCTGAAGATACATTTTCTCTAATAGCCAAAATTACTAGCCACAAAGCTGACGCAAATCAGAACTAGTGTTGTTAGGAAGCTTTCGGTACAGCTCCAATGTCGCTTAAGTCTTTAAAAAAATATCTTTCTATCCATTCTTCATGGCTTAGAATGACTTCCATAAACCATCTGCTCAGGACGGGAAAAGACGAAAGGAAGCAAAAGAAAGGAGAGAAGAAATCCTCTGGTAAGTGGGGGCTTTTTCATTTTCGTATTTGCGAAAAGACGCGCTACGACAAAGTTTTACGAAGCTCATAATTTAACGGCATCGCGATTAATTTTATGGCCAAAAGTTTCAGTGCATGTCGCCGTCATTTAGTTTACCAAAAGCACAGAAATACGACGACACGAACGTAAGCACATACGACTACAACGACGTATAGCGAATCAAAGCAGAAAAGCCAGGACGGCTTGGGAAACACATGGAACGTGTACTTCTAGCGGAAATAATAGAGAAAATGTGAAGAAAATCGAGAAAAAAAGAACTGCCCTTATCTACAGCTAGGGAGACAAATTTTCCGCTTCAAAGTCTAAGGTGGGTCTTTACTACGACCATATATGTATGTATGTACATACTTTGTTTTGCTTTCCATCCGCCTGGCATTTATGGCATAGATGATTACTCGAGTCATATACAGTGTGGATGGGGCCATAAGCGGTTGGGGACGTTAACGATGATGGACCGAACAAAATAACTTCCTCAAACTATAAGCGCGTGGGAGAAGTAAAGTTTTCCCTCGTCCTTCTCGCTTACATCTTCTAGTCCTTGACGCTTCGGTTTGGTGTCGTAAGTCTTTAGGTTTTTGTTTTTTTGCTTATTTTTTTCTTTTGTCCTTTGTCGGCCGTTTTTAGGCTCGTGTAGACGATTTGAATACAAAACAGGTCTAGAGTGGCCCATTGTTGACAAACACACCGACTAGAGTATGAGCAACGACAAATTATATACAACTTTCCAGACTCTGCCTCGCCGCTCCCTCGGCTGCGTCGAGTCGAAACCAATCCGGTAAACATTTGTCGATTCATTGTTGTCGTGTGTTGGACGATGATTCTTATTCATTTCAGGTCGGAAGTTTTGTATAAATAAAGATTTCGGAGATTTTGTAGATTTTCGATATTTTAGCGACTAGTGGGGAATTAATGAGTGGGCTTGGAGGAGGCTGACGTGAAGGTTTTTTGGCAAATTGATGACAAGGACGTTTATGGGATGAGATGATGGTGTTACTGCTGATGCTGTTGTTAATTCTTTTGAGGGGGAAGACAAATAGGAGCTCGTATTTCAGAGGACATTTTATTGGTATGCTCGGACGTGTTTGTTGAAGCTTCGATTCAAATATGGGCGATTTGACCTGATTTAGTAATGTTCTGATATCTTCAGCAAACTTTAAGCTGAAGAGAAATAGGCCTTGATTGGGATGGGACGTTTCATTTATGAAAATGTTATTTTGAGGTCAGAATTCAAACGCTGTTCGATAGGACCCTTGGCTTGTATATGTACCACAGGGGTACTTTATTAGCTTAATGCAAGCCTTAACTAAAAAAAAAAACAAAAAACTTAATTAACTTATTAACTAGGTGACAGAAACGATTAAGGAGGGGGTGAAGGGTTGTGGTATAGGACAATTCTAAGGTTTTCTTGAGATGAAGGTCGAGAAGAATGGTGTTAGCTTTGCGCAGCATTCTGGACATTGGTTCGTGGTAGCCATAATTTGTGCGGTGAGTGTTTCTACGGAAAACGTACCATTCTGCGTTGGTAATTGTTGTTAAGATTCTGTTTTGTGTAGGTACGTTGGATTATTTGGATGTTTGAGGTTTTGGAAGTGCCCCATAGTTGTAGCCCATAGGTCCAGATAGGTTTAATCATAGTTTTGTATATCAGAAGTTTATTGCCTATTGACAGTCTAGAATTTTTACCAAGCGTCCAGTAGCTTTTTCGGAGTTTGTCTTTTATTTGTTTATTCTTTTCTACAATGTGTTGTTTCCATGTAAGTTGACTGTCAATAACCTAGATATTTGGCGTGATCGCTGGTTTTTATGTTCTAATTGTTAATTATTTTAGGAGGTGAATTGCCAATTTTTCTAGTGGTGGAAATAACCTGGATAGTCTTATCTTCACTTATTTGTGTACCCCATTTTGGAACCACTGCATTGTATTGTTTAAATGGTGTTGTAGATTGAAATTTGCGTCATTTACGTCTTTGTCAAATTGCAGTATGATAGTGTCGACTGCAAATGTTGCTAGCATGGAGTGTTGCGATGTCGGGGTCGATATGTCTGGAGTGTATATTAAAGTAGAGCAGTGGCCCCAAAACGCTACCCTGGGGAACGCCAGCTTGAACTACGAGGGTGGTCCGATAAGTACTTAGCCTACCAAAGAAAAACAAAAATTTTGGAGAAATGCCGATTTATTTTTCAATATAGTCTCCTTTTAGCTCGATA
This sequence comes from Merodon equestris, assembly GCA_958301585.1. Lineage (NCBI taxonomy): Eukaryota > Metazoa > Arthropoda > Insecta > Diptera > Syrphidae > Merodon > Merodon equestris. The sequence goes on from OY284416.1 coordinate 115,680,995, forward strand.
CACTTGAGCCAGCGATGCTCCAACTTCTTTAACCCGTCTGAAAAATACGTTTTCTCGAGGTCTGCAAAGTAGGCCTCCGTGGCGGCGATGAACTCCTCATTCGATTAAAATTTCTGCCCGGCGAGTGACTTTTTCAAGTTTGGAAACAAAAAGAAGTGGCACGGGGCCAAATTTGGAGAATACGGTGGATTGGGCAGCAGTTCGTAGCCCAATTCGACCAATTTGGCCGGGCGAGGGCGGGGGTGTGAGCCGGTGCATTATCATGGTGGAGGAGCACATTTTTCTTCACCAAGTGGGGCCGTTTTTTCTTCAATTCGGCGTCGAATCGGCCCAATAATTTGGCATAGTACAGCCCTGTAACCGTTTTCCCCTTCTCCAGGTAGTCGATGTGGATCACACTTTGTGAATCCAAGAAAACGGTGGCCACCACCTTTCCGGCCGATGGGATAGTCTTCGCCTTCTTCGGAGCACGTTCGCCGGGTGAAGTCCACTGTTTCGACTATTCCTTGGTCTTTGGTGTGTACCAGTGGATCCATGTTTCATCAACTGTCACGAAACGACGCAGAAACTCCTTCGGATTGCGCTTAAAGAGCGTCAAACACTGCTCTGAAGTGGTCTCACTGTTGCGCTTGTTGTCCGGAGTGAGCAAACGCGGCACTCATCGCGCGACAGCTTTCTCATGCCCAAAATTTCATGCAGGATCTTTTGAAACGACTACTGTCTTAGCTATCTCGCGCACCTTCAATCGGCGGTCTGCCAATACGAGATCGTGGAGTTTTGTCACGTTATCCTCCGTGGTAGCCGTTTTCGGGGCACCTGGACGTGGCTCATCAAAAAACCGACGTGCGACCACGTTGGAACTCGTTAAACCAATTTTTGATGGTCGCCATCGAAGGAGAAGAGTCACCGTACACAGCATCCAAACGGTCTTTGATTTCGCTGAGCGATTTTCCTTCCAAAAATATTGCTCTTTTTCCATTTTTCTAAAATCCGCGGACACTCCCGCTTCCACACGCGGTCAAAACAAAACTACAAATCAAAATTTCGACAGTAGCCGTCTACTAGAATGTACTACACGATAGTAAGTTGCTCTTGTGATACTGGCGTCATCTGGCGGTGTGGCTAAGTACTTATCGGACCACCCCCGTAGTGTCGTTAAGGTAAATTAATGCACTATCTATGTTGTCAGGGTATTTTAAGGAGGTTCTGTGTGGCAGGTCTCTTGTTAGGATGTCCTTAAATGTTTGCCAGTTAGTTCTTTTGTTGTGAATCCTTGCATTGTGGAATAGCGCGGTAGCTTTAGTCTCGTAGGTGATTATGACTGGTGAGTGGTCAGAAGAGAGGTCAAGGAAGTTTTTGCGGTTAATCTTGTCCTGGGTATACTTTTTGTATACAGAAATCTATGAGATCAGGTTTCTTGTTCATATCTGTGGGCCAGTATGTTGGTTCTCCTGTGCTGAGAAAATGCACGTTAAGTGATTTTAGGACATTTAGAAGGATGCTTCCCTTTTTGTTTCTTAAACTGGAGCCCCAGTCTGTCGTTTTTGCATTAAAGTCGTCTCCTGCAATGAATCTTATACCTAGCGTGTTAATATAATTTTTGTATAGGTCTGTCGATATATAAAAAAATTGGCTGGACAATAAAGTGCCGAGATCGTGAGTGGTCCGTATGCGTCTTCAATTTGTATGGTCGTTGCTTAGATATGCTCAGCTTTGTAGCCTGCAAGATCTATTGATTTGATTTTCTGTCTTATTATGATTACTGTGCCACCATGAACTTTGTTGTCAGGGTGATTTGTTTGATACACATTGCATTCGGGTATTTTGAAAAAGTTTTTGTCTGTGAAATGTGTTTCTGAAATCAGTAAGATGTCCATGGAGTTGGTTCTGATAAATTGTTTCAGTTCGCTGACGTGCTGCTGCAGTCCGTTAGCATTCCAAATAACGATCTTTAGTCGGTCTAACTTCATATTTAGTTACTCGGTTTGGTTATTAGTACTGTTAGTGCATTCATCATGTCAGCGATTTGTGTCACTAGTTGTTGTATCATTGATTTTAATTCAGTAAGGTCATTTGAAGATTGTGCTTGTTGAAGTGTTGTTAATATTATGGGAGTAAGTTGGTTAATTGGGGGAGGTTCAGTAGGTTGATTTTGTTTTGTCTGTATTAGTGTTTTTGAAGTTTTTCGTTCAGACTTTGCAGCTTCTGCATAAGTGACAGTTGTCTTGACGGCAGTAGTATTGTTTGTGGTAGTAGGTGATGTAGGGGCTGTAGGGGTTGGTTTGGTTATTGGGATCTCTTTGCTTCTCAGAGGTGGAAACCTTTGTAGCTTCAAAGTCTTATATGTATATACCACAGCCTTTGTAGTTTGCTGTGTGGTTGTTTCCATAAAGAGCACAACGTACATATGTCGTTGGTTTTTTCTTTTATTGGACAGTCAATAGTTTTGTGATTTTTTGCGCATTGGCCGCAAACTGGGGGGGATGTAAAATCACTTCGCGTATGGCCGTATTTTCGGTAGTATGTCTCTCCTTATATGAGGTGGTTCAAAGATTATTTTGCAGTGTAGAAGTGTATTTATGTTATGACTACCTTGTTGGACACCAGAGGCAACATTAATTGGATCAGAGATAGAAGATCTGAAATTCTGAAGATGACGTTATATTGAAGATCTTCTAGATAAGACTTGATCCATGAGATAAAACCGGGAGAGAAACCGAGGGCAGTGAGCTTGAGGAAAATAATTTGGTGAGACATTTTGTCAAAGGCTTTGCTGAAGTCAGTGGCGACGACGTCTAATTCTTTGCCAGCTTCGAGTGCACACAAACATTGTGAAACAAACTCGACTAGATTAGTGGTTGTCGATCGACCTTTTAGGTACCCATGTTGGTTAGGAGAAAATATGAGTTTGCAGTGAAAGAATAGTGCATCAAAAACGATGCTCTCGAAAGGTTTGGGTATGCATGAGAGTTTGGCACTGGGACGATAATTGGACACATTAGTTTCAGTCCTTTTTTGTGGACTGGAATGATATAAGCATATCTCGAGTAAGGGGTAAAATAAAATGATTCGCGCACTTTTTTAAAACTATGGGAGCGTCCTTTAGGTTACGTATTTTTTCGGCGATTAGGTCGGGAGTTATGTTCGGTGAGACAAGAGAGACGTCTGGGGGTAGTCGTGATCGGTTTGAAGATTCTGGTCGGTGAATGATTGGCTGAAGAAATGAGCAAAAAAGTTGGCGATTATTTCGGGGTCGTTGGAAGAGTTATTAAGAAAATAATGAAATGGAAGAAACACTTGGGTTCAGAGATAAGGCAGGACTGCATTCGGTTCAGGTATCGGAGGTAGAGTGATTCACATTGCTGTACAAATTTAGTGTAAGACAGCATACAATTAGAGAGGTCAGATGCAGAGGAGGATCTAAGATAGGCGTTCCAATTTTTGTTGGTCGTTCCTTGGTATACGAGGGCGGAGATGAAGTGTAATTCTTTTTTGGTGCATATGGGAAATAATAAAGCAGCTGAGGATTTTGGGGTACAAGTTTACTGAAAGGCCCACAACTCTTGATTTTCTTGCCAAAGACTTCCTATAGCAAAGCGAGGGATACTTCGGTGCTCACTAGAGGGTTTTTTTTCAATGCTCACTAGAGTGACCGCTCATCTCATTTGCGAAGGAAATACAAACAGCATAACACCCTTCGGAAATGGCATTTCGGAATTCAGAAAGTCGGATCTAATACAACAACACGATCGCGAAGTCATTCATCCCGACTGCAAACATCAGCCAATGGATATTCGACCGCGGTGTAATTCATGAGGACTTTATTCACCCGAGGTTTGTTGACATCCCTAAGATAAATTTCCACGACTACCACCACTACCTTCTGTTGGCTGGCATGATTAGGATCATCGTCTTATACTCCTGGCATCGGCGATACCAGTGAAGCCAGTGCTGAGACCACGCAAATCTCGACTCGAGATTGAAGCCTAGGATTTCAATATTATCTTACTCCTTTTTGCTTGATTTGTAGACTTTAAGAATTTTTTAGAGAGTTAAGAACCCTCAAAAGGGGGAGTATGTTGGGCTTACTTTCTTAGGTTTCAATTATTTTGACACATATTGCCTAGTGACGTGAGAATTTAAAACGAGCGAATTAGATAAAACCAAAATGTATTGTGCGTTTTGCACAAGTAGTCAATTTTTTGTACTCAAGTTGCCTCTAGTATGGGAATCAAAACTATCTTATAAGGCCAACTCAATTGTCAAGCTCGAATGTGGCATAGAAATTTTCTGATTCCCACACACAGGAACTGCAGGCCGATGTCTGGCCGGATCATTGTGATGGGTGAACTCGTAATGATAAGTTGTAATTTTTAAATTCGTTTTAAAGACGTTTCGTTTGTAAAATAAAGTTAAATTAAATATTTAATATTTCTTTCTGTAAATAAAGGGTGCGCCATCTCACATGGGTCGATGTAAATTTCGAATAACTTCAACAATTCTTAACTGATTTTGGAAATTCAAAATCTTTTATTCAACTTAGACCCTTACAGTTTAGCTTGATTTTGAAAATAATATTAATTAAATGATCGCCTTTATTGCCGATGCAAAAATGGGCTCATTTTCGCGCATTCTCCATGACATTTTCGAGCATTTCGGTCGAAATTTCTGCGATTTCCGCACGAATGTTTCTGTTTAGCTATTCTATTGTCTTCAGGCCGTTAGCATACACCTTGCTTTTCAAGTATCCCCAAAGAACCCAAAGGTCTGGAGGAGTCAAATCCGGCGATCTCGGAGGCCAGTCAATAACGCCCTATGCAGTATGGCATGTCGGGCCATCTTGTTGAATCCAAAAGTGAAATAAGCCTTTTTTACCCATTTCTGGGATCACATAATGGGCCAACATCCACCGATATCGATCGCCATCCTCTGTATCGCCAACTTTGAAGAAATACCGTCCAATGATTGTTTTAGCGCATACACCGACATAAACAGTAACTGATCATATAGCGGCTCTTCGTGAATAATGTGATGATTTTCGGTGCCCCAGAAGCGACAGTTTTGTTTATTAACAGAACTCCGGCTCAGCATTAATCATTGCAACGACATTTTGTGCGTATGTCAAGTGCCTTGGCTAATCTTATGGCAAAATTATTTGAGTTATCTACTTATGGTAATAAGTAAAGATCATCCTTAAAAATTCTCTGCAAAGTGGTCCCACTGATGCCTAACTGCTGCGAACGGCGCCGATATGGCAAACTTGGGTCTTCTTGAACACTGGCCTTCACAGACTGAATAAATGAGTTTTAACGCCGCGGACGTGGCCTAAGTTGCTCTCGAGGGCTTGCCACAGAACCAAATTGAAAAAAATTCGAGGCTCAACGACGAATTGTATCTTTTTTGGGCCCAACACGATCACGATACGCAAGTTGAATTAGCACAATCGAGCGTTCATTTTTAATGAACATTGAAACTATTTCCGCGTGTTCTTTTGGTGTAAAGCGAATCAATGTTAAAATTGTACTGAAGTGGCGTTTCCAAAATGCTATGACATATGAAAATCGGTTGACAATTCTTGAAGTTATTCGAAGTTTACATCGACCCATATGAGACGGCGCACCCTCTAGTATTCATCACCGACTGTTGATCGGAAGTTCTGTAGTTCAAGTCTGTCCATAGCCAAGAATAATTCCTATACGGAAAAACTATGCAAAAAGATCAGTTGTGAATGAGAGATGATTAAAAATGCTGACGAAGATGATTAAAAATGCACTCGCAGTATATATCGCTTCAAAATTAATACTCTGTGTGTGCATTTCTAATATAACACCTTAATGGCATGGAAACAAAAAGTTACTGTGAACTACAACCAATGCGACAAATTCAGTCGAATCTCTCGGAAGCCGAGGCGCGAGTTATATGTAATAAAACACTTAGATTTATTTTAGAAATATTTTTATTCAAAAATTACTGGTCTTAGCCCTCTCGTAGACGAATCACGAATGAATATCTTAGCTTAGGAATATAGAAAATGAACATATGTAAATGATTACAAGTACTTGGATAAACAAATATCGCACAAAAGGAAACATAAAACTCACCACGGCTAGCTTGGCTTGGGTGGTGCAGTGGAGTTATCGCATGTAGGAACCGTACTCTCATACATCTGGCTTGGCTTGGTCTGAACTTAACTTGTAAACAAGCTACGCAATGGCGTAAACAAATATCGCACAAAAGGAAGATAAAACCCACCACGGATAGTAACAGGAGCTTAGCTTGGGTTTTGATCTAAGCAGTGGAGCTTGGCTTGGTTTGTGCTTAACTTGTAAACAAGCCACCAAGTACACCAATGCCAGCAATATCATACTCAATGGGTACAGTCGTACAAGTACGTAACTCCTCCGCCTCTAGATAGACAAGCTCTGCAAAAAGCAGGTGTTTGTCCAGAGTATATTGGAAATTTGAGGAGGTTTGCAAACCAAGAAAATAAGGTTTTATACTTGTTATTAAAAGCCTCGTAAGTTATGTAACCTTGGGTGCCTATGGCGTATGGGTAATATATACGAATACATATGTATTTAACGAATAATTATTAATAATTAGTTATATTTGTATAAGTTATGTAAGTAATTATAAGTTTTATTCTTAATATTTTTATCCAATAAGCATCTGGGGCGCATTTAAACTTTTTTTTTTCTTTTTTTTTTGTTGTTTCTATAATTGTAATTAAATTCACATTTATATTTTGTTTCAAGATATATGCTATGCAGCGTAAATATTTACTTAAATTTAGAAACTTATACTATTACAATTTTACTCGGTATATATCCTATATACAATATACATGTGTATAAATGTAGATATGCTTGTAGTTTTGTTTATTGTATTGTATTGTGTATATAATATATATATTTTTACTTGTTTAGTATATAATTTATATATATTGTAATTATGGTCTAATATAGTTAATACAAATTATTTGCAATTATTCTGCATGATATTTAATAATGTAAATTGTTAACAATTTGTAATTTTTATAATCACTAATTTTCTTTTTAATAAGTCCATTTGTAAAGGTTATTTGCAAAAGGAGATGGGACAGGATAGGATTTACATAATAAGTACATAGGCATTAATTCAGTATATTTTTGTAAAGGTAAAACTAAATTGTTCTACACAATGAATTCCTTTAACGTTCCGAATGTCGAGGATGCTATAATCGTACAAAAGCAAATAATAATTAATTGAGTTTTCTCTTTTTTTTTATTTTTTGCTTATGTACTTTTCTTTTGTTTGTTTCTACCGTAACTTTCCTATTTTTTAATATTTTATGTTCAACGAATTGAGGTGACAGTTTATTCCTCCGATTGTCTTTTTCGAATATCTTATCATTAACATTGTAATTTGGTGGATCTTTACGGGTTTCGTTACGTTTTTTTACTATATTTTCTTTATAGGCCAAGCTTCTTTTATAAGCTAGTTTCTTTATTATGTCATGTGCTTTTAAGTGTTCGTTTAGATAGTCATGTTCTGTCTGGATGTTCATTTTTGGTGGGAAAAGGTAATTGTCTGGACTAAGACCAGTCATGAGTTCAAAAGGTGTCAGTTTAGTTACGGAATGTATTGAGTTATTATAGGTTATAATGGCTTCGTCCATAATTTCACTTATAGGTTTTTCAGGGAATGTCGACTTAATTATACGAATTAACTCCGTAAGGGTTGAGTGGAATCTCTCTACAGGGGAATTGCCTGTTGAATTCTTGGCACAAGTTATATGCAAATTTATTTCATATATGTCTAAAAAACTCTTAAATAACGTTGATAAGAACTCATTCCCATTGTCAGCCACAATTTTTTTGGGGACGCCATGATGTGAAAAGTAGTGCTTAAGACATTTTATGATATGAATACTACTCCTAGAGGGTAATACATAGGCACTCGGGAATCGGCTAAATTTGTCTAAGATCGTTAGAAAGTACTCCTTGCTGACAAAGTATATATCTATATGTAATATTTGTAAAGGTGCTGTTGGGGTTTCAGTAATTTCGAATTTAATATGGTCGTATTGGCGTTCATATTTATATTTATGACATGTATCACAATTATTTATAACTCTAATTACGACTCTCCTCATGTTGGGGAAATAATATTGTCTTTTTATGTGCTCTATGCATTCATGTATTCCTCTGTGGTTGGATTTTTCGTGATAATTCCTTACAACTTCTTCTTGTTCGTCCGGCTGGGTGATATCTTTTAATAGAATATGGCACCTAACAACTTTAATACGAGAATTGCTAAAGTACCTACTGAAAACTTGCTGAACTACTCTAAATATTTTATCATTTGCTAAAATAGCTGTTACCCTTTTTGTATTTACGAAATTCTTAAATATTTCTATTATTTCTTTTTCATCAGAAATGTTTCCGATTTCAATTTTATGCCTTTTCTTTCGTTTAAACAGGATATTTAGAGTGGAATGTAGATGTTTCTTGCCGGGATTTACGATAAGAATAATTTGGTTCGAAAATTCGTTTAGCGCTCTTTCCGAAATGGGTATACCATCATCCAAATTTTCTATTGCGGAATGAATAGTATTTAAGTCTTCTAGTTCATCTACATTATTGTCTGTTGACATTATTTCAGTATCTTTTAGCTGCAAATCGTTGGCTTCTTTCACGTTAATTTCAACTCGGGACAGGGCGTCAGCATTTAAATTAGTTTTGCCGCTTCTATGTATCACAGTATAATTGAATTCTTCTAAGCTTAGGCGATACCGTACTAATTTAGAGTTAGGTTCTTTCAACGAAAATAAAAGAGGTTTGTGGTCGGTAATAATAGTAAATTTTCTACCGTATAAATATGGCCGGAAGTATTTCGTAGCCCAAACGATAGCTAAAAGTTCCATTTCTATCGTGCTGTAACTTTGCTCGGATTTAGACAAGGTGCGACTTGCGTAACAAATCGGTTTATCTGATCCGAGTGCACCTTGCGACAATATTGCTCCCATTGCAACATTACTTGCATCGGTAGTAAGGTTGAATGGTTTGCAAAAGTCGGGGTAACTTAGTATGGGCTCATTGCATAACATAGTTTTGCAGGTTTCGAAGCAATTCAGATATTTGGAGTCGAGACTTTTCTTAGGCATTCTGTCATGGGCTTTGTTATTTTGGCAAAATCCTTGATAAATTTTCTGTAATAACCTAATAGACCTAGGAATGATTTCACCTGTTTCGGTGTTCGGGGTACAGGGAAATTTTTTATTGCTTGAATTTTATCTGGATTCGGTTTAACGCCTTCAGGAGTGACAATATGCCCTAAGAAAGAAACCTCTTTTCGGAGAAATTCAGACTTAGCCAGTTGTATCTTAAAATTAGCATCTTGTAGTCTTTTGAAAACGCGGTCCATGTTCTTGCAGAGATGTTGAGAAAATAATTATATCGTCCATGTAGACGAAACATATTTTCCCCTGCAAGTCGCGTAATACATAGTCCATGACTCTTTGAAAAGTCGATGGTGCATTTTTTAATCCAAAAGGCATTCTGATGAACTCATAATGCCCATTATTTACCGAAAAAGCAGTCTTTGGTATGTCTTTCACATCAACCTGGATCTGGTGGAATCCAGATGCTAAATCAAGAGTACTGAAATACATCGATCTGCCTAATTTATCAAGTATATCAGAAATGTTAGGTATAGGATATTTGTCATCGATAGTTTTTTCGTTAAGCCTACGGTAATCTATGACTAAACGCCATTTCTCTTTGCCAGTATGGTCTTTTTTCTTCGGCACCAGCCAAATGGGGGAAGACCAAGGCGAGAAACTTTGTCGTATGATACCATTTTCCAGCATTTTAGATATTTGATTTTGTATTTCATCCTTAAGGATATATGGATGTCTATAAGATTTCGTATAAATCGGTATGTCATCTTTTGTCTTGATTTGGTGTTTGATTTCGCTTGAGAAAGTTAAACTGTCACTGTCTTTAAAGAAAATATTCTTGTACTTATGGCATAGGGTCTTGATTGCATTCTGCTCTTCAGGATTTAGATGATTGACTCTAATTAAATCTCTGACATCTGAATAATTTTGATCTTCAATGTTAAAGATTGCGAAATTGCGTACTTCGGTAACTTTGTCCGGGTTAAGCCTAATGCCTTGTAAGGGGTGTTCCACTAGAAACGTCTGCGAAGGCTCACTTGTGTTTATGACTTCTACATATGAAAACCAACCGTTTGCTTCGTATATTCCTTCGGGTATCATTAAGAATGGTGTAATTAGCGTCTGTCTTACGAAAATGCTACCAGATTCAATATCGACAGGAAGGTAGCATACCATCTTTGTCATAGAAGGAACTGTATACGTTTTCGATATAACATTGGGTTTATATTGGATGGGTAGCCATACTTTACCGGTTTCCAGAACGGGGTTCTTTAGATCTATTTTCGTTTCTAAATTTCTTAATATGTCCATACCAATAAGGCCATCGAAGTAGGAATGAAAATTGAAAAGCAAAAAGGAAAATGTCTTATTCGTCTGAAATTCAGGAAGTCCGTTTAATCTCACATGTTGGCTTAATGTTTGGGTATGAAAAACTGTTTTTATTTCTATAGGTTCTATTGCTGTTACTCTTAGTTCTATTGCTGCGCTTGAGGAAATAAACGATCTATTACTACCTGTGTCAATAAGGAATTTTAGATTGGGTTTTTTTAAGCTATTAATTGTGAGATAAGGAAGTAAATTACTATTGCAGGTATTAATATCTAGGTAACCCATTGGTTTTCCGAGGCAAATGTGCGAAAATTTACGTCGTGTATTTCGCTTTGGGAGATTTGTTCAAGCGTATTTGGGAAGTCCGTGTCCTGGTGGTCTGTTTGAATGGGTTGATTATTGAAATGAAAACCGGATGTTTCTACGGGATTATTAAGATAGTTAAAGGGGCGAATAGTTTCTTCTACATTATGTATGCGATTAGTTGAGTTATTTTTCAAATTACTTCTGTTTGTACTACCGCTAGCGATGTCCATCGGATAATATACATCTACCGTAGAATTAGCTTGCCTTAATTGGTGCAGATCGCGTATTAAATTTGTTTCATTACGATAGTCAGAATAGTGAATAATTAGGTTGTGCTTGATTTCTTCCCACACTATTAGAGTACTGTACATGTTAAGTACTTCGTTAGCCTGACCTGTTATTTTATTACGTATAGCACGAAGTATAAATCTATTGTACCCTGAATTGTCGAACGCGGGTAAAAAGTTAAGAATTTCTTCCACGTTAGAGAGGAAATCATGAAGGAGTCTCGGATTACCATCAAAGTTTGGTAGGTCTTTAACCGCATCAGGAATCCTGAGTGAATTAAAGACACTAACCGCAATTGGAATATTTCCGGTATTCATTGCGAAATCAGAATTTGAAAAACCTTTAATTATGTTTGCTAGGTTGCAATGTAGCTTATATTTGTCACGATTGGGTAAAGAGGCCTTTGCGTTTTTAGAGGGTTTAAAGGAGGGCATGGGAAGGAAGGAAAATAACCTAATACATAGACTTACTTGATAAATAGATAAGATGTTTTCTTTCCGCTGTATCTTCGCACTATGCTCCTAATCGATCCCTGGGACTGCTAATTTCTTCGTTGGCTCTTGAAGTATTGTCTTTTTTTTTTGTTTTCTTGGTTTTCACTTATTGTCAATATTTGTTGGCATACTTTGAACTCTTTTATTTTTCCTTTATTTAGTTATCGCAATTTGTTATACAGATATAAAAATGCACATAAGTATGTTTTTTATGTTTATCTCTATTGTTTTCCTATTATTAATTATCACACGCGGTTCTAACGAAAGTTTCTTTATACTTTTTTTTGTTTTTGCAACTATTTTGTAACTACTTTATATTCAAATTTATATTAAACTAAACGTAGGTTACGGCGAAAAGCACATCCACAGGCTACTATTCTTCACCTTAGCACTTTATACCCGACTGCGCCAGTTATATGTAATAAAACACTTAGATTTATTTTAGAATTATTTTTATTCAAAAATTACTGGTCTTAGCCCTCTCGTAGACGAATCACGAATGAATATCTTAGCTTAGGAATATAGAAAATGAACATATGTAAATGATTACAAGTACTTGGATAAACAAATATCGCACAAAAGGAAACATAAAACTCACCACGGCTAGCTTGGCTTGGGTGGTGCAGTGGAGTTATCGCATGTAGGAACCGTACTCTCATACATCTGGCTTGGCTTGGTCTGAACTTAACTTGTAAACAAGCTACGCAATGGCGTAAACAAATATCGCACAAAAGGAAGATAAAACCCACCACGGCTAGTAACAGGAGCTTAGCTTGGGTTTTGATCTAAGCAGTGGAGCTTGGCTTGGTTTGTGCTTAACTTGTAAACAAGCCACCAAGTACACCAATGCCAGCAATATCATACTCAATGGGTACAGTCGTACAAGTACGTAACTCGCGCATTTGAACGGTGTCATATTTGATACATAATGGCATACATGGGCCATTCAAATAAAAAAAAAGAATTTTGTTAATACCTGGCTTGTTTTATTTTATTTCAACATCTATTCGCCCTTATTGAAAATAATTTTTTTAACGATAGATCTTTTATTTGGACTTGATCAGTCAAAGTCTCCAAGCCTCTAGCCACTCCGTCTGATGTGTCAGCTATTCGCTGACGCTCCAGCATCTGTACGAGCAGTGGCATGTTGTCTATTGAACATTTTTGTGTCCCACGCTGCACCAACATATGACAAGGATGTGACGAATTTGCCAAGCTTCTTCTCGTTTTAACAGACATTTGAGGTACTGCATTTTAGTACTTTTAAGAGCGATATCTTTTTGCGCACATTGATAATAAAAAGGATAATGTGGGATGATTAGGGTTGGAAGTTTTATCTTATTATTGGACGCCACTGAAACTGGCGTCATCTACTTCATCTACTATGCAATGTTTGAAGATTCCGATTCTGGCCACATTTTAAGTGGTATTGCTAGCAGCGCTCAATACAACTTTAGAGCCATAGAGCCTCGAACTGTAAAGCAGCCACAAACAATAAAAGGTAATCGGTTGACTACTAAAGTTTCAATAAAAGAAAAAAATTAAATTAAACTCTACGTGCCCCTGATGATTCGACTTACCTTTTGAATGTTGAAATATTAAGACATCTATCCCAACCCACCACTGTGTCGTATTTCATTTTTTGTTTATGTCCTTTCACATCCATGAGGACCCTTTTTATGAAAAATTATCATCTCGATGGCAACATGATTTACTTATAGAGGCCAAAGGGAAAGAATATGGCATTTTAACGTTAACCCCACCTATCAGTAACATGCTCAATAAAAATAAATAAATTTCTTTCTGTTATTTCCTAGACACCTGCACCTATACAGCAAATGTCCTCGATCGTGAAAAGCTGTCACTCCTCTATTTCCAGCTCCCTATACGCTCAGCATCCCTTATCCCTTTTTTGTAATTCAAATATAAATGTCACTATGTAACGAGCTTGAGGTGATTTTAATTTGAAGAGAAAACACTTTAATTCCTTCCTGCAAACAAAGGGCTGAGCAGGAACAACAAAACGAGGGGAAGGCATCTACACATTCATTATCCTTGAAATGGATATATGGGGATTAGTCCCCAGATACCTAAAATGGCTTTATTAGAGGGAAAATATCCATACACATCAACTACGTGTAATTGTTTTAAATATTTAAGAGCTGGATGGGAGTATGGTTATGTATGTGTAAGACGAGTATACATTCAAATAACTTTCGTAACGGATGGTAAAATTGGTGAAGTTTTCAGTAGAGTTGTGGCGTAGAGTTGAAACGTTGTACTCAACAAGTAATTGGTTTAACATGCATTAAAGAGCTTCCAAATTCGCATAACTTAACAAGCGGAAGACGTAGGATAGAAATGGATAGCACATATGCTAGCACAGAATCTGTACTATACCCTCACTGATTTTGGGTAACATCGTTTTTACGGCGGGCGCCCGATTGACAAACAAACCTAGTTAATTTAGGTTTTTATAGCATTTTTATAGCAACTTTCAAATAAACACTTTGGATCTGTATGTGCTCAAAAGGTTTGCTTTGATATACACGATAGACTATCATTTTTTTTGTGGATGAAAATCCTCTTTAATTAAAGCCCTAACAACGCTGCGGTGTACTTAAAACGACAGTCAAAGTTTCCACGACCCTACAATCCTCTTAACCTCATTTCTTTGTTATACCTAGTCTGGGGCCAATTAAAATCCGCCTCACCATTTAGGGTAGAGCAAAAAATATGTATATTCAAGGACTCAAGCCACTCGAAAAACAGAAACAACTAACTCGCATCCGTACGGTCCCATGACACGACCAATACCATGAAGCATGTACAACGGACCATAGTCCCAGTAACGACATATTAGTCGCCATCAAAACTCCATCAGTGTCGTCCTGGCATAATCGGATTTTTATTAGTTGTACGTTTTTTTCCCCCTTTCGTTTGTCGAGGATAAACTATTGCTTGCTCGCAACAGACGAGTGTAGTCGTGAAACACACCAAGCGCAATTCAATGGTTACATAGGTCATGTTAGAGGCAATCGAGCAATCAATGCTCGGAACAGAGAGTTGTTTCGTACGCCGATGGCTGTTAGGTCTTGTCCTGCAAGAACGAGTACATTGAAAAGCATGTTTTATGACATTCGTTCACTCGTTTTTATTGGCTTGGCAAAAGGATAGTTCGTTTCTCGGTTCTCTCGGTTAAGGCGTCGGTTATGTTTGATGTTATGAGTGTAAGCGGATGTACGTGACACATTGACCGCATAAGTGGGTGGGAGGCATACGAAGAAATTGGGGGTAAGTGCGGACTATAAATCGGTCTCATTTCAGTAAGGTCTCGAAAGGACTTTTTGGTTTATGGCTAAGGAACCAAGTTCCCGCATTGGCTTATTATTGTGTGTAACTGGATTTTTATTTTATGAAATTCGGTAAAACCTAGATTACGTGCTGCGTATATAATAGAAAAGGCTTTGTGATATTAAATTGGCGAGTCAGGCATTGGGTTAGTTAGTGTTGATATATAGGAACGAAGTCAGATCCTTGTTGAACAAGCTCTGTGCACTCTTTCATTGCTAACTGTAGGGATGCTTTAGATACCATACTGAAACCACCAACATTGTCAATTCTGCAGCTTTCACCGCCGAGATTCTGAATAGTAGAACTTAGATCCTGTATGGTAGGCTTTTCAGTATTTGTAGATTAAGTGAATAATCGACTACCTTAGGCCCGGGTCGGGTGTCAAAAGTGAATTGGAGTGTGAGGCTCGGAGTCGAACGAAATCCTCGGCATAGCGGAAGAAAATGGCTTCCGAGCCAAACACATTGAGGAAGTGGATGCAACTTATTTGAAAAAAATGAGCTCGGACTTAATCCCTTAAAATTACAAAAGTGCTCCATCTGACCACCTGGCCAGAATAGAGTTGGTGTGGAAAGAGCAAATGTTTTGAGCAAGCAAGTGGCCAAATGCCAAACATGGTCTTCTATGATGAAGCCCGCCCACTGTCTAATACGATCCAACACATCATGCAGCTTTTCGATGGTTTCCAATGTGAATGCGGTTTTAGACCAGAGCGTCTACTATAAAAAAATCGTGCAAGCAAACTACTTGAGAGAATAAGTTGTAATTTGTCATGCGAGCTAATGACACCTGCAGTCAAGCAGGAAACATTAATCTTTTTGATTGGAACGCCGCCTTACCTACTTACATTAAGTAGGTGTCTTCTTATATCTCCGGCATTGGGCTGCCACTCTTTCATTGTCCGAAATGTACTCCGCATTATCGTTGCAAATAACTTCTAATCTGGCCTGGTATCCTTTTCGTACAGCTTTAATCCTGCATTTTATGCTCTCGTGTTTCTAGCCTAGTCTTGGGATATTGCGGACTTTTGCTTTTTCCCCGCATCGTTCTTGCATGAGCCTAGTTTGTTTTCGAAGCCTCCTTTACAACACTTTTTATTGTTGACAATACTGCTTCAAAGCGTCTTGTTTCGTCGTTAGTTGGGGGGTGGTTGTGCTGCAATGGTGATCATCATCGACTGTGGAGCAGAAGGTCTATAGTTCATAGCCAAGAACAATTTCTATTCGGAAAAACTTTGACGAAGACCTAAAACTCGCAGTATAAGATCACTTCAAAATTCATACTCCATGTGTGCATTTCCAATATAACACCTTAATGACATGGAAACAAAAGTTACTGTGAACTACAACCAACGAGGCAAATTCAGTCGAATCTCTCTAATCCTATCTAGGATCACCACCCCCGGTGAGTAGTGAACGAACATCTTCGACAAAAACCAGTTGCGCTCCGTCCAGGTTGTGTGACAAACACTAACCCGCACGAAACCTATAAAAAACATACCATCTAGCATTTTCTGGACTTTGGTGTTCGGACCAAATCCGAATCGCAATTCGCCCCCCTGTATGGAATCAAGTACACTGAGAGCGCCATGGCTCAGAGGGTAGAGTACCGGCCGCTGACGCATGATGATTGGATTCGGATCTCCATAACAATAACGCCATTTCATTTCTCGGTTTTTCTCCTCGGCGGGGTACTGGCAAATCCAAAAAGCCTGAAGAAAGCAGCGAAGACTATCAGAGAAGTTTCTGAGGACATTGGATATTGCCCCTGGATGTGCCAGTTCGTCAATAACGTTGGAGCAGGAATTGTTATAGAGAGTCGTTGTCGTTTCCCAGATATTTTGGCCATGAACCGTGGGTCAGCGAAGTTTGCTCTGAAACTGCTAAAATTCAACCAAAAGAACCGTCGCATGAGTATCGCTTAGGAGATGATGAATGACAGTCCAGTTTTGCTAAAAATGATTATCACTCCTTACGAAACATGGGGATATGGTTTTGACGTCGAAACCAAAGCCCAATCATTTCACGGGAAGCAACCAGGAAAACTAAAACCGACAAAAACACGTCAAGTTTGGTCAAATCTGAAAGTTTGTTTTCATCTCGAATACAGTGGCTTGGCTTATCACTCTTGCCGAGAGGTCGTACGGCGCCTTTTGCGTGAAGCGATCCGAAGAAAACGTTCTGATTTGTGGGGAAAAAATCATGGCTATTGTATCACGATAATGGTCCTGTTCACTGTGCGTAATTTTTGGCCAAGAACCGTAATCATGCCACAGTCACCGTATTCACTCTTTTCTGTTCCCAAAACTGAAAAGACCTTTGAAAGAACGGGGATTTGCCATGATTGAGGAGATAAAGACCGCATCGCTGCAACAGCTGAAGTCTATACAAAAAAGCGCATTTCAGAAGTGCTGGAAAAAGTGCTGGCGTAGATGGACAAAATAGATATGGAAGAGTAAATACGAGGGTGGTCCGATAAGTACTTAGCCTCACCGCCAGATGGTGCCAGTATCGCAAGAGCAACTTATTATCGTGTAGTACATTCTAGTAGACGGCTTCTGTCAGCCGGATCGGACTCGTAGTTTTGTTTTGACCGCGTATTGAAGCGGGAGTGTCCGCGGATTTTAGAAAAATGGAAAAAGAGCAGTATCGGTCGGTGATTCGATTCTTGTTTTTGGAAGGGAAATTGCGCAGCGAAATCAAAGAGCGTTTGGATGCTGTGTACGGTGACTCGTCTCCTTCGATGGCGACTATCAAAAATTGGTTTAACGAGTTTCAACGTGGTCGCATGTCGGTTTTTGATGAACCACGTCCAGGTGCCCCGAAAACGGCTACCACGGAGGATAACGTGACAAAAATCCACGATCTCGTATTGGCTGACCGCCGATTGAAGGTGCGCGAGATAGCTGAGACAGTAGGCATTTCAAAAGATCGCGTGGGTCATATCCTGCATGAAATTTTGGGCATGAGAAAGCTGTCGGCGGGTGCCGCGTTTGCTCACTCCGGACAATAAGCGCAACCGTGAGACCACTTCAGAGCAGTGTTTGACGCTCTTTAAGCGCAATACGAAGGAGTTTCTGCATCGTTTCGCGACAGTCGACGAAACATGGATCCACTGGTACACACCAGAGACCAAGGAACAGTCGAAACAGTGGACTTCACCCGGCGAACGTGCTCCGAAGAAGGCGAAGACTGTCCCATCGGCCGGAAAGGTGATGGTGTTTTCGAGCTCCGTTTTCTGGGATTCACAAGGTGTGATCCACATCGACTACCTGGAGAAGGGCAAAAAGGTCACAGGGCTGTACTATGCCAAATTATTGGGCCGATTCGACGCCTAATTGAAGAAAAAACGGCCCCACTTGGCGACGAAAAAATTGCTCTTCCACCATGATAACGCATCGGCTCACACCTCCGCCCTCGCCACGGCCAAAGTGGTCGAATTGGGCTACGAACTGCTGCCCCATCCACCGTATTCTCCAGATTTGGCCCCGTGCGGCTTGTTTTTTGTTTCCAAACTCGAAAAAGTCACTTGCCGGGCAGAAATTTCAGTCGAATGAGGAGGTCATCGCCGCCACGGAGGCCTACTTTGCAGACCTCGAGAAAACGTATTTTTCAGACGGGTTAAAGAAGTTGGAGCATCGCTGGGTCAAATGTATCGAGCTAAAAGGAGACTATGTATATTGAAAAATAAATCGCCAATTCTCCAAAATTTTTTATTTTTTTTTTGTAGGCTAAGTACTTATCGGACCACTCTCGTCAATATTTTTGAAGAAAAATAAAAAGTCACCTTATTTTTTGAACAAACCTCGTATATCGTCTTATCTCTATTGGCGCAGTGAAATCCCTGAATACGATTTTCACGTCGATCAATGGGGTTTTGTCGAATATTTAGTTCATTTTTTCGTAAAATTCAGCTTTTCCTCTCCGTTATTAAGAGACCTATCGTCTGATGTATCAATCTTGTTCGCGTTAACTTCTGTCTTGAAGATCAGTGGAATCAAGCCCTAGCTTCATTAGGAAAATTGAAAGCATCCTCGCTTAATTGTGCTCAACAAAGTTTTTGGTGGCAAGTCTGCCTTGCTAACTATAGCATAAGTTTTATTCACTCTAGAACTTAAGGAAAAAATAACGAAGAAGTGCCCCAATCTTCTGCGCCGCTTCTTAACGTCTGATCCTCAGACACCCACTGATCTACCTTTGCTCGTCTTCTTTTACTCGGCTCGGCTTCTTTAGTTTCTTTTACCTAACAGAGTTTGATATGTTTTTACATTTTTACTTTGCAGTTTTCTTGTTTGCCTTCTTTCGCATACCATAAGATAAGTAGATTTGCGCGCATATTTATTTCATGACTCTTTTGACAGTTGAGGAACAAACTTCGAAACTTTTTTGCCAGCTCCCCTAGGATCAATTCCCTTGTTATCACAACTAAAATTGCTTATTCCCTTCCCCATCTCAGCCGACTGTGCGCTATATTGGAATTTCAATTATCATTCCAGCAAGGACGTGGATATTTACTTGAATATCATCGAGCTTATAAATTTTGCCATAATTTATTAACCAGCAGAGGAAAAAATAAGCGCCTCATCGGATTGTTTTGATTCGACTGTATTCATTGGACGGGAAAATCGTAAATCACAAGCACCCGCCTCCACCACCTGACAAATAAATCATAATTGTATGCACACTAAGCGTCTATTCGTATCCAATTTCAAGGACTCTCACGTTCTGTGCCCTTTCAGCAATCGCTAAATCAAATTCAATGGGAATTCGGTGCGTTCGGAATGTTCATCTAATATAGATTTGGAGCGATGTGTCCTTGTGGGTAGCCTGAAAATAATTGGCAATTAAAACATGAAAGCACAGGTAACACCTACTACATGGCATATTGTGCGTCAATATGGTTTGAAAGAAATGCTTTCTAGGAATGTCGTAGGGTGTGAATGTGAGTAATTAGAGAGGTGCCTTTAAATAGAAAGCTGAAAGGTTCTTTTCAAAGACCTTTATGAATTTTAATACATATTTCTGATACAGCTGGTATTCATAAAAGCAGGAACCCTTTGATGTTTTATAAGCTGTATTGCTTTTATTTGGTGGCTGATTCACTTTAAATTTAATTTATCAGCTCTGAATGCTATCCTTTTCTAATCTGTTTCCAATCTGGTTTTTGCATGGGCACGATTTGCCTCAGGCAAAGAAGTAATGGACCCTTCAGAAAACCTCAACGAATATGTCGTACTACCCTTAGTTAAGGGCTTTGGCGAGGCATGATTTTATGGCCTAACTAAGCTTTTCTTAAGACAGGTATGCAAATACACATACGAGTAGCCAAATAAGATTTGTATAGTACTGAAGGCTCCACAAGTTTTCTTAGGTCGGATTCTATGTCGGATGTCCAGGTAAGCTTTGAACTTATTGTGACACCCAAGGAATTTTGTAGTGCAGGAGAGAGATAGAGTCTCGTGAAACGTTAAATAGCAAGTCTTGGTATCACCATCAAATCGGTTCTATTCGGGCTGGCTTGTAGGGTGCGAAAGATTTTCTGTAAAGCCGTCTTCCTTTTTTTGTTTCTCGTGGGTTGGTGAAAATCTTCAAAAGACACTATGAGGATGGACAGCGCGTGCTCATAGTAGTGTGAGATTCTTACTCACTAAAACACTTCCCTTCAAACGTTTTGTAATGCTTAGACTACAACTGAGTTCTCGCACTCATCCAGCAGTTTTGTATTCAAGTCAGAAAAAGAAATGATACGTAAATTAAAATGTGGCCAGTCACCTTCCAGCGATGATTCCTGAGGAGCTAACCAGTTCACACGAGTTATTTATTATTTATTATCGCGCTAAATCGAACGGTTTGGTTCTTTGTAGACGGCGCGGCGTAATAAATTATCTTCTTCTAAGATTGGAAGTAAAGCGTTGTTAACGTGTTCTTCTAGTCGTCATTTAGGTCCACGAGCAAAATCTCTACATGCGTTGTCGATTGTTACAATTTCGAGATCTTTATCACGGCTCATTAACAATTGCCCGCAATACTTTGTTTTGACGGTGTACAGATGGTTTGTGTCATAGATATTCATTCACTACTCTCCGAGGGTGGTTGTCCTAGATATGATTTGAGAGGTTCGACTGAATTTGTCGCTTTGCTTGTAGTTCACAGTAACTGTTTTCATGTCATTAAGGTATTATATGGGAAAATGCATACACAAAGTATGAATTTTGAAGTGTGTATATATAAGCAGTTTGTTATAAATACGGAGCTTGGAGTACTTTCTTAGTGGCCAGTTCAATTGCCGATACCTATGTCTCAGCTCTCCCCGTTTTGTCTTAACGTGTGCTTTCTATTTTAATTTCTTATAAAGTCTCTTTCCGAGATACTTCGCCTCGTTTGCGACCGGAATTCGAGCAGCTTTTATAAAAACTGGTAAGTTATTTATTTCTATATAGGTAAATTTAATGGGGACAGATTTAATTTCATTGAGAGCGATCCGCCAAACTTTTGTCCAATTATTTACACAATCTAGAGCGTACTGTAATTTGACATTTCCTTTTGCAACGGTTTTACCCGTTGCCAGGATGGCAGTATCATCGACAAACATTGCTAACACATTGCCTTCTGTCTGTGGTAAGTCACAAGTTTAACAGCGGGCCTAAAACACTACCCTGCGGTACACCGGCCATATGCGAGAGCGCCGTGGCGTAGTGGGTAGTGTGTCGGCCGCTGACGCAGGATGAGTGAGTTCAGATCCTCAGATCCTTTCCTCGGCGGGGTACTGACGAAACCCCCCCTTGTACACTTGCCTTGAAAAGCTTCGGGATCGGCATAAACCTTTAGGTTCCGTTCACTTGTGTGAAAAACAAGTCGCACACAACATGAGTGAATAAAAAGAAGCTTGGCTTCGGCTCTTCACGAGCTGTAACGCCCTCTACATAAGGCGTCTGTCTGGTGCAATGGACACAGTACTTGTGTCTAAGTGCTAAAACAGATAGCAGCAGCCTACAACAAGAAAAAAAAAACACCAGCCATTATCGCTTTTAGCTCGGTATATTCATTTTCGTGCTTAACACGGAAGAGTCTGTGTGATATGTAGGATCTTAGAATGTTATATAGCTGCCCTGGTCGTACTTTGTCCTCCAAGCCTCTGTACCATAACCTTATCGAAGGGTTGTGAAATGTCAAGAAAAACGGTTGAATAAATTAACTTTTGTTCTAGCGCTTTTTCAATTACATCAGTTATTCAATGTATAGGTACGAGGGTGGTCCGATAAGTACTTAGCCTCACCGCCAGATTTCGCCAATATCTTACTACTATCGTGTAGTACATTCTAATAGACGGCTACTATCGAAATTTCAGCCGGATCGGACTCGTAGTTTTGTTTTAATCGCGTGTGGAAGCGGGAGTGTCCGCGGATTTTAGAAAAATGGAAAAAGAGCAGTATCGGTCGGTGATTCGATTCTTGTTTTTGGAAGGGAAATTGCGCAGAGAAATCAAACAGCGTTTGGATGCTGTGTACGGTGACTCTTCTCCTTCGATGACGACCATCAAAAATTGGTTTAACGAGTTTCAACGTGGTCGCACGTCGATTTTTGATGAGCCACGTCCAGGCGCCCCGAAAACGGCTACCACGGAGGATTACGTGACAAAAATCCACGATCTCGTATTGGCAGAACGCCGATTGAAGGTTCGCGAGATAGCTGAGACAGTAGGCATTTCAAAAGATCGCGTGGGTCATATCCTGCATGAAATTTTGGGCATGAGAAAGCTGTCGGCGCGATGGGTGCCGCGTTTGCTCACTACGGACAACAAGCGCAACCGTGCGACCACTTCAGAGCAGTGTTTGACGCTGCTTAAGCGCAATCCGAAGCAGTTTCTGCGTCGTTTCGTGACAGTCGACGAAACATGGATCCACTGGTACACACCAGAGACCAAGGAACAGTTGAAACAGTGAACTTCACCTGGCAAACCTGCTCCGAAGAATGCGAAGACTGTCCCATCGGCCGGAATGGTGATGGTGTTTTCGAGCTCCGTTTTCTGGGATTCACAAGGTGTGATCCACATCGACTACCTGGAGAAGGGCAAAACGGTCACAGGGCTGTACTATGACAAATTATTGGGCCGATTCGACGCCGAATTAAAGAAAAAACGGCCCCACTTGGCGAAGAAAACGGTGCTCTTCCACCATGATAACGCACCGGCTAACACCTCCGCCCTCGCCACGGCCAAATTGGTCGAATTGGGCTACGAACTGCTGCCCCATCCACCGTATTTTCCTGTTCTCCAGATTTGGGCCCGTGTGACTTCTTTTTGATTCCAAACTTGAAAAAGTCACTCGCCGGGCAGAAATTTCAGTCGGATGAGGAGATCATCGCCGCCACGGAGGCCTACTTTGCAGACCTCGAGGAAACGTATTTTTCAGACGGGTTAAAGAAGTTGGAGCATCGCTGGGTCAAGTGTATCGAGCTAAAAGGAGACTATATTGAAAAATAAAGTTTTTTTGTTTTTCTTTTATAGGCTTAGTACTTATCGGACCACCCTCGTACTTGATCTATGGTAGAATGCTTGCTTCTGAAACCAAACTGATGATCCGGTAAGAGACCTTCAATAATTGACTCAAGTCGATTAGAAGTAGAATTCTTTCGAATACTTTGGAGGTGATCGGCAGAAGAGAAATCGGTCCATACCATGTACCTTCAGTCGATGGTTTCCCGGGTTTCAGAGCCATTATTACTTCTGCGGCTTTCCATTGGCTTGGTACATGTTCTAATCTAAGTGCTGCATTTACGAGAAAAAGAAGTTTAAGAAGCGCTTTCTCCGGTTTTAAGGATTTCTCCCGTGATTAAGTCGTAATCAGGAGCTTTGTTCGACTTTAACGATTTTACTACTTTCTTAAGTTCCGAGAGCGGCTTTTTTCTTATCTCCCTTTGCCCTTTCGCCCTTACCTTTTCTTAATGTTGGTGCCTGGATTTGCGGCTTTTTTATACTTTTTACAGCTCTCCCAAGCGAGTAATTTGATTCTTTCTCTGAAGTAAAATGACGATACGCTCATTCTTGTTGTCTTTAATTGCTCTTTTGAGCGAATTTCACAAATCGGGATTAATCCAGCGGCGCGCGAGTTTGTTGCCACCGCTTCGGCACTTTCCGTTTTTCGTTCACTATTTGCTGTATTTTCGGCGGATACGATACATTTAGACTGATAGGAATTTGATCTTGGTGTGGAGTACTGTTCGACGCCGCGTATTGCACTGCTTGGACAAAACGATATGTTCTGAGTGGTACTCTGAGTTCAGAGCTTTCCTCATGGTAATGTAGATTTTAAATCTTTCCCAGTTAGTTATCCTACTAGTCGATCTAGGTGGTCTTTGCCTTTTAATTAGAGCTGCGCTTATTGTTAATATAACTGGAGAATGGTCTGAGGAAAGGTCAAAGCTCTTTTCGACTTTTAGGTAGCTTGCACTGATTCCCTTCGTGATAAAGAAGTCAATTAGATCGGGAGTTTTTGCATGAAACTCACAGCGATTTCCCATGTCAGCTTGGTAGAGTGCTCTACCTTGTTGCGAGACATATCGTGAGCCCCAAAAGGTATGTTTAGCGTTTAAGTCACCACCAATAATAAAGATCGGTCCAAGAGAGTTAAACAAACTTAAAAATTCGCTTTTATCCAAACTGAAACGCGGTTGGAAAAAAATTGATGAAATATTGAAGGTATAATTTCTATTTCTCGTTCTTTACTGATTTCGGTGGAGTGATCAATATTCTCTTTCATAAACAAGCTTGGTCCGCTTGAAGCTTGAAACGCATGGTAGGCACAATAGCCTCTTAGTTTTATAAGCGATTGCATCATCAGCTTGATTTCAGAAATCAAGCATATGTCAATATATTTTTTGCGAACGAAAATGTCTTTTTCATTCATTTGGATTGTAAGTCCCTTGGCGTTCCAGGAAAGAATTTTTAACTATTAAGTCTTCCGAGGTTAAGTAGTCGCTCGAAAATAAGTCGATTCGTTTGGCTTTGTTCTTCGAGCTTCGCAAGAAAAAACGTTTGCCATAGGGTCTGATTTTTTGGCATATGTGGTACGTGAAAGCGCCGTAATTTAGGCATATGTTTTGAACCTTTACGTAGCGGTTTTTTCTTTGTCAATGTTTTCTGACTGGTTCCCGATACAGCCAATTGAGCTTTAGTTTCCGTCTTCTGGCGAATTGGTTTTGAGACCGTAGCTTTTTTGTGATCTATTTCGCACTCGTTGCATTCGCCAGATCAGGACTTTTTGTGTTCGCGATTTGTGACTGATCCCGCCGTCTCTGTAGTTCTCTCGTTATAGTCCGGGAGCTAGCGTTGCAAATCACTGAATTATTTCAGTTCGATTAATTTTTACCTGTAGTAATTCCTCAAGAGTAGTTGTGTAGTGATTTCTACGTCAGACCTCATAGTATTGGGGGATGTGATGGGGAGAACATTTTTGTTGCGTAAAAAAAGAAATTATTAAAAATCATTTCAGGTCATCTGAAAATTTTAACAATGACAGTGTATATAATAACAAAAATTATAAAAATCGTCCGCTGCGTTGATGATGGTGTATTATACGTCAGTCGGTTGTCTAAACCTGTTTAAAAATTATTAATAAAAAATCATTTCAGATTTAATGAAACTTACACCCCTTATTCTTTATAATATTTAATATATAAAAATGATCGTCAGCTACTTCTTAAAGAGGGGTAAGATCGTCAGCTGAGGGATTAAAGGTGCTGAGTGAGCATTTCACCCGCATATCGTAGCATTACATTAATGTTGTAGCTAACGAACTTTCCCCTTCTGTATTTACAACTGACGTTCATTTTTATCTTATTTCATACTTGAATAATAAGTTTTGAAAATATAGAGTGACTTGAAATTAATTTAAACTCTAATACTTATTCAATTTTATTAGACACATTTAAATTACGTTTATTTTATTTACAGATAATTAATTACACTTACATTGTTATATTGTTTTTAAAGAATTACAATTTTCGAATCTTCTAATTCAGAATGAAATCGAATTTTCTGATGTGTCAGATTCGTATTCCTCACTACTGTCAGAAGAATAAGAACCTGATTCTTCTTCTTTCTCGGTTTCCTCGGTTTCTTCTTCTCCAACATCTTCATTAATTTAAATTTCTTGGGTTTGTTCCGTGTTCTCTGCAAACAAAGTCCATTTTGATTAATATACGAGGGGCGATAAAAAAGTAATGATAAACGGGTATTATTGGAGGGCCTAATTACGTGAAATCTATTGTTTTCACTCACGTATACCCTCACTAGTAGCGAGCAAAAAATCATATAAATAGTTCACCTTTTCTGGAAGATACATTCATTCAAACACGAGCAGTCGAAGACATCACATCAAAATGGAAAAAAATGAAGTAAGAGCCGTCATTAAGTACCTCTGCCTGAAAAAAATGTCTACGAAAGAAATTCACGTTGAGTTAGTGGAAACATTGGGGGACTCTGCTCCTCCATATTCCACAGTTACAAGGTGGAGTAAGAAGTTCAAACTGGGCAGAACGTCGACTGAAGACGAACATCGCTCCGGGCGTCCGTCCACATTCCGCACCGAGGATAATATCAAAAAAATCGAAGACATCCTGCTAGATGATCGACGAGTGACCATCCAACATTTAGTTAAGATCACAGGGCTCTCATTTGGAAGCATTCAAAGTATCCTGACAGATGATTTGAACATGAAGAAGGTCTCCGCAAAATGGGTCCCAAGAATGTTGACCGACGAACAAAAAGAGAAGCGACTTCGCATTTCAAGAGCGAATCTTGAAAAATATCAAAATGATCCGGCGGCTTTTTGCACTCGTTTTGTAACGAGGGACGACATCTGGGTACACCACTTCGACCCCGAGACTAAACAACAATCTATGGCCTGGAAAAGACCTTCTTCACCGACCCCTAAGAAGTTCAAGGTTTCAAGCTCGGCAGGCAAGATTGTGGCGTCTGTTTTTTTTGGAGGCCGAGGGAATTATCATGATTTATTATTTGGAGAAGGGAGCTAGTATTACAGGCTCCTACTATGCAGAACAAATAAGAAAGTTGCGGGAAGCCATTAAGGAAAAAAGGCGGGGCAAACTGTGTGCGAAGGTGTTGTTTCACCATGACAACGCACTCTCTCACAAAGCTCAAGTTGCGTTGGATGCCATACGGGAAGCGGGCTTGGAATTGGTTGAGCACCCTCCCTATTCTCCAGACCTAGCCCCCAGCGACTTCTATCTCTTTCCTCGCCTCAAGGAACACCTCAGAGGCCAGAAATTTGCCAATGATAGTGAAGTGATGGCTGCCGTACAAGCGTTTTTCTAGGAGCAAGATAAAGATTTTTTTTTAATGGAATACAAGCTTTAGAAAAGAGATGGACTAAATGTATAAACTTATTAGGAGATTATGTAGAAAAGCAAATTTAATTTGAAAGAATAAATGTTGTATTATACATTGATTATCATTACTTTTTGATCGCCCCTCGTACTTGTTTTCCTTTTTGATCAATGCATACTTTATAAATAATTTTAGCAGTTCATAAATACCTGTAGGACTGACAACACCTGGTGATGTCCATCAAACCATTTGAAATCCAACTTGTCTTCTATTTCTTGCCATCCATAGTTGGTTGGATGAACTTTAATAGGAACAGATAGATGGACATGGCTCCAGATATGAGCTATATATGCTGTTCTTAAAATTTGCTGATATAGCTCTGTCTTGCATGGCGGAAATGTTGCACCATCAACTGTGTTTTTGAAAGTAAAAACATCTGTTTTTACATTCATTTTATACACTTTCGTAACTCGTGCTACGTCATTAATGCTCTTGAATCCATACATTCTACAAACGAATTCTTCAATACTTTTCGAATATTTAAAATCTCGTTACATTTTTTTAAAATATCATCATAAAAAGATTTTAAATTTTCATTTTTCTTAGAACAGAATACACGAAATACTTTAATTTCTTTTGGCATTTTGAACGTTTTTCTAACAGACGCGTCAAAAACAGTATACTCAAATGGAGAATCAAATTGGAGCAACGACACGATGTGTACAAGGGCAGCTGCACTAATGAACACTTCAAATTTTTACAAATTTTAAATTAACTCATTCTTAAGTTTCGTGGAACTTTTTTCTTTTCATAAATTTCGAAGAACTAACTAATGTTATTTTTGTATCGTATTCTATCCGAATGACCACAGAATAGTGTACAGACTACAGAAGAAATTAACGGATACATATCTATAAGTAAATGTCATATTAGTGTAAGATTTTTTATTTTCTTTTTGTAAATACCTACAATCTACATACATATGTATGTCACATTCTAATACCTATACATTAAATAATCATGTTTTACACTATATACCTGCTGTATTTTTTTTAAACCTCCATAAGTGAGAAATTCCACTCGTAGCTAGAAACGTTGGTTAGTGAGAGACCTCCATTAGTGAAAAAGAAATCGCGGTCCCTTGAACTCTCGCTTATCCAGGTTCGTCTGTATACAGGGTGTCCCACGAGCAGTGTGCCAAAAAGCTACAGCGTGTAGGTCTAGTCAAGACAAGAAAAAAATCGTATGGGAGGGGAGGGGGGTCTATTTCCCCCCGTTTAGCCGGGAGGGGCAATTTTCTAAAAAATTGACTTATTTTGGAAAAATAATTATTAAAAATCAACAGTTACATCCACAATGCTACGATATACCTTTTTGTAAAGTCAGAAACCTCTTCTTTCATATTGATTTTAAATGAAGCTGTTTTAAGGAGTAGTTTTTGAGAAATTAATTTTCAAACTCAAAATTTTGAAAAAAAATTGAAAAAAAAAAATTTCAAACTATTTTTTTTCAAAATTGTATGTAATTAAGTAGTAATTTTTTTTCAAAAATTCAATGCTCTCATTAGTTTTTAGTTAAAAACAGAAAACCGGATGCAAAAATGTCTTGTAGTTTTTGAGAAATTAAAAAAAAACCCGAACCATTTTTTTCTAAGAAAAACCTTTTTTTTTGGTTTTAACGCGGCTGGACTTGTAAGTAAATTAATGTATGAAACATTGACCTCTTCTTTTATTATTTTTAAAAACTTCACATCCCCGATAATAGGCCGGGTGGCTTCTTTTACAGTTGATGCAGATTGCAGGAAATTGCCTCGAAACGGTACACTCTTCGGTCAAATGTTGACCGGCGCACCTTACGCAGCGTGGATCTCTCTTGCAATATATGGTTAAAACTTTGGCAGCGCTTGCACTGAGGAATTAACGCCCCATTATGTCGAGGGGTATTACAATATTTAATACCGTTTCGATGCCGTAAATTTTCTCTCGATCTTCGGTTTTGTCGAACGTTAGTCAACAGGGAAGCCCGCATTTTACTACGGATTCTTCCCCGTTGATCTGGTGCTTTTCACGCGCGAGAATGTTTACTTTGGTTTTCGTTCAAGCTTATTTTCGAACGTGTACCATTGCACTTTCTCTGCATTAAGCTTTTGAGAAACGAGGCGATAGCTATCCGGCTCGTTGACTTTAATAGTCCACGTGTTATTATTTCGCGACATTATTCGATAATCACTCGATGGTAGTGATTGCAAAATTGTGCGCAATTTATATGTAATAATCCGCAATTCCGAACACATTTATCGGTGGCGGTGAGGGTTGCTTGGATTTTATTTGCTTGGGAATTTGATCGCTGCACGTACCAAGCAATAACTTAGGTTGTACTTCGCCGTTGGACACTGCTATTGAATTGCGTTCTTCGGTGCGTACAACTTCGGGCGATCGTTTTCCGTTTTTTTTCCCGCTCGTTCTTTTCTTAAAATCCAGTCCGTTTCACGACTAGTTCTTCTTCGTCCGTGTGATAACTTGTGTTATCCGAACGACTAGGACGCGAAACTGACTTGGTCGCAATCCGCGGTTGGAGCGTATCTGGCGCCTTCTTTAGTTCCGCGAAAGTAGCAATCTGGCACGTAGGTTACTGTTTTCTTCTTCGATTCTTTGTAGGAACTGCCCCTTCTGAAGAATTAACATCGTACGCTTTTATCATTGATCCCGTCGGTAGGGATCTTGGTATTCTCTTACTTCTCTGAAAAGGGTCTAATACAGTGGAATTCATTATGTTCCTACGAGTAGCGGAGAAAGGGTAGTCCGTCTGTCCAGAGATCCGCAGTAGACAGATAAGGCTCGCTGATCTGGAGGTCCCCAGGTATCCGGATGCTTCGTTATATATTGAGCTATTTGTTAGATTGGGCCCCCAACAAAGTGGATTCTCGGTACGTGTCGCGTTACACCTTAATCCAGCCCAGATGTTAGCAAAATTAACGATTAATTTTAATCGCCTCATACGACAGGCATGCCTTACCTCGGCTATATTCTAACCCCTACCCGAAGAGGTAAACTTGGGAATGAAGATCACGCAAACATTCCTTCAGGACCCAGAAACAAAAATGAATAGAAGACAGCTTCCGAAAACCAACATGAGGGAGGATTGCTTCAAATTTTTCTGTATCACGACCGAGATGATGCCATCGAAAGTTGGTGGTTTATTGTATAGGGTCCGCCAAATAACTTTTTTTTTTTTGAAGATGCTATAAAAAAAACTACTGAATATTTTCTCAAATTTCTTTTTTTATTTGAAAGTACAATCCTTCCGGTTAATAATGGAAAATAATTTCATTCAAATGGCTGCCTCGGCTGGCCATGCAGTAGCCTACACGATCGGTCCAATTTTTAAGCACATTATCGATTGTGTGCAGCTGTATTTCACCAATGGCTTCACGAATATTGTCCTTTAAAGCGTCAATTGTCTCTGGCTTGTCGGCGTAACACTTATCTTTGACGGCACCCCACAAATAATAGTCCAACGGTGTCAAATCGCAGCTCCGAGGTGGCCAAACGACATCAGCTCTGCGGCTGATAATGCGATCTTCAAAAACAGGGCGCAAAACATCGAGTTTAGCTTCGGCTGTGTGGCACGTAGCGCCGTCCTGTTGAAACCAAATGTTGTCAATATCCTCCTCTTCAATTTTTGTGAACAAAAATTCGTTCAACATGGCCCGATAACGATCGCCATTGACTGTAACGTCCACTCCTTGCTCATTTTCGAAGAAAAATGGCCCAATTATGCCTCTGGACCAAAATCCGCACCAAACAGTGGCTCGTTTTGGGTGCACCGGCTTTTCAATGTATGCGTGCGGGTTTTCTGTGCCCCAAATGCGACAATTTTGCTTGTTTACATACCCGCCAAGATCAAAATGAGCTTCATCTGAAAAGATGTACGCAATTTTCGCACACATTCTGCAACATTACCATGATTTTCAAAGTAATGTCGCAATATTTCCCAGCGTTGTTCAAGCGTATACACAACCATATTCGTTCAGCGGAAGGATAAAACTAATTATCTGTCAAATCAGACATGAGCTAAGTGTTACCATTCACGAAATAAGCACTACTTGAAAAAAAAAAACGTTAGATGGCGGACCCTTTATATGGAGAAAGGATATTTATGATTCAAGGGAGATTTTACCAGGATCGGAGGTGGGGAACGGAAGTGTCAGTGCATCCAGGAAAGTGTGTAAGAGTTGTCTTTTGAAAAGGGTTTGCTAAAATCGCCGTAAAACCACAATCGACCGATGTCCTTAAGCTGAACATAACACAGGCTACCGCTCAAATTCAGCCGGATTTATGCGGAAGAGTTATTGAAAATTACACCACTCGGATCCGTGCCATGGTAAGAAGCCGAGGCAAGTATTCTACCGATGTTATATTTCATACGTAATGGCATTCACGGAACCATTTAACTTATAAGGCTTTCAGAACTTATCCCTGAAGTAGGTGATAGAGATGACCAACAGTCCCACCAGAGCACTTAGTTTTAAAAGCAATATCAGGAGCTTACTCTAGTATCTTTCTTTAGGGCATAAGTCTGTACTAGTCTTGATAAGACTAACCAAGGTGTCTCTAAATTTGGTGAGTAAGATTTTGTCAATTTTTTCCTAGTCATCGCCTTTATGGCTACATCGAGTTGAAGGTTTTTGCATTGAGACTGATTATGGAGGGTATCTATGCAAAATGTTTTGTTAAATTGCGTGTAGTTATTAAAAATAAAAGTTTTGCGCAAAAATAAACAGGCCTGGGAGCGCTTCTCGCGTTACAGCGGGGAATAGGAAAAAGCATATGTGTAAAACACACCAATGAACTCTCCTTTCCCAGCTTATAAAAGGAAGGAAAAAGGCAAGCAACAGATGACAATAGGAAAGGCGCGTTGTTAATCTCATCACAACTTCCTTCAAAAGTTTAATAGTACTGACGACTTTTTCATTAAAAGTTCCAACGAGTTGTCTGATAATCTAGCGGAGTATTTTGCTTCTAAGTTAATGACGAAGAGAATTGTGCTGGACACGCTATTCGACGCATTATCGTTCTCTATATCCCAGCGACAGGAAAACAACTAACACTAGGATAACTATTTTCTCAGAAAGTACTAGAGAGGTATACTTTTAACTCTAAGGCTGTCTGGCAATGTCACAAAACACTAAACAAAGTGGCTGTAAATAACAGACTAAAGATGATCTGGATCATGATCTAGGTCATGAAAATCATGAAGGTAAATAAAAAGGCCGACAGACAAGCCAAGAACGGTGCTCAGATACCATTTCCCAATTCTGGAAGAGACAGAAAGGTATTAAACACTCAAGAACGTCCATGAACCTTTACAAAATGGGTCTCAGCAGGCTGCCCAAACCTTGCCCGAAAAAGGTTCAAAATGACAAGCAACACAACCATAACAGGGAAAGACTTCAAGGAAATCCCATCTAGAGAAGTTGTCAAATTTTGAAAGGTAGCACTCAAATTCTAGACTAAAGAAGGGGTAAGTTAACGACAAATATGTTACGTTTCAAATTCTCCTACGACGACGCTTCCACTTGATCATAACATAAATAAACTTCGTTCCACAGAAAGCACTGACTACATTTCATCTGGAGCAATTGAGATGTGATGACCACTGCACATTCCATCACAGCATCAAGAAAGATCAACAGCACAACGGATGTCTACTGCTGACGAGGCGTTTGCCTGCATGGGCATGCATCTAGCTTTTAGTGACAAATTCGAGTATAAATAGAGCCACAAAATCAATTTGTATTTTAGTCTTAAGTAAGCCGCGAAGGCATCAAGTTTTAAAATAAAGTTTTTTTTAGTAAAGGTAATTTAAAGTAGTTTAATTGGCGCCCAACGTGGGGCCCAGTAGTAAGTGCGGTTAAAAGTTTAATTACGAAAAGTAAAAGTAGTGCGCGACGCGTGTGCCAAAACAAGGACCTCAAGCAGCTCCAGCCAGACTACAAGGACCTCAAGCAGCTCCAGCCAGGCTACAACAAGTGCACGACGCGTAAGGACCTCAAGCAGCTCCAGCCAGACTACAACTCCGCCAGCAACTGGGCCACCACCCACAAAGACTTACGTCGATAGACAAAGTCACCAGCGAGGGAGAGTGGAGAAAGGAGCCCGAGTATCAAGAGTGCATCAAGAAAAAGGGAATGCAGCCCCTCCACCAGCGCTGGATTATCATGTAAGATAGTTTTAATTAGAAATAAGTGAAATTAAGAAGCATTTGCAAAAGAATTAATAAGAAAATTAATAATAATAAGTAACAATTAATAACATATTGAATAATTACACAACCAAAGTGCATAGTTATAAGATTTTTGTTTTCCCATATTATCAAAAAACAAAGTGAAATGCAAATAATTCATTAGCCTATAATTATTAACTTGAGTAGAAGTAGCTATAAGATTTTCGCCAATATCAAGACAAAGCGAATACAAATAATTCATTAACAAATAATTCATTATAAACAAAATTTAGTGCGTGCTGAAAAGAATTTCGAATTTCCCAACCTCTTTTTTTTCAACCCTCCGTTTTGAAATCATCCCAAGAACATGACTGAACCTATCCTTCGTCCAGTGGTGCTAGACCCCGAAAGTTTGAACAGATCGCAGGTCGGTGCTACGCCAGAATTACAGGCGCTGATCGAAAGAATCGTAAGACAGGTCTGCGATTCCGAATGTAGACAATTAATTCGGGAAACTGTAAATCCTAATACTCAATTTCAGAGAGGTGTCGACGAAACTATACACGAGCGATACCGATCTAATCTAAACGATCTAGATAAAGTACCAGACGTCGTAAGAAGCCTAAGGGAGTTCTCTGGAACTCCAGGTGAATTTAGTTCCTGGCGCAAAAGCGTCGAAAGAATCCTAGGTATTTACGAACATTCTAAGGGGACGCCAAAATACTTTGGCATACTAAACGTCATTCGGAATAAAATAACTGGGAATGCAGATGCGATCCTAGAATCATATAATACACCCTTAAATTGGGAGTGTATTTCCAAATGCCTCACGCTGCACTACGCAGATAGACGTGACCTCAGTACCTTAGAGTACCAGATGACCACTTTAACTCAAGGTAACAGCTCGGTCGAAACCTACTATCAGGCAGTATATAACCACTTGTCCCTCATTCAGAACAAAGTTTCTAGCATGGAACTTCCGCCTGAAGCTCTACACCATTTAACCGAATCTTACAGGCTAAAGGCGTTAGATACATTTATTAGGGGCCTCAAGGGTGATTTACCTAGGCTACTGGCCATGAGAGAGCCAGCAGATTTACCCACAGCTCTTAATCTCTGCCAAAAACTGGAAAACCAGCAGTTTAGGTCGAATTACGCGAACCACAACGTTGAAGTAGTGCGTAGACTACCAACAATTCCTCCACGGAAAAACGTGAATGTCCAACCATTTCACCCCCGTTTGGCATATCTGCCACAACCGCAACCCAACTTCTCTACACGCTTTTTACCACGTCCCAATCATAACCAATTTCCGCTTCCACAGCGTCCACAATTCGTATCAACTTATCAACAATCTCCACCGAATAACCAACCTCACCAAAGGCCAAACTTCCAACCTAACTCATTCCATTTCCAAAGAAACCACACCTTTTATCCAAAATCTACCTCGCAACCAGAACCAATGGATACGTCCACAATAAGAACCAACAATATAAATTATGCGAATAGGCCTAGGGCTAAAAACTGGCCACCAGCTGTTAAGCGACCTATAACACCGTCTCAACAACATGCCGTACCAAGTAAACTCCAGCGTAATTTCCATGTTGAAACATCTACAATGGAACTTGGAACCAACTCAGAGTTTCCACCCAATTATGAAAACGAAGCCGATAGCAACAACACTGCAATGTGTGGTTCCGAAATAAACGATCAATCCATAAACGAATACTTGAACGAACAAGAATTTAACGAAGAGACCACACACGCTGCGAATGATTTCGTAGACGTTCATTTTTTAGACTAACTAATTCGTCTTTGCCTTACTTCGAGTGCAAGACGAATGACAACAACATCCTAAAATTCCTTGTGGACACCGGGTCCAACAAAAATTATATTCAACCCCATCTTGCCAAAACTAAAATACCTAATCAGAAAAATTTCCTTGCTAACTCGATCGGAGGTAATATAGAAATCACTCATCATACACTACTTAATCTTTTCGGTCTTAAGAAAGACATAAAATTTTTCATTTTACCGACACTAAAATCCTTCCACGCCATATTGGGGAACGATACCCTTAAAGAACTATCAGCCATAATCTTCTCAAACCGAAACTATATGATAATTAACAATAACATCAAGGTTAGGCTAAAACAACAAATGTCCGAAACAATACATAATATATCTCTAAGAACTGACCATATGACCCAGGGCCAAAAAGATGCACTACTCTCCTTAACAACAAACTATCCCAACTTATTTTGTGAACCAAACGAGAAATTAACCTTCACGACCACAGTCAAGGGAAGAATCCGAACAACCTCTATAGACCCCGTCTACTCCAAATCCTACCCCTATCCCATGTCATTAAAACCGGAAGTTGATAAACAGATAAACCAATTACTAAGTGATGGCATAATAAGACCCTCACGATCGCCATATAACTCACCAGTATGGATCGTACCGAAAAAGCCGGACGCTTCTGGCGAAAGGAAGTACCGAATGGTAATTGACTACAGGAAGCTCAACTCCGCAACAATAAGTGACCGGTACCCAATTCCGGAAACAAACGAGGTCTTATCGCAATTAGGAAAAAATAAATGGTTTTCGGTTCTCGATCTCAAGAGCGGATTCCATCAAATTCCTCTGCACGAGGACGACGTCGAAAAGACCGCATTTTCCGTCAACAACGGAAAATATGAATTCCTAAGACTTCCGTTCGGGCTGAAAAATGCGCCCTCAATTTTCCAAAGAACTTTAGATGACATACTTAGAGAACACATCGGTAAGATCTGCTATGTCTACATTGATGACATAATTGTGTTCAGCGAGGATGTCGAAACCCATTTCCAAAACTTAGAAAAAATATTCCAAACCCTCCAAAACGCCAATCTCAAGGTTCAGCTGGATAAGTGTGAATTTCTTAAGCCAGAGGTAGAATTTCTTGGGTTCATCATCTCTTCCGAAGGCATAAAAGCCAACCCATCCAAGGTGAAGGCAATTGCAGAATTCCCTTATCCCCAAACGCTTAAAGATCTAAGATCATTTCTCGGTCTGTCGGGATTTTACCGCAGATTCATCAGGGACTACGCTAAGCTAGCAAAACCCCTGACAGCCCTTTTAAGAGGGGAGGACGGACGTACGTCCAAGACTGCTTCACGCAAAAAAGTCATCCACTTGGACCAAAGCGCAAAAGACGCATTCAAAAAAATTAAAAATTCACTTATTTCAGAGGAAGTTATTCTCAACTATCCAGACTTCTCTAAAGAATTCCAATTAACCACCGACGCATCGAACTACGCTTTGGGAGCCGTATTGTCGCAAGACGACAAACCAATTACCTTTATATCAAGAACACTCACCAAGGCAGAGGAACACTATGCCGCCAATGAAAAAGAAATGTTGGCCATAGTATGGGCTTTAAGATCATTAAGAAATTACCTATACGGTTCAACTAAATTCAAAATCTATACTGACCATCAACCCTTAACATATGCCCTCAGTCCCAAAAACGATAATAGCAAAATCAAACGTTGGAAAGCAATACTCGAAGAATATAATTACGAGTTAAAATATAAACCCGGAAGATCCAACGTCGTTGCCGACGCCCTGTCGCGACCGCCCATAAATTCCCATATTAATTCCCTTACAGCTACGCAACACAGCGACGAAAGCTCCGGTCAAGACCTAATCCAATGTTCGGACACACCTATAAATGTTTTCAAAAACCAAATCATCTTGAACCTTGGCGACACTTCCTCTCATGAATTCCAAATAATCTTTCCTACCTACCACCGACATACAGTTACAGAATTAGAATACACCGAAGAGAAACTTATAGACATTCTAAAGAAATACCTAAATCCGTCAGTTATTAATGGAATAAAGACCGAAGAAAGAACCCTAGGCATAATCCAACGAATATACCCGATTTATTTTAACAAAGTTAGAACACGATTTGCAAGAAAAATGGTTACCGACCTTACAGACGAGGACCGTCAGGAGACAGAAATTATTAAGGAACATAACCGCGCACATCGCAACGGAAGAGAAAATAAAGTCCAAATTTTGCAAAATTTCTATTTCCCACATATGAGTGCGAAGATAGCAAAGGTCACTAAAGAGTGCAAAACATGCCGATTAAACAAATACGACAGACACTCCAATAAACCCGAGATTCAACCAACTCCCATTCCCGAATATCCTGGCCAAATTATTCACATCGACATATATTTCACAAATAAAAAAATTATTTTAACTGCAATAGACAAATTTTCCAAATACGCCCTCGCCAGAATCCTAAAATCAAGGGCAACCGAAGACGTTAAAGACACGCTAAGAGAAGTTATACTATCTTTTGGAGTTCCACAAATTGTAGTAATGGACAACGAAAAGTCTTTTAATTCTTGTTCCCTAACGTTCATGTTGGAGAATATCTTCAACATAAAAATATTTAAAGTACCCCCCTACACAAGCTCCGCAAATGGTCAAGTAGAAAGACTGCATTCAACTCTCTCGGAATTAATCCGATGCTTAAAAGCAGAGTATCCTCACGCGACATTCGCTGAATTACTCGACAGGTCCATTTACGAATACAACAAATCCGTCCACTCCACCACCAAAAAAAAACCCATAGATACATTCTTTACAAAACACTTATATAACGATCCCGAAGAACTAGGCAGAGTAAGACAAGAGAACACCCAAAGGATTAGAAAAAAACAAGAAACTGACTTAAACTACCATAACAAATCTAAGGATCCTCCAAAGAATTACAACATTGGAGAAACAGTATATGTCAAAATTAACAGCCGCATAGGAAACAAACTAACACCTAGGTATAAGACAGAAATAGTAGCCGAAAATCGAAATTCCACAATCATCACAAAATCTGGCAGAACGATTCACAAGAGTCTAATTAAGAATTGATCTTTTTCCTTTTCCCACACAATAGCATACTGCTAGTGCCTTTGTGCACTGCAAACTTTCAGATACTTGATTACTCAACTTCGCAGCTAATAAAAATTCATGTAGGAAGCGCAGTTATCCAGAATGGTTCCTTTAAAATAATTCATGTAATTGACATCAGCAAATACGAAGACCTAATCACCAATATCGAAGGGTTAGTCACACAACATGTCAAATCCAACCATCCTTTCTACCCCATCCTACAGTTCGAAATTCAGAAGATAAAAAATCATTTGAACCGACTAAAAGTAAACAGAGTTAGGCGATCATTAGATTTTATAGGAAGCGCGTGGAAATGGATCGCGGGCAACCCCGACCACCACGATTATGAAATCCTTATGGATAAAATGAACAATGTACTACAAAGTAATAATAACCAAGTTGTCATTAATAAATTAACGATAGAAAAAATCAACGAGATGACTAATGTCACTAATAAAATACTCAAAACATTTAAAGAAAACGAAAAAAACGATGTAATCCTAGGAATTAAATATAAGTTAGATATAATTAAGGATGAAGTTACTAACATAGGTTACTCAATACATTGGACTAAAGCCAATATAGTAAACTCATTTATATTATCAAACGAAGAAATAAATATAACAGAACACATAATGAAAACCGAGAATATACCATATGTTAACATTGATGAGGCAGTAGAGTTTGCCCAGGTTAAGATAGCCTCTAACGGTAATAACCTAATTTATATTTTAAGTTTCCCAACCACGAAAAATGAAACATGTAATTTATCAATTATAAAACCAGTAAAAATTAAGAAAATAACAAATAAAATCAAATACGAATCGATAATAGAATGTAAGAAAGAAATTTATGGTATAAGTAAGCAATGTAAAACGTATAGTAGCCTTACAATTTGCAACAGCAACAATATTGTAAACTTAAGCAAAGCCCCATGCATCCCGAAGCTCATCCGTAGTGAAAAGGCAAATTGCACCATCATCAACAACGAGCACATTCCAGCAATAGATGAAATCGCCCCCGGTATCCTATTACTAAATCAATTCGAAGGACCCATCATAGTCAACAATGAAACCATGATGCTAAACGGAACGTTCATCATCAAGCACTTCAACACCACCATCGAAGTCAGAGGGAGAACAATCATGTCCAAGGAGATCACGAGCCATCAACCATTACCAGCAATACTCCAACCGTCATACAAGCCAGACCAAATAGAGGAGGTATTGTCCCTCGAAAGGATCAAGGAGCTGTACGTCAACCGCAACGAACAAATTGCGCTACTTGATACAAAACACAAAATCAATTTATCTGTAAACATCATCATAGTGGTAATAATCTTGGCCACCGCCATCCACGCATATAGGGTCATAAGAAACAAAGTCTTGACCAAAGATAAATGCCCCAACATTAACAGGCCATCAGCTATAACCATAGGCCTCGAAGACATCCCCCACCTGGTGACGCCAACAACACCTCACGAGGACGTTCGACTTTAAGGGCGGAAGAGTTAACGACAAATATGTTACGTTTCAAATTCTCCTACGACGACGCTTCCACTTGATCATGACATAAATAAACTTCGTTCCACAGAAAGCACTGACTACATTTCATCTGGAGCAATTGAGATGTGATGACCACTGCACATTCCATCACAGCATCAAGAAAGATCAACAGCACAACGGATGTCTACTGCTGACGAGGCGTTTGCCTGCATGGGCATGCATCTAGCTTTTAGTGACAAATTCGAGTATAAATAGAGCCACAAAATCAATTTGTATTTTAGTCTTAAGTAAGCCGCGAAGGCATCAAGTTTTAAAATAAAGTTTTTTTTAGTAAAGGTAATTTAAAGTAGTTTAATTGGTACAATAGATCTTTATGGTCGCAGTACTGGTGTCTTCATACACACCAAGGTCTTCAATTCAATTCTATATCCCTAACCTTACAGTTCGTATCTAGCTCTTCAGAGAAGGAAACCAAATGACACCAAAAACATTTTCTGTTATGATGTAAATAAAGCTAAGCCAGCTGCCATCAATCAATAGCAACAGTATGCCGAAACTTCCCCTAATTTTTCGTTGGGAAATACAAGGAAGGTGTCTGTCTGGCAGTACAATGGACAAGCATTCGTGTCTGAGTGCTCCAGTGGATAGCAAAGGCTTCCAACAAAACACAAAAAAGACACTCATCCTGTGAACACTTAATTCCTCTGTTATTCAGATGCTATTTTCAGGATAATAATAGACACGGAAGCCGTCATTACAAAACCGTTGCCAGAAAGGTAAGAAGGTAGGCCATACTGAAGCTGTTTGGATGGGTGGCTAAGGATTGTCTTTTAATGGAAAATAGGTCAAGGCTACTGGAGGTAGAGTGCGGAGCGTTCAACGGAATGTAAAGATTCAATCTTTCGGAAGAATTTCCACGCGCACTATAGACATTCTGGCAATTCAGTGGAAAACGTGTTTTTGAGTGCAGTCACCTAGGGATATGCGAAATAAACTGAAGTCAGGGATAAGGAGGGAAATGTAGTAAATGTAAATGGCAATTAATGTTGTTTCAATTCTGGATCTGGAAGCAGTTGGCTAATAACGTGCTAATTGGGTTCACTGCGAATTGTCGTCTACCATAAGTTCTTGCCACAAGCTCAGTCGATCAATGAAGATTATTGATTATTAACGTCCTTTACGGCTAAAGCTTGGAATCAATTTAAATTCTTGTTTTTATTTTAATCATCTGATTTTCCTTGATCTGGAATCGACAGCACTTTAAGCTATGCATGTCCCTCTACTTGGAAGTGGCATTTTAAGCCTCTGATTGTATAGCTTGGAATTGTTTGTTTGGTGCAAACGCTGAAGGTTTCTGGTGTCATCCCCAGTGAGGTAATACTAAGTAGTCAAATGGAATCATTGTTGAAAGAGAATCACTTCGCTTGGTTTGAAGGACCTTATACTCCAAATTACCGGTTTTTGTAATCCGAAATTTGACAAATTAGAAACCTCAAACTCTTCTCCATTATAATAAGGATTGACAGTAAAGTTTTTTGCTGTTTTTTTATTAACATTTTTTAAATACTATTTTAACAGGTTACTGTTGAGTTTGTGTAAAATTTTGATCTCCATATCAGGTTCAACACTGCTTTCCGATTCTATAAATCGCTTAATCATCCCCGAGCTAATGGTCTTGTTCACATAGTTGAGTGACGACAATGGAGCATTGTACTTCCTAAAAACACTCTTGATAGCTGGAAACCTATTCAAGCATTTCAAGTCCTGATCAGAGCATTTAAAAAACCACTGAATTTGCAGTTCGGTTAATCTGTGGCTCTCGTCTCTGCTACTCCAACCTCTAAAATTGTAGAACCTATCTTCGGACAGTCCACTCTTGACGGCATCTGGGATTCGAACAACCCTCAATTCAGCTGGTAGTTGAAGCAATTCCCTGCGTACTGTGTCTCTGAAAACAGCCATAAGGCCGTTCTGTTTAATGCGCGCCATGCTTCTAAGCCATTTGTGCTTGAACATCGGATGAGACAGCGAGGCGATGCCGGCTTTAAGGGCATGTTCGGAACTGAAGTTGAAATATTCAGCAAAAACCTTATCAAGGCTTACTGTTGTCTTTTCCAGCACTTTCTTCGTTGTTGAGGACCAGTTTTTGGAAGTTAATCGGCGTAGTCGCTTGCGCAGGCCCAACAGTATAGGCATAAGCGAGCCTAGAAAATTGTGTGCGGGTTCGTGTAGGATTTGGATGGCATCAGC
Source organism: Merodon equestris (assembly GCA_958301585.1). Taxonomy (NCBI): domain Eukaryota; kingdom Metazoa; phylum Arthropoda; class Insecta; order Diptera; family Syrphidae; genus Merodon; species Merodon equestris. The sequence continues at coordinate 115,723,201 of OY284416.1, forward strand.
GAAGGGTTCATAGCAGGCCAGGTGTTCTTCGAGGTAGAGAAAATCGATTAGGCAGTGATCGACCTTTAGAGCTGCATAGATCTTCTTTACATGACGCCTCATTTGGTTGATATCGTATAGCGCATTATAAATGGATAGCCAGTCCTGTAGAATGGGGATGGTTGGTTTGTTTCCGGTTACCTCTTCAACAATTCTCTGAAATTCTGGGTTGCACCATAGTATTCCACATTTCCTTATCATCGACTCGTGATAGATCTTCAACGTTGGGATACCATTTAATATCGTGGTGAATTCCCACAGCATAAAATTGTTTATGCTCCTAATGGGACAGCGGACTACATTCAGATTTAATGTCTCAAGGTCTTCGTTGCACAGCATTAGCTGATCGAAGTCTTCCTTGAATTTTGAATTTAGCATCGCATTCAAGTCGCCGTAACTATTATCGCTGTCGATCGAGATCTGGACATCCGGCGGGCTGAATCCACTAACTCTCCTCACGAAAAATGGACAAACGCCTTTTTCTATCGTTGTATATTCTATGTTTCCCCGACAGTAGGTGTATTGGATGTCGTCAAGGATGGCCTTTAGGTCCCTCGGCGTGCATACCTGTGAGATGCGTTTGAGTGCTAAAACGACTGATTTTCGATTTAAATTCTCGTCAATCCAGTGAGCAGTTACGACTAAAGCTTTCCCTCTGCCTTTACTGATCCAATTATTAGCCGTGTAAAAGACTCGAACGGCATTACTTAGCCTACACATTAGGGTCTTCAGGATCCTCCTAAAGTCGGCATTGAGGAATCTTACCATCGACAGGCTATTGATGTGTTTGAAGTTAATATTGCCAGAGGGCGCAAAAATGCGCACAAAGTCGACATCATCTACCATTTCCACAGGCGTCATTGAATAGATCAAAAAGTGCTTAATTCTTTCCTTCAGCTCGTCGCTTTGTTGTGTTGAATCCAACTGCTCTTCATCGGGTGATTCGCTGCTTTCAGAATCTTCTTGACTGTATATCTGGAGGCAATGACGACGTAATTTAGATTTCTTCCTTCGACTTCGGGCCCTTTTCATACATGTAATGCAAGTTGGTAGCCTTTTTATCGAATAAAAGGAGTCAAAGCCGATTGAGTTGTCGGAGTCGGAACTACTCGTGCACGTCGATGATGCTCTAAGGAAATGTTCCATTTCAGCTTCTTTAAGGTTGGTTATCCGTTTCACAATTTAAAATAAACTAAAAATGTGAATACGATTTCGCTCCTTTTATATTGAAGCCGCTAGGAGATGGGCATCTACCTGTTTCACAGTATCAACTACAAACGTTCACTATATTCATGTAGGCGGACGAACCTGGCATTTAATGCAAAAAGATACCAATTCAAATGACATAAATATGACAACCTCAATAAAAACAGAGGAAACAATTTTCACACCCGAAATAATCCTATTTTTACCGGAAAATTTTGAGAAATCATAAAAAAATATGATGACTCAGAAACACAAGCGGATTTTCGGATTTTTGGTATCATAAAAGGACGACATCGTAAATAAGTAGACCGGATTAGTTACACTTAAAGGGCTGTGTGCTTCATAAATACATTTGTTATACAAGCGAAAGGTATTTTAAAAGTGTCATCGGAGTCTAATAGCTTTACATCCATTTTCCATTCGAACTTTTTGGAATGTAATAAAAGTGGCTTAGGACTTTTCCGAATGGTTCGGGCGCATCTGGTCATCAAAACTCATTTCCCTTTACAAGTTAATGGTGTTGTTTTCTGCCATAAAGAACTGATGGGGTTTCTTACTAGGTTTCGCTAATTATCGTTCACTCAGCCTGCCAGACCTTATAGTTGCCTCCCTCCTGCCACTTGTTCTATTCTTCGACCAATTATCGTTTGATGTTTCTTACCACGATCTTCTCTGTACTTATGATGTGTACTTATATCAAAACCACACACTTTTTCATTTAAAGATATTAGTGCCGTTGACCTGTAGCTCCCATATACTTAAGCCCTTATAACCCTATCCCTCCAGCCAACCCAAACCCAATCTTCGTCTGTCCCAATACCAACAACTTCTCCCCCATTTACCCAATCCTCTGCCACCCCTCAATCTTTTGTTGATCCTCTTTTGCCTCCTTCAGTTAAGCTTACTCAGCTAACTGCTGACCCCACCCAAAGACGCTACGCCCTTTCTCGACTAATAGATAAAAAGAAGAGAAGATTCGTCTCTTTCTGGTTTACATCCACGATAAATTAGACTCGGTTTGTAATGAGGGTACAACAAACACAAGCGTCATGGTCTCCATTACACAGGAAGGTCTCCCCATGGATTTCGCTAGCCTCAAGAGCCTCTTCATAAAAGACCATGAATTTTTCAATATCTCGCCTTCAACGTAGTAGAGCTGACAGCGACAAGTTGTTTCGTCCCTAATTGTCTCTCTCTCCCAGTAACCCGCTCACTCTGCCAAAATGTCCCTCTTACCTTCTATTATAATAGATAATTATCAGAATATAAGAGGTCTTCAATAAAAAATCCAAGCTGTCTTCCAAACAGTCACTTGCTCTACCCTTTGAAATCTTTGCTCTGGCCAAAACAAATCTGATCCCCAGCATAAATAACCTCGAATTGTTCTCATCAAATTTTAATGTTCATCGCGATAACGAACTTAGCCGACCCACTGATGGTTGCCCTTGTCGAGGCGTTCTACTAGCCGACCTTAATACAATTGACTCTTCCCCTATTGCAGTATCATCCTCCCCACTTCTCGACCTTGTTTCAATTCAGATTGTTCTAACCCAGATGACATTATACATCATTTGTTACTTGCCCTCATAGCCTATTGAATCCTATCAACTCGCCATTAACACAATTGACCAAATAATTGATATCAGAGACCTTCAGGATGAAATCCTTCTTTTCGGTGACTTCAACCTTTCTCATCTTAAATGGATCCAATCAGACGTTTTATCGTTTTATATTGTTACCAATCCCACTACTGCCAAAGAATGTCTCTTTTTTGATCGCCTAGCAGATCCTTATAAAGTGATCCTAAGTTAGTGGCGTCCTAAACTACATGGGCAGACAACTAGACCTCATATTCACAACTGATACCCTTAACTCTTCTATTTCACTTTGTCCCCTTTCCCTTTCAATCATCGATAACTTCCATCCTCCCCTCCTCCTTTCCTTTTTCACGATTCTTCATTAAAGAACAAACCCACTACAGTTCTGGCCTCTCACGATTGGCACAATACTATCGCCAACTTTTTCGTCACCTTTTTTAAACAGTTTTCGCCGACGACTCCTTTGCTCCAGACCTCTCATACTTTTCCCTTGAACCATTTCTTCCACGCACAGTCGATTCTCATGTCATCGAAAACAAACTAAATCTACTTAATGATGAATTCACTCCTGAACCTGACAGTTGTCCGGCCATATTTATAAAAAAATGCTCCTCAACACCCTCTCTCCCTCTCTCAAAAATCTTCAGTCTATCCCTATCCCTATCTACAAATTGTCCTCCCTCTGCTTCGACCCCATTTCTTTGAAGTGGATATCTTCTTACTAGGAAAATCGCTATTACTCTGTTCGTTTTAGATCTGCCTTCTCTAACTCTTTTATAGCTTCCTCTGGCATCTCCCAAGGCTGCCACTTAGGTCCACTTCTTACCATAAACGATATTGAAATGGTGATCAAACATTCCCACATATCACTATATGCTGACGACACCAAGTTCTTCGCGACCATTTCCTCCAGTCATGGCTATTCCCTTATTCAATCTGATCTCAATAGTTTTTCCATCTGGTGTTCCAAAAATTGCTTGGAGCTTAACATTTCCAAATTCCAATCAATCACCTTTTCACGTAAACGAATCAAAGCTGCTCTTCGTCTCTACCAACTCTACTCAACCCATCTCCACCGTTCAGGTCATTCGCGATCTTGGCATATTATCTGACCAGGAGTTAAATTTTCGCGCACACATCGATGGGATAATCCTTAAAGCTAATTCTGCACTCGGTTTCGTGAAACGATGGTCTAGGGAATTCTCGAACCCTTACGTGAACCCTTCTTGAATACGCCTCCCAAGTGTGGTATCCTTACCAACAAACCCACATTTCTATAATAGAATCGAGAGCATCCAACGCCGGTTCCTACGTTGTGCTCTTCGATGTCTCCCCTGATGCAAACCTTTGACATAACCACCCTACCAAGACCATCAACATGAACACGTTGGAGGAAAGAAGAATTGTATTCTTTTCATCTACCGACTTCTTTCAGATACCATTGACTGCGCGACCCTCTACAACTCTGTCTCTATCAACACTAACCCCCGCAATGTACGAAATCCCCGTCTCTTCTATCTACCCACCCCGGTACTGCCTATGGCTCCAATGAACCTATTTCTCGCATGTTGGGAAATGTTAATTCGAATCCTTACTTCGATTTCAAACTCAGCACTCCATGTCTAAAAATCCGCCTCTTTAACCCCCACCCTCTCCCGTTCTTCTTAGCTAATAAGTTAGATTATTAGATCTAATTAGATTAAGTTAGCTTGAATTAAGCTCAATAAATGGTGGTGTTTGCCCCTACGAAAATTATACTAAACAATCTTCAAACTGCCAGTCTTGAGGAGCAATGCCGGCTCAGGGCCAAGCTAAACCACAAAATTGATCTTATTTAGAAATCTTAGCGCCAAGGAAGACTGACAAAATCCAAAAACGAATATGTCCTTGATTTACAGCGGAAATAATCAGCGCATTAAAAAAAGGAATGGGTCCTATGATACCATAGATGGAAGCACAGGCCATCCCAGGCAAACTGGTTTTCGTATAAAGCGGCACCCAACTACGAACATTCAGTTATACGCACCTCAAATCAATCTCTCTCTCCAAAGAACCTCTGGGGAAACCTACATACCATGCCTTCTCGATCCTAATGACCTAAACATTTTTTTTGGGAAGACTTATGTTTAAAGAAATATGATTTTAATCAGATTGAAGGTGTAAACTCGGGTCCTAGACTGGATGATTTTTAAGTGGCCATCGAGAACACATTATTGGATGCACAAACGATATCAAATCCGACCCTATTGTTGAAGATGACATGCCAATGGTTAAACTGATTTTAGCATACATTGTCTGCATGTCATAAATTAGAATCAGAGCTATCGCTAAGGTCAGTATCCACGGCCGACTGTAGGTCAATCGGCATACTTCACATATGGTTAACCAAATAACGAAGGACCTATCTCTCAATAATCTTCTATGTACCTAGAAATCAGGTTTCAGACCTAATTACAGCTGTTCGTCAGCCATGGTAAGCCTTCTCAAAGAAATAAGACTCAAAAGGTTGTCTTAGAAGAATTTTATCTCTTTTAAAAAGTAAAAAGTTTTCTCTCCAATAGGCCACACAATTCATTTCCCATGGAGGTCAGCCAAGGCGTCCCGCAGGGTTCAATACTAGGTCCGATGCCATTAACGATCTTCCATCGGTGTGCGGGCATTCTTCAATGCACATGTGCGCCGATGATGTCCAATTACAGCTAACCAAACCCTTTTCCAACCATAATGATTATTGCTTGGACAGTTGCTAACGGAAAACAACATAATCTCAGTATCAACGGAAGTTTAACCTCGACCTTTATCTGGTTACAACCATGACATGGTTGTCGGTCGCATACGAGCATATGAATGTCTTCGCAAGCCCTGGCTTAAATCAACCGCACTCCACTCGAAACACATTTAAAGCTCTTAGTTATCTTAATCATGACCGAATCAGTATATTGTAATCTCGTTATTCCAGCGTAAGCTATGGGCCTATGATGCAGTACGTTATATTCAGTGTATTCGTGGAATTGAGTTTAATTCTGTACACTCTCTACTCCTCGAAAATATGATACGGGACTCACTGTTCAGTCAAGAGGCACAATCTATTTCAAGTCCGTGCAATTGCTGACACACGAAGATGATATTGACGAGATTGGACGAGCATAGCTAGACGTCAATGAAAAGTTTGAGAGTATTGAAACAGAAGCGGCTGAAGTCGGTCTAAGGGGGAACATCAGAAAGAGGCGAGCAACCACCATGTAAGAGCTTGGACTTTCTAAAATAAATGAGACGGCCTCGGCCGATTCGAGAAGACAATTTTACATGTAGTCTTTGGTCCCTTTTGTGAAAGGGGAGTGGAGAAGAAGAGCTGTACGGGTTGTACAACGACGGCGTTTGCAGTTCTAATGTTAAGGAAGGTTGGGCCATTTAGGGCGAATGCAAACTATTGGAATAGTATTCGCTTCCAACCCCGAGGTACGACTGAATCTTGGTAAGAAAGGGACTTCAACCAAGTGGGCGTATGACACTAGAAGCAGCAAGTTAAAGATCGTTCGAGCTGGAAATATTTGGTTCATTCCGAATTGTGGCGTTGTCTTGGCAAGTTAGTAAGCGAACCCTAATTTGCTATAATCTAATAGCTTTAATATATTGAAAAAGCTTTTTACATGACCGTTGCCTGCTTAAATTCTTATTATTACGCCCTCTGAATACTCGCATATTTGTCGACAGCGTTTGGCCAAAAAACAATTTCAATAATTAGATCTCTGTCGAGTGAGCATCAGATCAGATGAAGAATTCTCAAGACTGAAACCCGAATCAAACGTGGCGAAACTGTCGTGTTACTTTCCTCTTACTATTAGGAAGGACTGTGTTTAGATGACTAACAACTTTCATTGTAAAATATAATCTGAGTCAAACGGTTGTCTCAACTGGCTTTGCAGTATCCTATCGTACCTTCCTAATTTAGTAATGTATTCCGATGGTTTGAAGCCCTTGAAGTGGATAAATCGTTTCAGGATTGTTTCAACATTTAAGGATGGTATAGGTAGGTGGTTAATGGTGGCTACCTAGAATGCTTCATATCTGTTTTGATGCCACGCCTCGTTGGATCTAGGTAGAAACTGTTGAGTGTTAAACAGGTCAGGCAAAAATTAAGTCTTATGTTTTAAGTGCCTGAATTACTGACCATTCCTATGGATAGCTATAGTTGGGAAGTGGTGATCGTTGTTTGTTTCGTTGTTTCAGGGGGAAATCCAGAGTTTCAATGTTGGAACTGAAGGTAGGTCCGAGCCTATCATCTATGTTAGGGTTGTTTGGAAGCCAGAAGAGATATTGATGATCCTGCTGCTGGCTTCTTTAATTTCCTCTTTGCATTGCTCTACCAGCCTGGATTATCTGATTATTGAAGATAAAACCTGGCTTTGATGGCGTCTTGGCTTTTACTACAGATACATGTTAAAGTGCACCGTTAAAGCTGGGTGTACTCTCGCTGACAGGCAGTACTTTCGCTTGATAGATGCTCGATTGAAAAACTTGACTGTTCGAATCAAAAACATTCAATTGAGTCGAAATGACGCCTGATACTCCATCCTAGATCTTTCGGTAAAGATCAGGAGCTAATAATCTGGGAGCTCTGGTTAGGAAATGGAAATGTGCTGTTGAATAAACGATACAAACATTTACATAAATCGCGTCAAATCGAAGCTCCGTTCTTTCAATACAATTATTGGACTGGTTACATGTTTTTGTTACTATACCTCTCCGTTGAGCTTTATAATTAAAGAAAAATAGGTCAATAATGCCGTAATTTTAAAAGCTAGTTATAAAAGTCACTGGATAACGGCAGTATTGCTTATTAGAAGGCCTTTTCGGCAAAAACGATTTCGATCTCCAACTGACCTTAAGCCCATACAGAGCATTGGGTGAGTATTTAGTTTAAGGTGTTTTTTTTTATATGGTTCGTGCAGGTATAAGATTGGTGTCACACAACCTGGATGGGGTGCAGATGGTTTGTGTCGAAGATGTTCGTTCACTACTCTCCGGAGGTGGTTGTCCTAGATAGGATTTTTGAGAGATCCCACTGAATTTGCATTGGTTGTAGTACATTGTATACATAGTAACTATTTGATCAAGGTGTTATATTGGAAATGCACACACAAAGTATGAATTTTGACGTGATCTTATACTGCGAGTGTTATGCCTTCGTCAGCACTTTTTGATTATTTCTCATTCACAACTCATGTTGTTGCATAGTTTATCCGTTTAGGAATTGTTTTTGACTATGGTCAGACTTCAACTACAGATCTTCGGCTCAACTGTCGGTGATGATTACCATTGCATCACGACCAATGGTGGTGGTTTATTACTAGAGTAATTCAAGTATTCTTGTTGAGACCTTGAGGAGTTCAGTTTCTCGCGCTTAGGTGCAAAGGGCCTGATGGCATCCCAAATAAAGCCAGATGCTTTCCAGCACACGTTGGCGAAATTATATATGGAACGAATTATATATGGTAGGTTACTGGCGGTAGCGGAAGCTAATAGTGCACTGTCAAACAACCAGTTCGGCTTCTAATAAGGACGATCAACGGTCGACGCAATAGAATCCGTGGTAAATCTGGCCGTGGTACCCTGATTGGCCATGGGTACCCCTCCCAAGAGACTAAGATACTACACCGATGAGGGCGTCAAGTTCTATACCATAATGGCGGGAGTTCCGCAGGGATCAGTCCTTGGACCCCTACTGTGGAATATTATGTATGATGGCGTTCTATGACTAGCTATTCCCGTTGGAGTACTTTGCTGACGACATTGCCATTGTCACAGTGGCCAAACATATAGAGGAAATGGAGGTTGCCACAAGCACAGCCATCTCTAAGGTGAAAGATTGGCTTGTAAGTGCCGGCCTGGAACTAACGGAGGCTGTGTTCATAACCAGCTGCAAGAAGGTGGAACATGAGAGCTTTTTGGTCGGCGATCAGACGATTAGGTCTAAGAAATCGGTGAAGTACCTAGGAGCAATGCTTGATAACAGGCTTTCCTTTAGGGAACACATAAGGTATGTTAGCGAGAAGGCATCACTTACACAAGGAGCGCTCTCACGAATGCTCCCGAATGTAGGTGATCCCGGATATGCGCGCAGAGTCTTACTCTCAAAGGTAGTCAGTTCAGTTCTACTGTACGCTGCTCCGATATGGGCTGGTGCATTCGCAGGCAGACGACTGAAACGGATGATGACGTCAGTTTATATATTTTGCGCGATAAGAACAATCAGCGGGTTCAGGACCATCTCAGATGATATCGGTCGCCTATATGATGGACTCTGTAGATAACTGGAACGAGCTATCCTCGTACATTGCGCTTATACAAACGAAGCTACGTCAAACCGAGGCAGAGAGAAGAGCACAAGAGCCCGCCGCCAGCATAAATCGCTAACCAGTCCCGCTAAGTAATACCTAACGGCAAGCGCGCAGGGAGAGCGGTTGAATGTGTGGTTTAGTACATAGGCGCGTGGAAAAAGGAGAATAATATCCCGCGAATCATGCATGCTGGTAGCCCGGGCTTCCAGTTTCTACCGATAGCTCTTGCGATACTGGCGCCATCTGCCGGTAAGGCTAAGTACTTATCGGATCACCCTCGTATAACACCTTAATCACATGGAATCAAAAAAGTTACTGTGAACTACAACCAACGCAAAAAATTCAGCCGAATCTCTCAAAATCCTATCTAGGACAACCACCTCCGGAGAGTAGTGAACGAACATATTCGACACAAACCATCTGAACCTCGTCTAGGTTGTGTGACAAATCTCTTGAACCTGCACGAACACTATGAAAGAAAAACAGGCTGGATTTCCTAAAAGCCATTTAACTTCTATGTCAAAGAGGCAAATGGTTTTATATGCAGAAGAAGGCCATTTAGTTTTAATTGAGTTTAGCAGTCGTTTCCCATTCAATTCAAACTTTTCCAAATGTTCTTTAGTTTATCACATGGATTTCGAGAGTGCTCCTTGAAGCGTCACATAAGCTCCGACAATTTCACCGCTAAGTCATCTTCATTTTTATTTTATTTCCTACTCACTTGAAAACAATCCATTTCATCCGTTCGAATCACTACTTCTCGAACGCATACATCGTTCATCTCAATTTCTCCTTGACTTTTGTAGCCTCTTAAAACTTGAAAAAGGCACCGTAAAACCAAAAATAGTCTGTAAAAAAATGACATAAAAACAATAAACGAAAGTCATAACCCACTCTGACACTTCAAATTGATTGCCGCCAAGAAATAAGCCAAAACAACTCCTCACTCTCATTCTGTCACCGAAGCAACTAAGCACATGAAACTAAACTGCCTGGCGTGGGAACACTGACACCGGCACAGGTCTACATAATTCAATTTAATGTGACAGAAGGTTCACGTTGGTCAGGATATCACTTCATATCCTCTCTACCCATTAAACGCTTCAAAAGAATCGAAATTTCTTTTTTCACTCAACCTTCTCTCCTTATCGTTGCCGGTACTATCCTTATCCCTGTACCGACTCGGCCGTCTTTTGAGGAAAAAATGATTGTCGAACATGAACACCCTTTTCGGTAGTGCTCCGTCTATCCCCCACCAGCCCATAAAAGCGATAAGCATAAAGCCAAAAAGGCAAAGTTTTGTCCTGTGAGAATCCTGATTGCTCCTTGCTTGTCGCCTTCCGTTTGCCGCTTGCTTCTTGTTATCTCTTTTGAAAAGTTTCAACTCCATTTTTGTCTTCCTCAACTTTTGTTTTTACACATATCCTGTTCTCCGTCCTCGTTGCAGGATATCGCCCTAACGATGGCGGATGGTAGGGTATCGAAGTGGGCGTATAGTGAACGATTTTTAGTTTGGATGGTGATGATGTCCTTTTTGGTTGAACACATTACGCCGTTGAATATGTCACTCGGGTACTTCCTTTTGTTCATCATCGAAACCAACAGCATCTGTAAAGGAGTACTAACTAATTTGGGAGTCTTGCAGTTCCCTATCGTCTCATAATTCTTCCCCGTCCGTGACCATCAACCACAGGATGTACAAAAGTAAACTTTTAACAATGCGGTATTAAAGTATCCAACAGATTGAATCACAGCCCTGTTGGGAGACCGACGATTAATGCTGCACTTTTCGTCCTTCGTCTCCGCGTCGACCCAATAGCATTCTCGTAAAGTTGATTTTATGATTCCGTTTATAGCCGAGTATTGCTTTAGTGACGTCCAGAGAGACACCGCAATCGGGAGGATCCGTCTTTGTTTCTCGACTTTAATTAAAATCATCCGCGTCCTTATCTTGCTCCTCGTGCCCATTCGCGGCAGCTGTTTGTTGCGCAAGTTTCCCAAATTTTCGTAAAATCTCCGAAATTTGTAAGAATTTTTTAAACACCCCAATCGGGAAAAGAGGACATCCTATCGACGTTCTGTGACTTTACGGTGAATGGGTTTTATGACCGATCCTGTGAGTATACATTGTTCGTGGTTGTGTGTCAATCAAAATGTCATAAAGTAATGGTAGTAAAATGTTGGTCGTTCATCTTTCTGGCTGCTGGACAACAGCTTTAGGAAGGGTGAATGCTGAATAGAAATTGGAAAGCCATGCGGAATAGATGGATGCGAGTAAAGATAGTGCTGAATACATGGGCTTCAGGGTCGATTTCGCAGGACTAATGTTCATATATCCCTTGGGAGTCATAAGGAGTAGGACCGGACGTTGGTAAGATGAGAGTCAATAAAATAAATGAGAGATGATTCGTTGGGTTTTGTGTTAGACTGTTTCTGTTTTATTGGATTGAACTTTGAACGGGCTATTAGATGAAATCTTCTTTTACAACCCAGAGTCGTAATAGGAAAGCGATGCTCAATTGGATGGAACTGAAGGTTTATGGGTTTTGTTTAGACAGATTGATAGGGAATTAGATGCGGTGAGAGTGGAAGTTTTAATTAGGAGAATTGAGAATCTGTCGATACGCCCACGGGTGGGTGCTGAAGCTCATCAAATCACCAATTCACAATCCAAGTTTTATGTGAAATGCAGTTGTCTTTATACGAGGCCAAGAAATTCAACCACTTCGATCGATATACTCTAGTGACCTTCATGGACATAGAAGGAGCTCCCAAACAAAGTTTTTCACAAAATCGAATGAGAAATCCCTAACTGATTTGGGGACTCAAAGTTTTCCATGGTAGAAAACAGAATCATATACCGCAATTAGGGAAGTGTCTGTCATCAAATTCGCAAAGACGAAGATAACCCAACTTCTTAATGGCTCACAGCGATAACTAAGTTCTAGTCGAGGTGGAAAACAAGGGAATAAAAGTTGGAGCATATGCGTACGATGTGGCTATTTTGGTATAAGAATTATTAATCTCTGTGATAAGTGAAAACATGGAGAGGTCTTGGGCTGGAGTATACGCTGAGGCCAAAGACTGTGGTTTAAAGGTAAGTCCAAAGAGAACTGCACTGACGCTGTTTACCATCACAACCCGCCATTTAAACTTCCATCAGTGACTATCCCCCAAGTGCCAAATTTTTGGGTGTCAACCTGAACCCGCAGCTTAAATGGAAGTTCATGGTAAACAGGCTTTCAAAAGTTGGTGAAAAAATGAGAAGCCCAAAATTACTCTGTGGATGTTCATAGCATAGTTTGGTAGCCTGCCTCAGCAAAGTATATCAAAAATCAAGTTCAAAGATCAGTAGGATTCGACCCCACTAATGGCATGAGATCGCTGAGACACTTAACTGGTTCTTGGTAACCTAGGCCATAGCCCAAATTGGCTCCAACCTACTCCCACTATCGATTTAGAACAACATGGTCTGAACGTTGATTTCAGAGTACTAGGTTCTGGTCTACACTGATGGCTTCAAGATGGGGCTCGGTGATTTTCTCAGCTCCATAGACTGGATTTGAGTACCCCTCTATAGTGGTCAAATGAGATGTAGCATCAAAATGGCTTTTTAATGTAAATTGCACGTTGTCTGTGGTACATCGGGCTTTGATGGGTTTTAGGGAAATTTTTTTTAAAAATTTTTCATGATCGGTCTGTTCAAAAAGTTACAGCAATGTGGCCAAATATTTTCGAATGATCCAGAAATATGTAGCAGGTGTGATTCCACTCAACTGTTTTGCCACAAGTGTGCCCTCAAATTAGTTCTACCAGACGGAGTTACGCTTGCATATAGTATTCCGTTTTAACTTATCTTCACATTTCTAGACATTTTTCGATCTTCGTGGTCTAGGATTTCTCCTCTTAAGCCTAGCTTTGATCACCTGCTAGCAGACTATTTATTAGTTCTGCATTGTTGATTTCATTTAGCAACTCCCGAGCGACTTATGTACATCCTCCCTATAATGCTTCCATACCCTTCTCAGCGATCAAAGCAGGCCCTTTTGTTGATTTAAAGCGGGGAATCGGCTTCATTCCGAAGCCAAAAGGATATGTTGCCTACATTGTGGTAATTTTTTCCTTCCTAGATGTCGCTACAGTCCGATGTGAACCTGGGCCTCAGCCAAGAAGCGTCTACGGCTGGCACGATTTTTTGCCAGTTGTTTCCAGTGCCACACCTTCGGTTGGTCCTCTTCCATCTGTGTGCACCACTTTATGTAGATTTGGTCGTCCTCTGCTGCGTCGTCCCTCAGGGTTGGAGCTGTGCTCTCTATTCGCTCTGTATGGCCTAGCCATCTTAGACGTTGGATCTGTCTGCTGTATAGCCCGTACAGTTCGTCGATGTATCTTCTCCTCCACTCTCTGTTTATATAAACGGGACCATACGAGAGTGCGTCGCCTTGCCTAAACCCATTTTTGACATTTTTGTCTCGGTAAGTTCGTTGCCGACCTTGATGGAGCAGCGAGAATTCTCCATTGTTATCCTGCACAATCGGACGAGTTTGGCAGGGATGTTAAAACTAGACATGGCTCGGTACAGCTCATCCCTATGCATATTGTCATATGCGGTTTTAAAATCTACCAAAAGATGGTGTGTGTCGTTTTGGAATTCTTGGGTCTTTTCCAAGATCTGCCGCAGTGTGAAAATTTGGTCTATTATGGATTTACCTGGCCTGAAAACACACTGATCAGATTATCCGATTATCCACAAAGGCTTTCGGGCGTTCATACAGTATGGCGCAGAAGATCTTGTAAGCGATGTTATGGAGACTTAATAGACTTAATAGCTGGCGCAGTTATAGAGGTCTCCTTTCTTATGGACTGAGCAAACTATGCTGAGATTCCATTCGTTGGGCATGCTTTTCTCCGACCATAAATTACAGATGACCTGGTGCATTCGCCATACCAGCCGCTTTAAATAGCTCAGCAGACAGGCCGCCTGCGCCCACGGCTTTGTTAATTTTAAGATTCGAAATAACAAGCTCAATTTCATCTAGGTCAGGTGGACGGAATTCTCCTGTATCTCCGTCCGTTGGGAATGGATAATTTTGGTTGACAGCGGTATCAGATCTATCATCGCCTACAGAAGTAGTTTTTCCATATTCTCAGCATCGACTCTGACTCTACTACTAGTTGTCCGTCTTCATCCCTACAGGCTTCCGCTATAGCTTTATAAAGTGCGAGCGTCATTCCTGTGGTAGCATCCCTCCATCTCCTCCACTATATGCTTTTCGTGCTCTCTTTTTTTCTTCCTTTAAACCGTGTGATCCTCTCTCCTTTTCTGCTCGTAGAGCGCTTGTTAGCTCTCGTCCATCTATGTAGCATGGCTTTGTAGGCGGCTTGCTCTGCTACATGGTCTTGTTTGCTCAGCTGGTGGTGGTTTGAAACCCAGCACACCAGAAGCAGCGTCTCTATGGCACGCTAACAATGCTCCCACTGGTGGTCTGTGGATGTGCCAGTGTCATTGAACTTTGCGAGAGGTTGATGGAAGCTCGATCGTTGAAGATCCAACCTTCCCTTGCTGTTTTGCTCGACTCCGTAGCATCCTTGATATCCTCATTCGTACTTTGACTTCAACAAGGTAGTGATCCGAGTCGATGTTTGCTCCTCGGAAGGTTACCCCCAGGATACTGGGGGAGTGTCTGGCGTCGATCGCAACGTGATCAATCTGGTTGATGGTTGACTGATCTGGTGACTGCCAGAGTGACAGGTTCCTTTATGGATGTTGAGATGTGGGAATCGTGTGCTTGCTACAAGGAGGTTACGCCCTGCTAGGAAGTCAATTAGCCTAAATCCGTTTCCTATGCTCGACTCAAATATATCCTCTTTGCCCACTTTTGCGTTAGAATCTCCTAGTACGATTTTTGTGTCATAACTGGGACATTGGGCGTACTTTCAGTCCAGAAAATCATACAAGTCATCCTTGAGTCGATCACCCCTGTCTTCCGGAATGAACGCATACTAGGCTTATATTCCCGAGGATGCCTTTGATGTGGATTGTTATGAGGCTTTCGCTTACATGTCGGAATCTTAAGACTTTTTGTCGGAGTCCTCCTTTAATAACATCCCTTTTGTCTGGTCCATCCGATCCCACTTCTTGGAGTGAGATTATATCTGTTGAGGGTTTTTTCTACTTGGTTGTCTGCACTTGGTCTGTTAAGGGACAGCACATTCCAAGTGTAGACTCGCAGATCGTTTCGTTTATATGGGTCGTCTCTGTCCCTGTACCCGAGGATTGTTATTGCTTAATAACAATATTTGCTTTCCGTGATAGGGATGTCAACTCTAAGCACATTCACCAACCTGGAGGGTCAGGATTTGCTACACATATTCACTACCCGACGGATGCCAGGCCAGCTATCCAGGAGAGGTCGCGTGGAGGCTGTATGTGCAGCTTGGATTGAGCAGGGACAGGGATCGAAGCTGGTGATTGCCATGTTAAACACGATCAACTTATTTGCTCTGTTTGATAGCTCCTTTACTCTTCATGGTCATACATATCGTTATAGATAATGTTCCACAAAAGGGGAGTTAAGATTGAGCCCTGTGGCAAGTCGCTAACATAAGTATCGAGTCTGGCATTAGAGATTTTTATATTTATTACTGACAAGTAACGGATTCTTTATAAGTTGCGGAAAGGTGGCCTTGGAGTAGCATAGTATACGCAAGACGTCGTAAGTCGTACCTGTTAAATTGGTGAATTTTCCCCCCTCTGTAAGCTGTTGGTTACAGATGGCGTCTTTACATATTCGATGTTGCTTCCGTTGGCTTGGATGGACCTATGACAATGGCTTGGCTCTTGGTTGAGCTGAGCTTACGTACGTTTTTATATGACCATCGTGTAGTGTCCTGGAGATCCTCCTCTTTAATCGTACAGTAGCGTCTACCTTTAGGTGAACTGGATGGGTGATATATAATTAGACATTATCTGTGCAAGAAAGTACCTTACAATGCTTGAGAATGGCAGGAAAGTCGTTACTAAACAGCAAGAATAGAACAGAACAAAGATAAATCTTTGAGGGACTCTCGTTCTGGTTGTGAGAATGGTTGAAAAGTCAGCATATTCAGTTTGGCTGCGATCTCCAAGGTAATTCTTAATGAATCTTAGAGCTGAGGAATCAATGTTGAAGTAATGTTTGGGTTTTCTGAGGCGAATTTTTTTGTGAGATGTTATATTATGTCTAATATTGTAGTACCAACGATATCACATGATCCTTATCAATTTCACAGCGAAAGTCTTCGACACTGTCTAGTAGCGCGAGAGTGTTTCACTGCTGTGGCCTGAAATTTGAATTTGAATCGTAATATAGAGATCAAACGACAATTCTTATAATGATTAAAGGGCCAGATATGATTTTAGAAGCCGAGGTCCTAGGGTAGACGAAGATGGTAAAAATGCTACGTGAGATGTATTAAGATGACGTGAATGATTAATTTTAAGAATTTGGGGCTTCAAGCAAATCGCGTTCGATTTCATTGCAAGAGTGGACTTAAACACATCCTCTCCATAGACTCTAGAAAAGCCAAGTTTGTAGGTTGGTGAAGTTGGATGTATTATTAGGATCTATGTACATATGTATGATGTCACACTCGTTCATATCATTAATGCGACTGTCGAGAGAGAGTGCAACTAAGGCGAATTTCTTATTTATCTTTTCGATATTGATGTCTCCTGAGGCCTCAGCCTTGATTTATCAAACCCATACCCAGCGCCTTTATGATCTTCCACATTTGCTTAACGTTTTACTCGAGTTTAATTTCGGATGTAATAAATTTGTTTTCGACCACCTAATTTCCTAGTTAACAAGGTGTCTGAGACATTTGAAATAGCAAAGAACTCGGGGACTTTAAACTTCTTCGATCGATTGGTCTCCTTTTATAATTAGGTAATTTTCCAATAGCATTAGTTAACTATTGACATTCGGTATTACGAATGGTAGGTTTTTGATTGGGACGTGATTCTCAAACAAATTATTAATAGTGGATGTAAAAAGCTCCAACTGCTCATCATCGGAAGGCATGTAGCACAGGTTATGTGAATTAAAAATGGGAGTTTGGTAGATTTGAAGTCTCGGTAGCTGATTATAGTTGGTACGAATGATTTACTAACACTGAGGTGGCAGAAGAGTATTATGCCTTAAAAGGCTGAAAACATGTAAGCTGTTTAAAGAAATAATGAGATCAGTCAATAAACAGATAGAAGGCTGTAGAGCTTGTAGGCTAAAGTGATTGGAGTTCAAGTTGTTGACTTATAGATTGACGGAGCTTAAGAAGTTTTTGAAACAATTTACTTGTGTACTGCAGAAAATGGAGAGCGTTATCGCAACAAGTTATTCAACTACGATATGTGCTTTCTAAATTAAATGGATATGGTTTGGACTAGATGGCGCAACTGTCCAACACCAACCTTAAATCAGTTGATTGCCTTGAAATTTTGAAAATCAAATTCATGCGACTTGGCACCTTTGATCTCTTTTTCATAAGGTTATTTGGGAAATAAGGTTTATGCCAATAACTCTTTGCTCACTTTTCGAGCTCGAGATGGTAAGACTCACGTATACATAAGACTGGATTTTTTGAGGAGAAGGTCGAATTTTTTTTTGCGCAGCATTTTGAACATTGGTGCGTGGTAGTCATAATTTGTGCGGTGAGTATTTATACGGAGAAGGGATATGGACCGAAGATTACATGGGTTGGTGTTAGGGGAAATCATGTGCAATAATGTGGGGCTATCAATGTTACCGCTTGAAAACTCGTGAATAAATGTACAACATTGCGTCGTTCTTTAAGGGGTTGGAGGTTGATTCGTTTTAGGCGATCCGTATAAGGTGGTAAATTAAGGGCGTCAGCCCAGGGAAGGCCACGAAGGGCAAAACGGATGAACCTACGCTGAATGGCTTCAATACGCGTAATGTGGGATTCGTAAAAGGGGGGCCAGACTTGGCTTAACGAAAGTTATATATAATGATTTCGTAACGTAAGGATTCGAGTATTCTTTGGACCAAAGGTTTCACGAAACCGAGGGCAGAGTTAGCACGTTAGATAACGTTGTCGATATGGAAGCGAAAATTGAGTTCATGGTCACAGATGCCCCCTAGATCAACCAAGAAGTTGACAGGGGGAACGGTTTCATTACGAATAACATAAGCTCTGGGTGGTGAGGAAGAGCACTTCCGGGAGTAAGTGATGGCTTGGCATTTACTGACATCGAGCTCGAGATGGTTGTTTTGACACCAAGTAGTGATCTTGTTGAGGTCCAATTGGAGAGAGCACTAATTTACAAGGGTAGATATGTGCTTAGTTTTCATATCATCGGCATATACTCGTATCGAGAGCTGAGAGTTAATGGTTAGAATAAATATCAACGGGTCGAGATGACTACCTTGTGGGACATCGGAGGAGGCATTAATTGGGTCAGAGGTCGAAGATCTGAAGATAACGTTATATCGATGATCTTCTAGAGAAGATTTGATCCATGAGATAAAACTGGGAGAGAAACCGAAGGCAGTGAGCTTGAGGAGAATAATTTGGTGAGACATTTTGTCAAAGGCTTTGCTGAAGTCTGTGACAACAACGTCTACTTCTTTACCAGCTTCGAGTGCACACAAACATTGTGAAACTAACTCGACTAGATTAGTGGTTGTCGATCGTCCTTTTAGGAATCCATATTGGTTAGGAGAAAATATGGGTTTGTAGTGAAAGAATAGTACATCATAAAAGATGCTCTCGAAAAGTTTGGGTATGCATGCGAGCTTGGCAATGGGACGATAACTGGACACATCAGTTTTCACTCCTTTTTTGTAGACTACAATGATATAAGCATGGCAAAAGCATGGTACATAGATGGCTCGTAAATGGGATGAGGCTTTGGATCTGTTAGTTTGACCTAAACTGTAACTTTTTTTTTGGTAATGGGCTTACCAAACTATCTACTGCGCGGAAAAGTCTGGCATCAAAGGAAGCTATAAACATACTTACCCTCAGTCAAGCCACACTCAAAGCACTGAGCTCCAATAGCTGACTTAAAACTCATAAAGGACTGACATGATACTTTGTAAGATATATCAAAGGAAAACAAAGAAAAAGTCAAAAATTGGTTGGTCATGAGTTTCAGAAACCTTAGTGGTAAAGTAAGTGCTTTAAATAAATACCGGGAGTGAGTCCAAGGATTTCGTCAATCGAAGAAAACGTTTCAACCCTCGTACAAACCCATCAAACTGACGGACTTGCTGCCTGAGATATCACCTCAATAAAATGAATCTCTCCCCTGAGACAGAGTGTATAAGTATATAAAAATAATGTTGATTGCCTTCTGCCGCCTTATGAAGTTCCTCAAAGAACTTTGGTCTTCTAATTAAGTAAGCCCGAGTTATTGCGAGATCAAGCTTTATTAACAAGGTCGGGAAAATCCTCCCCTTTTTATCGATCTTTCGGTCCTCTTTATATGTTGTAGCACAAGCCTCTTGGTTTGACGTGAAACTCACAGATGACAAGTTTTGATATTTTTATCTTGAAATTATCAATGACAAAAACCAAAAAAAATAGTTTTTTCCTCTCCATGAAAGGCTAGCTTCAGCATCGGCCTTAGCATCTGCTACATTCGATTAAGCACTAGCAACATTATGGCATCAGTTTCAACATCACCATCAACATCAGCAACACCATTGACATCATCTCCAGCATCAGCTGCAATATGATCATCAACATCAGCGACATCCCCAGCATCAACATTAGCATTAGTATCGGCCATTGCCGTCGGGTTCATCGGTTTCGGAATAAGTATCGGAATCATTAGGCCTGCAGCGAAACGTGCCATTAAATCGAAGATGGAAAGCCCCACCCGTTGTCAGTTCACATATCCCAGCATCAAAAGAATAAGCAAATCAGTAGCTATCCGCACTCTTTTCATGATCTAATTCTGTGCATCCGCTCAAAAATAAGCCATGATTGCCGCATCACATGTGCCCGAAGACCTATCAGTTCCACCCGATATCATTCATCCTGTCAAAGTGCCTATAAAACAGGACATCAAAGCGTCATTACTCGTTCAAAGGAAACCATTTGCCGCCACACTTGCAACATCGTATTCTCATCAACGTCCGAAGACCAAATACTCGCTCGTCATATCCGACGTTAGGTCTCCACCATTCGAATCCTTGCTGCAAATCATATTATCATTAAACAGGATCTTTCGATGAGAGGAAACGCACACAGCAGAATGAGCGGCATTCAATTCCAGGAAAATATCGTTATGCGTTGGAAAATTACTCGAAAATTACACCGAATGTCAGTATTTATGCAAATTTATCGCTCAACAGTGAACGGTTCTATGGGTGGTATCTAGGCGATGGTAGGCGTAGAAGAAGTGGCAGATAAGAGATGACATTAAACAAGGACTTCATTTAAACGAAAACAATGAATTACGCACGCTCCCATACGAACGTTCAGGGACAATAGCTCAATGATTTACGAACCTTGGAAGCAGGTACTCGAGTTGAAGACGATGGATGCTGGAGCTGATGATGGCGTTTGTGGTTTCTGCTTAGTACCGAGGTGAGACGCTTTACACTTAATTGGATTCTTAAACTACGTATGTGTGTGCAATCAAATTAAATTGTAATATTAATAAAGGATGTGTGCTGCGTCGAGTTGTGCGTAGTTTGACTGTTTGAATCATTTATCTCAAATCTGGCTGTTAGCTGCTGACTGAGAAGGGTGGTTCGCTTCTTGAGACAATTGGCGTGTGTAGCAATTAAGCTCGATGGTGGAATGGCTTTCGAGATGGGAGAGGGGTGAGTTACCCTTGGCATTTTTAAGCCCATTCGAAATTAATGATGGCGTTCAGTGGGTTTCTTATCGTTGGGTCAAGATGGTTTTAAAAAGGCTTTCTTTTGGTGCCTTGAACCTAGTTTTTTTTTCATTCGTAGGATCGAAGGAGTGAATCTATATAAAATTTTCTAATTTGTCTTGGATTCGGACTCATTTGCTCTTGATCAACTACTGCGCATAGTTCACGGTAAGCGGAGATATTTAAAACTCATGGCCCTAGCCATCAAGCTTTGATGGACCAAGGAGAGGGTGATAAGGGCGATTCTTTGACGAACCCCTTGACTGCTTTAAAGGTCCTGTTTTGGCTGCTTCTACCTAATACCTCTCAAAGATAACGTTGACGTATTCGTCCATTCATTTCAATATCATCCGCGTATGCAAGCTTGAAATATCGATTTCACAGCGATTTCGCATGACATTTTCTAGGGCAATCTTGAAGAGGTCGCACGGGATCGAACCGTCTCGCCGCGGCCGTTAACATTGGAAGGGTCGGTTAGATTACTCAAAATTAGTTTCACATCGAAGGATCGAGAGTGGCAGATCTAGTCATATAACTTGTATAACTTGCCTATAAACACGACATGGAGAGTCGTACTCGACCTGGCATTCCCCAGGATCTGTGTAGTGTGAATTCTTATTTTACGTGATCAAAAAGGCCACCCTCCTTCTGATCAGAGCTTTCATTCATCGGGCATTCTTTCCTCTGACCACATTTTACAGATGAGCTGGAGCATGCTCCCCACCAGGTCATCTCCAGTTGCTCTAAAAAGCTCCACTGGCAGTGTTCCTCCTGCCAATAGTTTCAATGGACTTAAGAATCGAAACGGTGAACATGGCTTAGTCCTGTTCAGGGGGACAGAATTGTCTTCCATCATCGTCCGTCATTTAGGCATCATTCTGCTAGTCTTATCTGTTCCATCCAAGCAGGAGTTTTCTTTAGGTGGTTTGAGACCGAACATATCATAAGTGGCGGCTTGTTGGCTAAGTTGCCAGTGGTGTTCTGTGGACCGTTGGGGTTTCGAAGAGTTTCGTTCATCCTCCGATCAGTAAAGGCTCTGGCGATCTATTGCAATTGCAGATCTTCCATACCAAATGTTGATGGCCGGCCTTGTTGATGGAGGCTTCTACTATCTGTTGAAGCACTCAAACTCAAATACTGGTCCATTGTACTACCAGACAGACACCTTTTTTTTATTGGATTTTCCCCGTTGTCCGGAGAAAAGTGAGGAGGGGCTTCAGTGATGTAGAGCTAAGAGATTCGGCACCCACCACGTTGGCGCCAAGGGTGCGCAACCGTGCGCGAGCGAAGGCCCGACAGTCGCAGAGAAAGTGTTCTGCTGTGTCATCCTCCTCGCAACATGCAGCACATAGCACATAGAGATGTTTGGCAAAAGTGTAATGGCCCGTAATGACGGCCGTAAGCCTTCTGCAATCATTTCTCCTTAAGGATAAGAAAAATGTTGCGGACTTCTTGCAGACATCAGGGCGTACGCGCTTAGTCATCCTGCAACCTGGATATACCCTCCATCTACGGCTGTGTACATTAAAGACTCAGTCGTTAATGTCAGATTTGACCGTGGAAGCAGGTAGACCTAAGGCGGGTTCAGGTCCTGAGAAACTCTCCTCTGAGTCGCTCTAGCAAGTTTATCGGAGATCTCATTTCCTGGGATCCCAGAGTGACCTGGGACCCATACAAGCCTAAGTGAATTTAGTCTTCCGACTTTGTTCAAAAAGGTCTTGAGTTCATGCACTAATTTGGAGTTGGATAGAGGGTTGGACCAGCCAAATCGGAGGGGGTGAAATATTTTTGCATCGTTTGAGGAAACCTAGACATTTTGCCGTGTTTTTGGCGATTTGGGGGAAGGATGGAAAGTTTTTCGGTTTCATCGACACCAGCGCCATTCATGGATAATGGCTGATTATTAAGGGTTCGCTTTAGTGACAGTAGGCAGCATTGAGTTTTAGAAACATTGAATTCCACTCTATTATTTTTACCCCAATTGACTATGCTGTCAAGGTCGGAATTCAATTTGCTTAACATATGCTTCATTTCCAATTTTACACCCGAAGAGCAGGGTCGTGAGTCTTGGAACAAATATGAAAAGGTGAGTGTACTGTCATCAGGATTGGATTAGAAATAACAGACAAGAGATCATTTATAAAAATGAGAAAGAGAGTCGGAGACAAAACAGAGCCTTGGGGGACACCAGCATTTATACCAGACTTGAACCCACCCAAAACAATTTGAATTGAACGGTTCGAAAGGTGATTTCTAATCCATGAAAGCAAAGACTTATCGAAGTACGCATTTTTGACAACAGAGTCTGATGTCAAACGCTGTCAAATGCTTTTGAAATATCAAGCGCAACGATCTTGCTTTCGCCTAAATTGTGCAAAGATTGGTTCCACTTTTCGGTGAGATATGCTATCAAATCACCAGTGGACCTGTTGCTGTGAAAACTGTTTTGCCGCTCATTAAGAAGTTTCCGCGATTCAACATATTTCATAAGCTGCTTTGGAGACGAAGATTCGCCCTTTTTAGGGACGGGCTGGACAAATGCTGTTTTCCATCTACTCGGAAAGGGACCTGAAGAGTAGGACAGATGGAAAAGCTTACGCAGTGGTTTTGCCAGCGCAGAAATTTACCATTCAGGCCAGCGGATTTATGTTCGTTGAGATCTTTAAGTACTCTTGCAACTACACAAGTGCGAAAATGGATTTGTTCCATGGTGAAATCTACGCTCAACGGCGGAGAAAAAGTGGAATCTGGCAGCGTTGAGTTGGACGCGAAATGCGCAGCAAGCAGTTTGTACTTGTCTAAAAAGCTGACGGCATTGAAATCGTCCGCAATGGCAATCTCAGTGTGAGGATACAGGGATACAATTCTTGTGATGGAGTTGAATAAATAAGAAAGTAGTGAATTAAATGCTTACGGACATGGATTTTTAGCCACAGAAAATTAAATTGCCGACTGGAACAGTGGCCGTATTGTGGCTGAAGTTGATGAGCTACATCACTAGGAATATAAAGGGCGAGACCGCGGTGGAGAAAGCAAAGGGGCACAAAGTTATATCCAGGCAGGTTCAAATCCGATAAATTGGTATTCTCTCCTACCTGTGTTTCACTTAGCGCCAAGACTGTTAGCTTATATTGAGACAGGTGAACGTACACAGCGAGGGGATTCGCTCACATCAACCCTAAAATTTCTCATAACATCTCAAAGGTGGTAAAACAGAATTGAGACGTGCAAATTTCAAGTAGTTTCCCAAAATCAAATCGATGTAGGCGTTATGCCCATACACCGATTAGAGTTAGTCCACCAACAATTTGCACTTTTGATTCAGCTGCATCAGATGCTACGCACTCTCGGTCATTGCACTAGCCCGAAATCAAGCGAGAGTTGCGACCGAGAATGTGCAGCCGTGGCTTGTGGAGGAAGGGATGGGAGGGAGTGGGCCGGATGCACTCGATCCGAATCACTTCACTGCACTTTATTATTGTTTTTAATTTTCCTTTCGTTTTGGGTTTTTTTGTTGCTTAGAGATTTTACCTACCATTTTAACATTTTAAAAACACAGTGAGCAAGACTGAAACTACACTGAATTTCTGCTAGAAAAAGAAAATAAGGAAAGAGAAACGCTTACGGGAATCGGTGATAACCTAAAATTTCCTGACATTGAGCACGAGATAGTTGGATTGGAGAAAGCAGGAATCATCGGGAAAGTTAAGGATATTTTCATCAGCCTATAGGGAAACCTGAGAATTCATGATGATGCAACTGAAATCCTTCATGATTAGAATAAATATCAATGGGCCAAGATGGCTACCTTGAGGGACTCCATGGGGGAATTGGTATGGATTGGATAAGAGGCAGAAGATCTGAAAATATTGTAATTATATAGGATTTGATCCGCAGGATAAAACCGAGGATAAAGTAGTTCCTTTAGGAAGTAGAATTTGATAAGAAATTTTGTCGAAGACTGATGTCGGTGATAACAATTTCAACAATTTTGCCATTATCGACTGCACATGAAGATTGTACAATAAATTCAATTAAGTAACTGGTGGTCGATTTACTTCTTGGGAACATATGCTGGTTCAAATGAGTAGCCGTACCTTAAGTTAATTATTATCTCAGTGACTAAGACGGAGGTTATATCCACGGAAGACTGAGACGTCTCTGGCCAGGCGTCTGTAATACGTCTATAATGAAAATAAAACTGAAGATCCGAATTGGTGAATGATTGGCTGAATTAATGAGTAAAAAGCCGACAAGTATTTTGGGGTGATTGGAGATAATATTGAGGAAATTATGAAGTGGATGAGCCTCTTTGTAATGGGAGATAATAGAGGGTCGTTTTAGGTTCAGGTTTTGGAGGTAGAGAGATTCACATGGAGCGTAGTGTCTTGAGTTATTAAGGTGTAGATGATGTCCAGTGTTTTTTTTGTTTTTTTTTTTTTGGTAAATACGGGACGGATAGGATGAGGGAACTGACAATTTTGGACTTTGACACTATATGAGATGATCAGGTCAAGTTATCTGTTCATGTTCCTGGCGATGTTGCCGAGTTGGAGAAAACTAGAGTCAAAGGGTGGTCTATGAAAATGATTTGCTTATTTTAGGAAGAATTAATCGCGACAATCGTGATATGAAGTCAGCAATATCAAGTATGAAGTCGATGAGATGGCAACACGTGGGTTATGAGAGAAGAATGTAACAGCAGGCAAAGTGAAGCTAAAAGTCATTAAAGCGCTTGTAAAGTTGAAATCAGCGGAGTTGAACGATTTGAAAGGTAAGGGATCGTAGCGTTAGCAGAATGTAACGAGCTTTCTGAGGGTATACTCGCCGGGTTCAAGTGCATGATATACAACTGTTTTTATGACACCCTCAGCATATTACTTTGTCGTCCAGGGTTATTGAGCGTATAGCTTTTCTTGGTTGTTACCCAAGTCATTGAGGGAGGGTAATATCTGACAAAGCCCGTTCAGATTAAAAGTTGTGTCAAGGCTTCAACTGTCATGCGCCTAGGGTTCTGAAGTGTGACTATAGCGAGATAGACCTGACTCTTGTGGGTTAAAACGAAGCATTCACTGGCGATACTTGTCTAATCTCATGTGGGTTAAGATCACAATCAAAATGTTAGTCTCCGCGTTATCAATGTCTACTTTAATCAACTTTCGGTTCGAGCGAAAACGCTTATTGGTATAATCTACACTACCCACTCTCAGTTATAAGAATATAATTTGCCTTCCCATCCAGTACAACGTCTGGGGTCGTAAGGTAGTTCTTCTTTAAGTTCAAAGTTATGGAAACTTTTTTCAATGCAAAAGTAGAGGTCGAATTCATGCGCAGTTTCCCGCCCGCAGAAAACGCCAGTTGCACGGTCGACCAACGGGTAAAGACGCATAATGAGCATTCATCGGATTTCAGTCTTTGTAAAGGAAAAAAATGACAAATGATATTGCATTAAATTTTGTCCGATATTTGGCGGAAACCATTCGCAAAGTTCAATAGGTTTTTGACGACGATTCCATGAGCGCTCCAAAGACTGCCGCACATCAGTGCCAGTGAACCACCTTCAGGTAGGCCCCCAACAGGCCGGAATGACAATTTCATTGAGAAAGTGTGGATTCTGGTCTTGCAGTCGTATCACAAACCAAGAAATCGCTAATGAGACAGGAGTAAGCAACGGATCGGTAAACTCAATTTTGCATAAGGATTCGGGCATAAGGAAAATATTTGTTAAATTTGGACACGAGACCTGGACCTATCAGTGCCATCAGTGACCGAAACTTTAAGTACAAGCAATTAAGGATATGTGTATGGATATGAGCCAGAAATCAAGATGCAGTCGTCATAGTTGTAACATCCGTCACCGTCCGCCCGTTTTTGTTTTGACTCCCGTATTATGGTACTTGATGATTACGCTCCACAAGAGATTTTTTTTTTTATATGGCTAGTGCAGGTACTCAAGAGTGTACGCTCTTATGGTGTTTGTCACACAACCTGGACGGGGTGCAGATGGTTTGTGTCGAAAATGTTCGTTCACTACTCTCCGGCGGTAGTTGTCCTAGATAGAATTTTTTGAGAGATTCGACTGAATTTGTCGCGTTGGTTTTAGTTCACAATAATTCTTTTGTTTTCATGTCATTAAGGTGTTATATTGGAAATGCACACACAGAGTATGAATTTTGAAGTGATCTTATGCTGCGAGTGTTATAGGTTAGGTTAGGTTAAGAATGGGGAGGGTGATGGTTGAACATTACTTCCACTCAGAGGCCAAAGGGACCATTGTGGTTCCCTTCATTTGTGGAGTACACATACACATCACGTGGTGGCTGAAACCGTACTCTTTATGAATTTTGGAAGATCCGATATATCTGCATTTGCTACGTCCGTAATCTCTGTGAAGAATCTTTCTGGAGAGCTGGGCAGTGGCAAAGCAGATGTTAGATCGTCCCGGTTTCTTCCTCATCGCGGCAGCTTCGGCAGAGATCGCTGGATCCCGAACTCCATTTCCGAAGCATTGCTCCGATGGGACAGTGTCCTGTGATCACTCCGTCGAGCATACGGATCGAGTTTCGGTCCAGCGTCAAAAGCTTCTTTGTTTTTCCGATATCGAGCTCTGACCTCGATGATCTTTTCGTGTGGCTGTCGTTTCTTATAAGCCAAGACAAGTTGACTTCTTTTATTGTTGTGTCATTTATGATCCGGTATAATGCACTGATCGGTGATTGCAATGACGTGTCCGCTTCACTGATGTCCATTTCATACCCTTGCCTGGCCGATTCGTCCGCTCTTTCATTCCCTGCGATTGAGCGGTCCGGGACTATGGTGTCTGATAGACTTCAGTAAGTCGCGATATTTCATGATAGCCTTTGGTCCATTGTACAGGATCATATTGAAATCAGTTCAGCCTGGTTGTCTACGAAGATGGTGATATCCAATGGTGGGATATCGATTACTTGTAGGTGTTTGGCTGCTTTCTCTATTGCTAGGATTTCAGTTTGGAAGACGCTGCACAAATCAGGGAGTCTAAATGATTCCTGTTTGTGCAGGGTGTCAGAGTAGACCCCGGCCCCAGTGCCTGTGTTCATTCTCGATCCGTCGGTGAAGAGGTAATCTCGTGGTCGTTGATCACGGTGTTTTATAGTCACTCGTCTCTATCGGGGAAAAGGATTGGTATTCTGAGAGAGAAGTCATTGTGGGGGGAAATATAGTCGGTCGTAGCTGGGAGCCTATTTTAATCATGTTTCTTTCCCAGATCATCTATTATTCTGAGTATGGCCACATGTCTATAGTTGGCTTGTTTCCACCCAGAGTCTGAGAGCGCTTTTTGCAGCGCAGCCTTTTATTAATAAATCCAGAGCAAGGAGATGAAGTATCATGTCCAACCCTGCTTGCGGCGTGTTTCTTATAGCTCCCGCTATACAAACAGCGGCCGAGCTTTGTACTTTGTTGAGCATGCTCATGTAGCTTTTCGTGCTTCTAGCAGTCCAGACTAGGGCCCCATAAGTTATAATGGGTCTGATGATTGCTGTGTACATCCAATGAATGATGTACGGTTGCAAGCCCCATCTTTTGCCGAAGGTCTTTTTGCGTGCATAGAAAGCATTCAATCATTTTTTCATCCTTTTCCCAAGTTCCTTTTCCAGGAAAGTTTGTAGTCAAGAATGATGCTTAGATACTTGGCTTCCGATGATAATTGCCATTGCACCACGACCACCCATGATTACGCCTCACAAGGATAAACAATCATAAAGGAGTGCAAATATTATCAGGAGGTTTTTCATCGCCTCCGTGATACTGTGTGTCAGAATTGACTAGATCTGTGGTTGAATTTTGGCAGCGCCATTATAATAACAATAATAACGCTCTCATTCTGTGCATTTCATTCAGACTTTCCTCCCCAAACACAACATAACTTTGAATCGTCGGGCTTCCTACTCACTCGGCATGAGTGAGTAACTTTTGGCTTTTTTCGAAGAAGAAAATGTTTGGAACAGTTGCTTACCATTCCAGAAGTTTCAGTCCAGATAGATTTCTAATAATTGCAGTGGCACTGGGAAAAGTGTGTGCATTACCAAGGAGACTCTGTTTCTGATACTTACGTTTTTACCGGTTTCGGGTTCGTCAAAAACCAGTAATGACATTTGTTATTGGAATAAAATCTGGATAAATTGGCTGACAGTGGATTCGAAACTCGTATCATCCGCGTCAGTAGTCGCAGTCTTACTCATTTTGTCACGGTGCTCCCCAGATTAACCCTTAAATAAAGATAAAATGTCGGGTTCAAGGTGCAGTTTATCATAGAGAAAAATCAGACGATTACTGTCAAGCCTGATTGATAAGATATTGATGTGAAAATCACGCTCCTGATTTTCTTTCAGCAAACACCCTCCAGCATATGTCAAAAGTGTTTATGGCACTTTCCCACTCAAAGCCATTAGCAACGTCATAAAATCCATAATTTTTCATTTTAAGAATGTCTTGGCACTTTTATGAGCACCGACTCCACCCTGGATAAATCATGGGCATAGAAACCACAGCAAATCCATTGTGGAGCAACAGGAGCAATAATCCGCTGGCGGCATGAAAAGCATCAACAACCAAGAATCACATCAATCCCTAAAATTGAGTTTGACATCGTGAAAAGCGCCGCGCAACAATCGATCAATTTGTCATAAACTGCCATCGAAATGATAAGAGAAAAAAAATACTACGACTTCACCCCCTCGAGCTGTACGCTGTTCATCGTTCTCGCCGAACATCCATGCATCCACCCACATACCTTGCAGTCAAAGGACGAAAAAAGAAAATATCTTTCACAGATCATTAAATAATTCAATAAAATCCAATTCAAAAGGAATAGCAAGCAACGCTGAAAAGGAAAATTGCATCAAGATGGCGCTATTGCGTGAGGACTATGCTATATCGTTGTGCGCCCGGAGTTCGATGATATACTCAATGATTTATTACCCCTGCTCCTCAAATATTTACGAAAGGAATGTTATATATTTCATAATTCCATTTCTGGCCATTTTTCAAAAAAAGTAAAATTTCAACAGCCCATTGTTGCTGGCTCTATATAACGGTGTTATATGGTACCCTCGTTATTGCTGCCATTAAACATTCTGAATTGAAATGAGAATTTGGAAGCTCTTAAGCAAACAATTACGATTAGAAACTCCCCCGTGTATCCTGCGTGACCTTTAGTCCTCTCCAATAAGTTTTTTTTTTTTTTTTTGGATATTTTGTTTATTGTAAGGCCGCCTGACATGACAATTTAATCAAGTTTAGTCCTAATTCTGGTTTTTGGTGAATTGAAAATTCCATCATGCGCGTAGGATGCGGGATATATGTAGGATTTCCGCCTCCGGTAATTAAAAATATTAAAATTTAACGTCGGAGAACGGGCTTGCCATTAATCAATATCGCGATGAAAAACGTTCCTCCTTCACCTAGAAGCTTCTCGGCGGCAAGGATTAGAGTACCTTCGATCCTTGACTCGTGGGCATACGAGACTAGAATGTTAATTGAAAACCAAGGTTATTTCTCGTCCTTATTATAATGATTTTAAAACAATGGAGACACCTTTTTCGCATCGCCGCTTGTTTTCATTTAATTTCATTCTTTCACCAACTGCCGGAAGCAGAGTGGATGTGCCCGAAGAGTAGAATGGAGTGCCCTCGTGAACACGAGCTCTGAAATGTCATTTTGTGGCAGATAATGTGCGTCTGTCGAGCCACACGATGCGTGTGGATACATGCTTGACGGCAAGTTAATGAATTTCATTGCAACTTGTTCTCATTGCATTCGGGGAATTAATTTCGTAATAGGGTCCGGGTTAAGAAGGCTTATCCGTTGAGTGCGTTCGATATTGTCATTCCGGATGGTGTGAAGGATATTTTAATTAAATTAAATCCTGAAGTACGGTCATCGTATAGTGATAATGGATTATTGCTCTCACGCGATGGCCATTTCGAGGTAATAATATCTTCGACCAGCAGAGAAACCGTCGATTTTTCAACCTTTTCAGAGGCAATTTATTCGTGACATCTCAAAACCTCATAGCCTTTTTGCTGCATAATTCTTTGAAAGACGAAAGAATCTTCTATAAATCACGAACTTCTTACATGGTAAGCTTTCATTACATAAAAAGAAAATTTGAGAGGAGACTATTTCAACCTATCTTAGCATCCTTGCCATTCCCGACACCCCGTGCCCATGAATACAATTTTTGTATCTCTTTTCGTTTTGAGACTGCCAAACACAGGGCAGAGCATAATTGTGATATTGGGCTGAAATTCATTCTATGGGGGTGGTCGTGGTACAATGGTAATCATCACCGACTGTTCAGCGGAAGATCTGTTTTTAGCCAAGAACGATTCCTATGCGGAAAAAAATATGCCCCAACATCAGTTGTGAAGGAGAGATGATCAAAAAATGCTGACGAAGGCATACAACTCTCAGGACAAGATCGCTTCATTTCCAATATAGCACCTTAATAACGTCGAAAAAAAGTTACTGTCTCTTCAGTCTCAAATCTTATCTAGTACAACCACCCCCGAAGACGTAATGAACGAACTTCTTCGACACAAACCATCTGCACTCCGTCCAGGTTGTGTGACAAACACTATAAGAGCGTAACTCTTGAACCTGCGTTAACCCTATAAAAAAAAAGTAACAACACATGTTAGACTTAAAAACGGAATTCAACACTGCTAATATGACGACCGCGAGAACGTTTGCAGCAATCGTTTTTTGGAGCCAGTTTTCCAGCACTGTTCCATACATATCAGCTGGAACACAGCCAATTTTCCGTTTCAAGCTGTTGCTGAGCTCCTTTAACAGGCTTGTTGGCATAAACCAATGACCAGCGTAACCCCATGAAAAGCAATGGCTTTAAATCGAATGGTCGAGGTCCCCATTCGAAAGGAGCTTTTATTGAGATCACACGAATGATAACTGAACTTTATCTTGATTAGTGTGGCATGTGGAACCAAATATCTCTGACGTCCAGTCCAGTTAATTTTGGTCTTCCACCATGACATGACAGCGAACTCCATTGACCGTAACCTGGCGATCATTCTCATCGACCAAAAAAAGTGGTCCAATCAACCCCCCGTATGAAACCCTCTTCACACGGTCATCTGAAAACTCTGCCCAATTAGGAGAGTTTCGGCTCTTCTTTCGGTGAATATGATCATGAAAGATTGTTAGCGAAGATTTTTATCGCAAAATTCGCAAAAACATGGACACCCTGAGAAAGGTGTGAAATCGACCGATTTGGCCCATTTTGAACTGAGGCACTTATGCCTGCGATACTGACTCGAATTCATCCAATATATAACGCACAGCTTATTTGCTACTACGATTATTACGACGAAGAAAAGACAAGAAATAAATCGTATGGGACGGGGGCTCTATTCCCCCCGTTTAGCCGGGAGGGGCAATTTTCTGAAAAATTGACTTAATTTGGAAAAAAAAATTATTAAAAATCAACAGTTACATCCACAACGCCGTGATATACTTCATTGTAAAGCCAGAAACCTCTTCTTTCATCGTGTTTTTAAACGAAGCTATTTTAAGGAATGGTTTTTGAGAAATTAATTTTCAAACTCAAAATTTTGAAAAAAAAAAATTTCGAACTATTTTTTTTCAAAATTGTATGTAATTAAGTACTTATTTTTTTTTTTATAAAAATTAAATTCTCTTATTAGTTTTTAGTTAAAAACAGAAAACCGGATGCAAAAATGTCTTGTAGTTTTTGAGAAATTAAAAAAAAACCCGAACCATTTTTTTCTAAGAATAACCTTTTTTTTGGTTTTAACGCGGCTGGACTTGTAGGCAAATTAATGTGTCAAACATTGACCTCATTTTTATTATTTTTAAAAAATTCGGAGTTTTATTATAATAATTTTTCAATATGATCCCCATTTTTTAGAAGGCAAATATTATATCTCCTTCTAATGGCTGCACATAAGTCTATGCTTCACAAATTTTCCTGCAAATTGACTCCAGCGACTTCAATCCGTTCTTTCAGTTGTTCCAAAGATACTATTTCCACTTCGTAAATATAATTCTTCATGAAGAGGAGTTAAATCTGGTGATCTAGATGGCCATTCCGTGGGGCCCCTTCTTCCGAACCAACGGTCACTAAAATGATCATGTAGCCCGTTTCTAACCCGTAAGCTGTAGTGTGCTAGTGCTCCATCGTGCTGTAAGAATAAATTATCTGCTATGGCCAAAGGAACGTTGTCCATCAAATCAGGCAAAAAGTCTCGAAGGAACTGCAGGTATGATTCTCCATTAATAACGGCATTCAAAAACCGGGGCCCGATTACAGTTTGTCCAACAATACCAAGCCAAACATTACAGCTAAAGCGATGTTGTGATTTATTTTGTTTTTTGTTGTGTGGATTGGTGCTACTCCAATGATGCAAATTGTGGAAGTTAGTAACCCCATCTCTGGTAAACTGTGCTTCACCCGTCCAGAATATCCTTGCAAAATAGTTTCGTTGAGTTTCATCTCGAAGCAGTAATGATCGACAAAATTCTGCTCTCAAAAACTTGTCGTTTGAGGTGAGTTCCTGAACTGGCCTAAAATGGTACGGGTGTAAGTTTTCGGTATGAAGCACTCCCCATACTCGAGATTTGGGCACTCCAAGCATAATAGCTATCCTCCTTGTACTAAGGGAGGGATTACGTCGGAACAAATCCAAAATTCTTTCATTTAAGATTCCTGATCCATCTGTAACTAATCTTTCGCTTCTTCGATGCTCTAGCACTCTGTGATCTCGCAGAGGTCGGTGGATTCTTGAAAACATGCTACGACTGGGACACCTCCGATTGGGATATCTTTCAGCGTGGAGTCTTTCGGCTTCAGGATCTCGACCATTAGCTAAACCGTAGCAGAAGTGCATGTCGGTTAATTCTTCTCGAGAGTATGAGTTTGACATCGTAATGTGTTGATGAGTTAACATCCAATTTGGAAATGGTTTTTTTATTGAAAATGCGATGCCTTTTATTTACATATAAAATTTTTTTTTCTTTTCAATAAAGAAAAATTGCGGTTTTATTGTCTTAAGGTCCTAGCTGGTAGAACCCATCGACGGCGGGCGGACCCAGACGAAATTGGCAGGTCAGTTTACAGGCGTTATCAATGAAAAAAACGGATTAATCCAGGGTATTTCCAATACTGTGTCACTTTATTGTATCCTCATAAAACTCCGAATTTTTTAAAAATAATAAAATAGAGGTCAATGTTTCACACATTAATTTGCCTACAAGTCCAGCCGCGTTAAAACCCAAAAAAAGGTTTTTCTTAGAAAAAAATGGTTCGGGTTTTTTTTTAATTTCTCAAAAACTACAAGACATTTTTGCATCCGGTTTTTTGTTTTTAACTAAAAACTAATAAGAGAATTTAATTTTTATAAAAAAAAAAATAAGTACTTAATTACATACAATTTTGAAAAAAATAGTTCGAAATTTTTTTTTTCATTTTTTTTTCAAAATTTTGAGTTTGAAAATTCATTTCTCAAAAACTTTTCCTTAAAACAGCTTTGTTTAGAAACAAGATGAAAGAAGAGGTTTCTGGCTTTACAAAAAAGTATATCACGGCATTGTGGATGTAACTGTTGATTTTTAATAATTTTTTTCAATTTTTTAATTAATCAATTTTTTAGAAAATTGCCCCTCCCGGCTAAACGGGGGGGAATAGACCACCCCCTCCCATACGATTTTTTCTTGTCTTGACCAGACCTACACGCTCTAGCTTTTTGGCACACTGCTCGTGGGACACCCTGTATACTGTTATCAAACTTTCTACAACCTGCCTAGTTGAGCTTAAATATCCTTCTTCTTTTCCTTTTTTATCCCGGCGTCGTTATGGTCAGAAGTGTAGGACCATAACCTTCCCACTTAACTGCATTCCTACTGGTCCGCTTGTGGGGTCCGCCGGTTTGACCTCAGAAAGTAGCGGCAGGCTTCCCGGTTTGGGATTACTTCATCGCTGAGGCCAATCAAATGCTGGTGTTTTTGCATTTGTTTGCACCAATTGTTTTTCGGCCTGCCTTTTTTGCGTGTTGAAATTGGAATGTTGATTGATAACGCCTTTTGGACGGGGTTCAAAGGATCTCTCCTTTGAACATGGCAATACCAACTGAGTCGGTCGCGCTCTATATTTCTTGTGATGGTTTCTTTTACGTGGAGGCTTCCTCGGATCTTTGAACTTCTAATTCTGTCACGCTTTGTTACTCCCGCTGTCATGCGAAGCATCTTCATCTCAGTTGCCGTTAATTTGCTCTCATACTTTTTGTGCATTGTCCAGCATTGTGAACCGTATGTGAGCGCCGGACGTACAACTGAAGTGTAGAGCCTTCCTTTCAGCTTAGGGGGCATTTTTCGATCACAGAAGATAGCGGAGTTTTCCCGCCACTTCATCCACCCTACGCTTACGCGATGTTTGATGTCGTCATCACAAGTTGCTTCTCTATTAATCATAGATCCCAGATATTTAAACTTTTCACACTTGGGAAGCACTCTTCCATTCAAGTAAATGTCTGGAATAGGCTGATGAGGGTCAGAGAACGGGCAGCACAGATACTCTGTCTTCTTTGAACTAATACGATACCCGTGTCCCTCAAAAATGTCCACCCACACATCAAGTGCTCGTTGTAGGGACGCCTGATCATCACTTATAATGGCCCCATCGTCAGCAAAGAATAGCTGGTGCACATTGGGGTCCGTCACTTTTCCTTCAAGCAAGCAATCAAGGACTGCTATAAAAAGCAGTGGGCTGAGGACGCTCCCTTGGTGTACACCGACTTTGATTGCGAACTCTTCGGTGACTCCTGCGGTGCATCTTACTCTTGTCGTTGCTCTCTCGTACATGTCCATAATCACTCGCACGTAGGTTTCTGGAACTCCTTTTTGTCTTAGCGCTACCCATAAAAGATCTCTTGGTTGCCGGTCAAAGGCCTTCTCGAAATCAACCAACACCATATGCAAGTCCTTTGAAGAATCACGATGCTTTTCCATCATGATCCTTATACTTTGGATTGCATCTGTTGTTGATTTACCCGAGACAAACCCGCACTGGTCATCAGATAGTCGTATTATTTTCCGCAGTCGGCTATCTAATACCCGTTCAACGATCTTCATAGTGTGCGACATCAGCTTGACAGAACGGTAGTTATCACAATTTCGCGTATCACCCTTTCCTTTGTGCAATGGAAGAAGATAGCTTTCCCTCCATTGATTAGGCATAGTGTCGCCTCTCATAAGTTTGGAGATAAGAACCATGAGCCATCTAGACCCGATGTCTCCCATCTTTTTCCAGAACTCAGAGGGTATCCCGTCCGGCCCAACAGCTTTTCTTTTCTTGGAGTTTTTAACCGCGTACCGAACTTCTTCGACTGTGATGTCGGGTATTTCGGCATGATTCGGGGCGGCTCTTGGAAAGTACACTCGGGGAAACTGTTCGTTCAAAAGTTCCTCGCAATACTGTCGCCATCTGTGGAGAATTTTTTCGTCTTCCACAAGGAGTTGGCCTTCAGCATTGTTAATAAACTTTGGGAAACGAATCTCCTGAGCATTTCTTCTTCTCTGGGCGGCTATCTTAAAGATATTTGCTCCTTCGTTCAAATTGTTTTGTCGAAGCTCCTGGGTAGCCTGGTTCCTGTCAGACGCGGAAGACGATATTTCTTCCAACTCCTGATAGAGGCCTTCCATGCTTTTCGCTTTGAATTCGGCGCATTTTTTCTTCGCGATACCTTTGCAACATCTATATACCTTTTCACGGCGAGCTTTTTCCTCTCTATTAGTAGAAAAGCACTTTGACCAAGCTTGGAGAGCCATTTTCTTTTCGTGTATCACTGCTTTGGCTTCGTCTGTCCACCACCAGGTTTCTTTTGCGTGTTGGCAGGGGCCTTTAGATGTTCCGAGCAGTGATTTGGCTTTCTCCAGGCCAGATTGTTGTAGGGAATCCCACATGTCTTGTGCTCTGCACTCCTCATTACCGACCTCATCGATAATGGAAGAGAGGTAGTTTTCCATGATGGTAATAAAAGCTTCGCCTTTTCCTTTATCCAGCTTATACCACTTGATTCTCTCAGACACCTTCGTTTGCTGCTTTGACTTCTTTCTCGCATCCATAAAAAATTCAGTCAGGAGGAGACGGTGTTGAGGGGCGATCGCGTCTCCCAGGATCACTTTGCAATCTTTAGCTCGTGGCTTCATGAAACTGGATACCAAATGATAGTCTATTTGAGTTTCATTTCCGCCGCTGCTATAAGTGATCAGGTGCCGGCTTTGTTTGACGAACATGGTATGTAGCACTATAAGACCGTACGACTTGCACATGTTTAGGATATCTTCACCTGAAGAGTTCCTGGTGCCGTATCCCAGCCCTCCGTGGTAGCCTTCATAGTCTTCGCTTGTCTTCCCGACATGTCCGTTTAAATCTCCCCCAACAAACAAAAGCTCTTCCTTTGGGATGATTTTGACAAGGTTGTGGAAATCTAGCCAGAATGCATCTTTTTCTTTTTGTTCGCATCCTACTTGAGGGGCATATGCGCTTACGATGTTCCACACCTCACCATGCATCACCAATTTGAGAGCCATCAAACGGTCACTGGACTTTGAAATGGTTAAGACGTTGCCAAGTAACTCTGCCGCAAGGAGGATGGCGATTCCGTTTTTACCTTGTTCCAATCCATAGTAAAACATCTTGTAGGCTTTTGTTTTAACGTCCAAGAAACGTGCCCGATTACCGGTGTCTCGCCATTTCGTCTCTTGTACGCACAGGATGTTTACTCGCCTTCTAACCATCATTTCTTCAAGCTCATAGCTGCGCCCACTCATGCTTCCAACGTTCCAACTCGCGACTCTTAAATGTGGCTTACGCCGTTGCATTACTTTGCTATCCCCCGGAAATCCTATAGCTCTGACCCGAGCATTTCTGCTCGTCCCAGGATCACGACCATTAGTAGTGCCTGGCGGGGTAGTGCTTTTCCTTTTAGCGTTCTTTTCCATAATGCTACGGTTTGACCGTTTTCATTCTTCCTTTCCTTTTTGACACGGGCATGCTCCAGATTTTTTATTTTTTTTTTTGATTGATCTTACTCTTACAACACCGGTGATCTCCAGTCGTGTCAACCCACTGATTTGCATGCACACTTGTGGGGCAGTTTAATGGTGGTATATGTGTCCCTAGGCTCACCTTGGTGTTTTCTAAATTGCCTAGATGTGAGTTTTGTTTACCTTTGTTTAGTCGCCTTTTACGACAAGCGATAGGTATCGCTGCAGGGATATTCTTAACCCGTCCCTGCACGAGGCTGAGCTTAAATATCCTAAAACTCAGAAATATTACTATTTTTTGAGGTTTATTATCAATTAACTGATTGATTGATGAGAAACAAAGGACATAAGATATGTTGGACCAGATTCAAATAAAAATTGTTTGCCATATAAATGCATGTGGCTATTCACAGACGCGCAGCCTTGAAACTATCTAATTTGGAAGCTTGTTCAATAAATATCGATACAAAGTCAAACAATCAGAAATGTTAAATATTTGCATTTGTCCTCACTTGATTTTGATACTAGCTTATGGAGCTACAGAAAAGCGCAACAAGTACCAATGAAAATAAAGCGATTTGAATAAATCGTATTCTAGGATAATTGACTGCAGTCTGGTAGAGAGAACGATTGTTGTTTTAAGAGTTAGCCTTTTCAATGAATTGAGTCAATATTTGGCGCTCCGAAGGTTTGTATTTTTCCCTCAATTGTTATGTCAATTTATCCTTTTTGTGATTCCTATTTTTCTATACAAACATACATCATGTCCACTCGGCTGAGTAGGGTTTATAATATCTCATTCCCTTCGAATCCAATGGTAAATTGAAAAAATCCTCTTAATTTCGCATTGCTGTTACCTGTACATCGAAGCGCATATCAGGAATTCTCACACTCGAATTCAATAACTGCAAATGGTCAATAAATACACACGTCATCCCTCCTTTCCACCCCCGTTCCTTACCGATTCAAGTCGAAATAACATTAAGTGTGACACTCGAGTCCTTTTCTACCTCACCCGTGACCCTTCGATCATAAATTTTAAGCCCTACTGACCGTTGGCTTACAATTCACTGCCTCCATACGTACTATCTCAATTTTTTCATCACTGCTGGTCCGTTTTTTTTCCCATTTTCTGCTCGAAAAGATTCACAAAAGGACAAGTTGCGAGACGAAGAGGAACGTGCAGGATACTTTGGTGCGAAAGTAAAATATTTGCAAACATTAAACCGTTACTTCCGTTGGTGGTCTCTAATTATTATAAAAGGACGCAAAAGAATTCGAGAGATACAGACACGGTGAGATACATGAAGTTAGTATCTCATAAAAAATAAGGAAAAAAAAAACTTCAAATTATTTATGGAGGTTTCGAGGACCGAAATGAGTAATAAAAATATTTG
Source organism: Merodon equestris (assembly GCA_958301585.1). Taxonomy (NCBI): domain Eukaryota; kingdom Metazoa; phylum Arthropoda; class Insecta; order Diptera; family Syrphidae; genus Merodon; species Merodon equestris. The sequence continues at coordinate 115,762,736 of OY284416.1, forward strand.
AAATGGCTGAGAGCGGATAGGAATTGAATGGAAAGGCTTTATGGGAATGTGAACAGAAATTAAAAGATCTGCGTGAGCGTTGTTGTGGGTTAATGTGGGCCCATTAATGGCTGGTGGCACATTACTTACGGGTTAGCTTGGTTTTGTACTTTGGGGTAACGAAATGTTGAGAGATGGTGGTAGCATAGAGAGCGATAGGGTATTATTCGCATTTATGGGTGTGGCATTCGCAACATGTGGGTTTTATAATCTAAGAAGATGATTGAGGTGATTCCGAGGATTCATTTGTTTTATTTTTTATCAAGGGTGCTGCTATTTTTGAGTCCTTCTTTGGAAGCTGTTGCATTGGATGTTGATATATGTACCTACACGTGAATAAGTTTGAATGTTTAAATTCGTTCTATTTCGATATGGTATTAGGTATTGGAATTGCCGATGATATCACATGAGGGTAGACCACGAGTCTTATTTATTTTCAGTAACAATTTAAGGGAGGGATTTGATACCCCTGTTTGATTCACATACGCCAAAAGGAGTGGCCGTCCGACTACACATGTTTAACTTAAGGTTTGTCACTTCACAACATGGATTGTTTGACAACCAAATGAATATCTCAATAGTGCTCCTTTTAATTTCAACAACCTTACCGTAAATGATGCCATATCTATATTCTACAAAGAAATATTTAATTCCTTCTCCCTTTACGTACCCTTTTCTCGACATAAAACCTCCTCCACCTACCCACCATGGTATAATCGCAGGCTCCGTTCTTTGCGAAACGAAAGGAACAAACTCTGGACAACTTTCCTTCGTACTCAATCCCCAAATGACTTCTCTAACTATTTCGATACTAACCTGCATTTTGTAGAGCTTTATAACTCTCCCTATCAACACTACTTACTCGAGATGTAAACCAACGTTATAAATATTCCCAAGTCCTTCTTCAGTTTGTTAATTACAAAAGAAAATCTGATGGCTACCCAAACTCTCTCTCCTTCAATAATGAAACTTCCAATGATCCTCATAACATCGCCAACCTTTTTGCCACCTTCTTCAATCAATTTTTCATCCATGATTCCATTTCATCCGATCTTACTTATTTCAACTATTTCCCAAACTTCTCCTTTGGACCATTTCCCCCTCGTAGTCTCGACCCCGATATCATCGAAGAAAGATTAAAGCAACTTAATGATGAATTCACCCTTGGCCCCGACGGCCTCTCTGCTATATTATTAAAAACAAGTTCCTCCTTCCTTTCTCTACCTCTCTCAAAAATCTTCAGCCCATCTCTTTCTCAAGATGAATTTCCCCGGATATGGAAAACCTTTTTTATAACACCTAAACACAAAAAGGGTTCGAACAATGACATTAACAACTACCATCCCATTGCCAAACTGTCTTATATACCCAAAATCTTCGAAAGTATTTTGTGTGATAATTTAAGTTTTCAATGCAAGTCTTTAATCTCCCCCAGACAACACGGCTTCCTCAAAGGTAGGTCTATAACCACGAATCTTATCTATGAACTCGTATCCTTCACCCTTTCAGCCTTAGAAAATGGCAAAGAAGTTGATGCTATCTCAGCTGAATTCAGTAAGGCCTCTGATAAAATTTCACACAGATTAATACTCTTCAAACTGTCTTCCCTTGGCTTTGAACCCATCTTAAAGTGGATTTCCACTTACCTGGAAAATCGCCACTACAGCGTTCGCTTTAGATCTGCCCTCTCTAACCCCTTCCTCGGTTCATCCGGTGTCTCCCAAGGCAGTCATTTAGGCCCGCTTCTTTTTATCCTTACCATTAACGAAATGATTATCAAACATTCCTCCATCTCTCTATATGCCGACGATGCTAAGTTCTTTAAGATAATTTCCTCAGAACATGAATCATCACTTATTCAATCTGACCTCAACAGATTTTCCACCTGATGCTCCAAGAACTGCCTCGACTTTAACATTTCCAAGTGTCAATCTATTACTTTCTCCCACAAAGATAACAAACCCCCTCCCCGCCTCTACTTTCTCCATAATCAACCCGTTTCTACTGTTCAGGTGATCCGTGATCTTGGTGTATTATGTGACCAGGACGAACTCGGAAGATGACTGGAATAAATATCGATCGAAGCAGAAGGAATATAAGAAGCTTATTCGAAAATCGAAGAATGATTCCTATAAGTCCTTCTGCGAAGAGATCAAATCCCTGAGCGCGACCAGCAAGTTGGTTAAAGTCCTCAAACGAGGAAAATCGACAAAGCTAGATGTACTCAAAAAGTCTGATGGTACCTTCACCGAGTCTGAAGCAGAAACTCTCAGTTTACTGTTTCAGACCCATTTTCCGGGAAATCAGACTGTCATCGGCTCGTTGCACACTCCCTCATTGGATACTGCGGCTGTAGCGATGAAAACAACTCGGCGTAGCTGGTATGTTGCGTCACGCGTGGCAACTACTGAGGCCATTGAATTTGCTGTGGCATCCTTCGATGGCTTTAAGTCGCCGGGCACTGATGGGATATACCCCGTTATGCTGCAAAAAGGTATAAGACAACTGCTTCCTACTCTGAAAAGAATTTTCACTGCTAGCCTGGCACTTGCCTATATATGTACCTATGTACATATTTCTTGGCGCGCGGTGAAAGTGGTCTTTATTCCCAAAATAGGAAAAGAAGATTACTCACTAGCCAAGAGTTTTAGACCAATAAGTCTAACATCATTCCTGCTGAAAAGCATGGAATGATTAGTAGAGTTGCACGTGCGCAAAGTTGCCCTTCGAATGTATCCTCTGTCGGACATGCAACATGCTTATCAGCGCGGAAAATCCTGCGAGACTGCGCTTCAAAACCTAGTTGGGAGAATTGAATGCGCTCTCGAAAGGAAAGAGTACGTACTAGGCATTTTCGTCGACATTGAGGGAGCTTTTGATAACGCTACTTTCGACAGCATGCTGCCAGACGGCATGGCGTAGATGAAGCACTGGTTTTGTGGATCAAAGCAATGTTTGTGCACAGGACATTGATCGCTGATACAGGCCTCGAACAATGTGTCAAGTCTGGAGTAAACAGGGGCTGCCCGCAAGTGGCATCTTGTCTCCGCTGTTATGGTGCATGGTGGTCGACTCTCTGCTAGATGCTCTCAATGCCTCTGGAATCTATGCCCAGGCATATGCGGATGATGTTGCTGTTCTCTCTGTCGGCTTATGTTTAGCGAATGTCTGTCTCAAAGCGCAGGCGGCGCTAGACGTGATCGAAGACTGGTGCACGAGAAATGGGCTGTCGGTTAATCCTCTTAAGACTGATGTCGTTCACTTCATGAGAAGGAGGAAAACAACTGGCATTACTCAGCTGGTGCTAAAATGCATTCTCATCCCGATATCCAAGGAAGCTAAGTATCTGGGAGTCATTCTGGATAACAAACTTCTTTGGTCAAAACATGTTGAGTCCAAAACCACCAAAGCGCTGTCAGTTTTCTGGTAATGCAAAGGTGACTTTGGCAAAACATGGGGCTTATCGCCGAAAAAGGTCCTTTGGATCTACACGGCAATGGTAAGACCGATAATCTCATATGCATCGGTTGTTTGGTGGAGCAGGCTAACACGCAAACACGCTGTGGCTTCACTCACCAAACTCCAAAGAGCTATCTGTCCTACGAAAATATCCTACGACCCCTGTCTCATGGATATGTCTTCTGACTCAATGACACCTGCCATCCTACTGCGCTGTAACTACACAGTCACATTTCCATGGCGTCAGGACTGGCTTTTGCCAGACACTGAACCTGGAATAGAATGTCTTCGCATCTTCACAGATGGCTCCAGGACTGGGCAGGGATCCGGCGCTGGAGTTTTCTTTGAGCGCGAAAACATTCGACTGCACTTCTCGTTAGGAAAATATGCGTCTGTCTTCCAGGCGGAGATTTACGCAATCCTAATGGCCATGCACTATGTTGTGAAACACAGATGGAGGGGAAAGAGCATATGTGTCTGCAGTGACAGCCAAGCTGTACTCAAAGCTGTGTCCAATCTTCTATCCAACTCCAAACTAGCGCATGAACTCAAGACCTTTTTGAACAAAGTCGGAAGACTAAATTCACTTAGGTGTGTAACCCATACCCAGGTCACTCTGGAAAAAAAAAAATGCGACCAAGAACTCAATTTCCTTGCACATATCAGATATAATTCTTAAGGCCAATTCTGCACTCGGCTTCGTGAAACGATGGTCTAATTAGTTTTGTAATCCCTACGTCACTCGCGCAATAAAAAGGGGGTATAGCCCCCACCAAAATCAAATCAAAATCAACCGCTGAAATTGTGAAAACTGACTTAAAAATTGTTTTTCTGTAAGGGCAATACGAGAATATTATGTTCGACGACATACAAATAAGAGGAAAGTCATCTTGACACTTCAGAGGTCACGATGATTGATTTTTTGACGACGATGACGATTTTTTTGAGATAGAGAAAATAATGCATGTTTTTGTAATAAAAATTTTTAAGATTTTTATAAATCATTTTTATTATGAACAACAAATTGAAGTAAGTAACTTACTTGAAGAATATAAATCAATTTTTGCAAAAGATAAATACGATATTCGAACCGTGAAAAAGTATGAAGCTCACATTGACCTTATAATTGATAAACATCCTAGTAAAATACCTTACAGATCTTCGATAGAAAGCAAAAAAGAAACAGAAACCCGAATTTCAAAATTATTAGATAGAAATTTAATTCAAGAGATCAAGGTTAAGGGAACGAGAAATTCTCAGGCCTTCTCCACACTAGACATAAATTCAGCATTTTCGTCAATTCCCTTAAAAATTGAAGATAAGAAAAATACTGCGTGTATGACGCCAACTTTGAAGAAATGCGGTCCAATGATGGTTTGAGCGCATACACCGGCCAAAACAGTAACTTTTTGACAGTATATCCAATGTTGTGCTTAGACACCTTCCACCAGTGGCTGTAGAGAGGTACACCACCCTGTTCAACAATGCACTGAATAATGCATATTATCCAGTGCACTGGAAGACAGCGGTAGTGCAACCAAGAAGGGTAAAGACACCTCTAACCCGGCAAATCTCCGGTCGATAAGTCTCTTTCCGAGTATCAGCAAGATCTTCGAGAAGGTGATCCATAGGGCCCTGTCTAAATGGGTTGAAGACAATAAAATCATCCCGGATAACCAATTCGGTTTCAGAGCGAGGCATGACACTATTCATGCCACGTTGAAACTCGTATGGGATATCCAATGGAATAAATGCAAATACCAATGCTCGGGTGCCTATCTGATTGATTTGGAAAAAGCCTTCGACACCGTATGGCTGGAAGGTCTTTATTACAATCTCAGTCGGCTGGGCATAAGTAAACCACTGCTATATATGATTTTTGACATGTTAACCAGTAGAAAGTTCGTTGTGAAAATTGCTAACGTAACTTCTACCCAACCTTCTACCCTTTGAAATAAAAACGGACTGCAACAGGGTATGGTAAATTCGCCGATCCTTTTCAGCATTTACCTAAGCGATCTGCTAGTTTCTCTTCACCATTCAGTAGCGTACGCAGACGACCTAATCGCAACGATCCGACGTTATTGTTATTCTTCTGCAGTGTGACTTCGAAAAAAATCAGCAATCAGAATCTATATTGTTCAGAACGCCTTTGTCTAAGGCCTCTCGCGACACTAGAAAAATGTGCGCGGTTCTCTATCTTTGGGCCGGACGGGCGTTCACTGGCGAGACAAAGTGTAGTCAGATACCTTGGGATCATGCTGGATCAGTATATATTTTTGACAAACATGCAGATGCTGCTCTAGCAAAGGCCCGGGGTGCTTTCGTTCTGACAAGATGGCTGTATCACAGCATCCAACTCGATCCAACCTATGGATGTCCCGTCTAGTTCAATGTGAGAGCCAGCTTAATGGAAAGGATTCGTGTGTTTGAGAGACAATGTCTTAGGACTTGTCTCGGGCTACATAGGACTCCCGAATCTGAGTACACGAAATTTTACCCGAACGAGGTCCCGTACAATAGTGCCAGGATTGTACGGTTAGATAATTTTTTGATCAAGCCACGTTGCAAGAGCAATGACTTCGGTCAATAGCCTGATCTTCGGGGCTTACTACCCCAACGATTTATATCATGAGAGAGTGAGCCTTAACGGCTTTGTCCCGCCAGAAGCATTCTCCTATCTAGATAGATGTGGGCTGATCCAGGATAGTTTGGCGGTACCGCTAATCTTAAAAGTGGGTCGCAATTCCGTGGAAAGGCGATTCCGATGTCATGTTCCGTGAGCCGGAGCGCCTCAGGTTCTGTAAATTGGTCTCACGCCGGGATCGAGGAGACGTAGTCTGCCAGCATCAACGTTTTTGGTGGCTGGAGAGAACTCCGTCAACGGACACCTTGATAGGAACAGCTTCTTCAAGGCAAGGCCTACCTAACATCAATGGCAGGCTTACATAGGCTGGGGCAGGGTAAGGTATGGTAGGGTAGGTTAGGGTAGGCTAGGGCAAAAACGATAAAAAAAAAAAAAAATGTATATAATGTATAAAATGTAAAAAAAAAAAATATATGTATAAGATATATGTATATATCGGGGCACCTGGACGTGGCTCATCAAAAACCGACGTGCGACCACGTTGAAACTCGTTAAACAAATTTTTGATGGTCGCCATCGAAGGAGAAGAGTCACCGTACACAGCATCCACACGCTCTTTGATTTCGCTACGCGATTTCCCTTCCAAAAACAAGAATCGAATCACTGACCGATATTGCTCTTTTTCCATTTTTCTAAAATCCGCGGACACTCCCGCTTCCACACGCGGTCAACACAAAACTACGAGTCCGATCGGCTGAAAGGCGACAGTAGCCGTCTACTAGAATGTACTACATGATAGTAAGTTGCTCTTGCGATACTGGCGCTATCTGGCGGTGAGGCTAAGATAGGTTTAGTTAGGTTTAATTAGTTTAAGGGAGGCTTAAGTGTTATACAAAATATTTAAAAAAAAAATGGTCATGTGCTAAGTTAAAAAAAAAACATTTTTTTTAGCTTAAGTAAGTTACAAAAATGTTAATTGTAAGTTTGTATATAGTGGTCGAAAGACGTAGGCAAAAGTTGAACTATTTGTTTTAGAGTATCCGCCTAGGGCCAGTAAGATATTTGAATTTGTAAGGATAGTTAGGCTAGTTTTAAGCATTTTTGGCTAGGGTAAGAGAGATATAAGATAATAAATAACTTTTTGATCATATAGCGACTCTTCGTGAATAATGTGAGGATTTTCGGTGCCCCAGAAGCGAACATTTTGTTTATTAACTGAGCCAGAGGACATAAAATGTAAAATTTGCTGCCAGAACTCCGGCTCAGCATTAATCATTGCAACTACATTTTGTGCGTATGCCAAGCGCCGTGGCTCATCTTGTGGCAAAATTCTTTGAGTTACCTGCACTTTGTATGGAAATAAGTCAACATCGTCCTTTAAAATTCTCCGCAAAGTGGTCCCTGTGATGCCTAACTGCTGCGAACGGCGCCGATATGACAAACTTGGGTCACAGACTGAATAGATTAGTTTGAACGTCGCGGACGTAGCCTAGGTTGCTCACGAGGGCTTGCCACTTGCATGATACGCACCTTGAGTTAACACAATCGAGCGTTAATTTTCAATGAATATTGAAACTATTTCCGCGCGTTCTTTTGGTTTGAAGCGATTCATGGTTAAAATTGTACTGTACTGTAGTTGAATATAATTTTTAAGAGCTTCTTCAACGATCCTAACACTGATATGGCTAGAGTAACCGTCGTAGAGAAGAACAGTAGTTTGGTCCGAATAGCATTTTTGTATGCGAACTTTTTGGACGTGAGGAATGAGTCCGTTTGTAATCCAATGATAAAATTGAGGCTCTTCCATCCAACCTTCCTTTGAAGGAGCATTAAGAATTCCTGGGAAGCAGTATATTGAAGTTCATCGTGCCTGAACAGCCCCGCCTTTGAAAACAATTAGTGGTGGTAGCTTATCTCCACTAGCAGATAGACAAGCCAAGACGGTTGTTGACTCTCTGCCAGAAACACGGATTAAGGGTACATCTTTTTCTCCGATGGCTCTCAAGCGACTTGGATCACTGCGGAAGCCACTTTCATCCGCGTTCAAAATAAAAGCTACCTTGTCGGGATTTAGCAAATTAAAATCATCGTAAACTTTGGTAAGTTTTTCGTAAAAGTCCAAAATTATGTTAGCTTTTTGAGCATCTTGGCGCGCTTTTTGCAAGTGTTCTGGTTTTTCCAGTGAAAGGTTTAGATGTCTTGACATAAAACTACGATACCAGTCATCTCCTGTCCTCCCCCTATTGAAAGGGGTAGCTAAGTTCTTTGTTTTCACGTAGGAACCCATTAAATTAAGGAGATCCTCCTTATCTCAAGGATAACCAGCTTGAGATATTGAAATTAGGCACCTTGCGATGGTGTCTTCCACATTTGACGATAGTGCAATCTTTCTCCCTCGTGATACAATGGCAGGAGCATTTTTCCTACCACCAATTCGATTAAAAATAACCGACTTTGGGACCCTATATGTTTCTTCGGCTTGCCGGTATGTCTTATTTTTGTTGTTGATGTCTTCAACTGCATGTAAGATATCTTCTGATGTTTAAGATGGAGGTGTCGTTTTTCGTTTATAAATATGTGGCATCTTTTTGAATTTAAAATATATTATATCAACGCTTAGTTCATTTAAAACGTACGTTTACAATTACCCCAAAGTGTTTACTTTTACCCATGATGTAAAAAAAATGGGGTAATTGTAAACAGCCAATAACTTTTATAATTTGTTACAATACGAATAATTAAAAAACACATCACATGCATAAATACTCATATTTATTAATTATAAATAAAACAGTTACTTACTTTGATCACTTATTTTATGTTTTAAAACAATTTTACTCAACACCAAAAAACTTGAACACACAGAAAAATGAATAAATCACGCCAACGATCAAACTGCAACTAACCTATTTACAGATTGCGTCTGGCACGTATCAGCATAACGGGAATATATTTTCAAATAATGGCATGCTTCGCTGAAAAACCGAATTTTGGAGAATCAAGTGCGTTTACAATTACCCCCCTTGACTATACAGCAGTAAATGCAGAAATAAGGAATAAAATAAGATATAAAATTAATAAACAAGAGAAAACAACTGCGTGGACAAGAATTACATATGAATGTACAAGTAGATTTGTTGAGCCGAGGTTGATTTAAAACACGTCCTTATCCAATCAGTTATAAATCAAGAAGAAGGTATTTATTGACAAGTTAAGAATGACAAGATATGCATGTATATACATATGTAAAGATATAAAAAGATTACAATGAAGTTAGATGCGATAATCATAAATAGAAAGGAAAAACAGTGGTGAGTGGAATTTTTAATACAGCCTTAAAACTCCCACTTATTATAAATTTCATACAGTTTCAATTTCTTAGTATTTCATTTTAATAAGACATATTCATTAGCAATCCATTAAAAAATATTTTCAATATAATCCAAAAAACTTTAAACAAAAAAATTACAATTCATTTAGGTGTTATGTTCAATTGTTCACGAAACAATTCAAATTTAGATTTGGGCAATGGTTTTGTTAAAATATCAGCTAATTGCTCATGTGTTGGTACATAAACTAAGTTAAACAAGCCTTCTTTAAACTTTTCTCTTATGAAGTGATAGCGAATATCCACATGCTTAGTTCTTTTATGGAATTGCGGGTTCTTCACTAACTTCAGCGAGCTTTGATTATCCATGAAGAGATCAGCTATGAAAAAGTTCGTTGGAAGAAGGTTGTGAAAGAGTGTTTTAATCCAAACGAGCTCTTTTACTGCTTCGGACGCGGCGATATACTCGGCTTCTGTTGTCGACAAATTAACACTCTTCTGCCTTTGTGAAGCCCACGAAATAGGTGTTTCATTGACAAGAAATACGAACCCACTTGTCGATCTTCTTGTGTCGACATCGCCAGCATAATCAGCGTCGCTGTAACAAACAATGTTAAATTTTAAACTGTTTTTAAAAAGTATACCGTAGTTTGCAGTCCCCCGTATGTATTTCAGGATTCGTTTCACTGCGTTAACATCTTCAGCAGATGGGTTCTCCAAATGCCTTGAGACCACTCCCACCGCAAATGAAATGTCAGGTCTGGTCGCTACGGCGAGGTACATTATACTGCCCACAGCTTCACGAAACGGAAACTTGCTCACTTTGATTGCTGACTCCAGTTTTCTTGGCATGGATGTTTCTGCCGGTGTGGAAACAGGATGACATTCGGATACATTAAACTTTTGCAGTAATCTTTCGGAGTAATTCGAGAAAATTTGTTAACACTCCTACTATTTATAAAACACACTTTTCTCGTTTCATTTATGTTACTGCTCCACGATTATTTAATATGTTGCCAGAAAGCTGCAGGTGTGAGAGAAAGAAAACTGTATATTTAAATAATATAAAAACCTGGCTTTTCTCTTTTGATCATAAAACTATTGATACACTTTTCGTTCCTTTGATATAAATTAAATTACTGTTTTGTTTTGTAATTTTCTTTTTTTTACCTTCTTGTGAGTTTATTTAAACAAAAACGCGTATACTAGTTTCCCCATCAATATTATATATTTATATTGTCTAATACTTAATACTTGATACGAACTTTCGCCGCTTGCCATATGGCAATAGATTGTATTTAGCTATTTCTTTGGCAAACAACTTTGTGTCAGCTTTTTTTTGATTGTATTTGTTCACAGAAATTGTCAAGAAATAAAGAAACCATTAAATAAAAAAAAAAAAAAAAAAAAAAAGTAATTCGATTGGTTTAAATGGATGGAACCATCACTTCTGCGTTCTATTTGAAGACCCAGATAGTACTCTGCATCACACACCTTAACCTCAAAGTGCTTCTCCAAATATCGTAAAAATTGAAGTACAAGGCCATCATTACTTGCAGCAATTAGTCCGTCGTCGATGTACAGTGCCATCATTATCAGGTCAGAATCTACTTGACGCACAAAAACACATGAATCCGCAGCACTCGGGCGAAATTGGAAATCCTCAAGAAGTTTGGCGAACTTTTGATTCCAGGACCTTGAAGCTTGCTTTAAGCCATACAGGCTTTTCTTTAATAAGCACACACGTCCACTGCTATCATTAAAGCCTTCAGGTTGCGACATATAGATTTTTTCTTTTAATTCCCCGTAAAGGAATGCAGTCTTAATGTCGAACTGCTTTAAAATTAAATTTTTCATCACGGCGATTGTGAGGATGGCTCTTATAGATGCGAACCGCGCTACCGGGCTAAATGTTTCCGAGAAATCAATACCTTCCCTTTGAGTGAAGCCTCTAACAACGAGTCTTGCTTTGTATCTTTCGATTTGGTTGTCTTTTGATAGCTTGGCCTTAAAAATCCACTTGTTATCAATCACTTTTCTATCACGTGGCATGTTAACAAGTTCCCAAGTCTTATTTCGTCTTAATGCATCAATCTCTTCTTGCATAGCCGCTTTCCACTTGCTACTCTCACTTGATTCCAAAGCTTCGCGATAATTTTGTGGTTCAAGACATTTGGTTATGAACGCATAGCCCTCCAATATATTCGAAAGAACAGTAGGTGTTGCTGAGGACTGATGATTTTTGTAACTGCGAAGTCTGGATCGGTAATCTACACCTGAATCTTGACTTTGTGAATGACTTTCACCTGATCCTGGCCTACCAGACCCACTCTCTTCGCCGCTTTGCGCTGATTCGAAATCAACATCATAGTCGTCTTGGGGATTTGAAATAACTTCGCCAATTTCATCCGTTGCGTTATAAGTATCCCTTGTGATCCCCTTTTGACAAAACGTATCTTCCGGGATGTCATCATTTACTTCAATATCACTCCTTAACGTGACTTGTGGAGTATACTTTTCATTCTTAAACACAATATTTCGCGAAACTTCAACTCTGTTGTTACCTGGCAACCAAACGCGATAACCTTTTTGATTCTCGGGGTATCCCACAAAGTAACCCCGCATTGCTTTCACATCCCACTTTTGTCGTTTTTGCTTAGGAATGTGGACAAATACATCAGTACCGAACACCTTGAGGTCCTTAATCGAGGGTTCCTTTTTTAACCACAGTCCAAAGGGACTCTTTTCTCTTTCCGAACTTGAACCATATCTGTTCATTAGAAATACAGCAGTATTAACAGCTTCTGCCCACAGCGTAATAGGTAACCCGTTTGCATGCAACATAGTTCTCGCTAACTCGACTATAGACCTCATGTCACGTTCGGCCCGTCCGTTTTGTTCAGGATTGTACGGGACAGTAGTTTGATGACGAATATTTTCGCGTTTCAAAATTTCCATCATTTCCTTGTTTTTATACTCAAGTCCATTATCTGAGCGTAGAGTTTTCACTTTACAATTTGTGTCCAGGTTAACCAAATTCAGAAAGTTATTAAGAATTTTTGGCACTTCATTTTTTTCTCGAATGAAAAACACATATCTGTAACACGCAAAGTCATCCTTGAAGAGAACGAAGTATTTCGATCCACCTACTGAGGACTGCTGCATGGGACCACACAAGTCTGTATGAATCAATTCAGCAACAGCTTTTGATTTTGATGCGCTTCTATTAAACGGTAGTCGTGCTTGCTTTCCAAACATGCATGCGTCGCAGAAGAAAAGGTTACTATCAATATATGGAATATTATGCTTTCTTAATACAGATCTCACTTGCTTAATGCACAAGTGTCCAAGTCGTTCATGCCATAACTGAACAGACTCACCTTTCAATGCAACATTTGGTGCCGCAAATGAAGGAACATCGCTCGCAATCACTTTAAACATCATTTTGTAGAGACGTCGACAGCGCACTCCCACTGCGATAGTATGGTTTCTTTTTGTTATTTCACACTTTTCATTATCCAATACCATTTCATACTTCTTATCCATGGCACTACCTGAAGAGAAAAGATTCATCTTAATTTTTGGCACAAAATACACATCTTCTAGGCGCTTTTGAGCCCATTTTCTGTTGTTAAACGCGAGCACATTGACAGTACCTTTTCCGACTGCTAAAATTCTTTCACCATTGCCTATGATTATTGACATTGGGCTTTCTAATTGTTTATAATTATTAATCCACTCGCGACGAAACGTCATGTGATGACTGGCACCTGAATCTAAGATCCAATCATCGGGTGCTGCCACGTCGGCGTTGTTTATGAAACAATTGGAGATTAAAGCATCACAATCATCCGTTTGTGCACAGTTAGCCGATGATTTTTTTCTCATAGGGCAGTTTCGCTTCCAATGCCCATTCTGTTTACATAAAAAACACTTGCTCTTTCTGTCATTATTTTTGTCAACCTGTCGCTTTTTGCCATATTCTCTCTTGAACCGTTTATCTGCAGATAACGCACTATGCGTGTATTCTTCCGAGTTTTGAATAGAATTCGACTGTGAACTATGTTCGTAAATTGTGTTAAACCGAGTTTCTTCCATTATTAATCTGGATGTAAGATTTTCTAATGTTTTTTTTTCTAATGACGTTGACTCCCAAGCGCTGAAAAAATGATTTAATCGCGATGGCAAAGTCATCAAAATTTTTGTCATTACCATACTGGAAGAAATAGTTTCCCCTGCTTCTTTCAGCTGTTGCACTAGCGCCTCCAATTTAGAGATATGTGTAGCGATGTCATCCTCTGGACTCCTCTTAAATGAATAGAACTTTTGCTGCAACATATGCACATTTGCATACGATTTTTGTTCATAAACTGATGCAAGTTTGTCCCACATTTGCTTCGAGGTTGTGCAATGAAGAATATGACAAAGCGCCTGTTGCCCGATCGTAGTAACAATAACTTTCTGTGCTTTTCGGTCTTTTGAAAGCCATACTGCAGTTTCTACTTTCCCTTCTGATTCCTCTTCAACTGGTTGAACTTCCTCCCCAGCCACTACTTCAAACAGATTGCTTGCGCTGAGCAGAATCTTAACCTGGAACTTCCAGGTACTCCACTGATCATTCGCCACTAACTTTTCGATTCTCAAAAGGTCACTTTCCATCTTGAGTTTATTATATTTAAAATCGCCCTCTTACAAAATTGTTCACTAAAGAAATAAATGAATCTACACAATGGAATTACCTCAGCAAACCCGAAATGTTATTTCTTTGCAAATCTCCACTGATGACCAAGATTAAATTAGATTTCTTATAAGTGCTGGGCCCATAACCTGTTGAGCCGAGGTTGATTTAAAACACGTCCTTATCCAATCAGTTGTAAATCAAGAAGAAGGTATTTATTGACAAGTTAAGAATGACAAAAAGATTACAATGAAGTTAGGTGCGATAATCATAGATAGAAAGGAAAAACAGTGGTGAGTGAAATTTTTAATACAGCCTTAACAAGATTCAACGAAACAGAACTAGAAAAGGACGATACTATTATATTACTAATAGAACTTAACAAAAACCTTGTACAAAAGAGTTGATAGGACTGGCTGTTCAATACGGCAAGACACATCTTACGCATTAATATGTGATCCACTTCGTTAGCAGATTATTCGTTATCAGCGACTCACCGGCTTGTGGGCCTTATGATCTAGAATTCTCGTCTGGCATTGATAAAGAACATACATGTAGTCAGAAACGATGTGAATCAAAGGTTTAGTTCATCGTTGGAGTTAACACATATCGACTAAGATTTTTTTTGGGACGCCGTCGAGTCAGTTAAGTTGACAACTTAAGAATAGTTACAGAAGCATATACAGCCCATGAGGCTCCACTACCACATTTGACATAGTTATTTCGTCAAGTCGAAGGTTAGTGTACCTAAAGAGGAGCTTACAATTGGGATTCCTTAAGATAGGACGATTAAACAAAAAAGAACTAGAGCAAGTGCGTAGCGGAATATTAGTGTGGATATGAAGTTTTGAATACATAACATAAGGTCTATTCAATCTAACAACTTCACACTTGGTATCCTTGAAGATTAAAGACTATTGTATTTACCACGTTCCGCCAGCTCCAACTACAGTTTGCAGTTTTTGTATCATAAAATTATCGTTTTTTCAGACATGCTTTTCAATGCAAAAAAAAAATGTGCGAATCGCACTATCACATTCCCCAACTGGAATGATTCCCTTTACTTATTGAACGCAATCACGAATTCAGCCCTCATATATCAGTGAAGAAACAGAAGAAGGGATCTTTCATTCTTAGAAGATCAAACAAAAGCCCTGGATAATAAATAACGAAATACTACTTCACCCTGCCTCTCACTGTGTTAACCCTTATTAGATTAAACACCCCCTTAGCCTGCTGTTTCACCGACAGTATATGGCCATTTATTTTAATACAAAAACAAACATCCACGCCCATGGTAAATTCAATGTAGGTACATACCTTCATAAATAGGTAAATATTCATTAAAATTTTCACCTCCTCGAAGCATGTATCGGTGGGGGATGCCTATCCCCCACTTTCACTCGAAGTATCATTAAATTATGTTTTACTCACGACAGTATTCACGAATTTAAGATTAAATCACCTTTTATCATGGCAGTAATTGCCTTAATCCATATTTACGTAAACCTTGGGTTATTTCAAACCGAAAAATTTGGGTCATGGAAGCGGCTGATTTACTCAATTTACCAGCTCCCTTTGTTTACTCTCAAAATATGCGAAACGATGAACTTAAAATGCTTTGATGTTATAGTTTTTATAACGATATTTGAAACCAATCCAACTTGCGAACCTTACCATGTGTTCTCTTAGCAAATAAGCATCGAATAAAATTGGTCTGGGGCCAATATCATTATTTGTTCTCAAGATAAACGAAAACAGCTCACTACCATTCAAACTTAAGTCTATGATGAATGCTGGGAATAGATCCAAACCATCTTCACTGAAAAAAAAAATTTCCTTGACCCTGGTGCATCATCCCAGTCGTGCTACAAAAGAATTGGGAGCAGGTGATTTTCTGAGGTCTCCTTCACTTGCATTTGGGGCTTGAAGATTATTAACCAAATTCTATTCGTGAACGAAAGCAAAGGAATAAAAGCCAAATTGCGGTAAACGGTGAGGACTTAAACCCCAAAATTGACCGCCCCATCTTATGGTTCGCTAGCTTTGAGACCTGCCCTAAGCTTATAAAATAGAAAAACTAATTTGGTAGGAATCAGTGCCAAGGAGGCAATAAGACCATGTACCACCAAAGATCTCAACTGATTCAAATAAACTGACTCAAATAAATGGCAGTCTGTGCTGCTATCAGACTCAGGGAAGTCGGCTTATCATCTGCACCGTATAGAGACAGCAGTGCTCTGATAATTATGCCGGCGAACCTTACATCGGCTGATTTTAGAAACTATGCGCAGGGGCCTTGACTTCAGATTACCAACTCCCGGTCTAAGCTAGTGGCTCCAGCATGGCATGATCTTCCTCTTCTTGCCTGAGTATTCCCGATTCGTATCGCCTGTCAGTTAATTCGAATAATTTCAAGCGGCAGTATTGATGGTTACTTCTGCAACAATGCGGTCACAGCTATCTGTCCTCATCGAAACAGGAGACGAAAAGTCGCTTGGACCCGATGAAATTGCCAATAAAGCATTGAACGCCGCTGACTAATACTTACTATACAAGAGAGAAATAGAAGTTAAGATATGACTCGGAAGAAGGATTTAAATACTGCTCCATATATCTTCACTGGAGTACCTCAAGGTTCCGTGTTGGATCCCTTTCAATAGAACCTAGTGATGACAGTTACAGAAGAAGATAATATCATCGGCTTCGCAGGCCATTACAAAATACATTTAAGTACAATAGTCGAATCGCAGCAATCGACCGGATCAAGCGGTTGCTTTAATCTGTAGGTTTCGAACGGGCCATTCTTATTACGAATAAAAAACACGGTTTGTATATCGATACCACGACCGCCAATCATTATAACCGGTCACAGGTACTTAGGTGCACGATTACAAGCTGTGGCGAGGCTTGGGCCACATCTGAAGTATGCGAGCAAGAAGACGTCAGAACACAGATCTGGAATGATACCCGTTGACAGACGAGATAAGGAAAATTTGGAAGAAAATTAAGGAACAAGAATTCAATTGCTTTATGGTAACCCTTACTCACCCTCTGTTTCCATTCCAAATATCTATACCGAATTGGTTATGATAACTTTTCTGGCATGGCATAACTTTTCTATGGCACAGAGTGTCCCGGCTAAGGGGAGGGCCGTGAGGCACGCAATTTTCATTTTTAGACGGTTCAGGGAATGGCTCTCTATCCAATCTAGCTTCGGTAGTTAAGCGAATATACATTAATAAGAAAAAACCAAAATTAACTACGGAGAATCGAAGCACCGTAGTAGCGCATGAACTGATTACCCCGAAATAATACCTAGCAACGGTTCCGCAGGAAGAGTCACTGAAATGTGCAGCATATGGTTTGGTATGTAGGCTCAGCGAATCATGCCTGTTATTAAGATTCTACATGCCAAGTCATAAGCTATCCGCACGGTCGTCATCAAAACCTTATCCTTTACCTCTAAACGGATGAAACGTACAAGAAGGAAATCAAGCGAGCTAGCAGTAGGATCCGGACCATACCCTGTGGATTTCAGGCCACAGTATCTTAAATGGAATGAGAAGGTCGGCGCACTAGAGAGGCTTGGGCAGCCTCTAATAACCATATCGAAACTGTGACACTTCTAACTCTTCCTAACAAACGTTACGGTTAGCAAATCCTGGTCTACCTTCCGATATCGTGGCAGGCAGACAGGCCCTAGTATATAGTCACGACACGTAGCAGTTGCAGCAAGCCTTCATAGATACTAGAGGCCCGTGCCGCTAGTATGCATGATTTTCAGGCTCTGCCTATTTGCTCAAGCCTGCGCCTACGTACTAAGCCAAATCCTGCACTTATCTCCCACTCCCATCGCGGGTCTGCCGCTAGGTAATACTTCGCGGGGCTGGCAAGCAATTCATGCCACTCCTGAGTTTTTAGACTTCCACCTGCTTCTGTTGTTCTTGCGGTCACTTCGGCTTTCCTTGCCGCTTCTACTCTCCTCAGCTCCGTCTGCACATTTTTGATTAGTGTGCAGATCGTCAGCCTGTATTCCTCCGACTTCACCATTCGATGAATTATATTTTCTGTTCTTAGTAGAGTGCCCCTCCATTCAGCAAAGAGGAGAGTTATCGTGCCCGAACCGATATATGTATTTACGGTAACCACCGTGACCAGAGAGGAACTGAGTAAGATGGTAGTTGCAGTTTACTTGTGTTCTGTTTAGCCATATATCGATTGATGGAATCACGGTATGGGTCCATCTGCCCTTTGAGGTGTCATTTCACCGAGATTGCCATTGGGCCATCGAATGCGACCTCTCTTCCTCCTTGACTTCTCCGGCAATGGTTGGCCTTGATTCTCAGCTGGATTCTTTTCATCTCCTCGGCGGGAATATCAATGGGGATTATTGCAGCAATGACAAACGCGGCTTCGTTTAGAGCGCAGAGTCGGTATATCGATGACAGTTTTCGGCATGTACCCATTCCTCTTGAGCGCTTCTGTCCACACTGGTGCAGCATAGAGCATGACCGAGCTCACCACTCTGCCCAGCAGAATCCTCTTCGCATGTCCAGGACCACCCACGTTTGGCAGTATCCTGGAGAGAGCCGTTTGTAGTGAGGATGCTTTGTTGCTCACATAATCCACGTGTAATTTGAACCGCAGCCTTTTGTCAAGCATCACTCTTTGCTATTTGATCGCTTCCTTGGATCGGATATTCTGGTTGCTCACTCGAATATCGATGTATTTTACAGTTCATCTGCTTGTTATGAGGACGGCCTCCGTCTTATGGTCTGCCAGTTCGAGGCCTGCAGATTTTAGCCACTGCTTTATCTGGACAACTGCTGTGTTTGTAGCTGATTCTACTTCGTGTGTGTGCTTTGCAACCACCACGATAGCTATATCATCTGCGAATCCGATGATGTTTACTCCTTGGGGAAGCCTGGGAAGTGGGCCCAACACCGATCGCTGAGGATACTGTCGACATCTGCTTCCCAGACGATTGTGGGCGTCGCATCTGGCCTTTTGGGGAACAAGTGCTTGACCCTAGCTTAGGTTCCAAGCAGTTATGGAAAAATCTCAAAGGGCTGGGTGTAGTTTCTAATAGTAAAATGTCCAAGTGTTCGTTATCTCCAGAAGAAATGAGTGCGGCTTTTTCCACTGATCCTCCTCACTCCTCATCTTTTAACCTAGATCTGAGTTCTCCTGAATTGTCATCAAATTTCTATTTCCCATGTATTGATGAATTTGATGTTTTCAAAGCTATTAGCTCTGTTAAATCGAAAGCCATAGGATCTGATGGTATCTCACCTCGATTTCTTAAACTTATACTGCCTCCTATCATTTGCTACATACATCATATATTTAATTACTGTATCTACAGCTCCCAGTGCCCGGATAGTTGGAAAAGGGTCAAAATGATTCCTATACCCAAAAAGCTTAGTCCCAATTGCCCTGCAGACTTTAGACCAATTAGTATTTTGTGTTTTTTGTCAAAAGCTTTTGAAAAAGTATTATCTCTCCAAATGCGGACATTCTTAGACGATAATAATAAGCTCTCAAAATGGCAATCCGGTTTTCGAAGCAAACACAGCTGTGAATCTGCTTTTCTAAAAGTTACTACCGACATTCGTTCTGCTTTAGACTGTAATAATATCTGTTCTTTTAGACTTTACTAAAGCCTTCGACTGCATTGACCATTCTTTATTACTTTTAAAGATTAAAAGTGGCTTTAATTTTTCAAACTCCTCCACCAAGCTATTAAGTTGTTATTTAAGAGATAGAGTACAGATGGTCGTAACTGAACTCGGTTGCTCAAATTCTAAAGTTATTCATGCAGGGGTTCCGCAAGGTTCTGTTCTGGGGCCATTACTGTTCTCTCTTTTTAACAATGAAATCCCAGATATTGTTAAAAACTGCAAAATACACATGTATGCTGATGATGTGATTATTTATTTTACGTGTCCTATTGGCCTTATTAAAGATTGTACCGCCAGGGTGAATGATGATCTTGATAATATATCCAACTGGTCAAAAGGTAACAAACTGAAGATGAACCCTGTCAAGACAGTTTGTACTGTTTTTTTCTAATAATGAGCTCTGTTCAGATGATTATTCACCTGTTGTCCTTGATGGCAATCCCGTTACTGTTGTTAATTCTGTTAGATATCTTGGTTTCCACATTAATTCTTCACTGTCTTGTTGTGACGCTGTAAGAGATACACTGAAAAAAGTTTATTGTGGATTGCGTAAATTACGACACTCGGCGAAATACCTGCATCGACGCTTAAAAATAAGATTAGTGAAAACGCTTGTAATGCCTTACATTTTGTTAAATTGTTCTGTGTTTCCCTGTCTTGACTCTGTCTGTAAGCATAGACTTAAGGTTGCGTTTAATGACTGTGTCCGCTTTATTTATAATATACCAAGATTCAATAGTGTGCCCAGTTTTACATCCTCAATTTACGGTCTCAATCTGAATTTGTATTTAAACTTCCGCAATGTATTAAAATTATCTAAAATCATACAAACTAAATCTCCTAGTTATCTTTTTGAATTATTACACTTTGCTCAATCTATTAGAGGAAAGAAACTTATTATTCCTTCATTCACACGTTGCATCGGAGAGCGATCCTTTTTTGTATCTGCAATTCGCGCCTGGAACCATCTTCCACATGAATTGCAGACAATCAACTCATATGCCGTCTTTCAGAAAAAGCTTTTTCCATATCTTACCGTTAACCGTTCTATTTTTTAAATTTTTTAATATTATTTACTAATTGCTTTCTTCTTTTTTGTTTTAACTTTCTATCTTGATTTTAATTACCTTAATTGTTAACTTAACGTATAATTTGTAACGTCTGGAAAACTATACTTTAAAAAGATATCTAATCTTGTAGTATAAATGTAACTATAATTAAATAAATATCAATATCAATATAAAAAAAAAAATATAAAAGTGCTCCACTGTGGTTCTTAACAGTTGTTGAAAATAAAATTATGAAATGGCAACACCGATGTTCCCTTCTCCAGTTCAATGGTTCGTCAGTCAGTCGACTTCAGTACTTCAGCGACTTTGGATAACGTGCGGTTACTTTTATATACCTATATTCCATCGCAAATAAAGTTCAATTTGTATATAAGAAATTCGGTATCATTTCGTTTCTTTTGAATCACGTTGTTTCTATTTCTCCCAAAGATTATTTTCGACAACAGTATTGGACATGTTAATTGTGGGGACCTGTAGCTTTTTAGTTTGGCCATCATCGCTTTATACGCCGCGCCCCATGGTCCCTTTGATTGCCTTCGTCCCGCCTCATCTTTTTGAAGGTGTCGAGGTGCTGTTGAAAACCAACTCTTCTTCTTGCCCTTTGGACTTTACGACGAGCCTGTGAGCATTTTGATCTGAGTGTTTTTATCTCGTCATTCCACCAGTAGCACGGGGCTTCTCCGGGTTGCTGGTATCCTTATCATTAACAATAGGCTGTGGTAACATGTAAGTCAGTGCGAAAAGCCTTCAGCTGATCCATTTGTGTCCATTGAACTGCTGTTCAGCATCTCCTCAAAAGTTTTTCTTTCGAACAGACTATCTTTCCATTGTGGGTCTCTTAGCATTGATCTGGTCGCTATGGCTGTAGTCTTCGCTAACCTGCCAATTCATTTTGCGATACGTACTTGCTTGCCCTTTATTCGCTATGCCTACTTCTAAAGATGCAAAAGCTTCAAAGAGGATTCGCTTCCGTCGCCCATACATTGAAGTCTCCGCCAATGATAACTTTGGTTCTTTGCTGGGCGTCCGCCGTTATCCTGTTCAGCATTGCTTCGTATTGCCCAGTGGTCCAGCTAGGTCTGGCGTAACAGCCGTAGAACGTGATGCCAATTATTCTTGCACGCACGAAACCTTTTTCATTCTCGTCGATTCTTGGAATGCTTGGTTTCCGCATACTCATATTGAAGCGTGCTTTGTTTTGTCGTTAACCCATATGTTGCTATCAAGGCTTTTGTATGGTTCACTTATCAGCACCACATCTTCCTTTTCATCCTTCGCTGTCTGCTGCAGAATATTCTGAGCTGCCTCACAGTGGTTCAGGTTTATTTGTATAACCTTAATCATTGCTTACTGGCGATCGATATTAGTCATGATTAGTGCTTATTGGCCACATATGACCTATATGACCTAAGCTCTTTAATAGGTTTAGGAATGGTTTCGTATAAAAAGGGAATTTTCACCACTCTTTCCCGACAGCAGCTTAGAGGCCTTTGCAGTTTCGTTAATGATGCTAAGATGGCCCGAAGTAAGTACTGGATTAGGATGGATTAGGAACGCAAGGAGACAAAGTTTTTAAAGACTCTATAAAACCAGTTGGATTGACTGAACTTTTGACTAAAAATCTGAATTGAAATTGAACAAATATGTCCGTTTAATTGCAAAAAGGCATTCCATTAGAATGCCTAAATCCTCTTGTTCGTAGAGAGCTTTCCCCAGCGTAATTACAGCAGTTTCAATCCATTCTTTAGCACCATTCCTATCGCGCTCATTAGTGCATCTTTCAAACACTAAGATCTCGTTAAAGGTCTTAAGCTGTCATCAGAAAAGGAGTCACAATCAGTTTATTTATAATCTGCCCAACACCTGTTCCCCAACTGATCCGCAAGTCATTAGTAGTTCACTTTCTCCATACACCTCCTCTGTCAGGGTGGGAGTGAGGTATATCTGCATTTGACTTCTTGCGTAAGGACCGAATTGCTCAATCCGTTTATGCCGCACAGTAAATTTTCTTTTGTGTATCCGCACTGTTCCGTGAAACTGAACACTTGTTCCTTCTTTTTCTTCTTTGTATTTTTTCCCTTTTTTGTGATTTTCTTTCCAACTTTCACCTCACCGGATGGAGGGACGGGAGTCAAATAAATCTTATGGTGACTTGAGAAAATATGTGACTTTTCCTGTGACTTTTCACGGAAGAGAGTGGGTCAGAATTCAGACGGAGGGTGATGGACGAAAGCTCCATTATATCGCCATAGCGTCGGAAAGTCGCACATGTCCTTCAGTGGTTCGAAGGATTGTTGGAATTTGAGTTTATCAACTTACTTATGCAGGACTTATTAGATTGATACCACAGTCATAGCCAAAAAAGCTTGCGGGCTTCAGAAAATTTACATTCAGCTTCCACGTAATTAACAATATAATTACCAGCGATTACACCACGTTGCTGTTTGGTTACCCAGCAATCACCCATCGTTTGCAAACAACCCTGTTGCACTTGACGTTACTTGGGTCGTCGGGTATAGTAAATATCGGGCAAGCGAAGCACCAACGGAACATAGCTTTTTAATGGGGATTTTAAATGCAGTATGCTTAATTATCCTGTCGTTAATCCTGTAGCACGTAATAAATTCACGTGATTAATTATTTAAGACCCGAAGGAAAGACGACAAGGCATGCACTGCGACGTTGGGCTCTTGGCCTCTTGTAGGGGTTAACAAGTTTTTCTTGCTCGCCTTCCGCAACGATGTCAGAAGCAGAGCTATGCACGCCTTATCCTTAACAGGATGTACTCGACAGTAAATTTCCCAGGTAGCGCGTGTACGAGAAATATAGTGACATATAATAGAATCTACCCACCTGCGGTGATATTTCACTGGTTCAATTTAATACCGAACCGCGTCTATAAAAAGGGTGATATTTGTCTTATCTACCCCAGGAGGGAGCAACTTTCTTCTTGCGTATCCCGATAGCCCGGCTGTGAAAATGCTGGAAACATTGATTGACGGCCGCGTAAGTGGTATTGTCGGCAATGTCTTCGTTGGCGGCGCGTTTCTTTATGCCCGGGAATCGCTTTCGGTTTCCGTCGACTTTACAATGACAGGAAGAGGAACATTTGAGCGATGAAATCACGGCCATATATACGAGTTGCCGAAAGTGTATCATTTTTCTTTCAACTCACAAAGTATCTCATAAAATTTTACAACCAACGATAGAACGATAACAAAAATGAAAACAGAGGGAAACGAGAGGGGGTGAAATCAGAATCAGGGTGGAAATCCTTTTGTGGACTTAACACTCTCAAGGACACGTAGCACACATTTAGTGGAAATGAACTGAGTGCATGTGCGACTGATGAAGCATGCGTGGAGCGTAAGTCGTTTGACTCCTGTCGAGTGGCGGTAAGTAAAAAGGATGCAAATTATGTGCAACTGATTTGACGAGCAACTACATTGCATTGCCATTATTTATTCAGTAGTTTGCATCTATCCCGGGAGATGGAATTCAAATGATTTCCAGGTCGCTCGGGGATTAACTTTGAAGTGGAATTCTTAGTCAAGTTAGTGATGCGCAGTCGGATGGACGGGCAGTCGGATGGACGGGCAGGCGAACAAGTGTACGAAGAATGCAAAAGGAGAGGAGTGAGTTGAGATAAATTGGAATCCGAAATATAGTTCTTGTCGAGTATGTTGAATAATGTTGATTTGGCTTAAGATTGCTGGATGCCAAGTGGAGAGTAGAATTTAAGATTGTTAGAGAGGTTGAAGAAAGACTGCCAGAATTTTCTGTTGCTTTATTGATTAACTTGGACGACTAACTTCTCGTCTTTTTTTTTTTAATGTGCAGTATCTTTAGCACCTTCTCCTCCGCTCTTCGGGCGCCTTTTCGTCGCGGAGGGGCTTAAGAGGGCAATGATCTCGAACTAAGACCCGGAGAACTCTGAGTTTACATGGATGAATGGACAACCAAATGGATCTCCTTGATCGTAAGGATTCTGTAGGCCCACCACTCATTCCCACCACTCATTCCCAACTCTCCGGCAGCCCGGAACGACACCGACTCCTGCGGCTCATTGTCCGACCACCTGGTTGGACTGAGCATGAGTGGTGTAACCAACATAGGCGACACCGACGATGGCGCGGCATGGGAAAACGCTAAGGTTGAATGAGCCCCAGAATTGGGACGTACTGCAGATTGCACTGCTAAGTGCCAAAAAAGAAGGAGAAAGAGGCGTGCCTGAAAATCGTGCAAAGAGGCTGGCACAGCCGAAGGCACGAAGATTGAAGGCGAACCTCTGGGAAAAGCAGTCAAGAGGATTAGATCGGCGGAGGTATCCCCTACCGAAGCCCATTCGACCCCCTCATCTGCGGCTCCAGCCCTTCTTGTCGGCGCGCAGCGCAGAAAACGTTGGCAGCTGGTAAGGGCTGTTGCAAGAGGCACAAGCATGCCAGCACTTTCGGCATGCGCCTCAAACGTTCCTCCTCTTATTGGTGACGATCAAATCCCCAATAAGAGCCGAAAAATGCGGTAATGCTGACAGACAAACTCTGATCGCAGAAGACAAAGCGGTTTTGGATCCCAACAAAACTTAAGCTGGCAGAGCTGTTCCCAAGCGGCGTCGGAAGGGAGCAGGAGCTCGAACCGAAAACCGAAAAACCCGAAAAAAGTAAGAGCTCTCGCAAACGGAGGACGGCCGCCGGGCACAACCTTACTGGGGAGAGAAAACGTGATGTCTCCTCTTCCGACGTGGCAGCGGATAATTGGAGTCCGAAGGTAGATGCAGTGATTAACAAAAATCTGAAGACGGAGAGGACCAAAGACTGCTCCTCAGCCGCAGGCACTTCAGACAATAAAACGCAAAAAAGATACAAGTGACCGTAAAGAGTCGAGGCACCTCTCCTACAAAGAGGCAGCTATCTCCTCTGGAAAAGTCAGAATAAGGAAAGCTGGCAGTGACAGCAGAATGACCAGCGCAAATTGCCAACACTGCGAGTATCATCTACTGCAGCTAGCTTCAGCAACAGGCTTCTGTATTCAGGCTGAGAGGTCTACTCTGATGAATGGTATCTTCGTGGTGAGCTGTTCATAGCTGTGAGCTGTGCATGGTGCCGAAAATCCCTCCCCTGGGAACTACTACCTATCAGGTAGCTAGTCTCCCAAAATTAACGCATGCCATCTGCTGGATTCCGGGGAAACCTGTAAATAAGCTGAATGTGCTGACGCGACTACGTGCGCAGTATGAAGCCCGGGAATTGACACGGGGCCTGGATTGTCTGTTCCTACAAAGAGAGTAAGGGCTTTCTGAAAAACCGGGCTTCACTTTGGTTGTGGGATTGGACAACGGCTCTGTCGAGACCCTGAAATCCGCGTACGATTCATGTCCCTACTTCGGTCTTGGTGGAATTTTATTCCATTTCGATGCCTCGAAAAATGGAACGTGCTAGATCTACGATTTTTGTTTAGATTAATCTACAGCATTGCAAGGCTGCTACCGCTCTTCTCAGTAGCAGAATTGTATGCAATAGTACGAATCATCACATTGTATCCATTCAGGCACCATGGGTGTGAAATAAACGCCTGTGTAGTCTTGGTGGTATACGTGATGCTACGATTCTTTATGATGAGCGATCCGAAAGGCCCATGGTCTGCCTCATCATATCGAACACGCTATCGGCAACCAAACTTGGTCAATTCTGTGGACAACATCTAGTTGCTGCGAAGGTTAGCTACAAAGCGCACGGAGAAATTTAACACTTGGTCGTGGTGTCTGCTTACTTCCCCTACGACTCGGTACTGCCACCGCCACCTAAGGCGGTTTCTGAATTCGTAGAGTACTGTGAAGCCAGAAGGATTGGACTCATCATCTGTTGCGATGCTAACGCCCAAAATACTATCTGGGGCAGCAGCAGGAGAGGAGACCATCTTCTAAGCTTCATTCTTTCGTCTGACCGAACAAAGTGTCAAGTCTGGAGTAAACAGAGGCTGCCCGCAAGGTGGCGTCTTGTCTCCGTTGTTATGGTGCATGGTGGTCGTCTCTCTGCTCGATGCTCTCAATGTCTCTGGAATCTATACCCAGGCGTATACGGATGATGTTGCTGTCCTTTCTGTTGACTCATGTTTAGCGACTGTCTGTCTCAAAGCATAAGCGGCGCTA
This sequence comes from Merodon equestris, assembly GCA_958301585.1. Lineage (NCBI taxonomy): Eukaryota > Metazoa > Arthropoda > Insecta > Diptera > Syrphidae > Merodon > Merodon equestris. The sequence continues at coordinate 115,789,729 of OY284416.1, forward strand.
GATGTGATCGAGGACTGGTGCACGAGTAATGGGCTGTCGGTTAATCCTCTTAAGACTGATTGGTTCTCTTCACGAGAAGGAGGAAAAATGCTGGCATTACTTAGCTGGTGCTAAAGCTGGTGACGCTGACGATCGTTGGGTATTTAACTTCTTCCGCAAACGATATGCTATCAACCTCGTTAAGTGCACGAAGCTCACCCCAGCCAAATTCTATCGTAGAAACTGCTTCGAAATTACCATCTGTCGAGAACTAAAGAATTTTTAAGTTCTATTAGAGCTACAAATAAAAGTCGAATTTAGCAAATACCGATTCTTTATTGATCCGTGTTTATGGGGCGAAACACGATTTTGGAATGTAAGATTATATTTAACCAAGTGCCGCTGTCCACAAAAGAGAAACGGTGATAGCATGTTCGCTGAGTCTTGATGGTACGATTCCACCGTTCTGTTGTCGGGAGACGATGGTACAGCGGTCGGTTCTTAGGGTGCGTTATGCTCTGTTTTGACGCACAAGATTGTAACATGCCACCCTCCTTGAAAACCAGTGGGTTCGATGTAAATTTCGAATAAATTCAACAATTCTCAACCGATTTCGGAAATTCAAAAACTTTTATTCAATTTAGACCTTTACAATTTATTTTGATTTTTCTTCTTTTCCTTTTTTCCGGCATCGTTATGGTCAGAAGTGTAGGACCATAACCTTCCCACTTAACTGCATTCCTACTGGTCCGCTTGTGGGGTCCGCCGGTTTGACCTCAGAAAGTAGCGGCAGGCTTCCCGGTTTGGGATTACTTCATCGCTGAGCCCAATCAAATGCTGGTGTTTTTGCATTTGTTTGCACCAATTGTTTTTCGGCCTGCCTTTTTTGCGTGTTGAAATTGGAATGTTGATTGATAACGCCTTTTGGACGGGGTTCAAAGGATCTCTCCTTTGAACATGGCAATACCAACTGAGTCGGTCGCGCTCTATATTTCTTGTGATGGTTTCTTTTACGTGGAGGCTTCCTCGGATCTTTGAACTTCTAATTCTGTCACGCTTTGTTACTCCCGCTGTCATGCGAAGCATCTTCATCTCAGTGCCGTTAATTTGCTCTCATACTTTTTGTGCATTGTCCAGCATTGTGAATCGTATGTGAGCGCCGGACGTACAACTGAAGTGTAGAGCCTTCCTTTCAGCTTAGGGGGCATTTTTCGATCACAGAAGATGGCGGAGTTTTCCCCGCCACTTCATCCACCCTACGCTTACGCGATGGTTGATGTCGTCATCACAAGTTGCTTCTTTATTAATCATAGATCCCAGATATTTAAACTTTTCACACTTGGGAAGCACTCTTCCATTCAAGTAAATGTCTGGAATAGGCTGATGAGGGTCAGAGAACGGGCAGCACAGATACTCTGTCTTCTTTGAACTAATATGATACCCGTGTCCCTCAAAAATGTCCACCCACACATCAAGTGCTCGTTGTAGGGACGCCTGATCATCACTTATAACGGCTCCATCGTCAGCAAAGAATAGCTGGTGCATATTGAGGTCCGTCACTTTTCCTTCAAGCAAGCAATCAAGGACTGTTATAAAGAGCAGTGGGCTGAGGACGCTCCCTTGGTGTACACCGACTTTGATTGCGAACTCTTCGGTGACTCCTGCGGTGCATCTTACTCTTGTCGTTGCTCTCTTGTACATGTCCATGATCACTCGCACGTAGGTTTCTGGAACTCCTTTTTGTCTTAGCGCTACCCATAAAAGATCTCTTGGTTGCCGGTCAAAGGCCTTCTCGAAATCAACCAACACCATATGCAAGTCCTGATGCTTTTCCATCATGGTCCTTATACTTTGGATTGCATCTGTTGTTGATTTACCCGAGACAAGCCCGCACTGGTCATCAGATAGTCGTATTATTTTCCGCAGTCGGCTATCTAATACCCGTTCAACGATCTTCATGGTGTGCGGCATCAGCTTGACAGAACGGTAGTTATCACAATTTCGCGTATCACCCTTTCCTTTGTGCAAAGGAAGAAGATAGCTTTCCCTCCATTGATTAGGCATAGATCGCGTCTCCCAGGATCACTTTGCAATCTTTAACTCGTGGTTTCATGAAACTGGATACCAAATGATAGTCTATTTGAGTTTCATTTCCGCCGCTGCTATAAGTGATCAGGTGCCGGCTTTGTTTGACGAACATGGTATTTAGCACTATAAGACCGTACGACTTGCACATGTTTAGGATATCTTCACCTGAAGAGTTCCTGGCGCCCTCCGTGGTAGTCTTCATAGTCTTCGCTTGTCTTCCCGACATGTCCGTTTAAATCTCCCCCAACAAACAAAAGCTCTTTCTTTGGGATGATTTTGACAAGGTTGTGGAAATCTAGCCAGAATGCACCTTTTTCTTTTTGTTCGCATCGTACTTGAGGGGCCTATGCGCTTACGAAGTTCCACACCTCACCATGCATCACCAATTTGAGAGCCATCAAACGGTCACTGGACTTTGAAATGGTTAAGACGTTGCCAAGTAACTCTGCCGCAAGGATGATGGCGATTCCGTTTTTTCCTTGTTCCAATCCATAGTAAAACATCTTGTAGGCTTTTGTTTTAACGTCCAAGAAACGTGCCCGATTACCGGTGTTTCGCCATGTCGTCTCTTGTACGCACAGGATGTCTACTCGCCTTCTAACCATCATTTCTTCAAGCTCATAGCTGCGCCCACTCATGCTTCCAACGTTCCAACTCGCGACTCTTAAATGTGGCTTACGCCGTTGCATTACTTTGATATCCCCCGGAAATCCTATAGCTCTGACCCGAGCATTGCTGCTCGTCCCAGGATCACGACCATTAGTAGTGCCTGGCGGGGTAGTGCTTTTCCTTTTAGCGTTCTTTTCCATAATGCTACGGTTTGACCGTTTTCTTTCCTCTCCTCCTTTTTTTTTTTTGACACGGGCATGCTCCAGATTTGTTTTTTTTTTTTGTTTGATCTTACAATTTATTTTGATTAGTTTTTTGAAAACAATATCAATTAATTGACCGCCTTTATTGCCGATGCAAAAATGGGCTCATATTCGCGCATTCTCCATGATATTTCGGTCGAAATTTCTGCGATTTCCGCGCGAATGTTTCCTTTGAGCTGTTTTATTGCCTTCGGGCTGTTAGCATACACCTTGCTTTTCAAGTATTCCCAAAGAAAAAAGTCTCGAGGAGTCAAATCCGGCGATCTCGGAGGTCAGTCAATATCGCCCTTTTTTGACACCATTCTTCCAGGGAACTTCTTACCCAAGAGGTTCATTGTTTTGTCCGCAGTATGGCATTTCGCGCCATCTTGTTGAAACCAATGAAATAAGCCTTTTTTACACATTTTTGGGACCACATAATGGGCCAATATCCATCGATATCGATCGCCATCCACTGTATCGCCAACTTTGAAGAAATACGGTCCAATGATGGTTTTAGCGCATACACCGGCCCAAATGGTAACTTTTTGATCATACTCGTATAGCGGCTCTTCGTGAATAATCTGATGATTTTCGGTGCCCCAGAAGCGACAGTTTTGTTTATTAACAGAACTCCGGCTCAGCATTAATCATTGCAACGACATTTTGTCCGTATGCCAAGTGCCGTGGCTCATCTTGTGGCAAAATTCTTTGAGTTATCTGCACTTTGTATGGAAATAAGTGAAGATCGTCCCGCAAAGTGATCCCACTGATGCCTAACTGCTGCGAACGGCGCCGATATGACAAACTTGGGTGACAGACTGAATAGATGAGTTTGAACGTCGCGGACGTGGCCTAGGTTTGCCACAGAACTAAATTGAAAAAAAATTCGAGGATCAACGACGAATTGTATCTTTTTTGGGCGCAACACCATCACGATTTTGCACGATACGCACGTTGAGTTAGCACAATCGAGCGTTAATTTTTAATGAACATTGAAACTATTTCCACACGTTTGTTTGGTATGAAGCGATTCATAGTTAAAATTGAACTGAATTGACGTTTCCAAAATGCTATGACATATGAAAATCGGTTGACAATTGTTGAAGTTATTCGAAGCTTACATCGACCCATATGAGATGGCGCACCCTGTATAAGTTAAGGGTGTTTTTTATAGAGGTATAGAACTTTGAAATGGAATAAATTAAAGATGATTTTTTTAAATTGACATAAAATTTACGTTATTCGAAAGATAATCTTCTAACATTAAAAATATAATTTCTGGCATATGACCGTCCAAAACAAGATTGCCGTTTTTCATAAGCGAATTTTGTTTAGCGATGAAGCTCACTTTTGGTTAAATACGTCAATAAACAAAACTGCCGTATTTGGAGTGATGATAATCCTCAAGTGTATGTTGAGGCACCGTTACATCCACAAAAATTGACTGTTTGGTGTACATTATGGGTTGGTCCGTACTTCTTTAAAAACGATGCTGGCCAGAACGTTACAGTCAATGGTGACAGGTATAGAGCCATGATTACTGACTTTTTCGTTCATCAACAGAACAACCATGATGTGGTTTCAACAAGACGGCGCAACATGTCACACAGCTCGTGCCACAATTGATTTATTCAAGGAAACGTTTGGTAACCGAATAATTTCACGTTACGGACGTTACGGACTCAATTGGCCTCCAAGATCGTGCGATTTAACGCCGCTTGACTATTTTCTGTGGGGATATGTGAAGTTGCTAGTCTACGCCGATAAACCCGAAACGATTGACCACTTGGAGGACAACACTCGCCGCGTTATTGCCGATATACGCCCACAAATGTTGGAAAAAATCATCGAAAATTGGACCTTCAGATTAGACTACGTCCGAGCCAGCCGTGGCAGTCATATGCCAGGAATTATATTGAAATTATAATGTTAGAAAATTATCTTTCGAATAAAGTTAATTTCATGTCAATTTAAAAAGATCATCTTTGTCTTATTCCATTTCAAAGTTCTATACCTCTATAAAAAACACCCTTTATAAGTGTGTATACGTATAAATGTCTAGGTATGATGAAGAGAGTAAATATAATACATATGACGCTTCTACTGCTCCTCTTCTTCTTCTTCGAAATTTTCAACATCCTGGGCCCAGAGACTTCCAAGGGGTATAGGAGCTGTACTGGTCTTCTTAATTTGGAATCATCTGCACAGCGTAATTCGCAGGATCGGGTTTTGCCGATGACGACCATCTTCCAATGCACTCGGGGTGTTGCAGAATCAAATAAGAGGACAACATCTCCCTTCTGAAGTGTTGCTTTGTTGTTGCTGTGATGAAACGATCACAAAAGTTGCACATACTCTGCTTGCCATCTTTTAGCAATTCTTGAGGTGTATTTCATCCCCATCTTCCAAAGGTCTTGTGCAACATGTCCGGAAAAACTTGGATTTTCAAGGGCAGGGTTTGGAGTACTTCATCCAAAGAGGAACTTAACTCGCGTAAGAGGTGTTGAATCGAGTGGATCGTCTGATATGTATTTGAGCGGGCGATCGTTGGTAACTGCTTCTACTTCGCTGAGTACTATGCGGTGCTGTTCGAAAGTAAGCCAATGACAAGAGTGTTCTTCACAGTTCGTACGAGACGCTCCCAAAAGCCATCCTACCACGGTGCTCGTTCCACACTGAAGGTCCATTTCATTTGCTTCTTTGAAAGAAAATTGAGAATTAAATCGTCGTTAAATATAGGTACCTATCGTCTTATTGTTTAGTTCCAAAGCTGCCCTTCTAGACGTTTTGGCATTGTCTGATAAGATTGTTGGCGGAACTCCACGACGAGCAATAAAACGCCTTAAACCCATCAGGCAGCACTCTGTACACATGCCATCTGTCAACTCCAAATGAACAGCAAGAGTAGCAGCGCAAGTCAATATAAAAATGTATGCCTTATGCATAGTGGCATCTCCTGGCTTCAGGAGATCAGGACTACAGTGGTCTACATACAGATGCTTACGTTATTGAACGGTCTTGTAAGCGTTATCCGTTGCATTGGAAGAGGTGCGAAAGGCTGTGAAGCAGGCGGCCCGAAAAGTTTCTTGCAGACTAAGCAACTTCGTATTCTCCGTTTGATGAACTGTCGCCCACGAATAATCCAAAAGCGCGACCTTAACCAAATTGGTTTCACCATGACTTGTCAATAGATGGTATTCGTCGACGATAATAGCAGTGATGTGAATTGTTGAAGGCAATATTATGGAATGTCCAACATCAATTTTCTCATCTGACATCTGCTAACGACCACCCACACGTAGCAACCCTTTCTCGTCTATTACTGGAGACAACTGAGCTAACTTTGATGAGGGTTTCGGTGGTCTTCCTTTCTGAAAGTTGCTCAAATCGTTAGCAAAACTAAACTGTTGTATGTAAACTTCAGCGAGGCCATACTCCGCTTGGGTCAAATAACCTATTGGTGAATTCTGCTTAGTCTTGCAGTGACTTATAAAGCGCAGAACCCAGCAAGTAACTCGCAATGGACGCTACCAGCTTTTCAATTTTTCGCAGCAAAGGATCGAAGGTACTTCGTTTTTTATCACATCATCAGTTTCGAGAAGGATTGTTGCTCCCGCTTCTTTAATTTAAATACAATGCTGATAGTTGTTGAAGTTACGGACATTATGAGGCCAATCAGGACCTTGTTCCCACAACCGAGATGAAACCAATTTTGCTCCGGAGATTCCTCGCGTAATTAAATCGGCTGGATTACTTTTACCGGAACAATGACGCCAGTCGTATAATTTGGTGTTTCGGCGAATTTCCAAAACTCGACTCTGCACATATGGCTTCCATCGTTGTGTTTCCCCATAAATCCGATTGAGCCTAATTTTGAATCGAAATCGTTGATGGTAACCCGAAGATGCTTCTTTAAATAGGCACAAAGTCTGTATGCGCTTAGAGCTGCTGTAAGCAGTGTAGGCTCATCCTATCGATCATTTTTGAGGGGCGCAACGGACAGGACAGTCTTGATTAGCATCAGCAAAGATATTAAGATATACTTGACTTGTTGGGTTGAGCTACACGGCCCTGGGAATAGACATATCTTTCAACTGTAGGACATTGTTCACGCACTCATTCCACAGCAACAATCATTCCGCAGGAAGGGCTTCGTCCCAAGTTATTTTACGTCTCCAAGTTGTCTGAAACCATATCTTTAACTTAACCATTGTCGGCGAAACTATGCCCAGTGGGTGTTAGACTCTCGCAATAGCTTGTAAAAATTGCGCTTCGTTCCTTTGAACATACTCGTCATACGAGTCAGATTCCGCTATGTGCTTTACGTGGACACCTGCCTTGTCGGCTTAATTCCACGGTGGGCCTTCCCGCAAGGGGTTGATTTTTTGGACGACAACCAACGTCCTTAATTGCATGTATTAGTTCATAAGTACCAATTCGGAGCCATGCGTAGGGACATTGCTTCCCTCTTGGTATGGGGCGAGGCCTACCTAAAACCTCTTACCGATTTAAGGGTTTCGGCACCCTTCGAACAACTGAGTAAATATTACTGTTGTTCGTTATTGCATTCAAAATTCCTGCGATTTGGAATAACCACAGCCCCCGCGATACTTCCACAAGTAGGCCTACCGCAAGACAGGCCGGGACTGTCATTCAGATATCTGACATTACTGTCATTTATCATGTCTGACATTACTGTCCCGGGGGCACCTGTCTCCCGTGGTTCCGGAATTAGGCTTCCGGTCGAGCCGTTACTCCCAGTAGGGTTACCCTACACCCAACTGGGAGCCTTATAGAGTGATAGGAAGAGAAAGAAAATTTAGCTAAATAAATAGCTAAACAGCTAAAAAGCAATGTAGGCTCCGCCACTTAGCCTTTTAATCTAGCCCCCTGGGTAGATGTATCGCATATTGAGAATGCGACCCGTAGCTACCCAGAGGGCGGATGGATTAAGTCAGATTCCGCTATGTGCTTTACGTGAACACCTGCCTTGTTGGCTTAATTTCACGGTGGGCCATCCCATAAGGAGTTGATAACGTCAACTAACGCCCTTCCGGTGACTTCTACTAGCTGGGATTAAGTCAACATCAGAACCAATTCGAAGCCATGTGTCGGGGACATGGACTTCCCCCTTGGCGAGGGGCGAGGCCTATCTAAAACCTCTTCCGTTCTACGGGTCACGGCACCCTGTTGCAAGCAACAAATTTCCCGCGATTTGGGACAACCACAACCACCACGATACTCCCACAAGTAGGCCAACCGCACGACAGGCCGGGACTGTCATTTATATATCTGACATTAATGTCCCGGGGGCTCCTGTCTCCCGTGGTACCAGAATTAGGCTTCCGGTCGAGCCTCGCAACCGTAAACGGTTACTGACAGTTGGGGTGCCCTACACCCTGGACTGCTAGCCATTTAGAAGAGAGGGAGGGAAGAAGGAAGAGGGAGGGAAGAAGGAAGAGGGAGGAGGAAGGAATGGATGGGGGAATTGAGATGGGATAGAAATGTAATGTGGGCAGGAGGTAAAATTAGTTCCTCCTAGCCCGTCGCTTAGCGAAAACCGAGTTTGCGAAGGAACGCATCCTATCGATATGTGACGGAGCAGAGAAAACACCGCTCACGTCACATACTTCGCCCTCGTACCTAAACCCCATTGCTGCTAAGTCCCTAAGATCTGAGTATAATGGGCACACGCACAGAACGTGCACCCAATCTTCGAAGGGAGAGCCACACCTACAACCGGCCTCCTGACTGAGACGCATCCTATGCAGAAACGCATTTATGGATCCATGTCCCGTCAGGAGAAAACCGAAACTGAGACCAAAACTCAGTTGTGGATTCCTGCTCATGAAGGAGACATCCTCCAGGAAGCGGTATGTGACCCTACCCGTTTCGGCTTCGTTCCATCTTGTCTGCCAATCAGATAGAACGTAGCCACCAAGTAGGGTCTTGCGCTCCCTGGCTGATAGCCCTTCCGTTGGCATGCCAAATAACCAGTCTCTACTGGTAAACTGCAAGCCCCTTTTTACCTTGAAGGCAATACCTCTTCTAATGATCTCCAGATCAAGAGGAGGGACTCCCAGGAGGACCTGTAATGCGGCAGTGGAAACTGTCCGGCACACAGGCAAACAGGCTAGAAGTGCCTTCCTCTGGCATTGCAGTACGCGGTTACGGCCTGTTACGGACATGACTGAATCATACCACACCGATGCTCCAAAGGTTGTACATGCAACCAGGAGACCGGTGTATATAGCACGAACAGCCCGCCTACTCAGGCCCCAATCCGTCCTAACGACTCGCCTGATCTGCCCAACTATGCTACACATACGGTCACCCAGGTTCAGAAGATGAGTCATGATACCCACTGTGATACCAAGATACTTGACTTCCGTCACATATCTGATGCTCACGCCATTCAGTCGTATCGTCGGATGTCGACTGCTTGCCAAGTTGCCCTTAAGCAACATTGAAACAGTCTTATCCTCGGATACGCTTACTCCTACGCTTATGCCCCAGTCGTGGACGACAGGGAGAACCTGCTCAGCCTTCCTTTTCAGCTCAGCTCTGGACTGAGCATCAAGGAGGATGAGCAGGTCGTCAGCATATGCACAACACTTAACGTGTGTGCTTAGCGTTTCTAGCAGGGGATCCATCATGAGGTTCCATATAAATGGACCGCAAATGGATCCCTGGGGACACCCACGCTCGACAGTCACACTGACCGATTCGTGTGTAGGATTAAGTCAACAGGAATGCAACAATTCATCGCTAAAAGAAGACCAATTCAACCCCAAAACTTTTTGTGTGACAGAGAAATCGTTTGCACCTACAGCCGCCCTTACCACTGCATTGTTGGAATACCATTTCCTTAAACTCATGGAAACTTTCCTCATGGCTTCAACAGCTTCGTGACAAAACTTTACAGCCCTCGGATAAAAACTTTTCTCTAAAATGTGACATGTCTCAGGGTGGCGTTCTTCCTCCCGCAGGTGATGTTTAATTGTTGCCGTTAGAATCAATGGACTGTCGTTCGAAAATCTTGATTCTTCTTGCCAATTTAAGCCAGCGATGGAAACCATAAAAACCTATGGGAATCTCGAACAGAAACGTTCAAAGATATCTGCAGAAACGCCTTTTCAATGTCCGCCACAATACCGATCTGCCCAAGACGAAAATTTAATAAAATGCTGAACACATCCGGAAGAAGGTTGGTTCCAATGAGAAACTGCTCATTTAACGAATCAATCTCATTTGTGTGAGCAGAAGCATCGAAAACTATGCGCAATTTGGTGGTAGTGCTTTCTTCTATATAGACGGGTCTGTGACGAAGATATATAAGTCTTTTGGAAGCAGATGCAACGGGTTCACTGAATTCACTTCTGGACCTGACGGGTTTCCTGCCATATTTCTTAAGAAATGCTCCACAACCCTCCTTCTCCATTTCTCAAAAATCTTCAGTCTATCCCTACCTCTAGGTGAATTTTTCCGCTTATGGAAAACCTCTTTTATAACCCCTATACACATACAAAGTCAGAGGAACGTTGTTAACAACTATCGTCCCATTGTCACATATACCCAAACTCTTCGAGAGTATGTTGACCCTTTTCGCTGCAAGCCTATAATCTCCCCTAGACAACACGGTTTCCTCAAATGCGGATCTACAACCACTAACCTTGTTGAATTTGTGTCATTGGCCCTATCAGCCTTAGAGAACGGCAAAGAAGTCGACGTAATCTCAACCGATTTCAGTAAAGCTTTCGATAAAATCTCCCACAGACTGATACTCTTCCAATTGTCCCCCTTGGTTTCGAGCTCATTTCTTTGAAATGGATATCTTCTTACCTGGAAAATTACAGTGTTCGTTTTAGATCTGCCTTCTCTAACCCCTTTTTAGCTTCCTCCGGCGTCCCCCAAGGCGTACCGCAAGGCCGCCACTTAATTCCACTTCTTTTCGTTCTTACCATAAACGATCTTGAAATGGCGATCAAACATTCCCACGTCTGACTACATGCCGACGACACCAAGTTCTTCAAGACCATTTCCCTCAGTCATGACTCTTCCTTTATTCAATGCGATCTCAATAGTTTTTACATCTGGTGTTCCAAAAATTGCTTGGAGCTTAACATCAATTACGTTTTCACGTAAACGAATCAAACCTCCTCATCGTCTCTACTTCCTCTATAATCAACCCATCTCCACGGTTCAAGTCATTCGCGATCTCGGCATATTATGCGACCAGGAACTAAATTTTCGCGCACACATCGCTGAGATAGTACTTAAAACTAATTCTGCACTGGGTTTCGTGAAGCGATGGTCTAAAGAATTCTCGAACCCTTACTTTATCCGATCTCTTTACATAACCTTTGTCCGGCCCCTTCTTGAATACGCCTCCTTACCAACAAACCCACATTTCTACAATCGAGAGCATCCAACGCCGGTTCCTACGTTTTGCTTTTCGAGGTCTCCCCAAGACCGCCTTAAACTAATCAACATGAACACGTTGGAAGATCAGTTACTAGTATTAAATACGTCTTTATTATTTTGATGTCCTATCAAAAAGTGAGCGAGGAGTTCATTGAATTCTTCAAAGAGCCCCTATTCAATACGGGTAATGACAGATGACAAGTCGTAGATCTGTTCGATCCGTACAACAGGATTGAGTCCTTTTCTTCTCGATGGTTGACAGTTCTACCTTAATTTCTACTGTGGGGCAGTTCATCGAAATATCTCCTCCACTTGCCTGCTACTTTTTCGTATTGATCCTGAACTAGCCTGGTATCCTTTTCATACAGCGTTTATCCCTGCATACATTGCTTTCGTGTTTCTTTCGCCGTGCATTTTTCCTGAATTTCGGCAGACGTTTTCCTTTGACATTGTCGTTTTTTATCCCGAAAAAAAACCACTGACTTGTTTTGGTAGGCTTTGATATCTTGTATGCGTTCTTACGGGTTTTTGCTTTTTCCTTCGTATTCTTCGCCGAGTAAAGGACTACCTCTGGGAGCTTTGCAGTAGTCTAGTTTGCTTTCCCCTGTTTCCTTTTTAACCGTTTTTATTGTTGGCCAAGCTGCTTCTACCTATCTTGCTTCGTTCTTGGTTTCCATACCATCTAGTAGGGCAAATCGGTTATTAATGTCATCTTGGTATTAGGCAGGAATTTTTTTATACATTCCCGTGCTTCGCTTCTGTGAATTTTGATTCGTCTTTTGATTTTAGTGACGATTAAGAAATGGTCAGAATCGCAATCTTCTGCCAGAAAATGATCAATGTGACTGCGTGCTACTCCATCCGGTGACATCCATGGTCTCTCTATGGAGTTTACAACCAATTTCCATACCAGTCAGCCTCAGGGAACACAATGAAAATTCACTCCGTCGAATTCTATGAATTTTTTCTACAATTCTATTCACATTAATGGTTTCAAGTTCGCGCGAAATGCGTGGTGCCCCGGGATCCACGGGAGGTCTTAAAAGCAAGCGAAAAAATGAAACATAAAATTCAATAGGCTGCTCTACCCAAGTGAGTGCAAATTAAGCGAATTATGCCCCGCAGACAATCGTTTCCCACGACAACGCAGGGAATAAAAAAATCTAAAAACAAAAGAAATGGCAAAAAGCGAACTGAAAAACATAAACAGAACCGCCTTCCCCTGCCTCGTATCCTATCGCCGGGTGGAAAGCAATCGCGTTTATGCTAATTTATCGCGTTAATAATAGCGCAAAGTGTCATCGCCAGCAGCGGCAGGAAAAAGAAACGAGTTCTGGCACTATTATATATTAATCTCATCATCCGAGTAGTCCTGTGAGTATTTAGCAAATCCCTTTGAAATTGTTTTCCAAATTCGCATATAATACATCTCCCGAAACAGGGACAAATGCACATGTGAAAAGGACATCCACCCAACACCGTCACTCAAGAGAATGAGCTGTCGGATGTATGTACGTACGTAGGTGATTATCACCACAAGCAATTACATTTAGCACTCATCACTTATAGTAGTTTTGCGTGGAACGGGTGCCTGGTCCTGAAAAAGGACTTGAATAGAGAACAAGTGTGTATGCTAGTATCTGGTTCCGGTTACCATATAGCTATCTGCTTAGAAGGGTTATTCATTAAATACAGCAGCAGCAGTTAAGACAGACACTCTCAAAAAAAAAAAAAACTCCTCGTTGTCCTGACCGCAATTCCAAGTACCAACAGACCAAGAGATTCTTCGTCTGCGTATGGTGGTACGTACAAACGCTTGAAGCGATTACATTTTATACTTTCCATCACTTCCCATGCATCAGAACAGAGAGTGGAGCAGCATCCTGGGGCTTTTTCATAATCGGCTAAGGTGCGGTCTACTACCGACGCTAACCCAAATTTACTGGACACAATTGGATTCCTTAGTATTCCTTTTTTCCATTCCTCCACACCCCATCCAACGGTTGAATTTTAATATTTTCAAGTGCAGAGCGCTCTACAGAGACCCGACACCGACCGCATTGTAGGTAAGGGAGAAGAACTTTTCGGCAATACCAAATATTTCCGAACACAACAGTGGATAAGTGAATTGAAGCATGTAGGTGCTTTAGTGCTTGACTGCTTGGTGCTGAGCTGCTTGCCTTCCTGGCCCCCAGTACTTTCGACCAATTGGAAACTAATCACATTAAATATTCAGCAGTTTGATGCCGGTTCGCTCATGGAGATACGAGCCTTTGGTATGGCGATCGCGTGTGGTGAATCTTCATTGTGGTTTCGTGCAAGATGAAATTAAGGAGTATCCTGGGACTTGATTTGGACTTTTTATATTTTCGATTTTACTTTTGAAACACGAAAACAGGTCCCGCATACTCGTACTCGAATTCAAATTATTTTGATTTGGGTCGTGTAAGGAGTAGGCATTTAAAGCGAAGAGGTCGATGAAGGATGTACTTTGAAAACGGATAAATCAAGACATAAAACCCTGTCGGGACGGGAAGGGAAGTGCTTTTTCTGTTTGGAAATTGTTTTTCGGATAGGGTGATCGAACAGATTGTTTTGTCAGATGAGCATCAGATGTTTATTGAACTGACCAAAATTATCTTATTTTCCCATCAGGGTCCCTTTAAAAATATATCGTCTTGAGGAAAAAGCAGAGAGCATCCAGGTCAAATCGCAACTTAAAGTGACCAAATATAGAGAGCCAAAAGGCAATCGTTCCCCATCGGGAGAGCATTTTGTGCTTACTTAAAGTATACTCGGTGGCTCCAGGTCCTTAGCATATGTTCTTATGTGTCGTAGACTTTTTTTTTGTTGGAGGCTTCTACTATCTGTTGGACACTCAGGCACAAATACTGGTCCATTGTACTGCCAGACAAACACCTTTCTCTATTGTATTTTCCCCGTTGTCCGGAGAAAAATGAGGAGGAGGTTCAGTGATATAGAGCTAAGAGATTCGAAACACACACGTCGGTCCTAAGGGTGCTATAACGTGCGCGAGTGAAGCCTGGACAGTCGCAGAGAAAGTGTTCTGCTGTGTCATCCAACATGCAGCACAAGTATTCGCCCCACTGTTGCCAAGCACGTAGAGATGTTAAGCTTAATGGCCCGTAATGACCCCCTCAAGCCTTCTACAATAATTTCTTAATTTAATAAGGATAAGAAAAATGTTGCGGACTTCTTGCAGACCTCAGGGCTTACGTGCTTAGTCTTGCTGCATCCTGAATATGCCCTCCGTCTAGGACTGCCTGCATTAAAACATCAATCATTGATGTCGGATTTGACAGCTAGACCTAAGGCGGGTTCAGGTCCTGAGAAACTCTCCTCTCAGCCCTTTCTAGCCAGTTTATCGGATATCTCATTTCCTGCGATCCCAGAGTGACCTGGGACCCATACAAGCTGTAGTAAATGTAGTCTTGCGATTTTGTTCACAAAGGTCTTGAGTTCATGTACTAATTTGAAGCTAGAGGGTTGGACAGAGCTTTGAATGCAGCTTGGGTGTTACTGTAGACTCTAGCATATGCTTCTACATAGTGCATGGCCATTAGGATTGTGTATATCTCTTATTGAAAGTCAGACACCAGCGCCAGATCCCTGCCCAGTCCTGGAGCCATATGTGAAAATGCGAAGACAGTCCATTCCAGGTGCAGTGTTTGGCAAAAGCCAGTCCTGACACCATGGAAATGTGACTGTGAAATTATAGCGCAGTAGGATGGCAGGCGCGTCAGAAGGCATATCAATGAGACAGGGGTCGTAGGATATTTCTCGCGCAAGTACACTGTCTCTCTAATGCGAGTTGTACCAAAAACATTTCTCTTGAGGCGGCTTTCTCTGATATGTGTTTCAAGGGGTCGAAGATTCATCATAGCATCTAGAGCAGCTCCAGGTGTGCTGGGCAGAGCCCCCGTGCAGCTGAGACAGACCGCTCTTTGGAGCTTGGTGAAAGATGCTACAACGTGTTTGCGTGGTTAGCCTGTTCCACCAGACAACCGATGCATAGGAGATTATCGGTCTTATCATTGCCGTGTAGATCGAAACGACATTTTTCGGCGATAAGCCCCATGTTTTGTCAAAGGCACCTTTGCATTACCAAGAAACTGACAGCGCTTTGGTGGCCTTGGACTCAACAGGCTTTGACCAAAGAAACTTGCTATCTAAGATGACTCCCAGGTACTAAGTTTCCTTGGATATCGGGATGGAAATGCCTTTTAGCATTAGCTGAGGAATGCCAGTATTTGTCCTCCTTTTCGTGAAGGGAACGACATCAATCTTAAGAGGATTAACCGACAGCCCACTACTCGTGCACAACGTGCATAAGTCATCGATCACATTTAGCGCTTCCTGTGCTTTGGGCCAAAAAGTCGTCAAACATGAGCCGACAGAGAGAACGGCAACATCAGCCGCATAGGTCTAGGCATTGAGAGCATCGAGCAGAGAGTCGACCATCATGCATCATATCAGCGGAGACAAGACGGCATCTCGCTGGCTGCCCCTGTTTATGCCAGACTTGACACACTGTTCGAGGCCTGCATCAGCGATCAATGTCCTCAAAGTCAACGAAAATGCCCAGTACGTGCTCTTCCCTTTCGAGTGCGCATTCAGTTCTCCCAACTAGGTTTTGGAGCGCAGTCTCGCAGGCTTTTCCGCGCTGATAAGCATGTTGCAAGTCCGGGAGTTCAGACATGCGTTAAAAATGAGAAATTGAACACCTTTTCTGGGTAAATTCTTGAGATAAATATTTTTTATTTGGTCGAAGCCTCCTGATTTCTTGGTAAGTAAGTTGTTTAAGAAAAATGTTGTGTCTGCTTCGGTTATGAATTCGCTAGCGAAACATGCTTGCAGAGCATGTCCTTCGGGTCGTTTGTATTTGCATCTTTTAGTTGCTGGGAAATAGTATTATTTTGGGAGAAGCCAGAGACTAAAGCATTAGCCTTTTCTGTATCCGTAAAATAGATGTTATCAACAGTTTTAAGTGAGGGTATATGTTTTATTTTTGATAAATTTGGCAATGTTCCAGAACTGCTTAGAGCCCTTATCCTGCGTTTAGAATTTTTTATTCCACTTTTAACTACGATCATCTTGAATGCTCTTTTTTATTATCCTGTTTAGGTGATTTACCAAGATTTTCCCAGCATCATTGCGATATCTTTGCCAATTTCGTCTATAAAGGTTTGTTATTCTAATAAATTCTGCTATATAGGGTGGAATTTTCATGCAATTGTCTTTTCTTACAACCTTGAGGACGCTGTTATCTACCGAATTAAGAACGTTGTCGGAGAATTGCTGAACAATTGAGTCGACATCTAGCTTGTTTGTAATATTCTCAATGTTCATTGAAGTATCTTGAAATGTTCTTTTTATTTCCGTTTGGGAATTTACCCAATCCGCGTTTTTCAAATTTAAAAAAGTTTGCACTAAACCCGACTATCGGATTTGAGAGAACACTGGATTGTGGTCAGCACTAAACTCATTCAAATGAATTGACTCATTCAAATGAAAACTGAAGGACTTCCTTCGAATTAGACGGAATATAAGTAGGATTGGACCGAAATATAATAGACCTTGGTAACATAGTAATAAAATTGGATAGAGCGTTACCCAAAGAATGTGCATGCAAATAATTTCCTAAAATCGCTTTTGATAGCAAAATTTTTCTCCTCAATCGATAATTCACCAGCAATTTTCCTGGGAAAATATAAACAGTAAATCTTAATTTTTCCTTGATCACGGAAACTTACTTTGATTTCTATATTTTCCATGTATTGGGTTTGTAGGCAAGGGAATAGCTCTTGTTAAATTGATGTCTTAATCAAGATTGCGACACCCCACCTCTTCTATTTTGTCTACCCACCCTGTAACATTTATAGTCTGGTGAAGAGATTCGATTTTCATATTACAGCCATTACCTTGTGCGGCGAAGAAATTACAGCACTTCGTTATAGCGAAGTGCGAGTAGTGAAATAGAGCTGTCGCTCGACAAGCAAAACGGTGATTAGGTATTGATAATACCAAAGTTAATACTCCGAGTCGGGGCTTAACTTAAATGAGGTTGAACAAATACTGTCAACCTCCTGAGTAAATATCGTAAAGTTTGTACTCCGATCCGGTTTTTCATTCGGGCCCAAGCATGCGGCAGATAGAGCCCGGACTTAAGATTCTACCCAAGCAGGCTTTATACTATTCCCAACCAATCGCTATAAGAAGAAACTTACTGGATTCTGTTAACGCTATAGTATCCACAAAGCGACCAATGCGCCACTACGGACAGGTGTTTGGAACGTGTCATAACCCAGATAGACAGAGTAGTGTGATCCCTGCAAAATAATGTAATAGACCTGGACCGGGCGATTATCCCCATCCCAAAAAGCTCGTTACAGTTTGAGCATACGATTTAAACCTAATATTAGAGTAAATTTTGCGACTACGAGGGATAAATTTATTGTAAATTCTAAGATTTATCACAGTCTGCCTTATTTTCGGTGAGACCGGCTCAAATTAACAGCCATTTGCACGTCATTTCTGATTCAACTATTGAACACTATAGACACTTCTTGCATCTATCATCACTTGGTATTTCGTAATGCACTCAGTGTTCTGTCAATACTTATGACATAACCAAATGTCCATTGTGTCAGGCTGTCGAAAAATCGCTGTGGAGCAAGGAGCAAACATCACATCCTTCACGTTTACCAATATCTATCTCGTGCAGAAGTATTCCGTTGATTTGCTAGATTTCCTGATGGTCCTGAAGACTTGAAAGATTACGAACGCTTACCGAAGCCAAGAGCCTAGAGGAGTGAAGAAAACATTGAGAAAGTCAGAGAATATCTGCGTTCTGACCGTTGTACGTCCGCTAGATTTATTGGAAAAATGACTGGCATGCATAGGAGTGTTGTCCATCGCATTCTTATTAAGGATTTATTCTCTCATGGAGAAGCAGAATACAAAGGAAATACTCGTATTCTATTATTTTGTCAGTAGGTGATTTCAAAACGAGCCTTTCATCAAAAGGATGAACGCGAGATGGAAGTCAACAGATGAGCCGATAGAGAAAGAATGGCGGGGACAGGAAAGACGAGTCAAGACGATACTCACCTTTTCCTTCGATTTCAAAGGCCTTATGAAGAAAAAATTCCCTTAATCAAGGTGAGTGCTCAATATTATTTGGGTATTCTGGAGAATCATTACGCGGCTTCTCTCCTCGGCGGGGAACTGGCAAAACCCCCCGTAGTACACTTGCCTTGAAATTTCAATTCGCCGTCGCACAAAGTCCAAATTGTACACAGATTTTTGGCAGAAAAAAAAAAATGTCACAACCACCCAGCATAATCTAGCGCCTTGTGACTTCTGGTCGTTTCTATTCTAAAATTGAAATTAGCGTGGAAGCGGACCACCTGCAGGACCATTCCTATCATTTAATAGGCTCTAAGTCTCATACATTTTCCACAATTCATATCATCACTTGCAATGCAAGAAATGCACTGTAAAGGGTTTTCTTCTTTATTTTGGAGCAGGTAATGGTAAACGCTGGTAAAGGTGTTAAATAGCAAGCCATTTGATTTGATATGTCAATACCTTGCCTGGAATGTTTATAGTCAGCGATCAGTGTCTTTCCTCAAGCCCTTTAATCTTATGTCTTCCCAGCTTAGCAGTAGTTATATTTTTGGATTCCCTAGTTTGTTGCCCCGTAGAGTTCCAAGGCTGAGGAAACTGAAGTATAAAAATTATTCATGCCAATAGTTCTACTTCTATTTAAATAATTTTGGGCCAGATCCAAGACAATTTGGTTTGGATGTGAATTCGGTTGGGAATGTCTTCTGATTAGTCGAGTCAGTCAGTTTTGGCTTCATATGTATATGTACATAAGTGGTGTAAGTCAGTTCAGCTGATCACCATTTTTATACAATTTTATATCATGTTGGTGATCATAAATTTGATTGACTGATTATTACTTTTATTATTTCTCTCAGTGTGTGAGTGGTAGTGATACTGTGTGGACGGTTTTTTTCCTATCGCTTTCCGAATCTCACTTTTCACGTACAAATAACGTTCAAAATTAATAAACGCGCGCGATCCCCAAGTTCCGGGGACAGCTCACTGTCCTTGGATAAAACACATAAACCTATTCCGGTAATGGCTTCGTCATCAAAAAAAAGTCCCAACTCCAACTACTGGAGCCCCCTGCAATGTCTGCCGGATAGTGACAATGAAAGTACAATGGACGACCTAGTGTTGCCACAAAAAACAAAAAAAATTGCGGTTCCCCCTATAAAGCTCCTTCAAAAAACTCCCGAGTTTGTACATTCTTTAATGAAACATATTGATGTGTCCGACTACTCTATTAAATTAATATCCCTCGGCATCAAAATCATGTGTGTATCCATTGAATCCTATAAATCGGTTCTAGATAAATTAAAATCTGAAAACTGCCAATACTTCACCCATGACTTAAGAGGTGAGAAAGCATTTAAAGTAGTGTTGTTCGGTCTCGGTGATTGTGATACTACCTTACTAAAAAATGAATTGCTAAGGCTTGGAATTAAGTGTAAAGACATTAAAAAAGTTTCGAAGATCTATGAAAAGTACTGCGAAACGTTCTATATAGTGTTTATTGAAAACGGATCAATTAAACTACACGATCTTAAAAAAAATTATCGATCCGTTTTGCATAGACAAATTAAGTGGAACTTTTACCGGCAGCAAAAAAACCGCATAACACAATGCCGTAACTGCCAAATGTTTGGAAATGGCGAAAAACACTGCCACGTAAAAACGTACTGCTCGCACTGTGCTGGTCATCATAATACTGCCGATTTTCCTAATTCAAACATATGTGCGCTAACTGCCACTTTCAACAAATATGTTGAAATGAGACAAAAAATAATCTCCGCCAATTCTCGAGTTTCGCAACGTAACATTAATTACAACACCAACAACAACAGAAGAAATGTTAACATTTCCATTTCATCATTGAACGAGTTTCCATCTCTGCCAACACGTCCAGCAAGGAAAATTAACAACAATCCAACCATTTCTGACAGCAGTGCATGGGCGAATAGTGCATCCACTTCAGCTGCGGTGCCTTCAGCGCAGACTTCAACCAACTACAACATCACTAATTCCAGTTCCGGCGAAGGCCTGTTTACAATGGAAGAAATAAATGTACTAGTCATGGAGATGATTACCAAACTGGGTTCGTGCAAAACGAAATATGTATGATCAATTTAATGCTATCGCACAATTAGCGACTAAGTTCTTGTATAACAATGTCAAGTAATTTAAGAAATAATCATATCAAAATTTTAACATGGAATGCCAGAGGTATTAGGAATAAACATGTTGAATTTATACATTTCTTAATTAATAACAATATAGATATTGCATTAGTAACTGAAACATGGTTAAATTTAGAAATTAACATTTCCACCTCGGACTACAGATGTTACTGAGTTGACAGAGAAGGTAGAAGAGGTGGGGGTGTTGCAATACTTATAAAGAGATCAATTCAACATGAAGTTTTGCCTTGCATTCAGACTAAATTCATTGAGAATGTAGGAATCGAACTAACTTTATCTAATCAAAGAAAAATTAAAATCTTTTGTGTGTACTTCCCGGGTAGAATAGCAAGCCTGGCACGTGAACGCAAAAGAATTGCTTTTAAAAATGATTTAGGAAAACTTTTATCCACGAGTGGTGCATTCATTATAGGAGGTGACCTAAACTCTAGACATAGGGATTGGGGATGTGATAGAGCAAATACTTGGGGAAATGTCTTGTCCGACATATGCGTAATGTTACCCGTAACTATTATGTTTCCGCTGTGTCCGTCATATGTTCCCGCTAGTTATGTTGGCAATCCATCTGTTCTCGATTTCTTTGTAACAAACGTTTCTAGTCTAATGTCTCAACCTGTCGCTGTTAATGAGTTAAGCTCAGACCACAACCCTGTTATATGTAAGATTCGTCGGTCGGGTCGTGAAAATGTGCAATATCGATTGGATTTGAAAAGAGCCAACTGGGCAAATTATCGAAACGATCTGAAAAGACGATTTAGAGTTAATACTTTGAATCTCGACTCAATAAACAGCAATGAAGATGTTGATTTGGCTATTCAGCATTTTTCGGAATCTGTTCTTAACTACGCAAATAACAATATACCTAAAGTTAGAAAACAAAGTTGTTATTTAAAACTTCCTGCTGATATACTCGAACTGATAAAAGTAAGAAACATGCTCCTAAGGAATTGGCAAAGATATCGGCTACCACATATAGGTTTCTTAGTCAAACAGTTTAATAAGACTATTCAATTTAGAATTCGAGAATTCCGCAACAATAAGTGGAACTCCAAATTACATTCCCTAGATAAGGGTTCAAAGCCCTTCTGGAATATTGTTAAAATTATTAAAAACAAACACAAACAAGTTCCTTGTCTCAAAAATGGCCAAGTTGTATATCGCACAGACAAGGAAAAGGCAAATGCATTCGCGGAAAATTTTGCCAAAAATTATACTGTGTCCCAGCATTTAGGGAATACTTACACAAATTCTATTGTGGAAAATACTTTAACCAGCTTTAATCTCTCTAGTCATTTTACTCCACCAAATGAATTCATCACAGAGAGTGATATTATCTTTTTTGTTAAGAACCTTAATCTTCACAAAACGAATGGATTAGACAATATAAAGAATATTTACCTAAGACAACTCCCGAAAGAGGGAATAAAATTCCTAACTTTCGCCATAAACTCTTGTTTAAAACTACAATATTTTGTAGAAGCATGGAAATTAGCCAAGGTCATAGCAATACCCAAAGCAGGTAAGCCAATTGACAGTCCTGAAAGCTATAGACCAATTAGTTTACTAAGCTCGGTGAGTAAAATTTATGAACAAATAATCAAAGAAAAACTGGTAAACATAATTGAAGATAAAAAGCTCTATCCTGCTGAACAATTCGGATTCCGACGTTGCCATGGTACCTCACATCAAGTTTTGAGAGTATGTAACATTATTAAAAATAATCGTGCCATTGGAAAATCTACAGGCATGCTTTTACTAGACATTGAAAAAGCCTTCGACTCAGTATGGCATGACGGCCTTATATATAAAATGATAATTCTTAATTTTCCCTCTTTCTTGTGCAATATTGTTAAAAGCTTTGTGTCTAATCGCTGTTTCAGGGTATTTGTCAATAATCATGTTTCAAGTCTCGTTAATTTTAATTCTGGAGTACCACAAGGTTCCGTTCTCGGTCCAATTTTGTATAATTTATATACGTCCGATATTCCAAAACTACCTTTCTGTGATATTGCAATATATGCAGACGACACAGCAATAATATCTTCTCATGAGTTCGGTTCCGTTGTTGAATCGAGCTTAAGAAATGCAGCAGTCTTATTAGAAGAATATTATTCTAAATGGAAAATAAAATTAAATGCCGATAAAATTCAATCTATCTTTTTTACAAGAAAAAAAAAGTCTTGCTTCTTACCGGCGAACCAACTAAATATTTCAGGTAACGTCATACCATGGCAAACATCAGTCAGGTATCTTGGTATACATTTAGACCCAAAACTAACTTTTAATGAACATCACACTCAAACCCTAAAAAAAATTAATCTTGCAATTAAAATACTGTATCCCTTTGTCAATAGAAAATCACTACTCTCAAATGCAAATAAAATAATCATTTATAAAACAATATTTCAAGCAATTCTTTTGTATGGATGTCAAGTTTGGAATAATTGCGCTAAATGCCATATAGCCAAACTACAAAACCCCAAAATAAGGTATTGAAGTTAATGCTTAATCTACCGTGGTTCTATTCCACTTTGGATTTACATAGCAGAGCAAATGTTGAATTGGTCAGCAACAGAATACAAAAATTATGCGAATCATTTAGAGCTAGATGCGAATTCTCTGAAAACCTCCTAATAAATGAATTAAATCGAAACCATTACACATGATTTGGTTACTTTTGCAATATATTTACTTTTGTTTTCACTAATTATTTAGCATTTAGTATTTACTTATATTTATTTATTAGTCCATATATTTATAACAATTATTTATTTATATATTTATTTATTATTTATTATTATTATTTATTTATTTATTTGTTTATTTATCTATTTATTTATTTATTTATTATTTATTTATTTATTTATTTATCTTTATTTACTTATTTATTTATTTATCTATTTATTTATTTATTTATTTATTTATTTATTTATTTATTTATTATTATTATTATTATTTTTTTTTTTTTTCTTTTCTAATTTGGGTTTTTTGTTTTCGTTATTTCCCCAGTTTTTTGTTTTTTGTTATCTTTTCCTATCATTGTTTAATAATGTGTCATTTCAGTAGAAAAGTTTCCTAAATAAACTATATCTCTGAACTATTATTGTAAATTGTGCGATAGCCATTGTAACTTAAGAACGAAATAAATAAATAATTTAAAAAAAAAAAAATTATTTCTCTGTTAATAGTACTAAGTCTTGGATATCTTAGCACTAGTGACATGAAATAATAAAGGAAGTGGTGACATTCTATATTGAAATTACAATGAATAATAAATAGTGTCGAATGTCATAACAAAGTACGTATCTAATTATGAATATGTTGGGGGTGACATAATAGAAAGAAAATATAGCAATTAAAAATAATAAATAAATAAAAAAACAACAATAGAAAATTAAGACACAAATCAAAACATCAAAAGAATTGCAACAAATAAAACCAAAAGAAAATCTTATTGTCAATATATGGCAGTTAAGAATGTGTAAATCATATATGAGCATAGTCTTTAAAAGTACATTTTTTAAGAATATCAAGAAAGCAATTAAGATTTAACCAGTACGACAGAAATTGAGATTAAAACTCTGTGCGTATAATAAGAGATTCTAGGTGATCAAAATTATGGTCAAGAAGCCAGCTTTTAATCTTCTTCTTCTTTTCCTTTTTATCCCGGCGTCGTTATGGTCAGAAGTGTAGGACCATAACCTTCCCACTTAACTGCATTCCTACTGGTCCGCTTGTGGGGTCCGCCGGTTTGACCTCAGAAAGTAGCGGCAGGCTTCCCGGTTTGGGATTACTTCATCGCTGAGGCCAATCAAATGCTGGTATTTTTGCATTTGTTTGCACCAATTGTTTTTCGGCCTGCCTTTTTTGCGTGTTGAAATTGGAATGTTGATTGATAACGCCTTTTGGACGGGGTTCAAAGGATCTCTCCTTTGAACATGGCAATACCAACTGAGTCTTTTACGTGGAGGCTTCCTCGGATCTTTGAACTTCTAATTCTGTCACGCTTTGTTACTCCCGCTGTCATGCGAAGCATCTTCATCTCAGTTGCCGTTAATTTGCTCTCATACTTTTTGTGCATTGCCCAGCATTGTGAACCGTATGTGAGCGCCGGACGTACAACTGAAGTGTAGAGCCTTCCTTTAAGCTTAGGGAGCATTTTTCGATCACAGAAGATGGCGGAGTTTTCCCGCCACTTCATCCACCCTACGCTTACGCGATGTTTGATGTCGTCATCACAAGTTGCTTCTCTATTAATCATAGATCCCAGATATTTAAACTTTTCACACTTGGGAAGCACTCTTCCATTCAAGTAAATGTCTGGAATAGGCTGATGAGGGTCAGAGAACGGGCAGCACAGATACTCTGTCTTCTTTGAACTAATACGATACCCGTGTCCCTCAAAAATGTCCACCCACACATCAAGTGCTCGTTGTAGGGACGCCTGATCATCACTTATAATGGCCCCATCGTCAGCAAAGAATAGCTGGTGCACATTGGGGTCCGTCACTTTTCCTTCAAGCAAGCAATCAAGGACTGCTATAAAAAGCAGTGGGCTGAGGACGCTCCCTTGGTGTACACCGACTTTGATTGCGAACTCTTCGGTGACTCCTGCGGTGCATCTTACTCTTGTCGTTGCTCTCTCGTACATGTCCATAATTACTCGCACGTAGGTTTCTGGAACTCCTTTTTGTCTTAGCGCTACCCATAAAAGATCTCTTGGTTGCCGGTCAAAGGCCTTCTCGAAATCAACCAACACCATATGCAAGTCCTTTGAAGAATCACGATGCTTTTCCATCATGATCCTTATACTTTGGATTGCATCTGTTGTTGATTTACCCGAGACAAACCCGCACTGGTCATCAGATAGTCGTATTATTTTCCGCAGTCGGCTATCTAATACCCGTTCAACGATCTTCATGGTGTGCGACATCAGCTTGGCAGAACGGTAGTTATCACAATTTCGCGTATCACCCTTTCCTTTGTGCAATGGAAGATGATAGCTTTCCCTCCATTGATTAGGCATAGTATCGCCTCTCATAAGTTTGGAGATAAGAATCATGAGCCATCTAGACCCGATGTCTCCCATCTTTTTCCGGAACTCATAGGGTATCCCGTCCGGCCCAACAGCTTTTCTTTTCTTGGAGTTTTTAACCGCGTACCGAACTTCTTCGACTGTGATGTCGGATATTTCGGCATGATTCGGGGCGGCTCTTGGAAAGAACACTCGGGGAAACTGTTCGTTCAGAAGTTCCTCGCAATACTGTCGCCATCTGTGGAGAATTTTTTCGTCTTCCACAAGGAGTTGGCCTTCAGCATTGTTAATAAACTTTGGGAAACGAATCTCCTGAGCATTTCTTCTTCTCTGGGCGGCTATCTTAAAGATATTTGCTCCTTTGTTCAAATTGTTTTGTCGAAGCTCCTGGGTAGCCTGGTTCCTGTCAGACGCGGAAGACGATATTTCTTCCAACTCCTGATAGAGGCCTTCCATACTTTTCGCTTTGAATTCGGCGCATTTTTTCTTCGCGATACCTTTGCAACATCTATATACCTTTTCACGGCGAGCTTTTTCCTCTCTATTAGTAGAAGAGCACTTTGACCAAGCTTGGAGAGCCATTTTCTTTTCGTGTATCACTGCTTTGGCTTCGTCTGTCCACCACCAGGTTTCTTTTGCGTGTTGGCAGGGGCCTTTAGATGTTCCGAGCAGTGATTTGGCTTTCTCCAGGCCAGATTGTTGTAGGGAATCCCACATGTCTTGTGCTCTGCACTCCTCATTACCGACCTCATCGATAATGGAAGAGAGGTAGTTTTCCATGTTGGTGATAAAAGCTTCGCCTTTTCCTTTATCCAGCTTATACCACTTGATTCTCTCAGACACCTTCGTTTGCTGCTTTGACTTCTTTCTCGCATCCATAAAAAATTCAGTCAGGAGGAGACGGTGTTGAGGGGCGATCGCGTCTCCCAGGATCACTTTGCAATCTTTAGCTCGTGGCTTCATGAAACTGGATACCAAATGATAGTCTATTTGAGTTTCATTTCCGCCGCTGCTATAAGTGATCAGGTGCCGGCTTTGTTTGACGAACATGGTATTTAGCACTATAAGACCGTACGACTTGCACATGTTTAGGATATCTTCACCTGAAGAGTTCCTGGTGCCGTATCCCAGCCCTCCGTGGTAGTCTTCATAGTCTTCGCTTGTCTTCCCGACATGTCCGTTTAAATCTCCCCCAACAAACAAAAGCTCTTCCTTTGGGATGATTTTGACAAGGTTGTGGAAATCTAGCCAGAATGCATCTTTTTCTTTTTGTTCGCATCCTACTTGAGGGACATATGCGCTTACGATGTTCCACACCTCACCATGCATCACCAATTTGAGAGCCATCAAACGGTCACTGGACTTTGAAATGGTTAAGACGTGGCCAAGTAGCTCTGCCGCAAGGATGATGGCGATTCCGTTTTTTCCTTGTTCCAATCCATAGTAAAACATTTTGTAGGCTTTTGTTTTAACGTCCAAGAAACGTGCCCGATTACCGGTGTTTCGCCATTTCGTCTCTTGTACGCACAGGATGTCTACTCGCCTTCTAACCATCATTTCTTCAAGCTCATAGCTGCGACCACTCATGCTTCCAACGTTCCAACTCGCGACTCTAAAGTGTGGCTTACGCCGCTGCATTACTTTGCTATCCCCCGGAAATCCTATAGCTCTGACCCGAGCATTGCTGCTCGTCCCAGGATCACGACCATTAGTAGTGCCTGGCGGGGTAGTGCTTTTCCTTTTAGCGTTCTTTTCCATAATGCTACGGTTTGACCGTTTTCTTTCTTCCCTTCCTTTTTGACACGGGCATGCTCCAGATTTTTTATTTTTTTTTTTGATTGATCTTACTCTTACAACACCGGTGATCTCCAGTCGTGTCAACCCACTGATTTGCATGCACACTTGTGGGGCAGTTTAATGGTGGTATATGTGTCCCTAGGCTCACCTTGGTGTTTTCTAAATTGCCTAGATGTGAGTTTTGTTTACCTTTGTTTAGTCGCCTCTTACGACAAGCGATAGGTATCGCTGCAGGGATATTCTTAACCCGTCCCTGCACGAATAAAGAAGCCAGCTTTTAATACGTCTAAAAAATGTACCAGATACTGTAATTGTTCTGACAGTCTGGGAAAGCTTATTAAATAATCGGTAACACAAAATAGAATAAAAATTACCAAAAGCGGTGGTGCGGAAAGACGGTATATATAACAAGCTAGCGGAGTTACTACGTAAATTATGAGTAGATGTTAAAACAGAATTACGAAAACCGGATCTCATACAATATAAAACAATTTTAATACCTTAAAATAATATAGGTGACGAACAGGTAAAATGTTTGTGTCGCAGAACAACAGATAACTATACTTACGACAAATTTTTCTTATAACTTTTTTTTTGAAGTTTAATCAATGGAAGGATATGGTTATAATAAATTCCCCCCCCCCCTATATTTTTCAATATAGTCTCCTTTTAGCTCGATACGCTTGACCCTGCGATGCTCCAACTTCTTAAACCCGTCTGAAAAATAAGTTTTCTCGAGGTCTGCAAAGTAGGCCTCCGTGGCGGCGATGACCTCCTCATTCGACTGAAATTTCTGCCCGGGGAGTGACTTTTTAAGTTTGGAAACAAAAGGGGCCAAATCTGAAGAATACGGAGGATGGGGCAGCAGTTTGCAGCCCAATTCGACCGATTTGGCCGTGGCGAGGGCGGAGGTGTGAGCCGGTGCGTTATCATGGTGGAAGAGCACTTTTTTCTTAGCCAAGTGGGGCCGTTTTTTCTTCAATTCGGCGTCGAATCGGCCCAACAGTTTGGCATAGTACAGCCCTGGGACCGTTTTCCCTACTCCAGGTAGTCGATGTGGATCGCACCTTGTGAATCCCAGAAAACGGTGGCCATCACCTTTCCGGCCGATGGGACAGTCTTCGCTTTCTTCGGAGCACGTTCGCCGGGTGAAGTCCACTGTTTCGACTGTTCCTTGGTCTCTGGTGTGTACCAGTGGATCCATGTTTCGTCGACTGTCATGAAACGATGCAGAAACTCCTTCGGATTGCGCTTAATCAGCGTCAAGCACTGCTCTGAATTGGTCTCATGGTTGCGCTTGTTGTCCGGAGTGAGCGAACGCGGCACCCATCATCGCGCCGACAGCTTTCTCATGCCCAAAATTTTGTGCAGGATATGACCCACGCGATTTTTTTGAAATGCCTACTGTCTCAGCTATCTCGCGCACCTTTAATCGGCGGTCTGCCAATACGAGATCGTGGATTTTTGTCACGTTATCCTCCGTGATAGCCGTTTTCCGACGTGCAACCACGTTGAAACTCGTTAAACCAATTTTTGATGATCGAAGGAGAAGAGTCACCATACACAGCATCCAAACGCTCTTTGATTTCGCTGCGCGATTCTCTTCCAAAAACAAGAATCGAATCACCGACCGATATTGCTCTTTTTCCATTTTTTCAAAATTCGCGGACACTCCCGTGGACCCACATTTCGACAGTAGCCGTCTACTAGAATATACTACACGATAGTAAGTTGCTTTTGCGATACTGGCGCCATCTGGCGGCGAGGCTAAGTACTTATCGGACCACCCTCGTAGAAATGTTGCCAAATCTTGCATAAATATGATCTAGACACTTACCGGATAAGGGCCTAGTAATTTTATCGATAAAACAAGCTAAACCATGCGAAGCTAATAATCCTAAATAACATTTGTGTTATCAGCTTCTAGTGTATTTAAGTTAAAATTCATCAACTGCCAAAATTTCGTTAGACTTTCTGGCACTGATGCAGTTTCATAGTTAATTTTTCGCAAAATGAATTAATTTCAAGATCAACTAGAACCTATTCCGCCACCGGGCCATGAACGAGTTTTTGGAAAACCTGTCAGTTTTCCAGTAGTGAGTAATCATGACCCCAAGAATTATTTTTTATTTCCTGCATGTTGGTGTCTACCCATTCCTTTGCGAGAGATGTACGCGTTATAGTCCTGCTCCGTGAAAATTGGTTGGCATTGATATTGGTTTCGGAAGCAATAAGCTGATAAACCTCGTGATGCCACAATGCTGATGCTTGTGGTAGAACGTTTATAGCAGCATTCTGTTCGAAAGTAAACTTTATGAATTGTTGACCTATTGGCCCAAAAGCTGCACAAAACTTGCTTTCTTCGTGGAAAGGTTCTGGATGGAATGGTTTTTCAAAAATCTACTGGATGAACCGAAAGGTTTAAATTTGTCGATTAACGTTACTGTAGGTCTGTCAGAAGGCCCTTGATTATGGCCAAAAACAATACACACCTAATGAAAAGTCTTCACCATGTTTTCACATCACATTTTGTAGTGTATTTTCACTGAGCTTAAATGTGATTTCCCACTGCTACGTCGACTCCTGGAATTAGATTTCCAAGCAAAGCTATGATTTCTATTCTCTTAACGTAAGCTTTTCACCGGTCAGAACTTTATCAGGCCGATATTCTTCTTCTTCTTCTTAGATGGCGCTACAGTCCGATGTGTACCTGGGCTTCAAACAACAAGCGTCTCTAGCTGGCACGATCCTTTGCCAGTTGTTTCCACTCCCAGTGCACCACCTTAGATTCCGTCGTCCTCTGCTGCGTCGTCCCTCAGGGTTGGATTCGAAGACTCTTTGGGCCGAAGCTGTGCTGTCCATTCGCTCTACAAGGCCTAGCCATCTTAGACGTTGGTTCCGGAGCCTGTACAGTTTGTCGTTGTATCTTCTCCTCCACTCTCCGTTTATATATTGAACGCAGAACTTTCCTCTCAAAGCGACCAAGGGTCTCTCATCCGTTTTCGTTAAGATCCAGGCCTTTGCGCCGTAAAGGAGGGCCGGGTGATTTATAAAGTGCTGCCTTAGTTTTCCGAAAAGGGCTCTACTTCTCAATTGTCTCTTGAGCCCAAAGAAGCAGCGGTTGGCATAAGTAATTCTACGTTTAGTCTAAGCGCTAGTGTTGTTGTCGCAGGTCACTAGTGAGCCAAGTTAGACGAAGTCATTGACCACTTCAAATTTGTAGCCGTCAATTGCGACGTTCTTGCCAAGACGTCGATGTTGTGCGTCTTTGTGGATGACAACATATATTTGGTTTTACCCTCGTTCACCGAATGACCCATTTTAGCTGCTTCTGCTTTAATGCTTTTGGACACTTCATTGACGTCTCGCTGTGCTCGCCCAATTGCGTCAACGTCATCAGGTCGTATCCATTCTGTTGGCCAGTGCGTCATCTTGCCTACATCCTTCTTTAACATCGAAGGTATTGATTAATTCGCTATCGACCTTAATGGAGCAGCGAAAACTCTCCATTGTCATTTTGCACAATCAGACGAGTTTGGAAGGGATGTTAAAACTAGACATGGCTTGGTGTAGCTCGTCCCTATGCGGCTTTAAAATCGACAAAAGATGGTGTGGGCCGATTTGGAAATCTTGGGTTTTTTCCAAGATCTGCCGCAGGATAAATTGATAGGTTCCTATCAGTGTGGTTTCAGGCCAGGAAAATCTACAATAGACCATATTTAACAAATGAGATGATGCATGCGCTCTGCCAACTCATCTCCATGCGCCTTAAATAGCTCAGCAGTCAGGCCGATATTACTGTACAAGATTTTCTCTCGAGTCGGGCAAGTGTTGCTCATACACTTTTCACAATGTCCAATAGCTCTATACGGTAGAAGAGAACCGGGATGAGTATGGTCTTACAAGGAGTCCCCTTCGTTTCCGTGTGATGGAATTGCCTCTCCAATCTACAAAGCAGTGGTTGGAAAATATCATTCCACCTCTCTAGGTGAGCCAAGGCAGAAAAAGATGACCTTTGGGTCAAAACGTCGGTTCTAAATCTGATGACAGCAAATATTTGGAGAGCGCCGTAGCGCAGTGCGTAGTGTGTCGGCCTCTGACGCACGATGAGCGAGTCGGATCTCGATAAAACCAACGCCATCGAATGTTCATTACACGGCTTCTCTCCCCGGCAGGGTACTGGCATAACTCCACCTAGTATACGTGCCTTGAAAAAGGTTCTCGGCGCTCGCCGTTCGGAATCGGCATAAAACATAAGTGAAAGAGAGAATCTTGTCGCTGACTCAACGTGAGCTGTAATGCCATCTAGGAAGAAGAGACATATTTGGTTTTGCCCTTCACTTCTCTCAGACCCACTTTAGCCGCTTCTGCTTCATAGTTCTCAAACGCTTCATTTAAGTCTCGCTGTGTTCTCCAAATCACATCAATGGCATCAGTGCATGATTGCAATTGTGGACATTTGAAATACTTCGTAGATCATCCTTCTTGTTCCGCGCGATCTTATTCTCATCATGTACAGCCTCAGAAATTCGTCAAGAATATACATAATTGTCGAAAGCGGATTAGTTGTCGAAATTCGTTGTCTAGGAATTTAATTTTCTATGAACCGAGGAGACGAATCGGAGATCTCATTCTCCCTATAGCGACTCTACAGTTGCCCGTGTTTATCTCCATGGCCTCTATACCTTGCCATGTTCTATTCGTGGAACTCATGAACAACTCTCGACCGTCGATGCAGCGTGGCCATGTATGAAGTGTGCTCCTCTATATATTCGTGCAGTCGTCCCCAAACCGGATTTTAAATCGAGCTCCCACCCTGATGGCATTTTGAAAACTGCCTTAGTTTGCCGCTTTCCTATCCGCTTGTCTGATCCCGACATTCGACATCCAATTAAGTAGGTTTCCGTGTAAAGCTGTCAACTTAAGTAGAATTGAAAGCTGCTGATTAAAAGTACTTAATTCCCCGGAGATAAAAAAACAATCGACTTATTGATGTCAATTTCAAAACATCGTTTCCAATCCGCTTAATATTTTCCACCCTCTACGCAGGATTCATGGATTAAATTAAAATCCCTGAAGCCCTATCCGTTATGACTTGATTGGTGTACATTTTAAACATTTCCATTGTTCCAGCATAAAGTCGATAATTCCAAATCCATTGCCTTCAAAACATCAAAAGCCTCAACACCGGCGGCACGAAATAGAAGACTTCTTGTGGCGGGGGAAATTACCAATGCCACCACCCGGGACTATTATGAATTAACTATGTCAGATCCTTCTCCGTGCGCCATATCCTGAAATCGAAAATCGCATTTCAAAAACAAAAGAACAAAACAAAACCCGCAATCCACCCCCAGCGTTCATCCCCTTCCATGTGTCAGGAATTTATTAAGAAAGGCATTCCAGCAACGAGTAAACAAACTTGATTCCTGCAGAGATTAGAACAAGTAGGGTTTGGTGTGCCTGCGTCAAGTTATGATGGAAATTAAATGTCACATGCTTACATGACATCGGAAAAACAAACAAAACGGACGAGGGTGGAGTAAAAAAACAAAGGAGCAAGGACCTCTCTAGGGAAATGTGCGAACGGCCAAACTTAAATGGATTTTTTCCAGCCTCGTCCTTTCAAACTAACTACTTTTCCTGTTTGAACGGTACCAAGCAACCTGTCCGAACGGTCGTATGCACTCAACCAGGAATCAGGGAAACAAACATGCAATGAAAGGAATGTCTCGAGCTGAAACAAATCTCGAACTGTTCGGTGCACCTGCATTCGACTGGACACTTTTTGTTTCGCCTTATTTCGCTCGTTTTTTAATTCAATTTTATTTTTGTTTCTATTTCGTTTTGTTTATTTCCGGGGTAAAGTTTTTGGAGCTCTTTCGGGCAGGTAGACGACGATGGTGACAGACGGAGACGTCCTTCATCTGCAGCAGTGCGATAAGCACGAAAACCTGAAGCATTTTCAGTTGCAAGTGGAAGTTTCTTCTAAATGTGAAGGACTAGCGAAGGTGGGTCCATAAATCTAGGATTTGTTCTTGCATTGTCCGAAGATGTTTACGTACGGGGAAGAAATCGTAAGAATTCGAAAAGTGGTTTCATAGTTTCCCGACGGGATACTATGAGATAGTTTGAAAGCTATTCGATTGATAGACAATGGAGATGAGTGGTATTTCCGGTCAGACATTTGAAGATTTTACGCTGGTCAAATAAGAGCAAGCACTATGTTGGGTCGGCATCGACTAGTTTTGTTTTGAAATTGCTTTAAAAAAGACACCTTGTTTTTAAAAGTTTAAAGTTGAAACCTCTAATCAATATTGGCTTCAATCCAGTTTTGGTCCATGTTATAGACGGTTTCAGGCCCTATACCGCGAATAGCCCGATTCATGTTGTGTTTAGGTGCTTGGATCATTACAATATTGTCTGCAAGATATCAGTCGCTAAAGGCACACCGAAAAAAATGGCGTCATACTGACGGTTAAGGAATATTGAAGTTACTCCAAAAACCAAAGAGTGGGTTTTCTGAGATCCAAGCGTGGCTTTCAAGGATACCCCAGCCTCGTCAGAGGTGGCTCCTTGTTATTTATTTCTTCTCAGAATCATAATCATCACAACTCGCAAAGCAATAATTGCGAAACTTCCACCAGTCACGTAAGCTATGTTGACTTTTGTCAGTAGGTAAAATTAAATATAATTTTTGGGAAACAAAAAATTACCATTATTTGTTGAACACACCATGTACCAACCGAAAATATGATCAGTAGAAAAAATCAGCAAATGTTCGTCTACTATAAACATTATAATCCAGTAAAGGATGACATGCTGGTCCAGAAAATGAAAGTGCCAGAGCTCAAAGGTGGAAGTGATCACTGATCCATCACAGGTGAGGCAAACCAAAAAAGGTAAAGTCCGATCATTGCCATTAGCTCATGAGCCGATCACAATGATATGAGACCTCTATATATGGCTTTTTCCTCGGACTTGAAAGAGGTTTTCCACTCTGCGTGTCTTAACTTTTACATTAAATAAAAAGAGCTCTGTGTGAGGTATAATAGGCGCTTTCATTGCAGATTAGAGTACATTCAAAGTCATCATGGCTTGAAAGAAACATTATTCAAATAGATTCCGCGACTACGTTTACGGGATTTACTTACTTACTTACTTATATGGCGCTACAGTCCGCGGTGGACCTGGGCCTCAACCAACAAGCGTTTCCAGCTGGCACGATCTTTCGCCAGCTGTTTCCAGCGCCGCACGCCAGACGGTTGAGGTCCCCTTCCACCTGCGTGCACCACCGAAGATTCGGCCGTCCCCTGCTGCGTCGTCCCTCCGGGTTGGATTCGAAGACTCTTCGGGCCGGAGCCGTGTTGTCCATCCGCTCTACATGGCCCAGCCATCTTAGACGTTGGATCTGGAGACGTCGTACCAGGTCCATGTCGCTGTACAGCCCGTACAGTTCTTCGTTGTATCTTCTCCTCCATACACCGCTAGTATAAACGGGACCATAGATTAAACGCAGAATTTTCCTCTCGACACGACGAAGAGCGTCCTCATCCGCTTTAGTTAAAGTCCAAGGCTCCGCGCCGTAAAGGAGGACTGGGATGATTAAGGTTTTGTACAACGTTATCTTGGTCTTTCGAGAGAGGGTTCTACTTCTCAATTGCCTCTTGAGTCCAAAGAAGCAGCGGTTGGCAAGATATATTCTGCGTTTTATCTCAGCGCTGGTGTTGTTGTCGCTGGTCATAAGTGAGCCAAGGTAGACGAAGTCCTTGACTACTTCGAAATTATAGCTGCCAAGCATGACGTTCTGGCCCAGACGTCAGTGTTGTGTGTCTTTTTTCGATGACAGCATATATTTGGTCTTACCCTCGTTAATGCTACGACCCACTTTGGCTGCTTCCGTCTCAATGCTTATGAATGCCTCATTGATGTCTCGCTGCGATCTCCCGATCACGTCAATGTCATCTGCGTACGCAAGCAGTTGAGATCTTCTCAAGTATGATGTTAAAGAAATTGCATGACAGTGCGTCGCCTTGTCTAAATCCTTTTTTAACACCAAAGGTCTGGGTTAGCTCATTACCGACCTTAACGGAGCAGAGAGAATTCTCCATTGTCGACCTGCACAATCAGGCGAGTTTGGCAGGGATGTTAAAACTAGACATGGCACCGTATAGCTCGTCGCTATACACACTGTCATACAAAAAAATCGATGAAAAGGTGGTGCATATCGATTTGAAATTCTTGGGTCTTCTCTAAGATCTGCCGCATTGTGAATATTTGGTCTATTGTGGATTTGCCTGGCCTAAAGCCACACTGATAAGAGCCGATCAGGTTATCCACAAAAGGCTTCAGGCGTTCACACAATACGGCAGAGAAGATCTTGTATGCGACGTTGAGGAGACTTACTCCCCTATAATTGGCGCAATTATAGAGGTCTCCTTTCTTGTGGACCGGGCAAACGATGCTGAGATTCCATTCGTCGGGCATGCTTTCCTCCGACCATATTTTACAGATAAGTTGGTGCATGCGCCTTACCGACACATCTCCAGCGGCCTTGAAAAGCTCAGCATGCAGGCCGTCCGCGCCAGCGGCTTTATTAGACTTAAGTCTCGATATCGCTATTTTGACTTCGTCTATGTCGGGCGGACGGGATTCTCTTACGTCATCGTCCGTGGCGAATGGATCATTCTCCCTGACAGCGGTATCTTGTCTATCATCGCCGTTATACAGTCTGCAGAAGTGGTCCTACCATATTCTCAGCATCGACTGTGATTCTACTACTAGATCGCCGTTTTCATCCCGACAGGCTTCTGCTCTGGCTTTGTAGCCCTGACATGTTCGTTTTACTTTTTGGTAAAACTTTCGAGCTTCATTCCTGTTATAACATCTCTCCATTTCCTCGATCTCATGCTTTTCGTGGTCCTTTTTTTTCTTTCTGAAGAGCGTTCTTCCCTTCTTTTCTGCTGTAGAGCTCGCAAGCAGCTCTCGTCCGTCTATGCAGCATGGCTTTGTATGCGTCTTGCTTTGCTGCATGGGCTCGTTCGCATTGCAGGTCAAACCAGGGGTTTCTAGGCGGTCTCGATTTGAAACCCAGCACATCAGAGGCAGCGTCTCTGATTGCGTTCTGGCAATGCTCCCACTGCTGGTCTGTGGATAGTGTCGTCTTTGTTGGGGTTTGAGGGTGCTTGAGGGAAACGCGATCGGCAAAGATTCTAGGGGTCCCTTGCGATTGTAGCTTTCCGACGTCAAACTTGTCTTGTCCTACTCGACTCCGTAGCATTCTCGATATCCTCATTCGTACCCTGGCTACAACAAGGTAGTGATCTGAGTCGATTGGTAGTCGATTGATCAGGGGACCGCCAGGTTCCCTTGTGAATGTTGAGATGTGGGAATCGTGTACTTGCTACAATGAGATTATGCCCTGCTAGAAAATCAATTAGCCTGAGTCCATTATCGGACGTGGTGTTATGTAGGCTATGCTTTCCTATGATTGACTTAAAGATGTCCTCTTTGTCCAGTTTTGCGTTAAAATCTCCTAGTATGATTTTGGTGTCGTAACTGGGGCATTGTGCGTACGTTCGGTGTAGGAGGTCGTAGCAATCATCTTTGAGTCGAACATCTTTTTCTTCCGTAGGGGCATGAACGCATATGCGGCTAATGTTGTTGAAAGTGCATTTGATGCGGATTGTTATGAGGCGTTCGCTTACATGTCGAAAGCTTAAGACTTTTTGCCTAAGTCTACCTCGAATAACAAATCCGCATCCAAATAAACGTTGCCTATTTTCCTTGTAGCAGCCACCGTAGTATGTGTATATCATAGTTTCTCATCCGCTTTTTGCCTGGTCCATCCCATCGCAGGAGTGCCGTTATATCTATTTTATAGCAGTCGAGGATTTTTTCCAGTTGTTTGGCCTGCATCTGGTCTGTTGAGGGACCTTACATTCCAGGTGCAAACTCGTAGGTTGTCCTTTCATTTATGGGCGTCGTCAACATGGTATCCGTCCGTATCCGAGGCTTTGGTTGGTTGCTTCGTAACAACTGGTTTTTTCCGTGATAGGGATGATAGCCCTAAGCACAACCCTCAACCTGGAGGGCCAGGTTCCTTTTTCCCCAGGAACGTGGGGTCGGCATATGCCGTTCCTAACCGGCCTGAGCTCCCAATATGTAGGAGTAGCCCGGTTTGGTGTTCATCAAGTAGTTCTACTAACTCGAACTGTGGGCGCCGCCGTTAATTCCATCCTAGGAATTCCTCCGCCGCCGCCATGTTGCAGGAGCCGAGCCTTGATGGTAGCTCAAGGCCTCCCCCCCCCTCTCTCGTTTGCTGCCCCCAACAACCTTACAAAGGGGATTCTAACCCCAATCTACAGTTGAGGTACTAGGCACCCGGGAGCCACCACGGGGTGGTGGAAGTAGGAGTAGGTAGACAGAGGCTAAGTGTTGACGCTGGTGTCGACATATGTCCACATGATCTACCCCTTCGGCACCTACGGAGATTTAGGCAGGTTCAATTTTGCATGTGTGTGATCACTTCGAGAATGATCTCATCCATGGTTTAAATCATGTTCGCTAGTAATCACTTCAAATTTCATACTGTCTGTGTGCTAAACGATCGTACGCTAAGTTTTTAAAATCAAGTATCTTTAGGTTAATTTAATTATAATACTGTTAATCGTAAGTTTATATATTGTAGTCGAAGGAGATCTATGTCCTTAGATTAGGTAAGGTTAAAGAAGGGGAGTGTCATGGTTAAGCATCACTTCCACTCGGAGGCCAAAACGCCCCTTGTGATTCCCTTCATTTGTGGGGTATACATATAATTAACCCGTCCTATCACGTAGTGGCTGACACCACCCCGTGCTCTTTATGAATTTTAGAAGATCTGATATATCTGAATTTGCCACATCCGCAATCTCTGTAAAGAATCTTTGGCCCAGCGACGCTAGGCGTCGATCCTGGAGAGCAGCAGCTCCGGCAGAGATGGCTGGATCCCGAGGCGCATTTCCGGAGCATTGCTCCAATGGGACAGTGTCCTGTGATCACTCCGACGAGCATACGGATCGAGTTTCGGTCCAGCCCCAAGAGCTTCTTTGTTTTTCCGATATTGAGCTGTGGCCAAAATGATCCAATGATCTTGTCGTGTAGCTGTCGTTTTTTGTAAGCCAAGACGAGTTGGCTTCTTTGATGATTGAGTCATTTATGATCCGGTATAATTCGCTGATCGGTGGTTGCAATGACGTGCCCGCTTCGCCGATGTCCAGTTCAGACTCTTGCCTGGCCAATTCGTCTGCTCTTTCATTCCCTGCGATTGAGCTGTGACCCGGGACTCAGCATAGTCTGACTTTGTGGTGTCTGATGGACTTCAGTCAGTCGCGATATTTCTTGACAGCCTTTGATCTCGTTATACAGGATTCTATTGACTTCAGTGCAGCCTGGCTGTCTATGAAGATGGTGATATCAGATGGTGGGATATCGGCTACCTGTAGGTGTTTCTCTATTGCCAGGATTTCTGCTTGAAAAACGCTGCACAGGTCAGGGAGTCTGAATGATTCCTGTTTGTGGAGGATATCAGAGTAGAACCCGGTGCCTGTGTCCATTTTCGATCCGTCGGTGAAGTGAGTGATCTCGTGGTCGTTGAGAAGTCATTTTGGGGGGAAATATAGTCGGTCGTAGCTGCGAGGCTACTAAAGCCATGTTTCTTTCCCAGGTCGTCTATTATTCTAAGTATGGCCGCATATCCATAGTTGGCTTGCTTCCACATAGAGGACTCCCTTAGTCTGAGAGCGCTCTTTGCAGCGCAGCCTTTTATGAATAGATCCAAGGGAAGGAGATGAAGTATCAAGTCCAACCCTGCTTGCGGCGTGCTTCTCATGGCTCCCGTTGTACAAACAGCGGCTGACCTTTGTACTTTGTTGAGCATGTTCATATAGCTTTTCGTGCTGCTAGCAGTCCACCAGACCAGAGCCCCATAAGTTAAAATGGGTCTGATGATTGCTGTGTACATCCAATGAATGATGTACGGTTGCAAGCCACATCTTTTGCCTTTTTGCATGCATAAAAAGCATTCAATCCTCCAGGTTCCTTTTCCAAGAGAGTTTGGAATCAAGAATGATGCCTAGATACTTGACTTTCGCTTTGAGTTTGAGTGGGGTACCCTCTAACTTTGTGGGAGCAAATATCGGAATTTTCCTTTTCCTGGTGAACAAGACCAGCTCGGTTTTCTGGGGGTTTATTCTCAGACCGTTCTGTCTTGCCTACGAGGAAAGTTCCCTCAACGCAGATTCCATTAGTTCACTGATAGTTGGTAGAAATTTACCTTTTATCAAGATAACCAGGTCATCCGCGTATGCTATTGGCTTTGTGTCTTTCTCCATAAAAAATTTGAGGATTTTGTTAACTGTAAGAAGTCACAGTAGGGGGAGAGAACTCCCTGGTGTGCCTCTAGTTGTCACTTTCCTTATAGAGCTGTGTCCATAGATTTAAGTTGTTCTGCTTATTTTATTCTGTTCTGTTTATTTTATGTGTCCGCCTAGGGCCAGTAAGATTTTTAGATTTGTTAAGAAAGTTTAGCTAGTTTTAAGCCCTTTTGTCTAGCGTAAGATAGTTAGAAGAAATTGTGAAATAAAAAGGATTTTTACTTAAAAATCAAACTAAAACTAAACCCTGTGTGCGCATTTACAATATAACACCTGAATGACATGGAACTAAAAAACAAAAAGTTACTGTGAACTACAACCAACGTGACAAATTCAGTTGTATCTCTCGAATCCTATCTAGGACAGAAACCCCAGGAGTGTAGTGAATTAACATCTTCGACACAAACCATCTGCACCCCGTCCAGGTTGTTTGGCAAACACCATAAGAGTGTAACTCTTGAACCTGCGCGCACCCTATAAAAAAATTGCCCTCTTTTACTCTTTCTCTATTATGATAATCTGGCAAAGTTTGGATCCGTTTTCAATTGTCTCCAATCAATGTACGACGCGCCTCGTGGTGTAGAGGTTCAGTTCTTTTGTCAATTATGTCTTATATGGACGCTTGCCTAAATCTCGAAGGCTTGACCAGCCACCAAACCTTTTTCACCGAATCATTGACTTGCTTGCTCGGTTAGACGATCATTTTAGCCATAAATATTTCATAGCTCGCGAAAAGTTTGACGAACAGAACACTAGCTTTTATAGAAAAAAACTAAAAATTTGGACCATTGTTGGCTGTTCAAGTCTCGTATTTCAGTGGTCTGCAACTTATTTACGACCGGGCATTACTTTTTTAGAAGAATACAAATTCGATGAA
This sequence comes from Merodon equestris, assembly GCA_958301585.1. Taxonomy (NCBI): domain Eukaryota; kingdom Metazoa; phylum Arthropoda; class Insecta; order Diptera; family Syrphidae; genus Merodon; species Merodon equestris. The sequence continues at coordinate 115,830,528 of OY284416.1, forward strand.
CGAATACATATGAGGGGAGAGTATGTGTGTGAGCTCACAAGTGGTTCTAAGTAATTGTAACCAACCCGAAGATGAAAGCTTACGATTTATAAGGCATTAGAATACCAATTCGAAATGATGACGAAGGGTACTTACCTTAATTTTCTGAGAATCGAAAGGAAGAAACCTAAATGAGAGAAACGACTGATCAAACCACGTTTATTACCATTTATTATTATTCTATCTAATGACAAGCAGGTCTTTGATGCTCTGGCTGACAATTTTAATTATAAATTATGCAAAATCCAAGTTTTACCACAAATCGGATTGCTTCACGTTAACAGCGTTACTGACACATATGCCCTTAAAATCAAAAACTAGAGAGGGCTAGTGTTAGTGACATTTTGAGTTTTTTTTTTTTTCTTATACTCGTAATAAGTAAAAGTCCACACGTCGAGTGACTTGACAATATCAATGTGTCCCATAAGTTTTATCGCTTGTTTTTGAAAGAGGTTAGAAAGAGAAACCAGATAAGGGCGTTGGACTCAAGCTTGGGAAGGATATATCCCTTATAGATTGAAGCGAAATCAGAGGGGGTAAAATAGTTTTTTCATTGCTTAAGGAAACCTAGGCAGCACAGTGACATGTCGACATTGCAACAAAGTGTTTTATTGACCAAAAGTTTTCGGTTTCAACTGTATAAGCGCCATTCATGGATAATGGCTGATTAAGTGAGAGTTGGCAGCATTTAGACTTAGAGGCATTCTTGCTTACACAGAGGAATTTAGTGTGCTTAACGGACCTTGTCGTTTCAATTATAAGACCAAAGAGCAAAGCATACGTGCAGTGAAATGAATATGAAAAGTTGATTGTACTATCATAAGCGGAGGAGAGAATTGGATTAGTAGTAGTAGACAGGAGTAAAAACGAAGAAGAGTGTCGGTAAGAGAACAGGGCCTTGGGGAACACCAGCATTTATTTGGTAAATAACAAACTTGAAACCATCGAAAACAACTTGAATTGAAGGACTCGAAAGGTAACTTTTAATTCAAAGAAGGAGGAATTCATTGATACTATAAGCAATTATTTTGGACAAAATAGCCTCATGCCAAACTCACTCAAAGGCTTTATAGATATCAAGTGCAACGATCTTGCTTCCGCCGAGGTTGTTCTACTTTTCGGAGAAACCAAACTACTGGTCATTAAGAGATTTTCACGATTCAAAATATTTCATAAGCGGACGATTTATCACCATGTTCATGATTTTAGACATAAGGGACGTTGGGGTTATGGACCGTTGAGGGAGAAGAATGTTTCATATGGGGAAGAGACCAGAGGAGCTTATGCAGTGGTTTTGTTGGCGTGGAAGAACACCTCTTCAAAAGTATGGGAGGAATGCCCTCAGGTCCAGCGGATTTGTGCACGTACTCTTGCAACTTACAACGAAATGGACTTGTCCCATAGAAAATCACATATAATGATTCCATTAGCAGGGGTTTTTATTTGAAATTTCAAGTTTTTTTTTTACCGCAAATGAGTGCGTTAAAAAAATTTCGCTGAGGAAGATGAAGGACGTATATCAATCGGCCCTCAAATAATGTATGAAGACTCGAGACAAGGTTTGTTAAGCATTTTATAAAATGTTTTATGGTCTTTTAGCTTACGGAATGTGAGGAGAAGGTCGGCTTAGAGCATCTCTGATTCTTTAACTATGTGAAATATGACTGTGACCAAGGCAACTGACTAAGATGCATCCCTGTACATTTCGCATTCCTCTTTGAGACCCTTATATTGCAAAAAAAAAAAAAAAACACTTGTCGCATAACATGTTTTTGCTATCGGTACAGATTGGATTGCTAAATTTTGTGTTCAGATTTCAAATTTCTAGTCGTCGAGGCTGAATAAGGGATTGGATTAAATTATTTTCTACGATGGTGAAATGAATTTCGTCGTCTCGATACTGGGATAGCTAGATAAGTAGGTTGAGGTGGCTACCCAACTATGCCCGTTAGGGTACAATTAGCGCTTGGGCGACGTTTTGATGCCACACAACTAAACCTAAGTGATGTGAAGAGAGATCTTTATTTAAATTCGCCCTGTGGAGTTATGATGGCCAAGATGGAGTTCTTTACCTCTGAGAGGTCATCGAGCAAGAGCCTGCGACTTGCCAGTGCTTAGCATTCGCAGAGAAAATGGTGCAGGGTTTTCTCTGCGTGGGTGTTACGACGACTACGGCAATGGATGTTAGACCGGACGCCTATTCTTGCAGCATTAGTTCCTATAAGCCAATATTTTGTCTTTTGAATAGGAGGGTTTTTCTTTATATCTTGAATCTAGTCGATATAGCCCACCTACGATTGGCTATGTTGAAAAAGACCTGCAGGATGTTGCCTTTAAGAAGCTCACAGTTTCAGTGGGGGAGTTTAAGGTCTCACCGAGCTTGGCTAACTCAACGGCTCTCTCATGCCTCTCTATGTTGCCTTGTTCTGGAATCAAAAGGAGCGTGCTCTCAGTCCAATCGCCAGCTCGTTTAATTCTTTTCTTCCATTAATCCACCAATTTAGAGAAGATGGTAGCAAACAAAAGAGTAATAGCGGCTTGGCTGTCATTACAAATAGCGGTGGACGTGTGATTAGGGTGGGCTGCACTGGGTATTTTGAACGCTTCTCCGTTCGCTAACACTTCAACTTGAGAGATGCTCGAATGGTCGTTGACTCTGAATGAATTTGAGATTGAGTTGTGGCGATTCTGTGCTCCAGCTTGGAGCCATCCGTTTTCTTTTTTTTATAGGGTTCATGCAGGTCAAGTGTGTATGCTCTTATGGTGTTTATCACACAAACTGGACAGGGTGCAGATGGTTTATGTCGAAGATATTCGTTCACTACTCTCCGGGGGTGGTTGTCCTAGATATGATTTTTGAGAGATTAGACTGAATTTGTCGCGTTGGGTGTAGTTCACAGTAACTTTTTTGTTTCCAAGTCATTATGGTGTTATATTGGAAATGCACACAAAAAGTATGAATTTTGAAGTGACCATATACTGCGAGTGTTATGCCTTCTTCAGCATTTTTTAATCATCTCTCATTCGCGACTGATGTTGTTGCACAGTTTTTTCGTATATGAATTGTTCTTGACCTTAGGCTCAACAGTCGGTGATGATTACAATTGCACCATGACCACCCCCATGCACCATCAATGAAAATCAGAAGTTGGAATTTCGCGATTGGGTTGCCTGCTTTTCATTTTTCTCTGGAAACGTGAGTGCACCACACTATGGAAGTTGAGGGAAGGTGTGGTGTAGTTCGTGGGAATGGAGGTCAAATTCGTTGGCAAAAGTGACAGAGCTCTGCCGTGGCCATACGGTCTGGGTGACCAGAAGCCTGCTTCCTTAATTCCAATGGCGCCGCACGCCGCCGTGTACTTGATGTGAAGGTCCAAGTAGAGAAAATGCAGTAGGGTATTAAGTGCTTCGGAGGGGCATGTTCTTATGGCCCGTGGCCTCGATTCCTGCTATTCTTTGGATCTTATTTTGTCGGTTGTAAATGTTATAAGCTTTCCTTATGGCTGGCCACTAAACTAGGGAGCCACAGATGATAATAGGAAGGACAACGGCTTGGTGGTAAATAGCAGCAACTCAGTTTTGATTGCTTTTATGCTTAGGCCACTGGCTGAAGCTCGAGAGTAAACTCTGGCCGAAGCCTGCTGTCTGATTTCACTAGTCACGTCGTCCGCATAGGTCACCACTTTCACTCGCTCGTTGTCCAGCTTAACTCGGATTGTTGACTAACGGCCATAAAACGGATGAGATAGCTCCATTACATTACAAGTTAGTCCTTATGAATTTTCCCTTTGTTTAATGCGGGACCTGATTTACGGCGACATCCGCGATAAAAAAGGAATCAATGTCATTCTTGAAATAAAGGATCTTTCAATTATTCTTCTGAACGACGAGTTGTTTCTTCATCTCCTTAGTCTGGTGACCTCCATTTAAAAAGGAACCGGACAACTTGTTTCGAGTAAGTGTGCTATTTTTTTACAACCCTGAGTTTGTACAACCGTTCGATGGACAATCGTCTTGGACTGACTACTAACGCTAATTCGAAATTGGTGCATGATTTCAAGGATGGACTAAAATGGAGAGGACCAATTCCCTGGCCATGCATGTATGAGGTGTAGCGTTGTCATTTCTTTGCGTCTTGCCACGGGGGAAACCACTGTCGTATGACGTCCTTCGGTGCTTTTTGAGGTAACGTTTAGCCTAGACAGCCAAAGCTATACTTTGCTTCGTAACCGCATTTAGCGACAGAAGGGATCCTTGGCCGAATTTGCCATTCACCTCCAAAGATTAGCGGTATCAGCATTCCCTGATAGATCGGAGAACATAGAGGAGATCGTCCTTAGAGGCTATGCGAACGAGATAACTTCGCGCTTTAAATGGAAAAATCATCGTCATGTACTTGCTACTACTTCGAATTCCAGTCGAAATAGGAATGCAGGACGAGGAAACCAGCGATTCTTCCCAGCCGCCTAGCCTTCTATGTCACCCACATGTGTAGCTTCATCCCTCGACGCTTAAGTAAGTGAGAAATTGGCTTACTTATAGAGTCCGATCAAGCAAAGATTAAATCTTGGGTGAAAATGCGAACGTCAAAGCTTACTGGATATTATTTGACGAACCTAAGTTGACCGATGGAATGATTACCAAAACTTGGCATGAGAAAACTGGGAAATCAAAAGATCTGATATTAGTCCCGAAATCATTAGTGCCAACTATTCTGGCGCGGAGAGGTCCAAAACGCCTAACTTGTGCACCCCTTCAAGAAGGACCACTTCCTCGCACAAACGCTAGTAATCGATTCGTAATCATAGCCATGGACTACTTCACCAAGTGGCCCAAGTGTATCGCGATCCCTAACCAAACGAGTGATGAAGTAGTTAATGCGCTGGTGGATCAGGTCTTTTCTCGTTTTGGGGTGCCTTCGATTATCCACTCTGACCAGGGCAGGAACTTTGACTCTAACGTATTCCAAAAGTCCATGGAGGTCCTCGGTACTCAAAAGTTCGAACTACACCGCTGCATACCCAATTCGATGGAATGGTAAAGAAGTTCAATAGGACGTTCCTTGATTACCTAGCCAAATTCACGAGTTCACACCAGACCAACTGGGATCGTCACCTTCCATTAGCTCTTCTAGGCTACCGTACAGCTGAACATAGCTCCACTAGATTTACACCTGCAAGACTAACCTACGGTAGAGAATTAAAACTTCCCGTGGGTTTGATAAGAGAAGAAAGATGATTCCCAGTATGTTCTTGACCTGGTGGAACGGCTGACGCAAATTCACAATGCAGCTACACAAGACTTGAAGATGACAGCCGACTCGATAAAATGACATTACGAACTTCGTACCCAGCTGAAGACTTTTCAGCCTTTTGCCCAAGCTTGGTTTTTCAATCCAAAACGTCGCAAAGGATTGTGTCCATAATTACAGTGTGCTTGGGAAGGACCAGTGCAGATTAAAAGGCGGCTCTCGGACCTAGTCTCAGTAGCCAAATACCAGGAAACCAAAAACCGAACCGAGTTAACTCGGACGGTGTTTTGAGTTTAAGGGGGGAGGAGTGTTGTAACCACTCGAACAGATGAAGAGTGGAAAGATACCTGGAAGCAGAGTTTGGCCGCTACATTGAGCGGAGATTTCGTTCGTTTTTAGTCCAGTCAAATTAGTCCTTAAAATAGAGGTAAGGTTACAATAATTCCCATAGAGCTAAAAATTGGTATGAATGTTCAGAATACCATTATAAATGAATTGTGAAAAGTCCCCATCAATCCCCCTTGTGCAAAAAATTTTATCGATGGTGAAAGTTTGCAAAAATAGGTTTTTCGCGTTTTTCAGCTTAACGGTGAGTTTTACAGCAAAAATAGTTCAGACAAAAATTGTAGATCATCCGATTCTCTACAAAAAATGTATCTACACTTTTTTTCATAAGTATTGCCATTTCCGTGATATAGCGGTTGAAAGAATTGAAAAAAATATTTTATTCGTAATATGCACACGTTTCCACACCACCTATGAGGTAGTGTGCTTGGCGCTTTTTTTTTAACGTGGTTTCCCCGGTAGGCCTATTCCACGATCTATTATGATCCTATTGAATGCAAATGGAGTATTGAAAATGATGAAAGCTGCGTAAATTATGTAATACATAAATGAAAAAATAATTTGGAAAAATTATTCATCGGATTCATAATAATCCAATGGAACTTCTAGTATATTGTCTTCGTTTTCTTCTTCTTCTTTTTCTTCATCTTCTTTTTCCTCATCTTCCTGCTGGACACAAATATGTTCTAAAAGTGATGGATCATATGTCTCATCACTGATATCGTAATTATCCTCATCTAATATCGATTCAACATTGGAGCACGACTGTCCTTGACAATTGGTGCATGCTAAAGAACAAAACAGTCCAACCTTTTTACAGCCGCATTTAGCATTGCAACCTTTTTTGCAATTGCAAAAGATGGTGTTAAGGAGTTTTTCTGGTGCAGGTGGGAGTAACGTATGAATTGGTTCCAATGCATTGTCAACTAACTTCCAACCCCAGTCTTCTGGATCCATTTTATTACCAAGCCACACTTGAACTTGATAATATACCCGGAATAGATGTTGTTGAGCAGCAGCAGAGGTTGGGGGAAGACAAGCTAATTGCACTTGTTTTTTATTATAAGTTTTTTTTGCAAAAGATAAGTATCGGAGCTTATCCAAGCAGGTAATTTTTTTTGGAGCTCCGTACATAGAAAGAAGAAAGCGAATTCCATTAGTGATTATAACTTCTGGAGTAGAGTTACTATCTTTAAAAACTTCAGCACAATTAATTAAATTTTGTTTCTCGAACAATTTCAAAACCGTTGTTTTGCCCCTCTTGAAAAATGCTGATGTTGTATCGCAGCCAGTTATTGCGTGTAGAAAAAGTATATGATTTTGGCATTTTGGAAAAGCACAGAGACTTTTTTGATGAATATATTTCCGATTGCTGCTGAGTCTTTCCCGGTTTAAAAAAATAAATAATTTTTTCTGTTGGAGTTCGAGCAGTAAGTAATACTAATAAATCGACATCTTCACCAACAACAATAGTTGTATTTGTTGAGTTGAATTGTTCTATTGCTGTTTCAATGATCAGAACATCAGCATCATTTTCAGCTTGTTTTACAAGAATATTTTCAGTAGTAAATTTTTCTTTTAACATTAAAATAAACCGAGACTTGTTGTGGGTATTTGCAAGAAATTTTTGTTTGCTTGTGGGAACTGTCATAAATTCATCAAAAATAACATCAGAAGATGAAGATGTTGTTGTAGCTCGACGTCGTTGTTCTGCGGCTTTGATATTTTTTTTACAATCGGTGTAACCATCAAATACTACAGTCACTCTATGGCCAAAATGTCTACGTACATACTGAACATATTTGTCTAAAATATTATGAAATGTTTCTTCATGGTCCCAGACAACTCGGTGTAACAGAAATCCCCCGTCGATGATGAACGTAGAATTTATATTGTCAATATCTAATATTACTGTTTGAAAACAATCGTAAATGGCTGACTTTTGTGTTTTACGCATTCCAATTTCATCAAACATTGACAACGGGTAGGGAGCCAATTCATATTCGAAATATTTTTCAATTTCATCTTCCAAAGCAGTCGTAATACTCATACGTTGAAATAATAATACAGGGTCAACAGGAATCTTCTTATCGTGAACTTTGACAGTGCTACTCATAGCTAAAAGAGGGACTACTTTATCAGCACGTTTCAATTTAATGTTATCAAAAGTCAATCCTGTTATTTTTGACATGCAAGCAATCCCAACTTCACGAGCTTTATGACAATTAATTTTGTCATCACCAACAATTCCACTGGCAATAGATACAATTCTGTTGACTTCTGGAAAAGGATCATGTAAAGAAAACCACTCTAGGAGGCTTTGTATGTCTTGAGAATCTTTCTTCATTCGAGAATCACTTGCATCAACATGCTGATCTGTTGTGTCCATTTTAACATTAGCGAAATCTTCCAATCCTTCACAAATAGCATTCATTGCATGCATACCATATACCCATTTACTTATGACACTCTCTTTCGTACTTCTCCCTCGAGAAAGACCTCCATCTGTCTTCATTGCTTTCATCATTGACTGCTCGATCACCATGTCTGTTGAAGTTCCACAACTCAATTTATCTGAACGTCTAATCGTAAAATATCCTCCTGTAAAACGTTGGTAAACATGAGGATCCATGCAGTTTTTTAATTGTAGCATATCTTGTAGATATAAGTGTGATGATTTAGCATAAGAGAAATGTCCCGACGCGTGAAAGTAAGGAAGCATTTCTTTAACGCTGTCCAAGTGAGCTTGCCAATCTCCCATACGTTCAGCTCTTATAAACTCCTTTGCAATCGACACCATATCAAAATATTGAATCCATAATTTTGCGGTGGGTCCTCGTTTTTCATATTCTTTCAGTTTTTCATTAAACTTATTCAGTAATGCTCCAGATGTTTCATTATCATGTTCAACATCATTATATGAAATAGTATTATCAATTACATTTTTCACAGTTATCGTCAGATTTTCATCAATGGCGTCATCAATATCAAGTTTTTTAAATATTATTATTGTTAAAGCTAACTGAAGTAATGTATGAGCTCGAATAGCTCTCGCGTATGCATGACCGTTGAGCATTTTATCTAATGATCCAGGTGCATAAATCAAAGAAAGTATTTCTTTTATGCCGCTTCCTTGCATGATGTAACCAATTACTCCAAGAAATGACATAAGTAAATGAAATCCTCCGAGCCTGATTATGATTTTCGATAATTCAGATCCTTCAGGTGCAGCTAAGACGATTTCTCGAGCTTTTGCATACAGAGGCTGATCAAAAGTAACAACGCATACATCATGACCATAACGTTTTGCATTTTCTGAAGCACAAAGTAAAGTGGTGTATATGGTGTTGTAATTACTAGCTGGTTGATGAATAAACGGTAAAAATGAAATTTTCGATGTTGAAAAATTTATAATATTACTTGTTAAATGTTCAATGAAACCATTCCAACCGGGAATTGATAAATTTCTCCATTTGCCATAGAACCATATCACGTCGACTTTTTTGAGTAAAGATACTCTTACTCCACTTCCATAATCAAAATCTCGGACATTTATTTTACTGTAACCTACTACACCATTATTTTCATACACCTGTATTGGCACATGAGCTATTGCCGCAAAATCTTTTGCTGATGGGACTACTTTTATTCGTTGTATAGGCTCTTCTAGTACAACTGAAGTTTTTGGAGTAACAATTTGAATAATACCCATAATGTGAAGCGTGTTATGACCGTCTAGCGTATTTACATTTATATCAGCATTATCTGCTACATATTGAATAAATGTGCCAGTTTCAGGTGATAAGATATGAGGTGGACGATGAAAAACTGCTGCTGCCTCGTACATCATCGTATCATTATAAGATGCGCACAAACCAAAAGATGAAAAAATTTGTATAAGCCTTTTCGATCCAAATCGCCGATGAAAAAAAACGGAGAGACCCAATTGTAATTTGGACTTGAAAGACCTAGGCCGAACAGCACTCATAATACTATGGCTAATATTCGTGCATACTAATTGTAAATGTTCTAAATTGGAGCGTTTATTTTTTAAAATGACCTTCTCTAAGAAATAAGTCAGTGACTTTGGAATGTCTGTATCAATATCTTCAAACATACGACCTGGTGGAGGATAATTAGAATTATCTAACACTGCACATTGAATATCCTCTCGAATAATTGCTGCTGCAGCTTCTAAGATGCGAAATCGCTCTTCTTTTTTATCGGTTTTTTTTTTTTTCGTACCAAGCTTGATTTAAAATATCATGGTGACTATCAATAAAACATACGAATGTTGATGATCCTGATTTTTCTGTAATAATAATTCTATCACCATACTCCAACTTCAATCGCATTTTAATGGTTCTGTTATCTATTGTTGATTTTTTACAAATACTTTTTAATTCGTCTAATGTGAATTGACAATCATCGCTATTTTCAATATACTTAAATATTTCTCTCATCGCAATATTTGTAGCTTCATCTTTAGGACGACCGACTTTACCCCCAGTGGTCGGTTTCAGAAAAGAATTGTAGCAATCGTTATGATACTTAGCCTCGGCAGCGACTAAATCATATTCAAATTCAATTCGAGCAGCAACAGCTTTGGCTACATCATCACAACGAGTTTTAGCTATAGTTAGAATACTGTCTTTGAACGAAAGTGTAGTCACTTTAAAAATCTTACGTCGGTACTGCAGTGCTTTTTTCTTCTCCAACTCTTCATTTAATTCATTGCCGCAAAATAAACAACACTGGTTGAAGCAAAATGTAGTTTCACTTACTCGTGCTCTAGTACGAGGAGGACTTATTTTTGATGAACCAGCTTCTTCTTCTTGGCGCCGTCTTTTCACGGCATCAATGCTACTTTTTCGAGTATAATTTTTTCGACACTGCACATGAATTTTTACAGATGTCTGGTCTTTCAGGTACTCCGAAAACTCATCACCTCTTTCAATACTTGCATCAATTAATGCTTTCATGCCGCGATCAACAGTAACAACTCCACTTTCAGTCAAAGGTTGACTACAAATAAAGCAGAATTGCGACATTTTTTTTTAAAAACAGTAAAATGCACAAACTTTGTTACAAAATATAAGCGATAGCCACGAGTTGTCACTACGAAGGAATGCTTACGACTAACAGTATTTTGTTGAGTATGAGACCTTCGAAACGGAGCAGGTATACGAGCATCGCCACGCTGACAATTGAATGGAAGACAGATGTTACTCAAGGCCATGCGACTAAATGAAAATAGGGGAGGAGTTTTTGACGTTCATTTATATTCTAAGAATTTTATAATTTGTATGTATAAGACATAGGGACTCATGTATTTACTCATATAACGGTTCAAAAATGTATATAAAAGTACATTAACGTGCATATTACGAATAAAATATTTTTTTCAATTCTTTCAACCGCTATATCACGGAAATGGCAATACTTATGAAAAAAAGTGTAGATACATTTTTTGTAGAGAATCGGATGATCTACAATTTTTGTCTGAACTATTTTTGCTGTAAAACTCACCGTTAAGCTGAAAAACGCGAAAAACCTATTTTTGCAAACTTTCACCATCGATAAAATTTTTTGCACAAGGGGGATTGATGGGGACTTTTCACAATTCATTTATAATGGTATTCTGAACATTCATACCAATTTTTAGCTCTATGGGAATTATTGTAACCTTCAAAGTCTTATTTGACTGGACTATTTGTTATTTTTCCGCCTTAAAAAAAGAAAAAAAACTCCCTCTCGGGAACTAACCCGAGTTTTTATTATTTTTTTTTAATTCAGAGGCGACAAATTTCTAATGTGACAGAGAGAGAGAGAGGAGCCCTTTAAATTCCAAAAAAAATTATGACAAGGAATCCAGTTCTGTACTAGTCCAGGCGTAGGGTTGGTAATTGGGACTCAAAAGAATTGCTGTAAGCTTCCATCCCTGCTCGGGAGACAGCAAAATTGAGATCATTACCATAACGCCCATGGGAATAATGCAGTGCCGTTTACAAATACCTTGATCAGGAAAAGAATGATGTTTCCCCATTCCCGACGATTGGCTGTTGATCTACAAGGGATTACAGAGTATACTGATTCGGAAATAATTTATTTATTAAATTAATATATTAAAGCCCAAAAGTGCAAGCTAACGGCGATTTTGATTTTAATGCCATGATATCGCACAACCATCTCCCCTAAGGCATCTAAAAACTTTCACCAAAGTTCATAGAACCGGAAAACTACCTGGAAAAGGTAATTACCTAAAAACCATCTTCACTCTCCCCCGACAACTTGGCCTTTTCCATTCGAAACCTCGAAGTTTCTTCGCACGAATAACAACACGATTGGTTGGTCGGCGCGGGAAACCATAACTTTTCCTTTTAAACCCAATCCCGCGAAATAATTGAAATGATTTAGGTATTTGGATCCGTTGCTGCCATTTATGGAAGCAGTAAATTATTTCAACGATACTAACGAGGAACTTGGTGAAAAAGTTTGTTTTCGCTTCGTAGGAGTTCGAATCCTTTAATTATACTCTTCTCATCTGCGACCATAAACAATGACTTGTGCGAGTGGAGATATGCGAAGTTCATTTCCTTTCCTAGGGAATCCCCATGACGATGATGGGGATGACAATTCAATTTGCGTTCGCAGTCTTAAATTGCGATGCAGCATACCACCACGTCAGAAGTACCATAAATCCTTGCGAAATGCAAGGTCGGAGTCATGAGTCTGCTGGATGATGGTGTGACATCACGACGAATGCGAGAAACAGAGAGACATGAGACCATTATCATCGCATCGAATCGCTTTGAGGTGAAGGCATCATCCTGCGGCGAAGAAGATAAAGAAAAATGTTCAGTGAACGTGGTAAGGCTTTACTTGTTTGTGGGCGACCCAAAATGAGGTGAGCTCAAGTATGTGCGCCAGAATTTGATTTGGGAATATTCACGGAAATCCACGATGACCGGGTTTCGGTCCTTAGTCACTCAGATTCACGAAGATTACCATGTTGGGGTGGGTAATGAATGGTGTTACAGCTGCTGATGCCATGGCAATGTTGTGGATCTGGCGGTTGGAAATTGATTCCATCAGTAATGCATTAGGATTCATCGAATCAAGCACTTGTCTTCAACTGATGTCGTACTGTGGCATTGGCGCTCTGGATTAGGAATGAGTCCTTTGTTCGCTTGCACTCTCACGCATGAGTGCCTGTCAATGATGGCATTCAATTTGAACATGACATTGGGATATAAGAGGTTAATTGAGATTTTCATCACATCCCTTTGACTAGGAGCCATTGAACTTTGAGGGAATTGTCTTCATTTAAAATCATCTGGAAGATATTCGCATATCTTAATCCATATTTCACAAGCTATTCCCTGTATTGCTTTTAAATTCGTGTTCATCTGTGGCCGTCTTCACATCAAATTCAATTGTCAACAACTGACCAGGAATAAACTTTTCGGTTTCACACCAACCGAGCAGCGAATCCCTTGAACAGAAATGGATAACTTTGTTAAATTTCGATAAATTGACCAAACCAGGCCCAGATGCACACAGTGTTTATCCGGATGGGTGAGTCGGGCCTGTGTGCCATCCCACCCTATTTGTATTGTCGATTCGATTATAAAAAAAAGTTTGTCTTCCCTCCCGAAATCCGCAAAACAATCATCCAGGCGGCAGGCATCATACCCAAAGGTCGGATCAGACCTGCAATGTTGCTCAGGCATCTCACGTACTGACAATGGAACCCATGGGCTCACTGGGATAGTAAATCTTCGCCTGAAAAATATTGATTCAATTTACGGAGGATACAGTTTAATCGAATTTGTATTTCCTCTCCATCTGAATGATATCCGATCGGCGACGAGGGAGGTATTTTCTTATTCGTTGTTTGGGTTATTGGCACGTGTGGGTTGGCATGGGGAAGTGATACGAGATAATGAAATTTAAATTTTCGGGAAAGTTTTGTTTTGACGTCTTTTTTAGCAGATGGTTAGGTTAAATTGAAAGTCTTTCAGTTTTAGATAATTGAACGAGAAGTGTTCAATAAATAACAGGAATTATTGGCGTTGTACACAAATTCCTTTTATAGCTGTTTTCGCTAGATGTTTTGAGCTAGTCTTGTTACAAGCAGTCAAATTTCTGCAGACGTTAACATTTTTAAGGATTCTAAGGACTCACTCACACTTCACCGCAGTAAGTTGATCGATTTCTGCCGGAATGTTGTTCTTCAGATGTACATTGATCTAGATGGCTAGACTTATGGTTTGTGGGTCCAATTTTCTGATACCTGACACCTGTATTCGCAGAATTGTTGACCGTTTTCGATTATGCACAAATAGGAGACTAACCACGAAATATTAAGTTACATTTGATGCGGGAAGCAGTGGCGAAATCACCTCCATTCGGCACTGATCACGATAAAGAGTGCCCAAATAACGAAGATATGCGATCTGAAATTTCGGAATTGGGGTCATATTTAAATTATATCGAAAAATTTCACGCATCTTAAAATATAAAATGGTAGCAATACCACCGTCTTGTAGGGTATCCCATGAGCTATTAAATACGATACAAAGTAGTCTTCCTTAACTGTCTCAGGAAGTCTGCATAACTAGATCAAAACCTAAGAAAAGGGCATCTTATAGAGTATGCTTCTTCTTTTCCTTTTTATCCCGGCGTCGTTATGGTCAGAAGTGTAGGACCATAACCTTCCCACTTAACTGCATTCCTACTGGTCCGCTTGTGGGGTCCGCCGGTTTGACCTCAGAAAGTAGCGGCAGGCTTCCCGGTTTGGGATTACTTCATCGCTGAGGCCAATCAAATGCTGGTGTTTTTGCATTTGTTTGCACCAATTGTTTTTCGGCCTGCCTTTTTTGCGTGTTGAAATTGGAACGTTGATTGATATCGCCTTTTGGACGGGGTTCAAAGGATCTCTCCTTTGAACATGGCAATACCAACTGAGTCGGTCGCGCTCTATCTTTCTTGTGATGGTTTCTTTTACGTGGAGGCTTCCTCTTCTTCTAATTCTGTCACGCTTTGTTACTCCCGCTGTCATGCCAAGCATCTTCATTTCAGTTGCCGTTAATTTGCTCTCATACTTTTTGTGCATTGTCCAGCATTGTGAACCGTATGTGAGCGGCGGACGTACAACTGAAGTGTAGAGCCTTCCTTTCAGCTTAGGGGGCATTTTTCGATCACAGAAGATGGCGGAGTTTTCCCGCCACTTCATCCACCCTACGCTTACGCGATGTTTGATGTCGTCATCACAAGTTGCTTCTCTATTAATCATATATCCCAGATATTTAAACTTTTCACACTTGGGAAGCACTCTTCCATTCAAGTAAATGTCTGGAATAGGCTGATGAGGGTCAGAGAACGGGCAGCACAGATACTCTGTCTTCTTTGAACTAATACGATACCCGTGTCCCTCAAAAATGTCCACCCACACATCAAGTGCTCGTTGTAGGGACGCCTGATCATCACTTATAATGGCCCCATCGTCAGCAAAGAATAGCTGGTGCACATTGGGGTCCGTCACTTTTCCTTCAACCAAGCAATCAAGGACTGCTATAAAAAGCAGTGGGCTGAGGACGCTCCCTTGGTGTACACCGACTTTGATTGCGAACTCTTCGGTGACTCCTGCAGTGCATCTTACTCTTGTCGTTGCTCTCTCGTACATGTCCATAATCGCACGTAGGTTTCTGGAACTCCTTTTTGTCTTAGCGCTACCCATAAAAGATCTCTGGTTGCCGGTCAAAGGACTTCTCGAAGTCCTTTGACGAATCACGATGCTTTTCCACCATGACCCTTATACTTTGGATTGCATCTGTTGTTGATTTACCCGAGACAAACCCGCACTGGTCATCAGATAGTCGTATTATTTTCCGCAGTCGGCTATCTAATACCCGTTCAACGATGGTGTGCGACATCAGCTTGACAGAACGGTAGTTATCACAATTTCGCGTATCACCCTTTCCTTTGTGCAAAGGAAGAAGATAGCTTTCCCTCCATTAGGTAGGCATAGTGTCGCCTCTCATAAGTTTGGAGATAAGAACCATGAGCCATTTAGACCCGATGTCTCCCATCTTTTTCCAGAACTCAGAGGGTATCCCGTCCGGCCCAACAGCTTTTCTTTTCTTGGAGTTTTTAACCGCGTACCGAACTTCTTCGACTGTGATGTCGGATATGATTCGGGGCGGCTCTTGGAAAGTACACTCGGGGAAACTGTTCGTTCAGAAGTTCCTCGCAATACTGTCGCCATCTGTGGAGAATTTTTTCGTCTTCCACAAGGAGTTGGCCTTCAGCATTGTTAATAAACTTTGGGAAACGAATCTCCTGAGCATTTCTTCTTCTCTGGGCGGCTATCTTAAAGATATTTGCTCCTTTGTTCAAATTGCTTTGTCGAAGCTCCTGGGTAGCCTGGTTCCTGTCAGACGCGGAAGACGATATTTCTTCCAACTCCTGATAGAGGCCTACCATGCTTTTCGCTTTGAATACGGCGCACCTTGTCTTCGCGATACCTTTGCAATATCATTATACCTTTTCAAGGCGAGCTTTTTCCTCTCTATTAGTAGAAGAGCACTTTGACCAAGCTTGGAAAGCCATTTTCTGTTCGTGTATCACTGCTTTGGCTTCTTCTGTCCACCACCAGGTTTCTTTTGCGTGTTGGCAGGGGCCTTTAGATGTTCCGAGCAGTGATTTGGCTTTCTCCAGGCCAGATTGTTGTAGGGAATCCCACATGTCTTGTGCTCTGCACTCCTCATTACCGACCTCATCGATAATGGAAAAGAGGTAGTTTTTCATGCTGGTAATAACAGCTTCGCCTTTTCTTTTATCCAGCTTATACCACTTGATTCTCTCAGACACCTTCATTTGCTGCTTTGACTTCTTACTCGCCTCCATAAAAAATGCAGTCAGGAGGAGACGGTGTTGAGGGGCGATCGCGTCTCCCAGGATCACTTTGCAATCTTTAACTCGTGGCTTCATGAAACTGGATACCAAATGATAGTCTATTTGAGTTTCATTTCCGCCGCTGCTATAAGTGATCAGGTGCCGGCTTTGTTTGACGAACATGGTATTTAGCACAATAAGACCGTACGACTTGCACATGTTTAGGATATCTTCACCTGAAGAGTTCCTGGTGCCGTATCCCAGCCCTCCGTGGTAGTCTTCATAGTCTTCGCTTGTTTTCCCGACATGTCCGTTTAAATCTCCCCCAACAAACAAAAGCTCTTCCTTTGGGATGATTTTGACAAGGTTGTGGAAATCTAGCCAGAATGCATCTTTTTCTTTTTGTTCGCATCCTACTTGAGGCGCCTATGCGCTTACGATGTTCCACACCTCACCATGCATCACCAATTTGAGAGCCATCAAACGGTCACTGGACTTTGAAATAGTTAAGACGTTGGCAAGTAGCTCTGCCGCAAGGATGATGGCGATTCCGTTTTTTCCTTGTTCCAATCCATAGTAAAACATCTTGTAGGCTTTTGTTTTAACGTCCAAGAAACGTGCCCGATTACCGGTGTTTCGCCATTTCGTCTCTTGTACGCACAGGATGACTACTCGCCTTCTAACCATCATTTCTTCAGGCTCATAGCTGCGACCACTCATGCTTTCAACGTTTCAACTCGCGACTCTAAAGTGTGGCTTACGCCGTTGCATTACTTTGCGGAAATCCTATAGCTCTGACCCGAGCATTGCTGCTCGTCCCAGGATCACGATCATTGGCGGGGTATGAATGCAACGAATATAGCTTACCGATAATAACCCTTATCATATAGGGTCCGCCAAATAACTTTTTTTTTTTTTGAAATTGCTATAAAAAAAACTACTGAATATTTTCTCAAATTTCTTTTTTTATTTGAAAGTACAATCCTTCCGGTTAATAATGGAAAATAATTTCATTCAAATGGCTGCCTCAATTTCATTCAATGGCCATTCAATTTTTAAGCACATTATCGATTGTGTGCAGCTGTATTTCACCCATGGCTTCACGAATATTGTCCTTTAAAGCGTCAATTGTCTCTGGCTTGTCGGCGTAACACTTATCTTTGACGGCATCCCACAAATAATAGTCCAACGGTGTCAAATCGCAGCTCCGAGGTGGCCAAACGACATCAGCTCTGCGGCTGATAATGCGATCTTCAAAAACAGGGCGCCGTCCTGTTGAAACCAAATGTTGCCAATATCCTCCTCTTCAATTTTTGTGAACAAAAATTCGTTCAACATGGCCCGATAACGATCGCCATTGACTGTAACGGCCACTCCTTGCTCATTTTCGAAGAAAAATGGCCCAATTATGCCTCTGGACCAAAATCCGCACCAAACAGTGGCTCGTTTTGGGTGCACCGGCTTTTCAATGTATGCGTGCGGGTTTTCTGTGCCCCAAATGCGACAATTTTGCTTGTTTACATACCCGCGAAGATCAAAAAGCTTCATCTGAAAAGATGATTTTTTTGACAAAATCGGCATCTTCTGTAAGTCGATGATTTTCAAAGTAATGTCGCAATATTTCCCAGCGTTGTTCAAGCGTATACACAACCATATTCGTTCAGCGGAAGGATAAAACTAATTATCTGTCAAATCAGACATGAGCTAAGTGTTACCATTCACGAAATAAGCACTACTTGAAAAAAAAAAACGTTAGATGGCGGACCCTTTATATAAAATGTCAATATCTTTGGTGCCCTTGCACCTACTGATGCAGCAATAGCACCGTCTTGTAGGGCATCCCATAACTATTAATTCGATACAAAGTCACCTTAACTGTCTCAGGAAGTCTGCATAACTAGATCAAAACCTAAGAAAAGGGCATCTTTCAGAGTATGCTAACTACTATATAAAATGTCAATATCTTTGGTGACCTTGCACCTATTAATGCAGTAATACCACCGTCGTGTAGTTCATCATATTAGCTATTGAGCCCGGCACAAAGTCACCTTAACTGTCTCAGAGTTTCGGTATAAATAAGTAAAAATCGAAGAAAAGGGCATCGTTTTTTCAAATTTTAGGGTATATTTGACATCCCGTTTTTCTTTCTAGCACTGCTACTTCTTCAACAAAGTTTCACGTGCTGGTAAACAATTTTATAATGAATTTAATTGTTGCAAAAGTGTTTGTTTTTATTTCTTGAATATTTGAACAAACTGAGGAAAAATTAAGTTAATCCTGTAAATTTGCTGTCTTAGATTCTACTCTGATTCAAGTTGCTGCTGCTTAAGCAATTATAAGGCCCGTTTTTGCTGCATTACCATGATGACGCATTATTTTCATGGCTCAACCTGATGCTAAATTGATACGCAGCTAATCCCTTGGGGAAAAGCCTTCCTTCAGTAATTAAACCCTAGGCCATTCCATTACATTATTCACTTCGGATGAAATTGATAGCACCAGTCACTTGAAGTGAGTCCCCAATCAACCGCCCATCCTCGGTGCATCTTAACATAAAATCCCTTACTACTATGTTACTAGGATCATATGATAAACGATCCCTTCACCGTACCATTCCTGCGTGCACTTAATTATTAGGCTGCCTGTAACTGGCCTTTTGTTTCGCCTTTAATGTCTCTCCCGGGTGGTGCTGCTGCATCTCTCAAATCCTCCACTGCAGTTAATACTTCTCTGCTAATTTCCAATTAAACATGCAGCTAACCCAATTCCGAGATTAATTGACGAATTTATGATAACACGCTCCGCCCATGCGGGGATACGGCCTGGAGATACGAGTAATTGCCTCATCTCCCGCCGGACATGACATATTGCCGACTAATACACGCTCATAATCATATTCCGACGGATGGAGGACGGGAAAAAACTAGATAAATCCATAATTACATCGGAGTTATCGATTAGATTCAAATCTAGTTGAATGATTACCGTGAGCATTGGCATACGGCTAATTTTGGGTGGTTGGTAGCATCCCTAGATGATGGATAAAAGCATCGCGTTTAGAAACAATAATTTTTCAAACATACCCATTAGTCCCTGGAGGAAGGCACATTCACATAGATATACAACGAGGTGTAGCCTGTTGCCGGGTCCCCATTTGATTGAAGTCAGCAGTTCAACTATATTTTCATCATAAGCACAAAAAAATCGTGTAACACTGAACTGAAATGGAAAATCTAATGATACAACTTGTGTACAAACGTTTCAGCCATGCACGGATGCATCTGTACACTCCAGCACTTCGTTGGTAGTTTTCAGTACAAAAAAGGATTCAACCGATACGGTTCGTTGTATATATCTGCCACAAAGCTCTGCGATACAAACTGCAATTAGTATCTAAATGCAGGATGATGATGCACACGATGGTACAATACCGTTGCGACCGTGTTGTACGGATCTGTTGAGCTGTGTATAGGGTGAATGGATGAAGTGAACTGGATAAAAAATGTGGATTACACGGATAAGCTTGCTGTGAGTTTTGCTGTTAAACAATTGACGGAGCTGCTGATATGGCAAAGATGATGAAATGAGAAGCCGGTTCAACTGCAAAGGATGCAATCCCTTAACAGAGCAGGACGGCTTGGGCATTAATTGAATGTTCACAAACTCCGAAAACCGTTTCCGTTAGCACAGTCGGTAGGTTTAGTAATCTTTGTTGGCGTTTAAGCAAGTAGAGTGGTTCAAGCACCTTTTTGTTTTTAAAGGTGAATACAATAGTTTGACGTGAAGTGATTTCAACAAATAATCCGCTTAAATGATCCGTTCCTTTCAGAAGTCTGGCTTCATATCAGCGATTGGATTTGATTGATTTCAATTAATAGATACAGACCCATCGGAATCTTTCTCGAATGTCCCGGAACCAAAAATGGATGGAGTGCCTTAATGGAGCATTTTAAACTTCAGAATCAAACTGACTTTGATTGAAAGTGGATATGATTTATGACGAAAGATATAATCAGAGATATAATCAAAGGATATAAATTTTGCCAATGGTTTCAAGAGACCATAAAACAGACATCCACATAGTTAGACGATAATAAATAGCATCGGTATTTGCATCAGCAACAACAAGATCACCACCAGAATCTGTATTACAATCAATGTAAGCCCAAGTATCAATCTGAGAGTCAGCATCAATGTCTACCTCAACATCGACATCAGCATCAGCATTTATATCAAAGGGTGTATTGGCATTTATTAAGCTTTATTTTCCATTTCTTATAATATTCCTCTAATACATAGTATCGCAGCATTTCTTAAGTTCGATTCAATCATTGCGGTATCGTCTGCATACGTTGCCACATCATAGAACGGAAGTTTGGGAAAATCAGATATATAAAGGTTATATAAGATTGGACCTAGGACTGAACCTTGCGGTACTTCAGCATAAAAAGGGATAAGACCAGAAGCGTGATTATTAATATACACTTTGAAACTACGGTTTGACACAAAGCTTTTGATAATTTTACACAAAAATGGAGGAAATTTAAAATTTAACATTTTCTATATGAGTCATGCCACACTGAATCAAATGCTTTTTCAATATCAAGCAGTATCATGCCGGTAGATTTGCCTATTGCACAATTCCTCTTAATGAGATTGCATATTCTTAAAACTTGATGTGAAGTTCCGTGATAACGTCTAAAACCAAACTGTTCATTTGGAAATATTGTATTTGCTTAGCTTCTATTATATTTAATAGTTTTTCTTTAATGATTTGTTCGTATATCTTACTTACTGAACTTAGTAGGCTAATGGGTTTGTAACTTTCTAGTGTGTCTATAATTTTTCCTGCCTTTGGTATTGGAATTATCTTTGCTAATTTCCATGTATCTGGAGAATATTGAACTTTAAGACACGAGCTAACGAGAAAAATAAGAAATTCAATTCCCTTTTTTGGCAATTTGGTTAAATAAATATTTTTTATATTATCAATGCCACCTGTGTTCCGAGCAACTAAGCTTTTAAGAAAAAATAGAGTGTCATCTAATGTAATAAAATCATTTGTCGGAGTTAAGTGACTAGAAAAGTATAAAGTTCTTAAAGCATCTTCTACAATTGCATTACGATTTGCATCCCCCAGATGATGGGACACCATGTGACTCCTAGCAAAATTGGCCGCTAGGGCATTCGCTTTTTCCTTATCTGTGCGATACACATTCGTACCACTCTTAAGGCTGGGGATTTCTTTATGTTTGGTTTTGATAATTTTTACGATATTCCAAAAAGGTTTGGAGCGCTTATCTAAAGAATTTAACTTCTATTACGGAATTCTTGAATTTTAAATCGTATCGCCTTATTAAATTATTTAAGAAGAACGCATATCGTTGGTTGTCGATATCTTTGCCAGTTCCTCCGATACATGTTTCTTATTCTAAGGATATAACTAGGCAGTTTTAAGCAGTACCCTTTTTTTCCTATTTTTGGGATGCTGTTACTTGCAGTACTAAGAACAAATTTCGAGAATTGCTGGACAATGGCGTCAACATCTTCGTTAGAAGTTACCAGATCAAGGTTCATTGAACTACCTCGAAACCTGACCAACGAATCTTAGTAAGTACCGGGTTATGGTCTGAGCTCAATTCATTTAATGAGACAGGTTGAGTCATAATACCAGAGACATTAGTAACAAAAAAGTCGAGTACGGATAAACTTCCCACATAGCTAGATGGGGCATACGTAGGACAAAGCGGAAACATAACAGAAATAGGTAGCACAACACACAGGTCAGACAGGAAGGGAAATCGCGCAGCGAAATCAACAGCGTTCGGATGTTGTGTACGGTGACTCTTCTCCTTCGATGGCGACCATCAAAAATTGGTTTAACGAGTTTCAACATGATGAGCCACGTCCAGGTGCCTCGAAAACGGCTACCACGGAGGATAACGTGACAAAAATCCACGATCTCGTATTGGCAGACCGCCGATTGAAGGTGCGCGTGATAGCTGAGACAGTAGACATTTCAAAAGATTGCGTGGGTCACATCCTGCATGAAATTTTGGGCATGAGAAAGCTGTCGGCGCGATGAGTGCCGCGTTCGCTCACTCCGGACAACAAGCGCAACCGTGAGACCATTTCAGAGCAGTGTTTGACGCTGTTTAAGCGCAACCCGAAGGAATTTCTGCGTCGTTTCGTGACAGTCGACGAAACATGGATCCACTGGTACACACCAGAGACCAAGGAACAGTCGAAACAGTGGACTTCACCCGCCGAACGTGCTCCGAAGAAGGCGAAGACTGTCCCATCGGCTTGAAAGGTGATGGCCACCGTTTTTGGGATTCACAAGGTGTGATCCACATCGACTACCTGGAGAAGGGCAAAACGGTCACAAGGCTGTACTATGCCAAATTATTGGGTCGATGCCGAATTGAAGAAAAAACGGCCCCACTTGGCGAAGAAAAAAGTGCTCTTCCACCATTATAACGCACATGCTCCCCCCTTCGTCCTCGCCAAGGCCAATTTGGTCGAATTGGGCTACGAACTGCTGCCCCATCCACCGTATTCTCCAGATTTGGCCCCGTGCGACATCTTTTTGTTTCCAAACTTGAAAAAGTCACTCGCCGGGCAGAAATTTCAGTGGAATGAGGAGGTCATCGCCGCCACGGAGGCCTACTTTGCAGACCTCGAGAAAACGTATTTTTCAGACGGGTTAAAGAAGTTGGAGCATCGCTGGGTCAAGTGTATTCTCCAAAACTTTTGTTTTTCTTTTGTAGGCTAAGTACTTACCGGACCACCCTCGTATATACATGTAGGAATTCTCAAATAAAAAATATAATTCAGGGTTGTTTATTAAAGAAAATTAGCGAAAAGAAAAACGATTATAAACTACTTTTGACAATGAAATGAAAAAAAAACAACGACTTCAAAATGCCTTGCGACCGCTTGACCACCGATACGCGACGTTTTACGACTGTCCACTACTGCACGGCAACTGACTCGACGCTCGACGACTGCTCTCCAACTCAACTCGCGGCCATCACCACATTCGGCCGTCCTGCTAGTCATCCGTCCCGGATGACCAACCTGATGATATGTCTTGTGAAACGGATGCCCATGGCTTCATAAATTCTGCTGCTGTAGATGTTTGTGCTGGTCCTTCTGCCTCTGAGGAAAGTTTTCGGACGGTGTATCTATCTGCTCTGCCAACTCCCACTACCTCGTATGGTCCCAAGAATTCGGATGATAATTTTTTTGTTGAAAATTGAGTTCGTTTTATTGCTACCCAATCCCCAATGTCGTACTTTCTGGCCTCTTTGCGGTTTTTGTTAAAACTCTTCCGGTTTTCAGCTTGAATATTTTGAATTTGCTGCCTAACGTCTGCTCGGATTTCCTCACGGTTGTCCTCGAATGCTGCTATAGTTTCTTCTGCTATCAAATTGCACACCTCAAAGTCACCTTTCTGCCTCATCTTAACGCCAAAGAGAATTTCGAACGGTGTGCGCCCCGTTGCTCTTTGAATGCTGCAATTAATCGCCATCTGGACGCGACGCGTATACTTAAACCATTTCTCTGGAGAATCTGACGACAATTTTTTCAGCGATTCGACGATTATTCTGTTGATTCTTTCAATCTGACCATTCCCGCGGGGTACGCCTGTTGTAATATGAACGAGTTCGATATTCCTTTCCTCGCAATGGTTGCTGAAATTTTGAGATGTGAATGCCGGACCTCGATCGCATATAATTCGCGCTGGATTTCCGAAGCAAGCTTCAAGATCTTTTAAACAGCGTATGACCTCATTCGCGCTTAAAGTTTTAGTGGGAAATATCCAGACGTATTTGGAAAATGCGTCAACCACAGCGAAAATGTATCTGTATTGCTTTGCAGTGGGGTCCATTGGTCCCATATGATCCACGTGAAAGGTTTGCAGCGGCTGATCGTCTTTGTCGATTGGTTGTAGAAGTCCTTCCTTTTTGGTGTTTTTTCTGCTACCCAGAATGCACTTCACGCAATTATTTATGCATCTTTCCACTTTAGCTTTCAAATGTTGAATAAAGAAATCCTGCAGCACCAAATGCATCGTTTTTTGCACTCCGAAATGACCCTCTTTATGTTTCAACTTGACAATCTCTGCTTCCATGGCTTTGGGAACCACGATCTTGTCATCTCCGTCCACGACCTTCAACAGCACGTCATTTTTAACGACGAAATCACCGAAGGCTTTGTTTTTAAGAACCTCTTTTATAGCCAAAATGTAGTCGTCTTTAGCCTGCGCTCTTCTGATTCGGGTTAGCAACTCGTTACCAATGTAGAAGACCCATGGATACCTGCTTATTGCGTCGACATGTCTCATTGAAGAACCTCTGCGATGTTCCACGATAAAGTCAAACTCTCAATGGCCATTACCCACCTTGAAACTGCAGCTGGCAAGTCTTCTTTTTTAACTGTTTGTTGAAATGCAGCGCAGTCGGTTACGACCTTAAATTGCATACCTAGTAAATATGTTCGTAATTTCTTTAGGGCTAGGTATACAGCATAAACCTCTAAGACATAACTATGAAGTTTTTGCTCGGCAGGATTGTTTTTGTGGCTTACGTAGTACACTGGATGTAGATCGCCCGAAAATTCTTGTAGCATCACTGCAGAACATCCTATTTTGCTGGCGTCCGTGTGGACTTCTGTGCGTGCACCACGCTGATATATTTTTAGTACTGGATCATTTGTTAAAGCTGTTTTTAATCTTTCTACTGCTGCTCGTTCCTCCCTTTGAAACTGGAAAGTTGAACCCTTTTTCAATAAGTCTGTCAGGGGTTTACATATGATGGCGTATCCTTTGACAAACTTACGAAAATATCCGGTTAAACCAAGAAATTATTGAACGTCCTGAACATTCTTAGGGTCCGGGAAATTCTTCACTGCGGCTACTTTTGCTTCCGATGGTCGGATAGTTCCTTCTTGAATAACATGTCCGAGGAAGTCTACTCTACGTTGCAAAAAATGACATTTGCTCCACTTCACCAGTAATCCACTTAACTGGGCAACATGCAGCACGGATTTGAGTTTCTTTATGTTTTCAGCTTCATCTGCAGAAGGTACAATAATATCATCCATATAGAAAAGAATTATTCCTTTACCAATCAGATCTCGAAAAACGTATTGGATGAAACGTGTAAATACGCTCGGTGAGTTGGCTAGACCAAAAGGGGTTCGACAGAATTCGAATTGACCTTCTTTCGTGACAAACGCTGTATATTTACGACTGTTTTCGGCAACCGATACGTGGAAAAACCCATTCCGTAAGTCAAGAGTGGAGAACACATTTGCACCTTGCAAGTTGTCTAAAATCTCTTCTATAACTGGCGATCACGGACCATGCGTTGGTTTATCTTTCGGTAATCGATGCACACGCGAGGAGACCCATCTTTCTTTTTGACGACTACTACCTTGCTTGCGAAGGGTGAGGTTGAATGCTGCACTATCCCTTCTTTAAGCCATTGTTCTACTTGATCTTTGACGATTTTTTGTTCACTGAATGGAAGTCTGCGTGGAGAGCTGTAAATAGGAGTTTCATCTTTTAGTACGATGGACATGACGATCGGGCTTTTAAACTCTTTTACCGGTGTATAGTTATTTACCATTGATTCCATGCCGTTTGTTATTATCGCAATGATTAATAATAAAAACATTATTCTCAGGCAAGGGTTCGCATGCAGTATTTCTAAAATGTATACCACCTTCGTTAATGACAACTTCAGCCATCGCGATTACGTTCCCACCAACAATACATTGAAAAGGTATCACGTCATTTTGTACGTCATGGCAAGTACCGTATATAATACAATCATCAATTTTAAAACATGCATTAAACGAACCGAGAGATGCTGATTTACCGAAACCAAAACCATTGAACAATAATGCCGTCTTTTTTAAATTCGCGTTAGAAAGTTTATCAAATACACATTTTTTTATTAAACTGTAGTCGCTGCCCGTATCGATCAGGGCTTCACATGACAACTGGTTTATTAGTATGGGTTTACACATTTTTGATTTATAGACTAGGTTTATCCCTTTTTTGCTTGTAGATGATTTGTTTCTACACTCTTTACTATTGTGTCCAAATTCACTACACGCGAAGCATTTTGTTCCCATATTACAGGCTGATTTTTTATGTTCGATACTACCGCAATTGTAACAATGTTCCCTTTTTTCAAACTGTTTCTTTTTACCGAAATTGTTTTCCCGCTTATTTTGCTTATACTCGCTAAACTGTCTTTTTACTTTTTCTTTTATTTCTTCGTAAATTGCTAATTTTCGCTTGAAATCGTTTAAATCGGTTGCACTATAAAGAGAGAATTTGTTTTCTTCTCTGTCCGGAATGCCTTTTATGATTAACTTAATTAAAGACCTATCGTCAACTACATCTTGAGCAATGTCTTTCATAACAAGTAGATATTCTTTACAGCTTTCATTATGTCTTTTCGTTCTACTTTGTAATTTAAAATAAATATCTGCCGCACATAATTTTTCTTCAAATTCTTCTGTTAATAACTTTTTTAATGTCGCATAGGAGGTGCACTTGTTCGATTTCATAACCATTTTTGCTGGACCCGACAAACGTTTTCGCGCGTAAATTAACTTTTCGACGTCACTCCATTGCATAAGTTCCGCAATCTCTTCAAATTCATCGAACCACCACTTTATTTTTGTAACACCCTCGCCACTGAATTCCGTAATGAAATTCTTAATGTCTTTCACTGAAACTTCTGGACGATTGTTTAGTTTATTATTCTTTTTATCTGTGTCCCTATCTAATGATTCCGACGCGTCCGAATATACTTCCTTACTTTTATAATATTGCTCGAGCCGTTCGATTAATTGAGCTTTTAGACCGTTGGTATCAAGGTTTAATTTTCCAAGTTCGGCTTTTAATTGATCGACGTTTAAGTTAGACCACATGGTATTGAATAAATTCGCAATCGACGAGTTTAATGGTGTTGACTGGTTGAGCCCCCAAATGTAGGAATTCTCAAATAAAAAAATATAATTCAGGGTTGTTTATTAAAGAAAATTAGCGAAAAGAAAAACGATTATAAACTACTTTTGACAATGAAATGAAAAAAAAACAACGACTTCAAAATGCCTTGCGACCGCTTGACCACCGATACGCGACGTTTTACGACTGTCCACTACTGCACGGCAACTGACTCGACGCTCGACGACTGCTCTCCAACTCAACTCGCGGCCATCACCACATACATATGTATATATGTATATTCTAAAGCGATGTTCTGAAATATTGCCTAAGTTGCCTCTTGAAGATGCCGATGCTATGAGATCTTCTCATGTTAACTGGAAGCGAATTCCATAGCCTTACGGCATAAATGAAAAACTGTTTTTCTGTCACCCTGTAATTAAAATTGGGTAACATCAATGTTCCACTTCTCTCAGGAGTAGCAAACCGAAGACTCTGTAACTATCGAGATCGCAGAAGACTGGGAGTGCATACGTTAAAACAGCGTCTTGACGAGCATAGAGACAGTTTCCAGCGTAGCATAGTATACGCAAGACACCGTAGACTCGACCTGTTACATTGGTGATGTGATCCCCCCACGTAAGCTGTTGATTAAAGATGGACTCCAAGGTTTTTAACGGTCTTTACAGAGTTCATGTTGTATGACAATAGCTTGGCTCTTGGTGGAGTTGAGCATAACTTTGTTTTTGTATGAACATCGTACAACGGCATGGAGATTCTCATTTAACCGCGCAGTAGCATCTACCTTTGGGTGGAATGGGTAGCTGATGTATAATTGGACGTCGTCTGCGTACATATATACCTTACAGTGTTTGAGAATGTTAGGAATGTGGTTACAAAACACCGAAAACAGTAAGGGCCCCAGTATAGATTCTTGAATAACCCCCGTTTTGGTTTTGAGAAAGGTGGATAAGTTACCGTCAGCATATACAGCTTGGCTGCAATCTCCAAGGTAATTCCTAATGAGTCTTAACGCTGAGGAACCCAAATTTAAGTAATATTTTAGTTTTTTGAAAAGGATTTCATGTGGGACAGTATCGAATGCTTTAGAGAAGTTTAATAATACTAACGATAACATGGTCCTTATCAATTTCACAGCGAAAGTCTTCAACCATCTTTAGTAGCGCGGAGTTGCAGCTGTATTTTGGCCTGAAACCTAACTGAAACGGTGAGAGGAGCTTATGTTGATTTAAGAACGAGTTCAATTGCGTTCTCAGAAGCTTTTCGAAAACTTTGGATATGAATGGCAGTATAGCGATCGGGCGGTATTCCTTATCATTATTATTTCCATGTTTAGGAACGGGTATGATTTTAGGAATTAGGGTAGACGGAGGTGGTAAGGATGCTATTAAATGCGTATGTGAGAGGTTTTAAGACGGTGTGGATGATTTGTTTTAAGAATTTGGGGCTCATGAGATCCAAGCCAATGTCGTTCGATTTGATTGCAAGCGTCGATTTAAGCACATCCTCTTCGTAGATTCTAGAAAAACCAAAGCTATAAGTCAAGCTATGTCGCATTCGTTCGGATCCCCATTGCCATTGTCAGAGAGAGATGCGACTGAAACGAATTTCCTATTTAGCTTTTCGATATTGATGTCTTCTAAAGTCTCAGCCTTGATTTGTTTACCCATACCTAGCGTCTTAATAATCTTCCACATTTAAGCCGGTTTTGAATTTGGATGCAAAAGACTTATAGCTTAAAATCGTATAGTAACTCGGGGAGTTTAAACTTCTTCCATCTTTTGTAAGTCCTGTCTCGATTTATAGTCAGTTTTTCAATATGTTGAGTTAAACATTGGCGTTTGGAGTTATGGATGTTGAGATTTTTGGTTGGGACATGATTCTCAAACAGGTTCTTACTGGTAGACGTAAAAAAACTCGACTTGCGCATTAATGAAAGACATGTGGTACAGGTTGTGCCAAGTAGAATTGAGAGAGTCATCGATAGGGCTAGCCATATTGATAGATTTATAGTCTCGGTAACTGATTGTAGTCGGTACGGAAGATCCACTAAGACTGAGGTCATAGAAGAGGACAATGAGATCGTGTTTTGAAAAGCCGGGAACATCAAGCTGGCTATAGAAGTCGATGAGATCAATTCTATTGACAATAAACAGATCGATGAGCGTAGAGCTTGTAGGGCCAAAGTAGGTGGGAAGTTTGTGAAACGATTTACTTGTGAATCGAGACTGTTTAGCAGATTAATGTTGGAATCAGCGAAAAGAATAATATGTTCATAGCAAGCCCCGAAGCGTTCGATGATGTTAGGAACAATAGCAAGGCCGGCTTCGACCGGTGGGGTATTAAGCAACGCAATATCACAGAAAATAGATGGGAAACTAATTATGTATGTGTTTTAAGTGTCTAAAACTGGGGACCAATAAGAAGCTGGCTAGCCTTAAAGCACTGAAACAAAGGAGAAGCTTAAATATAAGTAACAGAAACATTAAAAGTAAATAATAAATAGGAAAAATAAATATACAGGGTGTCCCACGAGCAGTGTGCCAAAAAGCTACAGTGTGTAGGTCTAGTCAAGACAAGAAAAAAATCGTATGGGAGGGGGGGGTCTATTTCCCCCCATT
Source organism: Merodon equestris (assembly GCA_958301585.1). Classification (NCBI taxonomy): domain Eukaryota; kingdom Metazoa; phylum Arthropoda; class Insecta; order Diptera; family Syrphidae; genus Merodon; species Merodon equestris. The sequence goes on from OY284416.1 coordinate 115,860,673, forward strand.
TAGCCGGGAGGGGCAATTTTCTAAAAAATTGGCTTAATTTGGAAAAAAATTATTAAAAATCAACAGTTACATCCACAATGCCACGATACACCTTATTGTAAAGCCAGAAACCTCTTCTTTTATATTTATTTTAACTGAAACTGTTTTAACGAGCAGCTTTTGAGAAATTAATTTTCAAACTCAAAATTTTGAAAAAAAATTGAAAAAAAAAATTTCGAACTATTTTTTTCAAAATTGTATGTAACTAAGTAGTATTTTTTTTTTTAAATTCAATGCTCTCATTAATTTTTAGTTAAAAGCAGAAAACCGGATGCAAAAATGTCTTCTAGTTTTTGAGAAATTAAAAAAAAAACCCGAAGCCGAACAATGCCACGATATACCTTTTTGTAAAGTCAGAAACCTCTTCTTTCATATTGATTTTAAATGAAGCTGTTTTAAGGAGTAGTTTTTGAGAAATTAATTTTCAAACTCAAAATTTTGAAAAAAAATTGAAAAAAAAAAAATTTCGAACTATTTTTTTTCAAAATTGTATGTAATTAAGTAGTAATTTTTTTTCAAAAATGCAATGCTCTCATTAGTTTTTAGTTAAAAAAAGAAAACCGGATGGAAAAATGTCTTGTAGTTTTTGAGAAATTAAAAAAAAACCCGAACCATTTTTTTCTAAGAAAAACCTTTTTTTTTTTGGTTTTAACGCGGCTGGACTTGTAGGCAAATTAATGTATGAAAGATTGACCTCTTTTTTATTATTTTTAAAAAATTCGGAGTTTTATGAGGATACAATAAAGTGATACACTATTGGAATAACCCTGGATTAATTCTTTTCAGAAAACTCAGAATTTTTTAAAAATAATAAAAAAGAGGTCAATCTTTCATACATTAATTTGCCTACAAGTCCAGCCGCGTTAAAACCAAAAAAAAAAGGTTTTTCTTAGAAAAAAATGGTTCGGGTTTTTTTTTAATTTCTCAAAAACTTCAAGACATTTTTCCATCCGGTTTTCTTTTTTTAACTAAAAACTAATGAGAGCATTGAATTTTTGAAAAAAAATTACTACTTAATTACATACAATTTTGAAAAAAAATAGTTCGAAATTTTTTTTTTTCAATTTTTTTTCAAAATTTTGAGTTTGAAAATTAATTTCTCAAAAACTACTCCTTAAAACAGCTTCATTTAAAATCAATATGAAAGAAGAGGTTTCTGAATTTACAAAAAGGTATATCGTGGTATTGTGAATGTAACTGTTGATTTTTAATAATTATTTTTCCAAAATAAGTCAATTTTTTAGAAAATTGCCCCTCCCGGCTAAACGGGGGGAAATAGACCCCCCCCTCCCATACGATTTTTTTCTTGTCTTGACTAGACTTACACGCTGTAGCTTTTTGGCACACTGCTCGTGGGACACCCTGTATAAAAAGTTCTCATTACAACTCGGTGGTTAATAAGAGTGTAAAGGACACAAAGAAAAAAAAAATAATAAAAAAGTGAATTATCGTTTTATGGAAAGAGACAGGACCAAATATTATAATCTAAACAGAAAAGGTTTAGACATGGCTACAGTCGAGGACCTAGCAGCGGAAATTCTCCGAAAAAGCCAGCAAAGTTAACAGCAGCGTTCCAGGAACTGCAAAATAGAGAAGCAGCACGCGAAATTGCACAACAGATACTAAGAGAAGTAAAACACATGTCCACTTTTACTGGACAAGGTGACGTAACCATAAATTCCTTCATAAACAACGTGGAATATTACTTATCGGGAGTCCAGGATGAAAGACTGAAAAAATGCATGATACGAAGCATATATTATGAGAAGATACAAGGCGAGGCGAAGAACACGATCATCAATTTACCACAACCAGACGATTGGGAATTGATCAAGTCAACTTTAAAATTGGAACTAGCAGATATCTACAGGAAAATTAACAATTTGAAGGCAACCAATGTAAGTGATTTAGCCATAGAGATTCTTAATATTAAATATAAGGCTGATGAGCTTATGTTATATTATAAGGATGATAGGGGTATTGGGCTAAGCAACGTATCGAGTATCTTAGTGAATACAATAAAGGAAATGACACAGGGTCTACTCCTAGATAAAATACGATTCGAAGATTCTTGTATAAGAGAGGAATTTAGGAAACATAGGCACACAAGTGGTAGGAATAACAACAAATTTAATTCAAGTTATTTTAAACAAGAAAACAGACAGAATAATCAGAATCAGGCAAACTAATTTAGGACAGTATAGACAGAACCATCAAGGAACAAGATATTCGGGACATTAAGACAATACTATTAGGGACAAAGACATATTAATTCAGGACAGTTTAGACGACAATACCAAGAAAACGCAAATAACAGTTCTGAACAGAGAAGACAATACCAACCAAGAAATCAGGGACTTGACTCAGGACGATATAGACAGGATAACTATAGGCCAGAAGCTATGGAAGTAGACAATACTCAGAGAAGAAGGGAAGAAATACACACCCTTGAAACTATAAGCGGAAATACTATACATTTAAAGTTAGATCATATAAATAAAGAGGAGTACGAAGCATTAGATAAGCTCATTAAAAGATTCAGTAAGTTATTCTTTAAAGAGAGAGATAAGCTAACTAACACTCCAGAAGTAGAGCATGAAATCAAGACAATTACAGACCAACAAATAAACGCGAAGCTATACAGATACCCGCCGAAACACGAGGAAGAAGTAAGAAGGCAAATCGCAGAGATGGAAGAGCAAGGAATCATCAGAAAAAGCAGTTCAAAGTACTGCAGTCCATTAATAATACTACCGAAAAATATAATACTAGGCAGATCAGTATGCGCGGGCTTAACTCCGCTACTGAAAATTTTTGATCGAGCGAGCAAATTTGTTGTTTTATCAACCTTGCTCTCGCTCCGCATGGCACTTTTCTAAACTTTACTTCGTTATTTCTCACTATTTTTCAATCAAACAATTTCATTTGATAATTTATGGCTCATCTACAGACCTAGATCTATCGAATGACATGCTGCACACATGTGTGGTTATAGCCGATATCTACATTTAGTGCGTACAAGATTAGTCCGAAATCGTTTTCGGACCACTATATTCCCCGTACATGCACGCGCTAGGCCAAAAAGTGGGTGATTGCTCTCGCTCCGCTACGCTCCGCTCGATCAAAAATAAAAATATATAAAAATAATTCAGGAACCAAGAAGTACCGCATAGTCATTGACTATGAGGTGACTGTGGATGACAAGTACCCACTTTCTAATATAGATTCTATATTAGATAAGTTGGTTAGAGCACAATATTTTACGACAATAGATTTGGCAAAGGGATACCACAAAATTCTAATCAAAGAAGAAGACAGAAAAAAACAGCCTTCATTCCATCTACATGGATTGTATGAGTTTATAAGAATACCATTCGGCCTCAAGAATGCCCCAGCGACATTCCAGAGGCTGATGAATGAGATTTTTAGAGATTTCATCAACAAAACATGTGTGGTATACCTAGACGATATACTAGTATTTAGCACTACACTTCAAGAACATATGAAAGCATTAGCAGATATATTCAAGGTATTAGAAGAAAAAGGACTAAAAATGCAGGTCGACAAATGTAACTTCCTAAAAAGAGAAACAGAATTTCTGGGACACATTTTGACAAAAGACGGACTAAAAGCCAACCCGAACAAAATACAAATAATTGAAAAATTAGAATTGCCAAAAACTCAAAAACAGATAAAGAGCTTCCTAGGAATGACCGGCTTTTATAGAAAATTCATAAGGGACTATGCTAAAGTAGCCCAACCTATAGCGAAGTACTTAAAGAAAAACACTAGAATCAATATTAATGATCCAAGTTACGTTGAAGCATTCGAAAAATTAAAAACTCTTATTAGTAGTCATCCAATCCTTAGATTCCCAGTTTCAGTTAACGACCGATGCATCGAATTATGCAATAGGGGCAGTGCTCACTCAGTTTGTTTTGCATCAAGAACCCTTAATAACCACGAACGCAATTATTCAGCTACAGACAAAGAATTCTTAGCTATTATTTGGGCAGTCAATTATTTCCGGCCGTATCTGTATGGTAACAAATTTGTAATATTCACAGACCATCAACCAATTAAATACCTTCACGCAAAATACAAAGGCAAAGACATGTCCCCGAGACATCAACGGTGGCTCTTAAAGCTAGGAGAGTATAGATTTCGTATTGAATATGTAAAGGGAAAAGAAAACAAAGTGGCAGATTTTCTGAGCCGACTTGATCAACAAGAGGAAGACATTCCAAAGAAGGAAGAAAACACGGCAGATATTACTAATTCAGAAAACGACTCGAACAATTTCGAAGAAGATGAATCAGATTTAGGAGTACTATTCAATATCGAAGAATGCGATGATGTAACAATGGCTACAATTCATTCAGCAGAGGAAGAATTATTAGATCATATTGCAATTAAAGAGAAAATAGTAAATAAATATAAAACTCAGCTAATACTTACAGATAACAAAACCCAAGGCATGGAGATAATCCATGGCAAGCGAATAATTTACCTAGCAACATACGATTTTAATAAATTGACAGATATATTTAGAAGATTAATAGGAAAAGGAATAACAGGAATATATTCCGAATTACCAGATCACCAATATAATGTAGTACAGGAAAAACTTAGAGAAATGTTCTCAAACAATAATCAAATAAAATTTATAAAATGTTCATATAGAGCTCAAGATATAAGAACAGAAACAGAAGCAGTGAAACGAATATCTCTTTATCATATTAGAGAAAGCTTACATTCAGGAATACAGGAAACTTATAGCAATATTAAAAATAAAATCTATTTTCCAAAATTATTAGAGTTAATTCAAATAGTTATCAACCAGTGCGAAGTATGTCAACAATCGAAATATGATAGACGACCTATAAAACCAAAATTCCAATATACTGAAACACCAACAGACTTGAACCAGATTATCCATATAGGCACTTTCGTAATTATGAAATGTAGTTTCCTTACAATAATAGACAAATTTTCAAAATTTGGATTTGCATATTATTTACCGGATAGGAACCACATTACTATAATAGAAGAATTAGAAAACCATTTCACTAAGATAGGCAAACCGAAGAACATAATAGCGGATAACGAGTTTAGATCAATCCAGATAAAAGAATTATTACAACTGGAAGGAATTGAGATTTATTTTACTAAGCCGAATAGCCATACCGGGAATGCAGATATAGAGAGGTTCCATAGCACCATATTAGAGAAATTTAGAGTTATTAAATTAGGAAAACAGAACGTATCCATCAAAAGATTAATACAAAAGGCTATAAAGAACTATAATGAACGAGTCCATTCAACCATCAAAACTACTCCAACAGAAGTACACTTCCATTACTTAATTTAAAAATAGTAAAGGAAAGAAATCTAGAAAAGGCAAACGCAAAACGGGAAGACTACGTAGAAACAAGAAGTACAGGATTTATAAAGAACTATAGCGCTGTTAGGCAGAAACATCAACCTAGATTTAAGAAAGGTAAATTGGATAACATTCATATAACTAATGTCAAACGACAACCAAAATTTTCAGCTATTCATGACAACTTTGTTACTACTGTTAATAATACCAATTAACGGGCTATTGAGTATAGCAGAAATAAAAGATCACACCGGGTTCACCGAAATAAAACTTAACGAAGTAGATATAGTAACAAAAACGGACATAATAATTCATCGGATCAAACCACAGGAAATAAGAATAAAGAATGCGACGTACTGAACGACATCTCGACAAACATAGAACAACTAGATGTGGAACACAAAGAAATACTTAAAACAGAACTTACACATTTGACGAATAAAGTAAACACTATTATACCTAGAGACAAAAAGAAGAGAGGATTAGCTAATTTCATAGGAAGTGCATCCAAGTGGCTCTTTGGCACAATAGAGGATAGAGTAAATATAGAAGATAATCTTAAGAACATAGAAACAAATAACCATAACGCAATAGCTAATTTAAACCAACAGATAATTATTAACGATAAATTTGATAAATCTTTCAAACAACTCAAAGACATAATAGAAAGAGATAGGGCTATAACTGTAGGACAAGTAAATAGTGTACCGAGTAAGACATTTAGGCAGAACTTATTTTACGATCAATTTTTTAAAATACAACTAATAAAAGATAAGATAGAACATATCCAAGACAACATAGCATCAGCCAGACATGGTTTATTACACCCTAACATATTGACAGACAATGATAGCTTGTCGTGGGGTGCGCACGCGTCGGTAATTAATTACAAAGAAAAGTAAACGGTCGTTTTATTTTTACTTATAATTTAAACAAAATGTCTTGCAATAGTTGCGGAGAAAAAGTTGAACGAGCACAGCTGAAAGTGGTCTGCCGTGACTGCAACAGCCTTTGCCATGCAGCATGTGTCAATGTGTTACCTGCCGATATAGATTTTATGAAGAAAACCAATAAATACTGGCGGTGCGTTAAGTGTGTTGCTAACAAGCGGCGTGACTCGTTATCGGGTGAAGCACTGGCTTGCGTTTCAACTGCCGCACAACAGCATCTACGCAAAAAGACTGGCGATTCTCAACCGCTCCATACTACACCTTCTTCAAATTCTCCACCAGTGGAGGCAAATGCTACGCTGGATATGATCTATGCTGAAATATTGGAGGTTAAGCAGATTCAACGACAACAGATCGAGGAACTGCAAAATAAAAATAGGGAGTGCGAACATAAAATCCGACACCTAGAGAGTAGAGTTGATCGTCTTGAACAACAGCTGATCGCCAATGCAGTGGATATCGTCAACATTCCCCTTGATAACGGCGGCACATCTTGCACAGATTTGGCTCTTAAGTTCTTTCGTGACGGCTTACATATTGATTTTGCGAAAGAGGACATTGACCTTTGTTATACAAAACAAGTAAATAGCCGGCAAAACAATACATCAAACGGTGATCAGCCGAGGAAAACCAATATACTACACGTCAAATTTGTCTCTCGCCACTCAAAGGAGAAAGTAATGAAAGCAAAACGAAAACAAAAAATGCAATTTACAACAACAATTTTTAATACACATGGAGAACCACGGAGGATGTTTATAAACGACAGCTTGACTCACCAGACCCGTCAACTTCTTAACTTGGCACGGTCGTTGAAGAACAAGAAGGGGTACGCTTATGTATGGACCAAGAACGGCACAGTCTACATGAGGAAGAAGGAGGGTGAAGATTTAGTAAGAATTTCTTGTGCTGCTGATTTAGATAAGCTATGAGTTCTCCTAATTCAGTCTCCTGTCCTCCAATTCCTAATGTATGTGATTACCCAGTCATTGCCCCTAATTGTGTTAATGCTGTCTGTTTACATCAGAACATTCGTAGCATGAGAAAAAACTTCTCTGTTTTTATAGCTCATATCGAGTCTTTCGTGAATCTTCCTATCGTAATTGTCTTGAGTGAAATTTGGATATATGAGAATGAGTTAGTTTTTTATAATATACCAGGGTATACACTTTTTGGTAATTGCAACGAAACGTATGCAGCGGGCGGCGTAGCAGTTTATGTTAAAAATGGTTATGGGCGTATTTGTACAAATCTTCAGTTTAGTAGCGCTGATGTAATTAAACTGTCTTTTGTTTATAATAATGAAAGCTATACAATGTTATGCGCATATAGGTTACACGATTTTAGTAAAGGTGTTTTCATTGAAGAATTAAGCAAATGTCTGAGTAGTTGCAAAGACAAAAACTTAATTGTATTAGGCGATATAAATATTGATATTTTAAATCAATTTGATAAAGATACCGAGAATTATATGTTTCTTATGGCGTCCAATGGTCTGGAAAGTCTTATTGCAGAACCTACTCGTGTGACTGATTGGTCAACGACTTGCATTGACCATATATTTATTCGTACCCAAAAGAACAATAAAAATATTTTTAGTGGTATTGTCCATGACCTGAAGATAACTGATCACTGTATGATTTCTCTCACTATTTCTTGCAGTTCTCAAATGTTAAATTGTCCTAACCCACCTACTGAAGCCAAATATTCCACAGATTTTAAATTGCTAAAAGAATGTCTCAAATACGAATCATGGGAGCGAGTATATTCGGCAAATGACCCTTCATTTGCTTTCGATTTATTTCTTAATATTTTGCAGAAGCACATTAGAAATTCTACTACCTTTTCCGTACGTAACTCGAGTAGTAAGAAATTCCTTAAGCCTTGGATGTCTCACAATCTGTTGCAGCAGATTAGAAGAAAAAACAAATTGGCTGTTAAATGCAAAAAACATCCGCAGAATGCTAGGTTAAAGGGATATTATAATGATCTGTGTAAGAAAGTTAACAAAAACATTAAAGAAAAACGTGACAAGTTCTACTCTGATCTTTTTGCGCGAGCTAAGGGCAATGTGAGAGAAGAATGGAAAATAGTTGACAATATTTTAGGTAAAAGCAAACAACATACGGAGATAAATAGCTTAGTAGTTAATGGTGTCAGCATAACAGACCCTAGCAGCATCTCAAATTTATTTAATAACTATTTTATTGAAATATCAGATCAGCTAAAGCCTTCTTTCGAACACTCTGCAAGTTGTAACTGCTCCATTTCCTCATATTTAGCCGGTAACATTCAGCGAAACAGTTTTGTTTTTAACCCATTTTCTTCGCAGGAAATCTATTATACCATTTTATCCTTAAGAAATAAAAACTCGCGTACAAGTGATGGCATATCAAGCGGTTTATTAAAAAACATATGTTTATATGTGGTTGACGTACTAACATATCTGTTTAATCTAAGCGTTCTAAATGGCAGTTTTCCTCGTCATCTCAAATGTGCTGAAGTCATTCCCCTATTTAAAAAAGGTAGTAGAAATTCTGTATCCAACTACAGGCCCATTTCGCTTCTGCCAACCTTTGCCAAAGTCTTCGAAAAGGTCATTAAAACTCGCATTGTGTCCTTTTTAGATAGAAACAACTTTTTTAGTAACAGTCAATTCGGATTTAGAACAGGTATTTCAACTGAGGATGCTATTCTCAGAGTATGTTGTCAGCTGTACGAGAATATTAACCAAAATAATTCGACGATGGCCCTCTTCATTGATATGACTAAAGCTTTTGACATGGTCGATCATGACATACTGCTTGGAAAGCTTTATAATGCTGGATTTAGGGGGGTAATACACAAATGGCTCTGTTCGTACTTGAAAGGCAGGGAACAGAAAGTTAAAATTAGTGACACTTTTAGTGAATCTTCTACTTTAAAAAATGGTGTACCTCAAGGTTCAGTTTTGGGACCTCTGTTATTTTTAATATATATTAACTCACTCCTTGATATTAACTTTGGAGGTATGTCTACTGCTTTTGCGGACGATATTGTTTTCGTTGTACAATCTCAGACTGAATTTGATTGTATTACCAAGATTTCGGAGATTCTAGAAACCTTGAGACTCTGGTTTACTGCGCATAAATTAATTATTAGCGAGAAAACAAAGTTAATGTCTTTTAATATCAGCAGTAAGGTCATACACGACTACAATATATGTTTTCACGCCTATGATTGCACTAAATTTTGTCTACCTGTCCATAGCTGTGGTAAAAACAATTTCTTATCTAATCGTACTTGTTCGTCAAAATGTTTTAATATTGAGTCAGTGCAAAAATATAAATATCTTGGTGTAGTGATCGATTGTAATTTAAACTGGAAAGACCACATACAAAATATTAAATCGCATATGTTGTTAGTGACGAGGAAAATGTATCTGATAGATCAATATTGCTCCAAAAAAGTTCTTAAAACAATTTATTTTGGACTGGCCCAATCTAAACTACAATATGGGATTGCAAGTTGGGGTGGCTGTTATACAAGCACTCTCAGACCATTGCTATTGGCACAAAAACATCTAATTCGGATAATTTGCCGTAAAAATCGCTTCACTCAGAGTTGGCCCCTATTCAAAGATTTGCATATTCTTCCTTTAAGACACCTTTACGTTTTTAAAGTCCTGAGAGATTTCTTTAAAAGAAGTGGTAATATACCGAGCAGAAACTCTCAACATTATAGCTTACGTGTAAATAATATGCATCTTGTGAACGTTCCTTTCGCTTTTAGAACCCATTTTTCCAATTTCTACACCGTAACAGCTCCCACCGCTTTCAATAAGTTACCACTTCGTGTAAAAACCACGTACAATTTTCATTCATTCTCATCGAAAGTTAAAGAATGGTTATTCACGTTCGACTATGTTAATGTTGAAGTTCTTTTGAGGAACATAGCTTAATATCTTAAGCAACAGCACAGAATAATATCAATATTGAAGTTTTAAAAATATAATACCGTTCAATTGCTTTATTCAATTTATGTTTCTTTTAAATATTGTATTTTCCAACTTTTCTTCCAACTGTATGAATTTTATGTATGATATCTATTATTCACCCCACTTCAGTTTAATTTAAAATAGTTATTCTCTATCTGAAGTAACATTCCGCACTAACTTCCTAGTTACTGAATGTTACATTTACTTCTTTACATTATATAATATTATTGTAATTCGTGATGTAAAATGAAATGATGTAAAAGGAATGAAATAAAAATGTAAATGTAAAAAATGTAAATGAAATAGAAAAGTACGATATAAACTTAAATAAAATGAAATACATAAAATTAGGAGTAACTAAATTTGAAGAAAATATGTTAATATTTGCCATAAAGATTCCCAAAGAATGTGTAAGAATACCCTTAAGAATAATTGTACCAATACCAAATGAAAACAGTAAGGAAATAGATTATGCGAAAGAAATTGTATTTAAATATAATAACCTCACATATCAATATGAAGAATTAAAAACGTTAAATGAATTAAGTTTAAGCAAACATTGTTCTTACAAGCACAATTGTGAACTCATAAGAAATAATAAAATGGAAATCCTCTCACTAGATGACGAAACTATTATATTAAAGAATGCAAAGCAATTGAAAATTCAACAAAATTGTTACGAACGAAATTTAACTATATCTGGAAATATATTAATTCATTTTAATAATTGTGAGATTAAAATTTTAGATAATTATTTTTCAAATGTTAAAGAAAACTTTCAAGAGAGATTCTATTACTCAATTTTAAGAATTTTAGTGATAAAATAACGTTAAACGAGATTGTATTAGAAAATGAGATTAATTTAAATAAAATGGAAGAGTTGCAATACCACAAAAACGTGTCCTACGGAATAAATATTATTCTAATCGTTGCCATATTCATTTTAGTTATCACTACCATCCTTTTTTGTAAAAATCAAAATCATTTTAAAGTTAAAGTAAATAGTAAAATTCAGGAGAATTTTAAAGTAAACGAGGGGGCAGTTATGTATACGTCAGCATACCCCACTGACAAATATGTCACGTTTTTGTCACAGGCAACAAACTACCTGAATAACAAGAGTCAGGTTGCATCGCACGTTTTGCCCGTGTGAAATAATAATGAAATGTAAATGCTGGCTAAGCAGTTAGCATATGATATAATCTAGTGTCGAGGATCGTGTCGGGGAGTTTTTCTGTTGACCGCGACCCGCACAGCCACGAAAACTTTAATTTGTAAAAGTGTTCTGTCCAAAAATAAAGAAAAGTGTTAAATGAAAAGTGTGTTTTATTTTTTTTAACATCCGCTCGGGGATAAGAGACAAATTTCGCGCGACTATCCGCTTCGTAATCATTTGAACTGGATTTTGGATTTTGGGCGAAAAATCATCTTTTCTGACGAGGCTTATTTTCATCTCGGCGGCTAGGTTAACAAACAAAATTGCCGCATCTGGGGCTCAAAAAATCCACACGTTATTGTCGAGAAGCCAGTGCATCAACAGAGAATGACAGTTTGATGGAGATTGTAGAGTGTTGGCATCATTCGACCATTTTTCTTCGAAAATAAGGCTGGGAGCAACGTTTCGGCCAACGGTGGGTGTTACAGAACCACGTTAACCAACTTTTGTTTTAACAGAAATTGAAGACATGGATTTGGAAGACCTCTTTTTCATGAAGGATCGCGCCATGCCACAATCGATCTTTTGCGCACCAAATTCCAAAAACGTGTTATCAGCCGTCTTGGCGTAGTCAATTGGCAGTCTCGGAGCTGCGATTCGGATCCCTTTTTTGAACCGTGAAGGACCGAAACAATTCAAGCACTCAAGGCCAATATCATCCAAGCATTCCCTGAGCTACAGCCCGAAACCATCAACAAGGTCTTGGAAAATCGGGGTGACAGAATGCGCTACTGCGAAGCCAGCCGAGGCAGCCACTTGAACAACATTGTATATCATGAGAATATTTGTTCTTACTAATAAAGCCATAATACATGGGAAAAAATTGCTTTGTTTATTGTATTGCATTTTTAAAAAGAAACTTGTATTTGGCCCACTCTTTATTTGCGTGCTGCGTGCGATAAATTTGTCGACCGTCTCTAGGAAATTATACGTGCCATCGAAAATATTAACTAGAATCTTGAATTTGAATACATTTCTAACGATTGAATAAAAAATTATTGACATGACAGCCAAACTGTGCAATCACTAAAAGTGATATTGATGAAGACGAATAAATAAAATTCAATATCAAGCAAAAAAAAAATTGCCACATCTGTTACAAGCTCTCCTTCTGTCCTTCGACAGCGAGTGACAGTTTGGTGCGATTTTTAAGCTGCCGGTGACATAGGGCTTTATTTTTATTTTCGAAAACGGATACTGGAGTGACCAGAGTAAACGAATTGAGTTACGTAGGATGTTGACTGACCTTTTTTTGCCTGAAATTGGTGCTATGGGTGTGTTGGACGTTTATTTTCAGCATGATGGCATCACATGACAGTCAATAAAACAATGGCTTAATTGCGTACACAGTTTTTAGACGTGTGATTTCTTAAAGTGGGGATTTCAATTGCTCCCAGATCGTGTGTTTAACACCATTCGACTTTTCCCTTTAAATTTGTGTTAAAGGTGACCTGAGAGTTTGTATTTTATATTATGTTTTATAATTAGAATTACACCAGAGATGGTATAGGTAGTAAAAGAGCGGTCATTGGCGGCAATTTCTCATCCTTCGACGCGAAAATCGAATTCGGGGGTTTCAACATGAAAATAGGAGACGAAGCGTTATATTATGCCTACAAAAGAAGAAAAAACCTCCATGCTTCATCAAACGATGAAGGTTTTGCCAGCCTAAAAAATCGAATGGGTTCAACCAACTTATCCAAATACAAGAGAAATCACATGGTTACTGGGATGGAGTAACACCCAACCAAATTGATCATTTTCTGATATTGTAGATGGAAGACACCACACCAGCGTACTAGACGTCAAGGCATAAAAGGGAGTGGATCGCATATCTGACCACATCCTATTCGTCCACAAAGGAAAAGCCAAAGTAACATAGGGATGTATACAAAAATTTAAAGTTGAAATTTCTCTTAAGGAATGATAGGAATATTCTCTTAAGGAGACTGGCATCATATGCTAAGGAAATAACCTTCAGGAGGAACTAAGCGACAGATCTTAGAAAAGAAATATTGAAACCAAATATATGGTCACTGACCGATTTGGATCCATCTAAACCTCACCTCTATGAACGCTATGAGAAAGTGGGAACCATATTGACTGTCAGAAACGACATAAAAGTCTAAATAAATAAAAGGCTGCATATGGAGAACGCGGGCTTTTTTTGCGACTAAGGAACTCTTTAGCCCGGCAGGGTCAAAACTTTAATAATTTCAGTGACACTTTGCGGATGTAAAACTTGGTCTCTGATTAAGAAGGAGAAGAAAACAGGCTTCAGTGTTTTGAAAACAAGATCTTAACGAGAATCGATGTTGGAAAACAGAACGAAAAAAAAAGCCGAATGGAGAAAACTACACTTCAGTGCTCGAGGAACTCTATTCAGCCTCAAACAATGTCCGAGTAATAAAGTCGCGAATACTTATACGGGTAGGATACGTAGAACGAATGGACAATGGACGAACAGTCAAACGAAAGTGGAAATCCCGTAGAAAAAAAACTGTCAGGCCGTGCCGTAGATGGGAGGATAACAATAAACCTAGAAGAGATGGAACAGAACGGCAAAGCATGGAAGGTGTTCACTCATGATATAGAAGCTTGGCGAAGGATTGGTACGAGGTTCTGAACGTCGAATTTCAAATTATAACAATAATTTTGTTTTCCAACAGTTCAACCATCTTCAGGTACATATATTCCGCGATTGCTATCAGTTTTCTCAGCGAATTTTCTTTAATGTGTTGTATGGATTCTCAACGGGTCCCGTGAAGTGGTAATTAGAGTTTCAGAAATAGGAAAAAGGCACAGAGTGCCATGTCTATTCTCGTATCTATGTCTATGTCGCCTGCGCTTTTACAATGGTAGCTTTTCTGGTCAAAAAGTAGCTAACAAGGATGAATTTGTGAGATAGTGCATCATAGTGTTACAAAATTCAATTCTTTTTCTGCACAATTCCTTTTCTTCGTCTTTTTCGTGAGTTTTGTTTATTCACAGTGAATTTCATGCAACAGTAAACAAAACTTTGACTTTTGAGAGGCTTTGATGAGTTTATTTTTGGTTTTAGGAGTGAAGGAGCGTGCAAAGAGAGCAAAGAAGTTGATCGTGTTTAACATGGCAAACACCAGCTTCGATCTCTGTCCCTGCTCAATCCAAGCTCACACACAACCTCCACGCGGCCTCTCCTAGATAGCTGGCCTGGCATTCGCCGGGTAGTTAACCAATGTGTGCAGCGAACCTGGCTTTCCAGGTTGGGGGTTGTGCTTAGGCTTGACATCCCTATCACGGAAAACAGATACTGTTACAGAGCAACAACAAGCCTCGGATACGGACGGATACAATGTTGACGACCCATATAAACAAAACGATCTGTGAGACTGCAATTGGAATATGCGGTCCCAACTGGGCAGGCAAGCAGCTGGGAAAAAAACTTCGACTGCAAATCGACTACAAATCAGATATAACCGCACTCCAAGAAGTGCGATTGGATGGACCAGGGAAAAAAAAGAATGAAAAACTGTGATACCTATCTATAACTGCTACAAGGAAAATAAACAACTCCTATTCGAACCTGGCGGTCACCCGATCAGTCGACCATCAACCAAATTGATCACGTTGCGATCCGCGCTCTAGCATCCTAGTTGTACGAACCATCCGAAGAGCCAACATCGACTCGGATCACTACTTTTTGTAGCCAGGTCCGAATGAGGATATCAAGGATACTACAGAATCGAGCAAGACAGCAAGAGTTTGACGTCGGAAAGCAACACTCGCAGGAAACCGCTAGGATCTACGGTGACACCGGAACAATTCACAGAACAGCAGTGGAAGCATTGCCAGTGCGCCATCAGAGACACTGCCTCAGATGTGCTGGGTTTCAAACCACCAGCTAGAAACCCCTAGTTTGATAAGCAATGCAAACAAGCCCATATAACAAAGCAAACCGCTTACGAGGCCATGCTACATAGACGGACGAGAATCGCTCGTGAGCTCTGCGAGCAGAAAGGGAGAGAGGAACACATGCTTTTAAGGAAGAAAAAAGAGAGTACGAAAAAAGTGAGATTGAGGAGGTGGAGAGATGGAGAGATGCTACCACAGGAATGACACTCACAAGTTTTACGTAAAAGTAAAATGAACATGGCAGGGCTATAAAGCCAGAGCGGAAGCCTCTAGGGATGAAGACGGACAACTGGTAGTAGAGTCACAGTCGATGCTGAGAGCCTCAGTTGAATGTATGAAAATAGCGGGCAGAGAATCATCGGATTGTATTTCTGTGGAGTTTACAGTGACCAAGCTCTAACTGCGCAAATGTGTGGGAAGTGATTTGCAAGCTCTAAAAGTGGTAGTAAGGAAGGACCTAGACAGCAAAATTTCACAAAGATGATAAAGTGGAGGAACTATCTAGCAGACCAAAATTGTTTGAGTCATTAGGGGTTGACTTGTCACCGGTGGAAAAACGCCGTGAGGCTTGAGAATGATCCCAAGCAAGGAAACTGATTCCTTTACGAATTTCGAAATGCATGTTTTTACCTGTGAACAGTTGCTCCAATGGCAGAATTGGAAGAGATCTCTGGGTCGATTTGTTACTCACGATGAGAAGTTGATTCGACAGCCCCAGGCGCGGAATGCTGCGGATTAAGCCCAACCAACCATATAAAGCGTGGGCCAAATACAAGTTTCTTTTTTAAAATTCAATAAAATTAATAAAAATAAATTTTTTCCATGTTTTATTAATAAGAACGAACATTCCCCTTTATTATGAAATACAACGTCGTTCAAGTGGCTGCCTTGGCTGGCTTCGCATTCTGTCACCCCATTCTTCCAAGACCTTATTGATGGTTTCGGGCTGCACTCACGGATTGCTTGATTGCTTTAAGTGCTTGAATTGTTTCGGTCCTTCACGGTTCCCCAAAGGGGTCCAAATCACAGCTCCGAGGCTGCCAATTGACCTCGTCAAGACATCTGATAACACGTTTTGGGAATTTGGTGCGCAAAAGATCGATTGTGGCATGGACTGTGTGGCATGGTGCGCCATCCTGCATGCACCAGAGGTCGTCCAAATTCATGTCTTCAATTTCAGTAAAAAAACCTGAAAAAATGCGAAACACTTTATCGCAGTCATTCTCAATTTACTGAGTTTGCTAGGGAAGAATCCTGTTGGAATGTCCAGGATCTTTGGCAGAAATTATCTATACCCCGAGCTTCAACCAACCAATTTGGCGATGAAAAATCGCCATTATCTGAAAAGCCATGGCCCAAAAATACCAAAAAAGACAGTGGTGGTTGCTTCCTGATGGCCATTCCTTGCCAGAAATTATCGTATGACCTGTCTGGTAAGTGAAGTCGATTCATATGAAATTTGGTGACGCTATTTGGCAATAGGTCGCTTGGGCTGATGCGGATCAATCTCCTTAAACTTTTTTTGGCCTAGTGTGAAAACGGTCACTTTTTGGAACTTTAAGACCTTGAGCCTGAGCTAATTTTTCGAAACGAGTTGCGTCCATTGTCTGCATGTACTTAGCTCAGAAGGCTCGCCACGCCACGTTCGATTCATTGAATCATTCTTGAGGATATGGTTGTCCTCACCAGATCATCTCCATACCATTTTGAAATGCGGATGGTCTTGCTCATTTTTAAATACAATATCTCAGCTCACCAACAATATTCCGTTGGGATTTTCGAGGATTAGAACAAAATCTAAACACGCGATAAGAAAATTCTTACACACACTTGTGGACAATGAGGTGAATTGACAACTGTCAACGTTCCAGCCTCGCTGCCATTCATAGTTTGGCCGACATAGTTTATGTCTGCCGCGTTGTATACTTATGCGAGGGCTGCGGTGCATTTATTGTATAATATTATACATATGTAGGTCTATCAACTATGCGCCTTTAATTTCATCTGTGTATGCAACGACGGCTCTTTAACTTTTTCTATATTTCGGGGTAGGAACGTCTTGCAGTCTTGTTTTGTTTGGTCATAAATCCAGGCGTTTGTTTGTGAACTGTCTCGGCATCCCCTTATTGGTAGTTCTCCTATTGGATTACCTGACCTTGTGGCGAGAATTTATAATGCACTATGCCTTTACACTTGAAAACCACGGTAAGAATATCCTGCGCATTCGACCGCATTTGTCTGGTTTTTATTTCAGTGTTAAATATCAAAAACACAACTTTAGTCTCAACGTCATATCCGTAAACCATTATAAATCATTATCGATTCCACTTAGCAGCTGGGCTCTTAGGGTTCTGGCTGTTTGGAATAAATATTGCTCAAGAATATGCTCACGTCTTGAACCAAGTTATATGTATCTCAATTAACAAGGAGTTTAAATAACTCTTAAGCCCTTTGGTTTCATTTATGGCATTGAATAGAGGTTTAAATAATGAACTTACCCATATATGGTTTGTTGCTCTGTTTTACTACATTTTTAATTTGTGGCTGCAGCTTGGCTCACAAAGAGCTCTTATAGTCTTTTCTGGTTGGAAACTTTAGTTTATATTTGAGCGAATATTGCAACACAATGTTTTTTTATAGCATTGGCCAATATTTTATTCAGCTACATTGTAGCTTTGTAGCTACGGTATTCATTTCAATTTTATTATTGGCTGCTGAACTACATTAGATAGCTGCTGTTTTAGCTTTTGTACCTTTGACTGAATTTGGATTAGTCTATTCGTATATACAATATTTTTCTGGCTTTTGGATTTTAATACTTATGTTGTAGCTCTAAAATGTAGCTTATGAGATCAACCAATGTATCAAATCAATGTCTCAAATAGATGGTTTGTTGTTTTTGAATGTAGTTTTGTTGCTGCTACTAAAGTAATTTTTTTCATCATCTGTACCCTTATACTGAGATTGGATTCAAAAGTGTACTACATCACCTCATATTCCTGATGCTTTGAATCTTACTTGAGTTTCTGGTTTGAATTGTGGCTATTGAGCCAGTTCAACCATGTATCGGGCAATGTCCCTATGAACGATAGTTTTACTTCAGTCTTTCCAACGGGGGCTTCTAGGTTCATAATGTAGTTTTGTCGCCTTAACCACGTGTACATTTGTAGTTGATTCCTAACTCGTTTCGGTAATTACTACTACATTCAACAGACAGAAATGTGAAAATCAAATTATGTTCCAGAACTGTGCTCTCTTATATGTAGGAAGAAAATTTAAGAATTCTCATAGCCCACCATCAAGCTACATTTACAAGTTACTGCAAAACTCATTTCACGATGCATTAAGCACGTTATAAACTAACAATAAAAACTGCACCAATGCTATGGCACTCCACATTGTCACACGTCTTGCTGCTGCACCTCCCACAACTGCCTTCACGCGAATTTATTGCACGAATTTCATTCCGAGAATTCTTTAAGTTAATTTCTTATCCATACCTCTCCGCCGCGATATGCCACAAACTCATAAGAACCGAAGGCGTCTCGGCAGCACACTTTTATCATCATCCATTCCTAGTGCATCAAGGTGCGAAATTAAACTTTTCAAATATTCTCGCCTTAGTCGTTTTGCCGAGAAAAACAGACCACCAAACCACATAAAATGCAACCACATAAAATGCAACCACATGCATTCCGCTTGTATAATATGTACCCAAGGTATCCTGGCATACCGATATTACCGCCGACATACGAGTTAGTACTTGACTCGTATATTCAGAGGATCGTGCAGGATGCTATGCTATTTAAGCGATAGTTAGTTGGAGGAATTTATAAATGAACAAGTGAAGGCATATAGGCGGCAAGGGAATTGCTGAGAGAGGATAACGACTGCATCATAAATCCACAGCCAATATAACCATTATGGTTGAGTTCCTGCAGGATTCAATCAAGAATCGCGAAAAGGAGCAACAATGACGGCTTCAATAATCAGAGCACGAAGAGTCCTTATTGCGCCTCGAAAGATGAGAAGCAAGTGGCAATGAATGGATAGAAAATTCCACGGAAAATAGTACTCTCGCGACGTTATGAATTTTACTCCTACCACAAAAGAGTCCGTCCGGCTCAAAATTGAAATGGGACTGCGGAAGAAAGGACGAATCAAAGGACAACGCAACAACAGAGAACGAAATTCAATTCAGAAATTGTACTTTGTGGCCCAAATTGACGAGACTAGAGATTGAGGATAGCATTTGAGGTTCCTAGTGGTTGGACGTGAGTAAGGCGGGAAGATGGACGGATGGATTAGGAAGAAGTTTACTTTTCCTTAATGGTTCTTGGGCCTGTTTTGTTAACTGTGCGGTGGGAGTGGAAAGGCATTTCATGCCGATTGCATTGTTCCTTGGCTCCTTTGTGCTTGCTCGTAATACTACGGGTGGATTACGATGCGCTCATATCTGCAGTTATAAACAGTGGTGTCCTTGTTTCTAAGCGCACAGCCTTTCTATGGTAAATTGCATTTTGAAATATGATTTAGTGAACGAAGAACGCAGTCTCATCTCTTGATATCTAAAGGATACCTCACCGGATTAGGCAGTATAATGAAATCTTGAATATATTAAATAAAAGGACCACAAAATGAAATTGCGACAGAGCCTAAAAACCCTAAGCAATTAACAGTCTATTGATGCCTGCTGCCGACCCTAGTTGGGTCTTTCCAGAACACGAAAGTGTTTTGACAACCACTTGGGGCTTAAGTCTGTGTCAATTGGCTTAGCGTTAATGTTAAATCCTTAAGTGATATCCCGAGGAGATTAAATGTGATACATCAGTAATGTTTTGGCTTTGCCCGATAACAGGTGCCACTACCTAGGAACTTGTGGAGTAAAAGTTATGATGCCTCACGTAAGCATGGGGCTATAAAGAGTGTGGTCAATATCCTTACCGTGTCGGGGATTACATTTTATGGGAGTAGTTCATGGGGGTTGAGCCCGGACCATGTCCTTTCCATAAATCAATCTAAATCCTGATCAGAAATCAGAAATGCTTGCCCTTTCGCCCGCCAAGCACCGGTCAGACCATTTCAACATCTGGTTAAACACGAAATTAGTCGTGTTGTCAATATTTATTTAGTTTTCGTTGCTCCTTTTGATTTCATCCGGAACCCAATGTCCTGTTTTCCCTTTTCCGGCAGCATACGCCCGGATCCGATCATATACATCTGGGTGTCTATTTAATTCTATAACTTCCTGACGGCCAATACGACATAAATAAAAAAGTCCTGGCTTAAGAAGTGATTCCAGAATTTTTCTCACATCCGGGACCGCTGTCAACTTAATTGAATTCCGGAATTCGAAAGGAATTTCAACAGCCACATCGGTATCACCCCTGTCTAACGACATACGTAATTGACGTTAACCATTCAAAATAAGTCTTTTAATCGAACACAAAAGCAGCACACAATGACACATGGTTGTGTTCATCATTTGCACAGACAAAGGACGATATCTACCATGGCAGCACAAATTAATTGAAACATGCATTGGCACTGAGTAGAGCGGGGAGAATGAAAGGATCTGCCCAAGTTCCGTCGGCAGATGTGCCTATTACTGTTACATGTTAGTGTTTGTAAAAGTATGTTAAGCTATAATTCGGCCGGAAATTTGTATGGTTCTCGGGAGAGGGAGAAATATTGTGTTTACCAACCTCACAAAAGGATAATTCTGTTTTCATATCATCGTCGACGGCGCCGCCATCCCGGGTTTTCCGCTTTGGATTCTATTGTGCGTGAGAGTGGAGTGGGATCGTGTTTGGTGTTTAAATTGTTTTGTTCAGGACGATGGCAACGAAATGAGCCTCAACCCGGCCTCCGCGTTCTATGTGAAACACCGAATAGAGAGTCAAACAAAATGTTAAAGACGCATAGGCTACTGGATACTGACAACAAGATACATACCCAATCATTTGATTTTAATAAATTGATAACAAGAAAAGGTTCAATGATTTAATTCTGAATGGAAAACTTTCTTCGATGCGGGGAGATGCGGAGCGTAGTCAACGCTGGCGGTTTTATTGGGTTATAAGATGGTGTATGGGAAGGAATTAGTGATTATAAGGGCTTAATGAGCGTGATTGCTTTAAGACGATAAGAGCAGAGGGTAGGATGTGACCCTGGTAATATACAAAGATCTGTTTTTAGGTACTCCCACAAATTAAGGCACATATTGAAGTTCTACACATGAAAGAGATCTCTACTGATGCCGTCCTGATAGGAATTCCCTTTCTTCCTGACGAAAATCTCACAAACATTTTCAATAACATCTGTAATGCCACTAAGTGCCAACAACCTGTCATAAAAGGGATCTTTCGTGTACCTAAAACCGAAGATCGATAATCAAGTTTGATTCGATCCATGTCAAAATGTCAGCACTAAAAGTATGTTCCAAATTCAAAAAAAGCCACTCACGACAATTAAGTCTACGCGAAGCCGGATTTGACTCCAACCAGCCAATCTTTCGACATGAGAGTCTAACACCACAAAATCGTACTATTCTTCGACAAGCAATCGAACTCAAACGCTCGAAACTTCGCCGCATTCTCATCGCGAGGACTTGTTTACATTAAAGTGAAAATTGACACAATAGAGAGACTTAGCGAAGTTATACGCGCTAGTCAACAAAATGACAGAACAAACCAGCCGCCGAAACCCTGTGGCTCTCAAGTCCCAATTTGATCCTGGCGCTTCTCAAACAATTTTTTATTTTTTTTGTATTTATTATTTTTTAATATACAGGGTGTCCCACGAGCAGTGTGCCAAAAAGCTACAGCGTGTAGGTCTAGTCAAGACAAGAAAAAAATCGTATGGGAGGGGGGATCTATTTCCCCCCATTTAGCCGGGAGGGGCAATTTTCTAAAAAAATGGCTTAATTTGGAAAAAAATTTATTAAAAATCAACAGTTACATCCACAATGCCACGATATACCTTTTTGTAAAGCCAGAAACCTCTTCTTTCATATTTATTTTAAATGAAGCTGTTTTAAGGAGTAGCTTTTGAGAAATTAATTTTTAAACTCAAAATTTTGAAAAAAAAATTGAAAAAAAAAAATTTCGAACTATTTTTTTTCAAAATTGTATGTAATTAAGTAGTAATTTTTTTTTTAAAAGTTCAATGCTCTCATTAATTTTTAGTTAAAAACAGAAAACCGGATGCAAAAATGTCTTGTAGTTTTTGAGAAATTAAAAAAAAACCCGAACCATTTTTTTCTAAGAAAAACATTTTTTTTGGTTTTAACGCTGCTGCACTCGTAGGCAAATTAATGTATGAAAGATTGACCTCTTTTTTATTATTTTTAAAAAAATTCGGAGTTTTATTATAATAAATTTTCAACATGATCCCCATTTTTTAGAAGGCAAAGATTATATCTCCTTCTAATGGCTGCACATAAGTCTATGCTTGACAAATTTTCCTGCAATTTGACTCCAGTGACTTCAATCCGTTGTTCCAAAGATACTATTTCCATTTCGTAAACATAATTTTTCATGAAGCCCCACACATAAAAATCTAGAGGAGTTAAATCCAGTTTCTAACCCGTAAGCTCTAGTGTGCTGGTGCTCCATCTTGCTGGTAGATTAAATTATCTGCTATGGCCAAAGGAACGTTGTCCATCAAAACGGGCAAAAGGTCTCGTAGGAATTGCAGTTATGATTCTCCATTAATAACGGCATTCAAAAACCGGGGCCCGATTACAGTTTGTCCAACAATACCAAGCCAAACATTACAGCTAAAGCGGTGTTGTGATTTATTTTGTTTCTTGTTGTGTGGATTGGTGCTATTCCAATGATGCAAAATGTGGAAGTTAGTAACCCCATCTCTGGTAAACTGTGCTTCATCCGTCCAGAATATCCTTGCAAAATAGTTTCGTTCAGTTTCATCTCGAAGCAGTAATGATCGACAAAATTCTGCTCTCAAAAACTTGTCGTTTGAGGTGAGTCCCTGAACTGGCCTAAAATGGTACGGGTGTAAGTTTTCGGTATGAAGCACTCTCCATACTCTAGATTTGGGCACTCCAAGCATAATAGCCATCCTCCTTGTACTAAGGGAGGGATTGCGTCGGACCAAATTCAAAATTCGGGTAGAACCCATCTGCGGCGGGCGGACCCAGCCGAAATTCGCAGGTCAGTTTTCAGGCGTTATTAATGAAAAAAAAGAATTAATCCAGGGTTATTCCAATAGTGTATCACTTTATTGTATCCTCATAAAACTCCGAATTTTTTAAAAATAATAAAAAAGAGGTCAATCTTTCATACATTAATTTGCCTACAAGTCCAGCCGCGTTAAAACCAAAAAAAAAAAGGTTTTTCTTAGAAAAAAATGGTTCGGTTTTTTTTTTAATTTCTCAAAAACTACAAGACGTTTTTCTATCCGGTTTTCTTTTTTTTACTAAAAACTAATGAGAGCATTGAATTTTTGAAAAAAAATTACTACTTAATTACATACAATTTTGAAAAAAAATAGTTCGAAATTTTTTTTCAAAATTTTGAGTTTGAAAATTAATCCCTCAAAAACTACTCCTTAAAACAGCTTCATTTAAATTCAGTATGAAAGAAGAGGTTTCTGACTTTACAAAGAGGTATATCGTGGCATTGTGGATGTAACTGTTGATTTTTAATAATTATTTTTCCAAAATAAGTCAATTTTTTAGAAAATTGCCCCTCCCGGCTAAACGGGGGGAAATAGACCCCCCCCCTCCTATACGATTTTTTTCTTGTCTTGACTAGACTTACACGCTGTAGCTTTTTGGCACACTGCTCGTGGGACACCCTGTATAGTATTTCACCGTTTCACTTCTTGTATTGTTCTTTTCACTTATTTAAACTGGATTTTTTTTTTCCATAAGTTAGTAAGATGTAATGAGAACCACTTTTAGTATTTCACTATTTTATGTTATGTTAATGATAATGTTTTATTTTTCTTATTTTCGAATCACTGGATAAACCTTTAGAGAATTATCCTACCGACGGTGCCAAATTTGTCTTATCCCCGAGCGGATGTTTAAAAAAAAAAAACACACTTTTCATTTAACACTTTTCTTTATTTTTGGACAGAACACTTTTACAAATTAAGGTTTTCGTGGCTGTGCGGGTCGCGGTCAACAGAAAAACTCCCCGACACGATCCTCTACACTAGATTATATCGTATGCTAACTGCTTAGTCAGCATTTACATTTCATTATTATTTCACACGGGCAAAATATGCGATGCAACCTGACTCTTGTTATTCAGGTAGTTTGTTGCCTGCGACAAAAACGTGACATATTTGTCAGTGGGGTATGCTGACGTATACATACCTCGCGCCTTCAATTCGTGAGTAAATTGGACCTTGTAGGCGAATAATCCGAGATCTTTGCGCAGCATTCTCCTCAGGCTAGTGCGTAAAATGTTGAGTTGTTCAGATCGATGGCGAGTTAATGTTCGTGAATTTAGTCTCACACTCTCGGCCACAGCAGCCACATTCTCATCTGTGCGTACCGTACGACGACGGGTGTTGTCCACTAGCATACTAGTCTCACGAATTTTTTGTACAGCAGTCGGCCAAAACTTTTTTTAAAAACGCACTGTTTGGGCTACACAGCACTCACATGGGAAAAACGTTTTCAATATTACCTAACGTTGTACAAGCGTAAAGCGACTCATTTCGTTCGGCGGAGGTATGAGGTATGACGCAGCCGGTTATTGTGTGATTATCAATTTTGTTTTTTTTAAACCTGCGCTAGCTACTTAAAACACTAAGTATACAAAAAAAAACAAAAAAAAACAGTGCAACAATACGTGGAGCAAACTACAAGGCGAAAAGGCAGCGATGGATTTTCCTAAACCAGAACAGTTAAACTTGGACGGCAATCTTAAAGAAAATTGGAAAAAATTTAGAACCCATTTCGAAATATATGCGACAACAACGAAGACGGATAAAGAAGAAGGGAAAATTCAGGTGGCGAGGTTTTTGAGTTGTGCCGGTACGGATGCCATAGAGCTCTTTCCTACTTTCGGATTGACTGGGGAGCAGCAGAAAGAGATTGCAGTAGTGATTAACAAGTTCGAAGAATACTGCAATCCACGGACAAATGTTGTATATGAGAGATATCGTTTTTATATGAGAAACCAAAAAGAAGGCGAACCATTTGACCATTTTCTAAAAGAAATTTCGACATTGGTGGAAAGCTGCAGTTTCGGGGAGGAGAAAAAGTCAATGCTTAGAGACAGAGTGGTCATTGGAATAGCGGATCGAACGGTGCAGGCACAGTTATTGAAAATTGGTGATCTCACACTGGAAAAGGCCATAGAAACATGCAGAGTAGCGGAAATGACGGGGGCGCAAAGCAAAATTATGCAGGGTGAAGCGGCGGGAGTAAGTGGAATGAAAGTTGCAGTGGATGTTGTGAAAAAAAAATTGGGAAGTAAACAGCAAACAGATCTACAGCATAATAAAAGTAAAGCTTTTAATTTTAATTCTAGATGTAAAGGGAATGCACAGTCATCAGGGAGGGTCAATGAGAAAAGTAAATGCAAATTTTGCAACTACACGCATATGAGAGGGAAGTGTCCAGCTTTTGGTAAAAAATGTTCGGTGTGCGGGAAATCAAATCATTTTGCTGCAGTGTGTCAGAAGCGAAGAGAGGTAAGTGATGTTGCTGTGAGACATGAGAACGACAGTGATGGCGAGTTATTCATTGATTCGGTATATAATAGAAACATCAATAGAAACAGGTGCTGGATTGAAAGCTTACTTGTAGAAGGGCAGATGGTTGACTTCAAATTAGATACAGGCTCCCAGGTGAATATACTGCCACTTGGAGTTTTTAATGGCTTTAAACGTAGGCTCCATCTAAAGGCGTATTCGGTTAAATTGGAAGCATATGGTGGGTTTAGGCTTGCAGTTGTTGGTGCAACAGACTGTATGGTTACTCACAAAGCTAAGCAGTACAATCTCTCATTCGTTGTAGTAGAGAACGGTTGCCAGCCTTTACTAGGAATCGATTCGTGCATGGAGCTAGGTGTCGTAAAACGTGTGGATAGCGTAGCTTTAGAAGGCTTGGAGGCTTTTAAACAAAGGAATAAGGATGTTTTTGAGGGCTTTGGATTTTTTCCAGACACATGTCATTTAGAGCTCCGAGAGGGGGCACTCCCAGTTAATAAGCCGCCAAGACGCATACCTTTAAGCATAAGGGATAGGGTTAAAAATACACTGGATAGAATGGAGGAGAGAGGGATAATCTCGAAAGTGGATGAGCCAAGTGACTGGTCCCATAATATGGTGGTGGTAGAAAAAAAAGATGGATCGCTTCGAATTTGTCTAGATCCCAAAGAACTAAACGCAGCTATTTAAGAGGAACATTTTATGTTGCCATCATTTGAGGATTTTAGACAGGATATGCGTAACTTAAAATATTTTTCAGTCTTGGACTTGAAGGAGGGATTTTGGCAGTTACGATTAGACGAGGATTCAAAAAATTTGACAGAGTACCCCCTATGGCTGTTATAGGTTTAACGTCTTACCATTTGGAATAAAAGTTGCACCCGAGAAGTTCCAAAAGTTGAACAGCAAATATTTCGGCCAGCTAAAAGGAACCTTTGTTTATATCGATGACCTGATTGTAGGCGGTAGAACGCTGGATGAACACGACGAAAATTTGGAAGCAGTTCTAAATAAGGTATAAAAGAACCCAGCAACCAAAAGGAATTGCAAAAAAATTTAGGAACCGTTAATTACCTACGGCCATTCATTCCAAATTTAGCTGAGATTACTGCTCCTTTCCGAGAACTCCTGAAGAAAAACGTTATATTTGCATGGAACGATTACTATGGGGGTGTGTTGAATAAAGTAAAACAGGCTATAGAAAAAGCAACCACTCTTTATACGTTTGATCCCTCACTCCCTACATTAATACAGTCGGATGCTTCCAAGGACGGATTAGGTTGTTGCCTCCTACAGGCAGGAAAACCTATTTGCTATGGATCAAAAAGTTTGTCTGAGGCTGAATCCCGCTATGCTCAAATAGAAAAGGAGATGCTAGGTATAGTCTTTGCTTGTAAGAAGTTTCACGAATATATATATGGCCGTCCAGTAATCGTGCATACGGACCACAAGCCGTTGGTATCGATAGCAAAGAAGCCGCTAGGAAGTAATTATTCTGCACGATTACAAAGAATGAAAATTATGCTGTCAATGTATGATTTAGATATACGTTATGTACCCGGAAAAAGTCTGCACATAGCCGACTTGCTATCACGAAGTGTAGGCACAGATAACTATGTTAACCTGAATGAAATTGGAACCGAATTTATACATTCAGTTAGCTTGGGGACTAGGAGTAGGGAGTTGTACAAGCAAGGGACGAAAGACGATGACACATTAATAAGCCTGATACGGTATTATAAACAGGGCTGGCCAGTGTCTAAAGACAGGGTCCCTAACAATCTTAGATTTTTCTGGAACATTAAGGATAGAATCTACGAAGACAATGGTCTTGTTTTCTATGATGAAAGAATTTTCGTTCCAAAAGCACTCATAGCCCATACTTTAAACGCATTACATGAATCGCATTTTGGTATAACTAAAACTATTGCACGGGCTAAAACCCTATTTTACTGGCCCTACATGAATAGGGACATAGAGAACATGATCAACAGGTGTCGGACTTGTGAAAAATTTCGAGCCTCAAACGAACCGCACAAACTAATTCCTCACGCCCGGCCTGAGCTTCCCTATCAAAAAATTGGCTGTGACATTCTTGAATTTAAGGGGGAGAATTTTCTTATAATGGTAGATTATTTCTCCAAGTGGTTTGATCTAAAGAAATTAGTAAGAAAATCAGCTAGTTGTGTAGTTCAGGCTATGAAGGAAATATTTTCAACGCATGGAATCCCAGAAAAGGTCGTTTGTGACAACCAACCATTCAATTCATTTGAATGTAGACAGTTCGCAAAAAAGTGGGCATTCAAATTCATATACTCTAGCCCATTTTATCCCAAATCCAACGGCCAAGCCGAGAAAGCTGTTCACCTGGCCAAAACGATCTTTAGAAAATGTTTGGATAGTGGTGGAGACCTACATCTCACTTTATTGGAATAGTAGTACGTAGTACGAAGCTTGCACATTTTGATGTAACACCATCACAATTACTAATGAGTAGAGTTTTGCGAACGACCCTCCCAGTCAGTAAGAACTTATTGCAACCCAAGCTGGTAGCCAATGACACTGAAGAACGGATAAAGCGTTCAATAGATAAGCAAAAGGAACATTTCGACAAAACAGCAAATCGAAAGGAATTAAAACTTAGCCCAGGGGATAATGTTGTCTACAGAAGTAAATCTATGTGGGAACCTGGTAGGGTTGAGGCAAGATGTGAAGCTCCTAGATCGTACGTCGTACGCACAGAAAATAATAACATCATCCGACGCAATACTGAACACTTGAGAAGATCATACAATGAGCCCAAATTTATAACCCTAAGTGAGGAAGGGGAAAGTAGTCAAATAGAACCATGCACGAAACAAGCAACAGTCGAGCCAAAAAATCCAGATGTTAACAATAATGTTAACCAAAATGCCACATTTAAACACCTGTCGCCTCCTGTTGAACAGCAAGATCACTACCGTACTCGTTATGGACGAATTGTGATTAGACGACAGTCTACGCTCAACCACCATAGAGTCGACAATAAAGCTCCTTGTTAAGTAACCAACACGTCTTTTACTTGTACGCCAATACCACAGCCCATGCTCTTCATTTGGTGGTAACAGAAAGTTGTGGCCTACTATAAGTTATTCAAATCCAATGAAACCAAAACTGAGGTCCGTTCCCGACTACAATTAATTCGTTTGATTGAAGTAAAACGGTCTTGTTTTTCTAAAGTGATTTCGGAGCACGAGAACGCTCGTCCGCATGTCACAAGATCAACATGAAATGCTCAAATGGAAAGCCATATTCTGTCCGCCGTATTCCCCAGACGCTACTTTTTCTGATTATCACTTGTTCAATCAACAATTTAAGACCTGTCCGAGTAGAAGCTTGCTTCTCATGAGGATCGTGAAATTGTAACAGTGTTTTGTTTTTATTGATTTTACTTAACACCTATTGTTGGATAACCCAGAGAAGGCAATGGTTAACACTACGAGTACATATTTTTCGCTGGTAAAATAATATAAGATAAAAGTGAAGTTTTCCATTGTAACTGTCTACCCATCGTCATACACAGAAATGAGAAATAATGCGAAGAAACTATACCTGATGACGTTGCTCCGGACCAAAAGGGATACCAGGAAGATTAATTTGAATATGTTTAAAAGTTTCCCACTTGCTAAATGTAAGGGTTTCATGCGTTACTCCTGCTGAACTACAGCAATGCCTCTAGATTTTTTTCTCTGATTAAGGTAATTAGTCGTTCACCACATTTTCCAAAAACGGTCAATGTGGCTGGAACTTTACCTGCTGAAGGGTCAGATTTGCCCGAAACATAAGGCAACTAATTATGCATTTTCAATGAAGTTTAAAAATTAGTTTCGTACGAAATAAATAATAAAAGTGCTAGGATAGTTCCGGAAATCTATTAACGGAAGGGAACTACAATACATACACAAGAGATAGCACCGGATGTTGAGGAAATAAAAATACAGTCATCAATGATTCTTTGAAACTATCTCAAACACAAACTACAGAGCAAAGCTACAAGTATTAAAAGTTGTTCAAGGTGCCCCTAACACAAATTTTTAGACTTGGATCGATTCAGGAAAAGAAAGGAAAAAAACTTTATTGACTCTCGTTAAAAAGGTAATGAACGCGAATTGTTTACTCGTTTCCATGTTTCCTATAAAATGTAGGAAAACAAAAAAAAAAATAGGAAAACTAACTTAGCCAACAACCCCAATTCATCTATTCCTTCCAAGATATAATAAAAATGTTCGCCGAAAACTTCAGAGTCTCAGTCGCAGATAGGATTTTAACTTAACCAACCAAAGACAAACTTCTTCCTCCTTGCATTTGTAGTTTTGTCGTTTTGCCTGTTTGCAGTTTTCTTATAGCGGTAGCAATAACAACATCTAGCTATTACCAAACACTTTCCACTTAACACTTAAATGCATTTTGTAGAAGATTAAATAAACAAGAAAAGAATGGAAAGAGGAAGAAAACAAAACCAACTTGCAATCCACATTTGCACTCACCGACAGTTGTACTATACCGCACGACAACAAAAGTTATCGTACAACGGTGAGGGGGATTATATTGTACAAAATACTTTACTCGTAGGTTCTTGATATTCTGGTTATAGAATCTGCGGGGACAAGGAAGCGATAGCACACATTCTGTAATCTATTGGCAAGTTGTCACCTTGTTTTCTGCAGACTTTTATTTTCTTGCCCACAGTTCTTTTGCACAATGGTTTCGGATAAGCCGGTAAGTTTTGTTTTAAGAGGCAAAATGCGTTGAGCATCACGGTTTAAGTCCACCCCGGGGGGAGGATGCGGGGAAAGTTTAGCACTTTAACGCTGGCGTCGTACTACTTTGTGACCAAGTTCGTTCTCCTTGTTTTCGGCTATGAAATTTATTTTTGTTGTTTTGCCGCTGATTCGCTCGGGTAAATACAATTACCCAAGTAATTGTCGTTCATAAATTTCATTGATTGTTACTTTTGGGTGAATAACAACAGCCGGAGATGGCTATAGGGTTCTGCTAAAGCGGTGGATAGTCATATTTTTTTTGTTTTTCTTTTCTGTCTCTTCTGGCATTTTTTTTTTTGGCCTGGGGAGCTTGAGTGGCGCCATGAAAGAGGTAAAGTATTTTCCGTCGTATGAAGGCCCTGGCGTTGGACCAGGATTTGCTAGATTTATTTTACGACCAATAAATAGTCTGATAGGTATTTGGGTGGATTGAATTTCTCAACATATTTTTTCAAGGACCTAAAACCACAAGATCCTCTTAGGGATAGTGTACTAGTCGTGTTCAAAAAATAACAGGAATATCTTCGTCAAAAAGCGCTTCTTCCAGTCCACTAAAAATGTCCGGATAGAATCAGCCCTCTGAGCTATGTACCTTTTATTTGGACCAGCGTTGCAAAGTGACGGCTCTTATTTTTTCAAACAGAAAAAAATCACACGTATTCATGCCTGGGGAATACGAAAAGGATGAAGCTCTATAAGCCCCCTTGGTGTAACCGTCGGTTAATGACTCTAAATAATCTCAAAATTAAAGCACTTAAACGGTATAAAAAGTCACAACCCTTGGTTGACTTTACTGGCTTCTGTACCTTGAGGAAACAGTTCCGCATACTTAGCAAGTTTCTTCACAGGAATTATATTATGGAAATCGAGATAGTAACTGATCCCAAAAGTGTTTGGATTCTTATAAAGCTCAAGCGTAATACGTATGGTATTCCGGAGCTAAAACTCCAAAACTTAGAATCCAATAATATCAGAACCTCCTGCGTTCGATCGATCTGGCTCTTAGTAACCTATAACCATCATCAGAAGGAGTTGATGGAATTCCAGCACTGGTTTTAAAAAATTGTAAAGATGGTATCTGTTATCCCCTCCTACTTATCTTTAACTTATCGCTTATGCTGGGCATTTTTATTTGGATGAGTGAAAAGTCTCATTTTTAGTTCCTATTTTTAAATCCTGCTCTAAAAATGACGTTAAAAATTCCAGGAAATCTGTAAGTAAACGGCCATTCCTAAGCTCTTTGAAAGTATAGTCAAAGATAAGTTGGAGCCACCTTGCGGCTCTGTTAGCAAGTCCTATCTCCACTTCCTCGCGGTGGCATCTGGAGACTTACTCTGGAAGTTACCAACGGGGAAGGGTGAATAGCTAGTTTCCTGCGCCAGAAAACAGGATCAGTAGGTTGAGCTATGGCCTAGTGAGCCGTACTCGTAAAAAGAACCAAATTATTCCGAAACAACCACAAGCCTCGGATAAGGTTGGATACATTGTTGACGACCCCGGCAAACGTAAAAAAAAAAGGACAATGAACTTCGGTCCTGCACGTGGAATGTGAGGTCCCTTAACAGACCACGTGCAGCTGATGAACTCGTGGAGGCCTTTGACTGCTTGCTACAGAGCAAACATTACCGCAATCCAGGAACTGCGGTGGAATGGGCCGGGCAACAGGAGGATGAAAAACTCCGACCTCTACTACGGCGATTGCCAAAGAGGGGGAAAACAGCGCTTATTCGGATGTGGATTATTTGTTCGAGGCAGACTTAGGCAAAAAGTCTTGAGCCATAAATTCATAAGCGAGCGCCTCATAACAATCCGCATCAAGGCTAGTCTGATTTGCGCCCACGCTCCGACAGGGGACAGGGATGACAACAGCAAGGATGACTTCTATGATCTCCTAGAAAGAACATATGATCACTGCCCCAGCTACGACATCAAGATCGTTCTAGGAGATTTTAATGCACAGCTGGGAAAAGAAGAAATTTTTGCTAGAGTCATCGGAAATCACAGCCTTTACGACAACATAACGGAGAACGAACTCAGGCTCGTGGAATTTGCCTCGGGGCGGAACCTTTCTGTAGTGAGTACGTGGTTCCCACACCTCAACATCCATAATGGAACCTGGCGGTCCCCTGATCAATCAACCGTCAACCAGATTGATTAAATTGCGACACTCCTCCAGTATTCTCGATGTCCGAACCTTCCGAAGAGCCAACATCGACTCGGATCATTACCTTGTAGTCAAGTACGGATATCAAAAAAAACAACGGAATAGAGATAGAACACCACGGTTTGATGTCAGAAAGAAACAATCGCAAACGACCGCTAGAAACTTTGCGACCGAGTCTGCCACAAACTTTCTGAAAGTTCGACACCGAACTTTGCGAACAGAAAAGGATGGAAAAGAACCGGCTTCTTAGAACGAAAAAGAAAGAGCTGGCTTGGGACGTATGTACATTCTGCATCTATTTATTTACTTAACAGGCCAGCGATCCATGGAGGATCTGAGCCTGGCCTATGGCCCAGCCTTCCATCCTCGACGGTCCCGGGCACGCTACTTCCAGTTGTCAAGACCAAGTTGTCTAACGTCCGCGATTACTTCTCGAACCAGGAAGCTCGGAGTCGAAGATCCCCTTAGCTGGGGCGTTGGTGTTCATGCGCTCGATATGACGGATCTTTGCCTTCCGGACTGCTTCCACATCCTTGTACATCTCGTAGAGTTCGCGGTTATGTTTTCTCCCCCATTCACCTTCCTCACAGACAGGACCAAATATCCGGCGCAGAATTTTTCTCTCGAAAGAACCCAAAATCAGCTCCGCTGTCCTACTTATAGACCAGCTCCGTATAGCAAGACTGGCAGTGTTTTGTAAGGCATGACTTTCGTCCTTCGAGTGAGGAGTTATCACCCCAGTTGTTTGGACAATCCGAAGTAGCAGCGGTCGCCAAAGGCAACACCACTGTGGCATCGTGTGTTAAATTTACGTTCGCCCTGAGGCAGACAAACTCCTTAACCACCTCGAAATTGTAGCTGTCAATTGTTATGGTGGTGAGCGACGGATTGGTTTTTGCTTGAAAGCGTACTTTGTTTTATCCTCATTGACCTTAACACCAACTTGTTTTGCCTGTTCGTCAATCACAGTGAACGCTTCCACAAGGTCATGGCGCGATAGCGCCATTATGTCAATATCATCCGCGTATCCCAGCAGCTGGACAGACTTGTTGAAGATAGTGCCTTCCCTGATGATGCCTGCCCTTCGCACTTTCTGCTCCAGCACCAGGTTGAAGAAGTCTCACCACAGCGCATCTCCTTGCCGAAATCCGGTGCATGTTTCAAACGGTTCAGAGGTCCTAGAACCAAGCTGAACAGTGCATCGCGTATTTTTTAGCCTGGCAGTACACAACCGGATCGGTTTTCCCGGGATCCCGAATTCAGCCATCGCATCAAACAATTCTTTACGATGAATGCTTTGAAGTGTGAACATTTGGCCTATAGTCGATTTACCGGGCCGGAAGCCACACTGGTAGCTGCCGATTAGTGCGGTGTAAAAGGGCTTTAGACGTCCACACAATACGCTGGACAGTATCTTGTATGCGACATTAAGCAGGGATATTCCTCTATAGTCCTTGCAAGAGGTGGGATCGCCTTTTTTGTGGATGGGGCGAATGGAGCTGGCATTCCAGTCGTCGAGCATGCTTTCATCTTCCCAAATTCTGCAGATGTTCTGAACATCGCCGCCAGGCTTGAAGAGCTCTGATGGCAAGCCATCTGAGTCCCGGCCTTGTCGTTCTTCAACTTGTGAATAGCTGTGCCGACTTCTTCGATTTCCTCGGTTCCTACCACTCTCTCTTGGTCATGCTCGTTAAGCTGCTTCTGGAAATGCTGCTTAAATACATCCACTATTCCCCGCGGGTCGATGACAAAATTACCCTCGCGGTTTTGAAGAGCCTGGGTGCCTTTTTTGAAATCTCCTGCAAGGCCCTTGGCTTTCTTATAAAAGGCTCGAATTTTGGGCTTATCCCTAGACTCCTCGATATCTTTAGTTTTTTTAGTTTTTTCTCCCCTCTTCTGGCTCGGTACTCCTCTTCCGTTGCCCTGGTTTTTCGCTGTAGCGCCTTTTGAACCCCAAGTCCCGCCAGATGTCATTCGTCGAATCAAATCCAATTTTCCCAATGATCCTCGGTCACCATTCTACGATCCAACTGGAGCTCCGATGAAGCCTCTTGCTCGGCTGCACATCTCCCGACGCAGATTATATGAGAAAAACTGCAAAAATGCCGAGAGTAAGTTTATCAACCCTCTTAGAATTTGTAACAAGTTTGCCTTCTTTCAGATGAAAACGATCCCATGGAGTGCGCGACACATCCGTGGGGACGCTGGAGTGAATGCAATACAAAATGTGGTCCCGGCAAGCAGTACAGAACGAGGGAGTTCAAAAATCCCGGCCTGGCACGTCGCTTTAAGTGTCGCAACACTCTTCGCGAAGAGCAGAACTGTCAGGGTAGGAGCTGTGGCGATTTTGACGAAAGTTCACTTGATGGCGGTGGCGGCGGATTCACTTCAGGAAGCCCGGAAAATCCCGAATGCGCTCTATCCGATTGGTCGGAATGGTCGAGTTGCAGTGCTACTTGTGGGAAGGGAACTCGAACTCAGACGAGGCACTACCTAAACCGAAGAGCCAGGAAGAAGTGTCAGGTAGGATCGCGAGAATAGTTGGAAGATCGTCTTGTTATGGTCATTTGTCCTTTCAGAGCGTCAGTCGAGTAATCCTCGAACGCAACGAGGAATGCGAGGGTGTCGATTGCGGAGGAGATATTTATGGTGGAGCTGGACCCGAAGGTGAAGGAGAAGAGTCCCAAAATCCATACGAACAGCCCAACAACGAGCAGAACAACAATAATTACCTGAATCGCAAGTCACTATACAACGACGATGAGATCCCGCCGCAGTGTACAATCACCCCATGGTCCAGCTGGACGCCGTGCAGCGAAACCTGTGGTGATGGCTTTAAATTCCGTGAACGGCAAGTGTGGATCAACGACATGGTCTATGGAGTTCAAAATCCCGACTACACTCGCGACACATG
The DNA here is from genome assembly GCA_958301585.1 of Merodon equestris. Lineage (NCBI taxonomy): Eukaryota > Metazoa > Arthropoda > Insecta > Diptera > Syrphidae > Merodon > Merodon equestris. The sequence goes on from OY284416.1 coordinate 115,896,703, forward strand.
CACGAATATCAAGAAACAGGAGATAGTCAACTGCACGATCAGCAACTGTGACGAGCAAGTACCACCGTTCTGCTTCGAGGAGCCATCGGTGGTTCATTGTCGTGACAGTGAGGTGACCACCTACTGGTACTACGACTATAAGAGCGATAATTGCGCGTTATTTTTCACCAGCAATTGCGATAGGAACGAGAATAAGTTCAACTCCAAGGAACTCTGCGAGCAGACGTACAAGCAGCGCGAAAGGGAAATCATGGGTCTGTCTATCGAAGACCTCCGTCTGGAGAAGGTGGAATGCGTCGTGTCTGATTGGATGGCGCATGAATGCAACGCCACCTGCGGTGAGGGTATAGAAATCAAGACACGTGAGGTCCTGCGAATCCCAAAGAATGGCGGTAAGCCTTGTCCGAAGAAACTCGTACGCTGGGAGAAGTGCTACAAGCGATGTCCGGATAATATATATGCCAGGCAACGCGTGCAGTACGTGCGACAGCCGGAGAATGAGTGTCGCTATTCTGATTGGTCGGCTTGGTCGCCGTGCATCGCCACGTGCGGGGATAACTCCGTCAGACAGAAGACGAGGATTCTCCTAAACCCCGAGCTGAGCTACAAGTGCAGGGATCGGGTGAGGATGGAGAGGTGCATCGTGATGCCATGCTTGATAAATGGCGACTGCCGAGGCCCGTACTGTTACTAAGAATGTGTGGACTTTTACTCATGGGTGTGTAGTTTGAATTCCTGGAAACGCTAGCATGTGAATTGTAAGATTTATCGTTTAAGTGTTGATCGTTAGATCTAGGATATAATCGAGAATCAAACAATAGGATTTATTCAGCGAAAACTTTTTATTAATTTTAATATATTTCCATATTCCTTGCATTCAGCTTGTTTTTTAAAACTCTTTATTCATTTAGTTGGTTTTACGACATTTTGTAAAATTGTTTTTTATTTCTCTTACTCATTTGCGAAGCAATTAGAAAATAATTTTATTTAATTAAGTATTTATTTAAATTTGTGTGGTCAATAAATCTTTTTTTTTTTACTTTAGCAGTGTTTTTTTATTCATTTTTTTATACATATATTTACGAGGATATTTTTTTATCAATTTCTACTTATTTGATTTGCTTGTTTCAAATAAAAATGTGACTTAATCGTTTACGTACTCGTAACCTTACATATCTGGGATAAATGTAATTAAAAAAATAATTTATTTATCACAGCACTTTATATAATTATTTTTATTAATTTAATTTTATTGTGCAAATATACAAGTTGATGGTTTAGACATTATTTTTTTTTTAAACGCAATAATTAAATTTAGTTTGAGCTGGAAAGGATATTTAATTGAATTTTCTAATATTTTATTTGCTTTTAGATTGAACAGAGAATTAAGGTCTTTGGAGAGAAATAATGAACTTTTGTTGATTTTTTTTATTTTGTACAAATCTATTTTATAATTGATTTATTGCAACTAACTATAGTACGTGAGAATACCTATTGAAAAGGCCACTAATGATTTTTATTTTATTGTTTTAATTTTTTCCCTAGTAATTTATTATTAAATTAATTGGCACGTGGCATAAAAAATCGTTTATTGCATGTATCTGGTGTAATAAAAAAAAATCGCAAGCACACCTCGAAAGGAAGTATATTTTAAACCAAAAATAAAAATTATTTTTTCCCGTTTTTATTTATTGTATCTATTATCCGTATACAATGTGTAAGTTTTTTTATTTTATGTTGTTTGTAAAAATATGGTCCGATGAAGTTGTTTGTTTTCGATTTTCTTTTAATCTAGGTTCTAATAAATTTTCAAACATTCTACTTATCTAAGTAACTAGTCGTTTTTGTTTTTCTTTCGCTTAGTAGGATTTAATAAAAGAAATCTACTGTCTAAGTCTGCGATATGGTTTACCTGGATCTATTGTCTCTAAGAATATGTTTTTACTTTTACGCGCTTATTTCGAATTTTAGATTTTTTTCAATATCTAGTTGGAGGAATACGAGTTTACGCGATCTGTGATATTTGATAGAAAGTACTAAAAGTCGAAGCGAAGGGCCATCTCTAGATTGGAACCAAACGTTAAGAAATTAGACTTATTGTTATTTAGAAAGTATTCGAACGGCAATTTCAAGGGTAACGCGCCGTAACGAGACATAGTTCCCTCGAGCAAACACTTAATATTCACTCCAGACCCTAAATGCGAAGTGCGTTCAAAAAATAACAGGAATGTTTGGTTGATACTAGGCCGATTCTTAGAAGTTTTTTTTTTGGTTCTATATTTTTTTGTTTTTTGAGGCTTCTGCTATTGGTTGGAGAGACACCTGAGACGGCGTTACAGCTCATGAAGAGCTAGAGCCAACTTTCTTTTACTCACTTATGTTGTGTGCGATTTGTTTTTCACACAAGTGAATGGAACCTAAAGCTCAATGACGATTCCGAACGGCAAAGGCCGAGAAGCTTTTTCAAGGCGAGTGTACTACGGGAGGTTTTGCCAGAACTTCGCCGAGAGAGTTGATGGTATCAGGATCCAAACTCGCTCATCACGCGTCAGCGGCCGACACACAGCCCACTACGCCATGGCGCTTTCAAGCTATATTAATAACTAAAGTTGCATATTTGACAACATCAATCTAATTTGCCTCGACGCGAGGGAGAAAGATGCTACCGAAAAAGACAACTATTGCGATCTCCTGAACTCGATTACTCAGCTATGAAATTCAAATTCTGCTTGGAGATTTGAGTGTATCATTAGAAAACATAACCATTAACTTCGTGACGATGCGAAATCCTATTACACGGAGCACGTGATTCATACAGAATGCTGGTGCTAAAAGGCATTCCCATCCCGATATCCAAGGAAGCTAAGTACCTGGGAGTCATCTTAGATAGCAAGCTTCTTTGGTCGAAGCATGTTGAGTCAAAAACCAACAAGGCGTTGTCAGCTTTTTGTTAATGCAAAGGTGCCTTTGGCAAAACATGGGGCTTATCACCGAAAGAGGTCCTCTGAGTCTACACGGCAATGATAACACCGATAATCTCACATGCATCGGTTGTCTGGTGGAACAGGCCAACACTCAAATACGTCGTGGCCTTTTCACCAAACTTCAAAAAGGGGTCTGTCTCAGCTGCACGGGGGCTTTCCCCAGCACACCGGAAGCTGCTCTAGATGCTATGATGAATCTCATATCAGAGGGTGCGCACTGGAAGCTATGTCTCGTCTCAAGAGAAATTCTCTTTGGTACAACTCGCATTGGCGTGACAATGTACTTGCGCGAGAAATATCCTACGACCCCTGTCTCATGGATATACCTTCCGACGCATTGACACCTGCCATGCTACTGCGCTTTAATTTCACTGTCATATTTCCCTGACGTCAGGACTGACTTTGGCCAAACACTGAACCTGGAATAGACTGTCTTCGCATTTTTGATGGCTCCAGGACTGGTAGGTTGGGCTTCCTGAATGGCTGAGCGGTCATAGAAGTCGTCCTTGATGGGGTATTCAGCTTCTTCGGTAAGAGTGTGTGCACATATGAGGCTGAAGTGATAATCTGCCTTTTATGCGGATCACAGCCAGGCGATCACTTATAGGTTCAAAGTCAATGACTTTTGACCTTAACCGCTTTCCCACGACAAATCCGCATCACAATATGTGCAATCTTTCGTGACAGTTGTAATAAATGTCACAGTCTTTTTTCCTTATCATAAAGTTTCTTATCCTGCGTATTTCCTGGACCGCAGCAATATCCGCCTTGTACTGAGTTTGGATTCTTTCCAGTTTATAAGCAGCTTCGGGGGTGTACAGAGTTCTAACATTCCAGGAGCATACTCGCAAATCGTGTTCCTTTTTCGTGTAGTGTCGTCGTCGCGTATCTGTCCGTTGATCCGAGGCATTAAGCTCATTCATAAGTTGGTGCAACCGCCAGTCTGGTCGAAGTTTTGCAGCTGCATATATTTGTTCACCTCCCAACGGTAGTTGAAGAGACTTTCCAGAGGGCGTTCCGAAAATGCTGTATGTCAACTTGACCCGGACATTGAAATAGGAATCGTTGCTAGCATCTCGCCTGGTTAAAAGCAATCAACAACTTTACCCTGTATGTCCGCGCCCATGCACTCCTCTGCATATATTTATTTCACCAAAACCCACCATACAGTTGCCACTAGTTGCAAAAGTTAGAACATCTACTATCCAAGCAGCACTCAAAGCACTTGGCTTACATAATGTGAGTTCAAAATCCGTAAGAGACCTACCGAAGAAAAACAAAAGCGGGGTCCTGAACACAAAGGCTTCAAGGTCATGGTAATAAAAACAAGGGCGCCGAATCTTTCTGTAATTACCCTAACCTACATTCAACTTACTTTTATTGCAGATAGTTGTGGAAAATCACTGGAACACTTCAAAGGCTTCGTCAATCAAAGCAAACCACTCAACTTTAGACAAACTTTCTAAAAAAAACTTCAGTTTGAAATATCGCCGTAACAAAATAAACCCAGGGTCTGAATTCAAGCTTGTGGATGACGAGACTACAGGAATATGTGAGTGATTTTCCGCAGTTCTTTTCGTCGCTAAATAGAAGTCTTTTGTAGTTTTTGCGTTTAGTACTCTGTATTCGCACGCAAATCGCTTTAATGCTTGATGGCTCTTCTGCGCTTTTCAATCTAGTTTTTTATTGTACTTAAATTATTGTGCTCCTATCTTTGAAAGATATTTTATTACTGGAACAATAAAGCGTCATGGGTATATATTTAAAGAGATATTCGTGCGAATCTAGACGAAGGGCCATGTTCCTCAGCCACACTTATTAAAATATATGTAACCTGCCCCTTGACATGTACGCAAAAGCAGTTAAACCCGTCAGCCTAAGATAGTACTAAAATGTATTTGTGCATATGCCTTCCTCCTATAATCACGGATTCTCCTTATCAAGTCATGACTTTTTCCCAAGAGCTCTATAAAACTCACAGCTCCCTTCTATTGTTCCGCGAGACACACACTTCATATCAGCTTTATGGGATCAATAAAAATACGCTTGAGTTCCCTTAACGACCAGACAACAACTAAAAGTTCATTCATTGCCCATTTCAACAGAAATCCTTTCTTTTTATTCTCCTACTTCATTCACTTACGAGTACATAGGGCCCCACCTGCAGGTTGCAACGTGGAAAAGAAGTTGAAGAAAAAACAATTAAAACCTACGCTTGTTGTGTGAATATAATACATTCATCACCCACTCGTCCGCAATCCATCCGATCCTTCGGCTCGTAAATGTCCTTCCTTGTCAGCGAGACAAATTTACATATCAATGGGCATGAACAATGACCTTGTTCTTCGCTCACAGAATATCTTGTATGCAATAAAAAACAAGTTTAAGAATTATGTCGCATTAAATGGTTCCATAAGTCGATTGATGTGCAATTTTATCGATAAATCACTACAAAGGAGGAGAAGTGACACGAGGTGGCGACCATGGAAAAGTGAGTCCCGTCATTGGATGTTTGTTCTCCGCCTTATTGTCAACCAATTACGTAATGTAACACCTATAAATAGCGAGTGTGAAACAAGGAACATTTTTCAACACAAGATTACTAATACACTACCCCAAACCGCCGCATTCATATTCATGCTCCCCGTGCTCCATTTCTATTCACACTCACCCAATACTTCATTATTCATTTGGCAGTGATTTATGAATGCTCCTTTCATTTCTTCTTATTTTTTTGCTTACTTTTCTCCCATCCTCGTTTCCATCTGAAGATCCCTTGAGATGCTATCCACCATGCCGGGTGGTAGTGCACTTCAGTACTCATTCTCGTTCTCTCGATTTCCTTCATTTCCCTGCGTGTCGGAGGCGTTATTTGCCAGCTGTAATGATGGAGTTTCAAGTCGAAGCTATTCACAGATGTCTACTAGTAGGTGCTACCACTTGGATGCCCTTGAGAATATTCTAATCGAGTTCTATTTGAACGACGTAGAACTCCTCCTGCTGCTGAATAAACATCGATTCCCAGACAAGACTTGGAATATTTCGAGCTTCGTCTCAGCGAGTGTGTGTCTTTTCATGTTCCACTTTTCAGTTCAACAATGTCACCGAGTTCCACACTCAATGTTGTCGGTTGCCTAATCACTCGGCAATCACGCTTATATGTATGTACACACAAATGGTGGAAAACGTGTCACAACTGTCGCCTATAAATACCCCGCTACATCGGTTGCACCTCCCGCAGTTGTGTCTGCAACGCAAACTGTATACAACATGGTATCGATGCTATCACTTATCGTTCTGGTCGTGACATTATTCGCCGTTGTGCACCAATCCCAGGTCGATGGATTGAAAATTTTCGCCAAGGATGTGCCGGAGATCACGCTCGAGAGAAGACGGTTGGTGCCAGTGACGCTATGTGACAAGATAACAAAGGATTGCATCAATATGATCGCAGTGACTGTTGACGATGGAGAGGAGAGTATGATTAACACGGTTTCGACGCCGGTTGTGCTTAATCTAGACGATTACAAGGAGTTCAGGAACGTGGTTGAAATGTATGGATTGCTGGAAGAGGGTGTGTTAAAGGGTGACATTCTAGGAGAAGAGATGACGGAGGAAGCTTGATTTGGGAAAGGTTTTATTAAATTGTTTTTATAAAAGGTGCAAGGTGTCTCAGGATTCAAATAAATATTCTCGTTTTGAGAAAATATAAAAAGCTGTCTCGAGATGGACGACCATGTTCTCACGAGTTCTTGTAAATTCGGCTTAAAGGATGTCAAATAACTTGATTAGTTCGATTTGAAGAGGTTACTACTAAGGCAGATTCTTTTATGAAACGTTCTGGTACGATACAAGGGATCTACTCTAGTATATCTGTAGAGCTTAGCTTGAAGATGTAGAAAATTAGCGATTTTTTTACTATTATAGCATGTGATTTCCTAAGCGCTTGGTTTTAATCGTCAAGAGAAGTCCAGAAGAATTGCAAGAATGTCCAAAGCTTTTATTTGATTTAAAAGACCAGTACTCGCCATTTACGTTTTGGGGATTATTTTGTACAAATTGATCGAGATTCTATTCTATGTGGTTCATATAGTAAATTCAAATTTGAAGCACTTTTTGAACATATTAACTGGCACCTCGTTAATAATACAATATCAAGGCTGCAATTAACGGTTTAACATACATATTTTGTGGAAAGTAGTATAAAGGCGCAAAATCGCACGATCTAGCCGGCCAATTCACCGGTCAAAACGAGAGATAAATTTTTCACCGAACTCATTACTCAATTGGGCAATCAATTCTCACACTGTGGGGCGCTACGTTCCGTCTTACTGGTACCACATGTTGAACAGGTTGCACTTGTACATTCTGAACAAAACAAACAATTTTAATCATTGCGAGCTCCATTGACGACAACGTTGTTCTCACGGTCATCTTTGAAAGAATGCATAGATCATACTTAACACTGACGAATGTTTTTTTTTTGTTTTTGCTTTTTTGTTGGAGGCGTCTACTATCTGTTGAGCACTCACACACAAATACTGGTCCATTGTACTACCAGACTGGCACCTTGTCTTTATTGTATTTTCCCCGTTGTCCTGAGAAAAGTGAGGAAGGGCTTCAGTGATGTAGAGCTAAGAGATTCTACACACACCGGGTCGAGCCCAAGAGTGCGCCACCATGCGCGAGCGAAGGCGAAAGAGTCGCAGAGAAAGTGTGCCGCTGTGTCATTCTCCTCGCAACATGTACATATAACGATGCTTGGCAAAAGTGTAGTGGCCCGTAGTGACGCCCATAAGCCTTCTGCAATCATTTCTCCTTAAGGATAAGAACAATATTGCGGACTTCCTACAGACATCAGGGCGTACGCGCCTAGTCTTCCTGCATCCTGGATATTCCCTCCATCTACGACTTTGTACATTAATGATCCCGTCGTTGATGTCAGATTTGACCATGGAAGCAGGTAGACCTAAGGCGGGTTCAGGTCCTGAGAAACTCTCCTTTCAGCCCCTTCTAGCGAGTTAATCGGATATCTCATTTCCTGGGATCCCTGAGTGACTTGGGACTCATACAAACCTAAGTGAATTTAATCTTCCGACTTTGTTTAAAAAGGTCTTGAGTTCATGCACTTATTTGGAGCCCTCTCTCCAGGCTTTTAGAATGTAGGTTGGCTTCACACCTGAGCTTCACAACATAGTGCATGGTCATTAGAATTGCGTAAATCTCTGATTGAAAGATAAACGCATATTTTCCTAACGAGAAGTGCAGTCGAATGTTTACGCGCTCAAAGAGAACTTCAACGCCGGACCCCTGCCCAGTCCTGGAGCCATCCGTGCCAAAGGCGAAGACAGTCCATTCCAGGTTCAGGGTCTGGCCAATCCTGACGCCATGGAAATGTGACTGTGAAATTACAGCACAATAGTGTCATTGCGTCAGAAGGCACATCCATGAGGCAGGGGTCGAAGGATATTTCTCCCGCAAGTACACTTTCACTCCAATGCGAGTTGTACCAAAGACAGGCGATTGATTCATCATAGCATCTAGAGCAGCTCCCGGTGTGCTGGGGAAAGCCCCCGTGCAACTGAGGCAGACCGTTCTTTGGAGTTTGGTGAGTGAAGCCACAGCGTGTTTGCGTGTTAGCCTGCTCCACCAAACAACCGATGCATATGAGATTATCGGTCTTATCATTGCCGTGTAGATTAAAAGGACCTTCTTCGGCGATAAGCCAAAGGCCCCTTTGCATTGCCAAAAAGGTGACAGCGCTTTGGTGGTTTTGGAATCAACATGTTTTGACCAAAGAAGTTTGCTATCGACGATGACTCCCAGGTACTTAGCTTCCTTGGATATCGGGATGGGAATGGCTTTTAGCACCAGCTGAGTAATGCCAGTATTTTTCCTCCTTCTCGTGAAGAGAACAGACAGCCCATTTGTCGTGCACCAGTTTTCGATTACGTCTAGTGCCGCCTGCGCTTTGAGACAGACAGTCGCTAAACATGAGCCGATAGAGAGAACAGCATTATCCGCATATGCCTGGGCATAGATTCTAGAGGCATTGAGAGCATCAAGCAGAGGGTCGACCATCAGCGGAGGCAAGACGCCACCTTGCGGGCAGCCCCTGTTTACTCCAGACTTGACACATTGTTCGAGGCCTGCATCAGCGATCAATGTCCTGTGCACAAGCATTGCTTTGATCCACAAAACCAGTGCTTCATCTACGCCATGCCGTCTAGCAGCTTTACACATGCTGTTGAAAGTGGCGTTATCAAAAGCTCCTTCAATGTCGACGAAACTGCATTGTACGTACTCTTTTCTTTCGAGAGTGCATTCAGTTCTCCCAATTAGGTTTAGAAGCGCTGATAAGCATGTTGGATGTCCGAGAGAGGTATGTAGGCAAGTGCCAGGCTAGCAGTGAAAATTCTTTTCAGAGCAGGAAGCAGCTGTCTTATACCTTTTTCCGGCGACTTGAAGCCATCGAAAGATGCCACAGCAAATTCAATGGCCTCAGTAGTTGCCACGCGTGACGCAACATGCCAGCTACGCCGAATTGTTTTCATCGTTTCAGTCGCAGTTTCCAATGAGGGAGTGTGCAACAAGCCGATTACAGTCTGATTTCCCGGGAATGGGTTTGAAGCAGTAAACTAAGAGTTTCCGCTTTAGACTCAGTAAAAGTACCATCAGATTGTCTGAGTACATCCAGCTTTGTTGATTTTCCTCGCTCAGGGATTTGATTTCTTCGCAGATGGACTTATAAGAATCCTTTTTCGATTTACGAATAAGCGTCTTATATTTCTTCTGCTTCGATCGATATTTATTATTAGCGATCTATTCAGGAGACTTCTGGCTTAATTGCGAAGACATTGGAGCTCAGCGTTCCACCAGGGCACCGATTTCCTGCTTAGAGGTTTTTTGACACGACATGCGAGTTCGAAACAGTGGTGATGGCGCTGCTCAGGTTATGAACCATTTGCTTTGTTCTGAGCTTAGGCAAGGATTGAGTGGATTTCTCAAGCTCCTCCCTGAATCGCACCCAGTCCGTCTTTCTCGGATTTCACTTGGGCTGCGAGGGGGAGATCCCACACTTCAATTGGAATTCGATGTATCTATGGTCTGACAGCGTAACATCTGGTAAGACTCTCCAGTTAGTGATGGCCTTCACATGCCTATTAGGCAGGATCACTTCTTGTCATCTTGCCGTCGCAAAGGTTGGTTGAGAGCCAACATTGTTGATGATAAGGTCAGACGAAAGAGTGAAGCTTAAAAGATGGTCTCCTCTCCGGTTACATTTGCCGCTCCCCAAACAGTATTTTGAGCGTTAGCGTCGCAATAGAAGATGAGTCCAATCGTTCTGGCTTCACAGTACTCTACAAGTTCAGAAACCGCCTAAGCTGACGGGGGCAGTACTGAGTCGTAGGGGAAGTAAGCCGAGGCCACGACGAAGTGTTCAATTTCTCCGTGCGCTCTCAGTGCTAACACTGGCGAATACAGCAACAATATTTTCTTCTATATAGGCTCTATGCATATGAGTGGATGTCCATAAGCCTCAGAATCGTGCGAAACATAGTCACTATGGCTTGAATTGCTTACTCAGTAGTTGGAATATGACAATAATAAAATGGTCAAAGTGCGCGCAAAATATTTTTCACGGAGCACGAATTTTGATAATAAAATTTAAGACTCTTTACTATAAAATGGCAAGGACAGCTGAGCGTACTTAATTTTAGCGTATGTCACAAGTTATGCGCCAGTTGTCAAAAATTAAACATTAAAAAACTAAGCAACAATAAAATCAGCCCAATTTATGCTCGTTGCTCTGGATGGAGTATTGAATATATAATGCATTTAGGAAAGCACTGTACCTATACATGCCACCAAAATAAACAAAACCGTCATTTATGACCTGTAAAAATAATCAGGCACAATTACAAGGAATCAAAACTTTGGTTCAAATCAATTTACGTATATGAGCAGCTGACAAGTGATTTTCGGGAAAAGTTAGTCAACGAAATCGTCTAAGAAGTTAGTCTTAAAGACTAAAGCTTTTTAGTCTTGCGCCGATGGATCAATAACTAGTCTAAGATACTTCTTTCTTAATAGCGTTCGGAGGGTGATCACTGAGTAAATATCGAACGCTGTTTTAAGAACGCCATTTGCGCTAATGAATCGATTGAAATAAGCTGAACGAAATGTCTGACAATGCTCAACATGATGGGTAGAGAAACGTTTAAATCTAGAAAATCGGACAATACTGAACTAGTAGTCCCCAATTTCGAAAAGTTGAGTTGAGTTAAGGAGAGCGCCGTGGCACAGTGGGTAGTATGTCGGCCTCTGACGCAGCATGAGCAAGTTCGGGTCCCGATAACATCAACACCATCGAATGTTCATTACGCGGCTTCTCTCCTCGGCTGGGTACTGGCAAGACTACCCGTAGTACAACTTGCCATGAAATGCGCTCGCCGTTCGGAATCGGCATTAAAACTGTAGGCCCCGTTCACTTATGTGAAAAAAAAAAAAACAAATCGCACACAACATAAGTGAACGAGAGAAGTTTGGCTCTGGCTCTCCGTGAGCTGTAACGCCATTTAAGAAGAAGAAGAGAGGGTTGAGCTTAGGTTTGTTGTCACTTCTTTGTTAATTTATAGTATATCCCAAAATGCGTTAAAAAAGTAACGGGAATTTTAAAATTTAGCAGCCTGTTTGGTTCGATTCGCGCAAATTTATGTTTTTATATACATAGGTATGAGAAGTAGTTTCACCCAATAAAGCATAATTTCGAGCAGTTAAGAAAATTACTTGTATTTTAGTACCGACGTTGATAAATTTTTTTAAAGAGAATTAAATAAAATGGACAAACCAGCAACATTTGTCTGATTGTCTTCTGTAAATTTGAAAAACTTTACGAACTAGTCTTAATTGTCGTATTTAATTCGTACAGAATACTAAACACCCACCATTCATGAACAGCATTAAAAATAAAGCATATAAAAGCATCGGCCCAGCATCTCAACCCACTGGCACCTCATCGCCAATTTTATTTTTCTTGCATTTCATAGCAACTCATTGCTATAAAGCAGCTTTGTACTATATTCCTACAAATATGCCAAGCTAGTATTCCATTTCCGGTGCCGCAAGATGGAGTAAACTTCATGAAACAAGAATTGCTTCCACTCGCAAGGGCATCTATACGAGCCGTTCAAATAAACGTCACACCTTCACACCGTCATCTTACCTTCTTCATCGTCCATTAGATTACGTCAAAAACGACCCATTTTCACTGGTTTCAATTCCATCCAACTCCCCTAAATGCGAGAGAGCATCTCGGCCACAGAATTTCACTGCTGGCCCTGAATAAACAAGCCGCCAAAGTGTAAATATTTGAAAAGGCCCTCCGATACCCCTGCCCCCGATCAGACTCCTCGCAAAGTGGTGTACAGTCAATTCACTTAGCCCGCCCTTCTCGTGTAGTTTACTCGATTGGAAACAAATTTATCTAAAAATTTAGTCGAATCTCCTCGCCCATGTTGGAGAACAGTACGTGCGGCTGTTTGTAAGGACATTATTGATGCACTTGAAAGCATTGCTGTTGCTCCTTCCACCAATTTCTTCGAAATGATATTTTTATTCAATTTTACGGCAGTCAAATAGACAGATACGAGAGCTCGTACAGAAAGATAGGAAGACAGACGGACGGGTAGAGCCAACAAGTCACTTGCTTGCTGCAAGCAAACACAATCTTTTTACTTGTTGTCGGTGGTGGTAAGGAACTTGTTGCCGAACTATCTGTGCATTTGTAAAATTTGCTATGTAATAAAAATCTGTATCTTCTTCCAACCTACTCTCGCGGAGTGTCATTCCTTATGCAACGAATAGTGAATGAGCTTCAACCGCTGCGCTGCTGGTGGACTGTTGTTATTGCCATGAGTGTATCATTCGCCGCCATACTATCAGGGGAATGAAATGCTTGTGCTGGTGTTTGTCCTGACATTTTGCCAGGATGCTGTGCCATTACATTTACGCGAACATAAAACGGCGACAACGACTGCGGCGGGCTACAACAACGTTGTACGACAGCGAAAACGACAGCATTCATTCGTGAGATACAAATGCCATATACCCGGGAATGGGTGCAATTTTTGAAAAAGAAATTTTCTGGTTTCTCTACTCTGAAATGTTGCAAGGACTTAACATTTTTTTCCCCTTTCCCTTCCTTTCAAGTGATTGTTGGCTGCGCAAGGATAGGATGTCGCGGGTGATACCCAACGTAACGTGCAATTCACCAGAGGATATTGTGATGCGATACAGTTTCCTTTTGCTTTACCCATGCTACGCTGAAAGGGATTTAATTTAATAAGAGTTTTGAGTACGACCTATTATGATAGCGCGACTACGGGTGAAGCTTTTGACAATGTGATCCACGCGAGATAGACAAGCACTATAGCATAGAAACAAAGTTAAAAGCAATTTGTTTTCTTTCTTTATTTTATGAACACAGATTAGTTCTCCAAGTTGGCTAAAATGTCTTCGAGTTCTTCGAGGGTAACCATTTGAAGTGGAACGTTCCTTAGTATGCTCGCGAGTTCATCCTCGGGAATAAGGGACGGATCGAAATCGGCGACCAGAAAGTCTTCCCTCCCATCCACTAGTAACTTGAATAGGCTTACACCTGTGTTAAATATTATATCTTCAATATCATCAGCATTGGTTACGAGGAGCTTTTGGCAGTTATCGATTCCCTTGTTACAAAGTGTCAGTGGTACTCCCGACCTAAGTTCATCTGTGGGCAGGGGTGTTGCTGTTGATTGGTGCACTACGGCAAATAAGACCACGAGTATTAGACCGAGAATTAACTTTGACGCCATTGTGTTGCTGTGTAAATCGTGGTTTGCTTTGAGCTTGCTTCAGTCGATTGCTGAGCATTTATAGCCGGCGGGTACGGTGTTTGCTTGGTTTTGGTTCGGTGCTGGTTGATCTTGAATTCTGTAGTTATCCAGGGGCGTGATGGAGCGAATGTGTGTCAATATGATTTCGAAATGGATTTGGGTCGTGTCATGGTCTGCTTGAACAAGTGGTATGTAACATATGCTCAGAGTGTTCTGCAATGTTTAAACGTTCTATGGAGGTAAAACCGGCAGGCGTTATTCAAGGGCCAACAGTGGTCTCTGAATTAGAAAATTGCAGCACCACTTGCCTGCCTCATCACTTTTTCATGCACATTTTAAACAATCCACTGCCCACTATCCACGGGCCACTCTCACTCAAGCTGATGGACAGCTTTCCTCCTTGCATTGTGTTTAACGAGTTTTTAATTATTCACCTCACCCAAGTCCCATCGCCTTAGTTAAAACGTCTGTGTTTAACTCAAATGGTTTTTGTTTCAATTAACCCAAATAGGCTAACGAGATCCTTGTCTAACTCTCGCCGTGTCGAAATATTTGGATTTAATATGCAAATCTAATTAAAATTGCTTGATTTCATACTCCATATGAATTGTTATAATACAGGCAAGCAGTGAGGGAGTGCTAAAATACCATGGTACATTGCCTTGGCCTTCCAGGTTGGGAGTTTTAAGTTCCCAATGCAGTAAGCTGTAATTTGTACAACGAGAGCTATGAGAAGCACGCCGAAAGCAGGGTTGGACATAACACTTCATCTCCTTCTTCTGGATCTATTCATAAAAGGCTGCTCTGCAAAGAGCGCTCTCAAACTAAGGGAGTCCTATCTGTGGAAGCAAGCCAACTATGGACATGCAGCCATACTCAGAATAATAGACGACCTGGGAAAGAAACATGGTTTTAGTAGCCTCGCAGCTACGACCGACTATAATAGTTTTCCCCGACAGAGACGTGAGGCTATCAAACGCCGTGATCAACGACCACGAGATCGAAAATGGACACTCTGATACCCCGCACAAACAGGAATCATTTAGACTCCCTGATTTGTGCAGCGTCTTTCAAGCAGAAATTCTAGCAATAGAGAAAGCAGCCAAACACCTTCAAGTAACCGATATCTCACCATCGGATGTCACTATCTTCGTAGACAGCCAGGCTGCACTGAAGTCAACAGGATCCTGTACAACGAGATCAAAGGTTGTCAGGAAATGTCGCGACTCGCTGAAGTCCATCAGACACCATAAGGTAAGACTCTGCTGGGTCCTGGGTCACAGCTCAATCGCAGGGAACGAAAGAGCGGACGAATTGGACAGGCAAGGGACATCAGCGGACACGTCATTGCAACCACCGATCAGCGCATTATTCTGGATCATAAATGACACAATTATAAAAGAAGACAGCTCGTCTTGGCTTACAAGAAACGACAGCCACACGACAAGATCATCGTGACCAAAGCTCAATATCGGAATAACAATGAGGCTCTTGGCGCTGGACCGAAACTCGATCCGTATGCTCGTCGGAGTGATCCCAGGACACTGTCCCATTGGAGCAATGCTCTGTAAATGGAACTCGGGATCCAGCGATCTCTGCTGGAGCTGCGGCGACGAGGAAGAAACTGAGACGATCCAACATCTGCTTTGCCACAGCCTAGCTCTCCAGAATCGGCAGCTTCGCTGGGCCAAAGATTCTTTACAGAGATTGCAAACGTGGGAAATGCAGATATATTGGATCTTCTAAAATTCATAAAGAGCACGGGGCCACCACGTGAGAGGACAGGTTAATTATATGTGTACTCCACAAATGAAGGGGATCACAATGGGCCTGTTGGCCTCTGAGCGGAACTGATGCTCAACCATCACACTCCCCTTCTTTAACCTAACCTAACCTAAGCTGAAGGTGCTTCAAAGTGGAACTTACCGCATTCAAAGAAGTGCGATAAGATAGACCTGCGAAAGAATAAACAGCGATTATTTAAGTGCGGATCTGTTGTTCAAGGCAAGCTCAGGTTCACCCCGACGACGCTTTGCCGGTGGGAAATAATCGAGTCAAGTTTAGGTTAGCTTAGGTTAGGTGGCTTCCCTCCGTAAAAGCGATGGAGATCACTTAGACCAAGAACGGTCCTTTGTGCTACCACTTGAGTCGGCTTGGTCACCGTTCCTTTTGGAACAATTTTGATCTCTGTTTCGGATAGATCCGTTAGTTTATTTAGGAAATATTCTCCCAGAAATCGTCTTCTTGAGGCGGCTAGAGCAGGGCAATTACATAGGAGATGGGATGGAGATTCTTGCGATTCCTCATCAAGACACCTACTGAATGACGCCTCACGAATTGCCGTTAATCTAGCTTGGAATATGCTGCAGTGGTACGGTAGTCTAAAGCATTGGCTGATTTTTAGGGTCACACCATTGCCTGCCCTAGACCCGTCTGTGTATATTTAGAGTGCAGTGCCTTTTTTGGAAATTCATTCCCCTCCCATTGTCTTCGGTTGGGAATTGTTGTTTTATAAAGAATCTTGAAGTCAAATGTCGGGATTAAGTAGTCCGTACCTTCACTTAGATCATTGTTTTGGCGTAGAAAGAGAGAGAACTTCCAATGAGCGGATTCCTTCGTGTCTTGTCCTTTTCCTTGCCAAAGAGATTCAAGGGAAGTAGGTAAAGTATCACTTCGAGGGCTGCAGTGGGGATTGTTCGCAATGCTCCTGTTCGCGATGCACGCCATCCTTTGAACTCTGCTTAGGAGTTTGCAAAAGTTAGATCTGCATACTGCCGGCCACCAGACAAGGCATCCGTACATTATTATAGGTCTAACAACCGCGGTATACAGCCATTGGTTAATGGGGTGGTCGTGGTGCAATGGTAATCATCACCGACTGTTGAGCTGAAGGTCTGTAGTTCAAGTTCGTCCGTAGTCAAGAACAATTCCTTTACTGAAAAACTGTGCAACAACATGTGAATGAGAAATGATAAAAAATGCTGACGAAGACATAGCACTCGCAGCATAAGACCACTTCAAAAATTCATATTCTGTGTGTGCATTTCCATAACAGCTTATTGACATGGAAAACAAAAGAGTTGCTGTGAACTACAACCAACGCAAATTCAGTTGAATTTCGAAAATCCTATCTAGGACAACTACCCCCGGAGAGTAGTGAACGAACATCTTCGACACAAACCATATGCACCCCGTCCAGGTTGTGTGACAAACAGAGCGTACACTCTTGAACCTGCACGAATTATAAAAAGAAAACAAAATCGGATGAAAACCAATGACAAAAAAAACAAAAAACAACGAACCTAAAGGGGCTCCAACCCTGCAGTTAAAATATGCCAGAAACAAAAAACTCTAAGGGAGGTTTGCTTTTTTAAATGTCAATTTGAGGATTCGAAATGTGTGTTAGCTTCCTCATATGGCATAATACTTTTATTTTTTTTTTTCGTTGGATTCTTCTGATGTCTGTTGGAGCACTCAGACGCAAAAACTGTTTCAATGTACAACCTGAAAGACATCTTTCTTTATTGTATTTGCCCCGTTGTCCGGAGAAAGGTGAGGAGGAGCTTTAATAATGTAGAGCTAGGAGATTCAGCACACACCCGAGGGCGCGCCACCGTGCGCAAGCGAAGGCGGGACAGTCGCAAAGAAAGTGTGTCACCCTCCTCGCCACATGCAGCACATGTAAGCATCGACGGCGAGACGACAAGAAGTGATTGACTTAACCCTGTCTAATGGGCATGTGAAGGCCATCACTAACTGGAGAGTCTTACCAGATGTTACGCTATCAGACCATAGATACATCGAATTCCAATTGAAGTGTGGGATCTCCCCCTCGCAGCCCAAGTGGAATCCGAGAAAGACGGACTGGGTGCGATTCAGGGAGGAGCTTGAGAAATCCACTCAAGCCCTGCCTAAACTCAGAACAAAGCAATTGGTGGAGGATGTCGTTTATAACCTGAGCAGCGCCATCACCAACTGTTTCGAACTCGCATATCCTGTCAAAATACCTTCCAGCAGCAAATTGATTCCCTGGTGGAACGCTGAGCTCCAATGTCTTCACAGGGAAGCCAGAACTCTCCTGTATAAATCGTTTAAATTGAACTCGGAGGATGACTGGAATAAATATCGATCGAAGCAAAAAGAATATAAGAAGCTTATTCGTAAATCGAAGAATGATTCCTAAAAGTTCTTCTGCGAAGAGATCAAATCCCTGAGCGCGACCAGCAAGTTGGCTAACGTCCTCAAACGAGGAAAATCGACAAAGCTGGATGTACTCAGAAAGTCTGATGGTACGAGTACCTACCTTCACCTAGTCTAAAGAAGAAATTCTTAGTTTACTGTTGCAGACCCATTTCCCGGGAAATCAGACTGTCATCAGCTCGGCGGGAAGGCGGGACAGTCGCAGAGCAGAGAATGTTTCGAACTTCAGGGCGTACGCGCTTAGTCATCGTTCATCCTGGATATTCCCTCCATCTACGACTATGTGCATTAAAGACCCAATCGTTGATGTCAGAAATGACCAGGTAGGCGTAAGGCGGGTTCAGGTCCTGAGAAACTCTCCTCTGAGCCCCTTCTAGCGAGTACATCGGAGATCTCGTTTCCTGGGACCTCAGAGTGACCTGGGCCTATACAAGCCTAAGTGAATTTACTCTTCCGACTTTGTTCAAAAATGTCTTGAGTTCATGCACTAATTTGAAGCTAGAGGGTTGGACACAGCTTTGAGTGCAGCTTGGTTGTCAATGCAGACGCAAATGCTTTTTCCTCTCCACCTGTGTTTCACAACATGGTAGTGCATGGCCAGTAGGATTGCGTAAATCTCCGATTGAAAGACAGACGCATATTTTCTGATATACGTATATGTCAAAGTGTGGAAGCTTCATCATAGCATCTAGAGCAGCGCGCGGTGTGCTGGGAAAAGCCCCCATGCATCTGAGACAGACCGCTCTTTCGAGTTCCGCGAAAGAGGCCACAATGTGTTTGGGTGGTGGCCTGTTCCACCAGACGACCGATGCATATGAGATTATCGGTATTATCATTGCCGTGTTGATCCGGAGGAGCTAGATGTTTTGCCAAAAGCATCTTTGCATTGCCAAAAGGGTGACAGCACTTTGGAGGTTATTGACTCAACATGCTTTGACCAAAGAAGCTTGCTATCTAGGATGACTTCCAGGTAATTAGCTTCCTTGGATATCGGGATGGGAATGCCTTTTAGCACCAGCTGAGTAATTCCAGTATTTTTCCTCCTTCTCGTGGAGAGAACGACATCAGTCTTAAAAGGATTAACCGGAGCCCATTACTCGTGCACTAGTCATGGATCACCATTAGCTCCGCTTGTGCTTTGAGACAGACAGTCGCTAAACATGAGCCGGCAGAGAGAACGACAACATCATCCGCATAGGCCTGGGCATAGAGGGCATTCCAGAGGCGTTGAGAGCATCGAGCAGAGAGTCGTCCACCATGCCCTATAACAACGGAGACAGGACGATACCTTGCGGGCAGCCCCGGTTTACGCCAAACTTGACACATTGTTCGAGGCCTGCAGCAGCGACGAAAGTCCTGTGCACAAGCATTGCTTTGATCCACAAAACCAGTGCTTAATCTACGCCCTACCTATTTGCAGCGTAACAGGGTATATCCCATCAATGCCTGGCGACTTATATGGTTTACTTTATGCTGGTTTTCGTAATTTAATGAAATATTGTAAAAGCATTATAAGAGTTAACCTGTTCCTAGCATTGACCTACAATATGAATTAGCTGCCTCCACTGGGGGTGTTATCCAATTGCCCGTAACAAGCCCAGATATAAACAATTAGAATTTCGTCATCAAATGAATTTCAAACTATGTTATATCATCGAAACCCACAACTGTGCATCATATTGCGGAAGCTACACCATCAATTCCTGCAGGCAAAATCCAATAATCAATCTGTTCCCGCTCGGTTTCCATTCTAAACTATTCTAAATCATAACCAGCCATATCCCGAAAGCATAAATTATATTTCACTCTCAGTAGCCACCAAACCCGTCTAACCCATACTTAAGCCGAACTCACTCAATTAATCTCGTCTTCGGATACGTTTCGCCTCAACGCCCGCAGATGGATTTAAGCAGCTGTACCGTTTAGTGCATCCGTTGGCGCTTGAGTTGTGTTTTAATCAAATGCCCGTTACATTTATCATCAACCGCAATAAGATACTTGAGTATCCATTGTCACTATCACAACGTTTCGACACCCCTGGCATGCGCCTAGGCTACTACCATTCAATCATTGCATGTATAGCTCGATAATTATTCGTTTGATTAATGCTCTGGGACGAATGGGGATTAAGCGAAGGCACACTTCATTCATTTGATAAAGGACAACAGAGACGCGATGTAATCCTGATAAGTCTTATTGCTTTTCTCGCACCCAATTCGACTGTCGAGGATTTAAATCACCACCCAAGGATCACATTTTAAGACAACTGCAAATGCAAAATTGTCTGTCAGAACGCGAAGGACATTGGACGAAACAGGCAAACTTAAAAATAAAACAAAAAATCTGTTAGATCGTGGGATGGTAATTGGTCCAACGAATGTCTCTCCATTCACTGCCGGATTTATGTACAATAAAGCAGCGCAATAAAAAAATGTGAAACGGGCAAGTGGTGCTTCGGCAAAGCCCAATGGAACGAAATGATATGAAAGAAAGGAATAACAACACGCAAACAAATGAACAAGGAAGAGGATTGTTTCTTTGGCTACAACTAGATGTCTAGATATCTGTTAATCCCGGCGAGATTTTCTTCCGCCTGCGACACTTCCCACTCTCTACCGTACATGCCGTCCAACCCATGCTCAATGTCCTGAAGTTTAATAGCTCCCCCGTCGGACGAAAAGGAATCTTCTCATCCTCGTACCCGGGGTAAAGGGGGTGTGTAGTATGCACTGGACGTGAAAACGAAATAAATATTGTTCTTCCTCGAAATTTATGGGACGATTTAAATACTCAGACTCAATAGGACTTTAACTAGCAAGGATATGCACGTGTTCGAAGTCGAAAATGACGAATTTCGGATCCAAGCCGAAGGCTACTTTTTTATCTAGAGGAGGAGGCAATAAATTGAAAAAATCAAAGGCCATGCGGAACAGGATATTGAAACGCATTGAATTGCGTTACTTGTTGTTCGGCGAGTGGCAAAAGGTCCTGGCCAGGAGGTAAATTGCTGCTAGGTGACGGCAAATGAGAGTTGTTACCGGATACTGAAGATGCTCTTTTGTGTCGAAAAGAAGGAATGGGTCTTGGGGGGAGCAATGGCAGTCGTCAAGGAAGCACATAATGGGAACAGATTTAGAGAGTGTCCAATCAAATAACATCCTGAATGCCATTAAAGTTGTTTTCGTTATTTATTTATGGTTTTCTTCATGTTTCCATGACGAAAACAATTCTGATGAATTTGAAAGTATAAAAAGCTTGAAGTTTCAACAACCAAGGAGTGACTAAAAAAAGATTGGGGAGTTGTCAACGAAGATAAGTATACTACAGAGAGTCTAGGAAAAAAAAAATAAGACCTGGCTATTACGGGTTTTAAATCCAGTGTCAGTTTCGCCAAAAGCCAATACACCAACCTTTAATCGACGCGAAGATGCCTCCATGATCCGTTGCCTTCAATTCTTGTAAATAAACCTAATTCAAAGTGGCTGCGGATTAGCCCAATTGATAGATCATATTGAATGATGCTTCATATGTCTCGTCTAGAGAGCGATACTCAAGTCTTTAAGGCTGTGCTCTTCATCAAAAGTTAAAAATTTCTTTTAACCCCCGACGAAAATAGAGGAGTGTTATAATTTGACGTGCCTGTTTGTCTGTGTGTCTGGCTGTGGCATAGTAGCTCTTGAACGAATGGACAGATTCTGACTATTTTTTTTAGTTTGAAAGCTAACATGATCGAGATGGCTCTGAGCTACATTTTATATCTTCATAAAGCCTATTCAGGCATTTCAAAGCCATCAGCTCTTTTAGGTGACGCAAAATTAATCGTCCTATCGGAAGATGTTATAATTTTTGCCAATGGCGTCATACCTCAATCATATTTGACGTTAGTGAACTAGACAGGTGCAATAAGCGAACAGATAAGCAATTGAGCGCTATACTTTGCAAGAGCGTGGAATAATTGTGTCGATTTTTTTGAACAATAATCGATCGGTGGAATTTCGTGAATTTCGACGTCGATGTCGCTGAGAACGAAGAAACATCAACCAGACGACGGGCCACGCAATTTGGCATAACCAGACGGACCCTACAGCGAATTTTGGTAAAAAACTTACACATATTCCCATACAAAGTATAAACAGTGCATCAGTTAATGCCTGGTGACCGTCAGTCGCGTGTGAATTACTGTCAAGCCATCGTTAATCAACAACGAAGAATTTATGCTAAAATCATTATGAGCGACGAGGCGCATTTACACTTACACAATAAGCAAAATCTCCGTGTCTGGGCATTGAAAATCCGCGTATGATAAACGAAGAACGGCTTTCACGCAAGAGGATTGATTGGGCCGTATTTTTTTGAGGACGCCATCGGCAATACGATCACTGTTACTGGCGAACGCTACAGGGCCATGATAAGTAACTTCTGACTGCCGGAATTGGATGAGCGAGGCTTGGGGAACATTTGGTTTCAACAAGACGGTGCAACTACACATACAGCACGAACCAATTGTGAAGGAAGCGTTTCCTGGTGGCGTAATCTTCCGTTTTGGCGATTTGGCATGGCTAACAAATCGGCAGACTTAACCATCCCAGAATTCTTTCTTTGGGGCTTCTTATGCCAATAAGCAGACTTATGCCAATAAGCCTCGGATTTTCGCATCTGCAGCCCTTCATTCATTCATTCATTTCATTTACTTCATTCATTTCATTTACTTCATTCATTTCATAATAGTTCACAATATTTATATGTTTCCGCGAAGCTTAAATGGCTTTTCTGCAGAAGGTTGCGTTACAAAAAGTTATAGGTATGTATGTTTAAGAAAGCAAGTTTAGTTTTAGTTACAATTTCAATTAATTTCACTTACAAATTTAAGAGATATTCAATGGAAGAGTTAACAAAGCAAATTTAACAATTAAGGTTTAAGAAGAAATTCTTAATGTTTTTCTTTCTTTCTTTATTTCTAATGTTTTTTAGCGCTTGTGGAAGTTTTCAAGAACAATGTAGTTGAGTTGTCTTCTACCATTGTTATTATAGCTGCGGGGCACCTGGAGCATTCCTTCGGCATATCTTCTTGTGTTCATCCCGCGGTTGATTGGTGTTGTCATCATAATTCTCCCGAATGATCGTCATCTTATAGATTTTTTCTACTTGGAGGACATTAGAGGTTCTTCTTTCAGAAACCTCATGAGAAATATTTCCATTTATTTGTCTCAGTGCTGCATTTTGTAGTTTGTGTAGATTGCGAATGTGAGTTTTGGATGCACTTCCCCAGTCAAGTATTCCATATCTTAACTTTGACTCGACTAGCGCAAAGTACAACTGTTTTAACACTGGTTTTGTAGCATGGTACTGCAGATGTTTTAGTGCATATAAGGCTTTTTTTAGGCTAATGCGAAACTCGTTTATATGTTTATCCCAAATTAAATGACTGTCGATGGTGACGCCAAGATGTGTTAAGGCAGTCATCATTCTTAAGGTAGATTTGTTGTTGGGTAGCCTGGAAATGTGGACTTCTAATGTGCATCATCTTTGCCTTTGTGGCGTTGATCGTCACTCCGTTGTCATGGCACCATTTCATAGCAGTGTTGAACTCCTTTTGCATTATTGTTGTCGCCGTCTGTAGAGATCTATGTCGCACGACTATAGTTGTATCGTCGGCATAAGCAAAGGGAATGCTCTCGTTAAATACGCCGAAGAGCCCGCTCGTGTACAGAATTGGTCCTAGTTTTAATCCCTGGGGGACTCCATATTTCTTGTTCTCTTGACTGTAGATATCTTTGATTTTGACGCAAAAATGCCTATTGTGTAGATAGTTTTTTAGTGACTTTTATTTAAACTTTCGTCGATACAGTTTGCGAATTCTCCCAAAAATTTGCCAGTGCTTTTATATTTCTGGAAACCGTACTGATTCCTATGGATGAGGGAGTGTTTTTCAATAAAACTCTGTAACCTACTTGAAATTACCTCTTCCAGACACTTTTCAACTACAGGCAATATAGAATTCGGTCTGTAATTACATAGTTAATTTTTAGCACCACCTTTATACATGGTACATGTGTATGGGTCTAACCACACCGGTTTTAATCGTATCTGGAATTTTTGATTGGTTTAGGCTCAGATGAATAAATTTGCACAGAATCGATGCAAAAATAGCCGCGTAATTTTTAATATCCACCGCTCGAATTCCATCGATTCCTGGTGCCTTGTTTTCACCAAGTGAACTGATTATACTTAGCTTCTCGGATATATTTGTTTCCTGAACAAAAATTGAGTTGGCTAACGTGGTATTCGCACGTATCGATGAGCTGGAGCCACAATGATGAATTATTTTTAGGACCTGTGTATTAAAGAGTTTTGCGCATTCGCTAACAAAACTAATTAAACAATCGTCGGAGGTAAAATTCTTAATTATTGCTTCATCAACGCCAGGTTTCCTCTTTCCCAGTATTTCGTTTATTAAGCCCCATGTTTTACGGGGATCTGATTTAATTTGGTTGAATTTGTTTTTGTAGAAGGTCGATTTTTGGGCTGTTATTTCTTTATCGAGCTTATTTCGCAAGTTCTTATATTCTAGTTCATAAGTACTACTCAGTCTATTGTTTTTCCACCCTCTATAGAGTTCATCTCTTTTTTTACATTTGGCGACTAAATTTGAGGTCTTCTAAGGGTTATATTTTCTTTTATTTTTTATCATTCTTACAGATGTCGCTTGTTTGTAAATATCTTCCATCTTTTCCGCAAATTTTTGGTAAATGGAGGCAGCATCATTTTCGTTCAGAACATCCTCCCAATTTGTTTCATCAATTAGTTCACTTACTTTGGCATTACATGTATGGGACGTATTAACATTTTTTCTTCGGCAGGTGAACTTTGTGTACCTGTTGAGGATAGGATTGGGTAATGATCTGAAATACTACTTTCGATTACTGCAGAAATACTTTGGTTATGTGCTGAACTAACTAAGATATGGTCGATAATCGACTTTGTCCCATTTATTGGATCTACCCTGTATACTCCGTTATGATGTTCATTAGTCCCAATGACGCTAGCATCTCAAAGTAGTCCTTTACGTCGTTTGAATTTGAATCACTGACATTGATATTCATATCACCCATAACGACAACATCATTCTTTCCCATTAGTTCTACATTATTTTCGAATTCTTCAGTGAACCTTTTGTAGGCGTATGTGTCGCAAATTACTTCGTATAAGCATTAAGATTCCTCCACCTCTACGTTCATTCCTATTCCAAAATTTCGTTTCGAAGCCATCCATCCTATATAAATCTTTTTCTTCATCTTTTATATTCGTTTCCACTAAAACTATTATTTTTACACAGATGGCAAACTGGCTTATGTTTAAGCAGAAATCATTCCAATTTTTACGTAGTGATCTTATATTAAAGCACAGATAGCAACATTTTTTATTTTTAAATTCATTTATATTGATGCCGCTAAAACCCTCTATCACCCTACAATTCAAATCGATGCGTACTTCATTTGTATACATTTTGGTATAAAGAGTTTTGTGTATCGTTTTGTTTACAAACAATGGTATTATTGAGTGCAAGTAATTTTGCTCACATCGTCAACGTTACTCATTAAGATCGGTTGGGTACTCTCATTCCCTATAGCGAGTATTCTTCCCGCACTCTCCCACACAAATCTCCAATTTACCTGTCTCGCCCTCTCCTTTGCCGACCACAATTCAATTTTTTTTTTCAATTGAATTCATTTTTATTTCATATTAACTTATATCTATATTACCCTAGTCAAAAATGCTTAAAACTATCTTAACTATCTTAACAAATGTAACTATCTTACTGGCCCTAGGCGGACACTCTAAAACAAACAGAACAATTGACACATATGTCTTTCGACGTCTACATGAATTTACTATTAACATTATTATAACTAACTTAAGCTAAGAAAAATGTTTTTTTTTTATTAAAAAAACTTAGCATATGATAATTTTTTTTTTAAATATTTTATATAAAACTTAAACCTACCTTAAACTAATTAAACCTAACTATACATTACATATATATATATACATATATATACTTTATATATATATTTTTTTGTTCACATATTTATATTTTTATTTTTATTTATTTATTTTTTTAAGTTTTATTCTTTTTTTTTGTGATTTTTTCATTTTGTATTTTTTTTTTGTCGTTTTTGCCCTAGCCTACCCTAACCTACCCTACCCTACCTTACCCTACCTTAGATTATGTAAGCCTGCCATTGGTGTTGGGCAGGCCTTGCCTTGAAGAGGCTGCTCCTATCAAGGTGTCCGTTGACGGAGTTCTCTCCAGCCACCAAAAGCGTTGATGCTGACGGACTACGTCTCCTCGATCCCGGCGTGAGACTGATCTACAGAACCTGAGGCGCTAGGGCTCACGGAGCGCGACATTGGGTCTGTAGAGGAATCACCGTTCCACGGAATTGCGACCCACTTGGAAGATTAACGGTACCGCCGATCTGTCCTGGATCAGCCCACATCTATCTAGATAGAGGAATGCTTCTGGCGGGACAAAGCCGTTAAGGCACACTCTCTAATTATATAAATCATTGGGGTAGTAAGCCCCGAAGATCAGGCTATTGTCCGAAGTCATTGCTCTTGTAACGTGGCTTCGAATCAATTTGATCAGAAAATTATCTATCCGTACAATCCTGGCCCTATTGTATGGGACCTCATTCGAGTAAAATTTCGTGTACTCAGATTCGGGAGTCCTATGTAGCCCGAGACAAGTCCTAAGACATTGTCTCTCAAACATCCGAATCCTTTCCATTAAGCTGGCTCTCACATTGAACCAGACGGGACATCCATAGGCAACCATGGGCCTGATTAAGGCCATGTAGCAGATTACCTTCACCCTGGAATCAAGTTGGCTGCCATCTTGTCAGAGCGAAAGCGCCCCGGGCCCTTGCCAGGGCAGCATCTACATGTTTGTCAAAATATAGATACTGATCCAGCACGATCCCATGGTATCTGACTACACTTTGTCTCGCCAGTGGACGCCCGTCCGGCCCAAAGATAGAGAACCTGCGCCAATTTTTTCTAATGTCCCGAGAGGCCCTAGACAAAGGCGTTCTGAACAATATAGATTCTGATTTCTGGAAGTTGATTTTCAACTTCCAGTCATCACAATACTGCTGACTTTTTTCGAAGTCACGCTGCAGAAGAGTAACAATGACGTCGATCGTTGGACCTGATCTGTACGCGATTAGGTCATCTGCGTACACTATTGAGTGGTGTAGAGAAACAAGTAGATCACTCAGGTAAATGCTGAAAAGGATCGGCGAATTTACCGTACCCTGTTGCTGTCCGTTTTTGATTTCAAATATTTGGGTAGAAGTTACATTGGCAATTTTCACAACGAACTTTCTACCGGTTAACATGTCAAAAATCATATATAGCAGTGGCTTACTTATGCCCAGCCGACTGAGCTTGTAATAACGACCTTCTAACAATGCGGTGTCGAGGGCTTTTTCCAAGTCAATCAGACAGGCACCCGTGCATTGGTTCTTGCATTTATTCCATTGGATATCCGACACAAGCTTCGACGCGGCATGAATAGTGTCATGCCCCGCTCTGAAACCGAATTGGTTATCCGGGATGATTTTATTGTCCTCAACCCATTTAGACAGGGCCCTATGGATCACCTTCTCGAAGACCTTGCTGATACTCGGAAGGAGACTTATCGACCGGAAATTTGCCGGGTTAAAGGTGTCTTTACCCTTCTTGGGGATTGGTTGCACCACCGCTGTCTTCCTATGCACTGGATAATATGCATTATTCAGTGCATTGTTGAACAGGATAGTGTACCTCTCTACAGCCACTGGTGGAAGGTGCCTAAGCACAACATTGGATATACCGTCGATACCCGCGGATTTTTTCCTTTTCAATGACTGGAAGATCATCTGGAGATCTTCCGTCGAAATGAACAGGGTGTTAGCCCCCTCACTGGCGATGGTATTGCTTGCCAAACCTTTGCCAACCACATTATGTGTTTGTTGTGCTTTGTCAGCTGATTGTTAATGTAAACAGTGGCATCGGCAAAGCTGCGCACATGCTTGGGGTGTTGCTGGTTTTTTGCAGTACTGCTTTCATTTTAATGGAGCGAGTGGAGCTCTTTATGCTGGACGCAAATGTGGCGACTATAGTTGATCGTTCGGAGTTTTTTTGTTTTTGTGCGATATATGTCGGTGATGTCGGTGTCGTTAATTTGTACTATCTCTATTAGGTTTTCTTGAATTTGCTGTTCAAGTGTGTTGATCTGTGTCTGCAAATTGTCCATAATAGCGTCTTTTCTTTTGTTGGTTTCTTTCATTTCACTTACGAGTAGTTCTTTTTTAGTGTTTTCCATAAGGTCATTGTTTTTTCTCATGTAAGTATTAAGTACTTCATACTTAGTGGCTAGAAAATCACAGCTTGTCGCAATTTCTTTTATTTCCCCAGTCAGAAGACGGATTTCCGCTATAACAACTGAGTTGTTGACAGTTGGGATGGTGTTAGTTGGGTTATTTGGGCTGCTGAGCTCACGCATTCTCTTGGACGGTTGTTCTTGCATTGTCATAGGGCACATTGCTGGCTGCAGCTGTTATTTGGCCATCTCCACAGTTCCTGCAGGTTTGGCGCTTCCATGCGTCTCTTCTCGTGCCCAGAGTTCTCCACGATTTCTCGGTGACCGTAGAGCATTCGAAGTAAAGCTTTCGCTTGCATGACGAACACACCTCAAAATCGCCTTCGACGGAGAGGTGTTCAATGCAATGCCCGCACACATACATACTGATAGAGGAATTTTAATTTTAAAATTTCTAGTCCATACCAAAAATTTAATATGTATAATAGCGAATATCAACTCTATTGTTATACCATGCTTTAATAGGAAGTCACTGACTTTAGGTTCTTTGTATATTTGTTCAGAGAAACTTAAACTTTTAAATTAGGCAATTATACCACTAATTCACACCTCGATTAAAAAAACACGTCCAGTCGCACTAAGCTTACAGACTTGCGAATAAGGAGAATATTCGACAGAAATACGAACGGGTACAAATGTGTATCAAAACTGGCGATAGCCACAGGAAATCATCTTTTCCACATAACGGAAAAAAATTGCAAAGGTCCAAATAAAGATTTCATTACTCAAAGTCATTTATTTTTATTTAGTAAGGAAGTTATTCTAAAACAAAATTGGATGATAAATCTTTCACCACCTTGTAAATACAAGACCCTATGCGTTGTTGCATAATAAATAAGAAAAATGTAATTTAAGTAGTAACCTATCGCAATCAGGGTCCGCGAGTAATTTAAAAAAAAAAAATTAAAAATTTTATGTAGCCACATAAGCCAAATAAATTTTTTCTCTTTGTATAATCCATACTTTAACATTATCAATATTCGTTTTGTTTGTATTCTTGTTTTTTTTTTTATTTACTTAGCAGTTCCCCGACTCGGCCACGCTTATATTAAAAATATTAATAGGTTCTTTTAATGAAGTCAAAAGGCCGAGAGAAAAAATTTATTTTTTTACTTTTAAAAGTTAGTCTTTTGTGTCGGGGGCTACTTAAAATTTGTAATTTTATTTAGAGTATTAAAAATTATCCTTATGACGATCAAGTCGTTCCTTTCTATTTTGATCATTGTTTGGACGAGGGGTGATTGATCATCTGCGACTGCTTTTGGAAAGGTAATGAACGGAGGCTAACAAGGGGAGAGTAGCAGTGGAAAAGTAGAAACTTTTGAAATTAGCAGGAAGCCCATGCTAACGATTTAGACGCAAGTGATCTACCCAACCTCTGTGGAAGGTTAGAGATCAAAGTATAGTTCTTACGACACCTCAAGTGCTCCAATTGCACTTTTCTTGTTATAGTTCGGAGCTATGATATTCTAAGTAAGTGAACATAAGGTAGTAGACACATAGAAAACTAGAGGCCTCGTTAAATTGGCAAACAGATATAATTCGAAAAACCCTCAATCGTATTTAGCGCTTATTTTAAATGAACTTGAAAAACCAAAAACTGTGCAGATTAGAACCGTTGCGGTCAAGAAAAAAACCAGATGTGACAATGATCACCAGACAAGTTGTCTTCCAGACAGTCGTAATCTAACTCAACTTTTATTTGTCACATAAGTAAACAAACGGTTAATGTATTTCTATATATGTACTACAATGCTTGTACAATGTGAATATATACATAAGTAAATAAAGAGTAAGAGAAAGAGAGTTCATACATAGGAAATAAGAATATGTGGACTGTATAAAAATATAAAAAACATCAGGAATATTCATAAGGTATATTATGGAACATGCCACCCACCTCGGAGAACTGTCGACGACTAAGCCCTTAATATCTTAATGCTGCCCGCCATACTGCTCTTGGTTGGGAAGCTCCTCGTTTGGCGATTCTAAAGCCTCGTCTAATGGTAATGGACATACTTTCGCAATATAACGTTTGATCATACCAGAAGGTCTGGGTGAGTTCCTTAGAGTAACGACTCTGACCAATCCGTCAGGACCCGGATGACACATTTCCACCCGAGCTAATGACCATTTACTTGGCGGTAATCGATCGTCCTTAATGAGCACTAGTTGCCCTTTTCGAATAGGAGGTGCTTGAGTAGTCCATTTAAGTCGCTGCTGCAATTCTTCTTCTTCTTTTCCTTTTTATCCCGGCGTCGTTATGGTCAGAAGTGTAGGACCATAACCTTCCCACTTAACTGCATTCCTACTGGTCCGCTTGTGGGGTCCGCCGGTTTGACCTCAGAAAGTAGCGGCAGGCTTCCCGGTTTGGGATTACTTCATCGCTGAGGCCAATCAAATGCTGGTGTTTTTGCATTTGTTTGCACCAATTGTTTTTCGGCCTGCCTTTTTTGCGTGTTGAAATTGGAACGTTGATTGATAACGCCTTTTGGACGGGGTTCAAAGGATCTCTCCTTTGAACATGGCAATACCAACTGAGTCGGTCGCGCTCTATATTTCTTGTGATGGTTTCTTTTACGTGGAGGCTTCCTCGGATCTTTGAACTTCTAATTCTGTCACGCTTTGTTACTCCCGCTGTCATGCGAAGCATCTCCACCTCAGCTGCCGTTAATTTGCTCTCATACTTTTTATGTATTGTCCAGCATTGTGAACCGTATGTGAGCGCCGGACGTACAACTGAAGTGTAGAGCCTTCCTTTCAGCTTAGGGGGCATTTTTCGATCACAGAAGATGGCGGAGTTTTCCCGCCACTTCATCCACCCTACGCTTACGCGATGTTTGATGTCGTCATCACAAGTTGCTTCTCTATTAATCATAGATCCCAGATATTTAAACTTTTCACACTTGGGAAGCACTCTTCCATTCAAGTAAATGTCTGGAATAGGCTGATGAGGGTCAGAGAACGGGCAGCACAGATACTCTGTCTTCTTTGAACTAATACGATACCCGTGTCCCTCAAAAATGTCCACCCACACATCAAGTGCTCGTTGTAGGGACGCCTGATCATCACTTATAATGGCCCCATCGTCAGCAAAGAATAGCTGGTGCACATTGGGGTCCGTCACTTTTCCTTCAAGCAAGCAATCAAGGACTGCTATAAAAAGCAGTGGGCTGATGACGCTCCCTTGGTGTACACCGACTTTGATTGCGAACTCTTCGGTGACTCCTGCGGTGCATCTGACTCTTGTCGTTGCTCTCTCGTACATGTCCATTATCACTCGCACGTAGGTTTCTGGAACTCCTTTTTGTCTTAGCGCTACCCATAAAAGATCTCTTGGTTGCCGGTCAAAGGCCTTCTCGAAATCAACCAACACCATATGCAAGTCCTTTGACGAATCACGATGCTTTTCCATCATGACCCTTATACTTTGGATTGCATCTGTTGTTGATTTACCCGAGACAAACCCGCACTGGTCATCAGATAGTCGTATTATTTTCCGCAGTCGGCTATCTAATACCCGTTCAACGATCTTCATGGTGTGCGACATCAGCTTGACAGAACGGTAGTTATCACAATTTCGCGTGTCATCCTTTCCTTTGTGCAAAGGAAGAAGATAGCTTTCCCTCCATTGATTAGGCATAGTGTCGCCTTTCATAAGTTTGGAGATAAGAACCATGAGCCATCTAGACCCGATGTCTCCCATCTTTTTCCAGAACTCAGAGGGTATCCCGTCCGGCCCAACAGCCTTTCTTTTCTTGGAGTTTTTAATAGCGTACCGAACTTCTTCGACAGTGATGTCGGATATTTCGGCATGATTCGGGGCGGCTCTTGGAAAGTACACTCGATGAAACTGTTCGTTCAGAAGTTCCTCGCAATACTGTCGCCATCTGTGGAGATTTTTTTCG
Source organism: Merodon equestris (assembly GCA_958301585.1). Lineage (NCBI taxonomy): Eukaryota > Metazoa > Arthropoda > Insecta > Diptera > Syrphidae > Merodon > Merodon equestris. The sequence goes on from OY284416.1 coordinate 115,929,098, forward strand.
TCTTCCACAAGGGGTTGGCCTTCAACATTGTTAATAAACTTTGGGAAACGAATCTCCTGAGCATTTCTTCTTCTCTGGGCGGCTATCTTAAAGATATTTGCTCCTTTGTTCAAATTGTTTTGTTGAAGCTCCTGGGTAGCCTGGTTCCTGTCAGACGCGGAAGACGATATTTCTTCCAACTCCTGATAGAGGCCTTCCATGCTTTTCGCTTTGAATTCGGCGCATTTTTTCTTCGCGATACCTTTGCAACATCTATATACCTTTTCACGGCGAGCTTTTTCCTCTCTATTAGTAGAAGAGCACTTTGAGTAAGCTTGGAAAGCCATTTTCTTTTCGTGTATCACTGCTTTGGCTTCGTCTGTCCACCACCAGGTTTCTTTTGCGTGTTGGCAGGGGCTTTACGATGTTCCGAGCAGTGATTTGGCTTTCTCCAGGCCAGATTTTTGTAGGGAATCCCACATGTCTTGTGCTCTGCACTCCTCATTACCGACCTCATCGATAATGGAAAAGAGTAGTTTTTCATGTTGGCAATAAAAGCTTCGTCTTTTCCTGTATCCAGCTTATACCACTTGATTCTCTCAGACACCTTCGTTTGCTGCTTTGACTTCTTACTCACTTCCATAAAAAATTCAGTCAGGAGGAGACGGTGTTGAGGGGCGATCGCGTCTCCCAGGATCACTTTGCAATCTTTAGCTCGTGGCTTCATGAAACTGGATACCAAATGATAGTCTATTTGAGTTTCATTTCCGCCGCTGCTATAAGTGATTAGGTGCCGGCTTTGTTTGACGAACATGGCATTTAGCACTATAAGACCGTACGACTTGCACATGTTTAGGATATCTTCACCTGAAGAGTTCCTGGTGCCGTATCCCAGCCCTCCGTGGTAGCCTTCATAGTCTTCGCTTGTCTTCCCGACAGGTCCGTTTAAATCTCCCCCAACAAACAAAAGCTCTTCCTTTGGGATGATTTTGACAAGGTTGTGGAAATCTAGCCAGAATGCATCTTTTTCTTTTTGTTCGCATCCTACTTGAGGGGCATATGCGCTTACGATGTTCCACACCTCACCATGCATCACCAATTTGAGAGCCATCAAACGGTCACTGGACTTTGAAATGGTTAAGACGTTGCCAAGTAACTCTGCCGCAAGGATGATGGCGATTCCGTTTTTTCCTTGTTCCAATCCATAGTAAAACATCTTGTAGGCTTTTGTTTTAACGTCCAAGAAACGTGCCCGATTACCGGTGTTTCGCCATTTCGTCTCTTGTACGCACAGGATGTCTACTCGCCTTCTAACCATCATTTCTTCAAGCTCATAGCTGCGCCCACTCATGCTTCCAACGTTCCAACTCGCGACTCTTAAATGTGGCTTACGCCGTTGCATTACTTTGCTATCCCCCGGAAATCCTATAGCTCTGACCCGAGCATTGCTGCTCGTCCCAGGATCACGACCATTAGTAGTGCCTGGCGGGGTAGTGCTTTTCCTTTTAGCGTTCTTTTCCATAATGCTACGGTTTGACCGTTTTCATTCTTCCCTTCCTTTTTGACACGGGCATGCTCCAGATTTTTTATTTTTTTTTTTGATTGATCTTACTCTTACAACACCGGTGATCTCCAGTCGTGTCAACCCACTGATTTGCATGCACACTTGTGGGGCAGTTTAATGGTGGTATATGTGTCCCTAGGCTCACCTTGGTGTTTTCTAAATTGCCTAGATGTGAGTTTTGTTTACCTTTGTTTAGTCGCCTTTTACGACAAGCGATAGGTATCGCTGCAGGGATATTCTTAACCCGTCCCTGCACGAGTAAAGTCGCTGCTGCAATTGATGGAGATAATCACTCGACCAGGCTTTCCAGAAATGATGAAACATTTGCTGCATCAACTTCCATCGATTCAGGTGGCTGGATTTCGTAGCACCAAGATCAGGTTCAGGCAACATCGTTAATGGTTGTCCAATTAAAATATGCGCTGGGGTGAAGACTTCAAGATCTGAGGGATTATCTCACAAGGGCGGTCGAGAATTCAACACTGCCTCAATTTGTGATAACAAGGTGTTCAGCTCTTCATATCTCAGTGTCTGGTTTGCAAGTTTCACTTACGGTGAAGTGATGTTTTATAGATTTGACGGCTGCCTCCCAGATGCCTTCAAAATGAAGTGAAACCTGGAGGGATGAAATGCCACGAAGTTCCCATTTGAACTAATTAAGCACTGATGACATTGTTCTCCTTGCCAAAACGCTTTAAGCATTCGCGTAGCTCCTTATATGCTCCAACAAAGTTGGTTCCTCGATCGCTGAATAGGTCACTGCAAACACCTCGCCTTGATGATCTGAAGCCAATTCAATGTGGATCGCTCGCGTGGCAAGACACACTAAAACACATTATGGACCCCTTCGTGAGGATGATCCTTCGACCCATATTTTGGCGCACTGGGATCGGTCCTGCATAGTTAACACCTGACTTGATAAAGGGGCGGCAAGGTTGAACCCTCGCAGCTGGTAAGTTACCCATCAGCTGTGTCGCAGCCTTAGCTGTCTAGCGGTAGAAAATCACACATCGATGAATTTACTTTCGGACTTCTTTCGCGCACCGATAATCCAGAAACGCTGGCGAGTGTAGCTAAGAGTTGATTGGACACTCCCATGAAGCGTCATCGCATGTGCATGAGCGATGATAAGTCTGGAAAGAGGACTACCTTTAGACAAAACAATGCGATGTTTCTTACCAAATGAAACTCGTGCTTCCTGTAGGCGGCCACCTCCATCCTCATCAAGCCAAACCACTAGTTTGAGAAGCGGATTTCGGCTGTTGATATTTTGATGCCGCTGCAAGGACAAGATTTCTCCAGCAAAGTCGTAACGTTGATCGGCTTTGATGCATAGTAGTTCCGCTTTCCCAAGTTCTCTACATACAATAAACCCAAAATGTCGTTTTGATCTCGGTTGCTTAGAATTGAGAATTAAACGCCGACAATATGCAATGACTCGAACAAGTTTCCCCAGAGAAGAATATTTGCTTTATTGACCATCGTTCTAATGGTACAGTGACGAAATTAATTATTGGCTTGGACTCTTTTAGACAAGGTTTTGCGGTGCTTTCCATATGCGGGTTCGGCCATTTGACTGAGTGTTGACGTAGCCACAGGGGTCCATTCCACCATATGGAGTGCAATGCCAACTTACTTGGATAAGGCCCTCTTGAAGCACAATCGGCAGGATTATCCTCCGAAGGTACGTAGCGCCAATGTGAGACATCAACTACATCTTGAACCTCAGCCACCCGGTTCGTCGCGAAGGTCTTCTATCGACTCGGTTCTGCACGAATCCAAGCTAATACCACGGTAGAGTCAGACCAAGCAAATGTCATTGCGTTCTTGAAAGACTCAATCTGCCTGACCTCTCTAATGAGTCGGGATAACAACAGTGCTCCTCCACAGTTGTCGATCGCTAGCCGTTACTTTTACCCATCTTTCGGGAAGGATACGAATACCATGTCGGAAGAAAGGGCTCATCTTTAGATACAATAATTTTTTGCACCACATGTGTTCAAAAATGGACAGTGGTATGACAACCGTAAAAGATCTGGACAGTGGTTGGATGCAGACGAAAACCCAAAGCACATTCCCAAGTATGTTATGGTGACATCGAAAGGACCCATCCACTTTTCATCTCTTCAACCAGGGGAAACGATAAATGTGAGAAAATCGACATAATGCATACGAAATTGGCTGAAAACCAACTGCATTAGTCTATAGGCATCGTTCGATCCTGTTGCATGACAATGCAACACCTCACACGCACATATAACGGTGCAAAAGCTGCTACAGTTGGGATTCGAAATTGTTCCGCATCCACCGTACTCCCTTGATATTATTCCATTTCATTTTGTCCGCAAAAGGTGTTCCGAAATCGAGCAGAGGTCATAGATGCCTTTGACAACTTTTTAGCGTCAGAAAATCAATCAACAAAAGGGATAATGATTCACGAGGGAAGAAGGTTATAGATGTTAATGGTTCAGATTTTGACTAAATAAAATTTTATAAAGAAGATATATTGACTTTTAATTTTTTAAAAAAAAATCATGTGGTCCAACCACATTTCGTCATGAAAACCAACCTCTTATAATACATCATTATACGATTTTGGTTTGGAGTCGTTATTGTTATTGTTTGTTTTCGAGATATACGAGTATGTATATGCGTGACGAAAAAAGTTAGCCCACAAGTGGGTACCTTTGGTACCGTCAAACCGTGGGAAGGAATATTAAAATGTATAATTCGGAGAATCAGAAGTTTTTAAAGATTTCCTTGTCTTAAAGTAGAACTGGTGGTAAATACTTTAGAGCCCATTCTCTTGAAGAAGTGATTTATAAAATTCGTCTGATGCAAGTGTTTTTTTTTTTAGAGTGTAAAAACAGCTGCAAAATCAATCTTGCGAAAGAACAATCAAAAGCAGGTGATCGGCTTATAGTAAAGTATTGTAGAAATGGGTCAGGGACATCGTCAAGACTCATACCTGATCAACTCCAACTCCCTGTCAGTGACGTCCCGGTTCGAAGACAACTTTTACCATAGTTAAATTTTTTTTTAAACGAAGCTATCGTAGGATTTTGTTGTTAGCACTTGGCGAAACGCATTAAAAGGTATTTTGGTAACATTCACAGTCTCGTTGACGAGCCTTCGCCAAGTTCCCTGTCATGAATACGTTCCTTCCATGTTTTGCTGTACAGTTCCATCTCCTCTAGTTCATATATTTTAGTTCCTTCATCTTGAAGAAGCACGCCTTGTTCATATGCAGCCTTTTATTTATTTCGTCGTCATTGGCAGTTAATACGATGCAAGGGTGTACCAACTTTTTATTCGAGTTGATAAATCAATGCTTTCCATTCGCTATTTAAATAACATTTTGTATAAATATTGAACTTGACTACGTTTTAAATGGTTCATATGGTCCAAGAGAGAATCACGCTAATTCATCTCGAATAATGTTGTTTTCCAAGCTAAGGCTGACGCTGGCTTATCGATCAGCCATAAAAAAATTCTCTAAAGCCTCAAATCACCGTCGGTCAATTCACCTGTCAAAAACGAGAGATGAATTGCACCGAACTCATTACTCAAACGCTACGTGCTGTGTGGCATGTAGCTCCGGCTTGCTGGAACCACATTGTCACTAGGTTCAGTGTGCGCATTTTAGCCAAAAAAAAAAATCGAAATCCTTGAACGTGAACGCTGTTTTCAATGGTCAATGATTCCGCCGAACCATGAACCGCACTAAACAGTGAATTTTTCCAACTGCGTTGGCAGAATACGGATACGCAGTTTCAGAAATGAGCTTCGTCGCTGAAGATAAGGGAAAGGGACTAGGGAAAAGGGACCTAAACCTTCGTACGGTCCATACAACTAGAAAGGAGGCGCGACATAGTAGGCGCACGCTGGTAAAAGGGGGCCTTAGCTAAGGGGGTAAAAACTTGGCTTGAGGCTTGTTACCTAGAGACCAAGTTCCCTTCGAATTATATCGCAATTTAGCAAGAAAAAGTCACGTTGACGCAACGGAGACTAAAGTCAAAAAGCCAAATTCCAAAAAGAAGACGAAATCTTCCAGATCCTTGTTCAAGTCATTGCCCACGTGAGGCCAATGTCGACTCGTCAAACCGTCAGACCGCAGCAAAGCTATTTCCACTGCTTTCATCCAATTTCGACGCGTTAATCGGATAACTTCAATGAAAATTACAATATTCATCGGCGGTCGATTACATCTTCCGGCCAATTGAATGTTCAATCGAACTCAGCGCGTCCTGTAGACTCGTTACCGAATTGTCAACAACTGAAAATATATAAAAAAAACCATCAGCGTCATTAAAAAAACGAGATGCTATCAGCGTACTATTAACATTAATTATTCGAGTTCTTTTGAGCCAGTGAGCAGTGGTGCTGTTGGATCTGTTGATAATGAGAACAAATTGACACTAACAGCAGCGCAGCCCGTATAGCCATGGCATTTGTGAAAATGTAGGCTTAACTCGATGCGGAAAATTAAATAAACTCGAAAACGTATTGTCCGTCAAAAGGATTTTTGCTTTATTCATGGAAATACCGATTTTAGTGCTATGATGCATGCCCACCTGCATGGATACAAAAGCCATGAAATTTTTATGTCAAATGTGATGCTCGACTAAAGTCAGACGGTTGTTGGTCACAAAAACACTTCACCAAGGAGGGGTTGGGTAGAAAAATGTCGAACATAAAGTGGGTTGAAACGAATTTAAGCGATATGTCATGCCTTATAAATAGGGACATTTAAAGCAAGTGCTTTGCCACAAAGTAGACATCAGTCGGTGTACTAATCCATCCACAAGGACATTCCCATTTAGGTAGCATTATCTTTCAGCTGCACATGAAAGCTAAGCGTCACAGTGGAAAACACCCACATTGAAATGGTAGCATTCAAGCAAACCACTTGAGGATACAACACCTCATCTGCCTTCACCTGGTTTATGGGTTATAATTTGCTTAATGCTTCACAGAGCGGAAACTACTTGTGCGAGGATATTGCATGTGGAAAGCAGCGAGCGGCAGGAAGTCTCCTGTATAAATGGTCTTTTTAAGGAAACATAAAGGATATAAGCGCATATGGGTACGCTCGATGCTCTCGGCCCATTGCCAAATTGTTGCAATGTAACCAATGATTGGCAAAATGATGATGGGAAGTGGAAGATACGTTTTTATAGTCTAAGGCATCCTTATGAGAAAATTTCATATGATTCCAAGGGGATGGTATGAAGTTATGACCAGTATCATGCAGACTTCAAAGGATGCTGAGTATTTGTTGAAAATGTTGCTAAATCTCTGTATGAATTGAATTAAAAGTTCATCAAGGACGAAATCCCATTGCACTTCAAAACTAAATATTTAAGTGAAATTTTGAACAACTTCCAAACTAAAACAAAGAATCTCTTTGAAAATTCCGATTGTATACATTTTATTGTATTGGATGATAGTAAGGATAATGAAGAAGTAGCATGTCGAAGTCTCCTCTGAGCGCCTTGGAAACCATTAAGGAACATCAGACGACGACACAGAACTAGAATAAATATAATCCCTTTGAAGACTTGATTGAAGGAGGAAAGCCCAGGCTATGATCGGATGGTCATGAAGAGGTGTGAACAAGCATTTATTAATACGGATAGCTCTAAGCACCCAGCACAAATTCATAGTTCCTCTCTTGTAGATTATAGAAGAGAAGGAATCTAGGAAAGTACATTCACAGATGAATTTACACCTCTTCTTCGTCCAGCCTTCGATGCCATTTGAACGTTGTGTTCTCCTAAGGGTTAAATAAGGGTTACTAGTAAGGGGATGTCGGATTAAAATGTAGGGCCATCTGAAACCGTAAATCCGTATCGAACTTCAAATAAAAAATAAGCTTATCGAAAATGCATAGGATGGCTTAGTTGTTAGTGTCTTGGCTCTGACGATGATGACACGGAGCTCGAAACATGTAACAGGCAAGCCAACGAAATCGTGAGTATTTAGCAATATTCGTCCTTGGGGGCCCTATGCGAAATAACCGTCAAGGAATAGCTTATTCGTTGTTCGGAATCGGCAATAAACAGGCTCTTTTCACTTCCACGAGCTTTTTTCATAAAAATTTTATATCCGCAGAAGTACCGACATTTAAGCCTTGAGAAGTCGTCATTGACAAAATTCGGAGGTCAGACAAGTCACTGCATGTGATAACGTCAGGCAATGAATGTCTTTGCTCATCGCCGTCTTGGATGACGATTTGTTCGGGATCGAGGATTCCCAGAAGTAGGTGGCGACAGTGGGAGCTGTCTTTCAAAAAGTTTTTAGGCGAATGACAGAATTTGCTCATACCACCACCTACTTAGTCACTTCCATTTCGTGATCGGGGAACCTTGGTTTTATCAGGCTCAGTGACGATTTCATTTCGACGGAGGATCTCCAGATGATTTTCGAGTCACTGAAGAACAGAGTTCGCGTCTATCTAATGTTGCACTCAGGCTCCTCCCACTAGTGGCTGTAGAGATGTACACCATCCTGTTCAACTATTCACTGAATAATGCATATTATCCAATGCACTGGAAGATAGCGGTGTTGCAACCAATCTCCAAGAGGTGTAAGGGCGCCTTCAACTCGAGAAATCTCCGGTCGATATGTATCCCTTTCGACTATCAGCAACGTCTTCGAGAAAGTGGTCTAGAGAGCCCTGTCTAAATGGGTGGGGGCAATAAAATCATTCTGTGAAACAAATGCAAAAACCAATGCACGGATGCCTGCCTGACTTACGTGGATAACACCGTGTTGCTGGAAGATCTTCATTACAACCGGCTGGGCATAAGTAAATCGTTTTTATATATAGTTGACATGTTAATCAATAGAAAGCTCTGCAACCTTGCATGCTGACCTCGCAGAGTTTACCAGATCATTCTCGCTAGCAATTTGTCTGATCAGCCAGTAAGTAAGTAAGATATTTAAGCAAATGTTTTGGGAATTTTTATCTAGCGTAAGGTAGTTTTAAGCAAGCCAAAAAATACATTCAAAATTTTTAAATACAATACTACCGGTTATATCTAAACTATTCGAAAAAATATTTGTCAAACAACTTCATAGTATAATTGAACGGAAAAATCTGATAACAATCTGACCCATCACTCAACAATCGATCAAGTTTAGAAAATAGTCAACATTATATGTAGAAAAATCGTTAGAAGGAAAAGAGTGTTTCTAGATATAGAGCAGGCCTTTGATAAAGTTTGGCATGGAGGAATTAACCATAAACTTAGATGTGTCCTACCAAAACAATACGCCGCAATCTTAGAATCATACATAAGCGAGAGATGTTTTAGAATAAAACATGAAGACTCGTATCCAGAATTAAAAGAAATTAAGGCAAGAATTCCGCAAGGGAGTGTGCTGGGTCCGATTCTGTATCTTCAATATATACATGTGATCTCCCAGAACTAGAATATTGCACATTGGTCACGTTTGCCGATGCCGACCCTTGCAGTGGGAAGGAATAATGTGGAATCAACACCTAAGCTGCAATCAGCTGTAGACCAAATTTGTAATTGGACAACAAAATGGCCAATCAAGCTTAATAAGACAAATCAGTTCACATAAATTTCACTAACAAAGCAGTAACACTAATTCCGGTTACTATCAACCACAAAATAGTACCGTATGCGAAGACCGCGAAATATCTTGGCATGACGCTAGATGCTAAGCTAAAATAGAAAGAGCACTTTAAAAAAAAAAAAAAGGAACTAGAAATAAAATACAGAAAAATGTATTGGCTGATAGGAAAGGACTCATCACTGTCAGTCCATAATAAGTTTATATTATATAAGCAATCACTGAAGCCAATATGGACATACTCGTATGATAGTCAACTATGGGGTTGTACCAAAAAGAGCAATGTAGACAACGTACAGAGATTTCAAAACAAAGTACTAAGGTACATAAGAAGTAAGGACATCCACAGGGACTTGGGAGTAGAATTCGTCATGGATGAGGTTCAAAAAAATACACGAGGTCACAAATCAGGTCACAAATCAAGACAAGACATACACACAAATACAGAGGCAATGCAACTTTTAGACAACGCAAATATAGTAAGAAGACTCAAAAGGACAAAGTCTATATAAAAAGGGCCACTCACATTAAGAAATGTACATACGTATGTGCCCGGACATATGTAACATAAAAAAAAATTAACATTTGTCAGGAGATGCTGATGGGTGGGTGGAACTCCTAAAATGACAAAATACAGATTAAATCTGCTTAAACTGTCTAAGTGATCAAGTGACTGGATTGTAATCATGTGGGAGGCGGTTTTAGTTGGTAAAAATCCGGCATACTGATTACTCGGATCATCAGTATCTTTTGAAGATTTCCCCTTCCTCTAAAAGAAAAAAAAATATTTTAAAAACTTCTGCCGTTGAAGTAGCAGCTCAGAGGTATTAAAAACACTTTTCGACAAACTCAATTCGTAGGCGACCAAGTTTCCTTGCCTTTGTATCATTAGCATTGAGGCATATTTCTGCCCCTGGCGTTGATAAGCCTACCCCTAAACGATTCAGATATTTTTTTCTTAATAGTTGAACACGTGTCTTTTTCGTACAGTTCCCCCACTTTGACTTCTGCGAATGCTTGAGTCGTCTTTCTAGTCTAGTCTTTCAAGTCGAAATCATCACTTTCAAAACCTGTAAGTAACTTCCGATCTCTCGTCGGAAACTGATTGTCGACTCTGCCTTGAAACTGCAGCGCACATATTATGTATGTACGTGCGCGGCTCTCTGCCACCTTAGGAGTGCATCTTCCTCAGAGAAATTATAACTCCTACGAGAGACATTGTTACGAGTGGAGAAGTTTTCACTTGGAAGCAACCACAAAAATCGCAAACTCTTCTTGCCAAGACGTTTTGCCAACTTTTCGTTGTCTACCGTATGGCCTTGGCGATTCATAACTTGCCCAATAGTCTAAGTTCTTGGGATCGGATCTCACAGCGGTGTTCTCTTTCTTTGTCCTTTTTGTTCTATTTTTCGTAGTGCTCGGTTTAGAAGGAGTTTTCAGAGATTCGAGGTCCAAAAGGACACTGGAAAGTAACCGCTGTGGTGTGGAGGCGAGGTGGTTGTACCATCAGTTCCGAAGGCATTTGGCGAGATGATTCGAACGAAAGCAGGTGTGTGATAAAAAAAAGGGGGGGGGGGAAGAAGAAGATCGTGGGGAGTCTGTTGGTATCCTTTTTGTTTTCAATCTCCTCTGACGAAATAAGTCGCGCAGTGTTGGGGGAAAAACAAAAATAGAAAATAATTACATGAAATCCGTAAGTTATTACGAAATTATGGGGTACCTTTAGGGTAAAAAGTTATTTTTTCTTTCTATGCAGGGGACTGAACAGAAATCTGAAGTTTCCCTGTTAGTTTTGCCTTTGATACAAAAGGAAGAACAACCCAAATAGAATACAACGGACGAGAACACTTCCACGTTTGCTTAACATTTAAGCCGGTTTTGAATTTGGATGCAAAAAACTTATAGCTTAAAATCATATAGTAACTCGGGGAGTTTAAACTTCTTCCATCTTTTGTAGGTCCTGTCTCGATTTATAATCAGTTTTTCAATATGTTGAGCTAACCATTGGCGTTTTGTGTTATGGATGGTGAGATTTTTGGTTGGGACATGATTCTCAAACAGGTTATTAATGGTAGATGTAAAAAACTCAACTTGCTCATCGACGGAAGACATTGTGATACAGGTTAAGGTTAGAATTGAGAGAGTCATTGATAAAGCTAGCCATATTGATGGATTTAAAGTCTCGGTAACTGATTGTAGTCGGCACGAAAGATCTACTAAGACTGAGGTCATAGAAGAGGACAATGAGATCGTGTTTTGAAAAGCCGGGAACATCAAGCTGGCTATAGAAGTTGATGAGATTAGTTCTATTGACAATAAACAGCTCGATGAGCGTGGAACTTGTAGGGCTAAAGTGGATGGGAGTCGAGTCCTTGACAGCAAATAAGTTGACGGAGCTTAGGAAATTTGTGAAAGGATTTACTTGTGAATCGTTACGATTTAGCAGATTAATGTTGAAATCACCGGAAAGAATAATATGTTCATAGCAAGCCCCGAAGCGTTCGATGAAGTTAGTGACAATGGTGGTGTCCCTTAGGCTTGGGGGCTTGTAGATGACTCCAACTAGACGTTTTTCGAAACCACAGATAATTTCAAGCAAGAGGTACTCGATACCATCGTTTGAATTCGAATTTCCGACTAATCTGCTGGCTATTTTTTCCTTAACAAAAATTGCAACACCGCCCCGACACGATCGTCCCTATAGATTTTATACCCTGACAACGCAATGACCGCATTTTGAAAGTAGGGTGTAAGCCAAGTTTCGGAGATACATAGAATATCGACGTTTCCCCCATCGAATATCAGTTTAAGTTCGTTAGTGTGCTTCTTTAGACTTTGAGCATTCATGTGACAAATGGAAAGACGAGTACCTATTACGGAAGATATCTAGCATCAGACGAGTCTTGTGTACATTAGTGTTGGTAGGGATTACACTGCAAGATCTGTTGAAATCGCTTTGAGTTACGTTAAGACGTGTGCTCATTATTCTGAGTGCAGGCGGTAGAAATGATACTCACAGCAAGGCCGACTTCGACCGTCGAGGTATTAAGCAACGCAATAGCACAGAAAATAGATGGAAAACTAATAATGTGTTTTAAGTCTATAAAACTGGGAAACAATAAGAAGCTAGCTAGCCTTAAGGCACTGAAACATCGAACATTGGAATAAGAAACATTAAAAATAAATTACAGAAACATTAAAAGTAAATAATACAATAATAAATAGTAAAAATAAATATTTACAAAAAATAATAAATACAAAAAAAATTAAAAACAGTTTGAGAAGCGTCAGGATCAAATTGGGACTTGAGAGCCACTGGTTTGACCATCAGCTCGACGTGTTCGAGTCCGAAGCTGAGTCTTACGTATTTCCTTCTTGTTTGGTTTTTTTTTACTGATCTATTTATTTTGTTTACCCCTTTTGGTTGCTGGTTTCATTTTGGACTTATTATTGCTAGTACCTTTAAGCCTTTTTCTTTAATTTTTCTTTTGTGTTTTTTTTTGTTGTTTATCATTATTTTATTATTTATCCTAAATTACGCCCCAACTGTATAAGCTACCCAGTGTTCATGTAGGCCTAATTGTAAAGCTTCATATTGAATGTCTTTTCCTTTTGTTAAATCGGTTTCTTTTATTTTTATATATTCGATACGCGGACCTTTTCCTGGCGGTCGCGATTTTTCCAGGAGGGCACCTCGAGACACCAAGGTAATCTGCGTGGCGCCGATTTATTTTTTTTCGTAATTTTGCCCACGACCTTTTCAGGATCAGTCGACTCTGTCGTCTCGAGCCGCAGAGCGGGTAAGTAACAACATCCTCAACTTTATTGAGAAGGTAGAGGAACCCCTCGTCTAATCGGCTAGCAGACACAATAGATTTACGACTACACTAGTCGCAGTACCCCATTCTACATTCTGGATGCTAGCCCTAGCCCCATAAGTAAAAAAAAAAGCCACTTCCATCACATTTGCTCAGCCAAAACATATTCGCCATGACTTCCGGTAGCTCCTAATACATACATCCGCTAAAGAAGTTTCAGAAAATCAGGATAATCCTCGTCCCGCAAAAATCACTTTTGAAAAATGTAATGTACAGTCCTTCATAGAAAGTCAAATTTTAGTACAAGCTAGGACAATACGAAGTGATACTTGCTTCTGTCGCTCACTGTATCAAACTTTCTAACTAAAGCAAGAATATTGCCACGTATCGCAGCAGATGGAACAACATTCATTTTACATGTCAACTCCACGAGCCATGAATCAGTACCAAAACCTCGCACACACTCATAGCCTATCCTCTCACTTTCACTCATAATATCATTGATTTATGTACTGGGTGGGCCCAAGTTTTTTTTTTTTTAAATGGAATAAAATTTTGAAAATTTTATGCTGTGTGGCATGGCACGCCTTCCTGCATAAGCCAGAGGTCGTCCTAATCCATGTGTGAAGGAAAATTTCTAAACCAGAAAAGAAATGAAATAAATAAATTTTCCTTCACAAACATACATAGGTACATGTTTTACTTACCTCACCCGAATCCAACCAAACATAAACAAAAACAATAAAAAAAACGATAAAATAATTTTTTTTTTTTTTTAAATTCATTTTTGCTTTAACATTTTTAGATATTATTTTTATTTTTATATTTTTAGAACTCACTTATACTAGACAAAAATGCTTAAAACTAGCTTAAATATCAACTGACATAAAATACCTTACTGGCCCTATACGGACGCTCTAAAGCAAATAGGACAACTTAAGACTATGCCTTTCGGCTTTACGATTTACTTGTAATAATTAAAATAAATAAACAACTTAGGCCAACAAAAGTGATATTTAAAAAAAACTTGGAATCAGATCTTTTTTTTTAACAAAGAAACTTATAACTAAGAATAACTTAACCCTACCTTAACTAAAATATATACATTTTTTTTGGTTTTCGTAATTGTTTTGTATTTTTTTAAATTAAAGCTAAAACTAAACTAAACCTACCTGCCACCCTAGCCTGCCCTTACCTACTCTAACCTAACCTACCTCAGTCTATGTAAGCCTGCCATTGACATGTGGCAAGCTTTGCCTTAAAGAGGCTGACCTATCAAATTTAACCACTACGCAGTCCGCTCCACCCACCAAAAGCGTTGATGCTGTCGGACGACGTCTCCCCGATCTTGGTGCGACACTGATCTACTAAACCTGAGGCGCTCGGGCTCGCGGAGCGCAACATCACGTTCGTAGAGGAGCCGCTGCTCCACAGACTTACGGGCCACGTGGAATATTAGCGGAACCGCCAATTCATCCTGCATCAGCCCACATTGATCTAAATAGAGGAATGCCTCTGGGGGACAAAGCCGCTAAGGCGAACTTTCTCGTGGTACATGTAATTAGGGAAGTAAGCCTCGGAGATCAGGTTATTGACCGAATTCATTGTCCTCGCAACGTGACCCCGGATCAGTTTTATTAGAAAATTATCCACCCGTACAATCCTGACCCTATTGTATAGGACCTCGTTCGGGTAAAATTTCGTATACTCAGATTCGGATGTCCTATATAACCCAAGACAACTTCTCAGACATTGTCTCTCATTGAACCACACGGGATATCCATAGGCAATCATGGGCCTGATTAAGGCCATGTAGCAAATTACCTTCACTCTCGAATCAAGTTGGTTGCTATGAAACAGCCATCTTGTAAGAGCAAAAGCGCCCCGGGCCCTCGCCAGAGCAGCATCTATATGTTTGTCAAAATATAGATAATGGTCTAGCAAGATCCCAAGGTATTTGACTACATTTTGTTTCGCCAGTGGGCGCCCGTCCGGTCCAAGAATTGAGAACCCGCGCTAATTTTTCCTAGTGTCTCGGGAGGCCCTAGACAAAGGCGTTCTGAACAAATTAGTTTCTGATTTCTGGCAGTTGATCTTCAACTTCCAGTCATCACAATACTGCTGAATTTTTTCGAAGTCACGCTGTAAGACAGTGACAATGACGCCGATCGTTGGGCTTGACCTGTACGCGATTAAATCGTCCGCATACGCTATTGAATGGCGAAGAGAAGCTATCTGAAGTAAATGTTGAACAGGATCGGCGAGTTCACCGTACCCTGTTGCAGTTCGTTGTTAATATCAAATGTTTGGGTAGAAGTCACGTTGGCAATTTTCACTACGAACTTTCTACCTGTTAACATGTCAAAAATCATATATAGCAGTGTTTTACTTATGCCCAGCCGACTGAGCTTGTAATAAAGACCTTCTAACCATACGGTGTCGAAAGCTTTCTCCAAGTCAATCAGACAGGCACCCGTGTATTGGTTCTTGCATTTGTTTCACTGGATATCCGACACGTGTTTCGACGCGGCATGAATAGTGTTATGCCCCGCTCTGAAACCGAACTGGTTCTCCGTAATGATTTTATTGTCCTCAACAAATTTAGACAGAGCTCTATGGACCACCTTCTCGAAGATCTTGCTAACACTTGGAAGGAGATTTGATGGGTTAGAGGTATCTTTACCCCTCTTGGGAATTGGTTGCACCACCGCTGTCTTCCAACCTACTGGATAATATGCATTATTCAGTGTATTGTTGAACAGTGTGGGAGATGTCTGAGCACAACATTAGATATTCCATCGATTCCCGCTGATTTTTTTCTCTTCAGTGACTCGAATATTATCTGGAGATCCGCCGTCGAAATAAACAGGGTACTCGCCCCTTCATTGGTGGCGGCATTATTCGCCATGAAATCGTCATTGAACCTGGTAAAACCAAGGTTCTGTGATCGCCAATGATCGAAATCATTTCTAAGGTAGGAGTGATGAAGCAGGACTCTGTTCTCTGTTCTGAGTTGATAGTTAAAGTTTCAAAGGAAATTTTCATTTTCTTCTTTTTAGAGCATTTAAATAAAAGCTTTTATTAAAAAAGATTTTTTTGCTTTTAATTTATTTTTTACTTTTCAGTTATCGCTGGCTAGGTTTCTGAGTCTGTTCATCTCATTCAACGCATCATTGTTGCAAGGTCGTTTGCCGATTAATTTCGAACAGTCTAGCTCTTCAATAAGGAGACCTTCTAATGATTTTCCCTACTTAAGGCCACGTATGTATGCTTGACCAGCAGCATACCTGTTATGAACAACCTCAGACGCTCATTGTTTTGGTTATTTAGCTCTTCTGAAATATTCTTTGTTATGAATAAAAAATGCATCCTTTTGTCCAACATTCATTGCTCTTCTCGCATTGAGAAATTCGTCATCTGTCATGTGCTGTTCTGGCATCTCCAACTCTTCTTCAAAAGTTGAAGTTTTTTTGCTAGTAAGGTGTTTCTTACAACGGTGACATAGCAATATAGTTCCTTTACTTGCTAATTCTACTGGTAGATACAAAGCTGTAGATACTTAAATTAATTTTGTGATTATTGACTTGGTTTGGATAACATCTTTTAGTATAAACCTCGCAAATTTTGTCACAAAACGTATTTATAGTTTATGTAAAAGTTTCTATTAGCAGGGACGGGTTAAGAATATCTCTGCAGTGATTCCTCTCGCTTGTCGTAAATGCGACTAAAACAAAGGTAAACAAAAATCACATCTAGGCAATTTAGAAAACACCAAGGTGAGCTTAGGGACACATATACCACCATTAAACTGCCCCACAAGTGTACATGCAAATCAGTGGGTGGACACGACTGGAGATCACCGGTGTTGTAAGAGTAAGATCAAACAAAAAAATCTGGAGCATGCCCGTGTCACAAAAAAAAAAAAGGCAGGCCGAAAAACAATTGGTGCAAACAAATGCAAAAACACCAGCATTTGATTGGCCTCAGCGATGAAGTAATCCCAACCCGGGAAGCCTGCCGCTACTTTCTGAGGTCAAACCGGCGGACCCCACAAGCGGACCAGTAGGAATGCAGTTAAGTGGGAAAGTTATGGTCCTACACTTCTGACCATAACAACGCCGGAAAAAGGAAAAGAAGAAGAAGAAGAAGAAGTAAAAGTTTCTATTAGCGCTTTTGCTGTTGTTCGTACTTGAAAGTTATGCTCTCGTAAAGCGCTCAAACGAACCTCTCGCTGTTCAGGAGTTTCCTCTGCTCTAATTTGGGAGCTATGCATTCTTAAATTGTTCAAACGTATCTCTCGCTGATCTGTAGATTCTTCTGCTCTAACTTGAGATATATGTATGTATTCGTGAATTGCTCAAACGAACCTCTCTTTGTTCAACTGATTCGGTTTCTCGTATTTCAGATACATATGTGTTAACGAATTTTTTCAATTCGTGAATCGTGTTCCTCCTGTGATTCCGCTGCTCTTAACCATTGCATGCGTTGCTTAGCTTTATCAAGTTTTAACTGTCGTTGAGTAGGTGTTTCGATATTGTCCTGATCACGTCTTTTGTTGAGTCTTTGGCGTTTTGCGTCATAGTCTTTGTTGGCAAGTTTTTCTTGCCGTTTCAGTTTCTTTTTCTCCAGCCTTCTCTTCTCTTCCTTTGTGTTGATGTTTCTTTTTTTTCCCATTTTGTTCCCACGAGTACGGAAGAAATATTCGTCGACCCTCCCAGAGCTCCGTTTAGAAGGGTAAGAGCTAATATACAACAGGGTTCGCCCAGGTGCCCTGAGGTGGTACGTTCACGACATCATATTACAGCCCGATGCCACTCAGTCCTCGGCACAGCCTCACCTTGACTTGGGTGTTTGGAAGAATGCGCCACTTATTTCAGCTTGGAGCTTACTTGTGCCTGACGAAATACAGTTCCGGGTTTGATTTTGGAGTTGTCCTTCTCCTAGACAGGTTGCAGACCAATGCTGATGACGCCCATCTCGTCAAATCACACAAGTCAAAGTTAATCAACCGATGTTACAGGCTCAAAAAATTCTACCTCAAGAATAATCGAGGTCTCTACACCAAATTTCAGGTGAATTAGAGCAACGGAGCTTATAATCACCATCTTTTTTTTTACCTGCATTTTTATTCTCAGCGAACCCTTTCATTTAATACCCATACTATAGGAAAGCATAAAAAACTTCAAAAGTCCGCCATATTGGATTAAGAGTGATGTCAGAATATTTTTCTAATTATTTTCGCTAGCCCTTTCATTTGATACCTATATTGCAGAAGTGCATAAAAAATAACTATTCCGCCATCTTGAATGTTCCGCCATATTGGATTTAGAATGACGTCACATAGCTTATCGTGTATTGTCATCCAAACTAATCGTGTTTACAAAATTTCAGCTCAATCGGTTGAAGATATCTGCTTCAAAATTGAGTAGCAAGATTCCACCCGAACAAACATACATATGTTACATACATCGCAAGTTAAATAAAAGCTTTTAAAAAAAACCGGTTAACATGGCTCTGTAACGCTCACCGTTGAACGTTGTTCCCAGCCTAATTTTCGAAGAAAATAAAGAAAACTGTTACTCTCTGTGGTTGCATTGGCTTTTCGACAATAATGTGCGGGTTGTTCAAGATGCGGCAATTTTGTTTATTAACGTAGCTGCCGAGATGAAAATGCGCCTCGTCAGAAGAGATGATTTTTCGCCCAAAATCGTTGTCCAATTCAAGCTGTTCTAAGGCCCAAACTGCGAAGCGATAACGAAGCGGATGCTCGTGCGCCTTCGATTGCTTAGTTAATTGGACCCTGTAAGCGAATAATCCGAGATCTTTATCCAGAATTCTCCACAGGCTAGTACGTGAAATGTTGAGTTGTTGATATCGATGGTGAGTTGATGTTCGTGAATTGAGTCTCACACACTCGGCTACAGCAGCCACATTCTCATCTTAAAAACCCACTGTTTGGGCTACACAGCACTTACTTTGGAAATAAGTTTTCAATATTCGGCCTACTCTTTATGTTGTGTACAAGCCCCAGTTCGAAATTTTACAACAATTCATCGTTCATGATGGCAATAATCGGGAAATTCGAAACGAAAAATGTTTAAAAACTATTTTAGAGTATTTTTTTTTGGTTATAAAATGCAAACCGCCAATTAATTTTTTTCGAAAATTTTATCAAGTGGTTATTACGCTATTATGCGTCGAATGAGACTGGTCGGCAATCGATATCATCATTTCTTCCCAAGATACGCGAGCCGAAAAAGCTTTACACGTGTCCATCTCTCTAGAAACCATGGTTTCGAGTTTGAAACCTGGAGGTATGTATGTGTACATTCTTAATTCAAAAAATCGCAAAAAGGATAAACTCGAAATGCTGTCTTAAAAAAAAATTTAAATAAATCAACTTCAAAGTTTACTTCAACCAGAATTTGAATTAACTTCAAGCCTTAGGGTAGCTCATCTTTTTGATTTTAATAAAGCAAAGAGTTTGAGACTCATCCCTTAGTTATTAATTTTTATTTTATTTTCCTCAAACCCTCGAGTGCGACGGTACTCGTACGTCGTCTTCGATCGATTTCCCTAAACCAATTTAAGTTTCAATTGTGCTCATCAAGTGCAGAACGTCTTTCCCGCCGGATACCGATGAACTTAATTGCTTTCATTCAATCCTCAGTTCGCATCTTCAATCAATGATTCGCAAGGTTTCCTTGGATTGCAACAACCACATCGATGCTGTCTTGTGCTGCAAGTTCAACCGAAAGGGAGTTGATTTCTTCTTCGTGCTTTTTTTTAATCTCATTCTCGATTTCAAACGGTCTTAGTTTCTTTCTCGGTTGCACTCGAAAGTTTGCTTTGTTTATGTGAATTTGGGATGTGCTTGATTGGGTGATTCGATTATTTTACACGTGTTGAATATTTGCTTCCTGAGGTGTGTTTGATGATTGATCCAATTCTTGCAACTTACAGTTCCTTAATGCGCTTTGAAGGACGAGTATCTCTGATATATGTATATGTGTATTAGAGGAGTTGGTAGGTGGTTGCAATCCTATTTACCATAAATTTCTCTTTAACTTTGTATTCAGGGCTTCTTGAAACGTAGGTAGAACTGGCGTAACAAGTTATTACAACGTTCGAGCAATAAACGTCCTTCGTCCTTGCACAATTATGTTCGCCTGTGTAGGTATCTCCGGTGTCGGAGTGTGGTCAGCCTACATTGTTCGAGCAACTATTGCTGGCAATATATGTTATCATAGTTCGATAATAGCCCCGGTATAGAAAGGACATTCGGATGTTATTGATTTTTTTTTTTTTTTTTTTTTCTTGATTCATTCAAGACATTTACATAGTTTAAGTAATTTAAGCTTAGATCTGCAAAGCCTTACGGGCTTGTCTGCAGAAGACTGTTTACAAAAATGGCAAAAATATTGAGTTCTTATATTATAAAATGCTTTAAATTAATTTTTATGTTTTCATGTATTTGAATTTAAAAAAAAATTGTTTGGCTTTTTTCATTAAAGTTATTTTGGAAAGGTTTCTAAATTCTATAGGGAGCTCATTGAAAATGTTTGGGATTATTACGTCATATTTCCTGTGACCGTATTCATTCCAGTATCTCGCGATGTAATATCGACCTTGATGTCTTCTTCTAGTGTTGAATATTTGCTGGGTTAGGATTTTGTATGTATTGTCATTATAAAAATTTGGATATTATTTCTAGTTTGTGTAGTTGAGCTTGAGATAATGTAAGTAGCTTGATATCGTTTCCGATTTGTTGTCTGTTGTATTGTTGTCCTAATTTAGCCTGATATACAATATTTTGTAACTTATGTTGTATATTTTCTAGTCCGTTAAGTTGAGGTGCATTTCCCCATGCAAGGATACCATATCTTAGATGAGATTCGACCAGTCAAAAGTAACATTGCCATAAAACGTCTGCAGGGCAATAATATCTAAGATGAAATAAAGCGCACTTTGTCGCTGTTTCATTGTGTCTTAATGTGGTAGCTCCATTTTAAATTATAGTCAATCACTCCCAGGTACTTGTGTATGGATACATTTTCAATTATATCTGAGCAGTTGTCATCTTTTTGCAAATAAATGTAGTTTCCCACTCTATGCAAACAATGATATTCATGCATTTTTATTTTTATTTTGTACTTTATGATGTGTAGTGGACGAATATGAATTACTTTTGTTTTTTTTTGCGTTGATGACTAGACCGTTATCGTGGTCTATGCAGTGATAGCGTCAAACTATTGTTGCATTTTGGTCTCTGCTGTCTCAACGTTTCTATGACTTACTACAATAGCTGCGTATGCATAGCCAGTATTTGCTTATATAAAGAAGTGGCCCTTACTTTGATCCCTGTGGCACTCCGCATGTAGTTTTCCCTTCCTCGCTATATTTCTCTTTGTTTTTACTTTATATTTCCTATCTTTTAAGTATCTTTCGAACCATACCAAAACCGACCGCATACTCCGACTTTTTCCAGCTGCCTTAGAATATTTAAATAACTAACGGTATCGAAAGCAAAAGCTTTTTTAAAGTCAATAGATAGCAGCACTGAATTTTGATTTTTATCTAGGCTGCTATACAATCTATTTGTAAAATCCCCAAGTAAACGGTTTATGCTTTTGTTCTGTCTAAATCCGAACTGATTCCCTTCCAGAATTTTATGCTTTCCAGATAGGTACATATATAGCCTTGTATAAACCATTTCCTCAAGTACTTAATCTATGACTGAAAGAATAGATATTGGTCTATAGTTCTGTATCTCGTCTTTCTTAGCACCTTTGTATATAGGACGTACAATAGATGTTTTTAGCATTGACGATTGGTCAAAACTCATGTTTACTAGTTTCGCTATAATAGGAGATAGTATTTTAGCATTATTTTTAAGATCTTTTGGTCTTATGCCATTGATTCCTGGAGACTTACACTCTTTCAGAGAACTAAGCACGTTTTCTATTTCCCTCACAGTAACTTCTTCCATAAATATTGATTGCTGCGTTCTGTTTGACGGCCCATAAAAGGTTATGTAGTTGCATTCATGTACAGTTTTGGCTATTTCGGACTTGGGTGTTTTTGCGAAACTATTTGCAAGATCTCCTAAGTGTTCTGTATTTGTAAAATTCCTTGATATAATTTCATCCAGATTGGTAGAGTTCTTTCCTAGTATCTTGTTGACTAATTTCCAAGATTCTTTAGGATTTGACTTAACTCTTTAATTCCGAGTGTCACCTATAGGTGACGGGTATTTGAATTTTTTTTTGTTGAATTTAACGGTTTTTTTTTCTACCGATTCTAATTCGTCGAAAGCTCTAGTATGCCATGATTTTCTTTGCATGGCTGACTATTAGTCATTCGTGAAAGTCGTTGCGTTGTGCAGCACGTACTTGAAAGTTTTTTAGAATTTGTGAACTTGTGAAATATAAACTAATATTGTATAAAAATGTCAAAGCTGTAAGTATGTTTTTGTTTGCTGCTGAATGTGATTAATAAATATAAAAGCTTGTATATAAACGCATTTTATGACAAAAATAAAAGATAAAATGATAGTTACAATAGTAAAAATATGACGTGTCACCTGGGGGTGACACTGGGCATTGTACTCTACAAAGACAAATAACTCAAAATTGATGGTGATGTAAACTTTGAGAGAAAATACCATAAGCAAATGCCACAACAACGCTTCATTTACTACTTGTGGTAAAGGGGACTGTGACGAAGAAGTCTTTATAAGCAACATACAAGTAGACCTGACACCCGTTGAATGTTTCGAACTGCTGTATAGCGATGAAATCGTTACCTTCATAACAGAAATGAGCACTTCAGAGAAACCACACTCTAAGTGTTACCACGGACGAGGTAATGGTATATGTTGCAATATTGCTGCTGACTGGATACCCGAGGCTAAAGTACATGAGAATGTTCTGGGAAATGAAGAGTGACACTCACAATTGTTGCTTCCAGCATGCGGCGAAACAGATTTTTTGAAATTCAGCAATATGTTCATCTTTGTGACAACACGTTCTTACCGTCCCATGATAAGTTTGCAAGAGTTCGGGATTACTTCACAAAGTTAAACACGAAACTTTACGGCGAATTTCAAAAAAGCTGGTTCGTCGCATATATCCATTGATGAGACCATAGTGCCGTACTTTGGGAGACATGGAACAAAGCAACATATCCATGGAAAACCAATAAGGTTTGGTTATAAGCTTTGGTCAGCAGCAACTCGCTATGGATATTTGGTAAGTTGCGGACTTTACCAAGGTGCATCTGGTCCTATCTTCAAGATGCAGCCTGATATGGTTCTAGGAGCTGCAGTTGTTTTGGAACTCCATTCCAGACTACCGGAAGAATTAGGACCGTACAATATCTACTTTGACAATTTTTTTACCAGCTTACCATTGCTAAAGTATTTGCGGGAACAAAATGTTGGAGGTACTGGAACTGTTCGTGAGAACCGGCTTGAAAAATGTCCGCTTCCGACCACAAAAGACATAAAGAAGAAGTCGATGGGTGAGGTGTGCCACAAAATGTCTGCTGAAATTATTGCACCTAAGTGGCAGGACAATAGTGTTGTCAGCATTGCATCCAACTGCCACAGATTGACTCCTATCACCAAAGTCGATCGTATTGGATTCATAAATAAAAAACGAAAAAAAATTCAAGTAGATCGCTCAGCTGCTATAAAGATGTACAATAATTATATGGGTGGAGTTGACCGTTTTGACGAAAATGTCGACTCCATGAGAGTAGATCTTCGTGGCAAGAAGTGGTGGTTTCCTCTATTTGCATTTGGCATAGATGCTGCATGTCAAAACGCATGGCTTATCAAGAGGCAATCAGCAAATAAATGGACCTACTGTGATTTTCGCCGAAATATAGTTACTACGTACTTGCAAAAATATGGTAAGCCTCTGACCCATGCTTCTGCCTGTGGAGTTCCGGTTAAAATAAGGGCCTCCAGTGAAGTGAGATCTGCAGGTGAAGCCGAAGACCACCAAGAAGTTGATTGTTCCCAGAGACGCTGCGGACTTTGTCACCAACGAGCAAGAAAAATGTGCTCTAAATACAATATTGGCTTGCACCTTAAGTGTTGGTATATGTTTTACAATAAAAAATATATTTTTTTTTAAAACTATATACTTATGTACTTATAACATTTTTTATGAATAAATAATTTTTTTGCAAACATCTTACCTTTTAGTTTTAAAGACAAAAAGTGAAAAACTGAATTAACAATGCCCAGTGTCACCTATAGGTGACACCTTCCTAAAACTAAAGGGGGAGGGGGGATTTTTTGTTCGATTTTTATTTTTGGTCGACAACTCATCTTAAATTACTATTGAGAAGGAAAAATCGATTTTTTCTGATTAATCTAGGCATGGGAATTAAGAGTTAAATTCGTTAAATTTTTGTTTATAGTATCTGATTTTAGTGATATTTATCTTTTTGTTTAGTTCGTTTCTATATCTTTTGAATTCTCTCTCGTAATTCTGGTTTCCTCTGTTGTTTTTAAATCTTCTATACAGGGTGTCCCACGAGCAGTGTGCCAAAAAGCTAGAGCGTGTAGGTCTGGTCAAGACAAGAAAAAAATCGTATGGGAGGGGGGGGTCTATTCCCCCCCGTATCTCTGTAAAGAATCTTTGGACTAGCGACCCTAGGCGTCGATTCTGGAGAGCTGGGCAGTGGCAAAGCAGATGTTGGATCGTCTTAGTTTCTTCCTCGTCGCCGCAGCTCCGGCAGAGATCGCTGGATCCCGAGTCCCATTTCCGGAGCATTGCTCCAATGGGACAGTGTCCTGTGATCACTCCGACGAGCATACGGATCGAGTTACGGTCCAGCGCCAGGAGTTTCTTTGTTTTTCCGATATTGAGCTCTGGCCACGATGATCTTGTCGTGTAGCTGTCGTTTCTTGTAGGCCAAGACGAGTTGGCCTCTTTGATGATTGTGTCGTTTATGATCCAGTATAATGGGCTGATCGGTGGTTGCAATGACGTGTCCGCTTCGCTGATGTCCATTTCAGACCCTTGCCTGGCCAATTCGTCTGCTCTTTCGTTCCCTGGGACCCTGGGAACGTCCCCTGGCCCGGGACCCAGCAGAGATTAACTTTGTGGTGTCTGATGGACTTCAGTGAGTCGCGACATTTTCTGACAGCCTTTGATCTCGTTATACAGGATTCTATTGACTTCAGTGCAGCCTGGCTTTCTACGAAGATAGTGATGGATGGTGGGATATCGGCTACCTGTAGGTGTTTGGCTGCTTTCTCTATTGCCAGGATTTCTGCTTGAAAAACGCTGCACAGATCAGGGAGTCTGAATGATTCCTGTTTGTGGAGGGTATCAGAGTAGAACCCGCCCCCAGTGTCGGTCGTCGCTGCGAGGCTACTAAAACCATGTTTCCTTCCCAGGTCGTCTATTATTCTGAGTATGGCCGCATCTCCATAGTTGGCTTGCTTCCACAGAGAGCACTCTCTTAGCCTGAGAGCGCTCTTTGCAGCGTAGCCTTTTATGAATAGATCCAGGGGGAGGAGATGAAGAATCATGTCCAACCCTGCTTTCGGCGTGCTTCTCATGGCTCCAGCTGTACAAGCAGCGGCTGACCTTTGTACTTTGTTGAGCATGTTCATATAGCTTTCTGTGCTGCTAGCAGTCCACCAGACTATGGCCCCATAAGTTAAAATGGGTCTGATGATTGCTGTGTACATCCAATGAATGATGTACGGTTGCAAGCCCCATCTTTTTCCGAAGGTCTTTTTGCATGCATAAAAAGCGTTCAATCTTTTTTCATCCTTTCCTCCAGGTTCCTTTCCAGGAGAGTTTTGAATCAAGAATGATGCCTAGATATTTGGCTTCCGCTTTGAGTGTGAGTGGAGTGCCCTCTAACTTTGGGGGAGCAAATATCGGAATTTTCCTTTTCCTGGTGAACAAGACCAGCTCGGTTTTCTGGGGGTTTATTCTCAGACCGTTCTGTCGTGCCCACGAGGAGAGTTCTCTCAGCGCATATTCCATTAGTTCACTGATAGTTGGTAGAAATTTACCTTTTATCAAGATAACCAGGTCATCCGCGTACGCTATGATCTTTGTGTCTTTCTCCATAAAGTATTTGAGGATTTTGTTAACTTTAAGAAGCCACAGTAGGGGGGAGAGAACTCCTCCTTGTGGTGTGCCTCTAATTGTCACTTTCCTTATAGAGATGTGTCCAATGTCTGCATTGATAATTCCGTGCTTCAACATATTTTAAATCCACATTACAATGGATTTGTCTACTTTTATGTCCTCTAGAGCTGTTATTATGGCCTCTGTGTTTACATTGTAAACTCTTTTAGGTTCAGCGAGCCCACAATTTCACGGACAACACTATGCAGAGCACTTTCCACTGATCTGCCTTTAAGATAGGCGTGTTGGGTGTTGCATAAGTTGCGTGAGTTGATGAGTCCTCTGATGTATAGGTAAAGGAGTCTCTCCAAGGTTTTTAATAGAAACGACGAGAGACTAATTGGCCTATAGTCCTTTGCGGCAGTATGGGATGGTTTACCTGCCTTAGGTATGAAAATTACCTTTATTTCTTTCCACTGTGTTGGGATGTACCCCGCGCGCAGGCAATTGGAAAAAATGCTTACGAGATGGGGTATAGTGTGGGTTTGTGTTTTTTGAAGCATCGCTGGCAAGATATCGTCCGGCCCCGGAGATTTAAAGGTTTTGAACGAATTTATTGATCATTATACTTTATGCGTTGTGATAATCTGGTTTATTATTTCTTCGGTTATTTGAACCGTAGGAACCGTCGCCTCGAAGGAGACTGTGGTTTTAGGAGTTTAGTCAGCAGTTCTAGGGATTCCTGACTGGATTCTGTCCAAAAACCATCTGGTTTTAGGATAAATACCGGGACGCAAAGGTCCTTGGATAGGATCTTACTGAGCCTTGCGGCTTCGTTGAAATCCTCTATTGATTCGCAGAACTCCCGCCAGGATTTAGATTTTGCTGCTCTTGTTTTGCTCTTGTATTCGTTGAAGCTGGATTTGTAATTATTCCAGTCTTCGGTTCTTTTTGAAATCTTTGCTCTATTGAATAGCGTTCGGGTCCTGGTCCTGAGTTGCTTTAGCTCTGTGGTCCACCAGACTGCGCTGGTCTTCCTGCGACCACGTTGCAAAGGACAGGATTTGTTGAAAGCCTCTTTCAGAATTCTCACAAGATTTTCGACTGAATTCTCAATGTAAGTTGGATCAGGATTAGTGGTGGCTTGCGGCGGTACTAACCTGTTGGCAACTAGGTTTGGGAAAAGATTCCAGTCTGTCTTCTGAGGGTTTCTGAAAGGTTTCGGTTTTTCTTTAATGACGTTAAGGTTGAAGAGTATCCGGCTGTGGTCCGAAAATAAACAGTTAGTGGACACTCTCCAATTCTCTACTCGGATGGAGTCAGACTCACTTAGTAAAGTGAGGTCTTCCCTAACCCGGTTGCGAAACGTGGGTGTATTACCTTTGTTGCAAATATTGAGGTTGGTGGAGATAATGAAATCGAAAATGGACTCACCCCTTTTATTGATGTCGCTGCTTCCCCATTGAGTGTGGTGTCCATTGGCGTCGCAGCCTATCAATAGACACAGTCCGCGTGACTTGGCGTGTCGCACAAGTGCTCGGACTGCGTCTGAAGGTGGATCCTCCTCACCGTATGGCAAGTATGCGGACGATAGGAGCAAAATTGATTTGTCCTGTTGTTCGTACGTTACCACCGTGAGGTCTCCATTGCTGTATGTAACTAGGAGAAAAATGTTTAAGTATTTCTTGGCGACTATACAGGTTCATAGCTTACCTTCGGTATGTGGATAGTATAAATTATATATTGTACCTTAGACCTTAATCCCTGAATTTTGTTCCTAAAGAGCCAAGGTTCTTCGATTAAGGCTATATCCACATCTTCTGGCAGCATGTACATCATTAAGTCGTCGGTGGCTGCTTTGCAGTGGTGTAAATTAACTTGCAAAAAGTGCAAGTGTTTTGAAAAGGTTTGTAAGATGAATACTCTGGGGTTTTCGAAGCGGCACTATAGACGATTGTTGAAACGGGAAAAGCAGAATATTGAAAATCAAAGCAACGATAGGGAATTGGAGACTATTACGTCCAATTCTTATAAATTTATAAGTAACGATATAGTAGAGGGTGACGGTCTTAATGAGAGTAGTGAAATTGTTTATAACGATACATCACGTAGCACATTAAAAGAAAAATTAGCCCATTGGTTTATTGAGGGAAATATTTCTTACCAATCTGCAAATAAATTGTTGGCAATATTAAAGGAGGAAGGACTTGATGTCCCTTTATCTGTCCAAAGTTTGATAGAGATAAACAAAATTGAAAAAAATTCGATAAAAGAAGTTCAACCGGGTAACTACGTATGTACATATATGCATTTTGGCATTTCAAAAATGATAAAATAATATGGTAGTTTCAATATTTTTAATAATAATACAATAGATATAGACATAAATGTAGATGGCCTTCCATCATTTAAAAGTTCAGGTACTGTACTATGGCCAATACTTGGCGCGTTTGATAGTAGACTGTATCTTAGACCTTTCATGATAGGATGTTTTGTGGGCACAAGTAAACCTTTAAAAGTAGATGAGTTTTTAGAAAATTTTATAAATGAGTTAAGAGAAATTGATCTTACTGGAATTAATATAAAGGGAAATGTTTATAAACTAAATATCAGAGCATTCGTTTGCGACGCACCTGCTAGAGCGTTCTTAACATCGACTGCATACCATAATTCATTTCACGGGTGTCCATATTGCGAACAAATCGGTAAGCGAATTAACAGAAGAACAGTTTACGCAACATCAATAGGTCCTTTGAAAACTAAAGAAAGTTTTGCAAACAGAACTGATGTACATTATCATAGTTTACAACACAAAAATATACCAAATATATTAGAAGCTTATGGAATAAATTGTACAAAACAGTTTCCTTTTGATCTTCTCCATTTGATAGAAAATATTGACAAAAATATTTGGGGGTAGATTAGTAAACCCTTATCGGCAAAAAGTAAAACAGATTTATCTGTTAAACTTTTGCAATTAAGACAAAATATACCTAAAGAATTTTGTAGAAAGCCTAGGAGTTTTGAAGAACTTCAAAGGTGGAAAGGTACCGAATTCCGTCAGTTAGTTTTATATACAGGAACATTTATATTTAAGGAAGTTATGGACAAAGAGTTATATGAACATTTTTTATTATTGTGTTGCGCGTACCGAATGTGTTTAGATTCTAATCTATTGAAATCGAATATGGATACTGTTAGATAAATATTTCAGTTATTTGTTAGGAATTTCATTTTAGGATCTTAATACGCGTCAACTTTTAGCACCAAATTCAAGTCGCGAAAGCAGGTACGGAAGCCGAACAATGCACTTGACTATTAGCACTACGGGTCGCATACGTAACATTTTGGTGCCTTCTCTTTCAGGGACTCGGGCAGCTAAGCTAATACATAGCATATCATATAAGTGTTGTATAACGTATTATTCCCAATTCACTCTCTCTCAGTTACGTTCTCTTCTAAGCTACTTATGTATGTACGTTTAAGTTAGAGTCAAGGAGTCAGTCATGTTTAAGCTCTTGAATAAAGAAGTCGTCTAACTAATCTACAAGTCTTTCAACTTTAACATGTTGTCAGATGTGCTTTTACTTAACATTAATTGCATTAAAAAACATTAATTTTCAATTAAAATAAAATCGTCAAAAGTAATAATTCCTTTAAAAATGCCTGATAAAGAAACAGAACATAAAGCAAAAGCTAGTGGCTCAATTGCAACAATGGCGGCTCCTTCGTTTGCAAGTACAATTTTACCCATGGATTTAAAAGCGCCCAATCTGCCGTTAACTTGGAAAAATTGGTACACACAATTTAAAATATTTCTTCATGCGTCAGGTCTGGATTACCAAACTGATCAAAGGAAGGTTGTCCTGCTGCTTCATCACATGGGTCCGGATTCATTACAGGTTTTTAATTCATTTAATATGGACTAAGACACCGTTCAGTTTGAAGAATTAGTACATAAATTGGAAACCTATTTTATGCCGAAAGTCAATAGTGCCATGGAAAGACATAAATTCTTTACAAGATCTCAACAACCTGGTGAGTCTATAGATGAATACGTCACGTGTCTCAAAAATCTTAGTCTCTCATGTAATTTTAATAACATTCGAGAGGAATTGGTGCGAGACATTTTTGTATGTGGCTTAAGCAATAATTGGACGAAAATTAAAGAGCGCTTACTTAAAAAAGGTTCAATTAAGCTCGAAAAAGCTCTTGAGATTGCAAAATCCATTGAACTTACGACAGATCATGCGAAACAGTTAGAAATACAAAGCTCCACTAATACCATTAATGCCATAAACCGACATGCACAGCCAAAACGTCATTTTAATTACAACACACAAAAGTCTGACACTCAAAAGTCAAGAGTTCAATTCAAAAAGAAATTTGCTACACATTCGTATGATTTAGTTAATAAAAACAAGAATTTAAAAACAACAAACGGCCCTTGCTCACGTTGTGGTGAAATTCATCGATACCGGTGCCCAGCAATTGGCGTCACCTGCAATACGCGCAAAAACAAAAATCATTTTTCCAAAATGTGTTACAAGAAGACCGCCTACGTACGAAATGTGGATGTCGATCGTCAATCCCAATCGGACGATTCAGAAACATTCTTCTTGGGGGCGTTGAAACAAACCACAATCACATCTTTGCCAAGAAACAGCTGGATAATTTCTCTCAAGATAATGGACCAAGTAATTGACTGCCAAATTGACACGGGAGCGTAAGCAAATGTTATGTCGCTTCAAAAATTCAATCAGTTGCGATGCACCTCTAATCGGTTATTAAATTCATCGACTCGCATCATGACATTTAGTGGAGAACGCTTACCTGTTGCTGGATGTTGTAGTTTAGAGTGTGAATATGCTGGACAACATTTTTTGATCGAGTTTCAAATATTGGACATTGAGTGCCATGCGGCACTCGGGTTATCAACGTGTGTTCAACTTAAGTTAATTAATAAGGTAGATCAAATAAAAGTTGCATGCATGACTAAATCTTATTCTAATTCTAAAAGTTCATATTCTTATTCAAGCTCTGATAGTTTTAATATTAAATCTAATGTAGATGTCAAAAGTTGCAAAACAATTTTAAATAATTATAGTGATGTTTTTCAAGGTCTTGGGCTACTAAAAAACAAGTGTCATTTGAAACTTATTCCCGGTGTTATTCCGTCTGTCGATCCACCCCGAAAAATTTCATTTTCCTTAGAGAAATTGTTGAAAGAAGAATTAGACCGCATGGAAAATTTAAAAGTTATAGAGAGAATAATAGAGCCTACTGAATGGGTAAATTCAGTAGTGTTAGTTAAAAAACCTAACGGGAAAATTCGTCTTTGTCTTGATCCAAGAAATTTAAATAAAGCTATATTGAGATCCCATTATCCGTTTCCAAATCTAGACGAGTGCAAATCAAAACTTAAAGGCTCAACTATTTTCAGCACCTTAGATGCAAATTCTGGGTTTTGGATTATTCCATTAGATGATGAATCATCCAGATTACATTGGTGTACGCCATTTGGAAGATATCGTTTTTTACGTCTACCATTTGGAATTAATGCGGCCCCAGAAATTTTTCATGCTGAAATGATAAAGCAATTCGGTGATATTGAAGGCCTTATTATATACATATATGACTTTTTAATACATGCTTCGACAATGAAAGAACATAACGCGATCTTGGATACAGTTTTAAATTGAGCTCGAAAAATCGGTCTTAAATTTAATAAAGATAAATCAAATATATGTGTTAACGAAATCAAATTTATTGGACATATTTTTAATCAAAGTGGAATAAGACCAGATGTTTCCAAGATTAAAGCTATTAATGACATGCCTCGTCCTTCATCAGTCAAGGAGTTACAGAGGTTTCTAGGCATGGTGAATTATTTAGGAAGTTTCATTAAAAATTTGTCTGTGCATAACAATAATCTTCGCCAACTATTAAGAAAAGACATTGCCTGGCACTGGGATGAAGTTCATGAAAATGAATTTACAAATTTAAAATCCATAATTTCAAGTGCTCCAATATTAACGTTTTATGATCCCACTAAACCAATAACCCTATCAGTAGATGCGTCTAAAGTCGCAGTGGGTGCAGTTATCTCACATGACCATAATCCGATTGCTTATGCTTCTGCAACATTGACTTCGAGTCAACAAAATTACGCACAGATTGAGAAAGAACTTTTCGCAATTCTCT
The DNA here is from genome assembly GCA_958301585.1 of Merodon equestris. NCBI lineage: Eukaryota > Metazoa > Arthropoda > Insecta > Diptera > Syrphidae > Merodon > Merodon equestris. The sequence continues at coordinate 115,961,371 of OY284416.1, forward strand.
TCGGTTGCAATAAATTTCACCAATATGTCTATGGCAAACGAATCCTAGTTGAAACAGATCATAAACCGCTCGTTCCCTTGTTCACAAAACCTTTGTACAAACTACCTGCTCGACTTCAAAGATTTATGCTCCGCTTACAATCATATGAGTTAGATGTTGTTTATAGGCCTGGTAAATACATGTATACCGCTGATACGCTGTCGAGAGCAGCATCGCCGGAAAATGTTATGGAAACATTTGAAAAATACTTAGATGTTCATTGTAATTTATTGATTTCAAATTTGTCTGTTTCTCCAGAAAGATTAAATAAAATTAAAGAGGCTGGTAATAATGATGAAGTCATTACTAAAATTAAAGAATACATTAAGTATGGTTGGCCAAGCAACAAAAAGAATATTTTTAAATCATGTATGTCTTATTATAACATAAAAGATGAACTACATATTATTGACAATATTTTGCTTAAATCTAACCGGATAGTTGTTCCATCTTCCTTACGTCGAGAATTTTTACAACTTTTGCATGAAGGACATTTAGGTATTCAAAGGTGCCAAAATCTTGCAAAGGATATTATTTTTTGGCCCAATATAAATAACGACATTTACAATATAGTTAGTGGTTGTGAAATTTGCATGCGTCATAGACCTGCACAGTCAAAAGAACCTTTAAATCCACATGAAGTTTACGAAATTCCTTGGTACAAAGTAGGTACTGACTTGTTTGAATTTAACAAACAAACTTTTATTTTAGTCGTCGATTACTGGTCGAAATACATTGAAATTGAATTATTACCCTCCGGTTATAGTAGCCACTTTGTTATCAACAAACTTAAGTCTATCTTTGCTCGCCATGGAATACCTAGAATAATGGTGTCTGACAATGGTCCGCCATTTAACTCTGAAATATTCAAACAATTTTGCAATGACTGGGATATTGAACATAAGACTTCAAGTCCCTATCTTCCAAGATCGAATGGTTTGGCAGAACGGTCAATCCAAACCATCAAAAATCTTTTACTTAAAAGTAAAGAATCAGGGTCCGATCCTTATATTTTTTTATTGCATTATAGGACTATTTCCAAAGGCAAGCTTCCTTCACCCTCAGAATTACTTATGTCCAGAAAACTCAGAACAAAATTACCCGCCATATCAAATATTTATTTACCGAATTTAGTTAACAGTAAGAAGTATAAAAAAGATATTAAAAGTAGAAGTGAACAAACAAAAAGATATTATAATAGGACAGCTAAACCGTTAAAACCTTTAATTCCAGGACAAAAAATAATGTATAGAAAAAATCCTACTTCTTATTGGTCACCAGGTTTGATTATAGAAAAATGTGAGGAACCAAAATCATATATTTTAAAGGATCAAAGCGGAAATATATACAGAAGAAATAGACAACATATTTTAGATACAAATCCTAAAGAAACAGAAACACAACAACAATCTCTTGAGACGAATAATACCGCGAAAATATGGTCCGAACTTGAAAACATAACTAGATATGGGAGAAAAATAGTACCACCTTCTAAATTTACCTACCCTGAAGATCACATCAAATGAGTCATTCTTGTTTTGCTGCTTTACTTTTATGATACATTTCCAACATGTTATTGTTTAATATTACCAATTGAATTATTATGATAACGTTATTTTTGTTATGATTCTTACGTATGAAATTAATTAGTTTTATAGTTTTATTAAGAATTGTGTAATTTTATTTTTAACTTATTTAATTTAAAAAAAAAAAAAAAAAAAAAAAAAAAAAACTTTGTTTAACTTCTAATGGGGAAGATGTTGTATAACGTATTATTCCCAATTCAATCTCTCTCAGTTACGTTCTCTTCTAAGCTACTTATGTATGTACGTTTAAGTTAGAGTCAAGGAGTCAGTCATGTTTAAGCTCCTGAATAAAGAAGTCGTCTAACTAATCTACAAGTCTTTCAACTTTAACAATAAGGTTCACGGATTACTTCATTTAGTTGATTCAATTAAAGATATAGGTTTAGCCGATAGTTACATGTTTGAAAATTACTTGCAAATTATTAAAAAGAAAATAAAAAAACCGCAAGATATTCTCATGCAACTAAATAACAGATTGAATGAAATTTCAAAAAGATGCCTAATAATATGTGTTCTATTAATGGTAGTCCTTATAAAATTACTAGTATGGGAATTAAAACTGGAAAGCACTACGTTGTTGTCAAAAAATTATTAAATGTTTCAGCTTTTTTTTTATATCCGGTTAATTCATTGCAATTAGGTATAATAAAGACTAAAGGTATATCAGAAAATGAAGAAGTTTTTACATTTGACTCTAATATTTTAAAATTGTTCCCTATTTCAATTTGCGATTCAGAGTTTTCTTTGTTACCAATTTTACATACGATAAAAAATTAAGACCGTTCACTATGCAATACATGCACATATCAGAACTGATTTGAGAAATTAAATAATTATGGACCAGAACGTAGGTATGTTATCTAAATTTAAATCGGATAAAATATATAAATAATTATTATTTATACATCCAGATCTAGAACAACCATTTATGGTGCTAATGCCTCCTCTTCCTCAAAACGTTGATCAACAACCTTCAACGCCATCTTCATTGGGTACAACCGTGACAGGCTTTTCATCTGACGCTCGGATAAGTGGTGAATTGCAAGTTAATTTTTTTTTTATATTTGCTATTTTAAACATGAATTTTCGAAGATGTGAAAGAAGCTGTAGCTCAAATGAAAACGATCCTTGAGCGCCAAACAGCAGTATTGGCAGAACAAACAATTAAGATAAATTGCATTTATCAAAAATTGTTTGGTATAGCTTCTTCCAATATTTGTATATGATTTTCTCATAAAAACATAAAAGAATTAGAAGCATTGGATATCCGGCTTAAAACAGCGCCAAATTTTGAAAATGACTTAGTAAGTATCAAATAAACATTTAAATATGTATTACTTTTAATAAAACAAGTTTTATTTTAGAAAATACTACTAGGAACGAAATTAGGGGGGAAAATATCTTGCAATCTCTCCCATATTATTTCAGACCAATTATCGATGGAAATTAATTGGAATAGTCGAAAGAAAATGAGAGCAATTAACGAATTTAAATTGTTCACTTCGACAATATACTGTAAGTATACACATACTCGTTTATACCTAAGTCTAATTAATCAACTACACCTTTACTTTCATTTCTGAAATTAGATTGTGTAAATCGTTATTACAATTCGTTGGAAGAATATGAAAAGGATGTGAAGGACGCAATAAGAAAGGGGAAAAATCGTTTGGATCAGAGGAAGCATAAAGTGCGTCAACAAAATAAAAAAATCTAAATGTATATGTACATATATATAACTAACATACATATAATTTATTTTCTTTGTAACTATATATGTCAATCGAGTTTATACTAAATGAGTTTATACTTTTAACTACTTTGATTACATTCATAATTATATTTATATTTTTTTTAGTATTAATAAAATCTTCAAATATCTCTCTTTTACTTATTTTATGTCCATTTTTATTTATATTTTTGTATCAGTTGTGTAATTAATTTTTTATGTCATCCCCCATAATTATTTGTGAATTTCATTTTGTGTTCATTATTTGTGTTAATTTAAATTTTATTAAAAAATATATATATGTAACAAAATAATCTAATAAAAGTGTTTCTTTAAGATTTATAAAGGTTACTAGTTTTACATTCCTTTTCATAAGTCTTATTTCGTTACTTATAATAAGTAAGAAAATAAGGATAAAATTGAATTCGAATATGACTTATATAAGGATTAGTTAGTGCTTATATTAGGTATAAAATAAGGAATAAGATATTCTTAAATAAGCCTTATTTTATTGCTTATAAAACGAATAAACAGTTTTGCAATAAGTCTTCTGTATACCTTTTTTTCTTGCTTATATAATTCAAAAATAAGGTTTATAAAAGGCATCGAAATGTATACCTGATTTCCTATGACATGGCCTGTGTAAAAGTAAGGAACGAAGTAAGGAATCTTGAATGCAACAAATATCTTCTTCTTTTCCTTTTTTCCGGTGTCGTTATGGTCAGAAGTGTAGGACCATAACCTTTCCACTTAACTGCATTCCAACTGGTCCGCTTGTGGGGTCCGCCGGTTTGACCTCAGAAAGTAGCGGCAGGCTTCCCGGTTTGGGATTACTTCATCGCTGAGGCCAATCAAATGCTGGTGTTTTTGCATTTGTTTGCACCAATTGTTTTTCGGCCTGTCTTTTTTGCGTGTTGAAATTGGAACGTTGATTGATATCGCCTTTTGGACGGGGTTCAAAGGATCTCTCCTTTGAACATGGCAATACCAACTGAGTCGGTCGTGCTCTATCTTTCTTGTGATGGTTTCTTTTACGTGGAGGCTTCCTCTTCTTCTAATTCTGTCACGCTTTGTTACTCCCGCTGTCATGCCAAGCATCTTCATCTCAGTTGCCGTTAATTTGCTCTCATACTTTTTGTGCATTGTCCAGCATTGTGAACCGTATGTGAGCGCCGGACGTACAACTGAAGTGTAGAGCCTTCCTTTCAGCTTAGGGGGCATTTTTCGATCACAGAAGATGGCGGAGTTTTCCCGCCACTTCATCCACCCTACGCTTACGCGATGTTTGATGTCGTCATCACAAGTTGCTTCTCTATTAATCATAGATCCCATATATTTAAACTTTTCACACTTGGGAAGCACTCTTCCATTCAAGTAAATGTCTGGAATAGGCTGATGAGGGTCAGAGAACGGGCAGCACAGATACTCTGTCTTCTTTGAACTAATACGATACCCGTGTCCCTCAAAAATGTCCACCCACACATCAAGTGCTCGTTGTAGGGACGCCTGATCATCACTTATAATGGCCCCATCGTCAGCAAAGAATAGCTGGTGCACATTGGGGTCCGTCACTTTTCCTTCAACCAAGCAATCAAGGACTGCTATAAAAAGCAGTGGGCTGAGGACGCTCCCTTGGTGTACACCGACTTTGATTGCGAACTCTTCGGTGACTCCTGCGGTGCATCTTACTCTTGTCGTTGCTCTCTCGTACATGTCCATAATCACTCGCACGTAGGTTTCTGGAACTCCTTTTTGTCTTAGCGCTACCCATAAAAGATCTCTGGTTGCCGATCAAAGGCCTTCTCGAAGTCCTTTGACGGATCACGATGCTTTTCCACCATGACCCTTATATTTTGGATTGCATCTGTTGTTGATTTACCCGAGACAAACCCGCACTGGTCATCAGATAGTCGTATTATTTTCCGCAGTCGGCTATCTAATACCCGTTCAACGATGGTGTGCGACATCAGCTTGACAGAACGGTAGTTATCACAATTTCGCGTATCACCCTTTCCTTTGTGCAAAGGAAGAAGATAGCTTTCCCTCCATTAGGTAGGCATAGTGTCGCCTCTCATAAGTTTGGAGATAAGAACCATGAGCCATTTAGACCCGATGTCTCCCATCTTTTTCCAGAACTCAGAGTGTATCCCGTCCGGCCCAACAGCTTTTCTTTTCTTGGAGTTTTTAACCGCGTACCGAACTTCTTCGACTGTGATGTCGGATATTTCGGCATGATTCGGGGCGGCTCTTGGAAAGTACACTCGGGGAAACTGTTCGTTCAGAAGTTCCTCGCAATACTGTCGCCATCTGTGGAGAATTTTTTCGTCTTCCACAAGGAGTTGGCCTTCAGCATTGTTAATAAACTTTGGGAAACGAATCTCCTGAGCATTTCTTCTTCTCTGGGCGGCTATCTTAAAGATATTTGCTCCTTTGTTCAAATTGCTTTGTCGAAGCTCTTGGGTAGCCTGGTTCCTGTCAGACGCGGAAGACGATATTTCTTCCAACTCCTGATAGAGGCCTACCATGCTTTTCGCTTTGAATACGGCGCACCTTTTCTTCGCGATACCTTTGCAATATCATTATACCTTTTCACAGCGAGCTTTTTCCTCTCTATTAGTAGAAGAGCACTTTGACCAAGCTTGGAAAGCCATTTTCTGTTCGTGTATCACTGCTTTGGCTTCTTCTGTCCACCACCAGGTTTCTTTTGCGTGTTGGCAGGGGCCTTTAGATGTTCCGAGCAGTGATTTGGCTTTCTCCAGGCCAGATTGTTGTAGGGAATCCCACATGTCTTGTGCTCTGCACTCCTCATTACCGACCTCATCGATAATGGAAAAGAGGTAGTTTTTCATGCTGGTAATAACAGCTTCGCCTTTTCTTTTATCCAGCTTATACCACTTGATTCTCTCAGACACCTTCATTTGCTGCTTTGACTTCTTACTCGCCTCCATAAAAAATGCAGTCAGGAGGAGACGGTGTTGAGGGGCGATCGCGTCTCCCAGGATCACTTTGCAATCTTTAACACGTGGCTTCATGAAACTGGATACCAAATGATAGTCTATTGGAGTTTCATTTCCGCCGCTGCTATAAGTGATCAGGTGCAGGCTTTGTTTGACGAACATGGTATTTAGCACTATAAGACCGTACGACTTGCACATGTTTAGGATATCTTCACCTGAAGAGTTCCTGGTGCGGTATCCCAGCCCTCCGTGGTAGTCTTCATAGTCTTCGCTTGTTTTCCCGACATGTCCATTTAAATCTCCCCCAACAAACAAAAGCTCTTCCTTTGGGATGATTTTGACAAGGTTGTGGAAATCTAGCCAGAATGCATCTTTTTCTTTTTGTTCGCATCCTACTTGAGGCGCCTATGCGCTTACGATGTTCCACACCTCACCATGCATCACCAATTTGAGAGCCATCAAACGGTCACTGGACTTTGAAATGGTTAAGACGTTGCCAAGTAGCTCTGCCGCAAGGATGATGGCGATTCCGTTTTTTCCTTGTTCCAATCCATAGTAAAACATCTTGTAGGCTTTTGTTTTAACGTCCAAGAAACGTGCCCGATTACCGGTGTTTCGCCATTTCGTCTCTTGTACGCACAGGATGACTACTCGCCTTCTAACCATCATTTCTTCAGGCTCATAGCTGCGACCACTCATGCTTTCAACGTTTCAACTCGCGACTCTAAAGTGTGGCTTACGCCGTTGCATTACTTTGCGGAAATCCTATAGCTCTGACCCGAGCATTGCTGCTCGTCCCAGGATCACGATCATTGGCGGGGTATGAATGCAACGAATATAGCTTACCGATAATAACCCTTATCATATAGGGTCCGCCAAATAACTTTTTTTTTTTTTGAAATTGCTATAAAAAAAACTACTGAATATTTTCTCAAATTTCTTTTTTTATTTGAAAGTACAATCCTTCCGGTTAATAATGGAAATTAATTTCATTCAAATGTTTGCCTCGGCTGGCCATGCAGTAGCCTACATGATCGGTCCAATTTTTAAGCACATTATCGATTGTGTGCAGCTGTATTTCACCAATGGCTTCACGAATATTGTCCTTTAAAGCGTCAATTGTCTCTGGCTTGTCGGCGTAACACTTATCTTTGACGGCACCCCACAAATAATAGTCCAACGGTGTCAAATCGCAGCTCCGAGGTGGCCAAACGACATCAGCTCTGCGGCTGATAATGCGATTTTCAAAAACAGGGCGCAAAACATCGAGTGTAGCTTCGGCTGTGTGGCACGTAGCGCCGTCCTGTTGAAACCAAATGTTGCCAATATCCTCCTCTTCAATTTTTGTGAACAAAAATTCGTTCAACATGGCCCGATAACGGTCGCCATTGACTGTAACGGCCACTCCTTGCTCATTTTCGAAGAAAAATGGCCCAATTATGCCTCTGGACCAAAATCCGCACCAAACAGTGGCTCGTTTTGGGTGCACCGGCTTTTCAATGTATGCGTGCGGGTTTTCTGTGCCCCAAATGCGACAATTTTGCTTGTTTACATACCCGCCAAGATCAAAATGAGCTTCATCTGAAAAGATGATTTTTTTGGCAAAATCGGCATCTTCTGTTTCAAAGTAATGTCGCAATATTTCCCAGCGTTGTTCAAGCGTATACACAACCATATTCGTTCAGCGGAAGGATAAAACTAATTATCTGTCAAATCAGACATGAGCTAAGTGTTACCATTCACGAAATAAGCACTACTTGAAAAAAAAAAACGTTAGATGGCGGACCCTATATAAGGGATAAATTGCATTGAAATAAGACTTATTTAAGGCTTAGGCTTTTTGCAGGGGGTCCATTTATAATGCAGCACCTACTACATTTATGACGTCATACACGTTCTTGATTGGCGTTGCTTTTATTTCAATGTTATTATCAATTTGTTTCTGTTCCAATGTGTTGATTTGTTTTTGTATATTTGTTATAAGTACATCTTTTATTTCATTTTGCTTTTAGTATTCTCCTATTTCCTGCATTAAATTTTTAATTAGTTCAGTGTTTTTGACAAGTGCCGTGCTTAGCTCGTCATATTTGGTACTGGTGAATTCGACTGTTTTTACATAATCTTTTAGCATTTCTTTGATTTCTTTCAGATCCTTGTTTATATTATTATTTTCATTTAATTGAATCGATGTGCTAATGGTGTTTGATGAGCCTTTCAGAGAGTCAGCAGATCTGGATCTCTTTGCTTGCTGGATTTGTACGTTTTCCTCTTGTACCTTTTCCTTTCCCCTGCTTTTTTTGTTGATGTTGATGCTGAATATTTCCTCCATGTATTATAGGCGACTATGGAGCATTATACATTATACATTGATGAAAACCGTTCCAAGAAGTTCTGAAGAAGTTTGACCGTAAACGACAACGACCCTTTTTCTGTCACATAACCAGCTTATAAATTGTTCATGGCGCTTTAGCACGCACTCGTTAAATAATCGAAAAGTCCTTTTGCACCAAATCGACTACAAGTGGGAGTGACGCAACTCGCGGTTTTGTAAATCACATACCACAGCCAAACCGTGAGCATTGTTCGAATTAAATTCCAATGTGGCGACATATTGCTTGTTGCAATTCATAGGACGCATACCAGCCATGGTAGGCAGGACGACGACAACTCTCATTACCGTCGAGCGGCCACAATCGCCCGCTGTGACCGCAAATAAAGCCCAATGACTGTTTGGAGAACTTTTCAAGCGACCGTAATCATTTTCCATTTTCCGTGTTCCGCTTTCCATTTTCCGAATGGTAAGTGGCAAATCTCTATCGTCTAGTCCGCTGTGCAGAGCGTTGGTGGTCGCGTAGTTATAAATGTTCACACTCGACCCGTACGTGCATAAAGCGCGCTGCAACCTATTACTGGGACGCAAGGAATAGCTTAGCTCGTGAAGTAGTTAATGAAGAGGCACAAGGACATGCGGAGCGAAGCTTCACGACTGTGAGTTATGTAAACAATTTTCAATTAATTTCGCCAAAATAGACCGTCGATGGATTTTTCCTTTTTATATCCGTTAAATACAGTGAATTACCATTGATGTACGCGTACGTATATGCATAGGAACCGCCATTAATATATTAGCGGCAGAGTCAGTGGTAGAGGCTGGGATGAGACGGCTGGTAGCGGTTACATTGGCGATGGGAGAGGGGACTCCGAAAATTTTAACAATACGGAAATTACTCCAGCTGGTTAGCTAGATGGTTTCACGCGTGTTTGCCAACAATGCATGCGTACGTAAATAATGGACTAACAGCACGTCTAATTATTATTGACGTCGGCCGTATGGATATCCATTACAAGGAATGGTGATGGATGCAGGGCATATTCGGCAATTAGTTTTAAATTAGGGGTTAATTAAAAGTGACGTCCATTTTGAATGGTATTTACCGAGGGACTTTTTATCTACGAAATATATCTTTAATTTGGCTGTGTATTCGCACCATTGGGGGTCGTTTGATTGACGGTAATGTTTGGATTATATGGATTCCCAAGCAATTTCACTGGCGCGAGAAAGGTTTGATGATCCCATCGATCACGCGGTCCTTGTTCCTCTCCACTCTTGAGCTCATTACAATGCTTTATATAGTCTGATCACACCTGTCGGGTGCTTGAGCCCGTGCAATTAATAGCAAACTTCCATCTATAAATAGATAAACTCGCCTTATGCCTACTAACTGGCATTTTTCCCCAAGCCTCGACCGACATTAATATTAATCCGATTACGCTCTGCACGTGCTCTGGAGCTCTAACTCTTCATCCACACCCGAATTGAACGAGTCTCAACGGCCTAATGGAACACAAATCCAGTGAGTTGCCCATGGCCAGGTTAAATCACAACCACATCCGTATCCAAGAACAGCAATTAATTTGTATTTGCTCAAAGGATTTGGTTTTTCTGTTCGCCATCCTATTTGGCACGGGGAAAAAGCCAAGTAATAATTCTTCTTCTCCCGCAGAAGTAAATCACCAGCATTCCGACGCTATACATTCCCATATCAGTATACATCAGCTCCAAAAAAGAGTCTCGAATGTAATCAGGCGATTCAGCAACACGCGCACGTACACAATACTCCTATTCTCGCCACCACTTCGTCCTTTACTGCTACGAGTCAAAGTATTTTCCTCGCTCGAATTTTGAATCCCAGAATCCTTTTGCGCACGTATCTAATTATTATACCACATCCCCATCCCTGTATCACTTTCAGGTGCTCTAATACAGACACAAAGCACCACCGAGATTCGTACTTCGATATTTAGAAATGAGAAATGAGGTGATATCTACAAGATTGACTCAAAGGAAATGAAGGATAATAGTCAGCCGGGTAAATGGACGATGAAAATGGTATCCATTAGTACGACGGATTGAACCACACATATAACCGGGCGCTTGACAACTAACGAAACAGCTTGTTATCCAAACACTTGGTATTCTTAACTGTGGGTCGCATGGTAGTATTAATGAAGACAGTTAAGCGGGAGGTAGGTAGATCATCAAGTTGGTTAATAGACTCGGTCACATTTATGGTCGTACTTCATAACTTTCATCGCGTGTGCAATGCGGGTTCGGAGTCAAAGACTGAAAGGAGGTCTTCCTAATGGTGATGAAATAGGATATTGGGTAATTGCCTGTTATGAACCGAAGGGTAATTGCTAAATGTTTGCCTTAGGTATACGAGACCTCCAAGATGAGGAGTTTAGGAAGTAAGATGGAAATTAAGTTGAAAGGACGAAACGTTTTACAACCTACAAACGTTTTAACTTGAAGTAGATAAAATTTGGTTCTTGTCATTGTTCTTAAGTTGGCGGTGAATAAATCAGTTTTTTTGTGACTGAACTTTTGCCAATGGGATAGTGATTGCCGGCAAGGATTTAACTCATTATGTCAAGTCTTTTATAATTTCTAATCAGACATAGCTAAGTGATGCGCCCTCATCAGTACTCTGCAGGCTAGTTAAAGATATACGCCCCAACATCCCTCAAGTGACCTACTTAAGAAATATATTGTAGTTCAATGTGATTTTGTAAATGTTCTTGGTATTTGTACCATTTCAGCATTGGCGGGAGATTCGATGCATGTAATTTTATTGTCCGACCCAGAATCTCAATGATTGACGACTACAGCTTTCGCGTAAATATGCACCCTATTTTTGGACCATGAGGGCGTGCCTTCGTCTAGTAGTTCCGGGATGTGTTCAGGTCTCGTAGATGGTTTGCCCAGTCTTTCCCCTTTCCGATGAGTGCGACAAAAGGATCGTTCGGTTGCACCTCTGAGAGCTCATCCCTGGTCTTCGCACCATACATCGCTTCACGCTATCTGCCATCTGCTCTACAGCGAAGTTGAAGCTCCAGCAGATGCTACGGCCCAACAGTGACAAATCCTTACCAATTACCTATGGTAAAACACCGCTAATATCCTTTCAATTCCTTATCCAAGGGCCGAGGGCAAAACCCAGCAGCAATTTTAAAATCAGCAGCAAAAGCAGTTTGCAATTCGACAGCTAGTCAGAACGGTCGCAATCAACCGGCACCGAATGGGCTAGTCAATGACCTTTATATGCAAAGTAAAAAACGAAAATCTAAAACGAAGCGAAGCTCCACGGCCACTGATCAGTGGGAGATGTCAACGACCACAGCCTCCGGCAGTGGCTCTAATCAAAGGGCAGAGCTGTTATTACGTTGTATTGTTTTTTTCAAGGAGATTCCTTGAACTTTCTTAGAGTTCATGCAAGTTGTAATGCAACTTTTATGGGATTTTAAAGCGAACCAATATACTAACAAGTCTTTGTTTATTGTGCGAAATCGAGAGTTGTCGAGTTGTGATTTGTTAAACTTCGAGAGTGAAGATTTTATTTTCCTGTAGTTGGCAAATTACAAAAAGAAGGATAGTGTATCTTTTTTATTAGAAACAAAAATAAAAAGCAGAGGCTCTTTGGTTTGCCAATTTTTTAATTTATTTCATACAAAAAAACTTGTTTTTTTTTGGTAAATTTTTTTGTTTCAAAATATATTGCATATAACGTAAACTCTCTTCCAATAAAATTAACTATAAAATAACTATGCATGTGTGCAATGAGTGCTTCGTCGACTTCCCATCCGAAGGAGATTTTGTGACATGCCATCGGTGTGACCGCAAAATGCATTTTGGATGCATAACGATTTCGGAAAAATCCTATTTTAAAATGTGCGTGGTCAAAAAGGAGGAGTGGAGATGTGCAAGCTGCAGAAGAGAACTCCAGAACAATGTGGTAGATAGTGCACCAAAATCTGCACACTTTCATTTCTAATACTTTTATAATTTAAAATAATAAAAAACATAAAAATAAATATTTCAAAACAAACGAATTGTACTTTAATTAGAAAATGAATTTTTCTAACACAAGTTTTCAAAGTTCTCATCCAATAAAGAGTTGCGAAGCAGAGAGGACAGTCACTCTAATGGGTTTTATTGGTTTGTTTTTTTATTGATCAAACAATATAATGATAGTAATATTTGCCATTCTTGTAAATATTTAAAATAAAATATATTTATGTTTTTGCAAGTACTTGATTACTGGTAAGTACTTGAAAGTACTTGAGATACTTGAGAGTATTTAAGATACTTGAAAGTACTTGAAAGTACGAGGGACAATCAAAAAGTACCGATAAACGGATATTATTGCAGGGCCTAATTACGTGAAATCTATTGTTTTCAGTCACGTATACCCTCACTAGTAGCGAGCAAAAAATCATATAAATAGTTCACCTTTTCTGGAAGATAGATTCATTCAAACACGAGCAGTCGAAGAGATCACATCAAAATGGAGAAAAATTAAGTAAGATTGGTCCCAAGAATGTTGAGTTGACCGACGAACAAAAAGAGAAGCAACTTCGCATTTCAAGAGCGAATCATGAAAAATATCAAGAGGATCCGGCGGGTTTTTGCACTCATTTTCATTTCATTTATTATTATTCAAAATAACATACCTACAATACTTCAAGATATTGTATATTATTTTAAGTATTAATATCATAGCTTATTACTTTAAGTATTGAAAGAGACAATGCAGAGAGAAAATGCAGACATTATTATTATTATTGATTATTTTGAGAACAAAACAAAAAAAAAAAAAAACAAAAAACAAAAGAAATAAATAAATAAATAAATAAATAAATAAATACATAAAAATAAAAAGTTTGTAATTAGAGTTCCGTTAAGATATGCAGAATTAGATTCCTCTGAAAGATCGTCGATGAGTTTGTTCTCTGCAATGCGGCTGGTAAGCTGTTCCAATGCCGTATCGCTGAGATAAGAAAAGACCGCTCTGCAACAGTGTATGTAAAATGGGGGAAGATCAGAGCAATACCTCTACGTGATTGAACAAAGTTAATCATATCCTTCAAATACTGTGGGCTTTTTTTTGAATAATTTTGTGAAGTTGTAGTAGGATCCTCATTTTTCGATATTGATCTAATGACATTCCAAACAGTCTTGATTTATATTGCCTAACACTTATGCATCTAAATGCACATTAAATATATAACGAAGACAGTCATTAAGGGCAACGTTTAGCTTACGGTTACATCTAAAGTCAAGACAAGGGTACACACAATAATTAAAAGAAAATAATGGCAAAATGAGACTCTTAACCAAGTTTATATTCATATCAGGATGAAGTAAGCTAGTTGAGCACCTCAACTACGTAATCTGTTGTAAATGCTTTAAATCGTTTCTGAAATAGCATCACAACATATCATGGACTTATTTATGGTACAACCAAGATATTTTACTTTATTTACATAAGGTATGTTTTCACCATTTACCAATATGGGCGGGAGGCTTCTAGGGGAATATTCGCAATTGGAGCACATTATTGCAAGACATTTTTGTGTGTTTAATCTTAGTTTGTTTTGCTCAGACCAAATTTCTATCCTACGTAAGTCCTCATTAACTTTGGTAACACAGTCCACTAACAAATTCTTAGGGCACGACATATAAATACACACATCATCAGCATACATATGTACTTTACAATTAGAAACTACTTGAGGCAGATCATTTATAAATAAGGAGAATAATAATGGCCCCAGCACAGACCTTTGAGGGACCCCACAGTTGACAACATATGGACAAGACATACCGAGAGCGGTTTCAACAGTTAATTGCCTATTTTTCAAATACTCAGCCATTAACTTGAGACTAGAATTCGAGAAGCCAAATGTATGCTTCAGTTTGCTTAAAAGAATTGCATGGTCGATGCAATCGAAAGCGTTCGAAAATCCAGGAGCACTAACAAGGCAGCTCCATGTGAATCCATGGCTATACGCATATCAGTTGTTACTTTAATTAGAGCAGATTCACAACTATGATTTAGTCTGAATCCTGACTGCCATTTCGAGATCAAATTTCTAGAATTAACGTATTGTTGAATTTGATTTGCAACAACTTTTTCAAATATCTTTGCTAGGAAGGGCAATAAATTTATTGGTCTATAATCCGGCGGTCCAGATGGATTCGTTTTCTTTGGAACAGGAATGACTACAGCATTCTTCCATTGTTCGGGGAATTTACAAGAGTAAATACATACATCAAATATATGACGTATATATTGAATTACCAAGGGTAAAATAAGTCTTATGAACTTAGGAGAAATATCATTAGCACCCTGAGCATTAGACTTAATAGATTGAATAGCTATTATAATCTCAGTGTTACCTATACATTCAAAAACAAATGACTCCGAATTCACATTATCGAGGGAGAGATTATTGTCATTATTATATGGGAGATTCGCGGCAAAAAAGTGCCTCATGCCATTGGGTTCTAAAGGGTCCGCCATCTAACGTTTTTTTTTTCAAGTAGTGCTTATTTCGTGAATGGTAACACTTAGCTCATGTCTGATTTAATAGATAATTAGTTTTATCCTTCCGCTGAACGAATATGGTTGTGTATACGCTTGAACAAAGCTGGGAAATATTGCGACATTACTTTGAAAATCATGGTAATGTTGCAGAATGTGTGCGAAAATTGCGTACGGATTTTGGAAGAAGAGAAGCACCGTCAGCTCCGTATGTTCGTTATCTTGTGAAAAAAGTGAAAGAAACTGGCATCCTCATCGATAAACCAAAGCGTGAAAAGCCAAAAATAGTGCGTACACCCGAGAATATTGCTGCTGCGGCAGAAAGTGTGCGTGAAGCGCCATCAACATCAATTCACCGTCGTTCTCAACAATTGAACATTTCAGAGACATCATTGAGACGAATTTTGCATAAAGACCTTGGTATGACGCCATACAAAGTCCAATTGGTTCAGGAGTTGAAGCCAACTGACCATCCAATGCGTTTTCGCTTCGCTAAGTGGGCCTGCGATCGACTTACAGAAGATGCCGATTTTGCCAAAAAAATCATCTTTTCAGATGAAGCTCATTTTGATCTTGGCGGGTATGTAAACAAGCGAAATTGTCGCATTTGGGGCACAAAAAACCCGCACGCATACATTGAAAAGCCGGTGCACCCAAAACGAGCCACTGTTTGGTGCGGATTTTGGTCCAGAGGCATGATTGGGCCATTTTTCTTCGAAAATGAGCAAGGAGTGGCCGTAACAGTCAATGGCGATCGTTATCGGGCCATGTTGAACGAATTTTTGTTCACAAAAATTGAAGAGGAGGATAATGGCAACATTTGGTTTCAACAGGATGGCGCTACGTGCCACACAGCCGAAGCTACACTCGATGTTTTGCGCCCTGTTTTTGAAGATCGCATTATCAGCCACAGAGCTGATGTCGTTTGGCCACCTCGGAGCGGCGATTTGACACCGTTGGACTATTATTTGTGGGGTGCCGTCAAAGATAAGTGTTACGCCGACAAGCCAGAGACAATTGACGCTTTAAAGGACAATATTCGTGAAGCCATTGGTGAAATACAGCTGCACACAATCGATAATGTGCTTAAAAATTGGACCGATCGTGTAGGCTACTGCATGGCCAGCCGAGGCAGCTATTTGAATGAAATTATTTTCAATTATTAACCGGAAGGATTGTACTTTCAAATAAAAAAAGAAATTTGAGAAAATATTCAGTAGTTTTTTTTATAGAATTTTCAAAAAAAAAAAAAAATTATTTGGTGGACCCTTTACCATACATTTTGACATATTTTTATTTTCCACCACTCCAATATCCCTAATATTTTTCCAAAGTTCTTGGGAACTTAAAGAAGAATTAAGTTTACTAACAAGATATGTTCGCTTCGTACTCGTTTTGTAACGATGGACGAAACCTGGGTACACCACTTCGACCCCGAGACTAAGCAACAGTCTATGGCCTGGAAAAGACCTTCTTCACCGACCCCTAAGAAGTTCAAGGTTTCAAGCTCGGCAGGCAAGATTATGCCGTCTGTGTTTTGGGATGCAGAGGGAATTATCATGATTGATTATTTGGAGAAGGGAGCTAGTATTACAGGCTCCTACTATGCACAACAAATAAGAAAGTTGCGGGAAGCCATTAGGGAAAAAAGGCGGGGCAAACTGTGTGCGAAGGTGTTGTTTCACCAAGACAACGCACCCTCTCATAAAGCTCAAGTTGCGTTGGGTGCCATACGGGAAGCGGGCTTCGAATTGGTTGAACACCCTCCCTATTCTCCAGACCTTATCCACCCCAGACCCCAGCGACTTCTATCTCTTTCCTCGCCTCAAGGAACACCTCACAGGCCAGAAATTAGCCGATGATAGTGAAGTGATGGCTGCCGTACAAGCGAGGAGCAAGATAAAGATTTTTTTTAAATTGAATACAAGCTTTAGAGAAGAGATGGACTAAATGTATAAACTTATTAGGAGATTATGTAGAAAAGTAAGTTTAATTTCAAAGAATAAATGTTGTATTATACATTGATTATCATTACTTTTTGATTGCCCCTCGTACTTGCAAGTACTTGAAAAGTACTTGTAAGTATTTTTTAAATACTTGAGCCATTATTGAATTCAAGTACGTACTTAAGTCTTTTTCAAGTACAAGTACCAGGTACTGAAGTACAAGTACCAGTACATGGTACTTGCACTTATCAAGTACTTAAGTCCTAAAATACTGAAGTACCTTACAGCCCTGCTAATCAATGACATATTACAAAAGCTGTCACAAGAAATAAAAGAATTAAAAGAAAACATTCAAAGAAAAGATCAACAAATTCTTTTATTGGAGACAAAAGTTAACACACTGGAGCAACAAATTCTAAAAAACAACATAGAAATAAAGAACATTCCACCCACTACCGACGAAAACTTGACCGAAGTTATTAAAGCGGTAGGCAAAACAATAAACTGCGAAATAAACACTAGCGATATAGTCGACGCGTATAGAACAAATATGCGAAACCCGAAAAGATCAGCGATAATTGTTTCTCTAACAAGCTATACGTATAAATCGAAGATCTTAAGAAATGCAAGGACTATTCGCAAAATAGAGCTAAAAAAATTAGAGAAAACACATACAATAATCAGAACAGAGAGTCAGAGTGTGATGCAGTGGTATTTGTCAACAATCAGTTGACTCCAACAAATAAACATTTGCTTTGGATGGCCAAAAACAAAGCCAGACAATGCAATTGGAAATTTGTGTGGGAGGCATCGAGCAAAATACTTGCAAGAAAATCTGAAAACGGCGCGGCGTATCAATACAGATAGGCTCTGTTAACGACGTGAACAAAATACCAATTTAACTAATATATTGACATAGCGAACGAATTACACAAAAGAAAAATATGAGGGAAAATCAAAACAGTGAGGCTGACATTGACTTCAGGGTAATGAATGGTTTCACTGGCATCGATGCAAACTTCCTAAAAAATATGAATTTTTGTTGTGTGTGTTTTAACATAAGATCGCTAAGGAAAAATTGGAATGTTTTTCTAGCAGAAATTGAGAGTTTTTTTAATTTATGTAGATATTATTGTTTTAAATGAAATTAATGTGAAAGAAGAAGAAAATGAATTTCACGCTATTAATGGATCTAATACTGAATTCCTCAATAGAAAAAAATGTAAAGGCGGAGGAATAGCAGTTTATACTTACTTATATGGCGCTACAGTCCGCGGTGGACCTGGGCCTCAACCAACAAGCGTTTCCAGCTGGCACGATCTTTCGCCAGCTTTTTCCAGCGCTGCACGCCCAGACGGTTGAGGTCCATGTCACTGTACAGCCCGTACAGTTCTTCGTTGTATCTTCTCCTCCATACACCGCTAGTATAAACGGGACCATAGATTAAACGCAGAATTCCTCTCGAAACGAGCGTCCTCATCCGCTCTGGATGACTGGGATGATTAAGGTTTTGTACAACGTTATCTTGGTCTTTCGGGAGAGGGCTCTACTTCTCAATTGCCTCTTGAGCCCAAAGAAGCAGCGGTTGGCAAGAGTTATTCTGCGTTTTATCTCAGCGCTGGTGTTGTTGTCGCTGGTCATAAGTGAGCCAAGGTAGACGAAGTCCTTGACTACTTCGAAATTATAGCTGCCAAGCATGACGTTCTGGCCCAGACGTCGGTGTTGTGTGTCTTTTTTCGATGACAGCATATATTTGGCCCCACTTTGGCCGCTTCCGTCTCGACGCCTCATTGACGTCTCGCTGCGATCTTCCGATCACGTCAATGTCATCTGCGTACGCAAGCAGTTGGGAGGACTTGAAATAAATCGTACCTCTTGTGTTGGCCAGTGACTCTTGTACGATCTTCTCAAGTATGATGTTAAAGAAATTGCATGACAGTGCGTCGCCTTGTCCAAATCCTTTTTTAACACCATAGGTCTGGGTTAGCTCATTACCGACCTTAACGGAGCAGAGAGAATTCTCCATTGTCGACCTGCACAATCAGGCGAGTTTGGCAGGGATTTTAAAACTAGACATGGCACCGTATAGCTCGTCTCTATACACACTGTCACACGCGGCTTTAAAATCGATGAAAAGGTCGTGCATATCGATTTGAAATTCTTGGGTCTTCTGCAAAATCTGCCGCAGTGTGAATATTTAGTCTATTGTGGATTTGCCTGAAGCCACACTGATAAGAGCCGATCAGGTTATCCACAAAAGGCTTCAGGCGTTCACACAATATGGCAGAGAAGATTTTGTATGCGACGTTGAGGAGACTTATTCCCCTATAATTGGCGCAATTATAAAGGTCTCCTTTCTTTTGGACCGGCCAAACGATCCTGAGATTCCATTCGTCGGGCAAGCTTTCCTCCGACCATATTTTACAGTTAAGTTGGTGCATGCGCCTTACCAACACATCTCCAGCCGCTTTGAAAAGCTTAGCAGACAGGCCGTCCGCGCCAGCGGCTTTATTAGACTTAAGTCTCGATATCGCTATTTTGACTTCGTCTATGTCGGGTGGACGGGATTCTCTTACGTCATCGTCCGTGGCGAATGGATCATTCTACCTGACAGCGGTATCTTGTCTATCATCGCCGTTATACAGTCTGGAGAAGTGGTCCTGCCATATTCTCAGCATCGACTGTGATTCTACTACTAGATCGCCGTTTTCATCCCGGCAGGCTTTGTAGCCCTGACATGTTCGTTTTACTTTTTGGTAAAACTTTCGAGCTTCATTCCTGTTATGACATCTCTCCATCTCACGCTTTTCGTGCTCCTTTTTTTTCTTTATGAAAAGCGTTCTTCCCTTCTTTTCTGCTTGTAGAGCTCGCAAGCAGCTCTCGTCCGTCTATGCAGCATGGCTTTGTATGCGTCTTGCTTTGCTGCATGGGCTCGTTTGCATTGCAGGTCAAACCAGGGGTTTCTAGGCGGTCTCGATTTGAAACCCAGCACATCAGAGGCAGCGTCTCTGATTGCGTTCTGGCAATGCTCCCACTGCTGGTCTGGGGATAGTGTCGTCTTTGTTCGGGTTTGAGGGAGCTTGAGGGAAACGCGATCGGCAAAGATTCTAGAGGTCTCTTGCGATTGAAGCTTTCCGACGTCAAACTTGCCTTGTCCTACTCGACTCCGTAGCATTCTCGATATCCTCATTCGTACCCTGGCTACAACAAGGTAGTGATCTGAGTCGATTGGTAGTCGATTGATCAGGGGACCGCCAGGTTCCCTTGTGAATGTTGAGATGTGGGAATCGTGTACTTGCTACAATGAGATTATGCCCTGCTAGAAAATCAATTAGCCTGAGTCCATTATCGGACGTGGTGTTATGTAGGCTATGCTTTCCTATGATTTACTCAAAGATGTCCTCTTTGCCCAGTTTTGCGTTAAAATCTTCTAGTACGATTTTGGTGTCGTAACTGGGGCATTGTGCGTACGTTCGGTCTAGAAGATCGTAGAAATCATCTTTGAGTCTTTTTTCTTCCATAGGGGCATGAACGCATATGAGGCTAATGTTGTTGAAAGTGCCTTTGATGCGGATTGTTATGAGGCGTTCGCTTACATGTCGAAAGCTTAAGACTTTTAGCCTAAGTCTACCTCGAATAACAAAACCGCATCCAAATAAGCGTTGCCTATTTTCCTTGTAGCAGTCACCGTAGTATATATCACAGTTTCTCATCCGCTTTTTGCCTGGTCCATCCCATCGCACTTCTTGGAGTGCCGTTATATCTGCTTTATAGCAGTCGAGGGTTTTTTTCCAGTTGTTGGCCTGCACCTGGTTTGTTGAGGGACCTTACATTCCAGGTGCAAACTCGTAGGTTGTCCTTTCGTTTATGGGGGTCGTCAACATGGTATCCGTCCGTATCCGAGGCTTTTGTTGGTTGCTTCGTAACAACTGGTTTTTTCCGTGATAGGGATGTTAGCCCTAAGCACAACTCCCAACCTGGAGGGCCAGGTTCCTTTTTCCCCAGGAACGTGTGGTCGGCATATGCCTTTCCTAACCGGCCTGATCTCCCAATATGTAGGAGTAGCCCGGTTTGGTGTTCATCAAGTACTCACTCGAACTGCAGGCGCCGCCGTTTATTAAATCCTAGGAATTCTTCCGCCGCCGCCATGTTGCAGCAGCCGAGCCTTGATTCTAGCTCAAGGCCTTCCCCCCCTCTCGTTTGCTGCCCCTATAAAAAGGATTCTAACCCCAATCTACAGTTGAGGTACTAGGTACCCGGGAGCCACCGCGGGGAGGTGAGAGTAGGAGTTGGTAGACAGAGGCTAAGTGTTGATGCTGGTGTCGACATATGTTCGCATGATCTACCCCTTTGACACCCTTTATAGCAGTTTATAATATACATAAATAATATTCGGTACCAAAGAATTTACGACAATACAGAATTCTATGAAAATGTCCAAATGGAAATAGATGGCGAAAACCGAAGAACCTATATTCATGCCATCTATAGGCCACCAAAGCTTAGCACTGCAGAATTCATTGAAGAACTGGACAATCATGTGAGGTTTGAAAAAGAACTAATTGTCTTAGGTGATGCAAATTTAAATTTTAAAAAAATAAATAATGTACAAGTCAATAACTATCTAGAAATGATGGCATCTAACTAACTAACTAACTAATGTTATTAAGCAATCTACTCGGGTCAATATAACGGAAAATACTTCGACATGATCCGTTCACTTCAAATGGATCCGTTGCCTGGTGGAACAGGGCTACTACGCAAACACGTTGTGGCCTCTTTTACCAAACTCACAGGGGCTTTCCCCATCACACATAAAGCCATGTCTCGCCTCAAGAGAAATGATCTTTGGTACAACTCGCATTGGAGTGAAAATGTACTTCTGACGTTGCCAATACACATGCCATTCTACTGCGATGTCATTTCACAGTCATATTTCCATGGCGTCAGGACTGGCTTTGGCCAGACCTTAACCCTCGAATGGAATGTCCTCGCACAGATGGCTCCGGGACTGGGCAGCGGTCCGGCGCTGGAGTTTTCTTTGAGCGCGAAAACATTCGACTACACTTCTCGTTAGGAAAATATTCGTCTGTCTTTCTTTCGGAGATCTACGCAATCCTAATGGCCATGCACTATGTTGTGAAACACAGGTGGAGGGGAAAAAGCATATGCGTCTGCAGTGACAGCCAAGCTGCACTCAAAACTATGTCCAACCTTCTATCCAGATCCAAATTAGTGCATGAACTCAAGACCTTTTTGAACAAACCCTGAAGACTAAATTTACTAAGACTTGTAACTTGGTCACTCTGGGATCCCAGGAAATGAGATTTCTCATAACATCACTAGAAAAGGCTCGGAAGAGAGTTTCTTAGGACCGGATCTCTCCTTATGTCTACCTGCTTCCACGGTCTAATCTGATATCAACGACTGGGTCCAGGATGCAGGATGACTAAGCCCGTACACCCTAATGTCTGCAAGAAGTCCGCAACATTCTTCTTATCCTTAAGGAGAAATGATTGCAGAAGGCTTGCGGGCGTCATTACGGGCCATTACACTTTGGCCAAGCATCTCTACCTGTTTGGCATCAGTGAGACGCCTACCTGTGCTGCATGTTGCGAGGAGGATGACACAGCAGACCACTTTCTCTGCGACTGTCTAGATAAGTGCAACTCGAATATGTAATAAAATCATTGAATCATGTCCTTTATAGACTATTTCAACGCCGATAACTCATCAATGAGAAGGCCCTTCAGTAAGGCTCTCATCTGTTTTACAATTGCCGTAAATTGTAAGACCTTCACCAATTAAACTGTAACAAAATATTCCAAGCCAATCAAATTACATTCCTAAGAATCTTCACTTCAATTATGCTCACCCATTTACCACTCCAGCATTCATTTGGTTGAATTTCCCTCCACCATGGCCCGTCATTCCACTTAAAGTCTTAATACAGCTCTAAGGAGGGCGATAAAATCCTTCATTCCCCATAAAATTCATTGTGTTTTCTCTCTAATTGCCAAATGGCTACTCGACTCTACTTCGGCAACATTCTTGCATATTCTTGGAACATGCCTGTCATAAAAATCGCGAGCCACTATTGAAGCAACATTAATTCATCAACCGACACGCAACTAAAACAGAACTTTGTCATTTCCCTTGTCCATCTGTTGGATGACAGCTATGATTTGTTGAAGTACCCTATCGTTACAACCAGAGTCGAGATTCAAATTGGAGGATTACATCCAAAGTGCTGGGGTGGCGGGTTGCAGTGCACTATGTATAATGATTTCCAGTGCTGTGGAATTTAATTAAAACTGCGTGGTGTTTGATGCAATATTGTATCTGATTGCTGTTCGGTCGTTCATAATCCCTTATCTTACTTCAGATGGGTAGCTTAGAAGGTGCTGGCAATTACATAATGTAACTTTTCCCCACATGAACCGGAAACCTTCCGAAGAGCAACATGAACGGGGGGGGGGGGGGGGGGGAAGGGGAATATAATATAATTTTGAAACTTTGCTCTCCCCAACAAGTCGGTTGAGCACATATTGGAAGCCAACAGCACACGACGAGGTCGTTCATCCGCTCATTTACCCAGCTGCCAATTCTATCTATTTCATCCATGTATTCGTATCTATGTAGTTCAATTTCGTTTCTTGATATAAAAGTTCGCCATCAGTTGTTCGAGATCCGAGTGACGATGATCGAAGGCGGACGAAATCCGACGTGCACATCATAGTAATGGATGAAAGTTTACTTTAACACTTTTCCTCGCTGGGGTTATTCCGATGAATGCAATTCCATGCCTTAACATTCAATCTAGTTTGTGCAATAATGTGCCGACAACAGTAGAGAAGCTGCTACGCAATGGTCTAGATCGTTGTGATGCAGACGTCGAGATGAAATTTCGTGTGTAGTGGCAAATAGAATCACCTTTGGTTCAACTGGGACATGACATCCGAGTTTTAATGAATATCATTCCCATTTGGAACGAGTAGAATTTTTCTTCCAAATAAACACTGTCGGGTGCACATGTGGCAAGAAGTTTTGGAGAAGTGGTTTTTCGTACATTTGTCATGAGTATGAGTACATGAAGTCTAAAATAAAGATATCCATGGGTCGTGGTTTTTTTATATTGAATTCTTGGAATGAAATTTTCCATTGTCTCCTCATTTCCGTTTAAAACTTAATGAGTACTGTTAAACATGCCAAAGAAAATAGGAACTTTCTAAATACCACTGACCAGTTTTGGTGGGTGAAAGCAGTCGGCAGGTTCACAAAACTTTACCATAACCCATTAATTGTGAAAGGTTTTTATTCCTCATTTATTTTAATAACCTCTCATGCTTCTAAACAAACTTGCAAAAATATATGTATAACAACAACTATAAGCAGTGCAGTGAGACACCTTCAATAAAAAATCAACTCGATATGCAGAGAATCGAGCCACATGTCAATTCTTTTTTAAGTTTCCAAAGCTTGACAAAAAAATTTAATATGTATCGTTTAACCTGATAGAGCCAAAGATTAGGATCTGCGTCCTGAGAAACCTCAAAGGTCTTAGATGGTATACTGAAAGTCCGAATCAAGCATAAGTGGTGATAACCCGAACTGTGAAGTGTATAAGGCACTGAGACTTTCCCCCGGGTCTTCCAGCCCAACCTATAAACCATCGACACATATAGAGATATAAGTATAAACCAGCTAAGCAAATTCTCTTACTCCTACCATTATACTCTGCAGCAGAACCTAGGGTTTCTGGACACTCAGAATCTAGAAAGAGCACCTTTGATAAATACGTAGGCACAGACTTCCGAAGCTGAATTAAACTCATTTTTAAATATTTTACTTACTTAGATGGCGCTACAGTTCGGGCTGAACCAAGGCGCTACCAACAAGTCTCTCCAGCCGGCACGATCTTCCAACTGTGTGTACCACCTTAGACTCGGCCGTCCTCTACTGCGTCGTCCCTCAGGGTTGGGTTCGAAGACTCTTCGGGCCAGAGCTGTGCGGTCCATTAGCTCGATACGACTAATGGCTGTCACTGCAGATGCATATGCTTTTTTCCTTCCACCTGTGCTGCACAGCATAGTGAAAGCATAATTGAAAGTTAGACGCATATTTTCCTTACGAAAAATGCGAAGTGCGAAAACACTCAAAGAAAACTCCAGCGCCGGGCCCCCGCCCATCTGTGAGCCATCTGTGAAAATGCAGTCTATTCCAGGTTCAGTGCCTGGTCAGGGCCAGTCCTGACACCCTGGAAATTTGACTGTGAAATTAAAGCGCAATGGGATGGCAGGTGTCATTGCGTCGGAAGGCATATTAATGAGATATCGAAGGATATTTCTCGCGATTCCGAGTTGTACCAAAAACCATTTCTCTTGAGGCGAGACATGGTTTTCAGTGCACAACTGCACACCCCTTGGATATCGGGAGGGGAATAACCTTTTAGCACCAGCTAAGTAGTGCCTGTATTTTTTCTCCCTCTCGTGAAGAGATCGACATCATTCTTAAGAGGATTAAGGAACAGCCGATTACTCGTGCACCAGTCATCGATCACATTTGGCGCCGCCTGTGTTTTGAGACAGACAGTCTCTAAACATGAGCCCATAGAGAGAACAGAAACATCATCCGCATAGGCTTGGACATAGATTCCAGAGGTATTGAGAGCATCGAGTCGACCACCATGCACCATAACAGCGAGGACAAGACGCCACTTTGCGGGCAGCCCCTATTTACTCCAGACTTGACACATTGTTCCAGGCCTGCATCAGCGATCAATGTCCTGTGCCCAAGCATTGCTTTGAGCCACAAAACCAGCGCTTCATCCATGCCGTCTAGCAGCGTTACACATGCTGTCGAAAGTAGCGTTATCAAAAGCCCCCGCAATGTCGACGAAAATGCCTCTTTCCTTTCGAGAGCGCATTCAATTTTCCCAACCAGGTTTTGAAGCGCAGTCTCGCAGGCTCTTTCGCCCTGATAAGTATGTTGCATGTTCGAGAGAGGATGCATTCGAAGGGCAACTTTACGCATGTGCAACTCTATTAATCTCTCCATGCTCTTCAGCAAGAAGAATGTTAGACTGATTAGTCTAAGACGCTTGGCGAGTGAGTAATCTCCTTTCCCCATTTTGGGGATAAAGACCACTTTCATTGCGCACCAAGCCATATGTAGATATATAGGCAAGTGCCAGGCTAGCAATGAAAATTCTTTTCAGAGTAAGAACCAGCTTCAGACTCCCTGATATGTGTAGCGTGTTCCAAGCAGAAATCCTGGCAATAGAGAAAGCAGCCAAACACCTACAGGTAGCCGATATCCCACCATCTGATATCACCATCTTCATAGACAGCCAGGCTGCACTGAAGTCAAGAGAATCCTGTATAACGAGATCAAAGGCTGTCAAGAAATGTCGCGACTCACTGAAGTCCATCAGACACCATAAAGTTAAACTCTGCTGGGTACCGGGCCACAGCTTAATCGCAGGGGACGAAAGAGCAGACGAGCTGGCCAGGCAAGGTTCTGAATTGGACATCAGCGAAGCGGACACGTCACTGCAACCACCGATCAGCGCATTATACAGGATCATAAACGACACAATCATCAAAGAGGCCAACTCGTCTTGGCTTTCAAGAAACGACAGCTACACGACAAGATCATCGTGGCTAGAGCTCAACGTCGGAAAAACAAAGAAGCTCCTGGCGCTGGACCGTAACTCGATCCGGAAATGGGACTCGGGATCCAGCGATCTCTGCCGGAGCTGCGGCGATGAGGAAGAAACTGAGACGATCCAACATCTGCTCTGCCACTGTCCAGCTCTCCAGAATCGACGCCTAGTATCGCTGGGCCAAAGATTCTTTACAGAGATTGTGGACGTGGCTAACGCAGATATATCGGATCTTCTAAGATCCATCAAGAGCACGGGGTGGTTTCAGCCACCCGGGAAATGGGTCTGAAAAAGTAAACTAAGAGTTTTTGCTTTAGACTCGGTGAAGGTGCCATCAGACTTTTTGATTAGATCCAGTCTTGTCGATTCTCCTCGCTGACCAACTTGCGGGTCGCGCTCAGGGATTTGATCTCTTCGCAGAAGGATTTATAGAAATAATTCTTCGATTGACGAATAAGCTTCTTATATTTCTTCTGCTTCGATTGATACTTATTGCAGTCATCTTCCGAGTTCGATTTAAACGATCTATGCAGGACACTTCTGGGTTGCCTGGGAAGACATTGCAGCTCAGCAGGAACCAATTCCTGCTGGGCGGACATGCAGGTTCGCAACATTTGATGATAGCGCATCTCAGGTTATGAACGGCATCCTCCACTTATTGCTCTGTTCTGAGTTTAGGCAGGGCTTCTCAAACTCCTCTCTGAATCGTACCCAGTCCGTCTTTCTCGAATTCCGCTTGGGCTGCGAGGGGGAGATCCCACCCTTCAATTGGAATTCGATATATCTATGGTCTGACAGCGTAACATCTGGTAAGACTCTCTAGTTAGTAATGGCCTTCACACGCCTATTAGACGGGTTAGGTCGTCTTGTCGTCTCGCCGTCACAAATGTTGGTTGAGAGCCAGCATTGTTGATGATGGTCTCCTCTCCGGTTGCATTTGCTGCTACCCCAAACAGTCTTTTGAGCACTAGCATCCCAACAGATGTTGAGTTCAATCCTGCTGCCTTCACAGTACTCTACGAGTTCAGAAACCGACTTCGGTGGCGGGGGCAGTACCGAGTCGCAGGGGAAGTAAGCAGACGCCACGACGAAGAGTTCAATTCCTCTGTGCGCTTTGTAGCTGACTCTCGCGGCCACCAGATTAATCTGAGTAAAAATAGATTTAGACTGCGGAGCACGTTCCATCCTTTGACTACTTGACAGCAAAATAGAATAATATTCTACCAAGGCCGAAGTAGGGACGTGAATCGTACGCGGATTTCAGGGTCTCGACAGAGCCATTGTCCCACAACCAGAGTGAAGCCCTCTTTTTTCAGAGCGCCCTTACTCTCTTTGCAGGAATAGACAGTCCAGGCCCTCGTGTCAAGTCAAGGTTCTGTATCCAGCAGATGGCGCGCGTTAATTTTGGGAGACTAACTACACGATAGGTAGTAGTTCCCAGGGGAGGGATTTTCGGCACCATACTCCTGATCCAAGCAGATGTCTGTTTTGAGGAAGAGCTCACCACGAAGGTACCTTTCATCAAAGCAGACCTCTCAGCCTGAATACAGAATCCTGCTGCTGAAGCTAGGTCCAGTAGATGATCCTCGCAGTGTTGGCAAACTGCGCTGGTTATTCTGCTGTCACTGCCAGCTTTCCCTATCCTGTTCTTTTCACAGTAGATGGCTGCCTCTTTACAGTCACTTGTATCTCCTTTCCTGAGTGCCCGCCTCCAAGCAGTCTTTGGTAAAATTCGTTTTCAGATTTTTGCTTTGATCTTTGTTGATCGCCGCATCTACCATCGAACTCCGATTACCCGCCGCCACGTTGGAGGTGGAGACATCACGTTCTCTTTCCCAGCAAGGTTGTCTCGGCGGACGTCCTCCGTTTGCGAGCGCTCATACCTTTTTCGGTTCGAGCTCCTGCTCCCTTCCGACGCCGCTTTGGAACAGTTCTGCCAGCTTGAGGTTTGTTGAGATCCACGACCGCTTTGCCTTCTGCGATCAGAGTTTATCTGTTAGCGTCACCGCCTTTTTCGGCGGTAGCGCCGAAAGTGCTGGCATGCTTGTGCCTACTGCAGCAGTCTCTACTAGCCGCCGACGCTTTCTGCGCTCCACCGATCTAAGCCTCTTGACTGCTTTTCCCAGAGGTTTGCCTGTACCAGCTTCTTTGCACAATTTTCGGGCATTCATCATTCTCCTTCTTTTTTGGCACTTATCAGTGCAATCTGCAGTACGTCCCAATTCTGGGGCTCGTTCAACCTTAGCAGTTTTCCGTGCCGCGCCATCATCGGTGTCGCCTCTGGTGATTGCACCACTCATGCTCATGAGCCGCAGGAGTCGGTGGCGTGTCGGGCCGCCGGAGATTGGAAATGAGTGGTTGGGCCCCCAGAATCCTTGCCCCAACCGCGATCAAGGAGATCAAAATTACTGGTAAGTAGCTCATGGATAAAAAAGTATGTCTGCGACTTTGCACCGTTTTTGTAGGGTACGTTGACTAGTTTTAAGGAATACCAGCAACAAACCATTTTTGTTCTTTCATCTGGCTATCGATACATTCAATTAGTCCACATCCTTGAAGTACAAGACCTTGTGAATCGAGTTCCTTAGGAATTCTATGTTAGCATTAATTTCGTCCTTATTTTTGGAATTATCTACAGGAAATTATTGATTCGATCCTATTACCACTCCCGTTTAAGCGCTGTATCAATTTTCGCCATAACTTAACTCACATGGATTAGATACGGATTCATTTCGACCTCGTCTCTTCGTCTATGTCCCTTCGATACGAATACGATAGCCATTCAATTGGGACTACAGAGGCTCACTAGTCACGCAGACGAAAACGTAGACCAATAGACGACAACGACGCCAAAACAAACCCATCATAACCTATTTGTCCAAGGACGATTACAGTTGAATCACATAGAGATACATATACATTAGCCATGTATATTGGTTAGTGTTTGGATTTATGTTTCTGTTTTTCTGCAAATGCTTTTGCTTCTCATCAAAAAAATGAGAAAAGGGAGGACCTTCTTCGCCGCCAGTCTCCTGAAAAGTCAGGCTGATTTCGCATTATGAATCACCGAATCCTGTCGGAGACAGACGATCCCGTCCTATCAAAGCTGGTAATTTATGCAAACGATTTGGCTCGTTGTTTGTCAACGACAGTGGTTTAGGGTGTTTCTCTTTTTTTGTTGTTGTTGCCGTTATCCTTTCAACCTTCCGTCCTGTCGTTATCTCGAGCTTTTGCGAGTGAATTCAATTCGCAAGGACATTTACTCAAACTGAATCCAATTTGTTCAGGTGGAGGGCGAGCAACAGTGACTTCTGTTAAACAATTAATCTCCCTCAAGCATCGTTTCTCACTTTCATCAGTTTGCTTCAACACGAGTGCCCTGTCTCAGGATAGACGTTTATAGGTCGGAAAGGTAATACATTTTACCCACTTTGGTATATGGCAACTTGCGAATCCTTGTTATCTGCAACTGTGGTTTCGTCATCCAATCAATGGGCATACATCAAGTCAGTTTGTGATGTGGTGAGCCCGGGAAATTGGTTAAATTTTAAATTATTCAAAAAATTCGGGAATGTATTTGTGAATTCGAGGATTCGTGCTTGGTTTGATTGAATGGGATCGGGTGTGTGTAGAACATAGTGTGATGGGGGTGTTGCAACTATTTTGTAGCAACATCTGGTAGACGGTCGGAGGATATGAAGGCGGTGAAATGGAGTGACGGGAAATTGAATTCTGTGTGGAAATTGCGGTTTTTTCACCACAGCTTTCACGTATCTCATATCTGTTTTTATAGCGACCCGTACTGAAATTGGTTTGTTTATGACGGGCGATGTCGCGATCGTG
Organism: Merodon equestris; assembly: GCA_958301585.1. NCBI lineage: Eukaryota > Metazoa > Arthropoda > Insecta > Diptera > Syrphidae > Merodon > Merodon equestris. The sequence goes on from OY284416.1 coordinate 115,992,020, forward strand.
ACAGTTGTTGCACGTTCTGCATCCAGCTGCCCCGATATGTCGAATTATTACTTATTTACTTTATTGTTGTTTTTCTTTTGTCCTGCTATGAATATGTTTCTGGTTGACGGCTGTCATGTTTCCAAGACTGAGCCTCGTCATTCGGGAGGTATTTTATTATTTTTCGAGGCATTATGTGCACTGGTGCAGAATGTGGATAAATGCAAATGCCTGTTTGATGACCGGGTTCGGTGTGAAATTAGAGTAGCGTTTCGGCGAAATAATTTTCCGGAATTAACAAATGGTTTCGGGACATAAAATGTCGAGCTAATGAAAGGGTCTTGGGCTATTTGCGGATTAGATACAATCGTATCGAATAGTCAGCAGTGTTTGCTTTTTTAATCTCTGGACATGTAAGGACCTTGTGACAGAGGGGGTGTTATTTAATTCATCGGAGCACTACTAATTAAGCTGATATGCAAATGATTTCAGATCCCCGATAATTTCTGTGATTTTGTAACTTCACCTTTGAAAGTTATTGTAATAGCATTTAACCCGGCAAGAGTGTGGCTATGTATGACATACCCATCCTATTATTAACTTTTTTATTTTTTTTTTCACACAAACGCATTGCCGTTTCGTGTAGTAGGAGTTAAAGAGATGCTGTAGGCGATAGTGTTGTGTTCGCAGTGTTACGCTACCCATCGGTCGAGGTACACGTGTGCAAACATCTGTTGGGTACGTAATACCCCACCACATAGTTGGTTGGCATTTCATGCTAAAATGATCTATTGTTGTTTTCGTTTTCTTTGTTTATGTTTTACTTTTTTCTCAAGTTTTTGATTAAAAATGGATTTCGAAACTAGAGAAAAGCGACTTAGGTCCATGTTAAAAAAAGCGCTAGTCGAGTCGACCTCTGAGAAATAATCCGACCATTGCAGTGAACACTACCTTCAAACTTGCTGTTCCGGCAAGTTAGTGATCAAGGCGAAGCTGGGGAAGGTGAAATTGATGATTCGAAGGGCAATATTCCATTGTCAGTCCTCAGAACACAGCGTCATTAATCTGTTTAAGTGCATGCACCACACTATACGTAGAAGGATAATCAGAGATGGTATAAACGTGTTCCAAGAAGAAATGTATGTACGTACTCGTGCTGAGAGCGGCTTTTAATGTATTGAAAAGGCTTGTTCAGCCCATAGCCCAGTTTAGCCGCAATTTAAGGTTTGACAACTGGTTTATCAGACACGAACTGATGATGCATCTACTAGCTGAGCACAGACTTACTTCTGCTGGAACCGTTCAGAAAAATTAAAGATGTATCCCGGACGATTTTTTGAAGCCTGGAAAGGAACCAAGAAGTTCTTTGTTCTGCTTTCAGACGGACATATTTATCTATGGTGTCTTATGCTCCTTAAAAGAATAAAGTAGTCATACTAATGTCTACTTTACATCATGATGACAAAATTGATTCTACTACAGGACACTAGAAAAAAACCCGAAATGATTACGTTCTACAACTCAACAAAAGCAGGAGTAGATGATGTCGATGAATTGTGCATTGCGCGAATCGTGCAAGATGCTTACAGTGTTTCGCGTAACAACAAGCGTTGGCCGATGACGATATTGCTGAATATAGCTGCTATAAACGCAAACATAATTTTTCGGGGAAATCAAAACAACAACACTAACAAACGAACAGAATTTATTCGTTATTCGGGACTAGCATTAGTCTATGAACATCTTCGATTGCGAAAAGATCAAAAAAATATTCCAACGGCAGAGAATATCATCTCAAATCAATGAACCTCTACGTCCATCCAAATGCAATGTCAGATGTCGTGATTGACCAACCAAACAGGATCGGAAAATAAAACACGCATGTATAGCAAGGATTTTTATGCAAGGACTCTTACGATTTCGACACTAGTTCTTAATATGTTGTTGATTTTTTTTTTATTTAATATTGTTATAGAGGGTGTCCCACGAGCAGTGTGCCAAAAAGCTAGAGTCAAGACAAGAAAAAAATCGTATGGGACGGGGGGGTCTATTCCGCCCGTTTAGCCGGGTGGGGCAATTTTCTAAAAAAATTTATTTAATTTGGAAAAAAAATTATTAAAAATCAACAGTTACATCCACAATGCCCCGATATTTTTTTTCCTGCAATTTGACTCCAGCGACTTCAATACGTTCTTTCAGTTGTTCCAAAGATACAATACTATTTCCACTTCGTAAACATAATTCTTCATGAATCCCCACACATAAAAATCTAGAGGAGTTAAATCTGGTGATGTAGGTGGCCACTCCGTGGGGCCCCTTCTTCCGATCCAACGGTCACTAAAATGATCATCCATCCAGTTTCTAACCCGTAAGCTGTAGTGTGCTGGTGCTCCATCTTGCTGATAGATTAAATTATCTGCTATGGCCAAAGGAACGTTGTCCATCAAATCGGGCAAAAGGTCTCGTAGGAACTGCGGATATGATTCTCCATTAATAACGGCATTCAAAAACCGGGGCCCGATTACAGTTTGTCCAACAATACCAAGCCAAACATTACAGCTAAAGCGGTGTTGTGATTTATTTTGTTTTTTGTTGTGTGGATTGGTGCTACTCCAATGATGCAAATCGTGGAAGTTAGTAACCCCATCTCTGGTAAACTGTGCTTCATCCGTCCAGAATATCCTTGCAAAATAGTTCCGTTCAGTTTCATCTCGAAGCAGTAATGATCGACAAAATTCTGCTCTCAAAAACTTGTAGTTTGAAGTGAGTTCTTGAACTGGCCTAAAATGGTACGGGTGTAAGTTTTCGGTATGAAGCACTCTCCATACTCTAGATTTGGGCACTCCAAGCATAATAGCTATCCTCCTTGTACTAAGGGAGGGATTACGTCGGACCAAATCCAAAATTCTTTCATCTAAGATTCCTGATCCATCAGTAACTGATCTTTCGCTTCTTCGATGCTCTAGCACTCCGTGTTCTCGCAGATGTCGGTGGATTCTTGAAAACATGCTACGACTGGGACACCTCCGATTGGGATATCTTTCAGCTTAGAGTCTTTCGGCTTCACGATCTCGACCATTAGCTAAACCGTAGCAGAAGTGCATGTCCGTTAATTCTTCTCAAGAGTATGAGTTTGACATCGTAATGTGTTGATGAGTTAACATCCAATTTGGAAATGGTTTTTTAATAAAAATGCGATGCCTTTTATTTACATTTGGGTTGCAAATATTTTGTTTTTCAACAAAGAAAAATTGCGATTTTATTGTTTTAAGGTCCTAGCGGGTGGACCCGGACGAAATTGGCAGGTCAGTTTTCAGGCGTTATCAATGAAAAAAAAAAGATTAATCCGGATTAATATTTTCTTAAAAATAATAAAAAAGAGGTCAATGTATCAAACATTACTTTGCCTACAAGTCCAGCCGCGTTAAAACCAAAAGAAAAAGGTTTTCCTTAGAAAAAAGTGGTTCGGGTTTTTTTTTTAATTTCTCAAAAACTACAAGACATCTTTGCATCCGGTTTTCTGTTTTTAACTAATAACTAATAAGAGAATTGAATTTTGAAAAAAAATAGTTCGAAATTTTTTTTTTTAATTTTGAGTTTGAAAATTAATTTCTCAAAAACTATTTTTTAAAACAGCTTCGTTTAAAAACATTATGAAAGAAGAGGTTTCTGGCTCTACAAAAAATTGTATCGCGGCATTGTATATGTAACTGTTCTTTTTTAATAATTTTTTTCCAAATTAAGTCAATTTTTTTAGAAAATTGCTCCACCCGGCTAAACGAGGGGGAATAGACCTCCCCCCTCCCATACGATTTTTTTCTTGTCTTGACCAGACCTACACGCTCTAGCTTTTTGGCACACTGCTCGTGGGACACCCTGTATTCTTTATTTTTTATTGACTTTTTTATTAATAGGAAAGAAAACTTGTGTTATTAAGGGGCTACTTTGAATGTGAGGAATTTTTGTTTTAATGTTTAGTGAATTTCGTTTTGTTCAGTATTAATTTTGTATGTGGGTTCGTCATACCCAGCTACATACTCTGTGTTACATTCTGTCACCACACTCACACTCACGTACTTCTCCTGGTCCATTTTAACCCCAAGCTAGATATTATAGTTGCTGGGGATGCTTCGAAGGATGGTATTGGCGGAGTTATTATGCACCGTTCAATATGCTTTGAGGGTATTAACAAAAATGGAACAAAACTACAGCCAAACGGAAAAAGAAGCGTTGGTATTTTTGGTAAAAAAATTTCACCGACTTATTTACGGAAGAAAATTCCTGCTCTGGACGGATCACCAACCACTTTTGGCAGTGTCCGAGATGAAGAAAGGGATTCCTGTTTATACAGCACATCGGTTGCAACGTTGGGCTTTAACGTTGCTGACATACGATTTCAGTATTGACTATGTTCACATGTCTAAATTTGGCTATGCTGACGCATTATCCAGATTAATAAATTGTTAATGTCTAGAGAAAGAGGAAGATTTTGTAATAGTTAGGAAGGGAAACCTCAGTGGATCGAATAATAAAACATGTTCAGAGATGTGTGCAGACAACGTGGCCCGAAGAAATCAAGAACGCGACTCTAAAAATGTTTTATCACCGTCGTGATGCTATATGCAAATCACAAGGTTGTATGATATTGCAAGATAAACTAATAATACCATTTTCATGGCAAAAACGTGTATTACAACAATTGCATCTGGGACACCCTGGTATTGGGCGAATGAAAGCACTTGCACGCAGCTACGTTTATTCGCCCCACATAGCCAGTGATATAGAGCGGGGTGTCAAAGAGTGTTCGGCATGTGCGGTAGTTGCACCTGCATCCATTAAGGGGCCTCTGTCTCCTTGGTCTCTACCCACGAAACCCAGGTCTCGAATCCATGTAGACTATACAGGACCATTTAATAAACAAATGTACCTCATCATGGTTGACGCGTATTCCAAATGGCCCGACATTTTTTGCATGCAGTCCACCACAGCATTCGCAACTATCAGTGTCTTAAGAGAGGTGTTTGCACGCTTTGGATTACCTGACGTCATTGTGTCAGACAATGGTTCATAGTTCACATCGCAGGAGTTTGCGGAATTTCGTGTGAGAGGTGGTATTCAACATATTCGAATAGCACCTTTCCATCCACAGTCTAACCGACAAGCGGAAAAGTTCGTCGATATTTTCAAAAGGGAAATGAAAAAACTCAACGGTGAGGAGGTCATGCCAAGTAGTCTGCCAACATTGCTACAGTGTTATCGATCGACACCAAATGCTCAACTACCAAACAATATCACCCCAGCCGAGGCTATGCTCGGCCGCAAGACTAAAATTCAGGGAGACCTGTCATACCCTACATCAGAAATAAACAAAGAAATTTAATCACAAACACAGGACGGGGCGAATAGAGTTTCAAGTAGATGATCCCATTTATGCAAGAAACTATATATGGACTCAAAAGCCATGGGTACCGGGAATAATACTACAAAAAATCGGGACCACCATGTATGCTGTAAAAATCGGCAACAAGACTTGTCGACGACATCTAAATTAATTGAAAGCTAGGTGTACCTCTGATTTTTATTTATTTTTTGTTTTATAATTCGTGCAGGTTCGAGAGTGTACTCTCTTATAGTGTTTGCCTCACAACCTGGACGGGGTGCAGATGGTTTGTGTCCTAGATAGGATTTGAGGGATTCGACTGAATTTATCGGATTGGTTGTAGTTCATAGTAACTCTTTTTTTTGTTTCCATGTCATTTAGATGTTATATTGGAAAAACAGATACAGAGTATGAATTTTGAAGTGATTTTATGCTGCGAGAGTTATGCCTTCGTCAACATTTTTTGATCATCTCTCATTCACAACTGATGTTGTTGCACAGTTTTTCTGTATAGGAATTGTTCTTGACTTTGGACCGATTTAGACTATTTTACTTCGGCACAACAGTCGGTGATGATTACTATTGCTCCACGACCACCCCCACGGCTTTATATCGTTCGCCATTGACAGTCACCGTCTGTCCCTCTGATGGAAATTATAAGGCCAATCCATTACTTGACCTCGAGCGTCTAACAACACCAAGATCTAACTCATCAACAGATTGATCAAATAAAATCCAGCCGGACTCCCAACAAAATATACTAACGGGGCCTCTCGATATACCGAATGATATTAACGGAAGACAACTGGAAGACACCGCCCAGTTAGAAATCGATTACCAACGAAAAAACTAAACGTATCGAAAGAAGTTGCAGGACGGTACTTGGATATTTGACCAAAAGGGGAAGACGGATCGAACAGATCTACGACTTGTCATCTGTCATTATTGAATGGAGGCTCTTTGAGACGTATGTATGTAGTACTAGCAACAAATCGCGGTCTTCTTCTTTTCATATACTTATATACAACAGATTTGGCCAAAATTCATCAGCCGTAAGCTATTGACTTTTGTTTTATTTACAGAAGGCTTAACAATTTGAAACTTTAACATGATTGACACCCTGCCCTACTGTTACTAGCTTCGAGATACTGGACAGACAACACCTAAAGGTAGATAAGCTGAGTTTAAATACTTAACTCAATTTGTGAATGAGCCGTCTCGTATCCGCCGCCAACATGCCGAAAGCAAAAAGAAAAGTACTATAAGAATAATATGGCTTTGAGATAAAGCAGATTCTAGCAGACTTTATACATTTCAACTGGTCTTCATGCTTCTTCAATAAAAACGTCGGATACAATTACCTGCATCACTTTACTTGAACGACGACATTTAGGCCCAAAAATATTAGGTTCAAGAATGATTCATTGTGCGACTTAAACTTGCAAGTCGTTATTAGTTCAACACTGCAAAGATAATCTGCGTCGAATTGACTCATTCGAAAACAAAATATAGCTCTCTCTCTCTCTCTCTTTAAATATTCCAAATAATATATTGCGCGTTCCTAACATCCCAGTCAGCGCGAGTATCTATCGGTGAGTGGACGTGTTGTCCTATCTGGCTATATATTGTTGTGATGAACAAGCTCTGTTTAGTGGACCGAAAATGACAAGAAGTTCAGAACACTTTTGTAATTTTTTTCATACGATATTTGACAGTGGATGTACATATGCGAGTTTTATTCAAAAAATAAGGGGACTTTTTTTTTCTTATAAAATAAATTATTTTTTCATCAACCTCTATTCTATCCACTTGAAAGTAATACTCCCAAGATATTTGTAGTTTCGACAGACTTTTTTCAAACCCCTAAAGCACTTATGCCAGGCGTATTTTGGTATAGCTTTGAGCTCTTCTAGTATTGCAGTCTTTATCTCTTCAATCGTAGCAAATGTTCGTCCTCTCATTGGTCTCTTCAGTCTTGGGAACAAACCGCAGGGGCCAAATCTGGTGAATATAGTGGCTGAGACAAGCCGGGCATCATCAATAACATCTTCGCGGACTTCTGTGAAGAGCTTGTACCACTTATAAAGATTTTTGTCGTTCAGAGTAGATTCGTCAAATGCCACAGTTAATTTCTCGAGTAATTAATTTTATTTTACACATACAATTTAGTACAGATTCTTCGATCCATTTTTTTTTCAATAGCAAGAAATCAGCAAGAAAACGTTTAAGCACGTTTAAGCTTTATGTCTGTGGAAATCTAATTAAATTCAATGTTAAGATCAACATGTGTCGGGGAACATATTTACCAAAATAATATAAGACCCAATTCGAAAATCGAATGCATAAGTCACCGAATAAATCACCTTATTTTTCTAACAAAACTCGTAAACTCCCTAATCAAATCTCCAGTTAGCTGAGTGGAGGGCAAAGGATGAAAACTGTCCAAAGCGACCAAAAATATGGAATTCGGTCTCCGTATTTTCTGATGCACACAGTATTTAATTCATCAGTTACCTTGAGAAAGGAAGAACCACCAATAGTGAATAGAGATTTAGCTCAAATGGAGAAGCGTTTGCCGAAACTGAAGAATATTTTGAGGCCAAAGATAGCACAGAACCAAAAACATAGTTTCCTTATCATTATCCACGCTCACTCTTTGTGACATAACAGTTGTCATCAACCTTATTCCGTAGACACCTCCAGGTTAAAGGCCTGCGCTTATATTAGAGAATCAATGCTTACATTGACCACACTACTTCTCAACTCTTACAGTTTCACGATTTTTGGAAAATGTTGACATAGAAATCTGATGGTCGAGACGGCAACCCCCGATATTTTGAAAGTGGTATCATTCAATACTGCATCAGCTTTTCCATTTGTTCTACTTTTCTAGGCCCTGCCCATACGCAAGACGTCTTCTCTGTCAAATTACCGACTCATGCATTGACGCCTCTTCATTCTGTGGTTATGGAAACGCTGATAAATCGTCATTTCTTAAAGGCAATAGACCGCATCGTTTCTTCAAGGGAATAAAGAACAGCTTTTGAAGCTTTTGGATGGTTATGGAATTAAAGTTGATATTCACTACATAAATTCTGGTGTTCCTTAGGGTTTCGTACTGTTTCCGATATTCTTTCTGTTTTCTATATGTGATCTCCTCGCTGTTACTTATAGAACAATTCTCTTTTCCAGATCACAGCCCTGCTCTTCTGTTGTAGGACTAAACCGCAGCGTATGTCTAGCTCATATTCTCATTTTACCGGCAACATGTGAATGGAGTGGAATTCAATATTTCCAAGACACAGTGCTTTCTAATATCATTGAAGCGTAGACTCGCCTGAGGCTTTTATCCAATAATGGCAGTTGCGCCTCAGGAACCGAAAAGCTTTCCTTCTTATGTACGTGCCTAATTGGCAACCACATAACACATATCGCAAACAATGCTACAAATTGCCTAGGATTCCTATATAATTGTAAGTTTTTTTTCCACCGACCTGGCTATAATTTATAATGCTCTCGTGTGAGCTGATGCACCTACAACCTCGTTGAACAGAATCCAAAATCGCGCGTTAAAACTCATAGGGGTCCTCGGCTTTGTAAAATCATTGATTTGTTGGCCATAGAAATGTTTCTTGCTCCTTTGTTTAATAGTTATTTCTATAAAATGTTTTCACGAACTAGCTCTTTAAAATATTCTCCGCAACACTCGCATAACATAAATATAACTTGGAGTATGTTTCGGGCGTGCTGCCAAATACAGAAATTCTTTCTCTAGCCGAACCACACGTCCATGGATGTTCTTGCTATGTTTAGCTTCCCCCAACTCTTCAGTACGACTTTCAGATATTCAAAACGAATGTCCATTGGCTTCTCCCTATTTACCTCCTTTTCTGCCTTTGCTGTGTTCCTCAGACGGTAAGATAAACTTGAGCGCGAATTGTATACTCATATACGCAAGCAGGTGACAAATTCCATGCCTTCTTAGTGGAGGCAATGAACAGTCTTTTGGTTAGGTATTAAGTTATTGTCTAAGTATGAAATATTACACCGTCTGTATGATGCTGTAAATTCTCTCTTGCTCACGTAGACGGTTAAAGAAATATTTCGCGCACAAAGCGTGAAAAACCAAAAAGTGACTTGTTTTTCGCCTGGTATTACTCGTAGTTTGCGTAATATATAATATTGTAATCAAGATACATTGTTATTGAATAAAATTGTTATTGAATTGAAAAAAAAAAAAAAAAAAAAAAAAAAAAAAAAAAAAAAAAAAAAAAAAAAAAAAAAAAAATGAAGATAAAATTTGTACAATAAAAAAATGAGAAATCCGCGTTTGTGCTAGGCAATGATGTCCTGTGTGCCGCTACGCTTTTTTTTTTTTGTTTTGTTTTTGTTAATGATACGATTGATATAAAAAGACGATATGTTCCAAATTAAATTTTACAATTTTATTTGACCGATCGATGTGCTTCTGTTGGTGGTTCAAACGAGAGAGAGCAAAGGCAAAAAAGGCGAGACCAGCGTTCCCCTTATCCATGTAGGCAACTTCATTGGAGTCGCAGTAGTTCCGACATCTATGGGTAAATGGAACACTGGAAACGAATTTAAGTCGATGTTACATTATACAATTTAACAATCATAATTATTTACAACAATGGAAATTCATATGTTTATGGAATTAATAATACTATGAAATTCAAGATAATATATATTGAATTATAATACAGAAAGGATGATAAAAGGATGATAACAAATTATTTAAAATAATCTTCAACACACCGCCTCCCCTGAAGGAATTTCAGGAATTAGGCAACAAGGCCAACTTTGTAATAGGCCGTTTGAATATTGCGTCGTTGCAGCGAACAGACACGACTCTCACCAGACCATCTTGACCAGGATGAACCTCTGTGATACGTCCTAGGGACCACTTAGACGGGGGCAAATTCGGCTCCTTCATGACGACGATATCATCAACCTTAAAGTTTCGTACCACTTCGGACGTTGTTGAAGTGAAGTTTCATAGTCGGATTGGCAGCGAAGCCAAAATCCTTGAACCATATTTTGAACAAGTTCCCAGCGACCCAATCGATTTATTGAAATTTCAGAATAATTTGGCTCCGGTATGGCGGTATGCGGTCTACCTATTAAAAAATGAGAAGACGTTAATGGGTTTAGGTTAGATGAGCGAGTTCGGATCCCGATAACACCAACGCCATCGAATGATTATTTCGCGGCTTCCCTCCTTGGCGGGGTACTGGCAAAACCCCCCATTGTACACTTGCCATGAAAAAGCTTCTCGGCCCTCGCTCCGTTCACTTGTGTGAAAAGCAAATCGCACACAGCATAAGTGTATAAAAAGAAGCTTGGCTTTGGCTCCACATGAACTCTAACGCCATCTAAGGTGTCTGTCTGGCAGTACAATGGACCAGTATTTGTGTCTGAGTGCTCCAACAGATAGCAGAAAATTCGGTCAGTATCCGAAATAGTAGAAAGAGGTCTTGATTTCAACAGAGCTTCAATTTGGGACAGGAGAGTCGACATTTCCTCAAAGGTTAAGATGTTATTTTCTAAGACATGACGAAGATGTTGCTTGGTACACTTCACTCCCGCTTCCCAAAGTCCACCGAAATGTGGACTGTGTGGTGGAATAAACTTCCATTTTATATTGTCGCTGGCTAAGGTTGATACAACTATCTCGTTGTGCTCCCTGGAACGCACTAACTGGAACCATTCTGACAATATCCGAGATGCTTCTTGGAAATTATTATAGTTCCGTTATCCGAATAGATAATACTGCATTTTCCACGTCTTGCAACAAACCTTTACAACGCAGCTAAAAATGCATCGGTGGATAAGTCGCTGACCACCTCCAAGTGAAGCGCCCTGGTAGCCAGGCAGACGAAGAGAGCGATATATCCTTTTAAAAGTTTAGGTTTCCTTCCCTTTGATAGTCGAAGCATGATTGGTCCAGCGTAGTCGCAGCCAGTTTGGTCAAAGGCATACGATGGAGAGAGCCTCGATGCCGGAAGATTACCCATGAGCTGTGTTAAAGTTTTCTGTCGTAAATGAAAGCATTTAATACACTTGAAAACTGTTTTTCGAATTAAGTTTCTTCTGCCAAGGACCCAAAATTGTTGTCGAATTAGAGAAAATAAATTGGATACGCCAGCATGAAGGTTTATATCTTCTTTAAATTCTCTCTGGGCGTAACTTAAGCAATATTGCTTCGAAGTTAGAAGTTCCGAGGACTAGATAATCGTTGTGTTGCGGCCTTTGGAATGAAGTCTACAATTTTTAACAAATCGAAAGATGTATGCTACAATCCGGACGAGTCGGGTCCACGAGAATATCTTAGTAGACATATTGTCCATGAAGTGGGGTGCAGTAGTAGTCATGTGAACAGTTGCTGAAGAACTTTTTATCTCCGGTAACAGTATTTGAAATCTCTCGAAATCCATGACGGTCCTTTCCACCACATTGCTAATGACAACAATTCACTAGGCGGGATTCCCTTCGGGGCACAATCGGCAGGATTCTCTTCCGAAGAAATGTGGTTCCAAGTTGAACGAGGAAGGACATCAAGAATTTCGGACGTACGATTTCCAACAAAGGTGCTTCATCTACGAGGTGATGAAGCAAGCCATGCCAAAACGACTTTAGAGTCACAAAATGCAACTATGGTTCGAGGTCTTGAGTCTAAAGACGAGCTTACTAATTGAACCAAACGACTTAAAAGAAGTGCACCACACAATTCGAGGCGTGGGATAGACAATTGCTTGACCGGTGCAACATGAGTTTTTGCAGCCACTAAGTTGAACATCCACTGGGTTATCTTCGGAGACGCTACGCATATAAACGATGGCGGAATATGCCTTTTGGGATGCATCCGAAAACCCAATAAGGTCAAAGTAACGGGTATCCAGGGTGTACCTACGGAAGTCCATCGCCACCTGTCGAAGAACCCTCATAAACAGAAATGGAGCAGCTGATGTACCATAAATAACCGTGCACAGCCTGTAATGTTCAAAGGTAAATCGGTACTTTCTCACCAAAATATGCGCTGATAATCTCGATGTTTTGGATGAACCCAGATCTGGCGGAACATTTTGACGATATCCGCACAAAACACATATTTGGCATGCGAAAACGTAGACAAACGTTAATCAAATTACGTTGAAGGGGAGGGCCTATATGTAACATCTCGTTTAAGCTATTACCATGAGAATCTTTATGGGAGCCATCAAATACAACTCGTATTTTGTAGGTAACGACGGCGTGATGGGGTAACTAAAACACCTGACCCGATGTAGGTTCGATTGCGCCTTTACCAATAAAATTAAAATTAAAATTAAAAAAGTTCCATGTGACCTAATTCGGCGTATGTCTTCATGAATTCGATGTATTCGGCACGAAGTTGAGGATTGCGCGCGAAACGACGTTCCATCGCAGTTCCACCACAGTTTTCAATTCATTTTTCAAAAAAAGATTTTTGTGGGCTTAACTCATGTTTTGCCTTCAACTTCGAAACTATATACTTCTACTGTGATCAAACTGTAAGGTGGCTTTCCAGTTTGAACCTTACCGGTACATCGATTCGTGCTCGTGTAGGTTGATCGTAGGTTATCATTGCCCTGTGTGTGAAACTTCATGTCAGCATCTCCAAGGACTTTATAGTTACTTGAATAGCAATTACGCTAAGGATTATCTTGAGACAAGGGCGTCGTTTTGCATGATAAATGTTATCGACAAAAATACAAGAGAGGATCTTAACCGAGGTACCAAGACGCTAAAAGACCACATTCTAGTTAACATAACAGGGAGTCCTATATACATAGGTATATGCCGCCATAATAGAGTGTGAAATCTCAGACCATTATGCAACTTTATATGGCACAAATGTAGCAATCCAGAAAGAATTGACGGAATATAAGTGGTCCTATATCAGTTAACATGTAATAAATAATCTCATCCCAACAACTAATTGAAATGACTTGTTGTTAGAAACAAATGTTGATGTCCTGTATGAAAAATCACTGTAATGATGCAAAAAATCTATACCAAATCAATAGTGACTAAAAGTTTGTGTACCAAACGAAAACTGAGTGCATGGAGGTCTTCTAATCTTATCGCGTTGCGCCGTAAGTGAGATGAACTGTATAAAAAATGGAAAAATAATAGGTTAAACCTGACATACGAACAAGAGTACAAGCGCTTCCGGAATAAGGTGAACAGGGAAATCAACATACAAAAAGCAACATTTTTCAAAAATCAATCCACGCAAGCGAGACAGAATCCTAGAAAAACGTTTAAGCTGATTAATGATATTATTGGCAGGAAAAAACCGAGTCTGGATTAGTGTTGCGTTACTCATACAAGATGCACTACAAACGTCCCATACATTACTACAAAAATGTCCCAACACCTCAAAAAAATTATTTGTCCCACTTCAATTCTTGTCGTAGTCAGAAGCACCTCACATCCTCATGTCCCATACACCAGTACAAAAATGTCCCTCAAAAAAAATATTTTTCCCATTTCAATTCTTGTCATAGTCAGAGGCACCTCACGACTTTTGCGTTAGTACATATTGCAAGCTATTAATGGGACATGTGACAAGATGTAAAGGGTGTATTTTATAGAGGTATAGAACTTTGAAATGGAATAAAACGAAGATGTTTTTTTTTTAATTTGACATGAAATTGACTTTATTCGAAAGATAATCTTCTAACATTATAATTTAAAAATAATTTCTGGCATATGACCGCCCAAAACAAGATTGCCGTTGATCCCAATTTTCATAAGCGAATTTTGTTTAGCGATGAAGCTCACTTTTGGTTGGATGGATACGTCAATAAACAAAATTGCCATATTTGGAGTGATGATAATCCTCAAGTGTATGTTGAGGCACCGTTACATCCACAAAAACTGACTGTTTGGTGTGCTTTATGGGTTGGTCCGTACTTCTTTATAAACGATGCTGGCCAGAACGTTACAGTCAATGGTGACCGCTATAGAGCCATGATTACTGACTTTTTCGTTCATCAATTGAACAACCATGATGTGCAGGAGCTGTGGTTTCAACAAGATGGCGCAACATGTCACACAGCTCGTGCCACAATTGATTTATTGAAGGAAACGTTTGGTAACGGCATAATTTCACGTTACGGACCCGTGAATTGGCTTCCAAGATCGTGCGATTTAACGCCGCTTGACTATTTTCTGTGGGGATATGTGAAGTCGCTAGTCTACGCCGATAAACCCGAAACGATTGACCACTTGGAGGAGAACATTCGCCGCGTTATTGGAGATATACGGCCACAAATATTGAAAAAAATCATCGAAAATTGGACCTCCAGATTCGACTACGTCCGAGCCAGCCGTGGCCATCATATGCCAGGAATTATATTTAAATAATGTTGGAGGATTATCTTTTGAATAAAGTAAATTTTATGTCAATTTAAAAAAATCATCTTTGTTTTATTCCATTTCAAAGTTCTATACCTCTATAAAAAACAACCTTTACCTCAAATGAGGTGGGACAATGTAACACTTCACTCCCTCAAATGAGTACCTCATACAAACTCAATAAAAATGCGTGTCCTACCCAACACTAGATTGGATGACGTCATAATAAAAAACTTCCCCGCAGACAAATCTATCGAATCTTTATCAAATGAGTATGCTAAACATTTTTGTGAACAAACCCTATGTATAGTTTTTGATAGCCACCTAAGCGTTTGTGATCACACGTACAACGTTGTTGGGCATTTCATTTTCGTAGAATTAAGCAATGTGACCGAAATACAAAACACACTTATGACAATGAACTCCGATAAATCACCGGGTGCTGACGGCATTAAGGTGATAGACTTGAAGACACATGCTCCCGTATTTGCTCCAATTATTGCTTAAATTATAAATCTCAAGCTAAGGTTCCGCAATTCTTGAAGACAGCTGTTATACGTCCCATTTATAAAAATGGACCAAAAGGGCAAATAGTTAACTGTAGGCCAATATCATTCCTTCCAGTAATTGATAAGTGTTTGGAAGAAGTAGTGACCAGGAGACTGCTTAGTTTAATGGATAAAATTATAATTATTTATCCTCAGCAATATGGATTTCAAAAGAATAAAAGGACGGGCAAATTAACGACCGCAAATGAAAGACTAAACAGAAACTATCACGTTCTAGTACTCTTCAAGGCTTTCGATACACTAAACCATACAAAAATGATAAAAGCGCTCAACAGACTGGGAATTCGAGGGAAATTATCGAACTGGCTTGAGGATTATTTGGCGAACAGGTATTTTCGCGTTAAGATAAAAGAAGAATTCAGCGATGACACATCAATCAGATACGGAGTACCACAAGGTTCAAAGCTTGGCCCAATTCTATTTATATTGTATAGGTACACAAACGAACAACTTCGTCTGTTTAAAGATAGTACAAAAAAATTTACGATGGTACTCAGCGGAACCTAACTGGTCAAACGACGTTCAAAGTACTTGGCGTCAGAGAACTCTTCAAGATGACCACGACTTTCGAGTACTATGATGACAATCGGTTCAAAAGGACAATAGATTATCAATTCAACACAAGAAGTCGTGCAAGGGGGATGTTGCAAACACCTAGGTTCTCCAATGTATATAGGAAGCGGTGTACTTCACCGTACCCAAGATACTTGGGAACTTAATGAACCTCTTAAGATAATTGCTAATCCCAAAAATAGAAAATTGAAATAGCTTTTCACATCAAAATTGTTTTTGTTTTTTTAAAGAAAACTTACTTTTTGAGAAATTCATTAACATTTATTTTCTAACTATGAGCTCTAACTCTTTTTTTAAATTTGTTGTATTTCAAATCAAGCTCACTTTAAAATTATTTAAATTGATCAAGAAAATCAGCCTTCTGCAGATAAGCCTTTATGGCTTCGCAAAAAACCTTATGTAAAACTATATTAGGTAGATAAATAAAAATAAATAAATAAAATTTGATTTGGTGATTTTTATTGCATTAAATTTTGTTTATGGAACGAAAAAGTTAAGGATGTGTGAGAAGACCTTTGGCGGCCAGGGTTTGTCGAAAATAATTGTTTTTAGGTGGTGCAAGTAATAACCAGTGAAGTGGAGAAAGTAATGAAAAATTGTGGTTTCCAACAAACCAAAAATTTTAGCTGATGTACAACACGTCAAGGAAATCAAAAAATCGGTACTCAATAATCATCGAATAGACTATTAGAGACGTTGTTGTTGGCATTTGGATGAATCCAATAATTTTGCAAGACCATTGGGCTATCGCAAGGCTCCCAAAGGCGAGCCTCAATTCTACAAAGAATAAGAGGAAAAAGTAACAAATCTTGGAAAATAGCACGAGAAAAATATTGTAAGTAAAGAGTTTCTCAATTTTTTAAATTTTGGCGGCCATGTTGTTTTCATGGCATCTGTCAAATCTATTGTTTATTATTCAGCTACTGATGCCAAATCTTCATGGCTAGTTACATGATTAAACAGAACGTCAAAATGATAAGACTTTGTAATCACAATGGAGTGTCGTAAGTGCAAACGTTGTGCGCGTTGCACCCATTTTACAGTAGACCTGGTGGCCTTCACAGTCGACTCTTCAACGTTTGGTGGCCAAATTAGAGACGACCAGTACGGTAATCAAGCAATCGACATTGTTGGCCGAGAACATCGCCGCAGTCCGTTAAAGTGTACAGCAGAACCCAAGACAGTCGATTCTTCGCCGTGGACTTGTCCTTTCGCAGACTTCAACTTGGTGAATTTTACGTCGGGACTTGGGCCTACCCTCGTATAAGATTCAACTGATTCAGAAGCTCAAAGTTCATGAACATAGACAACGTCGTTTGTTTTCGCTGACTGGTCTTCGGAGCGTTTGCAAGAGGACCCCACTTTGGGCCGAAAGACAATCTTTAACAACGAGGCAATTTTTTTAATAAATAGCTGTGTAAACATGCTAAATTGCCTTGTATGGGACGACACCAACCCACACGAGGTTCACCAGGTGACATTGCATGCCCAAAAAGTTACCGTTTCGTGTGGATTTTGGGCCGGCATGGTACTAAACGATGGGATCTATGGGAGGGAATCGTGAAAAATTTCATAACTCGGATCTGTGCCACGGTAAGGAGCCAAGGCGGGCATTTGCAAGAAGTCATATTTTATATTAAATGACATACATGAACCTTTCAAATAAAAGAGGAATTTTATTAATACACATAGCTTGTTTTATTCCATTTCAATATCTAGTCACTTTTATTTAAATAACCCTTAAATGGCCACTGATCCGCTTGAATCGATCCAAGCCTTGCATCTGAATGTACCCGATACAAGCCTAGAAAAAGTGAACATGTTCAAAAATCTTTTGTCACGCAATGTCAAAATTCATATTGATAAACTTTAATAATGGCAGAAACCATTTACGGATGCTAACCATGTTGGTCTCTGACCAAGAAAGAGGTAAATAGATTTCGGGTCTTTAAAAACAGTGCAACCCTAAGCAGGCGACTGGACACGTAGAACGACTGGACAGTGGGCAAACAGTCAAACGAATAATGAGTTGAAAACCCACGGGAAAAATACTTCCAGGACGGGTGCACCGTAAATGGGAAGACAATATAAGAATGGACCTAGAAGAGATGGAATAGAACCCCTAAATATGAAAGCCTTATGACAAAGAAGCTTGGTGAGTGGTTGTCCACGAGGCTCCGAGCTTTTTTTTTAATTCTTTTTTTATTAATCTCAACGGCTCAAAGACCGTTTGGTTCCGAAAAAAAAACTAGAATACTTTAAAAAGGGTGTCGCGTTAACAAATGTAATGATATGATCTCTGACTATGACGCAGTCGTTGTGTGAAGCTGTGATTCTCCATGAACTCATGTGAACGGATGACATTCACAAGGCCATTCTTAAAATACTTAAATGGAAATTTTACTGATAATTTACCATAGGGGTGGACGTTCTAGCCGAAACACTGCTTTCTCTTTACCACATTGAATATACGCAAAATTAATCGTCCAATTTTGGTTTTGAATTACTTTTTTACTAAATAAAAAAAAATGATTTTGAGTCATGAAAATCTTTACTTGGACCTTTACAATTTTTTTCATTAAGAGGTAAAGATGATATCGGTCATCGCATTTTCCATTACTTTCCGGAAGATTTCCGGCGATAACTGTCCGTATTCCTGTCGAATCTCCCTAAGGCTGCAGTTGTCTGGGGCTTGTTGGCATAAGCCCGCGACCTCAAGTAGCCCCAAAGAAAGAATTCTAGGATGGTTAAATCGGACGATCTTGCTGGTCATGCCATTTCACCAATACGGGAGATTACGCGACCAGGAAATGCTTCCTTCACAATATCCATTGTGGTTCGTGCTGTGTATGTGGTTGCACCGTTTTTTTGAAACCACATGTTCACAAAGCCCCGCTCATCCAATTCCGGCAGGAAGAAGTCGTTTATCACGGCCCTGTAGCATTCGCGAGTAACAGTGACCGTATTGCCAATGGCATCTTCACAAAATATGGCTCAATCACTCCTCCCACGTGAACGCCGCACCACACAGTGGCTTTGAGTGGATGTAATAGCTCTTCCTCCATTACACGCGGGCTTTTAGTGCCCCGGAAACAAAGTTTTTGCTTATTGACGTAACCGCTTAAGTGTAAATGGTCCTCGTCGTTGATGATTTTTGACACAAAATCGCCCTCTGCGTTGTTGAGATTAAGGATGGCTTGACATTAATTCACACGCGACTGACGGTCAGTAGGCATTAGCTGATGCATTGTTTGCACTTTGTACGGGAACGTATGTAAGTCTTTTAGCAAAGTTCGCTGTTGGCTCCATCTGGTGTTGCCCAATTGCGTTGTCTGATTGATGTTTCTTCGTTCTCAACGAAATCGGCAGCCAAAACAGCCAGTCCGGCGCGGGCCACGCCTCGCATGGTCTCCTGTGGTTCCAGTCTGTTCAAGTCGAGTAGCTAAGCGCCAGAATGTTTGCCCAGTTGGCGCGACACGATTAAGAAATCGACGTCAAAATTATTGGTCAAAAAAATTATTCCACGCTCTTGTGGAGTATAGTGCTCTATTTCTATTGACATACGACGCCATTTGCAAAAATGACAACATCTTCCGATAGGGTGATTAATTTTATATCATTTTGGATGTTTGTTCAAAAATTAACAGGAAATTTATGATTACATTGGCTTTATCAGTCTGATTCTTCCTGTTATGCCTTTTTTATGTTGATAAGTATGTCCGAAACTTAGCCAAAAAATGCGGATGTGAATTATCATCAATCAATATTATAGTCGTAGTAGTTGTTGGTCAAAACATTTAGAAAGATGTCGTAGCAGTAAGTAAGAATTGTGAATATGATATCGATCTCTCCATCGAATGCGACTGAATAAGCTGTTGACCCTCTTTTCCTCCATCATATAAAAGACGAAGTCTATCGCATGAATTTGTCATTTTTTCGCGAAAAAAAAGTAAAACCATCTGAGCCTTTATGGACACTTTTTATTGATCCCTGATATCCTTCCACATTAGTGAAGTTAATTCAATATAAACGAGACTAAGGCATAATGACTACGCCATAAAGGAGGTCATCTGAGATAAGGCTTGCCACAAGTCCAACAAAGTTTGATGGACCACTTTCCTGGATGTACAGAATAGTCCCTAAGGTGGCTCTCAAATCTCGATAATTGAAATTGAGTTCACAGAACATCGATTCGATGGAGTACATTAATGCTTTCTCAGAGTCCATTAATTTCCAGTTTTCCGAAACATGCCCAGACACATCGGAGTGGATACCATCGAGGGCATCCAATATCCGTGTGTATAAAGCCCTATTCCAATCAGTCCAAGCATCTCAATTAGACGAGAAAACTCTGACAATATTTATGTCGAACCTCATAACACATCTATTCCGAAAGACAGAAGATGCCATCGTGTCATCTCCATCCAATTATTCCTCTTAATTAAGTGCCCAAATGACTTATGTCGTCCCTACGTTCCCAAGTCCCCCTTTCGTGACTTGCTATTACGACATAACATGCCAATCATGTTTTCCGCTCAACGGTCTAATAAGGATACTCGACTTCCTTGACTAGCGTGAACTCAGACGGCAAAAAGAAAAAAACAATTTCCCTCATTTGCCCAATAATAACTTTCGATGACCAAAAGTCGGGCCTAATTGAATTTAATTAATACCAATGCCAATTTGAATGACATGCGAAAATATATCCAAGTGCTGTTACGGCTGCTGGCCTGGTTCTGAATAACTTTTCTTTTGTGATGAAGAAAGTTGTACTTCCCTCCAAAGGATTTTACTAATTCCTTGCGATTAGATCGACATTTTTTAGCAAAAGGGAATCTTAAGGCCAGACCACCCTTACCACTCATCCTTGGCTGGAGCAATGCTCGAGCGAGGACAAACCGCTGAGCTTACACAAAATGAAAATTCTACAAAGTGCCAAATCAAAAAAACAAAAAAAAAAAAAAGGACACGAAGCCAAAGGACGAAGTGGCGGTAGACCAGCCTTCCAACAGCTCACACACATATAAAAACAAACTTTGATAGAGAAACATGGTGGTATACTCGCCAGTGGATAGGACTCTTATGTTTGATGAAAGGATAACAAGGCAAACTTTAGTTGAGCTAAGCGCGATTATAGTACGTTAGTGATTTGAGCAAGTCATAATTACAGAGCTACCCGAACGACGAACAGGCATCAACAGTTTTTGACATTTTAATTACACGCTTGGAACAAAGGACGCGTTGTTTTTAGTGCGCTTTGAGATGAGTGTAATCCATGTCAAGGATGAGTGGATGTTTATCATGGAGTAGCGGACGAGTGGCTTTCATGTAGCCGAGTGCGTGCGTCTCAATCGCGTGGAATCAAATCAGCCCCAAAGGTAAGTAGCCTGTAATGGTTTAAGTCTTTAATAAAAAATTCTTTTGTTGTTTTTTCAAATTCAGTTTGTTCTAGACAAATGCGATGCATTTCGAGACCATTTTCTTTTTCTCCAATTTAACCGACGACGAGGGCATAAGAAGCATCATAAAGGAGAGGATTCCAAACAGTTTACGTTGCTTTTGCATTGCAAGAAGTTGTAAATCTGCATTTATGTATGCAAACCATTTTGACTGGTAGCCTTACAGCTAGCTTCACCATATCTCTAAAGATGTACATAAGTCTGACTTACTCGTCCATACCACCTAGCCACTTTCAGGTCGTGTGTTTACCGAATATTGTAGTATTCCTCAAAGGCTTCCTCGATATGGTCAATATTTCTGGGGAGTAATTTATCGAGGAAGCATTTTCAGCTGAAAATCGAATACGTTAGATCATACTCATAAAATGCAGCTTTCTGCATTACTTTCACGTCGCGAAGGCCGCTGCGGAAGCTGAGAAACGTTGCCGAAACCTGGCACTACGGGCAGTATGCTTAACATTTTTCTATTTTTGGTGCCTCTTCCCTAACTAGGTCTGTCGACGACTTTTCCCTGATGGAACCTCATGAAATGTAATCGAATATGTTAGATCTGAATCAAAGACAGCTTTCTGTATTATTTTGATGTCGCAAAAGCCACTACCGAAGTTGAAAAATGCTGCCGACACGTGGCACTACGGGGCGTATGCGTAACATTTTTTCCATTTTTGGTACCTCTTCTCTTCTTAGGTCTCTGAACGACTTTTCCCTGATGGAACCTCATGAAATGTACTCGAATATGTTAGATCAGAATCAAAGGCAGCTTTTTGCATTATTTTGATGTCGCGAAAGCCACTACGGAAGCTGAGAAACGCTGCCGACACCTGGCACTACGAGGAGTATGCGTAACATTTTTCTATTTTTGGTACCTCTTCCCTAATTGGGTCTCTGAATGACTTTTTCCTGATGGAACCTCATGAAATGTAATCGGATATGCTAGACCAGAGTCAAAGGCAGCTTTCTGCATTCTTTTGATGTCGCGAAGGCCGCTGCGGAAGCTGAGAAACGCTGCCGACACGTGGCACTACGGGGCGTAGGCGTAACATTTTTCTATTTTTGGCACCTCTTCCCTAGCTGGGTCTCTGAACGACTTTGCCTGATGGAACCACATGAAATGTAATCGAATATGAGAGTTCTGAGTAAAAGGCAGCTTTCCGGATGATTTTCATGTCACGAAAGCCGCTGCAGAAGCTGAGAAACGCTGTCGCCACGTGGCACTACGGGGCGTATGCATTACATTTTTTATATTTTCGGACCTTTTCCCTAACCAGGTCTGTAGACGACTTTTCGCTGATCGAACCCCATGAAATGTAATCGAATATGTTAGAAAGGCAGTTTTCTGTATTATTTTGATGTCATGAAAGCCACTACGGAAGCTGAGAAACGCTGCCGATACGTGGCACTACGGGGCGTATGCGTAACATTTTTCAATCTTTCTAGCTGGTCTGTGAAAGACTTTTCTCCCCCGGAACCACATGAAATTTGATTGAATATGCTCGATTGGAAAAGAAGGCAGCTTAGCTTCATTAAATAGCATAAACATGAAAGTTAATCAATAGTAGTTGGCGAGCAGCAGTAATGAGAGATCCGAACGCTACTCAAGTTTGAGTGATATTTCGACACAGGTGAAGTAAAAATTTGATTTTAATTTGACTGTGCTTTAATGCCTTAAATGTCAGCATCCATTTTTGTTAGGTAGCTTGTTTCCTGGTTAATGTTGAATTTTAAACTACTGATGCTTGTAAACAATACGGAAATACTGTACTTCCCGGGTTAATGCTGTTGTTTCCTTGTGAGTAGGGGTTCCACCTCGTGGTTGCTTGAATTTTCCTTTTCTTTGGATTTTGATCACGTTTGTTTACATTTGTCTTTCCGCTCGTCTCTCGGTGCTTACGTTTGTGCATTGGTCCTTGATTCTCTGCCCTATTGCCATCTAACCGGATAGTAAACACACATGAACGCTCACATAAATGTTCTCATTTTAACAAAGGGAATGTTCACATGTCGTCCATATGGAGGAAGGTTTGCTTCCTAGGATTTTGTCCCCAAGCTCGTTGCTACTGGTACGCTAGTAGTACGACCTACATATGCACCATTACCTGAAATCCCTCAACCATATTCATAACTAATTGTAACTTGAGACCAAGATGCGAACCCAGCCTTTGCTCTCACACGTTTGCTTCAGTTTTGAGCAAGCTCTTCGAAAGCAAATTTTTGATAGTTAAAATCCAACCGAAGACATCATTACTTATATAAAATCAAAACTGCTGAAAAACACACGTCGAAAACATTTCCAATTACTGTAATTAGACGACAAATCAATTGCCTCGTCATTCTTCTTAGAATCAAAAATAACACATATAATCTCGTAAATACCTATTTCCTGGATTGTTTTAGCTATGTATCAGACTTATTGACTTCAAATAACATTTTACAATAAAAGCTGGCAAAACATTTAATCTTGCAATGAGACCTGTGCCCCCTTTTAACCTCTGGGGCAGTTTTCGAGAATGGAATTTATGCGATATCACTAAGTAATTCGCTTATGCCGTCACATACATATGTCAGGATGAACTCACAAAAAGTAGAATCGTTTTCCTGGCTCTCAAAATTCCTTGGATATATTGCAATATGTTTTCGTTATTCGGGACAGGAGGTAGGCTTTCATAAATCATTAGGTCAACAACTTTTGTTCCCGGAAAAAAATCTGAAGCTGACCATATATATATGTAAGGGTGGGCGTTGAATTCACGACTAGCACAATTCGGAATGATTAAGAATACTAACGGAAATACATATATTTATTCTAGGTAATCGGAAGCCGTAGTTAAATATTTAACATCCATCCATCTTGTTGATAATGATAATAAAATATTCTTTGAACAAGTTAGATACGATGATACCCACGGCAGTAGGTACTGTACAAACCGAATGAATTGTAGGTAGAATGGAAGTTAAGGGAAATAAGATTTAAGAGGACTAGCAAGAATTAATTAGTTATACAAAAACAAGTCCAGGATTTATTTAGGAGAATAATATCTGCAAGAAGCCAGGAATCAATAGAATACGTGCGGTTGTGTCAAACATAAGCAAAAATTCCGAACATTTAAATACAGTTGTGGTAAGGCCGATATACGAGGGAGGTGTTTAAAATCAACTACACAATTACAGACCGATATCAAATTTGTCGGTCGCAGGAAAGGGTCTCGAAGAAGTTATTGTAAACAGCTTACAGAGTTTTCGTAGATCATTCCTTCATTCATGAAAATCAAAAAAATAACCAAAGCTCAAATACAAGTTACCACGTCTTATTCCTGTTTATGGATTTTATCAAAGCTTTCGACACGTTAAGCCAAAGCTACAGAAGCACTTGAAGGCGTGGTAAAGTGGCGAAGTTCTGAGCAAACACCAATCAAAGGGAACATTCTTAATATGGAGTTCATTAAGGATCAAAACTGAGTCCATTTCTCTTTATACACATTAGCTTCTTTGGGTATTCATATAGGGTAAGCATATTACATTTATCTATGCTGATGACACGGCGATAATGGTGCGTCACAAGTCTCTGCAGACAGCGACAACAGTATTGCAGGAGAAGTTTGATTTGACAGTTTCTGCCTGGCGAGTGATTTTTTCAAGTTTGGAACAAAAAAAAGTCGCACGGGGCCAAATCTGGAGAATACGGTGGATACCCAATTCGACAAATTTGGCCGTGGCGAGGGCAGAGTTGTGAGCCGGTGCGTTATCATGGTGGAAGAGCACTTTTTTCTTCGCCAAGTGCGGCCGTTTTTTCTTCAATTCCTCGTCGAATCGGCCCAATAATTTGGCATAGTACAGCCTTAGACCGTTTTGCCCTTCTCCAGTTAGTCGATGTGGATCACACCTTGTGAATCCTAGAAAACGGTGGTCATCACCTTTCCGGCCGATGGGACAGTCTTCGCCTTCTTAATCACGTTCGCCGTGTGAAGTCCACTGTTTCGACTGTTCCTTGGTCTCTGGTGTATACCAGTGGATCCATGTTTTGTCGACTGTCCCGAAACGACGCAGAAACTCCTTCGGATTGCGCTTAAACAGCGTCAAACACTGCTCTGAAATGGTCCCACGGTTGCGCTTGTTGTCCGGAGTGAGCAAACGCGGCACCCATCGGGCCGACAGCTTTCTCATGTCCAAAATTTCATGCAGGATATGACCCACGCGATCTTTTGAAATGCCTACTATCTCAGCTATCTCGCGCACCTTCAATCGGCGGTCTGCCAATACGAGATCATCGATTTTTGCCACGTTATCCTCCGTGGTAGCCGTTTTCCGGGCACCTGGACGTGGCTCATCAAAAACCGACGTGCGTCCACGTTGAAACTCGTTAAACCAATTTTTGATAGTCGCCATCGAAGGAGAAGAGTCACCGTACACAGCATTCAAACGCTCTTTGATTTCGCTGCGCGATTTCTCTTCCAAAAGCAAGAATCGAATCACCGACCGATATATGTAGATCTTTTTCCATTTTTCTAAAATCCGCGGACACACCCGCTTCCGCACGCGGCCAAAACAAAGTCCGATCCGGCTGAAATTTCGTTAGTAACCGTCTACTAGATAGTAAGTTGCTCTTGCGATACTGGCGGTGAGGCTAAGTACTTGTTGGACCACCCTCGTATAGTTGTCAGTGTCGTCTTGGCTTACAATCAGAAACTCTTAGATGAGACGCAGAGTAATTTCTGCGAACCGCTGCATTTTTAGGCCCAAGACTTGATTAAAAGGTAGAGCCCTCTCTAGAAAAATTTCTCTGAAGCACAGAGGATGGGCCTATATGAGAAGAAAATATACTCAAAATATTGGCTTAATCAGGAGCCTAAGATGGCTGTACCATGTAGAGCGAATGGATACTATTGCTCTGCCTAGAAGACATTATAACTTTAGCTGAAGGAATGTCGTTCTTTAATAAGTTGAAATATGTTTTAGAACCTCACTTTTAAAGCAACTACTTCCTAACATAGAGCCATCACATTTGTATTTGCTCTACTGAGGAAGGTGTGGGACAAAGATTTGAATTAAACACCTCTTTCTTAGTGAAGCAGAAATTACTGTGCAGCTCTGTGACTAGCATGGCTTTCCTTTGACACAAAGAGCTGATGTAAAAGAGCAAAAGTCAAGCAGTAAAGGTGGGGACATAAGAACTTTTCATATCTTACCAGTTTGCCCCGACCTAGTTACAAAATTTGCATTTTCCAAGGAAAAATAATTCTCTAAGCATAGGATACTTCGGCGAAACGTTTGACCAGCGTCAATGAAATTGATTTTAGCGTTCCAGTATGGACATGGAATAATCATACAAGAAAGCAGCTTCTCCCCATATCCTACCAAGCTGTATACACAAATCTTGATTACATGGATGGTTGGAATTTTTTTATTTTTTTTTTATTTTCGTGGGGACAAACACCCGCTTTATATAGTTTAATTCAAACTAATTTAATCTAATTTAATCTAACTCAATAACTAAGAAGAACGGGAGAGGATGGTGTGATTAAAAAGATGGATTTTTAGGCATGGGGTTGAAATCGAAGTATGAATTCGGATTAAAACTTCCCAGCATACGAGAAATGGGCTCATTCTAGCCATAGGCAGTACGGGGGGTGGGTAGATAGAAGGGACGAGGATTTCGTAGATTGCGAGGGTTAGTGTTGATAGAGACAGAGTTGTAGAGGTTCGCGTAGTCAGTGTTACCTGAAAGAAGTCAATGGATGAAAAGAATGTCAGATAGAATTCTTCTTTCTTCCAACGTGTTCATGTTGATTAGTTTAAGGCGGTCTTGGTAGGGTGGTAAAGTCAAAGGATTGCATCAGGGGAGACCTCGAAGAGCAAAACGTAGGAACCGGTCTTGGATACTCTCAATTCTAGAAATTTGGGTTTGTTAGCAAGGAGACCAAACTTGAGAGGCGTATTCAAAGAGGGGCCGGATAAAGGTTATGGAGAGAGATTGGGCAGCGTGAGGGTTCGAGAATTCTTTAGACCATCGTTTCATCAAACTGAGTGCAAAATTTGCTAAAGGATTATCTCATAGATGTGTGCTCGTAAATTTAGCTCCTGGTCACATAATATGCCAAGATCGCGAATGGCCTGAACGGTGGAGATGGGTTGATTATTGAGGAAGTAGAAAAGGAGGTTTGATTCGTTTACGTGAAAAGGTGATTGATTGGCATTCGAAAATGTTAAGCTCCAAGCTATTGAGATCAGATTGAATAAGGGAAGGGTCGTGACTGGAGGAAATGGTCTTAAAGAACTTGGTGTTGTCGGCATATAGTAAGATGTGGGAATGTTGGATCACCTTTTCAATATCGTTTATGGTGAGAACAAAAAGAAGTGGACCTAAGTGGCTGCCTTGGGGGACGCCGGAGAAGCTAAAAAGGGATTAGAGAAGGCAGATCTTAAACGAACACTGTAATGGCGATTTGCCAGGTAAGAAGATATCCACTTCAAAGAAATGGGGTCGAAGCCAAGGCAGCACGATTTGAAGAGTATCATTCTATGGGGGATTTTATCGAAAGCTTTATTGAAATCGATTGAAATAACGTCGAGTTCTTTGCCGTCCTGTAACGCTGATAGGGTAGGAGATACAAGTTCGACAAGGTGGTTGTAGATCTGGGTTTGAGGAAGCCGTGTTGTCTATGGGAGATTAAAGACTGGCAGCGAAAATTTCGAATTTCGTACAAAAACTCTGGAAGAATTTGGGTACATGTGACATTTTGGCAATTCTACGATAGTTGTTAACAATGTTCTTCTGACCTTTTTGGTGTGATAAATGAGGTTTTCCATAAGCGGCGAAATTCACTAAGGGATAGGGATAGACTGAAGATTTTCGAGAGAAAGAGGGTTTTTTAGAAATATGGCAAGGAGATCGTCAGATCCAGGAGTGAATTCATCATTAAATAGATTTAATTTGTTTTCGACGACATGGGAATCGACAGTATGAGGAAGAAATGGTCCAATGTCCAAAATTCCGAAATGGTCCAGGGTCCAAATTCGGTGAATAACTGAAGCAAGCGAAGTCCAGAATAAAGGAGTCGTCGGCGAAAGATTGTTGAAAAAAGGTGGCGAACAAGTTGGCTATAATATTGGGGTCATTTGAGGTTAGATCATAGAAGGAGAGTGGGGTAGGGTAGCCATCAGAATTTCTTTCGCAGTTAACAAAGTTAAAGAAGGATTTAGAATCACTTATAATATTGACTTGCCTTTCAGTTAAATAGCGTTGATGGAGGGAGTGATAAAGGGCAGTAAATTAGAGATAGCTGTCCAGGTAGTTAGAAAAGTCATTAGGAAGATTGTACTCTGCTTATTTCTTTTGTTTCTTAGAAAACGGAGCCGGCATTTGTACCAGGGTGGGGAGGTGGACAAAGTTTTGTGTTGTAAAATGGGAACGTAAAGACCGATTGACTTAAATACCTCCCTGTAGAATATGGATATTGCATTATTTACGGTAAGGTTCTCAAAATTGAGAGAGGCTTTTTAAAGGTATTCATTGATTAAATGAAAAGTTGCTTTGTGGAATTCGTGAGAGGCCAAAACTGTTGGAGGATTGTTCTTTCATGGAGAATCGTGAACAAAGGAAAGGAGGAGGGAAGAATAGAAGTTATCGATGGTTGAAAGGGCAAATGGAAAGTGAAACAGAAGAATGAGTTGAGGGGATCACTTGTGAATATGAGGTCTAGTTGACTACCCAAGTAGTTTAAGACGCCACTAACTTGGCTTAGGTTTGAATCTGCTAGGTGATCCATTCTTTGGCGGTAGTGAGATTGGTGGCAATATAAGATGATTGAGCGTCTGATTGAGCCCATTTAAGATGAGGAAGGTTGAAGTCACCGAAAAGAAGGTTTTCATCCTGAAGGCTTAAATCAATTCAATCAATGGCAAGTTGATAGGATTCAATAGGTTGTGAGGCAAAATGTACAAACAAATTATGTATAATGTCTTCTGGGGTAGAATAATCTTAATTGAAACAAGGCCGATAAGTGGGGAGGATGATATTGCAAATAAGGGAAGAGTCAATTATATTAAAGACGGCTAATAGGACGCCTCGACAAGGGTGAGGTTTGATTCATTTACATGAGAAAATGACTCAATGGCATTTGAAAATGTTAAACCCCAAGCAGATTCTGCTTATTGGATAAGAAAGAAAAGATGTGGACCTAAATGGTCACCTTTAGGGATCACGGAGAAGGCTAATAGAAGCTAGAAAAGGCATGTCTAAGACGAACACAGTAATAGTGGTTTTTCGTTAAAAACGTTTTCTACCCGAAAAAAATGCGTTAAAACCCAAAGGTAGACCATTTGAAGAGTCAGTGGTAAATGTTGTCAAAATACTGAAATAGGTGAAATCAGCGTCGATTTCCCTGCGATTTGGTAAGGTCGAGAAAGTAAGGGACACGAATTGGACAATGTTTGTGGATTGAGACCTGAGCAAACTCTTTTTTATGTAGACCTACACTTATCTCATCACCAGCTGTATTTCGATGGAAAGCCTGACTGGCTATCATGTAACAAATACTCAGCCTTAAATTATTGCTTTCTTCACTTTTCCATAATCTCAGAAAACGGGGTGAATAATGCAGTTGAGCTTAAAGGTAATATATGCATAGTTTCCGTTTTAATATCAAACTACCTCTTTCTCCAAGAATGGCTTCGGAGACCTGAGCCCAAACCCAAATTCTTCATGGTATTCATGTTCTACAGTTTCAATAAATATTTGAGGTTACTCCTGAATCGCACCAGTTGTGCAAAAGACTGCCTCGACCAATTAAAAACTTATAATCTGATAAAATTATTAAATCAAATTGCCCTCTTGCTTGTAAAGTTATTACGCACAGCGCTTCCATTGTTCTTCGTCTAACCAAGACGCCGTTGGCCGTCGGCCGTCTTATCACCCATTATCATGACCACAATAAATGTCAGATTTATCAGTCTATATTTTCTCCATCTCCAGCACTTCCGTCTAATTTCTTCTCATAAAACTTTTACCAGAAATGAAAAAAAAAAATAAAACATAAGAGTGAAAGGAAAAAAAAGTACAGAAGAGGACTCTCGCTGACTTGGAAAAGTTTGAAAGGCAAACTTCGCTCACAACTACTATGAGTAGGAAATCTCTAAAATACTCAACCGCTAAAATACTAAAATGCCGTGGAGATACTCAAGAAATGAGTATGACGCCGGCTACGTCAACGATGAGTTTGAATTCAACCGAAAGGACTTAAAACGAACCGCGGCGAAAAGGGCAAAGTGAGAGCAGAAAAAGAACTCGTCTTCTGTTAACACAAAAGTAGCAGATAGAAAACCATTAAAATTCATCACAACTAACCAAGGAGAAGTATGGGAAATGGTGTATCCCTGGCGTGGCCATCTGTAACCACAAGCTTCCGACCGAGAATTTATTAAAATGTTCTCATTAATATTACCCGGGCACATTATTTGCTCCGTGAGTTTAACTGGCGTACGCGCGGTTTGTTTGTATTACAACCCACTGCCTCCATTCCTCGTCATCGAGAAGTATCTATCTGTGCATACCCTTTGCCCGTGATGGGTTTTCGGAGAATTCCTCAACCGCAGAAGTATGGACTTTCCTCCTGCGTTTTTGATGCCAAAGTTCACTTTTATTATTTGTTGAATAAAATTCAAGTGGTGCGCCACTTGGAAGTGAACTGTGGACCGATGGGGGTAGGGCGAGAGTTAATCAAGGGAAAGTAAATGCTTGAATGGTGGATTTGAGTTGCAATTTTCGAGGGGCATAGTCATTGCAATTGCATTTACCATTAACTAAAGGAAAAGGACGCAGTGATTTGGAAGAACTCAAGGATGTTATTGGAGTACAATGAGTTTTCGCCGAAGTTTGGAAGAAGCTGTATTCGTTTGAGAAATAGGTTAAGAGTTACGGAAAGCTGGATAGAATTTGGAGAGAAGTTGCTTTCTTGTGTAAGGTAATGGCTTCATTTTAGGATTTGGTTGCTTTAAAAATGAAGTTCTAAAATCCGTTTAGGCAATAAGCTATAATGCCGATAGGATAATAAACCACCTATGTGAGGTACCTTAGATGTGGTCATCCTCTAGTGTATCGTCCTTTCGAGTTGAAATCGAAGACTCTTCTGGCTGAAGCAATTGTGTCCATTCGCTCTTTAAGGTTTAGCCACCTTAGGATCTGAAAACGCCTGATTAAGCCGATAGTTGTTTAGTGTATGTTCTCCTCCTATTTCCCTAAACATAAAAGGAAAAAGGTGGGTGGTCGCGGTACAACGGTAATCATTATCGACTGTTGAGCAGACCCTCCGTAGTTCAAGTCTGTCCATAGTCAAGAACAATTCCTATACGGAAAAATTGCACAACAACATCAGTTGTGAATGGGAGATGATCAAAAAGTGCTGACGACGGATAAGATCACTTCAAAATTCATATTTTCTGCGTGCATTTCCAATATAACACCTTAATGACATGGAAACAAAAGAATTACTGTGAACTACAACCAACGCGACAAATTCAGTCGCATCTCTTAAAAAAATCCTATCTAGGACAACCACTCCCGGAGAGTAGTAAACGAACATCTTCGACACAAACCATCTGCACCCCATCCAGTTTGTGTGACAAACACCATAAGAGCATACACTATTAATAGCAGCGAAAATTTTCCATTTTCATTGTCCACACAGCCTTGCGGGTACGAAATGGATATCAAATCATGGCTCCATGCAGCACGTCTTTATAGATACCGTCATAAGGAGGTTTAGAGTCGACAAAAGGGTGAGAAGAATCGACCTGGAATTCTAAAGTTTCTTTCCCTTTCTTTTGGGACATACCTTCCTCCGATGATATAAAAATAAGTTGGTGCATGTTCTGAGGCTACTTTAAATAATACAAGGTCAGTAAGGCTGCACCGACAGGTTTATAAGAATTCAGCTCGGGTTGAAGAAGTTTTCTCTCACCTTCGTCCTTTATATATAAGGGCAAAATAGATTCTCGGTCATCAAGTCGCAGGAGACTCTAAAATGCTGACCTTACAGGAAAAGTTACATTGAAGGTACCTCTATGCGGCATTGCCTTTCTGTTTTTTTTTTATGTCCTTTTTAGCGGGAAATGATTCCCGAAAGAAAGTTATTTATATTGTAGTTTCACAGCCGAGTTAAGTCCCCAGCTTTCAAGACATGTCAGGAACGTTGGTAGTTGAATGGAAAATCCCAGCCTTTTCATGTTATTCTGTTCCTAAATTAAGAAAATTGAGCAAGAATAAAGAAATGAAGCTCTTCACGTAGAAGAGAGGTATACGTGGACATCTCTTTCGTCTTCTACAACTACAACACTGGCATGGGTGGTGTTGATCAAGCTGACCACAGTTTTCAGAACAGCCATAAGAGGCAAAATATGGTAATGGATTCTGTTTACCTACATCCCCGCCAGCCCTGCTATATTAAGCCGAAAGCTGGATGATAAGCAGGACAGCAGAGATGATCCTTGGCTCCTTCGAAAGAAGAATTCTGCGACGGATATTCGATCCTGTCTGCGAGGAGGGTGAATGGAGGAGAAGACATAACCGCGATATCTATGAGCTGGACAAAGATGTGGATATAGTCCGGAAATCTAAAAACCGTCGACTACAATAGCTCGACCACATTGAGCGCGTGGACACAAACGCTCCAGCGTTCGAGAAAAAGAAGGGGACCAAACCTCCGGTATAAAGATCAAGTGATCGCGGATGCAAGACAACTGCGAAGAATGGAAAACTGTATTAACTCAGGCCGAGACCCTCCATGGGTTGCCGGCCTGAAAAGTAAGTAAGTAAGTAATACTTATTTGGCTGTAGCTAATGTTTGGCGTCTCTATGTCCTGACTGCTGAAGGAAAACTGGATCAATTCTGGTTTCACCCGTTTTTGATTGAGAAGTTTAGATAGGTTAAAACCCGATGGAAGGCATCGTACACCTTCTTCAGCGGCGCCAAGTATGAATTGTAGGTATTGGACACTTCCCCCGAAAACTGCCGAACCAGCTGCGCTGCGTAGTATGCCCAATGGAACCACGTTGGCAAACTAAAAAATATAACTCGCAAGTTCAAAACTTCGTTGACAGCCTTTTGCCAAGCTTCTTGTCATGAGTGTGCTCCTTGAATGTTTTTTTTTGTTCTGTTCCATACCATCATCATATTGCCCTCCCATTTACGGTGCCTGGGAGTCTTTTTCCTACGAGTTTTTCAATCATTATTCTCTTAAATCTACGTGCACTATCCATTTGTTCTATGTGTCTCGCTCATCTTAGGCTTCCTAAACGTTATTATTCCGAAAACGCTTGGGACTGAATGGAGTTCCTCGAGTTCTTGATTATGAATTTTTTTTCCATTATTCTGTTGGTGTTAGCCTGTTCCACCAAACAAAAGATGCATATGAGATTATCGGTCTTAGATCCAAAGGACCTTTTTCGGCGATAAGCCCCATGTTTTGCCAAAGGCACCTTTGCATTGCCAAAAAGCTGACAGCGCTTTGGTGACTTTGGACTCAACATGCTTTGACCAAAGAAGCTTGCTATCTAGGATGACTCCCAGGTACTAAGCTTCCTTGGATATCGGGATGGGAATGCCTTTTAGCACTAGCTGAGTAATGCCAGTATTTTTCCTCCTTCTCTTGAAGAGAACGACATCAGTCTTAAGAGGATTAACCGACAGCCCATTTCTCGTGCATCAGTCTTCGATCACATCTAGCGCCGCCTGCGCTTTGAGACAGACATTAGACAGAGAGGACAGCAACATCATCCGCATAGGCCTGGGCATAGATTCCAGAGGCATTGAGCGGAGACAAGACGCCATCTTGCGGGTAGCCCCTGTTTACTCCAGACTTGACACATTGTTCAAGGCCTGCATCAGTGATCAATGTCCTGTGCACAAGCATTGCTTTGATCCACAAAACCAGTGCTTAATGTACGCCCTGCCGTCTAGCAGTGTTACATATGCTGTCGAAAGGAGCGTTATCAAAAGCTCCCTCAATGTCGACGTACTCTTTCCTTTCGAGAGCGCATTCGATTCTCCCAACTAGGTTTTGAAGCGCAGTCTCGCAGGAATTTCCGCGTTGATGAGCATGTCGCATGTGCGAGAGAGGATGCATTCGAAGGGCAACTTTGCGCATGTGCAACTCTACTAATCTCTCCATGCTTTTCAGCAAGAAGAATGTCATACTGATTGGTCTAAAACTCTTGGCGAGTTGCCACGCTCGACGATATATTCATTATTCTTCGACTTACGAATAAGCTTCTTATATTCCTTTTGGTTCGATCGACAATTATTCCAGTCATCTTCCGAGTTCGTTTTAAGGCATCTATTCAGGAGACTTCTGGCTTTCCCGATTTCCTGCTGGGAGGTTTTTTGACATGACATGCGAGTTCGAAACAGTTGGTGATGGCGTTGCTCAGGTTATGAACGGCATCCTCCACCAATTGCTTTGTTTTGAGTTTAGGCAGGGGTTGAGTGAATTTCTCAAGTTCCTCTCTGAGTCCGTCTTTCTCGGATTCCGCTTGGGCTGCAAGGGGGATATCCCACACTTCAATTGGAATTTGATATATTTATGGACTGACTCTCCAGTTAGCGATACCGTTCAGATGCCTATTAGACAGGGTTAGGCCAATCACTTTGAGAACCAACATTGTTGATGATATGGTCAGATGAAAGAGTGAAATTTAAAGGATGGTCTCCTCCTCGGTTACATTTGCTGCTGCCCCAAATAGTATGTTGAGCATTAGCATCACAACAGATGATGAGTCCAATCCTTCTGGTTTTACAGTACTCTACGAGTTCAAAAACCGCTTTCGGTGACGGGGCATTACCGGGTCGTAGGGGAAATAGGCCGACGCCACGACGAAGAGTTCAATTTCTCCGTGCGCTCTGTAGCTAACTCTGGCAGTCACCAGATCTTGACCACAGAATTGACCAAGTTTGGTTGCCGATAGCGTGTTCGATATGATGAGGCAGACCCTAGGCCTTTCGGATCGCTCATCATAAAGAATCGTAACATCACATACAAGTATACCACCAAGACCACACAGGCGCTTATTCACCCATGGTTCCTGAATGGATACAATGTGATGATTTGCACTACTGCATGCAATTCTGCTGTTGAGAAGAGCGGTAGCAGTCTTGCAATGCTGTAGATTAATCTGAGTGAAAATCATGGATTTAGACTGCGGAGCACGTTCCATCCTTCGACTACTTGACATCAAAATGGAATAAAACCCTACTAAGGCCGAAGTAGGGATGTGAATCGTTCGCGGATTTCAGGGCCTGGACAGAGCCGTTGTCCAATCTCACATCCAAAGTGAAGCCCTCTTTTTTTAAAGAGCCCTCAATCTCTTTGTAAGAATAGACAATCTAGGCCTTCGTGTCAATTCCCGGGTTCTGCGTACGTAGTCGCGTCAGCACATACAGCTTATTTCCAGGCTTCCCCGAAATACAGCAGATGGCGCGCGTTAATTTTAGGAGACTAACTACACGATAGGTAGTAGTTCCCAGGGGAGGGATTTTCGGCACCATGCACAGCTCACAGCTATGAACAGCTCACCACGAAGGTACCATTCATCAGAGTAGACCTCTCTGCCTGAATACAGAATCCTGCTGCTGAAGCTAGCTCCAGTAGATGATCCTCGCAGTGTTGGCAATCTGCGCTGGTTATTCTGCTGCCACTGCCAGCTCTCCCTAGCCTGACCTTTCAGAGGAGATGGCTGCCTCTTTGTATATGAGGTGTTTGTCACGACTCTTTACGGTCACTTGTATCGTCTTTCCAGAGGATAGGGTTTTGTTGTGTGAAGTGCCCGCCTCCGAGGAGCAGTCTTTGGTCTTCTCCGTCTTCAAATTTTTGCTTTAATCTTTGTTGATCGCCGCATCTACAGACGTGGCCGTGGAGACATCACGTTCTCTCTTCCCAGCAAGGTTGTCCCCGGCGGCCGTCTTACGTTTTCGAGCGCTCTTACCTTTTTCGGTTCGAGCTCCTGCTCCCTTCCGACGCCGCTTTGGAACAGCTCTGCCAGGTTGAGGTTTCTTGGGATCCAAAACCGCTTTGCCTTCTGCGATCACGGAGGGTCGGATAGTCTTCGGCAAGAGATACCTGCGCTAATCTAAGCATCTTGACTGCTTTTCCAAGAGGTTTGTCCTTATCCTCCGTGCCTTCGGCTGTGCCAGCACGATTTTCGGGCACTCCTCTTTCTTCTTCTTTTTTGGCACTTATCAGTGCAATCTGCAGTACGTCCCAATTCTGGGGCTCGTTCAACCTTAGCAGTTTTCCGTGTCGCGCCATCATCGGTATCGCCTCTGTTGGTTGCACCACTCATGCTCAGTCCAATCAGGTGCTCGGACAATGAGCCGCAGGAATCGGTGTCGTTTCGGGCTGCCGGAGAGTTGGGAATGACTGGCCTCCAGAATCCTTGCCCCGGCCGCAATCAAGGAGATCGCGGGTGGATCTCCGCAATTGCGGGTGCCATCTGGTGTATTACCATCCTTTTGATTGTCCGTTCATCCATGTTATTGTCCATAGATTGTCATAATATAGGAGGTTTTCTGATTGGATCCCGACGACGTTTCACTTGGACAAGATAGTTGTTTTATAGCATTCGTTAATACATAGAGTGTAATTTGCTTCATGGCTTTAATCGGGGTTATGATCGCCTTCGGATGTATAGTTTAACAACGAATAAAAACTTTCGCATATTCGAGTTATATTATCTGGAAGTCCAGCATTCGTGCCATCTCTTATGGGGTCGTCCTGGTTAATGGCCTTCTCGTCATTGCCGACTTTGCTAAATATTGTTGTGGTATTAAGAGTACGTGGCTCTTCCATTTTTTGCGTCTCCACCTTGTTCACGTCATGTCGAACATTCAGAGTAGACATTCTCCCTATGATCTATGATGGTGAGGATTCCTCAGGTATGGAAAAAAAAGTTAAAAAAATGTTGAACCATTCCTGAGATTCGATTAGTGTGTTACTCATGGTGTCAAGGGGCATTCTTATGCTTTTAAAGTGACAATAAATAAGAGAGAAAATAAATGGATTAAAATTAGAGGAAAATCAGGCTCAACCGACAGATGGCGCTGGACCTATTAAAGCAATTTTTTTGTGTACTTTCATGACGGTTATACAGTGTTTATACAGCGAATTCCTAAGCTTTTGTAATAAGCAGTCATCAGGGTGAAAACGGCGTGGCTATAACAGGCTCTTCAAGGCAGAAAGCAGTCAAAGCTATCATTTGTGTACAGTGGATGTGAGGCAACATAACTCACTTGAATTTATTCTCTAGAAAAAACTGTCGAAATCGCATGGCTTGTTATTTGCTCGACATTTGGGAAATGGTGGCCGGTGCTTATAATCGATGATGCAAGGTGATCCAGTTTGTGAGTCAAAAAGTAAGTTTAAATGAAATACATTCGTGAATTAGAGTTTGATTAAATTTTTATTGTAATTTATTGCCTAAGTCTTACCATTTTACATTAAGTCTTAACCTTATTGATTACTAACGTTCATATTTTGAAATGGTGTACCTTAAAATAAACACATCCAGTCTTATGTGATAATTCGGTTTGGGGTATAAGATTGATACAGGGATATCAAACCGAGAACTGGATGAACCTGTATAGCTTAAAGGTAGTTTTAATAAAGCTGCCAGTCTAGAGATGCAGCCGACAACTTTTTTAGGTTCAGCTTCTAAATTCCTACAGTTTACGGAAGGACTTAAATATACCCTTTAGTTGTTACTTTTATTTAAAATCTTCGCATGGCTGATTTTGTTGCCCTTTAGGTTACAGTTTTGGTAGGCCTTCCCTCCTATTTATAGCCATTCGTTTGTTTTTATTCTTCTTCGAAGTTTTATACACAAATGTCTGCTCACCATCTTTTATCTATTATAAATAAAGCAACACATACTTCCCATTTCATGCTTTATGACATGCTCCAGATGACTCATTTATAACTTTATTACCACATCCTTTTTTAGTACGATCTACTATAAAGTAAATGTCCATAAAAGCCTAAAAAAATAAATATGAACGATTCCCGTTGGAAAAGGGTGCTCAAGTTTTGAAGACCCTTAAATCTCCCTCAAGTCGCCATAAGTATTAATCTTCCACACCCCTCTACCGCTATCCATTCACGTAAGATATAAAGTTTGTGACATTCCAAATGAATACCGTCACCCAATCTCCTGACATCACTCATTCACCTAACCTAGATTAGTGGTAGCAAGTAATAGTTTACAAAAGATATACCGATAACAAACCCCACGCATACTGTGAAACTCAATTTATACTTTATTCACTTAGATGGTGGTAAGGGAAGCAATAAATTGGATCCAATCCTTTTCGAAATTCATCCCTTAGTCCTGGTTTACTGTGAGACGAAGAAAGTGTACAGGGAAACAGGGAAACATAAACCATGATGATATACAGCCATCTTAGGATGTTCTTAAGGAATTCTCCGGGTGCAGGAAGAGGGGAGAGAGTGTGTTTTTGTTGTTGTTTTTTTTTTTTTAACTTGATGTTTCTGTTGCTCCTATTTGTTGCTGGCTATCAAATATGCAATCGCTAATCTGAAGGACTACATTGAACCAAATTTTCCATCGAGTGAATTTTAAATATTTCATCTTATATTGCCTGTCAGTCTGGCCCCTGAAGGATAAATAATAATTATCCTTGTTTGATGTGGAAATTTTGCCGGTCATGTGCATAAGTTGTTGAGATAATCTTGAATCGATTTTCTTCTTGAACTGGTTATAAGTGGGTTGTGGGCATTGACCATAATCCATATGAGAAGGGTCCGGAAATCCTTTAAGTTTACCGGCTTTGCTTTTTCTCAAAGAGCATTCGCACCAAGACTGAATGCGAAGTAACCGAGTGAGATTGGATGCTGAATATTGTGTTTGTTCATCGTGAAGGAAAATTTTTCAATCTGGGAATTAGATCACGCTGCCTGGTTGTGAATTTTGAATTTTGAACTAAAAATCATGGAAAAGTCTCAAATTAGTTTATCTCCTCCGATGACTATTGTTCCCTCCCCCAAGTACGATATATCTCTTCGGTCAAATCCATTAAAATGACTCCAATTCATCTTGTTTCCTATACAGAAGGACACGTAAGCTGCATCGGCATAAATTATCGAATAAACTCTATTTGGAAGGCTCTGCAAAGCTTGGAGTTTACCTGAATATTTTATTCTGATAAAAAAAAAAACTAGGCCAAACGAAATTCTCTCTGCCCATCCGTTCCAATCCATAACAACGGCGTCTTGGTATGCAACAACATTGTTTATCCCGAGTTACTGATGCTGACTAACCCCAACCTGGTACCTTCAATCAAATGAGAAATGCCAGAAACATGCGGTAACGAAGGATAAAAAAGGAATGCAAACCATCTCAAGACCACATTCGAATTGCTTGTTTTAAAATTTATGACTTCAAGATATTGCACTTTCCGTCTTTCGAGCCACCGCAAGACTTACTCCTCTTTCTTCTTCTCCATCGCATACATAGCTATAAACCCCTGCTTTCATCTAGTTCGAATCTAATATAGTGCTTGTAGCGAGGAATATTTCCTTCCCATCTTAACGTAGTGGTATCTTCCGACTGTTGCTCCTCACGCTTGGTATGCACTCGAGTCGTTTGGAGAGTTGAACAAATCTAAATTGAATTCATCGAAGTATACGTGGCAAGCTAGTTGATTTTACGGACCACCATCCAGCTACACATGCCATGTAACAGGTAGACAGGCCCTGATCGATGAAGGAAGAGAATAAGGTTCTTATTTATTTACTGCACAAGTCGGTTGCTTGAGAGATGTTTATGGAGATGTTGGCGTTGTCGATAGAAACCTTGATGGGAAGTATGTATTGAAAATCCAGGACAATTTTATTAAAGCTCCCCGCTCCAACGCCTGCGAATATTTTCTCCATTCATTCGTTTCCTTTGATTCTTTCTTTCTTGTAAGCTTAGTGCTACCGGCTTGAGAATAGTCAACGTCGAATTGATTTTACTCATCAATACGATTGTTTAAATGGTGCTCTTACCGCTTGGTGTGGTGCCGCCCGCTGCACTTTCGATGGAAGGATTGATGATCATTGTGTGGAGGATTTAAAGGAATAAGGCATTGTGTGCGTTTCTGTCGATTTGTTTTAAAGCTTAACTGACGGCGACATGAGTGCCGAAAGCGAGAATCGCTTCACGAGTGATCGGGTATGGTGGTACGTTCTAGGGGGAGGATGTTCGGGTTGTCGTCAAACTAACGTTCAACAAAATGAAAGGAAGTGTGGATGGAATCATTGGAACTTAGACAGTCCCAAACAGTGGTGATTGACAGAGTCTCTTTTATCTTTTCCTTCAATGCGAGCAATTTTTGAGATTTTCACCAAATCGGGGAATAACTAACAATTCTACAGCAACATCTTTGGCTTCAACATCGGCATCAGCATCGCCACTGTAATTTGCATCGGCATTAGTACCAGTGCAAATATTAGCATTCGGATTAGAAATCACAAGGGCAGCAGAGTCGGTGTCGGTACTCGCCAAAGCATTAACGCTAAAATCAAAAACAGCATCACCATCACAATCCGCTTTGCGAACAATATCTGCTTGGGCACCCTCATTAGATTCGTCATCGGTACTCATAGTAGGCTATGCACAGCAGTATCGAGATAAACATTCAACAT
This sequence comes from Merodon equestris, assembly GCA_958301585.1. Classification (NCBI taxonomy): domain Eukaryota; kingdom Metazoa; phylum Arthropoda; class Insecta; order Diptera; family Syrphidae; genus Merodon; species Merodon equestris. The sequence goes on from OY284416.1 coordinate 116,033,068, forward strand.
TATCACAACCAGCATCAGCATCGGCATCGCCATCACCATCACCATCACCATCACCATCACCATCACCATCACCATCAGCATCAGCATCAGCATCAGCATCAGCATCAGCATCAGCATCAGCATCAGCATCAGCATCAGCATCAGCATCAGCATCAGCATCAGCATCAGCATCAGCATCAGCATCAGCATCAGCATCAGCATCAGCATCAGCATCAGCATCAGCATCAGCATCAGCATCAGCATCAGCATCAGCATCAGCATCAGCATCAGCATCAGCATCAGCATCAGCATCAGCATCAGCATCAGCATCAGCATCAGCATCAGCATCAGCATCAGCATCAGCATCAGCATCAGCATCAGCATCAGCATCAGCATCAGCATCAGCATCAGCATCAGCATCAGCATCAGCATCAGCATCAGCATCAGCATCAGCATCAGCATCAGCATCAGCATCAGCATCAGCATCAGCATCACCATCACCATCACCATCACCATCACCATCACCATCACCATCACCATCACCATCACCATCACCATCACCATCACCATCACCATCACCATCACCATCACCATCACCATCACCATCACCATCACCATCACCATCACCATCACCATCACCATCACCATCACCATCACCATCACCATCACCATCACCATCACCATCACCATCACCATCACCATCACCATCACCATCACCATCACCATCACCATCACCATCACCATCACCATCACCATCACCATCACCATCACCATCACCATCACCATCACCATCACCATCACCATCACCATCACCATCACCATCACCATCACCATCACCATCACCATCACCATCACCATCACCATCACCATCACCATCACCATCACCATCACCATCACCATCACCATCACCATCACCATCACCATCACCATCACCATCACCATCACCATCACCATCACCATCACCATCACCATCACCATCACCATCACCATCACCATCACCATCACCATCACCATCACCATCACCATCACCATCACCATCACCATCACCATCACCATCACCATCACCATCACCATCACCATCACCATCAGCATCAGCATCACCATCATAATCATCATCATCGTCACCATCACCATCACCATCACCATCACAATCACCATCACCATCACCATCAACATCACCAACAGCATCATCACCGGCTTCACCATCAGCATCAGAACACAGCATCACAATCGACATCAGCATCACCATCGTCATCAGCATCAGCATGGACATCTGCATCAGCATCACCATCGTCATCAGCATCAGCAGGAGAACGCCGTGGCGCAGTAAGTAGTGTGTCGGCCGCTAACGCAAGATGAGCGAGTTCGGATCCCGATAACACCAACGCCATCGAATAATTATTTCGCGGCTTCTCTCCTTGGCGGGGTACTGGCAAAACCCCCCGTTGTACACATGTCTTGAAAAAAGCTTCTCGGCTCTCGCCTTTCGGAATCCGCATTAAGCTTTGGGTTTCGTTCACTTGTGTGAAGAAAACAAATCTCCCACAAAAGGAGTGAATAAAAAGGAGCTTGGCTCCGGCTCTTCATGAGCTGTGACGCCATCTAAGGTGTCTGTCTGGCAGTACAATGGACCAGTATTTGTGTCTGAGTGCTCAAACAGATAGCACATGGACATCTGCATCAGCATTAGCGTCAGCATCAGCATACTGAATAACGGGCTGACACGTGTTATACTCTTTCACCAGAGAGCGGTCTGTCTCAGCTGCACGGGAGCTTTCCCCAGCACACCAGGAGCTGCTCTAGATGCTATGGTGAATCTTCCACCCCTTGACATATATATCAGAGGGTGAGCCTTGTCCCGCCTCGAGAGAAATGGTATTTGGTACAACTCGCATTAGAGTGACAGTGTACTTGTGCGAGAAATATTCTACGACCCCAGTCTCATGGATATGCCTTCCGACGCAATGACACCTGTCATCTTACTGCGCTGCAACTTCACAGTCAAATGTTCATGGCGTCAGGACTGGTTTTGACCAGACACTTAACCTGGAATGGAATGTCTTCGCATTTTCACAGATGGCTCCAGGACTGGGCAGGGGTCCGTCGCTGGAGTTTTCTTTAAGCGCGAAGACATTCGACTACACTTCTGGTTAGGAAAATATGCGTCTATCTTTCAATCAGAGATTTACGCAATACTAATGGCCATATTGTAAAGCATAAGTGGAAGGGAAAAAGCATATGCCTCTACAGTGACAGCCAAGCTGCACTCAAAACTGTGTCCACCCCTCTATCCAACCCCAAATTAGTGCATGAACTCAAGACCTTTTTGAACAAAGTGGGAAGACTAAATTCACTTAGGCTTGTATGGCTCCCAGGTCACTCTGGGATCCCAGGAAACGAGATCTTCGATGAACTCGCTAGAAGGGGCTCAGAGGAGAGTTTCTCAGGACGTGAACCCGCCTTAGGTCTACTTGCTTCCACGATCAAATCTGACATCAACGACTGGGTCTATAATGCACACAGTCGTAGATGGAGGGAATATCCAGGATGCTAGATGACTAAACGTGTAGGCCCTGATGTCTGCAAGAAGTCCGAAACATTCTTCTTATCCTTAAGGAGAAATGATTGCAGAAGGCTTGTGAGCATCCAAGCATCTCTACGTGCTTGGCATCAGTGAGACGCAAGTGGGACCAAATGAGACCATAACATACCAAAAGTCATAGTCATAAGTCTTCCACAGATGCCAATAGCTTAAAACTCCTTAAAAATGCATGATGTGTCTTCATGAGGCTGGGTGTCTTTGGAACTAATAGACAATGATGCACCTCTACAAATATCTGTGTGTTTGTGTAGACATAATGTTAAATGGGACTGAAGCAGGGACTGAAGCATTGATGAAGATGATTCAGCTTAATTCGATGCAGGAGATGATTCAGAAGAAGGTGTTCAGGAGGCAATAGCAAAAACGCATTGTATTAAGGCACTTATCATTACTATTGCAGTCAAGTAAAGTTCAATACGAGGCGAAGTCAGCAATGGCTTTATGAATTCCGAGATTGTGGATTGAATATGTGAAAAGATGGCTTAAGCTGTAGTTCTAAAAATTTTCAAAATTTATTAAACAAAAAATGTGACTTAAATGGCTTCAGAAGTGTTGGTAAAATCGGCGCTGGTGTAAGCCGTATTCTCGGACTTTTGGTTGGTTGTTGGGTTGGTAGCCATACCTGGAAATAATCAGAGACTTTGCATTTAGTTTTTCTATAATATATGTATCTATAAAAATGTAAAAAAAAATTAAAAATATTAACTACTACTTCCAGGTAGTGCTTACGAGCAGTAGAGTAGTATCAAGATGAGCGCTGGAGACAAAGTACATCGACCTCTTTGACAGTGTGAAAAAGAAAATAATAGAATTGGACGGAGTCACTGAAGATCAAGGTCAAGGGCTGGGCTTATAAATAGTGGCTAGTTCAGGAGCTTAATGCTAGATCTGTGCTTTCTGAAATCCTGGTTCCGAAATAACATAATTGCGGCTTTCTTACCTTTGTTAATTCGACCAATCGGGGCTTTCCCAGCAGGAAAGAGCTATCATCGAAGAATGGATAACTTAAATGGATAGTTTTCTACTAGTACTAGCCTTGGTTCACTCATATTAGAAAACTCCTTACTTCAAGAATATGTCGGAGTAGATCCCAGAGCATATGTAGCCAAAAGTGAAAGAAGTTGATAAGAAAGGCTTGTAAAATTAGGTGTCCATCTTAGAATTATAAAGCTCCCAAAATTGATTGCGAAAAGCCAAGTAAGAAATTTGAATTTTCTCACACCAAGTATATTCGATGGAGCTGACTCGACTATGCTGGTTGATCACGTCTAGTGCCCGAGCTTAATCACTAAGCACGGCTAACTGAGTTTTACCTTAAAGACCAAGCACCCTTATTCAGCGTGGCCAAGCAAGTTTTGCCTTGATCAGCATACCAATAAACAACAACCGTGACCGGGAATGATGGCCAGGCATAAGCGATTTGATGTACTCCGATTTTGATGACCGCGCATTAGGGTTGGTTTCGATGAAGCAATATCGATCTTACCAATAATGATCTAGCTAAAAGAAACGCGTGTTCTCCTAGAACCGATATTTGCATTCCATGCTTACACTAAGTGTATTCATCAGAGCTGATTCCACGATGAAGATTGATCGTGTCTGGTGACCCAACTTAATAGCTTAGCACTGCTTACCTAGTATGGCCGTGCAGACCAAAAATATTAATAAATAATAACCCTACCCGGGTATGTTGATGGAGAATGCTGACCAAGAACCGTTCGTACCAATCGGTGATGACATCAGCGTCACCATCACCATCACCATTATTATCATCTCACCATCACCATCACCATCACCATCAGCATCACCATCACCATCACCGTCATCATCATCATCATCATCGCCATCATCATCACCATCAGCATCACCATCAGCATCAGCACCAGCATCAGCATAATATATTGTGGAAGTCAAGTCTGTCCTAAACCTAAAAGGACATCCCAACTTCATAGTCATTTGCTGACTATGAGGCAATTCCTCACTCTCTCCATCGGTGAGGAACATTTAAATTAAGTTAAGCAAACAAGAGTTATTGCTCTCATCCATCATTAGAAGAATCCACCACAATCTCCTTAAAGACATCCATTTTATAGGCCATAAATGCCAGTCGACCACAAAACCGAATTCAATCAATCCCTTCTAGACCAGGACTCCAACAATCGTCACCGTTAAGTGATGACAAGTAATTTTCTACCAAACCACCTCGAGCGTATTGACGAGTTCTCCTTTACTCTCCGACGATACGAAAAGGGGATGTGGAATGAACATCACTGATCTGGTCGTAGGAAATCGAAGTTTGATTAAGTTTGAGAGATAAACGTCTCGACCGCAATCTTTGACTTTTAAGTTGAAAGCTCTTCAAGCGAGTTTCCTCTCGATTGGATTGTGTTGCGATTATCATCGGAAAGGAGCATGCAAAGTCATTGATTTGCCTTGTTGTGAACGAGTTTATTGCTTTTCGAGGAAAAGATATTCAATATCTGAAGTTTTTCAACAAGAACTCATTGAAAGTTTGTCATCTCTCTCGTATAAGAATGGGATGAAGATGGTATTTTTAAGAGACCAATTGACCTAATGCGGGAATATACCGGAAATATAAATTTATTTTTAATTATCACACTCCACGATGGGTCCGAACAAATATTGAAGCCCCTTTCATGGAACGTGTCCGGTGATATGAATCGACAACCGTAAACATGCCACACAAGGGTTCACAACTCCAGGACACTCCGAAGGGACAAGTTAAACAAACCAAACCCAATGCTATCGGAGAAAAACAAAATGATTGCAAGGACTAGGACGGCAACCGTAAACAGCTTTCCTATGAAAATTAAATTAAACTGTCAATATCAAAACTAAAATCGATAAATCGACAACCCGCTGCTGGGACAATTCGGTTAAGGATTCCTAAATAAATTCCAATATCAATCCAATCTCCAACTTTTTGTTCTTTTTCTCCTTCTTCGTTTGCTAGGTATCCTTTTGGCTTAGTATAAACATGAAAATTCCTATATCACAAAGAGGGAGAGAATCTCACTCGTGTGTGAATCCGCATTCAAGCGGAATGGAATCCTTCTATTTTAAAATTTAAGCCAACAAAAAGAACAACAAGGACAAGTATGATGATGGTTATAATAACGACGACAAAGAAGACGATGATGACGACTCGATTCTTCTCAGCAAAAATCTTACGGAGGAGGAAAAAAAGGATTATCCTGACTTTAACGTTTTCACTCGAGGATCCCCTAAGCCTACAGCCACCGTGCGTGGGTACACATTCTCGTACCCTCAAGCAGTACGTTCAGTTGAACAGATGTATTGTATGGTAATGGTTGTAGAAAGGACCTTAGCTGTAGTAGCTACATGCCTCGACAGGCAAATAAAACAAATTCCTTCGGTTCTCGTTGTTATTAATGCAGGACTACTACATGTGAGTATGCGAGAGGATTTGAATAACTTGTGGATCCCCAGAATACATGGTGGCTGGTGTGTTCAATGGCCCGAGGATTTGCAAATATAAAATATGGAAACATTTATAGCATGGAGTTCTTAGAGTGATGTGTGTATGGTACAATCCTTTGGAATCCTTTGGATGAAACAGTCTCCAACCTATGAACTTGGTATAGATTAAGCCCGACGGAACAATTGTTTACGGAATCTATGATTTGTTTATTCACTCAGGCCATTCCATTCACTCTATGAAGGTCAATATCTATTTAATTTCTCATCAACCCCATCTGCTGGGTTCCATGCGAGCCATTTCCAAACGTGTGATAAACACAAAACTCGAATCTCCTTGTCGGAGCATCTAAACAATTTCTTTCTCCAACCCAAACCATTTTCATAAGGGCAGAAACTCTCCTCCCTATCTCGGCTGCATTTTCCGGCACACAATCTACTAAATCCACATGCCCGGACGTCCAAAATCAACATTCAACATGCAGCAGTGTTTTATTTCTCGTTTGCTTTATTCTGCCAATATGAATGTGTAGATCTGAGTAGGAAGCCAAGTGAGTTCCTTAGGTCTCCCTTGTGTCCTGGAACCCTATAGGGACAGAGAAAGAGTGGGAGCAGAGGAGCTGGCTCCAAAGTTGGATATAAGAATTCCTGAAACTATTTTTGCCCCAACACTCCGGATACGATATTCAGAATATGAAACTGTTTAATGGCGTGCACGCAATCGTCCTGGGATTTGCTATCGAGAACAACAAATTCCCAATTGACAAAACCGGAGAACGTGCACGACTTCAGAATCATATTTCTCGGTTGACTGATACATACAAATGTGAAACTTTCCTAAGCCAATCAATGGGGCTTTCATTCGTCAAGTGGATCGATGCGGCCGGGACGAAGGAGTGGGAAAACAAAACAGTAACGGGAAAGGAAAATATTTATGTCGGAGGAGTAAAGTATACAAGAAATTTTGCCCTTTTTTTTTTTTTTTTGAAGTCTGATCAATCATCAGAATTAGGTAGATGGGGTTCAGCCTAATGGATGAGGAAGGACGTATGTATATTAAGTGAACTCGAAAGCAATGTTTAAGGGAGTTCGGTTTGGGATTCAAATTTATTGCAAACTTCATTAGAAAACTTTGCTAACTCAGCAATTACTTAAGAACGTTTTCCGCCCCCGAGAGGAAATGGTGCCTTTAAGAAAATCTTGGATTTTCTGATTTTTGGGGAAATGTGCTGTGTGCCTTGAGTGCATCAATATGGTTGGCAAGAAGCCTACGGCTAGGTAACCTTGAACTTAGGCATAGAGTTCTGACGTCTGGTATTTTCTTAGAGTATGGGAGAATGGGACTGAGATAATGCCGTAGGCAAGTAACAGTTCGATATTTCCTCGATTTATTTTCATGCCAATATGCAATACAAATAAGAATCGAAACTTGGAAAAAAGGATTATCCTGAACTGAAGATGGAGCATTTGAGAATCCTATGCGAAAGTTCCTACAGCTACACGACTACGATGTGTGTTCAAAAAGTAACGGGTATCCTTTAATATCACATGTTGTATTATTTCGATTCGTGCCATTTGATAAAGAGCTAACAAATGTTTCACTAAATTCGGCTATTCTGTGTTTGTCTACAAAATTGATTACAGATTTTGCGTTAGATTCTCTTATAGTATACAGCGGTAAAGTGCTGTGATGTCATAGAAATTTAACCTGAACCTGGGTAGTTGTCGACTTAGGCAACCGACGAAATGCCGCTCTGTTTCAGAATTGAAGGATTGTAAGTCTAAAGGGTCTAAGTGCCAAAAAATCAAAAGTCAATTTTTTTAGGAAAATACAATCTAAGTGCCGAGCCTAATAATATCCAAATGGATCCAAGTGTCTTTTTCTTTTAAAATTTTACCCACACACAAATAAAGTTGTGATAGGGACTATGTGCCAACGAACTTTCGCTCAAAAGGGTCTGTGCGTGTGTGCGTACAGGGCGAATTAGCGGGTGGTGGTGGCTGTTAGCATGGGTTTATGTTTGTTAACAGTTAGTTGACTAAATTACACGGTACGAAATGGACGCTACAGCATCGAGTGATCAAAACATTGAGAGAAAACGTAACCCAGAAAATTTATTTTTATTATGTATTTTTTCGTATATCTCTTAATAATAAAACTGGCACTTAGACCCTTTAGACTTACAACCCTTCAATTGATGTTATATCATTTATATTTTATATTATATATTTTTAAGAAGTGAGGACATGGTGGATTTATGAGTGACCATAATATATGTACATATTACCTTTTTGACAGATAATTTGTTAATCAGGTCGCAAACCTTTATCGAACACCCTGAGCCAAAACTCAGTTTAACGATACTTAAAGGCTCCTCTTTCTTAAACTACATTATCAGAGTATATTTTTTGCGTATTAAGTATCTAGGGGTTAATGGTAATATAATACCTTGGATCAAACAAATACTTTCAAGTAAGTTGGTTCATTCGAAATTCGGCTGCTACCAAACAGAAAAGGCAGTAAAACGTGGCATAAGGAGGAGTATTATCGCCGCAATTGTGGGTGCTGGTTATAAACGAAATACCCCAATCCCTGGAGGACAGCGGGTGCAAAGTGATTGCGTATGCAGACGTATTGCACTAGCAATTACCGGAAAACATCTCCCAACAATAAGGGATTTTATGAAAACAGGCCTAGACAAACTGGCCAATTGGGCAGAAAAATGCGGGTTTGGAATAAATCCGTCGCCAAATACCTTAGCGTGATAGTCGATAGGAAGCTCAACTGGAAATTGAATGCGGAAGAACACATCTTCAAAGTATTGGGCACCAGAAGGGATATCAAATCCGCGCTTGTTATACCTATACTAATGTACGATGTCTGGTGGCCGGCACTGTGTACTTCTAACTATTGCAAACTTCTAAGCAGTGTTCGAAGGATGGCGTGCATGGGATAACAGGGGCACCGCGAATAATCTCTACTGCAGCTCTCGAAACGATGCTTCATCTACTCCCCATTTGACAAGGAAAATGCAAAAAAATCGGCGTTGCGACTTAAGGAATCCGTCCACTGGAAGTTCTCCGAAATAGGGCACGCTGGTATTCTACGCTTCCCGACTCTTGACTTCAAGATTCTTTATAACACAACAATTCCCAACCGACGAAAAAAGCACTGCACTGGAAATATACATAGACAGGTCTAGGACAGGCAATGGTGTGGGCGCTGGTGGCTTAGTTGAATTAACGGCAATTCGTGAGGCTGTAGAATGTCTGCTGTGAGATCGAAGAACAACAGAGATTTCGTCATCTACATAGATAGCCAAGCTGCAATAAAAGCACTCGTCTTTAAATGAGACATTGCGCAGATGCACTGTAACGCTGTGCTGGGCACCTGGGCATAGCGATATAACAGGTAATTGTGAGGCGGACGAACTAGCCAAAATAGGCACCACATTGGAGCTGTCGACTGTTAAAAGGGAAATCTACCCACCAATGGAAACGCAAAAACATAAAATCTCGAAAAATGCACAGCAACAGGCAAATGAGGGATGGTGTGGCCTTGAAACATGCAACTATGTGAGACAAAACTGGCCCAGGTATTTTCAACGTAAAACCAAAAGCTTGCTAAAATACGCAGGCAGATTATAAACAACTTAATCGGAGTCCGCGACAATGCGCTTTTGGAAAACATGCCGCAAGATTAGGACTGCCATACAACGACTACTGCAGTAGATGTGATGATAAGGAAGAGAAAGAATCTCCATCCCATCTCCTATGTATTTGCCCTGCTCTAGCCGCCTCAAGAAGACGATTTTTTGGAGAATATTTATTTAATTGACTAACGGATCTATCGGAAACGGAGTTTTACAAAATATCGAATTTTATTCAGCACTCCAAATGGTTCCAAGAGTAACGGTGACCAAGCTGACTCAAGTGGTAGCACCATAAACTGTTCTTGGTCTAAATAATCCCCACCGTTTTATCGGAGGAAGCCACCTAACCTAACCTAAATATTTTTTTGTAACGCATATTTCTGACTAAAAAACAAGTTCATTAGCTAACCTTTAAGTTAAGGCTCTGGCGATCTGGTGAATAAATCCTACAGCGTATGTCGTTTCGAATCTTTCCTAAAGCTTTGCTTACTTACTTTTTACTTAGAGACCATGAACAACTTCCCTTAATGTTGACGAACAGCAACATTTTTATTTTATTCAACTATAATACAATATTTCAAATCAATTTTTGACACTGCAACTATAGGACCAACTTTTTTACTTTCTATAGAACCGCACAGAGTCGACGTGCAAGGAAACGCAAACATTCATTTACAGCCAGAGCAAGAAAAGTGTTTTATTTCGTTCTCCTACAACTGTATTATTTAATTTTCATTACCAGACTCCCGCCGACACCATGCTCAATCACATGAATCATCCAGCCATCAGAAGCCAGGCAAGTAAATAGGAGCTACGAGTACCATATACTGGTCGCTACCGCAAGTTATTTTATAAAATAATACGAAACCAAGCTCTGAGTATTCTCTAGAACAACCTGATGACTCAACATCGATATCAGAGTGTAAAAGGCAAATTGAAGAATTTAAGTCATCGTTCGCCGAATAGAAAAAAGAAAAGAAAATACCAAAACTACTGTACTAAAGTATAACCGCCATTCTTGTATCCAGTCACCACCTTCCTCTCCCATGTACATCATCAATACCTATCAGCATCGTCTCTTTGATCAGCCCTAACCTAGCGCCACCTATAAACTAAGTAACCCGTATTTGCCAAGTAAGTGTAATAGTTCAATTATCAATATGGTTCCATCCCAATTCCATCCTACCAAGAACAGCCACATTAACAATTTTTCCGTTAACTCCAAGACTTATCAGAGCATATAGCTACTCGTCTCCAAAAAGCGCTTAAGGGTGCAGCAAAACAGCAAAACACCAGAGCAGCGCCGGTAATAATGATCACATTAAAATTAAATTAGGGTCGGCCCGATCTTCTAATTAGAAGCGAACTTACCAAAATAAAAGCCATGAATCAAGGCCAATTTGACGTTTTTTTAGAGAATTAGTACGAAACACTACATCTGACAAATCCGACACTTACATAAGTTGTCTTTGAAAGCATTAATAAAAACTGAAAATTGTAGGTAATACTTTATTTGGAGAAAATGCACAGCCATGTTGCAGATTTTATTTTTTAAAAACAATACTTCTAAATGACGCCCGTTTCTTTCTTGCACCCTTCAGCCGGCCCCTCACATTTGCAATGACGCGTGAACAAAGAGCTGGTTCAATTTCGGCAGTTTCGCGGCGAATATTCTCTGGCAGGCCCTGAATTGTTCGCGAATTGTTTTTGTAAGCCCTTGACTTTAGGTGTCCCTACGAGAAAAAGTCGAATGGTGTCAGGTCAGGAGGGCGAGCTTGTCCAGGATATGTGTCCATACTTGCTAATCAATTTGTTGGGTAAAATAGCCCTCAGCTTCTCCATCGAGATGCTAGCCGTGTGTGGTGTAGCACCGTCTTGCTGAAATAGCACTATGTTCTTGTGCCAAGAGAACAGTTTAAACAGCTGCAGTTGCGGCAATCTGTCGGCAATACACTTCAGCAGTGACTGTCTCTTGGTTGGTTGGTTGAAAAAATAATGTCGTTTTGGGACAATGTAAACGTTTTTGATGGCGTTGTTTAGGTTTGTTTGTGCACCAATAACGCAAGTTTTATTTATTTTTCAGCCGCCGATATGAAAATGTGCTTCATCACAAAACAATATGTTGCCAAGTGTTCGTGCTGTTCAAATACGTTCGAGCCTTGTTTTTGCGAAGGTTTCTTCGCATTTTGTATGGGTGGAACACAATTTTTTTCTTCAAAATAACGTGCCAAATTGATTTTTATGGACTTACGCGGATTTCGCATAATTTCGTGTCGAATTTGAGCGACATGTTCCGGCGTCGCTGCTGATATTGATGGTCCCATTGTCCCTTCTTGTCTAAACTTTCGCACCCATGACCAGATGAGTTGCGTGATCGGACCATCGCTCAGTCTGCGTAAATTGAAGTAAGTACAAAAATTTGCGACGTGAACGAACCAACGATTCACCCATTTTCAAATAACACCCGAGCAATGACTCATCGCGATCCGCAAAAAATGCACATCGGACGATGCCTCGCCCACTCATCAAATTTAAAGTTGAAATTTTTCCCCTGGACACCCTTTATATCAAGATGCAAAGACTATGATATTTTTCAAATTCGGATGTTTTCTTTCTAATTGGTTGAGAGCACTCTTCAACCGCATTCAAAGAGATATTTTCGGTTTTGGAGATCCAGAGTGGCTCTAATAGGACGATTGAACCTCAATTTTAAAGTTATATCCTCAACCCCAGATTTTACCATCTCATATGTTCCGGTAGTTTTGCACTTTAACCGACTTAGCGGCTATTGAGTAATTTCCATTTATTCTAACCTTTTTTAAAGAGTCTTGGAACCAATTTTGCTACGACAAATGTATAAAAGAAAATTGGCTGAAAAACCTCAAAAAGCCGTACTACTAAGCTGCAAAAGTCGTATGGTGGATTGGATCAAGTCCTTTGATAATATTTAATGCAGCCTATTTTGAAAGCAGCTACTCAACGATATAAATAGGATGACACATGAGTTATCAAATCATCATTATCTTCTGTTGGGTGCAGTTTCAGATGAGTAGCTATTTAGAATGCCGAGCTATAAAAGCTTTTATAATAATTATAACTTTAGTGGAACGTCGTCGTCCCTTATCATCCAATACAGGTAACTATAGTGATATCAGGGCTGAACAATGCTATGTTTACCTCATGCACATCCAATTGAAGAGGTTCCTTAAAATTTGATCTTATGTCCAATTGTCTGGTGTCTAAGGCGAATAGGGCTAAACTTCAAATCGCAACTGTGACAGCGTCAGGAATGTTGAGTGTGCTTTATGTTTTTTAACCTATTACTTTATCTTTCCATAGGCTAAAATTTGAAGTCCTATTGCTGCAGCTGAGACTTGAACCTTGTAGTATAAGTAAAGGTATTCATAACGAAATTTTCATCCTTTGGTCTACCTTTCGCCTTATTTTCTAGTGAAAAATTCCTTCGCCGAATTTTACCAGAATTTTACTGAATTTTACGTGCCTGTCTCTCTCTTCCAGTAACCCGCGCACTTTGCCAAAATGTCCCTCTTACCTTCTGTTATTAGAATGTAAGAGGTGTTCGCTCAAAAACCCTGTTTTGCTGTTTTCCAGCAATCACATGCTCTACCCTTTGAAATCTTTGTTCTGACCGAAACAAATCTGTTTTGAATTCAGCCGACCCTTGTCGGGGCCTGCTACAAACCATCCTTAAAACAATTGACTCTTCCCTTATTGCAATATCAACCTCCCCACTTCTAGACTTTGTTTCAATTAAGATTGTACCCCAGAACACATCATTTGTTTGTACATCTTGCTCTCACAACTTATTGAATCCTATGAACTTGCCATTAACACAATTGACCAAATAATTGATTTAAGAGATCCCGAGGATGAAATCTTTCTTTTCCGTGACTTCAACTTTTCTCTACTTAAATGAGCCAAAGAATGTATCTTCTTGCATCGCCTAGCAGATTTAAACCTTAGCAAAGTTAGTGGCGTGTTTAACTACATGGGTAGACAACTAGACCTCATATTCATAACCGATCCCCTCAAATCTTCTGTTTCACTTAGTCCCCTTTCCCTTTCAACCATCGATAACTTCCATCCTGCCCTCCTCCTTTCCTTTGTTCACGATTCTTCATTACAGTTCTGGCTTCTCACGATTTCCACAAAGCAGAATTTCACCTAATCAATGAATACTTTAAAAAGTGCCTATCAATGTTAACAACCTAATCGTAAATGATGCAATATCCACATTCTACAGGCAAATATTTAATTCTATCTCTCTTTACGTTCCCATTTCGCAACGCAAAACCTTGTCCACCCCACCCCATCCTGGTACAAATGCCGGCTCCGTTTTCTAAGAAACAAAAGAAATAAGCCGAGGAAAATCTTCCTAATGACTTTTCTAACTACCTGGGCAGCTATCCCCTTTACTGCCCTTGACAACTCCTTCTATCAACGCTATTTAATTGAAACTCAAGCCAATCTTATAAGTGATCTTAAGTCCTTCCACCACTGGTCGTGGTGCAATGGTAATCATCACCGACTGTTGAGCCGAGGGTCTATACGTAGTTCAAATCCGTCCATAGTCAAAAACAATACCTATACGGAAAAACTGCGCAACAACATCAGTGAATGAGAGATGATAAAAAAGTGCTGACGAAGGCATATCAATCGCAGCATAAAACCATTTCAAAATTCATACTTTTTCAATATATGTATTTTCAATATAACATCTTAGTGACATGAAAACGAAAGAGTTACTGTGAACTACAACTAACGCAAATTCAATCGAATCTGTCAACTCTTATCTAAGACAACCACCCCGTAGAGTAGTGAACGAACATCTTCGACACAAACCATCTGCACCCCGTCCGTGTTGTGTGACAAACACCATAAGAGCGTACACTCTTGAACCTGCACGAATTATAAAAAAAGAAAAATAGTCTGATGGCTACCCTACCTTACTCTCCTTCCATGATCAAACCTCGAATGACCTTAATATTATCGCCAACTTTTTCCCCAACATTTTTTAAACAATCTTTCGCCGACGACTTCTTTGCTCCGGACTTAGTTCAATTCGATTATTTTTCAAATTTCTCCCTTGGACCATTTTTTCCTCACACAGTCGATTCCCATGTCATCAAAAAACAAATTAAATTTACTTAATGATGAATTCACTCCTGAATCTGAAGGTCTCCTTGCCATATTTCTAAAAAAAATGCTTTTCAACCCACTCTCTTTCCCTCTCTCGAAAGTCTTCAGTCTATCCCTATCGCTTGGTGAATTCCTCCGCTTATGGAAAACCTCATTTATCACCTCTATACACAAAAAAGCCCCAAATGTCATTGTTAACAACTATAGTTCCACTGCCAAAATGTCATATATACCCAAACTCTTCGAGAGTATTATGTATGAAACTCTCAGTTTTCGTTGCAAGTCTTTAAACTCCCCTAGACAACCCGGTTTCCTCAAACCCAGATCTACACTAACATTGCTGAACTTGTCTCTCCTACCCTATCAGCCCTAGAGAACGGCAAAAAAGGCGATGTTATTTCAACCGATTTCAATAAAGCTTTCGATAAAATCTCCCATAGACTGATACTCTTCAGACTGGCCTCCCTTGGCTTCGACCCCATTTCTTTGAAGTGGATATCTTCTTACCTGGAAAATCGCTATTAAAGTGTTCGTTTTAGATCCGTCTTTTCTAACCTTTTTTTAGCTTCCTCCGGCGTCCCCCAAGCCAGCCACTTAGGTCCACTTCTTTTCATTCTTACCAATATTGAAATTGTGATCAAACATTCCCACATTTCACTATATGCCGACGACACCAAGTTCTTCAAGACCATTTGTGATTTGTCATTACTCTTCCCTTATTCAATCTGATCTCAATAGCTTTTACAACTGCTGTTCCGAAAATTTCTTGGAGCATAACATTTTCAAATGCCAATAAATCACCTGTTCACGGAAACGAATCAAACCTCCCCCTCGTCTCTATTTCCTCAATAATGGACCCATTTCCATCGTCAGGCCATTCGCGATCTTGGCATATTATGTGACCAGGAGCTAAATTTCCGAGCGCACATCGATGAGATAATCCTTAAAGCAAATTCTGTACTCGGTTTCATGAAGCTATGGTATAAAGAATTCTCGAACCCTTACGTTACCCGATCTCTCTACATAACCTTTGCCCGGCCCCTTCTTGAATATGCCTCTCAAAAGTGGTCTCCTTACCAACAAACCCAAATTTCTAGAATCAAGAGCTTCCAACGCCGGTTCCTACGTTTTGCTATTGGAGGTCTCTCCTAGTGCAATCGTTTGATTTTACCACCCAACCAAGATCGCCTTAAACTACACGTTGGAGGAAAGAAGAACTGTATCTGACATTCTTTTCATCCATCGACTCCTTTCAGGTACCACTGACTGCGCGAACCTCTACAACTCTGTCTCTATCAACACTAACCCTCGCAATCTACGAAATCCCCGTATCTTTTATCTACCCACCCCCCGTACTGCCTAAGGCACCAATGAACCCATTTCTCTCATGCTGGGAAGTGTTTATTCGAATCCTTACCTCGATTTGAACCTCAGCACTTCATGCCTAAAGAGACTGGTAATTAAACTAGACGGGCCTCAATCAAAAATCCATTTTTAATATGAAATCAAGAGTTGACTTCATCTCTAAACATATCTCTTATGACATGAGTTATTGTGTAAGGTGAGTCCGTCATGCCTTTAAACATGTATAACCATACCAACGGCACATGGCACTAATAGATAAAAAAATTCAATTTAATTCTCTAGGAACTTAAAAACTAACGCGACGTGGGCGTGAAAATACTTCACAATTGAGTGGTAGTTGCTCCGGTAACATGAGCGCATGAAAAATGAAACTAGATGAGACTATACATACAGCTCGTGCTCTTCTGCCCCTGGCTGCGAATGAAAAAATATCTATATGTATGCTCCCCAGTGAAAATGGGAAAAATGTATGGTCAAGCCGTTTCATTCGACGGCTAACAAGATGAGGGCGAAATCCGCACGAGTTTACAAACGAAATGAATTTCCACATCCACTCATCGGTCGAATGCTGGTGTTGTATCTTTTTTCCGCCTTAAATTTGTATCCATAGTCGCGTTGTAGTGCTGCATCAAAGTGACAGTACACTTGACAGCCTGAAAGGATGACTTTAATTTTTTATATTTATTTTTTATTTGATTCACCTACTAGTGGACCTGATCTCCTTTTTTGTTTCCGTTCATTTTATGTTTTAAAATAAATTGATTTATTCTCCAGCGACTAGTGATTTGAGCAGAGTGCAACACTTCACTGGCGTTGAAGCGTAGGCAATTGGATTTTATTAAAGCTTAATTACTTATTCACTGATTGGTATTTCGGAAAAGTGTCATCCTTCACTTATTGTTCGGGAAGTACACAACAAAGTGAGGGTATTTACTCGTCATCAGCTACAGTGGGCAACACTGTAGCTGTATGACTGGAGTATGCATCGCTTTTTTCGACTTTAAAATTCCCTCTCGTAGCTTAATTATGTTTGGCACTAATTATGTGGTTTCTAGTCGACTTACCTCAAGTCCATTCGTAACCATGGTCATGTGGGTAACAAGGCTGCGCCCGCACCACTTCCGTCGACCTTGTCTTCCATGCAGACTTACAATGTTATTCCATTCGGGTGATGCATGCCAGCGTGAATGCCATTAAGCTCCTTCGAACAAAGCGTCCTTGCCCTGACATTAACCACACAAAGAGTATGGAAGGACGCGGACTCACCGCTCTTTGTGTGTAAGGTATTTTCGTGAAAGGAAGTTAAGGTGCGAAAATCAAATTATCATCAAATCCAATCTCATTATACCGCCGTCCACTCGGAAGCGTGCAATGCAACTTGCTATCGAGCACACCCCGTAATCTGCTCATTTCCATTCAATGACTGCATCGTCAGGACATACAATTCGACTTTTGTATGCCGCGACTCTCTCAAAATGAAAATGCAGTCAAGTTTGATTACAACACCTTTCCGCACAGAACGTGATCCAATTACGAATAAAATACGCGTGCCATGTTAAAAGGAGGAAAAATAGAATAAAAATAATTCCATAGTCCAGTGGATAGCATACTGGACTCGCCATCGCTCCTCTGTGGCCGGTCACGAACAGTGGGTGCATTCGCAAATGCGAATGTGAATGCAAATTCGAATTCATTCGATGCACTTAACCCAGAAATGAACGGCTCTATACTCGTAGCCATGGATTGCGGCAGCGTTACTTCGTGTCAAAGTGTATGCTCTCCTTAAGGATGAGTGCTCCGCAGCAGGAGTAGTAGCGCAACATAATTGACCTTTTTGTCGGAACGACCTGCAGGCAAATTGGCAAAACCTCTCGTTCCCTTATTATTCGCGTCAAAACGGCTGAAGGAGCAACACAAAAGCATAAGCATATTTCCCATCGATGAATGGAAACCTCTCGATGGGAAGGGTCCTCGCTCCTTTGCGATTGAGATTCAACGTCAGGATTGGCGAGCAACTTTTTTTATGAATTTTCGTTTGTTGGTTCGTTTGCCTTTCGTTTTTTGATTTTCTGGCCTAAGGCAACGGCATGCGGCATCGATATTATCGTCGAAGGCAGAAAAGGCACTGAAGCGTTGGTCGATGAGCTTGAGAGGCAAGTTCTTCTTTTCGTTTGGCTTAACTGTTGATGGAGGAGCGATAGAAGGAGTTTCGAAATTGCATTATGAAGGCGATAAGTGTAGTTTCATTAAGAATGAGGGTCTGTGTGAATTGGCAGAGACACCATGCAGCTATAGATCTTGACAATGGATGGAGTATCGGAAACTCACAAAATTTTTGTGATGTTTGAAGGCTTTGCAGACTTTATATCTTTGGGCGGTATAAGACTTTAATTCATATCCCCTTAATCAATTTTACCGAGTTTATCAGAATAAAAAAAAATAAAAAAAAAGTAAAACCAGAACACAACCAACACCCTATCCTTTCACCGCTCACGCGAATCGAGTTTCGAATTAACTGCTCACGACATTTAATCAATCGTAACATCGTCTCGAAAACTCCAACCGAAATGGCTCGTTTGATTTTACTTTTTCACATTTGCTGTTGTCGTTCTGTTCGATTTCCGATATAGAGTTCTTGAATTCTCGAGAAGACATAAGCGAATCAATTGATTTCACAACTCAATACCGCCATAGTCATTCGCAGGATTCAATATCAAAAGTGATTTTCCATCACAGCAATATGCGTGGCAAGACAATATGCTGGGAGCAAGCACAAAAATTCCACCATCGAAAAGGACGAGGAACGATTGAACACCGAACAAAACTTCATGAGTACTGTGGGCTGAACCGTATCGAAATTCGTCTAAAATCGTTATCAGGCCGCACATCGATTTCATAGAAATGACTAAGGATAAGGTAATCCTGTCGGAATGACACTACCAACAGAAAGAAACTTTTTCTATTTAATCCAGCTCCGGCTTTGGCGATGTGGGATAGATACATGGAGTTTGTTATCCTCTACTGAGGAATGTGTGGAATCCTTTTTCTAGATAGAAATGGCTATAGACTTCGGTGGATACATCTGTATACGAGTAGTTTCGTGTTTCTTTTGTGGCAATTTATCTTTATGGTGATTTGTCTAAGGCGACCAAAGGATTGTGAACAAGATACCACGATAGATACGAGTATCTATGACAATAGGTTAAATAATTTGTGAATTATTGACGAATTGGCGACATAATTCATTTATCATGGAAGATGAAAGATAAGGGCATAGAATCGATCCGGGGCGCCAGATGGATTTATGACTTTCGAAAGCGTCCTTCGAATGATTCATGGATAACGTGCCTTTTGCTCTTTTGTCACGGGTATGAAAATTAGGATTTAAAATAAACAACTTGAGTAAATTTGTAAAACAGTCGTAGCAATTAATCTTAGCATGGAAAGCAAGAAATCGATATATTATAGGCCGGAGATAGAGTAATTGCAAAGGTTGCCAGGCTGACATGATTTAATATAATACCATTTTCGGATGAGAGCTAGACAATAATTCTTTGGAGCAGGCACTATTAATTGAAAATCTCTCCCACAGAGGTCAAACCACTCGCTAACATACTCTAAACATGTATTTCATATATCCTTTTACTTATCGAGGACATTTGTGCATTTTTAGCTTAATTCAGCGCAATTCAGCACAATTCAGCACGCTATTATGTTCAGTTTTCGATAAAAGCGCATATTTAAAGCACTTTTTCCACATCACGAATAATCCCTACATATGTACAGCTTACATCAATTTTTCATATTTTATATGAATTAAGTAGTCAAGAGCTACTTAAGCGCGGTACTCAACGTTTAACAACCACTCCTTGGTAGTTTTCCCCTGGGCTTTTCCATTCCATCCTTTGTTTCATGTATTGCAGCTGAAACTGCTCTCCTGTAGAATACTCCCCCAATCATGTCGTGTCGGGTGCTGATGATCACTGGACCATGTTTTTCTCTCTCGCACGTGAACAGTATGAGGAAATTTTATTATTTCCACGTTATCCTTTATCGCTTGGCTCTCTCCTTCTTCTTTTTTGTTGTGGATATGTCATAATTTTTTTCTGAGGGGGTGTCCTCTTAAATGGTTGTAAAATGCACTCGTACTTAACTGCGACATGTACTTTCCGTCGGTTCTTAATTGAAGCTTCCTACTTTCATCGGAATGGACAATGATGGTGGTGATCCTGGTTTGGGATCTTTATTACACATGTTTACACTTCACTTGGGCTATAAATTGGTGAATGCCTCCAAGTCATCTTGGGTATCGTGGATTTGCCGATGTCGAGGTTGAGTTGTTGCTCTTTCGTTGTCGTCGTTTGTCGTATAATCGATTTACCTTCCTTTTAACAACGGAAAAGATTGCATGATGCCCAGGGAGTGTTCGATTTTTATCTGAATGTAAAGGATATTTCTGAATAACACTTCCGTTGCTCATATTCGCCTTTGTTTTTGGTTATTGGTTAACATTCCATTAATTGTAAAATTCCATAACAAAGGGGAATGCCGATATCAGCGTATTTTTTTTATTGTTCAATTATTTGAAGCGGAATCTGCTATAAAAAGAAATGTCCGTTTTTATAGCAATCCTTGAGAACCCTGTGTTGTGATAAGAAAAGGAGATTTCCTTTTAAGAGTGGACACCTGGCTTCAGGGTAATGCGATATTGGATTTTATGTGAGCAGATTGATGATTTCTGAAATGTTCTTTGCACTTGCTGGACTTCGTATTTGTTTTAAGACTGGTTTGATTGCAAATATAACGAGTATAAACCAAGTCATAATATCTTCAATGCTTGCTATATCGAGATTGGTGAAAGAAAGATGATGAATAAGGCTTTCCAGAGCTTAAATCCGTAACTACCATAGAACTAGACCATCATAATATGGTGTAGTGACCTGACAAATCAAGTTTTATTAGTTCGATTCGCGTTATTTTTTTTGTTGTTTTCTTGGTAAACTTCTACCCAAACTAGTTATTCAATCTTCTGTCAGGTGTCAACGAGGTCACATGTGGTAGGAGAAACGATTATTCATAGGTCAACAAATCGAATGGGAGAATTTGCTATAAGGGTGGAATAAAAAAAAAATAAAAAAAGTATTTAACCTCCCATTTGAAAGTTAAGTTCTGTAGAAGTTATAGCAATGTTTTTCGTCTCGAGTATCCCGAAGTCAAATAATGATATCGACTCAAGATTAATTTCATTTGAAGCTTAATTACATATTAAATGCATGGTAAGGTTTATAAAAAAAAAAGACTATCAAGGAAGACCGTAGCACCAGTAGGAAAACAATCGACAAAAGTGTGGAAAAAAATTCCTCATAGAAGCCGCAGTAGATCTTGGGATATCAATTGGTTCATGCACAGACTATGAAATGTGTGGGCCACGTTCTGATACAAAATTTTGAATCTAGAATTAAAACAGCGGTGAATGAATGCTGCATCTGAGACACTAAATAAAATCGATAGACATAGCCGGGTGTCTCAGCTTAACTTATGTCTTTGAATGTCAATCGTCCCAGCGGACATATTATGGATCGCCAGGAAGAAAGAAAGCTTGACCAGTACGATTAATTGACCTCATTTTGTTTTTCGATTTAGTGAATGATATTGAACTGTGAGGTCTTGCTGCAATTAATTAATTTTAAATTAATTAGTTGTAATTCTAAATAAATACTATAAATAAATAATAATAATAAATCCCAAAATTCACATTATTTTCTGAACAATCTTTTTAGGACCGTATGGCAAAGTATAGCCCACAAGAGTTAGTTTTGACATGTAAGGGTCAGTAATAAATATTTTGAATGGAGTTAGGCGCCTCCTTTTCGTTTCTCACATTCATAGAATTATTTCTGTTTCGGTTTAAAAATGCGATGGAATGAACAAAATTAAATTTTTTCAATGTGTGATGACTAGTGCTAGGATTTCAATGCATTTGCATATTTTTTTTTGAGACACATTGGAGGCAATAGAATAACTTATATTTCCGATTCATGAATTTCCCTTTAAATTAGCATCCTTAGTGCATATTTTGGCATATTTTACTATAAATGCATATTTTGCATATTCTTGCATATTGTTAAAAATAAATGCATATTTCCGAAAAAAAGAATTCAAAATTAAAAAAAAAACAAAACCGTAAAAATGCACACACACCATTAAACTTCTTATATTCTTTTTTCATTTTGAAAACCTTAATAAAATGTTAAAATATTGTTGCTACTATTATTTAATTTCTCAAATGAAGATCTTTATGTTAGCTTAATCTTTTTATTTATTTAATAAACATTTTTGTTTTTTAGTTGTTAAAATAAAAAGACTGATTTTTTCTAAGAACTGGATTGTTTTTTATGATGTTTTTTTAAAGATGCAAAGTTTAATTATAGTCGCTATAGCCAACGGTCATTTTATCCGTTTTTTTTTAAAGAGAAGGATTACTTGTGCAAAAACCAACCATGTGGGGGAAAATTTGTCTTTAAAAGCGACTGGTAGTTATAAAAATACATCGTTATAGGTGACTTCACCATGGTTTTAAGTGCATATTTAAAGTGCATATTTCCTATTTTTAGGAGCATATTTTGCGTTCTTAAGTGCATAAAAATTCTAGCCCTAATTATGACTTTATTAGTAAGAACAAAACTTCCCATTAAACATGAAAAATAAACTCGTTCAAGTGGCTGCCTCGGCTGGCTTCGCAGTAGCGTATTCTGTCACCCAAATTTTCCAAGACCTTGTTCGTAGAAAAATGGTCCAATAATGACACCACTCCACAATCCGTACCAAACTGTCACTCTCTTTGGATGCATTGGCTTCTAGACAATAAGGTGTGGGTTTGCCGAGCCCCAGATGACATGAAAATGCGCATCCTCAGAAAAGTTGATTTTTCGCCCAAAATCGATATGCAATTCAAGCTTCTCTAAGGCCCAAACTGCGAAGCGATGACGAAGCGGATGGTCAATTGGACCCTGTAAGCGAATAATGCGAGATCTTTGTGCAGAATTCTCCTCAGGCTAATGTGTGAAGTGTTGAACTGTTGAGATCAATTGCGAATTGATGTTCGTGAATTGAGAGTGCTCTCGACCATAGCAGCCACATTCTCATCGCACCGTACGACGACGGGGACCATGAGTGTTGTCCATTAGCAGTCTCACAAACTTGCGTACAGCAGTCACGGTGGGTGCTTCATTTCGGCCAAAACTTATTTTTAAAAAAACGCACTGTTTGGGCTACACAACACTCAGTTTGGAAATAAGTTTTCAACATGTCCGAAAGTTGTTTAGGCGTAAAGCGACTCATTTCGTTCATACTGCTCCGCATATACTAATTTTCTGTCAAGATTTCGAGCGGGAAACAATTGTCAGTCAGAAAATAAGGTATGATTTAAAAAGTTACTAGATGGCCCACCCTTTAAATTTTCCATCAATGCCGAACGACAGTCTAATAGCAAAATGAACACCAGTTAAAGTCTAGTTTGAATATAAACCTTTACACACTTTATCATATTTGGATCCTAGTCGAGAAGCCGGATGATTCCAAGTTTAGCCCAAGGGGTATGTGGTATGATGGTGACGAGGGCAAAGCATCTATAAAACATTGATAAGACGGGTGATCACCGACTGTTGAGCGGAAGGTCTATAGGTCTACATAGCCAAGAACAATCCCTATACGGAAAAACTGTGCAACATCAGTTGCTAATGAGAGATGATAAAAAAATGCCGACGAAGGCATAACACTCGTAGTATAAAGCAGGTCATCCACTGCAAATTTGTTCGTCACAGCCTACATAGAAACATTATTTTTTCTCGCGAATAAAACGTCGAACACTGAAATCTGTTCGCGAACACCTCCAAAAACAAATTCTACGAACAATTTCGTGGTGGATCGCCTGCTTAAAATCACTTAAGAATCACACTCTGTATGTACATTTCCAATATAGCACCTTAATGACATGGAAACAAAAAAGGTACTGTGAACTATGTAGAACCAACGCGACAAATTCTCTCGAATCGTATCTAGGACAACAACCCCCTGAGAGTAGTAAACGAACATCTTTGACACAAACCATCTGCACCCGGTCTAGGTTGTGTGACATGCACCATCAAAGCGTAACTCTTGAACCTGCGCGAACCCTATAAAAAAAACTTTCTCGGGCCGAACGATGCTGGTGAGACATCGCACTAGGAGGGGTATACGTGATATATAATAATAAATGCATTTAAGAAGCTTCCGTTGGCAGTATGATTTTAAAAGTTAATTTTGCCTAGTCGCTGCCATGCAACACTGATCTGTGGTCAGACCAGTTCATTTTGCAGTTAAGCAGGACACCGAGTTATTTAAAGTGTTTAACTTTCTTAACGTAAAGGATTTACCAGAACATTTGTGTTCCTCAAAATATGTTTGAGAACTAGAAGCTGAAATACAAGTGTTCTTACTATGCTTACTTCTTTTACACTTACCACAATGAAAGAGTAAAGGTCCATGGTCTAATACCATACCACTACGATTAATAAAAAACATGTTTATGGTTTTATCACTTATGACCAATTTGTGCACTTTAAGCCAGTGACATAAGACTTCAAGATCATGATTGATCTTGTTAGAGAGATTTAAATCAGAGCCGGCAGTAAAAGCAAAGAGTGTTATTAAATGTTAAGAAAAGGAAGGGACCAAGCCTAGAACCCTGAGGTACACCTATAGATGCAATGCGTATTGAACTTAACTTACCATCTATTTTACTCTTCGAACTCGGTTGGATAAATATGACCTGAACCTCCACTCTTGGTTCATTAAAGCTACACTTATGTAATTTGTTCAAAAGTATTTTATGAGTCAACTTGTCAAAGGCTTTGGTTATGTCGGCAAAAAGCGCTGTAGTCAGGTCCCTATTATCAAAACCTTTATAAATATGCGAACAGAAATATTTAAAAAGGCACTCTCAGTAGAGCGACCTGAACGAAAATCAATTTGACACTCACTAAAAAAAAAACAATTTTTTTCTAAAAACCAGATCATCCCTACCTTCAATGCCTTTTCAAAAGTTTTTGAGAAAACAAATGTGGAAAAGAAAGAATTAAACGTGTCCGCTAAGGCCTAACTATTGGATATTAAAGCCTCATTATTCTAATAAAATATATCAAGTGGTCGAAGACGTCCTATTTCAGTGATTATATGCAAGTCTTAATAATTTAAGCAATATGTCACCGAGCGTTGTTGTGTTTCCAAATCAGTTTGTCGTGCCTCTATCCGGATTCTGACGGATTAGTTGTCCTCAGTAGCGACGTTTTGTATTGACCACGCCAAGCTCTTCCTTCTTCTATTGATGGCGCTACAGCCCGGTGTGGGCTTGAACCTCAACCAACAAGCATGCCAGCCTTCTCCACTTCCGCACACCAAGTTGATTGAGGTTCTTTTCCACTTGTGTGCGCCATTTGAGTCGAGGGCGTCCTCTGTTGCGATTCAAAGACTCTTCGGGCCGGATGTTGTCCATACGCTCTGCATGGCCTAGCCATCTTAAGCGTTGTATCGGTATACGCTTAACCAGGTACATGCCGCCGTATAGCCCATATATGTAGTTCGTGATTGAATCTTCTCCTCCAGATGCCATCAACGCAAATAGGACAAAGATCGCACGCTGAACTTTTCTCTCGAAAAGACCAAGAGCTTCTTCATCCGGTTTTAACAACGTTCATGCTTCTGCTTCATAGAGCATGACTGCGACAATTAGAGTATTATATAAAGCCAACTTGGTCTTTTGAGAGAGGGCTCTATTACTTAATTGCCTCTTGAGCCCAAAGAAACAGCGATTAGCAAGAGTGATTCTGCGCTTGATCTCGGTACCGATGTTGTTGCCCCGATTTACTGCGGAGCCGAGGAAGTCCTTGACTACATCGAAATTCATGCTGCCCATTGTCTCTGTCCGAGACGTCGATGTTGTGCGTCCTTTCTTGATGACAACATGTACTTCGTTTTGCCCTCATTTCCCGCTAGACCAATTTTAGTCGCTTCCGCTTCAATGCCAACCAACGCCTCATTGACGGCTCGCTGTCAATATCATCCGCGTAAGCCAGCTGTTGAACGGACTTTTAAAAATCGTACCTCTGGTGTTGACTTGTGAGTTTCACACGATCCTCTCGAGTATTAAGTTAAAAAAGTCACATGACAGCGCGTCGCCTTGCCTAAAACCTCTTTTTGACATTGAAGGTCTCGGTAAGTTCGTTGCCGACCTTGATGGAGCAACGAGAGTTCTCCATCGTCATCCTACACAATCTGACGAGCTTGGTAGGGATGTCAAGACCAGACATGGCCTTGTATAACTCGTCCCTATGCATGCTGTCATATGCGGCCTTGAAGTCGACGAAAGGGTGGTGAGTGTCGATCTGCATCTCTTGTTTCATTTCCATGATCTGCCGCAGTGTGAAGATTTGCTCTACTGTGGACTTTCCGGGCCTGAAACCACACTGATATAGACCTATCAGGTTGTGTAAGAACGATTTCAGCCATTCACGCAAAGCGGCAGCGAAGATTTTGTAGGCGATGTTAAGGAGACTTATCCCTCTATAGTTGGCTCATTTAAAAGGGTATCCTTTCTTTTGGATCGGGCAAACGACACTGAGATTCCTTCATCGGGCATGCTTTCCTCCAACCATATCTTACAGATGAGCTGGCGCATGCGTCCTACCAGATCATCCCCAGCTGCTTTAAGCAGTTCCGCGGACAGTCCGTCCGCTCCAGCAGCTTTGTTCGACTTAAGTCTCGATATTGCTATCTTGACTTCACTAGAGTCGGGGGGACAGAATTCTTGTCTATCGTCATCCAGATTGTGTGAAGTATTCTGCCTGACAGCGGTATTTGGGTGCTCGTCGCCGTATAACGGCCTGCAGAAATGATTCTTCCAGATTTTCAGCATCGACTGCGATTCTACTACTAGTTGTCCATTTTCGTCCCGACAGACTTCAGTCCGAAACTTATAAATATAATTTTTTTTTGCTTTCTGGCAAACCTTTCGGACTTCATTCCTACTGTAGCACTTTTCCATCTCCTCGGCGGCGCGCTTCTCATGTTCTTTCTATTTCGTTCTGAGAAGCCGATTCTCTTCCCTCCTTTTCTGTTCGTACAGCTCACGAGCGGCTCTCGTCCTTCGAAGCAGCATTGCCCTGTAGGTTTCTTGTTTGGCTGCATGGGCCTGTCTTCACTCGTCGTCAAACCACGGGTTTTTCCTGGGTGAAACCCAGCAAATCAGCTTCTTTGACCACGCCAAGCTGGTTCTATCAAATACGCGATACAATTCAATCCATTAATATTCGGTTTGGACGTCGATGTTGAAGTATGGCTTTAGCACCCTCATGATTTTGTTTCCTTGGATTATCGTGAGGATCCACTTTTCATTGTCATTCACAATGCGGAAGAAAGCCTTTCAAGCTCGTTTTCACCCGTTCGATGCATCTCTGATCCCTTCAGATCGTATGACACCGAGGTTGTGAATTTTTGAACCACTCCCAGGGCTTTCAGGCGGTGAGAAATGGTTAGATTTGACAGAGACTGCCTCCAATTTTGCGTCTCCAAATATTTTTAACCGGTCCAGAATGCTCAAGGACACTGTTCTTTTAATAATCTTCAGTGTATATTTCTGATGTAATTGTCTCAGATATTTTTTTTTTGAATTAACAAGCTTCACATGGATGAAGCTTATTTGGCTCCAAAGTCGACATTTCTATATAACGCCGCTGAAAATTCACAAACATAATGATGAGCAATTGTTGGAAGATGTCCAAGTTGGATGGGTACATGAAAACCGAAATCAGCCTCAAATTATAGGCCGAACAGTTCACCTTTTGCTTTTATTTTATTTTTCAACTTACTTGTTATCTTCTTCCGAGCATCACTGACCATCGATATCCACCATCGATATGACCTCGCGATTTAACCAATAATTACCTAACATGATACATCTATGACCCACCCACACATTGACTACGAGTACTTCGACCACTGCCAACTAACCACAAATACAAGGACTACACCTACTAGAAGGCATACTACGAGTATTTACATCCATCACTAACCTAAGAGCCGCGTGTGAACTCCATTCAAGTCGCTCTTGCATAACAACCAAATCATCCGTCCAACTCGAGCTCACGCTTACCGCATGCCAGCACCTCCATCATCTCTCTCGAGTGAGCCGGATGACCGCTTTTCAATTACATATAACGGACAATCTAATTACTGCACAATGTAAAGCCTAATGAAATCCCTTTATTCAATTAGTAGCATCGAGATAGTTGTGTGCGTCCTTTTTCAAAGTTCTTCCTTCCCTTTTACTGCAATGCACGTTAATATAGTGCACCTTTTATGATGGTGGTATGTACGAGGATGTAATTATGTTGTAATCAGGATATTAAAGTTATCCTAATGAACGGGTTGCATGTGCAATAGCATCCTGTATATCGGGTGTTGCGCGATAAGAATGTTGCAACTTCTTCATTCATTTTGGAGCGAGGCTATCATATACATGTAGGGTATGTACACAAAAGCTTTCGTACCAGCAAGGACTCGAAAGGAGGCAGAAGTAAGAGCACCATCGACGTTAAGTTCCGTAATTAAAATTTGAATTGTTAATTTGCAAAGTGTACAACGGCAGGTAGTACTGGTGGCATCGAGGCATTTCGGGCAGAGGAACCAGTTAACTGCTCCACCACACGGATGTTAGTAGTAACACACATTCCCATGCCCGTCGGTATCATGGGAGAGTGCTACGAATTAGAATTTCTTAGCATAACAATGTCATTAAAAGGCAATTGGCTTCCGCTTAAGTGGAAGGATGTTTACCAACCTATATGTGTGAGGGTTATTCCTACATGTACGAGGAGGTACCGCAAACGTCTTCATCCCGATGAAGTTGTTTATATGCACGGCTCTCGGGAGGTGAACTAATGTTTGTCATAATTCATTTGATGCTTGTCATTAAAAATTGTTGGTCAAAAGTTTTCAAGACTCGCGACACTTTGTTGCAACAAGGACTCGAGCAACTTCACTAACTCATGTATCCTACATGGTGCCATGTCACTATCGTATGTTTCACATGCGACTCTTAGGAGTTTGGTAATGACAACTAAGGAGCGAGCTCCGGAAAGATGTAAAAAGAAACTTTTTAATGGAATTTTCACTTAGTCCTGACAGATTTCATAGATTTTCAAATTTATTTTTTTTGCATAAAACTTACACTCATCCTTGCCACTAACACATGGATCAAATTGTTGCACCGAAGTGAGAAGAAACTTTTCATTTTGCCGCACACACTTATTCCTTGCGCCCGGGGGAAATAAGGATCAACAACGGGGAAGTGATAGAAAGCGGGGATGAACGAGAATGAATTAAATTTTTAGTTTAAGCGCTACTTCTGGTAGAGAGAGGTTGAGTAAGGACTAAGGAGAGTTTCAGTTTTGTTTTCATCTTCGCTTAAGAAATGTATAAAGATGAAGGTGTGCCTGGGCGAGCTGGAGAACGAACGAGCATTTGGAGTCTTGTAATAGGATTACATAATCGGGTTGAAGCGAAAAGGTATCCTAGGCGGTGGAGTAATGAATTTTCTGGCGGAGGTTACGGGAGTGTTTGGTGCGATGGGATCATCCTGCACACGCGATGCATTATTTAATGAAGCAGATATGAAGGTGGGACGCTTGGGTGTTTGGATTAAATGGAAAACTTCTTAGTTTGTGTTTCTCGATCTTTTGAGTGCATTTGGGTAATATTTAACGACAATAATTGAATAGAGATGAAGACAGGTTTTACCATAAAGAATTTAACCAGCAAGACATCTTGTAATTGAATCTCGAGTTCGTACGAACGTCCATCTATGCCGGGCTAACAAGGCAAAGTTTATTTTGCTTGGGGAGAAAGCCTGTAAATACAACCCCATCAGCATGTTGTGGTGAAAACTTTCGTTAATACCCTATGAAACCCTTCTCTTGTCAGACACCACCGCGGAATCACCAAAATCCGTCACGACCGGCCTCCTATTAACTCTTACTAATGAAAGCATGGGTGACTTTTTTGCCTTTTCCTATTCTCCCTGGCTCCAGCCGTTCCGGGTCGGTTTTTTTTTATATCTTGCTTTTGGCAAAAGTAGTGCTCCATGACCTAGTTTCCGGCGTTATCGTCGAAGCACATCTCTAGTTCACACTTAATTTTAATATTTTTGCACTTAACTTCCAGTTCCCGAAAGTGATCATTGCCTTTGCCCTTGTCGCGGGTGGTACATCTCATTTGCATTTCCCTACTCCGAAAAGTTTCTTGAGATTTCTTGCCACCAAGTCAATCTGTTGGGAGTTGCAGGCGTGGGAAGGTTGGAGGTAGTGGAATGCTATGCCGACGAGTAATCAGTGGTCATTAGAGAAGACAATGATGCAGATGCCTCGATGGTTCTGTTCCTGAGTCTCATACTTGGACACGTTACCATCGGGATGGCCAGAGCATTAGCATATTTTTATAGGGCACCGAAAGTAATGGCTGAATCGTGCCAGACAGTCAGGATATTGGGAGCGTCTTGAAAAGAGGTATGAAGAGCGACCTTGTCGGGTGTGTGTGGGTAGAATGTCAACGTGATTAAAGGTTTGAGCACGTTTTAGGCGTGTTTAAGTTAGAAGAGTAAGCTTGGATTTGCCACATCTGATTCTAGGTATCCTGGATATGTTGTTTCCATCAAATTCTAATCTGTTTCCTCTCTCTACCTTGTGCAAAACTCCCTCCAACTTTAATTAGCGCTTACCTAAACGTTAATCCCCGCCGCATTCCATTTAGTCACACTTTCCTTTTGTAATTTTAAGTGTCGCCTTAATGGAAACGATACTTTCTCTAATGCAAATAGGAGGATTGCCAAGTTACAATATTTCTTATTTCAATTACCTTTAATCCTTGCTGGTTTTCAGTCGTGCATTTCATATCCAACCGTCTCATCACCACGTTGTTTTCACTTGTCCCCTCGTTTCGTAATTCATGCAACATCCTCTATGCCAGTCTGCATCCTCCCCCAGCGTCCTCTCTCGTCGATAAGTTGAAAAGTTTCGTAATTAAAATTTAAATAAATTATAGGATCCCCTTTCTTTCCCCTCGCCCTATACAATTTACTGGAGACAAAGTGTGGTATGTGGCACAGGTTTAGACAAAACAGAGACAAAAAGAAAGGAAACTATTGTGATTGTCATGCTGCACCAACTGCTCCCCGACGACTTTTTCCATCTGCTAATGGTGACGAGAGGGAGAGTGAACTCTTGAAAAGATTCGACAGTGGAATCCAGGGACCATCAGATGCAATTAAAATGAAAGTTAGCTCCTTTCTGCCTTCACTCGTCTCTCGATTTCACTCTTCTATGTTTTCAAATGTCCTGTAAACGAGAAATGGTTGAGAAGTGGGAGAGAAATTCCATTCGTTGTTGAATTTAATTTTGTTAATTGGTTTAGTTTCCTTCGTTTCGAATTCAAGATTTAAGTGTCACTGGTATCAGTTACCGTTTGCATTGTAAGAAAGTTTGACTACTTCTTTAACAGTCTTGAGTTCGAGTCATGCATTTCAGATAGGCGGTCAAGGGTGTGTATAAAGTTTATATTGAATATTTACCTCTACAGGTAGAATAATATTTAAGGCGAAATAAGAAATATCGTGGCAGCAACCAAAGAAATTCTCCTTCCACCAGAGTGTTCAAAAAGTATCAGGAATTTTGTAATTTTGCGAGTGACATATGTACATCCGATTCGCTACATTTTTTCTCCTTATTGTGTTAATAAACGAGTCTAAACAGTATTTGGATATTGTCGCTAAACTGCTCTCAACTCTTAAAGAGTTTACGATTAAGACTAGAGACTTAACTTAAAATCCGCTATAAGAATGCAATAAAATTCAGCAAAGAGTTCCTAAAATGACCGTGAAAACATTGGATATAATGCTGATAATTTGTTTTTTATTTCTTTTTTAATGAAAGGATTATAGGTGTAGGATTATCGACTAATCGAAAAAAATGTTCGCATATCAACTGGATTATGTCACGAATGTGAAGGCAAAGATGACAGTGTGTGTCGATTTTAACGGCGTAGTACGTGGCGAGATCTTGGCGCAATGTCAAATCAGCAATCAAACACGGCACTTTGCCAAAAACAACATTTTAATGATGTTCTCCATCTTCGTTATATATGGCCCCGTGGGATTTTTCTATGTAGCAAAAAGAAAGAACATTAAGGATTAGCACTACAAAGCTCAAATCAGAAGACATGATTCTCTTACTTTCCAGTTAAAAAAAAGAATGGCTCCGGAAAGTGGTGGAAAAACATACTTATCAAACAACAAGGTCCTCAACGACTAAAATATTCGAAACTAGGCTCAGTAGCCCGTGGCATAGCGTGGGTTGTGACCGCCCAATGCAGACCCAATTTATGCGGCCCCCAGTAATTTTTTCACACATTAAACAAAAACCCTTGCTTGTGGATTCAACCGGTTATACTTAGACATAAGTATCTCAATAAACTTGGTTTAATCTCGCTACTTTCTAGCAAGTGAAGCAAAAATGAAGCCACAAATTTAAAATGTTCCCATATTGGTTCATTTCCGATTGCCTTAGTTCTAAGCGAATAAAACTTAATTACTCGGGATATCAAATAAATAACGGTAATTCCCATTAAACTTTAACTATCTTAATTATAATTCTTAAGGCAAACAAGATTCGATTATTTTTTGTAATTTATTTTCCATTTTTTATTTTTGTCTTTATTTTTTGAAAATTTTTAATTTAATTTTTTAAATTACTTACTTAATTTATTAAATCCATTAAAAAATAAATAAATTATTTCATAAATAAAATTTGTTTAAAAAAAATAATTTTTAATTGAAAGGATGAAACCACTTAATTTAGTTTTAAGTAAAAGGGAAAAAGTTATATTGGGAGGTACATAATTCAGGTTACACAGTAATTCATTTTTGTTTTATTTACGGAAAACTTCTTTAAAGTTTTATTTTCCTACTTTTCATTAGTGCAAAATCTCTTGTTATTCTTTCAGTATCGATGATCTCCGTGATTTGCTGCTCTATAGCCATGATACCCAGATTAGATAGCTTTAAGGTGCTCATTGTGGACATTAAATAATTTTTAAAAAGCTTCAATTTTGAAAAACTCTTCTCACACGCGGCATAACTTATTGCAGTTGTGACAAAAAGACGAAAAAAATTGTTAGGCAGACTAACTTCCAGTCTAAACTATAATATATATTTTAAGAGTTCGAATGGGTTTGTATTGGCGGGTTCATTTGTTTTGGATCTTCTTCTTTTCCTTTTTTCCGGCGTCGTTATGGTCAGAAGTGTAGGACCATAACCTTCCCACTTAACTGCATTCCTACTGGTCCGCTTGTGGGGTCCGCTGGTTTGACCTCAGAAAGTAGCGGCAGGCTTTCCGGTTTGGGATTACTTCATCGCTGAGGCCAATCAAATGCTGGTGTTTTTGCATTTGTTTGCACCACTTGTTTTTCGGCCTGCCTTTTTTGCGTGTTGAAATTGGAACGTTGATTGATAACGCCTTTTGGACGGGGTTCAAAAGATCTCTCCTTTGAACATGGCAATACCAACTGAGTCGCCCGCGCTCTATCTTTCTTGTGATGGTTTCTTTTACGTGGAGGCTTCCTCGGATCTTTGAACTTCTAATTCTGTCACGCTTTGTTACTCCCGCTGTCACGCGAAGCATCTCCACCTCAGCTGCCGTTAATTTGCTCTCATACTTTTTGTGTATTGTCCAGCATTGTGAACCGTATGTGAGCGCCGGACGTACAACAGAAGTGTAGAGCCTTTCTTTCAGCTTAGGGGGCATTTTTCGATTACAGAAGATGGCGGAGTTTTCCCGCCACTTCATCCACCCTACGCTTACGCGATGGTTGATGTCGTCATCACAAGTTGCTTCTTTATTAATCATAGATCCCAGATATTAAAACTTTTCACACTTGGGAAGCACTCTTCCATTCAAGTAAATGTCTGGAATAGGCTGATGAGGGTCAGAGAACGGGCAGCACAGATACTCTGTCTTCTTTTAACTAATACGATACCCGTGTCCCTCAAAGATGTCCACCCACACATCAAGTGCTCGTTATAGGGACGCCTGATCATCACTTATAATGGCTCCATCGTCAGCAAAGAATAGCTGGTGCACATTGGGGTCCGTAACTTTTCCTTCAAGCAAGCAATCAAGGACTGCTATAAAGAGCAGTGGGCTGAGGACGCTCCCTTGGTGTACACCGACTTTGATTGCGAACTCTTCGGTGACTCCTGCGATGCATCTTACTCCTGTCGTTGCTCTCTTGTACATGTCCATGATCACTCGCACGTAGGTTTCTGGAACTCCTTAGTTTCTCCTCCAGGTTTCTTCTCGAAATCAACCAACACCATATGCAAGTCCTTTGAAGAATCACGATGCTTTTCCACCATGACCCTTCTACTTTGGATTGCATCTGTCATTGATTTACCCGAGACAAACCAGCACTGGTCATCAGATAGTCGTATTATTTTCCGCAGTCAGCTATCTAATACCCGTTCAACGATCTTCATGATGTGCGACATCAGCTTGACAGAACGGTAGTTATCACAATTTCGCGTATCACCCTTTCCTTTGTGCAAAGGAAGAAGATAGCTTTCCCTCCATTGATTAGGCATAGTGTCGCATCTCATAAGTTTGGAAATAAGAACCATGAGCCATCTAGACCCGATGTCTCCCATCTTTTTCCAGAACTCAGAGGGTATCCCGTCCGGCCCAACAGCTTTTCTTTTCTTGGAGTTTTTAACCGCGTACCGAACTTCTTCGACTTTGATGTCGGATATTTCAGCATGATTCGGGGCGGCTCATGGAAAGTACACTCGGGGAACCTTTTCGTTCAGAAGTTCCTCGCAATACTGTCGCCATCTGTGGAGAATTTTTTCGTCTTCCACAAGGAGTTGGCCTTCAGCATTGTTAATAAACTTTGGGAAACGAATCTCTTGAGCATTTCTTCTTCTCTGGGCGGCTATCTTAAAGATATTTGCTCCTTTGTTCAAATTGTTTTGTCGAAGCTCCTAGGTAGCCTGGTTTCTGTCAGACGCGGAAGACGATATTTTTTCCAACTCCTGATAGAGGCCTTCCATGCTTTTCGCTTTGAATTCGGCGCACTTTTTCTTCGCGATACCTTTGCAATATCTATATACCTTTTCACGGCGAGCTTTTTCCTCTCTATTAGTAGAAGAGCACTTTGACCAAGCTTGGAAAGCCATTTTCTTTTCGTGTATCACTGCTTTGGCTTCGTCTGTCCACCACCTGGTTTCTTTTGCGTGTTGGCAGGGGCCTTTAGATGTTCCGAGCAGTGATTTGGCTTTCTTCAGGCCAATTTTTGTAGGGAATCCCACATGTCTTGTGCTCTGCACTCCTCATTACCGACCTCATCGTTAATGGAAAAGAGTAGTTTTTCATGTTGGCAATAAAAGCTTCGCCTTTTCCTTTATCCAGCTTATACCACTTGATTCTCTCAGACACCTTCGTTTGCTGCTTTGACTTCTTACTCGCTTCCATAAAGAATTCAGTCAGGAGGAGACGGTGTTGAGAGGCGATCACGTCTCCCAGGATCACTTTGCAATCTTTAACACATGGCTTCATGAAACTGAATACCAAATGATAGTCTATTTGAGTTTCATTTCCGCCGCTGCTATAAGTGATCAGGTGCCGGCTTTGTTTGAACATGGTATTTAGCACTATAAGACCGTACGACTTGTACATGTTTAGGATATCTTCACCTGAAGAGTTCCTGGTGCCGTATCCCAGCCCTCCGTGGTAGTCTTCATAGTCTTCGCTTGTCTTCCCGACATGTCCGTTTAAATCTCCCCCAACAAACAAAAGTTCTTCCTTCGGGATGATTTTGACAAGGTTGTGGAAATCTAGCCAGAATGCATCTTTTTCTTTTTGTTCGCATCCTACTTGAGGGGCATATGCGCTTACGATGTTCCACACCCCACCATGCATCACCAATTTGAAAGCCATCAAACGGTCACTGGACTCTGAAATGGTTAAGACGTTACCAAGTAGCTCTGCCGCAAGGATGATGGCGATTCCGTTTTTTCCTTGTTCATTTGTTTTGGAAATAGAAGATATAATTCCTCTTAACCGTACGCATTCGATCTCATATTCCTTATCAATGTCATCCTCATGAGGTGCAACATGAGTTTGGCTGGGGTGAGAAAGTCGAACTTTGTCGTTTTTTTTTTTTTACCTGTTTAAGTCGTTGCTGTATTTCAGCGCAAACCCTGTCTAAGGAAGAAAATAATTTTCGTTGCAGTTCATTTTCATAGGATAAAGAAGCATCTATATCTCCGTCACCAAAAATATGTTTTTCTTTTGTTATTTTCCTGGAACGTTCCATTAAAATTCCAAGTTTCTGACATACAGTCTTCATTGAGATTTCAGCAGTGATTAGTCTCGTGTACTATTCTTCTGCCTGGCAAGTAAGACTACTAAAATTATTAAGCGTGTAAGATCGCCCGATTCAGAGGACATCAATATGTCCTGGATTAAGACACTTCGCGCTTCGCGGAGTGCTAACAGAAAAACGGATAGTGTTAATAGAACTAATTATTACAGTACACTACAATGTCATCCGGACAATGATATGGACGACGACAATGAATCTAGTGATATAGTGATCGATCCAACTAATACTCCAATTAAATTCCGACTTTGTGCATAATTTAATTAAATCGTTAAACATCACAAATTAATTGATTAAAAAACTCTCCATCGGAATAAAAATTGCATGTGAATCATTAGAATCGTATACCTCAGTTTTAAATTCATTAAAACGACGAAATTGCCAATTTTATTCTCACGATCTAAAGAGTGTAAAATTATTTGTGGTTCTATTTGGTTTAGACAATATTGAGATTGATACTCTTAAAAACGAACTTTGTGTGTGTGGTCTCAAATGCATCGAGGTGAAAAAATATGATCGTTATATTGACACTCTTTATTTGGTGTCACTAGAAAATGGATCCATAAAATTAGCAGACTTAAAATCAAAGTTTCGATCACTATTTTATACTCAAGTCAGCTGGAGTTTCCAAAGGAAAATAAGAGGTAAACTCACTCAATGCCATAATTTCCAAATGTTTGGCCATGGTGAAAAAAATTGTCATGTCAAAACCTACTGTGGAAACTGCGCCGACTCTCACATTACGAGAGGATGTGATAATGCACTCTCCGTTAAGTGTGCAAACTGCGGCGGTGAACACAAATCTACCGATCGGAAGTGCTCTTCAAGATCCAAATATTTGGAAATTAGAGAAAAATCTCTGCTTGGCTCACACGTAAAAGCTTTTCGTCTGTTCCAACCATGGAAAGTTTTCATGACATCAAAGCTACCACATCAACTCCCCGTGTTGTTCAGCCTAATACTTCAAGTACTGCATTGAACTTCTTGTTGGATTTCCCTCCAATGCCTCGTCGCAGTACACCGAGAGAAAATGTTTCGACAACTCTACTCCCTCCGAAGAATCACACAGTGGCGTGGCGTCGGTCGATGGTAATTACAATTTGATCAATAGTTCCGGCAACAGAAGTAATCTCTTTTCTTTTGAAGAAATTAATAATCTAGTTATGGATTTATTATCTGATTTAATTATATCAAATTATATCAAATGTAATTATAAAGTCGAACAATTTAAAATTATTGCACACTTAGCTACTAAGTATTTATATAACAATGTTATATAATATGTCTAGCAATAACCTAAGAATTATTAATTAAAATGCTAGGGGTATTAACAGAAAAGGATTGAATTTTTAAACTTCCTAAATAATAACAACATTGATATTGGTCTTATTACCGAAACTTGCCTCAATGCAAACAGCCATAAACGATCTAACTCCATTTATAAAAGCTACCGTGTCGACAGACTTAACAGAAGGGGAGGTGGCGTCGCTATTCTAGTTCGTAGATCACTTTAACACTCGCTCTTACCTGTCATTAAAACTCATTTTATGGAGAATGTAGGTATGGAAATTAAATGCAATAATAGAAAAGTCAAAATCTACTGTATATATAGGGTCCGCCAAATAACTTCTTTTTTTTTTGAAAATGCTATAAAAAAACTACTGAATATTTTCTCAAATTTCTTTTTTTATTTGAAAGTACAATCCTTCCGGTTAATAATGGAAAATAATTTCATTCAAATGGCTGCCTCGGCTGGCCATGCAGTAGCCTACACGATCGGTCCAATTTTTAAGCACATTATCGATTGTGTGCAGCTGTATTTCACCAATGGCTTCACGAA
Source organism: Merodon equestris (assembly GCA_958301585.1). Lineage (NCBI taxonomy): Eukaryota > Metazoa > Arthropoda > Insecta > Diptera > Syrphidae > Merodon > Merodon equestris. The sequence continues at coordinate 116,071,646 of OY284416.1, forward strand.
TATTGTCCTTTAAAGCGTCAATTGTCTCTGGCTTGTCGGCGTAACACTTATCTTTGACGGCACCCCACAAATAATAGTCCAACGGTGTCAAATCGCAGCTCCGAGGTGGCCAAACGACATCTGCTCTGCGGCTGATAATGCGATCTTTAAAAACAGGGCGCAAAACATCGAGTGTAGCTTCGGCTGTGTGGCACGTAGCGCCTTCCTGTTGAAACCAAATGTTGCCAATATCCTCCTCTTCAATTTTTGTGAACAAAAATTCGTTCAACATGGCCCGATAACGATCGCCATTGACTGTAACGTCCACTCCTTGCTCATTTTCGAAGAAAAATGGCCCAATTATGCCTCTGGACCAAAATCCGCACCAAACAGTGGCTCGTTTTGGGTGCACCGGCTTTTCAATGATTTTTTTGGCAAAATCGGCATCTTCTGTAACTTAGATTCAGTCTCGAGCAAAATTAATATCGTCGATGAGTTTACTAAATTTATAAATGATGCGATTGACAAAAGTGTCCCCAGAAAAGAATGCAGGTTCAATACGATAGATAAGCTTCCTAACTACATTTTGAAGCATATAAAACTTCGCAATAATACCGACAGCCTAATCTTAAGTTACAGCTCCACTATCTCAATAAATTGATCCAAAGTCTTATCTTCGAGTTTCGCAACTTTAAATGTAACCAAAAGTTGGAATCATTAGATAAAAATTCTAAGCCCTTTTGGAACATCGTAAAAGTTATCAAGAATACAAATAGACAAATACCAGCAATCTCAGACAATGATATTATCTTTTTTACAGATAAAGAGAAGGCAGATTGTCTTTCTATGGTCTTCTCTAATAATCACTCTCTCTCTTAGAATTTAGGGGAACGTGAAACAGATCTCTTGGTTGAACAAAGAATGCTGTCTTTTGACAATTATAATTGTATCACTCCATTAAGCGCCTTTGTCTCGGAAAGCACTATTAAACAAATTATAAAGTCCCTTAAAGCCAATAAAACGGGAGGTTTAGATGGTATCAGAAATTACTACCTGAAACATTTACCTTCACCGGGTATAAAATATTTAATCATTTTAATCAATGCATGTTTGAAAACCCAATACTTTCCGGATAAGTGGAAAAGGGCCAAAGTTGTACCGATTTTAAAACCGCGAAAACCTGCCGAGTCTCCCACTAGTTATAGACCAATTAGTCTACTCAGCAGTTTAAGCAAATTCTTAGAAAAAGTCATTAAAATTCATCTTCTAGAGTACACTAATGAAAATAAACATTTTGCCTAACATTCAATTTGGATTTAGACAATTTCACAGTACATCCCATCAATATGTTAGAATATGTAACCATGTCAAATCCAATTGTTCTGAAGGGATATCAACTGGTATGATCGTGCTCGATGTCGAAAAAGCATTTGACACAGTTTGGGATAATGGCCTAATTTAGAAATTGATTAACTTTAGCTACCACATATATGTATATAATTAAAATTGTCCAAAGTTTTCTATCTAACCGTAGTTTTCTAGTGCACATTATTACCTGTATGTCCAAAATTACTAATTTCAACATGGGACTCCCACAAGGATCAGTATTGGGACCCAGTCTTTATAATATATTTATCTCAGATTTTCCCACTTTACCGTATTGTCATGCGGCTATCTTTGCGGATGGCACCTGCATTTATACCTCGCATGAGCTCGGTCTCAATTTAGAGAAGACACTTTTAAACGCGAGTAACATTATAAGAACGTTTTACAATAGGTGGCAAATAAGGATAAATTGTGACTAAACCCAAGCTATCTTTTTAAGTAGAAAAAGAAAAGCTTGCTTTCTGCCCTAGGGTCCAATTCTTATCTATGGTAATGAGATAAATTGGGATCGTTCTGTTAAGTACGATGGACTCAAAATTGACTTTCAATGACCATGTCACTCAAACTTTGAAAAAAAGTAAGGGTGGCGACTGCTCTATTATACCCTTATATTTGCAGGAAATCGAAGCTTTCTGCCGATAATAAGATAATAAAGTTCTTTATAAAGTTATTTTCCAACCAACGTTGACGTATGGCTGCCCTGTTTGGGGTGGTATGGCTTAATGTCATTTAAAAAGGCTACAAGTGGCACAAAACAAAACCCTAAAAATGATGCTAGACCTATCCTGGCGGTTTTCAACAAGAGTTAGGGTTGAACTCATCTGCGAACGTATTGTAAGGCTTATGGAAAAATTGAATATTCGCTGTTCCCTTACCGATAATCCTCGTGTTATCAGTCTTAGTTCTTGATGTTTAATTAATTATTATTTAATTAATTTATTTTGTTATTTTGTTATTCATATATCTATTTATTAAATTATTTATTTATTTATTTATCTTTTTATTTATTTATTTATTTTTTGTTTTTATTTATTTATTAATTAATTAATTCATCAATTTATCTATTTATTTATTTATTTATATATTCATATATTCATTTATTCATTAATTTATCTATACATTTTATTAATAACTCCCCATCCTTGTATTATGCATTTGAATTTTAGTTCTTCGTTTATGTTGTTCGTCTAAACTACAATTTTTTTTTTTTTTTTTATGATATGGAGGTTTTTCTTGCAATTTTTCCTTTTTCTCTTGTTTTTTTTGTTCGCATCATTATACACTTATTTTTAGTAGTAATTTAATAATTTTTACCGAATCTCTATATAAAATATGTGCAATAACATTCCCGTAATTATTAAATTGCATAATAAAAAATCTACAAAATCTACAATCTGACATACATGTTTAGCATAAGTAAAAGCACCATCTACCAATTCATCACGTTTTTCTGCAAGGAAGATTTGTAATGCATTCATTTTTTGAGCACATTGATGAAGGTTGAGTCCTTCTGTTTACAAGTATAGTTGGGCATCATTAACTTCGTGAAGTACTCAAAAGCCCAAAAAACACAGAAATGAATACGAGTGCAATGCTCCTCCATCCGTCCGTGTGTATAGGCTTTCTTCTACCTCCGTCGGTTTTTCCAAGGTTTTAAAAACGCCCTCATAATCGTTCCAGGTATTCTCGACTGTCGAATTTTCTATACCGCAGAAAGTAACCGAATTTGACTCAGCAGCAACGTGAGCCAAACCCCGGCGACAACTGGAGCTTCAAGACGAATCTCTTTCCTAACTTCACATACCCCTCCATTTCTAATGTACAACCTTCTTACTCTGCTCCTCTCAAGCCCCAACATCAAAGGGTTTCCTTCAACCCGACCCCAAACCCGACCCAGACCCCGAACCAAATATCCCTACCGAATTCATTTCCCAATTTCGACCTCAGATCAGGAGCAAAATACCCAAATTCCCGCAGTTCCCATATTATCAACCCCACACCATGCTCCATCTCCTCTGCCGCCAAATCGAATTCCATCTCCTACAACACAACCAATTTCTCACCCATCTCTACATCAACAGGTCCCTCCATAACATATCCTTTTTCTACCTTCTCTCAATCTTTTATCCCCCCACAGTCAAACTTACCCAGCAAAGCGCTAACCCCGTCGAATGTCGTTATGCTCTCTCTCGGTTAAGAGATAAAAAAACATACGAAAACATCCGTCTCTTCCTAGCTTATCTCCATGATAAGTCAGACTCGGTTTGCTTCGAAGGTAAAACTAACACAAGCGTAAGGGTATCAATCGAACAGGAAGGTCTTCCTGCTGATTTCGCTAGCTTCAAAAACCTCTTCATAAAATACCACGAATTATTCAATATTTCCCCTCAAAAAGTCTCAAATGATCTCGAAACTTTCCGGCAATATATACAATGTATATTATACATTCAAAGCGGATATCGCACCTCCAGCGTAGCCGAGCAGACCACGATAGGTTTTTCGTTCCTAATTGTTGCCATCCGCCTGTCACCCACACCCTCTGCAAAAACCTCCCTCTCACTATTTATTATCAAAATGTAAGAGGTCTCCGCTCGAAAACCCAAGCTATCCTGCAACAATCACATGCTTTGCCCCTTGATATATTCGCGTTGACTGAAACGAACCTGATCCCCAGCATAAATAACCTCGAACTGTTCCCATCAAATTTTAATGTTTATCGCGATGACGAACTCAGCCGACCCACTGACGGTTGCCCTTGTCGAGGCGTGCTATGGCTAGTCAATTAATACAATTGACTCTTCCCTTATTGCAGTATCATCCTCTCCACTTCTCGACTTGGTTTTAATTAAGATTGCTCTACCGCAGAAGACACTATACATCATTTGTTTCTACATCTTGCCCTCACAACCTATTGAATCCTATCAACTCGCAATCAACACAATTGACCAAATAACCGATTTAAGAAACCCTCAAAATGAAATCCTTGTTTTCGGTGACTTCAACCTTCCTCATCTTAAATGGAGCCAATCAGACGATCAATCGTTTTACACTGCCACCAATCCCACTACTGCCAAAGAATGTCTTTTCTTGGATCGCCTAATAGATTCAAACCTTAGCCAAGTTAGTGGCGTCCTAAGCTACATGGGTAGACAACTCGACCTCATATTCACAACCGATCCTCTCAACTCTTCTGTTTCACTTTGTCCCCTTTCCCTTCCAACCATCGATAACTTCCATCCTCCCCTACTCATTTCCTTCTTTCACGATTCTCCATCACAGAATAAACCCCCTACAGTTCTGGCCTCTTACGATTTCCACAAACAAAATTTCATCTAATCAATGAATATCTCAATTTTGATAACCTAACAGTAAATGATGCAATATCCATACTCTACAGGGAAATATTTTATTTTATCTCTCTTTACGTTCCCGTTTGATAACGCAAAACTTTGTCCACCTCCCCAAGAGGTGGTCCAAGAAACAAAAGAAATAAGCAATGGACAATCTTCCTTCGTACTCAATCATCTAACGACTTTTCTGACTACCTGGGCAGCTATCTCCACTTGACCGCCCTTCACAACTTCCTCTATCAACGCTTTTAACTGAATCGCAAGCCAATCTTATAAACGATCCAAAATCCGTCTTTAAGTTTGTTAACTACAAAAGAAAATCTGATGGCTATCCTACCTCCCCCTCCTTCCACGATCAAACCTCGAATGGCCCCAATATTATCGCCAACTTTTTCGCCACCTTTTTTAAACAGTCTTTCGCCGACGACTCGTTTGCTCCAGACTTCTCATACTTTGATTATCTACCGAATTTTTCCCTGGGACCATTTTTTCCACACACAGTCGATTCTCATGTCATCGAAATCAAATTAAATCTACTTAATGATGAATTCACTCCTGGACCTGACGGTCTCCCTGCCATATTTCTAAAAAAAATGCTCCTAAACCATCTCTCGCCCGCTCTCGAAAATCTTCTCTCTATCCCTATCCCAAAGTGAATTCTCCCGCTTATGCAAAACCTCATTTATCACCCCTATACACAAAAAAGGTCCGAAGAACGTTGTTAACAACTATCGTCCCATTGCCAAACTGTCACATATACACAAACTCTTCGAGAGTATTTTGTACGAAACCCCAAGTTTTCGCTGCAAGTCTTTAATCTCCCCTAGACAACACGGTTTCCTCAAATGCAGATCCACAACCACTAACCTTGTTGAATTTGTGTCCTTTACCCTATCAGCCTTAGAGAACGGCAAAGAAGTCGACGTTATCTCAACCGATTTCAGAAAAGCTTTCAATAAAATCTCCCACAGACCGATACTCTTCAAATTGTCCCCTTTTGGCTTCGATCTCATTTCTTTGATGTGGATATCTTCTTACCTGGAAACTTGCTACTACAGTGTTCGTTTTAGATCTGCCTTCTCTAACCCCCTTTTTAGCTTCCTCCGGCGTCCCCCAAAGGCAGCCACTTAGGTCCACTTCTTTTCGTTCTTTCCATGAACGATCTTGAAATGGTGATCAAACACTCCTACATCTCATTATACGCCGACAACATCAAGTTCTTCAAGACCATTTCCTCCAGTCATGACTCTTCCCTTATTCAATCTGATCTCAATAGTTTTCCATCTGATGTTCCAAAAATTGCTTAGAGCTTAATATTTCCAAATGCCAATCAATTACCTTTTCACGTAAACGAATCAAACCTCCTCCTGGTCTCTACTTCCTCAATAATCAACCCATCTCCACGGTTCAAGTCATTCGCGATCTTGGCATATTATGTGACCAGGAGCTAAATTTTCGCGCACACATCGATGAGATAATCCTTAAAGCTAATTCTGCACTCGGTTTCGTGAAGCGATGGTCTAAAGAATTCTCGGACCCTTACGTTACCCGATCTCTTTACATAACCTTTGTCCGGCCCCTTCTTGAATACGCCTCTCAAGCGTGGTCTCCTTACCAACAAATCCACATTTCTGGAATCGAGAGCATCCAACGCCGATTCCTACGTTTTGCTCTTCGAGGTCTCCCCTGAGGCAATCCTTTGATTTTACCTCCTTAAAAAGACCGCCTTAAACTAATCAACATGAACACGTTGGAAGAAAGAAAAATTCTATCTGACATCCTTTTCATCCATCGGCTCCTTTCAGGTACCATTGACTGCGCGACCCTCTATAACTCTGTCCCTATCAACACTAACCCCCGCAATGTACGAAATCCTCGTCTCTTCTCTCTACCCACCCCCCGTACTGCCTATGGCTCCAATGAACCTATTTCTCGTATGCTGGGAAGTGTTAATTCGAATCCTTACTTCGATTTCAACATCAGCACTCGATGCCTAAAAATCCGCCTTTTTAACCACCCTCCCCTCTCTCCCGTTCTCCCTAGCTAGTAAGTGAGATTAGGTTAAGATTAGATTAAGCTAGCTTGAATTAAGCCCAATAAATGGGGGCGTTCGCCCCCACGAAAATTAAATTAAAATTACACAAACTAAGTTTAAAGAGTGACTCTGCTTTTGGCTTTATGTCTTTCAGTGTATGCTGCACTCCTATATATTTTCCAGCCATGACAACAGCATTATCATATGCTTGATCTCTACACTCCATTATATCAAGACCATCAGCTTTTAGAGTAATAACGATCTGGGCAGAAATGCGTTTAGCTGTTTTGCTCTTTGTTTTGATAAAATCAATAAAATTGAGCTCACATAATATGAATTCAAATTCCTATGATGCTCCGCAAATTTTGCTAGATAAATGTGGTATCGACGGTCACGAAACTTCTAGCTATTTAAATAGAAAAGTTTCCTTCGACAAGAATATGGACGTCGAGCCTTTCCTGTTTTTTCATAAAATTTAAATTCAACTCTGTTTTAAATAGTTGGGAAAAAGCACAACATCTGCTCTACTGGAATACTTTATGGATTTCTTAAACCGAAAACGTAAAACGTAAAAAGTAAAGCCCAACATAGGCTCAAAAGACTAAAGCTCATCTAAGTTCCTTGGAGCATTTTCATGCCGAAAGAGTGTTTTTTTTCAAAGGAGCCCATAAATGTTCCTTTGGGTTCAGGTCTGCACTTTATGGCAGCCACTGCATGGTACGAAATGCTTGCGTACTAAGCCAAATTTTAACAATTTTAGCAATGTCTTAGGATCACTATTTTGCTTAAATATGACTTCGTCCTCTGGATATCAACTTCCGTCCACAAAGTTTGGAAAAATACGAAGATAATCTTTTTTCTTCATTACGCCGCCAATTTTCATTAACGGCTCGACACTCCACCAAATGAACCGTACCTCCATACGGTTAAGTTACCTCCTCTATGATTCATGGTTTCTTTCACCAGGTGCTTTTGTAAATATTTATATTTATGCTTATAATACTGTTTACGTCTGACTGAAAGCGGTTAATTTTGGTTTTATTCTGAATTTTAATTGAAAAACTTTGTTGCGATAACTGTATTTGTGAGGATTTTACAACCACTCAAAGTCAGATTTCAGGAAAATATATCCACATGTGCTTGTCACATTAATTATAGTTGATACCTAACTGTATCATACCCTTCTGATCCCACTAACCACTTGTTGGATTCATGGATATTTGGTTTCGTTGTGAAGGGTTGGCCGAGCTTAACCCATGATTTCAAGCACTTGGGGTACTCGGAATGACTTCTTTGTTCCCATTTTTCTGTTAAAATGGCTGTCCACAAGTGAAAAAATAACGACCTTCAAAGTCTTATTTCAGAATGGTTCCCATGCTTTTAAGCCGTTTTCCTACTCATTAAGAAGTTAACACCCAATAATTCAGGCAAATGTTGAGGTGTTTAACGTTGACCTTTATCAAGCACTACCACCCATTTTTCATGTTCGAACTTTTGTGGCTGGCCAGGCCGTTTTCCGAATCGAAATAACCTCTTTTAAAATGTTCAAACTATTGCCACAAGTTTGCAGACCCAGAGTAGGTTCCTCATAAGTTTAAACTAAAATACGTTGTCCCCCGATAGTACTTTTTTTTATCCGTTAACAAATAGCATTGGGCTCTGCGACCAGTGTAAGTCTATTGTGCCTGCTAGCCAATTAAACGCAGAGTTCCTTTGTCAGTCATGATTTCTCTGAGGAGGTTACGCTTCAAAGGGCAACACACTCGCATAGTATGTGCTCTGCAGTTTCCTCGTCCTCTAGACAGAGTCGACACTCGGTTTAAGACGAGTGGTTAATTTTGTTGAGACGATATCTCAGATGACAGTGACCCGAAAGGTAGCTGAAAAGTCTTCTGATACTCGTATCGACTCTATTATATTTAAGGATATTATTAGAGTGTTTGTTCGGGGCCGTATGAATCTCTTTGATTGTCGGAGTCCTTGAAGCCTGTTCTAAAAGTGCAGGTGTTGCGATTTTTTCCCACTTGTCTAAGAGAAAATTAACTTTCGACTTGGGCATTCCACAGAAAGGTTTGGCAGCTACCTTTCGCTGGAATCATTCCTAGGGAGTTGGCCATCGATTTCGTTGCCTTTTATGCGTTTGACATTATTTCCTTTGGCTGGGTACTGCAGGGCATCATGGCAGTCTAACGAATTTTGAGTTTGTACAATATGCGTTCAACGTTTTGAGCGCGGCTTGACTATCTGATACTTTTTATGCCAGCCTATAAATTGATGTTGACGCAGGTCAGGATAGCGTATAGTTCGGCTTGGAAGACGCTAGGACTCTTTATCAGGGCCTTCGATATATTCCGATTTGGTTCAAGGATGCCAGCGCTAACGCCAGACTCCATCTTGGAGCCATTGGTATGCCACGTCAGGCCCTTGATCTCTGCAAGGGATCTCTGCTTTCCCAAGCTGTGCGGTTTGGGATTAGTATCTCAAATCTTTTGTCAAAGGTAGACGTACAGCTGCGATAAAAAAATAGTACCAAGGTCGTATTACTAAGAATTTGCTTCTATAAATGTTTTTTTTACCACACTTTACTGTTATGTTACCTAAAGTGAACTCTGTGAAATTATGAAAAAAATCCGCTTGCAATTACAGCGGTCGATTTAGTTGTTTACAGCTTTTAAGTCATTTTTAACTCATTGTTTTGCTGTCAAAATAATAGCACCAGCAGAGGCAGTCGCAAAAAATATTTGTTTTTACAAATTATTGAGCGAAAAGTTATTTTGAGGTAAATTTATTGGGTTATACTTACTTTCTACTTGCAAAAAATAGCAATGTTTTATTTTTGTAGTCATGGGTCGCGGTCGTGGTACACTGTACTCCAGAAAAGAGAAATTCGATCAAAAAAATTATTTCTGATGGCAAATCCTACTCAGAAGTCAGAGTTTCTTGGATGCTTTAACAAAATGATTCGAAACGCAGTAAAATCAATATCACCGCACTTGGTCAAGCGTATTGTAAGACTTTCGTAAAAGGATCCTTAAGTCAGTCGTTGAAATGAAAACGGCGCTGTATGTTTCTGCAAGCGTTGGAACTATTCGTCAGAGATTGAGGGAGGAAAATTTAAAGGCCTGCAGTCCAAGAAAAGTTCCGCTATTCAGACTATTCAGAAATCACATCGATTGGTCAATTCAAAAGTGGTGGAACATTCTATGGTCAGATGAAATCAAAATAGTGCTGGTGATGTTGGATCTCGTAGTTTTGTTCGAAGACTTCTAAACATGGCATTTAAACAGTCTCACATCATAAAAATTTTGAAATACGGTGGTTGCAGCATAATGATATGGAGATGATTTTAATACCATGGTGTGGGTCCAAATTATATAGTAAGATCTGTACTGGACCAATACCTTTATGATCAAATAATGAATGAATTCATGCTGCCATTTGCTTCGACGAAATGCAGTTGGTTGGGATCTTCCAACAAGACAACGACCGCAAACTCACAAGCAAGAAGGAGAACAATGTGAATATCATGGAATGGCCACCACAATCTCTAGACTTAAACTCTATCAGAAGTTTTTGGGCTGAGGTAAAAAAAAGTATTTTCGAAGACCAGCCAAGGAATATCAATGAACTTTGGGACGTGATTCAACGCGGCTGGTATGCAATACCTAGAGAGAAATGTCAATCATTGGTCGATTCAATGACACGGCATTTCCAACAAAGGTCATGCAACAAAATATTTATTATGTCCTACATGACCTATTGAATTTTATAGAAACAATTTTTGCAAACAAAATTTTATTCTGACTCCATATTTCTGATGGTGCTATTATTTTTACCGGCAACAAATTGAACTATGTAAAGAAAATATTTTTTTCGAAAACTATGTTTGTCGATATACTTGATTAATTTTTCTCAGAATGAAAGTTAATTGGATTTGCTATAGGGTTATATAGATTTTTGCATCAGTAGTTAGATTTATGCCGCGTAATCAACGTTTCTTTTTCATTACATTGGGTAGTGCTATTTTTTTTTACCGCAGCTGTATGTGGTAATGCGTCCGAAACTGTGGTAATCATATCCAGCTCAGGAAGGTGTTGTAGGATGGACATGTGACCCAATGGTCTACATCAGGGGTTCTTAACCGCTGGTCCAATAGTGGTCCCTGGAAGCACCCGAAGTGGTCCGCGGAGCTATCCGAAAAATAGAGCTGCCCTGCTTTACCAGCGCTCAGTAATTCTCTTAAAATGCGTAAAATGCGAATGAATCAATTTTCAAGAATTCATTCTGCCTAAGCCTAAAATATAGCAATACGAACGAAACAGAAAAAGAATAATGAAAAAATAAAATTAAACATTTTAAGTAACCCCCGAAATTAAAAAAATAAAATTTTTCTCTTGGCTTTTTGGCCGAGCAGTTCCCCGACGCGGCGGCGCTTAGATTAAAAACATTAATAGGTTCTTTTAATGAAGCCAAAATGCCAAGAGAAAAATTTATTTTTTTTTACTTTTTAAAGTTTTTCTTTGTGTCTGGAGTTATTTAAAATTTTTAATTTTATTTTTATTTTATTTTTATTTTATTTTTATTTTATTTTTATTTTATTTTTATTTTATTTTTATTTTATTTTTATTTTATTTTTATTTTATTTTTATTTTATTTTTATTTTATTTTTATTTTATTTTTATTTTATTTTTATTTTATTTTTATTTTATTTTTATTTTATTTTTATTTTATTTTTATTTTATTTTTATTTTATTCTTTTTAAATTACTCGCGGACCATAATTTTGATTGATAACTACTTAAATGACATTTGTCTTAAGTACACTATGCAACAACGTTTTATCGCATTTTCCATGACTTTCCGCAATATTTCTGGTGATAAATGTTTGTAATTCTGTCGAATATTCTCCTTAAGGGCTATGAACGCGAACGTCAAGTAGCCCCAAAGAAGGAAGTCTGGGATGGTTAAATCTGGCGATCTTACTGGCCATGCCAAATTGCCAAAAACGTGAGATTATGCGATCAGGAAACGCTTCCTTCCTCATATTGACACCAAATGTTCACCAAACCTCGCTCATCCAATTCCAGCAGTCAAAAGTGGCTTATCATGGCCCTGTAGCGTTCGCTAGTAACAGCGATCGTATTGTCGATGGCGTCCTCCAATAAATACGGTCCAATCACTCCTCTCTTGTGAACGCCCCACCACACAGTGGCTTTGAGTGGATGTAATGGCCCTTCGTGTATCACACGTGGATCTTTAATGCCCCAGAAATTAAGATTTAGCTTATTGACGTAACCGCTTAAATGTAAATGCGCCTTGTCGCTGAAGATAATTTTTGACACACATTCGTCCTCTTCGTTGTTGACTAAGGATGGCTTCAGAGAGCGTCGTGGCGCAGTGGGTAGTGTGCCGGCCGCTGACGCATGATGAGCGAGTTCGGATCCCGATAACACCAACGCCATCAAATGATTATTTCGCGCCCTCTCTCCTCGGCGGGGTATTGGCAAAACTCCCCGTTGATAAAAACTTCTCGGCTCTCGCCGTTCGGAATCGGAATTAAGCTTTAGGTTCCATTCACTTGTGTGGAAAACAAATCGCACACACCATAAGTGAATAAAAGAAGCTTAGCTCTTGCTCTTCATCAGCTGTAACGCCATCTAAGGTGTCTGTCTGGCAGTACAATGGACCAGTATTTGTGTCTGAGTGCTCCAACAAATAGCAGCAGCCCCCAAAAAAAAAAAAAAAAAACTTGCGAAGTATAGCACTCCATTGCTTATCTGTTTGTATACTGCAGCTGTCTAGTCAACTACTGTCAAATATGATTGAGGTACGACGCCTATTACAAAAATTATAACATCTTTCGATAGGGTGATAGGCGCCACTAAAAACAGCTCATGGCCTTGAAACGCCTGAACAGATCTTCATAAATTGTAGCTACGAACTATTTCGATCACGTTAGCTTTCAAACCAAAAAAAAACATCAAAATCGGTCCATTCGTTCAGGAGCTACGATACCACACACAGACACATAGACGCACAGACACGTCAAACTTAAAACACCAATATTATCAAATGCCCCTTAAACTCCCATTAAACTCCTCCCAGAGTCTAGAGGAAAGGCAGTTTGTTCTCCTATCGATGTAATTTGTGACGCTCATTAGAGCATCAAGAGGTGTTAGCTGGGAAATCTACCTTAAGCAAAGTCTCCAGGGTTTCCCTGAGATTGAAAACCCTTGTCCATTTGTATGCTCCTGGGCTAGGTCTTTATAGAGTCCGGCCGTGATTGGTAGCTATAATAAATTACTGAAGGCGTATTCGATATAGTACGAAATGTTGTTATTCATATTCCAACCATATGACCTATACTGAAACCGACGCTGTCTTATGGGAAATTTTTGGCGTAGGTCCCAATAATTGGTCGCAGTGGTTAGCTTTGGCTGCTATATTAGATCAACATCTTCAATCTGATGGAAAATATTGTATGTGATATGTTGGTGGTGAGAGAATGAAAACATGCAAGCTTGAAACAAAGATTTTGCATAAATGGGCTAGAAATCGTGGGCTGAAGTACCTCCTCTCTATACGCGAGAGACAGTTAGAAAAGTTCATTGAAACTAATAAATTCCTTATACAGAGCCATTGAATTTGTAGTCCGGATTTGACATCACTTTTTTAATCACATGTGTTTAATTTAAGACCTGCCATTTGCCAGTATGGAGCGATGTCAGGGCGAGCACAATTTAGGGTGTCTCACTACAAATTTTGGCGTGATTCGCATTTACGCTCTTATAAAGTTTAATTAACTCAAGAACTGAACCCAGCTGACTACTTACAGCGAAGGACATTATGAGCACTTGAACATCAGCATTTCGGGGGCTGACCAGTTTTCCCACAATACTTTCTAAACAAAAAAAATTATATAACTTTCGATAAAGTATTGCATCCATAAAAGTCACTGTATCGTCTGGCGGCTTCATAGTTCTTCGAACGAGGAAGGTTTAGCCCTTGCCATCAATTCCCATCGCTATAACCAAATGGTTACAAAAATTGTTTATCTTCAAATCGATGATATGGATGCGGAGGACATGTGATTTCAACAAGGGGGTAACACATCTCTCATAACACGCTCTATTAAGGCCTTATTTCTAGAAAAATTCTATGAGTTTTGATGATGCGAACTGGCCACTTAAGCTATTGGCCGTTAAATTTCTTTTTGTGGAGCTCTGCAAAAGATCGTGCTTATGCACACAATTCGATATTTCTTCGCATTATGAAACCAATTTTTCGTCAAGTTATGGTCGAGCTATTATCTGATATTTATCAAAATGTCATGGAAAATACTTTGTCGGAATCGAATCCTGCAAAAACTGCCGTGGAAGGTGTTTGATGTAAATCTAAATTTTATTTACAATGGCAATATTTAGGCAGTATACTGAAATAAAAATTTGATCAAAATCTAAATTGCAAACTTATATCAAATATGCTTACTTTTTCTATTTTCATATTATTCGTATGACCAGGGAAATAATATTTTATTCAAACCATTATTTTGACGCGTTTTCCGATTTGTTTTAAAGAAAAAACTCAAGCGTCATATTTCTTCCCATCCACCGTATACCAATTATACCTTAGAGTGTTGCTTACCTTTAACCTGTCGTAGCTATGTCCTTTACACATGCATGATTACCTAATGTAAAAGCTTAAGAACTCGCTGAAAAAAGCAAGTAATGACGGGCGAAGTACTTGTTTAAGAAAACAGGGCTTAGGCGAAAGGTAAGTTCCATAGTTAAAAGCCGCAAGAAGCCCTTTGCCAGGCTTATGCAAACTACAAAAATTCTTATTAATTTTTTAATGTATGATGCCCCGTTGAAAACAAAATCAAGTAAGAGAGTACTGCCGCTTAGTGGTTTGTGGTCTACCCTCCGAAATCGATGATATGGGCTTCGAGTGCTTTAACACCGAAGATTTCAAAAACGTGGAGACAAGAACCCCTTTGGTAGTCTGGCGTCTGTCTGGACCGGCAGCTGTGTCTGAAGGTCTCCACTGAATATCAATAAAAAAGACATTACCCCGCTCATCCGTGAATGTCTAGCCTTGATAGCATGACAGCATTAGACGTATTCCAACGTTGATAAATGCGATAATCTGCCGCCGTTGCGTGATCTGATAATTTTTGGCCATCATTCATTGCATACAAAAAAATAGAAAAAAACTCCCGAAATATATTAAATTAAATCTCGAACGTCGAACCCCAAACCATGTCCTAACTTCCCTTACTGAAAAGTTTTTCCACGACATTCTGCTTAAGTTGGATTTTATTAAAGACATTTAGGCTATGAGTGCTGAGTAGGCACTTTCCCTATTTTTGATTCGAACTTTTTTGTCTGATATTCGGAAAAAATCAAGACAACAACGCGTTATGGGGTTAATGGAAATTTTCCACCACGTTGCTCCCTAATAAATTCTTGCTCCATGCGCAGGAAAAACAACGGCGGAGAGAAGGCATTGAAGGCATAACTTCAAGAGAAGAAGAACCGAATACGAAAAGATCGCGAAAACGTTTTTGTCACATCCTCCTCACCCTCTGGTTTTTTGTCTTGCAGCACCTCAATTGGGCGGCAAAAGTTTTATAATTAAAGTGAAAACGATTCGCATAAGCGAGCAAGGAACGTGGAATAAAGCACATTACGTGTGTGCGCTGAAGACACTAATGGCAACGAGGTCGTGTACGTCGGAGCGGTGTTGGAAAAGAAAGGACGCTCCCCTGCCTGTGATTACGGATATCGGGAATGAATTTATTGAACAATATTGCCGTTGGCGAAAATAAATGAAATGAAAAAAAGGTTTGTTTTAGAAATTGCATCCACTTTGTTGTCAATTGTTTGGAATCGATTCATGCAGATGAGCAAAGATTCAATTGTTGTCTACAAACAGCGCCAGGATGTTGCCACAGCACCAACGTAAACAATTTAAATGCTTTACATACGGGGAATGGTTGGCATCGACCGCCATACATCACTTGGCGTCGCCACCAGTGGGGCAGACACTTAATCGACTCTCATCATCAGATCGTAATAAAAAATAATATTCCCTCGTCGTGTGTTACATAAATCATTGGCATCATCCCCATCAGCATGTCTTGCGCGGTAAGTGGATGCCTCAGGTGAAGAGAGACTTCGACTGGGAGCCTTTTCAGGTGTTTGTAAATCAAAACAAATAAACAAAATACAATTTCCTGTTGTGGTCTAAGGATGTAAGTGCGCTGAACTTCTGACGTAGCACTCTTATATTAATTAATTTTCCACTCTATCCCCCAGTGAAGCCATCGCACAGTCAGGACGCAAGAGCTATGGCATCTAGGGCAGCATTTGGATGAACTCCTATCAAGTGTTTATGCTTCGCTTTCAGTTTTCAGTGATTATGTCATGGCAATAGAGGAGACTGCCTTGGAAGAAGATTGTGACACAAAGGCAAACGCAAACTAATTGTGACAAAATAACACGGTAATGACTTTGTTTTTTGTTTGTGCGCGTCGACATTAAGATTCCGCTCTTGAGACAGAGGGCGATCGAAAAACGAATAACAACAGCAACGGGCGTGGTGGAGTGGCGTTGGATGATGGTGATAGCCCCATGTTGTTAATAAATTTAAGTCATTCACGGAAAATGAAGTGGCTTTTAGGTGGAATAATATAGCGTCGGTTTTGTTTAGCGTTGGTTCGCAGGCAAGGACAAAGGACTCTAAGTGGATGACGATGTTTTGCCCTGATTCAGGAGTTTTCGTGCGCAGGAGGGATAGTAAGTTTTAAAATATAGATTCGATAGTCCCTAATTGACGACCTATTTAAATACGGAACTGACTTGTGGAAAGTGAAAAGTCGGGCTTGGTTGATATCCGCTTTCCTCTGAGCCCTGTTTAATTTTCAAGGCCAAAAGAGTACATGGGTCGCAATTTCTTATAAGTGGAGGAATTTACACCATCAGACCAAACCTTCTTCCTTCAGGAACGATAAGGCATCGCGCTCTTAGAAAAAAACCTGGACCTATCACCGATACGACGATATCACGGCTCTTAGAACTGTTTCGTGATTGAAGCGACAAGCCGATTTCGTTTAGGGATCAAATATACAGTCTCAAAATCAAAAGTTTGTGTTGCAATTGAGAAAGTTTTAAGTCAAGCTATTTTTGAACTGTTTCAGTAATGGAAGAAACTATTTTAGATTTTAATGAAAATACACCCCTCAACTTTAATCATTATCTGTCAATGTCAAAACGCCACCCAAGGCTTACGATCTTACTGCAGGGAAGTTTTTTTTTTTTTTTTTTTTTTATTATTTATTTTATAAATTTGGGTGACATCCTGTATTCAATTACAAGGAATAAAATAGTTTCGACTGCCACTTTACACAATAAGTTTCAATATAATAAGTCAATAGGGGGTGAAAAAATATACATAAATAGCACATGTGTATTGTGCACAGTCTGTAGGACATAAAACAATGACTGCCTAAGTCTTAAAGTAATTTGAATAACTAAAATTGAAGTGATATGTATAAATAAAAAGAAAACAACATAGAAAGAGAAAAAAAGAAAACAACAAAATTGCAAATGCAAGGAAGAGTTAACTAAAAACCTTGTAAGGACATTTTAAAGAGACAAAATTTATAAACAATTATACCATTATGTCAGTGAATGATAAAATCGCGGAGCCTGTAATGAGAGATTCTATACTCGCATATTTGTAATTGGAAAGCCAATGCTTTATTCGCTTTATAAACAAACCGGGTGTTGAGATTGTCCTGAATGATTGAGGAAGTTTGTTAAATAGTCGGATAGAATAAAAATTACGATAGGCAGTAGTACGGAACATTGGAACAGGTAACAAATATGAGGAATTTCCACGTAGGTTATGAGACGAAATCAGACGAAAATTACGGTTTCCAGACCTCATAAAGAAAGTTTTTAGTACTTTAAAACAATATAAATGACGGACAGGAAGAATTTTCAAGTCACAGAATAACGAATAACAAGGATATTTACTTGGTTTCCAACATAATTTTCTCAACACATTTTTCTGCAATATTTACAAACTTTGGATTCTATTAAAGTATACACCACCCCAGCACGTGATTCCATCTTGCAGCTTAGAATCAAAAATGCCATGGTATACCATTTTGAGTAGTTCTTTAGAGCAGATTTTACTTAGATAGAAGAAATGTCTAAGTGTTTTTCGAAAATATTTCTTTAAGGAATCTATGTGATTTAAAAAAGTCAATAGTTAGCCCCAAATATTTAAATTCGTCAATTTTTTCTATTAAAAAACAGTTATCGCTACAGCTTAAGTCATTATAAAAAGAGGGACCAGACAGAACAAGTGCACAATTACAAATAGACAATGTATATCTTTGGCAGTCTGGTGCATGAAAATAGACGTTTGCATCAAAGTTTAATGCTGACAAGCTGAAGGGCATTATTTTAGTTTACTTATTACCAGGTTATGCTCGGCAAATCAGTTTCGCAGTAAATTAAGATCACAGTTAATGTCAGATATCAGATCCAAAGGACTGTTGCAACCATAGGAAAAGCCCACGACATCGGCAAATGCAGTAGGTTTGCCTTTGAAATCAAGTAAAAACAAGGAGTTAATGTAAATTAAGAATAAGATTGGTCCAAGAACCGAACCCTGGGGTACACCCAAATTGTAGAACATGATTTCACTTCTAATCTCGTCTAATTTTACTCTTTGTGAACGATTTTTAAGGTACGACTTAAACCATTCAAGCATGAAGCCACGAAAACCCGCTTTTTCTAACTTCCTTATTAAAATATTATGGCTAACCATATCAAAAGCCTTAGTGACGTCGATAAATAAGCTTGCGGTACATTTTTTCTGATCTACATAGGTTTGCCATTATTTGAGAGCAAAATTGTAAGAGAGCGTCCTCAGTTGATTTTCCTTTTTGAAAACCAAATTGAACAGGAATGAAAAACTTAGTTGAGTTGAGGAAATTCACTATTCTATTTTTTATTAATTTTTCGAAAAGTTTGCTAAGGACAGGAAGAAGTGAAATTGGCCTGTAGTTGTAAGTTTCCGTAGCAACACCTTTTTTGAGCAGGGGTATAACGTCTGCACATTTGAAAGCTTCCGGGAAGACGGCCTCAACAATGCAATTGTTAAAAATATCTGCTAACACCTCTATCACAAAACAACCAATTTTCTTGAGCATAAGGCTAGTAATGCCATCAAGACCACGCGAATTTGACTTTTTTAAGGTACCAATGGCTTTGAACACCTCAAGAGGCGTAATGTGTTCGAAAACAAAACTTTTACTTTAACGCTGTTCAACAAAAGTGTACTGAGACAGATTGAATTGGAGATGGTAATGAATTCTTTCCTATATTGGTGAAGTAGGAATTGAATTCATTTGCAATGACAAGTTTATCGGACACTTCGCACTGGTTAACATGGATAACAGTAGGTTTTTTTTGTTGGGGTTGCTTTATTAAGGATACAATTTACTAGATGCCATTTATTTTTTAAATTGCCTTTAGACGCACTAAACCGAGAGCGGTAATATGCATCACGACATTTTGGGATTTCCTTTTTAAGCTCGCCACATAACTTCTTATATTTTCTCTGGAAATTAGAATTACTGGGGTATCGTTTACATTTAATTCTGAGTTTATTTTTAGTTTTTATTTTATATAATAAATGACTAGAAATCCACGTTTTGAGTCTTTTGATAACTTTTTTTGGGGACAGAGAAGTAGAACAATTTAAAACATGCTGTCTTAAGGACTCAATAAAAGTTGTGCAGGCAGTAGACGCATCCTTGCAAGCATATACATCGTCCCAAAATTCATACATGAGGATATTTCTCAGTTTTCTGAAATTTGTTCTAATCTTCTTTACACCCAAGTTGGTATTTCTGTTATTTGCAGATTTTAACTCATTTACTACGAGTCCTACCATAGAGTGATCAGTTATAAATAGATCCATAACACACTTTTCGCAATTGCTCACAGAAAAGCTTTTAAATCTGCCATAAATGTGATCTAGACAACTACCGGAAGCTGGCCTAGTAGCTTCATTAATGAAGCAAGCCAAACCATGCGACGCTAATAATGCCAAGTAATTTGAAGCAGTTTCACTATTGTCCAGAATATTTATATTGAGATCGCCTTTTCATTTTTTAAAAGATTTGAAAATTCTTCTATAAACATAGAAACATTAAACATGTGTAATCTACAGGGTTTTCCAATGGGGACTTGACAGCTTGGATTTAATTTGTGAACGCACCCTTTCACTAATAATCGAACTGTCATTGTCAATTTATTCAGTAAACTCAACATTTTCATCATGGTAAAGTACACGAACGAGGTCGGAGTCGGTGACCGCAACTTTAAGAGCGTTAACTCCAATTTCCGGTCGTAATTCTCGCCCTTGTAGACAGGCAATAACAAGCTTAGTGCAAACATTTGAGTCCACATATTCGTTGTGTGATGTTGTCGTGTCAGTGAGACAACGGGTTGGTCGAAGTGTCGAAAATATCGCTGCCGTTCAGGTGTCCTTAGAAAACGATCCAAATCAGTCAATTCCACGGCGTTCTCAAGAATTGGGCATCGCCCAACCACATTATGGCGTATTTTGCGTAAGGATCTTGGTTTACACCCATACAAGATCAAGCTGACTCAAGAATTGAAGCCGATGGACCATTTAAAGCGACGTACGTTCTCCGACTGGACTCTGGAGAAGATGCGCCAAGATGATGAATTTTCATCTTCAGTGACGAAGCTCATTTTTGGCTCGATGGGTTCGTCAATAAGCAAAATATGCGTTATTGGTCGGGTGAAAATCCACATGTGCTTCATGAATAACCACTTCATCCACAAAAAAATAACTGTTTGGTGCGGTTTGCATGCCGGCGGCCTTATTGGGTCATATTTTTTCGTCGACGATAACGATCGTCACGTTACTGTGAATGGCTAGCGTTATCGCGCCATGATTACCGATTATTTTTGGCCCGAATTGGAAGATATGGACTTGGACGACACGTGGTTTCAACAGGATGATGCCACAAGCCACACAGCACACGTTACAATCAATTTATTGAAGAGTAAGTTTGATGAGCGTGTTATCTCAAGAAATGGGCCAGTCGATTGGCCGCCTCGTTCGTGCGATTTAACGCCTCAAGACTATTTTCTTTGGGGCTACGTTAAGTCATTGGTTTATGCCAACAAGCCGACGACGTGGGAAGAGCTCATAGCCAACATTGAACGTGAAATAGCGGCCGAAATGTGTGGCCGAGTCATCAAAAATTGGGTCCAACGAATCGACCACTGCAAACGTGCTCGCGGTGGCCATATGAACGAAGTCGAGTTCCATTCATAAATGTTTTGATTGTACTTCAAGCCGATAATAAAGATTTTGAAATACCTCAAATGGTATACGTTTTATTTAAAAAAAAAAAGTTGTCAAGTCCTTTTTGGAAAACCCTTTATAAACACATAAAAAGACATATACTTCATGATTAATTTCAACGGATACTTTAATTACAACGGCACTTGAGAGGTCAAAAGTTTTATAAATATCTTTAACAAAAAACCCAACACCACCTGAAGCGTAATTTTCATTAGGATTACAAAAGAAACTAAATCCGGGGATATAGTAATCATTCCTCTCGAAATCATACATATGTATATCCATATTTCAGTGACAAAAATAATATCCGGAACATACTCAAAAGAGTCAATGTGAGCAACGAGAGTAGAAGAATTTTCTCTCAGACTCCTGACATTTTCGTGCACAATGAAAAATTTATTATTACTACTTCCTAAGCTTTTGAAATTGTTAATAGTATGGGAGTGGGAAGGGGAAAAGTCATCCATCAAATCGATTACATTAATCATATTAAAGAAAGAAATGTGCGCTAAATAAGTGCAAGATCATTGAAGGATTTGATAGAAATAACTCTTCCGCCTTCCACCTTTCTAATAAGAATTTTATCATTTTATACCATACGTATTTGCGCCTTTTTGTTTAGCTGTCTCTTTCGCTATCATGAAGAGAGCCTTCGTGAACTTCATGAGAGAGTCGTTTATGAAGATCACATTGCCCCTTTATGCACTCCTGCTATTGCTGTCGATTCTTTTACTGCCGTTGCTGCCGTTGAAGTCTTCAACACCGGTCGTTATTGTGTTTAAATTGTTGTTGTTAGTTCTTTTTTCTTTTAATATTTGTTCCTTGGTAGATAAATCCGAAAATTTTACGCATATTATAGAACGTGGAGTTGAATTTCCGGATTTCGATTTCCGCACGTAGCATTTTTCTATTTTATTGACGGGAACATCGATATATAATGCATTGTTGATTATTTTTTTTGCTGGTCAAGAGCTGTTTCATTGTTGACATTTCCGACACCAACAATTTCGATAGAATTGCAGAGAAGTTGTTGTTGCTGCCAATTCAGTTTACTCTCCATGATATTTAACTTAGCTTTAAGTTCTGTGTTTGCATTTCGCAGCTCATTTATTTGTTGAAGGAAACGATTGTTTGTTTTCTTCCAAAACTTGATAATTTTTAGATATATAATTTGGAGAGAGTTCAAGAGCAAGTAATGCTTTAAAACAATTAAAAATAACTTCAAAAGCGGTGAGTTCAATTCAATTATCCCACCAGGCAGGCTGTGCGTACCGTAGTGGACAAGTTCTAGTCAACGTATTCATTCTTGAGTGTTCCTGTGCCAAAGATATCAAGAACCGAAGCCTTTAATCATTCGAAGGGTCGAGACATTTCCGGCTGGATTTTGTAAAATTTTGAAGAAAATCTCCAATTTCATCCAAAAACTTATTTTCAACTGTCATTTTCTGCTGAATAGCTATGTCAGTGAACCAATTGTGCGACATTGGACCGCAGCAAGCCTTTATTTGCCCCAATATACTCCATTGCATTCACAAAAAGAGATCGTGCAGTGTGGATTTCATGACAGAGGTGTGATGGGAGTGTGATTTTTATCGATGAATGTTACGGTCAGTGGAGTTCGCTTTCTTGACATGTTGAAAGACCATTTTTGGTCGACGGAGGGGCTTGATATTGTTGATAAGTGGTTCCACATGCCATACAGCTGGACAAACAATTCAACTACTGAGGGCGAAGTTCAGTAATTGTAAGTAAGGAGATAGCTAGTGTAAAGGCATTTTCGTTGCTGGTCTATTGCTTTGCTGGGCCAGTGGAAGACTAAATGACGATAGTACTGTGTAAGACTGTCTTTTGTTTCTTTACGAATCTACATACCATAGGCGTACCTTGGTAGTAACAAGTTATCGTTTTAAGTCGATCATTGGTTTTTGTAGTGTTTCGCACATATTAAGGAAATGTTGAGGTTGATTGATAAGGAACCTAGCTGAGGCATAGATTGTGAATCTAGGGCGCAAGGACACTCGCGCTTTCCTCGATATTGAGGGAGCTTCTGATAATATTTGCTACAACTCAATCACCACTGCTCTGTCCTGGAGAGGTGTAGACAACCCCACTAACCACTGAGTTAGGGCGATTTTTAAGAGATGTATTATATCGGGTACACCCGGAGAGGTCTCTGTGATAGCATCAGCAGCTAAAGGGTGTCCACAAGGTGATCATGAAAACATCGGATACGCCGATGGCCTTGTAGTTATAGTTGCTGATAAAAGCGAAATGTCTGCCTGTGAACGCATGCAACTTGCCCTTCAATTCATTTCTGACTGGTGCAGCAGAGAGGGTTTATCGATTAGCTCAAATAACACAACATAGTCCCGTTTACAAAAAAGAGGAAAATAAAAACTTGCTCCGTCTCCTTAAACGGTACAAACATAGCGTTTTCAGAAGAAGTGAAGTATCTAGGTATAGACCTTTATCGCAAGCTTAACTGGAACTCAACACCAAAAGCTAAGTTGCAAAGGCGACTAAGGCACTGTGGGCCTGTCGACGCTCTTACGGGAAAACCTGGGGATTGAAGATTCATAACCTGTGTGTGCATTTCCAATATAACATCTTAATGACATGGAAACTAATAAAATTGCCGGTTGTGTGACAAACACCATAAAAGCGTAACTCTTGAACCCTGCACGAGCCCTATAAAAAAACTAGATGAGCATGTCTTGGCATTAATGGTGCCATGCCAATCTGCTGGACGTCAGCCCAGGAGGCACTGATCGGAATTATTCAACTGCATCTTTTTATCAAAAGATAGTAATACGCAGTAACCATCCGTAAAAAACCATCCATATAGACCATTGGGTCACATGTCCATACTGCCACACCTTCATGAGCTGGATATGATTACCACAGTTCTAGACTCATTACTAAACACGTTCACCTTTGACAAAAGATTTGAGATACTGATCCCAAACCGCACAGCTTGGGAAAGCGGCGATCCCTTGATAAATATCAAAGGCCTCAGGTGGTACAAAGATGGATTCCGTTGTTGGCGCTGTATTCTTTAGACCAAATCGGAAAATATCGAAGGTCCTGGAAACTAATCCTAGTATCCAAGCCGAACTATACGCCAACCTAACGTGCGTCAACCTAAACTTAGAGACTGGGTCTAACCACCAATATACTCTCAGACAGTCAGGCAACACTCAAAGTGTGTATAGTACGAACTCAATCCGTTAAGGAATGCCACGATGTCCTGCAGGACTGAGCCAAAAAAAATAAGGTAAAATTCTGGTGAGTGCCAGAGTACAAGGGCATAAAGGGCAACGAAATCGCCCACCAACTCGCTAATAAAGGTTCCAACGAAAGGTAACTTTTCGAACCTTTCTGCGTCGAAATTTTTTTTCTCTTAGATATGTGGGAAGAAAAATCGCAACATCTGCACTTTTGGAACAGAGCTCAAGAAATCCGACAATCAAGGAGATTCATACGGCCCCTGAACAAAGACTCTAATAATAAGTCAAATATAATAAAGTCGATATCAAAAGTCTGTTCAGCTACCTTTCGGACACATGAGATATCATTTTAACAAAATTAGCCTCTCGTTTTAAATCGAGTATCGAATTTTTCTAGAGGACGAAGAAACGCAGACCACATACTATGCGAGTGTGCTGCCCTCTGCCATCTTAGGAAGCGTATCCCCCTCAGAGAAATCAAAACTCCTGAGGGGATCAGCTCAGCTCCTACGGGGGACATTCTCAAATTTATAAAGAAGGTTCTTCAGAAGACGATGGCACGGGTTTGACATTAAAAATATTTATTTAAATTCCTGCTCAGAGTTGACAAAAAACAAGAGGTCCCCATCACCTATGATAAGAAGTCAATCAAACAAAATATAAGCGATTGAGAGCGCCTTCGGCCCTTCACGTCTCCTTCCTGTATGGTCAATTATCATTTATTGTAATAGAAAAAAAAAAACGAATAAAATATAATTTCTCGTTTAACGAAAAAAATTTAAAAAAATGTTTTTTTTTCTCAGAATAATTTAATCCACCTCTGACAAGGCCAATTCTCATTCCATGAACAATGAAGTGGAATTGATTTATTCAATTTTGATAAAGCCCAAGCCTCTGCGCCAACGAGGTGGACTGGGTTGATGAAGAGTTACGTACATAATCTCAGTAAGACAGGCATCCAATTCTCAGTTCCGGTTTGAACTCAGAGAAGTGACATTTGGCAAGACGTATTAGGTGAAATGATGCCAGAACGTCGGTGTTGCATGTTTTGTTCTGATGAGCGCTAATATTTTTTTTTTACCCTCATTTACCTTTAGAGCCACTTAAGCCGTTTCAGATTGAAACAGATCGTGCTTTTGGTATTGGCTAGTAAGAAACGTACAATCTATTTAGATATGACACTGAAGAAATCTCATGAAAATACGTCGCTCTGCCCTCATCCCTATTGAACGTGGAGCAAAAAGAATGCATCATTATAATACTGCAAAGCTTGACGAACTTAGCAGCGACATTAAAACATGTCATAGCTTTGTATTGCTCATTTATATACGCAATTTTATATGGACTTTAGGGCCGACAAAATGGTGGTGTATGTCGACCTGAAATTCATGGATCTGCCGCGTATGACTGTAGATTTACCTGGTCTGAAACCACACTGACAGGAATCTATCAAATTGCTCATGGATGGTTTCACGCGTTCAGATAACACTACAGAGAGGTTTTATGCCGGTTCGCTTTCTTATGAACCGGGCACACGATGACAAGATTCCATTTATTGGTCATGCTTTCCTCCGACCATATGTAAGATATGTTGGTGATCGTCCGTCATCTGTTTTTTTTTTAGGACTTTAGTTTCGGTCACTTTCTAACCTCGTCCAAATCAAGCGGATGGAGTTCCCTAATGTCTTGGTCCACTGCGAATAGTTCGTTTTGCTTGACGACACTGTTTCAACTATCATCGCCATTAGAGGGTCTGCAGAACTGGTACTTTCATATTATATACTCGTACATCGACGGTGACTAAACTACAAGTTCATCCTTACAGGCTTAAGCTTTGATTTTATGGCCGTGCCATGTTCAAACGCATCAGAGGCGAACACACTTACGGCGAGTTGAGAACATCTCCATTGCTATTTTATGGCTATTCTAGGGTCGTCAAAGAAGCTTGGGGTGACATGATCGGCAAAGGTTTTCTCTGCTGATTGCACAAAATCTGCATTTGTACATTGGTTATAATAGGTTACATCAAACTACAGAAAATGTAATTATATTCATGTCATATGCGTCAGAAGCCATCAAAGCAGCCAACGCGATCTTATTGAATGTTTGGAATTTTGAAAAAAAAGTTAAATCAAGTGCTCCATACAGTAAATGTCATCTATATTCGATAATATCCTAAGTTTGGAAGAGACGTGCTGAATTCGTATAGGTCATCCTGTACGTGGGATACAACTGTATAAAGTCATTGTCATATAAGCCTGAAATATTTAAGAGAATAAACTCGGGCAAACCTGGCAAGCTACTCTTGAGTAGTTACAAGCGAGCACATAACATGAAATGGAAGGCCCTGTAAACGATGTCGTTACTTATGAACGCACTGAAAATTTCATAAGTACTACCATATTAAGTAACCTTTCGATTTCTTGAAGTCAACGCTCGTTTAGTCCAGAGCCTCTAGGCGATAGTCTGTATTCTGGCCTACAAAACCTGTCTGCTGTGATTATTAGGAAAGGGCTCTCTGGAAGATGACTCCTTCCGCATATACACATAGTAGGAGCCTTCGAACCTTGGAAATGAAAAGTTATACTTTGGCCAATAATTCGGATTAAATACATTCAATCAAAACGTACCGGGACAAAGCCAAGAAACAGCACAAAAATAAGCACAGTTAGTTAGTTAGTCTCCTTCAGCATAATCTCCATTTGAATCCAGCCAACAATAAAATTTTAATAGTCATATTCCGGAATCGTCTTCAGGGTGCCATATCTGGAGAATATTACGCTTGCTGGATCATATTGGTAGCGTTTTCATAAAGAGGTTGAGAAGCTGCATTATCAAAAAATCGAATAGCTTTTTGGCACAATATTGGCAAACTAGTTGACAGATAACACCTAAATTCAGGGCCAAAATAGATGACAGGTAAAGAAATAAAAAAGATCAGTTTAGAATTTTGACATCTAGTAACCGAGACCTTTCTAGAGTCTTTAGGCAAAAGCTGGTGTACATATGGGGTATAAGAGGTCTTAGCAGGGGGGCAACTATATTTCTTTTTTGTTTATAATTTGTCTAGGTTCCAGAGTGTACGCTCTTATGGTTTTTATCACAAAACCTGGACGGAGTGCAGATGGTTTGTGTCGAAGATGTTCGTTCACTACTCTCCGGGGGTGGTTGTCTTAGATAGGGTTTGAGAGATTCGACTCAATTTGTGTTGGTTGTAGTTCACAGTAACTTTCTCTGCTTCCATGTCATTAAGATGTTATATTGGAAATGCACTCACAGAATATGAATTATGAAGTGATCTATATAGCGCATTTTAAGCCCTAACTGGTGTAGCGCCATGCTAACTGTTTCAATGTACTTCTCGAGCTTCTAAACTGTTGGCATGCTGTGTTCACATCCAGCTTCATATCGATCGCCACTCCAGATCTTTTAACTTAAAAAAGTATTTTTGTTTTAATTTTAACACACCGACTTCTGTTTATAGTCAAGTAGAACTCTTTCAATTCTCACGACAAACTTTTGCAATTTCCAAATCACAACCAAGGCTACTCTAGATCCAACAGCATTCCATTCCAAGCTGAACGTCATGAACCCACCTTCAGTTTTCGCATAAACTCTGTTGCAATAAAAGCCACTTAACGACTACATGTTCCTTAAAACAATAAGTAAACGTCCAAGTTTCCTTCGTCTATCTCGCTTTCATCCGTGAGTCAATTACACCGAAAGCCATATACACACGCGATCCAATAAGGCTAAGGACTCCTATGAAAATGATACAATTCGCGAAATGAACTTTTTTAATGATATACCAACAATTTACGCTCACGTCTTCGTCATCGCACTATTCATGACTCACGAAACTACAATGCATTTGAAAAAAGGACACAGGAAAGGATAGAGATGAGTGGGAGAACGAGTACGAGGATATAAAACATTTTAACGACTCCTTGTTTGTTTTCAGACCTACTCGGCACACATGTTCATATGTTGCATCTCGGCTAAATAGGATACGAGAACAAAAAACAACTCTAATTAGTGTTTAATGTTTCCTCAGCCATTACCGCTATGCACAAGTCGTCCTGAAAAACAGTTGAGCTGTGAAAAATGACACACGGAAACTTGTTCTCTTACACCATGCCCAACCACCCAGGAGGACGACGAATGAGCACCGAACAACTGTGTCGGCAATTGACTTTCCAAATGGATTCCACTTTCATATCCGGCGTGTCCTATCACTCATTCCCCATGGCAGTAGATGGATCATGGTGGGGGTAATGCATTCATTTCGCATCAATTGAGCCAGTCAAGTTAGTCGTCAAGTTTGTCCTGACATTCGGCCTGATTCGTTCCATCCATCATCGATGCGATTTCTCGAAGCGGATGTGTGCTGCGTCGTTTTGTCCATCGGTCCCTGGCCAGGAAGTTTGATTTTTTTTTTTTTTACGTTTGTTGTCTTCGCTCATTTCGCCATTCGAAAGACTTTGTCAGCTCGGGATGCGGATGGCTTGTGTACCCGTTTACTTGGCGATCACGTGCAGAATCACTTACAAAGGACGAAGGTGGGTGATTATTCATTAAAAATTCAACCCCCGGCTTTAGGTCATCAATAACAGGGATGCGAGCAAGTTTAACACCTGGTTTCTTGTTAACTTGGATGACTGATGGGACAAAATGCCACCGTCCCCCACCTTAATCATGCAATGACGCTTGCGGAATTGCACAAGCAAGGATAACACATAAAATGCAGCAAATTGAGTTTGTTTGCAGCACAACTGATTTATGGACGCGAAAGGAAACAAATGATGAAAAGAAATGGAAAAGGGGAATGTAGAAGAGGTTTTAAGCCCTGTTTGTGGAATTTATGTTCAGAGATAGAATGGATTCCGGAGTTTGCATTCGAGTTTGTCATCTGATTTGTAGCCGAGATGATAGTTAAGCTGGGGACTTACGTTGCTTAGAAGCGGATGCGATTTTATGTGTGACGTGTTACGTCACGGGAAGGGTTTGTCATGGAGTCCAAAGCATATCGGCGTCAGGGTTCGAAGATGATCTGAGTCATTAGATAGGGAGAGAGAGAGAGAGAGAGAGAGATAGTGGTGGGAAGGGGTATAACCTTCAACAGGATTAAGTTTTATGACAGGATGGAGAATGATAATGGCCAACGTGTTCTGGCACATTCTTATGTCGTTAGTAGCAAGTAGCAAGCGGTCACGTACGGGAAAACTCATAATAGTCCCTAATCAGTAGCAAAGGTGAAATGTTGACGATGGTCTTCTCTGGATAGTAAGGGTCACGTGTGACACATTAACTACTGATGACTTCGCAGAAATAATTAGAGCAGATGACAGGTTTCCACTCAGCTGAATCGCAATTCATCTGTCTCTCGAAGAACTTCGAATTCAATGGCTCACGTCAGTGCGTCACAAACAGCTCACTCTGCGATAGAAGATTGCCACGATTCTTGCTACAATAAATCACCAATTCTAAGCGCGTACGCCACAAAATCTCTCTCGCGACATGTGGAGCATATGTTGTGCATAAAAGCAGCGCAGAGCAAAGAGCAAGCATCAACTGTACACAAATGACACTGTCAAAAGGATTTACCTGAGCAACATATCCAATCCACATACCACAACCACCCACGCGAAGACATACATATATCAAAATTGATGAACACCATCCTTCAGTTGTGGAAATCTACCCGTACATCCAGCCATATTAAATTTGTTTCCATAAGTAGCTCCGCTCCGAGACACAATGCACGACGACGCAAACAAGAAATCCTGGCGCCATAACATACACCCCACAGTCGGTGGTGTATAGTATGTATGGGTGGTACTCCTTACTTGCAGCACGAAAAGGATTTACGATGTTAACCATGCGAAAATTATTGATCCGCTCCCGAAATCAAAATATATAAATTATCTTGAACCAAGACTGTGGCTCCCATCATCCACACCCTCTTCCATCGGAGTGGAGAGGGGTGGGTAATAAATTTCAGGTGAGTTATTGTGCACGCGGAAGAGGCGACGAACCTGCGAATGGGATTCGCCTTGGGAGTAAATCATCTGGACTAAAGCGCTCGCAATGGCTCGTTGTAACACCGATTGCACGAGCAATGTGCACGGGACGCAACTGTGCTGACAGACGCACCAATGTCATGAGAGAAGGGGAAACGTTCGTACCACTGGTAGGCACGTGAATTGTCTACGAATGCGAAGCGGAAGAGACGTTCCTTGAGAGTCATTTCAAGTTCTTTTGACAGATTTTTCTGACGTACCGAGCTCACGTGGAATTCTAACACCCGTGGTCCTCCGACCAACGTACGTACACGTCTAGTGTGTTTGGCGGCTGTTTACATAGAAAGATATTTTCTAAGTGCTTCCCGGGGCATTCGTCTCCCTCAATCCATTGCCGTATTAGGATTGATTTGACTTGGCTTTTAAAATGTTCACAATCGAGCTGTCAGATTTCACTGAACGATGAAGGAGTGCCTTTCCATATGAAATCCTATCTAAAGCACCTTTAAGGGATATCCACAGCATTTAATTTTTGCCAAAGTACGAGTATTCTTTTTCATCCCAAGGACATCCAAGGAAAAGGAAAGTATCCGTTTGCCTAATAATTGTTGTCAGTTTGCTGGCACGAATATGTCTTGAAGTTCTTGAATATCCTTGCGGGCAGGATGCATGAATTCATGCCATCAGACCCTGTTTCGCATTTTGCGTCTGCTTGGATCCTTGCCACATGTTTATCGCAACTAACTTTGAATGACTGTTTGGTGTGCATATGGTGAAACAGAAGCGACCCGGACGGAGACAGACAACTGAAGAATCAGCACACCAGAACACCCGCTAGCCTCAGTTTGTGTCAAGTGCGAGGAAGCGACATAACAAGACGAAGTGAATATCCTCAACTGCCTAAACTAGTAAATGTCCTTCGGAGAAAAGTTTTTCGCGTTTTCAAGTTATTTTTCTTCCCCATTTTTGCTTTTTTGATTTTTCTGGGTTGAGTGGGATGAAATTAAATTTGAACTTGCGGGAAGTAGCTTTGAGTTTTTTTTTTCACGTTTTAGTAAGATGAAGTTTTTGAGAGTTGCAAAGTGCAAGGATTTGTAATTCACTAAATCCGATTTAATATCTGGAAATAGTAGGGACATTTGGTTCTGCACTGGAAGCCAGTTTGAATTTATGCAGGGGCTACCTAATGTTAAGGTTGAAAATGCCAAAAATGAGCTTTAGACTAAGTTTAAACGTACTTTAAGAACTTCTGGAAAAATAGTCTTGGTATAAAAATTTATTTCAGATATTGCTGCGGAGTACGCCATCTAATTTGGGGTCGATGTAAACTTCGAATAACTTCAACAATTGTCAACCAAGTGCTAACTCAACGTGCGTATCGTGCCAAATATCGTGATCGTGTTGCGTCCAAAAAGATACAATTCATCGTTGGGACTCGAATTTTTTTTCAATTTGGTTCTTTGGCAAGCTCTCGTGAGCAACCTAGGCCACGTCCGCGGCATTCAAACTCATCTATTCAGTCTGTGAAGGCCAGTGTTCAGGAAGACCCAAGTTTGTCATATCGGTGCCGTTCATATCGTATTTCCATACGAAGTGCAGATAACTCAAAGAATTTTGCCACAAGATGAGCCACGGCGCTTGGCATACACACAAAATGTCGTTGCAATGATTAATGCTGAGCCGGAGTTCTGGCAGCAAATTTTGGTGATCGATGAGCCACATTTTACGTTCCCTGGCTCAGTTAATAAACAAAATTGTCACTTCTGGGGCACCGAAAATCCTCACATTATCCACGAAGACCCACTAAAGAGTGTCTCAGTAAGAGTGCACTTTTTCATATTAAAATAAAAACAAGTATTTTATGACAGAGTTGTGATATTTTTATTGTATTGTAAAGAAAACATGTTCCGATTAAGTATGGAATAAAATATCCGGCAAACGACCCCCACTGCTCCGATGACAGGCCATTACTCTTTTCATGAAATTTTCGATGACTTTTGCACAGAGATGTGGTTGTATCTCACCGATGACGCGTTGGATTTCCGATTTGAGCTCAGGAATTGTTTCGGATTTATTCGCATAAACATAAATGAGGATTTTCTGAGTCCCAAATTCGACAATTTTGTGTATTCACGAAGCCATTCATATGGAAATGCGCTTCATCGGAGAAAATGACTTTTTTTCGAAAAATTGGCATCGACTTCACTTTGCTCCATTACCCATTGAACGAATTGCCGGCGCTTTCCGTGGTCTGCTGGTTTGAGATCCTGAGTTAACTGAATCTTGTACGCATGAAGGTGGAGGTCTTTAGTCAAAATTCGCTGCGTAGTGCTTCGTGAAATTTGCAGTTGTTGAGAACGATGTCGAATTGATGTTTTCGGGTTTTCGGCGACACTCTCGTTTACAACAGCAATGTTTTCAAGAGACCGACCGGTACGTTGACGCAAAGGATTCTTATTATCCATAATTGAGCCAGTTTCTTCAAATTTTTTGACCACTCTTCGAATGGTTGACACATTAGGTGCACTTTCTCGGCTGAAAATTTGGCGAAGTTTGCGAGCGGTTTCAGCGTAACTTTCCCCACTTTTGTAATGACTTTTCACAATTATAACGCGTTGTTCTTTCGAAAAGCGCTCCATTTTTAATAATCGGAATAAGCAGAGGTGACAGCTGTCAAATTTCAGAGTTGCCACTTGCATGAAAAAAAAAAATATTCCAATTTTAAAAAGTGCACTTTACTGAGACACCCTTTATATGATCAAAAAGTTACTGTTTGGGCCGGTGTATGCGCAAAAACCATCATTGGACCGTATTTCTTCAAAGTTGGCGATACAGTGGATGGCGATCGATATCGGTGGATGTTGGCCCATTATGTCCCAGAAATGCGTAAAAAAGGCTTATTTCACTTTTAGTTTCAACAAGATGGCGCGACATGTCATACTGCGGACAAAACAATTAACGTTTTGCGTAAGAAGTTCCCTGGAAGATTGGTGTCAAAAAAGGGCGATATTGACTGGTTTTCGAGATCGCCGGATTTGACTCCTCCAGACTTTTTTCTTTGGGGATACTTGGAAAGCAAGGTGTATGCGAACGGCCCGAAGACAATAGAACAGCTCAGAAGAACATTCGTGCGGAAATCACAGAAATTTCGACCGAAATGCTTGAAAATGTCATGGAGAATGAGCGAAAATGAGCCCATTTTTGCATCGGCAATAAAGGCAGTCATTTGATTGATATTGTTTTCAAAAAAAAATGAAAAAAAATTGTAAAGGTCTTAGTTAATTAAAAGTTTTTAAATTTTAGAAATCGGTTGAGAATTGTTGAAGTTATTCGAAATTTACCTCTACCCGTATGAGATGGCGCACGCTGTACAAAATCTCTTCTTCTTCTTCTTCTAATGCATTTTTATTTTTACTTGAAATATTACTTAAAACTAGACAGAGAAAAACGCTTAAATCTATCTTACTGAGCTATTTCTTAGAACAACTTACTGGCCCCATGCGGACTCTCTAAGTTAATACGATAAGTAACTTAAAACTATGTCTTGCGACGTCTAAACTATGTTGGCAATTATTATAGGATCAAGAACTTAAACTAGACTAAAAAAATAAATACACCTATCTATTCTGCCTAAGACTACTTAACCTACATTTTTTTTTTTTTTTTTTTTTTAATTTTATTCTATTCCTAATTCTACCTTATGCTAGGCATAGCTACCCTAAGCTATGCGAGCCAGCCACTGGTGTTGTTGGCTGGCTGGTGTACCCTATTACTCAGTCGCCGACGGTGTCCCCTCAAGCCACTAAAAACGTTGGTGCTGCCGGACGACGTCTCGCCCATCGTGACTCGATACCGCCATACTAAACCGGAGTCGCTCCGGCTCGTGGAGCACAACCTCGCGCCCGTAGAACAGTCGCCGTTCCACAGCGTTACGGGCCACGTGGAAAATTAAGGGCACCGCATCTCTATCCTGGATCAGCCCGTCCATGTCGAATTGGAGGAACGCTTCGGGGGGGACAAAGCCTTTAAGGCGCGCAAGCTCGAAATAGCGCTCGTTGGGGTAGAACGCCCCAGAGATCAGATTGTTGATCGAGGTCATGGCCCTCGCCATGTGCCTTCGAATTAACTTAATTAAAAAGTTATCTATTCGAATAATTTTGGCCCTGTTATATAGGACCTCATTGGAGTAAAATTGTATGTACTGAGATTCTGGTGTTCTGTGCAATCCAAGGCAGGACCTCAGACACTGCCTCTCAAACACCCGAATCCTTTCCATCAAGCCAGCACTCACATTAAACCACACGGGGCATCCGTAGGCGATCAGGGGCCTGACTAAGGCCATGTAGCAGATTACCTTTACCCTGCGGTCAAGATGGCTGCTGTGAAACAACCATTTTGCCAGAGCAAAAGCGACTCGAGCCCTGGCCAGAGCAGCATCCACATGTTTGTTAAAATATAGATACTGGTCCAGCCAGATCCCGAGGTACCTGACTACACTTCGATTCGCCAGTGGACGCCCGTGTGGTCCAATGATTGAGAACTGGCGCCAGTTCTTTCTAGTGTCCCTAGAGGCCCTAGACAACGCTGTTCTGAACAGAATGGTTTCTGATTTCTGAAAGTTGATTTTCAACTTCCAGTTATCGCAAAACCCTTGAATCTTTTCAAAGTCACACTGCAAGAGCATCTTAATGACCTCGACTTTCGAACCAGATCTGTACGCAACCAGATCGTCTGCGTACGCTATTGAGTGGTGGAGCGAACCTAGCAGATCACTGAGGTAAACATTGAACAGGATCGGCGAGTTCACCGTGCCTTGTTGTAGTCCGTTTTTAATGTCAAATATTTGGGTAGAAGTCACGTTGGCAATTTTCACAACGAACTTTCTACCTGTTAACATATTCAAAATCATATATAGCAGTGGTTTACTTATGCCCAGCCGGTTGAGCTTGTAGTAGAGCCCTTCCAACCATACGGTATCGAAGGCCTTTTCCAAATCAATCAGGCAGGCACCCGTGCATTGGTTCTTGCATTTGTTCCATTGGATATCCGATACGAGTTTCGTCGCAGCATGAATAGTGTCATGCCCCGCTTTGAAACCGAATTGGTTATCCGGGATGATATTGTTGTCCTCAACCCATTGAGTCAGGGCTCTATTGATCACCTTCTCAAAGACCTTGCTGATGCACGGCAGAAGACTTATCGACCGAAGATTCGCCGGGTTCGAGGTATCTTTACCTCTTTTAGGGATAGGTTGCACTACCGCTGTCTTCCAATGCGTCGGATAATAGGCATTATTCAGCGCATTGTTGAACCGGATAGTGTACCTCTCTACAGCGATTGGTGGGAGCTATCTAAGCACGACATTGGGTACTTGGTCAACTCCTGCAGATTTCTTCTTCCTGAGTGAATCAAAAATCCCCTGGAGATCCACCTTCGATACGAACAGGATGTTAGGCCAAGCATTGGTGACGATACCGTTTGCCGGAAAGTCGTCATTGAACCTGGTAAAACCAAGGTTCTCAGATCGCCAATGCTCAATGTCATATCGAAGGTAGAAGTGATGAAGTAGTACTCTATTTTCCAAGTCGTGGTTTGGGCAAATGCTTTCATTCACCTTATACACTTCCTGGAAAACGACTCCCACCGCCTCCACCCTGATCTTCCTGAGGATCTTCGATCACGAAGAAGTTGTCGTCCAAGACGGCACCCTCTGGATCAATGTTCGCAGTCCGTAGGATGCGTTCACTATCTGGCGATCTGGGGA
The DNA here is from genome assembly GCA_958301585.1 of Merodon equestris. Taxonomy (NCBI): domain Eukaryota; kingdom Metazoa; phylum Arthropoda; class Insecta; order Diptera; family Syrphidae; genus Merodon; species Merodon equestris. Next base: position 116,107,827 of record OY284416.1, read on the forward strand.
TTTTCAACATCTGAATGTCATTGTGATTGTTCCTCCGAAATATTTTATTTATTTGCGGGAACATGCTCGGACTACTGGAATTTATAGCCCGAATCTTGTTGCTCCAATGCAAATTTACAGATAGTCTGTAATTTTCCTTAATTAGATGTTGGAGGTTTCTAATCAATGACTTCAGCGTCCTGATTTCCGGATCTTGTCTTTCAGTAAACTGCCTGTACAAGAGTTTGAGTCTTGACAAGAGTCTACTTTTTTGTCTGTGGAGTGCGTCAATGGTCGCGTTTCGGTAGACGTTGGTGGTATCGTTGTGCCGTTGGCGTGGTATCGTTCTGTCCATAGTCTGTTTGATTATACAGTCCATGTCCTTAAGGTATCTGTCAATCTCTTCGTTTGACAGATTCCTATCGGATGGTGGGCAGGAGGCGCTCAAGGTGAGTGCTCTCGTCAGGGATCTGGTGAAATGCGGCCAGCGCACCCTACTATAGTCGTAGGTGGTGTGCGCCGGGACGAATTCCCCCAAGTCCACAATTTCGTCGGGTAGTTTAACTACGGCACCAAGTCCGCAGTGGTCACTGTCGTATACGAAAGTCCGTAGACAGTTCGTAGACCATTCGTCTATGTCTGCCAGTCTGAGTCGAGTGTCTAGTAGCATAAGATCCAGATAGGAGCCGCTCCTGGGGAACGACGGACTATCTGTCGCAAGGATTTTGAGTTTGTACCCAATACCGTGTAGCCCCCACCAATTGCTTAGTAGGCTCCCTCTAGTGTTGGGTGTGATGTTACCCCAATCGCTATGTTTGGCGTTTAGATCTCCGGCCAAAAGGTAATAGTTTTCGGCTGAGGTCAATCGCAGAGATCGAAAAAGTGATTTGAGCTATGTAATGAAAACTGTGGGTTGAGGTGCATCAGGTGCGTAAGCTGACACAATATACATCCGCTTTCCGTTTTGGAGAGGGATGCACACAATGCATGCCTCTAGCACCTGGAACCTCCGCACTTCACTGCTATATATGACTTTATGATTTAAATTTTGATTAATGAAGATCGCGACACCCCCGCCTTGAGTGGCGTTGGGTCGGTCTCCTCGTATAATACTGTATGAACTGTGCCGGATTTTGTGCCTCTGGTTTAGCTTAGTTTCGCTAGCCAGCAGCACATCTGGGCTTTCGTCCTCTAACAATTTAAAAAGCATGGCTCTCCGTTCGATCCTAATAGGTGAATTAACATTCACCGCCAGGATTTTTAAGGGTCTCTCTGCCAGTGTACCCATTATGGTTGATGTTGCGCCAGGCCAGGCAGGCACGTGTAGATATAGTCTACTCGAGCCGCTTGGTCTTGGAGTTGCCGTTGGACCTGCTGTACAAAATCTTAAAATTCTTCAATGTACATACATACATCCCTTGAGAGTCGACACACTTTTGCCATCGGCTTTTGCACTGTTTGAAAACTCCCTGGTAGGCTGATTCTGAAGGGTCCTTAAAGCTTCTTGACGGCACTTATGGTCCATAGTGGCAAACTTCTCTTCTGGGAATAGAACAACGTTTGCTGGGGCCAAGTCGGGACTGGAAGATGGTTGAAGAACCATTTTGATGTCGTTAAGCATTAAGAAGACAGTGATTTTTCAGTCCTTTTTAGCAGTTGGAGGTGGGATGGTCTGAATTCCGCACCATGCACACGTTGTCTTCGGTTCTTAACGTCTACAGCCATGTAGCATGAGGCTAGTCGTCCACTTAAAAAGTGAATTTTGTGACATGCTTTCATCCTTGGGCTATGCATCGGATATACTAGACGAAAAATTATTTTACTGCAGTTTTTTGTTTTTTTTTTTTTTTTTGAAAGTGAACAACCATCACATCACTATACAAATAGCTACTGAATAAAATTTGTTCGAAGTCGATATCATCATCTGCTGTTGAGATATACATACAAGACGAAAAACAATTTTAAAGCAGTTTTGTCAAAAAGCAAAAGCAATATAAACATACAAGGTGGCGCAAAATTAATCGGATGTTGTTATAATTTTTGCTAATGACGTCGTAGGTCAATCATTTGTAAACTAGACAGCTGCAGTAAGCTAATAAGCAATGGAGCGCTATACTCCGCAAGAGCGTGGAATAATTGTGTCGATTTTTTTTCGACGTCGATTTTCTAATCGTGTCACGCCAACTGGGCAAACACTCGGGCGCTTCGACTCGAATAGACTGGAACCACAGGAGACCACGCAGGGCAGGGCCGCCACTGGACTGGTCGTTCGGCCGAGATTATCGCGGCTGTGGCTGCCGATGTCGCTGAGAATGATGAAACATCAACTAGACCACGAACCACGCAATTGGGAATCACCAGACGGAGCCTGCAGCGTATTTTAGTGAATGACTTACACATGTTTCCGAACAGAGTCCAAACAGTGCATCAGTTAATGCCTGCTGTCAAGCCATGCTTAATCTCAACGACGAAGACGGCGATTTCGTGTCGAAAATCATCGTGCGTGACGAGGCGCATTTCCACTTAAGCAGTTATTACATCAATAAGCCAAATCTTCCTTTCCGAAGCAATGAAACAGGCATCCGCGTGTGATGCAGGAAGAGTCATTACATCCGCTCAAAGCCAAAGTGTGGTGCGGCGTTCACGCGGGAGGAGTGACTGGGCGGTATTACGGTCACTTTGTTTTTTTTTTGTTTTATAGAGTTCACGCAGGTTCGATACTTACGCTATTATGGTGTTTGTCAGACAACCTGGACATGGTGCAGATGGTTTGAGTCGAAGATGATCGTTCACTACTCTCCGGGGGTGGTTGTCCTAGGTAGAATTCGAGAGATTTTATCGCGTTGGTTGTAGTTCACAAAAACTTTTTTGTTGTTTCCAAGGCATTAAGGTCTTATAGTGCGAGTGTTATGCCTTCGTCAGCATTTTTTTGATCATCTGCCATTCACAACTTGGCTATGGACAGACTTGAACTATTGAACTTCCGCTCAACAGTCGGTGGTGATTACCATTTCACCACGACCAATTCCTGACTGTTATTGACGAACGTTACAGGGCCATGATAAACGACTTCTTATTATCGGAATTGGATAAGCGGAGCTTGGTGGAAATGTGGTTTCAACAAGACGTCTTGTGCACATACAGCTCGAGCCATAATGGATATTGTGAAGGAAGCGTGTCCTGGACGCGTAATCTCCTGTCTTGGCGATTTGGCATGGCCAGGAAGATCGATTTCACCATCCCAGACTTCTTTCTTTGGGGCTACTTGAAGAAGATTTATGAATATTCGACAGGAATGCGGAAATAGTGCGGAAAATCTTAGAAAGAGCGATAAAACGGGTACAAATGTTTATCAACACTGGCGGCAGCTATTTGACAGATATCATTCTTTTCACTTAACAAAAAAAAGTTATAAAGGCCCAAGTAAAACTTTCCATCACTCCAAATCATTTTTCTTTATTTAATAAGAAAAGTAATTGAGAAACAAAATTGGATGATTATTTTGGCCAATAGTTATGATTTCCAGCTTGAAGGCGTCCGGCTTAATTGATTGTATTTTCATTATGCTGCATATCAAAAGCTTTATTTGCCTTTCCATATTTGTGGCAGATCCAAATATGTCTACTTGCACGACCGAAGGCTTTACGATAGTTTTTATAGTAAACTTAAATACCTCGTGGTTGTTATTGACAAAAATTTTAATTAGAAGTCACATGTAATGGAATTAAAAAGTTCTATGTTTGCCGTAACGCGAAATTTGTTTATACTTCAACCTTAATGCCCAAGGCCTCGAGCACATCGTTTTAACCCAAAAGCATGGCAATGGAATTGTACCTTCGTGGCTTGCTTTTAAAACATCCATAAGGTGCTGATTATATATAGTTTAGGAATAAATAATAAGGCTTTGGTTAACATAGCAACTTCAATCAAAACCCATCATTAAATTTTTTTTACCTGCACCTATTTAATAAACTACAACACGACTCCAGTTTTGAATGTGCTTGACCTCTTCGTTGAGAAAATTCAGAGCATATGGCGTCTATATTCAAAAATTCGAGATTTTGTAAAAGTAAGGATCAACAAAGGGATACGCATGTTTTGCGACTTGGAACCTTGTCTCTGATTATAAATGAGGAAAACAGATTTCAGGTCTTTGGAAAAAAGACCTTAAGGAAAATCTATGGTTGTAAACAGACCAATATAGGAAACTACACAATCAAGGACTCCAGGAAGTTTTTTCAGCCCCAACAATTTTCTTAGCTGGGTATATGTACATGATATCATTTAAGTGGCGTCTTTGCTTGGCTTTATTATATTGCAGGGGTGAATGGTGCCTTGTCTTGTTGCTTGCTCTGTAATCTTGATGGAGATTAATTTGTTTCGAATTTTGTAACCAAGTTTTTAAGTACTTTTTGGCTCTCTTTTAACTTTTTGGTGGTCACATTCTATTTTCTTTAGTCGTTCGATGATCCAACCGATTGCCCCATTTTCCCCAATTTCCTTTAGCCAATTCTAGTTTCTCAATAAATAGACTCAAAGCAGTTATAGTCCTTACAATGTCCTATCGAGTTTTGGGGGTATTGTATTAGGCAGTATATTAGCTGTATGTTGACGATAAGTGTCCCAGTCAATTTATTGTCATACATTAAGGACATTTATTATCTTCACGAGTCGAGAGAGACATAAACTAAAACAAAAGAGAAGCCGAGACTCGTCCAATTTATTGAATGCTCCTTTGACATTAAGAAAGGCGTCAGTGTGCATCGTTTATATTCCATTGATTTTATGCACATACTCACAAGTTCGTCTTGTTGACTCTTTCTTTCGTTAAACCGATATAGCTTGACATGGCTTGAAAATTTCATCCTGTATGCTAATGCATTCTAAAAACCTTTTAAGAGAAACTACTAACTGCTGGAAGATACTCTTCAGCGAATTTGTAAAAGGTGCATAATCAAATTGGAAGTGCTTTCGAACTTGAAAAACATACACTTAAGACCTAGCGATTTTGTTGTTTATGTATTACAGAATGAAGCTTATTAGTTCAATTCCATTGTATTGTTTACACCTATGACTGATGGGTCAAATAATGGGTATGACACTAATATTTCAAGAAAAATACCTACTGGCCACTATGAGAAGTACACAAAGCCTACGCGATGACGAAAAAAAACCATATGCCTTTGTATTAACCATCAGGCTATTTGAAATTCTCTCAAGCAACTCTTTAAAGTATGATCGAAAAATCCAATGCCCACGGTTGATCCACTTGCTGTGCTACTGACATTTAGAACCTTACGGCCCAGAGTAAACGTATTGCAAAGATTCTCGGGAAACATAACCTACTTAAGTTGTTTTCACTCTCATATCATCTATAGAATAGAACTTCTAAAAAGTACTTCACGTTTACCACTAACCCACTAGCCTTGAGCTATTTAGAATGTCATTCCAGCCTCATGAACACAACATACAGCCTGTCGCCTCCTGCTACTTCGTAGGGGATGGATGAAAATGAAAAATCCATAAACCAGGGGAAGTGTAGCCTAAAGCGGGTTGCTCACCTCTTTTCCTTATACCGTCTGACTCGTGTATGAATACTCGATTTCAAGTGGCAAGAGGTTATTAAGTTGAAGAAATAAACTCATCTGTCCCCATTAACAGTGTGTACACAACGATACATGCGATAGAGGTGGACAATAGAAGCAAATGGGGACCGGTTTTAACCCGAAGCAAGTCTATAAAGGCTGCCACCTAACTCGGGTAGATACCTGCTTTCGTGGCCAGTTTATGAGGTCAATTTCAAGTTGAGTGGGGCATGTGAGGGCAACATAAAGTGTCGTATATGTTTAATTTAACTTCTGCTTTCAAATTTCGTCAATGATCATCTCTTGTGCCACCACAATGACTTCAATCAGTGACTGCTATCACTAGACGCCTCGATAATCGAATAACCCATCCTTAGGTGCATCCTCGACCGAGCATGGTTGCCAGAACACCACGCACTCGACATGTATCCAGACACAATTTAGCAATTTATCAAGTGATCTTACATCAACGTGATACACAAGAACCACTATCTGCAATCAGGTCGTGTGGCTTTCTCGAGGTAGTTGTTAGACAAAAAAATCTTTCTCGCGTCTACACCAACTCGCCCACACATGCTCGTGTGGGAGTTTCCCTTCCTTCAAGGGCGGATCAAAAGTTCATCTGAAACGTCTTCCCATTGAATTATTGCCGAGCAGATGTACTCGTAGTCTCGTCTGTCTGAAGATTCGCATTTCACCCTAAACCACCACTCCCAGATGTCGTATGCCTCGCAAATCGAAACACAATGATACAATGAATACCGGATAAAAAATCATCTCAAGGCTCAAGGACTTTATTCCTCTTCGATATGGGCGCATGATGTGTCGGGCTACAGTGGTTCGTGTCAGTGAATGCGTTTCAAAGAGTGTGCGGGCGACGTGTTATTAAATTACGATAAGATATTGTTTTATGGATTTTTCGGTTATATACTCAAGATCCAAGATTGTAGAAGGACTATGCGTGCGGGCGGTTATTATGATAACAATCGTAGAAGAAGGTCTCATGTGAATTATTGTGATTCAAGATTAAGGTAGCTGTCAAGGTAAAGAGGTAGTTTCGAGCAACCACCACCCCTCGAGAGATTAAGTTGTGCACATTAAGGTAAGTTTGATTGAGGACTATCGCGTATTCAGGTTTCAGTTAATCGTTTTTAAGTTGTCTCTTCTGGGTTGAAATGGATTTTCTCATCTTGGATTTATTTGATTTATTTGATTTTTCACTGAAAATAATATAAAATTATGAATTTTGAGGAATTTATGATTTTGGAAGACTTTTTAAGTCTACCCTCATGTGATAGGGGTCTTACTTAGATAAAGGAAAGTATAACCCTAACCTCGTCCTCACGTCTGTGAAAAAGATGATTAAGGTCGGCAGATAAGGCTGTATCGTGTACCACGATATGTACATAGTAGAACTGAGTTTGACTTCAGCTTTACCGTTCGATAGAAAAAAATATTTTTTTTTTTTTATTCGTTTTATAGGAGATACAATGTTGCTATTGCACAATTTACAATTTGTACAGAGATGTGATATAATTATAATATCTTTCTACTGAAATATATTTTAAAATACAATTAAAGGTATATTTTTATTCAGAAAAAGAAAATAGTGAAGAGGGAAACAACAAAAAACAAAAACCTTCTATTTAGTAATATTAATTATATGTCAAGACAAATAAGTGCATAAATATTCAATTTAAATTTAGCTCATTTAGCAAAGGATTATCAGAGTTACTACATTTATTAATAAAATTACAATAAAGTTTCTGCATTCTATCGGAAATCAATTCAACATCAGCTTGTTTGTGTAAATCCCTAGTAGAATGATGCCAGGGCAGATTAAGCATCATTTTAAGCAACTTAATTTGAGACACTTGTAACTTTTTAACATGACATTTAGCACATTTACCCCAAACTGGACACCCATAAAGGAGAATAGCTTGAAAAACAGCTTTGTGAATAATTGTTTACAATTTGATAATTGAGATTTTCTATTTATTAGCGGATAAAGTAGTTTTAGTCTACTTTGAGTATTTAAAATATGTTCCCTGAAGGTTAGCCTCGAGTCGAGGTGAATGCCAAGATATTTGACACATTTCGCCCAAATTATTTGTTGGCCATTCAATGTTAAGGCATTAGCTGGCACATAGCAACCTTTCCTTTTTCGTGTGAAAAAGATGGCTTGTGTTTTTTCAGCATTCTGTTTTATTTTCCATTTTTTTGTAGTAATAAAGGGTCCGCCATCTAACGTTTTTTTGTTCAAGTAGTGCTTATTTCGTGAATGGTAACACTTAGCTCATGTTTGATTTGACAGATAATTAGTTTTATCCTTCCGCTGAACGAATATGGTTGTGTATACGCTTGAACAACGCTTCGCTAAGTGGGCCTGCGATCGACTTATAGAAGATGCCGATTTTGCCAAAAAAATCATCTTTTCAGATGAAGCTCATTTTGATCTTGGCGGGTATGTAAACAAGCAAAATTGTCGCATGTGGGGCACAGAAAACCCGCACGCATACATTGAAAAGCCGGTGCACCCAAAACGAGCCACTGTTTGGTGCGGATTTTGGTCCAGAGGCATGATTGGGCCATTTTTCTTCGAAAATGAGCAAGGAGTGGCCGTAACAGTCAATGGCGATCGTTATCGGGCCATGTTGAACGAATTTTTGTTCACAAAAATTGAAGAGGAGGATATTGGCAACATTTGGTTTCAACAGGACGGCGCTACGTGCCACACAGCCGAAGCTACACTCGATGTTTTGCGCCCTGTTTTTGAAGATTCCATTATCAGCCGCAGAGCTGATGTCGTTTGGCCACCTCGGAGCTGCGATTTGACACCGTTGGACTATTATTTGTGGGGTGCCGTCAAAGATAAGTGTTACGCCGACAAGCCAGAGACAACTGACGCTTTAAAGGACAATATTCGTGAAGCCATTGGTGAAATACAGCTGCACACAATCGATAATGTGCTTAAAAATTGGACCGATCGTGTAGGCTACTGCATGGCCAGCCGAGGCAGCCATTTGAATGAAATTATTTTCCATTATTAACCGGAAGGATTGTACTTTCAAATAAAAAAAGAAATTTGAGAAAATATTCAGTAGTTTTTTTTTATAGCATTTTCAAAAAAAAAAAATTATTTGGCGGACCCTATATAATAAAATATTAGTCGAATGTTTGAGATTCGTCTCAATATTGAGACTTAATTCATCCGACGATAATATGGCGGTATCTTCTTCTCTTCCTTTTTTCACCGGCGTTGTTATAGTCAGAAGTGTAGGACCATAACCTTCCCACTTAACTGCATTCCTACTGGTCCGCTTGTGGGGTCCGCCGGTTTGACCTCAGAAAGTGGCGGCAGGCTTCCCGGTTTGGGATTACTTCATCGCTGAGGCCAATCAAATGCTGGTGTTTTTGCATTTGTTTGCACCAATTGTTTTTCGACCTGCCTTTTTTGCGTGTTGAAATTGGAACGTTGATTGATAACGCCTTTTGGACGGGGTTCAAAAGATCTCTCCTTTGAACATGGCAATACCAACTGAGTCGGCCGCGCTCTATCTTTCTTGTGATGGTTTCTTTTACGTGGAGGCTTCCTCGGATCTTTGATCTCTAATGCTGTCACGCTTTGTTACTCCCGCTGTCATGCGAAGCATCTTCATCTCAGTTGCCGTTAATTTGCTCTCATACTTTTTGTGCATTGTTCAGCATTGTGAACCGTATGTGAGCGCCGGACGTACAACTGAAGTGTAGAGCCTTCCTTTCAGCTTAGGGGGAAATTTTCGATCACAGAAGATGGCGGAGTTTTCCCGCCACTTCATCCACCCTACGCTTACGCGATGTTTGATGTCGTCATCACAAGTTGCTTCTCTATTAATCATAGATCCCAGATATTTAAACTTTTCACACTTGGGGAGCACTCTTCCATTCAAGTAAATGTCTGGAATAGGCTGATGAGGGTCAGAGAACGGGCAGCACAGATACTCTGTCTTCTTTGAACTAATACGATACCCGTGTCCCTCAAAAATGTCCACCCACACATCAAGTGCTCGTTGTAGGGACGCCTGATCATCACTTATAATGGCCCCATCGTCAGCAAAGAATAGCTGGTGCACATTGGGGTCCGTCACTTTTCCTTCAAGCAATTAGTCAAGGACTGCTATAAAAAGCAGTGGGCTGAGGACGCTCCCTTGGTGTACACCGACTTTGATTGCGAACTCTTCGGTGACTCCTGCGGTGCATCTTACTCTTGCCGTTGCTCTCTCGTACATGTCCATAATCACTCGCACGTAGGTTTCTGGAACTCCTTTTTGTCTTAGCGCTACCCATAAAACATCTCTTGGTTGCCGGTCAAAGGCCTTCTCGAAATCAACCAACACCATATGCAAGTCCTTTGAAGAATCACGATGCTTTTCCATCATGATCCTTATACTTTGGATTGCATCTGTTGTTGATTTACCCGAGACAAACCCGCACTGGTCATCAGATAGTCGTATTATTTTCCGCAGTCGGCTATCTAATACCCGTTCAACGATCTTCATGGTGTGCTACATTAGCTTGACAGAACGGTAGTTATCACAATTTCGCGTATCAGACTTTCCTTTGTGCAATGGAAGAAGATAGCTTTCCCTCCATTGATTAGGCATAGTGTCGCCTCTCATAAGTTTGGAGATAAGAACCATGAGCCATCTAGACCCGATGTCTCCCATCTTTTTCCAGAACTCAGAGGGTATCCCGTCCGTCCCAACAGCTTTTCTTTTCTTGGAGTTTTTAACCGCGTACCGAACTTCTTCGACTGTGATGTCGGATATTTCGGCATGATTCGGGGCGGCTCTTGGAAAGTACACTCGGGGAAACTGTTCGTTCAGAAGTTCCTCGCAATACTGTCGCCATCTGTGGAGAATTTTTTCGTCTTCCACAAGGAGTTGGCCTTGAGCATTGTTAATAAACTTTGGGAAACGAATCTCCTGAGCATTTCTTCTTCTCGGGGCGGCTATCTTAAAGATATTTGCTCCTTTGTTCAAATTGTTTTGTCGAAGCTCCTGGGTAGCCTGGTTCCTGTCAGACGCGGAAGACGATATTTCTTCCAACTCCTGATAGAGGCCTTCCATGCTTTTCGCTTTGAATTCGGCGCATTTTTTCTTCGCGATACCTTTGCAACATCTATATACCTTTTCACGGCGAGCTTTTTCCTCTCTATTAGTAGAAGAGCACTTTGACCAAGCTTGGAAAGCCATTTTCTTTTCGTGTATCACTGCTTTGGCTTCGTCTGTCCACCACCAGGTTTCTTTTGCGTGTTGACATGGGCCTTTAGATGTTCCGAGCAGTGATTTGGCTTTCTCCTGGCCAGATTGTTGTAGGGAATCCCACATGTCTTGTGCTCTGCACTCCTCATTACCGACCTCATCGATAATGGAAGAGAGGTAGTTTTCCATGATGGTAATAAAAGCTTCGCCTTTTCCTTTATCCAGCTTATACCACTTGATTCTCTCAGACACCTTCGTTTGCTGCTTTGACTTCTTTCTCGCATCCATAAAAAATTCAGTCAGGAGGAGACGGTGTTGAGAGGCGATCGCTTCTCCCAGGATCACTTTGCAATCTTTAGCTCGTGGCTTCATGAAACTGGATACCAAATGATAGTCTATTTGAGTTTCATTTCCGCCGCTGCTATAAGTGATCAGGTGCCGGCTTTGTTTGAACATGGTATTTAGCACTATAAGACCGTACGACTTGTACATGTTTAGGATATCTTCACCTGAAGAGTTCCTGGTGCCGTATCCCAGCCCTCCGTGGTAGCCTTCATAGTCTTCGCTTGTCTTCCCAACATGTCCGTTTAAATCTCCCCCAACAAAAAAAATCTCTTCCGTTGGGATGATTTTGACCAGGTTGTGGAAATCTAGCCAGAATGCATCCTTTAATGCTTATTTTTTCTTTTTGTTCGCATCCTACTTGAGGGGCATATGCGCTTACGATGTTCCAAACCTCACCATGCATCAATAATTTGAGAGCCATCAAACGTTCACTGGACTTTGAAATGGTTAAGACGTTGCCAAGTAACTCTGCCGCAAGGATGATGGCGATTCCGTTTTTTCCTTGTTCCAATCCATAGTAAAACATCTTGTAGGCTTTTGTTTTAACGTCCAAGAAACGTGCCCGATTACCGGTGTTTCGCCATTTCGTCTCTTGTACGCACAGGATGTCTACTCGCCTTCTAACCATCATTTCTTCAAGCTCATAGCTGCGCCCACTCATGCTTCCAACGTTCCAACTCGCGACTCTTAAGTGTGGCTTACGCCGTTGCATTACTTTGCTATCCCCCGGAAATCCTATAGCTCTGACCCCAGCATTGCTGCTCGTCCTAGGATCACGACCATTAGTAGTGTCTGGCGGGGTAGTGCTTTTCCTTTTAGCGTTCTTTTCCATAATGCTACGGTTTGACCGTTTTCTTTCTTCCCCTCCTTTTTGACACGGGCATGCTCCAGATTTTTATATTTTTTTTTGATTGATCTTACTCTTACAACACCGGTGATCTCCAGTCGTATCAACCCACTGATTTGCATGCACACTTGTGGGGCAGTTTAATGGTGTTATATGTGTCCCTAGGCTCACCTTGGTGTTTTCTAAATTGCCTAGATGTGATTTTTGTTTACCTTTGTTTAGTCGCCTTTTACGAAAAGCGATAGGTATCGCTGCAGGGATATTCTTAACCCGTCCCTGCACGAATAGATAATATCATCAGCATATAATGCTGTAACGCAATTTGGTAGTTGCGGAAAATCAGCGATGTATAAATTATACAGGATAGGTCCCAAAACTGAACCCTGCGGGACACCTGCGTTGAAGTAAGTTAGACTAGAACTGGTTTCATTGACAAACACTCTAAAACATCGATTTGATAAGAAACTTTGAACAATTTTACACAAATATGGGGACAAACTAAAGTGTATTAGTTTATGGATAAGACCATCATGCCATACAGTGTCAAATGCCTTTTCAATATCGAGTAGTAACATTCCTGTCGATTTACCAAGTGCGCGATTATTTTTGATATGGTTGCAAATTCTGAGTACTTGATGAGACGTACTGTGACAGGATCTAAAACCAAATTGCTCATCTGGAAGAACTCTTTTCTCGTTGATTTCATTGTAAATTTTTTCTTTCAAAATTTTTTCGAAGATTTTGCTTATGCTACTTAATAGACTTATTGGTCGATAGCTTTCGAGCTTGTCAGGTAGTTTTCCTGGTTTGGGAACAGGAATTATCTTAGCTATTTTCCAAATATCTGGGAAATATAGCAGTTTAAGACATGCATTAAACAGGAAAGTTAGATATTGAATTCCAGATTTCGGCAAATTCTTAAGATACATATTTTTAATATTACCCTGACCACCTGATTTTTTTACATTAAGCTCTTCAATAAAGAATTTAACATCAGCTGGCTGTACATAAGCATTGGACGGTGTCGCCGGCGTAAATAAATTGAATGCATGAATAGAATCGTTCACTTGCGTGTTTGTAACTACATCTCCAAGATGACGAGTGATAGTATGATTATAAGAAAAGTGTTGCCAGAGTGATCTCGCTTTCTCAAGATCTGTAAAATACGTATCTGATCCATTTTTAATACATGGAATATGTCTATTTTTATTTCTAATTAATTTAGCTATGTTTTTTTCAGATCACCCAATTTAATGGAACCACTTTCAAGAAAGACTAAATAAAATGTGTCTGTGAAATGTTCATATGTTTTCGTTATTAACTTAACATTCGTGCACTTTAATCCGAGTTTATTTAATTCGGTTCTGAAATGCTCATGTTTTTCATCAAACAAGTTCTTTTAAATGTTTGTTTTGTAGAATAACATCATCCAAGTTTTCACTGTCACTATCATTGTCAGACAAGCATTGGAGTGGACTCCAATAGTTGGACCGACGATCACTACTTTTGCCCGGCATTTTCAGCAACAATTTATATTTTTTTCCGCGGAAACAGATATACCCTCAGGCGAGGGCAATCTCGCGCGTTTTTTAATTTTGAATAATATGAACAACTCTATAAATTAAAAAAATATAGATCGAGTTTAACGATCGAGGGTAACTGTATCGATATGTATAGCTTTCAAGCTTCACCCGGAAAAATAAATATACTCGTATGATTTTTTTTTTTAATTTTTGATTTTTTATTATTTGTTATTACTCGCACAGCTTACTTACACTTCAATAATATAGAATGCGAAGAAATTGAGTTCCAGTTGTGGGTATTATTCAAATAAATTTTTTAAGGAACTTGACTCGCTTACTTTTTTCATCTCGTTAGCTACTCAAATATCAGAGTTCCTCAAGGTTCTACATAAGGTCCAGTATTGTTTCTGATATACCATATTTAAACTTGTTATTTATTCAATATTTTAAGTTGATTATTAGTTGTATATAACGATTTACATATACTAAAAATATGATTCCTTATCCATCTTTCCATCTGCTTTTCGACTTTTATTAAAAAGAGTTTTATTTGCAGAGAATTGAATATTTTCACTTGCCAAGCTTACAACGTTTCTGCTTATCTGATTCATTCCTCTAAGGTGTTTCGACATTTAAGAAAGTAACCTGAAGTTTTAATTGTTATGAGTTTCAAATACCTAAGCACTAAGCAGTGCCTTGGATTATAATTTATCTTGGACAGATCGCACGCGAAATTCAAAAAGTCACCTTATTGTCACTTATTGTCAGCAAACCGTTTGCGATAAAAACGATGACAAGCGCGGTATCCTTATATCATTTTGTTTTTTTTTTTTTAATTAATTTTTATTTACAGTTTCTTAGATCTATGTTACCCTAGACAAAAATGCTTAAAAACTAGCTTAACTATCTTAACAATGTAGATATCTTACTGGCCCTAGACGGACACTCTAAAATAAGCGTAACAACTTAAATCTATGTCTTTCAATTACAATATCAACTTACAATTACCATTGACTGTTCATATATGTAAATAGCGCATGCTTGATTTGTGAAGTAAAATTCTACACTAGCATTTTTCCAAAATAGGGAAAATTACATAGTAATTTAGCCAAGGCAGAATGAAGGAAATACCACTTCAGAGGTGGTAAGAACATTAAAATGCTACAGGAAACTAGTACAAAATGCAATGAAAGTTTTACGAGACACTTGATCATCAGTAAAAAAAAACAGAGAGAGGAAAACTTCAGAAATGACAGATAGGGCCATACGTCGAATCTGTTGTAATGACCCTTTCTGAACCTCGCGGGCGATAAGCTAAGTGACCATCATGCGAGTTCGACTTTCAAACGTAACAACCGTTAAGGGAGGGATACACATTCTTTTCCACACAAGTGGACGGGACCTACAGTTTAATGACGATTACGAACTGCGAGAAACGAGAAGCATACAAGCAAACAGAGGAACTGACTGCGATTCAGACCAAATCCAAATCATTGCAAAAAAGCCGAATCTAAATTCACAGAAGCGGACCACAGGAATAAGAAACAGTCAACCTGAACAATTAAAGGGCCCTCGTATAAATACCAGGACAAAATTAATTACCTATCTACTCCGTTAAATAGCATGAAAACTGGCGATGAAACAAGACAGCTAGAGGCAGTATGGTCAACAATAAAAAGTGTCGTAAAGGAGGCAGTGGAAAGCAAACTAGGATATTGCAAAGCCCCCAAAATAAGGCCTCGATTCGATGAAGAATACGAAGAGAAAGTAGGAATAAACCTAAGACTACAAGCCCTGGAAATAGCGAAGAGATCACACGTACAAAATATCAAACCCTTAGCATCCCCAGCTTTATCAACGAACCTATTAGGCCTTTTTCTGCTAAAAACCTGTAACATATGTATTTTTGCACGATTGAAAAATATTTTTTTGAGAAATTGTGAAAATTGTATTCAAACCTAGTAATAATTGATCATTCAATGGTAGGACTTGTAGTAAAAGCATTAAATTCCAAATTTAATAAAATTACTAGGTCGAATATTAAAAAAACGAAAATCAACTTTAGGAAATTTAATACCTACCTGTTTAATGTTTGAATGTTGGGAAAATGTTTTTTTCTTGTGGTGATGCCTCTACTACCTGTACGGTATTCACTGATTCTCTAAGAAAACAATCCCCAATTGTATAATTTCCGCGACCGCAAAAAAATTATATAAAAAATTTATGTGAAATACACAAATAAACTTAGACCCAGATGTAAAAGGCTCCCTAATAATTCTAGTTTAAAGTTGAAATATAATAAATTGTGTTCTGAATTTAAAAAGGAAATTCCGATATGTCGTGATGTCTATTACCGTAATCAGTTTAATGCAGTTAAGGATAATTTAAAAAATTAATGGCATTTAGTAAATAATATTCTTAATAAACCTTATTGCATTAAAAAGCCTACGATTATCTAAGTTGGTCAGTGGTAAGTATCTGATAAATTCATAATTGCCAATGAATTTAATTCTTACTTTACGAATACAGCCAGAAGTCTATTTCCTTCTTCAACTCTAACAACCTGTATTCTGTGTAAGTCTTCGTACCTTTGTCCTGAACAGTCCCAAGCTAATAGTTTTGTCTTCAAGCCTATAACGCCCTTGAAAGTGCTTAAGGCGACTGGCACTATAAAAGAGTCCAATTCTTATAGTATAGATTAGGTTAGGTTAGAGAAGGGGAGTGTGATGTTTAAACATCACGATCCGATATATCTGCATTAGCCACATCCGCAATCTCTGTGAAGAATCTTTGGCCTAGCGACACTAGGCGTCGATTCTGGAGAGCTGGGCAGTGGCAAAGCAGATGTTCGATCGTCTCAGTTTCTTCCTCATCGCCGCAGCTCCGGCAGAGATCGCTGGATCCCGAGTCCCATTTCCGAGGCATTGCTCCAATGGGACAGTGTCCTGTGATCACTCCGACGAGCATACGGATCGAGTTACGGTCCAGCGCCAGGAGCTTCTTTGTTTTTCCGATATTGAGCTCTGGCCACGATGATATTTTCGTGTAGCTGTCGTTTCTTGTAAGCCAAGACGATTTGGCTTCTTTGATGATTGTGTCGTTTATGATCCGGTATAATGCGCTGATCGGTGGTTGCAATGACGTGTCCGCTTCGCTGATATCCATTTCAGACCCTTGCCTGGCCAATTCGTCTGCTCTTTCGTTCCCTGCGATTGAGCTGTGGCCCGGGACCCAGCAGAGTTTAACTTTGTGGTGTCTGATGGACTTCAGTGAGTCGCGACATTTTTTGACAGCCTTTGATCTCGTTATACAGGATTCTATTGACTTCAGTGCAGCCTGGCTGTCTACGAAGATAGTCATATCAGGTGGTGGGATATCGGCTACCTGTAGGTGTTTGGCTGCTTTCTCTATTGCCAGGATTTCTGCTTGAAAAACGCTGCACAGGTCAGGGAGTCTGAATGATTCCTGTTTGTGGAGGGTATCAGAGTAGAACCCGGCCCCAGTGACTGTGTCCATTTTCGATGCGCCGGTGAAGAGAGTGATCTCTTGGTCGTTGATTACGGCGTTTGATAGCCACTCTTCTCTGTCGGGGAAAAGGATAGGTATACTGAGAGAGAAGTAACTTTGGGGGGAAAGTCAGTCGTAACTGTGAGGCTACTAAAACCATGTTTCCTTCCCAGGTCGTCTATTATTCTGAGTATGGCCGCATGTCCATAGTTGGCTTGCTTCCACAGAGAGGACTCCCTTAGTCTGAGAGCGCTCTTTGCAGCGCAGCCTTTTATGAATATATCCAGGGGGAGGAGATGAAGAATCATGTCCAACCCTGCTTGTGGCGTGCTTCTCATGGCTCCCGTTGTACAAACAGCGGCTGACCTTTATACTTTGTTGAGCATGTTCATATCGCTTATCACTGCTAGCAATCCACCCGACTAGGGCCCCACAAGTCAAAATGGGTCTGATGATTGCTGTGTACATCCAGTGAATGATGTACGGTCGCAAGCCCCATCTATTTCCGAAGGTCTTTTTGCATGCATAAAAAGCGTTCAATCCTTTTTTCATCCTTTCCTCCAGGTTCCTTTTCCAGGAGAGTTTTGAGTCAAGAATGGTGCCTAGATATTTGCCTTCCGCTTTGAGTTTGAGTGGAGTGCCCTCTAACTTTGGGGGAGCAAATATCGGAATTTTCCTTTTTCTGGTGAACAAGACCAGCTCGGTTTTCTGGGTGTTTATTCTCAGACCGTTCTGTCTTGCCCACGAGGAGAGTTCTCTCAACGCAGATTCCATTAGTTCACTGATAGGTGGGAGAAATTTATTGTACCTTTTATCAAGATAACCAGGTCACCCGCGCACGCTATGATCTTTGTGTCTTTCTCCATAAAGAATTTGAGGATTTTGTTAACTGTAAGAAGCCACAGTAGGGGGGAGAGAACTCCTCCTTGTGATGTGCCTCTAGTTGTCACTTTCCTTATAGAGCTGTGTCCAATGTCTGCATTGATAATTCTGTTCTTCAACATATTTTCAATCCAGATTACAATGGTTTTGTCTACTTTTATGTGTTCTAGAGCTGTTATTATGGCCTCTGTGTTTACATTGTTGAAGGCCCCCTCTATGTCGAGGAAGGCTGCCATTGTAAACTCTTTTAGGTTCAGCGAGCCCTCAATTTCACGGCCAACACTATGCAGAGCACTTTCCACTGATCTGTCTTTAAGGTAGGCGTGTTGAGTGTTGCATAAGTTGCGTGAGTTGATGAGTCCTCTGATGTATAGGTCAAGGAGTCTCTCCAAGGTTTTAAATAGAAACGACGAGAGACTAATTGGCCTATAGTCCTTTGCGGCAGTGTGGGATGATTTACTTGCCTTAGGTATGAAAATTGCCTTTATTTCTTTCCACTGTGTTGCGATGTACCCCGCGCGCAGGCAATTGGAAAAAATGCTTACGAGGTGGGGTACAGTGTGGATCTGTGTTTTCTGAAGCATCGTTGGCAAGATATCGTCCGAGATTTAAAGGGATTGAACGAATTTATTACCCATGATACTTTATCCGTTGTGATAATCTTGTTAATTTATCATCTCTCATTCACAATTAATGTTGTTGCACAATTTTTGCGTGTAGGAATTGAATTTAGAATTGGTGACTTAAACTACAGAACTTCGCTCAACAGTCGATGATGATTACCATTGCACCACGACCACCCAATAGTTAAGAGAAATGTAGAAAGTCTAATAAAAAGCTCGATTACAGGGCACGTAGAACGAATGGACAGTGGACGAAAAGTCAAACGAATAATAAGTGGAAAACCCGTAGGGGAGAGTCCACCAGGAAGGCCGCGTGGTAGATGGGAGGACAATGTAAGAGTGGATCTAGATGAGATGGGACAGAACAGCGAAGCATGGAAGGAACATACTCATGACAGGAGGGAACGGTGGTTAAGGAGACTCTGAACTTCCGAGTTCCAAATAGACGGCAATAATAATAATAAAAACAGAAACTGTTCGTTGAGCTTCAAGCAAGCTTCATTTGCGATTGACTGGGATCTCCATTGAGTAATGCCATCATAAAGAGGATGAGTTATTAGTTGGGGCATTTTGACCATATACAGGTAATCGATACTGCTTAGGTAGACTTTTATCACAATTAAAGCACTAGATTAAAACTTCCCTTTATGAAATTCAAAGTAATATAAATTGAATGTTGTTGACAGATGTCTAACCTCTACGAGATCAACTGTCACTATAAAATATATATACGTATACAGTTCGAGCCACCTTTTAAAGACGGACCGAACTAATTTGTACTCCCGATAAATAACTCGCAGGTCACTCGACTTCTCGACTTGTTGCGTTCAACATGGATCTTCATATACTCGTTGTAATGCCCCCAAATTGGGGTCTTTAAACTTTTTCACAAGGCCACAGTTTCCTTTCACATCGAAATCACCGATCTTGTTCTTCTACTACCAGAAGCCTTAAAGTAACACTTAATTCACACATAAATTCCAAATAGCAAGGAGATACACCTGAACTGTCGTCAAAATTTGGATTCGACCAGAACCAACTTAACATTAGCTTAAGCCACTTCTATCGAGTTTATTTCGAGTCCAGATCTATCTTTACTGCTTGTCATAAAGTCTGTTAATGACCATTTACACTAGATTTAAGATCTAATAATTGCAGGCAGTCTTCCTCATCGATAAGACTTTATGACTGGCCATTAATCAGCTATTTCATTTCATAAGTACCAGTAAACAGAAAGTTTTTTTATGATCTACAAATGCTCTTAAACCAGAAGTCTGAACTAAAGTGTTATTTTACGAGGATAAGTTTCCTTTATTTATAGTTCTGTTGTATCGCATGAAAGAATACCATTCATCCACCCTAAATAGCAAGAAATATATACAATTTTAAAAACTTCACATCCACTTACTTTTTTTTCTCCTTTCGCAAGCGATGGATAGCGGGGGTAGAGTGTCTCCTTCCCTGGCAGGCAACGTAATCATCATCAGTACTTCCCCCAACATACACAGCTCCATAAATCAGTGTTTTTTTTAATTTATATCTTCACCGTAGCTGCCGCCCTTCAGCTGCTCAACTACTCAACAGCTGAAGAGGAAAAAGGGAAAAAGGGAAAGCGAGAATCCAAATTAGTAATTACGTCCAAGTTCCTTTGTCCGTCGATTTTCTCCACGTCCTGTTTGTCCCCATCCGCTGGAATTAATTACCGCTGCAGTTCCTTCCCTAACCGGATCCATCAAGCTTATTCTTTGAATCATGTTTTAAAGTGAACAAGATGGATAAACCGAGTAAAAAAAAGTCAATTCCATCCCTCCCATTCGGTGTTATAAAGGTTCACATCTCCCACCTCGGGTCGAGGTTCTCCGCCCCGAATGCATTCACATCGTTGATTCTCTATTTCCTGCGAGTGGTATTCTACTACCGGGAAAGCGTAAATCGACACCTATGGGTTGTAAGTGAATATTGGCGTTAATCCCAATGGGCAACTACACAGAGCAGTCCAACCTTTTCACTGAAGTTCTATAATTGAGACTAATCGACCCTTGCTCCCATTTCTTCGTTTCTATCCCTCGAGAGTGAAACACGATTTCCTGAAAACCCCAATTGTCTGTGCCGAAGGATTTACAGCCTCTTCGGAAAATTTAGAGCCTGCCTATCGGATGTCCCATAAACTATAATCGCGACGTGACTTAATCACATGATTTTTTACCCTCCGTTTTATACCTTCCGGTGTACCTTTCCCGATCGCCCTTGCAACGATGCGTGACGAATTTTTATGTGACATTTGCACACACTCGGACCGAGCACGGCACGTTTTCTCATTTAACCCAATTACAAGGAGAAATCGAAAATGCCGAAATGTTGTGTAAATTTCGGACCGGGGAATACCCCGAGACAGTCTTCCTAAAGATTGAAAATAATTTAAGGGACTTTAAAAGCGCTGGTGGGTACGGGATGCTGACCGGGGTGAAAGTGAAATATTTAACCCCTTTTTGTAGTCAAGTTAGCTGCCAGTAAATTCGCTTAATTCAATTTTACAGACAGTTATCCTCTTTTCAGTTATCCCTCTTTTTTTTTATTATATTGTGCTTCTGTCTCCTTGCTGTGCTACATCGAAGCACTCGCCTATGCGTTTGTGTGTGTTGAATTCCTTTGGGAGCAGCACCAAGTAAAGCCATACTAAATAATTATTGTTAAGGGCTTCACAGTTGCACAAGGAACCGACAAAACGAGGAAGGAAAAAAGAAACAACAGTGAAAAAGGATATTATTCTTCGTCCTTTTGCCACAGAAGCGAATTCCAATTTTGCTTTCAAAGGGGGTGAGAGGCGGGTTGGACATATTCTGCGTGGGCGGTGGTACTCCGCACGAGTATGTAAAACTATTTCCAAATCCTTTTTGTATCCTTTTTCGGAAATGTGTTGTTTACTAACTTGCCACAGTAATTCCGAGATTTGTTATTTTTTAGTTTCTTTGTTCCATTTCTCATAGCCTCGTCCTGGTAAAGGACTATAGACTACCAGAAGCGTGCAGTGGTGTAGGTAATAAACTGCAATAAGGAGTTTTTTGTGGGGTTGAGGTGTTACGTGCTGGACAACTAGTATATCTCTCGGGCGCCTCATATCCAATAGAGGGTGCTTTGGTTGTGATCTAAATCTGAGCACGAGGGATGTACAATTGGATTTCTATGTAACGTAACATTCGCGTACGGGTAGGGCGCCCGGTGTCAGTAACCGTATTGCAAGAGCTGAATAGAATATTATTTTTGTTATAACTATCTGCAAAAGCTTCTATTGAAATTGAGTTTTCTAAAAACCAAATAAAACAAAAAAAACAACCACATTTGGGATTTGCGTGCGGTGTTTTCTATAGAACCTGATGAAAGTCTGTTTGTGTTTATGGAATTATGTTCACAGCGTAGTGGAGATGTTTAAAATGATTTGAAAATATTGGATGGTGTGTGGACTTTAAGAAAATCAGTTATGAATTTCAACAGAAATTTAAATGAAAAGTTCTTATCTGGACTAGCCACGGGTGCATTATGTACAGCTTGCTGGTTGCTGTGCTGTGCACGAATTTGCTCATTCTGAAGTGACAGTTGGAGAGAGAGAGTACTCTACTTGTGCTTTAGGAATTTTTGGCACGAACTTGTGGTGTTTTATTTTTTCAATTCATGTTCGTGTCAGAGTCCTATTGGTAGATTTGAAAATCTGCCAAACAGGAGTGTTGGAGCGATTCATTCATGACGTTATAAAAATAACGATATAAATATGTGTTTGGCGATATTTTGTTTTGGAAACAATTTGTATTAAGTGCTCCAACTTACATGAGGGGTGATCAAAAAGTAATGATAATCGGTTATTTCCATTCCCCATAAAAATCCAAAAACAAAATTTTTGATTGCTTATACATCAATTATGTTAGCGTAAATAGGCCACAATTTCAGGAGGTACATAGAGCTGTCATCAAGTACCTCTCTTGAAAAAACTTTCTACCAATTTACATCGCCAGGAAGGCTGATAACACGATTTGGGAATTTGGTGCTCAAAAGATCGGCTGTATGGCATGGCACGCCATCCTGCATGAACCAGAGGTCGTCCAAATCCATGTTTTCAATTTCAGTAAAAAAAAAACCTCTGGGCTCTGTAACGCCCACCGTTGACCGAAACGTTGTTCCCAGCCTCATTTTCGAAGAAAGCTGGTCCAGTGATGCCATCACTCCACAATCCGCACCAAACTGTCACTCTCTGTGGATGCACTGGCTTCTCGACAATAACGTGCTGGTTTTCAGAGCCTCGTTAGAAAATATGATTTTTCGCCCAAAATATATTTATTTTTTTTTGGATACACCATCGGATTTGGAATCTTCATAGACACTAGATGCTCTTGCCGCTAGCATGCACGATTCGATGGCTCTGCCTATTTGCTCAAGCCTTCGCCTACTAAACCACACCCTGCACTCATCTGCCACTCTGCCCGCGGGACTGCCGCTAGGTATTACTTCGCAGGGCTGGCAAGCAATTCCTGCTACTCTTGAGATTGTAGTCTTCCACCTGCTATTGTTGTTCTTGCGGTCTCTTCTGCTTTCCTTGCCGCTTCTACTCTCCTCAGCTCTGTCTGCACATTTTTGATTAGTGTGCAGATCGTCAGCTAGTACTCCTCCGACTCTACTATTCGCTGAATTATATTTTCTGCTCCTCGTAGAGTGCCTCTCCAATCTGTGAGGCGTCTACTTTCACAGATTTCGTGCCTCACGTATTCCTCTTGGTTTGAGCAGTCTGGACAAAGAGGAGAGGCATCGTGCCCGAACCGATATACATAGGTATTTACGGTAACCACCGTGACCAGAGAGGAACTGCGTAAGATGGTAGTTGCAGTTTCCTTGTGTTCTGTTTAGCAATATCGATTGATGGAATCAGGATATGGGTCCATCTGCCCTTTGAGGTGTTATTTCATAAAGATTGCCATTGGGCCATAGAATGCGACCTCTCTTTCTCCTTGATTTTTCTTACTTCCCCGGCAATGGTTGGCCTTGAGAGTTTTCTCCGTTAGATTCTTTTCATCTCCTCGGCGAGAATGTCAATGAATGTCAATCATCCCAGCAATGACAAATGTCCGAAATAGTCCGGTAGCCGCTTATTGTCCTTAGAGCACAGAGTCGGTATATCGATGACAGTTTTCGGCATGTTTCCTTCCTCTTGAGCGTTTCGGCCCACGCTGGTGCAGCATATGACATGACTGAGCTCACCACTCTGCCCATTAGAATCCTCTTCGCATGTCCGGCGAATGGCGGACGTTTGTCCACCCACGTTTGGCAGTATTCTAGAGAGAGTCGTTTGTAGAGAGGATGCTTTTTTGCTCACATACTCATAGTCCACGTGTAATTTGAACCGCAGCCTATTGTCAAGCATCACTCCTAGGTATTTGACCGCTTGCTTGGATCGGATATTCTGGTTGCCCACACGATTATCGAATTATTCTACAGTTATGCTTGTTATGAGGCCTACCGATTCTAGCCACTGCTTTATCTGGACAACTGCTGTGTTTGTGGCTGATTCTACTTCATGTGTGTGCTTTGCAACCACCACGACAGCTATATCATCTGCGAATCCGATGATGTTTACTCCTTGGGGAAACCTTAGTCTCGGGACACCGTCATATATTGAGTTCCAAAGAAATGGGCCCAACACCGATTCCTGAGGAACCCCGGCTGTGATGTTGTAATATTTAGTTCCTTCCTCCGTGACATACCTCAGTTTTCTTTCTTTGAGGTAGTAGGACACTATCCTTAGCAGGTAGTCAGGTGTTTCCATCCTTGCCAACGACCTTCTTATCAGGGTCCAGTCGGCAGAGTTGAACGCATTGTTAACGTCTACTGCACAATACTTCTTTGACCCCCGCCTCCATGAGTGTCCTGCTATAGCTTCAGACGCAATATCGACAACTTTTTGGATTGCCTCGGTAGTAGAGCGTGCCTTTTGGAATCCGTATTGATGATTTGAGAGGGCTTCCTTCTTCTCTGCTGCAGTAAGTAGCCCATCGTATATTACCCGATCTAGAATTATTCCCATTGTATCGATCAGGCATATCGGGCGGTATGACGATGGTACTCTGGGTGGTTTTTTTCCCTTGGGTAGCAGTATTAGGTGTTGCAACTTCCATGGTTTGGGAACACTCCTTCATTTAAGCATATCTGCATGACTGTTATGAACATCTCAGGCCTTGTTTGAATAGCAGCCTTCAATGCTCTGTTCGGTATTCCGTCGGGTCCAGGCGCCTTTTTGTCTACTACTCTGACGAGAGCTCTCTGCAGTTCGTTCAGCGTAATGGCTGGGATACTGTCGACGTCTGCTTCCCTGGCGATTGTGGGCGTCAATAACAGTATTGGACATGTTAGTTGTGGGGACCTGTAGCCTTTCAGTTTGGCCATCACCGCTTTATACGCCGTGCCCCATGAGTTAATGTCGGCTTCTTCGCACATATGTTTGGCTTGCTCCCTTTGATTGACTTCGTTAGGTCCCGCCTCATCTGTTTGAGGGTGTCGGCGGTGCTATTGAAAACCAACCCTTCCTCTTGCCCTTTGGACTTTACGACGAGCCTGTAAGTCTTGATCTGAGTGTTTTTATCTCGTCATTCCATCAGTAGCATGGGGCGCTTCTCCGGGTTGCTGTTTTCCTTGGCATCGCCGCATCGCAGGCTGTGGTAACATTTGTGTCGGTGCGACAAGTCTTCAGCTGATCCATTTTTGTCCACTGAACTGCTGTTTAGCATCTCCTCAAAAGTTTCTTTTTCGAACAGACGATCTTTTCATTGTGGACCTCTTAGCATTGGTCTTTGCCTGTTTCTTTTCTTTGTTATTTCGAAGACAATCGTCTGGTGATCGCTGTGGCTGTAGTCTTCGCTAATACGCCAATTCATTTTGCACAGAATAGGGTAGCTGGCGAAAGTTAGATCTATGATGGATCCCATTTGCTTTCCGATACGTACTTGCTTGCCCTTTATTCGCTATGCCTACTTCTAGAGATGCAAAATCCTCAAAGAGGATTCGCCTTCAGTCATTGGTAAGCCTATTGCCCCATTCCGTCGCCCATACATTAAAGTCTCCACCAATGATAACTCTGGTTCTTTGCTGGGCGTCTGCCGTTATCTTCCAGCATTGCTTTGTATTGTCTAGTTGTCCAGCTAGGTCTGGCGTAACAGCTGTAGAACGTGATGCCATTTATTCTTGCACGCACGAAACCTTCTTCATTCTCGTCGATGTCTTGGAATGCTTGGTTTCCGCATACCCATATTGAAGCGTGCTTTGTTTTGTCGTTATTTGGACCTTGTAAGCGAATAATCCGAGATCTTTGTGCAGAATTCTCCTCAGGTTAGTGCGTGGGGTGTTGAGCTGTTGAGATTGATAACGAATTGATGTTGGTGAATTAAGCAGCCACATTCTCATCTGTATAACCCGCACGACGACGAAGATCATGAGTGTTGTCCACTAGCATACCAGTCCCACGAGCTTTTTGCACAAACTTGCGTACAGCAATCGCGATGGGTGCTTCATATCGACCAAAACTTCTCAAGGAACACATCCGAGGCAAGGAATTTAAAGACTATAGCGAAGTTATGGCTGCTGTTGAGGCATTTTGGACAGACTAAATATATTGACTTGTTAGAAATCTAAGTAGAAAAATACTTAATTTTCTAATTATACTCGTGATCACGGTGTTTTATTTTCATTATCATAACTTTTGGATCATCCCTTACTTGATATATTGATTGTGGTATTTGGCGATTTTATGCTAAGCAAAAAAAAAGTATTTATAAATAGTACAAGAAGGCAGAGAAGATGTTAATAACGAAGGATGCCCTGCACGCCCCAGCAAGTCAACAACGGTTGAAAACATAGAAGAGGATATGGCATATCGGTTGTCTCATGCTATGAATTTTTTCCAAATATTTTTAGCGTGAAAGCCAGCGAAGTTTGTTCCGAAATTGCTTAATTTTGATCAAAGAACTATCGTATGAGCATCGCTTAGGAGTTGAATGACGTGAATGACTATCCATTCTTACCACGATTTAGGAGATAAAGGCCGCATCGCCGAAAGATCTCAAGGCTATACCAAGAAGCGCACATCAGAATTCCTTCGAGGATTAAAGAAGGGTTGGCGTAAAAGTACCGCAGGGGAATTACTTTGAAGGGAACAAAATAGATATTGATGAATAAATTAATATTATTTGATAAAAATCAAAAGTCACCTTATTTTTTAAACACCCCTTTATACTTTATTCAAGCAACATAATATTGAACATAATCCGTATTCTAGCCGTATTTTTGTGGTACAACAACCGAAAAATATATGCTGTAGCGTGCCATACAATAAGGGACTTCCCAGTTAATTTATAAATTACAATGTCCTCCCTTTACTTTGCTGAAGATTTTCATAATATATGAATAATTCTCTTAAATCTGTTTCGTACTTAGACCAAAATTCATGTGAATACCCAGACTCTTCTCTTAGTATTTATTATTGTAAGGCACAAAGCGGAACCAACGACCTCAATCAGCAAACCACCAAACACGAACCCAAAACAAAGCGCATAAAAGACAACTTGCCAAAATATATCCTTTATTACTATACTCAGAACACTTCTCATATGTTATTCCTATCGCCCTGACTGCTACTCGTCGACTTCCGACTATTCGATCAATTCAGCTGCTTTTATACCCGCGCGTTGGATGTCTGTACCGTTTATCCGCTGTGCCAATGCCATGGGCGGCTCTGGCGTTGAGAAAGGGTGCAAGGCGCCATGGGCGGCTCCTTATGGAAAAGGGCGCAAGGCGCCTACGCGGATCGGATGCGTGGGTATTACAGCTCGCCCATCCTGACCTAAGGCTCGTCCTCGAGACTTCCTGCGGTTGCTGGTTCGGAAATCTCCTCGTCAAAACTGTCTGCACCAGATTCTTCAAGTTCGCTTTCGGAAATGTTGTCGTCATACAGCTCGCACCACCTCTTCATCTTGTCTGCGCTTTCAACCGTCTCAAATCGTTTTTGAGTTCGCTGCTGACCAGGAATATCCTTCAAGATGTACCGGTCGTTTGGCAAGACCTTGGCCACGATGTATGGACCCCTGTAGATTGGATCAAGCTTTCTTGACTCACCTGTTGCCACGGGCTCACGTTCGATCAGGACCAAATCATCTACAGCATACGTGTTGGGCTTCTTATGTGTCCTGTCAAAACGTTCCTTCTGCTTTTGTTGGTCTCTTGAAATGTATTGCAGGGCGACGTCCCGCCTATGGTCCATTTTCTCTTTGTCACAATGTCCGTTGCGTTCCAGTTCTAACAAAAGTTTGTCCCCGGCGATTCCTCTTGGTGTGTAGGCGAACATCAGGTCGTGTGGTGTTGCTCTGGTAGTTGCGCTTCTCGCCGTGTTCAAGCTCCATTGGATACTCCTTAGCTGCTGAGCCCAATCCTTGCCTGCCGAATGACTGCACTTAAGTGCTGCAAGTACTGTCCGGTTAATTCTTTCCACTTGACCGTTGGCTGGTGGAGTTCTAACAGCCGTCATAACATGTTGTATGCCGTAAGTTTGGCAGTACTTCTTGAACTTGCTCGCCGAGAACGCCGTACCTCGGTTATTAAACGCTTGGGCATTCCAAAGTATTCACTGACTTGGTTGAGCACTCCTATCACCCCCTTCGTATTGGTCGTCTTTACAGCTTTCAAGATGGTATATTTTGTAAAGTTGTCTACTAGTGCTACCAAATGTTTAGTTCCACCTCGCCCAGTTGTGAATGGCCCAAGATGATCTATATGAACCGTATGAAACGGTACTGGTTCTCTTTCCACACAATACAGTTCACCTTCTAACGCTCCACCCTTCCTCTTAGTGTAGGCGCATTCCATACATCCCTTAACGTAGCTCTTGACAAAATTCCTCATCCTGGGAAACCAATATGTCCTTCTCAGCCTTTCTAGAGTTTTCTTGTAGCCCATGTGTGCAGCCTCATCATGACACACTCGTAAGATTCGCCATCGTGCCCCTTTAGGTACTACCCACTTTCGCTGTTCACCAACGCGTCTGTATAATCGGTTCCCTTCTAGCTTGTATTCCTTATGGAGTTGGTTCTGCTCACCGCCAACAGCTGTTGATTGTAGTTGTCTGATAATGTTCCGTAGTTTTTTATCTTGCACTGCATCGTTGCGAGCCAATCGTCGTCTGTAATGTAGATATTTAATACATTAGCGGTTGCCTCTTCCATCTCCCGTTCTTCCTCTACTGGCTCTCGGCTCATGGCGTCCACATATCCCGCTTTCCTTCCTGACTGGTGAATTGTCGTAAACTCAAACTCTTGTAGTTTGAGCCACCATCTCGCGATTCTTGGTATCATCCTGGCCTTGTTTTGAGTGGCTACTATGGCTTCGCAGTCGGTCACAACTTTAAATGCCTTGCCTAGCAGGTATATCCAGAACCTTTCCAGACTTTCCACCACAGCTAAAACCTCTAGCTCGTAGCTGTGGTACTTTTCTTCTGTCTCTGTCAGCTTCCTGCTAAAGTACGCCACTGGTCTCAATTTATTGTCGCCCTTCCCTCGCTGCAACAGTATTCCGGCAAGTCCCACAGTGGAGGCATCAGTATGGACCTCGTGATCACACTCCACATCGTAAAGGGCTAAAATAGGTGGGTTGATTAACGCAGATTTCAGTTCTTTGAACGCCGCTTGTTGCTCCTCTGCCCACACAAAGGTCTTGTCTTGTTTAAGTAAGTCGGTAAGAGATGTTGCGATTTGAGAGTATTTCGGCACGAATTTCCGGAAATAACCGGTAAGGCCCAAAAATTGTCTTACCTGATGTACATTTTTCGGCTGGGGAAAATCTTTTACTGCCACCGTCTTCCGCTCACTAGGTCGTATCCCGTTTTCATCCAGCTGATGTCCGAGGAACTCAATGCTAGTTCTCAAGAACGCACACTTTTTCGTATTGAGTGTCAACCCCAACTCCTTCAGAACCTTCAGAAATTTGCGGAGCTTCTGTAGTCCTTCTTCCAGCGATATGCTTGCAATGATGACATCATCCAAGTAGACTGCAACATCACCAGGATCCATGCGCGCCTTTAGCATTTGGAAGTAAGCTGGAGCGTTCACTAGACCGAACGGCATACGCATGAACTCGTACAAACCGTTCTCCGTAGCAAAGGCGGTGTACTTTCGGCTCTGCTCCGCTATCTGCACTTGATGGTACTCAGAAGCAAGGTCCAGTGTTGTGAAATACTTCTTCCCAGCTAGAGTTGCTAATATTTCCTCCACGGTAGGCATCGGGAACTTCTGTTTTTTTGTTACCCTATTTAGCGCCCGGTAGTCGATGCAGATCAGAAGTTGGATGTTGAAGGCCGAATGACTCCTTGATGCAACATTTCGCTGATCTTTTCCTCTACTATCCTTACCTTAGCGGAAGGTAATCGGTAGGGTTGCACACACACTGGTTGTGCACTCACCCCAGTTGTACAGTCCAAGTTCATTGGCGTCTAGAGCGAAGCAATCTCGGTATTCATTTACTAATTCGCCGAGTAGCTCCTTTTCCTTGGCTGTGATGTCTCCCGCATCAATATCATCAATATCGATTCTACTCCGCACCTGCTGCTCCGCAATCGCCTCGTCTGAGATAATCAACGATTTGCCTTCATCACTCACAGTGCAGTCGCTGATTTTGAGTTCATGGTATGTCTTCTCGATTTTGACTTGCGGTTGGTCAAGCAAACGCCTACCGACAATTATATTGTATGGTTGACTGTAGTCTGGGACAACTAATACTTCACACCAGCTTCGCAAAGCATCTACCCCGACTTCGGCATAAAGTTTTCCTATTGTTCGGCATCTTCCCCCGCCGAACCCGCTCAGTTTCCTAGCATCATCGCTGTAGCGAAGATTGTTGGTGATAGCGACTGACTCTTGCAGTGTGACGCAGTCGCTGCCCAGGTCTATGAAAGCTTCGATTGGCTTCCCGTTGACGGTCACAATTTTGTGATACACACTTATGTCTTCGCACACCCACAACTGACTTGGCCTTGTAGGTTGCCGCTGTTCGGTAGCGTGTTGCTCTGCTGCCCTCGTCGTTGCCGCGCTCGTACAATTGCGACCTATGTGCCCGGATTGGTTACATTTGAAGCACCTGACCTTTGGGCAGTTGCGCCCTATGTGCCCCATCTGACTACACTTGAAACACCTGATAGTGTCAACTGATGTTGAGTTTGCACTATTGCTCCCAGATATTCCCCGTCTCTGTGATGCTGTTACGATTGATGCTGACCTCTGTTGCGATCGTACGCTGGTGGTCCACCGAACTTTCTTTATCAGCTACTGAAGAGTTTCTGGCTGTGCCGCTTTCAGTGCGTCACGACACTCTACATCGGTGATGCCCCGCACTATTTATTTGACCACAGTTTTCTCTTCTATATGCCCCCTAGACGCAATAGATTTCATCTCATACTCCTCGATATCCTCATACGGATTGTGTTTTTTGTTCCGCAACATTTCGTGCAGATCAGCCACATCATCGTCTGCTGGGAAATTATCGACTAAGTCTCAAAGAAACTCTTCCAACGATGAATGAACTACCCCATTACCCCAAAGCTTTGCTGCTCCCACTAGCTTACCGATCGCCGCCATCATGACTAGCCTTCCATTTAGCTGGTACACGTCTCTAACTTCCCTAACCCTTCGGACGAATGCGGTTGACGAAAGTCCTGTTGGGTTCCTTGGATTAAATTCGGAAAGCATTTCGGTCACATCCTTCACTGTGTAGCAACTCCTCGACTCGACTCTCTCCTCCACACAACTTGTTGCTCTTGGTTTAGGCGCTGGAGCACTCTCCGTCTTTTCACTCCCCTTCTGTATCTTGATGCTTTCCAAAGCTGCCTTCATGGACTGGATCTCTTGCCTCAGCTTCTCCACTTCGCTTTGCTCGTCCTCCTCCCATTCCTTGTCGTCGATCAATTTTTCATATACCAGTAGTTTGTGTAGCAATTGGGACTTATCTCCCCCCCCTTTCAAGCCACGTTTCTTCAGCTCTTCCCGGAGCTCATCTCTCGTATACGCGCTGAACTTGGCGATTTCTTGTTCGGCGTCACTCATTTTCAGAATACAGCAATCGATTGTTTAATTAAACATCGCACCAGGACTTTATCCCACTTCTGAAGTTGTAAGGCACAAAGCGGAACCAACGACCTCAATCAGCAAACCACCAAACACGAACCCAAAACAAAGCGCATAAAAGACAACTTCCCAAAATATATCCTTTATTACTTTACTCAGAACACTTCTCATATGTTATTCCTATCGCCCTGACTGCTACTCGTCGACTTCCGACTATTCGATCAACTCAGCTGCTTTTATACCCGCGCGTTGGATGTCTGTACCGTTTATCCGCTGTGCCAATGCCATGGGCGGCTCTGGCGTTGAGAAAGGGTGCAAGGCGCCATGGGCGGCTCCTGATGGAGAAGGGCGCAAGGCGCCTACGCGGATCGGATGCGTGGGTATTACATTATATTGTTTATATTGTTTGTTTACATCAAAATATACCTAACCTTAGAAAAAACTTCACAACGCTGATAGCACATCTTGAGTCGCTAGTGAGTTTACTTCTAGTTATTGCGTTAAGTGAAACTTGGGTCTATGAGGACGAATTAGATTTATATGTATAGCATTTCCGAATTTACACTGCTTGGAAATTGCAATGCAACTTATTTAGCTGGGGGTGTAGTAGTTTATGTGAGAAATTATCATGTTCTTGATTGCAAAAAACTGCATAAATATAGTTAGCGCAGATATTTCAAAATTGTCATTTTAGTTTATGAATGTTGTGTGTTTACAGAATGCCTGTATACTCTAAAGGTTTCTTCACCGGTGAATTTAATGATCTTCTAAATAGGGGTGGAGAGAAAAATTCATTTGTAATTGGTGATGTCAATATTGACATTATAAATAAAATTGATAGTGAAAAAACTTGTAACGATCACATACTCGTATTTATGCGCACTTCAAAAAATAATAAAAACATGTTGGATGGATCTGTTTACAATCTGAAGCTAACAAATCATTGTTCGATTGCACTTCATATGTCATGTGATCCCAATAATTTTAATTGTAGTAACCACTCTGCACAGACCGCATCCTGTTGAAGGAATGTTTAATTCATGAATCTTGGGAATCAGTTTATGACGAATCTAATCCATCAATTGCATTCGATCTTTTTTTCTATATTTAAAAAAAACATATTTAAAAATCTACTGACTTCTATGTCAGAAAAAAAAAACTTTATTAAGTCATGGATGGAGCTAATAAAAAGAAAGAATAAATTTGTGAAAAAAGTCAATAAACATCCAACTAATAAAAAATATTTTAATAATTAGTGCGCAAAAATATTGAAGATACGCGTAGCAAATTTTACACTGACTCGTTACAACGTGCTCGTGGCAATTTAAGAGAGGAATAGAAGGTAGTTGATAGTAGTTTGGGAAAAATTAGGCAACCTTCAGTTATAAAAACATAGAGATTGATAGTTGCTGTTGCACAGATTCAACCACCATTTGTAACAAATTCAATGAATATTTCACCGAAGTCTCGGAAAAACTTAAACCATCTGTAGGGACTTCAGCTGATTGTTCTGTTCAATCAGCAATTTATACGCAACCGAATAGCACTGTTTTCCAACCCTTTTCGTCTATTGAAGTCTTAAAATTATTATTGTCATTAAAAAATAAAAGTTCATGTACAAGTGATGGTATATCTAGTTCGTTCCTGAAAAAAAATCGACTTTATGTATTGGACAGATATTTTATGTTATCGGATCAATCTTAATGTTCTAAATGGTTATTTTGCAAAGCTATTAAAAAGTGCAGAAGTTATACCACTTTTTAAAAAGGGTAATAAGAATAAGTTGTCATAAGTTGCCATCATTGCCTAAAATAATTGAAAAACTGATGAAATCTCGAAAAATATCGTTCCTGGACAAAAATGATTTTTTAATAAAAATCAGTTTGGTTTTAAAAAGGGTTTGATTACCGAGGATGCTATTCTAAGAATTAGTAGCCAATTGTATAATAGAACTGATTGCAATAATCAAACCACGGCTCTTTTTATTGATATTGTAACAAATGTGTTACGCTTGGCTGAACACGCCCCACGTAGTTAGCCACGTTCTCAAATATGACAACTGTCACTTTCTGGTTCGGTTGTTCTTGGTTGGCAGAATATTGAGAATTGACGTAGTCGCGGTTACCGAAATAAAGAATTTTATTAAAGAACTCTCTACCTTTTATTTCAAAGTAATTTCCCGACTAGGATAAATACAAAATTTATAACAATATGAAGAAAACGTTTGACATGGTTGATCACGCTCTCCTGTTAAAAAAAAAATTAATGCTGGTTTCAGAGGAGTAATCCATAAATGGTTTAAATGATTTGGTTTAAAAGAGTTAATGTAAATGGTAACTTCGGTGACTTACGTACTTTAAGGGATGGTGTACCGCAGGGTTCAGTTCTCGGTCCTGTTCTGTTTTTAATTTACATTGATTCCTTCTTTGATCTGAATTTGAATGGAGCCTCAGCTGCCTTTGCAGATGACCCTTACCCTTACGTACCAATTTAATTCAGAATACGACTGTATTGCTAAAATCTCGGAAGATCGAGAAACTTTACGAGTAAGGCTTTGGTTTGTTGAGTATAAATTGATTGTTAGTGAAAAAACAAAACTCATTTGAAATATCAAATAATGTCTTTGATAACTATAACCTTTATTTTCGTGATTGTATTTACCTGTGCAATGTTGTGGAAAATGTAATTTTGTTCCCAGTTCATCTTGCTCTGAGAATTGCTTCGACATTAAATAAGTAAGTCACTTCAAGTACATTGGAGTATTCATTGACCATAACTTAAATTGGAAACAACATATTCAATCCATCATATCGCACATGTTACTAGTCACGTGCAAAATGTATCTAATTAACCAATATTGCTTAACTAAGATGTTAAAGTCAATTTAATAGTTGGCCTCTATTTAGAAACCTACATATTCTACCATTGAGACACCTTTATGTTTTTAAAGTACTTAAAGAATTTTTTAAATTGTTATATTCCCAGTAGAAATAATCGGATTTATAGTCTCCGTATAAATAGTATGCATCTTGTTCATGTCCCAAATGCTCACAATAGTAATTTTTATCACTTTTACACTGTTATAGCCCCGTTAATGTTCAACAAGCTACCATTTTCTGTACGAAAAAACGTATATCTTAATTCACTCTGAAGAAAAGTAAAAGACTGGCTGTTCACATTAAATTATGATGCCTTGCAATCTTTACTTAAGGGAGATCTGCTATCCTAGTGATCAGTTATCTTTTTATCATTTTACATATATAGATTTTTTGTTCTTCCTTTTTTCTCCAAATATGTTTATTTTAACTATATATAAGGTATTCTGTATTTTTTAATATTTATTGTCTAACATTGCAACCGATGCTTCCCAACTTCAGTTTATTATCAGTAGTGTCATTCCGCACTAGCATATGTTAAGGATTGAGATTTTATTGTTTCCCTTTATATGTATTTAATTGTTTAATGTTATTTTAAACCTTTATACCAAATGAAAGAAAGGAATAAAGAATTATTTATTACATGAGAATTCTATAATGGAAGTGAAATGTTTTGTCTCGTATATCGAGCAAAAAGTGGAAAGCTAATAGGTGTAATCCAGTTGCACCCATGAACTTAGTTTTTTTTTGTCTGAATTAGTAGTCGGCTTGCGTAGATATGCAATAGAATAGGCAATTATTACCCCCACGAGTGAATTACAGCGAATACACAACGCAATTAAATGATGTTACAAGTGAAAGTGGGTGGATAGACATCCGAGTGTGTGCTAAGTGCTTGGCACAGATACGCCATTCGGGAGACTAACATGTTAAATGCAGTCAGGATGGATGTAACCTTGCCGTTGGCCTTTATGGCAATTATATTGCCACCTTCAATAATTTCTCGGTATTTGCCAGTAAAGTATGCTATGTGAAAGTAACTTAAGATGGTAACGCAAGGAAGTACTACAGACTTTTTTTTTTCATTTGAGTATTTACGGGCGATTTTCTTTATTTATCTTATTCAAAAAAATCTGTAGCTGAAGCACACAAATATGCGCAGATTTTTATATTGACATATGATTTATATTGAAGATATGGGGAACGCTCTTATATACCGAGAAAACGGATTTTGTGATCCGATCCAGTGGAACTTGCGAAACCATTACAAGTTGATGATAAAACAATTTCGGAACCTGCAAAAGCTTTAGGATATTATGTATCGTGAAAGTTAAAGACTAGAGATGTCCAACGGCTTTTTTTTTCACGTGTGAACTGCTGCTTCAACGGCAGGCAACCAAAGATTTTTTGCATTGTGGCGTGACTGACTAGTGGATACTCTACGATAACCCAAAGCGTTAAAGGTCGTCGTTAAGCCAAGCCGTGCGTCAGCATCGTCAGCAAAAGCTAATGACTATCGTTCGATAGATTTACTCTACATTTGATGGTAGAGCAGAGTGTAGTTTATTATAAACTGCTCAAATCGAATGATACCATCAGGGAAGTCCCATTTGAGGCAAACCGGCCGCTATATAAGCGGAGACATGACAAGATGGTTTAGCTACATGATAAGGCTATGGCACATGTTGCTTAAGCCACTAACATCTATATTGAAATCATCATATAGTATGTTCTTACTCGCCCCCATATTCTCCAGACATTACCCATTCTGACTGAGCAGCACTTATGATCCTTCGAATCAGCTAAAAATTCGGTTGATCCGTGTTTTCAAATGTGGAATTCTTATGCTTCCAGAAAGATGGACAAAAGTTGTAAAAAGCGATATACAATGCTTTGAGTAACATGTGTGTTTTAAATAAAGCAACAATTTTCAAAAAAAAAACGGCCAAAACCTATTCAAGGTCCCAAGTGCTTTGGGTGATAAAGACTTAGCTATAAATTTTCCTAGAACTTCTGTTGAATTTCATCTTGAGTGTTGAGTTCATCTCATGATTTGTCTTCATCGCTAAGACTTGTCCAGCCAACAAATTCTCCTGTGTTCATAAATTGTTGTATGTGATTTCTTAAGCTTTTGGTTTTTAATTGTCACAAAAAGACAGACGAATATTACAAAACTATACATGTTCTTAAACAAGTTGATAAACCAATACATGCCATATATCCTGTAAGGATTATTTTGTATAAATATTGACGGCGATTACATTTTAAGTGGTTCATTCGTAGAGTTTAATTTTCAGCCACTTTTTTGTATCTCGCTAATGCCATGTATTTATTGTGTTGGCTTCAAAAACTGAAATTGGCGCCAGCTTATCCGCCTAGATGAGTTTTTATTTTCATAAAAATATAGTCTACGGAGGTAAAATATCTATCTAGCTTGCCAATTCACCAGTCTACAACGAGAGTTAAATTGCTCACGAAACTCATTTCTTAATTCGCCCATCGATTTGCGTGCTTGTGACATGAATTGCCGTCTACCTCAAAGCACATGTCTACTAGGTTCAGCCCGTGGCAAAAAAAGTTCGAAATCATTAAAGGAAAGCGGGTGCCATTGACGGTAACGTTGTTCTCGCGGTTATCTTTAAAAAAATTCACAAATCATGGTCTTCATTAACACTTGTGGATACAGTAGCAATATTTTTCTTTATTCGCGCTCTAGGCACATGGATTTGAGTAGGTGGCTTGATGTCCAATAGAGTGAAATTGCTATTAAATCACTATGGCTTAAATTGGTCACAGAGCACAAATTCAAATAAAAAAATAATTAAAACAAGTTTTTGCTGTTATTTTTGTTAATTTTTTAGTACCAGAAAGTTAAATACTTACCCATGGTAAGTAGAGTGTTGTGCGCGGTCTGCTTTTTTCGAACCTAATAAGCATGAGGGTGATGTATGTATTGATCGTCTAGGGTAACACTTGGGTTTTGAATCATACTCTCAGCTTCGGCGTTGATATTTTCAGTTGTTCTTGTTAGATTTACCCCTGTTCGAGTATTGATATCACTAACCTGTCCAATATATTCAAACTTATCGATTGAATGCAGTTCAGCAGGACAGGTAATGACAATAGAGCAAAAAGAGCAGGGTGGGCCATCTAGTGGTATTTTCTTAATCATAGGTTATGTTAACACTGACAGCTGTATTCCGCTCAAAATCTTGACAGAAAGTTAGTATTATACCTCCGCCGAACGAAATGAGTCACGTTACGCTTGAACAACGTTGGGAAATATTGAAAACTTATTTCCAAAGTGAGTGGAAAAATTAAGGACCCACCACGACTGCCGTACGCAAGTTTGTGCAAAAACTTCGTGAAACTGGTATGCTAGTGGGAAATGCTCCTGGTCCCCGTCGTCGTACGGTGCGCACAGATGAGAATGTGGCTGCTGTAGCCGAGAGTGTGAGACTCAATTCGCGAATATCATCGCTTCGCATTTGGGCCGTAGAGCAGCTTGAATGGGACAACAATTTTGGGCGAAAAAGCATCTTTTCTGACGAGGCGCATTTTCATCTCGGCGGCTACGTTAACAAACAAAATTGCCGCACGTTATTATCGAGAAGCCAAAGCATCCACAGAGCGTGACGGTTTGGTGGGGATTGTGGAGTGGTGGCATCATTGGACCATTTTTTTTCGAAAACGAGGCTGGGAACAACGTTTTGGTCAACGGTGGGCTTAGAGAGCCATGTTAACCGACTTTTTTTTTTACTGAAATTAAAGACATGGATTTGGACGACCTCTGGTTCATGCAAGATGGCGCGCCATGCCACAATCAATTTTTTGCGCACCAAATTCCCAAATCGTATTGTCAACCGTCTTGGTGATGTAAATTTTTTTTGTGGGAACCGTGAAGGACCGACAACAATCCGGAAACGATTCAAGCACTTAAGGCGAATAACATCCAAGCATTTCGTGAGCTACAGCCCGAAAACATTTACAAAGTTTGGAAAAATTGGGGTGGCAGAATGCGCTATTGCGAAGCCAGCCGAGGGAATGGGAATGGAACATAGAATTTTTGTCCTTACTTATAAAGCCATAATACGTGGAAACAATTTAATTTTGTTCATTTTATTGCATTTTTAAAAAGAAACTTGTATTTGGCCCGCCCTTTAAAATGACACTGTTGGTTGACCTTTTACGAAGTTCACAGAATGAGTGTTCCACTGAATTTTACCAGCCTGTTCATGAGAAACAAATTTTTGTATTTTATGGACAAGACTTTTAGTCTTTTCCATAAGCAATCAATCAAACTAGCCAGCTGCCCACTTGTTCCAAGGAAATCAATATATTATCGGATACCTGTGATCAAGACCACCGCCAATCCGGAGCAGTCTCTTTACCTAGGTATCCTTATGGATATTGTATTATATAACGTTTAACCTGATTCCGCCGCAAATGCCAGCACTTTATCATCATCAATATGCTCGTTATCATCACAATCGCCATCTCTATTGTCATCATGCACCTCGTGCCTAACTCATATTTCAATGAAAATGGATTGCACTGGCAAACAGTTTAACTACATTGAGACACTCATCCTGCGATTTGGAATCTAATTACTGAATAACTTTAATTCGGAAGACCTTGTTTTGTTTCTCCTCCTTTTGTTGGTCACCTTTGTTGTCTAACAATTTGCAAACATTTCGCACTATACTCCACAACCTGAGTCGCAAAATAAGTACACATTCGCAGAAGCTTTTCGTTTGCGAGAGAATTTCCCAGTATTTTGCCATATCGCGAGAAAAGCTTCACAATATTCTCGCTCTCTCCCGAGAGAACATGGATGCTGTTCCGTACCGTACCAAAGACAGATTCAACAAATATCTTTTAAAGTTAAACGCATTCGACAAAGATATTCAGTTACTCTCGGTTAACCATTCGAACTAGATGTTTGCGTAGGAGTTGTCCTAAGCGCAGTCAACCTTTAACTCAACGTTCTATTCTAGAAAAAAAGGGAAAAAAGTAAATCGAAGAAAAATAAATTCCTAAGGATACCACACACATACTCATATCCTTAAAGTGTTTTCTTTTTGTGCGTTCAATCCTCGAGTGCTCTTTGATTGTGCCTCGTCGTGGTTGGATGTGAATAAGTGATATCGTGGTTTGTGTTTTTGTGTTTTGTTTTTCGTTTGCGGATAAAAAGAAAAGGCAAGGCAGCAGTTAAGTGTTTCCTCGCCATCGTCGTCCCATCGTTATCATCATTGTTGGCGAACAACAGCCCTTAACGTTTGGCACCTTCATTACCGTCAACATCAATATCGTTCTGTAGTCGTTCTGGTCTCCCTTCTGTGCGGGTTCGTTTCAAGTGTTTACACCACATTTGTTGTGATTGCGAAATATCCTTTTTGCCGTTGTCATTCGAACGCGTGTGACAACAACAACAACCATCCCACCACGACTACCGACAAATTATAAATTACTTAAGCAAAACAGAAGCAAGGGACAGGGTGTCAACAATTGAAAACGAAAGTCAAGTCGTACGTGCTCGCGTGTCCTCTCGCCGTAGCCCTTTCCCACACGGCAACCAATAACTAACAAAAAAACGTCCAAAAGGAATTACAACAATTCGCGGATATCGAGTAAAGAGTGTTTTCGTTTTTTTTTCGGTTCTTCTGTTGTTTTTTTTACTGGTGGCCTCTTGGTAGAACGCGACAGGATTCCGAAGTCGTGAGATACTTTGGATAATTTGCACGTAATTCAGGACACGTCCTTTCCCAGTAAGGTATGTACTCCTCGTACTTTTTCTTTCCCATATTCGTGTGTACCATTCGTGCTGCTATTGCTATGGTCGTAGCCGCACAGCCACATTACTGAATGAATAACAAAACGATTTTGTGAGTTTATTACATTTTAATGATCATTGCTCCTGGCAGCCAGTAGCAGGAGCGGCAGCTGGAATGAGATATCCCAAGGTGGGGTGGATCCCACCCCCCCGTCGTGTTTGTATTTAATTTGTCTTTGATGATATTAAATAGATTTTCCGTTTAGAAGTTATATCCTTTGCCTTATGTCTTTGTTTTCATATCGTTCTTGCATCCGGCTCCTTGACGTTAACCTGAAATCCATGATTCACACGTGCTTGACATAGAGACATTGGGCAACGTGAGGATGGGATGTAGAGTGTGTGAGCCCGAAGTTTAGGATAGGATCCTGGCGTGGAATGCGAAATTGCTTTTTCTTCTCTCTTTCAAATTGTTCCTTCCACCCCATAGAGAGTGTGGGTGTCGGACATGCTTGGAATGCTGTTAAACAATAGTGTTATTCCCAGTGTTTTCTCAATGCTAATGAGTTTAAAACCTTCCCTAATAGGTTACAATTAAATTCTCTCCAGAACGAGATACACACAAGTTCAGAACCACATTGCACACCTGAAATCCGAGTGAATCCGGGCGGATCCGGGACAAGTCGATGTGACTATACTACACTTGCACTCGGATACGGGTGGCATTTGCTCCAAATCGTTTGATTTCGATTGCATTTCGACAGAGATGTGCCATGTGCCAGATGTGATACCAGGTGCATCGACCACGATCATGACCGGTTCTAGTTGTGGTTTTCTTCCAATTGTCATCGTTGCTCGTTGGATGGTGTTGTACGAGTGTTGTGTGGTCAATTGCCTTTGCTCTGGACTAGTACGCCGGGCATGATTATTCATCGAATAAATTCACTTTAAATATTCAAGGTGGACCATTAGGGAGTTAAGAATGGTTTCCTTGTTTAATTTGAATATGATTCGAACGAGGATGTAGGATGCAGCTAGAGGAATTCCCTATGAAATTGTCCCTCGTTGAACCCCCGGCATACGGTTGTGAGCCTGTGTGAAGGTAGAATGTGTGGTTTTGCCTGAGGAGGAATCTG
Source organism: Merodon equestris (assembly GCA_958301585.1). Classification (NCBI taxonomy): domain Eukaryota; kingdom Metazoa; phylum Arthropoda; class Insecta; order Diptera; family Syrphidae; genus Merodon; species Merodon equestris. The sequence goes on from OY284416.1 coordinate 116,149,285, forward strand.
GCACACTTGCGAGAGTGTTGGAATTCCGAAGTGCTGAACAGGAATGTGCTGTAAGCCATAATTGCTCCGAAGCGGCCAAATACTATGTACTATGCTTGCGAAGTGGAAAATGTTGTTTTTGGATGTACTCGAATACTATTTAGCATTCCTACTGTCACAGGGATATTCTTGACCACGGATAGAAGTAGCTTTTAAGTGATTAGTAGCTAGTTGGATTGCGGGAATGGGAGTTTACTGTTTTCTGTTTTTTTGCTGACAGTGATATATATTTTCCTTGGGCTTATCTAAGCTTGTCTGAGGCAAAAAATCACACAAACGTTAATGCCAACTCGGAAATTATGGCCATTTATCTACGAGAGCGTTATCTACAGGACTTATGTAGAACCTTTCCATAAATATATGCTTTTTTAACATGTACACAGCAGTCGAGCACATCTTGATTCATTTGTGCTTTTAGTCCTTGCCCATGGGGAGGCTAATTGGCTCTAGTTATATATTTTTTACATCTTCCAATTCAGCAGGTTTTGTTGTCCAGAAGTACAAAAAGCCCTCCAGCATGGTCGCAGGAGGACATATGCTACACCCTAAGATTTGCTTCTATTATAGTGGTGAACGTCATGCTATATATGTTATTTATTCCATGACGACATTTCAAGGGACAAAAACCCTAGTGGGGGCTTCACATTTGTACTCAGATTGGTGGCCATTTCATGAACAGAGGTACCACTTGACTTCAAAAAAAAAAAAAAAAGGTTAAGAGTGGGTTTCAAATAGTCTCGGCCTAGTATCGCAAATGCATAATGGCTCAATGCAATTCAGTAATTAATTAATAAATTTTCTGTGAAGTACCACATTATAAATTAAAAAAATATTTATTTGCATTTGGACCGTCTTTTGTTAGGCTAAGAGCATATGAAAAGTCAGTGCAGTTCACAAGTTCATTAGGATAAAGAAAAGAATTTTATATGATTTGTGTGAATTATAGTGAAGGGACTGTATCGAGAGATGCTGTGCGAAGATCGTTTAAAGACCTTCAAAGTCTTGGGCTAAACCATAAGTCATTTAAAACGAAGTGGTAACAAGAATAAGCTGGATTCTTTGAGTGCCTTTTTAACAAATGCCAATTTGCTTAAAATCTATCCAACAAGTCAGTGTCATTGCAAGTTTTGCACCATTGTTGAACTGTCAACTATCATTGGTATGATTTTTAATAAACCTTAGTTAGAAGATTAAAAATGAAGAAATACTGCGGAAACGTTTCGTCCTCAAGCGCCTTTCCTCATAGCTCTCGGGAACAAAATCGGTAAACTTGAACATCTGGGACATGTAAGTGATATGAGGGCAATGCCGAGGTAACCGATAGTTTGACCTCTTTTCGCATAAAGATTTTGGTCTACATGCCTGTAAGATCACAAAAATTGAAGCCAAAAAATCTAGCATAACGCAGTCTTGTTAACTGGGTAATGGAAATGAAATTACAAAATCCTTTTTAGTGATGAGTCTTATTCCTGCTTGGTTGATAAAACCAAAGGATGTGCTCGAACAACCTGTGCTATTTTAAGCTGGTGACACTTTTTTTTAAATTATGCTGCTGCGACTGTTTCTGTGAATGGATGCTGAATTTTTCACGTAAAATGTGTGCGTGGATGATTGCATGCCGCATTATTGGTGAAACAATAACTCTATTGCGTGACAAATGTACTGGTCGTACGATTAATCGAAACAAGAATTTCCATTTGCCGCCGAGATTATGTGAAGACGTTTCCCAAGGGGGAGCATTTTTACCACTTTTATACAGAGTTGACGCAGACATTTGGCAGTATTGCATTGTACTACTATTTCTTAGATATAAAAAAAAAATATCACCAGTTTCCCTACTGATTTAAATTGACACCTCTTGTTGGATGATTCTATACTATAAATACTTATATTTTAGTAGCAAAATTCATTCTAAAAAATGACCTCTATTGGTATTTTCCCTAGGTTTGACTAAACCAAAAACTCCTCTTTTAAGAAAGTTTTGGGCAATGAAGTCTTTAAGGTCATGATTGGCATCTAGGCTTACGAATTGCCTGTATAGAGATTATTGCCCAAACTTCGGAAAAGTTGGTAATCAGTCGGCAATAAGTTTGGTGTAAGGCGGATGAGACAACTGGAGCAGCTTCAGGAACATTAACTGAGCTGTATGTGGGCTTGTGTTATCATATAATAGTGTGGGACCAGTATTGCAAGGTTAAGATTTATGCCTTTCAGCAGAGCTAAGAACAGCTGAATTATCTTCAATAGCTGCTGCTAATTCCGCGTATCAACAACCTTCTTCGGTCTACATCTTGACTAATTACCTTATAAAAAAATTTCCTTCGCCAAATTTGAGAAACTGTTTTCTTGCCACGTAGCCAAACCAAACTCAGCATTATTGCCCGAGTTTTAAAAGAGTAAAATGCCTCTTCCAAGACCACGTTATAAGTGGTTCATGCGTAGAATCAAATTTTAAGTCACTGATTCGAAGATTTTGGTTGGTATCTCTTATCTTCCAAGGCTGGAATTAATGCTGGCTTATCGGCGTAGGGGAATAGTTTGACTTATCGTTTTAGAAAATAGTCGAAAGGCGTCACCTGAAATTATATTCGTCACTGAAAAATTTTTTTAATCTTCCCTCCTTCCAGCTTTTTAAAGCTCACTAAAAAATTCGACATTGTGGCAAATCATTCGGCTTCAGTTCTTTTACGAGCAGTATTTTGTAAGGTGTTAGACTGAGATCCTTGCATAAAATCTTCCCCGTCGAATGTTGAGTAACACAATCCCAATTGCGGCCAATGCAACGAATGGACAAATCGAATGGCTTCTGAAACCATGGCAGATACAGCTGCAACATTTCTCTCTGTTCACAATCTGCGCATACGGATAGGTGGCTTGATGTTCAATAGCGTAAAAAATGTGTAAAATTCGGTCATTATGGCTTGAATTGCTGGTTCAGAAAGTCGATTGTGTCGAAGTGCTCAAAAACAAGTTTTTCACAGAGCCTTCTTACAATAAAATGGCATTACCAGCTGAATACGACTGATTTTAACACATGTCACAGAGCGTACGTAAGCTGTCAAAAATTCAACACTGAAAAACCAAAAACATAAAAAAACTACCTTTACTTCATAAATATAAATTCTGACATTGGGGGTCTAAGGAATGGTTACCCATGTGCAGATTTCGTTCCTTATGCAGTTTCTGAAATCAAAACTTTTCCCAGATATTTGAACTCGTAAACTTTTTCCAAGCGTTTATTAAGTACCTATATATTCAGGACTGGATCGATCCAAGCTGGTCAGAGACCTTATTTCTCGTTTTCTCTTCCTACACATCTAAGCCTACTTCCTTTTGCTGCCACCATTAGACATTCTGCATTCCTCTTAACTGTTTCCTAACTATCTCTCAAAAGGTCTAGACCGTCAGCTAGACAATTTCATGAACTTGATTGCATGAAGTTCAGCACCAAATGAGAGAGGCGTGTTCTTTGAAATAATATTTGAAATAAAATTCACTTTACTGTAGGATATGTCCGTCTGTGAGTTTTTTAAAAAATGCCTTTTTGATTAACGTACGTATTAACGTACCGTACCTGAACCGAAACAAAATTCTATCCCCAAGTTTAATATTTGTTTTTCATTTAAGAATCCTGCTTGTATTTCCAACTTTCCTCGCCCACAGTTCAAATGAGATGTGATCTTACTTCAATGCTAAACATAGCTTTGCCGAAAGTGGTAGCAAAACAGACAAAAGAGATTTATGTACGTAAGAAAAACATTTTAAATTGCACCATGAAAAAAATAGAAGTCAAAGAGGGACATAAAGGCATGAATATTTAACAGAGTCAGGTACACTCGCTTATGTCTAGCTTTAAATTAGGGACTATATTGGTTCCCGCTTTAAATTGCACCTTTAGTAGCTACCTATGCTAATTCCTTGGCCGGTTAGTCTGTTTTCGCTGGAAAATGCTGCTTACGTTGGCTTCCAACTAATCTACAATATAATCTTTGGGCTTTCGATAGAGACTAATGGTGTCATCTATGAGTATAGAAGTCTATATCAACCACATGTTCCCTTCTTTAAATTTTTGTGGCAGACTACACAGCACTAATGGTATTGTACTAATGAAAGTCATTGATTACCCGTTTTTTTCTCCAAAAAAACCGTTGGTATCAGTAGAATAAAATTACCTTTAAGCTGAACAAAATATCGTATCGAGTCTGAAATTGAGACATGACTCGTATGCATGACATTCAGTAGACTTGAATGTTGAAGCGAGCTGAATAGTTTACTTGTTAAACAACATTTTTTCACAAAATTTTCCATGTATTGAACAAAAGCAGCTTCGATAGCGAATCAATTAATTAAAAATCAAAATTAACTGTAAATACGAAATGGAGTAAAAATCAATTGATTATTATTGTCGAAAAAAGAAACCTCTGTGGAGCAAAAAAGAAAAGGATTCCCGATTATCTCGTACAAGTTGAAGGCTATTGTTGATCTTCAACAAATACAGAGCGATATCATTATTGTTTACTTAATCTCGGTATAATCCGATTTTTTTATTAGGTATGTAGGATTTGGAGGGGGATACCCCACCCGATCCCTACATTTTCAAAATTACCTCAATAACGTTCAGATATAGGCGGACCCCACAAGCGGACCAGTAGGAATGCAGTTAAGTGGGAAGGTTATGGTCCTACACTTCTGACCATAACAACGCCGGAAAAAAAAGGAAAAGAAGAAGAAGAACGTTCAGATATAGAAATGCCCTCCTGCTGATAACATGCGCATTAATTGTTTCTATGTTTCCTCGTGTATAAATGGGAATCCGTCATTTCTTAAATAGATAGCGCTAGCGGTCGATGATGGTCTGGAAAATAAAATAAATGTCAAATCCTCATGTCTGGCATCATGCATGCTAAGTGAGTCCCTAAAATTGTTTATGAAAAATGTGATACTTTTTGTCAATGAAGTTCTAAGCCAAGAATTATGGGTTATAATAGACCAAATTTCCACACTACGGCTAGTTTTAGAGAAGATTATCTTGAGATTCGATAATCTTCTCCACCATCTTTTGTCGCATTTAATGTCTCATATAACAAACATCTCTGAGCCATGATACTTCCAAGCTCGGCAAAATGACATGAATATTCTCACTGCGCCATTAATACCCGTAATGAGCTAAACAAGATGTAAAATAAGGACTCAGGCAGGTCATTTGATTTCTTCAACATCATTTTCGGAAAAAAATCGTGTGTAACTCGGCCAATACAATAGGCACGACCTGATTCAAGTCTGCACAATTACTTTCACACACAGATGATGATGATGTTCGGGAGCATTGAAGCAGAAGTGGCTTATGTGGTTTGGAGTGTAAATGAGGGCAAATCCAAGTATATAATATCATTCAACAATCCGCCCTTGGGAAAAATGTCACACTTAGCGGCTAACACTTTGAATTAGTCAATGATTTAGCTCATAAGTGAGAACGGCAACGACAGCGCTATCGGGATCAGACGTGAGTGAGAGCAAAATGGCTACATCGCAGTCTTATTATTTTGGGATTTCGGCTTGTGGAACATAGAGCGACACAAAATTTTACAGATTTCTGAGGAAAATTTAAACTAGCCCGTTCAATTTGGGAATTTTTAGCCTATTTTTTTTAACCCTACTTTACTGATTGGGGTTCGCGTGAACCCCAGCGCATGTTTGAATGATTATAACTTTTTTTTATTCATATTTTCGACCTGGGATGAAAACTCAGTGAACGAAATTCATTTTTCTTTACGTTTTTCGTCCTTTTTCCATCAAGGCGATTTTAGATAATTTTCTGGAATTTTTTTCTGAAAAAAAGTCACAAACCAAACTTGGGGTTCATCCAAACCCCAAGCCTTAAAAGGGGGAAAGAGTCTTCCAAACACGTATACTTTAGTATACTTTATTTGAATATGAATAAAAATAGGGATATGAATAAAAATGAAGATGACGTGTAATAGTAAAAGCCTCAATCACTCTGGAATCGGTGGTAGTTCTGGGAGGCATTTGACGCAAAACTATGTTTCGGTGGTGAAGACAACAGTTTTTTCCACAAACATCACATGGGATTTTGCTCTTCCTGTCCTCTGCTCTTGGACAAATGTGACACCTGGTCTGAAAATAAAAGATCATTCAGAAAAAAAAATTGGATTTACATTATTCCTATAAAATACCTGTTTACGAGGAAGTCTCTCGTCAACTACTCGAAAAACTGGCAAATTTCTTCCCATAATGCGAAGGGCATCCAAGCTTGATTTAGAGATTGTATTTTGCACCGAAGAATGTGAACGGCCATCTAATTCTAATTCCATAAGCTCCTCTGCCAGCTGAATTAGTTTGTCGTTTCTAAATATTTTTTTGTTCCTTGTTGGCGGATTGAAATGGCGAAAAATAATGATTGTGGCTAAGGCTGCAACATCTAATAAATTGTAAAATACAACCATAGGCCAGCGATAAGTTTGGCGTGAACAGCAATAAATTAACACCATTTGGTCGAATACATCGACTCCACCTTTTGTCCGGTTGTAATCCAGTATCATGTCCGGCTTGTTATGACAGCCTGAAATTGCCTTTTCAAGATTGTGCTGTGTTGATAGTAAAACAACATGTTTATTTGGTATTGGAACATAAGATACTAATGCCATTCTCTGCGAAAACCCAAAAATCGATGAATGGTCCACTTCATTCATCGTTTTTTATTATTTATTTTGATGGGTTCGTTATTTTTATCTAGAAGCTCTTTGACACACAAATGGTTTTGGTACATCTCTTTATTTTTGCGGATTGTGCCAAGAATTGTTATTTTTTTATCCAGCAATTTCAACGCTAAATTCACGGAAGTGAAAAAATTATCGACTGTTAGGTTACGTCCAGTGTGGAAATATCTTGGCATCAAAGACATCACCACGTCGTATCCACGGCCAAGCCCGACACTTTCATCACAACTGCCAGTGTATATTGAAAATTTCAGTGGATATCCCGTTGATATCTCATTGAGCCACCAGAACTTCAGTCCATATTTTGCAGGCTTGCTGGGCATATATTGCCGAAACTTACAGCGAGCACGGAAGCCTTTCAATTGCTCATCGATGGTAAGATTTTCAGAGGGAATGTAATTTGTTGACAAAGTCTGATTCAATTCGTTCAAAAGTATTTCAACAGGCTGGAGAATGTTTGTTCTGACTGATGATTGAGTTCGGCGACCAATTGAATCGTCGAAACGAAGGAAGATATTGAGCTCCTCAAAACGTGTACAATTCATCACGGCTCGAAGAATTGGATGACCCTTGATAGGATCCCATAGTGTACGTACACGACGGTGACCATCTCTCAATGCTCCAATATACAACAAAACTCCAAAATATGCCTGGAGTTCGTTCATTGTCAAAGGCTTCCAAATGCGCTGCAATTGTCGATTCGCATTCAATTTGGTACATACATCATTGGCCTTTTCATTTACCCATTTGATAATCTCATATTTTATTTGGTTGTTGAAAATGCGATTGAAAATAGCGACAAGAGACGAATTTTTCAAATTTGCCACAGGGTCAATAGTTCCACCAGGTCTGAAAACATTACTACCTTGGATACGAGACAAAACTGCTGCCTCTGGCTCTTTCATCCATTTTCGACCACTGGGGGCAAGAAAAGGCTCTACATCCGGCGCTGAAGCCGACGTTGACGGTTCTTGGTTATGCTCAATCGATTCACCACTTCCAACTTCATCCGGTTCAGGCAAATTTTCGATCGGTCTTAATGCCTCTGCCACAGCTTCATCAATGTCTTCATAGTCCGCTAAGAAATAAAATTATATTATAATAATTACAAACCGTATAACGAAAAATGAAACTGACTTTCGTCAAGTGCGTCATTTTGCACATAATCTGGATCATTCTGTGTGTCATCGCCGCCAACATCAAATGGGTCAGTCTCGCCCTCTTCATCAGATTCCATGTCTAACATTGCTCTTAATGCAATTGCTCTTTCATCTTCATCACCTCTATTATATCTCCTCAATAATATATCTAAATTAGACACATAAATAAAAAAACAATATTTTTACAAATATTTATATTATTATAATTTTACAACTCACTTTTTTGGTAACTTTAAATTTTTCTTCTCACTATTTTCAACAATTTTTATTATATTTTATCAAAACCAAACATGTGTTCTCATAATATGACACCGCAACGGTCAACTTAACTCTGGAATGCACGCACCCTATTTTTTACACTGATGCACGCGACTGATGTTCTGGTAGAACGTATTAGATTTAAACAAAAGAAAAGAATGTCTTTATTTCACTATTTTTATTTTGTTGTAAAAAAGAAACCGAACACGAGCAGGTTGCTTTCTTAAAATTACCAAGAGATTGATCCCCGGTCGTCTTCAACTACTCTTTAAATAGGCTAGAGAAATGCAAGGATATTGGGTTACAAATGTTTTATTATCGAAAATTCCCAATATGCTCATTTAGTTTTATGACAGGAAACGACCGAAGGGTCTTTGGATAATTAGTGAACCTACTACCTCGTTTTCGGAAATATTCCAATGGTCCAACGGTCCAACATTTGTTACCAGGGATTAGGGAAAATCAAATACAATCTAGTCAGACCGTATGATAATAAACTTAGACCGAATGTAACTCGCGTGGCCTACTATGGTAGACCATTTAAAAATGTTAATATTTTTTTTTTTATAAACATATGAAACAAATATTTAAATAATATATTCATTTATTGTTTTAAACATTTAATAACTTTAATTTATAAATATTATGTAAGAACTTCAAATGCATAAAAATTGGGGTTCGCGTGAACCCCAAGTTTGGTTATTGCATTATTTTGCGTGCCGTAAACTAGGGTTAAATGATCCCACGATTCCAGCCCACAGCCCAAACCATTTTAATAATCTCATGCAGTTAGATTATTATTTTTTTTTTTTTTATAATTCGTGCAGGTTCAATAGTGTACGCTCTTTGATCGAGCGGAGCGTAGCGGAGCGAGAGCAATCACCCACTTTTTGGCCTAGCGCGTGCATGTACGGGGAATATAGTGGTCCGAAAACGATTTCGGACTAATCTTGTACGCACTAAATGTAGATATCGGCTATAACCACACATGTGTGCAGCATGTCATTCGATAGATCTAGGTCTGTAGATGAGCCATAAATTATCAAATGAAATTGTTTGATTGAAAAATAGTGAGAAATAACGAAGTAAAGCTTAGAAAAGTGCCATGCGGAGCGAGAGCAAGGTTGATAAAAAAACAAATTTGCTCACTCGATAAAAAATTTTCAGTAGCGGAGTTAAGCCCGCGCATACTGATCTGCCTAGTATGATGTTTGTCACACAACCTGGACGGAGTGCAAATTCTAAGATGTTCGGTCACTACTCTGGGTTTTTTTTGGGGATTTTTCTGGGGATTTTTTGAGAGATTCGACAGAATTTGTCCGTTGTTTGTAGTTCTCAGTAACTTTTTTGTCTCCATGCCATTTCATATTGGAAATGCACACACAAAGTATGAATTTTGAAGTGATCATATACTGCGACACTACATTATACCTTCGTCAGCATTTTTTGATCATCTCTCATTCACAACTGATGTTGTTGCACAGTTTTTCCGTATAGGAATTTTTCTTGGCTATGGACGCACTTGAACTTGAACTCAACAGTCGGTTGATGATTACTATTGCACCACGACTACCTCCATTACTCCAAGTGAGCACATTTTGCTAACTGATATACCAATTGAGCCAAAAATTAGTCTCATCAGTGAACACAATTTTTAGATGCCAGTTAATTTTGACGTCATCAATTTTGACGATGGTCATTCGATTCCAATTCTCGCATGAGTTGTAAGTCTTCGAGCCAAACCCTATGCACAAAATTGTGAACAGACCAAGCTGTTGTGGACGACCTTGACTTGCTTAATTCGAATCTCTTTCAACATTCTCCTGAACGGATCAAAATGTTGTCCGAATGTATTGACCATCAACAATACGGCGAAGCGCAGTCACAAATGGTGATTATGCGGGGTGTAATATGGAGCAAGGGCTCTATAACTTCCGTGCAGAGAATCATCATTTTGGTAACGTTGTGCAAACGTGTATGTCATCATGATAGAATTGGTTAAAAATTACACTGACAGTTTTCAATCTGATAACTGACTTAATATGTTTGTTTGGGCTGCCAAGTTAGTCGGGGTATAGTTTTCTAAATATTTGGGAGACTTTCCAAGAATAAAATAATTTAAGTTTTCTACCACGTGAGCTTATAAAATGCCAAAAACCAACTGAATTTGAATTTTCAGCTGCTAAATAGCTAAATTTGGTACCAAAGAGCGGATTTTCCCTGCTACATTTAATACTGATCATTATAAGTGGCTGAGCGCACAGTGGGTCAGAAATTGGTCTATTGGCCCCTGACGCCGATTGCATGCGGTGTCTCACCTCAGTGGGATACTGACAAAGCTCCCTGTGGTGTATGTGTCTGAAAAAAACTATTTCGTAATTCGCTGTTGGGATTCTTCATATGGAAAGAAATCAATCATTCAAAAAAGTATGATTGTGAAAAGCTTATGGTTTCGTCCCACACCGGTATTATATTCTTTTCGATCATACCCTTTTATGATTTGTTAATCTTAAAACGTAAGTCAAGTTATAAGCCTATAAGGGCGGGCCGAATACAAGTTTCTTTTTAAAAATCCAATAAAAGGAACAAAATTAAATATTGTCCATGTATTATGAATTACAACGTCGTTCAAGTGGCTGCCTCGGCTGGCTTCGTAGTAGCGCATTCTGTCACCCCATATTTTCCAAGACCTTGTTGATGATTTCGGGCTGTAGCTCACGGATTGCTTGGATGATATTGGCCTTAAGTGCTTGAATTGTTTCGATCTTGCTCCGGATAAGAGCTGTGTGTCGTGGCGCGCCATTTGCATGAACCAGAGGTCGTCCAGTTCCATGTCTTCAATTCCAGTAAAAAAAAAGTTGGTTAACATGGCTCTGTAACGTCCACCGTTCACCCAAACGCTGTTCCCAGCCTCAATTTCGAAGAAAAATGGTCCAATGATGCCACCACTCCACAATCCGCACCGAAAGGACACTCTCTGTGGACGTATTGGCTTCTCGATATTAACGTGCGGGTTTTCCGAGCCGCAAATGCGCCAATTTTGTTTGTTTACGTTCCCGTCGAGATGAAAATGCGCCTCGTCAGAAAAGATGATATGTCCAATTCAAGCTACTCTACGGCCCGATGCGAAGCGATAACGAAGTGGGTGATCGCGCGCCTTCACTTTCGGAGTCAATTGGAATAATCCGAGATCTTTGTGCAGAATTCTCCTCTTCACCCTAGTGCGTGAAATGTCTCTTACTCTCGGCCACAGCAGGCACATTCTCGTCTGTGCGCCCGGGGTGCGTTTTGCACAAACTTGCGTACAGTAGTCACGGTGGGTGCTTCATTTCGGCCAAAACTTCTTTATTAAAAACGCACTGATTCGGCTACACAGCACCCACTTTGGAAATAAGTTTTCAATATTTCCCAACCTTGTTCAAGCGTAAAGCCACTCCTTTCGTTCCGCGGAGATATGATACTGACTTTCTATCAAGCTTTTGAGCGAGAAACAGCTGTCAGTGACAAAATTACCTGTGATTTAAAAAAAAAAAACACTAGATGGCCCATCCTTTATTTATCAAAGTACATAAACGACCAATATTTAGAAATTATTGAAAATTACTATCGAGACCCTGAGTCGATGGTCAGAAGCTTAAGAGTGTTTGCTTCAATTCTCAGTGATAATAGTGGTTCCATCACACAGACTGTGGGTGTAATAGTGGAACAAGTCGGTGAGAGGGTAATGTGTCGGCCTCTGACGCACGATGAGCGAGTTCGGATCCCGATAACACCAACGCCATCGAATATTCATTTCGCAGCTCCGGGGAACTGGCCAAACCTCCTCCCATGCCTTGAAAAAGCTTTTCGGCTCCCGCCTTTCAGCATCGGCATTAAACAATAGACCCGTCAACTTATATGAAAAAGAAGTCACACACGACATAAGTGAATGAGAGAAGCTTGGCTCCGGCTCTTCGTGAGCTGTGACGCCATCTAAGAAGAAGAAGCTATCGAGCCCAATCAGTGCAGACTGTGGCGAATGTTCCCTTAAAATCCTGGCCTGCACTCTTAAAAGATCGGATTAATTCAAGAACTGAATCTTTTGAAGCGCCTCTCTCTTCTGTCAAAGTTTAATAATTAAGCTAATTATTACCATAATGGCTTTATCTATAAGCGAGACATGCGTTATTAAAGAGCAGCTCCAGGCGCCTCGTGTAATCTACATATAAAAAGTATCAAGTGATGTAGGTTTTATGTTGGAGGTGTGATGGGGCCGTATTTTTTTTTGTATGAAAATTATCACCATGTTACGATGAAATAGGTTCGCTATCGTGTCAAGTTGAAAGACTATTTCTGGTCGGAATCGGAAGGGCTTGACTTCAGTGACAAGTTTTTCTCTTTTTTTTTAGAATCTTCAAAGATAACGTGATCCGCGTCGCTGGTATGCAAGATTCGCATACTCTACTTGTTTCTTTCAGGGAAGCGCCTATGTACTAAACCACACATTGCCTTTTTTTAGCTACTTCGCAGGGTCACTGCTAGGTAATATTTCTTGGGGCTGGCAAGCAATTCATACTAGTCCGGTTCTTCTCCTGATTTTGCTACTCTCCTTGCAGTCTCTGCTCTCCGTGGTTCAGCTTGCACTTTTCTTACTAGAACGCAATCATTCGTCCAGTATTCTTTCGATCCAAAAAATCGGTAAACTAACCAGTCATTCTATAGTCGAAAATTGCCTGCCCCACGTTCTTTTCCCGGTTTGGACACTTTGGGTAATAAGGAGAGCTATCATGACCAAATCGGTATGGATATTAAACATAACCCCCCGTCGCCAGGGATGAACTGCTTTAGGTGGTAGTTGCAGTTAACCTGCTTTCGGTTTACTCGAAATCGATGGAATTAGAGTATGAGTCCCTCTACCCTAAGTGGTGTTATTGTACTGAGTTTGTTACAGAACCATTGAGCGTGTCCTTCTTTCTTCCTTGAATCTACTTAGTATGTCAATTTTAGTTGATATGGACTGTCTCCCTCAATAAATCTCCATTATCTCGTCCGCGATGATGTCAATCGGGATCCAACAATAACAAACGCGTCTTCATCCGATATCGTCTGGTAATCTTGATGTCCTTAGCGCACAAAGAGGGTATACGGCAGGTTACTATTTTCTGAGGGCTTCCGTTCAAATAGGTACATACATGGTATAAAGGGTACCTGGGTCCACCCATGTTTCGTAGTAAGAGTGTCCTTAGTGTGTAGTGTAGTCTGCTTACGTTTTACAATTCCTAAATATTTTGCCGCTTCCTTTGATCGGGCATTATGCTGTCCGAACATTGGTATATTCCACGGCTTTTCTACTATATATATTAGGAGCGCAACTAAGTTCTCGCGGTTTTTTTTTTTTTGGATGAAAATGCAACTTTATTGTGAAAAAACGGTTACAAATGACTTATTTAAAGTATTGCACATGGCGAGCGATAACTTTTTCCCATCTTTCTGGCAGAGCTCGTCTACCGTCACGGTAGAAGTGTTCGTCTTTTAAGGCTATCCTCGAATCAAACCATTTTGAGATGTCTTCAAATGAATGGAACTGCTGATCAGCCAGACCATGTGCCATCGAATGGAACAAGTGATAATCGGACGGCGTAATATCTGGGGAATATGTGGTGAATATGAGCGTTTCTAAGTAGGTTTTAACGGGTTTGGCAACGTGAGGCCGAGCGTTGTCATGCTGTAGAATCACTTTTTCGTGCCTCTGCTCGTATTGTGGCCGCTTTTCGCGCAGTGCTCGGCTCAATCGCATCAATTGATTTCGAGACCGTTCCCCAGTAAACGTTTGGTTTCAACAGCTCATAATAAATAACACCGCCCTGATCCCACTACACATCATAACCTGTCCCCATGATTTTTTTCTCTTTGGGTGGCTCTAATGAATCCATTTTTCATCACCCGTAATGATACGATGAAGAAAACCCTTCCTTTTTTGCCGCTGGAGCAGTTGTTCACAGGAGAAAAAACAACGCTCAACGTCGTTTGGCTTCAATTCATAAGAAACCCAAGTTCCATGCTCAATCCCAATCATTCCCAACGCATGCAATCGCTTGGAAATAGCTTGGCGGGCAACTCCTAATACTGAAGCAAGCTCTTTTTATCTCCGTAAACTTTTTGGAGTTCTCGATGCTCTTCAGCCGCCGTTTTCTTCGGATGAAAAAACAAAATAAAAACAAAATCACTAATGTGTCAAAGCGGTTTGTTTACCATATTTCTAGCTTGGTTCATGACGTTTTGGATACGTCACAATCGACCAGCACTTTCTGCCGGAGCCATCTCTTGATAAACAGCGAGAACTTAATTGCACACCTAATAATACCAACCCACGTTCTGTCGTTCGCCAGCTTAAGACTAGCAGATTCAAGCCAGCTTGATCTGGAAAATTGCTACGTTTGCAGTTGACTCAAGAACCTGAATGTGCTTTGCAACGGTCATATTGACTACCCGTGAAAGCCAGTCATACATAAAGTACCATAAAAGGGGATCCAGCACGGAACCTTGAGGTATCTCATAGAAAACGGGTTATTCTGAATTATACTTTAACTTCCTGTTGGTATCATTGTGTTTTCGAGAAGATGATGCCACATGCCATGCAGCTAGTCAAACAATTGGTTTATCGAAGGGGAACTTTAGTAATAATGTAATATCGAGAAATGGTCCGGTCGAATGGCCACCTCGATTATGCGATTTAACGCCGTTGAATTTCTTTATATGAGTTACTTTAAGTCGTTGACTTAGCACCGTTTGGAGGCTATGGAATAAATTTTAATTGGCTCCAAGGATTCTATCGCCCACAACGTAATTTTCGAAATCGAAGAAATCAAAAGCATCTCCTATAAGGATCTTCTTTGGGGACGAATTCCCAGCTTAAAGAGGAGGTACATGGCACTTATATCACTTTAAGTGTATTTGTATTCCAGGATGAATTCAAATCTCCCTGAATATAGAAAAAGCGCTGTGAATATAATTTTTATAAAGCATAACCTTTTAATGCAGGATTTTTGGCTTAATAATTCCCTTTTTAAAAGCCGAAACAACAATGAACGAAATCCATTCAGTTCCAATCCCTTTTCTCACTATTTGTTAATGGAACCTGGAAATAAATAAAAAAATAATCCGCTCAACATTGAATATCAAAACCACATAAATTACTCAGGATTAAGGGAGACAAGCCGAGATAAATTTACTCTTTCGCTTGATTGCGTTCATTTGAATCACATATGCGATAAATGGCTGGTAATTGTTAATCCAAGTTTAAATTTAAAAGATTAATAAAAATAAAACAACAATTGTTTAACGGAATGAACTCCGTACAGTAAGTCCATATGGATTTGCAAATATTTAAAAATATTTGAAAATGCAATATCCGCATATGATCATGTGAGTCTTCAGCAAAAAATTTGAATATTTACATTTCGTAGAACAGGTATCTCCTCATAAAACTCTCTTCTCGGTTTGGATTTAAATAATGTATTCTGGGAAGGATTGAAAGGAATATGTACCTCGTTTTATTTTAGAATTCACAAAACTGTGCTTCACTATGCTGGTAACATAAAAGGGGACGTTTTTCCGTATTTTAGAAAGGAAAAAAGGGAATACCTCAACGAAATGGAGATGATTCTATCATGAATCTATTTGAAGACAATCAACTCCGCATGAATACCAGCTTTAGAGCTCCTTCTTAGCTTCATTTATTTTAAATATTTTACTGCCCGAAAGGTCATCCTGGGATTGGAATAATAAATACCCAACCAACAACCTCGGGGGATGAAAGGACAAAATATGTAAAGAAGGAAGGCAATCTCCTTGCCATTACAATACCGCAAATATTTACATTTTTCTACAAGAATTATAATTAGTTTCAAAGTCAGGACAATTAGGAATAAAAACAAATTTCTCAATTCATTTCTATCCCTAATACGGACACAAGCCAGTATACACGGCGATGAAATGACAATTAAAAAATAATATCCATCCAGCGATATTTGGTAGGTAATTAATAAATTTATTTCGTTTCATCCCCTTTCTCCATGCACATAATTTTCCGGGAGTCATGAACTGTTTTGAAACATTCCATGGAGCTAGGCATTTTAGGCATAGGTTCCTCATTAAGTTTTAAAGGCACATCTTCATTGTCGTCCTTGTCGGTAGTTATAGTTACGAATCGAGCTGGGGATGTGGTCACCCATGCGATTGTTAAAATATAAATATTCAGTCCGGGGGCTACCAAAAACCGAAGTGAAAGACAGGGAAAGAGAGAAATGGCGCCCAACAATGGAACAGTACATTATATTCAGACGAATTTTTCGAAAGAGAGAAACCAGAACAAAACTTTCCAAACAAATTTCGTCCTTGAATGTTCCGATCCTTTTGATTTGTTTTGTTCGTTTTTTTTTTGTGTAACTGACGTAAATAAATGAAATGTGCAGAGCAAGTTGGTTTGATTGATGAATCGGGCGAGGTGATGCCCAGTGCGTTTCTCTCCTTTGTCTTTTTTCTACTTTTTTCTACTTTCATACTTTTTCTGGCCAATCTGCGTCGCGATGATCAGATATCCTACGAAACGAAATGCGGTTAATGGACTTTGATGGAAGAGGTCTCAACGGGCCGGTATAATGGAATTCCTTTTACCCCCACACATCCTTGTCCTCTCATCGTACTTCTAAATTTCCTTGCCTTTTTGCGACACGAAAATGAAAACAGAATTGAATAAATGAGGCGTGCAATACACATTTCGCTTGATATCCTGATATCCTGTCCGATATCCAAGTTCTCTTGATGAAAGGTTGTTTTGTTTTTTTTTTTTTTTATTTATTTATTTCGTTCGTCGGCTCCCGTAGGGACGGTTAATGGATTTTATTTGTCACGAAAAAAAGGAACATTGCGTTGGAAAATTTCATTTATATTCATTTTTTTTACGTTTTCATTGTTTGTTTTTGGTTTTGCAACTTTGTGTATCCGGTGCAAATGGCGGATGTCTTGAAAACTCTCTGTGCCACTGTCAGAAGGTGTAATGAAATTATACAAAAATATCCCGCAGCTGGACGTTGTCAGGGATTTTTTTCTTTTCATCATTTGAATTTTTAATGATTTCACGCGAACATATCTGTTATTTATTTTGCTCAGTGTCGAAGCTTGTCGGTTAAATGTTGGGAACTGGTGATTTATTAAAGTGAAACCTTTAAAGTGATGTGTTGATATGAACTCAACCTTGTCATGACAGCTAACATTGTTTGTTTTGGAGTGGAATATTATGCAGAGTTTTATCCGATGAGCATTGTTATTTTAAGTTTGATTCAATATTATATTATCTTTGGTAAATAAGAGTATAAATTAAGAGAACTATTGGAAATGTGAAAATTCATTACAAAAATGGTGAAAAATCAGGGGAAAGTTTCAAAAGTTTTGAACAGCTTTTCCGGAAGGCTGTAGTGAATTTAATAATATATTTAAGCACCTCCGATAGGTTAGACATGTGAAGACTCCAATTTGTGTTCATCAGACAAGGTCAGCTAAAAATATCGTCGCCTTAGTTGGGAGTATGACTGAAACCCAATTTGATACTATCGGCAACGATTTTGCACTACTTTTTGCATAAAGACCTTGATTCACATGCTTATAAGATCCTGTTGATGTGTTTCTCCTGAGGAGCAGGAGCACAGGTTTTAAAAAAAAATTAAAAATAAAGGAACTTAATAAGCGCTCAATCCAGGCAATGGGGAGATGGCAGATCATCTTTGCAAATCTTGATCTTGTAACAACAATGATATCCGATAACCACTGTCTAGTAGAACAGGCCATTCGTCTAAAGCGAGTAGAATCACGAAGTTCATCCACCTGATTGTACAGGATTAAACGGCCATCACGTATATAGGGTGGGCCAACTAGTGTTTTTTTTTTTAAATCATACGTTTTTTTGACACTGACAGTTGTTTCCCACACGAAATCTTGAAAGAAAGTCAGTATCACACCTCCGCTGAATGAAATGAGTCGCTTTTCGTTTGAACAACGTTGGGAAATATTGAGAACTTATTTCCAAAGTGAGTGCTGTGTAGCCCAAATGATCCCCGTCGTCGTACGGTGCGTACAGATGAGGATGTGACTGCTGTGGCCGAGAGTGTGAGACTCAATTCACAAACATCAACTCGCTATCAATTTCAACGACTCAACATTTCCCGCACTACCCTGATAAGAATTATGCACAAATATCTCGAGTTATTCGCTTACTGACTGAAGGCGTGCGACCATCCGCTTCATTATCGCTTCACAGTTTGGGCCGTAGAGCAACTTGAATTGGACAACGAGTTTGGGCAAAAAATCACCTTTCCTGACGAGGCGTATTTTCATCTCGGCGGCTACGTTAACAAACAAAATTGCCGCATCTCGGAAAACCCGCACCTTATTGTCGAGAAGCCAATGCATGCACAGAGAGTCACAGTTTGGCGCTGATTGTGGAGTGGTGAGTGGTGGACTATATTTCTTCGAAAACGAGCTGAGAACAATGTGTTGGTCAACGGTGAGCGTAACAGAGCCATGTTAACCGACTTTATTTTTTTTACTGAAATTGAAGACATGAATTTGGACGACCTCTGGTTCATGCAGGATGGCGCACCATGCCACAATCGATCTTTTGCGCACCAAATTCCCAAATCGTGTTATCAGCTGTCTTGACGATGTCAATTGGCTGCCTCGGAGCTGAGATTTGACCCATTTGGACCCGTGAAGGACCGATGCTATCCCAACAATCCGAAAACGATTCAAGCACTTAAGGCCAGTATCATCCAAGCAATCCGTAAGCTACAGCCTGAAACCATCAACAAGGTCTTGGAAATTTTGGGGTGACAGAATACGCTTCTGCGAAGCCAGCCGAGGCAGCCACTTGAACGACTTTGTATTTCATACTTAATGGGAATGTTTGTTCTTTTAATAAAGTCATAATACATAAAAAAAAGAAATTATTTCGTTCATTTTATTGCATTTTTAAAAAGAAACTTGTATTTGGCCCACCCTTTACACATTGGCTGCCGAGCAATATCCGCCCCATATGGTAGCGGTTAAGACACGAGCTCTATAAGTCATGTCTAGTTTTAACATCCTTGCCGGCTTGTCATGCTGTAAGGGACGATGATAGAGAACTCCCGCTGTTCCTCAATATGAATAACAAGCCCGCCAAGAGTTTCAACAGGTTCATCCAACAAGAGGTGTCATTTTAAGTCAAAAAACGGCAAAAAAAACGAGCCAGCGTTTTTTGTATATTATTCTGGTGCGATTGTTTCAGTGAAAGAATCACGTTACCGAACGATGTTAAGTGCGTTTGTTTGTTTAAAATTTATGCTATTAACGTCAACGATTTTCACCCAGATGGGGGCACATTGCCCAAAACTTTGAAGAAATTATTATATAACATAACAAATTTATTGGACGCGTGATTTACCGAAATATTGCCTTCATCTGATCACGATTTAGCACCATTAGACTTTATTCCTTAGGGTATATTAAACATTTTCTCTGAATAATTCCTATCATTCCTATAAGATAAAAAGAATGACTATTTAAGATAGATCCTTAGAGGGGTATTTGAAGAATATTATATTCTGCTTCTTACCTCAGGTTTTGTATGTGAAATAAAAGAAACATTTTGAGACTTTTCACAAAATGTTTTATTTTTCTGTTCATTCGGAATGATACCTCTTAATGTTGATTTGCTATATCTTCGAAATGAAACGACTTAATTACTTAGATTTTTAAATGTTTTCCATTACATTTTGGAGATGATATCGTTTGTGTGGACGTTGAAATTGTTAATGAACGTGATATGTTCCTGCACTCTTGTAGGGTATTCCTAAAAATAATACTTCTAGTGTCTGTGGCCTGTTCTGAATGACATGTGATTTCTAAAAATATTAAAAAAGAAGTCTAGACCTGTCAAATCGGGAGATTTTGCTGACTAGTACAAACAGCCATAACGAGGCATTAGGTGCGACTCGGAAACGCCTCCTTAAAAATGTCTGTGGTGGCACGAGCTCTGTGCGAGGGTTCTACGTTGTGCTTGAACCGCATGCCTTCCAATCCGAATGCATCAATTTCTGACCGTAAAAATTGGTTGATCACGGTTCAATATCGCTCATCAGTATCGTTCACTGCACCCGTATTACCCATGCCGTCCTCTAAAAAAACGAGCCCAATGACACCACCGACCGGTATACCATGCAGACAGCTCTTCGTGATATTTTCAATACCCCAGAGGCGCACATTATGCCCCTTATCGCTCTTGATATAATCCGATCGAAATTGTCCACTTCGTCCTTAAGCTTCAGGAGCGCGTGACCATAGTTAAAACGCGATTGGCAGTTTGCAGCTACTGGACTCTCTGGACTTCGAAAGGGATCAACTTGCAGACTTCCACCAGAATTCGCTGCGAACGTATATTGGCCAGTTGGACACGTCGTTTTGTCGGCGTTAAAGGTAGCCCTAAACGACGAACATGTTCGCCAGATTTGCTCGCTTGCGTTACTCCCTACACGGCGAACATTCATTTCGTGTTGATTCTTCACAGGGTAAACATGTGTGATAAAGAAGCGCAAGTGGTTGCGCTTATGGTTATTTATTTATGTGAAAGAAAAAAAAGCAAAAAAAAAATAAAAAAGGAAGTTGATGAAGGCCTGGCTGTATAAACGCAATAGTCGCTTGCATGTTAACTTAAGAGTAAACTCGCGATCAACCGTTTGCATTGTGTTTCTTCCGCGATGTTTACTCGGCGACATTCACAGCAAAAATGAGGATTGTTCGCGAACAAGGCCCATCGAAGCCAACGAACACGAAAAAATCGAAATGTTTCGCCAACATCGATTTGTTCGCGAACCATCCCCTACACGAGAAAAACTAAGCGAACACGAGCAAATCTGGGGAACATGTTCGTCGTTTAGGGCTACCATAAGCGGCGAATGGGAATGGGAATTACAACGGCGCTTATCTACTACGTGTTATTCCTGTCTCTTCGAAATTCAAGTTGTACTTAAATCACTAACGAATATTTTCGCTGGAAATGGTCGCGAGTATTACGAAGTTTATTCAAAAAATAAGGTGACTTTTGGTCCTTCTTGAAAGACATCTATTTATTCAGCAATATCTTTAAACCCTTCAAAGCACTTCCCTACAGATATAATATACTTGCACCAATGATTTTTCCACTCCTCAAAGCACTCCTGATATTCTCTTTAGTATACTTAGCCTTGAGCTCTTCCAGCAATTCGGCCTTTGTTTCCTTAATCGTGGCAAATCTCCGTCTTTTCAGTTTTGGGAAGAGAAAAAAGTAGCAAAGGGTCAAGTTCGAGGAATACGGTGGCCGAAGCATGAATTCGGTAGTCTTTTCGCCACAAAAAAAAAACGCGCAAGCAATCATGTGTGAGCAAGTGCATTATCGTGATGCATCTTTGTGTTGCTTCAAGGTAAAATTCCTTATTGACCATATAACCTTCCGGCAAGAACTCATGTTGAAACACGCCATTGTAATCGAGGAAAACAGTGAGCAAAACGTTCAGATTTACTGAAATTAGCATGCTTTTTTCGGTCTTGGCTCTTCTGGTCACTTCCCCTGGAATGATTGGGATTTGGTTTCGACGTTATAACCATATACCAATGCTTCATCAACAGTAACGACCTCTTTCCTGAATCGTCAGTCACTTCATTCAACAGATCCAGAGTGATGCTCATGCGACGGTTCTTTTTGTCAACATTTAGCAATTTCGAAGCAGACTCCACTGACCTACATTTCATGTCCAAAATATTTGAAAAAAAATTCCTCAGCGGCTTCTCTGATGTTGATTCGACGATTCTCCATAACAATTTTCTTCAATGCTTTAACGTTTTCACCCGTTGTTGACGTGCTGAAGCCTTCAGGGCGGGCATTGTCATTAACATTTTTCAGCAATTTCTGAAGAGCTTGTAGCACATAAACATTTTTTTTTTGGGCTCAAAATAGACTCGCAAATCACCAAGTTCGTTCAGCACTTAATTTTATTTGTCACACAAAATTTAATACAGATTCTTTGATCAATTTTTTACCATAGTAAGAAATCGCCAAGCGCACCAATATAAGTCTGACCTTTAAATCTGTAAAAAACAAACTAAACATCCAAAATTGCTGACAATATCAGCATATGTTAGGGGAAATGTGTATCAATATAATAAAAATACAAAAATCGAAAACTGGATGTACTTAGCTCGCGAAAATCAAAAAGTCACCTTATTTATTGAACATACATCTTCTATGTAAATTATAGCATCTTTCAATAGGGTGATACACCTTTGACCCCTCTAGTATAATAAGCAGTAGTGTTTCCTACTTGATTCATTTATTAAATGCGAGTCCAAGTCGGGAAACGTCTTATTTCTTCGAAGATATCATCTTGGAAAACGCGAATTCGATGGAGTTGGTAGCTATCGTTTACGAAAAATGTGGTGCGTCTAGAGAAAATAAAACGGTGTCTAAAAAACTTGCCGATTATTGTAAAAAAATTGAAGGTTTTCAAAATACCGAACAGAAATTCTGTGATTTTGTAGGCTTTATGTGAACTAATTTCAGAAGATCGGATTCGGTAAAATTAATTTGTTAGTTACTGACAATCAAACCAAAGCTGCTGGTGTTTTAAATATAAATGGCACGTAAGGAAAGTTAATTCTACAAATAACTCTTAACTAAGGGAACCGGCCCTTTTCTAAAAGCATCTTTGATTTAAGTAACCTCGTTGAGCTGATGTGGACCTGCTTTAATTCTTAAAGGGTTCAATATTCAATAGCTCTCCTCTGTGATCGGTCTACAAACAATCAAAATTCACTAGAGTTGTGAGCCCTGACTTATCCCCCTTCATATGGCTCACCACTTCCCTATGATTGACGAATATCACAATGATAATAAAGGCCTAAAATGTTATTTGACGCTTTTACTTTTCAAGAATTTTAATTTAATCAAAGTGCAAAAATTTAATAACCAATCCGTTGACAAAATGTTCTCGCCATGTCCCGAATTCCACTAAAACCATTAACTATGTGCGAACACTGTAACCAAAATAACATTTTCACAAAATTTCATTAAACGTGGTCTTTGATAAAATGCCCCTCGGCTTATCGGCATATAAAAAAAAAAATTAGTGCTCTCCTAAAAGCAATGGAACTGCATGTAGTTTTAATTTTTATACCCCCACGCAATAAATTACATTCACGCTGACTAGATCCGTAAATGCATAATCAGCCGACTCCTGTCCCGCCTCTGTTCAGCCCCAAAGTCATCGATTACATTGCTACACCCTCCGACCGCGACCCGGACCGACTCCGCCGCTTAATAGCACTCAATTAATTATTCATACGAAAGCTGGGGGAGTACCAGGAACCGATAGTAATTTCAAGCTAACTCGTATTTCATTAAGGCAACAAAGGAGGCGCGAGCGGATAATGGAAGAGAAATCTCTTTCTGCGTTTAAAACTTCATCTGGAAATGGTGGGTGAGGAAGAAAAAAGAGACAAACTTCCACCACCCCCACGGGTGTTCAACTTTATCTTGACACAATTAAAACAACTTTATTCATCCCTCTCCGGTCTTTTTTAACAACTTTGTCATTTGGGGCCCATGGTACGCATACATGTGTGGCTTGAGGTACGCGTCAAGATAATAACCTCAAAGCTAGCTTTTGTTTTGCTTTGTTCGCTGAAATGTCAAAATAATATATGTGACATGCCCCGCGGGGGGTGTGCTGACAAAGTTAAGACCCGTCAAAGGACAGATTCTCATCCTGCCCCATGCTAACATACAATGCCTGTTCCCTTCATATTGAGAATGAGACTTTGTCTTATCATTTTTGCAGAATATTCTCACGTCGTTTGGTTGACACTTTTTATTTCTTTTATGAGCTGGATGAAGCGAACAGAAATAAGGGTGTAAGGTACCTCCATGGTGGAAATTAGGGATAACATGAAGGAAAATTATTCAAGGACCAAACAAAAATACAAGACAAACAAGCGCAGGGGTTCGTCCTTCTCGATATTAAGCATTCTCTGGGAATAAGAAAAATACGTGGAAAATAAATTGCATCCCTCCTATCCCGCTGGCCCTTACGTAGCCGCAGAACCAGAACTTAAGGATTGATGGGGAAAACTTTTTTTCCACGGATTTATATTTCCGCTGCCGTGGTGGTATCAGAACATCACCTTTTTATCAGACTTTCCAGCAGTTTATTCTATTTTTGCAAGCATTCTCTTCCTGTTTTGTGTTTTTGTTTATTCTTTCGTGCTTTCTTTTAGTCTAATTCACTTGTTCGCAGTTCATGTTTTATGTATACGCCACGAATTCAGCTAGAGCCACTCAATTTAAATGAAGAGACTGAAAAAAGGGTGATACGTAGCACGGAAGGGTATGTTGAATTCGATTATTGGCAGGTCGGTTACCAACGTCAGACTGAGATAAGGCGAAGAGAAAAGGAAATTAAAGGGATCCTTGTAGATCCCTATTCATGGGAAGTGGACTTGTGTACTTGTGTTGTTCTTCCCAAGATTTATTTTGACTGAGAGTTCAAAAAGGCCTCTTTTCGCCCCACTGGCCTGTATGGATAGCAAGAAGAAAAAGAGACAAAAAAGGTTCAATTGATATGCATAGGCCGGAAAAGAGCCTTGAGGTCAAATATGTAACGAACACACAGGCGAACTCGAGTTTCTTGTTTACGTTTTGTCCCTAGTTCCCCTTCTTGTTTTATTACACTGGACGGCGTATGTCGGGTTCGAAATCAGTCCATCTGGCCCGGCCTTATGTAGCAAAGGGGTTGATTTTCCAAATATCTTATGAATAACACCCAAGACTTGACCTTAAGCAAGACAATATGTGGGGATGTCCACATGATGTCGACAAAAGGGCATTACAGTATCGTAAATCAAATGGGGAACAAGTTGAGATTAAAATCAAATTTTATTTACCATAGTTGAGTGATCAAATAAATGGTTGCAAAGAATTCAAACTCATAAAGAAAGATTTTATGGACCGCTCCAGTGCTCCAGTTTTATATGCGGAGAATACATCCGACTAAATGGTCTCTCTTATCCACACAAGACCCCTGAAGCAATTTTTCGCAATTAAAACAAAAGCTTTAGGTTGTTAATGTACAACCTATTGTGACACCTTGAGTTGGATAACGACTACTTCGGCTTGACGTATCTTCGTTTGCATAATGTACGAGCATAGCTCGTTCAAGTTATCTACTTAGTCCATCATGTAGGCGACCAGGTTTTCGGGGCTTGGTAAGTTTACCGCTTGGCTGTTCTGCGCGAAACGACTACAGTCAAAAACTGCGTCTTCTGCGTCCTCCTCAGCATTTGGACATTGAGGACACAGTGGAGAATAATCATGTCCTAATTTGTTCAGATACTTTCTGTAGCCGCCGAATCCAGAGAGAAACTGCGAAAGGTGGTAATTACAGTCTTCTGCTGATCTTGATATCCAAGTTTTGATAACGGGAATGAGCCTGTGCGTCCATCTTCCTTTTGTGGAGACATCCCATCAAGCTTGCCATATTACTATGGATGCTGCCCGTTCTTCTTCTTTTATGCGCCTGGCCTGTTGTCGGTCAGACTTTAGCCTGCGGTATATCCTCATGAGCTCGTATGCCAGGATGTCGATGGGTAGCATTCCTGCTATAACGAACGCTGCATACCTTATGTGTTCCCTAGCCGTTATCAAGCATAACCCCTAGTTACTTCACCGATTTCTTAGACCTAATCGTCTGATCGCCGACTAAAAAGCTCGCATGTTCCACCTTCTTGCGGCTGGTTATGAGCACAGCCTCCGTTTTTGTGAGCCGCTAGTTCCAGGCCGCTACTTACCAGCAATCTTTCACCTTAGAGATGGCTGTGTTTGTGGCAACCTCACTTCCTCTATATGTTTGGCCACTGTGACAATGGCAATGTCGTCAGCAAATCCGGTAATTTGTACTCCAACGGGAAGCGCTAGTCGTAGAAGGATGATGGCGTTCATAATGTTCCACAGTAGGGGTCCAAGGACTGATCCCTGCGGAACTCCCGCCGTTCTGGTATAGAACTTGACGCCCTGATCAGTGTAGTATCTAAGCTTCATGTTGTTGAAGTTGTCCATAACTGTTTTCAGGGAGGGGTACCCATGGCAATTAGGGACATTTGTATGTGCGTCCAGTTCGCTGAGTTAAAAGCATTTTTTTAACGTCCAGCGTAACTACTGCACAATATTTCTTCTCTCCCCCTTTCCATCTCTTACCATGGATGGCATCTGCGGCCAGGTTTCCCACGGATTCTATTGCGTCGACCGTTGATCGTCCTTTTCTGAAGCCGAACTGGTTGTTTGACAGTGCGGTAATAGCTTACGCTACCGTCAGTAACCTGCCATATATAATTCGTTCCAGTATCTTACCTAGTGTGTCTAATAGACAAATTGGGCGATACGAGTACGGTTCACCAAGTAGCATTTTAATTTAGTACATTACTTAGTGCATTAGTACCGAGTGCTGCAGTTTCCACTGTGTGGGAAAGACTCCTTCTTGTAGGCATTTCCCCAGAGTGTGCTGGAAAGCGTCTGGCCTGGCCTTAATCGCCGCTTTGAGGGCCTTTTTTTCAGGTCCGGGTGTTTTGCTGTTTTTCATCTTAGAGACAGCTTTGTATAGCTCTTCTAGAGTAATAAGAGGGATCTCCTCTGGGCTGATCCTTGCCGTGCTGCTACTGTAGTAAGCAGTTGACCCCGTGGAAAGAGGTGTTCTACTATTTGGGTGAGCATTTCAGTTTATTTCTTATCTTTCTGGTAACAACTTTGTATTTGTATTACCCCACGGATCTATATCGGCCTCCTCACTGAGTTTTTTGAAACACCTTACTTGCTTTCTTTTATAGCTTTCGCCAGCTCACCTCTCGCTGGCTGAAATTGGAGAAGTCACTCTTGGAAATCTGGCCTGTTTCTAGATCGTTGGGATTTCGTTCGCTCTCTAAGACAAATTGCTCTTAGCCTTAGGATATCCTCATACCACCAGTAGCATGGAGAGCCCATTTTGCTGGGTTCCCTTTTGGTCATCGCTGCGTCACATGCTACAGTTAGCGCCTGCTTCAACTGCTTGGAGATCGCCTCCGCGGATGCGCCGTTATCCACGGTCACGCCTCTTACGATATCTTCAAAGACATCGTTATCAAAGGAGGAGTCCTTCTACTTGGGTCCTGTTTGGTTTGGACGCTGACTGCGTTTTCTGTCGCCGATCTCCATTATAATGGCTTGGTGGTCGCTGTGCGTGTAGTCCTCGCTCACTCTCCATGTGCATGTAAGGTACAGATATTTATTTGCAGGCCAATGAGGGTGGCATCCCTTTCGATTAGATTCGATTTTATTTTTCCGCTTAATTTACTAGCGTAAGGTATAACAAAATCAAAATGCACGGCATTGACGTCTGCCAGATTGACAAGTGTACTAATAGCTCTGCATCTAATTGTATCTACGTGTATATAATTATAAGTGCTCCTATTATTTTGAACGATTTCAAAGGATTTCTGTTAATATGCTTTCTCTATATTTTAACGCAATTTTGCAATGTACAAATGGTTTCTTGACATTGACTTCGTTGAGAAGTCATATCACTTCACTCTCAGATAAAAGGTCCTTGCCCAAGAAATGCAAGATATCTTCTCTTTTTTTTTATAATTCGTGCAGGCTCAAGAGTGTACGCTCTTATGTCGTTTGTCACACAACCTGGACGGGGTTCAGATGGTTTGTGTCGAAGATGTTCGTTCACTACTCGCCGGGGGTAGTTGTCCTAGATAGGATTTGAGAGATTCGACTGAATTTGCGTTGGTTGTAGTTCACAGTAACTCTTTTGTTTCCATGTCATTAAGGTTTTATATTGGAAATGCACACAAAGAGTATGAATTTTGAAGTGATCTTATGCTGCGAATTTTATGCCTTCGTCAGCACTTTCATCTCTCATCATCTCTCATTCACCACTGATGTTGTTTTCCCGTATAGGAATAGTTCTTGACTTTGTACGGTCTTGAACTACAGACCTTCGGCTTAACAGTCGGTGACGATTACCACGACCTTCTCTTTTAAATACTACATACTACAGAGTATAGGCAGGTCTCCCCTATGGGGCACGAAATTGAGAAGTTCTCCATGGAGTTTGAACATTGTTGAATGTCTTTAAAATAGTTTCTACCCTCTAGGTTGAGATTTAGCCGGCTGTACGTAAAGGGTCCGCCATCTAACGGTTTTTTTTTCAAGTAGTGCTTATTTCGTGAATGGTAACACTTAGCTCATGTCTGATTTGACAGAGAATTAGTTTTATCCTTCCGCTGAACGAATATGGTTGTGTATACGCTTGAACAACGCTGGGAAATATTGCGACATTACTTTGAAAATCATGGTAATGTTGCAGAATGTGTGCGAAAATTGCGTACGGATTTTGGAAGAAGAGAAGCACCGTCAGCTCCGTATATTCGTTATCTTGTGAAAAAAGTGCAAGAAACTGGCATCTTCATCGATAAACCAAAGCGTGAAAAGCCAAAAACAGTGCGTACACCCGAGAATATTGCTAATATCTTTTCAGATGAAGCTCATTTTGATCTTGGCGGGTATGTAAACAAGCAAAATTGTCGCATTTGGGGCACAGAAAACCCGCACGCATACATTGAAAAGCCGGTGCACCCAAAACGAGCCACTGTTTGGTGCGGATTTTGGTTCAGAGGCATAATTGGGCCATTTTTCTTCGAAAATGAGCAAGGAGTGGCCGTTACAGTCAATGGCGATCGTTATCGGGCCATGTTGAACTAATTTTTGTTCACAAAAATTGAAGAGGAGGATATTGGCAACATTTGGTTTCAACAGGACGGCGCTACGTGCCACACAGCCGAAGCTACACTCGATGTTTTGCGCCTTGTTTTTGAAGATCGCATTATCAGCCGCAGAGCTGATGTCGTTTGGCCACCTCGGAGCTGCGATTTGACACCGTTGGACTATTATTTGTGGGGTGCCGTCAAAGATAAGTGTTACGCCGACAAGCCAGAGACAATTGACGTTTTAAAGGACAGTATTCGTGAAGCCATTGGTGAAATACAGCTGCACACAATCGATAATGTGCTTAAAAATTGGACAGATCGTGTAGGCTACTGCATGGCCAGCCGAGGCAGCCATTTGAATGAAATTATTTTCCATTATTAACCGGAACTTCATTCCTGCCTGGAAGTCGACTTGTTCTATTAACTTGTATAATGAATTTTCCCAGTTCCTGTCTTCCACGTTCAGCTCTGTTCCACACCCACCTGCTAATTTCTACAACTCTTCGTACCATGTAGATTTGTTCTGAATTGCTTGTAGGGCAACTATTAGGTTTTACCACATGTAATGTCTGATTTTTCACTAAGTCCTCAATTAGAAGCTGTCGATAGTGATTTTATTTTTTATAAGATAAAGTGTTATGTGTGATACATATCATGCTCCCAAACCGAGTTCAAACTGGGACATAATGCGTCTCATGCAGCCACAAACATAAATAATGTATTTGAGAAATGAACGAATGCAGCACTCGGCGTTGGTTTGGTAAGTTCCGTTCGGGGGATCTAAGCCTCGAAAACGAACCGCGTGGGTACAGTGGAAATGGTATTTGACGACGCCATTAAACGAGAAATGATGGATGCAGACCCAACAAAAACGCTGCGGAGCATTGCACGCAACATGGGAGTATTCTCCATGACAATAGGTCGACACCTATCTCAAATAGAAAAAATAGGAAAAGTGAAAAATGTCGACAAGTGGGTATTCCATGAATTGTCCATCGCGATCATGTGTTGAAAAGTGGATTTTGTATGACAACCTTAAAAGATCTGGGCAGTGGTTGAAAGCAGACGAGAATCCAAAGCACACCCCCAAACTTGGCCTTCACCCAGAAAAAGTTATGCTGACAATCTGGTGGACGGTCCAATGATGGTTTTAGCGCATACACCGGCCCAAACAGTAACTTTTTGATCATATAGCGGATCTTCGTGAATAATGTGGGGATTTTCGGTGCCCCAGAAGCGACAATTTTGTAAAATTTGCCTCAACGGTCATGAAAATTTGCTGCCACAACCCAACATTAATCATTGCAACGACATTTTGTGTGTATGCCAAGCGCCGTGGCTCATCTTGTGGCAAAATTCTTTTAGTTATCTGCACTTTGTATGGAAATAAGTGAAGATCATCCTTTAAAATTCTCCGCAAAGTGCTCCCACTGATGCCTAACCGTGCCGATATGACAAATTTGGGTCTTCTTCACAGACTGAATAGATGCGTTTGAACGGCGCGGACGTGGCCTAGGTTGCTCACGAGGGCTTGCCACAGAACCAAATTGAAAAAAATTCGAGGCCCAATGACGAATTGTATCTTTTTTGGGCGCAACACGATCACGATATTTTGCTCGATACGCACGTTGAGTTAACAAAATCATGCGTTAATTTTTAATGAACAATGAAACTATTTCTAATTCAAATTGTACTGAATTGGCGTTTCCTAAATGCTATGACATATGAAAATCGGTTGACAATTGTTGAAGTTATTCCAAGTTTACATCGACCCATATGAGATGGCGCACTCTATAGTATGACACAATTAGTTTTTTTTTTTTAATATATGTATGACACCTGGCGCCATCTGATGACAGATATCTAGTTCATTCACAATTGTTAATTGTGTGATTCCCTTGCCGACAGAATGTTGTGGCTTAGCTCGCAAAATCTAAGCTTCAAAGGCCAGGAAATGAAATCCACCACATGACACTGGGTTAAGAGAGCCAAGGATGGTACTCGACTTTAAACAGTTAAAGTTCTCCCTAAAAAATGTTTTAAATTCCCTGAAAGTTCACATTTTCCATTTGCAATTTTACTGCAAAAAATGGCCTCATAAATGTGTTATTTAATAAGCCGTTGTAAGCACAACACGTGACAGTTTCGCAACACCACTGTACGTGGGTTCTCATTTTATTTGATATTCCCCAGTGTTTAAATTTTGTAAGCACTGAAGTGGTTTTGAAGTACATAACTCGTAGATTCAGTCAAAAGTTAGAAAATTATTATTCCTCCGCACTTTGATGTATTCAGCGCAGTTTAAAGTCGAACATGTAGTGCAAAACACAAACTTTTCGCAGAGTTTTTGAGATATTCAGCCCGCCAAAACGTCATGTACATTTACGAGCACTTCACAATCAGCTGCAGAAATATTTTCGAAATTTCCATCGCGCTGACAACCACTCAACTCCCATGATATATGTCAGCACATTGTAAGCAATACACTATTCCCACCGATACACCGATAAATAAACCCAAAAGTCCACAGTTTAAAACCGATCCATTGTACTTGTCTTAATTATCGAAGTCCCAGCGCAAACACTCATCATCTAAAAAAAA
Source organism: Merodon equestris (assembly GCA_958301585.1). NCBI lineage: Eukaryota > Metazoa > Arthropoda > Insecta > Diptera > Syrphidae > Merodon > Merodon equestris. Next base: position 116,180,927 of record OY284416.1, read on the forward strand.
AAAAACGTTTATTTAACTTCAAATGCAATACTGAATTCCCAAGTGTCTTCGTATTGCTCTTCACACTCGCTCCTTCTTTCGATTAATTAAGTTTAAAACATTTTCAACCGCAAACGAACATACATATATTTTCCAATAAGGAACCTCCATTAACCTGTAAATACATACAAGTATAAAGCCGGTCTGTGTGGCTACCTGTCGAAACAACTTTCCACTCACCCTAATTGCGCTTTAATAGACAATGAGTGTTCCAGCATCAGCTCGTTGTTTTTTCGCAAGTAGAATGTGTATACATTCTCTGTGGTTCATATTCCTGTGCATTGTTTAACACACAGCAGAGGATGAGGACCGGTCGATATGGGAAAGGGGATGGTGGTGAAAGTTTTGCTTGTCGAATCGAATGTGCTGACATGCTTTAAAAATTGATTTCCCTTAACCATTTTGCAGCTGAATAATGCATAAAATGTACGGCAATGTTACGCGCTTTTGGCTACGTCGCCGTTTGATGATTTCAGAGTGGCGGCAAGTAGCGACGCCACTTCAATTGTCAATAAGTTTGTTCGGAAAATTTTGTGTCAACTATCTCCAAACTTAATCTGTTTTTTTTTTCGCATATGTGGCTACATTTGATTGTTATTGTTATGGCCTCTTGACTATCATTAGGCAGTGGAAGAGTCAGTCGGTCTGGGCGGGATGCTTTGTACGAGTATATTGTATCGATCGACATGTAAGCGGATTCAGTTAATTTTTTATTTTGATGAAATGAGGTTGTGAATATTTAATCAAATATCAGAACGAGGCTGGCAATAAGGATTCAATTCAGACGATTCAATTACATTCTCAGGGATGGTGCGTAAGTATTTTTCCGTTTATACCCACGTTAATAAAACAACGACCAAAACCTCCTGGGAGCCTATGAGCACAGTCTTTAGAAAAAGCATTTTCAATTAAACGATATAAAAGGAATATTCAGTCAAGGATTGTTGGCATTATTCTCTCTCGAAGACTTTTCAGTTATGTAATTTATGGTCTTCATTACGTACAACTGATCCCTCCTTGCGTGGAATGGAATTCTGTTACAATCTGTTGTAAAGATTTTCTGTGAACCCTGCACAAATAAATCCTATTCAAGTTCCTGCCCATCCTCTATTACTGAGTGCTGACAGCCATTTACAACAAATTGATCAAAGCCTGTTAGACTAAAAGCCAATTATGTCTTTAAAAAAAATCCTTTTAGGCTTAAAACTTTCCCTTTGCTCCAGAGAACTCGACACTTTACAAGCCTATCATAATTCACATAATCACTCTAGCCCTGCGGGTATCTTTGAATTACCCGTCAAAGGACTTTGAATTAACAAAACAACTTTCTGAACTTTTGTAGACATTTAAATGTCGTCCTTGATGCTGTACGTACTCAATTGATGGTCGAACTTTTTTAATTTCAAAGTTACAATAACATTATTAGTCAACAAGTCAGATGGATACATTAAGGATATCCTATTCAAACTTCTTTTCTTTTTATCAGAATTAATCAATCTGGTATTAATGGCTCTTAAGGACGACAAAATGAAGTGACCTTTTATAGAAAGTGTATATTTGCATGTAGAGATCTGGAATGATTCCTATTTTTTGAGGCTCATTGTTTGTATTCCTGTCAATCCTGCATCATCCCATCATTCCAGTAGAGTCTTATTCCATTTGCATAACTAGATCACGTTCACAGCGAAATGAAAGGCAGAGAGAAAAATCTCATCAATGCATTGCAAAGGATTATATATCTTTTCTTCGGAATCCTGTCGAATAACGAAGAGAAAGGGGAAACACAATCATCCCGTCCGGCAGTTAAACTTCAATGTAAATTCCAAAGTAACAAAACCAAACAGTGTTGATGAGAACCAGAAAAGCAGGTTGCCTGGCTGAAGAGCTGCGTACAACTGGAGACAAAGGGGATGCTAAATTCTGTGCAGTTCTTTCTTCCTTGTCCTGATAATGAAAAGATTACTTGAGGACGATAAATGCTTTTGTGTAGCAGTCACTCGGTATGCTATGATTTTTTTTTCTCCTGTCTCATTTTACTTTTCTTTTCGTCTGCTTCCTTGATTTTTGCAGGATGAATATGAAAAATCCTTCTCACGCAGATAGGGGGGATAAAGGGATTTTTTTTTTTACAGATAACGATTTATCCAACGACAACAAGGATGAAGACGACATCATCATCAATTGTCTCCACTCGCTCGTTACAGAGAAACTACGAGTACAACTGGTACCCGGTTATTCGAAGTCCTTTATTCCCTTTGTCCCCGGAGAGGCGTCAACTCCTTTAACAAAATGGAAGAAGGGAAATTGAAAATCTACAAATGTTCATCCTGATAACGGCGAACGAGGTGGTGGGAGGACGGTACGGTATTTATGATTCTTTTTCTTCTGCATCGGAGGGAAGCAATTGATTTTTTTTTCTTGTGGAGGAAAGCGATTGTGCACGGTAAACAGTCTGTGGGGTGAACTTGACGAAGGACAATTAAAGTCCAAAATTGTTTTCAAGGAGAAAGATCTGTTTTAGTGGAAGTTTAACCTAGAATTTTCGTTGTAGGATATGTCACGCTGCCAGACAGAATGGCGCTGTGTCGTGATTCAGCAAGGGCACCACGTTGTCTGGCGATTATCGTGTGTCGGTGATGTGGTTGTTGGTTCATAGATATAGATTTACGTCACATTTTTCGATTAGTGAAGTCAGAAAGTCAAAAAGGACTTTTTACATGTGCGTGGTGGAATATTTTCTTTATAGTTTATTTTTAGCCTCACGGAAGTAATCAAACGTCCTTTTAATCCACAATAAGTCCCTATAGTCAATCACCTCCTTTCACTTGTTAACCCGAGGTAAAGCGCTTTTTATTTAAAGATTTTCCCAATTAAGTTAATGTATAACTCCGAATTGCTTTGCCTACATTCCTGGGGTGTCCTGAAACGTTGAGAAAGGACTACATGTTTGTCAACCCGCAAAGCGCCAGGGAGTCTTTCAAGGCTTACGAGAACCAAAAAATAAATAAATAAACGACAACATCAACAATCTCCTGAGAAAATTGCTTCCGTTAAACAGGATTTATTATTATACCTCACTGCGCTAAATTAAATTTTCCATCTCCTAATGGAAATTTTCTTTCCCTGATATACGCAGTCTGCATTAGTGCTTCATCATCCCACGAATGGCCTTATTGTGTAGGTGCTTTCCCCTAAAAAAATTACATTCTCTTTCTTATCTTTCGAATGTCCTTTTACCTGCCTGGAGAAGGTTGGATGATTATCTGTCCTGAAAATGTAATCATCCGATTGTGATTGCCTTGCCTAATTAGGCTCGGATCTTTTAGGATCAAACTGGCTGTGCTCTGTAATTTTCAAACAAACGTGTAGGGAGGTACTTGTTGGCACGGTTAATGGAAAAATCAATTGTGATTGGGTGGGTATGACGATATGGAATTCGAATGGATATGTTTAGAATATCCTTTGATGCCTTTGTGGATCCCATTCCACGTTATTATCGTTGAGGCGCGAGTTCGGAGAATATCAAATACTCCTGGGGGGAGTGAACATTGCCTGAATTGTCTAATCTAAAAATAATGAGATTGTTTTTAGAAATATAAACGAATATATGCGGAAGCGTTTGAATTTTTTTTAAGGCAATGAGACTAATTAACTTTGGAAAGAGCTTTGCTGTGCATTTTCAAATGCCTTTTATCCCATTCAGTTTTGAAAAGCGGTTAAACTATTCTGTTTATACGTGTGTTGCAATGGAATACTATGCTGGTTTCGAACTGAATAAATATTTGAAATGAGAGGTAGTTTCGGATGCGATATTAATTGTAAATTTTATACCGATTCCAATGTAAAATTGACACCTTTTAAATATTAAGGAACCTGCTAGTATAATTAAATATTTTTAAAAATTTAACTGTCTATAAAAGCTCTCCGTAATCGTTGATGTCATCGAATTTTTTTACTTGAGAAATTGTAACGTCTTTTGTATTAAATTTTTAAATCAGAAGTAAGCGCCATCCTCTAACAAAGCTATTACTACTTTAAATTATTGCCTTGGTGCTTGATTAAAGCTTGATTTCTCTGTGGAACACAAGTTATTTGAATTTTATCATACAAGGTTTGTTCAACAAGTAAGGTGGTTATTTATTCACCAACATTTATTTTAAAACGATGAGTGAGCAGGTGCATTATGGTGATGCAACTGCCGTGAATCGTTTACCCAGGAATCCGGTAGCTTTTTGGTATTGCTGCCACGCAGTAGGTTTCGGTTGGTGCCGATTCAAACATGGAAAATTAAAGGCAGCATTTTTGGCATTTTTACTAGAAAAAAAATTATGCGATTGAATGAAGATGTATTAAAGAAAGAAGATGTATAAAAGATGTAAGTAAATTTTTAAGTTAAAGCTGATGCACAATAATGGCATTAATGGATCCAAACCGCCAAATTACAACTTGGGAGGTCGCTGAAAGACTTAATTTACCGAATTTGAATAAAAAAGACGAAGCGGGTCAAAGCACTTTCAAAGCCGATATTCATCCAAAAGGGTGATGTTATCTGTTCGGTTGGATATCAAAGGAATCGTTTTCATTTGAGCTTTTTACTTACTTAACAGGCCAGCGATCCTTGGAGGATCTGAGCCTGGGCTATGGATGCCGGACGCTGCTGCAAGTTGTCTAACATCCGCGGTTACTTGGTCTTTATACCGGAGGTTCGGTCTTCCCCTTCTTCTCGAACTAGGAGGCTCGGAGTAGAAGACCCTCTTAGCTGGGGCGTTTATGTTCATGCGCTCGATGTGGCCGAGTCAATGTAGTGGACGCATCTTTGGCTTCCGGACAGGACCAAATATTCGGCGCAGAATTTTTCTTTCCAAAAAACCCAAAATCAGCTCCGCTGTCCTGCTTATCGTCCAGCTTTCAGCTCCGTAGAGCAAGACTGTCAGTCTAAGCGTTTTGTAAAGCATGACTTTTGTTCTTCGAGTGAGGAGTTTTGACTCAAGTTGTTTGGACAATCCGAAGCAACAGCGGTTGCTAAGGACGATTCTATGCCGGATCTCCACTGTGGTGTCGTTTGCCCCGAGGTAGACAAATTCCTTAACCACATCGAGATTTTAGCTGCCAATTGTTACGTTTTCTCCCAGGTGGTGAGCGACGGATTGGTTTTTGCTTGAGAGCATGTACTTTGTTTTATCCTCATTGACCTTACGACCAACTCGGCGGACCCCACAAGCGGACCAGTAGGAATGCAGTTAAGTGGGAAGGTTATGGTCCTACACTTCTGACCATAACGACGCCGGGATAAAAAAAAAGGAAAAGAAGAAGACCTTACGACCAACTCGTTTGCCTGTTCTTCGATCGCCGTGAACGCTTCCACAACGTCACGGCGTGACTGCGCGATGACGTCAATATCATCCGCGTATCCTAGCAGCTGGACAGACTTGTAGAAGATAGTGCCTTCCCTGTTGATGCCTGCCCTTCGCACTATCTACTCACATGACAGTGCATCTCCGTGCCGAATTCCGGTGCATGTTTCAAACGATTTAGAGGTTCCAGAACCGAGCTGCACAATGCATCGCGTATTTTTCAGCGTGACGCTACACAACCGGATCAGTTTTCCCGGGATTCCGAATTCAGCCATGGCATCAAACAATTCTTTACGATAAATGATGTCGTATGCGGCTTTGAAATCGATGTGTACCGATATGAAACTCGTTGGTCTTTTCCAGAATTTGTCGAAGTGTGAACATTTGGTCGATTTACCGGGCCGGAAGCCGCACTGGTAGCCGCCAGTTAGTGCAGTTCAAATGAGCTTTAGACATTAAGCGGGAATATAACATACCTGTATAGTTCTTGCAAGAGGTGGGATAGCCTTTTTGGTGGATAGGGCAGATAGAGCTGGTATTCCAGTTGCCGGGCATGCTTTCATCTTCCCAAATTCTGCAGATGATCTGGGGCATGCTCCTTAGCAGAACAACGCCGCCAGCCTTGAAGCTGGCAAGCCATCTGAGCCTGCGGCCTTGTTGTTCTTCAACTTGTGAATAGCTCTGCCGACTTCTTCGATGCTGGGTGGAAGGACTACTTCAGCGGCTGGAATTGGTATTTCCTCGGTTCCTACCACTCTCTCTCCTCGATATCCTTGAGCTGGGAGGCCGAGTAGAGTCTTTTCTTATGTCGCAGTAGTTTTTTCTCCTCCCTTCTTCTGACCCAGTACAACCCTTGTGCTTCCCTGGTTTTTCGCTGTAGCGCCTTTTGATACGCCTCGTCGGTTACAGCCTTTCTCTGCTCACACTCTGCATCGTACCGCGGGTTTCTTCTCGGGGATTGTAAGTAGCCTAAGGTGGTCTCGGCTACTTCTTGGATGACTAAGCGGCAATGCAGCCACATACTGTTGGTATTTGTTTGACGTAGGTATACCGTAAGTCTTTCGTTCAATTGCTCCCAGTAGAGTCTACAATCTACCGTGTGCTCAGGCGTCCAGTGTCGAATCTCCTCATGGTGGGCTGATGCAGCTTTCTGACATTATACAGTTGAGCTCTGAATCTTGCTGCTACGAGGTAATTGTCAGAGTCGACATTTGCCCCCCTGAATGTTCGCACATCTAAGATGTTTGACGAGTGTCTTGCGTCAATGAGCACATGGTCGATTTGGTTGGCGGTTCGACTATCCGGAGATCGCCAAGTTGCTGTGTGCATCCGCTTATGAGGGAATCTTGTGCTACTTATCACCGCATTATGGGCTGTCCGTGTGTCGGAAGCCGTTATCTATTGTTGTATCGTGTAGGCTGTACTTTCCAATCACTCCGCCAAGGGTGTTCTCCTTACCGATTTTGGCGTTAAAGTCCCGGGCACGATTTTAACATCGTTCTCCGGACAATCTTCGTAGGCGTTGTCCAGGAGGTCATATAAGTCCTCCTTGATGGGGTCTTCAGTCTCTTCGGTAGGAGCGTGTGCACATATGAGGCTGATGTTATAAAATCTGCCTTTGATGCGAGTCACAGCCAGGCGATCACTTATAGGTTTAAAGCCGACGACTTTCGACCCAATATGGGCAATTTTTGTGACAGCTGTAATAAATATCGCAGTCTTTTTTCCTCGTCATACCGTTTCCTATCCAGCATATTGCCTTTTATTGCGTGAGTTTATGAGCAGCCCCGGGGAAGTACAGAGTCCTGACATTCCAGGAGCATACCCGCAAATCGTGTTGCTTTTTCCTTCAGTGTCATCGTCGCGTATCCGTCCCTTGATCCGAAGCATTTAGCTCATTCTTAACTTGTTTTTTTTTACGTCGGCGAATTGTTGGCCCGCTACACAACTGCCAGTCTGGTCGGAGTTTTGCAGCTGCATAAATTTGTTCATCTCGCAACGGTTATTAAAGAGGCTATTCAGAGGGCGCCCCGTGGAGGCTGTATGTCAATTTAACCCGAACATTGAAACAGGGATCGTTGCGGGCATCTCGCCAGGTTGAGAGCAATCAACAACTTTACCCTGTATGTCCAAGCCCATGCCCTCTTATTTGAGCTTCTACCAGACAATACATGGTTAAACGGTCAATTTTGGACGACAGCTAGACAAATTGAATGATTAACTTAAACATGAAAAACCAGCATTGATCAAAGTTGAAATGTTACACAAAGGTAACGCGAGACATCATACCAATTGGTATCTAACGAAAAGCTTTTACAGCTTGGATAGGATATCATGCCACACCCACCACTAGGAACATTTTTTAGACAGCAAAAAAACAAACATTTTATGACCGTGGAATCGTTCTACTGCCAGAAAGGTGACAAAAGGTGTTGGACTAGAATGGACAACACATTATTCAATAGGATATTCAAATATGTTTTAACCCTTTCCTAACGGCTACTAGAAATAATGGGAAAATATAACTTTTTGCAATGAAATCTTTTAAAATGATATAAAAAGAAAAACATATATTTTTTTTAGATTTTTATTAGAGTTCTAAGAACGATTTCCAAAACCTAGACTTTTTAGTACCGTCAGGAACTTTGTGTAACAAAAAGTCTGTATGTTACAAATTAAGGAACTTTTGGGACTTATTATTAATACTTATCTACTAACTAATCGACCCGATGGTATTCTGAAAAACAGTTCTTTTTATCATTTAAACACAAAAAAACATTACAATGGGAGCATTTTGTATGATGCTTGTTTGACTGTATGTTTTTCATGCTGCAGACTTCACATCTTCCCCTGCTTTTGTCGAAACGAGGCCAATGAACCCCTCTATTTCCCATCCTTACGTCTTTGAGGGTAGAGAACCCTAATTTACGTCGCTTTGATACACTTTGGCTTGAAACATTGGCTTCTGACGATTTTCTTTTTTTACAAATTGGTGGTCTTTCTTCGACATAAGGCCTTGTGCCACTGACCTTCTAAACTCTTTTAGTGGCATTTTCTCCATTATTTGTCCATGCACAATATAGGCATTTACAAATGCTATATCAAGCATGCCCCAGAATAATCTGTGCCACCACTTTGGAGACTTTCAATCAACACAGTACAAGGCTCTCAAACGATCTGCAGTATCCACCCCTCCCATGAATTGGTTATAATCTTTCACAACCGTGGGACAGGAAACTTAAGATCTCTTGCCATCTTTTTCTTTTCGCAAAACAGTGGTTTCCTCATTTCCATGGAAATTTGAGACAAAATGCACAACCTTGTTGTCTTTCCACTTCCAAAACTCAATGTCTAGATTCGAAAACCTATAATCATCCTCTGTTCAATTTATTATCAGCTTTCATGTTGCTAGGCAGGCCCTTTCGGTTACTTCAGATTGTTCCACAGCCAAAGGTCCCTTCAGTAGTAAATTTTTCCAATAATGAAACAGATGAGAAAAAATTGTCAAAATAAATATATGACTTTTTTTTGCGCCATTCATTTTCCGTCAGTTCCAATACAACTCTTTCTCCAATTGAATAATCTGCAAACTTCGCCGTCATTTGTTCATCTTTGCCTTGATAAACCATAAACTTTTTTATAAAACCTCTTTGATCTGCCAAGCACCATAGTTTATAACCCCTCTTTATAGGTTTCATCGGAAGATATTGTTTAGAGCCGATCTGCCCTTGAATTTTACCATCGACTCATCAACACTCAATTCTCTGGTTCCATGATAACATTCTTGAAATGTTCGGTTCAGCTCTTCCACCATTGGCCTTAGCTTGAACAACTTATCTTTACAGTTCCGGGGCATCATAGAATTATCATTACAATGTTAAGATGATAGTATTGCCGCAAATCTGTCCTTGGTCATCGTTTTGCATATAATAGCGTTGTTTAAATCAGGTGCCGAAGAGAAATGGTCAGTCCAAGCTGGTCTCGAATTATAGCCCTTATAAAAGTTTATGCCTATGAAGGCAATCAACTCTTCTCTCTTCAAATTTAGCGTTTTATTTTTGGTGGTAGCGTAAAGGTTGCTTTGATACACGACGTTCTCTAATATGGAATCAATTAGAACCAAAAAAGTATCTGTTGGCGTATCGCAATCCGAAAAAAATGCTTCAACTGCTCCAGTGTCACCAGAATATTCTAACAAAATAGTTTCCTTATCGCATATTTTCCACTTTCGGTCTACTTCAAGTCTTTTCTCTGAAGCTGGTCTGGTAGCTACCGAAGTGTCTGGTATTGAAGCAGCAGCATTCATATCAGAGCTGGATGAAGAAGTAGTGGCTGTGGCTGTTACCTGCTGAGGGTTAAATGATTGCTGCCTTTCTTCTTCCAAGGTCGAAGGCTGGTTGAGCTCTCTTTCTACTGCTTCTTTGAGAGTTTCATCGAAGTACCTCAAGGGCTGTGGTTGAAGGCCCTCTTGATTCTCTTCATCAGAAACTTCAACATCAGGCCCTGCGTCACATTCTGGAAGGTCTTCCAGAAGATAGGCTTCCATCAGCGCGATATTATTCGAGATATTGCTCATCGTAAATAACCTGAAACAACACTACAATTCCTTAGCAAATTAGAGTATGTACCACTCATTATTTCAAATAAAAATAAACCTAAAGTCCCTGACGGTACTTTGCAGTCCCCATCAGATTTTGATAATCTTAGAATAGAAATAACTTGAAATATGTGTAAAACTCGTAAAAATACTTTTATTGATAAGGCTAACTATCTAATTCTAAAAGAAAATGAAACTTACCTTGCAAATTTCTATTTTTAATATATTTTTGAAAAGTTCACACTTTACTTACTCCGCCGTTTGTTCACGTTTCAACTTGCAAACTTCGAATACTGTTTATTTTTCGCCAGAATTCAAATAACATGCTGTCAATGGCTTGCCAAACGGTACTTTTAGGGATCGACATTGATAACTGTCCCTTACGCGGTCGGGTATTTGAAATATTTCGTGGAAAATTAGGCGGTACGAATTAGTAGATCAGATAGGAAAGGGTTAAAGAAATTCACTATAAGAAAATCGTCCTTCATTTTCGTAAAAAACGAGATTATTTTCCGACGCAATATTTTAGTCTTTTCCAGCAATTCTGGACTGTTTTAAGGCCAATTGATGTTTTTAAAACGATGGTTGCCACAAAATCTCTCTCGTAAAGGCACTTATTAGGGCCAATTTTTTTCCAATGTTCGGCTTAAGCGGATTAGTTGTTCGGAAACGAACACAATTATATTTTGTAGTTTTCGCAAGTAGTACCCATCTCCCATAAATCAGTTCGCCACATTTGAGTTGACTTGTACATGAGCATTCAAAAGAGCTGAATGTTCATCATGAAGTCAATCGGTCCATTTTAAGTTGGTTCAAGACATAAAAGAAAAACATGTGGCGACCTCAGAATATGCCTATGAACCCTTATAGCATTACAGTATAGGCGCAAGCCGGAAGGTGTGGGCGACAAATCTGACAGAATTAGTAGATGCCCGGCATCTTGCTATGAATAGTTTTAAGACCGGAACACTCATGTAAACGAGTTAAAAATCATTTTGACGAATAGTGGAACTAGCCGAGTAGATTAAAAAAAAAAACCGCCAATGTTGCCAGTCCTTACCCAGTCCTTAGATAGTTAGTCAAGTATCAGTAACCCCATCTAAAATAAATATGTTTCTTTGCATGAAAAGTACAACAAAGAACCGTGGTTACAGATTTCGAATCCGTATTTCTAATGCCAACATCTCTTCATCACTGTCTCGCGCTCTGCTCGCCTAAAACAAAAATTAACAAAAGTAACTGAAACTACTCCTTGGGCCCAATTAAGTTTAATGCCATTTAGCATGGGCTAAAGAGCAAGGCATACCACAAGAGCCATCCCGAATAATAGCTCGTTTCAACTTTTCAGCAATGCGGTCCACCAAATAGTTTTAAACAAGTCACCCGACTTCCTGGAGTGTGCACGTCTAATCAATCTCATTCCACACTCCATTAATCACTCCAACTACCTTTGGCAAATTGTTCAACGAAATACAAATCACGACCCAAAATGCTCTCTAAGACAAAATGTCGTCATAGACAATTCAAAAGATTTATTCATTCCTCATCTCCTAACCCGTTTTGGAGACGCAACAAAAATCAAGACATTCACTAGCGACAAGGAACGTTTCTGTCAAGTTGTTCTTACTCCATCCCTCATTCACCCCGCCTTACGAATAGCTAAGCCAACGAAAATGAACAGAGAAATTGGAAAACTGAGGGAAAATACGAGAAACATTCAGCACCAGGACGACGATTACAACGGACGGAAATACATTGAAAACTTTATTTCATGGTTAAGTTGGAAAATGCTCCAGCTGTGGTGCAATGTGGAATTCCACCCCTTTCCCTGGGAACCAGTTCACTTAGTTTTCATTCGCTAATTATTTTTTCACTTGAAACTTTTCCGTCTTTTTTGTTCCCGCAAGGTTTCCATGTCGGTGGAGGAACAGACGAATGGACGGGCGAACGAGAGTATGAAGAGGTGAGACCTTTAGTGGCCAGGGAACACTTTGCTTAGGTACATCTATGTACTTGTACGCCTTCTACCTTTCAAGCATACCATTTAGTCGGGATACATTGCAATCCTTTCTAGAGTGCGCTATCTGAGGAAACAAACGAAAATCCTAGTCGGGACAATGTTGCCCGGATTCGCATCTTTCGTGGGTCGTGACTAGCACGAATATAGCGTTGACGATAATGATGATGTGTACTTCCATCAGGAGTACTTACGTACGTAAGATGAACAACAAAAACACTGAGATTCGCTTAGGAGCAGGAGAACCAAGTGGAAAATTAGAAAGGAAGATAGAGATGGAGAGAAAAGTTTCCTTATTGAATTTTTTATGCACTGCTTTAGTTGGCATGCACACAAGCCATGCTGTTAAGGGCTATGAGGTGAATTGCTAGTGCGGCACGGTGTACAGTGTTGCAATCGGGGAGCATGATGTTTGTGCACGTTTTTGCTTTGTGCGCTCTGGTAGAAAGGGAATTGCTTAGATGACAAGCAAAGCAGAGGGAGGATTTGAGCCAGATTGGTCGTAGAGATGGAGGGAGGCCAAAGTTAGCTTTCTATTTAGGGAATAGTTGAGAGTTCTGTACTTGTTTGTAACAATGTGTTGGTTATTTGCAGTTGTTAGGTAGATTACCGGGAAACTGAGGGTTTCGCGAGCATAAAGATGCTATGGAGCGACCATGACTTTGGGGTATAGTAACCAACTTAATTGAAAACATAGTGAAGCTCTTTCTTTGGTAGCTTAAAGTTCATTTTCATTTCGAAGCGTCACGGTTTCTACAAATAAGGATTTCCTTTCAACCGGAAACACCTAAATCAAACACTATTGTGTTTATACAAGTTTGTGAGGCAAGTCGCTATTGTTCGTCGTGAATCAATAGAAATATGAACTTGCACTAAGGCATCCCACTAGACAGTGGTTGAGGGGCCAATATGGTGCCAATCTCTTTTTCAAAAAACGCAATGACAATGTGTTGCAAGCTTACAAGCCCTCTCGATGGAACTTTTTCGCTTCGAAAAAGGGAGTTGTAAGGAACCTTCGAAGAGAACTGCCAGGTGATCAGTACAAGTGAAGAATCCTTATAAGGTTTCATGGTAAAGAGAAAAAATAAGCGGGCAGATGAATCCTGTCGAATACCTGCCAACTATTTCTGATTCATAAAAAAAAGGGTTCCAGGGTGCGACCGAAACCTGCACCTTCCCATTTGATACTCTTGCACATACCTAAGAGACCAATATAATAACACACAAATCGGAATAAATTTCAAAAAAAAGTAACGTCGTTTCCTATTCTTTGGAACAAGAATTTAGAGCACATGAAAAACAAAACGAAAATATATTTGTCTCTGCCGCAGGCTTTGCGGAGATCGGTCAACTTCCGAGTTCATTGGATCAACCTTTAGCACTTTTTTGTCAGTCACTCCAATCTTTTGACACCGGCAACAGTCACTCCAATCTTTGAAGCCTTCCATTACCACCAGTTCCACGAAAATAGAATTGTTATTTCAAAAAACACAGTCAGGTTACGTGTAGGAGCATTTACATTGGTCAACATCTCTTGGACTGTGTACTAGAACCAAATACGTAGGGTATACTCGGATACCTATCCTCCCACGCGTCTGCCAAAGTCCAAGAATTTATGAAATATATATTGCTCATGTTGGTAATAATCATCCTAATCCATGCTGACTTAGCCTGTATGCTATTTCGAACCGAAAAAACTAGATTCGTGGGCTGGATTATCCAAAATACGAGTTCCTGTTGTTTGTCGTCGAGATATGTGAGACGACATAGTAATGCCTTCGTAATAAAAAACAAAGCACAAATTCTAACTATTTATAAAGCCTATCAAGTGTTTGAGAATATTGAAGTTTATTCCGAGAATATGTCAAATTAGAAACGGCCGGGGTATATATCATTATTTGGTCCTGAGATATACGAGGCGGGAAAAGCTCACAAAGAAACCAACCTACATAGTATACTGTATACATCTCTTTAAACGGTGGTTCCGAGTTCTAGGGATCTTGAGATGGAGATATATCAATATTTTTAATTCGAGAAATCTGGCGCATTACAATAGAATTATAGCATTACGATAGAAAGCTAATAACAGCTGCGTATCTCACAAAAACTCTGTGACCTACTTGAAAATGTATAGTACACTAGCTGGATGTACCCGCTTTGCTGGATCCTTTAATAGATGCATACATACATTAAGAGAACAAATGAGTAAATGTTTGTACTTAGTTCACCTATCATTGCATAAAGATGAAAATAATAAAACAAATTAAAAAAAAATAAATTTTTAATTTATGTTCAATTCTAAACAAAACATTTTATAAATCAAAATGGGAAACAAAAAATTGTAAGAAAAAACAAATTCAATGTACTCGATTTTGATCCCCAAAGCAACTTTAGGGATGGAACTCATTTTCAGTACTTCGTTCATTACGCAAAACATTTTCTACACGTTTGGTCATAGTTCCCAACAATTTCTCTTTAATTTCATTTGGAATGCTCTGCCATTACCGCTGTACTCGCTGCCAAAGATGTTCCAAGTTAGTTGAGGTTGATTGGTATTTTCCTAATTGTCTTTTTACGATTAACTACAAATCCTCAATCAGATTGAAGTCGGGATTTTCGGCCGGTCACTGCATTAATTTGAAAATTAGTTCGGTAAGCCTCAATATTTTGAACGTGAGTATTGGGTGGAACTTTACTTTTTCTTTAACATGATGCCTTTGGATGATCTCCTAAGGGCGGCACCAGCTATATTGTTTACTATCGGACTAAAACCGATTAAATTTTGATTCGTCTGACCACACTACAAATTTCCAGTCACCTGCTGTCCAATTTCCGTGTTCTCTGGCGTACTTCACCCAAGCTTTAACATTTTTTTTTACCGACAATGCCGGCGTCTGTTTCTCTATCGCTGAAATGTAGCCAATGTCGTGGAAAGCTCTACTTGCAGTCCATCGACTAACGGTCTTATTTATTACAATAGAACGTGAAACCATACACAAAAAGGGCAAAAACAACAAAATGTTCTAAAACGTGTTTTTTCACACACGCACAGCACACACATACTTCTTCCAATTTCAACCAAACTTCCAAAAACCAAATATGGACCCATACCAAAGATGTGTGCAATTTTGGTTGAAATCGGTAAATGCGTTAAGGCGTGAATCGGCGACAAAAGAACACAATTTTAAGGCTCAGTTTTTATATATATGAGTATACCTATAGATTAAATGTGCAGGGACGGGTTAAGAACATCCCTGCAGCGATACCTCTCGCTTGTCGTAAAATGCGACTAAAAAAGGTAAACAAAAATCACATCTAGGCAATTTAGAAAACACACCAAGGTGAGCCTAGGGACACATATACCACCATTAAACTGCCCCACAAGTGTGCATGCAAATCAGTGGGTTGACACGACTGGAGATCACCGGTGTTGTAAGAGTAAGATCAAACAAAAAAAAATAAAAATCTGGAGCATGCCCGTGTCAAAAAAAGGAGGGGAAGAAAGGAAACGGTCAAACCGTAGCATTATGGAAAAGAACGCTAAAAGGAAAAGCACTACCCCGCCAGGCACTACTAATGGTCGTGATCCTGGAACGAGCAGCAATGCTCGGGTCAGAGCTATAGGATTTCCGGAGGATAGCAAAGTAATCCAACGGCGTAAGCCACACTTAAGAGTCGCGAGTTGGAACGTTGGAAGCATGAGTAGTCGCAGCTATGAGCTTGAAGAAATGATGGTTAGAAGGCGAGTAGACATCCTGTGCGTACAAGAAACGAAATGGCGAAACACCGGTAATCGGACACGTTTCTTGGACGTTAAAACAAAAGCCTACAAGATGTTTTACTATGGATTGGAACAAGGAAAAAACGGAATCGCCATCATCCTTGCGGCAGAGCTACTTGGCAACGTCTTAACCATTTAAAAGTCCAGTGACCGTTTGATGGCTCTGAAATTGGTGATGCATGGTGAGGTGTGGAATATCGTAAGCGCATATGCCCCTCAAGTAGGATGCGAACAAAAAGAAAAAGATGCATTCTGGCTAGATTTCCACAACCTTGTCAAAATCATCCCAAAGGAAGAGCTTTTGTTTGTTAGGGGAGATTTAAACGGACATGTCGGGAAGACAAGCGAAGACTATGAAGACTACCACGGAGGGCTGGGATACGCCACCAGGAACTCTTCAGGTGAGGATATCCTAAACATGTGCAAATCGTACGGTTTATAGTACGGTTTAAGAAGTCAAAGCAGCAAACGAAGGTGTCTGAGAGAATCAAGTGGTATAAGCTGAATAAAGGAAAAGGCGAAGCTTTTATTGCAAACATGAAAAACTACCTCTCTTCCATTATCGATGAGGAGTGCAGAGCACAAGACATGTGGGATTCCCTACAACAATCTGACCTGGAGAAAGCCAAATCACTTCTCGGAACATCTAAGGCCCCTGCCAACACGCAAAAGAAACCTGAACCCCGTCCAAAAGGCGTTATCAATCAACGTTCCAATTTCAACACGCAAAAAAGGCAAGCCGAAAAACAATTGGTGCAAACAAATGCAAAAACACCAGCATTTGATTGGCCTCAGCGATGAAGTAATCCCAAACCGGGAAGCCTGCCGCTACTTTCTGAGGTCAAACCGGCGGACCCCACGAGCGGACCAGTAGGAATGCAGTTAAGTGGGAAGGTTATGGTCCTACACTTCTGACCATAACGACGCCGGAAAAAAGGAAAAGAAGAATACTGATAAATGACATATTTTCCAATTTATCCTGTATTTCAGCGAAACAAATATGGGAACGTTAAGTATACCCATAGATGAAAAAGCTCTAATGCAACAGAAAAAAATTCCGCGAAAACCGTTGAATTGTCAAATTCCCTTTACTTTTTGAACACGTTTGCCCTGCTATTGTTTGTTGTATTATATGTATGTATTAGTGCAAGAAGCTTGCCATAAATAAGGAATTTATACTGGTCATGGCCTAGACTCTGATTAAGGTGAAAAAACATGTTTACGGGGCTGTATGTGTAATTGTTATTATCAAATATTATCGAAAGGAAGAGATTATCATCTATGACCTCAAATAAGGGCCCCTGTAAATTGAAACTTAATTTTTGACTGGCTTACGTAAATGAGTTCCCTGTACCATTTTTTGACCTTTTGTATAATAGAACCGCGATAGAGTGAGCTAAAACAACTAAGTTTGTTCATATAGCAAAGGATGTTTCCAAACATAAGTTTCTCTGGTTGTACATATTTTATCTTTATTTGGACCTTTACAATGTTTTCTGTTAATTGGAAAAGATGATATCCGTCAAATGGCTGCCAACAGTTTTGTTACACATTTGTACTAGTAACATAGCTGTTTTATCGCATTTTCCATGACACTCCGAAAGATTTCCGGTGAACTGTTCGCATTCCTGTCGAATATTCTCCTTAAAGGCTGTGATTCTCTGTTGGCATAAACCCGCGATTCAAGTAGCTCCAAAGATAGAAGTCTCGGATGGTTTAATCGGACGATCTTACTGGCTATGCCAAATCGCCTAAACGGAAGATTACGCGAACAGGAAACTCTTCCTTCACAAAATACATTGTGGCTCGTGCTGTGTGTACGGATGCACCGTCTTGTTGAAACCATGTGTTTACCAAGCCCCGCTCATCCAATTCCGGTAGCAAGCTCATTTCTCCTGCCGAACTCGTAACAATATGTTATATTCCCACAATATTCACCGAGAGTCACAATTCACAAAACACAACAAATTTATGATTGATAAAATCCGAACTTTGTCTACAGAAAGGTTTAGCCAAGTGAAAAGCTGAATTCGAATTTCGTAGTTCATTTTCCGAGGGCTAGTCATCCCCAATGGTCCAAAATAAACAAGTTTTCACTCAAGTTTCAAACTCTAATTTTTAATGAAATATGAGACTTCGGAAAAAAAAATGCTAAACCAGTTCTTGAGTATTGGTGTAATCATCCATGCTGATTTGGTGCTTCTTTAGGTGAGGTGAGGGCTAATTTCTAAATAAACAAGAGTTTTCTACTTTTTCCATAATAAAAACATTCAATTTAATACGGCCTTTGGCGGTATACTTCGCCTTTCCGGTTTTCTCCCAGGAACAATTTTCTCAGGCTTTGCCATATAATATCATATAATATCACAGATATTTTTCGATACCTTTTTTAAAAGCTTTTACCCAACCGTCCCTTGTGGCGAAATTCGCAATTAGGCTTCTACTCTTATTTATGTCAATGGCTTTAGTTATATACTTATAGGTAAACTATTTTTCGCTGTTTTAACACCAGTAGTAGAAGAAAGTTTTAGCCACCATTGCTATAATAATGTCTCTTCTTTTCGTTGATTATTTGCCAACACTGTGCATCGAACACTTTCTTGTTTTTCCTTTTATTGAGAACTTGAAAAAATTCTCGCTAATTCATGCATGTAATTTAATATGGTAACGGGTCTACAAGGAATTACTGTTGGCAAGCTTAAATCAAACCTTTCTTCATAGTTTCAAACATAGAGTTTCGTGCCAAGAAATGAGTATTTTCGTAGAGTTTTATTGCACTGTGTTATTCAGTCCGATTAATAAATTAGCGAAGATTAAGATGGGCTGGATATGTGGAACGAATGGAAAGTGGACGAAAAGTCAAAATAAAAATATGTGGAAATCCGAAAAAAATTATGAATGGACCTAGAAGGGAGGAACCGAACAGCGAAACATGGAAGGAACACCTTCATGACAGAGATGTTTAACGAAGGGTTATCGACTTGGCTCTCAACATCCGGGTTCCAAATAATAAATAATAAAACTATTGAAGAAAAAACAAAAAGCAATTTCATGCCCTGTCGGAAATGACATGCAGTGATTGGTTTCGGCGGTATAAGTTTAAAGCTAAAAATTGAAGACTCAAGGTGGATCCTCCAGAAAAAAATTCCTTCACAGTGTCAGTAAATTCAAAAAACCAAAAAAGATTACGTATACGCCCCATAGTGCTAGTGGTCGACGGCGTCTCTCAAGCTCCAAATCTACTTTCACGACGCTAGCTTAGATTGTAAAATTATTACAAATAGATGACACAAAAGTTTTGAAACGTTTGAAGGCATTAGGAATGATTCAGAAGCAAGGACAAAAGACTGGGGGACGTCGAGGGACCATTTTTTACGTGTGAACTGACGATAAAAACACTACGATAATCCTTAGAGTAAAAGATGGCAACAGGAGATTTCTTTTGATTGCGATTGATTTATTTAAGCCAAACATTAAAGGAAAAAGGTCACCATATAAGCAATGACACGAGAAAGTGATTTTTCAACAGGACAACGATCGGCCATCTGTTACGAAATCGGGCAAAAGATTCATATGAAGATGTCAAAACTGAGTCTATTCTTAGGAAGCCTCAAACGTGGAAGTGGAAGTTCCTCGACGTGGAATTCATATGCTACCAGGAAGATGGGAGATGGGGTCAGCTCGCCGGGGTCAAGGTCTTCTACCTTGAATTGTGCAAACTTTGACCTGGATCCCAGGGACCAAAGTAGCTAGGGTTCTAAAACCGGTCGTTATGAGCTCAGAATCATGTACTCCATAACAAAGCTAAGTTTGAGACTCATAATAATGGGCAAGTTTGGTTTGATATATGGATACGGGCGGACAGATGGACAAATATACGATATATGCGTACAGGCGGACGGACAGCCTTGCAAGGTACAAGACTAAAAGTAGTTGCTAGTGACGGGCAATACTTTGAGTTTGATGTTTCTTGACGTTTCTTACGATTTATTTTAATTAAAGCATTCATTCAAGAAACATAGCGAGAACTTATTCAAGGACTTGATATACTTTTTTCTACACTTTAAATAAGCTATTGCAAGTCTATCTTAAAATAAATTTCGAACAATTTTTAAATAAATTTTTACATAAATTTTGTTTCAGGCTTCTATCAATGTCAAAAGTTTGTGACTCATATTTACGAATCGCAACTGAATACTTACCTAATTACATACTAAAACGCAAAATCAATTCAAGTAAAAACTACACACCACAAATTGGAAATTTACTTGAAAGTGGTATTAAAATTGTGTTAGGTTTATTGGTCTGTACAGAACTATATATGTAAATCGAATGAACATGATGGCCAGTTCAGCTCAGCAAAACGCAAAATCACTTCACTTCTCTCCGGAGGTGGTTGTCCTAGATAGGATTTAAGAGATTCGACCGAATTTTGCGTTGGTTGTAGTTCACAGGAACTGTTTTTACTTCCATGCCGTTAAGGTGTTATATTGGAAATGCACACACAAAGTATGAATTTTGTATAGTTCTCCCAGATGGCCCAATATGTCGACCATGACGTAATGCGCGAAAATAACCTGCTACAGAATCCATATTTTTCTAGTACGTTTTCATAATTTTAACATGTTCAACGATTCTAATTGTAAAATGTTCACATGAACACATATAGTCACAGATGAAAGTTGACCTGCGTTGGCGTGTCAGCGAGGTCATCAAAACCGGACCACCAATTGGATCACTCTATATGTGTTATAGATATGAACACAGCCGTAAAGACAAAATCTTCCCACAATCATTATTTATACGAATAAATACTGGCACTCTAATCAGTCTATTAATCATCCTTGTGTTTAAAGCACTGAACGTGACATGATTTAAGAAGTTCTCCGATACAGCACTTTCATACAATCTCCCCTCCAAAGAAATCCACTGTATACCTAAAAATCCCATCAAAAGAACAATAAGAACCATCAGCGTAAATAGGACTGAAGTAGATATAAATAACTCCCTCCCAGCGCCTTATGAAGGATGAAGGTTAAGGTATTGAACACTGTCATCAATATTCCATAAAAATTACTTTTAAACCCCAGAACCTTAAAATTTATCAACTACATGTAGAAGCTCTTTTCACAGGACCTTCATGCCATATGCCCCATCTTCACTTTCCTTCTTGCTGAGTAATACTCGTTACTGCTACCAATTTACGACATCTTACACATACTACCTCCAATGATAAACGAGAGAAAAGACCCTTAAACCACATCATAAATCGTTTTTAAAAAAATGAATCGCACGAAATGTTAAAGAAGCAAGACAGGCAGAACCGAAAAGTAAAACTTCCAATCCACTCGATTCATCTCTGACAGATGAAAACTGAACACAATCGTGCACAACCACCAGCGGCCCACTTATTCGACCATATGTACAATATGTTGAAGGAGTCACTCGCACTTGTCTCCCCCTTCATTCACCGGCATTCCCAGCAGACGACGAATGAAGGGAAGAACAAAAGGAAAAAGGATCTTTAAAGGATAAATGTGAAATCATTTTTCTTATTGCCTCACGAAGCATCGCCGACATCAGCAACGAACCCACGCTCGTGATAGAAAACAGAAAATGTCAATTGACTGAATGTATCTTCCTTCCTCGCATCACCACTTACTGATATCCATCATAAATATCTGCAACCAATTTCACAATAAAGACATTTTTCGTGCTCTGTAATTTTTTTTTCTTTTTTATTATTATTTTTGACCCACATCCATCAACCTGCTCCGAACCTAGTCGAACATCAAACAGTAACGACAAATGTATCCATCCAATACCCAAAGCCACCCGAGTGGCATGGAAAAAAGGAAAGAAAAAAACTGTCAAACTAAATAGAAATCAATGTCAAAGCGGAAGAAAGGGCATCAGTCAACAGGCTTAAAAAGGATCCCGAAAAATTGTATGACAGAGTAAACATATTCATACTCGTATTTCCCATATACCCTCCCCTGGGAGCACACATTCCATCATCGTGGCCCATTGCGATCGAGTGGGTTGAACCGCCCCTGAGTCACTGATTACCATAGAATTTCCAGAAGGCCGTTGTCAAAGCGAGTGCGGATGGAAATCAAAGTGTTTATCCGCAGGCTCCAGCTAAACCATTGCATTGGTGGGGATGGTGACACCCTAGAGGATCAACTGTCAAACGAATAAACGCTGACATAGGGTAAAGCAAAAAAAAATCAATTTTCGGTGATTTATTCAACGCTACAGGTAAAATTCAATTCCCTACCATGCACACTAAAGCATATTGACGCCCGGTACCATAGAGACTTCTGCGCACATATGTGGCTTGAGCTCGGTATTGAGGTGTCACCCGGATATCACATGCAAATCTGAAAAGTTATGAAAGTTTCTTGCGCGGCATTTCCATTTCCAATTGAAATTCAGCCCAAATTGTTGGAATATAAATTGAAAAATCACACCCCGATGTTAGAAGTGATTCCGCATACGGCAGGACCCGTGTCCCATGTCATACCTACGAGCTTAAGCCTCCTCCTGCGCCGTTCATATTGTTTCGGATTCGAATATTTATGATTTATGGGAGCGAAATAAATTGTAAATATTTTTCAATATCCTCCTCAATTAATGGTGGTGTAACAGGACTGTGCTACATATCCCATACAAATAACTGTCGTGGGTAATTAAAAAACTTCAACACAATACGACGGCATACTTTCGCTGGATCATACTTAATTGACCATATAAATTTCGGCACAAGATTGAAATCGCTGAAACGTGATTTTTCACTGATTACCTATAAAAATTCTTTATTTAATTAACATACAATTCTGGATGAGTCCCTGGGGGAGGCTACGGGCTGAAAACATTGCGTGGGTAGCCTCAGGAATGAAAAATGACATAAATTTAAATGTGAAGGATCAATGTTATGAACAATTTTTAAGCCCAGGAAATGGGCTGGAAAATATTTCGTTCAATAACATGTAATTTGATAGATGTAGATATACATCAGGGATATGCTCGTCGTTTTTCATCGAGATAAGGGTGTACTTAATACGTTTAGATTCGCATGTAGCCGTGAGGGCCATGTACATCGTTGAACACGTGCAGCAATGATAAAATCTCTGAGAAGTCATTGAGATGCTTTGATAGTATCCAACTGGTCACACCAAGATTTAGTATGTCCGAATGTCCTCCAATGACTATTATTATTCTAGGTGTCACATTATACATTTTGATATGCTTTTGATTTATGGTTTTAATAAATAGCCAAACTTCATAGAGTTCGATACACAGGCAAAACTCTTGTGGAGGATGCAACTTAGGTTTGAATGGAAATATAGGTGTATCATCTATAATATTTATGGTACATGATAATTTTAATTTATCGTCCTTTTAGCATGGTCGAAAAAGCCCGTCATGGATAGTATAAAATATTGCGAGCTGGGATTACTCATTATTTTAATATGGAAAAGATGCTGCCAAAGATTATTGTATTTCAATGGAGCTTATGTTAACTATTTACTCTCTTTAAATTCAAGTTTTGCTCTGTTATGCAATTCAAGTGCATTAATATAAACATTCTGTGAAGCTTGGCAATTATTTTTCTTATAAGAGAAAAGCTCAGTGAAATATTTAAAGAGCAACTTCTTCTTTTCCTTTTTATACCGGCGTCGTTATGGTCAGAAGTGTAGGACCATAACCTTCCCACTTAACTGCATTCCTACTGGTCCGCTTGTGGGGTCCGCCGGTTTGACCTCAGAAAGTAGCGGCAGGCTTCCCGGTTTGGGATTACTTCATAGCTGAGGAGGATCAAAGGATCTCTCCTTTGAACATGGCAATACCAACTGAGTCGGTCGCGCTCTATATTTCTTGTGATGGTTTCTTTTACGTGGAGGCTTCTTCGGATCTTTGAACCTCTAATTCTGTCACGCTTTGTTACTCCCGCTGTCATCTTCATCTCAGCTGCCGTTAATTTGCTCTCATACTTTTTGCGCATTGTCCAGCATTGTGAACCGTATGTGAGCGCCGGACGTACAACTGAAGTGTAGAGCCTTCCTTTCAGCTTAGGGGGCATTTTTCCATCACAGAAAATGGCGGAGTTTTCCCGCCACTTCATCCACCCTACGCTTTCGCGATGGTTGATGTCGTCATCACAAGTTGCTTCTTTATTGATCATAGATCCCAGATATTTAAACTTTTCACACTTGGGCAGCACTCTTCCGTTCAAGTAAATGTCTGGAATAGGCTGATGAGGGTCAGAGGACGGGCAGCACAGATACTCTGTCTTCTTTGAACTAATACGATAACCGTGTCCCTCAAAAATGTCCACCCACACATCAAGTGCTCGTTGTAGGGACGCCTGATCATCACTTATAATGGCTCCATGGTCAGCAAAGAATAGCTGGTGCACATTGGGGTCCGTCACTTTTCCTTCAAGCAAGCAATCAAGGACTGCTATAAAGAGCAGTGGGCTGAGGACGCTCCCTTGGTGTACACCGACTTTGATTGGGAACTCCTCGGTGACTCCTGCGGTGCATCTTACTCTTGTCGTTGATCACTCGCACGTAGGTTTCTGGAACTCCTTTTTGTCTTAGCGCTACCCATAAAAGATCTCTTGGTTGCCGATCAAAGGCCTTCTCGAATTCAACCAACACCATATGCAAGTTCTTTGAAGAATCACGATGCTTTTCCATAATGATCCTTATACTTTGGATTGCATCTGTCGTTGATTTACCCGAGACAAACCCGCACTGGTCATCAGATAGTCGTATTATTTTCCGCAGTCGGCTATCTAATACCCGTTCAACGATCTTCATGGTGTGCAACATCAGCTTGACAGAACGGTAGTTATCACAATTTCGCGTATCACCCTTTCCTTTGTGCAAAGGAAGAAGATAGCTTTCCCTCCATTGATTAGGCATAGTGTCGCCTCTCATAAGTTTGGAGATAAGAACCATGAGCCATCTAGACCCGATGTCTCCCGTCTTTTTCCAGAACTCAGAGGGTATCCCGTCCGGCCCAACAGCTTTTCTTTTCTTGGAGTTTTTAATCGCGTACCGAACTTCTTCGACTGTGATGTCGGATATTTCGGCATGATTCGGGGCGGCTCTTGGAAAGTACACTCGGGGAAACTGTTCGTTCAGAAGTTCTTCGCAATACTGTCGCCATCTGTGGAGAATTTTTTCGTCTTCCACAAGGAGTTGGCCTTCAGCATTGTTAATAAACTTTGGGAAACGAATCTTCTGAGCATTTCTCCTTCTCTGGGCGGCCATCTTAAAGATATTTGCTCTTTTGTTCAAATTGCTTTGTCGAAGCTCCTGGGTAGCCAGGTTCGTGTCAGACGCGGAAGACGATATTTCTTCCAACTCCTGAGGCCTTCCATGCTTTTCGCTTTGAATTCGGCGCATTTTTTCTTCGCGATACCTTTGCAACATCTATATACCTTTTCACGGCGAGCTTTTTCCTCTCTATTAGTAGAAGTAGCACTTTGACCAAGCTTGGAAAGCCATTTTCTTTTCGTGTATCACTGCTTTGGCTTCGTCTGTCCACCACCAGGTTTCTTTTGCGTGTTGGCAGGGGCCTTTAGATGTTCCGAGCAGTGATTTGGCTTTCTCCAGGCCAGATTGTTGTAGGGAATCCCACATGTCTTGTGCTCTGCACTCCTCATTACCGACCTCATCGATAATGGAAGAGAGGTCGTTTTCCATGCTGGTAATAAAAGCTTCGCCTTTTCCTTTATCCAGCTTATACCACTTGATTCTCTCAGACACCTTCGTTTGCTGCTTTGATTTCTTTCTCGCATCCATAAAAAATTCAGTCAGGAGGAGACGGTGTTGAGGGGCGATCGCGTCTCCCAGGATCACTTTGCAATCTTTAGCTCGTGGCTTCATGAAACTGGATACCAAATGATAGTCTATTTGAGTTTCATTTCCGCCGCTGCTATAAGTGATCAGGTGCCGGCTTTGTTTGACGAACATGGTATTTAGCACTATAAGACCGTACGACTTGCACATGTTTAGGATATCTTCACCTGAAGAGTTCCTGGTGCCGTATCCCAGCCCTCCGTGGTAGCCTTCATAGTCTTCGCTTGTCTTCCCGACATGTCCGTTTAAATCTCCCCCAACAAACAAAAGCTCTTCCTTTGGGATGATTTTGACAAGGTTGTGGAAATCTAGCCAGAATGCATCTTTTTCTTTTTGTTCGCATCCTACTTGAGGGGCATATGCGCTTACGATGTTCCACACCTCACCATGCATCACCAATTTGAGAGCCATCAAACGGTCACTGGACTTTGAAATGGTTAAGACGTTGCCAAGTAACTCTGCCGCAAGGATGATGGCGATTCCGTTTTTTCCTTGTTCCAATCCATAGTAAAACATCTTGTAGGCTTTTGTTTTAACGTCCAAGAAATGTGCCCGATTACCGGTGTTTCGCCATTTCGTCTCTTGTACGCACAGGATGTCTACTCGCCTTCTAACCATCATTTCTTCAAGCTCATAGCTGCGCCCACTCATGCTTCCAACGTTCCAACTCGCGACTCTTAAATGTGGCTTACGCCGTTGCATTACTTTGCTATCCCCCGGAAATCCTATAGCTCTGACCCGAGCATTGCTGCTCGTCCCAGGATCACGACCATTAGTAGCACCTGGCGGGGTAGTGCTTTTCCTTTTAGCGTTCTTTTCCATAATGCTACGGTTTGACCGTTTTCTCTCTTCCCTTCCTTTTTGACACGGGCATGCTCCAGATTTTGTATTTTTTTTTTGATTGATCTTACTCTTACAACACCGGTGATCTCCAGTCGTGTCAACCCACTGATTTGCATGCACACTTGTGGGGCAGTTTAATGGTGGTATATGTGTCCCTAGGCTCACCTTGATGTTTTCTAAATTGCCTAGATGTGAGTTTTGTTTACCTTTGTTTAGTCGCCTTTAACGACAAGCGATAGGTATCGCTGCAGGGATATTCTTAACCCGTCCCTGCACAAGTGAAATATTTAAAGAGCAACAAACCTTTTAAAACAATTTATTGGTGGTTTGATGTAAATAAAGCCAAACTTAGTTAATTTAATTGTGGTGAAACCAACTGCCTCTGACACAGCAAATATTACTGTACAAAACCAGACAACGAAACTATTTTCCCTGCATTATTACGGACTACTCAAGAGGCTTTCTGGCCCCTCCTCATCATCGTGTTCAAGCCGCGCATCTGACTTGTTAATAAATTGGCCGTTTATTTATAATTTGGCTATAAAAAAGCTCTCTCTGTTTTGGCTTGTTTATCACCAATGCACAAACCAATCGCTCGTTCCAGTAGGTGAAACTGCAACTCAACAATCGAAAGATTGAGGGACTCACAGTTTCATTCATGAGTCCTGATTGAAAAAATAAAAGACATTTTGGAGAAACATCACCTGAACCAGGAAATTCGAATTTTTCGATAAAAAAAGCTACACTACTTCAGAAATGGCTGAAAAGTGTTCATTGATCACTCTAATGTCTGAAATGAACAAACTTATGAACCAAAAATTAGTAAACAGCATCAAAGTTGAAATTACTGCAATACAAGAAGAAAACAAATTATTGAGAGAGAAAATCGAAAAGTTAAAAGACAGCGAACGCTTACTTCATAAAAAGATAGAAGAAACTGAAAAGGGATTAAATGTAATCGTTAGAGTGGCTTAAATGCGGAAAATGTAGAGGAAGCAAAACACAAATTCCAACAAGTCTGTACTAATACCGTGTTACAGCGACGACTAACAATGTTCGGAAAATAAATTCATCCAAGCACACAAGGCCAGCCTATGTATTTGAGCTTGCCAACACCGACGAAGTCCACTCCACTTAAACACGCTGATTTCTATTAATAAGGATCTGACGTCGAAAGGGCTGAACAGTAGCACCTTCGTTAGATTTCTTCTGAAAGCTTATAAAAATGTCCGCATCGATATCAAGCGATGGACACTCACCGTAAGTGGACGTCGCCGATATAAATGCAAGAGGGATGGTGACGCAAGGGCATTTAATGAACAAGACATAGAATTCCTATCCTATATTTTAAAAATGGACTCAAACTACTCTGTCATACTGGATATCCCAACAAACGTACAACGCTCAAGCAACAACGCAACTAATAAAAGTCATTAGCAAAGGTCAGGTCAGATTTTATCTTATAAAATTTTTTTATGTAACCTTTTTTCAAATATGTTTCTAAATTCGCCGGAAAAAGGAAAAGAAGAAGTTTCTAAATTCGATATGTTTTGTTATAAGAACATTCACAAATTATTCTGGATTCCGGCATCAAAACCTCATAACTTTGGCAGAGCAAGTGGCGGTTGCTTATTTGTTTACCGTAAAAGTATCGAAAGTAAACATCAACTAAAATTCATAAACTTTTACAACACAGTTTATTTAGAGGTAACTTTTCGGGGTCAGTCCTAAATTTAATACCAAGTTACTTAAATTACCATCATTGGGTTCGAGATTTTGAAAATTTTAAATCTTTCTTCGACAACTTCAAATCAAACTATTCCATTAGTATGGAATATCTTAATGTTAGAACGGGAATTCTTTGATACACAAACATCTTCACCTAACTTTGTCGACGTGAGATCAAATCTATAATCTTTCGTGCCTCATTCAATTGCAACTATGGCATAAAAAAAATGTATGCTTGGTTTGTAGATCTAAAAGCTGCATTCGCCAACATCAACCAACAAGCTTTGTGTTACAAGCTTATAGCCAATTAAAATGATTAGAATTATCAAATTACTGTACCAGTCATTATTAATGCAGCAGTCTGGGAAGGAACCAATGCATCCAGTTTCTTCAGAACTATGAAGTAAAAATGTTAAACAAGGTTGAGTCTTAAGCGCCTTATTATTTGTTTTTTGTTTTGTTTTTAAACGATCTCCACTCATACTCCCAACTGGGCTATTTTTTAGAAGGAAAAGGGATAAATGTTCTTCTATATGCCGATGACATCGTGCTTCTGGCTGATAGTCCTGCCTCGTTGTAAATTATCATCAACAAGTTCAGTACTTACTGTCCGAAAATGGAACCTGGAAGTCAACTTAGACAAGTCTGAAATAGTTATTTTTACAAACGGAGGTCGAAGAGCAGTCAGTATTAGTAAAAGGGTATTTTAACGATGCAGAAATAAAAATAACAAATCAATGCAAATATCTTGGTGTTGTATTTACTCACAATATGTCATGGTCCGAACGTCTGACGAAAAGACTATCAAATCAACATCAGAAAATGCTATAAACGCGACTTGGTCTGAATTCGAAAAAACCAAATATGTCTCACACTTAGCTAAGTTTACAGTAAATGACGCAGCAGCTAAATCAATAATATATTACTATGCACAGGTGTAGGGGCACAAAGAGTTCGCACAAGTTGAAAGCTCCAAAGGTTCTTCGTCAGAAGATGTTTCAACCTTCCTGAAAACACCCCAAACTACGTAGTACATATCGAAACCGGTCTCCCAAAAAAAATTCTCACAACACTGAAAATACATTTCTCATACATACGCAAAGTTTAAAGTCTCCCCAGTGAAAGGTTGCCTCGTGTTCTCTCTATAGTAGTACTTTGAAAAAATATTTATTGGGCCCAGGAATGTACAGGCCTATTCCAAAAGACTGGAATTGTTTTCTGTTCTGATGCTAACAATTGCGACTGAAAACTTGCCCATAACATGGTACTAAATAAACTTAAGGATGAAACGTAAGGAAATACCTGGGCAGCCAGAAAAGTCTGAAGAAAAAAAAGAAAAAATTCATACCAAACTCTTAAAATCGTCTGATTCGTTGAGGTTTTGATTTCCAACGTAGGTAGGGAAGCTCCTCTTAGCTCGAAGCAAAAAACTAAGGGTCTTACGAATTGAAACCAAATAAGGTCCAAAGTGTTTTTTTACCTGTAAATAACTGCTTCAACGGCAGAACGGCAAGCGATATTTGAATCATCAGTGCCCTTGAAAAGGTGATCCATTATGACAATCCCAAGCATTTAAAAGACACAAATTCAGTCCGGGCATCAACATCAGTGGTGATCCGTGGATCCAAGCTCATGTTCTGTATCCAGATCAGAAGGACGTGACCTAGTTTTAGCTACTCAAATCGAATGAAACCATTACTGCAGATCGCTACTGAATACAATAAATGCACTTGAGCTATGCATTGAAGTGAAATTAACCGAATACTCCGAAATACACGACATGGAGATTTTGCAGCGCGACCATGCTTGTCCCCACGTCGCAAAATCAGTCAAAACATATTTGAAGACGCCTGATTGAATTCCTCATCTTGACTATCTGAAAACATATATGGAGTTACTGGTAGTATAATTCGCATCAAAAAGTGAATTGATGGGGTATGGAGTTTTGGTTGGATTGAAGATGTTGCGTCCGCCAACTAATTTCAAATTATATCTCTAGTTGAAATACCTACAATATCTAGAAATGATCTTCGAAAAGATCAGTGTCGAAGTTGCATTTTGGGGTCTTCCTCTTAAATGTGACTAACTTTATGCTCACTGGTGTAGAAAAAGGTTAAAGGAACAAGTGATTAGCAAATTTCTAGTAATGCCATAACGATCAATTCAAAGTGCTATCGCGATCCGCCGAACCGTATTCCCGGAAGAAATTGAATGAAAAGCTAAGGATGCCAAGAGTATTTTGTTTTTAAAAAGGAGGAATGAAGGGTGATTTAGAACAGATTAAGGAAGATATAAAATCCGATAAGAGCTCTATCTTCATAGTATAGACATGGAAGAAGGCTGATCTCTCTTCTTACTTGATGGCTGAATTGTAATATTTATTCTGATCTTTTTAGGCGTTGTTGTAAATTTTCTGGTACATTCTCCGTCAAATCAAACTTGATTAGAATTAGGTCTTGTCTCTTGTGCTGCATCATCATAAACTTTATGTTTCCAACTTGATCATCTCTAGCTTCTGTGAAAAGCTAAACCTTTGAAACCCTGGACGTTAATTTCCATTAATAAGATCCAGTTTTATGGTATGTCCGACCACATGACAGTTTTTCGACGACTTGCGTGGTGGTAAAGAATAGATCCTTCCTTATTTAAAACTCTGAGTTATAAAATTTCTTTGGCGTAGAGAATTATTGCAACGCCAGAAGCAAGATGGTCTGATATCAGCAGCTTGGAAGATGGTCTGATATCAGCAGCTTGGTTAAAGTAGTGCCATCTTTAACGTACGGAGGCAACTTACATATGTTTAATCAAAAAATCTTGTTTTTTCCCCTTCGAAAAATATTCAAAAACACCAAACAAAATCATAAGCAATATTGTAGAATACTTTCTCAGTTGAAGATATGTTAAATATCACATCTCTATGTGTAAATTGTGTGGTGGCAAACCTTGTACAAATTTTACAAACGGTATAAATATCTGCCTATCTACATATCTAAGTATCCCTAAGGTGGCCAAGACTTGTGATACTGGAGCTATTTTTTTTTCTTATAATTCCTGCAGGTTCAAGAGTGTACGCTATGAAGGCCTTCGGTATCTTTTGGAATGCCTTTCACAGCAGTCAACTTGACCGCAGGATAAAAATCATATGCTATCTGGCCCTAATAAGTTCCATCATCGCTAAATAGTTATCGGGTGTGGTTGAATATATGGAAAAAATTCGTAGGTTCGAGAGGCAATGTCTTAGGATCTGTTTTAGAGTGACCAGAATTACAGAGTCCCAGTTGATTAGGTATTTCATATTTTGGTGGGAGCCCCATTTATTGCGCTTAATTCAAGTTACATACTTAATTTAATTTACAATCTAAGAAACTAAAAAAGAGGGCGATTGAGACGAAGTTTTCGACAAGGAGAGCCGATGTTGAAGTCTAAAGTTCGTATTAGCATTCCGCAGCATATGGGAGATGGGTTCATTGGAGCCATAGGAGGTACGAGAGATGGGTAGATTTCGTATATTACGAGGGCTAGTGTTGAAAAGAAATAGAATTGTATAGGGTTGCGCAGTCAATTGTACCTGAGAGGAGTCGACAGATGAAAAGGATGTCCAATATCCTTGTTCGTTCTTTCAGCAAGTTCAAATTAATAAGTTTTAAGCTGTCTTGATCGGGAGGTAGGATCAGAGGATTGTCTGAGGGTAAGCCACGAAGAGCAAAACGGAGAAAACGACGGTCAGAGGCCTCACTGAAGTCAGTCTCGATTCTGGAAAAGTGTGTATGATGGTAAGGAGACCACACTTAAGAGGCGTATTTGAGAATAAGGCGAACAAAGGTTATATAGACAGACCGAGTGACGTAGAGATTGGAAAACTCTTTAGACCATCGTTCCACGAAGCTGAGTACAAAATTGGCTTTAAAAACTATATCGCTGATATGTACAAGGAAATTGAGTTCTTTGTCGCATAATACGCCAAGATCGCGGATCACCTAACCGGTAGAAAGGTAGAAGGCTGTTGATTATGGAAAAAGTAGAGACTGGGAGGAGGTTTGATACGTTTGCAAGAGAAAGTAATAGATTGACAGTTGGAAATGTTAAGGTTGTTAATTGATATCCATTTTAATAAGATGGTTTCAAAGCCAAGGGAAGACAGTTTGAAGAGTATTTATCTGTGTGAAATTTTATCAGAGGCCTCATTGAAGTCAGTTGAAATATGTGGCATCGACTTCCTTGCCGTTTTCTAAGGCTGAAAGGGTTTTGGTTTGTGGTTGTAGCCCTACCTTTGAGGAATCCGTGTTGTCTGGGGGAGATTAAAGACTTAAATTATCATACAAAATACTTTCGATGATTTTGGGTATATGTGATAGTTTGGCAATGGGACGGTAGTTGTTAATGTCATTCTTCTGACTCTTTTTGTGTATAGGTGTTATAAATGAGGTTTTCCATATCCGGAGAAATTCACCTTGAGAAGGAATATGCTGAAGAATTTAAGAGAGGTAGAGAAAGGGAGGAGGAACATTTTTTTTAAAAATATGGCAGGGAAGTCCTCGGGGCCAGGAGTGAATTCATCATTAAGGTGCTTTAATCTATTTTCGATGATATCGTGGTCGACACTACGAGGGAGACATGCTCTTATTATGGAAATAAGTAGAATCGGGTGCAAAGGAGTCATGGATGAAAGTTTGAATAAAAAAGGTGACAAAAAGGTTGGCGATGGTATGAGTATTATT
The DNA here is from genome assembly GCA_958301585.1 of Merodon equestris. Taxonomy (NCBI): domain Eukaryota; kingdom Metazoa; phylum Arthropoda; class Insecta; order Diptera; family Syrphidae; genus Merodon; species Merodon equestris. The sequence goes on from OY284416.1 coordinate 116,213,879, forward strand.
GGAAGTTTCATCATTGAAGGAGAGAGAGTCAGATTTATTTTTTATTTAACAAACCTAAAGAAGGACTTGGGATCATTTATAAGGTTTGTTTGCATCTTAGCTAAATAGTGTTGATAAAGAGAGTTATAAAACCCTATAAAATGCTGGTAAGTGCTGAAATAGTTAGAGAATTCATTTGGCGATTGAGTACTAAGGAAAATTGTCTTGCGCTTGTTCCGTTTGTTTTTTAAAGAACGGAGCCTGCAATTATACCAAGGTGGGAAGGAGGAGGAGGTTTCGTGTCGAGAAAAGGTTCGTAAAGGGAGATGGAATTAAATATTTCTTTGTAGAATATAGATATGGCTCTATTGAGATATTCATTGATTTGAGAGAAGTTGGCTTTATGGAAATCGTGAGAAATTTGAACAGTGGGGGGAGAGCTCTATATATGGTAGTTTTATGAGTGGTAGTTGTCGATGGTTGATAGGGACAGCGGACAAGGTATACCTGATGTAACCTGATCGCCGGGGATTACTCCAATAATATTATAGATACCACTAGAGCTCAGAAGCATTTCTCCATATTGATTCCGAAAGGTTAACGGGAAATAGAGATGGTATCCCTATAATTTACCACCGCCATCAGGGGCAAACAGCTCTTCCACGATATTTACGTTAATAGTGCTCATGAGCTCAAACCTTAAAGCACCGCAATAGAGGATTAGGATCTCGCCGATGTTGCTAAACAGCACGCTCATCAGAATGGTGCGTTACTCCGGTAAGATTCCTCTCACATCTTAGTTCGTAAGTTAATTAGGGTTAGGTAAGGGATCTTTAGAAGGCTTCATGTTTGATTGAATGAGGCCTATTAAGAGTCAGAAATATCTGAATTATATCATCGTTGATCGTGATCCAGGCCTTTAGATTTCACCACTTAGAGGTGTAAGTAACAATTCGAAAGACTACTTGCTGACACTAAACTTTAGACTAATTCAACGGTTGTTGTTTGATTTTGAATGACTTCAGGTGTCCTCATTGAATATTTTGCCACATTGAGTAAAGGGTTTTACAGTTTTATTATTATTAGCAGCCAATCGACTGACTCGGAAGTTCAAAATATCGTCGTATTATCCTATATACGATATAAGATTCCGGATTTGACAAAACTCGTGCAAAAGCTGAGATGTCTTAGTCCCCCCAGTCTACGTTTACAACAGTCTACGTCTACAAGGTTAAATAACAATGCCCGTTTCCTAAACTAGTACATAGTAACGTAAATAGTCTAGTTCCCTCCTGAAAAAGCTGCGAAAGGCATGTGTTCAAAAAATAATAGAATTTCGGATTTTTAGAAAATAATTTAACTTACATATTTATATCAAGACTATTTTTTTTGTTTTTATAATTCATGCAGGTTCAAGAGTGTACGCTCTTATAGTGTTTATCACACAACCTGGACGGGCACCAGATGGTTTGTATCAAAGATGTTCGTTCACTACTCTCCGGTGGTTGTTGTCCTAGATGGGATTTGAGAGATTCGACGGAATTTGCGTTGGTTGTAGTTCACAGTACCTCTTTTCTTTTCCATGTCGTTAAGGTGTTATGCACATACTTTTTGACCATCTCTTATTCACCACTGATGTTGTTTTGGCACAGTTTTTTCCGTATAGAAATTATTCTTGACTATAGACGGACTTGAACTACAGACCTTCGGCTCAAAACCAAAAAACGAGAATGCTGCAAACGAATCTGCAACAATTTGACATGGGCTCCACCATACTCTCCAAATACGTCTCAATTAAGGATTTACTACCAAAATGCTTGTGGTCTTCGGACAAAAACAAATTATGTTTTCATCAGTTCAACTGCACATGACTATGACGTAATAATATTGACAGAAACCTGGCTGCAACCTAAAATTTATTCATCTGAGCTGTTCGACTCTTCATATGTTGTATACCGAGTGGATCGTTCTCCGGAGGTTGGATTGGTTCGAGGTGGAGGGGTATTAATTGCAGTTCGTGGTTCACGCAGCAGTAAACAATTAATTCTTCATTCATTTTGAACAATTATGTGTTCTTCTTTCTTCAGGTAATCTAAATAAATTAGAATATTGCTTTGAAGTCAACTATATTAGGCCTAAGAGCAGTTTAGATTTGTACATTGATCTTATTACAAATGTTAATAATTTAGTAAATAATTTGTCTTCTAATCAATATCCATGCATCCTTGGCGATTTTAATCTTGGAGACATTGATTGGCGTTATCAAGAGGACGACCAAATGCTTGTCCCGTTCGATGTTTCTAGGGATGTGGAAGTTGAACTGATAGACAATTGTTGTTCATTAGGGTTAATTCAAATTAATCATGTAAAAAATAGTTTGAATAGATTCCTAGATCTCGTATTCATTTTTAGAGATGTTAAATTTGTGGTCTTCGAATCAGACTTTCCTTTAGTAAAAAATCAAATTCATCATAAAATTATTTTAGTTATACTTGAATTTTATGGTTTACACCTATAAGTACAGATCAGTGTTATACTTTTAATTACAAAAAGTCTGACTTTATTTCTTTGAACAATTATTATTATTCCATTAATTGGGAATATATTATATCAGATAAATCGTTAGATCAAATGTATTCCATTTTTAAAACACTTTTATTCGAGGGTGTACAGAAGTTCGTCCCTCTGGTTCGAAAGAGATCGTCCTTTAAATATCCCTGGTTCAATAAAAGGCTTAAAAATTTAGAAAATGTTAAAAACAAGGCTTATAAAAAATATAAGGTGTCGGGGAAATCTGAAGATAAAACTCGTTTTATGCAACTGAGAAGAGAGTTTGATTTTTTAAGCAGATTTCTTTATTCACAATATATAAGTACAGTTGAAAGGAATATAAAATACACCTCTAAATCTTTTTGGGTTTTCCTGAATTCTAAGCGCAAAGTTTCAACCTTTCCTAACTCTATGGAACTAGACGGTGAGAGCTCGTATGATAACAAAACCACATGTAATCTTTTTGCTAATTTTTTTAAATCTAATTATACTTCAGACATCATACTAAACTGTGAAAATCTGTATAATGATATCAACTGCCAAGTGGATTTTGATTGTTTTTCGTTAACAGATCAAGAAGTATTTGACGGCTTAACTCATATTGATTTAAATAAAAATCCTGGAATATATTTAATTCCTCCCCTCTTACTATCAAAATGTGCAGTTTCACTTTTTAAAGGATTACAAACAATTTTTAATAAAACACTATCTATTAAATAAACAATATCTTCCATAAGCCCTATTTATAAAAGTGGTCTTAAAAACTATTATGAGTTAATATGCGCACTGGAAATTTATCGGGAAAAATAAAACACGTGTGTTCACTTCAAGGGTTTATTCCAGACAGGAAATCTCTTACTCTACTTCACATTTCTGATGTTCACCAATACATACACGCGTGCATTGCCATGTCTATTCAACACCCTTCCTCAATGCAGGCATGTTTTACAAAAACAAAATAAAAATAAGAGAGTTCGCAAATAAAAAAAAAATTAATTCAAATTTAACATTTTTGTAAGCTCAGTATATTTTTTCTTCGGGAGATTCTTGGTTAATATATCGGCTATCATATTATTTGTTGGAGCATATTTCAGAACAATTTTGCCTTCGTTAACAATTTGTCGGACAAAATGATACCTAATATCAACATGCTTAGTACGCGCATGAAACACGGGGTTTTTTGCAAGATGCTGTGCGCTTAGATTGTCGCCATACACAACCGTTGGAGTGCCCACCTGACCGCAACCTATTTCAATAACGAGCTGTCGTATGGCCGTTGATAGTGCCATGTATTCAGCCTCGGTGCTACTGAGAGCCACACTGCGTTGCTTCTCCGATTTCCAAGATATCGGGCCAGCTGCTAGGAAATACACGTAGCCAGTATACGATTTGCGGTCGACTTTATCTCCGCCCCAGTCAGCATCGACGTAACCCACTAATGCTTGTCCGCACTCTTTGTAGTGTAGCTTCATGTCGATCGTAGATGCCAGATACCTCAGAATGTGCTTCACTCCTGCAAGGTGTTCGTGGTGTGGATCCGTGTTCCGCTGGGCCAATTTCGCAACTGAATGCAAAATGTCCGGTCGGGTCGTTAAAGCCAACCACATCAGTTCGCCAATTGTAGACTGATAGGATACCGCATCCACCTTTTGGCATCGATTGTTGTCACATGCTACCTGGTATCCCGCATCTAACGGCGTAGCTGCTGGCCTGCAGTTTTCGCTGCCATATCGTTGCAACAACTCTTTGATGTATTGTCCCTGGCCTAGTGTGATCTCGCCTAGTTCACCATCACGTTGAATTTCCATACCAAGGAACAGGTGCAACGGCCCCTTGTCAATACACTCGAATGAGTTACAAAAAGCTGTTTTTATTTGTTCCAGGTCTCGTTTCGATTGACATCCTATAATGAGATCATCAACGTAAATTAAGATTAGTGATAAATTACCCTGTTCATGCTGCCTATATAAGCAAGGCTCATTGTCACATGGGGTGAATCCAATTGTCCGCAAAACACCATCAAGCTTAGAGTTCCACTCCCTTCCTGATTGCTTTAAACCGTATATGGCTTTCTTTAGTAATAAAACCTTGCTTGGTTGACTACTTCTTCGTACCCTTGTGGTTGCTTCATATAAACGGTATCCGATAAATCACTGTTAAGGTATGCCGTGCATACGCCCATCTGATGCAAGTGTAATTTCAATTCCGCAGCCAATGCTAGGATTAAACGTACGCTTTCTAACCGGCAAACAGGTGAGAACGTTTCACCATAGTTCACACCATACTGCTGCGAACACCCTTTCGCAACAAGACGCGCCTTGAACCGTTGTACTTCTCCAGCTGCACCTCGCTTCAGACTAAAAACCCATTTACAGCCAATAGCTCGTTGGTTTGTCGGTAAGTCTGCGACTACCCGACACTCGACATCAGGGCCTCATACTCCTTCTGCATGGCCTCGCGCCAAGACGAAACGTACTTGCTGCTTACCGCCTCTTCATAGGATTGGGGAATAGGTACATCACTCACAACCAACGCGCTTAGTATATTGTATTGCTTCCTTGGGCGACCTGGTTTTCCCGTCCGAAGAAATTTTGGCCTGCCGGGGCCAAATTCCAAGCTTTTCTCTTCAATATTTTTGTCCGCGCTCTCGTTGCTGTTGCGCGAGTCTATGCCGGTCTCGAGACTGTCTTGGTCCTCCTTATTGTGATAATTTGTGCGTGATTCGTCGTTGTCTTCACTATTCGGCGCATCTCCACAAGCCTCAACTCCATCGCCGCTGATCTTCCGTGGATCTTTACTGGATAAGCCAAAAGTAATGTTGTCGCTGTTACGGTCTTTTATCGTATCTCTGTCAGCTTGCTCCACATGGCCTAGCTCGTCGAATAGGACATCTCGTTTTTCGATCACTTGCCTCGCCTCTGCGTCATAAAGTCGGTAACCCTTTGCTTGTCTCGAATAACCAACCATTCGGTATTCCTTGCCCTTTGCTTGGAACTTGCGTTTGTTACGTCCTTTTTCAAGTGCCACTGCAACAGAACCAAAAACTTTTAGATGACTGATAGAGGGCTTCTTACCTGTCCACGCTTCCATTGGCGTCATGTTGATTAGCGCATTTGTGGGTGAACGGTTCCGCAAATAAACGGCTGTATTAACTGCTTCGGCCCACAATGATTCACATAGACCTGACTGCACCAGCAAGCATCTTGACATTTCGACCAAAGTCCGATTAGCCCGTTCTGCAACGCCGTTTTGTTGTGGCGTATATGCCACCGTGAGCTGTCTTGCTATGCCATTGTCCTTCAGAAAGAAGTCAAATGTCTTGTTTACGTATTTCCGACCATTGTCGCTGCGAATACACTTCAGCTTTTTGCCAGTTTGTCGCTCCACTAGGTTTTTGAACTCCACGAACTTGCCAAAAACCTCATCCTTACCCTTTAGAAAATACACGAACACACGCCTGGATTTGTCGTCGATGAAGGTCAAAAAATATCTCGAACCACCAATTGATCTCGTCTCAAAGGGACCGCACACATCTGTGTGTACCAGCTCTAATAGCTCGTGCGCTCTGTTTGTAGTTGCGTTTGGAAACGGCTGCACATGTATTTTACTTACCATGCACGTTTTGCATGCCATTTTGGATGAAAAGTTGACGTTCTCGATCCCGTGTACCAATTCTTTCTTGGCGAGCTCCGTTAAACTGCCGTAATTTAAATGGCCATAACTTTTGTGCCACAAAACTGCGTCATCTTCAACAGCAGAAAAGCATCTATTAGGTTGGCCTTCAAACATGTACAAGTTTCCAACTTTATTGACTTTTAAAATACATTCGCCTTCTTGTATCACTTTTGCGTGCCTGTCTTCGAAATGCACAACACAGTTATTCTCGACGGCTCGACTCACGGATATGAAATTTCCTTTCATACTTGGTACATACAATACGTTCACCAATTTCAATACGCAGAGATCCGTTTGAAGTTGTACTTCACCTCTCCCGTCTGCACGCAAGAAATCTTCCCCTGCCAAACCAATCATTTCTGTATGTGGTTCCAATTTCGTGAAGAATTTCTTTTCACAACACATGTGACTAGTTGCGCCACTGTCCAAACACCACTTTGACCGATTAATATTGCCTACATCCAACGCACCCAACAACCCGAATTGCTTTTGTTGCGTTCTTTTCGTTGTACTCTCTTTACTCTCATTTTGATCGCCTTTGTTCCGACACTGTGCCTTCGTATGTCCACGACCACCGCATTTGAAACATATGATGTTTTGAAATTTCCTTTTTGTGTTGACTTTCATAGAAGTGTTCGGTTGCCGATGGTTCGTGCTAGCTGTAAATGCCTGCGATCCTTCGTTGTGGGAGTCGTCATTAGATCTACGTTCTCCTTCTTCCTTTAACTTGATGCACAGAGTTTCAAATATCGGTAAATTGTCGCGCGTCTCGATGGCGACAACGAAACTCTCATACTCTTTTGGTAGACTGGAAAGAAGAACGATAGAGCGTAGTTCGTCGTTCAATTCGATTCCAACAATGGTCAATTTATCTATGACTTCGACGAACGCATTCAGGTAGCTTGACATGCCCTGGCCCTCTGACATCCGTAAATTCAGTAGCTGCTTATAAAGAGACACCTTGCGTAGAGGTCCACTAGGCTGATGAAGCTCTTTTAATTTTGTCCACGCCGCAAATGATGTGACAGAATCCTTCAAGTAGCACAATTGCGAAGGTTTTACACTGAGTGTGATCATGGCCAACGCTTTCTGGTCCATGCCTGGCCAGTCGAGACCATCACTGGCATCTTCTCGCTTTAACGTACCTGACGCCACACCCCATAGTTCTGCATACACCAAAACACTACGCATCTGGATGCTCCAAGAATCGTAATTCTTTTCGTCCAGCTTCTCAATTTGATACATCGAACTCATATTGGACGAATCGAAAGGGACGAATGAGAAGAAAAACGTTTGCACGAGTAACCGCCGCTAGACTATTAACTAAATAGTTTTCACTTGTCTTTTTTTTTACCACAGGCCGTTGTCTGGGCCCATAACCTATTATGAGTTAATATGCGCACTGGAAATTTATCGGGAAAAATAAAACACGTGTGTTCACTTCAAGGGTTTATTCCAGACAGGAAATCTCTTACTCTACTTCACATTTCTGATGTTCACCAATACATACACGCGTGCATTGCCATGTCTATTCAACAAAAACTTAATAAAGAATTACAGACCAGTCTCAAAACTTTCAGCTATTCCAAAACTTTTTGAAAGATTGGTTTTCAATAGGCTTGATTTTGCAGTAAAATGTATTATAACTTCGAGACAGCATGGTTTTTGTAGAGGACGGTCTACTACAACTAATCTGTGTCTTTTCGCAAATTTCTGTCTCTGTTCTTTAGAAAATAAAATGCAGGTTGATGTTTTATACGCCGATTTCGTGAAAGCCTTCGATAGAGTCCATCATAAACTTCTTATTAGGAAATTTGACAGAATGGGATTTAAGTTTGGTTTTCTTAAATGGTTAGAATCTTATTTATCGAATCGGAAACAAATTGTTAAAATTGGAGATAATCAATCAGTTTTTATAGATGTTTTATCAGGCCCCCCTCAGGGTAGTCATCTCGGGCCTCTCCTTTTCAATCTTTTCGTCAATGACATTCCGGACTTTTTACAGTTTGCCAACTGTCTAATGTTTGCAGATGATCTGAAATTATATCTGCAAATATCCTCGTTAGAAGACTGTCTTAACTTCCAAAAAGACATAGATAAACTCCTTCAGTGGTGTAATATAAAATCTTGAGTTAAATATCTCCAAGTGTAAGATTTTTGGAGCTTTTCAATCAACTCCCAGGATGCTGTTTAGTTACAGTCTTGGTAATGAAAGTTTATCAACTGTTAGTGAAGTGAAGGACCTTGGTGTTATTTTTGACACTAGGTTATCTTTCTCAGCACATATTAATTACATAATATCCAAAGCAAATTGGTTACTGGGTTTTCTAAAGCGTAACACGGTAGTATTTACTCTTAAAACGATTTATACGTATTTGATTATACCGATACTGGAATACTGTTGCGTTATTTGGTCTCCTTTTTATGGAAACTCTTCTGAAAGGATTGAAAATATTCAGAAAAGATTTATACGTTTTACTTTGAGAGATTTGGGATGGTCTGGAGATTTCCCTTCATATAACTCTAGGTGCTTATCAATAGATTTAAAATCTTTGAAAAGTCGTAGAGCAACCCTTGGAGTACTTTTCGTAAAGGACATTATTGATAGCAGAATTAATTCTTCAGAATTGCTGAGTCTTATACCTTTTTATGTTCTTGAGAGATATCTAAGAAACAGGGACGTTCTCTTTTTAATTTCTAGTCATAGGACGAACTATGGACAAAATGAACCCATAACCCGTTCTTTGTCACTTGTTAATTCAATTTGCAATGAAGTCGACTTTCAGATGAATAGATTTAAGTTTAAGAACATTGTATTGAATTTTTTTAATGATATATAATTGTAAAGGATTTTTAGTTAATATTCATTGATGAATAAATAAATAAATAAATAAATAAAAAAATAAAAAAATGTCGGTGATGATTATCATTGCACCACGCCTACATCAGAACTGCTAAGGTACTCGTAAGTAATACCTTAAGGTGGAATATTCATGATCTGGCAATAGAGTGCGAACTGGTACTTCAATATGAAGCAAAACCACGTTTCACCGCAAATCCGGGTGTCTTCAGATTGTTTCACGCAAATCGCCTTACATTTATAGGTAGAAATAAATGGGGATTCCAAGTTAGGGGGTAAAACTCATTGCCGTAAAATTCGAAAACCGCAGCGACCATATTCCTCGCGGAACGTGTATAGCTTGTTTCGGTCATGGTGATCCAAAACACTTTCTCTGCTATAATTAAATCTTAGTTTCGAAGTTTCATTTTAAGCGCCTACTGTTGTTCAATTCGCGGCAGTTTTTATTTAAATTTTTTATTCCACAAATGTGTAAAGTAGAGAAGTTGCTAAGGGAATAATACTATACCCCAATCAGCCTACATACGATGTGTGGAAAATTGAGTCAGGGGTATGGTGCTTGGTGAGATCTAATCATGCTCATGAAACATTAACTGAAGTTTTCTTCTTATAGGAAACAAACCGCCAATTCATTTTTTTCTGCTAATCTTACCATATTTTCACCATGCAATTACGCGAAGAATGAAATTGGTCCGGAGACCCTGTCTCTATTTGTTCTTGAGATATTCTAGATGAAAACAAGCTCATGAACATGAAAATTGGAAAATGGCAACATTTTTAATTAGAATATTCAGAATAATTTCCAAGTGAGAAGTACTACAGATATGACTGTCTTTTTGGCTCATCGTTTTTTTTAAATTTTTGCCAAGTTGTTTAAAATTTCAAAATAATTCTCTTTTTCTGTCTTCCAGGTCCCTGAAACTGATACAAGAAAACTAAAAGCATACGATGGATGTCATATCAAAAAATAATATAACAGCTTCAGAAGAACGTTCGTCAAAAAGTACTGGTAAGTCCATCAAGCTTTGACTCCATACTAGACTTTGATCCTAATACGATATCACAATAAACCCATTTCGACGTCCTTGACTGGAGCACATATGCTCTTTAAACACAATTTCCCTCACATTACGTCAAAACATTTTGCCTCCACTCCCGGTCACAATTCTACATTTCAATGGCTCAACGACGCTTTTAATCGTACATTTCTCGGCATTCTAAAAAAGAAAGAAAACAAAAAAACACAAACGTTAATCCACAGAATGCAAACATTATCCACCCACCAACAACGACGACAAGGCTGATGCTTTTAATACGCAACGAGATTATTCCCAGTCGCCACCCCACTCGAGCGAACCACATCTGTTTGCTTGCTCCTCACAAGTCAGCTTATCTCGTCCCGTCGACAATCACATGCCACAACATTATATACACCCAAATGCCAGCACTGTTTTCGTTTTTTTTGAATTCCATTATCCTGTAAAAGTTTCTCTCAATTTTCATTCTATTTTTTATTCACAAATTTTCGACCATGCATCACTGGAGGCTGGAATAGCAAATGTTGGCAAATTCAATTAATGGATGGTGTGCCTCGCCCAATAGAGGAGGAAAAACTTTCTTTTACTTTCGCCACAAAGAAAACCAATTTTATCCACCCACCCACACATATATAAATGGGAAAGACAAGAACTAGAGCAAAAACAAAATCAGAAAGGGGCAAGAGGGCATATGTAGAAGTACAGGAAAGGAATCCTTGTGAACTTTGAAAGTTGCCTTTGTGTTGCAGCTCGTCTGTGTTCTAGTCGAGCCGGTGCACGCGTTCGTGCATTGTGTACCTAAAGTGATCCTGAACGTTAGAGAATAAACGAAAAAAGGAAAGTGCATCAAAGAGATGGAGATTTGCAAAGAATATCCTTTTTTGCCCCCGGGACAATGGATGGTATGCAATTAGACTAAAGATACGAGCACAATTAAAATGTTCCACATACGCTCCGATGGGCGAGTGTAAATCTGAGACAAAAGAGAGATTTTGACACACCATCAAAGGCAGCCAACACTATGGGGATCCTGCCACTATTGTATGTATGTGGCGGAAACAATTGCTGCGGTTCGGACGAACCACATTTTCCAATGAATCGAGTGCTGTCTCCACATTAGTAAACCCCTAAGTAGATTAATGGCTTAGAACAACACAATCGATGTGGCAACATAAAACACGACATCAATATGAACTAGCTCTGCTGGTTGGTTGCAGTTCTATTGCTCCGGCAGGAATTATGTCCGACTGTCTGAGTGTACATGCAGGGCAATCGATAACGTTTGACCCCAAATGCAAATTGCATTCAGCAATAAATTCATATTAAACCGACAGCAATAGCACGAGACGGGAAATGAAGGAAGAAAAAATTCTTCACCACATATCGTGTGTGTACACATTCTTTGCCGTGTACGTGCTTGCCATTATCCTTGGAACATGCCGATACTGGTCTTTTGTACATACGTTTAGTTGTTTGCAATTTACCATACGAAATGCATGCCGGCACGTTACGCCATCAATTTAATACTCTTTTATGATCTCGCTTTATCCATCTATCCACTCTCCCATGCACGCAAGTCCTGCGGTTCGGTTTCTTCCCGGTTTTGCGCGGGAATATATTTTTTTTGTTCCCGATGACGGTTGCAAGATTGCTTTTCTGTGTGCATTCGGTGGAACGATCAGTAAAGCACCTTCGCGCCAATAACCCCACCATATCCTTTGGATTATCCTTCGTGCTTCGTTCCGAGTAACACGAGCAGCAGGGTCGTAATGACATTTGCATTCAACGGATGTTGTTCTTGAACAGCGTTATCTGAGCGTAAGGATGTGCACGCTCGTTCTACCGCGTAATGGCGATAATTTTTTTCCTTCGCTTCGTTAGCTCTCATGTTCATGTCCATTTTATTGTCCAAATGAAATGTGAAAAATAGGACAATAATAAGCAGGACATTCGCCATCTATTCCTGGGTTTAATTTGCTGCACTAAGGAATCCAATTTTGCTTGCATTCCATCTACGGGATGTACCCTGCATCGTATCCTTGCTGATGCGCATTGGATCGCGTGTTATACTCGTCACGTCAGAGTATTATAGGTTAGTCGAACCGTTAAAATATACAAAGAAAACTGAGTTACATTCGCTAATCTCCCGCACGGGAATCCAAGATCGGGAAGGATTCGCTTCTTGTGAGCACCGGCAGCAGGATGTATTACACTATCGGTTTTCGCTTTAGCTGGCTTATTGTATAATATAAGGTTTTGCCGTTTCATGCCCTTTTCGTATAACGGTGGGTAAACATTTACCGATTCTATTCCTTCCAATAAGGATGAGGATGAGGACGAGTATGGCAGCTAGAGATGGATATACCATAGTTCTGCGCTAATACCAGCTTCGTGCTAAAAAAAAATCACACTGCTATCTCCTTTTGGGTATTCTTCTTAGTCAAACAATGAATATACATGATGGAATGGGAGAGTAGATGTTAGTTTATGCAAACAGCTAAGGGAGGTGGGAGGAAAAGGATTTTGTTAAGAAGTATCATGAGATGTTTATAACAATGTAAATTATTTCGTCTTATATATCGCGGCAAGGATGAGTGGATGTGTTGCATGGAAAACGAGTCCGTGTTTACAGATGGTTAAGTCCTTAAGGGATGTATTTCTTTGCATACGGATTTCATAGTAAGTAGAAAGATGGCGCTTTGTTGTGTTAGGTTTGGGGGGATTTTTTTTTAATGTTGACATCAGCGATGATGGTTTTAAGGAAGTGACAGAAGAATTAGGTCTCGGTGAAAAATGGTTTAGAGGAAATAAGTCTTTAAGTTAGGGATTTTGTCATTAGCTCAAATGACAAAAGGGGAACGTGCCCCATTTATCTCTCACGTAATATTCTTTAAATTTTTGCGTTAAATGTACGGGGAATGTTCAAAAAGTACAGGGATTTATTCAATTCTTCAGGCTATTTGCGTCCGATTCTCGTAACTTTTTTCTTAATTGGTTTGGCAAATATGTAGCAACATTTTACGTATATTGCTAGCCGAACCGACAGTGTATTCTGCTGTCAGCTGTCACATGTGGTTTGGTCATTGGTGTGTCTCGATTTGACTAGCAGGGTACTATTGTATGTATATATGGTTAGTGTTAGTGGTAACAAATATGATTTCGGGTATTCTAAAATTCATTAACAAAATCCGATATTTCGACGGAGTCGAGTAAGAACAGCTGTCGGAAAGTCGGAAAGCTGCAATCGCAAGAGACCGCCAGGACCTTGCCGATCAAGTCTCCCTCAAGCTCTCTCATGCAATCTGCACAAACCATAGAACAGCAATGGAAACATTGTCAGAACACCATCAGAGAGGCCGCCTCAGATGGACTCAGTTCCAAGCCACCACCTTCGAGAAACCCCTGATTTGATGACGAGTGCAGACAGGCCCATGTAGAGCAACAGAATGCATACATGGCTAGCTGCTGGTGCAGACGACGATGAGCTGGTCAGGAACACCACCAACTCATCTGCAAGATATGGTCGGAAGAAAGCATGCCCGGTCCATAGAAAGGAGATACCTATGACCACGCCAATTACAGAGGGTTAAGTCTTCTGAACATTGCGTACAAGATCCTCTCTGCCGTACTGTGTAAGCGCCTGAAACCGTTGGTGGACAATTTGGTAGGTTCCTACCAGTGTGGTTTCAGGAAAATCCACGATAGACCACTACGGCAAATCTTGGAGAAGGTCAACACGTACCACCTCTTTGTCGACTTAAAAGCCACATATGACAATGTTTATAGAGACGAGCTATACAGAGCCATGTCATGGTTTAACATCCCTGATAAACTCGTCAGACTGTGCAGGATAGAGAATTCTCACTGCTCCATAAAGGTCGGATGTGAATTAAACGAGACCTTCGATGTTAAAAAAGGATTTGACGCACTGTCATGTGATTTCTTTAACATCATATTTGAAAAGATTGTGTGGGCCTCTGCCGCCAATACTAGGGGTACGATCTACTTCAAGTCTACACAATTGCTTGCCTATGACGGACAAAGCGAGACGTCAATGAGGAGTTTGCAAGCATTGAAGCAGAAGCGGCTAAAGTGGGCTTAAGGGTAAATGAGGACAAGACCAAATATATGCTCTCATCAAAGAAAGACGCGCAACACCGACATCTTGGTTAGAACGTCACCTTCGGTAGCTATATTTTTGAAGTAGTCAAGGACTCGTCTACCTTGGCTCACTAGTGACCAGAGACAACAACACCAGCATTGAGATCAAACGCAGAATTACTCTTGGCAACCACTGCTCTTTGGGCTCAAGAGGCAATAGAGAGGTAGAGCTCTCTCTCGAATAACCAAGATAGCGCAATATAAATCACTGATCATCCCGGTCCGCCTTAACAGCGCAGAGCCTTGGTAGCTTCAAGAGAAAAATTCTGCGTTCAATATAAGGTCCCGGCTGTTTAAACGGAGGGAGGACGCAGTAGAGGGCGACCACATCTAAGGTGGCGGCCATATGTGGAAGGTGACTGGGAGTGCGCATTGTAAACAACTGGCAAAAAATCGTTCCAGCTAGAGACGCTTGTTGGTTGAGAGCCAGGTTCACTCGGGAATGTAGCGCAATCCAAGAAAAAGAAGAAGACTGCGGCAGATATTATTTATGTGAACCTTAAGTAGAAGTCAGACTTGCTTACAAATCAAATTAGAATGAAAATAAAGAAACAAAATTAATATTGGAGAAGGAATAAGCTATAAAGCATTCTTTGGCTTTCTCACATTATTCATTCTTCTCAGGCTTTGTGAAACATTCCTTAGTATTCCTGGAACGCAGTACTTCAGTTGTCTTCTACCGTCAGTTCTGAAAAACCTGGATGTGGGCAATATACTTTGAGCATGCCTTCCAGTGATGCCTACCCAACTTTACTCTCCTTTAAGGGCGAAACCTCGAAAGATCGCGAAACTAACAACAACTTGAAGACGTGATGTTAACAACTACCACCCCATCGCCAAACTCTCACATATACCAAATCGTATCTCGAATGACACTCTAACTCACACAAACTCTAATCTCCTTAAAACAACATGGCTTCCTCAAATGCAGGTCTGCAACTACAAACCTTGTCGAACTTGTGTCCTTTAACCTCTCAGCATTACAGAATGAGAATGAGGCTGACGTCATTTCAACTTATTTCAGTAAAGCCTTCGACAAAATTTTCCACAAATTAATACTCTTCAAACTGTCTACCCCTGGCTTTGAAGCCACTGAGTTCTTATTTTAAAAAAACCCTTACTACAGTGTTACTAACAGTAATTTCTAACCCTTTCTTAGCTTTTTCGGCGTTCCCCAAGGCAGCCACATAGGTCCACTTCTTTTCATTCTTACCATTAACGACATTGTCATGAAACATTCCCACCTCTCACTGTATGCCGACGACACCAAGTTCCTCAAAACCATTTCCCTTATTCAGTCGGATTTCAACAACTTTTCCGTCTGGAATCTCCAAAAATTACTTGGAGTTTATCATTTGCAAATGCCAATCAATCACTTTTTCACGTAAACGAATCAAACCTCCTCCTCGCCTCTACTTCTTCAATAATCAGCCCATCTCCACTGTTCAGGTTATCCGCGATCTTGGCATACTATGTGACCAAGAGCTCAATTTTCGTGCACATATCGATGACACAATTCTTAGAGCCAACTTTGCTCTCGGTTTCGTGAATGTCTGTCTGAAGAATTCTCCAATCCCTTGCCTTGCCTTGCTTACTCACAATCCTAGTTTATAAGGATCACGCCCCCTAATTTATTAAGTTAGATTAAGTTAGCTTGAATTAAGCTCAATAAATGGGGGTGTTTGCCCTTTTGAACAATAGCGCTGTTCATTACATGGCCCTTGGATTATTATAATACCCCAGAATTAGTCGTATTGAAAATTTCTTTGACACCAAGAACTTTTAAGTTCATTCTATTTGATTGGTTGATTCCTCTCCATTCAGTTTTTTAACAATGGAAGCCTTTGCGCCTTCGATGAGTACTCGGACATTGCTCCAAGTACTCCATTCAACTACTCGTAAATCCTCGGAGACCTGTTTCTGTATCCGCCAGATTTCGTAATATTTAAGGTAAACCAGCACAAACAGAGAATGATTAGTGCTTGTTGCATATGAAATGGCTGTCGATAGTATTGGGAACGCAAATCAACTCGATAGCTTTTTAGTTGTCAATTTATATCAAACCTAAATTAATGAACAGATTAATTAAAGTATTGTCCATTGTTCGGAATGGAATTATTCCGAAGAAATGCTTTGTCTTCTGAGGCGATCCAATTTTTCAGCCTTTTATTTAATTCTTCGAAAGAAATCGAAATAATTAGTAATCAGAACGGGCAAGGTCTAGAGAATACGGCGAGTGTGGCAGGACATCTCATTTGAGCGTTGCCGAATTTTTTTTACGGCGTTTGCGATATTAGGTCGAGCGTTGTCGTGCAAAAAAATAATTTTGTCATGTTTTTGTTCTTATTCCATCCGTTTTTATCGTAATGCACGGCTCAAATCAATTAGTTGTAGCTTATACCGATCACCTGTAATGAATTTGCCAGGTAGCTCGTAGTACACCCTCTGGTCTCACCTTATACACAGCATGGCCTTCGAACTCAAATTTTGCTTTGGATTTGGTATTAAGGACGATGGTAACAATTCACCACGCTTAGTGTAATATTTTTTCTTCTTGGAGTTTTCGTGGAATAACCATTTTTCATCCTCAGTCACAATGCAGTGTAAAAAATCCTCGCAAGTGAAAAATCGTTTTTCTCTCGGTTTCCACTCATGAGGAACAAAAACAGCTTGCTGAGCTACTCTCAATGAATCTGCGAAATCCATTTGTGTTTGACCCGGATTTTCATCGAGTAATTCCTCGAATTTGTTTGGTTGTCCAGCGCAAGGATCATCTTCAACGCTGAAATCACCGTTCTTAAAACGCCAAAAATATTCTCTACATGATTAATCAGTTGAAGCATTGGCACCATAAACTTCCGCAAGTGTTCAATCCGCTTCAGCTGCATTTTTATTCCAATGAAAGCAAAAAATTAAAATATGCTTAGTTAACATATGATTTGACATATTCAACTCAAAGTGATATATTGATAAAGTGATTTGAGAACACCGAGATCAGCTGTTACTATAAAACATTTACAACAGCCAGAGCCGTCTTTTGAAAACGGACCGAACTAAAGGGTCCGCCATCTAACGTTTTTTTTTCAAGTAGTGCTTATTTCGTGAATGGTCACTTAGCTCATGTCTGATTTGACAGATAATTAGTTTTATCCTTCCGCTGAACGAATATGGTTGTGTATACGCTTGAACAATGCTGGGAAATATTGCGACATTACTTTGAAAATCATGGTAATGTTGCAGAATGTGTGTGCGAAAAAAAATCATCTTTTCAGATGAAACTCATTTTGATCTTGGCGGGTATGTAAACAAGCAAAATTGTCGCATTTGGGGCACAGAAAACCCGCACGCATACATTGAAAAGCCGGTGCACCCAAAACGAGCCACTGTTTGGTGCGGATTTTGGTCCAGAGGCATAATTGGGCCATTTTTCTTCGAAAATGAGCAAGGAGTGGCCGTTACAGTCAATGGCGATCGTTATCGGGCCATGTTGAACGAATTTTTGTTCACAAAAATTGAAGAGCAGGATATTGGCAATATTTGGTTTCAACAGGACGGCGCTACGTGCCACACAGCCGAAGCTACACTCGATGTTTTGCGCCCTGTTTTTGAAGATCGCATTATCAGCCGCAGAGCTGATGTCGTTTGGCCACCTCGGAGCTGCGATTTGACACCGTTGGACTATTATTTGTGGGGTGCCGTCAAAGATAAGTGTTACGCCGACAAGCCAGAGACAATTGACGCTTTAAAGGACAATATTCGTGAAACCATTGGTGAAATACAGCTGCACACAATCGATAATGTGCTTAAAAATTGGACCGATCGTGTAGGCTACTGCATGGCCAGCCGAGGCAGCCATTTGAATGAAATTATTTTCCATTATTAACCGGAAGGATTGTACTTTCAAATAAAAAAAGAAATTTGAGAAAATATTCAGTCGTTTTTTTTATAGCATTTTCAAAAAAAAAAAAATTATTTGGCGGACCCTTTAATTTGTACTCCCAATATGTATTTAACTATGCTATATATTGACCACGACTACATTTTGATTGGTCTGTGGGAAGAATCTAATTTTGAATCACTTTTTCGAGTAAACTAGATGATATTTCGCTAATAAAACTTGATTTCGAAGCTGTAACTGACGCCAGCTTATCAGTATTGTTAACAAGTGCTAACAAATAGCATGGCGCACTGCGACCAGTGTATTGTGCCTGCTGGCTAATTAGACGAGGCTAGCTCTACCTTCTTAACCGTTGTGTCAACACTCACATACCCGTGTGTGTTTTTCATTTTCAAATTGATATATTTTGAGTTCTAGGTTCCGTATCGACTTGAAATTTTGAAAAGCCTCCTAAAATATTGTTTTTTATCATGTTCGAAAAAAAAATTTAATTTTTCTTTTTGGGTCGAAGTTTACAAGAAGTTTTTCCGATTTACCCCTTCTATCTACAGCCAACACACCCGGGTCTGCATACAAATGCAGAAAAGCACTTGTGTTTCGTCATAAATTCTTATTTTTTATTCATTTGACATTATTTTTTTATTTTGTTTGGAAAAAACAAGGAAAATATTAAATTTTATAAAAAAAAAGTGTTGTTTTATTATGGACATCTATCACATTGGGTTACATCTACTGAATGTTCAGCACAAACTGGATTTTTGCATTTTTTGCAGGCTTTTCGTGTTGGTCTTTTCCTGAGACATAGGTAACAATTTCCCTTCTGTTTGATTCTGCCAGAATTGTCACGTTCTTTTTTAGCCCTTACTGGAAGATTTTCAACAGCCGGTGTTACTGGGTGGCCCAACATACTTTCAATTCCACTTCGTGATGGAAAATTTCGCATGACTTGTGCATTTTGTGAACGATGCTGGATTTATGCCATGGATAATTGTTCACTCAACTGTTGTAGAAACAACCTTCTACGGTTTGTAGATGTCTTCAAGTGTAGATTATTTTGCATGTAGATCACGAATGCTGCAAATGCAGCCACATCCACATCCATATGTTATGTCTCTCTGTTCTTCTCTTCGTTGTATATTCACCAAAGCATCTGTCCATATTATCAACACCTCCTTTGCTTCTGTTGTAGTCAATAATCATTTTTGGCTTTCTTTTAGGACCTTCAATTTCGATATTATAATGGGAAGTAGACAGAAGCACAACCGATTTGTTCTTTTTTGCAATATATGAACACACACTTATGTTGTTGCTGAATCCAAAGATTGATGATTCTACTGCTCTTCCTTTTGGATTAGAAAATTTGGCTGGTACAAATGTACGTCTTTTGTTTACAGTGCCCAATATTGACAAATTGTAGTCTACCATCAAAGTAAAAGCCAAATTATAGCTTGTAAAAAAGTTGTCACACACGATGTTTCGACCACTTCCACGGAACAGATTACAACACAAACAAATCTTTGACCACACGTTCACCTTGATTTTTTTCTCTTTCTCTAGAAGGTGCCATACCAGTATAGATTTGTCCTTTGACTGGGTAAGACGTAATAGCATCACATACCCACCAAACCTTAATTCCATACTTGGCCGGTTTTGAAGGTATATATTGAGTGAATCCGGTGCCGCCACGATAAGGGTAAAGTTGTTCATCAACAGTGATGTTGGCTCCTGCTGTATAGTTATCCTGGAGGTTTCTATTCAACATAAGGAAAATGTCAGATATGGCTGCTGCTTTGTCAGTATTTTTACGTTGCTGGCGCGTATTTCCATTATCAAATCTGATAAAACGACTGAAAGCCCAAAAACTTCGGAGACCCATTGAAGCACGATACAACGGATGTGAGTTAGTTTTCCATAGATCAGTTGTATATACATAATTAGAATGTGATACCAGCTAACAAAAGTATACCCAGATAAGCGTCAAATTCAGTTGTAGTAATGGGTTTCCATATATGAAGTGGTCTTGCTGGATTTTCTTCGTGTTCACGTTCGTAGCACTGGGTTGCTTTTCTGTTGGTTTCGCGAATTATTATATCACACATTTCTGCTGACATCAACGTTCTCCGTGCTGGTCCAGTGTTCGAGCTTCTAAGAATATTAGGCGACAAAAATCGGCGAGGTTGTGGTGGTTGGTCTGACCAAATTGTACCATCTCTAGCTGTATAGTTATTTGTAGAATATTCAATTGGTGCTACTTCCAATTCTTCGTCCGAATCAGTCTCACTAACAGGATCATATTCTGGTAACTGCAATCCCTCTGCATCTGAATCTTCTACATTCACATTACTGTGTTCACCGTCGCCCTCTTCATCTGGCAATGAACGTGAGCTTCCACTGAAGTGAACTATCAGCTTCCAAAAGTTCCTCCAACCTTTGGCTTATGTACTGTTCTCTCCTTTCAAAACTAAGTCCTTGCAATTCCCGGGGAGTTACTCATTGATCATCAGCCATAATAATCTATAATTTTATTTTATTTTTATTATATGTAGTTACTTAAAAAACCTATAAATAAATAAAGAAATAAATATAAAATTAATATATTTTATAAATAACAAAAAAAAAATATATGCTCCTCCAAATATTTTTTCTCAAATGCGTTGCGTGGAAATTTAAAGCGTCTTTGTATCCAAATGCCGTAACAAATGTTGTAACAATTGGCAGAAACACAACCAACTCCTTCCGACGTCCTTGTATTAATGAATGATCAGCCTTACTCATCTCTGCAAATATATACATACCACTCCCTACTACTGTTTCCAATATATCACAACAGTACTTTCAATAATTGCTTATCGCTAATCCCACTAAATAACTAGCCCTTTGTTCTCGTGTGAAGAATCTCAGTATCTAAAATAAAGCAATAATGACACAGTCATAAATCTATTTGGTGCATTTACAAGCGAACAAAGTGCAAAATTTATTCATACACATAGGTTGACACAAGGGTTAATAAATTTGAGTATATTGATATTTATACCTCTTATAGCAGTCTCTAAATTTAGGTTGACGCACGTCAGGATGACGCATAGTTTGTCTTGGAAGTCTCTAGAAGTCGTTCCCAGGGCGTTTTTGGTCCAAAAATGCCAGCTCCAATACCGGAATCCATCTTGGAGCCATCTGTGTAACAGCTGAGGGCTTTGACATTTAGCAAAGGATTGCCGCTTACCCAAGCTATGCGGTTTGGTATCAGTATCTCAAATCGTTTGTCAGAGGTGAACGTGTGTGGTAATGCATCCGAAACTGTGGTAATCATATCCAGCTCGGGAAAGTGTTGTAGGATGGACTTATGACCCAACGGTCTATATGGATGGTTTTGTTCTGAGTGGATTAGACTAATTACTATACGTATTGCATTTTTTTTAATAAAACGGCAGTGAAACGGGAGATAAATTGCTCACCGAACTTACCTCTTAATTGATCCATCGATGCGCTGGCTGTGTGGCATCTTATTAGAACCATATGTTGGTTCAGCTCGTGCCTTTTCAAAAAAAAAAAATCGAAATCACTGAACCATAACGGGCGCCATTGATGGTAACGTTATCATCTCGCGGTCATCTTTCAAAAAAAAAAAAAAAAAAAAACCCCCGAGCCAACGAAACCGCACAAATCAGTATATTTTTATATTTTTTCGGATGCCTTTGAATCTCTTGTATTGCCTGAGGTTGGGCTTTGACCAAATACGGCAATTTTGACTATAAAATGAGCTTTATCTCTGAAAACATTTTTTTTTATAAAAAAACCGAACTGCCTCCAGCTTTTCTAAGGTCCATTCACCAACAATTCGATGCTGTCGATCAGCTTCAGTTCTCCCACAAGCTGTATTTGGTAAGGTTTCAATTTTTTCACAGAGCACAAAATTTATTTTTTTTGATAATAAAATTGAATCATTAGTAAGCGTTGTTCGGGTATAAATCTTTCCACGATGAAAAGGCGGTGCTGACTGACCATATTTGACTTTAACACATATCACGAATCACTGGTGAACGTGCAAAAACTCAGCAGCAAAACATTCACTCTTTGCTGATTTTTTGTTTCATTGTTCATTTTTGTTTTGGACGGACTTATTACTACCTCGTTATTATGATACTATTCAACAGCTTTGTGGAGCTCACCTTGCAATATCCAGAAATCTCCATATGTTGGACCAGTATGGCTGTGAAGATAGTATAAGCAAATATACTCAGGGCCATCATGAGTAAAAATTCATTCGAAATGGGTCCTTTTTTGGAAAATAAATATCGTAAATTGCCGGGAAAAAATATCCATCGTGAATAAAATTCGATGTGATTGATTTGTGCCTGTCTGGGTAACGTAAGCCCAAAAGCACCTTACGTATAAATATTTATATCAGCCATTTCGGATATTTAGTTTGTTTTCCACCGATATAAAGGTTTGCACATGTTTTGTTGTGCTTAGCGATTTTTTGCTTTATACTTAAGACATCCAGTAAATGGTTTAATACTCGTATTATTTGACATTTTTGGGAAATAATACATGACCGGGCACCATTGTCCCAAAACATCATCATCTTTGGTCTAAAAACAGAAAAAAGGCAAAGGTGGGTTATAATCCACCCAAAGCATTTTTTTTTTTTTTTTTTTTTTTTTTGTTGGAGGCTTCTACTATCTGCTGGAGCACTCAGACACAAGTACTGGTCCATTGTACTACCAGACAGACACCTTGTCTTTATTGTATTTTCCCCGTTGTCCGGCGAAAAGTGAGGAGGGGCTTCAGTGATGTTGAGCTAAGAGATTCGGCACCCACCACGTCGGCCCCAAGGGTGCGCCACCGTGCACGAGCGAAGGCGGGACAGTCGCAGAGAAAGTGTTCCCCTGGGTCGTCCTCCTCGCAACAAGCAGCACAGGTAGGCGTCTCACTGATGCCAAGCACGTAGAGATGCCTGGCAAAAGTGTAATGGCCCGTAATGACGCCCGTTAGCCTTCTGCAGTCATTTCTCCTTAAGGATAAGAAGAATGTTGCGTACTTTTTACAGACGTCAGGGCGTACGCGCTTAGTCATCCTGCATCCTGGATATTTCCTTCATCTGCGACTGTGTACGTTAAAGACCCAGTCATTGATGTCAGATTTAACCGTTGAAGCTGGTAGACCTAAGGCGGGTTCGGGCCCTGAGAAACTCTCCTCTGAGCCTTTTCTAGCGAGTTCATCGGAGATCTCGTTTCCTGGGATTCCAGAGTGACCTGGAACCCATACAAGCCTAAGTGAATTAAGTCTTCCGACTTTGTTCAAGAAGGTCTTGAGTTCATGCACTAGTTTGGAGTTGGACAGAGGATTGGATACAGCTTTGAGTGCAGCTTGGCTGTCACTGCAGACACATATGCTCTTTCCCCTCCATCTGTGTTTCACAACATAGTGCATGGCCATTAGGATTGCGTAAATCTCCGCCTGGAAGACAGACGCATATTTTCCTAAGGAGAAGTGCAGTCGAATGTTTTCGCGCTCGAAGAAAACTCCTAAAGCAGCTCCCGGTGTGCCGGGGAAGTCCCCGTGCAACTGAGGCAGACCGCTCTTTGGAGTTTGGTGAGTGAAGCCACAGCGTGTTTTCGTGTCAGCCTGCTCCACCAAACAACCGATGCATATGAGATTATCGGTCTTCCCATTGCCGTGTAGATCCAAAGGACCTTTTTCGGCGATAAGCCCCATGTTTTGCCAAAGGCACCTTTGCATTGCCAGAAAGCTGACAGCGCTTTGGTGGTTTTGGACTCAACATGTTTTGACCAGAGAAGTTTGTTATCTAGAATGACTCCAAGATACTTAGCTTCCTTGGATATAGGGATGGGAATGCCTTTTAGCACCAGCTGAGTAATGCCAGTTGTTTTCCTCCTTCTCGTAAAGAGAACGACATCGGTCTTAAGAGGATTAACCGACAGCCCATTTCTCGTGCACCAGTCTTCGATCACGTTTAGCGCCGCCTGCGCTTTGAGACAGACATTCGCTAAACATGAGCCGACAGAGAGAACAGCAACATCATCCGCATAGGCCTGGGCATAGATTCCAGAGGCATTGAGAGCATCTAGCAGAGAGTCGACCACCATGCACCATAGCAGCGGAGACAAGACGCCACCTTGCGGGCAGCCCCTGTTTACTCCAGACTTGACACAATGTTCGAGGCCTGCATCAGCGATCAGTGTCCTGTGCACGAGCATTGCTTTGATCCACAAAACCAGTGCTTCATCTACGCCATGCCGTCTAGCAGCATTACACATGCTGTCAAAAGTAGCGTTATCAAAAGCTCCCTCAATGTCGACAAAAATGCCTAGTACGTACTCTTTCCTTTCGAGAGCGCATTCAATTCTCCCAACTAGGTTTTGAAGCGCAGTCTCGCAGGATTTTCCGCGCTGATAAGCATGTTGCATGTCCGACAGAGGATGCATTCGAAGGGCAACTTTGCGCACGTGCAACTCTACTAGTCTTTCCATGCTTTTCAGCAGGAATGATGTTAGACTTATTGGTCTGAAACTCTTGGCTAGTGAGTAATCCTCTTTCCCTATTTTGGGAATAAAGACCACTTTCACCGCGCGCCAAGGGATAGGTATGTAGGCAAGTGCCAGGCTAGCAGTGAAAATTCTTTTCAGTGTAGGAAGCAGCTGTCTTATAAGGATGCCACAGCAAATTCAATGGCCTCAGTAGTTGCCACGCGTGACGCAACATACCAGCTACGCCGAGTTGTTTTCATCGCTACAGCCGCAGTATCCAATGAGGGAGTGTGCAACGAGCCGATGACAGTCTGATTTCCCGGAAAATGGGTCTGAAACAGTAAACTAAGAGTTTCTGCTTTAGACTCGGTAAAGGTACCATCAGACTTTCTGAGTACCTCCAGCCTTGTCGATTTTCCTCGTTTGAGGACTTTAACCAACTTGCTGGTCGCGCTCAGGGATTTGATCTCTTCGCAGAAGGACTTATAGGAATCATTCTTCGATTTTCGAATAAGCTTCTTATATTCCTTCTGCTTCGATCGATATTTATTCCAGTCATCTTCCGAGTTCGATTTAAGCGATCTGTTCAGAAGACTTTTGGCTTCCCTTCGAAGTCGTTGGAGCTCAGCATTCCACCAGGGAACCGGCTTCCTGTTGGGAGGTTTTTTGACAGGACATGCGAGTTCAAAACATTTGGTGATGGCGCTGTTCAGGTTATGAACTGCATCCACCGATTGATTAGTTTTGAGTTTAGGCGGGGCTTGAGTGGATTTCTCAAGCTCCTCCCTAAATCGCACCCAGTCTGTTTTTCTCGGATTCCGCTTGGGCTGCGAGGGGGAGATCCCGCACTTCAATTGGAATTCGATGTATCTATGGTCTGACAGCGTAACATCTAGTGAGACTCTTCAGTTAGTGATGGCCTTCGCATGCCTGTTAGATAGGCTTAGGTCAATCACTTCCTGTCGTCTCGCCGTCACAAAGGTTGGTTGAGAGCCAACATTGTTGATGAAAAGGTCGGACGAAAGAATGAAGTTTAAAAGATGGGCTCCTCTCCGGTTGCATTTGCTGCTGCCCCAAACTGTGTTTTGAGCGTTAGCATCGCAACAGATTATGAGTCCAATCCTTCTGGCTTCACAGTACTCTACGAGTTCGGATACCGCCTTAGGTGGTGGGGGTAGTTCTAATTCTGCTACTTAGAAGAACGGTAGCAGCCTTGCAATGCTGTTGGTTGATCTGAGTAAAAATCATGGATTCATACTGGGGAACACGTTCCATCCTTCGACTACTTGACATCAAAATGGAATAAAATCCTACCAAGGCCGAAGTAGGGACGTGAGTCGTACGCGGTTTTCAGGGCCTCAACAGAGCCATTGTCCATTCCCACTACCAGAGTGAAGCCCTCTTTTTTCAGAGAGTTCTTTTTCTCCTTGTAGGAATAGACAGTCCAGGCCCTCGTGTCGAGTCCCGGGTTCTGCGCACGTAGTCGCGTCAGCACTTTCAGCTTGTTTCCAGGTTTTCCCGGAATCCAGCAGATGGCGCGCGTTAGTTTCGGGAGACTAACTACTTGATAAGTGCTAGTTCCCAGGGGGGGGGGGGGGGGGATTTTCGGCACCCAAAGCATTAGAAGAATTGTTCATTCCGGCGCCCCTTGTCGCTCGGTGCTGTCGCCTAATACAGTAGGTATAATTGATGTTGTGAAACATAATAACATAAAACTGATATTTAATACTGAAATATAACAATATATATGACAAATATATAAATATAACACAAATAAATAATATATATATGTACTTACAAGAGTCGTATTAGTATTTAGCCTTTAAAAAAATATAAGGTTTGTTGAATATTGTGTTTCCATGTAAATTGTCTGTCTATATGCATGCTTAGGTATTTGGCCACAGGTTGAACATGAACCTCTCTGTTAAAGATAGAGGTGTGAATTAAGTTATATAGTGGTATAGATTACTTGGAATGTTTTGTCTTCATTGTGCCAATCTGAGAACCAGTCAAGCATTTTATTTAATATGTCTGTCATTGGTTAGTAGTGGTATGGAGACTGCTTCCCGAGTTGAATATAACCGTGTCGTCGGCAGATGTTGCTATCATGACCATATCTATGCCCGGAAAATGATACATTTTTACTCAAAAGTTCGTCGCATAATTCTGCTATTTGGCATCGAGACGAAATTTAGACGAAGGCTTCCATCATCGCACAAGAAGTCGCCCACACTTAAAGCAAGAGTGCAGCTCTTGTTTTCCAAGGAGCTTTTAAGGTCTTTCTAGAAATATACGTCTCAGGCCCTTGTGCCTAGCTAGTACATCCGCTTTTATCCAAGTTTCCTTGGAGGACAGCCGACGGCATGTGAGTTTTGGGAATGCACTGTGCACTGTACTTCTGATCCAGGTTGATGTCTGCTCTATGGAATACCACATAACAAACATGCAATTCCACAATACTCAATTCAGAGGCTTATTCCGGCAGATGATTATTATTACGTTGTTTAATCTGAAAAGGGCATACCTTTCCATTGTCGACCTTTCCTAAAGGACCCTTTGCCGGGGAAACTTACGTCCGTTGGCTAATTTTCCCAACCCTTTATGGCCGCTTACTGGTAGGCGCATGCATGGTGTGCCGTGTACTTCAGGCCGGCACTGAGATCTTTACTAGAACCCACTACTTTGCAGACTGGAGAAGAGTCTACACCATCTTAAGAGGATGTCACGACCTTTCACTCCAGTGAAACCGTTTTTGTTCACCTTTCGCCTGCCGATATTACTATTTTCTTCGGCACAATCATCAAAACGATTCATTTAGAGATTCCAGTTTGAGAACATTTCTTCTTCTAACAGATATGGTACGCTCACCAGCACTACAAACCTTTCAGGCTGCAAAATCGGCAGCAGCAGTCAATGAAACCGAGAAATCTCTTCCCATCCCTTGCTCGAGAAATGGAGCTCCTCTAAACATTTTCTAAACTCAGCAATGTTGAGGTATGATTTCCTCTTTTCTCAAGTTTTCGTCGCTTCGTAAGAAGAGAAAACGGCGTTTAGGTTGGTTTCAGTAGGAAATACCTCCGTCGACCTACCGATTTAGTTATCCCCTCTATTTTTTGTATCTTCTGCTTTTAGCTCTTGGTTATGCACTCTCCTCTTAGTTCGGGTAGCCGTTCTACTAATAAGATATCCCGAGTTTCACTTAGGCGTCGTCCATAGGGTGTGAACAACCCAGACATAATTTGACTAGGTGGTCAGATAATGAGCGACAGAGGTCTGCGTCAAGCTCATGAGTAACCAAAAAATGTTTAATGGCAGTTGGGGACCTTCAGAATCCTTGTCCCTGTAGTAGTCGAATTTACCACGAATTGGAGAAATATTTGGAGTAATATAGTCCCCACGTTTGCTCATCGATTCAACTTTCCATTTAATGCCAAATCAAGACGTCTGGGGCACATGGTTCAAAGGCTTGGATTTCGAGGATCCTGCTGTTGAAGCTGGCCGATCTGCCCTTGGATGGCGAACAGGATTGAACGCAAGTCCACTCGGCCTACGGTGCCATAGAATCAGGCACACAGCCAGGTGTTTTTGTACCGTCGGCCCCAGACCTGCCGCCATGTGGACGTAAGTCATCTGGGGTGTGACGGCTGGTGTTTCTAAGCGACCCGAAGGAAGTCTCCCTTCAGACTTCTGCTTACGAGCCAGATTTGCTCTTTTTATATCATGGAACTTAGGACATCCCCGATAGTTTGCAGGGTGTCCACGGTTCCTACAGATCACGCACTCGAGCTGCTCCCTGTCCGCGACCTTGTCCTGGGTCAGATCGCATTCTTCGTTCCTGTGGTTCTTTGCGCACTTAACATATCGAGGCTGCATTTTGCAGTTTGACGCGGCGTGCCCGAAGGCAGCGGATACATTGCAAAATGTTTCCTTGCCTTTTTACTGTTTCCCATGAAGCCAAAGAAATAGTAGACTTTAACCGCTCCAGCGCGAGCTCTCTTGAGTGCGAGCTGAATCAAGAAGAAGGGCAATACCCGGTTCTCCCGTTTGGCTCGTGCCGTAGTAAACGCCTTGACACGCAGATATGCGTGCTAAAGCAAAAGTACACCAGACAATAAAATCATTTTGTACATTGCTGACAGTCTCGATGAATGGAAGGGACTTCTGTGGAAATTGAAAACCAATCATCATCTACTACTTCTCTACTCGAAGTGAATCCGAATTGTCAAATTCACCCAGTCCAGCTCATCGGAATGGTTCAATGAACAGCACTTAACCCTTTATTGCATGGCGTAGCAGATATGCATCATACTATTTAAATGGATGTAACGAGCGTCTTACTGCGAAATTCTCACTGAATTTATTGTTATCTGTTCTCTTTGGATTTCGTTAAGAGTATATTATATACACTTGCTTCTTGGAATTATTTGTGAGCGATTTTTGCCATGTTTTGTTGATCGAACTGTTGAAGTGAGCCGTGGTGTGAACTTGTCCGTAAATATGAACAAATAATTAAATAAATACCGTATTTCTAGCACGTACGTATTTTTTTTTATGTTCATTATAATTTAGAATTGACGCACATATCAAATAAAACAGCGACTTTGAAAGAAAATGTGAATTTATTTGATATTTTAAACATGATGCATATATGCAACGTCATGCACTCAGTGCATACATTTTCGCAACATCATGCATTTACAACTCGATTTCCTTTGTTTTCGATTGTAGTATGAATTGTTATTGGATACAGATATTGAAAAAATATTAGATCAGTGGGTGGATTCTGAGAACGATTTTGAGGAAAATGGCCCTTGTTGGGCGAGTTGTGGAACGAGTTGCTTAATAACAACGATTTGGTGGCTAAAACTCAATGCCACGGTGTGGATGAAGAATATCGCAACGACGTCGACGGTTTGGTTGAAAATTCGAAAGAACCAACTTCTTCGACAACTGATATGAGAGATTTTAAAAAAGAAAAAGCTGAATTAAACACAAAATATAATAGAGTTTTGTGGAAGCAAATCGATTTCCAATTCGATTAAAATCAGAAAATATTTACTGGCAACAGTTCCTTACCAAGTTGTATTCAAGACCTATCTACACCCCTAAGCACTTTCAATTACTTTTTCACAGATGATCTTATTAGTAGTATAGTATCCGAATCAATGCTGTATTCAACAGAAAAAGATCCTAACCACGCAGTCGCACTTACAACAGCTCATTTAAAAGAGTTTTTAGGAATATGTATTCTCACATCAGTAGTACAAGTTCCAAATGTTCGGCGCTATTGGAGTCCTGTTACTGGTAATGAAACCATCATGAACGCGATGCCAATTAACGAATTTGAAAAGATTCGTAGATTCTTGCATTTTAGCCCAAATAGCAACATGCTTCCACGTCATCACCCAAATCACGACAGACTTCATAAGATAAGACCACTCTTAAATCACCTTATTCAAACATTTTCATCAATTCCGCACGAGGAATGCTTGTCGTTAGATGAACATATATGTTCAACAAAGGCACGTAGCTACATGAAGCAGTATATGCCTGCCAAGCCGAATAAATGGGGATTTAAATTGTTTGTGTTGAGTGGAATTTCAGGATTTTCCTACAATTTTGAGATCTACACGGGAAAAGAAGAAGCAGACAAAATATTGTCAACCGAGCCTTAGCTGGGAACTTGTGCTAACGTGGTTATGAGATTGACCAGATCTGTGGAAGAAAATGTTGGTCACAAATTGTACTTCGACAACTTTTATATAACACTTCCGCTAGTTGTCGAACTAGCAAAAAAAGGAATATACTCCGTGGGAACTGTTCGCCGAAACAGGCTTGCCAATTGTAGTGTACCCAACACCATTCATCCATTCATTGACCATCCATCAATTGACTGGTCGCTAATACGTTAAAAAGTACGACATCGCATTGTCATTCGAATCCATGAATCAAAGTTCAGTTAGTGTCACCGAAAAGAAAAGTGCCGACACTTGAGAATCGAAGACAAAAAGAACATAATGATTTCGAGAATGATAGACGACACTGCCGACTGCAATAGAGTAGAGTCATGCAGGTACAATCGATATGCATTGGAAATGCGACAATGATTTTTGTATAAATAGAGAACCAATAATTAAATAAAATCAGATTCAACTTGACATCCCAACCAAGTGTTTCTCTGGCATTCTTGCCATCCATCAACCTTACTCCCAAGCAGAACCTTTATGGCATTCGTGCCCTGCTTTTCCCAAACGCAATAACTACGGTAGAACCTTTATGGCATTCGTGCCCTACCTAGTTGTTGCCTAGGTCGCTCCCCCCCGCAGTTGTTTAGGCTTCTTACACAATAATAAATTACCCACTGAAAATGACCTGAAGAATGAACCACGTGGAAAGTCTTTTGAATTTTTCACACAAATTGACAGCATTGATGTTTGTAAAGTTTGTTGGAAAGACAATAAGCCTGTTAATTTATTATTAACTTTTGTTGGCTCCCGCCCAATGACGACTGTTAAGAGGTTTGATAAATCAAAGAAACAGCAAGTGGAAATACACTGTCCAAATATCGTAAACCAATATAATAAGCATAAGGGTGGTGTCGATTTGACAGACAGTTTGATTGGTCGCTACAGAATAAAGCTCAGACCTAAAAAGTGGTACATAAGAATATTTTACCATTTAGTGGACATTACAGTTGTAAATTCGTGGATTTTGTACAAAAGAGTCTGCTTACTTCACAATGAACCGCCATTAAGTCTGTGCGATTTTCGTATAGACCTTGCAGAGTCCCTGTGTAGATCTGGCGTAGCTATCCAAAAGACTAGAGGAAGACCAATAAACTCGCCGTCAGTTTTACTTGAAGATCGAAAAAGAAGGTATCCACAATCCCACGTACCATCCAGTGATGTAAGAAAGGATGAAATAGCCCACTGGCCTGTATATATGGAAAAGCGATTACGATGTAAGTTTCCAGATTGTGCCGGATTCACCTACGTCAAATGCGAAAAATGTTGCGCTGCCTTATGTTTCAATAAGACCAAAAATTGTTTTAAAGCCTTCCACATATAAGCATTTTAATTTTTCTTTTTACTTTTTCTCAAACAACTTGAATTATGATTTTCTTTGAATTCATATTATGTATTATAAAGTCTAGTCTTCTGTTTATTGTTTAGTTTTGTTTTTTGTTAAATAATATATTGAAATCAACTTTCGATTGTTAATTGAATTGCGAAAGGCAACAGTGTTTTTTTTCCAACACTTATATTTACACATAGCACACGTACATATGTCGTTAATGCATAGTGTTGCAGATATGCAACATGGCTTAAATCCTCTTTTCTAGGAAAACCAGTAGAACGTTTTTCTCAAAATGTATTGTCCTGATCATTTCTAAGCTTATTCAATGCAAAAATATTTAATTCATTGCAAAAAAAAAATCATGCAATAAAGGGTTAAGGAGGCATGTATCAATGAAGTGCGAAAGCAAAAAACGATTACGAGCATTCAGGACGTAATGAAAATGGCCTACGATTGACAGGAGCAGAGGATCTGAAGAAATCATAATTACTTTAAGTACACCATCCACCGTAAATGGATGGTGGAAGAGTGAGCTTCCTTCAGGAGAAATTCTAAAATCCGTTTTAGTGTCAACACTCCAGAAGACAAGGAGGTCCTATTATGAAATTGCTGGCAGCTCGCTGAGGGTAAGTGAAATCATCCGAAAAAAACCGTCGAAAAAAGTGTAGCGAAGCAATTAATGATGGTAACATTTCCCTAAAGTATACGTCCGTAAATATTTGCCCAAAAATAAACCTCTGATGAGGTCCGAACCTGCAGGTATATGCCAGGTATGGGTTCGGGTTTTGAAAACAAAAATAGCCTTAATGAGTAATAAATAAAATTAAAAATGATTTGATGAGCTGCAGAAAGGTTTTGGGGATAAGAAGAAGTGCACAACATCATGTGGGAGTCCTTTAATAGAATACCGTTGATGGTCTTGGAAATTATTCTGACATATCCACCGAAATTTTTAAGCTTTGGGATAGAACCCTCTACTTAGTCTGCAAGCGACTCCATTTATCTCAACTCATTTGACAAGTAAGAATTACCTTTTTCAGGCTTACAAACGTTTCTTTTATCCCGAAGTAGCGCGTGACCCGGTGCCATGCATAACTGCTTCTCCTGTTCTACTTACACTAAAGGAATTGGTATGCCTCCCTATGACCTAAATTCTAATTTTCGAAGAAGTTGCTTAGTAATTTCTAACCACGAACGACTTTCTCACGTCTAAATGACTAAATAGCTTGTCCTAACAGAGAAAGTCTAAGAGCTCTATTGTTTCACCACAAATTAACAAAATAACCTCCTGACTTCTCGCTGGACATGCCTCCATCATCTAATCGTCCAACATACGAGCAAGTAGTACGACGCTCCTCCTTGTTCTAATCACTTTAATTGAGTTCAACCGTGCCAAGGTAGAACAAGGATGAAACAAAAAAAATAAATTGCAACAGCATCCTGCGGTAATTTTCACCACAAACTGTATCCAATTACGGTCGTTAGTCCACTGGGATAAAAATGGGATGAAATAACAAAGTTTCCACCAGAGCACTGCGATTGTTCATTTTCATCTCTCCACTGCATTGTATATTTTATTTTTGTTCCTCCCCCTCGTTTCGTTCTATATTGTATCTTTTACTCCTGGACTTGCATTGCCCGCGTCTGCAGTTTTAATTAAGTTAATGCAGCAGGTGTCAAGAGGGTTTTGAACTTGGTCGTTGTCGCAGCACCACCACTGTCCCTCGAACCTACTACTCTTATTCAAGTCTTAATTCACTTTACTCGTTTTTTCTTATGCCTCTTCATATATCCTCTGTGTAGTCCTTCATATGTAATTGTCTGTTTGTGGCTCATTACGAGCTGGCTCCTGATTTTTGTTTAATATTTGAGTCCTCGAATGAACTTGTTGCAACTACACACCCCGGACTATCGTACTGACAAAAAACGAAGTAAGAAACTAACTTATCCTTCCCATGTACTCGTATCCGAGGACATAGAAAGTATCAGTATTCAATCCCATCAGGATGAGATGGGCGCACGGGTTAGGATAAAGGGTTTTCGCTCGAGTTGAATCTCAAAAACTTTGGCGTTTGGTTAACTAGAGCCGGATATTGGGTAACGAGACTATCCAATGGGGTTTGTGTAATTAAAATTTTGTTTCGTCTGCTTTTCATCCTTTTATCCTTGACGAGCTTGGTGAAGGATGAAGGGATAATTTACCACCAAAAAAAAATAAAACAGAAACCCTTTTTACGACCAGCGATTTTTACATAGAAGACCGGCTCACTGGAGTTTTGGATTTTAAAGTTTGTTTAAGTTAATTCCTTGTTTGTTTGCCGTGCTGATAGGGAGGGATATTAGATATTTGCGAAGGGGCGTTCAAAAATTAAATGGAATGCCTCAATTAGACGGTAACTCTTTTAAGCGTTCCGTAGGGGTTATGCAATTAAGTCGCAATCAAGCTGAGATTATGCAACGGCTATGATAAAGGGGATTCGTTTTCGATTTAGGGATGGAAAGGAAGCACTCCAGTCGTGCCAGAAGCTAAGAGTGATTATCAATTATTCGCCTGTTGAATGCTTGGTTAAATCATTTCAGAGTACATTAAGGCAGATAGTGGAGGCTTAGTGGACGATACGGATGGTGAAGATTATTTAAATGAGGCATAATGGAACTGCATAATGAACTCAATCATGAGGATTCATCCATGGCTTAGGAACCTGGGTATTCTTAATCTGAGGCAGCAAAGTGGGGATATGATTGACAAAGTGAATGATTTGCCAGAATATGGGCTTTTTTTTGCTGTAATGGAGAGAGGCATTGAGTGACTCAAGCAGGCCTTAAATTAGATTTCTGAATGTTGAGCAAAGGGCTTTAAGAGGCAGTGGTTCCAGTTATTGAGGCCTGTCTGAGCAGACGGAATTGTTACAATTGATGTATGAATAAGTTGGTCTCAAAGGCTTATTCGAACTTAGCAACGTACATTTCAATTAAAGCAATATAAAGTGGGTTATTTCCGATCAAGATCGTAGTCGTAGACTTCATGTCCCTATGGCTGTCATGTTATTTAAAACAACCGGAATAAAAGTAGAAATCATGGGGTTGATTTTGTTTTGCTGAATAATTCATTTCACCATAACATACGTTCGATATAATCGGTGATTCAATACAAGGCATCTTTGTTAATAGGGACTCTTGGGCATAGGGACTGAGTTCAGTATTCTTTGGCATTTCGCTGAGGATAGATATTAGTCTAAACAATGCTTACAAATCGTGGAAATTTATTTCAAAATTCAGTACTCATTGAAAGAAAGCAGTGAACGCACTATTCGGCAAAAAAAATTCGCTAAGCTTCGATAAAATCTTACAAGATTCGACGTTCATATAACAACTAAAGAGTGGAGAAGCCGTTCTGCTTTTATCTTTTAATGTGCTTGAGGACCGCGACCAGTAGATTCGCTACCATTCTCGACGTGGAACATTTTGGCTTACCTTGATAAGAGATCTTAGTGTGAAAGCCTTAGCCTGGGTCTTGGATTTTTGAAAATAGTTTTATAATACGTTGACAAACGCAGTTATCGTATTCAAACTGACAAACAGTCAGAAAAGCCCCAGGACCAGCGAATGCATCCGGAAAAAATACATTTTTTGGTGCGGTCTAAGGGCAGGCGGTATCAGCAGACCATATTTCTTTAAAATTGCATAAGGTAGGCTCATAACAGTCGATGGCCAATCATACCGAAAACCATCGAAAAAGTGCATGACATCGTGTTGGACGATAAGTGAGTGAATATGAGTGATATACAGACATGTAGACATGGGAATATCCGAAAAAAGATTGTGAAATATCTTGCACAAAAAATTAAGAATGCAAAAGTTTTGAGCAAGGTGGGTGTCGTATTAACTGAATGCCCATCGACTGTAAGTGCACAAAGGATTTTTACGACAATATTTGGTCCGACTCAATACGAATTCGACCGATTTTGGGCGGAGATTTGTCACCATGGATGAGGCATGGGTCCACCACTACGTACCAGAAACGAAACAATAATTCAGGCAGTGGGTGGAAACCGGTGGTTCAATACGAAGATTTTTTTCCCTTTTTGGGTTGCGAAAGGGATCCTGTTATTTAATTACCTTGCAAAAGGACGAACAATTACAGAAGAATATTACTTAAATCCCTCCGACCAGCTGAATGCTGAAATTCAGGACAACTCACAAACACACAGTACATAAGGCTGCGTTGGCGATGGAAACACTGCGGGATTCGGAGTACGATTTGTTCGGCCAACCCCCTATTCTCCAGATTTAACTTCTAATCGTTCCAAAAGTTGAAGGAATTCGTTTCTGGGAAGCCCATCGCATTCGATAGAGAAATATTGAATGCCGTAAATGAATATTTACACAGTCCTCAGACTCTTATTTCCGGGAATCAGGAAGCTCCTAGTGCTTTAATGCTTTAAAATCTTGTAACCTTAAAGAAAGTCATGTTCAAATACTATTTTGTTAAAGCTGCTTTTTCATCAATTATTTAATGGTAGTTAAGCGGAACATTGGATTCTTGGAAAGATTCTTGTGCAGACGGAATATCCTGTCGAAAATGGAAAACAAAAAATCGTTCGTTTTTTGGACAGCGATAAAATTATTGGCTTCTTACTTCCAGATCTTCATACTTAAATAAGGCGGAAATTCTTGTTGAATTCTCAACTCTTGTTGATAGTACTAACATGGCATATACATCATATTTCTCCTGTTTTCTTTAAATAGAAAGTGAGAATATATCTGCTGGAAATACTTTCTTACTTCAACCTAATTCTATACTATGAAGCTCTTATTATTCAATTATTCCACAACTAATATTTAGCAGGGTCTTATTAGTGGTAGACACTTGTCAACATTTCCGTGGCCGTTGGGGCATAGTTAGGTTAGGTTAGAGAAGGGGAGTGTGATGGTTAGACATCACTTCCACTCGGAGGCCAAGAGGCCCATTGTGATTCCCTTCGTTTGTGTGGGTACACATAAAATTAACCTGTCCTATCACGTGGTGGCTGAAACCACCCCGTGCTCTTGATGAATCTTAGAAGATCCGATATATCTGCATTAGCCACGTCCGCAATCTCTGTAAAGAATCTTTAGCCTAGCGACACTAGGCGTCGATTCTGGAAAGCTGGACAGTGGCAAAGCAGATGTTGGATCGTCTTAGTTTCTTCCTCATCGCCGCAGCTCCCCAAAGATCGCTGGATCCCGAGTCCCATTTCCGGAGCATTGCTCTAATGGGACAGTGTCCTGTGATCACTCCGACGAGCATACGGATCGAGTTACGGTCCAGCGCCAGGAGCTTCTTTGTTTTTCCGACATTGAGCTCTGGCCACCATAATCTTGTCGTGTAGCTGTCGTTTCTTGTAAGCCAAGACGAGTTGTCCTCTTTGATGATTGTGTCGTTTATGATCCGGTATAATGCGCTGATCGGTGGTTGCAATGACGTGTCCGCTTCGCTGATGTCCATTTCAGAACCTTGCCTGGCCAGTTCGTCTGCTCTTTCGTTCCCTGTGATTGAGCTGTGGCCCGGGACCCAGCAGAGTTTAACTTTATGATGTCTGATGGACTTCAGTGAGTCGCGACATATCTTAACAGCCTTTGATCTCGTTATACAGGATTCTATTGACTTCAGTTCAGCCTGGCTGTCTACGAAGATGGTGATATCAGATGGAGGGATATCGGCTAGCTGTAGGTGTTTGGCTGCTTTCTCTATTGCCAGGATTTCTGCTTGAAACACGCTGTACAGATCAGGGAGTCTGAATGATTCCTGTTTGTGGAGGGTATCAGAGTAGAACCCGGCCCCAGTGCCTGTGTCCATTTTCGATCCGTCGGCGAAGAGGGTGATCTCATGGTCGTTGATTACGGCGTTTGATAGCCACTCTTCTCTGTCGGGGAAAAGGATAGGTATACTCAGAGAGAAGTCATTTTGGAGGGGAATATAGTCGGTCGTAGCTGCGAGGCTACTAAAACCATATTTCCTTCCCAGGTCGTCTATTATCTTAAGTATGGCCGCATGTCCATAGTTGGCTTGCTTCCACAGAGAGGGCTCTCTTAGTCTGAGAGCGCTCTTTGCAGCGTAGCCTTTTATGAATAGATCCAGGGGGAAGCATACCTCAAGGTAGTTTTTTGGGACCTCTTCTTCTAATATGCTGACTTAAAGATCTATAAAAATGCTTAATGCATACAAAACCAACGCGATCTTGATAGCATTTTAATTGATGTAAACTTATGATAACTGTTATTTTATGATTTTTTTTTATGCAGAATTTTTTAATAAGTACTTTTTTTTTTGTTTTTTTTTTTTTTTTTTTTTATTTATTTATTTGATTTATTCAACTCTGTACATATATAAGTTAAGAACTTTTGGTCGTGTACAGGAAAATACATATTTAAATTCATAGGTATATTCTGAAGTTATTAGTATATAGAAGTTAAGTAACAAAGAGAAAAAAGAAATAAAACTAAGTAAAAAAGTATTTACAATAGAATGAAGAAAAAAGTGATAGATATATAGACATAGAAGTAGATAATGATAGTTTGAAGCCGATGTGTTGTTAATAACCACTGGCGTAGTATTGAAAAAAAAACCCTTTTTTAAATTGTTTCTCCACGCTCACACCCCTTAAATTTATTGGGAAGATTATTCCAGAGACTAACTGCATTTATGAAGAATTGACGTCTACTAATCAAATATCTGTACCTCGGAGGGATTATTTTCAGGGTTCTTTCCGACCGAGCAAATTTTATTTTGCTTGTCAAGTAAGTAGGGGCTTTATTGTGAACAATCTTGTGCAGTAAGAGGACTGTTCTGTATTTTAAAAGTGCATCTAAGGTACAGCCAGCGATTTTTTTGGTAAATCTGGAAATATGATCATACCTTTTCAGATTGAGGACAGATCTAGCACAGTTATTTAACGCAACATTAAGTTTCCTCAACATGCAAACATGCAAAAATTTCACTACCATATAGCACAATAGGTAGAACAAAGGATTTAATCAGTTTGAGTTTTACAGCGGGAGGTAGATACAATTATGTGGGGCTTAATCCCCTTAGGATGCCATATATTTTTGAAACGATAAAGTTGATATGATCATTCCAGTCCAGTTTATGGTTGAAGTACACTCCCAGGTTTTTTATTTAATCGACAAACTGGATTGTTTCATTATTGAGTACAACATTCATGGGAGGTAACCCCAAATGGGTTTTATATAAAGGGTCCGCCATCTAACGTTTTTTTTTTCAAGTAGTGCTTATTTCGTGAATGGTAACACTTAGCTCATGTCTGATTTGACAGATAATTAGTTTAATCCTTCCGCTGAACGAATATGGTTGTGTATACGCTTGAACAACGTTTCGCTAAGTGGGCCTGCGATCGACTTACAGAAGATGCCGATTTTGCCAAAAAAATCATCTTTTCAGATGAAGCTCATTTTGATCTTGGCGGGTATGTAAACAAGCAAAATTGTCGCATTTGGGGCACAGAAAACCCGCACGCATACATTGAAAAGCCGGTGCACCCAAAACGAGTCACTGTTTGGTGCGGATTTTGGTCCAGAGGCATAATTGGGCCATTTTTCTTCGAAAATGAGCAAGGAGTGGCCGTTACAGTCAATGGCGTTCGTTATCGGGCCATGTTGAACGAATTTTTGTTCACAAAAATTGAAGAGGAGGATATTGGCAACATTTGGTTTCAACAGGAAAGCGCTACGTGCCACACAGCCGAAGCTACACTCGATGTTTTGCGCCCTGTTTTTGAAGATCGCATTATCAGCCGCAGAGCTGATGTCGTTTGGCCACTTCGGAGCTGCGATTTGACACCGTTGGACTATTATTTGTGGGGTGCCGTCAAAGATAAGTGTTACGCTGACAAGCCAGAGACAATTGACGCTTTAAAGGACAATATTCGTGAAGCCATTGGTGAAATACAGCTGCACACAATCGATAATGTGCTTAAAAATTGGACCGATCGTGTAGGCTGCTGCATGGCCAGCCGAGGCAGCCATTTGAATGAAATTATTTTCCATTATTAACCGGAAGGATTGTACTTTCAAATAAAAAAAGAAATTTGAGAAAATATTCAGTAGTTTTTTTATAGCATTTTCAAAAAAAAAAAAAAGTTATTTGGCGGACCCTATATTCTAAGTGCTTTGGTTTTAGATGGATTAAGACTCAAGCGGTTTTTTAGTGACCATAGATAGATGTGATTTAAATCCGTATTAATGACACTAACATTTGATGAAACGTCAGACTTAGTGAACTTTTTATATAGCTGAACATCATCAGCATAAATATGATAGTCACAATCTGTGGATGTCATTTATGAAGAGGGTGAATAGGAGAGGTCCTAGAGCGGATACTTGGGGGACACCTGACGTAACGGGTAGACATGTAGAAATGTTGTCATCATAGTGGACAGTTTGATTCCTACCTTGAAGATATGATCCCACAAGTTGACACGCATAATAATCAAAGGCGAATTGATTCTTTAACTTATACACAAGGATGGGGTGGCTTACTGAATCAAAAGCTTTCGAGAAATCTAAAAATATTATTAGAGAAATCATATCTTCATCTATACCAGCTCTTACGTCATCAGAAACCTTAAGTAATGCTGTGATGCAGTTATGCTTTTGTCTAAAGCCTGATTGGTTATTGTCAATCAATTTGGTTTAATTTGATTGCAGATCACTTTTTCAAAAGCTTTACTTAGAAAGGGAAGAACGGCAATAGGTCTGAAATCATAGTTTCCCTGAGAGGGCGACTTTGGTATAGGTAAAATGTTTGCTTGTTTCCATTTCAAAGGGAAAATACCTGTTGTTATTATAGTGTTGAAGATATGCTTAAGGTGTTTAAGTAAAACAGGTAACAATATTTTCACGAATTTAGGGTGGATTTCGTCAAACCCTACAGAATTGGATTTAACGGCGAGGATGGCGTCACTAACTGTAATTTCCTCAACACTCTGAAAAGAGAAGGATCGAGAATTTTCGGTATTTATTGATTCACCCTCAAAGAAGGAAAAATCGATAGGATCTTTATTTGCATGTGCGCTGCTCACAAACTTTTTATTGAGCTCATTAACGTCGACACCAGAATTGACCGGCTCACTTTTGGTTAGGCTAATTTGCCTTATAGATTTCCAGAACGCAGCACTTGACTTATTGGAGTCAAATTTGGCTTGATAGTACTGACTCTTGCTTCTATGAATCAGACACGTAACATGATTTCTCATTTGTCGAAAAATATCGTACATACATGAAAGAGCATTTTTATCTACGCCATCTGTGATACAATAGATTGCGTTTCCGTATCATGTCTTGAATTTCTTGGGTAAGCTGGGAGTTCTCACTTTTTTGTGATAACGGGTACATGTTTGTCAAGTAGCTAGTCAATATTGTTTTTAAACACCGAAAGTTGAATATTTACATCTGACGTACAATACAGTGGCAACCAGTTAAGACTACAACAATCTTCAAACAACT
Source organism: Merodon equestris (assembly GCA_958301585.1). Taxonomy (NCBI): domain Eukaryota; kingdom Metazoa; phylum Arthropoda; class Insecta; order Diptera; family Syrphidae; genus Merodon; species Merodon equestris. The sequence continues at coordinate 116,255,111 of OY284416.1, forward strand.
TAATGGCATTAACAGAAGAGAAGTGACGAAAATTAACAAACGTTTCATTAGTACATGGAGGGACAACATTCAAAGTTAAGACTATGATATCGTGGTTTGAGAAACCAGGGGATGGGATTTGATCATAGTGGGCAGCTATGTCTTTTTGTGATAAAAGAAAGATATCAAGTAATGAGGCTGTTTTATTTTGTGCGAAATGAGTGGGGTGAACGTCATTCGCAAAATGAAAACCCAATGACTTTATTTATTTATTTTTGCCTCCTAAAATATCTAAATTAAGATCACCGCATAAAACAACTTTTTGATAGGAAGGTCCGAGCTCCTCACGCAGATCCTTAACTTTAGTATAACATGCAACATTAGGTGCCATATACAGGGTGTCCCACTAGCAGTGTGCCAAGAAGCTAGAGCGTGTAGGTCTGGTCAAGACAAGAAAAAAATCATATGGGAGGTGGGGTCTATTCCCCCCCGTTTAGCCGGGAGGGGCAATTTTCTAAAAAAACTGACTTAATTTGGAAAAAAAATTATTCAAAATCAACAGTTACATCCACAATGCCGTGATATACTTTTTTGTAAAGCCAGAAACCTCTTCTTTCATCTTGTTTTGAAACGAAGCTCTTTTAAGGAATAGTTTTTGAGAAATTAATTTTCAAACTCAAAATTTTGAAATAAAAAAAAATTCGAACTATTTTTTTTTCAAAATTGTATGTAATTAAGTACTAATTTTTTTCAAAAATTTAATTCTCTTATTAGTTTTTAGTTAAAAACAGAAAACCGGATGTCTTGTAGTTTTTGAGAAATTAAAAAAAAACCCGAACCATTTTTTTCTAAAAAAAAAACCTTTTTTTTGGTTTTAACGCGGCTGGACTTGTAGGCAAATTAATGTATGAAACATTGACCTCTTTTTTATTATTTTTAAAAAATCCGGAGTTTTATTATAATAAATTTTCAATATGATCCCCATTTTTTAGAAGGCAAAGATTATATCTCCTTCTAATGGCTGCACATAAGTCTATGCTTGACAAATTTTCCTGCAATTTGACTCCAGCGACTTCAATCCGTTCTTTCAGTTTTCCCAAAGATACTATTTCCACTTCATAAACATAATTCTTCATGAATTATGAAGAATCAAGAGGAGTTAAATCTGGTGATCTAGGTGGCCATTCCGTGGGGCCCCTTCTGCCGATCCAACGGTCACTAAAATGATCATCCCAGCCAGTTTCTAACCCGTAAGCTGTAGTGTGCTAGTGCTCCATCTTGCTGGTAGATTAAATTATCTGCTATGGCCAAAGAAACGTTGTCCACCAAATCGGACAAAAGGTCTCGTAGGAACTGCAGGTATGATTCTCCATCAATAATGGCATTCAAAAACCGGGGCCCGATTACAGTTTGTCCAACAATACCAAGCCAAACATTACAGCTAAAGCGGTGTTGTGATTTATTTAGTTTTTTGTTGTGTGGATTGGTGCTACTCCAATGATGCAAATTGTGGAAGTTAGTAACCCCATCCCTGATAAACTGTGCTTCATCCGTCCAGAATATCCTTGCAAAATAGTTTCGTTCAGTTTCATCTCGAAGCAATAATGATCGACAAAATTCTGCTCTCAAAAACTTGTCATTTGAGGTGAGTTCCTGAACTGGCCTAAAATGGTACGGGTGTAAGTTTTCGGTATGAAGCACTCTCCATACTCTAGATTTGGGCACTCCAAGCATAATAGCTATCCTCCTTGTACTAAGGGAGAGATTACGTGACCAAATCCAAAATTCTTTCATCTAAGATTCCTGATCCATCTGTAACTGATCTTACGCTTCTTCGATGCTCTAGCACTCCGTGCTCTCGCAGACGTCGGTGGATTCTTGAAAACATGCTACGACTGGGACACCTCCGATTGGGATATCTTTCAGCGTAGAGACTTTCGGCTTCACGATCTCGACCATTAGCTAAACCGTAGCAGAAGTGCATGTCCGTTGATTCTTCTCGAGAGTATGAGTTTGACATCGTAATGTGTTGATGAGTTAACATCCAATTTGGAAATGGTTTTTTATTAAAAATGCGATGCCTTTTATTTACATTTGGGTTGCAAATAATTTGTTTTTCAATAAAGAAAAATTGCGGTTTTATTGTCTTAAAGTCCTAGCCGGTAGATCTATTGCCAGATCAGTTATCAATGAAAAAAAAGGATTAATCCAGGGTTATTCCAATACTGTGTCACTTTATTGTATCCTAATAAAACTCCGAATTTTTTGCAAATAATAAAAAAGAGGGCAATGTTTCATACATTAATTTGCCTACAAGTCCAGCCGCGTTAAAACCAAAAAAAAGGTTTTTTTTAAAAAAAAATGGTTCGAGGTTTTTTTTAATTTCTCAAAAATTACAAGACATTTTTGCATCCGGTTTTCTGTTTTTAACTAAAAACTAATAAGAGAATTCAATTTTTGAAAAAAAAGCTTAGTACTTAATTACATACAATTTTTGAAAAAAAATAGTTCGAAATTTTTTTTTTCATTTTTTTTTTCAAAATTTTGAGTTTGAATTTATACTTTACCCTTGAAATGTTTTTTCCGTATATTACTGCGCCCCCACCAGGCCTACAAATCCTATCGGAACGGTACATTGTGTACCCATTCAATTTGAAAAGATCACTACATATATTCGGCTTTAACCCAGTTTCGGATAGACAAATGAAATCCATAGATTCATTTCCAAAAAGCAGACGTACCTTATCAATTTTGTGTACAATGCTCTGTACGTTAAGGTGACACATGCGAACTCCCTTATTTATTATGTTTAGTAACGTCTTTGTTTTTTTAATGCGGTTACTCTCAGGAGCAGAGTACTTCCCCAGCGAATTATTAATTTCGCGCAACATTCACCACAGAAAAAAAGGCTGATGGAGAGAGGAAGCGGAGAGAGGGCGAGCGGTAATGTGAAAATAAACAGTGCACTGTGGTGGTTTAAAACAATCATAGGCTTTGACAAATAATAAATAATAATTGATCGACTTCAATGAAAGGATGATAATACAGGCAAACAAGATATAGGGTCCGCCAAATAACTTTTTTTTTTTTGAAAATGCTATAAAAAAAACTACTGAATATTTTCTCAAATTTCTTTTTTTATTTGAAAGTACGATCCTTCCGGTTAATAATGGAAAATAATTTCATTCAAATGGCTGCCTCGGCTGACCATGCAGTAGCCTACACGATCGGTCCAATTTTTAAGCACATTATCGATTGTGTGCAGCTGTATTTCACCAATGGCTTGACAAATATTGTCCTTTAAAGCGTCAATTGTATTTGGCTTGTCGGCGTAACACTTATCTTTGACAGCAACCCACAAATAATAGTCCAACGGTGTCAAATCGCAGCTCCGAGGTGGCCAAACCACATCAGCTCTGCGGCTGATAATGCGATCTTCAAAAACAGGGCGCAAAACATCGAGTGTAGCTTCGGCTGTGTGGCACATAGCGCCTTCCTGTTGAAACCAAATGTTGCCAATATCCTCCTCTTCAATTTTTGTGAACAAAAATTCGTTCAACATGGCCCGATAACAATCGCCATGGGCTGAAACGGCAACTCCTTGCTCATTTTCGAAGAAAAATGGCCCAATTATGCCTCTGGACCAAAATCCGCACCAAACAGTGGCTCGTTTTGGGTGCACCGGCTTTTCAATGTATGCGTGCGGGTTTTCTGTGCCCCAAATGCGACAATTTTGCTTGTTTACATACCCGCCAAGATCAAAATGAGCTTCATTTGAAAAGATGATTTTTTTGGCAAAATCGGCATCTTCTGTAAGTCGATCGCAGGCCCACTTAGCGAAGCGAAAACGCATTGGATGGTCAGTTGGCTTCAACTCCTGAACCAATTGGACTTTGTATGGCGTCATACCAAGGTCTTTATGCAAAATTCGTCTCAATGATGTCTCCGAAATGTTCAATTGTTGAGAACGACGGTGAATTGATGTTGATGGCGCTTCACGCACACTTTCTGCCGCAGCAGCAATATTCTCGGGTGTACGCACTGTTTTTGGCTTTTCACGCTTTGGTTTATCGATGAAGATGTCAGTTTCCTGCACTCTTTTCACAAGATAACGAACATACGGAGCTGACGGTGCTTCTCTTCTTCCAAAATCCGTACGCAATTTTCGCACACATTCTGCAACATTACCATGATTTTCAAAGTAATGTCGCAATATTTCTCAGCGTTGTTTAAGCGTATACACAACCATATTCGTTCAGCGGAAGGATAAAACTAATTATCTGTCAAATCAGACATGAGCTAAGTGTTACCATTCACGAAATAAGCACTACTTGAAAAAAAAACGTTAGATGGCGGACCCTTTACATTATTGTTGCTGTAACCTCTCCAGATCCTCTTTGCTTTTCATAAGTACAGACTCACCACTCAGCGTTCGCACGTAAACGAGTCCGTTGTTGTTGTGGACGGTGGATATTTTCTTCGCCAACTTGAGTTTAAGAGCGCTCCATTGCAGCAAATAAATCACCTTGGTTAGGCTCTCATTGATGTAAATTCTTTGGTTGGAGTTCATGCCGATGTCGCTAAGAGTCGGACCTCTCTTATTGTGCTTGTAGTGTTTTACGCAGTTCCTCGTAAGAGTCTTTTTGTCAGTCATTCTTTCAGAATGACCGTCGTATGAACTAGATTTTCCCTCAGCGGCGGAAGGTCGAACCCGGAAAATGTTTGCCATTGGTGGAGTGGTCATGTTAAGAGCGGAACAGATATTACCAAAAATTTCCGTGAGATTTTCATTGTCAACAGGCAGGCATTCCTACCAAAACTGCGTCGGCACTTGTTGTTTTCCGCTCCAGGGAGTCAATGCGGGATTCCAGCTCTTTGCAGCGGGTTCGCAGCTCAACGATTTTGCCCAGTATGTTGATTTCAATTGCATTGACTTTGGCAAGAATGCAATCTTGGGTAGTGGCCAGTTGCGAGACTCTCCTGTTAAACTCCTCCGAGAGTGCCGCAAGCCGCTGATCGATTCGATTCCAAAGTCCATCGGCCTCGTCGATGTTTGTTTTGATTGGAGCATTCTTTTGTTGTGCATTCTGAGCAGTTCTGTTACGAGTGTTGAAAGACATTTTCACGATTTGAATTATGCGAACGAAAAACTGAGCGCAATACAAAACACAGTGGCACAAATTATCTCGCGTGGAAAGTCACAATATGGTTTACTAGGGTTTATTTTCAACGGAAAACAAAAAAAATTGGGAGCGGTACAATAATACAGCTATTCACTCTGACATATGACACACTTTTTTTTAACAGTTGAGGGTTGAATTTTTACCATGGGAAATTCACGTGCTTTAAGAGCACTTACTCCAATTTCCGGTCATAATAATCCTTCAACCACACAGGCTGTGCGTGCTACAATGGATATATTCGAGTCAAAGTATTCACCATTGAATATCCTTGTTTCAACGAGACAACGCACCGTACTGCAAATATAGCAGCCATAAGTGCTTCAGTCCAAATCATAGAATTGGAAATCTCTTAGTCCGCATAGTGACGATTTAACGTGAAGACATTAAAGGTTCAAGAATTGAAGCCACCTCATCAGCTGCAGAGCCGAGACTTTTACAATTGCTCAATGGCTTTGTAAATAAGCAAAACACCATGCCTCAAGTGACTCTTTTGCACTACACACAAGTTTTACGTGGATGAAAATGATTACGTGGATTTGCTGCAGTGACATGTTGGGAGACTACTTTTGGCTAGAATTGGATGGATATCATCAGTGATACAATACATATGTGAGTTCAACAACGCAATTGATAAAACAATGAATGTGTTGAAGAAGAAGCTCGGTAGTTATGAATTTCAAGAAGTGGTCTGGTCTAATGACCACCTCGCTCATGCGATTTAACGACGTTGAATTTATTTGTACGGGGTTAAGTTATGTCGTTAGTTTGAAGTAACAAGCCAACAACGTCAGAGGAGCTCAGGAACAATACCGACCTGGGAATTGTCAACTTTCCGGTCGGTAGTGGAAAATTGGCTGCATAAAATGGATCGCTGTAAAAATGCTCGCAGTGGCCATATGAGATTGAATTCTACTCAATCTAAGAATAAACTTCAGCCTGATATCTGTCGCAACTCAACAACTCCTTTCCCATTGTCTGAAAGCCTTGGGAATGTTCCAATGACAAGGATATAAGGTAGTATTCGAGCTGAAGTGGGTTGCTGCCCCAGCGGCAAGAAAGGAAGAGTTTTGTGTAGAGTAATATTTGATGACCAAGCCAAACATACACGGATCGCTCATGCTGTGTATTTTAGAGTACCGACGCGACGGCAAGACATGTTATGAATTTTGTTACAACAAAATTGACAACAAAATTGTACTAGGGGATTTTAACGCAAAATTGGGCAAAGAAGACATACCTTGTTGTAGTCAAGTTACGAATGAGGATATCGAGGATGCTACGGAGTTGAGCAAGACAAGGTTGACGTCGGAAAGCTACAATCACAGGAGACCGCTAGGATCTTCGCCGATCGAGTTTCCCTCGAACTTCTCGCAAGTAAACAAGCCCATGTAGCAAAGCAAACCGCCTACAAAGTCATGTTATATCCATGGACGAGAAAATGAGAAAGGACCACACGCTTTTAAGAAAGTAAAAAAGAGAGCACGAAAAGCGTGAGATCAAGGAGATGGAGAGATGCTACCACTAGAATGACGCTTCTCAGTTTTACGAAAAAGTAAAACGAATATGCTAGGGCTATAAAGCCAAAGCCAAAGCCTGTTGGGATGAAGATGAACAACTAGTATTTGAGTCGCAGTCGATGCTGAGAATATGGAAAAACCACTTCTGTAGACTGTATAACGGCGATGATAGATCTAATACCGCTGTCAGGCAGAATGATCCATTCGCAACGGACGAAGATACAAGAGAATTCCGTCCTTCTGACCTAGATGAAATTAAGCTTGTTATTTCGAAACTTAAAACTTACAAAGCCGCGGACGCGGATGGCCCGAAGCTGAGCTATTTAAAACGGCTGGAGATGAGTCGGTAGAGCACACGCACCAGCTCATCTGTAATATATCTTCGGAGGAAAGCATGCCCAAAGACGGGAATCTCAGCATCGTTTGCCAAGTCCATAAGAAAGGAGACCTCTATAACTGCGCCAAATATAGAGGATTAAGTCTCCTTAACATCGCGTACAAGATCCAGGATCGACCAAATCCACAATAGACCAAATGTTCATACTTTTAGATCTTGGAGGAGCCCCAAGAATTCCAAGTCCATCCAACCTTTTTGGTCGATTTTAAGGCCTCATATGACAGTGTGCATAGGGACGAGCTATACCGAGCCATGTCTAGTTTTAACATCCATGCCAAACTCATCCGATTGTTTAGGATGACAATTGGGAATTCTCGCTGCTCTATTAAGGTCGGTTAATTATTAGCCATTTCCCGCATAAAGAGAAATGGTCTTTGGTACAATGGAATGGAATGTCTTCGCATTTTTACAGATGGCTACAAGTCTGGGCGGGGGGCCGGCGCTGGAGTTTTCTTTGAGCGCGAAAACATTCGACTGCACTTCCCGGTAGGAAAATATATGTCTGTCTTTGAAGCGGAGATTTACGCAGTCCTAATGGCCATGCACTATGTTGTGAAACACAGGTGGAGGGGAAAAGCATATGCGTCTGCAGTGACAGCCAAGCTGCAGTCAAAGCTATGTCCAACCTTCTATCCAACTCCAAATTAGTGCATGAACTCAAGACCTTCTTGAATAAAGTCAAGTCGGAAGACTATATTCACTTAGGCTTGTATGGGTCCCAGGTCACTCTGGAATCCCAGGAAACGAGATCTCCGATGAACTCGCTAGAAGAGGCTCATAGGAGAGTTTCTCAGGATCTGAACCCGCCTTAGGTCTACCTGCTTCCATGGTCAAATCTGACATCAATAACTGGGTCTTTAACGTACACAGTCGTAGATGGAGGGAATATCCAAGTTGCAGAATGACTAAGCGCGTACCCCCTGATGTATGCAAGAAGTCCGCAACATTTTTCTTATCCTTAAGGAGAAATGATTGCAGAAGGCTTACGGGCGTCATTACGGGCCATTACACTTTTGCCAAGCATCTCTACGTGCTTGACATCAGTGAGACGCCTACCTGTGCTGCATGTTGCAAGGAGGAAGACACAGCAGAACACTTTCTCTGCCACTGTCCCGCCTTCGCTCGCGCACGGTGGCGCACCCTTGGGGCCGACGTGATGGGTACCGAATCTCTTAGCTCTACATCACTGAAGCCCCTTCTCAGTTTTCTCTGGACAAGGGAGAAAATACAAAAAATACAAGGTGTCTGTCTGGTAGTACAATGTACCAGTATTTCCAGTATTTGTGTATGAGTGTTCCAGTGCTCCAAAAAAAACAAAAGGTCGGTTACGAATTAACCGAGACCTTCGATTTCAAAAAAGGATTTAGGCAAAGTGACGCACTGTCATGTAACTTCTTGAAAATCGTGCTTGAAAAGATCATCTCACTGGCCAACACAAAAGGTACGATCTATTTCAAGTTTGCGCAATTTCTTGGATGTGGACGTGGATAATATTAACGTAATTGGACGAGCACAGCGAGATGTCAATGAGGCGTTCATAAGCATTGAAGCAGCTAAAATGGGTCTTTCGGTATATGCTGTCATCCAAAAAGACGCACAAACCCGACATCTTGGCTAGAAAATCACAATTGTCGGCTACACATTCGAAGTAGTTAACGACTTCGTCTACCTTGGTTCACTAGTGATCAGCGACAATAACACCAGCGCTGAAATCAAACCCAGAATTACTCTTGCCAACCGCTGTCTCTTTGGGATCAAGAGGCAATTGCGAAGAAGAGTCGTCTCTCGAAAAACCAAGGTAGAACTATATAAATCGTCCCGGTCGTCCTTTACAGCGCAGGGGCCTGGACCTTAACGAAAACAGATTAGGATGCCCTTGGTCGCTTCGAAAGGAAAATTGTGCGTTCAATCTATGGTCCCGTTTATATTTACAGAGGGACGATGCAGCAGACGACTCTAAGGTGGCGCACACAAATGGAAGGGAACCTTAACCAACTGGAAGCGGCACTGTAAACAACTGCCAAAGGATCGTGCCAGCTGGAGACGTTTGTTTGTTGAGGCCCAGGTTCACACCGGACAGTAGCGCCATCTAAGAAGAAGAAGAAATGTCTATGAGACATCTGACAATTGACAACCTTTAATAAGCTTTCTCGAATCAGAATTCCTGAGTCTAAAGAAGAATGCTAACCCTTCCGTAGCCTGTCGATGAAAATCTGATTGGAATTTCGGCAGGATTCTTGCTAAAAGCGTTACAAGTTCGGGCTTTTTGGAACCCTGGTTCCGTCGGTTTACACCTCGATTAGTTAGAAAACCTATATTTTCGCCTACTCATACGATCAAAAGCTTAAGACAGGATTCACACAAAAACACAATTCACAAGTTAGTCCTAGATTTCCTTGAAAAATATATATGTTAACCCTGTGATTTAAGAAATTAGTCGCCTACCCATTTAAATGCTAAAAGCCTTCATCCAGACATGTGTTTACAACAATTATATAGGGTCCGCCATCTAACGTTTTTTTTTTTCAAGTAGTGCTTATTTCGTGAATGGTAACACTTAGCTCATGTTTGATTTGACAGATGAACAACGCTTCGCTAAGTGGGCCTGCGATCGACTTACAGAAGATGCCGATTTTGCCAAAAAAATCATCTTTTCAGATGAAGCTCATTGTGATCTTGGCGGGTATGTAAACAAGCAAAATTGTCGCATTTGGGGCACAGAAAACCCGCACGCATACATTGAAAAGCCGGTGCACCCAAAACGAGCCACTGTTTGGTGCGGATTTTGGTCCAGAGGCATAATTGGGCCATTTTTCTTCGAAAATGAGCAAGGAGTGGCCGTTACAGTCAATGGCGATCGTTATCGGGCCATGTTGAACGAATTTTTGTTCGCAAAAATTGAAGAGGAGGATATTGGCAACATTTGGTTTCAACAGGAAGGCGCTACGTGCCACACAGCCGAAGCTACACTCGATGTTTTGCGCCCTGTTTTTGAAGATCACATTATCAGCCGCAGAGCTGATGTCGTTTGGCCACCTCGGAGCTGCGATTTGACACCGTTGGACTATTATTGAAATACAGCTGCACACAATCGATAATGTGCTTAAAAATTGGACCGATCGTGTAGGCTACTGCATGGCCAGCCGAGGCAGCCATTTGAATGAAATTATTTTCCATTATTAACCGGAAGGGTTGTACTTTCAAATAAAAAAAGAAATTTGAGAAAATATTCAGTAGTTTTTTTTATAGCATTTTCAAAAAAAAAAAAAGTTATTTGGCGAACCCTATATCTTGTGTCCCAGAATCCCCACCATAACCCGAACCCAAAGACAAATTCATCCGAACAGTAAACAGTTTCCCGATGACGAATGGTTTCCTTCCGGTCACTCTGTCTCGGCATTCATCATACCCCCCGATATCGACTCCCCCGCACCGAAACTAATTTCTACCCAGAAGCACACCCCGCCCCTCCTAGTGCCCCACTGAGATGATAAATCTCTCTAATACACCGGCAAAACGTTCCATCTAATGAGTCCCTAGCAATAGTCAGGAAAATTCTTTTAAATGAGATCATTTAACTATTTTCACTCCACTTCCGTCGCCATTATTCGACCGGCATCCATCACTGGATACCATCATCGTCCTTCAGTAGTGTCCTTCAATCTACTCGTATACGTTAGATGGAACAAATGACTGGATGTGTATGATCAACATTCATCAATCACATTCCAGCGAGGTGCCAAATGGTATTCGATCGTTTCTGGTCCTCCTCTCTCAGGTTATCTTCACATTTTTGCGATTGAAAATCCTGAAAGCTCGAAGACGAAATAGATTATCGTCATTATTATGAATGGCTAATGCGCACGTATCCACGAGGCGAGAGTATGATACTGCACGCGAGCTTAATTAATTTCGATTATGTCGATGGGGAACACATGTATCTAGATATAATTCATCTATTCTTGATAGTTGAATGAGGTACAAGGTAAATTTCATTGTTTGGGAATTGATTTTCCTTCAGGCGCTCGATTATTATTGCTTCAATTGATTGGCCCATGTTTCGTAAAATCCAATGCAGTGGGAATGGTAATTCGATGAACTGATGATGACTGTGGTTGAGTTGGGTTCGGGATAATGAGATTTGACAAGTTGTGGCGGGCGGAGGTGTTTGGCTCGTGTGCCAGGATGTACTTTATTGTGTGATGGGATGCCTGGACATCCTTTCCCATTTGGATAGTGTATTTTGCTTTTGTTTTCGTTTCAGTCCATGGCCTTTTGCGGATGTGACAATTATAATTGAGGGAATTTGGGTCAATAATGTAAGAGGCTTCTGATGAGGATATGAACTAGTTAGGATTGAACATAAATACAATCGATAGGGTTAATTGAATAGGTGTTGAATGGATGTTAGGAGGTGCATGTGAGACAGAACAAGTGCCCACTAATTAAACAGAGGGCGTTATAATTGGTTTAACAATCAAACAGATGACAAGGCTGTGGATGATGCTATCTGTTGCTGTTTTGAAATTTTAATTTGAAAAAAACCTGCAGATATCTTAGAAGTAATTTATTGGTTCTTGCAAGTTGTTCCCAGCGTGTGTGCGAGGGCTGAAAACTCTTCTCGACTCTTTTTACGCCTAACGAACAATGGTAGTTCTTACACCGCTTATCGAGCTTCACAATGAAGAGCTAAACTAATAGAGATTTTCACCTATGTTCATTAACACAATTGATAAATGTTCGTTCCCACATAGGCTTTGACGCACTGGTATTAGAAAAGGATTCTGGCTAACGGGCTGTCTGTAAGTGCTATCACAAATGAGCTCTCACTGAAATTTCCATGTGGCCACTTCGATTTACGATGGATAAAAATTTAAAGGGTGGGCCGTATAGTGTTTTTTTTTTTTTAAATCATAGGTTATTTTGACACTGACAGCTGTTTCCCGCTCGAAATCTTGACAAAAAGCCAGTATCATACCCCCGTGGAACGAAATGAATCGTTTTACGCTTGAACAACGTTGGGAAATATTGAAAACTTATTTCCAAAGTGAAGGCTGTGTAGCCCAAACAGTGCGTTTATTAAAAAGGAGTTTTGGCCGAAATGAAGCACCCATCGCGACTGCTCTACGCAAGTTTGTGCAAAAAGTTCGTGAAACTGGTATACTAGTGGACAACACTCATGCTCCCCGGTTGAACGGTGCGCACAGATGAGAATGTGGCCAAAAGTGTTAGACTCAGTTCACGAACATCAACTTGCCATCGATCTCAACAGCTCAACATTTCACGCACTAGCCTGAATAGAATTCTGCACAAAGATCTCGGATTATTCGCTTACAAGGTCCAATTGACTCAGCAATTGAAGACGCTCAACCATCCGGTGAGGCGCATTTTCATCTCGACGGCTACGTTACCGTCCACGTCCACAGAGAGTGACAGTCAACGGTGAGCGTTACAGAGCCATCTTAATCGACTTTTTTTTTTACTGAAATTGAAGACATGGATTTGGACGACCTCTGGTTCTTGCAGGATGCCCAACCCATGCCTCAATCGATCTTTTGCGCACTAAATTTCCAAATTGGCAGCCTCGGAGGTGCGATTAGACCCCTTTGGACTTTTTTTTTGTGGGGAACCGTAAGGACCGATTCAAGCACTTAAGGCCAATATCATCCAAGCAATTCGTGAGCTACAGCCCGAAACCATCAACAAGGGCTTGGTAAATCGGGGTGACAGAATGCGCTACTGCGAAGCCAGCCGAGGCAGTCACTTGAACGACGTTGTATTTCGTAATTAATGGGAACACTTGTTCGTACTGACAAACTTATAACACATAAAAAAAATCAATTTTGTTAATTTTATTGCATTTTTAAAAAGAAACTTTTTTGGCCCACCCTAAGGATCGGGAATTTCTGATTTCTGGAAAGAATTCCACATACTCGCCAGCATCAATGGAACAAGATCTTTGGAATGGAATTAAGCTACGTGTGGACAAGTCATGGTACTTCACAAGATCACTGAATATTCCAGACTATTCTTTTACGGCATAACGAGTCAGAGATTTTGGCGCAACATGAGGCGTCATAATGCCTCGTAATGCTCTTACCGCGCGCCACTGTGGGAGAAGATCCCGCGAATGAGCCATTAACGTTCACCAGCTGACGTGTCACACAATTGATGATTATACTTTCGTCTTTGCAAAGCATTTCGGTGAAAGGCTTGAAGATGTCATTATCGTCAATCACCACTTAACACGGCTCAATCTCTTTTGAATGATTTTCGGTCGAAATTCATCATGAGCGACAAGGCCCATTTCTATCTGAACGTTCAAATAAACAACATTTTTATTTTTGCGGCATTGAGAATCTACGAAAGTAATATGATTCACTTGAAAACACTGCATGATGCGCCGCTTACACCAGAGGTGTCATCGGGCCTCATTTTGTCGCGACTTGTGAGCGACACATGACCAAGATCGTCGAGTTTTTATTCCCGCAAATTGGTGACTTTGGACTGCAGGGGGATGCAGTTTAAACAGGAATGTGAAGCTGTACACACAGCTTAAGCGACAGTTGAAATTTCAAAGGATGCCTTATCCACTGGCTGGCAATGTCGCCCGACATGACCGCTGCAGACTTTATTCTTCGTGGTCATGGTTCTACCAGAATACTGAAAGCCCGACATGAATGCGAGGACTTATCACCAGAAGTTCTCACCGGAACGTTTGAAAATGTGGTAAAAAGTATCCAAATAGTCATCAACAGTAGCGGCATTCATTTGAACAATATCATCCTTCCCGTCGTATACCCAGTACGCGTTAGTTTTTTCCAGTTTTCGAACCACTTCTGATATGTGCCTTTTGTTATAGCTTTGAGCTCTTCCTCAGTCATGGGAAAACTCCGTCGTTTTCAGTTTTGAGAAGAGAAAACCTTTCTGTGAAGAAGATGGCTGAGGCATGATTGTGGTATTGTTTTTGCCAAAAAATTACGCACAAGCAGCGACTAGTGAGCAGGACCATTATCGTGATGTAACAGCCATGCATTTTTTTCCCCCCAAATCCGAATGTTTTTTTCATATTGCTTCACGCAAAAGGCGCATTACTTCAAGATCATATTCCTCCTTCCGGCAAGAATTCATGATGAACCACGCCGTTATAATCGAAAAAAAGTGGTGAGGCTAACATTCACATTTGACCGAACTTAAGGTGCTTTTTTCGGTTTTAACCTGTGCGGTTCCGTTGGGATGATTGGGCCTTGATTTCGACGTCATAACCATATGTGAACGTTTCGTCACCTGTGATGATCCCTTTTGGGAAACCTGGATCGTCAATCATGGCTTTTAACAGATCTTGATGAATGCTCGTGCGACGGTTTTGCTGATCAAACCTTAGCGATTTCGGGGCAAATATGCTGAGCTACTATCTGTATATCGATTTGCCAATTTTCTTAGCAGCTTCTAGTAGTGCTCTGACAATTTTCCGTAACAATTTTCGTCATTGATTCTAAGTTTTCATCCATCATTGACTAGCGGGGACATCCCTTCAGCCTTCTGCGAAGAGCTTGTACCATTTCAAACATTTTGTGTGCTCTGAGTAAACTCACTAAATGCCATAGTCAATATTTAAAGTATGTACGTTGAAGCACTTAATTTTAGTTTTCACACAATTTATTTAAAAGAGTTACCATAAATCGCCTTTATCTTTCTGCGCAATCTATTAAAGAGTGCGTTAAGGCCCAAATATTTTCCAAAGTTATGCAAAATTGCCGAGGTAAAAGTGCTACCGAAGTAGGGCAAGGATGACACCAAAACGACATCTTACAGACCCATCAGCTTGCTTCCACTTGCTTCAAACATTTTGAAAAACTGCTAGAAACCTGACCACCAGTTCGGATTTAGAAGAAATCATTCAACTATCCAACAAATATTAGATTGTACCACATAAAATGTCCGATTTTTTTGTAAAAAATTAAAAGTCAATATTTCTTTTTTTATAAAATTGTATTTAGTCAAAATATGAACCATTGACATCGATAACCTTCTTCCACCGTGATTCCATAATTCCTCTTTTTATAGAAGGCTTGATTTTTTGATTCTAAAAAGTTATCAAAGGTTTCTATGACCTCTGCTCGGTTTCGGAAAACCTTTTTGTCGACAAAATGACGCCAGACTGCGGAAAAGTTGATAATGCCTTGGAGAAATATCAGGAGAGTACAGTGGATGCGGAAGAATTTCGAATCCCAACTGTAGCAGCTTTTGCACTACAGCTTTTGCCTATTGACCAATGCAGGTCAATTCAGCCAATTTCGTATGCATTATGTCGGTTTCCTCGCAATATTTGACTGCATTTATCGTTTCTCCTGGTTGAAGAACTGTTGATTGGTCCTTTCGATGTCCAGTAGAATGTCACCATAACCTTTTCTGGGTGAAGACCAAGGTTGGGGGTGTTCTTTGGGTTTTCGTCTGCATCCAACCACTGCCCAGATCTTTTAAGTTTGTCATACAAAATCCACTTTTCATCACATGTGATTATACGGTGCAAAAACGGTGCCTAAGACTCACCGATGCACAGGTTTCTAAACGGCGTAGTTTTTAGGCCTCGTTCAATTCATGGGGTACCCATTTGTCGAGTCTTTTCACTTTCCCTATTTGAGATAGGTGTCGACTTATTGTCATGGGAGATACTCCCATTTTGTGTGCAGTGCCCTGCAACGTTTTGTTGGGTCTACAACCACCGTTTCTCGTAAAATGGCGTCCTCAATAACCGCGTCCGGTTTCCCACGCAGTTCGCTTTCGAGGCTTAGATCTCCTGAACGGAATTTATCAGCCCAAAGCCGAATGGTGCGTTGGTTCACCATTATATTCTCAAATGCGTCATATATGTTTCTGGCTCAGACGCATTATGTCCCAGTTTAAACTCTCAAAGGAAGGTAGTATGAATTTGAAGCGTCGACAGCATGATATAAAAATTCCTTGAAAAAAATAACTGTACTTGCAACGGACCCTAAAAGTCGCACACATCAAACCACATACCACTTTATCTTATAAAAAAAAATCAATATTTTGTACGGATGCTCATTCGACAGCTTCTAATTGAGGACTAAGTGAAAAATCACATTTCATGTGAGCTTGCCAGTAGACAAACAAATCTTCATATTATATCCATCGCGAAGCCCCACACCATGGCTTATCCCATAGCAAATCCCTATAGAACCTTTGAGGTGTACCTTTTTTATCGAATGCACTTTCAACAACCAAATTCGAATCAAATTCTGGTTGCCGCAAAAGTAAGCTACAAAGTACACGAAGTGATAGAAAGCATCGTGTTACGTCTACTTACTTTTATGATGCGATATTGCCTTAAGGTTTATTGCATAGGTTTCTACGATAAGATCGGACTGACCTCGCCATCAACAATGTAGGTTAATAATGAAGTTTCGTTAGATCGAGATCGCGAGGTGATTAACTAAACCATAAGCACACTGAAACTATTATTAACTACCATTAACTACCATGCCCCACTCGAGGCCACCATGTCATCCCATAGACGCACAGAATTCCAAATGAGTAACGATTCAGAAGAAATCTAAGTAAGACAATTGGATGCTGTCGCACCACCTAAGCTCCGACAACCCAAAAAGCTGAAGACTTTGTCTTAAAGTTGAACAATAATAAAAGCCGTTTCAAACTAGCATGTCCTTTCACTAAAACCTCTTTTAGGAGATCTACTCCCAGGTAGAATACCGAGCACCAACCTTTATGTAAAGTGTGTTTTTTATAGAGGTATAGAATTTTGAAATGGAATAAAGCAAAGATGATTTTTTTAAATTGACATAAAATTGAATTTATTCGAAAGATAATCTTCCGACATTATAACTTAAATATAATCTCTGCCATATGACCGCCACGACTGGCTCGGACGTAGTCTAATCTGGAGGTCCAATTTTCGATGATTTTTTCCAACATTTGTGGCCGTATATCGGCAATAACACGACGAATGTTGTCCTCCAAGTGGTCAATCGTTTCGGGATTATCGGCGTAGACTAGCCCCACAGAAAATAGTCAAGCGGCGTTAAATCGCACGATCTTGGAGGCCAATTCACGGGTCCGTAACGTGAAATTATGCGGTTACCAAACGTTTCCTTCAATAAATCAATTGTGGCACGAGCTGTGTGACATGTTGCGCCGTCTTGTTGAAACCACAGCTCCTGCACATCATGATTGTTCAATTCATGAACGAAAAAGTCAGTAATCATGGCTCTATAGCGGTCACCTTTGACTGTGACGTTCTGGCCAGCATCGTTTTTAAAGAAGTGCGGACCAATTATTCCACCAACCCATAAAGCACACCAAACAGTCAGTTTTTGTGGATGTAACGGTGCCTCAACATACACTCCAAATGCAGCAGTTTTGTTTATTAACGTATCCATTCAACCAAAAGTGAGCTTCATCGCTAAACAAAATTCGCTTATGAAAATTGGGATCAACGGCAATCTTGTTTTTGGCCCATTCACCGCCAGCCGTGGCGGTCATATGCCAGAAGTTATATTTAAATTATAATGTCGGAAGATTATCTTTCGAATAAAGTTAATCTCATGTCAATTTAAAAAACTCATCTTTATTTTATTCCATTCCAAAGTTTTATACCTCTATAAAAAACACCCTTTAAAAAAGTCAGAAATCTTTGAAAGCGTTAAATTCAGAATCCATACAATTTAGAATAATTTTATAGCTCCTTTTGTGAAGAGATATAATCTCTGAAAGCTACTCGAATGAGGTAGACCGACCTCGGTGTGGGTCCAAGGCAGACACTTTAAATCTTCTGCTTCAGACTCACTCGACATTGGCTCATCGCTGAACCTATCACCTTATGCTGCAGCTGACCAATTAAACCACTTGGCGTGGTTGATATTAAGCTTTAATTCATCAACAACTGACTTCTTCCTCTCTTCAGCACAAAGGTACATATATGGCCTGTATAGGAAAAAATGCTACCAGTCGAACGCCTTTCTATATAAGAAAGACTAGCAGAAATGCACGTGCTCTTCGAGGGCATTCAATCAATACCTCAAACGCTCCCGAAACCTAGGCCCCGATCTATGCGTTATGGTTTCTGTCTGCCTGTTTTCCTGTCTTACTGTCTTGCTTATTAATTTAAGCAGCGCTAAACCTTTCTTTTATTTTTTTTTTAGTTTTTATTTTATTAAGGTGAAGAGTCTTGGTCAGTCCGCCAAAGTGTATTAGTTCCTTTGACGAACAGGACGAAAATAACAAAAAAAAACTAAACTCGTGCTGCACTCCGTGCCCAAAGAAACCAAATGTCTGGGAGTGATGCTAATTACTAAGGTACTTTGGTCAAAATCGATCAAACCGCATTCAGTCTACTGGGAATACAAGGGCACTTATGACAAGCACACTATGACTTCTCTAGCCAAACTCCAATGGTTTGTCTCGGTTTCATGGGGCCCCTCCCTAGCGCGTCTGGTGCTGCTCTGAATGCTATGCTATACCCCCTCACAACTTGATTTTATTAAGAGGAGGTTATGATGAATTTGCATGAGGCATACTTATTCTATAACTCCTGGCTCATTGACGACACCAGCTTATAATAAGATCAGCTTCCTTTGGCATTAAACCTGACCCTGGTGCGACACCCAAGAAATAGTGATTTCATGTCGTCTCGAAAGGCTCTGAATCCTAGCCTGAGTTCACTCTTTGTAAACGGTCGATTGCACTTTCCATTTTATTTCAGATTTTCACTAACCTAAAGGCCATGCGCTATATAGTGAAGTAATTGCGGGAGACTACTACTTCCCGAGTCTCGATTCATTCTGAGATCATGGGAAACAAAATATCCGATAAGTTAGACGGAAGTAGCTCAGAGGATGACTTCTCAGGACCTGAGCCCACTTTAGGTCTGCCTACAACCCTCGTTGGTTTTTCCATCAACCATTAGGCTGTTAAAGAACACACTCGGAAATGGGGGAGCTTTCCTGTATGTAGACGGAAATCTTTCATCATTTCATTAAGAGGGGCTGACTGCGGAAAGACTCATAAGTATTGCCTTAACAACAAGAACCTGCGGCACCTCCATGCCGCTTGCAAAACGACATGGAAAAACATTTTCTCTGGTTTTGGGTGGTATTCCACTCGGCATCTCAAGCTTAGAATACTCCAGCATATAAAGGTAATTCCTAAAAAGGCATCGTCAGCGACTTCTCTGATTATGACTTGGCAGGCTTCTTCATTTCGCGTTTTGCTGTTAGAGAGTCCACGATATTTTCACGATTTTTAGTCATTTGACTACTTAGGCCAAACATTTTATTAAGCTTGGACCCCTGTCGAATGTTTACGTAGGAAATTCGGCTCCTTTAGGACAAGTGGGGGCACCATTCGGCGTCCAATTATTCTTCAAATTCAAAACCAAAATGTTGTTAGTCAACATTCCACTTACAGAATTAATAAAATAATTAGATAGAAAGTCGCGAGTAGCACAGCTCAGCAGTTATCCTAAGAGGATTACTTAATCTCTTATTTCTCTATAAGATGATATTACCTTATATACACCATTAAATTCTGCCTTTCTCCTTATACTTTATTCATAAGCCACTCACCCTGTATCAAATGTCAAGCGTTCACTCCAGGAGTAACCCGCAAAAAGACTTTCAACCTAATGAAACAGAATGACAAATCAAAACTGTCGGAACAGGCACCCCATCTTACTTATCACCTAATCATTCCACTTCAAAAGGATGCCACCCAGAACCCACCATTATTTTCTCCTTCTCACTCGAATTAAATAGTTACAAGCAAGAATTTAAACGAACCAACAGAACAAAAAAGAGAAATCGCTGCGTAACCTCAACGTCTAGGTTAAGCTAGACCGCAGGAAGCACACAGAGGAAAGATATATGTAGAAGCAAAAAGCAGACCTTAAAAAACCAACAGACCTGCGGTAAACATCAACTAACTTTTGCGGCGCAGCCTTGCCATTCCCCTGAACACACAAGTTCAGCCCGTAGGCACCTCAGTAAAGCTTCAAAGCCAACGGGGAGGAGGGAATGAACAAGTTTAAGTGAAATAGAAACCCTCAAATGAAATAGCATTTACAGAAGGGATAGAACCAGCCCTGACATGTGTCATGGTTTATTGATGTAGGACACCATGTTCTTCACCGCGACATATTAGAGCCGATACCTGGCAGGACATACAGGACGAGCGTCTGTGTTTGAAGGAAAGACAATTCCCTTTTGAGTGCGAAAACATTGTATTTGTATCTACTATCCCACTATCCCTTTCTTTTTTTTTTGTATTGCCTTTGAGTGAAGGAATCTCTTCTACTCCAGGTTAACGTGGATCGAGCCAACAATGTTCAGATGATTGCCAAACTGTCTCTGTCGGGTAACGTCCCATGTCGATGGAAGGATAAACCAGGGACTGGCATTGTAACAAACTTTTCTAGTCATCTGGAAGAACATACGAAGTGGCAGGACGAGAAGAAAAATACGAGAACACACTGGAGAACAAATATAAACAAGACCAGCAACAAAGGAAAAAGGACGAAGGCGAGTGCAAATGCCTTTACTTGGAAACTTTACTAATTAGGAGTGATAGCTCACTGACCCGTGGGAGCGTATGTCTCCTTTGATTAAGGACGAGTTGCTACTGCTAAACAATAGGAGGATATTGCACGTTACAAGAAGGAAGGGGACGATAAGAAGAAGAACAAAAAAAACTATATTTGTCAGTGTTGCAAGGCAAAAACCAAAGAAAACAAAAAAAGGAAGATGGATAGCAAGGATATCGTGTCAGAGGAATAATTGGAACGCCTGGAAAAGAAATGTTCGGAAAAGTTGGCAACTTGTGTAATCAGCCAGTAACTAGTCCTTCTATCTTCTACTTTTCGTGTGTTCGCGAGGAAAAAGCATATCCTGAAAGATAAAAAGTTTCCAATTCGAAAAACTTTGCCCAAGGTGAGCGAACAACTTGGCTAGTAGGCCTAGTGAGCGGCGTGACCATAATGGGAGTTGTGATGACTTTATTTACTAACCGCGCGACATCTGGTGCGCTTGACAATGCCTGGAAATACCATGTCTTGTGTAAAAGTTTTTCCAGCGTTTGTGGTTCCGTCTCATCCTTTCAGGCCAATATTTTTAGTCAAAGTCCTAAAATCCTTAAACAAATGACCACGTATCCATTAAAGCTTTCACACCAGGTGATGCATACAATCCCCCACTTTTATCCAAATAGGTCCTCCGGTATAACTTAATATCCTGCGCCGAAGTCCCATGACGTTCTCGAGCTTTTCATTGCCTCTGAACAAGGCTTATTCTTCGACACCTCGTTATCCTCGTCCGCCGAAGCATAAACATACTCGTAATGCATCTTCATTCACCCACTGTGTATTATTCGTCCTTGCTAGGCCGTAGCTCCGCACTGTTGTAAGTTAAGTGCACACATTGTCCACATGATTCGTATTGTGCGCGCATAATGCACCTAACTACACAGTCTGATCCCTCTTCCTTCCCCGAGCGTCGCCCGTCAACATCGTCTGCCAATTGTAATTAGACCTGATGGTGCGAATACATTACTTGCACAATCACACGTCCTGCGTGTCATCCTTACACAGGAGAAATTATGATTTACATACATATCGTGCAGATGTCGGTTCCACAAAAAAAAAAAGGATTACGAGGTGCCAGGATAGCGCGTAAAGCGGAAAGTGGGAAATGTTCTTTGCAAATGGAAAACAAACAAAAGGATTTCGAGGACAGCTGGAGCGGCAAACGAAAAATGACGGCAACCGTGTGTCAGTAATTCCATTCAATTGTCACACACAACGAAGAACATTCTGGCGAACTCTCCGAAGAATCCCGGGACGAAGGTCTATGGAAGGCGCCGAACGTAAAAGTCCTTGACAGGCAGAATGATGATTGCGAGGTGTACATGGATTTATACGTGCCCACGCCTCGAGGGCAGATGATTGGCCTTCTATATATGTATGTTTCTCTGTTATTTTTTTACACCATGCGACAGACGGGATCTCGCTTGTTCCCTGTTTTTTTCTTGTGCTATTGTCGTCTTGTGCATAAATTATGCAATTAATCCGGTCCGCTCCATGGTGTATTGCGTCTCGTAGTCCACGTCCCTTAGAAGTTTACCGTTGGAATCCTGCTTGGATTATGACAAATCAGGAGTCTGGAGCTGTAAGTTGCTTGGGCGACTACTTTCGTCGGCATAATGATAGTCAGTTTGTCTTGACTTCTTGTTTTCGGGCAAGCTTTAGGAATGTGATTTGAATATTTATCGTCGTAGCGGCTACTGGGGAATTAGCGTATTTTGGAAATGGCCAAATAATCCCTTCGTTGACAGGCTAGCTTACGTGAGGACGGAGATGTATTGGGCGGATTTGAATTGGCTATGGTCGAAATAGGTTAATCTGTAAATCATGGGAGTCGGTTTATCAAGCGTGACGGGGGCGCTTTGGGAGTCCCACGCTTAGGAAGGATCTGATGTGTATTGTGGAATGCATAATTTAAAGCTTGGCACTTCGTTAACGATTCAAGGACAACATGGTGGGCAAGTGAACTTTATGAGGCTGCAAAGTCGGAACAATGTCTTAAGCTTGTTTCGAGATTAGAAGGTTGAGTTCGTTACATTTCTGATTTCAAATTAATCGTTTCAGAAATAGAAGTTGGTTCCCTAGAGGTTCCAAAGTCTCTTCTGATTAAGTTGCTATATCGCTTACTCTCGGTTGGTGCTCAGGTTTATGACTATATATAAGGCATCTGAATCAACCCGCTAACACTTTCAAATGCACCTAGGTCTTATTTAACAAACCTTTCCAAACGGAACGATTTTTATCCTACTGCTTCCACTGCTACATGCCCAGTTAGTTCTTTGCACCTGTGTGGGCCAGAGGTTGTCCATGCTGCGGGAGGGAGCCTTAGAGTTCATTGGTCCAACATGGTTCAGCCATCTTAGGCTTTAAATCAGTAGCATTTTGACTTAGCCAATGTCACTGTACAACTGGCACAATACTTAGCTGTATTTTTTCCTTCACTATCGACTAATACTAAAAGGACCAAAATAATTGCAAAAATGACCAAGTGCCTATCCATCTGTTTTCGATAACTTCCAAGTCTGTAATCCTGTAACAAAACCTGCTTTTGGACATTGTTACTCTAACTACGAGTAGAACGAATCTTTGCTTAATATTCGGAGACAGTGTTTCACCTCAGATGTTTTTCTACACCGTGCTGATGTGGGCTGAGCGTCATCCTATCCATCTCATATTCACCAAAGACTTACTTATTTAACAGTCCAGCGATCCATGGAGGATTTGAACCTGAGCTGCGGCTGCCTTCCATCCTTAATGGCCCCGGGCACGCTGTTTCCGCGATTACTTGGTCTTTATACCGGAGGTTCGGTCTACCTCTTCTTCTCGAACCACGAGGCTCGGAGTCGAAGCTCGATGTGGCAGAGCCAGTCTAGTCGCCGGATCTTTGCCTTCCGGACTACATCCACATCTTTGTGCAGCTCGTAGAGTTTGCGGTTCTGTCTTCTCCTCCATTCACCTTCCTCACAGACAGGACCAAGTATCCGGCGCAGAATTTTTCTTTCGAAAGAACCCAAAATCAGTGTCCCGCTTATCGTCCAGCTTTCGGCTTATACAAGACTGGCAGTATAAGTGTTTTGTAAAGCATGCGTTTTGTAAAACTCAAACTGTTTGGACAATCCCAAGTAGCAGCGGTGGCCAAGGGCGGTTCTATGCCGGATCTCCACTGTGGTGTCGTTTGTGAAATTTACGTTTGCCCCGAGGTAGACGAACTCCTTAACCACTAGCTGTCAATTGTTACGTTTTGTCCCAGGTGGTGAGCGACGAATTGGTTTTTGCTTGCTTTACTTTGTTTTATCCTTATTGACCTTAAGACTAACTCGTTTTACATGTTCTTCAATCGCCGTGAACGCTTCCACAACGTCATGGCGCGACCGCGCGATAATGCCAGTATCATCCGCGTATCCTAGCAGCTGGACAGACTTGTAAAAAATAATGCCTTCCCTGTTGATGCATGCCCTTCGCACTATCTGCTCCAGCACCAGGTTGAAGAAGTCACACGACAGCGCATCTCCTTGTCCTAGAACCGAACTGCACGCTGCATCGCGTATTTTTGAGCGTGGCGAAACACAACCGGATCAATTTTTCCGGGATCCCGAATTCAGCCATCTAATCAAACAATGAATACAATGAATGCCGGAAGCCGCACTGGTAGCTGCCGATTAGTGCGGTGCAAAAGGGCTTAAGACGTTCACACAATACGCTGGACAGGATCTTGTATGCAACATTAAGCACGGATATGACTTTATAGTTCTTGCAAGATCGCCTTTTTGTGGATTGGGTAAATAGAGCTGAATTCCCAAATTCTGCAGATGATCTTGTGCATGCTCCCTACCAGAACATCTCCGTCAGCCTTGAAGAGCTCTGATGGCAAGCCATCTGAGCCCGCAGCCTTGTTGTCCTTCAGCTCGTGAATAGCTGTGCCGACTTCTTCGATGCTGGGTTGGAGGACTACTTCAGCGCCTGAAATTGGCATTTTCTCGGTTCGTACCAACCTCTCTTGGTCGTGCTCGTTAAGTAGCTGCTGAAAATGCTGCTTAAATACATCTACTATTCCCCGCGGATCAATGACAAGATTACCCTCGCAGGTTCGAAGAGCCTTTCTTGAAGCCTAGTGCAAGGCCTTTGGCTTTCTTATAAAAGCCTCGAATTTTGTACTTATCCCTAGACTCCTCGATATCCTTAAGCTGGGAGGCCGCGAAGATTATTTTCTTTTGTCGCAGTAGATTTTTCTCCTCCCTTCTTCTGGCTCGGAACTCCTCTTGCGCTGCCCTGGTTTTTCGCTGTAGCGCCTTTTGATACGTGTCGCCGGTTGCTGCCTTTTTCTGCTCACACTCTCCATCGCACCATGGGTTTCTTGTCGGGGGCGATAGGTAGCCTAAAGTGGTCTCGGCTATCTCCTGAATGGCTGAGCGGCAATGCAGCCACATACTGTTGGCATTTATGTTCGACGTAGGCATACCGTAGAGTCTTTCGCTCAGTTGCTCCCTATAGCCTCGGGAGACCTCCGGTGTACTCAGGTGTCCAATGTCGAATCTCCTAATGGTGGGCTGATCCAGCTTTCTGACATTGGACAATCGAACTCCGGACAAGCTCCGTAGGCGTTGTCCAGGAGGTCATAGAAGTCTTCCTTGATGGGGTCTTCAGCCTCTTCGGTAGGAGCGCGTGCACATATGAGGCTGATATTATAAAATCTGCCTTTGATGCGGATCACAGCCAGGCGACCACTTATGAGTTTAAAGTCGATGACCTTCGGCCTTAACCGCTTTTTCACGACAATTCCGCATCCCAATATGTGCAATATTTTGCAACAGCTGTAATAAATAACGCAGCCTTTTTTCTTCATCATACCGTTTCCTATCCAGTGTATTTCCTGGACGTATTTCCGCCTTGTACTACGTGGAGATTCTTTCCAATTTATAAACACTGTACAGAGTTCTGACATTCCAGCAGCATACTCACAAATCGTGTTCCTTTTTCGTGCAGTGTAGTCGTCGCGTATCTGTCCGTTGATCCGAGGCACGGATCGTACGTGGGCGGATTGTTGGTCCGCCGCACAACCGACAGTCTGATCGGAGTTTTGCAGCTGCATACATTTGTTCACCTCCAAACGGTTGTTGAAGAGACTTTCCAGAGGGCGCCCTGAGGAGGCTGTATGTCAACTTGACCTGGACATTGAAACAGGGATTTTTGCTGGCATCTCGCCAGGTTGAGAGCAATCAACAACTTTACCCTGTATGTCCAAAGAATAACTGGAAAACTCAATTCACGGCTCTTTGTTTTACCCCGGTTTTACTCTTTTTTTTTTTTGCCGTTTCTGGACACCCTCAAGGTACCAATATCGGCCCAGTGATATTTATTCTAACCTAGTTAACATATAGTTAATAAATAAAACGAAACCACATTTGTTTTTACAAGAATATATTTTTTTATTTCAACTTTCGATCTTTTCACAACGAGAGCTTACAAACAAAACAAGAAGACTTTACTTAACTTATCCCTACTTCAGTGCTCCATTCACAGAAGGCGAGAGTCAGAGAGCCGCTACTACATAAAGCGAACACCTGCTGCCCGGAAAACAAACAGCAAGCGCGACCCGCACTCATGACTCATCCTTATGCAACGAATACACAACACACATTTTATAACAATATACATTCCCTATCGATTCCTGCTCTTTTCAATCGAAACACTACAGTTTCATTATTTGAAAGCCATTTGATGCTCAATGTAAGCCAATATCAAGCCATCACCTACTACCATAAACATTTCCTTCATCCCCCCATCTGCCATGAGGCAGAAAAGTCTGCGATAATATGCGGCTTTAAAGTCTACAAAAACGTAGCGTTGGTCATGAGTCTTCTCGATGTAAATATTTAGTCTCCAGTAGATTTTAGATTTTAGTCTCCAGTAGATCCTAGCCACACTGATAGGAACCCCCAGATTGTTTTAGACGCTTAAGAGACTTCTATATAGTTGGTGCAGTTATAAGGATTCTTAAAGACTCTTCTTAGGCAAAGGAAAAGGAATGCGTGCTCCGTTTGTCAGGCACGCTTTCCACCGATCATATGATGGACTTCAGTGAGTCGCGACATTTCATGACAGCCTTCGATCTCGTTGTATAGGATTCTATTGACTTCAGTGCGGCCTGGCTGTCTAGAAAGATGGTGATATCCGATGTTGGGATATCGGTTGCTACTATTTCTGCTTGGAAGACGCTGCTCAAATCAGGGGGTCTAAATGTTTGTGAAGGGTGTCAGAGTAGAATCCGGCCTGTGTCCATTTTCGATCCGTCGGTCAAGAGGGTAATCTCGTGGTCGTTGATAACGGCGTTCGATAGTCACTCGTCTCTATCGGGGAATAGGATTGGTATTTTGCGAGAGAAGTCATTGTGGGGAGATATATAGTCGGTCGTAGCTACGAGGCTACTAGAACCATGTTTCTCTTCCAGGTCATCTATTATTCTGAGTATGGCTGCATGTCTGAGAGCGCTTTTTGCAGCGCAGACTTTTATGAATAAATCCAGAAGAAGGAGATGAAATATCGTGTCCAACCCTGCTTGCGGCGTGCTTCTTATAGCTCCCGATGTACAAACAGCGGCTGACCTTAGTACTTTGTTGAGCATGCTCATGTAGTTTTTCGTGCTGCTAAAGTTTGGAGTCAAAAATGATGCCTAGGTAATTAGCTTCCTTTTTGAGTATGGGTGGAGTACCTTCTAAATTAGTGAACAAAACCAGCTTGGTTTTCTGGGGGTTCAGACCGTTCTGTCTTGCACACGACGAGAGTGCCTTCAACGCAGATTCCATTAGTTCACTGATAATTGGTAGAAATTTACCTTTTATCAAGATAACTAGGTCACCTGCATATGCTATGGTCTTTGTGCCTTTCTCCATGAAGCTTTTAAGGATTTTGTTAACTGTAAGAAGCCAGGGTAGAGAGAACTTCACCTTATGGTGTGCCTCTAGTTGTCACTTTCCTTATAGAGCTGTGTCCAGAAACTTTCAACATGTCAACGACAGTATCACTCCATCGTCCGTTGATGCAGCGAATAGTTTTGGGCAAAATAGCGGCCATTAATGTCGGACATTGTGTTCAAAGGCTTCAGAGATTCATGGCTTGTTGCCACAAGCTTTTAACTTCAACTCCACTAGAAGACGTCTACACACGTTCACACGTTTAGGCAGACGGTCGAGGAGGTCAGTAAAAATCACAATTTATCATGACCGAGGAACAAGACGCCATAAAATGATCATGGATCGGGTCTTTTGAGCTGTAGCGCGGTCTTGTAAGAAAGTTTAGTCTGAGATTCTCTCAAATAATCCATTACGGTCAAGTTTGGCACCATCTTCGAAGAATAACGGTTTAATAATTCTTTCCTATTTATGTTCCAGCCCGAAAAAGGTGTTGGTCGCGAAGGGGGATCCCGTGAATTTATTGAGCGTTTTAAGCGTAGAATCCATAATTTTGTTTACTAAAGGTCACGTCCAAAAAGAAATGAGCCTCATCCCTCATGATCATTTTTACCGAAATTATTTATCGAAGAAATGTGCCAGGGATGCCCACCTGCGAAGAACGGCGGCTACTTGATGTGCTTGGTGATCTATCGAGCATGGCTTTCATAACCTCAGCGTTCTCATCAAATCACTCGGTGGTGCCTGATGGTATGGCTAAAAGCGTTTTCTTCAACGATAAACATAGGAAAACAATTTATTCGTCCATAACAGTGCTATTCGTTTCATATTGGTTATTTGCTTATTCCACTCCTCGAACCAGTTCTGTAATCCGATCCTTGAACAGTATTTAGTTTTCTCCTGAATGCTTGTCAAACAAGAGAAGGAGACAAAAGAGAAGACGCATTATGATGGTGCAAAAGTTTAGCCATAAATTCGTCTGCTGATTTCGGATTGCCTCCAAAAAACTTGACCGTCACATTCGGCCATGTTTGTCGAGCTTTGTCTATCCAGAATGCCTGTAGTCTTACTGACTAAATGAAGCTTAGCTGCAAACGATTGATATACCAAAATCTTGAGCGACTTATTTAAGTTCAGCATTCTCTCATTTCGGTTGCTTTTCTTAAGTTTTTATTTGTTCCTAAGGATATGGAGCTTACAAATCATTCGAAATCTTCTGCGTATTCACGGCTTTTTTTGAAGCTATGACTGAAACTGACATAATAAAGATTTTCAAATTCCTAATGCCTTTCGTCTCCCTCTTATAGCATGCTTTATTATAAGTTATTTCTTCTATTCTGTAAACTGATCGCCGGTTGTACTAAAGCTAATGTAACTTCCAGCCATGTTTACCAACGCAATAACGAATCGGACAAATGCAAACAGTGAAAGTGAACAGAATTCCATTCATTTTTTGAACATATCATATCAAGTTCAGTCTTCTTCTTTGAAAAAGAGGTTGGCAGTTAGGCCTAAGGAAGCGTTGAAAGATTAAAAGTATGTTGTGGAGCCGAGCAGAATCAGACGGTGGTCGTGGTGCAATGGTAATCATCACCGACTGCTGAGCGGTTCAAGTCTATAGTTCAAGTCTGTCCAAAGTCAAGAAAAAATCCTATATGGAAAATACTGTGCAACAAGGCATAACACTCGCAGTATAAGATCACTTCATAATTCAGACTCTGTATTTGCATTTCCAATATAACATCTTAATGACATGGAAACAAAATAAAAGTTACTGTGAACTACAACCAACGCAACAAATTCAGTCGAATCTCTCGAAACCTATCTAGGACAACCACCCCCGGAACGAACATCTTGGACACCAACCATATGCACCCCGTCCAGGTTGTGTGACAAACATTATAAGAATGTATAAGAATGTAACCTGCGAGTTTCAAAAACAAAAAGACAGATTTACAACAGACTGATTTAGACGACATGACCTGGCATGTCTTGTGAAATCTTAATCGGGATTCAACATTTTCTTTTTGCATCTGCTTTAAGGGTGCTTTCTACTCTTTTTTCAGCACCTAATCGAGCTTAAAAGGTAGATTGACTACGACCACTAAAATTTTCTTTTAAAACTTTTAACCGAGCAATCAAGTTTCTCCCAAAAAAAAGGAAATTCGATTGAAGTTACCTAATTTACTCAAACGCTGAAAGGTTAAAAAATGTTCAAACTTTTTACTTCAAGACTCACAGCCAAAAACATTAAAAAGGCAGCAAAAAAAAATTCCCTGACATTCAGCAAACCGCAAAACCACCAGTCACCAACTGCTCTTTAGCACAGATGTATCCTCGAAATCCGTAACAAGTACTGATTCATTAAAATGTCGGTTGTTCCGAGCGCCAAAGCAGCTACTGCCAGTGCCTTTGCCTCTGGCGCTGCCACATTCAGCCTGCCATTTGCCCCTCTGCAGGAAGATTTTCCAAGAGCTGGAAAGGACAGAAAAAAAGCAAATTATTCTTCACTGATTGTTCCTTCGAGGCAGACACTGTCGCCGAGAATCCTTATCTCCACATCCGGGGTGTTTCGTAATTAAACGGTTTTTTTTTCGTTTCCTGTTTCTCCCCTAAAAAGCAAAAAAAAAGAATAGGATAACTGGAAGCACTGGAGTGTTGTGCTGCTAACACCAGTGATGGCAGTTCTGCCGGGGATGGAAAGAATACTGCGACTTAACACAAATTCCTGAGGTTGCCGTTCCAATTAGTTTGTTGTTTCACGTCATTTGAGAAGCGCTTCGTTTGGTTTTTTTCTTTCTTACCTTATTCATATACGACTTGAGTTGCTGAATATAATTTAAAATTTTGCTAAGGCACGGAAAATCAAGTATTATAGAAACAAGTCAGGGCCAGAGCTGGTAGTTAGTTGCACACTCGGTTGGTTATGGTAAATCACAGCCAGGTCTTGACCTTCTTTTTCCCCTAATTTAGGGGGGGACGGAGGGGTAGAATCACAGTCTTAGAGACGCCTAATGGCTTTTGCTCCATGCTGTGCCATCGTCCCTTACCATTAGCGACCGGCATGTTCTCTGATTGTCAACGTGGTATCTGCGTTGTTGGACAAATTAAGACGGAGTGCGCGTCTAGACCCAATTACAGCAGCTAACATTATTTAATTAAATTTCATTAAAACCTGTTTGTGTATTTCTCGCACCCGCCACGACCATCGTTTGTTTTGTCCTAGCGCCGTTTCAACGACCTTGTGTTACATTTTTTTTTACCAATCGGAATACTTGATATTGCCCCTGTTCTAGTGCTTCCGATTCATAAATAATTATGAGGTAGCCTTACTGTTTGGCATTTATTTTTCGGGCAGATTCAGAGGGAATTTTTAATAGAGTCCGAGGAGGCAGGCGGCAGGGTTCTATCGTTGCGATTGGGGTGACTTCTATTGGGGATAAATAAAACATATCCGTCCTTGAGTGTTGTTTATGTTGGTGGGTATGGTGCTGTATCTGACAAAGTGCTTTAATGCGGTTTTGTTTAGATTTCCAGGTGAGTTGGGGTCGTGATAAGTGGTGTGCTTCACGTTTTCGAGTTTGTTCTCAGATTTTATGCTGGACTTGTGACAGAATATCATAAATATGGAGGAGACTATTTGATTTGCATAGAGTTCAAAAAACTTTTTGTTAAAAGGTGATTCGTGGTCCATGAACCAAACATTTTAAAATAGTTGAAGCGAGTATGCGATGCCGGAAGTGTTTTGTTTTGTTCCTTTGTCAACCACCATTATTAATAAAAGCTTTTGTGGACCGAAAAACGTTTCATTTTTGAAGAACAGCAGGAGACAGCAAAATGGTTTTGCTTAGAACCCTTAGCTTCAACGAGGAAGTGTATTAAACGGGAAAAATCCAGAACTTAGATAATATTTTTTTTCTTTTACCATATATTTGAAGTGCCAATATAATGGGCCACCCTTAAAATGGGCCTAATATTAAGAAGACTCACATTCCAAAGGGGATGGAAAATTATTTGTGTTTTTCCCACTTAGTTTAAATGCTCAGTGCTCTGTTAAGCATCTTAGGGTAATAGTGCCAGTAAGGTTGTCATCAATTACGAGGATGGAATGAGATCAGACTCATTAAGTTAGATATTTGTGCACGCCTACATAAACTATCAACTTTTCATGTTCTCTTCATCTGAGAATGAGGCACATTTTTCAATCAGCTTACAAACCTTACCAAGTGTTCGTCGTGCAAATATTCGTCAAACGAAATTATTCCAAAGTTTTGTCACACAACCTAGACGGGGTGCAGATGGTTTGTGTCGAAGATGTTCGTTCACTACCCTCCGGGGGTGGTTGTCCTAGATAGGATTTGAGAGATTCGACTGAATTTGCGTTGGTTGTTGTTCACAGTAACACTTTTGTTTCCATGTCATTAAGGTGTTATATGGAAGTGCACACACAAAGTATGAATTTTGAAGTGATATTAATCTGCTCGAATTGTATAAAACACATTTAATAATTCCAAATTAAAATTCAAAGAAGATTAAACGGAAACTTGTTACAATTAGACTGAACTCAATGACTTTTTGAAAGCAACTGAATTTATACAAACATCAATCTTCAATATCAGTGACTGTCAAACTAATAGAGTTACCGTATGGACAATTCAAATCAAAAACTATCATCTAGGTCAAATTCAAATATACTCGAAGATTACAAATTTAATTTTCGACATCCTGCAGAGGGCGGCCTTCGGTCGGCATCTCCAATGGATAAACCAATTGCACCGGTCGTCTGGTTCTCGTTCCATCAGCATATCGGACAGGACCACACACGTCCGTCTCGTCCAGGATAAGTTTTCGTAACGACCGCCAACATCCATAGCAGTCTTGGTTGATTACCATCGTGCACGAGGGCAACCGATCTTTCCGAAATTTCTCGGGTCGAAGCGTTTTTCAACTGATGAGCAGATCTGAGCATTTGCAGGTACTTCCAGCATTTCCAAAAGGTTCTCATGTGCTTCAATCTACCTTGTCAACCACGTCTCAATTTCTCAGGATCATTGTTTCTACCGTCTTTCGTCAAACCAGCAAGTGAGGAGGATTTTAGAAAATGAACAGGACTTAACGGATTCAAATCAAAAGGATCGGAACTGACATAGGTTAAGGGTATGTCATTTATGATTGATTCTACTTCACTTAAAAACGTCCGAAGTTCCTCTGATGAAATGACATCTTTGCCAATAGTCGTCTTCAACAAGTTCTTAACGATTCGGATGAGTCGCTCCCAGGAACCTCCCCACCAAGATGCTCTCTCAACAATAAATTTCCAAACGATCTGGAACTCGGCGATCTCATGTTGAAAATGTTCGGAACAAATATCCTTTCCCAGTGCTCGCATCTCTTTGGTTGCTCTCTGAGACTTCGTGCGTGTTCGGATGTGATCACTCGTGGAACACCTCTTCTTGCGAAAAACCTCCACACCGCCAACAGACTGCTCTTCGTAAACATGTCAGGAACCAGCTCCAAATGAACCGCTTTGAACCCGCTGCACAAGTCATGATCATCAAATAAACTTTCGTTGTTTTAGTCTTGTCCGCATCCGTGAGAACGACAAGTGGACCTGCGAAATCTATCCCTGAAGTCTCAAATGGCTTCATTGAGACAACCCGTTCCACAGGGCGATTTCTTGGGCGTAAAAGTTCTGCTGCACGGCCCTTATACAAACTTATTTCGCTGACTTCAACTCCTTTCGTAGTAAAAAAAATGCTTCGCATATGATGTTACTTGCAATCAATCAAATTTGTTAAAGTCAAAAAAATACTTATCGTCAGCTCTACTCGAAATTCATTTGGGTGCCGACGAATCCACCATAAATGCCATCGAATCGAAATCACCATGTTTCAGCTCGTTGTCGTCTCCAGTGTGCCAATTATTTTTATCCAACAGCCAAGTTGGACCATTAAACCAGACGCTTGATGTCGCTAAGTTTTTTCCCAAAGTCAGCCGAATTCAAAGCACTAGAACAATGCTGCCACTCGTCAACTTCAGAATTTCGTTTGATTTCTTCTTATGAATATTAACTCTAACGCTGCAGTTAATTCAAGCTTCGGGATCGTACTTCCCCTTTCATCCTTCTCGATCATTTTCAATTCCTTCAGAGAAATTCTGTTTCGCGAACAGCAAAACTTATTGAAAATACCTTGTCCGTCGACTACTCGTAGATATACGACTGCTCCATATGCCGTCTCCATATGGTGTCTGCAAAGATGTGTAATTCATTAGATGACTTGTTCCAAACCAGCTTGGCACTGAGGCATCCCTCAACTCATGAAACTCTTTCAGGCACGCTTTCCAGTTTGTGGCAGCTTCGACTGGCAACGAGTCATCCCAATCGACCTCTTCTCTGCATAAGCTCTGGAACAGAATTTTCACTTTTACAGTAAATAGAGCCAACAGTCCGACAGGATCATAAATTCGAGCTAACAACATCAAAACTTGCCGCTTCGCCACAGTAACACTACATTATTCATATCAAACATCAATTCATCCGCTGCGCTAAACCAAACTACTGCAAGAACCTTTTGCCCAGGAAGTTGGTACCTGCGCTAAGACAATCATTCAGCGATGAGCCACAAGCCGACTTTGCTGACGCATCGAAGACAAAGAGCGTTTTTGTGGTTTCTTTATCTTCTCGATATGCGAGACGATGTGGCATGTAATAGTAACTTCCAAATCGAAAGTTGAATATGTTGTTACCGGCCAACTCGGAAGTTCAGAGCCCCGTTGGCCGCCCCTCGCCAAGCCTTCCTGTCATGAGTGTGTTCCTTCCATATTTCCCTCTTCTGTCCCATCTCTTCTAGATCCATTCTTATATTGCTTTCCTACCTACGGCGCGGCCATCCTGACGATCTTTTTCCAACGGGTTTGATAATTCGACCGTTTTTTATAATATTACTGCTGGCTTTGCATGTACATTCAGCAGTGTATCGAAATATCTCCATTGGGAGCAGACGTTGTCCAAAACGAGCTCCTTGCGAATAAATCCGGATCTAGCCGGGTATCCTTTTCGTACAGCATTTAGCCCTGCCTACAAATCGTTCGTGTTTTTAACCGCTCATACTTCCTTAATTTAAGCAAGCTTTTTCCTTTGTCGTTTTTTATCCCGAAGGAGACTGCTGACTTCCTTTCGTAGACTTTGACATCTTGTGCGCATAACCTCTTCGCTATTTGCTAGAGCTTGAACTCTTAAAACATTACGAGCTTTTACTTTTCCCTCGCATTCTTGGTCGAACCAAGTCTTTACCTTGGGGGCTCTGCAGGGGCCTGGTTTGTTTTCCGCTGCCTGCTTTACAACACTTATTATTGTTGACTATACTGCTGCAACCCCTCTTGTTTCCTCGTTAGTTCCCATGCCATCTAGTAATATGGATTCTGCATACGAAGGTCCTTCAGTGTTGAATTTTTTTATACATTGCTGTATTCCGCTTAAAAATGGCGCCTTCTAAAGAGGTTTTCAATAATTGCGGGTAGATATTGAGATAGAATAAAACAAGCTGTGTATAAGGTATTACCTAAATTCGTTTCTTATTTGAAAGGCCCATGCATGCCCATGCCCACGTATGGACACGACATCGTTAAAATACCTACCTCGGCTTTTCACGGTGGCATGGATCCGAGTGGTCCAATTTCCGATGACTCTTCCGCATAGATTTAGCTGAAATTGAGCGACAACATGTGCTATGTTAACCTTAAGGGCATCGGTCGATCTAGCGGGGTTAAATTGCATGAACTTGGTGGTCAATTCACGTCATCTCTGCGAGAGATAACTTTACCCTCAAATCGGTCATGCAAAATGTCAAAGTTGGTGTCCGCTGTGGGGCACGTAGCACCGTCCTGCTGGAACCAAATGACGTCTAGGTCCATATGGCTCAATTTGGGCCATAAGAAATTGGTTATCATCGTTCAGTAACGATCGCCATTGACGGG
Source organism: Merodon equestris (assembly GCA_958301585.1). NCBI lineage: Eukaryota > Metazoa > Arthropoda > Insecta > Diptera > Syrphidae > Merodon > Merodon equestris. The sequence goes on from OY284416.1 coordinate 116,290,684, forward strand.
TACTGCTTTACCAACGTCGTTTTCGAAAAAGTACGGACCAGTGACCCGACTGCTCCAAAATCCACACCAAACGGATGGATTGTCAACCGGTGAACTTCATGAGGGTTGGTGTCATCCCATATACGTACATTTTTTTTTTTTTTGTATAATTCGTGCAAGTCCAAGAGTGTACGCTCTTATGGTGCTTGTCACACAACTTGGACGGGGTGCAGATGGTTTGTATCGAAGATGTTCATTCGCTACTCTCCGGGGGTTGTTGTCCTAGATAGGATTTAAGAGATTCGACTGAATTTGCGTTGGTTGTAGTTCACAGTAACTATTTTTATTTCCATTAACACCATTAAGGTGTTATATTGGAAATGCACACACAGAATATGAATTTTGAAGTGATCATATGCTGCGAGTGTTATGCCTTCGTCAGCACTTTTTTGATCATCTCTCATTCACATCTTATGTTGTTGCACAGTTTTTCAGTATAGGAATTGTTCTTGACTATGGACGGACTTGAACTATAGACCTTCGGCTCAACAGTCGGTGATGATTTCCATTGCACCACGACCACACCCGTACTTTGCTTTTTAACACGGATATTAATGAGAAAATGCGCCAAATATGATTTTTTTGCCCTAAATTGGGGTCTCCTTTCGAACCCTCCGAAGCCCAGTCAGCGAGCACATGGCGTTGTCTATGGTCATGTACTTTGAACTTCTGGGTCAGTTGAATCTTATGTATCCCAAGTCCCGACACAAAATTCGCCAAGTTGAAGTCTGCGAAAGGCCGAGTTTTGGTGCAAGCGGGTGATCGACTGCCTCAGATCCTGCCACTTTCACGCACCGCGGGGATGTTCTTCGCCGTTCTTGGGTTTCTTTGACGTACGAATGTTGCCTGATAACTGAATCGGACGTCTCAAATTTAGTCACCAAACGTTGAAGAGTCGACTGTGAAGAGCCACCACGTTTATCGTAAAATGGGCGGAACGCGCGTAACTTTTGCACTAACGAACACTCATTTTGATAATAAAATTTTATCATTTGGATGTGCTGTTCAATCATGTTACCATGGTGATTTGGCATCAATAAGCAGAGATTTAATGGATATCACCAGGACAACATGACCACTACAGACCGCCAAAATCTACCCGAGCCAATTGATAACTTTTTACATGGCTCTAGCGGGAATCCCGACTTTTGCCCATCGATATTCGGTCGTTGTAAAATACAATACTACAGCGTGCGCCATCTCATACGGGTTGATGCAAACTTCGAGTAACTTCAACAATTCTCAACCGATTTTGGAAATTCAAAGACTTTTTTTTCCATTTGGACCCTTACAATTTATTTTGATTAACTTTTGAAAACAATATTAATTAAATGACCGCCTTTATTGCCGACGCAAAAATGGGATCGTTTTCGCGCATTCTCCATGACACTTTCGAGCATTTCGGTCGAAATTACTGCGATTTCCGCACGAATGTTTCTTCTGAGCTATTCTATTGTCTTCGGGCCGTTAGCATACACCTTGCTTTTCAAGTATCCCCAAAGAAAAAAGTCTGGATCCCCTCCGGCGATCTCGGAGGCCAGTCAATATCGCCCTTTTTTGACACCAATCTTCCAGGGAACTTCTTGCGCGAAGAGCTGATTTTTTTGTCCGCAGTTTAGCATGTCGTGCCGTCTTGTTGAAACCAAAAGTGAAACAAGCCTTTGTTACACATTTCTGGCACCACATAATAGGACAACATCCACCGATATCGATCGCCATCCACTGTATCGCCAACTTTGAAGATATATGGTCCAATGATGGTTTAGGCCCAAACAGTAACTTTTTGATCATATAGCGGCTCTTCGTGAATATTGTGGGGATTTTCGGTGCCCCAGAAGCGACAATTTTGTTTATTAACTGAGCCGGAGAGCGTAAAATGTGCCTCATCGGTCATCAAAATTTGCTGCCAGAACTCCGGCTCAGCATTATTCATTGCAACGACATTTTGTGCGTATGCCAAGCGCCGTGGCTCATCTCGTGGCAAATTTTTTTGAGTTATTTGCACTTTATATGGAAATAAGTGACGATCATCCTTTAAAATTCTCCGCAAAGTTGTCCCACTTATGCCTAACTGCTGCGAACGGCGCCGATATGACAAACTTGGGTCTTCTTGAAGACTGGCCTTCACAGATTTAAAAGATGAGTTTGAACGCCCCGGACGTAGCCTAGGTTGTTCACCAGGGCTTGCCACAGAACCAAATTGAAAAAAAATCGAGGCCCAATGACGAATTGTATCTTTTTTGGGCGCAACACGATCACGATATTTTGCACGATACGCACGTTGAGTTATCACAATCGAGCGTTCATTTTTAATGAACCTTGAAACTATTTTCGCGCGTTCTTTTGGTGTGAAGCTATTCATGGTTAAAATTGTACTGAATTGACGTTTCCTAAATGCTATGACATATGAAAATCGGTTGACACTTGTTGAAGTTATTCGAAGTTTACATCGACCCATATGAGATCTCGCACCCTGTACGTCCATTATGTTCTCCACAAAAGAATGTATCCGTCCTTAACGTTTGTTCCGTTTGAAAGTCAAACTTCTTATACCACTGCGATGTCCAATTTATACTTACTAAATCCAATGAGTACTCCATTGAGGCCTGTAAAAGCTGCGCACGTTTCACGAGCCTATCCTTAATTTTTGTGCCTTTTTTTCATGGATGCTTTGCTTAGATCCCACCCGAAATTCAATGAGGAAAATAGTTTACCTACGGAATCTCCCCAGGAAGATCAGCCATATACGTACATATTTAACACCCGTATGGTCAACGATTTTTGATGTTGTTTTGATGGTGTATTGTTGTAGTGATGTGAGGGTGGGTAGTACAGTCATCAGCTCTACGCCTATCTTGATATTTTTGCATCGAGCAGTTAATTAATTGCCTCTTGGGTTTGGTACCCTCAGTATATTTTAACCCCAAGGGGAGGGGAGTTGAACATTTATGGAAAGAAAAGTTTCCCTATTTACAATCGCTGTTTCTGAGACTTCGTATAAAACCCTCAAAATATGTCCATACTAAAGAAGACAACGATTACATTTAAAATAGCGCGATTGGTGGAAAGACTTACGACCAAGTAGGGGACAGTACCCGAAACAGCTGGCCAGGAATCGAGTGGTTGTGTAGTGCCAACTAATTTCAAACGTTCTTCAAAAAGTTGCTAACAAGCATCATTTTGATCAACGTTAAAATTATAATCTTCTATATAATAGTTGACTCTTCTCGTATAAAAATATGCCCCACAGAAAAATTTCCATTCCAACTCAGTAAAATAAATTCGAAATACACCTTTAATAGCCTAGTTGTCAAAATCAATAACAAATCGTGATTAAAAACCAAAAATCCACTTAGATTTCATACATCTATTACACTCCACTATTGCCACGCACCATCCCAACCACATTCCTATAGTTTTTCTCGTTAATCAGTTTACCCCTAAAATATGATCCCACACCGCAATCGAAAATGTTATTCAAAATTATCAAAAACTGCCCTGAAAACTAAAATTAAACTTAAAAAAAAAATAATAAAATACAATAACAATAACGTTCAGCGAATGATATAAAATAAATTGCAAATGACAATTAAGTTATTCCACATGCCCTAGAATAACAACGCGGCCGGATGCATGCCCCAAAAACTTTCATGCCGCAAGCCGCATGAAATAAACGCTTCGAATCAGAAAATTTTAAAACAACAGCAACACACATCAAAGACAACTGAATTTTAATCCATAATTTCCCGTGGCACAACGAACTAACTCAATAACCGCATGGCAATATCAAGTGTTGAATACGAAATCCAAAAAAAAAAAATAAGAACAAAAGTCAGCAAAAAAAAAACAACGCGAGCAGGTGAATGTTGAGTTTAAAATTTATTTCGAAAAATTCAATCAGAACTTTTATGCTTTATTGTATAACAGCAGTTGGTTTTAGCTTTTGTTAAACTATCGAAAGTTTGTGAAAGAGTGGAAGGGGAAAGGTTTATCGATTAGTTTCTAGCATAAAGTGATCAAAGGTTTATGAGTTTCTGAAACTTTTTTAACTTCCCACGTGGAAGTTGTTGAAATGGATTCGATTTTCGGATTAAATATTTGTACACGGTTTAATAGGCTTTGTGTTGATGTGTACACGTTCCTGAACTGAATGCTGGGTCTGCCAATGTATTGTAATAACACTGGTCTCTAATCTCTAAGGATATCAAATGAAAAGTTGCTACTCGTAGTTTAGGTAGACCAGTCGCAACCAAAAGAGTTATTTTTTAAGTTGTTTTATTTTAAACCCGAAAGGTCTCGAGTTTCCCAGAACTTGAGAGACTTTTACTGACTGTAATTGCGGTGATGCTAATGCCGATACTTATGCTGGTGTGAGCAGGCTAGTACAAATGCATCAGAAACCAATTTTAATAAAGTTTACCATACCGGTTTTGACGACAATAGCGATTCTGGTGCCTTTAAAGGGTAACAGCACCCTAGAGGTATAAAAAAGGCATTATTTTGATAATTTATTTTGAGAAGATGGAAAAAAAATCGGTCTGATTTTTTCAGGGACTATTAAGGGTACATAGAAAAATGTAAAAGAATGTCTTTATTCAATTTTGGATGCAAAATGACGGCGGTAGAGCCATTCTTGCAGAACGCCTTTTTTTGACATACCCAAACGGGCGGACACGTACCTCGGGAACCATAGCTCCTAGAACAAAAAAGTAATTTTTTCTTTGAGTACATATGACTTACTAGTGAAGTATAAGGTGTACAACTTTGCTTCCGCCGTTTGCCGATATATGGCGCTAACGGTAAGCAGCGGTAAAAAAAACAGATCCCAGACGTCAGGCAGTTGGTTTGGACCTCGGTCAACAGAACACCATTCAAACACTAGTCGATTTGTGTCTTCATCATAAAGTTGTTTTCGATTGAAAATGGCAGTTTACGAGCCAAATTCTCGTCATTTACGGAAGGTCAGTAACAGCTTGTTTCAATGTGAAGAAAACAGCGGCGGAGTCTCATCGAATGCTCTCAGATACGTATGGTGAGGACGCTATTAGTGAAAGAACGTGTCCTAAGTGGTTTCAACGCTTCAAGAACGGTGATTTTAACGTCGAAGACCGGCATAGTGGTGAAAGAGATAAAGTTTTCTAAGGTGCAGAATTGGAGACATTGCTGAGTGAAGACTCACGTCAAACACAAGGAGAATTTCGCGCGATCAGTGGGATTGACAAACCAACCATTTAAAAACGTCTCAAGGCCATGGGCATGATTCAGAAAGAAGGAACTTGTGTCCCGTATGAGTTGAAACCAGGAGACGTTGAACGGCGTTTGTGTGTTTGTTGCTTCAGAGGCAAACACGGAAGGGAATTCTGCATCGCATTGTGACCCTCAAAAATCCCGGCCATGTTTCCACGTCGACGGCCAAACCGAATATCGACGGCTCCAAGAGCATGCTCTGCAGTTGGTGGGACCAACTCGGTTAAAACCAAGTGAAACAATCACAGGTGCTCGTTATCGAATGCAATTAATGCGTTTGAGCAGAGCATTAAAAGACAAACGGCCGCAATACAGCAAGAGGCACAGCAAGAGGTGATTTTGCAGCACAACAACGCTCGACCCCACGTTGCAAAAGAGGTCAAAAAGTACTTGGAAACGTTAAAATGGGAAGTCCTACCCCACCCGCCGTATTCTCCAGACATTGCTAAAGCTGACTATCACCTGTTTCGACAAAGGCGCATGGCCTGGCTGACCAACACTTCCGATCTCATGAAGAAGTCACAAATTGGATCGATTCGTGGATGGCTTCAAAAGATGAACAATTTTTCCGACGCGGGATTCGTACACTGCCCGAAAGATGGGAGAGAGTAGTGTCCAGCGATGGAAAATACTTTGAATGATACATGTGAAACCAATATGTTTCATTAAAGCCTCAAATGTTCGGGAAAAGACGGCGGAAGCAAAAATGGCAAGAGTTTGAAAAAAAATTCGATTTTCCGTCAAAAAAATGAACCCTAAATCGTCTGTAAAAAAAAAAGTTTTGATCAACTAAAAAACGGATATGTACTTCACTAGATAACCCGATTGTGAAGTTACAGTCAAATTTTCAAAGCACTCCATCGAACGGTTTTTGAGCAGCGTGTCCGCCCGATTTTGAAAAAGTGATTTCGAGAAAATCGCGTTTAAGGTCTTATAACTACTTAAACCTTTCATAAATTCAATGTACCTTTAGTCTGCGATGCCTGCGCCATACATCTGACCTTCCATACCAACATCCTCCTCTTCCTGCTCCTTTCTGGACGATTTCAGGGACAATCGAGTCTTTTTTGCAGAATTAGTGAATGATCGCTCCGAAAGTTTAATGCGACGCTCGTCCGCTTCTACACAGAAGTTTTAGCAATTTAGCCAAATGTCTATTCCCAAAGTTTGCATTAAGCCCATTATACTTGATAATACATCATTGTATACGCCTACTGCAATATACAGTACGTGTTTTCTACTGGAGGTTGATTTAGGGGCCATAGACTACGCTATTGCGTTGAAACTTGAAATTGAACTACTTAACACTTTTTTCGATTATACTCGTACATACAATTGCATATGTCTTTATGTCCCTAAAGTATACCTAAAGTATAGAAAAAAAAATTCGAAAATTTCAAAATCCTAGAGTGATGTTACCCCTTAATAATAGCAATACTGATGGTGATAAGGCTGTGGAAACTGGTATTCAAACTGGTGCCCATGCTGATATTGATGCCGATGCTCGTGTACATACTGGTGCTGATGTAAAAGCAACATTTTTGTACATTTTTATGCCTTCAAGAACTTGTATGACTTTTACTCGATTTCGACTTTCCAATGGAAAGGAACGGCAATTCATTGGAACGGCAACACCATGGTTGGATGATTTGGAGTAGCTTCCATATTGCATTGTCAGGCAATATGATCCGACCATGCCTATTTGAAACCAGACTGTTTATCGACCCAATTTGCATCATATTTACTTGCATCTATCGTTTCCTATTGGTTTCCTTGCCACTCTAACCTTTATTGAGTGAAGACCTTGTTTGAGATTTAGTTCCGATTTTGCTTTTTTTTTTTTAATTCGTGCAGGTTCAAGAGTGTACGCACTTATGGTGTTTGTCACACAACCTGGACCAGGTGCAGATGGTGTCATACACTTCTTGTGTACACCAGTACACATGTGTATTCGTTACACTTTTTCGCATTTTAACTGGGACATACTTGTTAAAGAGATATTGTATTTTACTCGATTTGACAACTCGTATTATTTGTAGTGTAGTGCCACCAATTCAGGCTCTAACATTCATTAAAAAGCGATTTCAGTTTTATGTCAGTATATTGGTATATTGATATCACCGACTCTGACTTGAGGACGAGAAAACTGCACCATGTGAATGTGCTGCCCTTTGCATATTAAGGTTTAGATCACCACAAATCACAATCTTGGAATAAGCAGGGATAAAATCTCGATTTCGTGAAATCCCACATCCAGAAATTGTATCAGGCACTAGAGCCATTGTTTCACCACCTATGTAACATGCGACACCATCCTGCTCAAAAACCCATCGTCCACCTCACAAGGGCCAGTTTCATGTAAAAAAAGACTGTCAACGTCGTTCGATAATGCAAGCTATTCGCTACCAAACAATTATTCATTGCGTCAGTAATTTCCTTCAATTTTCGGAGCGACAGTTCCATACATAAATGGAATTGACCCCCAACATTCAGAAATTTTTTTTTCGTTCACTTAATTCAAGCATCGACGAGAGTACGGTCATGTGCTTAGTCTGCTCGCTTCTATGAATCAACTAGACACTCTGGCCTACATCAAAATGTTAGTGCCCAATTTCAGTGTCAAGCGGTTACAAGGATATTACCTGTCAATTTTTACTAACTTTTACATACTATATTATGACACCTCTTGTTGGATGACCCTTTATTTACTTCTCATCTGGAAGTTTTTGTAATATGTCCGAATATCAAAATTACAAATATTGCCACTTTATACCCTCTCTATAACTTGAATCCATTGTTTAAAATTAATGTCTTTGTATGCGTGTGTTGGGTCGGCCATCTAGTTGTTTTTTTTAAATCATAGGTTATTTTGGTACTGGCAGCTGTTTCTCGCTCGAAATCTTGACAGGAAGTCAGTATCACACCTCCGTGGAATAAAATGAGTCGCTTTACGCTAGAACAACTGGGAAATATTGAAAACTTATTTCCAAAGTTAGTGCTGTGTAGCCCGGTAATACGGTCACTGGCGAACGCTACAGGGCCATGATAAACGACTTCTTACTGTCGGAATAGGATGAGCGGGGCTTGGTGAAGATGTGGTTTCAAAAAGATGGTGCAACCACACACACAGCACGAGCCACAATGGATATTACGAAGCATTTCCTGGTCACGTAATCTCTCGTTTGGACGATTTGGCATGGCCAGCAAGATCGTCCGATTTAACTATCCCAGACTTCTTTCTTTGGGCCTGCTTGAAGTCACCGGAAATCTCGCGGAGTCATGGGAAATGCGATAAAACGGGCACAAATGTGTATCAACACTGGCTGCAGCCATATGGCGGATATCATCTTTCCCACTTAATAGAAAAAAAAATTAAAGGTTCAAGTTATGATTTCTATTTCTCCAAATCATTTTTTTTATTTAGTTAAATACATAATAATTCAAAAACAAAATTGATTAATTGATGATTAATTTTGCGCCACCTTGTATGTTCGGAAACTTCCCTTCGTCTCGTACATCTTGAGAATAAATAAAGATATCAACTCCAGACCAATTTTATTCCACGAATACTTAGACAGTAAAGAATTGGTACAGTTTTCAAAAATATGAATTCGCTGTTTTGTTGGTACTTGGAGGAGACCTGCCGCACTTATGACCCTAGTTTTTTGGTTTGAATTCGCTCAAGGCGTATCGAAATTAACGATAAGAACTGATCGAAGTGGACCACAAGATTACGTGAAAGAGTCGATAGAATTTTTTTTAAATTTTTTTTTTATCGGAAAATTTTAAATCTTAAAAATCCTAAAGTTTTTTAGTGGCTCTGATTTTGAGAACAAGTAAAAATGACAAATAAGTATGCGCTCCATTTGAGGAAGGCGTAAGTTATTGTCAGTTTCATACAAAAAAAACAAAAACGGTTTCGAACTTAAGCTGTAGATTCGACCTAAACACTTTGGGGTTTCCTCTTTCTAAAATGAATGAAGTGTGTTTTTTTAGAGGTATACAAATTCAATATAAAGCAAAAGCAAAACAGCTAATGTATTGTAAATGTCTATGATATTAGCTTTATTTAATAGATAATTTTCTGCCATTAGCGCTTAGATAATAATAATAACAATAACTGCGCGCCACGGCTACCTCGAATAAAGCGCCATCGCGAACTGTTAGCAACTATCTATCAATGATAGCTTCGAGGGGACTTGTTAATACTATAAAGTCAGTGACGCGGGTTGATTTATCGAGACAAACAAAAACTCTCATAGACCATTGCTTAGTGCGAACGCAATTCACTGAAACGAAATCAGCAGTTGTCGAATTAAATTTTTCTGACCATTACGCGATATATTGTGCTATAATTATGAGCAAATTCGATAGTATCTATCGTAAACCAGAAACGTATTTCGTAAAAAGCCGGGAACTGTCTCGTAAAATAAGTACATTTGATTGGGAGCAGTTGAATGAATTTACTGAAGTAAATGAATTCTATGAGAACTTTAAGAACTACTTTAACGAACTCGTTAAATCTTCAACAAGAAAAACAAGAAAACACAGACCGAACGAGCACAGTTGGATTAACAATGAACTAAGAAATGCCTGTTTAGAGAGAGATAGACTGTACCGTAGATATAAAAATAACAGCAGAAATCAGGATTACGAAAGAGAATACAAGAAATACCGGAACAGTGTAAACAAACAAATCAACGTAGCTAAACTGAAATATGATAAAGCTCAATTTTCAAAATCGAAAAACAACCCGAAGGAAACTTGGAAAATCGTTAATAACATTCTTGGCAAAAAGATTGTAAACCTAGACGATGTGTTGACCAGAAACTTTCCAAACGAAAAATTTACTGACCTGGCAAAACAATTCGCACATAGGTTAAGTAGTGATATTGGCAACACAGTTCACATATGTCATCATAAGTCATACTCTGGTACAGAAGTAAACGTCCAACGCTCAATATTTCTTGGGGAAGTCAGCAGTGAAGAAACATATAAAGCTCTAATATCACTAAAGGGGAACAAGTCAGCAGGTGAAGACGCCATCCGGCCAAAAGATCTGAAGTACAACGCGAATGTCCTGGCGCCAGTATTTACAAGACTCATTAACATGAGTTTCGAACAATCAACAGTTCCAGATACCCTTAAAAAATCAATTGTTCGTCCTATTTACAAGAATGGGTCCAAGAACGACATAGGAAACTACCGTCCAATATCCATACTTTCAGCTACGGATAAAGTGCTAGAGGAAATTGTAGCTAATCGACTATACGAATATATTGAAAAGTATAAGATTTTGGCAAATAATCAATACGGTTTCAGAAAAAATAAGAGTACTGGCCGGCTACTAGGAGATTTTGCTGACCGAATAAACGAAAACCAACATCAAAACCAGCATACAATAGTGCTTTTCATAGATTTTAAAAAAGCCTTTGATACTTTAGACCATGGAAATATACTCAAGCACATGCATAAAACTGGCATAAGAGGACGTCTTTTATCATGGTTCGAAAACTATCTTAGACTTAGAACACACAAAGTTAAGATCAAAGCCAATTTAAGCAATGAAGTGATCGTGAACTACGGAGTTCCACAAGGATCCAAACTGGGTCCACTTATCTTCATAATCTATATGAACGAAATGCTTCTAACTCTTAAGAACAGCGCTGTATTTGCCTATGCCGACGACACTGCAATTGTAGTCAACCACCAGAATGTCGAAGAGGCAGAAATAATTATGCAAAAAGAGTTCGACGTAGTCACCACATGGTGTCATGACAATGGACTTATAATCAATGCACAAAAGACTAAAGTCATGCACATCCGCCCACCGCACATACTAAAATGCAATATAAGAATAAAAATGCATAGCTATGATTGTCTACATAAGATACAAAGCCATCATGTCCTCCAACATAATGATCAATGCAAAACGGTAATTGAAAATGTGTCGACTTACAAATACTTAGGTGTCATAGTTGACTACTCTTTTAAATGGAGCTATCACATAGCAGAATTAATAAAGAAGCTCAGGCAATCGGCCTATGCTCTATATCACCTGAGCTACAGATGCCCAGCAGAAGTTCTTCGGTAGTGCTACTACGGCCTAGTCGAGTCACATTTAAGATATGGAATACTGGCTTGGGGCAACGCACCCCAGCTTCAAAAGCTTAATTCTCTGCATGCAAACAAGTTGCTGAAAAAATCCCCCCGAGAGATAAGAGATGACAACAAATCACTTTTCTCTATTAAGCACCAGTATAAGATAGAGATACTCTCAACATTTAAGAATGACAACAAATACAAGATACCAACTCAACAGGCAATGAACACGAGGCGTCGACTTCAAAAAAAGTATATGATTCCTAGATACAAGAATGAGTATGGCCGCAGATGTTATGAAGTATCGATTCCAACTATATTTAATGAACTTCCAGCAGAGCTAATCAACCTTCCTAAACCCGTTTTCATAAAAAATGTTAAAAAAATGTTTCTGGCATCTAATGTTGAAACAACTTAATAGAAATATATGCCAAATATACTATTTATGTTTAAAACCCCGTAAAAAAAAAAAAAAAAAAAAAAAAAAAATTGTAATATGAACTTCAACTCTAACAATTAGTCTAAGCAATCTTCTGCAAATAAGCCGCTTTGGCTTCGCAGATAACATATTATAACATGTAATTTTTGGAGTACAATAAATTCAAAATTCAATTCAAAAAAAAGTCCAATTTCGACAACTTTATCAAGCAATTGGGGCCGTATATCAGAAATAACACGGCGAACGTTGACTTCCAAGTCGTCCAATGTATCTGGTGTATCGGCAAAGACTAGTGACTTCACATAACCCTAAAGAAAGTAATCTAAATGTATGAGATCACAGGATCATGGTGGTCAGTTCACAGGTCCATTGCGCGAAATTATGCGCTCAGCAAATAATAATAACCACGCACAATAAATTGATGGTGTCGTGCGCCGTGTGACATGTTGCGCGACGTTGTTGAAACCAAACTTCTGTCACGTCAATGCCACTCAACTGTGGAACGAAGAAGCCAGAAATCAAGTTTCTATAGCACTCTCCATTGACATTGGTAACATTCTGTCTGGCATTGTCCTTAAAGAAATTTGGACCAATGATTCAACCAATCCATAAAGCACCCCAAACAGTAAGTTTTAATAGTTGTAAGGGAGTCTTGACAAAGGCTTCCAGGTTTTCTCCACTCCAAATTCGGTAACAAAGGGGGTCCATCAGAGAACAGCATTTTGCGTTGAAATTGAAGATCAAGCTGAATCATGTATTCGGCCCATTCATCGAACTTACGACGCGTATAATGGTCACTCTTGCACAAGCTGGATCTTATAAGCTTTTAAGCCAAGATTTTTCCGTAAAATCTTCCACAAAGTGGTTAGGTATAACTTCAGTTGCTATGCACAATGGCGAATCGACTTATGCGGCTTCTCTTCAACATTGCGGCGCTTCACAGGGCCATAACTTCTCATCTTCGCACTGTTTGTCGTCTTTTGAGGTGCACATTATCCACTACGGTGTACGTGGTGCGAAAATGATTCATCGTGTTCCGAATAACTCGCTCAGATAGACGATTAAATCGATAGCAAAATGGACGTAGCACACGATAAGTTTGGCGAACTGAACCATCGTTTTCAAAATAAGTTTACAAAATTTGCATAATTTGTTCTATCGTTAATCTATTCATTGTGAAATGGCAAAATGTACTAACCACAAGTGAACTTTCAGCTGTTAAATTAATAATCTGTGGAAATAGTGTTGTGAGTTTAAAAACCAAATCTCTAAAAAAATACCCTTTATGACTATTTTGAAGACTCCATAAAATGACGTCCGACCAAGGGGTACCAAGGGCGTATTATGGTGATGTTTTGCTTCCATAAGTCGGTCCAAGTTAGACTTAGTAAATAAAAAATTAGTCTAAATAAGTATATTTAGACCTTATTTGCCTCGAAACCATTGATTTTCCGCATTTTAAAAATAGATTTTGTTAATGTACGAGTACCCTATCTTGAAACAGTCCTGGGTATTTGATCCACCAAAAAATCCTCTCTTTACTCGGTTCGACTTTAAATTTATTCACGTGGATGTCATTTTCTATACGGAATTTGCTTTTTGTACTCCGTGTAAGCCCTGGCTTCCTTTAGATTTACGCTATACCTTGTTGAACTATCTATTCATACAAAAATGTCTTAAGCTTGTATCATTGTACTCCCTCACTGCTATGCTTTGTAGCCATACACGTAACTCTACTTTAACTCCTAGAACCAGATGTGCGGCAAATATCTACTTATGCGTGTAACAAAAATAACAAAGCAGTTTTGTGTCATTACTTTGCAATTAAAAGCATTCTGTCGCTCACTCATTCCCCCTTCTACGAACTGTCAAAAGCAGAGACTCATTCCTCGTCAAAAGACTCAATGAAACCCACTGCCTTGCGCACCTGATTACACTGATTGCCTTCCATTTTGTCCTCGCTCTTAAAGCCAAACGAAAATAAAATTCCATTCCCGTTCCATCTCGAGCGTGTCTCCTTTTAATTAGTTTCCCTTTCCATCCATAATATCGTCAAGCCTTTCCTCCAATTCCATTTACTTCCTGTGTCGAAATACCTTCCGGCTGAATCGTGCCTCTATGAGTCATTGGGGAGAAGAAGGCTACACTCAGTAATCAACGGAAATTCTACATCAAAACAACCAAAGTTGCCGCAACTTTAAATGCCAACACGGATGCTACCCAACCCCTACTCGTGTATGTACTATATGCGCGTGTCTGGTAGGTAAAAAGGCACATCCCAGGTTAATAATTAAGGACTTCATGGTACAACAGCATGGCAAATTACTTTTTTGTTGTTTTTTCTCTTATGACAATGATCGTTCCCGACATCGGCGTCAACGTTATAGTCATCATATGCTCGTCATGCTCAACAGCATTCGACGAATGCCGACAACAAGTGTAGTACTGAGCCCAAACAAAATACCCACTTAAAGGACTCATTAATGTTTCATTATACGGCTCTCGAGTCGAGAGGGAGGGGAAGATTGCAGGAGCCTTGCGGGAGGATCTAATTAAAAAATGAGAACGCGCCGGGATGTGGAACTTCTTATTACAATTCATTTCGGTTACTTGCTCGTCGGATGTTATTCGCCGATTGTTGGCGGTTGTGTTGTCTGTTGACTGGCTACTTGGCCAGGGAAATTATGGATTACGCAGATGGAGGCAGACATGTCGTGAAATGGAAGAAATGAAGGATGCAGGCTGGGGGGAGTAGAAAAAAAAGGAAAGTCGTGGATTGTTTGAGGGGGAGATTACGGTTAATCGGGGATAAACGATGCGCAGTTCGAGGGATGAACACCAAGGACTGGTAGGTCATCACTTGGGACTTTTATTTCAATTCTTTTTACTCCCTTTGTCTCCTTGATGGAGAAAGGTCGATCGGGTGTACGAGAAAGGGCTGAGAAATTGAGGATAATCATTTTTAAGATTAACCCTACGTCAAGGACCCGCTGTAACTCAATGCTACCTTTAACAACAAAAAATGAGAAAAGTATCTTCTGGTAAGTGCACTGCTAACAAGTTAAAATAAGTTCTCAAGAGCAGTAGACCGTAAGCTTGATGAGGAAAAACACAAACTGAATTAATGTCAATTTTTTTTAAAAGACCTTTGAAGAACTGGGGTGTACTTCTCAAAGAAAATAAATCATACCAGAGTCAAAATCCTTTTTAACGGCCTACGTTTTAAGTAAATTACTCTTTCGTCCATGGACATTCGTTCCTAAATTCATTCCCATTAGTTGATTGGTTGGTTTCCCAAGATGTTTTGCTTATATGATAGCTCTTAATACTTTGGATCCTAAGATAATCCAGCTTTTAAAGACCATTGTCCCAAGTTGGCCCCAAACTTCTACTTTTACTTTAGAGGTGGTAGAAATTGACCGAAATATTTGCCTAAAGTAGAATGTCGGATAGAGAAAACTCACTTTCAAATACAATACACATAACCCTTGTCTAAAATCAGTTTGGATAATGCAAAATCAAGAGAGCTATGACGGCTGGTAATAGGATAAATGTTTTTGTCGACATATCCACAATCAACGTCTAAACGTAAAAATTAAGATTCGCCCATTCCTAATCTGAAACAAGCGCTCAACCTCCAAACTCCTTAAGGTTATGTGCCTTGAGGCATGAGGCACGAAAAATTATTTTTGCTCAGGATAGACTCAATCAACTAAGGCCCCTATTTTGCAATCAACCATGGTAGCAAAATATGTCCCGCCTGATTTGCAGAAGTGGTGGTTAGACGCTAGGAGTCCTTTTAGTATAAACATACGTTCATAATTTCATACCTATATCGCGGAGGGCGCATGATCAAAAAATATCGCGAATTTTCGGTTTCTGAGAAGAATTTCATTTCTTCGTCCACATGATGGTTCCTCTTCCATATAGTCTCCATTTGATAGTAACCACTTAGAGCAGCACTTCATTTAATCTCCGAAATACATCTAGAACCCAGTCTTTGGGATTTAACTTTAAATCTCATCTATGTTTGCGAAACGATGCAAGGACAGAATTACAGGATTCTTAATTCTTCTTAATCCTTATTGATAGTTTGGCGTTGTCGAGCTTTTTTTCGGTTTAGCAAAGCCCGTTGCCTCCGCTGGAACGATTTTATATTCGTTTAACTACATTTTTTATGACACATTAAAGATATACATATAGCAAGCATACGATTCCACACATCTCAACATCCATAAAGTAGCCTGTAGGTCACTAGATCAGTCGACCGCCAACCAGATTGATCATGTTGCGATCGACGCCACACACTCCTCCAGCATCCTAGATGTACGAACCATTCGAAGAGCCTATATCGACTCGGTTCATTACCTTGTTGTAGCCAAGGTTCGAATGAGGATGCTACGGAGTCGAGCAAGACAGCAAGAGTTTGACGCCAGAAAGTTACAATCGCAGGAGACCGCTAAGATCTTCGCCGATCGAGTTTCCCTCAACTTCTTGCAAGGTCCGGCGACACCGCGCCATCAGAGAGCCTCTGATGTGCTGGGTTTCAAACCACCACCAGCTACAAACCCCTGGCTTGATGAGCAATGCATACCGCCTACAAAGCGATGCTACATAGACGGGCTGTACTAGCAGTAAAGGAGAGAGGAAGAAAAAAAGAGAGCACAAAAAGCATGAGATCGAGGAGATTTTTCTTTTTTTTTATAATTCGGGCAGGTTCAAGAGTGTACTCTCTTACAGTGTTGGTCACACAGCCTGTGTGCAGATGGTTTGTGTCGAAGATGTTCGTTCACTACTCTACGGAGGTGGTTGTCCTAGATGAGATTTGAGAGAATCGACTGAATTTGCCTTGGTTGTAGTTCACAGTAACTTTTGTTTTGTTTCCATATCATTAAGGTGTTATGTTGGAATTGTTCTGGGCTATGGACAGACTTGAACTACAGACCCTCCGCTCAAGTCGATGATGATAACCATTGCACCATGATCACCCCCTGAGATGCTACCACAGGAATGACACTCGCAAGTCTTACGCAAAAGTAAAACGAACATGCCAGGGCTATAAAGCTAGAGCGGAAGCCGGTAGGGATGAAGATGGACAACTGGTAGTAGTCGATGCCGTGAATATGGAAAAACCACTTCTGTAGACTCTAAAACGGTGATGATGGATCTGATACCGCTGTCAGGCAAAATGATCCATTCGCAACTCACGAAGATACAAGAGAATTCCGTACACATGACCTTGACGAAATTAAGCTTGTTATTTCGAAGCTTAAAACTAACAAAGCCACGGGCGCAGACGGCCTGACTGCTGAGCCATTTAAAGCGGCTGGAGATGAGTTGGTAGGTCGCATGCACCAACTTATCTGTAAGATATTGTCAGAGGAATCTCAGCATCGTTTGCCTAGTCCATAAGAAAGGACACTCTTATAACTGCGCCAACTATAGAAGAATAAGACTCCTTAACATCGAGTACAACATCTTCTCTGCCGTACTGTGTGAACGCCTAAAAGCCTTTGTGGTTAATCTGATAGGCTCCTATCAGTGTGGTTTCAGGCCAGGTAAATCCAAAATAGACCAAATTTGCACACTGTGGCAGATCTTGGAAAAGGCCCAAGAATTCCAAATCGACACACACTCACTATCTCTTTGTCAATTTTGAAGCCGCATATTTCAGAGTGCATATGGACGAGCTATACCGAGCCATGTCTAGTTTTAACATCCCTGCCAAACTCGTCCAATTATAGAGGATGACAATGTAGAATTCTCGATGGCCATTAACGTCGATAGCGAATTAACCGACGCCTTCCATGTTAGAAAAGGATTTAGGCAAGGTGATGCACTGTCATGTAACTTCTTCAACATCGTGCTTGAAAAGATCATACGAGATTCACTGGCCAACACAAGGGGTACGATCTATGTCAAGTCTGCGCAATTGCTTGCGTACGCGGATGACATTGAGGCATCACATTGGGCAAGCACAGCGAGACATCAATAAAGAGTTCTACAGCATTAAAGCAGAAGCGGCTAAAATGGGTCTTTCGGTGAACGAGGGTAAAACCAAATAGGTATATGCTGTCATCCAAAAAAGACGCACAGATCACAATTGACGACTGAAGTCGTCAAGGACTTCGTCTACCTTGGCTCACTAGTGACCAGCGACAAGAACATTAGCGCTGGGATCAAACGCAGGATTACTTTTGCCAACCGCTGTTTCTTTGGGCTCAGAAGGTGAAGAAGAGTCTTCTCTCGAAAAACCAAGTTGGCACTATATAAATCACAGATCATCCCGGTCCTCCTTTACGGCGCAGATGCATGGACCTTAACGAAAACGGGTGAGGATGCCCTTGGTCGCTTGGAGAGAAAAAAATTCGGCGTTCAATGTATGGTCCCGTCTATATAAACGCAGAGTGGAGAGAAGATACAACGACGAACTGTACGAGCTGTAGAACGTCATCGGCCTAGTACGATGTCTCCGGTTCCAACGCCTAGGATGGCTAGGCTATGTAGAGCGAAAGAACAGCACAGCTCCGGCCCGAAGAGTATTCGAATCCAACCCTGCGGGACGACGCAGCAGAGGACGACCTTAATCAATTGGAAGTGCGGCACTTGAAACAACTGGCAAAAGATCGTGCCAGCTGGAGACGCTCGTTGGTTGAGGCCCAGGTACACATCGGACGGTAGTGCCATCTAAGAAAAAGAAAAAGAAGAAAAATATCAAACGTTCAGTATCGCGTAAAGGACTATATGGATCTTGACCCAATCTGACATTGCCTATGTTATTGCAGAATGTCCGGCGAGGATCCGTCTTAACATGTCTAGCTTCCTATTTGGAAAACAATGTAATAAGTTCTACTTGTCGAATTTAAGATGTTGACCCATATCCACATTTCAAGGTTCCTAGAGCTAAAAACTATCGTTTTTACGACGTCCGCGCCTGCACGCGTATGTACATAGGTCCATATGGTCAAACGATGGGTCAATAAGTCCGTGACTTTTTGAATAAAACACAGGTTTTTGGATAAAACGTTTTTTATTTTTCAACGTAATCACCTCTGAGCTCTATACACTTTGTTCAACGTTTCTCCAATTTTTTATCCCTTCCAAAAAATAAGATTTTTCGAGGTCACCAGGCTGCAGAGTCCTCATAGTATTTATCAAGCTTAGCCTTTGTTTTTCCGCAAAAAATAATGCTCAATGAGCACACGAAATTCCGCGGTAGTCTGCTTTCAATGGCTATCAAACACAAACTAAACGACGCAGCTTGTTAAAATTTTGACAGGAGTCAACTGACAGTTGCCTGCTGACAGGAGCAGTGTTGCCAGTTAAGAGGCGGGAAATTTAAAAAGTCACGGACATATTGACCCACCCTCGTACATGAGAATTATACGTTGGAAAAACTACATGCCTTTTGAGGAGAACCACAAATCGTAGGATGTCCTATTTCAATGCTAAACAGCATGAGTAGCATCCTGCCAAACTTTTGCATGCTGATTGTATTGTTTTTTTTCCTCAATGCTCGACTCAACCGCATTAGTTGTTTTCATCAACAAACTCTTGCGATTGTTTCATTCAAGTGCAATAACCTAAAATATGCCAAGTTGATGTAGTCCAGATAAATAGAAAGAACACGCTTGGCTTGGTTGCATTGCTTTCCCGATTTTTTTCTTCTTCCCTTTCTCACCGGTGGAGCTGCAGATCACTCGCGAGAAGACGTTTTTCCTAGGCTTTTAAACAATGTGAAATGAGGCTGAATTACGGCGAAGGAATATGCAAATTCTTGTTGCGTTTGAGTTAGATGTTGATCCAATTCAGCGTCAAAGACACTCCAGGTCTCCCATGTCGGAATCACCTTTTTTGTAGCCCTGAAACAATTCACAACACGTTCTTTCACTAATAGAAGCATCGTCGCTCCTTAGCTGCGGATTGTCGAAATTCGACATTTTTGCTTAGTAGCATCATCCAATTTATGATTCCGAAAGTTGATTTAAATGAAACAAATTCATGATTTCGCCAGTCTTGCCATTATGAATAGAGTATAACCATATTCAAATGTCCTCCAAGGGAGTTCTTTCAATACTCGATTCTGACAAAGTAATTTTCGATCGCTTTTCGGGGCATATCGGGCAATAGAGAGGAAAAAGCTCGCCGTGAAAAGGTATATAGATATTGCAAAGGTATCGCGAAGAAAAAGTGCGCCGAATTCAAAGCGAAAAGCATGGAAGGCCTATATCAGGAGTTGGAAGAAATATCGTCTTCCGCGTCTGACGGGAACCAGGCTACCCAGGAGCTTCGACAAAGCAATTTGAACAAAGGAGCAAATATCTTTAAGATAGCCGCCCAGAGAAGAAGAAATGCTCAGGAGATTCGTTTCCCAAAGTTTATTAACAATGCTGAAGGCCAACTCCTTGTGGAAGACGAAAAAATTCTCCACAGATGGCGACAGTATTGCGAGGAACTTCTGAACGAACAGTTTCCCTGAGTGTACTTTCCAAGAGCCGCCCCGAATCATGCCGAAATATCCGACATCACAGTCGAAGAAGTTCGGTACGCGGTTAAAAACTCCAAGAAGAGAAAAGCTGTTGGGCCGGACGGGATACCCTCTGAGTTCTGGAAAAAGATGGGAGACATCGGGTCTAGATGGCTCATGGTTCTTATCTCCAAACTTATGAGAGGCGACACTATGCCTAATCAATGGAGGGAAAGCTATCTTCTTCCTTTGCACAAAGGAAAGGGTGATACGCGAAATTGTGATAACTACCGTTCTGTCAAGCTGATGTTGCACACCATGAAGATCGTTGAACGGGTATTAGATAGCCGGCTGCGGAAAATAATACGACTATCTGATGACCAGTGCGGGTTTGTCTCGGGTAAATCAACAACAGATGCAATCCAAAGTATAAGGATCATGATGGAAAAGCATCGTTATTCTTCAAAGGACTTGCATATGGTGTTGGTTGATTTCGAGAAGGCCTTTGACCGGCAACCAAGAGATCTTTTATGGGTAGCGCTAAGACAAAAAGGAGTTCCAGAAACCTACGTGCGAGTGTTCATGGACATGTACAAGAGAGCAACGACAAGAGTAAGATGACCGAAGAGTAAGTCACCGAAGAGTTCGCAATCAAAGTCGGTGTACACCAAGGGAGCGTCCTCAGCCCACTGCTCTTTATAGCAGTCCTTGATTGCTTGCTTGAAGGAAAAGTGACGGACCCCAATGTGCACCAGCTATTCTTTGCTGACGATGGAGCCATTATAAGTGATGATCAGGCGTCCCTACAACGAGCACTTGATGTCTGGGTGGACATTTTTGAGGGACACGGGTATCGTATTAGTTCAAAGAAGACAGAGTATCTGTGCTGCCCGTTCTCTGACACTCATCAGCCTATTCCAGACATTTACTTGAATGGAAGAGTGCTTCCCAAGTGTGAAAAGTTTAAATATCTGGGATCTATGATTAATAAAGAAGCAACTTGTGGTGACGACATCAACCATCGTGTAAGCGTAGGGTGGATGAAGTGGCGGGAAAACTCCGCCATCTTCTGTGATCGAAAAATGCCCCCTAAGCTGAAAGGAAGGCTCTACACTTCAGTTGTACGTCCGGCGCCCACATACGGTTCACAATGGTCGACAATGCACAAAAAGTATGAGAACAAATTAACGGCAGCTGAGATGAAGATGCTTCGCATGACAGCGGGAGTAACAAAGCGTGACAGAATTAGAAGTTCAATGATCCGAGGAAGCCTCCACGTAAAAGAAACCATCACAAGAAAGATAGAGCGCGACCGACTCAGTTGGTATTGCCATGTTCAAAGGAGAGATCCTTTGAGCCCCGTCCAAAAGGCGTTATCAATCAACGTTCCAATTTCAACACGCAAAAAAGGCAGGCCGAAAAACAATTGGTGCAAACAAATGCAAAAACACCAGCATTTGATTGGCCTCAGCGATGAAGTAATCCTAAACCGGGAAGCCTGCCGCTACTTTCTGAGGTCAAACCGGCGGACCCCACAAGCGGACCAGTAGGAATGCAGTTAAGTGGGAAGGTTATGGTCCTACACTTCTGACCATAACGACGCCGGAAAAAAGGAAAAGAAGAAGATCGGGCAATCACTTGACCACTACCTGAGGAATATTAAAATTACTTGATGTTCCGCATCAAAAAGGGGAATAACCCGTCCATGAAATTTGCTTTCAATATAACCAAAACGGGTCGTGTGTTATGAGATGTAACACCGTCTTGTTGAAACCTCAAGCCTTCCACATCTATATCTTCTATTTGAGATGAAAAAAATAGGCTAAGATTAGGCTGTGAAATCGATAGATTCCACTCTTCTGACGCTCATAAAAATTCACAAACATATATTCATGACAAGTTTCTGATAGAGCCTAAGCTGATGATGATGAATGGTTTCTGATCTCAAGTTTCTGGCGAACATGTTCCACTATCGTCTTCTATTGAAAAACAACAATTTCTCATTTGCACCACTAATTACAAAGAAACTGCAAAAATGTCTTAAGACTTCACTTACTTTACTATTTCACATAATTTTACTTTACTTTTTGTAAAGCAGTCGCACTAAAGACATATTTTTGGGTTTCTTTTGGGCGGATAGCAGTCATCATTGAAGACGGTTCCCTCTTAAGAGCAAACCATATATTTAGTAAAGTCCACTCCGCCTCTGGACTAATATAGTGGACAATTTCCTATCCCCCATCCATCCCCTTTCCCAACTTGTACATATCAACATCCCATACGCTTCCATGGACTTTGTCAGCAGAGGTTGTATTGTCCTGCAGCACTTTATTAAGTAGTACAGACTACTGGTTAATACATAGTGACTTTGACAAATTGTTTTTTTCTTCTTTTGCTTTGTGGTCTAGTTCACTTCATCCGCAAGATTAAATAATCTACCATATGTGGA
Organism: Merodon equestris; assembly: GCA_958301585.1. Classification (NCBI taxonomy): domain Eukaryota; kingdom Metazoa; phylum Arthropoda; class Insecta; order Diptera; family Syrphidae; genus Merodon; species Merodon equestris. The sequence continues at coordinate 116,313,427 of OY284416.1, forward strand.
TGTTCGTTCTATTGGCATTAACCTTGCCTAACCATGTCTTTATCTTGTAGATAACTGAAGTTATTAAAATTAACTTTTTCTTAAAACAAGTAGATTCGAATAGAAGACAATTTTATTATCTGCGCTGAGCCATCAAAACCGGTCTGTACGATTTTTTTTCCATAGTGTACACAAATTTTAAAAACCAAAAAAATTGGACAAAACATTAGCTTACTTGTTCAACATCTCCATTCTGAGCCATAGATGCTGGTTTACTTGAAGATCTAGCTTATTTCATACAACTTAAGCTTCGGTTACACTAGCGGCTTTTCTTCGTGAATGTCAACATACTTTCCAGCGTTTAGGCGCCAGATCAAAGTTTCGATTGTTTGTTAAAAAATATTCGTATATTGACTGATGTTTCCAATATAAGGAAACCTAGGAGAGAACAGAGCAGCGAAATATGGAAGGAACAAGCTACATCATCTATTTGGGATTTGGGGCATTAAATTGTTTTTTCCCGTGGCTTCTTCATTTTAATCCTTATCTCTATTGTTCCATAGAAAAACTCTTTTCATATGCCCAAAACTATGTATATCTACAAAAGGAATTTCTATTCCTTATTTCCAGATGCCCAATTTCTATAGAAGGAATGCTATACGAGTATGTAATAAACCAAAAATCTTTTTTTTTATATTAAAGAGCATCCATTACCATTATGTCTTCGATATAATAGTAATCAAATGACCTCCGCTTTGTCTACAGGGACTCGATCCCAGGCGCTCAAATTTGTACAACCTTCAGATGCCGGGCTAGGTATCATTGACGATGATGATTATGTTTACTTCCAGTTCGTTAATTGTTGTAAGTTGCTACCATAAACCAGGGACTTATCGTAGCACAAGAGGAAAAAGTGTAAGCTCGTCGAATTGTACGACTTTTGCGGTCATTTCACATCACTTCTTTTGGAAAAATCGCTAATTGAAAGCATTTCCAATAAAGCCCAATGTATAGCATGTTTCGCTGCCCTGTTGCTTGTTCACGACACCGTTTAACCAAAAATGATTATTTTTTCGCCCAAGATCCATTTCCAACTGTTCCAGAGCCCAAGCAGCAAATATATGACGAGCCTGATAATTTTAGGGCTTTAGATAATCCAAGCCCCAGGTTTTTATAAAATTCGAAAATTTTAGATCGCAGAAAAGCCAACTCTTCGTATACGACGAGGAATCGTTTAGGGTCTTCATCCATACTTTCAACAATAGCAGCTACAACAATAGCGTCAAACAGGAATAGCTAAATCGGTGAATGACTTGCTCGGTTAGACGATCATTTCGACAATAAATACAATATTTCGTTGTACAAGGCGTCATGGAAAACCACTAGCGACGAAAAACGCATTTACATAGTATTTGGCTTCACCAGTGGAGCTAAGAAACCCTTCGGTAGGATAGGTACAAGGAACGTGTTTCACAGCAATCAACTTGGTCGCTAAAAATCATGTACTCTATGGTCCTAATAATCATCGCAAGGAAAACCGGAATAAGTTTAAACCATAAAGAAATGGCTGTAGTGCCAAATTCTCCCATGACCAAAAGTTGAGGCAAAAAAAATTGTCCCAAAGGCAGCAAAAACTTAAATATTTCTGAAAAACATAAAGAATTTTGCCTCATCCTCAAACCCTACGCTCATCTACAATGCCATCCAAGCTGTCAGCTCTTGAGACAAAACCAATCTGCTAGCTGCACAGCTGCACATTTTGCAGCCCCCAGGGTTTCCCCAGGGCTCTGTTCTTTTTGTTTTTTTTTTTTTTTTTTTTTTTTTTTGTTTTAACATAGGGTAACACATAAGATGTATAATCTTTTAATTTGCGAAGCAAACAAGTGTAATTAAATATAAACAAAACAAAACTAAACTAAGTAGATGTTTGATTTATAACAAGTAAGAAAGAAGAAAAGAAAACAAGTACCTAGACCAGCCAGCTCTAGGTGACCCTGAAAAAAAAAACATATATAACATATATCTTAAGGCGATGTGCTAAAGTGTTGCCTAAGTTGCCTTTTGAAGATGCCGATGCTATGAGATCTTCTTATGTTAACTGGAAGCGAATTCCATAGTCTTACAGCGTAAATGAAAAACTGTTTTTCTGTGACTCTGTAATTAAAATTGGGTAATATCAATGTTCCACTTCTCTCAGATGTAGCAACCCGAAGACTCTGATAAAGATATGATGGTGCTTTGCTCTGTATGAGTTTGAAAAGGAAAGTTAATATCCTAAACTTAAGGAAGCTTTGAAGGTCCATGCCAAGCAGGGTTTTAACGAATGACGAGGTGTGATCTCGCCGCCGTAATCTGTATATGAAACGCACTGTGCTGTTAAGCGCAACGGTTAACTTGCGTGAGCTGTAACTATCGAGATCGCAGAAGACCGGGAGTACATAGGTTAAAATAGGGATCAGTAGCGTCTTGACAAGCATTGATTTAATGCTAATTGGGAAACAATTTCCAGCATAGCATAGTATACGCAAGACACCGTAGACTCGACCTGTTACATTGGTGATGTGATCCCCCCACGTAAGCTGTTGATTAAAGATGACTCCAAGGTTTTTAACAGTCTTTACATAATCGATGTTGCTTCCGCTGGCTTGGATTGGTGGAAAGTTACTTGAGTCTTGGATAATACGACCTATGACGATGGCTTGGCTCTTGGTGGAGTTGAGCATAAGTTTGTTTTTATGTGACCATCGTGTGAGGGCATGGAGATCCTCATTTAGCCGCGCAGTAGCGTCTACCTTTAGGTGGAGTGGATAGCTGATGTATAATTGGACGTCGTCTGCGTACATATGTACCTTACAGTGTTTGAGAATTGTAGGAATGTCGTTATTAAATAGCGAGAACAGTAAGGGCCCCAGTATAGATCCTTGGGGGACTCCCGTTTTGGTTTTCAGAAAGGTGGATAAGTAACCGTTAGCATACACAGCTTGGCTACGATACCTACGATAAGGTAATTCTTAATGAGTTTTAACGCTGAGAAATCCAAATTAAAATAATATTTTAGTTTTTTGAGAAGAATTCCATGTGGGACAGTATCGAATGCTTTAGAGAAGTCTAATAATACTAACGATATCACATAGTCCTTATCAATTTCATAACGAAAGTCTTCAACAATCTTTAATAGCGCGGAAGTGAAGCTGTGTTTTGGCCTGAAACCTGACTGAAACGGTGAGAGGAGCTTATGTTGGTTTAAGAATGAGTTTAATAGCGTGCTTAGAAGCTTTTCGAAAACCTTGGATATACATGGCAGTATAGCGACCGGGCGGTATTCCTTATCATTATTATTTCCATGTTTAGGAACGGGTATGATTTTAGAGGCCTTCCAGGAATTAGGGTAGACGGAGGTGGTAAGGATGCTATTAAATACATATGTGAGAGGTTTTAAGACGATATGGATGATTAGTTTTAAGAATTTGGGGTTCATGAGATCCAAGCCAATGGCGTTAGATTTGATTGCAAGGGTCGATTTAAGCACATCCTCTTCGTAGATTCTAGAAAAACCAAATCTATAAGTCAAGTTGGGCATATTACGGGGATCTATAATGTCTCCTTCGTTCGGATCCCCATTGCCATTGTCAGAGAGAGATGCGACTGAAGCGAATTTCCTATTTAGCTTTTCGATATTGATGTCCTCTAAAGTCTCAGCCTTGATTTGTTTAATGATACCTAGTGTCTTAATAATTTTCCACGTTTGCTTAACATTTGAGCAGGTTTTGAATTTGGATGCAAAAAACTTGGTTTTCGACCTCTTGATTTCCTTCGTAACAAGTAACTCGGAGAGGACAATGAGATCGTGTTTTGAAAAGCCGGGAACCTCATGCTGGATATAGAAGTTGATGAGATCAGTTCTATTGACAATAAACAGATCGATGAGCGTGGAGCTTGTAGGGCTAAAGTGGGTGGGAGTCGAGTCATTGACAGCAAATAAGTTGACGGAGCTTAGGAAATTTGTGAAACGATTTACTTGTGAATCGTTACGGTTTAGCAGATTAATGTTAAAATCATCTGTGGTGTCCCTTAGGCTTGGGGGCTTGTAGATGACTCCAACTAGACATTTTTCGAAACCACAGATAATTTCAAGCAAGAGGTACTCGATACCATCGTTTGAATTCGAATTTCCGATTAATCTGCTGGCTATTTTTTCCTTAACAAAAATTGCAACACCGCCCCCTCGACTCCCGACACGGTCGTCCCTATAGATTTTATACCCTGACAACGCAATGACCGCATTTTGAAAGCAGGGTGTAAGCCAAGTTTCGGAGATACATAGAATATCGACGTTTCCCCCATCGAATATTAGTTTAAGTTCGTTAGTGTGCTTCTTTAGACTTTGAGCATTCATGTGACAAATGGAAAGACCCGAGTACCTATTACGGAAGATATCTAGCATCAGACGAGTCTTGTGTACATTATTGTTGGTAGCGATTACACCGCAAGATCTGTTGGAATCGCTTTGAGTTACGTTAGGACGAGTGCTCATTATTCTGAGTGCAGGCGGTAGAAATGATACTCACAGCAAGGCCGACTTCGACCGTCGAGGTATTAAGCAACGCAATAGCACAGAAAATAAATGGAAAACTAAAAATGTGTTTTAAGTCTCTAAAACTGGGAAACAATAAGAAGCTAGCCTTAAGGCACTGAAACATCGAACATTGGAATGAGAAACATTAAAAATAAATAATGATAAATAGTAAAAATAAATATATACAAAAAATGATAAATACAAAAAAAAAAAAAAAAACAGTTTGAGAAGCTTCAGGATCAAATTGGGACTTGAGTGCCACTGGGTTTCGGCGCCTGGTTTGTTCTGTCATTTTGTTGTATAGCGCGTATAACTTCGCTAAGTCTCTCTGTTGTGTCAATTTTCATATTACTCGAGGTCGGTGTGATTTTAATGTAAACAAATCCTAGCGTTCTGTTACCTAAACTTTTCCTCATTTTTATAAATGTTCTCTTAACTGCTACTTCTAATCCAATTCCTTCGCTGATGAACGTACTCTTAGCTTATCACATTCGTTCCAAAATTCACGTCCCTGCCTCAGAACTGGACCGGCCTTGACAGAATAATTATATGAGGTATAAACAATAGAATGGAATTTAAGTCTTCCAAAATACAATGGCGTCTACTGTCACTCAATATCAATAATCAAACGGAAAGACTTTCCACCCTTGGTATGTGTGTTACTAAAACTAAATGTCTAGGTTTCCTCAAACGATGCAAAAAATATTTCACCCCCTCTGATCTGGCTTCAATATACAAGGCCTACATCCGCCGCAAGCTTGAGTACAACGGTCATATATGGTTTGGTGCACCTAAGACCTCTTTGCACCTGCTAGATAGAATCAATCGACTCACTCGGACATTGACGTAATATCTTCTCTCTCTCCGTTTTATCGTTATTTTAACAAACAATACTCAAGTGAGCCACCCAATTGCATTCCTCCCTTTCAAGAACTTAACCGTAATACACGTCTCGCCCGGAATACTCATCAGTACGTCCTCAAGCATGTTTGTAAAAAAGGTCTTCATTAAAGCTGCCTACAACCATAGTTGGACTTAACTACTTTTGTTTGTTCGTTATTTAAGACTTAGTAGACTCACTTGGTCTACTTTAAGGCCTGGATGGAAATCTGACATATAATTTTACAGACACCTTAGAGACTTCTAAAGGCTTACTTCCCGGGTGAATTGTAAAAACTAATACCACAAATTAATGTGAAGCAAATGTGATCTTCAACAAAGGTAGAAATCCCCACGTAACCAAATACATAACGTATGAAAAAGTCGATTGGTCTATTAACAGCTTCAAACCATTCAAAGCCCCTGAGCCGGATAGTATATTCCCTGCACTTTTAATACATTCCTCCAACAAGCTAAAAGCTTTTCTGTTTAAAACAATCCGAACAAACGTTATAACCAATTAAGTGGAGAATAGTTAGGGTTGTTGCCCAAAAGTGGCAACAAACAACCCGAAAACCTCAAGACCTACCGATCAATCAGTCTCTTCTCATTTTTACTGAAAATGACAGAAAAACTGATAATTACTTACTTAACAGGCCAGCCATCCGTGGAGGATCTGAGCCTGGGCTATGGCTGCCTTCCATCCTTGATGGCCCCGGACACGCTGCTTGCAGTTGTCAAGACCAAGTTGTCTACCATCCGCGATTACTTGGTCTTTATACCGGAGGTTTGGTCTTCTCCTTCTTCTCGAACCAGGAGGCTCGGAGTCGAAGACCCTCTTACCTCGGACGTTGGTATTCATACGCTCGATGTGGCCGAGCCAGTGTAGTCGACGGATGTTCGCCTTCCGGACTTTGTACAGCTCATAGAGCTCGCAGTTATATCTTCTCCTCCATCCAACTTCCTTACAGACAGGACCAAATATCTCAAAATCAGCTTCGCTGTCCTTATCGTCCAGCTTTCGGCTCCGTACAGCAAGACTGGCAGTATACGCGTTTTGTAAAGCATGATTTTGTTCCTTCGAGTGAGGAGTTTTAATTCAAGCTGTTTGGACAATCCCAAGTAGCAGCGGTGGCCAAGGACGATTCTATGTCGGATCTCCACTGTAGTGTCGTTTGTGAAATTTACATCTGCCCCGAGGTAGACAAACTCCTTAACCACCTCAAAATTGTAGCTGTCAATTGTTACGTTTTGTCCCGGTAGGTGGGCGATGTATTGGTTTTTGCTAGAGGGCATGTATGTACTTTGTTTTATCCTTATTGACCTTAAAACCAACTCGTTTTGCCTGTTCTTCAATCGCCGTGAACGCTTACACAACGTTATGGTGCGACCGCGCGATGATGTCCGCGTATCCTAGCAGCTCGACCGACTTATAGGAGATAGTGCCATGGCCTTCGCACTATCTGCTCCAGCACCAGGTTGAAGAAGTCACACGACATCGCATCTCCTTACCGAAATCCAGTGCATGTTTCAAACGGTTCCGAGTATGCATTGCGCGGCGCTACACAACCGGATCAGTTTTCCCGTGATCCCGAATTTTGCCATCGCATCAAATAATTCTTTATGAATGCTGTCGTCGAAGTGTGAAAATTTGGTCTATAGTCGATTTGCCGGGCCGGAAGCCACACTGGTAGCTGCCGATTAATGCGGTGCAAAGTGGCTTTAGACGTTTACACAATACGCTGGACAGGATCTTGTGACATTAAGCAGGAATATACCTCTATAGTTCTTGCAAGAGGTGGGATCGCTTTATTTGCATATGGGGCAAATAGAACTGGTAGTCCAGTCGTCGGGCATGTTTTCATCTTCTCCAATTCTGCAGATGATCTGGTGCATACTCCCTACCAGAACGTCGTCGCCAACCTTGGCAAGCCATCTGAGCCTACGGCCTTGTTGTTCTTCAACTTATGAATAGCTGTGCTAACTTCTTCGATGCTGGGTGGAATGATTACTTCAGCTGCTGGAGTTGGGATTCCCTCGGTTCCTACCACTCTCTCTTAGTCATCCTCGTTAAGCAGCTGCTGGAAATGCTGCTTAAATACATCCACTATTCCTTGTGGGTCGGTGACAAGATTACCCTCGCAGTTTCGAAGAGCCTGGGTGCCTCTCTTGAAGCCTCCTGCAAAGCCCTAGACTCGTCGATATCCTTGAGCTGGGAGGCCGCGAAGATTCTTTTCTTTTGTCGGAGTATCGCAGTAGTTTTTTCTCCTCCCTTTTTCTGGCTCGGTACTCGGTTTTTCGCTCTAGCGCCTTTTGATACGCCTCGTCGGTTGCTGCCTTTTTCTGCTCACAATCTCCATCGTACCACAGGTTACTTGTCAGGTGGCCTCGGCTACTTCCTGAATGGCTCAGCGGCAATGCAGCCACATACTGATGGCATTTGTGTCCGACGTAGGCATACCGTAGAGTCTTTCGCTCAGTTGCTCCCTGTGGACTCTGACAAGCTCCGCTGTGCTCAGGCGTCCAATGTCGAACCACGTCATGATGGGCTGGTGCAGTTTTCTGACATTGGACAATCGAGCTCTGAATCTTGCTGCTACGAGCTAAAGGTCAGAGTCGACATTCGGCCTTCACAAAGTCATGGGCACTGTAGAAAAATCCTTGAAAGCAAAGGAAGTCGCGATTGGCGTCTTTATGGATATAAAAGGGAAATTTGATAGTGCAAATCATTTCTTCTTCTTCTTTTCCTTTTTATCCCGGCGTCGTTATGGTCAGAAGTGTAGGACCATAACCTTCCCACTTAACTGCATTCCTACTGGTCCGCTTGTGGGGTCCGCGAAATCAGTGCAAATCATTTATCATTAACAAATGCAGAAAAAAGGTAGACCCCTTAGTTATCAAGTGGATAGCCGAGGTTGCCCGCAGGGGGTTATCCTATCCCCACTTCTATCGTCAATTCTAGTAGACGAACTCTCGGGGTACTTAATAATAATGGCTTCACGGCCATCGGTTATGCTGACGATATAACCATAATCATAAAAGGTAATCTCATGCATAAAGCCCTAGAAATAACCTGGAACTGGTGCAATAGAGAAGAACTCTTTCACAAAAGAAGAAAAGATAAAGAAGAATAAATAATCTTCAAAGCTTAAAAATCAAAGAAACCAGTATTCCAATTGAGGAAGAGGTATAGTTTCTGGGAATAATATTGGACGAAAAACTCTCTTGGATTGCACTCATCAAAGCCCTATGGGCCCTAAAGGAACTCATAGGCAAAACATTGGGGCTAAACCCAAAAATCAGTCTTTGCACCAAATGATTAAACCAACCATATTTTATGCAGCCCAGAAATGGTACAAAGATAGGTCAAAATCTGGTAGGGGCTGGTGCAATAAGACCAAAATGTAGCCTACACATTCACCTCTTCAATGAGTGAACAGGCTGATGACATAGCATCAGCGTAAGGAGACACACCTACACGAGGATAACTATGTATATTCTCAGACAGCCAGGCGGTACTTAAAACGCTAAAGATGTACACCTTTTAATTCTAAGGCCATCTACACTAAACAAACTAGTTTAAATAACAGACTATTATATTATGTATTATTATACTTATTATTACGTTTGTAGAATTCGTACAAGGTTTGCCACCACACAATTTACATACAGAGATATGATATTTAATACATATATCTTTCAACTGAAAAAGCACTTTACATGGCTACGATTTTTAAAATTTTTGAACATTTTTCGAGGGGAAACAAACCCTCATGTGACGAGAAAATAACAGACTAAAACTGATCTGGGTGCGAGGTCATGAAAACCATAAAGACAATGAAAAGTCTGACATACAAGCCAAGTAAGGTGTTGAGATAACTTTAACGGGGCCATTTCACCTTTATGGTTTTGACAATTCAGCCATAAACCTACATTTACATAAATGGATCATTATCACACAACCTGGGTGTACATGGTTCGTGTCGAAGATGTTCGTTCACTACTCTCCGGGGGTGGTTGTCCTAGATGGAATTTGAGAGCATCGACTGAATTTGCGATGGTTGTAGTTCACAGTACCTTTTGTTTTGTTTCCATGTCATTAAGGTGTTATGTTGGAAATGCACACGCATAGTATGAATTCAAAATGACAAGCAACACAACCCTAACAGGGAACGACTTCCAGGAAATCCCATCTAGAGAAGTTGTCAAATTTTTGAAAACAGCATTCAAATTCTAAACCAAAGAATGGAGTACAATAGATCTTTAGTGTTCATGTGCATGTGTTCATGCAGTGCTAGTGTCTTCATGTGACACACCCCGAGTTCTTCAATTCAGTTCAAATAAGACTTGATTCTAAATTTAGACCTAACTTCTAACAGTTTGAAGAGAACTGGAAAAAATGTTCATTTAAGTTAAGAAACCCGTATTAATACACGACAAGCATGTAATAATTTTTATTATCCTTAACGTAGTTGCCATTAGACGTTACATATTTGGTCGTAAGCAAGTCCATTAACTTTGCACAGCAAGCGCAAACAAAGAAATGAAATCTTGCCGAGAATCCCGGATACCAACTATCAATGATAAAACTACAGAGAAGCAGAATCGTGCACAAGCTTAAGTGTCCATTTGAATTGTTACAAATAAGCAATGTTACTCCTCGTCCCTGCACTTTCGACAGGGCAATCGAGTTCAACACCCCTTATATGGTAGACTACTCCCAAAGCCATTAGCTTTTAATTGTCAGCAAGTCGAATAAAGTCGAGAACTCCATTTCGCTAGCACGACATTCTTACACAATTCTGTTTGTGAACCGACCATTCAACGGGTTGAAACCTCCCTCCCATTCGTATGGTATCGGGCGTCAATAAAAACTTTAACGTCTCCTCCGAGTTCATTTCCGGCTACAGATTGCATGCGAATAACGTACACAATTTCAGGTCACAACTGTAAACGAAACGACCAATCCAACAACCACTGTCGGCCAATTCCAATCTACTTTCGTATGAATAATTTCCCAAAGAATCTCCATTTCCGTACCGCACCCTGGTAGCGACGACTTTTCTTGCCCCGTTAACTGCTTGAGTTGGATTCATGCTCACGTTCGTGTCGCACTCTTGCGCTCGCACTCACCCTCGTCCTACTTCAATTGAGTTTATCGTCCTTTTTATAGTTGCAACTTCCAAGGCAACAAACAACATATCCTTCGCGCTTTACACAGTTGCACTCATTAAATTCCACCCCACGACGACGACGATGACGATGACGATCTCCGTCCTGGTCGGTCGTCATGAATTCCTTCTTATGAGTCTGGCATTTCCTTCGTATGTTTGATATTAAAATATGACACACTGCTGAAATGTCAATTTCATCTCGACGAGCCCCGCGTATCGTTGCCTCGTCCTTGCCATTGGGGTATTTCAACTGCTGGTCCCATTACCTTCGCGTGAACTTTATTATCCTATGTGGGTGATTCATATTTGCCGGTTTAGAATCAGGAAATACTGTCATTATTAAGAGTCATCGTCGACTTGGGTGTTCAGTAAAACGCAGGAAAGTGGTGCACTGTGACATGACCACTGGGATAAATTCCCGCTGTCACCGTTGCTCTTAAAACAGTGAACAATTAATTTTCTCTTGTGATTTTTAACTCCTGGCAGGATAGAGGGTATTTCCCCCGCAATTGTTGAATCCTTTTTCTCATTTTCATGCTTGAAGTAAGACCGCGTCACCGAAAACGACTATAAATTTATGCTGCAAAATGGTTTCTGCTTTTGTTCTATCTTATTTTATCCTTCCCTACTCCTGTGCATGTGTATGTATTTCGCTATTTCGGTTGCCTTCCAGGTGAGCTTAGCCGAGTAACTACCGTAGCCGCTAAGCTCCAGTAACCGCGATGTCCTTCAGCATGAAATGGGCGGGGTGGTTCAAAGTCAACGAGGTGTGTAAAGAGGTATATCCTTTCATTCTACTCCTACGATGAGTTAGTATATAGTATATCATGATACCAATCATTCTAATGCCTTTTTGATGAACCGAGAAAGGATTCGAGGCTACGGTTTATCTTTCTTTGGCAGATGATCTTTAGTCAAATAGCGAATACGGTCAAATTTTTTATTTACATTTTCCAAATGAGTTTCGAATTTTCGTTTAATCCTTTTCGATGAAAATGAAAGTGATTGGATGAGGGAAAGGATTGAAGCTCAATCGGCGTCGTTGGACAATGACAATTCGCCTACTGTCGACCCGGGGACGAGAAAAGACAATAGGAATGAGGAGAAAGGGATAATCGCATCCGAATGAAGTAAAATTGGTAACAGAGAAAGTTATTTGCAGAATTACTTGAGAATAAAGTGCTTGACGGTTTCTTTTCGGAGACAGTGCTTGGCGGAATATAAATTAAAATTGGTCCACAAGGACATTGTGCGGTATTAAGGATGACAGGAATGATGATGTTTAATTGATTGTATGCTTCGGTTTCAATCAATTTTTGATTACTTTTGATTTTTTGAGGTTTTCTTTTCGCAAGGATAATGGTGGTAGAGCATTTTAGCTTAATTGTCGATAGAGCAAAGCAAAAGGAATAATTTTAGAATGTAAACGAAAAATGACATCCTTTCATACGAAGCAGATTTAAAAAATTATTTTCGTAGGAAATCATATTCCGTAAATAAAAATTAATTTCAACTTACATGAAAGGCCAGTATGCTACACGTTAAACCGCCGATCCAAATGAACAGTTGACACGTCCCCAAGAAATTAGGAGACATTATTTAAATATTTGAATATTCGTCCTCCCCTTGCCCTCAACAATCATCTTTTCTCGCTAACTAGCTTTTTGACTACACCCCAGGACAAACTACCATATATTATGTCTTAGCAGATCGTTTGCTTCTATACACTCATAGAAGGCTAAAACTCAGGATATTGGACCTTTTTCTTAATGTAGAATTTGTTATGTGTAATAAGAGGCAGATGTGCCAAGAAACACTTGGGCCTGAATATGACTTCCTGTTAATAGCGTCACTTCCTCAGTCTAAGTCAATGAAACGCTTGTTTCGTGTAGCTTGGTATGTAGTTTACTTATCGAATTTAGTAACGCGTGGGCCACATACAAGGTTCCTTTTGAAAATGCAATAAAATGAACAAAATTATTTTTTATTTATGACCTCCTTCAAGTAGCTGCCTCGGCTGGCTTCGCAGTAGCGCATTCCAAGACCTTGTCAATGGTTTCGGGCTGTAACTCAAGGATTGCTTGGATGATATTTGGCTTAAGTACTTTAATCGTTTCCGGATTGTTGGCAGAGCATCGATTCTTCACGATTCTCCACAAAAAAAATCCAAAATCGCAGCTCTGAGGCAGCCAATTGACATCGCCAAGATTTGGGAATTTGGTGCGCAAAAGATCGACTGTGGCATGGCGCGCCATCCTGCATGAACCGGGGTCGTCCAAATTCATGTCTGCAATTTCAGTAAAAAAAAGTCGGATAACTTTCCAGTATTCTTAATATTATTATTATATTGTATAATTACTGACCATTTGGAACTCGAAAGTACCAGCTTTCCCAGGTTTCGCTCTTCTATTCTATCTCCTTTAGGTCCATGCTTTCGTTATCCCCCCATCTAAAGCTCAACTTTTCTGGTGAACTTTTGCCTCGGGTTTTTCACTCATCATTCTTTTGACTGTTTGTCCACTGTTCATTTGTTCTACGTGTCCTACCCATCTGGTGGCTGTACTACTCCCAAGCCCAATAAATGGGGGCGTTTCCCCACCAAAATTAATGAAAAAAAAATTACTCGAATTCTTTAATCACCTGTTTCTTCGTCCTGCTACCATAGATCCTCCTTAAGATCTCGATTCGATTCCTAAAGTGTGACTGGCATTATTACGGATTTATACATGTGGATTTTGACATTGGGGGCAAAAGAGTTTTTTTGAAAAGTTCCTTTATCGCATATATCGAGTACAGTCAGGTGCGAAGTTTATATCGATCAAGATGAGTCAGTGGCCAAATATTTGGTTTTGTCTTCCGCAATGGCAATGGTGGAGTACCTTTCGGTGAGCATTTCTAGATGCAGAGGGTATATATCTATAGTTCACTTTCCGGCATATATCACAACAGAATGACGTGGCACAACATGCTAACCAGATTTTGGAGAGATGATCAGGAGCACGATTGTGGCTAGTGGTTCAGATGAAAGTTATTGGATCGAAATAGTTTCAACTACTGCATATTTTCGTAATAGAGCTGTAACAAATTCCCTCATTGACAATATTTCAAATGAAGTTGTAGACCAACAGTGGATAAAGCGCAACGAAAAAAATTTCAGCCGAAAGGTAAGCAAATGATTATGGCCTAACATTTAGACATTTGCAAAGCATATCGATTATATAACCTCGACTTAGAAAAAGGTTATCGTGAGTCAAAACGTTTGAGGGCTTCATATAATTACATATAACATATAACGTTGATCAGGTTGGATGGGTTTAACCTAGATTAATTCGGACAGGAAGATGAGGGCGTCCTCGAAAAGAACGTCATGCACTAAACTTATTGAAGGAAGAGGGTATTTTCTATTCCACAGAGTGCACATAAGTGACAGACATTCCAGACAATGGCAAACATCGATGCAGGAAATGATTGTTTGGTTGTTGGTTGTTGTTAGTTAACCTACCATCGGGATAGATCTCATTGGCAGTAAGTGGGTTTTAAACTTTAAAAAGGTGGAGATGAGAGCATCTGGTCGAGAATGGTTATAGCCAGCAGTATGGAATTCATTTTCATATAACCTTTTCACCTGCTGTAAGGTACACGACCATCTTCTTCTTCTTCTTTCCTTTTTCCGGCGTTGTTATGGTCAGAAGTGTAGGACCATAACCTTCCCACTTAACTGCATTCCTACTGGTCCGCTTGTGGGGTCCGCCGGTTTGACCTCAGAAAGTAGCGGCAGGCTTCCCGGTTTGGGATTACTTCATCGCTGAGGCCAATCAAATGGTGTCTTTGCATCAATTGTTTTTCGGCCTGCCGTTTTTTTTTTTTTGTGACACGGGCATGCTCCAGATTTTTTTGTTTGATCTTACTCTTACAACACCGGTGATCTCCAGTCGTGTCAGCCCACTGATTTGCATGTATACTTGTGGGGCAGTTTAATGGTGTTATATGTGTCCCTAGGCTCACCTTGGTGTTTTCTAAATTGCCTAGATGTGATTTTTGTATACCTTTGTTTAGTCGCCTTTTACGACAAGCGAGAGGTATCGCTGCAGGGATATTCTTAACCCGTCCCTGCACAGGTAAGGTAAGGTACACGACCATATCTGCACCATATAGATGTGTCTTCCGCATAGTTAAACAGTAACTCCATAACACTGTTCATATACAGTAACACAAATCTTTCGTCGTTAAAACGTTTCCTAATAAAATAATTAAACTCAAGAAAGAAGTTTACGGGTTAATGCAAACTGAGTGAGATTAGAACGAAAGGTTATGCAAAAAAAGATTGGTTTGTCTCCGTGCATGAATGAACCGCGTGTGTGCACGAAAGGTGCCAGATGATGGTAATTTTGATATTATAGCCGTTTATGTTGGCGATCTCATTTTAGTAAGTTTCAAGTTTTATGAACTCACTAAGATTAAAGCCCAAATTGCAAATCAATTTGAAGTGGTAGACCGTGGTAAACTTGCTTTTTTGAGTATGGAAATAAAACGTTCACCGTCACACTGGTTTTCTCGCTCTTTGCCAGGGTCAGTACATTGGCAACCTCTTGAATTTATGTTTTTGCTATCTCTACTCGACCTGATATACGTACAGGGTTGGCCATCTAGTGTTTATTTTTTAAATCACAGGTTATTTTGACACTGACAGCTGTTTCCCGCTCGAAATCTTAACAGCAAGTGAGTATCATACCTCCGCGGAACGAAATGAGTCGCTTTACGTTCGGAAAACCCGCACGTCATTGTCGAGAAACCAATGCATCTACAGAGAGTGCAGATTGTGGAGTGATGGCATAATTGGTCTTTTTTTTTTTTTACATTTTTATTTTCACCTTAAAATAAGCAAAAATGCTTAAATCTATTGACAGAACGATTAAAACAAACTTACTGTGCCCCACACGGACACTCTAAGCTATGCTACAATACAATTGAATGGCCTTTTGGGCCCATAATAATTTTCATTGAACAACCAGAATAATTTACGCTAAGAAAATTTAGAAAAACAGCCTAGGAATTCATTTTTATTAATATTCAAAACTTAAAACTACCCAAAAAAACTACCTTACACTATATACAAGCTAACTTAAAGTAAGTGAACTAAAATACATATTACTACTCGTATGTACTTTTTTTTTTTTATATATTTATTACAATTTTTGTTTTTATTTTGTTTTCCGGCTATTGGCCGACCTTACGCCCTGAGGTTGCTTCAGATCTCGTCAGATGACGCTTCTCAAGCCACCAGAAAGTACGGTGCTCACGTGAAACGTCCTCAATGTCTCGGCGTGACACCGCTCTACTGAACCTGATATGTTCCGGCCCATGGAGCGCGACATCAGATTCGTATAGGAGCCGCCATTCCACAGATTTTCGGGCTATGTGGAAGATCAGCGAAATCTTGCACTAGCCCGCACTTGTCCAAGTTGAGGAACGCTTCTGGAGGGATGAAGCCATTACGGCGCAACCTCTCGTCAAATAAATCATTAGGGTAGTAGGCCCCAAAGATCAGACTTTAATCGAAGTCATTGCTATTGCAACATGACCTCGAATCAACTTGATGATGAGGAATAATCGACTCGAATTATCCGGGCCTTGTTGTATAAGACTTCGTTGGGATAATATTTTATGCAGTGAGACTAGGGCGTTCTGTGCATGCCGAGGCATTTCCTCAGACACTGTCTTTCGAACACCCTAATCCTTTCCATCATGCTCGCATTCACGTTGAACCAAACGAGACATCCATAGGTAATCATGGGCCTGATTAAGGCTATGTAGCAGATTACCTTCACCCTGCAGTCAAGTTGGCTGCTGTGAAACAATCGACTTGTCACGGCGAAAGCGCCCCTAGCCTGGGCCAGAGCAGCATCTATATGAACCATTTTTCTTCGAAAATGAAGCTGGGAACAACGTTTCGGTCAACGGTGGGCGTTACAGAGCCATATACGTCCTCGTCAAATGGTAGAAACAATTTCAACCCCTTTCTCCCTTTATACCTTCGGCCCGTGCTGTGTCTTGACATCGTTCATTATACATATAAAACAAAAACTATTTTCAGTTCTGATCATCCTTGACAATCCTTGGTCAAGTCTCCATGTCATGAGTGCCTTTTCATCTTTTCTAGATCCAGCCAGTCTTTTTCCTGGTGTTTTCCACTCATTATTCCTTTAACTGTCCATCACTGTTCATTCGTTCTAAGTGTCCTAATTACCTGAATAAAGTTCATCGAGTTCCTGATTGTGTAGTTTTCTCCATTCGCCTGTTTAATCGCCTGTTTTTTTTTTTTTTAACGAACAGGGAAATATTGTTTTGTTCTTGTTATTGCATTATTCTTTTCAGCAATTGGTAGTACCCTGGCGACAGTGTTGAGGGACAATTTATGTCATGAAACACTATCACCTTTATCGGATTGATATCCCAACCTTAACTGCACAATCGGTCCTAATACTTGCTATAGACGGCATTATCTCATCTTCAGTTCCAACAATGACAAGACAATAGGTACTTAGCGTTTTTATCTCTTCCACACTTAGATATGTATAGGCTAAACGGACTTTAAGTTCAGTGCAAGACAGAAATCGCATTGAACTCAGCTTTCGTCACCTAAAATCAATCTTACAGCACTCATTGCCAACACTTAATAGGGAAAAGCATCACCCGCAGTTTCAACGCCTCCTATCATATAAAAAAGCATGCCATTTGAATTGGAACTCGATCAATAATTCGGTTTACCCTTCATGATCCTGTTCACATATTTTTATGGAAAAGGTTTATGCTAAAATTAGCAAGAAAGGCTCTACGGCTGGAAAGATCTATTGTGACGAAAAAGCTATTGAGGCGAGAAATACGAAAATAGGTAGCTTCCGCATGTGGCACTTCTTCTATGAGAGATTAATGCTTCCTAAAATGGCAAAGGTCAATATCTTCACATATGTGTCAGCACTCTGCACTCTGTCTTGAGGACGAGGCTAATTTCATTTAGTATTGACCTACCAGGTAAGCCGTTTGCACTGAGTTATAAGAGGATGGAGGGTCTTGCGCGGTGAAGTCCTTGAACTGGGTTACCCTTGCTAGCTAGAAAAAAAACTATTTCGTTGCCACCGAATTTTTCTAATCGACAGTCCTTAACAAATTTTGAGTTCATGCTGTGTGAGCTCAGCGGTTTGAGTACTATTTGGCCTCTGATACCTGATATTTTTTATAGCTCGAAAGACGATGGGAAAGAATAACAGCGCCGACAACTGATTCCATGCTCGAGCAATCTGGGTGCCATTTTACCATAGTTTGGGATCAATCAAATTTGTTCCCCAAGATGTGCCTCTGGAATCTATGCCCAGGCCTATGCGGATGATGTTGCTGTTCTCTCTGTCGGGTCATGTTTAGCGAATGTCTGTCTCAAAGCGCAGGCGGCGCTAGATGTGATCGAAGACTGGTGCACGAGAAATGGGCTGTCGGTTAATCCTCTTAAGACTAATGTCGTTCTCTTCACGAGAAGAAGAATACTAGCATTACTCAGCTGGTGGTAAAAGAGATTTCCTACCCCGATATCTAAGCAAGCTAAGTACCTGGGAGTAATTTAAGATAGCAAGCTTCTTTGGTCAAAACATGTTGACTCCAATACCACCAAAGCGCTGTCAGCTTTTTGGCAATGCAAAGGTGAATTTGGCAAACATGGGGCTTATCACCGAAAAAGGTCCTTTGGATCTACACGGCAATGATAAGACTCCAAAGAGCGGTCTGTCTCAGCTGCACTGGGGCTTTCCCCAGCACACCGGGCGCTACTCTAGATGCTATGATGAATCTTCCACCCCTTGACATATATATCAGAGGGTGTGCATTGAAAGCCATTGCTCGCCTAAAGAGAAATGGTCTTTGGTACAACTCGCATTGGAGTGAAAGTGTACTTGCGGGAGAAATATCCTACGATCCTTGTCTCATGGATATGCCTTCTGACGCAATGACACCTGCCATCCTACTGCGCTGTAACTTCACAGTCACATTTCCATGGCGTAAGAACTGGCTTTGGCCAGACACTGAACCTGGAATGGAATGACTTCGCATTTTCACAGATGGCTCCAGGACTGGGCAGGAATCCGGCGCTGGAGTTTTCTTTGAGCGCGATAACATTCAACTAATGGCCATGCACTATGTTGTGAAACACAGGTGGAGGAGAAAAAGCATATGCGTCTGCAGTGACAGCAAAGCTGCACTCAAAGTTGTGTCCAACCCTCTATCCAACTCCAAATTAGTGCATGAACACAAGACCTTTTTTGAACAAAGTCGGAAGTCAAAATTCACTAAGGCTTGTATGGGTCCCAGGTCACTCTGGAATCCCAGGAAACGAGATCTCCGATGAACTCACTATAAGAGGCTCAGAGGAGAGTTTCTCAGGACCTGAACCCGCCTTAGGTCTTCCTAGGTCAAATCTGACATGAATGACTGGGTCTTTAACGTACACAGTCGTAGATGGAGGGAATATGCAGGATGCAGTATGACCAAGCGCGTACGCCCTGATGTCTGCAAGAAGTCCGCAACATTTTTCTTATCCTTAAGGAAAAATGATTGCAGACGGCCAACGGGCGTCATTACGGGCCATTACACTTTTGCCAAACATCTCTACGTGCTTGGCATCAGTGAGACGCCTACCTGTGCTGAATGTTGCGAGGAGGATGACACAGCAGAACACTTTCTCTGCGACTTTGCTTGCGCACGGTGGCGCACCCTTGGGACCGACGTGGTGGGTGCCGAATCTCTTAGCTCTACATCACTGAAGCCCCTCCTCACTTTTCTTCGGAACCGGGGAAAATACAATAAAGACAAGGTGTCTGTCTGGAAGTACAATGAACCAGTATTTGTGTCTGAGTGCTCCAACAGATAGTAGAATTATTCTAGATTGGTAGATTATTCTACACCGTGAAGAATGAACCTGTGAGTCGATAATCTGCATGACGAAGTGCTTTTCAAGCGAAGGTGTCTTGTTGCTGTAAGTTCAAACGGGGTTTTTTGGGCTCCAATGGGGCAAGTTTGCATTGCGCCTGTTATACCGAGACATGCGTACCTACATATATACGAGTATTAAAATACGGAGTTTTGTGATCATAATTTTCTGTTCGGTCTTTTCTGCCTTAGGGCCGCAGATGATGATAGGTCTCATTATCGCGGTGCAAAACAATAGAACTTAATCACTTTAATTAGTTTGGTATTTATATTGGAGCTCCAGTTGAGTTTCCGATCTAGGTCAATCGATAGATCTTCATCTGAGAATCCAATATTGATAATAAAAGGTAAAAAGATCGTCTTAGTTAGGTTGGCTGATAAAACAGCTTAATAAGAACGCCATATTTGCTTGTGTCTATGAGCACAAGGAAGTGCGATGGTTTTGAAACCGAGATTGGTTAATTGAGCACAGAAGTGGTGAAAAGACTCTACCTTGTGGATAGGCTTTTGTTATTGACCTCTCCGATATGGTTTTCGAACATTGCCCTAATTCAACGGTTAGTGAGAATCAACGATCCTCTGAGATATCAATGAAAGCGCAAATTTGAATTTAAGCTAGCCTCTGCAGCAGGTTTTATGGTATGCGTATGGAGGCGGATCCAACGCATTTTTTGTTTTTTGATATTTTCCCATATATTTCGAATGGATTGGCGCCAAAAAATAGGCCTTAGGAAACTCACAGGTTGAGATAAAACAACTATGATTAGTTCTCTCCAAAGTTGAGTAATGTACTGTAATTATGTAATTATACTGCCTAGAGGACCCTACGAGATAAGTTGATAGTTCAACTATTCGGAAGTTCAGTGCTACTTGGGCGTTTACCGAAGTGATGGTTCATACCACTTTAATGCCTTCCGCCAAGCACACCATTTAAATCGAGCCTCGACAAAGAAAGAAGCTTTGAAACAACACAGTTAAATTACATAGTTAGTTTGCAGAGCTGTAGAATCCAGGGTACATACATAAAATCTGTGCCCGATTTTACTTGCCAGGCCTATAAGAAAAAAAAATGACGGATTGCACCAACCATCGGTCTATAGATCTTTTTAAAGCTGCCAATGAGTTCTTCCTCTATGAAGGTGTTTAGTCGATTGCCGTTTCTGAGGCACTGGTCCATCTTTACCAATAAAACGTCCACGTTGAGACGGACATCCAAATCCAATTCCAAATCGATGTTTGTCATGTCTTTATCGATTTTAGACCTACCTATGAACTGTAGAAACTCTCTCGACTTATCGTATAAATGGATGAAAGCAATGCAAATGGCTTTGGGCAGACGACCTTTTCAGTCTATTTTTGAGAAAGCTTTGGAAATATTTACATGGGCGCGGAGGTCTATTAAACAATCCTTTTCAACATACATGCTATTGTCCAAACAGGATGCACGCCGTCGCGTTGAATTTTGGCGCCTACACGTTTAACAGAGACATCATCTAGTTAAATCGTTAACAACATTGGGTTGAAGAGCTCAGAAAATACCTGCAAAACCCTCATTACCCTAATCTAACTTAAGGCCGACTTTTTTGTTGTTTCATAAATTAAGATGGAGAACCTTCCTAAAGATCTATTGATCTTGTTCAGTATCCTCTTACTTAACTTTCTCTTTGCTTTGAAATAGTATGACTTGATAAGGAAGTATTTACACTCAACAATTGTCATACATTACCAACTCCAGGTGAAAAAGATTTTTTAAGGCGATGATACTACAAACCTGTCATTGTTTTTAGCTCTAATAAAATAATGCTAGGACCCTTGGAACCCAAAAACAATTTTCTCAATAGGTGGTGTGGACTCTAAACCACAGCTTCTCCGGTAATTGACTTCTGTTTCTAGACGGAATCTGAATTTCAAAAACTTAACTATGTACATAACTAGACTCATCATAAGTGCATAAAAGCCTAAAAAAAATTAGACCTTCCGAAGTTACGCTGCAACGTCTGCTTCGTTATAAATACCAGCCACGACTGACATGACCTTTTTAAACCTCGAAAATGCCTTTACTCTCCTTGTCAACTCGTTTTCTAATTGTCTAATTGGTTTTCAAAAACACCGTCCCAGCTAGGGTTATCAACAATAACTTTCCGCCCCAAAGGCGAGCTCACGCATCCTCCAAATCAATCTTCATTCTAGCTCTGCACTCGCTTTTTATTAATTTTCGAAAATCTCTTGTTTCTTTCAGAAAAACTCAAAATGCTCGATATAACACGTGATAAACCGGTCAAAATCGCTGTCAAAGTCGCCGTTCCTGTCCGCGACCATCCAAAGGTGAGTTGTTCCTCGAAATCCAACAGATGTACTGATTTTTCCGTTTTTTTGTTTTTTGTGTGTGTTTTCATTGTCCAGTTCAATTTCGTTGGTAAACTACTCGGCCCGAAAGGCAATTCAATGAAACGACTTCAGGAGGATACAATGTGCAAAATGGCAGTCCTTGGACGTGGTTCGATGCGAGATCGAAAAAAAGAAGAGGAACTCCGCGCCAGCGGTGACAGTCGCTACGCTCATCTGTTCGAGGACCTACATGTTGAGATATCGACATTTGCCGCACCAGCCGAAGCACATGCTCGCATTGCATATGCGCTGGCCGAGGTTCGACGGTTTTTGGTTCCGGTAAGTACGACCTTCTCTTTTTCACTTTTTTTTTTTTGGATCACATCCGTTTCTGGGTTTTCGGCTATCTATTAGTGCGTGGCCGGGATGGGAATCCACTCAACTGCAATTTGGGGCATTTGAATATATGTGCGAGTGAATGTTAGCTTGGAAAATTGATACCTACGAGTAGACCTGGAAACGATTGCGTAAGGATTTGCGATACTAGGACATGGCCTAAAGCGGGTTTTTTTTTGGTTTTTGAAAAATTCATTTCGCGTGACTGACTAGCAGTGTTGTTCGAATGAAGTGTCCATTCTGGCGTTCTTGTTTCCTTTTTACTCCTCGGTAAATGAATTCACTCTTTGTTTGTTTTCTTTTGCATCCCCGTCTTCGTGAGCAAACATCTCTCACTCGGAAAGGACGTGTGGGAGAGTGTTTAAGAGTGACTATAAATTGTACGAACAATCGTGTCTCAACTCCATCAGCTCGGGTTGTTTTCTTGGGTAAATATTTGTGCCCTTTAAAGGACAATGGGAAAAGGGGAGCAATTTGAAATTCGCTCACGTTCGATGGGTATTCGTTTATTTTTTTTTGTAACTGGTTGATTGGAGGGTTAAAACAGCATCATCTCACGTATGTATAAGTATGTAGATATATTTTAACGACACAATGGTATTTTCCTCGTTTAGACAAGACGTCGTTAAAAGTTCTTTGTCCTGGGAGTTCCTGAAATGTACGGTCATTGTTCAGGGGAATGCTCGACGGGAACCGAGGGGATGCCGTTCGGGCGAAATGAGTTTGCGATAACAATAAGAATTAATGACAGTGAAAACAACCGAGAGGATCATGTTTTCCTAATCGGACTTGGTTTAAATTGAATACATAAAGTGCAGCCCCAAAGTGGAATTGTGCATTAGCATATGGCACTGGTAGAGTGTATCGTGATTCAGTGAATACCATGTTGGTCCATGGCTCCGGCCACCCAAGATCTAATGCCGACAACAGCAAAACCAAGAGAGTTTTTCCCTGACACTACCTACTAACCTCCTGTGATATGGGGCTAATAAAATTTGAATAAAATTGAGCCCTTGTGTCATGGCATCGGAACAAGCGATGGTAAAATCAGTTCTCATACCTAGAATCAAGCACACCAAATTCGGACCGAGAAGTAGAAAGAGGCAAACACTCAACAGACACCTATGGTAATGTCGAGCGGCGCGAAGTGATATTTTCTTCACAACTACCAGCTGCGATACGATGACAGCGACACACAAGGGCACATGCATGGCAGTGATAGTCATGGTGACAGGAACAGGAGTGAGTCTTTATTCGAAGAGCAGACCATAGTAGTCTTCCTTCAACGATTGTAGTTCAACAAGAAACCGGGACCAAAAGGGTCGACATATGTATATTAATTCTTCGCGAGTCTTTCTCTACACGTGTTGACAGTTCACAAGGACAGATAGCCCGCACCAGGACCTTAATGCTTTCTTATCCAAAAGGGATAGCTACTTTTGCTTTAGGGAAACGTCGTTTAATTTTATACAAAAAAAAATCGGTAATTTGATATGCGATCCAATTCTTAATTCACATCTTACATACTTATTTTAATCCCACTCATCAAACCGAACTATCATATAAGACTATTTATAATTATTCTAAGATTAACCATTTTAGATTATGGATTACCGAATAAAAATTAATGTGATAAAATTATAAAACTTTCTACAAAAATAATGATTCTATTGTAAGCGCATTTTACACATTGCCAGCAGTTTATGGTCCACATAAACATCATTTAGCATACATCAAAATCACTTTATTACAGAAAACTGGACAGGCCCATCATCGAAATGAACGCTCTGCCGAAAATATGGCTGCTATCAAAATCCATACGCTGTGCGGGCATTTCCAATATAACACCTTAATAACATGGAAACAATTTTTAAAAGGTACTGTGAACCACAACCAACACGACATATTCAATCGAATCTCTCGAATCCTATCTAGAACAACCATCCCCAGAGAGTAGTGAACGAATATCTTCGACACAAACCATCTGCACTCTGTCCAGGTTGTGTCACAAACACCATAAGGGCGTAAGTCTTCTGCGTGAACCCTATAAAAAAAAAATGTGTGCAAGGAGATTACATACAGGGTTGGACACCGCTTTGAGTGCAGCTAGCCTGTCACTGCAGACGCTTTTTTGCAGATGCTTTTTCCCCTCCACCTGTGTTTCACAACATAGTGCGTGGCCATTAGGATTGCGTAAATTTCCGATTGAAAGACAGACGCATATTTTCCTAACGAGAAGTGCAGTCGAATGTTTTCCCGCTCAAGGAAAACTCCAGCGCCGGATCCCTGCCCAGTTCTGACGCCATGGAAATGTGACTGTGAAGTTACAGCGGAGTAGAATGGCAGATGTCATTGCGTCAGAAGGCATATCCATGAGACAGGAGTCGTAGGATATTTCTCCCGCAAGTAAACCTTCGCTCCAATGCGAATTGTACCAAAGACCATTTCTCTTGAGTCGAAACATGTTTTTTTTTAGAGCGCCCCCTCTGATATATATGTCAAGGAGATCAAGATTCATCGTAGTATCTAGAGCAGCTCCCCGTGAGCTGGGGAAAGCCCCCGTACATCTGAGACAAACCGCTCTTTGGAGTTTGATGAGTGAAGCCACAGCGTGTTTGCGTGTTGGCCTGCTCCACCAAACAACCGATGCATATGAAATTATCGGTCTTTTCATTGCCGTGTAAATTCAAAGGACCTTTTCGGCGATAAGCCCCAAGTTTTGCCAAAAAGCTGACAGCGCTTTGGTAGTTTTGGACTCAACATGCTTTGACCAAAGAATCTTGCTATCTGGGAGTCATCCAGGTACTTAGCTTCCTTGGATATCGGGATGGGAATGTCTTTTAGCACCAGCTGAGTAACGCCAGTATTTTTCCTCCTTCTCGTGATGAGAACGACATCACTCTTAAGAGGATTAACCGACAGTCCATTACTCCTGCACCAGTCTTCGATCACATCTAGCGCCACCTGTGCTTTAAGACAGACAGTCGCTAAACATGAGCCGACAAGGAGAACAGCAACATCATCCGCATAGGCCTGGGCATAGATTCCAGAGGCATTGAGAGCATCGAGCAGAGAGTCGACCACCATGCACATTAACAACACGCCACACTTGCGGGCAACCCCTGTTTACTCCAGACCCAGACTTGACACATTCTTCCAGGCCTGCATCAGCGATCAATGTCCTGTGCACAGGCATTGCTTTGATCCACAAAACCAGTGCTTCATCTACTCCATGCGTCTAGCAGCGTTACACATGCTGTCGAGAGTATCGTTATCAAAAGCTCCCTCGACGTCGACGAAAATGCGCAATACGTACTCTTTTCTTTCGAGCCCGCATTCAATTCTCTCTTTGAATGGCAGTCTCATGGCATTTTGCATCTCCGAGAGAGGATGCCTTCGAAGGGCAACTTTGCGCACGTGCAACTCTACTAGTCTCTCCATGCTTTTCAGCAAGAAGGATGTTAGGCTGATTGGTCTAAAACTCTTGGCGAGTGACTAATCTTTTTTCCCTATTTTGAGAATGAAGATCACTTTCACAGGCTCCAGGAATAGGTATATAATCAAGTGCCAGGCTAGCAGTGAAAATTCTTTTCAGAGAAGGAAGCGGCTGTCTAATACAATTTTGCAGCATAACGGGGTTTATCCCATCAGTGCCCGGCGACTTAAAGCCATCGAAGGATGCCACAGCAAATTCAATGGCCTCAGCAGTTGCCACGCGTGAGGCAACATACCAGCAACGCCGAGTTGTTTTCATCGTTTCAGTCGCAATTTTCAATAAGGGAGTGTGCAACGAGCCGATGGCAGTCTGATTCCCCGGGAAATGGGTCCGAAGCAGTAAACTATGAGTTTCTGCTTTAGACTTGGTTAAAACTTTTTGACTACAACCAGCTTTGTCGATTTTCCTCGCTTGAGAACATTAATCAACTGGCTGATCATTCCGCAGAAGGAGAAATGATTCCTCGATTATTTCAGTCATCTTCCAAATTCAATTTAAACGATCTATTCAGGAGACTTCTGGATTCCCTGCGAAGACATTGGAGCTCAGCGCTCCACCAGGGAACCGGCTTCCTGCTGGGAGGTTTTTTGACAGGGCATGCGAGTTCGGAACAGTTGGTGTTGGCGCTGCTCAGGTTATGAACGGCATCCTCCATCAATTGTTTTGTTCTGAGTTTAGGCAGGGCTTGAGTGGATTTTTCAAGCTCCTCGTCTTTCACGGATTCCGCTTGAGCTACGGGGGGAGGTCACACACTTCAATTGGAATTCGATATATCTATGGTCAGATAGCGTAGCAACTAGTAAGACTATCCAGTTAGTGATGGCCTTCACATGTCTATTAGAGAGTGCTAGATCAATCACACTGCTAGCCTACCTCCCCCACAAATCTGCAAATCTTAGAAACCCACTAAGAAATCGAATGACAACACTGTCTAACAATTGTTGTGTCCGCTTCAGCAAGGCCTCCGACAACATCTCGCGATTAAATGAAACTTCTAAAATTCGCTACTCTCAGTTTCCCCTCCGTCTGAATCTATCTAGAAGATCGCCAGAATAATGTTTTCCTTTTTAAAACTACTATATTTGGTCCAATCGGCAATGGAGTCCTCCAAGGTAGCAATTTTGGCCCCCTATTATTTATTATTACTACAGCGTGCGCCATCTCATACGGGTCGATGTAAATTTTGAATAACTTCAACAATTCTCAACCGATTTTGGAAATTCAAAAACTTTTATTCAATCTAGATCTTTACAATGTATTTTGTTTAATTCTTAAAAACAATATCAACTAAATGCCCGCCTTTATTGCCGATGCAAAAATGGGCTATTTTTCGCGCATTCTCCATGACGTTTTCGAGCATTTCCGCACGAATATTTCTTTTGAGCTGTTCTATTGCCTTCGGGCCGTTAGCATGCACCTTCCTTTTCAAGTATCCCCAAAGAAAAAAGTCTGGAGGAGTCAAATCTCGGAGCCCAGTCAATATCACTCTTTTTGGCACCAATCTTCCAGGGTGGTAGTGGTGCAATGGTAATCATCACCGACTGTTAAGCGGAAGGTCTGTAGTTCAAGTCTGACCATAACCAAGAAAAATTCCTATACGGAAAAAAACCCATGCAACAACACCAGTTGTGAATGAGAGATGATCAAAAAATGCTGACGAAGGCATAACACTCGCAGTATAAGATCACTTCAAAATTCATACTCTGCGTGTGCATTTCCAATATAAGATCTTAATGGCATGGAATAAAGTTACTGTAAAAACTACAAACAACGCGACAAATTCAGTCGAATCTCTCGAATTCCAAGACAACCACCCCCGGAGAGTAGTGAACGAACATCTTCGACACAAACCATCTGCACCCCGTCCAGGTTGTGTGACAAACATCAAAAGAGCGTAACTCTTGAACCTGCACGAATTATAAAAAAAAAAAAAAAAAAAAAATCTTCCAGGGAACTTACGCAAAAGCTTCATTCATGTCCGCAGTATGGCATGTCGCGCCGTCTTGTTGAAACCAAAAATGAAATAAACCTTTTTTACGCATTTCTGGGACCACATAATGGGCCAACATCCACCGATATCGATCGCCATCCACTGTATCACCAACTTTGAAGAAATACGGTCCAATGATGATTTTAGCGCATACACCGGCCCAAACAGTAACTTTTTGATCATATAGCGGCTCTTCGTGAATAATGTGGGGATTTTCGGTGCCCCAGAAGCGACAATTTTGTTTATTAACTGAGCCAGAGAACGTAAAATGTGCCTCATGGGTCATCAAAATTTGCTGCAACGACAGTTTGTGCGTATGCCAAGCGCCGTGGCTCATTTGTGGCTCATCTAAGTCAAATCTGATCCCCTTCCTTAGGTGTCCAGACTAAGCGCATTGAGACCGGTTTATATGTTTTGCCCTTCGTAGTTTTCCTAGGCTATTACCTATAATTCTCCGCCTTATAAGGATTGCTTAAAAATAATCAACCTACAACCCCTAGAAAAACGACAAAAGGTCAAAACCTGTACAATGGCTTCTCGTTCTTAATCAGTTCTTATCCTTTTCCGGTCTTAAAGTTCAAGGGTTCTCTTTGCTACTTTAACCAGTTACCACAAGCCCTTTAAATAAAGAGGGAGTAGAAACATCTCTATTGAAACTGATACTCCTTTACCAAATTTTCGGCCAATTCCCTCTTATATTTTTGGACATTATTTATTGACTTATATATTAAACACGAAACTGAACCTTATACTCAGCGGCCTTTAACGGTGCACGAAATAAGGGAAACTCATCTGGCTTATATGAAAATTACGAGGCATCAACTTGGTGTAGACCTTAAGTAGTTCATGCTCTCCACCAAATTCCGACGTCATGTCAAATTACAAGCTTAAATCCCTATTAACCATTTAAATAACAGCCACAACGGCCACCGGATACTCTGTCTTGTTCAAAAGGCAATAAGTCCCGCGAGCAATTTAATTTGAATTGTACAATCAGGACTCTCGTTACAAATGTAGGTATATGGCCCTCTCCCACCACATCACATCTTGATGATTCCAATCAATAATTCGACATTCAACTGGAATACAACGATACGAATCCTGGCAATTATTCTCCATGTCCTTGTGCTGTATTGATTGGCGGTCTTTTGTGCGACAAAAATCCAGTCGCATGAAAATGCCTAGACCGTCCTCATTTTGGCGAGTATAATGATCAGCAATAAATTTATCGCTAAGTCCTTACTCACCCACATAAAGAGATACGCAGGGTATATGCTAGGAAAAAGAAACACCAAAGGACATGAAAAGATAGACAAAACGAAGCGATTTTTTTACGATTAGCTAAGCACAAAATCACTGATTTGTAGAGCTTTTGAATATTTGTTCCTCCCTTCTATACTGATTGAGAATGGAGGTCCTTTTTTGAACAGTTGCGAAAGACATGGAAATAAATCAATGTGAGCCGAGACAGATGCAGCATATGTATGGGGGACTTACTTCCTTGATGAATTAATGAATACATGACTGATGCCGGTGGGTGTTATAAGGATGCCATCAAGCATGCTTAAGCATTGTATAAAAGTCGACAATTGAATGGGAAGTAAGGAAAAAATGTCCTCCTTCCTGGCTGATGACGAATGGTTGTCCTTATGAAAATTGCTTTTGAGGATTTCATTTTGAGTTCATAAAATCGCATAAAATAAGCCAAAGCGCTTAAGGCGATTTGAGCACTGTCAATCGTTCGAGTTGTACAATACTGGAGCTTTCCAGTGAAGCCTTAAAGAGTCCGAGACGGTCTGTTGGATTTTTCTTTCTTTGGAAAAGGGTGATTAGAGTGCTCTTTGACTCTCTTTTTTTTTATAGGAAGGACTACATGCAACTACTACCCGTTGGCTTTAAAAATATTCTTCTGACCGGCTTCCAAAAGAGATGTGGGATTTATTGAATCCCCCTGCCACCCAAGATATGGAAAAATTAAGTCCGGCTTCCCTCCGGATCCCGGTAACTCATTTTGCTTACGCGAATACCCCCGACGGTTATTATAACGAAGAGTAGTAAAAGATTTCCATATACTAAGCTAATCTTTCATGGCACTCCTCCAGCTTCGTACTGACCTTGTTCCGCCTTTCGGATCATGAAACTTGAACGAATTGTTCATGTTCCATCCAACCCCTTCTGGATAATTCAAATCGACTTGGGCTATTCATTTTTAATAACCAAGTCCAGTTCACGAGCGAGTATCAACTTCCTTTCGTTGATCCTAGAGGAACTAAGAAACAAAAAGTTTCTTCGAACACGAAAATCCTCTCAAGGAATTGGCCAATATTTAATGAACACCAAACAGGAAACATTCCGAATTTCTTTTACTCTTTCGCTTTATCCATTCATCCCGCCATACATCCTCATCCACTTTGTCGTACGCCTGGTGTTTGAGCTCACATCATCGACATTATCATTGTTATCCTCATCCTCAGTTCCATCATCATCATCAATCGGAGCACCCAAAGTTCTATAAGTAACATGAGCAGAAGCAACAGAAACCGCAATCATAACCACATCCACGTCTAAGCACTTTGGCACTAATGGGAGAGTAGCAAATGAAGGTAGAGTCCTCACTATTCAACTTCGGTGTTTAATGGAAAACTTTAACAGCGCCATATCGTATTAAAGTCGACACACATCTACTCATTTCGTCCTGGGATTTATTGTGTAGGTACATCCCGGGCCCTGCGACGTGGTTGCAGCTAAGGCCAACCGACACTGACTCCCCCACGTCAGCATCAGTTCGAGTAATAAAACTAAAGTAAGTCGAGTTGTGTCCTTGCTAACAGAGTCACCACACTGCAGTTACGAGTACATAATTAAAGTATCGTGTTCGACGTTCTACTCGCGGCAATATGGCGCTTCTTCATGCGGTATTTGGAGCATGGCTGTATGTCGTCCTGACGCGACAGAGCCATCACCATTCTCATAAAAAGAATAAAAGACATGAAGTAATATCCTGCAGGTGTGACGCATAAAACCGAATCATAACAACGTCATACGCTAGTCGACGGCAGCATTGGTAGTGGGGCGCCGAATGCGTGGGGTGAAGCCTTTAAGAGCTGTTTTTAATTAGGCATTAGTTGATGATGGTACCGGGTAGAGTTGATGACATTTTTATTGATTTATCTGGATGTGGATGGTGTGATTTTTGAAAGTATAAACAGACTCCGATAGGAATAGGGGAGGCAAGTGAGGCCAGAGGGAAAGGTTATGTGATGGTAACCTGATGCTTCTGGATGAGGAGTATTGTGGACTGTGAATCGCATAAATGTTAGTGCCGGGAATTAACCCGTGATGGGTTAGTGGCTATAAACGTTAAAAGAATTGCTTTACGTTGATCTGATACTTGTTCGTTAAAGGGTTATGAGTGCAGGTTATAAAGCTGTTGTATTTAAGTAGGAACAGAACGCCAAGAGAAAAGTAAGTTATTGTATTATCCCGATTTGTCGATTTAAAAATGCTAACACATCTCAACTTTTCTAGGTCCCTAGAAGTCATTGACCTGTCTTATATTTTTCAGATGTTAACGTAGACTGTCCAGTCCCTGTTTGCTGAAAGACTCTTTTCAAAACGAAATTGATCATGTGGTCTCTTGTAGATAACAACTTAATCGCTTCAGTACTCGATGCCCTGCAACTTCCCGATAAATGTTTGCGCTGCACATTCCCAAGCCAGGATGCCATACCTGTGATCCGACTCTACGAGTGCATGGCAAACTTGCCGTAAGCGTACTAAATATAAACTGGCCAAAGCATTTATATGGGTATCACAGAAAAACTGGTCGCCGATTATGGTGCCCAAATACTTGTTTATATATTGTAGAATACCTCAAAGTCTTTGCAACCACAGAATGTGGCACTCCCAAAGTTCCGTAGCACGATTTTTGGATTCTCACCCCATTTTGGCAGGGGTAACACGTTGATATTACTTGTCCATTGCCATGGTACCATTTCCCGACTTCGTAAAACTCATCTTGCATCAACTTCTCTGATGCTTAATGACAGACAACGGCAGCTATACCATTCGCATAAGCAAAAAAAAATAAAATAATAGGAATAGTAGTGGACTAAAATTCTAGCCTTGTGGTATTCCGTTCCTTTTTGGATTATCGTCAGTCAACAGGCGTCTCCAACCGGCGTGATCTCCTGCTAAAGGCTAGCACCTATTTCGCACACCAAGTTGGTTGAGGTCCTTTTCCACTTGTATGCACCATTTGAGTCGAGGGTGTCCTCTGTTGCGTTGTCCCAACGGCTCGGATTCAAAGATTCTTCGGGCCGGAGTTGCGTTGTCTATACGCCCTACATGGCCTAGCCATTTTAAGCGTTGTATCCCTAGACGGTTAACCAGGCACATGCCACCGTGCAGCCCATGTAGTTCGTGATTGAATCTCCTCCTCCAGATGCCATCAACGCAAGTGCGACCCAAGGTCCCATGCAGAACTTTTCTCTCGAAAAGACCAAGAGCTTCCTCATCCGCCTTTATCAACGTACATGCTTGTGCAAGAGCAGGACTGGGATGATTAGATTATTATATAAAGCCAACTTGGTCTTTCGAGAGAGGGCTCTATTACTCAATTGCCTTTTGAGCCCAAAGAAACATTGACAAGAGTGATTCTGCGTTTGATCTCGGTACCGATGTTGTTGTCCCTATTTACTGTGGAGCCGAGGTGGACGAAGTCCTTGACTACCTCGAAGTTCATGCTGCCCATTGTGACGCTTTGTCCGGGACGTCGATGTTTTGCGTCCTTGCTTGATGACAGCATGTACTTCGTTTTACCCTCATTTATTTCTAGACCTATATTAGCCGCTTCCGCTTCAATTCGAGCAAACGCCTCATTGACGGCTCGCTGTGTTCGAGCAATCACGTCAATATCATCCGCGTAAGCCAGCAGTTGAACGGACTTGTGAATTTTGCACGATCTTCTCGACTATTAAGTTAAAAAAGTCACATGACAGCGCGTTGCCTTGCTTAAACTCTTTTTGAAATTGAAAGTCTCGGTAAGTTCGTCGCCAATGGAGCAGCGAGAGTTCTCCATAGTCATTCTACACAATCTAAAGAGCTTGATAGGGATGTCAAGACTAGACAAGTCGACGAATAGGTGATGAGTGCCGATCTGCGTCCCTTGTTATTTTTCCCCGATCTGCGCAATGTGAAGATTGGGTCTTCTGTGGACTTCCTTGGCCCGAAACTACACTGATATGGATCTATCAGATTGTTGAGAAGAGAAGATTTTGTAGACGATGTTAAGGAGACTTATCCCTCTATAGTTGGCGCAGTCAAAGGGGTCTCCTTTCTTATGAATCGGGAAAACAACATTGAGATTCCACTCCTCCTCCGACCATATATTAGGGAAGAGCTGGTGCATGCGTCCTACCAGATCATCCCCAGCTGCTTTAAACAGATCCGCGGACAGTCCGTCTGCTCCAGCAGCTTTGTTCGACTTAAATCTCGATATTGCTATCTTAACTTCATCAGAGTCAGGAGACGGAATTCTTGTCTATCGTCGTCCAGATTGAGTGGGATAATCTGCCTGACAGCGATATTTGGGTCCTCGTCGCCATTTAACAGTCTGCAGAAATGATTCTTCTAAATTCTCAGCATCGACTGCGATTCGACTACTAGTTGTCCATTTTCGTCGCGACAGGCTTCAGTCCAAAATTTATATCCATTGGATAAATGTTTTACTTTCTGGTAAGACTTCCATCTCCTCGACCGCGCGTGCTTCTAATGCTCTTGATTTTTTGTTCTGAGAAGCCGGTTCTCTTCCCTCCCTTTCTGTTTGTAGAGCTCACGAGCAGCTCTCGTTCTTCGAAGCATCATTGCCTTGTAGGCGTCTTGTCTGGCGCATCAGTGGCAGCTTCTTTGATGGCTTTTTGACAATGGTTTCCAGTCTTCTTCTATTGTCAGTGTAGGCGGTGTCTAATTTTCAGAGAGTTTTTGGGAGACTCGGTCGGGAGAGTTCCAGTCCGAGTCGATGTTGGCTCCTCGGAAGGTTCGGACATCGAGAATACTTGAGGAGTGTCTGACGTCAATCGCAAATTGATCAATCTGGTTGACGGTTAAATGATCAGGGCACCGACAGGTCCCTTTATGGATGTTGAGGTGTGAGAACCGCGTACTCACTACAGAAAGGTTTCGCCCCAAGGCAAAGTCCACGAGCCTGATTTCCGATAACTCTAGCAAAAATTTCTTCTTTTCCCAGCTGTGCATTAAAATCTCCTAGAACAATCTCCGTGTCGCTAGATCATATGTTCTTTCTAGGAGACCATAGAAGTCATCTTTGCTGTTGTCATTCCTGTCGGAGCGTGGGCGCAAATCAGGCTAACGTTGCCGAATTTAGCTTTGATGCGGATTGTTATGTGGCGCTCACTTATGAATTTAAAGCTCAAGACTTCTTGCCTAAGTCTGCCACAAACAACAACACCCCATTCGAATAAGCGCTGTCTTCCCCTTCTGTAGCAATCGCCGTAGTGGAGGTCGCAGTTTTTCATCCTCCTTTGCCCTCCTCCTCTTTTGCCCTCCTCCTCCTTTGCCCTCCTCCTCCTTTGCCCTCCTCCTCCTTTGCCCTCCTCCTCCTTTGCCCTCCTCCTCCTTTGCCCTCCTCCTCCTTTGCTGCTTGCCCGGCCCATCCCACAGCACTTCCTGGATTGTAGTAATGTCTGCTTTGTAGCAATCAAGGGACTCCGCGAGTTCATCAGCTGCACGTGGTCTGTTAAGGGACCTCACATTCCACGTGCAGAGCTGAAGTTCATTGTCCTTTTGTCAACAGTGTCTATCTGTCCTTATCCGAGGCTTGAGGTTGTTTCGGGGTGATGTGATTTTTTTTTACGAGTACGGCTCACTAGGCCGTAGCCCAACCGACTGATCCTGTTTTCTGGCGCAGAAAACTCACCATTCGCCTTTCCCCCTTAGTAACTCCCAGAGGGAGTCTTCAGATGGCACCACGAGGAGGTGGAGATAGGACTTGCTAACAGAGCCTTAAGTTGTTCGGCTGCGGTGGCTCTTCTCGCTTTTTGTGGAACCAACATCCGTCGGGCAGATGTTACTCCTACGAGGCTTTTGTTAGTCTTTACCATCAACTGAATTGCTAAAGTCAAATAAATAATACGAATTAGTTAAGCCGTTTACTTGAACTTCACTTAATTAAGTTCACAAAGTCTTCAAGGAGTCACTAGTGGTTCTATCTTTTGGCAACCATATGTTTTTTTTTTTATATTCCGTCGTATTTTCCGGCCTGTTACTATTTATCTAGAAAGGTTGAATTGGCGGGTATTTTTATAACGAAAACACTATTGTAAAGTTGTTGTAACATGTTCCTCGTCCCGCAGGAAGCCAGTGGTTTTATGAATCAGCCGCAACCATGAATCTAAGGCTAGATGTAGCCTTGCCTTAGGGCCAATTTTTTATTTTTTTTTTGAAATTCTTATCCAAGTGACAAAAGACTGGGATATGTGACAAGGGCGTATTTAAAGAGATGAAAGTTGTCACAAGGACCGTCAGAGACTGCTACCAAATGATTTTTTTTCCAAGGGCTTGAGCTTAATGGGCCCTATGGTAAAACTTTCAGAAGTGATTTTTAAGGGCTTTAAGTGATTTTTAGGACTCACACTTTGTTCTCTTGAGATTTCTTCGGCCAACATATCTAGGCTACTTTAACCTTTCGAATCTCGCAACCCCTTAGCTTTCACATCTGTTTTCAGATCGAGCGTTTTTCCCTTCAAGCGGATTTGTGCCATGAAATGGAGCACGACACATCAGCGCGCTTTAATCTTGCAGCTTTACATTCAAAACATCTTCTTAATTGTGAGAAAACTTGTCGAATGCACAAAGCACCTTTAAACCACATTTACACCAACAATTGACCACCACTCTTAATGTTGGTAATAGCAGTTACCTATGTCGAGGTGATCTAATAAGAACATTGAGGCTGTAAAGGCCACCGTTGAATGATCATCGAAAACATCGAATTCCACACACGACTCTCCGAATGGATTATAAATTTTTCTTGATGAATATGGCACAAACGTATCATAGGGTTAACTCTCCTTTGAATGCGACCATGAATAAACGAAACTGGCGATTCAGTGAAAACCCTCAACTAATCCACGAGGAACTTTCCCTCATTGTTCAAGTTGAAGAAATTCGGAGAGAATTCTTTGATCGTCCCTCTTCGAAGGCAACAATGGAGCAGTCGAAAAATTGTGATTTTGGTGGCCTTCGTGATGTTCTGACCTTACGACTCAAGACTTGTTTTTGTGGGGTTTTTTAAAAGTCCAAATTTTTTTTCAACAAACCATGGATCCTGAAAGTTTATATGGTCCTCCTTTCCTTCATGTTTTTTTCTCCTCAGATTATTCACTCAATATTTTTCCGATTATTTGTCCACTGTCCATTCGTTCTACGTGTCCTGCTCATCTTAGTCTTCGCTGAATAAAGTTATTCGAGTCTACATATAATGTAATGTGCAATTTTCCCATTTGCCCCTTCTTTCGTCCTTTAAGCTCTTGTTTTCAAAGACCTGACATGTTTGGCACTCAATAAGGTTCCCAAATATTTGAACTGCCACTTTCTCAAAGCTTTTATCAAGTAGTCAGGTGCATCAATTCAAGTCATTAGATATACATTGCGTGGTTTTTAAATCTACTTTCTAAACTTTCTGCGTCTCGGATGATTGTTTCTTCCCGTTCACCTGGAAGGTCAGTATCGTCAGCATGAGCTAGGGCACATATGGTTCCATTAAGGGCTGTTATCCTATAATTTTCGTGAAGAGACTCATTTCGTATTGCAGCACTCCATTAAAATGAAGTGGTGACAAGCCGTCCCCTTGTAACACTTCACATATTTCAAATGTTTTACTAAATAAGTCGGCTCGAAAGTTAAATGACCCAAAATATATTCAAAACAACGTATGCCAACCTAACGTTCGTCAAATCCACCGCGCATTATGTGATCGCCATACCGAACGCCACCGAATGCCATCTGAGGCAGTCAATTTCTCATTGTTCGCAAGACCTTGGCCTTTATGCGATTTCAACCTGTCATATTTTGCATTGGGACTTGGGTCTGTTCCTGTAAAGATTTACTGACTCAGGCCGTTCGAACAGAAATTATTATAAGTAGTCTCATTTATTAGTCTTGATTAGTCTTGATTATGTTGATGATAAACGTGTCTGAAACATGTTGGTAAAGACGAGTATGTATCTACACATTACCTCTATAACCGGTTGTCTAGTCTTAGTCTGATATCAGCTACAAAAGAGACTTTTGACCTATCTCCATGGATTAAGCCTTCTAGAAATTGAATGTTTCGGTTTTAGAAAGACGTTTTTTTATATCTATTCTATATCGATTCATCACCATATAGAACTGGAGCTGAGCCCTATAAGTGAATGCAACCAAAAAACCATTTGTTTAGAATATATTCGAATAAGGATCGGACAAGTTGACAAAGTTGAATGAGTTTTTGATTGTTCACTCCATATTTAGTAGGACTTATGTCTACGTATAAAAGTTATACAATTGTCAATAACACAAAGGAAAGTCTGAATTTGTTATAATTAAGGACTATAAAAGGCATGTCTTGCAATTTGTAAAGCAGGCAGTGGTCTCCCATATAAAGCTAATCTAGAAATAATATTTTTTATACCAAACTTGTACGATAAAAGCTAGAAAATATAAGCCTTAAACAAAGATATGATTTTAATGGGTGAAGATCAATTAGGCCATTTCAAAATTTAACAATGTTTATTCCAAAAAAAACTTTCCATTGTAGGACTGTTTCCAAAGTCCCACCCGAAAGATTCAAAGTCAAAATTTTGGGAGATGAGGCTGATAGTAAAGCTTCATATCCCAACTACACCAGCTTAAGAAATGTTGTCTGTGCTGTTTGTAGGTAAAAGGTAAAATGTTACCTTGACAAGTGCCTTGCCTCATTCGTATCTACCCTATCTCCCGATCTTTTCCTATTATCGCATAGAATCCACCTCCCGGGCATGCAAAAAAGGATCTGCAAGTCGCCTGTTGTTCAACCATATTGCCACCTCCAAACAACTTAGCGGAATTGCTAGTACTAATATATGGGTCGCCCATCTTTATAGCTTTTTACCCTTTCGTTGGTTATGGTTGGTTGTAATGGCTTATGAATCTTGAATCAAAGCCAGGAAAAGTTGGAGCTGGATTTTCATTATCAATATTCCCTTCTTCCCCACTTTCTGACTTATTGTCTTCTGCGCTAAATTTGGTAAACTG
The DNA here is from genome assembly GCA_958301585.1 of Merodon equestris. NCBI lineage: Eukaryota > Metazoa > Arthropoda > Insecta > Diptera > Syrphidae > Merodon > Merodon equestris. Next base: position 116,351,511 of record OY284416.1, read on the forward strand.
GTTTTAAACTTTTCTCTCGTCACAGCCAGTATATACCCAAACCAAAAGTAGGGAGGAACTTTATTTCCAATTTCTCTTTACGGCTTCAAGGCTTTAGAAATGATTAGTAAATCGAGAATTTCATATGTAAAGTAAAAAAGTGCCTGTTTAAGGCGAGTGTTTCACATGATGGTAAATATCATTAAGAATTTCCATCCAAATTTGTCGAAATTCAGCTAAAACCTTTTGCACATAACAAACTTTGAAACAAGCACACTTTTGGAAGTATCATTTTAGGCTTTCTTAGAAAGAAACTAGTAAAAGTGACAAAAATAATGTTGGAAAGCTTTCAATTGTGCCTTGTCAATTACAAATACGATTTTCGTTTCAATTAAAGACATTTCTTGATGGAAAACCATTCCTAACCTAAAAAAGAACATCGAAGGCCACTTGCTTCTCTCCATCCTATAGTCCCCCACAAAATATCGCATAAAGCCATCAACAGAAACGTTTCTCCCGTAAACCCTTCTACAAAACAAACAACAAAAGGCAATCCTACACAATCAGCAATAAAATTTTCGCCACGTTTATTGCCCTCATCTCGAATACAACCATAAAAGGATTCGCTGGCAATAACCATTATAGCGGAAGGAAGGGCGAAAAAACAATTCCGTCCCCGAAAAGCGATTTTCCCGTCGCTAGTCGCCCATCAAATAGCATTAACCAAATTGGTCTGATATGAAATCCACTTTCATTCAATTACAAGGACCTGTGTATAAAAATTTATTCAAAAATATTCATCCTTAATGTGATTTCATAGAGATTTACATTCCACAGGCTCGTCATCTTTACGACGAGCCGGATGTAGGGATATAGTTGTGACACTATTCCGATCGTAAATATCCCTTCGGTTTTACAGGAGACAAGGATTGGAAAATTATTATTATACGGAACATCCTGAATTTGACGTAAGTCATTACTAAACACTTTGCGTAATGACTGAGTTGAGGGCAGGGACACAGAGGAACAGGACATTGTTCAGGCAGAAATAAATTTACTCGGATGTGTGTATTAAGGAAAAAAAGGACGACACAAATAGTAGAAAAGCAATGGAGTGAATGAATCACGTAAGTGGGGGATAGGACGAATAAAAGATATTTCATTATCATCTCATTAAATGTCCTGCACAAGCATCCCGCATAGGCTCTAGCTTCCTTTAACTCGATGGGAATATCTGATTATATTTGCGCGCACCGAAGCGAAAGTAAATACCTTACCAGGACGAATGGAATACGTTCGTAGAAGAAAAAAAATTACAGAGATACACATAAATAAAAGGATTAATGTCCCATGAAAAGGAGCAGCTCAATGCTCATGGAATGCTCATCGAGCGCATAGCAACAACACGTAAGGTGTCTCATCGAGTTAAAAGGATTACGCTGTCCTGCACAGACGATTTATTTGTCCCCGCCGCAAGTCGTCATTTCTCTGATTCGGAAGGATGTGCAAGTATAGACCCAGATAAGCCTTTCCTTTGCATCCCTTAAGTGCTCGCCCTAATGTCTATGGCGAGGCCGTTTTCTCTAGTTCCCGAAGTGAAGTGCCGAGAAACACTTGTATCTCTCACCTCGTCCTGCATTTTCAAGGGTGTTGAAAAATTCATGAAAGTGAACATTCTTCCTTGCCCCCTAGACGAGATTGCCAAAACTCGTTCATTCACCGAGGAAACCAGAGGAACGGAAGGAATATCGTAGTAGCAGCTTCTCAAAATCGCCGTCGGCAAGGAAACTATTCTCCAACATCGAGTGGATGCACATATGAATGAGCTCGAGGCAGTTTTGTGCTTTCGTAACCCATTCGCAGTTCTATAGACGTTTATGGACGGGTGTAGTATAGTGAGAAATTAAGGGCCCGACGTAAAGTACGCCTGCGGCGATTTCATACAGTGGCTGGTGCTCGAGTGGAACGTAGTTTTGTCGGTAGTCCGTGTAATTTGGTTTCCAGTTCATTGCTTCACTAATATGCTGATGGAACGAGAATTGAAATGGACAGGATATTTCCTTCTTTTTGCTTTTTTTTATATGTATGTTACGAGTACTGTGGCGTAACCAGTCGGGTGTGTCTGAGGAGTGCTATCGAGCCATGTAATGCTTGGCGAGGAAAAAGTGGTTTTTCTTTATCCCCCTTCCTTCCACACACCTTTCAGGAACCTATTGAATTAGGTCTCGATGAAGTTGAGGTTTGAATTCGACGTTAAGATAAAATTCAACTCTCTCATCCCCAAAAGTGCACTCCTCGAGTTGAGTTGTCGGGCAATTTCATTGTGCAACCAAAGATATTGCTTTTTTTGTTCATTGTATACTGATCCAGGATTTGTGCTACTGTGGGGAGGTATACTTGATGCTCAATGGAAGGCATAAAAGAATTGTAGGTCCAGTTGAGAGTGACTATTGGACTTGATTAATAAACCTCTTGGGTGATTTCTGATTCCTAAGAGGTAAACCTGGGCCTTAATTAATAAAGCTTTACGGCTACCTCGTTCTCATCTACCTCTGCCAAGTTAGTTTATATTCCAAATTAGGTAAAGGCTCTTAGTAACCATACAACGCATAGGTGACTGGAAGGATGAGGATGTTAACCAAATTCGTTAAATACCTCCTGACCTAGAGAAATCAGTGCTAAGCCACTGCAGCCTGTAAGCAAAACTTTCGAAAAATTCCGGAAATTTTTGACAACATTTGACTTATTCGTCTAAAACAATCTACTCCCGCTAGTTTAAAAACTGGTTAATTAATCCAGGAATATGATGCTATCACTGAACCACCTTTGCGGCGCGACCCTTGGGATAGTTTAGCTCTCTCAGCAACGCTGCCTTAATCTCGTCCTTATTTGCAAAACGACAGTACAGCAAAACACGGCTAAAGATGGCTAAAGAGAGGCAATCTTCCTGCGAGATTATCTCACTCATACCGTACCATTCAGGCAGAAGACATGGTTATCCTCGTACAAAAATATTTTCTGTTTGTGACATCAAGAAAAAAGGCTTTGACAGCCTTTGGCAGACATCGGCCTAGACATAAATCGAAATGATAGGGTTAACTATCAAGACCCAACACCGCTTTCTCTGATTGCAACAACAGGAGCTTAACGTTCCGGCCTAGAATGTCGATAACATGGGATTCTAATCCTGCCATAGCCAAATCATTGAAATTGACTGTATTGTTCCTGTGTGGTGTCCGTCTGACGGTACAATAGACCATAGGTGTGACTGAGTTCTTCAGTGGATATTAAAAGCCTCCAAGCCTGCAAAATTGGTCAATTGTGTCTGGTGGCTGCTAGAGTTTGTTTCTGTTTCGTACTCAAAAAGTCTAATGGTACCTTCACAGAGTCCAAAGAAACTCTTAGTTTACTAGGAAATCAGACTGTCATCGGCTCATTGCACACTCCTTTATTAGTAACCGCGACTGAAACAATGAAAACAACTCGGCGTAGCTGGTATATTGCGTCACACGTGGTAACTACTGAGGCCATTGAATTGGCTGTGGCATCTTTCGATGGCTTCGAGTCGCCAGGTACTGATGGGATATATCCTGATATGCTGCAAAAAGGTATTAGACAGCTGCTTCCTGCTCTGAAAAGAATTTTCACTGCTAGCATGGCACTTGAATACATATCTATTCCTTGGCGCGCGGTGAAAGTGGTCTTTATTCCCAAAATAAGGAAAGAAGATTACTCATTCGCCAAGAGTTTCAGACCAATCAGTCTAACATCCTTCTTGCTGAAAAGCATGGAGAGACTAGTAGAATTGCACATGCGCAAAGTTGCCCTTCGAATGCATGGACATGCAACATGCTTATCAGGGCTTCAAAACCTAGTTGGGAGAATTGAATGCGCACTCGAAAGGAAAAATTACGTACTGGGCATTTTCATCGACATTGAGGGAGTTTTTGATAACTCTATTTTCGACAGCATGTGCAACGCTGCTAGCCGGCATGGCGTAGATGAAGCACTGGTTTTGTGGATCAAGCACAGGACATTGATCGCTGATGCAAGCCCGAACAATGTGTCAAGTCTGGAGTAAACAGGGGCTGCCCGCAAGGTGGCATCTTGTCTCCGGCAATGCAAAGGTGCCTTCGGCAAAACATGGGGCTTATCGCTGAAAAAGTCCCTCTGGCATGGCATGATAAGATCGATAATCTCATATGGATCGGTTGTCTGGTGGAACAGGCTAACACGCAAACACGTCGTGGCCTCTTTCACCAAACTCTAAAGAGCGGTCTGTCTCAGCTGCACGGGGGCTTTCCCCACCACATCGGGAGCTGCTCTGATGAATCTTCCACTCCTTGACATATATATCAGAGGGTGCGTGCTAAAAGCCATGTCTTGCCTCAACAGAACTGGTTTTTGGTACAACTCGCATTGGAGTGCCAGTGTACTTGGGCGGGAAACATCCTACGACCCCTGTCTCATGGATATGCCTTCTGACGCAACGACACCTGCCATCCTATTGCGCTGTCACAGGACTGACTTTCACTAGACACTAAACCTGAAATGAAATGGACTGTCTTCGCATTTTTGCAGATGGCTCGAAGACTGGGCAGGGGTCCGGCACTGGAGTTTTCTTTGAGCGCGAAAACATTCGACTGCCTTTCTCGGTTGAAGAAATTAGACTACGTTAGGGGCATATGCGTCTGCAGTGACAGCCAAGCTGTACTTTTTGATCAAAATCGGAAGAATAAATTCACTCACGATAGTATAGGTCCCAGGTTACTCTGGGATTTCCGATGAATTCGCTAGAAAGGGTGATCTGTCAATGTCCAACTTTCGGGCAAGACTTACGTTTTATCATGGTAAAGCTCATAAAGGGGCAATGTTTGGAAATTCCCGAAAATACTACCAAAATTCTTGGTCAGTGAAGCTTACTCCAGTTTTTGGTCATAATAATCATTTCACCCTTCAAGCTGTGCGCCCTCTTGTGGGTAATGTCGAGTCAAGATGTTCCTGATCTATTGCAACCTTAAGTGCTTTAATCGTCAAAACGGTAGATTAATCGAGCAGGAAATATCCATTGTGGCTCGTGCTGGGTTTACGGCTGCACCGTCATGTTAAAACGTTTCGGTCGTTTATCATGGCCCTATGGCATTCGCCAGCGACAGTGACCGTATTGCCAATGGCATCCTCAAACGCCCAATCACTCCTTCCGCGTGAACGTCGAACCACACAATAGCTTTTGTGGATCTTATGGCTCTTCGTGCATTACACGTCAATTTTCAGTGCCCTAGCCGCTTAAGTGGAAATGCGCCTCGTCGCTCATGATGATTTTCGACACAAAATCGTCCTCTTAGTTGCTGAGATTAAGGATGGCTTGACCGTAATTCACACACGACTGACGGTCAGTAGGCATTAACTGATGCATTGTTTGCACTCTGTACGGGAACATGTGTAAGTCTGTCACTAAAATTCACCGCAAGGTCCGTCTAGTTATGCCCAATTGTGTGGCCCGTCGTCTGGTTGATGTTTCTTCCTTCTGAGCAACATCGGCAGCCACTGCCGCGATATTCTCGGCCTAACGGTGGTGGCCATGCCCTGCATGGTCTCCTGTGTTCCAGTCTTTTCGACTCGAGTAGCTTAGCGCCGGAATGTTTGCCCAGGTGGGCCGACACGATAAGGAAATCGATGTGGAAATTCACGCTGCGCCAACACCACCGACCGATTCTGTTCAAAAAATTCGACACAATTATTCCATGACTTGCGAAGTATAGCACTCTATTGCTTACCTGTTTATATATTGCAGCTGTCTAGTTTATGTTTGACGTACGATGCCATTTGCAAAAATTATAACATCTTCCGACAGGATGATTAATTTTGCGCCACCTTGTATAATTACTGTTTGTACAAACCTGCTTTTGTTTTTTTTTTTTTGTAATGTTGTGCTACAATAACCAACAATGTACATACATATATATACGCCCATACTCGATAATGAACAGAACTGGTTAAGAGGAATGTAATGAGCCCAAACTTGATGGGTTTACTAATAGGCATTCAAGTATTTCGTCTCCTACCTTAGAGTTCCATCATCAGAGTAGCTCAGTGGTAACAGCATACATGGGTGTGTCAAATGTTAGGTCACAAATATGTTTGAAAGTAATGTAAATACCCATTATGCGTCTAAGCTCCCTACCGCAGTTAACAAAAAGAGCTGATAACCTTGAAACCTCTTCAAAAATTGTAGTTAAGAACAATTTTGATAATTTTTCAATTTTGAGATGAAATCAAAATAAAGCATCAAAGTCGGTCCATTCGCTCAGGAGCTACGATGCCACAGACAGACACACAGACATGTCAAAGTTATAACACCCCTCTTTTTGCGTCGAGGGTTGACAAGAAATTCAAGACCTTATAAACAGACTCGGCATGCAGTTTAACAGTCACTGCCGCAGCTACGTTGTCAGAGAAAAGTCCGCAGCACTTCTCCTGTAAATGCCGGGCATTTTGGAAAACACTTTCTTCTTCCTTTGTCTGAAGAAGTTAACCTATGTCTGTACAAAATAATTAACTTTCTCCATTCCAAAAGCTGGACTTGACTACCCCAAGTATTTCTACCCATAACAGAGGAGCGTTACTTGCACCTGGTCGGCGGCAACACTGGCCCTTGTGCCACCAGTTTTTATTTTCGATCAGACTTCAAAGCCGTCAAAGGGTTGTCATATGCAAATAATAATATCCACAAACAGTCATCTTTCCCTCATCTTTATAGCAAAGCTCATAAATCTCGGATGCAAGGGGCAAAAAACATCTTTATTTTAGATCCCTTGTTGAAAGGAGATTTGGTGCCACATTTTTTAAATGTTGTCTGATTGACACTTAAATCCTCTTTTCCAAAGGATGGAGCGCACTTTGGCGAGACAATCCCAAATGCTTTTAGTCATAACAAAAATCACCCATGAAAAGCCCTTAAAACGTGCAGTAAATCAAATCACTGTCAGATGCTGTCAGTAACTGAAACATTTTTTCCCACCACCAACTTGCAGTGCTCAAAATATCCAAGAGCCCTTCACGTCCTTCCATTTGTTTTTTGTTTCAATTTATTTTTGCCAGGAGTACAACTTGAATAATTTCCACACTTACACTGACATGTAAATACATGAGTTTTCAACTTGCGCAAAGCTTTCGGGGAGGGCTGTTTACTTAGCACGTGCGAAATACTCGTGCAACATCCTCTAAGTCCTGGCAAAAAAAAATGTAGCAAAAACGCAAACGTGAATGCATCCAAGTCCTGGACAAAGTGTTTAATGTTTCCATTTTCCATTTTTTCCGGTTTCCTATTTTTTTTCTGTGGCTCTAGTGCACTAGAAACATTTCACACACGCGACCACCCTCTACCGGTGCAGATGCATTTCGCTATCAATCGCCGCAGGACATTGGTGTTGCTAAAGTGATTCAACGTTGGGGCAGTGATGGCGCAGTTTAAAAAAAAAAGAGAAAACTCACAGCTTCAAGTGCAATTTTGCTCAATAAATATGTGATTATGGCGCCTGCATCCTTCGGCACTCCTGCTGCATCTCAACGACAGACTCATGCACAGATTTGGACATTTGCAGTCGTGTCCGTGATTTGTTTCGTGCCGTCCAGCAATGTGGGAAATTTTCGTCCTTTCGTCCTGTTTTCGTCCTATACATTCGCTCCCACAGCTGATGCTCCACTCGTGCTCCTTCCTGCATGTGTGGAAACGTTTTAGAATGGGTGGTGGCTAGTGGCTGATGGCCTGTGTGCCAGTATACTCCTCGACATGTTTGTATATTCACAGTGCAGAAAATGTCCTTGGGTCAGTGCAACACGATAAAAAGCGGACGTGGAAAGCAAAATATGGAACAAGACACACTGGGGAGAAAACGTCCAAGCGACCAATCGACCAACAGTCGACTTTGAGGATGTTGAATAAAATAAAACAGGACGAGGGACAAGAAAAGAAGAGAAATTACTACTGGCAATTCATGCATCAGGACACAAACTAAAAGTATCCTTCGCAATGGGGATCTCTGCATATTACATGACTGTTTGTTTCTCCTTTTACGTCATTAAGTGCGATGTCCTTTTTTTCCTCTTTTCTCTGTTTACGTTTCCGGCCAACAAATTGATTTCTAATCAGATAGACTCCTGATGGGAGTATCGAAAAGTTAATAAAAATGGAAATCAGTTGCAGTATAATGGAATCGAGAGAAGGGAAAATAAAGCACCGAATGGGGATGTTTTATGTACTAGTCATGAATACATTGTGAAGCGAAGCTTGTTAAAAGGGTCTTAAGGTGACAGGACATACATTTTCAATGCAATTCCAGGATGTAGGACTCTATTTTATTTCACTTGTTCTCTATTTTTTTGTGTTGATGTCATGCAATGCACGGAAGAGCATAGGACTTTGAAGGGCTCTTCGACAGCATTGTGATTTGAGAATAAATTGGACTATGGACCAAAAGACAATGTTTCTCTAGTTTACAGATGCTTTGGGACATTTTCGTAAAGACTCGATTCATTCTATTGTCACTAGGTGAGAGGGTTGATTCGAATGGGAGTGAGGAATCAGGATGCAATATCGCAATTCGTTTTTGGACTCAATCCTTTATAACGAGTGAATTACAATTCACAATCAGGAAATTACTGTTGACCTATGATCCTTTGTGACCTAAATAATTGCTTATGACCTAATCCCTAAATTTACTCGATTGGTAGACAATTTAAATGAAATTTGTGATGGATTCAGGTTCACTTATTCAAATTAGGTCTATCGAAGAAGGAAAGCTAGGCCGGAAGCCTGTTTTAAACATGGACAATTTGATGAACTAAATTGAAGTCGCAGAATATGTGAAAAAAACATTTCTCTAGAGTATGTCCTCCGGAATGACTTACTTGCTTTGATGGCGCTATATTTCGTGGTGGACGTAACGCAACAAACCTCTCCAGTAGGAACGATCTTTAGCTATTAGATGCAGATGTTCTCTAGTCCGTCGTCTCTCGGGATCGGATTTGAAGACACTTCATGTCAAAGCAATTGTGTCGCTGTAGACGATGAATCCATCGACGTCTAACCATTCCGTTTTCGCTGAACAGCGAATGTTGAATTTTTGATTGTACAGTCTCTTAACAATAACGATCAGGTATTCGATCTCATTTATATGAGCACGTTTGTAGCGATCGTTTCTTTTGAGCCAATTTTACATCACTCTCTCTGGCCTCCGAAGTCTGCGTCTGCGTTGGCATAGGCCATCGACTTATAGGAATCCCATAAAATAAAATCTGATGGCGATGAATCGCATGAGGAAGGCAATCACTCGACTTGACCGGATTACACGATCACCAAACTTTCCTTCAAAAGATCAACTGTACGATGTGGCATTTGACATTCAGTCTACCTAATTTTGGATAGAAAAAGGCGTCCAACATGGCAGTCAATTGAGCCTAACATGGCGCTCATTTTCACAAAAAATATGGTCGAATCCCATACGACGCGGTCATTTTTCGTGAAGGGCATGTTGAATGTTGTTGTAGTGTCGATCTTCTTCAAACCTTCTCTTGCCCCACTCGAAATAGTTTCGACACTTCAAATGATCAAGAGACTTTAATTCTTCAGTTATTTTAATCCTGAAAAGGTGCTGGACAAGGTCTTTAGGTTCGTCAAAATGTGCACTGAAAGACTCTCAATTTCTGTGAATGGTGTGAAAATGACTGAGTTGTCCCACAAGGTGGCGCAAAATTAATCACTCTATCGGAAGATGGTATAATCTTTGCAAATGGCGTCGTACGTCAAACATATTTGACAGTTGTGAACTAGACAGCTGCAGTACACAAACAGATAAGCAATAGAGCGCTATACTCTGCAAGAGCCTGGAATAATAGCGTGAATTTCGACGTCGATTTCCAAATTCACAATTTCGGCGCTTAACTAATCGAGTCAAACAGATTGGAACCACAGGAGACCATGCAGAACATTTCCGCCGTTCGGACTGGCCGTTCTGCTGAAAATATCGCGGCTGTGGCTGCCGTGTCGTAGAGAACAAAGAAGCATCAACTAGACGACGGGCCACGCAATTGGGAATCACCAGACGGACCCTGCAGTGAATTTTAGTGAAAGACTTACACATGTTCCCGTACTAAGTGCAAACAGCATGAGCTAATGCCTGCTAACCGTCAGTTGTGTGTACAGTCATCATTAATCTCAACAACGAAGAGGACGATTTTGTGTCGAAAATAATCATAAGCGATGAGACGCATTTATACTCAATATTGACGGTTACGTCAATAAGCAAAATCTTTCTTTCTGGGGCACTGAAAATCCACGTGTTTTACACGAAGTCATTACATCCCCTCATAACCAGTTTATGGTGCGGCGTTCACGCGGGAGGAGTGATTGGGCGCGTGTTATTGGCGAATGTTACAGGGCCATGATAAACGACTTCTTATTGCCGGAATTGGAAGATCAATCAAAAAATAAAAAAATAAAAAATCTGGAGCATGCCCGTGTCAAAAAGGAAGGGAAGAATGAAAACGGTCAAACCGTAGCATTATGGAAAAGAACGCTAAAAGGAAAAGCACTACCCCGCCAGGCACTACTAATGGTCGTGATCCTGGGACGAGCAGCAATGCTCGGGTCAGAGCTATAGGATTTCCGGGGGATAGCAAAGTAATGCAACGGCGTAAGCCACATTTAAGAGTCGCGAGTTGGAACGTTGGAAGCATGAGTGGGCGCAGCTATGAGCTTGAAGAAATGATGGTTAGAAGGCGAGTAGACATCCTGTGCGTACAAGAGACGAAATGGCGAAACACCGGTAATCGGGCACGTTTCTTGGACGTTAAAACAAAAGCCTACAAGATGTTTTACTATGGATTGGAACAAGGAAAAAACGGAATCGCCATCATCCTTGCGGCAGAGTTACTTGGCAACGTCTTAACCATTTCAAAGTCCAGTGACCGTTTGATGGCTCTCAAATTGGTGATGCATGGTGAGGTGTGGAACATCGTAAGCGCATATGCCCCTCAAGCAGGATGCGAACAAAAAGAAAAAGATGCATTCTGGCTAGATTTCCACAACCTTGTCAAAATCATCCCAAAGGAAGAGCTTTTGTTTGTTGGGGGAGATTTAAACGGACATGTCGGGAAGACAAGCGAAGACTATGAAGGCTACCACGGAGGGCTGGGATACGGCACCAGGAACTCTTCAGGTGAAGATATCCTAAACATGTGCAAGTCGTACGGTCTTATAGTGCTAAATACCATGTTCGTCAAACAAAGCCGGCACCTGATCACTTATAGCAGCGGCGGAAATGAAACTCAAATAGACTATCATTTGGTATCCAGTTTCATGAAGCCACGAGTTAAAGATTGCAAAGTGATCCTGGGAGACGCGATCGCCCCTCAACACCGTCTCCTCCTGACTGAATTTTTTATGGATGCGAGAAAGAAGTCAAAGCAGCAAACGAAGGTGTCTGAGAGAATCAAGTGGTATAAGCTGGATAAAGGAAAAGGCGAAGCTTTTATTACCATCATGGAAAACTACCTCTCTTCCATTATCGATGAGGTCGGTAATGAGGAGTGCAGAGCACAAGACATGTGGGATTCCCTGCAACAATCTGGCCTGGAGAAAGCCAAATCACTGCTCGGAACATCTAAAGGCCCCTGCCAAAACGCAAAAGAAACCTGGTGGTGGACAGACGAAGCCAAAGCAGTGATACACGAAAAGAAAATGGCTTTCCAAGCTTGGTCAAAGTGCTCTTCTACCAATAGAGAGGAAAAAGCTCGCCGTGAAAAGGTATATAGATGTTGCAAAGGTATCGCGAAGAAAAAATGCGCCGAATTCAAAGCGAAAAGCATGGAAGGCCTCTATCAGGAGTTGGAAGAAATATCGTCTTCCGCGTCTGACAGGAACCAGGCTACCCAGGAGCTTCGAGAAAACAATTTGAACAAAGGAGCAAATATCTTTAAGATAGCCGCCCAGAGAAGAAGAAATGCTCAGGAGATTCGTTTCCCAAAGTTTATTAACAATGCTGAAGGCCAACTCCTTGTGGAAGACGAAAAAATTCTCCACAGATGGCGACAGTATTGCGAGGAACTTCTGAACGAACAGTTTCCCCGAGTGTACTTTCCAAGAGCCGCCCCGAATCATGCCGAAATATCCGACATCACAGTCGAAGAAGTTCGGTACGCGGTTAAAAACTCCAAGAAAAGAAAAGCTGTTGGGCCGGACGGGATACCCTCTGAGTTCTGGAAAAAGATGGGAGACATCGGGTCTAGATGGCTCATGGTTCTTATCTCTAAACTTATGAGAGGCGACACTATGCCTAATCAATGGAGGGAAAGCTATCTTCTTCCATTGCACAAAGGAAAGGGTGATACGCGAAATTGTGATAACTACCGTTCTGTCAAGCTGATGTCGCACACCATGAAGATCGTTGAACGGGTATTCGATAGCCGACTGCGGAAAATAATACGACTATCAGATGACCAGTGCGGGTTTGTCTCGGGTAAATCAACAACAGATGCAATCCAAAGTATAAGGATCATGATGGAAAAGCATCGTGATTCTTCAAAGGACTTGCATATGGTGTTGGTTGATTTCGAGAAGGCCTTTGACCGGCAACCAAGAGATCTTTTATGGGTAGCGCTAAGACAAAAAGGAGTTCCAGAAACCTACGTGCGAGTAATTATGGACATGTACGAGAGAGCAACGACAAGAGTAAGATGCACCGCAGGAGTCACCGAAGAGTTCGCAATCAAAGTCGGTGTACACCAAGGGAGCGTCCTCAGCCCACTGCTTTTTATAACAGTCCTTGATTGCTTGCTTGAAGGAAAAGTGACGGACCCCAATGTGCACCAGCTATTCTTTGCTGACGATGGGGCCATTATAAGTGATGATCAGGCGTCCCTACAACGAGCACTTGATGTGTGGGTGGACATTTTTGAGGGACACGGGTATCGTATTAGTTCAAAGAAGACAGAGTATCTGTGCTGCCCGTTCTCTGACCCTCATCAGCCTATTCCAGATATTTACTTGGACGGAAGAGTGCTTCCCAAGTGTGAAAAGTTTAAATATCTGGGATCTATGATCAATAAAGAAGCAACTTGTGACGACGACATCAAACATCGCGTAAGCGTAGGGTGGATGAAGTGGCGGGAAAACTCCGCCATCTTCTGTGATCGAAAAATGCCCCCTAAGCTGAAAGGAAGGCTCTACACTTCAGTTGTACGTCCGGCGCTCACATACGGTTCACAATGCTGGACAATGCACAAAAAGTATGAGAGCAAATTAACGGCAACTGAGATGAAGATGCTTCGCATGACAGCGGGAGTAACAAAGCGTGACAGAATTAGAAGTTCAAAGATCCGAGGAAGCCTCCACGTAAAAGAAACCATCACAAGAAATATAGAGCGCGACCGACTCAGTTGGTATTGCCATGTTCAAAGGAGAGATCCTTTGAACCGCGTCCAAAAGGCGTTATCAATCAACATTCCAATTTCAACACGCAAAAAAGGCAGGCCGAAAAACAATTGGTGCAAACAAATGCAAAATTACCAGCATTTGATTGGCCTCAGCGATGAAGTAATCCCAAACCGGGAAGCCTGCCGCTACTTTCTGAGGTCAAACCGGCGGACCCCACAAGCGGACCAGTAGGAATGCAGTTTAGTGGGAAGGTTATGGTCCTACACTTCTGACCATAACGACGCCGGGATAAAAAGGAAAAGAAGAAGAAGATTGCCGGAATTGGATGAGCGGGGCTTGGTGAACATGTGTGTTCAAAAAGACGGCGCAACCGCACACACAGCACGAGCCACAATAGATGAAGGAAGCGTGTCCTGGTCGCGTAATCTACCGTTTTGGCGATTTGGCATGCTAGCAAGATCGCCCGATTTAACGATTCTAGACTTCTTTCTCTGGAGCTATTTGAAGTCGCGGGCTTATGCCTCAGACAATCGCAGCCCCTAAGGAGATTATACGACAATCTTTTAATTAGTGTTCAGTCTGAATTAATTTAATCTGAAAAATTCGTGAAGTAGACCCAACCGTCAGCGACGTCTGCCCTTACGTGTATGCCCGTTCGGGTTGCCTCATTTTGTCCTGCCCCACTCCCGTGCCCTCATGTCATGCAACGCCCACCTGTTATGCTGAAAATAAGCATTGTCCATATCCATAGCAATTTTAGGCACAATTTGGAAAAGAATAGCTAGCCCCAAAAACCTCATCACCTGCCACTCGTAGCGTGGATTTTCGAAGCCATATAACAGTTTTTTTTTTCTGTTTACGTATCCGTCATCACACAGAACAATATGAAAAGGCACATCCAATCAACAAACATAATATTCGCATGGCCAGCTAGTTTCAATCTTGTGTCAAATGGACCTTATAAACATGCAAAAGTTGTTGCGGATGGACTAAATATCCAGTGGTAATTTCGAAATGGATGGTTTTCAGTAAAACTCTAAGTTACGGACCTGCTTTGAGTTGACTTCAATTGAAATCTTCAAATCACTTACCTCAAATAGCGCTATCTATATTTGTGATCCTACTGGTTCTTACACTAAATGATCGTTTGAGATTGTGGCATAAACTCATGCTGCAATAATAAAAAAACACAATGGACAAAACCTTCCCGTTCCAGAATACCTCCACTTGGACGACGTCATTGACTTAATTTCCGGACTCTTGACCAACTTCTAATTATCGGTGTTTTTAGTCGAATTTTTTTTGGAACAAATGTTGAAGCAAATTTTGCTGCTAAGATGCCAGATTTTTGTCCACAGTTTTCATACCCACATAGCCACATCTTCAGAAATTTCTCTTATGTCAATTATCCTTCAGACTTCTTTCTTTACATTCTCGGGTTTTCAAAGTCATAGGCCTATCAGAATAAGCCTAAAAAAAAAAAAAATAAAAGACCAAAAAACTCTCAAAAAAAAAAAAAATTAGAGTGCGAGAACTTACCGCCCTAAAATTTCGCTGAAAAGTCTTAAAATGCAGTAAAAAGAGCCTAAATAGTCATCAACATTCGCGGTGCCAATTTGACCGATATCATCTTCAATAAATGATGTAGAAACATTTAAAGGCCTAAATAAACCTTAAAAAATAAAATGTTGGAATAACGAGTGAGTGTTGTTGGTCCACCCTATATGTTTTCGTGGCCTTAAAACCAAAGGCAACTGATCCATCACTCTGGAGGAGGTGATTACTGAGGATAGGGCTTTGATCGCGGCTTGACAAGCAGCTCAGACAGCTGTGACTGCTTAGTAAGGTAATTGGTTTTTTGCATACCACCCTGATCGCTATCATTTCTGCTTGAGAGATCAGCAGATCGTTAGTTTGAGGAGACCTCTAATCCTACCCCGCGTTCCACTTTGGAATCTGGATTAGTGTTAATTAGAAGCTGCCACGCCGGCCGCTGAAATCAATATTGGAAGCCTATTGGGATCGAATTGATTTTACGATCACAGCAAGCAAGTTTGCAGCGATCGATTCTTTGGAGCCAATTTACCGCCACTCTTTCTGAGCGCCTTTAACATTGTTAGCTGTAGGCATAACTAGAATAAAGTCCTGAAAAAAAATCCGAAATCGCATGAGCGAGTTGGTTGGGCGGCCCGACCGAATAATTTGTGTCACATGTTGCACCATCTTATTGGAACCATCCAATTCTTGTCAAAAATAGTCCTTCCTCATGCCACGATAGCAAACTCTATTGACCGTAATTTCATCGACGAAAAAATACGGTCCAATCACACCTTCTGCATGAAATTTATATCACACGAGTTGATGTGGGCCTGTTGCTGTCGAATAACCAGCTTATTTATAAAACCATTAAACCAAAAATGAGCTTTTCGGTTTCAAATTCTTGAATAAACTCGATATCGTAAGGGTATGGATCATTATTCTTATGCCAAATTCACTGAGAAATTCAGTGAGATCTAAAGAGCTTCAAATCGATTAATCTGGCCTCTTCTGAACTTTAGTGCTTACGGTTAGTGAATGTGTTGACTCAAATGTATCCACTATAGCTCGCACAGCCCGTTTGGTGGGACGAATATTAAGACCGAAAATCGGAGTAAGCGCTCTTAAAGTTGCCTCTTGAGACAAAATGTGTAATTTTCGTGGGGGCAAATACGCCCATTTATTGAGCTTAATTCAAGCTAATTAAATTTATCTTAATAACTAAAAAGAACGGGTGAAGGGGCGCGATCCGTAGAAACTTAAATTGGGAGAAGGGACGGAGGTTTAAATCGAAGTTAAAATTCGAATTAGCACTTGCCGGCATACGGAAAATGGGTTCATTGGGGTGGTATGAGGTGCGGTGGATTACGACTGTTAATGTTAAGAGATATGGAGTTATAAAGGGTGGCACAGTCAATGGTACCTGTTAGAAGTATATGAATGAAGAGGATGTCAAATACCCTTCTTCTTTCCTCCAACTTGATCAAATTGATTTTTTTAGGACGGTCTTAATAGGGCGGTAAGAACAAAGGATTGTTCCAAGGCAGACCTCAAAGAGAGAAACGTAAGAACCGACGTTGGATGTTTTCGATTCTAGAAATGTGGGTTTGTTGAGGGGACCACATTTGAGATGCGTATTCAAAAAGGGGCCGAGCAAAGGTAATATAGAGGGATCGAGTCACGTAGGGATTGGAGAATTCTTTAGACCAACGCTTCACGAAACCGAGTGCAGTAAGAATTATATCGTCGATATGTGTGCAAAAATGCAGCCATTGGTCACAAGATCGCGGATAACCTGAACGGTGAGGAGGGTGTTTGATTCATTTACGTAAAAAGGTGATTGAGTGATATTTGGAAAGGTTGAGGTCAGCAATTTTTGGAGCACTAGACGGAAAAGCTGTTCAGATTCGATTGAATAAGGTAAGACTCTTGTTGCGAGGAAGTGGTCTTGAGAAACTTTGCTGTCGTCGGCGTACAGTCAGAGGAGGGAATGCTTAATAACAAACTCAATGTCGTTAATGGAAAGAATGAAAAGAAGTGGACCTAGGTGGCTGCCTTGGGGAACGCTGGAAAAAGCTAAGAAGGGGTTGGAAAAGGCAGATCTGAAACGAATACTATAGTAACGGTTTTTTTAAATAAGAAGATATAATGCAGTGAATGCAGTGGTTTCAAAACCGAGGGTAGACACTTTAAAGATTATTAGTTTGTGGGAGATTTTTTCGAAGGCTTTACTGAAATCAGTTGAAATTCAATGTCATTTCATTCTCTAATGCTGAGAGTGTGAAGGACACATATTCGACAAAATTTGTGGTTATTGACCTGCATTTGAGGAAGAGATTAGAGATTTACAATGGAAACTTAGTGTGTCATACAAGATACTCTCGAAAAGTTTGGGTATATGTGACAATTTGGCGATGGGGCGCGGTTGTTAATATCACTGTTCGGACCTTTTTGGTGAACAGGAGTTATAAAAGCGGTTCTCCATATTTGGGTAGTGATTGGCAAGAGTTATTCCACATCGTTGCAGCTTGTTGCTAATGAGTCAAGATAGATGAAATTCCTATAAATGCCGAAGGTGAAGTTCTAGCCAAAACGCTGGTGTTGCGCGTCTTTCTATTATATCATGAAAGTTGAATGCAATTGTTTACCGCAAAAGTGTTTTGAAGACATCGGTGAAACAGACTGAACTGACTGAAACACGAGTCAAACCTGACGGGTTAAAAACCACATCTTCTGCTCCATTTCGTCAATATAAAGGCTACAAATCTACTTGCCTTATCATATGAGTCATTTTACAGTAAGCTCACGAAAATCTTTCTGTAGTGAATGCTTCTCCTGATGAACAGCTCTGATCCATCTTTGCAGCGGGCCATCAAACCAAGGGTTGTATATAAATGTGATAATCAGAAGCGGACCAGTTAAGTGGGAAGGTTATGGTCCTACACTTCTGACCATAACAACGCCAGAAAAAGGAAAAGAAGAAGACGTCAGGCCTTGAGAGAACTTAAGGAATTGGCACTGTCCTGCGTCTGCAGCTGCCGACTTCAAATGTTGGTAACCTTAATAGATTCATTTGATTCCGCGAATTCCGCTTCCATATCATGACTGCAACAAGGTAATTATTCAACCCAATGTTGCCTCCTCGGAAAGTTCAGATGTCCAGGTTGCTGGAGGACCCTCGATTACTATGTTATCATTTTGTTTGGTTTACCGCCAAGCCCCCTTATGAATGTTAAGATGTAGGGATGAACACATTCCATTTTCCGGTATTATGTAGGTTATGTTTTCCTGTGACTCGACGAATCAATAAAATTCTTTTCAAAAACCTGGAATTCCTTTTATTTTTTGAACACACTATGTGTTGTCTATCTTTCAGCATCTCGTTCCTTATTACTACAGGTACTCTATAGAGCGCCAAATCCCACAAATCTAATCGCCCCACCCATTAGCAATAAAGCTGTCTCTGGAATAAGATAACAAGTATTACTCGATGGTTATGAAAGAATCTTCTCAAAATCATGTTTTTCCTTTTTCTTGTTTGTTTCTCCAATTCTTGCCAACTCCACGTCCACTTTAAAGGGAGCAAGAACAAATTAATGATCAGCCAGCAACACACAGTTCATAGTGAACAATCTGTTTATCACAAACAACAATCGAGCGTCATGTGCGTTTCCCTTTCGTTTCACCGATGTTTATTTAGCCCAGCTAATCGTACATTGGGTTATAGCTCGAATACTCTTTCTGTTATTCGATTCGTTCCATTGTTTGCCACTGTGATGATGGTACTTGCTCCACATGCAAAAACACATTCAAAAGAGACGAATAGAAAAAGAAAGGATTTTATAGAGAAACACAATGGATGGCGGGCCGTTCGCGTATACTCCCGGGGCTCCTAGTTCTAGCGCACAATGGCCGAAGTAAACGAAAAAGTCATCATAATTCATTCGTTTCCTATTCCGAGTCCTTTTCCATGATTTGCTTTCGCTATTTCCATTTTGCCCCATTCCTTTCAGTTTTTGTTTTTTGTGTTAATGTCCGACCAACCTGCGAGCAGATCCTCTACCATCCTTCCCCACGGATTCCATATGAAACTGACTTCTCTACCAGTTAGTCGGCCAGATACCATGCACTATGTACGCGATGTTGCAATGTGCCCTGCAGGCTTGCAGAATGGTTTTCGCCACCCCAACCCATCATCGACAAATCTCACTTCCCTGGGATGGGGAATATGAACATCGAATGCCAAACAGCAGCTGAGAGACGCCAGCGGACAGGAATTTGTTTATCTTTCGAATGAATAATTTCGGTCGTCCAGCAGCCGCCGCCGCAAAGCAATGAAACGTAGTGTGTGTGTGTGTATGAGTGTATTTGTGTGGTTGAGAGTATTAGATTTAAAGTTTCATTGCTGAAAAGTTAATTTTCATCACTTTCACGCTGTCCTCGCCTTTCTCGTTTACATCAAAAAGGATTACCACGATGACATCAGACAGGAACAAATGTGGGAGATGCAAGCCCTGACATCCACACCGACACAAGGTCCAGCGGGGGATCAAAACAGTCCGAACGGCGTCACCGATATGGACACGTCCAATGACGAGCGAACGGATCTCGATACACTGGGCATGGATTGCTCTGGCACAGCGGATAAAAGTGATAGCAACCAATCGAGTACGAATAACGACAGTCACCATCATACAACCGTATCGAATGCAGATAGCATATCGGCGACTAATACGACGTCAGGTAAGCATCAATTATCAGCTTACTGTTTACAGGTTAGGTGCCTCAGGGAGCCTTCAATTAAGTAGCTTTCGAGCTTGCCGGGCACTGATTTGAATTAGTGACTTGGGCGGTGTGTGGCCGAAGGCCGTTAATATTTTGTAATTTGATTATAAACTCGGTTGTGGTTCAAGTAGCTTCTGGTATTTGTTTATTGGTTTTGCAGTTCATCCTTCAGCAATGGCAGTGGCTATACAACAACAACTGACGGCTGTCGGAATGGCGGGTATCCTGAAGCCATCGACAGGTGTTGCAGCAGTCACCGGTCTACCACAAACTCAGTCCACGCTAGCCATGCCGAGTGAAGCGGAAACAACAACATCCACATTGGCATTGCTCGATCCGCCCGGTGCCCTATTGCATCCGGCGTTGCGGGGCGTTAAAGCAATTAATATTGGTGAGGGTCCTTACTAGCATTTCAAATTTGTTCTTTTACTTATGGTATCCTTTTGATTTAGCTGGCCAACTTGGCCGTAAGCGACCCCTCCTTGGAGTACCACGTAGTGGCATGAATCCCACCAAACGGACAGTGATGACCCTTCTCGCCCGTGCCAAAAATTCGCAAGCCATTCACTCCGTACGAAATCCAGCTGCGGCTGCCGGCTTCGCTGAGTAAGTACCGTCCGCAAATATATCACTTGTAGCCTATCAACTACTCTCTAGAACAACCGTTCCTCTGTTAATGCTAACTCACAGGACCTCGCCCCAACTCTCGATCCTTTCAAGCAGTCCACTTCAGATGCTAGCCTCACCTTTTATTCTACCCCAACCAATGGATCAGTCAATGGTTGCCCTACAAAAGGAGAGTCTGGCACAGGGTGTCTAAGCAAACCAAACGATAACGTCTTTTTACACACAAAAGTAGGTTTTGAGTAACATTAACTTGATTCACGATCACCACCAAAAAAAAACCAAAAATCAAACACTCGACACCTTTTTTGAAAAGAAAAAAAAACAATTCCCAATCGATGCCACGATTTAAAATATTTTTTAGGGACTAAACACAAATCACAAAAGTCAACAAAAAGGATAACAAAAACCACAAGGAGGTATATTTTTAAATTAATTTAAGAAAAATATATATTTAAAGTAAAGTAAATATAAAATCATTAATTTCCCAAACGATGAACACACGAAATTTTTTATATTTACCAAAAAACAAAAAAACAGAAATCGATGTAGAAGAAAAAACAAAAACTTATATATTTTTTGTGCATTTTTTTCTTTCTTTTTATACTTAAAAAAAACAAAACAAATTAAAATTTATATAATAGCAACCACATCCTGAACCGTATGATCCCTTTGTTCCCTAACAACAAAAATAAATATTTTAAAACAAGCATAAATATAATTAATCTAAATGTCTATAGTGAATAAAATAAATATTTAAACTAAATTTAATTATATAAAATGGAAAAACAAAACAAAATAAGAAAAATGGAAACAATCTTGCGCTAGATGTTAAGTGAGTAATTTTAAAATTTAATTGAAAACAAAAGCAAATTAATATATTTAGGAAAATTCGTAACAAAAAAACAAACGCAATCTGTAAAATTGAATACGATGGAGGAAAAGCCGAGGTTCGAAACCCAGTCGATGTAAGTCACATACTTAAAAATATATATTAATCCTTGAAGAAGCTTTAACAGGTTAAATTAAAACTTTTTTATTTTTAATTTTTTTAAAAATATTTGTTTTTAGTTTAATTGAGGATGGTAATGGTAAAAGGTTTCAGTGGCGGGGTTAAAAGGATGTTACGAAGGCCCTTATAGAACTTCCTCATTAGGTTTTTGTGGTCGAGATATAACTTTTAATGTGAAGTTTTTTTTTTTATAAATCCGGAAGCCACATTTGTCCCTCGCTCAGACCAGTAGAGGTTGGGGATATTCATAATTCATTAGTATATACCCATGTAAGCTGGTTGTCTATGATACATATGTAGTCTATGGATTCAACTACTAGGCCATGGTAACAAGGCTCGTCTCTAAGGCCATTAGCGCGATCACTATTCTGTAGCTTAATTTTCGGGTGAGATTTACAGTGTCATAAAACCTTCACACTTTGGAAAAGCCTCGTTTTTTCGTTTTGTAATTAGGCATCGGAACGAATACCGCAAATAAAGATCATGAACGATTCAGGCTAGATTAATGCAGCATGAACACGATGAATATTTTATTATGTAAAGTACAAACACAACCTTTACATTCACGCCCCAATTAGGTCGACGTTTACGAACTACCCCAATCTGCTTTCAGTTGTTTCCTATTTAATTCATCTGCCCCTACTCCCTTTTGGCAAGTCGTTCTTAAATCTTTTACGGATTCAAAAAGTAATAAACTGGATTTGGCATGTCAATTTCCTTCAATGAAACCAACGTTGGCTTTTCAGCACCACGATGCGGGCTTCGAACCCCGACAATAGCCAAGACGTCTAAATAGCTATTGAAAGGCAGGGGCTAACCGTGCGTTTAGCATATTAAGAGCTCTGGAATAAAGTGATCCTTAAAATACAACTTGCCAAAAGAATCCAATTTTTTAGCCAAATCGTCTTAATCCCACCGCCTCCGGCAAAAAAGCTTAAAAAAACTTGAGCCCAGTGAGTGTAGGCAAGACTAAGCTTAAGTCTTGACCTTAACGCCCTAAATACTCTTTCTATCTCAACCCCCTTCCCTAATGTTTAAAATCAAAAAGTTTTAAAAGACGAAAAAATGCCCATCTCAACTAGCTCGAGTCCACTTAACCTGCACTATTACACCTAGTCTAGATGGGGTTAGTAGATAAGTAGTCTGTTGCTGTCCAATAATTTTGTCAATAATTCATTAACTAAAAATGAGCTTCATCGCAAAGACGTTTTTGCTTTTGATCGTTCGGAAAAGTTTCGGCGCTTCAAATGATCAAGAGGGTTCAGTTCTTGAGTGAATTCGATCTCGAAAGGCTAAGGACACAGCCTGTATTTTGAGGATCAAGTTTCCAAGAAAGTCAATTGGTAGTTTATCGAATAGCGATCCCTTTCGATCTTTCCTTTCATTACAGTTATTGAAAAAGTTATCTCATCTCAAATACTTATAAGTCAAAGAAGTTTCCATTAAAAAGTGGTTGCACGATAGGTTTCCAGCGTGCTTGTTAATATGCTCTATTTTGGTCGATGAGATCATGAAGGAAAACAGAATTGGCAATTTTAACGTTACTTGATATATCAATGCTCAGCTATGCTTAGTATGGCAGGCGACAGAAAGTGATCATTGGCGACAAAAAGTCACGCTTTCTTTTCACGAATACCGGTGTGCCACAAGGTTATATAGTAGGTCCCAGACTATTTCTCATTGACGTCTGAGTTACCCAGCATTGTTGAGGATTACTCATATGCGCAGATGTCGACCAGTTTTAAATACCTTCTTCACCTTGCTTGGCTGATGCTTTGTCTCTTCTTCTTCTTCTTCTTAGATCGGCCTTGCTATAGTCCGATGTGAACCTGGTCCTCAACCAACAAGCGTCTCCAGCTGGCAGCATCTTTTGCTAATTGTTTCCAATGCCGCACTACCAGTCGGTTAAAGTCCCGTTCCATCTGTGTGCGCCACCTTAGATGGGGTCGTCCTATGCTGCGTCGTCCCTCAGGGTTAGATTCGAACACTCTTCGGGCCGGAGCTGTGCTGTCCATTCACTATACATAGCCTAGCCATCTTAGATCCGGAGGTATCGTACTAGGCCGATGTCGCTGTACAGTTTCTTCGTTGCATCTTCTCTGTAGAATTTTCCTCTCGAAGTGGCCAAGGGCATCCTCATCTGTTTTCGTTAAGGTCCAGGCCTTAACCAGGGATATCAGTGATTTATATAGTACTATCTTGGTTTTTCGAGAGGGGGCTCTACTTCTAAATTGCCTCTTAAGCCCAAAGAAGCAGCGATTGGCAAGAGTAGTTCTGCGTTTGATACTTTTTTATCGTCGAAGGTCTCGGTTAATTCGCTACCGACCTTAATGGAGCAGCGGGAATTCTCCATTGTCATCCTGCACAATCGGACGAGTTTAGCAGGGATGTTACAATTAGACATGGCTCGGTATAGCTCGTCGCTATGCACACTGTCATACGTGGCTTTCGACAAAAAGATGGTGTGTGTCGATTTTTAATTCTTGGGTCTTTTCCTAGATCTGAACACTTGGTCTATTGTACATTTTCCTGGCCTGAAACCACACTGATCTATCACCACTATTAACCACAAAGGCTTTCAGGCGTTCCCACAGTACCGCAGAGAAGATCTTGCACGCGATGTTAAGGAGACATATTCCTCTATAGTTGGCGCAATTATAGGAGTGTCCTTTCTTATGGACTCGACAAACGATGCTGAGATTCCATTCGTCGGGCTTGCTTTCCTCCAACAATATTTTACAGATGAGCTGGTGCATGCGCCATACCAACTCATCTCCAACCGCTTTAAATAGCTCAGAAGTCAGGCCGTCTGCGCCCGTGGTTTTGTTAGTTTTAAGCTTCGAGATAACAAGCTTAATTTCATCTAGGTCAGGCGGACGGAATTCTCTTGTATTCTCGTATCCATATTCTCAGCATCGACTGTGACTCTACTACTAGTTGTCCGTTTTCATCCCTACAAGCCTCCGCTCTGACTTTGTAGCCCTGTCATGTTCGTTTTACTTTTTGTTAAAACTTGCGAGTGTCATTCCTGTGGTAGCATCTCTCCAACTCCTCGGTCTCACGCTTTTGGGGCTCTCTTTTTTTCTTCCTTGAAAGCGTGTGTTCTTCTCTCCTTTTCTGCTCGTATAGCTCACGAGCGACTCTCGTCCGTCTATGTAGCATGGCTTTATAGGCTGTTTGCATTGCTCATCAAACCAGGTTCTAGCTGGTGGTGCTTTGCAACCCAGTACATCAGAGTCAGCGTCTCTGATGGCGCGGTTTCACCGGACTTTGCAAGAGGTTGAGGGTAGCTCGATATTAGTGGTCTGCGATTGTAGCTTTCCAATGTCAAACTCTTGCTGTCTTGCTCGACTGCGTAGCATCCTGGATACCCTCATTCGTACCTTGGCTACAACAATGTTGGCTCTTGCTGGAGGAGTGTCTGGCGTCAATCGCAATGTGATCAATCTGGTTGATGATCGACTGATCATGTGACCGCCAAGTTCCTTTATAGATATTGAAATGTGGGAATCGTGTACTTGCTACATGGAGATTACGCACTGCTAGGAAGTCAATTAGCCTGAATCCGTTGTCGGAAGTGGTATTGGGTAGGCTATGTTTTCCTATGGTCGACTCAAATACTCGTATGTCTTCTTTGCCCAGTTTTGCGTTAAAATCCCCTAGTACGATTTTGGTGTCATAACTGGGGCATTGGGCGTACGTTCGGTCCAGGAGATCATACAAGTCATCCTTTTTCTTCCGTAGAGGCGTGAACGCATATTAGGCTTATATTCCCGAGGATGCCTTTGATGCGGGTTGTTATTAGGCGTTCGCTTACATGTCGAAAGCTTAAGCCTTTTTCGTAGTCTTCCTTGTAGTTATCGTAATAGATATCACAGTTTTTCATCCTTTTTTTGCCTGGTCCATTCCATCGCACTTCTTGGAGTGTGGTTATATCTGCTTTGTAGTAGTCGAGGGTTTTTTTTTCTAATTGGTTGTCTGCACCTGGGACACCCCGCATATTCCAAGTGCAGACTCGCAGATCTTTTCGTTTATATGGGTCGTCAACATTGTATCCGTCCGTATCCTAGGCTTATTGCTGCCCTGTAACAAAATGTTGTTTTCCGTGATAGGGATGTCAACCGTAAGCACAACCGCGAACCTGAAGAGCCAGGTTGCCTGAACGCATTGTTTCACTAGCCGGCAGATGCCAGGGTAGCTATCCAGGAGAGGTCGCGTGAAGGCTGTGTGTCAGCTTGGAGCAGGGACAAAGATCGAAGCTTGTGTTTGCCATGTTAAACACGTTCAACTTCGTTGCTCTGTTTGCTCGCTCCTTCACTCCTGCTGTTTCGCTTTGTCTCAGTCCCAGTAAATCCAAGACGAGGAAGATAGGCTTTAGCCTTGATACACTATTATTCGTTTGGGAGTTATTGTTATTGTAATGGGTTCGGTTTTTCCTAGAAAAAAACCTTATGCGTTCGAATTTACATTTGCTGTACGTATTTTCATAGGTTTGTATGTTCCTGAGCTTTTTTTCGCTTCGAGCATCTGGAGAATTAATAATGATATCGACTTGGAATCAATTTTATTCAAACCATAATTACAAACTGAATACCCGATAAGGTTTGCAAACATATTAGATTGGCAGTCTGTTTTTTATTGAGAGGAAACTGTTGTAATGCTATTGTAAAATGGTGCTCGCCTAGCATATCTCGAGAGCACGAAATGAAATAGTTCAGACAAAGTTTCGGCTTGAAATAGCGCAAATTTGGATTAGGAGGATTATGGTCGCCACGGGCGATAAATTGATTGTAAATTCTTGAACTCTGGCATGTGCATAACATAATTTATTGATATCACGAGTGAGAGTGGTGGCAGAGGCACCCGAGAATTTTCTAAGCGCTTGATACTAGTACACTGTTAGAGAGGCTGACATATTAAATGAGTGAAGTTGTATATACCATACTACTTCGATATATGTAATCTTGCCTTTGTATTATAAAGGATTCTGGGAAGTTGGTGATAATGAATGGCCATATATTTTACATGAAAAAGTGCAAGAGTAGCTAGCAAAGACGAGATTAAGTTTATGAAGGTTTACACCATGGGCGGTAGAGACGAGTACCACTTCTTGTTTATTTGCTAACTTGTGTTAAATTATGATTTTCTAGAAATAGAAAAGGACATTGCGCTACATTTCCTAAAAATTACTTTTTATGCGCTGAACTCACGTTTCGTATTACAACTCTCCCGCCAACAAGTGTACGTTCAAGAATTAACAGGAATTTTTTACATATTGATAAACACTTCTGAAGTAAACGTGTTTGATGCATGCTGGTATCCATATATCACAGACTTAGTCCAACTAATTGTTTAGTCTGCTGTCAGCTATCAAAGTAGTTAAATGTGATTAGCTTTATAGGATCGCAGTATTCTCATTGAATTTAAATATAAAAAAAACTGCAAACTGGAGCTGTTGGGATGTCATAAGTTCTACTACAGAGCTGCTTTTTGGTATTGACAACGAATCGTTCCCTTTATCCCTCTTCTAGCGACAGAAATACAAAGTTTCTGGTTCAATGTGATAATGGGAAGCAGGGATGAAATGGCCCTGAAGAAGACCAGCTCAATGTTGCCCTTGAGGAGATGACTATAACGAAATGAGTCTGATCTGGATCTTCGTAGATTGAATGACGGTAATTTTAACTTTATAACTTCTTTTTCAAGCAAGTGCCAGTGAAATGGGATGATAACTATTATTATTGTTATTATTATTACCGACCATTTGAAATGGTAAGTTCAAAACCTCGTTGAAAAACCTTTGCCAAACGTCTATTTCATGAGTGTGTTCCTTCCATATTTTGCTGTTCTATTCCACCTCTCATCAGCCCATCATTATTTTATGCCCCCCTCTACGGTGCGGCCATGCATTGTAAAGCTGAGATTTCTCCCTCGGATTTTGCATTCATTATTATTTTAACTCTTTGTCCATTGTCCATTCGTTCCACGTATCCTGCTTTATTACTTGGACAATCCTCACGTTCTTGATTGTGTAAGAAAGCTTACGAACTGGTCCTTCTCCTGTGAACCACAAAACATATGAGAAGGGTAAAAAAGCTAAAATAAGTTTACCCAGAAGCTAATTTATATAACAAGTCCATCAGGTTTAACAGAGGGAAGAAGAAAAAAAAACGAAACAGGCAGAATGGCGATATAATTTTTTTCCTTTTTTTAATGGACCACCATATTAAATTTAGTATCATATTAAGTGGCGCAGTGGCAAGAAAAAAGGTCAGGTGCCGACACACTACCTACACTACACTACCTAACTGCGCCCCAGAGAATATTACCGGCCTTTTTTCCATCATCCAGCAAAAGTTAGAATGATTTCTACATACATATATCGAAATAATTCTCGACCGCCCTTGTAGCATTAAAACCGATAAGCCCCTGAGCATTATTGACGACCCCGTCACTTATGAGCAGTCTGCCTCCGATACCCCGGTAACCCTGTTAAATTACCGGGACACCAGCTCTGTTCTACACTTACCATTCGGATTTAATATGGACTAATGCTTCTGAGAAAATAAGGCCCAACATCAGAGTATTCTTTTATTATTTCAAGTCGTTCAAACCGCTATCATAGAAATTGTAATATGGTCTAGCCATCTT
This sequence comes from Merodon equestris, assembly GCA_958301585.1. Taxonomy (NCBI): domain Eukaryota; kingdom Metazoa; phylum Arthropoda; class Insecta; order Diptera; family Syrphidae; genus Merodon; species Merodon equestris. The sequence goes on from OY284416.1 coordinate 116,379,533, forward strand.
AGCGCGCGCTTTATCACGGGGGAGATGTCATGAAATGTTCGCCACAAAACTTGGGTATTTTTTTCGGTTTCTTCATGTAAAAGTGGTTCCAATTGTAGGTTAAACTTATAAATCGCTTGATCAAGAACTCGTGGTGGCCTAAACCGTTCAAATCGACAAGCAACTTTTGACATTTACATTGGATAATACGTACGTTCCGGCGGAGAGCACAACTGAGCCTTATTTTCGGCATAGCATTTGCATAAAAAATCTGTGTTATAAAGTCCTGTCTAACTATCGGCTTCATTTAGAAAAACCCATAAATAATTTCCATTGCCTGCTGCTTTTGTACGGAATTCAACAATTTTGGATGCAATTTTGCTGCCAAACTTTTCCACCCTGTATTGTTGCAGCGTCGAACAAAATCTGATTAATCGGGCTAATGCAATCTACGAAATTCTATAGTTCCAGTTACTTTTCGAACATGCATCGAGTCTTACAAAGGCCCTAATACCTGGTTGAGAATACAGACCTTGAATTTGGTTGAGAGTGATAAAAAAGGCTTATCCGAGAAGTGGTGTCATTTTAAATCAATAGAAAAACGCAATATTTTTATGAAAAATTGTGAAGTTTTTATTTTAATGGAAGTACAGAGCCTATGGTTGTAGACTCTATCTACACTGCATAATTGCGGTGGAGTATTGGCCTTATCTATACCTTTAAAATAGTCCTAAAAGGAATAGGTCAATGGTGTTAAGTTACCCGCTATCGGGGAGACAATTTGAGTTTTCATTTCTAGAATTCCAGTGTCCATTCGTCACGCAATCAAGTTATTGTTTGCTTAGTCTGCTATATATAAACCTCATCCACATCCACAACACTTATTTTAGCCGCATAAGGCTACTTATAATCGTCGCTACAGCAGCGTTTCCGGAAAAAAAAATTGGCCCAGTTATACCAGCCCGCCGTTTATGAACTTAGGAAAATAGTGTGTAAAAAACCTTGATCTTGTTCGTAGGTCAGAATCTTCAATTCAGAGTAGTAGATAAGCCCAATTCCTACTATCATTTTGATCAGTCGGGCCTACCTATAAGGCCGATATTTTCAGCTGACTGTTCTGAATGAACACGAGTTGGAGCCTCCATATCACTAACTTATCTGTGCGGATCATCTGTTTGGTGGTCGAAAAAAAAAAAATATATCAATATCAGTGAAAGCTCGATTTGACCGAAATCCTCAATACAGTAGCAGTAAAATGACTGCTGTACTAAAGCCTTATAAGCTCGGCGCATTTTCATCTTGGCGGCTACGTTAACAAACAAAATTGCCACATCTGTTATTGTCGAGAAGCCGATCGAAAAAAGCCGACACCGATGACAGCGAAGCTTAGATAGAAAAGGATTGCGTAAAATAGGACGGGTAATCGCAATAAAGAAAAAAAACAGAAAATAAACTAAGAATTGGATTAATAGAATATAAACAAGTCGTTTGGTCCGTTGAAATCAAAATTCATAGGTTTCAATTGGATAATAACGTACTATTAGCACCAACTCTTCGTAGGTACCCCCCAGAAACGTGGTGGTGGATTTTTGGTGGTCAGGGGTTGCTTAGCTTGTTGCCAATATGCTGCTGGTGAAATTGAAGAATTGCGACAAACACACAACTACTCGTAAAATTTGCAAATATTGGCAAGAAAACCAAAAGTTCCAAGCAATGGAACCAGCACAACATCCCCGATTTAAATCTATGGGAGTTCGATAGCACCAGAAAAAATTAGATGAGTTTAGACTCAGACTACAAGCTGAATGGACAAATATTCCAAACAAAATCATTGAAAGCATGCCAGAACGAATAAATAGTTTAGTAAGAAACAAAGATTTGTGGACAACACAATAATAAGAAAAGTTTTTTCTGGAGGTCAGCAAAACATGATACGTGGACGTTTTCTTCTTTTTTGTTTTAGCCGCTGAACTTATGTGATTCCTTTCGTTCATATCTCATTTGATTCATAATGAAAAATGGAAACCATTCCAACATTCCACTTCTCCCTCCCACAGCCAAACTCACCAAACATTTTGCCGAGCTAAACGCCGAAGACCGCTATATTATGTCACGTTTAAGAGACAGAAGAATCTACGAAAATGTACGCCTCTATCTGGCCTACCTCCACGACAAACCTGACTCCATTTGTATCGACGGCAAAACTAAAACCAACGTCCTAGTTTCAATCCACCAAGAAGGCCTACCCACAGACCCCCACGCGTTAAAAAAGACCTTTATACGATTTCACGAAAGCCTTAATATTTCTCCCATTGATGTAAATAACGACCTCTCCACTTTCGCAGCCCACGTCAGTTCAAAGCGCATTGCACACTTGCAAAGTACCCGTTCTAATCGCAAAAACTATTTTAAATCCTAACCTAAATACACTTACATCTCCTCACCCATCAAATAATAACATATCCCTGTACTATCAGAACGTCAGAGGATTACGCACCAAAACCTCCGCAGTACTCCTTAACTCCCAAATCCTACCCTACGATATATTTGCATTAACTGAAACGAATTTATGTTCCAGTATTGGAGACAGCGAGTTATTCACATCAGATTTCATTCTGTTTCGGGCCGACGGACGCGACAACTCTGCCGATCCTGACGGTCGCGGAGTTCTCTTAGCAATCCACAATCGCTATGATCCCTTGCCCTTCAAATCGTCGAATTCCGCTGACTTCAACTTCACTAGTGCCTCAATAAAACTCCCTAAACAGAAACTTTATCTTGCCTGCTGTTACTTAAGACCCTCACAGCCCACACACTGCTACCAACTCGTCGTTGATCTCGTCGACTCCATATTTGATATCACCGAACCCAATGACATCATCATCATCTGTGGCGATTTCAATCTCCCGCACCTGAAATGGGTTCATTCCGATGATGAGACTCACTACATCGCCGCTAACCCCTCCCCAGGTAAAGAAATCCTTTTCACGGATCATTTCTCTGACTCCGGCCTTCTGCAACTCAGTAATATCACCAATAACATGGACAGACAACTCGACCTGATTTTCTCATCTGATGCCCTAAACTGCGTTGTTAACCCAAGCAATCATTTTCTCTCTACTTTAGACCCCCTTCATCCACCTCTATCGGTAACTCTTTCACTCGAGACCGAACTCACTATTCTTCCCTCCGAAAATACGTACTGTTTCAATTTCCGCAAAGCTGACTTCGCGAAACTAAATAATCTGCTCAACAATGTTAATTTTAACTTCCTCCTTAACCCTAAATCACATATATCCCTAAACGAAACCCTTGCGCTATTTTACACCAAAATCCTCAGCTGCTTCATTCTTTCAGTCCCATACTCACCAAAAAAGAATTACACCTCATCTCCGCCCTGGTATACCAAGGAACTACGCTCTTTGCGCAATAAAAGAAACAAAAATTGGCACGCCTATCTTAGATCCTCCTCTGCATCAGACCTTTCTAATTACATGCAGTCCTACACTAAATTTGCACAGCTATGTGAATCACTCTACCTCCGATACTTGAACAGAATGCAATCCTCCCTTATCTCTGACCCCAAGTGTTTCTACCACTTCATTAATACAAAAAGAAAAACCGATAGCTACCCCACTACACTTAACTATCTCAGTAACTCTTCCAACGAATCCGAAGTAATCGCCAATTTCTTTGCTCATTTCTTCAGCCAATCATTCACTGACCAATATCTTCAACCCGATCACGACTATTTTCGATATTTGAAAAACTGCCCCCAGACATCTCTTGTTTCATTGAACATCACTCCCGACCTAATCGCCGAAAAAATACGGAACTTAAAGGACGACTACTCTCCCGGTCCCGACTGTCTGCCTGCCATAGTATTAAAAAAGTGCGCGAACCATCTTATTTTACCCCTTACCGCTCTATTTCAAAGCTCTATCTCTCAAGGACTCTTTAATAAGCTTTGGAAACATGCTTATATTATTCCAGTCCACAAAAAAGGACTGAAAAATGATGTATCCAACTATCGTCCCACTGCCAAGCTCTCATGCATACCCAAACTTTTCGAGAGCATCGTTTATGATGCACTATTCTTTCACTGCAAATCCATATTTTCTCCTAACCAACATGGGTTCCTAAAAGGTCGATCGACAACCACTAATCTAGTCGAGTTTGTTTCACAATGTTTGTGTGCACTCGAAGCTGGCAAAGAAGTAGACGTTGTCGCCACTGACTTCAGCAAAGCCTTCGACAAAATGTCTCACCTAATTATTCTCCTCAAGCTCACTGCTCTCGGTGTCTCTCCCGGTTTTATCTCATGGATCAAATCTTATCTCGAAGATCGTCAATATAACGTTATCTTCAGATCTTCTATTTCTGATCCAATTAACGCTACCTCCGGTGTCCCGCAAGGTAGTCATCTCGGTCCACTGATATTTATTCTAACCATTAATGATGTCGACAGCGTTATTCTGAACTCTCAGCTCTCCATATATGCTGATGATATGAAAATATTTAAACACATATCTTCCCCTGTCGACTCCTGCTCTCTCCAATTGGACCTTAACAGGTTCACTACTTGGTGTCAAAAAAACCATCTCGAGCTCAATATCAGTAAATGCCAAACCATCACTTACTCCCGCAAACGCTCTTCCTCACCACCTAGAACCTACATTATTTGTAATGAAACCGTTCCCCCTGTCAACTTCTTGGTTGACCTAGGGGTTATTTGTGACCGTGAACTCAACTTTCGCCTCCATATCGACAATATTATCAAACGTGCTAACTCTGCCCTCGGTTTCGTGAAACGTTGGTCCAAAGAATTCTCGAATCCTTACGTTACGAAATCATTATACATACATCACTTTCGTTAGGCCCCTTCTCGAATATGCTAGCCAAGTCTGGTCCCCCTCTTATGAATCCCATACTACGCGTATTGAATCCATTCAACGCAGGTTTATCCGTTTTGCCCTTCGTGGCCTTCCTTGGGCCGACCCCCTTAATTTACCACCTTATATGGATCGCTTAAAATTAATCAACCTCCTACCCCTTAAAGAACGACGTGATGTTGCAGACATTCTATTTATCCATGACCTTCTCAGTGGTAACATTGACAGCCCTTCATTATTACACATGATTCCCCTTAACACCAACCCGCGTAACCTTCGGTCCACACCCCTTTTCCGTATAAGCACTCACCGCACGAATTATGGCTACCATGAACCAATGTCCAGAATGCTTCGAAAAGCTAACACCAATCTTTTCGACCTTCACCTTAATAAGTCCAGCCTTAGAATTGCCCTATACCACCACCCTTCTCACTCTCCTTAATCGTCCCCACGCCGCCACCTAGTTAATAAGTTATAGTTAAGTTATCAGATTTTTGTTAAGGCTTGCATTAAGCTAATAAAGTGCCCCTACGGGGGCGTCAAATCAAAAATTTAAAAAAATCGATCTTCTTCTTCTTAACGGGTGCTACAGCTTGGAGTGAGCCTGGGCCACAATCAACATGCCTCTCCATCTAGCGCGATCTTTTGCTAGCTCTCTCCAGGGCCGCACTATCAGTCGGTTAAGGTCCTCTTCCAGCTGTGTACGCCGCCTTAGGTGCGGACGCCCTCTACCCCGTCGTCCCTCGGGTTTGGATTCAAATATATACTCTCCAGGCTGGAGCCATTCGCTCTACATGGCCTTAGGCGCTCTGTCCGTAGACGCGTGACCAGGTTCATGTCGCTGTACAACCCATACAGTGCGTGGTTGAATCTTCTCCTCCATCCCCTGTCGGTATTAATAGGACCAAAAATCAAACGCAGTATCTTTCTCTCAAAACGGCCAAGCTTCTGTACCATACAGTAGGACTGGATCTTCAGTAAGGGTCTTGTACAGGGTCAATCTGGTCGTTTTTTATTTCAGAACTAATGTCATTGTTCCAGGTAACTGCGGAGCCAAGGTGGACGAAGTCCTTGACTATCTTGAAATTGTAGCTATCAATATTGACGCGCATCGCCCTGCCGTAATCCTTTTTTGACATCAAAGCTTTCGGTTAGGTCTGCACCGACTCAAATGGAGCAGTGAACATTCTCCAAGGTCATCCTACATAGTCTGACGAGCTTAGCAGGGATGTCAAAAATTGCTGTTGTATGCGGCTTTGAAGTCGACAAATAGGTTGTGGATGTGGACTTGAAATTCACTTGTTTTCTCCAGGATCTGCCATAATGTGAAGATTTGATCGATGGTGGACTTTCCTGGCCCGAAGCCACACTGATAAGGACCTATCAGCTGGTTTACAAAGGGTTTCAGACGTTCACACAGAACGGCGGGAAGGTTTTATAGGCGCTGTTGAAGAAACTTATTCCTCTGTAGTTGGCGCAGTCAAAGGGGTCACCTTTCTTGTGGATCGGGCAAACGGTGCTGAGGCTCCATTCCTCTGACAGGGACGGAATTCTCTACGATCTTTGTCATTAAGAAATGAGAAGTTCTGCCTGACAGCGGGATGTTGACTGACATCGCCGTTATACAGTCTGCAGAAGTGGAATTCCCATATTCTCAGCACCGACTGTGATTCTACTACAAGATGTCCATTTTCGTCTGTACAGGCTTCTGTTCTGGCTTTATAACTTTGGTATGTTCGTTTTATCCTTTGATAAAACTATCGACCGTCATGCCTGCGGTAGCACCTCTCCAGGTTTTCAATCGCGCGCTTCTCGTGTTCTTTCTTTTTCCTACTGAGATGGGAACGCTCGTCCCTTCTTTTTAGCTCATATAACTCACGAGCAGCCCTCGTCCTTCTATACAGCGAGGCTTTGTTCCATTATTGCTCAATTGACTGAGTGGGGGATGGGGATGCATAAGGGAGCTTAAGCGAAGCGCGTTCGGCAGTTTCCGGCGATAGTAGCTTCTACATAATAGTGGAGGAGTGTCTGACGTCGATCGCGATGTGATCAATTTAGTTGGTGGTTGATTGATCTGGCGACCGCCAGGTGACTTTGTGTACTTTGAGGTGCGGGAAACGGGTACTGGCTAGAAGGAGGTTTCGCAAGATCGATAAGCCTGATTCCGTTAACGGATGTGGTGTCGTGCAGATTGTTTACCTCTCTTTATAGTAGTCGTCGTAGTAGATATGACAGTTTTTCATCCGCTTATTGCCCGGTCCATCCAATCGTATTTCCTGGATGGCGGTAAAGTCCTCTTTATAGCGGTCCAGGGCGTCCGCAAGTTGTTCAGCTGCATGTGGTCTGTTTACTTACACGTGCAGATCTGAAGGTCGTTGTGTTTTATTTTCTTTTTTTTTCCATGTGTCGTCAACGTGTATCCCGTCCACTCTATCGGAGGCTTTGGGTTGTTTCGGTGCTTTTGTTTTAGGGCTTGCTAGGCCATAGGCTAACCGACACCAACCCTGTTATGTGGCGCAAGATGCTCGCCATTCACCCCATATGGCACCGCAAGGAGGTGGGAATATGGGAATAGGGCATAACTAACAGTGCTGCAAGGTGTTCGAGTGGCTCTTAATCGCTTTTTTGCGAACTAGTACCCGTCGATGGATGCTATTCCTGCGATGCTTTTCTAGCCGTTTATCATCCAAAAAAAAAAATCGATCACCGCATATAAATTTTATTCAGAGAAAAACAGAAAATTTCAAATTCCATAAATTCCATGGGTAAACGGGTTCTTCTAAATAAAAGTTGTAGAAAAGTCTTATGTAGTCTACTGCCCCCACTGTATATCGATCTGATAAAATCTTAGCAGCAACAATCCATTCCATTTTGCTTTTGGTTTAGGTGCAATTGTTGACGAAAATTCGGAGACGTAAAGTCGAATAACCCCTATCCCACACACACACACACAGAAATGTATCCAACGCCTAAAAATATGTTACATTATTCATATTTTAATTCCGAGTTAGATAACATGTTTCAATTGTTGAGCTGTAAAATAGAAAAAATAACTCCAGCATCAGGGATTGAATTCATATTAAATCCTAATGCGATCAAAAGGGATTACGAAATAAAATCTATTCTACTCCGGTCTGTTATTTTAAACATCTGCAAAGCCTCGCGAGAATTCGACAAAGTTTACTGCCTAATCCGCAATCAAACAAGTCGTTACCAAACTTTTTCGCTTCTCTCATAACAAAGCTCTCACCATTCACCTCCTTTGTATCCCAATATCCAATGAGATAATATCTATTTATGGAATGCTAAGTCGTCGCCATATACCGAAAACAAGCTTAACTGAAAAGAGGTCTACTTACTGCCAATACGTCACCGTAAACCCTCCATGCATCCTTTGCAAACAACCCCCCAATGATCTAAGACACAACTCATATTTTCATGTCGGAATTTATGATATCTTCCAATCTCGAGATTATTTCATAACAAATTTCCACCGGGAATCGATTTCTTCCACCCCAGGACCACCTGACTGACGAGCAAGGATTTGTACTGCCGCCCTCCACCCGCCCCTTCCATGTCCCTACAGACCATATCCTGGTCGAATGCAAATTTAATAACCTCAAATCGACTTACAACTTTGCCGTTAAATATTCATTCGCTGAATTCAATAAATCCGCCCTCCTGGGGCTAAGAGGACAAATTTAGTTTCTATACGAGAACATTTAAGTTTTTTTTTTTTGTTCCTTCTCTCTGATCCGGAGAATGAGATTGTCCCAAAGGAAGGCATAAAATTTAAATTCTGACATAAAGCTAAACGGTTACCTAAATCGCCTTCAGGCATTTCCATAACATTCGATAGGCACCCGCAGGATAAGAGTCACCCACATTCCGTTGAGCTGAACTATGTTCAGAGGCAACGATGAGAGGAAGGGAAAAAGTATCGTCATCAGTGTGGAGTAAAAGATTTCCTATGGAACTTAACCAAAGGACATTTTTACGATTGAATCGATGAACAAGCGCACGTTCATATATGACAGAGGAAGGAATTAAGAAATAAGATCTCATTCCGGGAAGCATATAGCCACATTCGACTGTAATATCGAATTGAAATAAATTTTAACCTAATGTTTCCTGGAGAAAATTCGGCAAATCATCCTGGCAACCTGTCATAGAGCTTGTGCTTTGGGGCATCTCCGTCCCATGATGTTTGGAGTTACATCCTTGTTCCCATAAATTCGTAACCAGAGGACCATTAAGTTGGTTTTACGAAAAATGCTATTTTCAAACAATTAAAGCTTCTCAATTATCCCTATGCCCGGATGGCTAAAAAGTCACGCCTTGGTAGCCAGCTATATCAACCGATGCACCTGACTACACCGAGTATACGACACGAGAGCCTCGTATCCTGGTCGGCTATGCTTCATTTAGTTCCAGTAGTATCGATTCTATTTTATGGCATGCCCATACCAGCACCACTGCGGCCAGGGAAGGCAGTTAAAGTGGTCATAATAATAAAGTTTGGCATTTGATAATTTATCTATCCTCCCTCGACAGAGATGGCAAACTTACGAGTGCGGAGGAAATCCTTCTTTTTTACGTCGTTAAGTGAGTGAGAAAAAGGCTTACGACGAAGGTAGAGTAGAAATGGAGAAATAATTCTTCGGGAGCGACTTGAAAGTCAGATTATTGATGGAGAAATATCTTAAGAATATGGCTGTTAGACTGAAAGCATTTCAGAGTTTCAAGAAGTTTTGATGACCTCATGAATGATGGGGGTTGAATAAGAAGAAGTGTGCAAGGGAACCTAAAGGCCCCGGCCCATGGAATCCGTTGACCCGCCACGCCGTTGATTTCAACTGAGAGCAAAATAGAATAAACACATTCTTATTGGAGGTGGCCCATAACCGACGGATGTACTTCAACGGGCAAAGTAGAGCTACTTCCTACTTTTTGATCCGTTGACAGTTCATCCATTCACATATTGGAGCTTACACATTTACATTTTGAGGTTCACGCATTCACGAATTGAGAGTAAACACGTTCATTGGTTGATGCATTGAGAGAATGTTTAGGAACTCTCTCGCACTGAGAGAAACTTCAAAATCTGTTGACAAATTTCCTCACATGGATCAACGGACTGACGGATTGTATGGGCCGATGCTTGCCTGCTCTATCCGCCAACACGTTTGCTCTCAGTTGTCAACTATCAAGAAACTGAGCTCCTGCAGGTTTTCATTGAGTGGCCTAAACTGGCCAAGAAATCCTATGCGTTCATAAGGTTTCAAGCACATAAAGCGAAGGTCTACGAATAGATCCTTTGCGATCCCCAAGTAAACGCTAAAATTCACTTTTTCAGAAACGTTAAGACCTATTTTCTGTTTGCCCTTTTGACACAACCGTAGTCAGGCCCATATGATGGAGACCGAGGTATGCGAATGATCTCATATATGGAACCAAGCAGTCTTCGAATGACTGCAGCTTGAGTAGAATAACTGGTTTTTATTTTATTTTCTTGCACATGTTACTCCATCAAGCTATACGAAATCCAACATTTTCATCGTATATCAACAATAGTCGTGTCCTCAGGATGGAACTACCATTTGTGGAAATTTGCGTCTACGACGTGCTTGATGATTTCGTGATCATCATCCAAAGGAATTGTGACCTCCTCTTCTATAATTGGCTTTAACTTCCAAAGCTTGCTGTTGAGCTCTAGCTCACTCCATTGGGGTGCAGTAGACCACACCACGGTAGATCGTTTGCCTCGATATATCCAATTCCCTTACATCAATTTTCTACACTGCAGGTTTCAGTCAGTCATTCCGAAAATCTAGGTCGACACTCTCTCTATAATAAGAAAACGAAAAATTGGCAAAAATGTCGCCCCTCTATACTGACGTTCCTCTACCATTCTTTAATTTAACTCAGCCGAAGCCCTCGTCCTTTACTTCGGTCTACATATCCAAAGTGAAAAATGAAGTTTACCCGCATTGAGATCGCTTGGAAACCACCTTTTGTAAATTAAGTGTAAATGGGCAGGTCTGTGGTCAGACGGTCCATTAGGCCTTAATGTGGCCTTAAAGAATTTGGTCACATATGTATATGCTGAGTATTATTGAGCAGTGTTGCTATGACAATCCAAGTAAGTAATTAGAATTTAGCACGAATTGCTACAGTGCAACAACAAAAAACCCAAATGACTGTGAATTATAAGCGAAATAAAAAAAATGCCGTCTGTCGTTCCGCTGGCTAAATTTGATCCTTTAAATGCGTCAAGAACCTTCCATGGCTCTAATTCAAAGTGACCGCGTCATCCAACTGTCCAAATATCCCCCGTCGTTCGTTCAATTGTTGCCCATCACTCATTCGCCAAATCAATTGGTCAATTCGCTGGCATTTTATTACCACTTACCTGCCGTTTTAACAAAATTACCCTTCAAAATGCACCCAGCTATGCCTTAGCTTTTCCATTCTATCTCATACCCAATGACAATAACATCCAAACATCGTCATCCTTCTCTAAGTTCCAAGCTCCAATCAAGCGTTGAAACCGAATGACATTAAAAGACATTAAAACGATACGAAATATCATCCTGCACCGTCTTTGGTCAGATTTTATTTTAGCGATTTCAAGGATCTATGCTGATGTCATATCAGGACTGCCAACTGATTAACCTGTACTCCTTATACCACCGATGGTAGTTCGAGCAAAGTCGATGTTAGCACTTAAAATCGTTAGAATCACAAATGCAAGGCTCACCTGCTAAACGTGTAGCTCCGGCCGCGTTGACTTCTTTGGTGATACTCTCGTCCCATTTCGCCTGCTTTACCCTTAGGCAGTACTCCGCGGCTCGGCCGTTCTCTTCGGAGGACATCATTATCTTAAGCCCTTGGCTTAGGTAATGATCCCATCTATGCCAAGCACCTTCCAGTTATTCTCAACATTCTCTTGAATAGAGCTCCTGCTCAACTATCTTTGAGTTGTAAACAAACTTCTTCCACGAAAAGCCAACTTAGGCATGAATCCAAACAGCTTTTGCTGCCCATATTGATTTGCTTTCACCAGGTTGGCAGTAAACGTATATATGGACGCATTAGTGGTTTAGAATTGCGGTCGCGGACTCTTGATATTTTTCCCGGAAATCCTCAGTTCGGTTTTCAGCATACTGCGTTAAGCTCTATGGGCCTGCATACACGGGAGTAATCCAACCGGCTGAAAATTGATTTTATGGGAGAGGGAGCTGAAGTGTGAAGTATGAAACGGAGTAAAATCTTCAACCGCGTATCGAGTGGTTGAAGAGAGAGCAAAACTAATACATACACAACTCTTTACTTTTCGAGTCGGCACGTTTTTTGTCTCGTGTTGCGTCTCAATCGTAATTCGCCCTTCAAGCAGTGAACACTGTATAAACCAAATGGAGAGGAGACGTCTTTTGCGAAATATCTCTGTCAAATGAAATGTCAGAAAGACGAAAACACTAACACAATGAAACGAGGTTCACATATACATTTTTTTCAGTTGGAGTAGTTCATTCCGTATAAGCTTAGAGCAGAGCATTACACCAGTTTTACTCCTGATAAAATTACTCCAGTGTGTGCAGACCCATAGGGTGACTATGTTCCTCAATTGGTCTTCGCGGATCAGTTCTCCATAAAAACATGTGCCATCTAGTCATTCTCTCGAATCTGAATATGGTGATCCGAAGTCGGCTGTCTGTCGGCTTCTACCTAATTTTCATAAGTACAAATTACGCAAGTACAGCTTATACAAATATGGCAAGGAGTGCAGTATTTAAGCAAACGGCTCCAACCTCGCCTACAGCGTTGAAAACTAATTGCAATTTTTCCAGTTTATTGGGATCATATAGCCCAAAGTGGGCAATGGTTCGGTCCCCTTTAAGTACTGTATCTGCTGCTTTTAGCTTTCCGGCTAAATCTTTTTATAGATATTCCGTTTACTCTAGCCTTTAATTTCCCTATCTAACTCTCGGAAGGTACAACTATGACATATCCATAATAGTCCCTCCTCAAGCAATAAACTCCTTGCTCTAGTGAGTTGACATGGGTCCGTAGGTTCTTCGACGAGGCGTACCCTTAGATCTATGTTGGCAATGTAATTCTCCACCAGCTGTTCTTGGTACTTAGCTTTGCGAGAAGGCTTCGGTTATATCAATTTGATTGATACTCGTAGCTAATCAAATGATGAAAGTACTTCAAACCCAGGTTTACGGACGTCTTATATGTATATTGAATCGGACTTTTCGTCAATCTTTAAGAAAAATCTTAAGCCCGTGTTCAAACCCTTCGCATGCAAGGATCTCTTAGTTCTGGGGCTCCCTCTGTACGACTTGCTCATCTAGGCCAGCCGACTACATTGAACATGAACTTATGAGATGTGTTGAAAAAATGAAAAGAAATTTGATGTCTTCCTTCGAATACTGTTCAATCCGCAACACTTTTAATCTCATCTATTCTTACCAAGGACAATACTTTTGGGAGCAGAAGAACGTCACTCAGATTCATGTCTGGCAAATATGGAACTGATGTATCCTGAAAAGGCGCATTATCGTGGACATAATTCCACTTGTAGGTAATGGTCTTGATCGTTGGAGCTCACAGTAGAAAAAAGCCTTTTTCTACATCCTCGTATGGCCCATATCCCCAAACATGCGTCAAGCATTACTGCCTCGGATGGAGCCTCAGATTTTTTTTTGTTTTTAACCTCTTCTGCAATATTGTCGCAAACATTTTATAAGGGGCATTTAAGAATGATATTCTCCGGTGGCTAGCTGAATACAACTTCTTTTGAGTCCTTGCAGCTCTACCCAATAGATTTATCTAAAACAAAATATCCATAACTTCGATGCACTTTATTCCAGCGGAATCTACTTCGTCATCGCCTATGTACAATATATACCGCGGTTCTTAATACCGACTGTGAATCTACTATTAAGTTTCCGTTTTCTTCCCTGCAGGCTTCCATCTCTTCGATCGCAAGCCTCTCAGAGAGCATGTTTCTTTTTTTTTTGGAAAGCTTCTTCTCTTCCCTCCGCTTTAATGCTCTTGTTTTTCTGTGCAGCGCCACTTCATAGGCTTGCCGCTTGGCTGCGTGAGCCCTCCTACATTCGTCATCAAACCATGGATTTCTTGTTGGCAACGTTTCGAAACCCAGTACCTCAAAAACAGTGCTCCCCGGGGCTTATTGATAACGGGTCCATTTGTGATGTACTGGACTGAGCAGGTGTTGGATGGTTTTCCGAGATTGGTGAAGGCTCTGGCGGTCTCTTGCGATTGTAGCACTGCAACGTTATATGCCGCTGGCCTTACTCGATTTCTCTGGGCAAAACATATTCGCAGTTGTGACCTGGCTGCCGCAAGATAATGGTCTGAATCGATTAGCTTCTCTGTGCGTGCCTGCCATCAGTCGCAATGTGATCAATTTTGTTGATGGTTAATTGATCCGGATACTGCCCCTTATGGATATTGAGGTAAGGGAAACGAGTGCTAGCAGCTAGAAGATCTCCTTCACCCTAATATTGCAATATCATCCGCAAATGTTGGCAACGTGCTATTTTCTAGTTTCGGGAAATAGTTAGTAAATAAGCCATAGAGAATAGGACCCAAGACGCTACCTTGTGGAAATCCGGCCTTGACTTTCATAAGCTCTGTGTAATAGTTTTCCTGTTTTTTTGTAAAGAATCCTTTTTCTAAATATGATTCTATAATAGCATTATATTGTTTTGGTCTCCTCCTCCACTCTCCGCTCACACAAACGGGACCAAGGATTGCATGCAGAATTTTCCTCTCGAAACGCCCAAGAATCTTCATCCGCTTTGGATAATGTCCAAGCCTCAGCGCCATAGAAAAGGACCGGGATGGTTAAGATTTTGTAGAAGGATACCTTTATTTTTCCGAGAGAGGGCTCTACTACTCAATTGCCTCTTGAGCCCAAAGTAGCAGCGATTGGCAAGAGTTATTCTGCGTTTTATCTCAGCGCTGGTGTCGTTGCTGCTTGTCACTATTGAGCCAAGGAAGACGAAGTGCTTGACTACTTCAAAAATATAGCTGCCGAAAGTGACGTTCTGACCAAGACAGCATATATTTGGTCTTATCCCCATTTACCCTTAGGCCCACTCTGGCCGCTTCTGCTTCAATGCTTGCAAACGCCTCATTGACGTCTGGCGTAGGCAAGCAAATGTGTAGACTTGAAGTAGATCCTATCTCTTGTATTGGCTGCAGAGTCACGCACGATCTTTTCAAGTATGATGTTAAAGAAATCACATGACAATGCATTACCCTGTCTAAATCCTTTTTTAACATCGAAGTTTTCGGTTCGTTCACATCCGACCTTAATGGAGTAGCGAGAATTCGAGCGACTTTGGCAGAGATGTTAAAATATGACATGGCTCTGTATCGATCGTCTCTATAAACGCTGTCATATGCGGCTTTAAAGTCGACAAAGAGGTGGTGCGTGTCGACCTTCTCCAAGATCTGCAGTAGTGTAAATATTTGGTCTATCGTTGATTTGCCGGGCCTGAAACCACACTGGTAGGAACCTACCAGATTGTCCACGAACGGTTTCTGGCGCTTACACAGGAGACTTATCCCTCTGTAATTGGCGCAGTCATAGGCATCTCCTTTATTATGGACCGGGCAAATGATGCTGAGATTCAATTGATCGGGCATGCTTTCTTCCGACGATATCTTGCAGATGAGTTGGTGCATGTTCCTGACCAGCTCATCGCCAGCTGCTTTAAATAGTTGAGCGGGAAGTCCGTCTGTTCCAGCAGCTTTATAAGACTTAAGTTTCGATATCGCTTTCTTAACATCGTCTAGGTCGGATGGACGGGATTCTTTTTCGTTTTCGTTCATTGTGAATGGGTTGTTCTGCCTGACGGCGGCTTTTTGACTATCATCGCCGTTACACAGTCGGCAGAAGTGGGTTTTCCACAGTCTCAGCATCGACTGTGACTCCACTATTAGTTGTCCGTGTTCATCCATGCAGGCTTCCACACTGGCTTTATAGCCTTGGCATGTTTGTTTTACTTTTTGGTAAAACTTTCGAACGTCGTTCCTGCACTTGCATCTCTGCATCTCCTCGATCTCGCGCTTCTCGTGGTCCTCTTTTTTCTTCTCAGAAGCGCATGCTCCTCCCTCCTTTTCTGTTCATAGAGCTGGCGGGCAGCTCGGTTCAGTGAAGCCATATTGAATGCATATTGTCTGCACTCGTCATCAAACCAGGCGTTTCTCGAAGGTGGTGACTTGAAACCGAGTACATCTGAGACGGCCTCTCTGATGGCGTTCTGACAACGTCTCCATTGCTGTTCTATGATTTGTGCAGATGGCATCTGGTCTTGAGAGAGCTTGAGAGAGACTTGATCGGCGAAGATCCTGGTGATTCTGAGAAATTCGAATCTGTACCTTTACAGCAGCAAGAAAATGATCCGAGTCAATGTTGGCTCCTCGAAAGATTCGGATGCTGGAGGAGTGTCGCAATGTGATCAATTTGATTGGTTGTCGATTGATCGGGAGATCGCCAGGTCCCCTTATGGATGTTGAGGTGTAGGATTCGTGTAATTGCTACTACGAGATTACGTCTCGCCATAAAGTCCACTAGCCTTAGTTCGTTTTCTAACATGGTGTTATGTAGGCTGTGCTTTCCTACGACTCGTTCAAAGATAGCTTCCTTACCCAGCATCGCATTGAAATCTCCTAGAACGATTTTGGTATCAAAGCTGGGACATTAGGCATATGTCTAGGAGATCATAGAAGTCTTCTCTATGTCGATCGTCTTTCTCCTCTGTGGGGCGTGGGCACATATATTAAGCTCCAAATATGTTGCAGTAGCCCGAAATAAGGTGTTTATCAGGTAGTTATTCTCGCTCGAACCGTGGGCGCCGCCGTTGACTCTATCTTGGAAATTCTTCCGCTTCCGTCCCAAGGAAGGAGCTACGCCCTGGTGGCGGGTCAGACTCCTCCCCTTTCTCGTTTGCTACCCCCAACATCCTTACAAAGGGGTCTACCCGATCTACGGTGAAGTACTAGGCACTCAGGAGCCACCGCGTGGAGGTGACAGAAGAAGTTGGTCGACAGAGGTTGGACTGTCGGCGCTTGTGCCTTCATATGTTCGCGTAGTCTACCCCTTTAGCACCCATGAGCAATAGATATAGAGCTTAAGGTCATCTGGAAATTTCTCACTCCAGCAGTAGCCTCAAAGGATTTCCATGATAAGAACCGCTTAGTTCACAGTGGTTTATTTAGTTCCAAGACTAGCACAGCAGGAGTCATCCAACCATAGACCCACCGCCGAATAGGTTGACGAATCCAGTAAACAGAGTTTTATATAGTCAAAAAACTTAGGCATTTTTCTGCTCCAATTTTAAGCACAGCAACAAAATCACCTTTAATTTCACATGTAGTTAAGTACGTGAAAACCTAAAATCTTAGTCACACACGTTGAAGTCCCATATTTCTTTGTTTATCCCCTCTTTCATCTTCCATACATAAAAACACGCAATAAAATAAGCAATTAACAACTCGTCTCAGCGAAACGTTTGCCCATTCCAGAAAATTCCTGCCTCAAAATAAGCTTCTTGTTTCTCTACTCGTCATCCTCAAGACCCTTAAAGGACTTTCGTGCGAAACTTCACTCATAACATACAAAGGTAATTAATTTCAACCAATTTTAATTAAAATCCCGTCTTCAGGACACACACGCTTCAACAACAAAAAATATCGTGGAACATTAAAAAAAGGGAAAGAGCTCGCATACCTACTCTGAACGTCTGTCATTGTAAGTTCCCAGAAAAACGTACTTTTCCATCAAAATGAATACGATACCCTTCGGAAGGGCCCCGTGATCACTCGATACTGTAACAAAACATGAACCGCTCTGTATTCCAAGGACGAGCTAACAATAGCACAGGAACCCTTCCGTCAAAGTGGTCATGTCACGGTAACAGTGAACGACGAATTTTATAGAGACACCTGGACGTATTCATTTAGTTGACATGATGATGCTTATAGTACAGCTGTTTGTACCAAGTCGGATGTCGGGCCTTCTAAGGAACTCCCGTTCGATTGTTCAAGGATATTTTGAGATTCATCATAGTGTAATTAAAAATGTAAAATGTTGCAGCAATTTGACGAAGACATGCATGACAAACGAGTATTGTTGCAGACCCTTCACCATCATCGTCATCAGTCTGAAAGTCCTTTTGCTTTCTTCCCATCCATGTGAATAGTATGTATAAGGACGACAGTGGCATGAACACTTATGAACAATAAAAGGACACAATCCTCAGTGCACTCCTTTGAGCTTGAGTTGTCTTATCTCATGCTCTACTTATGCCCGCCCTCATCTCCCGTTTGGCATATATGAACCCCAAGTTCACTATGGTTACAAAGCCCTTTTGACTATAAAGCTCTAGATATACGAGTATATATTAAACGTGCGATGAACATTCCTCAGGGTTAACACTTTATTGTTGTGCAAAACATGAAACACAAGTGTTTCTGGTTAACAGGCATACAAGTCATCCGAGTACCTCTGACTTTCCTCCACTCTCCGTATCTGTACTTTGTATCCTTTCATCACTGCATGATGAAATGATGTGTATGGTACATCCGATTGTGTTGAAGATCCACATTCTATGGTATCGTTCGAGGAAGGATGTGTGTACGTTCTACATTTTAATGCTTATAAGTATGTCTTGAATGTTCTCTAACTTAGGGAAGAATCTGCAAAATGCCATGCAATCTTATAGTTTTACTTCTGACTTAAATGCATAGAACATGAGCCATGAAATCGAATCACAAATACGGCATAACATGAGAAGGAGGTAGGAGTTGAATTTATTTGCACTAATTGGGGATTCATGAGGTTCTTTCGATGCACTGGAATGGGATTAGAAACTGTTTTTAGATAATTTGACATGCCGCAGAGCAAACGTCTATCAGATTGTTGGAGAATTTTTAGGAAGAGAGCGACAGTTGACGGGTCATGTTTCAGAGCTAAGTCAGACTCTCTACATTTCACAAAATAGCTTTATTCAAGGATTTAGATTTAAATATTCTCGGTTATTTGACGGTTTTACGAATGAACACCACTTTAAACAGGTTGGATTCAAAGTCTAAAGAATTCTTTTCAACATAATCATGGAACTTCTGTACTACCGGCTCATTTGCTCGAATTTCCAAGAAGGAACTGTGATGTTAAAACTGCTCTTTTCTTGTCATTTGTTCAGAGCGTCGTTTGTCACCCTTCGCCAAGCCTACCGGTCGTGAGTTTCTTACAGGTTTCGCTGTTTTTCTATCTCCACTTGACGCCGAGTTCGCATGCTACCGCATGCTAACATCGACTGGTCGTAAAAACCAAAGAGATCCAAGCTTTCCCCAGAGCAGCATTCTA
This sequence comes from Merodon equestris, assembly GCA_958301585.1. NCBI lineage: Eukaryota > Metazoa > Arthropoda > Insecta > Diptera > Syrphidae > Merodon > Merodon equestris. The sequence continues at coordinate 116,398,814 of OY284416.1, forward strand.
CATTTGGTTTAACAGTGGAGCCCGTCTGGTATAAAAATTAGGGCCCTAGAGCCCCTAGAGAATGGCTTTCTCTATAAAAGGGTTTCTGATTTCTAGAACATAAACACGACGTTAGCCCTTTCATTGGCGCCGGCGGAGCTGTTTGCCATAGAATGGTCAGGGAACCTGGTAAAACCAAGGTTCTTTGATTGCTGATGATCCCCAGGCGAATGGTATCACCCAACTTTTCGATTCACACAAATTTTGTTGGACAGGAGTTTGAGCCTTGACAGGAGTCTACTTTTTTGTCTGTGTACTGTGTTTTTAGATACTGGAGGCCCATGCCGCTTGCATTCGCAGGCTCTGCCTATTTGCTCAAGCCTTCGCCTACGTACTAAACCACACCCTGCACTCATCTGCCACTCTCCCCGCAGGACTGCCGCTAGGTATTACTTCGCGGGGCTGGCAAACAATTCACGCTACTCCTGAGTTTGTAGACTTCCACCTGCTGTTCTTGCGGTCTTTTCTGCTTTCCTTGCCGCTTCTACTCTTCTCAGCTATGTCTGCACATTTTTGATTAGTGTGCAAATCATCAGCCAATATTCCTTCGACTCCACCATTCGATGAATTATATTTTCCGGTCTTGGTAGAGTGCCCCTCCAATCTGTGAAGCGTCTACATTCAAAGATTGCGTGCCTCACGTCTTCCTCTTGGTTTGAGCAGTCTGGAGGTATCGTGCCCGAACCGATATAGGTATTTACCGTAACCACCGTGATCAGAGAAGAACTGCGTAAGATGATACTTGCAGTTTCCTCGTGTTCTGTTTAGCCATATATCGATTGATGGAATCACAGTATGGGTCCATCTGCCCTTTGAGGTATTATTCCACCGAGATTGCCATTGGGCCATCGAGCGCGACCTCCCTTCCTCCTTGGTTTTTCTTACTTCTCCGGCAATGGTTGGCCTTGAGAGTTTTCTCTGCTGGATTCTTTTCATCTCCTCGGCGAGAATGTCAATGCCGATCATCCCAGCAATGCGGCTTCGTCCGAAATCTTCCGGTAGTCGCTTATGGTCCTTAGAGCACAGAGTCGGTATACCGATGATAGTTTTCGGTATGTTTCCTTCCTCTTGAGCGCTTCCGCCCACACTGGTGCAGCAGAGAGCATGTCTGAGCTCACCACTCTGCCCAGCAGAGTCCTCTTCGCATGTCCGGGTCCACCCACGTTTGGCAGTATCCTGGAGAGACCCGTTTGTAGTGAGGATGCTTTTTTGCTCAAATAGTCCACGTGTAATTTGAACCGCAGCCTATTATCAAGCATTACTGCTCGGTATTTGACCGCTTCCTTGGATCGGATATTCTGGTTGTCCACTCGAATATCGATGTATTTTACAGTTTTTCTGCTTGCTATGAGGACATCTGTAGTGTTTGTGGCTGATTCTACTTCGTGTGTGTGCTTTGCAACAACCACGATAGCTATATCATCTACCAATCCGATGATGTTTACTCCTTGGGGAAACTTTAGTCTCAGGACACGGTCATACATTAAGCTCCAAAGAAGTGGGCCCAACACCGATCCCTGAGGAACCCCGGCGGTGATGGCGTAATATTTAGTTCCTTCCTCCGTGGCATACCTCAGTTTTCTGTCTTTGAGGTAGTCGGACACTATCCTTAGCAGGTAGTGAGGTCTTTCCGTCAATACTGCATAGTATTTCTTTGACCCCCGCCTCCATGAGTGTCCTGCTTTGGCTTCAGAAGCAATATCGACTACTTTTTGGATTGCGTCGGTAGTAGAGCGTGTCTTTCGGAATCCGTATTGATGATTTGAGAAGGCTCCCTTCTTCTCTGCTATAGTAAGTAGCCTATCGTAGTATCTGTATAATGTGCCGCTTGTGGTATAGTGGTACGTGGCGCCGTTGTAGTTTGTTTGTTCCACTGTCTGCTTGAATAATTTGTCAATGTCTGTCAATCTTATCGTTTGGCATCGGGGCATCCGCTCTCGCCAAGGATTTATTTAATTTCGACCAGCGCATCCTAATAACATATAATCGTAGGGGTGCATTTAGGCATACTATCGATTGGCCATTAAGTCTGCAATAGTCACTGTCTGCTGACTGGACATAAGTTCCAGATAGACCCCGCTGCTAGGATACGACGGAGTCCCCATTTATCCGGCAACGGGGTAATACCTAGGGGCTATGACTGATGCTGAGGAGGATTTTCGAGAAGACGTATTTTAGGCATGGAGAACTGGCATAAAGATAGGTTCGATAGAGTCATAAAAGCACTCAGGCTGGAAAGATAGAAGTGTTGAAAACGATGTTGAAAATATAGGAAAATATTAAAAAATATAGGATTGTAAAGGATGGGGCAGTCAAGGATGTCGAACATATCCCTTTGTGCTTCCAACGCTTTCGATTTGATTAGTTTAAGGCGTTTTGAAAGGAGCAAAAAAGAGCAAAACGTAGGAAACAACGTTGGCTGCTGTCGATTCTGAAATGTTGGTAAAGGGGCCACACTTGGGGTAAACAACAGTCATCGATCCCATAGCGATTCGTTGCAAGAAATGCTGCATTAGCCTCGTTGATATACTCGTATGTAAGGAAGTTGAGCTTCTCGAGGTTGCGGATCACCTGTACATTGGGAAAGTAGAGACCGGAAGAAGGATTTGGTGCGTTTACTGGCACTTGAAATCGTTAAGCTCAAACTAGTTTTTGCAGCACCGGATAGAAAAACTGTTAAGGCGCTATTCGATAAGGGAAGGGTCATATCCCTTAGAGATGGTGTTGATAAATTTGGTGCCGAGGCATTCAGTGAAACGTAGGAATGTATAACGATCAATTCAATGTTTAATGTTGAAAAGAAGTGGACCTAAATGTCTGCCTTGAGGAACCCTGGCGGAGTCGAGGTAGGGTAGTCAATTTGAAGTAAATTAGTCCGTGGGAAATTTAGTCAAAGGTATTATCAAAATCGCGTCGACTTCCTTGACATTCTCTTACGCTTAGGTTAGGTTAGGTTAGGTGGCTTTTTGAAGAGGCCAGGGCAGGACAATTACATAGGAGTTGGGATGGAGATTCTTCCTCTTCCTCATCATGGCACCTACCGCAGTAGTCTTCTATATGCATTCCTAATCTTGCGGCATGTTATCCTAAAGCGCAATGTCCTTTTAGGATTCCGATAAGGCTGCTTATAATCTGCCTATGTATTTTTAGCAGCCTTGTGGTTTTACGTTTGACAATACCTGCATGTTTTAAGATCACGCCATATTTCATTTGGCTGTTGCAGTACTTGTTTCGAGATTTCCCCTTTAACACTCTAGAGCTCCAGTGTGGTGCCTATTTTGGCTAGTTTGTCTGCTTCATAGTTACCTTGAATATCACTATCCCCAGGTACCCAGCACAACGTTATAACATCTCTCATTTAGAGACGTGCGGCAGTGCCTGATTCATTTTGATCCTATTATTGATGATTAGAGTGCTTTTATTGCCGCTATTGTTCATCGATCTCACAGACAGCCAGTCGGCGGCCTTACGAAACACCGTTAATTCAGCTTGGAATATACTACAGTGGTTCGGTAGTTTAGTAGTTCGTGACTTTATTTAGCTCATTGCTCGGGCGTAAAATACCAGAGTGCCCCATTTCGGTGAACTTCCAATGAGCCGATTCCTTAAGTGGCAACCCTGATTTCTTTGCCTTTTCCTTGCCAAAGAGATCCAATGGGAGTAGGTGAAGCAGTGAAGGTTCTTCGCAGTGTCCCTGTTATAGCGATTCACACCATCCTTTGAACTCTATTCAGATGTTTGCAATATTTTATTCAACGCGTTAGCATAATGAAGAGCTGATTAAATGTTCATTGAATTTCTTCTTCTACTTCTTTTGATGGCACTACAGCCCAGTGTGGGCTTGGGCCTTAACTAACAAGCGTCCCCAGCCGGCGCAATCTCCTGCCAGCCTTCTCCTATTTCGCACACCAAGTTGGTTGAGGTCTTTTTCTACTTGCGAGCGCCATTTGAGTCGAGGGCGTGCTCTGTTGCGTTGTCCCAGTGCCTCGAATTCAAAGACTCTTCGGGCCGGAGCTGTGTTATCCATATGCTCTACATGGCCTAGCCATTTTAAGCGTTGTATCCATAGACGCTTAACCAGGCACATGCCGCCGTGATTCTGCATTTGATCTCGGTACCGACGCTGTTGTCCTTATTTACTGCAAAGCCTAGGTAGACGAAGTCCTTGACTACCTCGAAGTTCATGCTGCCTATTGTGACGCTCTGTCCGAGGCGTTGATGTTGTGCGTCCTTTCTTCATGAAAACATGTTAGACCCATTTTAGCAGCTTCCGTTTCAATGCCAGCAAAAGCCTCACTGACGGCTCGCTGTGTCCCACCAATCACGTCAATATCATCCGCGTAAGCCAGCAGTTGAAAGGACTTTTAAAAGATCGTGCCTCTGGTGAAAACTTGTGACTTGTGATGACTTCGCACCATCTTCTCGAGTATTAAGTTAAAAACAAAAACAGTATTAAGTTAAGACAGCGCGTCGCCTTGCCTAAACCCTTTTCTGACATTGAAGGTCTCGGTAAGTTCGTTGCCGACCTTGATGGAGCAGCAAAGTTGTACATAGTCATCCCACACAATCTAACGAGCTCGGTAGGGATGTCAAAACTTTGTATAGCTCGCCTCTGTACGCTGTCATATGCGACCGTGAAGTCGACGAGGTGATGAGTGTCGATCTGCATCTCTTGTGTCTTTTCCAGTTTCTGCCGCAGTGTGAAGATTTGGTTTACTGTGGAGTTCCCTGGCCTGAAACCACACTCATATGGACTTATCAGGCGCAGTCGAAAGGGTCTCTTTTCTTATGGATCGGACAAACGATACTGAAGTTCCACTCATCGGGCATGCTTTCCTCCGAACATATCTCACAGATGAGCTGGTACATGCGTCCTACCAGATCATCCCCAGCTGCTTTTAACAGTTCCGCGGACAGTCCGCTTCAGCAGCTGTATTCGGCTTAAATCTTGATTTCGTCAGAGTCGGAAGGACATAATTCTTGTCTATCGTCGTCCAGATTGAGTGGACCTGACAGCGGTATTTGGGACCTCGACGCCGTTTAACAGTTGCAGAAATGGTTCTTCCAAATTCTCAGCATCGACTGCGATTCGACTACTAGTTGTTCATTTTCGTCGCGCAGGCTTTATATCCACTTCTCATTCTTTTTCTTTCTGAGAAGCCGGTTCTCTTCCCTCCTTGTAGAACTCACAAGCAGCTCTCGTTCTTCGAGCAGCATTGCCTTGTAGGCGTCTTGTTTGGCTGCATGGGCCTCTCTGCACTCATCGTCAAACCACAGTTTTTTTTCTGGGTGACGTATTGTAATAAAACCCAGCACATCATTGACAGCTTCTTTGACAGTTTCCAGTCTTCTTCAATTATCAGTGCAGGCGGTGTCGAACTTTCAGAGAGTTTTTGGGAGACTCGGTCGGCTAAGTTCCTAGCAGTCGTTTGCGATGTAGCGTTCTGACATCGCCGTGGTGTTTTTTCTTGACTCCGTTATTTTTTTGATATCCTTGTTCTTATCTTGGCTACAACAAGGCAATGTCTCCTCGGAAGGTTCGGACATCGAGAATACTGGAGGAGTGTCTGACATCAATCGCAATGTGATCAATCTGGTTGACGGTAGATTGATCAGGGTACTGCCAGGTCCCTTTATGGATGTTGGAGTGTGGGAACCGCGTACTCACTACAGAGAGGTACCGCCCCGAGGCAAAGTCCACGAGCCTGAGTCCGTTCCTGGATGTGTTATTCTGTGGCTTCCGGTGACTCAAAAAGCAAAAATGTCTTCTGTTCCCAGCTCTGCATTAAAATCTCCTAGAACGAACTTCGTGTTGTAGCTGGGGCATTGATCATAGAAGTCGTCTTTGCTGTTGTCATCCGTGGGCGCAGGGGCGCAAATCAGGCTAATGTTAGCCGAATTAAAACTCAAGATTTTTTGCCTTGAACTACAAATCCACATCCGAATAAACGCTGTCTTCCCCCTCTATAGATATCACCATAGTAGAGGTGCAGTTTTTCATCCTTTTGTCCCGCCCATTCCACCGCACTTCCTGGATTGCGGTAATGTCTGCTTTGTAGCAGTCAAAGGACTCCGCGAGTTCATCAGCTGCACGTGGTCTGTTAAGGGACCTCATATTCCACGTGCTGCCGAAGTTCATTGTCCTTTTTTGTTCTACGTTTACCGGGGTCGTCAACAGTGTATCCATCCTTATCCGAGGCTTGTGGTTGTTTCGGAGTGATTTAGTTTTTTTACGAGTACGGCTCACTAAGCCTTAGCCCAATTGACTGATCCTGTTTTCTGCCGCAGGAAACTCGCCATTGACCATCCCGGAGGGAGTCTACAAATAACATCGCGAGGAGGTAGAGATAGGACTTGCTGACAGAGCCGCAAGGTGTTCGCCTGCGATGACTCTTATCGCTTTTTTTGGAAACAACATTTGTCGGGCATGTTACCCTTACGAGGCCTTTGTTAGCTTTTATCACCCAGTTCATTGAATTTATGACAAGAAAAAAAATAAAACTGCGAACTGGAACTGTCGGAGTATGGTTTATAGGTTCCTCGGTCTCTTCTTGTAACAGGAGAGTTGATAGTTTGGGTTGGATTGTTACACTCAAAAATGTACGTGAAGATTTTACGTGAAGAGGCACACCGCAACAGCCACGTCGTTGAAGTTGTATTTCACGGGATTTATCCTGACAGAACCCCTTGAAGTTCAGTTTCATCTTTAGAAAGAAATGAATCATACACAACTTTAATGATTAAGAGAAGCTTAGGCTCTAGTCCTCCACGGGCTATATCGCCAGCTATCATAATAAAATTCCAAGCAAACTTTCTCTCTTCATTCATTATTGCGACTTCTAATAATTGTGGAATGAAGACATGCAAAAGTGAAAACCTTTGTTCACAGTAGAATACGAAATTTAAGATAATTTATTGAAGCGCTAGTGGGGTGAGCTACAGACCTTCAATGACCTAAAAAGCCTGTTTACATAATTTTAAATTCTCGCCTTCCCCAACTTCGAGATGCCATTTCATTTAATAAAGAATGAGTTCAATTATGCCATGGGGGAAGCTAGCGAAAATAGACCGTAATTCTCGGGAACAACTTTTAGAAAATAACATTTTCCCAAGAATGAAGCCTTGTCAAAAATACACCAGATCTTATGAAATCTGCCACGCAAATAAGTACGATAAACACCCCATCCAACCCGAATTAAAACCGACTCCCATACTTATATCTTGAGAAATCCTAGAAATCCTATTGAAATGAAAGAATTCTTAGCGAATGAAAAATTACTTAGCTGTTTAGATAAGTTTTTCAAATTCAGCCAGGTGTCTTAAATCAAAAATAGGTCGGCGCTATATCTCAGGGGGAAGATATAGATAGATATATTTCGAGGGAGAAATCGCCAAAAATGTTATTTAAGGACATATTTTACTTTGAACATGACTGTGTAAAACCTTCTGTGAAGGGCTGTATCGCGTTGTGCAATAAATAGTTCACTAAAAATCATTGGATTTTTCTAGTTCTGTTGAGCAGCTCATGAAGTAACCTTGAAACTGATGGGGAATAGCTCAAGAATTTTTGTCCAAAAGGTGCATGTTAATGATTACCAAAAATTGCTCTTTTTTAATTGCTCCTTTTCACAAAGAGTTCCCTACCATACAAAAAATGCTGTCTTGGGGCTGGAGCATTCAGCAGTTCCTTCAATGAAGTCGGCAGCAATTGAAATAAAAAATCTTCCAATAGTAAGAGCTCTTTTTCAAATATTGGACCCATTACTTACTTAACAGGCCAGCGATCCATGGAGGATCTGAGCCGGGGCTACGGCTGCCTTCCATACTTGACGGTCCCGGGCACGCTGTTAACATCAGCCATTACAAACCAGCCATCGAACCAGGAGGCTCAGAGTCGAAAACCCTCTTCGCTGGGGCGTTGGTGTTCATGCTCTCGATGTGGCCGAGCCAGTGTAGCGAACGGATCTTTGCCTTCCGGACTACATTCACATCTTTGTACAGCTCGTAGAGTTCGCGGTTATGTCTTCTCCTCCATTCACCTTCCTCACAGACAGGACCATATATCCGGCGCAGAATTTTTCTTTCAAAAGAACCCAAAATCAGCTGCGTTGTCCTGTTTATCGTCCAGTAAGACTGGCAGTATAAGCGTTTTGTAAAGCATGACATTGGTTCTTCAAGTGAGGAGTTGTTTGTACAATCCGAAGTAGCAGCTATTGCCAAGGGCGATTCTATGCCGGATATACACTGTGGTGTCGTTTGTAAAATTTACGTTTGCCCCGAGGTAGGCAAACTCTTTAACCACCGCGAAATTGTAGCTGTCAGTTGTTACGTTTTGTCCCAGGTGGTGAGGGACGAATTGGTTAGTGCGGTGCAAAAGGGCTTTAGACGTTCACACAATTCGCTGGACAGGATCTTGTATGCGACATAAAGCAGGGATATACCTCTGTAGTTCTTGCAACGATGGGATCGCCTTTTTTTGTGGATGGGACAAATAGGGCTGGTATTCCAGTCGTCGGGCATGCTTTCATCTTCCCAAATTCTGCAGATGATATGGTTCCTACCAGAACGTCGCCGCCAGGTTTGAAGAGCTCTAATGGCAAGCCATCTGATCCTGCGGCCTTGTTGTTCTTTAGCTTGTGAATAGCTGTGCCGACTTCTTCGATGCTGGGTGGGACTTTTCAGCAGCTGGAGCTGGTATTTCCTCGATTCCTACCACTCTCTCTTGGTCATGCTGCCTAAATATGTATATCCACTATTTCCTGCGGGTCGGTGATAGTATTAGCCTTGCAGTGTCGAAGAGCCTGGGTGCTTTTCTTGAAGCCTCCAGCAAGGTATTTGGCTTTCTTATAAAAGGCTCAAATTTTATGTTTATCCTTAGACTCCTCGATATCCTTGAGCTGGGAGGCCGCGATGATTCTTTTCTTTTGTCGCAGTAATTTTTTCTCCTTCCTTCTTCTGGCTTGGTACTCCTCTTGCGCTGCCCTGGTTTTTCGCTGTAGCGCTGTTTGATACGCCTCGTCGGTTGCTGCCTTTTTCTGTTCATACCCACGGGTTTCTTGTCGGGGGTGGTAGGTACCCTAAAGCGGTCCCGGCTACTTCCTGAATGGCTGAGCGACAACATAATGTTTGCATTTCTGTTCGATGTATTCATACCGTAGAGCCTTTGCTCAGTTGCTCCCTGTAGACTCTGGCAACCTCCGGTGTGCTCAGGCGTCCAATGTCGAACCTCCCCATGGTGGGTTGGTGCAGCGTTCTGTTATTGTCAGAGTCGACATTTGCCCATTTGTGCAATGAGCACATGGTCAATTTGATTTGGCGGTTCGACCATCCGGACACCGCAAGGTTGCTGTGTGGATTCGCTTACGAGGGCATCTTGAACTACTTATCACCGCATTACGAGCTATCGCAAAGTCGGTGAGTTAGAAGCCGTTATCTGTGTTGTATCGTGTAGGCTGTGCTTTCCGATTTCTCCGCCAAGGGTGCTCTCCTTACCGAGATTGGCGTTTTGTACCTGCATACATTTGTTAACCTTCCAATTGTTCAAGAGACTCTTCAGAGGGCGCCCCGAGGAGGCTGTATATCAAATTGACTCGGACATTGAAACAATGATCGTTGCTGGCGTCTTGCCAGGTTAAGAGCAATCAATAATTTTACCCTGTATGTCCGAATCCATGCCCTCCAAGAATCGAGTACATATTGGCCATATTTTGTTCTAAAAAAATTAAATTCCCGGAGCACCTACTTCAGAAATGTGCGTTTGATGTCTTTCTAGATCAGAGCTCTTTTTATGTAATTGTTGGAAAACGCGATTTACAGAGCTCAGCGATTCAGTAGTTCTAAACAATCGATCTTTTTTTTATGTACTTTATTGGAACTGCTTTGTCTACCGTCGTCGACGGTTGGTACACTATCTGTTCCGATACAGTCTCCCTCGCAGGCTTTAACACCCGTTGCGTGTTTATCGCAACATCTCGGCCATCCAATTATCGATCTCGCCCTCGATATCAGAGGCCTCCTCGTCGGTGACGTCGTTGACAAGACCCTCTTCTGGAAGCTCGCATCAGCGCTCCATCCTGCCTGCCGCCATGATGGTATGCAGCCTTCAACCACGTACCGGTCGTTTGGTAGGACCTTCGTGATGATATATGGGCCGCGGTACTGTGGTTCCAACTTCCTCGACTCACCTGTGGCCGCGAGCTCGTTTTCAATCAAAACAAGCTCCCCTATCTGGTTTGCGTTGGCTGTTGACGCCCGGAGTCAAACCCTGCCTTCTGGCGAGCTGGGGACCGTTCGACGTTCGTCAAGGCCTCACTTGGCCGCCGTCCCATTTCATTGGCTTCCACCCGTGTCTGCTCTCCTATCGTCGGCAACAGCTTGTCAACAGCTTGTGTGGGCTTTCCTTCGTCGTGCAGTTCCGGGATGTGTTCAGGCACATAGATGGTTTGCCCAGTATTCTCCCTGTCCGAAGAGTGCATGCATTTTAGCGATAAGAGGATCGTTCGGTTGCACCTCTCCACCTGACCTTTCGTCCTGGGCGTCCTAACAGTTACGCTGCACCCCGTTCTTCTCGCAGAACTGCTTGAACATTCCTGATATGATAGCGGTTCCTCGATCAGTGACGATCCTTCGGGGCAAAATAGCTCGCCACTTCTTTCAGCACGCAAAGAACCCCTCTGCTGTTGGCAGTCTCTACGGCTCGCAGAATGCTGCAGTTGGTAAAATTGTCTACCAACGTATCTGGTTCCACCCTTCCCCTTTGTGAACGGACCAAGGTGGTCCAGGTGCACGGTGTCAGCAGGAAATGGGACACGTTCTATGCTGTACAGTTTCCTTCAGGTCTATCACCTTTCCTTTTTTGCGTACGCGCACTCAATGCATTACTTGATGTAGCTCCTGGTGAATTTACGGGAACCAAAAGGTTTTTTCTCATCCTTTCCAGCGTCTTCTCGTCAGCGAGGTGCCCCACATCATCGTGGCACAGCTTCAGGATCCTCCACCGTATCGCTTTGGGGACTACCCATCTCTCCGCCTCGTCTACCTTGCGGAAGAGACGGTGCCCTCGAAGGACATAGTCCTTTTGCAGCTGCTTTTTTTTCCGGTGACATCTCTGCTGCCTTCAGTGTGGAGATCATGTCTCTGATCCTACCACTGCATGGTCGCCACCCAATCCTCGTCTGTTATTTTGCGATATGGACACAATGGGTATAAAAGCCTGCGACGGAGACTGTATCGGGACAGATAGTGTACCAACTGTCGACGACGGTAGACAAAGCAGTTCCAATAAGGTACATAAAAAACATCGATTGTTATTCTTTGTTTACATTTGGGAGAACTGTCATGAAGTGAAACATGTACGTAGGCCAAAATTGCTCTTGAAAAATCGCAAATTATTGTAAAGCTTAGTGTCAAAATGGAATTAAGTTGCGCCATCAGCTAACGATTTAACTATTTCACTTCACCCATTAACAACAAATTCACCTTTCAAGAAAGATATAGTACATCACTTACATGTCATTAAACGAGTCCTCCATGCCTCACCCGGACAGCAGGTACAGCAAATTGCACATTCCTGTGCCAGCCGTGCTCAACCATAAATCATTGCCACAATATTTACATAACGACTTTCCATATTTCCATCTCCGCCATGAAAGACTTCACCCAGCAGTATAGCATGCTCTGACACCAATTAAAAACAGTGCAACAACACACAACCTTCGTATCCCTTTTTTCCAAGCTTTAGAACAACAAAATAAATAAATCGGATACCCCATGTCCCGAGGAAGGAAAGAACCGGAGTTCTCTCTCAAATAAATTACATTCTTGATCCTCTCATCTATCAACGCAAAACGCACCATAAACCTCTCATAGCCCGGCGGAATGCCCGGTCGCCTCGATGTACTCGTACATGCGATACGTTTGAGTGCGAGTACGAGTACAAGCGTAAGCATTTCATTTATAAAATCCAAAGTGACACTCCAATTCCACTTTAATAACTTCTCATAAATTCGCCGCCTCCACCAAACACCATTACGCAGGAGTAAATTACAAAAAGGAAATGAATGGGAGGAGGACAGGGAATAAGGAAACAAACACAAATTAGAGATGGAAAGGAAAGGGGATAAGAAACAAGCACAATAGAAGCACCTGCTGAATTCTGGTACACCGTGCACAATGTCATTCTTGTGCAGTAGTACCTGTGTCCTCTGAATCTGCGCTCCTACATCTTGTACTATATCATTGACGCGTTTCCAAGGTAGCAAAGACAATCGAATCCTTCGCCATTGAACATCCCGTCTCTGGCCTTGTCAGCTGCATGCATATCTTACACCAAAGGACGACAATCGGACGGGAGCATGAACATTTAATCCTTCCTCCTTCCTTCATATTATTGCTGCATACCGCACACACAAATCTAGCATGTCTCGTATTCCTCAGCTATGACTTGGCTATAGATTGTACTATAGCCCCATCCAATCGGTGATGCTGTGAAAGACCGAGAATGGTCCTTTCCCGGTGAGCCGTAAAAGTGTTTAGCTACCGGAAACCATACGAGACTATTGGTGGTGATGGGAGCTACCTTCATCTTCATGTGCATACGAGGCTAAGTGGTTTCCTTCTTTACCTCATCCCGTTGTGGAACATATTTTATATCGAAATTGCTCGCTGAATTGATGTGGTTTGGAACATCACCACCATGTACAGCATAAACAGGATACTCGAGTCAAGATGACATCTTATCACAAGTATCTCATAAGATTGTCGGAAGGAGCGAATTGCTATCTGGGTAAATGGGATGCCGCATCAATTCAGGAGGATATTTAATGAGCGCATTTTCAGGAAATACTTTTAACCGTCAACAACCACGGGTTTTATTGACGGATGCACACACTCTTATGTGGCAAAGGGTAATGCTGCAATTAAGTTTCATTGCCAATGATGCCAAGAAAGGTCGTTTTTATGAGTTGGAGCTTCAAATTGAGTTTGAGCAGTTGACACTCTTTCAAATGGGATTTCCGGTTAAATCTTTCATAAATCTTCGTTTCCTCCTTAGGATCCTTCCAGATTCCATAATGACAGTAAACATTTAAAGGTACTTTATGATACCTCGTGGATAAGATTAATCATTGTCTATGGTGCTCCCTGGGCTTCCTGCGGTTATGGTTTTCTGAGCACGCACGTACGAGAAGCCTTTAGTTATGTTTGATAACTGGATAAACCCAAAATGTCTCAATGTCACCTATCAACAAATACCTTTAACACCTAACCCATTAATACTTCATTAGTGGAAAACCTTTTTATACCATACAAGCCTCTCGATCAATATTGTCTTAAGGAATTCTTAAGGAATTCCCTGAAACTGAAAGGAAGTGCTTAAAGAAACTCTATATTTCTGGTTAATAAACCGAACCCCCATTCATCATGCTTCCCCACTCCCATTCACATACTTCGAAACTCATCGGAAACTTCTAACGACGGTCCTCAATTAATTTTCTCCGGATGGATAAATTCAAGAAATTCCTTTTAAGACCTTGTTATCAAAATTATAATAAACTCAAATGAAAATCACTTCAGGCGAAAGGATAACTCAAATATTTAACACAAACAGCTTAGTACCCACCCATTTGCTCTACGAGCTCTTCATCATCATCATCGTCGTACGCTTATTGCCAGTTTGGTGGTAGAAATTCTCCCTGCTGATAGGATTCAACTCCCAGACATGTCGCTGTATTTGCTTTTTTGGTTTCTGTAGTTGCATCCTTTTTAATAAGTAAACTCTGTATGTCATACGCTCCTGTTGCATTTCCGGAGAATGTACACAAATTTACATATTTACTCATGGCATCCGCAAACAAATAAATACAATATAAATTGTAATCAAAGTGGAAATATTAATACAAAACTAACACAACGGTAGATGGAATTACAGCAATTGCTAGGACTCTTACCGGGCGCCATTCCTATACCATCACACAGAAATGTAAAAAAATAATAATAAAACCACACACGACAAAGGGAATTTATAATTTTTTCATCCCAGTCGTCCCTTGGCGAATATTTGCGCACGAAATCGGGAGAAAACATAACATAACCTCAAAAAATACTTTTTTTTTTGTTTTTAATGCATATCTTTGCATAAATTCCAAGTTGCATTTCCATAAAAAAGTGTACACGGTGAATGGTGCCCACGGTTTCGTGGATATGGAAGCAACTGGCGTTGGGTAAACTCAATTTGTCGTTGGTTTATTTAACTTTTTATTCCCAGGGTAGGGCGGGGGGAGGATATGAAAATGGAAGAAGGTGAGGGGATGTATAACTGAATTGTTAATAAAGTGCAAAATGCCAAGTGCATGCCATTGTTATTGACATTTTTGCCTTAGATACAGAAATCTGTTTTTCTTTATCCTTTTCAAGGAAATGTACTTGTTTCCTAACTGTAGTTTCATGAAATGGACCGTCGTCTTCCCTATTTCTTTTGGGAATATAATCGAGATTATTGAGAAGCCAGTTCTATTTCTAGGGTGGTGTCAAAAGGAACGAGTTGCAGTGAGAAGATTATAGACTTATAGACGTTAAAATTTAAATGTTTTATATTGCCAAGTAACGAGCTAGGACACTATGAAAATGTCTTAACACTTCGTAATCAGGTACAGTACCTCTGGCTTTTAAATGTTGTCATGGAAAGTCCCTCAGTCCATGATGAGAATTTTTTTTTTCTAATCTTGATAAGCACTTCTTGAATTTAAAAGGTTTTTCAATAAGGGCGGATAGATCTTGAAATGGAATAAAATAAACTGTGTCTGAGGTATAGCCAACATTCTTTCTTTATTTGAAAAGCCCATATATGCCAATATGTATGGAATATGACATCGTTCAAATGCTCGCCTCGGCTTCCTAAAGTGCCACGGATCCAAGTGATCCAATTTTCAATGACTCTTCCGCATAGATACAGCTGAATTTAAGCGATGGCCTGTGTTATGTCCACCCTAAAGGCATCGGTCGATTGTAGTTTATTCGCATAAACCTACGACTTCAGGAAATCCAACAAGAAAAAAACCTAGCGGGCTCTAGTGGTTTTGGCTTTGTGCGCTCGAGCAAAGTCCTGGTGAAAGATCCATCTGTGTCCATTGAAAAGGGTATTGGTCAAACCCTTCACAACACCCTCTAGCACATTTTCTTGGTAAACCTTTGCGTTTTTACGCCCTTTTCACAGAAGTGGGGGGATGTAACACCATGGTGGGAGACCCCCAAAAAACCATTACGGAAACAGGATGATGGCCACATTGAACCCTTGCAACAATTTTTTTTCGCTTCCTTGGATGAAGTGGCATGAATCTTGTCATTTTGTTTGTTGAAAACTTCTTCCACGGTAAACATTTTCTCGTCCGTAAACAGAATGTTTTCATGGCCATTGTCCGCGTGCCACTGTAAAAGTCGCTTGCATCTTTCCTGCCTAATATTTTTTTAATTGACGAGTTAGAAGATGACCCATGGACCGAAGATAGCCTTTCATATGCAGATCATCCCCAATCAGCCTAGACATGAATCTTGTTTATACATATATCCAATTCCTTGGACATTATCTTCTGTTACCTAAGGCGATTTCTCCGAATTCGTTCACGTACTGCCTTTACTACCGCACTTATGCAACGCTATTACCGCGACTCGATTTTCTTTTACGGCCCACTCCATGTTAATAGTTCGCAAACTGAAACCAAACTGACTAGTATTCTTCACTGATTAGTGCATGTGTCCTATTCATGTCAAACTATTCCAGGAAAAAGTTTTGAACGATAAGCGCTAGAAATTGTGTAACATAACTAATGGCAGGACCAGGTATAGCGCTCGCCATCGATGGTGTTCGCCTTACCGACTTCGTTGCCGAAAAAGTACGGACTAATGACTCCGCCTCGGAGAACCTCGTGTGGGTTGGCGTCGACCCATATACGGCAATTTTACTTTTTAGCACAGCCATTCATCCAAAAATTCGGCAAAAGTTCCCCTTCTTATGCGGGTGTCACCTTAAATTTGGCCGTCCTCGACCGCGTCGCCCCTCAAAGAACTTTCGAGCCGGAGCTGTGGTGTCCATGCGCTCTACATGACTTAGCCATCTAAGGCGTTAGGTTCGTAGAAGCCGTGGTACCTTCATGTCGCTTGAAAACATGTACGCCGCCTTAATTTGGCCGTCCTCGACCGCGTCGCCTCTCAAAGACCTTCCGGGCCGGAGCTGTGATGTCCATGCGCTCTACATGACAGCCATATATTTCTTTCTCTATGGTTTCGCGCCAGAGATGTGGAATCTTCGATCAATTCATATTGGCTTCGATATTGTTCTCCTTTTTTAACGCGCCTACGCAGAGGTGTGGACCTCTGCTCTCTTCGACCACTCTCCTCGCGGGACTGCCGTTAGATACTACTTCGCGAGGCTCGTTAGCGATTTATGCATTTCGAGCGGCGAGCTCTTGTGCTATTCTCTCAGCTTCGGCCTAACGCAGCTTCGTTTGTATAAGCGCAATTTACGAGCATAGCTCGTTCCAGTTATCTACCGAGTCCATCATGTAGGCGACCAGGTTTTCGGGGCTTGGTAAGTTTACCGCTTGGCTGTCCTGCACGAAACGACTACAGTCTAAATCTGCGTGTTCTGCGTCATCCTCACCATTTGGATATTGTGGAAACAGTGTAGAATAATCATGTCCAAATTTGTACATGTACTTTCTATGGTCGCCGTGTCCAGACAGAAACTGCGAAAGATGGTAATTACAGTCTCCTGCTGATCTTGATATCCAAGTTTTGATAACGGGAATGAGCCTGTGCGTCCATCTTTCTTTTGTGGAGACATCCCATCTAGCTCGCCACGCTACCATGGATGCTGCCCGTTCTTCTTTTTTTATGCGCCTGGCTTGTTGTCAGTCAGATGTTAGCCTGCGGTGTATCCTCATGAGCTCGTCTGCCAGGATGTCGATGGGTAGCATTCCTGTTATGACGAACGCTGCATCATCTGAGATAGTCCAGAATCCGCTGATTGTTCTTATCGCGCAAAGTCTATAAACTGACGTCATCATCTGTTTCAGTCGTCTGCCTACGAGTGCACCAGCCCATATCGAAACAGCGTACAGTAGAAGTGAACTGACTACCTTCATTCGGGAACATTCGTGAGAGCGCTCTTTGTGTAAGTGATGCCTTCTCGCTGGCACACCTTATGTGTTCCCTAAAGGAGAGCCTGTTATCAAGCGTAACCCCTAGGTAGTTCACAGATTTCTTAGACCTTATCGTCTGATCGCCGACTAAAAAGCTCGCATGTTACACCTTCTTGCGGCTGGTTATGAGCATAACCTCCGTTTTGTGGGCCGCTAGTTCCAAGCCGGCACTTACGAGCCAATCTTTCGTCTTAGAGATGTTCGTGATAACCTCCACTTCCTCTATATGTTTGGTCACTGTGACAATGGCAATGTCGTCAGCAAAGTGATTTGTACTCCAACGGGAAGGGCTAGTCTTAGAACGCGATCATACATAATGTTCCACAGTAGGGGTCCAAGGATTGATCCCTGCGGAACTCCCGCCGCTATACTATAGAACTTGTAGTATCTAAGCCCCCTATTGTTGAAATAGTCCATGACTATCTTCAGCAAATAGGGAGGGGTACCCATGGCAATTAGGGACATTTGTATGTGCGTCCAGTTCGCTGAGTTAAAAGCATTTTTTACTTCCAGAGTAACTACTGTACAATATTTCTTCTCTCCCCTTCTCCACCTCTTTCCTTGGATGGCATCTACAGCCAGACTTACCACAGATTCTATGGCGTCGACCGTTGATCGTCCTTTTCTGAAACCGAACTGATTGTTTAACACTATTAGCTTACGCTACCACCAGTAACGTAGCAAATATAATTCGTTCCAGTATCTTACCTAGTGTGTCTATTAAACAAATTGGGTGATACGAGGACGGCTCTCCAGGTGGCTTTTTACTTTTGCTGCGTTTCCACTGTGTGGGAAAGACTTCCTCTTGTAGACATTTCCCCAAAGTGTGCTAGAAAGCGTCTGGCCTGACCTTATTTGGGATGCCATGAGGACCGGGTGTTTTGCTGTTTTTCACATTAGAGGCAGCTTTGTGTAGGTCCTCTAGAGTAATTAGAGGAATCTCCTCTTTGCTGATCCTTGCCGTGCTGCTACCAGTAAGCAGATGGATGGCCCCGTGGAAAGAGGTGTTGTACTTTTTGGGTGAGCATTTTAGGGTTTGTAATCGGCGAACCTCTATTATTTCTCATCCTTTTGGTAAGCCGCTTTATTGGAGAAGCCGCTCTTGGAAGTCTGTCCTGTTTCTAGATCGTTGGGATTCCCTTCGCGCTCTGAGACAAATTGCTCTTAGCCTCTGGATATCCTCGTTTCACCAGTAGCATAGGGTTTGCTGGGTTTCCTCCTGGTTATCGCTGCGTCCCATGCTACAGTTAGCGCTTGCTTCAACTGCTTGGAGATCGCTTCCGCGGATGCGCCGTTATCCACGGTCATACCTCTTAGGATCTCTTCAAAGACCCACTTGGGTCCTGTTTGCTTTGGACGCTGACTGCGTTTTCTGTCGCCGATTTCCATCATAATGACTTGGTGGTCGCTGTGAGTGTGGTCCTCGCCCACTCCCCATGTTGTTTTTTCGTGAGAGAGTTAAGGTTATGGCGACTACTGACCACCTACCAGCTTTGCGAAAAGTGCTTGAAACACCTAACCGGGTTTAGACTCTTCCCCGTTGGTCCGTGTGTCTGCTACCCCACTCTGTGGACCAAGCGTTGAAGTCTTCCTTACAATTGGGTGTTTACCTCTTGCGCCCGTTGTGATACTGTCTAATAAGCGATCAAATTCTTCAAATGATTGCCTCGGGGGAGCGTAGCTATAAAAGTGAATTCCGTTTATCCTGGCGGTTACGAAGTAATTGGTCGATTGACCTATTTCCTGTATTGAGTGTCTTCCACAGGCCCAGATTGCAGCTGTTTTTCTGTTGTCGTTTGTCCAGCTGCTACAGTCCAATGATTTGTAAGGTTCACTTATAACTGCTATATCTACTATTCTCTCGTGTATCGTCTGTGCCAGCAGGTCTTGTGCGGCTGCGCAGTGATTTAGATTTATTTGAATCACTTTCATTATGTTTTTTGTGACAGTGCTTTACGGAATACCGGACACTGCCGGCGTATATGATCCGCGTTTTCGGGTCTGGTAACTTTGCACCAGAAGCACGTAGTTAGCACATATGTCAGCAATGTGACCTTCTTCTCCCCATTTTCTACATTGTTTGGAGCGGTCCTGTGCGCACGCACACGCACGTACACTGACTTAGCCATCTAAGGCGTTGGGTTCGTAGAAGCCGTGCTACCCTCATGTCGCTGTAAAACACGTGCGCCGCCTTAAATTTGGCCGTCTTCGACCTTGTCGCCCCTCAAAGACCTTTCGGGCCGGAGGTGAGGTGTCCATGCGCTCTACATGACTTAGCCATCTAATGCGTTGGGTTCGTAGAATTTCATGTCGCTGTAAAACCCGTACAATGCACTGTTAAGTCTTCTAAATTTCCCATTTATGCAGATCGGGCCGAACATTTTTCTCTCAAAACGCTTTCGATAAGGTCTTTGTCGAAAACCGGGATGACAAGAGTCTTACATATGGTCAGCTTGGTTTTCCGAGAGAGAGCTCTGCTTCTCAATTGCCTCCCGAGCCCAAAGTAACAGCGATTGGCAAGAGTTATACTGCCTTGGATTTCGGCACTTGTATCAATGCTGCATGTCACTGCAGGGCCAAGGTAGATAAGGTTAGTAACTACCTTCGACCTTCACAGGTCGCAGTGTGCCCTATGCTATTTGTTAGCACTAGCGTATTTTACCTCGAAATTATGCCTGCCAATATGAGTACTCTGGCAAAGATGCCGGTGGTTCGTGTCCTTTTTCGATGACAGCATAGACTTCTTCTTGCTCTCGTTTAACTCCAGTCCAATTTAAGGCGCTTTCTCGTCATTGACATCTCGCTGAGTTCGTCCAATTATGTCAATGCTATCGGCATACGCACTAGCGTATGCAACTACTAAGTTGTACGGACTTCAAAAACATCGTGCCCCTCGTATTGACCAGTGAATTTTGCACTATCCTTTCAAGGACGATGTTGAAAAAGTCACACAATAGCGCGTCGTCCTGTCTAAAACCGAAACCCCTTTTGACAGGTTCGGTCGCTTCCGAGCCTGATAAAGCACCTCTAATCCTGCACATTCTGACGAGTTTGGTAGGGATGTCAAAATTAGACATGAGGTTGTATAGCCTACCTCTATGCGCGCAAAAGTCGACAAATATATGGTGAGTGTCGATCTGGAACTCGATGGTAGTGTGTATATTTGATCGAGAGTGGACTTCCCGGGCCTGAAACCGCACTGATATGGACCTACCAGTTTATTATCGAACGGTTTCAGGCGTTCACACACTACAGCAGAGAAGATCTTATACCTCTGTAATTGGTGCAGACAAAAGGGCCTCCTTTCTGGACCGAGCAAACAATGTTCAGATTCCATTCATCGGGCATGCATTCGTCTGACGATCCTCCGACTGCTCCAGCAGCTTTGTTGGATTTAAGTTTAGAAAAAGCATTCATAACTTCGTCCATGTCAGAGAGGCGGAATTCTCTGCTATCATAATCCGTTGTGAATAAGGCATTCTGCCTGAGTAGTCTCTCGAAATTCTTAGTACCGACTGTAGGTTTGCAATTAGGGTTTCTGTTTTCGTCTCTGCTGGCTTCCATTCAGGCTTTCCCTATAAATACCAAAATTTTATACCTAGACCATTCAGCCCCAAATGCCCTAAAAATATTTTGAAACGATGTGCTGAAATTTTGCCTAAGTTGCCGATGCTGTGAGATCTTTTCATGTTAACCGAGAACGAATTCCATAGTCTTGCGGCGTAAATGAAAAACTGTTTTTCTGTCACCAATAATAGCAATGTTCCACTTTGGTCAGATTTAGCGAACCGAAGTCTCTGGTAAAATTATGGTGGAGCTTTGCTCTGCTTTAAAAGTCCATGTCAAGCAGGGATTTAACGAATGAAGAGATGTCATCCCGACTGTTAACTTCCGTAAGCTGCGACTGTCAAGGTCGCAGGAGAGTGAGAATGCGTACGTTAAAATAAAATGTGATCCCCCACGTACGTTGGGGAGATGACTCCAAGGTCTTTAACGGTCCTTACTTAGTCGATGTGGCTTCCGCTAGCTTGGACTGGTGGGTAGTTATTTAAATCTAGGACAGTATGATCTATGACGATGGCTTGGCTCCTGGTGGAGTTGAGCATAGGTTTGTTTTTATATGTCCATCGTGTAACGGCCTGGAAATCCTCATTTAACCGTGCAGTAGAATCTAGCTTTAGGTGAAATGGGCAGCTGATATAAAATTGGACGTCATCTGTGTACACATCTTAAACCTTACAGTATTTGCGATAGCAGGAATGTGGTTATTAAAAAACGGGAACAGTAAGGGCCTAGAATAGATCCTTGAGGGACTCCCGTTTTGGTATTGAGAAATGTGGAAAAGTGGCTGCGGTCTCTGGGGTAATTCCTAATGATCTTTAGCTTTGAAGAATCCAAATTGAGGTAATGTTTGAGTTTTTTTATAAGAATTTCATGTAGGACAGTACCGAACTATATCACATGGTTCATGTTAATTTCGCAGCGAAAGATGCAGCTGTGTTGTGGCCTGAAACTTGACTGAAATGATGAAAGGAGCTTATATTGGAAGAAGCTTCTATATGAATGGCAATATGAAGATCGGCGATATTCCGTGTCATGATTATTTCCATGTTTAGGGGCAGATATTATTTTAGAAGCCTTCCAAGATATGAAGTAGACGGAGGTGGTAGGGATGCATATGTAAGAGGTGTAGCCCAATTTTTAGACCCGACTTTAATGTCTTTTTAGATAGTCCAGTTTCGAAGGGCATTTATGTTATTGAATTTTTAAATTGGAAAGCAAAATTTCTATTTTTTTGAGTCTCTTTAACCATGGCTACTTTCAAAAATCACTTAAAAATCGAGTGATTTATTTTTAGTCCCACTAAAGTCTTTTTAAAAATACTTGTAAAACCAAAAATCGTTTTCGCTTACAACGAATCTCCTGGCGTACTTATTTAATTTTCAAATTCAAATAAATTAAAATATTTAAATAAAAAATAAATGTCAATTAAAACTGAATGTCTGTAAATATAAATCAATAAAGCGATAGTAAAGAAAATTCCTTAGAATTAAATTTAAATTGCATTAAAAGGAAACAATTAATAGAAAAATAAAAATAAGATTTCAAAAGCAAGAACAAAAGACAAAAAAAACAAACAAAACAGAGCTTTTTATGGTTTCAGTTTCAATCTTTCAAAAAAAAGCTAACAAGTGGATGTATGCCATTAGATGTCACATTAACATAAACAACTTAAGACAAAGAAATAAAAAGATGAAACTATGTCTAAACGTACCTTTAGCGAATACAAAAAATTACACAAATCCACACGAAATAGATACGAATGGAGATAGATGATAAAATTCAAAGTTCATGATGTAAGTAAACAAAAAACAATATTTTGTTGAATGTTATATCGATGATGAAAAGACAAACCATTGCATGATCTAAGTATTAAAATAAAACAAATTAAATATAATTAATGCAAAAGAATATAGAAGAATTAAACAAATTGATGTATAAACTGCTCAATGCAAAATCAAAAAAACAAAAAACCCACATTGTTAAATGAATGCAAATTTAAAGCAAATAATAAATGGATTTATCCTGGACCAGTGTTTGTTGTTAAATATAAATGTATTAAAATATTTATAAAAAAAGAAAACAAATATTTTATCGCTAAATAACTATATTCTGTTAAACTATCTACATACTCGTACGTGTCATTAATTTATTCTACATATGGTTTTCTTATTATTTTTTTAAGCTAGCTTTCCATAAAATTAATAACGAAAAAATCTTTAAAAAGCATTAAACCGGACTTTACACCGTTGAATATATTAACAACCATATTAATGTGTAAGAATATCCTTAAATATACACAAAACATACTTACATCTCACCCAAAAAAAAACACCACATACTCGTACACCAAATACAGAAATGTATTTTGCCCTACAACATGGCATGAACACAAAAATATAAATAAATCGCATGTTGGATGTGTACTAACTATTTAAAGTGTATGAAACAAATTGTTAACATTTTTCAAAAACAAAAACAAACAAATAAAAATAAAAATCTTTTAACGTATATATATACATATATATGAATAAAAATGAAAATTTTCTTATTAAAACCCAAATAGCATTATATTTAAAATGAAAATTAAATATATTCGTATATACCAAACATATACTATATAAAAACCAAAATCCCATTTAGTAAAAGAACAATTAGATCTAACACCGCTAGTAGTTGGGTATTAAATCTCCCCCATCCCAAATAAATTACAAATATATATAACAACTTAAAACACAAAAACCAAAAAAATACATTTTATTTAATTAATGGATGTAAGCTAAATATATTATTAAATAAGACCTAAATGCATATGTTTAAATAAATATATAACATTAAGCCATACAATAAACCCGACAAAAACAAACAAACACACATATATTTAAACCTTCATCAGTAAGTATTAAACAAATGCATATTAAATTTATTCGATGTTAAACTAAAGTGGTAAATAAAAATTTAAAGAAAATTAAAACCAAAAAAAAAAAAAATCATAAATAAAAATTGAATATTTACACGTGGAAATATTTCGGTTCTGTTTTATGTTTTAGTTTTGACTGTTGTCTGTTTTTTGATTTACTGTCGTGTAATTTAATATATTTTTCGGTTTTTTCCATGTTTTTTTCATGTTTTTAATTTTTTTCTTCAAGCTTTCTGTGTTTACTTTGCAATTGAACAACTAATCTCCAATTTTTTTCTTCCTCAGTAGATCCAATCTTTATTTTACACAAGACGTAGATTTTCTTTCAGGAATTAACTCATATAAAGGGCTATTCAACAAGTGGTGTTATTTTTAAATTCCCGCCAAATTTGAACTGAATACATTTAACCCCATTAAAGTCAATAATGGATCTATACTCGTCATATAATGTACTGAAACAGTGAAAACATCGTCAAAACCTTTCGGTGCTTTCATTATTTTTGGTCATCACCAACCATTCTCTCTCGCACAGCTTTGGTGAATTTAATCGATAAATTTGAACGTTTTAGACAGGTTAGTGATATGAAGATTCCACCATCTTGCTCGTTTCTGATAACTGATAATGTGACTGAAACCACAGATGTGCCTATCCCGAGACGATCACAAGGAATTGGATCTTTGCGGCTTGGTTACTGGAAATAAAATGACATATTCCATTTGTCTGAGCTCAGAAGAACTAAGAGCAATACTGGAACCGTCTCTGCATCGAAAAAGAGTGACACTTTGGTATGATTTTTGTGCCGAAGGTCTCATTGGACCACATTTTTCGGAAATGCGACGGTTTTAGTGAGGACTTAGGGCGACTTAGTTTAGGGGGTGGTCGTGATGCACAGGTTATCTTCACCGACTGTGGAGCGCAAAGTCTGTAGTTCAAGTCTGTCCATAGCCTAGAACAATAATACGGAAAAATTGTTCAACAACATCACTTGTAAATGATAGATGATCAAAAATGCTGACGAAGGCACGTTACTAAACGACTTTTTTACCTGCAATCAGGTTTATGGACTTGGACTATATTTATTTTGAGAAGGACCCTGCCACATACAGCTTGACAAATTTTCTAAATGAAGATCGAGATCGTGCTACTAACCACCAATATACCTTTTTCTTTAGGGCTTTACTTTATTTTCTTATTTATTTTTTTACGGGAATAAGTTGATGGTCTTATAGAAATATAACGAGTCAACCAGCAAAAGGTGTGTTTATTCCAAACCTATTCCGGTGAATAATCCTAAAGAGCATACAACACCTAGACTCAAAAAACGTCCCAACTATTAAGTTTCCCCTGGGACTAAGTTAGGTAAGGTTAGGTTAGATTAGGTTAGGTGGCTTCCCTCCGTAAAGAGCGATGGGGATCGCTTAGACCAAGATCGGTCCACTGTGTTACCACTGACTAGTTGGTCACCTCTACTTTTGTGTGTTGAGTAAAATTCGATATTTTCTCCGTTTCGGATGGAACTGTTACTTCCTTAAAGAAATATTCTCCCAGAAATCGTTTTCTTAAGGAGGCTAGGGCAGGGCAATTACCTAGGAGATAGGATGGAGATTCTTCCTCTTCCTCATCATGACACCTACTGCAGTAGTCGTTGTATGGCAGTCCTAATCTTGCGGCAATGTCCCTAAGGCGCAATGTCGTGTTAGGACTCCCCTTTAACACTCGGGAAGTCCAGTGTGGTGCCTATTTTGGCTAGTTCGTCTGCTTTATAGTTACCTGGTATATCACTATGCCCAAATACCCAGCACAATGTTATATATTCTCTCATTTAGAGACGTGCGGCAGTGCCTGACCAATTTTGAAATTTTGATTTTAAAGAATCATAATCTAGTTCTACAAAGAACTTTGTATAAATTGGTTTGATAAGAACTTTAAAGCTTTCCATTTTATTCTAATGACAAATAGACCTCTGCATGCCCCATCTTAGTTTAAAGTTAAACTTACGTCAATATTTTGCACTTGCGTTGCAAATTCAATGGGATATGAGCAAAGTTCAGCTGCAGGGAAGTTAGGAAAGTCAGACTCCTTGGAGAATTAATCACAAATATTGGGTTTGCGAGAACCTTCTGTTCTGATTTAACCATTCCTAATAGAAACAATAAGGGGCCAAGTATAGACTCTTGAGGGACACCACCACCAGCAGCACGAAACAGATTCGAATTATAAGGAACAGCTTGCATGAAATAAGTGAGAGATGAGGGAATTCGTTTATTAGTTGGATTATAAAACTAAACGTTGTTACATATAATGAGCGGATTCACACTGTCGAATGCCTTTTAAAAGTCAAGCAATGTCATTTGATCGCCATCAATCGTTTTTCGTGCATCATTGGCTACTTATAATAGTGTAGCTGTGTCCTGATCAGGAACCCAATTCCATTCATATTTTCTACATATTCTTTTATTTGTCGGCTTAGGTAAAACTGAGAAAATGACAACTGATCTGTAGTCGGAACTGTAGATAATATAAAGCAGTGTAGTGTCGATGTACACTGTCTAAGTTGATAAACTTGAATTTTATAAGCAGTAGCTTCATATTTGTTAGCTCTAGATAACGCGTATCTCCATAATTCTTGAGTGCCATTGACGATATACGAGGGTGGTCTGATAAGTAATTAGCCTCACCGCCAGATAACGCCAGTATCGCAAGAGCAAC
Organism: Merodon equestris; assembly: GCA_958301585.1. NCBI lineage: Eukaryota > Metazoa > Arthropoda > Insecta > Diptera > Syrphidae > Merodon > Merodon equestris. The sequence goes on from OY284416.1 coordinate 116,425,239, forward strand.
TTACTATCGTGTAGTATATTCTAGTAGACGGCTACTGTCGAAATTTCAAACGGATCGGACCCGTAGCTTTGTTTTGACGCGTGTGGAAGTGGGAGTGTCCGCGGATTTTAGAAAAATGGAAAAATAGCAATATCGGTCGGTGATTCGATTCTTGTTTTTGGAAGGGACTCTTCTCCTTCGAAGGCGACTATCAAAACTTGGTTTAACGAGTTTCAATGTGGTCGCATGTCGGTTTTTGATGAGCCACGTCCAGGTGCCCCGAAAACGGCTACCACGGGGGATAACGTGACAAAAATCCACGATCTCGTATTGGCAGACCGCCGATTGAAGGTGCGCGAGATAGCTGAGACAGTAGGCATTTCAAAAGATCGCGTGGGTCATATTCTGCATGAAATTTTGGGCATGAGAAAGCTGTCGGCGCGATGGGTGCCGCTTTTGCTCACTCCGGACAACAAGCGCAACGGTGAGACCACATCAGAGCAGTGTTTGACGCTGTTTAGGCGCAATCCGAAGGAGTTTCTGCGTCGTTTCGTGACAGTCCACAAAACATGGATCCACTGGTATACACCAGAGACCAAGGAACAGTCGAAACAGTGGACGGCGAACGTGCTTCGAAGAAGGCGAAGACTGTCCCATCCGCCGGAAAGGTGATGGCCACCATTTTCTGGGATTCACAAGGTGTGATCCACATCGACTACCTGAAGAAGGGCAAAACGGTCACAGGGCTGTACTATACCAAATTATTGATAATGCACCGGCTCACACCTCCTCCCTCGCTACGACCAAATCGGTCGAATTGGGCTACGAACTACTACCGCAGCCACCGTATTCTCCAGATTTTGCACCGTGCGACTTCTGTTTGTTTCCAAACTTGAAAAAGTCACTCGCCGGGCAGAAATTTCAGTCGAATTAGAAGGTCATCGCCGCCACGGAGGCCTACTTTGCAGACCTCGAGAAAACATATTTTTCAGACGGGTTAAAGAAGTTGGAGCATCGCTGGGTCAAGTGTATCGAGCTAAAAGGAGACTATATTGAAAAATAAATCGCAATTTCTCCAAAATTTTTGTTTTTCTTTTGTAGGCTAAGTACTTGTCGGACCACACTCGTATGTCAGTTGTAATGGAAGTGGTACAAATCTTGGTTAATTCACCTGGGTAAATATCTTCACCCGTGGCACAGTGGGTAGTGTCTCGGCCTCTGACGCACGATGAGCGAGTTCGGATCCCGATAACACCAACGCCATCGAATGTTCATTACGCGGCTTCTCTCCTCGGCGGGGAACTGGCAAAACTGTAGTAGTACACTTGCCTTGAAAAAGCTTCTCGACTCTCGCCGTTCGGAATCGGCATTAGGTCGGCACTGTAGGTCCCGTTATTTGTAAAAACACTTATGTGAAAAAAAAAAAAAAAAAAACAAATCGCACACAACATAAGTGAACGAGAGAAGCTAGACTCTGGCTCTTCATGAGCTGTATCTAAAAAAAAAAAAAAAAAATATATATCTTCACGTTGATCTACATAGAATAATGGAAACCCACTTAGAGACTAAAGCTTTTAACATTAGGATCTCTCGACGTTTTAATGACGCATATGGGTTTATACTTCATACTATTTTGAAAAAGAAACCTTATCTTAAAGGTTTGCATATTAGCATGGCGTAAAACTGGATTTTTAAAGTGTTTTTAAGTAAGGATGCTCAATTTTTTTTTTTAATGTTATATCTTTCAAATTTCACGCCAATTTTTCTGAAGAGTCTAGCAAATCACAATGAAAGATTGTAACCTTAAACAACGTATGCATATAATCCAACTTTATTTTCAAAACAGCTGATTCGACACATTACAGGATTTTTAACCTCAATACAAGCGTCCTGCCGAGTCGATAAATAATCGCCCAATGTCATCGCTGTCGTGCATAAGAGTGTAGAAGCAAACCGAAGGCAATCAATTTCCCGTCATTAACAAGAATCTGGTCTTTCGACGAGTTTAGCTTGGCGAATTTTGAATCGGGACTTGGGCTTGTACCCGCATAAACTCGAACTGATCGACAAGTCGCAAGACTTGTTTTATTTATATTTCAAAATTGAGAAGCAAGAAAAATGAGTGGCATACGAATTGAATTCAGAAGCACCGAACGGCGATTGAACTTGGATTCATTATAATAATCCTTAGCAAAATATATCAAGGGGAGCCACGACCATGCATGTCTAATTTGACTCATTTGATGAGGCGTGTAAAAGGTTGCGATCAATGAAGCAACGCCAACTTCCAAATTTTCCAAGAAGCCAAAAATTAAGTCAGGTCACGGATCTTCTCATAAGAGATGCAGTTTTCCTAATGCGAAATTCGGCAGGTACCAGAAAGATAGGCATAAGTTGTAGCTAACAAATTACAAGAAAGCTCCAAGTTCAAAAACTGCATTAATTTCTCTTGGCCCATAATATGATAAATAATAAGAATTGAGGACATACAGTGATCGATATTCGAAATATTAAAAACGAATGGGGGACAACTGACATTGCCTTCGCAGAATGATAGATAAAAGTCTTGATGCTTTGTTAAGACAAAATCCACGGCAATGTCGTTCCGATGATTTGTGTATTAGAAGAAAATATCATTGATGTTATACGGGAGCTCCAAGGTGTAGCACGGTGTAAGATCGGGAATTACTTAAATTTATTCCGTCTCCCTGACCACTCGAGTATCTTGCAAACTGAAGTGCTAGCGATCCGAGAAGGTTGCAAATAACTCAGTGCAACCCGCCACAATTAAACATCCACCGCTATTTGTAGCGACAGCCAAGCCGCTATTAAAGCTTTTTCGTCTACTACCCCGTTCTCTAAACTTGTGATCAATGCCAGAAAGACATCAAACGAGCGGGCGGCTGGACTGATATCATGCTCCTTTGGGTTCCAGGAGACAGTAACATAGAGGGGAACTCCGGGTCACCTCAAACTTCCCTTCCGTAACATCCTGCAACACTTTTTCATTATAACTAATCGTAGATACAGGATAGCAAGAAAACCTGGCCCTCCTATTCAAAAAAACGACCTCGCCAATACACACCGTTCCAACATAGCTAGAATCGTGGGGATCAGTAAAGGCCATCGTCCTATAGGAAGTTACGCTGCCAAAATAGGCATTCAGTCTAACACCCACTGCCGTAGTTGTCACAACACCCTCGTGGAAGATACAATACAGCACTGGTAAGTCGCAGGTTTTTATTGGTAAATACTTCTTCGATGACCTCTCAGAGATAGCCAACCTCAGCTTGGCCAACATAAACAGTTTGAATTAACTAAGCTGGATTTAAGTGAAAATCTCCCTTCACATCCCTTAGGCTTCACGAATTGTGTGACATCAAAACGGCGCCTAAACGTTAATTGTACACTGACGCGTTGGATAGCCTCAAGCCTCAACCAACAAGCCTCTCCAGCCGGCACCATCTTTGGCCAGCTGCTTCCAGTGCCGCACGCTCAGTTGGTTGCATGCCACTTTAGATGCGGTGGTCCTCTTGGTCCGTCGGGATTGGAGTCGAAGGCTCTTCGAGCGGTGATGTCCATTCGCTCTGCATTGCCCAGCCATCTTAGGCATGGACCCCTAGACGTCTAACTAGGCCGATGTCGCTGTGCCGGCCAAACGATGCTGAGATTCCATTAATCGGGCATGCTTTCTTTCGACCATATCTTGCAGATGAGTTTGGGCATGTTACTGACCAGCTCATCGCCAGCTGCTTTAAATAATTCACCGTGGAGTCCGTCTGCTCCAACAGCTTTAAAAGGCTTAAGTTTCGATATCGCTATCTTAACATCGTCTAGGTTGGGTGGACGGTGGACTCGTTTTGACTGACGGCGGCATTTTGACTATCATCGCCGTTATACAGTCTTCAGAAGTAGTTTTGCCACAGTCTCAACATCGACTGTGAATCCACTATTAGTTATCTGTGTTCTTCCCTGCAGGCTTCTGCTATGGTTTTATAGCCTTGGCATGTTCGTTTTACATTTTGGTCAAACTTTCGAACGTCGTTCCTGCAACAGCATCTCTCCATATCCTCATGGAGCTCGCGGACAGCTCCCGTCCGTCGATGTAGTGTAGCCATGTGTGCATTCTGTTTTTCTACATGAGCCTATCTGCACTCACCGTCAAACCAGGTGTTTCTCGAATGTGATGTTTTGAAACCGAGTACATCTGAGGTGACCTCTCTGATGACATTCTGACAACGTCTCCATTGCTGTTCTATTGTTTGTGGAGATTGCATCGAGTCTTGAGAGAGCTTGAGGGAGACTTGATCGGCGAAGGTCCTGGCGATCTGTTGCGATTGCAGTTTTCCGACGTTCAATTTTAGTGTTCTTACTCGACTCCGTTGATTCCGAGAAATTCGTATCCGTACCTTGGCTGCAACAAGGTAACGATCCGAGTCAATGTTGGCTCCTCGAAAGATTCGGACATCTAGGATGCTGGAAGAGTGTTTGCCGTGGATCGCAATGTGACTAATTTGATTGATTGTCGATCGATCGGAAGACCGCCAGGTCCACTTATGGATGTTGAAGTGTGGGAATCGTGTACTTGCTACTACGAGATTACGTCCCGCCATAAAGTCCACTAGCCTTAGTCCGTTTTTTGACATGGTGCTATGTACTTTCCTACGACTCGTTCAAAGATAGCTTCCTTACCCAGCTCCACATTGAAATCTCATAGAACGATTTTGGTGCCATAGCTGGAACATTAGGCATATGCTCAGTTTATGAGATCATAGAAGTCATCTTTATGTCGGTCGTCTTTCTCCTTTGTGGGGACGTGGACACATATTAAGCTTATATTGCCCTAATTGGACTTAATGCGAATAGTTATGAGGCATTCGCTTACATGTCGTAAGTTTAAGACTTTTTGCCTGAGTCTGCCTCGAATAACAAATCCGCATCCGAACAAGCGTTGTTTTTATTCTCTGAGCAGTTTCCGTAGTAGATATCACAGTTTTTCATCCGCTTTTTACCTGGCCCATCCCATCGCACTTCTTGGTTGCGTTAATGTCTGCCTTATAGCAGTCTAGAGATTTGACCAGTTGTCCGGCCGCATCTGGTCTGTTAAGGGACCTAACGTTCCAGGTGCAGATCCGGATTTCGTTTCCTTTTAGACGTTTGTGGAGGTCGACAACATGTAATCTCTCTGAACAAGTGTCCCTACGCGATAGGGATGTTAACCCTAAGCACAACCTAACCTGGAGGACCAGGTTCTTACTTAACCTAAGAACAAAGGGCCAGCTGTGCCGTTCCTTATCGGCCCGAGCTCCAAATATGTTGTACTATACCGAAATAACGTGCTTATCAGATAGTTCTTCTCGCTCGAACCGTGGGCGCCGCCGTTGACTCCATCTTGGGAATTCTTCCGCCGCCGTCCCGAGGAAGGAGCTGAGCCCTGGTGGCAGCTTTAACCCCCCTCCCCCTCTCTCGTTTGCTGCCCCCAACAACCTTACATGGGTCTAACCCATCGACAGTTGAGGTACTATGAACCCAGAAGCCACCGCGTGGAGGTGAGAGGTGAGTGTAGGAGTTGGTATACAGAGGCTGAAGTGTCGGCGCTTGTGCCTTCATATGTTCGCGTTATCTACCCCTTTAGCATCGATAAATATCATCACTATTTATAAAAATGTTTCGTTTTTTTATTACTTAAAAATGACACCGTTTGTTGGATGTTAGGTATACAAAAAGGTTTAAATCATCCCCAGACGATAAACCCACTGGAAGTAACCGTGCTATGATTTGCCTAATAAAGGTAAGTTCAGAAATCGTGATTTTGTGGCTGTTGAATAGAAGGTTGTAATACAAGTCAAATACATAATAAAACAAGGAAACGAACTGATGACAGGCGAATGTGGTATTCTTGCGAATATATATGATAAAATGATCCTGTCAATAAAATACCAGCACATGAAAGTAACCACAACTACCAGTATATGTATATTGAAAGACTTTGATTTCCACTATTAGTGAATTTATATGAAGGTCTCTCCCAAGGTTTGCTCTTGAATTTCTTAGAGATATATCTAGTGGCACCACCAAAGCCACTTACTCGGTTACCTTTTAATTAATATTTACTTCATCTTTCATTTAGAACACTTCTTGGCTGACTTCACCGAGATGAGTAGCGTTGCGGCGTTCTTGAAAAATATATCAGAAGTCTCATCTTCGCAACACACTCAAGAGTCTATTTTTTCTTTTATAAATGAATAAGAAAAATTAAAATAAATACTTAGAACAACTTCTTTGTGTTTTTTTACTAAAATATATTGGAAATAAAAAAAATGTCACAGGTTAAGTATTTAAAATGAAAAGCAATAATAATACACAAGGATTGCCCTTTAATCTGTTGATACTCACATACTTAAATGGTTATTTTTCATAGATCCTGCCAGCCCTTTCTAGTCGTGCAAACCAAGTAAGTTGAATATCCCTTCCATCTAAGACGTGTTCTTTCCCTATTGCAACTTCCTTTTGACATTGATTGAAAGATTTTATGACTAGGGAACACTTAATACATTTCAAGCCAATGCCGTCTATGTACATATATGCAAAAGCTTGACAAAGTCCATATTGCCCTCAACTCATATGTGATTCTTTAAGCCCTAATTAAAACTTATTAAGGAAATATTGAGTAACACTAATTGCCCATTTTTAAGGGAAATTCAGTGTTTTCCGCACTCCATTTAGCATATACGACCGCTTGGACTCTTCATGACATAATTTTTGGATTTACTTTGCTGATTCAAAATTGACCAGAAATGTTCCATTATATAGAGGTCAGGACTATTACCGGGGCTCACATCTGCCTAAGGGATTGCTATTACAAAAAAAAATTATAGCGACTTTGAGTTCAAATTTTAGGTAAAAATTTGTATTCACTTAGAAAACGATCAAAAGGGAATCATCGTAAAATCAGTCCCTTATACCCTCTCTATTGTAGCACCAACACTATTGGGAACCATTTTCGGAACCATCAAAAAGTAATATAAAGCCAAGATCTCGATTTGTTATACATTCACAGAACATAACATATGGTGAATGCTTAACGGTGGGATGCAAACAATAGTCTGAATATTTCTCCTTAGCGGCCCTGCGCACTGTCTGCTTTCCATCAGGTCCAGTTAAATTAAATTAAATTCATCAGAAAATGTTACCCTTATCAATCAATAGTTTGCAGTTCATTCCGGGTGCTCTTTCGTCTACAGTAGTTGTTCAATAAAATTTAATTAACAATGTCTATAAATCTAAATCTAAATGAACAGAACTATATCACTAACTTAACTATGCACTTATATTGAACTGATTATAACTTCCTGATCGTGATCAAAAGTAAATTTCAAATTGTGTGAAAACTGTTTGAAAACAAATCAGCATTCATCGTCCAAGTGCAGTCCTGGTGGATGTGATTTTTGAGGTCAAAGACATCACACCTTGTTACACTATAACAGTGTTGAAAGCCTGCCATCTAATTCTACAATTGTCGCGCCGACAACTTCCCATTTGAATGCAAGTGCTTCTAGTTATACTCCATTCTAAAATTGATGCAAAAAAAATTCTTACTTCATCATGTTTCAGTAATGGAGTGTCTTCAAGTTCAAATACACTTTTAGCTACTGCATTAATTAATGTATATAATAGTCTAAACCAGCGAGTCCATGTCGAGTTTTCATAGATACAGGATCGCAACTCAACCTCACCACCGAACAATTCATTCGCTTTCTCGATCTAAAAATGTTAAACTCAAAACAAATTATAAGCGGAATGTCACAGAGCCTCTCCTCTTTGCAATATAAAAGTTCAATTAAATTTGCTTCACGAATATCCGAATTTAAAAGGGCATTGTTCTTAAAAAATTAACAATGTTCCTAAACGCAACATTGATATCTCCTCATGGAAATATACCAAAAAATATAATGTTGTCTGATCCCCAGTTCCATATCTCGCAGAAAATTGATCTAGTATTAGGATCTTATCAACATAACCAGCTTGAATGTTATACAGAAACATTGCATATTTAACAACAGGTTTTGAAAAAGGAACAACCATGCATGAGGTGCTTAAACAAGCTTGGGAAATCGAGCCTGGTTGATAAGGAATTTAAATTGAAGAAATCTGAAATAGCTTGTGAAGACCACTTTAAGTCACCTGTCTGCAGGCTAGGTGATGGTAGATATCAGGTTCGTTTGCCCTTCACGCCAGATACATTAAGGTTGTGTTAAGCTAGGGTTAAGGTTGTTCAAGCTAAGGTTGTTCAAGCGAAGGTTGTTCAAGCTAAGATTGTTCAAGCTAAGGTTGTTCAAGCTAAGTTTGTTCAAGCTAAGGTTGTCCAAGCTAAGGTTATTCAAGCTTTCAACCGCTTCAAATACTTCAAAAGACGATTTCGTAAAAACAATGAACTTTGCCAAGATTATGTCGCTGTAATAAACGAATTTCTTAATTTAAAGCATATGGAAGTTGCACCAAATATCGATTTCTCTAAACCCTCCCTCTGACCTCTTCTCAATTTTAGTTCGATTCCGATTCTTTGTTTACGTTTTCATAGCTGACATATCAAAAATGTACCGCCAGGTTGCCATGCATCCAGCTGATCGTTGTTTCCATCTGATTATTCAGAGAGAGAACGAATTTGATGAAGTGAAAACATATCAACTCACCACCGTAACGTATGGTAACGCTTCCGCTTCGTACTTAGCCACGAGATGTCTTCAACAATTATCCATCGATGAAGGTCATGATTTTCCTAGTGCTGCTAAAGCTATCAACTCAGATTTTTATGTTGATGATTTATTAACCGGCGCAAGTACCTTAATAGAAGCTTTGAAATTGAAGCACTGAATTATTGAGTAGAGGAGGATTTATCTTGCGAAAATGGTGTTCTAATGACAATCGAAATCTGGAAGGCATCAAGTAATAAGCTGATAAGGAAACGTTGTTCAGAATTTCGAACTCCAACGCTATAAAAAACTCTGGGGACATTTTGGGATCCTTCTTCAGACACCCTACTTTATGTAGACCAGATCAATTACTAAAAGAACAGTACTGTCTGAAATTGCAAGATCTTTGATCCTCTAGGACTAATTAACACTATTATAGTCTTAGTAAAGGTGTTTATGCAAAAATTGTGGAGACAGTGATTTGATTGGGACGAGAGTTTACCAATGGAATACCATAGTCGTTGGTTGCGGTTTAGAAAAGGGCTAATTAAAATTGAAAGGTTTAAATTTAACCGAAGAGTTGTTCATGGCACCGAGAACATGCAACTACATGCATTCGCAGACAGCTCGGAGTACGCAAATGGGGTCTGCTTATACGTTCGATGCGTTAAAGATGACGGAAGCATTGCAGTCAACCTCCTATGTTCCAAATCAAGAGTAGCACCAGTGAAAGAGGTCTCAATCTCGCGCTTAGACTTGTGTGCAGCTATACTCATGGCTCATCTGGTAGAAAAAAAATTGCATGTTTTTAAAACAACTTTTACTAAAATATTTTACTGTACGGACTCCTCTATTGTGCTTAAACTTTGACACGTTTGTTGCAAATTGAGTTGCAGGCTATTCAAAATCTGTCACGGTTGGATCAATGGCGTCACGTTGGCTCTACATTCAATCCTGCAAATATTTTATCTTGAGGAGCTTTTTCACTTATTCAATTCGTTTTTATGGTTTTTTGGTCCAGATTATCTCAAACTAGAGGAAAATAAGTGGCCTTCACTTAATAAAATAAAATGATGAGTCTCTTTTTGAAAGAAAAATGCAACACGAAATTCTCCTAGCAAGTAAAGGGTGTTTTTTATAGAGGTATATAACTTTGAAATGGAATAAAACAAAGATGATTTATTTAAATTGACATAAAATTGACTTTATTCGAAATATAATCTTCCAACATTATAACTTAAATATAATTCCTGGCATATGATGGCCATGGCTGGCTCGGACGTAGTCGAATCTGGAGGTCCAATTTTCGATGATTTTTTTCGTATATCGGCAATAACGCGGCGAAAGTACTCCTCCAAGTGGTCAATTGTTTCGGGTTTATCGGCGTAGACTAGCGACTTCACATATCCCCACAGAAAATAGTCAAGCGGCGTTGAATCGCACGATCTTGGAGGCCAATTCACGGGTCCGTAACGTGAAATTATACGTTTCCTTCAATAAATCAATTGTGGCACGAGCTGTGTGACATGTTGCGCCGTCTTGTTGAAACCACAGCTCCTGCACATCATGGTTGTTCAATTGATGAACGAAAAAGTCAGTAATCATGGCTCTATAGCGGTCACCATTGACTGTAACGTTCTGGCCAGCATCGTTTTTAAAGAAGTACGGACCAACCCATAAAGCACACCAAACAGTCAGTTTTTGTGGATGTAACGGTGCCTCAACATACACTTGAGGATTATCATCACTCCAAATACGGCAGTTTTGTTTATTGACTTATCCATCCAAAAGTGAGCTTCATCGCTAAACAAAATTCGCTTATGAAAATTGGGATTAACGGCAATCTTGTTTTGGGTGGTTATATGTTAGAAATTATATTTAAATTATAATGTTAGAAGATTATCTTTCGAATAAAGTTAATTTCATGTCAATTTAAAAAAATCATCTTTGTTTTATTCCATTTCAAAGTTATATACCTCTATAAAAAACACCCTTTAAATATGAAGCATTAATAAAGGGTCCGCCATCTAACGTTTTTTTTTTTCAAGTAGTGCTTATTTCGTGAATGGTAACACTTAGCTCATGTCTGATTTGACAGATAATTAGTCTTATCCTTCCGCTGAACGAATATGGTTGTGTGTACGCTTGAACAACGCTTCGCTAAGTGGGCCTGCGATCGACTTACAGAAGATGCCGATTTTGCCAAAAAAATCATCTTTTCAGATGAAGCTCATTTTGATCTTGGCGGGTATGTAAACAAGCAAAAATATCGCATTTGGGGCACAGAAAACCCGCACGCATACATTGAAAAGCCGGTGCACCCAAAACGAGCCTCTGTTTGGTGCGGATTTTGGTCCAGAGGCATAATTGGGCCATTGTTCTTCGAAAATGAGCAAGGAGTGGCCGTTACAGTCAATGGCGATCGTTATCGGGCCATGTTGAACGAATTTTTGTTCACAAAAATTGAAGAGGAGGATATTGGCAACATTTGGTTTCAACAGGACGGCGCTACGTGCCACACAGCCGAAGCTACACTCGATGTTTTGCACCCTGTTTTTGAAGATCGCATTATCAGCCGCAGAGCTGATGTCGTTTGGCCACCTCGGAGCTGCGATTTGACACCGTTGGACTATTATTTGTGGGGTGCCGTCAAAGATAAGTGTTACGCCGACAAGCCAGAGACAATTGACGCTTTAAAGGACAATATTCGTGAAGCCATTGGTGAAATACAACTGCACACAATCGATAATGTGCTTAAAAATTGGACCGATCGTGTAGGCTACTGCATGGCCAGCCGAGGCAGACATTTGAATGAAATTATTTTCCATTATTAACCGGAAGGATTGTACTTTCAAATAAAAAAAGAAATTTGAGAAAATATTCAGTAGTTTTTTTTATAGCATTTTCAAAAAAAAAAAAAGTTATTTGGCGGACCCTATAGAACATATATAATTTCATAATGACTATTTTCAAACTAAGGGTCGTTGCATTCGTGTTTCGATTTACTCACAATTGTAAAGCAAAACTCCATGATTTGGAGTCGAAAAAAGGAGAACTTACGCCAGAAGAATATCGCTGAAAAGTGTAGTTTGGAGCATTCAGCAAGAACACTTCTCATCAGATCTTGACTTATGACGTAACAAAAGATTACTTCCTGGAAGATCACATATAACATCTCTCGTCCATTCATTGATAATGAGAACATCATGCGTGTAGGTGGTAGAATAAGCAACGCGGATCTGGATTACGACTCAAAGTTTGCAATATTACTACCGAAAAATCATGTATTTACTGAGGCTATTGTTCATTATTACCACAAAAAAATACTTGCATGTTGACCCACAAACATTACTTAGCATCGTTCGTGAAAGGTTCTCGCCAATACATGGAAAGGTTATCTGCAAAAGGATTTGTCGTCAGTGAACATGTTTTTCAGTTGCTGAAGATGCTATAATTGGAGATTTGCCAAAGTACAGGGCTCAGCAATGTCGCCCGTTCATGACGGTTGGAGTTGATCTTTGTTTTATATACATTTCCGACGGCGAGGAACAACCCCTGTAAAAGGTTATGTGCCAACTTTATTTGTTTCAGTACACGCGCAGTTGTTGAAAACTTATCAACTGTTGCATTTCTTGCAGCTCTGGAAAGGTTTATTGGACGTCGTGGCTATCCTTCCACGATATACAGCGACAACGCAACTAATTTGATTGGAGCCCGAAATGAGCTCTCATCTGTATACAAAATGTAACATAATCCGGATACACAAAATGAGCTACTTCGTTCCTACACCGCTAATAATATTTCCTGGAAAACAATTCCTCCTAGATCTCCGCACTTTGGTGGCCTGTGGGAAGTCGCGGTAAAGTCCGCAAAATTTGACATGAATCGCCTATTATAAGGAACTTCTTTGACATTTCATGAATTAAATACGATCATCATTCAAATAGAATCCGTATTAAATTCGCGATCTATTACTCCACTTTCTAATAACCTCTCTGATTTACAAGCATTAACTACAGGTCACTTTCTTATAGGCTGCCCTCTCACCTGCTTCTCTATACCACATCTCACTGACAATGAGTCATGCTCCATAAACTCACTCACAAGACATGTATCAACTTCTTCAGTGGTATTATCAAACGTTTTAGAGAGGTTGGTCAAGGGAGTATCTCCAAATTTGCAGCAGAGAACAGTTCTACGTGCTTAAAATCTCACCTCGTTTAGCCGGCTTTGAACATTTCTCGTGCTAATGCCAATAGAACATCTTTCAATTATTTCTTTTCTCTATTCCTTGGCAGTTGAGAACCGGTCTTTCAGAGATATACGCCCCATCTTGCCGTGTCGTCGTTTTTTTTTGGGGGGGTTTTTCGCTCCCAACTTGTCGCTCCGTACTCCCCATCAAACTAAATTTTTTCAAGAGCCCTCTCACCGTTCTTTCATGACATTCCACAACACCAACAATACGTCCTTTATCTGATCCATACAAAATCATTCTTTAACTCTTAACAAAACACTTTGACGAGGTCTTGACCACTAATCCGATATCGACTTGAATGTTTTTTCCTTTAATACATCAAAAAGACTTATCATGCCATAGAAAACTGCATTCCTATGTATGTAGGTGCACATATGTTTGAAAAATAAGGGAGAAACCAATCCTGTATGTTCTATTTCACCTTGCCACCACTTCACCAGGCAAAGTTTTAGATCTTCCAATCTAACTGCCCAGGAATGTTCTCATTCCTTTTAGACAGAACCTCTGCTTCAGCACCATAAAGCAAGACTGCGATGATGAGGGTTTTATAGTCAATCGATTGAAAGAAACTGTAATTGAGTAATACATCTTCAAAAATGATGTGGAGAATTTCATATGACAGCACGTACCATAAAACTCATATTTGTAAATGCTTTAAAATGAGTGGCTTTTAAATCCTTGAAGAGATAGTGGGTTTCGATTTGAAATCATGATGTGCGGCAAGGTGAAGATAGAAATTTCAGGTCTAAAGTCACGATGACCTATTGATTTATAAAGTGATATGAAGGACCTTATAGATAACTATAGGGACCAAGGAAACCATGCCGAGGCTCCATTCTTCTGATTCTATCCAGATGTATTGAATCAGTCCCTACGAAGGCATTACTTCGCTGAGCCTTGCAATAAACCGTCTTCAATAGATTCCGAGCTTCCAAAGGACATGCTTTATTGTTGGAAACTTTATAAAAAGTTCGAATTGGCGATTTGTTTCTTATAACGAAAAGTCTTCTGTAAGGTTGTTGTAACATTTTCCTTTTCTCACATATCTCATTGGCACATGCCATGTAATTTTTTAAATATTTTAGGCATGAAACGCATGGCATCGAAGTCTGTTCCGAAATTGCTAAATTTTGAACACAAAAACCGTTGCATGAGCATCGCTCAGAAGTTGTTGAATGACTTGAACGACGATCAAAATTGGCTGAAAAGGGTCATCACTGGTGACGAAATATGTGTATTTGGTTTGGAAGTCGAAACCAAATCCCAGTCATGCTAATGGACCAGAAGATCAAAGACTGAAGAAACCACGCCAAGAAGTTATATTCACTGTTTTCTTCGATTACAATAGCGTGGTTTATCATGATTTTGTTGAAATCTAATTTAATTTTCCAGTACGAGTATATTGTATAATAAAAAAAAAAAAAAAATTTGGGGAACTGAAGTTTATTTGGCCAGCGTTGAAGAACAACTAGCTTTGCAAAAAGGAATAGAAAATGAAGAAGGTAAGCCTTCGTTAAGTTCTAGAAAGTGCGTTCTGTGCGAATGAGTGCAACGAATCTTAACAGATTTCCTGCCGATAGGTCGTACCGTCAATGAGGAATATTGCCTTAAAATTATTCGTCAAGCAATACGAAGAAATAGTTCGATTTGTGAGAAAAAAAAATTCATGGCTATTGCATCACGACAATGCACGTGCTCACTGCTCGTTCCTTGGCGAACATTTTTAACCAAAAATAATGCCGCTTAAAGAGCTCAGAGCTTTACCAAAAAGGCGCATATCAGAAGTGCTTCGAGGAAGTGTATTTTATCTATTAGGGACTACTTTCTAGGGAACGAAATAGATTTTCACGAATAAATAAATATGTTTCGAGAAAAATAGAGCAAAATAAAAAGTCACCTTATTTCTTGAACAAAGCTCATATCAGCACAATAATAGCCAAATCGGTTATTTGGTCTTGTTAACTGCCAAAAAAAAAATGTTTATATGTGACTTGAATTGAGATCTCTTGAATTCGAATCTATCATTTTAAGAGAGATGTATGTATGTACATATATGCAAACAAAAAAAGTCAGTCAGACCAGTCGTACCCAAGACCCAAGATCACACTGGGATTGTGTTCATCGTCCCTGCAAGTATCAGTTGTAGGCAAACAACAAGCTTAAAAATACTGACGTCTCCTAGTTCTACCTAAAAGAAGCCCCTGCGCACGCCAACATCTCTTGGCTAAAGAATTACTTCCGCCAACACTCCGATAAACATAAATAAAAACTTTAGGCGTAAGTCTATCACCTTTTACAGTGAGCAAGCTAACAATTTTCAACCTAATTTCAATAAGCATCCCAAAATTCCCTCGAATCTCGCCATAACTGGAGTTTTAAAATAAATCTCTTTCCAACTTTTACACACCCATCCATTTCTCACCTTTATCCGTCTCCCACAGCTCCCCCAAAACCCCAACATCAACAGGTTTCGTTAACTCCAACAACTATCCCCACACCTCCATCCCTGCCCTGCCCCGAATTCGTTTCCAAGCTTTGACCTCACCTCCGAAGCCAAGTATCCTAAGTTCCGTAGCTCCCATAGCTCCTCTCACAATCCTATCCCCCCAACATCTCCAATCCAAATCCCACCCTTTCACCTAACTCTTCGCCTGTCCCAATTCCAACAACTGCTGCCCCATTTACCCAATCCTCTGACACCCCTCAATCTTTCGTTGGTCCTCTTTTGCCCCCTTTAGTTAAACTTACTCAGCTAACTACTACCCCAACCAAAGTCGCTACGCATTTTCTCGACTAAGGGATAAAAAGACGTATGAGAACATTCGTCTCTTTCTGGCTTATCTCCACGATAAATCAGACTCGGTTTGTTATGAAGGTAAAATAAACACTAGCGTCATGGTCTCCATTCAACAGGAAGGTCTCCCCACGGATTTCGCTAGCCTCAAAAGCATTTTCATCAAATACCAAGAACTCTTCAATATTTCGCCCCAAAAAGTGTTGAAAGATCTTTATACCTTTCGTCAATACATTCATTCAAAACGTAAATCGCACCTTCACCGTAGTAGAGCTGACCACGACAAAGTTTTTCGTCCCTAATTGTCTTTCTATTTCAGCAACCCCCTCACTCTGCCAAAATATCCCTGTTACCTTCTATTATCAGAATGTAAGCGGTCTTCGCTCAAGAACCCAAACTGTTTCCCAACAGTCACATGCTCTACCCTTTGAAAACTTTGCTCTGACCGAAACAAGTCTGATCCCCAGCATAAATAGCCTCGAACTGTGTCCATCAAATTTTAAGGTTTATCAGGATGACGAACTCAGCCGACCCACTGATGGTTACCCTTGTCCTACCATGGTCCTCCACCGTTGCAATATCATCCTCCCAACTTCTCGACTTTGTTTCAATTAAGATTTGTCTACCCCAGAAGACGTTATACATCATTTGTTTCTATGCACATCTTGCCCTCACAACCTATTGAATCCTATCAACTCGTCATTAACACAATTGACAAAATAACTGATTTAAAAGACCCTCAGGATGAAATCCTTCTTTTCATTGACTTCAACCTTCCTCACCTTAAATGGGGTCAATCAGATGATCAATCGTTTTATATTGCCACCAATCCCACTACTGCCAAAGAATATCTCTTCTTGGATCACCTAGCAGTGGACACCAAGTTAGTGGCGTCCTAAACTAAAGGGTGGTCCAATGAAAACGCACGATGATAATTGTAAATAAAACAAAAAGTTTTCAGACAATTATCTTAATATTTTTTATTATGATAGAAGGATTTATGACAATTGTGTGTGAAACAAAATATCGGCCAAATGCTGGCCACGACTTCGGTGGCATACCTTTATCCGATGGTCCATATTTTCAATGACTCTGAGACGTAATTGAGGTCCAATATCGTTAATGTACACACTTTTTCTTTTAAATATCCGCAAAGAAAAAAGTCCAACGGTGTCAAATCACATGATCGTGGCGACCAATTAACATCGGCCACGACGTGAGATAACACTGCCATTGAATTTCTCGCGCAAAAGAGCCCTTGTTTCGTTGGCTGTGTGGCAAGTGGCACCATCCTATTGGAAGCACATATCATCCAGGTCTATATCCTCAATTTCTGGCCACAAGAAGTTATCATCTCGCGATAGCGAACACCGTTCACGGTAACTGCTTGGCCGACCTCATTTTCGAAGAAGTACGGCCCGATGACGCCGCCAGCCTATAATCCGCACCAAACAATCACTCGTGGATTCTCATTTGCCCAAATGCGGCAATTCTGCTTGTTAACGAATCCACTGAGGTGAAAGTGTGCCTCGTCGCTGAAGATGATTTTCTTTGTAAAGTCACCATTCACTTCTGTCTGTTCAACCAACCATTCGGCGTATTAACGACGCTTGAAATGGTCAATAGGCTTCAGCCCTTAAGTCAATTGAACCTTGTAAGCATGTAAATTCGAATCTTTATTCAAAATTCGCATCAGTGATGTTCGTGAGATGTTCAATTGTTGGGCACGACGACGAGTCGAGATTGACGGCTCTTCTGCCACACTATCACGAACAACAGCAATGTTTCCCGCAGGACGAACTGGGCGAGCATGCACAGGTGTTTTCACATTTCCTCCAGACCCGGTTTGCTGAAATTTGCGCACAATTCTACCGATTGTGGACACATTTGGTCGATTATGCTGACCAAAAAAATCACGAAGTGCACGAAATGTATTTTGATTTGAACACCCATTTTCGTAAAAGGCTTCAACAATCTTAACGCGCTGCTCAATTGTGTACCTCTCCATGGTTGAATTTGTCAAGCACTGAAACTAAGAAATGTCAAATTAAGTTGGGCAAAAAAACTTGACGTTAAGGTGTGACTCACAATTAACATCGTGCATTATGGTTGGACCACCCTTTACATTGGTATCTATACCTCATATTCACAACCGATCCCCTCAAGTCTTCCGTTTCGCCTTGTCCCCTTTTCCTTTCAACCATCGATCATTTCCATCCTCCCTTCCTCCTTTCCTTTTTTCACGAATCTCCAGTACAGAACAATCCCCCTACAACTCTGGCCTCTCACGATTTCCACAAAAATACCTAAATAATGAATACTTTAAAAAAGCCACTCTCAATTTTGATAACCTTACCCTAAATGATGCAATATTCATATTCTACAGGGAAAAATTTAATTCTACCTCTCTTTACGTTCCCATTTCACAAGGCAAAACTTTTTTCTCTAAGAAACAAAGGAAATAAGCAGTGGACAATCTTTCTTCGTACTAAGTCCCCTAATGACTTTTCTAACTAACTGGGCAACTTTCTCCACTTCACAACTCCCTGTTTCAACGCTATTTAACTGAAACGCAAGCCAATCTTATAGATGATCCTAAGTCCTTCTTTAAGTTTGTTAACTACAAAAGAAAATCTGATAGCTACCCTACCTCACTCTCCTTCCATGTACAAACCTCGAATGACCCCAATATTATCGCCAACCTTTTCGCCACCTTTTTTAAACAGTCTTTCGCCGACGACTCCTTTGCTCCAGACCTCGCTTACTTCGATTATTTACCCAATTTTTCCCTTGGACCATTTCTTAATCGCACAATCGATTCTCATGTCATCGAAAACAAATAAAATCTACTTCATGATGAATTCACTCCTGGACCTAACGGTCTCCCTGCCATATTTCTAAAAAAAAATGCTCCTAAACCCTCTCTCACCCTCTCTCGAAAATCTTCAGTCTATCCCTATCCCTAGGTGAATTCATTATTCGCTTATGGAAAACCTCATTTATCACCCCTATACAATAGAGATTCGAAGAACGTTGTTAACAACTATCGTCCCATTGCCAAACTGTCACATATACCCAAACTCTTCGAGAGTATTTTGTACGAAACTCTAAGTTTACGCTGCAAGTCTTTAATCTCTCCTAGACAGCACGGTTTCCTCAAATGTAGATCTACAACCACTAACTTGGTTGAATTTGTTTCCTTTACCCCAGCAGCTTTAGAGAACTGCAAAGAAGTCGACGTTATTTTAATCGATTTCAGTAAAGCCCCCTTCGACCCCATTTCTTTGAAGTGGATACCTTCTTACCGGGAAAATCGTTATTACAGTGTTCGTTTTACATCTGCCTTTTCTAACCCTTTTTCAGCTTCCTCCGGCGTCCCGCAAGGCAGCCACTTAGGTCCAATTATTTTCGTTCTTACCATTAATGATATTGATCTTGGCTGATGGCGATCTTGGCATATAATGTGACCAGGAGCTTAATTTTCGCGCACACATCGATGAGATAATCCTTAAAGCTGCACTCGGTTTCGTGGAGCCTTGGTCTAAAAAATTCCCGAACCATTACGTTACCCGATCTCTCTATATAACCTTTGTCCGGCCCCTTCTTGAATACGCCTATCAAGTGTGGTCTCCTTACTAACAAACCCACATTTCTAGAATCGAGAGCATCCCAACGCCGGTTCCTACGTTTTGCTCTTTGAGGTCTTTCCTGGTACAATCCTTTGATTTTACCATCCTACCGAGACCGTCTTAAACTAATCAACATAAACACGCTGGAGGAAAGAAGTATTGTGTCTGGCATTCTTTTCATCCATCCACTCCTTTCAGATACCATTGATTGCGCGACCCTCTACAAGTCTGTCTCTATCAACACTAACCCCCGCATTGTACGAAATCCCTGTCTCTTCTATTTATCCACCCCCCGGACTGCCTATGGCTCCAATGAACCCATTTCTCGCATGCGATGTACCTTCATGAAAATTTTAAAAATTAATTTACCACTTCGTAGCTTAGTAAATCCAAAGACTCAGCGTTTGGTCAGACTGATTTCTCAACTTCAACTTCTTTAGTTCAGACTGATTCTCAGTGGCAGTAAAACATTATCAACTCCCGTCTATAATAATATTTTTCACCTTCTATCATTAGCTTCTTTTTTTTATACCGGCCCCTTTCTTATGAACTACTCGTATATAGAGCTCCATTACACACGTCACAGTCAAGTCATTGGAATACACCATGTTCTCCCCCGTTCGATTTTTGGTCTAAAAAAAAACCAACATGCCCTTTCATCGTTCCTAGCACTAGAGAAAACATATTTTCAGGGAGCTCATAACATGAACCCTGGGAGTTAGAACTCGGTATGCTAATTTAATTTAGTCATTTATATGCTACGACGCAGCAGCCCTTAAGGGTTATATTATCGTCCTTTAATCTACAACTTTATGTATTTCATTCAACTTCAATTTAAGTAGTAATTTAGGTTCGAATTGCTCGAATTCTTCATTACGAGCTCCACCCACGAAAGATGCGTTCTATGAAATCCATTGGCTGTTCTCCGACCCTCGAAAACAAATTACGAGCTAAACGAACACCCCTAATTATCCTTCTCTCCAAGACACCCATTATTGACATCTTTATTGCTCCTCAATCACCCATTATCGACAATAAACGAATACCTCCCGACAGCATCTCACCGATCACTGACACCAGTTTGCCAGGCGTCTGACAATCGATTTATCAGTCCATCACCCACCACTTACGGCGCTGACACATCGACATGCATCAGTCATAAAGACCCTTCCCCGCTTTTAATCATCACGTCGAGATTGTATACCATAAATCAAGACACCTTTTTTCGAGTACCTTTCCTCCCCCGACCTTTCTCATACATTCGCCATTTACACAAATTTATCGTTATCGATAAAAAGCATTTTTTCAAAAAATCTTGTTTTTGTATTCATTTCCACGTGCGCTAGTCGCGGATGTGCCATAATACGATGCTTTTCCTCTTTTTTATTATCCCGACACCCATTTCAAATGGTTCCTAGAAATGACCTCAATATTTTCCATAAAACTTTAAATGAATCGTAATTCAAATGGCGATGACAAAAATAAATTAAAAAATAAATTAAAATCGTAAAAAAAATGGTCTACCACATCCGGGTCTAAGGGGCCATTGGGTCTTTGGGGTTAAGGAGGGTGAGGGTGAAGGGTGAATGGTGTCGGGCGGATACTAAATTGACATATTTTGCGATTGCTCGGGTTCGAGAGTGGATTAATTTAGTTGATTCATTCAGAATAAATATTTTACTGAATACAATAAATCAATTTATGAGAGGTTCAAGGTGGGCGCCAATACGAGTAGAGAGTCGATGAGGTGGCTTTGAGTCCCGATAATGCATTTAACCGGAACGCCACAAAGTTGTCAATTAGGGTTAAATGAATTAAGTCGTTTTGAGAGGACGTAATTTTCGGTATCACCGATTTGGAGGTAAGGATGGATGGAGAGGCTGGAAGCAATTATCTACATGGTTCCACTGGACGTTTGAGATAGTGTTTTGGATCATCTTGAAAGTGTGATATAGACTTGACATTGTACATCGTAAAATGAGAACTTTGACATCTAAGGCCAGCAAGTATATAAAGGGTCCGCCATCTAACGTTTTTTTTTTCAAGTAGTGCTTATTTCGTGAATGGTAACACTTAGCTCATGTCTGATTTGACAGATAATTAGTCTTATCCTTCCGCTGAACGAATATGGTTGCGTATACGCTTGAACAACGCTTCGCTAAGTGGGCCTGCGATCGACTTACAGAAGATGCCGATTTTGCCAAAAAAATCATCTTTTCAGATGAAGCTCATTTTGATCTTGGCGGGTATGTAAACAAGCAAAATTGTCGCATTTGGGGCACAGAAAACCCGCACGCATACATTGAAAAGCCGGTGCACCCAAAACGAGCCACTGTTTGGTGCGGATTTTGGTCCAGAGGCATAATTGGGCCATTTTTCTTCGAAAATGAGCAAGGAGTGGCCGTTACAGCCAATGGCGATCGTTATCGGGCCATGTTGAACGAATTTTTGTTCACAAAAATTGAAGAGGAGGATATTGGCAACATTTGGTTTCAACAGGAAGGCACTACGTGCCACACAGCCGAAGCTACACTCGATGTTTTGCGCCCTGTTTTTGAAGATCGCATTATCAGCCGCAGAGCTGATGTCGTTTGGCCACCTCGGAGCTGCGATTTGACACCGTTGGACTATTATTTGTGGGGTGCCGTCAAAGATAAGTGTTACGCCGACAAGCCAGAGACAATTGACGCTTTAAAGGACAATATTCGTGAAGCCATTGGTGAAATACACCTGCACACAATCGATAATGTGCTTAAAAATTGGACCGATCGTGTAGGCTACTGTATGGCCAGCCGAGGCAGCCATTTGAATGAAATTATTTTCCATTATTAACCCGAAGGATTGTACTTTCAAATAAAAAAAGAAATTTGAGAAAATATTCAGTAGTTTTTTTTTATAGCATTTTCAAAAAAAAAAAAAGTTATTTGGCGGACCCTATACATAGCTAACCAAAAAATAAAGTCTCTTTAGCAATTCTATCATTAACCAGGGAATAGGGAGCAAAAGGAAGTACCTAAAGCTTTGGCAGCACAGTTTTTAGTCACTTTTAACTGGTAAGCCCCTAATATCGATATGGGATTAAGTCATATCCCATTTCATACGTAAATCGTAGGAGCTATTATGAGACTTTCTAGTCATCGCTTGTTAGTCGGTGTCTAATTTTAAGTTGTTTGGATATAATGGGAGCCTTTCGTCCCAGATTGAGGGCGATTGAGATGGAGTTTTAGACAAGGAGTGCTGATGTTGAAGCTGAAACAGCTTTTCGCATTAACATTCCGCAGCTTATGGGAGATAGGTCAATGGAGCCATAGGAGGAACGAGAGGTGGGTAGATAGAAGAGACGTGGATTTCGTATATTACGTGGGCTAGTGTTGAAAAAGATAGAGTTGTAGAGGGTCGCGCAGTCAATGGTACCTGAGAGAAGTCGATGGATGAAAAGTATGTCGGATATCCTTTTTCGTTTTTCCAGCGATTTCAAGTTAGTAAATTTTAGGCGGTCTTGAGAGGGAGGTAGGATCCATACTGCCGCAAAGGACTATAGGCCAATTAGTCTCTCGTCGTTTCTGTCCAAAACCTTGGAAAGACTCCTTGACCTATACATCAGAGGACTTATCACCTCACACAACTTATGCAACACTCAACACGCCGACCTTAAAGGCAGATCAGTGGAAAGTGCACTGAATAGTGTTGTTCGTGAAATTGAGAGCTCATTGAATATAAAAAAATTCACAATGGCAGCCTTCCTCGATATCGAGGGAGCCTTCAACAACGTTAATATAGAAGGTATAGTAACAGCTCTAGAGGATATAAAAATAGACAAATCCATTGAAATCTGGATTGGAAATATGTTAAACAGCAGAATTATCAATGCAGGCATTGGACACAGCTCTATAAGAAAAGTGACAACTAGAGGCACACCACAGGGTAGAGTTCTCTCTCCCCTACTGTGGCTTCTTACAGTTAGCAAAACACTTAAAATCTTCATCTAGAAAGGCACAAAGACCATAGCATATGCAGATAACCTAGTTATTTTGATAAAAATTAAATTTCTACCAACTATCAGCGAAGTAATGGAATCTGCGTGGAAGAAACTCTTCTCCCGGGCAAGGCAGAACGGTCTGAGATTAAACTGGTTTTGCTCACCAGGAAAAGAAAAATCCCGATTTTCGCTCCCCCAAAGTTATAGGGTACTCAACTCAAACTCGAAATGAAAGCCAAGTACCTAGGCATCATTCTTGACTCCAAACTTTCCTGGAAAAGGAACTTGGAGGAAAGGATGAAAAAAGAATTGAATGCTTTTTATGCATGCAAAAAGACCTTCGGCAAAAGATACGGCTTGCAACCGTACATCATTCACTGGATTTACACAGCAATCATCAGACCCATCATGATATGGGGTCCTATTCTGGTCTGGACTGCTAGCAGCACGAGCTACAAAGCTACATATATGAGCATGCTCAACACAGTACAAAGGTCAGCCGATGTTTGTACAACGGGAGCTATGAGAAGCACGCCGCAAGCACGGTTGGACATACCACTTCATCTCCTCCCCCTGGATTTATTCATAAAAGGCTGTGCTGCAAAAAGCGCTCTCAGACTAAAGGAGTCCTCTTTGTGGAAATAAGACAACTATGGACATGCGGCCGTACTCAGAATAATAGATGACCTGGGAAAGAAACATGATTCTAGTAACCACACAGTTACGGCCGACTATATTTCCCCCACAATGACTTCTTTCTCAGAATACCAATCCTTTTCCCCGACAGAGACGAATGGCTACCAAACGCAGTGATCAACGACCACGAGATTACCCTCTTCACCGATGGATTGAAAATGGACACAGGTACAGGATTCTACTCTGACACTCTGCACAAACAGAAATCATTTAGACTCCCTGATTTGTGCAGCGTTTTCCAATCAGAAATCCTAGCAATAGAAAAAGCAGCCAAACACCTACAAGTAACCGATATCTCCCCATCGGCTATCACCATCTTTGTAGACAGCCAGGGTGCACTGAAGTCAACAGGATGAAATGTCATCACAAACACCACAAAGTCAAACTCTGCTGGGTCCCGGGCCACAGCTCAATCGCAGGGACCGAAAGAGCTGATTGGCCAGGGAAGGGTCTGAAATGGACATCAGCGAAGCGGACACGTCGCATCGCTGCAACCACCGATCAGCGCATTATACCGGATCATAAATGACACAATAATAAAAGACGCCAACTCGTCTTGGCTTGCAAGAAACGACAGTCACACGACAAGATCATCGTGGCCAGAGCTTAATGTCGGCAAAACAAAGAAGCTCCTGACCTTGGACCGAAACTCGATCCGTATGCTTGTCAGAGTGATCACAGCACACTATCCCATCGGAGCAATGCTCCGGAAATGAAACTCGGGATCCAGCGATCTCTGCCGGAGTTGCGGCGACGAGGAAGAAACCGAGACGATGCAACATTTGCTTTGCGACTGCCCAGCTGGGCCAAAGATTCTTCAAAGAGATTGCGGACGTAGCAAATGCATGTCTTCTAAAATTCATTAAGAGGACGGAGTAGTTTTCGCCACTACGTCTCCGTCTATGATTAATTGTTTGTGTACTCCACAAATGAAGGGAATCACAATGGGCCCTTTGGCCTCCGAGTGGAAGTGATGCTCAACCATCATACTCCCCTTCTTTAACCCTTCTTTAACCTAACCTAACCTAGGGGAGGTAGGATGAGAGGATTGTCCCAGGGTAAGCCACGAAGAGCAAAACGTAGAAAACGACGTTTTATACTCTCGATTCGGGAAATGATGGTAAGGAGACCACACGTGAGAGGCATTTTCGAGAATAGCGCCAACAAAGGTTATATAGAGAGACCGAGTGGCATAGGGATTGGAAAACTCTTTAGACCATCGTTTCATGAAGCCGAGTGCAGGATTGGCCTAAAGAATTATGTCGCTGATATGTGCAAGGAAATTGAATTACTGGTCACATAATACGCCAAGATCGGGGATCACCTGAACGGTAGAAAGGGGTTGATTATGGAGAAAATAGAGGCGGGGAGGAAGTTTGCTACGTTTGCGGGAGAAAATAATAGATTGACACTTGGAAATGTTAAGGTCCAGGCAGTTCTTGGAGCACCAGGTTGAAAAACTGTTGAGGTCCGATGGAATAATGTTCTGAAGAAATGATTTTGAAGATCTTAGTGTCGTCGGCGTATAATGAGATGTGGGAATGTTTGATAACCATTTCAATATCGTTAATAGTGAGGATAAAAAGAAGTGGACCCAAATGACTGCCTTGGGGGACACGGGAGGAAGCAAGGAAGGGGCTAGAGAGAGCTAACGAACGCTGTAGTAGCGCTTTTCCAGGTAAGAGGATATCCACTTTAATAAGATGTGTTCAAAGCCAAGGGAAGACAGTTTGAACAGTATTAATTTGAGTGAAATGTTATCAAAGGCCTTACTGAAGTCAGTTGAGATAGCATCGACTTAGTTGACATTTTCTCAGGCTGAAAGAGTGAAGAATACGAATTCAATAAGGTTCGTGGTTGTAGACCCACCTTTGAGGAAGCCGTTATGTCTAGGAGACACTATCATACAAAATACTTTCGACGGTTTTGGGTATATGTGACAGTTGGGCAATGGGACGATAGTTGTTAATGTCATTCTTCCGACCCTTTTTGTGTATAGGTGTTATAAAAGAGGTTTTCCATATCCGGGGAAATTCAGCTTGAAAAAGGAATAGGCTGAAGATTTTTGAGAGAAGTAGAGAAAAGGAAGAAGAACGTTTTTTTAAAAATATGGCCGGGAGGCCGTCAGGGCTATGAATTAAGTTGCATTGATCTTTTTTCGAAGATATCGGGGTCGACACTACGGGGGAGAAATGGACCAACGGAGAAGTTTGGTAAATAGAAGAAATAAATAGAATCGAGTGAAAAGTTGTCATGGAAGAAAAATTGATTGAAAAAGGTGGCAAAAAGATTGCCGATGTTATGAGGATCATTAAGAGTCATCATTGAAGGAGAGAGAGTTTGGGTAGCCATCAGATTTTGTAGTTAACAAACTGAAAGAAGACTTAGGATAATTTATAAGGTTGGTTTAACGGAAGTTGGCTTTGTGGAAATCGTGAGACTTTTAAACAGTGGGAGGAGAGCTCTGTATAGGGGAGTTCGGAAAGAACGAGAGAAGAAAGGGGATGGTAGTTGATAGGGTCGATAGGGACAGTGGACAAGCTGAAACTGAAGAGTCTAGTTGTCTGCCCATGTAATTTAAAATGCCGCTGACTTGGTTAAGGCTGGAATCAGCTAGGCGATAAGAGAAGAGATATTCTTTGGCTGCAGTGGGCATTAGAGGCAATGTAAAACGATTGGAAGGTTGAAGTCACTGAAAACTAGGATTCCGTAAATCAATTAAATTATCGATTTTATCAATGGCTAATTTATACAGTTCAATAGGTTGTGATGACAAAATGTAAAAGCAGATCACATAGAGTGACTTCCGGGGTAGTACAATCTTAATAGAAACAAAGACAAAACACGACGAAGATGAAGTTGCTAGAAGGGAGGAG
Source organism: Merodon equestris (assembly GCA_958301585.1). NCBI lineage: Eukaryota > Metazoa > Arthropoda > Insecta > Diptera > Syrphidae > Merodon > Merodon equestris. Next base: position 116,452,140 of record OY284416.1, read on the forward strand.
TCAAATAAGTTTCGGATGGCTAGGAGGACCCCGCGGCATGGACAACCGTCAGTAGATCGGTTAACATCATCGTCGCGATAAACGTTAAAGTTTGATGAGAACATTTTAAGGTTGTTAATACTGGGGCTTAGATTGGTTTCAGTCAAGGCAAAGATCGCGTTTCGACATCTCTTTCTTTCAGCTGGTATGGCATCCAATTTTCTTGCTTTTGGATCATGCCAAAACTTTCAAAATATAATGAATGAATCTACAAATTCGCGGAAACACCCATAAATACGACCAATGACAAGGTTTATGTGATTGCGGCCAGATAAATTACGATTTATAATAAAACCAAGACTTTCAAAGGAGTTAACAAGCCTCAGTTTGCAGTTTGGCAACCATAAGTCTAGTAGGAGACTTAGGTCAAACAGACTACTTGAGATCGGAATGACCAGAGATTTTGACGGATTTACGGGTAATCTATTTGCTACTGACCTATTGAAAATTTAATGTAAGTCTTCGTTTAACCAGGAAACAAGCTGAAAGATTTCTTTCATAGGTCCACCCAATTAAAGCTGGACATTGACCGCATACAGGTGGATAGAAGCATGATTACACACGCACGAGAAGTCGTTTATAAACATACACCACAATATTCGTCCGAGAATTGATAATTTTGGTACCCTGGCCTAACAGGTCTTAGCGCTAACTACTATTAACAACTCCTTGTGTTCTATTACTTAGAAAACTGATACTAAGTTTTAAAGGTCTCACACCAAAGCCATAAGGATGTTGAAGTTTCCAACCAAGGATTTCATGATTAACTTTGTCAAAGACCTTAGAGGAATCAAGCAAGCGATGAGGGTAACATAATCTTTGTCAAAATCGAGTCTTATGTCATCCAGGATTTTGATCATAGCTGTGGAGTAGCTGTGATTAGCAGGAAAACCGAATTGGAAAGAGCTCAGGAGGCAGTTGACAGACAAGTGGTTAACTGTTTGCTTTACAATGAGTTTTTCAATGACCTTTGACAAGCATGCTAAAATGAGATAGCATTAGGCTTTTTGGCAACAGGAACAACTGTGGCAATTTTCCATAAGTTAAGACAGGTTGAAGTTGTAAGGCAATAATTGTTAACGTCATGATTTCGGGTAGAGTAAGTTTGACAAAGCACATAGGTACCCCGTCTTCCCAAGTAGAATTTAAACTGATGCGTGCAACACAACTGATAATGTCGTTTTCAATTACTTCTGCGAAATCAGGCAGTACAGGTATCCATGAGTCTTGAACATCGGAGAATTTGCATGTATCCCACTATCCAGAAAATATTCATTAAGACTATTTAGATCAAGATCACACTTAGTCCTACTTTTTTTACCTGAGACTCCAATCTGGCGCAGAGTACTCCACAGTTTCTTGGCAGGCAACACTGCATTTAGCTTCGACGCATAATATATGTAGGTAGTTACGTTTAGCACTTCCCATATCTTTCATGCCCTACGGTGTCGAACGCTTTGCTAGAATCAATGATAAGGACAAGAATATTTTAGTCTCAGACCTGCTTTGAATTTATTCGTAAACTTTGCCAGAAACTTCTCGGTGCTTCTAGTTTTTTTTTGGTAACCACACTTATTTGGCTATGAAAATTGGCCGAATAATCGATGTTTTCATCAGTTGTAGTACGCTTGTATTTTACTGCGATTGATTATCACTTGTGGAATGGGAGTAAGAAATCATGTGAGGTGAGACTTGAGTTGTCTCCGAGGCGGAGGTGGAAGTCTTGCAGAACTACCGGACTACAATCTAACTTTGGTTTAAAAATCAAATGATGTTTTATTGTCTGCTCCAGATCCTTTCTTGATATTCAAAGACAAATCCATTTTCGCACTCGTACAGTTGCAAGAGTACTAAATGATCTCAACATACACAAATCCGCTGGCCCGGATGGTATACCCCCAATACTTCTGAAGAGGTGTTCTTTTGCGCTGGCAAAACCTCTGCGTAAGCTTTTCCATCTGTCCTGCTCTTCGAGTCTCTTTCCGAGTAGATGGAAAACAGCATTTGTCCAGCCAGTCCCCAAAAAGGGCGAATCTTCGTCTCCCTCCTCCTACCGACCCATAGCACTAACGTCCCTTCTTTCCAAGGTCATGGAAACGCTGATAAACCGTCAGCTTATGAAATATCTTGAATCGCGGAAGCTTCTTAATGACCGGCAATGCGGTATTCGCAGCAACAGGTCCACTGGTGATTTGATGGCATATCTCACCGAAAAGTGGAACCAATCTTTGCACAATCAAGGCGAAAGCAAGATCGTTGCGCTTGATATTTCAAAAGCTTTTGACAGAGTTTGGCATCAGGCTCTTTTGTCGAAAATGCGTGCTTATGGCATCGATAAATCTCTGCTTCTATGGATTAGAAATTACCTTTCGAACCGTTCAATTCAAGTTGTTTTGGATGGGTTCAAGTCTGATATTCACCAAATAAATGCTGGTGTCCCCCAAGGCTCTGTTTTGTCTCCGACTCTCTTTCTCATTTTTATAAATGATCTCTTGTCTGTTACTTCTAATCCAATCCACTCCTTCGCTGATGACAGTACTCTCAGCTTTTCATATTCGTTCCAGGACTCAAGTCCCTGCTCTTCGGCCGTAGAACTGGAACGGCAGCGTATGTCAAGCACATTGAATTCCGATCTTGACAGCATAATCGATTGGGGTAAAAATGATAGAGTGGAATTCAATGCTTCTAAAACTCAATGCTGTCTACTGTCGTTAAAGCGAACCCATAATAATCAGCCATTATCCATGCATGGCGCTTGTGTCGACGAAACCGAAAAACTTTCTATCCTTGTTGGTATGTAACACCAAACTTAATTGGAATGATCACATATTTGAAATCGCCAAAAGCGCGGCAAAATGTCTAGGTTTCCTCAAACGATGCAAGAAATATTTCACCCCCTCTGATTTGGCTTCAATTTATAAGGCCTACATCCGCCCCAAGCTTGAGTATAACGCTCATATCTGGTCTGGTGCCCCTAAAACTTCACTGCACCTACTAGATAGGATAGAACAGCGAGCGATAAAACTTATAGGAGACACTAATATCGCAAAGTCAATTGACTCGCTCGAACACCGACGTAATGTGTCTTCCTTGTCACTATTTTATCGCTATTTTAACAACCGTTGCTCAAATGAGTTAGCCAATTGCATTCCTCACCTCCATGAATTCACCCGCAATACTCGTCTTGCCAGGAATGCTCATCAGTTTACCCTTAAGCCTGCTTTCGGACGTACAGTTAAGTTCAGGGATTCGTTCTTCAGCCGCACAACACGGTTATGGAATGCTCTTCCCAGCCCAAAATTTCCTACTCACTACAATCCACAGACACTTAGGACCAATGTGCACAGGTACCTCCTCTCCCTTTCTCCCTCTATACCTTCGGCCCGTGCTGTGTCTTGATTCCGGACACTTAAGGGTAGTCATAACCCCTTTTGCGCGCGCAAATTATAAAAAAAAAAAAAAATTGATGCAACATTAGAATTATTTCCCCTTCAATATAAATACTCTGCTCTAACCGCATATAAGTATGCATAATTATTCATGTTTGATTTGAGCATCAATCTGCAAATTTCTTTACAGTATCATATAAAGTTTTGTCCATAGCTAAAAAGTTGTTTTTTATAACTTCATCAAGCGAAAAAATGTCTAGAGACTATGTAAACTTGGACGGCATTGTAGCAGAAACTCATGAGACTAAGCTGTCTCAATGTCATATTCTCAGGACTCATATCTCATCACCTCTTAGGACTCATTTCAGCTGTTCGAAATCTTCGTTGATTTTAACAACCCTCTCCTAATCGAGCTCCATGTTCCAAATTTTCAGAAGAAACTCTTCTTCACGTGCAAAGCATTCGCGAAAAGTTTATGTGCTTGCCTCTTCAACAACTTTTCTAATTATGATTGATGGTGTGACGAGACGTTCAAAGCGCTATTCATCTTCAACAACTTCACGGCTTTCTTAGAAACAGTAATAAAGGGTGATTCTTTTGTTCTTTGGTTTTTCATTATTCTATTCTTGTCAGCTCACGTGTGACTCGTGACATGTGTCGCAGTCAAGCGTACACAAATCCATAATACAAGTTAACATCATCGACCAAGGCCAAGGGCAAAGGTCGATACACCGTACTAACGGGATTTGATGTGTCATCAATTTATTGCGGTTCTTGCTACTTCGCGCGTTCGTACCTGTTCATGTTGATTCAAGTGCAGCGGGATCATGTTCCGTCTGAATAAATCGGATGCACGCGCTGCAAGCAGCCTGGGAAATATCATCGTGAGAATGCCCGCGGAAAAGCCTACGCTGCACTTTTGGCGTGAGCAATGGGTTTCCTGCACAAAGCAGATTAGCGGATAAGTAAGTCCTAGTTGGAGAGACGTACTGTACGGTCGATAAAAAATATTGTTAAAATATTCAAACGAGTTTTATTTGTAAGTCGAACTGTTGGGCCAGCCTTCGGGCTGGTGTTCGCAATTTTTTTACGGGGACTCTTTAACTGGCGCCCGAGCAGGGACCGCTCCGTAAACGCGATTCTTTTCTCCTGACGATTCATCTGCATCTGTTGTCCCTAAATAAGAACACCGCAACGGTACATTCTATCGAACGAAATGAGAACACAGGGATAATCACAGAAGGTTAAAAGGATGCGTGTGACGTAACCCGTGCCTTAGTAGGTTGCCTTCGACTATGAAAGTTGGCGAGTAAAACGGAGAGCACGGACCTTCCAAAAGAGCGGCTCCCGTAATCGTAATTTCTCGCGATCGTTGCAAAAAATATTCAGTGCGAATCCCTTTTTTTCAGATACTACGAGTATTCAAACAGCATCTACATGCCAGTGATGAAAATCTGTGTTGTGTAAGAAGTAGCATTGATTGAGAAAAGTTTCGAAAATTATTTTTTGTTAAAGTTTTTAATTAATAATTATTTTTTTATTGAAGTTTGTAAAAAAAAATATATTGAAAGTTATAAAAAAAAAGAAAAGATGAAAAATAATCCATTTGTGAAAGAAATTTGCTAGTGAAACAAGTGCAAGAAAAAAGTGCTGGTGAAACAAGTGCAAGGAAAAAGAAGTGAATAAGAAGTTCATACACACATATACATATGTATATCATTAGTGTGAATCGAAAAAGTGAGAATATAATAATTCGAAAATAAAAAGAAGCAAACCTAACGCAGAAAACGCGTATCTCTAGACTGTCCTGAGTAAGTAATAGTTATATAAGGTATTTGGTCTACGTAAGGAAAAGAGAAAAGGAAAAAAAAGGAGCAATTACAGAAGACGGTCACCGAGCTAACTGGGGCAGTTAACAGCATCCTAGCCCAGTTAAAGAGCTACGAGACACATATTTTGTCCATGGAAAATAGGTCTCCTTTGCCAACGGTTGCTCCAGAGGTGGCTGAACGAACTGAACGTCCTTCCTACCCGCGAACCTAGACGGATCTTAGGGATATAAGTAGGCTGCCTGACTGCGTTAAAGAATTGCAGGTGTTTGACGGCAACCCCACGCAATATATCTCCTGGGTGCATTCTGTAGAGGGTGTGTTGAAGGATTTTGAGATCATAAAATCCAAGCCCATCTATCGCGCGGGGTCTCTCGCTGCATTACGCAGACAAGCGCGACATGCGAACTTTGGAGCATCAGCTCAACCAACTCGCTCAGAAAAACAGCAAACTCGATGAATTCTACGCCGCGGTAGGCAGAGGCCTATAGCGAGGAAACTGTCAAGGCATTAGTGGAGTCCTACCGAAATAAGGCTCTGGACGTCTTCATTCGTGGCCTAAACGGCGACCTCTCAAAAATGCGGATCATACGGGCACCGAAATATCTGCCTGACGCATACTCGTTCTGTCTTGAAATGCAGAATGTGAATTTTAGAGCCCAGTCACTTCATTCCGCAACGGGGCTGAATATGGTGACGGCTCCGATCAACCAAGCCTTTTAAAAATGACGCCCGGCCGTACTTGCCTCCGCGGAATTTTACTCTAAGAGCTACAGAAAGACCGATCGGACCACCCTCGTAAAAATATTTAATGGCCAATTAAAGGAATGAAAAAAGTGGACCCAAGTGGCTGCCTTGAGGGACGCCATTGAAAGTCAAGAAAGGGCTGAAAAAGGCACATTTCAGATCCCATATATGTAAATAAAAAAACAGTCACCTGACGATACCATATGCTGTAAACATTTTGTAGCTTTACAAATCGATTTTATCAGAGAAATGTAGGACATATAAAACGAGGGCTTACATTATACCTAGCTGACAACATTTTTATCGTATCCCTCGAGATGAATTTCAAGTCTACGGCAAAGAGATTCACTTTCATTTAAAAAGTCACCTTACCCAAAACAGTCCTCCTCGATTCCTTGCCAAATCAATCGTAATATACGACCAATCACAATTGCAATTCAAATCTTGAACCTTGACTTTATCCCCAGAGCCTCATGAACATCACTATCTCATTCCATTCGGTATTGATTAGATTGCTGCCCTAAGCAGCATGTCACTACCATTTCATTCCATATGGACGACCACCATTACCATCACCATGGAGTCCCTTGACTGGTGTTTCCCCTCTTCATAATCCCTATCAGGATGTCCTCCAATCAATCTTCATTGAATTTCACTTCTTCCATCATTCGTATCTGTGCATATGCCATCTCGCTTGACGACAATCCATCACTCTCCTGTTTTAATAAAGTGCATGGAATTATCTTCCTCCCAAACGTCTCCATCACATCCCTCGTAGAATCATCCACGATGGGTATATAACTCAACAAGCTACGAAAACACATGTTTTCGCTCAATTAGAATACGTCAGGACATCCTTATGCTCCCTCCATACGTACGACAAGTGAACATGGTAAAACAAACCACTCAACAGTACAGAGCATAGTGTATTTGTAGATACATAAATCTTGGAAGTGTTTATCTTGTCTTTCTGTGCCGTCTTCTATTGCTCGCTGCAACTAGGTTTCAGTGTACTCATATGTATAGAGTGAAGGCAACAAATCTCAGCGGACATCCATGATCCTGGCATCTTAATGAATTGCTAACGATGCAACTTTTGACTCACAGAATTCGGCAAACAGATTCTTGCGAGATGGCACTCGCTTACTCTTCGGCTTGAGCGCCAAGTTATTTTCCTTAATTATGGATATTCGGAAGGACACTAAGAGATAATTGTCGGTCCTTGAGGGCAGCATAGATGAAATTCGGAGAGCACAATCAAACCAGGCGACTACGAGTATATAATGGATTCTGAGCTTGAAGTATGCTCGGGCATTAGTTATGTTTTGCTGAAAGATACAAGTGTAGTCGGACTAGGCTTTTAGTAGTACTTGTTCGGTTTGTTTGATGATGAGCTCTGGGTATTGTCCAGTCTATCTAATGGATGTCTGTGTTACTGCAAGGGGTGTTAAAATATGAGATTACGTGGTTGAGGAAAGTTGGTGTTGCAATAAATTCAATTCAAGATGGTCTGGACGCACTCGATATCTCGTTCGGGGTAAGTTTAAATGCTCATATAGAAACAAGTCTGGAATGAGAACTCAGGCAACAAGTGATGGAAGAGTGTGAAGATCAAATGGTTGGAAGTAACCAGTTGAGGTTTCAAATAATATGTTTTCATGTTGTGATAATTATTTTATATCAAATGTGTGCAATACATCAAGAGAGTGTATGAAGACGACGAATTGCTGCTTTGGCATGTGCAAAGAGACCCTAGAGTTATGGGAGCTTTGTGGCTAGTGTGCTGACCATTGACACCAATTGGGTTTGAATCCCCCAATAGCCAAATTAAGAAATTTATATTTCTTTCCCAGCTTCTCGAAAACTGCCATCTAGAGCCAGCAATAAGCCGCATTTTTTTTTCCTCTAGAAACACATTAGAGTTATCCAATTTGTGGTCCCGAAAGTAACTTTAATAAAACACATTTACAACTTAAATTTTAGTATATTGTAGGATCCAACCATTGTTAGAATAATATAACATTCTTCAATTATCTTTCATAAACATTTTTATAGGACTCGATCCTGACAATGTAATTTTCGGCACAAAACTCGGTCATTACTTGACGAATCCTCATTTTCGAAACACCATTTGCGAGTTGTATGCATAGGCATATTTTCTTGCAGCTTTGCTTATAGGCTGTCAGATAGGCGATTATTTCGACCCCAATCTTATTAGTTTTTTTTTTTAGTTTATTCTTTTTTATTCCATTCATTGAATCCAGATAACATATTTCAAGTATTATTGCTTAAAGTTAATATTTACATTGTACATATGTACAAGTATCTTAGAACATCTGGATATACAGTGTGTCCCACGAGCAGTGTGCCAAAAAGCTAGAGCATGTAGGCCTGGTCAAGACAAGAAAAAAATCGTATGGGAAGGAGGGGTCTATTCCCCCCGTTTAGCCGAGAAGGGCAATTTTCTTAAAAATTGACTTAATTTGGAAAAAAAATTATTTAAAATCAACAGTTACATCCACAATGCCGTGATATACTTTTTTGTAAAGCCAGAAACCTCTTCTTTCATCCTGTTTTTAAACGAAGCTGTTTTAAGGAATAGTTTTTGAGAAATTAATTTTTAAACTCAAAATTTGAAAAAAACATTAAAAAAAAAAAATTTCGAACTATTTTTTTTCAAAATTGTATCTAAAGGGTGTCTCAGTAAGAGTGCACTTTTTCATTTTAAAGAAAAACAAGTATTTTATGACAGAGTTGTGATATTTTTATTGTATTGTAAAGAAGACATGTTCCGATTAAGTATGGAATAAAATATCCGGCAAATGACCCCCACGGCTCCGATGACAGGCCATTACTCTTTTCATGAAATTTTCGATGACTTTTGCACAGAGATGTGGCTGTATCTCACCGATGACGCGTTGGATTTCCGATTCAAGCTCAGGAATTGTTTCGGGTTTATTCGCATAAACCCGAGATTTCACAAAACCCCAAAGAAAAAAATCGCACGATCTTGGTGGCCAGTTGACATCAGAATTTCGTGAGATAATGTGTTCTGGAAATCGTTGCTGCAATAAGTCGATTGTTTCATGCGCGGTGTGGCAGGTTGCGCCGTCCTGCTGAAACCACATGTTGTCCAGATTCATGCCGTCCAGTTGAGGCCACAAGAAGTCCGTTATCATATTTCTGTAACGAATGCCGTTCACAGTCACTGCAATTTCGGCCTCATTTTCAAGAAAGTAAGGTCCAATCACGCCGCCTGACCAAAATCCGCACCAGACAGTTACTCGTTGTGGGTGCATTTGTTTCTCATGGATTGCATGAGGATTTTCTGAGTCCCAAATTCGACAATTTTGTGTATTCACGAAGCCATTCATATGGAAATGCGCTTCATCGAAGAAAATGACTTTTTTCGAAAAATTGGCATCGACTTCACTTTGCACGAATTGCCGGCACTTTCCGTGGTCTGCTGGTTTGAGCTCCTGAGTTAACTGAATCTTGTACGCATGAAGGTGGAGGTCTTTAGTCAAAATTCGCTGCGTAGTGCTTCGTGAAATTTGCAGTTGTTGAGAACGATGTCGAATTGATGTTTTCGGGTTTTCGGCGACACTCTCGTTTACAGCAGCAATGTTTTCAAGAGACCGACCGGTACGTTGACGCAAAGGATTCTTATTATCCATAATTGACCCAGTTTCTTCAAATTTTTTGACCACTCTTCGAATGGTTGACACATTAGGTGCACTTTGTCGGCTGAAAATTTGGCGAAGTTTGCGAGCGGTTTCAGCATAACTTTCCCCATTTTTGTAATGAGTTTTCACAATTATAACGCGTTGTTCTTTCGAAAAGCGCACCATTTTTAATAATCGGAATAAACGGAGGTGACAGCTGTCAAATTTCGGAGTTGCCACTTGCATAAAAAAAAAATATTCCAATTTTAAAAAGTGCACTCTTACTGAGACACCCTTTAAGTAAGTACTATTTTTTTTCCAAAAATTAAATTAAATAGTTAAAAACAGAAAACCGGATTCAAAAATGTCTTGTAGTTTTTGAGAAATTAAAAAAAAAACCCGAACCACTTGTTTCTAAGAAAAACTTTTTTTTTTTGGTTTTAACGCGGCTTGACTTGTAGGCAAATTAATGTATGAAACATTGACCTCTTTTTTATTATTTTTAAAAAATTCGGAGTTTTATTATAATAAATTTTCAATGTGATCCCCATTTTTTAGAAGGCAAAGATTTTATCTCTTTCTTCTTACATAAGTCTATGCTTGACAAATTTTCCTGCAATTTGACTCCAGCGACTTCAATCCGTTTTTTCAGTTGTTCCAAAGATGCTATTTCCACTTCGTAAACATAATTCTTCATGAATCCGCACACATAAAAATCTAGAGGAGTTAAATCTGGTAATCTAGGTGGCCATTCCATGGGGCCCCTTCTTCCGATCCAACGGCCACTACAATGATCATCCAGCCAGTTTCTAATCCGTAAGCTGTAGTGTGATGGTGCTCCATCTTGCTGGTAGATTAAATTATCTGCTATGGCCAAAGGAACGTTGTCCATCAAATCGGGCAAAAGGTCTCGTAGGAACTGCAGGTATGATTCTCCATTAATAACGGAATTCAAAAACCGGGGCCCGATTACAATTTGTCCAACAACACCAAGCCAAACATTACAGCTAAAGCGGTGTTGTGATTTATTTTGTTTTTTGTTGTGTGGATTGGTGCTACTCCAATGATGCAAATCGTGGAAGTTAGTAACCCCATCTCTGGTAAACTGTGCTTCATCCGTCCAGAATATCCTTGCAAAATAGTTTCGTTCAGTTTCATCTCGAAGCAGTAATGATCGACAAAATTCTGCTCTCAAAAACTTGTAGTTTGAAGTGAGTTCCTGAACTGGCCTAAAATGGTACGGGTGTAAGTTTTCGGTATGAAGCACTCTCCATACTCTAGATTTGGGCACTCCAAGCATAATAGCTATCCTCCTTTTACTAAGGGAGGGATTACGTCGGACCAAATCCAAAATTCTTTCATCAAAGATTCCTGATCCATCTGTAACTGATCTTTCGCTTCTTCGATGCTCTAGCACTCCGTGCTCTCGCAGACGTCGCGTCGGTGGATTCTTGAAAACATGCTACGACTGGGACACCTCCTATTGGGATATCTTTCGGCTTCACGATCCCGACCATTAGCTACACCGTAGCAGAAGTGCATGTCCGTTAATTCTTCTCGAGAGTATGAGTAATGTGTTGATGAGTTAACATCCAATTTGGAAATGGTTTTTTATTAAAAATGCATTTGGGTTGCAAATATTTTGTTTTTCAATAAAGAAAAATTGCGGTTTTATTGTGTTAACCCATTCTCTCCCATTGTACTTTTTAAAGTACAGCAAAACACAGTTACTTCATGTATCGATAAAAGTATTTGTAAGAAAAATGTACTGTTTAAACAGTTGTTTGACATAGTTACTAGTTTTTTTTAAATTTTCCAAGCAATTTTTATTTTTGAATCGCAGTAGACATGAGCCGAATGAACTTTTCGCGCAGTAGCTTTTGAACTAGTTTTTCTTTTTCTTCCGTCAAAAAAGATTAGATATTAGATATTTTCTTTATTTCACTGTGAATAGCTTTAAATAATCATAAAGAAAATATAACTTCACACATATTTGTTTATGCATAGATAGAAGTAAATAGAGCCAAAGCTGAATGTACTTTAAATAGTACAGTGGGCTCATACGTACCTTTTTTTTTTAGTAATCGGAATGGATTTTAAAACGATTTCTACTAAACGGTTCTATAACCTCGATTCCGGTCTGGAGGAAGTGTCAACTAATCCGGAGATAGTCAATGCTAACATGGTTATGATGCCGCCACCGGCGCATTATGTAACAGACGAAGAGGATATGGATGAAGACGACATGAAGACAGTTCCAGGTGAGGTGGATATTTTCGAGGATTCTTGTTTCGATAGTGAGGATGATGTTCCTCTATCTGAGTTGAAAAAGTCAAAAGCTCTTCCGTTATGGACAAAGTCTATTACGTCAAGGAATGATATCAAGCGAACATAAAATTACTTGTCGAGAATCCAAAACTGTGCTGCAGAATTGGTAGGACTCAACGAAGTTAAAGTTTTTGAAAAATTGTTTGATTCCGAGGTAAGGGAACTTATTGTGAACCAAACAATGTTGTATGCAGGTCAAAAGAACTACCACAGTTTTGTTTTCAATGAAGAAGATCTAAAAATGTTCATAGCAATACTACTATTTTCTGGGTACCACTCTGACGCAAGAGAATTTATGTATTGGAAACAAGCAGCTGACACACATGTTCCTTTTGTTGGGAAATTAAAAGATTCTTACATTTTGCTGACAATAATAACCTTGACTTGAACGATAAAATGGCAAAACTTCGACCGCTCAATAAACTTTTATGCCTAAAGTTTCAAACTTGGGGTATACATGTGGTAATGGCCGCGAGTTGAGTTGGAGAGCAGTCGTCGAGGGTCGAGTCAGTTGCCGTGCAGTAGTGAAGAGTCGTAAAACGTCGCGTATCGGTGGTCAAGCGGTCGCAAGGCATTTTGAAGTCGTTGTTTTTTTTCATTTCATTGTCAAAAGTAGTTTATAATCGTTTTTCTTTTCGCTAATTTTCTTTAATAAACAACCCTGAATTATATTTTTTTATTTGAGAATTCCTACATTTGGGGGCTCAACCACTCAACACCATTAAACTCGTCAATTGCGAATTTATTCAATACCATGTGGTCTAACTTAAACGTCGATCAATTAAAAGCCGAACTTGGAAAATTAAACCTTGATACCAACGGTCTAAAAGCTCAATTAATCGAACGGCTCGAGCAATATTATAAAAGTAAGGAAGTATATTCGGACGCGTCGGAATCATTAGATAGGGACACAGATAAAAAGAATAATAAACTAAACAATCGTCCAGAAGTTTCAGTGAAAGACATTGAGAATTTCATTACGGAATTCAGTGGCGAGGGTGTTACAAAAATAAAGTGGTGGTTCTATGAATTTGAAGAGATTGCGGAACTTATGCAATGGAGTGACGTCGAAAAGTTAATTTACGCGCGAAAACGTTTGTCGGGTCCAGCAAAAATGGTTATGAAATCGAACAAGTGCACCTCCTATGTGACATTAAAAAAGTTATTAACAGAAGAATTTGAAGAAAAATTATGTGCGGCAGATATTTATTTTAAATTACAAAGTAGAACGAAAAGACATAATGAAAGCTGTAAAGAATATCTACTTGTTATGAAAGACATTGCTCAAGATGTAGTTGACGATAGGTCTTTAATTAAGTTAATCATAAACGGCATTCCGGACAGAGAAGAAAACAAATTCTCTCTTTATAGTGCAACCGATTTAAACGATTTCAAGCGAAAATTAGCAAATTTACGAAGAAATAAAAGAAAAAATAAAAAGACAGTTTAGCGAGTATAAGCAAAATAAGCGGGAAAACAATTTCGGTAAAAAGAAACAGTTGGAAAAAAGAGAACATTGCTACAATTGCGGTAGTATCGAACATAAAAAATCAGCCTGTAATATGGGAACAAAATGTTTCGCGTGTAATGAATTTGGACACAATAGTAAAGAGTGTAGAAACAAACCATCTACAAGCAAAAAAGGGATAAACCTAGTCTATAAATCAAAAATGTGTAAACCCATACTAATAAACCAGTTGTCATGTGAAGCCCTGATCGATACGGGCAGCGACTACAGTTTAATAAAAAAATGTGTATTTGATAAACTTTCTAACGCGAATTTAAAAAAAGACGGCATTATTGTTCAATGGTTTTGGTTTCGGTAAATCAACATCTTTTGGTTTGTTTAATGCATGTTTTAAAATTGATGATTGTATTATATACGGTACTTGCCATGTCGTACAAAATGACGTGATACCTTTTCAATGTATTGTTGGTGGGAACGTAATCGCGATGGCTGAAGTTGTCATTAACGAAGGTGGTATACATTTTAGAAATACTGCATGCGAACCCTTGCCTGAGAATAATGTTTTTATTATTAATCATTGCGATAATAACAAACGGCATGGAATCAATGGTAAATAACTATACACCGGTAAAAGAGTTTAAAAGCCCGATCGTCATGTCCATCGTATTAAAAGATGAAACTCCTATTTACAGCTCTCCACGCAGACTTCCATTCAGTGAACAAAAAATCGTCAAAGATCAAGTAGAACAATGGCTTAAAGAAGGGATAGTGCAGCATTCAACCCCACCCTTCGCAAGCAAGGTAGTAGTCGTCAAAAAGAAAGATGGGTCTCCTCGCGTGTGCATCGATTACCGAAAGATAAACCAACGCATGGTCCGTGATCGCTTTCCGATGCCAGTTATAGAAGAGATTTTAGACTACTTGCAAGGTGCAAATGTGTTCTCCACTCTTGACTTACGGAATGGGTTTTTCCACGTATCGGTTGCCGAAAACAGTCGTAAATATACAGCGTTTGTCACGAAAGAAGGTCAATTCGAATTCTGTCGAACCCCTTTTGGTCTGGCCAACTCACCGAGCGTATTTACACGTTTCATCCAATACGTTTTTCGAGATCTGATTGGTAAAGGAATAAGTCTTTTCTATATGGATGATATTATTGTACCTTCTGCAGATGAAGCTGAAAACATAAAGAAACTCAAATCCGTGCTGCATGTTGCCCAGTTAAGTGGATTACTGGTGAAGTGGAGCAAATGTCATTTTTTGCAACGTAGAGTAGACTTCCTCGGACATGTTATTCAAGAAGGAACTATCCGACCATCGGAAGCAAAAGTAGCCGCAGTGAAGAATTTCCCGGACCCTAAGAATGTTCAGGACGTTCAATCATTTCTTGGTTTAACCGGATATTTTCGTAAGTTTGTCAAAGGATACGCCATCATATGTAAACCCCTGACAGACTTATTGAAAAAGGGTTCAACTTTCCAGTTTCAAAGGGAGGAACGAGCAGCAGTAGAAAGATTAAAAACAGCTTTAACAAATGATCCAGTACTAAAAATATATCAGCGTGGTGCACGCACAGAAGTCCACACGGACGCCAGCAAAATAGGATGTTCTGCAGTGATGCTACAAGAATTTTCGGACGATCTACATCCAGTGTACTACGTAAGCCACAAAAACAATCCTGCCGAGCAAAAACTTCATAGTTATGTTTTAGAGGTTTATGCTGTATACCTAGACCTAAAGAAATTACGAACATATTTACTAGGTATGCAATTTAAGGTCGTAACCGACTGCGCTGCATTTCAACAAAAAGTTAAAAAAGAAGACTTGCCAGCTGCAGTTTCAAGGTGGGTAATGGCCATTCAAGAGTTTGACTTTGTCGTGGAACATCGCAGAGGTTCTTCAATGAGACATGTCGACGCAATAAGCAGGTATCCATGGGTATTCTACATTGGTAACGAGTTGCTAACGCGAATCAGAAGAGCGCAGGCTAAAGACGACTACATTTTGGCTATAAAAGAGGTTCTTAAAAACAAAGCTTTCGGGGATTTCGTCGTTAAAAATGACGTGCTGTTGAAGGTCGTGGACGGAGATGACAAGATCGTGGTTCCCAAAGCCATGGAAGCAGAGATTGTCAAGTTGAAACATAAAGAGGGTCATTTCGGAGTGCAAAAAACGATGCATTTGGTGCTGCAGGATTTCTTTATTCAACATTTGAAAGCTAAAGTGGAAAGATGCATAAATAATTGCGTGAAGTGCATTCTGGGTAGCAGAAAAAACACCAAAAAGGAAGGACTTCTACAACCAATCGGCAAAGACGATCAGCCGCTGCAAACCTTTCACGTTGATCATATGGGACCAATGGACCCCACTGCAAAGCAATACAGATACATTGTCGCTGTGGTTGACGCATTTTCCAAATACGTCTGGATATTTCCCACTAAAACTTTAAGCGCGAATGAGGTCATACGCTGTTTAAAAGATCTTGAAGCTTGCTTCGGAAATCCAGCGCGAATTATATGCGATCGAGGTCCAGCATTCACATCTCAGCAACCATTGCGAGGAAAGGAATATCGAACTCGTTCATATTACAACAGGCGTACCCCGCGGGAATGGTCAGATTGAAAGAATCAACAGAATAATCGTCGAATCGCTGAAAAAACTGTCGTCAGATTCGCCAGAGAAATGGTTTAAGTATACGCGTCGCGTCCAGATGGCGATTAATTGCAGCATTCAAAGAGCAACGGGGCGCACACCGTTCGAAATTCTCTTCGGCGTTAAGATGAGGCAGAAAGGTGACTTTGAGGTGTGCAATTTGATAGCAGAAGAAACTATAGCAGCATTCGAGGACAACCGTGAGGAAATCCGAGCAGACGTTAGGCAGCAAATTCAAAATATTCAAGCTGAAAACCAGAAGAGTTTTAACAAAAACCGCAAAGAGGCCAGAAAGTACGACATTGGGGATTGGGTTGCAATAAAACGAACTCAATTTTCAACAAAAAAATTATCATCCGAATTCTTGGGACCATACGAGGTAGTGGGAGTTGGCAGAGCAGATAGATACACCGTCCGAAAACTTTCCTCAGAGGCAGAAGGACCAGCACAAACATCTACAGCAGCAGAATTTATGAAGCCATGGGCATCCGTTTCACAAGACATATCATCAGGTTGGTCATCCGGGACGGATGACTAGCAGGACGGCCGAATGTGGTAATGGCCGCGAGTTGAGTTGGAGAGCATTCGTCGAGCGTCGAGTCAGTTGCCGTGCAGTAGTGGAGAGTCGTAAAACGTCGCGTATCGGTGGTCAAGCGGTCGCAAGGCATTTTGAAGTCGTTGTTTTTTTTTCATTTCATTGTCAAAAGTAGTTTATAATCGTTTTTCTTTTCGCTAATTTTCTTTAATAAACAACCCTGAATTATATTTTTTTATTTGAGAATTCCTACATACATATGCACGAGCATTTATCCATTGATGAATCAATAGTAAAATACTTTGGTCACCATTCTTCGAAACAATTTATAAGAGATAAACCTGTGAGAATTGGCTACAAAAATCGGATGCTTTGCAGCAATGATGGTTGTATGTATCAATGTGACACATATTGCGGTGCTAAGAACGTTGTCATCTCTGAAAGCCCTTCCGCTTGGATCAAGAGTGGTTATCGATCTTTTGAAAAATTTGACTACCCAAGCGATCATTCCATTTATTTTGACATCTTTTTTACTAGTTATGGGCTTATGAAGATCTTGAAAGAAAAGGGATTCAGAGCATCTGGAACAGCTCGTGATAGTCGGTTAAAAAAATGTCCTTTGCCACACAATAAAGAATTTCAAAAGCAGAGCAGAGGAACTTTTAACTACCAATTTGTTGAGACGAACAAATTACTTTTGTGAAGTGGAAGGACAACAGCATCGTTACGATGGCCACGAACTACGACCAGATCGAACCATGTGAAAGCGTCAACAGATGGTCCAACATGACCAGTTCATTCAAATGTACTCTATTCAAATCAGAGGGAAAAAATGGTGATAGAACCTTTCTACATCTATGACATCATCTACTTTGTTCAATGCTTGGAAGCTCCACAAGCTAGTAAATTACTACAGAGGCGATTTACTTGAATTCACAAGGGCAGTAACTCTCCATCATCTAAGAATACATACACTGAAGCAAGGATATCGTAGACTGAGTGTACAACGAACCATTGCGGAAAGCATCGGATATCACTTTCCCAAAAAACTAACAAACCAACTCAGATGTCGCGAGTGTCATTCTAGATCGAAATGGCGCTGTGAAATGTGTAATGTTACACTTTGTATTTATGCTTTAAAAATGTTCACATAAAAAAAAAAAATAATTGGTATGCATGAGGCCATTGTACTAAAAAAAGTACACCTCTATATCCCCCTATCAACATTTTTTGAAATGTTTTGTTTTGGAAAATATCCTAACTTTATTCTTATTAAACATAAAATGCTACAAAATTTTTTTTTTTTATTTTATTTTTTAGCAAATTAGCCCTATGCTCTTAATCGGCTAAGGTCCTAGCGGGTAGAACCCATCGGCGGCGGGCGGACCCAGACGAAATTGGCAGGTCAGTTTTCAGCCGTTGTCAATGAAAAAAAGGATTAATCCAGGGTTATTCCAATATTGTGCCACTTTATTGTATTTTCATAAAACTCGGATTTTTTTTAAAATAATAAAAAAATAGGTCACTGTTTCGTAAATTAATTTGCCTAAGAGTCCAGCCGCGTTAAAACCAAAAAAAAAGGTTTTTCTTAGAAAAAAATGGTTCGGGTTTTTTTTTAATTTCTCAAAAACTACAAGACATTTTTGCAATCGGTTTTCTGTTTTTAACTAAAAGCTAATAAGAGAATTGAATTTTTGAAAACAAAAATTAGTACTTAATGGCATACAATTTTGAAAAAAATAGTTCGAAATTTTTTCAAATTTTTTTTTTTCAAAATTTTGAGTTTGAAAATTATTATCTCTAAAACTATTCCTTAAAAGAGCTTCGTTTAAGAACAAGATGAAAGAAGAGGTTTATTCTCTTACAAAAAAGTATATCACGGCATTGTGGATGTAATTTTTAATTTTTAATTTTTTTTTTCTAATTAAGTAAATTTTTTAGAAAATTGCCTCTCCCGGCTATACCGGGGGGAAGAGACCCCCCTCCCATACGATTTTTTTCTTGTCTTGACCAGACCTACACGCTCTAGCTTTTTGGCACACTGGTCGTGGGACGCCCTGTATATGCATCCTTTATAGTGGGCTCAAAGAGGGATATTAAGGGGGAATAAGGGTAATTCGTGTAAAAAAAGGCACATTTTTGTGACTTTTTTATTTTATGAAACAGTTAAAATCTATTTATTAGAACTAATGATACATATGATACAGGGTCCGCCATCTAACGTTTTTTTTTTTCAAGTAGTGCTTATTTCGTGAATGGTAACACTTAGCTCATGTCTGATTTGACAGATAATTAGTTTTATCCTTCCGCTGAACGAATATGGTTGTGTATATGCTTGAACAACGCTTCGCTAAGTGGGCCTGCGATCGACTTACAGAAGATGCCGATTTTGCCAAAAAAATCATCTTTTCAGATGAAGCTCATTTTGATCTTGGCGGGTATGTAAACAAGCAAAATTGTCGCATTTGGGACACAGAAAACCCGCACGCATACATTGAAAAGCCGGTGCACCCAAAACGAGCCACTCTTTGGTGCGGATTTTGGTCCAGAGGCATAATTGGGCCATTTTTCTTCGAAAATGAGCAAGGAGTGGCCGTTACAGTCAATGGCGATCGTTATCGGGCCATGTTGAACGAATTTTTGTTCACAAAAATTGAAGAGGAGGATATTGGCAACATTTGGTTTCAACAGGAAGGCGCTACGTGCCACACAGCCGAAGCTACACTCGATGTTTTGCGCCCTGTTTTTGAAGATCGCATTATCAGCCGCAGAGCTGATGTCGTTTGGCCACCTCGGAGCTGCGATTTGACACCGTTGGACTATTATTTGTGGGGTGCCGTCAAAGATAAGTGTTACGCCGACAAGCCAGAGACAATTGACGCTTTAAAGGACAATATTCGTGAAGCCATTGGTGAAATACAGCTGCACACAATGGATAATGTGCTTAAAAATTGGACCGATCGTGTAGGCTACTGCATGGCCAGCCGAGGCAGCCATTTGAATGAAATTATTTTCCATTATTAACCAGAAGGATTGTACTTTGAAATAAAAAAAGAAATTTGAGAAAATATGCAGTAGTTTTTTTTATAGCATTTTCAAAAAAAAAAAAAGTTATTTGGCGGACCCTATATATGACATTTGAAGAATATTGTGTAAAATTTTCATGGAAAAATATTAAAAAATACGGCAATGGCGGCAATTATCTGGGGCGTCTCGGAAAAAAGTTATATTGCCTCATAACTCGGTGCTGGATCATCTGAAATTAAAAAATCAGAATTATTGATTAATAACACGAGAGAGTTGTTGATGCTGCTGAGTTCGAAATCCAAGTGGACTACATCGATTTATTTTATTTTCAATAAAAACACAACGAACACCTGCACAAAAAACGTGAATGCAAAAAAAAAGGGTTACTTGCATTTTCAAACATATTACAGATACAGTGCGGCAACAGGTTATTCAAGTAAACAAATATTAAAAAAAGTAAAGAATATCTAAGAATTTTGAACATCTAAACAAATTAAAGACCATAAATGATTTCTAAACATTCACCTTAACGTCATCGGTCGATTCTGGTTTACCTGCGAATTCAGGAAACTGCACAAGAACAAGTCTAGCCGGGTCAAATAGCATGACCTAGCCAAACGTTAAGAAAAGCGTCATTTTACGTCTACCGTAAAATGGGCGCAACATTTTCATTAGCGAAACGTTTTCTTAGGACAACCACACAATGGTAAAGAGGATTCAAAAAAAAAAAAAAAGAAATTTAAGAACCTTCAAGAAGCATTTATAAAGTACAGTATATACGAAAAGGTCAGGAAAATTCCGATAAACAAAAAATCTTCTCTTTGCCCAAAATCGCCAGATTGGTTCAAAAACAAATCCTAGTAGGTACTCCTCGTATGTATGATTCGATTTTCGTGAAAAAAGTATTCAACTCACGCCCTATAGCGTCGAACCAAAAGCAAAATGAAAATATAAGTGAAGCGACTCCATCATCCCGGGGCTCATCAGAAATTGTCACCGCGTCCACATGTCTATGTTCACGCTCTTGGCCTCGCTGCTCTACCAATCCCCCTCGGAAATGAACGCAACTCCTATGGGTTGCATTTCTAAATATCCGCATCTACACACAGGACTACAAAAAATTTTATGTTTTTTTTTCGACTTTGGTTTCCTCGAAATCGAAGCTCTATACGAGGGAATTGAAACTTTCATGGTTCCGTGAATGTGAAATGATATTTCGGTGCTCGCAGTGGTATCCGTGTTCACATGCGAGTGGTGAATGGATCGGATTTCGATTTTCATTTTTTGTGTTTTTGTGCTTGTTTTGAGAGCTTGCCTCAGATGCAGGTCATGAGACCGACCGACGAAATGATTAGCGAGTAGATGGACAAAAGCTGTTTGAAACAAAAAAGGAAAAATATTTCAGTAAATAAACCTTCTTTGATTAGAAATGCTTTGAAACTCTATATGAAATAGGAAATGAGTAATTGAAAACAAATGCTAGCCCCGGACAGAGGGGTTTAGAAAAGGATTTGGGTACTTGCAATCATTGAATAAACAGGACATTTCGAAAGCATGTGATTTCCTACATACTTTTGTCATACTTTCCCTTCATATTCGAGACAATGGTTGCCCGCCTTGACGCTTTAATGCTCAATGAACTACATTTTTTCGCCTAATTTGATATGTTACGATGATATGATTTTTGCAAACAGCTGCTAGATAAGCAATGGAGGGCTATACTCCGCAAGAGTGTGGAATAATTGTGTCGATTTTTTTTTACCAATAATCGGTCGTGAATTGCGACGTCGATTTCCTAATCGTGTCACGCCAACTGAGCAAACATTCCGGCACTCGATACGAACAGACTAGAACCACAGGAGACCATGCTGGGGGCGGACGCCACCGGACTGGTCGTTCGGCCGAGAATATCGCAGCTGTGGCTGCCGATGTCGCTAAGAACGAAGAAACACCAACCAGACGACGGGCCACGCAATTGGGTATCGCTGGACGGACCCTAGAGCTAATTCTAGTGAAAGACTTACACATGTTCCCATAAAAAGTGCAAACAGTGCATCAGTTAATGCCTGCTGGCCATCAGTCGCGTGTGATTTATTGTCAAGTCATCCTTAATCTCAACAACGAAGAAGACGATTTTATGTCTAACATCATCATGATCGACGAGGCGCATTTCCACTTAAGCGGTTACGGCACTGAAAATCGGCGTGTAATGCACGAAGGAGGCAGAGCCACTGAGTCGTGCGGCGTCCACATCGACCATCGACAATAAGATCACTGTTACCCTACAGGGCCATTACAAACGACTCCTTACTGCGGGATGAATGAGCGGGGCTTGGTGAACATGTGGTTTCAACAAGGCAGTCCAATTGCACACACAGAACGGGACACAATAAAAAGTGTGCAGGTTCAAGAATTATGCCCTTTTGATGTTTGTCACACAACCTGGACGGGGTGCAGATGGTTTGTGTCAAAGATGTTTGTTCACTACTCTCCGGGGTGGTTATCTTAGATAGGTTATGTTAGATTAGGTTAGGTAAGATTAGGTTAGGTAGCTTTACTCCGTAAAAAGCGGTGGGGATCACTTAGACCAAGAACGGTCCATTGTGCTATCACTTGATTCGGCTTGGTCACCGTTACTCTTGGAACCATTTTGAGTGCTGAAGGAAATATTTTCCCAGAAATCGTCTTCTTGAGGCGGCTACAGCAGGGCAATTCCATGGGGGATGGGATGGAGATTCTTCCTCTTCCTCACCATGACACCTACTGCAGTAGTCGTTGTATGGCAGTCCTAATCTTGCGGCATGTTTCCCTAAGGCGCAAAGTCCTGTTAGCTGCTTATATTCTGCCTATATGTACGTATTTTTAGTAGGCTTGTGGTTTTACGTTGACAATACCTGGGCCAGGTTTGCCTCGCATAGTTGCATGTTTTAGGGTCATGCCATCTCTTATTTGCCTGTTGCAGTGCATTTATTGAGATTTTATGTTTTTGCGTTTCCATTGGTTGGTTGATTTCCCCTTTAACAGTCGAGAGGTCCAGTGTGGTGCCTATTTTAGCTAATTTGTCTGCTTCATAGTTCTTATTTTTGGTGATTTGAGTGCTTCTATTGCAGCTTGGCTATCTGTGTAGATGACAATGTCTCTGTTGTTCATCGATCTCACAGACTCGGCGGCCTCACGGTTCGGTAGTCTAAAAGATTGGCTGATTCGGCGCATAGACATCGGCACCCGCACCATTACCTGTACTGGACCTGTCTGTTTATATTTCAAGTGCAATGCCTTTTCCTAGAAATTCACTCCCCTCCTTATCGTCGGTTGGGGATTGTTGTTTTATAAAGAATCTTCAAGTCTGGGGTCGGGATTAAGTAGTCCGTGACTTCACTAAGATCATTGCTTTGGCGTAGAATACCAGCGAATTGGAAAACTTCCAGTGAGCGGATTCCTTCGCAGCATCGTTGCTGCAGTGGGGGTTGTTCGCCTTGAACTCTGCTTAGGAGCTTGCAATAGTTAGATCTGCACAGTGCCGGCCACCAGACAAGGCATTCAATTTCCAGTTGAGCTTCCCGTCGAGTATCACGCCAAGGTATTTGGCGTAGTCTGCGAACCTAAGGTAAGTCGCATTGAGTTTTGGTGGAGTGATTTGAGGAATCTGCCGTTTTCTCTTATGAATAAGACTAGCTCCGTTTTGGAGGGATTTATTCCAAGTCCGCAGTTCTCTGCCCAATTGGCCAGTTGCCTAGGCCTATTTCCATCAAATCCCTGATTGTTGGGAGATCTTTCCCGTTAATTGCCAGTACAATATCCTCTGCATACGAAATGACTTTGCACCCACAATTTCGGCGATAATACTCCTCCTTGTGGTGTGCCACGTTTTACTGCCTTTTTTGTTTGGTAGCAGACGAATTTCGAATGAATCAACCCGCTTGAAAGCATTTGTTTGGTATTAACCCCTAGTTTGTTCAATGCATTGGTGACGGCTAGTGGTTTTATGTTGAAAGCTCCTTCAATATCGAGGAAGACAATCATGGTGAATTCTTGTTGGAAAGTGATTTTCCAACGGTTCCAACTATCGTGTGTAGAGCTGTGTCTACTGATTTTCCCTTACAGTAAGCATGTTGCGATGTCGAAAGCATGCTTTTTTGTATGTTTTCGCGAATATAGTATAGGTATAGGTCCACCAATCTCTCTAGCGTCTTACGAAAAAAGGAGGAGAGACTGATAGGTCTGTAGTTGTAGTCTTTTACAGTTGTGTGGGAGGTCTTACATGCTCTCGGTATAAATGTTTGCCTCAAGTATAAAGGTATATAGCTCAGTCTAGACTGGATGAGAATAATACCAAAAGCCATGGTTCGAAAATGCCGTAAGCACGTTGCATCTCTACCGGGTAGATTCCATCCGGACCTGCAGATTTGTATGGAAGGAAGCCATTTACTGCCCATTGGAGTTTCCTTTTGCTTACTACTAATTTTGAAATGAATGGATGACTCGGTATGAGTTGTTCAAAATTATAGTTACTAGCCTCTGCGTTGTCGGGAAAGTGTGTACTGAGCAAGCGGTCTAGTGAGTCTCAGACTATAGTCTGAGGCTGTTCTTGTAGCGGTTCCAGTCCTCTGCTCTGTTTTGTTTTTTTGCTTTGTTGAAAAGCCGTCTGCTTTCCTTTCTAAGTGTACCAAGATCAGTAGACCACCATGGAGGTTTGGTTCTCTGTGTTGGTCTGCTACTTGACTTTGCTATGAGCTGCTCATAGCTCCAGTAACTTTAGTCGCCAGACATTCAATGTCTGCATGCAACTTGTGCCTCATATTTGTCCCAGTTGATCCGTTTAGGATTCCTAAAGGATGTTTTACTTGGGATCTGAAAGTTTAGATGGAAAAGTATGTAACGGTGATCAGAGAAAGAGTTCTTTTATATCCAAAACTTCCCGCCTATTTCTTGTTACGAAGGTTGGCCTATTGTTCCTATTACAAAAAACAAGGCCGGTTTCCATAACAAAGCTAGTTACCTCACCTCTTTTGTTGATATCGCTACTGCCCCGAATGGTGTGGTGAGCATTCGCGTCACATTCTATCAGAATCTGTGTTTTTGTCCTCACTGATCATCCTTCTGATTGTTGTGGATGGTAAGGGTCCGATGTCGTAGTAGGCCAGATATGCTGCGATGACCCATAAGCAGTTAGCGTGTGGCAGTTTGTATTGCTTTGTTCTTAATCCGGCAATGCGATTATTATTAATCCATCGCTCCTGGATATAGAAAATGTCGTCTCCACTTTCTGCAAGGTGAAGAATAAGGTTGGCAGAAGCAACCTTACTGTGGTGGAGGTTTATCTGCACGTAGCATTGGAGCTATCGCTTAAGCCAGATACCTCTGTCACAGGTGGTGGTAATCATAACCATTGCCTAACTCTCGTCTTGTTCGTATACCTTTAACCTGATGGTTTTAAGGCCATATCTACCTTTGCTTTCCTTCGCTTTTAATGAAGGGAGGGAGTCTCTGTTTAGCAACAGGGTAACCGTCCTGTCCGAGTCTTTTTCAACCTCCGTCTTAATGACCATCCAGTTGGTAGTCGGAAGATCGAGATTTTGCCTCTGCAACAGAAGCAAAATATTTTGTGGGTCGCTGGGTTCCACGGTTATACCGGCGCAGGCCCTTTGCCTGAGTTTGATCTCGTCTTTGCTCACAACCTCCGGCTTGGCACCTGTCCACAATTTGTCCGTCGCGGAGAGAGTGGCCCTTAGAAAGGATACAGCGCTGTCGTCGTCGCACGCAATGAGTTTGTAATACCGATGGAGCAAGCCCCTATCGGTGAAACCAGGAAGTTTCTTTTCCGGGCTATTCTTGCACATGGAAATAAGGCTGAGGTGGATCTTACCTTGAAGGATTTTTCAGTGCTCATGATGAGGCCCTCCTCATGGCTTCGATTTACGATCATTACCGCTAGGTGATCCTTCACCACCTCGTTGCGCCGTAGCGGTGCTCCTGTGCCTCTTTGAGGTGGTTGGGGTTTCATTGTGAGATCAAGGCCTTTTTGTTGTCCAGCCACTTCTTTTGGCTATGGTAGCGGATGCGGGAGGTCCCTTTCTAGGTCGACTCTTCCATTCTTTTATTGTTTCTGACGCCTATTGGCACGAAGCTGCATCCTTCTCATCCCAATTGTACTTGCTCTTTTTTTCTAGTGGGCTAAAGACTTGGCACGCAGCACGTCTCTCTTATGTGCTTCCCTGGGGCCGATATCGTTTCCTGGGAAGCGTTTTTGTTCTCAGTCTTCTGAGAAATGTTGGGGGTAGCCCCCAGGGGTTTTTGTTTATTTTTATTGGCCTATAACTTGATCCCACGAGTAAGCCGGTGCAAAAAAGGTTCACCTCAGCATTGCCGGTTCTACTGCGGAAAGGCATGTATACTATGGCCCTTGCCAAAGCACCCAAAGGAGCTCGTTAGGGCTGGTTAACCCCAGCTTCCCATCCCTCGGCACGGTTCTTTCGCTCACACCACCAGGCAGTTAGGTATCTGTTGTTACCTCTTGGTAAGTTTTTGAGATCATCTCTCATCCACAACTGATGTTGTTGCACGGTTTTCCTGTATAGGAATTTTTCTTGGTTATAGACAGACTTGAACTATAGACCTCCTGCTCAACAGTCGATGGAGATTACCATTGCACCACGACCACCCCCTTGTCATGGCCAGTAAAGTCGCCCGATTTAATCATCCCAGACTTCTTTCTTTGGCGCTACTTGAAGTCGCGGGCTTATACCAACAACACCCGAACAATCGCAAGCCTTAAGGAGAATATTCGACAGGTAAGCATACAGTTATCACCGGAAATCTTCCGGAAAGTCATGGAAAACGGGTACAAATGTGTATCAACGCTGGCTACAGCCAAATGACGGATATCATCTTTTTTTTTTAAGAAAAAAAATCGTAAAGGTCCAAATAAAGACTTCCATCACTCAAAATAATTTTTTTTTATATTATTAAATAAGTAATTCAAAAACTAAATTAGATGATGAATTTTGCGCCACCTTGTATAAGACTTTATCACCTTAATCAAGTACCTTCCTCTGTGGGGGTTCCTTAAGAAGACCGTTTAAGTGGACTTAGGTAACTCAATGCGGCAGCGGCACTATATAATTTTTCAAGATTGATTTAGCTTCTCAAAATACTTTTTCCAGCGATAATCATGTCGTCCAGATACACTGCTTCAGCGGCTTTGCATGTCCGTCACTCTTGAGCTATGTTAGTAATTAAGCAATTCCAATTATCCTTTTTCTTGCCATACCTAAGGCTGGGTGGACGTTAATCAGTTGATTTTTTACTATTTTTGGAGTCAGTTGGTGTGGCCCTAATAAATCTTGTCCTGGCTTCGCTGATCATGGTATAGGTGTGGGTTTCACTCCGGTCACTTCGAGTCTTCGAAATAATCCACGCGGATCTAAAAAAAGGATAGAAAAAGCTGCTCTAATGCCATCTCCCATCAGAACTTCTATGGCTTTGCTGTGTACCTCTGTCAACATAAGCCGGTGAAGAGAAAAAGAAAAACAAAATAGAAAGACAAATATTTTAATCTCGCTCATTAGGCTTCTGCGCATCATTTCCCTTGGGTACTACCAAGCTGTGATTAAGCGATCTCCATCCATCCATTTCTCAAGCAATAGCTCGACAAACAACAACAGTTCGCCAACTCGACAAAATCGAAATAACCGCATCCACTCCGTCCAGTTGCCGGAGCAGGATGATGATGGTCAATTAATAATTTTCCATTTCTCCAAAGAAGAAACGTAGGAAAGCATCCCTCTGTGTCTTGCCTCATTATACGCATTCATTAGAATCGAGTCTCCGTTATCCCTTTCTGTTTGTTTGTTCGATTCCTACGGGAGGTCGAATCTCAAGAGGGCTAGTTCAGGAAATCCGAATCCTCCATTCCATTATGGAAATTATTATAAGTCGAAACTCGAGCGGGCGGGGGTATCAGAAAGAGTCAAAGAGGAGTCCTTGTTTTTTTTCCTTTTGCTTGTCGTGGCTCCGGTTCATCAAAGTAAGTGCCATCATCGGTTTCATATCCATGCCGTAGTCATTGGCAGGAAGCAAAAGCCGGCTCAGGATAAGAACACTTTTTATACAATGCCGTTCCTTTATCCACATCCTTTTCCTGGTATTTTTCTTTTTCATCGTGCACTCGGAGTGTCTCTTATTGCTTTTTGTCCTTTTGACGTTGCTTCGCTGACACAGATTGGTATTCGTCGGAGGGGCATGCACCCTGGGATGTCCTAGATGTAACCCTGCAATTGTAGAACCTATGTATACCCTTATTATAATTATTACCACATAATGATCCCACTTAAGGAGCACAATAAAGGTAATCGGATATCCACTTTCACTTGTCCTCTCCCGGTTTGAGGACTCGCCTGGCTTGTTGGCAGTCACCTAGCCCGGTCTTAAGAGAGCCAGTGTAGCAGTATAAAGCTAGGTGGGCCTCCAAGGTGAATTTGGCCAAATAAAAGATTAAGGTGAAGGCAGTTGGTTGGATAGAATCCTGTATAGATGTTTAGGCGGCTTTACGGCTCTGTTTTTTGTGGGCCATTATGGATGTGGTTCGGGTAGTTATTCGTTTCCGTTTTGCTTGGTGTTTCTGTTCTGTTTGTACGTTACTTTCCGTTTCCGGTGAGGCTTTTGTTCATTTAGTTTCCGCAGAAAGGGGAAATCGAAATCCTAGACGATTGCTTTTGAGGAGGTAGTGGTTATTTGCCTTGATGTTAATTCAACTGGAAGTGGAAGAGTCGGTTTTTGTTGTTCTCCGGCCTTTATGAGTTCTTAATTTTCCTGATGGTATATTTGCGTGAATGACCTGTTAAGCATCATAGGCCGCCGTGGGCAATGATCACCTTGAATTTGACGCTCAGAACTGATTAGTATACAAAAAACAAAAAAAAACAGACGCAATCATTAGCCAGTCTGTTGGGGTGGAAGAAAGGACGATTAATCAATCGCAAAAGGATACTTTTTGCCAATTTCTATTTGGGACGCAATCAATCGTTGGAGCTCTTGAAACAAATAGCCGTTGAGTAACTCTCAATATTGCCCGAAATCGTTTCCTATTTCCTTAAGTAGATGGATGCTTCCGTTGATGACTGCATATACTAGACTTTTCCACCTAATTGACAACCTTCCTGTGGCCGGACCTGAATGAGTGCTTGAATATATGCGAAATGGTATACTTTCCAAAAAAATTTATTGATCGATTGATGCCCGCTTAAGGATATCCCACTGTCGTTCACTCATTCCCGTTCGAAACCATGAAAGTTTGAAGTATTCCATGGGATTGGGAAATCTGCATCCGGCAAACAATCAGCATCATCCACTATTGTCATGCGGTCATTGAGTTATGAATGCAGTTGTTCCTCTTGCCATGCATGGAAATCTATGACGGATTCCGAAAACAAATAGAAATCAATACGTAAATGAAGACGAATGAGGGGGAAAAAAGAATGACCACATGGACGCGGCGACATGGGGGAACAATGAACTGTCACTTTCGGGAAATTCGTTGATTATTCGTCGGATGAGTACGTGGCAGTGAAGGATGAATTGGAACTGCTCGTCAATGTTCAGATATGTCGCCTAGCAATGTGGGGTTTATGGTGCTGAATCTATTGTAGGAGATTTTAGTGGGATCTGATGGGGATTTAATGGCTTGAAAAATGTCAATGGATATATGTATAATATGAACGTTTGTCGGATGCTTGTTTGACATGAGAATTTTGAAGCTCTTTTTATGGTGTCGTGTTGATCAAGTGCGATAGAGGGTGCACTTGTCAAAAAGGCATTGCGGATGTGGCTCTTTTTCATTTCAACCGAATAAAGCACATCTCGTGCTAGCAGACGATGCGAATATAGTGCTGCATATAACTTAAGTGTCTTCGTTCTGGTGGCAGAGAGACATAGTGCTGGGGGCCAGATTAAATCAGAAGAATCGTCTGATGAATAAGGCCCTGCTTCGAATGTTTTAAAGAGTTTTCGACGCGGGTAGATTTTGGCTGTCTGTGGTTGCCATGTTGTTTTGGCGACTTCTGTCACCTCTTTGGTTTACTATTCAGATACTATTGCCAAATCACTATGACAAGTTACACGATTGAACACCACGCCTAAATGATAAAATTTTATTATCAAAATGAGTGTTCGTTAGTGCTCCTGTTCACAAAAAGGTCCGAAGAATGACAACTACCGGCCCATCGCCAAAATGTCACATTTACCCAAACAAATCGGCAAATCTCTAATCTCTTGCAAACAACATAGCTTCTTCAAATGCAGATCTACAACCACAAACCTTGTCGAATTTGTGTCCTTCACACTTTCAGCATTAGAGTATGGAAATGAGGTCGACATCATTTCAACTGATTTCAGTAAAGCCTTCGACAAAATCTTCCCAATCTATAATTATACTCTTCAAACTGTCTTCCCTTATATTAAAGTGGATATCTTCTTATTTAAAAAAAACATTACTACAGTGTTCGTTTTAGATCTGCCTTTTCCAGCCCCTTCTTAGTTTCTTCCGGTATTCCCCAAGGCAGCCACCTATGTCCGCTTCTTTTCATTCTTACCATTAACGACATTGAGTTTGTCATCAAACATTCCCACCTCCTCCAAGTTCCTCAAGACCATTTCCTCGCAACAAGATTCTTCGCTTATTCAATCGGATCTCAACAGTTTTTCCGTCTGGTCCTCCAGATGCCAATCAATCACCTTTTCACGTAAACAAATCAAACCTCCTCCTCCCCGCTACTTCCTCAATAATCAGTCCATCTCCACCATTCACGTTATCCGCGCTCTTGGCATACTACGAAGGTGGTCCGATACGTACTTAGCCTCACTGCCAGATGGCGCCAGTATCACAAGAGCAACTTACTAACGTGTAGTACATTCTAGTAGACGGCTACTGTCGATCGGACTCGTAATTTTGTTTTGACCGCGTGTGTAAGCGGGAGTGTCCGCGGATTTTAGAAAAATGGAAAAAGAGCAATATCGGTTGGTGATTCGATTCTTGTTTTTGGAAGAGAAATCGCACAGCGAAATCAAAGAGCGTTTTGATGCTGTGTACGGTGACTCTTCTCCTTCGATGGCGATCATCAAAAATTGGTTTACCGAGTTTCAACGTGGTCGCAAGTCGGTTTTTGATGAGCCTCGTCCAGGTGCCCCGAAAACGGCTACCACGGAGGATAACGTGACAAAAATCCACGATTTCGTATTGGCAGTCCGCCGATTGAAGGTGCGCGAGGTAGCTGAGACAGTAGGCATTTCAAAAGATCGCGTGGGTCATATCGTGCATGAAATTTTGGGCATGAAGAAGCTGTCGACGCGATGGATGCCGCGTTTGCTCACTCCGGACAACAAGCGCAACCGTAAGACCACTTCAGAGCAGTGTTTGACGATGTTTAAGGGCAATCCGAAGGAGTTTTTGCGTCGTTACGTGACAGTCGACGAAACATGGATCCACTGGTACACACCAGAGGACAGTCGAAACAGTGAACTTCATCCGGCGAACGTGCTCCGAAGAAGCCGAAGACTGTCCCATCGGGAGGAAAGGTGATGGCCACCGTTGTCTGGGATTCACATGGTGTGATCCACATCGACAACCTGGAGAAGGGCAAATCGGTCACAGGGCTGTACTATGCCAAATTATTGGGCCGATTCGACGCCAAATTGAAGAACAAACGGCCCCACTTGGTGAAGAAAAAAGTGCTCTTCCACCATGATAACGCACCGGCTCCCACCTCCGGCCTCGCCACGGCCAAATTAATCGAATTGGGCTACGAACTGCTACCCCATCCACCGTATTCTCCAGATTTGGCCCCGTGCGACTTCTTTTTGTTTCCAAATTTGAAAAAGTCACTCGTCGGGCAGAAATTTCAGTCGAATGAGGAGATCATCGCCGCCACGGAGGCCTACTTTGCAGA
The DNA here is from genome assembly GCA_958301585.1 of Merodon equestris. Classification (NCBI taxonomy): domain Eukaryota; kingdom Metazoa; phylum Arthropoda; class Insecta; order Diptera; family Syrphidae; genus Merodon; species Merodon equestris. The sequence continues at coordinate 116,483,761 of OY284416.1, forward strand.
CCTCGAGAAAACGTATTTTTCAGACGGGTTAAAGAAGTTGGAGCATCGCTGGGTCAAGTGTATCGAGCTGAAAGGAGACTATATTGAAAAATAAATCGCCATCTCTCCAAAATTTTTGTTTTTCTTTTGTAGACTAAGTACTTATCGGACCACCCTCGTGTATTACAGTTTGGCCCTTCCTTGAATACGCATCTCAAGTGTGGTCCCCTTGTCAACAAACCCACATTTTTAGAATCGAAAGCATCCAACGTCGGGACCTACGTTTCGCTCTTCGAGGTTTGCCCTGGAACAATCCTTAGTTCTTACCGCCCTGTAAAGACCGTCTTAAACGTATTAGTTTGATTACACTGGAGAAAAGAAGAAGGGTATCTGACATCTTCTTCAATCATAGACTCCTAATAGGTACCATTGACTACGCCACCCTTTATAACTCCATATCTCTTAACACTTACCCTTGTAATAGACGCAATCCTCGTCGCTTCTATTTATCCACCCCCCGCACCTCATACAACTCCAATGAACCCATTTCCCGCATGCTGGGAAATGTTAATTCGAATATTAACTTCGATTTTAACCTTAGCACTCCATGCCCAAAACTCCGTCTTCTCAATAGCCTTTCCTTCTCCCAATCTGAGTTTCTAAGGATCGCGCTTACCTCACCCGTTCCTCTTAGTTATTAAGTTAGATTAAGCAAGCGCTTGAATTAAGCTCAACGAATGGGGGTGTTCGCCCCCCACGAAAATTAAAATTAGATCAAAAGCTGCACGCGTTGCTCTTCTTTACTCTTTAACGTTTAGTGACCAACTTTGAGAAAACCGGTACAGTAATCAATCAGCCAACACTGTTACGGCTAAGAAACCAAGGATTGGCCGAGAACATCGCCATGGTATGTGAAAGTGTACAGCAAAACTGGAGCCAGTCGATTCCTCAATGTGCACAAGAACTCGTCCTTTCGCAGACTTAAACTTGTGTCGGAACTAGGCCCAACGTGCATAAGATCCAACTGACCCAGGAGCTCAAAGTTCATGACCATGGACAACACCATCTGTTCGTAGACTAGACTTCGAGACTACTCCAGCTCAAACGAGGTTCACCAATGATGACAATGTATCCTCAAAAAGTTACCGTTTGGTGTGGATTTTGGGCAGGCGGCGTCATTGGTCCCTACTATTTCGAAAACGACGTTGGTGAAGCGGTCACCGTTAATGGCAAGCGCTACAGAACTATAATAATCAATTTCATATGGCCCAAATTGAATCATATGGGCCTAGACGACATGTGGTTTAAGTGTAAGGTTATCTCTCGCTGAGGTGACGGGAATTGCGCACCGATATCATGCGATTTGAGCCTGCTAGACTTTTTCTTGTTGGATTGGCTGAAGTCGCAGGTCTAGGAGAATAAACCAAAATCGACCGATGCCCTTAAGATGAACATAACACAAGCCATCGCTCGAATTCAGCATCGCTCAATTCATTCGCTCAGGAAGAGTCATTGAAAATTGGACCATTCGGATCCGTGCCTCCGTAAAAAACCGATGCAGGAATTTGAATGATGTCATATTCCATACATAATGGCATACATGGCTCTTTCAAATAAAGGAAGAATGTTGTTTACACCTAACACACAGCTTGCTTTATATAATTTCAACATCTACTCGCCCTTATTGAAAGGGCCTTTAGTAAATAGAAAATGTTTTTTTTACTGTTTGGTTCTCGAGTGTTATATTTTTACTAGGATACGAGTGATTTGTGACATGTGTTAAAATTAATCGTACTCAATTCATACCGCCATTTTATGATAAATGATTGTAAGTTATTGAATTTTATTATCAATTCTAAAGCTCTTTAGAAAATATTTTTAGCGCACTTCGCCCATTTCATGGTCCTCATAATCGACTTACTGAGCAAGCAGTTCAAACTACAGTGACCAAATTTTACGCTGTAGGACATCAAACTACTTATCCGTATGCGGAGAGTGCGTACAGAGGAAAATATTGTTTATTCGTCGCCATCCGCACCTATCGGGCTTGAGTTACTCGACTGATTGGAAGATATCCTGCAAGAATCTTCATCGTACCAACGAAAGCTCGTGCAACTGAAGCCGAGGGACATACATACCACCACCGATATCATTGATCCGTGTGATTATGCGGTAGGGGCCTTCTTAGTCTTGCTGCAGCTTAGGTGACTTCCCTTTTTGCCGATGGGGATTGTACAGCCATACCAAATCGCTTTCCTGGAACCCCTGTGCCGATGCCTTGGTGTCGTACCTGGTTTTCATCCGATCGCTCGCTATCTTGATCTTTGCTCGAGTTCTTTGATGGATGTTGAGTAATCTTCGACGAATTTCGGTTCAGTAGATGGGGAACCAAACTTTACTTCGCCAGGCAACCACACAGTGTCACCAAAAATAATTTCGGCTGGACTGCATACCGACTGCTGCCGTCGAACTATGGACTGCATTTCGGTAGGCCAGTAGGAAGAGGGGAACGTGCCGATCCCAATCCCGTTGGTAGTCGTCCACTTCTTTGCAAAGATGATCCTTTAGCGTCCCGTTGAAACGCTCCACCACCCCATTCAACTGCGGATGGAGGGGTGACGTCCTTGTTTTGTTGATCCCGAGCAACTGGCATACCTCCTGGAATATTTTGAACTCGAAGTTTCTTCCCTGGTCCGCGTATAGCTCCATGGGGACGCTTAATCTGCTCATCCAATCGTTGGCGATTTGCTCCACAACCGTCTTCGTTTCTTGGTTAGGGATGGCCACTTACTGAAGTAGTCCATGACGACATCGTGCATCTCCCGGAGAACCTCCTGTACCTTTGAGCGCGGTACAAGAAGCTGCGTCCTGAATGTTTTCCGGTCTGGCGTTTCCCATTTTCGTTTCAAGACGTCGCGTCGTCCTCAAAATGGAGTGAGTCTCATTGTGCCCAATATGCTTTCAGAACGGCTTCTGTCGGCTATATCTCGGGCTTTGGGTTTTTCCACGTGCTCCTTCCACACCAGTATGGGCTCGATATCTGGCTATTTCGAATTTCATTTTGGCAACATCGCATTGACATTAGAATGGAGATTTTCTTTACGATGTTGTGTTTCGAACACGTACATCTGCAATCGTTAAATCCATCTCTCAATTTGTCCCTCGGGATTCTTGAACTGCAGCAACCATCTCAAAGCCGCGTGGTCCGTACGCAAAAGGAATTTCTGTCCGTATAAGTATTTGTGGAAATGTTTCGTTGTCAGAAATAGCGCCAAGAGTTCCCGTCTGTTCACGCAGTAGTTTCTTTCTAGTTTGGAGAGCACCTTGCTTAAGTAAGCGACCACCTTTTCTTCGCCATCATGCATCTGGGAAAGGACAGCTCCAACACCCAAATTATTAGCGTCTGTGTCTACGATAAAGGTTTTTTTCCCAGCGTAGGATAGGATAGTATTTGCGGTTCACGTAGTCGTTGTTTTAATTGCTGGAAGCTCCTCTCGCGCCCGTTGGTCTATTTGAATGATCTCCCTTCTCCGTCAACTGGTGCAAGCTCTTCGCGATCCCGGTGAAATCCTTTATGAATCGCCTGTAGTAGGTGGCCAGGTCTAGAAAACTTCTCAATTGATGTTTGCCTATGGGAGTTGGTCAATTCTTGACAGCTTCGACTTTTTCCGGATCTGTTCTTAATATTTATGACATGTATGATATGTCCCAAGTAGTTGACTTTCTGCTGGAAGAGAACACATTCCATTAGTAAAGGCGGTCTTCTCGCGGTCTTCAGGATGCATCTGTACCTGCCAATAGCCGCTTTTTAGATCGAGGATGGAGAACCACTGAGATCCAGAGAGGGTGTATAGCATATCATCTATTCGTGGCAAAGGGTAGCTGTCCTTCTTGGTAATTTCATTCAGCCTTCGGTAGTCTACTCAGAATCGTGTACTTTCTTTTTAACTAAAACGACAGGTGATGCCTATGGGCTCTTGGAGCTCCCGATTTGTCCTTTTTTCTCCATTGTTGAGACCATCTCCGCAACTTCTGTTTGTTTTCCCAATAGCAATTATCTAGCCGGTTGCCGAATTGGTCTTGCATCGCCGGTGTTTACGCGTTGCTCCACCAGGCGTGTTCGGCCATGATCTCCACTATGCGTAGCAAAGATATCTGCATATTGGACGAGCAAATATTCTGCCAATATCTGCCCTTTCTTATCGAATTCACAGTGCTGCAAAACGGTCTTATTAGAGTAATTCAGCAATATTTAAGTAAAAATTATGGTTTGTATACTACTGTTTGCAGACTCTCTTTTACTCTTTTGTAAGCTAAGCAAGTCACATATATAAAATGTTAATATGTTCCAAATGAAGTCTATCAAATGAAATAAACACTCACTCTAGTTTTGTACTCCACAGAGGTCAGACGTTTACTTTTGACAGGTTATGGGCCCAGTCCCAAGTCCATTGTATTAGCGATTTTGCAGTTTAACTAAAGCGCATAATAGTTTTCCTTGCGGTTTCTTTTTTTTATTGCTAACCTTTTCGGCAGTCAAAGAATAGCGGGAAGTTAAGGCGGGAAGTGAGGCGCAGTTAATTTAGTTTGCATAAGCTTTCGCATTTTGGAAATGGAGGGCGATTTATTTAAAATTGATAAGCTGTTAAGTACAGACCAGTGGAGTACCTGGAAATTTCAGATTAGAGTCATGCTAAGTGCCAGCGATATGTATGATGTTGTCAATGGGAAAATAGAGATGCCCGAGGTAAAGGAAGTTTCGAAATTGCGGGAATGGGAAAAACTAGATAGGAGAGCACAAAAAATGATTGTAATGAGCGTAGGTCCACAAGCACTTGTCCATATAATGAACTGTACCACGTCATATGCCATGTGGAAGAAATTAGAATCAGTGTATGAACAAAAGGCAGAAACTAATATACATCTGATTCAACAACGATTTTATAGTTTCTCAAAGGATCCTTCTGATGATATTGCCACTCATATATCGAAACTTGAATCAATTGTACATCAATTAAAAGAATGTGGTGAATCAATATCGACGACAATGCTGATTACCAAAATTCTCATGACGTTACCACAGGAATATAACCATTTTTTTACTGCATGGGAATCAACGGCTTCAAGCGACAAAACTATTGAGAACCTAATGTCTCGCTTAATAATGGAAGAGTCACGTCTAAAACTGCAAGTGCATGTTGAAACAGAGGCGACAACGAGTGCATTAGTTGCTAAAAGAGGAACACCTTTTTCAAAAAGCCACAATAAATCCAAGGGTAAGTCGGGAAAATGCTTTTTCTGCAAAAAGCCGGGCCATTGGAAAAAGGATTGTCCATCAAGGTACGGACACGGACATGTTGCTCAAAAGGATTCTCATGGTGACGCTTTCGTGTGCACATGCACAATGATTGGTTCTACTGAAGGGAAATGTAAAGAATGGATTCTTGACTCTGGAGCAAGTGACAACATGACGTTTCGTATGGATTGGTTAGTCGATTATGTGCCGTTTGAAAATCCGCAATTCGTTCGCGTGGGTAACGGAGAAATTATTAGTGCATTTGGTAGGGGAAAAATTAACATACTTTCATTTAATGGTAAAACCTGGCTCCCGAAATTCCTCTCAGATGTCATGTATGTTCACTTTTGAGATGTTCCTGATATTCATCTAAATCTATTTTCATCAAATGCAGCCATGGATAAAAATTTGAAAATGGTGTCTAATAAAAACAAATGTGAGCTTTTGCAGGACGGGCATACTGTGGCAATGGGAGTACGTGAGTCTACATTGTTTAAGATGAAGTTTAAGGTTAAGGAACCCGCGATTGCAACCGTTGGCGATAAACTTGAAGACATTAAGACTTGGTATGAGCGGTTTGGACACCAGCATGTAAATTATGTCCGGAATTTTCTAAAGCAGCGTTGTATAGATTTCCATGACACAGATAACTTCTTTTGCGATGCATGTGCATTAGGTAAGCTGCATCGATTGCCATTTGAAAGTAGTGGGAGTAGAGCATGCGTGGTAGGGGAACTAGTCCATGCTGATTTGTGTGGCCCAATGCAAAACAATTCAGTTGGGGGCTCCAAATACTTCCTTTTATTTAAGAACGATTTTTCCAGATACAGAGCTGTATATTTTATAAAGGAGAAAAGTGAGGTTCTCAAATGTGTTAAAACGTTTATAAGCAAAGTTAAAACGGAGACTGGGATGGCTATTAAAACAATTCGGACAATTCGGACGGCCTAGAATTTGTGACCTCGGGTGTTAGAAATTTGCTTGAAAAAGAGTGTATTCGGCATCAAACATCTGTACCTTACTCTCCTCAGCAGAACGGTAGGGCAGAGAGGGAGATGCGGACTATAGTGGAGGCGGCTAGGACTATGATTCACGCACGAGGGTCATCTCTACGATTATGGGCGGAAGCGGTCAATTTTGCATGTTTCTTATTGAACCGCACGGGACCGACGGATATGGATGGAAAAACTCCGATTGATTTGTGGATTGGCAGTGATCAAAAGGCAAACCTTAAGGATATAAAGGTATTTGGTACTGAATGCTATGCTCATATTCCTTCGCAAAAACGCCAGAAATGGGATCCAAAGGCAAAACAGGGATTTTTTGTTGGATATCCGGAGGATACTAAAGGATATCGTATTTACCTTCCTGCGAGCAATAAAATTGAGGTAAATCATGATGTCATTTTTAAGAATCTCCCTATTTCAGGAACAGTGATTGTACATGAAGTTAGCAAGAATCCAGATTGTGAAGAACAAAACCACGAGAAAGGAAAACATCTCAAAAGTGAACATTCTGAAGAAAAGGAAACTTCACTGGAGGAAGACGACCGGTTAGACGTTGAAGATTTATCCTCAGTTCAGGTAAATGCAATAGAATTAAGTCCTGAAGAGCCCATAAGCAAGCGTTTGAGAAGCGCTCGAAATGATAAAGGGAATTCGTTGATATCTACCCTGGAAGCAGCAGCATCTGTGGCTTCAGTGTGTGAACCACAAAGTTATGAGGAAGTTCTCGAATCCAGAGACAAGGCAAAGTGGCAAGCAGCTATGGAGGAAGAAATAGGGGCACTCAACAGAAGCAATACCTGGGAACTGGTCAATCTTCCGCCTGGAAAAAAGGTGATTGATAATCGTTGGGTCTTTAAAATAAAGCCTGCTAATACTAATGAGCCCGAGAGGTACAAGGCAAGGCTAGTTGTTAGAGGATTCTTACAACAACACCAGCTTGATTATAAAGAAACTTTTAGCCCTGTAGCTCGTTTTGGTTCAATTAGAGCTATTCTTACTGTTGCGGCCAGTAAAAATATGCCTTTAAAGCAATTCGACATTAAAACCGCCTTTCTCAATGGCGATTTGCAGGATGAAGTTTACATGCGACAACCGATTGGGTTTGAAGACAAAACGAGTCGTGTGTGTAAGCTAAGGAAAAGCCTTTATGGATTAAAACAAGCTTCCAGATGTTGGAACATAAAATTTTCGAATTTTCTCCGTTCAACTTAAAGCTACAGAAGCTGATCCGTGTGTTTTCGTCGGGAGAGACATCATAATGGCAATTTACATTGATGACGGTCTGATCACAGGAAATGAAGTAGACATCAGTAAACTCCTAGACTACCTGCAAAAGGGGTTTGAAGTCAAGGTTTATGAGGCGCGTTGTTTTTTGGGTTTGGAGATTGAGCGGCAAGCAGATGGATCGATTTTTCTCCAGCAATCTACTTATGCTGACAGAATTCTGGTGAAATTTAAAATGAATGATGCTAATCCTGTTGCTACACCAGCTGATGGCGTTACTTACAAGAACCCTACAAGTTCAAAAGAAGTGGTGGGAGATTTTCCGTACAGAGTAGCTGTTGGCAGTTTTATGTATTTAGCGATTGGAAGCAGGCCAGACATCTGTTATGCACTTGGGGTTGTTAGTCGGCATTTGGACAAACCAACTACCCAGGACATTGCTGCTGTGAAACGACTTTTAAGATACGTGAAAGGGACTAGGATGCTGGGTATACATTTTAAATCAAATAAAAACTAATTATTAGTTGTTACAGCGATGCAGACTATGCTGGTGACATTGATACAAGGCGCTCGACGAGCAGTTTTATATTTTTACTTGGAGGGTCACCGATATCTTGGTCTTCACAACGCCAACAATGCGTTGCATTATCCACTATGGAAGCCGAGTACATGGCAGGTTCAGATGCAGTCAAGGAAATTGTATGGCTGTTGCGATTGATGAACGAGCTTCTTGAAGAGGGATGCGACTTGGATAACCAAAGTGCTATCAAATTGATACACAACCCTGAGTATCATAAACGCAGTAAGCACATTGATGTCAAGTTCCATTTCCTTCGAGAGAAGTTCTCTGAGGGAATTTTTGATCTTCACTACATTCCGACTGAAGATCAGCTGGCAGATATCTTTACTAAGCCCTTGCCAAGAAATAGGTTTGAACTGTTAAGACACAAAATTGGTGTCGCTCTATCTAACAATTTTAAAACTGTATAACTTTTGCTTTTGAATTAGAGAAACTTATTCTCAAATACTTTAACGATAAAATTAAATATTGGTGAAAGTGGGAGTATTAGAGTAATTCAGCAATATTTAAGTAAAAATTCTTGTTTGTATACTACTGTTTGCAGACTCTCTTTTACTCTTTTGTAAGCTAAGCAAGTCACATATATCAAATGTTAATATATTCCAAATGAAGTCTATCAAATGAAATAAACACTCACTCTAGTTTTGTACTCCACAGAGGTCAGACGTTTACTTTTGACAGGTCTCTTTTAGCTCCGCTGGTCTAGATTCAGGAATTCGTCTCGCCGACTCCACTCTAGTTGTTGTCGAGATTGCAGAAACTGGCGCATATTTTCCAATCACCTCACCTCGCCCAAGTCTGATGCTAAGTCTGAATTCTCGGATTCATCAATCTCATTGGAACCATGTTTTTTGGCTCAACGAGAATCTTTCCAACGATGTAATTTTGTAAGTTCGTTTGATCTTCGGGCTCTAAACGTGTTCAGAGTACTGTTTCTGAATTGGGTGGCAGGGTTACGTCTTTGTTGATTACTGACCTCAGGCTGACGTCGGTTTTTCTGTCATACCGCATTGGAATATCGATGTTGCGATATCTCAGAACTTGCTTGCCAATATCCAAGGTCATACAGTGCGTCTTCATGTAACCGACTCCAATGATGCACTCGTCGCAAATGTCAGCCACCAAGAATGCATGGCAGTATACTTTTTCTGACCCCATTTGCGGTCTTCAGACAGTAATAGCTCGTGTTATGCAACCATTATTCCTGAACTAAGTCTCTCCTTATGATGAAAACCGTGGCTCTGGTGTCGATTGTAGCCAGGAACCTTCTATCGATGATTGCCTCAACAATTAAACTTTTATTGCACCGCTTGGTTTGAGAGACTTGGTTGGTGATCCTGGGGGCGTCGATTTCAGAAATCAACTTCCACCACGTGAAGTTGGTTTTTAAGTCTTTCCCCGCCTGCTGTGCTTGAGGAGCGTAGTCGACAGGATGGGTATTGCCCCTGTCGAACGCCTCGTCGTTGCGCCTTTCATTTGCCCAATGTGTTTCTTAGCGATGCCCTGCATTGGCGTTGTAGATGTCCGGTTTTATTGCAGCTCCAGCAGCGTACCTGTCTTTTTGCAGTATTTTGTCGTCGCTCAGTATCTATTCTTCGACAACAATATTCCTCTGTGGGAAGCTTGTTATGCTGCTTCCATCGTCAGGGCAATTTTATATTCGTCTCCTGTCACCCCTTTCTTCTATTCAACTCCTGTGATCTTTTTAACTTAGCAGGTGTTCCAACGTTACAATACATTACCCCTCTACCCCTTCCCCGCCATCCCCCCCCATTTCTTCGCCACCCCTATGCCCTCTTCTAATTTTCGACTTTTATTGATATTCCACTTTAAAAAAATAAAACTTCTTACCTTCGAGCACATCGATGACTTCTGACATGTAAGCAAGGCAGTGAGAAAGTCACGACCAAAATCTTGTATCAACAGCAATTTTAGCAAAGCTGGGACAGGGAAGACTTTCCTGTCCGTCCGTCTGTCCGTACGCATATATCAAACCAAGCTTGCCGAGTGGCCATGAATCTGACACTTGGCTGTGTTATAGAGTACATGATTCTGAGCTCATAGCGACCAATTTTACAAACCTAGCTGCTGCGGTTCCTGAGATCCAGGTAAACTTTTGCAAAATTCAAAATAGAAGACCTGAAATTGTAGCTCCCGGCGAGCCTTTTTTTTGTCCTTTTTTTTTTATAGGGCAAGAGTGTACTCTCTTATAGTGTTTGTCACACGACCTGGACGGGTTGCACATGGTTTGTGTCGAAGATGTTCGTTCACTACTCTCCGGGGGTGGTTGTCCTAGATAGGACTTTTTGAGATATTCGACGGAATTTATCGCGTTGGTTGTAGTTCACAGTAACCCTTTTGTTTCCATGTCATTAAGGTGTTATATTGGAAATGCACACATGGAGTATGAATTTTGAAGTGATCTTATGCTGCGAGTGTTATGGCTTCGTCAGCATTTTTTGATCATCTCTCGTTAACAACTGATGTTGTTGCACAATTTTTCGGTATAGTCAATTGAACTACAGACTTTCCGCTCAACAGTCGGTGATGATTACCATCGCACCACGACCACCCCCGTGGTCGTGGGCTGATCCCATCTTGTTTATGGCATACTCACCGTGATCAAAACATTGGGAAAGTGATGCCTTCTCCTTAGTCAATTGGATAAGGTATACATATATGCTTATGTATAAAGGAAGCTTGCCTTCTATTATTAAAACCCTATTTGGGATATAGGATTAGGTTCCATTACATGCGGCACCTCTTAGTCTGAATATAAGGCATTAAGAACCAAAAAAAGGAATCCAACTCAGCTTAGGATACCTTATAAACTCCATCATCTCCAACCAGCTACTCCAAAACTGTCCATGTCCAAATGAACAAAATATCAAATGACTTCACAGGAAATACAAAGCAAATCGAGAACCCACACACACCCCACAATATCAGGATAATAAATAACTCAATTCATCTGCTCCATATCAGTTGACACGCATCCAGCCGCAGTCTACGAATCCTTTTTCGAGAACAACTCGATTCACACTAGCATTAATCTCCGACATTCAACACATTCATTTCATTCCCCATGATCATTGTATTGTAATGGATATTGTACCGAAAGAGGACAATAAAGAATTCGAATAGCATGTTAAGTCTCCGACGCCTTCCAAGGCGATTAAGGAAATAATGAAAAAGGAATAAAAATACAACATGCGAGGATGCCATACAACACCCAAACAACCGGAGCTGGAGGATTATAGTCCGACCACATCTGAGAATGGAATAGATAACATGATGATTAATTAACTTTGACATAAAGGAGCTGGAAATCCTTTCACGGGATCTAGAAAAAATTGGCGTCTTCCAAAGACCAAGATTAAATGCAACTTCAACTAATTATGAATCATAAGCTGTCCTTTGTTCTTTGTCGTGAATTTCAGAAGTTCAGCTGCAGCTTGATGTGCTTTCACCTCAGTGGGGTAATTGTTTCTCCAAGGAACCTCCAATTAAGGACATCTAACAAGAGCAAAGGGAGTTAATGAGAGACGAACAACTTTGCTACATCCTGAATGGCATGAAGAACGCAATCTTGGTCATTATCCCTCTCGTTGACGGCGACACGAAGGGAGGATGGTAATCAATTGGCTGATTGCGAGACGTCATCTTGTTGGCAATCGAAAGGCGTTTTCTAAGCCAGTCATTAGGGTGATGTTGATGGTGACGATGATGTTACTCTGAAATCAACACTTGTTGTCGATTGTTGTTGTTGCGGTCTCAAGTCCCATCAACCAGTTTCCTACGTGATGAGAGGAATGGTGAAAGGCCTTTTGTCATCTGACACAACACGTTGATCGAATAACCGAGAAATTTCAAATTGGAGGACATTCCATTCTCGGAATTCATCGAATTCAATGTTCGCAACAAATTCCAGCATTTCATCGAATTCTTGTCCCCCTCCCCGCTCTGCATATTTACTTTGACTCTAATCAGTTACAATGTCCTTTTCATTTCTCTCAGAATTTTCGATTCCTTGCTTATTACAAAGGAACCAATGTCCCTCGCATTCTTGGTATCCCTTTTCCAACCAGCAGCAAGCATTTTAGATCCTGCTTTGAAAATAATATCTCCAATCATAATCCTTTTACAACATAATCTGTTATTCCAAACCACCAACCCCTCGGAGAATCCGAAAGAGATATGACAACTGTAAGGACGAACTCAACTGCCACTGCATTTTATTCGTCACATCCTTCATGCGGATCTGATGTCTGTCGGTCTGCTTGTGCATGAACGACGAGCAACCATAGCACATGCACTTATAGTGGAAATATTCTTCACTTTGACCTTTGAAGAACTATCGTTCTCTTGGGCATTATTAAGGATAACGTGCCCGCATCTATCCGCCCACATACATATAGGAGTGCACAACACCCACAGCACAACAGTAGCACCCATAGATGGTGCATTGTTGATGCTTTTTTTGCATTATCAAACATTCCTTTCAAAGCCGGAGGAATGCGATGGGGGCAAGACAGACAGTGACAAAGGACGAAAATATATAATAAAAATGACGGAAAAAGGAGCAAAACGCTATCTAATCTACTTAAAGGATGTTAGAAGTCAACCAGCCAAACCAGCCAGCCAGCCAGTTCGACCTAAATGCCACACACAGTCTTCATGACACACCGAAGGATGCCGTGGCACATACTCGTCTGCATATCGGCTTGGGACACAAGTATATGGGAAAATTGAGATATTAAACCAAATAACAAAATCGCAACGAAGAGCCCGAGGCACTTTTCAGTCGGTTGGTCGCTTCTCGCTCTGTCTTTATCCCCTCGCGAAGGAGCCATTCAAGGATCAACATGTTACTCTGCGAGGGAAATGTGCACATCATCACCACCTAACCCATTATACCATACATATATGTATGTACATACGGGTTAAATGCAAAGCATATCCTTTTGCTTAAACGAAAAACACTTTACCTACTGGATACGGCTACCACCAAAGTCACAGGATACCCCAGCGACAGCAAAGAGGAAAAACGAAATCGCAAGGATATAATATTGACAAGTCAATAAGCAACGACATACCCGGATTAAAGTCTACGTATTTAAAGCGACAGCGGCAGAAAGGCATTCATTCCAACACGACGACGACTTCATGAAGCATAGCCGCATCCAAATGGTAACGGGCAGCATCCGAACGGAAGTAAATTCTTCATTCTCCCCGATCCTCCATTCATTTTTGCATATTTCAAACGGTTCTTCTTCTTTTGTTTCCTATGCAAATAATTGTCACCCAGAGCCGGAGCTAGTGCCAGATTCAGTGAATGGGCCCGGGTACCCTGAGTGTAGACCGAAAAGGGAGATGGTGTATGATAATGTCAACAGTGTAATCCTTTTAAGGCGAAAAAGTTTACTTTTGCCGCCGCCCGCCACACTCTCGGTCTTCTTTGTCTCCGTCGAACTGTCTGTCCTATGTCGACGGCAACGGGTGTGAAGAGTCGAGTGTGTGGGATGAATGGGGCGTTGTAGTGCTCTTGATGAATCGGTCAATTTTACTGGCCGTCGTCCTTTTGAGCTTAATTACTTCGTGATGTTGCTCAATTTGAGTTCTAGTAGGCCATTGGGGTGGTAGCCCATCTCGGTGGAACCGAATGTTGATAGTGGTGACAAGTGGCGATGGTAATGTCCTCTACGGTATTGACTTTGGCAGGTAGATGAAGTTCGGTTGGACGAGCTGACTTCTTCTTTAATGGGATATTGCTCATCGAGTTGTCTCCCATTTGGCCTTTTTTGTTTTTGGGAAGAACATGAAGGAATGAAAGGATGCAGTGAATCAATGTAATTAGGAATGAACGTGCGAAAACTTATTTTTACTTCGACTTACCCAAAAGCCGGGCAGCACAGGGTTACGTCTAACCATCTCACCACGACCGAGATTGAAAGGAGCTTGCTATCGGGATACCTTAGCTTAGTGTAAAGATATAGACAGGACGACTAGAGAAGGTTGTAAGTTTGGATTCACTTCTTGTTTTTTTTTCCTATTTTTTATTCGAGGATTCTATTATCCAACACTGAAACCATGGTCCGTCGTAGCAGTCATAAGGATCATGCCATGCAGAACAGTAGTGTTCATTCACCCTGCATTGCCTAGCCATCGTAGAAATGAGATCCATAGACGCCTAAGCAAGCCGATGTCACTGCATTCTCTCTCTGCATCCTCCACAATAATTTCTAAGCCTCAGCGCCGCAGAGAAAGACCGAGGTGATAAAGGTTGTTATTCCTAAAATGTTATTCTACCTTTGACCAAGATGTCGATGTTTCTTGGAGCGTGTCCCATTAATATCATCTGCGTATGCAGGTAATTGTGATCGTGCCTCTTGCACCGGTCAGTGAGATCCACATGACAATGCATCACCCTGTCTGAATCATTTAGGCATCTCCATCAGCTCGTTACCGACCTTAATGAAGTAACACGAATTTTCCATTGATATCCTGCACAGACTGACATGAATGACAGGGACATCAACACACGATATGGCTCTGTATAGTTCGTCCCTATAGACACTGTGACTTTAAAGTCTACCAAGTCAAGTCTACTTGGCGAGTCTACTTTTTCTTTTTTTATAGGGTTCGTGCAGGTTCAAGAGCGTACACTCAAGCGTACACGCAAAGCGATAACGGAGCGGATGGTCGCGCGCTTTCAATTGCTAAGTCAATTGGACCTTGCAAGCAATTAATCCGAGGTCTTTGTGCAGAATTCTCCTCAGGCTCATGCGTGAGGTCTTGAGATCGATGGCGAGTTGATGTTCGTGAATTGAGTCTCACACTCTCGGCCACAGCAGCTACATTCTCATTTGTGCGCACCGTGCGACGATGGAGACCATGAGTGTTGTCCACTAGCATACCAGTCTCACGAACTTTTTGCACTAGCAGTGGCGGTAGGTGCTTCTTATTTTTAAAAATGCACTGTTTGGGCTACACAGCACTCACTTTGGAAATAAATTTTTAATAATTTCCAACGTTATTCAAGCGTAAAGCGACTCATTTCGTTCCGCGGAGGTATGATACTGACTTTCTGTCAAGCTTTCGAGCGGGAAACAACTGTCAGTATCAAAATAACCTATGATTTAAAAAAAAACAGTAGATGGCCCACTCTTTACAAACGGGATCATAGATTAAACGCAGAATTCTTCCCTCGAAACGACCAAGGGCCGTTTTCGTTAAGGTCCAGGCCTCTGCACCGTAAAGGAGATCCGGAATGATCAATGATTTATATAGTTCTACATTGGTTTTTCGAGAGAGGGCCATTCTTCTCAATTGAGCCCAAAGAAGCAGCGGTTGGCAAGAGTAATTCTGTGTTTAATCTCAGTGCCGTTGTTGTTGTCGACGAAGTCGATGACTACTTCGAATGTGTAGCCATCATTTGTAACTTTCTGGCCGGTGCTGTGCGTCTCATCCTATGCAACCTGGCATATGCGGCTTGAAAATCGACAAAAAGATGGTGTGTGTCGATTTGGAATTCTGGTGTCTTTTCCAAGATCTGTCGCAGCTGAACATTCGGTCTATTGTGGATTTACCTGGCCTGATACCACACTGATAGGAACCTATCAGATTACCGACAGAGGTTTTCAGGCGTTCACACAGTACGCCAGGAGACTAAGGAGACGTATCCCTCTATGGTTAGCGCAGTTATAGTAGCCTCTTTTCTTATGGACTGGGCAAAAGATGCTGAGTTTCCATTCATCGGAGATGAACTCATCTCCAGCCGCTGTAAATAGCTCTGCAGACAGGCCGTCTACACCCGCGGCTTTATTAGTTGTAAGTTTCGAAATTGCAAGCTTAATTTCGTCGAAACCGGGCGGACGGAATTCTCTTGCATCTTCGTCCGTTGCGAATGGATCATTTTGCCTGACAGCGGTATCAGACCTATCATCGCCGTTATCACAGTCGGTAATCAGCGATCACACAGTACGGACGTGTTATTAACATAATTCATAATGTCAAAAGTTTGCGCTAAATGTGAGCTAGTAATCAAACGATCCAAAGATAATAAATTCGTAAAGTGTGAATTTTTCTGTGGTCGTTTTTTTTCATAAAGACTGTACTAACATTAGTGACAGTGATTTTGATACATTATCTGAAAAAAGATTATTCTGGAAATGTGAATTTTGTCTAAACATTAATTTCCCACAACTAATAAACAGTTTCAATGAACTCTCTTCCAATGTCAATAATCTCAGAAAAAAGTTCTCTTCCTTTAGAGACTCGTTTTCTAACTCACCACCTCGCAAACAAGCTAAGTCAAACGCTTTGCTCGAGTCTCTGCCAGAACGAAGCAATACTGAGCTTAATTGTGAAAATATTGGCACTTCTGGTAAAATTAGCAAAATGTATGTCAATTTGGAAAAAAATCAACCTCAAAGGAATCTCCTATTGATAATCAAAAAACTAAGGTCATTCCCTCTTCATCTAACAATATTAATTTAACGTCATTAACAAACTCTAATCTCAACTTATAAGAAAAAAAAAACCGAGAAAGAATAGTGAAATAAAAAAAATAATAGGCACTGCTACGTCATCCAATCACTGTGCCTTACCTAAAATCAAATGGCTTCATTTATCTCGGTTCGCTAACACTACTACCTCAAATGACATTATCAAATTTATATCAGAAAAGTCAAACTTATCTTCGAGTTCATTCAAGTGTTATATGCTTGTTAAAAAAGACTCAATTGTTTCAGATCTAAAATACGTAACATTACATTTAAATGAGTTGCAGAGTGTAGCATCTGACCATTTAACAACCATAATGGACTCCTCACTTTGGCCTCGTCATGTCCAAGTTAAATATTTTTTACCTGTGGACAAAAAAAAAGAACATGAAGGAAACACCACCCGCGCCCCCAATACTCTCGGATGATTCTTAATTACATCGTCATCAAAACCATCACCATCATCTTCGTCATTTTCCGCATCATCATCATTCTCCTTCAATCTATCGTTAACTAAACGATCAACTCTCACGGCTTCTTCACTCTCTTATTCGCCATCTCTGTCACAATATAATACACTATCATCGCCACAACTAACGCCGCCGCCGCCGCCACTGCCCTCACTGCTATCTCCTTCGTCACCATTATCACTAATACCGATCCCATCGTCATCGTCATCATCATCTTCATCGTCATCATCATCTTCATCGTCATCAACACCATCGTCATCGAAGTCTTCTCCCCATTGTAACAATAACAATGCACAACGCATCAACAATAACACCAATTTTCCTTCTCTATCCAACTCATATAATTTCCTCGGCTATCAGAATGTTGGGGGAATGCGATCTAAAATGCAACAACTACTACTGGCATCATCTTCTGAGCAGTATGATTTCCTAGCTTTTACCGAGACATGGCTAAATAATAATCACAGCAATGCTGAAATGTTCAATAGTACTCAATACTCCATATTTCGTAAAGACAGATGCATCCAATCAACAGGGCTTCAAAGGGGAGGAGGTGTGCTCCTTGCAGTAAGTTCTTCTTATGCCTGTACTGAAATGGTTTTGCCATCTTCGAATAATGCAACTCTAGATATTGATCAAATAGTTATCAAAGTTTTCTTAAATTGTAATGTTAATATTTTCATAATAGTAAGTTATATACCACCAAAAAGTTCGTTAGATTTATACAAAGAACATGTAAATAATTGTATTTATTATGCTTCCAAGTCATTTAGTTTCGTTTTTTTTTAGTTTTTAATTCATTTTTATTCTTAACTTCTTAGACCTATCTTACCCTAGACAAAAATGCTTAAAAACTAGCTTAACTATCTTAACAATCTAGATATCTTACTGGCCCTAGGCGGACACTCTAAAATAGACGTAACAACTTAAATCTATGTCTTTCGACTACTATATCAACTTAAAACTAACATTACTATATCTAGCTTAAGCTAAGAAAAATGTTTTTTTTATTAAAAACTTAGTATATGATCATTTGTATTATATATAAAACTTAAGCCTACCTTAATGTAACTAAACCTAACTTATTCTACCTTAACTAAAATATATATATATAAATTATATATATAATATATATTTAATATATATATCTTTTTTTTTTAACGTATACATACCCTACTACCTACCCTACCCTACCTTACCCTACCCTAGCCTATGTAAGCCTGCCATTGGTGTTGGCAGGCGATGCCTTGAAGAGGCTGAAGCTCTCAAAGTGTCCACTGACGTAGCTCTCTCCAGCCACCAAAAGCGTTGATGCTGTCGGACTACGTCTTCTCGATCCCGGCGTGAGACCGATCTACAGAACCTGAGGCGCTCGGGCTCACGGAGCGCGACATCGGGTTCGTAGAGGAATCGCCGTTAGACGGAATTGCGACTCACGTGGAAGATTAGCGGTATCGCCAATCTATCCTGGATCAGCCCACATCTATCTTCTGGCGGCACAAAGCCATTAAGGCGCACTCTCTCGTGATATAAATCGTTGGGGTAGTAAGCCCAGTAGATCAGGCTATTGACCGAAGTCATTGCTCTCGCAACGTGGCTTCGAATCAGTTTGATCAAAAAATTATCTATCCGTACAATCCTGGCCCTATTGTATAGGACCTCGTTCGGGTAAAATTTCGTGTACTCAGATTCGGGTGTCCTATGTAGCCCCAGACACGTCCTGAGACATTGTCTCTCAAACACCCGAATCCTTTCCATTAAGCTGGCTCTCACATTGAACCAGACGGGACATCCATAGGCAACCATGGGCCTGATTAAGGCCATGTAGCAGATTACCTTCACCCTAGAATCAAGTTGGCTGCTATGAAACAGCCACCTTGTCAGAGCGAAAGCGCCCCGGGCCCTTGCCAGAGCAGCATCTACATGTTTGTCAAAATATAGATACTGATCCAGCACGATCCCAAGATATCTGACCACACTTTGTCTCGCCAGTGGACGCCCGTCCGGTCCTAAAATTAAGAACCTGCGCCAGTTTTTTCTAGTGTCCCGAGAGGCCTTAGACAAAGGCGTTCTGAACAATATAGATTCTGATTTCTGGAAGTTGATTTTCAACTTTCAACAGTCATCACAATACTGCTGAATTTTTTCGAAGTCACGCTGCAGAAGAATAACAATAACGTCGATCGTTGGACCTGATCTGTACGCGATTAGGTCGTCTGCGTACGCTATTGAATGGTGAAGAGAAACTAGCAGATCGCTTAGGTAAATGCTGAAAAGGATCGGCGAATTTACCGTACCCTGTTGCAGTCCATTTTTGATTTCAAATGTTTGGGTAGAAGTCACGTTGGCAATTTTCATTACGAACTTTCTACCTGTTAACATGTCAAAAATCATATATAGCAGTGGTTTACTTATGCCCAGCCGACTGAGCTTGTAATAAAGACCTTCTAACCATACGGTGTCGAAGGCTTTTTCTAAGTCAATCAGACAGGCACCCGTGCATTGGTTCTTGCATTTATTCCATTGGACATCCGACACAAGCTTCGACGCGGCATGAATAGTATCATGCCCCGCTCTGAAACCGAATTGGTTATCCGGGATGATTTTATTGTCCTCAACCCATTTAGACAGGGCCCTATGGATCACCTTCTCGAAAACCTTGCTGATACTCGGAAGGAGACTTATTGACCGGAGATTTTCCGGGTTAGATGTGTCTTTACCCTTCTTGGGGATTGGTTGCACCACCGCTGTCTTCCAATGCACTGGATAATATGCATTATTCAGTGCATTGTTGAACAGGATGGTGTACCTCTCTACAGCCACTGGCGGAAGGTGCCTAAGCACAACATTGGATATACCGTCGACTCCCGCGGATTTTTTCTTCCTCAATGACTCGAAGATCATCTGAAGATCCTCCGTCGATATGAACAGGGTATTAACCCCCTCATTGGCGATGACATTGTTTGCCATGAAATCTTCATTGAACCTTGTAAAACCAAGGTTCTCTGATCGCCAATGATCGATATCATTTCGAAGATAGAAGTGATGAAGCAGGGCTCTATCTTCCAGGTCGTGGCTCGGGCGAATACTATCATTCACCTTGTACACTTCCTGGAAGACAGCTCCCACTGTCGCCACCTTCTCCTGAGGATCCTCGATCATGAAGAAGTCGTCATCCAGGATGGCGCTCTCCGGATCGATGCTAACTGTTCGTAGCAAGCGTTCATTGTCTGACGTTCTCGGAAGTTTCAGATCCTGAATGTCATTCTGATTGTTTCTCCGAAATATTTTATTTATTTGCGGGAACATACTCGCGCTGTTGGATTTTACAGCACGAATTCTGTTGTTCCAATGCAAACTTACAGATATTCTGTAATTTTCTTTGATTAACTGTTGGATATTTTTAATCAGTGACTTCAGTGTCCTGACCTCCGAGTTTTGTCTGTCGGTAAACCGCCTGTACAAGAGTTTGAGTCTTGTCAGGAGTCTACTTTTCTGTCTGTGCAGTGCGTCGATTGTCGCGTTTCGGTATACGTTTGCGGTATCGTGCTGTCTTTGGCGTGGTATCGTACTGTTCATTGTCTGTTTCATGACATCGTCCATTTGTTTGAGATACCTGTCAATCTCGTAGTTTGACAGGTTCCTATTAGGCGGGGGAAAGGAGGCGCTCGAAGTGAGCACTCTCGTCAGGGAATTGGCAAAGCGCGGCCAGCACACCCTACTGTAATCGTAGGGGTGCGTTTGGACACACTCTGCCATCTCCGCGAACTCGTCAGGTACTGTGATCACGGCACATAGTCCGCAATGGTCACTGTCGTATACAATGGTCCGTAGACAGTTAATAGACCATTCGTTCGTGTCTGCCAGTCTCAGTCGAGAGTCTATCAACATGAGATCCAGATAGGAGCCGGTCCTAGGATACGACGGACTATCCGTTGCGAGCAACTTGACTCTATATTCAATGCTGCGAAGAACCCACCAATGGCTTAGTAGGCTCCCCCTAGTGTTGGGAATGTTATTTCCCCAATCACTATGTTTGGCATTTAAATCGCCGGCCAGAATGTAAAGGTTTTCTACTTCCAAGTCATATTGTAAACAACATGTAATTTTTGTAGGAGACTTTAATTTGCCAAATATTAATTGGGTTTTTGATCCAGATGAAGGCTATCTGGTTCCATATAATGTAAATAATGAATGTGAATCTCTGTTTATTGATTCTTTAACAACTTCCAATTTAATTCAGTTGAATAACTTTAAAAATAGCCTAAACAGAACTCTTGACTTATTATTTGCGGATAAAGACTTATATCGTTCTGTTAATAAATCTCTATGTCCAATATACCCAAACTCTACTCACCACAATGCTCTAGTTTTCGATTTTAATTTATTGAATTGTTTTAATTCCGAAAATATTGCTAATTATAAATACAATTTTCAAAAAGCTAATTTCAATGGCATTACGAATCTTATAGATAATATTACAGTGCCGTCAGTTTTTACCGATAGGAGCGATTTATCCACTTTTTACATAAGCTTTCTTAGGTCTCTGAAGGCAGCTTTTGATCAATATGTTCCCACAACAAAAACGAACAATGCTTCTAAGCCTGTGTGGTACAATAAAAGATTAATAAATTTGTGCAACAAAAAAAACAAAGCTTATAAGTCTTTGCAAAAGTTTCCGTCCAATAATAATCTGCGTAGTATTTACTTAGTACTTGAAAAAAATTTCAATGTTCTAAACAACTTTTTATACAGAAACTATATTCACTCAATGGAATCGAAGTTAAAAACAAATCGTAAATATTTCTGGAGTTTTATTAAAAATAAAAGAAAATCAAACGGAATCCCCTTAACTATGCAATATCTAGGTTCAACGTTTAATAGTTTACCATCAATTTGTAATGCCTTTGCTGAATTCTTTAAATCCAATTACTTGGATTTAAATAATATATCAAACTTCCCGCCAAACTCAGCAGAAAATAATATTAATAATATTAATATAGCCCACTTAAGTATTTCCGCTTCGGAGATAAAATCCGCGCTCTCTGGCCTTAAAGAAGACAATAATATGGGCCCTGATGGTATTCCACCTATAGTTTTAAAGAAATGTGCTAACGCCTTCACGAGAGTGTTGGATTGTATCTTTAACAGCTCCCTAACAATTGGAGTATTTCTTCCAGAATGGAAAACATCTTTTATAACTCCAATTCATAAAAACGGGTCGAAAAAAGATATATCCAACTACCGTCCTATTAGTAAGTTATCCTCAATACCCAAATTATTTGAGAAGATAATTTCTGGCAAACTAAACTTTTTACTAAAAGAGATAATATCTCCAGTCCAGCATGGTTTTGTGTCAGGCAGATCTACTTCAACTAACCTTAGTATATTTACAAACTATACAGGGTGTCCCACGAGCAGTGTGCCAAAAAGCTGCAGCGTGTAGGTCTAGTCAAGACAAGAAAAAAATCGTATGGGAGAGGGGGGTCTATTTCCCCCCGTTTAGCCGGGAGGGGCAATTTTCTAAAAAACTGACTTAATTTGGAAAAAAAATTATTAAAAATCAACAGTTACATCCACAATGCCACGATATACCTTTTTGTAAAGCCAGAAACCTCCTCCTTCATACTGATTTTAAATGAAGCTGTTTTAAGGAGTAGTTATTGAGAAATTAATTTTCAAACTCAAAATTTTGAAAAAAAAATTGAAAAAAAAAAAATTCGAACAATTTTTTTTCAAAATTGTATGTAATTAAGTAGTAATTTTTTTTAAAAAATTCAATGCTCTCATTAGTTTTTAGTTAAAAGCAGAAAACCGGATGCAAAAATGTCTTGTAGTTTTTGAGAAATAAAAAAAAAACCCGAACCATTTTTTTCTAAGAAGAACCTTTTTTTTGGTTTTGACGCGGCTGGACTTGTAGGCAAATTAATGTGTGAAACATTGACCTCTTTATTATTATTTTTAAAAAATTCGGAGTTTTATGAGGATACAATAAAGTGATACAGTATTGGAATAACCCTGGATTAATTCTTTTTTTTCATTGATAACGCCTGAAAACTGACCTGTGAATTTCGTCTGGGTCCGCCCGCCGCCGATGGGTTCTACCCGAATTTTGGATTTGGTCCGACGCAGTCCCTCCCTTAGTACAAGGAGGATGGCTATTATGATTGGAGTGCCCAAATCTAGAGTATGGAGAGTGCTTCATACCGAAAACTTACACCCGTACCATTTTAGGCCAGTTCAGGGACTCACCTCAAACTACAAGTTTTTGAGAGCAGAATTTTGTCGATCATTACTGCTTCGAGATGAAACTGAACGAAATTATTTAGCAAGGATATTCTGGACGGATGAAGCACAGTTTACCAGAGATGGGGTTACTAATTTCCACAATTTGCATCATTGGAGTAGCACCAATCCACACAACAAAAAACAAAATAAATCACAACATCGCTTTAGCTGTAATGTTTGGCTTGGTATTGTTGGACAGACTGTAATCGGGCCCCGGTTTTTGAATGCCGTTATTAATGGAGAATCATACCTGCAATTCCTACGAGACCTTTTGCCCGATTTGATGGTCAACGTTCATTTGGCCATAGCAGATAATTTAATCTACCACCAAGATGGAGCACCAGCACACTAGAGCTTACGGGTTAGAAACTGGCTGAATGATCATTTTAGTGATCGTTGGATCGGAAGAAGGGGCCGCACGAAATGGCCACCTAGATCACCAGATTTAACTCCTCTAGATTTTTATGTGTGGGGATTCATGAAAAATTATGTTTACGAAGTGGAAATAGTATCTTTGGAACAACGGATTGAAGTCGCTGGAGTCAAATTGCAGGAAAATTTGTCAAGCATAGACTTACATATGTGCAGCCATTAGAAGGAGATATAATCTTTGCCTTCTAAAAAATGGGGATCATATTGAAAATTTATTATAATAAAACTCCGAAGTTTTTAAAAATAATAATAAAGAGGTCAATGTTTCACACATTAATTTGCCTACAAGTCCAGCCGCGTCAAAACCAAAAAAAAGGTTCTTCTTAGAAAAAAATGGTTCGGGTTTTTTTTTTATTTCTCAAAAACTACAAGACATTTTTGCATCCGGTTTTCTGCTTTTAACTAAAAACTAATGAGAGCATTGAATTTTTGAAAAAAAATTACTACTTAATTACATACAATTTTGAAAAAAAAATAGTTCGAAATTTTTTTTTTTCAATTTTTTTTCAAAATTTTGAGTTTGAAAATTAATTTCTCAAAAACTACTCCTTAAAACAGTTTCATTTAAAATCAGTATGAAAGAAGAGGTTTCTGGCTTTACAAAAAGGTATATCGTGGCATTGTGGATGTCACTGTTGATTTTTAATAATTTTTTTTCCAAATTAAGTCAGTTTTTTAGAAAATTGCCCCTCCCGGCTAAACGGGGGGAAATAGACCCCCCTCTCCCATACGATTTTTTTCTTGTCTTGACCAGACCTACACGCTCTAGCTTTTTGGCACACTGCTCGTGGGACACCCTGTATAAAGGGTCCGCCAAATAATTTTTTTTTTTGAAAATGCTATAAAAAAAATTACTGAATATTTTCTCAAATTTCTTTTTTTATTTGAAAGTACAACCCTTCCGGTTAATAATGGAAAATAATTTCATTCAAATGGCTGCCTCGGCTGGCCATGCAGTAGCCTACACGATCGGTCCAATTTTTAAGCACATTATCGATTGTGTGCAGCTGTATTTCACCAATGGCTTCACGAATATTGTCCTTTAAGGCGTCAATTGTCTCTGGCTTGTCGGCGTAACACTTATCTTTGACGGCACCCCACAAATAATAGTCCAAAGGTGTCAAATGGCAGCTCCGAGGTGGCCAAACGACATCAGCTCTGCGGCTGATAATGCGATCTTCAAAAACAGGGCGCAAAACATCGAGTGTAGCTTCGGCTGTGTGGCACGTAGCGCCGTCCTGTTGAAACCAAATGTTGCCAATATCCTCCTCTTCAATTTTTGTGAACAAAAATTCGTTCAACATGGCCTGATAACGATCGTCATTGACTGTAACGGCCACTCCTTGCTCATTTTCGAAGAAAAATGGCCCAATTATGCCTCTGGACCAAAATCCGCACCAAACAGTGGCTCGTTTTGGGTGCACCGGCTTTTCAATGTATGCGTGCGGGTTTTCTGTGCCCCAAATGCGACAATTTTGCTTATTTACATACCCGCCAAGATCAAAATGAGCTTCATCTGAAAAGATGATTTTTTTGGCAAAATCGGCATATTCTGTAAGTCGATCGCAGGCCCACTTAGCGAAGCGAAAACGCATTGGATGGTCAGTTGGCTTCAACTCCTGAACCAATTGGACTTTGTATGGCGTCATACCAAGGTCTTTATGCAAAATTCGTCTCAATGATGTCTCCGAAATGTTCAATTGTTGAGAACGACGGTGAATTGATGTTGATGGCGCTTCACGCACACTTTCTGTCGCAGCAGCAATATTCTCGGGTGTACGCACTGTTTTTGGCTTTTCACGCTTTGGTTTATCGATGAGGATGCCAGTTTCTTTCACTTTTTTCACAACATAACGAACATATGGAGCTGAAGGTGCTTCCCTTCTTCCAAAATCCGTACGCAATTTTCGCACACATTCTGCAACATTACCATGATTTTCAAAGTAATGTCGCAATATTTCCCAGCGTATACACAACCAAATTCGTTCAGCGGAAGGATAAAACTAATTATCTGTCAAATCAGACATGAGCTAAGTGTTACCATTCACGAAATAAGCACGACTTGAAAAAAAAAACGTTAGATGGCGGACCCTTTACTTAATTCAGTTGAAAAGGGTTACCAGGTAGATATTATCTACACGGACTTTGCTAAAGCCTTTGACAGAGTTCACCATAAACTCTTATTGAAAAAAATTGAAAATTTCGGATTTCATTCAAGCATGTTAGAATGGTTGAAGACATACCTTGTTGGTCGTAACCAATATGTAAACATAAATTCCGTTATGTCTAACCCTATCTTAGTATCATCAGGTGTTCCACAAGGTAGCCACTTAGGACCCTTGTTATTTCTATTATTTATAAATGATCTACCCGATACTCTAACCAATTCAATTCAACTAATGTTCGCGGATGACCTCAAGTTTTTCAAAAGCATAAAATCACAAACCGATTGCATTGATCTCCAAAACGATGTCATTAGTCTGACAAACTGGTGTAAAGTAAACCACTAAATACCAATAAATGTGAATGTATCACCATTTCTCGAAGCTTATTTCCCCTTAAGTACGACTATATAATCGTAAATTGCTTTCTTCAAAGAGTTTTTGTAAAAAAAGATCTAGGACTTATCTTTGACACCAAACTTAGCTTCGTCAATCACTTTGATTTTATGATAAATAAAGCCAATTCTATGCCAGGTTTTATATCTCGCAATTCATTCGATTTAAGGGATCCCTATACAATAAAATCCCTATATACTGCTTATGTTAGGTCCATCCTCGAATATTGCTGCATAGTGTGGAATCCGATTTACAATAGTCACATTAATAGAATTGAAAATGTCCAAAAAAAGTTTACAAGACTGGTGATAAAAAAATTAAATTGGAACATAGAAATGCCTACGTATCATGTCAGATGCCAGCTCATTGGAATTCAGACTTTAGAAAACCGACGCAAGATGTTTGCTTTACTCTTTATTAAAGATATATTGTCTTATAGAATCAATTGTCCATATCTTTTGGAACATGTTCATCTAAATATATGCTCCCTCTAGAGATCTCAGAATTCGATCATTATTCAGAGAAAATAGTCATAGAGTTAATTACGCCTATATTGAACCGATAATTCGCAGTGTCAGAGAAATTAATTTGCTATCTAACATTATCGACTTTGACTTTCATCTTTCGAGAGAAGCATTTAAAAATATTTTAAGTTCATTCTTTTTAGTTAATTAAGCGATATTTTTTTTGTATTTTTTTTTTTGTATTTTGTTATGTCAGTCTAACTGAGTTTGTTAACTCAAATTGATGAAGTAAATAAATAAATAAATTTAAAAAAAAAATGTTAAAAATTGTTATACAGTCGACAGAAGTAGTTTTTCCATATTCTCAGCATCCACTGTGACCCTACTACTAGCAGTCCGTCTTCATCCCTACAGGCCTCCGCTCTGGCTTTATAGCCCTGGCATGTTCGTTTTACTTTTTCGTAAAACTTGCGAGCGTTATTCCTGTGGTAGCATCTCTCTTTCTCCTCGATGTAACACTTTTCGTGCTCTCTTTTTTCCTTCACTAAAAGCATGTGTTCCTCTCTCCGTTTCTTCTCGTAGAGCTCACGAAGGGCTCCCGTCCGTCTATGTAGCATGACTTTGTAGGCGGTTTGCTTTACTTATCAAACCAGGGGAAGCTAGCTGGCGGCGCGGCGGTTTAAAATCCAGTACATCAGAGGCAGCGTCTCTAATGGCGCGCTGGCAATGCTCCCACTGTTGTGCCCACTCCGTCTTCTAACGTTTAAACTATGTATATTGTTTGTTCACTCACCCATCGAAAGACATTCCGAGTGAACAACACCACGAATACCGAATAAACAGTGAGCAAAGCATTGAATTTTTGACGACAACCTTAGCGTTTTTTTTTCGGTTTGGTTCATTAGAGTTGCACCATGTCGTCAGTTTGCTTGCGGTACTCGTAAGCGTAAGTCTCCTTAACGATGCATTGGATGAATGTGATTTAACATTCTAACATGTCCGCAGCAATTCTTTTGCGAAGTAAATATCGATATTTTGGAAGAAGCCGTGCTCTGACGCGAGGCCTCCTCTGCCTTGCGAGCTTTGTTCAAGAAATAAGGTGACGTTTTGAACTACGCGAGCTAACATTTGTTGACATTATCAGGCATTTTAGATATTTAGTTTGTTTTTCACAAATATAAAGATTAGGTGTGCTTGGCGATATTATTCTATTGAAAAAAATGGATCGAGGAATCTGTATTAAATTTTGTTTGAAAAATTTAATGTTGACTGTGGCGTCTGGCAAGTCTACTCTGAGCAAATAGAATCTTTAAAAGTGGTACAAACTCTTCACACAAGGTTGAGCAGATAATAATGACGATGCCTGCCCTTTGTTGTTGAGGATATTGACACATCGGTTGGCACACGTCATACAATTTTTCCAGATTTGGAGCTCTCAGATTCGGCGCATTGGAAAACTACTATGCGAAATGAATACCATTCTCTCATCGAAAACCAATCCTGGGAATTGTGCGACTTGCCTAATAAAAAACGAGCCATAGACTGCAATCAAGTATAAAGCGAGACTTGTCGTTCGAGGTTTTTCCCAACAGGAGGGAATCGTTTTTCAGGAGACGTATTCACCTACATCTATTCGATTCCTGATCGCCATTGGTATGAAAAAGTATAAAAAAGAGAAAAATGGCGACCTAGAAGAAGAAATGTACATATATGCTTCAACCACAGCATTTCAACGACAAAAAAATCGCTGTATGGTTTGCAACAGGCAAGTCCCGCGACTTATGTTATTTCAAAGAACACAACGCTTCTCGCGAAAAAACACTTTATTGATTTATGACTACACACTGAATGAATTAATATCTAACTTAACTTACGATTGCAAGTTCGTTGCCATCGTCGACCTTTCGCTGACGCTGTAACGAATTGCATTACAAAATTATTGACGGAAATGCTTCGTCATTATTAATTAAAATACAGTTAAAATATTTTCGATGACAATGACCGAAGGTTCTTCGGTTAGGTCATCGGTGTCGTATTACATATAACTCCTCCCCGGTCAGAAAAAGAACTCTCCTGAGTTCTATTACAATTATTTTCCTTTGCTACAATATTAATTTTTGTTTTTGAACTTTTGAGTTTGACAATAATAAAGATTATTACTATTAAGATAATAACGAGGAGAGTCATATCCATACCATAAGATAAGTTCTTATGAAATCTAAGTTCCTTAATTAGTTTAAGATTTTTAAAATCATTGTTGCTTTTTATTTCATCAAATGATACTAATTTAATTGTAGTGTTTGAATCAAAACTATTACTTGGATAAAAATATTTGACTTCTATATTAATTTTATTGTTTGTAAACGTTTCTTGATATAAACTAATTTGGCAATTATAAAAATTAATCAGGTAATTTCTTGTTAGCGTTATGTTTCTGTCATCACAATTTTGAATAAGTTTTTCGTTTAAAGCATTTTTTACCAAAATGGTTTCGTCATCAATTATTTCTATTTTTGTTTTATTATTGACTTTATAGTTACAATTATTTTTGAAAATGCAATTCTTACTTGGTTTTAGGTCCTTCAAAATAGTATCTTGCTTAAAAGTTAAAATATCGTTATTTATTTTTACAATGTATTCATTGGTTTCATCAATTTCGACATTATCTTTATTTGACAACGGTGTTATTAATTTTAAGTCTGTTTTTACATATGAATTTGGAATTTTTAAAGCTATAACAATAGATTGTTCTTTGTATTTTAAAACTCCCATCTTAATCAGTTTTAGCTTATAAAAATCAATTTTAAACATTTCTATTTCTTCAGTTGTTAATATTCCTGGATGAATCATGTTATTTTTTGCTGAAGCAATATTATCTTGAATTTGGTCGATCTTATTTTCCAAATATCTAAGTTTTAACATTTGATCGAAAAACATAGTTTGTTTTTTTATTTCATGATATTCTTCTTTAATAGTATTTAATGCACTTGTAATCTTACTTCTATCATTTATTATAGCATTTTTTAAAGTACCTAATGTGTCATTAAAGTGGGTATTAATTAAAATTTGTTGATTTAAGTTTTCTATTGCATGTTTATTGTTTTCTTTGTTTATATCTAGGTGTTTTAAAATTTCTATTCTATCCTCCTCATCCATGGTTCCAAACAACCATTTCTGAGCTTGACCTACAAAATTAAATAATCCTCTTTTTTCTCTTTTAACATTTGGCATGATTGATTTAATTTTAGCTTGTATATTTATGATAACATTGTTTAGTACTTCTTTACCATGTAGTTCAAGACTATCAATATTTGTTTTTATTTCATTTAACATGATCGCCATTTCTTGAGGGTTGATTATATGTAAGACCATATTTGTTGTATTAATAATTTCTACTTCCTGAATTTTTATCATCGTATATCCTAATTCTTCATTTATTTGATCTACTTGTAGTAGTCCCTGTGTCACTGGGGTCAGCAACATTAGAGCTGCTAGTGTTAATACCTGTAATTTTGAGAGGGCGTTTTATATTTGAAAAATGTACATTTTGAAGAGGGGCTAATTTGTAATATCGTTCGTCCTTATGTCTTAGTCTTTTGTAATTTCTAATATGACCTCTCGATCTGGTTTCTTCATATACCTCCCTACCAAGATTTCTTTTTGCAATTACGTGATTTTTTACTTTGTCAATTCTTGTCTGAAGGTCACTAACGCTTACTATTTCCTTAGCTTGTCTAGGTGAACATTTTATGGTGGAGTGATACCGATCATTATAGTTTCTTATAACGATTTGTATCTTCATTTCGACTGAAAGTTCATTGTCCTCAATTCCTGTTATTTTTTCTAACAAGGTTGAGTGCAATCTTTCAATATCGGCGTTACCTGAATGGCTATTGGGCTTTGTAAAATGAAATTCTACATTTTCTTTTTGCAAAAATTGTATTACTTGCTCTGACTTAAATTCATTGTCCATGATAACTTTTCTGGGTTTACCAAACTTTGTAAATTGTTCCATTATAATAGTAATTTTAGCTCTCCAGTTTCTATCAGTGATATTATAAGCTGCTGCAAATTTTGTTAATTTGTCTATTGTTGTAACAAATGCATGTTTTTTAAAATGAAATATATCTATATGAATGGTGTCGTTTTTCCCTTTTGGAGTTTCGGAAATACAAAATTTTGGTTTAATAGGTTTCCTATCGTATTTAGTTTCACGGCATTTTTGACAGTTGTTTATTATAAGATGGATATGCTCTCTTAATTTTGGGTAGTAAATTTTATTTCTTAGGCTATTGTAACACTCATTTATGCCGCTGTGCATAGATTCTTTGGTATGGTATAAGGATAGCTGTTTATGTAATTCTGTTTCTGTCTTTATTTCCATTGCTCTTTTGGTGCACTTTATAAATTTTGTTTTCTGGTCAGATGAATAAAGCGAAATTAAAATTAACTGAATTTTATTGTAGTCTGATTCTGATACTTCGGAATAGATCCCTATATATCCCTTAATTATATAACGTTTAAGTATCATTTCTATTTGATTTTTATCTTCCAGTGGGTTAATTTGAATAATTGTTCTTTTATGTACAGTTTCAACTTCTTCACCTGGACTATAAGTTAAAATAATTTGAATTTTGTATTTATTAACGATATCGTCCTTGATTCCTATGTGATCAAGTAGTTGTTCCTGAACTGAATGTTGGGTATCCCGATCAGAGAGTGCAAAGTTTGAACCTTCTTTATTACAATCATTAATCTTTTGTGAATTTTCTAATCTACTTAGGTAGTCGGCGACCTTATTTTCTCGTCCTTTCAAGTACTCTATTTCGTAATTATATTCCTGCTATTTTAAGATCCATCTCTGATGTCTTTGCGAGAATTCTTTTCCTTTGAACTTAGTATTTAGGTATTTTATTGGAACATGATCGGTAATGATTTTAAACCTATTGCCATATAGATATGGACGAAAATAATTTACAGCATAAACAATAGCAAGAAATTCTTTGTCAGTAGTGCTGTAATTTATTTCATGGTTATTTAACGTTCTAGAAACAAAACATACTGGGTGGCCCTCCTGAGACAGAACAGCGCCAATAGCATAATCGCTGGCATCTGTTGTCACAGTAAAAGGTTTATCGATTTGGGGGTACTTTAGTATGGGATGTGTAGAAATCAGACGTTTTAAGTTTTCAAAAGCTGCTATGTACTGGGGGTCTTTAATATTAATCCTAAATCCCTTTTTCAAATATTTTATCATCGGATAAGCTATTTTCGAATAATTCTGAATAAACTTTCGATAAAATCCTGTAGCTCCCAAAAATCCCTTTAATTGCCTTTCTGTTTTTGGAATTTCTATATTCTGAATATCTTTTATTTTATTCGGATTCGGTTTTATACCATCCTTTGTTAAAATATGACCTAAAAATTCCGTGTTCTTTTTAAGAAAACTGCATTTGTCTATTTGTGTTTTTAAGTTATGTTCCTGTAGTCTAGCAAAGATCTTTGTTAATGAATTTTCATGTTCTTCTAGCGAAGTTGAAAAAATTAGTATATCATCCAAATATACTATACAAATTTTATTAATAAATTCTCTAAGGATTTCATTCATCAGCCGTTGGAAAGTTGCCGGAGCATTCTTCAATCCAAACGGCATTCGAATATTTTCGTACAGACCTGCTGGGCTAACAAAGGCGGTTTTTTCTATATCCTTTTCCGCAACCATTATCTGGTGATAGCCTTTAGCAAGATCAATTGTACTAAAATACTGCGCCTTGCCTAATTTATCAAGTATTCCCTCAATATTAGGCAAAGGGTATTTATCATCGACTGTTACTTGATTCAGTCTTCTATAATCGACAACTATTCTGAACTTTTGGATGCCTGAATTGTCCATCTTCTTCGGAACGACAATAATTGGTGAACTATACCTACTATTGCTCTTTCGAATTATGCCTTGCTTCTCCATTTCGTCTATTTGTTTTCTAACCTCAGCTTCATGTTTCGGTGGGTATCGGTATATTTTCGAATTTATCTGTTCCTCTGTTGTAGTTTTTATATTATGTACCACCGTTTTTGTTTTAGTTAGAATATCTCCTTCTTTATATAGAAGTTTATTAAATTTAACCAGTAATTTTGTTATAATATTCCTTTCTTGTTCGTTTAAATGATCCAACTGAATACTTTTCAGAGTGCTTACTTCTAGAACATTAACTTCTTCTTCAACAATTTTGGAAAGAAAGGATAAATTTACACCATTTTTCATTCTGATTTCTTTATCTTCTAAGCTTATTTCCTTAACATTTTTTTGAATCCAGTCCATGCCAATCAAAAGATCCTAAGGTTTTTCTATTTCTAACGCTATCCATTTAATTTTTGCATTATTCGGGTATTTGAATTCTTCAGGGCAAACTGTTGCTACCGTTTTATTAGGTTTACTGACATGACCTTGTATTGTATTTATTTTCGTTTGATGTAAGTCGTCTAAAACTTGGTAATTGTAGTTGGGAAATCTCGATAGGTTAAGTATACTTATTGTAGAACCAGTATCGAATAAGGCTATAAATTTTTTCTTTTCAATCGTGAGAGTTGTAAAAATTTTATTTTCCGAGGCTAGTTCGTAAAAAACGAATTTGTAACATCTGTATCTAATCTGTCAATCGTATCTACGTCCATTTGTCGTGTACTTTGTTGACTACCTTGTGGTCTGTTATTCGTATATGAATGTTGTCTAGTGTTGTTTGAACTACTTGGTTGTGATTGTCTATTGGTTTGTCTTGTCCCTACATGTTGTGAGTGGTTACCATTTCTATAAAATTGATTATTATTAGAGGACTGCCTACTAAATTGAACTGAACTATGTTTTTGTTTGTATTGATTGACTGGTTGATTATTTTGCCTAGGATTGATACTCCGATCATAATGATTACTATTTTTCATTCTATCATTACTATTCATCTGGTTACAATTTAAATTGCCCTGATCGAGGCCTATAAATTTGTGTATAATATCTCTAATTTCCGATAAGTTATATTTATCAATTATGGCATAAGCTAATGGTCCGGAAACTAGTTCCTTAATTTTTTGCACCAGCATTCCACTAAAAATATCTAATTGTATATTTCGGTTCTCAACAAAAGCTACGTACTCTGTTATGTCTTCAACACAATTTGTTAACTTATTATCTAATTCTATTATGCTACTCACTCTAAGCGATCCAATTTGTTTGGTGAGAGTCATCTGATCCTTTTTGGGCCGGTAGTGTCGTCTTAACGCTGCTTTACACTCTTCCCAGGTTGAGGGGGGGTTGACATTTAACAGTTTTTGGCTGCTCCTTGTATCTTGAGGTCGTAAATTATCTGGAATGCTTCCAAGGCTTCTTCTCGGTATTCATCTAAAACTCCTGTTACTGCATCAATGAATGATGGTAGTGTCCCAAGTTGTCCATCGAAAATTGGTAGGAACCGAGTTTCCTTCTCGATTCTTGATCGTAAGCTTTGTCTCTGGGGTTGACCCTGTACTAGCAATTGGGTCAATGCCACCAAACATTGTTCGATCTGATTCGGTTGAGCCATGTTTCTAGAGCTGTCGAAAATGTTTGCTCTAATGTTGCGTGGATCCACTTTAAAAACTTTTATTTCTACGTAAAGGACCTAATTTGTTTTCCACTTCTGTCTTTATTGTTGTTAATAATTTTTTTTTTTTTTTTTTTTTTTTTTTTCACTGCACTGCTGCTTTTCTCCAAGACTGTTTTTGTTTCTGCGTAAAGCACTAAATTTTATTTTGCTTTACTTTGTTTCCAACTTATGTCTTGATACTTTTTTTTTTTTTTTTTTTTTTTTTCTTTCACCGACTGCGCCACTTATGTTATTTCAAAGAACACAACGCTTCTCGCGAAAAAACACTTTATTGTTTCATGACTACACACTGAATGAATTAATATCTAACTTAACTTACGATTGCAAGTTCGTTGCCATCGTCGACCTTTCGCTGACGCTGTAACGAATTGCATTACAAAATTATTGACGGAAATGCTTCGTCATTATTAATTAAAATACAGTTAAAATATTTTCGATGACAATGACCGAAGGTTCTTCGGTTGGGTCATCGGCGTCGTATTACATATAACTCGCGTGGAACACTAAATTGAACAAGGTGCTAAGCGTGAGTTGATTAACACAATGTGATGCAGATCCACGTGTCCCCTATTATGTCAACGACGACATCATTTTGATTTTGGCTATCTACGTCGACGACATATTGATATTCTCCAACGATATGATGCTAAGAACCTAGATTGCGAACGATTTGAAGCGACACTTCAAAATGAAAGATCTTTGCAATGTATCATCATTCTCGGCGTCAATATTATACGAGACGAAGAAAAAAATACTATTTAACTTGACCAGCAAGATTACATTGCAAAGATGCTGTTGCGAATGGGAATGGATGACTGCAATCCAATATCAACACCATTGGATCCGTACCAAATTTTAACTGCGGACTAAAGAACAATGCGGAAGTTCAGCAAATGAAGAAACGCCCTTACCAAGAAGCGATTGGTAGTCTGATGTACGCGGCACAATTGACACGACCGGACATTTGCTTTGCACTGTCAATGCAGTTGCCCATTGGAATGCGATCAAACGCGTATTCAGGTACTTAAAAAGTACCATTAATCGACGATTAGTTTATCGAAAATGCGACGACGAATTGATTGGTTTTTGCCGCGACGATCGAAGATCGGTAACTGGCTACAAATTTGTGTTGGCTGGAGCTGCAATTTCTTGGAAGCAAAGGCCTGTTGCACGGTCATCTACCGAGGCTGAGTTGATGGCCGTGATATCAGGTTACTATGGCTAAAGCGACTCTGAGGCGAAATTTTTCCCGATGCAACGAAGAAAATCACCATCTACTGCGAAAATAAGAGTACGATTCATGTGGCAGTAAAAAATTCCTGCTCGCAGCAAACAAAACACATTGATGTCAGTTCCGAGAACGTCAGACAATGAACGTTTACTACGAACAGTTAGCATCGATCCAGCGAGCGCCATCCTGGATGACGACTTTTACGTGATTGAGGATCCTCAGGAGAAAGTGGCGACAGTGGGAGCTGTCTTCCAGGAAGTGTACAAGGTCAATGATAGTATTCGCCCGAACCATGACCTGGAGAACAGAGTCCTGCTTCATCACTTCTACCTTAGACATGATCTCGATCACTGGCGATCCGAGAATCTTGGTTTTACCAGTTTCAATGAAGATTTCATGGCAAACAATATCATCGCCAATGAGGGGCTTAATACCCTGTTCATATCGACGTAGGATCTTCAGATGATCTTCGAGTCATTGAGGAAGAAAAAGTCCGCGGGAGTCGGCGGTATATCCAATGTTGTACTTAAGCACCTTCCACCAGTGGTTGTAGCGAGGTACACCATCCTGTTCAACAATGCACTGAATAATGCATATTATCCAGTGCACTGGAAGACAGCGGTGGAGCAACAAATGCAAACCAAAAAAGGGTAAAGACACCTCTAACCCAGCAAATCTTCGGTCAATAAGTCTCCTTCCGAGTATCAGCAAGGTCTTCGAGAAGGTGGTGTCTAAGTGGGTTGAGGACAATAAAATCATCCCGGATAACCAATTCGGTTTTTGAGCGGGGTATGACACTATTCATGCCGCGTCGAAACTAGTATCGGATATCCAGTGGAACAAATGCAAGAACCAATGCACGGGTGCCTATCTGATTGGCTTGGAAAAAGCCTTCGACACCGTATGGCTAGAAGGTCTTTATTATAAGCTCAGTCGGCTGGGCATAAGTAAACCACTGCTATCTGTATATGATTTTTGACATGCTAACAGCTAGAAAGTTCGTTGTGAAAATTGCCAACGTAACTTCTTCCCAAACATTTGAAATCAAAAATGGACTGCAACAGGGTACGGTAAATTCGCCGATACTTTTTAGCATTTACCTGAGCGATCTACTTATTTCCAACAACTACAACCATGCCTCCACCCCGATCACCAGCCCCGAATTCATTTCCTAACTTCGACCTCACGTCCGGAGCCAAGTATCCTAATTTCCGAAGCTCCCATATCCTCAACCCCTCCAAACCCTCCACCCACACCCCAAATCCCATTCCATCGCCCAACTCCCCATCTCTCCCCACAGCAACTACCTCTGCCCCACTTCCCCACCCCTCTGTCACCCCCCAATCTTTCGTTGATCCTCTTCTGCCCCCTACAGTTAAACTTACCCAGCTAACTACCGACCCTATCCAAAGTCGATACGCTCTCCCCCGACTGAGGGATAAGAATATATACATACCTTCACGATAAATCAGACTCGATTTGCTACGAAGGTAAGACAAACACAAGCGTTATGGTCTCCATCCAACAGGAAGGCCTTCCTACTGACTTCGCTAGCCTCAATAACCTATTTATCAAATATCACGAATTCTTCAATATTTCGCCCCAAAAAGTATCAAAGGATCTTGAACGTTCCGCCAATACATTCACTCAAAACGAATATCCCACCTGCAACGTAGTAGAGCTGATCACGACAAGTATTTTCGTCCCTAAATCTATCCCTCTCCCATCAATACCCCCACTCAGTCAAAATCTTCCTCTTACCTTCTATTATCAGAATGTAAGAGGTCTTCGCTCAACCTTTTGAAATCTTTGCTCTGACCGAAACGAACCTGATCCCCAGCATAAGTAACTCCGAACTGTTTTCAACAAATTTCAACATCTATCGCGATGACGAACTCAGTCAGGCCACCGAGGATTGCCCTTGTCGAGAAGTCCTACTAGCCGTCCTTAACTCAATTGACAATCAAGATTGTCTTACCCCAGAAGACACTCTACATCATATGTTTCTACATCTTGCCCTCACAGCCCATTGAATCCTATCAACTTGCCATTAACACAATTGACCAAATAATTGATTTAAGAGACCCCCAGGATGAAATCCTTCTCTTCGGGGACTTCAACCTTCCTCATCTTAAATGGGCTCAATCAGACGATGAATCGTATTATATTGCCACCAATCCCACTACTGCCAAAGAATGCCTCTTTTTGGATCGCCTTGCGGATTCAAACCTTAGTCAAGTTAGTGGCGTCTTAAACTACATGGGTAGACAACTAGACCTCATATTTACAACTGATCCCTTCAACTCCTCTGTCTCACTCTGTCCCCTCTCCCTTTCAACCATCGATAACTTCCATCCCCCCTCCTTCTTTCCTTTTTTCACGATTCTCCTTTACAGAACACCCCTTCCACAGCTCTGCCTTCTCACGATTTCCACAAAACAAATTTCCACCAAATCAATGAATACCTTAAAAAAGCCCCTTTCAATTTTGATAATCTAACTATAAATGATGCAATATCCATATTCTATAGGGAAATATTTAACTCTATCTCTCTTTACGTACCAATTTCCCAACGCAAAATATTGTCCACCTCCCCACCCTGGTATAATCGTAGACTTCGCACCCTAAGAAACAAAAGAAATAAACAGTGGACAATCTTCCTTCGTACTCAATCCCCTAATGACTTTTCTAACTACATGGGCAGCTATCTTAACTTTACCGCCCTTCACAACTCCCTCTATCTACGCTATTTAGCTGAAACGCAAGCCAATCTTATAAGTGATCCTAAGTCCTTCTTTAAATTTGTTAACTACAAAAGAAAATCTGATGGTTACCCTACCTCTCTCTCCTTGAATGATCAAACCTCTAATGACCCCAACATTATCGCCAACTTATTTGCCGCCTATTTTAAACAATCATTCGCCGACGACTCATTCGTTCCAGACCCCGCTTACTTCGATTATTTACCGAAATTTTCCCTTGGACCCTTTCTTCCTCATACAGTTGATCCCGATGTCATCGAAACCAAACTAAATCAACTTAATGATGAATTCACTCCTGGACCAGACGGTCTCCCTGCCATATTCCTGAAAAAATGCTCATCAACCCCCTCTCTCCCTCTCTCAAAAATCATCAGTTTATCCCTACCTTTTGGTGAATTCCCCCAGTTATGGAAAACCTCATTTATAACCCCTATACACAAGAAAGGTCCGAAGAACGTTATTAACAATTATCGTCCCATTGCCAAACTGTCACATATACCCAAAATCTTCGAGAGCATTTTGTACGAAATCTTAAGTTTTCGCTGCAAGTCTTTAATCTCCCCCAGACAACACGGATTCCTCAAGGGCCGATCTACAACCACAAACCTTGTTGAATTTGTGTCTTTTACCCTCTCGGCTTTAGAGAATGGCAAAGATGTCGACATGGTTTCAACCGATTTCAGTAAGGCTTTTGATAAAATCTCCCACAATCCAATACTCTTCAACTTGTCTTCTCCTGGCTTCGAACCCATTTTATTGAAGTGGATATCTTCTTACTTGGAAAATCGGTATTATTTTTGGCCTTTGCCAATCCTTTCTTAGCTTCCTTCGGCGTCCCCCAAGGTAGCCACTTAGGTCCACTTCTTTTTGTCCTTACAATTAACGATATTGAAATAGTGATTAAAAATGCCCACATCTCACTATATGCCGACGACACCAAGTTCTACAAGTCTATTTCCTCCAATCACGACTCTTCCCTTATTCAATCCGATCTCAATAGTTTTTCCATGTGGTGTTCCAAGAATTGTTTGGAGCTTAACATTAGCAAATGCCAATCAATCACTTTTTCACGTAAACGTATTAAACCTCGTCCCCGTCTCTACTTCCTCAATAATCAGCCCATCTCCACCGTTCAAACTATCCGCGATCTTGGTATATTATGTGACCAACAGCTAAATTTTCGCGCACATATAGACGAGATAATCCTTAAAGCTAATTCAGCACTCGGGTTCGTGAAGCGATGATCTAAAGAATTTTCTAATCCTTACGTTACCCGATCTCTCTACACAACCTTTGTCCGGCCCCTCCTTGAATACGCCTCTCAAGTGTGGTCTCCTTACCAGCAAATCCACATTTCTAGAATCGAGAGCATCCAACGCCGGTTCTTACGTTTTGCTCTGCGAGGTCTCCCCTGGAACAATCCTTTGCTTTTACCACCTTATCACGACCGCCTTAAACTAATTAACATGAACACCTTGGAGGAAAGAAGAAATGTATCTGACATCCTCTTCATCCATCGACTCCTTTCAGGCTCCATTGACTGCGCTACCCTCTATAACTCTGTTTCTCTCAACACTAACCCTCGCAATGTACGAAAACCCCGTCTCTTCTATGTACCCACCACCCGTACCGCTTATGGCTCCAACGAACCCATCTTTCGAATGCTCGGAAGAGTAAACTCGAATCCCTTCTTCGACCTCAACCTTAGCACTCCATGCTTAAAAACCCTTCTTTTTCATGCCCCCCTCTCCCCTACCCCTTAGCTTCTAAGCTAGTTTAAGTTAGGTTAAGTTAGATTAAGTAAGATCATGAGCTTGAAATAAGCTTAATAAATGCGGGTGTTTGTCAACGGACATCTTGATAGGAGCAGCTACTTCAAGCCAAGCCCTGCCTAACACCAATGGCAGGATTACATAGGTTAGGGTAGGGTAGGGTAGGGTAGGGTAGGTGGTACTCTTACATTTTGGGCGTTCTTACATTTTTGAAAGCCGTGTTGATTTGTGTGTAAAATTTTAACGATTATGTGTTACATGCACTTTTCAACGGATTATAAAAAGGCGATTGGCCGATACTTTTTTATGTATATCGGCCGGATAATCGATGATTTCATTAGTTTTGGCATACAACACTGATGCAGACTTTGATATTGTTATTGAAAACAGATTGGTATTTACTCCAAGACCTCTATTATAGTGACCACTTCCCAGTCGTTATATCAGTATAACTCTAACCCCCACGAAAATCACACAAATCCTTGGTCTAACGTGCTGACGGACAAATTCCAAAACTATTTTGAAGTTATATCTCCAGAACTATCCTCGTCTTCTTCTTCTTAGATGGCGTTACAGCTCACGGAGAGCCAGAGCCAAGCTTCTCTCATTTACTTATGTTGTGTGCGATTTGTTTTTTAAACAAGTGAACGGGACCTACAGTTTAGTTCTGATTCCGAACGGCGAGAAGCTTTTTCAAGGCAAGTGTACAACGGGGGGTTTTGCCAATACCCCACCGAGGAGGGAAGCCGCGTAATGAACTTTCGATGGCGTTGGTGTCATCGGGATCCGAACTCGCTTATCGTGCGTCAGAGCCTGGCACACTACCCACTGCGCCACGGCGCTCCCAAATTATCCTCACCCTGCGTAAATAAAAAAGCAGCCAAACAACAATAATTCTATCACTCCAATTTCTCCAATAGTTCTAAAGAGATCTATTCCTTAGGGAAATAATAAGCTGACATGGCTAGGAGCCGTAAAGGTCAGAGCCTGGAGGTCTTTTAAAAAAAAGGCGACCATGTCAGTTTGTTCACCTCTAAGAAAGGCAATGCTAAAAGCTAAGCTAGGTGTTTCTAAGTCTTTAACGTGAGCATTAACCCCGATTCCTCAATTAGCAACGTATGGCAAAATATCAGGATCTTGACCGTGAACTCCAAAAATTGTTATACAAAGACAATAAAAATCCCTTACTTGTTAGCTACATCATTCGACGAAAAAGGTAAGGTTTTCCATGAGACATGGTCTCTACCAGCTCAAACTTCCCTCCTGAATTAAATTGTCATATGGGAGAATCGCTGCTTTGACCCACATATCCAGCGCTCCCAAGCCACAGCGGAGAATAAAAAAACTCTGTTAGGCCTAGAGAGGTGCTTAAGGAGAGCCAGAGGTAAAACTCTGGGTCGAGATATGGTCTCCCACCCGACACTTAAAAACCATCCAGCCAACTTCCAAAGCTGGAAAACAGCAATTCTTGTTCCGATAGCTACACCGACAGAGAAATCGAAATCATTGACAGTTACCGCCCTATTTTATACGGAATTTGAAAAAAGACATCTCGCTTTCAAACCTCGAAACATTTTGTGTGTCTGAAACATGCTGGTAATCATGTATCTGTAAATAACATGTCAACTGGTTATTTAGTATGTTGACAAGACTTATAGACGCTTCATACGATTTTTCTACTTGTCGTCGAGAGTTTAAATTTGACATTCGTTCGTAGTCATGATTTATTAATTTGCGCAAAATTTGGGGACTAATCAACTCCGGAAGCGAAAAGAAAAAAACTGAAAACTGGGAGTGTGTTTTAAGCAGACTGGCTGCAAAAACCCATTTCCGTGATGTCAACGTTTAAATACTCGACCAAGTAACCGCCACTTTAATAAGTCTCCGCAAACTACAATCGAACATGAGCAAATCTCACCATTCTCTCCCATCGCGTTTGTGTCTCTGCTATACTTACCAATGTCATCTGTTCCAGTGTTTTGACAGCAAATTCTCTTATCAGAACTCTAATTGAATACCGCCTTCACGTCGTTGGAGCTAATTCCGTCGTAAAATCGCAAATAATTGTTTGCGATCATGTTGTATGTTTAAGCAAGTCATTCGGAGTATTTAAACTGTTCATCCATCTGTTTAATTAGTTACAATCTAGTGGTTGAGGAGCACGATTCGCTCGAGAAAAAGTGTATCAAATAACTTGTACGTCCTAATCAGACACGTGATATGTCGGCGAATGGAAAATATTGTTTTGCAATCGATCGAGGGGGTACCTTTACGGATGTGCTCTGTATATGCCCCAATGGTGAGGTGAAAACGCTGAAGCTGTTGTCGGAAGACCCAGCGCGATATAGTGATGCCCCGCGGGAAGGTATTCGACGGATTCTGGAACAGGTAAATGGCACCCAAACGCCTTTGAAATTCTTTGAATTCTTGTGTAATCCTAGGAAACTGGAAAAGATCTGACTGCTTCGGGCCTGGTGAACACCTCGCTGATAGGATGGGTGCGGATGGGAACGACTGTG
The DNA here is from genome assembly GCA_958301585.1 of Merodon equestris. Lineage (NCBI taxonomy): Eukaryota > Metazoa > Arthropoda > Insecta > Diptera > Syrphidae > Merodon > Merodon equestris. Next base: position 116,526,481 of record OY284416.1, read on the forward strand.
GCGACGAATGCATTGCTGGAACGCAAGGGAGATCCTGTGGCTCTTGTAGTAAATCGAGGATTCAAAGATTTGCTTCATATAGGCAATCAAGCGCGACCGAAAATCTTTGATTTGAACATTCGCAAACCGACGAATCTGTACAAGAAAGTGATACAAGTCGATTGTCGCATTGTTCCAGAGCAGAAGGAACGTTGCCAGCTGAGTAAGACTGAACTTTCACAATAAAAATCAAATTGATTCGTTTATCCTTCCATAGACCAGTCTTGGAGGGTTCTCGACGGAGCTGCTGGGGCCAAATATCTCGAAAAATGTCCAATCGATGAAGCTGCGATCCGGAGTGACCTAAAGAAAGTACTTCAAGAAGGGATTTCATCGATTTCCGTGGTTCTCGCCCATAGCTATGCCTGCCCCGAACATGAATTGAGAATTGGTGCCATCGCCCAAGAACTGGGATTTTCCCACATAACCCTCTCCCACCAGGCGATGCCCATGTGTCGATTAGTTGCTCGAGGATACACCGCATGTGCCGAGGCATATCTAACGCCCCATGTCGAGCGCTATCTAGCCAGGTAGAGTCCGAAACAAAAAATTCACCTCCAAATGATAAAACTGTTCCTTCCAGCTTCAAATCAGGTTTCGAGGGACAACTAGAGGGAGTCGATGTCCTATTCATGCAAAGCGATGGTGGATTGACCCAAATGGATAACTTCCGCGGCGCTCGAGCGATTCTCAGTGGTCCAGCGGGTGGTGTAGTCGGCTATGCAGTAACCGGAGCTCGGGAGACCGATCAGCCACTAATTGGCTTCGATATGGGCGGTACATCAACAGATGTATCCCGATTCGCTAACACATATGAACACGTTATTGAGTCCACTACAGCTGGTGTGACAATCCAGGCGCCACAATTGGATATCAACACAGTTGCTGCTGGAGGCGGTTCACGGCTTTTCTTTCGCTCGGGACTGTTTGTCGTTGGCCCCGAATCAGCTGGAGCTCATCCGGGTCCGACGTGCTACAAAAAGGGTGGTCCTCTTACCGTAACCGACGCCAATCTGATCCTCGGTCGGCTACTCCCCGAATATTTCCCGAAAATCTTCGGACCGAATGAAAACGAAGCGCTCGACTATCAAGCCACCAAAAAGAAGTTCGAAGAAATCCAAAAAGACATCAACACTAGCCTCCAAAAATCACTCAGCTTGGAAGAAGTCGCTTTAGGTTTCATTCGCGTGGCAAACGAGGCGATGTGCCGTCCTATTCGCGCTTTGACTCAATCTCGTGGGCTTGATACCACCCGACATGTGTTGGTATGCTTTGGAGGAGCTGGAGGTCAGCATGCTTGCAGCATAGCACGGGAGCTGGGAATGTCAAAAGTCTTGATCCATAAATATGCCGGAATCCTCTCTGCCTACGGGATGGCGCTCGCAGACGTCGTCCAAGAAGTGCAGGAACCATGTGGACTTCAGTTCAACGCGGATTCCACTAAACTTATCAAGGAACGCCTCGATGCTCTGTCGGCAGAGTGTCGCTCCCACCTGCAATCTCAAGGTTTTGATGACATCGTCCTGGAACCTTTTCTTCATATTCGCTACGACGGCACTGACTGCGCCTTGATGTGCTCCGCCGTACCGTATGTCGGTTCGTCGCAGGATGTCCTTCTAACGTCCTACGGCGATTTTTATGCCACCTTCGTGGAGCGCTACAAGACCGAATTCGGCTTTGTCCTGCAAAACCGAAAAATCATCATCGACGACATACGCGTTCGCGGTTCAGGCAAGAACAAGACCCCGCCAGAACTAGAAATACCCAAAGCCCCAAGTGCGATACCTAAACCACAGGACACGACGCGAATTTTCTTCGAGCAAGGCGCCCTGGACTCCCCTGTCTACCTGACATCCCAGCTCTTAGCAGGACACAAGGTGAAGGGTCCAGCAATCTTGATAGACAAACTCTCCACTGTGCTTCTGGAACCCGATTGCAATGCAGAAGTAACACGATGCGGCGATCTAGTGATTCAGGTCGGCTCGGGATCAAAAAAAGAAGTCGACGACAAACTGGACGCTGTCCAGCTGAGCATATTCAGTCACCGATTCATGAGTATCGCTGAGCAGATGGGAAGGGTTCTCCAGCGCACGTCAATCTCCACCAATATTAAGGAACGTTTGGATTTCTCTTGCGCTCTATTTGGACCCGATGGGGGTTTGGTGAGCAATGCTCCTCATATCCCCGTTCATCTGGGTGCCATGCAGGAAACAGTGCAATATCAGCTCAAGGTGAGAGGGGATACTCTGAAGGACGGCGATGTGCTCTTGTCCAACCATCCCCAAGCGGGCGGATCGCATCTTCCCGACCTGACCGTGATCACCCCGGTGTTTTACAAGTAAGTGGATTGTACCCTGCCTTCTAAGACGCTTATAAGTTTGTTTTTTAGGGGTCAATCGAAACCGGTTTTCTTCGTTGCATCACGTGGCCACCATGCCGATATTGGCGGAATCACTCCAGGCTCGATGCCACCGCATTCCACGAGTCTCGCACAAGAAGGAGCTGCTTTCAAGTCTTTCCTCATCGTCGAGAATGGTATCTTCCAAGAGAAGCAAGTAGTCGCACGTTTCACCACCCCCACTGGAGCTAAAGGTGCCACTGGAACGCGCAATCTCTCCGACAACATCTCCGATTTGAAGGCCCAAATAGCCGCCAATCATAAGGGAATCCAACTGGTCTCGGAGCTTATTGATTCCTACGGTCTTCGCGTCGTTCAGGCTTACATGAACTACATCCAACAAAACGCTGAAATCGCTGTCCGCGACATGCTCAAGCAGATTGCGAAGGAGACTAAGCAACGTACTGGATCCGCAGTACTCGAAGCAGAGGAACGAATGGACGATGGATCGCCCATCAAACTCCGTGTGACAATCAATGAAAACGAAGGTTCTGCATTGTGTGACTTCTCAGGATCGGGCCATGAAGTCTGGGGCAACTGTAACGCTCCAAGAGCGATCACTCTCTCGGCTTTGATATATTGCCTTCGCTCCATGGTGGGGCATGACGTGCCATTGAATCAGGGCTGCCTCGCCCCGATTAAAATCATAATTCCAAAGAACTCGATACTAGATCCATCCGATGGAGCAGCAGTGGTTGGGGGAAACGTATTAACCTCACAACGTGTGGTTGATACGGTTTTAAAGGCTTTTCGCGTGTGTGCCGCGTCTCAGGGCTGCATGAATAACGTCACTATCGGCGACGAGCAATGGGGTTATTATGAAACAGTTGCCGGTGGAAGCGGTGCCGGACCAACTTGGAATGGAACTGGCGGCGTCCACACGCACATGACCAACACTCGGATTACTGATCCCGAAATCTTGGAACTCCGCTATCCGATGATCTTGAATCGTTTCTGTTTGAGGGATGACCGTTCCGGCGGTGATGGGACATTCCGCGGCGGAGAGGGTGTTCATAGGGAATTGCTATTCCGTAAGCCGTTGACCCTGTCGGTGTTGACCGAGCGACGTGTTTTACAGCCGTATGGAATGAACGGTGGCAAACCAGCTAAACGGGGTCTCAATCTATTGCTAAAGAACGATGGAAGGATCGTATACCTCGGGAGTAAGACTGCCGTGGACGTTGATACTGGGGTGGGGATTGCTTTTACACTTTTTTTATCTCTTTTATATGAATTTTTATGATTTCAGGACATATTCTCCATGAAAACTCCTGGTGGTGGCGGGTATGGGCCCATCATCGAAGGCTCTGCCGAAAAAGAAAACACCATCGATGAACATAAAGGCTACGTCGAGCGGGGAAGCGTCTTTGAGTACCGTCAAGCACAAGAGTCGGTCTAGATATGTTCTATAGCCTTTAAGCCAGAAAGTGTCCTTTTTTTGTAGCTAATTTAGGGAAATAAAGGTTTATTTTTGAATAAATGTTTGGATTTACTTGCTTAGATAACGCGGAGGATCGTTAGCCAATTACTTCCAATGCCACAAGCCCAGTTGGTTGTTGCCCTTTTCTTCCGCACGCGCCACAGTAGATGCAGTTCCAGGCCATAACAGAGAAAATCTTATAAGTGATGCTAAGGAGACTTATAATTGCCACCGGTTTAGGGAGACACTCCGAACTTCCTATCTCGATCTCGGGCTTTTCGTTGACTTTCTCCCTTTACCTCAGTAGTGCATGTTTCTCCATTATGTTCCGTTAGTTACGCGCACGGGCACCCTACATCAGCTTGGCTGCAGTTGCCTTAATATCTGTTCTACGTGCAGATTACGTCATGCCTTGATCGAGTTTGAGGCAGACATGATCGGCAAAGATCGCGGCAGTATTTAAACTTCCCGCCGTCAAATTTTGGTGATCTTACTCGACTCCGTTGGGTGTAACAAGATTATGATCGTCGATAAGTTTGGACACCCAGGTCCTGGAGGGCCTGTCTATCTTCGATCGCAGTTTGATCAAAGCCTGAATCCGTTTTCTGACATGGTGTTTTGAAGGCTATGTAGGAGGCTGCTTTTCGATATTTTAAGGAATGGAAGGTTCATCATAACATCTAGAGCAGTGAAAAAAAAAAAAACCAAAAATGAGAAACTTGCTATATAAGATGACACCCAGGTACTTCCTTGGATATCAGGATGGGAATGCCTCCTTTTCGTGAAGAGAACGGCATCAGCCTTAAGAGAATTAATCGATAGCCCATTACTCGTGCACCAGTCCTCGATCACATCTAGCGCCGCCTGTACTTTGAGACAGACAGTCGCTAAGCATGAGCCGATAGCGGTGTCCTGAGACTAAGGTTTCCCCAGGGAGTAAACAACATCGGATTCGCAGATAATATAGCTATCCTGGTGATTGCAAAGCACACACTGCAAGTTCCAGATACAGCAGTGGCTAGAATCTGCGTGCCTCGAACTGGCAGACCATAAGGCCGTCCTCATAACAAGCAGAAAAACTATAGAATACATCGATATTCCAGTGGGCAACCAGAATATCCGATCCAAGGAAGCGGTCAAATATCAAGGAGTGATGCTTGATAATAGGCTCCGGTTCAAATTACACGTGGACTATGTGAGTAAAAAAGCATCTTCACTACAAATGGGTCTCTCCAGGATACTGCCAAACGTGGGTGGACCCGGACATGCGAAGAGGATTCTGCTGGGCAGAGCAGTGAGTTCAGGCATGCTCTATGCTGCACCAGTGTGGGCAGAAACGCTCAAGAGGAAGGAAACATGCCGAAAACTGTCATCTGTACACCGACTCTGTGCTCTAGGTTACCGGACGATTTCGGACGAAGCCGTATTTGTCATTGCTGGGATGATCCCCATTGACATTCTCGCCGAGGAGATGAATAGAATCCAGCGGAGAAGAGAGGTCGCGCTCGATGGCCCAATGGAATTTCGGTGGACTAATACCTCAAAGGGCAGATGGACCCATACCCTGATTCCATCAATCGATATATGGCTAAACAGAACACAAGGAAACTGCAACTAACATCTTACGCAGTTCCTCTCTGATCACCGTGGTTGCCGTAAACACCGTATATCGGTTCGGGCACGATTCCTCTCCTCTTTGTCCAGACTGCTTAAACCAAGAGGAAGACGTTAGGCACGCAATATTTAAATGTAGACGCTTCACAGATTGAAGGGGCACTCTACCAAGACCAGAAAATATAATTCAGTGAATGGTGGAGTCGGAGGAATACTGGCGGACAATCTGCACACTAATCAAAAATGTGCAGACAGAGCAGAGGATAGTAGAAGCGGCAAGGAAAGCAGAAGAGACCGCAAGAACAACAGCAGCAGGTGGAAGTCTACAAACTCAGGAGTAGCATGAGTTGCTTGCCAGCCCCGTGAAGCAATATCCAGCGACAATACCGCGCGGAGAGGGGCAGATGAGTGCAGGGTGTTTTTTTTTTTTTTTTGTTGGAGGCTTCTACTATCTGCTGGAGCACTCAGACACAAGTACTGGTCCATTGTACTACCAGACAGACGCCTTGTCTTTATTGTATTTTCCCCGTTGTCTGGAGAAAAGTGAGGAGGAGCTTCAGTGATGTAGAACTAAGAGACCACGTCGGCGCCAAGGGTGCGCGAGCGAAGGCGGGACAGTCGCAGAGAAAGTGTTCTGCTGTGTCATCCTCCTCGCAACATGCAGCACAGGTAGGCGTCTCACTGATGCCAAGCACGTAGAGATGCCTGGCAAAAGTGTAATGGTCCGTAATGACGCCCGTTAGCCTTCTGCAGTAATTTCTCCCTAAGGATAAGAAGAATGTTGCGAACTTTTTACAGACGTCAGGGCGTACGCGCTTAGTCATCCTGCATCCTGGATAATCCCTCCATCTGCGACTGTGTACGTTAAAGACCCAGTTATTGATGTCAGATTTAACCGTTGAAGCTGGTAGACCTAAGGCGGGTTCAGGCTCTGAGAAACTCTCCTCTGAGCATTTTCCAGCGAGTTCATCGGAGATCTCGTTTCCTGGGATGCCAGAGTGACCTGGAACCCATACAAGCCTAAGTGAATTTAGTCTTCCGATTTTGTTCAAAAAGGTCTTGAGTTCATGCACTAGTTTGGAGTTGGACAGAGGATTGGATACAGCTTTGAGTGCAGCTTGGCTGTCACTGCAGACACATATGCTCTTTCCCCTCCATCTGTGTTGTACAACATGGTGCATGGCCATTAGGATTGCGTAAATCTCCGCCTGGAAGACAGACGCATATTTTCCTATAGAGAAGTGCAGTCGAATGTTTTCGCGCTCGAAGAAAACTCCAGCGCCGGATCCCTGACCAGTCCTGGAGCCATCTGTGAAGATGCGAAGAAATTCTATTCCAGGTTCAGTGTCTGGCCAAAGCCAGTCCTGACGCCATGGATATGTGACTGTGTAGTTACAGCGCAGTAGGATGGCAGGTGTCATTGCGACAGAGGGCATATCCATGAGACAGTGGTCATAGGATATTTCTCTCTCAAGTACACTTTCACTCCACTGCGAGTTGTACCAAAGACCATTCCTCTTTAGGCGAGAAATAGTTTTCAGTGCACACCCTCTGATATATATGTCAAGGGGTGGAAGGTTCATCATAGCATCCAGAGCAGCTCCCGGTGTGCTGGTGAAAGCCCCCGTGCAACTGAGGCAGACCGCTCTTTGGAGATTGGTGAGTGAAGCCACAACGTGTTTTCGTGTCAGCCTGCTCCACCAAACAACCGATGCATATGAGATTATCGGTCTTACCACTGCCGTGTAGATCCAAAGGACCTTTTTCGGCGATAAGCCCCATGTTTTGCCAAAGGCACCTTTGCATTGCCAGAAAGCTGACAGCGCTTTGGTGGTTTTGGACTCAACATGTTTTGACCAGAGAAGTTTGTTATCTAGAATGACTCCCAGATACTTAGCTTCCTTGGATATAGGGATGGGAATGCCTTTTAGCACCAGCTGAGCAATGCCAGTTGTTTTCCTCCTTCTCGTGAAGAGAACGACATCGGTCTTAAGAGGATTAACCGACAGCCCATTTCTCGTGCACCAGTCTTCGATCACGTTTAGCGCCGCCTGCGCTTTGAGACAGACATTCGCTAAACATGAGCCGACAGAGAGAACCGCAACATCATCCGCATAGGCCTGGGCATAGATTCCAGAGGCATTGAGAGCATCTAGCAGAGAGTCGACCACCATGCACCATAACAGCGGAGACAAGACGCCACCTTGCGGGCAGCCCCTGTTTACTCCAGACTTGACACAATGTTCGAGGCCTGCATCAGCGATCAGTGTCCTGTGCACGAGCATTGCTTTGATCCACAAAACCAGTGCTTCATCTACGCCATGCCGCCTAGCAGTATTACACATGCTGTCAAAAGTATCGTTATCCAAAGCTCCCTCAATGTTGACAAAAATGCCTAGTACGTACTCTTTCCTTTCGAGAGCGCATTCAATTCTCCCAACTAGGTTTTGAAGCGCAGTCTCGCAGGATTTTCCGCGCTGATAAGCATGTTGCATGTCCGGGAGAGGATGCATTCGAAGGGCAACTTTGCCCACGTGCAATTCTACTAATCTCTCCATGCTTTTCAGCAAAAACGATGTTAGACTTATTGGTCTGAAACTCTTGGCTAGTGAGTAATGGCTTCGTGAATAATGTGAGGATTTTCGGTGCCCCAGAAGCGACAATTTTGTTTATTAACTCAACCAGGGAGCATAAAATATGCCCCATCTGTCATCAAAATTTGCTGCCAGAACTCCGACTCAGCATTAATCATTGCAACGACATTTTGTGCGTATGCCAAGCGCCGTGGCGCATTATGTGGCAAAATTCTTTGAGTTATCTGCACTCTGTATGGAAATAAGTGAAGATCATCCTTTAAAATTCTCCGCAAAGTCCCACTGATGCCTAACTGCTGCGAACGGCGCCGATATGACAAACTTGGGTCTTCTTGAACACTAGCCTTCACAGACTGAATAGATGAGTTTGAACACCGCGGACGTTGCCTAGGTTGCTCACGAGGGCTTGCCACAGAACCAAATTGAAAAATTGAAAAAAAAATTCGAGGCCCAATGGTTTGTATCTTTTTTGGGCGCAACACGATCACGATATTTTGCACGATACGCACGTTGAGTTAGCACAATCGAGCGTTAATTTTTAATGTACATTGAAACTATTTCCGCACATTCTTTTGGTGTGAAGCTATTCATGGTTAAAATTGTACTGAATCGACGTTTTCAAAATACTATGACATATAAAAATCGGTTGACAATTATTGAAGTTATTCGAAGTTTACATCGACCCATATGAGATGGTGCACTCTGTAGAAAAATGGACTGTAGGACTGTAGTTGTTGACTCATGAAAAACTATCAAAATCACCTCCTGTCTCCTATGAGTTTTATCGTTGGCTTTTAAATTCTATATAGCAGGTGCGGAGGTCTTGGGAGCCAGATATCAGGGTTGTACTCTAGCTTGGGGCGGATGTAGGCCTTGTAAATTGAAGCCTTGTAAAGATCAGAGGAGGTAAAATATTTCTTGCATCGTTTGAGGAAACCGAGACCTTTCGCAGCATTCTTGGCGACCTCGAATATTTAGTCACTCCAACTAAGAATTTTATTAACATACATACCAAGGATGGAAAGTCTTTCGATTTCATCGACACAAGCACCATTCAAGAATAAAGGCTGATTATTGTTGGTTAGCTTGAGTGAGAGGAGACAGCAATGTGTTTTGGAAGAATCAAATTTTGGGAATGAAGACCACTTTTACCGCGCGCCAAGGGATAGATATGTAGGCAAGTGCCAGGCTAGCAGTGAAAATTATTTTCAGTGTAGGAGTGCAGGGTGTGGTTTAGTACGTTGGCGCAGGCTTGAGCAAATCGTGCGAATCGTGTATGCTAGCGGTACGGGCCTCTAGTATCTATGAAGATTCCACATCCGTTGGTGCATCCAAAAAAACAAGAGAGAACAGCAACATCATCGGCACAGGCCTGGGCATAGATTCCAGAGGCATTGAGAGTATCGAGCAGAGAATCGACCACCATGCAACATAAAAGCCCCTGTTTACGCCAGACTTGACAGATTATATGAGGCCTGCATCAGCGATCAATGTCCTGTGCACAAGCCACAAAACCAGTGCTTTATCTACGCCAGCAGGGTTACACATGCTGTCGGATGTAGTGTTATCAAAAGCTCTGTCAATGTCGCTGATAATGCCCAGCACGTATTATTAACTTCTCCCATTTTTTTTACCAATATTCGGTCGGTGATGTTAGCGAAGCGTGAATTTTGACGCCGATTTCCTAATCGTGTCGCGCAAATTGGGCAAACATTCCGGCGCTTAGCTACTTGACTCGAACAGACTGGACCCCGGACTGGTCGATCGGTCGAGAATATCGCGGTGAACATGTGGTTTCCCAGACTTCTTTCTTTGGGGCTACTTGAAGGCGCGGGTTTATGCTAACAGGCCTCAGACAATCGCAGCCCTTAAGGAGTATAAAAAGGGGCATAATCCAATATACGGCAATTTGATGGCGAACGAAGCTCGAATACGGATTATCACATTGGTCCAACAGGAAAACTTCAGCGAAGAACGCGATTCCGAAAGGAAGTAAGTTAGCAAGGATATCGCCGATAACAGACAACCAAGGAGTGTTACGAGTGGGGGGGCGACTGGAAAATGCCGAGCCATTAAACATAACTTGTAAAAAAAACCAAGTCTCGCAACTTAGTTCTTCTACGGTAAAAAGTTGTGAGATCTATGTAATACCAAGTCGGTTAATTTATTCAGTTCCTACTTAAGGGACTTTCTGTCCTAAGTTATTACGTAATTAGCTAACCTAGCAACATCTTAAAGTGACCATATTAATATTAAAAACCTTTTATGTTTTAAAAAGCGTTGCCACAGCACTAAATCCACATTCACACAAATATGACGATGGGAATGCTATCAAGAATCGTTGAACGATTAACCACAATCCAGGGTACAATTGCGAGACCGGTTTTTGTAGCCAAAATTCTTGGTAGCAATTTTTGAACTTGATTTTTATTTCCTCGTTCGTTGTCAATTCTATAAGTTCTTCTTCTAGCTGACAGCAATATCACCTGTGTTGACATTTGAAAACGGATCCAACACCCAGTCTGGTATTTCCACGTTCAAAATGTCCTGGTATCGTTCGATGAAGTCAATGTGGAGGTTTTCCAAATGTTGGCAGTAGGCAAACAAGTCGTCGTTACTGCAGGATACTGATAAATGCGGAAAATTGTGAAACTCACGTCTGCCGATATTCTTTTTGTGTAGAAGCAGTTTGGCTGCGAAAGCAGCAATGACATTTTTTGTTTTAATTAAATTTAGTCCATCCCCTTGCTGTTGGAGATTCATGTCGTTGAACAATTTATACAGATCTGTCATGTAGGCTATATCATTCTTTGATGTAATGAGCTTCTTGGGCAATTCTGTATCTCTGGTTTCCAAGAACTCTATTACAGAGTCAAACAGATTATAAAATCGAGTCAGAGAATTGCCTCTCGATAGCCAACGAACTTCAGTATGAAACAGCAAACGGTTGAAATCTTCGTCATTAGTAACACAAAGCTGATGAAATAATCTATCATTCAAAGAGCTGTTGCGGATGACATATTGCAGTGATTGAAATAGTCGTTCACTTAAATTTCGAGCAACCAAATGTTGTCAATGAATAACGCAATGTAAACCAAGGAGATCTGGAATTTTATTTTTAAGATACGCTATGAAGCCTTTATGGCACCCTGTCATAGCCGGGAAACCATCCGTAGCAGCTGATATAATATTCTTCAAGAGAATTTCTTTCTCGTCACAAAACTTTTCCAATGTATTGAATATGGTTTCGCCTTTTGTATCGGTCTCTAGATTTCCAACAAACAATAGTTCTTCACATATTTTCTCATCTTTAATAAACCTCACGTAAGACAGCAACAATGCATGAGTGGTCGCAGCTATGAGCTTGAAGAAATGATGGTTAGAAGGCGAGTAGACATCCTGTGCGTACAAGAGACGAAATGGCGAAACATCGGCAATCCGGCACGTTTCTTAGAGCTACTTGGCAACGTCTTAACCATTTCAAAGTCCAGTGACCGTTTGATGGCTCTCAAATTGGTGATGCATGGTGAGGTGTGGAACATCGTAAGCGCATATGCCCCTCAAGTAGGATGCGAACAAAAAAAAAAAATGCATTCTGGCTAGATTTCCACAACCTTGTCAAAATCATCCCAAAGGAAGAGCTTTTGTTTGTTGGGGGAAATTTAAACGGACATGTCGGGAAGACAAGCGAAGACTATGAAGACTACCACGGAGGGCTGGGATACGGCACCAGGAACTCTTCAGGTGAAGATATCCTAAACATGTGCAAGTCGTACGGTCTTATAGTGCTAAATACCATGTTCGTCAAACAAAGCCGGCACCTGATCACTTATAGCAGCGGCGGAAATGAAACTCAAATAGACTATCATTTGGTATCCAGTTTCATGAAGCCACGAGTTAAAGATTGCAAAGTGATCCTGGGAGACGCGATCGCCCCTCAATTTTTTATGGAAGTGAGTAAGAAGTCAAAGCAGCAAACGAAGGTGTCTGAGAGAATCAAGTGGTATAAGCTGGATAAAGGAAAAGACGAAGCTTTTATTACCAACATGGAAAAGTACCCCTCTTCCATTATCGATGAGGTCGGTAATGAGGAGTGCAGAGCACAAGACATGTGGGATTCCCTACAACAATCTGGCCTGGAGAAAGCCAAATCACTGCTCGGAACATCTAAAGGCCCCTGCCAACACGCAAAAGAAACCTGGTGGTGGACAGACGAAGCCAAAGCAGTGATACACGAAAAGAAAATGGCTTTCCAAGCTTGGTCAAAGTGCTCTTCTACTAATAGAGAGGAAAAAGCTCGCCGTGAAAAGGTATACAGATATTGTAAAGGTATCGCGAAGAAAAAGTGCGCCGAATTCAAAGCGAAAAGCATGGAAGGCTTCTATTAGGAGTTGGAAGAAATATCGTCTTCCGCGTCTGACAGGAACCAGGCTACCCAGAAGCTTCGACAAAACAATTTGAACAAAGGAGCAAATATCTTTAAGATAGCCGCCCAGAGAAGAAGAAATGCTCAGGAGATTCGTTTCCCAAAGTTTATTAACAATGCTGAAGGCCAACTCCTTGTGGAAGACGAAAAAATTCTCCACAGATGGCGACAGTATTGCGAGGAACTTCTGAACGAACAGTTTCCCCGAGTGTACTTTCCAAGAGCCGCCCCGAATCATGCCGAAATACCCGACATCACAGTCGAAGAAGTTCGGTACGCGGTTAAAAACTCCAAGAATAGAAAAGCTGTTGGGCCGGACGGGATACCCTCTGAGTTCTGGAAAAAGATGGGAGACATCGGGTCTAGATGGCTCATGGTTCTTATCTCTAAACTTATGAGAGGCGACACTATGCCTAATCAATGGAGGGAAAGCTATCTTCTTCCATTGCACAAAGGAAAGGGTGATACGCGAAATTGTGATAACTACCGTTCTGTCAAGCTGATGTCGCACACCATGAAGATCGTTGAACGGGTATTAGATAGCCGACTGCGGAAAATAATACGACTATCAGATGACCAGTGCGGGTTTGTCTCGGGTAAATCAACAACAGATGCAATCCAAAGTATAAGGATCATGATGGAAAAGCATCGTGATTCTTCAAAGGACTTGCATATGGTGTTGGTTGATTTCGAGAAGGCCTTTGACCGGCAACCAAGAGATCTTTTATGGGTAGCGCTAAGACAAAAAGGAGTTCCAGAAACCTACGTGCGAGTGTTCATGGACATGTACATACAAGAGAGCAACGACAAGAGTAAGATGCACCGCAGGAGTCACCGAAGAGTTCGCAATCAAAGTCGGTGTACACCAAGGGAGCGTCCTCAGCCCACTGCTCTTTATAGCAGTCCTTGATTGCTTGCTTGAGGGAAAAGTGACTGACCCCAATGTGCACCAGCTATTCTTTGCTAACGATGGAGCCATTATAAGTGATGATCAGGCGTCCCTACAACGAGCACTTGATGTGTGGGTGGACATTTTTAAGGGACACGGGTATCGTATTAGTTCAAAGAAGACAGAGTATCTGTGCTGCCCGTTCTCTGACCCTCATCAGCCTATTCCAGACATTTACTTGAATGGAAGAGTGCTTCCCAAGGATGAAAAGTTTAAATATCTGGGATCTATGATTAATAAAGAAGCTACTTGTGATGACGACATCAACCATCGCGTAAGCGTAATGTGGATGAAGTGGCGGGAAAACTCCGCCATCTTATGTGATCGAAAAATGCCCCCTAAACTGAAAGGAAGACTCTACACTTCGGCGCTCACATACGGTTCACAATGCTGGACAATGCACAAAAAGTATGAGAGCAAATTAACGGCAGCTGAGATGAAGATGCTTCGCATGACAGCGGGAGTAACAAAGCGTGACAGAATTAGAAGTTCAAAGATTCGAGGAAGCCTCCACGTAAAAGAAACCATCACAAGAAATATAGAGCGCGACCGACTCAGTTGGTACTGCCATGTTCAAAGGAGAGATCCTTTGAACCCCGTCCAAAAGGCGATATCAATCAACGTTCCAATTTCAACACGCAAAAATGGCAGGCCGAAAAACTACTCTATACTATATGCACGGACGAATCCGCGTCCCATCACAAAGCTTTGCCCCCTTCCAATAACAAATTCTAAATAAGCCCGACACAATCTCCACCTACGAGGGCGGTCCGATAAGTACGCCTACAAAAGAAAAACAAAAATTTTGGAGAAATGGCGATTTATTTTTCAATATTGTCCCCTTTTAGCTCGATACACTTGACCCAGCGATGCTCTAACTTCTTTAACCCGTCTGAAAAATACGTTTTCTTAAGGGCTGCAAAGTGGGCCTCCGTGGCGGCGATGACCTCCTCATTCGACTGAAATTTCTGCCCGGCGAGTGACTTTTTCAAGTTTGGAAACAAAAAGAAGTCGCACGGGGCCAAATCTGGAGAATACGGTGGATGGGGTAGCAGTTCGTAGCCCAATTCGACCAATTTGGCCGTGGCGAGGGCGGAGGTGTGAGCCCTGAGGTGTTATCATGGTGGAAGAGCACTTTTTTTTCGCCAAGTAGGGTCATTTTTTCTTCAATTCGGGGTCGAATCGGCCCAATAAGTATCGGCCCAGGTAGTCGATGTGGATCACACCTTGTGAATCCCAGAAAACGGTGGCCATCACCTTTCCGGCCGATGAGACAGTATTCGCCTTCTTCGGAGCACGTTCGCCCGGTGAAGTCCACTGTTTCGACTGTTCTTTGGTCTCTGGTGTGTACCAGTGGATCCATGTTTCGTCGACTGTCACGAAACGACGCAGAAACTCCTTCGGATTGCGCTTAAACAGCGTCAAACACTGCTCTGAAGTGGTCTCACTGTTGCGCTTGTCCGGAGTGAGCAAACGCGGCACCCATCGCGCCGAAAGCTTTCTCATGCCCAAAATTTCATGCAGGATATGACCCACGCGATCTTTTTAAATTCCTACTGTCTCAGATATCTCGCGCACCTTCAATCGGAGGACTGCCAATACGAGATCGTGGATTTTTGTCACGTTATCCTCCGTGGTAGCCGTTTTCAGGGCACCTGGACGTGGCTCATCAAAAACCGACGTGCGACCACGTTAAAACTCGTTAAACCAATTTTTGATGGTCGCCATCGAAGGAGAAGAGTCACCGTACACAGCATCCAAACGCTCTTTGATTTCGCTGCGCGATTTCTCTTCCAAAAGCAAGAATCGAATCATCGACCGATATTGCTCCGCGGACACTCCCGCTTCCACACGCTACTAGAATATACTACACGTAAGTTGCTCTTGCGATACTGGCGCCATCTGGCGGTGAGGCTAAGTACTTATCGGACCACCCTCGTACATGTCCCCAACCATAGTTCAAAAAACAGTAATTGTTGTTTTAATATTGCCACACACTACACCATATATCATTTTGTTTTCATGTTCGGAGCTGAATACCGGTGGGGCAGGAGCACCAGCAGTCCGACGTCATCATCACACCTGAGCCCAGGCACGATCGATCCACTTCAGGTCAACGACCATGGGAGTCAAATTCTACACACAACCACCATAGCTACAACCATAAGTATAATAAGCACCCATGCGTCATGCAACACCAGAAATGTTTCAGTCGACAGCATCACCATAAGCAACATCATCAGCACCACCTCTCCCTGGCCCGGCAGGACCTTGCAAGAACAAACAAGGGAACCGAGTGCCATCCTAAGAAGTGCAACCGTTGCACATTAAATTCAGACACAAAGGCAATCGGTATAAAAGCGCCACACGATCAATTGTCCACAATACCAAAGTGTCAACAGTAACCCTGGAGCTTATTCAACCAGACAGCAAGGCGCATATGGCGGAATCTGGAAGAAGAAAAGGAAGAAACGACTTCGCCAACCCAGAAGTTAATCTGGGCATGGTTACGATATCCGTGGCGCCGGCTTTTAAAAGTGTTTTTCTATAGAATTCGATGAGATAAACAAAAAAAAATTAATTTTTTTTAAATATTTTGCTTAGTTTTCGAGATAATGAGGTTTGAAATTTATTTTTAGGTTTTTTCACGGGAATTTTGATAGAAAGTCAGTATCATACCTCGGCAGGACGATATGAGTCGCTCTACGCTTGAACAACGTTGAGAAATATCGAAAACTTATTTCCAAAGTGAGTGCTGTGTAGCTCAAACAGTGCGTTTTTTAAAAATAACTTTTGGCCGAAATTAAGCACCCACCGCGACTGATGTACCCAATTTTGTGCAAAAAGTTCGTGAGACTAGTATGCTAGTGGACAACAATCATAGTCCCCGTCGTCGTATGGTGCGCGCAGTTGCGAATGTGGCTGCTGTGGCTCAATTCACGAACATCAATTCGCCATCGATCTCAACAGCTCAATATTTCACGCACTAACCTGAGAAGAATTCTGCACAAAGATCTCGGATTATTCACTTACAAGTTCCAATTGACTCAGCTATTGAAGGCGCGCGACCATCCTCATCGTTATCGCTTCGCAGTTTGGGCCTTAGAGCAGCTTGAATTGGACAACGATTTTGGGCGAAAAATATCTTTTCTGACGAGGCGCATTTTCATCTCGGCGGCTACATTAACAAACAAAATTGCCGCACCTGGGGCTCGTTATTGTCGAGAAGCCAATGCATCCACAGGAATGACAGTTCGGTGCTGATTGTATAGTAGTGGCATAATTGAACCATTTTTCTTCGGAAATGAAACTAGGAACAACGTCTCGGTCAACCGCAAGCGTTACAGAGTCATGTTAACCGACTTTTTTTTTACCGAAATTGAAGACATGGATTTGGACGGGAGGATGGCGCGCCATGCAACAATCGATCTTTTGCGCTACAAATTCTCAAATCGTTTTATCAGCCGTCTTAGCGATCTCAATTGGCTGCCTCGGAGCTGCGATATGACCCCTTTGGACTTTTTTTTGTGTGATGCCAACAATCCGGAAACGATTCAAGCACTTAAGGCCAAGCAGTTCCGTGAGTTACAGCCCAAAACCATCAACAGGATCTTGGAAAATTGGCTACTGCGAAGCCAGTCGAGACAGCCGCCTCATTTTATTTCATTTTTAAAAAGCAACTATATTTTTTCAGACGTGTTTCACCGAAGTTTGTTCCGAAATTGTAAAATCTCGACCAAAAAACCGTCGCATGAGCATCGCTTAAGAGTTGTTGAATGGTGTGAATGACGATCCAGCTGAAATGGGTCTTCACTAATGACGACACATGGATATATGTATGTTTATGACGGCGAAACCAAAGCGACCAGGAAATCCAAGACCGACTAAAACACGCCAAGTTCCGTCAAATCTGAACGTTTTTCTTCCATCACAATGGCGTGGTTCATCATGAGTTCTTGACGGAAGAAAGTAAAAGTTATGCGCCGATTTCATGAAGAAATACGAAAAAAAACTTCCGCATTTGTGGAAAGATAATGATAATGCACATGCTCACTTATCGTTGCTTGTGCGTGGTTTTTTGGCGGAAAACAATACCGTAATCGTGCTTCAGCCAACCGGGTTTGGCCCGTGACTCTTCTAGTTGAATTGTCAGTTATAAGGATTCCATCGGCTCAAGAATAACCAGGCCGGAAGAGTCTATCCCCAAGGAATGTAAAAACTCGATCGGCATTCCTGTATTTAAAAACAATTACTGAGGAATATTGCTGCCGACACTGACGGTCTTGGATCCACTCAAACCTCACATCTGAAGAAAGTGGACGTACTCGAATGTCTGGAAACCGTACTGACTGCCAAAACGGCATAAAGTTCGGACAACGCGAGCTTCATCGCGATGATCAAAACAACTCTTTTGTCTTATAATGTCCAGGTCCGTCCAAATCAGTGTCACGGATGTGAAACTTGTCTCTGACTAAAAAGGAGGAAAATTGATTTTGGATCTTAGAGAACAATATCTTAAGGAAAATCTATCATGGAAAACAGGACTAAGAAACAGACGAATGGACAAAACTAGATAATCAAGAAGTCGGCGAACCGAAAGTTCGGTGTTCGATCCCCAGTGGGGAAAAAGTTTATTTCGTTTTTTTCCTACTTTCCTGCTACTCCATACGCATACATTAGTAGCAGCAGGAAAAACATGTTTAAAGACGTCGGGGGAAGACCCGTTCGTCTTACAGACTCAGAGTCGGATGATCAGCTAGATGGATCATCCGATTTCGCAACTCCGTCTGCCGTTCCTATGACTGACCTCATTAAAAGAAGACGGGGACTTAACCAGGGATCGAATTTGGTTAAGCGCCCCTCCCTCGCCACTTTGATTGAAAAGCTGCCAATCGAAGCGGGGGAAGGGGCGCCATCGACATAAAAAAGCAGCAGCAAAAAATTATAAACAACAACAACATAGACTCCCCCTGAATGTTGACGTTGCTTACCTTTCCGAGGGTAGGGAAGGTCGCTACACGGGGGAAAATAACCCCTTCTCTGCTCTTTCAAGTTCGGAGGCAGAGGAGGAGCGCAACGAGCTCGAAGAGGAAGAGCGCCTATAACTTGACATATTAAAGGCCGTAGTAGATAGGCTGAACGAGATGCGGAAAAAGGGGGAACAGCCAGCAAATCGGAGCCACTTCAACAACAGCAACAACAACAAAAAACAACGGAAACAAAAGCCGACACAGCAACAACATCAACAACAGCCGCAGCAAGAAAAGCAGCAGCAGCAACTACAACAGCCTCAACAGAAGCAGCAACAACACAGCAGCAAGGAGAAAGTACCACCCATCTTCACCCATACCACGGACCTACGCGAGACCATAGATTAGATGTGAGTATGTCATTGGCGTATGTAGTTTTGTATTTAAAGGTTTAGGCCAGAATCGCTATGCTATCCAGTGTAATACACTGGAGCAGCATAAGCGGGTTAAGAACCTCTTAAAGGAAAACACAACGGAGTTCTTCTCCTTCATCCCCAAGGCCGACAGGTTGCAGACGGTGCTCCTCCAAGGCGTGTACTCGATCACGGACCCCGAGAAAATACTCTCAGAGCTCGAAGTTTTCGAGAGCAACCTGACAAAAGTCAGGATCGCAGACAGGGAGCAACTCGAGTGCGTGCTGTGTAGGAACCATGGACACCCTGCAAACTATCGGGGATGTCCTAAGTTCCAAGACATCAAAAAATCAAATCTGGCTCGTAAGCAGAAGGTCGAGGATAAGCGTCCCTCGGGTCGCTTACAAACACCAGCCGTTCAATCCCAGTTGACCTACGCCAAAATGGCGACAGGCTCGGGAAGGACGGTACAAAAGTCCATAGCTGTTCCTAAAGCCCCAGTGCCTGTCTCTAAGGCACCGGAGGCCGAGGTGGATGTCTGTTCGATATTGCTCGCAATCCAAGGGCAGATTGGGCAGCTCCAACTACAGATCCTTGAGACGGCGACCCAAGTAGGTAGTACCTGCTCGCTTCTGCCGGGCCTAGGATATGATTGGTACGCTGGTAGAGAGGCCCTTGAAGATCCTATCGGTGAATGTAAATTCACTGATAAGGATCGAGCGACGAGCCGTACTTTTTAACCTGTTGCAGGACGAAAGCCTCGATGTACTCTTGGTTAGCGAAACAAAACTAAACCAGAAGCACAAAATCCGGTACAGTGCTTATACAATAATTAGAAGGTACCGACCCAACGCTATTCAAGGCGGGGGAGTTGCGATCTTTATTAAAAACAATTTTAAACATAAAGTCATATATACCGGTGAAGTGCGGAGGTTCCAGGTGCTAGAGGCCTGTATTGTGTGCATTCCTCTCCGAAATGGAAAGAGAATGTACATTATATCAGCCTATGCACCTGAAGCACCTCAACCCAACGTTTTCATCGCAGAGCTCGAGACACTTCTACATTCTGGCCGGCGATTTTAATGCCAAACATAGTGATTGGGGAAATAACATTCCCAACACTAGGGGGAGCCTACTAAGCCATTGGTGGGTTCTTCGCAACATTGAATATAGAGACAAGTTGCTCGCAACGGATAGTCCGTTGTATCCTAGGAGCGGCTCCTATCTGGATCTCATGCTGATAGACTCTCGACTGAGACTGGCAGACCCGAACGAATGGTCTATTAACTGTCTACGGACCATTGCATACGACAGTGACCATTGCGGACTATGTGCCGTGATCACAATACCTGACGAGTTCGCGGAGATGGCAGAGTATGTCCAAACGCACCCCTACGATTACAGTAGGGCGCGCTGGCCACGCTTCGCCAGTTCCCTGACGAGAGCGCTCACTTAGAGCGCCTCCATCCCACCGTCCAACAGGAACCTCGCCAACCACGAGATTAACAGGTACCTGAAAAATATGGACGAACTAATTAAACAGACAATGAACAGTACGATACCACGCCAACGACAGCACGATACCACAAACGTATACCGAAACGCGACAATCGACGCACTGCATAGACTCCTGACAAGACTCAAACTCTTGTACTCTTGTGGCGGTTTACCGACAGACAAAACTCGGAGGTCAGGACACTGAAGTCATTGACTAAAAATATCCAACAGTTAATCAAGGAAAATTACAGAATTTCTGTAAGTTTGTATTGGAACAACAGAATTTGTGCTGTAAATTCCAACAGCGCGAGTATGTTCCCGCAAATAAATAAAATATTTCGGAGAAACAATCAGAACGACATTCAGGATATGAAGGTTCCGAGAACGCCAGACAATGAACACCTTTTACGAACAGTCAGCATTGATCCGGAGAGCGCCGTCTTGGATGATGATTTCTTCGTGATCGAGGATCCCCAGGAGAAGGTGAAGATAGTGGGAGCTGTCTTTCAAGAAGTGTATAAGGTGAATGACAGCATTCGCCCAAACCATTCCCTTCATTTTATATAATTAACCTGTCCTATCACGTGGTAGCTGAAACCACCCCGTGCTCTTTATGACTTTTAGAAGATCCGATATATCTGCATTTGCCACGTCCGCAATCTCTGTAAAGAATCTTTGGCCCAGCGACGCTAGCCGTCGATTTTGGAGAGCTGGGCAGTGGCAAAGCAGATGTTGGATCGTCTCAGTTTCTTCCTCATCGCCGCAGCTCCGGCAGAGATCGCTGGATCCCGAGTCCCATTTCCGGAGCATTGCTCCAATGGGACAGTGTCCTGTGATCACTCCGACGAGCATATGGATCGAGTTTCGGTCCAGCGCCAAGAGCTTCTTTGTTTTTCCGATATTGAGCTCTGGTCACGATGATCTTGTCGTGTAGCTGTCGTTTCTTGTAAGCCAAGACGAGTTGGCTTCTTTGATAATTGTGTCGTTTATGATCCGGTATAATGCGCTGATCGGTGGTTGCAATGAGGTGTCCGCGATTAGAAGGACTTTACTACAAGCTCAGTCGGTTGGGCATAAGTAAACCATTGCTATATTCCGATTCCTCTATGAACGTGACGTCGCGCTCCGTGAGCCCGGGGAGACGTCGTCCGTCAGCATCAACGCTTTTGGTGGCTGGAGTGGACTTCGTCAGCATATTCATATAGCCTCTTCAAGGCAAAACCTTCCAAACGCCAGGGCAGGCTTATATAAGCTAGGGTAGGTTAGACTAGGTAAGGGTAGGTTAAGTAGGCTTGGGTGATAGGTAGTTTGAGGTTGTCTCTAGGCAAAATACATATATAAAAAAAAAACAAAAAAATTAAAATAAAAAATAAAAAATATTAAAAATCGTAAACAGAAAAAAAAAGATATGTAAAGGGTGTCTCAGTAAGAGTGCACTTTTTCATTTTAAAATAAAAACAAGTATTTTATGACAGAGTTGTGATATTTTTATTGTATTGTAAAGAAGACATGTTCCGATTAAGTATGGAATAAAATATCCGGCAAATGACCCCCACGGCTCCGATGACAGGCCATTACTCTTCTCATGAAATTTTCGATGACTTTTGAACAGAGATGTGGCTGTATCTCACCGATGACGCGTTGGATTTCCGATTCAAGCTCAGGAATTGTTTCAGGTTTATTCGCATAAACCTGAGATTTCAAAAAACCCCAACGAAAAAAATCGCACGGCGTTAAATCGCACGATCTTGGTGGCCAGTTGACATCAGAATTTCGTGAGATAATGTGTTCTGGAAATCGTTGCTGCAATAAGTCGATTGTTTCATGCGCGGTGTGGCAGGTTGCGCCGTCCTGCTGAAACCACATGTTGTCCAGATTCATGCCGTCCAGTTGAGACCACAAGAAGTCCATTATTATATTCCTGTAACGAATGCCGTTCACAGTCACTGCAATTTCGGCCTCATTTTCAAGAAAGTAAGGTCCAATCACGCCGCCTGACCAAAATCCGCACCAGACAGTTACTAGTTGTGGGTGCATTTGTTTCTCATGGATTGCATGAGGATTTTCTGAGTCCCAAATTCGACAATTTTGTGTATTCACGAAGCCATTCATATGGAAATGCGCTTCATCGGAGAAAATGACTTTTTTCGAAAAATTGGCATTGACTTCACTTTGCACGACTTGCCGGCACTTTCCGTGGTCTGCTGGTTTGAGCTCCTGAGTTAACTGAATCTACGCATGAAGGTGGAGGTCTTTAGTCAAAATTCGCTGCGTAGTGCTTCGTGAAATTTGCAGTTGTTGAGAACGATGTCGAATTGATGTTTTCGGGTTTTCGGCGACACTCTCGTTTACAGCAGCAATGTTTTCAAGAGACCGACCGGTACGTTGACCCAAAGGATTCTTATTATCCATAATTGACCCAGTTTCTTCAAATTTTTTGACCACTCTTCGAATGGTTGACACATTAGGTGCACTTTGTCGGCTGAAAATTTGGCGAAGTTTGCGAGCGGTTTCAGCGTAACTTTCCCCATTTTTGTAATGAGTTTTCACAATTATAACACGTTGTTCTTTCGAAAAGCGCTCCATTTTTAATAATCGGAATAAACAGAGGTGACAGCTGTCAAATTTCAGAGTTGCCACTTGCATGAAAAAAAAAAATATTCCAATTTTAAAAAGTGCACTCTTACTGAGACACCCTTTACATATGATTAAGCTAGTTTTAGTTAGTCTTAAGTTTTTATAAAAAATCAAAAAACAAATCGGATGCTAAGTTTAAGAGGACATATAATAGTTTAAGTTGCTCTGTGTACTATAGATTATCCGTATAGGGACAGTAAGGTATTTTAAGTTTGTTAAGTTATTTAAGCTAGTTTTAAGCATTTTTGTCTAGCCTAAGATAGCTATAAGTAAAAATTGAATAAAACTGAATTAAAAAAAAATAATAACTTTATGGGGCGTCAATCCTAGCTTCAAAGTCATTTCTGTTGGCTCATGTTGAAATAAGATACATTTTGTCAACGCAAATTACATAAGCAGGTTTAGGAGAACGGCAACACTGCTAGTTTTTCATTTTCATTATTTTTGGTACCTTTGTTCATCTGAAATAAAACATTAAGAGGAATGGATGTGTTTAACTTTTATTTCGGGAACCAACAGTTCAATTCAATTCAACAAATCTAGAAAAAAATTCAAATCACCAAATGTCACAAACTCTACACCCCATAATGACGACAATCACAATTTACCGATGGAACGCACTCCACTCCTCGATAGAACAAAACAAACAGCTGTCAAATTCCAAACCAATGACAACAGCAAAGCAAATGAGGAAATCTCACAAAAGAAAACGCCAACTGCTCTCCTCCCCTCCCAAACATACCATCTACACATCCTCGTCAATGGCGTTGTCTCCCCAAATGAAAAGAAACAAAAGAGGAAAACAAATAAATAAATAAAAAATCATTTCTCTTCATCTATTCCTTCGCTATTCATGAATGTGTGAATAAAAATAGTCAGCTGCCCTTCAGAATCATAATAGAGACGGTCGAAGCTAGAAGTCGTTTCAAGTCGACAGATGCCACTTGAAAGCTTATCGAATGGTACTCGCTTGGTCTTACGGTTCGAGAGTTTATACGCGACGGTTGGTAATTACATTTGTATTTTTTTTCGCGAGAACCTAAGAGAGAAATGCATTCAGGCGTAGTGGCTAATTAGAGTGAAAGTTTTTCCAGTTAGCTTGTCGGTGTGAGAAAAGATTCACAAAGAAATCGCGAGTGTGCAAATTACGCGTAAAACAAATTTCATCTAAATCTGGCTTAAGTTGAAACCAGCAATGCAATGCTCCGCCGAATCCAACGTCGTCGTCGCAGCCGACAGTGATTCAGGGACGAAACAAGAACTGACGTCAGACATCACACCTGTCAATCAATCATCACCATCAATCGATAACTACTTTAAATCCTACCATGATCTGGAGAATCTATGCCTGCAGAATAGCGAATTCTTCACGGACGACCCATCGGATCGGGGTCAGCGTTTGCATGCAGCCCTGGCCGCCTGGGTGGATTGGATAAAGCAGGCAAAGGAACTGGTCGCCAAGATTCAGTTGTTCATGCACGAATATGACTTTGACGAGAACACACCCGGCAATGGGTATCGGAGTTTCGTGAATGTGACGAATTCATGCGTGGAGTATGGCTTGAAAATAGTTAAGAATCTCACGGCAACAAGGAATGCAATATTCTTTCGCAAGAAGTACTACATGAAGGAAGTGGAGTCGTGTAGTCAGCTGTTGCTGAGCCTTTGTACGTGCCTCAAATACTTACTGATACTGCGCGAGTGGTCGCCGGATGGGGATTTGTTTGCCAAAGGCGAGCACTCGGCCGAGGAACTCTTCGAGATGGGCGACACCATAAACCAGTATTGCTTTTACGGACGATGTCTTGGGTTTCAGTATACAGACTCGATTCGGGGTGTACTTCGATTTATTTCGATCGGAATGGCTGGTTTCTCGGAGTCGTTCTACAGCGAGGATGCAGACGGGCCGATTGCGAAGACCACAAGATCCGTGTGGACCGGTGGAAAGTACTTTCTCAATCCGGAATTGCGAGCCCGACGTATCGTGAACATCTCGCAGAATGCAAACATTGACTTTTGCAAGTCGTTCTGGTTTCTGGCAGAGAGCGAGTTGATGCACAAGATTCCCAGTATCGTCGGCAGTTCGATTAAAGTGAATAAGATTATCGAAATCCCATCGGAGCCGTTGCATTTGCCCTTAATCGAGAATTCCAAGCGAACGCAATCGGGCGAAGAGGAAGAACTCATCGAAATACCAGTGCCTAAGAGTCACGTGGGACCGGGAACGGTGTCAGTGCGATTGCTAAGCTACAACCGTCGTCAGGGGATGATTGGCGAAGGAACACGTTGGAGAAGACTGCTGCCACCAAGCAAGAGTATTCTATTCCACTGCCACGGAGGCGGATTTGTCGCGCAAAGTTCGAAATCCCACGAATTGTACTTGCGCGATTGGGCTGTGAATCTCGATACACCGATTCTGTCGGTTGACTACAGTTTGGCTCCGGAAGCGCCGTTTCCACGAGCACTGGAAGAGGTTTTCTACGCCTACTGCTGGATGGTGAAGAATGCCTCGATCCTGGGCACAACTGCAGAGCGAATCGTCTGTGCTGGCGATTCCGCAGGAGCGAATCTCTGCATCGGAGTTGCCCTCAAATGCATTGAATACGGAATTCGCGCACCAGATGGGATATTCCTAGCCTACTCGCCGACTCTGGTTAGTTTCGTGCCGAGTCCGGCAAGATTGCTCTGTTTGATGGATCCCCTCCTTCCGTTCGGCTTCATGATGCGCTGCCTCCGGGCATACGCCTCGCCCAATCGCCAGCTCATCGAGGAGAACAACAAGAAACAAGAGACACTCAACAGCATCACAAACGCATCACTCAATAACATGACGTACTACTTGGACAACAGTTTGCAGAGTAGTCGTCGCACGTCGGCCGCGAAGAGCCCGGTGTCTTCGATAGCCGAGAACTCGAATTGGGAAAACTTGAAAGCTGGTGAAATCCGTGATGGATTCCCACTAGACGCGTCTGCAGCCGATGAAAGCAGCGATACTTTCGCCAGTGCATCGTATCATAGTCAGACTGTCGAACGGACTGACCTACTCTCACCTGAGGACAATAGTTCCTGCATTTCCTTCGAATCCGACTCGCAACCGATTGTGCACATGCCAGTGGAGAATGGTAAGGACATCCTCGCAACGGCCAACATCGACAAGTCCGATTCGGAGCATTACATCGACCGTTTCATGGATAAATATGTCGTGGACACGAGTAGCGTCGAGGCGAAGGAAAACGGTTACCCTGTGCTGAAGAACACTGCGGCCAAGACCGACTCCGAAGAGAATATCCTTATCGAAACGGGTAAGGAAGTTATCGCGGTCGACAGTATCCACGGAAGGCTCAACCACGCCGTCAATAGTATTTCCTCAACTCTAACCAAGTACATCACATCCAGCGAGATCAAGACCGGTCACAACAAACATCGCATTCAAGATCTAAAGAACATGGACGCATTGATAGCCCGAAGCCCCAGCGTGGAGTTTCAGTTCGACGTGCCGAAGGACCCATTCCTATCGCCCTACTGGGCCAAGGACGACTGGCTCGTCAAGTTCCCGACGACCAAGATTCTGGTGAGTAACACTTTTCGTTTCCTTTTCCCCCAAAATGCAAATGAATATACACGACTGTCCACGTCCAACTGACCCGTCGCATTTGGGTTATGCGGAACTTGCAGTCCAGCTCGTGTGGTTATGTCACGCGTTTTTGTTTACATTGTTGTGGCATTCACCCCGGCGTTGATTTCAAGTTCGAGTCATGGCTGGTTCGGGTTGGGGCCCAAGTGTCTGTTATCGCTTCGTTACTCGTACACGTCGCGCAGGTGAGGCGTCGCATTTCCGATAACCTAAGCGGCGCTACTACAGACGTATGAGTGGGTTAAGCGGCTTTTGTTTACAGTCCAAAGTCTAAAACATATTGTAGAAATCGATTCATATTCATCAAGTCGTTTGCAATTCCATTGCCCTCTGCCACTTGACGTTTTGGCTCGTTGCGTATAAGTATTCCAATATGCTTATCAGCGTCGTCGAAAACAATGTGGTGTGATAAGAGTGTCGTTTTTCGGCGTCTGGCTCGGAGGAACACATGTGGATTATGAATTTATGAATGGCCGAGTAGATTGCTACTTACCCGGGGTAGGGTTGGGGGTGTTACCTAAGTGGCGAACAACGCGGCGTAGGATGGCTGATAAACGTATAGCCTCTTGGGAAGAGCTGTTGGGGTTGAGTGATGTGTTTGTTTTTTCGCCGGGTGATTGATTTCAGCTCTTTGTCTTTCATGGTGTCAGGGATAAAAGGAAAGTCACTTTGCCGGGTCAACCACGCACAGCAGATGGTCGGCGTACGTTTAATTGCGCACGTGGCGAGTCGGTTGGGCTTGGAGTTGGGGATAAGTGGATGATTCGGGAGATGGAAGAATAAAATAAAAAGGAGAATTCAGCTGATTGATGAGGAAGCCTGCAGCTTCCTTCGTGGGCCACTTTCCGTTTTCTCCTAGTTTTTTTGGTTATTAAATTCCCTCGTCTTGTCTTTTCTAGTTCATATTTGATAAGCTTACTGCGTCAACACAACAAGTCATGGAATAAGTCGATTGATAATCTGGATCTTGGGAACTCAGTCATTATGTAATGTTAGAAGCGGGCTGGGCGCGAGTTTTGCAAAACATGGATGACAGTAGCGCGGAAAAGATTCAGCAGTATTCGCTTGCGCCAAGGGTTCTCCTTATTCAGAAGTGGGTCAGAATGTTTGAAGAGACTGGTACAACACTTACTTACTTAGTTAACAGGCCAGCGATCCATTAACTATTTTTGAAATATCCGTGTACAATTGGAATAGCTCTAGCCAAGTGAGATTTCCGTGAGATACGACGGCGCCAAAATTTGAACGCCCCGTCCGAAATCTCATTTCCAAATTTCGACCTTAAGCCCGGAGGCAAGTACCTATCCTAATTTTCGAAGCTCCCACATCCTTAATCCCTCATCACCCGCCCTATCTAATACCTCAGCTACAGCCAGATCCTCATCTCTCCCACCATCTACAAACCAATTTTCTTCAACTGCCACCCTACAGCCACCTTCAGTCAAACTTACCCAGCAATCTATTGACCTCAACGAATGTCGATACGCTCTCTCCAGGTTAAGAGATAAAAAGATCTATGAGATCATTCGACTCTTCTTGGCTTATATTCATGACAAATCAGACTCGGTTTGCTATGAAGGTAAAACAAACACCAGCGTAATGGTCTCAATACAACAGGAAGGTCTCCCCACCGATTTCACTACCCTCAAGAACCTTTTCATTAAATATCACGAGTTTTTCAATATCTCACCCAAAAAAGTATCAAACGATCTTGATACCTTTCGACAATATATACACTCAAAGTGTATATCGCACCTTCAGCGTAGATTGTACTATCCCGGACATCGCTCTACGTCATCTGCTTTTACATTTTGCCATCACAACCTATTGAAACATATAACTTGGATATTGATACAAGACGAGATCCTAGTTTTCGGTGACTTCAACCTTCCTCACCTTAAATGAATCTCTTCAGACGACCAATCGTTTTACATTGCCTCTAATCCCACTGCAGCCAAAGAATGACTCTTCTCTGATCGTCTAGCTGATTCCAGCCTTAACCAAGTCAGCGGCATTTTAAATTACATGGGCAGACAACTCGACTTCATTTTCACAAGTGACCCCATTAACTCCTCAGTTTCAGCTTGTCCGCTGTCCCTATCAACCGTCGACAACTACCACCCTCCCCTTCTTCTCTCGTTCTTTCACAACTCCCCTATACAGAACTTTCCCCCCTGTTCGAAAGTCTCACGATTCTCACAAAGCCAACTTCCGTCAAAACAATGAATATCTCAATAGTGCTCCTTTAAATTTCAACAACCTTACCGTAAATGATGCCATATCTATATTCTACAAAGAAATATTTAATTCTATCTCGCTTTACGTACCCTTTTCCCGACATAAAACCTCCTCCACCTCCCCACCTTGGTATAATCGCAGGCTTCGTTCTTTGAGAAACAAAGGGAACAAGCTCTGGACACCTTTCCTTCGTACTCAATCCCCAAATGACTTCTCTAACTATTTTGGTACTTACCTGCATTTTGCAAAGCTTTATAACTCTTTCTATCAATACTACTTAGTCGAGGTGCAAACCAACCTTATAAATAATCCCTTCAGTTTGTCCTTCGTAAATCCTTCTTTCAGTTTGTTAATTACAAAAGACAATCAGAGGGCTACCCAAACTCTCTCTCCTTCAATAATGAAACTTCCAATGATCCTCATTACATCGGCAACTTTTTTGCCACCTTCTTCAACCAATCTTTCATCCATGATTCCTTTGCATCCGATCCTACTTATTTCAACTATTTGCCAAACTTCTCCTTAGGACCATTTCTCCCTCTTAGTGTCGAGCCCGATATCATTGAAAATTTAAAGGTGAATTTCCCCGGATATTGAAAACCTCTTTTATAACACCTATACACAAAAAGGGTCCGAAGAATGACATTAACAACTACCGTCCCATTGCCAAACTGTCTCATATAACCAATTTGTATGATATGATTTTGTATGATAATTTAAGTTTTCAATACAAGTCTTCAATCTCCTCCAGACAACATGGCTTTCTCAAAGGCAGGTCTACAACCACAAACCTTATTGAATTCGTTTCCTTCACCCTTTCAGCCTTAGAAAATGGCAAGGAAGTCGATGTTATCTCAACTGACTTCAGTAAGGCCTTTGATAACATTTCACACAGATTAATAAACTGTCTTCCCTAGGCTTTGAACCCATCTTATTAAAGTGGATTTCCTCTTACCCGGAAAATCGCCACTACAGCGTTCGCTTCAGATGTGCCCTCTCTAACTCCTTCCTTACTTTCTCCGGTGTTCCCCAAGGCAGTCATTTAGACCCGCTTCTTTTTATCCTTACCATTAACGATGTTGAAATGGTTACCAAACATTCCCACATCTCTCTATATGCCGACGATGCTAAGTTGTTGGTTGGGGCCCAGGCTCACCCCGAGCTGTAGCTGTGAAATGGAGAAAACCACACAATCTAGAACTCGAGGAGCTCTGTTCAACCCCAAGCATTGTCCGAGTAATAAAATCGTGAAGACTGAGACGAGCCGGACAACGTAGAACGAATTGACAATGAGTGAAAAACTCAAAGGAAAAGGCCAACAGCTGGCCCGCGCCGGGTATATATAAGAATGGACTTAGAAAATATAGATCAAAACAGTGAAACATGGATCGAACACCGAACTCTTTTTGCGGAATCCCCAAGTCAAAGATTAATTTTCTCTCAGACAAGTGGAAAAAATCGCAACACCTGCGCTTTTGGAACAGCGTTCAAGGACTCTGACACTCGAAGAGATCCATACTGCCCCTGAACTAACACTCTATCCAATATTCTCAAATACACGAGCAATAGAGTCGATATCAGAAGACTGGTCAGCTACCATTCGGGACACTGTAGTCTGAGATATCATCTTAATAAAATTAACCTCTTCTCTGAAATTGAGTGTCAACTCTATCTAGAGAATGAGGAAACTGCAGAGTACATACTATGCGAGTGTGGTTGGAAGGGCAGCGTATCCTGCTCAGAGAAATCATGTCTCCTGAGAGGATCAGCTCAGCTCCTACGAGGGACATCCACAGCTTTATGCAGAAAGTGGAGGAACTCCTCGTCTAATTGGCTCGCAGGCACAATAGACCTACCCTGTTCGCAGTGCTCTATGCTATCTGTTAGCACTAGCCCCAATTTAAAAAAAATATGATAATAATATTTGAATTGGCCCCTACTCAGTCTTGAATAATAAATTCTTTCTTGTGGGGTCATCTCATAAACCGAAATCCGCATTTGAAAGAAAATATTCGTCAGGAAATGGCAGCTATCATAGAGTCTCAGCTATCATGGCTTTAAATATTTGTCTCGCAACCTACATAACCATCTCCTTCCGATTGTTGACTTAATGGCTTAATAAGTCTGATGCTTTGTGCTGCGTCGAGTGAATACAACGCCCGATCCAAAGTTTTATGATTCTCCAAAACCTGTGTTCTCAATATAAACTAAATAACCGGGATACCTACTCCGTGGAGCTTACTTCCGGATGATAATGCGCCTCAAATTTCAATCGCGACTCATGTTATTGGAAACTTTACTTGCTACAAAACTTAGGACCATTGTCTCAGGTAGTCGACTTCCTAACTCAAAACAGTAAGAAGATGTTTACCTCCAGCTCTCTGTAGACATGATTAATTTTGTAAAAGAAGCTAAAAAAAATCAAAGAATGGATTTGCCCAGATTTAAGCACAGCACATGACAGTGGACGTTTTTGGGACTAAGATTGTTCACCTTCGGAGATCATTCAAAAAAGAAAAAATATAAAGTATATATCCAACGAGATTAGGGTCAATGCTAGTCGCGATTGTAGTAAAGTGCTCGCTATTACATTACGGTTTCTGCTGGGATTCGATCAGATCCATGAATAATAAAATCATTGTTTGCCTTTTTACTTTCAAAACGGTTGCGGAGTTTCTCAAGTTCAACTTTATGTCCATGATGTGAGCCGCTGTTCTCTGAAATTGCTAAAGGCAGTTTCTAATATCATGGTAAACAAGCTTATGATGAATGCTTTTTTTTATCTAGTTACAATTAATTTTATTAGAAATCTTTAGAAAATCTTTTAGAAAATTCAGACTTAATTAGAAATCTGATTTAGTCTTTAGAAACTAGCTTATAACCTTTAAGTTTTACCCAAGCCTCACTTAACAAAGTCTCATCATGCTTCTATCACCTATTAATGATTCCAATATCCATTACCAAACCTCAAAAATTACTCATGACAGAAGAGTCATGATCTATGCCCAACCAATCATCCACGCTGATACTCATCGCCAAAGCCTCATCTATCAAGCGTACGTTTTCTACCATCCATATTTAAGTTCAACCTCGTTCATCAGGTTTTTCCTCCCACCAAGATTTACAGGCATAGTGCAAGGAAGGGGGTAGAGACTTGTAGCTAACAAATAAAGGAAAGCAATATCTTCAAAAACCACCTACAGTATAGTCAACTTAAGTGCGTTAAGACACCATCGCCCTCATGCCCTATTCTTAAATAGTTTCGAAACTATTTCACCGCAAACGTATAGAGCCAGAAACTACGTGGTTTCCACATGTCATATGAATCGTACTCCTGGATGTAAGCCAACCCACAAGCTGGTCGTTAAAATAAACGAAAAATCGTTTGTGAAACTGTATAACAAATGTCTGACATTCAAAATGCACGTCTGATGCGGCTTTCTAAAAGATAAAAAAAACACAAGATGAGCCCCCGTTATACCGTCATATATGCCGACCAACATATCAGTCGCCTGGAGGTGTCTACTGATGAGGCTGCAACACTCAACTCTGCAAACTGCGGGCTTATATTGCACTACCTTCGGTCCATTATGGTTCGGTAGTTCCTAATAAAAAGAATATTAAATGGCTGGACAAACGTGATTAAAACTAGCTTAAATATCTTAACTAACTTATAAATAGCTTACTCGCCCTCTACGGACACTCTAAAGTCGATGATATTGGAATCGTTGTGTACAGTGAGTACATGACAGGATATCCACAAATGGATAAATCGGAATCATCGAGAAGCAAAGTTCTAACTAAGCCAGCTTCCAATCAAAAGAAGTTTCGTCTCAAGGAATCACCTACGCAGCACGTATTTTCCTTAATCTCTCCTGAACCCAAGGACAGAACTGGAGATTACCATATTACAAGCCGAGAGGGCACCACACAAAAGAACAGCAAACTCTGAACGCAATGTTGAATGAGCAAATGAGGAAAGAAGAGCATAAATTGCAAACCACCCTCGTGAAATAAAACCAACGGTAGTTAGATAAGAAAAAGGCTAAAGCAAAAGCCTTTAACTTCGTCAATCTCTCTTTTCAGAAACTAATGAACTGTTCAAAACCTGTTTTATGCCAGAGATGCCTATTGCCGGATCTAATTATAGTTTTTGTACTAACTATCTGTCCCCATTTCCTAGCTCTACATCGATTTACATTTTGTTTTTGCCCCGCAAATATCTGTTGTCAATTGAACCGTTACTCTCGATAAAAAGTATCTATTGTTAGGTAGAACATTTAGAATTATAATAAACGGTAATAAACTGCTAAACACTTGCTTAATGATACGACTGACCTGTAGATAAAGCTTGTAATTAAATCGTTTTTGCTACATCTTTTTGCTTTGCTGATTCGTTTCTGTTTGCCGCAGACCATACCATACATTTAAGGCTAACTGAGAGAGATATTTTTACCGTCAAACCCTATAGTGGTAAGAGTGGCGCTAAGAAAAACATTAACAATTTGGTCTGAAAGGACAAGAGGGGCGAAAGATTGACTTTTCGACGTGCTGTTGTGTGCAAAAGACCTGTGGTCCGAATGAGCTATTGAAATAAAGTGATTTTATACAAATTTTAAAGACGAACTAAGGGTCTATGGTCTGTTTGAAATTATTCCTCCAAAGCATCGGGCCTATACTTGAAAATCTGAAGTGAATTTTAAGTTTGAAACCTTGTATCAGGCGAGATGAGCTACAACCGTGTATTCCAAGGTTTCCGTCACTTTTCCTCTAAGAGCATCGGTTCAGAACCCTCGCGTTCTCTGAGAGCTGCTTGGCTGCCTGAGGTCATATAGACACCATAGCCCATTTCTTATCTTTGTCCTTTGCATCCTACTATATTGCAGCCGAGATTGCATACAGCCCAGAAGACAGTCGAAAATTTAATCCTCCATCTAGACCTATTAGCCAGACGTTTATATAAAATACATACCTTCTCCCCTCACTTCATCTCAATTTACTTAGGCTGCTTAACATGCGTTCATTAGAGCATGAGAAATACTAGTAGAATAGAAGTCCTTCGATCTTTGAATTACCTCTTAAGTAGATGGCTAACGATGGCTACCTGATCTTTATTATCGACCATAGGGACGATTGGCACTAAAGCGCCGTTTTGATGCAACGCTCCACTTGACTGAATGAATTGCTAGAGTGTTCCAATCCAGCCTGAGGAGCTGAGAAAGATGATTATATTGGCCAGACTGTGGTTATCGTACACGTCACGTCGTATTAAGCGCGTGAAAGCTTTTTTTTCATAGGGTTCGTGCAGGTTCGAGAGTTATGCTCATATGGTGTTTGTCATACAACCTGGACGGGGTGCAGATGGTTTGTGTCGAAAATGTTCCTTCACTACTCTCCGGGGGTGGTTGTCCTAGATACGATTCGAGAGATTCGACTGAATTTGTCGCTTTGGTTGTAGTTCACAGTAACTTTTTTGTTTCCATGTCATTAAGGTGTTGTATTGGAAATCCACACAGAGAGTATGAATTTTGAAGGGATCTTATACTGCGAGTGCAAGCGTGAAAGCTCTGTGCTTTCTCAGAGAATGAGGACTGATTAGAGGTTGTGGAAAGATACTCGTACAGTCTAGCAGTAGATTTGCATTTAGAGACTAGTGGCTTGTACTGACTGCCACGATTCAGGCCATATCGGGAAGACACTTGTTTTAAACATTTGCCCTGTCATATACTCGGTCAATATTTGCTGCGGCTAGGAAGTGTTGGAGGATATGTGATTTGAGGTGTCTGCACAGAAGACCCACATTTTCGGTTTGGTTTTGCAAGTGGCTTTGGGCTTTGTTACTGTGGCCTGGAACCCAGAGGAGAGTGTCCTGATTCGCATGTTAACCCGATTGATTTCCTCCTTGTATTGCTCTATCAGTCTGAAGGAGGTGATTGTTGAAGAAAGGTGGCTCTGGTGGTTGCCAATAGCTGTGCCAGTGTTATTTTAAATTGAGTGTTTTGAATATGAGTATTTTTGCACAAAAGACGATCGGGTAACCAAGGAAATGGTTACCATAAGTTTGGTCTATTTGGCGGCAGAGTTCGGTCCTTCCATTCCTCTCTGAATTCGCAAGTGGGAAGGGAATGGTCCTGGTCCATATTAGAAATATTGTAGTCGGTTGGAACCCTAAGTAGT
This sequence comes from Merodon equestris, assembly GCA_958301585.1. NCBI lineage: Eukaryota > Metazoa > Arthropoda > Insecta > Diptera > Syrphidae > Merodon > Merodon equestris. The sequence continues at coordinate 116,561,487 of OY284416.1, forward strand.
AGCCTGATACCTCGACAGATTACCATATGCGAGTATTTCATGTGAACCTCGTTTAGTCGGACTTTATTATGAGCTTTGCTTACGGATTTTTATTTTATTTTGAGATTTTTATTATGAGCTTTGCTCTGGATTTACTTAGTGGCCCAAGCCTTTTCCGTAGTTTCTCTCATCACAGAAGGGAAAAACCCCAATACTAGGGTAGACGTCTTCATAAAGACGACTTTTATTACCTTTCTAAATCTAGGTGAGGTAACCCCGCCTTGAGGATAGCCTCTGTTTACAGATTTGGTAAGGAAATTTTACGATTTTTGTTCTGAGTGTGGAAGATATCCAATTTGGATAAAACCGTATTCTAAGTAAGTTCATGAGTATGGGTAGAGTATGGGTATTGCTTGAAGGGGATAGATCTCTAAACGTTGTGCACTACCTCTAGTTAAGCTCTCTTTGTGCATTTCACTTTGAATTAGCTGTGTTTTTGTTTCCAAAGAGGATTTATTAGTAGATGTTATAAGGTGTACAACTTTGTTTCCGCCGTTTTGAGGTAAATACAGCGAGAGGCACGATAAAGTGATTTTGCGGCACGACAACGCTCCAACTCACGTTGCAAAAGAGGTCAAAACGTACTTGGAAACGTTAAAATGGGGAGTCCTACCCCACCCACCGTATTCTCCAGACATTGCTCCCTCTGACTATCACCTGTTTCGATCAATGGCGCATGGCCTGGCTGACCAACACTTCCGATCTCATGAAGAAGTCACAAATTGGATCGATTCGTGGATGGCTTCAAAAGATGAACAATTTTTTCGACGCGGGATTCGTACACTGCCCGAAAGATGGGAGAAAGTAGTGGCCAGCGATGGAAAATACTTGAAATGATACATGTGTAACCAATTTGTTTCATTAAAGCCTCAAATGTTGTGGAAAAAACGGCGGAAGTAAAGTTGTACACCCAGTAGTAAAAATGCTGGTCCAATACCCTTAAAAAAGAAATGTGATACATTGATGGCGCAGAAATACTTGGCTGAGTCCCGGCCTCTTGAGTGAATGACATCATAATAAACCCAGCAAATTCATTTTAGTTTCTACATTACAGCTTCGTAGTATTTGTGTCCTGTGCAGGGACGGGTTAAGAATATCCCTGCAGCGATACCTCTCACTTGTCGTAAAAAGCGATTAAACAAAGTAAACAAAAATCACATCTAGGCAATTTAGAAAACACCAAAATGAGCCTAGGGACACATACATATACCACCATTAAACTGCCCCACAAGTGTGCATGCAAATCAGTGAGTTGACACGACTGGAGATCACCGGTGTTGTAAGAGTAAGATCAAACAAAAAAAAAAAAAAAATCGAGCATGCCTGTGTCAAAAAAAAGAGGAGGGGAATAAAGAAAACGGTCAAATCGTAGCTTTATGCAAAAGAACGCTAAAAGGAAAAGCACTACCCCGCCAGGCACTACTAATGGTCGTGATCCTGGCACGAGCAGCAATGCTCGGGTCAGAGCTATAGGATTTCCGGGGGATAGCAAAGTAATGCAACGGCGTAAGCCACACTTAAGAGTCCCGAGTTGGAACGTTGGAAGCATGAGTGGTCGCAGCTATGAGCTTGAAGAAATGATGGTTAGAAGGCGAGTAGACATCCTGTGCTTACAAGAGACGAAATGGCGAAACACCGGTAATCGGGCACGTTTCTTGGACGTTAAAACAAAAGCCTACAAGATGTTTTACTATGGATTGGAACAAGGAAAAAACGGAATCGCCATCATCCTTGCGGCAGAGTTACTTGGCAACGTCTTAACCATTTCAAAGTCCAGTGACCGTTTGATGGCTCTCAAATTGGTGATGCATGGTGAGGTGTGGAACATCGTAAGCGCATATGCCCCTCAAGTAGGATGCGAACAAAAAGAAAAAGATGCATTCTAGCTAGATTTCCACAACCTTGTCAAAATCATCCCAAAGGAAGAGTTTTTGTTTGTTGGGGGAGATTTAAACGGACATGTCGGAAGACAAGCGAAGACTATGAAGGCTACCACGGAGGGCTGGGATACGGCACCAGGAACTCTTCAGGTGAAGATATCCTAAACATGTGCAAGTCGTACGGTCTTATAGTGCTAAATACCATGTTCGTCAAACAAAGCCGGCACCTGATCACTTATAGCAGCGGCGGAAATGAAACTCAAATAGACTATCATTTGGTATCCAGTTTCATGAAGCCACGAGCTAAAGATTGCAAAGTGATCCTGGGAGACGCGATCGCGCCTCAACACCGTCTCCTCCTGACTGAATTTTTTATGGATGCGAGAAAGAAGTCAAAGCAGCAAACGAAGGTGTCTGAGAGAATCAAGTGGTATAAGCTGGATAAAGGAAAAGGCGAAGCTTTTATCACCAACATGGAAAACTACCTCTCTTCCATTATCGATGAGGTCGGTAATGAGGAGTGCAGAGCACAAGACATGTGGGATTCCCTACAACAATCTGGCCTGGAGAAAGCCAAATCACTGCTCGGAACATCTAAAGGCCCCTGCCAACACGCAAAAGAAACCTGGTGGTGAACAGACGAAGCCAAAGCTACACGAAAAGAAAATGGCTTTCCAAGCTTGGTCAAAGTGCTCTTCTACTAATAGAGAGGAAAAAGCCCGCCGTGAAAAGGTATATAGATGTTGCAAAGTCATCGCGAAGAAAAAGTGCGCCCAATTCAAAGCGAAAAGCATGGAAGGCCTCTGTCAGGAGTTGGAAGAAATATCGTCTTCCGCGTCTGACAGGAACCAGGCTACCCAATTTGCAACAAAGGAGCAAATAACTTTAAGATAGCCGCCCAGAGAAGAAGAAATGCTCAGGAGATTCGTTTCCCAAAGTTTATTAACAATGCTGAAGGCTAACTCCTTGTGGAAGACGAAAAAATTCTCCACAGATGGCGACAGTATTGCGAGGAACTTCTGAACAAACAGTTTCCCCGAGTTTACTTTCCAAGAGCCGCCCCGAATCATGCCGAAATATCCGACATCACAGTTGAAGAAGTTCGGTACGCGGTTAAAAACTCCAAGAAAAGAAAAGCTGTTGGGCCGGACGGGATACCCTCTGAGTTCTGAAAAAAGAAGGGAGACATCGGGTCTAGATGGCTCATGGTTCTTATCTCCAAACTTATGAGAGGCGACACTATGCCTAATCAATGGAGGGAAAGCTATCTTCTTCCTTTGCACAAAGGAAATGGTGATACGCAAAATTGTGATAACTACCGTTCTGTCAAGCTGATGTCGCACACCATGAAGATCGTTGAACGGGTATTAGATAGCCGACTGCGGAAAATAATACGACTATCTGATGACCAGTGCGGGTTTGTCTCGGGTAAATCAACGACAGATGCAATCCAAAGTATAAGGTCATGATGGAAAAGCATCGTGATTCTTCAAAGGACTTGCATATGGTGTTGGTTGATTTCGAGAAGGCCTTTGACCGGCAACCAAGAGATCTTTTATGGGTAGCGCTAAGACAAAAAGGAGTTCCAGAAACCTACGTGTGAGTGATCATGGACATGTACAATAGAGCAACGACAAGAGTAAGATGCACCGCAGGAGTCACCGAAGAGTTCGCAATCAAAGTCGGTGTACATCAAGGGAGCGTCCTCAGCCCACTGCTCTTTATAGCAGTCCTTGATTGCTTGCTTGAAGGAAAAGTGACGGACCCCAATGTGCACCAGCTATTCTTTGCTGACGATGAAGCCATTATAAGTGATGATCAGGCGTCCCTACAACGAGCACTTGATGTGTGGGTGGACATTTTTGAGGGACACGGGTTCGTATTAGTTCAAAGAAGACAGAGTATCTGTGCTGCCCGTTCTCTGACCCTCATCAGCCTATTCCAGACATTTACTTGAATGGAAGAGTGCTTCCCAAGTGTGAAAAGTTTAAATATCTGGGATCTATGATTAATAGAGAAGCAACTTGTGATGACGACATCAAACATCGCGTAAGCGTAGGGTGGATGAAGTGGCGGGAAAACTCCGCCATCTTCTTTGATCGCAAAATGCCCCCTAAGCTGAAAGGAAGGCTCTACACTTCAGTTGTACGTCCGGCGCTCACATACGGTTCACAATGCTGGACAATGCACAAAAAGTATGAGAGCAAATTAACGGCAACTGAGATGAAGATGCTTCGCATGACAGCGGGAGTAACAAAGCGTGACAGAATTAGAAGTTCAAAGATCCGAGGAAGCCTTCACGTAAGAGAAACCATCATAAGAAAGATAGAGCGCGACCGACTCAGTTGGTATTGCCATGTTCAAAGGAGAGATCCTTTGAACCCCGCCCAAAAGGCGATATCAATCAACGTTCCAATTTCAACACGCAAAAAAGGCAGGCCGAAAAACAATTGGTGCAAACAAATGCAAAAACACCAGCATTTGATTGGCCTCAGCGATGAAGTAATCCCAAACCGGGAAGCCTGCCGCTACTTTCTGAGGTCAAACCGGCGGGCCAGTAGGAATGCAGTTAAGTGGGAAGGTTATGGTCCTACACTTCTAACCATAACGACGCCGGAAAAAAGAAAAAGAAGAAGAAGCTTCGTAGTATTTGTCCAACGACCTCCTAAAGCAATCCAATATAATAATTAACGACGACTTAAATTAGTTTTTGACAGTACAATAAGTACCCCTCTGATTGTAGTATTTCGCAATGAACACCATAAACTCTTTTAAAATTTTTTTTGGAATTTGCAATTCGTCCCTAATTACCCGCGACATAGGGTAAGTGAATTTCGGTGGTTTGATTAAACCAGACGGAGATCCAAAACATATAAAAAAAGGCGACCAACTACAAAATTTTTAAGCCATAGTCGGGCAATTGTTTCACACTATTCAGAGATTCCAAAAATCTACGGAAAAAGATACGTTCCTGGTCGAAGATAAAGCTTGGCGTCAGCAGATCGGCGGCCTTTCGTAAGCGGAGCTTCTTCAGAGAAAGTATTTGAATAGAAAACCCATTTTACCAGAACGTCATCGAGACGCCCGTTTGGTGTTCCCCATCAATTATTTAAGACAGAAGAAGCATTGGGGAACTTTCATCTTGCCCGCTGAAAAGGCTCTTGTCTGGCTGGACCTGATGAAGACAGTTTTTAAGACAAATACTCCGCTTCGTAAGGGGCAAGGTGAAAATTGACGACTACCTTGCGATTTAAGACCAAGAGCTCATGCATCAAAACCAAGAAAATGCAGCAATCTTCACAGCCCAGAGAGTAAAAACACTGTTCTTGACTGGCCTGCATCGTCTCCAGTCCTCAACATAATAAGTGAAAGACCTTAAGGACTACATAAAGACTGAATGAGACAAAATTCCACGAACATATATTTTAATATATTCGAAATCTCTGCCGTTAAAAATGTTGAAGGTTGTAAGCAATGAGGGAGGAAGTACTCACTCAAATAAGTGAGAATCGCCGAAATCGGATGAGTGCCCCAACCAGTTGTCGCGTAGTGTATGTATGTCCTCCGCACTGATGTCATAGAGTTCGCTTAAATAATTCTGCCCCACATTCAAAGAAAACAAAACAAAATCAAATTGATGTACTATCAAGGACGATGGGGGAATGGTCCTTCCTCTACGACGATAACTACGCAATATCTCCCATCGATTGAAATTTCTCTCAACCAAAACATCGCCATCATGTTTAACAAGATGAAGTAGACAAAAACAAAAACGTATTAATGCCAAGCACATACCGTCATCCCATGCTGACACACAAGCACTTTGATGTTAACATCTCCACATTAGCATATTCGCCGGACTTTGGTCGACCAAATCGGGATTATTGTCTTCCGTATCGGCATTTGCTTGGGCTCTGCGTATTAGACGATACATCATAATCGTCTCCAATTACTGGGAACCTATGGTGCGAACGTTCGCCAACCGATTCAAGTGCTCAGTGGATACATACTATACATACTAGTAACTCAACTGCCACGAGTCGATAGTTTGTTTACTCTCTGCCTGCATTCTTGTTCGGGTAACTGAGTCAGTGTGACTTAGTCCCTGGCGATGTAGAGGGGGTCATTCTGGATATACGAGTCTTTGCTTAAAGGTAAAAAGAAATAAAATAAAAAAAAACAATAAAGTGTTAATGGATATGCGGTTGACGTTGGTCTTTTTCTTGTTCTCGTTTGAAAAGAATTAAGTTTGAATCGCGAAATCGCCTGCTGCTTGGTATTCAATATGACGGTCAGGAACGAAAACAGTGAATGGGGGAAGTTGCTGAACAGCTATAATTGGTGGTTGAAGTCGATTTGGGTTTTAATGGTGGCTAAGCCGATGCGTAAGCTTCTGACTACCAAAAAGAAGAATTCTCAGCTGGAGTCAAGGGTGGCGATTACAATTCGAACAGCTTATTTGGCTGTCTGCAACAGCTCAGGTCGGTAGAAAGCGGTAGAAATAAGGACTTGGTCCTCCGTGATAGGAAGAGTTGCACTTAGTTAACTCGTAACCAAATAGGTTCAAAAATGCCATAAACTAACTCTAACAACATCGTTCTCGAAGAAATGCAATGGGATGGGACGCAAAACTGCTTCAGAGAGACCAAACAAGGCCTATTGTCTAGGGATTTGCTATCCCAGACAGTCTTTAGTGAAATAAAGGCAGCACAAGGAAGATATATTCGAAAGAGTTGAAGAAAACCATAGTTCACAAATCCCACATGTCAACCTCAATTAATAGTCCACTAAATCAATCCGAAACTCCTGAGTCGCCTACATCGACCTTGTTGCAGTCGAGTAGACCACCAACATTTGATGTTGGAAAGTTGTAGTTGCGGGAGATAGCCAGGACCTCTCCCGATCGTAAACAAGCAAAATTGCCACATTAGGAGACAGAATAATCCACAGTAGTATCAAGAGTCTCCATTGCATCCGGAGAAACTTTTCGTTCGATGTGGATTTTAGCCAGGTGACGTCATCGGGCCATACATTTTCGAAAACGTGCGGCGACGAGTGGCAAATGGATCGGGCCATGATAACTGACTATTTGCAGCCTAAAACGGATGATATGGACCTAAACAACAGATGATGCCAAGGCTGCACAACACGCCAGGGTTATTGAAAAGTTCCCAAAATATGCTATTACCAGAAGAGGTAATGTGAGACGGCCACCAATATTCGAGCATGTGAAGTCGCTGATTTAACCCTTAAATGCATCTTGTATCAAAAATGATACAATACTTTTTATTAGCTCTAAAAGTGTTTTTGTTTTGATTAACAACAATCCGTATTTATTATACGATAGAACAATATTTCCTTAACCAAATCAAAGTAAAAAAAATGGATGATGGACCCGTTGTCAGTAGTTTCTTTGATTTCGTTGATCTATAGCCAACAATTGTGAAATAGAGTGAAATCAAAAGTTTTCTTTTTTTGTTATAAAATACATTTTTGGGAAATTTGTGCTCAAAAAATTAAATCAACAAAGGTTAGTATTTTCTCCATCTAAATACATAGGATTTTTTTTAATTTGTGATTGTTGTCGTGAAAAATAAGTGGTTTTTTGTTTGTATCAAAAATGATACTCCATGCATTTATACTCCTTTCAAATTGTTACTACATGGACAAGACTTACATATATGCATCTATGTGTTATCAATACACATAAAAGGGAAACAGGAAACGGCAAATAAATAAAAAAATAAATAAAACTTTATTTACTTCATATAATAAATATTTTGGTTTACAAAATCGTTTATGATTTGATAAATCCATCCACCAGAAATAAATATATACGCAGTCCATAAAAGAAACATAAACACCCATATAAACAGACAAAAACAGGCAAATTGAACATTTAGGGTGTGCTGAACCCTTAGATATTCTACATATTCAGGTATAAATGTAGGCAAGGGAAAGTTAGGATCTGTTTAGAAAAACTTATATAAAATGATGAGTAAAAGGTCAAAATTTATCATAATCGAAAGTAAATCTCAAGCGGGTGCGTGAGCAATTATTTTAATTTTTTTATATTTGAAAAAACATTTCCACAATTGTTTTCAACTCTATTTAGCTTGGTTGCGGGTTTGAACCTTTTGTTTTTTATTGATACAGAATGGCTCGAAGACATATTTCTGACTGCCATATTGCAAGCTTTCTAGAGGAGCTTGAAAATGGGTACTTATCAGAGGATGGTGACGAGATAGATGTAGACGACCTTGGAGAATCGTTGACGTTAAGCAGCTGGAGGAACTTCTGGATGATGAACACGAAAATGAGGAGATTGGCACTGATATCGAGAATGTAGAGTCTGCTCTGAAAAAAGATGAGGACGCTCTGCCAGAAATAAACGATGATCCAGACCCAAGTAGCTCTCGTCAATCTCATAAGGCCTTAGACATGCAACGGCTAACATGGAAAAAAAATCTCTGGAATATGATGATGAAAAAATACAGTTTCAAGGTTGCAAAGAATTTCCTTTCGAAATAATGCGACTTGAAACTCCGTTTCAGTTCTTCTCATATTTTTATACGCCTGAATTCATCAATGGAATAACTGAAGAAACAAATAGATACTCTGTGCAAAAACAACCTGATCATCCCGATTGTGTGACTAATTGTGAATTGCGGAAGTACATTGGAATCTTGATATTTATGTCAGTATATCATTACCCAAGTGTTCGGTCATATTGGAATATTAAACATGGCTTTCAGGCCATAAAAGAATCCATATCAGTCAACCGGTTTGAAAAGATAAGGCGGATTTTTCATTTCAATGACAACGACATGCACAGGCCGGTGGACGATCCCAATCATGACAGGCTCCATAAACTCCGTCCGGTAATAGATCACCTAAATAAGAGATTCGCTAGCGTACCGATTGATCAGCGAAATGTGCACAACGAAAATTGGGCACTTTATGAAACAATATTTGCCCTTGAAACCACATAAGTGAGGTTTCAAACTGTTTATGCTGTGTTCACTGAAGGGATATGCTTATAAATTCATTATCTACACAGGAAAGGATAACGATCCTATGAAGGACAATGAAACGAATGTTGGAGCGGTTGGTAATGTGGTGATAAAGCTTTCTCGAGAAATCGAAAGAGGAGTGAACCACATTGTATATTTTGACAATTTCTACAGTTCATTGAAACTCATGTATTACATGGCCAAGGAAGGAATTTTGTGCTTGGGAACAGTTCAAAGAAACCGTCTCGGGAAAAATTGTAAGCTCCCGACAAAACAACAGGTAATGGCAAAGTCGGTTGAAAGAGGATCGTTCGAAGAATACGTCACAAACTACGATGGTATCGAGATGTCTACCGTGAGCTGGAAGGACAATAAACAAGTTACTTTCTTGTCAACTTACGTAGGCGCAGAGCCTGTTTCAACAATTGAAAGGTACGATAAAAACGAAAAGAGGAGAAAGAGTGTAACCTGTCCAAAAGTCGTCAAGGAATACAACGCCCATATGGGTGGGGTGGATTTAATGGACTCTTATTTGGGCCGCAACAGGATTCAAATGAAAAGTAGGAAATGGTACATGAGACTCTTCCACCACCTCCTGGATTTGACGGTGATAAACTCATGGGTGTTGTATAAGCAAGTTTTGGAAAAAAGAGGGAAAAGTTCGAAAGACCTAATGAACCTGGTTGATTTTAGAAGCGAACTTGCTGACACGCTTTGTAAATATAAATCGCATAATCAACCAACAAGAGGTCGGCCCAGCAGCAGTAGTTTTTGGGAGGAACCAGTTCCAAAACGAAGAAATGCTCTACAATTTATGCCATCAAGAGATGTAATACGTGATGGTATAGATCATAAGCAAATACGGCAGAGCAACCGGAAGCGGTGTATGATGTCAGGATGCAAGCTTCTTAGTAGCGTTATGTGTGAAAAATGCAAAGTTTACTTATGTTCGAAAAGAAATTCAGATTGTTTTAATAAATTCCATTCTTAAATTTTCTTAATAAATGAATAAATGATATAAATTAAATTATATTATATAATTGATAGCAACGCAAGTAATTAGGTGGTTGATTTGTTTGATATACACTTTGTATGTTGGGAGTAGTTCTTCTCGCATGTTATAATAAAGGCGATTGGATGCTCTATGAAAAGCGTTGGAAAAAGTGTGCTTTAAACAGTCACAGTCAGAGAGAGAGTTCTAACGCGATACGGCGATGGATCTTTTTAGTGATAGTTGTGGGAATGATAAAATCCTTGAATTGATCCGGCGGCAGATCATTTATCTTAGAATCAGTCGGCAGCAGATACCTCAATACCAGCAGTCTGAGATAGAGGAGGAGCCAATCATCGGGAACATCGTATCATCCTTTCACATGGAATTAATTTTTAGCAATCTCAAAGTCGTCAAAGGACTTGTCCTTAGCCTATATGATGTCCTACAAAGCAGCAGATTAAGTGCGAACACTGTTAAACCAATTTCGAATACTTTCCTCACTCACTGTAGTTCTTGACATTGTTAAAGGCTGTGAAATTCGACGACTTATGGCTGAATGCCGTTTTAAAAATCATTGGAGCCACTTTTTTCCAGGAACACAATTTTTAAAGTGATTCGGCCGATTTAATTTTTCTGTCAGTTTGGCAACTGACTCGATCAGTTGGTTTTTTGTAACTGGAAAACCTTAGATAATCCATTGGACCAACAAGTTTTCTTCTTGAGCCGTCAGAATCGTTGGTGTGCCGATATTATTTGAATTTTTTTTTTTAAGTTTATCATTCAACGTGTTTTTTGGGATATAATATCCCAAAAGCTTTACTTGCCTTCCTAATAGTCATAACTCCATCATTAATTGATTTAAGAGCATTGTCTAATGCCGCACTCGTATAAGACATGCGTTTTTTTCCACTCATTTTCTCGTCTCTTAACTATAAATTCACAAAAAAATGAATCACTTCTTAACGGCTTTTGGAACAAGCAAAGTGATTACACATTTTTGTTGTGGTACAATTTTTCATTTTATTTTGGAAAAGTAGGAAAAGTAGAATATGCATTTCTATTGGTGAAAATAGAAGTTATGGAGCGAAGCGAAGCGGAGCTCCCATCGGGTGACTTCAATTGCGGTCTAAGATAAATTGTTTCTCAACAATTTCTTAACCGATCCTTATGATTTTTGAACCCTTAGGCTAAGGTCAGGCGCTGAGCGGAAAAATTCTAAACGGCAAACTTAAGCGGCAAGTGGCCATTTATTGAGCGGCAATTCTTAATGATTAGTTGTGAAAATGTCGTTATCGAGTGTTGTTCGCCACAGTGTTTTACAAGAAAGTCGTTTTAACATTTAGGGTCAATGTGGGTAATTGTAAACAATTTCATGTTTTTTTTTAAATTTTTGACTTCAGTTTTTAATATGTTTTCACGAAACAACTTGACGGAAATCTTTAAATGGAAATAGGGAATAATGGCAATTCCTTTGTATAAATGTAAAAAAATATTTCCGAAATTGTTTAAATTATTGTCGAATATGGTATGTTTACAAATACCCCACCATGTTTTTGTTTTTTTTTATAAATTCGGGGGTAAATGTAAACAGTGATTTCATTAACTTGTCATGATAATGGAAGCTGTTATAAGGAAAATGAATACAAAAGCGAATATGTGACTCTTGGCAGTGAGAAAAATACAAAAAGCGAGTGTTTACTTTTACCCCAAAAAGAAGAAAAATCAATTGGAAATTATTAAAGATTTATTTTAAATACAAAATTTTGATTATAAAGTACAAGTATTGTTTATTGTCGTATTTCCTTGACAGGGACATATCCGGTAAATGAATAAATTGTTGTTCCGTCGTCCTCTAATACCTTCTCCGATAATGGAAGCATTGCTATAACTTGAAATTCTTTTATGAAACTCACATCTTTTTTAACTGTCTTGAGTTTACCGCAGATAACAATAGAACTTTTATTTCTTTTGCTTTAACATCAAGTTGTTCTAATCGGCAAACATACTTAAACAAGCTCGAATTTCTCTTTGCGCCCTTCCTTTAAGGGCTAGAACAAATTCTCCCAATTGTAAGTCCTGAATTTGTTTCGCCCCAGTCTAAATCTATAAGATCATCATCGGCTGGTGCGTAGTTGACGGTTTCTTCGCTAGAAGATGAAGATGCAATTTCCTTTTTTCTTTTTGGAGCTTTCTTTTTTGGCCGAAGTTTTTCAATATTTTTTTGTTCCGCTTCTTTCAAACGCTGAAGAACTTCATCCGTAGTTAAAATTTCTCCATATTGTAACTGTTTTAAACGGGGAATTACTTTTCGTTTCGGAGTTGCGTTTTGAAGCTGACAAGGAACTGCGAAAAAATGGGCCATGGGGGTAACTGATGAAGCAGCTAATAATGAAATAAATGATCGAAAAAGATTTTATTATCGAATAGAATTTAAATAAGGATTTTTCACACCTTTGGAAGTTGAAGGTATCGGCGAAAAATCGGGTGAGCTCAATATATTATCTGGCAAATAGCGGCTATTTCGAAAATTTTGAGACAATGGGGACTCCATTTCATTTACTGAATGTGCTGAAAGGAATATAAAGATAATTGAAATACATATACCTAATAGTCTTAACCGAGGAAATATTTACATTTGGAGGTTAATGGTGTTGAGGCATTTTGATTTCCAGAATTGGTATGGATAAATGGTGATCCAACTGATGAAGATGACGACAAAATCATCCTTTCTATAGCGATGGGGTCTCTGAGAATCAACAATGGGCTCTGTTGCATATTTGGAAATGATTGAGCTAGGAAGAATATGGTCATTACCTATTTCGTTATTAATTTTTAGGAATTTGAAAATAAAACTACCACTTGAAGTTAAAGGTTGCTCCTGGTGTTCCAGAGATTGAGCGGTTTGAACGCATTCCGTATAAGAAGCATTTTTGTTTTCATATTTTTCCAGCTCTGATTTATTGAAATCTGTTTTCGGGAATTTTGATGGATCAACTGGAAAAACCCTGTTGACTCGAATCCAGCAATAATATTTTTGGAAATCAGGACACTCTTCCAAAATTGTCCCAGTAGTTTTGTAAATTTAGACTTGGATAGTTGAAACAACCCTTTGCCTAACATTTCTTTTCCATGTCTTACAAGGACTTTATCCCAGGCCGTTTTAACTGGACCAAACACCGCTGTATCTAACGGCTGTAACTTGTCTGTCAAATGGCTGGGAAATCGAAGCAGTTGAACATTGTTATTCATAGCAACTTCCACTATTCGCACGCTGATATGACTGGAGTGCCCATCATACAGCAATAAAGCAGTTTGATCAACAGCACTGTTTTGTTCTCTGAGACGCGCCACATGGGGAACAAACCCACTTATGAACCAATGGCAGAACTGTGGCTCTTCCATCCAACCGTTCTTTGAAGTTCCATATAAAGTTCCAGGATATGCTTCATCATTTGCCCATCGAGCTTGTACCGCTGCGCCTTTAAAGACAATTAACGGAGGCAGAGCATAGCCATCTGCAGAAACGCATACCATAACAGTGGTTGACTGACGCCCCGAACCTCCGGTGAGTCTACTCATTGGAACTCCCTTTTTTCCTATTGATTTCAGTTTATTTGTATCATTACAAAACCCGCTTTCATCGGCATTGAATATAAAGTTTTATTTTTCGTCAAGCCCATATTCAATTACAACCTTTTTCAACTTATTGTATTATAAAAGTCATAAATGACTTGGAGCAGCTCCGGTTTCTTTAACGATAATTCGGGGTACCTTTTCATAAAGTTTCTGTACCATTCTTGTCCAGGCTTTGAATTAGTAAACGGAGTCTTTATGCTATTTGTAACGACATAGTCAGTGATCAAATTTAGGAGCTGCTCTTTATCGCATGGATAACCACATGAAGAGCGTTCAAGAAGGCATTTGACTATTTTCCAACTTCCAATGAAAGTGCAATCTTACGTCCTTGTTTAAATTTGTCCATTGAGTTTTTTCTCCCTTTAATTCTGTTATAAATGACAGAAATTGGCACCCCATATGCATCCTGAGCGGCTCTGAACGTCATATTTTTGTTTTATACGTCGAAGACCGCTTTGCAACATTATCAACTGAATATCATGGTAGCGGTTTATTTAATATGTAGTTAGTCGGCATGATAGCAATAGAAATTGACTAAAACAGTTTTATTTTTATTTAAACCAATCATTTTTACTACAAATATATGTTTACATTTACCCCCCCATTTTTTCCATTTGAAAAAATATTCTGGGGTAAATGTAAACACATGGGAATCGATTTCATGGATTTTCAAGATTTTTTATTTCACGTAGAATCTACATCAAAATTTAAAACTAAAAAGTATTTGCAAATCATACTTACCCAATTGAATCTGCAAAAATATTTTATTTTTCAAAAAGAATAACAACTTGTTTGGCACTTATAAAAATGAACTCTCACGAAAAATGCGGTCGTCAATTGAGTTCTCTTTTAACGGTAATGAGTTTGACGTATAAGAAGAAAGATGCATGCGTCCACAATTTCTTCTAATATATGTGTCAAAGAGAATTAACTAAAGTTTGATATGAGCCATGTTTTCATTTCCCCCAGTTTACATTTACCCACATTGACCCTACAGAGTTATCTTAAGCTTAAAAAAAGAAGATTTGGAGTTCATCCAATAAACCGAAAAAGATCAGGTTATGGCGAATTTCACCATTTGTATAATAATCTTCGACAACACGAAGACCGATTCAGGCAATACCTACGTACATATGTTAATACGAGGACAACCATTTGATTTGCCGTTGCAAAAAGTTGGTTCTAAAACTACAAAACGAATAAAAGCAATATCAATATTAATCTTTGACACTATTATTTTTTTGCCGCTCAGCATTACACTAAAATAATAGAACAGAATTGAAAGCTGAGCAACGCCGCACTGCCGCTCAAAAACGTCGCTTGCCGCTCAGAGACTGTGTGACCACAGCCATACAATTTCATATGTTCGAATGTTTTTTTGTAGCTCAGAATTTTGCCGCTCTGCCGCTTGCTGCTCAGCGCGTGGCCTTAGCCTTAGAAAGTATTTTAAAATATCTAGGTTATTGTCGAAAAAGAATTTTGATTTTGCTCCTAATTTAAAAAAAAAAATGAATTGATGGAAACAATTTAAATTGAAAGTGCACAATTTTCGCACGCGCTAATTTTTGTCTTTTTTGAAGATTATTTCTTTTCGAACGTTTTTAGCCCAAAAAAAGCAAACATAATCCGTGTTTTAATAAAGAAATCACGAGTTCAAATATTGAAGCTTTGTATATTGTTGTTCATTCCGGCCCTCTTTAACAGCAAAACCATATTAAATATTAGTTTTTACATTAGACTTATGCTATCAGATTGTCTTATACCATAAGCAGCATAGATGAAACAGGCAGCATGAAAGTCCACAAGGAGCGTTTTTCTAAACGTGTGAAGAGATTTAAATAATTTCTCAAATTGCAACACCTGAGTTCCGATTGATAAAAAACATTCAAAAAAAGCATTTGAAATCGGACAGATTTTGAAAAACATCAATATGACTCATGTAAAATCAACACGTAGTATCAACATTTTATTGAAATATTTTAGCGCCAAAATGTGTTCATTTCAATTTATTTGTTTTCGGTAAATTGAGATCAACTTTACCTTTAAATTTTACCTCACTTTGCTCAAACACATGCTGCAGCGAAGCGGTATGACAAGCAACTGCGGACTCCTAGTATATTACACAGGAAAAAAACTCCTTGATTTGTCTGCAGAAAATAATAGAAAAAATAGCAATTCAAGGTATTAACAGACATAATAAAGAATTCCCAGTGGATAAATTTCAGTTTCTGTAAATTTCCATATGCGTACCAATAAATTAATAATAAAAAAAAAATATGTTACGTCTCAGACTATGTTTATAGTCATCCGTCTGTCTGGCCAGAATTAGGAGCACTAGTCCGCGTACCCTAATACCGACCGGCGGCATATATTAGGACACATTGTACATTTTGCTGGCCCTAATTTCGGCCACAATATTTTAAATTTTTTCTGACTCACAAAGTGATAATTGCAATATTCTTTCAGATTATTACATAACTAAAGAATATATAAGTCTAAAATAATTATCAAAATCATAATTATTGAAATGGTACAAAAACATCTCTCATTTTTAAGTAGTTACCGATTGTTAGGATTTCATCGATCTATTGAAGCAAAATCTTACCTTCGACCACATTAATAATTTTTTTTCTGTTCATCAATAAATAATTTTATTAGTAAAAATGAATTTACATTTAGTTTTCACATAGATATTTATTAAATAACCAAGTGGCCGGATTTAGGTAGCCGGGCGGTATTCGGTGCCATTAGTTAACATTTTTTAATGGTATTGCATGCTTTTTAACCTGCAATAAATATTTCTGTTATTTCTAACACAAAAACTTTTTGTGTGACCCATGTGTCGACATAAGAGACGCCATGCAATCTTGCTCAGTAACAGCCCAAGAGGCACTAGGGTAGTGGGTACCTCAACAGTAACTCAACATGCAGAGTCATATGTCTATTTATCATGAACTTTGAAGAGTGCTAATACCGTGATAGCCTTAGGTACACAGATGGCTCGAGGATGAAATTAGGCGTTGGTGCTAGTATTTTTGTCCCAAAGTATAGAGTTATCCAATTCGCGATTCTGATTTTACATTCCTGTTTCAAATACATACATGGAATCGAGCTATCACCTGAGACTGAATATTTTTAGTTCAAGGTTCACCATTTTAAAATGTGGATCATACTTTAATCATGTTACAATTGTGAAAACTTACTGCAAAAATAGGGATTCTGTATAAAGTACGCTTCACGCATTAGAAGTAGATATAACCATCGACATAACCATCCATCTGACCATACTATAAGCAACACTGAAAAAAACGTGATAATGCACAGAATTCGCACATTTTTGATGCATTGAAATTATTTGCCGAAAAATTATCGAAAATTACTTCGTCAGGATCGAGTTCTGCAAGAACTGAACGTGGAGGTCACTTGAATGATGTTATATTCTATTAATAATGGTGGAATCCGGGAAATATAATAAAATAAAAAACGATCAACATCTAAATTGTAAATGTGCTTTATTTAAAGTTACTTTTGGGACCAAACTACCTCTTTTCCATTATCGATGAGGTCGGTAATGAGGAGTGCAGAGCACAAGACATGTGGGATTCCCTACAACAAGGGCCTGGAGAAAGCCAAATCAATGCTCGGAACATCAGGTATCGCGAAGAAAAAGTGCGCCGAATTCAAAGCGAAAAGCATGGAAGGCCTCTATTAATAGTTGGAAGAAATATCGTCTTCCGCGTCTGACAGGAACCAGGCTACCCAATTTGCAACAAAGGAGCAAATATCTTTAAGATAGCCGCCCAGAGAAGAAGAAATGCTCAGGAGATTCGTTTCCCAAAGTTTATTAACAATGCTGAAGGCCAACTCCTTGTGGAAGACGAAAAAATTCTCCACAGATGGCGACAGTATTGCGAGCAACTTCTGAACGAACAGTTTCCCCGAGTGTACTTTCCAAGAGCCGCCCCGAATCATGCCGAAATATCCGACATCACAGTCGAAGAAGTTCGGTACGCGGTTAAAAACTCCAAGAAAAGAAAAGCTGTTGGGCCGGACGGGATACCCTCTGAGTTCTGGAAAAAGATGGGAGACATCGGGTCTAGATGGCTCATGGTTCTTATCTCCAAACTTATCAGAGACACTATGCCTAATCAATGGAGGGAAAGCTGTCTTCTTCCTTTGCACAAAGGAAAGGGTGATACGCGAAATTGTAATAACTACCGTTCTGTCAAGCTGATGTCGCACACCATGAAGATCGTTGAACGGGTATTAGATAGCCGACTGCGGAAAATAATACGACTATCTGCCAGTGCGGGTTTGTCTAGGGTAAATCAACAACAGATGCAATCCAAAGTATAAGGGTCATGATGGAAAAGCATCGTGATTCTTCAAAGGACTTGCATATGGTTGATTTCGAGAAGGCCTTTGACCGGCAACCAAGAGATCTTTTATGGGTAGCGCTAAGACAAAAAGGAGTTCCAGAAACCTACGTGCGAGTGATCACGGACATGTACAAGAAAGCAACGACATGTACAAGAAAGTAAGATGCACCGCAGGAGTCATCGAAGAGTCCGCAATCAAAGTTGGTGTACTCCAAGGGAGCGTTCTCAGCCCACTGCTCTTTATAGCAGTCCTTGATTGCTTGCTTGAAGGAAAAGTGACGGACCCCAATGTGCACCAGCTATTCTATGCTGACGATGGAGCCATTATAAGTGATGATCAGGCGTTCCTACAACGAGCACTTGATGTGTGGGTGGACATTTTTGAGAGACACGGGTATCGTATTAGTTCAAAGAAGACAGAGTATCTGTGCTGCCCGTTCTCTGACCCTCATCAGCCTATTCCAGACATTTACTTGAATGGAAGAGTGCTTCCCAAGTATGAAAAGTTTAAATATCTGGGATCTATGATTAATAAAGAAGCAACTTGTAATGACGACATCAACCATCGCGTAAGCGTAGGGTGGATGAAGTGGCGGGAAAACTCCGCCATCTTCTGTGATCGAAAAATGCCCCCTAAGCTGAAAGGAAGGCTCTACACTTCAGTTGTACGTCCGGCGCTCACATACGGGACAATGCACAAAAAGTATGAGAGCAAATTAACGGCAGCTGAGATGAAGATGCTTCGCATGACAGCGGGAGTAACAAAGCGTGACAGAATTAGAAGTTCAAAGATCCGAGGAAGCCTCCACGTAAAAGAAACCATCACAAGAAAGATAGAGCGCGACCGACTCAGTTGGTAATGCCATGTTCAAAGGAGAGATCCTTTGAACCCCGTCCAAAAGACGATATCAATCAACGTTCCAATTTCAACACGCAAAAAAGGCAGGCCGAAAAACAATTGATGCAAACAAATGCAAAAACACCAGCATTTGATTGGCCTCAGCGATGAAGTAATCCCAAACCAAATCACTTCAAAATTCATACTCTGCGTGTGCATTTCCAATATAAGATCTTAATGGCATGGAATAAAGTTACTGTAAAACTACAATCAACGCGACAAATTCAGTCGAATCTCTCGAATCCCAAGACAACCACCCCCGGAGAGTAGTGAACGAACATCTTCGACACAAACCATCTGCACCCCGTCCAGGTTGTGTGACAAACATCAAAAGAGCGTAACTCTTGAACCTGCACGAATTATAAAAAAAAAAAAAAAAAAAAAAACCGGGAAGCCTGCCGCTACTTTCTGAGGTCAAACCGGCGGACCCCACAAGCGGACCAGTAGGAATGCAGTTAAGTGGGAAGGTTATGGCCCTACACTTCTGACCATAACGACGCCGGAAAAAAGGAAAAGAAGAAGACTTTTGGGACCACAAATTGGATAGACCTATTTCTAAGGCAATGCCCAAGTTCTTGAAGGTGGTTAATTTTTGCATATGGGAAAGGCACCTGCTGGTTTTCGCCGGCTCTAAATGGCGATTTTCGAAAAGCTGGGGAGGGACTAAAATTCGGATGATTGGACAACTATGGGATTCAAACTGCATTGGCATCAATGGTCAGAACACCAACCACAAAGTTCTCATAACTTTAGGGCATTCCTACATATGTCAAGGAGTAACCTGGGGTCGACAACCTCTTGATTAATAGAACACATTTGATATAAAAAAATTACCACAACATGACAACGCATTATTTGAAACCTCAAATCGCCTTAACTGGGGCTTGCAACCGTTTGCTTTCAGACTCTTCCATCACACTTGTATCATCACTTGTTGCCCGAATTCCCATTCAAGTATTGATTCTTAGATGAGCATTTCAACTTATCGAGAAAGAATATTGAATTGATTGCAACGCTAACTTTCTTGAACTACGTAATCTAACATTTTATCACCCCTTGCCGTAACATAGACAGCCAGACTGGACAATATCCAGAACTCATCTTCAAACAAACCGAACAAGTACTACTACAAGTTCGGTCGCTCGGTTTGATTGTATTCTCTGAATCTCACTATGCTGTCCTCAAACAACGATATTTATCTCTTAGTGTCCTTACGTAAAGGGAATTTTGTATTTTTATTTGTTGTATTTGTCCAATTTGCATGTTTTTTTTCCCATGTTGTATCAAGGTACAGAAATAAAAAATATTAGAAAATATTTTACTAATATTGAGTGAAATCGATTCGCAATGCTTTCGAAGATTGGCCATTTTGCACATCGGGCCCTTACTATCCACAAAAATCAGTGATGCAGAACGGACAAAAACACCGGTTCTGATAGTGACGCGAATGCTCACCACATCATTTGGGGCACTAGCGACATCAACAACTTATATTATCGAAACAGACCTTGTTATTTGTAATAGGGGTTATAGGCCAACCTTCGTAACAAGCAATAGGCATAGTCTTGGACATAACTTTGGAATCCAATTCTTCCAATATCTCAGTTGCAAATCAGAAAATAATTCTTTCACTGTTCACCGTTACATTCGCTTCCATCTAAACTTTGATATCCCAACTAAAATATCCTTTAGGAACCCTAAACGGATCGACTGGGATAAATATGTGGCTAACCTTAAAAGCACCCTTGACCCCGCTCAATTAAGTAACCCAAAGTCGCATGCAGACATTGAACGTCTGGATCTATGAACAGATCCCTTCTAAAGTCTTGCCCAAGTAGCAGACCAACAAAGAGAATCAAACCTCCATGGTGGTCTGTTGATCTTGGTACCATTAGAAAGGAAAGCAAACGGCTTTTCTAAAAGCAAAAAAACAAAACAGTACAGAATATTGGAACCACAACAAGAACAGCCTCCGACTATATAAAAGTGAGATAAGAAAGGCGCAAAGGACATCCTGGCGCAATTTCTGCTCAAAAATAGAAGAGAATAATGAGGCCAGTAGAGTGAGGAAGATACTGTCAAAGGCTCCCATTATACCCGCCTTAATTAAAAAACCAGATGGTACTACAACGGTGACCAGCGAAGAGTCACTAGACCTCTTACTCAGTTCTAGGCTAGTAACCATAATTTCGAACAACTCATATCGAGTCCTCCGTTCATTTCAAAGGAAGTAGTAAGCAAAAGGAAACTCCAATGGGCAGTAAATAGCTTCCTTCCCTACAAATCTGCAGGTCAGGAAGGAATCTACCCGGTAGAAATGCAACGTGTTTACGGCTTTCCCGAACCATGGCTTTTGGTATTGTTCTCTTCCAGTCTAGATTACATAACACTGATCTGGAGGGAAGCAAATGTTACATTTATGCCAAAAGCAGGAAAAACCTCCCATACAACTGCAAAAGGCTACAGACCTATCAGTCTCTCCTCCTTTCTTCGTAAAACGCTAGAGAGACTGGTGGAGCTGTACATTTGCGAAAACCTAAAAAAAAAACATGCTTTCGAGATCGCAACATGCTTACTGTAAGAGAAAATCAGTAGACAAAGCTCTACACCCGATAGTTGGAACCGTCGAAAAATCACTTTCCAACAAGAATTCACCATGATTGCCTTCCTCGATATTGAAGGAGCTTTCAACAACATATAACCACTAGCCATCATCAATGCTTTAAGCAAACTAGAGGTTAATGGTAATATAATACTTTGGATCAAACAAATCCCTTCAAGCAAACTGATTCATACGAAATCCGGCTGCCACCACACAAAAAGGGCAGTAAAACGTGGCACAACACAAGAAGAGTATTATACCCACTTTTTGGCTCACTATATTTGGGGAATGTAGTGCTCCGAAAACGATTTCGGACTAATCTTATACGCACTAAAAGTAGATATCGGCTATAACCACACATGTGTGCAGCATGTCATTCGATAGATCTAGGTCTGTAGATGAGCCATAAATTATCAAATGAAATTGTTTGATTGAAAAATAGTGAGAAATAACGAAGTAAAGTTTAGAAAAGTGCCATGCGGAGCGAGAGCAAGGTTGATAAAACAACAAATTTGCTCGCTCGATCAAAAATTTTCAGTAGCGGAGTTAAGCCCGCGCATACTGATCTGTCTAGTATGATCATTAGGAATCGTAACCAGACAATTATACTTCATCTCTCTTCTTGAAATTAACTTAATAATTCATTAATAAAATATGCGCATTAAAAGAACAATTAGACTAATTCAAATTACATATTATAGAATTGAAAACTATTTTATTCAAGTACGAATTGTTCAAGACTTCATCGCTTATCCAGGTCTAAAAAAATCTGGTTTTTTACTTAACCGACCAAATCTCGTGACATACCCTTCCGAGCTATGCTGGTGCGACAAATCGTGTTCGACCTGATTATCATTCCTGGACATCGACGAGGCATTTTGAAGTGGACTGAGTTTAATCCATTGGGCGAGTTGCTAATGTTTTGAGAGGCAAATGGTGTGGTGGTTGAAGTGGACTGAGTTTAATCCATTCAAAATTAAATTTAAAGGAATTTTTGGTAAAAAGTCTTCATCTCTTATTGGAAGCCATGTTCTTAACTTCCGACTCATAAGCATCTCCGCTGGTGAATACCCAATTGCTGGAATTGGTGAACTCCTATACTCAAGTAGAGCTGCTTCTAAACTACCGTCAGCCTTGCTGATTTTCTTTAGTATGGATTTTGCAATATGGACCGCTTTCTCTGCAAGACCATTCGACCTAGGGTATCTTGGGCTACTATAAATAAAATCGAAGTTCGACTTTTCTGCAAAATTTCGAAGCTCGTAGCAGTTGAAAGGTTGATTATCAGCAACTATTTTTAGGGGAATGCCATGAATTGAAAATATTTTGTTTAAAACTTGAATTACACTTGCAGATGTTTTATCAGCTATTGGATGAAGTTCGATCCATTTGGAGTAGTAATCGATTGCCACTAAATACGATTTTCCTCCATATTCAAGACAGTCCATTCCTAGTTTTTGGAAGGGACTTCTAGGTACTGAATCCGGAATGACTGAATGTTTTTTGTTTTCAGGTCTATATCTTTCACACATTCGACATTTTAAAATCATATTTTCCACATCTCTAGCCATGTAAGGCCAATAAAGAGTCGCTTTGGCTTTATTCAATGTTCTCGTTATCGCCATGTGAGATTTATGTAGAAGATCTAACATCTCATTTATTAAAGTATGCGGGACAAAAACACGATTCTCGTAGAATACTAAACCATTTCCAACATATATTTTATCCTTAAATTGCCAAAAGAATCTTACATTATCTGGCACTTGTAACTTATTCAACGGCCGACCCCTATTGTAAAGTTCAATGAGAGATTGTAACACCGTATCCTTTCTGGTCTCTTCTTCCAACTCCTTTCTCCTTGAATCACTTAGATTAACGCTATGAACCAGATCCTTTAATGGTGTTTCTATATCGACTAAAGGATCATCTATAAAATTTCTAGATAATAAGTCGGCTACATGTAAAAACTTGCCGGGAACATATTTTATTTCTAAGTTAAATTTTGAAAGTTTCAGTTTCATACGTTGTAAGCGTGTCGAGTGAATTTCACCCACATCTTTTCTCAATATCGCCACCAACGGCTTATGATCTGAGTGTATGGTGAAATGGTAACCATAAATATAATTATTTAATTTTTTACAAGCATACACCACTGCCAACAACTCCTTTTCAATTTGTGCGTACCTGGTCTCAGCGCCAGTTAAACTTTTAGACGCATATGCCACCGGGCGACCTTCTTGCAATAGGCAACATCCTAAACCCTTCTGTGATGCATCAGTTTGAATAACAATTTCTTTATTAGGATCAAAAACGTGAAGGATTGAATGTTGGGCCAGGATATCTTTAATATCATTGAAAACCCTGGTGTGAGTAGATGTCCACTGAAACTCGTTATTTTTCTTCAACAATTCCCGAAGTGGAGCATTTATATTAGAAAAAATCGGTATGAAAGCACGAAGATAGTTGAACATTCGCATAATACTCTCTAATTGTTTTCTATCCTGTGGCTCCTTAAGCTTAACTATAGCTTCTACTCGACTTGGATCGCGACTAATCGTATTGCCAGTGAAGACGTGACCTAGGTATTTAACTTTAGTTACACACAATTGAACTTTATCGTTATTAAATTTAACATTTATTTCGCGTGCCCTTTGTATTACTCTACTAACATTCTCATCGTGCTCTTTTTTAGTTCTACCCCCTACTATAACATCATCTATATAAACGAATGAAATTTTTCTGGTGCTGTTTTTATACCAAAAGGTAGGACATTATATTCATACGAGCCAAACGGAGTACTAAAAACTGCTAATTCTTTTGATGCTGGGCATAATTCAAGTTGCCAAAAGCCTTCTTTTAAATCAAAAACGGAGAAATACTTGAATACCCTCATCGCATCACAAAAATCTTCGAGTGTGGGAATTATAAAGTGCTCGTCTTTGAGGTGCACATTCAGCGCGCTGGGATCCAGGCATAACCTTAAACTCCCGTTGGCCTTTTCGACGACTACTAATTGAAATCACGTCTGCTAATGATTCCGCGACGTTACATATTCTGAAGTGCTATTTTAACCTTTTGTCGTATGCCAATAGGAATTCTTCTAGGAGGTTTACTGACCGATACACTATTGGGCTTTAATTCCAACATGCACAGATCAGGAAATTTACCGTCACAAGAAAACACATCGTTATTCTTCTGTATAAATTCATTCGTGTTACTTATTTCATGCACTCTTTGGATCAAACCTAAGTCTAAACAAGTTCGCAGTCCTAATAATGGTCTCGAATCACTATCTACCACTACATAATCTACCTCAATACTTCTACCTTTATATTGTGTGCGAAGACGGATTATCCCTTTCGTTAGAATGCGAAAACCTCCAACTTAGTTTTAACCGGTCTAATCTTATTTTCACAGTCAAGTTGTTTAATATTCTCAAGCGTTAGAATATTAACAGCTGCACCAGTATCTAGTTTGAATCTAATTAAACTATTTTTAATCTTAATGTCGTCATACCAGCTCATGCAACCTTGTCGAACCCGATCTATCGAACCAACACAGCTACCCGACTCATCACTGACCACTTTTATCAAATAGTCCAGTCAAATAAGACTTTGAAGGTTACAATAATTCCCATAGAGCTAAAAATTGGTATGAATGTTCAGAATACCATTATAAATGAATTGTGAAAAGTCCCCATCAATCCCCCTTGTGCAAAAAATTTTATCGATGGTGAAAGTTTGCAAAAATAGGTTTTTCGCGTTTTTCAGCTTAACGGTGAGTTTTAGAGCAAAAATAGTTCAGACAAAAATTGTAGATCATCCGATTCTCTACAAAAAATGTATCTACACTTTTTTTCATAAGTATTGCCATTTCCGTGATATAGCGGTTGAAAGAATTGAAAAAAATATTTTATTCGTAATATGCACACGTTTCCACACCACCTATGAGGTAGTGTGCTTGGCGCTTTTTTTTTAACGTGGTTTCCCCGGTAGGCCTATTCCACGATCTATTATGATCCTATTGAATGCAAATGGAGTATTGAAAATGATGAAAGCTGCGTAAATTATGTAATACATAAATGAAAAAATAATTTGGAAAAATTATTCATCGGATTCATAATAATCCAATGGAACTTCTAGTATATTGTCTTCGTTTTCTTCTTCTTCTTTTTCTTCATCTTCTTTTTCCTCATCTTCCTGCTGGACACAAATATGTTCTAAAAGTGATGGATCATATGTCTCATCACTGATATCGTAATTATCCTCATCTAATATCGATTCAACATTGGAGCACGACTGTCCTTGACAATTGGTGCATGCTAAAGAACAAAACAGTCCAACCTTTTTACAGCCGCATTTAGCATTGCAACCTTTTTTGCAATTGCAAAAGATGGTGTTAAGGAGTTTTTCTGGTGCAGGTGGGAGTAACGTATGAATTGGTTCCAATGCATTGTCAACTAACTTCCAACCCCAGTCTTCTGGATCCATTTTATTACCAAGCCACACTTGAACTTGATAATATACCCGGAATAGATGTTGTTGAGCAGCAGCAGAGGTTGGGGGAAGACAAGCTAATTGCACTTGTTTTTTATTATAAGTTTTTTTTGCAAAAGATAAGTATCGGAGCTTATCCAAGCAGGTAATTTTTTTTGGAGCTCCGTACATAGAAAGAAGAAAGCGAATTCCATTAGTGATTATAACTTCTGGAGTAGAGTTACTATCTTTAAAAACTTCAGCACAATTAATTAAATTTTGTTTCTCGAACAATTTCAAAACCGTTGTTTTGCCCCTCTTGAAAAATGCTGATGTTGTATCGCAGCCAGTTATTGCGTGTAGAAAAAGTATATGATTTTGGCATTTTGGAAAAGCACAGAGACTTTTTGATGAATATATTTCCGATTGCTGCTGAGTCTTTCCCGGTTTAAAAAAATAAATAATTTTTTCTGTTGGAGTTCGAGCAGTAAGTAATACTAATAAATCGACATCTTCACCAACAACAATAGTTGTATTTGTTGAGTTGAATTGTTCTATTGCTGTTTCAATGATCAGAACATCAGCATCATTTTCAGCTTGTTTTACAAGAATATTTTCAGTAGTAAATTTTTCTTTTAACATTAAAATA
The DNA here is from genome assembly GCA_958301585.1 of Merodon equestris. Lineage (NCBI taxonomy): Eukaryota > Metazoa > Arthropoda > Insecta > Diptera > Syrphidae > Merodon > Merodon equestris. The sequence goes on from OY284416.1 coordinate 116,588,052, forward strand.
AACCGAGACTTGTTGTGGGTATTTGCAAGAAATTTTTGTTTGCTTGTGGGAACTGTCATAAATTCATCAAAAATAACATCAGAAGATGAAGATGTTGTTGTAGCTCGACGTCGTTGTTCTGCGGCTTTGATATTTTTTTTACAATCGGTGTAACCATTGTAGCTTCATCTTTAGGACGACCGACTTTACCCCCAGTGGTCGGTTTCAGAAAAGAATTGTAGCAATCGTTATGATACTTAGCCTCGGCAGCGACTAAATCATATTCAAATTCAATTCGAGCAGCAACAGCTTTGGCTACATCATCACAACGAGTTTTAGCTATAGTTAGAATACTGTCTTTGAACGAAAGTGTAGTCACTTTAAAAATCTTACGTCGGTACTGCAGTGCTTTTTTCTTCTCCAACTCTTCATTTAATTCATTGCCGCAAAATAAACAACACTGGTTGAAGCAAAATGTAGTTTCACTTACTCGTGCTCTAGTACGAGGAGGACTTATTTTTGATGAACCAGCTTCTTCTTCTTGGCGCCGTCTTTTCACGGCATCAATGCTACTTTTTCGAGTATAATTTTTTCGACACTGCACATGAATTTTTACAGATGTCTGGTCTTTCAGGTACTCCGAAAACTCATCACCTCTTTCAATACTTGCATCAATTAATGCTTTCATGCCGCGATCAACAGTAACAACTCCACTTTCAGTCAAAGGTTGACTACAAATAAAGCAGAATTGCGACATTTTTTTTTAAAAACAGTAAAATGCACAAACTTTGTTACAAAATATAAGCGATAGCCACGAGTTGTCACTACGAAGGAATGCTTACGACTAACAGTATTTTGTTGAGTATGAGACCTTCGAAACGGAGCAGGTATACGAGCATCGCCACGCTGACAATTGAATGGAAGACAGATGTTACTCAAGGCCATGCGACTAAATGAAAATAGGGGAGGAGTTTTTGACGTTCATTTATATTCTAAGAATTTTATAATTTGTATGTATAAGACATAGGGACTCATGTATTTACTCATATAACGGTTCAAAAATGTATATAAAAGTACATTAACGTGCATATTACGAATAAAATATTTTTTTCAATTCTTTCAACCGCTATATCACGGAAATGGCAATACTTATGAAAAAAAGTGTAGATACATTTTTTGTAGAGAATCGGATGATCTACAATTTTTGTCTGAACTATTTTTGCTGTAAAACTCACCGTTAAGCTGAAAAACGCGAAAAACCTATTTTTGCAAACTTTCACCATCGATAAAATTTTTTGCACAAGGGGGATTGATGGGGACTTTTCACAATTCATTTATAATGGTATTCTGAACATTCATACCAATTTTTAGCTCTATGGGAATTATTGTAACCTTACCTCTATTTTAAGGACTAATTTGACTGGACTAAAACCAATATATGACCCCTCAAGATCACTCTCCCCGTCAAAATCGGTTTCATTATTATTATTAATATTATAAATACTTTTAAATGCGCATTTTGATGCGAAATGGTTGTACTTGCCGCAACGTAAACATTTTTTTCAATACGCGGGACAGGTGCGCTGATTATGAATCCTATTACACTTTTTTTCCATTCATTCATTTTTTATTGACTTCAGTAACAGTTAACAAACGTTAAGATACATAATAATCCTGCGAAGCCCTTTGGCTTGTCTGCAGGAATTTTGGTAAATTCATTGTTATGTACAGATTTTTGTTACAAGTTTTGAAAATGCATTCAATTACCAATGTTATTTATGTGAATCAGTATTTAAACGATATACATTGGGATTCAAACAGGGATTAAGGAAACTATACAAGAAATACACATGGATGGAGCAGCTTCTTTATAGATTTCTTAACAATGTGTTTTGTGAATAAAATATTTTTTTATTAATGTTTTTCTTTTTGGAATATGGCGAATGTATAGAAGATTTGTTGGCAGCTCATTCAGGATCATTGGAATTAGTGAGGGGAATGAATATTTGCCATAGTTGTTATAGAATTTGACGGTTTTGTATCTTCCTTCTGTATTTCTTCGGGTGTTGTACGTATGGTCGATTTCTGTTCTGAAGCTATTGTCGTTATAAAATTCGTTAATCACACTTGATTTAAATATACCTTCGATGTCTAAGAGCTCGAGTTGGTTGCTTATCGTTGCACTGCTCATGTGGTAGTTGATATTTTTCTTTCTTGCCAGAATTTTAAGCAAATAGTTTTGGCTTGTTTGAAGTTTATTGCAATATGTGGATGTTCCCCATGCTGTAATTCCATGACGGATGTAGGATTCACTTAACGCGAGGTATGCCTGTTTTAGGACATCATAATTGCAGCAGTAACTTAAGTGTTGCAGCATGTATGAGGTTTTGCGAAGTTTTCGTTGAAGTTGCTCGATATGTTGGTGCCATTTGAGATTGTGGTCAACTATTATACCGAGGTACTTAAAACTGTTAACCACCTCAATGAAGGTTTCGCATTTGTCATTATGTGTATCGCTGGCGTTAGTATGGAGGCATTGGGTATTATGAAATTTAATTCGGATGTCATGATACAGAAAATGGGGTGGTTTTATGTGCATTATTTTTGTTTTCTCCGCATTAATTGTGAGCCCATTATCGTGTGACCATCTTATAATGGCATCTAGTTCAGATTGCATAATTTTTACAGCGGCATCGATATCTCTGTGCGACACAAGGATTGTCGTGTCATCTGCATACGCGAAAACTGTACTCTTTTTCAAAGATTTTATTAATCCGTTGGCATATATTATATATAGGAGAGGTCCCAGTTTTGAGCCCTGAGGTACACCATGCGTGGTTTCCACTTCGTCACTTAAGGTATTGCCAATTTTTACGCGGTAAGTGCGAAATTTCAAATAATTTTTTACCCATTCTAAACATTGTCCCCGAATTCCCGCTTTCTCTAGACTTTGAATTATCCTTTCATGTGACAGTGTATCGAAGGCCTTACTGAAATCAATAAAAAGACCTAGGGTATGATGATTTTTGCTTAAGCTTCGGTTAAGTGTGCTAGCGAAATAACCTAGAAGTTGGTTGATGTTTTTCCCTCTTTGAAACCCATACTGCCTCGGTTCAATTATTTTATATTTGTCAAAAAATTGTTTCAATCTCCTAGTTACAATTTCTTCTAAGATTTTTTCGATAACCGGTAAGATTGCAATTGGCCGATAGTTATTGACATCTGACTTTACTCCTTTTTTGTACACTGGTCGAACTAGGGATACTTTCAGATCTTTTGGAATAGTCGTTTCCTCGAGACTAGCGTTTATTAATTTCGTTATTACGGGTGCTAGCACTTGAGCGTTATTTTTTAAGTCTTTTGGTCGTATCCCGTCATTGCCCGGACCCTTATTTGCATCTAAGCATCTATTTGTTATATACTTCCAGCTCGTTTGTCCTTTCTAAGAACAAGGAGTTTTGGGTAGCACTTTCGTTAATATTTAATGTTTTTATGTGGCAATCATGTAATATTTTATTTATATTCTCATCAAAACTATAAGCAAATTTGTTTGTTAGGACATCCGTTTCTTCGTTTTTAAAGTTTTTTTTGTATCGTGTCATCCAAGTTGTCAGTTTTTTTTCCCAATATCTCATTTATGGTTTGCCAAATTTTCTTAATATTGTTTTTGTTTTCCGAGAATTTATTCTTGAAAAACGAGTTTTTGGCATTGAGCAATTTTTTATTGACTATATTTCTATATGTTTTGTACTCCCTTTCCCTTGCTTTGTCTTTAGGTTTCGATAGCCAGTTTTTGCATAATTTGTCTCTTTTTTGCAACAGACGATTAATTCTTCATTCATCCATGGATTCGGTAATCTTTCCTTCCTTTGTTTTGGAACTATTGCCGATTCTGTGTATATTGTTTCGAACACACTTCGCAGTTTGTTATAAATTTCATTAACATTTTGGAGATTAAGAATTTCATCCCAATTTATGCCGTTCAAAAGAGTATTTACCCTATGATTGCTTATAGTCTTTCGTTTTTCTTTTTCTTGGTTTTGAGATTTCTCCGTACCATTTCTCATGGGTTCCAATCCCAACATGAGTGAATAGTGATCTGAGATGTTGGTTTGCACTACAGCTGCCTGAACGTTGTTTTTACTCCGAATGAACAGATGATCGATGTTCGTACTTGTTTCTGCATTAATGTCTACTCTCGTGCTCTCATTATTCGTGTTTACCATACCATTAGACGCCATCATTTCTAGGTATTCTCTTACGATATTTGTACCTCTGTTGCTGCGTTCGGCGTCGTGCAAGTTTATATTCATGTCGCCTACGATCACTGTGTCTCTCATTTTTTCCATTTTACAGAGAAATTGCTCCATTTCTTTGATAAAAGCTCTTTGTTTGGAGGACGGTGGGCGGTAGATGGCAAGTAGTGAGATTGGTCGTTCCTTTGTGTGGATTTTAACGAACATCGATTCAAATGAGAGAGTTTTGGGCAGAGTGTTTTCATATGTTAAAGATTCTCTTATGTAGATTGCTATTCCTCCACCCCCTTGCTGATCTCTATTATAGTATTCTGCATTGAACCCGCGTATATGGAACAAGTCATTTTCATTATCTGTGATATTAGTTTCAACGAGTATTATTACATCTAAAAAAGTGATTATATTATTTATTGCTGATAAAAATGGTGTAAAATGTTTTCGAAGTGATCGGATGTTTAAATAAATGCATGAAAAAATAAAATTTTTAAATTGTGTTTTATTTATACATTGATAATTTTGGAATGTGGTTGTTACTATATTATTCATTTTGTTTATACTATTAAGTCGATATCCTTTTCTGTGTTAATATGTAAAATAAAGGGTCCGCCAAATAATTTTTTTTTTTTTTGAAAATGCTATAAAAAAAACTACTGAATATTTTCTCAAATTTCTTTTTTTATTTGAAAGTACAATCCTTCCGGTTAATAATGGAAAATAATTTCATTCAAATGGCTGCCTCGGCTGGCCATGCAGTAGCCTACACGATCGGTCCAATTTTTAAGCACATTATCGATTGTGTGCAGCTGTATTTCACCAATGGCTTCACGAATATTGTCCTTTAAAGCGTCAATTGTCTCTGGCTTGTCGGCGTAACATTTATCTTTGACGGCACCCCACAAATAATAGTCCAACGGTGTCAAATCGCAGCTCCGAGGTGGCCAAACGACATCAGCTCTGCGGCTGATAATGCGATCTTCAAAAACAGGGCGCAAAACATCGAGTGTAGCTTCGGCTGTGTGGCACGTAGCGCCGTCCTGTTGAAACCAAATGTTGCCAATATCCTCCTCTTCAATTTTTGTGAACAAAAATTCTTTCAACATGGCCCGATAACGATCGCCATTGACTGTAACGGCCACTCCTTGCTCATTTTCGAAGAAAAATGACCCAATTATGCCTCTGGACCAAAATCCGCACCAAACAGTGGCTCGTTTTGGGTGCACCGGCTTTTCAATGTATGTGTGCGGGTTTTCTGTGCCCCAAATGTGACAATTTTGCTTGTTTACATACCCGCCAAGATCAAAATGAGCTTCAATTGAAAAGATGATTTTTTTGGCAAAATCGGCATCTTCTGTTTCAAAGTAATGTCGCAATATTTCCCAGCGTTGTTCAAGCGTATACACAACCATATTCGTTCAGCGGAAGGATAAAACTAATTATCTGTCAAATCAGACATGAGCTAAGTGTTACCATTCACGAAATAAGCACTACTTGAAAAAAAAAACGTTAGATGGCGGACCCTGTAGATGAATTTTCGTTCTTTCTCCCACAAATTAGCCCCTCGCGTACCCACACAAACTTCCAGTTTTCAGTTTTTGCTTTTATTTTGGCCAGCCAAAGCAAGCGTCGATTTAATGCCGTCAGCTGGTCGTTGATATATATTCTTGGTTTGTTTCTGTCATCATTTTCGATTTTTAATGACTCTGCATTGATATATTTACCACGTATATTTTGCATCAGCTGTTTTTTAATGTGCATTGAGGAAAATTTTACCACGATGTTTTGGTGTTTTTTTGTGCGATATATATCCACAATATCGTTATCTGTGATGCTAACATTAACTGTCTCGGATATAGATTTGATTATGCATTTGATATCTTCATTTTCCTTCTTCGCGACGTTTCTAATTTCAATATTTTTCTCGTAACCTTTTTGTTCAAGAGTATTGATTGTTTGTTCCATCGCTAACATTCGAATGTGTTGTTGGTCAAAACTGTTTATTTTTTGCTCGATCTGTGCAATTTTCAAATCATTCTCAAAATTTTTCTGGGTTAAATCCTTGATTTGAAGTGCTAGTTCTGATATGGTCTCATTCAATTTAGCAAATGTATTTGAGATTTCTTTCTTCATGTCTAAGTTCGAAAGTTCAATTTGCTTACATATTTTCTCTAGTATTTCATTTAGGTGTTTTGAGTTCATTTTGAGTTCGGCTATATCAGATTGCACGGTGTTTACATCTGATTTCATTTCATTTAAAGTAAGAGTATCATATGATCGATATCGTTTGGTCTGAGCATTATTTTCCTCACTTTCATCTCGTTGTTGCCTCTGTTGATAATCAGCTGGTATTGTTTGAGCGGCCGGTGCAGTTGATGTTGGTTTGCCTTTTTGTCTGCAATTATGGCACCTCCATTCGAATCGGCGTTCTTGGTTCATTTTAGCATATGTCGCCTCTGAGACAGTTGTGCATGGGGAGTAGTGGTATTTGGATTCGCAACTTTGACAGGTCACAAAGTCGCCTTTAGCGGAGAGCGGTTTGAGGCATGTACTGCAGTGCGTTGCCCAAGTGCTATTTGGATCATCCATTCCGTAAGTGGAGGGGGTGCCCACCTCAGGCAGAAAGACGGTTCAATTGGTTGGTGTCTGAGATATATCGTCTCTGTTTTGTTTGAAGCTTAAGGTGTTGTTAGCTTTTTTTGGGTGCTTGGGTCCCACAATGTCTGTTGGAGCGCTAGCGCGCCTAGTCGCTGTCAACTGATATATAGCCAGACAAAGGAGAAGTAGAAAAGATAAAAATTACCTTCCTGTGAATCTCTGGTGAACACTTCAGTCGGCGGAGGTGACTTGTACAAAACTCAGGCCTTTAAAATATGTTGTGTGTTCTTATGCGCGCGTTATGTTGTTTATTTTTGTTTTTTCACTAGCACTAGTGTAGACCACTTGTGTTTCACTTCACTCTCAATGGCCAATTATGGCACGCACGGTTCATTGTTTGATTCGCTGTCGAATGCCCTTCATCCACACTAGAGCGTTGGTCTCTCCTCTTTGCCGGCTGCTTGGGTGATCTATAATATGATACAAAATTAGAATCTTTTCGGTTAAAAGTATTAGACTGCTTATTATAATTCTGGTGTCCTCTGGTCTTGGCGATTTCTGCGACTGATGTTCCTACAGATGTTGCTCGGTCTGCTTGTATTTGCAGCGCCTGCATGTTCGCTTGCTCGGCTACACGGCAAAGTTCTTTGGCTTTGGAAAGATCTAATCCATCTGTCTTCAGCAACTGCAATCGAATATTCTGCTCTGCAATGCCTATGACAATTCGGTCTCTTATCATGGAATCCTTTTGACCCTCAAACTCGCAGTTCTCAGCCAATTTCACGATTTCTGATAAAAATTGCTCGAACGGTTCTCCCTCTTTCTGAGTTCTGGAAAAAAATAGATATCGCTCATAGACCACGTTGCTTCTGGGAACACAGTACGATTCAAAAGCTTCGATGACTTGATCAATTTTTTTTTTGTTCTCATCCGTTATTGGTAGTGTTTGAAATATCTCTATCGCTTTTTCTCCTGCACACGACAGGAATCTTGCTGTCTGAACCGGTTCACTTTCAGTACACGTTTTTGTGGCGACAGTATATATTTTCCACATGTTGTGAAATTTCCGCCAATTTTCTCTAACGTTCCCATCCAATATTAATGGACCGGGTTTTTGGAATTCACAGTTAGCCATTATTTAATGTCTCTTATCACGACTTACTATTAAAAAAAAATCCCGTTAAACTTTTCCCTTGATTTTTTTTTTTTTAAACACATTCGATTATATTAATAACGTTCTTTAAACCGACTGCGCCATGATGTATTCCTGTATTGAGTTAAATCAAACACATGGGCCACGTTAACAATACTCTTTATTGCCTGATTACGACTGACTACCAAAAGACCATCCAAAGATCGAGAGACCACCACGCTAGGTTGAAGCGTTAGATGATTCGTGTAATTTATGCGTGTTAGTGTGTGCGTAATATGATCATTAATAATCGTAACCAGACAATTATACTTCAATAGCTCCATATCTCTTAACACTAACCCTCGTAATACACGCAATCCTCGTCTCTTCTATCTATCCACCCCCCGCACCTCATACGGCTCCAATGAACCCATTTCCCGTGTGCTGGCAAGTGTTAATTCGAATATTAACTTCGACTTCAACCTCAGCACTCCATGCCTAAAACTCCGTCTTCTCAATAACCTTCCCTCCTTCCAGTCTTAGTTTCTAAGGTTTGCGCCCCCCCTCCCCCCACCCGTTCTCATTAGTTATTAGATAGAACAAGTTTAGCTTGAATTAAGCTCAATAAATGGAGGTATTTGCCCCCACGAAAATTTGATTATTGATGGCAAAATCGTTTACCTTACAGTGGTAATACAGACAACCTTGTAACCCGTGGCTAACGTCTAACTAATTTTGCCCAAGGTTGGATGTTGTTCACATAAATGTTTTAGCCATTAGTTGTCTTCCATATTTAATTCCCTCGTTAAAAACTCCAAAACCTCACCTCTAATATCTACAACGATTACTTTCAGACCCTAGATATGGACCCATGCCTTGACGATTGTGTCATGTTTGCCAAAAGACTAAAACGACTCAATCGCCCGGTTACCCTGGAAATCCTCAAAGGACTGCCACACGGCTTTTTGAATTTCACCATGGTATGTTCCGAAATCAACTTCCTCGTCACTTCTCTAACCATCCATTCTGTTCTTCTTTTCTTTCTTTCAGCTTTCCAGTGAAGCGATGGAGGGCTCCAAACACTGCATCAAGTGCTTAAATCAACTCCTCAAAGGAGTTTAAAGCTAAGCAAAGCAACTTACCTGGAAACGGAAAACATTTATATAATTGTGATCGATTTCATATGTATTCCAATCGGCTTCTATGTGAACCGCTCCGACCGCAGCTGCGCCGCCTTTATACATTGCAACTAGCAACCTTCACAACTTATTTTATTTTTCGTAATTTTTATTTCCTTTTCGGATTGTAACTGTTTATAGACGATACATTCATACGAATACTTTTTTATGCAGAATATTTGTTTCTTTTTTATTTCGAAGCTTGATATACACGCACGCGTATTGTAACCTATGCTTATGCTCGAATATTGTATGAATTGACCGAGGAACGTACATACGTGTAACAAATGTATCTAGATATACGATATTTATGCATTATGGTTGTAGAATAGGTGGTTTTACACATTTTATTATGTCATTGGGTGATATACGTACATTTATCTACGAAAGTTTGCTATTTATTATGAAAATAAAAACAACACAATATGCAGTTTGAATTTTGACCCTCTGCCGCATCGAAGCTTGCGGTCATAAAAACCGCGCCATGTAATGAGCTCTTTTGAAGCGTGACTGTGATAAGTGCAGAGAAGAGGAATGCCAGGTAAATATCGGCACATGACTCGAGACGAAAAAGTCGATATATTGACTTTGGTTGAGAAAAATTACAGCTTACTGAGATGATCCCATTCAATCAATTCGCGGCTGACGAAAAAATAATATTTAGATCCATGGGATAAGAAAAAAGGCTCAGAGAAAAAACGCAAATCAACACTGAGGACGGATTTTAACGCTGAAATTATAGGTGCCATAAAAGGCTACTGGATATGGAAGACGGCCAGTGTAAAAGGAAGAATCAAAATGTGTGATATGGTCCGACGAAAGTAAATTTAATTTGTTGCACGCCGACAGTCAGCAGATAAAGGGTTTAAGGACGAGTGCATAGTCAAGAAAGTGAAGTTTCATCTTTCAGCATCTTATAAGCTACTAAATCATAGAATCACCTTAACTGTCTCAAAAAGTCTGCATAAATTAGCAAAAATCTAAGAAAAGGTCATCTGGTGGAATATGCTAACTACAATATAAAATGTCAATACCTCTGGCCCCTTAACACCTATCGATGCAGCAATACCACCGTCTTGTAGGGCATCTTATAAGCTATTAAGTTCGATAAAGAGTAATTTTTACTGTCTCAAAAAGTCTGCATAAATAAGTAAAAATCTAAGAAAAGGTCATCTGGTAGAATATGCTAACTGCAATATAAAATGTCAATACCTCTGGCCTCTTAAGACCTATCGATGCAGCAATACCACCGTCTTGTAGGGCATCTGATAAGCTATTAAGTGCGATAAAGAGTAACTTTAGTTATTTCAAAAAGTATGTATAAATAAGTAAAATCTAAGAAAAGGTCGTCTGGTAGAATATGCTAACTACAATATAAAATGTCAATATCTCTGGCCTCTTAACACCTACCGATGCAGCAATACCACCGTCTTGTAGGGCATCTTATAAGCTATTAAGTGCGATAAAGAGTAACTTTAACTATTTCAAAAAGACTGCATAAATAAGTAAAAATCTAAGAAAAGGTCATCTGGTGGAATATGCTAACTACAATATAAAATGTCAATATCTCTGGCCCCTTAACACCTATCGATGCAGCAATACCACCGTCTTGTAGGGCATCTTATAAGCTATTAAGTTCGATAAAGAGTAATTTTTACTGTCTCAAAAAGTCTGCATAAATAAGTAAAAATCTAAGAAAAGGTCATCTGGTAGAATATGCTAACTGCAATATAAAATGTCAATACCTCTGGCCTCTTAAGACCTATCGATGCAGCAATACCACCGTCTTGTAGGGCATCTGATAAGCTATTAAGTGCGATAAAGAGTAACTTTAGTTATTTCAAAAAGTATGTATAAATAAGTAAAATCTAAGAAAAGGTCGTCTGGTAGAATATGCTAACTACAATATAAAATGTCAATATCTCTGGCCTCTTAACACCTACCGATGCAGCAATACCACCGTCTTGTAGGGCATCTTATAAGCTATTAAGTGCGATAAAGAGTAACTTTAACTATTTCAAAAAGACTGCATAAATAAGTAAAAATCTAAGAAAAGGTCATCTGGTGGAATATGCTAACTACAATATAAAATGTCAATACCTCTGGCCTCTTAAGACCTATCGATGCAGCAATACCACCGTCTTGTAGGGCATCTGATAAGCTATTAAGTGCGATAAAGAGTAACTTTAAATATTTCAAAAAGTATGTATAAATAAGTAAAATCTAAGAAAAGGTCGTCTGGTAGAATATGCTAACTACAATATAAAATGTCAATATCTCTGGCCCCTTAACACCTATCGATGCAGCAATACCACCGTCTTGTAGGGCATCTTATAAGCTATTAAGTTCGATAAAGAGTAATTTTTACTGTCTCAAAAAGTCTGCATAAATAAGTAAAAATCTAAGAAAAGGTCATCTGGTAGAATATGCTAACTGCAATATAAAATGTCAATACCTCTGGCCTCTTAAGACCTATCGATGCAGCAATACCACCGTCTTGTAGGGCATCTGATAAGCTATTAAGTGCGATAAAGAGTAACTTTAGTTATTTCAAAAAGTATGTATAAATAAGTAAAATCTAAGAAAAGGTCGTCTGGTAGAATATGCTAACTACAATATAAAATGTCAATATCTCTGGCCTCTTAACACCTACCGATGCAGCAATACCACCGTCTTGTAGGGCATCTTATAAGCTATTAAGTGCGATAAAGAGTAACTTTAACTATTTCAAAAAGACTGCATAAATAAGTAAAAATCTAAGAAAAGGTCATCTGGTGGAATATGCTAACTACAATATAAAATGTCAATATCTCTGGCCTCTTAACACCTATCGATGCAGCAATACCACCGTCTTGTAGGGCATCTTAAGAGCTGTTCAGTGCGTTAGAGAGTCGTTCTGGCTGCCTCAAAAAGTCTGCATAAATAAGTAAAAATCTAAGAAAAGGTCATCTGGTAGAATATGCTAACTGCAATATAAAATGTCAATACCTCTGGCCTCTTAAGACCTATCGATGCAGCAATACCACCGTCTTGTAGGGCATCTGATAAGCTATTAAGTGCGATAAAGAGTAACTTTAAATATTTCAAAAAGTATGCATAAATAAGTAAAATCTAAGAAAAGGTCGTCTGGTAGAATATGCTAACTACAATATAAAATGTCAATATCTCTGGCCTCTTAACACCTACCGATGCAGCAATACCACCGTCTTGTAGGGCATCTTATAAGCTATTCTTCTTTTCCTTTTTATCCCGGCGTCGTTATGGTCAGAAGTGTAGGACCATAACCTTCCCACTTAACTGCATTCCTACTGGTCCGCTTGTGGGGTCCGCCGGTTTGACCTCAGAAAGTAGCGGCAGGCTTCCCGGTTTAGGATTACTTCATCGCTGAGGCCAATCAAATGCTGGTGTTTTTGCATTTGTTTGCACCAATTGTTTTTCGGCCTGCCTTTTTTGCGTGTTGAAATTGGAATGTTGATTGATAACGCCTTTTGGACGGGGTTCAAAGGATCTCTCCTTTGAACATGGCAATACCAACTGAGTCGGTCGCGCTCTATATTTCTTGTGATGGTTTCTTTTACGTGGAGGCTTCCTCGGATCTTTGAACTTCTAATTCTGTCACGCTTTGTTACTCCCGCTGTCATGCGAAGCATCTTCATCTCAGTTGCCGTTAATTTGCTCTCATACTTTTTGTGCATTGTCCAGCATTGTGAACCGTATGTGAGCGCCGGACGTACAACTGAAGTGTAGAGCCTTCCTTTCAGCTTAGGGGGCATTTTTCGATCACAGAAGATGGCGGAGTTTTCCCGCCACTTCATCCACCCTACGTTGATGGTTGATGTCGTCATCACAAGTTGCTTGTCTATTAATCATAGATCCCAGATATTTAAACTTTTCACACTTGGGAAGCACTCTTCCATTCAAGTAAATGTCTGGAATAGGCTGATGAGGGTCAGAGAACGGGCAGCACAGATACTCTGTCTTCTTTGAACTAATACGATACCCGTGTCCCTCAAAAATGTCCACCCACACATCAAGTGCTCGTTGTAGGGACGCCTGATCATCACTTATAATGGCTCCATCGTCAGCAAAGAATAGCTCGTGCACATTGGGGTCCGTCACTTTTCCTTCAAGCAAGCAATCAAGGACTGCTATAAAAAGCAGTGGGCTGAGGACGCTCCCTTGGTGTACACCGACTTTGATTGTGAATTCTTCGGTGACTCCTGCGGTGCATCTTACTCTTGTCGTTGCTCTCTCGTACATGTCCATAATTACTCGCACGTAGGTTTCTGGAACTCCTTTTTGTCTTAGCGCTACCCATAAAAGATCTCTTGGTTGCCGGTCAAAGGCCTTCTCGAAATCAACCAACACCATATGCAAGTCCTTTGAAGAATCACGATGCTTTTCCATCATGATCCTTATACTTTGGATTGCATCTGTTGTTGATTTACCCGAGACAAACCCGCACTGGTCATCAGATAGTCGTATTATTTTCCGCAGTCGGCTATCTAATACCCGTTCAACGATCTTCATGGTGTGCGACATCAGCTTGACAGAACGGTAGTTATCACAATTTCGCGTATCACCCTTTCCTTTGTGCAATGGAAGAAGATAGCTTTCCCTCCATTGATTAGGCATAGTGTCGCCTCTCATAAGTTTAGAGATAAGAACCATGAGCCATCTAGACCCGATGTCTCCCATCTTTTTCCAGAACTCAGAGGGTATCCCGTCCGGCCCAACAGCTTTTCTATTCTGGGAGTTTTTAACCGCGTACCGAACTTCTTCGACTGTGATGTCGGGTATTTCGGCATGATTCGGGGCGGCTCTTGGAAAGTACACTCGGGGAAACTGTTCGTTCAGAAGTTCCTCGCAATACTGTCGCCATCTGTGGAGAATTTTTTCGTCTTCCACAAGGAGTTGGCCTTCAGCATTGTTAATAAACTTTGGGAAACGAATCTCCTGAGCATTTCTTCTTCTCTGGGCGGCTATCTTAAAGATATTTGCTCCTTTGTTCAAATTGTTTTGTCGAAGCTCCTGGGTAGCCTGGTTCCTGTCAGACGCGGAAGACGATATTTCTTCCAACTCCTGATAGAGGCCTTCCATGCTTTTCGCTTTGAATTCGGCGCATTTTTTCTTCGCGATACCTTTGCAACATCTATATACCTTTTCACGGCGAGCTTTTTCCTCTCTATTAGTAGAAGAGCACTTTGACCAAGCTTGGAAAGCCATTTTCTTTTCGTGTATCACTGCTTTGGCTTCGTCTGTCCACCACCAGGTTTCTTTTGCGTGTTGGCAGGGGCCTTTAGATGTTCCGAGCAGTGATTTGGCTTTCTCCAGGCCAGATTGTTGTAGGGAATCCCACATGTCTTGTGCTCTGCACTCCTCATTACCGACCTCATCGATAATGGAAGAGAGGTAGTTTTCCATGATGGTAATAAAAGCTTCGCCTTTTCCTTTATCCAGCTTATACCACTTGATTCTCTCAGACACCTTCGTTTGCTGCTTTGACTTCTTTCTCGCATCCATAAAAAATTCAGTCAGGAGGAGACGGTGTTGAGGCGCGATCGCGTCTCCCAGGATCACTTTGCAATCTTTAGCTCGTGGCTTCATGAAACTGGATACCAAATGATAGTCTATTTGAGTTTCATTTCCGCCGCTGCTATAAGTGATCAGGTGCCGGCTTTGTTTGACGAACATGGTATTTAGCACTATAAGACCGTACGACTTGCACATGTTTAGGATATCTTCACCTGAAGAGTTCCTGGTGCCGTATCCCAGCCCTCCGTGGTAGCCTTCATAGTCTTCGCTTGTCTTCCCGACATGTCCGTTTAAATCTCCCCCAACAAACAAAAGCTCTTCCTTTGGGATGATTTTGACAAGGTTGTGGAAATCTAGCCAGAATGCATCTTTTTCTTTTTGTTCGCATCCTACTTGAGGGGCATATGCGCTTACGATGTTCCACACCTCACCATGCATCACCAATTTGAGAGCCATCAAACGGTCACTGGACTTTGAAATGGTTAAGTCGTTGCCAAGTAACTCTGCCGCAAGGATGATGGCGATTCCGTTTTTTCCTTGTTCCAATCCATAGTAAAACATCTTGTAGGCTTTTGTTTTAACGTCCAAGAAACGTGCCCGATTACCGGTGTTTCGCCATTTCGTCTCTTGTACGCACAGGATGTCTACTCGCCTTCTAACCATCATTTCTTCAAGCTCATAGCTGCGACCACTCATGCTTCCAACGTTCCAACTCGCGACTCTTAAGTGTGGCTTACGCCGTTGCATTACTTTGCTATCCCCCGGAAATCCTTTAGCTCTGACCCGAGCATTGCTGCTCGTCCCAGGATCACGACCATTAGTAGTGCCTGGCGGGGTAGTGCTTTTCCTTTTAGCGTTCTTTACCATAATGCTACGGTTTGACCGTTTTCATTCTTCCCTTCCTTTTTGACACGGGCATGCTCCAGATTTTTTATTTTTTTATTTTTTGATTGATCTTACTCTTACAACACCGGTGATCTCCAGTCGTGTCAACCCACTGATTTGCATGCACACTTGTGGGGCAGTTTAATGGTGGTATATGTGTCCCTAGGCTCACCTTGGTGTTTTCTAAATTGCCTAGATGTGAGTTTTGTTTACCTTTGTTTAGTCGCCTTTTACGACAAGCGATAGGTATCGCTGCAGGGATATTCTTAACCCGTCCCTGCACGAGCATCTTATAAGCTATTAAGTGCGATAAAGAGTAACTTTAACTATTTCAAAAAGACTGCATAAATAAGTAAAAATCTAAGAAAAGGTCATCTGGTGGAATATGCTAACTACAATATAAAATGTCAATATCTCTGGCCTCTTAACACCTACCGATGCAGCAATACCACCGTCTTGTAGGGTATCTTATAAGCTATTAAGTGCGATAAAGAGTAACTTTAACTATTTCAAAAAGTCTGCATAAATAAGTAAAAATCTTAGAAAAGGGCAACTTAAAGAATATGCTAACTACAATATAAAATGTCAATATCCCTGGCCCCTTAACACCTATCGATGCAGAAATACCACCGTCTTGTAGGGCATCTTATAAGCTATTAAGTGCGATAAAGAGTAATTTTTACTGTCTCAAAAAGTCTGCATAAATAAGTATAGATCTAAGAAAAGATCAACTTAAAGAGTATGCCAACTACTATATAATATAATATAATAATATATAATATAATAATATATAATATAAAATGTCATACCAAACGACTTTCCTGCGGAGAGAAAGTCTGAAGGTGTGGTTTAATATGTAGACATATATTTAAAATAAAACAAAAAGTGTATGAGTGCATTCTAGCGAGGCGCGGCGCTGATACCTATGATGATTCCCCTATACCTTATCTTATTCAAAAAAGCGTGTGCTGCGGAGAACTCGAGTTTAGCTCGAAGTTATACTACACCCGCTGTAAACCAATTTTTTCCAAGTCTCAAAGCACACACTTCCCATTATTATTGATTCAAAAATTTAAACTGTAACGACTAAAGGCAAATGTAACTGAGATTAACGAATTATTCCCAAGACACGAACCCAATGTGATTCATACAAAGATTTCTTTAAACCAAATGTCACTTGAATGTTTGGATTTATAAGACAATTGTAACGGCTTCCGGTTAAGATTTGTCTACGAACAACGTTTTCAAATTTAATTTTACTTAAATGTCATGATTTTCGTGAAAATGTAAGTGTACATGAATGCCTTAATGTGTCCTCCGACTATCGTGAATTGCGTTTATATTACCGCAGATGATACACTCTCGTGACAGCCCACACGACGACTCATCAATTATAATATTTAATTGCCAACTACCCCACGAACGGTCAATGCTTGAGTCACAACGCTCCAAATCCAAATTAGCGTTCGAACCCAAACCCCTCTCCATTGAGACCTTCTCCTCTTATAAATAGGAAAATGTGTAATCAATATGTGGCGACACAAAACGTCATTGGTATTTCACGATTCCATGGTTCTGCATTCCCATTTGAATTTATTTGTATTGATTATCGGAATCGCCTTACGACACTCCGTCATTCGCCATCGAATCAACCACCACAATGTCACAAGGCAGCTGTACATTGTGGATAACACTTACATCCGGCAACAACCCCTAACTTGGCGACCTAGAAAGTGCTAAGCTACTAATATGCTTCTCCGGCACATTAACTTCAGCTGCTTAGATAGACTGATTCGCTTTAGAAACACAAGATTCCCACAAGGGCATAGGGTCAACGTCTCATTGACATTCAACATCTTTCTCGAATACGATACACTCTACTCAGTAGCCAGCCCTTGACCATCGAATACACTAAATCGATTCCAAGGTCCAAAAAGCATGTGCACCATGACATGGTATATTATGCACAGGGAACAGTGCTTTTCATTATTTCCAGGCGTCATTGTCACGTAACGATTTCCACTTGTAGGCTTTCTGTTCGACAATCAAAGCGAAGGAAAAGCAAATTTCCAATTCATTAGCTTGTCAGTTGGGTTTGTACATTTTTCGGCACTTGGTTGGGAGTGCCATTCGCTTTTTGTTTAAATTGTTTGTGTTCACTTCAGTTGCTTGTGCTAAGCTCACAGATTGTATGGGACGGGAAGTGGACAAAATTCGGCGTGAGTACAGAAGATCTGGCAGTCATTCTTAGCAATATTGTTGAGAAGCTTACTCGATAAGTGCTCTCTCCAAAAATGACAATCGAATTTCCAGATACACTTTGACAGCCACTAAAGAACAGCAGACTCTTACTACTCAATCGAATTCGTCGCCTCCCGGGATACATCGTATGTCGAAAGTACAAAGTCCACTTGTTTCCACAGACAACTTTGCGATAGAAGTCAGTCATCAAGAGGCAGAAAGAGAAAAAATTCCTGTCAAACTAACAAGTTCCACAAGTGAATAAAATTCGCGTGTACAAATAAAAAACAATTGAGCGATTGATTCACAGTAAATGGGTTGTTGGCAAAATATTCCAGATACCCATTGAGAGTCTCACAGTTTGGTTAGACACTCATGGCCATCGGCGGCTCGAGCCTCTCGCACGTAACGTCTGCTAATTGGAGTTAGTTAGTGAGAAGTGCTATTTAATTAAAAAGTGATAACGAAGTAATCCAAAGTCATGCGCAATGTGATTTGGGAGCAAAATAAAAATAGTTAGATACGAAGTGATAGTAACGAGATTACGTTTCTCTTCTGTGAATTAAGTGGAGAGCTGTCTAGTAAATACATTGAGTATGAGATACCATATCGTTAGGTATCGTTTCCCAAAATTGTGATCGAATTTAATCGCGACTGGAGAACAACAATATTTGGTGCGGCGCGAGTGAGTGAGTTTTATGTAAACAAATAGTTTTCAACGAAAGTGAAATTGAAGTAAACACCGCGGTAAGATATTCTGATCTTTGTACAAACACAGGAATTTTCAAATAAGCCCCATTCGATATCATATATGGTACTCATGATAGCGCCTCTTACAATCTCCGAAGGTTAAACCTTATCTGTACTTCCGGAATTACGGCCTTTCATGATTTTCTTTATTTCTAAAACGGAAAAAAATCGCGAAGAGCCCCATCACGCTAGAGCTTCATTATATTTATAATCAGTGTGAGCAAACCATGAAGGTCCTTATATATCTTTTGTTCTAATTTTTGTTCTCAATATATCAAATTTGGAACTGTTAGGACCTTAAATAGGCTCCGCTGTTTTTTTTTCGCGGTTAAAATTATTGACATAAAACTTGTATTGTTCATCGCTGGCAACTACTTTGGCCATAGTTCGCGTTCGAAAAACTTCATTCTTTTAAGGTGATCCACGAATCGAATGAATTTTGGACTTTTTCGAAAGATCGGAAGTGCTGCTCACCGAGGCTAAGCGACATCAATTGAAACAGGCGGTAGTCGAATGGTGAATTGTTTGAAGAATACGGCGAGTCGGGGAGGATATTCTATTTCGGGCTTACGCGTAAATTTTAACGGTCGGAGCAACACGCGCTCGAACATTGTCATATAGCATATTCACCTTGTCGCGTCTTTGCTCTATCATTCCTTTTCTTTCTAATAACAATTTATATTATTCATATTCTTACTTACGAGACAAAAGGCTTAAATCTAATTTAACATTATACTTCATATTCTTACTGGCTCGTAACGAGCACTCTAAGCTTTTCTTTCGACTTTTATTTTTATTTATTGCCGTCTGGCTTACATATGGCTTATTTCTAAAAAAATAATTAAAAACTTAGACACTATAATTCATTTCTTAAATTTAAACTTAACCTACCTTAACTAGATAAATACGAGTAAATAAACTTAACCTAAATCTAACATATTCTTAATCCATAATTAATGAGACATGTGTTCATCCCTTTAATTGCACCCTTTTAAGGTACGGCTTTTCCTAAAGCCCCAGTGCCTGTCTCTAAGGCACCGGAGGCGGAGGTGGATATCGGTTCGATCTTGCTCGCAATCCAGGGGCATATTGGGCAGCTCCAAAAACAGATCCATGAGACGGCGACCCGAGTGGATAGTATCTGCTCGCTTCTGCCGGGCCTAACGCACCTAAGGTCGTGATGGGTACGCTGGTAGAGAGCCCCTTGAAGATCCTGCCGGTGAATGTAAATTCCCTGATAAGGATTGAGCGACGAAGCCGTACTTTTTAACCTGTTGCAGGACGAAAGCCCCGATGTACTCTTGGTTAGCGAAACAAAGCTAAACCAGAAGCACAAAATCCGGCACAGTTCTTAATAATTAGAAGGGACCGACCTCATGCTACTCAAGGCGGGGGAGTTGCGATCTTCATTAAAAATAATTTAAAGCATAAAGTCATATATAGCGGTGAAGTGCGGAGGTTCCAGGTGCTAGAGGCCTGCATTGTGTGCATTCCTCTCCGAAATGGAAAGCGAATGTACATTGTATCAGCCTATGCACCTGAAGCACCTCAACCCAATATTTTTATCGCAGAGCTCGAGACACTCTTTCGAGTGAGCTCCGTAGAAAACTTCTACATTCTGGCCGGCGATTTAAATGCCTAACATAGTGATTGGAGAAATAACATACCCAACACTAGGGGGAGCCTACTAAGCCATTGGTGGGTTCTTCGCAACATTGAATATAGGATCAAGTTGCTCACAACGGATAGTCCGTCGTATCCTAGGAGCGGCTCCTATCTGGATCTCATGCTAATATACTCTCGACTATGACTGGCAGACACGAACGAATGGTCTATTAACTGTCTACGGACCATTGTATACGACAGTGACCATTGCGGACTATGTGCCGTGATCACAGTACCTGACGAGTTCGCGGAAATGGCAGAGTACGTCAACACGCACCCCTACTATTACAGTAGGGCACGTTGGCCACGCTTCGCCAATTCCCTGACGAGAGCGCTCACTTGAAGCGCCTCCTTACCACCGTCTAATAGGAACCTGTCAAACTACGAGATTGACAGGTACCTCAAACAAATGGACGATATAATTAAGCAGACGATGGACAGTACAATACCACGTCAACGACATAACGATACTACAAACGTGTACCGAAACGCGACAATCGACGCACTGCACAGAAAAAAAAGTAGACTCCTGACAAGACTCAAACTCTTGTACAGGCGGTTTACCGACAGAAAATACTCGGAGGTCAGGACACTGAAGTCACTGATTAAAAATCTCCAACACTTGATCAAAGGGAATTACAGAATATCTGTAAGTTCGGAGAAGCAATCAGAATGGCATTCAGGATCTTAAGTTTTCGAGAACGTCAGACAATGAACGCTTGCTACGAACAGTTAGCATCGATCCGGAGAGCGCCATCCTGGATGACGACTTCTTCGTGATCGAGGATCCTCAGGAGAATATGGCGACAGTGGGAGCTGTCTTCCAGGAAGTGTACAAGGTGAATGATAGTATTCGCCAGAACCACGACCTGGAAGATAGAGCACTGCTTCGTCACTTCTATCTTCGAAATGATATCGATCATTGACAATCAGAGAACCTTGGTTTTACAAGGTTGAATGAAGATTTCATGGCAAACAATGTCATCGCCAATGAGGGGGTTAATACCATGTTCATATCGACGGAAGATCTTCAGATGATCTTCGAGTCATTGAGGAAGAAAAAATCCGCGGGAGTCGACGGTATATCCAATGTTGTGCTTAGGCACCTTCCACCAGTGGCTGTAGAGAGGTACACCATCCTGTTCAACAATGCACTGAATAATCCATATTATCCAGTGCACTGGAAGACAGCGGTGGTGCAACCAATTCCCAAGAGGGGTAAAGACACATCTAACCCGGCAAATCTCCGGTCGATAAGTCTCCTTCCGAGTGTCAGCAAGGACTTCGAGAGGGTGGTCCATAGAGCCCTGTCTAAATGGGCTGAGGACAACAAAATTATCCCGGATAACCAATTCTGTTTCAGAGCGGGGTATGACACAATTCATGCCGCGTCGAAACTCGTGTCGGATATCCAATGGAATAAATGCAAGAACCAATGCACGGGTGCCTGTCTGATTGACTTGGAAAGGGCTTTCGACACCGTATGGGTAGAAGGCCTTTATTACAAGCTCAATCGGCTGAGCATAAGCAAACCACTGCTATATATGATCTTTGACATGTTAACAGGTAGAAAGTTCGTAGTGAAAATTGCCGACGTGACTTCTACCCAAACATTTGATATTAACAACGGACTGCAACAGGGTACGGTGAACTCGCCGATCCTTTTCAGCATTTACTTCAGTGATTTGATAGCTTCTCTTCACCATTCAATAGCGTATGCGGACGATTTAATCGCGTACAGATCAGGTCCGACGATCGACGTCATTGTCACTCTCTTGCAGCGTGACTTCGAAAAAATTCAGCGGTATTGTGATGACTGGAAGTTGAAGATCAACTGCCAGAAATCAGAGACTATTTTGTTCCTAGGGCACTCGAGACACTAGAAAAAATTGGCGCGAGTTCTCAATTCTTGGACGGGATGGGCGCGCACTGCCGAAACAAAGTGTAGTCAGATACCTTGGGATCGGGCTAGACCAGTATATTTTGACAAACATGTAGATGCTGCTCTGGCAAGGGCCCGAGGCGCTTTTGCTCTGACAAGATGGCTGTTTCATTGCAGCCAACTTGATCCCAGGGTGAAGGTAATCTGCTACATGGCCTTAATCAGGCCCATGGTTGCCTATGGATGTCCCGTCTGGTTCAATGTGAGAGCCAGCTTAATGGAAAGGATTCGGGTGTTTGAGAGACAATGTCTCAGGACTTGTCCTGGGTTACATAGGACACCCGAATCTGATTACACGAAATTTTACCCGAACGAGGTCTTATACAGTAGGGCCAGGATTGTACAGGTGGATAACTTCCTGATCAAACTGATTCGAAGCCACGTTGCAAGAGCAATGACTTCGGTCAATAGCCTAATCTCCGGGGCTTACTACCCCAATGATTTATATCACGAAAGAATGCGCCTTAACGGGTTTGTCCCGCCAGAAGCATTCCTCTATTTAGATAGATGTGGGCTGATCCAGGATAGATTGGCGGTACCGCTAATCTTCCACGTGGGTCGCAATTCCGCGGAACGGCGATTCCTCTACGGACCCGATGTCGCGCTCAGTGAGCCTGAGCGCCTCAGGTTCTGTAGATCGGTCTCACACCGGGATCGAGGAGACGTAGTCCGCCAGCATCAACGCTTTTGGTGGCTGGAGGGAGCTGCGTCGGTGGACATTTCAATGGCTTCAGCCTCTTCAAGGCAGGGCTTGCCTAACACCAATGGCAGGCTTACATAGGGTAGGGTAGGGTAGGGTAGAGTAGGTTAGGGTAGGATAGAACAAAAAAAAAATATTAAAACCAAAAAAAAAAAAGATATATGTATGTATATATATATATATTAGTTAGGTTAGAATAAGATATGTTTAGTTAGGTTTAGGTAGGTTTAAGGATTATATAAAAATATATAAAAGAATGATCATAGCTAAGTTTTTTTGAAAAAAAGAAAAATTTTTCTTAGCCTAAGTTAATTATAATAATGTTAATTGTAAGCTATTTTTATAGTAGTCGAAAGGCATACGTAAAAATTATACAGTTTATTTTAGAGTGTCCGCCTAGGGCCAGTAAGATTCCTAAATTTGTAAGGATAGTTAAGCTAGTTTTAAGCATTTTTGTCTAGGATAAGATAGATCTAAGAAACTATAAATAAAAATGAATTACAAAACAAAAAAAACAAAAAAAAAAAACCAGACTGAGCGACGACGTCCGGGTCGTCACATTCAGGTGGGATAAAGCCAGAAAGTCTTCTCGTATCATGGTATAAGTGGTTGGGGTAATAACCCCCAAAGATCAGGCTGTTATCGCTCATAACTGCTCTTGCAATATGACCCCGAGTCGATTTAATAAGATAATTATCAATTCTAATCAACACAGTTTTATCGTACCGAACCTTGGTGGGATAGTATTCGACATACTGTGACTCTGGTGTTCGATGTAAGCCCAGGCAACATCGAAGATACTGCTTTTCGTATAAGCGAAGCTTTTCTATATCAAATGGAGTCACACTGAACCACACAGGACACCCATAAGCGACAATTGGCCTTATGAGAGCCGTGTAGCATATGACTTTTACTTTTGCGTCAAGCAGACTGCTTTGAAACAATCTTCTCGTAAGAGCAAAAGCCTACTTGGCTTTGGCAAGAACAGCATCTATGTGTCTATTGAAATATAAATATTGATCAAGCAAATTCCAATATATCTCACTATATTTCGTGTCGCCAATGGCTGCCCTTGTTGTCCAATGATGGTCAATTTGCGCCAGTTTCGCCTAGTATCCCTGGCCCTGTTCAATGATGTTCTGAAAAGAATTGTTTCTGACTTTTGAAAATTGATCTTTAATTTCCAATCATCACAGAATCTTTTAATTTTATCGAAGTCATATTGCAAGAGCGCATTGATGATTTTAATTTTTTTACCCGATCTGTCTGTCACTAGATCATCTGCATACGCCAATTCGTTACTAAGGGAACCTACTAGATCACTTGTGTAAATGTTAAAAAACAGAGGAGTCTGATCTGGCTGAAATTTCGACATCAGCCGTCCACTAGAATGTACTAAAGTAAGTAGCTCTTGCGATACTGGCGCCATCTGGCGGCGAGGCTAAGTACTTATCGGACCACCCTCGGCAGCAATAATCTTCTTCTTCATTTCCTTTTTTCCGGCGTCGTTATGGTCAGAAGTGTAGGACCATAACCTTCCCACTTAACTGCATTCCTACTGATCCGCTTGTGGGGTCCGCTGGTTTGACCTCAGAAAGTAGCGGCAGGCTTCCCGGTTTGGGATTACTTCATCGCTGAGGCCAATCAAATGCTGGTGTTTTTGCATTTGTTTGCACCAATTGTTTTTCGGCCTGCCTTTTTTGCGTGTTGAAATTGGAACATTGATTGATAACGCCTTTTGGACGGGGTTCAAAGGATCTCTCCTTTGAACATGGCAATACCAACTGAGTCGGTCGCGCTCTATCTTTCTTGTGATGGTTTCACATCAAGTGCTCGTTGTAGGGAGGACTGATCATCACTTATAATGGCTCCATCTTCAGCAAAGAATAGCTGGTGCACATTGGGGTCCGTCACTTTTCCTTCAAGCAAGCAATCAAGGACTGCTATAAAGAGCAGTGGGCTGAGGACGCTCCCTTGGTGTACACCGACTTTGATTGCGAACTCTGCGGTGCATCTTACTCTTATCGTTGCTCTCTTGTACATGTCCATGATCACTCGCACGTAGGTTTCTGGAACTCCTTTTTGTCTTAGCGCTACCCATAAAAGATCTCTTGGTTGCCGGTCAAAGGCCTACTCGAAATCAACCAACACCATATGCAAGTCCTTTGACGAATCACGATGCTTTTCCATCATGAACCTTATACTTTGGATTGCATCTGTCGTTGATCTACCCGAGACGAACCAGCACCGGTCATCAGGTAGTCGTATTATTTTCCGCAGTCGGCTATCTAATACCCGTTCAACGATCTTAATGGTGTGCGACATCAGCTTGACAAAACGGTAGTTATCACAATTTCGCGTATCA
Organism: Merodon equestris; assembly: GCA_958301585.1. Taxonomy (NCBI): domain Eukaryota; kingdom Metazoa; phylum Arthropoda; class Insecta; order Diptera; family Syrphidae; genus Merodon; species Merodon equestris. The sequence goes on from OY284416.1 coordinate 116,613,272, forward strand.
CCCTTTCCTTTGTGCAAAGGAAGAAGATGGCTTTCCCTCCATTGATTAGGCATAGTGTCGCCTCTCATAAGTTTGGAGATGAGAACCATAAGCCATCTAGACCCGATGTCTCCCATCTTTTTCCAGTACTCAGAGGGTATCCCGTCCGGCCCAACAGCTTTTCTTTTCTTGGAGTTTTTAACCGCGTACCGAACTTCTTCGACTGTGATGTCGGGTATTTCGGCATGATTCGGGGCGGCTCTTGGAAAGTACACTCGGGGAAACTGTTCGTTCAGAAGTTCCTCGCAATACTGTCGCCATCTGTGGAGAATTTTTTCGTCTTCCACAAGGAGTTGGCCTTCAGCATTGTTAATAAACTTTGGGAAACGAATCTCCTGAGCATTTCTTCTTCTCTGGGCGGCTATCTTAAAGATATTTGCTCCTTTGTTCAAATTGTTTTGTCGAAGCTCCTGGGTAGCCTGGTTCCTGTCAGACGCGGAAGACGATATTTCTTCCAACTTCTGATAGAGGCCTTCCATGCTTTTCGCTTTGAATTCGGTGCATTTTTTTTTTCGCGATACCTTTGCAACATCTATATACCTTTTCACGGCGAGCTTTTTCCTCTCTATTAGTAGAAGAGCACTTTGACCAAGCTTGGAAAGCCATTTTCTTTTCGGATATCACTGCTTTGGCTTCGTCTGTCCACCACCAGGTTTCTTTTGCGTGTTGGCAGGGGCCTTTAGATGTTCCGAGCAGTGATTTGGCTTTCTCCAGGCCAGATTGTTGTAGGGAATCCCACATGTCTTGTGCTCTGCACTCCTCATTACCGACCTCATCGATAATGGAAGAGAGGTAGTTTTCCATGATGGTAATAAAAGCTTCGCCTTTTCCTTTATCCAGCTTATACCACTTGATTCTCTCAGACACCTTCGTTTGCTGCTTTGACTTCTTTCTCGCATCCATAAAAAATTCAGTCAGGAGGAGACGGTGTTGAGGCGCGATCGCGTCTCCCAGGATCACTTTGCAATCTTTAGCTCGTGGCTTCATGAAACTGGATACCAAATGATAGTCTATTTGAGTTTCATTTCCGCCGCTGCTATAAGTGATCAGGTGCCGGCTTTGTTTGACGAACATGGTATTTAGCACTATAAGACCGTACGACTTGCACATGTTTAGGATATCTTCACCTGAAGAGTTCCTGGTGCCGTATCCCAGCCCTCCGTGGTAGCCTTCATAGTCTTCGCTTGTCTTCCCGAAATGTCCGTTTAAATCTCCCCCAACAAACAAAAGCTCTTCCTTTGGGATGATTTTGACCAGGTTGTGGAAATCTAGCCAGAATGCATCTTTTTCTTTTTGTTCGCATCCTACTTGAGGGGCATATGCGCTTACGATGTTCCACACCTCACCATGCATCACCAATTTGAGAGCCATCAAACGGTCACTGGACTTTGAAATGGTTAAGACGTTGCCAAGTAGCTCTGCCGCAAGGATGATGGCGATTCTGTTTTTTCCTTGTTCCAATCCATAGTAAAACATCTTGTAGGCTTTTGTTTTAACGTCCAAGAAACGTGCCCGATTATAATTACCGGTGTTTCGCCATTTCGTCTCTTGTACGCACAGGATGTCTACTCGCTTTCTAACCATCATTTCTTGAAGCTCATAGCTGCGACCACTCATGCTTCCAACGTTCCAACTCGCGACTCTTAAGTGTGGCTTACGCCGTTGCATTACTTTGCTATCCCCTGGAAATCCTTTAGCTCTGACCCGAGCATTGCTGCTCGTCCCAGGATCACGACCATTAGTAGTGCCTGGCGGGGTAGTGCTTTTCCTTTTAGCGTTCTTTTCCATAATGCTACGGTTTGACCGTTTTCTTTCTTCTCCTCCTTTTTTTGACACGGGAATGCTCCAGATTTTTTTGTTTGATCTTACACTTACAACACCGGTGATCTCCAGTCGTGTCAACCCACTGATGTGCATGCACACTTATGGGGCAGTTTAATGGTGGTATATGTGTCCCTAGCCTCACCTTGGTGTGTTTTCTAAATTGCCTAGGTGATTTTTGTTTACCTTTGTTTTAGTCGCCTTTTACGACAAGCGAGAGGTATCGCTGCAGGGATATTCTTAACCCGTCCCTGCACAGGTCATGATTCCGATTTATCCATTTGTGGATATCCTGTCATGTACTCACTGTACGATTCCAATATCATCGACTTTACAGTGTCCGTAGAGAGCTATTTATAAGTTAGTTAAGATATTTAAGCTAGTTTTGATCACGTTTGTCCAGCCATTTAATATTCTTTTTATTAGGAACTACCGAACCATAATGGACCGAAGGTAGTGCAATATAAGCCCGCAGTAGTCACCTCCAGGTGACTGATATGTTGGTCGGCATATATGACGGTATAACGGGGGCTCATCTTGTGTTTTTTTTTTTTTTTTCTCTTTTAGACAGCAGCATCAGACGTGCATTTTGAATGTCAGACATTTGTTATACAGTTTCACAAACGATTTTCCGTTTATTTTAACGACCAGCTTGTGGGTTGGCTTACATCCGGGAGTGCGATTCATATGACATGTGGAAACCACGTAGTTTCTGGCTCTATACGTTTGCGGTGAAATAGTTTCGAAACTATTTAAGAATAGGGCATGAGGGCGATGGTGTCTTAACGCACTTGAGTTGACTATACTGTAGGTGGTTTTTGAAGGTATTGCTTTCCTTTATTTGTTAGCTACAAGTCTCTACCCCCTTCCTTGCACTATGCCTGTAAATCTTGGTGGGAGGAAAAACCTGATGAACGAGGTTGAACTTAAATATGGATGGTAGAAAACGTACGCTTGATAGGTGAGGCTTTGGCAATGAGTATCAGCGTGGATGATTGGTTGGGCATAGATCTTGTGCGAAGCCTTCTGTCATGAGTAATTTTTGAGGTTTGGTAATGGATATTGGAATCATTAATAGGTGATAGAAGCATGAGTGATTGATGAGACTTTGTTAAGTGAGGCTTGGGTAAAATTATGACTCCAAAGGTTATAAGCTAGTTTCTAAAGACTAAATTAGATTTCTAAGGCTATTGATTGTAACTAAATAAAAAAAAAGCATTTATCATAAGCTTGTCTGCCATGATATTAGAAATTGCCTTTAGCAATTTCAGAGAACAGCGGCTCACATCATGGACATAAAGTTGAACTTGAGAAACTCCGCAACCGTTTTGAAAGTAAAAAGGCAAACAATGATTTTATTATTCATGGATCTGATCGAATCCCAGCAGAAACCGTAATGTAATAGCGAGCACTTTAATATAATCTCGACTAGCATCGACCTTAATCGAGAGTGAACAATCTTTCTCCCAAAAACGTCCACTGTCATGTGCTGTGCTTAAATCTGGGCAAATCCATTCTTTGATTGCAATCGCCTACTCTGATTAAGGACAAAGTGTGTTTTCATAAACGTTTGCCTAACTAAGACCTGCGTTAGAGGTGTTCATAAAGTCAGATTTTTGATCGAACAAACGCAGATGAATTGCAGAAAATGTTCTGAAAGTAATGTCAGTAAGTCGATTAAAATCATTTATTGCACTGTTTGTTATTAGTGATTAAAAACCTTCAAAATACGCTCCTACTGCGTCAATACAGCTCCGGCAAGTCTTCCAGTTCTCAAATGCATTACGGTAGGCCTCCTCCGGAATGTTCTTCAATGCCGCGGTAAAAGCTCTTTTAATTACGTCTACTGTCCCGAAATGCTGGCTGAAAAGCAGGGTGTTTTGAGGCGTGGAAACAAAAAAAGTCGAAGACGATAAAGGCGGTGTGGGCCGGAGCAACATCGTGATGCAACCTCCAGTTATCTGCGATGTCTAGCCGGACGCGTTGAACCCTGTGTTTCAGTCGTTTGAGGACTTCCAAATAAAATTTGGAGTCCGCAGTTGTACCCACTTGTGAGGTTCTACAAACTTGTGATACGCGATGAGCATGATTTTCACCTTGCGTTTGTTCATCCTGGGACGCTGACATGTGCAACTCCGAGGATTGCATTTTTGTTTGTGGGGCATATTCAAATACCCAAGACTTGTCACTTGTAAATGTCCAAAAATTGGGGCGCGACTCAGTGAGCGCTTTTGGTACCATCGTACCGCATCCCTTCCGCATGCCGATACGCAACGTTATCATAAACATGAGTTTTAGGATGCGAGGGTGGTCCGATATGTACTTAGCATCACCGCCAGATGGCGCCAGTATCGCAAGAGCAACTTACTATCGTGTAATACAGTAGACGGCTACTGTCTAAATTTCAACCGGATCGGACTCGTAGTTTTGTTTTGACCGCGTGTGGAAGCGGGAGTGTCCGCGGAAAAATGGAAAAAGAGCAATGTCGGTCGGTGATTCGATTCTTGTTTTTGGAAGGGAAATCGCGCAGCGAAATCAAAGAGCGTTTGGATGCTGTGTACGGTGACTCTTCTCCTTCGATGGCGACCATCAAAAATTGGTTTAACGAGTTTCAATGTGGTCGCACGTCGGATTTTGATGAGCCACGTCCAGGTGCCCCGAAAACGGCTACCACGGAGGATAACATGACAAAAATCCACGATCTCGTATTGGCAGACCGCCGATTGAAGGTGGGCGAAATAGCTGAGACAGTAGGCATTTCAAAAGATCGCGTGGGTCATATTCTGCATGAAATTTTGGGCATGAGAAAGCTGTCGGGACGATGGGTGCCGCGTTTGCTCACTCCGGACAACAAGCGTAACCGTGAGACCACTTCAGAGCAGTGTTTGACGCTGTTTAAGCGCAATAGGAAGGAATTTCTGCGTCGTTTATTGGGCCGATTCGACGCCAAATTGAAAAAAAAACGGCCCCACTTGGCGAAGAAAAAAGTGCTCTTCCACCATGATAACGCACCGGCTCACACCTCCGCCCTCGCCAAATTGGTCGAAATGGGCTACGAACTGCTGCCCCATCCACCGTATTCTCCAGATTTGGCCCCGTGCGACTTCTTTTTGTTTCCAAACTTTAAAAAGTCACTCGCCGGGCAGAAATTTCAGTCGAATGACGAGGTCATCGCCGCCACGGAGGCCTACTTTGCAGACCTCGAGAAATCGTATTTTTCAGACGGGTTAAAGAAGTTGGAGCATCGATGGGTCAAGTGTTTCGAGCTAAAAGGAGACTATATTGAAAAATAAATCGCCATTTCCCCTAAATTTTTGTTTTTCTTTTGTAGACTAAGTACTTATCGGACCACCCTCGTATACCTCTTAAATCTTCTATCATATTTGCCTAAGTTTGACCTGGGGACATTTCTCTTCGTAAAAACTTACATCTCGATGCGAGCACATGTAATTTTGTTTGGAAATGCCGGGTGAGTTTTTCGGTTAGTTTTTCAAACGTACTCCCATCATTAGTCTCGAACAATTTCTGCAACACTTCGTTCAAATAGATCCCGCATGTTGACAAAAAAGTGACGCTTTTGTTGAAGTAAATTAGCTGAAAAACGCTGTTTCAACTGAAACATATACATATGTAGCTGTCCCAAGATTCCACATCGAACGGGCTAAACTGTGAGATCGTGCTGGCGGGCGCTGTTTTTCCACTGGGTGGTCGTGGCAATGGTAATCATCACCGACTGTTGAGCCGAAGGTCTGTAGTTCAAGTCTGTCCAAAGCCAAGAACAATTCCTATTCGGAAAAACCGGGCAACTACATCAGCTGTGAATGAGAGATGATCAAAAAAGTGCGGGCGAATGCATAACGCCCGCAGTGTGTGTACTCTGTGTGTGCATTTCCAAAATACCAAATTAATAACATGGAAACAAAAGAGTTACTGTGAACTACAACCAATGCGACAAATTCAGTCGAATCTCTCTCAAATCCTATCTAGGACAACCACCCCAGGAGAGTAGGAAACGAACATCTTTGACACTAACCACCTGCACCCCGTCCAGGTTGTGTGACAAACACCATAAGAGCGTACACTCTTGAACCTGTACGAATTATAAAAAAAAAATCAGGCGCTCCATACAGTCGATGTTAGATTTTAGTACTTGCTGCTGGGCGATGAAATTCTTCATGATTTCTGGGTCCATTGCTTCCGATTCCTCGTTGCCAATGTAATATATGGCCCTCAGTACATATGTATAAAGAATATTCTTCTTATTGACTTACATTCCAAAAAGATGACACCAAAGTGGTTGGCTATATATACTCCTTATGATGTGGGAGGTTTGCGCGGGAATGATAACAAAAGAGGCGGCAAGGCTCTTCCTGGTAGCGTTTTGCTTCCAATTGTCATGCCTTGCCAAATAGTAGCAAGTGCTCCCAGATCTCATCAGATGAACGTCACAGCAAAAAAAATGTAAAGGAACCTCTCCTTTGTACTGCATGAAGCATGTTATCGATTTTTATCAATGTGACTCTAAACCTTGAACGCTTACCATTAATCAAATCTTTGTCCTTGGTCAAGTTCCACAAACGGTTCTTGAATATTAAGATTTTGTTTGACCTGATTAAGCTGTACACTTGTCAACGTATACAATAACTACGGTAGCTTGGGCGAGAATACTTCACCTCAGAAGTCCTGGAATTTAAGCCGGAAGAAGCTAACTTGCTAACCACCACTGCCTAAGGCCATCCAAATCGAACTGGCTACCTTGCCTATCCAAAACTATGGTCATCCTTCCTTGGTGGACACAAAAAAGCTAATTTGCCCAGAGTGCAGTGTCCTTCCAATCAGCAATCATTCATGAGTCATATCACGACCACATCACTCTCTCGCTAACTGCCCTAAATCTATGTCAAACTCTAACCACCGCCAACATGAACACCTGTAGCCACGTCATGCCAACAACATTCATTCCAGCTAAATTGGTTAAATCACTTGCATGCGTGCCGCCAGCCAAATGACTATTCCCATAATAACAATTGACACCATCACCTGGCAGCCGAAAAACCAATTCGCGTGACTTACTCTCATAAAGCTATCGAAATCAAATGCCACGAGTATAGGTCCTGCAGTGAATCCCATTAACTCCAGCTGATTCTCTCTTCGGCGTGGTGAAGAGAGAAAAAGCTCCTTCGCTAAGTGAAAGTTTCTTTTCCCCCAAACAGCATGTTGGCTCCAATGCAGGGACATCAGCGCTAGTTATACGGCCGTGCATCGCGAAACCAAACACGATTTTCTCGCTTGATTTCCTTTTTTTCGTTATTCGTCCTTTCTCGATACCGTGCCGCTGTCCCGACTTACATAGTTTGTGCCCCTTTTGATTTCATTTCCTGTGAAACGCATCCTGCAACAGTGACTCGATTTCAAGGACATTTTGCGTTACCAATACCTTTTCCGAATTGTCCGTCGTCCATTAAGACCTTTTGTTTTCTGTCTATGTTTGTTTTCTAAAATTGAGTAATTCGAACACATCCTTGATGTCGGATATAATGCACCATTTTGACGCACACATATACACAAAAACCCAAACTTTTAAGTGACAAGTGCGGGAATGCAAGATAATGTAAAATGCATTGCGGAAATGCTAGTGCCAAACAAGAGTCCTTCGGCACCCGATGGAAAGGATTTAATTCGCCAAATGGAAAGCAATGAATGAATGCAAGCGTGACGACTGCTATTACCGCTTTGTTTATATGTTTTATTTGTCGTTTGGTGTGCTGGACAGAGCGCCCCAATATCCTGGAAACCGGTATCGCGTCGACAAAAATCGATCTCGTCATTGTATCCGCTGCGGTATTTAGAAACTATGAGTAGTTTCGGATTTTGTGAATAATTCATTGCTTTATGGTGGCACACGTGGAGTATACTCATAGGTCAGGAGCTATTTATTGCGCTACATTAGTCATTCGTGGGTACACACATACACTTGTGAAATAGTGAATGTCAGGCTAGTGTTTTGGCGGAGTCAATACCTTTACGCGGCGAGTGAAACTGTTTGGTTGTGAATAGTGTACAAGGGACGAAGGGACTTAATCTAAGATCGTCCATACGAGTTTATCAGTGGTAAGTGCAAATTCCCCTACTTGAGCAAGGCATATTTTTAGGCGCCGCTTTTTTTTTTTTTTTGTATGCATGAAGAATCGTACACGCATACATACGTAACATGAACGATAACAATTCTTTCGTCAACAATAACGAACAACCTAATAATGCAATCTTGTTTGTTTTTTCGTGGATATGTGTATTTTGGCGCTAGTTACTCCCCTTTTGATTTTGGAGCTTTTTAAATTGTTAAGTGCGATTTTATGTGGCATCTTATTTCAGAATCTAGCCCTATGAGAGAAAAATTCGCCACTTAAATTCAGCTCTCTCGGTGACTCATATTTTTATATAACTTAAGCTCACGGCAAGTGCATTCAACACTTGTTATGCGTAATTTTGCGTTGCCATTGGACTGTTGTGTTACAAAACTATTGTACCAACCTTTCTTATTTTCAATTAGCTTGTATGGCTTATATGTTTTCTTCCACATTTCTCCTTGGCATTCATTTTTCGTCCTATGCTGCTACCCAATACTTTTGCTTTATCATTAACGGCAACACTCACGTTCATTAAGCACGTGACTCCACATAGAGCACAATTCTCTCTTCCACTTTCCGCCTCTCTAAATTGCGAGCTTTCTTTGCATATTTCTTCCTCGTCCTCTTCGCCACCCCTTAACTCTGCCACGACTCCTTTGGAATGCAATTAAGAGTCAACAAACGAAAACAAAATCAATTGCTTGCAAAAGGAGGAAGCCCGATTTCTGGCCAGTCGCCAATTTCACTGACGATTTTCCTGAACCATTTAAAGTTTATGAAATCATACTGTAGGTATTCCGTTCCATTGGCTCACTTTCATGCGGTGATAAAGAAATTAAAGGGTTAGTGGCATAAATGTTTGCATTTGACAACAAGGCCTACTTATGGCCAAGGGTCCTCCAATCCTTGAAGTTGTTGTGCCATTTATTATTGCAGGTGAAATTCAATATCTGCTAAATGCGGGCAATGGGGTTTCAGACGCTACTGACTTGGGATTCAAACAACAAAAGAATTGAAATCGTATGTCTCCGTTTTTTTCCTTGGGAAAAGTTTCGCCAAGCAGAGTTGGCAATAAACAGTACGCCTCTTGCCCATTGGAAAAGAAATGAATCACACATAACATCGGCTCTAGGTATCAATTGAATTTATCAGAGGGCTATTGTGCCATCTAGGCCAAATAGACAAGGATATCCTCAAGCTTACTAATAAAGTTTAAAATTTATCTCGCAGAAATATAGAAAACTTCCTAATGAGACCAGAGTTCTTCAACACACTCACATTGTATGTGTCGTGAAGTTCCATCACCCCCGAAACTGCCCGTCTCAAGGGAGAGGTTCATTTTCTGGAGTTGATATTTCAAAGCGGAGTGTGCCAGCAGCTAGCTGACAAGACGATATCAAGGAACTTTTACATTTTTTTTTTCAAGGATTGAATGGTCCTATTCGGTTGACTAGGTTCATGAACTCTTTTCCAGTTGCGATGTTTCCCAATAAGGTTCGTCGCTTGTACTTTTATCAGCGAAGTCCTTTCTACCTAGAAGATCAACCATTTCGTTGCGCCTGATGCCCCTGCGTGTACGATGCCACACAAGTTTGACTTTGTATTGCTTTGTTAGGTCCTGACGAGTATCATGGGAATCCTTTGAGGACTTCATGTTAGCTCAGGGCCAGGTGTACTTCTTGGCTATCGGTAAATACATTTTTAGTTTTTTTTTTTTTATAGGGTCTGTGCAGGTTCAATAGTGTACGCTCTTATGGTGTTTGTCACACAACCTGGACGGGGTGCAGATGGTTTGTGTCGGAGATGTTCGTTCACTACTCTCCGGGGGAGATTGTCCTAGATAGGACTTTTTGAGAGAGTCGACTGAATTTGTCGCGGTGATTATAGTTCACAGTAACTTTTTCATGTTTTCATTTTATATTGGAAATGCACACGGAGGGTATACATTTTGAAATGAACTTATACTGCGAGTGCTATGCCGTCGTCAGCACTTTTTTGATCATCTCTCATTCACATTTGATGTTGTTGCACAATTTTCCCTTTTTTGACTATGAACAGACCTGAACTACAGACCATCGGTTCAACAGTCCGTTATGATTACGACCACCCCCCATTTTTCGCTATACCTCTACAATCCCAGTGTCCTTGCAATGTGGGACAAAAAGCCAACGGCTGATTTCATCTTCGTGCCATCTGTATACCATCAGCGGTTTGGGATGAATATTTGGTTTTTTGTTAAGGATTTACATGTATGTTAGGGTACGTGAATCGTGCTTATCATTAGGCAAAGAAGTCATTTCCAGTCCTTTGTGAAAGTTACCAAAATAGATTCATAAGCCCTCACGTACTGAACTAAATATGTACTACTAAAGCCAAGCTATCATAATTGTTGCATGTGCTTGCAGGATTTCACACCACATTTGACACATAAGGTAATCAGCATATCCGATAACATCGTGACCGGTTAGCATATAAGGCGGGTCGTTGTTGACAACAGACGTGATGAAAGGTCTTCACTCTGGGAGCAATCTTTCCGGTTTTCTATCTACTACTCTGACCCATCGGTTAGTGGGAAGATCGACCCCCGTGATCGAGACAAATCCGCCAGAGGAAGAATGATGAGATCCAGGTTTAGAGTAATAGCTGATCCCGCTGCTATAGCTTGCCCCTCATCCTAACCTTAGGTTAGGTTAGGTTAGAGAAGGAGAGTGTGATGGTTAGACATCACTTCCACTCGGAGGCCAAGAGGCCCATTGTGATTCCCCTCGTTTGTGTGGGTACACATAAAATTAACCTGTCCTATCACGTGGTGGCTGAAACCACCCCGTGCTCTTGATGAATCTTAGAAGATCCGATATATCTGCATTAGCCACGTCCGATATCTCTGTAAAGAATCTTTGACCTAGCGACACTAGGCGTCGATTCTGGAGAGCTGGGCAGTGGCAAAGCAGATGTTGGATCGTCTCAGTTTCTTCCTCATCGCCGCAGCTCCGGCCGAGATCGCTGGATCCCGAGTCCCATTTCCGGAGCATTGCTCCAATGGGACAGTGTCCTATGATCACTCCGACGAGCATACGGATCGAGTTACGGTCCAGGGCCAGGAGCTTCTTTGTTTTTCCGATATTGAGCTCTGGCCACGATGATCTTGTCGTGTAGCTGTCGTTTCTTGTAAGCCAAGACGAGTTGGCCTCTTTGATGATTGTGTCTTTTATGATCCGATATAATGCGCTGATCGGTGGTTGCAATGACGTGTCCGCTTCGCTGATGTCCATTTCAGAACCTTGCCTGGTCAGTTAGTCTGCTCTTTCGTTCCCTGCGACTGAGCTGTGGCCCGGGACCCAACAGAGTTTAACTTTATGGTGTCTGATGGACTTCAGTGAGTCGCGACATTTCTTGACAGCCTTTGATCTCGTTATACAGGATTCTATTGATTTCAGTGCAGCCTGGCTGTCTACGAAGATGGTGATATCAGATGGTGGAATATCGGCTACCTGTAGGTGTTTGGCTGCTTTCTCTATTGCCAGGATTTCTGCTTGCAACACGCTGCACAGATCAGGGAGTCTGAATGATTCCTGTTTGCGGTGGGTATCAGAGTAGAACCCGGCCTAGTGCCTGTGTCCATTTTCGATCCATCGGTGAAAAGTGTGATCTCATGGTCGTTGATTACGGCGTTTGATAGCCACTCTTCTCTGTCGGGGAAAAGGATAGGTATACTGAGAGAGAAGCCATTTTGGGGGTCGTAGTTGCGAGGCTACTAAAACCATGTTTCTTCCCAGGTCGTCTATTATTCTGAGTATGGCCGCATGTTGGCTTGCTTCCACAGAGAGGACTCCCTTAGTCTGAGAGCGCTCTTTGCAGCGCAGCCTTTTATGAATAGATCCAGGGGGAGGAGATGAAGAATCATGTCCAACCCTGCCTGCGGCGTGCTTCTCATGGCTCCCGTTGTACAAGCAGCTGCTAACCTTTGTACTTTGTTGAGCATGTTCATATAGCTTTTTGTGCTGCTAGCAGTCAAAATGGATGCTGTGTACATCCAATGAATGATGTACGGTTGCAAGCCCCATCTTTTTTCGAAGGTCTTTTTGCATGCATAAAAATCGTTCAATCCTTTTTTCATCCTTTCCTCCAGGTTCCTTTTCCAGGAGAGTTTGGAGTTAAGAATGATGCCTAGATATTTTGCTTCCGCTTTGAGTTTGAGTGGAGTATCCTCTAACTTTGGGGGAGCAAATATCGGAATTTTTCTTTTCCTGGTGAACAAGACCAGCTCGGTTTTCTGGGGGTTTATTCTCAGACCGTTCTGTCTTGCCCACGAAGAGAGAGAGCTCTCAGCCCAGATTCCATTAGTTCACTGATAGTTGGTAGAAATTTACCTTTTATTAAGATAACCAGGTCATGCGCGTACGCTATGATCTTTGTGTCTTTTTCCATAAAGAATTTGAGGATCTTGTTGACTGTAAGAAGCCACAGTAGGGGGGAGAGAACTCCTCCTTGTGGTGTGCCTCTAGTTGTCACCTTCCTTATAGAACTGTGTCCAATGTCTGCACTGATGATTCTTTTCTTCAACATATTCTCAATCCAGATTACAATGGATTTGTCTACTTTTATGTCCTCAAGAGCTGTTGTTATGGCCTCTGTGTTTACATTTTTGAAGGCCCCCTCTATGTCGAGGAAGGTTGCCATTGTAAACTCTTTTAAGCCCTCAATCTCACGGACAACACTATGCAGAGCACTCTCCACTGATCTGCCTTTGAGGTAGCCATGTTGAGTGTTGCATAGGTTTCGTGAATTTGTGAGTCCTCTGATGTATAGGTCAAGGAGTCTCTCCAAGGTTTTTAATAGAAATGACGAGAGACTAGTTGGCCTATAGTCCTTTGCGGCAGTATGGGATGGTTTACCTGCCTTAGGTATGAAAACTACCTTTATTTCTTTCCACTGTGTTGGGATGTACCCCGTTCGCAGGCAATTGGAAAAAATGCTTACGAGATGGGGTACAGTGTGGATCTGTGTTTTTTGAAGCATCGCTGGCAAGATATCGTCCGGGCCCGGAGATTTAAAGGGTTTGAACGAATTTATTGCCCATGATACTTTATCCGCTGTGATAATCTTGTTTATCACTTCTTCGGTTGTGTGAACCGTAGGAACCCGCGTCTCGAAGGAGACTGTGGTTTCAGGGGTTTTACAGCCTGGGAAGTGGGTTTCAGTCAGCAGTTCTAAAGATTCCCGACTGGATTCTGTCCAAGAACCATCTGGTTTAAGGATGAATCCCGGGACGCAGGGGTCCTTGGATAGGATCTTCCTGAGCCTTGCGGCTTCGTTGAGATCCTCTATTGATTCGCAGAACTCCCGCCAGGATTTAGATTTTGCTGCTCTTGTTTTACTCTTGTATTCATTGAAGCTGGACTTGTAATTATCCCAGTCTTCGGTTCTGTTTGAGATCTTTGCTCTATTGAATAGAGTTCGGGTCCTGATCCTGAGTTGCTTTAGCTCTGTGGTCCACCAGACTGCGCTGGTCTTCCTGCGAGCACGCTGCAAGGGACAGGATTTGTTGAAAGCCGCTTTCAGAATTCTCACAAGATTTTCGACTGGATTCTCAATGTAAGTTGGATCAGGATTAGTGGTGTCTTGTGGCGGTTCTAACCTGTTGGCAACTAGGTTTGAGAAAAGATTCCAGTCTGTCCTCTGAGGGGTTTCGGTTTTTCTTTAATGACGTTGAGGTTGAAGAGTATCCGGCTGTGGTCCGAAAAGGAACAGTTAGTGGACACTCTCCAATCCTCTACTCGGATGGAGTCGGACTCACTTAGTAAAGTGAGGTCAATTACCTCTTCCCTAACCCGATTGCAAAACGTGGGTGTGTTACCTTTGTTGCAAATATTGAGGTTGGTGAAGATAATGAAATCGAAAATGGACTTACCCCTTTCATTGATGTCGCTGCTTCCCCATTGAGTGTGGTATCCATTGGCGTCGCAGCCTATCAATAGACGCAGTCCGCGTGACTTGGCGTGTCGCACGAGTGTTCGGACTGCGTTTAAATGTGGATTATCCTCATCATATGGTAAGTAAGCGGACGATAGGAGCAAAATTGATTTGTCCTGTTGTTCGTACGTTACCACCGTGAGGTCTCCGTTGCTGTACGTACCTAGGAGAAACATGTTTAAGTATCTCTTGGCGACTATACAGGTTCTTAGCTTACCTTCCGTGTGTGGATAGTATAAATTATACTCTTTAGATCTTAATCCCTGAATTTTGTTCCTAAGGAGCCAAGGTTCTTGGATTAAGGCTATATCCACATCTTCCTGCAGCATGTACATCATCAAGTCGTCAGTGGCTGCTTTGCAGTGGTGTAAATTAATTTGCACCACTAGCAGCCTCCTTTGACTTGCCGCGTTCATTGGGGAGCCTTACCTTCAGGGTTCCCAGCCCGAACTTGATGCTGCCATATCTGCTGCGGATGTGGTCGAGTGACTTTTGGTCAATGGTAACCATGAGGTTCTTTCACACTCCGTTCTTACTCTTGGCTGAAGAAATTATTCTCCAGCTGGGAGTATCAAGCTCTTTATTCTGCTTGTCAATTAGCTTCAAAATGGATTCGTCCTTTGCGGAAACCTTCCTCTCACCTTCTATTATGAAAATATAAGAGGTCTTAGCAGATAGCTGCCCTTGTCGTGGCGTTTTAATAGCCGTCCTTAACTCAATCGACTCATCCCTTATTGCAATATCCTCTTCCTCTCGACTTGTCATCTCAACCTATTGAATCCTATGAACTCGCCATTAATACGATTGAAAGCATAAATGGGTTACGGGATCTCCATGATGAAATCCTTCTCTTTGGTGATTTCAATCTTCCTTCCCTTAAATGGGCTCTATCAGACGATCAATCATTTTACATTGCCACTAATTCCTCTGCTGCGAAAGAATGTATTTTTTTAGATCGCCTAGCTGATTCAAACCTTAGCCAGGTTAGTGGCACCACAAATTACATGGGTAGCTAGACCTGATCTTCACAACAGACCCCCTTAGTTCCTCTGTTTCACTTTGTCCCCTTTCCTTATCGTAACCCCCTTCTTCTCTCATTTTTTCATGACTCTCCATCAATGAACACTTTGAAGTGGATATCTTCTTATTTAAAAAACCGTTACTACAGTGTTCGTTTTAGATCTGCCTTTTCCAACCTCTTCTTGGCTTCTTACAGCGTTATCCAAGGCAGCCACCTAGGTCCACTTCTTTTTATTCTCACCATTAACGACATTGAATTTGTCATTCCTATCTCTCATTGTAAATGAGATCCATGAGATCCATGAGATGCATGAGATCTAAATGATCCAAATCAGTCGATCCCAGACCTGAAAATTCAGAATTTCATTGAAAAGTCATCTTCAGTCACGAAATTCATTTTTGGTGTAATGGCTACGGCAATAAACGTTATTGGACAGCAATGAGCTTACAAAAGTTTTCATTACGTTCACAAAAGTTAACGTGTGATGTGGATTTTATGCCGGCGGCGTGATTGGACCACATTTTTTTGTCGATGAAAATGATCGCCGTGTTACGATTAATTGTGCCATTTTGAAAGACTGTTTTTGGCTAGACTTGGGTGGGATTGACATCAGTGATTTGTGGTGTTGACATACTCCCAAGAAGTAAGTCGGTAATCGTGTAATTTCGAAAAATAGTCCAGTCGAATAGTTGCCCCACTGATGCGATTTAACGCCGTTGGATTTATTTTAAAGGAGTAACTTAAGACCAACCAACCACAAGAGTAAAGGAACTCGGGAACAATACACCATTCCAAGGTTCCCAGCCGGTATATGTGGAAGAGTGGTGGAAAAGGGGTTTAAAAAATCGATTATTGCAGACATGCTCACGGCGATCATATCAACGAGATCGAAATCTAACATGCAGTCTGTTTAACCTTGTCGAACAGCGTTGTGACTCATCCTCTTTTTGGGCACACAATTTTAAGGGATGATCGTAACTGCTCTTTTCGAAATTTCCCTAATGGGGAGGTACATATTTGGATATTGCCATAAGCATTCCATTAGGAAAACGTTAATAGATGGATCAATTTCAACTAACTTAATTATTGAGTCAATGTCTGCATTGCTCATAATATGTTCTATATAATCTCAAGGATAAGGACATGCCAACAAGTGATTCGACATTAATTTTGGGCTGGAAAAACGCGTTAACTTTGTAGAATTAGATTTGCTTACTCTGCATCTAGAGTAAGGTATTGCTGAACCTTACCAAGAACTCTGGGTGTACTCCCGTAGAGGTCGAACCTGTTTAAAAAGAAACTGTAGATTGATAAGGGTAGCTTTGGTAAGACATTCTCATGACAGATTTCTACATGAGAGGTTTCTACTATCTGTTGGAGCATATAGGCTCTGGTCCATTGTGCTACCAGACTTTATTGTAATTTCTTCGTTGTCCAGAGAAAAGTGAGGAGGGGCTTCAATGATGTAGTGCTAAGAGATTCGGCGCACACCACCTTGGTACCAAGGATGCTCCGCCGTGCACGCGCGAAGGCGGAACAGTCACAGAGAAAGTGTTCTGCTATGTCATCCTCCTCGCAACATGCACCACAGGTAGGCGTCTCAATAATGCCAAGCACGTAAAGATGCTTGGCAAAAGTGTAATAGCCCTTAATGACGCCCGTAAGCCTTCTGCAATCAATTCTATTTAAGGATAAGAAGAATCCTGCGGACCTCCTGCAGACATCAGGACGTACGCGCTTAGTCATCCTGCATCCTGGATATTCCTTCCATCTCCGACTGTGTGGATCAAAGATCCAGTCGATGATGTCAGAATTGACCGCGCAAGGGCTAGAGCCCCTTCTACCGAGTTCATCGGAGATCTCATTTCCTAGGATCCCAGAGTGACTTGGGATCCATACAGCCTAAATTTAGTCTTCCGACTTTGTTCAAAAACGTCTTGAGCTCAAACACTAATTTGGAGCTGGATAGAGGTTTTGGGTGCAGCTTGGCTTGCGTAAATCTCTCAAAGAAAACTCCATCGCCGGACCCCTGTCCAGTCCTGGAGCCATCTGTGAAAATGTGAAGACAGTCCATTCCAGGTCAGTGAAATTACAGCGCAGTAGGATGGCAGGCGTCATTAGTCAGAAGGCATATCCATGACACAGAGGTCGGAAGATATTTCTCGCGCAAGTACACTGTCACTCCAATGCGAGTTGTACCAAAGACCATTTCTCTTTAGGCGAAAAATGGCTTTCAATGCACACCCTCTGATATATATGTCAAGGGGTGGAGGATTCATCATAGCATTAGAGCAGCTCCTGGTGTGCTGTGAAAGCCCCCGTGCAGCTGAGACAGACCGCTCTTTGGAGTTTGGTGTGAGAAGTCACAACGTGTTTGCGTGTTAGCCTGTTCCACCAAACAACCGATGCATATGAGATTATCGGTCTTATCATTGCCGTGTAGATCCAAATGACCTTTTTCGGCGATAAGCCCCATGTTTTGGCAAAGGCACCTTTGCATTGCCAAAAAGCTGACAGGGTTTTGCTGGTTTTGGACTCAACATGTTTTGACCAAAGAAACTTGCTATCTAGGATGACTCCCAGATACTTAGCTTCCTTGGATATCGGGATGGGGATGCCTTTTAGCACCAGCTGATTAACACCAGTTGATTTCCTCCTTCTCGTGAAGAGAACGACTTAGTCTTAAGAGGATTAACCGACAGCCCATTTCTCGTGCACCAGTCTTCGATCACGTCTAGCCGCCTGCGCTTTGAGACAGACATTCGCTAAACATGAGCCGACAGAAAGAACAGCAACATCATCTGCATAGGCCTGGGCAAAGATTCCAAAGGCATTGAGAGCATCGAGCAGAGAGTCGACCACCATGCACCATAACAGCGGAGACAAGACGCCACCTTGCGAGCAGCCCCTGTTTACTCCAGACTTGACACATTGTTCGAGGCATGTACATTGATCGCTGGATCAATGTCCTGTGCACAAGCATTGCTTTGATCCACAAAACCAGTGCTTCATCTACGCCATGACGTCTAGCAGCGTTACATATGCTGTCGAAAGTAGCGTTATCAAAAGCTCTCTCAATGTCGACGAAAATGCCAAGTACGTACTGTTTCCCTTCGAGAGCGCATTCAATTCTCCCAACTAGGTTTTGAAGCGCAGTCTCGCAGGATTTTCCGCGCTGATAAGCATGTTGCGTGTCCGACAGAGGATGCATTCTTTGCGCACGTGCAACTCTACTAATCTTTCCATGCTTTTCAGCAAGAAGGATGCTAGACTGATTGGTCTAAAACTCTTGGCGAGTGAGTAATCTTCTTTCCCTATTTTGGGAATAAAGACCACTTTCACCGCGTGCCAAGCCATATGTACATATATAGGCAAGTGCCAGGCTAGCAGTGAAAATTCTTTTCAGCAGCTGCCTTATACCTTTTTTGCAGCATAACAGGATATATCCCATCAGTATCTGGCGACTTGAAGCTATCGAAAGAAGCCAAAGCAAATTCAATGGCCACAGTTGCTGCCACGCGTGACGCAATAATATAAGTCGCAGAAGGACTTATAGAAATTATTCTTCGATTTACGAATAAGCTTCTTATATTGGTTTTGCTTCGATCGATATTTATTCCAGTCATCTTCCAAGCTCGATTTAAGCTATCTATTCAGAAGACTTCTGGCTTCCCTACGAAGCCGTTGGAGCTCAGCGTTCCACCAGGGAACCGGCTTCCTGCTGGGAGGTTTTTTGACAAGATATGCGAGTTCGAAGTAGTTTGTGATGGCGCTGCTCAAGTTATTAACGGCATCCTCCAGCAATTGCTCTGTTCTGCGTTTAGGCAAGGCTTGAGTGGATTTCTCAAGCTTCTCTCTGAATGATACCCAGTCTGTCTTTCTCGGATTCCGCTTGAGCTGCGAGGGGGAGATCCCACACTTCAATTGGAATTCGATATATCTATGGTCTGACAACGTGGCATTTGTCTCCAGTTAGTCAATCACTTCCCGTCGTCTCGCCGTCACAAAAGTTGGTTGAGAGCCAACATTCTTAATGTAAGGTCAGACGAAAGAGTGAAGTTTAAAAAATGGTCTCCTCTCCCGTTGCATTTGCTGCTGCCCCAAACAGTGTTTTGAGCATTAGCATCGCAACGGGTGATGAGTCCAATCTTTCTGGCTTCACAGTACTCTACCGCCTTCGGTGGCGGAGGCAGTGTCGAGTCAAAGGAAAAGTAAGCAGACTCCACGACGAAGTGTTCAATTTCTCCGTGCGCTTTGTAGATAACTCTAGCAGCCACCAGATCTTGTCCACAGAATTGACCAAGGCAGACCCTAGGCCTTTTCGGATCGCTCATGACAGATTAGAAAGGCATGATCTGTAGTCCTATTTGCACAGTGTTCAGCTTCAGAGAGGCTTTAATTCCATACAGCTCGTCAGATCTAAATTTCCATATACCCGCTCGGAGTCGATATTACTTAAACAGAATACTAAGACCGTCTATGAACTTCTTCTATAACGGAGAGCTTTCACGATGCGCATTATTAAAATCGCTCAGGAATCAATCACTTCTCCACTACTTCCTGTCTTTTAAGATGGATAATCATCGGTTACACCACCGAATTGCATAATACGCCACTGGCATTTAGTGTGTCATAGCACCGCCGACAGACTATCGCTCTTCACCATTGTTTCACCGTAAACTACTAAGTATCGCTCTCAAATAAATATTTAATCCTACAATTCTGGTGCCAAGTTATTGCCCCACTTCCATAATTACTGCAAGAAATCAACCTCGCATGAGCTAACCAGTACCCAATTGCATGCCAATTATATCCTACAATCGCCTTGCTCACTGCCCGTGTGGAGGTGAAAGAACAACAATCGACCGAACTTGCTTGAAATTTTAAATTTAACCCAATCAGCATGATGACGTTATGAATATGTCATCATGTACAACTCGAACTAATACCGTTCAGGTCACCTCGGAAAGGAATGGTTTTCCATTTCTTTCGGTGAATTATTTAAAATCACCCAGATCCGTAAGCGAAGATTGTCGTTTCCACATGGATGAGCAGGACTTGCCATTTAGTGCCAGCTCCGAATGGCGAATATCGATAAACTTTTCATGTGACTACAGGGGGTTGCGTCAGTCTTCTTCTTCTTTTTTTTCCTTTTTCCGGCGTTGTTATGGTCAGAAGTGTAGGACCATAACCTCAGAAAAAAGCGGCAGGCTTCCCGGTTTGGGATTACTTCATCGCCGAGGCCAATCAAATGCTGGTGTTTTTGCATTTGTTTGCACCAATTGTTTTTCGGCCTGCCTTTTTTGCGTGTTGAAATTGGAATGTTGATTGATAACGCCTTCTGGACGGGGTTCAAAGGATCTCTCCTTTGAACATGGCAATACCAACTGAGTCGGTCGTGCGAAGCATCTTCATCTCAGCTGCCGTTAATTTGCTCTCATACTTTTTGTGCATTGTCCAGCATTGTATATGTGAGCGCCGGACGTACAACTGAAGTGTAGAGCCTTCCTTTCGGCTTAGGGGGCATTTTTCGATCACAGAAGATGGCGGATTTTTCCCGCCACTTCATCCACCCTCCGCTTACGCGATGTTTGATGTCGTCATCACAAGTTGCTTCTCTATTAATCATAGATCCCAGATATTTAAGCGTTTCACACTTGGGAAGCACTCTTCCATTCAAGTAAATGTCTGGAATAGGCTGATGAGGGTCAGAGAACGGGCAGCACAGATACTCTGTCTTCTTTGAACTAATACGATACCCGTGTCCCTCAAAAATGTCCACCCACACATCAAGTGCTCGTTGTAGGGACGCCTGATCATCACTTATAATGGCCCCATCGTCAGCAAAGAATAGCTGGTGCACATTGGGGTCCGTCACTTTTCCTTCAAGCAAGCAATCAAGGACTGCTATAAAGAGCAGTGGGCTGAGGACGCTCCCTTGGTGTACACCGACTTTGATTGCGAACTCTTCGGTGACTCCTGCGGTGCATCTTACTCTTGTCGTTGCTCTATTGTACATGTCCATGATCACTCGAACGTAGGTTTCTGGAACTCCTTTTTCTACCATAAAAGATCTCTTGGTTGCCGGTCAAAGGCCTACTCGAAATCAACCAACACCATATGCAAGTCCTTTGACGAATCACGATGCTTTTCCATCATGACCCTTATACTCTGGATTGCATCTGTCGTTGATTTACCCGAGACAAACCAGCACCGGTCATCAGGTAGTCGTATTATTTTCCGCAGTCGGCTATCTAATACCCGTTCAACGATCTTCATGGTGTGCGACATCAGCTTGACAGAACGGTAGTTATCACAATTTCGCGTATCACCCTTTCCTTTGTGCAAAGGAAGAAGATAGCTTTCCCTCCATTGATTAGGCATAGTGTCGCCTCTCATAAGTTTGGAGATGAGAACCATAAGCCATCTAGACCCGATGTCTCCCATCTTTTTCCAGTACTCAGAGGGTATCCCGTCCGGCCCAACAGCTTTTCTTTTCTTGGAGTTTTTAACCGCGTACCGAACTTCTTCGACTGTGATGTCGGATATTTCGGCATGATTCGGGGCGGCTCTTGGAAAGTACACTCGGGGAAACTGTTCGTTCAGAAGTTCCTCGCAATACTGTCGCCATCTGTGTAGAATTTTTTCGTCTTCCACAAGGAAGTTCCTCGCAATACTGTCGCCATCTGTGGAGAATTTTTTCGTCTTCCACAAGGAGTTGGCCTTCAGCATTGTTAATAAACTTTGGGAAACGAATCTCCTGAGCATTTCTTCTTCTCTGGGCGGCTATCTTAAAGATATTTGCTCCTTTGTTCAAATTGTTTTGTCGAAGCTCCTGGGTAGCCTGGTTCCTGTCAGACGCGGAAGACGATATTTCTTCCAACTCCTGATAGAGGCCTTCCATGCGTTTCGCTTTGAATTCGGCGCATTTTTTCTTCGCGATACCTTTGCAACATCTATATATATACCTTTTCACGGCGAGCTTTTTCCTCTCTATTAGTAGAAGAGCACTTTGACCAAGCTTGGAAAGCCATTTTCTTTTCGTGTATCACTGCTTTGGCTTCGTCTGTCCACCACTAGGTTTCTTTTGCGTGTTGGCAGGGGCCTTTAGATGTTCCGAGCAGTGATTTGGCTTTCTCCAGGCCAGATTGTTGTAGGGAATCCCACATGTCCTGTGCTCTGCACTCCTCATTACCGACCTCATCGATAATGGAAGAGAGGTAGTTTTTCATGTTGGTAATAAAAGCTTCGCCTTTTCCTTTATCCGGCTTATACCACTTGATTCTCTCAGACACCTTCGTTTGCTGCTTTGACTTCTTACTCGCCTCCATAAAAAAATCAGTCAGGAGGAGACGGTGTTGAGGCAATCGCGTCTCCCAGGATCACTTTGCAATCTTTAACTCGTGGCTTCATGAAACTGGATACCAAATGATAGTCTATTTGAGTTTCATTTCCGCCGCTGCTATAAGTGATCAGGTGCCGGCTTTGTTTGACGAACATGGTATTTAGCACTACATATAAGACCGTACGACTTGCACATGTTTAGGATATCTTCACCTGAAGAGTTCCTGGTGCCGTATCCCAGCCCTCCGTGGTAGTCTTCATAGTCTTCGCTTGTCTTCCCGACATGCCCGTTTAAATCTCCCCCAACAAACAAAAGCTCTTCCTTTGGGATGATTTTGACAAGGTTGTGGAAATCTAGCCAGAATGCATCTTTTTCTTTTTGTTCGCATCCTACTTGAGGGGCATATGCGCTTACGATGTTCCACACCTCACCATGCATCACCAATTTGAGAGCCATCAAACGGTCACTGGAGTTTGAAATGGTTAAGACGTTGCCAAGTAGCTCTGCCGCAAGGATGATGGCGATTCCGTTTTTTCCTTGTTCCAATCCGTAGTAAAACATCTTGTAGGCTTTTGTTTTAACGTCCAAGAAACGTGCCCGATGTTTCGGCATTTCGTCTCTTGTACGCACAGGATGTCTATTCGCCTTCTAACCATCATTTCTTCAAGCTCATAGTTGCGACCACTCATGCTTCCAACGTTCCAACTCGCGACTCTTAAGTGTGGCTTACGTCGTTGCATTACTTTGCTATCCCCCGGAAATCCTTTAGCTCTGACCCGAGCATTGCTGCTCGTCCCAGGATCACGACCATTAGTAGTGCCTGGCGGGGTAGTGCTTTTCCTTTTAGCGTTCTTTTCCATAATGCTACGGTTTGACCGTTTTCTTTCTTCTCCCGCCATTTTTTAACACGGGCATGCTCCAGATTTTTTTGTTTGATCTTACACTTACAACACCGGTGATCTCCAGTCGTGTCAACCCACTGATTTGCATGCACACTTGTGGGGCAGTTTAATGGTGGTATATGTGTCCCTAGGCTCACCTTGATGTGTTTTCTAAATTGCCTAGATGTGAGTTTTGTTTACCTTTGTTTAGTCGCCTTTTACGACAAGCGAGAGGTATCGCTGCAGGGATATTCTTAACCCGCCCCTGCAGAGGCAGTTTCGGTGGACCCCTTGCTGCTATATTTTTACTATATTCCCAAAACTCCTCCAAAAATGTGAAGATTAGATCTAACGATGGAAAATTGCATCCCTAAATTCGAAGTGGTAAACATAAAAAGAAAACTACATAGTATATTTTCTTACGTTCTATTTATTAAATAATACGATTATCGACTTCGTAGAGCTAAAATTAAACATGAATAACGGATAATTCGTTTAAGACGGCTTATAAACCCTCGATATTGCCCAAACATGGCAGGAGCTCCATCTGCTGCCACCGAAATGATGTTTGTAAATGGAATCGATTTTTCCTTTAAAAAATCACACAAGATATTATATATTGATTCGCCCTTAGTATCCACCTCGAAAGTTTTCGTGAATAGCAGCTCTTCATGGATTTCTTCATCCAGAACAAATCGAACATATGCCAATATGTTGCTTCATTACCAGGTAAAGTTGAATCATTCAGTTGAATAGAAAAATGAGTTATTTGTAGATAATTACAGAAGAAGCTTTCAATATCAGAGCTCATTTCATCAATGCGTCGTTGTACAGTGCTGTTACTCAAAGGAATTCTTTTGAGTACGCCAATGGAGGTTTGTGCAGAACAGTTTTTAAAACCTCTTCAACGGCGGGTAAAATTATCTGCTCTCCGATGGTGTGCGGTTTTCCAAATTTCGCTATGGCAAACACTGACATCGATTCACTCACACTTTTCTTTTCAAAATTGAGGAAACAAATGAGCGTTTGTCTTTGCAGCATTCGTATTTATATTGGTGAGAAATCAGACAAGTTCATGCAAGATTGCAAGCACAACACAAGTCGTCCCTTTGCACGTCTGAACAAGCGTTGCGGTCGGGATGGTGGCGCTTTGCAAGTCTCGACACGCGTTGCACTGATTAACAAATATACAGGTTTCTACATGTAACCGTCGCTGATCTTCTTAAAAAAGGGAATTCCTGCTAAATAAACATTCTATCTGATCCATATACCAGCCCTACCGAAAAAATTGTTCTTTACTACCAAAACCAGATAAATTTTCGTGGACCCCCACTTACGAGGATGGTCCGATAAGTACTTAGCCTACAAAAGAAAAGCAAACATTTTGGAGAAATGGCGATTTATTTTTCAATATAGTCTCCTTTTAGCTCGATACACTTGACTCAGCGGTGCTCCAACTTCTTTAACTCGTCTGAAAAATACGTTTTCTCGAGGTCTGCCTCCGCGGCGGCGATGACCTCCTCATTCGACTGAAATTTCTGCCCGGCGAGTGACTTTTTTAAAGTTTGGAAACAAAAAGAAGTCGCACGGGGCCAAATCTGGAGAATACGGTGGATGGGGCAGCGGTGCAAACCAATTTGGCAGTGGCGAGGACGGAGGTGTGAGCCGCCGGTGCGTTATCATGGTGGAAGAGCACTTTTTTCTTCGCCAAGCGGGGCCGTTTTTTCTTCAATTCGGCATCGAATCGGCTCAATAACTTGGCATAGTACAGCCCTGTGACCGTTTTGCCCTTCTCCAGGTAGTCGATGTGGATCACACCTTGTGAATCCCAGAAAACGGTGGCCATCACCTTTCCGGCCGATGGGACAGTGAAGTCCACTGCTTCGACTGTTCCTTGGTCTCTGGTGTGTACCGGTGGATCCATGTTTCGTCAACTGTCACGAAACGACGCAAAAACTCCTTCGGATTGCGCTTAAACAGCATCAAACACTGCTTTGAAGTGGTCTCCCGGTTGCGCTTGTTGTCCGGAGTGAGCAAACGCGGCACCCATCGCGCCGACAGCTTTCTCATGCCCAAAATTTCATGCAGGATATGACCCACGCGATCTTTTGAAAAGCCTACTGTCTCAGCTATCTCGCCCAACTTCAATCGGCGGTCTGCCAATACGAGATCGTGGATTTTTGTCATGTTATTCTCCGTGGTAGCCGTTTTCGGGGCACCTGGACGTGGCTCGTCAGAAACCGACGTGCGACCACGTTGAAACTCGTTAAACCAGTTTTTGATGGTCGCCATCGAAGGAGAAGAGTCACCGTACACAGCATCCAAACGCTCTTTGATTTCGCTGCGCGATTTCCCTTCCAAAAACAAGAATCGAATCACCGACCGATATTGCTCTTTTTCCTTTTTTTCTAAAATCCGCGGACACTCCCGCTTCCACACGCGGTCAAAACAAATTTACGAGTCCGATCCGACAGTAGCCGTCTACTAGAATGTACTACACGATAGTAAGTTGCTCTTCCGATACTGGCGGTAAGGCTAAGTACTTATCGGACCACCATCGTATTTTTTTGTTTGTGAAGTCTACAGTACAGATTTAGATTCGTTTAATCGTATTCTCGATTTTTTGGACCAATTCTAGATGTGCAATATCGCCTCTTGTAGTTTATGAATTGAGTCCACGTTGCTTTCCGCAACTGCCAGTAAACCCGTGTTATCAGCAAATAAAGCTATCATATTGCATTCTAGTGATGGTATATCGTGAGTGTACAGAAGGTAGAGTATTGGCCCAAGAATACTTCCTTGGGGTACGCCCGCTTTAATTTCTTTAATCTCTGAATATGTGTATTTTTTTTTCTTTTATGCGGAAGTATCTGTCTGAAAGTAAGAAGTGAAATTCTCAGCATGTGCATTAGGTAGTATGTATCTGTTTTAGTTTGCAGATCAATCCCTCGTGCCAGACTTTATCAAATGCTTGTGCTACATCGAGAAAAACTGTAGAACAATTTTTTTCTCCTTAAACGCCTTTTCAATAATGCCTTTCGAAAAGTTTGGACATGATTAATAGCAAGGATATTGGCCTTTATGACGAAGCCTCGTGCGGTGGTTTTCCGAATTTGACTATCTTGTCGCTTTTAGCCCCATATGGAATATGAGTGATTTGACTTTTTAATTTTTTTGTAGCTTTCCAGAGTGAGTAGTCTGTATTTTTATTGTTGCTGAGGTTTTGGCGAAAGAAATTAATTTCAGAATCTTTAAGTTCCTTAATTGTTCGTCTAACTTTTTGAACCAGATTATTGAACCTATTTTTATTCCGAGGGGCTCTGGATTTATGCCATTTCTTTCCCGCTCGCCGCTTTTCGTCAATTAACTCTCTAATTTGTGGAGGGTAGTAGTTGCCCATCGACCTTTTTTTATGATACTAGGAATTTTTTCCTAGGCTGAGTCTTGAATGTCTTTGATAGATCTTTCAACCTCTGAATCAAGTTGGTCTTTGGATAGCATTATTGTAGGTGTTCCTATCTTCTCTTCAAGACTTGGTTTGAAGCTTACCCGGTCCGCCCGTTTACTAGTAAGAGCTGGACATTGTGTGGAAAAATTGCGCTCATAGCCAGAAGAATAGGTGAGTGATCTGAGCTTAAGTCTTGACTTTCTTTAATTTGCAAAAAGTTACTCGAGATATTTTTTTACTGTGAAGCAGCATTGAATATTTCGAAGAACAGTAAATACTGGCAACGACTATGGGGTAATTTGTCGTCTTTATGACTGCAGCTGTTAATTGTATTTTGTTTGTTTGAATTTTTAACTCCTCATAGTGCTTTATATAGGGTCCGCCAAATAACTTTTTTTGTTTTTTTGAAAATGCTATAAAAAAACTACTGAATATTTTCTCAAATTTCTTTTTTTATTTGAAAGTACAAATCTTCCGGTTAATAATGGGAAATAATTTCATTCAAATGGCTGCCTCGGCTGGCCATGCAGTAGCCTAACGATCGGTCCAATTTTTAAGCACATTATCGATTGTGTGCAGCTGTATTTCACCAATGGCTTCACGAATATTGTCCTTTAAAGCGTCAATTGTCTCTGGCTTGTCGGCGTAACACTTATCTTTGACGGCACCCCACAAATAATAGTCCAACGGTGTCAAATCGCAACTCCGAGGTGGCCAAACGACATCAGCTCTGCGGCTGATAATGCGATTTTCAAAAACAGGGCGCAAAACATCGAGTGTAGCTTCGGCTGTGTGGCACGTAGCGCCGTCCTGTTGAAACCAAATGTTGCCAATATCCTCCTCTTCAATTTTTGTGAACAAAAATTCGTTCAACATGGCCCGATAACGATCGCCATTGACTGTAACGGCCACTCCTTGCTCATTTTCGAAGAAAAATGGCCGAATTATGCCTCTGGACCAAAATCCGCACCAAACAGTGGCTCGTTTTGAGTGCACCGGCTTTTCAATGTATGCGTGCGGGTTTTCTGTGCCCCAAATGCGACAATTTTGCTTGCTTACATACCCGCCAAGATCAAAATGAGCTTCATCTGAAAAGATGATTTTTTCATTTTTTCACATTCTGCAATATTACCATGATTTTCAAAGTAATGTCGCAATATTTCCCAGCGTTGTTCAAGCATATACACAACCATATTCGTTCAGCGGAAGGATAAAACTAATTATCTGTCAAATCAGACATGAGCTAAGTGTTACCATTCACGAAATAAGCACTACTTGAAAAAAAAAACGTTAGATGGCGGACCCTTATATTCTTTTACTATGTTAACGCTCCCCGCCCTAGCAGAATTATCAGGGTAAGTTGTATTATAGACTTTATACCTTCCGAATTTAATACATGCATCTAAGACAGTTTATTCTTTCATTTTTTAGAGTTAGACTTCGAAGACTCGAAGATTTTCTTGATCAAAGTAGCGTCCTATCTAGGCTAACTCTCAGATATTATATTTGTGTTAACGCCATTTAGCACGAGCTGGGCCGTGCACATTACTTGCCTTCCGCTTTAAGAGGAGTCTATTTGTGAATTGATATTTATGACAAGAAGAACCGACATAGAGAATAGCATCATCCACACTGGCTTGACTTGAAAACCCTTTAGAATACTGAGCTACAGTTGTCGACTAAGCATCATAACAGCAAGGGCAAGACACCCACCTTTGTTTACCCCAACATAGCACCCTGGTCAAGACCCGTGTGAGCAATTAACGTCCCGTACCCTATAGTTGCTCAGATTTACAATACCAGTGATTCATCTACATTGTGCACACTTCCGCGATATCGCAACAAATTTTTGAAGCCATGTCGCGCTAATAGGCATCTAAGCAACGTTGCGCACCAACAATTTTACTAGTCCTTCCATGAAAAAGGTGAGACTGCTATCTCCGAAGCTCCCAGCCAGGGCCTCTTTACCGATCTTGAGAAGGAAGATCCCTCACATATCCCTCACATATGCCAAGGAGTTGAAAATTATTTTCAATGCAGGAAGCAGCTGCTTTATACCTTTCCCCATAAAAGCCGCAATGAGTCGATACGAACTTACTTCCTTAGGATTGAGTCTGAAATAGAAAGCTCATCCCCTCTTCCTTTGGCTCATTATAGGTACCGTCTGGTTTTCTGACCACATCCAGCTTTGGCGAACTACTTCGTGTAAAGACTTCAACCAACTTATCGTGCTCAATGATTTGATATCTTCACAGAATACGAATGATCTCTTCTTAAGAATTCGACATGAGTGACTCATTCAGAAGGCTCTTCCTATCTCTGCGAATGCATTGGAACTTCAACCATAACCAGAACATCTAAACCATTTCAGTTGCCTTTAGGAAAGATAAGAACTTCCCTAAAGAGAGAAGAATTTTTTTGCGTCTTTGGTCTGACACGGCGGCTTCGAGTGAGACCCGCTAATTAGTGATACTCTTAATGTACCTATTAACTAGACTCAAATTAGTTACTACCTGGCTGCTCGCTTTAATGGCTGTTGATGATGAGATCAGCAGCTGCCCCGAGCAGATGATTAATCTGAGTTCAGTCATTGCTTTAGGGGGTGGAGTTATAGGGAAAGTATGCACAGCTAACGACGAAGCTCTCCATCACTCCGTGCTCCTTGTAGTTTACTTTTGTGGCGAAAAGATCTTGATCAAACAATTTTCCGAATTTGGCTGTCGAAAGTGGCTTGATATAATGAGGCAGACACTAGGCCTTACCGACCCCTTATCATAAAGAATGGTGGCATCGCGTATACCTTTAAATAGGCGTTTGCTCCACATTCATGGCAACTTAGAAGAACGGTTGACACTTTACAAAGGCCGTTCGCGTCGCACGAGGAGTGGTCCTCACCTTTCTTTGCCGGCCTTTATTATAAGAACCTTCTATTAAGTGTTAGCAGACTTATGTGAGATGGCTACTTTTGTCGACTATTAACGTGCTCGAATTCTTTAAGCGAGCACAAAGACCTTTGCTGATCGAAGGGCCTATCTGGCGAACTTGAGTAGAGTCTGCACTATTTAAAGAGAAGGCGTTACATTCTGTCGCTCGGGTAATATTATTCTTGAACGTAGCCTCCTATTTGCCAGTATTTCTACCTCTTTCCGCTAGAGTATCAGTATCTTGTAGACATAACATTGAGACATTCCTACCGGTCTAAGAACGTTTCTTCCTTGAGCGGATAGACTTCTTCCCAGAAGCCAGCACTGCAGCTTGCGAACCTGAGAAAGGAAAGCAGGAATCAGATTTTGGGCGTTCGGATCGGATTTGTTAGAGGATGCCTCTACGATACCTCCTTCGTTTAACAAATGTTTTAAATTGGTTATATAATAGACAGACAAAATAGTTTTTTTTGGTTTAAAGGTGGATGATGAACAAGATATTAAAACCTCACTTCAAAATTCATACTCTATGTACGCATTTCTAACATAACACCTTAGTGACATGAAAAACAAAAACAAAGTTTCTGTGAACTACAACCAACGCTACAAATTCGGTCGAATCTCTCGAGTCTTATCTAGGACAACCACCCCCCGAGGGTAGTGAACGAACGACAAAAACCATTCTTAGTCGTTCTTTGTCGATTGATAACTGCCTTGATAACTAACTGTACCTCAAGATTGGCAGTCTCATTCCCTTCTTTTGTTTTCTTAATATCTAATTCCTCTAATAATTAAAAATATTTTAAAGTCCGTCTCTTTCTAGGAACCCACCTTATCGATAATTGAAATCAAATGTTCTCCCATTTCCATCAAGCTTTATCCGCTTAATGCTTTCGTGGAACGCAAAACAAAGGAAATTATCCAATTAGCTAAGGTGTACGATAACAATAAATTAGCTAAATTCGATTATGGATTGGAGTTGGGCCGTGGGTGGAATAACCGATGAAATACCACGTACCGCCGGTCCGGACTGCCTGAACTACCAGACCAATAAGCGAAGAATTATCGAATCAATCGTGATAACAACACTGTGTCTCTCAATTATACGATGGACCTACAAGCGTTTAGAACCGATCGAAGTACCCAAAGGACCGCATCAACCGCATTCGCCCATGCGACTACTACTCCTCATCACGATGTGTTTCATCTTCGGAGTTGAGTTCGGCTTTAAATTCGCCGGAGAATCTGTGATATTTGCACTCAATCCATGTCATGTCCAAACAGTCATGCAGGTGGGTAGTGAAATCCGATGAAATCCAATATTTCTTAGTTGTTCTCGAATAGATTTACCTACTGGCAGCGAAGCCTAGCAGGTTCACCATAGGTTTGTTCCGGATACAAATGAACTACGTGAATGGGCCGTTTCTGGCGTCTGTATTCCCGGAGACAGAGACCAGGACGTTTCATTTTGAGAGATGTACATACTGGATACAGCACGCTCTGTTGTATATAATTCCTGTCTACCTGCTGCGGAGTGGTAAGATTAATCTTGCATAGTGCCATGACATGTAAGACATTTCACACGCTTAGGAGCCTACAAAGCTGAGAAGCTGAGTGATTACTACTGGACTACAATGGGTGTGGCGATAATGTACCTCTATCACTTCAATTTCCTCACCTGGATGTCGGTGGTAAGTACCTGTTTCGCGACTTATTTATAATATATTTAAGTCTTCAATTTTCTAGCTCACGGCAATCAACCTCAACCACATGCTGTGTGCGGCATTATGCGATCCATTCCAAGGCGACAACTATCGAGTCGCTGCTGTGATACACGAGTCAATTCTCTGCCCAATCCTAAACAAGCTCACGGTGTTTATCTTTGCTCCACGTGAAATTAAATCCGAAACGCATACGGGGAGCACCATGCCAAGGACGAAAACCGATTAGAACCATCCCTAAGACCGAGATAGAGTATCAAACATCAAAATTGTGATTAAACTATTTATCAAGCAACCGCTGAGGACAAATAAGTAGATTTAAAAAAAAAAAACTTATTCCATAAAGACGACCATAACTGTAAATATCTATGTATAATACGAGTACTTAACGCTGCTTGCCTTCATCGCTAAGTGAACTGTCTCAATATATTGGTTTCAATTTTGTTGCAAAAAGCTTTGATCTTAAAGAAACAAATACGCATGGCAGCATGTCCTTAGTCCTTATCGAAATTGTTGTGGATAAAAAAATGTATGACGTGTAGCAAATTTTTAACTTTTATAAAAACCAATGTTTGGACTAAAAGATGTGTTGAAATAAAATAAAAACAAAAATACTCGTGAACCTTGGTTTAAAACTTTCTTTCTTGGTCTCTTTACAACTATACATTTAACACACTGTACATTGACCGTCATAATTGCCGAAATGAGTTAGAAATCTATCCGGTTTATGCGAAAACCAACGTGGCCCCAACAAAGCGTTGGGAAAAGACGAGGTTTTCCCAACCCTTCTCCGTAAGCGCCATCCTACTTCTGACGGCCTTATTTCGAGCCAGTTTCAACCTAAGGTACATCTCCCAAATTTGGAGGAAATTTCGAACTTTATATCGGGGACATACCTACACCATCGAGGATGTAGAGGGCAACTCAAACAAAAAGAAGATCGCCATCAAGAGGCATTTGATATATTTAGCTACAACTTGATCATGAAGACCCATTGGATCCCTTGGAACTCCAGTATTAATAACCAAATAACTGAAGCGGTCTAAATGTTACCGGTCCTGCAGAACGGTGTACACCTTTTTCGTGATCAGGAGACTAACCTCCTTTCTAAGGAGAAAGCTTTAGTTAACGAGGTAAGCAAATTTCGCAGATCGAGGTTTTGCAAAAGTTTTCGTTTCGTATTTAGGAAATGAGCTCTTTTGAGTAGAAAAAGCCCTAGTTATAGAGAAATGGGCTTCTGAGGCATACAGTTTGGGAGTCTTATGTCAAATTTAAAAATCGAGATTTGGAAAAGTAAGTAGATCAGCCTGATCTGCGCCCATGCCCACGACTATGTCAAAGATGAGTTCTATGAGCTCCTAGACAGAACATACTATGCGCAATGCCTCAGATATAACATCAATATTGTACTAGGAGACTTTAATGCAAAGCTGGGTGAAGAAAATATCTTTGGGCGAATCAACGGTAAACTCAGCCTGCACGACATCACATCCGATCAGGCTTATCGAACTTACAACGGGGCAAAATTTCCTTCTAGCCAGTATCCGTTTTCTACACCTCAAAATACACAAAGGCACCTGGCGGTCGCCAGATCAATCAACCACCAACCAAATTGATCACATCGCGATTGACGTCAGACACTCCTCACACTATTTTTTATGTTCGAACATTCCGAGGTGCTAACATCGACTCGGACCACTATCTTGTAGTAGCCAAAATGCGCCTACGGATATCAAACACAAAGTGGAGTAGAGCCAGAGCACAAAAATATGACGGCGAAAAGCTACTATCGGCAGAAACTGCCTGTGCGTTTGCCGAACGCGTATCCCTTAAGCTCTCCTATCCACCCCCATCACCCACTCAGTTAATTGAGCAAGAATGGAAACTTTGTAAGCAGCCCTCCGAAGTTCTAGGCCGCAAGGTTCCATCCCGAAGGTACAGCCGGTTCGATGACGAGTGTAGGGAAATACATGCAGCAAAGCATACAAAGCCTCGCTACATAGAAGGACGAGGGCAGCTCCTGAGTTATATGACCTAAAAAGAAGGGAAGGGCATACGCTTTTCAGGAGAAAAAAGAAAGAACACAAGAAGCGCGCGATCGAAGACCTGGAGAGGTGCTACCGCAGGCATGACGTTCGATAGGTTTATCAAAGGATAAAACGAGCATGTCAACGCTATAAAGCCAGAGCAGATACGAAAATAAACATCTTGTAGTAGATTCACAGTCGGTGCTGAGGATATGGGAAAACCCCTTCTGCAGACTGTATAACGGCGATGCTAGTCAACAAACCGTCAAGTTAAGATGGCCATATCTAAACTGAAGTCTAACAAAGCTGCTAGCGCAAACGGACTACCTGCCGAGCTCTTCAAAGCAGCTGGAGATGACCTGGTCCGGAGCATATATCAGCTCATCTATAAGATATCGTCCGAGAAAAGCATGCCCGAGGAATGGAGCTTCAGCATCGTTTGCCCGATCCAGAAGAAAGGAGACCCCATTGACTGCGCCAATTACAGAGGAATAAGTCTCCTCAACTTCGCCTATAACATCTCCTCTGCCATTCTGTGTGAACGCCAGAAAACCTTCGTAAACCAGCTGATAGGTCCTTACCAGTGTGGCTTCAGGCCAGGAAAGTCCACCATCGATCAAATCCCCACACTGCGGCAGATTCTGGAAAATACAAGTGAATTTCAAGTCGGCACCCACCACCTATTTGCCGACTTCAAAGCCGCATAGGACAGCGTTTAGTTGCCTCCTTGAATCCAAAGTACATTCTTATGACCTTAGAGATTTCCTCCTTTGAGATAACAGCGTTAGTTTTGAAGAATGATGTGACACACCTCCATAGTTAGAACAACCTAGCCAACGAGTCTAAAGCGACAAGGCAATGCACTAAAGTTGCAAAATTAAGGACAAGAGAATGAAAATGTTCGAGGAAGATAAAACGGACGAAATAGTTGTTGACAAAGATGTGTCAAGGATCAGAAGGTCACACGGAAAACTGTGCGCACATCTGAGGAATAACAGGTGCAAGATCATTGAGGTTAAGGGAGCAGTTAATAAAGTCCAAGTGAAAAAGCCGGGGTTACAAGCCCTTTCCTACCGTACTACTATTGAATGCAAGGACATAGATTAAGTAATCTCAAAGGAGGAAATCTCTAAGGCCATAAGAATGCACTTTGGATTCAAGGAGGCAACGCTAGCCGCTAGCTTTTGACGCAAGGGCTACGGAAAAAATGCACATTCATCTGGAAGCTTTTGCACCCCTAGTAATAGGCATAGCAAATAAAGGCCAGGTTAATAGTTATCACAAAATAGGAATGGAATCAATTATCGATTTAACTTTCGCAAGCATTTTTCGGATCAATAAAATATTTGGTGACGGAATTTCCAGACTAGACTGCCAACAAATTCGATTTAAATCCAATTTGGACTGAAACGAAGGATGGCTAAACACAATCAGAGATCAAAGAGTTATTGAGAGTATTGAGAGTTTGGCCATGGAATTGTCAACATCGCTCTTCGGACCTTTTCTGTGCCTAGGGGAGGACGACCACCGGGCCAAGAAAGAATTCAACCAATAGGCTAGATCGTAACTCACGCCAACTGCTTGCATCAAAATACAGCCAGTGGTCGTGGAGCAGAGAAATGGGATCAGCCATAAGCACTTCAGGGCGTATACGTAACATCTTCAATTTCGTTTGTACCTGCTCCATTACGACCCCGGGCAGCTAAAATGCCATAAAAAAACCACCCAAGATTTGACTTAATAGGCTAGATCTTAACTGGCGCCAAATGTTTGCATCAAAATCCAGCCCGAAAGTGGTCGTGGAGCCGAGAAATAGGATCGGCCATAAGCACTACAGGGCGTATGCGTAACATCTTCAATTTTGTTTGTACCTGCTCCATTACGACCTGGGCAGCTAAGTTGCCATGAAAAAACCAATCAAGATTTGACTTAATAGGCTAGATCTTAACTCGCGCCAATTGTTTGCATCAAAATCCAGCCCGAAAGTGGTCGTGGAGCCGAGAAATGGGATCGGCCATAAGCACTACAGGACGTATGCGTAACATTTTCAATTTTGTTTGTTTGCTCCGTTACGGGCAGCTAAGATGCCATGAAAAAAACCACCCAAAAAAAATTGGTTGGTCTAATTCATGTCCAATGCATTGTCGATAGTATGAGGGAGATATGGTCCAAGGGAAAAATTTGGTAGAAAGCTAAAGTAAGCAGAATCAGGTACCCAGAAATGAGGTCAAGGTGGCGCAAAATGGATCATCCAATTTCGTTTTTGAATTACTTTTTTACTAAATAAAAAAAACTGTTTGAGTTATGGAAATCCTTATCTGTACTCTTACAATTTTTTTTCGTTAAGTGGAAAAGATGATATCCGTTAAGTGGTTGCCGCCAGTGTTGATACAATTTTGTACCCGTTTTATCGCATTTTCCATCGCTTTTCTGTCGAATATTCTCCTTAAGGGCTGCGATTGTCTGAGGCTTGTTGGCGTAAGCCCGCGACCAAATGCCAAAACGGGAGATTACGCGACCAGGAAACACTTCCTTCACAATATTCATTGTGGCTCGTGCTGTGTGCGCCGTTGCACCATCTTGTTGAAACGACATGTTCGCCAAGCTCTGCTCATCCAACTCCGGCATTAGGAAGTCGTTTTTCATGGCCCCGTAGCGTTCGCCAGTTACAGTGACCATATTGCCGATGGCCGCACCACACAATGGCTTCGAGTGAATGTAATGGTTCTTCTTGCATCACACGGATTTTCAGAGCCCCGGAAACGAACATTTTGCTTATTGACGTAGCCGCTTAAGTGGAAATGATGATTTTCGAGACAAAATCGCCCTCTTCGTCATGGAGATTAAGGATAGCTTGACAGTAATTCACACGCGACTGACGGTCAGCAGGCATTAACTGATGCACTGTTTGTGCTTTGCATGGGATCATGTGTAAGTTTTTCACTAAAATACGCTGTAGGGTATACCCTGGTTATACCCAATTGCGTGACCCGTCTTCTGTTTGATGTTTCTTCGTTCTCAGCGACATCGGCAGCCACAGCCGCGATATTCACGGCCGAACGACCAATCCAGTAGTGATCACGTCCTGCATGGTCTCCTATAATTCCCGTCTCTTTAAATCAAGTAGCTAAGCACCGCAATGTTTGCCTTGGCGCGACACGATTAGGAAATTGACGGCGAAATTCACACTGCGCTAACACCACCGACCGATTATTGGTAAAAAAAATCGACACAATTATTACACGCTCTTGTGAAGTATAGCGCTCCATTGGCAGCTGTCTAGTTCACTAATGTCAAATATGATTGAAATACGTCACCATTTGAAAAATTATAACATCTTCCGATATTATGATTCATTTTGCGCCACCAAGACCTTATAACCTTAAAACGCCTGAACAGATTTTCATAAAGTAGCTGGGAACCATCTCGATCACGTTAGATTTCACGTTAGCGGCAAACGTTCAGGAGCTACGATGCCACAGCAGACACACAGCCATACAGACACGTCAAACTTATAACACCGCTCTTTTTATGTCGGGGTTAATAAAAAAAGGATTTTATTAATACTCGTATCTCACACACAGCTTGTTTTATCTCCATTTCAACATCAAGAGATCCTACGGCGGTTCTCGACTGTTAATGAAACATATGTAGTTAGGAATCGGGACAAAAGATTCGAGAAGCAAGACGTAGGAAACAGCGTGGATGATTTTGATAATAAAAATGTGAACATGTTGGTAAGGAGGCCTAACTTGAAAGGGCGAACGCAGGTTATATAGAGGAATCGAGTCACGTAGGGCTTGGTGAATTCCTTAGACGATGGTTTCACTACACCGAATACTGAAATGGCTTTGAGATCATCTAGAGTACGGAAAACCTAGGGACGGGGGAAGATTTGATACTTTTCCGTGAAAAGCAAGTGATTGACATTTTGATGAATGAAGTGGACCCAACTGGCTGCCTTGGCGGACACCGGGAAAAGCTAAAAACGACTAGAAAAGGCAGATCAGAAACGAACACGATAATAGCGGCATTGATTTGTTGGAAATTGTATCGAGTGCTTTAGTGGAAATAGCGAATAAAGTCGGTGGAAAAAGCGTCGACTTCCTTGCCATCCTCTTAGGCTGAGAGGGTAAAAAGTAAAAATTAGGACCAAGCTTCAAAGGATGAAGAATGAAGGAAGGGTTGGTAGTTATTCATGGTAGCAAGGGAATTGCCCCCTTTCCCTTTCTTTGGTAATAGTGGATAGTATCGCAACATAAAGCCTGACATGCCCACCACACCTATAGATATCTGCCAAAACTTCTTAACATGACAACCCCCGTTCATCCACCAGAAATCATCCGGCTACATATAATCAGTGCTACCCGTGCGAAGTCAGAGCGGGTCGCTAGAACGTCTTCTTCTTCTTAGATGGGGCTACAGTCCGGTGTGAACCTGGGCCTCAACCAGCAAGCGTCTCCAGCTGGCACTATCTTTTGCTAGTTGTTTCCAGTGCCGCACTCTCACTTAAGGCCCCCTTCCATCTGTGTGCGCCACCTTAGATTCGGTCGTCTTCTGCTATGTGGTCCATCGGGGTTGGATTCGAAGACTCTTCGGGTCGGAACTGTGCTCTACATGGCCTAGCCATCTTAGACGTTGGATCCGGAGACGTCGTACTAGGCCGATGTCGCTGTACAGCACGTACAGTTCATCGTTGTATCTTCTCCTCCACTCTCCGTTTTTATAAACGCAGAGTTTTACTCTCGAAGCGACCTCATCCATTTTCGTTAAGGTCCAGGCCTCTGCGCCATAAAGGAGGACCAGGTTGATCAATGATTTATGTATATAAAGCGAGGGTTTTTCATGTAGGAGCTCTACTTCTCAATAGCCTCTTGAGCCCACAGAAACAGCGGTTGGTAAAAGTAATTCTGTGTTTGATCTCAGCGCTGGTGTTGTTATCGCTGGTCACTAGTGAGCCAAAGTAGACGAAGTCCTTGAGCACTTCAAATTTAACCGTCAATTGTGACGCTTTTTGTCTTTTTTGGATAACAGCATATATTTGGTTTTACCCTTGTTCACCAAAAGACCCATTTTAGCTGTTTCTGCTTCAATGCTTTTGAACACTTCATTGACGTCGGCGGCCGATAACGTCAATGTCATCCGCATACGCAAGCAATTGCGCAGGCTTGAAATAGATCGTACCCTTTGTGTTGGTCAGTGAGGCTCGTATGATATTTTCAAGCACGCAAGCACGATGTTGAAGTTACATGACAGTGCGTCACCTTGCCTAAATCCTTTTTTAACATCGAAGGTCTCGGTTAATTCGCTACCGAGCTTAATGGAACATCGAGAGCTCTCCATTGTCATCCTGCACAATCGAACGAGTTGTTAAAACTAGACATGGCTCGGTATAGCTCGTCTCTATGCGCGCTGTCATGTGCGGCCTTGAAATCGAGGAATAGGTGGTGAGTGTCGATCTGCATCTCTTGTGTCTTTTCCAAGATCTGCCGCAGTGTGAAAATTTGGTCTATTGTGGATTTACCTGACCTGAAACCATACTGATAGGAACCTATTAGATTATCCACAAAGGCTTTCCGACGCTCACACAGTACGGCAGAGCAGATCTTGTACGCGATATTGGTGGCGCAGTTATATGGGTGACCTTTCTTATGGACGGGGCAAACGATGCTGAGATTCCATTCGTCGGGCATACTTTCCTCCGACCATATTTCACGGATGCAAGCGCCCTACCAATTCATCTCCAGCCGCTCTATATAAATCAGGAGTCAGGCTGTCTGCGCCCGTGGTTTTGTTAGTTTAAGCATCTAGGTCAGGTGGACGAAATTGAATCTTCGTCCGTTGCGAATGGAATATTCTGCCTGACAGCGGTATCAGATCTATCACCGCCGTTGTATAGTCTACAGAAGTGGTTTTTCCATATTGTCAGCATCGACTGTGACTCTACTACTAGTTGTCCGTCTTCATCCCTACAGGCTTCCGCTCTGGCTTTATATTCGTTTTAATTTTTCCTAAAACTTGCGAGCGTCATTTCTGTGGTAGCATCGCTCCATCTCCTCTATCTTACGCTTTTCTCTCTTTTTTTTCTTCCTTAAAAACGTGTGTTCCTCTCTCCTTTTCTACTCGTAGAGCTCACGCGCGGCTCTCGTCCGTCTTTGTAGCATGGCTTTGTAGGCGGTTTACAATGCTTGTTTGCATTTCTCATTGAACCAGGGGTTTCTAGCTGGTGGCGGTTCGAAACCCAGCACATCAAAGGCAGCATCTATTTGCGTTCTATGGATTGTGACGGTGTCACCGGACTTTCTGAGAGGTTGAGGGAAGCGATCTCCTGCGATTGTAGCTTTCCAACGTCAAACTCTTGTTATCTTGCTCGACTCTGTAGCATCCTTGATATCCGCATTCGTACCTTGGCTACAACAAGGTAGTTATCCGAGTCGATATTGGCTCCTCGGAAGGTTTAAACATCTTGTATGCTGGAGGAATGTCTGGCGTCGATCGCTCGATCGATCAATCTGGTTGATGG
Source organism: Merodon equestris (assembly GCA_958301585.1). Taxonomy (NCBI): domain Eukaryota; kingdom Metazoa; phylum Arthropoda; class Insecta; order Diptera; family Syrphidae; genus Merodon; species Merodon equestris. The sequence continues at coordinate 116,653,123 of OY284416.1, forward strand.
TCGACTGGTCTGGTGACCGCCAGGTTCCTTTACGGACGTTGAGATGCGGGAATCGTGTGCTTGCTACAAGGAGGTTACGCCCTGCTAGGAAGTCAGTTAGCCGGAATCTGTTGTCGGAAATGGTGTTATGTAGGCTATATTTTCCTATGGTCAAATATACCCTCTTTGCCCAGTTTTGCGTTAAAATCCTTTAATGCGAGTCCAATTTTGGTGTCATAACTGGGATATTGGATTTACGTTCGGGCCAGGAGTTCATAGATGATCATCCTTGAGCCGATCATCTTTTTCTTCCGTAGGGGCATGAACGCATATAAGGCTTATATTGCCAGGGATGCCTTTGATGCGGATTGTTATGAGGCTTACATGCCGGTAGCTTAGGGCTTTTATCGGAGTCTTCCTCGAATATGTTTATTTTCCTTGTAATAGACCATAATAGATATCACAGTTTTTCATCCTTTTCTTGCCAGGTCCATCTCATCGCAATTCTTGGAGTGCGGTTATATCTGCTTTGTAACAGACGAGGATTTTTTCCAGTTGATTGTCAGCACCTGGTCTATTAAGGGATCGCACATTCCAAGTGTAGACTCGCAGATCTTTTCGTTTTTTATGGGTCGTCAACATTGTATCCGAGGCTTGTTGTTGCTTCGTAAGGTTTGTTTTCCTTGATTGGGATGTCATCCCTAAGCACAACCCCCAACCTGGAGGCCCAGGTTCGCTGCACACATTGGTTCACTACCCGGCGGATGCCAGGCCAGCTATCCAGCAGACGCCGCGTGGAGGCTATGTCATCTTGAATTGAACAGGGACAGAGATCGAAGCTGGTGTTTGCCATGTTAAACTTCTTTGCTCTGTTTGCTCGCTCCTTCACAAGAACATATTTATATTGAAAATATATCGTTCGATATTTTAAGCCAATAAAAGTATTAAGAACCGTACCTTCGGTCGAGAGTAAGTAAGGTAATGGAAAGAAACCAACGTGGCGGAGGATAGCTCATAGAATCGTGCTTAAGGGGGGAATAGGGTTAATTCATGTAAAAAAGAGCACATTTTTGTGATTTTTTTTTATGAAACAGTTAAAATCTATTTATTAAAACCAATGGTACATTATAGTATGACATTTGAAGAATATTGTGTAAAATTTTCATCGAGAAATATTAAAAAATTCGGCAATGGCAGCAATTATTCTGGAGAGTCTCGGAAAAAAGTTGAATTGCGGTGCCCCTCATAACTCAGTGCTGGATCATCTGAAATCAAAAAATCAAAATTATATCGTTAGATAATCGCTTTGCCGAGGTAACGCTGGGGGGGATTTTCGAAATTTAAATTTTTCACTTCTTGGGAACACTTTGAAGGAAAAAATCAGTTAATTTGTTATTGCATTGGTCTATAACTTAATTGATGCGGTTTGCTAAGAGATGGCCGTAACTTGTATTATTCCATTGGAACATGCGTCTTTGTACGTCATTTCAGTACATGTCATTCATTTGAAGCGTAAACAACAATAATTTTTTTTCACTCAAATATGTCGAACTTTGTGGCTGAAAAAGTGTTTTTGCGGGGAGTTCTTCTTCGTTACTTTAATATGAAGAAAACTGCTGCCGAAAGTCATCGTATTTTGGTGGAAGTTTATGGTGAACATGCGCTAGCTGAGCGAACGTGCCAAAAGTGGTTTGCACGATTTAGAAGTGGTGATTTTGGCTTGGAAGACGATGAACGTCCTGGGCAGCCAAAAAAGTTTGAAGATGAAGAACTGGAAGCATTACTCTATGAAGATTGTTGCCAAACACAAGAAGAGCTCGCAGAATCTTTGGGTGTCACTCAAGCAGCCATTTGAAAACGTTTAAAAGCAGCTGGATATATTCAAAAGCAAGGAAATTCGGTTCCACATGAACTCAAGCCGAGAGACATTGGAAGGCGGTTTTACATGTCCGAAATGCTGCTGGAACGCCACAAAAGGAAGTCATTTTTGCATCGTATTGTTACTGGTGGTGAAAAATGGATCCATTACGACAACCCCAAGCGCAAAAAATTATATATGAAACCCGGCGAACCAGCCAAATCAACGGCAAAGCCGAATATCCATGGCGCGAAGGTAATGCTCTGTATTTGGTGGGATCAGAAGGGTGTGCTGTATTATGAGCTGCTAAAACCGGGTGAAACCATCAATGGACAACGCTCCCGAACACAATTAATCCGTTTGAAGAGAGCAGTAGCCGAAAAACGCCCGGAATATGCGACCAGACACGAGGCAATAATTTTCCATCATGACAACGCTCGGCCCCACGTTGCTATTCCGGTTAAGAACTATTTGGAAAACAGTGGATGGGAAGTTTTACCCCACCCGCCCTATAGCCCAGACCTTGTCCCTTCTGACTACCATTTGTTCCGGTCGATGCAGAACGCCCTCACTGAAATACGGTTCACATCAGAGCAGAATATCAAAAATTGGCTTGATTCATTCTTGGCTGCCAAGCCGGCGCAGTTCTTTTGGGATGGGATCCACAAATTGCCAGAAAGATGGGAAAAAGTCATAGCTTCAGATGAGCAATATTTTGAATAATACTATTGTACATGTTTTTCTTAAATAAACGTTCAAATTTTGAAAAAAAAACCGCACGAATTAAGTTATATACCTATAATAAAAAATATTAACAAATTTGAAAAAAACTCTCCAGCGTTACCTCGTAAATTAAGTACAGAAATAGTGTTTAAATTTTCAAAACGATCGGTGCAGTAGTTTTGATGTTATGAAGGGCACCGACTTTGAAAACGTGATTTGTGGGAAAAATGCTTTAAAGTTTTGAACACTAAAAAAATTGAGATGAAACGTTCATATCGGCTTACCTCACACTGAATCATCGATACCAGGTCCATAAAAGATGTTGCAATCATCCATGATGTCCAAAGCATATTTTTGCTCCTGTCTACGATGAATCCTGCCTTCTTTTGTTTGTTTTTCAGCTTTTTGCTCTGCTCGGCCTATACGCATGGAGTCAGTTGATCGCACCCACCCATGAGCGTTTGGTCCACTACTGATTCCCATGTCTTGCATGAAGGTTAGATAAGCAAAAGCACCTTCATTGAAGACACAGGCTGCCACATAAGCTGCAATCTCAACGATGTCAGAGGTTCCCCACCCAAGTGCTTTGGTGAGATTTTCCAAATAAGTTGGTTCAAACTCTCATTGTTGTTCTGCGTAAAGCCATTTCTTTCAGAAGCCCTCAGAAGACAGACTGGAATCTTTTCTCAAACCTAGTTGCCAACAGGTTAGAACCGCCACAAGCCACCACTAATCCTGATCCAACTGACATTAAAAATTCAGTCGAAAATCTCGTGAGAATTCTGAAAGTGGCTTTCAACAAATCCTGTCCTTTGCAACGTGCTCGCAAGAAGACCAGCGCAGTCTGGTGGACCACAGAGCTAAAGCAACTCAGGACCAGGACCCGAACTCTATTCAATAGAGCAAAGATCTCAAAAAGAACCGAAGACTGGAATAATTACAAATCCAGCTTCAACGAATACAAGAGCAAAACAAGAGCAGCAAAATCTAGATCCTGGCGGGAGTTCTGCGAATCAATAGAGGATCTTAACGAAGCCGCAAGGCTCAGGAAGGTCATATCCAAGGACTCCTGCGTCCCGGGATTCATCCTTAAACCAGATGGTTCTTGGACTGAATCCAGTCGGGAATCTCTAGAACTGCCGACTGAAACCCACTTCCCAGGCTGTAAAACCCCTGAAACCACAGTCTCCTTCGAGAGGACGGTTCCTATGGTTCACACAACCGAAGAAGTGATAAACAAGATTATCACAGCGGATAAAGTATCATGGGCAATAAATTCGTTCTAACCCTTTAAATCTCCGGGGCCGGACGATAACTTGGCAGCGATGCTTCAAAAAACACAGACCCACACTGTACCCCATCTCGTAAGCATTTTTTCCAATTGCCTGCGCGCGGGGTACATCCCAACACAGTGGAGAGAAATTAAGGTAATTTTCATACCTAAGGCAGGTAAACCATCCCATACTGCCGCAAAGGACCATAGGACTATAGGCCAATTAGTCTCTCGTCGTTTCTATTAAAAACCTTGGAGAGACTCCTTGACCTATACATCAGAGGACTCATCAACTCACGCAACTTATACACCACTCAACACGCCTACCTTAAAGGCAGATCAGTGGAAAGTGCTCTGCATAGTGTTGTCCGTGAAATTGAGGGCTCGCTGAACTTAAAAGAGTTTACAATGGCAGCCTTCCTCGACATAGAGGGGTCCTTCAATAATGTAAACACAGAGGCCATAATAACAGCTCTAGAACACATAAAAGTAGACAAAACCATTGTAATCTGGATTGAAAATATGTTGAAGAACAGAATTATCAATGCAGACATTGGACACAGCTCTATAAGGAAAGTGACAACTAGAGGCACATCACAAGGAGGAGTTCTCTCCCCCCTACTGTGGCTTCTTACAGTTAACAAAATCCTCAAATTCTTTATGGAGAAAGACACAAAGATCATAGCGTGCGCGGGTGACCTGGTTATCTTGATAAAAGGTACAATAAATTTCTCCCACCTATCAGTGAACTAATGGAATCTGCGTTGAGAGAACTCTCCTCGTGGGCAAGACAGAACGGTCTGAGAATAAACACCCAGAAAACCGAGCTGGTCTTGTTCACCAGAAAAAGGAAAATTCCGATATTTGCTCCCCCAAAGTTAGAGGGCACTCCACTCAAACTCAAAGCGGAAGGCAAATATCTAGGCACCATTCTTGACTCCAAACTCTCCTGGAAAAGGAACCTGGAGGAAAGGATGAAAAAAGGATTGAACGCTTTTTATGCATGCAAAAAGACCTTCGGAAAAAGATGGGGCATCATTCATTGGATGTACACAGCAATCATCAGACCCATTTTAACTTATAGGGCCCTAGTCTGGTGGACTGCTAGCAGCACGAAAAGCTATATGAACATGCTCAACAAAGTACAAAGGTCAGCCACTGTTTGTACAACGGGAGCCATGAGAAGCACGCCGCAGGCAGGGTTGGACATGATTCTTCATCTCTTCCCCCTGGATCTATTCATAAAAGGCTGCGCTGCAAAGAGCGCTCTCAGACTAAGGGAGTCCTCTCTGTGGAAGCAAGCCAACTATGGACATGCGGCCATACTTAAGATAATAGACGACCTGGGAAGGAAACATGGTTTTAGTAGCTACGACCGACTATATTTCCCCCCAAAATGACTTCTCTCTCAGTATACCTATCCTTTTTCCCGACAGAGAAGAGTGGCTATCAAACGCCGTAATCAATGACCATGAGATCACACTTTTCACCGACGGATCGAAAATGGACACAGGCACTGGGGCCGGGTTCTACTCTGATACCCTCCACAAACAGGAATCATTCAGACTCCCTGATCTGTGTAGCGTTTTTCAAGCAGAAATCCTGGCAATAGAGAAAGCAGCCAAACACCTACAAGTAGCCGATATCCCACCATCTGATATCACTATCTTCGTAGACAGCCAGGCTGCACTGAAATCAATAGAATCCTGTATAACGAGATCAAAGGCTGTCAAGAAATGTCGCGACTCACTGAAGTCCATCAGACACCATAAAGTTAAACTCTGTTGGGTCCCGGGCCACAGCTCAATCGCAGGGAACGAACTGGCCAGGCAAGGTTCTGAAATGGACATCATCGAAGCGGACACGTCATTGCAACCACCGATCAGCGCATTATATCGGATCATAAAAGACACACACCCCTATCACGAGTGTCAATTGTCAATGAAACGATATTTGATAAATTTATCAATTCATTTGATTTTCGGTATCATGTAACTCAATTGATAAATGTAAACCTATTGTGAATAAATTGACTACAGTAAATTTTTTGATAGGCAGCTGTCAATGCTATTTTCTATTTTCGCTATCAAGTAAAGAATCAAATTTAAAATTTTTAAAAATGAATCCGTGGAATTGTGGTTTGAGGACGAAGAGGAAAATGAACGTGACGAAATTTAAACGTCATGCGACGAAGACGATATTTAAGAGATGTTTCCAACTCACTTGAATTGGAGGATAACATGTAAAATATGTAATTATTTCCATTCATTTGATAACATTCTTCGTTTTTAGATTTTCAAAAAACTTTCGACTAAATAAACTGGCGTTTTCATACATTTAATGTGAAATTGAAACTAAAATGAAACCTTCGGTTCGAAATACATCGATTCCGAGTATTATAAAACTTGCTACAGCTTTGCGATTTTGTGCACATGGTTCATACCAAATTTGTATGGCAAACGAATTTAACATTGGCCTTGCTCAGTCCACCGTATCCGTGGTTCTTAAGGAAATGTTAAATGTCCCTGGAAACCATATTTCCCCATGTGGGTAAAGTATGAGTATATACTGAGTAAAAGGCGAGCAAAGATGTACCTTTTCGAACGAAGTTGAATCCCGAATGTAATTGGATGTGTGGATGGAACGCACATAAAAATAGCGTCACCGAAAAAAGATCTACAGCATTTATACTACAATAGAAATGGGTTTTATAGTTTAAATGCCTTAATTGCTAGTATATTTTGTACGACTTTTGTGACTACAAAATGGTTATTAGATATTTTATCGCAAAATATCCGGGATCAACATATGATGCAAATGTTTTTAATATGTCAGGAGGGGACAAAGGAATACTTGGCTACTAGGTGCAATCTTAATATATTTAATATGTTAAAGATTTAGGAATTCATTTCTTGTGTTCTTGGGTGATGGTGGATATGCACTCAAGCCTTATTTAATGACGCCTTTTCGAAACCCAGAATATGGTTCTTTGGAAAGTGTGTTTAATAAAAAACACGTTAAAACAAGAAACATTGTGGAACGTACAATTGGCGTTCTAAAAAATAGATTTAGGTGCATATTAACCTTCCTACGGTCCTCAAATGACCCTTGACCCAGTGTTCTATATTCATAGTTTATTTTAGATATTTGATATCTTTTTGCTGCGAGGTTTTGTAGTTTAATAATTTAAATATTTAAAATTTTATGCTAATTATATTCAGTTCAATACTTTAGAAAAAGTCAAGAAACATCAAGTCCTTAAAAAACGTAGTCGTAGAGAAAAAAATATTTCTTTCCCAAAATGGGTCAAAAATGACCCGAGGACCGTAGGAAGGTTAAGAGCACGTGAACTGCATTATACTCCAGAAAAAGCCACAAAAATTGCAAATATATGTGCAGCATTGCATAATATTTGCATACATTTTAATGTCCCTGATTCAGAATTTTTCGATGAAGATCAAGGGGTTGATGCTGAAGACGTAACTGAAACTGGGGACATTCAATTTTCTGATAGCAATGAAGCAATCAATTTAAGAAATCAAATTCTTTGATCATTTGAGTCCACTTCTTCTTCTTTTCCTTTTTTCTCCGGCGTTGTTATGGTCAGAAGTGTAGGACCATAACCTTCCCACTTAACTGCATTCCTACTCGTCCGCTTGTGGGGTCCGCCGGTTTGACCTCAGAAAGTAGCGGCAGGCTTCCCGGTTTGGGATTACTTCATCGCTGAGGCCAATCAAATGCTAGTGTTTTTGCATTTGTTTGCACCAATTGTTTTTCGGCCTGCCTTTTTTGCGTGTTGAAATTGGAACGTTGATTGATAACGCCTTTTGGACGGGGTTCAAAGGATCTCTCCTTTGAACATGGCAATACCAACTGAGTCGGTCGCGCTCTATATTTCTTGTGATGGTTTCTTTTACGTGGAGGCTTCCTCGGATCTTTGAACTTCTAATTCTGTCACGCTTTGTTACTCCCGCTGTCATGCGAAGCATCTTCATCTCAGTTGCCGTTAATTTGCTCTCATACTCTTTGTGCATTGTCCAGCATTGTGAACCGTATGTGAGCGCCGGACGTACAACTGAAGTGTAGAGTCTTCCTTTCAGCTTAGGGGGCATTTTTCGATCACAGAAGATGGCGGAGTTTTCCCGCCACTTCATCCACCCTACGCTTACGCGATGTTTGATGTCGTCATCACAAGTTGCTTCTCTATTAATCATAGATCCCAGATATTTAAACTTTTCACACTTGGGAAGCACTCTTCCATTCAAGTAAATGTCTGGAATAGGCTGATGAGGGTCAGAGAACGGGCAGCACAGATACTCTGTCTTCTTTGAACTAATCCGATAATGTCCACCCACACATCAAGTGCTCGTTGTAGGGACGCCTGATCATCACATATAATGGCCCCATCGTCAGCAAAGAATAGCTGGTGCACATTGGGGTCCGTCACTTTTCCTTCAAGCAAGCAATCAAGGACTGCTATAAAGAGCAGTGGGCTGAGGACGCTCCCTTGGTGTACACCGACTTTGATTGCGAACTCTTCGGTGACTCCTGCGGTGCATCTTACTCTTGTCGTTGCTCTCTCGTACATGTCCATAATCACTCGCACGTAGGTTTCTGGAACTCCTTTTTGTCTTAGCGCTACCCATAAAAGATCTCTTGGTTGCCGGTCAAAGGCCTTCTCGAAATCAACCAACACGATATGCAAGTCCTTTGAAGAATCACGATGTTTTTCCATCATGATCCTTATACTTTGGATTGCATCTGTTGTTGATTTACCCGAGACAAACCCGCACTGGTCATCAGATAGTCGTATTATTTTCCGCAGTCGGCTATCTAATACCCGTTCAACGATCTTCATGGTGTGCGACATCAGCTTGACAGAACGGTAGTTATCACAATTTCGCGTATCACCCTTTCCTTTGTGCAAAGGAAGAAGATAGCTTTCCCTCCATTGATTAGGCATAGAGTCGCCTCTCATAAGTTTGGATATAAGAACCATGAGCCATCTAGACCCGATGTCTCCTATCTTTTTCCAGAACTCAGAGGGTATCCCGTCCGGCCCAACAGCTTTTCTTTTCTTGGAGTTTTTAACCGCGTTCCGAACTTCTTCGACTGTGATGTCGGATATTTCGGCATAATTCGGGGCGGCTCTTGGAAAGTACACTCGGGGAAACTGTTCGTTCAGAAGTTCCTCGCAATACTGTCGCCATCTGTGGAGAATTTTTTCGTCTTCCACAAGGAGTTGGCCTTCAGCATTGTTAATAAACTTTGGGAAACGAATCTCCTGAGCATTTCTTCTTCTCTGGGCGGCTATCTTAAAGAAATTTGCTCCTTTGTTCAAATTGTTTTGTCGAAGCTCCTGGGTAGCCTGGTTCCTGTCAGACGCGGAAGACGATATTTCTTCCAACTCCTGATAGAGGCATTCCATTCTTTTCGCTTTGAATTCGGCGCATTTTTTCTTCGCGATACCTTTGCAATATCTACATATATACCTTTTCACGGCGAGCTTTCCCTCTCTATTAGTAGAAGAGCACTTTGACCAAGCTTGGAAAACCATTTTCTTTTCGTGTATCACTGCTTTGGTTTCGTCTGTCCACCACCAGGTTTCTTTTGCGTGTTGGCAGGGGCATTTAGATGTTCCGAGCAGTGATTTGGCTTTCTCCAGGCCAGATTGTTGTAGGGAATCCCACATGTCTTGTGCTCTGCACTCCTCACTACCGATCATTTGAGTCCACTATTCTTAATAAACACGTTTTGTATGTCCAAGCGTTTTTGGACTCAACGAAAATCAAAAAAAGAAATCAAAAATAACTTTTCGATAAGCGGCCAACAGAAACTTTACTTTAAATCCAACACGATCCTTCCTCTATAACTTTTCCAGACCAAAGAGGCCCGCCAGAGCTCCTGGTGGTCACTTTATTCAATTCTGTTTTCGATATGTTTAAATTTCCAGTGTTTACAATGTAGTATTATTATTACTATGGTATCAAAATATCAACACTATTAGACCTAATTGCGAGTAAGTTAATTTTTGTATTTATTCAATAATTATTTTCAAGTTATAATGTAAAAATGTGTAGCATCAACACGTTTAATATAAAAGTAAAGCAATTTCATTTAATTCATTTACAACTTAAGTAACTTATAATATGTACATACATATTGTATATTAAAGAAATTTAATCGAAATAGTTAGATATCCATCATATTTTGTTTTTGTTTTTTTATCCCTAGTAGTTAAATTTTTAGCTGCAATTTTTCTCTTCTGTCCATACCTTGGTTTTCTTTGGTTTCCTTGTAAGCTTTTAATTTTTCTTTTTTTAAACTAATTATATCATCTTTTTGTTGCCCGCTTCTCTTAATATAGTGCTCTACATTTCTCATGCTTCTTTTGATATCACCCATAACATCTAACATCTTACTGTAGAACTCCTTCTGTGCAGAGGTTTGTTCTTCAAGGAGATGTTTTCTCTCCCCCAGTAAAGAATTTCGAGTCGATTTAGGTGGATGTTTTTGAGTCGGGGGCGCGACAAGCCGACTTTTATCTTTTTCAGATTCTTTTAAGTTTTCTTGAAACCCGAGTTCTTCGCCAGGTGGATCAGCACCTGCACTCATATTAAGCATTTGAATGACTGCTTCCTGTGTGTCATTGAAATGGTGTAGACAGTTGGAGCCATCTCCAGTTGCAGACATTTCCATCTTATTCTCGGTCTTCTTTTTTTTTGTTTTACACTTTAAGTCAGCCCACACCTTAGTAGAAAAAATAATTGCTTACTGTAAACTCTTCTTCATTTCACAAACCCTTTGCCATTTTTGCTATTCTCGTGCTGGCGGACACAAACTATTCAATTCCCTCGAAAATTATTCCCATTTCCTCTGTGTTTCAGTCTTTGAGCATATTCCCTAAGCTATGTCCTCGTTTTCCTGCATTAATTCCACGAGCCTTCTCAACTGCCTTTTGTTACTTACTACTTTAGACCTGAAAACAAGTAAAATTATTATTTTATTGCTCGAAATACGATACATATACTAACATCTTTTCTTCAACATCAATTTCTTTCGCAAACAAAAACACAGTTGAAAAAAATTGTGACATTTATCAATAAAAACGATTTGAATTGACACTCATAATACGGTTTTTCTTAATTCACAATGGAAATTTGTAGCTAGTCAAAATGTATCAATCGACGATGGACGTTCATAATACCGATTATCAATTTTTTTGATAAATTTCGTTTATCGTTTTTCTTTTTGACACTCGTGATCAAAGAGGCCAACTCGTCTTGGCTTACAAGAAACGACAGCTACACGACAAAATCATCGTGGCCAGAGTTCAATATCGGAAAAACAAAGAAGCTCCTGGCCCTGGACCGTAACTCGATCCGTATGCTCATCGGAGTGATAATAGGACACTGTCCCATTGGAGCAATGCACCGGAAATGGGACTCGGGATCCAGCGATCTCTGCCGGAGCTGCGGCGATGAAGAAGAAACTGAGACGATCCAACATCTGCTTTGCCACTGTCCAGCTCTCCAGAATCGACGCCTAGATTCTTTACAGAGATTGCGGACGTGGCTAATGCAGATATAGGTTAATTTTATGTGAACCCACACAAATGAAGGGAATCACAATGGGCCTCTTGGCCTCCGAGTGGAAGTGATGTCTAACCATCACACTCCCCTTCTCTAACCTAACCTAACCTAAAGCCACCGACACATCGCTCCAGGAGGGCATCTTTGTGCAGATCTTCATAGATGGACTTGATGGCATCCAAAACATCCTTGGGAAGAGCACTGTACGTATGTTTGAACGAATCCAATGCATTAGCAGCTGCAGCTTTTTGCCAGGAGTCCGCGCCGCTCGGGCATTTTTCATGCTGTGAATTCTCGTCCGTCGAACGGCAGTGGAAGAACGTTGCCCAGATAGCATTCTTCATATTTTCCACAGAATCAGAGTAACGTCTAATAGCCAAACCATAGTATACCGTCAATTTATCAATCATATTAGCCGTAAGCTTTCCTTTACCAGGCAGACTCTTTCTTTTGACCGTCTTTCCAGCCTTACTTTCAATATCTACTCCATATACTCGTTATTTATTGCGGTGAAAACAAAGGGAACTTCAAAACTGTTTTTTTATGACTTCAGCGCATCGTTTCTATAGAAATCGAACCGGCTGCCTGGTAACAATAGCGCGCTCGAGTCAGGTAGGTATACAAATAGCCATAACTTCGACAATTTTGCTCCGATCGACTTGAAATTTAGACACAACATTCTTGAGATATTATGCATTCATTTAAAATAAAATAAAAAACCCTATTCCCCCCTTAAGTGCTCATGATCTGTACCTTAATAACCATACAGAGGCGAGTGAAATGAAAGAAAAGAGAAGTCACATTGCTAAATGTTAATTTATATTTGTATTTGTGTTTTCATTTGATTTGTATCTTAAAAATAATTAATTAAAATATCAATCTTATTCTGTTTAATTCATTTTATCTCTTATTTCCATTCGTTTAATTATTAATTATTTGTTTGTTTATCCCCCATTACTATGCATTAGTTTGTTATCTTATTTACATACTAAACACAATTCTCCTCGGTTCTTTCCTCTCTGTTCTTGTTTTAATTACGTTTAGTTGTTTTCGTTTTCGTTTGTATGCGGTTATTACTGTTATATCTATGAACAAAAATAAAACAAAACACAGAAGAAAAGGAGAAAACAAAAAAAAAATAACAAAGACCGATTGAAAAGGATAAAAAGGATCTCAACAATAGAATCAAATTTTTCTGTCCAATCTTCGATTTCTCGTTTCTTTTTTGTTCTTCTTACGACTTCAAAAATATAGTTGGAGGTCTAACTATGTTTATAAATACTCATCAGCTATAGTACACAAAACGACTATACATGTAATGTATATATAAAAATTGCCTTACAAATGTATTATTTTTTTTTCGGTTTTTTTTTATATAAAATTTGTATAACTACAATATATTTTAATTTTTTTTTGTTTTTTTCGTTTTATTTCCATCCAATGGTTATGTGGGAAAATTCATGGAAAAAGCCTGTTTTATCTGTTTTTCTTTAAATATTTGTCTTCGAAGTTTCTTCTTTAATTACCTCTATTTACTATGCGTTTATATATAAGTGTACATGCTCGAATATATATAAAAAAAAAAGAAATTCAATTTAGGGAAACCGAAATAAATAAAAACAAAATGTAAAATGGAATAAAAAATATATAAAAATCCAAAAAAGGCCATTTTTCGAAAATAAAATCTTTCTCTGCTTGTATACATAAAAGTTCGTTTTATTTTTATATTTAAATATTTGAATATTTCTCTATGTACACTTGGGAAAATGAATTGACTTGGTGGTGCGATCACCACCATAAGCCGCAGCTGAGAGTTCATTGCAAAAATTAAATTTCAACGATAGAAGGGAAATAATAATAAAAAATTAGAATAGAAACACACAGATTTGTCGAGTGACTCAAGGAGTGACTCGACGTGGAAGCAAAGCATAAAGTTAAGTAACAAATTAAAAATTAAATTTTTAAACTAAACCAATAATGACAATAACTAGCATCGCTATTGTTCTTCTTTTTTTTGTTTCCATTTTAGATATAACTAAAGATTTGCAAACGCTTATGCATGACCGCTAAGTGATGTTTGCAAACACACTAATGATAGTTGGTTTTGTTTTTCTGGTTTCTTATCGTCTCTCCTGGTCTGGGTGATCGTTTTGGATCGTTGCACCTGAAAATTATGCATTTTGGATTGTTTAGCGGCAAATGTTGTATTTAGTCGACGTCGCTGGTTTCTATGAGATCATCGTCGTCCAGATCGGGAGAGACTTCTCGGGTTCGCGATAGGCCGTGTGAGTCGCTGGTGTGCTCGATATATTGCATCTCGTCATCCGAATCGCAGTCGATCAGTTCGCCCCGGCCGCAAGCTATTAAACAAAAAATGAAATTATCAATTAGATTTGTGGGAAGCCTGGTCTGGAGCTTATTGCTAAAACACAGATTAAATCTCGTTGACGAAATCTTGCACTTAAAGTCTAATTATTTTTCTATCCTATAAATTGCTAGTTGACTTACCAGGACCGAAACTTTAGTGATTCAAAAATTATTAAAGTTACAATCAAAAGTTATGAAACTGTAGTGAAATAGATCAACCGACCAATTACTTCGTATCTCCCAGGATAAACGGAATTCACTTTTATAGCTGTTATGCTATCCCGAGGCTATCATTTGAAGAATTTAATCCTATATTAGACACACAACGGACGCAAAAGGTAAACACCCAATCGAAATTGCGGGAGACAAAGTGGGGTAGCAGACACACGGACCAACGGGGAAGAGTCCTTTTGGAAACGTTTGCGCGTCTAGGCGTAAACCTGGTTAATACAGGGGTTTCAAGCACTTTCCGCAAAGCTGGTAGGTCGTCAGTAGTCGATATAACCTTTGTGAATAACTCTCTCACGAAAAAGACAACATGGAGAATGAGCGACAACACGCACAGCGATCACCAAGGCATTCAGCGTCCAAACCAAACAGGACCCAAGTGGAAGGACTTCCCCTTTGATAACGATGTCATTGAAGAGATCCTAAGAGGTGTGACCGTGGATAACGGCGCATCCGCGGAGGTGATCTCCAAGCAGTTGAAGCAGGCGTTAACTATGATATGTGACGCAGCGATGACCAGAAGGACACCCAGAAAAAGGGGCACCCAATCCTACTGGTGGAACGAGGATATCCAAAGGCTAAGAGCAATTTGTCTCAGAGCGCGAAGCAAGCCCCAACGATCCAGAAACAGGTCAGACTTTCAAGAGCGGCTTCTTCAATTTAAGCTAGCAAGAGGTGAGCTGACGAAAGCTTTAAAGGCAAGGCAAGGTGTTTCAAAAAACTCTGCTAGGAAGCCGACATAAGCCCCTGGGGTAAAGCATATAGAGTGGTTACCAAAAGGATGAGAAATAATAGGGGTCCACCGATAACAAACCGTGAAATGCTCACCCAAATAGTAGAACACCTCGGCTCACACCAACGTCTCACTAGTTGCAGCACGGCAATGATCAGCACAGAGCGGATCCCTCTAATTACTCTAAAGGCGCTACACAAAGCTGTCTCTAAAGTGAAAAACAGCAAAACACCCGGACCTGATGGCATCCCAAATAAGTCCCTCAAAGTGGCGATTAAGGCCAGGCCAAACGCTTTCCAGCACACTTTGGGGAAATGCCTAGAAGAGGGAGTCTTTCTCACTCAGTGGAAACTGCAGCACTTGGTACTACTGCCTAAAAGTAAAAAGCCACCTCGTATCGCCCAATTTGTCTATTAGACACACTAGGTACGATACTGGAACGACTGGAACTGGTAGGCACTGTCAAACAACCAATTCAACTTCAGAAAAGGATGATCAACGGTCGACGCCATAGAATCCGTGGTAAACCTGGCCGCAGATGCCATACAAGGAAAGAGGTGGAGAGAAGAAATATTGTGAAGTAGTTACGGTTGACGTTAAAAATCTTTTAACTCAGCAAACTGGACGCACATACAAATGTCCCTAATTGCGATATGTAGCCATCCATATTTGCTGAAGAGAGTCATGGACTACTTCAACAACAGATGCTACACAGATGAGGGTGTCAAATTCTAGAGCATAACGGCGGGAGTTCCGCAGGGATCTGTTCTTGGACCCCTACTATGTATGATGGCGTTCTATGACTAGCGCTTCCCGTTGGAGTACAAATCACCGGCTTTGCTGATGACATTGCCATTGTCACAGTGGCCAAACATATAGAGGAAGTGGAGGTTGCCCGAACACAGCCATCTCTAAGGTGAAAGATTGGCTGGTAAGTGCCGGCCTGGAACTAGCGGCCCCCAAAACGGAGGCTGTGCTCATAACCAGCCGCAAGAAGGTGGAACATGCGAGTTTTTTGGTCGGCGATCAGACGATTAGGTCCAAGAAATCTGTGCAGTAGATAACAGGCTCTCCTTTAGGGAACACATAAGATACGCCAGCGAGATGGCATCACTTACACAGGGAGCGCTCTCACGAATGCGCCCAAATTTAGGCGGATATGCGCGCAGAGTCTTACTCTCAAAGGTAGTCAGTTCAGTTCTACTGTAAGCTGCTCCGATATAGGCTGGTGCACTCGCAGGCAGACGCGACTGACAGACTTTGCGCGATAAGAACAATCAGCGGATTCAGGACCATTTCAGATGATGCAGCGTTCGTCATAGCAGGAATGCTACCCATCGACATCCTGGCATACGAGCTCATGAGGATACACCACAGGCTAACATCTGACCGACAACAGGCCAGGCGCATAAAAGAAGGAGAACGGACAGCTAGAAACGAAGTCTCCACAAAAGGAAGATGGACGCACAGGCTCATTCCTGTTATCAAAACTTGGATATCGAGGATGCTGTGATTACCACCTTTCGCAGTTCCGCACGACGGCTACAGAAAGGTTCTGCAAGATTAGGACTCCACAGTATCCACAAAGCCCAAATGCTGAGGAGGAAGCAGAAAACTGCAGTTTTTGACTGCAGTCGTTTCGCGCAGGCCAGGCAAGCGCTAAACTTACCAAGTCCCAAAAACCTGGTCGCCTACATGATGACTCGGTAGAGCTATGCTCGTACATTGCGCTTATACAAATGAAGCTACGTCAGGCCGAAGCAGAGAGAAGAGCACAAGAGCTCGCCACCCGAAATACAGGCATAAATCGCTAACCAGCCCCGTGAAGTAATACCTAACGGCAGTCCCGCGGGGAGAGGGGTTGAAGAGTGCAGAGGTGTGGTTTAGTACGTAGGCCCGTGGAAAAGGAAAACAATATCAATATCAATAACAATATAACAATATCAGAAAAATATAGAAAAAAAAATTGTAGTGTACCGCAAGGGTCCAAGCTGGGTCCCCTACTATTCATTATATGAAAGACATGCTACTGGGTCGCCGGCTAAGCATGTAAAGTGTGGGCCATCTAGTGTTTTTTTTTAATCATAGGTTATTTTGACACTGACAGCTCTTTCCCGATTGAAATCGTGACAGAAAGTCAGTATCATACCTCCGCGGAATGAAATGAGTCGCTTTAATCTGGAACAACGTTGGGAAATACTGAAAACTTATTTCCAAAGTGAGTTCTGTGTAGCCCAAACAGTGTGTTTTTTAAAAAGAAATTTTGGCCGAAATGAAGCACCCACCGCGACTGCTGTACGCAAGTGGGTGCAAAAAGTTCGTGAGACTGGACAATACTCATGGTCCCCGTCGTCGTACGGTGCGCACAGATGAGAATGTGGCTGCTGTGGCCGAGAGTGTAGACTCAATTCACGAACATCAACTCGTCTTCGATTTCAACAGCTCAACATTTCATGCACTAGCCTGACGAGAATTTTGCGCAAAGATCTCGGATTGTCCGCTTACAAGGTCCAACTGACTCAACAATTGAAGGCACGCGACCATCCGCTTCGTTATTGCTTCGCAGTTTGGGCCTTAGAGCAGCTTGAATTGAACAACGATTTTGGGCGAAAAATCATCTTATCTGACGAGGCGCATTTTCATCTCAGCGGCCACGTTAACAGACAAATAGGCTCGGCAAACCCGCACGTTATTGGGGGCAACGTTTTGGTAAACGGTGGGCGTTACAGAGCCATGTTAACCGACTTTTTTTTTTAGTGAAATTGAAGACATCCAGAATAAAGTTCATGCAGGATGGCACAACATGCCAAACAGCCCATGCCACAAACGATATTTTGCGCACCAAATTCCTAAATTGTTATAAGCCGTCTTGACGATGTCAATTGGCAGCCTCGGAGCTGCGATTTGGCCCCTTTGGACTTTTTTTGTGGGGAAACATGAAGGATGTTATGCCAACAATCCGGAAACGATTCAAGCACTAAAGGCCATCCAAGCAATCCGTGAGTTACAGCCCGAAACAATCAACAAGGTCTTGGAAAATTGGGGCGACAGAACGCGCTACTGCGAAGCCAGCCGAGGCAGCCACTTGAACGACCTTGTATTTCATAATTAATGGGAATGTTTGTTCTTACTAATAATAATAAGTAACTTGTATTTGGCTCACGCTTTATAGGCTTACGCAGACGATACGGCGATTATAGTCAACCACAAATCCTTTGAAGTTGGGAAAAGAATTATTCTTTCTTATCTTATCATGGTGTCATGACAATGGGCTCTCATGAATCAAAGTGGTGAACAAGATGCAAGATCTTGAACACGCTCCACTTCAAGATAATGACGAACAATCAACCGTACTCGAAAAGGTATTTGTATTTTCGAGCTATAGTTGCATGGAACTCGGATTTTCAGAACCTCGCGGACAAATTTTCGCCAAGCCTCCCTCTTTTTTTTATAGGGTTCATGCAGGGTTAAGAGTTACGCTCTTATGGTGTATGTCAAACAACCTGGACGGGGTGCAGATGGTTTGTGTCGAAGATGTTCGTTCACTACTCTCTGGGGGTGGTTGTCCTAGATAGGATTTGAGATATTCGACTGAATTTGTCGTGTTGATTGTAATTCACTGTAACTCTTTTGCTTCCATGTCATTAAGGTGTTATATTAGAAATGCACACACAGCGTATGAATTTCGAAGTGATCTTATGCTGCGAGTGTTATGCCTTCGTCAGCACTTGTTGATCATCTCTCATTCACAATTGATGTTGTTGCACAATTTTTTTTTGTATTGGAATTGTTCTTAGATATGGACAGACTTGAACTACAGACATTCCGCTTAACAGTCGATGATGATTACCATTGCACCACGACCACCCCCTCATGAGTCATGAGTGTTTTCTTTCCACGTTTCACTGTTCTGTTCCATTTCTTCTGGCGGTATTTTTTTTAAGGATTTTCCACTCATTATTTGTTTGACTGTGCGTCCACTGCCCATTATTCCTGGCCCTCTTCGGGATCTTATGAGTCAATGCTTGGGACTAAGAGTGCCTGTTTCTTCGTCCTGTTTCTCAATGACTTTTACTTCCTTGATGGTTGGCAGTTCTAGGGCAGTTAAGCCCTGGATGTATTGCTATGGTTTTTTCCGCCGTACATTCCTTCCGAATTTTAGCAAACTTTTTGGAGGTACAAGTTACAACCCCATTCGATGGGTTGAGTGTGGATACGGGAAGGGGTCTGATTCGTTTCCGTGAAAAGCGAGTGATTCGCATTTGGATGAAAAGAAATAGACCTAAGTGGCTGCCTTGGCGGACCTCGGAGAAAACCAAAAAAAAAAACTAGAAAGGGCGGATCTGAAACAGAGATAGTAAAAGCGGTTTTCCAGGCAAGATGATTCCCATTCCAACTAAATCGATTCAAAGCCAAGGATAGGCAGTTTAAAGAGTATTGGTTTGTTGGAACTGGTTCGCGAATGAAGTCGCCAGAAATAGCGTCGGCTTTCTCGCCATCCTCTTAGGCTGAGAGGGTAAAAGATACAAGTACGACCAGATTTGCGATTATAGACTTGGATTTGAGGGGGCTATGTTGTCTAGGGGAGGTTACAAATTCAAATTGAAACCTAAAAATGTATGTAAAAGTTTGGAATTTGGAGCGGTAATATAGGAGTCGATAGTACGAGGGAGATTTGATTTTGACGCCCCCACGGAGGCACTTTATTAGCTTACTCCAAGCCTTAAGGGGGTTGTCTCATGTGACCACTTCGAAAAATCGATTTAACAAAAAAAAAAACAGATTTTTTTTGTACAGTCCGCCATATTTTTTTTTCAATGAAATTGATTAATTTTGATAGGGCCGATAGCGACAGACCTACTGAACAATAATCCATTTGATTTTTTTATTTCAGACAACATGAACAGCCGCTATTACCATGACCAGTGACCTGCTTTTTTTTGCTGTCTAATTTAATTTAAAAAAAAATACATATATATTGGGTCTATAACTTAATTCGTGCGGTTTTTTTTCAAGATTTGAACGTTTATTTAAGAAAAACATGTACAATAGTATTATTCAAAGTATTGCCCATCTGAAGCTATGACTTTTTCCCATCTTTCTGGCAATTTGTGGATCCCATCCCAAAAGAACTGCGCCGGCTTAGCAGCCCAGAATGAATCGAGCCAATTTTTGATATTCTGCTCTGATGTGAACCGTATTTCAGTGAGGGCGTTCTGCATCGACCGGAACAAATGGTAGTCAGAGGGGGCAAGGTCTGGGCTATAAGGCGGGTGGGGTAAAACTTCTCATCCACTGTTTTCCAAATAGTTCTTAACCGGAATAGCAACGTGGGGCCGAGCGTTGTCATGATGGAAAATTATTGCCTCGTGTCTGGTCGCTTATTCCGGGCGTTTTTCGGCTACTGCTCTCTTCAGACGGATTAATTGTGTTCGGTAGAGTTGTCCATTGATGGTTTCACCCGGTTTTAGCAGCTCATAATACAGCACACCCTTCTGATCCCACCAAATACAGAGCATTACCTTCGCGCCATGGATATTCGGCTTTGCCGTTGATTTGGCTGGTTGGCCGGGTTTCACATATGATTTTTTGCGCTTGGGGTTGTCGTAATGGATCCATTTTTTCATCACCAGTAACAATCCGATGCAAAAATGACTTCCTTTTGTGGCATTCCAGCAACATTTCGGACATGCAAAACCGCCTTTCGACGTCTCTCGGCTTGAGTTCATGTGGAACCCAATTTCCTTGCTTTTGAATATATCCAGCTGCTTTTAAACGTTTTCAAATGGCTGCTTGAGTGACACCCAAAGATTCTGCGAGCTCTTCTTGTGTTTGGCAACAATCTTCATAGAGTAATGCTTCCAGTTCTTCATCTTCAAACTTTTTTGGCTGCCCAGGACGTTCATCGTCTTCCAAGCCAAAATCACCACTTTTAAGTCGTGCAAACCACTTTTGGCACGTTCGCTCAGCTAGCGCATGTTCACCATAAACTTCCACCAAAATGCGATGACTTTCGGCAGCAGTTTTCTTCATATTAAAGTAATGAAGAAGAACTCCCCGCAAAAACACTTTTTCAGGCACAAAGTTCGACATACAGTCTGTCACATAATTGTTTGCAAAAGGAAAAATTGTTTGCAATTTCATCTGAAATGTTAAAATTTATGGAAACCCATTGCTTTGGCATTTTTTTCTCTTCATAACTTTGTTAATAATCTTATTCTCAAGGACTACAACAAAAAAAAATTACCAAAGTTCAAACAAGAATGCACGAAAATAGCAAAAATACAAACATCTTCATATTTTATTCTGTCAAATAATTGTTTGCAAAATGCAAACAGAACATAAAAGAGAACGAAAAAAAACAAAAATTGTGCTAATATTTGGTGTGGCCACCATTGGCATCAATAACGGCTTGTAGCCGTCTTGGCATTGATCCAATTAGGCGCTCCATATCGTAACAATCCGGTAGCTTTTTCCACTCCTCCTGGATTATTTTAATTAGTTCGCCTTGTGATGTGGGGGCCCGCTTTGCAACTCTCTTCTTGAAAAATGCCCACAAATTTTCAATGGGGTTTATATCTGGGCTTTGCGCGGGTGTATCGAGCACTTTGCTGCAATTGTACAGCAACCACGTTCTGCACAAGAGTGACTTGTGCTTCGGATCATTATCCTGGTATATCTTGTACTGCAGCTTTTGAGGGTTTTGGGGATTAACAAACCCAAAACTTGCAGCACTTGTGGACAGTTCTTTTTGGAGTATGTCCAAGTAATATTCCTTGGTCATGATATTAGTGAATATCCTTACATCTCCGACGCCCCTGGATGAAATGCATCCCCACGTCATGACGGATAGTTTGCCAAACTTTATTGTGGGGATAATATTTTTGTTTTTTAAAGCTGTATTTGGTTTCCGCCATACAGTTTGAGGTCCTTCGTTGTAATGCAACATAATTTTTGTTTCATCACAAAAAATTACATCATTCCAGAACTCTGGGGGCTGTGCAATGTAATGCAGTGCAAAAGCCAGCCTTTTATTCACATTTGCCTCGGAGAGTAACGGCTTCTTGCGGGCTATTTGCGACGAGTATTTATTTTTGTTTAGTACACGCCGAATAGTCTCATGGGAAATCTCCATGTAATCGGATCTTACCTCCGCCACTAATTGCCTTAAGCTAGTTTGGGGCTTTTCAATAACAGCTCTAAGGATTTTCGATTCATCTCTTCGGGATAGCTTCTTTGGTCGACCTCCAGAATTGTTCAACTCCAACCGATTTTCCTTTTCTGCTCGTGTCATGATGTTGTACACGGTCCTCAATTTAACAGATAAGATTTCAGCTATTTCTTTGGGAGCTTTTCCATTATAATAATTGAAATAAACCAATTCTATAATTTTGCTGTCAGTTCGATTTCCAGGCATTTTTTAAATTACTTATGAGTCGGCAAACACGGTACTAATAGCTTCTAATTACACAAGGAAAGTGGAGTTTGTCATTGTGCTTGAAAATAATACCGCAACGCATCGCAAAATCGTTTTTTTTCGTTCTCTTTTATGTTCTGTTTGCATTTTGCAAACAATTATTTGACAGAATAAAATATGAAGATGTTTGTATTTTTGCTATTTTCGTGCATTCTTGTTTGAACTTTGGTAATTTTTTTTTGTTGTAGTCCTTGAGAATAAGATTATTAACAAAGTTATGAAGAGAAAAAAATGCCAAAGCAATGGGTTTCCATAAATTTTAACATTTCAGATGAAATTGCAAACAATTTTTCCTTTTGCAAACAATTATGTGACAGACTGTATTTGAGTGAAAAAAGATTATTGTTGTTTACGCTTCAAATGAATGACGTACAGCCTTGGCCAAAAGTATTAGACACCCTTCAAAATTCGTTATATTTCAAAAAGCAAAAAGTTGAACGGAATGAAATGAAATTAGGACATTAAAATAAGTGTTTTATTGCTATTTATTAATATTTTGTTGGGCCACCTTTGGCTTTTATGACCGCAGCGACTCTTTTTGGCATAGAGCTCAGAAGCTTGTGACACTCTGCGGTAGATATTTTGCTCCATTCTTGTTTTAGAACATTTTTAAGCCCTTCTTTGGATGAGATTGGGTGTTCGCGAATCCTACGCTTCAGGTTTAGATTTGGGGACTGCGCAGGCCACTCAAGTAGGTCTACGTTATTCTCCTTCAGCCACCTCATAGTTAGCGCTGATTTGTGGCAAGGTGCATTGTCTTGCTGGAATAGGACGTTCTGCATGGTGGTGTCTCGGAAAATGTTGGAAAAAGATAGTGGAAGTACATTTTCCAACACATTTATGTACTTCAGAGAGTCTATCCGACCATCACACACATGCATTTCACCAACACCCCCGGCAGCAAGGCATCCCCAGGTCATAACACTGCCTCCACCGTGCTCTTAGTAGTAGGCACCACACACTCTGGATTGTATTCTTCAACAAGCCTTCGTCTGACAAAAGTTACACCAGTGGTTCCAAATATTTGAATGTACAAAAATAAAAGTTGTAAAGGGTCCGCCATCTAACGTTTTTTTTTTCAAGTAGTGCTAATTTCGTGAATTTACCATTCACTCATTAGCTCATGTCTGATTTGACAGATAATTAGTTTTATCCTTCCGCTGAACGAATATGGTTGTGTATACGCTTGAACAACGCTTCGCTAAGTGGGCCTGCGATCGACTTACAGAAGATGCCGATTTTGCCAAAAAAATCATCTTTTCAGATGAAGCTAATTTTGATCTTGGCGGGTATGTAAACAAGCAAAATTGTCGCATTTGGGGCACAGAAAACCCGCACGCATACATTGAAAAGCCGGTGCACCCAAAACGAGCCACTGTTTGGTGCGGATTTTGGTCCAGAGGCATAATTGGGCCATTTTTCTTCGAAAATGAGCAAGGAGTGGCCGTTACAGTCAATGGCGATCGTTATCGGCCCATGTTGAACGAATTTTTGTTCACAAAAATTGAAGAGGAGGATATTGGCAACATTTGGTTTCAACAGGACGGCGCTACGTGCCACACAGCCGAAGCTGCACTCGATGTTTTGCGCCCTGTTTTTAAAGATCGCATTATCAGCCGCAGAGCTGATGTCGTTTGGCCACCTCGGCGCTGCGATTTGACACCGTTGGACTATAAGTGTTACGCCGACAAGCCAGAGACAATTGACGCTTTAAAGGACAATATTCGTGAAGCCATTGGTTAAATACAGCTGTACACAATCGATAATGTGCTTAAAAATTGGACCGATCGTGTAGGCTACTGCATGGCCAGCCGAGGCAGCCATTTGAATGAAATTATTTTCCATTATTAACCGGAAGGATTGTACTTTCAAATAAAAGAAGAAATTTGAGAAAATATTCAGTAGTTTTTTTTTATAGCATTTTCAAAAAAAAAAAAAAGTTATTTGGCGGACCCTATATTTAAAAATGAGAAATTTTTTTTAAAGAATGTCAAAATTATTCAAAATTGTTGATGTTTAACTTAAAAGTGATTCATAAATAAACCGTACCTCGAAGTTAGATTCATCTGACCACAAAATATTGGACCAATCTTCTTGAGTGAAGTGAACATGTTTTTTCGCCCACTCTAAGCATGCCTTTTTGTTTTTTCTGAGAGCCACGGCTTTTTCCTCGCTTTACATCCCTTTAGTCCAACTTCCTTAAGTCTCCTTCTAACAGATCTGGAGGAAACTTTTTTTCCTGCATGCTTCGACAGCTCAGAAGCAAGCTCAGATGATGTTTGCCTGCGGTTTTTGAGCAAAGATCGTATTAAAAATCGGTCCTCACGAGGCGTGGTAACCTTTTTTCTTCCAGATTTTTCACGATTTTTATGTGAACCAGTCTCAGTGTACCGTTTAATTGCATTTTGCACTGCACAACGTGAACAATCCACTTCTTTCGCGATTTCAGATTGGTTTTACCATCCTCAAATAAAAGCTGTATTTTCACACGTTTAGCCATACTAAGCTCAGATGTTTTTGGCATTTTACAAAATAAATAAACAAACTTTACTATCTTAAAAGGTATAAAGCAGTTTGATCACACGTCTGTCCACCTCGTGCAATGATCGCACAATGATCCTCTACCGAACAAAGTGCATTAACCCGTTATTACACTGTAAAAGTGTATTGGTGACCTTCCTTAAAAATAAAATTCATTTTCAATCTCACATAATGACGACATAAACCGTAATATTCACAGGAATAACTCCCGAGAAATGTTTTGACAGCAAAGAGAAAAACAGAAGGGTGCCTAATACATTTGGCCAAGGCTGTATACTGAAATGACGTACAATGACAGTAGCTTTCCAACGCATGTTCCAATGGAATAATACAAGTTACGCCATCTCTTAGCAAACCGCACGAATTAAGTTATAGACCCAATATAAAATGTAAAATAAGAAAAAAAAAATGATACAGTTTAAGATACAAATAAAATTAAAATGATTGAATTTTATTGTCTTATAAAAAAAAATTGGGTTGGGTTACTCATACAAGATGCACTACAAACGTCCCATACATCACTACAAAAATGTCGCAACACCTCAAAAAAGAATATTTTTCCCACTTCAATTCTTGTCATAGTCAGAGCACCTCACATCCTCATATCCCATACACCAGTACAAAAATATCCCGACACCTCAAAAAAATTATTTGTCCCACTTCAATTCTTGTCATAGTCGGAGGCACCTCACGACTTTTGCATTAGTACATATTGCATTAGGGGTGGTAGTGGTGCAATGGTAATCATCACCGACTGATAAGCGGAGGTCTGTAGTTCAAGTCTGACCATAGCCAAGAAAAAATTCCTATACGGAAAAAAACCCATGCAACAACACCAGTTGTGAATGAGAGATGATCAAAAAATGCTGACGAAGGCATAACACTCGCAGTATAAGATCACTTCAAAATTCATACTCTGCGTGTGCATTTCCAATATAAGATCTTAATGGCATGGAATAAAGTTACTGTAAAACTACAAACAACGCGACAAATTCAGTCGAATCTCTCGAATCCCAAGACAACCACCCCCGGAGAGTAGTGAACGAACATCTTCGACACAAACCATCTGCACCCCGTCCAGGTTGTGTGACAAACATCAAAAGAGCGTAACTCTTGAACCTGCGCGAATTATAAAAAAAAAAAAAAAAAAAAAAAAAAATATTGCAAGCTATCAATGGGACATGTGACAAGATGTAAAGGGTGTATTTTATAGAGGTATAGAACTTTGAAATGGAATAAAACAAAGATGATTTTTTTAAATTGACATGAAATTGACTTTATTCGAAAGATAATCTTCTGACATTATAATTTAAATATAATTTCTGGCATATGACTGCCCAAAACAAGATTGCCGTTGATCCCAATTTTCATAAGCGAATTTTGTTTAGCGATGAAGCTCACTTTTGATTGAATGGATACGTCAATAAACAAAACTGCCGTATTTGGAGTGATGATAATCCTCAAGTGTATGCTGAGGCACCGTTACATCCACAAAAACTGACTTTTTGGTGTGCTTTATGGGCTGGTCCGTACTTCTTTATAACCGATGCTGGCCAGAACGTTACAGTCAATGGTGACCGCTATAGAGCGATGATTACTGACTTCTCCGTTCATCTATTGAACAACCATGATGTGCAGGAGCTGAGGTTTCAACAAGACGGTGCAACATGTCACACAGCTCGTGCCACAATTGATTTATTGAAGGAAACATTTGGTAACCGCATAATTTCACGTTACGGACCCGTGAATTGGCCTCCAAGATCCTGCGATTTAACGCCGCTTGACTATTTTCTCTGAGGATATGTGAAGTCGCTAGTCTATGCCGATAAATCCGAAACGATTGACCACTTGGAGGACAACATTCGCCCCGTTATTGCCGATGTACGGCCACAAATGTTGGAAAAAATTATTGAAAATTGGACCTCCAGATTAGACTACGTTCGAACCAGCCGTGGTGCTCATATGCCAGAAATTATATTTAAATTATAATGTCAGAAGATTATCTTTCGAATAAAGTCAATTTCATGTCAATTTAAAAAAATCATCTTTGTTTTATTCCATTTCAAAGTTCTATACCTCTATAAGAAACATCCTTTACCTCAAATGAGGTGGGACAATGTACCACTTCACTCCTCATACAAACTCAATAAAAATGCTTGTCCTACCCAACACTAAAAAAGAGGTAATATTTATGCGTTTACATGAGACTACCCCCTTAAACATGAGAGCAAGGATATAGGTCTATAATCGTTGTGTATGTTGGTTGGTTATTAAGTTTTGGAATCGGGACAATTAAAGCAGTTTTCCATGTTTGTGGGACTATACCTTGGTCAAAGGTAAGATTGAATAAGCTAAGCATTCTATTCTTTGCGATCAAACGCGCGTTGTTTGGCATTGGGTAGGATGCTCGGTCGTAGCCAGGGGATTTTCCTTTTAACGCGGTAAAGCAACTACCTAGCTCCAGCAAGTTTATTGGTTTTTCGATTAATTTGGCTGTAGAGTTAATAGGAAAAATGGGAGTTGCTGTGACAAAGCCGGAGGAAAAGTTTGGGTCGTTAGAGTAACCAGGTTTTGGCAAAATGTTCACAAATTTTATGTGGCTCGGAGATGAATTCAAATTCAGTGGATAGGGTTTTAATTTGTTGAGGTGTACGAGGGTTGCCTTTTATATTTCGGGATTAGAGAACAAAAACAAATATTAATCATCGAAAATCACTTTATTGTGCGGTTGGTTTTCCTGATTTCTTCGAAGACAACTGGCAAACAAATGGTTGTGTACCACTCAGAATTGACTGTTCTGCGTTGTTCTAGTGGTACGGTTGCGACATGTCCAGTTTTTCGGAAAAAACAGGCAACCATTTGCTTGGAAGTGCTTCGTGCGCTCATTTTGAAACACCCATACAGTCGACTGCTGTTTACTTTCGGGCTCATACGCGTAAATCCACGATTCATCACCTGTCACGATGTCATAGACGTGTTTCAAAGCACCGCGATCGTATTTTTTAAGCATTTCTTTCGACCAATCGACACGAGCCTTTTTTTGAGCGATTGACAAATTGTGTGGGATCCAACGCGAACAAAATTTTTTGACAGTCAAATGTTCATGCAATATTGAATGTATGCTGGTCCCACTAATGCCTAAGGTTGTCTCAATCTCACGATAGGTCACATGACGATCTTGCAGTATCAGTTCGCGCACAGCATCAATGGTTTCCGGAACAACAACTGATTTTGGACGACCTTCACGAAATTCGTCTTGGAGTGAACTACGACCACGATTGAATTCACCATACCATCGATAAACACTGGTCCTTGATGGAGCTTCATCGCCAAAAATTGAATTAAGTTCATCCATGCACTGTTGCTGAGTTAATCCACGTCGAATGTTGTAAAAAATAATCGCACGAAAATGTTCAGGATTTAATTCCATTTTTGGGCCGAGATGAATCTTTTAATGTATTGTAAAAAACACAAATATCGCTCGTATGTCAAAACGTTCTGAGTAAGTATAACCTCAAAAATGTCCAACTTTACGATAGAGCTGTCAGTTGACAGACTGCAACACCGGGGTTGCCAAATCCCGAAATATAAAAGGCAACCTATGTATAATGTCCTATCAGTGTTTTAATGTCATTCCACAAGCGTTTACTGGTTGAGCCTGGGTTTATGTTGGCTGTAAATTTTTTGAAACTCTCTCTTTTAGAGGTTTTTGCTTTTTTCCGAAATAATGCGTTCGCTTTGCGATAAATAACTTGATTAGTTTCGGGAGGGTGTTTTTTGAATAGCTTCCCAAAGGTTTTGTTTGTTTGTTCGCAGGATATTTAACTCGGGACTTCACCATAGAACAAATGATTTCTGCAAGATGTTTTTCGATTGGGAAATAGAGAGGTTAGCAGCAAAACGAAAGGCTTTAGTTATAATAGCGGCTTCTCTGTTAATGTTTGGACCTTGCTGATTATTGTTTAAAAATTATGCTGTATTGCGTTTAAAGGAATTCCAATCAGCGCGATCGGTAAGAAATTTAGCGGTCGATCTGTAGCGGTTGGGTTTATTTCCAAGGGAGATAGTCGTCAATATTGGAAAGTGGTCGCTACCGTGGAGATTTTCAAGTACGGACCATGAGGTGTGAGGTGAGGTCTAAGTGTGTAAATATTCTATTGGTGGAAAAGTGTGTTGGGCTGCCGTCATTTATACTCGAAAGGTTTGAGTTTGTAAGAAAATATTTGACTTCTTTGCCTCTATTGTTAGATACCGGCGATCCCCACAGAGGGTTCCAGGAGTTGAAGTCGCCTGTTAATATTTGGGTGTGTGGTAGGAGTTGACGAGATTATAAAAGTCTGGGCCAGTGAATGGTTGAGAAGGGGCGAATGTAGAGGGACATAACAGTAATTTTAAACCTGAGAAGAATTTCCACAGCGACTGCCGAAATACTTGAGTTTAGTGGTTAGTTGTCGTCATCGTCTATTGCAGAAGGTTTTAGAAAGTAAAGGGTCCGCCATCTAACGTTTTTTTTTTTCAAGTAGTGCTTATTTCGTGAATGGTAACACTTAGCTCATGTCTGATTTGACAGATAATTAGTTTTATCCTTCCGCTGAACGAATATGGTTGTGTATACGCTTGAACAACGCTGGGAAATATTGCGACATTACTTTGAAAATCATCGACTTACAGAAGATGCCGATTTTGCCAAAAAAATCATCTTATCAGATGAAGCTTTTTGATCTTGGCGGGTATGTAAACAAGCAAAATTGTCGCATTTGGGGCACAGAAAACCCGCACGCATACATTGAAAAGCCGGTGCACCCAAAACGAGCCACTGTTTGGTGCGGATTTTGGTCCAGAGGCATAATTGGGCCATTTTTCTTAGAAAATGAGCAAGGAGTGGCCATTACAGTCAATGGCGATCGTTATCGGGCCATGTTGAACGAATTTTTGTTCACAAAAATTGAAGAGGAGGATATTGGCAACATTTGGTTTCAACAGGACGGCGCTACGTGCCACACAGCCGAAGCTACACTCGATGTTTTGCGCCCTGTTTTTAAAGATCGCATTATCAGCCGCAGAGCTGATGTCGTTTGGCCACCTCGGAGCTGCGATTTGACACCGTTGGACTATTATTTGTGGGGTGCCATCAAAGATAAGTGTTACGCCGACAAGCCAGAGACAATTGACGCTTTCAAGGACAATATTCGTGAAGCCATTGGTGAAATACAGCTGCACACAATCGATAATGTGCTTAAAAATTGGACCGATCGTGTA
This sequence comes from Merodon equestris, assembly GCA_958301585.1. Lineage (NCBI taxonomy): Eukaryota > Metazoa > Arthropoda > Insecta > Diptera > Syrphidae > Merodon > Merodon equestris. Next base: position 116,683,153 of record OY284416.1, read on the forward strand.
GGCTACTGCATGGCCAGCCGAGGCAGCCATTTGAATGAAATTACTTTCCATTATTAACCGGAAGGATTGTACTTTCAAATAAAAAAAGAAATTTGAGAAAATATTCAGTAGTTTTTTTTTATAGCATTTTCAAAAAAAAAAAAAGTTATTTGGCAGACCCTATATTTGTTGGAGTTTATAAGTGTTTAAGTGACGGTTGATAAAGGTGAGAGATGTGAAACCGTGCGGAGAATGGTGTTTCGGGGTGGGGAGTTTACCAATGTGCCTGCTTGTTTGTTTATGATTGGTAGGAGAGAATGAATTGAATTAGAGTGACTGAGAGTTGAGTTTGAGTTGTTTAAGGTGTGTTATTCATTTGACGTATGGTTAACTGATTCACTTGTGCTAGGAGTTTGGATTTGTATTGGAGTTCTCTTTGATGGAATGAGTGGTGGTGATTTTACGTAGGATCGATGTTGTTGGGATAGTTGCGTTGAGTGGAATTGAATTGAGAATGTTCGTTTTTGGGATATTGAGTACAATTGGGTTCGTTTTTTGTGCGAGATTTGGTGATCGTTCCCCAACAGCGTGTTTTCATTTACTTTTTTTCTTGAATATAAAAGGCTGGAGGTAGACAGTGGATTCTGTTCTTTGTAGAGTTTATCGACGGGAGCGATCACTATAAATTTAGAATTATTTTGGGTCGAGTTATCATAATTCGGTTCAAATGTTGTAGAAACGGGGAAGGTTGGTTTTTTTTTCGTTTTCTATGTTTGGGTTCGATTAACGGATCGGCGTCGAGTCCGCTGAATCGATATCCCGAGAGGACACGTGTCCCGTCGGCCATCAAATATAGTTTAAGTTTTGCTTTGCACTAGACACTGTATTTCCTCACACTTACAGCGAGATGAAGAAAAGAGAATTGTATGTAGAAATAGCGGGAAATGCACCAACGAAGTGAACGGGCAGAGTGAGGGTGCGAAATAAATTTAAGAGCGCGATGTTGCCGGCTTGAGAGTTAGTCGGGGACTGTATCTTGTTGTAGCCAAGGTAAGAACACGGATATAAAAAAAACAACAGAGTCGAGAAAGAACAGCACGATTATTTCAAAAAGCTACAATCGCAAACGACTGCTGGGAACTTTGCCGTCCGAGTCTCCCAAAAACTCTCTGAAAGTTCGAGAGCACTGGCAATAGAGGAAGACTGGAAACGTTGTCAAAAAGCCATCAAATAAGCTGCCACTGATGTTTCACACCACCCTGGAAAAACCCGTGGTTTGACGACGAGTGCAGACAGGCCTATGCAGCCAAACAAGACAATGCTGCTTCGAAGAACGAGAGCTGCTCGTGATCTCTACAGATAGAAAAGGAGGTTAGCGAACCGGCTTCTCAGAAAGAACAGGCAAGAGCATGAGAAGCGGGCGCGGTCGAGGTGATAGAAGCAGGAATGAGGTCCGAAAGTTTTACCAGAAAGTAAAACATTCATCCAGTGGATATGAATTTCGGACTGGAACCTGTAGGGACGAAAATGGACAGTAGAATCGCAGTCGATGCTGAGCAGTTGGAAGAATCATTTCTGCAGACTGTTAAATGGCGACGAGAACCCAAAAACCGCCGTCAGGCAGAATACCCGACTCAATCTGGACAACGATAGACAAGGATTCCGTCTCCCCGACTCTGACGAAGTCAAAGTAGCAATATCGAGACTTAAGCCGAACAGTGCTGCTGGAGCAACATCCTTAACATCATCTACAAAATCTTCTGTGAATCTTCCATATCAGTGTGGTTTCAGGCCAGGGAAGTCCACAGTAGAGCAATTCTTCACACTGCGGCAGATCCTGGAAAAGACACAAGAGATGCAGATCGACACTCACCATCTATTCGTCGACTTCAAAGCCGCATATGACAGCGTGTATAGAGGCGAGCTATACAAAGCCATGTCTAGTTTTGACATCCCGACCAAGCTCGTCAGATTGTGCAGGAGAACTCTCGCTGTTCCATCAAGGTCGTCAACGAACTTACCTAGACCATCAATGTCAAAAAAAGCGGAAGCGGCTAAATTGGGTTTAGCAGTAAATGAGGGCAAAACGAAGTACATACATGTTGTCATCAAGAAAGGATGCACAACATCGACGTCTCAGACAGAGCGTGCCAATGGGCAGCATGAACTTCGAGGTAATCAAGGACTTCGCCTACCTCGGCTCCGCAGTAAACAGGACAACAGCATCGGTACCGAGATCAAACGCAGAATCATTCTTGCCAATCGCTGTTTCTATGGGCTCAAGAGGCAATTGAGCAATAGAGCAGTCCCTCGAAAGACTAAGTTGGCTTTATACAATACTCTAATCATCCCAGTCCTGCTTTATGGAGCAGAAGCATGGACGCTGTGAAAAACGGGTGAGGAAGCTCTTGGTCTTTTCGAGAGAAAAGTTCTGTTTGCGGCGGAGAAGGCGCCGGCTGGAGACGCTTGTTGGTTGAGGCTGAAGCTGTAGCTTGTATGGGCCGTAGCACTATCAAAAGAAGAAGAAGAATCACGTACTTAAGGTCAAAAAGCACAGTGAACATGACCTCCATATCTCGCCTCAGTTGTTGAGGGTTTTTCGATCATTGATTCAGGCAGTGGTATGATTCATAGCTCTTCAATCAATTATCAGTGAATTGATAGCCAACTTCGTCTATGGCTTTTTGAATCGTCATGAAGTGGCCATTCATAATAATTTCGCCCACTTTTCGTACGTTTTCATCGTTTGCTGATGTGATAGGGCGTTAAGGGCGCTCGTCACTTTTATAGGCTTCTTGGAAAACCCTGGTTTTAATCATAGTACACTCACAAAACGCAACATTGAACATTTCTCAAGCTTTGGCGCACTTTATTCCATCATAGAGTAACATTTTATATAAATTCTTTGAAAATCTTGGACAGTTACAGCCGCCTAGGCTCAGACACATTTAGCAACGAAAAATCCACGCGAATCGGACTAGTGAAACTCGCGAAATTACAGAATTCCAATTACTTTTTGAACACTCCTCGCACAACACTATTCGATATCCTTCTACACCCCCTTCCCACGTTAGTATACGACTTTTTTTCGAAACCAACACTCACCTTCTATGTACTTCGCAAAGTTGGGTGGGACCAACGACTTGGCTTTCTCGATATCTTCAGTACTGCTGGTACCCTTATCCAAGTCTGGAATTAAAAACGAATCATGACCCTCGAACGAATCAATCACCAAAACGGCATTTACCTAACAGCAGACCCATGTGTTTCAGGACTTCAGCGTCATCGTGCACTTCGAATTTATCATTAAATTTAAAGATGTACTCCGATCTGGAATGAAACAAAATGAGTAGGGCATTCGCCACCGATCCTCTCTCATCTTACTTGTCATTTGTAACGCTGCAGTTGATTTTCGTGTTATTATGCGTATTCAAAATGATAAAGGGCAACTGAATTGATGAATTCGGTGTTGGAATGATACCCTGTCGTTCAGCCTCCTTGTTACGCTCCACCAGATTCTTGAACGAAACACTCTGGAGCAGCAGCTCCTTCAGTTGCTGTCGTTTTTCTGCAATATTCTCACGTCGTTTAGCGTTCTCTTTCTCTTTCGCTGAATGTTGCTATAAATCCCAAATAAATGGTAGGAAATATGGCCTCTCAATGGACTAGTGGTAAACAAACCTCAACGGAATTTTTAGGTAAACCGATCCAGCGGATTTCCTTCTTGTCTTTCGCTATGATATGCATAGCCATTAGAACGTTTAAGGCATCGTATACACGACGACGGATATTCTTTTGATCACAGTTTGCCGAGTCGCCAGACTGATTTTGTACCTCCTCGGCAACCAATTCGTCGGCCACTTCATTGTAGGTCGTGGTGCCTTTCTCTTTGACTTTTTCACAAACCTTCCACGAGAAATGCTTCAGTCCCTTGCCGGTCTTTTCCGGTTTTCGTTTTCTTTGTACTGACTGTGCGCTCGAATGACTATAAAGAGATAAAGAGTCAATGGAAAATGAGTGAATGGTGGGCTGTTATAGATAGACTTACGCTTTTGATTTGTATTGTGTGGGCTGGCTGGTATTGACAAGATATTTCTGATTCTTCCTTTCGTTCTTCATGGCCGTTTGCTGAAGGAAAATAACATTGTTAGATGGCTTCAAAGAGATACGTGCAAAAAACTACGTGAAATCTTCAAAGAACGATGGGTAAGACGGGCAATGACTCTAACTTCCTATCAGCAAGAACCTCTGAATAACTTCTACATAATATGGTAAGCAAAAAAGAGTCGTTTATAGACCTGAGAGGAGTCTTAGGAATGACCCTACATGACCTAGCATTCATCTGTTTAGAAAGACGTTTTTCATGCAACCTTGTGCTATTCAAGACAAAGTGAGATCACTGATCGTTCGTAAGATCATCAATCCTTGGCATGGTTTGTTGCATTCAAGCTTTGCCGAATGTGATGAAGCCAGGGCCCAAATAGTCCAACTGAAGTGACTACGGAGAGTGTGGTCGGGTTAAGATCAGGCAGATTGCTGACATTGAATGCATCTCAATAGAACATATCAGCAAGATCGGTGCATATGACACTTCGGAGCATTGTTTGTACACATTTAAGCGCAACTCAAAAGAATTTCCAGGGCGTTTGGTGACTGTACAAGTACAAGAAATGAGAAATAGTCAATACAGTAAACTTTACCCGGCGGAAATTGTTCCATCGGCCCAAAAAGTCATAACCACCATTGTTTTGGGATTCGCGAGGCATCATCTTGACTGACTATTTGGAGAAGAGCGGTATTGCACTGATTTATTGGATCCATTCGATGCTAAATTGATGAAAAAACGGGCTGATTTGGCGAAAAGAGCTCTTTCGACAGGACAACGCAACAGCTCACTATTCCGCAATCGTCACAGCAAAACTGAGGGTATTACGACTGGCTCATCCACACTTTTTTTATAGGGTTCATGCTGGTTCAACGTGTACGCTCTTATGGTGTTTGTCACACAACCTGGACGGTGCAGATGGTTTGTGTCGAAGATGTTCGTTCACTACACTCCAGAGGTGGTTGTCCTAGATAGGATTTGAGAGATTTGACTGAATTTGTCGCGTTGGTTGCAATTCACAGTACCTTTTTTTGTTTTCATGTCATTAAGGTGTTATTGATCGAGCGGAGCGAGAGCAATCACCCACTTTTTGGCCTAGCGCGTGCATGTACGGGGAATATAGTGGTCCGAAAACGATTTCGGACTAATCTTGTACGCACTAAATGCAGATATCGGCTATAACCACACATGTGTGCAGCATGTCATTCGATAGATCTAGGTCTGTAGATGAGCCATAAATTATCAAATGAAATTGTTTGATTGAAAAATAGTGAGAAATAACGAAGTAAAGTTTAGAAAAGTGCCATGCGGAGCGAGAGCAAGGTTGATAAAACAACAAATTTGCTCGCTCGATCAAAAATTTTCAGTAGCGGAGTTAAGCCCGCGCATACTGATCTGCCTAGTATTGGAAATGCACACTCAGAGTATGAATTTTGAAGTGATCCTATGCTGCGAGTGTTATGCCTTTGTCAGCAAATTGTTTTTGACTATGGGCAGACTTGAACTACAGACCTTCAACTCAACAATTGGTGATGATTACCATTGCACCACGACCACCCTGTTCTCCAGATTTGGCCTCATGCGATTTTCTTTTGTTTCCAAACATGAAAAATGGCTTGGCGGAAAGAAAATGGTCGCCGCCTACATTCATTCGGCGAAACATAGTTTTTGGGTTGCTTGGATATTAAACTATTGATGGACTAAAAATGGAAAAAATCCATTCTCTTGCCTAACACAGGTACTTATCATATAGCCTCATCCACATTCCATACTCACACACATATCTGATCTTGGAAAAGATCCAAGGACTATTTTCTTGTCGACCTTAACGCTGGATATGGCAGTGTCTATAGGTTAGGCCAAAGAAGGGGAGCGCGATGGTTGAGCATCACTTCCACTCGGAGGCTAAAGGGCCCTTTGTGAATCCCTTAATTTGTGGAGTACACATTCTTTTAACCTGTCCTATCACGTGGTGGCTGAAACCACTTCGTGCTCTTTATGAATTTTAGAAGATCCGATATATCTGCATTTGCCACAACCGCAATCTCTGTAAATAATCTTTGGCCCAGCGACGTCGATTCTGGAGATGTTGGATAATCTCGGTTTCTTCCTCATCGCCGCAGCTCCGGCAGAGATCGCTGGATCATTAGTTCCATTTCCGGAGCATTGCTCCGATGGGTGATCACTCTGACGAGCATACGGATTGAGTTTCGGTCCAGCGCCAAGGGCCTCTTTGTTTTTCCGATATTGAGCTCTGGCCACGAGTGGTTGTCGTGTGGCTGTCGTTTCTTGTAGGCCAAGACGAGTTGGCTTCTTTGATGATTGTGTCATTTATGATCCGGTATAATGCACTAATCGGTGGTTGCTGTGACCTGTCCATTTCAGACACTTGTCTGACCAATTCGTCCGCTCTTTCGTTGCCTGCAATTGAGCCTGGGTCAGGACTCAGCAGAGTTTAACCTTGTGGTGACTGATGGACTTCAGTGATTCGCGACATTTCATTACAGCCTTCGATCTCGTTGCACAGGATCCTATTGACTTCAGTGCAGTTGGCTGTCTACAAAGATTTTGATATCCGATGATGGGATATCGGTAACTTGTAAGTGTTTGGCTGCTTTCTCTATAGCCACGATCTCTGCTTGGAATACGCTGCACAAATCAGGGAGAGTAGAATCCGGCCCCAGAGCCTATGTCTATTTTCGATCCGTCGGTGAATAGGGTAATCTCGTGGTTGTTGATCACGGCGTTTGATAGCCACTCTTCTCTGTCGGGGAAAAGGATTGGCATTTTAAGAGAGAAGTCATTGTGGGCGCTATTTACTATCGGTCGTAGCTACTAGAACCATGTTTCTTTCTTTACCAGGTCATCTATTATTCTGAGTATGGTCGTATGTCCATAGTTGGCTTGCTTCCACAAAGAGTACTCCCTTAGTCTGAGAGCGCTTTTTGCAGCGCAGCCTTTTATGAAAAAATCCAGAGGAAGGAGGTGAAGTATCATGTCCAACTCTGCTTGCGGCGTGTTTCTCATAGTTCCCACAGCAGGTGAACGTTATTCGGAGCATGCTCATATAGCTTTTCGTGCTGCTAGCAGTCCACCAGACTAGGGCCCCATAAGTTACAATGTGTCTGATGATTGCTGTGTACATCCAATGAATGATGTACGGTCTTTTTGCAGGCATAAAAAGCATTCAATTCTATGTTGGAACAGCATTTATACGGGACGAAATAATATCATGGCGAGATCTATATAATCATATAATATTTAATGATTCAAAGTATTGCCCATCCCAAGGATAACTTTTTCTAACTTAACTTTCTAGCAGAACTCGCCTACCGTCACGGTAGAAGTGTTCGTCTTTTGAGGCTATCCACGAATCAAGCCATTTTGAGATGTCTTCATATGCGTGAAACTGCTGATCAGCCAGACCATGTGCCATCGAAGGGAACAAGTGATAATCAATATCTGGGGAATATGGCGGGTGGGGTAGGATTTCGCATTTAAGCGTTTCTAAGTAGGTTTCAACGGGTTTGGCAACGTGAGGCCGAGCGTTGTCATGCTGTAGAATCACTTTTTCGTGCCTCTGCTCGTGTTGTTACCGCAGCGTTCGGCTCAATCGCATCAATTGATTTCGATACCGTTCCCCAGTGATGGTTTCGTTTGGTTTCAACAGCTCATAATGAATAACACCGCCCTGATCCCTCCAAATACACAGCATAACCTTCGGAGCGCAAATATTCGGCCGAGCCGACGACGTAGAAGCATGACCGGGCTGTCCCCATGATTTTTTTCTCTTTGGGTTGTTGTAATGAATCCATTTTTCACCACCCGTAACGATGCGATGGAGAAAACCCTTCTTTTTTGCCGCTGTTCACAGGCGAAAAAACGACGCTCAACGTCTCTTGGCTTTAGATCATAAGGAACCTAAGTTCTTTGCTTTTGAATCATTCCCAACGCATGCAATCGCTTGGAAGTAGCTTGGCGGGTAACTCCTAATACTGAAGCAAGCTCTTTTTGCGTTTGGCATGGATCCTGATCGAGCAATGCCTCCAATTCAGTGTCTTCGAAGGTTTTTGGCCTTCCTTCACGCGAATGGTCGTCAACATCGAAATCACCGTCTTTGAAGCGACGGAACCAATCACGTCACGTTGTTTCACTTTTTGGAGTTCTCGATGCGCTTCAGCCGCCGTTTTAAGCAGAAACGGCTTTGAAGTAGTCAAGGATTTCGTCTTTCTTAGCCCCACTGTGACAAGTGGTAACATTGAGAGCAGGCGCAAGGTAACTTTTGTTAACTACTGCTTCGTTCTGCTCGAGGGGAATTTAAGAAATAGAGACATTTTCCGAATATCCAAGGTAACCAGTCAATCATCCTCTTCAATGGCGCTGAGGTTGGACGTTACCGAGAGGTCCTTGGCCATTTTCGCTTGCAATCTTAGATCATGTCTGTGTTAAGGGAGAAAGGACAGCCAAAAACTGCATGGGCTGTACCACGACTTCGGCTTGATCAACCGTCTACAGATCCAATGTCTAAGATGTCCCACAAATAAGTGGCTTTACTGTCGCAACTTTTGTAATTCTCAGATCAAAGCAAAGCATAGCTTGGTGACAAAAGATAGAGTAGTGGTTTACTTCGCTCTTCGGGTGCCTTGTCGGGGCGGAAGGGCTGAAGAGGGCAATGACCTCGAACTAAGACCCGGAAAACTCTGAGTTTACTTGAATGTAAATCTCCTTGATTGCGGCCGGGGCACGGATTCTACAGACCCCACCACTCATTCTCGACTCTCCGGCAGCCCGAAACGACACCGACTCCTGCGGCTCTTTGCCCGATCACCTAGTTGGACTGAGCATAAGCGTTGCAATCAACAGAGGCGACACTGCCGATGACGCGGCACGGGAAACTAAGGTTGATCGAGTCCCAGAATTGGGACGTAATGCAGATTGCACTGCTAAGTGCCAATAAAGAAGGAGAAAGAGGCGTGCCCGAAATCGTGCAAAGAGGCTGGCACGGCCGAAGGCACAAAGGCACAAAGGATGAAGGCAAACCTCTGGGAAAAGCAGTCACGATTACGATCAAATCCCCAATAAGAGTGTGCCAGGTTCCAAAACTGACGGAGCTGGAGGTGTTCAGGGTCCTGTTATGGCCGACGCTACCGCCAAAAAAAGCGGTGATGCTGGCAAACAAACTCTGATCGTAGAAGCCAAAGCGGTTTTGGATCCTAACAAACTTCAAGCTGGCAGAGCTGTTCCAAAGCAGCGTCGGAAGGGACCAGGAGCTCGAACCGAAAAAGGTAAGAGCGCACACAAACGGAGGACGGCCGCCAGGGACAACCGTGCTGGGGAGAGAGAACGTGATGTCTCCTCCTCTGACGTAGCAGCGCGTAATCGAAGTCCGAAGGTAGATGCGGCGATCAACAAAGATTAAAGCAAAAATCTGAAGACGGAGAGGGCCAAAGACTATTCCGCGGATGCGGTCACTTCCCACAACAAAACCCTTTCCTCTGGAAAGGAGATAGAAGTGAACGTATAGAGTCGAGACAAGCACCTCTACTACAAAGAGGCAGCCATCTCCTCTGAAAAGGTCTGGATTGGGAAACCTGTCAGTGACAGCAGATTGACCAGCGCAGATTGCCAACACTGCAAGGATCGTCTACTGGAGCTTGCTTCAGCAACAGGCTTCTGTATTCAGGCTGAGAGGTCTGCTCTAATGAATAGTACCTTCGTGGTGAGCTGTTCCCCAGCAGACATCTGCCTGGATCAGGATCAAGGCGAGACGACAAGAAGTGATTGTCCTAACCCTGTCTAATAGGCATGTAAGGCTAAGACTAACTGGAGAGTCTTACCAGTTGCTACGCTGTCAGACCATAGATATATCGAATTCTAATTGAAGTGTGGGCTCTCCCCCTCGCAGCCCAAGCTGAATCCGAGAAAGACGGACTGAGTACGATTCAGAGAGGAGCTTGAGACATCCGCTCAAACCCTGCCTAAACTCAGAACAGAGCAATTGGTGGAAGATGCCACTCCTAACCTGAGTAGCGCCGTCACCAACTGTTTTAAGCTTGCAGGTCCTGTCAAGAAACCTCCCTGATGGAACGCTGAGCTCCAATGTCTTCGCAGGGAAGCCAGAAGTCGATGAAGAAGATGACTGAAATAAGTTTGGATCGACCTTGCTTCGATCCATACTTATTCCAGTCATCTTCTTCATAGACTTCTGGCTTTCCTGCTTCGATCCGTAGAAGTCCTTCTGCGACTTATATTATTGCGTCACGCGTGGCAGCGACTGTGGCCATTGAATTTGTTGTGGGATCTTTCGATGGCTTCAAGCTGCCAGATACAAATGGGATATGCCCTGTTATGCTGCAAAAAGGTATAAGGCAGCTGCTTTCTATTCTGAAAAGAATTTTCACTGCTAGCTTGGCACTTGCCTATATACCTATTCCTTGGCACGCGGGGAAAGTGGTCTTTATTCCCAAAATAGGGAAAGAAGATTACTCGCTCGCCAAGAGTTTTACACCAATCAGTATAATATCCTTCTTGCTGAATAGCATGCAGAGACTAGTAGAGTTGCTGGTGCGCAAAGTTGCCCTTCGAATGTCTCTGGAATCTATGCCCAGGCCTATGCAGATGATGTTGCTGTTCTCTTTGTTGGCTCATGTTTAGCGACTGACAGTCTCAAAGCGCAGACGGTGCTAAAAGGCATTACCATCCCGATATCCAAGGAAGCTAAGTACCTGGGAGTCGTCCTAGATAGCAAGCTTCTTTGGCCAAAACATGTTGAGTCCAAAACCAGTCGGCTTATCGCCGAAAAAGGTCTCTGGATCTTAACAGCAATGATAAGACCGATAATCCCATATGCGTCGGTTGTCTTGTGGAACAGATTAACACGCAAGCACCTCGTGGCCACTTTTACCAAACTCCAAAGAGCGGTCTGTCTCAGCTGCACGGGGACTTTCCCCAGCACACCGGGAGCTGCTCTAGATGGTACGATGGATCTTCCACTCCTTGACATATCGGATGACTCTAACTTTTTTTTTTTATAGGGTTCGTGCAGGTTCAAGAGTTACAGTCTTATGATGTTTGTCACACAGCCTGGACGGGGTGCAGATGGTTTGTGTCGAAGATGTTCGTTCACTAGTCTACGGGGGTGGTTGTTCAAGATAGGATTTGAGAGATTCGACTAAGCGAAAGAGATTGGATTGCGCCGCAAATAGTAACGATTCCGATTGAACGATGTTACCAGGAATCGCGACAACAGCAGTAAAAAAGATATGTTCCAAAGGAAACGAGAAAAGTGGAATCTCATTGGCAAAACGTTCGCTGAAATTAGAGTTGATGCGACTGGAAGAAGAGAGGGATAAGAAATTTAATTACTTGCATTGCAATACGAAACGGAATCAGATATATTTAAGCAGAGCAATGAAGGGGAGGCAAATCATAGCTCGGGTGTGGGCTTGAGTGTAGGCGGTAGGGTAGATAGTAGCACTGAGTTGAAGAATAAACAACTGTGTCACACTGTGTCACAGCAAGGTGTCAATTTAGTTTCTTCATTTGTACCGAACCAAGAGTACGTCCAGGCTCGTCAAGTTGTATTTAGGGACTTCCAACATTAAGTGGCAAACCAGAAGAATGGCCTTTTATAGCAGATTCGTAACGTCTACCAGGTAATGTGGCCTCACTAATGAAGAGAACCTTCTTCGGCTACAGCGATCCTTAAAAGGAAAAGCATTAGATTACATGAGTCAAGGCCTGTCATTACCTGCGATAGTGCCTGAAATTATTTCTACTCTTCAAATTGTGTTTGGCCGCTCAGAACATATTTTAAATAAACTTGAATCGCTTATTAATTCTTCGCTTGAGGTCAAGGGCATAGTAGCTACGATTGAAGCTTCTGGTTTGAGCTCGCATATGAGCAATCCTTCGCTCATTCAAGATTTAATCGAGAAGCTCCCGGCTCAAAGGCGACTCTTTATATAGAAAATATATATAAATTGAGTTTAAAAATTTGAAGCGATTGACTTTATAAACTTGCCTCCCTATGAAGCTATGGCCTACCGAAGATTGTATTGCTTTGAGAGAAAGCTTGAAAGAGATCCAGATTTAAGCAAACAAGTGAATAGCCACATTGCAGGCATGGAGACTAAAGGCTTTATACGGAAGCTTCGAAAAGATGAGCTAATAATTGGTTATCAACGTAAATGGAATTGACCGATATTCGCCGTTAAGAACCCGAATAAAAAAAAGAAGATAAGGGTAGTATGGGACGCCGCAACGGAATGCACTGGAGCCTCCCTTAACGGCTGTCTTGACAAGGGTCCGGACCTCATGACTTCCTTGCCAGACGTCTTATTTAATTTCAGAATTCGAAAGATAGGCGTTTGCGGCGACATAAGCGAAGTGTTCCATAGAATAGCTATTGATGAAGACGATCAACAATCGCAGCGATTCCTTTGGCGGTATGGAGAAACCAACAAAAAACCTGATGTGTACATTTTAAAGGTTATGAGCTTCGGAGCTAGTTGTTCGCCATCGGTTGCCGAATATGTAAAGAATTCGAATGCCAAAGAGTACGGTCAACAATTTCCAAGGGCAGCGAAGTCTATAATTGAAAGGCATTATGTTGACGACGTGCTCGACAGCATCAACTCCGTCGAGGAAGCCATCAACCTTGCTAAAGAGGTACTAGTAATTCATAAACATGCCAACTTTCACATCCGTAACTGGGCTTCGAACTTACCTGTACAGGGACGGGTTAAGAATATCCCTGCAGCGATACCTCTCGCTTGTCGTAAATGGCGACTAAAACAAAGGTAAACAAAAATCTCATCTAGGCAATTTAGAAAACACCAAGGTGAGCCTAGGGACACATATTAAACTGCCCCACAAGTGTACATGCAAATCAGTGGGTTGACACGACTGGAGATCACCGGTGTTGTAAGAGTAAGATCAATCAAAAAAAAAAATAAAAATCTGGAGCATGCCCGTGTCAAAAAGGAGGGGAAGAAAGAAAACGGTCAAACCGTAGCATTAGGGAGAAGGAAAAGCACTACCCCGCCAGGCACTACTAATGGTCGTGATCCTGGGACGAGCAGCAATGCTCGGGTCAGAGCTATAGGATTTCCGGGGGATAGCAAAGTAATGCAACGGCGTAAGCCACATTTAAGAGTCGCGAGTTGGAACGTTGGAGGCATTAGTGGTCGCAGCTATGAGCTTGAAGAAATGATGGTTAGAAGGCGAGTAGACATCCTGTGCGTACAAGAGACGAAATGGCGAAACACCGGTAATCGGGCACGTTTCTTGGACGTTAAAACAAAAGCCTACAAGAGGTTTTACTATGGATTGGAACAAGGAAAAACGGAATCGCCATCATCCTTGTGGCAGAGCTACTTGGCAACGTCTTAACCATTTCAAAGTCCAGTGACCGTTTGATGGCTCTCAAATTGGTGATGCATGGTGAGGTGTGGAACATCGTAAGCGCATATGCCCCTCAAGCAGGAAGCGAACAAAAAGAAAAAGATGCATTCTGACTAGATTTCCACAACCTTGTCAAAATCATCCCAAAGGAAGAGCTTTTGTTTGTTGGGGGAGATTTAAACGGACATGTCGGGAAGACAAGCGAAGACAATGAAGACTACCACGGAGGGCTGGGATACGGCACCAGGAACTAAATACCATGTTCGTCAAACAAAGCCGGCACCTGATCGCTTATAGCAGCGGCGTAAATGAAACTCAAATAGACTATCATTTGGTATCCAGTTTCATGAAGCCACGAGTTTAAGATTGCAAAGTGATCCTGGGAGACGCGATCGCCCCTCAACACCGTCTCCTCCTGACTGAATTTTTTATGGAGGCGAGAAAGAAGTCAAAGCAGCAAACGAAGGTGTCTGAGAGAATCAAGTGGTATAAGCTGGATAAAGGAAAAGGCGAAGCTTTTATTACCAACATGAAAAACTACCTTTCTTCCATTATCGATGAGGTGGGTAATGAGGAGTGCAGAGCACAAGACATGTAGGATTCCCTACAACAATCTGGCCTGGAGAAAGCCAAATCACTGCTCGGAACATCTGAAGGCCCCTGCCAACACGCAAAAGAAACCTGGTGGTGGACAGACGAAGCCAAAGCAGTGATACACGAAAAGAAAATGGCTTTCCAAGCTTGGTCAAAGTGCTCTTCTACTAATAGAGAGGAAAAAGCTCGCCGTGAAGAGGAAGATGAAAGCATGGAAGGCCTCTATCAGGAGTTGGAAGAAATATCGTCTTCCGCGTCTGACAGGAACCAGGCTAACAAAGGAGCAAATATCTTTAAGATAGCCGCCCAGAGAAGAAGAAATGCTCAGGAGATTCGTTTCCCAAAGTTTATTAACAATGCTGAAGGCCAACTCCTTGTGGAAGACGAAAAAATTCTCCACAGATGGCGACAGTATTGCGAGGAACTTCTGAACGAACAGTTTCCCCGAGTGTACTTTCCAAGAGCCGCCCCGAATCATGCCGAAATACCCGACATCACAGTCGAAGAAGTTCGGTACGCGGTTAAAAACTCCAAGAAAAGAAAAGCTGTTGGGCCGGACGGGATACCCTCTGAGTTCTGGAAAAAGATGGGAGACATCGGGTCTAGATGGCTCATGGTTCTTATCTCCAAACTTATGAGAGGCGACACTATGCCTAATCAATGGAGGGAAAGCTGTACGCGAAATTGTGATAACTACCGTTCTGTCAAGCTGATGTCGCACACCATGAAGATCGTTGAACGGGTATTAGATAGCCGACTGCGGAAAATAATACGACTATCTGATGACCAGTGCGGGTTTGTCTCGGGTAAATCAACGAGAGATGCAATCCAAAGTATAAGGGTCATGATGGAAAAGCATCGTGATTCTTCAAAGGACTTGCATGTGGTGTTGGTTGATTTCGAGAAGGCCTTTGACCGGCAACCAAGAGATCTTTTATGTAGCGCTAAGACAAAAAGGAGTTCCAGAAACCTACGTGCGAGTGATTATGGACATGTACGAGAGAGCAACGACAAGAGTAAGATGCACCGCAGGAGTCACCGAAGAGTTCGCAATCAAAGTCGGTGTACACCAAGGGAGCGTCCTCAGCCCACTGCTTTTTATAGCAGTCCTTGATTGCTTGCTTGAAGGAAAAGTGACGGACCTCAATGTGCACCAGCTATTCTTTGCTGACGATGGAGCCATTATAGGTGATGATCAGGCGTCCCTACAACGAGCACTTGATGTGTGGGTGGACATTTTTGAGGGACACGGGTATCGTATTAGTTCAAAGAAGACAGAGTATCTGTGCTGCCCGTTCTCTGACCCTCATCAGCCTATTCCAGACATTTACTTGAATGGAAGAGTGCTTCCCAAGTGTGAAAAGTTTAAATATCTGGGATCTATGATTAATAGAGAAGCAACTTGTGATGACGACATCAAACATCGCGTAAGCGTAGGGTGGATGAAGTGGCGGGAAAACTCCGCCATCTTCTGTGATCGAAAAATGCCCCCTAAGCTGAAAGGAAGGCTCTATACTTCAGTTGTACGTCCGGCGCTCACATACGGTTCACAATGCTGGACAATGCACAAAAAGTATGAGAGCAAATGGACGGCAGCTGAGATGAAGATGCTTCGCATGACAGCGGGAGTAACAAAGCGTGACAGAATTAGAAGTTCAAAGATCCGAGGAAGCCTCCACGTAAAAGAAACTATCACAAGAAATATAGAGCGCGACCGACTCAGTTGGTATTGCCATGTTCAAAGGAGAGATCCTTTGAACCCCGTCCAAAAAGCTTTATCAATCAACGTTCCAATTTCAACACGCAAAAAAGGCAGGTCGAAAAACAATTGGTGCAAACAAATGCAAAAACACCAGCATTTGAATGGCCTTAGTGATGAAGTAATCCTAAACCGGGAAGCCTGCCGCTACTTTCTGAGGTCAAGCCGGCGGACCCCACAAGCGGACCAGTAGGAATGCAATTAAGTGGGAAGGTTATGATCCTACACTTCTGACCATAACGACGCCGGAAAAAAAAGGAAAAGAAGAACTGGGCTTCGAACTCAGTAAGGGTCACTGACGTCTTAGGTGAAGCCGGAACTGAAGACATCTTTTGCCAAGCAGGGAAAACAGTCGAGGAAGTTGTGGAAGCAAAAAAGGTACTTGGAATGTGGTGGCAAACCAGCACCGATTCGTTTACATTCAATTTAAAATATACAAAAGCAAGCGAAGATGTTCTTAGAGGAGAGAAATTACCGACAAAAAGGCAACTGTTGAGGCTGCTTATGTCTTTCTTTGACTAGGCTTATTGAACTTTTTTACAGTTTACATGAAAATTTTGCTTCAAGACATCCGCTCCGCCGAACAGGATTCTTCAAGAATTTTCGGAAGCATGGACCAGATGGCTTTCGGCACTTCAAGAAGTTGAAAAGGTTCAGCTGCCTACTCGTAGATGTTATTTTGGTTTAGGTTGCAGTGACACTAGTAAGGTAGAGCTACGCGCCTTCGTTGACGCGAGCGAAAAGGCTTATGCTGCAGTGTTATACTTTAGGATCGAATCGGCGAATGGGATGGAAGTAGTGCTGGTCTGCTCCAAGACTACAGTAGCTCCCCTACGTCCTATCTCTATACTTCGAATGGAACTTCTAGCTGCTGTTCTGGGATCCTGCATTGGAAATTCTATAGCAAAAAGCTCACGATCTTAACATAAAAACCATGCATTTTCGGTCTGACTCCAAAACGGTTTTACTATGGCTTCGTGCTAATCCAAGAGTTTACAAGGAATTTGTAATGTTTCGCGTAGGTGAAATGCAGGAGTCAACGAATGTCGCGAACTGGAAGTTTGTCCCCTCAAAACAGAAAGTCGCTGATTTGGCCACGAAATGGAATCACATTTTCATCTAAGGATCCCCTGGTTCAGCGGACCGACATTCTTAAGTCAAGCACCAGAAAGCTGGCCAATTATTGTTTCGCCGAAAGGAAAAATGCCAAAAGATGAGTTCAAACAAAATCCAGAAATTCAGCAACATCTAGCTGTCCAAGTCAATAATTCTATCGTTCACTTCAATCGCTTTTCAAAATGGGAACGGCTTGTTTCCTGCATGGCGTATGTCAAGTGATTCATAAGTCTTATAACACAAAGGAGACTAACGTATATCAGGGTTACGCACTCTTTACCGAACTGTGCGAAGCAGGTGCCAGATGTGCAAGATACGGACAGCAATCCCAAAACCTCCAGATGTGGGATCACTACCGGCAGCGCGGCTCTCCCCATACACCAGACCATTTTCCTACGTTGGGGTAGACTACTTCGGATCGTTCCTGGTAACAGTTGGAAGACGTGCAGAGAAACACATGTCTAACTTGTCGTGCAATTCACATCGAAGTGGCCAAGAGCTTAACAATGAATCCATGCATTATGGTCATTCGGAATTTCATCGTCATTTATAGTGACAACGGGACCTTGAAGGCAGCCGAAAAGGAATGGCGTGAAGCTGAATTCACGACACAGCACCCCAAATGGGAGTTTATACCTCCGGCAAGTCCTCACATGGGTGGTGATTGGGACCGGATGGTTCATTCCATTAAAACTGTACTATACCAGATAATCACACCTGTCACGAAGATGACTGACGAGAAGCGGAACAATTTGCTTATTGAAGTAGAAAGTATAGTAAACAGTCGACCTCATCATCCGGAAACAAACCTCCAGGAGTGCTTAATAACTCTGATAAGTATGTCAGAGCATCATGGCACCACTCCCAGTTACTAACAGACCTATTTTGGAAGAGGTGGATGTTCGAAGTACTACCAATATTCCCCTTCGCTCTTCGGGCGCCTTGTCGCGGCGGAGGGGCTTAAGAGGTCAATGACCTCGAACTAAGACCCGGAGAACCCCGAGTTAGTCATGAATGAATGGACAACCAGATGGATGGAAATACTCCAGGTGGCACCCGCAATAGCGGAAATCCACCCGCGATCTCCCTGATCGCGGCCGGGGCAAGGATTCTGGAGGCCCCACCGGTCATTCTTAACTCTCCGGCAGCCCGGAACGACACCGACTCCTGCGGCTCATTGTCCGACCACTTGGTTGGACTGAGCGCGAGCGGTGCAACCGACAGAGGCGACACCGACGATGGTGCGGCACGGGAAACCGCCAAGGTTGAACGAGCCCCAGAATTGGGACGTGCTGTAGATTGCACTGCTAAGTGCCCAAAAAGAAGGAGGAAGAGGCGTGCCCGAAAATCGTGCAAAGAGGCTGGCACAGCCGAAGGCACGAAGATTGAGGGCGAACCTCTGGGAAAGGCAGGTAAGAGGATCAGATCGGCGGAGGTATCCCCTACCGAAGCCCATCCGACCCTCTCACCTGCAGATCCCGCACTTCTTGCCGGCGCGCAGCGCAGAAAACGTCGGCGGCTAGTAAAGGCTGCTGCTGGGGGCACAAGCATGCCAGCACTTTCGGCATGCGCCTCAAACACTCCTCCTCTTATTGGTGACGGTCAAACTCCCAATAAGAGCGTGCCAAGTTCCAAAACTGACGGAGCTGAAGATGTTCAGAGTCCTGTCATGGTCGGTGCCACCGCCGAAAAAGGTGATGATGCTGGCAGACAGAATCTGATCGCAGAAGGCGAAGCGGTCTTGGATCATAACAACCCTCAGGCTGGCAAAGCTGTTCGAAAGCGGCGTCGGAAGGGAGCAGGAGCTCGAACCGAAAAAGGTAAGAGCACTTGCAAGCGGAAGATGGCCGCCGGGGACAATCTTGCTGGGGAGAGAGAATGTGATGTCTCCTCCTCTGATATGGCGGCGGGAAATCGGAGTCCAAAGGCAGATGCGACGATCAATAAAGATCAAAGCAAAAACCTGAAGACGGAGAGGACCAAAGGCTGCTCATCGGAAGCGGGCACTTCACACAAAAAAACCCCTTCCTCTGGAAAGGCAACACAAATGACCGTAAAGAGTCGAGACAAGCACCTCTCCTACAAAGTGGCAGCCATCTCCTCCGAAAATGTCAGGATAGGGAAGGCTGGCAGTGACAGCAGAATGACCAGCGCAGATTGCCAACACTGTGAGGATCATCTACTGGAGCTAGCTTCAGCAACAGGCTTCTGTATTCAAGCGGAGAGGTCTGCTTTGATGAATGGTACCTTCGTGGTGAGCTGTTCCTCTCAGCAGACATCTGCCTGGATCAGGAGCATGGTGCCGAAAATCCCCCCCCTGGGAACTAGCACTTATCAAGTAGTTAGTCTCCCGAAACTAACGCGCGCCATCTGCTGGATTCCGGGAAAACCCGGAAACAAGCTGAAAGTGCTGACGCGACTACGTGCGCAGAACCCGGGACTCGACAAGAGGGCCTGGACTGTCTATTCCTACAAGGAGAAAAAGAACTCTCTGAAAAAAGAGGGCTTCACTCTGGTAGTGGGAATGGACAATGGCTCTGTTGAGGCCCTGAAAACCGCGTACGACTCACGTCCCTACTTCGGCCTTGGTAGAATTGTATTCCATTTTGATGTCAAGTAGTCGAAGGATGGAACGTGTTCCCCAGTATGAATCCATGATTTTTACTCAGATCAACCTACAGCATTGCAAGGCTGCTACCGCTCTTCTAAGCAACAGAATTGCATGCAGTAGTACAAATCATCACATTGTATCCATTCAAGAACCATGGGTGTGGAACAAACGCCTGTGTGGTCTTGGTGGCATACGTGATGCTACAATCCTTTATGATGAGCGATCCGAAAGGCCCAGGGTCTGCCTCATCATATCGAATACGCTATCGGCAACCAAACTTGGTCAATTCTGTGATCAAGATCTGGTAGCTGCGAAAGTGAGCTACAAGGCGCACGGAGAAATTGAACACTTCGTCGTGGCGTCTGCTTACTTCCCCTACGACTCGGTACTACCCCCGCCACCTAAGGCGGTTTCCGAACTCGTAGAGTACTGTGAAGCCAGAAGGATTGGACTCATCATCTGTTGCGATGCTAACGCTCAAAACACATTTTGGGGCAGCAGTAAATGCAACCGGAGAGGAGACCATCTTCTAAACTTCATTCTTTCGTCTGACCTTTTCATCAACAATGTTGGCTCTCAACCAACCTTTGTGACGGCGAGACGACAGGAAGTGATTGACCTAACCTTATCTAACAGGCATGCGAAGGCCATCACTAACTGGAGAGTCTTACCAGTTGCTACGCTGTCAGACCATAGATACATCGAATTCCAATTGAAGTGCGGGATCTCCCCCTCGCAGCCCAAGCGGAATCCGAGAAAAACAGACTGGGTGCGATTTAGGGAGGAACTTGAGAAATCCACTCAAGCCCCGCCTAAACTCAAAACTAATCAATCGGTGGAGGATGCAGTTCATAACCTGAACAGCGCCATCACCAAATGTTTTGAACTCGCATGTCCTGTCAAAAAACCTCCCAACAGGAAGCCGGTTCCCTGGTGGAATGCTGAGCTCCAACGGCTTCGTAGGGAAGCCAGAAGTCTTCTGAACAGATCGCTTAAATCGAACTCGGAAGAAGACTGGAATAAATATCGATCGAAGCAGAAGGAATATAAGAAGCTTATTCGAAAATCGAAGAATGATTCCTATAAGTCCTTCTGCGAAGAGATCAAATCCCTGAGCGCGACCAGCAAGTTGGTTAAAGTCCTCAAACGAGGAAAATCGACAAGGCTGGAGGTACTCAGAAAGTCTGATGGTACCTGTACCTAGTCTAAAGCAGAAACTCTTAGTTTACTGTTTCAGACCCATTTTCCGGGAAATCAGACTGTCATCGGCTCGTTGCACACTCCCTTATTGGATACTGCGGCTGTAGCGATGAAAACAACTCGGCGTAGCTGGTATGTTGCGTCACGCGTGGCAACTACTGAGGCCATTGAATTTTCTGTGGCATCCTTCGATGGCTTTAAGTCGCCGGGCACTGATGGGATATACCCCGTTATGCTGCAAAAAGGTATAAGACAGATGCTTCCTACACTGAAAAGAATTTTCACTGCTAGCCTGGCACTTGCCTACATACCTATCCCTTGGCGCGCGGTGAAAGTGGTCTTTATTCCCAAAATAGGGAAAGAGGATTACTCACTAGCCAAGAGTTTCAGACCAATAAGTCTAACATCATTCCTGCTGAAAAGCATGGAAAGACTAGTAGAGTTGCACGTGCGCAAAGTTGCCCTTCGAATGCATCCTCTGTCGGACATGCAACATGCTTATCAGCGCGGAAAATCCTGCGAGATTGCGCTTCAAAACCTAGTTGGGAGAATTGAATGCGCTCTCGAAAGGAAAGAGTACGTACAGGCATTTGCGACGACATTGAGAGAGCTTTTGATACCGCTACTTTCTACAGCATGTGTAGCGCTGCTAGACGACATGGCGTAGATGAAGCACTGGTTTCGTGGATCAAAGCCATGCTTGTGCACAGGACATTGATCGCTGATACAGGCCTCGAACAATGTGTCAAGTCTGGAGTAAACAGGGGCTGCCCGCAAGGTGGCGTCTTGTCTCCGCTGTTATGGTGCATGGTGGTCGACTCTCTGCTAGATGCTCTCAATGCCTCTGGAATCTATGCCCAGGCCTATGCGGATGATGTTGCTGTTCTCTCTGTCGGCTCATGTTCAGCGAATGTCTGTCTCAAAGCACAGGCTGCGCTAAACGTGATCGAAGACTGGTGCACGAGAAATGGGCTGTCGGTTAATCCTCTTAAGACCGATGTCGTTCTCTTCACGAGAAGGAGGAAAACAACTGGCATTGCTCAGCTGGTGCTAAAAGGCATTCGTATTCCGATATCCATGGAAGCTAAGTACTTGGGAGTCATCTTAGCAAGCTTCTTTGGTCAAAACATGTTGAGTCCAAAACCACCAAAGCGCTGTCAGCTTTCTGGCAATGCAAAGGTGCCTTTGGCAAAACTTGGGGCTTATCGCCGAAAAAGGTACTTTGGATCTACACGGCAATGATAAGACCGATAATCTCATATGCATCGGTTGATTGGTGGAGCAGGCTAACACGCAAACACGCTGTGGCTTCACTCACCAAACTCCAAAGATCGGTCTGTCTCAGCTGCACGGGGGCTTTCCCCAGCACACCGGGAGCTGCTCTAGATGCTATGATGAGACTTCAACCCCTTGACATATATGTATATCAGAGGGTGTGCACTGAAAACTATTTCTCGCCTAAAGAGGAATGGTCTTTGGTACAACTCGCAGTGGAGTGAAAGTGTATTTGAGAGAGAAATATCCTATGACCACTGTCTCATGGATATGCCCTCTGACGCATTGACACCTGCCATCCTACTGCGCTGTAACTACACAGTCACATTTCCTTGGCGTCAGGACTGGCTTTGGCCAGACACTGAACCTGGAATAGAATGTCTTCGCATCTTCACAGATGGCTCCAGGACCGATCAGGGATCCGGCGCCGGAGTTTTCTTCGAGCGCGAAAACATTCGACTGCACTTCTCGTTAGGAAAATATGCGTCTGTCTTCCAAGCGGAGATTTATGCATGGCCATGCTGCATGCACTGTGTTGTGAAACACAGGTGGAGGGGAAAAAGCGTATGCGTCTGCAGTGACAGCCAAGATGCACTCAAAGCTGTGTCCAACCCTCTACCCAGCTCCAAATTAGTGCATGAACTCAAGACCTTTTTGAACAAAGTCGGAGGACTAAATTCACTTAGGCTTGTATGGGTCCCAGGTCACTCTGGAATCCCAGGAAACGAGATCTCCGAGGAACTCGCTAGAAGAGGCTCAGAGGAGAGTTTCTCAGGACCTGAACCCGCCTTAGGTCTGCCTGCTTCCACGGTCAGATCTGACATCAATGACTGGGTCTTTAACGTACACAGGCGTCATTACGGGCCATTACACTTTTGCCAAGCATCTCTACGTGCTTGGCATCGGTGAGACCCCTACCTGTGCTGCATGTTGCGAGGAGGATGACACATGAGAACACTTTCTCTGCGACTGTCCCGCCTTCGCTCGTGCACGGTGGCGCACTCTTGGGGCCGACGTGGTGGGTGCCGAATCTCTTAGCTCTACATCACTGAAGCCCCTCCTCACTTTTCTCCGGACAACGGGGAAAATACAATAAAGACAAGGTGTCTGTCTGGTAGTACAATGGACCAGTACTTGTGTCTGAGTGCTCCAGCAGATAGTAGAAGCCTCCAAAAAAAAAAAAAAAAAAAAAAAAAAAAAAAAAAAAAAAAAAAAAAAAAAAAAAAAAACTACCAATATTGAGATCAAACCGATCCAGGAAGGAGACCTAGATATTGCAGGCCTAAAGGAGTGATAGTGAGAACAATACAAGCAAAAGATGAATAGGTGCAAAGCGTCATTGTCCGTACATCGAGTGGGGAATATCATCGCCCTACCGCAAAAGTTGCAGTTTTGGACGTACGCCAAGACAAAGAGGGTGTTGGTGAAACGGTTAAAGTATGTTCTCTCTTCGACGTCATATGAATTGCTGGAAAAAAGGTCATTCTAAGACCTTATTGAGTGATGTGTTCGAGTAAATAGACCCCACTGTCAGAACCTTCACCGATCCGACGAGCCTTCGAGTTCAAGGACGACGAAGCACAGGACAATAGCGCCTAATTTGAAGTTCACAGAAGAAACCTGTTGCTCTAGGTGCAGACTCACCTCGAACAGTAGCGCAATCTAAGCATACCCTCACCGGCATAATGTCAGCTCGATTGGGAAACTACAAAACGAAATAGCTAACGTTACAAGGTACAAGATACAGATCCTCTCTGAACCGAGCGGAAGGGGAGTAAAAGGGGTCAAAGAAATTGAAATCTGGAGGAAAAGGAAAGGTACATATCAGCAAAAAGGAGCCCCTAGGCTAAATTCGAAGCAAGACTGGCTCAAGGGTTGGATTTGGGATTTAAACCCTTTTCGTCAATGATGGATTACCCTGGTCCTACGGAGTTGGAGAGGTTCTATAGCAACTACCTCGTGTTCCTGCGATGCTAACATAGCCCTCTCACTACCTGATTTCTGAAAACTTGTTGCGATTAAATGAAAACCAAAAAAAACCTTAAAATCTAATGACAACTTACAGAATGTGGCGTTTCATGTTTGACTGCGGGACTTGGTGGCTCGTACTTCACTGTCGACGTCTGTCGGTCCGATGCTCCTTGTGCTGGTATCACCGTGTACGTCAATTCACCTGCAACATCACAATCATCGTCACATCGCTATCAACACCAAGCAAATACCAAGAAAACCTACTTTCCGCGCGTTGCGTATCGAAATGATACAGCGGCACCTTCATGAAATGCGTCGGATTGGAACCATCCTTCATCGTCACGAAATCACAAGCGCAGCAAGAGGATCGAATATGAAATGAAGCAAACAAGAAACACTTTAACACCCCTTCAGTGATAACACCGTCAAAACCTGATATATTTCCCTCTCGAGCACAAAACGAAAGGAAGTATAAGGTCGAAAAAAATAGGAAAATAAAAAACAAAATGAAAAACTCGTCCCAAAACTCACCAGCTGGGTGTAACCGCCTCCCATACTGGAACTGTGTGTCGTGTACACACTACTACTGGAGCTCTGCGTATCGTATTCCTGTTTGATGTCGGTTTTCTCAATAATCGTCAAAATTTTCCCTAATCACACACAAGTACGCAACAACGGAATCGGGGAAAAAAATGATTAAAGAGCGGCTTTATGGTTGGAGCGGAAAAACAAAATAATAAACAAAAGAGCGGTTCCAATGCGTAAATTCGCATTTCACTGCATGCGATTTGGTTTTCGTGTGATTTTCCAAGGTCTCACCTCGATGGATGGCATTAGAAAAAAGCGCGATACTTCTCTCCATTCGTCGTATCGTCGTCTTTTACCTTTTGCTCGTTTCGTTTCGGTTTTTTTTCTTGTTCTGTTGCTGTCGCCTCCACCGAGCGGGCCTGGCACATCTTGCCGATGTGGACATGACAGCGCTCGATGCAGCATATCGACGCGCACTGCCTCAGAAAATCACAGAAAAAACAAATCCAGGCCTCCGGTGAGCCCCCTCCGAGAGACTTACCATATTCGTCCTTTACGATATA
Organism: Merodon equestris; assembly: GCA_958301585.1. Classification (NCBI taxonomy): domain Eukaryota; kingdom Metazoa; phylum Arthropoda; class Insecta; order Diptera; family Syrphidae; genus Merodon; species Merodon equestris. The sequence continues at coordinate 116,708,259 of OY284416.1, forward strand.
TTGCACACCATTCTCCGTCGAATGTGCCATAACAATTGACTCTCGCGTGTATCACACTTCTCTGACCGCCTCAATTCAAAGACGACGAAGACCAGGCCGACGACTACCTCCTCCGAAATATACACCTTACGATGCCGCCAATGCTACCGCAATCTCACTAACGCGTTTCAAAACTCCACGAGATATTTCTTCTTTCGTTTTATATTTTCTTTTTTTTCCCTTTTTTTGTTGTCGCTCGCCAATCACCTTCCGATATCCAAATGCCAGGTACAATCTTAAATTTATAATAGATCAATCAAAAGACGAATTTTCCGATCGAATTACAAGAATTATTTCGGAAACACGATGAAAAAAAATCTTCGAGCCAAAGAGCAAAAGGAAAAATTACAAAAAAAAAATAAGGAAAAAAAGAGCCCACCACACAGCGCGTTTTAGTCAAAATGGCGAGAATGAATTTGGTGTGCATTCGATATTTCACGCAAGAATTTCACCCATTAATCGGTGCGAAATTTTTACGAACACGATACGAAAATATCGTGAAAAAATTCAAGAATCGGATGAGCGTAGTTTTATTCAAATAGGCCAAGTAATGGCCTCACAATTGGGCGGTGAAATTTATGATATTTTAATGCAAAACTACTAACTTTGGGCAAGCAGCTGATTCGATTTTGTACGTAAATGTCGAGGCGCGCGCCAAACGACGAAAACACGCATTACATACTGCTGCCGCTATCAGCGGGAGTGCCATAAAGGTGGCAAATTTTCAGCCGGATGCAAGGAATTCGGATGCAGATGGCGCGGACGAAATGTATTATTTGCGATTACAAATCAATTTATTTTTAATTGTTTTCTAATTTTGAATATTCACAGTGTTTAGCGCTTCGATATAGGCTTACAGATAAATTGTGTTTTATTAATATTCATCGAGAAATTGGGACTTGAAAAAATTAGCAAATTCCAGCACCCGATTCGAATGAACGAAATGGAGCCAACTTCGCACGTGTTGTGTTTGACGTGTCGGCGAATGTCAGCTGTGTGTTTACGATTAAAGTGGATGTGACGCATGTTGTCAACAAAGCAGACGGGGTTGTGATGTGATTAAAATTTTTGAAAAATGTTCGTTAAATGATAAATGAGCAAATTTTACTTGACAGTTGTTCAAAATTGGTTTGATGATAGAAATTGGTATTCCAAGTTACTTTTAAACATTTAAAACACGTTTTAAGGTCAAATGAGGAAAATAAGAAAAAAATGCTAACACAATACCCCGGTGTTAACGTGTTTTTTTTTTATAATACTATTGACAGTTAACGAGTGTGGAACATAATATAGAGACCATTGACTATCGGCGTAAACGTGTTTGCATCCAAGGGATAATGGGTAGATGCGGGCGCATATGGAGTTACAAATTCACTTTCAAGATTCCGGACCTGTTGCATGGCACCTCATGCCCGACATGAGCTTGAATTCTCTCAAATTGAAGCCTGATGGTCATTCTGTCCAATATCTTGGAGGTCCATCGCTAACCACCACTTTTTGCTACCTTTCGGACAAAATATGACTTCGATGACGGGAGAATGCCTCCGTTTTTTGCAATCCTTATAAATAGTAAGCTTCTCCTCTCCGCTCTTCGGGCGTCTTGTCGTGCCGGAGGGGCTTAAGAGGGCAATGACGTCAACTAAGACCCGGAGAGTTTGAGTTTACATGGATGAATGGACAACCAAATGGATGGTAATAGTCCAGGTGGCACCCGCAATAGCGGAAATCCACCCGCGATCTCTTTGATCGCCGCAGGTACAACGATTCTGGAGGCTCCACCATTCATTCCCAACTCTCCGGCAGCCCGGAACGACACCATTGCACATTGAGTGGTGCAATCAACAGAGGCGACACCGACGATGGCGTGGCACGGGAAACTGCTAAGGTTGAACGAGCCCCAGAATTGGGACGATCAAGTCCCCAATAAGAGCGTGCCAGGTTCCCAAACTGACGGAGCTGGAGGTGTTCAGGGTCCTGTTATGGCCAGCGCCACCGCCGAAAAAGGCGATGATGGTGACAGACAAACTCTGTTCGCAGAAGGCAAAGCGGTTTTGGATCCCAACAAACCTCAAGCTGGAAGAGGTGTTCTAAACCGGCGTCGGAAGGGACCGGGAGCTCGAACCGAAAAAGGTAAAAGCGCTCGCAAACGCAAGACGACCGCTGGGGAGAGAGAACGTGACGTCTCCTCCTCCGACGTAGCGGCGGGTAATCGGAGTCCGAAGATAGATGCGGCGATCAACAAAGATCAAAGCAAAAATCTGAAGACAGAAATACCGAAGACTGCTCCTCGGAGGTGGGCACTTCACACAACAAAACCCTTTCCTCTGGAAAAGTGAGACGAGTGACCGTAAAAAGTCGAGACAAGCACCTCTCCTACAAAGAGGCAGCCATCTCCTCTGAAAAGGTCAGGATTGGGAAAGCTGTCAGTGACAGCAGATTGACCAGCGCAGATTGCCAACACTGCGAGGATCGTCTACTGGAGCTTGCTTCAGCAACAGGCTTCTGTATTCAGGCTGAGAGGTCTGCTCTGATGAATGCTACCTTCGTGGTGAGCTGTTCCTCACAGTATACATCTGCCTGGATCAGGAGCATGGTGCCGGAAATCCCTCTCCTGGGAACTACTACCTATCAGGTACATTCGAGTCAGTGCCGACCTAACCGATAGCTTTGATGTCAAAAAAGGATTTAGGCAGGGCGATGCGCTGTCGTGCGACTTTTTCAACGTTATCTTAGAAATAATTGTGCGAAACTAGCTGGTTAACACACGAGGCACAATATATATCAAATCGTCGCAAGAACTCGCCTACCTGAATGACATTGACATAATTGGAAGGAGTCAGCGAGATGTCAATGACGCGTTTACGAGTATTGAGTGCCAGTCCTACTGTATGGCACAAAAACATGGTCCTATCAATACCGACGGGCGACATGGGCCTGGTCAGGCGTCTACAGATCCAACGCCTAGGATGGCTAGGCCATGTCGAGCAATTGGACATCTCAGCTCCAGCTCGAAGAGTCTTCGAATCCGAACCCGAGAGACAACGGAGTAGAGGCGCACACAGCTGGAAGAGGACCTCAACCAACTGAGAGTGTCTGGAGGGAACTAGCAAAAGATCGCGCTAGATGGATAGGCATGTTGGTTGAGGCCCAGGCAAACCCCGCCCGCTAAAAAGAAGAAGAAAAAAATACATTTTCCTTCACATTTTATGAATATGGGATCCATTTTGGATAATTCTGATCTAAAACCACACTTAAAGGAGCGTAAATGATTGCCACTTATCCCAAATCACCTTGGCCAATACCACCTAAAATTGGTCACGAGTGGTTTACCACAGCTGTTGGGATACCCTTTCCTTTGGCCCGAACAAAAAATATTGAAATTCCATTCATCGGACATGCATCGGGAAACCAATTAGGCTTCCGATCAAAGCATAGCAGTAAAACTGCCCTATTGTCACGAAAAGTCTCGATAAAAGAAATTTAACCCCCCAAAGCATTTGATACCGTTAATCACACTGTTCTCTAAAATGAATGCTTCAAATTCTCGTGTCAAACAGCAAAACTGATTTTTCATATGACGTATATCTCGTCAGTAGGCCGCGGACTATCCTAATAGACAATGAAAATTCTTTGAAGAAGACATACCACAAGGCTCTATCCTAGGTCTCGTTCTGTTCCTCCTGTAAAAATTGACTGCAACATGGCACGGTGGACCTCAGTGATCTGATAGCTTCTCTTCATCATTCGATAGCCTACGTATACGATTTGATCGTGTACAGATCAGGTCGAACGATCATCATGCCATTGACATTCTCTTTCAATGTAACTTCAAAAAATTCAGCAGATTTATGAAATCACCAACTATTTTATTGTATTCAGAAAGCCACCTTGATTCCATGGTGAATCTGCTACATGATCATAATCAGTGTGGTTCAATGTAAGAGCCAGTTTTTTTTTTTACTCTTTTTACTCTTACGATAACCACCGTGACCAGAGAGGAACTGCGTAAGGTGGTACTTGCAGTTTCCTTGTGTTCTGTTTAGCCATATATCAATTGATGGAATCAGGGTATGGGTCCATCTGCTCTTTAAGGTATTACTCCATCGAGATTGCCATTGGGCCATCGAGCGCAACCTCTCTTCTTCTTTGATTTTTCTTACATCTCCGGCAATGGTTGGCCTTGAGAGCTTTCTCCGTTGGATTCTTTTCATCTCCTCGGCGAGAATGTCAACGGAGATCATCCCAGTAATGACAAATGCGGCTTCGTCCGAAATCGTCCGGTAGCCGCTTATTGTCCATAGAGCACAGAGTCGGTATACCGATGGCAGTTTTCCGGATTTTTCCTTCCTCTTGAGCGCTTCTGCCCTCAACTGACTGGTGCAGCGTAGAGCATGACTGAGCTCAGCACTGCCCAGCAGGATCCTCTTCCGTCGCCGCCAGTTACAGGCCTGCTGATTTTAGCCATTGTTTTATCTACGGACAAATGTTGTGTTTGTGGCTGATTTTACTTCGTGTGTGTGCTTTGCAATAACCACGATAGCTATATTAGCTGGGAATCCGATGATGTTTACTCCTTGGGGAAACCTTAGTTTCGAAAGAACCTTAAGTTCGAAAGAAGTGGGCCCAACACCGATCCCTGAGGAACCCCGGCAATGATGTCGTAATATTTAGTTCCTTCCTCCGTGACATACCTCAGTTTTCTGTTTTTGAAGTAGTCGGACACTATTCTTAGCAGGTAGTGTGAGGTGTTTCCATTCTTGCCAACCACCTTCTTATCAGGGTCCAGTCAGCAGAGTTGAACACATTCTTAACGTCTAAAGTCACCCCCGCCTTTGACACCCGCCTCCATGAGTGTCCTGCTATGGCTTCAGATGCAATATCGATTACTTTTTGGATTGCGTAGATAGTAGAGCGTGTCTTTCAGAATCCGTATTGATGATTTAAGAGGGCTCCCTTCCTGTCTACTACAATAAGTAGCCTATCGTAGCCGCTCTAGAATTTTTCCCATTGTATCGAGCAAGCATATTGGGCGGTATGACGATGGTACTCCGGATGGTTTTTTCTCTCTTACGAAGCAGTATTAGGTGTTGCAGCTTCCATGGTTTTGGGAACACTCCTTCATTTAAGCATCTCTGCATGACTGCTATGAACATCTCAGGCCTTGTTTGAATAGCAGCCTTCAATACTTTGTTCGATATTCCGTCGGGTCTAGGCGCCTTTTTGTCTCCTACTCTGTCGAGAGCTCTCTGCAGCTCGTTCAGCGTTATGGCTGGGATACTGTCGACGTCTGCTTCCCAGACGATTGTGGGCGTCGCATCTGATCTTGAACAAGTGCTCCACTATGGTTCTTAACAGTATTGGTCATGTTAGTTGTGGTGACCTGTACCTTTTTAGTTTGACCATCACTGCTTTATACGCCGCGCCCCACGTTTGAAGCATCTTAGCTTGCTTCCTTTGATCGCCTTCGTTAGGTCCCGCCTCATCTGTTTGAAGGTGTCGAGGTGCTGTTGAAAACCAACCCTCCTCTTGCCCTTTGGACTTGTCGACGAGCCCGTAAGCATTTTGATCTGAGTGTTTTTAGCTCGTCATTCCACCAGTAACATGGAGCGCTTCTCCGGGTTGCTGTTTTCCTTGACATCGCCGCATCGCAGGCTGTGGTAACAATTTGTTTAAGTACTCGTAGATGCGACAAGTCTCTTGCTGATCCATTTGTGTCCATTGAGCTGCTGTTCAGCATCTCCTCAAAAGTTTCTCTTTCGAACAGACTATCTTTCCAATGTGGGCCTCTTAGCATTGGTCTTTGCCTGTTTCTTCTCTTTGTTATTTAAAAGACAATCGCCTGGTGGTCGGTGTAGCTGTAATTTTCGCTAACACGCCAATTCATATTGCGCAGAAAAGGTTACATCTATGATGGATCCCATTCCTGCTTTCCGATACATATTTGCTTGCCCTTTATTCGCTACGCCTACTTCTAGAGATGCAAAAGCCTTAAGGAGGACTGCCTACTTCAATGCATGGAGTCTTCGCTAATGATAACTCTGGTTCTTTGCTGGGTGTCCGCCGTTATCTTGCCCAGCATGGCTTCGATTGGCTAGTTGTCTAGCTAAGTCTGGCGTAACAGCTGTAGGTAGGTAGGTAGGTAGGTAGGAGTGGCCGCCTGATATCGAGATGCCAGGCCCAATTAGCGCTTATGCGCCGTTTTGATGCCACCACTCAGTGACCTAGTGTGCTGTTATTGGAGTTTCATATCCATCCTGTGGAATTAAGGAATTTGATGATATTACAGAATCCTATTTCCCTGAATTCTGATAGATCGTCGAAGGAGATTTTGCCGAGTAGGCGCTGTCTGGTTCTAGCTAGAGCCGGACAAACACACAGGAAATGGGTGAGAGTTTCCTTTTCCAGTGGGTTCTTGCAACTACGGCAGTAGGTGTTGAATGGGATGCCTAACTTAGCAGCGTGGGTACCGACAGGCCAGTGGCCAGTACAGATGGCTACAATTCTGGCAATCTCTTGTCGGGGTCTGTTAGTTAGGTCGAGGGTTATTTTCCTGTTATAGGAGGGCCATGTTTTCCTTGATATGACGCAGTTGCTAAGACTGCACCATCTGGAGTTCGCCCTCGAGAGAAAGTGTTGCAGAAGGTTTGCCTTGACCAGTCTGATGGTCTGCCTCCGCCAAAGAACAGTCGAGGGAAGAGCCGTGCCTTGCTAAAGCGTCAGCCTTTTCGTTTCCCTCTATTTTGCTGTGGCCAGGAACCCAAATGAGAGTAATGTTGAAATAGTCTCCTGCACAGCTGATTTCATCCTTACACTGTGCAACTAATTTGGATTTTATGGAGTGAGAGTCGAGAGCTTTGATAGCTGATTGGCTATCAATATATATATTTACATCTCTCTTGGTAATAGGATAGCGCGTGAGTAACTTGCAAGTTTCCTTAATCGCCAGTATTTCCGCTTGGAACACGCTGGCCGAGTCTGGAAGTCGCAACGATTTGGAGATATTCAGTTCCGCTGAGAAGATACCCGAGCCAACCCCACACTCCATTTTCGAACCGTCGCGTCGGTGAAAAAAGCTACCTGATGCTTCTCAGAGTGCAGTCCCTGTTTCCATGCCATCCTGGATGGGAAGTGGACATGGGCGGCTTTATTTGGGTTGTGTATGGGTGTCGTGAAATCGGCTGCAGTCATGACCAGGTCACTAGGTAATAGGTCCAGCACCTTGCTATGACCGTAGGGTTTAGATGACCAGAACCCAGATTCTCCGAGTCGAATGGCGCTACAGGCTGCATTATATCTGATGTAGAGGTCCAGAGGGAGGAGGTTTAGGAGTACGTTAAGTGCCTCGGTCGGAGTAGACCGAAGGGCACCGGTTACCCCGATACTGGCCGATCTCTGTACTCGGCTTAGTTTTTTGATGTTGTATGCCTTACTTAGGGCAGGCCACCATACGAGCGCTCCGTAGGTAAGGATGGGACGGATGACAGCCGTGTACATCCACAGCACCTTTTTGGGTCGGAGTCCCCAGCTTTTGCCGAAGGTTCTGCTACAGGCATAGAAAGCGACACATGCTTTCCGTACCCGATGTTCAATGTTCATCTTCCAACTGAGCTTGGGGTCTAAGATAATTCCTAGGTATCTCGCCTCGGAAGACAAGGAGAGTGACTGGTTGTTGAGTCGAGGGAGATTAAAGGCCGGTATCTTATATTTGGTGGTAAACAGCATCAGTTCTGTTTTACTCGGATTGACGCTTAGGCCGCATCCTGAGGCCCAGGCGCTTAGCTTAGTCAGAGTTCTCTCTGAGATTTCGCTAATTACCGAGGGAAACATTCCCGATACTAGGATGACCACGTCGTCAGCATAAGCAACCACCTTTGTTCCGATTCTCTCGAATTCTTTCAAAATTTTATCGATAACCAAGAGCCATAGTAGAGGCGATATTACCCCACCTTGGGGTGTGCCTCTATCTACGGTCTTAACTATAGTGGTGTTGCCCATCTGGGCCTGAATGATCCTAGTTCTGAGCATGGATATGATCCATCTGCTAACAAGTCCCTCTACCCCTGCCGTGGGTACCTTCTATATCTATGAAGGTAGCTAAGGTAAATTGTTTATGGTGGATGGATTTTTCGATTGTCTGCACGACTTCATGCAGGGCGGTCTCAGTGGACTTGCCTTTAATGTAAGCGTGTTGGGATTTCGAAAACTTTGTGTTTCCTAGGGAGTCGCGGATGTGCCTGTCCAAGATGCGTTCGAGGGTCTTCAGGACGAAGGATGTGAGGCTGATAGGTCTGAAATCCTTTGCGGATTCATGACCGCGCTTGCCAGCCTTCGGGATGAAGATACATCGAACTCTTCTCCAGGCTAGGGGGATGTAGTTGAGTTTCAGCGAACTTCGATAAATCACCGTTAGCCAGGGTATAACCTTGCCCAAATTCTTTTGTAGCATTATAGGAAATATCCCGTCAAGTCCCGGTGACTTGTATGGAGGGAAGCTGCTGATGGCCCAAGATATATTATCGGGGTTGATGATCAAATTAGCATCGCCCCGTGGTGTGTGCTGCGTATGATGAGGGACCTGCGTAGTAGTCCCGTAGTCTTTACATCCGGGGAAGTGGGTGTTCAAGAGAAGTTCCAGGGACTCTTCTGTGGAATCTGCCCAAACACCGTCGTTACGTCTAATGTAGGATGGATTCTGGTGTTGTTTGGATAGGATTTTGCTCATCCTGGCAGCATCCTTTAGTGTTTCGATTGACTGGCAGTACTCTGACCACGCCTGAGCTTTAGCTTTGCTAATGGCCTTTTTGTAGAGTTTAAGGCAGTCTTTGTAGGGTTTCCAGTATTTGTGTCTGTGGCAGATGTTGAAGAGGTCTCTTGTCATTTTCCTTAAAACGGAGAGATCCTCATTCCACCACGGTGGGAAGGTTTTTTTTGCTGTGCTTAACTGGGCACGAAACTTTGAAGGCCGTGACAATGGCCTTTTCAAAGGTCCTAACTTTCGTGTCCAGTTGTTCTACAGATTCCATGTCTGGATCGGGTAGGTTATTGAGTTTGGAGTTAATGATCCTGCTGAATTTTTTCCAGTCAGTACGTTTAGGATTTCTGAAGGGGATGGAGGGGTCGGCACTGATATTCACATTGAAGAGTATCCATTTGTGGTCTGCAAACGATTTTAGATTGGATACTCTCCAGCTGTCGACCCTATAATTGGTGGAATTGGAGATTAGGGTTATATCAAGTACTTCCTCCCAACCAGGATGTGCTTCCGAACTCGGAAATACAAAGGTTGGGGAGCACATTACATTACATATATTGAGCTTGGAGGTAATTAAGAAATCAAACAGAGACTCACCCCTTTCGTTGATTTCCGAACTGCCCCATAGAGAGTGTCTGGCGTTGGCGTCGCATCCGCGAAGAAGGGTATCCTTACCCTTTTGAAGTTGCCTAACCAGTAGTTGCACTTCAACCGGTGGAGATGGCATATCGTGCGACATGTAGCTTGATGCTATAATGAGGTTCGGCTGGCCAGAACCTTCCAGATTAACAGCTGTAGAACGTGATGCCATTTATCCTTGCACGCACGAAACCTTCTTCATTCTCGTCGATCTCTTGGAATGCTTGGTTTCCGCATACCCATATTGAAGCGTACTTTGTTTTGCTAGGCTTTTGTATGGTTCACTTATCAGCACCACATCTGCCTTTTCGGCCTTCGCTGTCTGCTGCAGAATATGCTGAGCTGCCTCACAGTGGTTCAGGCTTATTTGCATAACCTTAATCATTGCTTACTGGCGATAGCTTTCTTAAAAACTGTGCATTTTCCGCTCCCGGCTACGTGCTTTGCGTTCTCTGGGTAATTTTTTCTACAGAACATGCATGGTGGCTCCTTGCTGCAGTTCTTTGCTAGGTAGGCCTTTTAAGGTAGGTTTTTTTTTTGTCGAATTCGGCAGTTTACCCAACCCATCTTAAGTATTCCCGCTAGGAGCATTTTTCCCAGCTACCTCCACCGGGAAGCTGATTATTGCACTTCTGGTGTAGGAAGATGATGTCCGTGGGCAATATATCATCAAATCCAAATTGCACACTAATTGCATCGCAGACTTCTTCTTTTGTTGTTACCTCATCTATGTCTTACGGTACGTGAGGTGCGTGAGGGCCCTTATTTCAGCCTTTTGGCCGAGGGTTTCGTTTATAGCAGTTTTTCCCAAACCACAGAGCTTCTAAAAAATTGTGATTGTTCCCTACTGACGAGTTGTATACCATCTACACTTGGGCCATCATAAAATTTGAGTCTAGGACCGACAGCCAACCAGTAATCAAAGCCCTCAAGAGAGGACTCCTTAGCTGTTAAGGTTTGCTATGATGCTTTGCAGAACTTAGCAAAAAAAAAATCGTTTTAGCCAAAAGGAAATAATCTAAAAAGGGACTTACATAAATTTAAAGAAAAAAGTCAACAAACTTCTGTAGGAAGGAAAGAGGGGTAAAGTGGACCGTCTCTTTGGGCTCTTGTTGTTCGTGAGATGTTATTTAAGACGCCATGAATTCAATGTGCACTGAATTCGATAATTTGATGTTGAACATCAAGCTCTAAAACTAAAGGCCAGACTACATCTAAGTCTCATTTGATTATGAGCGACAGTAAACCTTCAATAGTTCATTTTCGACATTTAAGGAAACGCATGATCATGTTAAGTGGCAATGGAACTCGGTGGGTTGGTGACTTGAGAGTGCAAGAGTACAAGAAACGGAAAAAGGTTACGTATACGCCCCTTAATGTGAGTGGTCGACAGCGTCTCGCAGGCTCCACATCTATTTTCGTGACTAGAAAATAATACACAGAGCCCCATCAATTCGGATATAACATATTTAGGCACGTTTTAGGCGGTTGCTATAGGTAAACTCTGTTCGTAGAGTCGGTGATTTGACTCGAAATATTATACATATTGGCGGGTAACTCTTAACACTGAAGCAAGCTCTTTTTGCATTTGGCATGGCTTCTCATCGAGCAATGCCTCCAATTCAGGGTCTTCGAAGGTTTTTGGCCTTCCTTCATGCGAACGGTCATCAACATCGAAATCACCATCCTTGAAGGGACGGAACCAATCATAGCACGTTATTTCACTTGGAGCAGCATCTCCGTAAACTTTTTGGAGTTCTCGATGCGAAGAAAATCAATACTTCCCGCAAATGACGATTATTTGGCACAAAATCAAACATTTTCACACAACCAAAATCATATGACGCCAAAACAAAATCACTAATGTATCAAAGCGGTTTGTTTACCATATTTCTTAGCTTGGTTCATGACGTTTCGGATACCTCACAATCGACCAGCACTTACTACTGGAGCCGTCTCTTGATAAACAGCGAGAATCTAGTTGGACACCTAATATAAACAGTTATAACTCACGAATGCATTGACCAATTTCGTTCAAACTTCACATAAACCATCTACACGACCATACAAACAAACCCTGAAAATTTGATCAAATTCAGTTTGACCGTTCATGAGTGCTAAAGTCACACTAAAACTTGCAATCATTTCTTATATACATATATTTATCTATTTTGCCAAGTCGAGCAAAAAAGCGGCACGGCCGTACCATCCTTTTCTCGAAGCAGTTCGGGCCATTTTCGACCCCCTATAACTTCGTTGTGGATAAAACTAGAAGCCTGAATTTTCAGGAATCAAGCAGGCATCGCATAGACACGGTATATTTCAAATTTCATTAAATTTGAACCAGTAGTTTAAGAATTATAACTAGTCAAAATTTCATAATTCTGTCACTCACTCACTCACTCACTGACCGATCATCAAAACTCTAGGGCACTTCTAGCAGACATAGAAGCTTGAAATTTAGAATACAATTAGTGTTTAGTGTATAAATCAAGGAAAAACTAAAATATTTTGCAATTTTGGTCCAGTTTTCTAGATACACCAAATATTATTACTAATAGGATAGTGTCTGTCTGTATGTATCCTTTTTCAATTTATCTAGATGGCGATTAACTCCTAAAAATATGCAATGCAACAATCAATTGGCGGTTGGGGAATTGGGTTTAGTGGTCAATGTGGTTCATGTCTTCTTCTTCTTCTTTTCCTTTTTATCCCGGCGTCGTTATGGTCAGAAGTGTAGGACCATAACCTTCCCACTTAACTGCGTTCCTACTGGTCCGCTTGTGGGGTCCGCCGGTTTGACCTCAGAAAGTAGCGGCAGGCTTCCCGATTTAGGATTACTTCATCACTAAGGCCATTCAAATGCTGGTGTTTTTGCATTTGTTTGCACCACTTGTTTTTCGGCCTGCCTTTTTTGCGTGTTGAAATTGGAACGTTGATTGATAAAGCCTTTTGGACGGGGTTCAAAGGATCTCTCCTTTGAACATGGCAATACCAAGTGAGTCGGTCGTGCTCTATATTTCTTGTGATGGTTTCTTTTACGTGGAGGCTTCCTCGGATCTTTGAACTTTTAATTCTGTCACGCTTTGTTACTCCCGCTGTCATGCGAAGCATCTTCATCTCAGTTGCCGTTAATTTGCTCTCATACTTTTTGGGCATTGTCCAGCATTGTGAACCGTATGTGAGCGCCGGACGTACAACTGAAGTGTAGAGCCTTCCTTTCAGCTTAGGGGGCATTTTTCGATCACAGAAGATGGCGGAGTTTTCCCGCCACTTCATCCACCCTACGCTTACGCGATGTTTGATGTCGTCATCACAAGTTGCTTCTCTATTAATCATAGATCTCAGATATTTAAACTTTTCACACTTGGGAAGCACTCTTCCATTCAAGTAAATGTCTGGAATAGGCTGATGAGGGTCAGAGAACGGGCAGCACAGATACTCTGTCTTCTTTGAACTAATACGATACCCGTGTCCCTCAAAAATGTCCACCCACACATCAAGTGCTCGTTGTAGGGACGCCTGATCATCACTTATAATGGCCCCATCGTCAGCAAAGAATAGCTGGTGCACATTGGGGTCCGTCACTTTTCCTTCAAGCAAGCAATCAAGGACTGCTATAAAAAGCAGTGGGCTGAGGACGCTCCCTTGGTGTACACCGACTTTGATTGCGAACTCTTCGGTGACTCCTGCGGTGCATCTTACTCTTGTCGTTGCTCTCTCGTACATGTCCATAATCACTCGCACGTAGGTTTCTGGAACTCCTTTTTGTCTTAGCGCTACCCATAAAAGATCTCTTGGTTGCCGGTCAAAGGCCTTCTCGAAATCAACCAACACCATATGCAAGTCCTTTGAAGAATCACGATGCTTTTCCATCATGATCCTTATACTTTGGATTGCATCTGTTGTTGATTTACCCGAGACAAGCCCTCACTGGTCATCAGATAGTCGTATTATTTTCCGCAGTCGGATATCTACCTATAATACCCGTTCAACGATCTTCATGGTGTGCGACATCAGCTTGACAGAACGGTAGTTATCACAATTTCGCTTATCATCCTTTCCTTTGTGCAAAGGAAGAATATAGCTTTCCCTCCATTGATTAGGCATAGTGTCGCCTCTCATATGTACGTTTGGAGATAAGAACCATGAGCCATCTAGACCCGATGTCTCCCATCTTTTTCCAGAACTCAGAGGGTATCCCGTCCGGCCCAACAGCTTTTCTTTTCTTGGAGTTTTTAACCGCGTGCCGAACTTCTTCGACTGTGATGTCGGATATTTCGGCATGATTCGGGGCGGCTCTTGGAAAGTACACTCGGGGAAACTGTTCGTTCAGAAGTTCCTCGCAATACTGTCGCCATCTGTGGAGAATTTTTTCGTCTTCCACAAGGAGTTGGCCTTCAGCATTGTTAGTAAACTTTGGGAAACGAATCTCCTGAGCATTTCTTCTTCTCTGGGCGGCTATCTTAAAGATATTTGCTCCTTTGTTCAAATTGTTTTGTCGAAGCTCCTGGGTAGCATGGTTCCTGTCAGACGCGGAAGACGATATTTCTTCCAACTCCTGATAGAGGCCTTCCATGCTTTTCGCTTTGAATTCGGCGCATTTTTTCTTCGCGATACCTTTGCAATATCTATATACCTTTTCACGGCGAGCTTTTTCCTCTCTATTAAATATGCTTAAAATAATGTCCATTCCTCATAAATATTTTTTGAAAATGTATAAACCCAAAGATTCGAATATCTCCTTTAATTATAATTTTTATGTATACGTTCTTAAATATTTATTGGTGGTGCAATTGTTTTTCTCTTTTTTGCTGCGTTTGATGGTGGAGGTTAATTTTTTATTTTATGTTTACTGGCATGGATCCTAATAATGTGAGACGCGTTCTAAATGTACTGTGTGGCGCGTACGAAAATGGACTCAAAGTTTGTTGTTTAAATGCAGAGAGTATTCGAGCTAAATACACGTTGTTATATCAGATATTTAGTACCTCTATGTTGGATGTCATTATGGTTTCAGAATCTTGGTTGAACACTTATACCCTGAATGCACTTGTTTCCATACCTGGCTTCAACATTTTTAGAAGTGATAGAAGAGATAGAGTTGGAGGTGGAGCGTGTATGTACATACGTGAACATTTGTCTGGGACTGCTGTTTACAAATCAACTGGGAATTATATTAACTTTGTTTGTGTTGAGGTGAGGAGTTCGTTTGAAAAACTACTGCTTGTTGCCGTTTATTGTCCACCAAATATGTTTAGAGAGAATTACATAACCGAGCTTGAGGAAACCTTAATGCGACTTAGTTCAAAGTATAATCATATTTTGGTTGGAGGTGATTTTAATGTAAATTTTTTGAAAGACAGCATTTCTAAGCGACTTTTCATTCACTTTTGTGATAAGATTGGTCTTTCAGTGGTAAATAATCAGTGGCCAACGTGTTTCAAATCATACATGAATCCTTCCCTTCTCGATATGTTCTTGACTAGCTCTAGACATAAAATTCTAGGAAGTGATCAAATTAAACCATCTTCAGAGTTTATTCATGATTTCATTTTCTGCTCCTTCTATCTGGATTTAGACAGGTATAGATCTTATAGAAATTTTAATTCTGAGACTATGATAAGATATTTCAATAGATCCGAATGGGATGATATTTTCTACACGCATGACCTTAATGTTAAAGTAGCTCGGTTTAATAACTTAGTATCTAGTTTGTATGATTTATGTATTCCAATAGTGACAAAAGAAGTAAGGAGTAATAAATGTCCGTGGTTCACTGATAACATAAAATTCCTTATTAGGGAAAGAGAACGTTTTTTCCGAAGATTTAAGAATAATCCAACTGAGTTCAACAAAAGTCAATATGTATACGCGCGAAACCAGGTCAATACCACCATTCGTAATTCCAAACGTGCATATTTAACGCAAAAACTAGATCTATCACTTAGCTCTCGAGAGCTGTGGAGCAATCTCAAACAACTTGGCATAAAAGAAGACAAAAACAAACATAAATGTCCTTTCGGCCCTGAAGTAATGGTTAATGCTTTAATCCCCAGCCAATCAAGCTTAAAAATTCCCCAAAGTATCTTTGACATACCTGACAATGAAAACTCCTTCAGTTACGCTTGTATCGGTGTACCCGAGATTTTAAATTCCATTAAATCTGTTAAATCGAATGCCGTCGGTCCTGATGATGTTTCTCCGAAGTTTGTAAAGCTCATTTTTCCATTTATAATGAATTACTTGCTCCACATTTCCAATTTTTGTCTCTATAGTGGGAAGTTCCCGGAAGTGTGGAAAAACTCAAATATTATCCCAGTACCCAAAAAAGCAAATCCCTCAAAACCCTCCGAGTTCAGACCTATAAGTATCTTATCCTTTCCTGGCAAGTTACTGGAAAAAATAATGCACGATCAAATACAGTTATACCTAAACGAACGTCGCTTGCTTTCTGTGTGGCAATCTGGGTTTCGCAGCCTTCATAGTTGTGAAGCTGCTGCAATTAAAGTTACTACAGATATCCGATTTGCGCTTTACTCGGGCAAGTTTGGAGTAATGGTACTCTTAGACTTCTCCAAGGCCTTCGACAGTATTGACCACTCAATGCTTATTTCCAAACTAAAATCGAAGTTTAATTTCTCAAATTCATCTCTCAAGCTTTTGCGCAGCTACTTAGTTAATAGAGTTCAATGTATCAAAACTGAAACTGGAACCTCAAATTCATTTGTCACTAATATTGGTTTTCCTTAAGGCTCGGTACTAGGCCCGCTGCTTTTTTCATTGTTTATTAATGACCTCCCGGATTTCATCTCTAATTGCCAGGTTCATTTATATGCCGACGATGTTGTTCTTTATATTTTTCGTCCTTTTGGTTTGAGGGATGACTGCATCGTAAGATTGAATGATGATTTAAGCCGTATCTTTGCTTGGTCTAGAAATAATAGCTTAACACTTAACCCGTCCAAGTCCGTTGCCATGCTATGCGCTAGAGATGAGCTCAACTCTGATGATTTTCCCTCTGTCATTCTTAATGATGAAGTCATAGCCTATGTTAAAGACGTGACCTATTTAGGTTTCAATTTAAACAGCAATATGAGTTGCTGTAAAGCAATCTCTGACGCTATCCGGAAAATTTACTCTGGTTTGCGTTGTTTGAGATCTTCCTCAGACCTTTTGATACCAAACTTAAAGAAACATCTCATCAAATCCCTAATAATGCCTTATTTTGCTCTCAACTCGTCTGTTTATCCATCTCTGGACTGTGTTTGTAGAAGAAAACTTAATGTTGCTCTAAATGATTGTATTCGCTATATTTACCGTATCCCTAGGCATATAAGTGTATCCCACTTGCGGCATCATATCTTTGGTTTGAGTCTTGATAATTGCTTAAATTTTAGGCTGCTTGTGAGGCTTCACAATATCATCCATAAAAAAGTCCTACGTACCTCTCAGATACTCTCAACTTTGCTCAGTCACAAAGGGGCGTAAAATTAACTTTACCGCGCTTTACACACAGTATTGCTGAACGCTCATTTTATGTATCTGCCATTCGTTTGTGGAATGTACTCCCAAACGGATTACAAAGCACTACCTCATTTTCAGCCTTCAAGAGAAAATTATTTTTGCACCTTTCCAATCGTGATTAGATACACTGTAAATTAAATTGTTATATTTTAATGTATTTATTATTTAACTATGTCTGTTTCAATCTTATTTATTATTTATTCCCTTATTTATTTATTTATTTTTTATTTTTTTTTAACGTACTCTTTCTTCAATGAATCTGGTCAAAATTTTATTTAGATGCTCTACAAGATTTAAATCTTAATGTATCCATGTAATCATTCTATTGGAAATAAACTAAACTAAACTATTAGTAGAAGAGCACTTTGACCAAGCTTGGAAAGCCATTTTCTTTTCGTGTATCACTGCTTTGGCTTCGTCTGTCCACCACCAGGTTTCTTTTGCGTGTTGGCAGGGGCCTTTAGATGTTCCGAGCAGTGATTTGGCTTTCTCCAGGCCAGATTGTTGTAGGGAATCCCACATGTCTTGTGCTCTGCACTCCTCATTACCGACCTCATCGATAATGGAAGAGAGGTAGTTTTCCATGATGGTAATAAAAGCTTCGCCTTTTCCTTTATCCAGCTTATACCACTTGATTCTCTCAGACACCTTCGTTTGCTGCTTTGACTTCTTTCTCGCATCCATAAAAAATTCAGTCAGGAGGAGACGGTGTTGAGGGGCGATCGCGTCTCCCAGGATCACTTTGCAATCTTTAGCTCGTGGCTTCATGAAACTGGATACCAAATGATAGTCTATTTGAGTTTCATTTCCGCCGCTGCTATAAGCGATCAGGTGCCGGCTTTGTTTGACGAACATGGTATTTAGCACTATAAGACCGTACGACTTGCACATGTTTAGGATATCTTCACCTGAAGAGTTCCTGGTGCCGTATCCCAGCCCTCCGTGGTAGCCTTCATAGTCTTCGCTTGTCTTCCCGACATGTCCGTTTAAATCTCCCCCAACAAACAAAAGCTCTTCCTTTGGGATGATTTTGACAAGGTTGTGGAAATCTAGCCAGAATGCATCTTTTTCTTTTTGTTCGCATCCTACTTGAGGGGCATATGCGCTTACGATGTTCCACACCTCACCATGCATCACCAATTTGAGAGCCATCAAACGGTCACTGGACTTTGAAATGGTTAAGACGTTGCCAAGTAACTCTGCCGCAAGGATGATGGCGATTCCGTTTTTTCCTTGTTCCAATCCATAGTAAAACATCTTGTAGGCTTTTGTTTTAACGTCCAAGAAACGTGCCCGATTACCGGTGTTTCGCCATTTCGTCTCTTGTACGCACAGGATGTCTACTCGCCTTCTAACCATCATTTCTTCAAGCTCATAGCTGCGCCCACTCATGCTTCCAACGTTCCAACTCGCGACTCTTAAATGTGGCTTACGCCGTTGCATTACTTTGCTATCCCCCGGAAATCCTATAGCTCTGACCCGAGCATTGCTGCTCGTCCCAGGATCACGACCATTAGTAGTGCCTGGCGGGGTAGTGCTTTTCCTTTTAGCGTTCTTTTCCATAATGCTACGGTTTGACCGTTTTCATTCTTCCCTTCCTTTTTGACACGGGCATGCTCCAGATTTTTTATTTTTTTATTTTTTGATTGATCTTACTCTTACAACACCGGTGATCTCCAGTCGTGTCAACCCACTGATTTGCATGCACACTTGTGGGGCAGTTTAATGGTGGTATATGTGTCCCTAGGCTCACCTTGGTGTTTTCTAAATTGCCTAGATGTGAGTTTTGTTTACCTTTGCTTAGTCGCCTTTTACGACAAGCGATAGGTATCGCTGCAGGGATATTCTTAACCCGTCCCTGCACGAGTGGTCAATGTGGTTCATGTATTTGACGGAATATAAAATAAATATCTTTATTATGTACATATATTTAATAACCATTTGATGAACTTATAATTAAATCAATTTTAAAACAAATTGTATGTTCGGTGTCAGAGTTGGAGACTACTAACTTGTACAGTTTCGCTCAAAATTACGATATTGTTAAAACACGCCCAGTCTCCTCTAAAGTCGAGTGCTACGAGAAAAATGACGGTAAAAAGTTCCTGAAAAGAAGAGGTAACCCATATTTGATCAATCACTATTTCTACGACGTAGAACAAGTACCAGAGAAATACTTCTTCTCTTTACTTTATTTATTCAAGCCATGGCGTTCCTTAGATGAATTCAAAATGGGGTGTGATACTTACACGGAGGCCTTTAATTTGGGGAAAGAAGATTTAAAAGAATGAGTCCATTATGGTAATTCAATGATAGAGTCAAGATATAAGATACAAAAAGCATGTGAAATGATAGAATCTAAAGTTGCTGAGAAAGGGAAATTGTTGATGATGACGATGGTCCTGAAAACCCTTTAGACTTTGAAGCTGTGGAAGCTGCAAACGCAATGGATGACTTTCAGAGAATCAATCTGGTAGAAGAAGAGCAGACTGATCTTCAAAGTATGATCGCGAAACTTAATGCCGATCAAAAAAGAGTCTTCGATATGATCACAAATAAAATGGACACAACTGATAATAACGCTGACGTTTTACGTTGTTTTGTGAGTGGAACTGGTGGCACTGGAAAGAGCCAATAATAAATTAATAAAAACTCTAAAAGTTTGGGTTAAGACGTATTTAAACAATAAAGTGGCAGTTAGTGCTCCAACAGGCATACAATAATCTATTTATTTAAAACATAAAAGATTTTTAATATTAATATGGTCACTATAAGATGTTGTTAGGTTAGCTAATTACGTAATAACTTAAGACAGAAGGTCCCTTAAGTAGGGGCTGAATAAATTAACCGACTTGGTATTACATAGATCTCACAACTTTTTACGGTAGAAGAACTGAGTTGCGAGACTTGGTTTTTTTTACAAGTTATGTTTTTGATGGCTTTCGCTTTTTCCTTCAGCATTTCTCCACCAACTGGTAGATTTTTAACACGCTGCCTCAAAAACCATTTATATAATGCTCGTTCCATACGAGGATATTCGCCTTGCTTTAAGGTTTTTTTCTTTTCAACGAACTGATTTGGCTAGTGGTCACTATTTTAAAGATTTTGTCCTTATTTCTTACTATCGCTGAAATTGTAGATTTGGCTACACCGTACTGCCGGGACAAACTCGACACGCCTTCACCTCTCTCCAATTTCTCAATAATTTCACTTTTTTCTTTCAATGATAAGAATTTCGGCTTTTTAAACGACATTTTTGCCAATAAACACTTAAATACTACATATCTATTGTACACACTGCACTGTTTTAATTGTATGCAAAAACGAACAACCCAGCAAAGGAACAAATGAACGAGTTTAAACTTGTGCAATATGCATGCAGTTACGCAACTGATGTTCTCAAGTAGAACGACTGATCTTCGATCGTCTTCAACTACTGTTTAAATATGCAAAAAATGACAGGATATTGGGTTACAAATGTTTTATTATGGGAAATTCGTAATATCCTCATTAAGTTTTATAACAGGAAGCGACCGTCTTTGGATAATTAGTGATCCTACTTCTTTGTGCTCTTTTTGGGAATATGGTATACCTACGATCCAACATTTGTTACTAGAGATTAGGGAAACCCAAGCAAAACCTAATCCGAACGTACTTAACATGATACATAATAAACTTAAATACTATTCCAGACCGGATCCTTTCATTGGTCCGGTGATGGGCAATGTGTAACTCGCCTTACTACACACTCCACTATTTTAAATGTATGCAAAAACTAGCAAACCAGCGAACGAACGAATGAACAAGTTCAAACGTGTGCATACATTTTTAGTTCACGTTATCGAGGTTTCTTTTGTTCACGCTATAGAGTACTCTTTATAAAAAAATTAGTGTTCACGCCAGCGGAGTGTTCACGCAATCAGGGGTTCACGCTACCCAGACAGTGCTGTATTTATTTTTACTATTTATTATTATTTATTTTTAATGTTTCTCATTCCAATGTTCGATGTTTCAGTGCCTTAAGCCTAGCCAGCTTCTTATTGTTTCCCAGTTTTAGAGACTTAAAACACATTATTAGTTTTCCATCTATTTTCTGTGCTATTGCGTTGCTTAATACCTCGACGGTCGAAGTCGGCCTTGCTGTGAGTATCATTTCTACCGCCTGCACTGAGAATAATGAGCACACACGTCCTAACGTAACTCAAAGAGATTTCATCAGATCTTCCAGTATAATCCCGACCAACAAATATGTGCACAAGACTCGTCTTCCGTAATAGGTGCTCGGGTCTTTCCATTTGTCACATGAATGCTCAAAGTCAAAAGAAGCACGCTAACGAACTTAAACTGATATTCGATGGGGGAAACGTCGATATTCTATGTACAATATCTCCGAAACTTGGCTTACACCCTGCTTTCAAAATGCGGTCATTGCGTTGTCAGGGTATAAAATCTATAGGGACGACCGTGTCGGGAGTCGAGGGGGCGGTGTTGCAATTTTTGTTAAGGAAAAAATAGCCAGCAGATTAATCGGAAATTCGAATTCAAACGATGGTATCGAGTACCTCTTGCTTGAAATTATCTGTGGTTTCGAAAAATGTCTAATTGGAGTCATCTCCAAGCCCCCAAGCCTAAGGGACACCACCATTGTTACTAACATCATCGAACGCTTCGGGGCTTGCTATGATCATATTATTCTTTCCGGTGATTTTTACATTTTTCTGCTAAACCGTAACGATTCACAAGTAAATCGTTTCACAAATTTCCTAAGCTCCGTCAACTTATTTGCTGTCAATGACTCGACTCCCACCCACTTTAGCCCTAAAAGCTCCACGCTCATCGACCTGTTTATTGTCAATAGAACTGATCTCATCAACTTCTATAGCCAGCTTGATGTTCCCGGCTTTTCAAAACACGATCTCATTTTCCTCTTCTATGACCTCAGTCTTAGTAGATCTTTCGTGCCGACTACAATCAGTTACCGAGGCTAGTATTATCAATGACTCTCTCAATTCTAATTGGCATAACCTGTATCAAATGTCTTCCGTTGATGAGCAAATTGAGTTTTTTACATCTACCATTAATAACCTGTTTGACCTGATGATAAATCGAGACAGGGCCTACAAAAGATGGAAGAAGTTTAAGCTCCCCGAGTTACTACATGATTTTAAACCCCTCAGGAACCTAGTTACGAAGGAAATCAGGAGATCGAAAACCAAGTTTTTCCGGCTTAAATGTTAAGCAAACGTGGAAAATTATTAAGACGCTAGGTATGGGTAAACAAATCAAGGCTGAGACTTTAGAAGACATCAATATCGAAAAGCTAAATAGGAAATTCGCCATTGAACCCCAAATTCTTAAAACTAATCATCCATACCGTCTTATAACCTCTCACATACGTATTTAATAGCATCCTTACCACCATCGTCTACCCTAATTCCTGGAAGGCCTCTAAAATCATACCCGTTCCTAAACATGGAAATAATAATGATAAGGAATACCGCCCGGTCGCTATACTGCCATTCATATCCAAGATTTTCGAAAAGCTTTTGGGCACGCAATTAAACTCGTTCTTAAATCAACATAAGCTCCTCTCCCCGTTTCAGTCAGGTTCCAGGCCAAAACACAGCTGCACTTCCGCGCTACTAAAGATTGTTGAAGACTTTCGCTATGAAATTGATAAGGACTATCTGATATCGTTAGTATTATTAGACTTCTCTAAAGCATTCGATACTGTCCCACATGAAATTCTTCTCAAAAAACTAAAATATTATTTTAATTTGGATTTGTCAGCGTTAAAACTCATTAAGAATTACCTTGGAGATCGTAGCCAAGCTGTATATGCTAACGGTTACTTGTCCACCTTTCTGAAAACCAAAACGGGAGTCCCTCAAGGATCTATACTGGGGCCCTTACTGTTCTCGCTTTTTAATAACGACATTCCTACAATTCTCAAACACTGTAAGGTACATATGTATGTACGCAGACGACGTCCAATTATACATCAGCTACCCACTCCACCTAAAGGTAGACGCTACTGCGCGGCTAAATGAGGATCTCCATGCCCTTACACGATGGTCACATAAAAACAAACTTATGCTCAACTCCATCAAGAACCAAGCTTTTGTCATAGGTCGTGTCTATCTCAGACTTAAGTAACTTTCCACCAATCCAAGCCTGCGGAAGCAACATCGACTATGTAAAGACTGTTAAAAATCTTGGAGTCATCTTTAATCAACAGCTTACATGGGGAGATCTACGGTGTCTTGCGTTTACTATGCTACGCTGGAAATTGTCTCCCAATTAGCATTAAATCAATGCTTGTCAAGACGCTACTGATCCCTATTTTAACCTACGCACTCCCGGTCTTCTGCGATCTCGATAGTTACAGCTCACGCAAGCTAACCGTTGCGCTTAACAGCACAGTGCGTTTCATATACAGATTACGGCGGCGGAATCACATCTCGTCATTCGTTAAATCCCTTCTTGGCATGGACTTTCAAAGCCTCCTTAAGTTTAGGATATTAACTTTTCTTTTCAAACTCATGCAGAGCAAAGCACCATCATATCTTTATCAGAGTCTTCGGGTTGCTGCATCTGTAAGAAGTGGAACATTGATACTCGTATTACCCAATTTTAATTACAGAGTGACAGAAAAACAGTTTTTCATTTACGCCGTAAGACTATGGAATTCGCTTCCAGATCTCATAGCATCGGCATCTTCAAAAGGCAACTTAGGCAACACTTCAGCACATCGCTTTAGGATATACATACATATATGGTATATGTATTTATTTTTTTTTAGGGTCATCTAGAGCTGGCTTCTTTCTTACTTATTATAAATCAATAATGTGCTTAGTTTAGTTTTGTTTTGTTTTGTTTTTACTTTTTCTAATTACACTTGTTTGCTTCACAATTTAAAAGATTATACATCTTATGTGTTAGCTTATAGCCAGATATAAATTAAACTATTTTACGTTTATATTTCTTAAAAAAAATATATTTATTCTAACCGAGTGCCTTCACGGCTGACTTAAGACTAAACTAACAATTCGAATCTAAACTTAAACTAGGTGCATGCCCAGTGCAGCCAGACGCCTTGTCAGCAGCGGATGTTCGGCGATAGCTCAGGTGTCTTGCAGGTATGTTGCGTCCGTTGCCTCAAATGTCCGGCAGGAATTTGACCTGATGTAATCACGACTGTTGTGGATGTTCTTGGTCGTGGGAAAGGTATCATGCGTTGTTTGCATGATCCAATGTTTCTGGCGTTAACTCCTCCGCCCTTAAAATCGCACGTCCTCGTGAGATGTTGTTGCTGTCACGAGATGGGGGATGTCTTGGAATCCTATAGTCTGCGGTGGCTTACTGATGTTAGGACATTTCTCCTTAAGCGTACGACGATTTCTATCTCTTGATATTTTGTATGCGAAGATGGCTATAGCCACGACGGTAACCATTAGCATGATGTTCGCGTATAAGTTGATGTTGTGTTTGGTTTCCAGCAGCTCGATTTCTTCAGTGCGATTGACGTAGAGTTCCTTGATCATCTCGAGAGATAATACCTCTTCTATGTTATCAGGTTTGTATGATGGTTGTAGTATTGCCGGTAGGGGTTGGTGACTTGTGGCTTCTTTGGACATAACAGTTTTTCCTTGGACTTCAATGGTGGTGTTGAAATGCTTAATGATGAATGTGCCATTGAGGATAACGGTCTCGTTGTTGATGTTAACTGGGCCATTAAACTGGTTCAGAAGCAAGATCCCTGGTGAAACTTCCTCTACCTCTGGTACGTGTTCGTTGTTAATGACGGTACATGATGCCTTTTGGCTTTTAATGAGCTTTGGGATGCACGTTGAATTTCTTAGGTTAACAATATTTTGATTATTACATATTGAAAGGCTATTTGATGTTTTACATTTAGTTGAAATACCGTAAATGTCTTTATTACATTCTAATATTGAATTATAGCTAATTTTATTAATTATTTTATTCCTTTTAACAGATCTCAATAGAAATTGATTACATGTTTCTTTTGTTGTCATTGGAATACTTAAGATGTATACTAAATTTTTGTCATTTGAGGCGATTCTTACTTCGGCAAATTCGAATGCCTCGTCTACATTAATATATGGAATATTTTCGTTCTTTAAAATGGTTTCAGTAATATTTACTTCCGTATTTGATAAAATAAAAGAATTTACTATATTTACCTTTGCCCAATGAATGGCGTAGGCTACATTAATTATCTCTTCCTTAATTATATCTAATTTGTATTTAATCTTCATAATTATTTCGTTATTATTATTTTCGTTTTCCTTAAATACCTTGATAATCTTATTTGTAATATTTGTAAGTTCGTTAATCTTATCTACTGACATCTTATTGATTATAGTTTGACTATTACTATTTTTTAAAACGTTATTCATTTTATCTGTTAAAATCTCATAATCATGGTGGTCGGGGTTTCCCGCGATCCATTTCCATGCGGAGCCTATAAAATCTAGTGATCTCTTATTTCTATTATTAATTTTAAGTCTGGCTATATGTGTTCTTATACGGGATATCTCATAGGAAAGGACAGGATTCAGGATGTGATTGTTAGTAACGGATGATCTTAACGTAGCCTCCAAGTCATTTAGCGTTGTCTCGTAAATGTCCATGTCAATTAGGTGAACGATCTTGAATGATCCACTTTATAGCTTTGCACGGCCGATGCCGATTTTTATTAGCTGGGAATTCGAATAGTCCAAAATTTGTGCATCGCCGTTGCACATCGGAAGCAGTGTCCTATTCGGAAATTTAGTTTTTTATAAGGCTTTTGTGAATGGTTCTATTTGATTGGGTTATAACTGTGGAATTATTATCTTGAGCTACTATTTCCTTTTTATATCTGGGGTTCAATTTGTTGCCTATTCTTTTATTAGTTCTGACATATATAATTTGGCCAACAGAGTATGTTTTTGGAGGGGTTTTCTTTGTATTATGGTATTTTAGATCTGCCTGCTGTTTGTCGCGTAATTTATTTATGTTTTCCTGTCTTACTCGTTCAAGTTGTTCTGGTTCGTTAAGTAATTGTCTGCCGAAAAATGTGTCTATGGGTTTTTTGCCTGTAGTGGAGTGAATCGATCGGTTATATTCGTATAGAGATCTGTCTAGTAATTGTGAGAATGTTATCTGTCTTAAGGCAACGGATTAGTTCCGAAAGTGTGGAGTGAAATCTTTCCACTTGGCCGTTCACAGAACTTGTATAGGGAGGTGTCTTGAAAACTTGGATATTGAACATGTTCTCCAGCATGAATGATATAGAATTCGAAGCTAAGGATTTTTCATTATCAATAACTATTGTTTGGGGTACTCCAAAAGCTAGTACCAATTCCCTAAGAGGTTGTTTAATATCTTCTGAGGCTCTTGATTTAATTACTTTGGCTAAGGCATATTTGGAGAATTTGTCTATCGCGGTTAGGATTATTTTCTTGTCAGTGAAATAAATGTCAACGTGAATTATTTGTCCGGGATATTCGGGAATGGGGGTAGGTTGTAATTCCGGTTTGTTCGGGTGCCTATCATACTTATGTTCCTTACAAATTTTGCACTGCTTTGTTATTTTTTCTATTTTAGATTTCATTTGGGGAAAATAAAAATTTTGAATAATTTGTATCTTGTTCTCTCGAGAATTTCGGTGAGCTCGGTTATGTTCTTTTATAATTTCCTCGTCTTGTCGGTTTGTGTCAGTTAGGTCGGTGACTAATTTCCTAGCAAAACGGACCTTATACTGTCTAAAATGTGTTCGATATACTTCCTGTACTATACCTAGAACTCTCTCCTCCGTTTTAAGTCCATTTGTAACTGAAGGATTTAGATATTGTTTAAAAAGTTCTATCAATTTTTCTGAGGAATATACTGGTTCTACAATAGTATGTCTGTGATAAGTGGGAAAGATAATCTGAAAGTCATGTGAAGGGGTGTCTCCAACGAGAAGAATAATCTGATTTTTATACACATTTAATGATACGTCTACAATTTGTATGAGATCTTGGCCAGAAATTTCGTCGCTATGTTGGGTTGGTGTAAGGGAGTTTATTTGACTGTTTTTAGGTGGTCTTGATAATGCGTCGGCAACAACGTTGGACTTCCCAGGCTTATAACTTAGTTCGTAGTTATACTCCTCGAGTATTGCCTTCCAACGTTTCAGTTTGTTATTCAGTATTGTTATTCAATCTGTTGCTCAAGGCATACGTTAAGGGTTGATGGTCAGTGAATATTTTTAGTTTGGTAGGACCGTACAGATAATTCCTCAATGAGTTGAGAGCTCACACTATCGCCAACATCTCTTCCTCATTAGCAGCGTAGTGCTCCTCTGTTTTGATGAGAGTTCGAGAAATAAAAGTGATTGGCTTATTGTCTTGGGACAATACAGCGTCTATCGCGTAATCCGATGCGTCGGTAGTCAGGTGGAAGTCCTTGTTAAAGTCCGGAAAGGTAAGTATAACGTCGTCGGAAATCAGTGAATTCTTGATCTTGTCGAATGCTTCCATTGC
This sequence comes from Merodon equestris, assembly GCA_958301585.1. Lineage (NCBI taxonomy): Eukaryota > Metazoa > Arthropoda > Insecta > Diptera > Syrphidae > Merodon > Merodon equestris. Next base: position 116,735,751 of record OY284416.1, read on the forward strand.
TGCGTCCGTCAACTGAATGGCTTTTTTACTTGAGGCTGTTTTGGACGTACGTCCATCCTCCCCCCTTAAAAGGGCTGTAAGGGGTTTTGCCAACTTTGCATAATCCTTGATAAACCTGCGGTAAAATCCCGACAGACCGAGGAATGATCGCAGATCTCTCAAAGTTCGGGGATATGGGAATTTGGTGATGGCTTCTACTTTATTTGGGTTGGCTTTTATGCCAGTAGAGGATACAATAAAACCAAGAAACTCGACTTCTGTCTTCAAAAATTCGCACTTATCCAGTTGCACTCTGAGGTTGGCTTGTTGGAGAGTTTCGAAAATGGTTCGTAAATTTTCGAAATGACGATCGATATCTGCACTGAACACAATTATGTCGTCAATATAAACATAACAGATCTTACCGATGTGTTCTCTTAGGATATCGTCTAGGGCTCGCTGAAAGATAGATGGTGCGTTCTAGCCCGAAGGTAAGTCTTAAAAATTCATACTTCCCGTTATTGACAGAGAATGATGTTTTTTCGATATCGTCTTCGTGCAAGGGTATTTGGTGGAATCCACTTTTTAGGTCGATCGCCGAAAAATATCTGTTCTTCCCCAAATGCGATAATACTTCATTTGTTTCAGGAATTGGGTAACGATCTGGTATTGTTATAGCATTAAGTTTCCTATAATCAATTACCATTCGATGCTTCTTTTCACCTGAAGCATCCGCTTTCTTTGGTACAATCCAAACGGGAGAATTGTACGGCGACCGTGAAGGTCGAATGATTCCATCATTTAGTAGTTGTTTGATTTGGTTGTCAATTTCCTCTTTTAGTGCCATGGGATATGGGTAGTGCCTTGAATAAACCGGATCTTCGGTCATTGTGCGAATTCTGCCCTTAACTTTGGTGGTAACAGTAAGTTTCTCATTTGGTTCGCCAAAAAGGTTTGCGTATTTTATAGTCAATGAATTTAGTTTGTCTCGCTGTTCCTGTGTCATGTGTTGAGTTCTAACGTTAACGTTATGAATTGATTCAGAGATTTGCTGTTTCAATCTGATTTTTATGCTATTCTTTATAGTCATGTAATTTTCTTTCGTATATATTACGGCTGACAATTCCTTGAGACTGTCGTTCCCAAGAATTGCGTGAAATGATCGGAGGGATGGGAGAAGGAAGAATTTAATATTAGTATCGGGGTCGAAAAGATTTATCATGGTATGGTGGGTGATTTCTGTATTACCACAGACTGAGTTTGCGTGGAATTTTTTCTGGTTAGGGATGGGATTCTGAACTAGGTTTGGTTGAATGTAATTCTTGTTAGAGCCAGTGTCTATCAAGAATTTGAGAATTTTTTTGTCTCTCGTCCTACACTCAAAGTATGGTAGCGACGAGTTCGTTAATCTAAAAAATGTACGTCAACGAAGTCAGTAAATGGTTCTGTCGCTTCTTCGTCGATTTGTTGGTCTATATAATCGTTAAGGTTTTGATCGTGTCCAGTCTGATTGGTCATTGTCGAAATCATGGCATTGTAGTTATTAACCTCATGACAATCTGCCGATGTATATTTCCATTCCGGAAGTTTCCAGATGGAAATTCCTTTGGATCTTATTGGGGTTTGGATATTGTTGTACAGGAGGTAAAGGTCGTTTCGGAGCCGGTGGCCAATTTTTCGTCACTGGCCTATTCATATAGTTAACGTTATTCGTACGGATGGTGCTAACCTCCATGGGTTCGGTCCTCTGAACAGGTTGGTTTGGCAAGACATTATCGGGTTGTTGGGTATTTCTTTGGGATTGGTATGGGTGTGTTTGGAAATTAGATCGTTGAGTGAATTGATGATTTGGAGGGTGAGGTTGAAATGATTGTCGTTGAGTGGTTGGAAATTGATTAAAGTAGGGACGCGGTGGAGGACGAGGTGGGAGATACGATGATTGGGGTACATATGCCAATTGTGGGTAGAATAGGTGTTGGTCTAGGCCTTTTCGTGAAGGAATTGGTGGAGTTGGTGGAGGTTTCCTAACCTGGCTAGTATTATGTTGAGCGTAGGTGGCTCGAAATTGCTGGTTCTCGAGCTTTAAACAGAGATTAAGAGCTGAGGGAGGTCTGCCGGTTCCGTTATACCTAGGAGCCTAGGCAGGTCACCTCTAAGGCCTCTAATGAATGTGTCTAGTGCCTTATCCCTATAGGATGACGTTAGATGGTGCAACGCTTCAGGTGGCAATTCTATGCTCGAGATTTTATTTAGGATCAATGATAGGTGGTTATACACTGCCTGGTAATAGCTCTCCACGGTGTTGTTACCCTGCACTAACGTTGTCATCTGGTACTCTAAAGTTCCCAGATCACGTCTATCTGCATAGTGAAGTGTTAAACACTTCGATATGCACTCCCAGTTTAGGGGTGTGTTGTAGGATTCTAAGATTGCGTCCGCGTTACCTGTGATTTTATTGCTTATGATGGTAAGTATGCCAAAGTATTTTGGCGTTCCCTTGTATTGGTTATAGATATTAAGGATCCTGTCTACACTCTTACGCCAGGAACTAAACTCGCCAGGAGTTCCGGAGAACTCCCTTAAACACCTCACGACATCTGGCACTTTGTCCAGATCACTAAGGTTAGCGCGTAAGTGTTCATGGATGGTCTCGTCAGTTCCCCTATGGAACTGATTTTCAGGATGTAACATGGATTGCACCGCGTTCCTGCATTCGTTAACACATACGCGAGCTGCAATACCAGCAATTAGGGCTTCCAACTCTGGGGTGGCGTTCACATTTACGTTCGTATTCGAAGTGGAAGGTGTTATGATCGGATTCTCGGTATTCAATACCGGTGGACGTAAAATTGGGTCGGTCATAGTGGCGGTACGTTTAGACATGAGGATAAGGAGTCAGAGAAGGGGCTAAGAAAGTGGTTAGAGAGTGCGGTAGCAATGTTATCTAAAATATTTTGACACTAACACTATTGATATTAACTATTAACTGAGGTTATTATTACCGAAGAAATCCTGCATAAATTTTTTCACAATAATTATTACTATTTAATTTTATCACTAATATAATTTTGTTTCTACTATGTTTGTTCAGGGTAGAGCTGTTGACTGTACCGAATTTCACCGAAAAAAGAAAAATCAAAAACTATTTGTTAAGAACGTTATAATATTTTATTCGATATGTCTTCGCTGGGAGTTGAACTAAGAAGGGGTTGAACAATGACATGATGCGTCGTATTTATAAACATTCAGTCGTATTTATAAACAGCTGTTTTTTTCTCTATATACAATGGAATGGGGTGAATGGCCCAATGACCTACATTTTGTTTGTTGCGCTCTGCCATTTCCCCAGGTTTCGGAATGCCTTGGGAGAATGGCAGATCGCATTACATTCCACATTCCACAAATTCGATTCTCGCGCATTTGACAAGTTCTCATTCGTCAAGTGCGCGAGTCACATGTGTTGTTTTTATTTGTTATTTGTTTATTTTAATTTTTGTTAAATTGTTTTTTATTTAAATGATAAAATTGTTGAGCAGCAACATGCTCCCGGGCCAAACTATGTTTTTTCGTGGTGTCGTCGGGGGGTGTGCATCTGTGGTGTTTTCTCGTTCGCGTTGTTGTGAAATTGTCTCCCTTCCGTGGCTTCTGCGAGGTCGTGGTGTCATCTTGGTGTATGTGTACTTGTATGTCGCTCGGTTCGGGGTGATTATGTGGAAGGAAAAATAGATTTAATAATGTCATTGATTGTGGTTATTGAAAATGTGCTAGACGGTGAAAGTTAAAATTTATATGGTGTTTGTTATTGTTTCCTTCATGTCGACCTGTCTGTCTAACGCGCCCGTCATTGTCGGTTTGGGGCTGTTTCGGTTGTCCGGTTTCGATGGGGGTTGTGAGTCGTACGGCGGAGTTGAGACCGGTAAGGGGGATAATTTCGCGATCGGACGTTTTAGAGTGTTTGTTGCGGTTCGTATGGTCGCCACGCGCGTAAGACCATCGGTGCCCGGATGAAGTTGTTGTACTCGAGCGAGTATCCACGATGATGGTGGTATGTTGTCTTCTTTCACCAAGACTATATCTCCAACGTTGATGTTTTGTTGTATTCGTAGCCACTTTGGTCGATGTTGAAGCTGCTGAAGATAAGTTGTGCTCCATTTCTTCCAGAAGTCTTGGGTAAGTCGTTGTAAATATTTCCATTTATCCAAATGGTTGACGTTTTTTTCAATAAGGTTTCTCTCAGGTGCGGTCCGAAGCGATGTGCCAATTAGGAAATGACCCGGAGTTAGAACGTCTAAATCGTTGGGATCCTGGGACATGGGACATAGTGGTCTGGAGTTCAAACAAGCTTCAATTTGGGTGAGTAATGTGTAATATTCTTCGAAGGTTAGCTTGGAGACGCCAATGGTCCGCTTAAGATGAAATTTTATGGACTTTACTCCTGCCTCCCAAAGGCCTCCAAAGTGTGGTGATGACGGGGGGTTAAAGTGCCATGTTGTCTTGAGTGCAGCAAGGCTATTGGCGACCTCAGATGACCATTCTGTCGTGATGAATTTACTGTCCTTTAGGAATTCGTTGTTCGCTCCTTTAAAGTTGGTGCCACAGTCACTGAATAGATTGGCACAGGTGCCCCGTCTGGCTATGAATCGTCGATATGCAGCGATGAAGGCTGATGAGCTAAGATCGCTTACCAACTCGATGTGGATTGCCTTCGTAGATAAACAGACGAATACGGCTATATACCCTTTCGTTGACTTATTGCATCGACCCTTCCAAAGCTTGATTTCCACTGGACCCGCATAGTCCACTCCGGTGTTCGTGAATGGCCTCGATATGGTTACGCGTTCCACCGGCAAGCTTCCCATGAGCTGCTCCTGCATCTTCGCGTTGAATCTGTGGCAGCGTACGCATCTGTGTATGGTTGATTTCACGACACGTTTGGCGTTTGTTATCCAAAATGTGTTTCGGATCTCTGCCATCATAAGTTGTTGACCGCCATGATGAGTGTTAAGATGGATGTCGCTTATAAGCAGCTTAGTGAAATGATGAGTATCCTTCAGGATGATTGGATGCCGTTGACTGTAAGGGCATGTTGAATTTGTCAGTCGTCCTCCTACTCTTAACATATTGTTCGCGTCGAGGAAGGGGTTCAAATTTTGTATTGAGCTCCCTTTTGGAAGCATGTTTCCTGCAATTAGCGCCTTGATCTCTTCTGGGAACAGTTCTTGTTGAACCAGCTTGATGAGCTGATGTTGGGATGTTTCAAGTTCTTCTGCTGTGAGTGGATGAGTATTAAAAGGAAGCTTCTTATTGGCTTGTAGATTATGGAAATACCTTCTCCATATTGCTACATTGCGAATAAGTCTTTTGAGACTAGAAAACCTTTGAAAGAAAGAGTTATTGATCACAATGTAGTGTGAGACCAAATGAACAAAATGGGTAAGTGTAGTTGTAAGGTTGTTTGTATAAAACATTGAAATATTTTCCTTTTTTTGTCTTATAGTTTCTAAGTCGGTTTCGACGAGAATTTCTGCTGGGTGTTGCTGTGCAGTGAAGCCCTGCAGAAACTTGGGGCCACGCCACCACATGTCGCTTGTGGGAATCTCTTCCGGAGATAGCCCTCTGGATCCGATGTCAGCAGGATTTTCCTTCGATTTAACGTGTCGCCAGACGTTTGATCCGATTAAATTGTGGATCTCTGTCACCCGGTTTGCGACAAATGTTGTACGTGTTGATGGGCTCCCACGAATCCAAGCTAAACAAATGGTCGAGTCGGACCATGCGTACGTTTCTGTGGTTGGAAGCTTCATTGTGTTGGAAATCCTATGCAAAAGCTTCGCCAAGAGATGTGCAGCACATAATTCTAAACGCGGGAGACAGATTTTTCTCACGGGAGCAACTCTGGTTTTAGCGGCGATGATACTTACTTGTTCTTTGCCATTGTGTATCACGCGTGCGTAGATGACGGCTGCGTAGGCTTTCTCGGAAGCGTCACTGAATCCATGAAGTTGTAATGTTGCTGCGCTTTCATGACCGATCCAGCGGGGAATTTCTATGTCTTGGAGGTTGTTCAGCCCATGCCGAAGGTGCAACCACTCCCTTTTGAGATCTTCAGAGAGAGGAGAGTCCCAAGAGGCCTCATTTCGCCAGAGCTCCTGGAGAATTAGTTTTGCCTTGAGGACACACGGTGCGATCCAGCCAAGAGGGTCAAAGATGCGGGCAATGTCTGCTAAGACGGTTCGCTTAGTGTGTGTTTGGGTGTTTGGTAAGTCGATTTTGATTTTAAAGACATCGTTTGTTGGATGCCATTGGATACCTAGTGTCTTAATGGCATCTGATGATTCGAAACTGAGTGGAAGGTTAACTTCTCTATCCTTTTCAGGAACTTGCTCCAGAACTTTTGATGAATTGCTCGCCCATTTGCGAAGTGGAAATCCACCGGAGTTCAATACTGAAATAATCTCCCTTTGGATATTGATGGCCTCTTCTTCATTATCAGCTCCGTATATCAGATCGTCAACGTAAAACCCCTCAGTGAGTACCTGATTTATGTTAGGATGTGAGTGTTTTGTGTCTATGGCCAGTTGATGCAGGGTTCTTATTGCCAGGTATGGAGCTGCTGCCGTGCCGAAGGTGACAGTGTCTAAGGCATATGTTTTGATAGGCTCTTGTGTCGTTGCTCTCCAGAGAATGAGCTGATATTGGGTATCCTCTCGTCCCATCCTAATTTGCCTGTACATCATTTTAATGTCCGCTGAGAAGGCTATTTTGAACCTTCTCCATTTTGCAAGTAGATCTATGATGTCTGGTTGCATGCGTGGGCCAACCAGCAAATGGTCATTGAGTGATTGACCACTTGTTGTTTTGCAAGAAGCGTCAAAAACAACTCGAAGTTTCGTCGTAGTGCTTTTCTCCTTGAAAACAGCATGATGAGGCAGGACATAATGCTTCCCAGGCAGTAGTTGCGCTGATGAAACTTCTCTCATGTGTCCCAATTTAGCATATTCGGCTATGCATTCGGTGTATGCTTCCTTCAGTTTACTGTTTGATTTGAATTTTTGTTCTAGTTGGAGGAATCTTGCCATTGCTGACCGTTTTGAGTCACCAAGAGTAGGATGTTTATTGTCCTTAAACGGAAGTCGTACTTCATACCTTCCGTCCTGAAGACGTCTTGTTGTTTGTTGGTAGTGTTGTAGACACTGTTCTTCTTCCAATGTGAGTTTACGATGTTCGAGATTCTCCTCAATTTCCCAAAACTGCCTTAATTGGGACTCAAGTGTATTGTGGTGGTTCTGCACCGTGATTGGATTTGATGGCACTGCTTGAGTCGTGTATCCGCTTAAAATCCATCCTAGTTCGGTAAGCTGCGCTATAGGTGCTCCATCTTGACCCTTGACGAGTCCTTCAAGGATGATCGATGAATAGACGTCAGCTCCTAAAAGTAAATCGATCTTCCCAGGGTTATAATATGAGGGGTCAGCTAAGTTTAAATTGGACAGATGGCTCCATCTGTCTTTATTTAAAGGTTGAGTTGGAAGCACCGATGTAAGGTGAGAGAAAACGAACGCCCTAACTTCGAGACAGAATGAATTTGTTTGGGAATACATTGTGAAGTAAGTCTGGTACCGCGACATGCCGGTAAGTGTTTGTCCCAGCCCTGTCACATTCGCGGTGATCTTGGTTCTCTTTAATCGTAGTAGTTGAGTTGCTCGTTCTGTTATAAACGATGCTTCAGAGCCTGGGTCCACTAGGGCTCTGAGAGTATGTTTCCTTCCGTCAATAGCCTTAACGTTGACCAAAGCCGTTGCTAATAAAACCTTTGCCTCCAGTTGGTTGAAATTCGTTGTAAATGTTTTACTGGTATTTGTGGTTGAGGGACCAGTGTTCCTGTCTGAGTTGTTGGCTTCAATGTGTAACATCGTGTGATGCTTAAAGCCACATTTGAAACATCGATTACTGCTGTTGCATGTTGATGCATGGTGGTCGTACCCGAGGCAGTTGGAACATACTGCCTTTTCCTTTATTGCTTCTGCTCGATCTTTGGCACCCATGTTTAGAAAACGTTTGCATCGCCGAATGCTATGGGGGCCGGTACACACGCGACAAAGAAATTGTTTAGCCGACGATTTGGTGTGAAATGTGTTGGCCTTCTTAAAAGGATTGGTGGGCGAAAGTTTAAGGGAATGATTGAGCTCCGAAATATTTTCTAAGGAGCTGAAGCGACAGGAGATAAAGGAGAGAAATGTTTTAATGTCAGGGAGGGCTTTCGAGTTGCCTATCTTGTCCTCCCAGTCTCTCTGTGTTTGGGGAGGTAATTTATGAAGTAATATATAGATGAGAATGCAGTCCCAACTATCAACTGCTATTCCAAGGTTCGATAGTGCATGGATGCATTCCATAGTGGTATCATGCAATGATTTCAAGGACGCGGCGGTTTCATGGGTAAGTTTACTCTGTTCTATTAAAAGGCGTAATTGAGTGTTAACAAGTTTTCTTTTATTTTGATATCTATCTATCAGAATTTCCCAAGCGGCGGAATAATTTTTCCCATCGATCGGAAGGTGCTGAATTAGACGCGCAGCTTCACCTGACACAAAACTCTTTAGGAATTGGAGTTTTTGCACCTCTGAGAGCTCTATGTTCTGGTCGACCATGGTTTGGAATATGTTGTGAAACTCGCACCACTCCTCAAATTGTCCGGAAAAGTTTTTTATCTGTATTCGGGGAAGACGGATATCAGATACGGAAGACCGCGATTGATTGATACGGGAACTGTCAAGATTCGCACTGTTACTCTCATTCAATTTCTCCAAATCATCGTGGAGAGAACCGATAAAGGTAAAATAGATTCTTTTTATTTCGGAGTATGTTTCCTCTACTAAGTATTTTTCTTTAAGGGGATCTGCAGACGCACTAATAATGTTAGAGTGTTCCTTCTTCGCACGTTTGAACAACTCTTCCACCTCCACTAAGCGCGCGTTCACATACCCCCTCGATTTTCGCGCCGCGGAATTCTTTTGGTATTCTTCCAAGTCATTTGAAAGTTCCTTGAGGGTAAGCTCTTGGAATTCAATTGATTTGTTTAGTTTCGCCATCTCGGATTGCACTATTTAAACACAGGGTACGATGCAGGGAGCGAAAGCAGGTACAAAAACGAGATAGATGTGAGCCAGCGAATTGTTAAAGCACCGGATCACGGATGGTTTAAATTCAGATTATTATATATGCACTGTTTCAACAAAGGATACGATGCAGAGAGCGAAGACAAAAGTGAGATAGATTGAGTTAGCAAATTGTAAGCACGGAGTCACTTATAGTTTAAGTTTGGATTAATATGTGCACTGTTTGTATGTTTGTATGTATGTTAATTAATGGTAATTAAATCGGTAATAATTCAATATAGGTAATTCAATATATATAATATATGTAATTTATTTAATTTAATTAAGTAGATATATGTAAATGTTTTTTTTGTACTCAGCAGATATCCTGTTCGCCTTAGCTGTTGGGTGGTTGGATACCGCTGCCTTCTGGATCACTGCAACTGTAACTTCAACTGCAACTGGAACTGGATCTTCAACTGCAACTGTTCAACTGCAACCGTATCTTCAAGTGCTCGACTGCAACTGGATCTTCAACTGCAACTGGATCTTCAACTGCAACTGGATCTTCAACTGCAACTGGAACTGGATCTTCAACTGCAACTGTTCAACTGCAACCGTATCTTCAAGTGCTCGACTGCAACTGGATCTTCAACTGCAACTGGATCTTCAACTGCAACTGCAACTGGACTTCTGTGTAACCACGATCACTGATGGGGATCTGGTGTATCTGGACTTTGCACTACACAGCACTACTATACACTGCAGATCGCTGATGGGGATCCGAATTAGCACTTTTTATTGTTTAATTATTATTTAATTGTTATTTGATTATTTCAGATCGCTGATGGGGATCCGAATTTTAATTATTATTGCAGATCGCTGATGGGGATCCGGCTCGAAGGACCAATGTTCAGGGTAGAGCTGTTGACTGTACCGAATTTCACCGAAAAAAGAAAAATCAAAAACTATTTGTTAAGAACGTTATAATATTTTATTCGATATGTCTTCGCTGGGAGTTGAACTAAGAAGGGGTTGAACAATGACATGATGCGTCGTATTTATAAACATTCAGTCGTATTTATAAACAGCTGTTTTTTTCTCTATATACAATGGAATGGGGTGAATGGCCCAATGACCTACATTTTGTTTGTTGCGCTCTGCCATTTCCCCAGGTTTCGGAATGCCTTGGGAGAATGGCAGATCGCATTACATTCCACATTCCACAAATTCGATTCTCGCGCATTTGACAAGTTCTCATTCGTCAAGTGCGCGAGTCACATGTGTTGTTTTTATTTGTTATTTGTTTATTTTAATTTTTGTTAAATTGTTTTTTATTTAAATGATAAAATTGTTGAGCAGCAACAATGTTATTGTACTATAATTATTACTAACTTATTCGGATTTAGTGTATTTTGTTCTTACTATGTACGTATTTTTGATTTAAATGAAAGATTCCTTAAGACTATCTTACATTAAAAAAATTAACATGTCCAACGCTGGTGAAGAGGCAAATTCCTTTTCGTCCTTGGTGATGAGGTTACTGGGGCACCTTCCTTCACTCTCCCTCGTTGGTTGCAAGGTCAATCGACTTTTGCTTTTGGATTCGGAACCCAGATGAACAAAACACAGCACTTTGTCTCTTTGTCACTACACACGCGGCGAGCTTCTTTAGGTCGTTTTTGCTTAGTGTATTGACGCGAACTACTTTAGGTCGACTGAGACGGTTTAAAGTACACGAACTACTTAAGGTCGATTATCGACTTTAATTTAACTGCACTGTGAGTAAATTGTTCTTTTCTGGGCCCCACGTTGGGCGCCAATTAAACTATTTTACGTTTATATTTCTTAAAAAAAATATATTTATTCTAACCGAGTGCCTTCACGGCTGACTTAAGACTAAACTAACAATTCGAATCTAAACTTAAACTAGGTGCATGCAATGCAGCCAGACGCCTCGTCAGCAGCGGATGTTCGGCGATAGCTCAGGTGCCTTGCAGGTATGTTGCGTCCGTTGCCTCAAATGTCCGGCAGGAATTTGACCTGATGTAATCACGACTGTTGTGGATGTTCTTGGTCGTGGGAAAGGTATCATGCGTTGTGTGCATGATCCAATGTTTCTGGCGTTAACTTATACACTGGTCAAATGCATGACATGCACGTGCAAGTGTATTAGTGAAAAATTCACACGTATACATTGGGTGTATGCATGAAGCAATATCAAGCGTACTGCATTGAAATTGTATATGCGAAATTCATGATTGATCATGCATAAATTGGCTCATTTGAGTATAGTGCGTCGAGCTGATGAGACCGAAAATGGAAAACAAAAATTTTATTTTAGAGTTTATCGAGGTTTATCGTTGCCGGCATTGTGGAACGTAAAGGGCAAGGAGTATTCAAACAGAGATCTGAACAGAATGAGATTCTGTTGCGAAAATATAACGAAAAATACCCGGAAGCCACAAGAAAAGAAGTTGCCGCCAAAGTAAATACTCTCCGGACAAACTACCGGGCGTTGGAGAAAAGTGGCTCTGGTTTCAGCGAAGAAAATTAACCAAAGCTGTATTATTTTGAGGCGATGGATTTTCTGCGCGATACAGAAGATCCCTGTTGATGTAACATGGAGCAGTTACGCAAATGAAAACATATCGGTAAGTACTTTTTAAATTTTATTTAAGTTACATTTCTTTTGTATATGTACATAAAGAAATTTTATTATTCTTGTAAGAATTTGTTTTTCCAAGAGACTTGACCTTCATTATTAAAATAATTGCAGAAAGAGTCTCTTATAATTTTTGCAATGGTTGTTGAATTTCGATGTGATGTGTTGTCCAAAGAAGTAATGTCATATTCATTCCTCCAAGCTCCTTGAATTATTGTTCCATTTTGTAACTGCTCTTGATCCACAGAACCGGTTGGTAAATATTGGTTTGGAGATTTGGACCTCAAAAAGTTGTGCACATAGCAACACGCGAGGACAATAGTTTGCACTTTCTCTGGTGAAAGTGCAATTGTTCTCTGGAGCACTCCAAATCGTGAAACCAATATACCAAAAGCATTTTCAACTAAAAAAAGCTCGAAGGAGCGCGGCTTAGCCGATAATTAAAAATTCGTTGCTGATTGCTTAGTCCTATCCGTGTATAAGGCTTCATTAAGTGGTCAGATAGCTGAAATGCATCATCTGCAACGAAAACATATGGTAGGCTTTTGTCACTCAGTGGTGGCGAACTATTCTCAGGCAAATTCAAAGCATTTTCAGATAACGCTCTTCCAAAATTTGTGTGGGCTATAACACCACCATCCGATATTCTGCCGTTGATGCCCACATCTACCATTATGAATACGTAATTGGCGTTGACGACTGCCAAAAGCACGATGCTAAAATATTTTTTATAGTTGAAATAAAATGATCGTGAGTCTGGAGGTTTTTTAATGGCAATATGCTTCCCATCCAATGCTCCTAGGCAGTTCGGAAAATTCCATCGGTAAAACAAGTCATCTGCATTTTTTTTCCATTCTTCTTCTGTCTGTAAAGATAAACAAATAAATGTAATAGATAATACGTACTTATGTTTATATGTATATACATATTGTATTTTTTATATTTTTAGGAAGTGCAAACTAATGAGCTAATTGCTTTAGCTGCCAAGCGCTTGTCGCAGCCAAGGGACGAATTCCGTTCGATTGCAGACACGTGGGCATCCAAGCTGAGAAAATTGGAGCATGGTCAACGAATGTTCGCCGAAAAATTCGTAAATGACATATTGTTTGAAGCACACATGGGTGCTTTACATCGGAACTGGCTGCGCTCAAATATGGGGAGTAGGACAAGTACTCCAGTAACAAACCCAAGATTTTACAACTCGGAGGAAGAGCACACATCGTTTTTACAGGCGCCAAGCCCGTCTTCGTCGCATGAGCCGTCACCTGCTCAAGGCAGCAGCGCCAATAGTGCTTCATGGAGAAGTTATGCTTCAAAATCAGAATCAGCACATTTGGAGGATTTGCCGGGCCAATCGGCATCAGCCCGATCATCGCAAATGTATTACCAGTTGCCAGAAAACGAAGAGTTATCGAAAGACGCTGGTTGACGGGTATAGCATCTCACATTTGGGTATCTTCTTTTTTTATTTTGGGTGTGATCATTAGAAGTAATTGGTCATAGACTTCCTCATCCATACGAAGGAAATTCTTGAAATCACGCAACGAACTTATTTTCAGTTCATTGAGAAGATTTTCGTGAGTAAATTCACTTCTTTTTTTCAACCATTCCTTCATCCACACACGTTTCTTTCTATATTTTCTTTTTTTTTAATGCAAGCCCAAGTCCTAGAGCGATACAACAATCGTCTGTGTCACTCATAATTTGCTTTAAATTGATTAAATATTAAAATAGGAAACAAAAATTGTGATAAAATGGACAGAAAACAAATTTGTAAAAGCACAATTTTGCTGAAAAAATTCACAAATAACAGTAATTATATTTTGTATAGAACGTCCTCTCACTACACTTCGATGCGAAACTAAAAAGATTGAAGACTTATGCTTGATGTGTGTATATGCAACTTCAATCAGAATTTACTAATACATTTGCACGTGCATGTCATGCATTTGAACAGTGTATATCTGGCTTATGCCTCAAATAAATAAATTCAAATTCAAATTCAAAAATATAATTGTTTTCACGGACCTTGTGATTCCACCCTCGAATTGTCAACTAACCCAAACCAAACGTCAGAACGAGAATAGATGGAAATAAAGGATTGCAAAAACTTCAACTTCAACATTTTTGACGTTTACATTGCGACATTTGTATTTTGATTGCAAAATAGAAAGGAAACTTCTTTTTTTTATTAATCGCACCTCCACTTCACATCGTGATTTGCCAATTAATATTTAAAGAAATGGAACTACGAAAGCATATCTGATCCTCGAAACCAAAACTGCTCTCATTGCTGAAACAATAAAATTTACAAAGAAGCCCGTCGAGAGTATTGAAAGTGTTTTGTGTTCGATTGTAAAAGCCACCCGCTCGTTGACGACGTACGCACAAAGGCTCGTCGGTCGCAGGCTTTTAATTTCGTGAAAACACTCCACGGTACGGAGTGAGAAAATATTGAATATAAAAAAGGATTTGCATTCAACTCGTCCTTTGTGGTGGCTCAGTGGAAAATGGGAGATTCAATTGCAGCCACAGTTCATGAGCATGTTTTAGAAGCAATATTCTCCTACTTGGATCTGCGCGATTTGCGAAATTGTTCGCTGGTATGTAAGAGCTGGTATCGTTTCCTTAACGATGAAAACAATGACGTGTGGCGGATGCACTGTATAAGAAAACTGGCCGAGGAGGCACTCAAATCGGATCTACTGTCATCGGTACCGACATACAAGACAAAATTGCGGGCGTTCTATCACGCTTGGAATCCAAATGACTGTTCTAGGAATGTTTACATTAAGCCAAACGGATTTACACTGCATCGGTATAGTGATTGGTGATTATTGTGATTATGAGACTGTTATTTGGTTGGTTTTGTAGGAACCCGGTAGCACAGAGCACGGATGCGGCGAGAAGTAAAATTGGCTTTCGGCAAGGGCGACACGCATGGGAAGTTATATGGGAAGGTCCACTCGGCACGGTAGCGGTAATTGGCATCTCAACAAAGGAGGCTGCTCTACAGTGTAGTGGCTATGTTGCATTACTAGGATCTGACGACCAAAGTTGGGGTTGGAATCTGGTTGATAATCATTTGCTCCACAATGGAGACGCGCAAGGGAATTATCCTTTGTTAAATAATGCGCCAAAATATCAAGTGAGTACTGAGTAAGGTGTGTGCGTGCGATAGTGGGTGATTGGTAGGCTGGAGACGTGAAGGTCTCGGTAGAGTTACGATGAATCAAGGCCAGGGTAATTCTCAGACAGAAAGAGAAGAAACAACAACAACAGCAATAGAACCTGTCACACGCTCTTCGCCTTGGTAGTATCGTGAGCTCAGGGGAGGGGACTATCAATATTTTTTAGTTGCAGATTGATGCAAACCAAAGACTAACGATTTTTTCTCTCTCACTTCAAAGGTAGGGGAACGGATACGGGTCATCCTCGACTGTGACGACAACACGCTTTCATTTGAGAAGAATTACGAATTTCTAGGAGTAGCGTTTAAAGGTACGTCCCTTAATTTCCTTCTAATATCAATATATAACGTCCCCTGTTCCAGGTCTGCCGGACAAGAAACTCTATCCTACTGTATCCGCTGTCTATGGCAACACGGAAGTATCCATGGTATATCTCGGTCCACCCCTAGACGGTTAAACATCATTTACACATAGCGTACGTTGAGAAAAACTACTTGCAATAGGACTGTATGTGAGAGTAGACAACTTTTTTGCTACTTTTTACATATTTTTCCCCACATTCCAACATGATTTTCTACGTAAAAGCAAATGAGACAAAAACAAAAATCAACATAACGGTTAACATAAAATATATTTTGTATACACATGTGCAAAACGCGTTAGGGAAGATGTACTTAAGAAAATCCTAGAGCAGCAAACCACACACCAGCCCAGAACGAACCGAAGCGGGGATAGAAGTGCACAGATCCCCTAGCATGGCTTCATTGTTCTTTGTCCTGCAATGATCTAAGCATTACCATTTTTATTTTTATTTTTTGTAACATCTCAAACCCATTCACGTCTAGTGTTAAGCCGAAGGAGAGACCACATCATTGTCGCAATATTGAAGTAAGAAATTCTGTTTTTGTTCGTCAATATATTATGTTCGTAGGATAATTATAACCATTAGGGACGTGTGACGCCAGGCTAGATAGAATTGTCTTCAGCATTTATTAATCCCATTCCCCCCCACCCCCCTCTTTAGTTTAAGATCATTTTAGTCTTAATTAGGAACGACGATCAATTGTGTATGTATAACGTAATGCTTGAAGGTAAAGTTTATAAAATTGAATGCAATTCTTTCGTTTTCGATTCTAAGCTGTGCAGTAGTGTTAACTGTTTTTATCTTTCTGTTTGTATATTGGTGCTAGTCAAATAAATCATAAAACCCCATCCAGACGTAAGGAAATGATGTATAAGAACTAATTATATACCGACCCAATGATATAAATCTTCATTTTGTACAAAAAGAAAAGGAAATTGTATTTTATTCAAACTAATTTAACATAACTAAATAAAAATCGATCACAAGACGTTGTTTTGTTTTCTCATCTTCATGGACTTGGTGTGAAATCCTCGTCGTCGTCGAATAGATCGTCGAAATCGTTGTAGAAATCTGAATGGACGTGCTTTTCATTGGTGGCTAGGTCCATTAAAAGTCCAGACGAGCTACCAGACTGAAACCGAAAACAATGGAAATCTAATTCGCGCAAGTTATGTTAATCATTCGCACCTCCTCGAGATCCATGAATCCGGCTCCCTCGGGGAACATTTCATCGGCCGCTAGAGTGGGCTTCATGTCTTTAAGTGTTGAGTCCGTTTTGGAGTTAATTCTTCAATGATTTTGATCCGAGATTTGCTTTTTACCCTAAAATTAGTTTTCCCTTCTCAATTTACTTGTGCTATCCAATTAACGTCTAATGACAAGTGGGAAATATGACACTTTGTTTGAATGACATTTTCAGTGTTCATAGACTGATTGGATAATATTTGGGAATTTCATTTATTGTTAAGGACATTTGATCTTATTGTTTATATCTCGAAAATGTCTAATTTAATAAATATTGTAGCTTGTCCATACATACTAATAAGTACTACCTGATAGGCCTGATTTCATCTCGAGGAACCCTGAATATAAGTTATTTTCTTGGAATTTTGCGATCACCTGGAAAAGTCCAGGTAAACTACAATTTGGCCGTATCACAATATGGCGTTCGAGCGCTCGGGCTTTTGACAGCTGAGTAGGAACAATGAATTTATATTGAGTAACACGGAATGCGACCTCAGGCGTTGTCTCGGTTTATATCGTAAATATCGTAAGCTTGAGCTAAGTTCCAGAGTAGAGCTACTCCGTCGTGCGTTTTGACAGCTAACAATGCTTGTTTAGGTGCACTGAATGTATGCATGGGTTGTTTGAGGAAACATTGCTTCCATTCTGTCCTATTCCCGATCTTTGAACCGTAGAACGCCTGAAGCCACATTTCGTTATAGAAATTCCCAGGTCGCGCGTTTGACATATGTCGGTACAACGCCTGTCAAAAGCCCGAGTGCTCGAACGCCACATCGTAAGAGCCTCGTAGGAATAGTATTGTTGGCGGGTGCTGGTCCCCTAAGAAGGGGAATAGGAGCCCTCTACAGCTGAACACCTTGCAACATTGATAATAGGTCCTAATTCCACCTCCTCTTGGTACCACCTGGAAATTCCCTGACCTTGGAAATGACTAACGGCCGAATGACGAGTATCCTGCTCCACAAAACAGGATTAGGGTCGATGGGGCTATGGTCTGGCAAATTGAAGCCTCGGATAACGTGGTCCGTATTAATACTGACGAACCTTGCAAAAAACGAAAAAAGGTTTTACGTGGAATGTTAGATCCTTAAACAGACCACTTCAGCCGAACAATTTGCGGACGACCTAGAGCGCTATAAAGCGGACTAAACCGCCACCCAGGAAATGCAATGGAATGAACCCGCCAAAAAGCCGATGACAAACTGTGATATATGTATACAGTGGCGTCTGCTATAAGGAGATAGGACAACGATTGTTCAAATGCGGATTTGCTGTTCGAGGTGGACTAAGGCAAAAAGTCCTAAGCGTTCGGCCTGTGAGCGAACGCTTCATGCCGATACGCATCAAGGCTAAATTTTCTAACATCAGCCTGATATGCGTCCACCATCAAGGATGAGTTCAACGATCTCCTAGACAGAACGTATGCCCAATGTCCCACCTACTACACATTAATTGTGCTAGAAAACTTCAATGATGAGCTGGTTAAGGAGGGCATCTTTGAGCGAGCCATCGGCAAGCACAGCCCAAATGAAACTTGTTACGAGGGGGAGGGGGGATTCTCTCGATTCACTCGAGGCAGTGGGCTTCAAGGCTTCACCACGAGAAAACACCTGGTTCCATGACGAGTGCAAAAGAATTCATACAGTGAAGCAATAGACCTATAAAGCCTCGCTGCATAAAAGAACGAGAGCAGCTCGTGAGCTCTACGAGTTAAAAAAAAAAGAGGAACATAAGCTTCACAGGAGAAAGCTGAAAGAGCACGAGAAGCGCGATATTGAGGACTTAGAAGGGTGTTATTGCAGGTGTGACCTTCGAAGGTTTTATCAACAGATAAAGCCAACATGCCAAAGTTATAAAGCTAGAACGGAAACCTGTAAGGTAGACGGACCCTAAGTAGTATTGTAGAATGGCAGTTGATTTGAGAATATGGAAAAACCACTTCTGCAGACTGTATAAAGGCGATGTGAGTCAATACGTCAGACTATGCAGAATGACGCTCGTTGCTCCATCCGAATCGGTGCAGACCTGACCGATCTTTTGATATCAAAAAATAATTTAGGCAGAGCAATGCGCTGTCGTGTGATTTTTTCAACATTGTATTAGAAATGATTGTGCAAAAATCATTGACCAACACAAGAGACATAATAGCTGTGTTCAATGCCGAAAATATCAGAACAGAACAGGACAGGACAGCACAGATTCGTGAAAACTGTCAGATCAAGTTAGAACAGAAAAGTACAGCCGTTTGTTAGTTGTCAAAAAGCGGAAAACATCTTATGCATATGTCAGATTAATTTTTTTTAATGTACCACACTGGATCAGTACAAGCAAGTAAAGGACCTTTTAAAAGAGACCACGACGGAGTTCTTCTCTTTTACCCCCAAGGTTGAGAGGCTGCGGTCGATGCTTCTCAAAGGCGTGCATTCGATCACAGACCCCGAGGAAATGCTCTCAGAGCTGAAGGAGTTCGAGACCGACGACGTCAAGTTCGTGGGGGTCAAGTCGTTTACCACGGCGGCGCAAGCCAAACGGGAGAACCGGGTATTGCCCTTCTTCTTGGTTCAACTCGCACCCAACAGCAAGCTGGAGAGGTTAAGGTCCACTACTTCCTTGGCTTCCCAGTCTGTAACATGGGAAAAAGTAAAAAGGCACGGAAACATTTTACAATGCATCCGCTGCCAAAGGTTCGGGCACGCCGCGTCGAGCTGCGAGATGCAGCCTCGATGTGTTAAGTGTGCAAAGAACCACAGGAACGAAGAATGCGATCTGACCCAGGACAAGGTCGCGAACAGGGAGCAGCTCGAGTGCGTGCTTTGTAGGGACCGGGGACACCCTGCAAACTATCGGGGATGTCCTAAGTTCCAAGAAATAAAGAAAGCAAATCTGGCTCGGAAGCAGAAGCCTGAAGGGATACATCCCTCGTGTCGCTTAGAAACACCAGGCGTCACAACCCAGATGACCTACGCCCAAATGGCCGACGGTACAAAAACCCATGGCTGTTCCCAAAGTCCCAGTGCTTGTTTCTAAGGCACCGGAGTCCGAGGTGGACCTGCGTTCGATCCAAGGGCAGCTCGGCCAGCTCCAACAACAGATCTATGAACAGGCGACCCGAATGGACAGAATCTACTCGCTTCTGCCGGACCTAGCGCAACTACAATCGTAATGGGTCCGCTGGCTGAGAGACACTTAAAAATCCAGTCGGTGAATGTGAATTCACTGATTAGGATTGAGCGAAGAGCCGTACTTTTAAACCTGTTGCAGGACGAAAGCCCCGATGTATTTTTGGTTAGCGAAACAAAGCTAAACCAGAAGCACAAAATCCGGCACAGTTCTTATAAAATAATACGAAGAGATCGACCTAACGCCACACGTGGCGGGGGAGTTGCGATCTTCATTAAAAATAATTTAAAGCATAAAGTCATATATAGCGGTGAAGTGCGGAGGTTCCAGGTGCTAGAGGCCTGTATTGTGTGCATTCCTCTCCGAAATGGAAAGAAAATGTACATTATAGCAGCCTCTGCACCTGAAGCACCTCATCCCAATATTTTCATCGCAGAGCTCGAAACACTCTTTCGATCTTTGCGCTTGAACTCGGTGGAAAACTTTTACATTCTGGCCGGCGATTTGAATGCCAAACATAGTGACTGGGGAAACAACATACCCAACACTGGGGGAAGCCTACTAAGCCATTGGCGGAACATAGAGTACAGACTCAAATTACTCGCAACGGATAGTCCGTCGTATCCTAGGAGCGGCTCCTATCTGGATCTCATGCTGATAGACTCTCGACTGAGACTAGCGAAGGGTCTACTAACAGTCTACTGACTTTTGTATACGACAGTGACCATTGCGGACTTAGTGCTGTGATCACAATACCAGACGAATTCGCGGAGATGGCAGAGTATGTCCAAACGCGCTCCTACGATTATAGTAGGGCGCGTTGGCCACGTTTTGCCAGTAATCTTATGAGATCGCTCACTTTTTTTTGCAGTTCCCATATTCTCTACCCCACACCATGCTCCATCTCCTCTGCCCCCAAATCGAATTCCATCTCCTACAACACAACCAATTCCTCACCAATCCCTACATCAACAGGTCCCTCCATAACAAATCCTTCTTCTGTCTCCTCTCAATCTTTTATCGACCCCCTTCTGCCCCCCACAGTCAAACTTACCCAGCAAACCGCTAACCCCGTCGAATGTCGTTATGCTCTCTCTCGGTTAAGGGATAAAAAAACATACGAAAACATCCGACTCTTCCTAGCTTATCTCCATGACAAGTCAGACTCCGTTTGCTACGAAGGAAAAACTAACACAAGCGTAAGGGTATCAATCGAACAGGAAGGTCTTCCTGCTGACTTCGCTAGCCTCAAAAACCTCTTCATAAAATACCACGAATTCTTCAATATTTCCCCTCAAAAAGTCTCAAATGATCTCGAAACTTTCCGGCAATATATACACTCAAAACGGATATCGCACCTCCAGCGTAGCCGAGCCGACCACGACAGGTTTTTTCGTTCCTAATTGTCGCCATCCTCCTGTCACACACACCCTCTGCAAAAACCTCCCTCTTACTATTTATTATCAAAATGTAAGAGGTCTCCGCTCGATAACCCAAGCTATCCTGCAACAATCACATGCTTTGTCCTTTGATGTCTTCGCGTTGACTGAAACGAACCTGATCCCCAGCATAAATAACCTCGAACTGTTCCCACCAAATTTTAATGTTTATCGCGATGACGAACTCACCCGACTCACTGACGGTTGTCCTTGCCGAGGCGTTCTACTAGCCGTCCTTAATACAATTGACTCTTCCCTTATTGCAGTATCATCCTCCAAACTTCTCGACTTTGTTTCAATTAAGATTGCTCTACCCCAGAAGACACTATACATCATTTGTTTCTACATCTTGCCCTCACAACCTATTGAATCCTATGAACTCGCCATCAACACAATCGACCAATTAACCGATTTAAGAAACCCTCAAGATGAAATCCTTGTTTTCGGTGACTTCAACCTTCCTCATCTTAAATGGATCCAATTAGACGATCAATCGTCTTACACTGCCACCAATCCCACTACTGCCAAAGAATGTCTCTTCTTGGATCGCCTAACAGATTCAAACCTCAGCCAAGTTAGTGGCGTACTAAACTACATGGGTAGACAACTCGACCTCATATTCACAACCGATCCTCTCAACTCTTCTGTTTCACTTAGTCCCCTTTCCCTTTCAACCATCGATAACTTCCATCCTCCCCTCCTCCTTTCCTTCTTTCACGATTCTCCATCACAGAATAAACCTCCTACGGTTCTGGCCTCTTACGATTTCCACAAAGCAAAATTTCATCTAATAAATGAATACCTTAAAAATGCCCCTCTCAATTTTGAAAACCTAACCGTAAATGATGCTATATCCATATTCTACAGGGAAATATTTTACTCTATCTCTCTTTACGTTCCCGTTTCACAACGCAAAACTTCGTCCACCTCCCCACCCTGGTATAATCGCAGGCTTCGTTCTCTAAGAAACAAAAGAAATAAGCAATGGACAATCTTCCTTCGTACTCAATCATCCCATGACTTTTCTAACTACCTGGGCAGCTATCTCCACTTTACCACCCTACACAACTTCCTCTATCAACGGTATTTAACAGAAACGCAAGCCAATCTTATAAACGATCCAAAGTCCTTCTTTAAGTTTGTTAACTATAAAAGAAAATCCGATGGCTACCCTACCTCCCTCTCCTTCCACGATCAAACCTCGAATGATCCCAACATTATCGCCAACTTTTTCGCCACCTTTTTTAAACAGTCTTTCGCCGACGACTCGTTTGCTCCAGACTTCTCATACTTTCATTATCTACCGAATTTTTCTCTTGGACCATTTCTCCCACACACAGTTGATTCTCATGTCATCGAAAACAAATTAAATCTACTTAATGATGAATTCACTCCTGGACCCGACGGTCTCCCTGCCATATTTCTAAAAAAATGCTCCTCAACCATCTCTCGCCCTCTCTCGAAAATCTTCACTCTATCCCTATCCCAAGGTGAATTCCCCCGCTTATGGAAAAACTCATTTATCACCCCTATACATAAAAAAGGTCCGAAGAACGTTGTTAACAACTATCGTCCCAATGCCAAACTATCACATATACCTAAACTCTTCGAGAGTGTTTTGTACGAAACACTAAGTTTTCGCTGCAAGTCTTTAATCTCCCCTAGACAACACGGTTTCCTCAAATGCAGATCCACAACCACTAACCTTGTTGAATTTGTGTCCTTTACCCTATCAGCCTTAGAGAACGGCAAAGAAGTCGACGTTATTTCAACCGATTTCAGTAAAGCCTTCGATAAAATCTCCCACAGACTGACACTCTTCAAATTGTCCACCCTTGGCTTCGACCCCATTTCTTTCAAGGGGATATGTGCTTACCTGAAAAATCACTATTGTAGAGTTCGTTTTAGATCTGCTTTCTCTAACCCCTTTTTAGCTTCCTCCGGCGTCCCCCAAGGCAGCCACTTAGGTCCACTTCTATTCGTTCTTACCATAAACGATCTTGAAATGGTGATCAAACATTCCCACGTCTCACTATATGCCTTAATTCAATCTGGTCTCAATAGTTTTTCCATCTTTTCCACCTTTTCACGTAAACGAATCAAACCTCCTCCTCGTCTCTACTTCCTCAATAATCAACCCATCTCCACGGTTCAAGTCATTCGCGATCTTGGCATATTATGTGACCAAGAGCTTAATTTTCGGGCACACATCGATGAAATAATCCTTAAAGCTAATTCTGCACTCGGTTTCGTGAAGCGATGGTCTAAAGAATTCTCGGACCCTTACGTTACCCGATCTCTTTACATAACCTTTGTCCGGCCCCTTCTTGAATACGCCTCCCAGGTGTGGTCTCCCTACCAACAAACCCACATTTCTAGAATCGAGAGCATCCAACGCCGATTCCTCCATTTTGCTCTTCGAGGTCTCCCCTGGGGCAATCCTTTGATTTTACCACCCTACCAAGACCGCCTTAAACTAATCAACATGAACACGTTGGAAGAAAGAAGAGTTGTATCTGACATTCTTTTTATCCATCGTCTCCTTTCAGGTACCATTGACTGCGCGACTCTCTATAACTCTGTCTCTATCAACACTAACCCCCGCAACGTACGAAATCCCCGTCTCTTCTATCTACCCACTCCCCGTACTGCCTATGGCTCCAATGAACCTATTTCTCGTATGCTGGGAAGTGTTAATTCGAATCCTTACTTCGATTTCAACCTCAGCACTCGATGCCTAAAAATCCGCCTTCTTAACCACCCTCCCCTTCTCCCTACCTAGTAAGTGAGATTAGGTTAAGATTAGATTAAGCTAGCTTGAATTAAGCCCAATAAATGGGGGCGTTCGCCCCCACGAAAATTAAAATTAAAAAAATTCGAGTGATTCCTTCCTATCTAATAGGAACCTGTCAAATGACGAAATCGACAAGTACCTCAGACAAATGGATGATAAAATAAGGCAGACGATGGACAGTACGATGCAGCAGGGTACAGTAAACTCGCCGATCCTTTTTAACATTTACCTCAGTCATTTGATAGCTTCTCTTCGCCATTCAATAGCGTATGCGGACGATTTAATCGCGTACAGATCAGGTCCAACGATCGACGTCATTGTTAATCTTATGCAGCGTAACTTCGAAAAAATTCAGCAGTATTGTGATGACTGGAAGTTGAAAATCAATTTCCAGAAATCAGAAACTATTTTGTTCAGAACACCTTTGTCTAGGGCCTCTCGGGGCACTAGAAAAAATTGGCGCAGGTTCTCTATCTTTGGGCCGGACGGGCGTCCACTGGCGAGACAAAGTGTAGTCAGATACCTTGGGATCGTGCTGGATCAGTATCTATATTTTGACAAACATGTAGATGCTGCTCTGGCAAGAGCCCGGGGCGCTTTCGCTCTGACAAGATGGCTGTTTCATAGCAGCCAACTTGATTCCAGGGTGACGGTAATCTGCTACATGGCCTTGATCAGGCCCATGGTTGCCTATGGATGTCCCGTCTGGTTCAATGTGAGAGCTAGCTTAATGGAAAGTTTGAGAGACAATGTCTCAGGACGTGTCTGGCGCTACATAGGACACTCGAATCTGATTACACGAAATTTTACCCGAACGAGGTCCTATACAATAGGGCCAGGATTGTACGGATAGATAATTTTTTGATCAAACTGATTCGAAGCCACGTTGCGAGAGCAATGACTTCGGTCAATAGCCTGATCTTCGGGGCTTACTACCCCAACGATTTATATCACGAGAGAGTGCGCCTTAATGGCTTTGTGCCGCCAGAAGCATTCCTCTATTTAGATAGATGTGGGCTGATCCAGGATAGATTGGCGGTGCCGCTAATCTTCCACGTGGGTCGCAATTCCGTGGAACGCCTGTTCCTCTACGGACCCGATGTCGCGCTCCGTGAGCTTGAGCGCCTCAGGTTCTGTAGATCGGTCTCACGCCGGGATTGAGGAGACGTAGTCCGCCAGCATCAACGCTTTTGGTGGTTGGAGAGAGCTGCGTCAGTGGACACTTTGAGAGCTTCAGCCTCTTCAAGGCATGGCCTGCCTAACACCAATGGCAGGCTTACATAGGCTAGGGTAGGGTAAGGTAGGGTAGGGTAGGTAGTAGTAGGGTATATATATACGAGTATTGTATATAAAAAAAAAAAAAGAAAAAAAGATATATATATTAAATATATATTATGTATATAATTTATATATATATATTTTACTTAAGCTAGAATGAAGGTGAGCCTAGGGACACATATACCACCATTAAACTGCCCCACAAGTGTGCATGCAAATCAGTGGGTTGACACGACTAGAGATCACCGGTGTTGTAAGAGTAAGATCAATCAAAAAAAAAAATAAAAAATCTGGAGCATGCCGTGTCAAAAAGGAAGGGAAGAAAGAAAACGGTAAAACCGTAGCATTATGGAAAAGAACGCTAAAAGGAAAAGCACTACCCAGCCAGGCACTACTAATGGTCGTGATCCTGGGACGAGCAGCAATGCTCGGGTCAGAGCTATAGGATTTCCGGGGGATAGCAAAGTAATGCAACGGCGTAAGCCACATTTAAGAGTCGCGAGTTGGAACGTTGGAAGCATGAGTGGTCGCAGCTATGAGCTTGAAGAAATGATGGTTAGAAGGCGAGTAGACATCCTGTGCCTACAAGAGACGAAATGGCGAAACACCGGTAATCGGGCACGTTTCTTGGACGTTAAAACAAAAGCCTACAAGATGTTTTACTATGGAATGGAACAAGGAAAAAACGGAATCGCCATCATCCTTGCGGCAGAGCTACTTGGCAACGTCTTAACCATTTCAAAGTCCAGTGACCGTTTGATGGCTCTCAAATTGGTGATGCATGGTGAGGTGTGGAACATCGTAAGCGCATATGCCCCTCAAGCAGGAAGCGAACAAAAAGAAAAAGATGCATTCTGGCTAGATTTCCACAACCTTGTCAAAATCATCCCAAAGGAAGAGCTTTTGTTTGTTGGGGGAGATTTAAACGGACATGTCGGGAAGACAAGCGAAGACTATGAAGACTACCACGGAGGGCTGGGATACGGCACCAGGAACTCTTCAGGTGAAGATATCCTAAACATGTGCAAGTCGTACGGTCTTATAGTGCTAAATACCATGTTCGTCAAACAAAGCCGGCACCCGATCACTTATAGCAGCGGCGGAAATGAAACTCAAATAGACTATCATTTGGTATCCAGTGTCATGAAGCCACGAGTTAAAGATTGCCAAGTGATCCTGGGAGACGCGATCGCCCTTCAACACCGTCTCCTCCTGACTGATTTTTTTATGGATGCGAGAAAGAAGTCAAAGCAGCAAACGAAGGTGTCTGAGAGAATCAAGTGGTATAAGCTGGATAAAGGAAAAGGCGAAGCCTCTATTACCATCATGGAAAACTACCTCTCTTCCATTATCGATGAGGTCGGTAATGAGGAGTGCAGAGCACAAGACATGTGGGATTCCCTACAACAATCTGGCCTGGAGAAAGCCAAATCACTGCTCGGAACATCTAAAGGCCCCTGCCAACACGCAAAAGAAACCTGGTGGTGGACAGACGAAGCCAAAGCAGTGATACACGAAAAGAAAATGGCTTTCCAAGCTTGGTCAAAGTGCTCTTCTACTAATAGAGAGGAAAAAGCTCGCCGTGAAAAGGTATATTGCAAAGGTATCGCGAAGAAAAAGTGCGCCGAATTCAAAGCGAAAAGCATGGAAGGCCTCTATCAGGAGTTGGAAGAAATATCGTCTTCCGCGTCTGACAGGAACCAGGCTACCCAGGAGCTTCGACAAAGCAATTTGAACAAAGGAGCAAATATCTTTAAGATAGCCGCCCAGACAAGAAGAAATGCTCAGGAGATTCGTTTCCCAAAGTTTATTAACAATACTGAAGGCCAACTCCTTGTGGAAGACGAAAAAATTCTCCACAGATGGTGAGGAACTTCTGAACGAACTGTCTTTCCAAGAGCCGCACCGAATCATGCCGAAATATCCGACATCACAGTCGAAGAAGTTCGGTACGCGGTTAAAAACTCCAAGAAAAGAAAAGCTGTTGGGCCGGACGGGATACCCTCTGAGTTCTGGAAAAAGATGGGAGACATCGGGTCTAGATGGCTCATGGTTCTTATCTCCAAACTTATGAGAGGCGACACTATGCCTAATCAATGGAGGGAAAGCTATCTTCTTCCTTTGAACAAAGGAAAGGGTGATACGCGAAATTGTGATAACTACCGTTCTGTCAAGCTGATGTCGCACACCATGAAGATCGTATTAGATAGCCGACTGCATCGTGAAAAGCATCGTGATTCTTCAAAGGACTTGCATATGGTGTTGGTTGGTTTCGAGAAGGCCTTTGACCGGCAACCAAGAGATCTTTTATGGGTAGCGCTAAGACAAAAAGGAGTTCCAGAAACCTACGTGCGAGTGATCATGGACATGTACAAGAGAGCAACGACAAGAGTAAGATACACCGCAGGAGTCACCGAAGAGTTCGCAATCAAAGTCGGTGTACATCAAGGGAGCGTCCCACTCCCACTGCTCTTTATAGCAGTCCTTGACTGCTTGCTTGAAGGAAAAGACGAAGGAAGAAAAGATGAAGGAAGTGACGGACCCCAATGTGCACCAGCTATTCTTTGCTGACGATGGGGCCATTATAAGTGATGATCAGGCGTCCCTACAACGAGCACTTGATGTGTGGGTGGACATTTTTGAGGGACACGGGTATCGTATTAGTTCAAAGAAGACAGAGTATCTGTGCTGCCCGTTCTCTGACCCTCATCAGCCTATTCCAGACATTTACTTGAATGGAAGAGTGCTTCCCAAGTGTGAAAAGTTTAAATATCTGGGATCTATGATTAATAGAGAAGCAACTTGTGATGACGACATCAAACATCGCGTAAGCGTAGGGTGGATGAAGTGGCGGGAAAACTCCGCCATCTTCTGTGATCGAAAAATGCCCCCTAAGCTGAAAGGAAGGCTCTACACTTCAGTTCAGTACGTCCGGCGCTCACATACGGTTCACAATGCTGGACAATGCACAAAAACTATGAGAGCTAATTAACGGCAACTGAGATGAAGATGCTTCGCATGACAGCGGGAGTAACAAAGCGGGACAGAATTAGAAGTTCGAAGATCCGAGGAAGCCTCCACGTAAAAGAAACCATCACAAGAAATATAGAGCGCGACCGACTCAGTTGGTATTGCCATGTTCAAAGGAGAGATCCTTTGAACCCCGTCCAAAAGACGTTATCAATCAACGTTCCAATTTCAACACGAAAAAAGGCAGGCCGAAAAACAAGTGGTGCAAACAAATGCAAAAACACCAGCATTTGAATGGCCTTAGTGATGAAGTAATCCTAAACCGGGAAGCCTGCCGCTACTTTCTGAGGTCAAGCCGGCGGACCCCACAAGCGGACCAGTAGGAATGCAGTTAAGTGGGAAGGTTATGGTCCTACACTTCTGACCATAACGACGCCGGGATAAAAAGGAAAAGAAGAAGAAGACTTAAGCTAGAATAAGTTAGGTTTAGTTAGGTTAAGGTAGGCTTAAGTTTTATAATATTCGAAAAAGCGATCATGTGCTAAGTTTTTTTCTAATTAAATTCATTTTTCTTAGCTTAAGATATAATAAGATTGTTGTTGAGATATTTGAATCGATGTTTAAACATTCGTGGGGGATAGATTTATGAACTAGGAGGGAAGTGCCTTGCTTTGCCGATCTGTTTGAACAAAGGTTGTGGAAGTAGGAGGAGTATCGCTTAGGTGGAGGGGAATGGAGATTGTGTTTAATGTGTGTTTCCTGTAAGGAGATAATACACGGTTTGATGTCATTAATAAGCAATTGCAATTCGTGGTAATTGTTAAAATAACCCTTAAGATTCCATTGTAGAATCTTTAGTACCGATTTCGTAAGTTGAGCGTGCTTTTTTGAAAAGAGGTTGGGTTGAGTATGGTTGGATGGTGAGATGCGTGGCTCTGGGGTCCAGGTGTTGAGGCAGTCGGGCTCCTAGAGGGGCCCGGTTGGCTCAATCCCTGAACCCCTGTGTTGTTGTCTTTTGAGAGGTTATTGGTGGAGGTAAATTTGCGGTTAGTTATGTTCTGGTTGTTGTCTGATAGTGGTTTCGTTGGTTGGGCATGTGGGGTGTTGGATGTGGATAGGCGTTTAGGGGGAGTGGGAGGTGGGTTGTATGATTGTGTCTCTTGTATGTTCGGTATTTGGTGGTTTGTGGTGTTTTGTTTAGTTGAGGGTGATGGAGGGTTGCTGTGGTATGTGATTGTATTTTGCTGGGTTGGGTTAAAGAGTTGTTTCGGTTTGTTTTTAATATCGATGTTACATGATTGGAGAGGTAAGAGTTTGAGGTGGAGGGGAGGTTAGGGTCGGCTGGGTCGTCTGGTAAACTGGAGTTAATAGACGTTGAGATTGAATGACTTACGTGCATTGACATCTTAGCTATGGCGGAATTATGATTTGGATGAGGTGGGAGTGGGGTTTCGCTCGTTATAAATCTTTTTTTGCTACATGCTAAATTTTTTTTTTTGTTTTTATTTTTAGTATTTCTTTGGCTTGTAGGTATCTTCTGCATGATTTTGATGAGGATGGGTGTTCTTCGGAACAGTTAGCACAGAAGACACGTGTGCACTGGTTGAGATTGTGTGGTGGGCGATTGCAGGTGTCGCAGGAAGTATTCCCTTTGCAGCTGTTCGTGGTGTGGCCCAAGAGTAGGCAGTTGCAGCATCGCATTGGGTTGGGGAAGTATTCCTCTACTTTGAGGTTATACCATCCCACATTGACAGTGTTAGGGGGGCGGAAAAGGTCAAAAGTGAACAGTATTAAGCCTGTGTGCCTTTGGGTGCCTTCTACTAGTTTTTTGAACTTGAACACCACACTGACTCCTTGGGATTTCATTTCTTGAAGTATTTCTTGCTCGGATACGTTGATGAGGCACGGTGCGTAAGCTGTTCCCTTGGATGAGTTCAGTTTATCGTGCATTTTTAGTCTAATTGGGCACAGATTCGAGAGCATTTTTTTTTAGATAGGAAGATATCAGCGATTTTTTGTGATTTAACGAGTATAAGTAAATTCCCGTCGCGTAGTTGGGTGATATATTCGTAACCCGTGCTGATACCATCGATCGCTTTTTTTTAGCAAGAACACGCTGAAAGAGGTGTGGGGTTTGTCAGGGTTAGCGGGGGCAATTGTAATGAAACGCGGATTTGACGTGTTTGTTGGTGTATGAAAGATGTTGGCTTGGTCTATTGCAACGGGTTGTTTTTTTCTTTTTTTATTTGAGGGTTCCGCTGGCGAATCAAAAACACACGCTGGCTATGAGGAGTACCGTTTCACAATACTGTTTTCTTTTTTTTTGGTTTTTTTTTATTGACTGAAGAATGAAGAAGGAGGTAGAGGGAAAAAAACAAAAATATGTAGCTATCGAAGTAGCGGGATTTCACCGAAACGAAGAAGAAAGAGCGCAATAAGACGGGAGAACACGATATTGACCGCTCGGAAGTTAGTCGATGACTGAGATTTATTTATTTTAGTCAACTTAAATTAAGCAGATTTAATTTAAATTCCCAGTTTCCGTTTCACAAAAGGCAGACTCATGACCGATGTAAAAAAAACCGATTTTTTTACATTAATTTGTAACACCCTGTGTATGCTCTTTTAATTAGAATCTACCGTCAAACTGACAAGTGACAGAATTCAGTTTCTGGAAAAAGGAATTCGAGCGATTAACTAGTGAAATGGGCCGATTTGGATTGCAGATAAAAGCAACATTAGAAAACGTCGACGAACTAGAAACCTGCCATCCCAACTACCCGTTCTTTATTAAAATCAAGTGCACCAGTTGCGGGGAGGTATCGGAAAAATGGCACGACATCACCGAATCGGAACGTATTGAGGACGTTCGCGACAAATGCAACTTCGCAATGAAGTGCAAAATGTGCTCGCGGGAGAACAAGATTGACGTGGTACCGAAGACCAATGGTAAGTGGTGTGGCGATACCTGAAAACCCAAGACCTTATCCTCATCCACCTTCTAGCTAAGTACACCCAGGACGATGCAGGCAAATTCAAAACCATTGCCGTGTTCGACTGTCGGGGCTATGAACCCATTGACTTCTCACCCCGTGCCGGCTGGATAGTGAGATCAGCCGACAATGGACAAACCTTTGAAAATGTCGACCTGTCCGACGACGACTGGGTGGAGTACGACCAGAAAAATAACCAATCCATTGGCATTTACGAATTCTCCTCGCAATTCGTCAAGCTGAAGAAATAAACGCAGTTTCCATGATTTTACGAAATTCTTTTCTTTCTCTCTTTATTGATATTAAAATATTAACCGTTCTTCTCGCTTTTTTCTCTTTTGTTTCTCTTAAAACTTAAAATTACATAAAAATTAGAAAAAAAATCTTAAATCTCAATTTTAGTTCTTTTCCTTTTTGTATCCATCTTTTCGTTCTTTAGTTACACTTGTCAGCTACAATCGGGAACCTTACCACCCTAATTTCATTACCATAATCACATATTACAGAGTTACAAGCTAGCATCATTGTTTTTGGACATAACTGAGAGTTGGAGCAGTCGAGTTTGACTTCTCTAGCTGGCTCGCCTGTCCGCACGTCCCACACGATGAGGGAACCTGGATCAAAATTGGATTTATTGAAATGTACAGATGATATGCAGGGCGAGGAGACTCACCCAGTTTACTTGTGACCAGCAGTGAGGGCGTCAGCATGAGTAGATTAGAATAGGCATTCGAGATGTTGATGGTGTTGAGGAGATTTCCTTGAAACCTCTCCCACACGCGAATCCGCTCATCGGTGCCCAGTGATATAACGTAACTGGGCGCACAGGCCAGACAGCTTATCGAGCCGTCGTGCGCTTGGATGTTATACATACAAGCGCCGGTAAAGAGATCCCAAACGCAGAGCAGCCCGTCTTGCGAACCAGATCCACCGGTTCCAGGTTGCCAGCGGTCGACGAAAAGGCACGTTATCGGTCCACAATGACCGTGTAGAGTGTACTCCACATCGGAGCTTTCTAGGCTATAGACCTGCAGGATGAGTTGAATGAGAAGGGTTTGAATTTGAATTTGATTTATTACAAGGTGGCTGACATGCACTGTTGCCAACTTCACGTCGCTGTCAGATAAACTGCTTTGACAGTTGTTAATTCATTTCATTGACAGGCGTGTGTAAGGATCTTTTATAATTTTTGTTCTATCGACAATGGAAATCGCAGCAGCATTCCCCAACGTTATGGAGGTGACCCGAAAACAGGAGCAACATCGTCGAGAGTGATTCGGACTGTGAAAACCAGAACCGGCGTAACGCAAGGTGATGGCTTCTGAGCTAAACATATCCAGACGACGGATGCAACACATTTGCACATTGGAAAATGAGCTTGAGTCAAGGCGTTCAAGATCGAAGCGAACGCAGACCTGGCCAAAAGGTTAGGTTGGATAGAGCAAAGGAGTTGATCCGCTCGCAAGTGCCAAACATCGTCTTTTCTGATGAAGCACCATTTGTAATTGAGCAACAAGTTAACAAGCAGAATGACCGAGCCTTCTTGCCACAGGGGTCATACGATAATTTCGACCACAGAAAGGCCACCAACAGCTGATTGAATCGTGGAGTTAAGATAAACGCGATGGTTCACGGCGAAACTGTCTTGGAAGATGTGTTAGAGCCGTAGGCACGCATACATTTCGGCCAAAGACCCTGGACATACCAACAGGACTCTGCATCTTCCTAGCAAACCTCAGGAAAACCAAGAATGACTGCGACGAAAAGTTCCGTACCACGCTTCCCTTATGCGAAGCCATCAGAACGAGGCATTTTGAGAGTCACGATTGGCATTCGACTGACAAACTTCCGTGGAATGGAAGGTAAACTGAAAGTTATTCGCGCCAAAGGTGGCCATATCGAAAACAGTTCATGTCAGCGACCCTGTCGAGTGGCCACTTACTTTCAGCGTGTGGTCTTGACTCCCGGTAAAGACCAATCCACTCACGACTTCCATACAGGTTATTGGTTGCTGATGAGCCATCCGCACGCCGTCCAGCGTACACTTCATCTCTTCCCTCGCGGTTTTCTGGAGCTCCTGTTCACGTTGCATCATTCCGATGCTTCCAGTTGACCCAGTTCGAACATGAGCTGAAATATCGACTTATATCAAGCACCATTCATAAAAGAAAATCAAATCTTACTTCGTCTGTAGGCGGACGTAAAGCCCCAGTCTATTTGTTTCCCCTTGTAGTAGGTTTCGAGACGGTAGAAGTCAATGCGACCGCAAAGTCTGGCTACAACAACGCGATCGCCATTTAGATGAATGTGGGTGATGCCCTGACTACGTTTGGACTCTTCCTGATAAGTGCACTGTAAACAGATGACACTACATGTAAGACCTAAATCTCTATCCTTCCTTACTCACCTTCAAGCAGCCGGCGGGCGACTCCCATAGCTCAATTCTTCCATTCGCACAACCGACTGCAATCAGATTGTCGAAGTAGTCCAGACACCATACTGGCGATGTGGTATACTTTTTCTTTACCACTTGCCCGTCGTCCAGTGTCTTTGCTATCTGCATGTCCGACCGATTGATCGTGGTCAAGTTCTCCCCCGTCTTGGCGTCCCACACTCTGATTTGTCCCTTCAAACAGCAACTGACTATGTTCACTCCATCGGATGCCAGACATTCGATTTTATGCGTATGCCCGGCGATCTGTGTGGGGACACCTTCCAGAATTTGCTCGGTATTATGTGACACCTCCGACTCGTTCCAGCTCGAGCGCCATTCCGCGTAGTTCCTCGTGCAAATGCAGCGATAGAACACAACCATCGTGTAGCAGAGGACGAATGTACTGATCGCGCACAACATGATCGCTAGGAAAATCTCCATTGGACTTTTGGGAAACAGCGGCGTTCCTCCCGGGGTTATTAGAGGTGATTCGCGATTATCATCATCACTGAAATCCAAGGGATCCAGTGCAGCTGCCAGTGCTTTCCATTGGAAATTCTGAATAAGTTTCTCGTGCGGATTCCTCACTTGTATAGCTGCCTCGGGTTTGATCGCGTGCGAGAGTTTGATCGTTGGCAAGATAGTAACATAGCGACCGCTCAGCGACACGTTGTACTGCTTCATAATGGTCGACCAGTGGAAATTCGATAGAAAGTAGTTCAGCTCGAAGTCGGGATACTGGAGTTTCCGCATCTGTTCGGTGATATTAATCACGCCATCGAAGTCCGCCTCACCATCGCCATTGGTCTTCTCCTCACTGATGCTTCGCGATAGCGGCAGGTTCGAGAAGAAGCTCGAACTCCTTACAGCGTTCATTGCTCGACTGAAGTCCTCGTGATTCAGGCTAGTTCGATTACTATCGATGATGAAGAAGTTCTCCAGAAATCCGGAGTTGTAGACTATCGAGCATATCCACACGCTCATCCAAACCATGAAGGCGCGTTGAAAGAAACGCGTCCGTGCCCAGAAGTTCACCAATTTCAGTCTCTTTGGAATTTTTTGTTCGGACGATACGATCGTCGAACGCTTTGGTATTTCATTGGAATTCAGTTCGTTAAAGGAGAGCTTTGGATGCGAGAGCGACCGATGAAACACATTCGTCGGATGACTAATCGTCGTGTTTGAGAAAAACCGAAACTCATTTCGTTTACTATCGACAGAATAGCTCAGCATCATCTTTGGCAAGTGTTTGGCTTCCATCGTGTACTCGATGCGTTTAATGTTCATCGCAAGGATTGTCGAGAACAGAAGCATCTGTAGGAGGAAATCGGATATCAGTCCGACGATGGCGAAGACACAGAATTCCTGTATCACGGGCACGAATGTTGCGAGGCCGATTGTCAAAATTGTGATTTCGGTCAGAAGGGTTTTCGATATGTGCCAACCCTCCTTGCTTAAGGCTTGTGCGACACGGATTTTCACGTCGAACGTCTCGTCTGTGGATACCACACTTTTCGTTATAACTAAACAGTTTTCCAAGCCCACCAGGATTACCAGATATGGAAAGATATCCTTCGACTGCAGGCTTATGGTCAATCCGAAGAAAAAGCACAAACCCAGCGACATCATAAGACTGCCCAGGACGGTGACTACCGAGCAGAGAGCCAGCACAACTCTGGATCGTATCACATCGATTTTCCTCACCGAAAAGTAGATGTAGGTGAAGAGTAGAACAAATGCAGTGCAGATGGGAACGAATTCGAAGATCTTGAACTCGCCCGGGTAGAAGATGTACATGATGGAGGACTTCTCCGGTTGTCCTTCGTTCTGGTGCATGGGATAGATGGTTGTCAGTTTTTGTTTAAGGGATTTTAGGAACTCCTTGTCGTTATTTTTTAGGATGAGAGTGATGGCGTATTGTATGACTCGTGATCTCGCCCGCAGGGGGTATCGCTTGAAGCCGGTATCCTGCATGGGGAGGCCAAATAGCATTTCTGCCGTCGACACCTTGGATTTCTGAAGATTCTGCAAATAGAAAAACAAATGACGATGGAGGTTTATTTCGGGGAAGTGGCTTGTCGTCACGAAAAATACATAAATCACTTGAGATTGTAGGCAGGGAATCTGCCTCTTGGTCTCGGTTCTAATTACTTTTCAAAGGAATAGGTCATTAAACGAGGCGATAAGATGTGCCATTCATGCATCGGGATACAGATAATGAAATGATTGTATTGTAGGTCCATGCATCATAGGAAATGATGTGCTTCCTCGTGGCCTCTGGCATTATCACGAATGGAAACTCGTTATAAATCAAAACAAACCTCGAAAAGACACCATTTCTATCAGGCTCATGACGCTAGAAATATTCGCATACGGCACACTCATCTGTGGCCAACCTGTTCTGAACTCCATTGCCCGCGCGCCAGATAAACCGAAACTGAAAAATCAAATCACACATCGCAGATGACCTCCAATTCACGCTTTACTTCAGCCACAAGAGTCCAACGAATCAAGGTTATAGAAAAAAAACAACTTGTTGCGCCTCGATCGTAGCCAACGATAACGAAGCCGCGCGGAATCAGCTAAACATTTCACTTTCATTCGAAAGCACAATCAGACTCACTTACGCAACAGTAACACTCCCATGCGACTGAACGATGATGAGATGACAACAAGAAATGATTCAATTGCTACGTGATACCTATTGTTGGCCATTCATTTAAACATTCCCAATTGAATTACAATACAAAGAAGCACTTACATGATACTGAAAGACCGTATTCAGTATGTTGGTATCCTTGGTGAAGTTCTGTACATTCTGTCCCCATAGATTGGCCGGCGACAGTACCAGACAATTGTATTCGGGAAAGATTTGCTCATTCTGCGCTCGCTTCACATTCTCCACGTGTAGACAGATATGGTCGAGGGTTCGCTTGCTATCAAAACATTATTTTTTCTTTGGTTTACATAGCAGAAACAGGAAAACAAAAATGAATTCATCATACCTCTCCTCTGACTCATGATTCCGGACGATTTCGAGTAGTTTGAACACTTCGTAGAGCGGCGCTCGAAAGGCGTCCATAAGCTGCATGTCATCTGACCATGGGAACACGCTTGTCCGTAAAGTAATCTGTTGCACGTATAACATGGGACTGGTCTGGGCCCATGGGAATGGCGGGTCATATGATATGTTATTTACATTGAAAATGTTCTTCACCAGCGAGTAGTTCTTCCCGCCCTCGCCGAATAAATTGCTGTATTTGCCCTCGAACGGCAGGACGATCTTGGTCGGTATGGTTCCCGGAAGCGGGATATTTATCAACGGATAGCTTAACAAGGAGAAAACAATAAAAAATCAGTTTATACGGTTGTTTGTGTATAAAAACGAAATAAAATATTAACAAACGGATAGGAAATGGGTGCTGCGTAAAAGTAGCTAACAATTCACGTGTTACTGTTGGTAATTGGATTGTAGCTCGAACTGGTTTTGGTAGCGGATGTAAACGGCAATGAACCTTGCGGAAGGTTAACAGCAATTTCAACTTTTAGGGTCGAGTAATGTGGGAGCCAATCTGAAGGTACCATCCGGGTCTGTAATATCGGATTATACGATATCACCTGTAAGTTTCTCATCAAATGAATAAGGTCTCCGATGGGATGAGTAGTTTTCCTTTCGCAGTTTAGGTGACCACATTTTACGATCAACGCAAGTACGATCAGTACTGAGCGATCAACATTACACGGAGCACCACTAGTGCGATCAACAATGGATAATCAGCCGTTGGCGATCAGTATTAGACGGAGCACCATTAGTACGATCTGCACTTGACGATCAATACTAGTTGGAGCACCACTAGTACGATCAAAACTAGACGATCAGCACTAGACGGAGCACCACTAGTGCGATCAATACTAGTTGGAGCACCACTAGTACGATCAACACCAGACGAAGCACCACTAGTGCGATCAACAATGGATAATCAGCCGTTGGCGATCAATATTAGACGGAGCACCATTAGTACGATTAACAATAGACGATCTGCACTTGACGATCAATACTAGTTGGAGCACCACTAGTACGATCAATACTAGTTGGAGCACCACTAGTACGATCAACACTAGACGAAGCACCACTAGTACGATCAACCCTAGTACGATCAAAACTAGACGATCAGCACTAGACGGAGCACCACTAGTATGATCAAGACTAAACGATCAGCACTAGATGGAGCACTAATAGTACGATCAACACTAGACGATCAGCACTTTGCGATCAACACTAGACGGAGCACCACTAGTACGATCAACCCTAGTACGATGAACACTAGACGGAGCAAAACTAGTACGATCAGCACTGGGCGATCAACACTAGACAGAGCACCACTAGTACGATCAACCCTAGTACGATCAACACTAGACGGAGCATCACTAGTACGATCAACACTAGACGATCAGAACGTGGTGATCAACACTAGAAGAAGCACCACTAGTACGATCAACCCTAGTACGATCAACACTAGACGATCAGCACTGGGTGATCAACACTAGACGGAATATCATTAGTACGATTAACCCTAGTATGATCAAAAATAGACGACCAGCACTGGGCGATCAACACTAGTACGATCAACCCTAATACGATCAACACTAGACGATCAGCACTTGGCGATCAGCACTAGACGGAGCACCACTAGTATGATCAAGACTAAACGATCAGCACTAGACGGAGCACCGCTAGTACGATCCACACTAGACGATCAACCACTAGTACGATCAACCCTAGTACGATCAAAACTAGACAATCAACACTAGACGGAGCACCATTAGTACGATAAACCCTAGTACGATCAGCACTAGACGGAGCAAAACTAGTACGATCAACCCTAGTACGATGAACACTAGCCGATCAGCACTAGACGGAGCAAAACTAGTACGATCAGCACTGGGCGATCAACACTAGTACGATCAACCCTAGTACGATCAACACTAGACGATCAGCACTTGGCGATCAGTATTAGACGGAGCACCATTAGTAGATACGATCAACAATGGACGATCTGCACTTGACGATCAATACTAGTTGGAGCACCACTAGTACGATCAACCCTGGTACGATGAACACTAGACGATCAGCACTAGACGGAGCAAAACTAGTAAGATCAGCACTGGGCGATCAACACTAGACAGAGCACCACTAGTACGATCAACACTAGAAGAAGCACCACTAGCACAATCAACCGTAGTACGATCAACACTAGACGATCAGCACTGGGTGATCAACACTAGACGGAATATCATTAGTACGATTAACCCTAGTATGATCAACAATAGACGACCAGCACTGGGCGATCAACACTAGTACGATCAACACTAGACGATCAGCACTTGGCGATCAGCACTAGACGGAGCACCACTAGTACGATCAACCCTAGTACGATCAACACTAGACGATCAGCACTTGGCGATCAGTATTAGACGGAGCACCATTAGTAGATACGATCAACAATGGACGATCTGCACTTGACGATCAATACTAGTTGGAGCACCACTAGTACGATCAACACCAGACGAAGCACCACTAGTACGATCAACACTAGACGATCAGCACTTGGCGATCAGCACTAGACGGAGCCCCACTAGTATGATCAAGACTAAACGATCAGCACTAGATGGAGCACTAATAGTACGATCAGCATTAGACGATCTGCACTTGACGATCAATACTAGTTGGAGCACCACTAGTACGATGAACACTAGACGATCAGCACTAGACGGAGCAAAACTAGTAAGATCAGCACTGGGCGATCAACACTAGACAGAGCACCACTAGTACGATCAACCGTAGTACGATCAACACTAGACGATCAGCACTGGGTGATCAACACTAGACGGAATATCATTAGTACGATTAACACTAGACGATCA
Organism: Merodon equestris; assembly: GCA_958301585.1. Lineage (NCBI taxonomy): Eukaryota > Metazoa > Arthropoda > Insecta > Diptera > Syrphidae > Merodon > Merodon equestris. The sequence goes on from OY284416.1 coordinate 116,775,243, forward strand.
ACAATAGACGACCGGCACTGGGAGATCAACACTAGACGGAATATCATTAGTACGATCAACACTAGACGATCAGCACTTGGCGATCAGCATTAGACGGATTAACATTGACCCTATCAATGACTGAACAGGGAATTAGAAGAAAACTCTTTACGTTTATACGACTTATCTGAGGCTACCTAAACTAAGGCCCTAGCCCTGTACATTATTTATGGTTCGACGGTTGATGCGCATCCAAGAGATACAATTCCCGATGTTTCTAGCGCATAAATCAGACTGAATTTGAGCGATAGCACGGGTTATGTTGACCTATAGGGCACCGGACAACACAGGACAACCGAAACTTATTGGCATAAACCAGTGACTTAAGCCCCATAAGATTCAATCCGCAAAATCTCGGTAGCCAGGTTAACGTTGCTTCGGTTTCAGACAGTCAATCCTTCTCATGGAGAAATTGATTATTATCAATCGGTAGCGCTCTTCGCTGATGGTGATGGTAATGCCATCATGGTTTTCAAAGAAATACGGACCGACAATGCCGCCGGCTGGCACTCCACACAAAAGAGTGACTTTCGCGGATGCTCTTAGTGGACTTCATTTAGGGCCTTCTATCCTCCGCTGGATACTGGCAAAACACGCCGTAGTACACTTGCCTCCTCTCTGGGAATGCCCAGTGCAAGCCGCAGGTTCTGCGGCTTTGGCAAATATGGTACTTCCTCAATGACCTCTCAGCTGTAGCCAACCTCAGCTAGGCCAACATTAACAGTTTTCTTACATCCACAGGCTGGATTTAAATGAACATCCCATTTCATTCCCTTAGGTTTCACGAGCTTTGTGACATTAAAACTACGCCAAAGCGCTAATTATACCCTGACGAGCATAGTCGGATAGCCACCTTAACCTACCTACCTAGATGACCTCATGTGAATTGGCATAATCGCAAAAATGTGGTTCATGAGCCAGTTCATTCAAACACCAGGCTGGATATGTGGAGAAAATGTTGAAAATTATATACGAGCGACGAACAACGATATAACATGACCTATAAAGGTGGTAAAAAGACAAAAACTTCGCCCCAAAACTTTAAGAAGAGGAGAGGAGTAGCGGTTAAACATCATGGCCGATATGAAAAAAATAATTCAGAGCCGCCAACAGTTAGGACCATTCAGTGATGACCATACGCAAAAAGTATAAAGGCCCACTGGCGCCGACGAGTCAGGCGTGCAAAGCCCAAAGAATTCATTCAAGTTGGAAAGAAAAGACTCGCTGAGGCCCTGGCTTTCGTTCTGACAATGGAGGAAGTAGACTCGGTTTCCAAGGGAATTCATCGCGTCCAGGAAATACCAACTGAAGAATGCCACGGTGGACAGCGAACGCCACAAAACGGCATCGTACAACTACACCAGTGCCACGGCTTTCATCATAACTTCTGCAGGAAGTGGCGGTTATACCCGTCATGGCGACATGGGAATCAGTGAAAATATAAAGAGAAGTTCACCTGAAACTAACACGCTATTAGTTTTGACGACTGCTGCACTTGAAAAAACGTCACAATCTTGGTGCTGAGGTATCGACACGTTGAGATTCTTATGAAGTACGAGTTCGAAGAGCAATATCGTAAGCAACAACTTAATTTTGACACAGATGCGCGATCACCATGTTAAGACGGTAATATGCACTGTATATGGAAGGATTAGGAAATGCCTGTTTCCGTCCAAGTAGTTGGAGCTCAACCTAGCACCGGCTGGAATACAGAGGGATCTGGAACACGCAGAAAGAGGTTATCGATCCGAAAAACATGGAGAAACCTGATGGTCGAGTCATCTCCGATAAAAGCCGATAAAACCCCTTTCCTGAGGTCTTGAAACTCCATCGAAGATGCCGTATGGAAATTGCGTTCAAAATTGCATGAAATACTGAACGGAGGTCATGGTGCCGAGGGCAACCGGGTGTAGATGAATTATTGGGAAAGGTGCGAAAATGACTCTACTGGCTAGGTGCAAGAAACGAAATCAAGAGCTGGTGCCGAAAGTGCGTCGCGTGTGCAGTTACCAAAGGGCCTAATAGAAAAAGGAAACATTTTGACAGAGACCTAGAGGATCAGGTATCATGCAAGGAGGAAGATCTGGTATGAATACACAGGCCACATCCACAATCCTATAGAGTGGTTACAAGAATCAATATCATTGTCTACAGAATCCAATGTAGATCTGTGACGAACAATGATTTCACTGCTTTAGTAGTGGTTCATTCAAAAACTGCCAAAACGTTCGGACGACCTGTTATACTCCACTGCATTCCCCAACATCACCCCCATCACCATTATCCAGAGCTTTTGTGAATATTAATATTCGACACGACAACCTGACGGTCATTGCCAATATCACATTTACTGTTGTTTCTTTGGCATTGTGGAATATAAGGACAAATCTAAACACGCAAGCATTGATTTCGAAATTGATCCTTAACAGTTTTGGTTACATTCTATAGACCCAAGCCCTTAGCGAGACATGCTGAAGAGGCAGCAAACATCGACACTTAAGCCTCTGTCCAGCAATTCCCATTCTCGCCTCCATGGAGTGGCTCTTGTCTGAACCGCTACATAGACTCAGCTTTTTTCTCTTGTTGGAGGCTGCTGCTATCTGTTGGAGCTTACAAACAAAAATACTGGTCCATTGTACTGCCAGACAGACACCTTAGATGGCGTTAGAGCTCATGAAGAGCCAGAGCCAAGCTTCTTTTTATTTACCTATGTTGTGTGCGATTTGTTTTTCACATAAGTGAACGGAACCTAAATCTTAATGCCGATCCCGAACGGCGAGCCTCTCGAGCCCAGTTTGTTGATGTCCCTTTCCACCTGTGCGCGCCACCTTAGATGCGGTCGTCATCTGCTGCGTCATCCCTCGGGATTGGAGTCAAAGACTCTTCCGACCGGAGCGGTGATGTCCATAGCTCTACATGGCCCAGCCATTTTTGACGTTGGATCCGTAGACATCTTACTAGGCTGATGTCGCCCCGTACAATTCTTGGTTGAATCTTCTCTCCATTTACACAAACGGGACCAAAGATTGCACGCAGAATTTTCCTCTCGAAACGTTCGACAGCCTCTTCATCCGCTTTAGATAACGTCCAAGTCTCAGCGCCATAGAGGAGGACCGTGATGATTAAAGTTTTGTAGAGAGAGGGCTCTACTACTCAATTGCCTCTTGAGCCCAAAGAAGCAGCGGTAGGCAAGAGTTATTCTGCAATTTATCTCAGCGCTGGTGTCGTTGCTGGTAGTCACTATCCTGCCCAGTCTGACGAGTTAGCTCGTCTGTATAGCTCGTTCCGTGGATGATTTTCCTGGCCTGAAACCACAGTGGTGCATCTACCAAATTGTCCACGAACGATTTCAGGCGCTTACACAGTACGGCAGAGAGGATCTTGTACGCAATGTTCAGGAGACTTATCCCTCTGTAATTGGCGCAGTCACAGGGTCTTTATGGACCGGGCAAACGATGCTGAGATTCCATTCATCGGGCTTGCTTTCTTCTGACCATATCTTGCAGATGAGTTGGTGCATGTTCCTGACCAGCTCATCGCCAGCTGCTTTAAATAGTGCAGCGGGGAGTCCGTCTGCTCCTGCAGCTTTATTTCTTCGTTCTTTCTTCGCTTTCGTCTTCGCCCATCGCCGTTATACAGTCCGCGGAAGTGGTCTCAGCATCAACTGTGATTCCACTATTAGTTGTCCGTGTTCATCCCTGCATGCTTCTGTTCTGGTTTTATAGCCTTGGCATGTTCATTTCACTTTTTGATAAAACATTCGAACGTCGTCGATCTCGCGCTTCTTGTGCCTGTCTGCACTCGTCATCAAATCAGGAGTTTCTCGAAGGTGGTGGCTTGAAACCTAGTACATCTGATGGGGCCTCTCTGATGGCGTTCTGACAACGTTTCCATTACTGTTTTATGGTTTGTGCAGGTCTTGAAAGAGCTTGAGGGAAACTTGATCGGCGAAGGTCCTGGCAGTCTCCTGCGACTGCAGAAATGTCGGTGTTCTTACTCGACTCCGTTGATTCCGAGAAATTCACATACGTAGCTTGGCTGCAACAAGGTAATGATCTGAGTCAATGTTGGCTCCTCGAAAGGTTCGGACATCTAGGATGCTGGAGGAGTGTCTGCCGTCGATCGTTGTGTGATCAATTTGATTGGTCGGTTGATCGGGGGACCGCCAGGTGTTGGGGTGTGGGAGTCGTGTACTTGTTACTACGAGATTACGTCCCGCCATAGAGTCCACTAGCCTTAGTCCGTTTTCTGACATGGTCTTATGTAGTCTGTGCTTTCCCACGACTCGTTCAAAGATAGCTTCCTTACCCAGCTTCGCATTGAAATCTCCTAGAACGATTTTGCTGTCATAGCTGGTACATTGGGCATATATTCTGTCCAGGAGATCATAGAAGTCATCTTTATGTCGGTCGCCTTTCTCCCCTGGGGGGGCATGGACACATTTTAAGCTTATATTGCCGACATTGGCATTAATGCGGATAGCTATGAGGCGTTCGCTTACATGCCGGAAGCTTAAGACTTTTTGTCTGAGTCTGCCTCGAATAACAAATCCTCATCCGAATAAACGTTGTTTATTTTCTCTGTAGCAGTTTTTCTGCTGGATGTGCCGTTCCTTATCGGCCTGATCCAAATATGTTGTAGTAGCGCGCAATAAGGTGTTCACCATGTAGTTCTTCTCGCTCGAACCGTGGGCGCCGCCGTTGATTCCATCTTGGGAATTCTTCCGCCGCCGTCCCGCGGAAGGAGCTGAGCCCAGGTGGTGGCTCAGACTCCTCCCCCTCTTGTTTGCTGCCCCCAACAGCCTTACAAAGGGATCTACCTGACCTACAGTTGAGGTACAGGGCACCCAGGAGCCACCGCGTGGAGGTGAGAGTAGGAGTTGATCAGACGCATACCAGTGAGAAAAAGGACCTAGAGATCCATGTCTCGCACCATTAAAGTCTTGGGATTTAGTGCCTACAAAAGATACACTGGACACCTGTTAACAGTGGACACCTGTTAACAGTCACTAATCATCTCTTGCAGTGAGCAGTCGACTTTGTGCAAGTGAGTGCTATCGGAGCACCATTAGAATACGGGAATTCGAAAACGAATAAGCGAAAGGCGAGTTGGCCTAGTGGAAGAGTACCGGGAATCAAACGCGCGAGTTAGGCGGTTCAACGCCCCTTGGGGAAAAAGATTTTTTTGTACTTTCTTTCCCCATCTAACAAAGAAACAACAAACAAAGAAGGAGAAATTCGAGTGGCGGGGTCGATGGACTCCAATCAAAAAATAATGCCGCAAAGTTCGGTACCATTGTCTGGTCAAGAAAGAGACCAGACGGTAGCAACAACGAAAACGGTGTTTGCGATCCCCGATGACGTAACCAAACGCAAAAGACGACCGAAACTCACAATGAAATTAAAAGCCCGCAAAGCGGCAGATAATGGAACAGCAACTCCCTCGATGACAACAGACGGGGGAGGAGTCAGTAGTGATGACTATGACTCACCCGATACGATTAGCACAGACAAACAGTGCTACGAAATTGTAAAAGGGCAAGAGGAAGAAAACCTTGCTAAAGAAGAAGCCGAGCTTGATCGACTAATCAAGGAGTTGATAGCCAAGCGCAACAAAGTGCGACAACAAAAACTACATCAACAACAACAACAACAGCAGTCACAGCAGCTTAAACAACGAAAACAAAAAGAACAACAACAGACAACAATGCCGAAGAAAAGTCAGCAAGACCAACAAAAGCAGCAACAACAACAAACGCAGAAGAACCCACAACAACAACAAAAGCAGCAAGAAAAAGAAACGCAGCAGACAAAAAATAAAAAATAAAAAATTCCCCCAATAAACGTAAGTGGGTTAGAAATTAAGGATAGTATTAAGTTATGTAAGTTAGTTTGTAAAAACTTCCACTTAAAAAGATTGAGTGCAAATAAGCATGTCATTATTTGTGAATCCCTAGAGGATTACAACAAGGTACGTGCCGCCCTTGGAAAATCTCAAACGGAGTATTTTACTTACACTCCCAAAGCACAAAAACCAATTACAGTCCTCCTAAAGGGCATAGATCACGAATTCGGGTCGGAAGAACTGATGAATGAGCTACGCAGACACGAGAACGACGAACTCCAGTTCGTTGGAGTCAAGCCCTTCACCACCGCCAAGGCTAGAAGCGGTGATCAGAAACTACCATTTTTCCTGGTGCAGCTCAGTCCCAACAGCAAAATTGATGGCTTAAGAAAAATACGTTTTCTAAGTCACCTAGCTATCACTTGGGATAAATTAAAAAAAGCAGATCGTGTACTCCAATGTATGCGTTGCCAGAGATTCGGGCATGCCGCTCCTAATTGCAATATGCAGTTCAGGTGTGTAAAATGCGAGAAGGATCACAAACCTTTAGAATGTCCTTTGGGAAGGGAAAAAGTTGAGGACAAATCATTACTTTTCTGTGTACTTTGTAAGAATACGGGGCACCCTGCTAATTTTAGGGGATGCCCCAAATTTCAAGAGCTTAGAAAGAAAGTTCAGGCTCGTAAGCAGCAAATCGAAGAAGATAGACTTCAAAAAAGCCGCTCGTTCGCAAAAATCGTTACACCCAATATATCCTTTGCCCAAATGGCAACAGGATCGGGAAACGCAACGAAACAGCAAACGGTAAAGGTCCCTACTAAGGCACTTGAAGCCAATGCGGAGTTAACAGCTGTCCTATTGTCCATTAAAGGACAAATGGCTCAACTCCATAAACAACTAAACGAACAAGCGGCTCGAATTGATCTCATCTATTCGACTCTGTTTGCAGAGTCTGACATGCCAAGAACATGATGAATACGCCAGACGTGTTGAACCTGAAGATCCTTGCCGTGAATGTTAATTCGCTGGTGAGAATCGAGAGAAGAATTACACTGTCTAACTTGTTGGTAAATGAAAATCCAGACTTGCTTTTGGCCAGTGAAACTAAACTGAACCAGAAGCATAACTTGGTATACAAAGATTATCATGTAATAAGAAGAGATCGACCCCAGTCCACGCAAGGGGGTGGGGTCGCTCTCCTAATTAAGAAAGGACTGCGTCATAAAATCATATACAGCGGAATAGTACGTAGGTTCCAGGTGCTAGAAGCGTGTATTGTGTGCATACCCCTTCGAAGTCGAAGACGGTTGTACATAGTCTCTCTCTATGCACCGGCAGCCCCTCAATCTACCCAATTTATTAGCGAGCTTGAATCTCTTTTCCGTCAACTACAGCTACAAGCAGAAGCAAATTATTACTTTTTGGCCGGGGATATTAATGCAAAACATGCAGCGTGGGGAAATACATTCTCAAATACCAGAGGTAATTATCTGTTTAACTGGCTAGGTCAAAATACGATTGAGTACCGACTCGATCTACTTGCGACGGAGACCCCTTCATTTCCCAGAGGAGAATCTTTTCTGGACTTAGCCCTTATCGACACGAGAATCATTCTCCGTGACGCGACGCCCCATCTGCGAAATTGTTTACGTGCGGTAGATTACGATAGTGACCACTTCGGATTAGCCGCTGTAATACATATTCCTAATGAGCGAATGGATCTGGAAGAACATAACCAAATGTACACGTTTGATTTTCAAAAAGCACACTGGTTACGTTTTTCAAGATCTTTAAAGCGTGAAATACTTCGTCAAGAAATTGACCCACCAACGAACAGAAACATGACCAATGAAGAGATAGACGACTACCTACTCCAATTTGAGAACGCTATCAAACGAACAATGGATCATAGCATCCCTAAAGCTCAACCTCCGTACGATTTAACCACAAAATACTCTAACCCTACAATTAGAGCTTTACAAAAACATAAAAGTATGCTATTGTCCAGACTGAAACAACTTTACCGACAATTCACTGACAGACGAGACCCGGAGATAAGAACACTGAAGTCGATGATCAAAAATCTTCAACAATTAATCAAAGAAAATTACAGAATATCTATTAGTTTGCATTGGAACAAAAAAATTCGGGCTATAAAACCCAGTGGCCAGAATATGTTCCAGCAAATAAATCAACTATTTAGAAGAAAAGATCATAACGATATTCCTTGTTTGCGAATCCCCCAGACAGACCAGGGACGACAGACACTAATCGGTGCAGGGTTGAATCCAGAAGAAATGTACTCAGACGAAGACGTTTTTGTAATTGAGGATCCACAAGAGAAAGCTGATATAATAGGTTCATACTTCCAAAGAGTGTACATGGTGAATGACTCCGTTCATCCGAACCTCGATCTGGAAAATGAAGCACGGTTAAATCATATACATCTTCTTAATGAAATTGGTGTCTGGCGATCTGAGAATAGTGGTTTCACCACATTCAATGATGAAAACGCAGCAAATGGAAATATCGCCAGCGAACGATCAATCCACCTGTTCGTCGAAAGAGATGATCTCATGTGCATCCTTGATTCAATGAAAAACAAAAAATCGTCGGGCATTGATGGGATTCCTAGCATAGTATTACGGCATATGCCCGAGGTAGCAGTCGATATATTAGTGACGCTTTTTAACAATTTGCTGAATAATGCACATTATCCAGCACATTGGAAAATGGCGGTAGTCCACCCTATTCCCAAAAAGGGGAAGAATAAGAGCAACCCAGCAAATCTTCGGTCAATAAGTTTGCTTCCGAATATTAGCAAGGTTTTTGAGAAGATAATCAAGAAAGCGTTACTAAAATGGGTTGAGCACAATAAGATTCTTCCGGAAAACCAGTTTGGTTTTAGGGCGGGACATGACACTATTCATGCTGCGTCGAAACTGGTGTCCGACATCCAATGGAACAAAAGTAAAAACCAATGCACAGGGGCCTGTCTGGTTGACTTTGAGAAGGCCTTCGACACCGTGTGGCTAGATGGACTTTTCTTAAAATTGACCAGGCTGAATATGAACAAACCGCTGTTATATATGATATATGACATGTTATTAGACAAGAAGTTCGTTGTAAAATATAGCAACGTTACTTCAAGCAGGACTTACCAAATCAAAAACGGTTTACAACAGGGGGCAGTAAATTCTCCTCTGCTTTTTAACATTTACACAAGTGATCTAGTTGGTTCTCTTAGTCACGCTTTGGCGTATGCAGATGATCTAGTGGCATACAGATCGGGTAAAAAAATTGAAATCATCAATTCGCTCTTGCAATATGACTTCGATAAAATTAAAAGATACTGTGATGATTGGAAATTAAAAATCAATTTTCAAAAATCAGAAACAATTCTTTTCAGAACACCATTGAACAGGGCCTCTAGGGATACTAGGCGAAACTGGTGCAAATTGACCATCATTGAACAACAAGGGCAGCCATTGGCGACACGAAATGTAGTGAGATATCTTGGAATTTGGCTTGATCAATATTTATATTTCAATAGACACATAGATGTTGTTCTTGACAAAGCCAAGAAGACTTTTGCTCTTACGAGAAGATTGTTTCAAAGCAGTCTACTTAACGCTAGGGTAAAAGTCAGATGCTACAAGGTTCTCATAAGGCCAATTGTCGCCTATGGCTGTCCTGTGTGGTTCAATGTGGCTCCATTTGATATGGAAAAGCTTCGCTTATACGAAAGGCAATGTCTTCGATGTTGCCTGGGCTTATATCGAACACCAGAGTCACAGTATGTCAACTACTATCCTAACAAGGTTCTGTACGATAAGGCTGGGTTGATAAGAATTGATAACTATCTTATTAAATTGACTCGGGGTCATATTGCAAGAGGAATTATGAGCGATAACAGCCTGATCTTTGGGGCTTATTACCCCAACCAGTTATACCACGAGAAGACAAAACTGTCTGGCTTTATTCCACCCGAAGCATTTATCTATTTAGATACTAAGGGCTACATACAGGATGATAATGGTATCCCTCTGATATACCACTGCCGACGCCATGCGAGGGACAGGCGACTCTTATACGACCCGGATGTCGTCGCTCGGTCTGAGTTCTTTCGGTACAGCACCCCGGCTTCAATTCGGGATAAAGAAGACGCGATCAGACAAAAAAATTTGTTCTGGTGGTTGCATTCACAATCCACTCATGGAAGTGAAATCAATCCATAGGCGGCACGTATATAATAGCGCCAACAACGACCCTTACCTTAAAAGGGTGCAATTAAAGGGATGAACACATGTCCGATGCGACTTACACACTGGACATGTGTTCATCTCATTAATTATAGTTTAAGAATATTTTAGGCTTAGGTTAAGTTTATTTATTTATCTAGTTAAGGTAGGTTAAGTTTAGAGTTAAGAAATGAATTATAGTATCTAAGTTTTTTACTAATTTTCTTAGAAAAAAGCCATATGTAAGCTAGAGGGCAATAAATGAAAATGAAGTCGAAAGACGTTAAAATTAAGATTCAGATAAGCTTAGAGTGCTCGTTAAGAGCCAGTAAGAAAATGAAGTATAATGTTAAATTAGATTTAAGCATTTTTTTCTAGTAAGTAAGATTATGAATAATGGAATAAAATGCGATTAGAAAGAAAGAAAAAAGAACAGTGGCATTGAAGCAAAAACGTAAGTCAGAATCAAAGCTATCTAAAGACGGTACGCTAAAAATGCTCACAGATATCTATTTATCAAGAAAGAAAGAGAAACTTCGAAAAACTTCTAATGACGCGCCTCGAATTTTTTTCAATTTGATTCTGTGACATGCCCTCGTGAGCAACCTAGGCCACGTCCGCGGCGTTCAAACTCACATATTCAGTCTGTGAAGGCCAGTGTTCAAGAACACCCAAGTTTGTCATATCGGCGCCGTTTACAGCAGTTAGGCATCAGCTGAAAGAATTTTTAAAGCTTCAAAATTTCCCAAAGGTTTAAAGAGGCCACCATTACAATTACAAAATGGTATGGTGCGGAGTGAGCTACGATGATGTAACCAACGTCTACTTTTATGAAAAATGAGTTAAGGTTTCGGCGAAAGTTTACCAAACACCTTTATGGAGGGATTTTGCAAACAAGCACTAGACATTCCATCAAGATTTTACTCCAGCCGACAAGGCAAAAAGTAGTCAAGAGTGGCAAAAATAAATGTAGTTACCCGACTTCATATTACCTGATGATTGATCAGCTTATAGTCTAGACCCAACTCTTTGGATTACAAGTTGGGTCAGAGAGAATGGTCTGCTCTACTCATCACTTAAATATTGAGCCTTTGAAGTGGGCTTTTGTGCACAACTTGCCGATTAATGAGGTCTGTATGAAGTTTGTGATTCTATAGGCTCTAGAGGCTATTAAGAAGTAGAGAACTTGCTCGCAAAACCATGGTAGTCCTTTACAAAATTTTAATCATTCCGGTTAACATATATGGCGCAAAGGCTGAATATTATCAAAATCCCACGCGCAATCTTTGGTTCCGTTTGTGTCAAAAGTGGAGAAGAAGCTACAATCACGAGCTGTTCAGCGACATCGGACATAAAGCCTAAGGCTGGCTTATAGCCAACAAAGGCACATCTCTGCTCAGAAGGCCGATGAAGCAAAAGCCGATCAAATCGAAAATGGCGCATATAGGTGGAAAGGGATGTTAACCATCGGGAGGTGCGGCTGGTGAGGCCTGTTGATTGAAGCCTAAATTTACCCTGAACTATAGCGCCTTTATTAATTTATAAGTATGCTACACGGCATGGTGTAGATGAAGCACTGGTTTTGTGGATCAAAGCAATGCTTGTGCACAGGACAATATGTCAAGCCCGGAGTAAACAGGTGCTGCACGGTGGCGTCTTGTATCCGCTGTCATGGTGCATGGTGGTCGACTCTCTGCTCGATGCTTTCAATGCCCAGGCCTATGCGGATGATGTTGCTATTCTCTCTGTGGGCTCATGTTTAGCGACTGTCTGTCTCAAAGCGCAGGCGGTGCTAGATGTGATCGAGGACTGGTGCGCGAGTAATGGGCTGTCGGTAAATCCTCTTAAGACCAATGTCGTTTTCTTCACGAGAAGGAGAAAAAATACTGGCACTACTCAGCTGGTGCTTAAAGGCAATCCCATCGAAGGAAGCTGGGAGTCATCCTAGATAGCAAGCTTCTTGGGTCAAAGCATGTTGAGTCCAAAACCACCAAAGCGCTGTCAGCTTCTTGCAAATTCAAAGGTGCCTTTGGCAAAACATGGGGCTTATCGCCGAAGAAGGTGCTTTGGATCTACACGGCAATGATAAGACCGATAGTCTCATATGCATCGGTTGTTTGGTGGAACAGGCTAACACGCAAAGACGTTGTGGCTTCTCTCACCAAACTCCAAAGAGCGGTCTGTCTCAGCTGCACGGGAGCACACCGGGAGCTGCTCCAGATGCTCTAGATATATCAGAGGGTGCACACTGAAAGCCATGTCTCGCCTAAAGAGAAATGGTCCTTGGTACAACTCTCAAAGTGTACTTGCGCGAGAAATATCCTGTCTCATGGATATGCCTTCAGACGCAGTGACAGTTGACATCCTACTGCGCTGTAATTTCACAGTCACATTTCCATGGCGTCAGGACTGGCTTTGGCCAGGCACTGAACCTGGAATGGAATGTCTTTCACAGATGGCTCCAGGACTGGGCAGGGGTCCGGCGCTGGAGTTTTCTTTGAGCGCGAAAACATTCGACTGCACTTCTCGTTGGGAAAATAAGCGTCTGTCTTTCAATCGGAGATTTACGCAAACCTAATGGCCATGCACTATGTTGTGAAACACACGTGGAGGAGAAAAAGCATATGCGTCTGCAGTGACAGCCAAGCTGCACTCAAAGCTGTGTCCAACCCTCTATACAGCTCCAAATTAGTGCATGAACTCAAGACCTTTTTGAGCAAAATCGGTAGACTAAATTCACTAAGGCTTGTGTGGGTCCCAGATCACTGTGGGATCCCATGAAATGAGATCTCCAATGAACTCGCTAGCAAGGGCTCAGAGGAGAATTTCTCAGGCCCTGAATCCGCTTTAGGCCTACCTGCTTCCACGGTCGAATCTGACATCAACGACTGGGTCTTTAATGCACACAGTCGTAGATGGAGGGAATATAACGCCCTGATGTCTGCAAGAAGTCCGCAACATTTTTCTTATCCTTAAGGAAAATTGATTGCAGAAGTCTTACAGGCGTCATTACGGGCCATTACATTTTACCAAGCATCTCTAGGTCCTTGGCATCAGTGAGACGCCTACCTGTGCTGCATGTTGCGAGGAGGATGACACAGTAGAACTCTGCGACTGTCCCGCCTTCGCTCGCGCACGGTGGCGCAGCCTTGGAGCCGAGGTGGTGGGTGCCGAATCTCTTAGCTCTACATCACTGAAGTCCCTCCTCACTTTTCTCCGGATAACGGGGAAAATACAATAAAGACAAGGTGCATGTCTGGTAGTACAATGGACCAGTATTTATGTCTGAGTGCTCCAACAGATAGTAGAAGCCTCCAACAAAAAAAGAAAAAAAATATATGCTACCCGGAGTATATGCCCCAAGAGCCTCTTAATTTTCCATCAGGGAAGTTTTGCAGACTTCTGAAATCTGAAGTCTACACTGAATGGGTGAAGTCCATCCCTGGGATTTTATGCTTGTCGGTCTTCTGGACGAAGTCATTGGTGGTAACGTTTAATTTAAAGAACCCATTTCTTACCTCCCTTTTCTGAAGATTATTTTGTAATAGGTGATGTGGTCCCCATTTTCTTAGCGGGTTGATGATCATATGGCTCACGTTAAGTTCCCTTACCGTACAATAGGACTTCTTTCGAATGTGGGCTTCGTCTAGCTATTTTAGCTTACCCGAACGCCGGCATTTAGAATCGCTAAGACACCTCTCTCATATACCCTCTGGATTTCCTAAGAGACTTCCCCTCCCTTCTGATTTTCCGGAACAACACAATGAAACTTGCAGATTAAATGGGCAATATATCCCAAATGCTACAGGTTGCGCCATCTCACATGGGTCGATTTAAACTTCCAATAACTTTAACAATTGTCAACCGATTTTCATATGTCATAGCATTTTGGAAACGTCAATTCAGTGCAATTTTAATCATGAATCGCTTCACACCAAAAGAACGCATGGAAATAGTTTCACTGTTCATTAAAAATGAACGCTCGATTGTGCTAACTCAACGTGCGTACCGTGCAAAATATCGTGATGGTGTTGCGCAAAAAAAAAAATACAATTCGTCGTTGGGCCTCGATTTTTTTTCAACTTGGTTCTGTGGCAAGCCCTCGTAAGCAACCTAGGCCGCGTCCGCGGCGTTCAAACTCATCTATTTAGTCTGTGAAGGCCAGTGTTCAAGAAGACCCAAGTTTATCAAATCGGCGCCGTTTACAGCAGTTAGGCATCAGTTGGACCACTTTGCGGAGAATTTTAAAGGATGATCTTCACTTATTTCCATATAAAGTGCAGATAACTCAAAGAATTTTGCCACAAGATGAGGCACGGCGCTTGGCATACGCACAAAATGTCGTTGCAATGATTAATGCTGAGCCGGAGGTCTGGCAGCAAATTTTAGTGACTGATGAGGCACATTTTACGCTCTCTGGCTCAGTTAATAAACAAAATTGTCACTTCTGGGGCACCGAAAATTCTCACATTATTCACGAAGAGCCGCTATATGATCAAAAAGTTACTGTTTGCGCCGGTGTATGCGCTAAAACCATTATTGGACCGTATTTCTTCGAAGTTACCGATACAATGGCGATCGATATCGGTAGTTGTTGGCCCATTATGTGGTCCCAGAAATGCGTAAAAAAGGCTTATTTCACTTTCGGTTTCAACAAGACTGCGCGACATGCCATACTGCGGACAAAACAATGTACCTTTTGCGTAAGAAGTTCCATGGAAGATTGGTGTCAAAATAGGGCGATATACACTGGCCTCCGAGATCGCCGGATTTGACTCCTCCAAACTTTTTCCTTTGGGGATACTTGAAAAGCAAGGTGAATGCTATCAGCCCGAAGACAATAGAACAGCTCAAAAGAAACATTCGTGCGGAAATCGCAGAAATTTCGACCTAAATGCTCGAATATGTCATGGATAATGCGCAAAAACGAGCCCATTTTTGCATCGGCAATAAAGGCGGTCATTTAATTGATATTGTTTTCATAAATTAATTAAAATAAATTGTAAAGGACTAAATTGAATAAAAGTTTTTGAATTTCCAAAATCGGTTGAGAATTGTTGAAGTTATTCGAAATTTACATCGACCCATATGAGATGGCGCACCCTGTAATTTAAATAAGTGTTTTAGTGTTAAATGGTTTTTCGCCTTTGATGGCAATTGGAAAATAGCCCTCGAAATAAATACGAGGGCGGTTCAAATATGATCGAGACAAACGCTGTAGATGGCGCGCATGTATGTTTTGAAAGTCGTGGCTTGAGTATGTCATATCTGTGTCCCTTACCGAGAGCGTGGCATAGTTTCCGTCGGTAACGCATGTTTCACGCGCGTGCTACGACCATGAGTGAAAGTCAAGTGCCGACCGCCGTTTTCGTTTCATTCGTTTTTTAGTGTGTGAATGCGTTAAAAACACGGACATTTTTCTGCGTTTGCGAAATCAGTTCGGTAGTGAGTGCCTGAGTAGGGCTGCCGTGTTTAAATGGGCCAAAGCATTCAAAGATGGCCGCGAAACCGTCGAGAATCAGCCGCATTATCGTCGACCGCGAACCAGCAGACAACATTCGCCGCGTAGAACAACTCATTTTGGAGGACCGTAGGATGAATGTTCGAGACATTTCGGCTGAACTCGGCATTAGTATTGGTAGTGTAGAGTCTATCATCCACGAACACCTTAATTATCGCAAAATAACGGCGCGATGGGTTCCTAAACTGTTGAACTTCGAGCAAAAATTCACTCGGTTGGAAGTTCGTCGCCGCTTGTTGACGCGATACGACGCGGAGGGGGAGACGACGAGACGTGGGTACACTATTACATTCCCGAAAGCAAGGTGTCGTCAAAAGAGTGGAGAAAGAAAGAGGAAGGGGCGCCAGTCAAAGCGAAGACAGTGTGTACTGTGTTCTGGGACCGGCGGGGCTTGCTGCACGTCGATTTCCTGCGCACCCAACGTTCTATCAATGCTGCATACTACTCTAACCTTCTTAAAACACACGTGAAACCCACTTATCGCTCGAAACGGAGGAGCATTCCAGCACGAAGTGCGATTCTTCTCCAGGATAACGCGCGTCTCACGCTCGATACAATATCCGAATTAGGGTGGGAGGTACTGGAACACCCCCCACAACAGTCCGGATTTATTACCTTGCGACTACCATATGTTTGGACCACTGAAAAAAGCCCTCGGAGATCAAAGATTCAACACCGACGACGAGGTAGAGGAGTTCGTGAGCACATGGCTGTCCGGGTTGCCCAAGGAATTTTTCGATACCGGCATCAAAAAACTTCCGGAAAGGTGGACAAAATGCGTAACTAGTGAGGGGAATTACGTAGAAAAACTGTGAATTTTTGTAAATTTTTTCGTTAGTAAATAAACGTGTAAGCCTGATATTTTCTTTGAACATCGAAGATGCCCAAGAAGAACTCTGAAACGATCTCTAAATCTAACTAGAGTTCCACGCATACTGTCGACTTCGGAATCACTGCGAAAAACTTCATTGTTCCTAGTAATTCTTTACCTTTCCGGGTCCATTTGGAAGACCTATTTAACTAGTTGATGGCGCCTTTTCTATTGCCCTCAATAAATGTGTAATCATAGTCGTGTTATACGACACACTCTCCGGAAAAACCTCTTAAAGCCAGCGATTCAACTGCGTCTTGATGACCCGATACCAGTGACAACTTTATCTCTGGAAAGTTAATTAAACAGTAATTGGCTAACGCGCACTGCTGCCACATTCGCATGACAATATATCGGATTACAACTCTATTATAAGTTTTTGACGTCAGTTCCCTTCCATTTAGTTCAAAAAACACAAGGCAAACACATAACGCTCATAAACCAATATGTAATCAGGGTTAAGAAAATAAAAGCCCAAGCAATGCCCAGCCTGGCAAATAGAGCGCGTAATTAACTTCTATAATTAACTACGTAACGCCATACTCTCCCGGTTAAAAGGCAGTGAACACATCTACTGTAGTGATTATTTCACTGGATCCTAACGCAGACGTTAAAGCCTTATCATCTCTACTGAATCTGGTTGACCATTAAATTTCTCGCTCTTGGCCTCTAATTAAAATTGGGTGAAAGGGAATAGAAGAGGCGATATTCCAATAAATTGTTTGTTTTTTATACGGCTTCGCATTTCCTCCTGCTGGTTTAGGTAGAAAACTAACAAGTTGCGAAATGAAGATGAATCTCTAGTCAGAATGGGACGAAGCTCGACGAGATGAGGCCAACGATGGAGAAGAATAAAAATTAATTTTAACAACGCACGACCAGCATTGCCTCCAGGCATTCAGGTTGTTTACCTCTTGCGGTTACGAATGCCTTTTCGATGGAAATGACTCAGTGGACCGCACGGGCTTTTTACAAACTTCCATGCGATAAGAGAACATTTTGAATAATCGTAAGTCGGTGGGATTGATTTCGTAAAAACCTATTAGCCAGTAGGCAATTTTTTTATATTAATTATGGAAATGATTCTGCCTTTGAGTCTACCTAGTTATGACCCTTCTATGTAACTTAGGTTGTATAAGATGCAAGCAGGGTTTTTGCTTATTGCTCGAGACTTTGGATGCAAAAAATCATTTTTTTTTCTCAAATACTGGTTTTAAACAAGGTATTTTATGAGTCGCTGTTAGCCTAGAGACATGCATGAAAGTTTCCTTATAGTAATGGTCGCGCAGGCAAGGGATTGAGTGTTGGAAAAAAGAATAGAAAAATAATTATTGAACGGTTTCGTACGACCTTGTTTTGCTTTTAATCACTGCTTTGCATCTTCGCTTCATAGAATGAGCTAATGCGTAACTGAGTGTGGGGTATGGACTGTCATGCTTCTTGTATTTTGGACCCCGATTTTGCGTTGTGATTACGATCGTTGGACAATGATGGACCCTCCTAAGTGCAATTTTATTTGTTTGAAACCTTTGCTTAGATCTTTATCCCATTTTAGTGCCATGAAGGACTTCAACAAATGGTAGCATTACCGTACTGAAGCTGCTAAGTTAGTCCACAGCCCACATTTAGTCCTATTGTTCGACTTGTTACAAAAACGAATTAGTCTTACAATGTCAGATGTTCGGTTGCCCAACTGAAATAGTTTTCGTTTCGGTTCTTCTTTGAGATGGTAATCGAGGGCAATAAATTATGTAATTTTTTAAACGTTTGGTTTTTAATCGTCGAATAAAAATACCGGAAAATTGCAAAAGCCTATAAAACTTTTATTAGAGTTGATAAATCAATGATTGCCATCATTTTATGAGATTATTTTATGTAACTAAATGTTGATTACGACTATGTTTTAAATGGTCCATACGGGCAGTCAAATTCTGAGTCACTTTTTTGTGAATATTGCCTGGTATCTCGCCAATAGCACATGTAGTGTAGTAGTTCAAGGCTGGAATGTACGCTGGCTTATCGGCATAGACGAGTCTCATTTATAGTTTAAAAATGTAAACAATCAGACGGCTTAGCCGGCCAATTTACCCATTCAAAACGAGAGATATGTGCTCGCCGAACTTATTTCTCAACTTGTCTATCGATTTCTCTGCTGCGTAACATATAGCGCCGTTTTGCTGGAACCACTTGTCGACTAGGTTCAGCTCGTGAATTCTTGTGTAACCAGAGGTTGCTTATCGGACCAGATTCAATCAGAATTAAGCTTAGTTCCTGAAGACAACTTTTCGACAAAAAAGTGGATCTTCCTCCAGCTTTTCAAAGGTCCACCCATCGAAAATTCGACGCAGTGGCAAGTCGTTCGGCTTCAGTTCTTGCATATGCTATATTTGGTAAGGTTTCGAAACAAGATGATTATGTAAAACTTTCCACGTAGTCGAGTTACACAATCCCAATTTACTGCGACGAATGGACAAATCACGGTCTTCGTTAACTCTGGCGGATACAGCAGCAATATTTTCATCTACGCATACGGGTAGGTGACTTGATGTCCAATAATGTGAAATTGGTGCGGAATTTGATCACTATGGCTTGAGTTGCTTGCGCAGTAGGTCGATTATTACGACTGTAAGGCGATCATAGAGTGCGAAAAACATTCTCATAGAGTACGAATTTTGATAACAGAATTCAATAACTTGTAAGCGTTATTCGAGTGTAAGTCTTTCCATCACGAAATGGCAATGCTAACTGAGCATGTTTGACTTTTACTCATGTCACGAATCACGCTCGAGCTTCCGAAAAAAAAAGAACACTGAAAAACCAAACAGCAAAAGAATCACCCTTTATATGGTCACTGACCGATTTGGATCGATCCAAACCTCACACCTGACGCTTTGAGAACGTTCAAGAGTTCAAATATCTGGGAACCGTGCTGGCTGGCAAAAACGACATAAAGGTGGATATAAATAAAAGGCTGCACAAGGGGAAGTGGACTCGGGGAATTCTATTCAGCATCGGTGTAATAAAGTCGCGAAGATTTAAGACAGGCGGGACACGTAGAACAGATGGACAGTCAAAAGAATAAGGAGTGGAAAACTCGGGGGGGAAATGACTGCCAGGAAGGTCGCGCCTCAGATGGAAGGACAATATAAAAATGGACCCAGAAGAGACTCAGAACACATACAAATAGTGCTTGAACTCAAGATCTCTCCAAAGGTTTAAATCGCCGAGTCTTGTTTGACTCTTATGTTGCCTTAGGATGACAGGAAATTAGATTAGTGGGTTGACCAAAACGATGAAAGAAAATGACTTTTCAGGACTTGAACCCGACAGAAGGCAGTGCATTGCGCCGATTGTCGCGTTTCATTATACGTTTGTGGTAACGTACTGTTCATTTGTTTGAGGTACCTGTCAATATCGTTCCTATTGGACGGGGGGGGAGGAGTGAGCGCTCTCGTCAGGGAATTGGCAAAGCGTTGCCAGCGCGCCCTACTACTCGTATATCTAAAAATTAGTGGATATTTCTAAAGATATGGAGAAATAGAGGGAAGAGGAAAAGGGATAGAGGATTTTAGTTCAAGTTTGAAAAGTATTTTAAGACTGCATCCTTAAAGCTTTGGGTGTTATTTAAGCTTATGGCATGAACGAAAAATAGTCGAGAAGAATTAAGATATTTGAAACTAGGAGGTACTAGGTTTAATGTCCTTGGCGACTGAGCAAAACGAATTTACTGGAAAAGATAAATACATTATATTGTGTAGAAAGATGCAATTTCTGGCGTTGATATAGTGAGTGAGTGTACAGCCTAAAAGGCTTTTTGACTGAATAGATATGTGGTCATATCTTCGAAGCCCGTGATCATTATAAGCTTGAAGTTTACACTGAGATAAATAGTCCAGATACGACTTCAGAGTATGTTATTATTGAAACAATAAGACGGTGTGAAGCTAGATGTTAGCCACAGCTTACGAAGGCATCTATAAATTCTGCCAATCACCATATTTACGTGATTATATCCTGAGGGATTATTATTAATTACAAGCCCTAAGCTAATAGCAGATTCAACTCTGTCCAATTTGTGGTTTCCCAGGCAAATAATAAATGAGGTATCAAGCTGAAACATTTTGTTTGCAATTGGCAAAATTTCGGATTTGGTTGGGTTAATTAGTAAACTATTCAGTGTAGCCCATCGGTATATGCTTGCTTTGTCAGCATTAAGCAGGCCAAGTTATAGCTGGACGTGGTCCGCACAGAGGTTTATTGACGTATTCCGGCATACGAATGGCAAATCATTTATAAAAGTGCAAAATAAGATAGGCCCTAGAATCGAACCCTGAGGAACGCCTTGGGTGACAATTTTGAACGCCGAAAAAGAATCACCGTTGACAACTCTTTGCATCCTGTTGGTAAGAAAACTCTTTATAAGTTATAGAGCCCTCTCCTTGAGTCAAAATAGGTGTTCAAGTTTCCAGGAGAGAATATCATGATTGAGAGTGTCAAATGCTTTCAAAAAATCAAGCAGACAGAGAAGAGTCAGATTCCCCTTATCAAAATCACGTCGTATCTCTTCTAATATGTTGACCATCTCGGAAGAACAAACATGGCCTTTTCTGAAGCCCGATTGGACAGTACTAAGAAGTTTGGTTTTGATTCTGCTTGGCTACGATTTTTTCGAACACTTTTGACAGACATAGTAAGATGCTAATTGGCCTATAATCATTTATTGAGATTGAGTTTGATTTTTTCTCTATTCGGATAACCTTGGCAATTTTCCACGGTTGTGGAAATATTGACGTCGCGATAGTGATTAATGACATGTGTAAGAAATGGGATAAGCAAGGGCAAAATCAGTTTAATAAAGTGATTCTGAATTTGATTTAATACTTGTAACACACACGCTTACATCACTTTCCATTACAACTACAGGGTGCGCCATCTCATATGGGTCGATGTAAATTTCGAATAACTTCAACAATTCTCAACCGATTTTGGAAATTCAAAAACTTTTATTCAATTTAGACCTTTACAATTTATTTTGATTAATTTTTGAAAACAATATCAATTAAATGACCGCCTTTATTGCCGATGCCAAAATGGGCTCGTTTTCGCGCATTATCCATGACATATTCGAGCATTTAGGTCGAAATTTCTGCGATTTCCGCACGAATGTTTCTTTTGAGCTGTTCTATTGTCTTCGGGCTGATAGCATTCACCTTGCTTTTCAAGTATCCCCAAAGAAAAAAGTTTGGAGGAGTCAAATCTGGCGATCTCGGAGGCCAGTGTATATCGCCCTTTTTTGACACCAATCTTCCAGGGAACTTCTTACGCAAAAGGTTCATTGTTTTGTCCGCAGTATGGCATGTCGCGCCGTCTTGTTGAAACCAAAAGTGAAATAAGCCTTTTTTACGCATTTCTGTGACCACATAATGGGCCAACAACCACCGATATCACCATTGTATCGTCAACGTCGAAGAAATACGGTCCAATCATTGTTTTAGCGCATACTCCGGCGCAAACAGTTACTTTTTGAGCATATAGCGGCTCTTCGTGAATAATGTGAGGATTTTCGGTGCCCCAGAAGTGACAATTTTGTTTATTAACTGAGCCAGAGAGCGTAAAATGTGCCTCATCAGTCACTAAAATTCGCTGCCAGACCTCCGGCTCAGCATTAATCATTGCAACGACATTTTGTGCGTATGCCAAGCGCCGTGCCTCATCTTGTGGCAAAATTCTTTGAGTTATCTGCACTTTATATGGAAATAAGTGAAGATGATCCTTTAAAATTCTCGGCAAAGTGGTCCCACTGATGCCTAACTGCTGCAAACGGCGCCGATATGACAAACTTGGGTCATCTTGAACACTGGCCTTCACAGACTGAATAGATGAGTTTGAACGCCGCGGACGTGGCCTAGGTTGGTCACGAGAGCTTGCCACAGAATCAAATTGAAAAAAAAATCGAGGCCCAACGACGAGTTGTATCTTTTTTGGGCGCAACACGATCACGATATTTTGCACGATACGCACGTCGAGTTAGCACAATCGAGCGTTCATTTTTAATGAACCTTGAACAATTTCCGCGCGTTCTTTTGGTGTGAAGCGATTTATGATTAAATTTGTACTGAATTGACGTTTCCAAAATGCTAAGACATATGAAAATCGGTTGACAATTGTTGAAACTATTCGAAGTTTACATCGACCCATATGAGATGGCGCACTCTGTACAAAGTCGGTACACCTAGGAGCTGATGGTTCACCTTGTCAGCAACTAAATTACCCAAGAAGTGGTCATTCAATCAGGATCAAAAGCACACTTTATACTGTTATTACTTTCAGTAGTTACCCAATCTTGCGCATGTTTTCCCATAACTTTTTAGGTGGCACTGATTCATTAAGCTTCAAAGCAAAATAGTTTTTTTAAAGTTGCGAATAACTGAGGTCGGAACACATTCATCGTAGAGAAAATTAGTTTTTCATTTGCATCAGAGCTTAGCCAACAGTTATGCCAAGGTAGAGCATAGGAAGCTTCTGGCAGAGCTAGAAAAGCAACCGATCTCAAGTCGTTGTATTCGAAAAATAAAGGGTTCGTGGAGCGTTTGAATTGAATTGAATGTCATACGTACAGAAGAGTAAGTCGTGATCCGAAATAAAAGAAAGGTGATCAGAATAATTAGATTATATGATTTCATTTCATTTCCGGAGCATTGCTCCAATGGGACAGTGTCCTGTGATCACTCCGACGAGCATACGGATCGAGTTACGGTCCAGCGCCAGGAGCTTCTTTGTTTTTCCGACATTGAGCTCTGGCCACGATGATCTTGTCGTGTAGCTGTCGTTTCTTGTAAGCCAAGACGAGTTGGCCTCTTTGATGATTGTGTCGCTTATGATCCGGTATAATGCGCTGATCGGTGGTTGCAACGACGTGTCCGCTTCGCTGATGTCCATTTCAGACCCTTGCCTGGCCAATGCGTCTGCTCTTTCGTTCCCTGCGATTGAGCTGTGGCCCGGGACCCAGCTAAGTTTAACTTTGTGGTGTCTGATGGACTTCAGTGAGTCGCGGCATTTCATGACAGCCTTTGATCTCGTTATACAGGATTCTATTGACTTCAGTGCAGCCTGGCTGTCTGCGAAGATGGTGATATCAGATGGTGGGATATCGGCTACCTGTAGGTGTTTGGCTGCTTTCTCTATTGCCAGGATTTCTGCTTGGAACACGCTACAGAGATCAGGGAGTCTGAATGATTCCTGTTTGTGTAGGGTATCAGAGTAAAACCAGGCCCCAGTGCCTGTGTCCATTTTCAATCCGTCGGTGAAGAGGGTGATCTCATGGTCGTTGATTACGGCGTTTGATAGCCACTCTTCTCTGTCGGGGAAAAGGATAGGTATACTTAGAGAGAAGTCATTTTGGGGGGGAATATAGTCGGTCGTAGCTGCGAGGCTACTAAAACCATGTTTCATTCCCAGGTCGTCTATTATCTTAAGCATAGCCGCATGTCCATAGTTGGCTTGCTTCCACAGAGAAGACTCTCTTAGCCTTTTATGAATAGATCCAGGGGGAGGAGATGAAGAATCATGTCCAACCCTGCTTGCGGCGTGCTTCTCATGGCTCCCGTTGTACAAACAGCGGCTGACCTTTGTACTTTGTTGAGCATGTTCATATAGCTTTTTGTGCTGCTAGCAGTCCACCAGACTAGGGCCCCATAAGTTAAAATGGGTCTGATGATTGCTGTGTACATCCAATGAATGATGTACGGTTGCAAGCCCCATCTTTTTCCGAAGGTCTTTTTGCATGCATAAAAAGCGTTCAATCCTTTTTTCATCCTTTCCTCCAGTTTCCTTTTCCAGGAGAGCTTTGAGTCAAGAATGATGCCTAGATATTTGGCTTCCGCTTTGAGTTTGAGTGGAGTGCCCTCTAACTTTGGGAGAGCAAATATCGGAATTTTCCTTTTCTTGGTGAACAAGACCAGCTCGGTTTTCTGGGGGTCTATTCTCAGACCGTTCTGTCTTGCCCACGAGGAGAGTTCTTTCAGCGCGGATTCCATTAGTTCACTGATAGTTGGTAGAAATTTACCTTTTATCAAGATAACCAGGTCATCCGCGTACGCTATGATCTTTGTGTCTTTCTCCATGAAGAATTTGAGGATTTTGTTAACTGTAAGAAGCCACAGTAGGGGGAGAGAACTTCCCCCTGTGGTGTGCCTCTAGTTGTCACTTTCCTTATAGAGTCCAATGTCTGCATTGATAATTCTGTTCTTCAACATATTTTCAATCCAGATTACAATGGATTTGTCTACTTTTATGTCCTCTAGAGCTGTTATTATGGTCTCTATGTTGAAGGCCCTCTCTATGTCGAGGAAGGCTGCCATTGTAAACTCTTTTAAGTTCAGCGAGCCCTCAATTTCACGGACAACACTATGCAGAGCACTTTCCACTGATCTGCTTTTGAGGTAGGCGTGTTGAGTGTTGCATAAGTTTCGTGAATTTGTGAGTCCTCTGATGTATAGGTCAAGGAGTCTCTCCAAGGTTTTTAATAGAAATGACGAGAGACTAATTGGCATATAGTCCTCTGCGGCAGTATGGGATGGTTTACCTGCCTTAGGTCCAATTGGAGAGGGCAGGAGTCGACAGGGGAAGATATGTGTTTAAATATTTTCATATCATCAGCATATATGGAGAACTGAGAGTTCAGAATAACGCTGTCAACATCATTAATGCTTAGAATAAATATCAGTGGGCCGAGATGACTACCTTGCGGGACACCGGAGGTAGCGTTAATTGGATCAAAGATAGAAGATCTGAAGATGACGTTATATTGACGATCTCCAAGATAAGATTCCAGAGAAACCGAGGGCAGTGAGCTTGAGGATAATAATTTGGTGAAACATTTTGCCTAAGGCTTTGCTGAAGTCAGTGGCGACAACGTCTACTTCTTTGCCAGGTTCGAGTGCACACAAACATTGTGAAATAAATTCGACTAGATTAGTGGCTGTCGATCGACCTTTTAGGAACCCATGTTGGTTAGGAGAATATATGAGTTTGCAGTGAAAGAATAGTGCATCATACACGATGCTCTCGCAAAGTTTGGGTATGCATGAGAGAGAATGGGACGATAGTTGGACACATCATTTTTCAGTCCTTTTTTGTGGACTGGAATGATATAAGCATGTTTCCAAAGCTTAGGAAAGAATCCTTGAGAGATAGAGTTTTGAAATAGAGCGGTAAGGGGTAAAATAAGATGGTTCGCGCACTTTTTTAATACTATGGCAGGCAGACAGTCGGGACCGGGAGAGTAGTCGTCCTTTAAGTTGCGTATTTTTTCGGCGATTTATGTTCAATGAAACAAGAGACGTCTGGGGGCAGTCTTTCTAATATCGAAAATAGTCGTGATCGGGCTGAAGATCTTGGTAAGTGAATGATTGGCCGAAGAAATGAGCAAAGAAATTGGCGATTGCTTCGGGTTCGTTGGAAGAGTTATTAAGAAAATTAAATGTAGCGGGGTAGTTATCGGTTTTTCTTTTTGTATTAATGAAGTAGAAGAAACACTTGATAAGGGAGGATTGCATTCGGTTCAGATATCGTAGGTAGACTGATTCACATTGCTGTGCAAATTTACTATAGGACAGCATATAATTAGAAAGGTCAGATGCAGAGGAGGATCTAAGATTTTTGTTCCTTTTATTTCGCATAGAGCGTAGTTCCTTGGTATTCCAGGGCGGAGATGAAATGAAGTTCTTTTTTGGTGAATATGGGCACAAGGATTTCGTTTAAGGATATTGTGAGTTAGGGTTAAGGAGGAAGTTAAAATTAACATTGTTGAGCAGATTATTTAGTTTCGCGAAGTCAGCTTTCCGGAAATTTAAATAGTACGTTAGAAGGGAAGAATAGTGAATTGAGTCTCGAGTGAAAGAGGTACCGATAGAGGTGGTTGAAGGGGATCTAAAGTAGAGAGAAAATTGTTACTCGGGGTAACAACGCGGCTTATGATATCAGATGAAAAAATCAGGTAGAGCTGTCTGTCCATGTTAGTGGTGATGATACTGATTTGCAGAAGGCCGGAGCCAGAGAAATGATCTGTGAAAAGGATTTCTGTACCTAAGGAAGGGTTAGCGGCGATATAATGGGTCCCATCATCGGATTGGACCCATTTCAGGTGTGGGAGATATAGATCGCCACAGATGATGATGGTGTCATTGGGTTCGGCAATATCAAATATGGAGTCGACGAGATCAACGGCGAGTTGGCGGCAATGTGTGGGCTGTGAGGATCTTAAGTATCAAGATAAAGTTTCCGTTTAGGAAACTTCCTTCCGATTTGAAGGGCAAGGGATAATAGCGGCTGTGGATTGCTAAGAGAACTCGGCGACCATCCAGATCGGCAGAGTTGTCACGTCGATCGGCCCGAAGCAGAATGAAATCTGATGTGAATAACTCGCTGTCTCCAATGCTGGAGCATAAATTCGTTTCAGTTAAGGCAAATATATCGTAGGGTAGGTTTTGGGAGTTAAGGAGTACTGCGGAGGTTTTGGTGCGTAACCCTCTGACGTTCTGATAGTACAGTGATATGTTTTTGTAAGAAATATTTGATAGGTGGGGAGATGTAGAGGTAAAGGGTCCGCCATCTAACGTTTTTTTTTTTCAAGTAGTGCTTATTTCGTGAATGGTAACACTTAGCTCATGTCTGATTTGACAGATAATTAGCTTTATCCTTCCGCTGAACGAATATGCTTGTGTATACGCTTGAACAACGCTGGGAAATATTGCGACATTACTTTGAAAATCATGGTAATGTTGCAGAATGTGTGCGAAAATTGCGTACGAATTTTGGAAGAAGAGAAGCACCGTCAGCTCCGTATGTTCGTTATCTTGTGAAAAAAGTGAAAGAAACTGGCATCCTCATCGATAAACCAAAGCGTGAAAAGCCAAAAACAGTGCGTACACCCGAGAATATTGCTGCTGCGGCAGAAAGTGTGCGTGAAGCGCCATCAACATCAATTCACCGTCGTTCTCAACAATTGAACATTTCGGAGACATAATTGAGACGAATTTTGCATAAAGACCTTGGTATGACGCCATACAAAGTCCAATTGGTTCAGGAGTTGAAGCCAACTGACCATCCAATGCGTTTTCGCTTCGCTAAGTGGGCCTGCGATCGACTTACAGAAGATGCCGATTTTGCCAAAAAAATCATCTTTTCAAATGAAGCTCATTTTGATCTTGGCGGGTATGTAAGCAAACAAGCAAAATTGTCGCATTTGGGGCACAGAAAACCCGCACGCATACATTGAAAAGCCGGTGCACCCAAAACGAGCCACTGTTTGGTGCGGATTTTGGTCCAGAGGCATAATTGGTCCATATTTCTTCGAAAATGAGCAAGGAGTGACCGTTACAGTCAATGGCGATCGTTATCGGGCCATGTTGAACGAATTTTTGTTCACAAAAATTGAAGAGGAGGATATTGGCAACATTTGGTTTCAACAGGACGGCGCTACGTGCCACACAGCCGAAGCTACACTCGATGTTTTGCGCCCTGTTTTTGAAGATCGCATTATCAGCCGCAGAGCTGATGTCGTTTGGCCACCTCGGAGCTGCGATTTGACACCGTTGGACTATTATTTGTGGGGTGCCATCAAAGATAAGTGTTACGCCGACAAGCCAGAGACAATTGACGCTTTAAAAGACAATATTCGTGAAGCCATTGGTGAAATACAGCTGCACACAATCGATAATGTGCTTAAAAATTGGACCGATCGTGTAGGCTACTGCATGGCCAGCCGAGGCAGTCATTTGAATGAAATTATTTTCCATTATTAACCGGAAGGATTGTACTTTCAAATAAAAAAAGAAATTTGAGAAAATATTCAGTAGTTTTTTTTATAGCATTTTCAAAAAAAAAAAAATTATTTGGCGGACCCTTTATTTAGGTTAGGATTTAAAATAGTTTTTGAGATTAGAGCGGGTACTTTGCAAGTGTGCGATGCGCTTTGAACTGACGTGGAGAGGTGGTCATTTACATCAATGGAAGAGATATTAAGGCTTTCGTGAAATCGAATAAAGGTCTTTTTTTAACGCGTGTGGGTCTGTGGATTGAAACTAGATCGTTGGTTTTAGTTTTGCCGTCGATACAAATGGAGTCAGGTTTGTCGTGGAGGTAGGAGAAATAGAGGCGTACATTTTCGTAGATTCTTCTGTCTCTTAAACGTGACATAACATAGCGGTCTTCGGCGTTAAGCTCGACAAGATGTTTGGTGAGTTTGGCCGTGGGAGGGAGAAGTGGATCTAAGAAAGAGGGGGAGGTGAGAGGGAAGGTAAAAGCGCGTAGGGTTGGAATTGTTGACAATGCTTAAGGCCAGCGACGAAACCATGTCCATCAGTTGTAAAGACCGTCTGTTTAATTTGGGCAAATCGATATTAAAATTCCCGCAGACAATTCATACGCTAAGGAAATAATCAACTGGCAAATGACAACGTTTTAACCACTGAGTCACTGAACATGAGATAAAAGCCGCGCACGTCCTTTATGCAACTAAGTTCTCGCTGTTTTTTTTTTTTTTGATGAAAATGCAACTTTATTGTGAAAAAACGGTTACAAATGAATCATTCAAAGTATTGCGATAGCGATAACTTTTTCCCATCTTTCTGGCAGAGCTCGCATTCTGAGCCTATCCACGAATCAAGCCATTTTGAGATGTCTTCATATGAATGGAACTGCTGATCAGCCAGACCATGTACCATCGAACAGAACAAGTGATAATCGGACGGCACAATATATATGACGAGTGGGGTAAGACTTCCCATTTGAGCGTTTTTAAGTAGGTTTTAACGGGTTTGGTAACGTGAGGGCGAGAGTTGTTATACTGTAGAATCACTTTTTTGTGCCTCTGCTTATATTGTGGCCGCTTTTCGCGCAGTCCTCGGTCCAATCGCGTCAATTGAATACCGTTCCCCAGTGATGGTTTCGTTTGGTTTCAACAGCTCATAATGAATAACACCGCCCTGATCCCTCCAAATACACAGCATAACCTTCGGAGCGCAAATATTCGGCCGAGCCGACAACGTAGAAGCATGACCGGGGTGTCCCCATGATTTTTTTCTCTTTGGGTCAATGTCTCTTGGCTTCAAATCATAAGGAACCTAAGTTCTTTGCTTTTGAATCATTCCCAACGCATGCAATCACTTGGAAATAGCTTGGCGGCTAACTCCTACTACTGAAGCAATCACTTTTTGCGATTGGCATGGATCCTCATCGAGCAATGCCTCCAACTCAGCGTCTTCCAAGGTTTTTGGCCTTCCTTCACGTAACATCGGAACCAATCACGGCACGTTGTTTCACTTTGAGCAGCATCTTCGGGCTTCAGCCGCCGTTTCCTTCGAATGAAAGAAGAAAAGCAACACTTCCCGCAAATGACGATTATTTGGCACAAAATCAGACATTATCACACAACCAAAAGTACATGACGCACAAACAAAATCCCTAATGTGTCAAAGCGGTTTGTTTACCATATGTCTAAGCTTGGTTTGGATACGCCACAATCGACCACTACTAGAGCCATCTCTTGATAAACAGCGAGAACTTAGTTGCACATCTAATAAATTCTGTCTTATGGGGTGGTCGTGGTGCAATGATTATCATCATCGACCGTTGAGCCGTAGGCCTGTAGTTCAAGTTCGTCCCTAGTCAAGAACAATTCCTATACGGAAGAACTGTGCAACAACATTGTAGATGAGAGATGATCAAAAAGTGCTGATGAAGGCATAACACTCGCAGCGTAAGATCACTCTCAAATTCATACTCTGTGTGTGCATTTCCAATACAACACCTTAATGACATGGGAACAAAAGAGTTAAAGTGAACTACAACCAACGCGACAAATTCAGTCGAATCTCTCAAATCCTATCTAGGACAACCACCCCGGAGTGTAGTGAACGAACATCTTCGACACAAACCATCTGCACCACGTCCAGGTTGTGTGACAAAACACCAAAAGAGCGTACACTCTTGAACCTGCACGAATTATAAAAAAAAAATCTGCCTTTCGTGACGAGCAAGTACGCCTTGATGGGGTTCATTTCAACGCCACTTGATTCCTAGTTGCACTTCAGATTTCCTTGCATCTGCACCCTGGATATATGGCCTGAACCAAAGGTCAAGAAATGCAATAAATATTCATCGCAAGCACTCAGTCGGTGTCACACATCAAAGTCGGTCAACAACAATAAACCCAGCACCCAATCATTGTAGTCACTTCTCCTTAACCGCGATGTTGACTTTTTCCCACTTGTCATAAAACTCACTTCAATTTCCGGCGAAACATCAAACTGCAACAAGTTGCACTTGTCGATTCGGGCGGTACCCCCACTCATATTACTGATTTATTGATTTCTATCCACCAACTTAACAACTGTTTACGCATTCCACACTCTGCCTAGGCATTTTCGCCCCAAAGTGTTAATTTAGCACTCGACCATACCAAATGCGTGTAAACTATGATCACAAAACGGAAATCTTATAAAACAAAACGCAAAAAATTACATCATATTCTGTTGGATGGAACGATCTAATGCGTAGGTTGTTCACGAAATACTGACCAGGAGAACAGTATGGCTACGATGGCTATACTCGAGGCACACGTCGGATAGCTGGATAGGAACAGGCCGTGCTTGTAGTAGCACTGTGACACCGAATCCGGCAAACCGGAGCGTTTTTTCTTCTTCACACTTCTGCCAGCACTGACACCGCTAAAACCACTGCTACTTGTTGACCCCTCCGATGTCATGTCGCCGGTCGGCTTTTCCTCACCGATTTGGTTATTTTCTGTTTTGATTTCAGTTTCTTTCCCGATTTCTTGTTTTCTTCTTATTTGATTCCCGCGACTCACTCACATTCACTTATCAAATCTTTCTTTCTCCACTTTGTTCTGCTTTTGATTTGGTTCCACCTATCTCTGTATACGGCAGAATCCAATTGGAATTGCGAATGCGTTTTGCACTCCCGGTATTCACGCAAACATAAAATCTAGTATCGTCAATAGGTACAGGGGCGGCAGCAGCCCGAATCTATATGTAAATAAATCAAATCGAATCGAATAAGCAATTTTTTAGCTCTCGATTCCGAGAAACTCGCGAAATCGACCGCAACTACTATGACGATGGCGAGGAGGGCGATGACAACGACGAGCGCAACCACCACCACAGCGACAATGACGACGTTCGCGAATCAATCGAGTTCACTTGAATACCAAATTCGTGTGGATTGTTAGAAATTCTATTGTCAAACATAACCTTGCCGCACTTGCACGCATCGATTTCGATCATTTTTTTTCTTTTTGCTTCGGTTTCTCTCTCTTCACTTAATTCTTATTCTATGCCGTTATCATCTACATATGCGCGACGGAGAATATATTTTCCCGAATTCGCTTCTCATTACCCACCCGGACACATGTAGGGATTGGAATTTTATTCAATTAAAAATAGATTTTTAATAGTAGAAAAAGGAATTGTAAAAAAGAAATGCACGCAAGGGAATAAGAAGACCGCACTCGCGAAAAACTTTGGGAGGAATACGTGAACGTGAATTGTCGGGCACGGAGCGGTATCTGGTCGAGTAACTGACTGAACATAGAACTGTCAAAAGAAGGCGAAACTATTGACTGAGATGGGGTAGTTCAGTGTTAATGACGTAGGGGACGTTTTTTCCTGTTGAATTGATACCGTCGAAGGGAATTTCCCGCGTGATTGTGGTTGCCAATTGCTAATCGAATCGGAGGAATTATTTACTTCACATTGAAATGAATAATTTGCTTTAAATACGAAATCAGTAATTAAATCAATTTTTTTTATAGCATTGATCGGAAAGAAATTGCGATAATTTTACCGATCATGTCTCCCTCAAAATCCCTTCAAGGCAGAGCAGCAAGGAGACGTTTTCAAGATGCTATGTGTCTGCTGCGGGCATGAAAAGTGCAGGAACGAGGAGTTGAAATGATCTTAGAAATGCCTAGGTTATAAAGCCAGAGCGGAAGCCTGCAGGGATTACCACAATCACCTTATAGTAAAGGGTGGGCCAAATACAAGTTTCTTTTTAGAAATGCAATAAAATGAACAAAATATTTTTTTTTCCATGTATTATGGCTTTATTAGTAAGAACAGACATTCACCATTAATTATGGAGTACAACGTCGTTCAAGTGGCTGTCTCGGCTGGCTTCGCAGTATCGCATTCTGTCACCCCAATTTTCCAAGACCTTGTTGAAGATTTCGGGCTGTAGCTCACGGATGATATTGGCCTTAAGTGCTTGAATCGTTTCCGGATTGTTGGCATAACATCGGTCCTTCATGGTTCCCCACAAAAAATAGTCCAAAGGAGCCAAATCGCAGCTCCGAGGCGGCCAATTGACATCGTCAAGACGGCTGATAACACAATTTGGGGATTTGATGCGCAAAATATCGATTGTGACATGGGCTGTGTGGCAGGGCGCGCCGTCTTGCATGAACCAGAGGTCGTCCAAATCCATGTCTTCAATTTGCCTTCCACGGCAATTGAAAAACTATGACTTATCGGCAGAGATGAGTGATTTGACGCATCCCCAGCTAACTGACCATTTTGACTGATCCAAAAAGAAAGATAAATTGCTCTCGGAACTCGTTACTCAATTGGCCCATCGATTCACGTGCTGTGTGGCATATAGCGCCGGCTTGCTGGAATCACATGTTGACCAGGTTCAGCTCGTGCAATTTGGGCAAGAAAAAAAATCGAAATCACTGAACGATAACGAGAGCCATTGACGGTAACGTTGTTCTCTCGGTCATTTTTGAAAAAAGCCGGACCAATGATTCCGCCTGACCATAAGCCGCACCAAAAAGTGCATTTTTTTCAGATGCATTGGCAGCTCTTGTACTTCCTGGAGTTGCTCTTCGCTCTAAATATGGCAGTTTTTCCTCGACGCGGAAGATTTTTTTTTGATAAAAAAGTGAAGCTTCCTCCAGCTTTTCTACCTCATTCCAAGCTTTTCACACTCACCGAAAATTGGACTCTGTGGCAGTTCATTCGGGTCAATGTTTGTACAAGCTGTATTTTTTAAGGTCTTGCGTAAAATCTTTCACGTAGTCGAGTAACACGAAGTACACGAAGCTTAAGAATGGCGTCGAATGGATAAATCAGGGACTTCATTGATACTGGCGGATACAGTGGCAATATCCGCACACTTCTCATATGGGTATGTAGCTTGATGTCCAATAGTATGGAATCGGTGCGAAATTTTGTCACTATAGCTTGAATTGCTTGCTCAGTAGGTCGATTATGACGACTGTAAAATGGTCGAAGTGTGTGAAAAACGTTTTTCACAGATCTCGTGATCTGTTTGGTTTGGTCATAAAATTCAATAATTTTTAAGCATTTTTTGAATATATGTCTTCGTATAATAAAATGGCATGACTAACTAATTAGGTTTGATTTTAATTTATGTCACAAGTCATAAACAAGCTATCAAATATGGAACACTAAAAAAGCAAACAGCAAAAAAATCACTCTTTGTCTTAAACAAATGGATGATTTAATTAAAGAGGCACAGACAAACAAGTGGGCTCCTATCAGGACTAACATTTTTTGCAGGAAACAAGAAAACGTCAGACAATGAAAGCCTGTTACCCGACATGGGTCGCGAGAGCGCCATTTTAAATGAGAATTTCTTAGAGATCGAGGATCTTCAGGTGGCGATGGTGGAAGTTGTCTTCCAGGAAGTGTATAACATGGATAATAGCCTTCACCCAAACCACGACCTAGAAAACTGAGCCTTCATCACTTCTACCTTCGAAATGATATCGATCATTGGCGATCAGGGAGCCTTGGTTTTCTCAGGTTAACCGGGGTTAACACCCAGTTCATTTCGAAGGGGATCTTCAGATGATCTTTAAGTCATTAGAGAGGAAAAAGTCGGCGGAAACCGACAGGCACAGAATCTAGTGGATCACACATCATAACAAGAGGTGTACTGACGCCTCCAACCCGGCTATTTTCCAGTCGATAATTCTCCTTCCGAGTATCAGCAAGGTATTCGAGTTGTATTGAGGTCAATGAAATCATTTTCAGAGCGGGGCATGAGACCATTGAAAATCAACCCCAGAAAATGTGAACTATAGAGCATGTCAGGCAGCAGACAAAAGTTTAATTTTGACAAACGTATAGTTTCTGCTCTGGCAAGGGTCCGGGGCGCCATTGCCACGACAAGATGGCAGCCAACTTGATTCCAGAGGAATTAGTCTGCTATATGGCCTTTATCAATCTCATGATTGCTATGGGTGGCCTGTATTGTTCAATGTGGGAGCCAGCTTAACTCAGGACTTGTCTCGGACGATACAATTGGGCTGGGATTTTACGGATGAACAATATGACTTCGGTCAATAATCTTACCTCCGGGGCTTTTTTTTTTTGGTTTGTTGGAGGCTTCTATCTATTGGAGCACTTAGACACAAATACTGGTCCATTGTACTACTAGACAGGCACTTTTCTTTCTTTTTATTGTATTTTCCCCGTTGTCCGGAGAAAAGTGAGGAGGGGCTTCAGTGATGTAGAACAAAGAGATTTGGCACACACCACGTCGGCGCCAAGGGTGCGCCACAAAGCGCGAGTGAAGGCGGGACAGTCGCAGAGAAAGTGTTCTGCTGTGTCATCCTCCTTGCAACATGCAGCACAGGTAGGCGTCTCACTGAAGCTAGCCACGTAGAGATGTTTAGCAAAAGTGTAATGGCCAGTAATGACGCCCGCAAGCCTTCTGCAATCATTTCTCTTTAAGGATAAGAATAATGTTGCGACTTCTTGCAGACATCAGGGCGTACGCGCTTAGTCATCCTGCATCCTGGATATTCCCTCCATCTACGACTGTGTGCATTAAAGACCCAGTTGCTGATGTCAGATTTGACCGTGGAAGCAGGTAGACCTAAGGCAGAGTGACCTGGGATGGGACCCATACAAGCCTTAGTGAATTTAGTCTTCCGACTATGTTTAAACAGATAGAGGGTTAGACACAGCTTTGAGTGCAGCTTGGCTGCCACTGTAGACGCATATGCTTTTTCCCTTCCACTTGTGCTTCCAAACAGAGTGCATTGCCAATAGGATTGCGTATATCTCTGATTGAAAGACAGACGCATATTTTCCTAACGAGAAGTGCAGTCGAATGTATTCGCGATCAAAGAAAACTCCAGCGCCGGACCTCCGCCCAGTCCTGGAGCCATCTGTGAAAATGCGGAAGACAGTCCATTTTAGGTTCAGTGTGTGGCCAAAGCCAGTCCTGGAAATGTGACTGTAAAATTACAGCGCAGTAGGATGGTAGGTGTCATTGCGTCAGAAGTCATATCCGTAAGACAGAGGTCGTAGGATATTTCTCGCGCAAGTACACTTTCACTCCAATGCGAGTTGTACCAAAGACCATTTCTCTTGAGGCGACAAATGGGCTTCAGTGCACGCCCTCTGTAATATATATCAAGATTCATCATAGCATCTAGAGCAGCTCCCGGTGTGCTGGGGAAAACCCCCGTGCAGCTGAGACAGACCGCTTATGAGATTATCGGTCTTGCCATTGCCATGTAGATCCAGATGACCTTTTTCAGCGATAAGCCTTATGTTTTGCCAAAGGCACCTTTGCATTGCCTAAAAGCTGATAGCGCTTTGGTGGTTTTTGACTCAACATGCTTTGCCCAAAGAGGCTTGCTATCTGAAAGGACTCTCAGCTTCCTTGGATATCGAGATGGGAATGCCTTTTAGCACCAGCTAAGAAATGCAAAAGAGAACGACATCAGTATTAAAAGGATTAACCGACAGCCCATTACTCGCGTACCAGTTCTCGATCACATTTAGCGCCGCCAGTGCTTTGAGACAGACAGTCGCTAAACATAAGGCGACAAAAAGAACAGCAACATCATCCGCATAGGCCTTGACATAGATTCCAGAGGCAATGAAAACATCGAGCAGAAAGTCGACCACCATGCACCATACTAGGGAAGCCAGGACGCCACCTTGCGGGAGCCACTGTTTACGGCAGACTTGACGCATTGTTCGAGGCCTGCATTAGCGATCAATGTCCTGTGCACAGACATTGCTTTGATCCATAAAGCCAGTGCTTCATGTACGCCACGCCGTTTAGCCGCGTTACATATGCTGTCGAAAGTAACGTTATCAAAAGCTCCCTCAATGTCGACGAAAATACCCAGTACGTACTCTTTCCTTTCGAGAGCGCATTCAATTCTCCCAAATAGGTTTTAAAGCGCAGTCTCGCAGGATTTTCTGCGCTGATAAGCAAGTACCGAGAGGGGATGCATTCAAAGGGCAACTTTGCGCACGTGCCCATCCATGCTTTTCAGCAGGAAGGATGTTAGGCTGGGAACCAATTTCTTGCTGGGAGGTTTTTTGAGGACATGTGAGTTCAAAACAGTTGGTAATGGCGCTATTCAGGTTATGAATGGCATCCTCCACAAATTAGTTGGTAAGGATGTTGAGTCAGCCACAATACGGCCACTGTTCCAATCCGGAATTTAATTTCCTATGGCTAAAAATCCATGTCCGTAAGCATTTAATCCACTACTGTTTTATTTATAGAAGTCCAAACCTGGATAGCAATTCAACTTTCAATGAGTTTGATATGTTATCCGACTCCATCACAAGAATTGTATCTCTACATCCTCACACTGAGATTGCCATTGCGGGCGATTTCAATGTACACAATTCTAATTGGCTTCGACATTCATGCCAGACAACACCCGAAGGACGGTACGTAGAGATCTTTGCTGAGGTAAATAATCTGACCCAGCTAGTAAATGAGCCTACACGAATACCTGACATTGCAGATCATTCCCCCAACACCTTGGACCTGTTTCTCACCTCCCATCCTGACATATACTCTGTTGCAATATTATCGCCCCTAGGTTCGTCTAACCACTGTGTCGTATCAGCTAATTTCTCGTCTTCACCCCACACAGTTGGATAACAAATTCCTAAAAGAATAGTATGGCTATACGAGAAAGCCAACTGGAGCGGTCTTAACGACTTTTTTAGGAATTTTAACTGGTCACTCGATAGTGACATGGATGCCGCTGCTGATATGATCACTAACATTCTTTTTCTTAGTATGAGATCCTTCATTCCTCACAGAATGAAGAGTATCAAACCCAAAGAAAATGCGTGGTATGACTCGAGCTGTAAAGAGGCCATCAGGTTGAGAGAGTTGAGTTTCCGGAATTACAAGGACAACCGTACTGAGGAAAACCGGAAACAATTTAAACGGGCCAGAAATGACTGCAATGCATTAATTAGACGTGTAAAATTCTTCCACGAACAAAAGTTGAGGCAGAAAGTGCTACAATGTCCCAAGGGTAGCAAAAAGTTTTGGTCATTCGTGAAAAACGTAAAGAATTCAGCCTCGTCTTCAATTCCCACGCTCATTTATAATGACATTCCAGCTGTCAGCTCTTTAGACAAGGCCAATCTGCTTGCTGCACATTTCGCGTGTAGCTCAACGCTACCAGATTCCACATTGTCTCCGCCTGTACTTGAGAGCGTTGATTTCACCATGGGACAAATCCATTTTCGCACTCATACAGTTGCAAGAGTACTAAAAGATCTCAACATACACAAATCCGCTGGCCCAGATGGTATACCCCAATATTTCTGAAGAGGTGTTCTTCTGCGCTGGCAAAACTTCTGCGTAAGCTTTTCCATCTGTCCTACTCTTCGGGTCTCTTTCCGAGTAGATGGAAAACAGCATTTGTCCAGCCCGTCCCCAAAAAGGGCGAATCTTCGTCTCCCTCCTCCTACCGACCCATAGCACTAACGTCCCTTCTTTCCAAGGTCATGGAAACGCTGATGAACCGTCAGCTTATGAAATATCTTGAATTGCGGAAGCTTCTTAATGACCGGCAATACGGTTTTCGCAGCAACAGGTCCATGGCATATCTCACCGAAAAGTGGAACCAATCTTTGCACAATCAAGGCGAAAGCAAGATCGTTGCGCTTGATATTTCAAAAGCATTTGACAGAGTTTGGCATCAGGCTCTTTTGTCGAAAATGCGTGCTTATGGCATCGATAAATCTCTGCTTCTATGGATTAAGGCCCAACCATAATAGACAGGAGCAAGCAGAAGCAAGCAGAGGGGAATGTCTTCTTACATGCAAAGCATATGATATGCCCACAACGGGCAGATGTGACGTTTCGTTAAATGTTCGTTAACTGATGCGAGCAGAAGGAAGGTCTTCTTGAAAGAAGACATGACGGAAGGAATTTTTGACAAGTTACATTTGAGGTTAGGAAAGAGAAAAAAGATAAAATAAATATGGAATACGAGCTTGTTAACAAGTTGATTTCACTTGTGCAGGACAATAAGTGTCTCTATGATAAAGCAGATGACTTTTATTTCAATCAAAAGGAAAAAGCCAAAGCCACACCGAAAATAAACAAATCGAATGAAAACAATTTGACAGTTCCTTTCCTTCTGCTTGCTCCTGCTTGCACCTGTTCATCATGGGTATCGTGATGGTTCGTTGAAACAGGGGGGAGAATTTCGTTTGGTTCTGACATAAGCTTCTGCTTGCTCCTGTCTATTATGGTTAGCCCTTTAGAAATTACCTTTCGAACCGTTCAATTCAAGTTGTTTTGGATGGGTTCAAGTCTGATATTCACCAAATAAATGCTGGTGTCCCCCAAGGCTCTGCTTGTCTCCGACTCTCTTTCTCATTTTTATAAATGATCTCTTGTCTGTTACTTCTAATCTAATCCACTCCTTCGCTGATGACAGTACTCTCAGCTTTTCATATTCGTTCCAGGACTCACGTCCCTGCTCTTCGGCCGTAGAACTGGAACGGCAGCGTATGTCAAGCACATTGAATTCCGATCTTGACAGCATAATCGATTGGGGTAAAAATAATAGAGTGGAATTCAATACTTCTAAAACTCAATGCTGTCTACTGCCGTTAAAGCGAACCCATAATAATCAGCCATTATCCATGAGTGGCACTTGTGTCGACGAAACCGAAAAACTTTCCATCCTTGGTATGTGTATCAACACCAAACTTAATTGGAATGATCACATATTTGAAATCGCCAAAAACGCGGCAAAATGTCTAGGTTTTCTCAAACGATGCAAGAAATATTTCACCCCCTCTGATTTGGCTTAAATTTATAAGGCCTACATCCGCCCCAAGCTTGAGTATAACGCTCATATCTGGTCTGGTGCCCCTAAAACTTCACTGCACCTACTAGATAGGATACAACAGCGAGCGATAAAACTTATAGGAGACACTAATATCGCAAAGTCAATTGACTCGCTTGAACACCGACGTAATGTGTCTTCCTTGTCACTATTTTATCGCTATTTTAACAACCGTTGCTCAAATGAGTTAGCCAATTGCATTCCTCACCTCCATGAAGTAACCCGCAATACTTGTCTTGCCAGGAATGCTCATCAGTTTACCCTTAAGCCTGCTTTCGGACGTACAGTTAAGTTCAGGGATTCGTTCTTCAGCCGCACAACACGGTTATGGAATGCTCTTCCCAGCCCAATATTTCCTACTCACTACAATCCACAGACATTTAGGACCAATGTGCACAGGTACCTCCTCTCCCTTTCTCCCTCTATACCTTCGGCCCGTGCTGTGTCTTGATTCCGGACACATGCGCAAATTATAAAAAAAAAAAAAAATAAATTGCCCTGTTCTGTTCTCTGAATGGTACCCAGTCCGTCTTTCTCGGATTCCGCTTGGGCTACGAGAGGGAGATCCCACATTTCAATTGGAATTCGATGTAACTATGGTGTGACAGCGTAGCATCTGGTAGGACTCTCCAGTTAGTGATCGCCTTCACATGCCTATTGGACAGGGTTAGGACAATCACTTCTTGTAGTCTCGCCGTCACAAAGTTGGTTGAGAGCCAACATTGTTGATGATAAGGTCAGACGAAAGAATGAAGTTTAAAAGATGGTCTCCTCTCCGGTTACATTTGCTGCTGCCCCAAACAGTATTTTGAGCGTTAGCATCACAACAGATGATGAGTCCAATCCTTCTGGCTTCACAGTACTCTACTAGTTCAGAAACCGGCTTAGGGCAGTACCGAGACGTAGGAGAAGTTAGCAGACGCCACGATGAAGTGTTCAATTTCTGCATGCGCTTTGTAGGTAACTCTAGCAGCCTCCAGATCTTGTCCACAGAATTGACCAGGTTTGGTAGCCAACAGCGTGTTCGATATTATGAGGCAGATCCTAGGTCTTTCGGTTCGCTTATCATATAGAGTCGTAGCATCACGTATACCACCAAGACCACACAGGCGTTTATTCCACACAATGTGATGATTACATGCAATTCTGCAACTGAGAAGAGCGGTGGCAGCCTTGCAATGCTGTAGATTAATTTGAGTAAAAATCATAGATTTAGACTGCGGAGCACGTTCCATCCTTCGACTACTGGACATCAAAATGAAATAAAACCCTACCAAGACCAAAGTAAGGACGTGAATCGTACGCGGATTTCAGGGTCTCGACAGAGCCGTTGTCCCATCCCACAACCAGAGTGAAGCCCTCTTTTTTCAGAGAGCTCTTGCTCTCTTTGT
Source organism: Merodon equestris (assembly GCA_958301585.1). Classification (NCBI taxonomy): domain Eukaryota; kingdom Metazoa; phylum Arthropoda; class Insecta; order Diptera; family Syrphidae; genus Merodon; species Merodon equestris. Next base: position 116,816,335 of record OY284416.1, read on the forward strand.
AGGAACAGACAGTCCAGTCCCTCGTGTCGAGTCCCGGGTTCTGCGCACGTAGTCGCGTCAGCACTTTCAGCTTGTTTCCAGGTTTTTCCGGAATCCAGCAGATGGAGCGCGTTAATTTTGGGAGACTAACTACCTGATAGGTAGTAGTTCCCAGGGGAGGGATTTTCGGCACAATGCTGCTGATCCAGGCAGATGTCTGCTGTGAGGAACAGGTCACCACGAAGGTACCATTCATCAAAGCAGACCTCTCAGCCTGAATACTGTTGCTCAGAGGAGATGGCTGTCTCTTTGTAGGAGAGGTGCTTGTCTCGACTCTTCACGGTCACTTGTAGAGAGTTGCCTGAGGTTGCTCATCGGAGCAAAGACCATTCAACAAGATATTAATTTCGTTTCTGAAGATAACTTTTCCATAAAAAAGCAGATCTTCTTCACCGTTCACCCCTTCACTGAAAATTCGACGCAGTGGCTTGTCGTTCGGCTTCAGTTCTTGCTGTATTTTGTAAAGTTTAAGCCCAAGATCCTTCTGTAAAATCTTCCAATTAGTTGAGATTACTGCCCAAGCAACGGATGGCCAAATCGCGGTCTTCATTAACACTCAATTTTAATTTTTTTTACATTTTCGTGGGGGCAAACACCCTCATTTATGCAGCTTAATTCAAGCAATCTTAATCTGATCCTTAATCTAATCTAACTTATTAGCTAGGAAGAACCAGAGAGATGGGAGGGCGGTTAAAAAGGCGTACGAAGGTGGTCCAATAAGTACTTAGAATCACCGCCAGATGGCGCCAGTATCCCAAGAGCAACTTACTATCGTGTAGTACATTCTAGTAGACGGCTACTCTCATATATGAGGACATACATATTTAGGCACTTTTTGCAGATGCCAAATATGCCTCTATATTTTATTTAAGCCGGATCGGACTCGTAGTTTTGTTTTGACCGCGTGTGGAAGCGGGAGTGTACGCGGATTATAGAAAAATGAGAAAAGAGCAATATCGGTCGGTGATTCGATTTTTGTTTTTGGAAGGGAAATCGCGCAGCGAAATCAAAGAGCGTTTAGATGCTGTGTACGGTGACTTTTCTCCTGCGATGGCGACCATCAAAAATTGGTTTAACGAGTTTCAGACAGGAGGCATTTCAAAAGATCGCGTGGGTCATATCCTGCATGAAATTTTGGGCATGAGAAAGCTGTCCGCGCGGTGGGTGCCGCGTTTGCTCACTCCGGACAACAAGCGCAACCGTGAGACCACTTCAGAGCAGTGTTTGACGCTGTTTAAGCGCAATCCGAAGGAGTTTCTGCGTCGTTTCGTGACAGTCGACTAAACATGGATTCACTGGTACACACCAGAGACCAAGGAAAATACGAAACAGTGGACTTCACCCGGCGAACGTGCTCCGAAGAAGTCTGTCTCATCGGCCGGAAAGGTGATGACCACCGTTTTCTGGGATTCACAAGGTGTGATCCACATCGACTACCTGGAGAAGGGCAAAACGGTCACAGGGCTGTACTATGTCAAATTATTGGGCCGATTCGACGCCGAATTGAAGAAAAAACGTCCCCACTTAGCGAAGAAAAAAGTGCTCTTCCACCATGATAACGCACCGGCTCACACCTCCGCCCTCGCCACGGCCAAATTGGTCGAATTGGGTTACGAACTGCTGCCCCATCCACCGTATTCTCTAGATTTGGCCCAGTGCGACTTATTTTTGTTTCCAAACTTTAAAAAGTCACTCGCCGGGCCGTATTTCAATCGAATGAGGAGGTCATCGCCGCCACGGAGGTCTACTTTGCAGACCTCAATCAAAGGATTGCACCAGGGGAGACCTCGAAGAGCAAAACGTAGGAACCGGCGTTGGATGCTCTCGATTCTAGAAATGTGGGACTACACTTGAGAGGCGTATTCGAGAAGGGGCCAGATAAAGGTTATGTAAAGAGATTGGGTAACGTAAGGGTTCGACAATTCTTTAGACCATCGCTTCACGAAACCGAGTGCAGAATTAGCTTTAAGGATGTGTGCTCGAAAATTTAGCTCCTGGTCGCGAATGACCTGAACAGTGGAGATGGGTTGATTATTGAGGAAGTAGAGACGAGGAGGAGGTTTGATTCGTTTACGTGAAAAGGTAACCAGATGGAAAAACTATTGAGACCAGATTGAATTAAGGCATATAGTGAGACATGGTAATGTTTGATCACCATTTCAAGATCGTTTATGGTAAGAACGAATAGAAGTGGACCTAAGTGGCTGCCTTGGGGGACGCCGGAGGAAGCTAAAAAGGGGTTAAAGAAAGCAGATCTAAAACGAACTCTACAATAGCGATTTTTCAGGTAAGAAGATATCCACTTCAAAGAAATGGGGTCGAACCCAAGGGGGGACAATTTGAAGAGTATCAGTCTGTGGGAGATTTTACTGAAATCGGTTGAAATAACGTCGACTTCTTTGCCGGTAAAGGGTAAAGGACACAAATTCAACAAGGTTAATGGTTGTAGATCTGCATTTGAGGAAACCGTGTTGTCTAGGGGAGATTAAAGACTTGAAGCGAAAACTTAGAGTTTCGTACAAAATACTTTCGAAGAGTTTGGGTATATGTGACAGTCTGGCAATGGGACGATAGTTCTTCGGACCTTTTCTGTGTATAGGGGTGATAAATGAGGTTTTCCATAAGCGGGGGAATCTACTTAGGGCTAGGGATAGAGTGAAGATTTTCGAGAGAGGGAAAGAGATGGTTGAGGAGCATTTTTTTAGAAATATGGCAGGGAGACCGTCAGGTCCAGGAATGAACTCATCATTAAGTAGATTTAATTTGTTTTCGATGACATGAGAATCGACTGTGCGTGGAAGAAATGGGCCAAGGGAAAAATTCGGTAGATAATCGAAGTATGAGAAGTCTGGAGCAAACGAGTCGTTGGCGAAAGACTGTTTCAAAAAGGTGGCGAAAAAGTTGGCGATAATATTGGGGTCATTCGAGGTTTGATCGTGGGAGGTAGGATAGCCATCAGATTTTCTTTTGTAGGTAACAAACTTAAAGAAGGAGTTAGGATCGTTTATAAGATTGGCTTGCGTTTCAGGTAAATAGCGTTGACAGAGGGAGTTGTGAAGGGCGGTAAAGTGTAGATAGCTGCCCAGGTAGTTAGAAAAGTCATTAGGGGATCTAGTACGAAGGAAGGTTGTCCACTGCTTATTTCTTTTGTTCCTTAGAGAACGGAGCCTGCGATTGTACCAGGGTGGGGAGATGGACAAAGTCTTGGGTTGTGAAATGGGAACGTGAAGAGAGATAGAATTAAATATTTCCCTGTAGAATATGGTGAAAATCGTGAGAGACCAGAACTATAGGGGGTTTGTTCAGTAATGAAGAATCGTGAAAAAAGAAAGGAGGAGAGGAGGAGAGGAGGACGGAAGTTATCGATGGTTGAAAGGGAAAGGGGACAAAGTGAAACAGAAGAGTTGAGGGGATCGGTTGTGAATATGAGGTCGAGTTGTCTACCCATGTAGTTTAGGACTCCACTAACTTGGCTAACTTTTGAATCTCTTACTCTTCTTCTTCTTCTTTTCCTTTTTTCCGGCGTCGATATGGTCAGAAGTGTAGGACCATAACCTGCCCACTTAACTGCATTCCTACTGGTCCGCTTGTGGGGTCCGCCGGTTTGACCTCAGAAAGTAGCGGCAGGCTTCCCGGTTTGGGATTACTTCATCGCTGAGGCCAATCCAATGCTGGTGTTTTTGCATTTGTTTGCACCAATTGTTTTTCGGCCTGCCTTTTTTGCGTGTTGAAATTGGAATGTTGATTGATAACGCCTTTTGGACGGGGTTCAAAGGATCTCTCCTTTGAACATGGCAATACCAACTGAGTCGGTCGCGCTCTATATTTCTTGTGATGGTTTCTTTTACGTGGAGGCTTCCTCGGATCTTTGAACTTCTAATTCTGTCACGCTTTGTTACTCCCGCTGTCATGCGAAGCATCTTCATCTCAGTTGCCGTTAATTTGCTCTCATACTTTTTGTGCATTGTCCAGCATTGTGAACCGTATGTGAGCGCCGGACGTACAACTGAAGTGTAGAGCCTTCCTTTCAGCTTAGGGGGCATTTTTCGATCACAGAAGATGGCGGAGTTTTCCCGCCACTTCATCCACCCTACGCTTACGCGATGTTTGATGTCGTCATCACAAGTTGCTTCTCTATTAATCATAGATCCCAGATATTTAAACTTTTCACACTTGGGAAGCACTCTTCCATTCAAGTAAATGTCTGGAATAGGCTGATGAGGGTCAGAGAACGGGCAGCACAGATATTCTGTCTTCTTTGAACTAATACGATACCCGTGTCCCTCAAAAATGTCCACCCACACATCAAGTGCTCGTTGTAGGGACGCCTGATCATCACTTATAATGGCTCCATCGTCAGCAAATAATAGCTGGTGCACATTCGGGTCCGTCACTTTTCCTTCAAGCAAGCAATCAAGGACTGCTATAAAAAGTAGTGGGCTGAGGACGCTCCCTTGGTGTACACCGACTTTGATTGCGAACTGTTCGGTGACTCCTGCGGTGCATCTTACTCTTGTCGTTGCTCTCTTGTACATGTCCATGATCAATCGCACGTAGGTTTCTGGAACTCCTTTTTGTCTTAGCGCTACCCATAAAAGATCTCTTGGTTGCCGGTCAAAGGCCTTCTCGAAATCAACCAACACCATATGCAAGTCCTTTGACGAATCACGATGCTTTTCCATCATGACCCTTATACTTTGGATTGCATCTGTCGTTGATTTACCCGAGACAAACCCGCACTGGTCATCAGATAGTCGTACTATTTTCCGCAGTCGGCTATCTAATACCCGTTCAACGATCTTCATGGTGTGCGACATCAGCTTGACAGAACGGTAGTTATCACAATTTCGCGTATCACCCTTTCCTTTGTGCAATGGAAGAAGATAGCTTTCCCTCCATTGATTAGGCATAGTGTCGCCTCTCATAAGTTTGGAGATAAGAACCATGAGCCATCTAGACCCGATGTCTCCCATCTTTTTCCAGAACTCAGAGGGTATCCCGTCCGGCCCAACAGCTTTTCTTTTCTTGGAGTTTTTAACCGCGTACCGAACTTCTTCGACTGTGATGTCGGATATTTCGGCATGATTCGGGGCGGCTCTTGGAAAGACTGTTCGTTCAGAAGTTCCTCGTAATACTGTCGCCATCTGTGGAGAATTTTTTCGTCTTCCACAAGGAGTTGGCCTTCAGCATTGTTAATAAACTTTGGGAAATGAATCTCCTGAGCATTTCTTCTCCTCTGGGCGGCTATCTTAAAGATATTTGCTCCTTTGTTCAAACTGCTTTGTCGAAGCTCCTGGGTAGCCTGGTTCCGGTCAGACGCGGAAGACGATATTTCTTCCAACTCCTGATAGAGGCCTTCCATGCTTTTCGCTTTGAATTCGGCGCACTTTTTCTTCGCGATACCTTTGCAATATCTATATACCTTTTCACGGCGAGCTTTTTCCTCTCTATTAGTAGAAGAGCACTTTGACCAAGCTTGGAAAGCCATTTTCTTTTCGTGTATCATTGCTTTGGCTTCGTCTGTCCACCATAAGGTTTCTTTTGCGTGTTGGCAAGGGCCTTTAGATGTTCCGAGCAGTGATTTGGTTTTCTCCAGGTCAGATTGTTGTAGGGAATCCCACATGTCTTGTGCTCTACACTCCTCATTACCGACCTGATCGATAATGGAAGAGAGGTAGTTTTTCATGTTGGTAATAAAAGCTTCGCCTTTTCCTTTATCCAGCTTATACAACTTGATTCTCTCAGACACCTTCGTTTGCTGCTTTGACTTCTTACTCCCCTCCATAAAAAATTCAGTCAGGAGGAGACGGTGTTGAGGGGCGATCGCGTCTCCCAGGATCACTTGGCAATCTTTAACTCGTGGCTTCATGACACTGGATACCAAATGATAGTCTATTTGAGTTTCATTTCCGCCGCTGCTATAAGTGATCGGGTGCCGGCTTTGTTTGACGAACATGGTATTTAGCACTATAAGACCGTACGACTTGCACATGTTTAGGATATCTTCACCTGAAGAGTTCCTGGTGCCGTATCCCAGCCCTCCGTGGTAGTCTTCATAGTCTTCCCGACATGTCCGTTTAAATCTCCCCCAACAAACAAAAGCTCTTCCTTTGGGATGATTTTGACAAGGTTGTGGAAATCTAGCCAGAATGCATCTTTTTCTTTTTGTTCGCTTCCTGCTTGAGGGGCATATGCGCTTACGATGTTCCACACCTCACCATGCATCACCAATTTGAGAGCCATCAAACGGTTACTGGACTTTGAAATGGTTAAGACGTTGCCAAGTAGCTCTGCCGCAAGGATGATGGCGATTCCGTTTTTTCCTTGTTCCATTCCATAGTAAAACATCTTGTAGGCTTTTGTTTTAACGTCCAAGAAACGTGCCCGATTACCGGTGTTTCGCCATTTCGTCTCTTGTAGGCACAGGATGTCTACTCGCCTTCTAACCATCATTTCTTCAAGCTCATAGCTGCGACCACTCATGCTTCCAACGTTCCAACTCGCGACTCTTAAATGTGGCTTACGCCGTTGCATTACTTTGCTATCCCCCGGAAATCCTATAGCTCTGACCCGAGCATTGCTGCTCGTCCCAGGATCACGACCATTAGTAGTGTCTGGCGGGGTAGTGCTTTTCCTTTTAGCGTTCTTTTCCATAATGCTACGGTTTGACCGTTTTCTTTCTTCCCCTCCTTTTTGACACGGGCATGCTCCAGATTTTTATATTTTTTTTTGATTGATCTTACTCTTACAACACCGGTGATCTCCAGCCGTGTCAACCCACTGATTTGCATGCACACTTGTGGGGCAGTTTAATGGTGGTATATGTGTCCCTAGGCTCACCTTGGTGTTTTCTAAATTGCCTAGATGTGATTTTTGTTTACCTTTGTTTAGTCGCCTTTTACGACAAGCGTGAGGTATCGCTGCAGGGATATTCTTAACCCGTCCCTGCACAGGTAATCTCTTTTGAATCTCTTACTCGATCCAAGAAAAGACATTCGTTGGCAGTAGTGGGATTGGCGGTAGTATAAAACGATTGATCGTCTGATTGGGTCCATTTAAGATGAGGAAGGTTGAAGTCACCGAATAAAGGATTTCATCCTGAGGGTCTCTTAAATTTATTATTTGGTCGATTGTGTTAATTACGAGTTGATAGGATTCAATAGGTTGTGAGGGCAAGATGTAGAAACAATTGATGGTGTCAATAGTATCTTCTGTCAATTGTATTAAGGACGGCTAGTAGAACGCCTCGACAAGGACAACCATTAGTGGGTCGGCTGAGTTCGTCATCGCGATAAACATTAAAATTTGATGGGAACAGTTCGAGGTTATACATATATGCTGGGGATCAGATTAGTTTCGGTCAGAGCAAATATCTCAAAGGGTAGAGCATGTGACTGTTGGAAGACGGCTTGGGTTTTTGAACGAAGACCTCTTACATTCTGATAATAGAAGGAAAGAAGGACATTTTGGCAGAGTGGGCCGGTTTGTGGCAGAGAGAGACAATTAGGGATGAAAAAACTTGTCGTGGTCAGCTCTACTACGTTCAAGGTGCGATATACATTTTGAATGAATGTATTGGCGGAATGTATCAAGATCCTTTGACACTTTTTGGGGCCAGATATTGAAAAATTCATGATATTTTATGAAGAAGCTCTTGAGTCTAGCGAAATCCGTGCGGAGCCATTCCAGTTGAATGATAACAATGACGTTTGTGTTTGTTTTACCTTCATAACAAACCGAGTCTTATTTATCATGGAGGTAAGCCGACTTTGGGTGGGGTCAGTAGTTAGCTGAGTAAGTTTAACTGTAGGGAGCAAAAGAGGATCAACAAAAGGGGTAGCAGAGAATTGGGTCAATGGGGCAGAAGTTGTTGGTATTAGGACAGACAAAGAGTTGGGTTTGGGTTGGAGGTGTTGGGGGGGTGGGATTTTGAGGGGTTAAGTATATAAGCGAGGTCAAAGTTAGAAAACGAATTCGGGGCAGGGGATTGGGATAGAGGCGTGGGGGTAGTTCATAGCGGATCAGGTAGTGATATTATCCCCTATGCATGTGGCTTGATGTCCAATAGTGTGAAATTGACGCGTAATTTGATCACTGTGGCTTGAATCGCTTGCTCAGGAGGTCGATTATAACGACCGTAAAAAAAACATTTTTCAACATCTTCAATTCTTCATAAACGTTGTTCGGGTGTAATTCTTTCCATGACAAAATGGCAGTACTTACGAGTATGTTGGACTTTGACACAAATCAGGAATCATTCGCGAGCTGTCAAAAATAGAAAACTGAACAACCAAACAGCAAAAAAACTCAAACTTTTTACGGTCACTGACTGAGGAAACCTCACACCTGACTGTGCTCGATAAACGCTTTGAGAAATTGGACGAGTTCGAATATTTGAAAACCGCACTGACTGCCAAGAGCACCATAAGAGTCGGACAACGTGTGCAACGATGAAGGGACCATCCAAGCAACTATTTTGTCCCAATGCCGGTGACACTTTGCGGATGGGAAATTTGGTCACCGAACTCTTATAAGGAGGAAAATAGGCTTAAAAGATCTCAAGGAGAGTCTATGGTGAGGCAGGCAGACAATCATGAATTTGTGGAACTTTATTCACCGTCAACGACTGTCCGAGTAACTAAATCGTGAAAACTGATATGATCCGGACGCGTAGAACGAATGGACAGTGGACGAACAGGAAAAAGAATAATGATTGGAAAACCTTAGGGAAAATGCAGCCAGGAAGGCCGCGCCGAAGATAGAGGACAATGTAAGGATGGACAGAGCAATGAAGAAATGGGGCAGAACAGCGAAACATGGAAGGAAAACACTCAGATGCTTGGCGAAGGGTTGTCAACGAGGCTCTGAGCTCAGAGTTTCAAACGGCGAGCTTTCGTGTCAAAGACTTTTTTAAACTCGGACAGATCGAGCACCCGCAGGCTGGGACTTCGCCTATTCCATATAATGCCGGAGACCAGTTCCGACCAGATCCGACAATCTGATTCTGATTGTCTGCGAATTTATTACTTTCAGAGGCCTTTATCTTATACTCAGGTTTTTACGCCTAGTTGGTTGACTTGATTCGACATGCGCTATTCCATATCTATTTTTAGTTAGCTTTAATCGTTAATCAAGTGGAGATAGAGTTTATCATTTACTATTCGACTCAATTCTTAATTATTTTCCCAGTAATTATCGATAAGACGAAGACGCCTTTGGGAAGTTAAGTTAAAATACGATCGTGTTTACCCTCGAGTAATAGCTTTGATAATGGATTGCTCTGTTGACTGTACTAATGGAAAGGAAATGAAATTACTATTGGCCAATAAACGGTCATTAAAGGCAGAACGTTCATGTAGTTGCTTGTAGAACGAGTCATGGCTTAGGTCTTTTCGTGTAAACTAGTTAAAATTACTCCAATGCGAAATTCCCAATAGGAATTCTGAGTTCTGCTTCACCGACCTCTACCCTAGGTCATAGACTCATCGCCCATGGGAGGTATCCCTTATCTTTTGTTTCTGGACTGAACATAATCGATCATATCTTACCAAATTTATTTATAAAAATGAATAATCAACTTAATTTCTGTATTATGTGCCGGACAATTGTGTCCACTTCAGCCATAGCACCGTTGCCCGTGTCGCCACAGATAAGGGTTTTAGTAATTGTTGGTACCTCATGATATCCCCAGCTTTTCAGTTTCCCAATTTGCTCCGCCGTCAGTGGATGGTCATACATTCGTGTGTTCATCGCAGGACAAAATAGAAGCGGCTTGTTGAAGTCCCAAGCACGCACCGTGCACATCAGGAGATTGTCGCAAATGCCCTGTCAAACCACGAAATAAGAGAAATTTAAATACCCAAAACTCGAAGAACCACTCACAGTTGATATCTTGGCCAAGGAATTCGCGTCGAGCGGGGCGATAATAAAGATATCAGCCCATTTGCCTATATCGATGTGTAGCACGGGATCGCCTCGAGTACGCCATAGTTTCCATTCATCGTCGTCAGTTAAAACAACCACCTTTGGTGGGATGTCGTTGGGATCGTAAAAATGCTTCGCTGGTTCTGTTACTATGACTTTGATCTAAAACAAAAAAAAATATTGCAGCTCGATTCCCAACTGGTTGATAAAGCATTTTACGTTGAAGAGTGGATCATAGTTGAGCAATTGATTCACCAAGACCGGCAATTTCATGGCAGCCACGCTACCAGTACATCCAATGAGAATATTTTTCGACATTGTCACCTAACTAACCTAATTATGCATAAATTATATTTGAACGTGAATTACTGTGGAGGATTCTGTGCTTTCTTGTCGTTGTTGAAACCCAATTTTGACCATTCAACCGTTTCCATCAAATTGTTTTCCATGCGACAAGACAAATATTCTTTGGCTTGATCACGGCACTTGGAATTATCGTCTTCGTTAAGCCGCAAGCAACTCATGTACTTTAGGTAGAAGCGCTTGCATAGGTTCTCATGATCTAAGGGGAAACTACCCTTCTCTGGTGGTACCGGTATGAACTTTTTTTGACTGAACGTATGCGATGACATCAGCTGAAAAATAGAATTATTGCTTGTAAAGGGATTAGGTAAAAAGTGAGTTGTCTTGATTTACTTACAGAATTGCGAATTATTTAAAATCTGACTGAGAACTTACGAAATAATAATCCGCCGTATGCGAGTGAAAACACGGTTGCGATGACAGCTATCATATTGTCGTTTTCTATGTGTCTGACATATCCGCGCAAGTGATGCCAGCATTCCGGTTGTTACAAATGACTATAGCAAATTAATAGTTAATTGCTGCTGAATGAATTATAGAGGGGCATGAAACCGGCTACCGACCGACACACGCGAACCCTTGCGTACAATTTTTTATTTTTTTTATAATTCACACAACCAGGGCGGGGTCCCGATGGTTGGTGTCGAAGATGTTCGTTAACCACTCTCCGAGGGTGGTTGTCCTAGATAGGATTTGAGGGATTCGACTGAATTTGCGTTGGTTGTAGTTCACAGTATCTCTTTTATTTCCATGTCATTAAGATATATCGGAAATGCACACACAGAGTATGAATTCTGAAGTGATCTTATGCTGCGAGTGTTATGCCTTCGTCAGCACTTTTTGATCATCTCTCATTCACAACTAATGTTGTTGCATATTTTTTCAGTATAGGAATCAATAGTCGGAGATGATTACCATTTCACCACGACCACCCCCCTTGCGTACAAGCTGTAACGAAGTCCTGAAATTCAGAAATATGTCATAAAATCACGATCATTGTTGACCAAACAACACATAGATGCCTAGTCCTAGTCACAGCCGTCAGCGATTACAGCGTCACACGTGAGCAAGACTTTCTTAAGATCCTTCAAAACGTAAACTAATGAGTTCTGGAGGAAAAAAGGAGCTTAATTGACACGACTGGTTGGTCTGTGCTGACCATATCCGGGTGGACAGGAGGAGTTTGGTGCTTTTTCCACTCTTGTTTTTAAGGTGGAATTAAGTGATAGAAGGACAAGGACGAAAAACTACATGAGCATGCTCAACAAAGTAGAAAAATCAGCCGCTGTTTGTACAACGGGAGCTATAAGAAACACGCCGCAAGCAGGGTTGGACATGATACTTCATCTCCTTTCTTTGGATTTATTTATAAAAGGCTGCGCTGCAAAAAGCGCTCTCAGACTAAGGGATTCCTCTTTGTGGAAACAAGCCAAGTATTGACATGCGGCCATACTCAGAATAATATATGACCTGGTAAAGAAAGAAACCTGGTTCTAGTAGTCTCACAGCTACGACCGACTATATTTCCCCCCACAATGACAGACTTTTCTGTCAAAATATCAATCCTTTTCCCCGAAAGAGACGAGTGGCTATCGAACGCCGTGATCAACGACCACGAGATCACCCTCTTCACCGACGGACCGAAAATGGACACAGGCACTGGGTTCTACTCTGACCCCCATCACAAACAGGAATCATTTAGACTCCTTGATTTATGCAGCGTCTTCCAAGCAGAGATCCTGGCAATAGAGACAGCAACCAAATACTTACAGCCAGGCTGCACTGAAATCAATAGGATCCTGTACAAAGAGATCAAAGGCTGCCACGAAATGTCGCGACTCACTGAAGTTCAAAGTCAAACTCTGCTGGGTCCTGGGTCACAGCTCAATCGCAGTGAACGAAAGAGCGGACGAATTGGCCAGGCAAGGGTCTGAAATGGACATCAGCGAAGCGGACACATCATAGCAACTACTGATCAGTGCATTATACCGGATCATAAATGACACAATAATAAAAGAAGCCAACTCGTCTTTGCTTGCAAGAAACGACTGTCACACGACAAGATCATCGTGGCCAGTCCGAGTTCAATATCGGAAAAACAAAGAAGCTCTTGGCGCTGGACCGAAACTCCACCCGTATGCTCGTCGGACACTGTTCCATCGGAGCAATGCTCCGGAAATGGAGCTCGGGATCCAGCGATCTCTGCCGGAGCTGCAGCGATGATGAAGAAACCGAGACAATCCAACATCTGCTTTGCCACTGCCCAGCTCTCCAGAATCGGCGCCAAGCCTCGCTGGGCCATCGATTCTTCGTACAGACTGCGGACGATGCAGCATAGGCTGGTTTTGGAGAGTATAAGCTGCGAGTCTCGGTTGGACACAATATCTCTAGTTACAGACTACAATTGGAGCTGAGAGCTAGGCTGGAGATAACGAGCTGGTGTCGAAGACTATATGTAAATTGGAGAGTTAGTGACTGTAGGATGATGTTGGACATTATATAACGGTTACTCTGGAGCTATAAGTCTTACACTGAACCAATTTCGATTGGGCTGGGAAGGGCTTAACCTAGAATATATCCTTAGCCTAAAAATTGCGACCTAACCGAAGCTTAGCGAGAAAACCTAGCATAGCTTTCTATGTCCGCGGCAAAGCTTTCATTAAAAGGAGGAGACTATGGTCTGATGGATTATGTGGCTTAACACGGCTGTTGTCGACCTTTTGGTAGTCAATACGTTTCCAAGATATTTAAACCCACCATCTTGTGTGTTTTCTGTTTCCTCACGATCTCAAAGACGGTCCAGCAAGTGGTGGTGACAAGACTTATATCCACTGTTTCCCACTTTCCTACTTTAACTTGACCTTTGGTTCTCTTTAGATAAGTTAACACGACACCCACGAAAATCTCCAAACACATCCGCCAGTAAACATTACGCCTGCAGTTTCTTTCTTCTTTGCATCCATCGCAAATATGTTCCACCTGACACCACATCCGCACATTCCGTCTCAGAGTGACGCTCCACTCCAAGACATCTGTCACCTGAGACAATTGTTTTTCAAACGACATTCCTGCACGTTCTCGCTGAACACGTTAAGTTAGAATTAAGTAATGAATTGTGAGATCAGTCTTAAGTTGACCAGAGAAGAATAAAGGAGCATAGCTCCCGAAGAAAAATATTTTTTTAATAATTTACTGAAATGAAAATTTAACTGATATACTTCTATCAGTTTCACCAACTCTTTTATAGAGTTATCAGACGTTTTGTAATCTACGAATAGCTGCTGGACCGTTTCTTGGAATTCCCAATTCATTCCTTTTTTAAGCCTATCATATACTGGTCACTCGTCGAGAAGTTCCTCCCGGAATAACATTGCCTGCCTCCTATTATTCCAATGCGTTTTATTTCAGTCAGTAATTTACACTTTTTTCTACAGAATTACACAACTTTCCTTGAGTACTGGTTGGAAGACACCCGTCTGTACAGGCTTCGTACGTCCCACGAACCTATGCTTAATTTGTCTATTTTCTTTTTCATGGATGGGTAGCTCACATCAAGTGACCCGATCGGTGAACTAGTGTACCTCCAGAATATTTTACTCAAGAAGATAAGGTGCGTCAACGACTTTTTTTGCTTTTTTGAGTGTGGTGTTTTAGTGGCGCATTGTTGTAATAACGTAAGTGTGCTTAGTATAATGTCATCAGCTACCTCTGCCATTTTGTTCATTAGGATTATAGTGGCCTCTTACGGCCGACATTCTGAGCCACGGGTATATTTTAACCCCTATTCCGCAGGGGGGTTAACTCATTACATAGACAACCTAAACCATATTTAAATAGAAGCAGGAATAGTAGCCAGTGGGGCCATGACATCATGCCCTACCCAATGATTAACAAGGAGGACTCAAGGAAAAATGTTACTGGATATCTAGACAGTACTGTCATAGCGGAGCTCTGACAGATTACACTCCTCTCACTATTCATTTTAGCAACTTGGCTTTATTTAATTAAACCAGTCGCACCGAAGAAGCTATTTTCAGACATCAGCGGCTTGGATAACGAAAATCTGCTAAAAAATACTCCGGCCCAAAAACACTTTGCCCAAAAACACTTTCCCAAAAACACTTTGCAAAAATACTTTGCCAAAAACACTTTCCCAAAAACACTTTGCCCAAAAACACTTTGCAAAAATACTTTGCCAAAAACACTTTCCCAAAAACACTTTCCCAAAAACACTTTGCCCAAAAACACTTTGCAAAAATACTTTGCCAAAAACACTTTCCCAAAAATACTTTGCCTAAAAACACCTTGCAAAGAATATTTTTTCTGGAATTCATTTTTGTTAATAAATATTAGAGATTCAGACTGGGGGGTTCAGTAGTGGTTGGGTGGTTGGAGTAGGTAGGTTAGTTAGGTGGTTAGGGATGCTTAGGTAGATAGGGTTTAGGGAGGAAGGTTGGTATTAGGTAGGTAGGTTAGTTAGGTGGTTAGGTAGATAGGGTTTAGAGAAGAAGGTAAGTATTAGGTAGGTAGGTAGGTTAGTTAGGCTCTCTCAACTCGTTGGCCTGCATTTTCGATGAAGTAAGTTTTAGGCCATCAGCGGATAGAAGAAACGGTTAAAAGCCACTAAGAATTCTAGAATGGCTCTTAGGTAAATGTTTTTTCTTGGCATACAGTGGACAGGGTAGACAGGTGATAAGGATGAGAGAATAGCCGACTTTCTATGTGAGGACTACTCACCTAGATATTTTTTTTGTAGAAATATGGCAGGAAGACCATCGGGGCTAGGAATGAACTAATCATTAAGTTGTATTTAGTTTACTTTCAATAATATAGGGGTCCATAGTACGAGCAAGAAGTGGTCGGCAGGGCTCAATTTGGTAGACAGTTGAGTTTTTGGATAGTTTATTCATCGCGAAGAAGCATGCGTTGCTAATATATGGCGTTGTGTTTTATATCAAGTGCAGGCATTTTATCATCAAATACAGTGAATCGATCCAAGTCGGGGTCTCATTACGAATTCTAGCACCAAAGTAAAAAGAAGACATTTCCTACTTTAACTTGACCTTTTTCAAAAGCCTACAAGATGTTTTACTATGGATTGGAACAAGGAAAAAACGGAATCGCCATCATCCTTGCCGCAGAGCTACTTGCCAACGTCTTAACCATTTCAAAGTCCAGTGACCGTTTGATGGCTCTCAAATTGGTGATGCATGGTGAGGTGTGGAACATCGTAAGCGCATATGCCCCTCAAGTACGATGCGAACAAAAAGAAAAAGATGCATTCTGGCTAGATTTCCACAACCTTGTCAAAATCATCCCAAAGGAAGAGCTTTTGTTTGTTGGGGGAGTTTTAAACAACATGTCGTGAAGACAAGCGAAGACTATGAAGACTACCACGGAGGGCTGGGATACGGCACCAGGAACTCTTCAGGTGAAGATATCCTAAACATGTGCAAGTCGTACGGTCTTATAGTGCTAAATACCATGTTCGTCAAACAAAGACGGCACCCGATCACTTATAGCAGCGGCGGAAATGAAACTCAAATAGACTATCATTTGGTATCCAGTTTCATGAAGCCACGAGTTAAAGATTGCCAAGTGATCCTGGGAGACGCGATCGCCCCTCAACACCGTCTCCTCCTGACTGAATTTTTTACGGAGGCGAGTAAGAAGTCAAAGCAGCAAACGAAAGTGTCTGAGAGAATCAAGTGGTATAAGCTGGATAAAGGAAAAGGCGAAGCTTTTATTACCAACATGAAAAACTACCTCTCTTCCATTATCGATCAGGTCGGTAATGAGGAGTGTAGAGCACAAGACATGTGGGATTCCCTACAACAATCTGACCTGGAGAAAGCCAAATCACTGCTCGGAAAATCTAAAGGCCCTTGCCAACACCCAAAAGAAATCTGGTGGTGGACAGACGAAGCCAAAGCAATGATACACGAAAAGAAAATGGCTTTCCAAGCTTGGTCAAAGTGCTCTTCTACTAATAGAGAGGAAAAAGCTCGCCGTGAAAAGGTATATAGATGTTGCAAAGGTATCGCGAAGAAAAAATGCGCCGAATTCAAAGCGAAAAGCATGGAAGGCCTCTATCAGGAGTTGGAAGAAATATCGTCTTCCGCGTCTGACAGGAACCAGGCTACCCAGGAGCTTCGACAAAACAATTTGAACAAAAGAGCGAATATCTTTAAGATAGCCGCCCAGAGAAGAAAAAATGCTCAGGAGATTCGTTTCCCAAAGTTTATTAACAATGCTGAAGGCCAACTCCTTGTGGAAGACGAAAAAATTCTCCACAGATGGCGACAGTATTGCGAGGAACTTCTGAACGAACAGTTTCCCCGAGTCTTTCCAAGAGCCGCCTCGAATCATGCCGAAATATCCGACATCACAATCGAAGAAGTTCGATACGCGGTTAAAAACTCCAAGAAAAGAAAAGCTGTTGGGCCGGACGGGATACCCTCTGAGTTCTGGAAAAATATGGGAGACATCGGGTCTAGATGGCTCATGGTTCTTATCTCCAAACTTATGAGAGGCGACACTATGCCTAATCAATGGAGGGAAAGCTATCTTCTTCCATTGCACAAAGGAAAGGGTGATACGCGAAATTGTGATAAGTACCGTTCTGTCAAGCTGATGTCGCACACCATGAAGATCGTTGAACGGGTATTAGATAGCCGACTGCGGAAAATAGTACGACTATCTGATGACCAGTGCGGGTTTGTCTCGGGTAAATCAACGACAGATGCAATCCAAAGTATAAGGGTCATGATGGAAAAGCATCGTGATTCGTCAAAGGACTTGCATATGGTGTTGGTTGAATTCGAGAAGGCCTTTGACCGGCAACCAAGAGATCTTTTATGGGTAGCGCTAAGACAAAAAGGAGTTCCAGAAACATACGTGCGAGTGATCATGGACATGTACAAGAGATCAACGACAAGAGTAAGATGCACCGCAGAGTTCGCAATCAAAGTCGGTGTACACCAAGGGAGCGTCCTCAGCCCACTGCTCTTTATAGCAGTCCTCGATTGCTTGCTTGAAGGAAAAGTGACGGACCCCAATGTGCACCAGCTATTCTTTGCGGACGATGGGGCCATTATAAGTGATGATCAGGCGTCCCTACAACGAGCACTTGATGTGTGAGTGGACATTTTTGAGGGACACGGGTATCTTATTAGTTCAAAGAAGACAGAGTATCTGTGCTGCCCGTTCTCTGACCCTCATCAGCCTATTCCAGACATTTACTTGAATGGAAGAGTGCTTCCCAAGTGTGAAAAGTTTAAATATCTGGGATCTATGATTAATAGAGAAGCAACTTGTGATGACGACATCAAACATCGCGTAAGCGTAGGGTGGATGAAGTGGCGCGAAAACTCCGCCATCTTCTGTGATCGAAAAATGCCCCCTAAGCTGAAAGGAAGGCTCTACACTTCAGTTGTACGTCCGGCGCTCACATACGGTTCACAATGCTGGACAATGCACAAAAAGTATGAGAGCAAATTAACGGCAGCTGAGATGAAGATGCTTCGCATAACAGCGGGAGTAACAAAGCGTGACAGAATTAGAAGTTCAAAGATCCGAGGAAGCCTCCACGTAAAAGAAACCATCACAAGAAATATAGAGCGCGACCGACTCAGTTGGTATTGCCATGTTCAAAGGAGAGATCCTTTGAACCCCGTCCAAAAGGCGTTATCAATCAACGTTCCAATATCAACACGCAAAAAAGGCAGGCCGAAAAATAATTGGTGCAAACAAATGCAAAAACACCAGCATTTGATTGGCCTCAGCGATGAAGTAATCCCAAACCGGGAAGCCTGCCGCTACTTTCTGAGGTCAAACCGGCGGACCCCACAAGCGGACCAGTAGGAATGCAGTTAAGTGGGAAGGTTATGGTCCTACACTTCTGACCATAACGACGCCGGAAAAAAGGAAAAGAAGAAGATTCCCAAAGTAGAGAAAGAAGATTACTCGCTCACCAAGAGCTTTAGACCAATCAGTCTAACATCCTTCTTACTGGAAGGCATGGAGAGACTTCATACATGCGCAAAGTTGCCCTTTGAATGCATCTTCTCTCGGACATGCAACATGCTTATCAGCGCGGAAAATCCTGCGAGACTGCGCTTCAAAACCTAGTTGGGAAAATTTAATGCGCACTCGAAAAAGTACGTACTGGGTATTTTCGTCAACATTGAGGGAGCATTTGATAACGCTACTTTCGACAGCATGTGTAAGGCTGCTAGACGGCATGGAGTAGATGAAGCACTGGTTTTGTGGATCAAATCAATGCTTGTCCACGGGACATTAATCGCTGCTGCAGGCCTCGAACAATGTTCAAGTATTGCGTAAACAGGGGGTGCCCGCAAGGTGGCGTCCTGTCTCCGCTCTGCTCGGTGCTCTCAATGCCTCTGGAATCTATGCCCAGGCCTATGCGGATAATGTTTCTATTCTCGCTGTTGGCTCATGTTTAACGACCGTATAGTTGAGCGCGAAAACATTCGACTGCACTTCCCGTTAGGAAAATATTTGTTTGTCTTTTAATCAGAGATTTACGCAATCCTAATAGCCATGCATTATGCTGTGGAGCACAGGTGGACGGGAAAAAGCATATGCGTCTCCAGTGACAGCCAAACTGCACTCAAAGCTGTGTCCAACCCTTTGTTCAGGTCCAAATGAGTGAAAGTGGGAAGACTAAATTCAATTAGGCTCGTATGGGTCCCAGGTCACTCTGGGATCCCAGGAAACGAGATCTCCGATGAACTCGCTAGAAGGGGCTCAGAGGAGAGTTTCTCAGGACCTGAACCCGACTTGGGTCTACCTGCTTCCACGGTCAAATCTGACATCAGCGACTTTTTTTTTTATAGGGTTCGTGCAAGTTCGAGAATGTACGCTCTTATGGTGTTTGTCGCACAACCTGGACGGGGTGCAGATGGTTTGTGTCGAAGATGTTTGTTCACAACTCTCCGGGGGTGGTTGTCCTAGATAGGATTTGAGAGAATCTATAGAATTTGCGTTGGTTGTATTGTAGTTCACAGTAACTCTTTTGTTCCATATCATTAAGGTGTTATATTGGATGTGCACACACAGAGTACGAATTTTGAAATGATCTTATGCTATGATTATCTCTCATTCACAACTGATGTTTTTGCGTAGTTTTTCCGTGTAGGAATTGTTCTCGGCTATGGACAGACTTGAACTACAGACCTTCCGCTGGATCTTTAATGCAAACAGTCGTAGATGGAGGGAATATCCAGGATGCAGGATGACAGAGCGCGTACACCCTGATGTCTGCAAGAAGTCCGCAACATTCTTCTTATCCTTACGGAGAAATGATTGCAGAAGGCTTGCGGGCGTCATTACGTGTCATTACATTTTTGCCAAGCATCTCTACGTGCTTGGCATCATTGAGACGCCTACGCGTACAGCAGAACACTTTCTCCGGACAACGGGGATAAATAAAATGAAGAAAGGTGTCTGCCTGGTAGTGCAATGGACCAGTATTTGTGTCTGAGTGCTCCAACAGATAGTAGAATCCTCAAGCGCATAGCTAAGACCGCACTTAGAGAAAAAACACCAAATTTTTAATTATTTTCGGTTCTTTTATTATCATTATTTTAATATCTAATCTTCCACATTAGAATATACGTTTATTTAAATTTTATCTCTTGTAGTTCTTTTTTTTTTTTAATTTTTCATTTTATATATAATTAAGTTCACTTTTTACTTGGTTTTCTTCACATTTAAACTGTAACCATAACTCATAACGTTCGTTAAGTCAATGTTTTTTTTTTGTTTTAATTTGTTATGCATTTTTGTATCCGGATTAAATAAAATCATCTAGCAAATGTATGTATATGTTCAGAGACAACTAAAAAGCAACAAGTGAATGTATAAAAAAAAGTTTGATTTTCATCTATAAAATAATCATGCTCTTCAGCTTACAAACATATATTGCGTCGCATACATGGTACTCGTATATGGGAGAAATTAAAACAAGAAACAATCCTAAGAACCTTATGAACGAAACTTAAGTTAATGCAATACATAGCGATACAATAAGGCATGCCGGTAACGGGCATGGGTGACGATGAATGATAGTGATTGGGATGGGTTTATGCGCTCCTTATATTCCTTATTGTTGTCAATTAAAGTAAATAGATAAACAACTTACAGATAGTCGAACATATAGAAGAATAGATTCGGTTTAAATATATAAAAATACGTTTGTCGTTCATCTTAATTTTCACTGTACTCATGCTCTTGGCATTTTGTTTTATTTCTTCACCTAAAAAAAAATTAAAAACAAAAAAGAATGCCTTCCTCGAGGACAAACTAACAAACTAATTGGAATATTTACAACTGCAAAGGATACGTAGTACATCTAAGGTAATAGTAATCGTAATTGTAACCATAATTAAGGAATAAAGTACAAGAAATGTATTTACAAAGGTTTTCATTAATGTTACGTTAATCGCTTAGAAAGTAAGAAAGTCAATGAGAATCGTCGTGAGTGGTTTCTATCCTTATTCAATTTCATTTATAAAAATGGGCGAAATTAAATTAATTGCAATTGTATAAGAAAATTGAATTGTTAAATTGAATATTTACGTGTAAACGTGTGCCTCTAGTTGGTATGTGCGCAAATAAATGTCCTTGCATTGCATTTTCTTCTACTCCTTTGCCTCGTTTCTTTCTTTCTTTTTTTATAAATAAATTTTGTTTTGTTTTCCCACCGCGGACAAATTAGTTTTCAATAAATATGTTTTCTTCTTAAACATAAAACAAATAAACACTAAATAAGGGAAACAAATACGTACTATACAGGGCGACTTAGCAGGCAGAGGACGAGATATACATAGATAGAGAGATGAAGAGATGCAGAGAGAGAGAGTTGGGAGTAACTGATCAGTCATGCAAAACCAATTGAACTAGACCTAGTGTTGCTGTCCACGTCTGTTGTCGTTTGTATTTTCACTATTTACATGTTTCCTTCTCATCTTTTCCCTTTTTTTTAGTTAAATCCTACGAATGAACATATTTTTTTTAGTTTTTTATTAATATGTCTACGTTGCGGGTAGAGTTTTGTGGATTATATTGCAGAATTCTATGTGTTTTGCATTTTTATATATGTTTTGCCTCGATAGCGTCATTGTAACATCGATCGTACTCACAACATGGTTGTCATATACTATTACTGAGTAGATATACGTCTAATTAGGTTGTTTTTGTTTTGTTTTTGCTTACGGTTCACTACGTACTATTATTATGCAAAATTTACTAAATATCGATTGAAGGCAAAGACAAAAGACAAACGAGGATCAACTGAGAGCCAGTGGCGTCAGGTGGATGTGAGTGATTCCAGAGCAACGGCTGTTGGTGTTCTCTCACCTGATGACACATGATACACAGAGTTTGGATGCACCGATGCACTCGTCGTGACAGAAGGCCCCGCATTGTTGGCAAATGACCATGGCGTTTAGCGAACATGCACAACTTGTTGGTGGGCTGTCGGATGATTGGCCGGTAAGTGCTGTTCCAGTGATGTTCGCTCCCGCTGTGGTGGCTGTGGTTGTGGCGGAAACTATGTAACTCGGTTGCTGGTCGATGACATTGGCACAAGCGTCTATGTAAGTAATTCCACCTGAAAAGGACAGATATCGATTAAAAAAAAAACGTTTTTACTACAAAAAAGCAAGAATAAAAAAAAATCGAAACGTAGCCTTCTTAGGTTAAGTGTGGGCCAAATACAAGTTTCGGTTTAAAAATGCAATAAAATGAACAACATTAAATGTTTTCCATATATTATGGCTGCTTTACTAGCAATAACAGTCTCCTCTAGCTTTCGTAGCGTTAACCTCGTGTGACTATTATACCGCGTGACTACCATTTCACTTGCACCTTCGCGTGCTCACTTTCCCCTTTTTTCGAAACCGCGTGTTTTTCTTTTCTTTACTCGCATGGCACCGGGGCAAAATAAAATTAAACCCAGGAACCGGTTCAGTTAATTGGCAGAACCCTTGCACCTCGCAAAAAAAAAAAAAAAAAAAAAAACAATTTGTCAATCGACGATGTATGTTATTCCCCTGTCTCTCCTTAAACCCTAACCTTAAAAACCCTAGGTTTGTAGTGATTTCCGCTAAGGACGACATGCAACCGTTCACAACTGTTAGCATATTCATGTGAAGGGAGGCGATAGACGTCACAGAATACGAAAGCATAGCGCAACTGAGAGATGGTAGCCTGCTCATTCTTGCCAAGTCTCAAAAAATTGCGGACTAATTCCTCCCCGTCACCAACCTCGCTAGCCAATGCCCCGCAACATCTAAACTGCACACTACCCTCAAATCTTCTAAAGGCATTTTATATGCTCCTTACCTTAAAAACGTCAAAGAAGGTTTTATCCAAGTACGACCAAAAACAATATATGTATGTCCAGGAAGTGGAATGTATCAAGACGCTGACAAAAGCACTAGATTTAGAAGCCACACAAAAGTACAAACTAAAAATTTTAACGAAAAATCAAGTAAGGTTCCAAGCAACTGAGTCGACAATATATTCGAGAATAGTTAAACTGTTGAGACTAAAAGGAAAGAAATACTTCACTTACAAACCAAAAGAAGATAGAGGTTTTAAAGTTGTAATAACAGGCTTACACAACTCATCGGAACCTGACGATATAAGTGTTGAATATGCATTATTTAACCTGAATTTACTTTTAACACTTTACCTGAACACACTCATTAGTACTTAACACGCTGAACTGGATTCTTACATGTCAAAGCTTTTTGCCTGAACTCTTTTAATAAACTCTGAATTATATTTCTTCTTCTGTCCAGAAAGTCAAACTGATCGGGTGTTTTATTTCTCAGGTTATGGGCCCAGTCCCTTGAGTATTTTCTTTTTGATAATTAAAAGTAGCATACCAAAATCAAAATTCAAATTGCCGAAAATTCGTTGCTTTACGAGAAATAAAATTGAAGTTTCAGATTCGTAATAGATAGCCGGATTGCAAAGATAAAATAGGATCAGTTTAACGTAGCTTGCACATTTAATAATAGAAACTTCTAATATCTAGATTTTTTTTTCCTTTTTGATCATCGACTCGTATAACATGGACACCGAAACAGTCAAGATCGACAAATTGCAGTGTGCGGAGCAGTGGTGCACCTGGAAATTCCAAACTCGTATTCTCTTAAATGCTAGTAATCTTTTTGAGGTTGTGACTGGAGCAGAAATCATGCCAGTGGTTAACGAAGCAAATCCTAGCACCAAGATAGAGTTAGCGACTTGGCAGAATAAGGACAGAAAGGCTCAAAAAATAATTGCGATGTCAATTGGACATTCTGTTTTAGTTCATATAATGCATTGCTCGTCCTCAACTCAAATGTGGTCTAAGCTCTGTTCCATATATGATCAAACGTCAAATACAAGCATAAACATGCTACAGCAGCGATTCCATGGGTTTCAAAAGGACAAAGATGATGATATTGCTACACATATAAGCAAGTTGGAGAGCTTAACTCAACAACTGAGGGAAGCTGGTGAAGTTGTTTCTGATTCAATGCTAATCACCAAAGTTTTAATGACATTACCCGAAAAATTTGCTCACTTTTTTAGTGCATGGGAATCAACTGACATAAAGCAGCAAACAATAGGCAATTTGCGATCGAGGCTTATCATGGAAGAAACCCGTATGGGGACGCGTGAAGTCCAAAGCTTATGTTCCGATGTCGCTTTATATATGAAAAACGAAAAAAAAATCCCTCAATCTGATAACAACAGGATTCAGAACCCGAATAGACGCAAAGGTAAATGTTTTTTATGCAAACAGCACGGTCACTGGAAAAATAACTGCCCAAAGAGGAAAGGCAATTCGCAGCAGCTTAATTTTGCCCATCGAGAGAATACTAAAAGCGACCCAAGTGATTATGACGCGTTCGTTTGCGAGACGATTAATATCGGAGATTCTCTGACGGTGGAGGGCTGGGTCTTGGATTTGGGGGCAAGTGAGCACATGTGTTTTCGCAGAGAATGGTTCAGTTCTTATGAGGAATTGCAGACACCAGTGATTATTACAGTCGGAAATGGAACACAGATAGAAGCGCATGGCAAAGGAGAAATTAATATCGAAGCATTTAATTATCAAAAGTGGATTAAAAAAAGGCTCACGAACGTATTTTTTGTTCCGGACATAAGGGTAAATTTGTTCTCTTCGGGAAGTGCTTTAGATAAAAGTTACTCCTTAGTATCTGATAGTAAAAAATGCGAGTTCTTAAAAGACAATCAAGTAGTCGCGATAGGCATCAGATGTCGTCGTCTGTATAAAATGTTATTTAGAATAGACAATGAACGTGTTGTGGCTAACTTTGCATCAAGAAAGGAATCTCTCGAAGTGTGGCATAATAGGCTAGGTCATATGTGCATTGGACAAGTAAAAAAGGTGCTTAATCAACGTAATATAAATTTCATTGACAATCCGAATTTTTTTTGTGATGCCTGTGCCATTGGTAAGATGCATCGTTCTCCATTTGGTGAAAGTCAATCTAGAGCTTCAGAAGCTGGTGTTCTTGTGCATACAGACCTTTGTGGCCCCATGCAAACTAAGTCGTTGGGAGGTTCAAGATATTTTTTATTACTCAAAGACGATTATTCCAGCTATAGAAAAGTGTATTTTATTAAAGAAAAAAATGAAGTTCCGTCTTTGATTGAAAAGTATCTTAATGAAATTCAGTCCTTTTTCGGCAAAAATGTAAAAATTATGAGGTCAGACAACGGGTTGGAGTTCGTAAACAAACGTGTCCAAGATCTTTTGACAGAACGTGGGATAATCCACCAGCTGTCAGTTCCCTATTGCCCCCAACAAAATGGACGTGCCGAAAGGGACATGCGGTTTATTGTGGAAATAGCCAGGACTATGTTGCATGCCACTGACTGGAGCGAAGCTGTCAACACTGCAGTCTATTTATTAAATCGTTTTGGACCATGTCCCGTCAAGAACAAGAGTCCTTATGAGCTGTGGTTCAAAGAAACTCCCAGTATAAGTAACCTGAAAACTTTTGGTAGCGATGTTTTTATACATATTACCAAAGAGAAGAGGCAGAAGTGGGACAAAAAGGCTTTATCAGGAGTCTTTGTTGGGTATCCAGATAATAGCAAAGGTTATCGCGTTTGGGTGAAGAGATGGAAGCTCATCGTTTAAACAAAACGTGGGATCTGGTGAAGTGCCCAAAGGATAGAAAGGTAATTGCATGTAAGTGGGTATATAAAGTAAAAATGTCTGCCCAAAATAATGTTGAGCGATATAAAGCTAGACTAGTCATAAAAGGTTGTAATCAACAAGAGGGAATTGACTTTAATGAAACATTTAGTCCAGTTGCTAAATTTACATCTATACGATCAATTGTTGCTATAGCCGCATGTAGAAGGCTTTTGCTGTACCAATTTGATGTCAAAACCGCGTTCTTGAATGGAACCTTAGAAGAGGAGATTTATATGTCCCAGCCAATTGGATATAATGACAAGTCTGGAAATGTGTGCAAGCTGAATAAAACACTATATGGTCTCAAACAAGTTTCCAGAAATTGGAACCTGATGATAACAAAACTTCTCAAGGATTATAATTTTCAAATGTGCGCTGCTGATCCATGTCTATTCGTGCTTTGCAAAGAGGCCAGAATAGTTATAATTGTGCTATACATAGATGATGGTCTTCTGGCGGCAACCGACAAGAAGGACATTGAAGACCTGATGACCTACTTGAAGAAACACCTTGAGATTACGATGAGTGAAGCGAACTACTATCTTGGTTTGGAACTAAAGCGAAATTCAGTTGGAGATGTCCATGTTTTCCAGTCTGGTTATATTCATCGCATTTTGAACCGCTTTAATATGGCAGATTCAAAGGGAGTGTCCACACCATGTGAAGTTATCACGAAACCATCACTTCTCAACGCAACTTCAGTTGATGTATCAAATTTTCCTTTCCGAGAAGCGATTGGATGCTTGATGTATCTGGCCATTGCTACAAGGCCGGATATTTCATACGTTGTTGGAGTCTTGAGTAGATATTTGGATAAGCCGGCTCCGCAGCATATACATACTGTTAAATGAGTCTTTCGTTACTTAAAGGCCACTCAAGATATATGTATATTTTTCAAAAATAAATGTAACCTAGATCTTTCGTGTTACAGCGACTCTGATTATGCTGGCGATGTTTATACTCGACGGTCAACTAGCGGATATGTTTTTTTGTTAGGGGAGTCACCAATTTCTTTGGGTTCACGAAGACAACGCTGTACAGCACTATCATCAACGGAAGCTGAGTATGTGGCAGCATCAGAGGCAATAAAAGAACTTATGTGGTTAAAGGTTTTACTGAAGGATCTTCTGCAAGATGATGACGTGCGTGCTGTACTGTACCTAGAGAATCAAGGAGCATTAAAGCTGATTAAAAACCCTGAATACCATTCGAGGACCAAACACATTGATGTCCATGTGCATTTTATAAGAGAAAAGTATAACGATAATTTCTTTGATATTTATTATATACCAACCAATTATCAACTGGCCGATATATTCACGAAGCCATTATGTAAAGTAAAGTATGAATATTTTAAAAAGAAAATTAACGTAATTAGAAATTGTTAATAATGAGGGGGAGTGTTGAATATGCATTATTTAACCTGAATTTACTTTTAACACTTTACCTGAACACACTCATTAGTACTTAACACGCTGAACTGGATTCTTACATGTCAAAGCTTTTTGCCTGAACTCTTTTAATAAACTCTGAACTATATTTCTTCTTCTGTCCAGAAAGTCAAACTGATCGGGTGTTTTATTTCTCAATAAGACAAGAGCTAGAAGAGATTGGACAAAAGGAACTAAACATCCACACCATCCAACAAAAGAGTACCAAAAAACCACTTCCGCTGTTCACAATAGAACTAGAAAACAATACCAATAATAAGGAAATATACCAATTAACACGTCTACTCAAATGTACAATTTCTGTCGAAACTATCCACTACCAAAGAACAATATCCCAATGTACTAACTGTCAAAAATACGGACACACGAAAAACGTTTGCACCCTAGATCCAATCTGTGTGAAGTGAGCCGGGGATCATGAGACAAGTAATTGCCAAATATCAAAGGGCTCCAGCGCAAATGTCAAATGTGCTCTCTGCGGAGGTAACCACACCGCAAATTACAAAGGCTGTAAGGTGTACAAATCATTAAAAATACAACGCTTTCCACTCTTGCGGCAAAGAGGAAACCTGTGACTCAACCAAAGGACAGGGAAATGTAGACGACCACTGAAACAGCCACTTCAACTTCAAACAACTTACCTTCTCAACAAATGTTATTAGTACAACCCCCTACATAAAAATATTGGCAACCAACACAGCCTTTTTCACCTGACATGCAAGAGCTTAAGAAGATGATAAAACAACTCGTCACTCAAATGATTAACATGTTAAACATATTGACTCTACTTATAACTAACAAACATGATGGGACCAGACAATAGACACATCAAAATCACTGTATGGAATGCAAACTTCATCAATATCAACATCGACTTCATCAACATTATCCGGAACTCAAGCAATACTTAAAAGACAATCAAACCTACATAATGCTTATTGCTGAAACTCACCTTACTACAAAAAAACATATGTCCTGGATATGACATTTACCGAACAGACCACCCACAGGACACGGAGGGTCCGCAATAATAATAAAAAGACAAATTCACTCTATTGAACTCAATAACTTTCAAACAGGCATGAAGCCCTAGTTCTATCCTCTATTTATTGTCCTCCCAAACACACGATTACCGTGCCCCAATATGACCTCTACTTGAAATCTGTGGGTAACCCACCCATCAGTGGGACCTATATATATAAAAACAGATTGGGACACTTATCGACAATACATAGCTACAAATCTGTCTATTAACATTCCTCTCAAATCCCAACTCGACATTGAAAAGGCCATAATGACACGATAAACGAGGGGGCTCATAGAGCAACCCCTCTAATAGAACCCAAGTCCAACTACATCGTCTCGACCCCATGCATTAGGAAACTAGTGCTAGCCAAAAGGAAGTTGAGAAAAAATGGCAACTGACTCGTTCACCGATTGACAAAAGAAAATTAAATATGATCACTAAAGACATTAAACAAAAACTAAAAGAAAATAAGGAAACCAACTTTGCTGAAAAATTTAAGCCCAACATCAAAAAAGGCACCTGGATATGACCTTATAAATGGACTAATGCTAAAAGAGCTGCCACCAATCGCCTTTATCTTCCTGCGGAATTTATTTAACAGTGTGTTAAGGCTCAAATATTTTCCAAAGTTGTGGAAAGTTGCCGAGGTTATAGCGCTACCAAAGCAGGACAAGGATGCCACCAAAATGACATTTTATAGACCCATAAGCTTGCTTCCACTTTCTTCAAAAATCGACGAATCCAGCCAATTTTAGTTCAAAATAACGCTAGACCTGACCATCAATTCGGATTCCGAAGAAATTATTCAACTATCCAACAAATACATAGGGTGACAACCAAAATATCTTCTGCATTGGATAAAAAAGAAGTTTGCGTGGCAGTATATCTGGACGTCGCGAAAGCATTTGACTCAGTTTGGCACAAAGGACTTCTATACTAACTGGAGAATACTATACCAAAGGACTACCTCGATGCTTTTATGTCAGATATAAAGACGAGTGCTCACAAATACATCCCATCACTGCGGGAGTACCTCAAGGAAGTATTCTAGGACCACTTTTATATGTGTTACTCACAGCTGACATCCGACACCCGGACAAAGATACGAATATGATAGCAACAGTTGCCGACGACACGGTTAAGCTCAACTCTCCATACCATAACTAACCAATTATAAGACTTATTAAATAAAATGATTGCCTGGTTCTCAATTTGGCACATAAAAGTCAATGAAGACAAAACAGTCCAAGTAATCTATACAACAGGAACTAAATTCACACCTCTACCTTTAACAATAAACAATAGAGAGGCTCATGTTCAACCTGTGGCCAAATACCTAGGCATGCACCTAGACAGCAAATTGACATGGAAGTACCACATTCAACAAAAGCAAAAACAAATAATACTCAAATTTAGACAACTATACTGGCTTCTACGACCCCAATCACATCTCTCACTAAGCAATCTTCTTCTTTTCCTTTTTTCCGGCGTCGTTATGGTCAGAAGTGTAGGACCATAACCTTCCCACTTAACTGCATTCCTACTGGTCCGCTTGTGGGGTCCGCCGGTTTGACCTCAGAAAGTAGCGGCAGGCTTCCCGGTTTGGGATTACTTCATCGCTGAGGCCAATCAAATGCTGGTGTTTTTGCATTTGTTTGCACCAATTGTTTTTCGACCTGCCTTTTTTGCGTGTTGAAATTGGAACGTTGATTGATAACGCCTTTTGGACGGGGTTCAAAGGATCTCTCCTTTGAACATGGCAATACCAACTGAGTCGGTCGCGCTCTATCTTTCTTGTGATGGTTTCTTTTACGTGGAGGCTTCCTCGGATCTTTGAACTTCTAATTCTGTCACGCTTTGTTACTCCCGCTGTCATGCGAAGCATCTTCATCTCAGCTGCCGTCCATTTGCTCTCATACTTTTTGTGCATTGTCCAGCATTGTGAACCGTATGTGAGCGCCGGACGTACAACTGGAGTGTAGAGCCTTCCTTTCAGCTTAGGGGGCATTTTTCGATCAGAGAGGATGACGGAGTTTTCCCGCCACTTCATCCACCCTACGCTTACGCGATGTTTGATGTCGTCATCACAAGTTGCTTCTCTATTAATCATAGATCCCAGATATTTAAACTTTTCACACTTGGGAAGCACTCTTCCATTCAAGTAAATGTCTGGAATAGGCTGATGAGGGTCAGAGAACGGGCAGCACAGATACTCTGTCTTCTTTGAACTAATACGATACCCGTGTCCCTCAAAAATGTCCACCCACACATCAAGTGCTCGTTGTAGGGACGCCTGATCATCACTTATAACGGCCCCATCGTCAGCAAAGAATAGCTGGTGCACATTGGGGTCCGTCACTTTTCCTTCAAGCAAGCAATCAAGGACTGCTATAAAGAGCAGTGGGCTGAGGACGCTCCCTTGGTGTACACCGACTTTGATTGCGAACTCTTCGGTGACTCCTGCGGTGCATCTTACTCTTGTCGTTGCTGTCTTCTACATGTCCATGATCACTCGCACGTAGATTTCTGGAACTCCTTTTTGTCTTAGCGCTACCCATAAAAGATCTCTCGGTTGCCGGTCAAAGGCCTTCTCGAAATCGACCAACACCATATGAAAGTCCTTTGACGAATCACGATGCTTTTCCATCATGACCCTTATACTTTGGATTGCATCTGTTGTTGATTTACCCGAGACAAACCCGCACTGGCAGATACTCGTATTATTTTTCGCAGTCGGCTATCTAATACCCGTTCAACGATCTTCATGGTGTGCGACATCAGCTTGACAGAACGGTAGTTATCACAATTTCGCGTATCACCCTTTCCTTTGTGCAATGGAAGAAGATAGCTTTCCCTCCATTGATTAGGCATAGTGTCGCCTCTCATAAGTTTAGAGATAAGAACCATGAGCCATCTAGACCCGATGTCTCCCATCTTTTTCCAGAACTCAGAGGGTATCCCGTCCGGCCCAACAGCTTTTCTTTTCTTGGAGTTTTTAACCGCGTACCGAACTTCTTCGACTGTGATGTCGGATATTTCGGCATGACTCGGGGCGGCTCTTGGAAAGTTCCGAAGTTCCTCGCAATACTGTCGCCATCTGTGGAGAATTTTTTCGTCTTCCACAAGGAGTTGGCCTTCAGCATTGTTAATAAACTTTGGGAAACGAATCTCCTGAGCATTTCTTCTCCTCTGGGCGGCTATCTTAAAGATATTTGCTCCTTTGTTCAAACTGCTTTGTCGAAGCTCCTGGGTAGCCTGGTTCCTGTCAGATGCGGAATACGATATTTCTTCCAACTCCTGATAGAGGCCTTCCATGCTTTTCGCTTTGAATTCGGCGCACTTTTTCTTCGCGATACCTTTGCAATATCTATATACCTTTTCACGGCGAGCTTTTTCCTCTCTATTAGTAGAAGAGCACTTTGACCAAGCTTGGAAAGCCATTTCCTTTTCGTGTATCACTGCTTTGGCTTCGTCTGTCCACCACCAGGTTTCTTTTGCGTGTTGGCAAGGGCCTTTAGATGTTCCGAGCAGTGATTTGGCTTTCTCCAGGTCAGATTGTTGTAGGGAATCCCACATGTCTTGTGCTCTGCACTCCTCATTATCGACCTCATCGATAATGGAAGAGAGGTAGTTTTTCATGTTGGTAATAAAAGCTTCGCCTTTTCCTTTATCCAGCTTATACCACTTGATTCTCTCAGACACCTTCGTTTGCTGCTTTGACTTCTTACTCACCTCCATAAAAAAATCAGTCAGGAGGAGACGGTCTCGCGTCTCCCAGGATCACTTTGCAATCTTTAACTCGTGGCTTCATGAAACTGGATAGCAAATGATAGTCTATTTGAGTTTCATTTCCGCCACTGCTATAAGTGATCAGTTGCCGGCTTTGCTTGACGAACATGGTATTTAGCACTATAAGACCGTACGACTTGCACATGTTTAGGATATCTTCACCTGAAGAGTTCCTGGTGCCGTATCCTAGCCCTCCGTGGTAGTCTTCATAGTCTTCGCTTGTCTTCCCGACACATCCGTTTAAATCTCCCCCAACAAACAAAATCTCTTCCTTTGGGATGATTTTGACAAGGTTGTTTAAATCTAGCCAGAATGCATCTTTTTCTTTTTGTTCGCATCCTACTTGAGGGGCATATGCGCTTTCGATGTTCCACACCTCACCATGCATCACCAATTTGAAAACCATCAAACGGTCACTGGACTTTGAAATGGTTAAGACGTTGCCAAGTAGCTCCGCCGCAAGGATGATGGCGATTCCGTTTTTCCTTGTTCCAATTCATAGGGAAACATCTTGTAGGCTTTTGTTTTAACGTCCAAGAAACGTGCCCGATTACCGGTGTTTCGGCATTTCGTCTCTTGTGGCAGTAGGGGATCAACGAAAGATTTGGAGGGGACTGATGTTGAAGAAAATTGGCTTGTAGATGGAGAGAGATGAGGATCTGGCTGTAGCTGAGGTATTAGATAGGGCGGATGTTGAGGGATTAAGGATGTGGGAGCTTCGAAAATTAGGATACTTGGCTCCGGACTTAAGGTCGAAATTTGGAAATGAGTTTGGATCCGGGTCGTGTGCTAGGGTTGGAGCTGATACGGTTGTATTGGCAAAAGAACTAGTTGGGTTCAGATTAAAGCTGACCCGTCGGCTTTGTGGTTTTGGTGGAACTGAGGGAGAAGACAGTATATGGGAAATTGATGGGTGGTTGAAAATTGGGAAGAGTTTGATTTTGAAGCTCCAGTTATTGTGGGGGTTGTTGACTGCAATCAAGCTGCCACAATGCGAGAAGCGATTCTAAGTTCCTTCTACGTCGATGACCTTTTGACCAGTTGTAGTTCTACCAATGAAGCAGTGGTATTGGCTACAAACATAGATAAGGTTCTTTCGGCTGGACATTTTAAGCTTCGGAAGTGGGACTCCAATAGTCGTCAAATCATTCAAGTCATGAATGACGAGGTGCCACCTATAACTGAACACGTCATCGATTCTGCAACTACTTCAGTTTTTGGGTTAAAATGGGATCCAGGGAACGACGAATTGTTCTTCAGCGTAAATTTCATGCAACCTTTCAGATATCCTACCAAAAGACGGATCGTCAGTGAAATTGCACAGTTGTGTGACCCAATCGGTCTTCTCGCACCGGTCATAATCAAAGGCAAGGCAGACTCTTTGGGGTACGGGTATCACATGGGATGCCCCTCTCCCTACGGAGCTATCTGCAGAATGGCTGACATTTCGTAATGGACTTCATGCATTCAATAATTTCCGGGTGTCCAGAGGGCTGGGTATGAAAGATGGTGATGAAACAACAATTCACGGGTATCTGCTGGTGTTCTTTACACTAAAATGACTCATCCGGATAAGCCAGCACGTATTTCGCTTCTTACTGCTCGCACCAAGGTTGCTCCTCTAAAGGGTTCTACAATACCTCGTTTGGAGTTGTGCGCAGCGCACTTGATGACCACCATGTTCCAGAACGTCCGAGTTGCATTGGGACTACAGGAAACATCTTATTTTTTATGGTCGGGCATTGTGTTGAACTCGCTACGCAAGCATCCTACTAAAACGCTCCGTTTCAAATCGGGGGCTTAGAATCCAAGAGCTTACCTCCCCCACCCAATGGTACCACATTCGGTCGGCTCAGAATCCAGCGGATTGCGCTAGCCGTGGCATCCGGGCAGAGGCCCAGAGTGGTTGAGGGACGACGACACATTCACCTCAGACGGCAACGCTGGCACAATACTCAGTCAATATACAATAACAATACTCTATCGCGCGTCATGAAGAAGGAGAGTCCTTGTGTGCGCTATTGGCCACAGTTGTTCCTGAACTCACAACGCGAAGGTGTGATGGGAAAGTCATCCCACTAATGGAGCGCTTCAGTTCACTTCATCGTCTTCTACGGACTGTTACGCACGTCAAGCCTTGGTTGCCTACACGACGGCATTTCTTGTGAAAGGTTATAACTAGCCCTGAAGAATTGGATGAAGCCTTGAACAACTTAATTCGCATGGAACAAGGTAAATGCTTTGCAAATGAAATTCACAAACTTCGAAATTCTTCCAGCTTACCGAACTCCAGTCGCCTACTTCCGCTTAACACATACATGGATGGCAAAGATCTCTTGCGAGTAGGTGGCCGAATCAGAAATGCATCGGTGTCATGTGAATACTGTTTCCCAATTATTTTACCGAAGTCTGGGGCTATAAGCTGGCTTTTCATTCAGAGGACCCACGAAATCACATTACATGGAGGTACGCAGATCATGCTATAGACTCTTCGCCAGCGATATTGGATTTTGCAGGCTAGACAGACTGTGCGAATGTTTGTGCCGACGTCATGGTCGTGCCATCCTTTCTCAACAAATTACATCTTTACCAAAGCAGAGGTTCACTCTTCAGTGCGTTAGGCGTTGACTATGGTGGTCCGTTCTCCCTGCGTGTTGGAACAAAGCGATTCCGTTCAACTATCAAGACCTACATATTTGGCAATCTTCGTTTGCATGGTTACAAAGGCTGTCCATATCGAGGTCGTGGACGACCTTTCATTTTTTTTTTTTTTTGAGGAGAACTCAACCAATTAGGCGTGCGGCGCAAGAGACTGCTGACGAAGCATTTGGGAAATTGGAAAAGTCCTTGTTTGTCAAGATTATTACCAATCAGGTAAATATTAAATAGGAGAGCCGCTTAAGAGCTTCGTTAAGGGTGGACGGCTGGCAACACAAGTTTTTTTTTTTTTTATAATTCGTGCAGGTTCAAGGGTGTACGCTCTTATGGTGTTTGTTACACAACCTGGTCGGGGTGCAGATGGTTTGTGTCGAAGATGTTCATTCTCTACTCTCCGAGGGTGGTTGTCCTAGATAGGATTCGAGAAATTCGACTGAATTTTGTCGCGTCGGTTGTAGTTCACTGTAACTCTTTTGTTTCCATGTCATTAAGGTAATATATTGGAAAATACACACACAGGGTATGAATTTTGAAGTGGCTTTCGTCAGCACTTTTTTGATCATCTCTCGAAAAGTCCTTGAAAAGCAACACATGACGAGCATGATACAACTCTTATAAAGTGCCTGAAAGTCAGCTGGAAACTTGTGCTTTTGTTTACCAACTCCCATTTGTGGCTTATTTTACTCCACGCAGTTGGGAAAAAACGCTCTTTGGCCCTTCGCACCTTACTGACACCTTATTTGGAGGTTTTCACGATTACATAAAAAAAAGAGAACAAATTGACCCACCTTGATTGATGACCCTCCTCACTTGTGGAGTGTTGGCCGTCACAATAGACTGATGGATATCGTGAAGTGTCTTCGACGTATCCACATCCACCGATGCGGGACGTCCCCGTCCGGTAATTGGTACTCCATTTAGTCCTTGAAGCTACAGCGAAGAGATTTTCATTATTTTTCACCCTTCTTAGGGATTTTTTCTAATTCTACCTGGTTCTGGGAAGGAGGTGCACTTGAAGCTCGTGGCGCTTGATTGTCTGCCGCTCCGACATTCGCCCGATGAACAAAGACATACTGATTGTTACCATTCTGTTGCATATCACCTTGATGTTGCTGCTGTACGAGTCCTGTGCCACCGGGGCCGTATACATGTCGAATCAACGTCGGCGATGGTTGCCGCTGCACGAACTTCTTCCGCGGGAACCCCATTCGCGGTCCAATTACCTGCAAATTAATGGAGATTACATGATCTATGGGATTACGTATGTGAGATGCTCACTTTGTACACGGTCCTCCCGATCGTAGGCGGCGGGGCAGTTCCTATACTCGGGACCTCCTCGGTCTTGACCTGCTGCGGTGAGGCTGCCGACACGGTCACTTGCTGTGTGGATACATTCGTGGTCGTGTTGGATGTGGCCGCGAGGATCGCCGACGGTGGACGAAGCTGTGCGGTTAAATTGTGGCGATTCGGACTGTTTTGGATCACCGCCTGACAGATTTGATAGCTTCGCTCCAGATTTACTGCACCTGGTGGGAGTTTATTGTTTGTCGGCTTGCGACCTTTACCACTGGGAATCTTCGGACGCTGCTGAGCAATAGTCGACGGTATACCGGTACTGGAGAGGACTTTTATGGTCGTCGGGTTGATATAGGTTGTTGTTGTCGCGCCCGACACTGTGTTTACCGTGCTGGAACGTTGCATACTCACCGTGATTTGCTTCTGCATGTATTTGCCGCTGGATTGAAGCTGCTGTTGATGTTGCAGTTGCTGAGATTGCTGTTGCGACTGCTGCTGATACTGAGTAATGGGAGTTGTTGAAGACGAAGGCATCAAGGTATTGTTTTGCTGCTGATGTTGCGGAAGCTGTTGTGGTTGTGATAGGTTGGGGAATTGTCGTTGTTGCTGATCGATTGACTGCTCGAGGATTGGTGAATATTGCAAATGAGAATTGTCTAAGGCCAGCTGCTGCTGCTGCTGGTGTTGTGCTTGTTGAACGGTGTTGAAGTGAGGAAGAACGGCGGGAGCGTTATCCAATATTTTCTTGGCCTGATGCTTTGATTGTGAATGATTCGTTTGGAATGCTATCTGTTGCTGGTGTTGCTGCTGTTGATGTAAGGTAAGTTGGCGATGCGGTTGCATTAGGAAGTTGCCAATAACGTGTCCGTTGGTGTCCAACAGCAGTTTACTACCAGGCAAATGTGGTAAAGGCGGTGCGCACATATTCGCGTCGGTACTACTGTCGTTCGAGTTACTGTTCACAACTGTGCTGGAGACTTCCATCTCGGCTGCTGTCATTGGTACCTCCATCTCGTCCGTTGAAATCTAGAACGATCGATCCATTCAGGAGTATTAGTTAGACAAGCGACTGGTTTGCGAAATACTCACATCTCCAATGTCGATTCCGAAGTGCTGATGACCCTGAAACAGTTCGTGTGACTGCTGCAGGTCCTCGCCGTCCTTTATCAGCGATTCGTCCTCGTTCATCTCCGGTATGTCAGGCAATTGACTGCTTCTGTCGCCCATAAGCGTCGAAGCAGGCGAATGTTCTGTCGAGCTCATCTTCAAACCGAAATTCCAATCGTGCTGCACGTGATGGAACATATCTTCGCGAGTCTGGGTGTCGTCGATGCTGGGCGATGGATGGGGATGAGCTGTTGTTGTCATGATCATAAGCGGTGGAGTCGAACAGTCGGGCGAGGATGAGGAGGATGACGAGGAAGAAATTGCCGACGAATTGCTGGCCAGCGTCATCGTCGTCTTGCTGTTTTCGTACAGATTCTCACAATCCTCGGATATCATAACTGCAACGTCAAAGCTCTATTAGTTTCGATCTCAAAAAGCAAGTCATAAGCTCTTACCATGGCCAAGTGAACTGAACAGATCCCCTTCACTGATAATCTTCGGCGTGGGTAGGTCTATGTTTGTTATCGTCTCTGTTAAAGGCAATCGGTTGGATGAAGAATGGACTTAGAAGGTCTCGAAAGCTGTAATACATACCTCCACTGTCAGTGCTAACTTCGCCCGATTCCAGGACATAGTTCTCGGCATCAGCAAACTTCTGATCAATGGGATCGTCCTCGTCCAATGCACCAACCGCTGCTTGCACTATCCTCGTCTCGATCGCCTCCGCAAGGTTATCACAGGTACTAATGCTGGTACTATTCTCACCACTGCTGGCACCGCCATTACAGTCGATTAGCGCCGATGCGCTATTGCTCTCATTCTCGTCCGAACAGGTAAGCATCGCGCCGACACCACTGCTATTCGCCAGATCCGAGACTATGAACTGATCGACCATATCGGCCGGTATCTGCATCAGTGTCGGCGAGGATGGGTCTCCAGCCACATGATGTGTCATATGTTGCTGCACGCCGTGCGCTTGTTGCGGCTGCAATTGCTGCTGGAAACTACTGAACAAACTGTCAGAGAAACTGAACGCATTCTCCGACACGGGAACGTTAAATGCCTCCTCGGGGCCAACGACTTCTGCGGCTATGGTCGGCACAATGTTCGAATCCGAAGCATCACCGCTGTTCGTGGCGCCTAAATCACAATTACTGAATGGGAAATCATCTTCGATTGTCGATAAGCCACCTTGTGTCTCGTCGCCGTTCACATTATCCTGCTGTTGCTCCTCGTTGGCTGTCATCTCGAGCACATTCGATATGAGTAGCTCTTCGTCAGCGTCGAGGGGAGTTGAATCTGTACCTGATTTGGGTGAGTCTGCCGGTTCATCGAGCTTTCTTTCACACGGCGGCGGCGGTGGTGGTTCAGGCTCTTCGGCTTCAGCTTCGAATTTAATCTGCTTGCTTTCGCCGAAGCTCGGGCTATCTGTGGAACGTTTACCAGCTTTCCGCGGCGAGGGCGGCTTAGGCATATCCAGCTCGCGCGGTTTTGCTTCTTTCTCGAAAATGATTCCGCTGCTTAAGAGGCTACCATTTGATGTGGTAACCGTGACAGCGGGAGTAGCCTTAACATCACTCTTCGCTGGAGATTCTTCAGTCTGTGGTTTATCACTGGGTGTACATATGGGTGTGTTCATGGTGGTTGAAGTAAATTGCGAGAAAAGCGCAGATGGCTGAAGGCCTCTCGACATAGAGTCGGCTTCATCCTTGCCGTGCATTTCACTGTCGATTCTACACTCGATAATCGACTTTGGTTCGGTTTTTATGATTGGTGGCCGTAGGATACAGCTTGTCGTGGATGTTGACGATGAGAAGGTTGAGGATGATGATGATGATGAGGAGGAACACGAGGCATGTGGTGATGTGGACGACGTGACATCGGCCGATGTGCTTGTTTCCGATTTGATGCCCAATATGTTCTTGTTCGTTGAACTCTTGATGAAACTGATTGTCGACGTCGTTGATATCGATGGCGTGTTTTCATCTGACGAAGTGGAATTAACTTTACATCGTCGACTGGAGATTTTGTCGCCCCAAATCGGCTCGAAATGCTTCAGTTTCCACGGATCTAATTTGTTTTTCTCCTTTTCTGCCTCCGATTTCAGTTTGACTTGATTCTCGGGCGTGAATTCACCCTCGGACAATCGCTCGCGCCATTCTAAACACGCCCGAGCGAAGAACTCGTTGTTGAGACTTGACGCGCCCAAACGGATGCCGCCGAGTAATGAATCAGACGTTTCCATTGCTGCCGCACGATCAACGCTGGGCAAGAGTTGAATCAGATTGTACTGATAGAGAGGTGGCAGGAGTGAAAACGTTTGTTTATTGAGCAACGCACGTAGATTGGTACTGACCAGGATCGAGTCGGGTGTCTCCAAGTCGATTTTGCCATCTTTTGTTTGCTCGATTTGTGCTGCCGTCGACATTTTCTTATTCGATCGGCGTCTGGGCTTCATACTGAAGCCAGGTATCGAAGCTAGCACCTCGCGCATGGTTGACGCTTGCATTTGGGCCGTTGTGCTGGGTGTGCTACGCAGGGAAATTGTGGTTGTCACTGGCGTTGATGATGTGCTCGATAGTGCCGACGTCGTGACGAGGCTATTCTTCGATCGACAAATCATTTGCGATTGATTGTTGTTGTTGCTGCTGTTGTTGCTAGTGCAATTGTTGTTCGCATTTGTCGCAGCGAGGGTGGATTTCTTTTCCGGAATAGGCTTGACTATGATACGGGGAATATGACGTCGTAGACTATGCGAGTGTTTGACCAGTTTCGCCGGTGCTATGTGATGGTGATGATGCGCGGATGGACTGCCGGACGAACCGACCGAAGGCGGTGGCGTGTCCAAAGCAAGCGGATCACATTCGGCTTCGTTGCCAACGCTCGAAGGAAGTGGCGAGCCATACTTTGACGAGTTGTGCAGTTTATGCTTGACTTGCGGATAGAGAATCGACGGTTGGGTGAGGAAATGCTTAGCTGCGGATGTTGATGAATTGTGATTCGATGTGCTCGAGTTCGAATGGAGTTGGATCTTCTGGAATGAGTCGTTGTTTGTGGCGAGGAGTTTCTCGTGGTTGCGCGGGAACTGCTCCGGAGTCACATCGCATTCCATGATTGATTGCGCTAGTATTCCTTAGTGGTATGTTTCAATTGGATTTCTGCAAGTGAAAAAGAGACTTAATGAGACTTGAAAATGGACAGTCAAGACAGATGAACGTGTCGTTGCGTAAAACAGGTTAGGAGACGAACAAATTTGCGAATGCAGTCGAAAAGCGAGGCCAACTTCTTGCATTGCTAGCATTTTAACGCCTGCACTTGCCTTCATCCCCAGAGGCGATATTCGAAACCATCTATCTAGATAGCCTTGAACCGGTAGCTTATTGGCTCAGCCCAACCTTTCCATTAACAAATGGAATAACTAAAACAAAAACAAACGGCAAACAACAAACACTCGACACTCGACGACATATCATATCAAACATCTCCAACCCACCTTATGCAAATTGCACATTCTCCTCCCAGCGTTCCACAGCTCGATCCAAAACACAATTTTCACGATTCCTCTTCGTGCTGTCTTCTACGTTCGTCGCACACACACACTCACACACGCGACTAATTATCACATAAACAAATGGAATATTCTCCCCAAATTCTGGCCGTTTCTCCCAATCAATGGATGGTAACAGGGAACAGGGTACCGAACTCCGAATTCTAAGCTACGTAAGTCTAAGCTCTACATTCGAGTAATTTATCGCCGTTCGGTGTTCGGACTGGGGAGCTCCTTTGTCATTGTTTATGTACAAAGGAAAAGGTTCGGTTCCTCTTTACGTTTTCGACTTTTTTCTTCCTACTTTTTCACTTTTTTTCTTTTTCTATTCACTTTGTTCTTTTGGTCTGGCCCTGTTACAAGCGACAAACAAGAAAAACATATAAAACAAAACGAAAAATGTTCTTCGCATTCACTTTGGATGGATGGTTTCGATTTTCGATTCCAATTTCATATTTTGGGACTCGGATTCGGGAAACACAATTCGCCTGTCGCTAGAATGTCATTCCGCGATACAAAATTCATGTACACAAATACGTAAAACAAAAAAGAAACAACGACGACGTTCAATGGAAAAGGGAAGCAAGGGATAGGAGAAGAAAAAAAAACTAAACACACACCACCTAGCCACATCCACTTGCTATAACAACATTCATTTGGGATTATCCAACAAACATTTGATTTTTTCACTTATTTCTCGATCGTCATTTCATCGAATTTTCACGCACGTACACGAACAGACAATGATTTCTGCATTTCAGCCATTGATGGGCGGAAAATCGGGAAATTTACGCACAAAATTTGGGAAAAAATGTTTTCAACTTTTCGCGTATCTCATTCGTTTTGATTTTGACAGAATGCGAATACGAACACACCAATCAAATGCGAAAGGGAATACAGGAGGAATGGGTGACTGGTGTATAGGGGGAGAGAAGAAAAATATATGTATTTTTTCTCCTCTTCTCCCTTAGTTTCGGGCGATGTGCGGATGATTTTTTGTCTCTTTTTTTACGTCATTGCAAGCTAAAAATAATTGGAATTGTAAATTTCACGTCGCGAGCGTGTTACTTAATGTTTGCCGGAGCCACGGTTGCTGATGGGCATTCGAAATGGGTTATTTGATTGATTTGGAGAATGGTTTCTCTGGATATAATTGAATTCTTTTGCACATTGCACGGACCTTTCTTCGTCGTACACTTCTTCGGAGTTTTTTTCTTTCTATTGCTTTCTTACATC
The DNA here is from genome assembly GCA_958301585.1 of Merodon equestris. NCBI lineage: Eukaryota > Metazoa > Arthropoda > Insecta > Diptera > Syrphidae > Merodon > Merodon equestris. The sequence continues at coordinate 116,858,025 of OY284416.1, forward strand.
CTTTTTCGAATATTTTTTGTTGGTTTTTTCTGTTTTTTTTTTTGTCTTTTGGTTTATTCGAAGAGGAGTTCGAAAAGTGGGGATTTAATGGGCGAACGACAGAGTGCGCTGTTGGATTTGACAGACTTTTGTTTGGGGTTCGGGTGGGAACGCATGGCCAGCGGTAAAGTGTCAGTTTCTGCAGGTGGAATTACGTGAGAAATATGGAAACTGGTTTTTCTATGGGAAACAAGCGGAAGGAGCGATTAATGTGCGGTAGTCCGCGATATCCAATTGGACATTTGTTGTGATTGGATTATTGATGTGATCATTGGCAGTAGGCAAAGCCGAAAGAAAGAAACTCTAGCAAACACAACCGGCTGTAGGCAAAACCTATATTAGGCATTGTCAGTAGGCTTAGAATTTCTTCCTATAAAAGGACTGACATCATTTTAGGTCGGAAAGGGGATCGAACGTAATTCATAACTATACAGCGGGGTTTCAAGTATGTATTCAAATGCAACCTGCAAAAGAGTGAGAGATCCTAGTAAACCAAGCTCTAAAACAAGACCAAATGACATTGATTGCCACTTGATCATATTCGGTGGTCGACGGATGTGTTCGGAGAAAACAAACTTGCTTAGACGATAGGGAATTAGTATCAGTCGTAGTAGCAGAATTGGCTGAGCTGAAGTAAAGCTGTTGCACACTACCACAAAGGACTATGGGTCAATTAGTCTCTCGTCGTTTCTATTAAAAACCTTGGAAAGATTCCTTGACCTATACATCAGATGACTCATAAACTCACACAACTTATACAACACTCAAAACGCCCACCTTAAAGGCAGATCACTGGGAAGTGCTCTGCATAGTTTTGTCCGTGAAATTGAGGGCTTATTGAACTTATACAATGGCAGCCTTCCTCGATATCGAGGGAGCCTTCAACAACGTAAACATAGAGGCCATAATAACAGCTCTAGAGGACATAAACGTAGACAAATTCATTGTAATCTGGATCGGAAATACGTTAAACAGCAGAATTATCAATGCAGACATTTGGACACAGCTCTATAAGGAAAGTGACAACTAGAGGCACACCACAGGGTGGAGTTCTCTCTCCCCTACTGTGGCTTCTTACAGTCTATTCATGGAGAATGGCATAAACACCATAGCATATGCAGATGATAAAAGGTAAATTTCTACCAATTATCAGCGAACTAATATAATCTGCGTTGAAGGATTTCTCCTCGTGGGCAAGGCAGAACGGTCTGAGAATAAACCCCCAGAAAACCGAGCTGATTTTGTTCACTTGCGGCCATACTCAGAATAATAGATGACCCTCGTAGCTCTGACCTCTCTCAAAATACCAATCCTTTTCCCCGACAGAGACGAGTGGTTATCGAACGCCGTGATCAACGAACACGAGATTACTCTCTTCACCGACAGATCGAAAATGGACACAGGCACTGGGGCCGGGTTCTACTCTGATACCCTCCACAAACAGGAATCATTCAGACTCCCTGATATGTGTAGCGTGTTCCAAGCAGAAATCCTGGCAATAGAAAAAGCAGCCAAACACCTACAGATAGCCGATATCCCACCATCGGATATCACTATTTTCGTAGACAGACAGGCTGCACTGAAGTCAATAGAATCCTGTACAACGAGATCGTAGGCTGTCATGAAATGTTGCGACTCACTGAAGTCCATCAGACACCATAAAGTCAAACTCTGCTTGGTCCAATTGCAGGGAACGAAAGAGCGGACGAATTGGCCAGATGGTCTGAAATGGACATCAGCGAAGCCACTGCAACCAAGTCACTGCAACCACCGATCAGCGCATTATACCGGATCATAAATGACACAATTATAAAAGAAGCCAACTCGTATTGGCTTACAAGAAACGACAGCCACACCACAAGAACATCGTGGCCAGAGCTCAATACCGGAAAAACAAAGAAGCTCTTGGCGCTGGACCTGAACTCGATCCGTGTGCTCGTCGGAGTGATCACAGGGCACCGTCCGGTCCCATCGGAGCAATGCTCCGGAAACGGAACTCGGGATCGAGCGATCTCTGCCGGAGCTGCGGCGATGAGGAAGAATCCGAGACAATCCAATATCTGCTGTGCCACCGCCCAGCTCTCCAGAATCGGCGCCTAGCTTCTTTGGACCATCGATTCTTTACAGAGATTGCGGATGTGGCAAATGCAGATATATCGTATCTTCTAAGATTCATCAAGATCACGGGGTGATTTCAGCCACCACGTGATAGAACAGGTTAAAAGGATGTGTACTCTACAAATGAAGGGATTCACAATGGGGCCTTTGGTCTCCGAGTAGAAGTGATGTTCAACCATCACACTCCTTAACCTAACTTAACCTAAAGCTGTTGCAACTCTTTACTGCTATTGGTGTCAATGTCCAACTGGCCTAAGGTTGGGACGGAAGGTTACTTATTCCTTAGGAGTGCAAGTTGATACGTAAACATGGCGAGTTAAGAAAAAAATTAGCCATGAGTCCTAAAATCTACCATAATTAAGATAGACCCAAAGTTCGAATTTTGAAAAATGACCAGAGCCAAAAGAATAACAAATCTAACCTATGGAGCATGCGTCTATATTCGATCACTTGTCAACCCTGGCACAGTCATCGTGCGGCTGTTGTGTGCCAAATCTCGTGTAGCACCACTTGAGAAGAACAAGGTTAAGAAACCGACAATTCCTCGATTAGAGTTATGCGCAGCCAAGTTAGCAGTAGACCTCGCTAAACGAGTAAAAGGTGACATCGAATACGAAGAAATTCCTACGTACTTTTGGAGCGATTCTGAAATCGTGTTGGCCTGGATCAGTTCGAACGCCAAAACATTGCCCGCCTTCATTGCCAACAGAGTCTCATCCATCCAATCCAATTCCACACCACAGCAATGGCGGCACATCAAATCTAAGGATAACCCAGCTGACTTGTTGACACGAGGAGTAAGTTGAGAGAGTGCAACCTTTGGTTTTACGGGCCATGGGAATCGGCTTGGCCGCCACCACAGGTTAAATCAGCAGAGTGCGACCAGGAAGTCCAGTATAGCACATCAGCCATAACGACCAGTAATAGTGAATCAACACATTTCATTTACAAAATCTCACATGGAAACTCATTTAGACGAATACAGCGGATTACTGCATATATACTTAGGTTCATCCGGGTTTTAAAAAAAGACGACGAGGAGAAATCCTCTCCAGTCAAGAATTACAGGAAGCACTCCATACCTTAATCCGGGTTATTCAAAAGGATGAATTCGGCCGCGACATCTCTCATTTACGGCGATATAACGAGTGCAGCAACACTAGCTCCATCAACAGTCTCGCCCCGTTTTTGGACAAGGAAGGTATCATACGCGTCGGAGGCCGATTGGAAGCCTCAACGTTACCATACGATGCAAAACATCTCATACTAGTACCTTACGAACACCCATTCGTGAAAATGTTAATGAAGGACATCCATTGCGACAACAAGCATGTTGGACACTTCTGGCCATAACCAAACAACGCTTCTGGCCAGTTAAGGGTAAAACCATTGCACGATCTATAGTGCAACACTGCCTTCGATGTACCAGAGCTAAGCCCAAGATGCTTTCCCAGATAATGGGAAACTTACCACCCTGCAAAGTGCAACCAGCCCGCCCATTTGTGAATTCAGGTGTGGATTTTTGCGGGCCAATTTGGATTCACTTTCGAGGTCGGGGAAGTCGACCACAAAAGGGATACATATCAGTATTTTGCTGCTTCTCTACAAAGGCTGTTAACTTAGATGTAGTAAGTGCTCTAACAACGGAAGCATTCATCGGAGCTCTAAAGCGCTTTATAGGAAGACGTGGCCATTTTAAAAATCTATACTGTGACAACGCAACAAACTTCGTCGGCGCCAGAAATCAACTCCAGGAGTTAAATCAAACGATATATTCACCTGAAGGAAGGGACTCTATCATCTCCTCTAGCAGTACAAAGGGCGTCGATTTTCATTTTATACCACCTCGATCCCCACATTTCGGTGGGCTTTGGGAGGCTGCTGTGAAGTCAGCGAAGCAGTTATTAAACCGTAGTATGGCATCGGCTTCCCTGACATACGAAGAATTCGAGACCCTAATGATTGAAATTGAAGCAATCCTCAATTCTTGGCCTCTTACACCCTTATCTTCCAATCCAAACGATGTCACAGCCTTAACGCCCGGGCACTTCTTAATCGGTGAAGCGTTAACAGCCCCGATCGATTCAAATGCTGAAACAACAAAAGTCAACCTGCTCACACGATGGAAGTTGGTCACGCATCTAAAGAACGAGTTTTGGAGGAGATGGTCGAGAGAATATCTAAATGAATTACAACAACGGTTTAAATGGAAACAACACAAGCAGAACCTACAACCGGGGACGATAGTTATAATGAAAGAAGATCCAGCGCTCCACCAATGAGGTGGCCTCAAGGTCGGGTTATAAAAACTTACACCGGAGACGACGGCCAAGTCCGCGTGGCAGATGTAAAAACGGCAACCGGCATTCTGCGGCGAGCAGTTCACAGACTAGCGCATCTTCCGCTCGGTGATGATAGCGCTAAACATGAGGAAGTATTAACAAAAGAAGAAGCACGTCAATACGAAGGTCAAATTAAACGACGAGCGGCGGACTTAGCACCGCGAGTCTCGAAGGACAGAACAAACAACGACGAATCCCCAACCAGAAAGTCGCGAAAATCTTACGGGTCGACAATGATGTCACTCTTGCTGGTATGCCTGGCCTTACCAGCATCCTATAGATGTCAACCAGTTCCCAGTTCAACTGGGACTTCACTTCGAGGCTCTAGGATCATCAAAATTAGCATCAAACGACTGCAAGCTAATGGTATACTACGAGTTGGAGCCTTACTGGACTGAGTGTACAGGGAATAGCAACGGAATCCAATCCTTGCGACGACTTTGCCACTCGATATCAAACAATATTTCCTGTTCATCTATAATAAATCAATTCGTTCTTTTACGGAACGAATTAAAAGAGGGTAATGAGCTTTTCACCTATAACATTCATAATACAAGACGGAGACGAGGCGCCTTTGATATAGTAGGTAACGTAGCATATTCGTTATTTGGCGTTCTTGATGCGGAGCATGCACAACAACTCTTCTTCTTCTTCTTCTTTTCCTTTTTTCTCCGGCGTTGTTATGGTCAGAAGTGTAGGACCATAACCTTCCCACTTAACTGCATTCCTACTGGTCCGCTTGTGGGATCCGCCGGTTTGACCTCAGAAAGTAGCGGCAGGCTTCCCGGTTTGGGATTACTTCATCGCTGAGGCCAATCAAATGCTGGTGTTTTTGCATTTGTTTGCACCAATTATTTTTCGACCTGCCTTTTTTGCGTGTTGGATTGGAACGTTGATTGATAACGCCTTTTGGACGGGGTTCAGAGGATTTCTCCTTTGAACATGGCAATACCAATTGAGTCGGTCGCGCTCTATCTTTCTTGTGATGGTTTCTTTTACGTGGAGGCTTCCTCGGATCTTTGAACTTCTAATTCTGTCACGCTTTGCTACTCCCGCTGTCATGCGAAGCATCTTCATCTCAGTTGCCGTTAATTTGCTCTCATACTTTTTGTGCATTGTCCAGCATGGTGAACCGTATGTGAGCGCCGGACGTACAACTGAAGTGTAGAGCCTTCCTTTCAGCTTAGGGGGCATTTTTCGATCACAGAAGATGGCGGAGTTTTCCCGCCACTTCATCCACCCTACGCTTACGCGATGTTTGATGTCGTCATCACAAGTTGCTTCTCTATTAATCATAGATCCCAGATATTTAAACTTTTCACACTTGGGAAGCACTCTTCCATTCAAGTAAATGTCTGGAATAGGCTGATGAGGGTCAGAGAACGGGCAGCACAGATACTCTGTCTTCTTTGAACTAATACGATACCCGTGTCCCTCAAAAATGTCCACCCACAAATCAAGTGCTCGTTGTAGGGACGCCTGATCATCACTTATAATGGCTCCATTGTCAGCAAAGAATAGCTGGCGCACATTGGGGTCCGTCACTTTTCCTTCAAGCAAGCAATCAAGGACTCCCTTAGTGTACACCGACTTTGATTGCGAACTCTTCGGTGACTCCTGCGGTGCATCTTACTCTTGTCGTTGCTCTCTTGTACATGTCCATGATCACTCGCACGTAGGTTTCTGGAACTCCTTTTTGTCTTAGCGCTACCCATAGAAGATCTCTTGGTTGCCGGTCAAAATCCTTCTCGAAATCAACCAACACCATATGCAAGTCCTTTGAAGAATCACGATGCTTTTCCATCATGACCCTTATACTTTGGATTGCATCTGTTGTTGATTTACCCGAGACAAACCCGCACTGGTCATCAGATAGTCGTATTATTTTCCGCAGTCGGCTATCTAATACCCGTTCATCGATCTTCATGGTGTGCGAAATCAGCTTGACAGAACGGTAGTTATCACAATTTCGCGTATCACCCTTTCCTTTGTTCAAAGGAAGAAGATAGCTTTCCCTCCATTGATTAGGCATAGTGTCGCCTCTCATAAGTTTGGAGATAAGAACCATGAGCCATCTAGACCCGATGTCTCCCATCTTTTTCCAGAACTCAGAGGGTATCCCGTCCGGCCCAACAGCTTTTCTTTTCTTCTTCGACTGTGATGTCGGATATTTCGGCATGATTTGGGGCGGCTCTTGGAACACAACAACTCTCGACGTCAATAAGTGAGATAAGGACAAACGAAGATCACATCCATAATAGATTCCACGTTAAACTTAATCAAGGGAAATCAGCTAACAATTCGAGAAAAATTCAGAACGTTGAATAACCAGGTTCTTCAAGTAGTCAACTACACCGATCAAGAGAAACTCAACAACTTATTTCTGGCATTGTCCATTGAACTGTCACTGATTGTCTCGAATGCGCAACGGATACAAACATCCTTAATCAACGTGATAATCGACACCAATCACGGAAAGATCAACCCCTTGCCTTTATCACCACAGCAATTAGCAAAAGAAATATCCACAATAAAGGGACACCTCCCGTCGGAGGAAGCAGGAATCAGCAGGGAGAGATATATGTTTCATTAGTGTATACGGGAAGATGAGAGTTCCCGATGACGCAGTTAATATCACTGACTGGACCGAGGTGACTCCCTTGCGGGACACCGGATGTGGCATTAATTGGATCAGAAATAGAAGACCTGAAAACAATATTGTCGGGATTGAATTTGATTCAAAGAACCTCGAATTGAAGAAGTATGATTTGATGCGAGATTTTATCGAAGGCCTTGCTGAAGTATGTAGCAACAATGTCTAATTCTTTGCCATTCTCAAGGGCAGACAGGATTCATAAGACAAACTCATTGATGTCGACCGATTCGATTTGGGTGGAAGATAGGCTTGCACTGATGTGAGTTTAGGTTGGACGATAATCGCCCTTTTATGCGGATTGGGATAATGTAAGCATTTTTCGAAATGCTAGGAAAGAGTCCATGTGAAATGGAACTTTGAAATAAGGCCATGAGGGATAGAAGTGGATGGTTGGCGTATTTTTTTAAAACTATGATGGGGTGGTAGTCAGGCAGTCCGAGGCCAGTCTGTCATATAACGAAAGTAGTCATGATCCGATTGAAGGACCAAATTTTTCGGGTCCTTGGAAGAAGTCTTGAGAAAATTAAAAGTAGAAGGACAGCTATCAGCTTTGATGTTTGTATTTATGAATGGTAGAGCCCTTGAGATCGGTGATAAGAGAGGATTGCATTTTGTTCAGGTATTGGGATATTGGAAGTAGAGAAATGCGCATAGTTATACAAATTCCGTATAAGACTGCAGGTAAGTAGAAAGGTTGCAAGCAGAGCGGAATTTAAGGTATGCGTAGTCTTGAATGTGCGAACATTCAGGGGGGCAAATGACGACTCTGACCATTACCTCGTAGCAGCAAGATTCAGAGCTCGACTGTCCAACGTCAGAAAGCTGCACTAGCCCACCATGAGGAGGTTCGACATTGTTGCCAGAGTCTACAGGGAGCAACTAAGCGAACGACTCTAGGATATGCCTACGTCGAACACAAATGCCAACAGTATGTGGCTGCATTGCCGCTCAGCCATTCAGGAAGTAGCCGAGACCACCTTACGCTACCTACCACCCCCGAGAAGAAACCCGAGATACGATGGAGAGTGTAAGCAGAAAAAGGCAGCAACCGACGAGGCGCATCAAAAGCGCCGAAAAACCAGGAGTACCTAGCCAGAAGAAGGGGGGAGAAAAAACTACTGCGACAAAAGAAAAGAATCTTCGCGGCCTCCCAGCTCAAGGATATTGAGGAGTCTAGGGATAAGCACAAAATTCGAACCTTTTATAACAAAGCCTTGCTTCAAGAAAGGCACCGAAGCTGGGAGGGTAATCTTGTCACCGACAAGAATGTGAATGTATTTAAGCAGCATTTCCATCAGCTGCTTAAAGAGCATGACCAAGAGAGAGTGGTAGCAACCGAGGAAATCCTAACTCCAGCCGCTGAAGTAATCCTCCCACCCAGCATCGAAGAAGTTCGATTCACAAACTGAAGAACAACAAGGCCGCAGGCTCAAATGGCTTGCCATCAGAGTTCTTCAAGACTGGCGGCGATGTTCTGGTAGCGAGCATGCACCAGATCATCTGCAGAATTTGGGAAGATGAAAGCATTCCGACGACTGGAATACCAGCTCTATTTTCCCCATCCACAAAAAAGGCGATCCCAGCTCTTGCAAAAACTATAGAGAACTATCCTTGCTTGATGTCGCCTACAAGATCCTGTCCACCGTATTGTGCACCCCACTGATCGGCAGCTACCAGTGCGGCTTCCGTCCGGCAAATCGACGATAGACCACATTTTCACACTTGGACAAATCCTGGAAAAGACCGACGAGTTTCAAATCGATACACAACATCTCTTCATCGATTTCAAAGCCGCATACGACAGCATTCATCGTAAAGAATTGTTTGATGTGATGGCTGAATTCGGGATCCCACGCTAAAAAATAAGCGATGCACCGGGCAGCTCGGCTCTAGGATCTCTGAACTGTTTGAAACATGCACCGGATTTCGGCAAGGAGCTGCGCTGTCGTGTGACTTCTTCAACCTGGTGCTGGAGCAGATAGTGCGAAGGGAAGGCACTATCTTCTACGAGTCTGTCTAGCTGCTAGGATATTATTCTTGGTCCTCTCTGTGAGGAAGGTGACGAGGAGTTATGGAGTAGAAGACATAACCGCGAACTCTACGAGTTGTAGTGCGGAAGGCAAAGATCCGTTGAATACACTGGATCGGCCACCAACGCCCCAGCTGAGGGAGTTGATCTTTGACTCCGAGCCTCCTGGTTCGAGAAGAGGAAGACCGAACCTACGGTATAAAGACCAAGTTACCACGGATGTTAGACAACTTGGTCTTCACAATTGGAAACAGCGTGGAAGGCAGCCGTCAAGGATGAAAGGCAGCCATAGCCCAGGCTCAGATCTAAACTGAACTACTTACAGTAAGTAAGTAAGTAGTTCTGTGGCGTATCAAGATGGGGATGAGGTGCAGCTCTTTTTTGGAACGGATAAGATAGGGCAACTGATGATTTTGGAGTAGGAAAGGGCAAGACTATCATCTCAGGACATAGGCATGTTAGGGTTTGGGAGAACAGGTTATTTCGGAAATGAAGTGATTGCGGAGTGAAAGTGTGCCCGATAATGATGGTAGGAATAGATCCAAGGAAGAGATTCATTCTTACGGTAATAACGTAGTTTTCGGCATTAGATGAGAAGATCAGGTCAAGTTGACGATTCATGTTGTTGTTGATGTTACTCAGTTTGAGGATACTAGAGTCGGAGAGACGGTCGATGAAGAGGATTTTCTTACCGGGCGAGTTGTTAACCCATTTTAAGTACGGAAGATTGAAACTGCCACAGATAATAATAATGTCATTGGAAACCATGAATGGCAAGTCGATAACAATAATTGGGTTCTGATGGACGAATGCAACAGCAGGCATGAACGATGGTAGGCATGACCGATAGTAGTCATGACCGATGGTAGGCATGACCGATGGTGGGCATGACCGATAATAGGCATGACCGATAGTAGGCATGACCGATGGTAGGCATGACCGATGGTGGGCATGACCGATAATAGGCATGACAGATAGTAGGCATGATCGATAGTAGGCATGACCGATAGTAGGCATGACCGATAGTAGTCATGACCGATAGTAGACATGACCGGTAGTAGGCATGACCGATAGTAGTCATGACCGATAGTAGGCATGACCGATGGTAGGCATGACCGAAGGTGGGCATGACCGATAATAGGCATGACCGATAGTAGGCATGACCGATAGTAGTCATGACCGATGGTAGGCATGACTGATGGTGGGCATGACCGATAATAGGCATGACCGATAGTAGGCATGACCGATGGTAGGCATGACCGATGGTGGGCATGACCGATAATAGGCATGACAGATAGTAGGCATGATCGATAGTAGGCATGACCGATAGTAGGCATGACCGATAGTAGTCATGACCGATAGTAGGCATGACCGGTAGTAGGCATGACCGATAGTAGTCATGACCGATAGTAGACATGACTGATAGTAGGCATGATCGATAGTAGGCATAACACATAGTACATAGGGGGTGGTCGTGGTGCAATGGTAATCATCATCGACTGTTGAGCGGAAGGTCCGTAGTTCATGTCTGTCCATAGCCGAGAACAATTCTTACACGGAAAAATTGTGCAACAACATCAGTTGGGAATGCGAGATGATCAAAAAATGCTGACGAAGGCATAGCACTCTGTGTTTGAATTTCTAATGACATGGAAACGAAAAAGTTACTGTGAATTCCAACCAACGCGACAAATTCAGTCGAAACTCTCAAAAATCCTATCTAGGACAACCACCCCCGGAGAGCAGTGAACGAACATCCTCGACACAAACCATCTGCACCTCGTCCAGGTTGTATGACAAACACCATAAGAGCGTACACTCTTGAACCTGCACGAACCCTATAAAAAAAAAACACAAAAAAACCGTTACAATTCGTGATCAATGTATTTATTCTACAGAATTCGAGAAATGAGTATAAATTTAACTTAAGAGATTAAATGCGAGTCATTCTCCGCCTTCCAGCCTTACAATTCCTCGTGATCATAGTTCGATTTCGAAGGTTTCTCGTCGTACAGGGTATACTCATTACGAGAATTCCTCCTCTCCTTAGGATATGCCCAGAAGTATGATGGAAAGCCGCTTATATCCCGAGCTCTCTTAACAAACGCCGAAAACGACGAAATACAGTTGCCAATGAAATGGTTAGCCATAGTCATGATGGCCAAGTCGAGATGCGGACTTTTCCCATCGGTCCTATAGACAGTGACGTTTTGCCGATGGAATGATGCCGACAGGTTCTTGATATAGTACTCGTTGTCGGAAGACACGAATATGGATTTGATTTCGTTGTTCTTGTAAGCGTGCTTCACCGTTTTGATCAGCCGCCTCAATTGTCTGGTTATCGTGTCTATCGATTGCATGCAGAGTTCTTCATGAAGTTCGCCTTTCTCGTTGTTGTAGCCTAAGCATTGTGGCGAGGCGAAGAGTTGTTTACTGTCTTTGACGTGCTGACATGCTCGTACCCAGTCTATCCCGTTGCGTAAGTGAATGGCAACAAAAGCACCTTTCGGCAAATTGTTCTTGATAAAGTCCTTCGCGCGGTCACGATAGTATTTGGCAAAGACTAAGTACCTCTGCAGATCCTTGTTCTCTTCTTGTACAGGAAAACTAGCCGGAGCTCCTGTAAACGCTAGCACAGGCCATTCATCGGGACTATATTGGTTCTGCCAGTCGAAAGCTATGTGACTGTGGTGAATATCAAAATGCAGTGGGCTGTAGAACTCAGAGGCTACAAATGAGACTTTGAATTTGTCCCAGAATGGTCCAAATGGGTTACCATCCTTTGCATAGCAATCCTTTTTCGTGTTCTTCTTCGACAGACTTTGCCGCTCGATGTAGCAGAACGAAGTGCGTTTGTTTTCCGGCCACACTTCCTTCGCGTAGTGTTCCATAAAGTCTTCCATCCTGATTGCACGATGAAAATTGAGTAATGGTTCGAACTCAAAGTATTTGGTGAACGGAATCTGTTGTGACGACGGTTTTCCCACCTCGTACTCGACGAACGGCGGGACAATCAATGTCCGGTTGAGGGCTTTAGCAAACGCAAAGGATCCTAGGAAATGGTCAATTTGATTTCCGAAGCGACCTGGAAATTATTAGAATTGCCATAATCCAATTAGTGAATTGAGGTGAATGAGAAATGTCTTACCCATGCACGGACAGTAGGCAATATAGCCGGATGGATCGATTTCTGGGAGGCTTTCTGCATAGATGCTGTTCACGAGTAATGCAATTACGATTATGTTAATTGCCATTTTGCGTTATCGGTGGACAGGAACGCGACGTGGTGCATAGAAAACCGGCAATTAAACGGGACGCGAATGAAACACTCGCGGATAAAGTAATTTTTTTTTTGTTTACAAACGACTCGTATGCGGGCGAATGATTTATATGTCATGAGAGAGGGAGATAGGCGAACATTTGACAATTGAAGGGTGCGTTTGTTTTGATATTTTCGGCCACCTTTCCGGCCGATGGGACAGTCTTCGCCTTCTTCGGAGCACGTTCGCCGGGGGAAGTCCATTGCTTCGATTGTTCCTTGGTCTGGTCTGGTGTGTACCAGTGGATCCATGTTTCGTCGACTGTCTCACGGTTGCGCTTGTTGTCTGGAGTGAGCAAACGCGGCACCCATCGCGCCGACAGCTTTCTCATGCCCAAAATTTCATGCAGGATATGACCCACGCGATCTTTTGAAATGCCTACTGTCTCAGCTATCTCGCGCACCTTCAATCGGCGGTCTGCCAATACGAGATCGTGGATTTTTGTCACGTTATCCTCCTTCGGGGCACCTGGACGTGGCTCATCAAAAACCGACGTACGACCACGTTGAAACTCGTTAAACCAATTTTTGATGGTCGTCATCGAAGGCGAAGAATCACCGTACACAGCATCCAAACGCTCTTTGATTTCGCTGCGCGATTTCCCTTCCAAAAACAAGAATCGAATCACCGACCGATATTGCTCTTTTTCCATTTTTCTAAAATCCGTGGACACTCCCGCTTCCACACGCGGTCAAAACAAAACTACGAGTCCGATCCGGCTGAAGTAGCCGTCTATTAGAATGTACTACACGATAGTAAGTTGCTCTTGCGATACGGGCGCCATCTGGCGGTGAGGCTAAGTACTTATCAGACCACCCTCGTAGGTCATGCTCGACCAGTTCGAGGAAGATCGAGGCGAATTATGTAGAGCGGCGAAGGAGGAGATCAAGAAGGTTCAAGCGGAGAACCGACGAACATTCGACAGGAAGAGGAAGATGGCCAGGCAGTACAAGCTGCATGATCTGGTGGCGATCATGCGAACTTAATTCGGCGTGGGGCTGAAGTTACACGCCAAATATTTCGGGCCCTACGAAGGAATCAAAATCAAAGGGCAAGTGTCAGAAGTGTCAGAAGTGGGAAATCTCCTAGAACGATTTTGGTGTCATAGTTAGGACATTGGGCATATGTTCTGGCTAGGAGATCATAGAAGTCATCTTTATGTCGGTCGCCTTTCTCCTTTCAGGGGGCGTGGACACATATTGAGCTTATATTACCGAAATTAGCCTTAATGCGAATAGTTATGAGGCGTTCGGTTACCTACCGGAAGCTTTAGACTTTTTGCCTGAGACAAATCTGCATCCGAATAAGGGTTCTCTGTAGCAGTTTCCGTAGTAGGTATCACAGTTTTTCATTCGCTTTTTACCTGTCACATCCCATCGCACTTCTTGGCGTGCGGTAATGTCTGCCTTATGGCAATCTAGACATTTGACGAAGTGTCCGGCCGCACCTGGTCTGTTAAGGGACCTAACGATCCGAAATTCGTTTGCCAAGACGTTTGCGGGATCGTCAACATGATATCATCCCTATCGCAATCCACAACCTGGAAGTTCAGATTCTTACTTACCCTAGGAATAAAGGGCCGGCTGGCTGTTCCTTAACGGCCTGAGCTCCAAATATGTTGTAGTAGCCCGAATAAAGTGTTCACCAAGTAGTTCTTTCCACACAAACCGAGGGACCGCCAACGACAGCCTTGGCGACTACTTGGATTAGCATTTCGTCTCTTACCGAACGGACAGACAGCATTTAGACGTCTGATCTAGTCGTCCTAATCGTAAATTGCCATTACCCATTGCCATTGCTACTGCTTCATCATTCGTTGAGATTTACCGATCTTTTGTGTCGTTAGCTGGTCTTTTAATAAAAAAAAAAAAAAAAACATCTACTTCCTCTAGAAACGAAAAAAGGTAAAAGTCAGTGCTTTAAATTAATATTTTTAGTTCACATTTACATTTTTTTCATTTCAAACAAGAAAAATTAATAAAAAACAAAAAAAAAATAAAAAATCGAACAGTTCACTACAATCGATATATCACACATAATCGTCTGAACACGTCCATCGAGTTCGTTCCTGCAACCTGTTTGAGGTTAAGACCATCTGTCAACCGCTGTCAATAACAACAGAAAACGAATCCGTACCTGAAACCTTCAACGCTCCCATCGTAACAAAGTATTTTAAATTTATCATTAATCGACAACGATGGACACACAAACCTCAGCTGAAGCCCTTGCTAAAGCCATCGAAAATGTTGGAATTCAAAACAACAGCATGCTTGCCCCCACGACGGAAAAAGTCAACGGCAAGGAGAAGGATTTCTACGTCAAAGCACAGAAATATTGGTCGCGAGTGCCGGCTACAGTCGATGGAATGCTGGGCGGATTAGGCTCAATCAGTCATATAGATATCAATGGTTCAAGACAGTTCCTACGTGAATTAAAGTTACCCGCGCGTCATTATGCTCTTGACTGCGGTGCAGGCATTGGTCGTGTTTCAAAGAACTTCCTGATGCCGCTCTTCGCTAAGGTTGATCTCGTCGAACAAGACGAACATTTCGCAAGGACCGCGAAAGATTACTGCAAAGGCGAGCAACTGGGCAAGATCTACAACATGGGGTTGCAAAAGTTCATGCCGGAGGAGGGTAAATACAATTTGGTGTGGAGCCAGTGGGTTCTGGGACACTTGCCCGATGAGGATTTACTGAGCTTCTTCCAGCGAGTTCAGATAGGATTGGCGAAAGGCGGTTATTATGTGATGAAGGACAATGTGACAACGTCGGGAAAGGTCGAACTGGATGATGAAGATTCATCGGTGACCCGACCGCTTAAGACATTCGAGGCGATTCTGAAGAGAGCTGGTTTCAAAATAGTCAAGATAACAAGACAACAGGGCTTCCCCAAGGGATTGTACCCGGTGTACATGATAGCTTGTAGGTCCACGGGCGACGTTAAATAACATTTTTAGATTAAAACTGCCATTTCCAATAGGTTTTCGTTGTTTTTATTTACATTTTACAACTGTGCGGGTACCTGGGATAGGGAATGACGTCTCGGATGTTCTTAACCCCCGTGAGGAGCTGGAGGAGTCGTTCGAAACCGAGCCCGAACCCGCCAGTTGGGATTCCCCCGAATTTTCGCAGATCAACGTACCACTGCAGAGCAGGCGGAGCTTTTGCCTTAAGGAGTTCGTAGTTATTCTCCCTTAGGCTGCCTCCGCAAAGCTCTCCGACCGTGGGCATAAGCAGATCCAATGCGTGGACTTTAGAAGGATCGGATGAGGATTGTCGCATGTAAAAGGGTTTCTGCTCCGCCGGCCAGTCGACCACGAACACAGGTGCTTTGAGATGGTCAACTAGGAAGAGTTCCTGCTCTTTCGAGAATCCTTCGCTGGGCTTAAAGGCAGTTTGAAATTCGGATTTGTGTTTTGTGAGGATTGTAAGTGCTTCTTCATGCGGTAACGTCTTCCACTCTTTGTCTAACCAGGACACGTCGACTTCCGCGTTGCTTTTTTGCTGACAGAATCGCACGTCATCGCCACATTTGTCCAGAACGTTTCGCCCGACTGCCTTGAGCATCGTTTCTATGAATGATGTCAACTCGTCGATTGTGTTGATGAATGCCAGTTCCGCTTCGTACATGTAGAACTCGGACAGGTGCAAGGGAGATTTGCAGTTTTCCGCGCGAAAAGCTGGGTTGAAAGTATACGTGTTTCCCAAGCCGTAAGTCGCAGCTTCCAAATGCAGTTGTCCAGACACGCTCAGGAATACCTTCTGGTCGAAATAGCTTTCCTCTACTGTGACGCCTTCGCGGGTCATTTCCTTCAAAAGCTTCTCGTTGTCTGGTTTGACAACGAAGATCTGGAAGAAGAGCTTGATTAAGACCGGCAGGATGGAGACCAATGGGATTTAACCTCTCCAGCTCCTTCGCAGTCGTTTGTTGTCAAGATCGGAGTGTGAATCTGAATGAATCCTTCTTTGTCCATGAAATCGTGGATGGATTTCGCAGCCCTATGCCTCACTCGCATTTGTGCGGCAATATAGTCGATGCGCGAGCGGTAGTGCAGGAAATTTCGAACGTATTCCGGTGGGTGTTGTTGCTTCGAGACGAAGGGATAACCATCCGAGAGCGAAGAGTTCCCTAAAGGAATGGGTCATGAGTCTACTTGATTCTCGCGGGGAATAACCATTACCTATGAGTGTGACATCCTCGGCGTGGAGTTCATTTTTCCCATTAGGCGCGGTCTGCACAGTCCCGCTCACGCTGATTGTGCAACCCGGAGAGAGAGCCTTCGTCTGATCATTTCGTGGCACAACCACTTGAAACCGCTCAGCTGTTGAGCCGTCGTTTACATCGAGGAAGAAATTCGTCTTCAGCCGACGAATATTTTGAATCCAACCCTAAGTCAGGAAATGGGAATGCATTACAGCGCTATTCGTTGGATTACTTACTTGAATGCCGAGAGATTCGCCGGGTTTCTTGGTTTGAAGGTTCTTAATGCGCAAGTATTTGACTGATTTCGGCTGATTTTCAACGGTTTCGTAAGATATTTCTGAGGGGAACTGACTAACGTAACGTTTGGTGCAGGCCAATCGTCTTAGTTGCCGAATAAGAAGCATTTTAACCGAGATTATAACAAAACACAAGCAAACAGCAAATATGAAAAAAACCTCTCTGACAGTTCCTACTGCTAGGCATTTGACAGTCTATAGCAAGTGTTGCCATGGAGCTTGCAGCATGCGAATGGGGTAATTGCATTGAAACTGTAGTGTTACTGACACTTGAAGCCAGACGGTGTCAAAACATAAATCATGTCCAATTACTCACCGACAACCTTGACTCCATAAAACTTTGCATAGACAACCTCGCAACGAAGCAACAATCAGCTTTCGGAAAATACAACGAGTCAACTAGAAAAAGTGGGGAAAATTGCGACAATCTGTTCTCTCTTATATCCCAGCTCAGTTGATCATAGACCAGTGCAGTGATAGGAAGTGTTTCGGCTTGACTTACAAAGCAAAGCAAAATAAACAATAAACAATACAAGTGCGGACTTAAGCAAACATCACCCAACTATAAAGTTAGCACGGTGGTAGAGCGTCGGACTCATAATCCGAAGATCGGAAGATCAAATCCCCTTCTTCTTCTTTTCCTTTTTATCCCGGCGTCGTTATGGTCAGAAGTGTAGGACCATAACCTTCCCACTTAACTGCATTCCTACTGGTCCGCTTGTGGGGTCCGCCGACAAGATCAAATCCCCATTCGGGAAAAAAAAAATGTTCGTGTTTTTTTCGTGTTTTTTCGTGT
This sequence comes from Merodon equestris, assembly GCA_958301585.1. Lineage (NCBI taxonomy): Eukaryota > Metazoa > Arthropoda > Insecta > Diptera > Syrphidae > Merodon > Merodon equestris. The sequence continues at coordinate 116,875,827 of OY284416.1, forward strand.
TCTTCTGCTACTAACAGTAGTAGCAACAGTAGCGAGAAGACATGTCGGGAGATGGCGGGGGAGGACCCGTTCGTCAGACGGAGTCGGAATCGGATGATTTATCATCCGATTTCGCAACGCCGCACACAGGTAAATTTTCCCAAAAACATGGCCAAAATTATTTGTTGTGTGTTTTCGTTGTATTATAGTATGGAAATAATAAAAACAGTAAGTTTTAGAAGAAAAAACAATTTTCAACTTAATATACAATCGAATTCGCCAAAAAACAAAAAAAACATGATAAAGGCATGAAAATGATAGTTTTGAAATTTTGTGTTTTCTCAGACAAAAAGACATAGGATTTCTCTTGCATTGCACATTTATTATTACAGTAGTTAAACACAAAATTTAATAAAAAAAATTATTTTTTGAAAACAAATAAATAAAGAAACAAAACTAAGCAAAAATAAACGAATTATGTGAACATTATTCACTAACTCAAACCGATTCTGCTTGCTCAACCCCTGATTCTATTAAAAACTGAAGTACTTCAGATGGAAGGGTCGTTTTTATTTTTGGAATTAGTTTCCTCAAACTACTTATGAAAGGATCAGAAGTTACCAAAAGATTATGAAAAACATCTTCCATATTTTGCTGCCTCGAAAACTTTCTTGCGAAGTTTTCTCGAAAACGCTCTATGTCTTTGTTTCGCGATTCTTGAGCTTCTTCTCCGAGCTGCCCAATTGGGAGAATAGCTTCAGAAATAATTTCAAGGCTGTGTATTAATATTTTGTGCACAGTAGTGGGCATATTATACCATGGGTATAGTTCCACAAACAATTTAGCGGTATCAGTACAAAATTCCTTAAATCGACTGATTTGAATAGGAAACCTACTCGATATTATTAATAAAACAGCACGAAATCGGCATATGATGCTTTCATCTATATGGGTAATTTCCGAAGAAGTTACAGTGTCATGGAAAAATCGACGGGCAGTGTTGCCATCATTCGTGCTTCCATAACCTGGTTTTGGTTTGTCAACCAATAGTCCCATTCGATTTCTGAAAGCTTCTTGAATTCTTTTCTTGTTTTCTTTAACTTTCCTTTTATTTTCCTCACCACGAACTTGCCATTGTCTAAGAGGCAGCTAATAGGAGGCATGAAGTAAACATTCAAAAAATCGAATCCACGCATGCAAGGAGGATAACCCAAACCTCAGTTTCGATTTGTCATGGACTTGTTTATTCAACACCAAGTCCATTTTGTTGAAATCCTTCGATGTTAAATTACAAAGGTAACACCTTTGATTTGAAGAGGTCTCTGTAATTGCATTGCAAACCTTCCCGTCAATCATTGTAAGCAGCATTTTATGCTTTACTGGAATGTTTCCGCTTACATGGTTTACCACCGTTTCAGTCAAATTAGATATTTGATTTTCAATATATTGGAATTCTCTGACAGGTTACATCGGTTGTTTCATGAACGAATTGAATTCGTATTGGTCTACAGAACCTTGTCGATGATGGACGAGGATTTTGCCATAATATTATTTTATTATGCGATTCTGGGTCACCCGATACTAATTGAATTGGAACGAAAGATATTAAAAATATGTTTGCATCGAAAATATCTGGGTCGGTAAATCATTGTTTATATTCACTCATGCCCGAACTTCCATCATAACCCCATTTTGATATAAGGTGAATATTACACTTTTCACTTGTGTGCAAACTTTCTCTAACATCTTCCATTCCTTGGAATAAGCGACGAATTGTATGGTCAAGTAAGATTTGAAGAGGTGTTTCTGCTACTGATTCGGTTATGACCAAGTTTTCAGGATAACATTTTTTTTTTGCTTCCAGTACAGCTGCATAATTTGGATACATATGGTTATTATGTTTTATTGCGAAATCTCTTATAAGATTGTATTGGAACTTAGTCAAATTTACTTCAACAACTATTGAAAAAGCTTCCTCCGCTGTATATGGAATTATTTTTTGGTCCAATTTCTTTAAGGGTTTTTGGTATTTTTGACCGCGTGAAGGACTTGAAAAAATTATGTTTTTCATAACTTTTGAAGAATCAACTTTTCCTTTTCCTCGAAGTTTCATTTGCGCAGCATAGCTTAATTCTTCGGTAGTGTAATTCAAACGCAAATCTTCTGTTTTTCGCCTCTTTGATCTTTCGCTAACTTTCGAAAAATCCATTTGAGGCCGTCCAACAAAACCATGAGCTCGGCATAAAAACATAATTTCACTTTGAAGCCAGTTTGTATTTTGCCTTAAGAAGTTATTTTTATTTCTTGAGGCACTCAACCATCTTCTTTTATATTCATAGGCAAAATCAGTCAAAATTTTCTTTGTTTGCTCTGAAATGTCGATATTCGTCTCATTTTTTATCTTTTCTGCCAAAAACTTGATTTTTCCAGTAATATCCCGAGATGTGCAACTTCTTAAATAATCAGAAAGCTGATATCTTGAAAGAAAAATGAAACTTGATCCCGATCCTGTGTAAAAAGTAAAAAGCTTAAATTAAAAAACAAAAAAAAAATGTCCTTTCGTATCATTTTTGAGAGCCAATATTTAAAAAAGTCGCAAAAAGTCGCAATATATTTTGACTGTTTCTAATTAAGGAAATACAAACGAAAATTTCAAGACTATTTTCATTATCAAGCTATTCAAAACAACCTAACTTTTGTATTATAAAAAAAAAAAAAATGAAAAAAAATTGCACTGATCAAATATACTGCCTTAGCTGGCCTCAAAATTAATTATAAACTTAAATTATTGTAAAAAGAAAAATTACGTTCGTTTTAACATACCACTAGCAAGAGAATCCATGTTGAATTAATTTACGAAGCGCCCAAAACAAGAAAAACAAAAACAAACCAAAACAACTTCTTATCACAGACCAAAATTGCTACTGAACTGTCAATTTAAAGTTTGCACTTTAAAAGCATCGACTGATTAAACCGTTATAATTGGCATCGTATGATATATGGAGCTTAAAGCTTACTCTATTTGTAAACAACTTTGCATTAAAAAAGGAGAAAAAATCGCAAATTTTTTGTTTATAGTTATGGCCATGTTTTCTGGAAAATTTACCTGTGTGCGCCGGCCGCCGTAATGAAGAGGCGCAGAAGGGTCAACTCCAGGCCCAACTTAATTAAGCGCCCCTCCCTCACCACTTCGACTGAAAAGCTGCAGATCGAAGCGAGGAAAGGGGCGCCATCATCACCACCATCGACGTCCGAAGCAGCCGGACAAAAACAGCAGCAAGTAAGGAAAATGATCCCCGTAGAAGCAGAGGTCGAATACCTCTCCGAGATGGCCGCTACATGGGGGACAACAACCCCTTCGCGGCCCTCTTAAGAACGCTTCCTGCGCGCCCAACTGCAGGTCGTAGTAGAAAAAATTAAGGCGTTGCAGAAGCTGAGAGAGGAGGCAACAACCGCCGAAGAAATAAAGCAGCAACAACAACAGCAGCCGCAGAAGAAGCAGCAACAACAACCGCAGCAACAACAACCGCAGCAGAAGCAGCAGCAGCAACAACAACCGCAGCAGCAGAAGCAGCAACAGAAGCAACAGCAGAAACAACAACCGCAGCAACAGAAGCAGCAGCAACAACAAGAGCCGCAGCAGAAGCAGCAGCAACAACATCAGCCGCAGCAACAGCGCCCGAAAAAGGAGAAAGTGCCACCGATCCTCACTTATACCACTGCCTTACGAGAAACCATCGATCTGTGTAAGTATGCCATTGGTGTAGGTAATTTTGAATTTAAATGTTTGGGCCAGAAACGCTATGCTATTCAGTGCAAGACACTGGAGCAACATAAGCGTATTAAAAGCCTACTGAAGGAGTCAACGACGGAGTTTTTCTCCTTCACTCCAAAGGCCGAGAGGTTGCGGACGATGCTCCTCAAAGGCGTGGAATCTATCACAGATCCCGAGGAAATGCTCTCTGAGCTCAAAGAGTTCGAGAGTGACGACCTCAAATTCGTGGCGGTTAAGCCATTTTCCACGGTGAGCTCCCGACGGGAGAAGCGAGTGATTCCCTTCTTCATGGTACAGCTCACACCCAACAGCAAGCTGGAGAGGTTAAGGTCCATTACTTCCTTGGCTTCCCAGCGTGTAACATGGGAAATATTAAAAAGGCAAGGAAACATTTTGCAATGTATCCGCTGCCAAAGATTCGGACACGCCGCGTCGAACTGCGAAATGCAGCCTCGATGCGTTAAGTGTGCAAAGAATCACAAGAACGAGGAATGCGACCTTGGGAAAGACAAGGTGGCGGACAGAGAGCAGCTCGAGTGTGTCTTGTGTCGGAACCGAGGGCACCCTGCAAACTATCGGGGATGTCCTAAGTCCCAGGACATCAAGAAAGAAAACCTGGCCCGTAAGCAGAAGGTCGAGGAGAAGCGTCCCTTGGGTCGCTTCCAAACACCAGCCGTCACATCCCAGTTGACCTACGCCCAAATGGCGGCAGGTTCGGGAAAGACGGTACAAAAACTCGTGGCTGTTCCTAAAGCCCCTTTGCCTGTCTCTAAGGCACCGGGGGCCGAGGTGGATGTCTGTTCGATCTTGCTCGCAATCCAAGGGCAGATTGGGCAGCTCCAAAAACAGATCCAGGAAACGGCGACCCGAGTAGATAGTATCTGCTCGCTTCTGCCGGGCCTAGTGCACCTAAGGTCATGATGGGTACGCTGGCAGAGAGACACTTGAAGATCCTATCGGTGAATGTAAATTCACTGATAAGGATCGAGCGACGAGCCGTACTTTTTAACCTGTTGCAGGACGAAAGCCCCGATGTACTCTTGGTTAGCGAAACAAAGCTAAACCAGAAGCACAAAATCCGGCACAGTTCGTATAAAATAATTAGAAGAGACCGACCCAACGCTACTCAAGGCGGGGGAGTTGCGATCTTCATTAAAAATAATCTTAAACATAAAGTCATATATAGCGGTGAAGTGCGGAGGTTCCAGGTGCTAGAGGCCTGTATTGTGTGCATTCCTCTCCGAAACGGAAAGAGAATGTACATTGTATCAGCTTATGCACCTGAAGCACCTCAACCCAATATTTTTATCGCAGAACTCGAGACACTCTTTCGATCTCTGCGCTTGAACTCGGTTGAAAACTTCTACATCCTGGCCGGCGATTTAAATGCCAAACATAGTGGTTGGGGAAATAACATTCCCAACACTAGGGGGAGCCTACTAAGCCATTGGTGGGTTCTTCACAACATTGAATATAGAGTCAAGTTGCTCGCAACGGATAGTCCATCGTATCCTAGGAGCGGCTCCTATCTGGATCTAATGCTGATAGACTCTCGACTGAGACTGGCAGACACGAACGAATGGTCTATTAACTGTCTACGGACCATTGTATATGACAGTGACCATTGCGGACTATGTGCCGTGATCACAGTACCTGACGAGTTCGCGGAAATGGCAGAGTACGTCCACACGCACTCCTACGATTATAGTAGGGCGCGCTGGCATCGCTTTGCCAATTCCCTGACGAGAGCGCTCACTTCGAGCGCCTCCTTCCCACAAACTAATAGGAACCTGTCAAACCACGAGATTGACAGGTATCTCAAAGAAATGGACGATATCATTAAACAGACTATGAACAGTACGATACCACGTCAAAGACAGCACGATACCACAAACATATACCGAAACGCGACAATCGACGCACTGCATAGACAAAAAAGTAGACTCCTAACAAGACTCAAACTCTTGTACAGGCGGTTTACCGACAGACAAAACTCGGAGGTCAGGACACTGAAGTCACTGATTAAAAATCTCCAACAATTGATCAGAGAAAATTACAGAATATCTGTAAGTTTGCATTGGAACAACAGAATTCGTGCTGTAAAATCCAACAGCGCGAGTATGTTTCCGCAAATAAATAAAATCTTTCGGAGAAACAATCAGAATGACATTCAGGATCTAAAGCTTCCGAGAACGTCAGACAATGAACGCTTGCTACGGACAGTTAGCATCGATCCAGATGGCGCCATCCTGGATGACGACTTTTTCGTGATTGAGGATCCTCAGGAGAAGGTGGCGACAGTGGGAGCTGTTTTCCAGGAAGTGTACAAGGTGAATGATAGTATTCGCCCGAACCATGACCTGGAGAACAGAGCCCTGCTTCATCACTTCTACCTTAGAAATGATTTCGATCATTGGCGATCTGAGAATCTTGGTTTTACCAGGTTCAATGAAGATTTCATGGCAAGCAATGCCATCGCCAGTGAGGGGGCTAACACGCTGTTCATTTCGACGGAAGATCTCCAGATGATCTTTCAGTCATTGAAAAGGAAAAAATCCGCGGGTATCGACGGCATATCCAATGTTGTGCTAAGGCAACTTCCACCAATGGCTGTAGAGAGGTACGCCATCCTGTTCAACAATGCATTGAATAATGCATATTATCCAGTGCATTGGAAGACAGCGGTGGTTCAACCAATCCCCAAGAAGGGGAAAGACACCTCTAACCCGGCAAATCTCCGGTCGATCAGTCTCCTTCCGAGTATCAGCAAGGTCTTCGAGAAGGTGATCCATAGAGCCCTGTCTAAATGGGTTGAGGACAATAAAATCATTCCGGATAACCGATTCGGTTTCAGAGCGGGGCATGACACTATTCATGCCGCGTCGAAACTTGTATCGGATATCCAATGGAATAAATGCAAGAAGCAATGCACGGGTGCCTGTTTGATTGACTTGGAAAAAGCCTTCGACACTGTATGGTTAGAAAGCCTTTATTACAAGCTCAGTCGGCTGGGCATAAGTAAACCACTGCTATATATGATTTTTGACATGTTAACCGGTAGAAAGTTCATTGTGAAAATTGCCAATGTAACTTCTACCCAAATATTTGAAATCAAAAACGGACTGCAACAGGGTACGGTAAATTCTCCGATCCTTTTCAGCATTTACCTGAGTGATCTACTTGTTTCTCTACACCACTCAATAGCGTACGCAGATGACCTGATCACGTACAGATCAGGTCCAACGATCGACGTCATTGTTACTCTTCTGCAGCGTGACTTCGAAAAAATTCAGCAGTATTGTGATGACTGGAAGTTGAGAATCAACTAGTCAGATACCTTGGGATCGTGCTGGACCAGTATCTATATTTTGACAAACATGTAGATGCTGCTCTGGCAAGGGCCCGGGGCGCTTTCGCTCTGACAAGATGGCTGTTTCATAGCAGCCAACTTGATTCCAGAGTGAAAGTAATCTGCTACATGGCCTTAATCAGGCCCATGGTTGCCTATGGATGCCCCGTCTGGTTCAACGTGAGAGCCAGCTTGATGGAAAGGATTCGGGTGTTTGAGAGACAATGTCTTAGGACTTGTCTCGGGCTACATAGGACTCCCGAATCTGAGTACACGAAATTTTACCCGAACGAGGTCCTATACAATAGGGCCAGGATTGTACGGATAGATAATTTTCTGATCAAACTGATTCGAAGCCACGTTGCAAGAGCAATGACTTCGGTCAATAGCCTGATCTTCGGGGCTTACTACCCCAATGATCTATATCATGAGAGAGTGCGCCTTAACGGCTTTGTCCCGCCAGAAGCATTCCTCTATCTAGATAGATGTGGGCTGATCCGGGACAGATTGGCGTTACCGCTAATCTTCCACGTGGGTCGCAATTCCGTGGAGCGGCGATTCCTCTACGGACCCGATGTCGCGCTCCGTGAGCCCGAGCGCCTCAGGTTCTGTAGATCGGTCTCACGCCGGGATCGAGGAGACGTAGTCCGCCAGCATCAACGCTTTTGGTGGCTGGAAAGAGCTCCGTCAACGGACACCTTGATAGGAGCAGCCTCTTCAAGGCAAGGCCTGCCCAACACCAATGGCAGGCTTGCATAGGCTAGGGTAGGTAAAACGTAGGCTAGGGCAAAAACGACAAAAAAAAAATTAAAAATAAAAATATAAAAAAAAAGATATATATATAAAATATATATAATGTATATATTTGTGTATATATATTTTAGTTAAGTTAGAATAAGATAGGTTTAGTTAGGTTTAATTAGTATAAGGTAGGTTTAAGTTTTATATAAAAAAATGATCATATGCTAAGTTTTTTAATAAAAAAAAACATTTTTCTTAGCTTAAGTTAGTTATAATAATGTTAACAGTAAATTTGTGTAGACGTCGAAAGACATAAGTATGTTTCAATTGTTCTGTTTGTTTTAGAGTGTCCGCCTAGGACCAGTAAGATAGTTACATTTGTTAAGATAGTTAAGCTAGTTTTAAGCATTTTTGACTAGGGTAAGATAGATATAAGTTAATATGAAATAAAAATGAATTGAATTGAAATATCCCAGCTGAATTGCAAACTGGATGACAGCGAAAACACACCGACCAAGCTAGTAAACGCGAACTACTCTCCCGCTTCCCCGGCCCTTAATTCAATTCGTGGGCATATCTCAACGCTTACGTTAGCACTCTCGGAGCATTCAGCAAAATTAAAGTTCCTGGACGACAAAACATCCGACCAACTTGAATGCCTGAATAAAATCGAAGACGATCTGCACACACTCAACGTTGATTTCAGCCTCACAAGGTCAGCGATTAACAATATAAAAGAGGAACTGAAATGTACGCCACCCAAATCCCCGGTAACTGCTTGCGATTGCTTCTTGAAAACGCGACCATCCGTACTATTCCAACGCCTCTTACATCTTCCGTCGCAACACCTCCCATCTCAGCGCCGACCATTGAACGATTCGGAACTGTTTGGACCTTACCTGACCGGGAGCAGAGAATCAACAAGCTCCACAAGTATAATGCGATGATACAGGACCCTATATCTACCTACATCCTATGGGACGCCCCACGCGATGCTGACGACCGCTGGGTATTTAACTGTTTCCACAAACGATATGCCATCAACCTCGTAAAGTGCACGAAGCTCATCCCGGCCAAATCCAGCGTAGAAACTGCTTCGAAATTACCATCCCTCCGCAATATGAATGGCTTTTTCGCAGCCTCCCCAATAAGGAAATCAAAGTCAACAGGATGCGGATTACCATTAGGGATTGTAAGAACAACACTTCCAAATCCCTTAACCACCCCAAACCTGGACCTTCCCCCTTCTCAACCCCTTCGCAATTTAGGAACGAACTGGGAATTGAGGACTGGAATATTCCCCAATTTCTTCCGACCTCTTCCTCTCTCAATAGCTCCCAAATCAACAACTACCCCCAACATCCGTCCACCTAATAATACTCCTAACAGAGCACGTACGCATAACGCATAACGCATAACCGCGTATCCTTTAACCTTGCGCCCGGCTTCTGACCCCTCCCCCCCCCCCCCCCCCTCCGCCAACCCCTCCACCTCCACAGCTTTTCACAACACGACCTTTACTCTCTCCTCCCCCTCTTTATTAGATCCACTTCTGCCTCCCACGGCCAAGCTCATCAAACATCTCGCCAAGCTTAACGCCGAAGACCGCTATGTTATGTCACGTTTAAGAGACAGAAGAATCTACGAAAATGTACGCGTCTGTTTGGCCTAACTCCACGACAAACCTGACTCCATTCGTATCGGCAAAACTAAAAGTAACGTCCTAGTTTCAATCCACCAAGAAGACTCCACGCCTCTATCCGGTTTCACGAAAGCTTTAATATCTCCCCCATTGATGTAAATAACGACCTCCACCTTCACCGCCCATGTCAGTTCAAAGCGCAAAATTTCAAAAACAATTTTTAAATCCTAACCTGAACAGAACCATCTTATTTTACCCCTTACCACTCTATTTCAAAGCTCTATCTCTCAAGGACTCTTTCCTCAGCTTTGGGAATATGCTTATATCATTCCAGTCCACTGAAAGATGATGTGTCCAACTATCGTCCAAGCTCTCATGCATACCCAAACTTTTCGAGAGCATCGTGTATGATGCACTCTTCTTTCACTGCAAACCCATATTTTCTCCTAACCAACATGGGTTCCTAAAAGGTCACTCGACAACCACTAATCTAGTCGAATTTGTTTCACAATGTTTGTGTGCATTCGAAGCTGTCAAAAAAGTAGACGTTGTCGCCACTGACTTCACCAAAGCCTCTGACAAAATGTCTTACCAAATTATTCTCCTCAAGCTCACTGGACTCGATTTCTCTGGAATCTTATCTTGGAGATCGTCAATATAACGTCATCTTCAGATCTTCTATTTCTGATCCAATTAACGCTACCTCCGGTGTCCCGCAAGGTAGTCATCTCGGCCCACTGATATTTATTCTAATCATTAATGATGTTGACAGCGTTATTCTGAACTCTCAGCTCTCCATATATGCTGATGATATGAAAATATTTAAACACATATCTTCCCCTGTCGACTCCTGCCCTCTCCAATTGGACCTAAGGCAGGTAAACCATCCCATACTGCCGCAAAGGACTATAGGCCAATTAGTCTCTCGTCGTTTCTATTAAAAACCTTGGAGAGACTCCTTGACCTATACATCAGAGGACTCATCAACTCACGCAACTTATGCACCACTCAACACGCCTACCTTAAAGGCAGATCAGTGGAAAGTGCTCTGCATAGTTTTGTCCGTGAAATTGAGGGCTTATTGAACTTATACAATGGCAGCCTTCCTCGATATCGAGGGAGCCTTCAACAACGTAAACATAGAGGCCATAATAACAGCTCTAGAGGACATAAAAGTAGACAAATCCATTGTAATCTGGATTGAGAATATGTTGAAGAACAGAATCATCAATGCAGACATTGGACACAGTTCTATAAGGAAGGTGACAACTAGAGGCACACCACAAGGATGAGTTCTCTCCCCCCTACTGTGGCTTCTTACAGTCTATTCATGGAGAATGGCATAAACACCATAGCATATGCAGATGATAAAAGGTAAATTTCTACCAATTATCAGCAAACTAATATAATCCGCGTTGAAGGAACTCTCCTCGAAGGCAAGACAGAATGATCTGAGAATAAAACCCCAGAAAACCGAGCTAGTCTTGTTCACCAGGAAAAGGAAAATTCCCCCAAAGTTAGAGGGCACTCCACTCAAACTCAAAGCGGAAGCAAAATATCTAGGCATCATTCTTGACTCAAAGCTCTCCTGGAAAAGGAACCTGGAGGAAAGGATGAAAAAAGGATTGAACGCTTTTTATGCATGCAAAAAGACCTTCGGAAAAAGATGGGGCTTGCAACCGTACATCATTCATTGGATGTACACAGCATTCATCAGACCACTTTTAAATTTATGGGGCCCTAGTCTGGTGGACTGCTAGCAGCACAAAAAGCTATATGAACATGCTCAACAAAGTACAAAGGTCAGCCGCTGTTTGTACAACGGGAGCCATGAGAAGTACGCCGCAAGCAGGGTTGGACATGATTCTTCATCTCCTCCCCCTGGATCTATTCATAAAAGGCTCCCTGCAAAGAGCGCTTTCAGGCTAAGGGAGTCCTCTCTGTGGAAGCAAGCCAACTATGGACATGCGGCCATACTCAGAATAATAGACGACCTGGGAAGGAACCATGGTTTTAGTAGCCTCGCAGCTACGACCGACTAAACGACCGACCAAAATGACTTCTCTCTAAGTATACCTATCCTTTTCCCCGACAAAGAAGAGTGGCTATCAAACGCCGTAATCAATGACCATGAGATCACCCTCTTCACCGACGGATTGAAAATGGACACAGGCACTGGGGCCGGGTTCTACTCTGATACCCTCCACAAACAGGAATCATTCAGACTCCCTGATCTGTGCAGCGTTTTTCAAGCAGAAATCCTGGCAATAGAGAAAGCAGCCGAACACCTACAGGTAGCCGATATCCCACCATCTGATATCGCTATTTTCGTAGACAGCCAGGCTGCACTGAAGTCAATAGAATCCTGTATAACGAGATCAAAGGCTGTCAAGAAATGTCGCGACTCACTGAACTCCATCAGACACCATAAAGTTAAACTCTGCTGGGTCCCGGGCCACAGCTCAATCGCAGGGAACGAAAGAGCCGACGAACTGGCCAGGCAAGGTTCTGAAATGGACATCAGCGAAGCAACCACCGATCAGCGCATTATACCGGATCATAAGCGACACAATCACCAAAGAGGCCAACTCGTCTTGGCTTACAAGAAACGACAGCTACACGACAAGATCATCGTGGCCAGAGCTCAATGTCGGAAAAACAAAGAAGCTCCTGGCGCTGGACCGTAACTCGATCCGTATGCTCGTCGGAGTGATCACAGGACACTGTCCCATTGGAGCAATGCTCCGGAAATGAAAAATGCTCCAGCGATCTCTGCCGGAGCTGCGGCGATGAGGAAGAAACTGAGACGATCCAACATCTGCTCTGCCACTGTCCAGCTCTCCAGAATCGACGCCTAGTGTCGCTAGGCCAAAGATTCTTTACAGAGATTGCGGACGTGGCTAATGCAGATATATCGGCTCTTCTAAGATTCATCAAGAGCACGTGGTGGTTTCAGCCACAGTTAATTTTATGTGTACCCACCCAAACGAAGGGAATCACAATGGGCCTCTTGGCCTCCGAGTGGAAGTGATGTCCAACCATCACACTCCCCTTCTCTAATCTAACCTAACCTAACCATTGGACCTTAACAGGTTCACTACTTGGTGTCAAAAAAACCATCTCGAGCTCAATGTCAGAAAATGCCAAACCATCACTTACTCCCGCAAGCGCTCTTCCTCACCACCCAGAACCTACATTATTCGTAATGAAACCGTTCCGCCTGTCAACTTCTTGGTTGATCTAAGAGTTATTTGTGACCGTGAACTCAATTTTCGCCTCCATATCGACAACATCACCAAACGTGCTTACTCTGCCCTCTGTTTCGTGAAACGTTGGTCCAAAGAAATCTCGAATCCTTACGGTACGAAATCATTATACATCACTTTCGTTAAGCCCCTTCTCGAATATGCTAGCCAAGTCTGGTCCCCCTCTTACGAGTCCCACACTACGCGTACTGAGGCCAGGTTTATCCGTTTTGCCCTTCCCTGGGCCGACCCCCTTTTTGTTTTTTTTTGGTTGTTGGAGGCTTCTACTATCTGTTGATCTGTTGGAGCACTCAGACACAAATACTGGTCCATTGTACTACCAGACAGACACCTTGTCTTTAGTGTATTTTCCCCGTTGTCCGGAGAAAAGTGAGGAGGGGCTTCAGTGATGTAGAGCTAAGAGATTCGGCACCCACCACGTCGGCCCCAAGGATGCGCCACCGTGCGCGAGCGAAGGCGGGACAGTCGCAGAGAAAGTGTTCTGCTGTATCATCCTCCTCGCAACATGCAGCACAGGTAGGCGTCTCACCGATGCCAAGCACGTAGAGATGCTTGGCAAAAGTGTAATGGCCCGTAATGACGCCCGCAAGCCTTCTGCAATCATTTCTCCTTAAGGATAAGAAAAATGTTGCGGACTTCTTGTAGACATCAGGGCGTACGCGTTTAGTCATCCTGCATCCTGGATATTCCTGTGTACGTTAAAGACCCAGTCGTTGATGTCAGATTTGACCGTGGAAGCAGGTAGACCTAAGGCGGGTTCAGGTCCTGAGAAACTCTCCTCTGAGCCTCTTCTAGCGAGTTCATCGGAGATCTCCTTTTCTGGGATTCCAGAGTGACTTGGGACCCATACAAGCCTAGTGAATTTAGTCTTCCGACTTTGTTCAAAAAGGTCTTGAGTTCATGCACTAATTTGGAGTTGGATAGAGGGTTGGACACAGCTTTGAGTGCAGCTTGGCTGTCACTGCAGACGCATATGCTTTTTCCCCTCCGCCTGTGTTTCACAACATAGTGCATGCAGCATGGCCATTAGGATTGCGTAAATCTCCACTTGGAAGACAGACGCATATTTTCCTAACGAAAAGTGCAGTCGAATGTTTTCGCGCTCAAAGAAAACTCCAGCGCCGGACCCCTGCCCAGTCCTGGAGCCATCCGTGAAAATGCGAAGACATTCCATTCCAGGTTCAGTGTCTGGCCAAAGCCAGTCCTGATGCCATGGAAATGTGACTGTGCAGTTACAGCGCAGTAGGATGGCAGGCGTCACTGCGTCAGAAGGCATATCCACGGGACAGGGGTCGTAGGATATTTCTCGCGCAAGTACACTTTCACTCCAATGCGAGTTGTACCTAAGACCAGTTCTCTTTAGACGAGACATGGCTTTCAATGCACACCCTCTGATATATATGTCAAGGGGTGGAAGATTCATCATTGCCTCTAGAGCAGCTCCCGGTGTGCTGGGGAAAGCCCCCGTGCAGCTGAGACAGAACGCTCTTTGGAGTTTGGTGAGTGAAGCCACAGCGTGTTTGCGTGTCAGCCTGCTCCACCAAACCACCGATGCATATGAGATTATCGGTCCTATCATTTCCGTGTAGATCCAAAGGACCTTTTTCGGCGAAGCCCCATGTTTTGCCAAAGGCACCTTTGCATTGCCAAAAAGCTGACAGCGCTTTCGTGGTTTTGGACTCAACATGTTTTGACCAAAGAAGCTTGCTATCTAGGATGACTCCCAGATACTTAGTTTCCTTGGATATCGGGATGGGAATGCCTCTTAGCACTAGCTAAGTAATGCCAGTATTTTTCCTCCTTCTCGTGAAGAGAACGACATCAGTCTTAAGAGGTTTAACCGACAGCCCATTTCTCGTGCAGCCGTCTTCGATCACGTCTAGCGCCGCCTGCGCTTTGAGACAGACATTCGCTAAACATGAGCCGACAGAGAGAACAGCAACATCATCCGCATAGGCCTGGGCAAAGATTCCAAAGGCATTGAGAGCATCGAGCAGAGAGTCGACCACCATGCACCATAACAGCGGAGACAAGTACCATACCAGCTACGCCGAGTTGTTTTCATCGTTTCAGTCGCAGTTTCCAATGAGGGAGTGTGCAACGAGCCGATGACAGTCTGATTTCCCGGAAAATGGGTCTACAACAGTAAACTAAGAGTTTCTGCTTTAGACTCGGTGAAGGTACCATCAGACTTTCTGAGTACATCCAGCTTTGTTGATTTTCCTCGTTTGAGAGCGTTAACCAACTTGCTGGTCGCGCTCAGGGATTTGATCTCTTCGCAGAGGACTTATCAGAATCATTCTTCGATTTACGAATAAGCTTCTTATATTCCTTCTGCTTCGATCGATATTTTATTCCAGTCATCTTCCGAGTTCGATTTAAGCGATCTATTCAGGAGACTTTTGGCTTCCCTGCGAAGACATTGGAGCTCAGCGTTCCACCAGGGAACCGGCTTCCTGCTTGGAGCCCCTTAATTTACCATCTTATACGGATCGTCTAAAATGAATCAACCTCCAACCTCTTAAAGAACGACGTGATGTTGCAGATATTCTATTTATTTACGACCCTTCGGTCCACGCCCCGCACAAATTATGGCTACCACGAACCAATGTCCAGAATGCTGCGCAAAGCTACCACCAATCTTTTCGACTTTCACCTCAAAAAGTCCAGTCTTAGAATTGCCCTATACCGCAACCCTTCACACTCTCCTTAATCGTTTCCACCCTGCCACCTAGTTAATAAGTTATAGTTTTTTGTTAAGGCTTGCATTAGGCTAATAAAGTGCCCCTATGGGGCACTATGGGACCCAAGGCAATGGTACGAAATAGAACTATGCAACCAGATGAAGAACTTACCAGCCAGCAGCCCACTTAGTTTGCTGAACCCATATCTTGACGGAGAGTGCATTTTACGAGTTGGTGGTCGGATTAAACGGGCGACAGTGGAGCGGAGGTGGACTAAAGATATATGACAACGTTAGCACCGGGAATACCTCACAGCCCTACAGTAAAGGAATAAGTGGCGCAACGCAGAGGAAAATATCAAAGTTGGTGATATTGTAGCTATTAAAAACGGAAGCTTGCCACCCACACGTTAGTGTATTGGCCGAATAACAGGCGAAGATCAACTTGCTTGAGTTGTTACCACGCAGCACTACGATAAGATTGCAGGTCGGATATTTTCGCTACAGCGAATAAGAGCTAAAACGAAGGTTGCCCCTCTGAAGCCACTTACAATTCCACGGTTGGAGCTCCAAGCAGCTGTCCTGGGTGTTCGTCTTGCCACTCGAATCATCGAGTCCCACTCTATACAGTTTCGACCACGCTTCTTCTGGTCAGAGTCAAAAACGGTGCTTAGTTGGTTACGGTCCGATCACCGACGATTCGTTGCTTGTCGAGTCAGTGAAATTTTGGAATACAGCAACATACTTGAGTGCCGCTGGGTTCCCACCAAGCTTAACATTGCCGACGAAGGTACGAAATGGCAAAAAACTCCAAACTTCGAGGCTTCAGGCCCGTGGATGAGAGGCCCTAAGTTTCTCCGCGAAGGATCGGAGCTATGGCATATGGAAGAGCTCTATGGAAAACCCACGGAGTGCGAACTGAAGGCATAATTCGTCGGCGTACATAACGAGGTTTGTAGAGCTGTTTTTCTCCCGAAAGATTTCATGAATGGTTTCGACTGCTGCGATGTGCTGTACGAGTTCTTCGTTTTACTGGAAACATGTTAGCTCGCCTGAGGTTTGCAAAATTGGCCCGTTTATTCGCCGTGAACTGCGAAACGCCGATTGTCAACTGTTTAAACAAGCACAATGGGATGTGTACGCCGAAGAAGTGCTCAGCCTATCTTCTTCTGGATGTGTCTCCAAATCAAGTTCATTGATCTCATATTGCCCCCTTCTGGACGAAAACGGAACTCTTCGGGCAAGTACTGGAATCGAGAGGTACATGGAAACCTACGAGGATAATTTCAGGAGGCAGATAATTCTTCCAAAGCTGCATCCTATAACAATGCTCATCGTTCATGACTATCATAGCTTCTATCATCATGGGAACCATGAAACGGTAATCAACCAGTTACGGCAGAAGTTTCACAATCCCAGTATGAGAACTGTTCTCCGTAGAGTACGAAAGGAATGTCAACGATGCAAAAATGTCGCAGCGAAGCTACGCCCTCCTAGGATGACCCAACTTCCAGCAGCCAGGCTCGCCGCATTTTGTCGCCCTTTCTCATATACCGGCATCGACTACTTCGGTCCTATGACTGTGGTAAATCTTCGTAGGACAGCAAAAAGGTATGGAGTATTATTGACGTGCTTGACCACACGGGCTGTCCTTATTGAAGTCGCACATTCCATGACAACCGACTCCTGTATACTTGCAATCCGGAACTTCATGGCTCGTCGAGGAATTCTTTAGTGACAATGGAAAAAACTTCAAGGGTGTCTAAAGCGAACTCAAGAAGGCACTAAGCAATATCGATAGCAACAAACTCTTGCCGACATTTACTAGTGCGGACGCCAAATGGACGTTTATCCCGTCCGGATCGCTTCACATGGGTGGAAGCTGGGAGCGCCTGGTTCGCTCCATCAAATCGGTGCTCTATCAGATCATCGGACGAGCTGCTGCAAAGTATGTTGCTAGAGGTAGAAAATATCATGAATTCTCGGCTTCTAACATACATACCAATTGAGAATGAAAACGAGGAGGCTATAACGCCCAACCATTTTCTTGTGGGTTCAAAGCCATGGGCAGCCTTTAGCGATGACAAGGAGGTGCTCCGTCGAAACTGGCTGATGTCGCAAAGGTTTTCTCAGCATTTTTGGAGACGCTGGGCTTCAGAGTATCTGCCGACTATAACAAGAAGGACGAAATGGTTAGCTAAGGCTGAACCGCTCAAGAAAGACGACAGAGTCGTGATCGTAGATCCCGCCAGCCCTCGTAATAATTGGCCTAAAGGACGAGTAATTGATACCAAGCTGAGTCAGAATGAACAGCTGAGAAGCGCTACGGTTGTGACACAGTCGGGAATTTACCAAAGGCCCGCAGTGAAGCTAGCGCGCTTGGATGTCAGGCCAAGTAAGGCGGAGAGGGGTGTTGCGACTGAACACAACCCAAGCGATGAGAGTGACATCTAACTACTGCTCACTAACTCACTATTCCGCCATCTTTATTTCCGCCGGCTGACAGGACTGGAGGCGAGCGTTTTCCAGTTTTTGGTTTCGAAGTTTGACAGCGAGCGAAGAAGGAGCCTTGTGGGAAGAACTTAATACAGCTAAGGTTATAGCTGGTGGAGCTAAAGCTTTTCACAATCATCTACATAAGTGGTGTGTGAGAAATTTTTTTATAGGCGATCATTGCCGACTCCAAACAGTGAGTTTCGAGTGTAACATCAGATGCACGCGGGTATATAGACCCGCGCCGCAGACTGCGTGGCGACAGTCTCTCGGTCATCGCTAGCATAAGCGTAAGAAGTCAGGTAATAAAGGTTATTCAATTAAACGGGGGTTTACCGCTTCGGGGAGTGTTCAATTGAGCTGACTACAGTAACACCAACCTGCGTCCAGCCCTACAAAATACCGGAGAGGCAGAGAAGGAGATGGTGTCCAGTATGTTGAAGCAGGGAGTGGACCGGCAAGGACCGGTTTTGCATCGATTACCGAGCACTGAACAAGGGGATGGTCAAGAGGAAGTTGCCCATGCCGATAGTGGAGGAGCTAATCGAGTCGCTAGCTGGAAACAAATTCTTTACGACGCTGGACTTGACATCAGGATATCATCAAACCTGTATGGAGGAACGGAGGAAGAAGCTGACGGCATTTGCGACGGATGATGAATTCAACCGAATGCCATTCGGGTTGGTGAATGCCCCAGCAGAGTTCCAGTCCTGTATGAACGTCATCAAGTCACATCTAAGACAGGGAGACATAGCGGTCTACTTGGACAACACCGCAATCGGCAGCAGAACCGTGGGAGAGGGCCTTCAGAAGCTCCGGAGGTTCCCTGAGGGAAACCAGGCTGACACTAAACGTAAGCAAATGCGCATTCTTGCAAACTAATATTGAATTCCTAGGGTATCGGCTGAGCGAAGAAGGGCTACAACCTAGCGAGAGGAAGACGACCGCTATAATGGCATTACCGACCCCGAAGGACGTCCATGGAGTCCGACAGTTCCTGGGACTTATAGGGTTCTTCCGTAAGTTCGTCGAAAACTACGCACGATGGGCAATACTGCTGACCGATCTGACCAGAGCGGACCAGCCGTTTGAGTGGACGGAAAATAGCAAAGGGCGTTTCACACACCGAGGACAGCACTTCTGCACCCCTCGTACTAGTTTACTGAGTCGGCAACCAGCGGAAGAGGGACGTGTGGTGGAGGAAGCCTCCGCACAAATCCTGAACGTCAACATCTCCGACGGTGGCGACTATGCAATGGCAGGACCCGAAGCTGAGAAACATGATCACCACCCTAAAGGGGACCGAGATGATAGAGGCGAGAAAGCAACTGCAAAGGTGGGTGAAGCGCAGAGGTGGGTCGTCCCAAAGGGAATTCGGTGGAGAATACTCAAGCTGTGCCACGATGACGCAGGAGACTTTGCCGACGAGAAGACGATGGACATGATGAAGCAGACATTCTGGTTCCCGAAAATGAGGGGATTTACAAGAAGCTACCTCCAATCCTGCGTCGAGTGTGCATACGCGAAGAGGAGAGGAGGCAGAGCCGAAGGGGAGCTGCACAGCATCAAACGCGTCCCGTTACCATCCTACACGGTGCACTTGGACCACCTCGGACCATTCACAAGAGGTAAGGGCGGAACCAGGTACGTTCTGGTCTTGGTGGACAATTTCATCAAGTATACTATCCTACGAGCCGTCAAGACGGCCAATAGCAGAGGCGTTCTCGCAGTCCTGAACGAAGTGGCTGGTTATTTTGGGCTACCACGAAGGCTGGTCACCGACCGAGGAAGAGCCTTCTCATCGGGAATGTTTGAGCAGTTTTGCGAGAGGAACGGCGTACAACATATCAGTACTGCTGTTAGGACACCCAGGGCGAACGGTCAAGTGGGAGGTGCAACCGGATCATCCTGTCGTCGCCCAAATGTATGAATGCCGACAAAAGGGGAGACGACTGGGCCTCACATCTTCGGGCAGTCCAATGGCGAATCGCGGAAGCTGGAACCAAGATACCGGGGACCATACGTCGTCACGAAGGTGCTGCCCAACGAACGGTACGTGGTGGAGGACATCCCTCACATTCAACGGAACCAGCGGAAGCTAAACACCATAATGACATCAGATAGGTCGAAGCACTGGTGCAAGCGCGAGGTCGTGGATAGGATGGCCGAGTTGTAACATCAGATGCACGCGAATATATAAACCCGAACAAAACTTCTAAACGAAATACATCCAAGTTATAAGAAAGAAGGCGAAGAAAGAAGTTAGGGAAAGGAAGAAAGAAATTGGAGAGAAGAAAGGCGAATTCATTCGTTCAATGTTCGTTGATCCGTCGGAGCAGTTGGTCGTTTATTTTTTGTTCGCTCGAGCGCGTCGTTTAGTTGTGCAAATAAAGCAATTTGGATTTATTTTTATAAAATAATTGCTTTATTAACAAATCATTACAAAATTTTCACAGCTTTGCGTAATAAGACTCGTGAACAACCAAATTCGAATGAATGTCTGCTAGTGTGGCACATCCCGACAGCATCATAGCCACTTCAAGGTCCTTTTTTAACATTTTGAGCATTTCTTGCAAGCTTTTATCTCCACCGCACGCCAATCCCCATAGAGCTGGCCGGCCAATAAACACCATCTTGGCACCTAAAGCCATTGCCTTGAAAACATCGTTTCCATCCCTGATTCCGCCATCCATCATGACTATTAAATCATTCCCACAGGCCTTGACAACCTCTGGAAGAACTTCGATCGAGGCTGGAACATGATCTAATTGCCTCGCTCCATGGTTCGAGACGATGACTCCTTTACAACCGAACTCCTTAGCCAGTACAGCGTCTTCTCTGGTGAGCACGCCCTTGACAATGACTGGGAGTGATGTGATTTTCACAAGCCAGTCGACATCACTCCATGTGATACCTGCATCGAACTGATCGGCGACATATTCGTTAAGGCCTGAACCACCTGAACTTACTACGCCATTAGCTTTAATTCCTGAGAAGTTTGCCAGTCTAAGGAAGGCACAAAGTCAGTTGACGATAACCGAATGGTATTCGCTACTTACTGGAGATGCGAAGGTAAGCTAAACTTGTTGCGAAGATCTGAGCGTCGTTGTCCGAAGATCGGAGCGTCAATAGTGAGGACCAATGCCTTAAAGTTGGCCTTCTCAGCCCGGCGAACTAAGCCTTCCGTCACTAACCTAGAACGAAACGACAGTCACTTTATTGAGTAGCATAAATAGGCCAATGCCTACCTGTCCTTATAAATGTACAACTGGAACCATTTGTCGGTATCAGGAGCACCCGCAGCCAGCTCCTCAATAGATGTCGTTGAAAGAGTGCTTAAAATGAATACACTTCCCACTGCTCCAGCCGCTCTGGCATTGGCGATCTCTCCATCAGGATGGGCCATTCGTTGCATAGCAGTCGGAGCGATGCCAACCGGCCATTTCATCTTACATCCCAAAATCGTTGTACTAGTGTCTAGCTGCGATACGTCGCGAAGGAACCGGGGTCGTATACGTAACCTGGTTCAAAATCAAAACATGAAAAAATTCCAACAGCGCAGAAACAAGTATTTTTCTCACTTTTTAAAAGCTTCTCTGTTCAGATTTAGTGAGAACTGATCGCCTGCGCCGGAGCGATAGTAATCGTACGCGTTCTTATCAATAATCTTTTCCGCTTTTCGCTCGTAATCGGCGACTGAAACGAACTCCATTGCTTAGCTGATGTATCGAACTACACTCATCGACGTCTGAGAGACAACTGATGATTGGCAGATTATGGCATCACAGGGCTTATGGCATGATCCATGAAGGGAGAGAACGTTATCAGTGTTTGTCTTGTTGATACTGGCAGAAGATACTTGTGTTTGATTAGGATTTATCAATTAGGTTGTCCCGGGAATTGGATCTAGATCTGGAACAACGTATTTTTGGCTATAATCTCTGAAGCTGTTGTGAAGGTGAAGGTTCCTTTTTTTCGGTGAATGTGGTTGCTGAAGCTCACTCGTCTTAATGATTTTTGTTTTTAAGTATTTTATTTAGCAATAATTTAACCAAGCCATGAACGTGCAATATTGGAGCCAAGGAGTCGAGCAGGCAGGTCGAGTGGAGCCCTAGTGATGTTATTGAGTACCTCCTGCTTGAAACTATCCGTGGATTCGATAAATATCTTACCGGAGTCATCTACAAGCCTCCAAGTTTAAGGGACACCACCATTGTACCTAATGTCATCGATTGGTGGGCAAAAACCTCTTCTTCTAGTTCTCCTCATGGGCGCCCGCTGGAAATGACTGATCTTCGGTCAGTGTCAGCTAATGTCCTACTCGCATGCATCAAACGTGCACAGTGGTCCATTAAGAATGAGGTAACAACAGATATTTGACTCCCTGGTGGTGTGAGTGAAAGAACCGTGCGAGGGATGGAAGGGTGAGGGTTAAGCCAGCCCTAACGAGGTCTTTTGGATACCTTGGCAAGGCCCATAATATACGTGCCAGACCACATGTGGACCTTTTTTGCACCGGCTTACTCGTGGGACCAATAAAAATAAACAAAAACCCTCCAAAAATCTCAGAAGACTGAGAACAAAAACGCTTCCCAGAAAACGACATAAGGGCCAGTACGACGGCCTATAGAAAGAGACGTGCTGCTTTTCAAGTCTTTAGCTGACTAGAAAAAAAGGGCAAGAAGAATTGGGATGAGAAGGACGCAGTCTCGTACCAATGGGCGTCAGAAACAGTAGATGAGCGGGAGAGTCGACCTAGAAAGAGACCTTCCGCATCCGCTATAAAAAGGCCTCGATCTCAGGATGAAACCCCAACCACCTCAAAGAGACATAGGAGTACTCTGAATAGAGTTGTGAGGGATCACCTAGCGGTAGTAATCGTAGACTGAAGCCATGAGGAAGGCCACATCGCTCATGAGAACTGGAAAATCCCTGAAAATAAGCTCAACCTCAGCCTTCCCTCCATGTGCAAAAATAGCCTGGGAAAGGAACTTCCTAGTTTCACCGATAGGGGCTGGCTACATCGGTATTACAAACTTATTGCCACTTATTGCCTGCGACGACGAGAGCGCTGCATCCTTTCTAAGGGCCACAGTCGCCTCGGCGGACAAGGCACTAAGCCGGAGGTTGTGAGCAAGGACGAGATCCGGCTCGGGCCAAGCGTTACCCTCCCCCGTATACCCGTGGAACCCGTTGCAGAGGCAAAATCCCGATCTTCCGACTGCCAACTGGAAGGTCATTAAGACGGAGGTTGAAAAGGACTCGGACAGAACAGAGACTCCCTCCCTTCATTCTTTTAAGTAATTACAGCATCTGTGACCTCACTACTGCCAGAGTAGAGGTCTCCCGTGGGGAAGGCATATAGATCTCTGCATCATACCTGGCCAACGACGACATCGGACCCTTATCATCCACAACTATTAGAAGGATGGTCAATGAGGCAGAACGGACAAAAACACCGATCCTGATAGGATGTGACGCGAATGCTTACCACACGATTTGGGGCAATAGCGACATCAACTAAAGAGGTGAGGTATTACTAACTTATGTTATTGAAACAGACCTTGTTATTTTTATGAGGGCAATAGGCCAACCTTCGCAATATCCAATTCTTCCAATATCTTCCAAAAGAATTCCTTCTCTGATCACCGTTATATTCGTTTCCATCTAAACTTTGAGACTTTTTGAGAACTTTTTTTTTATAGGGTTCGTGCAGGTTCAAGAGCCGACGCTCTTATGGTGTTTGTGACACAACCAGATGGTTTGCAGATGGTTTATGTCGAAGATGTTCATTCACTAATCTCGGGAGTGGTTGTATTAGATAAGATTCGATAGATTTGACTTACTTTATCGCGTTGGTGTGGTTCACAGTAAACTTTTTTGTTTCCACGTCACACACGTTGGGTATGAATTTTGAAGTGATCTTATACTGCGAGTGTTATGCCTTCGTCAGCATTTATTCATATCTCATTCACAACTGGAATTGTTCTTGGCTATGGACAGACTTGAACTAGAGACTTTCTGCTCAACAGTCGGTGATGATTGCCATTGCACCACGACCACCCTCTATGTCTCTTTACAGCTCGAGTCGAACCACGCATTGGCTTTAGGTTTGATACTCTCCACTCTATGTGGAATGAAGGATCTCATACCCAGCAGAAGTGTGTTTGTGATCGTCACGTCACTACCGAGGAAGCACAGTGACCTCTCTCCATTCCGTGATCGTTAAACAGCATTTGGAAGTGCTGCTTGAACGAGTCCACCATTTCTTGCGGATCATTGGCAAGATTACCCCCGTAATTTCGAAGAGCCTACGTGTCCTTTCTGTAACCTGTTACCAGGCTGTTGGTTTTTTATGTAAGGCCTTAATTCTATGTCGATCGCGGGACAAACCACGAGTGGTCGGTAGCCTAAGGTAGTCTCAGCTATTTCCTGGATGATTTAGCGGCATTACAACCACATATTCTTGACATCTACGTAGGCAAACCTCCTATGTCTGTTGGCGTGACTTTCTGACATTGGAAATTCGACCTCTGAAATCTGCTGCTAGCAGATAGTGGTCAGGATGTTTGATGAGTACCTTGCGTCTATGAGAACATGGTCCATTTGATTGGCAGTTCGACCGTCCGGAGACTGCAGCTAGTTGTGTGC
Source organism: Merodon equestris (assembly GCA_958301585.1). Lineage (NCBI taxonomy): Eukaryota > Metazoa > Arthropoda > Insecta > Diptera > Syrphidae > Merodon > Merodon equestris. The sequence goes on from OY284416.1 coordinate 116,900,406, forward strand.
TTTTTCTTGGGAAGGAATTTTGAGCTACTTACCATAATATTACGAGTTTTCGCAAAATCCGTGAGTCGGAAGTCGTCATCAGTTGTCTTGTCATGAAGGCTGTGCCTTCCAATCATTCCGCCAAAGACGTTTTAAAATCATTCTTCGGACAGGCTAGAAAGGCACCATTCAAGAGGTCTTTGATGAGATCACCAGCTTCTTCAGCAGGGGCGTACATACATATAAGACTGATGCTGTAAAATCTCCCTTGGATGCGGATCACAGCCAGGCGGCCGCTTATTGGTTTAAGGTCGATAGCTTTCGATCTTAGCCGCTTACTTACCATTGTCCAGCGTATTTCCTGGATCGCAGTAATATCCGCCTTAAACTGCGTGAGAATGTTTTTCAATTGACGAACAGCCCCTAGAGTATACAGGGTTCTGACATTCCAGGGGCATACTTCCAGCTGGTGTTTTTTATTCGTTCCATGTAGTCGCTGTCGTGCTGCATTGCCGCTCAGCCATTCAGGAAATAACCGATACCACCGTAGGTTACCTAACACCCCCGACAAGAAACCCGTGGTACGATGGAGAGTGTGAGCAGAAAAAGGCAGCAACCGATGACGCGTATCAAAAGGCGCTACAGCGAAAAACCAGGGCAGTGCAAGAGGAGTACTGAGCCAGGAGAAGGAGGAGAAAGAAAAGAAAATCTTCGCGGCCTCCCAGTTCAAGGATATCAAGGAGTCTAGGGATAAGTACAAAATTCGAGCCTTTTACAAGAAAGCCAAAGGCCTTGCAGGAGGCTTCAAGAAAGGCAACCAGGCTCTTTGAAACTGCGAGGGTAATCTTGTCACCGAGCCGTGGAGTATAGCGGACAGCATTTTCAGTAGCTGCTTAACGAGCATGACCAAGAGAGAGTGGTAGGAAGCGAGGAAATCCAAACTCCAGCCGATGAAGTAGTCCTCCCACGCAGCATCGAAGAAATCGTCAAAGCTATTCACAAGCTGAAGAACAACAAGGCCGCAGGCTCAGATGGCTTGCCATCAGAGCTCTTCAAGGCTGGCGGCGATGTTCTGGTGCATGCTGCACCGTGCAGCTCAGTTCTAGGACCTCTGAACCATGTGAAACATGCACCGGATTTCGGCAAGGAGATGCGCTGTCGTGTGACTTCTTCAACCTGGTGCTGGAGCAGATAGTGCGAAAGGGCAGGCATCAACCGGGAAGGCACTATCTTTTACAAGTCTGTCCAGCTGTGCTTTCACGGCGATTGAAGAACAGGCAAAACGAGTTGGTCTTAAGGTCAATGAGGATAAAACAAAGTACTTGTCGTCAAGCAAAAACCAATCCGTCGCTCACCACCTTAGACAAAACGTAACAATTGACAGCTACAAGGAGTTTGTCTACGAGTACTTCGGGGCAAACGTAAATTTCACAAACGACACCACTGTGGAGATCCGGCATAGAATCGCCCTTGCCAACCGCGGCAACTTCGGATTGTTCAAACAACTTGGGTCAAAACTCCTCACTCGAAAAACCAAAATCACGCTTTACAAAGCGCTTATACCAGTCTTGCTGTACGGAGCCGAAAGTTGGACAATGATCAGGACAGCGGAGCTGTTTTGGATATTCGGTCCTGTCTATAAGAAAGGTGAATGGAGGAGAAGACAAAACCGCAAACTCTGCGAGTTGTACAAAGATGTGGATGTAGTCCGGAAGGCAAAGATCCGTCGAGCGCATGAACACCAATGCCCCAGCTAAGAGGTTCTTCGCCTCCGAGCCACCTGGTTCGAGAAGAAGAGGAGGACCAAACCGTATAAAGACCAAGTAATCGCGGTTGTTAGGCAACTTGGTCTTAACAAATGGAAGCAGCATGCCCGGAATCGTCAAGGATGGAAGTCGGCCATAGCCCAAGCTCAGATTCTCCGTGGATCGCTAGCCTGTTAAGTAAGTAAGTAAGTACGTCGTTGTGGTTGTCGAATCCGTTCTTATATTCGAGGCAGTCAGCTCATTCGTAACAATAGGTTTTTTACATGTCTGGTGATTCGGCGTGACTTCCATATTTTGGGATGATTTTTCTTTTTTGGTTTTGGTTGAGTCGTTAGAATGCCAGGCGGTAAACAGCGTGCAGCTGAGTATGCGGAGCTGACCCGAGATGAGCTGAGGGAAGAGCTGAGGAAGCGAGGCTTGGATCAGGGTGGGCTGAAGGAGGAGTTACTCAAACGGCTGCTGGATGCGATAGCTTCTGCGGCGGATGGCCAGAAAATCGGCAGAAGTACCGATAGTGAGGGGACTGAACTCGAAGAGCTGCATAGGGAGATTGCGCGTATGAATCAGGAATTGGATCCAATTACGACACACGGGGAAACACTGGGAGCTTCGGCGTCTATCTCAAAGTTGCCGATCGAGACGAGGAAAGTTGAGAACGCCTCAAGGAGTCACTTCAAGGTGCGGGACAATACGGAGATGATTCAGGAATTCAACCCAAGGAGTAGGTCAGACATTTCGTCATCGGCGTGGATCTAAAGAGTGAGAAACCTCCGCCGACAAACTCTTGCTAATGGCTGCTACAACTAAGCTTGCTGGAGCTGCAAAGTTATGGAGTGAGGGGTCATTGCATGAATCTCTTGATCTTTCCGTGAACTTTCCAACGAATGGTGAATTTGTGGATATTCACAATTTGCTTCGTGAGAAACGGCAAAAACCGCAGGAAGACATCGAAGAATATATATTTGAGATGAAGAGAATTGCGTCACGGGGCCGTCTGGAGGAGTCAGCCATTCTTAAATACATAGTACTAGGCATGGCGGAAGGATACTGTCTGGAAGCGTGTCGAGCAACACCCTTTAGGACAATCCATGACCTGGTTGACCGAGTCCGGTGGATCGGTGGTCTGAAACCGAGGGCAAAGCGAGGAGCAGATGCCAAGGCGTACGTAGTGGGGGAACCAGCAACCGAGATAAAGTGTTATCGGTGTTAGCAAACAGGGCACTTTCGGCGAAATTGTTAATTACCACGAGAGCAGGCGCAGAACATGCAGCGGACCGGTGCAGTTCCGATGCGAACAGGGGGCCAAACACAGCTGATGGTGAAGGAAGACAGCAGTGAATACCTGAAGGTGGCAAGGGTGAATGATCACAGCGTTCATTGCCCTTGGGTGCGATTATGCAACTCTACGTAGATCGGAAGCACAGGCTGGAAATTTGGAATTCACTTCGTACGAGACAAAACTTAATGGATTTGGTGGGGGAGGCTGCATTACGCCGGGTCGCATATATGCGGAAATCGCTAAACTTCCTGGTGCGAGGTTCTAGTAGTTCCGGACAATAGCCAACCATACCCGATGATACTTGGGCCGCAGGTGAGTGTAGAGAAGTCATTTCGGGAGCAATCTCTCAAGGACAACATGCAAGAAGCAACCCGGGAGACGCTGGTGGTCGAAGAGACGAGTCCGAAAGTGGAAAAAAGAAGCTCTTTGTTGCGGATCTAGATGTGGGAGATGTATGTAGGCGCAGCTAATAGGCAGACGCTCCAGGACCAGGTCGGTACCTACCGAGACTGCTTCGCGATCGGAACAGAGGAGTTGGGTGAGTCAAAATTGGGTGAGTGCAAAATTCAGCTCACCACATCGCAGCCCGTGTGTGTGCAACCGTATAGGCTTCCGTTTGAAAACGGACGGTGGTCAACGAGAAGGTCAACGAACTGCTGGAACTTGGAGTGATTCGTCCATTGACATCGAATTATTGCTCGCCGATTGTCCTGACAAAGAAGAGAGGCGGCTCAGACAGATTCTGCATTGACTTCCGTGCACTCATCAAAGGTCACGGTAAAGCGAAAGTACCCATGCCAGTGATCGACGAGGTGCTTACGTCGCTGAGCTGGAATTCATTCATCACCATTCTGGACTTGGCGTCAGGCTACCATTAGATTCGAATGGAAGAGCAGAGTAAAAAGTACACGGCTTTCACGACAGACGAGGGATCCTTTGAGTTTAATAGGATTCCATTTGGGCTGGTAAATGCCCCGACTCATTTCCAAGCGAACTTGGTGAAGTCACGATTGCGGAAGGGCGATGCAGCGATGTACCTGGACGATAATATTATACCCAGCAAGACGGTGGAAGAAGGGTTGGACAAGCTGCGAAGGTTCTTAAAGGCAGGAGTTCGGACTTACACTCAACGTAAGGAAATGTACTTTCTTTAAAACTAATATCGAGTTTCTAGGTTATGCTGTCGATGAAGATGGTCTGAAGTCGAGCCAACGAAAGACGACAGCGATCAAGGAGTTCCTGACACCGTGAAATAAACACGAAGTGTGACAATTTCTGGGCCTTACTGGCTTCTTAAGAAAGTTCGTCAGGAACTACTCGCAGCTAGCAGCACGCCTCACGTATCTGATGGAGAAGGAGGGGGAGGACGGCAGGAAGAGGCAATACGGAGGCTTAAGGAGATTCTGAGCAATCCACCGGTGCTGGTGTTGTTCGATCCTGAGTGTGAACATGAGGTACACACTGACGCTTCATCTGTGGGGTTGGCCGGAATCCTTTTTCAGCGAGGGATAGAAGACTCGGTCTTGCATCCCGTGATGTTTTACAGCCGCAAACTTTCAGACGAAGAGAGGAAGTACCATTCCTGCGAGGTTGAGGTGTTGGCCATGGTAGACAGTATCGATCGATTAGGCAGAGAATTTAAGGTAGTCACGGACGGTGAGGCGAAGAACAAGCCGAAGATCATCCCGCGAGTGGGCAGGTGGTGGCCCAAACTGCAAGGGTTCTCATTCGAGACGGTGCATCAATGTGGGAGGAAGGCGGCTTATGTAGACGCGCTAAGTCCACAACCCGTGGAAGAGCCGAAGGAGGTAGATGAGGCGTCGCTGTATGTTCTTAGCCTGCATATCACGAACGATGACTGGCTGGCAACCATGCAACGACAGGACGACAAGCTGCGTACAATCATCAAGGAGCTAAAGTCTACCGAATCAACATCTATGAAGAAACAGCTGCGGAAAGACTTCAAACTCAATGGAAGGCGGCTTTTTCGACTGGTGGAAGGTGCTGAGAAGTTGCCATTTGACACCATATATCTGGACCACTTGGGGCCATTTACTTTAGGAAGGGAGGAACTAGGTACGTTCTGGCAATTGTCGGTAATTTCACGAAGTATGTCGTCCTACAAGCAGGGAAGGCGGCGAATACGAAGGAGGTGCTCAACGCATTGACGGACATGTCCGGGTATTTCGGCGTACCGAGACGGTTGGTGACGGATCGAGGCACAGCGTTCACTGCAAAGGCATTCGAGCAGCACTGTGAAGACCATCGAGTGCAGCATATAAAAACGGCTGTGAGGACACCGAGAGCGAATGGCCAGGTGGAACGGACCAATTGAACCATTCTAGAGGCCTTGAAGTGTGCCCACTCGGCGGAAAAGGATTGGGCTGGCTACCTAAGGAGCATTCAATGGGGCTTAATACCGCAAGGAGTTCGACGACGAAAGCAAGTACACATGAGCTATTGTTTATGTACACGCCGAGAGAGATCATGGGAAACAGATTGCTGTTGGGAAGGCTGACTCGGAAACCATTTCTTGGGGCACCACCGTCATGGTGCGGAGAGCGATAGCAGTACCCAATCGTGGGGATACGATTAGTTTAGGATGGCCAAACTGTTAGATCAGATGGTAGGCATTCGCATGTTGACCGTCGAAGAGAACACATCGGCAAGGTAAATAAAATGTGTTAAAAAAAAACAGGTCCAAGGCCTCTCGCTTTAAGATCAAGCAATCCTAAAAGCTATTCTTGTCTTTGTGAGGGTACCTTTGATACGGATTGTTATGAGGCATAAAACAGCTTCTTAGTTGGACCCGAGTTCTGGGGACCTATAAGTTTCAATTGCCATTATCTAGAAATAGGAAAGGATTAAGCTCAAACATTTTTAATTAAATTTTTATTTTTTAACAGTCAACATTTACATAGATGTCTATCGTTCCACATTTATTTCGCGGCTAATTTAGGAAAAAAACAATTTTAGAAAAATAAAAAGACTGAGTGCCTGGACTTAAAGTGTAACAAATCGATAAAAAAAACAATAAAAAAATATATAGTTTAGCTGCTAGTCTTAATTAAGAAAGTGTCATTATTAATAAGGGTCTCGAGGTTTTTAACAAATTTCACCTAAGCCCGACTACACGATAAAACTTTATTTCTTGATGCTTTTTGGCAGTTTTTGTGCGTGATCAAAAGCCTGGTTTTCCGTTTCTCTAACGTTTAGTATATAATAAATATTTACAGTTGTTAAGCTACGCCCTGGATGTCCCATTTTGAATCTTTTCGTTTCGTTTTTTATCAGAAAAATATTCGTCATCTTCTTAGTTCGTATATAAATGTAATGTAGGTAAGTAGTCCTTATAGTCTAGGGGTACAGACACACACACACACTCATATATATATGTAAGCCTAGTCTCACTGAACAACAGTCGAGATGAGCGGAAAGGAATTGAAATTGTGGTCTAGTCTAGTTGGTTTTCGTCATTCGATTTGTTTATTCAATGATGAGAAGGAGATCCTCGGCTTCGAGTTTCATGCCGTTGGTGATTTTTAGGGATTTCACAATACCGGCCTTGGGGGCTTGGACTACCATTTCCATTTTCATGGCTGAGAGGACGATGAGCGGTTGACCCTTTTCGACTTTGTCACCTTCCTTGACGCGAATGTCGATGATTGAGCCGGGCATGGGAGCGCCGACTTCGTTTTTGTTACTCTTGTTTGCCTTTGGATGGATGTGGAGTTCCTAAAAAAAACAACAAAATGCCTTAAAATTTCTCTCTTAGGGGAAAGGGATTGAACTAACCTTAACAGCCTCCTTGTCACGAATGAGTACCGACCGCAGTTGACCGTTCATTTCGAAGAATACCTCGCGTTCGCCATTCTTCGTCAGATCCTCGGCCATGGCCAGAGTCTTAACACTGAGCGTCTTACCCTTCTCGATGTTGACTTCGAATTCCTCGCCGACCTTCGGACCAGTTAAGAAGACTGGAGTGTTAAGTTTATCGACAGGTCCGAACTTTTCCCTGAAGTTGAGGAAATCGGCTGTGACTTGAGGGTAGAGAGCGGCAGACATGACATCGCGATCACTGATCTGAGGATGAGATTCCTTCAACTCGACCTTAAGAGCATCGAGATCCAATGGGGACAATGATTCACCCGGACGTCCTTCGATACGAGGCATATCCTTCAGCACACGGGATCGAAGTGGTTCGGGGAAACCGCCATGAGGGATACCAATGGCACCTTGGAGGAATTCAACGACAGATTTTGGGAACGACAGTTCTTCAGCCCGTTCAAGTACTTGATCAGCAGTAAGATGATTTTGGACCATGAATTGAGCCAAATCACCGACGACCTTTGATGAGGGAGTGACTTTGATGATATCGCCCAGGAGCAGATTGGCTTCACGATAGGCCTTCTTGATGTCCTCGAAGAAATCGCCCAAGCCAAGGGAGTAGGCTTGGAATTGCAGGTTTGTGTACTGACCACCGGGGATCTCGTTCATGTAGACATCGGCATTACCAGACTTCATGGTCGTGGTGCATTCGAACGGCGCATATAGGGTACGTGTCTGTTCCCAATATGCAGAGTACTCTGAGACGTCACGGAGGTCGAGACCGGTGTCCAATGGGCTTCCTTGAAGTGAAGCAACCAAAGCACCCATGCTTGGTTGTGATGTCATACCGGACATGGAGTCAACAGCAACGTCAACTACATCAGCTCCAGCCCTAGCGGCAGCTAACATAGATGCAATTCCAGCTCCGGAGGTATCGTGAGTGTGAATGTGTATTGGTATGTCGGGATGACGGTCGCGGATAGCCTTCACAAGCAGTCTATTGAAACAAAATGCTCGGAATGATTCATTTAGTGAGAAGCTCATAGGACTTACTCAGCAGCAGCTGGCTTGAGCAGACCAGCCATGTCCTTGATCGATAGCACGTGAGTACCAGCCTTGACGAGCTCGTCCGATAGATTTAAGTAGTACTTCAGGTCGTACTTTGTCTTGGTTTTGTCGCTTACATCACCGCTGTACGAAATCGCGGCTTCCACAATACCACCAGCCTTACCGGCAGCTTCCATACCCACGATCAAGTTCGGCAGATAGTTGAGGGAGTCAAAGACACGGAAGATATCCAAGCCGGATTGGACCTAAATGACAAAGATGAAAGGCTGCATCACTGAACTCACCGATCATACTTACAGCAAGTTCGCAGAATTTATAGACAACATTGTCTGGGTAGTTTGTATAGCCAACAGCGTTGGCGCCTCTTAATAGCATTTGGAAGGGAATGTTGGGAATCTTTTTACGCATACTTTCCAGGCGTTCCCACGGACATTCGTGGAGGAAACGCATCGCGACATCAAACGTGGCGCCGCCCCAATTTTCCAGCGAGTACAAGTTGTTAAATTTGTGCGCCACGAATGGAGAGATTTTCAGTAGATCATGTGTGCGAACGCGAGTAGCCAGGAGAGATTGATGAGCATCGCGGAAGGTTGTGTCCATAAGGAGTAAGCCCTTATGTTGGCGCACAGCCTTAGCGAAAGCTTCCGGTCCTTGGGTCTTGTAGATTTCACGAAGTCCCTTCGGAGGTTCAGTGACTATTTGATAGAAACTTGCAATTAACAATATGCTTTTAAAGGATAGGCAGGTTTTGATGGAGGTTTACTCTTTCGTGGGGTTTTAGTTATATTTACAGCGGGGGTTGTACGAGAGACACACAATGCCAGTTGAACATAAATTGAAGCGATAAAACCACAATGGAGAACGTTGAAACATTAACGTGAGTTGGAAGCAGCGGGTTTTGCGGTAATAAGCCAACTTGCGCTTACCTTTGCCACAAGTTCGGTCTTATTCGGACAAAAATTTATAAAGGTTCTAATATGAGGATTTCTTCATGTTTTAAGCTAATGAAGTGGCAATGATTTTAAGACCCTAAAAGCTTTCGAATGTACTTATGCTGAAAGACAATTGAGAATGGACAACACTGCCACAGCTTTGACAAGGGACATTTCTTTAAAGACAGATCAACAAGAGGCAGAACGATAAGAAGTGGATAAAATGAGCCATAAATGATTGTAAACGAAGAACTAAAGGTTATGAGGATGAGCCTGAGTAGCTTATTATATAGCCACTATCTTAGATCTGGGAAACAACTGAGTGAAAGGGTCAAACTAAATGTAAGTCGAGCTTTTTTCATCATAGAATTGGATGCTAAGGGGCTAAATTACTCGAAAACAAAAGTGTCCACACTTAAGCCCCTGCATACCAAATCCTACTCTCATTTTCACGTGGTGATTCAAGGAAACCAACGACGGCGACCACGTTTCAAGTAGGAAGAGACCGCCAAAGAGCGTCCAAAACCTTGTTTTGGGGGTAAGTAAGAGCCTGGACATCCACGGTTTGACTTTGTGCCGGAGGTCCTATCTCTATTGTGGAAGACTACTCAATGCTAAGAGATTACAAACAGCCTTGGAAAACTGAGGTAGTAAAAGTGGATGAAAAACTTTTTTTTACTGTTGGAGGCAGATTTAGCAAAAAGTTTTAAGCTTCCGGCATGTGAGTGAAAGCCTCATAGCAAACTGGTCAAAGCTACCCTTGAAATCATAAGTCTAATACGCATTCACTGGTCCACAGAAGAGAGCAACGATCAATTCAAGAATGACTTCTATGACCTCCTGGAAAGAAGATGTATCGAAAGCTATGACAGGAGATTTTATTTGGAGGCTAGATAAGGGGGACATTTTTGACTGACGCGATTTCTTCAATCCCTGATTGTTAATCGAACCAAACTGATTACATTGCGATCAACGTCCAGCAATCCTCCAGCATCCTGGATATCTAAACCTTCCGGAGGGCTAAAAACGATTCGAATCATTACCTTGTAGCAGCAAAGACTTAGATCTAGATTTCATAGAATCAACAGAGTCGAGTAAGATCACCAAAATTTGGTATCGAAAAAGTAGCAATTGCAAGAGACAATCAGGGTTTTGGTCGATTATGTCTCCCTCAATTTTTTTTCAAGATCTGATGCACAAACCATAGAACATCAATCGTGATGTTGTCAAAATGCCATCAGGAGTGCGGCCTTTGTTGCACCCCTGAAACCCCTGGTGTGATGACAAATGCAGATCAGCCGTAAGTTCTACGAAGCTTGGGCTAGTCTGAAGAAAAAAAAGGAGTAGCAGTAGGAGCACGAATTTGAGGAGATTTTTTTTTTGTTGGAGGTTCTGCTAACTGTTGGAGCTCTCAGATACAAATACTGTGTCCATTGTACTGCCAGATAGACATCTGAGATGGCGTAACAGCTCATGAAGAGCTAGAGCTGAGCTGCTTTTATTCACCTATTTTGTGTGCGATTTGTTTTTCACACAGATGTAAGCAACCTAAAGCTTAATGTCGATTCCGAACGGCGCGGCGGGAGCCGGGAAGATTTTTCAAGGCTAGTGTACAACGGGGAGTTTTGCCAATACCCCTGCGAGGAGAGGAGCCCCGAAATAATCATTCGATGGCTTTGGTGTTATCGGGATCCGAACTCGCTCATCACGCGTCAGCGGTCGACACACAACCCACTGCGCCACGACGCTCTCTCGAGGAGATGGTATTGCAGGAATGACGTTAGAAAGTTTTTTTAAAAAAAATGTAAAATCGACATATCAAGCCTATTAAGCCAGGGTTGGAGCCTGTACTCATAGCCGAATCTTAGAATATGGTGTAGTCGTGGTGCATGATAATCATCACCGACTGTTGAGCCGAAGGTCTGTAATTCAAGTCCGTCCATAGTCAAGAACAATTCCTATACGGAAAAAACTGTGCAACAACAGTTGTGAATGATAGATGATCAAAAAAAAAAAAAGTGCTGACGAAGGCATAACACTCGCAGCATAAGATCCCTTCAAAAATTCATACTCTGTCTGTGCATTTCCAATATAACACCTTAATGACATGGAAACAAAGAATTACTGTGAACTAGAACCAACGCGATAAATTCAGGCGAATCTCTCGAATGCTATATAGGACAACCACCCTCGGAGAGTAGTGAAAGAACATCTTCGACACAAACCATCTGCACCCCATCCAGGTTGTGTGACAAACACCATAAACACATCTGCAGGTTTCTGGTAGAATGAATTATTCTGACTGGACGGAGACCAAAGAGGATTCTGTCCACCAGGCTTAGACGATTAAGACAGCGATAACGAATTTGAAGTCTAATAAATCTGATGACGCAAGTGGACCTACTGGCTTATACATTATGGTCGGAGGGAAGCATGATTACACTGATGAGTGCAATCTCAGAGTCGTCTGTTCAAAGTCAACTGCGCCAACCGTAGGGGCATTGGTTTCCTAAGGATCTTCGGCCGTGCTGTGTGAATGCTTGAAAAGGTTCGCGAACAATCTGATAGGTTCCTAACATGCTGATTTTGGGCCAAGAAGCTGAGCGATGTGTCTTGCAAGAGAATGATGAATTTCAGACCGAAATCTTTTGACTTTAAAACCGCATCAGAAAGTCTCTAGGGAGAACCCTATTGAACCTATCAAGGTGGCAGGATGACAATGGAGAATTCGCTTTCCCCATTAAGGCCAGTAAAAACTAGCTGAAACCTGTAATTCAGGCAAAATGATCGCCAGACCTCAATGTAGCGTTTGAGAGCAAGCAGTAGCGGCTAAAATACGAATAGATCTAAGGACAAATGAGGGAAAAATCCAATATAGCCGTCATCAAAAGGAAGACGAGCAATACTGTCTTGACTAAAGCGTCATCTTTAGCTATGAAGTAGCAACTACACCAAGGCTCAAGAAGTTATTGAAAAATAGAGCCCTCTCACGAAAAATCAAGGTAACTCTTCAGAAAACCTCAATCATCTCCGTCTTCTTCTCGAGCACAGAGGCTTGGACATTATTTAAAGTGGATGAAGTGGCATTTGGCCGACTCGAGACATTTTGGGCGACATTCGTATAACTGGGAGAGGAGAACTGTAGGGACGACATTGGATTATTTTGATATCCGCGGATTCCATGTTTGAATGGCTCGAATTTTGGGAGCGAATGAATATTGTGAATGTTTCGGCTTAAAAAGTATTTGATTCCAACCCTAGGGACGACGCGGCAAAGGACGATCGAATTTAAGGTGACGCATATAGGAGGAAAGGGACCTTAACCATCAGCAGCTGGTCAAAGGTCATGTCGGCAGGAGTTGTTTTTTTTTTATTGATACCCGGGTTCACCCCAAACTATGGGGCCACATAAGCTAATACCTCAGCCGCATGGTATAGCTCAATCACATGATGTAATTCAACCTCAATCGCTGGAGGAGGGTCAACCTCAATCGATGGAGGAGGCTTAATCATAAAAGAGATTTAACGTAAGAAAGGTTCAAACAATGAGGAGCTCTAGCCAAGAGAGGAGGTACAAACAACAGAAGAGATTCAGTCGATAGAAGTTCAATCAATAGACGAGGTTCAACCAGCGGAGGAGGTTCGACCAACAGAAGCCGTTCAATTAAAGTTGGAGAGGACAAACTAGAGGAGGAGAAAAATTAGGAAAAGATGCTTTAAAGTCGATTTAGGCTTCAGACCAATATATTCAAGCCTAGATCCAAGCCAAATGAGTCAGCGTGAAGCTGCGAGTCGGCGAGATAACATTCCATTATTTGTTAAACGGTTTTAAGTTGAAATTGATCCAAATTACAATATACCAATGAAGATCTGTTAGACCTATCAAATTAAGGACGTCCAACTTGTAAGATGGGACTGTAAGACTTGAGAATCAAGCCTTTAAGGTGGCCGCGTTAGCAATAAAATAATTTTCATTGGAATTGGTAGCAGCCTGTAAAGTGTTACGACTTGAAATTGAGCAACCTTTCCAAATAAAAATGTCTACAGCTCCTTCGTCTTCGGTACAAATAGGTATTATGGGAGACAGAAGTGGGGACAAGTGGTTTATAGGGTTACTCAGATATAAGGGTAATTAAAAAAAGGGGTGTTGACGTTAGATTAACTTAAAATACTTTTAAAAAAATATAAAACTATCTGTGAGATGTGAATTTACCAGAAAAACACCAATTTTAGCAGATGAAATAATAGCAAAATGAAAATCCACCACACGACACCAAAAGGCAATGACAGAAAATATTTTTATAAAAAAAATTAAATCAAAAAAGTAAAAAAAAAAAGAAATGAAAAAGGTGAAAACATACCTTTAGCCTCGCCGCGTTCTTCTTTCTCGAGGGCTTCCGGCGATAAGTCTGTGCCGTATTTTATTTTTTTTTTATTTATTTATTTTTTTTAAATGGTAGCGTGTTGAAATAGCGGTTGCGTGGTATAGTAGTAGTCACAAAGGTGAGTTTTTTTTTTTTTTGATTTTTTCGTTTGCGAAAAATAAATCGTGTTATCAAAAACAAATTATTCAACAAAAAAGAAAACAAAATAAAATCAAAATGAAAATGATTTAAAAGAGAAAGAGAGTGAGAGAGAAGAAAAGGAGGAAAAGTTGTGAAAGGTATAGCCAATTGTTGCATGCTCCAGACAAGCGTTCGAACACATATTGCTCATCTGATAGATTGCAGCTATTTTTTTTTTTTGGAAAATATTTTATACAAAAGATTGCTTGAGTGGGTCCTTGACGTGCTCCACCCGAGTGTTAGCGGGTAATTCGGAAAATTAGTTACAAAAGATGTGGTCATGAGAGGGCACACAAGATGGTGTGGACGGTCATGAAACTAGAACGAGCACTTACCTAGTGGCACAGTTGGAACGTGTGGGGTGATACGAGCTGGTTTCAGGCTGGTGGCAAGAGGTGTCTGTGGCCCATTGACGAGCACTTCGCCGATGTAGTTGAGGAGCTTCTGAGCACGATTGTGTGAGATGCGGAACTTGAACAGCTCGGGGTGTTCATCAATGAAATAGGTGTCGAGGACGCCATGGAGGAACTTTTGATTTTCGAGCACGTTAAGCAAGAAGGGGATGTTGGTCTTGACGCCACGGATTCGGAACTCTCGAAGGGCACGGTTCATTTTAGAAGCCGATCCTTGAAGGTCAGATGCGTGGGAAATGACTTTAACGAGCAATGAGTCGTAGTAGGGGGAAATAATAGCGCCAGCGAATGCTGAAGCAGAGTCCAGACGAATGCCCATACCCTCACCGGACCGGAACACTTCTAGGCGACCGGTACTGGGCTGGAAGTCATTAGCCGGATCTTCGGTAGTCACACGACATTGGATCGCATAGCCGCGTGGTATGATATTCTCCTGGGTATAGCCCAGTTCGGGAAGGGTCATGCCTTCGGCGACACGAATTTGCGATTGCACTAGATCGATGCCGGTAATTTCCTCAGTCACAGTGTGCTCCACTTGTAATCTGTAAAAAAGAGATTCAAATAGCTTACCTACGATGGGTTCTCTGAATTACCTCGCATTGACTTCAATGAAGTAGAAGTTTCCGGTTTCATCACACAAGAATTCCACAGTTCCAGCGTTTTCATAGCCAACATGTTTCGCTAAACGAACAGCCGCTTCAGTCATCCTGTCACGTACCTCTATTGGCAGTCTCGGGGCGGGCGCGATTTCCACAACTTTCTGATGACGACGTTGCACCGAACAATCTCGCTCGTACAAATGGACGACATTGCCGGCCTTATCACCAAGCAGCTGCACCTCGATGTGACGTGGTCGTTCAATGAATTTCTCAATAAACATGGCACCATTTCCAAAGGCAGCCTTCGCCTCGGAACTAGCACGCTCGAACAATTCTTCGACATCTTCCATCTTACGTACTACTCTCATGCCACGACCACCACCACCATAGGCCGCTTTAAAGATCACCGGAAGACCATGCTGCTTACAAAAGTCCAATGCCTCCTCTTTGCTCGTCACCGGACCATCGGTACCGGGAACGATTGGCACGCCGGCTTCGATAGCCGCTGTACGGGCAGCCACTTTGTCACCCATCTGCTGGACGACCTTCGGCGATGGGCCAATAAAACGTAGTCCAGCATCGATCACAGCTTGAGCAAAGTCACTTCGTTCGGATAGGAAACCATAACCGGGATGGACAGCATCGACGTCGTTCTCCTTGCATACTCGGATAATTTCTGGAATGTTGAGGTACGCTTCGACTGGTGGCAAACCCTTACCGACTAGATATGATTCATCGGCTTTTTGCCTGTGCATGTGCATTTTATCTTGCTCCGAGTAGACGGCTACTGATTTGATGCCCAATTCTGTGCAGGCACGGAACACACGAATGGCAATTTCTCCACGATTGGCCACTAAGACCGAACGGATCGGCTTGTATTCCACCTAAAGTAAGGGGTGGTCTTAGTAAATGTGAATTCGGAATGGGTGTACTGACCTGGTTGGAGTAGGTGTGTTTGCTGATGAGCGTTAAGCATTTTCGTGGTGTGTTTTTGTAAGCCCTGAAGGCCCTTTGTGCAACCGGGATGATCATTTTGAATGTGCTTAGCTGGAAAGAGAGAAGACAGTTGAAAAAATTCCATTAATTATTGAGTTACAAGACTGATTCGTCTCATTTTCTAAACTGGGTCGGCGAGTCATACTAGTAGTAGGCATGAAACCTACTTAATAAGGGATTGAGACAAACGAAAGACTAGACAAGACAGAGCGACAGCTTTTAACTCCAGCTTAGCTAGCTTTATCTCAGAGATAAAGGTGGAGCGAGGAACCGGAATAAAATAGACACAGGAAGGCAGGTAAACGCCACATCCCATAACTCACCCCTACAGGCTTGACAATGATTGATGACGATAAAGATTAGAAGAACATGCGTAAACACTACAAATTGCTAGCAAAGACGTAATCGTTTTGAAACTCCAAACTAGTCACTGCGAGCTAATATAAATGTAATCGTCAGCTCATTAATATTTAACCTTTGTATCTATTGGAGAATCTAATCTTTGGAACAAGCTATGATAACACTATCTCTCGCACATATAATTGTATTTAGAAAGCTTGTTGTAACGTTGGCTTATGTGATAATGGAAGTGGGGATTTGTCAATCTAATCTACCTACTCTGTCATTCATAGGTGCCCAATTAAACAGAACTTTAGTGATGAATGGATGTTAATGTCGTGGGGACACTACTTTAATTCGTTATGATAATTGGAAAAAAGCTTAGAACATTAATTAATCAAACACGCCTGACAAACGTTGGTTGCACAAAACTTATTGTGAGTTTTAAGCCTTTTTATGGCAGCAATCAGGAAAGGAATGTGCATCACTGGACTTCGTTGTATGCTTATCACCTAATTCATCTAGAGGGTAAAGTGAAATGAGTCGCACAATTTTATTTGATTTTGTTATTTTTTTTATAAATGTCCGTTTTTTCCGGCCACTTCTGTTTATGAGGTGCTTTTTATGACGAGCTGCTCAGTACAGCGAATTGGCGCCTGCTTTATGTCCCGATGTATTCGGTAGTAAAATTCTCGAATAAAAATTTCGTTATCAACTAAAACTTTTCCGGAGTCTTGGTCATATTGTAAACTACTTCAACAGTAGGGTCTCTAAATAATGAACTTTTACTTAGAGTAAAGGATCATGTAAGAAATATGTTTGATCATTGCTTTATGAGTTTCATGTTATGGCAGGGAGAGTAGCCCACCCATCTTGTTTAGGTTTTACTCAACCAAGTTTATGAGCTCACAAAAGAGTGATATTCTAAAAGCTCCGAACGATCCAAAACAGGGCCACTGAACGCCATCTAGAGAGGATACTAAATTTTATAACAATGATATTTTAGATTATCATAGTGTTCAAAAACGGAATCAATCACATAGCAGTCCCCCTGATTCTGATTGATATGCCGGGAAGATCGTGAACTTAATTAGAACGAGGTTTGTTCAAAAAATAAGGTGACTTTTTGCATTTCATGAGCTGAATACATTCGGTTTTCGAACTTTTTTTTTTTTATTATGTGGATACACATGCTTCCTAACATATGCTGACATTTTCAGCTACTTTGGATATTTAGTTTGTTCTTCACAGCTATAAGGGTTAGACGTGTTTTTGTTTGCTTGGCGATTTTGCTATTGAAAAAAAGTGGATCATGGTGAGTATCAAATTTTGTATGGAAAATAAAATTAAGTGCCGCAAAGTACTTAAAATGTTGACTGTGGCACTTGGTGAGCCTACTCTAAGCAATAGAAGTGTTTATAAGTGATTCAAGCCCTTCACAGAAGGCCAAGAAGACGATAAAGAAAATTGTTATGGAGAACGTCGGATCAGTATCAGAGACGCTGTTGAGAGTATTGGAATATCGGTTGGCTCACACCATGGACTCTTTTCAGATATTTGGGCATGAAATGTCAACGAAGTTTGTTCTAAAATTATTAAATTTTGACCAAAAGAAGCCTCGCATGAGCGTCGCTCAAGAGCTATGGGATGACGTAAATGACGTCCCAGATTTGGTGGAAAGTGTCATCACTGGTGACAAAACGATGCTCAAGAGACCATGGAAGCGGCCAGAAGAGCCAAGACCGAAAACGTGTATAATTTGGCCAAATTTGCCAATTTTGCTCACTGTTTTATGCGGCAGCGTGGTTTATCATGAGTTATTGTCGGAAGCCGTTTGCGTAAACCTATATGAAGAAAATGTCCGAATTTGTAGGATAAAAATGCATAGCTATCGCATCAATATAAGCATCAAGCACCTGCTATCTACTCCTTGCTTGTGTAGCCTTAGCCCCTGCTAGTATTTTCTCTTTCCGAAACTGAAAAGGCCATGAAAGGCCCGATATTTCCCACTATTGAAGAGATTTACAATGGCAGCCTTCCTCGATATCGAGGGAGCCTCCAACAACGTAAATATAGAGGCCATAATAATAGCTCTGGAGGACATAAAAGTAGGCCAATCTATTGTAATCTCGTTTGGAAATACAGTCAGTGGCAAAATTATTTACACATAGCAATGCCAGCTTTCTGAACAGCTTTTAAAGCTACATAACTTCTAAAATAACAACACATTATCCATGATTTTTATCAATTTCAGTCCTTATTATTTTATTTAAACAATAAACAAAAAAAATGTATTCAACTCCAACAAATAACTGTTGAAATCGTAGGAAAATAAGAGGCACAATTATTTACACAGCCATTGAACATTGACAAAATTATTTACACAAGTGCAAATAACTGCACTTGGAAGGTAACGGTTCTAAATTTCTTTGATAAATTGATGCTTTGCGCGTCACTTAGTTATTGTGGTCAGTTTGGTAAGAACTTTGCGAGATAATGGTTGCACAAAATGACAAAAATGATAGAACCTTCCCTTGAGAAAAGAGCTGCCATTGTGGCAGAGTTTTAGAGAGGTATTTCGGCCGCGGAGCTCGCAAAAAAATACGGTTGTGTGCGGAAAACGATTTATAACCAAATTTCAAAGTTTAAAGAATGTGGAAGTGTAAAAAATAAAAGTGGAAGGGGCAGAAAAAGGGTGACATAGAAAATAGAAGATACTGCGATTGTTCGATCTTTCAAAAGAAACCCATGTGAAAGTGTTCGAAATATACTCACAAAGCTAAACGAAGGTAGAGAAAACAGTATCAGTGAAAGAACATTGCGTCGAAGACTAAAAGAAAATAAAACAAAAGCCTACGTCATCCAGAAAAAACCGTTTATTACACCAAAAAACAAGCAGCTCAGATTACAATTTGCTAGAGAGTATATTAACAAGCCACTAGAGTTTTAGAGGAATATTATTTCGACGGAAGAAACTGCTTGCTCCCTTGACGGTAACTATGGTCGTAAATATTTCTACTCTGATGGTAAAATGAAGGCAAAACAACCCGTCACGCAACCTACAAGACACTCCAAAGGAGGTAAAATTATGATATGTTGCATATCACATAGTGGTGTGGGCCCTCTTGTCAATTGCTCCGGTAATATGACACAGTCACATTATTTAAATATTTTAAATGATGTTGCACTGGTCGCAGGCTCAAAATTTATCGTGATTAATTTTATCCTACAACAGGATAATGCGCCGATACATACAGCCAGGAACATTAAAAAGTATTTGGCTGAAATAGACCAGGAAGTTTTAAAATGGCCCCCGCAAAGCCCCGATCTCAACGTAATTGAGAATTTGTGGCATCTTGTTAAATCAAAAATGCCCGAAAATATTGGCAGAACGGCTGATCAGACTTGGGAAGATTTCATTGCAACTTGGAGCGCAGTCCCATTAGAGCAAGTGCAAGGGTTAATTAATTCTATGCCCAGACGCCTTGCAGAAGTTATTGCGGCAAAAGGAGGAGACACAACGTATTAAGTACTGTTATTTTAATAACCATTTACTTAAATCTTAAAAATATTAACTTTTCTTTCTTACAGAAGTGAAAAAAAATTGAAAATGGATTTGTGTAAATAATTTTGTCAATGTTCAATGGCTGTGTAAATAATTGTGCCTCTTATTTTCCTACGATTTCAACAGTTATTTGTTGGAGTTGAATACATTTTTTTTGTTTATTGTTTAAATAAAATAATAAGGACTGAAATTGATAAAAATCATGGATAATGTGTTGTTATTTTAGAAGTTATGTAGCTTTAAAAGCTGTTCAGAAAGCTGGCATTGCTATGTGTAAATAATTTTGCCACTGACTGTATGTTAACTACAATAACAGAATAATCAATGCAGACATTGGACACAGCTCTATAAGGAAAGCGACAACTAGAGGCACACCACAGGGTGGAGTTCTCTATACCCTACTGTAGCTTCTTACATTTTAAAAAAATCCTTAAAATCTTCATGGAGAAAGGCACAAAGGCCACAGCATATGCAGATGACCTAGTTATCTTGATAAAAGGTAAATTTCCACAAAGTATCAGCGAACTAGTGGAATCTGCGTTGAAGGAACTCCCAGAACCCCCAGAAAACTAAGCTGCTTTTGTTCACCAGAAAAAGGAAACCCGATATTTGCTCCTCCAAAGTTAAAGGGTACTTCACTCAAACTCAAAACAGAAGCCAAATATCATTCTTGACTGAAAGTGCTGACGCGACTACGTGCGCATAACCCGGGACTCGACACGAGGGCCTGGACTGTCTATTCCTACAAAGGTTCTCTGCAAAAAGAGGCCTTCACTCTGGTTGTGGGATCAGACAACGGCTCTGTCCAATACGATTTTATTCCGTTTTGATGTCAAGTAGTCGAAGGATGGAACGTGATGCGCAGTCTAAATTCATGATTTTTACTCAGATTAATCGACAGCATTGCAAGGCTGCTACCGCTCTTCTCAGTAGCAGAATTGCATGAAGTAATACAAATCATCACTTTGTATCCATTCAGGAACCATGGGTGTGGAATTAACGCCTGTGTGGTCTTGGTGGTATATGTGTTGATACGATCCTTTATGATGAGCGATCCGAAAGGCCCAGGGTCTGGCTTATCATATCGAACACGTTATCGGCAACCAAACTTGGTCAATTCTGTGGTGAAGATCTGGTGGCTGCGAAAGTTAGCTACAAAGCGCACGGAGAAATTGAACACTTCGTCGTGGCGTCTGCTTACTTCCCCTACGACTCGGTACTACCCCGCTACTTAAGGCGGTTTCTGAACTCGTATAGTACTGTGAAGCCAAAATGATTGGACTCATCATCTGTTGCGATGCTAACGCTCAAAATACTATTTGGGGCAGCAGCAAATTCAACCTTTCGTCTGACCTTATCACCAACAATGTTGGCTCTCAACCAATCTTTGTGACGGCGAGGCGACAAGAAGTAATTGACCTAAGCCTGTCTAATAGGCATGTGATGGCCATCACTAACCGGAGAGTCTTACCAGATGTTACACTGTCAGACCATAGATATGTATATCGAATTCCAATTGAAGTGTGGGATCTCTCCCTCGCAGTCCAAGCGGAATCCGGGAAGGACGGACTGGGACTGTGAACCAGAACAGAGAACAGAGCAATTGATGGAGGATGCCGTTCATAGCCTGAGTAGCGTCATCACAAACTGCGTTGAACTCTCATATCAAAAAACCTCCCAGCATCTGGGTTCCCAGATGGAACACTGAGCTCCAATGTTTTTGCAGAGAAGTCTTCTGAATAGATCGCTTAAATCGAACTCGGAAGATGACTGAAATAATTATCGATCGACGCAAAAGGAATATAAGAAGCTTATTCGTAAATCGAAGAATGATTCCTACATATACCATAAGTCCTTCTGCGAAGGGATCAAATCCTCGAGCACGACTAGCACGTTGGTTAATGTTTTCTAGCGAGGAAAATTGACAAAGCTGGTTGTACTCAGAAAGTCTGAGGAGTCCAAAGCGGAAACTTTTACTTTATTGCTTCATACCCATTTCCCGGAAAATCGCCGCTCGTTGCATACTCCTTCATTGGTAATTGCGACTTAAACGATGAAAACAACTCGGCGTAGCTAGTATGTTGCATCACGCGTGGCAACTACTGAGGCCATTGAATTTGCTGTGGCATCCTTCGATGGCTTTAAGTCGCCGAGCACTGATGGGATATACCCCGTTATGTTGCAAAAAGGTATAAGACAGCTGCTTCCTACTCTAAAAATAATTGTCACTGCTAGTCTCGCACTTGCCTATTCCTTGGCGCGCGGTGAAAGTGATCTTTACCCTAAAATAGGGAAAGAAGATTACTCACTCGCCAAAAGTTATAGACCAATCAGTCTAACATCCTTCTTGCTGGAAAGCATGGAGAGACTTCGTACGTGCGCAAAGTTGCCCTTCAAATGCATCCTCTCTCGGACATGCAACATGCTTATCAGCGCGGAAAATCCTGCGAGATTGCGCTTCAAAACCTAGTTGGGAGAATTGAATGCGCTCTCGAAAGGAAAGAGTACGTACTGGACATTTTCGTCGACAATGAGCGAGCTTCCGATAGCGCTACTTTCGACAGCATGTGTAACGACATGAAGCACTGATTTATGGATCAAAGCAATATACATTGATCGATGTTGCAGGCAATGTGTCAAGTCTGGAGTAAATAGGGTGGCGTCTTGTCTCCGCTGTTACGGTGCATGGTGGTCGACTCTCTCCTCGATGCTCTCAATGCCTCTGGAATCTATGTCCAGGCCTATGCGGCTGATGTTGCTGTTCTCTGCGTCGGCTCATGTTTAGCGACTGTCTTTCTCAAAGCGCAGGCGACGTTAAATATGATCGAGGACTGGTGCATGAGTAATGGGCTGTCGATTAATCCTCTTAAGACTGATGTCGTTCTCTTCACGAGAAGGAGGAAAATTACTCATTCCCATCCCAATATCCAAGGAAGCTAAGTACCATGGAGTCATCCTAGATAGCAAGCTTCTTTGGTCAAGGCATGTTGAATCCAACTCCAAAGAGCGGTCTGTCTCAACGGCACGGGGGCTTTCCCCGGCACACCGGGAGCTGTTCTAGATGCTATGATGAATCTTCCACCCCTTGGCAGGGGGCGCACTGAAAGCCATTTTTCGCCTAAAGAGAAATGGTCTTTGGTACAACTCGCATCATTGGAGTGAAATATCCTACGAATCCGGTCTCATGGATATGCCTTCTGACGCAATGACATCTGTCATCCTACTGCACTGTAATTTCACAGTCATATTTCCATGGCGTCAGGACTGGCTTTGGCCAGACACTGAACCTGGAATGGAATGTCTTCGCATTTTCAGAGATGGCACCAGGACTGGGCAAGGATTAAATATAAATTAAATCTTTCAATCAGAGATTTACGCAATCCTAATGGCCATGCACTATATTGTGAAACACAGGTTGAGGAGAAAAAGCATATGCGTCTGCAGTGACAGCCAAGCTGCATTCAAGGCTGTGTCCAACCCTCTATCCAGCTCCAAATTAGTGCGTGAACTCAATACCTTTTTGAACAAAGTCGGAAGACTAAATTCAGGCTGTATGGGTCCCAGGTCACTCTGGGATCCCAGGAAATGAGAACTCCGATGAACTAGCTAGAAGGGGCTCAGAGGAGAGTTTCTCAGGACATGAACCCGCCTTAGGTATACCTGCTTCCACGGTCAAATCTGATATCAATGACTGGGTCTTCAATGCACACAGTCGTAGATGGAGGGAATATCCAGGATGCAGGATGGCTAAGCGCGTACGCCCTGATGTCTGCAAGAAGTCCGCAACATTTTTCTTATCCTTAAGGAGAAATTATTGCAGAAAACTTACGGGCGTCATTACGGGCCATTACACTTTCGCCAAGCATCTCTACGTGCTTGACATCAATGAGACGCCTACCTGTGCTGCATGTGACGAGGAGGATGACACAGCAGAACACTTTCTCTGCGATACCAATCCTTTTCCCCGACAGAGAAGAGTGGCTATCAAACGCCGTGATCAACGACCGCTCACCGACGGATCGAAAATGGACACAGGCACTGAGGCCGGATTCTACTCTGGCACCCTGCACAGACAGGAATCATTTAGATTCCCTGATTTTTCCAGCGTCTTCCAAGCAGAGGTTCTGGCAATAAAGAAAGCAGCCAAACATTTACAAATAACCGATATCCCACCATCGGATATCACCATCTTTGTAGACAGCCAGGCTGTACTGTAGTCAATAGGACCCTTTACAACGAGATCAAAGGCCGTCATGAAACGTCGCGACTCCCTGAAATCCATCAGACACTACAAGGTCAAACTCTGCTGGGTCCCGGGCCACAGCTCAATTGCAGGGAATGAAAGAGCGGACGAATTTTGCCAGTCAATGGACATCAGTGAAGCGGACCCGTCACTGCAACCACCGATCAGTGCATTATACCGAATCATAAATGACAAAAGAAGCCAACTCGTCTTGGCTTGCAAGAAACTACTGTCACACGATAAAATCATCGCGGCCCGAGCTTAATACGGTCAAAACAAAGAAGCTCTTGGCGCTGGAACGAAACTCGATCCGGAGTGACCACAGAACACTTTCCCATCGGAACAATGCTCCGGGAATGGAACTCGGGATTCAGCGATCTGCCGGAGCTGTGGCGACGAGGAAGAAACCGAGACGATCCAACATGTGGTTTACCACTGCCCGGCTCTCCAGAATCGGCGCCTGGACCATATATTCTTCACAGAGACTGCGGACGCAGCAAATGCAGATATATTAGATCTTCTAAAATTTACAAAGAGCACGGGGTGGTTTCAGCTACCACAGGTTAAAGTATGTGTACTCCACAAATGAAGGGATTCACAATGGGCCCATTTGCCATCGAGTGGAAGTGATGTTCAACAATCACTGACCTAACCTAAGGCTACACTCTCAGCTCAAGGGGCTCAAGGGTATACCAAAATGTGCATATCAGAAGTGATTCAAGGATTAGAAAAAATAGATATTGATGAATGAATCAATATTTTTCGAGAAAAATAAAGTCACCTTATTTTTTGAACAAACTTCGTACACTTAATAGAAGCGACCAAGCCACGATAGACTTGATCACCTACACCTTTTTTGTATGTTTGAAACTACTACCACGTCTTCAAGGATTCGCATCTTCCACCATAACAAGGGTAATGCAACCTTCACCATTACAGCTCAAAGGGTTTATGTATTTGGTTGAATCTTGGCTCTTAAAGCACCTCGACGTGCAAGTTATGCAACATGTTCATTTTTCAAGAACTCCCCGAGCTCCAAATCGTAAGCATAGTATCGGGTACAATTCGTGATGAATTAAAAAATTCATCCATTAGAGGCGGACCCCACAAGCGGACCAGTAGGAATGCAGTTAGGTGGGAAGGTTATGGTCCTACACTTCTGACCATAACGACGCCGGAAAAAGGAAAAGAAGAAGAAGAAGATCCATTAGAGCCAGGTTTCGAAGGTATTAAAACTATACCCCAGCGTCTTACAAGCCTAGCTACGCGCCATCTTCACATGTCTTAACATAAGCTTCGAGTCTGACGTCGGAAGCATTCAATGGCATAAGGGCATCACAGGGGCATCAGTGGCAAAGGCCATCACAGGGGCATCAGTGGCAAAGGGCTCCTCTGATAAATATTAAACATCGGGCCCGATTTTTAGCGTACATTCAATCTTCAGTTTATTTAACAAGAATTCATAAAACGAAAAATATTGAGATCAGCCTTGTCACTCAAATCCTTTCAAGCAGCATGTAGTACAAATGCAAACTCAAAGTGTAACTGTGGCTCTAATCGATTCGTTTCAAAAAGCTTTTCGCAAATGCTTGTTATACAAAAATATGTCACTGTCAGCCGAAACAGCATTCCTTGGATATGAATTATTGGATAAATGACCGGCAAGTGTTATAATAAGATTAAAACGATCGGAAATCTGTCAAAACCGATCAGTAAATGCCAAGTAAATGACAGTTGTATATATAAATCTACAAGCTCTGAATCAAATTGGCGATAAATTTTGTGTACCAGGTAAAAAAGTTGCCTTGAATGATACGTAACCTTATTGTATTATTATGACTAAAGCCTCTTACCATATTCACAATAAATGTCATCACGCTATTTAATTGCCTGTCATATTTGATTTGACAGAACCCGTGAAATCCATGTAAATGAAAGTGCTTTTTTATGGCAATTCGAGAATTTTTATTCAAATTCTAAGTAAGACCGACTTATTCGAAGGTCAAAATAATTTCCAGACATCACGTGCAAAAAATCGAACAGACAAGGCCATCGGCAAGGCAGGAATGCAACCGATAATGCATTAAAAGCGGCCGGCAACGATACACTGCTCAAGTCGTATATCAACAGCGTCGTCTTATCTTCAGCCTGACAGGTCTGTTGTTTTTATTGCACTCTTATCGGCTTCTATCAGCGCCCTTGTCTCGGACACATACCCGCCTTAATCTATTTACATTGAGCAAACATGCATCATAATTCGTATAACGTGAAGAGCGTTGTTTGCGAAATATTTTTCAGTCTTTTGAAATTGCTTAACGTCCGTAGAGCCGGTTAAATGTGTTAATTGGTTTAATTTTATTTTCTTATTTACTCGTGCGATTATCGTTCCTATTCGTCGCACTTGATGGTGCATATGGTATTCACCTGCTTGAAAAGCGGACTTCACTGCCCGGTGGTATGCGATATAAATTATCGATTTGACGCAAGCGATCAAAGCCGGCTTATATAAGTACAAAACTTGTTATTGGAATAACAAAATCTCTTCAATGTAAATATGACTCAGGTAAACACGGCGGGTTTTTAAGTCCATGCTTTTAGGGTATTTTAAAGTTTTATTTTCGTGCAAACAGCTACTATGGAGGTAGGTGATAGGGAGCTGTGCATGGTGATAAGTACTTATTTCGAGCAACATTTGAACGTTTTTCGCTAATGACTGCTATTTATTAGATAAATTAGTCGTCATTAATGCAAATTTTCGCTTAGCTTTGATTATGGCAGATTTGTTGACTAAGCTACGGACTTGTATTTTAATATTTACACTCTCTAAGGAAGGTGTTATTCTTATCTGCTGTTGTACACTAAGATTAGATATTGTAAAAATCTGTTTTGATAAGGTTTGAAGCTGCTTTAATGTGCTTAGCAGTGAATAAGGTCAGCACAAGGTACAAGCTTACGTCACTCTAGCCAGAAAGTAGTAGAAAAAATAGTTTTTGTATGACATTCGGTAAAAGTGTGACGGGCCCCTAATAATCTTCGATTTCGATGATGAAGTGTGCCCGCGACTGAAGGCGTGTTGACATAAGTGCTTTCGGATCAAACATTTACTGAACGTATGGCGTCGATTGATGAGCTCGAAATGAGCGATGAAAATTTGATCGATTTAATCAAAATATTTTGTTTTTAATAAATTTTTTCTTTTTATCTTGAGTTGAACGCCACCAGAGTTCTAAACTTACAGCGCACGCCGAATCAGAGCAGATGCCGATGCTCAAAACATAGTTTTGTTCACAGGCAGTAGCAACTTCAGCACGTCTCTTTGACTTCATTCTATCGTCTGACCTGAAGGTCATTCAACAGGGACGAACCAATTTAGTAATTCAATATAGACGCTTCCATAAATATTTTAATGATCTGTCAAAGTCCAGACTTCAATCAAGGCTAACATTTTTTTTATAGTGAACTTCACGAACTCGAAATGTTTGGAAATTATCATAAATTACTTCCGAAATTTCGAGTCGGTGAGGCAACGCTAAGAGCGGTTACTTCAATCACTATTGTATGTTCCTGTCCCAGTGATCGTTGTCTCAGCATTCGCTACCGAAAATAATATGGCAGCCGAAAATATTTTAGTTCAAAATGAGCCAACTTAGTCGATTCCACTCAGTTCACAGGAATCGGGAATGTCTTAAATCTTCAAATTTTTTCTTACACCCTTAAACGGTTAAATGAAGTCAAGAACTGAAGAGGCTTGATCATTGAAAGCACTAAAAATCCGCCAATTGGGCGCTGCAAAAGAAAAGCCTGAATTTCATCGACAAATCATCTTCAGCGATGAAGTTCATTTTTGGCTTAATGGCTTGGTATGTCAGGAAAATATCCATACATATGCTACAAGAGAGCCCCTTGCGTCTACAAAACCACGTGCGACCACGTGGAAGACTATTTTTGACTAAAATATGGTGTCACATGCCATACAGACAATTGGTCGCGACTCCACAGACAGAGCCTGAGTTGAAAACAAGAGTCTGTCACTTTTTTAGTTCAGACCTCGGAACCACTTTCTTTTTTAACGTTCGGACCATGCTCTGAGTGCTCTCTATGAGCTCAAAATAAATTGACCGAGCAATCAGGTGCGAAAAACGAAAAGCATTGTCCGATGGGCGGGACACGTAGAACGAATGAACAGTGGACAAACAGTCAAAAAACTTGTGACTGAAAAACCCGAGAGGAAAGGGCCGCCAGAAAAGCCGCGCCATAGATGTAGGCGCAATATAAGGATGGACCAAGAAGATATGGAAAAGATCAGCGAGACTTGAAAAGAACACACTCATAGTGGCGAGGAATGGCGAAAGGTGGTCGACGAGGCTCTGAACTTCCGAAAACTAATCTCTTGTGGAAGTCTTATGAATAGAACACTCAAGTCTCACTGAGGGTGACTATGAAGAGATCGAATCACTGAACGCGACGAACAGGTTGGATTTGATCTTCAAACGTGGCAGATCGACAAAACTGGATACGCTCAGTAAATCTGACCATACGTACGCTGAGTCAAAGGCAAAATCTTTTACTTTTTTTAACTAACTTTCCTGAAAATCAAATCGACATCGGCTCACTGCGAAATTCACTACCGGAGACTTCGGCTGGACCGATTAAAATCACTCGGCGCGGTTGTTACTCATCGTTATTGACACTCTGCTGTTTCATCTTTGGACGGTTTCAGGAACTGAAATTTATTCTGTTTTGGTGAAAAAAGGTATAAAGTAGTCTAGCCAGTTTAGCGCTCGAGTAATACAAATTTCATGGAGCATGGTGAACGTGGTATTCACTTCTATGATCGGTACACACACGGACTACACCCTCGCCAAGAGCTTCAGACCTATCAGTCTGACCTCCTTCTTGGTGAAAAGTATAGTAGGATTACACGTGCCCAAAATTGATCTAAGAATGCATTTTTTTTTGCGCTGGTTTAAGAGTTACGCTCTTATGGTGTTTGTAACACAGACTGGACGTGGCGTAGATGGTTTGTGTCGAAGATGTTCGTTTCCGTGGGTAGTTGTCTTAGATAGGATTCGAGAGATTGGACTGAATTTATCGCTTTGGTTGTAGTTCACAGTAACTTTTTTCCATGTCATTAAGGTGATATATTGGAAATGCACACACATTTTGAAGTAATCTTATACTGCGAGTAATTCGTCAGCAATTTTTTTGATCATCTCTCATTCGCAAGTTTTTTTTGTATAGGAATTGTTCTTGGTTAAACTACAGACCTTGCGCCCAACAGTCGGTGATGATTACCATTGCACTACGACCACCCCCTCAATCCAGGCTAGTAGACTATGTGACGGGATTTTGCCTAACAACAAAACATTGCGAGTGACACTCCTCCAGCATCCTCGATGTCTGAGCCTTCCAAGGGCCCATGTTGATCACTACCCTGTTGCAGTCCGCACTTTGATGCGATCAGAGTCGAGTAAGCCAACCAAAGTTTGACGCAGAAGAGCGGCAGTCGCGAGTTACCGCAAGAAACCTTTGCCAATCAGGTATTCCTCAAGCCCTTTTAAGCCTGATGAAATCTGCACATAAAATAGCAATAGAAACGCTGTCAGGAAACCCGCCTCTGATGTGTTCAGTTTCATCCCACCACCCTCAAGAATCCTTGGTTTAATGACGTGCGTGCAGACGAACTCATGAGTGAGTGCAGACGAACTCATGTAGAAGAACAAACGGCCACGCTGTTTCGATGGACGAGATGTGCTCGTGAGCTCTACTAAAAGAAAAGAAGGGCATGAGCTTTCAGAAGAACGCAATTCGCATGGGATCAAGGAATGAGGGCTATAGGATAAAGCCTGTGGAATCACCGTCAATACTGAGAATAAGCATCACTTCTGCAGACTGTATAAAGGCTATTATAGCCAAAATCCTACTGTCGGGCAAACGAATTGAGAACAGGATCTAACAAGATTGGTGACATCCGCATCCCCAGCCACTTGCATACCGACCTATCGTTTGCCAATACCTCCATACGTGATGAACTGCTTGAAGCCAATATATCCGTCCCACCAATTTGTGTGTCTCCGCTGCCGCCAAAAGCCACATCCTCAGTCTACACGCAAACTGAAGGCCCAATTTCTGAAGACCCAATTGTTGAAACAAATATTGAGCGCTTTGGCCAAATATGGAGTTTAAATGAATGGAACCAGCGACTCCAAAAACTAAAAAAAGGTAATGAAGAAATTTCTACCTTTATTACTGATGGATTGACCCCCGACACTCAAAAAAATTGGTCACAAAAGTTCACAATGGAATTCAAAATTCCAATAGTAAGTTGCCAAGCACTTCAACGGTCCAAACTGAAGCTATCCATATCATCGAAATACGAGTGGTTATTCCTAAACCCTGACGGCCGCCCTTTCACTCTTGGTAAAACTACCTTTATCAGATGGAACGAAAAGAAAGATATCCACGCCAAGCTGCCCAGTAACTCTAAGAAACAAATCTATGTACTTAGCTCTAAGAAACATATTAATAAGCCTAACACCTGTGATAAAAACCCTAAACTTCATAACTGGAGCTTCAAAACTAAACTTTTCCCATCTTTCACTCACCCCTCCATCTCCCATATGCAGACCTCTTCCTCTGCTCCACCCAAACCTCCACGTCAACGAGTTTCCTTCAATCTGGCTCCAACTGCTCGTGCTACAACCGCTAGCCCCTCGCCACAGACACAAACGCCTCTTCCTAATTGTTTTCCTAATTTCGATCTCAAATCTGGAGCCAAGTATCCTAATTTCCGCAGCTCCCACGTCCCCAATCCGTCAGCCCCTACCTTCTCTAATACATCCACATCACACTCGCCTTCTCACATTATAGCCAACTCCAATTCTCTTCCAACAGTTTCAACTCCTTCTTCAACAATGTCTCCTCCTAACTCCACCCAATCTTTCATTGACCCCCTTCTGCCCCCCTCAGTCAAAATAACCCGGCAAGTTAGTAACCCCACCGAATGCCGCTATGCTCTCTCTCGTCTAAGGGATAAAAAACGTACGAAAACGTTCGTCTTTTTTTGGCCTATCTACATGACAAACCAGACTCGGTCTGCTATGAAGGTAAAACGAAGACTAGTGTAATGGTCTCCATTCAACAGGAGGGCCTCCCTACTGACTTTGCCAACCTCAAGTGCCTCTTTATTAAGTATCACGAGTTCTTCAATATCCCCCCCCAAAAGTATCGAACGATCTAGATACCTTTCGTCAATAGATCCACTCAAAGCGGATATCCCACCTCCAGCGTAGCAGAGCCGATTCCTGCCCCTCATGCTAACCTTCCTCTCACCTTCTATTATCAAAATGTAAGAGGTCTTCACTCAAAAACCCAAGCAGTTTTTCAACAGTCTCATGCTTTACCATACCAAATCTTCACTCTGACTGAAACAAACTTGTTACCTAGTATAAACAACCAAGAATTGTTCTCATCAAATTTTAACGTCTATCGTGACGACGATCTTAATGGACCTACCGATAGCTGCCCCTGTCGTGACGTTTTAATAGCCGTCCTTAACTCAATCGACTCATCCATAATTGCAGTATCCTCTTCCCCGTATCTCGACTTCGTTTCAATCAAGATTGTACTGCCCCGTAAAGCACTCTATATCATCTGCTTTTATATCTTGCCATCTCAGCCTATTGAATCCTATGAACTCGCCATTAATACGACACTCTCTTTCAATGGCGAAACCTCGAGTGATCCCAAAATGATCGCCAACTTTTTTGCCAAATTTTTCAAACAATCTTTCACCGATGATTCCTTTGTACCGGATACTGCCTATTTCGACTACTTACCAAATTATTCCCTTGGACCATTTTTCCCACGTACTATTGAACCCCATATCATTGAAAATAAATTAAATCAACTTCTTGATGAATTTACTCCTGGGCCCGATGGTCTCCCGGCCATATTACTACTACCGGCCCATCGCCAAACTGTCAAACATTCCCAAAGAGAATGGAAAGGAAGTTGACGTAATTTCAACTGATTTCAGTAAAGCTTTCGACAAAATCTCCCACAAACTAATACTCTTCAAAATGTCATCCCTTGGCTTTGAACCCAATGCGCTGAAGTGGATATCTTGTTATTTAAAAATCCGTTACCACAGTGTTCGTTTCAGATCTGCCTTTCCAACCCCTTCTTAGCTTCTTCCGGCGTTCCCCAAGGCAGCCACCTGGGTCCACTTATTTTTATTCTTACCATAAACGACATTGAGTCTGTCATCAGACATTCCCACCTCTTACTGTACGCAGACGACACCAAGTTCTTCAAGACCATTTCCTCGCAACAAGATTCTTCTCTTATTCAATCGGATCTGAACAGCTTTTCCGTCTGGTGTTTCAAAATTTTTTTGGAACTTAACATTTCCAAATGCCAATCAATCACCTTCTCACGTAAGCGAATCAAACCTCCCCCTCGTCTCTACTTCCTGAATAATCAGCCCATCTCCACCGTTCAGGTTATCCGCGATCTTCGTATACTATGTGACCAAGAGCTAAATTTCCGCGCACATATCAATGATATAATTCATAAAGCCAACTCTGCACTTGGTTTTGTGAAACGTTGGTCTAAAGAATTCTCCAATCCCTACGTGACTCGATCTCTCTTTATTACCTTTGTTCGCCCCCTTTCCGAATCCGCATCTCAAGTGTGGTCCCCTTATCAACAAACCAACATATCTAGAATCGAAAGCATCCAACGTCGGTTCCTACGTTTCGCTCTTCGAGGTCTGCCCTGGACCAATCCCTTGTCCGTACCACCCTATCAAGACCGTCTTAAACTAATCAACTTGAGTACTCTGGAGGAAAGAAGGAGAGTATCCGATATAATCTTCATTCATAGACTTCTTACAGGTACAATTGACTGCGCCACCCTTTATAACTCCCTATCTCTTAACACAAACCCCCGTAATACACGCAATCCTCGACTCTTCTATCTATCCACCCCCCGCACCTCATACGGCTCCAATGAACCCATTTCCCGTATGCTGGCAAGTGTTAATTCGAATCTTAACTTCGACTTCAACCTCAGCACTCCATGCCTAAAACTCCATCTTCTCAATAACCTTCCCGGCCTCCAGTCTTAGTTTCTGCGCCCCTCACCCGTTCTCACTAGTTATAAAGTTAGAATAAGTTTAGCTTGAATTAAGCTCAATAAATGGGGTGTTTGCCCCCACGAAAATACACAATTGAGACTACACGAAGATGATATTGACCTAATTGGACGTACACAGCTATACATCGATGAAGCGTTTCCGAGCAACGAGATAGGACGGTTGGAATGGCCCTCAGGATAAGTGAAGGTAAAACCGAATGTATGCTATCATGACGCGTTGCAACAACGGCTAGGCTAACAAGTCGCCTTTATCACCAAATCTTTTAAGAAGTGAAAGACCTCGTCTAACTTAGTTCACTAGTGGTAACTGGCAACGACATTGGCTCTAAGATCAGGCCAAGAATAATTTTTGCTGGCCCTTCCAGGTAATTGAAAAATGAAGCGTTTGTCGAGGCAAGGTAACTCCTTAAAAGCATTAATGAACGCTGTCCTCCTTTACGACGCAGAGGGTTTGACTGTAAATTTCTATGATAAAATCAAGAACTGTACGTGCTGGACAGCGGCTTCGGGGTCAATCTCTAAGGTAGCTGGATTATGTCGCTTTCGATTCTAACCTCGATGGAATATGCGATTGAATATGACCGCATTTACGGCGAAACACACAGGTGGATGGAGACTTTAACTAACTGGGCGTAGAGCACCAGAAAAAATGATTAAGCTTCGTGCCGATTGAAGAATCATTTTGGTTAAGGGTCACCATCTAAGTAAGTTGCAGGCTATTGACAATTTTTGATAAGCCCAAAAAATCATTTCCAGACCTCGTTATCATATTCCTGACTTGTGGCATTGAGCAAATGTCAATCAGAAACCACCAATGAGACGTCCCACTCAAAATGGCCGCCGACGTTTGCCTACAAGCTCGGGTGCTGTCAAAATTTTGTAAACAATCGCGCACATTGTTATAATTCCAAGAGTGTGTGTGGCGGGAGTACACTGCGGTAAAATGAAACGAGCTCACACATATTCACGTATAGGAGCTCGTTTGTAACGGGTTTTGTCGCTACGCACCTGAACTTCTTTCAAAATTTCAGGGTGTCACGGGGGAAGACGTACGAAAGACGCACGTCTTATTCTGGTTTCTGATGTCAATCAAGCAAAGCGGCAAATCCGAAGACTACATGGTCACGCAGTGAATGCAACTTTTGAACTGATCAAAAGATCAAAAGAATCAATATATGACACTAATCGGTTTCGAGTGGAACGCGCTAGTCAATTTTTATATTTGGACACCAAATGCCAGATTATCCCGAGCATCGTGCTACTTGCTAATGAATCACTTAGTCGTGACATGTTTTCGCAGACGAACGAATCCAAATTATCGCCCGCTAAATTAAGGCAAACAATTCTGTTGATTCCCTTTGATAGATTAATTATATTTACCCGATTCTCGACAAACGACAGCAGCACCATTCCAGCACCCCCGCCAAAGCATGTCAATTACAATATTGGTCGTCTGCCGCGCTCTCCATGTTTAGGAGCAATTTAGCCGCTAAAACGCGCAATATTTCCTAATTTCATCCAGTACATCAAAAACACCTTTAAAGCAAGCTTAGGTTTTTCCCTTTTCTGTATCGAGTATACACAACCGATTTAATTGGTCGCTTGTGTCATGTGTGAACTTTTGCGACTTCGATGTGACGCAACATTGAGACAAATGAATTCCAGTCTGAATGCCGTTGACACTTGGTGGCTATAGTGGGGCTTTCGTGAACTTTGGACGTTAGACGCCGATTTAATCAATTTTGATTTTTTATATAATGAAAAGAACGATGTCAATGTCATGACTGATAAGGAGTCACGGTAAACAGAGTGGAAGATTTACATAAACAGAGTCGCAATGCGGATCATAAAAACCGCTAAATACACGACTACATCAAAACTTGTTGTTTTTATTCAACAATTAAATTAGTTGTTGATAGTAAACGGTATAAATATGAGAATACCTAGCCAAGACGTTTATTTAATTTAAATTCAATTGCTCATTCGGCATTCAAATTGTATAAATAAAATTGATAACGTCGACCAGACAACACCGCTTTATTTTTTTCTTCTTATTATTCAATTATTAATAGCTTCGTCACATTCCACAAATAAAATGAAATATTTTGTTAGATTGGTGTTGAATTGATTTGCAACAGTCCTACGGCGTATTCAAGTAGAGCGCCAGAATCCGGTTTGCTAAGGAAGCCCCTCGATATAAATTGTTCTATGGAGTTTAGCAAAAGAGCTTATAACCTGCTTACGCGATAGTCCATTTGACCAGAAAACTGATTCGTTACCGTGTAGATCCAGAGTGCCTTAATAAGTCCCAAGCCTTGACTAAAGCCTCCTTACAAGGCCTGAATATCCAGCAGCGCTTTAGACGTTGACCCAACAACCTGTTTTAACCAAAGTAACTTATTACATAGTAACTCCTCGATATTTGGAATCAGGAACCTTTTGCCACGGGCTATTTTCATTCTAAGAAAACTGACTGAGAGCATATGTCTGCTTAAGCTGCTTAAGCCTTACGACAGACAGTCGCATGATCCAATAGAGAGAATGGCAACATTATCAGCACAGACTTGAGCTTAAGCTTCGGAAAAGTTTAGGGCACTGAGCAGAGTCGTTTACCCTGAACCACTATAGACGGTACAAAATATCACCTTATGGACAGCCCCTCCTTACCCGAAGTCAGTTTAAGGTCTGTACATGGGGACTACTCACTACAGTGCACATATTGTCAAAGCTCTCTCGATGTTGATGTAATCGCCCAGCTCGTACCCTCTTCTGTCGACTACGCATTCAATTCTTTCACCAAAGTCTTAATGCGCTGTCTCGCAGCATTTTTCCTTGCTGACGAGCCTGTTGGGTCTAATAACAGGGGGGTGGTCGTGGTGCAATGGTAATCATCACCGACTGGTAAGCGGAAGGTCTGTATTTCAAGTCTTTCCATAGAACAATTCCTATACAGAAAACTGTGCAACAACATCAGTTGAGAATGAGAGATGATTAAAAAAATTGCTGACGAAGGCATAACACTTGAAGTATAAGATCACGTCAAAATGTGTGTGCATTTCCTATCACCTATTGAGAAGGAAACAAAAATTACTGTGAACTACAACCAACGTGACAATTTCCGTCGAACCTCTCGAATCATATCTAGGACATCCACCCCAAAGAGTAGTGAACGAACATCTTCGACACAAACCATCTACTTCCCGTCCAGGCTGTGTGACAAACACCATAACAGCGTAGCTCTTGAATCTGCGCGAACCCTATACAAAAAAAAATCTATCTTCTGATGTGGTAGTGTGTATGCTATTCTTCCCGCTATGTCTTCCTTACCAAGCCTTCCAGAACGGCTTTGGCACCATAGCTGGAGATTTGTGCGCCTGTCCTCCTTAGGAGACCATAGAACTCTTCGTTAAATCCGCCGTCTTCCTCTGAGGGCGAGAGTGCCTATTAAGACTATATTTCTAAGGCGTTGAGGCGACTATGAGGCGTTCGCTCACATGCCGGGAGTTTGAGAATGTTCTGCGAATCCAAATAGACGTTGTTTGCTCTCTTTAAAGCAGTTTTACATCCCATCGCAATTTTTGAAGTGCTGCGAACTGCTTTATAAATCGTTTGTTAAGGAACCTATCATTTCAGGTACGAAACCGAAACTCATTCCCTTTTAGTAAGTAGTAACCGAGGCTGTTGGTTGTCTCTAAACAAAGTCTGGTTTACGTGATGCAAATGTTTCCCCACGAGTAAAACCGGGATGACTAGATAGCTAATTTATTCATCGCCCAGAGGTCGGTCTGTTTCGCTTCTTGTCAGTCTGAGTTCTAATTATGTTGCGGAAGTTCAAATAAGGTGCTAACCAAACCTCGAACCAGGGATGACGTCGTAAGCTCCATCTTCGAAAGTCTTGCGCTGCGATTCCATCAGTTTAACAAGGGGTCTTCCCGATTAATTGTTAGCCTCTTATGTATATTATCTAGAGTAATCTAGTCTGGATCTAGCCTCTCTGCATCAAGTCATGCACAACCTTCTCGTGATACCGCTGATTAAGCCGAGCCCATCAGGGTCAGGTGGACTAACTGTTGCATGGCGAACTTCGTCATCGGACCTTCCAGCCAAGCTGGCCTTCTGCCTGAGGATGGTGACGAATCTTTATCAGGAGGAAGTGATCATAGTAACGTGGGGCTTGTAACAATGCGTTACTCCTTATGAGCTCGCATCGGAAACACGAATAAATATATGCAATCTCCGGCAGAGGCCCCGGATAGCCGGTCTCACAAGTTCCTCGAGCCCACCAGCTCCAGCTCCAGCCAGGCATGCGGCTCCACTTCCACTTCCACCTCTGCGTTTGGAACTGGCTGTTGCAGAACCGCACCCTTGCCCTAACTGCAATCGCGCTTTTAGGATAAGGCGTGGCGACGCCAGCCCGATAAAGTCCATGCTGAGGTCGATGTCGATAGAGTTAAAAAACGCTGGACATAGAAAGAAATCAGGTTGATGGCTAGATATGAGGCTGACGGTAAAATTGCTAGGGAAGGGCTACGAATCAATACCTGCTTTCTAAGGTTGGCGAAGGCCGCTCCCTTGAGGCGATGAAGAAAGCTCGCCAGAACCAACTGTACAAAGACCTCGTAGCTCAAATGGTCGATGAGCTACAACATATAAACAACCTACAACACCTCAAAGCAGCGTATGAGCATCCATTGCGCCCCGAATCGCCTGGTCCTCCTGCTATTCAACCAGTTCCGCTCGAAACCGTGTATGAAGACCTTTCCGCAGCAGCGATAAGCACGCGAAACTGATCGACCATATACTGACAGAGATCGCCGAAAGCTGTCTCGAAAGT
Organism: Merodon equestris; assembly: GCA_958301585.1. Lineage (NCBI taxonomy): Eukaryota > Metazoa > Arthropoda > Insecta > Diptera > Syrphidae > Merodon > Merodon equestris. The sequence continues at coordinate 116,937,971 of OY284416.1, forward strand.
AACGATGTGTCCGCCTCACTCGCATCAACAAGCAACTCAAGACAAAGACTTCACTTCTCGACGTGAAAGAGTGCCGCCGACCGTCAATATACCCAATTGGAAACGGAGACGTTCAAGCGTAGTGTAGGCCTTGCCGCAAAAGGGATTTTGGACGGCCAAAATGAGTCGCAAATTCTAGATCCTAAGCATATGGTCGACCCATCTTTTCGTCCGAATCGACACCATACTACGACCACGGTGAATCGGCCCAACCTTGATCTTGAACATCTCTGGCACCCCAGTACCATCAGGGAAATCTCTTCCATCCAATTGCCGGTGAATACTGCATCTGGTTTAACATTCAGACGATGGAGACGTGCCCCTCAGGAGATCCAAACACTTTTCTTGAACTTGACTTTGAAGATAGGATGTTTCCCTGAGGAGATGTTGAGCGGAAGAACCATCTTCATTCCCAAAAGAAGGCACTAGTGTTATACCGTCTGACTTTAGGCCCATTAGTATATCATCTGTAGCAGTCCGTCACCTCCATAAAATCCTCGCGGCACGCCTTCATGCCTCCAGTTTGATCGACCGCCATAGATGTTTAGATGAAGGATGCGCGGAAAACATTGCTGTCCTAGCCTCCTTGCTAGATGACCATTGCCTGCGCGAAGACATACGACAGCATCATACTGGGAACGAGTGGTCTTCCAACTGGGCTAGTCATATACCTCACCTACTCCTACAGCCGCAGCTCTACAGTGCTCGAAGTAAATGGGGGTACATCAGAACCCATTAAATTCTCCAAAGGAGTGCGTCAGGGCGACCCTCTATCCAGTTTTGTATTTTGCTTCGTCTTGGATGAAGTCACTCGTGTCCTGCCTAACGGTTCGAGGATCAAGGCCTGCTTACGCAGATGACGCCATCCTTATCCCCAGCATTGAGCCAGGCATGAAGAAACTGTTGCGCACTGCAGAGATAGAGGCTCAGAAGCCTGGGCTTCTATTCAACGCTGCTAAGTGTACTGCCCTGTCCATCGTCCCGTCAGGCAGGGACAAAAAAGTCCTCAACAGTCCTCGATTCGGTCGTCTTAACAACGCAATTGTCAATCAACTGATCATGTCAAAGGAAAGGAGATATCTTGGAGTTGACTTTAGGCCAATAGGTTTCTTATCACCAAATGCTACCTGAGCAACTCAGAGCATTGGACCTGCAAATTCGAGCAGCAGTGCGCAAATGGCTCTGTTTGCCACACGATACTCCAAGAGCTTATTTCCACACGACGAACAACAACGGAGGTTTGGGTCTTCCTTCTTTCGAGACCTTCCACCCCTGCTTGATGGGTGGCAGGCTACAAGCACTGGAGAACGTCACTTCTCCTTTAGTAAGAGCCGCCTGCGAATCCTTGTGGGTCCAGATTCTGCGGGCAGACCATGTTCTCACCAAGTCCGAAGGTGTCTCCCTCAACAACACCGAGGAAGTGGAAAGATGGTAGGCCCAATCCATGTACAATACCGTTGATGGCAACGAATTTCGTGAATGTGGAAAAACGAATTTCTCAAGCTCTTTGGTATACGGCGGCAATACCACCACATCCGTATCAACTGCCTCTCCTCACGGATCCGAACATCTCGAGGTGTCCGACGAGCAGATCAGGATGTCCTTTGTCGTGCCGGGTGTCAAGTCACCGAGGCTGCGGCGCGCATTATCCAAAACTGCTTCCGGACGTATGGTGGCCGTATTTTGAGACACGACGGGCTATGCAATGTGCTCTCATCCAGCCTGCGTGACAAGGGATGGACAGTTGAGCATGAGCCATGGTTTGTCACGCAACAAGGTCTTCGGAAATCCGACCTTGTTGTGGCTCGGGATGGCAAAGTCTACTCCATAGATAGCCAGATAGTCGACGGAGCAACATTATTAAACGAAGCCCACGAGAAGAAACGGAAATACTATGCCGATAACTCCGATATCACATCCAGTATCGAGCAAAAACACTATGTTCGACCATCTGACATCCGCTTCTCGACATGTACCCTCTCTTGGAGGGGAATCTGGGCTTCGAAATCCGCCGACTTCTTTTTGGCCATGGGGCTGACAAGGAAACTTTTAAGGTTTATCACACTAAGAGTGCTCCTGGGAAGCCACACAAATTGGTCTAGGTGGAATGAGATGACGCAAACTGGGAAATGGCCCAGACTTGGTATAGGATGAGCTCATGGGAGCGAAATACATCTCAGGGTAACCTGCGCCCTTCAATCTTCCATGGCAACAAGCAATAGAGCCGACACTCGTTATGAAGCTATGAAGTGGGTAGTGACTGAAAGGAGTAGACCAGACGGCTTAGTTCCACATAACTCGAGAACGCTAAGGTCTTCAGTTCCTGGTATGCGTAAATGCATTTTTTCTGCAGGTAAAGGTGGCATCAAGAATTTGAGGAACTGCTCGATAAGGATCATATCAACCAGGTCCCCACTTCATTGGGAACTGATTTATCAACGTTGATCAATGAGAATGATCAAGGATCTTGGGTTGCATACAAATTGAAACCACGGGACTTCGAAAGGAGGATTTGTCACCTATGGCTTTACGTATCGAATTTTTATTGGCGATGATCCATTGCGACCATTCCAAGTGCTAAAAGTCACGGCTTAAGCCCGGTCAATCGTAAACCTCAGTGGTGGTCAGCTCCTGCTCTGTATTTGGTGGCAACAGAAGAGTGTGGTCTGCTCACATTGAAGGAAACCATCACTGCAGACCGTCAAAGACTAGAGTAGGATTTTGGAGACAGAGTCTTAAGTGTTGATGCTTATGTCTTGATGTATACCCCTTAATCAATAGCTAATACGTTGGACTAAAATTCCAGAGAATGACTGCATACTTCCACTTGTATAAATCACTTGCTGAGTTTAAGTGGATATTCTGGGAATGTATAACGCCAAGTGCGAAGTCGTAAAGCGTTTCATGCATTAAAAAGGAAAACAAATAAAATAACGACTAAGCCAACAGCTTACCCGCCGAAAAACTAGTTTTCAATAAACTACTGCGCACAAAGATAAAACCAAAAGACAGAAAAAACATCGTCAAACAAGATCGTCGCTGTCGCCGTCACCGTGAATCATTTAAGTAAATTTATTCATTTTTTTTTTCGTCTACATATCCAACTGTATAGGCAGTGAAAAAAGAGAAGAAACAATTAAATGAAGAAGCTAAGTTCACGAGATACGGAAAACAACAAACAAACACGACGAACGGTTGCCGGCTATTCTATGCACGAGACTGCGAGAATTCGAAAATGAAAAACGACACGAGACCGTGATATTAATTGAAAGCGAGGAAAAGAGGAAAAACAACAAAATAATCGTGAAATGAGTGAAAGACTCCACATGTATGCCAACATACGGACGCGGAATGCCAAACCGTTCAGCTGTCATTATTGGACCGTATCGTTTGCATATTTACTGTGCTCACTCGTTCATGTGTGTCTATAATATGTGGTCACGCGAAACCTGAAAGGCGAGGAGGATCACGGGATCTGGGCATTTAAACAACAGTCATTTAAATGGTCAATATTGTACTGTTGGCATGTGACAGCGAGGTTTTTGGGGTCATTCATTTGTGATCATTGTTGTTGAGTGAACATTCGGTCTAAAGTTTTGGATCACGGCGATTTGAATGTCACGATAATATGTTTTTTTCAATGTAGGGCAGGGAACCGGTTTTATGAAAAAATAAAAGAGTAACATCTTGCTAAGGTCGTTGACATTCTACAGACAAACAAGTTGAAAATGAATGGCTCAATAACGGTGTGTAGAATGCTGTTCTTTCAGAGAACTTATCCAGCGACAACTTGGAGCAAGTTCATTAGGTCGAGCTGATTTTGATGGCCTAATTTTATTGTTTTCTCTTTAAGTACGTATTTTTGATTCATTTCTAGCCTAGACACTAACTTGGACTTTGATACCCGTGCAATCTCTGTCTACAAAAGATCGAAATCACATATTGCATATCTTTCAACTGAATATTAAAATGCGCAGTATCACCAGAGAAATATTCAGGCGAATCTATATGTAACGTGTATATAGTAGCTCAGTAAGTAGCTACGTTTATCTTTTAAAACGTAGCCTTATCTGTCAGGCAAAGTCTCCTTATTAGAGGTTATCTCCACTGTGCAGACGAATTTTTTCCTAACGGGCAGCCTAAAGATAGGTTTTATGAATACGACTTTTAAGATTCTACCTCATTGAAGAAGGTCTGCTCTGTAGAGCATTGACAAAGGTCATTCCTTATCTGGTCCGAATGTGAGCGTTCCCAATGCTGTCTACATGTGACTGACAAGTGAATGTATGTACATATGTACGAATGAATAAATGCATTTCGTCGCGCACTCATTTTCTGTTTTTCCTCTGAACTGAAGCGCTACAACTAGTTAGTCATGTGGAATATATTATACGTACTACGAGTATATGCGGTGCAACTGTGAGTGCTGAAATTATACTCGTAGTCTGGATATGCACGTAAGAGTTTTTTCCCAATCGCCGTAAGACATACTATTTATATTTATTTGTACTTTTCTGTGATACGTGATCGTTGAAAGCTTTGATTCGAAGCTGTTACAACTATCGATATTTCTGTCTATTTTTCCATTGAAGTTAGAATGATATTCGTGGAAGCAAAAGTGGGTCGCGTGTTAGGTAATCTGTTTATTTTCTAGTACTCTCGTTTTTCAAGAGATTAGGCGCATTAGTCCGGACCGAAACTAAGAAAGCAGTTCATGACGTGTCTCGAGCTCTTCAAAAATTTGATCTCAAACAGTCCCTTTGCTAACCATAGTATATGAATCTTAATTTAAAAATCACATATCACTGATAATAAGTCCATCTTTTTGAGCCAAAAGTAGTCTTTCAACAAGGCACGAGAGCGAGCTCCATTGACATCTGCATTGAAGTCCCTTAAAGCATACGAGGATTGTTGGTTCCCATATAACGCATGTCTCTTATTTACAAAGCTATTATGGCGAAAATGGGCTGCATTGCTGAAGATGATTCTTTAATGAGGATATTCCTCAAACTTTTGTAGAGCCCAGTCGGAGAGGCCATGATAACAGCTCTAGAGGACATAAAAGTAGACAAATCCATTGTAATCTGGATTGGAAATATGTTTATATGACGTTGGACGCAGCTCTATAAGGAAAGTGACAACTAGAGGCACAACACAAGGATGAGTTCTCTCTCCCCTACTGTGGCTTCTTACAGTCTCTTAATGGAGAAAGGCATAAACACCATAGCATATTCAAATAACCTAGTTATCCTGATGAAAGGTACATTTCTACCAACTATTAGCGAACTAATGGAATCTGCGTTGAAGGAATTCTCCTCGTGGGCAAGACTGAACGGTCTGAGAATAAGCCCCCAGAAAACTGATATGGTTTCTCCCCCAAAGTTAGAGGGTACTCCACTCAAACCCAAAACGGAAGCCAAGTATCTAGGCATCATTCTTGACTCCCAACCTTCCTGGAAAAAGAATTTGGAGGAAGGGATGATTGGATTGAATGCTCTTTATGCCGGCAAAAGATGAGGCTTGCACCCGTACATCATTCATTGGATGTACCCAGCAATCATCAGACCCATTATAACTTATGGGGTCCTAGTCTGGTGGACTGCTAGCAGCACGAAAATCTACATGAGCATGCTCAACAAAGTGCAAAGATCAGCCGTTGCTTGTCCAACGGGAGCTATAAGAAGCACACCGCAAGCAGGGTTGGACATGATACTTCATCCCCTTCCTCTGGATTTCTTCATAAAAGGCTGCGCTGCAAAAAGCGCTCTCAGACTAAGGGAGTCCTCTTCGTGTAAACAAGCCAACTATGGACATGCGACCATACTCAAAATAATAGATGTCCTGGGAAAGAAACGACCGAGTATATATCCCCCCACAATGACTTCTCTCTCAAAATACCAATCCTATTCCCCGACAGAAACGAGTGGCTATCGAACACCACCAGGCTGCACTGAAGTAAATAGGATGAAATGTCGCGACTCATTGAAGTCCATCAGACACCACAAAGTCAAACTCTGCTGGGTCCCAGGCTAATTGCAGGGAACGAAAGAGCGGACGAATTGGCCAGATGATCTGAAATGGACATCAGCGAAGCGGACAAGTCGCTGCAACCACCGATCAGCGGATTATACCGGATCATAAATGACACAATCATCAAAGGAGCCAACTTGTCTTGACTTACAAGAAACGACAGATACGCGACAAGATCATCGTGGCCAGAGCTCAATATCGGAAAAACAAAGAAGCTCTTGGCGCTGGACCGAAACTCGATCCGTATGCTTGTCGGAGTGATTACAGAATCACATGCTCCGGAAATGGAACTCGGGATCCAGCGATCTGTACCGAAGCAGCGGCGACGAGGAAGAAATCGAGACGATCCAACATCTGTTTTGCCAGAATCGGCGCCTAGTTTCGGTGGGCCATAGATTCTTCATAGAGATTGCGGACGTAGCAAATGCAGATATATCGGATCTTCTAAAATTGATAAAGAGCACGGGGTGGCTTCAGCCACCACGTGATAGGACAGGTTAAAAGTATGTGTACTCCACAAATGAAGGGAATCAGAATGGGCCCTTTGGGCTCCGAGTGGAAGTGATGTTCATCCATCACACTCCCCTTCCTTAACCTGCACCAAAATTTGCCACAATATGGATTGAGAGATTCCCAATTCCTTTGAAAGACATGGATTCGGTCTATTTGACTTGAACCGGTGCGTTGTCTTTCGTTGTCTCAACTACAGCACGCACAGCCAGTCAGGTGAGATGATTATTATAAGAGTAAAGGCTCTTAAAGTTGCGACCATCGACTCAGAATTTTGGTAGTAATTTTTTGATACTTTCAGATATTCCAAATCTTTATTATCAAAATAGTGCAATCGTTAAGCGTGTTGTGCCCTTTTACGGTGACGCGGTGGCTGACTTTTCAACGTTTGTTGGCCATATTTGAGACGACCGGTTTGGTAATCAATCAGCCAACATTTTTCCGTTGAAGGAACGCAAGATAAGCCGAGAACATCGCATAAGTACTCGGCCTTACGCAGGCTTTAATTTGGCGAATTTTGCACCGGGATTTGGGCATATACCCGTACGAGATCCAACTGACCCAGAAGGATCAAACGCCGTTTGTTTGCTTAATGGACTTCGGACCGATTGGAAGATGACCTAAATTTTGGCCGAAAAATCATCTTTAGCGACGAGTCACGTTTTTGGATGAATGGCTGGGTGAAAAAGCCAAATTGCTGTATATGGGACGACACCAGCCGTCGCGAGGTTCACCTTAAAAAGTTCCCGTTTGGTGTGAATTTTGGGCCGTATTTGTTCCGTACTTTTCCGAAAACGACGTTAGTGCGGCCGTCACCAATTTCTTATGGCCCAAACAGAGCCATATGGACCTAGACAACATGTGGTTCCATCAGGACGGTACTAAGTGTCACACAGCAGACGCCACAATGTACATTCTGCATGAACGATTTGAGGGTAAGCTTATCTCGTAAATAAGCCACTAGTGTCATGCGATTTGATCCCACTAGACTTTTTCTTGTGGCGTTTCCTGAAGTCGTAGGTCTATACGAATGAACCACAATTGATCGATGCCTTTAAGCCTTTAACACAGGCCACCGCTCAAATTCGGCCGGATCAATGCGGAAGAGTTATTGAAAATTGAACCAATCGGATCCGTTCAATCATAAGAAACCGAAGCGAGCATTTGAACGATGTCATATTTCATACAAAGTCTTTCAAATAAAGGAAGAATGTTTTTGAAACCTCACACAGCTTGTTTTGTTTTATTTCAACATCTACCTGCCCTTATTGAAAAACGCATTAAGGGGAGACAAACAAACAAACTCGCTTAGACTAGCTTGGATTTCGAAGTCGAGAGTTTGAAGTTAGATATTAAAGTATAATTGATACCGTTATACGGTGCTTATCATGGTACTAGTGATGTTATTTCAACAAGAAGATGACATACAAAAATTAACAGTGACCCTTGAGTTAGCACCAATTTGGAAAGACCTTTTATCAAGCAAGTGGGCTCGGACAAACAGAGTAAAGTTGTTGATTGCTCTCAACCTGGCGAGGTGTCAGCAGATAGTAGTCAACAGGGAAGGCACTATCTTCTACAAGTCTGCCAGCTGTGGAAGCGTTGTGGAAGCGTTCACGGCGATTGAAGAACAGGCAAAACGAGCTGGTCTTAAGGTCAATGAGGATAAAACAAAGTACATATTGTCAAGCAAAAACCAATCCGTCGCTTACCACCTGGGACAAAATGTAACAATTGACAGCTACAATTTGTTTGTCGTAAATTTCACAAACGACACCACAGTGGAGATCCGGCATAGAATCGACCTTGGCCACCGCTGCTACTTCGGATTGTCCAAACAACTTGGGTCAAAACTCCTCACTCGAAGAATGAAAGTCATGCTTTACAAAACGCTTATACAGCCAGTCTTACGGAGCCGAAAGCTGGACTATAAGCAGGACAGGGGAGCTGATTTTGGTTTCTACGAGCTGTACAAAGATGTGGATGTAGTCCGGAAGGCAAAAATCCGTCGACTACACTGGCTCGGCCACATCGAGAGCATGAACACCAACGCCCCAGCTAAGAGGGTCTTTGACTCCGAGCCTCCTGGTTCGAGAAGACCGTACCGGAGGTAATCACGGATGTAAGACAACTTGGTCTTGACAACTGGAAGCAGTGTGCCCGGGACCGTCAAGGATGAAGGCAGCCATTGCCCAGGCTCAGATCCTCCATGGATGACTGCCTTGTTAAGTAAGTAAATAAGTAAGTAAGTAATCACATTAAATCACGTCGTAAATCATTGCGAGATGTAATAGTAGTATCCTATCACACTATATTGCTGCAGAAACTGGAGTCCCACAAGGATGTGTGCTTAGTCCTCTATTGTTCCAGTCCACATACTCCCAGTGACAAATATACAACTTGAAATGCTACTTGGACCTTAGGAACACCTCCAAACCTAAAATTATGTTCTTTTGCGCCCCGTTTGTGGTAACAGGCCTTTGCAGCGAAATTGGTTATTGGAAGTTAAGCCAATCGAAATTTCAAAGCTAATGCAACTACTAACCTTTTGGGAAGAAGTTTCTTGGACAACGAACAAATCGAGAATGCTTCAAAGTTTAAGGTGACACTACCAGTTCATGCCATTATTATGCAAACCAACATCCAAACAGTAGAGGTTTTTTTTTTTAAATCATAAATTATTGGGTCTATAACTTAATTCGTGCGGTTTGCTAAGAGATGGCGTAACTTGTATTATTCCATTGGAACATGCGTTAGAAAACTACTGTCATTGTACGTCATTTCAGTATATGTCATTCATTTGAAGCGTAAACAACAATCATTTTTTTCACTCAAATATGTCGAACTTTGTGCCTGAAAAAGTGTTTTTGCGGGGAGTTCTTCTTCATTACTTTAATATGAAAAAAACTGCTGCCGAAAGTGTCATCGTATTTTGGTGAAAGTTTATGGTGAACATGCGCTAGCTGAGCGAACGTGCCAAAAGTGGTTTGCACGATTTAAAAGTGATGATTTTGGCTTGGAAGACGATGAACGTCCTGGGCAGCCAAAAAAGTTTGAAGATGAAGAACTGGAAGCATTACTCTATGAAGATTGTGGCCAAACACAAGAAGAGCTCGCAGAATCTATGGGTGTCACTCAAGCAGCCATTTCAAAACGTTTAAAGGCAGCTGGATATATTCAAAAGCAAGGAAATTGGGTTCCACATGAACTCAAGCCGAGAGACGTCGAAAGGCGGTTTTGCATGTCCGAAATGCTGCTGGAACGCCACAAAAGGACGTCATTTTTGCATCGGATTGTTACTGGTGATGAAAAATGGATCCAAAAAATCATATGTGAAACCCGGCCAACCAGCCAAATCAACGGCAAAGCCGAATATCCATGGCGCGAAGGTAATGCTCTGTATTTGATGGGATCAGAAGGGTGTGCTGTATTATGAACTGCTAAAACCGGCTGAAACCATCAATGGACAACGCTACCGAACACAATTAATCCGTTTGAAGAGAGCAGTAGCCGAAAAACGCCCGGAATATGCGACCAGACACGAGGCAATAATTTTCCACCATGACAACGCTCGGCCCCACGTTGCTATTCTGGTTAAGAACTATTTGGAAAACAGTGGATGGGAAGTTTTACTCCACCCGCCTTATAACCCAGACCTTGCCTCTTCTAACTACCATTTGTTCTGGTCGATGCAGAACGCGCTCACTGAAATACGGTTCACATCAGAGCAGAATATCAAAAATTGGCTTGATTCATTCTTGGCTGCCTAGCCGGCGCAGCTGTTTTGGGATGGGATCCACAAATTGCCAGAAAAATGGGAAAAAGTCATAGCTTCAGATGGGCAATACTTTGAATAATACTATTGTACATGTTTTTCTTAAATAAACGTTAAATTTTGAAAAAAAAAACCGCACGAATTAAGTTATAGACCCAATATTTTGACACTGACAGCTGTTTCCCGCTCGAAATCTTGACAGAAAGTCAATCAATATCATACCTCCACGGAATGAGTCACTTTGTGCTTAAACAACGTTGGGATATAGAAAACTTTTTTCCAAAGTGATTGCTGTGTAGTCCAAACAGTGCGTTTTTTTAATAAAAGTTTTGGCCGAAATAAAACACCCACCGCCACTGCTGTACGCAAGTTTGTACAAAAAGTTCGTGAGACTGGTAGGCTAGTGGACAACATTCATGGTCTCCGTCGTCGTACAGTGCGCATAGATGAGAATGTGGCTGCTGTCGTCGAGAGTGTGAGGCTCAATTCAATTCGCCATGGATTTCAACAGCTCAACATTTCACGCACTAGCCTGAGGAGAATTCTGCACAAAGATATCGGATTATTCGCTAAAGTTCAATTGACTCAGCAATTGAAGGCGCGCGAACATCCACTTAGCCATCGCTTTGCAGTTTGGGCCTTAGAGCAGCTTGAATAGGACAACGATATTGGGCGAAAAATCATCTTTTCTGACGAGGCGCATTTTCATCTCGGCGACTACGTTAACAAACAAAATTACCCCATCTGAGGCTCGGAAGACCCGCACGTTATTGTCGAAAAGCCAATCCATCCACAGAGAGTGACAGTTTGGTGCGGATTGTGGACTTGTGGCATCATTGGACCATTTTTTTTCCGAAAATTAAGCTGAGAACAACGTTTCGGTCAAAAATAAAATTGAAGACATGGATTTGGACGACTTCTGGTTCATGCAGGATGGCACACCATGCCGCACAGCCCATGCCACAATCGATTTTTGCGCACCAAATTCCCAAATCGCGTTAGCAGCCGTCTTGGCGATGGCAACTGGCCGCTCTGGAGCTGCGATTTGACCCTTTTGGACTTTTTTTTTGTGGGGAACCATGAAGGACCGATGGTATGTCAACAAGATATCCCAGACTTTGTACTGTTAACAATTTGGGAAATAATAAAAATAATAATCAATCAATCCAGAAACGATTTAGGCGCTTAAGGCCTAAGCTGCAAGCAATTCATGAGCTATAGCCCGAAACCATGGAAATTTGGGGTGACAGAATGCGCTACTACGAAGCCAGCCGAGGCAGCCACTTAACGACGTTGTATTTCATTATTAGTGGGAATGCTCGTTCTTAATAATAAAGGTACATGGAAAAAAAAAGATTTTGTTTATTTTATTCACGCGGGAAGAGTGATTGGGCCGCTTTCTTTTGAGGACGCCATCGGAAGTACGGTCACTGTTACTGGCGAACGCTATGTGGCCAGGATAAACGACTTCTTACTGCCGGGTATTGGATGAGCGGGGCTTGATGAACAGGTGGTTTCAACAAGACGGTGCAACTGCAAACACAGCACGAGCCACAATGGATGTTGTGAAGGAAGCGTTTACTGGTCGTGTAATCTCCCTTGCATGGCCAGCAAGATCTCCCGATTTTAAAATCCCAGACTTCTTTCTTTGGGGCTACTTGAAGTCGCGGATTTATGCCAACAAGCCTTAGACAAGGGCAGCCCTTAAGGAGAATATTCGACAGGAAACTTGCAGAAACTCATAGAAAATGCTATAAGACGGGTACAACTGTGTATCAACACTGACAGCAGCCACTTTTTCACTTAATAAAAAAATTGTAAGGGTCCAAGTAAAGATTTCCATCACTTCAAATATTTTTGTTTTATTTAGTAAAGAAGGTGTTCATAAACAAAATTGGATGATTAATTTGGCGCCACTTTGCATAATATTTAGAGCAAAGTCTGAACTTCTAAGACAAGACCTTACTTTCATTGCATTAATGAAAATATGCATATTCTAAATAGGATGGGGGGAGGGAATCTGCTTTTATGGTTTTGTGAGTTGTATACAAAATTTTTAAGTACCGTCAACTCGAATCAGACAGCACCTTGCTATATCAACTTTTCTTTTGTGATGAAGAAAATATTTTTTTTCTACTTACATATTTAAATGAAGGTTTTTCTCGAGTTATTCTTCACGCTTGTATTCCTTTAAACCTTTCCAATAGTTTCCCCGTAAAATGTGTGATAACAAAAATTCCGTAAAAAAATGTTGAATAGGAAATAAAAATATTTATCCTACCAATTGGACTCAAAGTCACTCACTAAATTCCAAGAAACATTTTTCGCGCTATAGCCTTGTTATCTAAGCCAATTTTGCATTTGGCATTATCTCGTTATTTGTCCGAAATCTAATATCACTGAATGGCACGTGCGATTAAATGAGAAGCATTCAGAAAATATCACAAGTCCACAGCTTCAATAATTCAAAGATAAACTTTTTATTTCATCGAGAAGATGGATGTCTAAAAATACCAGCGAAATACTACGACTGCAAGAAGAGCAACGAAAAATAATTAAATAACACGAAAAAAACATGTTAATTTGCCGTCCACATGGTCAGGCAATGCCCCTCTCCCATCGAACGATGTCGAACGTTGGGAAAACATTGAAAAGAAAACAATGCGACATACGACACTATAGGGTACTGGCATGTTCGCTATGTGCTCCACGCAACACGACTCTACAAACCCCTAGTACACTGTAGTACGCAATTTTATTAATAGTTTTTTACTTTTACTTTTTGTTCACTTACTGCTGGTGCGGTTTGCTCTACAAGTAGCAATCGTAGATAAATAATGAAATGGCAGCGAAATAAAGAAACAAAACACATAAGAAGTAGGAAGAAATGTATACCGTTGAACACACCCATGCATAACTATCACGATATCAGAATACCATTAACTGTGTAACATCCCAGGCGATAGAAGACACGACGAAAACCGGTCACCGGCGGCAACTGCCTCGGATCATCCAACAAGCCATATACAATACCTCCTATCACCAGATGGACACTTACATAACCCCTCCGTCCGTGCCCGAACTCCACCGATAACAATCACTGCTTGCCTGGTCAAGCAGATATGGCATAAGCATGAACAAGTGCCAAACGAGGAGGTATGACGTTCACCCAGACATGCATTCATGGCCACCCCGCAAGGTGCATTGCGAATTCGCATACAAAAACAGAAAAAAATTAATGAAAATCGAAAAAAAAATTAAATAAAATTATGCAATCCGCGTTACATGACGATGACGTTACATACTGCCAGACAGGCTCATCCTACCCATCATGGAATACTCACTTCGGGACGGCGTTGAAAACCACGATTAGTTGCTTCAATTTATAAATTATATAAAGCACTTGACTCCAAATTAAAAAAAAAATCACAACTTGATTAGCTACCGGATGATATATAAAATCAGGACACGGACAAAGTCCTTTCCGTTCGTGCAGGATTCTTTCTCTACACGCGATTCGTACTACCGACGAGCGCACCTTAAACCGGTTAGTTCTCCCAACAGGAAACCGTCAATGGCTTTTAATTAAAAAATAAAAATTTTTGAAAATTTTCTTTTTCTACGAATTTTTTTAACACACTCGACTTGGCTTGAACGAAAGACTCGTGTACAGTGGCGAAGTTAGAACATAAAAATGAAAAAAAAAACCTGAAGTAGACCCACTCGAACCGAAGTTTCACATCCGACTGAGGCGACTTTCGAATCGAAAGTTCGAAATTGGATTTTCGTATTGTCCATGGGTGGAGAAGGGTAAGAAGCTTTTTGTTGCCCCCGGATGCGGTGTGTGCGGTATGGAGCACCGGCGAAGCTTTAGCCGGTAAAATGCTTTGGAAGTCGACTGTTATCAGACAGTGGGGAGCGAGAGAGAGAGATGTGTGGTGTGATGACTTTGTAGGGTAATGCCTGGGGATGTTTGGCAAGGTGTGGAATAGGGTAGTGTTGAGCTGGGTATTGTTTTAAAATCTGGTACATAGACAAGGCTTTATCTTTTCTACTTAGCAACATAAGTGAACTTCTAAATGTTTTCAAACTTTTGGGTAAGCAATGAGGACGATTTTATTTGTCACCGAACCGACTACACTTGGCTTTTTCCTATTCCCTAAAACCCCATTTTCAAGAGGTGAGCTAACAAATGGGACTGATCTTGGTGGCCATTTGACAAGTGTCAAGTACAGTCTTCGGCTATTTCACCCATCGAGTCGTTTCTCGATGACCTCTCCATCTCGATCTCCATCGAAAATGGACGATTTTTAAAAGTTGCGAATTTTTTGGTCAATAAACGAGATGGTCCGATAAGTACTTACAAAAGAAAACCAAAAAATTTGGAGAAATGGCGATTTATTTTTCAATACAGTCTCCTTCTAGCTCGATACACTTGACCCAGCGATGCTCCAGCTTCTTTAACCCGTCTGAAAAATATGTTTTCTCGAGGTCTGCAAAGTAGGCCTCCGTGGCGGCGATGACCTCCTCATTCGACTGAAATTTCTGCCGGGAAATGACTTTTTCAAGTTTGGAAACAAAAAGAAGTCGCACGGGGCCAAAGAATACGGTGGATAGTGCAGCAGTTCGTAGCCCAATTCGATCAATTTGGCCGTGGCGAGGGCGTGACGAGGTGTGAGCCGGTGCGTTATCATGGTGGAAGAGCACTTTTTTCTTCGCCAAGTGGGGTCGTTTTTTCTTCAATTCGGCGTCGAACCGGCCCAATAACTTGGCATAGTACAGCCCTGTGACTTTGCCCTTGTGAATTCCAGAAAACGGTGGCCATCACCTTACCGGCCCTTGGAACAGTCTTCGCCTTCTTCGGAGCACGTTCGCCGGGTGAAGTCCACTGTTTCGACTGTTCCTTGGTCTCTGGTGTGTACCAGTGGATCCATGTTTCGTCGACTGTCACGAAACGACGTAGAAACTCCCTCGGATTCCGCTTAAATAGCGTCAAACACTGCTGTGCGGTCGTCTCACGGTTGCGCTTGTTGTTGGGAGTGAGCAAACGCGGCACCTATCGCGCCGACAGCTTTCTCATGCCCAAAATTTCATGCAGGATATGACCCACGCGATCTTTTGAAATGCCTACTGTCTCAGCTATCTCGCGCACCTTCAAACGGCGGTCGATCTCGTATTGGCGATCGTGGATTTTTGTCACATATCCTCCGTGGTAGCCGTTTTCGGGGCACCTGGACGTGGCTCATCAAAAACCGACGTGCGACCGCGTTGAAACTCGTTAAATCAATTTTTGATGGTCGCCATCGAAGGAGAAGAGTCACCGTACACAGCATCCAAACGCTCTTTGATTTCGCCGCGCGATTTCCCTTCCAAAAACAAGCATCGAATCACCGACCGATATTGCTCTTTTTCCATTTTTCTAAAATCCACTTCCACACGCGGTCAAAACAAAACTACGAGTCCGATCCGGCTGAAATTTCGACAGTAGCCGTCTACTAGAATGTACTACACGATAGTAAGTTGCTCTTGCGATACTGGCGCCATCTTAGCGGTGAGGCTAAGTACTTATCGGATCACCCTCGTAATTG
Organism: Merodon equestris; assembly: GCA_958301585.1. Classification (NCBI taxonomy): domain Eukaryota; kingdom Metazoa; phylum Arthropoda; class Insecta; order Diptera; family Syrphidae; genus Merodon; species Merodon equestris. The sequence goes on from OY284416.1 coordinate 116,953,913, forward strand.
CCCTAGTGTCTCCGGAATTCGTGATATGGTGAAACGTTTTTCGATAGCGGGTCAAACGACACATCAACATGCTCGGACAGTATGTACAGGGTGGGCCAAGTACAAGTTTCTTTTTAAAAATGCAATAAAATGAACAAAATGAAATTGTTGCGCAAAAGATTGATTGTGGCATGGGCTGTGTGACGTCGCGCGCCATCCTGCATGAACCAGAAGTTGTCGAAATCCATTTCTTCAATTTTAGTAAAAAAAAAGTCAGTTAACATGACTCTGTAATGCCCACCGTTGACCGAAACGTTGTTCCCAGCCTCATTTTCGAAGAAAAATGGTCCATCACTCCACAATCCGCACCAAACTGTCACACTCTGTGAATCCATTGGCTTCTCGACGATAACGTGCTGGTTTTCTGAGACTCAGATGTGTTAATTTCGTTTGTTAAAGTAGCCGTCGAGATGAAAATGCGCCTCGTCAGTAAAGATGATTTTTCGACCTAAATCGTTGTCCAATTCAAGCTGCTCCAAGGCCCAAACTACGAAGCGATAACGAAGGAGATGGTCGCGAGCCTTCAATTGCTGAGTCAATTAGACCTTGTGCGCTTATAATCCGAGATCTTTGTGCAGAATTCTCCTCAGGCTAGTGCGTGAAATGTTGAGCTGTTGAGATCGATGGCGAGTTGATGTTCGTCAATCGAGTCTCACACTCTCGGCCACAGCATCCGCATTCTCATCTGTGCGCACCGTACGACGACGGGGACCATGAGTGTTGTCCACTAGCATACCAGTCTCACGAACTTTTTGCACAAACTTGCGTACAGCAGTCGCGGTGGCTCCGCGGAGGTATGATACTGACTTTCCGTCAAGTTTTCGAGCGCGAAACAGCTGTCAGTGTCAAAACAGCCTATGATTTAAAAAAAAAACACTAGGTGGCCCACTCCTTATACGCCAAAACATCACCGCTGTAAATGACAGTTTTCGAAGCCAACCTCACTTATGGCACTTTGAGCCGATTTTTAAAGGTTGATCTTCACTATCCTTACTCCCATAGGCTATCTACTACGTTACTGATTCGATCAGTGGATGCTGGGTCGCCAAGGTAAATTCTCATCTAGTTTTGAACATTTGCAATGAATTACATTTTTCGATGAGTCGGTGGAAAATGATCATATCTGGGGAACGGACTATCCCAAAAAAAGTGACTAGGTGATGCGGATTATAGGTTCGCGGCATCAGTAGCCATGCTGGAGAGGCAGATACAGTAAACGGGGAACATTCTCGGAACATTTATTGCGATAATTTGAGGACGGCGCTATCTTCGTTAGAAGACTATTTGCATGACCTTTGGGTCATGTGGCTTGACTTCTTTTTTATGAGATCATTTGAAGAGTTAGGTCTCCGCGAATAACCCAGGACCTGAAACATAACATTTTGATTTCACAAGAAATGGGTTTAATTTGATCTGTTTATTATTACTACCGGAGTCTCATATACCATCCATGGTATATCCATCTTTATATTGTCTTTCTATCGTGCTTTCCTACGGCGTGGCTTTTTTGCCATGAGTTATTCACTCAATAATCTGTTGTTAGTCCATTGTTCATTCGTTCTAAATGTCCTGCCCATCTTAGTTTTTACGATTCAATTATTCGGACAATTTTCCATACACTTGATTCTGGCATGTAATGGAGAGATACCAAATTCGAGAGCATTCACCTTAAGAGGTTTTTGTTGCCAAGTCGTTCATACCATTTTCATATGAAGCAGGCACTTGCAGACTTCGTATTTGTGATAGCTTGAGCTACCTTGCTGTCTAACATTGACACAAGAAAGAGGTAGCCAAATTCGAGAAGAAATCGGCTCCCACCACCACTCACGCTTCCAAAAAGGACACAGGGCGAGATAAGAAACCATCGAATACGGCCCTTATCAAACCCAACGTCCCAAAATTGACTCGACAACAGCCAATACAACCGGCCACTGTCGAAAAGGGCGCACAGCAACCGGGCACCTCCAAGGGACACACTGCCTTAGGATCGAAGCAGAACGTCAAAAGGGGGCGCTCCGGGGAAGAAACTCTAATGGAACCGAAAAAGGCGAAAACATCAGCCGGCTTCAACCTTCCCATGAGTCTACAAGTGGCTATTGTCGACCGTTCCAACCCGGATGGGAAGATTACATCCGACAATTGGCTAACGGTTGAAGCCAAAATACTGGAAGCGATGCTTATGGCAGATAGCAGCGATGAGATCAACTTCGACGGAGCAGGCTGGCAGAAAGGAGTCAAAGTTGTCGGTTGTGACAATCAGAGGTCCCTAGACTTCTTAAAGCGCACAAACGGCAATTGCGGCGAAATCTGGCAGAACGCTAAACTCGAGGTTATCCCTCGTTCGATGCTTCCGCTTCGCACGTTGGCTTCAATATAGATCCCTCCACCGGTTCCCGAAAAGGACGAATTCATATTGGAGCTAATTGACAAGCAGAATAAAGAGCTTGACTCTCTCAGCTGGAGAATAATTTCTTCAACCAAGAGCAAGAACGGAGTGGGAAAGGACCTCATGGTAACCATTGACCAAAAGTCACTCGACCACATCCGCAGCAGATCTGGCAGCATCAAGTTCGGGCTGGGAACCCTGAAGGTAAGGCTCCCCAATGAACGCGGCAAGTCAAAGGAGGCTGCTAGTGGTGCAAATTAATTTACAGCCATCGACGACTTGATGATGTACATGCTGCAGGAAGATGTAGATATAGCCTTAATCCAAGAACCTTGGCTACTTAGGAACAAAATTCAGGGATTAAGGTCTAAGGAGTATAATTTATACTATCCACACACCGAAGGTAAGCCAAGGTATAGTCGCCAAGAGATACTTAAACATTTTTCTCCTAGGTACATACAGCAACGGAGACCTCACGGTGGTAACGTACGAACAACAGGACAAATCAATTTTGCTCCTATCGTCCGCTTACTTACCATACGATGAGGAGGATCCACCTTCAAACGCAGTCCGAACACTCGTACGACACGCCAAGTCACGCGGACTGTGACTATTGATAGGCTGCGAGGCCAATGGACACCACACTCAATGGGGAAGCAGCGACATCAATAAAAGGGGTGAGTCCATTTTCGATTTCATTATCTCCACCAACCTTTGCAACAAAGGTAATACACCAACGTTTCGCAACCGGGTTAGGGAAGAGGTAATTGACCTCACTTTACTAAGTGAGTCTGGCTCCATCCGAGTAGAGAATTGGATAGTGTCCACTCACTGTTCCTTTTCGGACCACAGCCGGATACTCTTCAACCTTAATGTCATTAAAGAAAAACCGAAACTTTCAGACAGACTGGAATCTTTTCTCAAACCTAGTTGCCAACAGGTTAGTACCGCCACAAGCCACCACTAATCCTGATCCAACTTACATTGAGAATTCAATCGAAAATCTTGTGAGAATTCTGAAAGCGGCTTTCAACAAATCCTGTCCTTTGCAGCGTGCTCGCAGGAAGACCAGCGCTGTCTGGTGGACCACAGAGCTAAAGCAACTCAGGACCAGGACCCGAACTCTATTCAATAGAGCAAAGATCTCACCAAGAACCGAAGACTGGGATAATTACAAATCCAGCTTCAACGAATACAAGAGCAAAACAAGAGCAGCAAAATCTAAATCCTGGCGGAATTTCAATTGAGGATCTCAACGAAGCCGCAAGGGTCAGGAAGATCCTATCCAAGGACCCCTGCGTCCCGGGATTCATCCTTAAACCAGATGGTTCTTGGACAGAATCCAGTGGGGAATCTTTAGAACTGCTGACTGAAACCCACTTCCCAGGCTGTAAAACCCCTGAAACCACAGTCTCCTTCGAGACGACGGTTCACACAACTGAAGAAGTAATAAACAAGATTATCACAACGGATAAAGCATCATGGGCAATAAATTCGTTCAAACCCTTTAAATCTCCGGGGCCGGACGATATCTTGCCAGCGATGCTTCAAAAAACACAGACCCACACTGTACCCCATCTCGTAAACATTTTTTTCCAATTGCCTGCGCGCGGGGTACATCCCAACACAGTGGATTGAAATAAAGGTGATTTTCATACCTAAGGCAGGTAAACCATCCCATACTGCAAAGGACTATAGGCCAATTAGTCTCTCGTCATTTCTATTAAAAACCTTGGAGAGACTCCTTGACCTATACATCAGAGGACTCTTAAATTCACGAAACCTATGCAACACTCAACACGGCTACCTCAAAGGCAGATCAGTGGAGAGTGCTCTGCATAGTGATGTCCGTGAGATTGAGGGCTCGCTGTACTTAAGTAAAAGAGTTTACAATGGCAGCCTTCCTCGACATAGAGGGGGCCTTCAACATAGAGGCCATAATAACAGCTCTAGAGGACATAAAAGTAGACAAATCCATTGTAATCTGGATTGAAAATATGTTGAAGTACAGAATTATCAATGCAGACATTGGACACAGCTCTATAAGGAAAGTGACAACTGGAGGCACACCACAAGGAGGAGTTCTCTCCCCCCTACTGTGGCTTCTTACAGTCAACAAAATCCTCAAATTCTTTATGGAGAAAGACACAAAGATCATAGCGTACGCGGATGACCTGGTTATCTTGATAAAAGGTACATTTCTACCAACTATCAGTGAACTAATGGAATCCGCGCTGAGTGAACTCTCCTCGTGGGCAAGACAGAACGGTCTGAGAATAAACCCCCAGAAAACCGAGCTGGTCTTGTTCACCAGGAAAAGGAAAATTCCGATATTTGCTTCCCCAAAGTTAGAGGGCACTCCACTCAAACTCAAAGCGGAAGCAAAATATCTAGGCATCATTCTTGACTCAAAGCTCTCCTGGAAAAGGAACCTGGAGGAAAGGATGAAAAAAGGATTGAACGCTTTTTATGCATGCAAAAAGACCTTCGGAAAAAGATGGGCTTGCAACCGTACATCATTCATTGGATGTACACAGCAATCATCAGACCCATTTTAACTTATGGGGCAATAGTCTGGTGGACTGCTAGCAGCACGAAAAGCTATATGAACATGCTCAACAAAGTATAAAGGTCAGCCGCTGTTTGTACCACGGGAGCCATGAGAAGCACGCCACAAGCAGGGTTGGACATGATTCTTTATCTCCTCCCCCTGGATCTATTCATAAAAGGCTGCGCTGCAAAGAGCGCTCTCAGGCTAAGGGAGTCCTCTCTGTGGAAGCAAGCCAACTATGGACATGCGGCCATACTCAGAATAATAGACGACCTGGGAAGGAAACATGGTTTTAGTAGCCTCGCAGCTACGACCGACTATACATATTTCCCCCCAAAATGACTTCTCTCTCAGTATACCTATCCTTTTCCCCGACAGAGAAGAGTGGCTATCAAACGTAATCAACGACCACGAGAACACTCTCTTCACCGACGGATCGAAAATGGACACAGGCACTGGGGCCGGGTTCTACTCTGATACCCTCCACAAACAGGAATCATTCAGACTCCCTGATCTGTGCAGCGTTTTTCAAGCAGAAATCCTGGCAATAGAGAAAGCAGCCGAACACCTACAGGTAGCCGATATCCCACCATCTGATATCACTATTTTCGTAGACAGCCAGGCTGCACTGAAGTCAATAGAATCCTGTATAACGAGATCAAAGGCTGTCATGAAATGTCGCGACTCACTGAAGTCCATCAGACACCACAAAGTTAAACTCTGCTGGGTCTCGGGCCACAGCTCAATTGCAGGGAACGAAAGAGCAGACGAATTGGCCAGGCAAGGGTCTGAAATGGACATCAGCGAAGCGGACACGTCATAGCAACTACCGATCAGCGCATTATACCGGATCATAAACGACACAATCATCAAGAGGCCAACTCGTCTTGGCTTACAAGAAACGACAGCTACACGACAAGATCATCGTGGCCAGAGCTCAATATCGGAAAAACAAAGAAGCTTCTGGCGGTGGACCGTAACTCGATCCGTATGCTCGTCGGAGTGATCATAGGACACTGTCCCATTGGAGCAATGCTCCGGAAATGGGACTCGGGATCCAGCGATCTCTGCCGGAGCTGCGGCAAGAAACGACAGCTACACGACAAGATCATCGTGGCCAGAGCTCAATATCGGAAAAACAAAGAAGCTTCTGGCGGTGGACCGTAACTCGATCCGTATGCTCGTCGGAGTGATCATAGGACACTGTCCCATTGGAGCAATGCTCCGGAAATGGGACTCGGGATCCAGCGATCTCTGCCGGAGCTGCGGCGATGAGGAAGAAACTGAGACGATCCAACATCTGCTTTGCCACTGCCCAGCTCTCCAGAATCGACGCCTAGTGTCGCTAGGCCAAAGATTCTTTACAGAGGTTGCGGACGTGGCTAATGAAGATATATCGGATCTTCTAAAATTCATTAAGAGCACGGGGTGGTTTCAGCCACCACTGTTCAGTCTTCTCCTCCATTCCCCATTTACGCAGACCGGACCGAAGATCGAGCGCAGAATTTTTCTCTCAAAACGACCCAGGGTCTCCTCATCCGCCTTCGACAAGGTTCATGCCTCTGCGCCATAAAGCTGGATCGGGATGATAGGGGACTTGTATATGGTCATCTTAGTTTTCCGAGAGAGGGCTCTGCTTCTCAATTGCCTCCTGAGCCTAAAGAAAAAACGGTTGGCAAGAGTTATTCTGCGCTTGATCTCGGCCCTGGTGTCATTGCTGTATGTCACTGCGGAGCCAAGGTAGATGAAGTCCTTGACTACCTCGAAATTATGCGTGCCAATATGTGCGCTCTGGCCAAGACGCCGGTGGTTCGTGTCCTTTAGCATATATTTCGTTCTCATTTCCCGCCAGTTCCGTCTTAGCCGCTTTCGTCTCAATGCTCGTAAATGCCTCATGGACATCTCGCTGAGTTCGCTATCAATGTCGTCGGCATGAGCGTACAGTTGTACGGACTTGAAAAAGATCGTGAAAGAATCGTGCAAAACTCGTTGACCAGTGAGTTTTCATTCCAGAACGATGGTGAAAAAGTCACACGATAGCACGTCGCCCTGTCTAAAACCTTTTTTAACATCGAAGGTCTCGGTTAATTCTCCACCGACCTTAACGGAGCAGCGAGAATTCTCCATTGTCATCCTGCACAATCAGACGAGTTTGGCAGGGATGTTAAAACTAGACATGGCTCGGTATAGCTCGTCCCTAAGCACAATGTCATATGGGACTTTAAAATCGACAAGAGGATGGTGAGATCTGCCGCAGTGTGAAAATTTGACCTATAGTGGATTTACCTGGCCTGAAACTACACTGATAGGAACCTATCAAATTGTCCACAAAGGACGTTTCAGGCGTTCGCACAGCACCGCGGAGAAGATCTTGTACGCGGTGTTAAGGAGATATATATAGTTTGCGCAGTTATAGAGGTCGCCTGTCTTATGGACTGGGCAAACGATACTAAAATTCTACTCGTCGGGCATGCTTTCCTCCGACCATATTTTACAGATGAGCTGGTGCATGCGCCCTACCAACTCAAACCCAGCCGCTTTAAATAGCTCAGCAGTCAGGCCGTCTGCCTGGACGGAAGTCTTTTGATCATTCTGCCTGACAGCGGTATCAGCTCTATCATCGCCGTTATACGGTCTACAGAAGTGGTTTTTCCATATTCTCAGCATCGGCTGTGACTCTACCACTAGTTGTCCGTCTTAATCCCTACAGGCTTCCGCTCTGGCTTTATAACCCAGGCATGTTCGTTTTAATTTTTTGTTAAACTTGTGAGCGTCATTCCTGTGATAGCATCTCTCCATCTCCTTGATTTCACGCTTTTCATGCTCTTTTTTCCTTCCATAAAAGTGTGTATTCCTCTCTCCTTTTCTGCTCGTAGAGCTCACGAGCGGCTTTCGTCCTTCTATGTAGCATGGCTTTGTATGCGGTTTGCTTTGCTACATGGGCTTGTTTGCATTGCTCATCAAACTAGGGGTTTCTGGCTGGTGGCGGTTCGAAACCCAGCACATCAGAGGCAGCGGCAGCAATACTTCCACTGTTGGTCTTTAAATTGTGTCGCTGTCATCGGAGGTTGAGGAAAACTCAGTCGGCGAAGATCCTAGCGGTCTCCTGCGTTTGTAGCTTTCCGACGTCAAACTCTTGCTGTCTTGCTCCACTCCGTAAATATCCTCATTCGTACCTTGGCTACAACAAGGTAGTGATCCGAGTCGATATTGACTCCTCGGAAGATTGGTACATCTATGATGCTGGAAGAGTGTCTGGCGTCGATCGCAATGTGATCAATCTGGTGGGTGGTCGACTGATCTAGTGACCGCCACGTTCCTTTATGGATGTTGAAATGTGGGAATCGTGTGGTTGCTACAAGGAGGTTACGCTCTGCTAGGAAGTCAATTAGCCTGAAACCGTTGTAGGAAGTGGTGTTGTGTAGGTAATGTTTTCCTATCTTCTTCTTAGATGGCGTTACAGCTCACGGTGAGCCAGAGCCAAGCTTATGTTGTGTGCGATTTGTTTTTTACACAAGTGAAAGCCGAGAAGCTTTTTCAAGGCAAGAGTACTAGAGGAGAGAAGACGCGTAATGAACATTCGATGGCGTTCGTGTTATCAGGATCCGAACTCACTCATCGTGCGTCAGATGCCGACCACTACCTATTACTCCAGGGGTTTCCTATGGTCGACTCTTTGACCAGTTTTGCGTTTAAATCCCGTAGTACAATTTAAGTCTCATAACTGGGGAATTGGGCGTACGTTCGGTCCAGGAGATGATAGAAGTCTTCCTTGAGTCGATCATTTTTTTCTTCCGTAGGGGAATGAACGAACGCTTATATTTCCGAGAATGCCTTTGATGCGGATTGTTATGAGACGCTCACATGCCGGAAGCTGAGAATAACAAATCCGCATCCTTTTTTCTGGTCCATCCCATCGCAATTCTTGGAGTGCGGTTATATCTGCTTTGTTGGTTGTCTGCACCTGGTCTGTTAAGGGACCGCACATTATAAGTGCAGACTCGCAGATCGTTTGGTTTATATGGGTCCGTCCGTATCCGAGGCTTGTTGTTGCTTCGTAACAAGGTTTCTTTTCCGTGATTGCGATGTCAACCTTAAGCACAACTCCCAACCTGAAGGGCCCCGGCGGATGCCAGGCCAGCTATCCAGGAGAGGCCGCATGGAGGCTGTGTGTCAGCAGGGACAGAGATCGAAGCCATGTTGGCCATGTGTTGGCCATGGTAAACACGATCAACTTCTTTGCTCTGTTTGCTCGCTCCTTCACTCCAGAGTAGCTTGCTTAGTAAATCGATTATAACGACCGTAAAATGGTCGAAGTGCGTGGAAAACATTTTTCACAAAGCTTGCATTTTGATAACAAAAATTAATAATTTATAGGCATCTTTTGGGTACCAATTTTTTTATAATAAAATGGCAATACTAACTGAGTACGAGTAATTTCAAAATGTGTCACAAATCGTACGTAAGCTATCAAAAATATAACGCTGAAAAACCAAGCAATAAAGAAGTCACCATTTAAAGTTGACAAGTGGGCGATGAGTGTCGATCTGTTGGTGGCGCAATAAAAAATGTTTGCCTTCTTGTCGATCGGGCGACGATACAGCAGTACCATTCATCACACATGCTTTCTTCTGACAAGTGCTGACGCTAGAGCTGCCTACCCAGTCATCTCCAGCTGTTTGGAAGAGCGCACTAGAAGACTATGTTGTCCTTACTTTCGATATGGCCATATTGACTTCGTCTAATTTCCTTCTGTCATCATTTTCCATGATCTTGATGATCTTGACCACTAACCGATCTTGGGTATCATCGGCATATCGATATCGTCCTTGCGGGCGTCGACCTTGATGGCAACGTTTCTAATGATGTTCTATGGATTGAGAGTTTGGGAGAGACATGATCAAAAGGGTTTTGTGTGTTACTGACCTCGCCTAATTGAAATTTACGTCTTCCTAGTCTAAGGTCTGAAAGTCTAAGTCTACCAAAGACGGCCATAGTATGACACAACTCCCTGCACAGACAACCATTTTAGGAAAAAAAAGTCCGAACCCACCCCGATGTTTGGAAGCTTTATGGAGAACAGACGAGTTCATTCACATTGCGTAAATAGTTCCAAGCAAGCCATAGCTTTCCGCCATCGCTTTTTCCCCACCATCTGACCTGACATAATTCCAGTTATCTACCGCCGATGTGCGCAGTACGAAGGGAGAATTGGCAACACATAAGCAATTTACTGTTCCGACACTAATGACGCGCTCAAACTATCGAAATTGTGTTTGTGTCACGAGTCCCTCGATGGGGCAGGAGGTGTGGCAACCTGTTATCCAAAGTGGAATCAACAGCTGGTTATCGCTATTACAATCAAGTTCATGTGCGTGTATCAGGTTCCTTCGTTCCAATTGTAATCAGCTTTATTGACAGCGTGTAGCGGTGCATGCTGTTTTTATTTGACAGTTGTATTGATTATTTGACATGACCTTAAGGCTTTGAGTTATAATTATGATAGCGAAGGACATCTGGAGTGGATTATGACAAGCGAATGTAATTTGGCATGGAGTGGTCGCTAATGTCAAGTGGACTGCGTGGTGAATCGCGTCGTCGGCCCATGTCGATGGTATTTTTATTTTTAATGGTTTCTGATTTATTTTGCGGCGCGATTGGCGCTGAGGTCTAAGAGATAACCTGCGATGGACTGCTTGACTGTAGGCAGACATCTAAGAGCTGATAGAGTCCCCATTTTGGATTGGAGGTTAAGCGACGTTTCACAAGAGGGTGTGTCTGTATGCGCTCATCATTTAACAACTTCCTCTGTTGACTGATTTCTTGACATTGTGCAGATCACAATCTCCCAGCTGCGTGAAAAGGCGGCTAAAAGCTTTCCAGCATCCGATTAACGAGTAAAACGAAGTAATAAATCCAACAATAGAGCTCTCTGCTGTTGTCTTATCAGAATACGATTACTAGACGCGGACCTACTTATCAGGCATGCTCTAACCCTTGGTGCGACTTGCTATCACATTGAACTTCCAAAGTCTTACTCATTATAAAGGTTTTTTTGTTTATTCATCGCTGCCATGCTCTAGGTCAGGGTCAGAAGTCGGAATTATGATCTGTGGAAGGCGATCAAAACGGGGTTATTAGTTCAGCTGCTAATCGTTGGCAAGAGGCTGATCGGCAACGGATTGATCCGACTGAAATAACATCAGTCGAAGTGTTGATTCGAGAGCTCCGTTCTTCAGAAGGTCAAGGGAATTTACTTGCTAAGGTCGAATCGATCGCATATCGTGAATTGTGGCTGGCCGTTCTCAGTGCGGCGGCTCCTCTTCGCAGCGCGTCAACACACATTGGACTTGGAACCAAGATTACGTAATCGTTGATGGGGAACAACGAATCCGCGCGTGCTTTAAAGCGAATTACGTCTTTGAGATCAAATTTGAGAGGCAATACTCAAGAGAACGCGAGTTATATGATGAAATGAAGGTATTTAGGAGATGAGGTAACCTGCCAAGGTTACTGTCACTTGGCAGAATCACTCAAGCTTCTAGTTAGCTTGGACGGTGTTTAGAGCTAGCTTGGACGGTGTTTCAAGCTGGCTTGGACGGTGTTTCAAGCTGGCTTGGACGGTGTTTCAAAATAGCTTGGACGGTATTTCATGCTGCCTTAATGGTGTATCAAGCTGGCTTGGATGGTGTTTCAAGCTAACTTGGACGGTATTTCATGCTGCTTTAATGGTGTATCAAGCTAGCTTGGACGGTGTTTCAAGCTGGCTTGGACGGTGTTTCAAGCTGGCTTGGACGGTGTTTCAAAATAGCTTGGACGGTATTTCATGCTGCCTTAATGGTGTATCAAGCTGGCTTGGATGGTGTTTCAAGCTAACTTGGACGGTATTTCATGCTGCTTTAATGGTGTATCAAGCTAGCTTGGACGGTGTTTCAAGCTGGCTTGGATGGTGTTTCAAGCTAGCTGGAATGGTGTCTCAAGCTAGCTTGGATGGTGTTTCAAGCTGCCTTAATGGTATTTCAAGCTAGCTTGGATGGTGTTTCAAGCTGGCTTGGACGGTGTTTCAAGCTGGCTTGGACGGTGTTTCAAGCTGGCTTGGACGGTGTTTCAAGCTGGCTTGGACGGTGTTTCAAGCTGGCTTGGACGGTGTTTCAAGCTGGCTTGGACGGTGTTTCAAGCTGGCTTGGACGGTGTTTCAAGCTGGCTTGGACGGTGTTTCAAGCTGGCTTGGACGGTGTTTCAAGCTGGCTTGGACGGTGTTTCAAGCTGGCTTGGACGGTGTTTCAAGCTGGCTTGGACGGTGTTTCAAGCTGGCTTGGACGGTGTTTCAAGCTGGCTTGGACGGTGTTTCAAGCTGGCTTGGACGGTGTTTCAAGCTGGCTTGGACGGTGTTTCAAGCTAGCTTGGGTGGTGTTTCAAGCTAGCTTGGGTGGTGTTTCAACCTAGCTTGGATGGTGTTGGTATGCGCTAATAAATTGAATTAAACTGCGAGGTAACAAGTTCGTATATTTATCTTTGCATTTTTAGAGTTTATACATAATTAACGAGCTTATTACAAAATATATGAATAAAAAGTGGGGACTGACACGGAGCAAGCGACAAGCTTCGACGAAAAAACATAAATTTTTGCTACTTAAAGAACGCCTCCAAGATGGTTTCAATCATGTAGCCGAGCGTGATATTGATCCACACCAGGTACTTAACGAGTAAAATCAGCGCTACGGTGGCAACTGCTTTTTCGACGACCTTCTGCTCTAGTCATGCCTGCTTGCTGGGTGGTTGGTCCGATGGATTCCGAAAGGGAATAATGTTGAAGCGAATTATCCCATCTCTGGAACGTTTCTGCGTGATTCGTCCGATCACTTGTGGCTCCTTGATGGTGTCTTCGATTTTCTGGACGATACGTTCCGCTTCCTTACTACTCTCGTTGCTGCCTTGGATGAGAACGCGAATTTCATGGCGCTTGGCCAGCCACTTTGTGATACTCTTCAGTCGTGAGGCGAGGTCGTTGTCACTTATCCTAGGGTTAACAGTGAGAGATTTTTCAGACTTTTTTGAGGGTGCCGAAGTCGTGCTGGAACGGAGACAGAACACATTATGTAAGATTGAGTATGAGACTCGTGATTCACTTACTGCGCGGGTGTAGTTCCGGTAGAATCTTCCGCTAGCAGTTCCGCCGCTGTTGCCAGTCTGTAAGAAGGCATGAGGAAGGTAAGGGATTTGCTAAGGCGCATATCTCACCGGTATACAGGTCGCTGTGACTTCGGGTCGATATCTTGCATTTTCAGCAACTTGAGGTCCCTTCGTCGCGCCAGCTTTTGCGCCTCCTCTAGTGTCGTAACGCTAATCTGGTTCTGCTGGAATAGCGTGATTTTTATCATCTCCTTTTTCTTCTTCGTCGTCGCACTGGGAGTGGAATCCACATTCGCCGATAGATTCCTAGCCAGGAGTACGTGTTCTGAATTACATGCCGCCTCTGTTCTTCGCCACTCATTTCGCAGTGTTGTCCGTATGGAGCCACGCAGGACGCCCAGCAATACCTTACTCATCTCATGAAAAACGGTTGATGGATAGAATTGAAAGAAATTTTTAGTTTTTGTTCGTAAAATGCTTTATTCTCGCTTATTTCTCGACTTCTGAACCTCAAACAGCTGATGACATTGACAGAACATTTGGTGAAATCACAATGGTGTAAACGTGCGCCGCGCCATCTAGCGTTGAGTAGTTGGGTTGCTTTGGGATTTCTTTGCCTATTTATTGAATTTTCACCGCGTTCCACCCACATCACTTGGACTTCTTCTTTCTTCCTGCTCCAGAACTCGTCGACGTACTTGGCTTCGGCATCCGCGCCACTTGCATATTCTTCAATTTCGCGTCCAACTTCACTCGCGCCTTCGACAGGTCTTGCTCCTGCCGGACTGTTTTATGCGTTTTCGGGCGTAGGAAATTCCTTCGTTCCTCTTGCTTGATGGCTTCTCCGCAACCATGCACTTCGGGCAAGCCATGCTTGAAGCAGTAACGTTTTTTACAGAAACGACAATCCATTCCTGTCAGATTGGTTTTCGCCTTGCACCGTTCAAAGTCGCAGAGTCGATCGACCTCCTTGACCGCCGTCAGGACATCGTCGAGTTTCAGATCGACAATCTGACTCGGGATCTTCTCGAGAAGCTCGACGCTGTTATTGGTGCCGTAATCGGGTCTCTTCCTGCCCTCCTGAACTGGGAACAAAGGCTGATCAGACTTTTTCGCACTTGTTTTCGGTTTCGATGCGTTTTCTTTGGAAAACGATGTTGGATATTTACGAGGCATTTTAAAATTTTGTATTTTATCGGAGCGAGGAAAAATTACACTAACCCCATCAGCTGTGTTTTGACGCGCCTGTCAGTTGGGTAGATTGTTGTGTTTGGTTAGGTGGAGTGTGTTCAAGCAGAGTGATTGTGTCAGTTGTCAAATAAAAAGCATTGGGAGTTGGGGATAATAAAAAAAAAAAACACGGTGAATAAAAATGTCTCTATTTTCTACGTGTCTACCCTACTTCGAGCTTACTACAAAAAGCCTTTGTCCAAGTACATCATCGGTGTACCGCGTTCCTTAATAATACGAAATGCGTGCGCCTGTCATAGTACGATTCAAATTCATCCGAAGACGTTATCATAGAACTGTTCCCATAGGCTCAGCGGGCGCTCGTCGCCCAGTTGTGCTAGATGTTGGCGGTATTCCTCCATAGTTTTGGTATTTAACGGTCCCCAGCTGGCAGTTGGTCGCATCGCAGCTTTGATTTTCTACAATAACCAAGAGACTTGCGTCAAGTTTGTCTATTATCTGAGAACTTGTATGACTTACACCGCAAAGTGTCTTTTCTGGTTGTTTGTACACGGCATGGATGGCCCAAATTGGAAGCTGGAGGACACCGATCGCCCACATACACCAGCCTAGTTGGTAAATACTGGTTGGATAGGTCAGACCCTTGTATTCCAGAGGCTTATAGGTGGCTACGGTGTATAAGAGGACAAGGAACATCAACCCGGGAGTGATGACGCCCCAGCATATTCGCCAATAAAAGCTCGTTTTAATCCCGATCATAAACTCGATGTCCTGACACAAGCGTTTCACCCCTATAAGAAGTCTTTCGATTATACCTGTGGCCCACTGCGACTTTTACACTTACCATATATCCAACTGACAGCTACGAGCTCGGCGATGGCCAGGAATAGGGCTATAAACGAGCATCCGTAAAAGTCGACCAAATTAAGAATAAACTGCCCTCCAGGGGTCAGGTATACGAGTCCGCAGAAGAACCCTATAATCGACACACTAGTGGCTAGAAGCCAATGAGGTAGATCCTTGAAACGATCCCTGATCACGGTTATAACGCACGATGTCATCCCGATATTGCTGCCAATGCCCAGGACGAACAGCATGAGGAAGAACAGTACAGCAAACATCTGTGGCAGATACCTGAACTTGGCTATAGCATCGGGATAGGATATAAAAGCCAGGCCGGCGCCGCCTTGAACAACCTTTGCGATATCGTCGGTCTTGGTCTCGTAGGCTAGATTCCCGAGGATTCCGAAAATAATGCAACCGGCTAGAAGCGATGTCATCGAGTCCACCGTGGTAATGATGATCACGTCTCTAGAGTATGGATTCAGGGTCAGTTATAGAGAGATGCGCAAGTGACAAGCCTTACCTGTGGACGTTCTTGCGGAAATCGTTATAAGAAGCATACATGACCAGCGTTCCAAAGCAGATGGCCAATGAGAAGAACATTTGGGTGATCGCCGCATACCAGACCTTGCAAATGAAAACTGTTTGTAATCCATAAAGCTAGGGCTCGAGCCTTACCTTAGCGGTGAGTAATTGACTCCATTGGGGCTTTAGGAAATAAATGATTCCATTCATCGATCCTGGAAGCGTCACTGCTCGCAATAGCAGGACGATCATCACGAAATACGGAAAGATCGCCAGGAAATACGACGCCTTCCCGGAGCTACGGATGCCTTAAAGAAATAAAATGAAATCCACTCAGGAAGGTCAGACTCTGAATCTTACCTTTGATCAGGATCGTTCCGATTATGACCCACGCCGCCATCAGGCAGAGCACCAAGTCCCAGCTTGGACTACCAATTCCATTATCGATATTCTGCGTCTCATGTAGAACCGCCTTCATGAAGTAGAACTCCGCGGATGATGTCCTGTTCGCGAATAACGTCGCGTTGCTATTTTCCATCTCGGCCGAGTCGATGCATTCCGGTCCCCACTCGCTGTGGCAGTACGTCCACGGTAGGATCTCGGAGAACGACGCAACCAAATACTTGATGGTTATAGCCATCACACAGGCATAGTATGTCGTCGCCAGCGCGGTAGCATACACCTGACCATATGCGACTCCTGAAGAGATAAGAATGAATCAAATGTTTCCCCTGAGCCGTCAGTGCTTACCTCGCATAATGGGCGCCATATCGAATGCTTTAATGCAACCCCTGCTCGAAAACTGTCCAACGATGACCTCCATATAGTACACCGGTCTACCAATCAATAGCAGGACGATGATGTACGGTATGACAAAGGCTCCGCCACCATTCTGCAGTGCAATGAAGGGGAATCGCCATACGTTGCCCAGTCCAACGGAAAGAGCTATACACGAGAAGAGGAATTCAATTTCTTTGCCCCACTTTTCACGGCTACTCCCCGAACTCGAGGTACATGTCATCGATTCCTATAGATAACCGGATCGAAAGGAAAATAATGAAATATCGTCTGAGGGAGTGGGTTGGGTTAGTGTGTTACCAGGTCATGCTCCTTGGTGTAGGTGGTTTGCTGGAGCACTTCCTTGTCAGCGATGAAAATATTCTTCTCCTTTTGCGAGAGAGTGTCATACTCGGGTTTCATACTGCTAATGGAATCCTCTGCAAGCGGAGGGAGTGAGTTTCAGAAATCTACGAAAAAAGTTTAAAGTTGGAAAAGTGCTGTGCAAGATTTGGGTGTAGATGCGGGACGGTGTGCTGTGGGGTGCTGGTGATGGACATGTGCAAAAGTAAAATTGATGGAGGTGCATTGAAGCTGGAAGCAGTAGATCTTACTTAACCTTTCGACCGTGAGTTTAGACTTGTTTGGATCTAAGAAGTCTGGGCTTATTTTGAGCATTTCTATGAGCAGCAGTTAAGGCTTGTTTATCCTTCTAGGTCTCTGGTAGAGATGACGAAGATAGGAAAAAAAATCGTATTCCCAGAAAGACCTGTAAGGATGCTAAAATTCTGTTTTATTCAAGGGTTAAGGTCTATGTTGTCCTACTATTATCTTACTGTGTCTCTAAAAGGTGGTATATAGATGACCTACAGACCCATGGGACTAAAAAAACGGATTTACTATCCGGGGGAAAAAAAACACTGCGATCCCGGATTCGATCTCCATACCATCGGCGTCAGATTCCAAAGAATTGCCACCGACCAAGTCTATATTAGGCAATCAACGTGCTAATCGACGTGACGATACTCGTTTAGAAGGTAGCTTTATTGGTATATTTTCGATGACTATTCACAACCAAATTTCAAAGTTTATAAGCTAAGTCCGCAGAAAAATCTCGGCTCCTTCATCGCTTGGGTTCTAATCGATTGCTTGTGAGAAGCTGAGGGATCTCCAAATAACACCAGTCAAAGTGCTAGACACATACATTCTATGTCTAGGTAGGTAGGTTGGCTACCCGGCTATGCCACAAAACTCGTGAAACCTAAGAGATGTAAAGGACGATGTCCATTTAAATCCACCATGTGAAGTTAAAAAAAGTGGTCATGTTGGCCACGCTGTGGTTAGCTACCTCTGAGAGGTCATCGAGGAAATATATGCCAAAAGCACAGAACCTGCGACTTGCCAGTGCTGGACATTCGCAGAAAAATTGGTGCAGGGTTTCCTCTGCGTGGATTTTAGACTAGAAGCCTATTCTGCCAGCGTGAGTTCTTATAGGCAAATGGCCCATACTGACGACGGTTCTAGCTATGTTGGAGCGGTGTCTATTGAGGAGGTCGTTTGTTTTGTTTTGTGAATAGGAGGGCCAGATTTTTCTTGATTTCCTATATATTGTTGGCTAAGCCCACCTACCACTGGCTGTGTTGTAGGATGTTGCCTGTCAGCGACAGGCTCAGAGTTTCGGTAGGAGAGTTTGAGGTAGCCCCGAACTTGGCTTACTTATGGCATTCTCATTCCCTCTCTCTCGTTCTATGCTGCTGTATCCTGGAACCCAAAGGAGCGTGATATCAGCTCAGCCGCCAGCTCGCTTAATTTCTTTCTTGCATTGATCCGGCAGCTTGGAGAAGGTGTTAGCGGATGAAAGAGCTTTTAAAGCGGCTTGGCTGTCGTTACAAATAGCGGTGGACGTGTAACTGGGGCGGGTTGCGTTGAGTATGTTGCACGCTTCCCGGATCGCTAGTACTTCAGCTTCAAAAATGCTCGACTGATCGGGATAACGGAAAGAGTTTGAGACATTGAGTTGTGTCCAGAATATTCCCGATCCTACACCGTGCTCCAGCTTGGGGCCATCAGCGAAAATAAAGTTGGAATTTTACGACTAGGTTGCACGCTTTCCATTCTTCTCTAGAAGGAGAAGTGAGAGGGCGGTCGTGCTGCAATGGTAATCATCACCAACTGTTGAGCCCAATGTCTGTAGTCAAGTTCGTCCATAGTGCAACAACATCAGTTGTGGAGAGAGATGATCAATATGTGCTGACGAAGGCATAACACTTGCAGCATCAGATCACTTCAAAATTCATACTCTTTATGTGCATTGACAATATAACACCTTAATGAGATGGAAACAAAAAAATTTACTGTGAACCACAACCAACGCAATAAATTTAGTCAAATCCTATCTAGGACAACCACCCCCGGAGAGTAGTGAACGATTATCTTCGACACAAACCATCTGCACCCCGTGCAGAGCGCCGTGGCGCAGTGGGTAATGTGTCGGCCACTAACGCAAGATGATCGAGTTCGGATTCCGCCATCGAATGATTATTTCGCGGCTTCTCTTTTCGGCAGGGTACTGGCAAAACCCCAAACACTTGCCTTGAAAAAGCTCCTCTGCTCTCGCAGTTCGGGATCGGCATTAAGCATTAATCTAAAGAAGCTTGGCTCCGGCTCTTCATGAGCTAGAACGCCATCTAAGGTGTCTGTCTGGCAGTACAATGGACCAGTATTTGTGTCTGAGTGCTCCAACAAAGAGCAGCAACCTCCAAGAAAAAAAAAAAAAAAAATCTGCCGTCCAGGTTGTGTGGCAAACATCATAAGAGCATAACTCTTAAACCTGCACGAATTATAAAAAAAAAAACGGAGAAGTGAGCATGCCCCACGCTATTAAAATCGAGGAAATGTGTGATGTAGTCCGTAGAAAGCGAGAACAAATTCGTTGGCAGAAGTGACAGAGCTCTGCCGTGGACGAGAAGTCTGATGGCACTGCACGCCGTCGTGTATTTGATATGAAGTGAAGGTCCAAGGGGAAATAATGCAGTAGGGCATGCTTCGGAGGGGCATGTTCTCATGGCTCTCATGGTTCCGATTCCTGCTGAGGCTTGCCCCAAAATTAGGGAGCCATAGGTGAGGATAGGACGGACAATGACTGTGTACATCCACAAGGTCAACTTAGGTCTGAGTCCCCACCTTTTACCGAAAGGTAAACCGCAGGCGTAGAGAGCCATACTAGCTTTCCTTATTGGACTTCCAGTTTAGCTTAGGATCTAGGATAATGCCTATATATTTAGCGCTAAAGGAAAGGGATAGGGTCGAGTTGTTTAGTCGCGGACGTTTAAATGGCGGTATTTTGGACTTGGTAAATAGCAGCAGCTCAGTTTTCTTTGAATTTATGCTTAGGCCAAATTTTGTAGCCCAAGCGTTAGGACTGACAAAAGCCCGCTCTGGTCAGCACTAGGAAGGAGACTATATTTTAGAGGTGTTGTGGCTAAGCTAAACCAAATTCTTGAGGAAAATTGAGACCCCTCGCTTTTAACTGTTAGGAGGTAAGCTTGAATGGTACAAGGGTGGTCCGATAAGTACTTAGCCTACAAAAGAAAAACAAAAATTTTGGAGAAATGGCGATTTATTTTTCAATATAGTCTCCTTTTAGCTCGATACACTTGACCCAGCGATGCTCCAACTTCTTTAACCCGCCTGAAAAATACGTTTTCTCGAGGTCTGCAAAGTAGGCCTCCGTGGCGGCGATGACTGAAATTTCTGCCGGGAAGTGACTTTTTCAAGTTTGGAAACAAAAAAAGTCGCACGGGGCCAAATCTGGAGAATACGGTGGATGGAGCAGCAGTTCGTAGCCCAATTCGACCAATTTGGCCGTGGCGAGGGCGGAGGTGTGAGCCGGTGCGTTATCGTGGTGGAAGAGCACTTTTTTCTTCGCCAAGTGGGGACGTTTTTTCTTCAATTCGGCGTCGAATCGGCCCAATAATTTGACATAGTACAGCCCTGTGACCGTTTTGCCCTTCTCCAGGTAGTCGATGTGGATCACACCTTGTGAATCCCAGAAAACAATGGTCATCACCTTTCCGGCCGATGGGACAGTCTTCGCCTTCTTGGGAGCAGGTTCGCCGGGTGAAGTCCACTGTTTCGACTGTTCCTTGGTCTCTGGTGTGTACCAGTGGATCCATGTTTCGTCGACCGTCACGAAACGACGCAGAAACTCCTTCGGATAGCGCTTAAACAGCGTCAAACACTGCTCTGAAGTGGTCTCACGGTTGCGCTTGTTGTCCGGAGTCTCATGCCCAAAATTTCATGCAGGATATGATCCACGCGATTTTTTGAAATGCCTACTGTCTCAACTATCTCGCGCACTTTCAATCGGCGGTCTGCCAATACGAGATTGTGGATTTTTGTCACGTTATCCTCCATGGTAGCCGTTTTCGGGCCACCTGGACGTGGCTCATCAAAAACCGACGTGCGACCACGTTGAAACTCGTTAAACCAATTTTTGATGGTCGCCATCGAAGGAGAAGAGTCGCCGTACACAGCGTTTGGATCTCTTTGATTTCGCTGCGCGATTTCCCTACCAAAAATAAGAATCGAATCACCGACCGATATTGCTCTTTTCCATTTTTCTAAAATCCGCGGACACTCCCGCTTCCACACGCGGCCAAAACAAAACTACGAGTCCGATCCGGCTAAAATTTCGACAGTACCGTCTACTAGAATGTACTACACGATAGTAAGATTCTCTTGCGATAATGTGGCGCCATCTGGCGGTGAGGCTAAGTACTTATCGGACCACCCTCGTAGTTGATTATGGCTACTCCTATAGCACTAGTCAGGGTGAGTCGGAATTTCAAGACTCATCAAAATAAAAGACTTGATACCTCATCAGAAATGGGCAAAAATCCATCAAGTGACAGTCGTTTTTAAGGCAAAAAGGAGGGATTATGCTTAGGACCTGCCATGAGCGCCCTCATTGGCGCTGCATTTCAATTAGTCGGCCGTAACTAACAATATTTCTCATTTCTTGGACTTCGAATTTGTTTTTTGTTTAGAGAGTGTGTGCGTGGGTATGTTGGTTTTTATGGTCGTGAACTGTTTTTCGCTTCGTGTATCTCAAGAACAAATAACGATATCAACTCGGCGCCAATTTCGTTCGATGCATTATTGCATATCAAACAGTTGATTAGGATAGCAATAAAAATGGATCGACCGTTTGTTTTCTATGACGGAAAAACTGCCTTAAGATTGTCGTAAAATGTTGCTCGTCTAGTATAGCTCGAAAAAGTACTGGTCGACTGGTAAATTTTTGCCCCCAGAAGCGATAAGCGATAAATTGAACTTAAAGTCTTGAACTTTGGCCTTTGCGCAACAAACTTGAATTAATACAAGAGAAAGTGCTAGAATAGGTATCTGAGTGTGTCAGGTGCTCGACACTGGTTGGGTCATGAGTTCTGGTTTGAGGGGATCAAACCATATACTTAGCTGTGATGCTGAGGGTCTCAGTAGGGAAGAGCATCAACAGGTTCCTTCTTCTGAAGTATTTGTTTTTAAACTAATTTTCAAGGGCAGAACTCATACTTTGCTCCACTCCTTCATCTTCAGATGACTTATAAAGGTGTGTTCCCTCCACCTCCTCAGCTTCCCACAACTCGTCTTTCCCTCTCACCTCCCCCTCTTTCTTAGATCCACTTCTCCCTCCCACGGCCAAACTCACCAAACATCTTGCCGAGCTTAACGCCGAAGACCGCTATATTATGTCACGTTTAAGACACAGAAGTCCACGGACAAACCTGACTCCATTTGTATCTACGGCAAAACTAAAACCAACGTCCTAGTTTCAATCCACCAAGAAGGCCTGCCCACAGACCCCCACGCGTTAAAAAAGACCATTATCCGATTTCACGAAAGCCTTAATATTTCTCCCATTGATGTAAATAACGACCTCTCCACTTTCGTAGCCCACGTCAGTTCAAAGCGCATCGCACACTTGCAAAGTACCCGTTCTAATCTCAAAAACAATTTTAAATCCTAACCTAAATACCTTTACATCTCCCCACCTATCCAATAATAACATATCCCTGTACTATCAGAACGTCAGAGGATTACGTACCAAAACCTCCGCAGTACTCCTTAACTCCCAAAACCTACCCTACGATATATTTGCATTAACTGAAACGAATTTATGCTCCAGTATTGGAGACAGCGAGTTATTCACATCAGACTTCATTCTGTTTCGGGCCGATGGACGCGACAATTCTGCCGATCCTGACGGTCGCGGAGTTCTCTTAGCAATCCACAGTCGCTATGATCCCTTGCCCTTCAAATCGTCAAATTCCGCTGACTTCAACTTCACTAGTGCCTCAATAAGACTCCCTAAACAGAAACTTTATCTTGCCTGCTGTTACTTAAGACCCTCACAGCCCACACACTGCTATCAACTCGTCGTTGATCTCGTCGACTCCATATTTGACATCACCGAACCCAATGACATCATCATCATCTGTGGCGATTTCAATCTCCCGCACCTGAAATGAGTTCATTCCGATGATGAGACCCACTACATCGCCGCTAACCCCTCCACAGGTAAAGAAATCCTTTTCACGGATCATTTCTCTGACTCCGGCCTTCTGCAACTCGGTAATATCACCAATAACATGGACAGACAACTCGACCTGATTTTCTCATCTGATGCCGTAAACTGCGTTGTTAACCCAAGCAAGCATTTTCTGTCCACTTTAGACCCCCTTCATCCACCTCTATCGGTAACTCTTTCACTCGAGACCCAATTCACTATCCTTCCCTCCGAAAATACGTACTGTTTCAATTTCCGCAAAGGTGACTTCGCGAAACTAAATAATCTGCTCAACAATGTTAATTTTAACTTCCTCCTTAGCCCTATGTAACTCACACATATCCTTAAACGAAACCCTTGCGCTATTTTACACCAAAATCCTCAGCTGCTTCATTCTTTCAGTCCCATACTCACCAAAAAAGAACTACACTTCATCTCCGCCCTGGTATACCAAGGAACTACGCTCTTTGCGCAATATAAGAAACAAAAATTGGCCTATCTTAGATCCTCCTCTGCATCAGACCTTTCTAATTACATGCAGTCCTACATTAAATTTGCACAGCTATGTGAATCACTCTACCTCCGATACCTGAACAGAATGCAATCCTCCCTTATCTCTGACCCCAAGTGTTTCTACCACTTCATTAATACAAAAAGAAAAACCGATAGCTACCCCACTACACTTAGCTTTCTCAATAACTCTTCCAACGAACCCGAAGTAATCGCCAATTTCTTTGCTCATTTCTTCAGCCAATCATTCACTGACCAAGATCTTTAACCCGATCACGACTATTTTCGATATTTGAAAGACTGCCCCCAGACGTCTCTTGTTTCATTGAACGTCACTCCCGACCTAATCGCCGAAAAAATACGCAACTTAAAGGACGACTACTCTCCCGGTCCCGACTGTCTGCCTGCCATAGTATTAAAAAAGTGCGCGAACCATCTTATTTTACCCCTTACCGCTCTATTTCAAAGCTCTATCTCTCAAGGATTCTTTCCTAAGCTTTGGAAACATGCTTATATCATTCCAGTCCACAAAAAAGGACTGAAAAATGATGTGTCCAACTATCGTCCCATTGCCAAGCTCTCATGCATACCCAAACTTTTCGAGAGCATCGTTTATGATGCACTATTCTTTCACTGCAAACCCATATTTTCTCCTAACCAACATGGGTTCCTAAAAGGTCGATCGACAACCACTAATCTAGTTGAGTTTGTTTCACAATGTTTGTGTGCACTCGAAGCTGGCAAAGAAGTAGACGTTGTCGCCACTGACTTCAGCAAAGCCTTCGACAAAATGTCTTACCCAATTATTCTCCTCAAGCTCACTGCCCTCGGTTTCTCTTCCGGTTTTATCTCATGGATCAAATCTTATCTTGAAGATCGTCAATATAACGTTATCTTCAGATCTTCTATTTCTGATCCAATTAACGCTACCTCCGGTGGCCCGCAAGGTAGTCATCTCGCCCCACTGATATTTATTCTAACCATTAATGACGTTGACAGCGTTATTCTGAACTCTCAGCTCTCCATATATGCTGATGATATGAAAATATTTAAACACATATCTTCCCCTGTCGACTCCTGCCCTCTCCAATTGGACCTTAACAGGTTCACTACTTGGTGTCAAAAAAACTGTTCCTCTCAGCAGACATCTGCCTGGATCAGGAGCATGGTGCCGAAAATTCCCCCCTGGGAACTAGCACTTATCAAGTAGTTAGTCTCCCAAAACTAACGCGCGCCATCTGCTGGATTCCGGGAAAACCCGGAAACAAGCTGAAAGTGCTGACGCGACTACGTGCGCAGAACCCGGGACTTGACACGAGGGCCTGGACTGTCTATTCCTACAAGGAGAAAAAGAACTCTCTGAAAAAAGAGGGCTTCACTCTGGTAGTGGGAATGGACAATGGCTCTGTTGAGGCCCTGAAAACCGCGTACGACTCACGTCCCTACTTCAGCCTTGGTAGGATTGTATTCCATTTTGATATCAAGTAGTCGAAGGATGGAACGTGTTCCCCAGTATGAATCCATGATTCTTACTCAGATCAACCTACAGCATTGCAAGGCTGCTACCGCTCTTCTAAGTAGCAGAATTGCATGCAGTAGTACAAATCATCACATTGTATCCATTCAAGAACCATGGGTGTGTAACAAACGCCTGTGTGGTCTTGGTGGCATACGTGATGCTACAATCCTTTATGATGAGCGATCCGAAAGGCCCAGGGTCTGCCTCATCATATCGAATACGCTATCGGCAACCAAACTTGGTCAATTCTGTGGTCAAGATCTGGTAGCTGCGAAAGTGAGCTACAAGGCGCACGGAGAAATTGAACACTTCGTCGTGGCGTCTGCTTACTTCCCCTACGACTCGGTACTACCCCCGCCACCTAAAGCGGTTTCCGAACTTGTAGAGTACTGTGAAGCCAGAAGGATTGGACTCATCATCTGTTGCGATGCTAACGCTCAAAACACATTTTGGGGCAGCAGCAAATGCAACCGGAGAGGAGACCATCTTTTAAACTTCATTCTTTCGTCTGACCTTTTCATCAACAATGTTGGCTTTCTACCAACCTTTGTGACGGCGAGACGACAGGAAGTGATTGACCTAACCTTATCTAACAGGCATGCGAAGGCTATCACTAACTGGAGAGTCTCACCAGATGTTACGCTGTCAGACCATAGATACATCGAATTCCAATTGAAGTGCGGGATCTCCCCCTCGCAGCCCAAGCGGAATCCGAGAAAAACAGACTGGGTGCGATTTAGGGAGGAGCTTGAGAAA
Organism: Merodon equestris; assembly: GCA_958301585.1. Lineage (NCBI taxonomy): Eukaryota > Metazoa > Arthropoda > Insecta > Diptera > Syrphidae > Merodon > Merodon equestris. The sequence goes on from OY284416.1 coordinate 116,979,711, forward strand.
TCCACTCAAGCCCCGCCTAAACTCAAAACTAATCAATCGGTGGAGGATGCAGTTCATAACCTGAACAGCGCCATCACCAAATGTTTTGAACTCGCATGTCCTGTCAAAAAACCTCCCAACAGGAAGCCGGTTCCCTAGATGACTGGAATAAATATCGATCGAAGCAGAAGGAATATAAGAAGCTTATTCGAAAATCGAAGAATGATTCCTATAAGTCCTTCTGCGAAGAGATCAAATCCCTGAGCGCGACCAGCAAGTTGGTTAACGCTCTCAAACGAGGAAAATCAACAAAGCTGGATGTACTCAGAAAGTCTGATGGTACCTTCACCGAGTCTAAAGCAGAAACTCTTAGTTTACTGTTGTAGACCCATTTTCCGGGAAATCAGACTGTCATCGGCTCGTTGCACACTCCCTCATTGGATACTGCGGCTGTAGCGATGAAAACAACTCGGCGTAGCTGGTATGTTGCGTCACGCGTGGCAACTACTGAGGCCATTGAATTTGCTGTGGCATCCTTCGATGGCTTTAAGTCGCCGGGCACTGATGGGATATACCCCGTTATGCTGCAAAAAGGTATAAGACAGCTGCTTCCTACACTGAAAAGAATTTTCACTGCTAGCCTGGCACTTGCCTACATACCTATCCCTTGGCGCGCGGTGAAAGTGGTCTTTATTCCCAAAATAGGAACTCACTAGCCAAGAGTTTCAGACCAATAAGTCTAACATCATTCCTGCTGAAGAGCATGGAAAGACTAGTAGAGTTGCACGTGCGCAAAGTTGCCCTTCGAATGCATCCTCTGTCGGACATGCAACATGCTTATCAGCGCGGAAAATCCTGCGAGACTGCGCTTCAAAACCTAGTTGGGAGAATTGAATGCGCTCTCGAAAGGAAAGAGTACGTACTAGGCATTTTCGTCGACATTGAGGGAGCTTTTGATAACGCTACCTTCGACAGCATGTGTAACGCTGCTAGACGGCATGGCGTAGATGAAGCACTGGTTTTGTGGATCAAAGCAATGCTTGTGCACAGGACACTGATCGCTGATACAGGCCTCGAACAATGTGTCAAGTCTGGAGTAAACAGGGGCTGCCCGCAAGGTGGCGTCTTGTCTCCGCTGTTATGGTGCATGGTGGTCGACTCTCTGTTAGATGCTCTCAATGCCTCTGGAATCTATGCCCAGGCCTATGCGGATGATGTTGCTGTTCTCTCTGTCGGCTCATGTTTAGCGAATGTCTGTCTCAAAGCGCAGGCGGCGCTAAACGTGATCGATGACTGGTGCACGAGAAATGGGCTGTCGGTTAATCCTCTTAAGACCGATGTCGTTCTCTTCACGAGAAGGAGGAAAACAACTGGCATTGCTCAGCTGGTGCTAAAAGGCATTCGTATTCCGATATCCATGGAAGCTAAGTACTTGGGAGTCATCTTAGCAAGCTTCTTTGGTCAAAACATGTTGAGTCCAAAACCACCAAAGCGCTGTCAGCTTTCTGGCAATGCAAAGGTGCCTTTGGCAAAACATGGGGCTTATCGCCGAAAAAGGTCCTTTGGATCTACACGGTAATGGTAAGACCGATAATCTCATATGCATCGGTTGTTTGGTGGAGCAGGCTGACACGAAAACACGTTGTGGCTTCACTCACCAAACTCCAAAGAGCGGTCTGCCTCCCCAGCACACCGGGAGCTGCTTTGGATGCTATGATGAACCTTCCACCCCTTGACATATATATCAGAGGGTGTGCACTGAAAACTATTTCTCGCCTAAAGAGGAATGGTCTTTGGTACAACTCCCAGTGGAGTGAAAGTGTACTTGAGAGAGAAATATCCTACGATCACTGTCTCATGGATATGCCCTCTGACGCAATGACACCTGCCATCCTACTGCGCTGTAACTACACAGTCACATTTCCTTGGCGTCAGGACTGGCTTTGGCCAGACACTGAACCTGGAATAGAATGTCTTCGTATCTTCACAGATGGCTCCAGGACTGGTCAGGTCCGGCGCGGGTGTTTTCTTTGACCGCGAAAACATTCGACTGCACTTCTCGTTAGGAAAATATGCGTCTGTCTTCCAGGCGGAGATTTACGCAATCCTAATGGCCATGCACTATGTTGTGAAACACAGATGGAGGGGAAAGAGCATATGTGTCTGCAGTGACAGCCAAGCTGCACTCAAAGCTGTATCCAATCCTCTGTCCAACTCCAAACTAGTGCATGAACTCAAGACCTTCTTGAACAAAGTCGGAAGACTTAATTCACTTAGGCTTGTATGGGTTCCAGGTCACTCTGGAATCCCAGGAAACGAGATCTCCGATGAACTCGCTAGAAAAGGCTCAGAGGAGAGTTTCTCAGGGCCTGAACCCGCCTTAGGTCTACCAGCTTCAACGGTTAAATCTGACATCAATGACTGGGTATTTAACGTACACAGTCGCAGATGGAAGGAATATCCAGGATGCAGGATGACTAAGCGCGTACGCCCTGACGTCTGTAAAAAGTCCGCAACATTCTTCTTATCCTTAAGAAGAAATGACTGCAGAAGGCTAACGGGCGTCATTACGGGCCATTACACTTTTGCCAGGCATCTTTACGTGCTTGGCATCAGTGAGACGCCTACCTGTGCTGCTTGTTGCGAGGAGGACGACACAGCGGAACACTTTCTCTGCGACTGTCCCGCCTTCGCTCGTGCACGGTGGCGCACCCTTGGGGCCGACGTGGTGGGTGCCGAATCTCTTAGCTCAACATCACTGAAGCCCCTCCTCACTTTTCTCCGGACAGCGGGGAAGGTACAGTAAAGACAAGGTGTCTGTCTGGTAGTACAATGGACCAGTACTTGTGTCTGAGTGCTCCAGCAGATAGTAGAAAAAAAAAAAAAAAAAAAAAAAAAAAAAAAAAAACAACCATCTCGAGCTCAATGTCAGTAAATGCCAAACCATCACTTACTTCCGCAAGCGCTCTTCCTCACCACCCAGAATCTACATTATTCGTAAGGAAACCGTTCCCCCTGTCAACTTCTTGGTTGATCTAGGGGTTATTTGTGACCGTGAACTCAACTTTCGCCTCCATATCGACAACATTATCAAACGTGCTAACTCTGCCCTCGGTTTCGTGAAACGTTGGTCCAAAAAATTCTCGAATCCTTACGTTACAAAATCATTATACATCACTTTCGTTAGGCCCCTTCTCGAATATGCTAGCCAAGTCTGGTCCCCCTCTTATGAATCCCATACTACGCGTATTGAATCCATTCAACGCAGGTTTATCCGTTTTGCCCTTCGTGACCTTCCTTGGGCCGACCCCCTTAATTTACGGATTTACCTTATACGGATCGCTTAAAATTAATCAACCTCCGACCCCTTAAAGATCGACGTGATGTTGCAGACATTCTATTTATTCATGACCTTCTCAGTGGTAACATTGACAGCCCTTCATTATTGCACATGATTCCCCTTAACACCAACCCGCGCAACCTTCGGTCCACACCCCTTTTCCGTATAAGCACTCACCGCACAAATTATGGCTACCATGAACCAATGTCCAGAATGCTTCGCAAAGCTAACACCAATCTCTTCGACCTTCACCTCAAAAAGTCCAGTCTTAGAATTGCCCTATACCACAACCCTTCTCACTCTCCTTAATCGTCTCCACCCCGCCACCTAGTTAATAAGTTATAGATTTTTGTTAAGGCTTGCATTAGGTTAATAAAGTGCCCCTATGGTGGCGTCAAATCTCAAATCTTCAAAAAGTAAAGGGACTGGAAAATTTAGCGACTAATGTAGGTTGGTTTTTGGGTCGTTAAGTTGTAACCATATATGAAACAAGCCGACAAACTTGTGGTGGCAAATTATTACTAAAATCGGTTGCTTAGATTGCTCTCAGAAGCCAAAAGGTTTGCATTGATCGGCAATTTTTCGAATGAAAAATGTTTACCATCAACTCTTGATGCCTCTAGGGTTCAGACTTGTAATTTTTAACGTGTGTGTGCTAATTTTTTTTTTGACGATTTGGACGAGCTGATTAAGTTTTAGACCATTTTTATGACGTCTTGAGTACACTGGCTCTAGCACCCAAGAAGCTTTTTTTGTAAGAAAATGGGTGATATGCGAGATTAACTTAAAGCTATGAGAAATGTCCTGGAGGTATGTCTAATAGGCAAGGATAATAGGGGCGCACGGAGATCCGCAACAGGAAAGTTGTATCACAACTGTATAAATTGTAGGTAACTAACACCAAACTTATATCCTATAAACCTTATCTTTCATTTTTTAAACCTGTCCATATGTGTACTGATGACAGGATCGACAAGGCATCCTTGTGCTTGATAAGCAGATAGTCATTACACCAAGTTGTCTGTTCTCAATCATGTTAGTAAGGTCCCGAGATAACGACTAGCCTCATGGAAAGCCAACGTAATCGCGAACCTTGCCAGATAACGGTCTTTGAAGAGCCACCGCCCGCTGATTATCACGCTTTAATTTTCGTAATCATCATAAGCATTACTGTAGCTAGATTTTCTGCATATCCCCATACTAAGGTTAAAGTCTGTCCATCAGTTGCATGATGCTTTCGTCTTATCTGGGAAATACCTTTGCACAGTTAGTACGACCTGAGATTCACTTTTGTTTGCATTTTCGACTAAATTTTCGAAGAACGAAATGTATCTTCTTATCTTTAAGATATAGGTACATACGAGTGAAAGCGTATGACTGTAACGTGCGCTGAATCGTACCAACGACACGGCTAACAACTTTGAAACGTTGTCATTGGTTTTCTTCGGGTTGATGATTTCTCGCATTTGTATGTTATACTCGACCTTCAGATACAAAATTCTCGTAGACGCATTAAGTTAGGTTAATCATGTCTTAAAGAACATGAGACAAACAAGCATGTGCATAAGTCAGTGATTTGTTTATTCATTTCTTTCAACGTTTAAGGCGGTTGATGGCGGTTGCAGGTGGGGAGATGTGACGACTTAGGGCTGGTTGTACGGTTTTGTGCTGATATAGTGTGCTTATGCATAAGGGTAGATGAAACCTAAGACTGATCAAACAGACGTGTTTATTTTTAGAACATTTCGAGATTCAATCGAGTGTTAACAGTCGACAGTGCCAGTGCAATGTTACTCAATAGGTGGGTTCTCGTTCACTGACTCTTGTTTCATATGAAAGTGATATGGCGTTAAATTAGTTTTATGTAGGACCTAGATCTTTAGGTAGTGGTCTTCTGACGATGTTAGGTGATGTAAGATCAGTCTACTAAAGCAGTGGTTGGTGGTTTTCAACCCAATCACAATCTAGGAGTAGTTGCCAGGAAGCAGATAGCAGAAAGAGTGGCACAAGATCAGGAATAGATATACCTTATCAGAAGCCAAATGTATAATATAAGTTAATCCAGGCCCTAAATCTGTCACGTGCGTTTGCGTTTTTCAGTTTTTCATTTTTATGGCTGTGCCTTGTCTTTATTGATGACAATAAAATGTGCTGTTTAGGCTCCTACCACGTGTGGCATGGATAATGGCAGACTACTCAGCACCAGTAGGCAGAGAAGATTGGCTTGACAACTAATATATTTTGTAGGGAAGGTTAGTAGTATATGGCATACAAGCATACATGTTTCTAGTATGAGAAACCTCGTTGTAGGTTTTTGAAAATGATTTTATTTATTCCAAGCCCAATGAGCAGTATTTTAACTTCTTCTCGACTTTCTTGGAGAAGCTTATTCCACTCACAAAACTTACTTAAAGCTAGATTTATTGTTTTTGAAATTTTGCTGCAATTTATTCCATTCATAGAATGTAGCCTGTATACATACCTACTTATGAAGCATGCTTATCAATAAAAAGTTCAAGCAAAATTTCAAAATTCTCGTTACTTTTTGAACATAAATTACGTTTCTATATTCTTAAACACTCTAAGGGTATAGAAAAGGTGATCCCTGACCTATCAAATTCACTCAAGATGCACCAGAAAGACAAATTGGGCTAAAAAGACTACCATGTAGTTAGGTTATATCGAACCTAACCCCTAAAAGGGTACTGGGTTGCTGTCTTAATATGAAAAAGATTGCGCCACAGTGTTATTTATAAGAAGTTCGTAGGAGGGTTCCAAGTGTTTTATTCATACCTTTCCAAAGTAGAAGGCGAATTTGGCTCTTTATGCACCTGATGTACCTCAACCTGCTTAGTGTATAACAGAGCTGCAGACACTTTTTCGACATGTTCAATTACGGGATTGGTCGTGGTGCAATGGTAATCAGCACACTCTATGTGTGCATTTCCAATATACAACACCTTAATAACATAGAAACAAAAAAGTTACTGTGAACTACAGCCAGTGCAACAAATTCAGTCAAATCTCTTGAATCCTATCTAGGACAACCACCCCCAAAGAGTGAACGAACATCTTCGACACAAACCATCTACATCCCGTCCAGGCTGTGTGACAAACACCATAAGAGCGCAACTCTTGAACCTGCACGAACCCTATAGAAAAAAAGAATATGACATGGGGAAATACCACTACAAACACCAGGGGCAATCTACTATTCAACTGGTGGTGTCGAAATATGATCGAGTACAGAGTTAAGCTGTACGCGCCGGATATTCCATACTTTTTTGGTCTTCATTAACAGACTTATGATTTGAACGGAGTAGAATAATTACAGTTGAAACTGTCTACGAATTCAAGCTGACTTAATAACTAATGAGAATGGGTGAGAGGGGCACGATCCTTAGAGACTAAGCCTGGAAGAAGGGAAGGCTATTGAGAAGACGGAGTTTTAGGCATGGAATGTTATAGTTCAAATCTTTAATTCTTTCCAGCATACCATATACCATATGGGTTCATTGGAACCGTGTGAGGTGCGGGGGTCGAATAGATAGAAAAGGCGAGGACTGCGTGTATTACGAGAGTTAGTGTTGGTCTATGAATGAAGAGGATGATACCCTTCTTCTTCCCTCTAACGTACTCAAATTAATTAGTTTAAGACGATCTTGATAGGGCGGTAAGAACAACGGATTGTTCCAGCGCAGACCTCGAAGAGCGAAAGGTAGGAACCGGCGTTGGATGCTTTCGATTCTTGACCACACTTGAGATGCGTATTCGAGAAGGGATCGGACAAAGGTAATGTAGAGGGATCGAGTCATTGGAGAATTTTTAGTCCAACGCTTCACGAAACTGAGTGCAGACTTGGCTTTAAAAATTACATCGTCGATATGTGCGCGAAAATTGAGCTCTTGGTCACATAGTATGCCAAGAAGAATTGAGGAAGGAGAGACGAGGAGGAGGTTTGATTCGTTTACGTGAAAACGTGATTGATTGGCATTTCGAAATGTTAAGCCCCAATCAATATTTGGTGCACCAGACGGTAAAGCTGTTGAGATCCGATTGAATAAGGGAAGAATCTTGTTGCGAGGAAATGGAACTTGGTGTCGTCGGCGTATAGTGAGAGGTGGGAATGTTTAATGACAAACTCAATGTCTTTAATAGTAAGAATAAAAAGAAGTGGACCTAGGTGGCTGCCTTGGGGAACGCCAGAAGAAGCTGAGAAAGGGTTGGAAAAGCAGATCTAAAACGAAGGCTGTAGTAACGGTTCTTAAATAAGAAGATATCCACTTCAATGCAGTGGGTTCAAAGCCAAGGGAAGACAGTTTGAAGAGTATTAGTTTGTTCAACTGAAATCAGTTGAAATGACGTCGACTTCATTCCCATTCTCTAATGCTGAGAGTGTGAAGGCTTGTAGAACTGTCGATCAAATGGCGTTCATAGAGAGAGTTATGCAGCTCGGTGAATTGCAGATAAGTACCAGGGCACCAATAGTGCAGTAGTAGATAAGGCGTTATTGAGATATTCATTGATTAGGTTGAAATTTGCTTTGTGGAAGTCGTAGAATTTAAGCGGAGGGGAAGAATTCAGAGGTAAAGAGTCGTCAAAAAATGAAAGAAGAAGGGGAGGATGGTAGTTGTCCATGGTTGATAAGGAAAGGGGACAAAGTGAAACAGAGGAACTAAGGGGGTCCGTTGCGAAAATCAGATCCAGCTGTTTACCCATGTAATTTGAGATGCCACTAATTTGGCTAAGGTTTGAATCAACTAGGCTAAGAAGGGACATTCTTTGGCAGCAGATTGATTAGTGACAATGTGAAATGATTGATCGTCTTATGGAGCCCATTTTAGAGAAGGAATATTGAAATCACCAAAGTACGACACTTACCATTACGGACTCGCCACGATAATACCCATGAACGAACTAGTATGCATCTTCGATACTCAGACTCAAGAAACTCGCAACAGATAGTCGTATCCTCGGAGTGACTCCTATCTGGATCTCATGCTGCTTGACTCTCGACTGAGACTGGCGACAACAGCGAATAATCGACTAATTGTCTACAGACCTTCGTATATGACAGTGCTCATTGCGGACTTAGTGCCGTGTTCTTGCGGAGTTGGCAGAGTATGTCCAAACACGCCCCTACGATTATAGTAGGGCGCGTTGGTCACGTTTTATCAGTAATCTGGCCAGAACGCTCACTTCGAGTGCCTCCTTTCCACCGTCCAATAGGAACCTGTCAAACTACGAGATTGACGGGTACCTCAAACAAATGGACGATATCATTAAATAGACAATGAACAGTACGATACCATGAACATGTAGCGAAACGCGACAATCGACGCACTGCACAGACAGAAAGTAGACCCCTGACAAGTCTCAAACTCTTGTACAGGCGGTTTACCGACAGACAAAACTCGGAGGTCAGGACACTGAAGTCACTAACCAGGAGAAGGTGGCGACAGTGGGAGCGGTTTTTCAGGTAGTGTATAAGGTGAATGATAGCATTCGCCCAAACCACTATCTGGAAGACAGAGTCTATTTCATCATTTCTACCTTCGAAATGATATCGATCATTGGCGATCAAGGAATCAAATAATGCCGTCACCAATGAAGGGGCCAAGACCTCGTTTATTTCGACGGGGGGATCTCCAGATGATCTTCGAGTTACTGAAGAGAAAAAAATCCGCGGTAATCGACGGAATATCTAATGTTGTGCTCAGGCACCTCCCACCAGTGGCTGTAGAGACGTATACCATTCTGTTCAACAATTCACTGAATAATGCATATTATCCAGTGCACTGGAAGTAAGCGGTGGTGCAACATCTCTAACCCATAAAATCTTCGGCCGATAAGTCCCCTTTCTAGTATCAGCAAGGTCTTCGAGAAGGTGGTTCATAGAGCCCTGTCTAAATAGGTTGAGGACAATAATATCATTCCGGATAACCAATCCGGTTTCAGAGCGGGGCATGACACTATTCATGCCGCGTCGAAGCTTGTGTCGGATATGCAATGGAACAAATGCAAGAATCAATGCACGGGTGCCTGTCTGATTGGCTTGGAAAAGCCTTTCGACACCATGTGCTTAGAAGGTCTTTATTAAAAGCTCAGTCGGATGGGCATTGTTGACATGTTAACAGGCAGAAAGTTCGTTGTGAAAATTGCCAACGTGACTTCTACCCAAACATTTAACATTAACAACGGACTGCAACAGGGTACGGTGAACTCGCCGATACTTTTCAGCATTTACGTCAGTGATCTGAAGTAAAAAATCAACTTCCAGAAGTCAGAATCTATATTATTCAGAACGAATTTGTCTAGGGCCTCTCGGAACACTAGAAAAAATTGGCGCAGATTCTAATTTTTTGGACCGGACGGGCGTCCACTGGCGAGACAAAGTGTAGTCAGATACCTTGGGATCATGCTGGATCAGTATCTATATTTTGACAAACATGTTGATGCTCTTCTGGCAAGGGCCCAGGGCGTTTTAGCTCTGACAAGATGGCTGTTTCATAGTAGCCAATTTGATTCCAGAGTGAAGGTAATCTCCTACATAGCCTTAGTCAGGCCCATGGTTGCCTATGGATATCCCGTCTGGTTCAATGTGAGAGCAACGTTAATGGAAAGAATTCGGGTGTTTGAGAGACAATGTCTCAGAACTTGTCTCGGATTACATAGAACACCCGAATCTGGGTACACAAAATTTAACTCGAACGAGGTCCTATACAATAGGGGCAGGATTTTACGGGTGTACAATTTTCCCATAAAACTGATTCGAAGCCACTTTTCAAGAGCAATGACCTCGATCAATAGCCTGATCTTCGGGACCACGAGAGAATGCGCCTTACCGGGTTTTTCCACCAGAAGCATTCCTCTATTAAGATCAATGTGGGTTGATCCAGGATAGATCAGCGGTACCGCTAATCTTCCACGTGGGCCGGAATTCCGTGGAGCGGCGATTCATATACGAACGTGATGTCGCACTCCGTGAGCTCGAGCGCCTCAGGTTTAGTAGATCGGTGTCGTCCGTCAGCATCAACGCTTTTGGTGGCTGCAGTGGATTTCGTCAGTGGTACCCTTAATTCATACGGCCTCTTCAAGCTAAAGCCTGCGAAAAGTCAGTGGCAGGCTTATATAAGCTAGGGTAGGGTAGGCTTAGGTTAGGTTAGGTTAGGTTAGGGTAGGCTAAGCTAGTTTTAGTTTAACTCTAGGCAAAATAGAAAAAAAATAAGAAAAAAAATAGAAAAAACCTTCGATAATCAAAATGGATGCTGCTTATTTCTCCCCAGATCTTTGAGAAGAATAGAATTAATCCACCTGTAAGTCGAAACTTGATAAATTATGACATTCACCAACACTTACGAGAGATGGACCTCGTCATGACAGCGACAATGGATAAAACTATTCCACGGATGATCCACATCAGCGATCATACCGATAAATATAGGACACCAACAATCGACGCGCTTCACAAAAACAAAAAGTTGAGTTCTCTCCAGGCTTAAACAGCTATACAGACGCACACGATACGCAGATAAGGACATTCAAGTCGGTGACCCAAAATCTCCAAAAGCAAATAGTGTATATCGCTAATGTCCGAATCCCCCGGACGACAGACAATACAATGACACGTGGCCTAAGCCCAGAGAGTGTAGGCACTGGTAAGGGCTTTTTTATGGTTCACGACTCACAGGCGGAAGTCAATTCGTTCGGCGTTTTTTTTTTTTCGAGCCTCTGCACACGGGCTTGAAAATGGGGCTATGATGAAAATCTTGCGAATGATTTGGTCACCAATGACCGAATATCTGCTAGTTTGTGGGAAGGGATGAACTCCTCTGGACTCACTTATAATTAAAAAGTTGTCGGGAAGAGATGGTATCACAAATGTCGTTTTAAGATACCTTCCAATTGAAGGAGTCGACAGTCTCACCACACTAATCAACAACGCTCTGAATAATGGCTATTCATTATAAAAACGCATTGGAAAACGGTGATCCACCCTCTCCCTAAACGGGACAGACATAGAACAAGCATTGTTAATCTCCTATCAATTAGCTTACTTCTGATTTTTTTTTTTTAAAGTAGTAAACAGAGCTCTGATTAAATGGGTTGAGGAAATGAAGTTTGGCATGATACTATTCTTTCTCCTTCAAAATTGGTTTCCGGGCTTAAGACCGTGATTAGAAAATCAGTTTAGAAGATCTGTTCTACAAGCAGAAGTTTGTTGTTAAATATGTCAACGTTACTTCGGGCAGGAGCTTTGATATTAAAAACGGTTTACAACGGGGAGCGGTTAAATATTCGATACTGTTTAACACCTACACAAGTGATCGTATAGGTTTTCACTCAATGGCGAATACAGATGATTTATTAGCGTACAGATTAGGTCCGAAAATAATTCAAAATTAACTTTCAAAAGTCGAAAACGATACTGTTTAGGGCTGTGTTGTAACCTCGTCAAGTTTTACCCTAATAAGGTCTTGTACGACAGAGCAGGCCTAAACAAAATCGACAATTTTCTTGATAAGGTGACTAGAAATCACATTGCAAGGGCTATGATCAACGACAATAAGTTGATCTTCGGGGCTTACTACCCCAATCAGAGAGCACGCTCATAAGCTCAATCCTTACAGTACCTTAATGGCGAATTGAAAACCCGGATATGTTGCTAAACTGCACGCTGAGTTTTGGTGGTTCCCACAGCAGTGCGTTACCTGGGTAAGATCCCTATCACTCTTAGTTCGTTATTAAGGGTTATTAAGGCAATCTTTTGGAGGCTGGACGCCACATCATATTAGATAAACCTGCGCACTGTCTGATGTCTGATAGCCTTGTTAGCTTTTGTAATGTTTCGGCAAGCAGAGTAAGCGAGATATCGGAGCCCAGTCGCTGAAAGACGCAATCAGGAGGATGTTTAAGATTAGATTTTAGTTACCCCACCGTTAACCTACCCTAAGGTTAAGTTTTAGGAAAAGAAAAAAAAAAATCTTGGTTTTTTAATAAAGTTTTCTTAGAAAACCGGAGAATAATAAAAAGGAATTAAAAACCAAGTACTCAAGATCGGGTAAAGCAATGACAGGTTAATGAAAAGCCAGTAATATATCAAGTCGAAAAAAAACGAAGGTAGAAAAGTCTCACTCAATAGCATGCTTGCGTGTGAAACAATAATGCTTCTCTCCTTTGGAAAGGATCCAAGGATAATGTAAACTCGGACTTCTCACCTACGCACAGTTCAGTGTGAATCTGGGCCTCAATCAACAAGCCCAAGTAAATCTTCAGCCAGCACTATCCCTACCAAGCTGCTTAACGTGTCGCATACCCAATTGGTTGAGGTCATTTTTCTCAACCAATGGGCCTAAGCAGTGGTGTCAGTTCGATTTATATGGTCCCGCATAGTTCTAGATTTAACCTTCTCCTTCTTTCTGTTTTGATAGAAATGAGACCAAAGATTGCATTTCGATTGGAGAATTGTTCACTCAGCTAGCCTAAGGAGCTTGATTACTTTTTTCTTTTATTTCTACAAAGAAGGAGCGCTAGTGTCGTCACCGCATCTCACTAGCAAAGTAGGCGAAGTCTTTGACTACTTCAAAGTTATAATCAAGGGAGATGTACTTTGGTGATAGCTTGTATTACGTCTTGCCCACATTTTCTTCTTCTGTTTAAGTCTCGATTAGATCATGATCGACCTTGATAAAGCAGCGAAAATTCTCCATTATCATGCTGAGGACTATACAGACACCGTAATACGGTAAAAGTTGATGTCGACTTGAAATTCGTTCGTTTTCCCCAAGACTGGCTATGGATTTCCTTAGCCTGAAAACAAGGTAAACAGATTATTCAGGAAAGAAGACTTAACCAGGGGCCTAACTTGCATTCGTTGCCAGTCGAAGCAAGGGCAAGGGCGTCATCGACATTAAAGGCAGCAACGGAAAACTAACAACAACTTAGATCCCCCGGTGTTGCGCATCTTTCCGAGGGTAGAATAGGTAGGGCGAAAATAACATCTTCACCACTCCATCAACTTCAAATACTTAGGAAGAGCGCAACGAACTTGAGGACGAAGAGCGCATATGACGTGCCAAACTAAAGGCTGTAGTAGATAAGCTGAATGAGATAATAGGATCAACAACAGCAACAACAGCAAAAGCAACATATCAGCAAGGAGAAGGTGCCACCCATCTTTACCCATACCCCGGCTCTACGCTAGACCTTAGACCTACATGTAATTAACTCATTTTCGTAGGTAGTTTTGTATTCAAAAGTTTAGGCCGGAATCGCTATGCTATCCAGTGCAATATACTGGAGCAGGATAAGCAGGCGAAGAACATGTTAAAGGAGATCACGATGGAAAGAGTTCTTCTCCTTTAACCCCCAGATCAAGAGGTTACAAATGATACTCTTCAATCTTTGAGGAAGTGTATAAGCATTCGCCCAAACCACGACCTGGAGAACAGAGCCCTACTTCACATCACATTGGGGGTGGCTGTGGTGCACCGACCACCGACTCTTGAGCTGAAGGTCTGTAGTTCAAGTCCGTCCAGTCAAGAACAATTCCTATACGGAAAAAACTGTGCAACAGCATTAGTTTTGAATGAGAGATGATCAAAAAGTGGTGATGAAGGCATAACACTCGCAGTGTGCATCCTTAATGATATGGAAACAAAAAAGTAACTCCGAACTGCAACCAATGTGACAAATTCAGTGGAATCTCTCAAGTCTTATCTAGGACAACCACCCCCGGAGAGTAGATGAACGAATATCTTCGACACAAACCATCTGCACCCCGTCTAGGTTGTGTGACAAACACCAAAAGAGCGTACAATCTTGAACCTGCACGAATTATAAAAAACAAAAATCACATCTATCTTTAGAATGATTCAATGACTAGGTTCAATGACGGTTTCATGGCAAACAATGCCGCCGCCCAGTGATGGGGCTAACACCCTGCTCATGTCAACGGAGGATATCCAAAAGATCTTCGAGTCATTGAAGTGAAAAAAAATTTGCAACATTATAACCAATGTTGTGCTGAGACGCCTCCCACCAGTGGCTGTAGAGATGTACAAGGACTTTGATAGGCAGCAGTGGTCAAGAACGGTAAATACACTTCCAACTCGGCAAATCCATATGGAAACCTAAGTCCAGTCGATAAGCCTTCTTCACCAAGGTCTTCGAGAAGGTGGCCAATACTACCCTGTTTATAAATTGTATAAACCACGTGTGCGCGGACGATGTTCTCTGTCGGCTTTAGAGGATCTCGTAAATATCTAGCATTGGTCATACTCTAGGAAACTGTAGCAAAAATCTGAATGGTTAATATGTCGTGAATATTTTAAAACTTTTTAACGTAGTCTATGGTAAACGTCCTAGTTACCTGCATGAAGTACTACTTTTTGCCCAGCCACACGGAGAGCTTAATTAAATAATACCACGTTTCGAATACATAATAGGAGAGACGTTGAAGTCGCCTGGCTGTTTCAGGCGACACTTTCACGCTATCTTGCATTGTCGGACACGCGGGCTGGTTACTTATTCGACCAGATGGTTTGATTTTGGTCACCAAATGTCGAATAGCCGACTCAGGAGCGAGGATAATAATCACAATCGTGGAATGTTCGCCAAACTGGGCGCTGATTTTATAAGTAAGATTTGGTAATTTGGACACTTTACTTAACGCTATAACTGTTCGTGATTATTTGCCATATACTTACGAGGTTTGTTCAAAAAATAAGGTGACTTTTAATTTTTCTCGAAAAATATTTATTTTTTCATCAATATCTAACCTTCAAGTAATGCCTCCCAGATGTAATACACTTACGCAAGCGTTTCTATATCTCGAAACACTTCTATATCTACATATACTCGTATACCCTTTATGGTATATCCTCGAGCTTCAGGCATCCCCATGGGTCATAATCATACATATATCCATGTTTCGTCACTAGTGATAGCCCTTTTCAGTCACGTCATTCATAAACTCTAGAGTGATGCTCGTCATCGGTTCTGTTGGTCAAAATTTAGGAATTTTGGAACAAACTTTGCTGAAACACGTTTCATGCTCATGCTTCTCGGCCTTCTTAAAAGTGCTTGGATTTTTTCGAACAAACTAAACATGCAAAATAGTTGACAATCCAATAAAACAAAAAAATCGAAAATTGAATACATTCAGCTCGCGAAATTTAAAAAGTCACTTTATTTTTTGAACAACCTCGTACTTCACATGTACGTAATTGTTATTCATTCGCAGTGCTTGGTGACATAACTGTTACTTAACTTAAAACCGATTATTATGCCTTTAATCGCGTACATCTAACACAGGAAAAACGAATAATCTCAATCAGCGTTTGTAGAACTCAAGGACCCTTATTAGCTACTTGCATCACAAGTCACTATTTTATAAAGAACCTCTTGTCGTTCACTAATTCAGCTAACTCAATTAGTTAAACAGACTTATTATAATCACAAAATGCATTCACAGCTCTTCACTGCATCACACTACTTTCAATCTCTTCGAGCAGGTTTCCACAATTCCATGCTTTACTAACCAGTAGCCACATGTCCATGCACCAGAATTACCCCTTTCCAAGGCAGCCTTTGATTGCATCCTTCGTCAAAAAGATCACCCAAAATCAACGCGACGAATATCCTTTCACAACTCCTTACTCACTTTTTGCTTCACTCGTTAGAACACAGGAAAAAACACTACCAAGATCCAACCGCTCGATCGCTATCGTATTCGCCAACTGATTTAGAATATCTACAGACTCCGAGATTTAATCTCCATCTACGACTACCCCGCTGGCGCTTTGAGATAATAGGAGCTCACCATTCACACAGAGAAAAGCTCACGAGATTTACTCATTTCACTCAAATGCAACAGCGATCCCACTCAAACGAGGCGGTTGATGTCTGGTCACAATCGAATGATAAAGTCAAAAGATACCGATGCTCCATGGTGCAAGGGACCATAACTGGTCGCTGGGTTTATTAATTCAATGCACGAGGAGCAACAGATGCAGCGACAACCGCTCGCAGACAGGTTCGGGTCGGATGGGCAGCGATTGCCGGGCCTTGTTAATTGCTAATCTACGATGTGCAGCATTGATTTGATGCATGCGATAGAATCGACACAGAAAATCAAATCTGTTCCAATCAAGGATTTTATTCCGAGGCCTTACACTTGTGCGAGATTGCGGATCGTGCGTAAACACAACAATTGACGCTTCTGTCTGGCGCGTTTGATTCATCATGGAGCCAGTGTGATGGGGTTTTATTACAAGGAAATATTGAATCAAATGGATTCCTTTAAAGCTCCTCCACTCTTCGCCTTGAAGCTCGGCGGAAACGTGTAGTTAGAACCTATGCCGGCATTCCCGTTTCAATTCACTTTCGATTTCACCATCACATAGACGGCAAAGGTACTAAATTGAATTGATCCGATTGATCCTCAGGCATTCCAATTAAGGTCGTCTCCTAACTCGAGGTGATTTGTTGTGATCTAGTTTCTCGGTTATCGTTATACAATTGCAGGAAATGCAAATCTAGGACAAAGGCAGTTGACTCACTGCACCCGGGTGATACAAAGTTGCAATCGTTTTTCGATTTTATCTCTCTTTTCCAAAATTAAATCTAAATACATGGCGACAGTAGATTGTGGAGAAGCCACGTGACACAGGTATCCGGAGCTATAGATTAGCGTTGGTGGGCAAATACAGTAAATTACGAAACCGAATAACAAGAGAGCGTCGCGGGAGGCGGATATTCAAAAATTCATAACAAGGCAATAAGGCGCGGGATTTAGCGGGTCGTCTTGTGTAACCAGAGCTGTTAGAGGCCTCTTGGATAAGGTTTACGAGACCTGCGCTATTTGTATTTCTATAATCACGTTGGGCTTTTTAGATAGACGGAATAAGACTGGAAATAGACTTTTAAAGATATTGGAGAGGATTTTAAGTGTGAGCCAAAGCAAGTTACAGTGTCGGCCTTTGGGTTGATTTTAAAGACTGAGGCTAGTCCCTGACATGTCAATCATAAATCTTGAACCTGGGAAAGCCATCATGCTTTGCTGATAATATTGATACAGACATGCCATTGTGTGTGCTGTGGCTGGCTCTGACGCTCATGTCGATGTTGATATCAATGCTGACATTGGAGTTGATACCCCGATGCTGATGCCAAAGCCAAGGTCGAAATCAATGGTAATGATGATGCTGAAGCTTATGCGGATGTGGGTGCTGGTGATGGTGATATCGATACTGACGCTGATGTGGAGACTGCAAACGCTGATGCCAATGCCGAGTCGAAGCTGGTACCGATGTTGATGTCGATGCCGATGCCAATGTCGATGCTGATACCAATGGCAATGGCGAGGCTGAAGACAATGCGGACGCTGATACAGATCTCGATGCTGGTGCTGAAGCTGAGGCTGAGGTTGATACCGATGCTGATGATGAGAGTGATGCCAATGCCAATTGATACCGATGCTGATGTCGATGCTGATGTCGATGCTGATGTCGATGCTGATGTCGATGCTGATGTCGATGCTGACATTGGAGTTGATACCCCGATGCTGATGCCAAAGCCAAGGTCGAAATCAATGGTAATGCTGATGCTGAAGCTTATGCGGATGTGGGTGCTGGTGATGGTGATATCGATACTGACGCTGATGTGGAGACTGCAAACGCTGATGCCAATGCCGAGTCGATGCTGGTACCGATGCTGATGTCGATGCTGATGCCAATGGCAGTGGCGGGGCTGAAGACAATGCGGACGCTGATACAGATCTCGATGCTAGTGCTGAAGCTGAGGCTGATACCGATGCTGATGATGAGAGTGATGCCAATGCCAATGTCGATTCTGATGGCGATGTTGATACCGATGCTGATGTCGATGCTGATGTCTGTGCTGATGTCGATGCTGATGTCGATGCTGATGTCGATGCTGATGCCAATGGCTATGGTGAAGCCGAAGATAATGTGGACGCTGATACAGATCTCGATTTTGGTGCTTAAGCTAATGCTGAGTCTGAGGCTGGGGTTGATACCAATGCTGATGCCCATGCTGGCTGCCGATTCTGATGCTGAAGCTGATGTCGATGCTGAATGTCCTTGCCTTTTTTTTTTTTCTTCTTCTTTTTTTTTTTGTCGGCGCACTAGCCCGTGGCAAACCAGGGCCTTCCTTAAAAAACTTCTTCAACTGGCACGATTTTTTGCTGCCAAATATGAACTTGCTTTGGCTGAATCCCGGGTTTCAAAATCAAAATGGAATCAAGTTGGCTGCTATGAAACAGCCATCTTGTCAGAGCGAAAGCGCCCCGGGCCCTTGCCAGAGCAGCATCAACATGTTTGTCAAAATATAGATACTGATCCAGCATGAGCCCAAGGTATCTGACTTCACTTTGTCTCGCTAGTGGACGCCCGTCGGGTCCAAAAATTTAGAATCTGCGCCAATTTTTTCTAGTGTTCCGAGAGGCCCTAGACAAAGGCGTTCTGAACAATATAGATTCTGACTTCCGGAAGTTGATTTTTTACTTCAGATCACTGAAGTAAATGCTGAAAAGGATCGGCGAGTTAAACGTGCCTTGCTGCAGTCCATTTTTAATTTCAAATGTTTGGGTAGAAGTCACATTGGCAATTTTCACAACGAACTTTTTACCGGTTATGTCAAAAATCATATATAGCAGTGGTTTACTTATGCCCAACCGACTGAGCTTGGTCCTTCTAACCATACGGTGTCGAAGCTTTTTCCAAGTCAATCAAACAGGCACCCGTGCATTGGTTCTTGCATTTATTGCATTGGATATCCGATACGAGCTTCGACGCGGCATGAATAATGTCATGCCCCGCTCTGAAACCGGATTGGTTATCCGGAATGATATTATTGTCCTCAACCCATTTAGACAGGGCTCTATGGACCACCTTCTCGAAGACCTTGCTGATACTAGGAAGGAGAATTATTGACCCTCTTGGGGATTGCATTGTTTTCCAATGCATTGGATAATATGCATTATTCAGTGCATTGTTGAACAGGATGGTGTACCTCTCTACAACCACTGGCGGAAGGTGCCTAAGCACAACATTGGATATACCGTCAACTTCTGCGGATTTTTTCTTCTTCAATGACTCGGAAGATCATCTGAAGATCTTCCGTCGAAACGAACAGGGTATTAGCCCCCTCACTGGCGATGGCATTGTTTGCAATGAAATCCTGAACCTGGTAAAAATAAGATTCTCTGATCGCCAATGAACGATATCATTTCGAGGATAGAAGTGATGCAGGGGAGTCCTGAGGATCCTCGATCACGAAGAAGCCGTCATCCAGGATGGAGTTCTCTGGATCGATGCTAACTGTTCGTAGCAAACGTTCATTGTCTGACGTTCTCGGAAGTTTTAGATCCTGAATGTCATTCTGATTGATTCTCCGAAATATTTTATTTATTTGCGGGAACATACTCGCGCTGTTGGATTTTACAGCTCGAATTCTGTTGTTCCAATGGAAACTTACAGATATTCTGTAATTTTCCTTGATCAACCGTTGGAGATTTTTAATCAGTGACTTCAGTGCCCTGACCGCCGAGTCTTGTCTGTCGGTATACAGCCTGTACAGGAGTTTGAGTCTTGTCAGGAGTCTGTCTGTCTGTGAAGTGCGTCGATTGCGCGTTTCGGTATACGTTTGTGGTATCGTGCTGTCTTTGGCGTGGTATCGTACTGTTCATTGTCTGTTTAATGACATCGTCCATTTGTTTGAGATACCTGTCAATCTCGTAGTTTGACAGGTTCCTATTAGGCGGTGGAAAGGAGGCGCTCGAAGTGAGCGCTCTCGTCAGGGAATTGGCAAAGCGCGGCCAGCACACCCTACTGTAATCGTAGGGGTGCGTTTGGACACACTCTGCCATCTCCGCGAACTCGTCAGGTACTGTGATCACGGCACATAGTCCGCAATGGTCACTGTCGTATACGAAGGTCCGTAGACAGTTAGTAGACCATTCGTTTGTGTCAGCCAGTCTCAGTCGAGAGTCAAGCAGCAAGAGATCCAGATAGGAGCCGCTCCTAGGATACGACGGACTGTCTGTTGCGAGCAACTTGACCCTATATTCAGTGTTGTGAAGAACCCGCCAATGGCTTAGTAGGTTCCCCCTAGTGTTGGGAATGTTATTTCCCCAATCACTATGTTTGGCATTTAAATCGCCGGCCAGAATGTAGAAGTTTTCTACCGGGTTTAAGCACAGAGATCGAAAAAGTGTCTCAAGCTTTGCGATGAAAACGTTGGGTTGAGGTGCTTCAGGTGCATAAGCTGATATAATGTACATTCTCTTTCCATTTCGGAGAGCAATGCACACAATACAGACCTCTAGCACCCGGAACCTCCGCACTTCACCACTATTTATATGATTTTATGTTTCAGAGTGTTTTTTATGAAGATTGCAACTTCCCCGCCTCGCGTGGCGTTGGGTCGGTCTCTTCGAATTACTTTATAAGAACTATGCCTGATTTTGTGCTTCTGGTTTAGCTTTGTTTCGCCAACCAGAAGCCGATGTGCTTCGTCCTTTCGTCCTGCAGCAAGTTAAAAAGCACAGATCTCCGTTCGATCCTTATTAGTGAATTAACATTCACCGACAGGATTTTTAAGTGTCTCTCAGCCAGCGGACCCATTACGATTCAAGATGCGCTAGGCCCACTCGGGTCGCCTGTTCACGGATCTGCTGTTGAAGCTGGCCGATCTGTCCTTGAATAGCAAGCAAGATCGAGCGCAGGTCCACCTCGGCCTCCGGTGCCTTGGAAACAGACACGGGGGCTTTGGGAGCAACCATGGGCTTTTGTATTGTCAGTCTGCCACCATTTGGGCGTAGGTCATCTGGGGCGAAACGATCCGAAAGACGTTTCTCCTCAGGCTTCTGCTCATGAGCCAGATTTAATTTAATAAGTTCTTGGAATTTAGGACATCCTCGATAATTTGCAGGGTGGCCTCGGTTCCTACAGAGCACGCACTCGAGTTGTCTTGGGTTAGATCGCACTCCTAATTTTTGTGGTTTTTTGCACACTTTACGCATCGAGGCTGCATCTCGCAGTTCGACGCGGCGTGCCCGAACCTTTGACAGCGGATACATTGTAAAATTTTCCCGTGTCTCTTTAATTTTCCACATTTTACAAACTGACTGCCTATGACATTG
Source organism: Merodon equestris (assembly GCA_958301585.1). Taxonomy (NCBI): domain Eukaryota; kingdom Metazoa; phylum Arthropoda; class Insecta; order Diptera; family Syrphidae; genus Merodon; species Merodon equestris. The sequence continues at coordinate 117,001,196 of OY284416.1, forward strand.
ATGGTCTGTAGGCCATCAAGTTTGCTATTGGGTGTGAGCTGTACCAGGAAGAAAGATAGTTTCCGCTTCTCCCTTTCGGCCTTCACCGTGATATACAGCTTGACTCCCATGAACACGAGGTCCTGACTCTCAAACTTTTTGAGCATTTGGAACAGTGCCTCGGGGTCGGTAGCCGGATCTACGCCTTTAAGGAGCATTGTCTGCAACCTCTCGGTCTTTGGAGTATATGAAAAAAACTCTGTCGTCGTGATTTTCAGCAGTTCTTTGAATTGCTTATGCTGTTCCACTGTTTTGCAGTGGATAGCATGGCGGTCTTCGCCCAGACACTAAATATAAAAATGTTCACCAATGGCGTACTTACATAGGTCAATGGTACTCTATTTTGAAGGGTTTGATGGGTGGTACCTTCGCTTTAGCTGCACGTTGTTGCTGCTTCTTCTGCTGCTTCACTTGTGGCTGCTGATGTTGTTGCTGCTGACGATGTTCTTTTTGCTGTTGTTGCTGGTGTTGTTGCTGCTTTTCTTGCGGCTGTTTCTAGAGCTGTTGCTGCTCTTTGTGTGAGGCTTGTTGTTGTTGTTGCCCCTTCTATGAGGCTTATTGTTGTTGCTGCTCCTTCTGTCGCCCTGCCGCTTGTTTGGCAACAACGGCATTTCATTTTTCTTGCCACACTCGTACGTTTAGAGATACGGTAAGAATCTCTTCATCTTCTCCGTCTGTCTCTGATAGTGACAAAGCGGCGAAGGAATTGTTTTCACCAGTGTTTTCACCTTAGGCTAAACTCTTCCTCACCAACGGCTGCTGCCTGTTGTTCTTGTTCTAGTTAATGTTGTTGATCTTTTTTTTCGCTGCCTTTGTGCTACTTCTGATGTTGATGCTATTGCGCCACTTTTAATCGCAGCTTTTCAATCGAAGTGCAGAGGGAGCGGCGCTTAATTAAGGTGGATTTGGTGTTTACTCGCCGTCTCCTCTTATACGACGTCACTCGGTGGAACAGCCGATGGCGTCGAAAACTCGGGCGACTTCGATGCCGAATCATCAGATGATGCCGTGTGACGTACGGGCCTTTCTCCGCCGTCATTTGCCTTGAGGATCAACCTGAGTCATGTTTTCGGCCCATTCACCGGACCTACGACGCGAATAATGGACACGCGGTTTCAACTCTTGCACAAGCTGGATCTTATAAGCTTGTAAGCCAAGATCTTTACGTAAAATCTTCCACAAAGTTCCAATTGCTATACACGATGGCGAATCGACTCACTCGGATTCTCCTCAACACTGCGCTCCACAACGGAAATAATTTCTTGTCTCTTCACTGTTTGTCGTATTTGGGAATGCGAATTATCCACTAGAGTGTACGTGCTACGAAAACGATTCCTCTTGATCCGAACAACTTACTCAGATGGAGGATTATTTCGATCGTAAAATGAACGTAGCGTACGATAAGTTTGGCGAACCGAACCATGGTTTTCAAAGTAAGTTTGCATAATTTGCATACATTATTCTGGCTTTAGCCTTTTTATCGTAAAATGGCAGGATGTTCTTACTACAATTCAATCTTCAACAATCAAATTCACAATCTACAGAAACAGTGTTGGAAATTTAAGAACCAAACCTCTAAAAAAATACCTTTTTTTTTCGTTTTTCCCCGACCTATATTAACCGCTTCTGATTCAATGCTCGTAAAGGCCTCATTGACATCTCGCTGAGTTCGTAAAATTATATCACGGCATACACGAGCAGTTGTACGGACTTGAAAACCGCCGTACTCCTCGTATTGACCATTGAATTTTACACGATCCTCTCAAGGACGAAATTGGAAAAGTCACTCGATAGTGTGTCGCCGTGTCTAAGACCTATTTTGACATTAATCTTTGTGCATTTCCAATATAACACCTTAATGACATGGAAACAAAATAAAATACTGTGAATTACAACCAATGCGAAAAATTCAATCGAATCCCTCGAATCCTACCTTGGACAACCACCAACGAAGAGTAGTGAATGGAGATTTTCGACGCAAACCATCTGCACCCCAAGTTGTGTGACAAACCATAAAAGCTTAACTCTTGAACCTGCGCGAAACGCGCCATTTGAAACTTTAATTTCGTCCTGAGCCGTAGATAGGTTGGCCGACGTTAAGCCGGCTTCCTATCTATAGCTCGGTCTAAGTAGGGTTAGCATTCATGTGACGTCTTCATATACTAATACGCTGACTAAATGGCGAACGTCGAAAATGACTAAACCACTTAACCCTCTGCGCATGTGATCAGTAACAACCTCATCATTTTTACATCATAAACCCGCAAAGTCACCTTCTATCTTCCGACCTAAAAAAAAAAAACAAAATAAAAATAACAAAAAAAAAAACAATTTTCTCGTACTGGCGACAATATCGGCAAAATGAATACGCGTTTCATTTGAGAAATAAGTCATTTAATTTTATTTTTGGAATTTTTAATGAAACACGATTAATTTTATTCGCTCGTAACCTCGCGGGACTTTTTCGAATTTTTGCATTTTGTCATTATATCCATATTTTAAATCTATATTTTGAGTAAAAATTTATCGATTGCATAGTTGGCTAATAGAAAAATAAAAGCAAAGATATTAAAATGGAACTTCCAAACCATTCCTCGAAAGCGGAACCCGAAAAGAGCGGTATGAGATGCCTTCCCTAGGACAAGTTTAGATTTATTGCATTGCTTTTGTAGGTGAACGAGCACCAACAAAGATACCACCGGTAACGAGAGCGTCGAGCATTTCAGTTCGACCAGTGGCATCGCGGATTACGCGAAATATAACGTCGCTATCCAAAATTCCAAAACGTGATGTAAGCTTATGGGATTTGTTTTCAATATTACTTGAATGACTGCGTTTGGTTTTCTTAGATTGGTATGTTGAAAAGAGCCACTGCACCGGAACATAAGCCAACGCCGAGAGTTGGGAAGCAGATGGACAATAAGAAGTCATCCAAGTCGAGTGTCAGTTTAGGTGTAGCTAGGACTCCTCGACAGAGTTCGATAATTTCCACCCGAAGCAACATGTTACAGAAACCAAGTAATCGCATTAAGAATTCCTGGAGAAATTTGTTGATTTTGTAGTTTTTTTTAGTGAAGAGCAGAGATCCAACACCAAGGGCCAACAGTTCAAACCAAGCCGCGGAGAAACACAAGAACGCGGCCGAACGCATGGTGGCGAAGAAAAATATTATTGCGTTCGAAAATATGAAGGAAAAGATCAAGACGTGCCAGGTAAGTGAATCATAGACACCACTGAGATAGAGAGTGTCATGGATTGTCCCTTAGTCTGAGTTCATGAGGAAGTGGGAGTTGGTCAAGGATACCCTACCACCAGAGGAAGGTGAATACAAGCTCATTAGTTTAATGAAGAACAACGATGGACAGTTGTTAACTAAAACTCCGCAGAAGATTAAAGTTAAGTGCGGTGAGTAGAATATTGGTCCAAGAACCCTTACAATCCCCATCGTAATGTGCCTTTCCCTCCATCTATAGCTTCGAAAAACTTGGATGATTTTAAGAAGGACATGCAAAGTTATGTTCAAAATAATTTGGGTTTAATGATTGAATCACTCGATCAACTTAAAACTGCTCCTAGCAAGGTAAGGTTTATCACTCACAAATTTGTTTCCCTCTATTTTTCTTGGTTTTTGATTCGAAAGATTGGCGATAACCCGAGTAAAGGCATCGATTGCCTCAGTGTAATCGAGGATGTAAAGAAGAAGATCAAAATCAATCACGTAAGATCCAAAATCTGATTTGATTCCTTGAAGAACATTTTTTTCTATCCCAAGGTAAATACCCTTACGGACATTCTGAAACAAATTGAGACCTTAGAGACTGAAACGAAACCCTTATCAGCGCCATCACTGCAGACCATTGATTCGAATATGAATTTTGAGCTTGAGACTAAAATGAATAAGCTAATGAAGGAAGTCGACGTGAGAGATGTTACGTACTAAATTTTGAAATCATTTTTGAATATATATTTTGGAACTCAGGAACTTAAAACGAATTTAGAACAAAGCCAGAAAGAGTTGTCCAGGATTAAGAAGAGTAATGAAGACAAAGATGTAATGCATAAGAAGGAATTAGAGGAGAAAGAAAAAAAGCTTTTCAAGAAACAACAGGAGTTGGATGAGGTAATTTGGATTACTGGACCAGCAGCCTAATTAGTATAAGTTCAGAATTCGGTTAGTGCCAAAAAAAAAATTCCTAAAACGAACTTTAGGGCCCTAAAACTAGTCCTAAATGCTTACATTTTGACCTTAATTGCCATGACACAGTATCTTATATTTTGAAAACCGAAATATTTTTCGTAAATTTCACAACGTCTGAACAACTTTTAGGCCTAAATTAATTGTCACCGCAGTGGCTTGTATTTTGAGACCCAAAATTTCTTCGTAAGCTTTATAACGTTCCGTTAAAATACTCAAGCCATATTGGTTGGTCAAAATTTAGAACTTAGCATTAGAGTTTCGACTGAATGGCATTCATGTAATTAATTTGTGCCTTTAGGCCTTAAACGCCGTGCTGTAAAATTAAAGAATTCGCATAAATACGGCAAGCACCAATTAGGTAGCTCTGTACACCATGTCTATCAAGTGCTGTCTAAATGTTAGGCCAGAAATATCATCTGGAATGAAATCATTTTCCACGTCCAAATTGTTCGAAATTTGGATAAGGTTTTCCGCGATTTTGTTTAAGACCAATATAACAAGTAAATTTCGGCCTAAAATATTCGATATGAGTTAGGAACACTTAGAGACGCGAAATACTAAAATTTGGAGTCTTGTTTGTTGTGTAGCTTAAGAGGAAACATGACAATGCAGAAAAAGACCATTCGAAAGAGAAAACAAGCAACAAGGATCTCGTTGAAAAGCTAAGCAGTAAAACCGTTGAACTCGACGAACTCAAGAAAAAGTCAGTTTCAAAACCTTTCGAACAAAAAAAAAAAAGCAAAATAACTGATATCTCCTCTTATCCCAGATTGAAGGCCTTGGCTCATTCAAATAGTGCTCAGCAAGCTAAAAATCAGGAACACGAGACGAGAATCAAGATTCTTGAAGAGGATCTGAAAGCAGCCACGAGAGATGTCGAAAAACGTTCCCGACTGGAGAGCTCTATCGGAGGTAGGCTTAACGCTGAACTATCATTCGATTTTTTACTAGGAACCTTATACTCCTCTCTAGATCAAGCATTAAAGCAGGCGGATGAAATCAAAGCCTTAAAAACGGATATAGTAAACACAAAAAAAGAAAAGGAACGAATGGAAAAAGAAATTCAGATTTTGAAGAAGGTTCCAAGATACTATTACACACATCCTACTCCTTTTAAAGTTTCTTTGATTCCAGGAAGCCGAAGACAAGATTTACTTTGAAAAGAAGAATAAACATGCAGAAGCAGAAATCCAGTCTCTACGACAGTGTGTGAGGTAAATTCACTCCAAAATCCAGCTTATATGTGCTATAAGTGGATTGGTTTTTGTTTCAGAGACTTAGAGAATCAGATTCAGGAAACCAAAGCCCTATCGCCCCACACCCGAGACTATCAGGACGAGGTTTTATATCACATATGTAGCTTCTTTTATTAAGAAAACAAAACTCTTCTCCTTTACAGCTCGCAAGGTTACAGAAGTCCGAAAGCGACAAGGCCCAGAAGATCGAAGTCTTAGAAATGGAATTGACCAAAGCTCACTTTCAAATCCAAAAACTCGAGGAAAAGATCGTCATGGACCGGAAGCTATTGAAAGTCCGCTGCAGTCTTATCGAATCCCTACAGACCAAGGAGAACACCCAGAAGACCCATCTAGAAGATCTCTTCGCTGAAGTCGGCGAACGAAACAACGACATTCAAATGGTGCGGACTGTAACTACCTCTCATTCCTTCCTAAATAAGTCCCATCATCCATTTCCTATTTCAGTTAAAATCCGAACTAATCACAAAGAACGAAGAATTCCAAAGCCTCTTCGCCACCTTAAGCGCAAAACAATTGGAACTAACGCGTCAAGAGCATATGATCAAACTACTACAAGAGAGCAATGAACGCGCTCAGACCCTGCGAGTCAAACAAGAAGCGAAAATCGGACGACTCGAAGAGGAGATTGCCCAACTCAAGCAGACCATGTTAGTCCCGACCTTTTTAACATTCGCGATCGCATTAATTGGTCCATCTCTTTACAGTTCACTCTACCAGGACGCAGTGTTGCCCAACAATGCTCTTCGGAAAAACCTTCTAATGGCCGAGTCGAGTCGAGAGAATGATATCAACGACACCATGGGCTACTATGTTGACGAACGGCGCAGAAAGCGACACATTGATATCAATGTCAAGAAATATGAGAAGTGATAAGCTCCTTGACATCGACTGGATGCAGAAACCAAAAAAATAAAAATAAAAACAAATTGTGTGGTAAAAATTTTTATATAATGGTTGTGCTGAACGAATAAATGTAATTTTTATAAATTGTCCAAGTCAGTCGATTAAGGCACGAAGATGCAGTGAGTTATGGGATGAGACTGCTCTTCTAGTAGGAGATTGAGACCAATTATGAAACTTTGATCCACTAACGTTCTGACCTAGGTCCTGCATGTTGCATTCTAATGAATGTCTATTTCATCGGGTCAGTAACGCGATCCGCCTTCCTCCCTGTAAGACATGTTGAAGGTTTTTAAAAAGATTGAAGATGTATAAGGAAGGGTCTAAAGGAGCCAGCAACATCATGAAACGATTGATGCTTCGGTGGTACACTGGGCGGTGCTTAAAGATGAGATTGAGCAAATCAGACTATATGTGGCTTAAGCGGCTCTATAGACAGCTTATAGGCCCATATGGTCTGCAGATTAGGATGCCAAACTTGGTGGTCAGAAATCTCCAACGATCATCAAAAAAAAAAATTACAGAAAAGCTAATGATCCAAGGAATGTAGGCAAAAGTCCATAGCGAGTCGAGACAGGCGACGACTTTTATCGAGTTGAGGATCCAGAAGATCGACGCTTTTTTCGAAGCTCATCGCAATCAAGATCTTGGAACTGTGTGCGAAAATAGCTTTTGAAAAAGTAGTAAGCAGAGCCCTGGATTGCTTGGGCTGAAGAAAAAAATTTATCCCGAGCAACAGGGTTTGGTTTGAAGGCGCGCCATGATACGATTCAGGCTGCGTCAAAATTGGTTTCTGGCATTCAGTGGCATAAGGCAAAAAACCAATGTAGAGGTGTTTGTCCGGTCGACTTTGAAAAGTCCTTCGATACCGTATGGTTGGAGAGTCTGTTCTACAAACTCGTCAGTCTATACATTCCAAATCACCTGCTGAGCATGATTTGATTTTATCGCAGGCTTTCTTGATTTGCCTTTAAAAATAATGCTCAGCGCCTTAGACCGGCTCTATTTGTATTTCTACAATTACGTTAAGCTTTTAAGTTAGACGGAGGTACGGTGATAGTTGCTATGAATGGACTGAAAAGAGACTTTGAAATGGAATTGTGATGGTGATGGTGATGGTGATGGTGATGGTGATGGTGATGGTGATGGTGATGGTGATGGTGATGGTGATGGTGATGGTGATGGTGATGGTGATGGTGATGGTGATGGTGATGGTAATGGTGATGGTGATGGTAATGGTGATGGTGATGGTGATGGTGATGGTGAAGGGCCGATTGCCTACTTAGAGTACCTCGAGCAATGATCTTCAGGGTTTCCTTTCGAGTGACAGTGAAGATGTTATCCGATTTGAGCATTCCCAATTCGTTTGCGTGCTTCTCAGACAAAGCTTTATACAACATTCTGGTAGGCTGAGCAGCCTACGAACCGATATAGGCTGACCAAACCGCTAGTGTGGATTTTTTTTATAACAATCAACGTTGATCTTTATTGATTAATAAAGTCTGGTTTATGGTAATAATGATTACAACACCATTCATGTAGTCATCACGATTTTGTGGTTATGATCTCGGTGCGAAGCCGATCTACTAAACTTCCAGTCTTCGCTATACTGCTGCAAGAGTATGACAATGACGTCTAATCACCATCGTCAATAAATAAATTAAACAATTCTTTGAAGACTTGTGTGAAAGACAGCGCTATCATGTTGAAATCAAATATCGTTCAGAAATCGATCTACCTCCCAGCTTCATCTTCGAAAAAGTACGAAGGTGTGCCGCATTACCCAGTGACTTACTGGAATGTATTGGCTTTGGTGAATCTTGTGTAGGTTCTTCGGAAAATACCAATTTGCGATGACAAATTGCTTTGGCGATCCAATACCCTTTCAACTAATCAGCTAGGTAGTAGATGGTATAAATGCTTCAATTGATGGGTTGATATGGAGGTTCACCCGATTCCGAAGCCGTTTCTTCAAAACTCTCCTTTTCCATGAGTAAAATTGACAAAGATTATGCTTGACATCTTTCAAAAATATTAACCCGAGTCTTGCCTTTTTTGGAATGTTTTCTGCCAGACATTCTTTTGGGATTCTTACAGTTCACCGTATATCTGTTTCTATTTGCTAGAAGTTGCACCGCCTTTAGCCGAAATGCCATCTCGTTGATGTCATATTTCCGACATAGCCTAAGATGAAGCTCACATATAGGTTAGGTTAGGTTAGGTTAGGTTAGGTTAAGTGTCTTCCCTCTGTAAAAGCGGTAGGAATCACTTGGACCAAGAACGGCCAGTGTTCGGCTTGGTCATCGTTACTCTTGGAACCATTTTGAGTGCTGAATAAAATTCGATATTTTGTAGATCTCCGTTTCGGATAGTTCTGCTAATTTATTAAAGAAATATTCTCCCACAAATCGTCTTCTTGAGGCGGCTAGAGCAGGGCAGTTACATAGGAAATGGGATGACGGTTTTTCCTCTTCCTCACCATGGCACCTACTGCAGTAGTCGTTATATGGCAGTCCTAATGTTGCGGCATGTTTTCCTTAAGCGCAACATCCTGTTAGGACTCCGGTTAGACTGCTTATAATCTGCCTGCGTATTTTCAGCAGGCTAGTTCGTCTGCTTCACAATTACCGGGTATATCACTATGCCCAGGTACCCAGCACAATGGTACAGCCCATCTACTCGATATCTCATTTAAAGACATGGGGCACTGCCTGACCAAAGTTGATCTTATTATTGGCTATCTGTTCACTGATCTCACAGACAGCCAATCGGCGGCCTCACGAATCACCGTCAGTTCAGCTTGGAATATGCTACAGTGGCGCATAGACACCGGCATCCGCATCATTGCCTGTACTGGACCCGTCTGTGTATATTTCCAGTGGAGTGCCTTTTTTTGAAATACATTCCCTTCCCATTGTCGTCGGTTGGGGATTGTGGTTTTATAGAAAATCTTGAAGTCTAGGGTCGTGACTTCATTTAGATTATTGCTTTGGCGTAAATTACCTGCGTGCCAAATTTCGGGGAACCTCCAAAGAGCCGATTCCTTAATTCGCAGCGCCGATTTCTCTGTCTTTTCCTTGCCAAAAAGACCCAAGGGGAGTAGGTGAAGCATGGTTTCGAGGGCTGCAATGAGGGTTGTTCGCAATGCGCCATCCCTTGAACTCTGTTTAGGAGTTTGTAATAGTTAGATCTGCACAGTGCCGGCCATCAGACAAGACATCCGTACATTAGTATAGGTCTGACAACCGCGGTATACAGCCAGTGAGTAATATAGGGTTTGATACCCCATCTGGTGCCCAAGGCTATTTTGCAGGTATATAGCGCAGTTGTTGCTTTTTCGATCCGTACAATTTGAGCTTCCTGTCAAGTATCAAGCCAAGGTATTTGGTGTAGTCTGTGAATCTAAGGTAAGTCTCATTGAGTTTTGGTGTAGTGATTTGAGGAATCTGCTAGCTCCGTTTTGGATGGATTTAATCCAAGCCCGCAGTTCTCTGCCCAATTGGCCAGTTTGGCTAGGCCCGTTTCCATCCAGCCCGTGATTGTTTTCCGCTAATTGCTAGTACAATATCGTCTGCATATGCAATGACTTTGCACCCGCTGTCTTCCAGGGATAGGAGTATTTCATATACAAACAGCACCCACAATTGCGCCGATAGTACTCCTCCTTGTGGTGTGCCACGTTTTACTGCCCTTTTTGTGTGGTAGCAGCCGAATTTCGAATGAATGTCTGTTTGAAAGAATTTGTTTGGTCCAACTATCGTGTGTAGAGCTGTGTCTACTGACCGTCCCTTACAGCATGTTGCGATTTCGAAAGCATGCTTTTTTGTTTGTTTTCGTGAATGTACAGGTCCACCAGTCTCTCTATCGTCTTACGAAAAAAGGAATAGACACTGATAGGTCTATAGTCTTTTGCAGTTATGTGGGAGGTTTTTCCTGCTTTGCTTTGTTGAAAAGCCGTCTTCTTTTATTTCTAAGGATACCAAGATCAGCAGACCACGGTGGAGGTCTGCTTGCTTCGTTGGTCTGCTGCTTGTGCAAGATTTTAGAAGAGATCTGTTCATAGCTCCTGTAACTTTAGTCACCAGACATTCAATGTCTGCATGTGACTTGAGGTTACTTAATTGAGCGAGATCCAGGGCGCCTTTAAGGTTATAGCCTCATATTTATCACAGTTGATCGATCCACATAGGCTACCTGCCTACCTACCACCTGGGGCTGGTCGTGGTGCAATGATGGTCATCATCGACTGTTAAGCGGAAGTTCTGCAGTTTAAGTCTATCCAAGTCAAGGCAAGAACAATTCCTGTGCAACAACATCAGTTGTGGGTGAGAGATGATCGAAAATGCTGACGAAGGCATAACACTCGCAGCATAAGATCACTTCAAAATTCATAGTCTGTGTGTGCATTTCTTATATTTCTAATACATATAACACCTTAATGACATTGAAATAAAATAAGTTACTGTGAACTACAACCAATGCGATAAATTCAGTCGAATCTCTCGAGTCCTATCTAGGACAACCACTCCCGGAGAGTAGTGAACGAATATCTTTGACACAAACCATCTGCACCCCGTCCAGATTGTGTGACAAACACCATAAGAGCTAACACTCTTGAACCTGCAATTTAACGGTGTTCAGAGAAGGAGTTCTTTTCTGATACCGACCAGTTTGCAAGCGAGATATTGAACGAATTGGATACCAAGGCCATATCCAAAACTTTCTGCCTATTGCTTGTTACGAAGGTTGGCCTATTATCTCTGTTACAAATAAGTTCTGTTTCAATAATGTAGGTCAGTAATACCTCACCTCTTTTGTTGATGTCGCTACTGCCCCAAATAGTGTGGTGAGCATTCGCGTCGCATCCTATCAGGACCGGTGTTTCTGTCCATTCTGCCTCACTGACCATCCTTCTGATTGTTGTGGATGATAGGCCAAGTATGCTGCGGAGATCCGTAGACCTTTCTCATGGGAGACCTCTACTCTGGCAATAGTGGGCGACAGGTACTGTAATTAAAAAGAATGGATGAGAGTCTCTGTTATGTCCGAGTCCTTTTCAACCTCCTTCCAGTTGGTAGACGGAAGATCGGGATTTTGCCTCTGCAACAGAAGCAAAATATGTTGTGGGTCGCTGCGTTCCACGGGTATACGGGTGTGAGCCCTTGGTTTGAGCGGGATCTCGTCTTTGCACACAGCCGCCGGCTGGGCACCTTTCCACAAATTTTCCGCCGCGGCGGCTGTGGCCCTTAGAAAGGATACAGCGCTGTCGTCGTCGCAGGCAATAAATTTGTAATACCAATGGAGCCAGCCTCTATCTGTGAAACCAGGGAGTTTCTTTTCCGCGCTATTTTTGCAGATGGAGAGAAGACTCACATGAAGAGGAGCCTCATGACAGCCTTTGGCTGTCCGCTACCACAGCCAAAAGACGTGGGTCCACAACAAAAAGGTCTGGACCTCACGATGAAACCCTAACCACCTCAAAGAGGCATAGGAGCACTGCTACGCCTACCCTCAGTGAGTTGTTGAGGAGTCATCTACCTGTCGTGATGCGGAAGGTCCCTTTCTAGGTCGACTCTTCCGCTCTTCTATTGTTTCTGACGCCCATTGTTACGAAGATGCGTCCTTCTCATCCTGATTGTCCTTGCCCTTTTTTTCTAGTCAGCTAAGGACTTGAAAAGCAGCACTTCTCTTTCTATAGGCCAACGTTCTGGCTCTTATGTGTTTCCCTGAGGCCAATCTCATTGTCTGGGAAGTGTTTTTTGTTCTCAGTATTCTGAGAATTTAGGGGGATAACCCCCAAAGGTTTTTGTTTATTTTTGTTGGTCTTTATTTTGATCCCACGAGTAAGCTGGTGCAAAAAAGTCAACCACAGGTTTGTATACTATGGGCCTTGCCAAAGCACTCAAAGGAGCTTGTTAGGGCTGGTTTAACCCTCAGCCTTCCATTCCTCGGTACGATTCTTTCGCTTACATCACCAGGGAGTTAGGTATCTGTTGTTACCTCTTTCTTAATGGCCCACTGCGCACGATTGATGCATGCGGGCGCTCACGAGGAGGACTAGCAGAAGAGGATTTTTGCCCACCAAGCTCACGTATAATATGAAGCACCTTAGAGAAGTTCTAACTATTTTCACGAGTCTGGTAGTATAGTGGAGCAGTAGTTGCGTAGTTGTGCCTGAGTTGTGCAGCACCTAAAAAAGTGTAGACATTGGAATAAGTCTGTAAACATGTTCTTTATGCGGGCTTCAAACAAATCAAAGTGCTCGCCAATGAAGTGTTAATGGATATACTATACCCCATGTTGTTTGCAATGACATCTATACCGAGATACCCAAGGTTCAATTGTAATATAATACCTGAGCGCCTGTCCTATCCTATCCTCTGCTGGTCACTAAAAGAGCGTAAACGTGCATGTCATTGCCCTTAGTAAGTCCGACATTTCTCAACTAGTCGATGGGTCGCTTGTACAGATAGTTGGTTCAAACCTCCCTCCATTAACATAAAGTCATTGGCGCCACCAAACATTTTCATTCGTAAAACCTAACACAACAATCACCATAATTGCAACATCAATTCTCAATTCCCCACCAAAACAAATACGAAAACTTGGAAAAAAAAAAATTTAATCAGCAATGTCATGAGTCGTAATTCTTCGCTTTATGAAGCCCGATTATGCCACCAGCTTCAAGTCATAAAACAGAAAAAAAATAGAAAAAAACGCTTTTGAACTTGAAATGACAATTTGTCGGAACAAACGATTATTTTAAATGTTATCATCACAGTTCGCATGAAACACGAGAACTCATTAGCATCCACCCTAACCTACCTACCTAGCCTAGTCGAATACGGTCAAGTCTGTATGTTATTTGGAAAGGATGATTCCGGATATGAGCAGTTTCTCCAGCCTCCCGCGCCAAACAGAGCTGCTCGATTCACTCTCTTGGGGAGTTTTTGCCCCACTAGCCGCGCAAATAATCAATTCAAATTCATTTGTATATCAGCGACGTAATTGATCTCAATTAACGCCGCTGTCCATCGCACACTCGTACAGTGTCCAAGTGTGACCAGTGCTATATGGTGTGTGTGGGTTTACGTATGCGACTCGCATCGTCATCAATTCCAGTGGACAGTCCACTAGCGTATATGTGTGACACTAATCGCATCAAATCGACTAGGCGACTGGGCTTTAGTTCCGCAGTAACAATCGAGCAGTAAAGTCACCGGCTCTAGGAAGTGCAGATACCAAGCAAATACGTCTATTGCAGTTACTAAGTGGAAGTACGCGAGTACATTGGTCTAAGGGTGAACGGGCATTACAATCAACGGATAGCCTCCCCCTCACGCTGAGTGCTGGACTAGTTGCAAGTCGCGTCGGTCGTAGTGTCGTGCGCGCGTTTTCATTTTTCGAAGCCTTACAATTATCGTAGGCAAGGAAAGTTATTCGAAGGTATACTAAACTCCATTTCGGATTGGTTTCAAGGAAAACGAAAGTCTGACCTCGCAGGGAGTTGAATTGAGTCTTTTTTGATAAGAACTTCGTCGCATCGGTCGGGCAATGTTCTTAATTATATCATTGATAACACGACGTCAATACAGTTTTTGAATAATTAAAAAAATAAATCTGTGCGGCCGAAGGTTCTAGGAACTTCTCGAAAACACAGTCCTCATATGAAGTGGTTTTGAGTGTTTTTTTGAGTTATAAATAGTACTTTCTCCAACTTATGAAAATGACATAAATTTAGACTTATTACCTGAAGTGCTTCACAACCTTCCCTGTGATCAAGGACCCCGGCCGAATAACTGATGGGGTCCGAGTGATTTTGGTTCACAAGTTTCTTACTCAATTTGAGTGTTTTTACTATGAAATATCCACATTTTAACACCGTGATTTTCAAGACTCGAGAAATGTTTCACTTTTTTTGTTTATTTCACGGAATATTCACGAACTCATTTTAAATTGTATACACATATCCGTCCGGTAGCTAAGTGAGTGTGTAAATTGAGCGAGTAAATTGGCGGCACAATGCGCAGGTTACTCAGTGACCATGGCTTAAATGGGTAGGCTTTGGCAGACCGCGAAGGCCGCGTAATCGATTGATGGAGAAACATTTCAAAGAAACGATACAAGTTTCAGAACTAAATTGATATTATTTCAGAATTGAGTAGAAACAGTGATTTCTCAACGACCCAACATTTCCCGTTTACGTATTTTGTTTTGTCGTAAATTTGTTTTTGACTTTTTAACATCAGTTGGCATTCTAATGATTCCTTATCTACTCGACTTGAAACTGACGTCGTGGAAACAAATTTGTTATTTTCCTATTTTGAACAGTATCTAAACACGTGAGGTTAAAGAGAAGGCAATTGATAGCCAGGTTAGTCAAGAATCAAGGGATAGCAGGGATACAACAACTATTGTCCATTTGTGTTTCTGTCTGTGCTTAAAAGTGTGATGAGTGTGATGTGCTTACCGCATATAAAGTCAAACCTCTATAAATGAATCACTTACGTGGAAGGTTATGGCTGCCTTCCATCCTTGTTCCATCCACGCTGCTTGTTTAACATCAGCGATTACTAGGTATTTATACCGGAGGTTAGGTCTTCCTCTTCTTCTCGAACCAGGAGGCTCGGAGTCGAAGATCTTCTTAGCTGGGGCGATGTGGCCGAGCCAGTGTAGTCGACGGATCTTTGTACAGCTCGTAGAGTTCGCGGTTATGTCTTCTCCTCCATTCACCTTCCTCACAGACAGGACCAAATATCCGGCGCAGAATTTTTCTTTCGAAAGAACTCAAAATCAGCTTCACTGTCCTGCTTATCGTCCATCTTTCGGCTCCGTACAGCAAGACTCGCAGTGTAAGCGTTTTGTAAAGCATGACTTTGGTTCTTCGAGTGAGGAGTTTCAACCCAAATTGTTTAGTTTGTAGCAACGGTTGCCAAGGGTGATTCTATGCCGGATCTGCACTGTGGTGTCGTTTGTGAAATTTACGTTTGCCGCGAGGTAGACAAACTCCTTAACCACCTCGAAATTGTAGCTGTCAATTGTTACTTTTTGACTCAGGTGGTGATCGACGGATTGGTTCTTGCTTGACAGCATGTACTTTGTTTTATTCTCATTGACCTTAAGACCAACTCACTTTGCCTGTTCTTCAATCGCCGTAAACGCTTCCACAACGCTTCCACAGCTGGACAGACTTGTAGAAAATAGTGCCTTCCCTGTTGATGCCTGCCCTTCTGCTCTAGAACCAAGTTGAAGAAGTCACACGACAAACCATCTCTGTGCCGAAATTCGGCGCATGCTTCAAACGATTCAGAGGTCCTAGAACCGATCTGCACGGTGGATCGCGTATTTTTTAGCGTGGCGCTACACCCGGGATCGTGAATTCAGCCATCGCATCAAACAATTCTTTACGATGAATGCTGTCGTATGCGGCTTTGAAATCGATCAACAGACGGTTTTCCAAGATTTGTCGAAGTGTGAACATTTGGTCTATAGTCGATTTCCTGGGCCGGAAGCCACACTGGTAGCTGCCGATTATTGAGTTGCAAAAGGGCACAATACGCTGGACAGTATGCGACATTAAGCAGGGTTCTTTCTATAATTCTTGCAAGAAGTGGGATCGCCTTTTTTATGGATGGCGCAAATAGAGCTGGTATTCCAGTCGTCGAGCATGCTTTCACCTTCCCAAATTCTGCAGATGATCTGGTGCATGCTCTCTACCAGAACATAGCCTTGATGGCAAGCCATCTGAGCCTGCGGCCTTGTTGTTCTTCAGCTTGTGAATAGCTATTCCGACTTCCGGTGGGAGGACTACTGGTGTTGGGATTTCCTTCCACTCTCTCTCGGTCATGCTCGTTAAGCAGCTGCTGGAAATGCTGCTTAAATAATCCACTATTCCCTGCGGGTCGGTGACAAGATTACCCTCGCAGTTTCGAAGAGCCTGGGTGCCTTTCCTGAAGCCTCCTGCAAGGTCTTTGGCTTTCTTATAAAAGGCTCGAATTTTGTGTTTATCCCTAGACTCCTCAATATCCTTGAGCAATAGTTTTTTCTCCTCCCTTCTTCTGGCCCAGTACTCCTTTGCTGCATTGGTTTTTCGCTGTAATGCCTTTTGATACGCCTCGTCGGTTACTGCTCACACTCTCCATCGTACCGCGGGTTTCTTGTCGGGGGTGGTAAGTAGCATAATGTGGTTTCGGCTATTTCCTGAATGACTGAGTGGCAATGCAGCCACATACTCGTACTGTTGGCTTGGCTAAGTCATTCGCTCAGTTGTTCCCTGTAGACTCTGGCAACCTTCGGTGTGCTCACGTGTCCAATGTCGAACCTCCTCATGGTGGGCTGGTGCAGCTTTCTGACATTGGACAGTCGAGCTCTGAATCTTGCTGCTCCGAGGTAATGGTCAGATTCCACATTTGCACATCCAGGATGTTTGACGAGTGTCTTGCGTCAATGACCACATGGTCGATTTGGTAGGCAGTTCGACTATCCGGAGATCGCCAGGTTGCTGTGTGGATTCGCTTACGAGGGAATCTTGTGCTAGTTATCAACGCAATTACGAGCTGTCTCAAAGTCCGTGAGTCGGAAGCCGTTATGTGTTGTTGTATCGTGTAGGCTGTGCTTTCCGATCACTCCGCCTAGGGTGTTCTCCTTACCGATTTTGGCGTTAAAGGCTCCGTAAGCGTTGTCCGGGAGGTAATAGAAGTTCCCCTTGATGGGTTCTTCAGCCTCTTCGGTCGTGTGCACATATGAGACTGATGTTATAAAATCTGACTTTGATGCGGTTCACAACCAGGCGATCACTTATGGGCTTAAACTTGATGACCTTCGACCTTAACCGCTTTCCCACGACGAATCCGCATTCCAATATGTGCAATCTTTTGTGACAGCTGTAATAAATGTCGCTTATTTCCTGGATCGCAGTAATATCCGCCTTGTACTGCGTGAGGATTCTTTCCAGTTTATGAGCAGCTCCAGGGGTGTACAGAGTTCTGACATTCCAGAAGCATACTCCCAAATCGTGTTCCTTTTTCGTGCAGTGTCGTCATCGGGTATCCGTCCGTTGATCCGAGGCATTGAGCTCATTAATAACTTGATTTTTTTTACATGGGCGGATTGTTGGCCCGCCGCACGACCGCCAGTCTGGTCGGAGTTTTGTAGCTACATACATTTGCTCACCTCCCAACGGTTGTTGAAGAGGCTATCCAGAGGGGGCTGTATGTATACTTGACCCGGACATTGAAACGGGGATTGTTACTGGCATTTCGCCATATTCAACAACTTTACCCTGTATGACCGAGCCCATGCCCTTTCAACTGAATCACTAATTAGCAGAAAAAAAAATCGACTTCGACATCTCGCTCCCCGGGACCTCACCAAGGCTAACAGGTCTCAGTTAGTTCTCAGGTTCATATAAGCATGGTGGTGTGCCTAGCCTTCAAAAGATCTCTTAGCTAACCCCAATCTAACTTACGAACTAAGGAGTGAGAAATGCAAAAGAAACGTTTTCACCCGACAACCACCTAAAACATCGTGCTGTTTAGCAGCACCGGCGAGATCGATGATCATTTGAAGCTTAGAAGGTCAGAGTTTCGTTGACCACCCTTCGTCAAGCCTCCCCTTAATGACTGTGTCCCTGCGACGTTTCGCTGTTCTGTATCATTTCTTCTAGGTCCATCCTTACATTGTCCTCCCATCTACGGCGTTGCCTTGCTGGCGGGTTTTCCACTCATTATTCGTTCGATTATTCGTCCACTGTCCATTCGTTCTATAATACGGGTTCTGCCCAGCCGCTACTGAGGTACTATCACGTATCAGCTCATGAGCACTGTCAACGTGGTAAATTACTGGAATACCATCTCAAGTTTGCATTAACCCTTCGGAATCAATATGGAGAAATGTTTCTTGGGGAATAAAGTCCGATCGGCGCGTGCTCTCGTAGTGTTTATGACTGGAGTAGTAAGCCTCACAGAACAAGTTATTGTCATCAGTCATAGCCCTTGCGATGAATGTTCGAGTCACTTTAACAGACAAAATATTATCGATTCTGTTTAGGCCTGCTCAGTCGTACAGGACCTTTTTAGGGTAATACTTAATGAACTGGGACTCTGGCGTTCTGTACATTTTAAGACAGACCCTAAGGCACTGCCTCTCGAATACGCCAATCTTTTCCACATAAAATCGATGACCAAGCAGCAGTCAAAAACGACGACAAGCGTCGTGTGTCTATTGACATATAAATACTGATCAAGCCTGATGCCAACTTATCTAACCGCGTTTCTCTCCGCTAATAGTTGTCCATGTTGCTTAATGATCGCGAATTTTCTCCTTTCTGAAAGGAAGGGGTACGCTGCTAAATCATCTGCATGTTGAGTGGCTGGGAAAACCTATAATGTCGCTTGTGTAGATGTTGAACAGTATCGAAGGTGCCGTAATCCCCCCATCTTTCAATGAGTTTGGCATCGGATTTAAGCCCGGACTGTGCTGGCTATGTCATTTTTTGGAACTTGAGATTTCTAGCCAATTTTTGACAACGATGAGTGTGTGCTCGGGGTTCTCGTCGTATTGGAAAATTATTTCCCCCGTTGGATGAACCGCCTCTCAACAAAATCTGGCAAATTAGTCTGCAGAATATATGGATATGTGATTGTGTGTTTTTTTTATTTCTTTGTTTTTAGCTTTTTTGGCTTTTGAATTTGAATTTGAATTTATTTATTTAAGGCATAAGCTAACACATAATTTTTTAAAAATAATAAAAAAGAAGTCAATGTTTCATACATTAATTTGCCTACAAGTCCAGCCGCGTTAAAACCAAAAAAAAAGGTTCTTTTTAGAAAAAAGTGGTTCGGGTTTTTTTTTTAATTTCTCGAAAACTACAAGACATTTTTGCATCCGGTTTACTGTTTTTAATTAAAAACTAATTAGAGAATTGAGTTTTTGAAAAAAAGTTAGTACTTAATTACATACAATTTTGAAAAGAAATAGTTCAAAAAGTTTTTTTTTTTCAAAATTTTGAGTTTGAAAATTAATTTCTCATAAACTGTTCTTTAAAACAGCTTTGTTTAAAAACAAGATGAAAGAAGAGGTTTCTGGCTTTGCAAAAAAGTATATCAGGGCATTGTGGATGTAACTGTTGATTTTTAATAATTTTTTTTCCACGTTTAGTCAATTTTTTAGAAAATTGCCCCTCCCGGCTAAACGGGAGGGAATAGACCCCCCCCCCCATACGATTTTTTTCTTGTCTTGACCAGACCTACACGCTCTAGCTTTTTGGCACACTGCTCGTGGGACACCCTGTATATATTCTAAAGTGATGTGCTAAAGTGTTGTCTAAGTTGCCTTTTGAAGATGCCGATGCTATGAGATCTTCTCATGTTAACTGGAAGCGAATTCCATAGTCTTACGGCGTAAATGAAAAACTGTTTTTCTGTCACCCTGTAATTAAAATTGGGTAATATCAATGTACCATTTTTCTCAGATGTAGCAAACCGAAGGCTCTGATGAAGATATGGTGGTGCTTTGCTCTGCATGAGTTTGAAAAGGAAAGTTAATATCCTAAACTTAAGGAGGCTTTGAAAGTCCATGCCAAGCAGAGTTTTAACGAATGACGAGATGTGATCCCGCCGCCGTAATCTGTATATGAAACGCACTGTGCTGTTAAGCGCAACGGTTAGCTTGCGTGAGCTGTAACTATCGAGATCGCAGAAGACCGGGAGTGCGTAGGTTAAAATAGGGATCAGTAGCGTCTTGACAAGCATTGATTTAATGCTAATTGGGAGACAATTTCCAGCGTCGCATAGTATACGCAAGACACACTCCACCTGTTACATTGGTGATGTGATCCCCCCACGTAAGCTGTTGATTAAAGATGACTCCAAGGTTTTTAACAGTCTTTACATAGTCGATGTTGCTTCCGCTGGCTTGGATTGGTGGAAAGTTACTGAAAGTCTGGGATAGTACGACCTATGACAATAGCTTGGCTCTTGGTGGAGTTGAGCATAAGTTTGTTTTTATGTGACCATCGTGTAACGGCATGGAGATCCTCATTTAACCGCGCAGTAGCGTCTACCTTTAGGTGGAGTGGGTAGCTGATGTATAATTGGACGTCGCCTGCGTACATATGTACGAACAGTAAGGGCCCCAGTATAGATGCTTGAGGGACTCTGGTTTTGAGAAAGGTGGATAAGTAACCGTTAGCATATACAGCTTGGCTGCGATCTCCAAGGTAATTGCTAATGAGTTTTAACGCTGAGGAATCCAAATTAAAATAATATTTTAGTTTTTTGAGAAGAATTTCATGTGGGACAGTATCGAATGCTTTAGAGAAGTCTAATAATACTAATGATATCACAGAATCCTTATCAATTTCATAGCGAAAGTCTTCAACAATCTTTAGTAGCGCGGAAGTGCAGCTGTGTTTTGGCCTGAAACCTGATTGAAACGGTGAGAGGAGCTTATGTTGATTTAAGAACGAGTTTAATTGCGTGCTCAAAAGCTTTTCGAAAACCTTTGATATGAATGGCAGTATAGCGACCGGGCGGTATTCCTTATCATTATTATTTCCATGTTTAGGAACGGGTATGATTTTAGGGGCCTTCCAGGAATTAGGGTAGACGGAGGTGGTAAGGCTGCTATTAAATACGTATGTGAGAGGTTTTAAGACGATATGGATGATTAGTTTTAAGAATTTGGGGTTCATGAGATCCAAGCCAATGGCGTTAGATTTGATTGCAAGGGTCGATTTAAGCACATCCTCTTCGTAGATTCTAGAAAAACCAAAGCTATAAGTCAAGGCATATTACGGGGATCTATAATGTCGCATTCGTTCGGATCCCCATTACCATTGTCAGAGAGAGATGCGACTGAAGCGAATTTCCTATTTAGCTTTTCGATATTGCTGTCTTCTAAAGTCTCAGCCTTGATTTGTTTACCCATACCTAGCGTCTTAATAATTGTCCACGTTTGCTTAACATTTAAGCCGGTTTTGAATTTGGATGCAAAAAACTTTATTTTCGATCTCCTGATTTCCTTCGTAACTAGGTTCCTGAGGCGCTTAAAATCATATAGTAACTCGGGGAGTTTAAACTTCTTCCATCTTTTGTAGGCCCTGTCTCGATTTATAATCAGTTTTTCAATATGTTGAGTTAACCATTGGCATTTGGTGTTATGGATGGTGAGATTTTTGGTTGGGACATGATTTTCAAACAGGTTATTAATGGTAGATGTAAAAAACTCAACTTGCTCAACAACGGAAGACATGTGATACAGGTTATGCCAATTAGAATTGAGAGAGTCATTGATAAGGCTAGCCATATTGATAGATTTAAAGTCTCGGTAACTGATTGTAGTCGGCACGAAAGATCTACTAAGACTGAGGTCATAGAAGAGGACAATGAGATCGTGTTTTGAAAAGCCGGGAACATCAAGCTGGCTATAGAAATTGATAAGATCAGTTCTATTGACAATAAACAGGTTGATGAGCGTGGAGCTTGTAGGGCTAAAGTGGGTGGGAGTCGAGTCATTGACAACAAATAAGTTGACGGAGCTTAGGAAATTTGTGAAACGATTTACTTGTGAATCGTTACAATCACCGGAAAGAATAATATGTTCATAGCAAGCCCCGAAGCGTTCGATGATGTTAGTAACAATGGTGGTGTCGCTTAGGCTTGGGGGCTTGTAGATGACTCCAACTAGACATTTTTTGAAACCACAGATAATTTCAAGCAAGAGGTACTCGATACCATCATTTGAATTCGAATTTCCTATTAATCTGCTGGCTATTTTTTCCTTAACAAAAATTGCAACACCGCCCCCTCGACTCCGGACACGATCATTCCTATAGATTTTATACCCTGACGGCATTTTGAAAGCAGGGTGTAAGCCAAGTTTGGGAGATACATAGAATATCGACGTTTCCTCCATCGAATATCAGTTTAAGTTCGTTAGTGTGCTTCTTTAGACTTTGAGCATTCATGTGACAACTGGAAAGACCCGAGTACCTATTACGGAAGATATCTAGCATCAGACGAGACCTACTATAGTGAAACCACCTATTGCCGACAGCGCGATTAAATGGACAGATTCCTTAAGCGGACGGAACAGAAAATCAGCCAAGAAAATAATAACTTAATTTTCTTAGGTGGATAGAAACATTTTTCTGTGTTGTGTAAATGTTCTTCTTCAGCAATGTTTGATTGCGTTTAGTTTTTAATTTTCAAAAAAAAAAATAATAATTGCAAATTTTTATAATATTATTTGAGTGGATAAATCATTACTTGCCACAACTTACCCCTAATCTTATCCCCTCAGTATCTAAGTGGTTTGGTTATAGTCCCCTTTCACCTCTGTGAGTCGCTTTATAATATATGATTTTTTAAGCGTTTGGTTTTTAATCGTGAAAAAAACACAAGAAAGTTGTAAAAAGGTGTGACATTTTTAATTTAAGTTGATAAAACGCTACTTGCCATCTACTTTTCACATACTATTTTTTGCTAATAATGATCACAACTGTGTTTTAAGTAGTCCAAAAAGTCTAATTTTGAATCACTTTTTCGAGCATGTCACTGGTGTCTCGCTGGTAGAACTGTGATCTAGCCGACCAACTCACCAGCCCAAAACAACAGATAAATTGCTCAACGAACTCATTTCTCAATTGAACCATCGATTTGCGTACGGTGTGGAATGTAGCACTGTCTTGCGGTTGAATATGTTCATTTTCAAAATGTTCGAAATCTATTATTCGAGCGCCATTCATGGTAACGTTGTTTTCACAGTCATCTTTGAAAAAATATGGGTCAAAGGCCACACCAGAAAGTACATTGGCAGCTCCTGTATTGCCTGAGGTTGTTCATTCGACCAAATACGGTCGTTTTTTTATTAACATACTCATTCAACCAGATAAGAGCTTTGTCGGTGAAGACAATTTTTCGATAAAAAGCCGATCTTCCGCCAGCTTTTTTAAGGCCCACTCACTGACAATTCGACTCTGTGTCACGTCGTCCGACCTCAGTTCCTGCACGAGCTGTATCTTATCTGCTGTTTTTAAATCCTTTCGTATTATCTCCCACGTTAGTGGCGACGAATGGATAAATCACGGACTTCATTAACACGGCCGGATACAACAGCGAAACTATTCTCTTTGTACTACGCATACGCGTAGGTGACTTGATGCCTAATAGAGTGAAATTAATGCGAAATTTGATCCCTATGGCTTATATTGCTTGCTTGGTCGAAGTGCAAGTGAATTTTATTAAATTGAAACTGAATAAAAACCTGAAAAATATGTAATTTTTATTTGGTTAAACTGACAACCAAAACTGATAATAATTACAAAATGGCAATAATTATTAAGCATGACCGACTTCAATTCAAGTAACAAATCACACATGAAATGTCAAAAATGGGCTACAGAAAAGCCAAGCAGCAAGAAAATCCCCTTTTACGAATACATACGAGTATAATAGTTAAATCAAAGAAAACAAACAAAACTGCGACACTACAGCTGTTCTTAATTTCAAAATTGGAAAGACTCGAGCTGTGGAGATTTCAAACAAAAAAAGTTAACAAAAGTGATAAAACAGAAAGCATGAAGGTTGAAGATACTGTGGCCTCAATCGGCTACCTTCAAAATGTTCGTAAGCACCATGCTATAGTGTAGAGAGGTAGATGTTAACCCGTCAATTGAGTAAAATTTAAACCATTTTCTTTGCATTTTTAATGTCGACTAATCAGAATTCTAGAGGAACAGACTTGCACAGACAGAAAGTTTTCGAGAGGACGCCTCACGGTTTTACTAAGTATGAATATGACTGACTAGTCGTAGGAGAATTGATCCTCTGTTTCGTTCTCTTTCTTACGACTTGTACAGTCTATATATCTACGTTAGCGTGTTCAAAAAGTAACGGGAATTTTATAGCTCCACGGACCCGACGTCCGTTATTCCTACAGTGATGTCTGTATGTTTCTAAATGAGCTCTTTCCGATATGCTGGGAAGAAATATCTGGTCGTACTCTGATCTCTAATTTTCAGAATATCAAATGGAAATGCGGGTCGACCAGTCACACCGTAGGACCGATTTTTTCACTGCTCAAACTCACTTTTGCCAGGGGTTTTTCAATGACTCGACTCGAAGGTTCGTTGACAGGCGGGTTACGGTTAAGGGTACGCGAGCAAGCTTCCTTGGCACCACTTGGGGTCTAATGGTGGTTTGCTTTTCGGAGAGATTTCATTTTTGAAAAAGTTTGTTAGGGCCAAGTCGGGACTTTAAGGAAGTTATAGAATTGTCACTACGGCCGTTTTAAGTCGATTGACTTGGAGATCGCATTGTCGAGATACGATTTCCAATTTCCGAGGATGGTCGGCCTTAGGTTAGGTTAGGTTAAAGAAGGGAAGTGTGATGGTTGAGCATCACTTCCACTCGGAGGCCAAAGGATCCATTGTGAATCCCTTCATTTGTGGTGTAAACATATAATTAACCTGTCCTATCACGTGATGGCTGACACCACCCCCTGCGCATTTGCCACGTCCGAAATCTCTGTAAAGAATCTTTGCCTCAGCGAAGCTAGGCGCCGCGCCGATTCTGGAAAGCTGGGCAGTGACAAAGCAGATGTTAGATCGTCTCGGTTTCTTCCTCATCACTGCAGCTCCGGCACAGATCGCTGGATCCTGAGTTCCATTTACGGAGTATTGCTCCAATGGGACAGTGTCCTGTGATCACTCCGACAAGCATACGGTTAGAGTTTCGGTCCAGCGCCAAGAGCTTCTTTGTTTTTCCGATATTGAGCTCTGGCCACGATGATCTTGTCGTGTGGCTGTCGTTTCTTGTAAGCCAAGACTGGTTGGTTTCTTTTATGATTGTGTCATTTATGATCCGAATGCGCTGATCGGTGGTTGCAATGACGTGTCCGCTTCGCTAATGTCCATTTCAGACTTTTGCCTGGCCAATTCGTCCCCTTTTTCGTTCCCTTCGATTGAGCTGTGACCCGGGACCCAGCAGAGTTTGACTTTGTGGTGTCTGATGGACCTCAGTGAGTCGCGACGTTTCATGACGGCCTTTGATCTCGTTGTACAGGATCCTATTGACTTTAGTGCAGCCTGGCTGTCTAGGAAGATAGTGATATCCGATGATGCGATATCGGTTCCTTGTAGGTGTTTGGCTGCTTTCTCTATTGCTAGGATTTCAGCTTGAAAGACGCTGCACAAATCAGGGGGTCTAAATGATTCCTGTTTTTACAGGGTATCAGAGTAGAACCCAATCCTAATGCCTGTCTCCATTTTCGATCCGTCGGACAATCTCGTGGTCGTTGACCACGGCGTTTAATAGCCACTCTTCTCTGAGTGGAAAAGGATTGGTATTCTGAGAAAGAAGTCGTTTTGGGGGGAAATATAGTCGGTCGTAGCTGCGAGGCTACTAAAACCATGTTTCTTTACCAGGTCATCTATTATTCTGAATATGGCTGCTTGTCTGTAGTTGGCTTGTTACCACGAAGAGGACTCCCTTAGTCTGAGAGCGCTTTTTGCAGCGCAGCCTTTTATGAATAAATCTGGAGGAAGGAGATGAAGTATCATGTCCAACCCTGCTTGCGGCGTTGCATAGCTCCCATTGTACAAACAGCGGCTGACTGTAGTTTGTTGAGCATGCTCATACAGCTTTTCGTGCTGCTAGCAGTTCACCAGACTAGGGCCCCATAAGTTATAATGGGTCTGGTAATTGATGTGTATATCCGGTGAATGATGTACGGTTACAAACCCCACCTTTTGCCAAAGGCCTCTTTGCATAAAAAGCATTCAATCTTCAATCCTTTCTTCATCCTTTCCTCCAAGTTCCTTTTCCAGGAAAGTTTGGAGTCAAGAATGATACCTATATATTTGGCTTCCGTTTTGAGTTTGAGTGGAACAAATATCGGGATTTTCCTTTTCCTGGTGAACAAAACCAGCTCAGTTTTCTGGGGGTTCTCAGATCATTCTGTCTTGCCCTCGAGGAGAGTTCCTTCAACGCGGATTCAATTAGTTCGCTGATAGTTGGTAGAAATTTACCTTTTATCAAGATAACTAGGTCATCTGCATATGCTATGGTCTTGTGCCTACGTTAACTGTAAGAAGCCAGAATAGGGGACAGAGAACTCCCCCCTGTGGTGTGCCTCTAGTTGTCTCTTTCCTCATAAGGCTGTGTCCAATGTCTGCATTGATAATTCTGTTTAACATATTTCCAATCCAGGTTAAAATGGATTTGTCTACTTTTATGTCCGCTAGAGCTGTTATTATGGCCTCTGTGTTTACATTGTAGAGAGCGCCGTGGCGCAGTGGGTAGTGTATTGGCCGCTGACGCACGATGAGCCAGTTCGAATCCCGATAACATCAACGCCATCGAATGTTCATTACGCGGCTTCTCTCCTCGGCGGGGTACTGGCAAAACCCCCCGTAGTACACTTGCCTTAAAAAAGCTTCTCGGCGTTCGCCGAACAGAATCGGCATTAAGTTGTAGGTCCCGTTGACTTGTGTGAAAAACAAATCGCACACAAAATAAGTGAATGAGAGAAGCTTGGCTTTGGCTCTCCGTGAGCTGTAACGCCATCTAAGAAGAAGAAGTGTTTACGTTGTTGAAGACTCCCTCGATGTCGAGGAAGGCTGCCATTGTAAATTCTTTTAAATTCAATGAGCTCTAAATTTCACGAACAACACTATGCAGAGCACTTTCCAATGATCTGCCTCTAAGGTAGGCGTGTTGACAGTTGCATAAGTTGTGTGAGTTGACAAGTCCTCTGATGTATAGGTCAAGCAGTCTTTCCAAGGTTTTTAATATAAACGACGAGAGACTAATTGGCCTATAGTCCTTTGCGGCAGTATGGATTGGCATACCTGCCTAAGGTAAACCAAGGTAAGGTCGGCCTTACCCGATTGAATCTTCTCAAAAAAATATTTAACCGACGGTCATGCACTCCACCCACACGTTGCGGGCTTTTAGCCCGGAACTCGTCCTCCAGAATCTCTCCACAATCTTTCAAGAGCTGTGGCCTCTAAATAATTGCAATTTGTAACACGCTTTCATTCTTGAAAACTTAATGCCCAATGTCTCTGCACTTGATTTCCCCAGTCGAACATAACGTAATCGTAAAACCTCGAATCTTGTTGATATTATTCCCTTGAAAACTGTGTTTTCGCAAACATGCCTCTTATCAGCCGAAAAACAATGCGGAATCACTCCGCGGAGATCACTCTATTATTCGCCTGAGATATATCTGTCGATGGTTATCTGTTTTCGTTTTTGTATTTAGACTTGGATGCTATGATCGCTTCCCTACGAAGAAGAATGAGATTGTTCAACTACCCTGCAAGGTCGCGGCTTATTTATGGTTATTTGCGTAAACACTTTGTCACTAGCGCCGACATTGACATTCGATACAACGTTTGCATCAATTAAGTGTTCTTTCACATTGCTCTTCTCGTTTTGTAGTTGTTTAATTGCGAGCGATGAGCTGGATTCTAAGAATCATCTCAATATCAGCGACGATCAACTTGGCGTTGGGCTGTAGTCGTATACCTATAGGGACGTTGGCAGGGAAGTCGCCAGCGGACGACCGGTATGTGGTCACGATCGGCGGGAATCCCCAGAATTTCGAACCGGGACAGAAGTACAATAGTGAGTGGGACAGCACCTTATACAACGATCATATTTGACTCCTCGCTTTAGTCTCTTTGACAGCCGTTCAGGGCTATACCTTCATCGGTTTTATGCTGGCTGTTGAGGCGGAATCAGGAAGTAATGGCAACAATGGTGGCGATCCCATGCGGCTGGGCTACTTCGAAATCGTCGACTTCGCCGAGACAAAGTTCAGCGACAAGTGCAATAATCTGATTATGCAGACGAATATGCTACCAAAGTCACGGGTGAATGTGGTGTGGACCGCGCCGCCTCCTGGCAGTGGATGTGTCCTGATCAGAGCCACAGTGATCGAGCACAGGGAGGTATGGTACATGGACGATGGCTATCTGACCAAGCAGTTCTGTGAGGAGCAACAAGACGATATTGACAATCAACCTGTGGTGATGGATCCCTGTTGCGCGTGTGATGAGGCAAAGTACGAGGTAGGTAGCCACGAGCCCTTGTTCTATAATTTCCAGCACTAATTGCTCTCTTCAGCTGACTTTCGAAGGGAAGTGGTCACGTCATACTCATCCCAAGGATTTTCCAGCAAACAGTTGGCGAACCCGATTCAGTGATATCATCGGAGCCTCACACACTATCGACTATCGATTCTGGCAATACGGCGAACCAGCGAGCGAAGGGCTACGGGAAGTAGCAGAGCACGGCTCAACACGGACCCTAGAGAGTGAATTGAAGGAGCAAAGTGACCAAATCCGAACAATCATCAAGGCTCGGGGGATTTCATATCCCAATGTCACGGGCAAGACGTTTGCGGTCTTTCGAGTCGACTCGAGGCATCATCTCATCTCGTTAGTGTCGATGATCGATCCATCACCTGACTGGATTGTCGGTGTATCCGGGTTGGAGTTATGTCTTCCAAATTGCTCATGGGTGGAACATAAGGTGCACAATCTCTATCCCTGGGACGCTGGCACGGACAGTGGTCCATCGTACATGGTGAGTGCTCCTATACCTTGCACTACGTGCATTCTGATGAGTTTCTTTTCAGTCGGCAGATCAACCCCAAGTCCCGCCAGATGTCATTCGTCGAATCAAATCCAATTTTCCCAATGATCCTCGTTCACCATTCTACGATCCAACTGGAGCTCCGATGAAGCCTCTTGCTCGACTGCACATCTCCCGGCGCAGGTTATATGAGAAAAACTGCAAAAATGCCGAGAGTAGGTCTTATCAACCCTCTTAGAATTGGTAACAAGTTTGCTTTCTTTCAGATGAAAACGATCCCATGGAGTGCGCGACACATCCGTGGGGACGCTGGAGTGAATGCAGTACAAAATGTGGTCCCGGCAAGCAGTACCGAACGAGGGAGTTCAAAAATCCCGGCCTGGCACGTCGCTTTAAGTGTCGCAACACTCTTCGCGAAGAGCAGAACTGTCAGGGTAGGAGCTGTGGCGATTTCGACGAAAGTTCACTTGATGGCGGTGGCGGTGGATTCGCTTCAGGAAGCCCGGAAAATCCCGAATGCGCTCTATCCGATTGGTCGGAATGGTCGAGTTGCAGTGCTACTTGTGGGAAGGGAACTCGAACTCAGACGAGGCACTACCTAAACCGAAGAGCCAGGAAGAAGTGTCAGGTAGGATCGCGAGAATAGGTGGGAGATCGTCTTGTTATGGTCATTTGTCCTTTCAGAGCGTCAGTCGAGCAATCCTGGAACGCAACGAGGAATGCGAGGGTGTCGATTGCGGAGGAGATATCTATGGTGGAGGAGCTGGACTCGAAGGTGAAGGAGAAGAGACCCAAAATCCATACGAACAGCCCAACAACGAGCAGAACAACAATAATTACCTGAATCGCAAGTCACTCTACAACGACGATGAAATCCCGCCTCAGTGTACAGTCACCCCATGGTCCAGCTGGACGCCGTGCAGCGAAACCTGTGGCGATGGCTTTAAATCCCGTGAACGGCAAGTGTGGAACAACGACATGGTCTATGGAGTTCAAAATCCCGACTACACTCGCGACCCATGCACGAATATCAAGAAACAGGAGATAGTCAACTGCACGATCAGCAACTGTGATGAGCAAATACCACCGTTCTGCTTCGAGGAGCCATCGGTGGGTCATTGTCGTGACAGTGAGGTGACCACCTACTGGTACTACGACTATAAGAGCGACAATTGCGCGTTATTTTTCACCGGCAAGTGCGATAGGAACGAGAATAAGTTCAATTCCAAGGAACTCTGCGAGCAGACGTGCAAGCAGCGCGAAAGGGAAATCATGGGCCTGTCTATCGAAGACCTCCGGCTGGAGAAGGTGGACTGCGTCGTGTCTGATTGGATGGCGCATGAATGCAATGCCACCTGCGGTGAGGGTATAGAAATCAAGACACGTGAGGTTCTGCGAATCCCAAAGAATGGCGGTAAGCCTTGTCCGAAGAAACTCGTACGCTGGGAGAAGTGCTACAAGCGATGTCCGGATAATATATATGCCAGGCAACGCGTGCAGTACGTGCGACCGCCGGAGAATGAGTGTCGCTATTCTGATTGGTCGGCTTGGTCGCCGTGCACCGCCACGTGTGGGGATAACTCTGTCAGACAGAAGACGAGGATTCTCCTAAACCCCGAGCTGAGCTACAAGTGCAGGGATCGGGTGAGGATAGAGAGGTGCATCGTGATGCCATGCTTGATGAATGGCGACTGCCGAGGCCCGTACTGTTAGTAAGAATGTGTGGACTTTTATTCATGGGTGTGTAGTTTGACTTCCTGAAAACGCTAGCATGTGAATTGTAAGATTTATCGTTTAAGTGTTGATCGTTCGATCTAGGATATAATCGAGAATCAAACAATAGGATTTATTCAGCGAAAACTTTTTATTAATTTTAATATATTTCCATATTCCTTGCATTCAGCTTGTTTTTTTAAACTCTTTATTCATTTAGTTGGTTTTACGACATTTTGTAAAATTGTTTTTTATTTCTCTTACTCATTTGCGAAGCAATAAGAAAATAATTTTATTTAATTAAGTATTTATTTAAATTTGTGTGGTCAATAAATCTTTTTTTTTTTACTTTAGCAGTGTTTTTTTATTTATTTTTTTATATATATATTTACGAGGATATTTTTTTATCAATTTCTACTTATTTGATTTGCTTGTTTTAAATAAAAATGTGACTTAATCGTTTACGTACTCGTAACCTTACATATCTGGGATAAATGTAATTAAAAAAATAATTTATTTATCACAGCACTTTATATAATTATTTTTATTAATTTAATTTTATTGTGCAAATATACAAGTTGATGGTTTAGACATTATTTTTTTTTAAACGCAATAATTAAATTTAGTTTGAGCTGGAAAGGATATTTAATTGAATTTTCTAATATTTTATTTGCTTTTAGATTGAACAGAGAATTAAGGTCCTTGGAGAGAAATAATGAACTTTTGTTGATTTTTTTTTATTTTGTACAAATCTATTTTATAATTGATTTATTGCAACTAACTATAGTACGTGAGATTACCTATTGAAAAGGCCACTAATGATTTTTATTTTATTGTTTTAATTTTTTCCCTAGTAATTTATTATTAAATTAATTGGCACGTGGCACAAAAAATCGTTTATTGCATGTATCTGGTGTAATAAAAAAAAAATCTCAAGCACACCTCGAAAGGAAGTATATTTTAAACCAAAAATAAAAATTATTTTTTCCCGTTTTTATTTATTGTATCTATTATCCGTATACAATGTGTAAGTTTTTTTTATTTTATGTTGTTTGTAAAAATATGGTCCGATGAAGTTGTTTGTTTTCGATTTTCTTTTAACTAGGTTCTAATAAATTTTCAAACATTATACTTATCTAAGTAACTAGTCGTTTTTGTTTTTCTTTCGCTTAGTAGGATTTAATAAAAGAAATCTACTGTCTAAGTCTGCGATATGGTTTACCTGGATCTATTGTCTCTAAGAATATGTTTTTACTTTTACGCGCTTTTGGATTTTTTTTGTTAAATATCTAGTTGGAGAAATACGAGTTTACGTAGTACTAAAAGTCGAAGCGAAGGGCCATCTCTAGATTGGAACCAAACGTTAAGAAATTAGACTTATTGCTATTTAGAAAGTATTCGAACGTCTATTTCAAGGGTAACGCGCCGTAACGAGACATAGTTCCCTCGAGCAAACACTTAATATTCACTCCAGACCCTAAATGCGAAGTGCGTTCAAAAAGTAACAGGAATTTTTGGTTGATAATAGGCCGATTCTTAGGTTTTTTTTTTGTTGCTATACTTTTTTGTTTTTTGAGGCTTCTGCTATTGGTTGAAGAGACACCTGAGACGGCGTTACAGCTCATGAAGAGCTAGAGCCAACTTTCTTTTATTCACTTATGTTGTGTGCGATTTGTTTTTCACACAAGTGAATGGAACCTAAAGCTCAAAAACGATTCCGAACGGCAAAGGCCGAGACGTTTTTCAAGGCGAGTGTACTACGGGAGGTTTTGCCAGAACTTCGCCGAGAGAGTTGGTGGTATCAGGATCCAAACTCGCTCATCACTCGTCAGCGGCCGACACACAGCCCACTACGCCATGGGGCTTTCATGCTATATTAATAACTAAAATTGCATATTTGACAACATCAATCTAATTTGCCTCGACGCTTCTACGAGGGAGAAAGATGCTACCGAAAAAGACAACTATTGCGATCTTCTGAACTCGATTACTCAGCATACGAAATCCTATTACACGGAGCACGTGATTCATACAGAATGCTGGTGCTAAAAGGCATTCCCATCCCGATATCCAAGGAAGCTAAGTACCTGGGAGTCATCTTAGATAGCAAGCTTCTTTGGTCAAAGCATGTTTAGTCAAAAACCACGAAAGCGCTGTCAGCTTTTTGGCAATGCAAAGGTACCTTTGGCAAAACATGGGGCTTATCCCCGAAAGAGGTCCTCTGGGTCTACACGGCAATGATAACACCAATAATCTCACATGCATCGGTTGTCTGGTGGAACAGGCCAACACTCAGACACGTCGTGGCCTTTTCACCAAACTTCAAAAAGGGGTCTGTCTCAGCTGCACGGGGGCTTTCCCCAGCACACCGGGAGCTGCTCTAGATGCTATGATGAATCTCATATCAGAAGATGCGCACTGAAAGCTATGTCTCGTCTCAAGAGAAATTCTCTTTGGTACAACTCGCATTGGCGTGACAATGTACTTGCGCGAGAAATATCCTACGACCCCTGTCTCATGGATATACCTTCCGACGCATTGACACCTGCCATGCTACTGCGCTCTAATTTCACTGCCACATTTCCATGACGTCAGGACTGACTTTGGCCAGACACTGAACCTGGAATAGACTGTCTTTGCATTTTTGATGGCTCCAGGACTGGACAGGGGACCGGCACGAAAACATTCGACTGCACTTCTCGTTAGGAAAATATTCGTCTGTCTTTCAATGAGAGATGCACAATGGCCATGCAATATGGTGTAAAGTACAGGTGGAAGGGAAAAAGCATATGCGCCTGCAGTGGCAGCCAAGCTGCACTCAAAGCTTTGTCCGACTCTCTATCTAACTCCAAGTTAGTGCATGAACTCAAGACCTTTTTGAACAAAGAGGGAAGACTAAATTAATAAGGCTTGTGTGGGTCTTAGGTCACACCTAGGAAATGAGACCTCCGATGAACTCGCTCATCAGTTCAGAGGAGAATTTCTCAGGACCTGAACCCGCCTTAAGTCTACCTGCTTCCAGGATCAAATCTGACATCAACGACTAGGTCTTTAATGCACACAGTCGTAGTTTATCCAGGATGCAGGATGACTAAGCGCTAAGCCCTGATATCTGCAAGAAGCCCGCAACATACTTCTTATCCTTAAGGAGAAATTATTGCAGAAGGCTTGGTGGCGTCATTAGAGGCCATTACACTTTTGTCAAGCATCC
The DNA here is from genome assembly GCA_958301585.1 of Merodon equestris. NCBI lineage: Eukaryota > Metazoa > Arthropoda > Insecta > Diptera > Syrphidae > Merodon > Merodon equestris. The sequence continues at coordinate 117,035,120 of OY284416.1, forward strand.
ATACGTATTTTCCAAAACTTTCCATACACTTTCTTTGCGACTGTCCCGCCTTCGCTCGCGCACAGTGGCGTACCCTTGGAGCCGACGTGGTGTGTGCCGAATCTCTTAGCCTTACATCACTGAAGCCTCTCCTCACTTTTCTCCGTACAACGGGGAAAATACAATAAAGAAAAGTGTCTGTCTGCTAGTACAATAGACCAGTAAAAGCCTCCACAAAAAAAAAAAAAAAACGTGATTCCAGCATCCATAGAGGGTCCTGGCAGTCACCGGATCAATCGATCGTCAACCATATTGCCCACCTTGCGATCAACAGAAGACGCTCGTCCAGCATACGGACATCCACCTTCCCGACGAGAAAACATCGGCTTGGACTCCCATATCGTTTCAGACAAGATGCGACTATGGATATCTTGGACACGATGGGGTCGAGCTAGACCATCAACATTTAACGTCGAAGAGCTGCAATCATCAGTGACTACTAGATCCTCTTTGGATCGATGGTATAACACCGTGCTCGGTAACAAGTGCTATCTCCAAGAAACCTCTCGTTTGGCCATGAATGCAGGAGGATAAATACAACAATACATGAACCATACAATGCTGTGTTGCTCCGTACAATAAAAACCCTTTATGAGCTCTACGAGCCGAATAGGAGGGATGAACAAAATCTTGTGAATAACGAAAGACCACGTAAATCACACAGAGTTGTAGAAATGCAAGAATGACTTGCAGGAATGAAAATAGGCACCTATTAGGAGAGTCGCAGTCATGATTAGGGCATGCAACTTCTACAGACGATAGATTTTGCTCTTAGGAAGAATGATCAATTAATGACGGACGATGATCAACAGAGCTGCTGACTAGTCCTTCTGCATCTGGGCATAATCTGATGCGCATGCACCAATACTTCAGTATTGTACGTCCGGTCGACAAGAAGAATTACTCTTCTGACACCGCAAGCTACAGAGAGTTCCATGCCAAAGCTACTCTGTCTTGTAGCTCTGTATGAATGCCTGAAACCGTTTATAGAAAAAACTGATCAGTCCATATCAATGAAAGAAAATCTATCGTAGACCAGATCGATATCCACGACCTATTTGTCAAATTTCAAGCCGCATTCGACAGCGTGTTTAGAGGCGAGCTGTTCATAACTAAATTTAACACTTCTGCCCAAATCGCCAGAGTGTGAAGGGTGACGTTGGAATCTTCTTCAAACTCGAGTTTGGAGTGATCTTACAAAGGCTTGCAATATCAAAGCAGGCCTAAGGCAAAGCGCTTTTCTGTGAACCCTGTGAGTCGCAAGGACAGAATATATTTCCAATCCATTTAACTGCTCTTTTACAAGAGTGATATTCACGTTATTGGGATAACAGAGAGAATGGAACTGGCGATAAATGAGGACAAATTATGTACATTCTGTCATCAAAAACGGACTCACACCACCAACGTCTTCGCAAGAATGTTCATATTGGAAGACATAGCTTGGAGGTAATTTAAGATCGAACTTGTGTCCAAGGTAACACGCACCAACAAAACTGGTGTAAAAATGAATCACTCTAGCTCACCGCTGTTCCTTTGGGCACAGAAGGTAATTGAGTAGTGAACCCCTCACTAGAAAAAGGAAAGTGTCTTCGTTCAAGTCCTTTATCATCCCGGGTCTGCTACAATATTTGTTACAATAAGCCCTTGGTCTTTTCGAGACCAAGAATTAAGATGTGATTGTCTGTCCAATTGCGAAAATGGGGAATAGAGGTGCAGTTAATAGGTTCCCCAGAAAGTAAGAAGAGCCACGCAGTCGAACACCTTCCGGCTCTGTTAGCAAGTGCTATCTCCACCTCCTCGCGGTGCCATCTGGAGACTCCCTCTGGGAGTTACTAACGGGGAAGTGCGAATGGCGAGTTTGCTACGCCAGAAAACAGGATCAGTCGTTTGGGCTACGGCCTAGTGAACCATAATCGTAAAAAACCAAATCACTCCAAAAAAACGATACAATGTTGACGATCTCGACAGACGTAAAACAAAAAAAAGACAATGAACTTCGGCTTTGCACTTGTAATGTGAGATACCTTAACAGACCATGTGCAGCTGATGAACTCGCGGAAGCCTTCGACTGCAACAAAGCAGACATTACCGCAATCCAGGAAGTGCAGTGGGATGGGCCTTTTGCCCGGCGAATGAAAAACTGCAACCTCTACTACGGCGACTGCTATAGAGGGGGAAGACAGTGCTTATTTTGATGTTGGTTTATTGTACGAGGCAGACTTAGGCAAAAAGTCTTGAGCTTTAAATTTATAAGCGAACGCCTCATAACAATCCGCATCAAGGCTAAATTCTGCAGCATTAGCCTGATTTGCGCTCACGCTCTGACAGAGGACAGGGATGACAATAGCAAAGATGATTTCTATGATCTAATAGACAGAACATATGCCCAATGCCCCAGCTATGACACTAAAATCATTCTAGAGTCATCGAAAAATACAGCCTACACGACAACACATCCAAGAACGGACTCAGGTTCGTGGACTTTGCCTCGGGGCGGAACCTCTTTGTAGTGAGCACGCGGTTCCCACACTTCAACATCCATAAAGGGACCTGGTGGTCCTCTAATCAATCAACCGTCAACCAGATTGATCACATTGCGATTGACGTCAGACACTCCTCCAGTATTCTCGATGTCCGAACGTTCCGAGGAGCCAACATTGACTCGGATCATTACCTTATTGTACCCAAAGTAAGAACACGGATATCAGAGAAACAACGGAGTCGAGAAAGAATATCACGGTTTGAAAGCTACAATCCCAAACGACCGCTGGGAACTTTGCCTACCAAGTCTCCCAAAAACTCCCTGAAAGTTTGACACAGCCTGCACTGACAATAGATGAAGACTGGAAATGTTGTCAAAAAACCATCAAAGAAGCTGCCACTAATGTGCTGGGCCTTACCACACCACCCAGGAAAAACCAGTTCATCTGTAAGATATGGTCGGAGGGAAGTACACCCGATGAGTGGAATCTCAGTGTCCTTTGCCCTAAGGAAGGAGATCCCTTTGACTACGCCAACTATAGAGGGATAAGTCCCCTTAACATCGCCTATAAAATCCTCTCTGTCCATATCAGTGTGGTTTCAGGCCAGGGAAGTAAACAGTAGACCAAATCTTCACACTGCGGCAGATCCTGGAAAAGACACAAGAGATGCAGATCGACACTCACTACCTATTCGTCGACTTCAAGACAGCGTGCATAGAGACCTATACAAAGTCATGTCTAGTTTTGATATCCCTACCGAACTCGTCAGAACTGTCGCTGCTCCATCAAGATCGGCAACGAACTTCCCGAGATCTTCAATGTCAAAAAAGGGTTTAGGCAAGGCGACGCGCTGTCATGTGACTTTTTTAACTTTATACTCGAGAAGATTGTGCGAAACTCACACGTCAACACCAGAGGCACGATCTTCCAAAAGTCCATTCAACTGAAGCGTTTGCTGGCATTGAAGCGCAAGCGGCTAAAATGGGTCTAGCGGTAAATGAGGGCAAAACGAAGTACATGTTGTCATCAAGAAAGGACGCACAACATCGACGTCTTGGATAGAACGTCACAATGGGCAGCATGAACCTGAGTAATAATGGGACTTTATGGTAAACATGTTCTAACTCAAAGGACTTGTGAACGTTGGTTTGAGATGGTTATGGCATTGACACCAAAAACCACGGAAAAAAAATTGAAGGTTCAGAATTGCAAGCTTTATTAGAGGATAACTCGACTCAAACTCAGGAGGAGCTCGCAGAAGTATTTGAAGTTATTCGAATACCTGTTTCTACCCGTTCAAAAGCCCTGAGAAAGGTCTGAAAAGAAGGAAAACATCAATTGAAACAGAAAGAGACACTTGAGGGCACTAAAGACAAGTTTTGAAATTTTTTTTTTTTTTTACATGTAATGAAGAATGGACCTATTTTGACAGTCTCAAATGTACAAAATGATGGGTCGACCATCCATTAACCTCGCAACCAGTTCGCAATATCCACCGAAGGAAGGGTGCACTTCCAAAATCTGGTGATCGCTAATGTCAACCACTGATGAGACTGAATCGAGCAGAATATGCCTAAAAACAGGTATCAATTATGATACCAGAATGACCATGCTGGTCCACAGGTTCAAGAGTGTACGCTCTTATGGTGTTTATCACACAACCTGGTCGGGGTGCAGATGGTTTGTGTCGAAGATGTTCGTTCACTGCAATCGAGGGGTGGTACTGAACAATTTTTTTGATCATCTTTCATTCACAACTGATATTGGTGCACAGTTTTCCGTATAGGAACTGTTCTTGACTATGGACAGACTTGAACTTCGGACCTTCGGCTAAACAGTCGGTGATAATTACCATTGTATCACGAACACCCCGACTATTAACTGGGTTCGACCCAACACGCCTTATTCAATAGAATTGGTCCCTTCTGATTACCACTTTGTTTCGATCGATGCAGCACTCACTTTTGGAACAGCTCTATCTCCCTTACGAAGAATGAAAACTTGGCTTAATGAGTGGTTGGCGTTAAAAGATGTGATGCGGAGTTCGTCAACTCTCCCCAAGATGAGAAGAAGCCAGTGCAGTATTCACACACCTATTACAGCCAAGAAGAGTATTCAAGTCCAACTCGACAGGCCACATAAAGACTGATTTTTTTGGAGTTGGATTTTTCAGTGTTCTCTTTTGGGCAGCTTACGCATGATTTGTCACATTTGTAGAAGTTGAACATGCTTAGTAGGCAGTGCCATTTCATTAGAAATGGACGTACAATGCGTACAAATTACTAACTTTTATCATCAAAATTCTAGCTTTGTGCCCTTCGTCCATTTGTGGTCGTAATAATCGACCTACTGAGCTAGCCCTAGTGACTAAAATTTCGCACCAATTTCATGATATTGCACATCGAACCACATTCCCATAAAGTGCGTACAGAGGGAAATATTGCTGCTGCATCTGCCAGCCTTAATGAAGATTGTGACCATAGAAAAGAAATGATGGTTAGAAGGCGAGTAGACATGCTGTGCGTACAAGAGACGAAATGGCGAAACACCGATAATCGGGCACGTTTCTTGGACGTTAAAACAAAAGCCTACAAGATGTTTTACTATGGATTGGAACAAGGAAAACACGGAATCGCCATCATCCTTGCGGCAGAGTTACTTGGCAACGTCTTAACCATTTCAAAGTCCAGTGACCGTTTGATGGCTCTCAAATTGGTGATGCATGGTGAGGTGTGGAACGTCGTAAGCCCATATGCCCCTCAAGTAGGATGCGAACAAAAAGAAAAAGATGCATTCTGGCTAGATTTCCATAACCTTGTCGAAATCACCCAAGGAACCCAAAGGAAGAGCTTTTGTTTGTTGGGGGAGATTTAAACGGACATGTCGGGAAGACAAGCGAAAACTATGAAGACTACCACGGAGGGCTGGAATACGGCACCAGGAACTCTTCAGGTGAAAATATCCTAAACAAGTCGTACGGTCTTATAGTGCTAAATACCATGTTCGTCAAACAAAGCCGGCACCTGATCACTTATAGCAGCGGCGGAAATGAAACTCAAATAGACTATCATTTGGTATCCAGTTTCATGAAGCCACGAGCTAAAGATTGCAAAGTGATCCTGGGAGACGCGATCGCCCCTCAACACCGTCTCCTCCTGACTGAATTTTTTATGGAGGCGAGTAAGAAGTCAAAGCAGCAAACGAAGGTGTCTGAGAGAATCAAGTGGTATAAGCTGGATAAAGGAAAAGGCGAAGCTTTTATTACCATCATGGAAAACTACCTCTCTTCCATTATCGATGAGGTCGGTAATGAGGAATGCAGAGCACAAGACATGTGGGATTCCCTACAACAATCTGGCCTGGAGAAAGCCAAATCACTGCCCGGAACATCTAAAGGCCCCTGCCAACACGCAAAAGAAACCTGGTGCTGGACAGACGAAGCCAAAGCAGTGATACACGAAAAGAAAATGGCTTTCTAAGCTTGGTCAAAGTGCTCTTCTACTAATAGAGAGGAAAAAGCTCGCCGTGAAAAGGTATCGCGAAGAAAAAATGCGCCGAATTCAAAGCGAAAAGCATGGAAGGCCTCTATCAGGAGTTGGAAGAAATATCGTCTTCCGCGTCTGACAGGAACCAGGCTACCCAGGAGCTTCGACAAAACAATTTGAACAAAGGAGCAAATACCTTTAAGATAGCCGCCCAGAGAAGAAAAACTGCTCAGGAGATTCGTTTCCCAAAGTTTATTAACAATGCTGAAGGCCAACTCCTTGTGGAAGACGAAAAAATTCTCCACAGATGGCGACAGTATTGCGAGCAACTTCTGAACGAACAGTTTCCCCGAGTGTACTTTCCAAGAGCTGCCCCGAATCATGCCGAAATATCCGACATCACAGTCGAAGAAGTTCGGTACGCGGTTAAAAACTCCAAGAAAAGAAAAGCTGTTGGGCCGGACGGGATTCCCTCTGAGTTCTGGAAAAAGATGGGAGACATCGGGTCTAGATGGCTCATGGTTCTTATCTCCAAACTTATGAGAGGCGACACTATGCCTAATCAATGGAGGGAAAGCTATCTTCTTCCATTGCACAAAGGAAAGGGTGATACGCGAAATTGTGATAACTACCGTTCTGTCAAGCTGATGTCGCACACCATGAAGATCGTTGAACAGGTATTAGATAGCCGACTGCGGAAAATAATACGACTATCTGATGACCAGTGCGGGTTTGTCTCGGGTAAATCAACAACAGATGCAATCCAAAGTATAAGGATCATGATGGAAAAGCATCGTGATTCTTCAAAGGACTTGCATATGGTGTTGGTTGATTTCGAGAAGGCCTTTGACCGGCAACCAAGAGATCTTTTATGGGTAGCGCTAAGACAAAAAGGAGTTCCAGAAACCTACGTGCAAGTGATTATGGACATGTACGAGAGAGCAAGGACAAGAGTAAGATGCACCGCAGGAGTCACCGAAGAGTTCGCAATCAAAGTCGGTGTACACCAAGGGAGCGTCCTCAGCCCACTGCTTTTTATAGCAGTCCTTGATTGCTTGCTTGAAGGAAAAGTGACGGACCCCAATGTGCACCAGCTATTCTTTGCTGACGATTGGGCCATTATAAGTGATGATCAGGCGTCCCTACAACGAGCACTTGATGTGTGGGTGGACATTTTTGAGGAACACGGGTATCGTATTAGTTCAAAGAAGACAGAGTATCTGTGCTGCCCGTTGTCTGACCCTCATCAGCCTATTCCAGACATTTATTTGAATGGAAGAGTGCTTCCCAAGTGTGAAAAGTTTAAATATCTGGGATCTACATATGATTAATAGAGAAGCAACTTGTGATGACGACATCAAACATCGCGTAAGCGTAGGGTGGATGAAGTGGCGGGAAAACTCCGCCATCTTCTGTTATCGAAAAATGCCTCCTAAGCTGAAAGGAAGGCTCTACACTTCAGTTGTACGTCCGGCGCTCACATACGGTTCACAATGCTGGACAATGCACAAAAAGTATGAGAGCAAGTTAACGGCAACTGAGATGAAGATGCTTCGCATGACAGCGGGAGTAACAAAGCGTGACAGAATTAGAAGTTCAAAGATCCGAGGAAGCCTCCACGTAAAAGAAACCATCACAAGAAATATAGAGCGCGACCGACTCAGTTGGTATTGCCATGTTCAAAGGAGAGATCCTTTGAACCCCGTCTAAAAGGCGTTCTCAATCAACGTTCCAATTTCAACACGCAAAAAAGGCAGGCCTAAAAACAATTGGTGCAAACAAATGCAAAAACACCAGCATTTGATTGGCCTCAGCGATGAAGTAATCCCAAACCGGGAAGCCTGCCGCTACTTTCTGAGGTCAAACCGGCGGACCTCACAAGCGGACCAGTAGGAATGCAGTTAAGTGGGAAGGTTATGGTCCTACACTTCTGACCATAACGACGCCGGGATAAAAAGGAAAAGAAGAAGAAGAAGAAGAAGTGACCATAGAAAAGAAAGATTTTACTCAGGGATCTTGGTCTAACAGCTAGGGCGAGAGTTGACCTTGCACAGCATCGAATTTTGGTGAGTTTGTCTTAAAGATCCGATTATTATTGAAAAATTTTCTTCAGCGACGAAGCTCCTTTCTGGTTGAATATGATCCGAGGAGCAACCTCGAGCAATATAAGAGCTGTCAAGTAACCGTCAATTGCGCCCCCTATCGTTCAATAATTTCGATATTTAATAATTTTTACCCAAAATGCACGAGTTGAACCTGTTCGACATGGGATTCCGGCAAGACAGCGTGACATGCCACACAGCATGCGAATCGATACACCAGTTGAGAAATGAGTTCGGTTACCAATTTCAAAACCCCTGGTTTTGGACCGGTGAATTGGACGACTCAGTCGTGCGACTTTACGCCTTTTGACGATTTCAAATCACTCATCTCTGTCGATGAGCTAGTGCCTATTACAGCCCTTAAAAGGTAATAATAAAAAGCGTTATACCAGCCATTATCCTTTAAAAGTGACTCAAAATTTGACTCTCTATCTGGACCACTTAAAACATAGTTCTAGGTAATATTTAACAAAATAATTCCTAAAAGGTAAATGGCACGCATCGACTTATAAACCCAACTAAATACTGTGAAAATTTATGTAGATTTCGTGTACTCTTTTTGACAATTAACAATAAAAATGCTTAAAAAATCACTAATGAAAAGGCGGCTCACACAGGTAAAAGAGAGTAATAACCAACTCTACGTGCGACATTAAGGACATCGAGCTTATAGGCATGCTGCTTGATCCTAAATCAAATAAGTAAATAATTCTGTTTTATCCCAAAAGTGAACAAGGTTAAAAAGGCGATCGAAAATTCCTATTATTTTTTGAACACATTTCGTATTTTTGATCAGACTTCACCTGCTTTTGTCATGGCTAATAGTTTGGGGAAGTAATCTATCGTTTTACCATCTTAAGGTAAAGTTTTAAAAAAGAGCCGGTGCTATTTGTGTTAGAGCCTTAAAAAAACATTGAACCTTCGCTTGTTAAAATAAGGTAAGATTTAAAGAATCCTTAAAATAGGATCCAATGGTTACTACATAAAAGTGGCAGTTTTAAAAATTGCTTCGTGACATTAACTGTCTGCACCTATTTTCTTATAACTCCTTTACTACAAGCATTATCCTTAGAAATTACAGAAAAAATGTCTCGCGTAGAGCCAACTATAAAAAATAATCGAAATGAAAAAGAAATGTATTTACATCACTAGAACAATTGAATGGGCCTATAAAGCCCGGTGTACCCGCAAAGGCGGGCCCGCAGGGCCGGTATCAAGACCGCTGCCGACGATATATCCTTCAACAAGTCCGCACACTCACATACCAGCAGGTACATCTTGTCGCCCTTCTGCGAAGTGCTTTTATGCAATGCGATACGTCTCAGGCCAGCCGCTCGTGGTAGATATCTGCCAATTCAAAATGAGAATAATTAATTTTTTCATTACCCTCAGATAGGGGGATCTCGTACCGATAGAGCATCCGTGCGCCAGTCCAATACAACCAGTTCTTTTCAAAGCGTTCGCCATCGTCTCCCTCGAATACCTGCACATAAACGACCACCCCGAATAGAGCAGACATAAAAATAAATTGAATTAAGGAATATTTCATGAATCAAAGCAGTTGGTATCCTATAGATAGGTGTACTACGTACCTTGTAAACGCTGATTATATATCCCGTTGAGGGAGTTTGCGTCTTCTTGAAACTGCCACTTTCGTTGGGCGCTAAAACGAGCGGAGGTCGACATATCGCTGCTACCTCGCTGTACAAATCTAACGTATGGGCGGCAGTGTATCTATCGTACAAATTGAATTAAAAATTTAAACTTAATTTGAAAGAAGCTAGAAAATAGAACTCACTTTAAGGTCTTCGGTTCGAACTTGGAAAGCGACGATATCCGCATACCCGTGTAGAAATTCGAAGGATCCGTTTGCGTTGTGTTTATCAAATAATACGCAATAAAAGGGAATTCAGCTGAAAGATATTAAAATTCCATCATCAATCTCCATTAAGCGAGAGATTAGTTGGTTTATTCAAAACTCACCGCTCTTTTCCATGTTCGCAAGCAACATACCACCGACGGCTGTGTTCGCCTGTTGTACCTCGTTGAGGAGCTCCGCAGCCACAGACCGCTGTTTGAGTAATGGATGTGACAAGGGCGATTCTAAAACCGGATCTATGGGCTCCAGGGGACTCATCAGATGCACTAGAATGCACAATTTCGGATCGGACACCTCCAGGACACTTAGTGGACTCGTTGCTTTCGTACCATCCGCCGAGGGAGGTGGTAACTATTAAAATAAGCACAAATCCATGCATCACCCGGAGATGGAAATGAAAATAGTTTACATACCGGTATACCGGCTGGCAGGAACCTATCCACACTTTGGACCGGAATTATAAAACAATCGCGATCTAAAGTTGCCAAGGATATCGGCTCCGTACGCGCGGATCCACCGCCAAAACTAACTGCAATGTAATATTTTTTAAATATTTATTTTCCCATGAAACTATTTCGAAAATACTTTGTTATTTACTAAAAAAAAACATAAAATAGTTAAACAACATTTTTATTATTAACTTTATTGGTAAGAAATGAAATCGTATCCCTTGTCATAAGAGACGATGTGTCCTTATATGACATTTTTAGCATAGAATCAAGCAAAACCAAAACATCAAATTCTATTGCAAACTAAGAAAATCTCTCTTTCTGTGTACAGTGGGGGCTGGAAATAAAATTTTACTCCAAATCAGTTTTTATTAAAATTAGAAGCCATAGTAGTTTGTAGTCTACTACTACTGACTAACCTGCCATTCTGGGCCCAGCAATTTAGAGACGCATGTATACGTGCTCGGAACGGGGGCGAAAGAATGGCCATGATGGTCACGAAGTCAACAAGATGACTACTTGGTCAACGCCTCGAATTGAATAAAGACCTGGCTCTCCAGCAAAAATAACTTTGTTCAGAGACAACCAGCAGCCTGGATACAGAAGGATCTTATGTTGATGATTCTGATTAGAATCAAGGGAATTTCAAAGGGAGCGAGCTCAACCGTGGACACTAAAACAAAGGACAGGGCGCAAGCCCATCCTGAGAGCGGTGCCCCAATCGATCACACCGTCCCCAAATTGAAAATTGCCCACTAGCGGGCAGACGCCCAGTCAGATTGCCAAACTGAAGGCTTCTAAAGCTAGTAGGTCCACCATAGAGGCAACCAAGGAACCCCAAAGGGCAAAGTCATCTGATGACATCTCTCAGACAACAATGACTTCAGGGATCAGCCTCATGGCGGTACCGAACGCTAAAACTGGCAGCTCTGCCAGTACCCTTCAGACAGATGATGAGACTAAGATGCATTCAGATAAATCTACAGCATGCGAAGGCCGCTTCGGCGGTACTAAGCCATAGATTCAGCAAGGATCACCTAGATATAGCCTTTATCCAGGAGTCATACACAATAAAGGACCAGATTAAAGGCCTATCAGGTAAGTTGCTCTACGACTCCACTAAGGAAGGAAGACCTAGAGCCTGCATAATGATGAATAAAACCATTAAAGCCATTCCTATTCTAGAACACACCAACAAGGACTTGGCAGCTGCCATCATACAGCCACCTACTGAGGAAGGCAGGTCAGATGCAGTAATATGCTCAACCTATCTTGCGGGCGACTCCACTGACCTCAATTTCTCACCACTGCAGGGACTCCTCGACCTCGTACTTAGCCTCACAGCCAGATGGCGCCAGTATCGCAAGAGCGTGTAGTACATTCTAGTAGACGGCTGCTGTCGAAATTTCAGCCGGATCGGACTCGTAGTGTTGTTTTGACCGCGTGTGGAAGCGGGAGTGTCCGCGGATTTTAGAAAAATGGAAAAAGAGCAATATCGGTCGGTGATTCGGTTCTTGTTTTTGGAAGGGAAATCGCGCAGTGAAATCAAAGAGCGTTTGGATGCTGTGTACGGTAACTCTTCTCCTTCGAAAGCGACCATCAAAAATTGGTTTAACGAGTTTCAACGTGGTCGCTCGTCGGTTTTTGATGAGCCACGTCCAGGTGCCCCGAAAACGGCTACCACGAAGGATAACAAAAATCCACGATCTCGTATTGGCAGACCACCGATTGAAGGTGCGCGAGATAGCTGAGACAGTAGGCATGACATTTTGGGCATGAGAAAGCTGTCGGCACGATGTGTGCCGCGTTTGCTCACTCCGGACAACAAGCGCAATCGTGAGACCACTTAAGAGCAGTGTTTAACGCTGTTTAAGCGCAATTTGAAGGAGTTTCTGCGTCGTTTCGTGACAGTCGACGAAACACGGTACACACCAGAGACTAAGAAACAGTCGAAACAGTGGACTTCACCCGGCGAACGTGCTCCGAAGAAGGCGAAGACTGTCCCATCGGCCGGAAAGGTGATTTGAAAGAAGAATTGAAGAAAAAACGGCCCCACTTGGCGAAGAAAAAAGTGCTCTTCCACCATGGTAACGCACCGGCTCACACCTCCGCCCTCGCCACGGCCAAATTGGTCGAATTGGGTTACGAACTGCTGCCCCATCCACCGTGTTCTCCAGATTTGGGCCCCGTGCGACTTCTTTTTGTTTCCAAACTTGAAAAAGTCACTCGCCGGGCAGAAATTTCAGTCGAATAAGGAAGTCATCGCCCCTCGGGGGCCTACTACCTCATCCTCGATGTCGAAATTTTCCAGGAATGAAGATCATCTCGGGTCACAACCTACTCGTAGTTACAGCCAAGGTATGGATACGAATTTCGCCAAATCAACGGAGTTGAGTGGAATTATCAACATTTGATTTAGAAAAGCTATAGCCGGGAACTTGGCCGATCGTGCTTCCCTCGTGTTCTTTTAAGATTCCATGCAATCTGTCATTTATAAAGCAGCAACTCCTGCGTTCGTAAAAGCTTTCAAGAGCTCTACAAAAGAAAGGAAGAAGCATACCTTGCGAGAACCATGAGGATAATGAGAGATGTACGACTAACACCTGAAAACTTGACCAAAATTAAAACGAACATGCCAAGGCTAAAAGCCCGGAACGTACAGTTAGTCAACTTCGAGTCAGATTCGAGCCATTAACCCTGGATGAAGTATCCAGCAAAGACGGACGACTGCTGAACTATTTAAAGCAGATAGATATGAGTGTTTCTGTAAGATAAGGGCTGAGGAAAACATGACTTCGAAATCGTTTCCCCGGTTCAAAAGAAAGGGAATCTTTTAAGTGCGTCAAATATAGAATCGTCTCTTGAGCAACGCTTATCAGATCGTCTTCAAGATGTCTGTCTAACGTTGTCGTTTTAACATAGACTAGGAAAAAATACAGATTGCGACAGACGCCGACAGAAGAAATCAACTCGACACATGCTACATTGAAAGCTACATATGGTAGTGTCTACAGAGGCGAGCTGCCAAATCCGTTCCGCTATTGCTGCTTCACTAAGATCGGCGATGAACTAATCGAGACGATGGTTGTTAAGAAAGGAATCCGAGAGACGTCGCATTATCATGCGATTTCTTCAACACAAAAGACACAAAGCATTGAAGCAGAAGTTATTGATAACATAAAGCAATGGGGCACACCGATGTCTTAGCCATAACGTCACCTTTGTCGGCTATAACTTTAAAGTAGTCAGAGATTTCGCTTATCTTGGCCTCTCTAATGACAACCCACTATGATAGCAGCGCTGAGATCAGAAGCAGTGCGCATCTGCCAACTACTGCTGCTCCTTTGGACTCCAGAGGTGCCAGAGAAATAAAGTTGTCCCGAAAATCCAAAGAACATCTTTACAATACCTTAATCAGGCCGGTCTCCTTCTGTGAGGCAGAGGCCCTTAGCCGATTCGAAAAAAAAAGTTCTGCTTTCGTCCCGTGTGTGGGAAAGAAGTTACAATCAAGGATTTCATCGGTCTAGTGGGACATCGAGTCGATCAGATGTCCACAAAACCCAAGGAACCCTGATTCTAACCCAAAATGACGAGAGGCATCTATACAGGAGGAATCAACCATCCGGCTACGCCGCACTGAAAGCTAGCTTAAAATCGTCGGGATAAGAAAGGCTCGAAGCATGCTTATACTCAGGTTCATCTCGAACTGTAGCGCCATCTAAATAAATAGGTATTGAGGCAGAACGTGCTCAGTTGGTACTATTAATAAAAGAGTTACACCATTGACTACTTAGATAAGACTTGGAGGTAGTTGGGGCTTTCTCTACTTCGATTCCACCAATGATGATGAATGATGCCAGTGCAGTCATCGGCCACAATTTTTATACATAGTGAACAGAAGATAAGATTGAACCGAGGACATGGCTATCGTGTTGAGAGTTTGAACACCATGCGCCGTGGCTGAAGAGTTTTGAAAGGTGACTCTAACGTGTGACTAGAGCTCAAGACTGGGCTAGTTAGATATTGGCTCTATTGGTTGAGCCCCATATCAGACCCGAATCGTAGGCTCCATAAGGCCTGATCTGACTTTAGATAATTAAGTTAAGTTAAAAATATATTACACTGTTGATGAAATCCATAACAAAAATGTAAATCTACAGGGATCAATAAAGCATGTGTTGTTATCAAGTGTCCAATGAGGTTTGAAGTCCCCCAGGGACTCCAAGGACCTGGGGAGTAGACCTTGTCTTTTCAACTAGTTATTTGAGAGGCTGAACACAATGAGGGCACTGTGACCAATTCTATAGAGCCAAGTCAATCAAGTTGAATAGGTGTTCTTAACTAGAGATGACTTCCTCAGGAGACACGACTTTCTTGAGGATGAGACGCTCCCCAAAGTAACAGAGGTTAATACGCTCACTTGGTATGTGTTGTGTAATCTCATCATCCTTAAGACGAAGCCTGTACTCTATTTCAGAGAAAAGGTTCACTTTAATTAGGTAATATTTTGGACCCCGATGTTTCGAAGAGTTTAATCAAGGGTTGAATGGGTTTGACGAGGTCTTTAAATTTTGTTAACTACTTAGAATTACTATCTTAAAATGAGTTTATCAGAGTAGCCCTTTATGGCCTTGGTTAACCTCTGACACCTCTGTCGTTAAATTTTTCTTTGCTAAATCCTGCCGAGCATCATAGCAGTCCTCAACGAATTTTAAGATCACGGTATTTAAAGCTCAGAGCTGCTGTAAGCTTGAGTGCTGCTTACCCATCGTACCATAGTTATACCTCTGATCCCAGACTCGAAAACTATGTTGACGGAAGTGAATGGCAATATGGAACAGTTCTGGTATCTTTAAGCTCTCTATGTACCATCTAATACCTTTGGTATTCATCAGTGGAACACCGACATCCCAGGTTAAACTTCACTTGGAATTAATATAAGATCGTTCGTCAAAGGTGCACATTTTTGGAAGGTTGTTCGAAAACTTGCTTACAATGTCGAGCTTGGGAAATTTGTGAAAACTCGATAGTCTGTATTTCGAGGACTTATCGAACTGTTTGTTTGCTGTGTATATGAATGGATATACGAGTAATTTCAGTCTTACTCTGCCGTTATACAGTATTGTAGGACTCTCGGTTAGCCGGAAACCTGCTTATCTTTAAGGTCGTTGTAGTGCGGTGATTAGCATTTTTTGCTCACTCTTTATCCCCTATACTAGCGAGGCATAGGAGATCGACCTCTCTATCGCGGTATATAACCACAAGGCGGTTTCAGGTTTCATCTCTCAGGCTAAAGCCAAACTGCTATAGTGCTTTGGTCGCACACTCATCTCGAAATCCAATGCTGGCACCATTTATGGGGATTAGAAAGGGTATGGTAAGGTTAGGTTAAAGAAGGGGAGTGTGATGGTTGAGCATCACTTCCACTCAGAGGCCAAAGGGCCCATTGTTATCCCCTTCATTTGTGGAGTACACATAAAATTAACCTATCCCACCACTCTTTATGAATTTTAGAAGATCTGATATATCTGCATTTGCTCTGTGAAGAATCTATGGCCCTGCGAAGCTAGGCGCCGATTCTGGAGAGCTGGGGAGTGGCAAAGCAGATGTTGGATCGTCTTGGTTTTTTCCTCGCTGGATCCCAAGTTCCATTTCCGAAGCATTGCTCTGATAAGACAGTGTCCTGTGATCACTCCGACAAGCATACGGATCGAGTATAATGCACTGATCGGAGGTTGCAGTGACGTGCCCGCTTCGCTGATGTCCATTTCAGACCTTTGCCTGGCCAATTCGTCCGCTTTTTCGTTCCCTGGGATTGAGCTGGGAACCGGGACCCAGTAGAGTTTGACCTTGTGGTGACTGATCGACTTCAGTGAGTTCATTTCATGACAGCCTTTAATCTCGTTGTACAGGATCCTATTGACTTCAGTGCAGCCTGGCTGTCTACAAAGACGGTGATACCCGATGGTTGGACATCGGTTACTTATAAGTGTTTGGCTGCTGTCTCTATTGCCAGGATCTCTGCTTGGAACACGCTACACAGATCAGGGAGTCTGAATGATTCCTGTTTGTGCAGGGTGTCAGAGTAGAATCCGGCCCCAGTGCCTGTGTCCATTTTCGATCCGTCGGTGAAGAGTCGTGGTCGTTGATAACGGTCTCATCTCTGTCGTGGAAAAATATTGGTATTTTGAGAGAGAAGTCATTGTGGACAGATATATAGTCGATCGTAGCTGAGAGGCTTCAAGAACCAGGTCATCTACAATATTATTTTGAGTATGGCTGCATTTCCATAGTTGGCTTGTTTCCAGAAAAAGGACTCTCTTAGTCTGAGAGAGCTTTTTGCAGCGCAGCCTTTTATGAATAAATCTAGAGGAAGGAGATGAAGTATCATGTCCAACCCTGCTAGCGGCGTGCGTCTTATAACTCCCGTTGTACAAACAGCGGCTGACCATTATACTTTGTTGAGCATGCTCATGTAGCTTTTCGTGCTGCTAGCGGTCCACCAGACTAGGGCCCCATAAGTTATAATAGGTCTGATGATTGCTGTGTACATCCAATGATTGATGTATGGTTGCAAGCCCCATCTTTTGCCGAACGTCTTTTTGCATGCATAAAAAGCATTCAATACTTTTTTCATCCTTTCCTCCAGGTTCTTTTTCCAGGAGAGTTTGGGGTCAAGAATGATGCCTAGACACTTGGCTTCCGTTTTGAGTTTGAGTGGAGTACATGCTAATTTTGGGGGAGCAAATATCGGGATTTTCCCTTTTCCTGGTGAACAAAACCAGCTCGGTTTTCTGGCGGTTTATTCTCAGACCGTTCTGTCTTGCCCACGGGGAGAGTTCCTTCAACGCAGATTCCATTAGTTCGCTAATAGTTGGTAGAAATTAACCTTTTATCAAGATAACTAGATGATCTGCATATGCTATGCCTTTCTCCATGAAGGATTTTGTTAAGCCACAGTAGGGGAGAGAGAACTCCCCCCTGTGGTGTACCTCTAGTTGTCACCTTCCTTATAGAGCTGTGTCCAATGTCTGCATTGATAATTCTGCTGTTCAACATATTTCCAATCCAGATCGGAATTAACTAACCAAGACGTCCGATGCAAGAGAAAAATTTAGGAAACGCCGTATTGGCAACATCATCCTTAAAAAGATCGTGGGAGACTCATTTCAAGTCCCCGCAGTTGCTTTCATATATTGGTGACATTGACGTGACTGAATTGACAACGGGAAATGAGTTGATACGAGTAGACTGTAATCAAAGAAAGACGCATTACGTCGACGTCTTAACTAAAACGTCAAATTTGTAGGCTGTAGTATTGAAGAGGTCACATTGGCTCACCGGTGGCAATGACATCTGCGCTGAGGTAGACACAAAAAAGACATTTGCCAATCGTTCTTTTTTTGGGTTTTTGAGGGAGAATGGAAAAGTAGAGCCATCTCCTTAAGTCAAGGTACCTCTTTGCCAAACTTTAATAAAACCGGTCCTCCTCTGTAGCGCGCCATTTCAAAAAAAAAATTCTGCTGCTTTTGTCCTTTGTATGGGGGAGAAGTAACAACCAAAAACTGAATGGGTTTTATCGGATATCGAGTCAATCAAATGCCTACGAGTCTTTGATTCTAACCCCGAATGACAACGCAGCAGAGTACATATGGTGGAAAGGTATCAACAAACTTAACGTTCGGTATATTTAACTCGAAGTAGACCCAGGTTCACTCCGAACTGTAGCGCCCCCTAAATAAGTATTTACTAAGGCGGAGCGGGCTCAGTTGGGACTAGCTGAAAACGAGTACATGCCGACCCGACATCAAAAGGGGACTTACACAATTTATTAGTTAGACAGGGCCTATGCAGGAGTAGAGGTATTTGGGGGCTACGTCTATCTCGACTCCACCAACGACTCTAAGCACACGTCACAATTTGTATAAACCGAAGATAAGATTCAAACCAGAATTGTGTACAGCTTGGACAACATCGTGTGGAGGATTTGAACACCATTCGCCGTCACCGAAGAGCTCTGAAATATGGGCCTGAGATCCGACATTGTATAGGCGGTTTAGATCTAAGGAATTAGAGCCGAACATGGACGGGGTTAGCTATAAAGGCATATTGGTAGAGTCCCAGATCAGACCCGAATCGCAGTGTCATCTGTAAAAACAGGAAATTCACGAAGACTCAAACATTTATTATCGACATTGAAGACAAGCTCAATAAAGCTTGATATGACTTTAGACAACGACCTAATGAAGTCTAGGTGAGATACCTTATTATACTGTTGGCGTAATCCACAATAAGATTGGATACCTAGAAGATATCATTTTTGTACTCTCTGCCAGACAAGAGGTTCATTTTATTTAGTCTTGAACCTGATCTTTTTGGTTTTCCTTGTTTTTATAATTCGTGTAGGTTCAAGAGTGTACGCTCTTATGGTGTTTCTCACACAACCTGGACGAGGTGTAAATGGTTTATGTCGAAGATGTTCGTTCACTAATCTCGGGGGTGCTTGTCTTAGATAAGATTCGAGGGATTCGCTTGAATTTTGCCGCGTTGGTTGTAGTTCACAGTAACTTTTTTGTTTCCATGTCATTAAGGTGTTATATTGGAAATGTACTCACAGAGTATGAATTTTAAAGTGAACTTATGCTGCGAGTGTTATCCCTACGTCAGCATTTTTTGATCATCTCTTATTCACAACTGATGTTGTTGCACAGTTTTTCCGTATAGGAATTGCTCTTGACTATAGACAGACTTGAGCTACAAACTTTCGGCTCAACAGTTGGTGATGATAACCATTGCGCCACGATCACCCCATCTTTTTGGCATCGCCTCTATTGAGTTTTAAGATGTCTTGTAGAGAGTTTAACCAAGAATTGAATATTTTAGCCCTTTCCGGCTTAAAGGTCAGCAATTTAGTAGCCGTTGGCACTTTTGTGGCCAGGTTTTTCTTTGCTAGGTTCTCTAGAATATCATGGCATTTCTTAACGAATTTGGAGTTCATGCTATTTGAGCTCAGAGCTGCTCTAAGCTTGAGTGCTGCTTGGTTATTCAAGTATGTTTATGGTTATACCTCCGATCATAGACTCGAGTTCCATGTTTGCCAACATAGAAGGTAAAATGGCTTGAAAGCTAATATGGAACAGTCGCAGTGCCTTTGAGCCATCTAAGAACCCCTTAAAACCTTCATTAGTAAGTAAATCATCGCTCTCTCAGGTTAAACTTCACTTGGAATCTTTTTTCGAAGGTATACATTTGTGGTACAATATTTAAAACCCTGTTTACCATATCGAGCTCAGGGAGTTCGCGAAGAATGGACATTTTATTAGCAAATCGAAGTGCCCTCCGAGCCAACGAGTCTTACTACACAGCGAACAATTCCTTTTCGATGTGTTTGGGAAGTGGAGGAAATCCAATCTTAGACTGCCGTTGGGCAAGATTGAATGGTGTCTGATAGTCCTAGAGATGCTTTGAAGATATTGTTCTTCTGTGATTAAGATTTTTTGCTCCGGTTTTCTTCTTCATATTGCAGAGACGTAAGTGATGATCGCTCTCACTATCGCGGTAAATAACCAGGCGACGATGTTAGGTTTCGATTCTTAGGCTTTAGCGTAACTGCAGCGCCGTATTCATAGTGGTTTGGTCGCTTTTGTTTGTTTGCTATTTATCGAGATCAACGCTAATCTGAGTACTACCACTGTTATGGTGACTAGACAGGGGTATACTGTCCTTTTCATAATAACTAACACTACTCTCAGTTGGATTAATGGATAAACACTCTTTGACACGCTCACTTATGCCAGAAGGATGTTTGTCCATATGTCCATATGCTTAGCAATATTCGTCTCCTATAGTACCTTTCTTAAACAGGCAGATAGATAGCCAAAAAATACGCGCGCCATCTCCTATGGGTCGATGTAAATTTCGAATAACCAACAATTTTCAACCGATTTTGGAAATTCAAAAACTTTCATTCAGTCTAGACCTTTACAATTTATTTTGATTAATTTTTAAAAACAATATCAATTAAATTACCGCTTTTATTGCCGATGCAAAAATGGGCTCGTTTTCACGCATTCTCCATGACATTTTCGAGCATTTAGGTCGAAATGTCTGCGATTTCCGCACCAATGTTTCTTTTGAGCTGTTCTGTTGCCTTCGGGCCGTTAGCATGCTTTTCAAGTATCCCCAAAGAAAAAAGTCTGGAGGAGTCAAATCCGGCGATCATGGAGGCCAGTCAATATCGCCCTATTTTGACAACAATCTTCCAGAGAACTTTTTACGTAAAAGGTTCATTATTTTGTCCGCAGTATGGCATTTCGCGCCGTTTTGTTGAAACCAAAAGTGAAATAAGCCTTTTTTACGCATTTCTGGGACCACATAATAAGCCAACATCTCCCGATATCGATCGCCATCCACTGCATCGCCAACTTTGAAGAAATAGGGTCCGATGATGGTTTTAGCGTATACACCGGCCCAAACAGCGGCTCTTCGTGAATAATGTGAGCATTTTCGATGCCCCAGAAGCGATAATTTTGTTTATTAGCTGAGCCAAAGAGAGAGCGTAAAATGTGCCTCATCGGTCATCAAATTTTGCTGTCAGAACTCCGGCTCAGCATCAATCGTTGCAACGACATTTTGGGCGTATGCCAAGCGCCGGGGCTCATCTCGTGACAAAATTCTGCACTTTGTATGGAAATAAGTGAAGATCCTTTAAAATTCTCCGCAAAGTGGTCGCACTGATGCCTAAATGCTGCGTATGGCGCCGATATGACAAACTTGAGTCTTTTTGAACACTGGCCTTCACAGACTGAATAGATAAGTTTGACCGCTTCGGACGTGGCCTAGGTTTCTCACGAGGGCTTGCCACAGAACCAAATTGAAAAAAATTCGAGGCCCAATGACAAATTGTATCTTTTTTGAGCGCAACACGATCACGATATTTTGCACGATACGCACCTTAAGTTAGCACAATCGAGCATTTTTTTATGAACATTGAAACTATTTCCGCGCGTTTGGTATGAAGCGATTCGTGGTTAAAATTGTACTGAATTGACGTTTCAAAAATGCTATAACATATGAAAATCGATTGACAATTGTTGACGTTATTCGAAGTTTACATCGACCCATATGAGATGGCGCACTCTGTAAAAGTGTCACGTATACACCCCGTGTTTCTAAACATCGGCAGCCATTGTGGCGACTCTTCCGGCACCAAAAGTACCCGCAAAGCAGCGGTGTATTTAGTTCTAGCGTATTTGATTACACGCTATTACTGGCTTGCGGTCAGATAGTCAGTAGGCGTCGAGCTACTACTAATGGTAGCTCATAAGAAAAGGGGAGATTAAGGACGACGACGGAGACCTGGTGAAAAAATCTTGATCAACTTAGAGAGTGATTTTTAGCATTTTTTTTTATTATCCTTGTTAACTCAATATTTTTAGAAAACAGCTGTAACTGTACACAGAGAAATGTGCTTAATTAAAAATCAATAATAGTAAATCCGTAAATTATATTTAATTATTAAATCAAACTTCACACCGAGAAAATACTGAAAGCTAAAAGAGCCTTCAAGAAAGCGCTATTCTACTCTATATACACAAACTTATAAATTTCATATTAAATTTAAATAAAACGACGGTTCAAAAGCGGCATTTTTTTTTAATATAAAGAAAATCTAAAAATAAGAAAAAAAAATATTCAAATGATTAATATCGATTAAAAAACCGTTCTAAGGTGGTTTTCATGTCCAAAATATGTCTAGCTTTCAGTATTCACATGTGAAGGATGATAACACATCAACTACTCTATCAACACTTTCATAAGAAACAGAAAAAAAAATTAAACAATTTAAGGATTAGTAAAAAAATAAAGAAATTAAAACAACTAATTTGCAACTCAAACCTTGCCTGGCAGCGGTAGGCGTTGGCGCATCGTTCCTTTTGCCAGAGTTCCATTTTAACAATGACACAGACGGTTTGCGATCAACTAAGGGTTGAGGTGCATCCACATCATTGGACAAGGGTGGCAATGGAAGAGTGTTGCCAGCACCCGATAACACGGGACTGCAACGTTCTGTAAATGTGTTTCGATGGAGTTTTTCTTTTTTTTTTTTGCGTTTTTAAATGTTTGTTTTTTTTATTTCATGGCTTTATACTATACTTTCTACTTGTTTTGTGTTTTGTGATATGAATTTTATGTGTTTTATCATTTTATTGTGTTGTGCATCACATAGTGTGTAAAATCTTACAGAAAACTAGACACATTTTTGCTGATTCAAATTGTTTGTTTCTGGTTTAAAACGTTTGTTTTTGAATTTGTTTGTTTGGCTCATAGAAGCATATTAGTAGATAAACGAAAAACAGCAATAAAACGCGTTTTTAGATACTTTATGGCATGATAAACGAAATAAAACTTCGCGCACTCATATGGCAAGCACACAAAGCGAGGGCAAGAAATACGTTATAGATTCATTGTATGGCATGCACGGAATATAAATTAAAATTAATTTTGCTGTGAATAAAATGGTAACATAGATACACGACAGTTTTTTGGTGCACCATTTAGCCTGTAACATTTTGTGGCAGAATAAGAGGATGGAGAAAATGCGCCGGTTGGCCGCATGCACTGCCTTCGCGGCTCGTATTCGTTAAATTTACACGAAAGCAAGTCCTGCGGGCGGTAGTATGAACTGTGCATTTCAATAATAGTAAAATGGGAAAGAGACGTCAAGTTTAAATGGAACAAGGTTTTATGTATCGCAGCCGACCACGGCCATAAAACCCGATGGGAAATTAATTTTGAACACAATACCGATGACTGAGGGTTGCGTGGGTACGAAATAAATGCGAAAATATAAATTTACTTCAATTTCATAAAGGCAATCGAGCCCTCAGTTTAGGGCAATATTAAAGGGATACTTTACAATAAAATCGAAATAATTTTTAGGATTTCTTAGAGCCATCACATTTAGCATGGTGACGGAAAGATTAGTGAATTGTCACAACTGACCAAATATTGTGGAACTCAGATAATCCAATCTCAAAGACATTATGGCAATGACACCAAGATATATAGAAAAGAAGCATGTACAAGACTGAATATGAATGGTATACATCTATTCTGAAATATGAAAGCCTCCATACCGGTACCTTTCAAAAAAAATTGCAGAATCGCTTAGTTTTAAATAGGTCCTACAAGATAAAGCCAATATTGAGAAGACAGATCTTTTTTTTTATTTTTAGCTACTAATCGCAGTCCGTCAATTGGGTCTAGACTGCGCTCACGCTCTTCATCTAAACGGATCGGAACGGATACGTATACAAATACAATGTCTGTAATCCACGTATCATTGACGAAATCGGCTAAGAGTCGCGAGGATGCCGTATTACTGTGACTGATCAGCTATGATCAACGAGTTTTTATTGCCATTAATTGATTTATTGGAATTGGAGGATACATATGTGAAGAATGGCGAACCGCATACACGGCTCTTGCGGCAAGATAGCCCGAATTGAATGCTACAGACTTCTTTCTTTGGGGATTTTTTTTTTAAATTACGCCTCTATCAGAACAAGCCAAGAACTTGGAAGAATATCCGACAAGAGTGCGAGAACTTATCGCACGAATTTATCACCGATCCCAAACTGTCATTAAAAATGGCGATGTCCCCTTGACCGATATGATCAAACGTTTAAGAATCCAAATCAACATATAAAAAAAATTGGTTGCAGTTAAAAGAAACAGTAGTGTGCATTTGGGCCACCCTGTATGAAACAAAAAGCTAGTCATACTCTTACTGGTATCCTAATTTCCGTAGCTCCCACGTCCTTAATCCATCAGCCCTCGCCTTTTTCAATAAACCCACACCATACCGGAAGGTCTTCCTATTGACTTTGACAGCCTCAAGAGCCTCTTTATCAAGTATCACGAGTTCTTCAATACCCCCCTCCCCCCCAAAAAGTATTAAACCATCTTTCGTCAATATACCCACTCAAAGCGGATATCCCACCTCCAGAATACTCTTAGTGGTTGTCTATTCACCGCCCAATAAATTTAACGAAAACAATTTAGCCGAACTAGAAGATATATTCATGGGCTTTAGTTCGAAGTATGATAAGATCTTGGTCGGTGGTGATTTTAATGTTAGTTATTTTAAGTGCAATAACACATCTAGTCTCTTTCAATATTTCTGTAATAAAGTAGGACTTTCGCTAGTAAATACTCGTTATCCCACATGCTACCAATCCTCTACTAACCCTTCACTAATAGACCTGTTTTTAACTAATACTGAAACTAACATTTTATGTGTTGATCAACTGACACCTACTAGCGAATTTATTCATGACATATTGTTTTGCTCCGTAAAATGTAATGTTAATAAATATAACTGTAATAATACTATTAGTTTTAGGTCATTTAAAAATCTAAATTATTCCAACCTGTTAGAAACCTTCTATAATCTCAACTGGTCTGACTTATATCTAACACCTGATATTAATCAAAAAGTAGACATCCTTAATAGTCTTGTGAAGTTTTTATTTGATGTATATGTTCCGATTAAGTCGAAACAAATCAAGTCAAAAAATTGCCCCTGGTACTCAAATGAAATTAAAGAGCTTATACAAGAAAGAGAACTATTTTTTAGACGTTTCAAGAGGAACCCGACACAGTTCAATAAAAGACAGTACTGTGTGGCTCGAAATAAAGTCAACTCAATGATTAAGAACTCCAAACGTTCTTACGTAAAAAGCCAACTTGACTCTAAAATGGATCTTAAACTATTGTGGAGAAATTTAGCAAATCTGGGTGTAACAGAGACTAATAAGGCTCAAAATTGTTCCTTGTGTCCAAATGTAGTAAGCAGCTACTTTAAACCTGATTCAGATAGTCCATCTTATGTTGTGCCAGTTGCGAATCCCTCTGTCCTCGACATGTCCAATGGTTTTACCTTTGAATGTGTCACGGAATATGATGTTACTAAAGCAATTATGTCTGTTAAATCAAACACCGCAGGTCCTGACGGCATTAATCCAAAATTTCTAAAGCTACTTCTTCCTCATTTGCTTCCCTACTTAACGCATATTTTTAACTTTTGCATCTATAGTTGTCAATTTCCAGACCAATGGAAATATGCAAACATTATTCCGAGACCGAAGAAAAATTGCCCTCAAAGTCCATCGGACTTCAGACCAATTAGCATACTCTGTTTTTTAGCTAAAGCCTTCGAAAAAATACTTGCCCATCAGATACAGCAATATCTTAATGCAAACAATTTGTTATCGTGCTGGCAATCTGGTTTCCGAGCAAAACACAGCTATGAATCAGCGGTTTTGAAGGTGACAAGTGACCTTAGGTCATCGTTAGATTCGAGGGACATAGGAGTCTTAGTACTACTTGATTTCTCAAAAGCATTTGACTGTATTGATCATTCCATACTGTTATCGAAATTGGAACAGAAATTCAATTTCTCTCCATCTTCCTTAAGGTTAACACAAAAATATCTGTATAATCGTATCCAAACGGTTATCACAAAAATGGGGATGTCCGATCCATATACTGTCAATATAGGTGTTCCACAGGGATCTGTATTGGGTCCCCTCTTATTTTCTCTGTATAATAACGATCTTCCGCAAGTGATTCAAAATTGCAAACTTCACATGTATGCTGATGACGTCTTAATTTATATAACTCGCCCCATCGGTTTAAGTGAAGACTGCGTCGCAAGAGTAAATGAGGATCTTAGCAATGTAGCAAAATGGTCAGCACTTAATAAACTTAAACTTAATCCCGCTAAATCTACAAGCCTTATTTGCTCAGGCAGTAATATTGACTTACGAGATTTTCCTTCGATAGTACTGAATGGTAGTATTATTCCCATTGAGAAGTCTGTGAAATACCTTGGCTACTACATTAATTCCTCCTTAAGTTGCTGTAGTGCAATAGCACATACCATTAAAAAAATATACGCTGGCCTGCGATGCCTGCGACATTTTAGTCACGTACTGGAAAAATCCATGAAAATGCGTTTATTTAAATGTTTATTAATGCCATTTTTTACATATAATTGTTCTGTGTATCCATATCTTGACTTTGAATGCAAGGGGAGATTAAATGTTGCTTTCAACGACTGTATCCGATTTATCTATAATGTCCCCAGGTATTGTAGTCCTCCGTGCAGGGACGGGATAAGAATATCCCTGCAGCGATACCTCTTGCTTGTCGTAAAAGGCGACTAAAACAAAGGTAAACAAAAATCACATCTAGGCAATTTAGAAAACACCAAGGTGAGCCTAGGGACACACATACCACCATTAAACTGCCCCACAAGTGTACATGCAAATCAGTGGGTTGACACGACTGGAGATCACCGGTGTTGTCAGAGTAAGATCAAACAAAAAAAAAAAAATCTGGAGCATGCCCGTGTCACAAAAAAAAAAAAAAAAAGGGCAGGCCGAAAAACAATTGGTGCAAACAAATGCAAAAACACCAGCATTTGATTGGCCTCAGCGATTAAGTAATCCCAAACCGGGAAGCCTGCCGCTACTTTCTGAGGTCAAACCGGCGGACCCCACAAGCGGACCAGTAGGAATGCAGTTAAGTGGGAAGGTTATGGTCCTACACTTCTGACCATAACAACGCCGGAAAAAAGGAAAAGAAGAAGAAGAAGAAGTCCCCAGGTATTGTAGTGTGTCCCATTTAATAACTGATGTTTTGGGTTGTCTAAGTTTGGATGTATTTCTGAGGTATCGTAATATTCTTAAACTGTACAAAATTATTCATCACATGTGTCCTGTGATGCACGCGGCTTCAAACTAATTTTACCTCGATTCACTCATTGCATTGGGGAACATTCCTTTTTCGTATCTGCAATTCGTCTGTGGAATGGTCTTCCACACGATCTGCAGACAATAAACTCGATTGCCGAATTCCAAAGAAAACTTTTGATCCACCTCCCTGATAACAGTATCACGACTTAATACATAATTGGTTGTCTTATTATGTTTATATCTATACATACATGCTTTATATCATATTCTATTTTAGTCTAGGCCTGAGTTTTGTTCTTTGAAAGTTACGTTCGATTAATATAAATTTACACACTTTGTCATTTAAATAATTTATGCTTCTCAAAAGATCTTATTGTCTTGTAGCATTGTGTTATTTATTATACTCAATAAAATACGAATACGAAATACGAAATACCTCCAGCGTAGCAGAGTCGACCACGGCAGATATGTTCGCTCCTAATTTCCAACCTCTTTCTTCCCCTCATGCTAACCTTCCTCTGACCTTCTTTTATCAAATTGTGAGAGGTCTTCGCCCAAAAACCCAGGCAGTCTTTCAACAGTCTCATGCCTTACCATTCCTAACCTTCGCTCTGACCGAAACCAATTTGATCCCTAGCATAAATAACCAAGAATTGTTCCCATCAAATTTTAACATCTACCGCGATGACGATCTCAACCGACCTACCGATAGTTGCCCTTGTCGATGCGTCTTTTTAACCGTTCCTAATACAATTGATTCTACCCTTATTGCAATATCATCCTCCCAACTTCTTGTCTTTGTTTCAATTAAGATTGTGCTCATTTGTTTCTACATCTTACCCTCACAACTTATTGAATCCTATAACACAATTGACCAATTAATTTATTTAAGAGACCCTCAGAATGAAATCCTTCTTTTCGGTGACTTCAACTTTCCTCATCTTAAATGAACCCAATCAGACGATCAATCGTTTTATATTACCACCAATCCCTCTGCTGCCAATGAATATCTCGCCTAGCTGATTCAAACGTTAGCCAAGTTAGTGGACATCGACAACTACCATCCTCCCCATCTTCTCTCATTTTTTCACGACTCTCCACTATTAAACACTTCGCCTCCGCTTAAGTCTTACGACTTCCAGTAAGCAAATCTCTACCTAATGAATGAATATCTCAATAACGCCTCCTTCAATCTCAACGACTCCATATCCATTTTCTACAGAGAAATAATCAATTCTATTTCTCTTTACGATCCTCTTTTCCAATCCAAACATTTATCTACCTCCCCTCCTTGGTATAATCGCAGGCTCCGTTCACTAAGAAACACAAGAAACAAACTGTGGGCCCCCCAATGACTTTTTGGCTACATTGATATTTATCTACAATTCACCGAGCTGCACAACTTTCTTCATGAACGCCATGAATGAAACCCAAGCCAATCTTATTAACGAATCTAAGTCCTTGTTTCAGTTTGTCAACTACGAAAGGAAATCTAATGGCTGCCTAACTTCACTCTCCTTCAATGGTGAAACCTCGAATGATCCCAAAACTATCACCAACTTTTTCAAACAATCTTTCGGCGATGACTCCTTTGTACCGGACACTACTTACCAAATTTCTCCCTTGGAACATTTCTCTCAAGTACTATTGACCCCCATATCATTGAAAATAAATTCAATCAACTGCATGATGAATTTACTCCTGGCCCCGATAGTCTCCCTGCTATATTACTAAAAAAAATGTTCCTTCATTATTTCTGTCCCGCTCTCAAAAATATTCCACTTATCCCTGTCCCTTGGAGAATTACCCCAGATAAGGAGAACCGCTTTTATAACTCCTGTTCACAAAAAAATCCAAAGGTCGATGTTAATAACTCCCCATCACCAAACTGTCACATGTACCCAAACTTTTCGAAAGTTGTTTGACAGTCTAAGTTTCCACTGCAAGTCTCTGATCTCCCATAACCACAAACCTTGTCGAATTTGTGTCCTTCACACTTTCAACATTAGGAAATGAAATGAAATGAGGTCGACGTCACTTCAACTGATTTCAGTAGAGCCTTCGACAAAATCTCCCACAAACTAATACTCTTCAAAATGTCTTCCCTTGGCTTTGAATATACTACGTTGAAGTGGATATCTTCTTATTTAAAACACCGTTACTACAGTGTTCGTTTTAGATCTGCCTTTCCAAACCTTTCTTAGCTTCTTCCGGCGTTCCCCAAGGCAGCCACCTAGGTCCACTTCTTTTTATTACTCATCATCAAACATTCCCATCTCTCACTGTACGCCGGCGACACCCTGTTCCTCAAGACCATTTCCTCGCAACAAGATTCTTCCCTTATTCAATCGGATCTCAACAGCTTTTCCGTCTGGTGCTCCAAAAATTGCTTGGAGCAATTTTACGTTAGCCTCTTCCTCGTCTCTACTTCCTCAATAATCAGCCATCTCCACCGTTCAGGTTATCCGTGATCTTGGCATATTATGTGACCATGAGCTCAATTTTCGGGCACATACCGACGATATAATTCTTAAAGCCAACTCTGCACTCGGTTTCGTGAAACTTTGGTCTAAAGAATTCTCCAATCCCTACGTGATTCGATCCCTCTATATTACTCTATATTTGTTCGCCCTCTTCTCGAATACGCATCTCAAGTGTGGTCCCCTTATAAACCCAACAAACCCACATATCTAGAATCGAAAGCATTCAACGTCGGTCCTACGTTTCGCTCTTCGAGCTCTGCCCTGGAACAACCCCTTGTTCTTACCACCCTATCAAGACGGTCTTAAACTAATCAACTTGAGTACTTTGGAGGAAAGAAGACTTCCTCTTTTCATAGACGTCCAACAGGACCATTGCCTGCGCCAGCCTTTATAACTCCATATCTCTTAACACTAACCCTCGTTACACACGCAATCTTCGTCTCTTCTATCTATCCACCCCCCGCACCTCATACGACTCCAATGAACCCATTTCCCGTATGCTGGCAAGTGTTAATTCGAATATTAACTTCGATTTCAACCTCAGCACTCCATGCCTAAAACTCCGTATTCTCAATAGCCTTCCTCCTTCCAGTCTTAGTTTCTTAGAATCGTGCCCCTCACTCGTTTTCATTAGTTATTAAGTTAGATTAAGTTAACTTGAATTAAGCTCATTTTAAGTAAAATTAGTGTTTGCAAAATAGTACAATAGATGTAATTGAGGTCTGGTCCTAGCCAGCTAAGGACCCTCAGCAAATTCCCTCGGCCAAAATCTCTACTTACTCTGATTTCTAAGTTTTTCGAAAGACTTATTTTGTAGCGGCTGAAACTAATTAGAAGACCCCAGTTACAGCACAGAGCAAGAACGTAAAATACTGAAATTGAAAGTGCATTGAAATAAAAATGTTCTTAGACGTAGCGCAGGCATTCCGCAGAGTAAGGCAATAAAGTCTACTCAATAAATTAAAAGGGTACCTGGCATAACAATACTTTCATCTACCACCTAATGGAGTCATATAAAAATTGCATCAAACTAGTACAAACCAAAGCCGGGGTACCTTAAGGAAGCGTCCTCGGGCCATTATTATACTTCATATGTATCTAGGATCTATTAAAAACACTTAACGACGTACCAGCAATTATGGGAGTGGAAGCAACGACTCTCTCGATAACTACGAGTATAAGACACTACTGATCAAAAAGTCAGCCAAACGCAAATATGGTGACTAAAACTTAATTCGAGTAAATCTGAACAAATTTATTTCTAATGAAATATCAGGCAGCAACACTCTGATACTGCGACATACTTAAGCCCGGCCCTAGATGTCCAACATCCTTTAGAAGAATACATTTATATAAAAGGAACCCAACTAGACAGAAAAAACAGAAAGGCTTATATGCAGGAAATCACGACAGAGCCAGGTCTTAAAACAAGTATTTCACTTATCCAACGTTTCAAGAACAAAGTCATGGTACCATAAATACTCCAAGGCATATTAGGAACAGCAACTTCCACCGAGACCTAAGGATATCTATTGATCAAAATTAATGAAAAAGCACATGAAAGCATGTTAGAAAGGGAGTCACAAATCTTCTTTACGAATATTAAGCGAGACAAATGCACAGGTACAAGCCCGGCAGACCTTACCAAATATCCTAAAATAAGAGGACTAACGACTTAAATGGCAAGATAGTATTAGAGCGAAACGAGGCTCCAACGGCTAGGATGGATAAAAATAAACGAAAAGTCTAACAGGCACTCTAACGAAAGACAAAATAAGATGCTTCCGCTATAGCCCCCTAACAACAGGAAACTGATGTGTCTGAGAATATGCATAGGCCCTCAATGCTTCAGCCCTTTCCGATTTGATATGTTTTGGCCAAGTATCTTGTAACCTAGGGTGACCCCAATTATTTGCCGTTTTGGAAAAAAAGGACTGTGAAGCCTCTTGGCACGTGATGAGCTTGCCTCTCGTATACATATCTGTAGAAATAAAAAAAAATTTAAGATATTTAAGTGCGAACTTGTTACCAAATATGGACTGAAATGGAGAGAACTTTGCATACGCCATCATTCGTATTCCAATAATTAAGGTAGTGAAAACATTTAAGCTGAATGCTGCTTGAAAAGCAGAGAATTAAGTTAAGTAATCGGCTGAATTGCCGGTTTCTTTATAAGAGATGTGTTCAGAAAGTAACAGGAATGTTGCAATTTCGGGTTGTATAAATTCAAGTTGCTCGCTTTTTTCTTATCTTATACGTCCAAGCATATCGCCTACCAATTAGCTCATGTCATGAAATGTTCTTAGATATCGTGGCCAGCGAAATAGGACCTTGAATAAGTTCTTCCTGTTTTTTTTTGTGAAAATGATTAAGTCGTTAAAAAATATGTCACTCGAAGTATTGTAAATCGTTAGCTAGAACTTTGGCATGTCTTTTGAGGCGACTCGACTCGATCTTAGTCTTCTTCGAAATGTCAGGCCATGCTGTCAGAACTAGTGTTGGGTTACTCATACAAGATGCACTACAAACGTCCCATACATCACTACAAAAATGTCGCAACACCTCAAAAAAATAATTTGTCCCACTTCAATTCTTGTCATAGTCAGAGGCACCTCACGACTTTTGCATTAGTACCTACATATTGCAAGCCATCAATGGGACATGTGACAAGATGATGGGTGTATTTTATAGAGGTATAGAACTTTGAAATGGAATAAAACAAAGATGATTTTTTTAAATTGACATGAAATTGACATTATTCGAAAGATAATCTTCTGACATTATAATTTAAATATAATTTCTGGGATATGACTGCCCAAAACAAGATTGCCGTTGATCCCAATTTTCATAAGCGAATTTTGTTTAGCGATGAAACTCACTTTTGATTGAATGGATACGTCAATAAACAAAACTGCCGTATTTGGAGTGATGATAATTCTCAAGTGTATGTTGAGGTACCGTTACATCAACAAAAACCGACTTTTTGGTGTGCTTTATGGGCTGGTCCGTACTTCTTTATAAACGATGCTGGCCAGAACGTTACAGTCAATGGTGACCGCTATAGAGCGATGATTACTGACTTCTCCGTTCATCTATTGAACAACCATGATGTGCAGGAGCTGAGGTTTCAACAAGACGGCGCAACATGTCACACAGCTCGTGCCACAATTGATTTATTGAAAGAAACGTTTGGTAACCGCATAATTTCACGTTACGGACACGTGAATTGGCCTCCAAGATCCTGCGATATAACGCCGCTTGACTATTTTCTCTGAGGATATGTGAAGTCGCTAGTCTACGCCGATAAATCCGAAACGATTGACCACTTGGAGGACAACATTCGCCCCGTTATTGCCGATATACGGCCACAAATGTTAGAAAAAATCATTGAAAATTGGATCTCGAGATTAGACTACGTTCGAACCAGCCGTGGCGCTCATATGCCAGAAATTATATTTAAATTATAATGTCAGAAGATTATCTTTCGAATAAAGTCAATTTCATGTCAATTTAAAAAAATTATTTTTGTTTTATTCCATTTCAAAGTTCTATACCTCTATAAGAAACATCCTTTACCTTAAATGAGGTGGGACAATGTACCACTTCACTCTCCCAAATGAGTACCTCATACAAACTCAATAAAAATGCTTGTCCTATCCAACACTAGTCAGAACAGATTTCAGCCGGAAAGGGCGATATCTGAAGAATACGACAGAAGATGTGTCATTCAATTGAATGGCTCCCAGTTAGATTTAAATTGCGTGTGCTACCTGTGCTCGTGAGTTTCCATGTAGCAAAATCACTTTGTCGTGGTCTCTGCTCCTTCAATGCTCGCTGCAAATGCAACACCTGCAGTCGATAGTGATCTGATGGTTTTGATCGACTTAAGCATCTAAAAATGAACTTCCTTGCCGATATAATCGGGCTTACCCCATGACCTTATACCTTGAGTCCCGATACGATGCCGAAAGATGTTTTCTTTTCTGCGGTGAGAGATACAGCTCACAAGAAAAAAAAAAACATCGGTCGACACATCTCCTACCATTTCTAATGCTTCTCAACACTCTTGTGTCATTTACTAATATGAGTTTTTAACATACCTCCAATCCTTCGTCTTCAAACCTATTCGGTGCACCAGAGCAGATTTTGTTTTCAACATAAAAATCTTGCTTTGCATGTCGTTTCCGACGGAACGTGCTCACCTTAAGTCTCAACGAGAATTCTGTTTGCCGTAGACTCAATAAAATTCCCCAAAATACCTTTTTCTTGGCACGAATACATGAAAATGTATATATATATATATTTAAAAAGATAATAAACTGAACTGAACATGTTTCTTTACACTTTGGCGAACTAACATACGCTGAAGCTCAAGCTTGCCTATAGTACTTCCTTGTAGGTACATTACATTCTTAACTTATTCACTTAATTCTGGTAACATCATTTATTGAAAAATAGCGGAAACTTAATCAAGGACCTAATAACCTAGAATTCCCGATACTTTTTGAACACTCCTTGTATCTGTTTTGGGACAAGTTTGCTAATAAAAGGACAGTTTTCCGACACTCGGACTAGTCTTAAATCATCATATCATCATTAGCTTGGTCCAAATTTCAAAGAAGAACCCTTGAATGAATAACGTCTCAACAATAACGTTTTTGATTTGACGCCCCACAGGGGCACTTTATTAGCTTAATGCAAGCCTTAACAAAAAAAACAAAGAATTTAATTAACTTATCAACTAGGTGACAAGGTGGAAACGATTAGGAACAGGGTGAAGGGTTATGGTAATTCTAAGACTGGGCTTTTTGATGTAAAGGTCGAAAAGATTGGTGTTAGCTTTGCGCAGCATTCTCGACATATGGAATATAGTGAACATTAAGTTCACGATCACAAATGACCGCTAGATCAACCAAGAAGTTGACAGGGGGAACGGCTTCATTATGAGTAATGTAGATTCTGGGTGGTGAGGAAGAGCGTTTGCGGGAGTAAGTGATGGCTTGGCATAATTTTTTGACAGCAAGTTAGGTTTGATTGGAGAGAGCACCAGTCAACAAGGGAAGAAAAATTTAAATATGTTCATCATATGGAGACCTTAGAGTTCACAATAACGTTGTCAACATCATCACTAGGCCTAGATGACAACCTTGCGGGACACCGGAGGTAGCATTAATTGGACAGACATAGATGATCTGAAGATGACATTATATTGACGGTCTTCTAGATAAGATTTGACAAATGAGATAAGAACGGGAGAGAAACCGAGGGTATTCCATAATTTGGTGAAACATTTTGTCAAAGGCTTTGCTGAAGTCAGTGGCGACAACGTCTACTTCTTTGCTGGCTTCGAGTGCACACAAAAATTGTGAAACAAACTCGACTAGATTGGTGGTTGTCGATCAGCCTTTAAGGAGCCCATGTTGGTTAGGAGAAAATATGGGTTTGCTTTAAAAGACTAGTGTATCATAAACGATGCCCTCGAAAAGTTTGGCAATGGGACGATTGTTGGACACATAATTTTTGAATCCTTTTTTGTGGAAAGAGTCCTTGAGAGATAGAGCTTTGAAATAGAGCGGTAGGGGGTAAAATAAGATGATTCGCGCACTTTTTTTAAAACTATGGCAGACAGACAGTCGGGATCGGGAGAATAGTCGTTCTTTAGGTTGCGTATTTTTTCGGCGATTAGGACGGGAGTTATGTTCAGTGAAACAAGAGACGTGGGGGGGCAGTCTTTCAAATATCGAAAATAGTCGTGATCGGGTTAAAGATCCTGGTCGGTGAATGATAGGCTGAAGAAATGAGGAAAGAAGTTTGTGATTATTTCGGATTCGTTGAAAGAGTTATTAAGAAAACAAAAGGATTCACATAGCTATGCAAATTTAGTGTAGAACTGCATATAATTAGAAAGGTCAAATGAAGAGGAGGACCTAAGATAGGCGTGCCAATTTTTGTTTCTTTTATTGCCCAAAGAGGGTAGTTCCTTGGTATACGAAGGCGGAGATGAAGTGTAATTCTTTTTTTGTGGAATATGGGGCTTCATTCATATTTTTGAAGTAAAATAGCACAAGGGTTTCGTTTACGGATATGTGTGAGTCAGGGTTAAGGAGGAAGTTAAAATTAACATTGTTGAGTAGATTATTTTATTTATTATTTAAGTACGTGTTTTCGGATGGAAGAATAAGGAAATAGTGAAGCTTTCGTGAAACCGGATAAAGGTCTTTTTTAAGAGATCTGTGGGTAAGCCTTCTTGGTGGCATGAAATTAGGACATTTGTTTTAGTTTTGCCGTCGATACGAATGGAGTCAAGTTTGTCGTGGAGGTAGGCCAAATAGAGACGTACATTTTCGTAGATTTTCCTATCTCTTAAACGTGATATAACATAGCGATCTTCGACGTTAAACTCGGCGAGATGTTTGGTGAATTTGGCCGTGGGAGGGACGAGTGGATCTAAAAAGTTATGAGACTAAGGTTATGAGACTATAAAAAATTGTGCTTTACGAGGTTATCTATGGGAAAAGCCCATAAGTATGCGATGTTATCGAACGGATTAAAAAAACGTTGACGATAGCAGAATAGAGGCTTCAAGACATGAGTCATCTTGGATGAGGTACATTTTTTATGAATCTTTACTTAGCGTTCCATCAATCATATCCTTCAG
Organism: Merodon equestris; assembly: GCA_958301585.1. Classification (NCBI taxonomy): domain Eukaryota; kingdom Metazoa; phylum Arthropoda; class Insecta; order Diptera; family Syrphidae; genus Merodon; species Merodon equestris. The sequence continues at coordinate 117,071,464 of OY284416.1, forward strand.
ACAGAACTCAACGTGTAAGACCTGATAGAACAATTAGTAATCAGCTTAGGATGAAAATCGGTGTACCACAAGGTTCAGTTTTAGGCCCATTGCTATTTTTAATATATTTTTAATATATATTAATTCAATTCACCTTATTTTGGACTGTACATTAAGATATGATCTTTTATGGTACTGAATATTACTTAAAGTTAAATATAAAAAACAAAATATAAAATGTAATGTAGTAAGCAAGTGCGGTTAACAAGATTAGACCAATACTAATAGGAATAGAAAGGGTGAAAGAAAGAAAAGAAGAATAAGATAGGGAAAAAGGAATTAGGACATGTGTAGAGGAGGAAAGAAGAGGAAAGGTATGAGTGGGGGGAGATACAATTTTGGAGAGAGAAGTGTTGAGGGATTGCACTTTTGAAGTTTGCAGTAATACACTTGATGTATAAGGCTAGAGAATTCCATAATCTAATGGTGTGAACAAAAAACAGACGGCCGGAATTCAAATAATTATAGCGAGAGCGAGGGTATATCATTTTATTAAAAAGATATGGTGGAGATTTATTGAGGATGATATTGTGCAGAAATATACATACAGTTACGGACTTTGAGGTATTGCTGTAAAGTACAGCCCAAGAGGGTCCTGGAGTAAGCAAAGATGCGATCATTCCTGCGCAAATGATGTACATACCTCACTGCAATAAACTACTTCCGCGTACCTTCATGATAGGAACAATCAGACTTATTACAAGCTTCGGCTTAGTGTCGGTTGGAGCAAAGCTGGCAGACAACCAAAGTTTGCGTATAAATACGACCAATGACAAGGTTTATGTGGTTGTAGCAGGATAAATTACGATTTATAATAACATCAAGACTTGTTACGGAGTCAGCAAGCCTCAGTTTGCAGTTTGACAACCATAAGTCTGGTGCGAGACTTAGATCAAACAATCTGTTTGAGATCGGAATGATCTGAGATTTAATATAATAGAAACAACGATCCGGAACTCCTGAAAGTTTATCGAACGCTTCAAAAACAATTTGATGTTTTGAATAAGTTTCTCTGCAGACAGTATGTATTTTCTGTCGAATCTAATTTAAAGACCAATAGTAAACGCTTTTTATCAGTAGCAAAAAGCAATCTAATGGTATTCCTAACTGTATGCGTCTTAATAATGTATCCTCTTCTGATCTTTCAACAATTTGTAATATGTTCGCCAACCACTTTCAGTCTGTTTATTCTTGTGGTACTACCACACCCATAGTCTCAAGGAATAACCCAATGTCCCCCCAGTTCTTAAATAATATCGGTAACTTAGAGTGTTCAATTCCAGAGGTTCAAAATGCTCTTTCGTTATTAAAGCTAGATATGAGTCCTGGAATGGATGGCATCCCGCCAATTTTACTTCAAAAGTGCTCTGTCGCGTTTTCTGTACCTCTGTGTTTAATATTTAATTTGTCTCTCCAGTCAGGAAATTTTTTGAAAGATTGGAAGAGTTCCTTTTCATCCCCCATATACAAATCTGGATCTAGGCACGATATCACTGACTATCGTCCAATCTGTAAAATTTCATCTATTCCTAAGTTATTTGAAAAATTAGTTTGTGACAAACTTACACCTCTCTTAAAGAGATTTATCTCCCCGTCTCAGCATGGCTTCGTTCGACTACCACCAACCTTTCAATTTTTGTAATAGTGCCCTGAATTACCTTGAGAACGGCTTACAATGTGACGTAATTTATACAGACTTTGCTAAAGCGTTTGATCGCGTTAACAACAGCACATTAATTTCAAATTTGACTAGCCTAGGATTTCACTCAAATTTGCTAAAGTGGATTCATTCTTACTTAACTGATCGTACCCAGTATGTTCGCATTAATGACACCCTCTCCTCACCAGTTGATGTTATCTTTGGAGTATCTCAAGGTAGTCACCTGGGTCCTCTGCTCTTCCTTTTATTTATTAATGACATTACAGATTTGGTTTTAAGTTCCCAGTGTCTTATGTTGCCGACGATTTGAAGGTGTTCCGACCTTTACGCTCAATATAGGATCATTTTACAAGAGGATTTTGAACGTCTTTCCATATGGTGTCATAATAATGACCTACATTTTAATGTCTCTAAATGTCAAAGCCTTTCTTTTCATCCAAAACCTCTCTCCATTTCCCTTTACGTACGTTATCCATCATACCATTATTTTCTTCAAAAAAGATCTAGGAGTTATTTTTGGCGCAAAACTAAGCTTTTGCAAGCACATTGAGTTTTTGGTTGCCAAAGGTAATCAGATGCTAGGTTTCATACTGCGTAATTCGAAAGACTTCCAAGATCCTCATACCCTTAAATGTCTATTTTCGCATTTGTCAGATCTCATCTCGAGTACTGCAGTATAGTATGGAGTCCATTCTCTTAGAATTGAAAAGATCCAAAAGTGTTTTACCAGAGTAGCTGTTCGTAGATTGCAATGGAATATTGAAATGCCTTCTTACGAAACGAGGTGCAAATTATTCGGTATCTTACCTCTTTTCAGACGGAGGCAATATTATTCAATTATGTTATTCGGAATTTGATAGAATGTCATATCGATTGCCCTTTTCTATTGTCTTTAATTGGATTTTATGTTCCTGCGAGAGTTCTGAGAAATCGCTTTTCATCATAGAGCTAATTACGGATTCAATGAACCTATTTCCAGATGTCTAAGGATAGCCAATAAATATAGCAATATACTAGAATTTCATCTTAGTAGGGATTCCTTTAGGAATCAATTAATTCTATTGTTGGGCTTTGGTGGTCATCTTTATTTATTTATATTCTTGTATTATGTAACCTAACGAGGACAGTAAATGTACTCATTCGATTGATTGAAAATAAAAATAAAAATAAAAAAAAATTTGACGGATTTTGCAGTAATTCATTTAGTACTGACCAATTGAACATTTTATCTAAGCCTTCGTTTAACCAGGAAACAAGCCCCGAGATTTCTTTCATAGGTCGACCCAGGTAAAGCTGAAGATAGTCCACATACAGGTGGATAGAAGCTTGCTTACACACGGACGTCAACTCATTTATAAAGATGCAGAACAATATTGGTCCGAGAATTGATCCTTGCGGTACCCCTCGTCTAACAGGTCTTAACGCTGACGACAAACTACTATTGATCACTCTTTGTGTTCTATTACTTCGAAAACTGACAATGAGTTTTAAAGGTTTCTCACCTAAGCCAAAAAGATTTCATTGATTAATCTTGTCAAAGGCCTTAGGGAAATCAAGCAAGACGAGGAGGGAAATATAATCTTTGTCAAGGTCGAGTCTTATGTCATCCAGGATTTTGATCATTAGCATAAAATCCTGATTGGAATGGACTCAGGAGGCAGTTGACAGACAAGTGGTTAACTATTTGCTTTACAATGAGTTCCTCAAAGACCTTTGACAGGCATGTTAAGTCTGTAGTCACTTTCTGAAATAGCATTAAGCTTTTTGGCAACAGGAACAACTCTTGCAGTTTTCCATAAGTTAGGATAGGTTGAAGTAGTAATACAATAGTTGATAACGTGAATGACCAATGATTTCAGGTAGAATCAGTTTGACAAAGCGGATAGGTATCCCATCTTTCCCAATAGAATTTGAGCTGATGCTGGCAACACAGTTGATAATGTTGTTTTCAGTTACTACTTCGAAATCAGGCAGTACAGGTATCGATGAGTCTTTAACTTCGGAGAAATCAAAGCTGTTTGTATCTATTCCACTATTCAGAAAATATTCATTAAGAATATTTGGATCAAGATCACACTGAGTCCTACCTTTTTTACCTGAGACTCCAATCTGGCGCAGATTACTCCACAACTTCTTGGCGGGCAGGGCTGCATTTAGCTTCGACATAGTTGCGTTTAGCACTTCGTATGACAGCAGTTGCAGAAGGTTTGTGTTTCCATTTGCTGTACAGTTTACCTCGAGCTTTGACTACATTAATGACTTCCGACGTGAACCAGGGACAGCTACAGAGTGCGCCATCTCATATGGGTGGAAGTAAACCACGAATAACTTCAACAATTGTCAACCGATTTTCATATGTCATAGCATTATTGAAAAGTCAATTCAGTACAATTTCAACCATGAATCGCTTCACACCAAAAGAACGCGCGGAAATTATTTCAATGTTCATTAAAAATTAACGCTCAATTGTGCTAACTCAACGTGGGTATCGTGCAAAATATCGTGATCTGTTGCGCCCAAAAAAGATACAATTCGTCGTTGGGCCCCAAATTTTTTTCAATTCGGTTCTGTGGCAAGCCCTCGTGAGCAACTTAGGCCACGTCCGCGGCGTTCAAACTTATCTATTCAGTCTGTGAATGCCAGTGTTCAAGAAGACCCAAGTTTGTCATATCGACGCCATTCGCAACAATTAGGCATCAGTGGGACCACTTTGCGGAGAATTTTAAAGGGTGATCTTCACTTATTTCTAAACAAAGTGCAGATAATTCAAAGAATTTTGCCACAAGATGAGCCACGGCGCTTGGCATACGCACAAAATGTCGTTGCAATGATTAATGCTGAGCCGGAGTTCTGGCAGCAAATTTTGATGACCGATGAGGCACATTTTACGCTCTCTGGCTTAGTTAATAAACAAAATTGTCACTTCTGGTGCACAAAAAATCCTCACATTATTCACGAAAAGCCGCTATATGATCAAAAAGTTACTGTTTGACCGTATTTCTTCAAAGTTGGCGATCAATATCGATGGATGTTGGCCCATTGTGTGGTCCCAGAAATGCGTAAAAAAGGCTTATTTCACTTTCGATTTCAACAAGACGGCGCGATATGCCATACTGCAGCCAAAACAATGAACCTTTTGCGTAAAAAGTTCACTGGAAGATTGGTGTCAAAAAAGGGCGATATTGACAGACCTCCGAGGTCACCGGATTTGATTCCTCCAGACTTTTTTCTTTGGGGATACTTGAAAAGCAAGGTGTATGCTAACGGCTCGAAGACAATAGAACAGCTCAAAAGAAACATTCGTGCGGAAATCGCAGAAATTTCGACCGAAATGCTCGAAAATGTCATGGAGAATGCGCGAAAACGAGCCCATATTTGCATCGGAAATAAAGGCGGTCATTTAATTGATATTGTTTTCAAAAATTAATCAACGTAAATTGTAAAGGTCTAAGTTGAAAAATTTTTGAATTTCCAAAATCGGTTGAGAATTGTTGAAGTTATTCCAAATTTACATCGACCCATATGAGATGGCGCACGCTGTACTATTACAAATCCATACTGTTTTTGTAGGTACACATTGGTTACACAAATTTCTAAAAACTTGTTGAAAATGTTCCAGCTTTTCTGTTTTCTTCTCTGTTTGTACGAGACGGAATCAATCGTGGTCGTTGGTCGAAGAGTAAAATTAAAGAGAGATTAGAAACAAAGAAGGGGTCAAGAAAACTAGGAACGCAATCATTGGCAAAACGCGTCGGATATTGACTACTGACTATTTGTAGTCCTATTGATTGAGACAGATGATTAATTTGGAAAGCGCGAGAATGCTTTTTGGGCAGATCTGCATTTAGATCCCCACATATTAATTCACTTTTATACCAAACTTTAGTAGTCACATCATCGCGTTGACATGGTGTTAACATATGACAATAGAAGCATTTTTGAATCTGTAGTAAAATTAAATATGGACTTGAGTCAATGGTTTGCTAAACATGAACTACTTATAAGTAACAAAACAAGGATTATGAAGTGAAGAAAGTGAATGTAATAATAATAAAAAAAAATTCCGAGCTGTCAAAGAGGCTAAAGAAACTGCAATTAATCAAAAATCACTAAAAAATGTAAAGCTTAGTACCTGAGACGCTTACTATAAATTAATTTTTGTTTTCGCATCATCACGCTTGCATGAAATTATTTTTCAAATCCAGCAATTAGTTCGAAATTGATTATTTGTATATCGAGCAGGAAATAGACATATCGAGCGGCGCATAAATTAGTGATAAGCAAATCAATTTAAATGAATAATTCCAAATTTACAGCTCGTTGGTTAGATAGCTTTCCGGAATCAATTAGCATACCAAACAACACTAACAATCAAAAACAACTAGGCAACACAGATACAAAAACACAAATGAACTCCCTCACAGATCATACGCCTGCATCCGCCTCAAGATGCACCTTGCTCAGCACAAAAGCTTCCAACTTACACATGTTCCAGCCAAGCCAACTGGAAACTAAGATTACAAAATGCACCTAATTTTCAAAAATAAACATTAAGTAATCCTTGAGACCAACAAACCAAAAAATCAATTTAGTTCAAGAGAAAAAAAATAAAACGGTGCTATTGTCCATATACAAAGATATAGATAGATAGGTGTATAGATACAATAAAATGGTCGTGTCGGCAATGGGGTTAGTGGTGCTAGCGGTCTCCGTACACGATTCTGTACAGCCTGGACTCAGTGCTACTTAGGTTGTTGTTCCCCTGGTACCAATCGGGTCAGGTCATTCAAGAAATATACCTTCATTGCTATAGTCCGCTCCAGAGCGATTCGGTTGAAAGAATAAATGCGTGCGATAGTGTATGTCATCCGGTGTGGTGCAAAGTCCCATGTCCCGGGAGCGTTTAGTCCGATTAGCCTTAGTTGTCAACTTGCCACCGCCGCCGCCAGTCTTGCTCGCGCCCTCGCGAAAATTCTTTCGGAACATTAAATTCATTTTGATGTTTCCTCGTTCTTCGTTTTTCTGTTCTATTTTTTAAATGAGTTAATAAGTGAGTGGGAGAAACAACAAAAAAAAGAAATAGTAAAATACGTTGTACATCGATTTCCCAAGGTTATTACGTGGCGGCTAAGTATAGAATGTAAAGGACCTCGAACCTGTTACGTAGTACCCCTCAAGCACACTTTGTCTGCAATTAATTGCAGTGAATGTCACTACCGATGTGTGCGAGTCCGGACTATGTTACACATAAGACAAAAATCAATAGAGCGTCTTGAATTATTTATCACGCAACACACTTCACATGGAACACGGCGACGTAGCCTTCACCCAGGACACGCTTTTTAACATTTCACTTCTGAGCTTTTTTACCTATATCCACCAGGCATTAGCGAGCGACACTGTCCTTTCACTAGGCAATCAAACCGAGGACTGTTAAATATTTCACCAAGTCTACAATGCCACAGGCAAAACGAAAAAAGCTCAAAAGGGACCTAGAAGACCCAAAAAGGCTACCTCCATACACACTATCGGCGAATGGAAATCATCAGCTTAGCTGGTCATTAACGTATTACAAAGAAAGCATTTGTAGCAAATACCGGTGGAGGTGCTAACATGCCGCCCAGGAAATGCCTCATATCCGCCTTCCGCTTGCCACCGAGAGCGTACGGCGTACTGGCAATTACGGTGTTTATCGGATTGCTTCAGGAGTTTTCGCTTTAAACGGACATGCGATTTCGCCGTTGTACCGTGTGTGCGTGTTAGAGTGAGTTTGAAGCATACTCCTCCATGACGTGAATTGATTGAAAGCAAGTCCGAAGAGAAATGTTAATTTATGATCTCTCAAGACGAATGCTCCTAATTAAAATGTCGTAAAACTGGTTTTACGATCAGACGTTATTGCTTCACTTGAATGTAATGTTGGGAAATAAAAGTCACGATTCTCCGAGAGACGGAAGATGAACATGATTTAAGCACTTTTTAGGTGACGACACTAAAATTTAAGGACACTTTTTATATACCAGCTAAAATCCCTGTTCTTTCTCGATTCTAGGTAGAGCTTTAAAACCATTTAACCTCCTTAAGCCACATTTTTTTAAGGTAGTTTAAGACCTATCATTTATGACCTAACATCAAAGTGAAACTAGGACCTACTCTTAGTTACTCCATTTTGACTGGTAATACCACTTTAATCTGTTTCCTGTGTACGAAACCAAATACATGAAATGTACACTTTGACTACCTCATCAAGACTATCCAAAAAGCTTTTTTCATACTTTGGAGGAGGTTATTTACGAAGACGGTGATTTGTAACATCATCGACCTGACTCATCGGACCTGACTTTACGACGTACCTACCAAATTAAAGTTGTCTTATGGTGACGTTCTCAACAAACCACGATAACGCAGATCTGCGTTAGCTAGATTTGTCTAGTTATGGGGAAAAAAAAGGTTCCCACCCTACTCATATCCATTGGAGCATTCATTGAAAAACTGAAAGTTCTTGAGTAACGTAGAGCTTGACCCTGAAATCGGACCCAAAGGTGAATCACTGTGGGGTTAGACATGTCAGTCACGTGTGTCGTCGTCTGTGGTTATCTAGTAAAGGCCCATTTCTCACCACATGCTGCGCGTGTTGGAGTTTTACTAATTAACTGAATCCGAGTGCTTCAGTGCATAGCATAACCCATCTTAGGGTCAGATACAGGCCCTGAGAATTAATCTCTTGATCCTCTCTTGAGCCTCTTGATCGGAGATTTCCCTAACGAGAAAAATTACTCTGAAATCCTCTGTATGACTCAGACAAGGTTGTCCGTCCCATGAGTGAATTATCCTTTTTACTTAAGCCGCTCCAACGTGCCCATTCACGATGGGCAATGTTTTCACTGAGCCTATCGAGAACTTCCTAACTATTTTAGAAGTTAAAAGTTTTATCGACAGCTGGCTTGTTTCAATGCTCAAAATCAGACTCATTGAGGAAATAAAGGCACGCTTCAAGGTGCGACTATCCCACCTCTTTTGTGGCTCTAAGTCATTATTCAATTCTAACCGATTTGGCTAGCATGGGAATGAAAATGTGGACCACAAGGTTATGTATGAAGACTGTTCCCCTCTGTAATAGGTAGACTCACATAGAGAGCTTGGTCTAGATTTAACGATTGAACCACTGACCTCGGCTCAAAAAAAAATCGAACTGGTGCTGCCACCAAAAGCAATATTCCATCATCAAACCCTATAGCTATCCTCCAGTGCCTTAGGCGACTTTATACACCTGATGCTTAGCTAGAAGTCATAAATAACCGGGTTAGGAATGCTAGCCTACCTATATGTCTGTAGTGAAACTTTCTGTAAAAGGTGGTGATTTAGGCCTAGGCGGAATCAAAGGATCTATGTATATAAAGGGTTTTTCAACTGGCGTGAGTACATTTTGGTTAGTGCAACATTGCGCGCGTTGCGCCGATTTTACGGTAGACGTGGTGTCCTTTTACAGACGACTCTTCAAATTTGGTGGCCAAATTTGAGGCGACCAGCTCGGTAATCAACCAACCAACATTTGAACACAAGAACGGTCGAGAACATCACCGCGGTCCATGAAAATGTCTTCAGCAGCACCCGAGGCAATCAATTCCTCGCCTTACACAAGAACTCAGCCTTTCACAGACTCCAACTTGACGAACTTTGCGTCCGGACTAGGCCCAAGACCGCATAAGATCAAACTGACCCAAGAGCTAAAAGTTCATGACCATAGACAACGACGTTTGTTCGCTGACTGGGCTTCGAAGCATTTGGTCGAAAAATCATCATTAGCGACGAGGCGCAGTTTTGGATGAATGGCTGTGTTAATAAGCAAAATTGCCATATATGGAACGATTGGACGACACCAACCCATACAAGGTTCATCAGGTGACAATGCATCCTCAAAAAGTTACCTTTTGCTGTGGATTTTGAGGTGGCGGCGTTATTGGTCCGTACTTTTTCCAAAACGACATTGGTGAAGCGGTCACCGTCGATAAAAAGCTCTAAGAACGATGATGACCAGCAAGACGGCGCTGGCGCCACGATCGACAATCTGCATGAAAGATTTCGGGGTAAGATTATCTCTCGGAAAAGTGACATAAATTGGCCACCAGGGTTATGCAATTTGACTCCGCTAGACTTTTCCTTGTGGGTTTTCCTAGGCCATCTTAGGCCAAATTCAGCCGGATCTATTAGACTACTTGGATTCACCGTAGGAGCCCGAGGTGAGCATTAGAACGATGTCATATTTCATGGTACACATCGGCCTTTCAAATAAAAAAAGAATTTTGTTAATACCTCACACACAGCTTGTTTTATTCCATTACAACAGCAACCCGCCCTTTATGTAGCTGTTGTCCGCCACATCCTCACCTGTATCCCGCTAGTTTTAACATAGATAAGCTCAACGAGGTTCAAAGGACGGGAGAAATCGGTAGCACGAGTAGCCAGGGCTTATGCTCCACCGAAGCACTGAATACATTACGTCAGGCTTAACGTTTACGAGACTAGACCGTATAGCCACAGCAGAGCTCTGCTACTCCTGCCCGAAAATTTAAGCTTGGGTCTTTAAGTCTTACAGACTACATACATTACCCTCACTATCGACTACTCGACGCATATCTGCTTCCCATCCAAAGAGTTCGCCCACTGATTTCAGATTATTAACTGCTGCTCTATACCTATGACTTGGTGTAGGATCAGAGGTCTTTACGACGCAACTTAATATGTCCGATTTGTACCGTTTTCTCCTCACCCGAACTTCTCTAAAGTTGAAATACTTGCGACCAGAGAGGTTTGTATACACAACAACACGATTATCCAGACCGTCAGGAAGGTTTCAGAAGTATTTGACGCCCAATAGGAGCACTGAACAGCCTAAACTTAAAATACTTAAAATACTTTAAGGATTCTAAGACAGGGTTTGGTACGATAGGTAGGTCAAAAAGAGCGGAATTTACTTCGCGCAGTATTCTGGACATTGGTTCATGGTTTGGGGGTGGTCATGGTGCAATGGTAACAATAGTAATCATCAGTAAATCATCATAAGAAAAATTCCTATACGAAAAAACTGTGCAACCACATCGGTAGTGAATGAGAGATGAAATGTTGCCAAAGGCATAACACTCGCAGTATTAGATCACTTCAATTCTTACTCTGGTTGTACATTTCCAATATATACCACCTTAATGACATGGAAAATGATGCTGATGCTGCCATTGGGCGCCATTATACACCCGATGCTTGGCTGGAAGCCTAACATAAATAACTGAGTTAGGAATGCTAGCGTAGCTTAAGCCAAAATTGACACTGTCGATGTAAATTTACTCACAGATGTGGTCCTATACCGCGGACATAAAAATAACTCCACCGAAAAACTTAGTACGATGAGCCTTTATATCAGGCTTAAGGTAATAAGCCTAGACCTAAAATCTAAACTAGAATCTAAGGATCTAACCTCGGCTCTAACAGACTTCATTACACTCATTTTCCGCTGCCTGGGGCATATATGCTGCCCATTCACACATAGGCTTTATACCTATGATTCCATAATGGCGGAGGATCAGGAATCTTATCGACCCAATTAAATAATCCCGCCTTCGTACCGCCTTCCTGCTCACATTTCTTCAAGTAGAAATACTGGCGATTAGAGAGGCGTGTGAGACCCTCAATAAGACCTGCCACAGTAACACGATCATAACTCCTTGCAAACCGTCATCAAAGCCTTATCCTCCAGACCGTCAGGAAGATTTGGTGAGATGTAGGGATCGGAACTTCGCGTGGAATTCTAGACATAGGAAGGAAGTAGAGGGGCATGGTTCGAAGGTGTTAGCAGTCAACATTACCAGTAATTAGGGCATGGACAAAAAGTAGGTGTGTGACTGTGTCGTTTTCTGGAGGCTGTTGGGTGATTAGCTTTAAGTAATACTTATAAGGCGGTAGATTGTAGATATCAGCCAAGGGAAGACCGTAAGGGCTCCGGATACTGTAAGAAGGGAACTAGACCTTACTAACATATGCAAGACGTTATTTCGTTGTGAAAGGTTTCGAGAGCTCTTTGGGCCTATGTTTCCCAAAGGTTTGATAATGTTGTCGATATGAAGGCGAAATATAACTTCAAGACAGATAACGTAGGTCCCGTGAGGTGAAGCAAAACGCTTACGGGAGTTGTGTGGTGTGGAAGTGATACCTTGACATTTGCTTACATTTAGCTTGAGATAATTGACACCAAATAGTGAACCTATTTACGGCGGCTTACTTATCGTTACTCCCGTCGGCGGGAGTAACTATGACTCTCTTGGGGGTCGATGCGAAATATAATTCAATCTAGAGTAATCTAGTCTGGATCTAGCCTCTCTGCACCAAGTCATGCACAACCTTCTCGATCAAGCGTGGACTAACTGTTGCATGGCAAACTTCGTCATTGGGCCTTCCATCCAAGCTGACCTCCTACCTGAGGGTGATGACGAATCTTTATCAGGAAGAAGTGATCATAGTAACGTGGGGCTTGCAACCCTGCGTTACTCCTTGTGAGCTCACATCGGAAACACGAAGAAATATATGCAATCTGCGGCAGAGGCCTCGAACTGCCGGTCCCACAAGTTCCCCGAGCAGAACCGTTCCCTTGCCCTAATTGCGATCGCGCTTTTAGGACAAGGCGTGGCTTGGACGTGCATCGCTTACAAAGCCAAAGGTCGATGTCGATAGAGTTAAAAAATGCTGGACTCAGAAGGAAATCACGATGATGGCTGGATATGAGGCTGAGGGTTAGGTTATGAACCAATACGTGTCTTTTAAGGTTGGCGAAGGCCGCTCTCTGGAGGCAATCAAGAAAGCTCGCCAGAACCACCGTACAAAGGGCTCGTTGTTCAAATGATCGATGAACAACACCTCGAAGCAGCGCACGAACAACCATCGCGCCCTGAATCACCTGATCCTCCTGCCTTTCAACCAGTTCCGCTCGAAACCGTATTTGAAGACCTTTTCGCAGCAGCGATTAGGGATTTAACACCTTTAGCACGCGAAAGTGAGCGATTTGACACCCGTATACTGACAGAGATCGCCGAATGGTTTCGAGGGAACTTCAGCAACTCAAGACAAAGACCTTACACTTCTCGACGTGAACGAGTGCCGCCAACCGTCAATATATCCAATTGGAAACGGAGAAGAAGAGAATATGCCAGAATGCAAAATTTGTTCAAGCGTAGTGTAGGCAGGGCCGCAAAAGAGATTTTGGACGGCAAAAATGAGTCGCAAATCCCAGATCTTAACCAAATAGTCGACTTCTGGAGATCCATCTTCGTGTCCGAATCAACACCATATACTATGACCCCGGTGAATCGGCCCAACCTTGATCTTGAACATCTCTGGCAAGCCCTTTACCATCAGGAATATCTCATCCATCCAATTGCCGGTGAATACTGCACCTGGTATTGACGGTTTAACATTCAGACGATGGAGACGAGTCCCTCAGGATATCCAAGCACTGTTCTTCAACTCGACTTTGAAGACAGGATGCTTCCCTGAGGAGACGTTGAGCGGAAGAACCATCTTCATTCCCAAAAAGGTATTACACATCTGATTTTAGGCCCACCAGTATATCGTCTGTGGCTGTCCGCCACCTCCAAAAAATCCTGGCGGCACAACTTCATGCTTCCAGCTTGATCGACGTCCGTCATAGATGCTTAGATGATGGATGCGCGGAAAATATTGCTGTCCTAGTCTCCTTGCAGATGAAGCCAAACGCAAGTCGAAGGAGCTCCATGTTGTTTCCATCGACTACGCGAAGACATACGACAGCATCAGCCACAGGGCAATTAGTGCCATATTGGGAAAGAGGGGTCTTCCAACTGTGTCAACTACCTCACCAGCTCCTACAGCCGCAGCTCAACAGTGCTCGAAGTAAATGGGGGTATATCAGAACCCATCAAAGTCTGCAGAGGAGTGCGTCAGGGCGACCCCTTGTCCACTTTTGTGTTTTGTATCGTCTTGGATGATGTCACTCGTGCCCTATCCAATGATATAGGGTTCGAATTGAATGGTCCGCGGATCAACGCCCTGCTTTAGGCAGACGACGGTGTCAAGTCACCGAGACTGCGGCGCACATTATACAGAACAGCTTCGGGACGCATGGTGGCCGTATTTTGAGACACGGTACGGTATGCAAAGTCCGGCCTCCGTGACAAAGGATGGACAGTCGAGCATAAGCCACGTTTCTCACGCGACAGGGTCATCGGATGGCAAAGCCTGCTTCATAGACAGCCAGTTAGTGAGCGGAGTAACATCATTAAATGAAACCCACGAGAAGAAAAGGATATAATATGCCGATAACTCACATCACATCCAGTATCCAGTATCGAGCAAAAATACCATGGCCCTCTCTCTTAAATGGGGAATCTGGCGCTCGAAGTCCGCCGGCTTCCTTTTGGCCATGGGGCTCACAAGGAAACTCTTGGGGTTTATCACACTAAAAGTGCTTCAAGGAAGCCAACAAAAAATTGTCTAGAGGGAATAAGATGACGCAGACTGGGCAATGGCCTAGACTTGTTGTGGGATGAGCTGGTGGGAGTGAAATACATCTCAAGGTAGCTTGCGCCCTTCCACCTTACATGGTAACAAGCAATAGAGCCGACACTCGCTATAAAGCGGGGATACAACACTTCGGTTGTTTTAGGGGCTGAAAGGAGTAAACCCAGACGGCTGAGTTCCACATAACATCATAGGGTTAAGGTAAATATCAGCGGGCGAAGGTGCCTGCCTTGGGGGAGTACGGCGGTGGTATTAATTGGATCAGAAATAAAAGATATGAACATGTGATAACATTGTACGTACGGTCTTCGCGGTAGGATCTAATTCATAGTATAAAACCGGAGAGAAAACAGAAAGAAGTTCCAACATAAAGAATCAGGGCAGTTGTTCGATAAATACCCAAAGACTTCAATAATTGCCGGAATCATTTAAAGTTGACTTGTCGACGGTAGTGGAACGCTTTAAGATCGTGGAAATGACCCAAAGCAAGCTAACTAGGTCTCATACCAATTAAATCCAAGGAAAGACAGGCAAGCAGCTGCTGCTCAACTATAGAAATGGACTATTGTGACTGGCAATGCAAAGTGTAAAAAATCGTGGGATAGACACGACGATGTATCAATATCATCGGCAAATGCAAACATCCATGATTCGAAGATTGTGCTCTTCATTTGGTGGAATCAGCACGGCTCAAACCGAATCAAACGAAATTGATGCGCTTCAAAAGACACGGTAAAGAGATTTTGAAGCACGACGATGCTAGTCCACAAGACGCAGAACACACTCGCTCAAATAAGAAGTCCTACCTGCTACAATTCCATTTTATTTAAACAAATTTCTTTTGTTAAAAAAACGCTACGAATTAATTCCCTCTCCCTTTAAAGAAGCGTAACACCGAAGTTTTGTAGGGGCAAATGTCGACTCTGACCTCGTAGTAGCAAAATTCAGACCTCAACTGTTCAATGTCAGATAGCTGCAAAAACCCACCATGAAGTGGATCGACATTGGGCGCTTGAGCACCGCAGGTTGCCAGAGTCTACAGGGAGCAACTGAGCGAAAGACTCTACGATATGCCTACATCGAACGCAAATACCAACAGTACGTGGCTGCATTGCCGCTCAGCCATTCAGGAAGTAGCCGAGACTACCTTAGGCTACCTACAACCCCGACAAGAAACCCGTGGTACGATGGAGAGTGTGAGCCAAAAAAGGCAGTAACCGAGCCAGAAGAAGGGAGGACAAAAAACTACTACGACAAAAGAAAAGAATCATCGCTGCCTCTATTGAGGGATAAGCACACAATTCGAGCCTTTTATTAGAAAGCCAAAGGCCTTGCAGGAGGCTTCAAGAAAGGCACCCAGGCTCTTCGAAACTGCAAGGGTAATCCTGTCACCGACCCACAGGGAATAGTGCATGTATTTACGCAGCATTTCCAGCAGCTGCTTAACGAGCATGACCAACAGACTCCAGTAGTCCTCCCACCCAGCATCAAAGAAGTCGGCACAGCTATTCACAAGTTGAAGAACTACAAGACCGCAGGCTCAGATGTCTTGCCATAGGGGATCATCTGCAGAATTTAGGAAGATGAAAGCATGCCCGATGACTGCAATACCAGTGATCCCACCTCTTGGAAGAACTGTAGAGGTATATCCCTGCTTAATGTCGAGTGTATTGTGTGAACGTCTAAAACCATTTTGCTCCGCACTAATCGGCAGCTACCAGTGCGGCTTCCGGCCCGGCAAATCGACTTCAACAAATCCTGGAAAACCATCTTTTCATCGATTTCAAAGCCGCATACGACAGCATCCATCGCTAAGAATTGTTTGAAGCGATGGCTGAATTCGAGATCCCGGAAAAACTTATCCGGTTGTGTAGCGCCATGCTAAAAAATTCGCATGCCCCATGCAGCTCGGTTCTAGGACCTCTGAACCGTTTGAAATATGCACCGGATTTCGGCTCTGCCGTGTGACTTCTTCAACCTGGTGCTGGAGCAGATAGTGCGAAGGGCAGGCATCAACAGAGAAGGCACTGTCTTCTACAAGTATGTCTAGCTGCTAGGATACGCGGATGATATCGTATGGTCGCGCCGTGACGTTGTGGAAGCGTTCACGGCGATTGAAGAACGAAGTACATGCTGTCAAGCATAAACCAATCCGTCGCTCACCACCTGGGACAAAACGTAACAATTGACGGCCACAATTTCGAGGTGGTTAAGGAGTCTACCTCGTGGCAAACGTAAATTTCGCAAACGACACCAAAGTAGAGATCCGTCATAGAATCGCCCTTGGCAACCGCTGCTACTTCGGATTGTCCAAGCAACTCGGGTCAAAAATCCTCAATCGAAAAACCAAAGTCATGCTTTACAAAACGTTTATACTGCCAGTCTTGCTATACGGTGCCGAAAGCTGGACGATAAGCAGGACAGTGGAGCTGATTTTGGATATTTGGTCCTGTCTGTGTGGAATGTGAATGGAGGAGAAGACATAACCGCGAACTCTGCGAGCTGTACAAAGATGTGGATGTAGTCCGGAAGGCAAAGATCCGTCGACTACACTGGCTCGGCCACATCGAGCGCATGAACACCAACGTCCCAGCTAAGAGGGTCTTCGATTGCGAGGCTTCTGGTTCGAGAAGAAGAGGAAGACCGAACATCCGGTATAAAGACCAAGTAATCGCGGACTGCTTGGTCTTCACAACTGGAAACAGCGTGCCCGGGACTGTCAAGGATGGAAGGTAGCCATAGCCCAGTCTCCGATCCTCCATTGGTCGCTGGCCTGTTAAGTAGGTAAGTAAGCAAGTAACACCGAAGTCTTGGCCAGAACGTCACCTTTGGCAACTAGAACTTAGCAATAGCAAGGACTTCGTCTAGTTGGCTAATTAGTAATAAGCGACTACGACACCAACGCTGAGACATTACCAAATGGGGGTAGTCGTGGTGCAGTGGTAATCATCGCCGACTGTTAAGGGAAAGGTCTGTAGTTCAAGTCTGTTCATAGCCAAAAACAATTCCTATACGGAAAAATGGTGCAACAACATCAGTTGTGAATGAATGAGAGATGATCAAAAAAATTACGAAGGCAGAACACTTCAAAATTCATACTCTGTGTGTGCATTTCCAGTATAACACATTAAAGACATGGAAACAAAAATAAGTTACTGTGAACTACAACCAAAGCGACAAATTCAGTCGAATCTCTCGAATCCTATCTAGGACAACCACCCTCGGAGAGTAGTTAAAGAACATCTTCGACACAAACCATCTGCACCCCGTCATGGTTGTATGACAAACACCAAGAGCGTAACTCTTGTACCTGCGCGACCCTATAAAAAGAAAAAAAAACAGAACTCTGCCCCTTTAATCATTCGGCTCCGTCTCTGCTAAGCAGACTCTGGGTACTATGGAAGGTGGATTAAGAGGCCCTAGGCCTTCAAAATAAAAATCTGCGTACAGGCTTTATACACAGTGAACGACAGCATCTAAGGCACACAATTGGAAATGGACCTCAGACTTTTTGCCGCATCCAGTGAGGCCTTCTCTATTTATGGGTCCCCTTAAGATGGCGGAAGTAACGTCCTTTCTCCCTTTACTTTCTCTAAAAATATATTTAACCGGGTCATCCTCCGCTTGCGTGCCTTTCATCCTTCAACCAGAAAAAGAAACGAGAAAAAATAGTTTCACACGACCATTTTAAAGCCACAAGACCTCCGACACCATACATTTCCCGATCCAATATTCAGCCGTCACAATGTCCACGGAACTACAAACGTTTATTCCCGTCAGACAACATTCTGCTTGTTAATTCACAAAACATAAACCACAAGCCACAGCCATATATTCAGCTACCACTTCACCCTAAACTCCATAATCTCCAGCTCCCAATGCATGCCTCAGAGCACTCGTCGCACTGGCATAGATAGTCTAAGCACAAAGCATGCTCCTTGTCACCGAGCGTTGTCGAAATCGATTACCGTCATTCCATCCGTTTAAACGCATATTTGTTACTTTCACAAGCTCACTACTTCCGGCGGCTGTTTTACAATCACCCCACTAGTCGAGAGCCTCTCTATCTAATGTCTCGATGACACGCAACCCTAACACGACCATCCTTTCCGTCAATTACCTTTAATTTGTATGCCTTTGTGCCAATTTATGAAATTAATTTTATGCGCAATCAGCAGACATTTAAATTGGATTTTCTTGTCGTCCTCCACAAGGACATCAAACAATGGCTTTTATGAATATTTATTCGTTGTTCCTTGGAACATCCTTTCGAAACCTTATGGCATGTGAGTTGTTGATTTTACGATTAATACAATTAAACGTGGAGGGCTGGGATGGGTTTTCGATATTTCCAAACTTGGATGACGAATACTCCTTCCGTTTCCGCTTAGTTAGTGACGAAAATTTAGTTCCATGAGTGCATGCTAATACCCATACACGCATAGTTAATATGGAGTAATCACATTATAATTGACCCTTGGTGAAGGGAGAGAGAGCGGGCAACTGCCATATTTGAAGAGCATGGAACAGGTAAATGAAACTTTCATGATGTTGTCTTTACAAATCAGGCGGAAATGATAATTTCATGAGCTCTGGAGTATTAAGTTTGATTTTGTTAAGTGTGTGAAGGGATGACAAAGGGGTTGGGGCTATGCGTGAAAGGAACTCATTTGAATTCATTTATGTGGGGACATAATTTCGGTGACAGCTGAGAGGGTACGATGGAACAACTAGAAATGGTTGGGGCGTTTTTTCGTGGCAGGTCAAGGCTGTCTTCTGTCGAGCTATTTACTTGCCTTTTGTCAAGTGGCAGACTGAAGCATTTTTCAAGCGGCGAGGTTATTTGATGTGCACTACAATTGAGTTTCATGGTTGCTGACAATAAATAAAGAGATGACTTCATGAAGGGAGTTTGGGTGCGTTAAAGAAATAAGTTTAAGAGGGAAAACGACTCGAAGCACAGTCTTAAAAGAAGGCCTGCGTAGGTATTTGCTTCAACATTGCTCTGTTGGTAATTTTAATAAGATGATTGGCTATTCCTTCTTTGTTCTCACCTCTTTGGTCACAACCCTTCATGGTCCTTAAACGACCATAAAATTACCGATTTTTTTAAATAAATTGGTGTAGCCTTTGACAAAGCTGCCGTTGATGTGCGAATCATCCTAGGAGCTACTGCAGCCGACATTTTTTTAGTTAGTTTTAAACATTGAACGAATATTTTAGAACCAGCCTTCTGGATCCAGGTCCGTCACGTAAATTTGTTGTGTGACAGCCGCAGACTCACTAGTTGCGTCGGCTCAGGGATTAAACTATTCTGTCCTTCTGGGTTATAACCCGTTCGGGACACTTGTTCGTAGTGATACCATAGTCGTGTTGACAATATTCAGTCAGCTCCTTTTGGGCAAGAACCCAAGTCTGGATAGCGATAACTGATAGCGAGTGATTGGGAGGAGCGTGAGGCCACGCCGAGTCGGATTTTCACCTAAACAGGCCCCCAGCAGGATGTCTACTTCCAGTGCTCTATCGATGTGCCTAGTGGAACTCTCGACCATCTTTACGTCGGTGTCAGTTTATACAATCGTCTCCTCCTTGGCGAAGTCCATTGCAATAGTTTGATTCACGAAGCTCCTTGTGGCCCCTGTGTCGAGAATTGCTGTTGACCTAAAAGGACTAGGAGCAGCGCTAACGGTGGGTATTTTGCGGCAGCATAGACGGCAGAGCGGAAAGAATGATGGAGCAATGATCGAGGCTGAGGAGAATATACGAAAGTTACGTTCCCGAACTATTAAAATATGCGCTCGAGCTACGGTTTTGCATATCTAACTGCAGCAATAGAACCTCAATGTTCTGAAGATGTTGAAAAATCTGAATTCCGCGAGCAGTGGAAGGTTGCAATGGATGAAGAAATGAAATGAAGAAATGATTCTGCCAGCAGCACGGGATTGATTATCAAGAAACGTTCAGCCCCGTCGTCAAATTTACGTCCGTTAGAATGATTCTGGCCCTGTGTGCTGTGAAAAATATGAAGCTCAAACAGTTGGACATTAAAACTGCTTTTCTGTATGGTGACCTGTAGGAAATTGTTTACATGTTGCAGCCAAAAGGTTATGATGATGGCAGCGGAAAGGTTTGTCAACTGCGGAAGAGCCTTTATGGCCTAAAACAAGCATCCAGCAAGCAAAAGCTGGAACATTCGTTTTACCGATTTGTTAAAGAAATGTAACTTCAAGAGAAGCAGTGCCGACCCTTGTGTTTTCGTTCGTGTCAAATGTGGAAAGAAAATTGTGCTGGCTATATACATTGATGATAGATTGATAGCAGCAGAAAATGATATTGAATATCGAATATCACATCTACGCAAGGAATTTGAAATTACAGTTCCAGCCGTCAATCACTACTTGGGATTAGAAGTTAACATGTTGGAAAATGGAAACATTCAAGTATACAAGGAAGGTTGTTTCAAAATTCGGCATGAGCGATGCTAAGCCTGTTTCAACGCCAGCAGAAGGGAAAAAAATTTGGCATCAATTTTCCGTATCGTGAGGCAATTGGGTGCCTTATGTATTTGGCAGTAGGTGCAAGGCCGGACATTTCCTATGCTATCAGTGTGGTTAGTAATCCTGTGCAGGGACGGGTTAAGAATATCTATGCAGCGATACCTCTCGGTTGTCGTAAAAGGCGACTAAAACAAAGGTAAACATAAATCACATCTAGGCAATTTAGAAAACACCAAGGTGAGCCTAGGGACACATATACCACCATTAAACTGCCCCACAAGTATGCATGCAAATCAGTGGGTTGACACGACTGGAGATAACCGGTGTTGTAAGAGTAAGATCAAACAAAAAAAAAAATCTGGAGCATGCCCGTGTCAAAAAAAGGAGAGAGAAGAAAGAAAACGGTCAAACCGTAGCATTATGGAAAAGAACGCTAAAAGGAAAAGCACTACCCCGCCAGGCACTACTAATGGTCGTGATCCTGGGACGAGCAGCAATGCTCGGTTCAGAGCTATAGGATTTCCGGGGGATGGCAAAGTAATGCAACGGCGTAAGCCACACTTAAGAGTCGCGAGTTGGAACGTTGGAAGCATGAGTGGTCGCAGCTATGAGCTTGAAGAAACTATGTTTAGAAGGCGAGTAGAAATCCTGTGCGTACAAGAGACGAAATGGCGAAACACCGATAATCGGGCACGTTTCTTGTACATTAAAACAAAAGCCTACAAGATGTTTTACTATGGATTGGACCAAGGAAAAAACGGAATCGCCATCATCCTTGCGGCAGAGCTACTTGGCAACGTCTTAACCATTTCAAAGTCCAGTGACCGTTTGATGGCTCTCAAATTGGTGATGCATGGTGAGGTGTGGAACGTCGTAAGCTCATATGCCCCTCAAGTAGGATGTGAACAAAGAGAAAAAGATGCATTTTGGCTAGATTTCCACAACCTTGTCAAAATCATCCCAAAGGAAGAGCTTTTGTTTGTTGGGGGAGATTTAAACGGACATGTCGGGAAGACAAGCGAAGACTATGAAGGCTACCACGGAGGGCTGGGATACGGCACCAGGAACTCTTCAGGTGAAGATATCCTAAACATGTGCAAGTCGTACAGTCTTATAGTGCTAAATACCATGTTCGTAAAACAAAGCCGGCCCCTGATCACCTATAGCAGCGGCGGAAATGAAACTCAAATAGACTATCATTTGGTATCCAGTTTCATGAAGCCACGAGTTAAAGATTGCAAAGTGATCCTGGGAGACGCGATCGCCCCTCAACACCGTCTCCTCCTGACTGAATTTTTTATGGAGGCGAGTAAAAAGTCAAAGCAGCAAACGAAGGTGTCTGAGAGAATCAAGTGGTTTAAGCTGGATAAAGGAAAAGGCGAAGCTTTTATTACCAACATGAAAAACTACCTCATTTCCATTATCGATGAGGTTGGCAATGAGGAGTGCAGAGCACAAGACATGTGGGATTCCCTACAACAATCTGGCCTGGAGAAAGCCAAATCACTGCTCGGAACATCTAAAGGCTCCTGCCAACACACAAAAGAAACCTGGTGGTGGACAGACGAAGCCAAAGCAGTGATACACGAAAAGAAAATGGCTTTCCAAGCTTGGTCAAAGTGCTCTTCTACTAATAGAGAGGAAAAAGCTCGCCGTGAAAAGGTATATAGATATTGCAAAGGTGTCGCGAAGAAAAAGTGCGCCGAATTCAAAGCGAAAAGCATGGAAGGCCTCTATCAGGAGTTGGAAGAAATATCGTCTTCCGCGTCTGACAGGAACCAGGCTACCCAGGAGCTTCGACAAAGCAATTTGAACAAAGGAGCAAATATCTTTAAGATAGCCGCCCAGAGAAGAAGAAATGCTCAGGAGATTCGTTTCCCAAAGTTTATTAACAATGCTGAAGGCCAACTCCTTGTGGAAGACGAAAAAATTCTCCACAGATGGCGACAGTATTGCGAGGAACTTCTGAACGAACAGTTTCCCCGAGTGTACTTTCCAAGAGCCGCCCCGGATCATGCCGAAATATCCGACATCACAGTCGAAGAAGTTCGGTACGCGGTTAAAAACTCCAAGAAAAGAAAAGCTGTTGGGCCGGACGGGATACCCCCTGAGTTCTGGAAAAAGATGGGAGACTTCGGGTCTAGATGGCTCATGGTTCTTATCTCCAAACTTATGAGAGGCGACACTATGCCTAATCAATGGAGGGAAAGCTATATTCTTCCTTTGCACAAAGGAAAGGGTGATACGCGAAATTGTGATAATGAAAGGAGAAGAAAGGAGGATGAAAAGGAGCGTGTGAAGTGTGAGGAGCGTCCTCAGCCCACTGCTCTTTATAGCAGTCCTTGATTGCTTGCTTGAAGGAAAAGTGACGGACCCCAATGTGCACCAGCTATCCTTTGCTGACGATGGAGCCATTATAAGTGATGATCAGGCGTACCTACAACGAGCACTTGATGTGTGGGTGGACATTTTTGAGGTACACGGGTATCGTATTAGTTCAAAGAAGACAGAGTATCTGTGCTGCTCGTTCTCTGACCCTCATCAGCCTATTCCAGACATTTACTTGAATGGAAGAGTGCTTCCCAAGTGTGAAAAGTTTAAATATCTGGGATCTATGATAAATAAAGAAGCAACTTGTGATGACGACATCAACCATCGCGTAAGCGTAGGGTGGATGAAGTGGCGGGAAAACTTCGACATCTTCTGTGATCGAAAAATGCCCCCTAAGCTGAAAGGAAGGCTCTACACTTCAGTTGTGCGTCCGGCGCTCACATACGTTTCACAATGCTGGACAATGCACAAAAAGCATGAGAGCAAATTAACGGCAGCTGAGATGAAGATGCTTCGCATGACAGCGGGAGTAACAAAGCGTGACAGAATTAGAAGTTCAAAGATCCGAGGAAGCCTCCACGTAAAAGAAACCATCACAAGAAAGATAGACCGCGACCGACTCAGTTGGTATTGCCATGTTCAAAGGAGAGATCCTTTGAACCCCGTCCAAAAGGCGATATCAATCAACGTTCCAATTTCAACACCCAAAATATGCAGGCCGAAAAACAATTGGTGCAAACAAATGCAAAAACACCAGCATTTGATTGGCCTCAGCGATGAAGTAATCCCAAACCGGGAAGCCTGCTGCTAGAGGTCAAACCGGCGGACCCCACAAGCGGACCAGTAGGAATGCAGTTAAGTGGGAAGGTTATGGTGCTACACTTCTGACCATAACGACGCCGGAAAAAAAAAGGAAAAGAAGAAGAAGATTAGTGTGGTTAGAGAATCCAAGGAGTTCCATACTGAAAAATCCTACAAAACCAGGGATTGTACGAAATGTCTACAACATTGCCTTAGTAAATTGTCTATGGTTTGAACACCTGTGACGACTGGGCCATGTTAAACATATGGATATCATTACTCTAGCCCGATAACTCTTCGAATCCAAACTTGAGGAACGACGATATCTACAGAATTGGTTCCAGAAGGAAGGGAGCTCAAGACCGGCATGCTATGAGAGGGGTATTGGTTGAGGCTCTGGTCAATCTCGAGCTTTAGCGCTGTCGAAGGCATAACACTCGCAGTATATGATCACTTCATTCTTTGTGCGTGCATTTCCAATATAACACCTTTATGACATGGAAACAGAAAAAAAAATACTGAGAAGTACAACCAACGCTACAAATTCAGTAGAATCTCTCAAGAATCCTATCTAGGACTACCACCCTCGGAGAGTAGTGAACGAACATCTTCGACACAAACCATCTGCACCCCGCCCATGTTGTGTGAAAAACACCATAAGAGCGTATACTCTTGAACCTATACGAATTATAAAAAAAAATGTAAATAAGTAAATTTTAAGTAAGGAACCTCCTTCTTTAAGCCTTGGTCGGTAAAGATATGGTACTAAAACGCTATGGCTCTCGAAGGCCTAAAATCCAACGGTTTTTTCACTAGATAAGCTCTCAGTAGACTCGTCTTTGTAGACAGAAAATTTATTTTCATCGCATATGTCAATGATGCGGTATTCAGGAAAAGTCTACAAAAGCTTCATTGACTCACGAATATTACAGAGCAAAGCTTTGTCAAAAATAAATGAAAATAATTTTCTCTTAGACAATTAAAGCCGAAAACCCAATGACAACGGAACTATCTCCTACTGTAATCCAGTTTTTATCCAAGTTCCAAATATATTTCCAATTTAGAGCACGGAGCCCACATATCACTTGCCAAATAAAAATCCACCCACAAGTCTCATCCGCACAAACAATGCTTTAAATCACCCGAACTACTGCTGCCGACCACCTTTGTGCCACCACCAAGCCAATTAGATTCAAACCACAACGTCGCCCATAAATCAGTACAATCCTTTGCGGCAACTACACAAAAATACCCTCCGCAGCATACTCGTATCTCCTAGCAAAAAAAACATCATAACCCTTAGGCCAGGTCCTCACCTCCTTTAAGTCCTCTGCGTAAAACCAATTCCAACTATGAACTGTGAATATCCCACTACTTGGGTGCATAATTGCTCATTCTAGCTACTAAGAGCTATAAATCCAATCCTAATATGGCTCCGCATATCCCCGCTAAATCCGCCTCTCAAGCGAGACACACACACATTGCCTCCCCATTTGCCATTGTCGTCCTTTCGAGCTCGCGAATAATAAAAAAATCGGGTCAGTTGCGGTAAGATAGGCGAAATCCGAGTATTATCACCAAAGCCAGATGAGGATTACCCTCTCGTGCCCACCACTCGAGCTCGAACAAAGACCCGAACGAGCTTTGTGATTGATCCATTTTCCAATATTGCATCTCAAATAGTTAACGAGACACCCACTCACTAAATAATTTATAAAAACAAGGACTACCCTCCGTCGCTTTCGAAAATAAACAAAAAACGCCATTGTGCCCACGAATGTCACAACACTCAACACACAGTTTTAAAAATACATTTTTACGGTCACAATAAATTCTGTGACGTCCGAATATGTGCCACTGGCATGGTTGTTACCACGTTTACGGCATCCCTATGCTTGGAAAACCGATGTACGCCTGTCGAAAACACTTCAAAATACCTTCAAGTATAAAAGTGAACTTGTTTTGAAAATTATTGACACTTTTCGTCACTATCGTATCGAGACAGCAAGAAATCAAAAAAACCTCGCACGCAATCAACGATCAGCTGAAAAAATCGCGAACGACTAAAGTCGGGAGCTAATTTCGAGATCGAATTTACCAACGACGCGACGAGGGAAAAAATATTTGTTTTTTTCCCGTCACTCGGATATAGCGGTATTTATATACTTTTGCTGTACGTAAGTGGCTTGGTTGCGAAAGTGTCACCGAGAATTCGCAGGCGAGTCGTAGACGAGACTGATGTTAACGAGGAAAAAGAAAATCAGTGATGAGCACGGGTCTACAGGCAAGTTGTTGGTGCAACTCCGGCGGTTGGCAGCCGTGACGCGGCAGCAGCTGTGATGAGATAAATATAAAGGTCGTGTGTTGAACTTTGAAGTAAAAATAGGTTTCGTTTAATGTAGTCAGGAATTTAAGGGTCAGGTGCAGCGCAGAGATTCCACTTTGATTTGAGTTTTTTTTCTTCTGCTGGTGGATTTCAAGTGATTGTCGCGATTCATGTGTGTTAGCCTGTTGTATGCAAGTTAGACGGGCGGCAGCAGGTCTTTGTTGGGGTCTTTGAAATTATTTTATTAATACGTCGCGTTCATAATAACGTAGGTAGCTGTCGTCGAGCTAGACTTAACCTATTCAATTATAATTTATGTGCTTCCTTAAGAAAACCCCGTTTACAGAGTCAGCATGGAAGTAGGTGCTACCAATGCAGAAATTTATGTATACGCCCCGGAGTGCGAGATATGGACAAAAAATTTTTGATTTCACGAAGGCGTTCAACTTATAAACTTATCAAGCATGAAGCCTAGAAGCTTGCTAGGCTAGTTTGCACTAGACATCTACAGAAATTGATTCTGGATAACAAGGCCCTAAGTGCCCTAGCCTATGGTTATAGTAAACCGTCGCCGCAGCCATATTAATAAACGGGGCTATAAATAACTGGGCCTGACATATTGGAGCCCCGACTTGATCGTTTCTAGAATCAAATTCTGCTAATTTTTTCGATAACGTTGACGTCGAATTTTGGGGTTGGTCGTGGTGCAATGAAAATCATCACCGACTGTTGAGTCGAAGGTCTGTAGTTCAAGTCTGTCCTTAGTCAAGAACAATTCCTATATGGGAAAACAGTTGCGAATGAGAGACGGTCAAAAATATGGGGACGAAGGCATAACACTTGCAGACAAGATCACTTCAAAATTCATAATTTGTGTGTGCATTTCCAATATAACACCTGAATGAAATGGAAACAAGAAAGTTACTGTGAACTACAACCAACGCGACAAATTCAGTCGAATCTCTGAAAAAATCCTATCTAGGACAATCACCCCCCGAAAGAGTAGTGAACAAACATCTTCGACACAAACCATCTGTTCCCCGTCCAGGTTGTGTGACAAACACCATAAACACCATAAGAGCGTAATTCTTGAACCTGCGCGAACCCTATAAAAAAAATGTAGTAATTCTAGTAACTTTCTCTGATAGACAAAAAGAGTAAAGAGCGCTCTTGAGAACGTTATGAGAACCACAAAAGCTGGCTACTAGTTCCTGTTCAACAAACTCGACCGTCATTCATTCTACTCCAATTCCTTGGCGATCTTTTTGTTAAGAAGCATTGCCATTTGCGGTCAAGTTCGGAGAATTAATCTGTTAGTTAAGCCTCTCCTTCGAGTAAGGTTAGGTTTTAGAGATGACGTTGACTGATTAAGCTGCTCTTAGCTTCAACTCCAATTATACTTTGTTTTTAGAGTTGAAGCATCTGGTATGGAGAAGATTCTGTCGAAGAAATGAAACAAAAGCCGCTAATTTTTAACTACTCTTTGTTGATGCGTTTTTTGTGAATTGATGGACTCAAGCTTGTTGAAGACTTCAAAGCACCTCCAAAAACATGTTCGTGGTAAATATTCTCTCAGACACCACGATCCAAAAATATAAGCGGCGAATGTCCATCGGCCTTAACAGCCAACCAAACCTGACAAACGGTGGCTATCTGGCCACCTTCGAGCCAGCAGAAAAGCTTCTTTACTCTATTAAACCTCACCTTTTTGAGCATCGGTGAGATTATGTCCTTATTAGAACTTATAAGGCTTATAAGTTTTGAGCTCATCTGTCAATATCGGTTGCACGCCGAACTACTTCTGGCGTTGAGCAGTTTTTTTTTCCAATCATTAACATCAGCAGCTTTGCAAGACCACTCAAATTGTTGTAACGTGGTCCTGGCTTCGACATGTGCGATTGGATGACTTTGATGTGCTGGCCGGTTCTAACGATAGCCACTTGTACCTTTCCTACGAAGTTATCGCCTTCTTTTTTTTTGAATTTGAATTTTTAAGGCATAAGCTAACACATAAGATGTATAATATTTTTAATTGTGAAGGAAACAAGTGTAATTAAAAAAATAAAAAACAAAACAATAAGTAAGAAAGAAGAAAAGAAAACAAGTACCTAGACCAGCCAGCTCTAGATGACCCTAAAAAAATAAAAATAATAAAAAATACATATGTATATATATCCTAAAGCGATGTGCTGAAGTGTTGTCTAAGTTGCCTTTTGAAGATGCGATGCTATGAGATCTTCTCATGTTAACTGGAAGCGAATTCCATAGTCTAACGGCGTAAATGAAAAACTGTTTTTCTGTCACCCTGTAATTAAAATTGGGTAATATCAATGTTCCATTTCTCTCAGATGTAGCAAACCGAAGACTCTGATGAAGATATGGTGGTGCTTTGCTCTGCATGAGTTTGAAAAGGAAAGTTAATATCTTAAACTTAAGGAGGCTTTGAAAGTCCATGCCAAGCAGGGTTTTAACGAATGACGAGATGTGATCCCGCCGCCGTAGTCTGTATATGAAACGCACTGTGCTGTTAAGCCCAACGGTTAGCTTGCGTGAGCTGTAACTATCGAGATCGCAGAAGACCGGGAGTGCGTAAGTTAAAATAGGGATCAGTAGCGTCTTGACATGCATTGATTTAATGCTAATTGGGAGACAATTTCCAGCGTAGCATAGTATACGCAAGACACCGTAGACTCGACCTGTTACATTGGTGATGTGATCCCCCCACGTAAGCTGTTGATTATAGATGACTCCAAGATTTTTTAACAGTCTTTACATAGTCGATGTTGCTTCCGCTGGCTTGGATTGGTGGAAAGTTACTTAAGTCTGCAACATAAATAGCTTGGCTCTTGGTGGAGTTGAGCATAAGTTTGTTTTTATGTGACCATCGTGTTTTTATTTAACCGCGCAGTAGCGTCTACCTTTAGGTGGAGTGGGTAGCTGATGTATAATTGGACGTCGTCTGCGTACATATGTGCCTTACAGTGTTTGAGAATTGTAGGAATGTCGTAAGTAAGGGCCCCAGTATAGATCCTTGAGAGACTCCCGTTTTGGTTTTGAGAAAGGTGGATAAGTAACCGTTAGCAACCTTGGCTGCGATCTCCAAGGTAATTCCTAATGAGTTTTAACGCTGAGAAAACCAAATTAAAATAATATTTTAGGTTTTTGAGAAGAATTTCATGTGGGACAGTATCGAATGCCTTAGAGAAGTCTAACGATATCATATAGTCCTTATCAATTTCAGGTGTTTTGGCCTGAAACCTGACTGAAACGGTGAGAAGAGCTTATGTTGATTTAAGAACGAGTTTAATTGCGTGCTCAAAAGCTTTTCGAAAACCTTGGATATGAATGGCAGTATAGCGACCGGGCGGTATTCCTTATCATTATTATTTCCATGTTTAGGAACGGGTATGATTTTAGAGGCCTTCCAGGAATTAGGGTAGACGGAGGTGGTAAGGATGCTATTAAATACGTATGTGAGAGGTTTTAAGACGGTATGGATGATTAGTTTTAAGAATTTCGGGTTCATGAGATCCAAGCCAATGGCGTTAGATTTGATTGCAAGGGTCGATTTAAGCACATCCTCTTCGTAGATTCTAGAAAAACCCAACTTGACTGGGCATATTACGGGGATCTATAATGTCGCATTCGTTCGGATCCCCATTACCATTGTCAGAGAGAGATGCGACTGAAGCGAATTTCCTATTTAGCTTTTCGATATTGCTGTCTTCTAAAGTCTCAGCCTTGATTTGTTTACCCATACCTAGCGTCTTAATAATTTTCCACGTTTGCTTAACATTTAAGCCGGTTTTGAATTTGGATGCAAAAAACTTGGTTTTCGACCTCCTGATTTCCTTCGTAACTAGGTTCCTGAGGCGCTTAAAATCATATAGTAACTCGGGGAGTTTAAACTTCTTCCATCTTTTGTAGGCCCTGTCTCGATTTATAATCAGTTTTTCAATATGTTGAGTTAACCATTGGCATTTGGTGTTATGGGTGGTGAGATTTTTGGTTGGGACATAATTTTCAAAGAGGTTATTAATGGTAGATGTAAAAAACTCAACTTGCTCATCAACGGAAGACATGTGATACAGGTTATGTCAATCAGAATTGAGAGAGTCATTGTTAAGGCTAGCCATATTGACAGATTTAAAGTCTCGGTAACTGATTGTAGTCGGCACGAAAGATCTGCTAAGACTGAGGTCATAGAAGAGCACAATGCGATCGTGTTTTGAAAAGCCGGGAACATCAAGCTGGCTATAGAAATTGATAAGATCAGTTCTATTGACAATAAACAGGTCGATGAGCGTGGGGCTTGTAGGGCTAAAGTGGGTGGGAGTCGAGTCATTGACAACAAATAAGTTGACGGAGCTTAGGAAATTTGTGAAACGATTTACTTGTGAATAAGTAAGTAAGCCAAGAGGGGAGCGCCGCGGCGCAGTGATAGTGTGTGACGCAAGGTGAGCGAGTTCGGATCCCGATAACACCAACGCCATCGAATGATTATTTCGAGGCGTCCCTCCTCGGCGGGGTACTGGCAAAACCCCCCTTGTACACTTGCCTTGAAAAAGCTTCTCGGCTCTCGCCGTTCGGAATCGTCATTAAGCTTTAGGTTTCGTTCACTTGTGTGGAAAAACAAATGGCACACAACATAAGTGAAGAAAAAGAAGCTTGGCTAACGCCACCTAAGGTGTCTGTCTGGCAGTACAATGGACCAGTGTTTGTGTCTGAGTGCTCCAACAGATAGCAGAAACCTCCACCAATAAAAAAAAAAAAAAAAAAAAAGCCAAGTTTCGGAGATATATAGAATATCGACGTTTCCCCCATCGAATATCAGTTTAGCGTGCTTTTTTAGACTTTGAGCATTCATGTGACAAATGGAAGATATCTAGCATCAGACGAGTCTTGTGTACATTATTGTTGGTAGGGATTACACTGCAAGATCTGTTGAAATCGCTTTGAGTTACGTTAGGACGTGTGCTCATTATTCATTCATTATTCTGAGTGCAGGCGGTAGAAATGATACTCACAGCAAGGCCGACTTCGACCGTCGAGGTATTAAGCAACGCAATAGCACAGAAAATAGATGGAAAACTAATAATGTGTTTTAAGTCTCTAAAACTGGGAAACAATAAGAAGCTGGCTAGCCTTAAGGCACTGAAACATCGAACATTGGAATGAGAAACATTAAAAGTAAATAATAATAAAAATAAATATATACAAAAAATAATAAATACAAAAAAAATAAAAAACAGTTTGAGAAGCGTCAGGATCAAATTGGGACTTGAGAGCCACTTCTGATGTTGGCTATGGAAGGACACGCGATTTTCTCGTCTATCAATCTAGGTCAATGTCTTTTCCACCGCCGATGCAAAAGAGGGGTGTTATAAGTTTGACGAGTCTATGTGTCTGTCTGTGGCATCATAGCTCCTGAACGAATGGACCGATATTGATGCGCTTTTTTTTGTTTGAAAGCTAACGTGACCAAGAGAGATCTTAGTTACAATTTATGAAAAGCTGTTCAAGCGTGTAAAGGTCACCAGCTCTTTTTGTTAGCTGCGGTAGGGATCTTAGACGCATAATGGGTAGTAGCCTTCAAACATATCTGTGATCTAACATTTGTATGCTGGTAGCATTGAGCTACTCTGATGGAACTCGAAGGTAGGAGACGAAATTCGGATTGCCTATCAAGTTTGGGCTCATTAGATTCGTCTTAACCAGTTCTCTTCATTTCCCCTGATGTTGGGGACTATCGCTTATGGGCCTATATATGTATGTACATTGTCGGGAATGAAGTACGTGATTGTAGCACAAGACAAAAAAAAACATAGCATAGGTTCATACAGGTAGTTATTATAAAAGGTGGCGCAAAATCAGTCATCCTATCGGAAGATGTTATAGTTATTGTAAATTACGTCGTATTTCAATCATATTTGACATTAGTGTACTAGATAGCTGCAATATACAAACAATGGAACGCTATACCCCGAAAGAGAGTGGAACCAATAATTGGCCGGTGGTGTTACTGCAGCGTGAATTTTAACGTCGATTTCCTAATCGTGTCGAGCCAACTGGGCAAACAACACGGCGTGGCTGCCCTCGGCCGTGAATATCGTAGCTTTGGCTGCATGTGTCGCTGAGAACGAGCCAGACCTGTAGGGTCGGCAGCGAATTTTAGTGAAAGACATATTCCCGTACAAAGTGAAAACAGTGCATCAGTTTAGACCTTCAAAGCCATTGTGTGGTGCGGGAGGAGTGATCGGCAATACGGTCACTGTTACTGGTGAACGCTACAGGGCCATGATACACGACTTCTTACTGCCGGAATTGGATGAACAGGGCTTGGTGAACATGTGGTTTCAACAAGACGGTGCAACCGCACACACAGCATGAACTAAAATGGATATTGTGAAGGAAGCGTTTCCTGGTCGTGTAATCTCCCGTTTTGACGATTAGGCATGGCCAGCAAGGTCGACCGATTTAACCACCTCAGAATTCTTCTTTTGGGCTTGAACAACTTCCTGCATGATAAGCTCGTATAGCCAAAACACCAAAAACACTTTGACCATTTTCGACTACAGCACATCAGTTGTCAAGTAACCCCACGATATTGAGCTTCTTTAAGCATCAGCTGAGTCATTGCTGTACTTTACTTCTTTTCATAAAAGGAACGTTATATCCTCCGCAGAAGGTTCTGCGATTTGATTTCTTCGTTTAAATGGCTATTCTTCTTCTTCGGCGCTACAGCTCGTGGCGTGCCTGGGCCTCCTTCAAAAAGTCTCTCCAACTGGCACGATCTTTCGTGAGCAGTCCAGCGCCGCATGCCTAGTTGGTTGAGATCTCCTTCCATTTGCGTGCGCCACCTTAAATTCGGTCCTCGACCGCGTCGCCTCTCAGGGTTGGATTCAAAGACTTTTCGGGCCGGAGCTGCACCTCATAACAATCCGCCTCAAGGGTAAATTCGGCAACATTAGCTTGATTTGCGCCCACGCTCCGACAGAGGATAAGGATTACAACAGCAAAGATGACTACTATGATCTCCTAGAAAGAACATAGGTATGATCAATGCCCCAGCTACGACACGAAGATCATTCTAGGAGATTTTAATGCACAGCTGGGAAAAGAAGACATTTTTGCTAGAGTCATCGGAAACCACAACCTACACGACAATACATCCGGGAACGGACTAAGGCTCGTGGACTTTGCCTCGGGGCGGAACCTCTCTGTAGTAAATACGCGGTTCCCATACCTCAACATTCATAAAGTGAACTGGCGGTCCGCTGATCAATCAAGCGTCAACCAGATTGATCACATTGCAATTGATGTCAGACACTCTTCCAGTATTTTCGATGTCCGAACCTTCCGAGGAGCCAACATCGACTCGGATCATTACCTTGTTGTAGTCTCCTTAACATCGCCTACGAAATCTTCTTTGCCGTTTTATGTGAACGCCTGAAACCGTTCGTCAACAACCTGATAGGCTCATATCAGTGTCAAGCCAGGGAAGTCCACAGTAGATCAAATCTTCACACTGCGGAAGATCCTGGAAAAGACACAAGAGATGCAGATCGACACTCACCACCTATTCGTCGTGCATAGAGACGAGCTATACAAAGCCATGTCTAGTTTTGACATCCCTATCAAGCTTGTCAGATTATGTAGGAAAATGACGGAGAACTCTTGCTGCTCCATCAAGATCGTCAACGAACTTACCAAGACCTTCAATGTCAAAAAAAGGGTTTAACTTAATACTCGAGAAGATCGTGCGAAACTCACGATCTTCCAAAAGTCCCATTAAATTGGGCCTGTCAGTATTACAATCACGATTTGCTACGAGCTGATCCTCGCCCATGCATTTGATTGGCTACCCAAGTGGACTATAACTAAAACCTACCCATTTAAAAAAAAAAAACAATTCGAATCTAAGCGATAAATATTGTCGAAGTTAAAAAAAACTAAAACCTCATGACTAGTCGCATCAGCCATAAATCTCTTCTAACCGGCAACCATCATGCACATCACCCCTCAGCCTTGTCATAGTTTTAACGACCTACATTTAAATTAAGACCTCAACCTTATCCGAGCGTTTCGATTTTTCACGAGTGCCATAAACAAATCGTTATTGGGGAGGTGGACCTCTGCAGTTCTGCAATTCCCATAAATCAAAAACTCAGCCGAACGGAGCGGCAATTTATTATGTCTCTGCACCGTTCAAACGAATCACGATAAATCGTTCAACAGAACAACAGCCACTGCCAGGGCCATTTGTGACTAAATCTAAAAATTGAATAAAAACAATCGCGTCCCTGAAAACTACTCAGAATACGTATGTCCTCTGTCTATTGGTGCTTAGACAGACAATCATTGGAATTGGTGCTTGATTTAGTGGCCAATAGAGGATATGACCTTGCGTGATAACGGTTCTCCAACAGCAACTCAATATTCAATTCCTTCGAATCAGGATCAATAGTGTCGTAAAGATAGGCCTTGGTGTCCTAGTTGGAAACAAAAGTAATAATTCTTCTCCAGCCCATGAATGCTTCATTAAATTAAAAAGAAAAACACTTCATTCGACTAATCGAAGGACATTAATCGCCCAATTTACGGCCAAGGATAACGAATAGCTTCAGCTCCATTATCTTATTTTCACGTAGGCAATGAAACATATATTTAAGTACTTTTTGGGAATAAAGTCCTTCGATTAAGGGCAATCTGTTTTTTTTTTTTTACGAGCTGAATTTACTCGGCGCGTAGTAGATTTGCTTTAGAAAGTCATTAGCTAAATATGAATCGAATGAACTAATGTCATGACGAACAAGCTTGCCTAAGACTAGTGCACATACCATTTTCATTACTTAAACTTCCTCAGATTAGAAATCTATTTTGATGGCGGATCCTTCTTCGTTCTTTGAGAGATTTCAAGTTAATAAGTTTTAGGCGACAGGGAGGTAGGATCAGAAGACTGTCCCAGGTTAAGCCACGAAGAGCAAAACGGAGAAAACGACGTTGGATACTCTCGATTCTGGAAATGTGTGTATGATGGAAAAAAGACCACACTTGAGAAACATATTCGAGAATAGGGCGACCAAAGGTTATGTAGAGAGACCGAGTTAGGTAGGGATTGGAAAACTCTTTAGACCATTGCTTCACGAAGCCGAGTGTAGAATTGGCCTCCAGAATTATATCGCAAGGAAATTAAGTTCCTGGTCGTATAATACGCCAAGATCACGGATCTACTGAATAGTAGAAAGGGGTTGACTATGGAGCTTTTTCCATAGAGGCGGGGAGGAGGTTTGATACGTTTGCGGGAGAAAATAACAGATTGACGCTTGGTAATGTCAAGGTCCAGGTAGTTCTTAGAACACCAGGTGGAAAAAAGGGAAGAGTCATGTCCTGAGGAAATGATCTTGAAGATATTAGCGTCGTCGGCGTATAGAGAGATGCGGGAATGTTTGATTACCATTTGTTACATCGCAATGCGAGCGGTATATAAGCCCCTGCGAAGACTGTGTATGAGTCATTCGTTGTAAAGCAGTTATCGAATAAAGTACCAATCAGACGGTAAACGGTGTTTTTTTTATTCGATTTGGTTGTGGCTCCACTCGGTCTTACAGATCAGAAGTGGGATAAAGAAAAGAAAAAAAAACAAACGGTTAAACGTCCGACCGAGAAATAGCCAAGTGTAGCGGGGACCGTGCTGCTGGTTTTTCACTGCGGATATATAGGTACAGCGAGCCTAGACAAAAACAATTGCGGAAAATGTTTTTTGCTTGCGATTTGGTGATTTACGGGATTGCCTTGATTTCGCTCGCCTTCATCTGTGAAGCAGTTGCCGTCGGATTCTACATATAATTATTGTTTTTCTGCATCAGACGAGTGAAACGGCACAAGCGATGGATAGCAGAAAGAAGCGCGAAGAGAAGTATGGATCGGTGACTAGGGATCAGTTACGCGAGGAGCTCAAAAAGCGGGCTTTGGACCAGAGCGGCCTGAAGGAAGAATTGCTAGAGCGGATTTTGGATGCGACGGATTCGGAACCTGGCGACGACGAATTCCAAGACATGCGTAATGAGTTGCGGATGCTGAGGGCTGAATTAGCGAAACTTGCAGTGGCCCACTCGGAACAGACGACTCGCGAGACCGAAAAGCCGTCAGTTGTCATTACACCCAGAGCTGATGCGTGTTCCTCCCGTGACGTCATGGTGGCACCGAGGGCAGATACAGGTTACTCACGTAACGTATACAATGTCCGAGAAGTTGCAGATATGTTACCGCAGTTCGATCCCAAAGCCATCGCGGGACTATCGTCCAAAGCCTGGATAAAGAAAGTGGGTGATATCCAACGCATCTATGGGGTAGATGAGAAGGTGGTTCTGATGGCAGCAACAACAAAATTGGTAGGTGCGGCTAAGTTATGGAGCGACGGCACGACGCTGGAATCATTGGAGCAATTTTTCAGTGAATTGTGCCAGAATTTTCCAACGGTAGACGATGACGCAGATGTTCACGATCGCTTGCGTGAGCATAGGCAGAAGTAGGGTGAGGACGTGGAGGAATACATATTTGAGATGACAATGATTGCGTCGAGAGGTCACGTTCAAAGTAACTCTCTGGTGAAATACATCACACAAGGAATCTCGGATGGTGAGTGCTTAGAAGCATTCCGAGCAGTGAGGCCGGCGTCAGTGGACGAAATTTTAGAAAGAGTCCGTTGGGTCGTGAGTTTAAGGACCAAGAGCTGGCGTGCGACGGAGAGTTCTCGGCGGCGCGAGGTGGAGCGTGGGGAAGCGGACCGACGTGAAATAGAACGGCAAGATACGGGAAGAGAGCGAAGATGTTTCCAATGCCAACAGGTGGGGCACTTCCGTAAAGATTGTACGTCACGACGGGGCCAAGCGGCAGAGGGCGTACGAGACACGGGCTCAGGAAGGAGAGGTGAAAACCCGCGCCAAATGTTGATCACGGCGGACAGATCAGAATACATTAAAGAAGTGATGATAAACGGACACGACATGTTAGCGTTCATTGACCTGGGCAGCGATTGCGTAACGTTGCACGTATCAGAAGCAGAGGACTGCAAGCTGGGTTACTTCCCATACGAAATGATGCTGAATGGGTTTGGTGGTGGGGGTTGCACAACGATAGGGCGGATATATGCGGAGATTTCCGTGGACCAACTGACATCGTGGTGTGGGGTCTTAGTGGTACCTTACGATAGTCAAGCGTATCCCGTGATCATAGGTCGGGAGCTTCTAGACCAGCCGCAGGTCAGGATCGAAAAATCGTTTAAGAAGCTGTCTATATTCGATGGCTTGCGAAGCGGGTCGCAGCGAGTACTTGTAACCGAGGCGGAGTATCAAAGGGTTCCGAGGAAGAAATTAGAGGTAGCTGACCTTGATGTTGGGGATGTCGGAGAAGCGAACAGGCAGATGCTGCAGGACATAATCAACACCCATCGGGACTGTTTTGCGTTGAGCATCGAGGAGTTGGGGGAGTCTAAGCTAGGCGAGTGCGTAATTCAGTTGTCTTCCGCACAGCCAATCTGTGTACAACCGTATAGGCTCCCTTTCGCTAAACGGGCAGTTATTAAGGAGAAAGTTGAGGAACTGCTGAAGCTGGGGGTTATACGGCTGTCATCGTCGGACTATTGTTCGCCAATCGTCTTGACGAAGAAGAAGGATGGGACAGATCGGTTCTGTATAGATTTTCGCGCGCTCAATAAGGTCACTCTGAAACGGAAATTTCCGATGCCCGTAATAGACGAAGTGCTGACATCACTGAGCGGTAATGCGTACTTTACTGTGTTGGACTTAGCGTCGGGCTATCATCAAATTCATATGGAGGAAGGGAGTAAGAAATACACCGCGTTCACGACCGACGATGGATGTTATGAATTTAATAGGATGCCTTTTGGCCTCGTAAACGCTCCGGCGCATTTTCAAGCCTGTATGAATTCGGTGAAGTCAAAATTGAGGAAAGGCGATGTAGCAGTGTACCTGGACGATACTATCATAGCGAGCAGAACTGTCGAAGAGGGATTGGAGAAGCTACAAATGGTTCTAAGAGCGCTAAAGGAGTCCGGATTAACGCTGAAGTGTGTGTTCTTCAAGACAAGCATTGAGTATCTTGGGTACGAGGTGGATAAGGATGGGCTGAAGCCAAGCCGGAAGAAGACAGCAGCAATCACCGAGTTTCCAGTACCCCGGAACATTCATGAGGTGCGACAGTTGTTAGGGTTCTGGGTTCTTTAGGAAGTTTGTGAAGGACTATGCGCTGTTGGCAGTACCTCTGACTGATTTGACGAAAGGGGATCAAGAATTCGTATGGACAGTCCAACAGGAGGAGTCATTCCAGTGTTTTAAAGACATCTTAAGTAATCCGCCAGTACTGGTGCTGTTTGATCCAAGCTGTGAGCACGAGGTACATACTGACGCGTCAGCCGTGGGCCTGGCAGGAATCTTGTTTCAGAGGGCGAAGGAGGACTCGACGTTGCGTCCGGTTTTGTTCGACAGTCGCAAGCTCTCGGAACATGAAAGGAAGTATCATTCCTACGAATTGGAGGTGTTGGCGATTGTGGACAGTCTCGATCGTTTCAGAGTCTACCTGCTAGGAAGAGACTTCAAAGTGGTAACAGACTGCGAAGCGATCAGAGCCACAAAAAACAAGCCTAAGATCATTCCGCGAGTGGGTATGTGGTGGCTTAAGCTACAACCGTGTATCAAAAGGCAGCTTATGTGGACGCTTTGAGTCGACAACCGGCGGACGAGGGAAAACCGATGGAAGAAGCATCGCTATTCGTGCTTAATCTACACATCACGGATGACGATTGGCTAGCGGCTATGCAGTGGCAGGACACTAAGTTGCGAGAAATAATAAAGGAGCTGAGGTCGTCCGAATTAACAGTTAGGAAAAAGCAGCTGCAAAAGGAATTCCATCTGAAGGGGCTGCGACTATTCCGACTGGTGGGGGGTGTTGAAAGGTGGGTGGTGCCTTACGCGATAAGATGGAGAATTCTAAAGCTCTGTCACGACGATGTGGGTCATTTAGCTGAGGAGAAGACGTTAATACGATTACGGGAAACGTTTTGGTTCCCAAGGATGCGGAGCTTCACTCGGGAATACATCAAGGCCTGCGTGGACTGCGCGTACTCCAAAAGGAAGGGCGGGATGACTGAAGGAGAGTTACACAGCGCTGACCGAGTACCTTTACCGTTCGACACCGTCCATCTCGACCACCTTGGGCCGTTCACTCGAGGGAAGGGAGGGACCAGATATGTACTAGCGATGGTGGACAGTTTCACGAAATACGTGGTATTGCAAGCTGTAAAGACCGCAAACACGAAAGGAGTGCTTAACGTGCTGACGGATATTTCGGGATATTTTGGTGTACCGAGACGAATAGTCACCGATCGTGGGACAGCCTTTACGTCCAAGATGTTTGAGGAATATTGCGAAGGCAACGGGGTGGAGCACATTAGAACCGCTGTAAGGACTCCTCGAGCGAATGGCCAGGTGGAACGCTGTAATAGGACCATCCTTTCATCACTAAAATGCGTACAATCTGCCGGAATGGACTGGGCGGGTCAGCTGCGAGCAATTCAATGGGGATTGAATACGGCAAGGAACTCCACTACAAGGGCGAGCCCGCACGAGCTATTGTTTGCGTACACGCCGAAAGACATCATGGGTAACAAGCTGCTGTTGGAGTTAGGGCAAACCGGACCAATCGGGTCGGATGAAATGGGCCAAAGGAGAGAGAGAGCATTGCAGAATTTCGAGAGGAACCAGACGGAGCAGAAACGGCGTTACGACCTGCGGCATCGCAAGCCATCAAAGTATGAGGTGGATGACCTCGTGTTAGTCGAGCATGAGGCATCAGCAACAGGTGAGTCCCGTAAGTTAGAGCCGCTCTACCGTGGACCTTATATCGTCAGAAGCGTACTGCCTAACGACCGGTACGTTGTCTCAGACATACCTGGAATGCAGCGGAAGTTTAACACCGTAATGAGTTCCGACAAACTTAAACCGTGGTGCGAGCTTCCCGAGGAGGGGCTCGTCGACGTAGTAGCTGGGGCGGTAACTTCGGATGATAACGACGACATCGATGACGCTGGGTTAACGGAGGACGCAGTCTTAGATGAGGAGGCAGGCACAACCGACCCTGTGGACGCCGATCGTGAGGACACGAACGATGATAGGATGGCCGAACTGTTACATCGCAATGCGAGCGGTATATAAGCTCCGAATAAAGTACCAATCAGACGGTAAACGGTGTTTTTTTTATTCGATTTGGTTGTGGCTCCACTCGGTCTTACACATTTCAATATCGTTAATGGTAAGGAGAAAAAGATGCGGAGCTAAATGACTGCCTTGGGGGACCACGGAGGAAGAGAGAGGGCAGATCTAAAACGAATGCTGTAGTAGCGATTTTCCAGGTAAAAGGATAACAACGGGGGGTTTTGCCAGTATCCCCCGGGGAGAGAAGCCGCGAAATATTAATTCGATGGCGTTGGTGTTATCGGGATCTGAACTCGCTCTACGAGTACACGCGTCAGCCGCCGACACACTACCCACTGCGCCTTTAGTAACAGACGAAAGATTTATTCGACACTGAAGAGAAGCCAGAGTCAAAGGCCGTACTGAATTCAGTTGAGATAGCATGGACTTCCGTGCCATTTTCTAAGGCTGAAAGGATGAAGGATACGAATTCAATAAAGTTTGTAGTTGTAGACCTACCTTTGAGGAAACCGTGTTATCTTGGGGAGATTGAAGACTTGCATTGAAAACGTAAATTATCATAAAGGGTTTTCCAAAAAGGACTTGACAACTTTTTTTTTAAATAAAACGCAAACCATTTGAGATATTTCAAAAACTTTATTATCGGCTTGAAGTACAATCAAAACATTTATGAATGGAACTCGACTTCGTTCATATGGCCACCGCGAGCACGTTTGCAGTGGTCGATTCGTTGGACCCAATTTTTGATGACTCGGCCACACATTTCGGCCGAAACGGCCGCTATTTCGCGTTCAATGTTGGCTCTGAGCTCTTCCAACGTCGTCGGCTTGTTGGCATAAACCAATGACTTAACGTAGCATCAAAGAAAATAGTCTAGAGGCGTTAAATCGCACGAACGAGGCGGCCAATCGACTGGCCCATTTCTTGAGATAACACGCTCATCAAACTTACTCTCCAATAAATCGATTGTAACGTGTGCTGTGTGGCTTGTGGCACCATACTGTTGAAACCACATGTCGTCCAAGTCCATAACTTCCAATTCGGGCCAAAAATAATCGATTACACTGGCCCTTCACAGTAACGTGACGATCGTTATCGTCGACGAAAAAATATGGCCCAATAACGCCGCCGGCATGCAAACCGCACCAAACAGTGATTCATGTAGCACATGTAGATTTTCCGACCAATAACGCATATTTTGCTTATTGACGAACCCATCGAGCCAAAAATGAGCTTCGTCACTGAAGATGATTTTGCGATGAAATTCATCACCTTGGGCATCTTCTCCAGAGCCCTATCGGAGAATGTACGTCGTTTCAAATGGTCCATCGGCTTCAATTCTTGAGTCAGCTTGATCTTGTATGGGTGTAAACCAAGAACGCAAAATACGCCATAATGTGGTCTGAGCGATGCCCAATTCTTGAGAACGCCGTGGAATTGACTGATTTGGATCGTTTGCTACGGACGCCTGAACGGCAGCGATATTTTCGGCACTTCGACCAACTCGTTGTCTCACTGACACGGCAACATCACAAAACGAATATGTAGACTCAAATCTTTGCACTAAGCTTGTTATTGCCTGTCTACTAGGGCGAGAATTACGACCGAAAATATGAGTTAACGCTCTTAAAGTTGCAGTCACCGACTCCGAATTTCGGTAGAAAATTTTTATAATTTGCAGACGTTGCTCGTTCGTGGACTTTACCATGATGAAAATGTTGAGGTTACTAAATAAATTGACAGTGACAGTTCGATGATTAGTGAAAGGGTTCGTTCACAAATTAAATTCAAAGCTGTCAAGTCCCCATTGGAAAACCCTATACAAAATACTTTCGGAGACTTTGGTATATGTTATGTGACAGTTTGTCATTCTTCTGACCTTTTCTTGTGTATAGGTGTTTTCCATATCCGGGGAAAATCACCTTGAGAAAGGGATAGGCAGCAGTTTTTTTGAGAGAATTAGAGAAAGGGAAGCAAAAAGGTTGGCGATGTTATGAGGATCATTAGAAGTTTCATCAATTAAGAGGGAGAGTGTTTGGGTAGCCATCAGATTTTCTTTTTTAGTTAACAAACAGAGAAAAGGACTTGGGATCATTTATAAGGTTGGTTTGCATCTCGATTCATTGATTTGACGGAAATTGGCTTTGTGAGACATTGAACAATGAGGGGAGAGCTCTGTATAGGGGAGTTGTGAAATAACGAGAGACGAATTGGGGTCGTAGTTGTCGACGGTTGATAGGAACAGCGGACAATCTGAAACTGAGGAGTTAAATGGGTTAGTTGTGAAAATGAGGTCTAGTTGTCTGCCCTGTAATTTGAAATTCCGCTAACTTGGTTAAGGATTGAATCAGCCAGACGATCTGAGAAGAGACATTCTTTGGCCGCAGTGAGATTAGAGGCAATGTAAAACTATTGGTCAGCTGAAGAGATCCATTTAACCATTTAAGATGAATATGGTTGAAGTCAACGAATACCAGGATTTCATCTTGGGGATCCCGTAAATCAATTAAATGATCGATGGTATCAATGGCCAATTTATAAAGTTCAATAGGTTGTGATGGCAAAATGAAAAAGCAGATGAAGTGGAGCAATTTCCGGGGTATTACAATCCTCATAGAAACAGAGTCCAGACACGGCGAAGATGAAGTTGCTATGAGGGAGGTGTCAG
Organism: Merodon equestris; assembly: GCA_958301585.1. NCBI lineage: Eukaryota > Metazoa > Arthropoda > Insecta > Diptera > Syrphidae > Merodon > Merodon equestris. The sequence continues at coordinate 117,114,563 of OY284416.1, forward strand.
TTGAGTCTTGGACGACTAGGAGAACACCGTGGCATGGACAACCATCAGTAGGTCGGTTAACATCATCGTCGCGATAAACGTTAAAGTTTGATGGGAACAGTTCAAGGTTGTTTATTGGGTTCGTTTCAGTCAAGGCAAAGATTTCAAAACGTAAGGCATGCGATGCTGCAGGACTGCCTGAGTTTTAGAGCGCAGACATCTTACGTTCTGTTTATAAAAGGTAAAAGAGAGGTTTTCGGGGAGTGTTAGAGTGGCAGGCGATACCTCTCGCTTGTCGTAAAAGGCGACTAAAACAAAGGTAATCACAAATCACATCTAGGCAATTTAGAAAACACCAAGGTGAGCATAGGGACACATATACCACCATTAAACTGCGCCACAAGTGTGCATGCAAATCAGTGGGTTGACACGACTGGAGATCACCGGTGTTGTAAGAGTAAGATCAAACAAAAAAAAATAAAAATCTGGAGCATGCCCGTGTCAAAAAAAGGAGGGGAAGAAAACGGTCAAACCGTAGCATTATGGAAAAGAACGCTAAAAGGAAGAGCACTACGCCGCCAGGCACTACTAATGGTCGTGATCCTGGGACGAGCAGCAATGCTCGAGTCAGAGCTATAGGATTTCCGGGGGATAGCAAAGTAATGCAACGGCGTAAGCCACATTTAAGAGTCGCAAGTTGGAACGTTGGAAGTATGAGTGGGCGCAGCTATGAGCTTGAAGAAATGATGGTTAGAAGGCGAGTAGACATCCTGTGCGTACAAGAGACGAAATGGCGAAACACCGGTAATCGGGCACGTTTCTTGGACGTTAAAACAAAAGCCTACAAGATGTTTTACTATGGATTGGAACAAGGAAAAAACGGAATCGCCATCATCCTTGCGGCAGAGCTACTTGGCAACGTCTTAACCATTTCAAAGTCCAGTGACCGTTTGATGGCTCTCAAATTGGTGATGCATGGTGAGGTGTGGAACATCGTAAGCGCATATGCCCCTCAAGTAGGATGCTAACAAAAAGAAAAAGATGCATTCTGGCTAGATTTCCACAACCTTGTCAAAATCATCCCAAAGGAAGAGCTTTTGTTTGTTGGGGGAGATTTAAACGGAATTTAATTTAAATTTAAATGTCGGGAAGACAAGCGAAGACTATGACTACCACGGAGGGCTGGGATACGGCACCAGGAACTCTTCAGGTGAAGATATCCTAAACATGTGCAAGTCGTACGGTCTTATAGTGCTAAATACCATGTTCGTCAAACAAAGCCGGCACCTGATCGCTTATAGCAGCGGCGGAAGTGAAACTCAAATAGACTATCATTTGGTATACAGTTTCATGAAGCCACGAGCTAAAGATTGCAAAGTGATCCTCGGAGACGCGATCGCCCCTCAACACCGTCTCCTCCTGACTGAATTTTTTATGGAGACGAGTAAGAAGTCAAAGCAGCAAACGAAGGTGTCTGAGAGAATCAAGTGGTATAAGCTGGATAAAGGAAAAGGCGAAGCTTTTATTACCAGCATGAACAACTACCTCATTTCCATTATCGATGAGGTTGGTAATGAGGAGTGCAGAGACATGTGGGATTCCCTACAACAATCTGGCCTGGAGAAAGCCAAATCACTGCTCGGAACATCTAAAGGCCCCTGCCAACACGCAAAAGAAACCCGGTGGTGGACAGGCGAAGCCAAAGCAGTGATACACGAAAAGAAAATGGCTTTTCAAGCTTCGTCAAAGTGCTCTTCTACTAATAGAGAGGAAAAAGCTCGCTGTGACAAGGTATATACACTTGCTCCCACGACTAATCGGACAGTCAATTAGAACACATTTGAGATCAATTTTCTCAAACAAAGATTTGGGGAATTTTAAGTTTTATATATGGAATTATTTGTTTATTTTTCCTTATTCTATTAATATAACACAAACAACAATTCAATAAAACGGTAAAAAGATAACTATAAAAAATTCAAACAACATGAATAATTCATTCCACACGCATAATCGGACACTTTGAATTTAATATTTTGTAGCGTAACCGTTTGAATTTATTACCGTTTCAAGGCGTCGAGGTATTGAAGAAACAAGATTTGAGCAAACTTCGCTTGTGATCATTTGCCATTCTACTTGTAGTCCCGTTTTCAACTCCTCAATATTGTTGAATTGTTTCGCAGCGACTCGGCGACCTAATACATCCCATAAATGCTCAATAACGTTCAAGTCTGGGGATTGTGCAGGAGTCTTAAGGACTTTGGGACAATTGTATAGCAGCCACGACCTTGCTAAGTATGATGTGTGTTTTGGATCATTGTCTTGGTAGAAGATAAAGTTGTCATTAATACCAAGCTTAATAACACTCTCTTTAAAATTTTGCCTTAAAACATGTACGTAGACATTTTGATCCATTTTTCCTTCAATAAAATGAAGGTTTCCAACACCAGAACTCGCCATACATCACCAGACCATGACCGAACCCCCGCCATATTTGACAGTAGCACGTGTATGTCTATGGGAGAATTCTTCATTTGGTTTTCGCCATACATATACTTTTCCATCCGATCTTTCTACGTTGAATTTGCTTTCATCCGTGAATAAAACCTATATTTTTAAAAATCATTGTCAATATTAACAAACATAACAATAAAACAATACATTTTTACCCTATTCCAAAAGGTCACATCCTGCTTTAAATAATCTTTAGCAAACCTTACTCACTCTTTTCTATTTTTTTTCATTTATGAATGGCTTTTTTCGAGCTACTCGGCCGTTATAATCGTTTTTTCTCAAAACGCGGCGAATAGTCTTATTTCTCGTTTCTTTGAATATAACTTGTAAGGATTGCGAGGATATGAAAGATTTTTTTTTCACTTCTCTCAATAAAAACTTTTCTTCACTGTCATTTAATTTTTTCCCTTGACCTTTTCTGCTGATATTGCAAATTCTATTTTCGTTTTTCACGAAATGAAATGACGTCGTGGACTGTTGACCGACTTCTTTTAAAAATTTCAGCTATTTCGCGAACCGATTTACCATTTTCATAAAGCGATAAAACCGATTTTCTAATTTCAACAGATGTTTGTTGACCTCTGGGTGCCATTTTGATCCGTAATATATACCAACTTGCGATAAATGTCAAATTTCAATCAGAAGACCGCAATCAATGGTTACTCAAATTTTAAATGAAAAATTCCCGTTATAATACGAAAAACAAGCCAAGAAAAGTACTGTCCGATTATGCGTGTGGAATGAATTATTCATGTTGTTTTAATTTTTTATAGTTATCTTTTTACCGTTTTATTGAATTGTTGTTTGTGTTATATTAATAGAATAAGGAAAAATAAACAAATAATTCCATATATAAAACTTAAAATTCCCCAAATCTTTGTTTGAGAAAATTGATCTCAAATGTGTTCTAATTGACTGTCCGATTAGTCGTGGGAGCAAGTGTAGATATTGCAAAGGTATCGCGAAGAAAAAGTGCGCCGAATTCAAAGCGAAAAGCATGGAAGGCCTATATCAGGAGTTGGAAGAAATATCGTCTTCCGCATCTGACAGGAACCAGGCTACCCAGGAGCTTCGACAAAGCAGTTTGAACAAAGGAGCAAATGTCTTTAAGATAGCCGCCCAGAGAAGAAGAAATGCTCTGGAGATTCGTTTCTCAAAGTTTATTAACAATGCTGAAGGCCAACTCCTTGTGGAAGACGAAAAAATTCTCCACAGATGGCGACAGTATTGCGAGGAACTTCTGAACGAACTGTTTCCCCGAGTGTACTTTGCAAGAGCCGCTCCGAATCATGCCGAAATATCCGACATCACAGCTGAAGAAGTTCGGTACGCGGTTAAAAACTCCAAGAAAAGAAAAGCTGTTGGGCCGGACGGGATACCCTCTGAGTTCTCGAAACAGATGGGAGACATCGGGTCTAGATGGCTCATGGTTCTTATCTCCAAACTTATGAGAGGCGACACTATGCCTAATCAATGGAATGAAAGCTATCTTCTTCCTTTGCACAAAGGAAAGGTTAATACGAAATTGTGATAACTACCGTTCTGTCAAGCTGATGTCGCACACCATGAAGATCGTTGAACGGGTATTAGATAGCCGACTGCGGAAAATAATACGACTATCTGATGACCAGTGCGGGTTTGTCTCGGGTAAATCAACGACAGATGCAATCCAAAGTATAAGGGTCATGATGGAAAAGCATCGTGATTCTTCAAAGGACTTGCATATGGTGTTGGTTGATTTCGAGAAGGCCTTTGACCGGCAACCAAGAGATCTTTTATGGGTAGGGCTAAGACAAAAGGAGTTCCAGAAACCTACGTACGAGTGATCATGGACATGTACAAGAGAGTAACGACAAGAGTAAGATGCCGCAGGAGTCACTGAAGAGTTCGCAATCAAAGTCGGTGTACACCAAGGGAGCGTCCTCAGCCCACTGCTCTTTATAGCAGTCCTTGATTGCTTGCTTGAAGGAAAAGTGACGGACCCCAATGTGCACCAGCTATTCTTTGCTGACGATGGAGCCATTATAAGTGATGATCAGGCCTCCCTACAACGAGCACTTGATGTGTGAGTGGACATTTTTGAGGGACACGGGTATCGTATTAGTTCAAAGAAGACAGAGTATCTGTGCTGCCCGTTCTCTGACCCTCATCAACCTATTCCAGACATTTACGTGAATGGAAGAGTGCTTCCCAAGTGTGAAAAGTTTAAATATCTGGGATCTATGATTAATAGAGAAGCAACTTGTGATGATGACATCAACCATCGCGTAAGCGGTTGATGAAGTGGCGGGAAAACTCCGTCATCCTCTCTGATCGAAAAATGCCCCCTAAGCTGAAAGGAAGGCTCTACACTTCAGTTGTACGTCCGGCGCTCACATACGGTGCACAATGCTGGACAATGCACAAGAAGTATGAGAGCAAATTAACGGCAGCTGAGATGAAGATGCTTCGCATGACAGCGGGAGTAACAAAGCGTGACAGAATTAGAAGTTCAAAGATCCGAGGAAGCCTCCACGTAAAAGAAACCATCTCAAGAAAGATAGAGCGCGACCGACTCAGTTGGTATTGCCATGTTCAAAGGAGAGATCCTTTGAACCCCGTCCAAAAGGCGATATCAATCAACGTTCCAATTTCAACACGCAAAAAAGGCAGGCCGAAAAACAATTGGTGCAAACAAATGCAAAAACACCAGCATTTGATTGGCATCAGCGATGAATTAATCCCAAACCGGGAAGATTGCCGCTACTTTCTGAGGTCAAACCGGCCCACAAGCGGACCAGTAGGAATGCAGTTAAGTGGGAAGGTTATGGTCCTACACTTCTGACCATAACGACGCCGGAAAAAAGGAAGAGAAGAAGTTAGAATGGCATGAAGGGGAAGACTTTTAGGGACGAAAAAACCTATCATGATCACCTTTGCTTTGCTACGCTTTGAGTGTATATATTGTCTGAAGATGTCAAGATCGTTTGATGCATTTTCGGGTAAGATATTGAAAATCTCGTGGTATTTAATGAAAAGGTTCTTGAGGTTCTTGAAGTCGGTAGGGAGACCTTCCTGTTGAATTGAGACCATTACGCAAGTATTTGTTTTACCTTCATACCAAACAGAGTCGGATTTATCATGAATATAAGCCAAAAAGAGACGAATGTTCTCATAGATCTTTTTGTCTCTTAACCTGGAGAGAGCGTAGTGACATTCGTTGGGGTCAATAGTTTGACTGATGGTAGCAGTAGGAGATCAACGAAAGATTGGAAGGAGACAGATGTTGTCGAAGATTGGTGGGAGAGATGAGGAATTGGATGTGGGAGCTTCGAAAGTTAGGATATTTGGTTCCGGACTTAAGGTTGAAATTTGGAAATGAGTCTGGATCCGGTTTGTGTGCTAGGGTTGGAGATGATAAGGTTGTATTGGCGGACGAACTACAGCGTGCGCCATCTCATATGGATCGATGTAAATTTCGAATAACTTCAACAATTCTCAACCGATTTTGGAAATTCAAAAACTTTTATTCAACTTTGACCTTAACAATTTATTTTGATTAATTTTGGATTAATCTTGAGTCAAATCCGGCGATCTCGGAGGCCAGTCAATATCGCCCTTTTTTTGACACCAATCTTCCAGGGAACTTCTTACGCAAAAGGTTCATTGATTTGTCGGCAGTATGGCATGTCGCGCCGTCTTGTTGAAACCAAAAGTGAAATAAGCCTTTTTTACGCATTTCTGGGACCACATAATGGGCCAACGGCCACCGATATCGATCGCCATCCACTGTATCGCCAACTTTGAAGAAATACGGTCCAATGATGGTGATGATCATATAGCGGCTCTTCTATATGTGAGGATTTTCGGTGCCCCAGCAGTGACAATTTCGTTTATTAATTGAGCCAGAGAGCGTAAAATGTGCCTCATCGGTCCATTGGTCATCAAAATTAGCTGCCAGAACTCCGGCTCAGCATTAATCATTGAGACGGCATTTTGTGCGTATGCCAAGCGCCGTGGCCCATCTTGTGGCAAAATTCTTTGAGTTATCTGCACTTTGTATGGAAATAACTGAAGATCATCCTTTAAAATTCTCCGCAAAGCGGTCCCACTGATGCCTAACTGCTGCTATTCATGGTTAAAATTGTACTTAATTGACGTTTCCAAAATGCTATGACATATGAAAATCGGTTGACAATTGTGGAAGTTATTCGAAGTTTACATCGAGCCATATGAGATGGCGCACGTTGTAGTTGGCTTAAGTTTAAAGCTGACCCGTTGGCGTTGTAGTTTTGGTGGAACTGAGAGAGAAGGCTATATATCGGAACATGATGCATGGGTAAAAATTGGAAAGAGTTTGGTTTTGAAGCTCCAGTTATCGTGGGGATTAGAGGGGGGTTTAGAATGCTTTTTACTAATATTAGAAACAGACTTATTATTCTTAATACTAAGTTTAGGTTCAGGCTTAGTGGTTGATTTAGAGTGGGAATCACTCTTTTCATTCCATTTGGTAAATGTAGTTCTACCGGGGGTAAGTGGGCGGCCATCAGAGTTGAGAGATAGCCAAGCATATTTCGCTGGGGGGCTTTAGTTTGTTCGGTCCGAGACGTTGAAGCATTTGGCAGCTAAGTATTGGGATGTTGAAGTGCTTCGTAAAATAGCGATGAGGTCCTGTCCTTCAACCAAGAAAGTAGTAGTATCCACGTTGAAGCTTTTGGAGGCGCTGGTTCCTATCTCGTAATCTCCATATTTGGCCAAAGCGTTCAATACTGGTTTCCACGTCTGGTCCTTCTACTTCAGGGAGTTGGTTTGTTTGGGTGTAGAGAGAAGATGTTGCTTTAGGTGGCAGTGGCGCGTATTAATGGGGACGGTTTGTATAATATTAGCCGGGAAAGTGAATTTCGTCCATTTTATGAGCTGCTGTTCTTAATTCCTCGGCTAGGTCATTTAAGGTGAACCTAGTAGTAGTAAGCTAACATCGTTTAATTTGTTAGCTATAGCTTCAAGCAGAGGGTCAGGTTGATATGGGGGAAGTATACTGAAATGAATGTCAAGATCGGATCGAAGGGTTTTAAGGTTCTCGTTCATTTTTCTTTTTAAAGAACAGGGCTAAAGTGGGAGTTGAGAGTGAAAACCAAGTCGCGTTTTAGTTCGGCGCTACGGGTATTAGATGACTTGGGTACAGAGATATCATAAACTAGTTTCACTAGGGCAAATCATTGTTTTTCAAAAGATTTAAATTTAGAAAAAATCGAGCACTCCACAAGGTTACTTAAGTCTTCAACACATTTTGGGATGAGGTCGCCAATAAGTTTTTTAATATTAGGATGTCTTTGTTGGAGGCGGAGTTAATATTGTCATTGTTACAAAATATCGCGAACAGAACATCGAAGAGGGATATCTTTTTGCATTCTTCATAATAGAAAAAGCAATGATCCGCCAAGAAATGCTATGGTCAAGGTCCATTGATAAAAGGTTGATGCGAAAAAGCATCCTTTGGATTGAGAGTTTTAGAATAAATAGTAGTGAGCCCCTGCAGGAGCTCTATAAGTAAAATCCGATATCAGGCACTATCGATAGATGCGAATGTGATGAATATGGTTTCCCAGGCAGTACGGCGTTAAATGTCTACGTCAATCCTATAAGGTTTACCTGCACTGCTTTTTCACTAGAATAAGTACTTCATTCGGTTAAACTAACAATTAAGCATGGCCTTGTGGAGGCTTCGAAATACCTACAAGTATAAAGCAGTTGCTTACAACTTGTCTAAGCCGGTCGCGCCTAACGCTGATGACGATAATCGAATCCCAACAAAGTAATTGTCTTTGAAGGCTTCGCCTCCCATTTCTCGACTTGTATTGGCAAGTTAGACGATGAACAGTTTATGCTATACTCTACTACTCCATAACGATAATGCTAGGCTAAAGCAGTTGTAAGTAGAACGAACCATTCACCATGGACCAAGACGATAGAGAATTCGGTCTAGCCGACCTAGACGAAGTTAAAACAGCAATATCGATGTCGAAGTATAATAAGGATGCCAGTGCAGCTACAGGTGCACTTCATCAGAAGAAAGCACTTTATGGAATCCGCGGTCCATAATTACTGCCCCCATATAACCATAAAATGATTGAATTTCTTAGCATTGCTACCCTGTCGTGCCTTCTTAAAAAATCTGAAAGGTCCCCATCAGCGTGTGTCAAGGCTAGTATTCACAGCTAATGCAGATCTTGGAGAAGACTCAGGACTTTTGGTTCGAAACACCATCACCTTTTTGTCAACTTTAAAGCCGCACAGTGCCTATAGAGATGAGCTGTACGGAGCCCAGACTATGTAGGATGAAAACTGAGAACTCTCATTGCCTCATTCAGTAGCAGGACGACGCATTCTCACGTGATTTCTTTAGCATCATCCTTAAAAAGTGATTAACAGCGAGGCGTCAATTAAGCGTTTGAGAATATAGAAGCAGAAATGACTAAAGTGGGTGTCGCTGAAATTAGAATAACTCTTAGCAGCCGCAGCATTCTTGGGTTCAAACCTCTACACAGCAGAGATTTGGATATTTGGAGCGATTCAGGAGAAGAGCTCTGCGTGTATTTTAAATAAGTGGATCGGTTTAGTCGGTCAGACATCCAAAATATGCCATTTAGTAAGACACCACTTCTGCGACCCTAAGAGTTTCAATTCTAACCTCTGAGGGGTGACGCAGCATAGGGCGACTACATCGAAACTTGTGTTTACAGGGGAAAAGAAACCTTAACCAATAAATGTGTGACATTGGAAGTAGCTAAATAGGAAGTATCGAAAGATCGTGGCGCCTGGATAGGTTTAAAGGTTGTCTTCCGAGTTCAACCGAGTTGTAAAGCCATCTGCACGTCCTCATGCAAATAATTGAAGGCGCACCTCTTGTGCTGATCCATCTAAAAAGTGGCCAATGCAAGTTCCCACTCCAAATTGCCTGGACAACAAGAAGTCCATAGCGGAAGGTCTGTTAAATGAAGAGGCTACCTATCGGCTCTCAGAGTTAAGCTAGGCTTGCAATACCAGTAATTCGGTTTGATCTGACTTGGAGCTCAACTGGAGATAAGTTGAATTAATGGAGTTGAACAGAACTATGTGAATGATAACATAATACACAAGGATCGAAAGAACACTAGACAAGTTCTGTCAGATTCAAAACGATTTCACTAAAGCTTTGCCTATCTGAAAAGCTGATGAAGTGAGCTTTGTTCTAGGGCGTAACAAACTCATTTATTGGTGTCGCTTAAACATAAACTCACACGCAATATAGGATAACAACATGTGATCACGTTGAGGCTAAGAGGAAATAGTCAATAATGAATGGCTCGAAAAACGAACGCCTTTAAAAATAAGGCTACTCAAAAAATCGGTCTGGTTTAGGGCAAGGATTGGGAAGTTTTCTCAGTTTTTCTTGAGAGTTATGGTTATCGCCGCCCCTACAAGACACAATGGATAAGCTAAGGTCTTTCGGCAATAGAGGAGTGGAGAGTACGATTCGGACTTATGAAGTCTCGCTTAGTCTGTCAGACATCTCAGTCTCAATCTCAGCCCGACATAGCGATAAAGGTAACTGGGTCAAAGGAGTGCTGTGTGTTTCCATACCCCAATTGTCAAGCTCCAGAATGGACGCACCATGCTACCTGTTGTGGACTATCTAATTAAGAGGAGTTTTTCCTTATCGATCAAAACTGGGCACGGTTTTGTAATATTTTCTACAAGGCCAGGGTAGGCTAGTTAGGGACGATTTCGTAGTTATTACAGTTGCGAGACTCATCGATGATCGGCATGTTTAGAATTAATCAATCAAAAATGTGAAGTAGTTTTAATTAGGGAGAAGGCCGTAGAATGTGCCACCGGGTGCCAGAAGGCGCTTTTTAATGCCGCCCTAGTTAGAACAAAAACACTAGCCAAACATGAGTTAAGAGAATGCTATCGTCAATCTACATATTGCCGTTGAGAAGGGAAAAAGTTGCCTAAACAAGACCTGAGGTTAAACCAAAGAATCTACCACCTAATATAGGTCCTGATGGGGACACGAAAATCCACCGCTATTCAAGAAGTCGAAGAACAATGTCGTCGCACTTGTTTCGCAGATTATTAAATATGAACTAGGCGATCATTTGCACCCTCCTCGCAAGGGATCGCGACTATTTTCGATATTTGAAAGACTGCCCCCAGACGTCTCTTGTCTCACTGAACATAACTCCCGACCTAACCGCCAAAAAAATACGCAACCTAAAGGACGACTACTCTCCCGGTCCCGACTCTCTGCCTGCCATAGTTTTAAAAAAATTTGCGAACCATTTTATTTTAACCTTTACCGCTCTATTTCAAAGCTCTATCTCTCACGGACTCTTTCCTCAGCTTTGGGAATATGCTTATATCATTCCAGTCCACAAAAAAGGACTGAAAAATGACGTGTCCAACAATCGTCCTATTGCCAAGCTCTAATGCATTTTTCTATTCTTTCACTGCAAACCCATTTTCCTAAAGGTTCCTAAAAGGTGGATTGGCAACCACTAATCTAGTCAAGTTTGTTTGACAATGTTTGTGTGCACTCGAAGCTGGCAGAGAAGCAGACGTTGTCGCCATTGATTTTAGCAAAGCCTTCGAGTAAATGTCTCACCAAATTATTCTCCTCAAACTCACTGCCCTCGGTTTCTCTCATTAATTTCGTGAATCTTATCCAGAATATCGTCAATATATCGTTATCTTTAGATCTTCTATCTCTGATCTAAATAATGCTACATCCGGTATCCCATAAGGTAGTCATCCCGGCCCACTGATATTTATTCCAACCATTAACGATGCCGACAATGTTATTTTGAACTCTCAGCTCTCCATACGAGGGTGGTCCGATAAGTACTTAGCCTAACCGCCAGATGCCGACAGTATTGCAAGAGCAACTTACTATCGTGTAGTACATTCTAGTAGACGGCTACTGTCGAAATTTCAGCCGGATCGGACTCGTAGTTTTGTTTTGACCGCGTGTGGAAACGGGAGTGTCCGCGGATTTTAGAAAAATGGAAAAAGAGCAATATCGGTCGGTGATTCGATTCTTGTTTTTGGAAGGGAAATCGCGCAGCGAAATCAAAGAGCGTTTGGATGCTGTGTACGGTGAATATTCTCCTTCGATGGCGACCATCAAAAATTGGCTTAACGAGTTTCAACGTGGACGCACGTCGGTTTTTGATGAGCCACGTCCAGGTGCCCCGAAAACGGCTACCACGTGACAAAAATCCACGATCTCGTATTGGCAGACCGCCGATTGAAGGTTCGCGAGATAGCTGAGACAGTAAGCATTTCGAAAGATCGCGTGGGTTATATCCTGCATGAAATTTTGGGCATGAGAAAGCTGTCGGCGCGATTTGTGCCGCATTTGCTCACTCCGGACAACAAGCGCAACCGTGTTTGACGCTGTTTAAGCGCAATCCGAAGGAGTTTCTGAGTCGTTTCGCGACAGTCGACGAAACATGGATCCACTGGTATACACCAGAGACCAAGGAACAGTCGAAACAGTAGACTTCGCCCGGCGAACGTGCACCGAAAAAGGCGAAGACTGTCCCATCGGCCGGAAAGGTGATGGCCACCGTTTTCTAGGGGCCGACGCCGAATTGAGAAAAAACGGCCCCGCTTGGTGAAGAAAAAGCTGCTCTTCCACCATGATAACGCACCGGCTCACACCTCCGTCTCGCCATGGCCAAATTGGTCGAATTGGGCTACGAACTGCTGCCCCATCCACCGTATTCTCCAGATTTAGCCCCGTGCGAATTCTTTTTGTTGCCAAACTTGAAAAAGTCACTCGCCGCGCAGAAATTTCAGTCGAATGAGGAGGTCATCGCCGCCACGGAGGCCTACTTTGCAGATCTCGAGAAAACGTATTTTTTCAGACGGGTTAAAGAAGTTGGAGCATCGCTGGGTCAAGTGTATCGAGCTAAAAGGAGGCTATATTGAAAAATAAATCGCCATTTCTCCAAAATTTTTGTTTTTCTTTTGTAGGCTAAGTATTTATCGGACCACCCTCGTATATGCTGATGATATGAAAATATTTAAACACATATCTTCCCCTGTCGACTCGCGCTCTCTCCAATTGGACCTTAACCAATCTCGAGCTAAATGTCAGTAAATGTCAAACCATCACTTACTCCCGCAAGTGCTCTTCCTCACCACCCAGAACCTACATTAATTGTAATGAAACCGTTCCCCCTGTCAACTTCTTGGTTGATCTAGGGGTCATTTGTGACCGTGAACTCAATTTTCGCTTCCATATCGACAACATAATCAAGCGTGCAAACTCTGCCATCGATTTCGTGAAACGTTGGTCGAAAAATTCTCGAATCCTTACGTTACTAGCTAGCCAAGTCTGGTGCCCCTTTTACGAATCCCATACTACGCGTATTGAGACCATTCAATATAGGTTTATCCGTTTTGCTCCTCGTGGCCTTCCCAGGGCTGACCCCCTTTATACGGATCACCTAAAATTAATCAACCTCCAACGACTTAAAGAACAATGCGATGTTGCAGATATTCTTTTTATTCATGACCTTCTCAGCGGTAACATTGACATCCCACTTAACCTTCGGTCCATGCCCCTTTTCCGTATAAACACTCACCACACAAATTATGATTACCACGAACCAATGTCCAGAATGCTGCGCAAAGTTGACACCAATCTTTTCGATCTACACATCAAAAGTCTGGGAATTACCCTATACCACAACCCTTCACCTTCTTCTTAATCGTGTCCACCTGTCACTTAGTTAATAAGTTAATTGAGTTTTTGCTTTTTTTTTGTTAAGTTAATAAAGTGCCCCTATGGGCGCGTCAAATCACTAAGTTGGCGTCGGCGTTGATGAGATATGCAGCAGTGATTCCTGCTTATAGCTGATGGACAAACAGAATATCAGCAATTTCCCGACGTTCAAGGAGAGATTACATGAACAATACTTTGGCTCATAGAGATCATATGGGCTCTGGCAACAATACATTTAGGGAAATATGTAGAGGCTTGACCTTTATTGACTTTGAGCCCTGGAGGTTTTCCAGCCATCGTCGTTGATGGACAGAACGAAAATGATAGGACCTAAGTGACTTCCTTAAGGTACCCCAATGCGGCTGTAAAGGTATGGGATACCGAGCATCAAGAAAGGACTTTCTACAGCCGTTCCTTAGGAATTTATTCAATCCTCCACTATGTCTGAATTTGATAGTTTATTGCTCTGGCATTTCAAGTGACAATGCTGTAATTTTTTGAAGCGTTTGTCACCATTTGTTTGTTACCATAGATTGCCACACCATCCAACGGCGAAATTATGAAAATTCATTGTAGAAAAAATTCTGTTTTGTTGTTCAAACTTTTCGCGAAACAGGAAATATTTACGGAATTATAGCCCAATAGAGTGACCAATTTAACAACTCGTGGAAGGTTGCTCGATGCTGAACGCTCGGTCAAGCGTGAATGTTGCTGCTATGCCTGAAAGTCTGGCTGAAAACTCGAAGCCCTCGATTACACTTCGCCCATAATGAAACGTCTGTTCTGCTACCTCAACTTAGGGTGTTTATGGAAAAGATCCGATTGACACAAGAAGTAAAGCCCCAAGATCATCAAGCTCGTCGTACATTCGCTGATTGGGTTCCGAAGCATTTGGAAACGAATCCAAATTTCGGGAGAAGTCTTCATCATCTTCAGTGACCAATCAAAATTTCGTTTGAACAAATTGCCATATGTGGGAATAAAGTGTAGTATCAGGGGTCTCCATTGCCTCCAGAGAAACGAGAATGGCCAGACTATGATAACTGATTTTCTGTGGCCTCCATTGGATGGACTTGGATGAGATGTGGTTCCAACGTCGCTATTTAATGATATTATTCTAAGAAATAATGTTATTGAATTTCTGTCCTATTTCGGGCACACCACTTTTTATTTATTTCATACCCTTATAAGGCGCAGTGCAGGTCTTATGACAACATGGACGGGGTGCAGATGGTTTGTGTCGAAGATGTTCGTTCACTACTCTCCGGGGGTGGTTGTCCTAGATATGATTTTTGAGAGATTCGACTGAATTTGTGGCGTTGGTTGTAGTTCACAGTAACTCTTTTGTTTCCATGTTATTAAGATGTTATATTGGAAATGCTGACTTAAGTCCATTTAAAGAAAGCAAGGTAGGCAAACATTTAAGAAGATTCGAGATCGGCTAAAGCCTACCGTCTACTTCTTAATAGAAGCTTGATAAGGTCTGATTTAGTCGAAGACATAGCACCTGAAATACCAGAAGTTCAGACTATGTTTTCATAGAGAAAAAGTTTTATCTGGTAACGCCGTAAATTGCCTCATACAAATAACACCAACGAAACGCGTGTTTTTCTATGCGAAAATGACTTTTCAAGATCTCTAGCAGGTGACTCAAGATCTCTTCTCTCAGTCAGCACAAGTGATTTTATCGAATTTTTATTTCTTTCATTGGTCTCTACTCATGTCTACTCGGACTGGTTTATAAATAGCGGTCAAGCGCACACATTTAGACGGCGCGGCACAATTTCGAGCACTTATTTTCGCTCTTATTTATCGCTAAAAATACATCTCAATTGTTTTCAGTTGTGGTAACAAGCGGGATGCCGCACATCATCCAGTCGGTAATGACAGAAGCAAATGTCACCTTTACTTTGAAATCTAATTTGGCAAGTCCTTGAGTGGAATCCTTAGGAATAAAAACCACAAACAGCAACTGAATCCGACGGCTTTGTCACCCATCCGAATCCGAGCACATCCCTTTAGGCGAACTTTGTCGGGAAAAAAAAGGTAAAGTCACGTTCCATTCCGTACTCTTGATGATCCATTGTGTGGTAGATTTGTCACCATCACACGACCGAGGTGCATCCCGCTGCTGGTGGCTCGTTTTCATTCGCGTCTAGACCACACCAGGCTGATTATGTGGTGCATTTCTATCTTCATCCTTGTAATCGCTTGTGTGGTAGTGTCCTGTGGCTAGAGGAGAAGAAAATGAATGCCCAAGCCGCATGCTGTTTGTGTTGTAACTGCCAGCTGTGTGGTTCGAAAGACATTGTTGACATGGCAGGCATGTTCGAGTCAGTTGAATGCAGAAACAGGATTCGGAATCATCTTATCCGCCAGAGATATGCAATTGAAAGATTGGCGATGCTCCAGGATTATGTGATAGTGGAACTCCATTGCCAACAAGAAGTTGATTTTAATTTGGTCGCGGCACTAGCGGGAATGTTGAATTATAGCTTGGCTGACAATATTGGAGCGAAATGATGATAAGTCGAGGGCATTAGAGGGGGATATCGGACGCGGATTGAGGAAATTTATGTTCGGATTTAATTGTTGACTGTTGGATGTAGGAAATGGATTACCGAGTTGTTTGAACACATAAAAGTCGTTGAGGATTGGGGGCGGGGGGTTGGTTGTGGATATACGAAACGAAAGTGGTCATGGTTTATGGGACGGAAAACGATCCCAGGAGATTGATTGAATTGCTTTGCTCCTGCCATGGGAAGGACGTGGATACGAGCAATGGAAACGGAGATGGAGATGCCTTACTCAGGTGGTATTGCGACTGAGGTTTTCCTAAATGGGATTTAGTGCTATTAAATTGTCCCTGCCCCAAGCAGTTTATAGCTGCCAATTCATAAATTTTCTGATTACTGTAGAAGCCTGAGCTCTAATGTGATTAACATCTGTGCCGGTTTACGACTTTAAGCTCCAGTAATTCATAAACTATACTTAACACCCCACTAGCATATTATGGAGCTTAACAACCTGTTAAAAAAATCAAGCTTGGACCCACTTCCCGTCATAATCAAGTTCAAATGAGCTCAGGTCTAATGGTATAAGGTCAAAACCATTAAAATACACACTCAACAAGCTATCACTTCGACCTCATGTCGAATCACATAAAAAGCCTACCAAACGAAGGGCAGCAAGGGGGCCAAAGAACCGGCTTTAATGATACTCGAAACTTGACAAAAGGATAATTGCAATCTATCGAATTCCACCTGTCAACATTTCATCAGTTGAAGGCTACCTACGATAAGCATTCTAAGAATACTGACGCCACATGTACGACAGGTCCTTGCACCGGGACCAATGCCAGCAATGCTCACGTGTGCCTCTTACCCATCGTCACGAGTGGGATATTCGCTCGATGATGCTTGAATGCTGATAAACGGATACGAGACTGAATTTATTTATGGCCCTTTTTACAATTTCCGAGGTGCCTTTATGATTCTTAAGGCAATCGATTACCCTTTCTTCCTCTCCTTTCTTGGCCAATGCAGAGGGACGACAGCATGCAAGTCAACGTTATTTATTACGTGTAGGTAATGGATAAATAACCATGTTTATGTGCAACTATGCATTATCGAGTCGAAGGGGCTGAAGTGTAGTTCCGGTCTTTCCGGCTTGCGGTCGGTTAGTCGAACAGTTGGTCATGTATGGTTGTACAATGTTATATGTGTAGCGGTCGTAAATAACGATGTAAGGTTTTGGAATTTATTCGAAATAAAATCAAATCGCCTGGGAGATAGGACACACAGATTGGGCCGGGGGAATTGAATGGAGAGTCAAAGAACATCGGTCGGACGGTCGACCGCATGTAATTTATCATTTCTCTGATTAATGTGACAAAGCACCGTGCCAACCGGTTGGTGATTTGATTTGGGATATTAGTTTGACTCAATATCCTTGACAGATGGGTGGAATTTCTCCTTTTTTTTGGAATCATTAGAACTAGGGTGTGATTTATTAGTGGGCCCCTTGTGGACCGGTCATTTGAAAATTGTAGTTTTTGTCATTTATGACTGTCATTGACGGTAATCATTCATGTCATTCCTAGAAAAGGCTTGTAGGTAAGAATACGATTGATATTTGGAGAGTTGAGCGTTTAATAAAAATTTTGCTTTTACTTCCTCATTTCTAAAAGGCAACTTTTACGGATTTATCAAGCGACATAAAAAGATTCTAGCAACAGATCTCCAGTGACTCAAGCTATCGATTCGCATTTCCTGGTATGCTGGAGAGAGTCATCAAATGTCAAATGGAAGGGTATAACGAGGCCTTGATTAATAAATATTGTAATGAGGATGGCAATTGATGATGGCGACATTTTCGTTCGCGAAAAAAATATTGACATGCTTGATTTCTGAAATCCACCTCATGATGCAGTAGCATATAAAACTTAAAGGCTATTGTGCCTACCAAGCGTTTCGCCCATCAGGAAGGGCAAGGGGCGGATCGACCTTGCTTATGAAAGAGAATATTGATCACTCCACCGAAATCAGAAAAGAATTTGAAACGATTCAAATGTTTTCGGTACGCGTAAGAAATAGAAAGTGTTAATTCAATATTTCATCAATCTATTACCAATCCCGTTTCAGTTTAGATAAAAGCGAATTTTTAAGTTAGTTTAACCCACTTGGACCGATCTTTAATATTGGTGGCGACTTCTACGCTAAACATACCTTTTGGGGCTCACGATATGTCTCGCAAAAAGGTAGAGCACTCTCCCTAGCTGGTATGGAAAATAACGGCGAGTTTCATTCAAGCCGACGTACTGGCCGTCAGATGTCGCAAAAACTCCCCATCTAATTATCTTCTTTATCACGAAGGGAGTCAGTGCAAACTACCTAAAAGTCGAAAAGAGCTTTAACTTTTCCCCAGACCCTTCTCCAATTATACTAACGATGAGAAAAAAGGCCACCTAGACTGACTAGTAGGAGAACTAACTGGGCAAGATTCAGAATCTACATTGAGGAAAGACCTGAGCTCGGAGTACCGCTAAGAACACGCTATTAATTAGAAGCGAAGTTGAGTGCATTACGCGGCGTCGAGCAGGGGATAGTCGTGGTGCGTGAGATCTGGAGTGTAATCGGCTAAGGTGATAGTCACTTTGGTGACAGTCATTTGTGACTATCATCATCTTTTGGTATCGGGTAAGATTATCACAAAAAAAGTTCAGAAAAGGAGCAACACTTGCTTCCTCGGAATTCTGACTGCCATCACTGTCTCATTGACCTCTTCATTTTTGCTTAAAAATAGCTCCAAGCACGAAAACATATTTTTTATTTTACAAAACACACAAAAACAAAGTCACATCTAACGCACAAAACATATGAAAATGATAGCTAAATAGCTGTCAGCGGAAAACTGTCACAAAAATGTGACAATCACAGTGACTATTACCTTAGGTTAGGTTAGGTTAAAGAAGGGGAGTGTGATGGTTGGACATCACTTCCACTCGGAGGCCAAGAGGCCCATTGTGATTCCCTTCGTTTGTGTGGGTACACATAAAATTAACCTGTCCTATCACGTGGTGGCTGAAACCACCCTGTGCTCTTGATGAATCTTAGAAGATCCGATATATCTGCGTTAGCCACGTCCGCAATCTCTGTAAAGAATCTTTGGCCCAGCGACACTAGGCGTCGATTCTGGAGAGCTGGACAGTGGCAGAGCAGATGTTGGATCGTCTCAGTTTCTTCCTCATCGCCGCAGCTCCGGCAGAGATCGCTGGATCCCGAGTCCCATTTCCGGAGCATTGCTCCAATGGGACAGTGTCCTGTGATCACTCCGACGAGCATACGGATCGAGTTACGGTCCAGCGCCAGGAGCTTCTTTGTTTTTCCGACGTTGAGCTCTGGCCACGATGATCTTTCGTGTAGCTGTCGTTTCTGGAAAGCTAAGACGAGTTGGCCTCTTTGATGATTGTGTCGTTTATGATCCTGTATAATGCGCTGATCGGTTTTTTTTTTTAGTTTTAAATTCATTTTTATTTCATATTATCTTATATCTATCTTACCCTAGTCAAAAATGCTTAAAACTAGCTTAACTATCTTAACAAATGTAACTATATTACTGGCCCTAGGCGGACACTCTAAAACAAACAGAACAATTGAAACATATGTCTTTCGACGTCTACATGAATTTACTATTACCATTATTATAACTAACTTAAGCTAAGAAAAATGTTTTTTTTTTATTAAAAAACTTTTTTTTTTTTTAAATATTTTATATAAAACTTAATCCTACCTTAAACTAATTAAACCTAACTAAACCTATCTTATTCTAACTTAACTAAAATATATATACACAAATATATACATTATATATATTTTGTACATATATATATCTTTTTTTCTTCACATTTTATTCTTATATTTTTTTTTTGTTTTCAGTTTTATTCTTTTTTTTGTGATTTTTTCATTATGTGTTTTTTTTTTTTTTTTTTTTTTCGTTTTTGCCCTATCCTACCCTAACCTACCCTACCCTAGCCTATGTAAGCCTGCTATCGGTGTTTGGCAGGCTTTGCCTTGAAGAGGCTGCACCTAGTGAAGTGTCCGTCGACGGAGTCCTCTCCAGCCACCAAAAGCGTTGATGCTGGCGGACTATGTCTCCTCGATCCCGGCGTGAGACCGATCTACAGAACCTGAGGCGCTCGGGCTCACGGAGCGCGACATCGGGTCCGTAGAGGAATCGCCGTTCCACGGAATTGCGACCCACGTGGAAGATTAGCGGTACCGCCAATCTATCCTGGATCAGACCACATGTATCTAAGTACAGGAATGCTTCTGGCGGGACAAAGCCGTTAAGACGCACTCTCTCATGGAATAATTCATTGGGGTAGTAAGCCCCGGAGATCAGGTTATTGACCGAAATCATTGCTCTTGCGACGTGGCTCCGAATCAGTTTGATCAGAAAGTTATCCACCCGTCCAATCCTAGCCCTATTGTATAGGACCTCGTTCGGGTAAAATTTTGTGTACTCAGATTCGGGAGTCCTATGTAACCCGAGATAAGTCCTGAGACATTGTCTCTCAAACACCCGAATCCTTTCCATTAAGCTGGCTCTCACATTGAACCAGACGGGACATCCATAGGCAACCATGGGCCTGATTAAGGCCATGTAGCAGATTACCTTCACCCTGGAATCAAGTTGGCTGCTATGAAACAGCCATCTTGTCAGAGCGAAAGCGCCCCGGGCCCTTGCCAGAGCAGCATCTACATGTTTGTCAAAATATAGATACTGATCCAGCACGATCCCAATGTATCTGACTACACTTTGTCTCGCCTGTGGACGCCCATCCGGCCCAAAGATAGAGAACCTGCGCCAATTTTTTCTAGTGTCCCGAGAGGCCCTAGACAAAGGCGTTCTGAACAATATAGATTCTGATTTCTGGAAATTGATTTTCAACTTCCAGTCATCACAATACGATCGTTGGACCTGATCTGTACGCGATAAGGTCGTCCGCATACGCTATTGAGTGGTGAAGAGAAACAAGTAGATCACTCAGGTAAATGCTAAAAAGGATCGGCGAATTCACCGTACCTTGTTGCAGTCCGTTTTTGATTTCAAATGTTTGAGTAGAAGTTACGTTGGCAATTTTCACAACGAACTTTCTATCTGTTACGGAGAGGAATGCACACAATGCAGACTTCTAGCACCTGGAACCTCCGCACTTCACCGCTATATATAATTTTATGTTTTATATTATTTTTTATGAAGATCGCAACTCCCCCGCCTTGAATAGCGTTGGGTCGGTCCCTTCTAATTATTTTATAAGAACTGTGCTGGATTTTGTGCTTCTGGTTTAGCTTTGTTTCGCTAACCAGGAGTACATCGGGGCTTTCGTCCTGCAAGAGGTTAAAAAGTTCGGCTCGTCGCTCGATCCTTATCAGTGAATTTACATTCACCGACAGGATCTTCAAGGGCCTCTCTACCAGCGTACCCATCATGACCTTAGGTGCGCTAGGCCCGGCAGTAGCGAGCAGATACTATCTACTCGGGTCGCCGTCTCCAGGATCTGTTGTTGGAGCTGCCCAATCTGCCCTTGGATTGCGAGCAAGATCGAACAGACATCCACCTCGGCCACCGGTGCCTTAGAGACAGGCACTGGGGCTTTAGGAACAGCCGTGGGCTTTTGTACCGTCTTTCCCGAACCTGCCGCCATTTGGGCGTAGGTCAACTTGGGTGTGACGGCTGGTATTTGGAAGCGACCCGAGGGACGCTTCTCCTCGACCTTCTGCTTACGGGCCAGGTTTTCTTTCTTGATGTCCTGGAACTTAGGACATCCCCGATAGTTTGCAGGGTGTCCTCGGTTCCGACACAAGACACACTCGAGCTGCTCTCTATCCACCACCTTGTCTTTCCCAAGGTCGCATTCCTCGTTTCTGTGGTTCTTTGCGCACTTAATGCATCGAGGCTGCATTTCGCAGTTCGACGCGGCGTGCCCGAACCTTTGGCAGCGGATACATTGCAAAATGTTTCCGCTCCTCTTTAATTTTTTCCCATGTGACAGTCTGGGATGCTAAGGAAGTAATAGTCCTTACCCTCTCCAGCATGCTGCTGGGTGTGAGCTGTACCAAGAAGAAGGGTATTACTCGCTTCTCCCTTCGGGAGCTTACCGTGGAGAATGGCTTCACCCCCACGAATTTGAGGTCGTCACTCTCGAACTCTTTGAGCTCTGAGAGCATTTCCTCGGGATCTGTGATTGACTCCACGCCTTTGAGGAGCATCGTCTGCAACCTCTCGGCCTTTGGAGTGAAGGAGAAAAACTCCGTCGTTGACTCTTTCAATAGGCTTTTAATCCGCTTATGCTGTTCCAGTGTCTTGCACTGAATAGCATAGCGTTTTTGGCCTAAACATTTAATTTGAAAATTACCTACACCAATAGCATACTTACAGAGATCGATGGTCTCTCGCAGGGCTGTGGTATAGGTAAAGATGGGTGGTACCTTCTCCTTTTTAGGGCGCTGTTGCTGCTTCTGTTGTTGCGGCTGTTGTTGTTGCTGCTGCTTCTGCTTCTGCGGTTGTTGTTGCTGCTGCTGTTTCTGCTGCGGCTGTTGTTGTTGCTGCTGCTTCTGCTGCTGCGGTTGTTGTTTCTGCTGTTTCTGCTGCTGCGGTTGTTGTTGTTGCTTCTGTTTCTGCTGTTGTGGCTGTTGTTGTTGCTGCTGCTTCTTCTGCGGCTGCTGTTGTTGTTGCTGCTTTTGCTGGAGGGCGGCTGTTGCCTGCTCCTTCTTTTTTAGCTCTTTCATCTTTTCGATTACGGCCTGCAGCTGGGCGCGTAGGGAGCGTTCTTTCTTTTCAAGTTCGCTACGCTCTTCCTCCGTAGCCGAACTTGAAAGGGCGGCGAAGGGGTTGTTGTCCCCCGTGTAACGGCCTTCCCTACCATCGGAGAGGTAGGAAATATCCTCTACGGGGACCACTGATTTAGGTTGTTTTGGTTGTAGCTGCTGTGGACGTTGATGTTGATGGTGTTGGTGATGGCGCCCCTTTCCTCGCCTCGACCTGCAGCTTTTCAGTCGAAGTAGTGAGGGAGGGGCGCTTAATTAAATTGGGCCTTGGGTTGACCCTTCTGCGCCTTTTGATGACGGCGGACGGTGTTGCGAAATCGGATGATAAATCATCCGATTCGGATTCCGTCGGACGAACGGGTCTTCCCCCGCCGTCTCCCGACATGTCTTCAGGCAACTGGTGCTACTGCTGTTAGTCGCAGAAGTAGCACGAAAAAAAAAGAGAAAAATAGATTTTTCCCGACTTGGGACTTGAACTGCCGGCCTTCGGATTACGAGCTCGGCACGCTACCCACTACGCCAAATTTGGTTCTGCGATTCCTTCGCCCAAACGCGCACTTATACACTTTTTTGTCTGTTTTGTTTTCTTTTTCTTTTTAAACCAGCCGAAACACTTCTTATCACTACACTGGTCTGTGATCAACTGATGCGCTGATCGGTGGTTGCAGTGACGTGTCCACTTCGCTGATGTCCAATTCAGAACCTTGCCTGGCCAGCTCGTCTGCTCTTTCGTTCCCTGCGATTGAGCTGTGGCCCGGTACCCAGCAGAGTTTAACTTTATGGTGTCTGATGGACTTTAGTGAGTCGCGACTATTACCTTACATGATACCGAAACCGAGAATGTGACTGTCACTTATCACCTTAGCCGATTCCGACTGTGAACCAACGCGACAAATTCAGTCGAATATCTCAAAAAATCCTATCTAGGACAACCACCCCCGGAGTGTAGTGAACGAACATCTTCGACACAAACCAAACCACCATCTTCGACTTCAGAGAAAGAATCAAATTACTCGCTTTGGAGAGCTGTAAAAAGTATTTAAAAGCCGCAAATCCAGGCACCACCAATAAGAAAAGGTCAGGGCGAATGGGCAAAGGGAAATAAGGAAAAAGCAGACATTTTCGCCGGTTACCTTGAAGATACTTTTAAATACTTCCAGGGTCAACCGGTGCAGGACAACGACACCTGTACCTGCTGCAACGCTCTCGGAACTTAAAAAAGTAGTAAAATCGTTGAAGTCGGACAAAGCTGCTGATTACGACTTAATCACGGGAGAAATTCTTAAAGCATTGCCAGAGAAAGCCCTACTTAAACTTATTTTTCTCGTAAATGCGGCACTTAATTTAGAACATTTACCAAACCAATGGAAAGTCGCAGAAGTTATGATGGTTTCGAAACCCGGGAAACCGTCGACTGAAGTTACGTCGTATCGACCGATTTCTCTTCTATCGATCATCTCGAAAATATTCGAGAGAATTCTACTTAATCGACTTAAGCCAATTACTGAAAGTCTCTTACCGGATCATCAGTTTGGTTTCAGAAGCAAGCATTCCATCATAGATCAAATAAAGGGTCCGCCCAATAATTTTTTTTTTGAAAATGCTATAAAAAAAACTACTGAATATTTTCTCAAATTTCTTTTTTTATTTGAAAGTACAATCCTTCCGGTTAATAAGGGAAAATAATTTCATTCAAATGGCTGCCTCGGCTGGCCATGCAGTAGCCTAGACGATCGGTCCAATTTTTAAGCACATTATCGATTGTGTGCAGCTGTATTTCACCAATGGCTTCACGAATATTGTCCTTTAAAGCGTCAATTGTCTCTGGCTTGTCGGCGTAACACTTATCTTTGACGGCACCCCACAAATAATAGTCCAACGGTGTCAAATCGAAGCTCCGAGGTGGCCAAACGACATCAGCTCTGCGGCTGATAATGCGATCTTCAAAAACAGGGCGCAAAACATCGAGTGTAGCTTCGGCTGTGTGGCACGTAGCGCCGTCCTGTTGAAATCAAATATTGCCAATATCCTCCTCTTCAATTTTTGTGAACAAAAATTCGTTCAACATGGCCCGATAACGATCGCCATTGACTGTAACGGCCACTCCTTGCTCATTTTCGAAGAAGAATGGCCCAATTATGCCTCTGGACCAAAATCCGCACCAAACAGTGGCTTGTTTTGAGTGCACCGGCTTTTCAATGTATGCGTGCGGGTTTTCTGTGCCCCAAATGCGACAATTTTGCTTGTTTACATACCCGCCAAGATCAAAATGAGCTTCATCTGAAAAGATGATTTTTTTGGCAAAATCGGCATCTTCTGTTTCAAAGTAATGTCGCAATATTTCCCAGCGTTGTTCAAGCGTATACACAACCATATTCGTTCAGCGGAAGGATAAAACTAATTATCTGTCAAATCAGACATGAGCTAAGTGTTACCATTCACGAAATAAGCATTACTTGAAAAAAAAAACGTTAGATGGCGGACCCTTTATATGTACATATGTATTTATGGGAACAATTAAACTGCCATGCCCATATCTTCAAAATGTTTATAGAATGTCTGCTGCGGTAATGATTTCGTCATCGCGTCCGCTATCATATCTTCGGATTAGAGGAAACTGATTTTTATTATGTTGTCTGCTATTGCCTCCCTCACGAAGTGATACCTTACATCTATGTGCTTGGTTCTTCCTTGATTGGCTTGATCATGAGCAATATGTTTGGCACTTTGGTTATCGCAGAAGATGTTAAGAGATCCGTCATGCAACTTAAGCTCAATCATTATGTTTCGGAGATATGCCGCCTCCTTTGCCACGGAGGATAGGGTAATATATTCGGCCTCTGTACTAGAGGTCGCCACGATGCGTTGCTTTCTAGATCCCCAGTGTACCGCTCCACCGGCATAAATGAAGACAAAGCCGGATTGAGACTTTCTGTCGTCAACGTCTCCAGCTCAACTTGAGTCCGAGTAAGCTTGGAGCTTCAGGTTGCTTTTTCTGAAAGTAATTTTAGCAGATTTAGTGCCAAGCAAGTACCTTATGACTGTAAGTCCTGCAGTCCAGTGCTGACGTCTGGGATCCTCGACGTACTGAGTAAGGGCGTTCACAATAAATGAAATATCTGGTCTGCTGAATGTTGAAATATACAACAACCGTCCGATAAGTTGTCTATAGGATGTTTTATCAACGCTTTCACTTTCACCTTTGATTGTTGGGTTTTTTTCCAGTTTCTGCTTTACTGCTGCGGGAAGGCGTGACGGTTTTGCTTCTTCCAGGTGGTACAATTTTTGAAGATTATTTATGTAGCGTAATTGGTTAATCCTGATTTCTCCGTTGTTTTGCGAAATTTCCAAGCCAACGCAGAGCTTCGGTTCTCCCAGGTCACGTATGTCGAAATCTTTCGATAGTCTACGACACACGCGTGATTGTTCCTCGGGATCGTTAGTTGCCAGGGGGAGATCATCGACGTAGACGGTCATTATTGTAATATTTCTTCCACAAATGTTGAAGTATATGCACCTGTCACATGATGATTGGGAGAAGGAAAGCTCCTTTAACGTTTTGTCCAGTCTTAAATTCCACTGCCGACCTGACTGTTTAAGCCCGTAGATTGCCTTTTTTTAAATACATACTTTGTTAGTATTTTCTTTCTGAAAACCGTCGGGTTGTTCCATGAATATGTCGGTGTCAAGTTCTCCGTTGAGGTACGCCGAAGATACGTCTAAATGACGTAGTCTCAGGCTACACTCGGCGGCGATGGCCAATGTTAGTCGGATCGAATGGATGCTTGCAACAGGGGCCTAAGTATCCGTGTAGTCAATTCCGGGGATTTGGTCGTATCCCTTTGCTACCAACCTTGCTTTCCGCCGCTCCACTGAACCATCCATATTGAGTTTGGTCTTAAAAACACATTTACATTTAATTACCTGTCTGTCCGTAGGTCTATCTACCAACTCCCAAGTTTCATTTTGCGTGAGCGAGTCGTATTCCTCCTGCATCGCGTTGTACCATTCATCCCTATTTTCCAATTTCTCCAGTTGCTTCAGAGTCGTAGGGTCGGCTTTCATATTGCAGTCTTCTTCGCAGTCAGTTGCTACTTGTGTTGTATAGTTGCAGGCAGATTGATTTGTTTTGTCTTCACCCTTGGTTTCTTCATCTTTGGATTCTTGCTGTTCGCTCTCCAGCGGTTCAGTATTGAAGGTGTAGAAATTTGGCTGCGATTCTTCTACGTCTTTTGTGTGATTTCACAACTAATGACAAGTCGTGTTCCGGGTTTCCAAAGTCTGTAGGTTCCGTACTCATTCTCGTATCCCACGATCTTGTGTTCTGTGCTTTTCGCATCAAGTTTTCCAATGTTGTGTCCTTTATCCAGAATAAATGCCCTCGTTCCAATACATCTGAATTTTGACACATCTGGCTTTTTGCCGGTCCACAATTGTTCTGGGGTAGTATTCCCATTTAATTTTGTAGGACACCTGTTGCGGATAAAAGCAGCTGTGCATATTAATTCCGCCCATAACACCTCTGGCAAATCCGCCTCCAATTTCAAGCACCTTGCCATGTCCAGTAAGGTTCTTTTGGCACTTTCAGCTATGCCGTTTTGTGTGTGTGGCGTAGAGAATTCGTGGGCGATTCCATTCTGTTCGAGGAATTTTTCGAAGCTACCGTTTGCATACTCGGTTCCATTATCGCTTCTTAATGACTTTATAGACTCTCCCGTCTGTTTTTCTGCAAAGGCTTTGTAGGTTTTAAATTTTTCCAGCGCTTCGCTTTTTCTTTTCATGAAAAATACGGAGATATGTCGAATGAAGTCATCGATGAACGTTATAAAGTACACTGATTTACTCAAGGATTCGGTACGCATTGGTCCGCATACATCCGAGTGGATCAGTTCCAGTCTTCTGCTATCTTTTCGTATCACACACGCTAAACAGATTGTTTTGCACAGATACAAGAGTCGCAATTAGGATTTTCCATTTTTAAGTTTTTCGGTAATCCGATTACCATTCCCATGGATTGCATTTGTTTCAGCGACGTAAAATTGAGGTGCCCCATCCT
Organism: Merodon equestris; assembly: GCA_958301585.1. Classification (NCBI taxonomy): domain Eukaryota; kingdom Metazoa; phylum Arthropoda; class Insecta; order Diptera; family Syrphidae; genus Merodon; species Merodon equestris. The sequence continues at coordinate 117,142,197 of OY284416.1, forward strand.
TTTGTGCCAAATCTTTAGGGAATTTGTGTCGTTAATTGTTGTCAGCGCCTGATGCATTTCGTCTATAAGGAACAATCCGTGCTTTTTCTCTGCTGTTATTAAGAGTTTTCCGCTCTTGTCATACAGTTTTGCGTGGCGGTTTTCGAATACTATTTTACATCCTTGTTCAGTTGCTTTACCTACTGAAATAAGGTTTTCCTTTAGATCTGGAATGTAAAGTGTATTGAACAGATGGATTTTCTTATCTCCTTGACTGAAATTTTTCGGAAGTGCGACTGTTCCGATGCCCATGATACGAACCCGGTTACCGTTGGCCAAAGTTGCATGAGTTTTTGTTTTCAACATTTCCAAGTCCTTAAACGATGAGTGCTTTGAGCACATGTGTGATGTCGCTCCCGAATCGAGACACCATGCCGCCCCTGTGTTCGTGATTCTGAATGCGAATTGTTCTTGCACTGTGAATCCGTACTTGTAGTCATCTGTGTCGACTGTTTGCATATTCTTTATTTTTTCATCATTTCGAAAGCAATCTTTCGCTTTGTGACCTTTCTTTCCGCACTTGCGGCAGTTAAATGGAAATGAATTATCCTTTTTGTAGTTTGAAAACTTTTTCGGTTTGAACTTTCCCTTTGAATAAAATGCTGTGCTTGATGTTGTAGCTGACTCTTTCTTTCGGTCACTAACCTCCAGGAGACGCGTGCATACAACGTCAAGTTCCGGGTAACTGCTTTGCGCATCGAATGCAGCCTGTACGTCCTTGTAATCTTCAGAGAGTCCATCTAGGAGTAACACTACCAACAAATCCTTGTCTAAAGTTGCTTCCAGCTCCAGCAGTCTGTTCACTGTTGTTTTAAAATCTCTGATGAACTCACCCATACTTTGGTTAGCGTCCATTTTGAGGTTAATAAGGCGTCTGAATTCCTCTGCCTTTGTCCCTTTCTGTCGTACGTGTCTGCTAAAAAAATCCAAATATCATGTGAAAAACGTTTATCCCTTACTAAAGAAATTATATTTGGTTCCAGCGCCAGAATTAATTCTGCTCTCGCGTCCATGTCCTTCTCGTCCCAAACTTGCTGCAGATTTCCTGCCTCCGCAGGCCTTTCCAGGGTTCCTTGCACGTAGCCAGACAGACGTGCAGAATTTGTGAAGAATCGCCTCCATTTGAGGTTTCCACGAAGCAAAATTTTCACCATTGAATGGTTGGACACGATTTATAATGCTAGGGTTCATTTTTAGGTTAGGGCTTTAAATTTACAATTTGCGTTTAATCTGTTGAAATCAAAGGCAAATATGTTTTTAGTTTAATGCTTTCGCGTATTTTAAACAAACTGGGCCCATAACCTGTTGAAATCAAAGGCGGATTATTTACAAAAGATGGAATTTATTTATCAAATATAAAAGGACGCCGTGTTCCTGAAGGCACGCAAAAGTAAAAAGTGACAGCTGACGGTTACAAGTTGACAACATTCAAAACAGTAGCAGTTGATACCACAACACGGTGTTGCCAGGTTGTGTGGGTATGAATATCCAACAGTTTGGATTAAAAGACCTAAGCAAGTTTCACTAAAGCAAATCTAATGTCTGTTCATTGATCTGCAAAATGTGCGTATATATTGAGAGTTGCAAAGGGCAGCGACCAGGTTTTGTCAAAAATTCCAAGAAGGCACAGAAAGTTTTATGAATATGTAATTTCCAATTGGCAAACATCAACCCCATGTCAAGAAAATCAATGATTTGGTGTTCAAAAAAGCGCAAATATTATGCATCAATTTGAATAGTTTTACAATACTATGTACCCATCTTATCTGGCTTGGTCTCCTCAAATGCTTTAGAAAAGATCATAGCGTCAACGACTTTGATTTCACACTATACCTAAGGCTCACGGAGATGAAACTTGGATTTAGTTTCTTACAACTTGTGCCTATTCAATATACTAAAAAAACAACTTCGTAGACATAGCTTCTAAAGGCCGAAAATTGGGAAATAACTTCGGTATTAATAAAGGTTATAAGCAAAGTCACCTTTCATGTTGATAAATTTTCTATTCTACGAGTTTGGGTCAACGTTTTCCATTGCATAACCTGGTATGCTATCTAACTATCATCTTTTTGAAACATGTGACCTACCACTTCTGACGATTATGTCTAAATGTTGATGTCACAGAAAATCCTTGTTAACCTAGATAAGGAAACTTTTCAACTTTCCTGTTGGACAATCTTTTTGTAGTAAATCCTAGCATTTTCCGAGAGATGATATTTTACTGGAAGCTTATAGTGACCATGAATAAACGTATTGGAAATGGTTTGAATGTTTTAAGAGTGGTGATTTCGACTTAGAAATACACAAGAACCGATAGGGCAGCTATGAAAATTTGAAGAAACTACTAGATAAGCAGTCTTTATCCCTATCGCTAGCAGTTGACTGAGAAAATGGCTTAAAGCTCTGGGGATCATCCGAAAATAAGGAAACTGGGGTCCATAACAAGTGATGTCAAAAGGCGTTTTGTCCCATGTGAAAAGCCGCTTCAAAGGGATTATTGCATCGAATATTCAGTGACGATTAAAAGTAGATTCATTACGATGCTAGTCATGAGCTTAGTCCGGATCAACGGATTAAATATCAATAATCCCAAGCTCATGCTTGGTATATATTGCGATCAGAAGGACGTGGTCTACTGTGCACCGATCTAACATTATCACTACATATCGCCACCGACCACAATTAATGTGCGCGACAAAGTGACTTAACAGCATGACAATGTTCAAATGCGCACTACAAAACCGATCAAAATATATTTGAAAATGTTACAATGGGAAGTCCCACATTTACTTCCACTTTCTTCCAACCGCAGCACGGACACCACGTTGAAGCGCAACAGTCTTAGCTTGGACTGTAATCCAATTGCATTATTCCACCTTACCTTGGACCACGGTTGGTAATACTCTACTCTCTAACGGGCTCTCAATCAACAAAATTATTCAACAACTCGAAACCAAGGCACTCTCTGAATAACAAAAACACGGCAGCACTCAGTGAAAACTCGCTTCGCATAAATATTGACCGTTCTGGTCCCTGTTTCTTGTTGTACTACCTCATCTCCCTCAGGCCGCTGCATTGCATATGCCCGGGTGCGTTGTTGTCTTCAGTCGCAATTGGAGCTGTTGGTCGTGAAGAAAGATAATCCTCCCGCCGCCCGAGCTTACCGTTAAAGTGCCGAGTGTATGCCCAATTTTTACATTTTAGTCAGAATTTGGTGAGCCTGGCTCTGGGCATTCTCATGGTCGATGATGAGATGACATTGTCGCAAAGCGGTTGCTTTCTTTATTTTTCATCGCTAGCACACGAATCACGAACGCCGTTTTCTCCAATGCCCTATCATCGCTCCCGTATACTGCAGTCCTCTGTGTGATGAAGGTTGTTCCGACTGATCATAGTAGTTTTTGGCGAAACTATTTTCAGCCCGTCCAGGCTCTTTCATCTAGAGGGAGAAGTAGCTGAGCAGATGTTTTTGAGTATGCTCGCAAGAGCTTAATTAAGTGACATCCTTACTGAAGATTGTGCTTTGCCTGATTTGAACGCCTCTCGCTGACCAATACACTACCCTAGAAAAATGCTCATTTCATCCTATGAGCAGTTCCATAACCTTACCGAGCAAAGAACTTTCTAGGTCCTTCACTTAATGTGGACTGTTGACGGGCTTTAATCAATTCCCTCTGCTTCACTAGCTAGCGTGTTGTTCTCGCGTGGTACTCTGCACTTTCATAATCTTCATGCGACATAGGGCCTCAAGCTCGCTGCTCACTACTGCTGGGGTAGTTACCATGGGAGATTTCCTACGTTTCGGTCAGTCTATCTGCCTCCAGATATCTAACGAAAGCTTTTACCTACGATGGAGGTCCAAAGAACGGAAATTTGTTTTACCTTTCCGAGAAGACTTATTTTATATCGGCCAAACACCAAGCATTTGGGACACAAAATAAAAAAAGATAAATGCAAGCACTACTTCCCATTACATGCTCTTCTCTACAATTTTTCGCTGTATGACCCAACATCAGTGCACAAGTGCCTCTTGCAAGATAAAAATAAATCGGCGGAAACCGCCTTAAAAGCAATACAAACATTCTGTTTAGGTTTTCATCCACTTAAACCGGAATTATTTATAATTACTTAGTTATTCCAAGCCAATGGACAAGTTTTCTAATTTAACTTTGACTTCCGTTTCCCTCCATTCGGCTTCCCCGGTGCATCCAACTAAAGCAACTATTTTCAAACAGCTTCATAGACAGCCGGGATTTTCCCATTCGGAGAAGAAAAAATTAAAAAAAGAAAATCTCACCACAGGAGGAACCGGAGTTCTTAACCCATTAATCGATGTAATTGGGTGGACGAGTCTGGATGCTAGGAGGAAAAAAATTAAAACGCGATAAGAGAAGTTTCTTGTATTCAGTGCTGTCTGTGGAAATGGCCTTGCTTTTTGTTTGTCATGTTCTCCCTTTCAATTCGATTCTACATCGTTTTGTAAATCTCATTCTGAATGGCGTCCGGGAAGGGGATGGACAGCTGTCACCGCAATCATCCGTGTTGTTAATACGAATACAAGCTTTCCATCTGCCGCGAATGTCTTTACTAGTATTCATGATATAGATGACCTTTGAAAAAGTTGCTTTAGAGGAGGAGACCTAACAATCTTTCCACACGCAGTGACATCTTGAGTTTCAACTTTTCTTACTCCGAACTTTTTCTTTCATTGAGTTGTCCTCCAGTTTCATTTATTATATTAAAGGTCACGGATCTCGAGGTGTCAAATGTCAAATTTTTGTTTACCAAAAAAAAAAAAAAGTCGAGTAGACAGAACCGCCACAATACACCACGGAGTAATACTCTCTGTCCCACTCCTTTTCAATTTGTATTCCAGAGAACTTTAATGAGCCATTTCCCTCTTCTCGCGAACAGCCCTCGACGCAAATGTCAACGCGTTATCACCCCTCTCAACCCTCCCTCCATCCGTCGTTCTAGTCCGACATCCGTTCACCGATTCCTTTTGCGCCATCGCAAATTGGTTATGCAATTAAAACGTATTTCTTGAAGCACCAACTTCCGGCGCTTTCCTTCATTCATTCCTACATACCTACCATTTGCATCTAGCCTTCCTCGCATCATCCCAATGTGTGAGAAAAAATCGAGCGCAAACAGGAAAACCCTCGACGATTGCTTGGTTGCAACATTGCTATGATGCTTGTATCTGAATTCCTGAAGTGCTCGATGGTGGAGCAATCTATTCATAGGGAACGTTACTTGTTCATCCCCTTCGTCCTGGTATTCGTTTATGATTTTGCAGTTGCGGTTCGGTTGCGTCCAATCGATATAGTGTATAAAAGCCGAAAGGACATTAGCTAAATTTGAATTTATTATTCTAAGCCCATAGTCCATGCTGCATTGGGAAATAATTCATCGGAAGCCAGGTGCTTCCGTATGCATTTGCTATTCCTGTAATTACCAACATCGCGTGCAGACCCGAACACAGAAAAGGCCAGTTAGAAGGTTGCCGGGATGGTTTATATACTACCTTGTCTGTGGCGCTTACGAGCTGAGAATATTAAAGTAGCTTGCAAAGTGCAACAATTTACAATTTTTGTATCGAGCTTATTTAGGGATGATAGCAACGTAGTTCACGGTCACGAAACAAACTTCGCGGACACGGTCGGAATGGGGTGGAGAGGACATTCGTGTGCGTTCACTGTCATGGCACAAAATGTAAACAGAGAAATGTGTTTTTATATTGATCAACGTCACACTGACGGTAATGACATTTCGTTGATATTTTGGGATTGTGAAGGTATCGGTTTCTTAAAATCAGTTGGGTTATTGGATCGTTTAACTTAGTTAGGAATTTTTGAATACTTCTGTGGCTATTGACGAAAGCAGAAAATTCCATGGCAGTGGCTTTTGTGTTTTTGGGTTTCAAGCTATTGTACGTATTTTGTATTTTATGGCAAATATTTATCAGTGAGCGAATGAGTTGACATTTTCCAAACACAAAACGCGTGTCATTTTTATTAAAATAATAATTAATCATCAAATATGAGAAATATTTTAAAAGATGCTCGTTACATTTTAAATTCAAATTTACTCGTTGACAAATATCCTTTCCACAGTTTGGAAGTCTTTAATGCCCCACGAAGGGTTTGACTATAAACCCCGGAATGCAAATCAAGGTGGCGCAAAATTAATCACCCTATTAAGGAGTGCTGATGTCGAAGTCGGAACAGTTTTTCCCACTAACATTTCGCAGGATACGGGAGATAGGTTCATTGGAGGTATGAGAGGTGGGTAGAAAGAAGAGACGTGGATTTCGTGTATTACGAGGGTTAGTGTTTGAAAAGATAGAATTGCAAAGGGTCGCGCAGTCAATGGTACGTACTTGAGAGGAGCTGATGGATGAAGAGGAAGTCAGATATCATTCTTCGTTGTGCCAGCGAGTTCGAATTAATAAGTTTTAGGCGGTCTTGATGGGAAGGTAGTCCGGGGGGTAAGCTACTAAGAGCAAAACGGAAAAAACGATGTTGGATACTTTCGATTTTGGAAATGTGTGTATGATGGTCAGGAGACCACACTTGAGAGGCATATTCGAGAATAGGGCGAACAAAGGTTATGTAGAGAGACCGAGTGACTGGATTGGAAAACGTTTCACGAAGCCGAATGCAGAATTGGACTTAAGAATTATATCGCTGAGATGTGCAAGGAAATTAAGTTCCTGGTCACATAATACGCCAAGATCGCGGATCACCTGGACGGTGGAAAGGGGTTGATTATGGAGAAAGTAGCGGCGGAGGTTCAAGCAGTTTTTAAACACCAGGTGGGAAAACTGTCGACTTCCGATTGAATAAGGGTAGAATCATGTTCTGAGGAAATGATCTTGAAAATCTTAGCGCCGTCGGCGTATAGAAAGATGCAGGAGTGTTTGATAACCATTTCAATATCGTTAATGGTAAGGATAAAAAGAAGCGGACCTAAATGACTGCCTTGGGGGACACTTGGGGCAAGGAAGAGGCTAGAGAGGGCAGATCTAAAACGAACACTGTAGTAGTGATTTTAAGTATTAGTCTAGGTGAAATTTTATCAGAGGCCTTACTGAAGTCAGTTGAGATCGACTTCCTTGCCATTTTTAAATGCTAAAGGGGTGAATGATACGAATTCAATAAAGTTTGAGGAAGCCGTGTTGTCTGGGGGACATTAAAACTTGCATTGAAAACTTAAATTATAGTAAAAAATATAATCCTTTCGAAGATTTTGAGTATATGTAACAGTATGGCAATGTGACGGTAGTTGTTAATGTCCTGTTAATGACCGTTTTTGTGTATAGGTGTATAGGGTGGTAGTTGTCGACGGTTGATAGGGTTAACTGAAGAGTTAAAGGGGTCAATTGTGAAAATGAGGACTAGTTTTCTGCCCTGTAATTTAAAATGCCGCTAACTTAGTTAAGGATTGAATCATGTGGGCGATCTGAGAAGGGACATTCTCTGCTGCAGTGTGATTAGAGGCAATGTAAAACGATTGAAGAGATCCATTTAAGATGAGGAAGGTTGAAGTCACCGAAAGCTAGAATCTCGCCTTGGTGATCCTGTAAATCAATTAAATTATCGATTGTATGAGATTGGTTCAAGAGATTGTGATGGCAAAATGTAAAAGCAGATAATGTAGAGCGATTTCCGGGGTAGTACAATCTTAATAGAAACAAAGTCGAGATGAAGTTGCTATGAGGAAGGTGTCAATTGAGTTTCGGACGGCTAGGAGAACACCGCGGCATGGACAACCATCAGTAGGTCGGTTTACATCATCGTCGCAATAAACGTTAAAGTTTGATGGGAACAATTCAAGGTTGTTTATACTGGGGATTAGGTTCGTTTTAGTCAAGGCAAAGATTTCAAAACATAAGGCATGTGATTGCTGCAGGACTGCTTGAGTTTTAGAGCGCAGACCTATTACGTTCTGATATAAAAGGTAAGAGGGAGGTTTTCGAGGAGTGTTAGAGTGGCAGGGAGGGGAAAGATTTACACATGTTCCCGTACAAAGTGCAAACAGTGCATCAGCTAATGCTTGCTGACCGTCATTCAGACGCGTGTGAAATTGAATGAGCGTGACTTGGTGAATATGTGGTTTCAACAAGACGGCGCAACCGCACACACAGCACGAGCCACTATGGATTATGTGAAGGAAAGGTTTCCTTGTTGTGTAATCCCCCGTTTTAGCGATTTGGCATGACCAGCAAGATCGTCTGATTTAACCATCTCGACTTCTTTCTTTGGGGCTACTTAAAGGTTTACGTCAAAAAGACATTTACAGCCCTTAAGGAGAATATTCGAAATTAACACCGGAAATCTTGCGGAAAGTCATTGAAAATACGATAAAACGGGTACAAATGTGTATCAACACTGGCGGCGGCCACTTGAGGGATATCATCTTAGCCACTTAACAGAAAAAATTATAAAGGTCCAAATAAAGATTTCCAATACTCAAAATCATCTTTTTTTTATTTAGTAAAAAAAGTAGTTCAAAAACAAAATTGGATGATTAATCTTGCGCCACCGTTTATAATTTCAAACGAATAACGTTAAATTCAAATTTTAAATTTTGCCCGTCTTCTGCTTGCTAATTCATAGATAGGAAGGAAGGATAACATGAAAATAAATTGTAAAAGCTGTTTACATTCTTCAATGTCGGTGCGGGTGGTCGTGGTGCAATGGTTATCATCGTCGACTGCTGAGCGGAAGGTCTGTAGTTCAAGTCTGTCCATAGCCAAGAACAACTCCTGTACGGAAAAATTGTGCAACAACATCAGTTGTGAATGAGATGATCAAAAAAATGCTGACGAAGGCATAAGATTCGCAGCATAAAACCAATTCAAATTGATACTCTATTTCCAATATACATAACACCTTAATTACATGGAAACAAAAGAGTTACTGTGAACTACAACCAACGCGACAAATTCAGTCAAATCTAGGAAAACCACCCCGGTGCACCCCCATATGCACCCCGTCCCCTCAGAAATGGAAAGCAAATGTACGTTGTATCAACCTATGCACCTGAAGCACCTCAACCTAACATTTTTATCACAAAGCTCGAGACACTTTTTAGATTTCTAGATCGATCGAGGTCATTGTTACTATCATCTATATTGTTCAGAACACAGTTCGGATAATTAGAAAAAATTGGCGCAGATTCTTAATTTTTGGACCGGACGAGGGTCCACTAGCGATATAAAGTGTAGTCAGATACCTTGGCATCGGATCAGTATGAATATTTTGACAAACATGTAGATGATGCTCTGGCAAGATGGCCGTTTCATAGCAGCTAACTTTATTCTAGAGTGAAGATAGTCTGCTACATGGCCCTAATCAGGCCCATAGTTGCCTATGGATGTGCCGTCTGGTTCAATGTGAGAGCCAGCTTAATGGAAAGGATTCAAGTGTTTGAGAGACAATGTCTCAGGACTTGTCTCGGGCTGCATAGGACACCCGAATATGAGTACACGAAATTTTACCCGAACGAAGTCCTATACAATAGGGCCAGGATTTTACGGGTGTACAATTTTTTGATAAAACTGATTCGAAGCCATGTTGCAGGAGCAATGACTTCGGCCAATAGCTTCGATTTATATCACGAGAGAGTGCGACTTAACGTCCTTGTCTCTCATTCCTCTATCTACGAAATCGGGAAGACGTCGTTCGACAAGATCAACGCTTTTGGAGGTTGGAGCGGACTTCGTTAGTGGTATCTCTTCAAGGTAAGGCCTGCCAAACGCCAATGACATTCCTACATTAGGGTAGATTAGACTATATTTTAGCGTGGTTTAGGGTAGGTTAAGATAGGCTTGGGTGACCGGTAAGATTCATTTTTTTTTTAATAAAAAAATAAAAAATAAAAAATGTTGGATGCCATGTGACAAAATGTTATTATAGCAATGCGTTTCCCAAACAAATTCAATGTGAAATGTTCGTTTAAAATTTAAAAGATCATTTCGCGGGTTATAGATGGCGTCTCACACAAAAGCTAGGATTTGTTATTTAACTCAAAAAATTGGGAAAAATGCTTTGACTGAAATGTGATACAATCTCACATGATATAACCTATATACCGAAGAATTCATTACCATCTCCTATTCAATCTGCGTGTTATCAATGTAGGTCTCAGCACACTTTTGTTGAACAAAGAAGATTACGCCTCTTGAGGTATTTAAAGCCATTGGTACCCTAAAAAATTCTAATTCTTGTGGAGTTGATGGTATTACCAGTCTTATGCTCAAAAAAATTGCTAGTTTTGTGATAGATGTGTTGGCAGATATTTTCAACAATTGTGTTATTGAAGGCGTCTTCCCGGAAGCTTTCAAATGTGCAGTCGTTCTACCTCTGCTCAAAAAAGGTGCTGCAAAATAACCAGCAAGAATATTACAAGTAGTTAGGAACATCTTGAGAAATCAAAGGAGCTTAATGTTTTAGAATTAAATATCCCACAACCACATATAAGGCCTCAAACTCTACTTTCTTCATTCGCATTTAGGCTACTTTTCGTATAACTTTGAACTTTAGTGTTAAGTGCTGAGCGAGGTAAATGGATGTTTTGTTTTTATAATTCGAGTGTACGCTCTTATGGTATTTGTCACACAACCTGGACGGGGTGCAGATGGTTTGTGTCGAAGATGTTCGTTCACTACTCTCCGGGGGTGGTTGTCCTAGTAACGATTTGAGAGATTCGACTGAATTTGCGTTAGTTGTAGTTCACAGTAACTTATTTTCTTTCCATGTCATTAAGGTGTTTTATTGAAAATGCACACACAGAGTATGATTTTTTAATTGTTATGCCTTCGTCAGAACTTTTTGATCATCTCTCATTCAGAACTGATGTTGTTGCACAGTTTTTTCCTATGGATGGACTTGAACTATAATACGAATCTGATCAGGATTGGTATCAGCGAAAATGGAAAATATAAGTGACAGCCTGAAAACTGTTCTACAGAAGATTCCATGTAAAAAAGATGAAAATTGACGTCTCCGAAAAATTTATTTTTAACCAATTATAGTGATCGCAAAAGCCATGTGATATCAAAACAATTGAACCAAGTTGTTCTCCTGCTAAAACCATAGCCGTGAACTGTATGCATGAAAGCCAGGGTATAACTATATTTTAATATCGGGTTTTTCTTAAATATTGGAGCCTTATTTCAAAAGAGTTGTCCACTGCTAGCTACAATTTTTGCCAAACTTCCTGGCAGCATACGATTCGGTAATGAACTCCTGTGATGCTTTCACCCGATTGCGCAAAAAAAATATCTTAATATAATCAATGTCGATATAGAACTTATCAATTGCCTACACGTTGGGACACTGCGGTCTGCGGTAGACTTAGTCTTGAGGATGATAAAGCTACAAAACAAATTATTGTACTATGCCACCCTTGCACTAGGACTTTCTCAGAGAGAACATGTCTAAAAATAGTTTTGTGGCGACTCTAGGAAAATTATATTCTAAGCCACCCTGCTCCCTGAGTGTTAACGGACAGCAAACACAAACAAGTCCCGGTTAGGTAAACCATAATCGACTGGTTGACATAAATTTATCGGGACCAACGATATATTTCTAACCCAAAGTGTGTTGAACTCCTTCCACTCCTGCCCTAACCTTTCTGATATGTGGTATTCCTTAAGCCTCATGCGACCCGGATCATTGTAACCAAACTGTCATATACGTCATCAACCCAGCAAACAATCTGTCAAAGCACCTTCCTCCACCATGACATAATTCCAATTGTAAACAACCACCAGCAGCACTCTGGGTATGGAGATGAGGGCGCCTTTTTCGTCAACGTCACAATACAAAGAGAAAAACTATGAATGTGTTGTGCTCATTCAGGAATGAAAGTGCGTTAAATCGCCTGAAAAAATAGCAAACATATTTCATTCCTTTGTTCACCCAGAAAGCAGGAAAGGGAGAAAAGACCTGCTCTAGAACTACCATTTCCACCAATGCCACTGTAAGGATAAATTGCAATTTGTCATCGATTTGTAGATATTTTAGGCAAATTCGAATGGATCCACATGTCACTCTTCTCGTAGCAATCCAGCAAACTGTGCTTAATGCAAATCCCATACAGACCATAGGCAGGTATGTAGGCCGAAGGAGGAGGGTAAAAGAGATTCAAGTATTATTTCATCTTAAAGAATGGCAAGGTCGCTGCGTTCACAGGAAATGGTATTGGACCTTGTTTTACTTGTTTCTGTTGAATACGTTTTGAAGGTCGCGAACGTGAAAATGCTTTTCCGCTTCGTTCGTTTGTTTTGAGAGGATATTGTGAACGTTTCTACGTTTGATGAGTAAGCGTGGAATACTTCAGTTTTTTGATGACAAGTGAGGCAGGAAAAGTACATTTTATTATTCAGTCCCTGGCCTTGGCATTCGTTTTTATATTATGAGAAAATTTCGAGATACGATCCAAAAAGTCCTCCCAAGTAACGAATAAAGCGATTGGATCTAAGGTTATGTCATATTGAAGCTTATTCTATGCTCTCAAAGACAAAGAGTTTTTGGTCACTTAAAGGTAGGTGGACAGCCAAAAAACCGTTGTGGAACGTAAGTACCAGTTCGCTTAGCAGTCATCTTCAATTCAGTCCGCCTCCACTCCTTGACAACACACATACACCGAAGACAATTTATTCACAAAATGCTCCACTTCATAGAACATAATACAAAGCAAACAGCAGGCCATTATGACGACAAGCATCCAAACCTAGTATGAACAATGGTGTCTTCTTCACGCAACACCACTCATCTTCGTCCCAAAAAAAGTTCCTAAACAGCTGTTAAAAAGCAAAATTAAACAAATTTCCCAAAACAAATAGACGCAAAATAAAATGAAACAACGTGGTGCATGTCCATCCATCGATGTAGCAGCACGGAATACCACGTCGCAGTGCAGATGTAGACGAATTCTCGTAATTTTCGATCCACCCATCGGGCGCGTTGTAAGCCTTTCGACGTATCCTTCTCATCTTCTCTGTCGTTTTGCACAGTTTGCTCTCCTCGGGACGTGCGTTAATGAAAGCTTTAAGCAAAGCAACCAGCCAAGCAGCCAGTATGCCTTGATGGGTTGGTAATCTTAGGCCTGGGCCCGCTATTGACAGTAACTTTTAACATTTCTGGCAACATAATTGTATTCATTGCCACGGTCTATGTCTGTTTGATTTTCCTGATTAATTGTCGTTGCAGCCTGGGATGATTTATGAGAGACGTTTGTTTGTATGGTAAATAGGACGACTATGATCGATATGTGTCAATATCATTTATTCCAGGATGAGATTAGGCATTCAACGGAAGCGAGAGAATGAATTAGTGTTTGTGGCGGACAAATTAATTGGTTGGAGGAGGAGCGATATTAACGGAGGCCCGTCTAAATGACGGCTTGATTAATTTTCCGAGGAAGATTAAACTGATGCGGGCATGAATGGAGCTATCAAAGGCGGGAAGTATCATAATGTGTGCGTGACACAGCAGCTATTAGAGATGAATGTAGCAAGTTATACTAATGACACAGAGCAAGTTGTTTACAATTGATTTCTTTAGCTTAATGCGAAGAACATCTATTCCCTTCCTGTGCATTATATAGCTAAAAGCAAGTAATGGAGATTCATTGTGGCTCAGCAGTTTGTGTGATGGCTTGTGACGGCGTTTGAATTGGCGTGGCCAAACCAAATAATAAAAAAAATCATTGGGCAGTGTATCCTAGAACAATAGGAACTCTTCCTAGAAAATCCGTCATTTCTCTTTCTCTTAACCCTTAACCTTTCCAAAAGAATTTTTCCCTACGAATCTACTAAAACAACGGCGACATAACATCCAATATCTGTCACATCCACGGAGTAATTAACGTTCGGCTGGGTTTGGCCAAGTTAAATTAAGTTAAGCAAGCTTCTCTCTTACTGATTTCTAATGCCGAACACACCTTATGTGTTTGTCTAATTAGTATCAACTTCAGTATCAGCATTAGCATTATCTCAGCAGTCTGTCAGGGGTTTCCCGCATGGTGGCGTCCTATCTCCTCCATTATAGTGCATGATGGTCGACTCTCTGCCCGATGCTCTCAATGCCTTTGGAATATATGCCCAGGCTTATGCGGATGATGTTGCCGTTTTCTCAATTCACGAACATCAACTCGCCATCGATCTCAACAGCTCAACATTTCACGCATTAGTCTGGGGAGGATTCTGTACAAAGATCGAGGATTATTCGCTTATAAGGTCCAATTGACTCAGCAATTGAAGACGCGCGACCATCCGCTTCGTTATCGCTTCGCAGTTTGGGCCTTAGAGCAGCTTGAATTGGACAACGGTTTTGGGCGAAAAATCATATTTTCTGACGAGACGCATTTTCATCTCGACGGCTACGTTAACGGCTCGGAAAACCCGCACGTTATTGTCGAGAAGCCAATGCATCCACAGAGACTGACAGTTTGGTACGGATTGTAGAGTGGTGGCATCATTGGTCGATTTTTCTTCGAAAATGAGGCTGGAAAAAAACGTTTCGGTCAGCGGTAGGCGTTACAGGATGGCGCGCAATGCCACACAGCCCATGCCACAATCGATCTTTTGCGTACCAAATTCCCAAATCGTATTATCAGCTGTGTTGGCGATGTCAATTGGAGCAATTCGATCCATTTTGACTTTTTGTATGGGAAACCGTGAGGGACCTATGTTATGGCAACAATCCGAAACGATTCAAGCACCTAAGGCAATCCGTTAGCCCGAAACCATCAACAAGGTCTTGGAAAATTGGGGCGACAGAATTCTTACTAATAAAGCTACAATACATGGAAAAAGTTTAATTTTTTTTTCATTTTATTGCATTTTTAAAAAGAAATTTGTATTTGGCCCACCCTTTATATGTACAGTGGCGGAAAAAGAAATAGCACTCTTAATTTCTTGCGTCAAAAAAGTAATTCTCACCATTTGTTTATTGTAAGTTTGATTTTATTTTATGAATTAAAACATATCTAAAAGAAGGAAGATAATCACAGACACAGGGTGCGCACTGAAAGCCATGTCTCGCCGAAAGAGAAATGTTTTTTTTCCAAGAGTGTACGCTCTTATGCTGTTTTGCCACACAACCTGGACGGGGTGCAGATGGTTTGTGTCGAAGATATTCGTTCACTAATCTCCGACGGTGGTTGTCCTAGATAGGATTCGAAAAGTTCGACTAAATTTGCGTTGGTTGTAGTTCACAGTAACTTTTTTGTTTCCATATCATTAAGGTATTATATTGGAAAATGCACTCACAGAGTATGAATTTTAAAATGATCTTATATTGCGAATGTTATGCCTTCGTCAGCATTTTTGTTTTTGATTATCTCTCATTCACAACTGATGTTGTTGCACAGTTTTCCCGTATAGAGTGTTCGCTTAACAGTCGGTGACTATTAACATTGCACCATTGTCATAATAATGTTGCGATCATAGACGGTAAAGTATATAGCTTCTTCTTCTTCTTCTTTTCCTTTTTTTCCGGCGTCGTTATGGTCAGAAGTATAGGACATTCCTACTGCATTCCTACTGGTCCGCTTGTGGGGTCCGTCGGTTTGACCTCAGAAAGTAGCGGCAGGCTTCCCGGTTTGGGATTACTTCATCGCTGAGGCCAATCAAATGTTGGTGTTTTTGCATTTGTTTGCGCCAATTGTTTTTCGGCCTGCCTTTTTTGCGTGTTGAAATTGGAATGTTGATTGATAACGCCTTTTGGACGGGGTTCAAAGGATCTCTCCTTTGAACATGGCAATACCAACTGAGTCGGTCGCGCTCTATCTTTCTTGTGATGGTTTCTTTTACGTGGAGGCTTCCTCGGATCTTTGAACTTCTAATTCTGTCACGCTTTGTTACTCCCGCTGTCATGCGAAGCATCTTCATCTCAGCTGCCGTTAATTTGCTCTCATACTTTTTGTGCATTGTCCAGCATTGTGAACCGTATGTAAGCGCCGGACGTACAACTGAAGTGTAGAGCCTTCCTTTCAGCTTAGGGGGCATTTTTCGATCACAGAAGATGACGGAGTTTTCCCGCCACTTCATCCACCCTACGCTTACGCGATGGTTGATGTCGTCATCACAAGTTGCTTCTTTATTAATCATAGATCCCAGATAACTAAACTTTTCACACTTGGGAAGCACTCTTCCATTCAAGTAAATGTCTGGAATAGGCTGATGAGGGTCAGAGAAGGGGCAGCACAGATACTCTGTCTTCTTTGAACTAATACGATACCCGTGTCCCTCAAAAATGTTTACCCACTCATCAAGTGCTCGTTGTAGGGAGGCCTGATCATCACTTATAATGGCTCCATCGTCAGCATAGCTGGTGCACATTGGGGTCCGTCACTTTTCCTTGAAGCAAGCAATCAAGGACTGCTATAAAGAGCAGTGGATTGAGGACGCTCCCTTGGTGTACACCGACTTTGATTGCGAACTCTTCGGTGACTCCTGCGGTGCATCTTACTCTTGTCGTTGCTTTCTTGTACATGTCCATGATCACTCGCACGTAGGTTTTTGGAACTCCTTTTTGTCTTAGCGCTACCCATAAAAGCTCTTGGTTGCCGGTCAAAGGCCTTCTCGAAATCAACCAACACCATATGCAAGTCCTTTGAAGAATCACGATGCTTTTCCATCATGATCCTTATACTTTGGATTGCATCTGTTGTTGATTTACCCGAGACAAACCCGCACTGGTCATCAGATAGTCGTATTATTTTCCGCAGTCGGCTATCTAATATCCGTTCAACGATCTTCATGGTGTGCGACATCAGCTTGACAGAACGGTAGTTATCACAATTTCGCGTATCACCCTTGCAAAGGAAGAAGATAGCTTTCCCTCCATTGATTAGGCATAGTGTCGCCTCTCATAAGTTTGGAGATAAGAACCATGAGCCATCTAGACCCGATGTCTCCCATCTTTTTCCAGAACTCAGAGGGTATCCCGTCCGGCCCAACAGCTTTTCTTTTCTTGGAGTTTTTAAGCGCGTACCGAACTTCTTCGACTGTGATGTCGGATATTTCGGCATGATTCGGGGCGGCTCTTGGAAAGTACACTCGGGGAAACTGTTCGTTCAGAAGTTCCTCGCAATACTGTCGCCATCTGTGGAGAATTTTTTCGTCTTCCACAAGGAATTGGCCTTCAGCATTGTTAATAAACTTTGGGAAACGAATCTCCTGAGCATTTCTTCTTCTCTGGGCGGCTATCTTAAAGATATTTGCTCCTTTGTTCAAATTGTTTTGTCGAAGCTCCTGGGTAGCCTGGTTCCTGTCAGACGCGGAAGACGATATTTCTTCCAACTCCTGATAGAGGCCTTCCATGCTTTTCGCTTTGAATTCGGCGCATTTTTTCTTCGCGATACCTTTGCAACATCTATATACCTTTTCACGGCGAGCTTTTTCCTCTCTATTAGTAGAAGAGCACTTTGACCAAGCTTGGAAAGCCATTTTCTTTTCGTGTATCACTGCTTTGGCTTCGTCTGTCCACCACCAGGTTTCTTTTGCGTGTTGGCAGGGGCCTTTAGATGTTCCGAGCAGTGATTTGGCTTTCTCCAGGCCAGATTGTTGTAGGGAATCCCACATGTCTTGTGCTCTGCACTCCTCATTACCGACCTCATCGATAATGGAAGAGAGGTAGTTTTCCATGTTGGTGATAAAAGCTTCGCCTTTTCCTTTATCCAGCTTATACCACTTGATTCTCTCAGACACCTTCGTTTGCTGCTTTGACTTCTTTCTCGCCTCCATAAAAAATTCAGTCAGGAGGAGACGGTGTTGAGGGGCGATCGCTTTAGCTCGTGGCTTCATGAAACTGGATACCAAATGATAATCTATTTGAGTTTCATTTCCGCCGCTGCTATAAGTGATCAGGTGCCGGCTTTGTTTGACGAACATGGTATTTAGCACTATAAGACCGTACGACTTGCACATGTTTAGGATATCTTCACCTGACGAGTTCCTGGTGCCGTATCCCAGCCCTCCGTGGTAGCCTTCGTAGTCTTCGCTTGTCTTCCCGACATGTCCGTTTAAATCTCCCCCAACAAACACAAGCTCTTCCTTGGGATGATTTTGACAAGGTTGTGGAAATCTAGCCATAATGCATCTTTTTCTTTTTGTACGCATCCTATGCGCTTACGATGTTCCACACCTCACCATGCATCACCAATTTGAGAGCCATCAAACGGGCATTGGACTTTGAAATGGTTAAGACGTTGCCAAGTAGCTCTGCCGCAAGGATGATGGCGATTCCGTTTTTTCCTTGTTCCAATCCATAGTTAAACATCTTGTAGGCTTTTGTTTTAGCGTCCAAGAAACGTGCCCGATTACCGGTGTTTCGCCATTTCGTCTCTTGTACGCATAGGATGTCTACTCGCCTTCCAACCATCATTTCTTCAAGCTCATAGCTGCGCCCACTCATGCTTCCAACGTTCCAACTCGCTACTCTTAAGTGTGGCTTACGCCGTTGCATTACTTTGCTATCCCCCGGAAATCCTATAGCTTTGACCCGAGCATTGCTGCTCGTCCCAGGATCACGACCATTAGTTCGAAGTAGATATTGCATTTTGAGTTGTTATGTGTGAGATGTTGGAAATTTTTTAGCATGTCTTTGACAATAGTTTCTATCATGCTGTTGACAAATTTCTTGTTACAGGATCGAACGAAGTGACACTCATATGTGGGTGACAGGTACCAGACAACTTTTTCAATTGACGTACAGGTTGCCCATAGGTGAGTGTCACAGAAAAAATGCAATTTCAATAAAACTTCTTCCTCAAAATCGAAATAAATCAGCGTTTAAAAAAAAAATAAGCCTAGATGGACAAAGAATTAAAAAAAAATTGGAACCGGCACAAAAATTTCAGTTTTTCCCGTGGTACCAGCTAGAAAAGAGCGCTTGATGTTCAACGTGTTAATAACCACATTGTACTAAATTTCATATCGTCTGTTTACTTGACAGCCTTGACAAATAACACAACATAAGAGATTCATTGATTCACTGGCCGTGTACTTTCCTACAACTGTATTGACGAAAACTGACAAAGCAGGCACGACAGGAATGTCTACATTCCTTGGCAACATCATCCACCAAAAAAATCTCTTGCCATTGGCACCGCACCGGTCTGAAAGAAAGATTATGAGACACACCACAAAGTCCCTCTCGTCACCCAGGCGGTTATTTGTTATCACTTTTTTAAGCAGCCCTCCTCGGACGTTTGAATTAATTTATCTACGACATTCGTATCTTTTATTGTGTGAATGTCACTTTAATTATTCTTGTGCATTTCATCGGCGAATACCCAGTCCCCCAACTCGTTCCCCGCATTGTGACTTCTGTCTGCTTATCTGTCTAGCGCAGCTGCCTTATTTGTTCGCAACACAAAGAGTTAATTATAAATTCTAAGACAACCTACGGCAATGAATAAAAAATACAATATTGTGCTATCCCTGAATGAAAAAGGATTTTTTTCTACAACTTTGATGTCATAGTCTTCCACGAGAAGCATTTAGCCCTTAGTGGGCTTCAGTTTATCACAATCTTTGAGATCAAATAATAGATGATAGAAGTCATCATTGTTGTTAACTATATTTCCTCATTCATAGTGAATGAAGGAATATCATTCATCATCATTTATGAGATGGTCGGGAGTACTCAGGTCCTGGTTTAAGCGTTTATTTCACAAGCACACAGGCAGACGCGACGGGTTATAGCATTCTTAAACGAGTGTTATACCCACTAAGCAGCTTTCCTGCATGCATATGAAAATGGGATTTATCTTGATCCGAGTCGAAGGATAGGAAGTAATGGCATTTTCTCGTAGAGAGATAGAGAAATCCTGGGCAATTCCAAAGGATATGCAAATCCGTTGACTTTTCAATGAACGTAAATAGTAGTCTGTGGCATTTGAATAAAGGATTAAGTGTGGGCGCCTTATGGTCAGGAGGAAATGTTAAATATTTCTTAAGACCTAACGTCACGATTGATTTGAATAAAGTCAGTCGTAGCTCTCAGGGCTTCAAAATGTTTCTATTTTAACCACCAAACCAGTTG
The DNA here is from genome assembly GCA_958301585.1 of Merodon equestris. NCBI lineage: Eukaryota > Metazoa > Arthropoda > Insecta > Diptera > Syrphidae > Merodon > Merodon equestris. The sequence continues at coordinate 117,162,302 of OY284416.1, forward strand.
GATTTTAGTGTGTAGAGTGCCTATTTCAACCCCACTAATGTAGCTAATGTTTTCAATGTGTTCAGAGGCCATGTCCACAAAAGGGACTTGTCGAATGCTCTGGAATATAATTAATATCAACGCCACAATATTATCCTGTGTAGATCGAAAGTATAAAGATGCACTGAACCATCATGGTGATCGATTGAACATTACATTCTGCAAGTTCTTAGGTCATAAAGGTGTCTAATAAGCAATTGACTCGGCGCCTCCAGTGAGTTGCGACGAAAGTGGGAATTGACCTCGATTATTGCCGCATTGGCATCCACGACAAGAAAACACCCTCTCATCAACGTTAAGATTATCGTGCTCTATCGAAGAGAAGACTTACCTACCCGGATTAACCATACTTTAACGACTTGATCTGCCGAAGATCATCATATCGTCGTGGTGCAATGGTAATCATCATCGATTGTTGAGCGGAAGGTCTGTAGTTCAAGTCTGTCCATAGCCAAGAACAATTCCTATAAGGAAAAATTATGCAACAACATCAATTGTGAATGAGAGATGATCAAAAAATTCTGACGAAGGCGTTAACACTCGCAGCATAAGATCACTTCAAAATTCATACTCTGCGTGTGCACTTCCACCAATGATACCTTAATGACATGGAAACCATAGAGCTACTATGAACTACAACCAACGCGACAAATTCAGTCGAATCTCTCCCAAATTCTATATAGGACAACCACCCACGGAGAGTAGTGAACGAACATATGCGACACAAACCATCTGCACTCTGTCCAGATTGTGTGAATTAGCATAAGAGCTTACACTCTTGAACCTGCACGAACCCTTTAAATCCTCATCTGGACCTCATCACCCTTCCTCCATCAGCTACATTTCGTTCCGACTTCGACGAATGAATTTAAATTTAGCAAGAACTGATTATGAGTGAATCCTATCATCCCACCAGCCTGTCATCGTTTCGTTTTGAAGCGAGTGGAAAAACTATTCAAACTTAATTTCAGGAACAAACTGCTTAGCCCAAAAAACGAAGAAAAACCACTCTGTGCCGTCTCAACTCTCAACCACGAGAACCGCATTCCAAAGAGGCGTCAGCTAACCTTTGTGTTAGAACGATGCTTAAGAAACGATGCCAGAACGATGCTAGAGTTCTGGTATTGTTAGGAAAGGCCGCCCCAAGGTGAAGTCATCGATGACCTACTCAACATGCTATGTGATCTGGGTGGGAAAAGTCACTGACAAATGTAAAACGAATGCAATGTGTCTGGTGCGTCCTGTTTTATCCATTAAGCTCCCAGGTTGGGAGGTTACGGCGTACGTATTCCGCGCTCAAAAACTGCACGACTATCGAGGCGTTTCATGAATCGAAATTTAGCTTCTTCAAAAGATCGTAAGTGCTGATCAGCCTGGTCATTCGTTTTCGTTAAACAAAGGTGGTAGTCGATGGTGCGGTGTTAGGAGAATATGGCGGGTGGAGTAGGAGCATTTCCATGTAGGTTCTAACGTGCCAAGCAACCGCTGTCATGCTGTCAATTTTTTTTGCTCGTCTTGTGCCGATAGTCCTTCAACGCTGGTCTAAAAGTGGTTTCGAGTTTCTATGATGGTTTCAGCTAAATACACAGCCCGAGCTAAGATCCGATTACGAGGTTTGACATCTGGACATCTCTCGGCTTCAACTCATAAGGCACCCAATTTTCTTGCCTGTAGATCTTCCCAAAGCTTTTAAGTGACTAAAAATGCCTACATGAGTTGCGGAATGTCTTACAGACTTTCGAGTTACCTGGACGCAGAGGGTCAATGGTAATGAAATCTCCAAATTATTAGTCAGACAGGGCTTCTCGGTGCGGTATCAAGACAAAAGGGGGCACCTTGACGGATAATCCATCTCATCCTCCTGCCTGGATCTCATGCTGCTGACTCTCGACTGAGTTTGGCTGACACGAGCGAATAGTCTGCGAACCTTCATATACACAATGTCCGGCACTTAGTGCCGTGATCATAGCACCAGACGAATTCGCAGAGATGGCGTAACCGAGTTTCTCCAGTTCCTTGGTGAAAGCACTCACTTTGAGACTTCCTTCCCATATTTCCATTATAACACCTTAATGGCATGGAAACAAAACAAGTTACTGTGAACTACAACCAACGCAAAAAATTCAGTCGAATCTCTCGAATTCTATCTAGGACAACAACCCGGAGAGTAGTGAACGAACATTTTCGACACAAACCATCTTACCTCGTCCAGGTTGTATGAGTATTTCAGAAGCATTTTTTCAATATTCCAATGCCGGTTTTAAAATCTAAGGCAATGCCCAGAAGCTTCATAATCTCGGGTTATCCAAGAAGAGGTGAAATGCAAAAGAAAGTACAACGTCTTTACGAAAAGTAACGATATTTTCACTTTTGTCTAAGATAGAAGCTCTGAGGTTGATGATGGAATATAACATCTGTCAACCTTAGCTTTAATTACAAATCGTCAATCTTTTTGTGAAAATTTTCATCAAGTTTTGTTTGGTTGGGTGGTAAGGATCGTCACCAACACTGGGTTGTTTTTAATAATTAAGGTGAATGACAATATTCGCCCAAAGCACGACCTAGAAAACAGGGTCCTACTTCATCATCCTTACCTTCGAACTGATATCGATAATTTGCGATCAGAGAACCTTGGTTTTACCAGGTCAAATTATGACTTCATCGCTAATGAAGGGGCTATTAAGGGGCTAAGGATCTCCGGATAACTTTCGGGCTATTGAAGGAAAAAATTCGCGGGACCCGATACTACTCTATATCTAATGTTGTGCTTAAACACCTCCCACTAGTGGCTGGAGAGTTGTTCCCCATCCTGAATAACGCATACTATCGATAGAGAATGATGGTGCAAACAATCCCAAAAGGGGTGAAGGCACCTCGAACACGGCAAATCTCCGGTGAATAAGTCTCCTTCCGAGTATTAGCAAGGTGCGAGAAAGTGGTCCATAGTACCCTCTCTAGATGGGTTGAGGACAATCAAATCGTTTCGGATAACCAATTCGCTTTCGGATCTGGCCCTAATCCCTACTCAAGCTATTCTAGCAAGAGCCCGAGGCGCTTTCGCTCTGACAAGATGGCCAGATTTTTACGGATAGACAATTTTGGGATAAAATTGATGCGAAGCCACGTTGCAAGAGCAATGACTTTGGTCAATAACCTGGTCTACAAAGCCCACTACCCCAACTACAGGGTGGGCCAAATACAAGTTTCTTTTTAAAAATGCAATCAAATGAACAAAAATAATTTTTTTGTGTGTATTATGACTTTATTAGTAAGGACCAATATTCTCATTAATTGTGAAATACAACGTCGTTCAAGTGGGTGCCTCGGCTGGCTTCGCAGTGGCGCATTCTCTCACCCCAATTTTCCAAGACCTTGTTGATGGTTTCGGGCTGTAGCTCACCGATTACCTGGATGATATTGGCCTTAAGTGCTTGAATCGTTTCGGGATTGTTGGCATAACATCGGTCCTTCACATTAAAAAGTCCAAAGGGGTTAAATCGCAGCTCCAAGGGGGCCAATTGACATCGCCAAGACGGCTGATAACACAATTTGGGAATTCGGTGCGCAGAAGATCGATTGTGCCAAGGGGTTTGTATTGGCGCGCCATCCTGCATGGTCGACCAAATCCGTGTCTTAAATTTCAGTAGAAAAAAAGTCGGTTAACATGGCTCTGTAACGCCCACTATTGACCGAAACGTTGTTGCCAACCTCATTTTGGAAGAAAAATGGTCCAATGATGCTACCACAATCCGCACCAAACTGTCACTCTTTGTGGATGCATTGGTTTCTTAACGTGCGAGTTTTCCGAGCCCCAGGTGCGGCAATTTTGTTTTCTAACGTAGCCGCCAAGATGAAAATGTGCCTCGTCAGAAAAAACGAATTTGCCCAAATTCGTTATCCAATTCAAGCTGCTCTAAAGCCCGAAAATTCGAAGCGTTAACGAAGCGGATGGTCGCGCGCCTTCGATTGCCAATTGCTGGCATGAAAGGATGGGCCTTAACGGCTTTATCCCTCCAGATGCATAAGGATAGGCAACTAATCTTCCACATATCATGCGAATCCGTGAAGCAGCGATTTCATGAGTCGAAATACGAAAAAGTTGCTGAAGAAGTTGGCACATCAATGGACTCGTGCAGTTTATTGATTATAAAGCCTATGTAGCTCTATGTAAAGCTGTTTTGGAACATTTAACGGCTACTGTCTTTCAAGCATAGGTAAGATTAAATTCGAAGCGCTCAGAGAGGATTCCAGGATTGTTTTGGAGATTGAAATTCATGTTATTTATTTCATACTGTTTCCGAAATGGTTACCTTTCTGGACTCCTTTTATAAAGGATGATATCGGTGGCCTCATTATTCCTCAAAACTATGATGTGGAACAAGCAAAATTACTTCAGTGTTGGTCAATAAACCATGCTGGGCTGGCCTAAATCCATTGCTGACTCAGATGTCAATTTCGCCTGCTAGAATGCCGATATCATACTTCTTAAATGGAGTGTTTCTCGCCCATGACAGTTGCTGGCACAACGTTCAGAACTTGGAAAAAAACCTTTCAACTGTTAAAACGTTCATTTTCCAAATCTGGGGGCACGGCAGTGCCCCCGCCAAGTCGAGCAAAAAAGCGGCACGGCCGTACCATCCTTTTCTCGAAGCAGTTCGGGCCATTTTCGACCCCCTATAACTTCGTTGTGGATAAAACTAGAAGCCTGAATTTTCAGTAACCAAGCAGGCATCCCATAGACACGGTATATTTCAAATTTCATTAAATTTGAACCAGTAGTTTAAGAATTATAACTAGTCAAAGTTTCTAATTCTGTCACTCACTCACTCACTCACTCACTCACTCACTCACTCACTCACTCACCGATCATCAAAACTCTAGGCCACTTCTAGCAGACATAGAAGCTTGAAATTTAGAATACAATTAGTGTTTAGTGTATAAATCAAGGAAAAACTAAAATATTTTGCAATTTTGGTCCAGTTTTCTAGATACACCAAATATTATTACTAATAGGATAGTGTCTGTATGTATCCTTTTTCAATTTATCTAGATGGCGATTAACCCCTAAAAATATGCAATGCAACCCAATCAATGGGCGGTTGGGGAATTGGGTTTAGTGGTCAATGTGGTTCATGTATTTGCCGGAATATAAAATAAATATCTTTATTATGTACATATATTTAATAACCATTTGAGGAACTGGCGGACCCCACAAGCGGACCAGTAGGAATGCAGTTAAGTGGGAAGGTTATGGTCCTACACTTCTGACCAAAACGACGCCGGGATAAAAAGGAAAAGAAGAAGAAGAACCATTTGAGGAAGTTATAATTAAATCAATTTTAAAACAAATTGTATGTTCGGTGTCCGGCCACGGGTTTTCTAGTACATAGGATTACAAAGTTACATTTGCAAAATATACCACCAAAAGCAAAAAAGATCATGTTGCTGATATCTTTCAAGACATAAACTCTACAAAACCTTTAAGAAGCCGCCTGTTTAACATTGGCCTTAGAGTTTTATCTAATAGAGAGTGCGGCTCTTTGGAAGCCAGTGACACTCTACTTGGTATTCCTTTGTACGGTACAGATCCTACCACAATTCGATGGCTGGACGTCAACATCTTTCGTAACCGGCGCGTTAAATCTAAATCTGATATGATGATGCTGGAACCGGAGTCCACCGATATTTATTACGAGTCTTGGATTGATGACCACTATCCCAAACGGCCTAAAGAGTTGGAGACTACTAACTTGTACAGTTTCGCTCAAAATTACGATATTGTTAAAACACGCCCAGTCTCCTCTAAAGTCGAGTGCTACGAGATAAATGACGGTAAAAAGTTCCTGAAAAGAAGAGATAACCCATATTTGATCAATCACTATTTCTATGACGGAGAACAAGTACCAGAGAAATACTTCTTCTCTTTACTTCTTTTATTCAAGTCATGGCGTTCCTTAGATGAACTCAAAATGGGGTGTGATACTTACACGGAGGCCTTTAATTTGGCGAAAGAAGATTTAAAAGAAGGAGTCGATTATGGTAATTCAATGATAGAGTCAAGATATAAGATACAAAAAGCATGTGAAATGATAGAATCTAAAGTTGCTGAGATAAACGAAGAAAGGGAAATTGTTGATGATGACGATGGTCCTGAAAACCCTTTAGACTTTGAAGCTGTGGAAGCTGCAAACGCAATGGATGACTTTCAGAGAATCAATCTGGTAGAAGAAGAGCAGACTGATCTTCAAAGTATGATCGCAAAACTTAATGCCGATCAAAAAAGAGTCTTCGATATGATCACACATAAAATGGACACAACTGATAATAACGCTGACGTTTTACGCTGTTTTGTGAGTGGAACTGGTGGCACTGGAAAGAGCTTTTTAATAAAAACTGTGAAAGTTTGGGTTAAGATGTATTTAAACAAAAAAGTGGCAGTTAGTGCTCCAACAGGCATAGCTGCATTCAATGTGAATGGATTGACTATACACAGACTATTGCAGCTGCCTGTGGAACACAAGCGAACACCGAGGTACAAGCCACTTTCCGATGAAGTGCTCCAAGTTCTGAGATCAGATTTGAAAGAAGTAGTGTTGTTTATCATAGACGAAGTGTCGATGATATCCAATGTTACTTTAACATATATTCATTTACGCTTGTCTGAGATATTTGACACAAGCGATGATCAGAATGGGTGGTTTGGAAAAAAACATCTTGTAGTTTTCGGGGATCTTTTACAGCTTCCGCCGGTAAGAGAAAAGTCACCTTTTGAAAAACTCTCAACTGCTGAAACTAACAAGTTGTTAGGTTCCCTCAGTATGCCGAATCTGTGGATTGAACTGTTCGTATACGATGAACTTACTATTAACATGCGACAGCTCAATGATTCTGACTTTGTTGAAATGCTAAATAGAATAAGATTAGGTGTGACTACACAAAAAGACCGCGACTTACTCTCAACTAGATTAATAACTCTAAAAACCAATTCAAATGAAAACAGATTGATTGAAATAATTGAACACCTCTCGAAACTTCCTGATGATACCGTTTGCTTATTACCTACAAAAAACATGTGTCAACAATTAAATACTGCAATGCTTAGATCTCTCCCACATCCCGAAATAAAACTTACAGCTGTAGATAGCATAGATTGCAAAAAGAGGATAACAAAAAGAGCTCGTGAATGCATAAAAAATTATGAAGACGATGCTTCTATGACTGCGGGCCTAGAAGAGAACATAATTATAAAAATAGGAGCAAAAGTCATGTTAAGGCGAAATATTGACGTGAGTCTTGGTTTAGTTAATGGTTCTATCGGTATAGTGCAAAGAGTAAAGGTTGATCCGGAAAATACAAAAATAATTAAGAAAATATACATTACATTTGATAAAGAACAGGTTTACGAGCTGGGTCCGGTCAAAACTAAATTTGAAATTATTAATAGAGCTTATGTTCATCGCGAACAGTTTCCCATATGTATAGCCTATGCTATAACTATACACAAAAGTCAGGGCCTAAGTCTAAATAATGCGCTGATGGATATCGGTTCTGCAGTATTCACATCCGGTCAAGCTTACGTGGCACTTTCGAGAGTTACAAGTCTGGGCGGCTTACATCTAATTAATGTCGACTTTGGAAATATTAAAGCGCAGGAATCCTCAATTTGTGAATACAATAGACTAAGAAGCATTTACCGTCCAGACTTGACAAAAATTGTAACATCAAAGCCTCCGAGAAAAACCCATAGGGACAGGGAGTGGGCTTTGAGAAAAACTGCAGCTGAAGCTCAAGAAGTAGTACCGGAAAAGAAAAAGAGGAAGACAACCTACAAAAATAAGAAAAGCTCATAAGACACAGAGTGGGCTTTAAGAAAATCTGTTGTTGGTATTCAAAAAGTAGAAGGTACCGGAAAGGAAGAAAAGTAGGACTATCTACAAAAAGAAATGAGATGCCATCAAAAACATAACTTGTAAAAAAAACCAAGTCTCGCAACTCAGTTCTTCTACCGTAAAAAGTTGTGAGATCTATGTAATACCAAGTCGGTTAATTTATTCAGCCCCTACTTAAGAGACCTTCTGTCTTAAGTTATTACGTAATTAGCTAACCTAACAACATCTTATAGTGACCATATTAAATATTAAAAATCTTTTATGTTTTAAATAAATAGTTTTGACTTGGCAATCGCACTAAACAATCTAATTTAATATAATATGTATAATTTGTGAGATACATTGTATTTTAATGCGATGGACAAGTCAATTTATTTATTCAAAACATAAAAGATTTTTAATATTAATATGGTCACTATAAGATGTTGTTAGGTTAGCTAATTACGTAATAACTTAAGACAGAAGGTCCCTTAAATAGCGACTGAATAAATTAACCGACTTGGTATTACATAGATCTCACAACTTTTTACGGTAGAAGAACTGAGTTGCGAGACTTGGTTTTTTTTACAAGTTATGTTTTTGATGGCATTATTTTTACTCCACGTTCCTTAACAAGAAACAGAAAAACTACTTCCATCCCTATCTTAAAAAGCGACCTGACAGCCCCCCCTAAAACAAGCCCAAATCATAGTAATCAAATGATATTTAGGATAATGTGTCCCCCTGGACTGAATTCCCAATTTTCCCAGTCCTCGGCCACCCTACCACCCTTCAAGTAAGGGCCATAAATTATTTATTGATTCACCACCCAGAAGAAATGAAGGTAACAAGGCAGACAACAGACAACAGAGCAGCAAAACAACGAAATAAAACATCATTTGTTGGCACATTCCATGTGTCCCATCAGGTCTGTCATACGGAAGATCCTTGAATTTTCTTTTTCTTCATTCCATTCGTCCTATCACAAGTAACCTTCAAAAGGACCAAAACAACGTAGCATGACAAGGATATGCCTTTTTTTCTATTTCTGCAAAATGGAAAATAAAACCTAAACAATCCGCATTACAGTGCAAAATAATTCATGTAGCGTAGCCGTGCCTATTCCAAGCGTTCCACTTCCGTTCCAGCCTTCAATACGCAACGGTTTATGGGCATGATGCATACGATTTATAACCGTTCATTCCACTGTAATAAATATTGAACAAGCAACAACCACAAAATATAAACGGATTGGCGGTGACCGGGGAAAACCGTAAAATCTTATAGAGTCCATTGGTCGAGGATGTGGTGCGAGGTGTATTGAATGCGGCTACTTGTGTGCATCTGCACTCGGGCAGGTGTAGCCTTGACTTTGTGAGCTGTTGCATAAAAGTAGTTTTGAGTGGAGACGGGGTTCATATGAGAGGGATGCGCGATATGGTTATTGGGATAGTACGCTGGAGACTGGCTAAGTTTTGAAATTGAATTCGAATTAGCAGTATTTGCTTCTAGCTCATTTGGAATCCTGGAGCAGAGGTGTTCAATGAGAAAACACCACATCAGATGAGTGATTTTGCACATATGTTGCTGAAGCGATATTTGCAGTTTTTAAGGGACTAGGTCAAGCCAGGATGGTTCTTCTCCTATAAGGAGTGAGGTTTTGGTGTGTCATGGACTGTCTTTAAACGAAGGATATGAATGATATGGTGTGAAATAGAGTCTCAACCAATAAGCCTCTTCAGCCGGCATAATTTTGCCACTGCTTCAAGCGTGGCTCCTTTCAACGCTCAATACAACAGCTTACACGCGGTTGTCCACTGAAAGGCCATCATTGAGGATTGGAAACGAAAAGTCTATTTAGCCATTTAGACGTTAGATTTGTAGACCCCTGACTAAGTCCGACTGCACGCAAAATGCTTTCCTCGGATCGTTCAACGGTCTCTGCATCCACTTTCGATAATGTCCAAACTTCTGCGCCATAGAGGGGGATTGCGATGAAAGTTTTGTAAAGAGTTACCTTGGTTTTTCGAAAGAGGGCCCCATTTCTCGACTGACTTTTGAGCCCAAAGAAACAGCGGTCTACAAAGGTAGATGAAGTTTTTAACTTTCATGGCCAACACATCGATATTGAGCGTCTGCCTTTGAGGCCAGAATGTAATGGATTTTTCATTGGCTATGCCTGAACATTGCAGTGTCATTTTTACTGCGGAGCTTATTCTGAAAGGATGGTAGAAGAGTCAAAACTCTCGATTCTTCGTGATACACAAAGAACGTTTCGTAAAGTTTCGGGTCGGATTTTCTTGAACAAACTGAATTGCCGTCTCTGAAGAGGAAGTAAGTAACTGTTTAGTCTGGTTTTTCGAGTAGGTGGCGTCGTCAGGCTATACATCTTGCAAAACGAGAATGGCCAGGCGGTGACTGCCAATAACGAACGGCATCAGGCAATGATAACTGATTTTTTTGTTGCCTACACCGAGTGAGTTGGAACGGCGCAATGTGTCCCCGAACTCGTTTTGCCAAAAGAGACGACGTGAAATGATCGTCAGAATCGTGCAATTGTTCTTTTTTCTGTGGAGCTACGTTAAATCGCTCAGACTGGCTTATGCAGAATCATACACAATCGAGTCCTGCAAACAAAGCCTGCTTGTGATTCAGTGTACTCGAATTCCTCACATAACGTCTCCAATCACATCAATATCATCTGCGTATGTAAGCGGGATTTGAAATAGATCGTTGGCCAGTATGGCCCTCACGATCTTTGAAGAAGTCTCATGACAATGCGTCGCCCTTTCTGAATCAGTTCTTAACATCGAACGTCTCCGTTAATTTATTATTCATTTTATGGTTATTATTGACGGCCATTTGGATCGTGGAAATTTAAAGCCGTGTTGACGATCCTTTGCGAGGCCTTCAAATCATGAGTGTGTTCCTTACATGTTTCCCTGGCCTGTTTTATTTCTTTTAGCTATGTCCTTATACTCGTATTGTCCTCCCAAGGTCGGCATGCCCTCCCTCACGTTTTCCACTCTTTTGACTGTTTGTCCACTGTCCATCCGTTCTATATTAGTTTATTGCCGACCCTGCCTAGGGGCAGAGAGGTCAAAGCATGAAATGAATTCACATTTAACACTGGCAGCTATGTTAAAATTAAATCTACTTAATGATGAATTCACTCCTGGACCTGACGGTCTCCCTGCCATATTTCTAAAAAAAATGCTCGTCAACCCTCTCTATCCCTCTCTCGAAAACCTTCACTCTATCCCTATCCCTAGGTGAATTCCCCCGCTAATGTACGAAACTCTAAGTTTTCGCTGCAAGTCTTTAATTTCTCCTAGACAACACGGTTTCCTCAAATGCAGATCTACGCCCACTAACCTTGTTGAATTTGTTTCCTTTATTCTATCAGCCTTAGAGAGCGGCAAAGAAGTCGATATTTCAGTAAAGCTAATACTCTTCAAACTGTCTTCCCTTGGCTTTAAACCTGCATTGAAGGGGATATATTCTTATTTAAAAAAACCGTTAGTACAGTGTTCGTTTTTTTAGCTTCTTCCGGCGTTCCCCAAGGCAGCCACTGAGGTCCACTTCTTTTCGTTCTTACCATAAATGACATTAAAATTGTGATCAAACATTCCCACATCTCACTATATCCCAACGACACCAAGTTCTTCAACACCATTTCCTCGCAACAAGATTCTTCCCTTATTCATTCGGATCTCAACAGCTTTTCCATTTGGAGCTCCAAAAATTGTTCGGAAATCAACATTTCCAATTGCCAATCAATTACCTTCTCATGTAAATAAATCAAACCTCCCCCTCGTCTTTTCTTCCTGAATAATCAGCCCATCTCAACCGTTCAGGTTATCCACGATAATATGTGACAAAGAGCTCAATTTTCGCGCACATATCGACGATATAATTCATAAACCCAACTCTGCATTCGGTTTTGTGAAACGTTGGTCTAAAGAATTCTCCACTCCCTTCGTGACCCGATCCCTCTATATTACTTTTGTTCGCCCCCTTCTCGAATACGCATGTCAAGTGTGGTCCCCTTATAAATAAACCCATATATCTAGAATTGAAAGCATTCAACGTCGGTTCCTGCATTTCGCTCTTCAAGGTCTACCCTGGAACAATCCTTTGTTCTTACCGCCCTACCAAGACCGTCTTAAACTAATCAATGTGAGTACTTTGGAGGAAAGAAGAAGAACATCTGACATCATCTTCATTCATAGATTTCTTACAGGTACCATTGACTGCGCTACCCTTTATAACTCCATATCTCTTAACACTAACCCTCATAATACATGCAATCCTCGTCTTTTCTATCTATGCACCCTCCGCACCTTATGCGGCTTAAATGAACCTATTTCCCGTATGCTGGCAAATATTAATTCGAATATCAACTTCGACTTCAATAATCTTCCCTCCTTACAGTCTTAGTTTCTAAGGATCGCGCCCCCTAACCCTTCTCGTTAGTTAATAACTTAGATTAAGTTTAGCTTGAATTAAGCTCAATAATGGGGTGTTTGCCCCACGAAAAATTGAACGTATTTTCCTGTTTTTTCCTCCTCCCTTCTTTTTAATCCTAGAATTCAGCGTAACCGTGAGTTCTGTTTCTCCAGAGGTTTCTTCTAAGGGGCAGCTTAGCGTATCAGACATTACTGATGGCGCTTTGACAAAATTTCTGTTCCTGCTCTATACTTTGTGAGGATTTCGTCGAGTCTTAGGAGAGCCGATGATCGGCAAATGCCCAAGTGATCTTTTGCAATTGCAGCTATCCAGCGTCAGATTTTGGGGAACTTACATGGCTTCATAGTGTCCATGATATTCAACTCCGTTCCTTGACGGCAACTAAGTAATGTCTAAATTAATGTCGATTCATTGAAAAGTTCGAACATTAGGATGCTGGAAAGTTTTCTGGTGTCGATCACAATATGATCAATTTGGTTGACCGTCTGGTGATCGCTAGGTCGCTTTAGGGATGTTACGGTGTTGGAATGGCGCTCCATCAAATAATCCAATTGTCCCATTTCTGACTGATGATTTCTACTAGATTTTGCTGTCATAACAGGGGCTTTGAGCACCTCTAAAAGGTCTTTCTAGGAAGTCAAAGCAATCATCCTTTAGTCGGTCGTCATTCTCTCCTGTGAGGGCGTGGGCGCATATTAAACTTAAGTCCCTCAAAACAGATTTTTTTATAATTCGTGTATTCGTGTAGGTTCAAGAGTGTACGCTTTTATGGTGTTTGTCACAAACCTGGACGGGGTGCAGATGGTTTATGTCGAAGATGTTCGTTCACTACTTTCCGGGGTGGTTGTCCTGGATAGGATTTGAGAGATTCGACTGAATTTGCCTTGGTTGCAGTTCGCAGTAACTCTTTTGTTTCCATTTCCCATCCAATAAGATTGGGACTTTTTGCTCCAATTGGCAACGAATTCGCCGCCGTAGTAGAAATCAAAGTTTTTCATAATTTTACCCGCTCGATCTCTTTATCACTTCTTGCGATTTAATAATATCTTCTTTATAGCAGCTAAGGGCTTTGTTATTTATCGACCCTTTAAGGTAAGAACTCCACTCCTTCTTTGTTTACATGTTATTCGAAGTTCCTTAATAAACTGGATCGGTTCCCTCCTTCTCTTCGATATCAAAGTCGAACTTTTATCAAAAATAGTCAACTTTCCATACTCCATTGTTTACTGCACCTTCCCTATGCCTATTTAATAGAAATGTGCCCCTGAAGGTAGCACATGCAAAGAGGTTGCTTTCATCTACCTCGCTCTGTATTTTAGATACTTCATTTCGTTACCAAAACTTTCTTGTCTTATTTACATATTTATTTTCACTTATTTAGGTGAAGAAAACACAAACCAATCCAACAAGAGTGCTCTTTCACGGCTACAACCAGAGGACCAAGAGTCAACTACATGCACATCCTCTTCTCATGCGAATTTTCCTCGAGGAGCTACATCCTTTGTTTATTTTTTTTTTTTCTGTTCCACTGCACTCGCTCCATTCCACTGGAAAATATCTCTTACGCCTGCCTCTCTAAGGATACCCCCTAAGCTAAGCACAGATGAGTAGCACCATCGCTAACGAGGTGAATGCGACACCTGTGAGGATAACACCTCTAAAGTGTTTTTTTTTAGTTTAGTTTTTAATTCATTTTTATTCATAACTTCTTAGATCTATCTTACCCTAGACAAAAATGCTTAAAAACTAGCTTAACTATCTTAACAATCTAGATATCTTACTGGCCCTAGGCGGACACTCTAAAATAGATGTAACAACTTAAATCTATGTCTTTCGACTACTATATCAACTTACCACTAACATTACTATATCTAGCTTAAGCTAAGAAAAATGTTTTTTTTATTAAAAACTTAGCATATGATCATTTGTGTTACAATAAAACTTAAGCCTACCTTAATGTAAATAAACCTAACTTATTCTACCTTAACTAAAATATATATATATAAATTATATACATAATAGTATATATTTAATATATATATCTTTTTTTTTTTTTTTTTTTTTTTTTTTTTTTTTTTTTTTTTTTTTTTTTTTTTTTTTTTAACTTATACATACCCTACTACCACTACCTACTCTACCCTACCTTACCCTACCCTAGCCTATGTAAGCCTGCCATTGGTGTTGGCAGGCGATGCCTTGAAGAGGCTGAAGCTCTCAAAGTGTCCACTGACGTAGCTCTCTCCAGCCACCAAAAGCGTTGATGCTGTCGGACTACGTCTCCTCGATCCCGGCGTGAGACCGATCTACAGAACCTGAGGCGCTCGGGCTCACGGAGCGCGACATCGGGTTCGTAGAGGAATCGCCGTTCCACGGAATTGCGACCCACGTGGAAGATTAGCGGTACCGCCAATCTATCCTGGATCAGCCCACATCTATCTAAATAGAGGAATGCTTCTGGCGGCACAAAGCCATTAAGGCGCACTCTCTCGTGATATAAATCGTTGGGGTAGTAAGCCCCGAAGATCAGGCTATTGACCGAAGTCATTGCTCTCGCAACGTGGCTTCGAATCAGTTTAATCAAAAAATTATCTACCCGTACAATCCTGGCCCTATTGTATAGGACCTCGTTCGGGTAAAATTTCGTGTACTCAGATTCGGGTGTCCTATGTAGCCCCAGACACGTCCTGAGACATTGTCTCTCAAACACCCGAATCCTTTCCATTAAGCTGGCTCTCACATTGAACCAGACGGGACATCCATAGGCAACCATGGGCCTGATTAAGGCCATGTAGCAGATTACCTTCACCCTAGAATCAAGTTGGCTGCTATGAAACAGCCACCTTGTCAGAGCAAAAGCGCCCCGGGCCCTTGCCAGAGCAGCATCTACATGTTTGTCAAAATATAGATACTGATCCAGCACGATCCCAAGATATCTGACCACACTTTGTTTCGCCAGTGGACGCCCGTCCGGTCCTAAAATTAAGAACCTGCGCCAGTTTTTTCTAGTGTCCCGAGAGGCCCTAGACAAAGGCGTTCTGAACAATATAGATTCTGATTTCTGGAAGTTGATTTTCAACTTCCAGTCATCACAATACTGCTGAATTTTTTCGAAGTCACGCTGCAGAAGAGTAACAATGACGTCGATCGTTGGACCTGATCTGTACGCGATTAGGTCGTCTGCGTACGCTATTGAATGGTGAAGAGAAACTAGCAGATCGCTTAGGTAAATGCTGAAAAGGATCGGCGAATTTACCGTACCCTGTTGCAGTCCATTTTTGATTTCAAATGTTTGGGTAGAAGTCACGTTGGCAATTTTCACTACGAACTTTCTACCTGTTAACATGTCAAAAATCATATATAGCAGTGGTTTACTTATGCCCAGCCGACTGAGCTTGTAATAAAGACCTTCTAACCATACGGTGTCGAAGGCTTTTTCTAAGTCAATCAGACAGGCACCCGTGCATTGGTTCTTGCATTTATTCCATTGGACATCCGACACAAGCTTCGACGCGGCATGAATAGTGTCATGCCCCGCTCTGAAACCGAATTGGTTATCCGGGATGATTTTATTGTCCTCAACCCATTTAGACAGGGCCCTATGGATCACCTTCTCGAAAACCTTGCTGATACTCGGAAGGAGACTTATTGAACGGAGATTTTCCGGGTTAGATGTGTCTTTACCCCTCTTGGGAATTGGTTGCACCACCGCTGTCTTCCAGTGCACTGGATAATATGCATTATTCAGTGCATTGTTGAACAGGATGGTGTACCTCTCTACAGCCACTGGCGGAAGGTGCCTAAGCACAACATTGGATATACCGTCGACTCCCGCGGATTTTTTCTTCCTCAATGACTCGAAGATCATCTGAAGATCTTCCGTCGATATGAACAAGGTATTAACCCCCTCATTGGCGATGACATTGTTTGCCATGAAATCTTCATTGAACCCTGTAAAACCAAGGTTCTCTGATCGCCAATGATCGATATCATTTCGAAGATAGAAGTGATGAAGCAGGGCTCTATCTTCCAGGTCGTGGTTCGGGCGAATACTATCATTCACCTTGTACACTTCCTGGAAGACAGCTCCTACTGTCGCCACCCTCTCCTGAGGATCCTCGATCACGAAGAAGTCGTCATCCAGGATGGCGCTCTCCGGAGCGATGCTAACTGTTCGTAGCAAGCGTTCATTGTCTGACGTTCTCGGAAGTTTCAGATCCTGAATATCATTCTGATTGTTTCTCCGAAATATTTTATTTATTTGCGGGAACATACTCGCGCTGTTGGATTTTACAGCACGAATTCTGTTGTTCCAATGCAAACTTACAGATATTCTGTAATTTTCCTTGATTAACTGTTGGATATTTTTAATCAGTGACTTCAGTGTCCTGACCTCCGAGTTTTGTCTGTCGGTAAACCGCCTGTACAAGAGTTTGAGTCTTGTCAGGAGTCTACTTTTCTGTCTGTGCAGTGCGTCGATTGTCGCGTTTCGGTATACGTTTGCGGTATCGTGCTGTCTTTGGCTTGGTATCGTACTGTTCATTGTCTGTTTAATGACATCGTCCATTTGTTTGAGATACCTGTCAATCTCGTAGTTTGACAGGTTCCTATTAGGCGGTGGAAAGGAGGCGCTCGAAGTGAACGCTCTCGTCAGGGAATTGGCAAACCGCGGCCAGCACACCCTACTGTAATCGTAGGGGTGCGTTTGGACACACTCTGCCATCTCCGCGAACTCGTCAGGTACTGTGATCACGGCACATAGTCCGCAATGGTCACTGTCGTATACAATGGTCCGTAGACAGTTAATAGACCATTCGTTCGTGTCTGCCAGTCTTAGTCGAGAGTCTATTAGCATGAGATCCAGATAGGAGCCGCTCCTAGGATACGACGGACTATCCGTTGCGAGCAACTTGACTCTATATTCAATGCTGCGAAGAACCCACCAATGGCTTAGTAGGCTCCCCCTAGTGTTGGGAATGTTATTTCCCCAATCACCATGTTTGGCATTTAAATCGCCGGCCAGAATGTAGAAGTTTTCTACCGAGTTTAAGCGCAGAGATCGAAAAAGTGTCTCGAGCTCTGCGATAAAAATATTGGGTTGAGGTGCTTCAGGTGCATAGGCTGATACAATGTACATTCTCTTTCCGTTTCGGAGAGGAATGCACACAATACAGGCCTCTAGCACCTGGAACCTCCGCACTTCACCGCTATATATGACTTTATGTTTAAAATTGTTTTTAATAAAGATCGCAACTCCCCCGCCTTGAATAGCGTTGGGTCGGTCCCTTCTAATTATTCTATAAGAACTGTGCCGGATTTTGTGCTTCTGGTTTAGCTTTGTTTCGCTAACCAAGAGTACATCGGGGCTTTCGTCCTGCAACAGGTTAAAAAGTTCGGCTCGTCGCTCGATCCTTATCAGTGAATTTACATTCACCGACAGGATCTTCAAGGGCCTCTCTACCAGCGTACCCATCACGACCTTAGGTGCGCTAGGCCCGGCAGAAGCGAGTAGATACTATCTACTCGGGTCGCCGTCTCCAGGATCTGTTGCTGGAGCTGCCCAATCTGCCCTTGGATTGCGAGCAAGATCGAACAGACATCCACCTCGGCCACCGGTGCCTTAGAGACAGGCACTGGGGCTTTAGGAACAGTCATGGGCTTTTGTACCGTCTTTCCCGAACCTGCCGCCATTTGGGCGTAGGTCAATTGGGATGTGACGGCTGGTGTTTGGAAGCGACCCGAGGGACGCTTCTCCTCGACCTTCTGCTTACGGGCCAGGTTTTCTTTCTTGATGTCCTGGAACTTAGGACATCCCCGATAGTTTGCAGGGTGCCCTCGGTTCCTACACAAGACACACTCGAGCTGCTCTCTATCCGCCACCTTGTCTTTCCCAAGGTCGCATTCCTCGTTCTTGTGGTTCTTTGCACACTTAACGCATCGAGGCTGCATTTCGCAGTTCGACGCGGCGTGCCCGAACCTTTGGCAGCGGATACATTGCAAAATGTTTCCGCTCCTCTTTAATGTTTCCCATGTGACAGTCTGGGACGCTAAGGTGGTGATAGTCCTTAACCTCTCCAGCTTGCTGCTGGGTGTGAGCTGTACCAAGAAGAAGGGAATAACTCGCTTCTCCCGTCGGGAGCTCACCGTAGTGAATGGCTTAACCCCCACGAATTTGAGGTCATCACTCTCGAACTCTTTGAGCTCTGAGAGCATTTCCTCGGGGTCTGCAATCGACTCCACGCCTTTAAGGAGCATTGTCCGCAACCTCTCGGCCTTCGGCGTGAAGGAGAAAAACTCCGTTGTGGACTCCTTTAATAAGCTTTTTATACGCTTATGCTGCTCCAGTGTCTTGCACCGAACAGCATAGCGTTTTTGGCCTAAACATTTGATTTCAAAATTGCCTACACCAATAGCATACTTACAGAGATCGATGGTCTCTCGTAGGGCCGTGGTATAGGTGAATATGGGTGGCACTTTCTCCTTTTTAGGACGTTGCTGCTGCTTCTGCTGCTGCGGCTGTTGTTGTTGCTGCTGCTGTTGCGGCTGCTGTTTCTGCTGCTGCTGTTGCGGCTGTCGTTGTTGCTGCTGTGGCTGTTGTTGTTGCTGCTGCTTTTTCTGCGGCTGCTGTTGTCGTTGCTGCTTTTGCTGTGGGGCGGCTGTTGCCTGCTCTAAGTCCCTCTTCTTTATCTCCTTCAGCTTATCCACTACGGCCTGCAGCTGGGCACGTAGGGTACGCTCTTTCTGTTCCAGTTCGCTACGCTCCTCCTCCGTAGCCGAATATAAAAGGGGGGCAAAGGGGTTATTGTCCCCCGTGTAGCGGCCTTCCCTACCATAGGAAAGGTAGGCAGTATCCGCTTCCACGGGGATCGCTGGTTTTGGTTGATCTTGTCCAGCTGCTTTCGACGTTGATGGTGTTGGTGATGGCGCCCCTTTCCTTACTTCGACCTGCAGCTTTTCAGTCGAAGTAGTGAGGGAGGGGCGCTTAGTTAGATTGGGCTTCTTGTTGGCCCTTCTGCGCCTCTTCATGACGACGGTCGGTGTTGCGAAATCGGATGATAAATCACCCGATTCCGACTCCGTACGACGTACGGGTTTTCCCCCGCCGTCTCCCGACATCTCCTTCTGCTACTTCCAAATTGAGAAGCAGCAGAAAGAAACAGAGAAAACACGAAAAAAAAAAAAAAAAACTTTCCTCTCCCGACTTGGGATTAGAACCGGCGACCTTCCGACTGCGGGTCGGGCACTTAACCACTAGGCTAATTGGGGTTCCGCGAATACTTCGCCTAAACACGCACTTATATTTTTTTATTGTTTGTTTATTTCTGTCGTAAACAAGCCGAAACACTACCTTCCACTTCACTGGTCTGTGATCAACTGACCTCCTCTAAAGTGTCCATTACTTAGTATTCACCGACACATATCCTGCACTTCGTGGTACAGTAACCGAAGATATCTTAAAAAATTAATTGCAATCCAAGGCACACAGTTCGTGACTGCATCGGGAGACTATTCAAAAGCAATCACGAGGCAAATGATGGGATAATGAAATCCAATAACCGAGAAGATGGTGCATACGACTTATGATTGCGGCATGTCTCGGAGAAGTGCGAGCGACATTTCTAACATTAATACATCTTCGCTACGGATGGTTGGCGTGCGAGTATCATTGAAAACGTGGTAGTGGAAAATTGGAAGGAAAAGTGAATGGAATCTGTTATTGACGAGTGAGGAAATGTCATGTTGAAGGCATTTAAATGGTTTCAAATGCTTTGCAAGCTTATCCATTCAGATAAATATTAAAAATAAAGTCGCTTCGAAGTTTTTTCCTCTTTTGTCGAAGGCAACTTCTGGTTCTTTGTACTTCTAGGCAGACCTCTCAAATATGAAGAGTAGCTCCTTCGACAATTCCAGTGAAACTAATATCCTCCCATGTCCTTCTCGCGACATTGTAGAAAGGTACTGTCCCTATTAATCCTAGCAGGTTGAGGCATACAGGACAACTTCGGCATCCACCAACCCAATCATTGGTAACCTGCTCATCGATCCCAATGATAGAGATAGAATCTAAGAAAATATTAATTGAAATGCTTAGGGCACGTTTAGAGCATGTCTAGAGTCATTGAAAAAATAAGCTCAACCTAGACAGATTAGGTTAGACAAGTATGACCGAAGACCCATTGGCAACTGGCATTAACGGCTTATACAAATATTTCGACATTGTTTTTAGCTTTGAAGCTTCCCCCATAGAAACCTAAAATATTGTCTGAAACTTGACTAGTTCATTTTGGAAGTAAATCAGCCTTTACTAGGGTTGTTGAGATTATCCAACTGCATATGGTTATATATTAAATATTATGTTGGAAAACAATCAAACACAGTTTAGTTTTAATTCAATTTTAATTCTAATCTGTTGTTCAACAAGGTTAAGCCCGGAGTCACGTTGTGCGAAGAAAGAAAACAATGGTGAGGTTGCCGGCCTGACAGTCTGATGACAGCCCTTTTAAAGTTGACAGGTTTAACAGAGTGTTGCCGTCGTATATTATATAAAACGACCTTAAGTGAGGCAACCGTTTCCTCAGCTCGTACTCTCTTCCTCATTTATACATACATATACACGACAATTAGTTCAATCCAATACGAAGAACCTTCTCAAGCTAAAGATTACTATTAATTATGAAATCCTCAATTGGTGTAAGCAGCGCAGTCTATGTTCCGTTCAACTGAGGTTCTCAATATATCGTTTATGCGGCTTTAGGTCTTTTCGTCAGCAATGCAGTATAGTCGCAAGGAGATGAAATGGATGAAAACTGCATGAGGGATAGTTCGCGTTTGGTAGTAAGTATATGGAAAGAGCACTTTTACAGACTGTGCACCGACCATGATGGAAATAATTCCGCTGTCGGGCAAAAAAAGCATTTACTGTGCGCGGTGATGACAAGAAATTTTCCCATATTTATGCCAAGCTCGTCTGATTGTGCAAAATGACCCAGAGTCGGTAGTGACCTTCGAGAGCTTCGACGTCAGAGAACGAATTATTGTAAATAGGATGAAACGCAGGACCCAAGTCTAAGTATTAAAGATTTGATCTACACATGATGTACACAACCGTTGTCCAACCTACCCTCGCATATGGCTCACTAGTTTAGTGACAGGGCCGTAACATCACATTTAAGTGAAAGACTTAACATAATACTACACATCGTACCCTTTCATCTCTACATCGATTAGGCGGTAATCTGCGCTACTATGAGACTTAAGTTAACGGCTGTCTCGACCCTTTGGCTCTATTACCTCTACCCGCAAAAACAGAGAACATTAATTTAAGCAGCACTGTACATTGCGGCTTCCTATCCTGACCTACACGTATGACTCTTAGCTGCAGCTCGGCGTCGGATCAGGAGTCTTCTCGATCCAACTTAACTTTTCCGATTCATACCGCCTCCCTGTTCATTCCGGCATATTCTGGCGATCGAGAACACGTATAGATCACTTAATTAAATCTGCCTCGGCAAAAAGATTGTAGCTGTTGGAAGTGACAGCCAGATCGCCCTCAAAGCTTTATTCTTAGCAATTTCAATCAGTTCCCAACTACAATAGCAACTCAGTGCTACCGCCAACATCTATCCTCAAAATTCTAGGTATCCCGCCAAAACAACTCAAATCCAACATCTTCCAACGAAAGGAAAAATACGAGACCTTATAAGGCACGTTCTTCCGATGTCGCCAGAATCGTGGGAATAAGTACAGACCAGTGGCCACAAACCAAGTTATGAATGAGCTAAATGCTTCGAATCAACGGACGGATACGCGACGAAGACACGAAAAAGGAACACGACTCCTGGAATATCAGAACTCTGTACGAGTACACCCCCGAAAGAAAGAACCTGGAAAGAATCCTCACGCAGTACAAGGCGGATATTACTGGCGGTCGAGGAAATACGCGGTATGATGAGGAAAACAGACTGCGACATTCATTACAGCTATCACAAAAGATTGCACATATTGGGATACGAATTTGTGGTGGGAAAGCGGTTAAGGTCATCAACTTTAAACCTATAAGTGATCGCCTGGCTGTGATCCGCATCAAAAGTAGATTTTATAACATCCGGGTCATATGTACACACGACCGAAGAGGCTGAAGAACCCACCCATCTCCGGATGGTCGAAACGCCAACCAAATCGACCATGTGCTCATTGACGCAAGATGCTTAAACGTCCTGGATGTGCGAACATTCAGGGGGGTAAATGTAGACTCTGACCATTACCTCGTAGCAGCAAGATTCAGAGCTCGACTGTCCAACGCCTGAGCACACCGGAGGTTGGCAGAGTCTAAAGGGAGCAACTGAGCGAAAGACTCTACGGTATGCCTACGTCGAACACAAATGCCATTACCCCTTAGCCATTGAGGAAGTAGCCGATACCACCTTATGCTACCTACCACTCCCGACAAGAAACCCGTGGTACGATGGAGAGTGTGGACAGAAAAAGGCAGCAACCGACGAGGCGTATCAAAAGGCGCTACAGCGAAAAACCAGGACAGAGCAAGAATATCGAGCCAGAAGATGGGAGGAGAAAAAACAACTGCGACAAAAGAAATGAATCTTCGCGGCCTCCCGGCTCAAGGATATAGATGTTTTCGAACCTTTTATAAGAAAGCCAAAGGCCTTGCAGGAGGCTTCAAGAAAGGCACCCAGGTTCTTCGAAACTGTGGGAGTAATCTTGTCACCGACCCGCAGGGAATAGTGAACGTATTTAAGCAGCATTTCCAGCAGCTGCTTAAAGAGCATGACCAACAGAGAGTGGTAGGAACCGAGGACATCCGAATTTCAGCGGCTGAAATAGTCCTCCCACCCAGCATCGAAGAAGTCGGCGCAGCTATTGAACAACAAAGTGGCACGCTCAGATGGCTTGCCACCAGAGCTCTTCACGGCTGGCGGCGATGTTCTGGTAGGGAGCATGCACCAGATCATCTGCAGAATTTGGGAAGATGAAAGCATGCCCGACGACTGGAATATCAGCTCTTTTTGCCCCATCCACAAAAAAGGCGATCACACCTCTTGCCAGAAATATAGAGGTGTATGCCTGCTTAATGTCGCATACAAGAACCTGTCCAGAGTATTGTGTGGACGTCTTTAGCCCTTTTGCACCGCACTAATCGGCAGCTACCAGTGCGGTCTCCGGCCCGGTAAATCGACTATTGACCAAATTTTCACACTGCGACAAATCCTGGAAAAGACCGAGCTGTAAATCGATTTCAAAGCCGCATACGACAGCATTCATCGTAAAGAATTGTTTGAGGCTGAATTCGGGATCCCGGGGAAACTGATCCTGTTGTGTAGCGCCACGCTAAAAAATACGCGATTTTTTAGCGTTCTAGTTCCACTGACGTTCCAGGACCTCTAAACCGTTTGAAACATGCACCGGATTTCGACATGGAGATGCGCTGTCGCGCATCTGCTGGAACAGATAGTGCGAAGGGCAGGCATCAACAGGGAAGGCACTATTTTCTACAAGTCTGTCCATCTGCTAGGATACGCGGATGATATTGACATCAACGCGCGGTCGCGCCGTGACGTTGTGGAGGCGTTCACGGCTATTGAAGAACAGGCAAAACGAGCTGGTCTTAAGGTCAATGAGGATAAAACAAAGCACATGCTGTCAAGCAAAAACCAATCCGTCGCTCACCACCTGGAACAAAGCGTAACAATGGACGGCTACAATTTCTAGATGGTTAAGGAGTTTGTGTACCTCGGGGCAAACGTACATTTCACAAACGACACCACAGTGGAGATCCGGCATAGAATCGCCCTTGGCAACCGCTGCTACTTTGGATTGTCCAAACAACTTGGGCCAAAACTCCTCACTCGAACAACCAAAGTTATGCTTTACAAAACGTTCATACTGCCAGTCTTGCTGTACGGCGCCGAAAGCTGGACAAAAAGCAGGACAGCGGAGCTGTTTTGGATATTTGGTCTTGTCTGTGAGGAAGGTGAATGGAGGAGGAGACATAACCGCGAACTCTGCGAGCTGTACCACGATGTAGATGTGGTACGGAAGGCAAAGATCCGTCGAACTACACTGGCTCGGCCACATCGAGCGCACGAACACCAACACCTCAGCTAATAGGGTCTTCGACTCTGAGCCTCCTGCTTTGAGAAGAAGAGGAAGACCGAACTTCCAGTATAAAGACCAAATAATCGCGGATGTTAGACAACTAGGTCTTGACAATGGAAGCAGACCGTCAAGGATGGAAGGCAGCCATAGCCAAGGCTCAGATCCTTCACCGATCGCTGGTCTGTTAAGTAAGTAAGTGGCTTATAAGCAGTCTTGGTAAAGTTGGCATATAAAAATCGGTCGGTTATGATCAGTAATATTCGCTATCGTGTCAGGTTGGAAGAGTATTTTTGGGATAAAAATCGGGACGAGAAAGATGTAAGCAAGGAAATGACGAATTTTTAGAAGAAAGGAGCTCTGCAGGGTCAATAGAACCAGCTAGCCAGAGGCTTTGTTATGTTAAAAAAACAAAAACATTTTGTATGTCAAGGTATTTTAAAACCCCGATGCCGATGTTACGGAGCTCGGATCTCGCAACAGCCAGGCTTCGACATGTTATTTGGGGCTGCTTCCCCTCCGTGGATACTGACAAGACCCTTTGTAATATACCATAGTTGTTTAATAACAGCTTCCCGAAGTTCGTGTTCCATAAAAAAAATAGAAAAACTAAACATTGATTCAGGTCGAACAAAATTTGTAGAAAAAAGGAAAAAATACTTTCCGTCTCTTGTAGAAATATAATGATAGACTAGGCTTACTCCACAAAATGTCAGTTACATAATAGCACTGCGGATAAGCTAATAAGCTCTAATTGCCTAGATACGTAGAAGCACACAGACTGCACACGGAAAACTACATGCAATTAAAGCAAAACTAATCAAATCAATCAATAAGTAAACAAAAAATCAAGGCAAATCAGGATAGATAGAGGCAATAACCAAAATTGTAACCTTTGGAGTTTCCATTGGTCTGTATGGCAGACATGGGAATGGCCAGGCAATTGCCAGCCATTTCGATCTCCTGCGGATCCGATCGGGGACATGGTGTGTAGGCGACTTTACTTCCGCGTCCCGGCGATGGACTGACACGCGAGTGTCTTCCATTAATTCCACGTTCGCTCATGATCCGGATAAATCAACACACACTAGTTACTCAATCAGCAAACCCCATCTACTTTGAGTGTGGGTTCGAGTACATCATGCATATGCAGCGGCATGTCCTTTGAACCGTGTACTCATCAACGCGGAACACGTTTTCTCTCACCAGTCTTCCTTCCCGCACCTAGACCCGCTCATGCGAACGCACATTTCTATTCGACGATTCCACGTTCCCCTTTTGTTTCACTGCCTGTAGTTGAGAGACAAAAGCCGCCAGTTGAACGGAAACAGGAAGGACCTTTCCTTTCTTTTCTATCCACTATCGAAAATTATTAAATATTTCCTCGCTTTCGTGCAATTACACCTTTTCAACTTAACATCGTGCCACAAAACTGCAGCAGCGATTTCTTCCTTCCCGCACTCACACACACACTAGGACGATGTACACACGCGAACGGGGCGGTTGAGACAATAGGATACGAAAGCGTCGAATTCAAAAAGCGACGACTTCTTTCAAATTGCAGCCACTTAACATTGCACCTCGGCAGCAGGACAATAGTAGCGACAACGACTAGAGCCAGGGTGGCATAACAGAACACCAAAACACTCTCAACCGACCCAGTTGAAGACGGATTTCGAGAAGAAAAACAAAACACAATTCAAACGACCGCGCGTCAGGATGTCTTTCGAATATTCGCCGCAATATTATCAACCCCCCGCACTTCCTGCAACCGAACACACGCGCATACACTCACACGCTGTTTGAATAGTAAATGCTGGTCAACCGCGCGGCTTGGACGACTCCTTGGGATTCCTCACTCGATGTCCTGCTAGCGACTGAATGCGAAAATGCATGTGGCGCGGTGCGTTGAGCTGTATTGAGAACCGCATCGAACTTGGCGAAAACTATTCAGAGCTTTGCGGGGGCTTTTCGCTCACTTGTCATGTTGTTTTGTTGACGATAGCAAGCTTACGCTGTTAACATTTATAGAAGGCACGCGGCGTGCATTTTCTTGGGATAGGTTGTTGATTGTAGGCACATGGTACTCGGAATCTTGTTAATGGGGTGCTTTTCAATTCAAAGTTTCGGATGCTGTAGTAAAAGCACGAAAAGTTGCGAAATGCACAGAGATGTTACGTATACGTCCAGGTGAAATTAAATCGTTTTACCATGGATGGCTTGCAGTATAAACAAGATGGGATCAGCTCGCCGAGAGCCAAGCTAAAATTCCAATTTTCTACCTTGAATTTTGCTAGCTTTTAACTGGATCCGTCCAGACGAACAGACAGGAAAGCCTTTGCATATGTAAGGTAGAAGACTAAGACGTACACATATGTATTTTTGATTCATTTTCATTATCCATCTCATAAATTCTGTCATGCACAGCCACATTTCCGCTTCTCAACAACCATACCGCGCGACACGTCGCAATCAATCATTTATTTGCGAATTTGCCAAACGTGTACTTTAAATTAGTGAACAAAAAATTAACTCCTAAAAATAGGCAATATTATTACTGGCGGTTGGTGAATTGAGTTTAGTCGTCATTATGGTTCATGTATTTGATAGGATATATAATAATACTAGATGGCGGCTGTTTCATGTTTATAATTCACATTCGCTTCGCGAAAGTAAGCAGATGATATATGCGTACAGACGGAACAGACAATTAAGCCTTAAGTCTTTTCTATCCCAGCTTTGTAAGGTAGAAGACTTTACTACTTTATTGACTTTTACTACTGGTATGCATGATTCGCAAACCCAAATACTCGATGCCTACGTACTAAACCACACTCTGCACACTTCAACTACTATCCCCGCGGGTATTACTTCGCGGGGCTGATTAGCAACTTTTGCTATGTGCTCTGTATCTGTCGTTTCAGCTCTTCTAAATAATTCGAATCTTCTTAATGCGTTCTGTATGCTCGTTATGAAGGAGCAGATTTCCAGCCAGTAGTCCCCTGAGCTTATCATGTGGCTCCGAGATCAGCAAATCCATTCTTGCATCTGCGAAACGTCTGCTTGCTCTGCGTCTTCTTCGTCATCTGGACATTCTGGACAGAAGGACGAGCTATCGTGTCCAAATCTGTGAAGATATTTTCTAGAGCCGCCGTGACCTGACAGGAATTAAGGGGGTAATTGCTATCCCCATGTGCTCTCGATCGTGAAGATCAGCTTGTGGGTCCATCTGCCTTTTTCCTTATTATCCCACCTGGCTTGCCACAGTGCCACAGATGTTGCACTTTCTTTTGCTCTTATCCTCCGGATAACGCTGGTTTTTTGAGGGACCGTAGTTCGCTTATGGTAAACCCTGTGCATCTCGTCGGCATTAGAGATCTAGTCCTCGATAGGGACTATACCCGCTACACATCCGCTCTTCAATCGATATTGTCCTAAAACCGCATATTGTTGTTGTTGCGCAAAGCCTGTATGCAGACGAGAGCTTTCTTTTTATCTCCTTCGTTGTAAGAGCTCCTGCTCAGACCAGCGCAGCGTACACGAGTATGCTCACCACTTTGGAAAGCAGAATGTTCCCCGATGTTTCGCAGCATTCTGGAAAGCGCTGCCTGCATTTGTGACGCCTTTTACTGCAATATTCGACATGGATCAAGTCAATTGTCGAGCATTATACCAAAGTATTTTAATGTCTCTTTAGACCTAATAGATTGGCCCAATTCGGAAGTCTGCGTATTCCACAGTCTTTTGACTAGTTACTAAGACAGCCTCCGTCTTCTGATCAGCTAGTTCAAGGTCGGCAGCCAATGTTTGATCCTGGCAATCGCTTCATACGTGGCAGACTCTACCTCGTCAATGTGTTTCACTACAGTAACTACGGCGATGTCGTCCGCAAAATTGATAATATTGAGGTCCAAGAACTGATCCTTGGGGGACTCCCGCTGAAACATTGTAGTATTTAAAGCCATCGTCCGTCTGATATCTTAGTTTCCTGTTAGTGACGAGTTAAGAATTATTCTCACAAAGTAACATGGTACATCCATTCTGGTCAGTGATCTCCTAATGCAGGACCAATTTGCGGTACTAATGCGCAGTATTTCTTTGTATACCCTCGCCATATTTTCTCCCGTATCGCTTCAGCTGCTGTATCTACTACCTCTTTTATGGCATCGAAGGTACCAAGCGGCCACCATATTGGTGGTCAGACAAAGTTCCTCTATCCTCTGCCACGGCGATTAGTCTGCCATATATGATATGTTCCACGATCTCTCCTGTTGTTTCTAGCAGAATATTAGATAGCAACATCAGATGTTCTAGTTTCCATGGTTTAGGGAAAACTCCCTCCTCAAGGCACATTTGCATCATTCCGATAAAAATGCCTGGTCTCCTTTTAACGGCTGCTTTGATCGCTGCATTTGGAACGCCGCCAGGTCCGGGCGTTTTCTTGTCGCCTTTCTTCCTGTATGCTTCGTGTAGTTTATCCGTAGTTATTGGCGGGATCTGGTATAGGCTAGTATCCCTCGTGGCGGTGCACGAAGTAGATGGTATTTGGGGAAATATATGCTCTGTACTGTTGGACAGGATATTTATGTGAACCCACTGCCCATTCACTTCTACGTAACTATCCTATATGCCAGCCTCCAGGGATCTAGGGCCGCTTCGTATCAGAGTAGCTTAAAGCATCTTGCCTTGCTCTCTTTGATTGCATATTCAAGTTTACGTCTCTCCAACCTGAAGGTGTCTAGTCGTTCTTGAAACTCTGGTCTTCCCCTAGAATGCTGTGATCTGCGTCAGGCAGGCAGGCATACTGCCCTGAGAGTTTTGATCTCATCATTCTATCAGTAGCAGGATTCACCCCTTCTGCTAGCTGATCTCTTGGACATCGCTGCATCGCACGCTTTCGTGACTGCTTGAATCAATTGGTGTGACAGGTGTGTCCGCTGTTGCTGGATAAGAAGTCGACATTTAACATTTCCTCGAAAGCCTCTTTGTCGAAGGATGTCTGAATCAGGAGCATGGTGCCGAAAATCCCTGTCCTGGGAATTACTGCCTATCAGGTGCTTAGTCTCCCAAAATTAACGCACGCCATCTGCTGGATCCCAGGGAAACCTGGATGTGCTGACGCGATTACGTGCGCAGAACCCGGGACTTGGCACGAGGGCCTGAACTGTCTATTCCTACAAAGAGAGTAAGGGCTCTCTGAAAAAAAGGGCTTAACTCTGGCTGTGGGATTGCACAACGGCTTTGTCGACACTCTGAAATCCGCATACGATTCACATCCCTATTTGGGCCTTGGTAGGATATTATTCCATGTTGATGTCAATTATTCGAAGGATGGTACGAGCTCCGCAGTCTAAATCTATGATTTTTACTCAGATTAGTCTACAGCATTGCGAGGCTGCTACCGCTCTTCTCAGTAGCAGAATTGCATGCAAATCATCACATTGTATCCATCCAGGAACCATGGGTGTGGAATAAACGCCTGTGTGGTCTTGGTGGTATATAAGAACCTTTATGATGATCGATTCGAAAGGCCTAAGGTCTGCCTTATCATATGGAACACGATATCGGCAACCAAACTTGGTCAATTCTGTGGTCAAGATCTGGTGGCTGCGAAAGTTAGCGACAAAGCGCACGCAGAAATTCAACACTTCGCCGTGGCGTCTGCTTACTTCCCCTACGACTCGGTACTGCCACCGCCACCTAAGGCGGTTTCTGAACTCGTAGAGTACTGTAAAGCCAGACGGATTGGACTCATCATCTGTTGCGATGCAAACGCTCAAAATACTTTTTGGGGCAGCAGCAAGTACAACCGGAGAGGAGACCATCTATTAAACTTCACCTCAACCAACCTTTGTGACGGCGAGACGACAATAAGTAATTGACCTAACCCTGTCTAATACGCATATGAAGGCCATCACTAACTGGAGAGTCTTACCAGATGTTACGCTATCAAACTATAGATATATCGAATGCCAACTGAAGTGCCCCTCGCAGCCCAAGCACATGTCCTGCCAAAAAGCTTCCCTCTAGGAAGTCGGTTCCCTGGTTAACTGCTTCAGACCCATTTCCCGGGAAATCGCGGCTCGTTGCACACTCCCTCATTGGAAACTGCGTCTGAAACGATGAAAACAACTCGGCGTAGCTGGTATGTTGCGTCACGCGTGGCAACTATTGAGGCCATTGAATTTGCTGTGGCATCTTCCGATGGCTTTAAGTCGCCGGGCACTGATGGGATATACCCTGTTATGCTGCAAAAATTTATAATACAGCTGCTTCCTACTCTGAAAAGAATTTTCACTGCTAGCCTGGGACTTGCCTATATATGTACCTATTCCTTGGCGCGCGGTGAAAGTGGTCTTTATTCTCAAAATAGGGAAAGCCGATTACTCACTCGTTAAGAGTTTTGAGTCGTTGCTGCAGGCCTCGAACAATGTGTCATGTCTGGAGTAAACAGGGGTTACCCACAAGGTGGCGTACTGTCTCTGGTGCTGTTATGGTGCGTAGTGGTCGACTCTCTGCTCGATGCTTGCAATGCCTCTGGAATCTATGCCCAGGCCTATGCGGTTGATGTTGCCGTTCTCTCTAACGGCTCATGTTTAGCGACTGTCTGTCTCAAAGCACAGGCGGCGCTAGATGTAATCGAGGACTGGTGTACCAGTAACGGGCTGTCGGCTAATCTTCTTAAGACTGATGTCGTCGGAAAAATACTGGCATTACTCAGCTGGTGCTAAAAGGCATTCCCATTCCGATATCCATGGAAGCTAAGTACTTGGGAGTCAAGCTTCTTTGGTCAAAGCATGGTGAGTCCAAAATCACCAAATCGCTATCAGCTTCTTGGCAATGCAAAGGTGCCTTTGGCAAAACATGGGGCTTATCGCCGAAGAATGGTAATGATAAGACCGATAATCTCATATGCATCGGTAGTCCGGTGGACAGGCTAACACGCAAACACGTTGTGGACTCTTTCATCAAACTCCGAAGAGCGGTCCGTCACAGCTGCACGGGGGCTTTCCCCAGCCCACCGGAAGCTGCTCTAGATGCTATGATGAATCTTCCACCCCTTGACGTACATATATATCAGAGGGTGCGCACCGAAAGCCATGTCTCGCCTCAAAGAGGAATGGTCTTCGGTACAACTCGCATTGGAGTCGAAATGACAGTGTACTTGCGGGAGAAAAATCCTACGATCCCTGTCTCATGGATATGCCTTCTAACGCAATGACACCTGCCATCCTACTGCGCTGTAATTTCACAATCATATTTCCATGGCGTCAGGACTGGCTCTGGCCAGGTACTGAACCTGGAATGGAATGTCTTCGCATTTTCACAGATGGCTCCAGGACTGGGCAGGGTTGCGGTGCTGGAGTTTTCTTTGAGCGGGAAAACATTCGACTGCACTTCTCGTTAGGAAAATATGCGTCTGTCTTTCAATCGGAGATTTACGCTATCCTAATGGCCATGCACTATGTTGTGAAACACAGGTGGAAGGGAAAAAGCATATGCGTCTGCAGGACAGCCAAGCTGCACTCAAAGCTGTGCCCAAAATCTATCCAACTCCAAGTTAGTGCATGAACTCAAGACCATTTTGAAAAAAATCGGATGTCTAAATTCACTAAGGCTTGAATGGGTCCCAGGTCACTCTGGGATCCCAGGGGTGAAATCTCCGATGAACTCGCTAGAAGGAGCTCAGAGGAGAGTTTCTCACGGTGGAGTTTCTCCACGGTCAAAACTGACATCAACGACTGGGTCTTTAATGCACACAGTCGTAGATGGAGGGAATATCCAGGATGCAGGATGACTAAGCGCGTACGCCCTGATGTCTGCAGGAAGTCCGCAACATTTTTCTTATCCTTAAGGAGAAATGATTGCATAAGGCTTACGGGCGTCATTACGTGCCAGTACACTTTTGCTAAGCATCTCTACGTGCTTGGCATCAAAATATAATAACGAAATAACGGCTCATGGATCAAGCATGAGTATCGGCGTGTGAGATCGGCGTGTCCTCATGAGTATCGTATGACGTTCGCCCCGAAGCCCCTCTTCACTTTTCTCCGGACAACGGGGAAGATATAACAAAGAACGTGTCTGTCTGGTACAATGGACCAATATTTCTGTCTGAGTGCTCCAACAGATAGTAGAAGCCTCCAACAAAAAGAGACTGTGTCGTACTGTTTCTTATGAGACCATAATAAACTTATTCCAGAAGCTGTCTTGCAGTTGCTGTCTTTTTATTTTTTGTTCCTTTTATTATTAATATTGAATTTGCATTTTTTAATACATTTTAAGTTGTATGTTAATAAATATGTATTTAATTTTTTTCAAAATCCTGTTTCAATTACCGGAGGAAAATTTATCATGCATTGATCGTGCAGAGATAATCATCATCGGCTGTTGAGCCGAAGGTCTATAGTTCAAGTCCGGCCATAGTCAGGAACTATTGCTATATTGTGCAACATCTTGTGAGTGAGAGATGATCAAAAAATGCTGACGAAGGCATAACACTCGCAGTATAAGATCACTTCAAAATTCTTACTCTGTATGTGCACTTCCGCCTTAATGACATGGAAGCAAAAGAGTTACTGTGAACTACAACCAACGCGACGATTTCAGTCGAATCTCTCGAATCCTATCTAGGACAACCACCCCCGGAGAGTAGTGAACGAACATGTTCGACACAAACCATCTGCACCCCGTCCAGGTTGTGTAACAAAATTATAAAAACATAAAAAAAAACAAAAAACTTCTAACTTGTTTGATAAAATTTGTTCTTACCCAGATTGTGTTTCAGGCAATAATATGATACTCTTGAGACCCGATGTCCAATATACTGGAGAAGGACCTAAAAAGGATATGTATTTACGCATATGAATAATTACTATACTCGTATATATACCAATATAAAGCCCTAAGGATAATCTTTTTGAAGAAAAATGTTTTTCTATGAACTACAATTAAATTGGGATGCCCGTATCACCATTCGCGAGTTGAACGTTCGCAAGCCGTCGAACTCCTAAGCGAACTAAGCTGGTCGATGTATCACGGTCAGTGTTGGGACTTTACCACTATTGTATAGTGGTAGATCTACAACTATTTTGTGAAATTTTCAAATCTACCGCGTCTACTACTCAAAGGATGAAATCGACCACTCTTTTGAATTCTTCATGCTTCCTTTTCCCATGTTCTGTTTCGCTTCGCGAATACACTGTTTTGCACTCAAAACGACTGATAAAGATAAATTGTTTAACACTTCCATAAATTTAATTAATTTTTATAATAAGTTCAAATATAGGTATATTAATGGTTTATTTGTTCACAAGGATGAGTAGTCAGTTCTTCATCTTTCTTCTTTCAGTGGCGCTACAGCACGCACACCAAGTTGTTTGAGGTCCTTTTCCACTTGTATGCGCCATTTGAGTCGAGGACGTCCTCTGTTGCGTTGTCCCAAGGGGTTGGATTCAAAGACTCTTCGGGCCGGAGCTATGTTGACCATACACTCTACATGGCCTAGCCATCTTAAGCGTTGTATCCGTAGACACCAGGCACATGGCGCCGTACAGTCCATATAGATCGTCATTGAATCTTCTCCTCGAGATGCCATCAACGCAAACAGGACCAAAGATCACACGACCTCATCCGCTTTTAACAGCGTCCGTGCTTCTGCATCATAGAGCAGGACTGGGATAATTAGAATATTATATAAGGCCAACTTGGTCTTACTCAATCGCCTCTTGAGGCCAAAGAAACAGCGGTTGGCAAGAGTGATTCTGCGTTTGATCTCGGTACTGATGTTGTTGTCCCTATTTATTGCAGAGCCGAGGTAGACGAAGTCCTTGACTACCTCGAAGTTCATGCTGCCTATTGTGACGGTCTGTCCGAGACGTCGATGTTGTGTGTCCTTTCTTGATGACGACATGTACTTCGTTTTACTCTCATTTACCACTAGACTCATTTTAGCCGCCTCCGTTTCAATGCCAGCAAACGCCTCATTGACGGGTCGCTGTGTTCGACCAATCACGTCAATATCATCCGCGTAATCCAGCAGTTGAACGGACTTCTGGAAGATCGTGCCTCTGGTGGTGACTTGTGCGTTTCGCACGATCTTCTCGAGTATTAAGTTGAAGAAGTCACATGACAGTGCGTCGCCTTGCCTAAAACATTTTTTGACATTAAAGGTCTCGGTAAGTTCGTTGCCGACCTTGATGGAGCAGCGAGAGTTCTCCATCGTCATCCTACACAATCTGACAAGTTTGGTAGGGATGTCAAAACTAGACATGGCTTTGTATAGCTCGTCTCTATGCACGCTGTCTTATGCGGCTTGAAGTCGACGAATAGGTGGCGAGTGTCGATCTGCATCTCTTGGGTCTTTTCCAGGATCTGTCGCAGTGTGAAGATTTGGTCTATTATGGACTTCCCTGGCCTGAAACCACACTGATATGGACCTATCAGGTTTTTGACGAACGGTTTCAGGCGTTCACACAAAACGGCAGAGAAGATCTTGTAGGCGATGTTAAGGAGACTTATTCCTCTGTAGTTGGTGCAGTCAAAGGGGTCTCCTTTCTTGTGGATCGGGCAAACGACACTGAGATTCCACTCATCGGGCATGCTTTCCTCCGACCATATCTTACAGATGAGCTGGTGCATCCTCCCTACCAGATCATCCCCAGCTGCTTTAAACAGTTCCGCGGACAATCCGTCCGCTCCAGCAGCTTTGTTTGACTTAAGTCTCGATATTGCTATCTTGACTTCGTCAAAGTCGAGGGGACGGAATTCTTGTGTATCGTCGTCCAAATTGAGTGGAACATTCTGCCTGACAGCGGTATTTGGGTCCTCGGCGCCGTTTAACAGTCTGCAGAAATGATCCTTCCAAAGTCTCAGCATTGACTGCGATTCTACTACCAGTTGTCCATTTTCGTCCCGACAGGCTTCAGTCCGAAATTTATATCCACTGGGTAATTGCTTTACTTTCTGGTAAAACTTTCGGACTTCATTCCTGCCGTAGCACCTTTCCATCTCTTCGACCGCGCGCTTCTCGTGTTCTTTCTTTTTTCTTTTTGAGAAGCCGGTTCTCTTCCCTCCTCGTAGAGCTCACGAACGCTGCATTGCGTTGTAGACGTCTTGCTTGACTGGATGGGCCTGTCTGCACTCGTCGTCAAACCACTGGTCTTTCGTCTTTCCTGTGTGGTATGGTAAAACCCAGCACATCAGTGGCAGCTTTCTTGATGGCTTTTTAACAACGTTTCCAGTCTTCTTCTATGGTCAGTGCAGGCGATGTCGAACTTTCAGAGAGTTTTTGGGAGACTCGGTCGGCAAATTCCTAGCGATCGTTTGCGATTGTAGCTTTCTGACGTCAAACCGTGGTGTTCTTCCTCGACTCCCTTGTTGTTTTGATATCCGTGTTCTTACATTGGCTACAACAAGGTAATGATCCGAGTTTTCTTCTTTTCCCAGCTGTGCATTAAAATTTCCTAGAACGATCTTCGTGTCGTAGCTGGGACATTGGTCGTATGTTCTTTCTAGGAGATCAATGAAGTCATCTTTGCTGTTGTCATCTCTGTCTTCAGTCGAAGCGTGGGCGCAAATCAAGCTAATGTTACCGAATTTAGCCTTGATGCGGATTGTTATGAGGCGCCCGCTTATGAATTTGAAGCTCAAGACTTTTTGCCTCGAACAACAAATCCACATCCAAATAAGCGCTGCCTTCCCCCTCTGTAGCAATCGCCGTAGTAGAGGTCGCAGTTTTTCATCCTCCTTTTGCCCGGCCCATTCCACCGCACTTCCTGGATACCGGTAATGTCTGCTTTGTAACAGTCAAGGGCCTCCGCGAGTTCATCAGCTGCACGTGGTCTGTTAAGGGACCTCACATTCCACGTGCAGATCCGAAGTTCATAGTCCTTAATTATACGTTTGCCGGGGTCGTCAACAGTGTATCCATCATTATCCGAGGCTTGTGGTTGGTTCGTAGTGAGTAATTTTTTTACAGGTACGGCTCACTAGGCCATAGCCCAACCGACTAATCCTGTTTTCTGGCGCAGGATACTCGCCATTCGCCTTTCTCCGTTAGCAATTCCCAAAGTCGGGTATTACACGTTTCAATAGTTGCTGGCAACTTTTGCTTATTTTCTTTTGTGTTTTCTGTCCGTGTTGCCTTTATCTTTACACGTTTCAACACAGAGCTCGCAACAAAGTGACACTTAACGTGCTAACGAGGAGGTGGAGATAGTCGGCTATCACATGCGGCCTCACGACTCACATAAGAGTAAAAGAGAAAGGAGATGAGTGCGAATGAGATGGAGAATTTAATTCCCGGTGAGTCGCGAGCGAAATTCTTCATGACTCACATTGACGTTTCTCTTTCTCTTTGTTCGTTATTTTTCGTTTCCATTTCATTTCTTTTCGTACTTTGTGGGGAATGGACTTTTTTTTTCTCGGAAAACGCGTTAGAGCTCTACTTTATCTCACGGAGACAACTTCAAAATAAAATAAAAAAAGTAGGCGCTCGGCTTACGGAATTTAAATTGAAAGAGGAGATGGGAAGTGAGTCGTGAGTCGTGAGGCCGCATGTGATAGCGCTAGCCTCACGGAATTTAAATTGAAAGAGGAAATGGGAAGTGAGTCGTGAGTCGTAAGGCCGCATGTGATATCCGACATAGGACTTGCTAACAGGGCCGCAAGGTGTTCGTCTGCGGTGGCTCTTCTCTTTTTTTGTGGAACTAACATCCGTCAGATAAATGTTACTCCTACGAGGCCTTTGTTAGCCTTTACCACCCGAGTAGTCAGTTACATGCTTTAATGTATTTTTAAGTGAAGTTTTTGTTATGTTTTTTCTTAGTTCTTCTCTTAATGAACTGATATATTTGAGGTTATAGTAATGAAATATATATTTGTTTTTGTTGTATAAAGTTTACTTTGCTATTTTATTTCCATGGAATTAAATCTACCACCCTTTTTTCAAATCTATCACGCTTTTTTCCTGAATCTACCACACTTTGAAAATTTTAAGTCCCAACACTGATCACGGTTCGCGAATCTCTTAATTCGTCTGAAATTCACCCAAATTCATTCGCTGACTGACTGTCAATTCACTGGTTGTGTCAAGTGTCAGTAAATATTGTGCATTGGAAAACAGAAATACGAAAAAAGCAAAGTGATAAATAGTGTTTTAGTTTTCTTAAATGATTAGAATAAAAGCAGTTCAGCTCGCTCGAAAATATTTCCCAATATTCCTTGTGTTTTTGTTTGGAAGATCCGAATGACCCTGCCCTTGGCAATGGCTGGAGTCGCATCCGTAAGTTGGACCAACTTGCCGAACTGTTGACTGTTGGTTTTCTTCAGACTTGGAAAAGAGAAAACAATTTGATTTTGGTGGGGGCTATACCCCCATTTTATTGCGCTTAATTCAAGCTACATACTTAATTTAACTTACAATCTAAGAGACTAAGAAAGAGGGGGATTGAGACGGAGTTTTAGACAAGGAGTGCTGATGTTAAAGTTGAAACAGTTTTTCGCATTAACATTCCGCAACATACGGGAGATAGGTTCATTGGAGCCATAGGAGGTACGAGAGGTGGGTACATAGAAGAGACGTGGATTTCGTGTATTACGAGGGTTAGTGTTAAAAAAGATAGAGTTATAAAGGGACGCGCAGTCGATGGTACCTGAGAGGAGTCGGTGGATAAAAGGGATGTCTTCTTCGTTCTTCCAGCGAGCTCAAATTAATAAGTTTAAGGCGATCTTGATAGGGAGGTAGGATTAGAGGATTGTCCCAGGGTATCCCGCGAAGAGCAAAACGTAGAAAACGACGTTGGACACTCTCAATTCTGGAAATGTGTGAATGATAGTAAGGAGACCACACTTGAGACGCGTATTCGAGAATAGGGCGAACAAAGGTTATGTAAAGAGACCGAGTGACGTAGGGATTGGAAAATTCTTTAGACCATCGTTTCACGAAGCCGAGTGCAGAATTGGCCTTAAGAATTGTATCGCTGATATGTGCAAGGAAATTGAGTTCCTGGTCGCATAATACCCCAAGATCACGGATCACCTGAACGGTGGAAAGGGGTTGATTATGGAGAACGTAGAGGCGGGGAGGTGGTTTGTTACGTTTGCGGGAGAAAGTAATAGATTGACACTTTGAAATGTTAAGGTCGAGGCAGTTCTTGGAGCACCAGGTGGAAAAGCTGTTGAGGTCCGATTGAATAAGGGAAGAGTCATGTTCTGAGGAAATGATCTTAAAGAATTTAGCATCGTTGGCATATAGAGAGATGTGGGAATGTTTGGTAACCATTTCAATATCGTTAATGGTGAGGATAAAAAGAAGCGGGCCTAAATGGCTGCCTTGGGGGACACCGGAGGAAACAAGGAAGGGGTTATAGAGAGCAGATCTAAAGCGAACGCTGTAGTTGCGATTTTCTAGGTAAGAGGAAATCCACTTTTATAAGATGGGCTCGAAGCCAAGAGAAGACAGTTTGAAGAGTATTAATCTGTGTGAAATTTTATCGAAGGCCTTACTGAAGTCAGTTGAGATAACATCGACTTCCTTGCCATTTTCTAAGGCTAAAAGGGTGAAGGAAACGAATTCAATAATGTTTGTGGTTGTAGACCTGCCTTTAAGGAAGCCGTGCTGTCTGGGGGAGATTAAAGACTTGCATTGAAAACTTAAATTATCATACAAAATACTTTCGAAAATTTTGCGTATATGAGACAGTTTGGACGGTAGTTGTTAATGTCATTCTTTTGACCCTTTTTGTGTATAGGTGTTATAAAAGAGGTTTTCCATATCCGAGGAAATTCACCTTGGAAAAGGGATAGGCTGAAGATTTTTGAGAGAGGTAGAGAAAGGGAGGAGAAATATTTTTTTTAAAAATATAGCTGGAAGGCCGTCGGGGCCAGGGGTGAATTCATCGTTAAGTTGCTTTAATCTTTCTTCGATGATGACGGGGTCGACACTACGAGGGAGAAATGGTCCAAAGGAGAAGTTTGGTAAATAAAGGGTGTTTCGGTAAGAGTGCACTTTTTAAAATTGGAATATTTTTTTTTTCATGCAATTGGCAACTTTGAAATTTGACAGCTGTCACCTCTGTTTATTCCGATTATTAAAAATGGAGCGCTTTTCGAAAGAACAACGCGTTATAATTGTGAAAACTCATTACAAAAATGGGGAAAGTTACGCTGAAACCGTTAGCAAACTTCGCCAAATTTTCAGCCGAGAAAGTGCACCTAATGTGTCAACCATTCGAAGAATGGTCAAAAAATTTGAAGAAACTGGGTCAATTATGGATAATAAGAATCCTTTGCGTCAACGTACCGGTCGGTCTCTTGAAAACATTGCTGCTGTAAACGAGAATGTCGCCGAACACCCGAAAACATCAATTCGACATCGTTCTCAACAACTGCAAATTTCACGAAGCACTACGCAGCGAATTTTCACTAAAGACCTCCACCTTCATGCGTACAAGATTCAGTTAACTCAGGAGCTCAAACCAGCAGACCACGGAAAGCGCCGGCAATTCGTTCAATGGGTAATGGAGCAAAGTGAAGTCGATGCCAATTTTTCGAAAAAAGTCATTTTCTCCGATGAAGCGCATTTCCATATGGAATGGCTTCGTGAATACACAAAATTGTCAAATTTGGGACTCAGAAAATCCTCGTGCAATCCATTGAAAACAAATGCATCCACAACGAGTAACTGTCTGGTGTGGATTTTTGTCAGGCGGCGTGATTGGGCCTTACTTTCTTGAAAATGAGGCCGAAATTGCAGTGACTGTGAACGGCATTCGTTACAGGAATATGATAACGGACTTCTTGTGGCCTCAACTGGACGGCATGAATCTGGACAACATGTGATTTCCGCAGGATGGCGCAACCTGCCACACCGCGCATGAAACAATCGATTTATTGCAGCAACGATTTCCAGGACACATTATCTCACGAAATTCTGATGTCAACTGGCCACCAAGATCGTGCGATTTTTTTCTTTGGGGTTTTGTGAAATCTCGGGTTTATGCGAATAAACCCGAAACAATTCCTGAGCTCAAATCGGAAATCCAACGCATCATCGGTGAGATACAGCCACATCTCTGTGCAAAAGTCATCGAAAATTTCATGAAAAGAGTAATGGCCTGTCATCGGAGCCGTGGGGGTCATTTGCCGGATATTTTATTCCATACTTAATCGGAACATGTCTTCTTTACAATACAATAAAAATATCACAACTCTGTTATAAAATACTTGTTTTTCTTTAAAATGAAAAAGTGCACTCTTACTGAGACACCCTTTAGTTGAAATAGGTATGATCGGGTGCAAAGGAATCATGGATAAAAGATTGATTGAAAAATGTGGCAAAAAGTTTGGCGATGTAATGAGGATCATTGGAAGTTTCATTATTGAAGGAGGGTGAGTTTGGGTAGCCATCAGATTTTCTTTTGTGATTAACGAATTGAAAGAAGGACTTGGGATTATTTATAAGGTTGGTTTGCATCTCAACTAAGTAGTGTTGATAGAGAGATTTATAAAGCTCTACAAAATGCAGGTAAGTACCGAAATAGTTCGAGAAGTCATTTGGGGATTGAACCCGAAGGAAAGTTGTCCAGAGCTTGTTCCGTTTGTTTCTCAAAGAACGGAGCCTGCGATTATACCATGGAGGGGAGTTGGAGGAGGTTTTATGTCGAGAAAAGGGTACATAATGGGAGAAGAGAAGAGGAGAACAAACCGCTAATCATTTTGAAATTCACGCATTTTCCTATTATTACTTACATTTTCCTATTTTCTGTCATTGCTAAAAATGTTTCTTTTGAATGTAGCAAACGTTCGCCTCACAATCACCGACTTTTTGTGTTCGACTCAATTTGACATAAGAAACAACAATTCAGTCGAAAGTTCGCCAACGATACGGTAAAATTCGCCGAAATTGTGACATTTGAGTCGAATTCCATCTGTGTGACTCGTGAACGGGGATACGAATTTTTCGACTCATTTTTCGAACTCGGTGATACGGGCATAAGATTGTGGAGGTGCCTTCGAAATAAAAAAAAAAAACATTTTTCTTTGAACACACTCTTGTAGGGGATTGATTGCTTTTCAGTTCTAATTCAAATTTGAATTCTACGTTTCCTTCGAGTCTCGATTAAGTTTGCATTGAAATTGAATTGACTCTTGACTTGTAGGTGGCAGGTGGTTCGTTCAAGACCAACGTTACACTTCTTGTATAAATTTGTTAAAAACTGCTTACTTAAATTCTATTTCCAATTTATAACAAAACAAATATTATTTTCAAAATCATTAAAGTCACTGGAAGTTTAAAAGTAGATTCAAAGGGCTGAGCTCATCTCTTAAAATCAATCCCTACCCCAATGGGATTAATAGCCTAGTTTGCAATTTTCAGTTGAACGACTATGGTTTTAAGGTTAAACCTCCGTAATCCTCTTATGCACTCAAGATCAAGTATAAAGTACTTATCGACTCCGACCTCGAGGACCAACTAATCGATCCCCACTAAAACATCAATTTCCTTTTGTTTTTTATATATATTTATTTTTATATTAATTAAATTTAAATAACTAATAATTAAAAAGAGACATATTTGTTGTTTTGTTTTCTTTTTCATCTTATTTTCATTATATTTATTTTTTATTTCATATCTTATATAATTTATACATAAGTTTCTCTCTATTTCTGTTTACTCCATTTTTTGTATATATAATTCTGTTTTGTGTTTCATTTTAATTCTCATTAAATATGTCATGTTATACCAGTGTGTTGCTGTTACGTCAAGAAAATGAAGAAAAGTTTGTTTTTTTTAAATATATGTATATATATATGTATATCCTTTTTTCAAATAGGTGTATACGCATCTTGTCTGTATTGATTTCGTTAAATTCTTGTTTGGTTTCAAAGAAAATGTTGTTGTTTTGGTTTTAAACACATATCTACTCGTAAGTAACAAAAAAAATCAAAGTTTTTTGTTTTTATTTTATTTTCCAGTATTACACATTTAAGTACGAATTAATGCTGTAATATTATTTTTTTGTTTATATATATTTCTTGCAAATCTTCAATTTGTTTATGCTGTTGACGTAAGATTGTTTTTTTTTTTATTTATTTATTTTCTTTTTTTTTAACTTATAATTCTGCGATAGATTTTTTCTCTCTTCGTAATAGTACAAAAAACACAACGGAAAATTTTATTTAAATTTAGAAAAATTACATTTTTATTTGTTTTATAGTAATTTTGTTTAAAATTCACTTATGAAGAAGGCAACAGAATTTCATACTTTGAAAATGTTTTTTTTATTTTTCTTGTTTTCTTATATAAATTTGTTTTCTCATTTTGTTAACGCAGAATAATTAGTTTTGGTGTTCCTTTGTTATATTGTAATTTATGGGAGCAATGGGCGAAGGAAACAAAAATTAGACGACGGCGTATCCGAGGTTTTATTCTGTTATAATATGCAATAAAGTAGTTTAAGACATTTCTTTGTTGTTCTTGTTAATTCTAGTTTATTAAATTGTAAAGCTTTAATTAATCGATTTTACATATTAATTTTTTTTGTTTTTATAATTTATAGTTTTATATAAAAGGAAGAAGAGACGAATCCTGTAATAGCGCCGATTAGACGCTGTCGCATTGGTTGTTTGTTTTTTTTTTTGCCGTGTTAGGAGATTTGCATCATACAAAAAAAGAAATCCCTTTCTCGATCAGGATAAGGGCGGGACTTACGATGCAAAAGCTTGCCAAAAAATCAGAAGTGCAGGTAAGAGTAGAGCAAAGTGACATGTCCATGTCATACAGCACTTCAACTAAACATCATCGCAAATCTCATTTTGTTTGGAACTCCAAATCCGTTCCAGCTCGGGCCAAAAAGCCAAACCAACATTATAGAAAAACCACCTCCAAAGCCAACGTCAGTGAAAGTCGCACTCCCCAACAAAGTTGCGCTTCTCGAAGTAAACAACATTTAGGACCTAACAACCATCGAAACCGCCAGTTCGGTTTCGGTCTCAGGCATGAGCGGACAAATGAAACGAGAAATCAAACACCATTCACTTTGTTATCTGTTTATTCTAATTGAATGTCTCGGTCTCCACTCTGTTTCACACCCCTGTGGACTGCCATCATCAAAGCAGCTTAAGAGATAACCTATTTTTGCTTTTTATTTTAATGAATACTATAAAAAAACGAAATGGTTATGATCTTTAGCCTTTTTACTTTAACATTTAAGTAGTAATTGATAGTTAGATAAGGCCCACAAGACAGTCTGCTTAAATAGAATGAGTATAAATAATAAAACAAATAAAATAAATTTTAAAAAATATTTTTTTTAGAGTTTTATTTAACAAAATTAGAAAAAAGGATACAAATATACAAAACCTTTCAGTATCGTGTCGTGAAAGAGTCGTATACCCTTAAACATAAAATAAAATTATTAAAAAAAGAAGGAAAAATCAAAATTTATTGGAAAAACATCTCCCTCTCAGGCGGTTGTTGTTGTTCGATTTGAATTTTCTTCTAAATTTTGTTAGTGTTAGGGGGGAATTAAACCAAAAATAAAAAAAATAAATAAAACACAATAAAACATGAAATAAAACAAAAAACAATTCCGCGTAAAACCTAGCTAGGATAATCGTTTTCTCCTTTCACTTCTCTGGGGTGTGAACCATCCGTAGAGCTCGTAAGAAAGAATACGTAAAAAAAAAAATAGGTTATTCCAGGAATGAAATAGTATAGATAAGAAAAAAGAGATAAATCGTTGAAAATTGGAATTCAAGAAGGAAGTTATTTTTTTTTGCATTTTTAAATTAGGGCTTTTGTTTTTTTTTAGATTTTTCTCGCTTTCAAAAAATGTTTGTGAGGCATGTATCGTGTAAGTGTGGGTCTGTGGTTAGCGATTAAATACTAATTTTCTTATATTTTGTATTTCTTCATTCCATTCTTTTGTTTTTTCTCAATAATATATATAATTTTTACCGTTTTTCTTGTTATCTCTTAATCAAAAATTGTGTTATAGTTAAATCATGTTTGTCTGTTATATATATGTATACATATACGTCTGTTTTGTTTTTTGTTTTAATTCAATTTATATCGAAAGGTGTTTTTTTTTCTTAGTTTTTATTAAGTTTTTTTTTATCATTAATTTTAAAATTGAATTATACAATAAGATTTGTTTGTTGTTGTTGGGTTTTTTTTCATTATATAGACTTTTTGTATGTTTTTTGGTAGTTTTTTTTTTCATTTTTTCTCTTTAAATTTAATTAATAATTTGTTTTTGTTTTTCATTTTATATAACTTTTTTCTTAATAATGTTATCCATAGCAACAGCGTCGCGCGATGTTGTT
This sequence comes from Merodon equestris, assembly GCA_958301585.1. Classification (NCBI taxonomy): domain Eukaryota; kingdom Metazoa; phylum Arthropoda; class Insecta; order Diptera; family Syrphidae; genus Merodon; species Merodon equestris. Next base: position 117,207,118 of record OY284416.1, read on the forward strand.
GCGCACAGCTACAGTCTTCATCAACATCTTAAACAAATAGAAAGGCTTAAAAAGAAGTAATTTAGCAGCTCACTTCGATGTCATCATAGTCACGAATTCTGTAACGAGAAAAAAGAGCGATTATAGAAGAGCTTCAATTCAAAATTTGATTACGTCAATTCTCGATTGTTTCAAGTATAAAAGCAGATGGTGTCATGACTCGCAATCCAACACCACTCAATAAGTCCATTGAATGATATAAAGGGTGGGCCATCTAGTGTTTTTTTTTTTTAAATCATAGGTTATTTTGACACTGACAGCTGTTTCCCGCTTGAAATCTTGACAGAAAGTCAGCATAATGTGTCCGTGGAACGAAATGAGTCGCTTTACGCTTGAACAACTTTGGGAAATATTGGAAACTTATTTCCAAAGTTAGTGCTGTGTAGCCCGAACAGTGCGTTTTTAAAAAATAAGTTTTGGCCGAAATGAATTCGTCGTACTGTGCGTACATATGAGAGCGTGAGACTCAATTTACGAACATCAACTCGCCATCGATCTCAACTGCCCAACATTTCACGCACTAGCCTTTTTCGCTTACACTTTCCAATTGACTCAGCAATTTGAGGCGCGCGACCATCCGCTTCGCAGTTTGGGCCTTAGTGCAACTTGAATTGGACAACGATTTTGGGGGAAAAATCATCTTTTCTGACAAGGTGCATTTTCATTTCGGCGGCTGCATTAACAAACAAGAAAACCCGCACGTTATTGTCTAGAAGTCAATGCCAGAGAGTGACAGTTTGGTGCGGATTTTGGAGTGCTGGCATCATTGGACCATTTTTCTTCGAAAATTAGGCTGGGGACAACGTTTCGGTCAACGGTGGACGTTACCGAGACATGTTAACCGACTTTTTTTTTTTACTGAAATTGAAGACATGGATTTGGACCTCTGGTTCATGCAGGATGCTCCACAATCGATCTTTTGAGCACCAAATTTTTAAATCGATAACACGATTGACCGACCAGCCGTCTTGGCGATGTCAATTAGCCGCCTCGGAGCTGCGATTTTACCCCTGTGGACTTTTCTTTTGTGGGGAACCGGTGAAGGATCGATACTATGCCCACAATCCGGAAAGGATTCAGACACTTAAGGCCAATATCATCCAAGCAGTCCGTGAGCTACAGCCCGCAACCATCAACAAGGTCTTGGAAACTTGGGGTGACAGAATGCGCTACTGCGGAGCCAGCCACTTGAACGACGTCGAATTTCATAATTAATAGGAATATTAGGTTTGCAACAAGTTCTCGCTGTTTATCAAGAGATGGCTCCAGTAGTAAGTGCAGGTCGATTGTGACGTATCCAAGCTTTAAACATATGGCAAACAAACCGCTTTGACACATTAGTGATTTTAGTTTTGCGTCATTTATACTTTTGGTTGTGTGAAAATGTCTGATTTTGTTCCAAATAATCGTTATTTGTCGGAAGTGTTGCTTTTCTTCTTACATTCCAAAAAGTTTACGGAGATGCTGGTCTAAGTGAAACAACGTGTGGTGATTGGTTCCTCGCTTCAAATACGGTTATTTCGATGTTGACGACCGTTCGCGTGAAGGAAGGCCAAAAACCTTCGCAGACGCTGAATTGGAGGCATTGCTTGATGAGGATCCATGCCAAAGGCAAAAAGAGCTTGCTTCAGTATTAGGATTTACCCGCCAAGCTATTTCCAAGCGATTGCATGCGTCGGGAATGATCCAAAAGCAAGGAACTTGGGTTCCTTATGATTTGAAGCCGAGAGACGTTGAGTGTCGTTTTGTCGCCTGTGAACAACTGCTTCAGCGGCAAATAAGGAAGGGTTTTCTTCATCGCATCGTTACGGGTGATGAAAAATGGATTCATTACAGCAATCCAAAGAGAAAAAAAATCATGGGGACAGCCCGGTCATGCTTCTATATCGTCGGCTCGGCAGAATATTTTTCTTTTTCTAGTGTTTATTTGGTTTATGTTGCGAAGATCTTGAGGAAGATTTTTGAGTACGTTTGGCACGATGTAAACCAGTCTTCTTCGGCCGTACTCATCGCTGGAAGTTGAAGTAGACCCTTAGTTCGTATCCTAGTGTTCATCTGGTGAGTAATTGACGTTCGGAGACTTGAATCATCATAGTACTCTAATTTCATTTTGGACGCGTATGGTGTTGGTTATTGAGTGGCCCTTCGACATCAACCTTAACACCCTATCTTGGATCTGATGTACATATCTTTTCGATGTGCGTTTGCGTCGCACCTCCCCAAGCTAATACGACATGCCACAGTCTGGACTCTATAAGAGTATAGTACCATGCTTGTGCACAGACGTCGTAGACTTATTCTGACAGGCCAGCGCAAACAATGACCCCTTCAATTTGTTTCGCAAATCGTTGATGTGAGATCCCAAAGGAAATGCAGGCAATAGTGATGTCTAGATATTTGTATGTATCAACCTTCTGAATATTCTCATATTGGCTGACTCGCACATCTGTAGCTCTTCAGCAAAAAATGTGGCAATGGGTAGTTTGGGCTCCGGATGTGCATAAGTTTTGTTTTTGAAGAATTTATAACTAGTCCATTGTCGTGGCACCATTTTCTCACTTCGTCGAATTCGGTTTGCATCATCCTTGCTGCTTCTTCCAGGGATTGATGACATATAAATGGCAAACTTTTCTTAAAACATTTCAGCAGTTCATTAGTGAATAATATGAAAAGTAAAGGACTAAGCTTGCTACCCTGTGGTACTCCATACTGAAAGCCCTACTGCAACAATCTTTGACCCTCACCCGAAATGTTCTCTCTGCCAGATAGTCTGCTATCCAGTCTGCCAGCTTTTCCCTAATTCCAACTCTTTGGACTGCATTAAGTTTGTTGTGGTCGAGGGTATCAAAGGCTTTACTGAAGTCCAGGAACAGAAGCAAGGAATGGTGGGGTTTGCTGAGGCTGCTATTGATGACATTCGTAAAATTGCCAAGAAGCTGGTTCTACCTTTTTGGCAACCGTGTCATTTTGGGCATTTGCTTATTATATCATAAGAACATCATCCAGATTGAGTTTCTTTCGACCAAGGACTTCGTTTAGTAACGCCCACGTTTTTTTTTGGATCGCTTCTCACTTCTCCAAACGTATTCTTGTCATACTTATTCCTAGTCATTTTAATTTTTTTGTTAGTTTGATTCCGTAAAGTTTTGAACTCTCTTTCATATTTTAGGTTACTTCGGTTATTTTTCCACCTACGATATAGTCTATCTCGTTCTTTACAAATGTCTTGGATTTCACTAGTAATCCATTGAGCATTCCTTCGGCTTATTTCCCTATGCATGCCTTTTGAATAAATTTCACTCATTTTTCCATTTAAGGAGTTAAAGAGTGATACAAGGTCGGTTTTTCGGCCACTTGTGTCCAATCAGTGTCTCGAATCAGTTGGTTAACTTTACTCGTCATTATAGTAGATTGTGTCTGGGTATTATTCTCCTCGGGAGGATAGTCGTAGATCCCATAAAGTGTGCTATAATGATCAGAAATGCCGCTTTCTACTACAGCCGAAAATGTTTTGCCCTTTGGTAAATTCACCAAAATGTGATCAATTAGTGTGCATATGTCCCTATCTAGGCCGACCCTAGCAGCTTCTTTAATTACATTCTACATTCCTTCTGTACAGTCCTGCGTGGTAATTCGGGACAGAGTTGTTTGTATTGTTTTTTATGTCAGTGTTCATATCACCCAGAACTACCAAATCATTTTTCGCTCCTTTCATGATCATCATTTTCTAATTTTCAGATCAATGGGAAAATCTGACTTTCATTCCAGCAATTGCGAGTTGTAATGGTAGCGGAGAGGATAGGTCTGTCGTAGTCGTTGATCCGGAAAACCAAAAAAAAGTGGCACGTAATGGTTTTTTCCAAAGGTAAACTGAAGTTGTATGATTTGAGCAGGAGAAGACTCAGTTCAAAATGAGTACCTCACAATCGATCATCAGAAACAACGATTCAGAGCCCCGTTTGGATCTGTTTCAGCGCAAAAATTAATATTTTTTAAGATGATTTTAAACTATTTGGTTTTTCAGTGTTTTGTTTTTGAGAGTTCACGCGTGATTCGTGACATGTATCAGGGTCAAAAATGCTCAGCTAGTATTGCCATTTCATTACGGTCTCATAATAAAGCAATTCAAGCCATAGTGACCTAAGCGTAGAGTGTGTACAGAGGAAAATATTACCGCTGTACCCGCCAGTGTTAATAAAGAACTTGATCAGTCCATTCGTTGCCGTTCGCGGCAATTGAGATTATGGACGTGCACGATTTTACACAAGGATCTTGATTCAAAACCTTACAAAATACAGTTCGGACAAGAACTGAGGCTGAACGACCTGCCAGAGAGTCAGAGTGAGCGGGCCTTAGAAAAGCTGGAGGAACATCCGCTCTTTTATCGAAACATTCTTCAGCAACAGAGCTCATTTCTGGTTGAATAGTTATGTTATTAAACAAAATTGCGTATAAGTCCGGTAAGCAACCACAGGCAATATAAGGGCTGCCAATGCACCGATGGCCGATTGGTCCGTATTTTCCCACGTTACTGTCAATGACGCTCGCTATCGTTCATCTATATATTTTTTTTTTGTCCAAAAGGCAAGAGTTGAACCTGGTCGACATGTGATTATAGCAAGCGCGTGGACCAATTGAAAAACTGAATTCAGTGAGCAATTTATCTCTCATTTTGGACCAGTGAAATGGCCGGCTAGATCGTGCGAGTTGATGCTTTCAAACTATTTTTTCTGGAGATCGCCAAATCACTCGTCTATAGTGATAAGTCATGGAAGACACCATTTCACAGGTTATTAGCGAGACACCAGCCAATATGCTCAAACCAAAGTGGATTCTCCATGTGGACAACTTAAAACGCAGTCACTGTCAATATTTTCAAGAAATAATCTTCAGAAAGTAAATGGCAAACATTTATTTATCAACTCAAATGAAAGTTGAACACTTTTGCAATTTTCTTGTGCTTTTTTCCTACAATTGAAAACCAAACGCTTGAAAAATCACATATTATCACAACGCGTGCTTCTTCGAGATGAGAAAGCTCTTTCGCCCTCAAAATCATATTGTGACTGTGGAGCTTGATCTTTGACAACGGACTAAAGAGTTTTCGGATCCTTGAATTTAAGGTGGAAAACAGGACGAAGAAATAGGAAAATGGCGAGAAAGATTCAAGGAACTTGAGTTAACCCCAAGCAATACGGGCAGAATATGTAGAACGAATGGACAGTGGATAAACAGCCAAAAGGAATAATGAGTGGTAGGCCATGCAGATAGGAATGGCATTATAAGGCTGGATCTGGAAGAGATGGAACAGAACAGCGAAAACTCACGAGTGAGGCTTGGTGAAGGTTTTTCAGTGAGGGCTTGAACTTCCGAGTTCCAAATGGCCGGTTATAATAATAATCACTATCATCACTCCAGAGTCAAAGCGGCAGTCGGCTGAGCGGATAGTGAAGGGTAAAAATCGCCTAAACCGACCGAAAACGCTGGAAAAGTTTTGATCCCCGTAGTTTGAGATGAGCAGAGCACGGTATTCCATTCATCGATTAAAAAGGAAGAACCGTCGATAGTCATTACTACGAGGGCTGCATGATAAGAACCCGTGTTGCTGTGATGGCCATCATTGAACGCCACATTTCAGACAGATTTATCGAGTCGTTTTGTTTTGACAGCAATGGAGAAGGCATGTCGTTTAGAAGGACCATGCACCTTCGACGACTACCATCAGATATTGATTCATGTGGGGCCGAACATCCGTATTTCCTGAAGAGCCTCCACACCTTCCGATCGAAGTAAGATCGCCTACATGAGAAAGCAAGATGAATGGCACGTTTGCACACATAGTGGAGCAAAAAAGGGGAATCGAATGACTACTTCGGGGCACTATTTGGACATGTTTCAGGGCAATCCGAAAGAGTTTCTATGGCTTTTCGCGACTGTTAACTGTTCAGTGCACGCCAGAAGTGAAAAAGGCAAAATAGTGGACTTCACCAAGCGAACCTGTTCAAAAGAAGACAGGTTCTTGTGGGCTTCGCGACGTGTCATCTTTAGCGCCACTTTTTTTTTTTTAATAGGGTACGTGCAGGATCAAGAGCGTACGATCTTATGGCGTTTGTCACACAACCTGGACGGGATGCCGATGGTTGGTGTCGAAGATGTTCGTTACGGGGTGGTTGTCCTAGATAGGATTCGTGAGATTCGACTGAATTTGTCGCATTGGTTGTAGTTCACAGCAACTTTTGTTTCCATGTCCTTAAGGTGCTATATTGGAAATGTAGACATAGAGTATGAATTTTGAAGTGATCTTATGCTGCGAGTTTATGCGTTCGTCAGTATTTTTTTTGGGTTATCTTCTCATTCACAACTGATGTTGTTGCACAATTTTCCGTATAGGAATTGTTCTTGGCTATGGACAGACTGGTACTACGGTGATGATTACCATTGCATCACGACCACCCCCTTTTGCTAAAATCAGTGAGGCGTTATCGATGCCTTTGAAAGAAGAAATTGCTAAAGAACGACACCAATGAAGAAGTGATCAGTGCTCGGTATCGCAAGTCGATCTCACCATCCACCATATTCCCCGGATCTAGCTCCCAACGACTACTACTTGTTTGCAGACCTAAAAAGAATGATCCAGAGAGAGAAATGTGGCTCCAATGAAGAAGTGATTGTGGAAACGGAAGAGTACTTTGTGGTCAAATATAAATCGAACCGAAGCATTGGAATGAATCTATCACTCTTGAAGGAAGCTATGCCGACAAATAAAGTTAAATTTTGCCTAAAATTTAGTCAACCTACGAACTTATTGAGTGACGTGATACAATGCATAACACGAAGGGCGTTAAACCCCCAGCGATCCGGCAACAAGCAACTTGTTTTCCTAAACCAGCATAACCTCTTTCAAACGTCATTCCAATGTGGTCCGAAAATATCGCTGGATATTTCTGATCACCGTCAAAATGTAAATGCCACGAGCATATTAAAACCTTCATCGAAAGACAAATGAACACTAGCGAGGAACTTTCTGATATTTCTCGATCGACGTCACGCCGACAGAATAAAATGTTTCATCTATATTTAAAAAGAAAAATAAAATCCCATCAACCACCTGATTAAACCGAATCACGTGCCAGCAAATCGACCACATGAAAGCTAAATGAAAAAAATAAAACCTGAATAAGGAACAAGCAACGAGGTGACAATCGCCCAACATTGAAGAAGAAGCTGCGAGCGCACATCGTGTAAGCATCTAGTTCTGTCTAAGTTCACACGCCCCCTTTCTATTTTCTCGTCTCGTTTGCTATTCGATTGTGCATAGATAAAAGCGAGGAATCAAATTGACCTTGACACCGCGCATTCAACCCTTTTTGCCAAACTATGTGGCTCTTTTGCCAATCTCGGAAACAACACTCTCATTACTCACATGCTATACGTGCGAGCTGTTTACTTATTTGCGAGCAATTCTATTTGCTCCTTCCGTCTCGCCGTCTAATTCCTTTGGGTTTTATCAAAATTTCCACTCAACATCGACTGGCAATCGGCCAGATCCACTGCTTCTCTAATTGCTAATCAAAGAGTCAATACTCATTCTATCCGGCTGTCTCTATCTGTACCATGTCAGTGGAATATTCGGAGTAACCTTTGCTTTTTGATCGACATTACCCATTGGTGGATGAGTCCCAATTTATCATTGTCTTCGTCACTCGAAATATATATTCCCCGCATGGGATAGCGAGCTATTTTCAGGGAATGGCCAGCATATAACCCACGCGTTTATGCTCGGTGATAAATCACCGATAATCTTTGCTCAAAAACTTTGAGAGTTTCCCTGTTTCTATCTGCGAGGCGAGAGAATGCCAAGATTTTTAATTGTTTTATTTACACATTCATTTGCATTGAACGGTTGCGCGGTTTTACTTCTCGAAAGTGCTTCTTATTGTCGCATTCGAGATCGTGTGTATGCATATGATTCGGGAGAACTTGCATTAGAAAAGTGGTCCTCCACCGCCCCTCTGGGCTGGGTTGTCGTTAACGAAAAACATTGGATTCTTTCCGTAGTTTCTACGTGCGGGTCTCGTTAAGGAAAAACCTTTTGAGATAGAAGAATAGATTCTTTCGGATGTTTTCACTCGCCTACGTGCTGTTGAACACAGACGGACCGGCAGTTACGACCATACAAGTAGGCTGTAGGCGACGTTGCTACTTGAATTCTAATTACAACAAACCCAGATACGATAATTCCTAGAGTGACTACGAATAATAACGCGTCAAACCTCATCAATTCATACCATATGTGTGTGTTGTGGTTGTTGTTTATTGAGGATAGCCTTATTAATGTTGTTTTATTCACCACCCCCAGGTTAAATGTTCGATGGCAGACGGTAGCAATGGCAGAAACACAGCGCAATTTCATCGAGCATGTTTGTAATAGTTTTTATCGTGTTCGCATGTACCTATGTATGATGAGTTGGTGAGCTGTTCTAAAAATAATTATAAAGTCAATCGATTGGTATTGAAATACAACATCGAATACGCTGAGGGGATACTCAATAGCAATTGAAAAATAACGGAAAAGAGATTCGGATTTGCCGTGAGTAATTTCACGAGTGTGAGACGACGTAGTTTTCAATTGGAAAGTTAGCACGAAATCTGACCTGCTTGACTTGGTTTTTGTTGTATTATTGGATGTAATTAGGGAGACTTGTACTGGATTATATTTTTTGTTAAAAGTCAGGAAGTGTTTTAATAAAAACGCAAATGAAAGCAATTTGGCATCACTGCTTTCGACGAAGCAATTGCACGATTCACCTAGAAGTTAAGTGAATTCCTTTGACAGTTCAATGAATTTATAGGCAAATGGCTCGGGAAAAAACTATCCTTTCACAGAAGATATACGAAAAAAGGCTTTTAAAATAGTAATAAATGCCAAAAATACGAGGGTGGTCCGATAAGTACTTAGCTTACAAAAGAAAAACAAAAATTTTGGAGAAATGGCGATTTATTTTTCAATATAGTCTCCTTTTAGCTCATACACTTGATCCAGCGATGCTCCAACTTATTTAACCCGTCTGAAAAATACGTTTTCTCGAGGTCTGCAAAGTAGGCCTCTGTGGCTGCGATGACCTCCTCATTCCACTGAAATTTCTGCCCGGCGAGTGACTTTTTCAAGTTTGGAAACAAAAAGAAGTCGCACGCGGCCTAATCTGGAGAATACGGTGGATGGCCGTGGCGAGAGCGGATGTGTGAGCCGGTGCGTTATCATGTGGGAAGAGCACTTTTTTCTTCGCTAAGGGGGGTCGTTTTTTCTTCAATTCGGCGTCGAATCGGACCAATAATTTGGCATAGTACAGCCCTGTGACCGTTTTGCCCTTCTCCAGGTAGTCGATGTGGATCACACCTTGTGAGTCCCAGAAAACGGTGGCCATCACCTTTCCGACCGATGGGACAGTCTTCGCCTTCTTCGGAGCACGTTCGCCGGGTGAAGTCCACTGTTTCGACTGTTCCTTTGTCTCTGGTATGTACCAGTGGATCCATGTTTCGTCGACTATCACGAAACGACGCAGAAACTCCTTCGGATTGCGCTTAAATAGCGTCAAACACTGCTCTGAAGTGGTCTCACGGTTGCGCTTGTTGTCCGGAGTGAGCAACCTCGGCACCCATCGCGCCGACAGCTTTCTCATGCCCAAAATTTCATGCAGGATATGACCCACGCGATCTTCTGAAATGCCTACTGTCTCAGCTATCTCGCGCACCTTCAATCGGCGGTCTGTCAATACGAGATCGTAGATTTTTGTCACGTTATCCTCCGTGGTAGCCGTTTTTGGGGCACCTGGACGTGGCTCATCAAAATCCAACGTGCGACCACGTTGAAACTCGTTAAACCAATTTTTGATGGTCGCCATCGAAGGAGAAGTCACCGTACACAGCATCCAAACGCTCTTTGATTTCGCTGCGCGATTTCCCTTCCAAAAACAAGAATCGCACCGATCGATATTGCTCTTCTTCCATTTTTCTAAAATCCGCTTCCACAGGCGGTCAAAACAAAACTACGAGTCCGAGCCGGCTGAAATTTCGACAGTATTCGTCTACTAGAATGTACTACACGATAGTAAGTTGCCCTTGCGATGCTGGCGCCATCTGGCGGTGAGGCTAAGTACTTATCGGACCACCCTCGTAACGTACAAAACAAACAATTGTTGCAGCAAATCTTCATGAATATTCCATTCAAACCACATGTTTGTACAATGGACCAGTATTTGTGTCCGAGTGCTCCAGCAGACAGCAGAAACCACATGTTTCATACCTAACATGCGTAAACTATTCATCAGGAATGCTGTTCAGCTGCCTCGAATCACACGAAAACGCTTGACATATCACCCGGCAGGCCATAACCCAGTATTTCACACATCCAATTCAACGAATTCCAGTAATCGCTAAGACCATCGTGTACTTATAGCTTATACTTATGTCCAATTAACACTGCCAATATGGCAATTCATACATTATTTTACACATTCATCAATCGTTTTTCCTTTTTCTATTCGTGACTCATTCATGACACCAACTTCAAGTCGTGTAATCATGACTCACAAAGCGACGTTCATCGCATTCATACTGTTTTCAAGGGATTGACACCGTGAGGCATGACACTCAGATGCCGTATGGTGTAAAATGCTAATTGGAAACTCCTCCAATCGATTCCTCAAACACCATGGGAATACAGGTCACACCCCATCCCGGTGACAACGAAGTAGAATTGTGACCTAGTTTCATCAAAATTAATTATAAACCCAAAGCACTCTCATCCCAATCGACAAATTAATTGAAATTTTGCGCAAAACATTCGTCTCTTACCTTCGTAATTGACCTGACCATCACCATCGATATCAGCTTCTCGGATCATTTCGTCTACCTCTTCATCTGTTAGTTTTTCACCAAGATTTGTCATCACATGGCGTAATTCGGCCGCCGAAATGAAGCCATTACCGTCCTTATCGAACACTCTGAATGCTTCTCTAATTTCTTCTTCGCTATCGGTGTCCTTCATTTTACGTGCCATCATTGTTAAGAATTCGGGAAAATCAATCGTTCCATTACCTAGAATAAGAGATGAACACATTAGTTGGATGATACTCCCATCTCAGGTGATTGTGATGATTATTTTTCCTACACGGGGGACGCCAGTCGACATCACACGACTAAGATCCAGCAATTGATAAATATGTTTATCAAGGAATGTGGAAAACACCGAAAGAATGTGAACTGGTTTTGCATATTTCTGAAATGTTTAAATCACGCCGTGATTTTTTCAATGAAATCTATTTATACAACCCACAACATCTGGAGCGCGAGCACCACTCGTGCCGGGGCAAAAAACAAAATCGCACTTCACTACACAAAGCTGAGTGATTCAACATTATTTCTGAAGCGAAACCTTTCACCTCTGGCAGTTTGTCATGGACGCACGGGGCTGTAATTGGTAGCTTTCGCAGAAATTTGAGAACAAACGCGAGATGAAGTCATGGTGTTACCACGGCTGTGATGTCAGAAATATTAGCTCATAGACGACTCACCTGGGTGTATGAATCATGACTGTGAAATCGATGGCAGTTTTGAATTGATAAAATCAAAATATTTGACGAAAGATCGCATGGGCAATAGAGATGTTGTTGAATGCATGGAATAATGATATATACGGAGTGGTCCAGTGGTCTCGTCCATCCATTCGTCCTTGTCCGGGCCATTATCAAAGCATTTTCTGACAGTCAAATTAATCTTTTATAACGACACGAAACCTCCCACAGCTTCATCTCAAAGGAAAACAATTACAATCCTCGTTACCCCGCATACGTTTTTTTCGCTTCGCCAGATTCCCATTGTCCTTTCATAAATAAATGGTTAAAGGAAGACGAGAATAACAATAAACAAAAATAATAATAACTAAGAAGGAAAACAGAAATGACTATCTCTGCCCACCGCCATTTGGTGCACAGATAAAAAGCAGCAAAACAGGCCTCGGGCGTGTTAGGTGTTGCTGCGAGAGATGTGTTCTGTTTAAATAACAATAAAAATAAACAATTTAGTAGAGGACGGACAGACGGCGGTGGAAGACACCAAAGTCTATTGCCGAACTGAATCGTAAAGCAAATAAATAATGCCATCGCGTTACTGGCTGTTACTATCGCTCTATGGCTGTTGCCGTTCGCGGATATCGTTAGCCGGCGGGAGGAAATAGAAATTACGAAGAAAACTTATTTGCTCGATTTAATTTTAGGAAATAGACTCATTAAGAGCAGTTGAAATGTGGATGTGTAATTCGGTTGGTGCGATGCGAAAACTGAAGCACAATGTAACGACTAAGTGAAGAGATCGTAGTCTTAGATCTTTCTGTTCGATCGAATAGATTTCACAGGCAGAATCCCAGCCCGCTAAAATGATTAACGACTCGTAAATTGCTGGCACCACACCCGCGCACACCCTATTACTCTCGTAGAAACAAACAATACCCCGCCATTCCCATCACTCGTTCACTGCCAATCTCAGCAACAATGTCAAACGTAACACGCTGCCAATATTCCAAGTTTATCTCGCGCGTGTGTGTCTACGTAAAAAAATATTTTTGATCACACTAAATTCAGAGGATTTCCCTAAAAATCGACGACAGCTATACCCTTGCCGTTTCACCGCCCCGAAAACGATTAACTCATTCACAGACGACGACAAAGGTGACAGGCAAGACTGCAACAGTCGCAAGTTTGCAGCTAGACATCATCGTCTTTCTATTCCCGAGTGAAAGTGGACGCTTTTGATCGCGGAAAATTGGATTTTCATCCAAATCCACTAGTCAGCGTTGTCATCGCTAGCTCTGCTGCCACGGTGTGGAGGAATTCGAAGATGAATACGTCTACAGTGTATGCACAAGACCCGTGTTCCGAAAGCATGCAAGTGATTTGTGTTTATGCGACACAATCCTTTTCATTCCGTTTCTCTCTACTCTTGTGGGACATTTGCGCGCAAGCGAGAAGCTATAATCAATTTATTGTGTTCCTATAAATACTGCTGAAAACAAAAGAAAATAGCAAAAGAGCAGCACAGCGAGGGAAACAAATATAACGTGGCACCGTGTGACAGACTACTCCTGATTCCGCTTTGAAGAAAAAACAGAAAAGCAAATACACGACGAAAACTCCTCGGTCCAGCGCGTCGTATGTGGAATATTTTCGATAATTCTCATTTTCACGCTCCATGCACACACGACTGTGCGCGCCCCCGCGCGGTGCCTCGTGTTGGGATATTTTTATAAAATTCAATTGAATCGTTTGTTCTTGTAAATATTTTTTTTTTTTGTTCATTTTTACTTTTCGACTAGAGTATGTCGCGTCATCTGTCCACGAGAAACTAAAAACAATTATTGATGATGGATGTTGAGCAAATAGCTCATTTAATGGGGCTACTGAATATTTCTATTCACATTTTCGTCTTTAGGTTAGAGGAATATCCTTCACCGTTGCCTTCAAACAGGTTACACAAGCATCACACGTGAGATGTGTTCTTTTTTCGGGGGAAAAACATAACAAGAGCTGATGTTCTATGAAAATACTGGCGCGCTCCATCAGTTGTTTTTTTGTTCATGACAGTGTTGTCATTATCTGTCAATTTCCATTTTATTTTCAATTGAAATCTCGTAAATGTTATAGAAACAGATACCCCTTAAAGGAGATAACAATTTCGAGATCGAATTTCGAAAATTCCTCTTTAATGACAGCGCTGTCAATTATAGGCAATTCGTTGTCATAACGGTGATATAATAATGCAAAATGTCAATGTCGATTCAACGACATAATATTGACAGTGCTGTCATTCCCCTGTCCGTTTTCAATTCAACACTTTTTCAAGCATCATCCACTCATCATAATTATTAAAAGTCGATTATCGAGTGTAATCGGCAGTGAAATACCCGATAACATTCCATGAACACACCCATTATGTTTACTCAGTGATAAATCGAAGTTTGAAGAATCTTCAGCAATAGCTACGCCTGTCCTCACGGTTGCCACGTCGAACGACAGCCTTTTAAGCAGCCGAATAATGTACCTTCAAGCCGCACTGACTGCGAAAAGCTGGAAAATAAGTATGCCACGGTTAGCCAAGACGAGGGGCTCGAACCAATCCCGATGCCGAATTGCAAAGATGAGCGGCAAACTCATCCATAACTACTTACTCGTATATCGAACGTGGACGAGATGACGGACAGCGAAGAGCAGTAGCAAGATGACATGAACGACGACGAGACGCCAGGTAGCTAAGTAGTTTATCGACAGTCGAAGATATAGGCGCTGTGATGCCTTTGATTCGAACATCATTCCAACAATAGCTGGCAAAGTCACTGTCTCTGACACTTTTAACGTTCCCGTGTCAATGGGGTTTCCCAATAGGGATATAACAATTTTGTATTTTAATATCAACGCACTCTTCAACTTTTTTAAAAGACCATCAATGTCAAGACGTGAGCAAGGTTTACACTTTTTATCATGATGAAATCACGGGCGAGCGAGATTTGGAAACTATTAAAAATGGCTACCGAATCTGTGTGTTGATAATCTAAAGTTTAAAAACGCTTACTTCGGTCGGTCGTGATAATCATCCCACCTGTGTTGTGTTTAAGTAGTTGACACATTCACTAATGAATGTTTCTGGTATCGGTCGAAGTACTAAGTTCATTTCGCGCCTCTTAACTGAAAGGGCAACACTGCTGCTGTCATCAGGCAACTGTCAGTTGACTCCTGTCAAATAATGAACAAGCTGCGTCGTTTAGTTTGTGTTTGACAGCCATTGACTACCGCGTGTTTTAAGAAAATGGAAAGAAGTGAATTTCGTGTCCTCATTAAGCGTTATTTTTTGCGGAGAAAAACCATCCCTCAAACAAAGGCTAAGGTTGATAAATACTATGGGGACTCTGCACCATCAATTTCAATGGTAAAGAGTTGGTTCACTGAATTTCCTTGTGGCCGTACCAGCATGGAAGATGCCGAACATTCTGGACGCCCAGTTCACGATATAGTGTTGGCCGATCGATTGAAGGTGAGAGAGATAGGCATCTCACATGGATCAGTGGTTACAATTTTGAATGATCACTTGGGTACGAGGAAGCTTTCCGTAAGATGTGTGCCGTAATCGTGTGACAACTTCGCAGTGGTGTTTGGCGTTGTTCAACCGCAATTAGGATCGTATCAAAAACATGGAAGCCGTAAGTGCTCCAGTTCAAAATGAGCTATCAATCGGCACAGAAATTTGGAATCCCTCAGCCCGTGGCGAATTTGGCGTAAAGATCTAAAGAAGATAACATCAAATTGACTTTAGAACTGAAGCCTGCTGATCATTTAAAGCGCCGGACCTTCTCCGATTGAGCTCTGTAAAAATTTGAAGAAAGTCCTAAATTTAATCGCACAATCATCGATCAGCGATCAAGCTAATTTTTGGCTTAACGGCTTTGTCCATAAGCAAAACATGTCCCTCATTGCATTCACAAAAATTTATCACGTAGTGTCGATTTTATGCCGTATGTGTGTTGATTGATCGGACGGACAATGATCACCATAGCCAATAGAGTTCGTAGTAGTTGGTCTACGAGTATGTCAGCAAATCAACAATATCAGAGGAGTTCGAACATTCCGGCCGACATATGAGTGGGAAATTGGCTCCAAAGAATCGGCCGCTTAAAACCAGCTCGCGATAATCACATTAACACTCTCTATCTGGAGACCCATCCTGGCCGAAGCCAATGCCGATATGGTCGATAAATCCATAGTATTGAACGAAAACGCTTCGGTACTGATCGACTGTAATAGTGGAGGCAGCAATGGTAAAAAAAAGTTCATGCTTTGGTTCAGTGAGACGCACAGGTTGAAATAGTGAAAATATCGCAGCCATAATTGCTTCAGTTTAAAATGAGCCAAATCAGTTGGCACAGGCATTCCCTTAGATTCCACATTGTGGCGAAATTTACGTAAACATATTGGCATACATCCCTTCGTGATCAAATGAACTCAAAAGCTGTTGAGCCTGTTGATCCTGAAAATCCTGAATTTAATCAAAAAATCTTTGATCAGCAATGAAGATCGTTTTTGGCTTTTTCCATAAGCGAAACATGTTTTACTGAATAGCAACAATGAGACTTCATTCCATTCATAGAGTGACAATGATTGCTCTGTTATAGTAAATAGGGTTCGCTATCGTCCCGTGTTGGAATACTATTTTTGGCCAAATTTGCTGAACTGATCAGTAATATGTGCTTGGTGACATGTCACACAAGTGGCCAAACTACTGATCGACTGAAGGGTGAGTTCAGGTGAATGGCCGCCACCACATGCGGTAACACCCGTGTAATCTGTGGAGTTACTAAATTACTGGTTTAGGCCAACAACGTTCGAGGAACTCAGGAACAATATCGAACGCGAAATGGACAATGTTGCGGCCGATGTATATGGAAAAGTGATGGGAAGTTGGTTCCAAAGAATCGATTGTTATCTGTGATAGCTTTACTGAACATATTTACCGACATTATTGCCGATTCCGATAAAGCGCCTAGTACTACTCGACTGCTATACTGGAGGCAGCAATGGTGAGGTTAATGTTTTTGTACTTGTGATAACCCTGCGAAGGTGATCGAGATGAACACAATGCAAGCCAGCAGTTGGCATATGCCGGGCAAGGTCGATCCCATTGATTAGAAGTGTTTGATGACGTCAGCATACCTAGACATTCCCACGGCAAAGATTATAGGCAGTGACGGCGATCTATTTAGCTTACTAAGCCACGGTAAGGCGTAGGACTTACTTTTTGGGATCGATATTATCAGGTAGAGCTCGCAGTTTTTTTATGCAGATTTAGGAGCCTTTTTCGAGAAAAGGCTACATGCTCATCCTTGAAAGTATTGTATATCGCTTGCTGCAACTTTTTGTACATTTTGCGTTGGAAAAACTACGATTCACAATCGACTGAATTTTTGATACGGCCGAGCTATGCGTCATCGTCGTCGATCGGAACAAGAGTGATGGAAAATGTGGGTAGACAGTACTATTCAGTGCTCCCAGGTAGCTTTTAACGATCTAAGAAACCTGTGCGAGCGCTCTTGTAGTGCAAAATCACTCGACTTAAATTAGTAGCGATTTGCTGTATTGATTGTTTTTTTACAATTCGTGCAGGTTCAAGAGTGTACGCTCTTATGATGTTTGCCACACAACCTGGACGGAGTGCAGATGGTTTGTGTCGAAGATGTTCGTTCACTACTCTCCGGGGGTGGTTGTCCTAGATATAATTCGAGAGATTCGACTGAATTCTGCTTTGGTTCACAGTTCTTTTGTTTCCATGTCATTAAGGTGCTATATTGAAAATGCACACATAGTGTATGAATTTTGAAGTTACAGAGCCACAGACTTTTTGGTCTGTGGACCTCTGGTTCATGCAGGATGGCGCGCCATGCCACAATCGATCTTTTGCGTACCAAATTCCCAAATCGTGTTATCAGCCGTCTTGGCGATGTCAATTGGCCGCATCGGAGCTGCGATTTGACCCCTTTAGATTTTTTTTTGTGGGCAACCTGAAAGACCGATGTTATGCCAACAATTCGGAAACGATTCAAGCACTTAAGACTATCATCAAAGCAATCCGTGAGCTAGAGCCCGAAACCATCAACAAGATCTTGGAAAATTGGTGTGATAGATGCGCTACTGCGAAGCCAGCCGAGGCAGCCACTTGAACGATGTTGTATTTCATAATTCATGGGAATGTTTGTTCTTACTAATAAAGACATAATACACGGAAAAAATTAATTTTGTTAATTTTATTGCATTTTTAAAAAGGAACTTGTATTTGGCCAAGCCTAAGAAAACCCAAGTTTACCATGTGACGCTTCTCACCCACATGTACTGAGATAGCGTCATGTCTTGGAAAATCTGTACGAGAACAGGGAAAACGACGACGTTGGTAAGCAATTTGTCTTCATCCTCGCCTGATTGTTCCACTCCGCCACTTATGATCACGACATCAACAGCCCATCGTCATCAATCGCCCAATAACACGTACGTAAGATCCTCACAAATCCTTTTCCCTAATTAAAAGTAGAACAAGTGTATGGAAAACAACACGTCGGAAAGAATTAATTAACTTACGAGCAACACATGTTTAAAAATACATTCTCGGCTACCTTCCGAACTAATCAATTAATAGTTTCCATCCGAAATCGATTTCTCACCACTCTCCGCACTCAGGAGGGAAGTAATTGATTATAATCCACTTCCTTCGGCTGGAGCAACGCGTCAAAATGTGAAAATGTTCAGAACACAAACACGAACTGATGACGAATCAAAGCAATTCGGATTGGATCAAAGGAAATGGAAGTACATACGAAAAATGGCAACCAGATATGAACTGTCAATCAGAAACTGCATCTGGGAATGGAACTAAGCGGACATATGATGGATATCCCGTCCAGAGAACTGTCAGAGTTGAGTAGAAGCAATGTCAGGAGAAAAGTGCGCAAAGAACTTACGTTTCATGCATTGCTTGAGATATTCGTTTTTGATCTTGAATTTTGAGTTGTCTTGAATTCAACCTAAAAACTGAAGAAGAAAACATGACTTTAGTCCAACTGTGGAAATGATGATTGACTATGTTCCGTCTTTGGTGTGTAGAAGTTTCTGATATGCCGCCCACTTCATAGCAAAACCTCATTATACCACCTATTTTCCTAGGCAACCTATTTAAATTTTAATATCACCGAAACACCCCCGAGAGTGTGTCATAAAAGAGTCTCGCATATTCCCACTGGCAACAATTTTGATCTAAATTCCTCTACCTCCGCTTCCCAACGACCGTCATCCTCGATAGGATCATCTTTATTCTCCAATACGCTAAATTATTTATACACACGAAAACGAAGGCGATGGATAGAGAAAAAAGTTTTTTTCTTTTTGCTTTCAAAAACCATCCAACCATCCATGGCTCCATGTACCCAACCACCTCCTGTTGAGAGCAAAAGACTATGATTAAAAAAAAACAACCTGACACTCGGCAAAGTCCACCCAATTTAACCTTTTTCTAAATATTCTATTCCTCCCATCATTGCCGTCTCTCGCCGCTCCGTTCTGTATTCTGCCAAAAAGTTAAGCTGACAAATATTTGTGTGCACTAGTTCTACTTTATCTCTCAAGCCCCTTGAGAGTCGCACATATAGGAGAGCATACGACAAGCACACTCCACCGCTTCAAATGCTCAAAAACGAGCGCAAAGGAGATCATGAGTATAACATTACGTGCATAAGGAAATAAGTCAAATACACACAACGTATTTAGTATTTAAGCATGGGGAGGGGGTAAAATAAGCAAAAACAAGTCCGGATGTTAGATAAATACATTTTAATCAATAAAAGTCCCGCCCTGTTCGTCATACATCCCTTAAAACTTCATTCTTCCACAACGAACAATGCAAAGATAAGAAATCACAGACGAAAAACAAAAAAGAATACAATTTCACCAGCAAAAAAGCCTTCGAGTAAATATTTAATAAGCTCTATTCATACTCCTTCAAACACACAAATACAAGCGAGTGGGTACATCGCAGATAAGGAAAATTCATGACGGAGAATGGGAAACATAAAATGCCTCCCTGGGGTCACGGGACAGTGCCATACATACCAAACAATTCGCTTTTCATTTCATTGCAAATACCGAAAATGAGCGATTTTCGATACTGCGCCTGTGCCGAGGTACCCGAGGTAAACTTTCCTGGGTCGAACTTGACTAGAACTGGAAAAAGAATCGAATAAACCACGAACAAGGGGTAAATTGCAACATTTTTTACCTAAATACATATGATGCTCTCTCGCGCAGTGTGTTGGAGAGAAGAGAATTGAACGAAAGTGCACATATCCAGGGATATTAGGTCCATGACAACGTATACAAGACCGATAACTAGCTTTTTACCCCTGAAAATCGGAACGAATATTCATTCTCTGCCGAATTGGGTCGACGCTTTCTGTGCTCCCTGCCAAAATATGACTCATGATTTGCCACTGTACGGGACACAGAACTGAACGAAGGAGTCGGTTGATGATTGTAACAAGGGATTAAGGCAGGCAATCGCATTTGATTTACTCGATGATGGCTTTTCTGTTAATCTTGATTTCGAGTAATTTGTTATAAAATTATTTTGGTACCATTGCGTGTTTATTTTCTTGTTAAGCTCGATTTATGGAGAACTTTCATTCGCAAATTGCGTTTTACCTCGATTGCATTCAATTTTTTTGTTGGTGTTGTTTCGTTGAGCGTGTTAGTGAAAATTGGACGATTAAAAAGCGCTTAGAAGTACCTAGTAGTCGTCCCTTCTCCACTGGGACGGTGTTGATATCGAAGAGTTTTCGGGCTGGAGCAGTATTGATTCACTCTACGTGGCGCAGTCAACTTGGACGCTAGATTCTTAACCACGGAAGGAGTCATAGATTGAACACTGAAATTTATTTCCTTACGTCGGCCGAGGGCCCTCTTCATCCAGTTTCAACGACGCCTCTGCGTCGTAGAGGAAGACGGAGATGAGGAATTGTTCTGTGTCTGAACTCAAGGCTGGTGTAGTTGTCACCTGTCAATAGATACGTCAATACTTCAAAGCTCTGTATGATATCATACAGGAGTATCCAATTCGTGGTTTCCAAAAGTAAATTGAAATAAAATTCATTTGTGATTTAGATTTGTACCAGATTTCTGTTTCAGCGAACTCTTTGGATCTTGCCATTTCGGAAGGGAACATAATATCACTCAAATGACCTCCACGGGAGTTCTTGCACGACTGAATTCTTACAAGGTATTTTTCAATGACTTTTCGGCACATATCAGGCAACAACTTGACGAAAATTCGTTTTCAAAATGTGCCTAAAGTCGCGTAATAAGAAATCCAACGGCGACAAATCAAACGATGTTGATGGTCGTTCACAACACCAAAACGCGGAATAACTCGTAGAGGAAAGTTGTCTTGTAATAAAGTCAGAGGGGGTGGTATTGTGAGACATGACACTATATAGTTAAAACCGCATATCCGCCAAATCCATATCTTCTATTTGAGGCCAAAAAAGCATGAATCGCCATGAAATCGATATATTTATTTCGTTTCCTACACCTTTACTAACGACAACCATATTTTCTGCAGTCCGTGGATCACGATGATACGAGGATGGGACAAAAATTCACGACTTTTTGAATAAAACAAAGGTTTTTGGACAATTTGTCCAACGTTTCTCCAATTTTTTATCCCTTCCAAAAAATAACATTTTTCGAGGTCATCAAAATAGGTATATGTTTGTGAGATGATTTCATCGTTGGAGTCAAATCTCTTTCCGCCAAGCCATCTTTCAGGTTTGGGAACAAAAAAATAATCGTTCGGGGCTAAATCCGGAGAATAGGGCCGATGAGGGAGCTATTTGTAGCCCAATTCATGGATTTTTGCCATGGAGACTGCCTGGTCCTGGTGGAAAAGAACTTTTTTCTTGGCCAAATGCGGCCGTTTTTTTCAAATCCTCATTAAATCGGCCCAATAAGTTGGCATAATATTCATCATTTATTTTTTTACCCTTTTGAAGCTAGTCAGTCAATGTGGATTATACCGCGTGCATCCCAAAAAAACGGTTGTCATGACTTTATTGGCTGACAAACCCACTTTGGCCTTCTTTGGCGCCGATTCACTCCGAGAAACCCACTGTTGTTTGGTCTCTGGCGTGTTGTGGTGGACCGGCGTTTCGTCCACGGTTACGAAACGGCGCAAAAACTCGTTCTAATTGCGGTTGAACAAGACCACACTCCTGCGAAGTTCTCACACAATTGCGTTTGTGGTCGATTGTGAGCAAACGTGGCACCCATCTTGCGGAAAGCTTTCTCATACCCAAGTGATCATTCAAAATTGTATTCACTGAGACATGTGAGATGCCTATGGCTTCCACAATCTCTCTCACTTTCAATCTCCGATCGGCCAATACCATATCGTTAATTTTTTTCAATTGTTTGAGTGATGAATCAGTCGATCATAATCAGTTCGTACTACCTACTACAGAATAACTATCTTTGTCGTAACATTCCACAATTTGTACACATTCAGCGATTGTGAAACGATCCATATTCTTAAATGGTAAGTCCCGGATGACAGTTCAGCTCGACTTATGTGATTGAGAAAGGCATGTCAAATCCGGACCCCCAATTGGATAACCTCTTTATATTTAGTTGTTCCCTCATTTGCCCTTAGATATTAACCGCTACTTCTTCAATGGTCTCAAACGCTTCATTGCGTTTTGCTGTGTTTGGCCAATAACTTCAATATCATTTGCGTATGCAAGCAATTGTGCAAACACCAAATAGAAGGAGCCGCTCGTATTGGCCGTTGAGTCCCTCTTCAATGACGGTGTTGGAGAAATCAGGTCAGATCGTAAGTCTCGGTTAGCTCGTAACAACCTTAACTAAATTTAGTGGAGCAGAGGATGTCAAATCAAGACATATGTATGTATGTAGCTCGATGCAGCCCGTCTCTATAGGCACTGCGATCCACCGTCGTGTCAATACTGTGATCCATCCGGCTTGAAGTCGTACAGATAGAAACCTATTCGATTATTAATAAAGGGCTTTAGGATTAAACACAGCACGGCGGAGATCTTTTACGCATTACAGGGCTCCAGCATTGCCCCTATAGTTGGCTTAGTTATAAGGATCTCCTTACCTATGGACCGGACAGACAACGTTGAGATTCCATTCGTCGGACATACTTTTCTCCGTGCATGTCCCCAACAAAGCCATCTCCAGCGATGCCAGCACCTTTATGTATTAAACTTTAGCTTCAATATCACAAACTAAAGTCGGGTGGGTGGAACTCTCTTTTGTCTTCGTCCTATGTGAATGGTTCTTTCTGCTTGTCAGCGGCTGTACACTCTGTAGAAGTTGTATTTCCATATTCTCAGCATTGACTGTGACTTCAATGCCCTATCATTGCTCCTTTTTTTTTATAAGCTTCGTCTATGGTGTTTGTCACACAACCTGGACGGGCTGCAAATGGTTTGTGTCGAAGATGTTCGTTCACTACTCTTAGGGTGGTTGTCCTAGATATGATTCGAGAGATTTGACTGAATTTGTCGCGTTGGTTGTAGTTCACAGTAATTTATTTTGTTTCCATGCCATTAAGGAGTTATATGGGAAATGTACAACCAGAGTATGCGAGTGTTATGCCTTCGTCAGCACTTTTCATCTCTCATTCACAGCTGATGTTGCACAGTTTTCCCGTATAGGACTATTGACTATGGACAGACTTGAACTACAGACGGTGATGATTACCGTTGCACCACGACCACCCCCGTTTGTGCGGGCTTGATACTTGGTAAACCTTGGCAGGTTCGTTTCATTTTTTCATACAACCTTCGGACGATGTCATTCCTGTGAAATAGCATCTGTCCATCTCCTCGATCTCACGACCCTCGTACTTATCCTCTTCCCCTTTTTTTCTGTTGGTTAAGCTCATAAGTAGCTCTCGCCTGTCGTTGCCATGTATCGTCGTCAAACCAGAAGTTCCATGTGGCTTCTCTGATGGCGCTCTGGTAACGTCTATATTACAGGTCTCAAGCGGACTTTTTTCGCTTTCGGTTTGCAGGCTACCGATGTCCAACTTTGATAATCTTACTTCACTTTGTTGATTTCGCGAAATCTGCTTCCGTACTTTGACTACAAATGGTAATGATCGGAGTCGATGTGAGTTCGGGGAAAAGTGTGGGCATAAATTTGATTGGTTGCAAAATGATCAGAGTTAGGTACCATCAAGACGGGAGAATCGTGCGCTGGTCCCTGCCTTCTCCGTTGTAAAGGCTATGTTTTGTTGCGACTCGTTTAAGGATGACTTCTTTCCCCAGCAAGACACAGAAAGCGGTCGGCGTTGTGCCCAGTGGTATGGTCATACAGGTCGCAATATGTTCGTTTTTCTTGATAAGAAGTGATTTTGATCCGTGATTTTGTACTACTATGCGGCTTGTCGGATTGTGGAAAGAGACTTGCGGGCGACATAGTAAACCACCTTCTGTTTAACAGAGATGATCCAACATTGGGTAATACAACTAGACCACCAGACGGCCTCGATATCGTTGTCTACTTTCTGAGTGCGCAAGACTCTTGGGAAGCCTACTTTGGCAGATTTTGAAGCTTTCCAATCGTTCGGCCGCTCCCGGTCTCCTAAGAGACATGTCATTCCAAGCAAAAAAGCATCAGTTTCCTTTAAGATGTTACCGAGGGTCGTCAATATGAAATCCGCCCGCTATCCGAGGTTGTTGTCTCTAAACACGAAAAAAATGTTTTCTACCGTAGGAATATTCAGATATCCAAATCCCAATATTGTAGTACGCAGGGAAGGTGTAGCCAATCGGTTCTACTTGGACTTTAGACGACGTTAACTCCATTTTAGGAATTTTCTGCTGCTATTTTATAGAAGGCACCGAGCCTTGGTGGAAGCTTAGAATAGATCGGGGTCAATTGAAGTAATAGGCACTCAGAATCTCTATTATGAAGATGAGAGTAGGAGTTGGAAGCCAGAGGTTATATATCGACGCTTGTATCTTCATGTAACTAAGTTCGCAATATCGGCACTACAACAAGTCGGGAATATGGCCGGCAAGGACGTGACAGTCCGCTTTATCCCCAAATAACCTATTAAAAGTATTGACATTGCTTCCTAATAATACCCTTAGCCCTTTAATTCGATAAACTCTTCTCCATTACAACAAAATATCCGCCAAACAGCACAACTTAACAAAATCCAATCAAGTCCCATAATCGACTAGATTAATCATCGAATCAAGGAAGATGGGTTAATCCTGGTTATCCATCCATCCGTCTTCCACCAAAGTAAACTTCTTCTTTGCAACTTTCTCAATTTAGAAACGCGTTCGTTCATCATCTATAGCCCTTAAGTCTACTGCCTGCGTGCCTTAATCACTTAATTGTAAATCAAAATTCATTCGCATCAGAAATTCTACCATCGATCGTACATACATTCTCCTCATCATACCGTACAAACATGACTGTAATTTCAATTAGGCATTCCGACTAATATTCCCTACATATTCTCGTTGTTACGGAATCGGGATTTTAGTTCACTCGTGGGAGGAGTAACATCAATCATTTAGAATTGTTTTCTTTTCCCCCCGTCATCACGGCCTAGTCTCCTTATTTCGTGATACAAATAACGAGTAAAATCGATTTTCGCTTAACATTGAACTGAAGACAGACAAGAACAAATGCGTCGCGTGCTACGGATCCCGGCTCCCCGTCTTCACATATTCTTTTTTTTTTCAATTTCTTTTGAATAAAAAATTAAAAAAGAAAGAAAGAACCAACTCTGCATGGAAGATTCCAATTAAACCTCGGGGATAGGATGTTGTTTTGCTATTAATTGCAAAGTAAGAGCTGAAAACCGGATATTGCCATTTGGCCCCGGGGACTACACCTCCGCACATACAAAGTCATTCTTTTCTTTGCATCTTTTTATGAACTGACAAAAGAGTCACGAGGGATGCCAGAGAGACAACGATGGTTTGCTTGAAAAATTAAAGTTTATCTTTCTTTTTTACTTATTGTAAGTGAAGATCTCTGGGTGGTATGATTACCTGGAAGTCACCGTTTCATCGAAATCGCTCCCAAGGCAGAAATTAAAATTCACACAAAAAACCATGGAGGCGTGGTCATAGCGGGTGGGTTAAGGCTGTTAAATGACGCAGAAAAAGGAAGGAAGAAACCACGTTTTTATAGAGGTAAAGAACACGGGAGCATAATCAAATTAAATTGCCAATGGGAGGGATAGGGGCGCGTCGTCGATATAATGGAGCTTTAAATTTTAATCAAAGGATATACTGGAACCCAGGGAGAAAAAGTGCGATAAAAGGTTTCATGAACGCCTAAAAGTAAGCAATCAATTAGCTGCATTAAAAAAAACCGGATCCAATGGGATATAGTTGCAAATCAACTACAAAATCTAGATTTGTTCTCAAAATTATTGTAAAATCTCCGGGGAAAAAAAAGAAATCGGCCCCAGTTGGTACCCTACGGGTCTCCCAACTTGTTTCATTCGCCGTTCAAGTGTACAGTTGACACGAATCAAAGGCAATGACTTGACGAAGACGAAGAAAATCAGAAAATCGAAGAAACAAAAAGAACCAAGACGACTTCTATGATGCACTCTGCACGCATTCCTTCGTAATGAGCATTTTAAAATTCCTAAATGTCTCTCTGCGCGGCTCCGTACATAATGTCGCCGGGGTTTTTCGATTCCTTCTCATAATTTTTTCTTGCCTCTCTCCTCCTTAAGAACACAATACAACGAGCAGCAATAACTAAGCATCAAAGCAGAAGTAGAAATGATAGCATTCGCTATTTATAAAAATATTCTTGCATGTAAACCACATATACGAGGAATATGCTATCTGTATTCATTAGTATATGGAAAGATATGTGGCGAGTGTGGCTTGTCTCCTAACTAAACTTCTCGACTTTGGGCTATTTCTTATCTTATCTCCGGTGTATGCAGTGCTAAAATCTATGTAAATGTGTAAAAAATACTTGTATTTCCGCGATGAAGTTGCCTCCAAAGCAATGAAACAGAGAAAGAGAAATCAATGCTGTATACTGTCGCGTTGCAGTCTTTTGCTCTATCATCATCTTTCCGTCTGGCTACTGGCCAACTCAACAAAAATCTAAATGTGTACTCCCCTCCATTGCTAGTTGGTTCTTTGCTCTTTGACGATTCCAATATAAATATTTCTTTAATTTACAACAGTTCACTTCCTTATGACGAGGAAAAGTGTGTTTCCTTCTTCACCAAAAGGCATTTCAGAAAAATCGGTTTTTTTTTTTATGAATGAAAGGCGAAGAAGAAACAGTTTTTTTTTCTAGCCAGATTTGGATAGAACCGGATAGAAGTGAATCGAACCGGACTGGGCAATAACCAGTGGTTGTTGGCCGACGTTCATGTCGTCGACTATTGCATGCTTTTGCCTCGTCTACTTCGTGTTCACATTCCCCCGTGTAGTTGTGTCATTTTAGTTTAGAATTGAATGAGTTTATTGAACTTACCATCGGCATCGACTTCGTTTATCATATCCTGAAGTTCAGCCTCTGTTGGATTTTGTCCTAGCGATCGCATAACTGTTCCCAATTCCTTTGTTGTGATGGTGCCATCGCCATCTTTGTCGAATAGCGAGAATGCCTCTTTGAATTCGGCAATTTGTTCTTCTGTTAGTTGATCGGCCTAAATAAAAGAAAAATAAAAAACAAAAGAAATGAGTACGGGCGGTTTGGGATGAAAAAAATAATTTTTTTTTGTTTCTTGACTGTTACTTTGGTGTATATGTACATATATTAATTTTACTAAAAGCTCCAAAGCGGCTTGATTTTTGTTTTATGTTCGAGACCGCAAAGCCCAGTCTCCAAGCCCCAAGATGGTTAGAAACAGTAAAGAAATATCTGAATGCGCCTAAACGTATGCAATAATGCATGTTGTTTTTTGTTATCGTCTGTTCGCGGCAGACATTCTACCGAAGAAAAAGACAATATCTCACCCACTGAGCCTGAAAGACTAGATTTTGAAATACGAAATTTGACCACTCTTGGGGAAGGCGTCACCAAAACAGACAAGTAAGAACCCAAGTCCTAATGCCTCGAAAAGTATGCAGCAAAACATCTATCGACCGTAGAAAAAGAAACCTCACCCAGTGTGGCTGAAAGGTGGTTGTCTTAGATAGGATTCGAGAGATTCGACTGAATTTGTCGCGTTGGTTGTAGTCATAGTAACTTTTTTGTTTCCATGTCATTAGGTGTTATATTGGAAATGTACAACCAGATTAAGAATTTTAAAGCGATCTAATGCTGCGAGTGCCTTCCTTCGTCAGCACTTTTTTGGGCATCTCTCACTCACAACTGATGTTGTTGCAGTATTTTTCCGTATAGGAATTGTTCTTGGCTATGGACATTATAAACATATTATTCGATTTTTCTCCAAAATTTTCCTGAACCACCTACCATTCATGGGGAAGGCGACACCAAAACAGTCAAGTAAGGCCCCCAGGCACTAAAGTACACCCAAAAGTATGCAATCACTTTGCTATCGACGTCACGTAAACCGTAAAGGCACTCTATTTCCCACTAAAACCGAGGATTTGACGAGACAGAGATGTCGATGCACTTACACGCCCTTGATTTCGATAATTTAATGTGAAAAGTGACTGCGACGTGTTTCGCGCTGGTGAAAGCTCGAATCACTGTACTCTAACCCCATAGCAAATGCCTTTAGAACGTTAAAAACGACTCGTACGTGACCTGACAATAGTTCTTAAGATCCACAGCGACTGATTGAAACACGTGGTCACCCGTCATAAAACCTTTCAACTAGAGATCCCAAACATGATGAACCGGAACTAGAGCGAGTCTCTGACTCAACCGCAGAAACGAATTCCCAAAGCAATTTCCTTCTTAACTCCCATAGCACCACCGTGGTGAGCGCGCACAAGCCCCATTCAGGCATTTTAACAATCTTAATCATCAGGCATGAGCTAAGCATCCGAAATAAATGCTAACGCGCTCCAACCAACATGCAATTACGTCAGCAATGACCCAAAAACAATAGATATAACGCCAAACGCATTAATGAACCATGTACAGTCATATCTATTCGTAAATAAAAGATTGAAATCGCAAAATAAACACAAAGCCGAGCTCTGCCTCATCGCTTTCGAGCATCATACTTATGTATATTCATTGCGTCTGTGACCTTTGCTGGCAACATCCGAATTTAATTTGAATTCGCAACCGGTTTTTGGCTATACGATCTGCACCTAACGAACGAAACTCGATCGGAATTGTACGGGAGAGCTAGGAGATGAGGAAACAAAGAAAAATGAAAGAAACTTGGAGAAATGGCGTCTGTTTTCTGCCGGCCGGTACGTTTACGTTTTTGAATATTTTTCCCCACCTCGTCATCATGCACATTCTCTGCCGAGTGGGAATAGAGACCAGAAGACAGATGATCTTGCTCTGTGCGGGTTGAATCGGTTCGTGCGGAATGCTTGCCGGCATACAATTTTGTCGCAATGACGCCTCTGTCCCTGCATCGTTTTCTTTGTAAGTATATGCAAAGAAATAAACCGGCTTGGACGCTGCGTAGAGAACTATGAGGTTTATGGCACACAGAGTTAGTGAGGACGCGATGCGCTTTTGGGGCGATAATTTATTGTTTTCTTTCACCTATGATGCTCGATTTTATTTATGGCGTACGTTACTAACGCTCGCGATATCTTCAATTTCCCTCCTTGTCTGCGCAATTGCAGAAAGAATAACAAACAACGACTGACGTCGGAATTTCGCGGAGCAAGCGCAAATAGTCGATGATGCCACTACACAACACCTTTCAAGTAAATACCGAACAACCTAGTAACACGATCCCTAAGTGAAAGCACATGTCATCAGAGTCAAATATCTGATCAGATGTAGTCTGTCAAATATTAGAAAGATAAACAAAAGCGAACAATTGTCATATCCTACGAATCTAAGCTCAGTCAGTAAACAAAATAATCATTTTCTCGAATGCTACGTGGCATAGGATAAAAGCACATCCAAATTCCGCTCTATAAATAGCAACCCCCAAAGTCTTAGGCTTATGATTACAAGGTACTACTCTGCTTAGCCCCTAGCTCGACGTGACCTTTACTCGCACGTTCACTCCCTGATCTCACTGATAATTTTTAATGTACAACGTCGAACGAGCAACTGCATTGTAAACAATCTAGAATAACAAAAACGCTAATATTAACAAGAAAACTTGAAAGAAAGAAAAAAAAAAAAAAAGTAAAATAAATGACGATGTGTACAGGGAAATAAGTAACACAACAAAAACATATTTCCGCTCCGTTGGAATTGCGTCAATCGCGAAGAAAGCAAACGAGTACAGAACCGCGAGAGAATCGAATACATTTTGCCATATACACCGAAACAGATAATTTCAATTTTGCTTTGTTTGCAATTCCGAAAATCCATATTTGGTTGAGAAAATGGCAATTGCAATTGATGTCAAATGAAGAGGTATCATCAGCGCAAACAGATGGCAGATAATTGAGTTGCTGAAGGCGTTAGAATGTCTTTTTTTATGTTTAATTGAAATTGCTCGGGGAATGAATAATAAATGAATTTTAAACTATCGGATGTGAGTTCCTTTCGAGCAGCACTTTGGATAATTAAATTCCTTATTTGGTAGGTGGTACGTTATTCATCATTTGGATGGCGTTGATTCCCCGTGGATGAATGACGGTGATGGACATGACATGTCTCCGGAGACTGATGGCTGAAAATGCATAAACGCCTTGTTAGGCGGTAACGATGAGCAAATCGTTTTGGGTATTAAACAAGTGGAAAAGTGAAGGTTAAAAGCATGTGCTCTAAATCGAGGGACACTAACCGCAACCGCAAAACCTATTATCGCTCGGATATATTGCATAACATCAATATTACTTCACCCTAATGTCGGATAA
This sequence comes from Merodon equestris, assembly GCA_958301585.1. NCBI lineage: Eukaryota > Metazoa > Arthropoda > Insecta > Diptera > Syrphidae > Merodon > Merodon equestris. The sequence continues at coordinate 117,237,740 of OY284416.1, forward strand.
GACCCTAATCTTGTTCGCACGTTTTCCAATCTAAACCTAGACTCTTCGGAATGCAAGATAAAGTCCACTTAATCGAGGTTATGGTGGTGGACCCAATAAAGATTACCCAGTTATACGGATATGATGGATATCGTGTTAATTCCTGGACAAAGAAGGATTGGAAGGTTACAAATAAGAATGCGTTCACATAAGGCTTGCTTGTTCCATAAATAACTTAAGTTTTATACTAACAGGCCGTTTGGGCCACCAAGAAGGCATGCATTAATATAAAACACAAATCTCACGCCATCTGATAAGGTGGTTGCGAGGAAATAATTCCATATCGAATCGTTAAAGCTTGGAATAGAAATACGTTTCCTTCACGCAGCACATCGCGTGAGGTTCTAATTTGCGGGCTGGGAGTAACATAACGCGCTTAATAACTGGTGTAGGCTATTTATAGAAAGCCTACGACTTATTTTCTAATGGATATTACGCAAATCATGGATATCTAAGCAAAAATGCGATATGTAAAGCAACAGTCTCAAAACAATTACACAGGAGATGTGGGAATAGAATTCATTTGCGGTGATTTACCAGGAATGACAATCATATCACATCAAGATAATCCAGTTCTTATCTAAGAGGTTGTCGGCTTATGAGTGACAAGAGGTCGGCATAATCAACTTGTGACTGAATTACAAGGTGCTTACTCATAAAGAGCAAATATAGATTACATTTTTTTTAACAGGCAAGAAAAAAAACTGTTGAATCGGAATTTTGCCCGGAAAATGAAAAAAAAAACTTACTTGCTGTGCTTGCTTGCATGGCTAGACCATAGAAAATAGTGCAAGAGAACCTATAAATGATTTCTATTTAATTAAAATAACTTGATATATTAAAAATTTCTTGGAATATTCCAAATTTAGGCACTTTTTATGAAGAAAAACAATTTCAGACAAGTTTTTGCTTGAATTATGACACATGGCAAGGAAACTTCCTGTCAACGAGGTAGCAATGTACTAGATTTCGGAGAAATAGTTTTCTAACATCGATTGAAACGATATTTCCTTTTTTTTTCATTCAAAAAATGAGCAAATATAAAAAGCACTTCCTGGAACCAATCTATTCGACAACGTCAACGATATTCCGCCGTTCGTTTGTCGCAAGACCAACAGCGATAACGGTTACTGAGTACAGTTCAACACAATTTCATTACGGAAATCGGCAAAAGAAAAACTGCTACATTAGCTGCAAAGGCGTCAATAGGAAAGAATATGACTAGGCAACGTACAAAGGTGTGGTTCGAGGCACTGAGAATCTCAAAAAACGTTACACAGTAACAGACCAAGTTAAACAAATATGAAAAAAAATAAAAAATTCATCACCATTTCGGTTGGTTAGTGTGATGTCACCCTTTTCCAAATTAAAAGAAATATGTAACCGCGACGATAACGCAACGACGATAGAGTACAAGACAATAACAACGGTACGAGGTTTATTAAACAAACTATCACCAATGGACACCAGCGCGTACGGAATGGATTAGAAATATTTTATTTTATCCCTTGTTTTCGTTTCCGTATTTCCGAATGTCCCTTTATTTTCAATTTTTTTTTCTTTGTAGAGCCGAATACACACAGGACGAGAGCAAAAATTAGCTAGCGGCTGCTAACGGCGACGAAGGCGAAAAAACTACTCAGACAATATCGCGAAAAGTACCCGATGAAGCACCCCGAAAAATCAAAAAGCAAAGAATAACAGAAAAATCAACGAGAAATTGGGGAAGAGACATGTACATTCCACTCTGGCCCGGTTCTCTCTCTCTCTTGATTCTCCGATTGTCATTCGAGTGTTCTCTTTTTCGATTTTCCTACTTAGCAAACGTGTTTCTGGAGAATATGCACTTTTCCGATCCAATTAGAAAGTTTTTTTTTTTTGTGCAAATTGGATTTTCACTGGAAAAAAACCGTCTACATTTCTAGGGCATTCAAATCGGTCGTTATAACTCGTTACATTTGACAGTTTGAATATTTCAAACGAGAGAGTGAGAAATTGTGCGCGACCACGACAAACGAGAAGAGCAAGAACGAAGAGGTGTAAACATAATCGGAAAATAACCGCAATGCGGCAAAGTCATCGGGTCGAATCGTGTCACAAGCGAAACCCATATAGATATCATCAAATGGCCGCAGTAAGCGAAAGAATGGGACGGCAATAGTACAGGATAAAGAAAACCCAATGGACTGGGGAAATTTGTGAACCGATTCGACGAATAAGGGGGAATAAATAATAAATACGAGACGAAAAATGAAATAAAATTCGGGGGAGAAGTGTCCTCTAGCGCCATCTTGGACACCTTTCCCGGAATTTCTACATATTCCAAACTCTAAAATCACACTCCTTTCATAGATATGTTAGCCGTTGGCCCGTTTCTGTCACCGGAATGTTATGGAAAAATTACTCTTCTGACACGCACACACAACGCCATTCGTTTTTACCATATTTAGCACTATTTTTTCCCTTTGAACAACGGTAAGCCGAAACTTGAAATCGCTTTCTCCACTTCTCGGGCAACTCTACACCACCATGCATACACAGTTTACATATTTTCGAATGAAACGTATTCCAACGGCCAAGAAAGAGAGGAAACAACGAATCTGTCTTTTTACCCTTTCTACTCTACTGGTTCTCGTGATAGCTTTTCTTTTTTCCTCATACGAATTGAAAAACAGCAGAAAAAAAACGTTTTTTACAGAAAAAAATTTAGTGAATTAGCATATTTACCATTTTTATCTAAAAAAAATTTGTTTACGGAGCTGGGTTTGAAGTGAAAAAATTAATCCTTTTTCTCAGTTGATATTTCGCTTGATTCGTTAATAATTTTCTTTTTTTTTCCGCACAACACAACACGAGATCTATTTGCGACAACGACGACGACAAATCTACTACTACTTATGCTGGCGCTGGGCTGAGATGAGACTGTGGCGTGGACTCAAAACAGATGGCAAGTGTTCCTTCCCGTCAACGAAACCCCACTTCGAACCGTTTTGTTCTCCTGCGGTTATTCTCTTTAAAGACGAACCGATACGATACCGATTTTTCGTTGAATTTCGTATGAAAACGAGAGCGCGAGCGAACGAGTTTTTCTCTTTATAAATTCTGTTTTACTTTCGACTTGTTGGATAAGTTCGTTTGGAGAGAGATTTTTATATTACGAGTCCGATACGATCCGGAGCAAGATACCAACTGAATTGTGTCAGGTGGAACGCTGATGTGTTGTGTATCTGGCGCAAAAGTTTTCCTTTTATGTTTTCGGTTTGATTCGTCGACGAGTCGTTGATTTTCCCCGACGAATGCGTATATTTCGTTTTCCTCACTTAACGAAAGGGGTGCGCTTTTTCGTTGGGATTTTTCTTCAGCCTAGTTGTTGGTGTTCTTCTGGATAAGGGTTGTTGCGATTAGGTGAAAACGAGCGATGGGGTTGTCGTTGTACCGTTTTATAGGGTAGACTAGTGGCTGTTGCGGGCATTGGTGAGGAGTGCAATGTGAATGCGTTTGCTTCCCACTTTGGTGGTGGCCTTCATTCGAGGGTAATTTCTTGGAATTTTATAGTTTTCTATTATGGTTTGGCAGGATGTGGAGAATGGGCTGGGGAGACTGGCATGTAGGGTAGATGATGCTACGGGGAGTCGTGGAGGAAATGGAAATTCTAAGAAGTCTTCCTTTGCTTTGTATCTAATCGGACAGAGATTCGTTTATTACTTCTACGTTTTGTTGTATCCTTTTTTATTTAGAGTAAGCAAATACGTCCGCTCGTGCATAAGGGATTGGATGCAATTTCTCGTGAATTTCAATTGGCAAATAGCCTCGATTGATTCAGAGCTAGTAATCCCATTAGATGAGATTAAAGAAAGCAATGTTAGCTGCCTTTTGTTCTTGCTTTATTGGACTCTTTCGAAGATTTTTTTGTAACATCGAGGGAATTCGGAATATCCTTTTGACGCGCAAAGCTTGACCAATCAAAAGAATATTTCATATTAAGTCACCCGTTAAGCCTCATAGCCTGACTTGACCTTCACGCTTAGCACCTCCTCATGCCATAACATTACAGATTTTCCTTTCACCAGTAGCTCTGCCGTTTTTGTATTATATTCTAGCAACACGAGTAGAATGAGAGCCTTTGGATCTACCACGTACTATGGGGAGTGGGCCTTTCTTCTCCTTCTTCTTCGGCGCTACAGCTCGTGACGAGCCTGAGCCTCCTTCAAAAAGTCTCTCCAACTGGCACGATCTTTCGCCAGCAGTCTCCAGCGCCTCACGCCTAGTTGGTTGAGATCTCCTTCCACTCGAGCGCAACATTTTTCTTTCATCCGCTTTCGATAAGGTCCATGGAGGTGGTAGTGGTGCAATGGTAATCTGTTGAGCCAAGGTCTGCAGTTCAAATCCGTCCATAGTCAAGAATAATTCCTATACGGAAAAATTGTGAATGAGAAAAGATAAAAAAAGTGCTGACAAGTCCTTAAGTAACTTAACACTCGCTTCAAAATTTATACTCTATATGTACATTTCCAATATAACACCTTAAGGACATCGAAACAAAAGTTACTGTGAACTACAACCAACGCGACAAATTCAGTCGAATCTCTCAAACCCTATCTAGGGCAACCACCCCCGGAGAGTAGTGAACGAACATCTTCGACACAAACCATCTGCACCCCGTCCAGATTGTGTAACAAGTACCATAAGAGCATTACTCTTGTACCTGCGCAAATTATAAAAAAAAAATGCCATATTTCAGGACCGGGATGATAAGGGTCTTGTATATGGTCACTTTGGTTTTCCGAGAGTGGGCTCTGCTTCTTAATTGTCTCCCGAGCCCAAGGAACAGCGGTTGGCGAGAATTATTCTGTGCTTGATTTCGGCACTGATGTCACTGCTGCATTTCGAAGACGAAGTCCTTGGCGCCCTGGTCAAGAAGCCGGTGGCTTGTGTCCTTTTTCGACGACAGCATATACATATGTCATCTTGCTCTCATTTACCGCCAGTCCCATATTAGCCGCTTCCGTCTCAATGCTCGTAAATGCCTCATTGACATCTCTTTCTGTGCAGCGCCGCTTGATAGGCTTGCTGCTTGACGGCATGTGCCCTCCTACACTCGTCGTCAAACTATGAGTTCCTTGTTGGTGGTGTTTTGAAACCTAGCACCTCAGGGCAACACTCTCTAAGGCTTGTTGACAGCGGGTGCGGGTGGTCTTGTACGGATTGAGCAGGTGTTGGAAAGTTTTCCGAGAGCCTGAGGGAGACGCGATCCCCATATGCTCTGGCGACCTCATGGGATTGCAGCATTGCAATGTTATATGCCGCAGGCCTTACTTGATTTTTCTGAGCCAGGAATATTCGCAGCCGCAACCTGGCCGCCACAAGACAGTGGTCCGAGTCGATGTTGGCTCCTCGAGAAGTTCATATATCCAGAATATCGGATGCGTGCCTGCCGTCAATCGCAATGTGGGCAATTGTTGACGGTTGATTGATCCGGAGATCGCCGGGTCCCCTTGTGGATGTTGAGATGCGGGAAACGCGTGCTGAATCCATTTTCGGATGTGGTGTTGTGTAGGCTGTGCTTGCCAATGACCCCATTAAAAGCGACTTTTTTGTCCAGTTTCTCCTAGCATGATTTTAACATCGTAGTTGGGACATTGGGCATATGTTCTACCTGGGAGATCGTAAAAGTCGTTCTTTGTAGCGTCATTCTTGTTTTCGGTGGGGGCGTAGGCGCAAATTAGACTGATGTTGGCGAATTTAACTTTGATGCGGATTGTTATGAGGTGCTCGCCTTCATACCGAAAGCTTAAGACTTTTTGCCAAAGTCTATAAGCGTTGCTTTCTCTCCCTGTAGCAGTGGCCGTAAAAAATGTCGCAGTTTTTCATCCTCTTTTTACCCGGTCCATCCCATCGCACTTCCTGGATTGCGGAAATATCTGCCTGTCTAGGGCCTCCGCAAGGGATTGGGCCTTTGGCATACCCTAATAAATGAATGGATGTTCAATGATTTCCTGGTATCCACGATATATTTTGAAGAGTTGGCTAATGAGATCCCACACAACAAATCCTATTGGAATACTCCTCGCTCTTCAGGCGCCTTGTCGTGGCGGAGGGGCTTAAGATGGTATGACCTCGAAGTAAGACCCGGAGAATTTCTTGTTAACATGGATAAATGGACAACCAAATGGATGGAATAGCGGAAATCCACCCGCTCTCCTTGATCGGGGCAAGGATTCTGGAGGCCCCACCCTCATACCCAACTCTCCGGAACGACACCGACTCCTGCGGCTCATTGTCCGGCCACTTGATTGGACTGAGTATGAGTAGTGCAACCAACAGAGGCGACATCGACGATGGCGCGGCACGGGAATCCGCTAAGGTTGAACGAGCCCCAGAATTGGGACATACTGCAGAGTGCACTGCTAAGTGCCAAAAAAGAAGAAGGAGAAAGAGGCGTGCCCGAAAATTGCAAAGGAGCTGTCACAGCCGAAGGCACGAAGGACGAAGGCAAACCTCTGGGAAAAGCAATCAAGAGGATTAGATCGGCGAAGGTATCCCCTACCGAAGCCCAACCGATCCTCTCATCGGTTCAGGGACCTGTTAAGGCCGGCGCTGCCGCCGAAAAAGGCGGTGATGTTGACAGACAAACTCTGATCGCAGAAAACAAAGCGGTTTTGGGTCCCAACAAATATCAAACTGGCAGACCTGTTCCAAGGCGGCGTCGGAAGGGAGCAGGAGTTCGAACCGAAAAAGGTAAGAGCGCTCGCAAACGGAGGATGGCGGCCGGGAACAACCTTGCTGAGGGAGAACGTGATGTCTCCTCCTCCGACGTAATCGTCGTCCAAAGGTAGATGCGGCGATTAACAAAGATCAAAGCGAAAATCTGAAGATGAAGAGACCTCGGAGACGGGCACTTCACACAACAAAACCCTTTCCTCTGGAAAGGAGATACAAGTGACCGTAAAGATTCGAGACAAGCACTTCTCCTACAAGGAGGCAGCCATCTCCTCTGAACAGGTCATTATAGGGAAAGCTGGCAGTGACAACAGAATGATCAGCGCAAATCGCCAACACTGCGAGGATCATCTACTGGAGCTAGCTTCAGCAACAGTATGCAGGCTGAGAGGTCTGCCTTGATGAATGGTACTTTCGTGGTGAGCTGTTCCTCACAGCAGACATCTGTCTGGATCATGAGCATTGTGCCGAAAATCCCTCCCCTGGGAACTACTACCCAAAATTAAAGCGTGCTGATTCGACTACGTGCGCAGATCCCTGGACTTCCCACGAGGGCCCGGATTGTCTATACCTGCAAAGAGAGTAAGGGCTCTCTTAAAAAAGAGGACTTCACTCAGGATGTGGGATAGGACAACGGCTCTGTCGAGACCGCGTACGGTTCACGTCCCTACTTCGGCCTTGGTAGGATATTTTTCCATTTTGATGTCTAGTAGTCGAAGGATGGAACATGCTCCGCAGTCTAAATGTATGATTTTTACTCAGATTAATCTCAGTGATGCTACGATTCTCCATGATGAGAAAGGCCTATGGTTTGTGGCATCATCATATCGAACACACTATCGGCAACCAAACTTTGTCAATTCTGTGGACAAGATCTGGTGGCTGCAAGAGTTAGCTACAAAGCCCACGGAGAAATCAAACACTTCGCCGTGGCATCTGTTTACTTCCCCTACGATTCGGTATTGCCTCCGCCACCGAAGGCGGTTTGGGGCAGCAGCAAATGTGCATGAACTCAAGACCTTTTTGAACAAAGTCGGAAGACTAAATTCATTAAGGCTTGTATGGATCCCAGGTCGCTCTGTGATATATGTGTATATCCGCAATAACACGGCAATGTTGTCATCCAAATCGTCCAACGTAACTGGTTTATCGGCACAGACTAGCGACTCCACATACCCCGAAAGAAAGTAGTCTAAAGGTGTGAGATCACAGGATCGTGGAGGCCAATTCACTACGCAAAATTGTGCGCTCAAAAAATGTTTCCCGCAAAAAATTGATGGTGTCGCGCGCCGTGTGGCATGTTGCACCATAGCTCTGTCACGTCCATTAACTTTAACATTCTGTCCGCCATCATCCTTGCAGAAATATGGGCCGATGATTCCACCAGCCCATAAAGCACATCAAACAGTAAGTTTTAATGGTCGTAAGGGCACCTCGACAAGCTTCTGCAATTCAGCTTGTTAACATATCCATTTAACCAAACATGGACCTCATCGGAGAGCAAAATTTTGCGTTGGAAATGTAGGTCAAGCTGAACTACGTTTTCGGCCCAATCACCGAACCTACGACGCGCATAATGGTCACGCGGCTTCAACTTTTGCATAAACTGGATCTTATAAGCTTTTAAGCCAAGATATTTCCGTGAAATCTTCCACAAAGTGGATGGGCATAGCTCCATTTGCTGTGCACTTTGGGCATACGTATTATCCACTAAAGCGTATGTGACGCGAAAACGATTCATCGTATTCCGAATGGATGTATCGCACGATATCCGAACCATGGTTTTCAAAATAAGTTTACACAATTTGCATGCGTTGTCCTGGCATTAACCTATTCACCATAAAATGGCAAGGCGTACTAATCACAAATCAACTTTCAACTGTCAAATTGAAAATCTATAGAAATAGTGTTGCCTGTTTAAAAACCGAACCTCTGAAAAAAAACACCCTTTACGTGTGATGATGGCCCTGGAAAGATTAACCCCGCTTCGGTAGTAAGGCAGTTTCCATTTGCTGCTGTTTTCTTTTCCAAATTCAATCGTTTCGGAACAAAGCTGCGTTTAATACACAAGACATGTGATGCCAATTCCTAGGCTGTTAATGTCCAAAATCAGTAAGAAAATCTGTTCATCGTAAAGGAAGGAGAATGTAGAGGTACAACTGATACAGACAGTTCTGAAACCCATACAAGGACTCCCTCAAGTCTAAGAAAAACCACACAAAGGCCAATCTCGGCCCTGGCAGCCCATTGACAGCCTCAGTGGCACCACCTCATATTTTACTCAGGCTGATCCAGTTCAAATGACATTCCGCTCCAAGATGATGGAACCTGGACAGACACAGCAATGGAATCCTCGGAACTCTTTCCTCTTACCCACTTTTCTGTGGTAACCAGACTGTAGCATCTCTCCGCCCCTAGCAGAAAGCTCCTGAAAACATATCAATGCAATTATCACCAAGGAAAAGGTATATTGGGCCCTAAGTAGCTTCTCTCAATACTAGCCACCGAGTTCAATAGCACCATTCCCGTCATGTTACAAAAATATTTTAACTAGCAAATAAGCTCCCTAATGGCGGATTTCCGAAGGTGTCTTTTCCTGTTAAGTTCCTGATCACTGAATGAAGGGTTGTGTCGTCTTTACTCTCGAGCTTGGAAGGGATTTTCGCCCCATGTTTAGTTAAGGATCGAGCGTGTACTAAACCTGTATCTTTGCAAGCTCCTAAGAACCAATCAAACACCCTTTTCGAACTCACAACAGGTTTATCTCAAGGGCAATTCCATAGAAAGGGCTTTACAGGAGGTCGTGCGCACCTTTGAGAGATCTAGTGACTTTAAGCAATATGCGTCGGCTACCTTTACATGCATAGAATGTGCTTTCGTCAAAGCTTACGAGAAATCCGTAACTGCTTTGGGGATTAAATGTTGCGTCCGGATAGTCTTCTATAGTCTTCTACTCTTTCCCTATTGGCTTACCAAATCATAGTTACTAACGAGATTCCAGCCAAATTGCACTAACCACTTGGGCCGCAGCCTAAAAGTAAATCGAAAGCCACGGCCAAGCAACCGGGCTCTATCCCGCTAGCTCGATGACATGCCGCAAATTAATCTTATGACAAGATCAGCAGGAACCGGTATCACAGAGGCCATGAGATCATGCCAAAGCACTTGATATAAAGGTCACTAAGAGCCATAATAGGGCTTTGCTATTCCTGACTGCGAATCGGACACTATATCCAACAGATGACATAACCTCCAGTACTAATTTCACCAGCAAGACTCATTGCTGTTTCCCATTCAGAAAGGCTCACTGCTAACTCTTGCTCTGCACCGCCAGTTCGTAGTTGGAGCTTCGCGTAGAATCTCCGTACCGTGTCCCTGTTCACTCGAGCATCTTTCAAGGTGAAGTACCGGCGATTAGAAAGGTAAGCAAAACACCCAGTACAACCAGCCTCAAGAATGCGTTCACATCTTTCTGCAATAATACGAGTAGCCAAGCTGCCCTCAAAGACTTATCATCTGCAATCACCTTCTCCAGACCGATGGAGCAAATGACTTGGCACCTGGATCAAGTTCACTCTCCTCTGTGTTCTAGAACATAATAGGGAATGAAAAAACCGACGAGCTAATCTGCCTATGTGCCATGCATACACTTCTACTGAAGCAGGCGTTAACTGTAGCATGTGACGCCAAGCAAAAGCCACCCATGCTACTGATGGAACGAGGATATCCAGAGGCTAATAGCAATTTGTCTCAAAGCGCGAAGGAAATCCCAATGATCCAGAAACAGGCCAGACTTCCAGGAGCGGCTTATCCAATTTAAGGTAGCGAAAGGTGAGCTGGCGAGAGCTATATAGACCTCTGGGGTAAAGCATAGAGAGTGGTTTCGCCGATATAACAAACCCTGAAATGCTCGCCCAAATAGTAGAACACCTCTTTCCCCGGGTCAACCGCTTGCTAGTAGCAGCATGGCAAGGATTAGCACAGAGGAGATCCCTTTAATTATTCGAGAGGAGCTATACAAAGCTGTCTCTAAACTGAAAAACAGCAAAACAGCCGGACCTGATGGCATCCCAACTAAGGCCCTTAAAGCGGCGATTAAGGCCAGGCCAGACGCTTTCCAGCACACTTTGGGGAAATGCCCACAAGAGGGAGTCTTTCCCACACAGTGGAAACTGCAGCCTAAAAGTAAAAAGCCACCTGGAAAACCGTCCTCGTATCGCCCAATTTGTCTATTAGACACACTAGGTAAGATAATGGAACGAATTGGAGTACACCATTGCCATTGTCACAGTGGCAAGACATAAAGAGAAAGTGGAGGTCTCTAAGGTGAAAGACTGGCTGGTAAGTGCCGGCCTATAACTAGCGGCCCACAAAACGGAGGCTGTGCTCATAACCAGCCGAAAGAAGGTGGAACATGCGAGCTTTTTAGTCGGCGATCAGACGATTAGATCTAAGAAATCTGTAAAGTACCTAGGGGTTATGCTTGATAGCAGACTCTCTTTTAGGGAACACATAAGGAACGCCAGCGAGAAGGTGCGCCCTCATGAATGCTCCCGAATGTAGGTGGTCCCAGATATGCGCGCAGAGTCTTACTCTCAAAGGTAGTTAGTTCAGTTCTACTGTACGCTGCTCCGATATGGGCCGGTTCACTCGCAGGCAGACGACTGAAACGGATGATGACGTCAGGTTATGATAGACTCGGTAGATAACTGGACAAGCTAAGCTCGTACATTGTGCTTATACAAACGAAGCTACGTCAGGCCGAAGCAGAGAGAAGAGCCAAGAGCTCGTCGCCCGAAATACAGCATGACTCGCTAACCAGCCCCGGCAGTCCCGTGGAGAGAGTGGTAGAAGAGTGCAGTGGTGTGGTTTACTACGTAGGCGCGTGGAAAAAGGAGAACAATATCCCGCGAATCGTGCAGGCTACAGGTTTCTTGATCAAAAATTCCTCATTTCTTGGCTCGTAACCATAAAACAAAAAAAACTTCTAACCATAGCATAGATGCTCCATATTTGTCAGGTACAGAGTATCTAGGTAAAATATGTAGACGCCGTCGCTCCGTTATTGCCATAATCGTGGCAACGAGTGCAGGCCAGCCTTAAACCAGTCACGTCGCTGGACTTGGCATACGTTGATCAGCCACTATACGCGGAATAATAAAATTCCTGTTACTTTTTGAACATGTTCTTTTCTTTTTTAAAGCCTTTCCCCAAAATGTGTCTTTAGATGACACAACTATACCGAATATTAATCAATTATCTCCACTGGTTCGTCAGATATTATTGACGAAAAACTAGTCTGCGTATATCAAATTACAAGCACGCATACCCACACTAAGGAGCTACATATGTACATATGTATGTATGTATAATCGACTTAATTCCCAAATTGCTTATAATGGATTCAGGCAGCATCCGGCCCAACCTATACTTGTAGCTTCCCTGTATTTGTTTTGCCTGCCAGTCGGCCTGCGCGGCTGTGTGCGGCAATGAATATAAAATCAGTCAACTGTCCAGCTTAGGATGTGGCAACGCTTTTTACAACCATCCACCCCCCTCGGACCGCGGGCCTACTTCTCTCCGGTTCCCTTGTCTTCTCACCAGCTAAAGGTTATTAACATGCAAATGCTGCAGACTGGAGGAATGATTGTCACTGAGTGACTGACATTAACATGCGTTCCACGCTTTTATTTGATTTTCATTCAGATGTGTTAGCTGCATTTGCGGTCTTATCAGCAGTTCGCCCGCTCCAGATAGCAAGGTCTCCATCCACATCGGTTGGCGGATCACTGCTGCAGCGCATGAAGTTGTCGTCATCATCGATGGCAATCGGGCCGGGTTCTATGATTTTCATGAATCCACGATGGTATGGGTGCGGTTTTCTGTTTACCCCGACGTGTTATCCTCCCCCGCCGACCCAACACACATATCGTTGTCGTCTCTACAATTGCGATACCATCAAACTCATAATCTCTCCCGAGCTCCTCGATAGTCGGCACACTCTCATAGTGGCACAGCAACACTTTGTATATGCCACATAGTGTGTCTGTTTCGTTTTGAGTGGTGACTGGTGTGTGGTGTGTCGTGGCACGGAGGCTAGAGAGACACAGAGAGATGGAAGCGAAAAGAGGAGCGAAAAACGATTGCCAATAGAGGAGAGTTTGCGCTTTATCGATTCCACGCTACGCACCTGCAATGCGTCAACTTTTTTATGCTGTTTCGGGTTGTTTTCCTTTTCTTCTCCATTTTCTGTTTCTCTCTTCTTTTTGTTTCCTCCGTCGTCATGTTCTCTCTGCCGAGAAAGCAGAAAAAGAAAAACCGAAATAGGAATCAAGTATGACGAAGGAACAGTGAACGAGAAAGAACAGAAGAATAGGGTGGAAGGCGGAATGAAAGGAAAACTTTCAGGAAAAATATTAGCAATAACAATAAACTCAAGATAACTGATATCACTCTTCTTCCATCCCCCCATTCGTGTTTCCGATCCGGAGAGGAAAATACTTTTTTGTCTGTCTGTCTTGTTATTGTTTTCTGTTCACACAGGTATTCGGTTTATCGAATCGGCCATACACAAGAACTGGAAGTGAATGGAAGGAAGAGAAAAAAAAAAGAAGCAGAAGGAAGAAGGAACATGGAGAAAGCATCGTAATTGCTTTTTTCCGCGTACCTGGCTGAGTGGCATGTATGGTTATAGCATACACGTGTGTGTTGTGCGTTCGTCCTGTTTGGATGGATGTTCGTTGTCTGTCCAGGTGGCAAGGACGATAAGAATAAAAAAAAAATGAAAAAGCAAAATCGAATAAAAAGTTCATGTGTTCCTGGCTGAGAGATTCTATTTCGTTTGTAGTTGGTCTCCTTTTTCTTGCTTTTTGTTGTCTTTGTTATTGCTTTGTTGGTTGGTCCTAGCAAAAGGAAGGAAGTGGTGAAGGACAGTGTGAATAGAAATAAATTGAGTACAAGGGGCGGGAAGGCTTTGTTGTGTGTGTTTTCGGGTAGGACCCTTCCCCGTGCTAGATGTGAATCTGCTTGTGGGGTAGAGTGATGTTGAAATATTTAAGCGGGAAATGATAAACATGGTTGGCATGAATGATTCAAAGATGCGATGAGAATTACGCAGAATCTAGTTCTTTTGGATCGGTTCTTACATTTTCCTTAAGGCGACTATTCCTTCTCACATTGCGATGTACATTGACTCTACTATCAACTATCAAAATGGCGACGTACATATATATGCTGACAAGTCAATATTGGTTCGGGGAAAAAGTATTGAGAGATATCAGCCACCAGATAGTGTCATAGACCGAGCCCAACTAGATGGAACGGAAACTAACGACGAACCAAGACAGGCAGACGCAGCACGGCCAATAATAAAAAGTGTAGTAAAGGCAGCAATGGGAAACGAACTAGGCTATTGTAAAGCTCCCATAGGCTAGCCCCGGTTCATCGAATACAGCGAGAAACTAGTAAAAGCCGGTAATGTTCTAAGACTTCAAGCTCTGGAAGGATCACACGTTTAAGATATCAGGCCCTAAGAAAAGCAATCAGCTGTTTTCTTGGGAATGACAAATCACAATGGCAGGTGAATAAGTTTGCTAAAATTTAGTACGGCGAAAATCACAAGAGCAGAGTATATAGGGCTAAGCCCCGTACGACAAGGATACCAGGTCAGATCACGATTTCTGCGCAATGATAATTGAGCCCCCCTCTTTCTTAGATCCACTTCTTCCTCCCACGGCCAAACTCACCAAACACCTCGCCGAGCTTAACGGCGAAGACCGCTATGTTATTCCACGTTAAGAGACAGAAGACTCTACAAAAATGTACGTCTCTATTTGGCCTAGGAAAACTAAAACCAATGTCCTAGTTTCAATCCACTAAGAAGGCTTACCCACAGACCCCCACGCGTTAAAAAAAGACCATTATCCGGTTTCACGAAAGCCTTAATATCTCTCCCATTGATGTAAGCAAAGACCTCTTGATCTCTCCACATTCGCCACCCATCGAATATTTCTTACAAAAACATATCCCTGTACTATCAGAACGTCAGAGGGTTACGCACTAAATTCCCAAAACCTACCCAACGATATATTTGCCTTAACTGAAACGAATTTATGCAGCGAGTTATTCACCTCAGATTTCAATCTGTTTCGGACCGATGAACGCGCCAACTCTGCCGATCCGGATGGTCGCGGAGTTTTCTTAGCAATCACAGCCGCAATGATCCCTTGCCCTTTAAATCGTCGAATTTCGCTGACTTCAAATTCACTAGCGCCTCAATAAGTTTCCGTTTAGGGAAGCAGGTCTTTCCTGCTGTTATTTAAGACCCTCACAGCCCAAACAATGCCGTTGATCTCGTCGACTTCATATTTGATATCGCCGAACCCAATGTCATCATCATCATCTGTGGCGATTTCAAACTCCCACACCTGAAATGGGTTCAATCCGATGATGAGATCCACTACATCGCCGCTAACCCCTCCTCAGGTAAAGAAATCCTTTTCACGGATCATTTCTCTGACTCCGGCCTTCTGCAACTCAGTAACATCATCAATAACATGGACAGACAACTCGACCTGATTTTCTCATTTGATGCCGTAAACTGCGTTGTTACCCCGAGCAACCATTTTCTCTCTACTTTAGACCCCCTTCATCCACCTTTATCGGTAACTCTTTCACTCGAGATCCAATTCACTATTCTTCCCTCCGAAAATACGTACTGTTTCAATTTCCGAAAAGCTGACTACATAATCAGCTCAACAATGTTAATTTGAACTTCCTCCTTAACCCTAACTCACATATGTATATCCTTAAACGAAACCCTTGCGCTATTTTACACCAAAATCCTCAGCTGCTTCATTCTTTCAGTCCGAACTACACTAACTACACTACACTTCATCTCCGCCCTGGTATAACTTAAAGTTATACTACTTTATTTGTTTAAAAAAATATATTTTTATTTCTCTCAAAAATCGGGCAGTGTTTACCCTTACACGTCTGAACTTAAAGTCTACTTACAATTGATTTACAGCTACCTTAAATACTACTGGCACTCGTAACCTGATGAGCGATGTTCTGCTGGCGTTCCCTGGTGGCGTGGGTGGGTGCTCGGGTGACCGACGACGAATTCCTCCGGCTCGCTGCACTTGTTATCGCTTGCTGGGTCAGGTGACATTGCTGGTTCAGGCGGCGTATGTTGGTGCAGAATTATGATGCAGGTGCAACGTAGGCGAATTCCTGCACGTACGAGTGTGGTGGTCGTTTCGCGGAGCTGGTTGTTAACTCCTCCCTTCTTAAGATTCGGACGTCCTCGTTCGATAGTTGCCTAGAATAAGGGTATTTGGCTAACCCTGTCTAGTGCTTTTGGTTTTGCGGCATTCGCTCCTTTGGGGGAGATATGCGTTGTCGGCGTATGCACTGGTTCGTCATTGTTTTCCGGATCTGGAGTGTTCGAATGTGTGATCCGTATTAGGGCGGACCTTTTCCTCCAAATGAGCCTGATCGCAAAGGTAAGGACGAGTAGGGCCGTGATCGTGATGAGACCGATGTTGGCCATCGTATTCTTTTGGTGTTTTGATTCGAGCAGCTCAATTTGTTGGGTGTTGCCAACGTGTAGTTCCTTCAACATTTCCAGTGACAAGACCTCTTGGATGGTATCGGCTGTTGCAATTTGCGCTAGCAGGTAATGGTTTGAACGTGGAGATCGTATTGGAGACGTAGGTTTTGTCATCGATGCGTACCGTCGTATTTTGGATCTTAACGATGAACGTACCGGTTAGTTGAGTAGTCTCGTTGCTGTTATAGATGGAGCCGTTAAATTGGTTTAGGAATATCACCCCTGGTGTAATTTCTTCGACTGTCGGAACGTGTTGATTGTTGACCTGTGTGCAGTTTGCCTTCGATCCTTGTAGGAGATTAGGTATACACGATGTGCCGCTCAGGTTCACTAGACTACTACATGGGCATATTGTTAAACTACTAAATGTTTTACAGTCTAATTTAATTCCATACAGGGAATTTTGACATTTTATAATATTTTCATATTCAATTTTGTTGACAACATTTTCCCTTTTTACAGGTTTTATTATTATACTCTTACAAGATTCGAGTTCTGTGCTTGGTATGTTTATTATGTATAAAATCGAGATTCCGTCAGTAGCGACTCTGATCTCAGAGAAGTCTAAGGCTTCATCTATATTCATATATGGTACATTGTCTTTCCTAAGAGTTTCCTTAGCTAAGTTTATTTCTACAGAAGAGAGTATATAGGAATTTATGATTCCCTTCTTTGCCCAATGTATGGCATACTCTATGTTTATTAGTTCTTCTTTTAGCAATCTTATTTTATGTGTAGTGATAGTTACAAGGTTATTTCTGATTAATTCGTTATTTTTAATTCTTTTAAGGACTAAGTTTGTTGTATTCGTTATTTGGTTGATACTTTCAATTATGTTTCTATTTATGAGAACCTGTTTGTTATTGTTGGTCAGTATTTTGTTTATTTTATTCTTGACAATACGGAAGTCGTCATGGTCGGGATTTCCCGCTATCCATTTCCATGCGCTTCCTAAGAAATTCAAGGCCCTCTTAGTTCTTTTAACTGGTTTCAATCTATGTAGCAGGTTGTTTGTCTGCTGGATTTCATGGTTTAGGAAAGGGTAGGAGGGATGGCTATTGGTTATGTTGTGTTCTAGTGCGGCGGATAGTTCGTCAATAAGTTGTTGGCAAGGCTCCAAATCGATGACGTGGATTATTTTCGAACTTCCAGTTTGAATTTTTGCGAGCCCAGTTTCGATCGCAATTTGCTGGCTTAGCGTGTAGTCTAGGATCTGTATGCCGGCATTTGTTGGAGTTAGTGTCAATGTTAGTATCAATGTCAGATGAAGTCTGTAACGTAAGCAATATGGTGGAATTAGTTTCGAATATGTTCTTTATGGACTATTTTGCCTGATACGGTCCTTACTGTGTTTTTAAGGTTTTCTTTGACCGTTTCTTCGGAAAAGCGTGGTGTTAGCTTCGAACCTTTTCGCCTATTTATTTTTATGTATGTAGATACGATCGCCAGGGTTGTAGTTCTTAATTTCGTGTCTTTTTTTATTATGGTATTTGAGGTCCTGTCTTTGTTTTTCCCTAAGTCTGTTAATGTTCTCTTGTCTGGTTTTCTCGTAATCGTCTGGTCCGAAGGGGACAGTCCTACCGAAGAACAGATCTACTGGTCTCTTCTTCGTAGTGGAGTGGAAGGAATGGTTGTTGTGGTCTATGTCTTGGTTCGAATCCCTGACCTGGCTGGGAATGGTTTCGAGCGGTGGCAGCCCTAAGTTGACCACTATATCCCTCTCCGCGTTTCTCATACTTTATCTGCGGGAACGTTGTCCTTTGGTTGGGGTAGTTGCTTCTTTGGAAATTACTACCGTTCTGTCTCGTGGGATAGTCCTGCGGATTATTCGTATCCTGTCTGAAGGGATAGTGTGGTTGTGCAGGTCTCTGTACTAGGTTTGGCTGCCTCTGGCTCGGGTAGAATTGGGGTTGGAGACGGTTAATCCAATTGGTTGTGCGTTTCTGAAGTGTTGGGGATTGGAAAAATCTCTCCTTTGTTGAGGTTGGTTGGTCAAATGTTGAGGTCTCTTTTGAGCATTCTGGTTGTTATAAGCCTGTCGTGCTCTGTCACTCTGATTTTGGAGTTATAGGCATAGGTGTAATGCCTGGGGAAGGTCTGTTGGTTCCCTTATCGCCAGTAGCCTTGGAAGGTCTCCCTTTAGCCCTCGTATGAAGGTATCTAAGGCTTTGTCTCTGTAGGTTACGAGTGAGTAATCCCAAGGACTCTGAGCTTATATCCAGGCAAGACAGTTTACTTAGGATAAGGGATAAATGTTGGTAAATGTTTTGGTAAAACTCTTGGATAGATTGACTTCCCTGCATTAGAGTGGTCATTTGATGCTCCAATGTACCAACGTCCCTCTTATCTGCGTAATGCATTGAGAGGCATTTCGAGATGGCCTCCCAACTGAGCGAGGACAATGTCGGCGTCGCCAACAATCTTGTTCCTAATCACATTTAGCATCCCGAAGTACTTCGGGGTGCCTCTTAGCGGTTCAAAGATGTGCAGAACTCTGTCGACGCTTTTCATCCACGAGCTGAACTCGTGGGGTTTTCCCGAAAACTCGCGGAGGCATCTAATAACGTCTGGGACTTTGTCCATATCGTTCAGGTTGTCGCGATATTCAGGGTTAATGCCCTGGTCGGAATACGTAAAAGGGTCGGAGACTGGACTTAAGGCATTCTGAACCAATGCGTGCCCTTCGCGCTCGAATATGCGATGCACGATAGATGCGATTAAAGAGTCTAGTTCGGGTGTTGTCCCGACGCTAGCAGGTGGGTCTGTGCGTGAAGCACTAGATTGAGAGGAACAATTTAGATTCTCGGTTTCCAGAGTGTCTGGTGTGTTCCGAGTACGGGTTGTAGAAGTATTGGGGAGGTTGTTGGTTAGATTTGTCCCAGTTACTCTTGGGACGGTTCCTTGCACGCTCTGGGCTCGGGTGTTAGGCATTTTGCTTGCTTCTTGAAGAGGTTGTTAAGAGATTTGAAACCAGTTCAAAGGATATTTCGGGCACTATTAACTAACTGACGTGTTCTTTCCTTTTCCTTTCTTACGTGAAAGGGAGGGAAAGGAAAATATTAAAATCTGGATTTAGCTATGTAAGAGGCGTCTCGCGTGATTTGATTAACATAAATGAAGTGATACAATGATATTTCCTACTTGGGTTTCACAGCAATTTTTGCTTGCTCCCTTAATATTATTATTTATTTGCTGTATATAGTTTAGTTTTCTATGGTTCTTTTATTTACTGTTTTCTTCCTTCTTTTTTTGGAATTAAATCAGTAATATACATATAGATTTGACAACGTTTTTCACTTAGGTATATAATTACGTTTTATTTGTTTTCTTATATATATATATATATATATATATATGTATTCAATCCTTTAACATTTCTTTGAAATTTCTCTTCTAACTAACTTAGACCTATGCTTACATTTGTGAGATCATGGTTGAGGCTCCGGGGTGTTGAGGAAGTTGATTGGGTGGTGCGGCTAGCTCTTCACAAGCTTCCGTTTTGCTCACTGTGTGCGACGTTTCTTTCACCGTTCACTGTGGGCTACTTCGGGGCCCTGGACACTTGTCTTTTGTTTTTGACAATTATCTTTCACCACAACACAAGTCACAACGCTTTCTTTTTACAGCACTGCAGCACGGCGTTTTCTTTACGCCTTTTTACTGTTCGCTAGGTCAACACAGAGTCACTTTTACCAAGGTTCGGGGGGGGGGGGGGGGGGGGACGATAGGCGCGTTCACAGTTAGCGAGTGCGCGACGGTTACGTTGGTGTATTTCAACGCGCAGCGGCTTCTTGAGGCGTCTGGCGTTTATTGTAGCGCGGCGGCTCCTTGAGGCGTCTGGCTTGTATGTTTTTTTCGCGGGAGGCACGGCGGCTTCTTGAGGCGACTGGCACTTCCGTTACTTTTTGACACTTCGCGTACCGTTCACTATCGTCCCTGCTCGGGCGCCACTTAAAGTTATACTACTTTATTTGTTTAAAAAAATATATTTTTATTTCTCTCAAAAATCGGGCAGTGTTTACCCTTACACGTCTGAACTTAAAGTCTACTTACAATTGATTTACAGCTACCTTAAATACTACTGGCACTCGTAACCTGATGAGCGATGTTCTGCTGGCGTTCCCTGGTGGCGTGGGTGGGTGCTCGGGTGACCGACGACGAATTCCTCCGGCTCGCTGCACTTGTTATCGCTTGCTGGGTCAGATGACATTGCTGGTTCAGGCGGCGTATGTTGGTGCAGAATTATGATGCAGGTGCAACGTAGGCGAATTCCTGCACGTACGAGTGTGGTGGTCGTTTCGCGGAGCTGGTTGTTAACTTATACCAAGGAACTACGCTTTTTGCTCAATAAAAGAAACAAAAATTGGCACCTACCCTGAATTGGCACAGCTATGTGAATCACTCTACCTCCGATACCTGAACAGAATGCAATCCTCCCTTATCTCTGACCCCAAGTGTTTCTTCCACTTCATTAATATAAATAGAAAAACCAGGATTTTCAACCTGATCACGACTATTTTCGATATTTGAAAGACTGCCCCCAGACGTTTCCTGTTTCACTGAACATAACTCCCGACCTAATCGCCGGAAAGACTCACAACTGAAAGGACGACTACTCTCCCGATCCCGACTGTCTGCCTGCCATAGTTTTAAAAAAATGCGCGAACCATTTTACCCCTTACTGCTCTATTTCACAAAGCTATATTTCTCAAGGACTCTTTCCTAAGCTTTGGAAGTATACTTATATCATCGCAGTCCACAAAAAAGGACTGAAAAATGATGTGTCCAACTATCATCCCATTGCCAAGCTCTCATGCATACCCAAACTTTTCGAGAGCATCGTGTATGATGCACTATTCTTTCACTACAAACCCATTTTTTCTCCTAACCACCATAGGTTCCTAAAAGGTCGATCGACAACCACTAATCTAGTCGAGTTTGTTTCACAATGTTTGTGTGCACCCGAAGCCAGCAAAGAAGTAGACGTTGTCGCCACTGACTTCAGCAAAGCCTTTGATAAAATGTCTCACCAAATTATTCTCCTCAAGCTCACTGCCCTCGGTTTCTCTCCCGGTTTTATCTCATGGATCAAATCTTATCTTGAAGATCGTCAATATAACGTTATCTTCAGATCTTCTATCTCTGATCCAATACCTCCGGTGTCCCGCAAGGTAGTCATCTCGGCCCAGTGATATTTATTCTAAGCATTAATGTGTTGACAGCGTTATTCTGAACTCTCAGCTCTCCATATCTTCCCTTGTCGACTCCTGCTCTCTCCAATTGGACCTTAACAGGTTCACTACTTGGTGTTAAAAAAAACCATCTCGAGCTAAACGTCAGTAAATGCCAAACCATCACTGACTTCCGCAAGCGCTCTTCCTCACCACCCAGAACCTACATTATTCGTAATGAAATCGTTCCCCCTGTCAACTTCTTGGTTGATCTAAGAGTTATGTGTGACCGTGAACTCGATTGTCGCCTCCGTATCGACAACATTGTCAAACGTGCTAACTCTGCCTTCGGTTTCGTGAAACGTTGGTCCAAAGAATTCTCGAATCCGTACGTTACGAAATCATTATACATCACTTTCGTTAGGCCCCTTCTCGAATATGCTAGCCAAGTCTGGTCCCCCTCTTACCCATATACTTACCCATACTACGATGATTGGAGCCATTCAACACAGGTTTATTCGTTTTTTCCTTCGTGGCCTTCCCTGGGGGATCCCCCCTTAATTTACCACCTTATGCGGATCGCCTAAAATTAATCAACCTGCAACCCCTTAAAGAACGACGTGATGTTGCAAATATTCTATTTATTCATGACCTTCTCAGCGGTAACATTGACAGCCCCTCATTATTGCACATGGTTCCCCTTAAGACCAACCCACGTAACCTTCTGTCCACGCCCTTTTCCGTATAAACACTCACCGCACAAATTATGGCTACCACGAACCAATGTCCAGAATGCTTCGCAAAGTTAACACCAATCTTTTCGACCTTCACCTCAAAAAGTCCAGTCTTAGAATTGCCCTATACCACAACCCTTCACACTCTCCTTAATCGTTTCCACCCTGCCACCAAGTTAATAAGTTATAGTTAAGGCTTGCATCAAGCTAATAAAGTGCCTCTATGGGGGCGTCAAATCAAAGCTGGTTTCGGACAACGACAGAGTTGCAGCCCAATGGAAAATATGGGGAGCAAGCAGCAGAACTTCAGGTAAAACTGTTACCCATCGAGGAAGTAAACGAAAGTAAACGGAAGTAAAATAACGCGGCTGCAGGAGTCGACCTAATACCATCGGAATTTATCAAATATGTTGAATTAACAGAGGAGTTACATGGGCTTACTACCACTATGAAGCTATCCCAGAGGAATGAAATACCTCTGTCGTAATTCCCATATTTAAAAAGGGTAGTCGAACACAATGCAGTAATTACTGAGGAATACAACTGCTATCATATTGTTACAAGTTGTTCTCAAATATTCTCTAAAATAGACTAACATCATACGCTGAGGAATAATCGGAGACTACCAACCTCGCGAAAAAACGATCGACTAGTGAGCAGATTGCCACTATAGATCAGCTTTTAGAAAAGAAATGGGAATTTCATGAAACGATTCAAGATTTTAAAAAGGCATATGACCCGATAGATGAGGGCATGGGCTCGGACATACAGAGTAAAGTTGTTGATTGCTCTCAACCTGGCGAAATGCCAGCAACGACCCTTTTTCATTGTCCGGCTCAAGTTGACAGACTGCCTCCTCGGGGCGTCCTCTGGATAGCCTCTTCAACAACCGTTGGGAGGTAAACAAATGTGTGCAGCTACAAAACTCCGACCAGACTAGCGGTTGTGCAGCGGGCCAACAATTCGCCCACGTAAAAAAAAACCAAGTTATGAATGAATTAAATACCTCGGATCAACGGATGGATACGCGACGACGACAATGCACGAAAAAGGAACACGATTTGCGAGTATGTTCCTGGAATGTCAGAAGTCTGAAGCTGCTCATAAACTGGAAAGAATCCTCACGCAGTACAAGGCGGAAGGTCCAGAAAATACGCTGGATAGGAAACGGTATGATCGAAGGTCATCGACTTTAAGCCTATAGGTGATCGCCTGGCTGTGATCCGCATCAAAGGCAGATTTTATAACATTAGCCTCATATGTGCACACGCCTCTACCGAAGAGGCTGAAGACCTCTATGACCTCCTGGACAACGCCTACGGAGCTTATCCGGAGTACGATGTTAAAGTCGTACTCGGGGACTTTAATGGCAAAATCGGTAAGAAGACCCTTGGCGGTGTGATCGGAAATCACGGCCTAACGACACAACAATAGAGAACGGCTTCCAAATCAGTGATTTAGCAACAGCTCGTAGTGCGGTGATAAGTACCACAAGATTCCCTCGTAAGTGAATCCACACAGCAATCTGGCGATCTCCGGATGGTCGAACCGCCAACCAAATCGACCATGTGCTCATTCACGTAAAACACTCGTCAAACATCTTGGATGTACGAACATTCAGGGAAGCAAATGTCGACTCTGACCATTACCTCGTAGCAGCAAGATTCGGAGCTCGATTGTCCAATGACAGAAAGCTGCACCAGTCCAACATTGGACGCCTGAGCACACCAGAGGTTGCCAGAGTCTACAGGGAGCAACTGAGCGAAAGTCTCTACGAAATGCCTACGTCGAACACAAATGCCAAGAATATGTGGCTGCATTACCGCTCAGCCATTCAAAAAGTAGCCGAGAGCATCTTAGGCTACATACCACTCCTGACAAGAAAACCGTGGTATAGAATGTGCGCAGAAAAAGGCAGCAACCGACGAGGCTTATCAAAAGGCGCGAAAACCAGGGTAGCGCAAGATTAGTACTGATCCAGAAGAAGGGAGGAGAAAAACCTACTGCGACAAAAGAAAAGAATATTCGCGGTTTCCCAACTCAAGTCTAGGGATAAACACAAAATTCGAGGCTTTTATAAGAAAGCCAAAGACCTTGTAGGAGGCTTCAGGAAAGGCACCCAGGCTCTTCGAAACTGCGAGGGTAATCTTGTCACCGAGCCGCAGGGAATAATGAATGTATTTAAGCAGCATTTCCAGCATGACCAAGAAAGAGTGGTAGGAACCGAGGAAATCCCAAATCCAGCTGCTGAAGTAGTCTTCCCACCCATCATCGAAGACACAGCTGAAGAACAACAAGGCCGCAAGCTCAGTTGGCTTCTCTTCATAGATTTCAAAGCCGCATACGAAAGCATTCATCGTAAAGAATGCTTCCACCTGATACTGGAGCAGAAAGTGCGAAGGGAAGGCACTATCCTTTACAAGTCCGTCCAGCTGTGGAAGCGTTGTGGAAGCGTTAACGGCGATCGAAGAACAGGCAAAACGAGTTGGTCTTAAGGTCAAAGAGTATAAAACAAAGTAAACGGTGGTCCAACGAAAACGCACGATGATAATTGTAAATAAAATAAAAAGTTTTCAGACAATTATCTTAATATTTTTTATTGTTATAGAAGGATATATGACAACTATGTGTGATACAAAATATCGGTCGCCACGGCTTCGTTGGCATACCTATATCCGATGGTCCATATTTTCAATGACTCTGAGACATAATTGAGGTTCAATGTCGTTAATGTGCCGAATTATCTTAGCCTTTAGCTCTTGAATTGTTCTTGGCTTATTGACGTACACTTTGTCTTTAAAATATCCCCAAAGAAAGAAGTCCAACGGTGTTAAATCACATGATCGTGGCGGCCAATTAACATCGCCACGGCGTGAGATAACACGGCCATTGAAATTCTCGCGTAAAAGAGCCATTGTTTCGTTGGCTGTGTGGAAAGTGGCACCATCCTGTTGGAAGCACATATCGTCCAGGTCCATATCCTCAATTTCTGGCCACAAGAAGTTCGTTATCATCTAGCGATAGCGAACTGCTTGGCCGACCTCATTTTCGAAGAAGTACGGCCCGATGACGCCGCCAGCCCATAAACCGCACCAAACAGTCACTCTTTGTGGATGCATCGGCTTTTCAACAATACCTCGTGGATTCTCATTTGCCCAAATGCGGCAATTCTGCTTGTTAACGAATCCACTAAGGTGAAAGTGTGCCTCGTCGCTGAAGATGATTTTCTTTGTAAAGTCACCATTCACTTCTGTCTGTTCCAACCATTCGGTGTATTGACGACGCTTGAAATGGTCAGTAGGCTTCAGCTCTTGAGTCAATTGAACCTTGTAAATTTAATTCTTTATTCAAAATTCAGTGATGTTGGTGAGATGTTCAATTGTTGGGCACGACGACGAGGCGAGGTTGACGGCTCTTCTGCCACACTATCGCGAACAACAGCAATGTTTTCCGAAGAACGAACTGGGCGAGCATGCACTGGTGTTTTCACATTTCCTACAGAACTGGTTTGCTGAAATTTGGGCACAATTCTACCGATTGTGGACACATTTGGTCGATTATGCTGACCAAAAAAATCACGAAGTGCACGAAATGCATTTTGATTTGAACGCCCAATTTCGTAAAAGGCTTCAACAATCTTAACGCGCTGCTCAATTGTGTACCTCTCCATGGTTGAATTTGTCAAACACTGAAACAAAGAAATGTCAAATTGTGGTTAAAGGTGGTTAAAGAGTTTGTCTACCTCGAGGCAAACGTAAATTTCGCAAACGACACCACAGTGGAGATCCGGCATAGAATCGCCCTTGGCAACCGCTGCTACTTCACTCACTCGAAGAACCAAAGTCATGCCTTACAAAACGCTTATACTGCCAGTCTTGCTGTACCGAGCCGAAAACTGGACGATAAGCAGGACAGTGGAGTTGATTTTGGGTTCTTTCGAAAGAAAAATTCTGCGTCGGATATTTGGTCCTGTCTGAGGAAGGTGAATGGAGGAGAAGGCATAACCGCGAACTCTACGAGCTGTACAAAGATCCGTCGACTACACTGGCTCGGCCATATCGAGCGCATGAACACCAACGCCCCAGCTAAGAGGGTCTTCGACTCCGAGTCTCCTCGTTCGAGAAGAGGAGGAAGACCGAACCTCCGGTATAAAGACCAAGTAATGGCGGATGTTAGGTAATTTGGTCTTGACAACTGAAAGCAGCGTACCCGGCCCAGGCCATTGCTCAGATACTCTATGGATAGCTGGTAAGTAAGTTTGACTCTATAAATCGAAAGAAAATGTATTACGTCCTTGCAAGGCTAGAAATGTCGATAAAGCTGATGAAACTGATACAATATAAAGGGGACGAGTTAAAGTACGAAGCGTTTTATCTGAAACTTTCGTGATAAGTGGTGGATTAAAACTTGAAGACTTCTTGTCCCCAATTCTCTTTAATCTGGCGCTGGACTATGTAATGATAGGGGAATAACCCTTAATGTAATCACATCCGTTCTAGCTTGCTTTGATAGTTGGGCTTTCTAGCAGATGAGTGCATAAATAGTTAGGATAAAATGCGATAGGAAAATAAGTAGATTAATAAACATTTGAAGAGAAAACCAAATAATATATGATTTTTTAAGTGTTTGATTTTTAATTGTAAAATAAAAGCACGGAAAAGTAACAAAAATTTATAAATTTTTATCGAGATTGATAACTCAATGCTTGCCATTAAGAAGTATTTTGTATGAATGTTGATCATGACTAGGTTTTAACTGGTCCATGCGGAGAGTCCAATTTTGAGTCACTTTTTCAAGCACATCGGCTGTTACCTCGCTAAAAAAAAAAACAGAAAAAAATTCTCACCGGACTCATTTCCCAACTGGTCTATTGATTCACGTTCTGTGTGGCTGGAACGACATGTTAAGCAGATTTAGCTCGTGTCGTTTGGGCAAAAAAAGTTCCCATTGAAGGAAAATGGGCGCCATTGACGGCAACGTTCTTCTCATCTTTGAAAAGATGGCCAGCGATGACTATAAACCGCACCAGTTGTCCAGCAACGTGAAATTGATGTGGAATTTGGTCATTATGGATTGAATTGCTTGCTTAGTAGGTCGAAGTGCGTGAAAAAAAAAACATTTGTTATTGAGTACGAATTTTGAAAATAAAGTTCAATAATTTGTAAGTATTATTCATGTACAAGTTTTTCTATAAAAAAATGGCAATGCTAGCTGAGCATGCCTGATTGTAACGCATTTCAGGAATCATATGTGAGCGGTCGAAAATTGAACACTAAAAAACCAAGCAGCAAAAAACCCTCGCAGCCGACTTTACTCGATAAATGTTTTAAAAAAATAGACGAGTTTACCATGAGTATGGACTGCTAAAAACCGCATAAAAGTCGAAGAAAGTAAAATGTTGCACACCGGACTTACCGTCATACTCAGATGGGGCTGCAGTTCGGAGTGAAGCTCGGCCTCAGCCTGCAAGCCTTCCAATGATCTTCAGTGCGATCATTGCCGCTGGTCTGATTGGATGAGGGCCTTTTCCTCCTTTATGTGCTAACTTCCTTTTCTGCTGCGCTGTCCTTTGGTGCTGAATTTGAAAACTCCTTACTCATTGGTATCCATTCGCTCTATATGGCACGGCCATTTTAGCCAGGTATACTCTTGACTAAGCCGATTTGCTGCCTGTAAATTGCAACTCCTCTTCCACTCCATGTTTACATAAATGGGATCAAAGATTGTACCCAGAATTTTCATGTCAAATCGTCCAAGGGCTTTATTATCCACTTTCAATTGTGTCCAAACCCCTGTATTGTAGAAGTGGGCTGAGATGATTAAAGTTTTCCAAAGAGTTACCTTGGTTTTTCGAGAGGAGGCTCTACTTTTCAAGTCTTTTTTGGCCAAAAAAGCAGCTACTGCGAATAATTATTCTGCTCTTGATACTAGTGAGACAAGGTTGACAAAATCCGTGGCTCTACTTAAAAGTTATGACTGCCGATCTGGTCAAGATGTCTTGATACGGCTCATGCAAAATGCCTAGGGCTAAAAGGGAGGGATGCAGACAAGATTATCTCTACCTCTATATGCTTCTATTGAAAAAAATTGCACTGAAAAATGATTAAGCTACAAAAAGCTTTGTCGATGTTATTCTCAGAAATGCAAGAGGTGTTCAACTTCGATGTCAGCAGAGACAACAAGCTAATTGAAGGGTTTTCCAGAATCGATCGGATCTTACAGCAAAAGCAACATCAGCTGCACCAAGTACACCAATCACCCGGACAAAGCCCTAACACCATCCAAGTGCAAACGAACTCTGAAAACCAAATGAGTCATCCATTGCAGAAACCACCCAATTTACTCATAACAGCATGTTTGAATGAACCAGTCTAACAACTTCAACCTCGTAGTCAAATTTTTCAAAGTGATACCAATTTAAATCTACTCGATTGATCTAAACGCCCTGTTCAGGAAGTTCCACATGTTCCTCAACAAATCGCACAACTCCAGCTTCCCCTTGTGAAGAGAGCTCTTCGATCCAATTCGCAAGAAAAACTGCCATCAGGAAGTATCGCACTTAATGGAGTCTACGATAATGTAATGACCACCGGTGGTAGTGCCTCAATTCCGATTGACAAACCACACACTAGTGAGGTGGCTTTAAATCTACAGCCGCCATTAATCGATGTTCCTAGTGCGGACTGTACCCTTAAAGTAGTACCACCTCATTTTGCAGTGTTTTTGTCACGGTTAGAATATGGTACCAAAAGTAGTGACATTGTGAAATACATAGCTTCGAAAGGCATCGATACTAGCAACATAAAATGCCATAGCCTGACAGCAGATAACCTTACAGGTCGATTGACATCATCATTTAAACTTTTATCTCCTTAAACAACTGGAAAATTGTTGATCAACCTAAAGATATTCTTGTTAAAGAATTTGTGAGCAGACCTAGATCCAAGAAGACTCAACCAAATAACCTTCCAAAAAACTCAGACCAAATGGTTTAGCTCCTACAGCCTTTAAGCTATATTACCAAAATACTGGTGGTCTAAGAACTTAACTTCGCGATGTCTTGCTCTTCTCTTCATCTGGTCAATACGATGTTATTGTATTCACTGAGACTTGGCTTACACATAATCACCATAACGAGGAAATGTTCAACAAGGAGCAGTACGAAATTTTCCGCAAGGACCATTGCTCCGCTCTAATAAGAAAAACAAGGTCTATAAGCGGTTCCGTAACAGAAACAACGATCCGGAACTCCTGAAAGTTAATCGGACGCTTCAAAAACAATTTGATGTTTTGAAGAAGTTTCTCTACAGACAGTATGTTCTTTCTGTCGAATCTAATTTAAAGAACAATAGTAGACGCTTTTTTAGCTTCATCAGTAGCAAAAAGCAATCTAACAATATTCCTCACTGTATGCGTCTTAATAATGTATCCTCTTCTGATCTTTCAACAATTTGTAATATGTTCGTCAACCACTTTCAGTCTGTTTATTCTTGTGGTACCACCACACCCATAGTCTCAAGGAATAACCCAATGTCCCCCCAGTTCCTAACTATCGGTGGTTTAGAGTGTTCAATCGCAGAGGTTCAAAATGCTCTTTCGTTATTAAAACTAGATATGAATCCTGGAATGGATGGCATCCCGCCAATTTTACTTCAAAAGTGCTCTGGCGCGTTTTCTGTACCTCTGTGTTTAATATTTAATTTGTCTCTCCAGTCAGGAAATTTTTTGAAAGATTGGAAGAGTTCCTTTTTAACCCCCATATACAAATCTGGATCTAGGCACGATATCACTAACTATCGTCCAATCTGTAAAATTTCAACTATTCCTAAGTTATTTGTAGATCGACTACTACCAACCTTTCAATTTTTTGTAATACTGCCCTGAATTACCTTGAGAACGGCTTACAATGTGACGTAATTTATACAAACTTTGCTAAAGCGTTTGATCGCGTTAACCACAGCACATTAATTTCAAAATTGACTAGTCTAGGATTTCACTCAAATTTGCTAAAGTGGATTCATTCTTACTTAACTGATCGTACCCAGTATGTTCGCATTAATGACACCCTCTCCTCACCAGTTGATGTTATCTCTGGAGTACCTCAAGGTAGTCACCTGGGTCCTCTGCTCTTCCTTTTATTTATTAATGACATTCCAGATTTGTTTTTAAGTTCCCAGTTTCTTATGTTTGCCGATGATTTGAAGGTGTTCCGACCTATACGCTCAATACAGGTATCTTACCTCTTTTCAGACGGAGGCAATATTATTCAATTATGTTTATTCGGGATTTGATAGGTCATATCGATTGCCCTTTTCTATTATCTTTAATTGGATTTTATGTTCCTGCGAGAGTTCTGAGAAATCGCTTTTCATTTTATGTACCTCATCATAGAGCTAATTATGGATTCAATGAACCTATCTCCAGATAGCCAATAAATATAACAATATACTAGAATTTCATCTTAGTAGGGATTCCTTTAGGAATAAATTAATTTTATTATTAGGCTTTGGTGGTCATCTTTAATTATTTTTTATTTTTGTATTATGTAATCTAACGAGGACAGTAAATGTACTCATTTGATTGATTGAAAATAAATAAATAAATAAATAAATAAAGATATCGGTGCTGCCCTCAATCACCCTCAGATCCCCATTAGTCGTTTCTGCTTCAATGCCCTCAAACTCTTTATCAATGCCTCACTGCGTTCGGCCAGTCAGGAAGGAATACTCATACATGACCTTGTGGCACTCTGCCTGTTTCTTTTTTTAAAACTGCCGAAATCGGTCAGTTCTCGTCGACAGCATTATCCTTTTTTCTATATGGACCTATCGTCTCTTATGGTGTATTGAGAATGTCTTAATTGCCCTGGTCTTGAAAGGGGATATATTCGGTAAAGATTTTGGCGGTCTCTTGCCACAGCCGCGATAAAATTTTGCTGGTCCAAGTGTAATACGCACCTTGAAACGATGTTGATTCCTGAGGTTCGGATATCCAGTGTGTTGGTGTGTCTCGCGGACTGGTAGGACATGTTTTTCTACGACTTATTCAAAGGTGGTTGGTCGTATTTTCTGAAGGGCCAGGAAATTGTGCCGCTCTTACTGGCGTGAGCTCCAAATCGAACTGTGAACGCTGTCTTCCCGACGAAGGAACATACAGACGAAAAAGCAGGGGTACTACTCTAGATCCCTGCGGCACAGCTGAATTTTAACAAGTGGAGTGGATCTCTTAGACCTCATCTCCAGGCATTCTAATGAGGACTTAAAAATTCGATAACTATTCCTTAATTGTGAAAGCAAAATGTTGATTCCATAACAGCTTTTGAAAAATCAAGTTTTGCCTGTTGTGAAAGCTAAATAGCCACGTGGAAAGCATGCTATTAGGTCTTAAATGTGGCTGAATTTGATTATTTTAGCTAGGCTTGAAATCGGATGGAAACACAGGGCTTGCTATTTTTGATATGGCAATGACTTTGGATAGTTTTGAATGCGCTGTAACCTGACAGTCACATCTGCCTGTGACTATGGCCGACAAAGTCATTGATATATCCGATGGTATCACTGGCTAGTTAGTCGCTAGCTCCACCGTGTAAACATTGCTGGTGATATCATTATTCAGACCCCACCAGAAGTAGGAGTGATAATTCGGGTTTTAGACATTGTTCGAGGATGATAAGATGCAATTCCACTTGTAGGAGGTCTAGGAATGGTCTATCTTTGCCTGAGTTTTTGTAGGGCTCAAAAGAGCTGATTACCTATTTTATTCTGTTTGTGGTGAAGACCGCGTCGAAAAGGCTGTTGGTTCTACAGAATGCGCCATCTCATATGGGTTAATGTAAACTTCAAATAACTTCAACAATTGTCAACTGATTTTCATATGTCACAGCATTTTGGAAACGTCAATTCAGTACAATTTTAACCATGAATCGCTTCACGCCAAAAGAACGCGCGGAAATAGTTTCAATGTTCATGCAAAATATCGTGCGTATCGTACAAAATATCGTGATCGCGTTGCGCCCAAAAAAGATACAATTCGTCGTTGGGCCTCGATTTTTTTTCAATTTGGTTCTGTGGCAAGCCCTCGTGAGCAACCTAGGCCACGTCCGCGGCATACAAACTCATCTATTCAGTCTGTGAAGGCCAGTGTTCAAAAAGACCCAAGTTTGTCATATCGACGCCGTTCGCAGCAGTTAGGCATCAGTGGGACCACTTTGCGGAGAATTTTAAAGGATGATCTTCACTTATTTCCATACAAAGATGAGCCACGACGCTTGGCATACGCACAAAATGTTTGATGGCCGATGAGGCACATTTTACGCTCTCTGGCTCAGTTAATAAACAAAACTGTGGCTTCTGGGGCACCGAAAATCCTAAAATTATTCACGAAGAGCCGCTATATGATCAAAAAGTTACTATTTGGGCCGGTGTATGCGCTAAGACCATCATTGGACCGTATTTCTTCAAAGTTGGCGATACAGTGGATGGCGATCGATATCGGTGGATGTTGGCCTTTATGTGGTCCCAGAAATGCGTAAAATAGGCTTTTTTCACTTCTGGTTTTAACAAGCCGATGCGACATGCCATACTGAGGACAAAACAATGAACCTTTTGCGTAAGAAGTTCTCTGGAAGATTGGTTCCAAAAAAGGGCGATATTGACTGGCCTCCGAGATCGCCGAATTTGACTCCTCCAGACTTTTTTTTTTTTGGGACACTTGAAAAACAAGGTGTATGTAATGGCCCGAAGACAATAGAACAGCTAAAAAGAAACATTCGTGCGGAAATAACTGAAATGCTCGAAAATGTCATGGAGAATGCGCGAAAACGAACCCATTTTTGCATTGGCAATAAAGGCGGTCATTTAATTTATATTGTTTTCTAAAATTAATTTTGATAAATTGTAAAGGTCCAAGTTGAATAAAGCTTTTTGAATTTACGAAATCGGTTGAGAATTGTTGAAGTTATTCGAAATTTACATCGACCCCTATGAGATGGCGCACGCTGTAGTATTCAGAGTTTCGATAGTATATGATGTAGGGAAGTTGAACCTGGGAATTACTATTCTAGTTGGGTCTGTCATCCGATTTACTTCTTTGAAAAAGTAGTATTTAATGGATGCTGTTGCAAGAAATTGACATCTTGCATGCCTGGCAATGTAAAAGAACAAAAGAAGCTCTCACAATCGAAGTCGCCTTGCCTGTTGCTCTAGGAGGTACAGGGCTGAAAAGCTGACTTGTAACTTCACGGATCGATCTTAGAGGAAGAGATTTTAAGTGGACACCCTGGCCTTTTGCGGTGGTCAATTTGACTTAATATAAAAGCGTGTCATTAGCTCTTTCTACTTTTTTTTTTTGGGCTAAACTTAAGTTAAATTTGATACAACAAAAAACGTCACTAATTCTCCTCTCATGATCACACAACTTGGACGGGGTGTAGATGGTTTGTGTCGAAGATGTTCATTCACTACTCTCCGGGGGTGGTTGTCCTAGATAGGATTTGAGAGATTCAACTGAATTTGCGTTGGTTGTAGTTCACAGTAACTCTTTTGTTTCCATGTCATTAAGGTGTTATAATGGGAATGCGCAACAGAGTATGAATTTTGAAGTGATCTTATGCTGCGAGTGTTATGCCTTCGTCAGGATTTTGTTTTTGATTATCTCTCATTCACAACTGATGTTCTTGCACAGTTTTTCCGTATAGGAATTCTTCTTGGCTATGGACAGACTTGAACTACAGACCTTCCGCTCAACAGTCGATGACCATTATTGCACCACGACCATCCCCTTTATCCATTAAAACAATAATTGAAGCACGACGTTAAGTAACACCTCTGTCCCATCAGACCCCACGATCAGCTCTGTAATTCACTCGATGACAGTCTTATACAAATGAACAACGAAGTCATACCCAACCAAGCTATCTTAAGCCTCAACATTTCAATAGATATGACATTGCATGTCATACTGGTAAGCACCTACTTATCGATCGCTTTCAATACCAATATCGTACGTAAACCTTGACTCACCAGCACTTCATCACCCCCAACTACAAGCAAAGAAAATATACTTACGTGAACAGTATCAATGGAGGAACTTCTGGAGTGACAGAGTGAATTCCCCGAAGAGCCCCATGATAAACGGTATGTTGATGTTTATCCACCTAAAAAGCTCCTCTACTCAAGCCTTTTCCACACCACGCTTCGACACACCTGGATGAGGAGTACAAACATTCATTTGCACTCCATAAAAGCAAATAAACAAACGCGAGCATCAATCGTAAAACAGAAACTCATTTTCAAGGGTACACACAACAGGTACACACCATTTCCAGCATCATCGGCAGCATGCAGCAATAGTAATGATGTCCCGGATGGCACTGGCAGCCTCTCTGATCCCATCCTTCGGGTCTTGGGAAGGAGTTTATGTGCGATAGTGCTTATGGCCAGTACAGCACTCCATGCTCACCTTGTTCTCATTTTCAGCCAGCAGGACATGTACCACCACCCCAGACCCCACCGTCGCCATCATTCTGACGCAAAAGACAGCTCCTTCTGTCGCCATTTATCGTATCGCTCAATGTGTCCCCTGGAACCACTTGTGGTGCATGCATGCATACGATGACGCTGCCAGGGGCATGGATATGGACTCGTTTTCGCCAAGTATATTGAGCATGCGATAGTGGTATTGTATTTATAGGCTCGAGGGGGTGAATTTGCTGCATCTGCATCCACTATGCTGGGCATGCATGGGGGTACTGCAAACGGTTCTGCTTCGTCGCTGCGTTGCAATGCAGTTGTTGGGTATTACCATCGTTAATGTTGTCTTCTTCATCGTCGTCGTCGTCGTCATTGTCGCAGTCATCGTCGTCTACATCTTCTTCTCTTGTCACTCTTTGCTGACGATTGAGTGATGTGCATTGTGCGCCAGACCTGCTTCCTGCATTTCGTATCGTTATCCATGTCTGCATGGGACAAGAGTATGCTCGTAATTACCTATCACGCGAGCTAAGGGATGGGGGTGATGTGTGTGTGTGTTTTTTTTTCTTTGCTGCAGGTAAAAGAAAAGATGTGCAACACCCGACATACTGCAGAGAGAGAGCTGCTTCTGCGTCTTTTCCTGCGGCTCGTACCACTTTCAATTGCAGGTATCTGCCATTTCGTTTAGTCGAGTAGGCATCGACGTTATCTATTTTTTCTTGTTACCGTTGTGCAAATGGGATTACAGGGGGGAAATTAGTTCGATTGCAAGTGTATGCCGAAGAAGTGCACTGCTTGTAAGTAGGGCAGAGGCTTTTAAAATAAACGTAAGGCATAACCCTAAAGCGGGGGCACGAGGGGCCTTGCGATAGATATTGACAAGTTTGTATTATGGCGGAAGCACTTTGTTTTATGACACCAATTAGGGGGTGATGACAGAGTGGCTGTCAGGCTTGCAATTGTAAGATGAGTTCCTGTAATAATAACGCGGTAAGTGAAGGGTGAAGGACGGGTTTTTCAGGGTGAAGGCTGCCTTTATCGGGTCGGATCTTTTGTAGTGGAATATTGGACAGGCTTGGAGTGCAAATGGGAAATAAATCGGATACTTAGGATGAAAGGATTTCGTTGAATTGAATAGTCGGAAATATGTTTATTCTGTGAAGGGCGATTCTAAAAGGAAAATGACAGAAATGAAAAGACGTGATGTAGTTGGGCTCATATTTCTCAATGTGGGTTGTAATTCTTCAAAATATCTTATTTCGTAGGAAGCACCAGAAAAGAATAGCATTGGTCATTGGAGAAGCATTTCAGTGTTTGTCTTTAAATAGCTTTTAAGGGTTATTCTATATTTAACAGCGAAATTCTTAGAAGCTATTGTCTTGCATGGGACAGCATCCTTGATGGCAAAATTGCTTTATCGGAGACTGCCCAGAAGGACAGTCGAGTCTTGGGGATTTATTAGCATGCTATTAGTACCACACTGAAAAAAAACTCAAATGTAGGGTTTATCAATAAGGGCGGGTGCGTTAATAATCCGACAAATATCTTCTATGACACTCAAAGTGTCCATTGCAAGTCTCTAATTTCCTCTAAGCAACATTCTTCTTCTTCTTCTTCGGCGCTACAGCTCGTGGCGAGCCTGGGCTTCTTTTAAAAAGTCTCTCCAACAGGCACGATCTTTCGCCAGCACTCTCCAGCGCCGCACGCCTAGTTGGTAGTGATCTCCTTCCACTGGCTTGCGCCACCTTAAATTCGGCCGTCCTCGACCGCGTCGCCCCTCAGACTTTTCGGGCCGGAGCTGTGGTGTCCATGCTCTCTACATGGCCGACTCTCTACATGGTAGATGCCGTGCTACGCTCATGTCGCTGCACAGCCCGTACAATTCACTGGTCAGTCTTCTCCTCCATTCGCCATTTACGTACATATACCGGACCGAAGATCGAGCACAGAATTTTTCTCTGATCCGTTTTCGATAAGGTCCATGGGGGTGGTCGTGGTGCAATGGTAATCATCGCCGACTGTTGAGCCGAAGGTCCATCAAGTCCGTCCATAGTTAAGCACAATTCCTATACGGAAAAACTGTGCAACATCAGTTGTTGAATGGGAGATTATCAAAAAATGCTGACGAAGGCATAACACTCGCAGCATAAAATCACTTCAAAATTCATAGTCCAATATAATGACCTGGAAACGAAAGAGTTACTGTGAACTACAACCAACGTAAATTCAGTCCAATCTCTCAAATCCTATCTAGGACAACCACCCCCAGAGAGTAGTGAACGAACATCTTCGACACAAACCATCTGCACCCCGTTCAGGTTGTGTGACAAACCTGCACGAATTATAAAAAAAAAAAACTCAGCACTCGGTTTCGTAAAACGTTGGTCTAAAGAATTCTTCAGTCCCTACGTGACCCGATCCCTCTATATTACCTTCTTGAATACGCATCTCCAGTGTGGTCCCTTTATGAACCTACATTTCTAGAATCGCAAGCATCCCACGTTTGTTCCTACGTTTCGCTTTTCGAGGTCTGCTCTGGAACAAACCCTTGCTCTTACCGCCCTATCAAGAACGTCTTAAACTAATCAATTTGAGGGAAGAAGAAGAAGAAGAAGACTTCCTCTTCAATCAATGACTTCTTACAGGCACCATTGACTGCGCCACCCTTTACAACTCTATATCTCTTAACGTTCTAGTCTATTTATCCACCCCCCGCACCTCATACGGCTCCAATGAACCTATTTCCCGTATGCTGGCAATTGTTAATTCGAATATTAACTTCGAAATCAACCTCAGCCTAAAATTCCGTGCTCTCAAAAGCCTTCCCTTCTCGCAAGGTCTATGAATGCCGGTCGTACAGATCCAAGTGGTTCAATTTTCAATTACTCTTCCGCATAGATCCGGCTGAATTTGAGCGTTGGCCTATGATATATTCATCTTAAGGGCATTGGTTGATCATGGTTTATTCACATAGACCTGTGGCTTCAGGAAACTCCATAAGAAAAAGCCTAGCGGGGTCAAATCGCATGACTGTAATTCACGTCACCTCTGCGTGAGATCAAGAGACCCTAAATTCTTTCATGCCAAATGTCAATCGTGGTGTCCCCTGTGTGGCACGCAGCGCCGTCGTGCTGGGTCCACAAGTTATCTAGGTCCATATGCGCTCGCCATTGACGGTAACCGCCTCACCAACGTCGTTTTCGAAAAAGTTCGGACCAATGACTCCACCGGCCCAGACCGTTGGGTGTTTGGGTTTTTTTTTTTTTGTTTGTTGAAGGCGTCTACTATTTGTTGGAACACTCAGACGCACATACTGGTCCAGTGTACTATCATACAGACACCTTCCTTTATTGTATTTTCCCCGTTGTCCGGAGGACAGTGAGGAGGGGCTTCAGTGATGTAAAGCTAAGAGCGAGGGCGGGACAGTCGCAGAGAAAATGTTCTGCTGTGTGCAACATGCAGCACAGGTAGGCGTCTCACTGATGTCAAGCACGTAGATATGCTTGGCAAAAGTGTAATGGCACGTAATAACGCCCGCAAGTCTTCTGCAATCATTTCTCCTTGAGGCAAGAAGAATGTTGCGGACTTCTTGCAGACATCAGGGCGTACGTGCTTAGTCATCCTTTATATTCCCCCATGTACGACCGCGTGCATTAAAGATCCAGTCGTTGATGTCAGATTTAACCGTGGAAGCAGGTAGACCTAAGGCGGATCCAGGTCCTGAAAACTCTCCTCTGAGCCCCTTATAGCGAGATCATCGGAGATCTCATTTCATGGGATCCCAGAGTGACCCATACAAGCCTTAGCGAATATAGTCTTCCTGCTTTGAGTGCAGGTTGACTGTTACTGCAGACACAGTGACCTGTGGTTCACAACATAGTGCACGGCCGTTAGGATTGCGTAAATCTCCGCTTGGAAGACAGACGCATATTTTCCTAACGAGAAGTGCAGTCCAATGTTTTCGCGCTCAAAGAAAACTCCAGCGCCGGATCCCTGCCCAGTCCTGGAGCCATCTGTGAAAATGCGAAAACATTCCATTCCAGGTTTAGTGTCTGGCCAAAGCCTGTCCTAACGCCATGGAAATGTGACTGTGAAATTACAGCGCGGCATTGCAGGTGTCATTGCGTCAGAAGGCATATCCATGAGTCAGGGGTTGTAGGATATTTCTCGCGCAAGTATACTGTCACTCCAATGAGAGTTGTACCAAAGACCATTTCTGTTGAGGCGAGACACCCTCTGATATGTATGTCTAGGGGTGGAAGATTCATCATAGCATCCAGTGCAGCTCCCAGTGTACTGAGGAAAGCTCCCGTGCAGCTGAGACCGACCGCTCTTTGGACTTAGGTGAAAGAGGCCACGATGTGTTTGCGTTTTAGCCTGTTCCATCAGACAGCTGATGCATATGAGATTATCGGTCTTATCATTGCCGATAGATATAGAGGACCTTTTTCGGCGATAAGCCCAATGTTTTGAGAAAGGCACCTTTGCATTGCCAAAACGCTGACAGTGCTTTGTTGGTTTTTGACTCAACATGCTTTGACCAAAGATGCTTGCTATCTGAGATGACTGCCAGGTAATTAGTATCCTTGGATATCGGGATAGGAATGTCTTCTAGCACCAGCTGAGTAATCAGCCTTAAGAGGATTAGCCCACTACTCGTGCACCAGACCTCGATCACATCTAGCGCTGCCTGCGCTTTGAGAGAGACAATCGCTTAACATGAGCCGACAGAGAGAACAGCCACATCATTCGCATATGCTTGGACATAGATTCCAGAGGCATTGATAGCATCGGGCAGAGGGTCGACCACCGTTCACCATAACAGCGGAGACAGGAGCGGGCAGTCCCTGTTTACGACAGACTTGATACATTGTTCGAGGCCTGAATCAACCCTCAATGTCCTGTGCACAAGCATTGTCTTGATCTACAAAACCAGTGTGGATGAACCATACCGTCTAGCAGCGTTACATATGCTGTCGAAAGTAGTGCTATCCCTCAATGCCAGCGAAAATGACTAATATGTACTCTTTCCTTTCGAGAGTGCATTCAGGATATCCCGCGCTGCGTGTTGCATGTCCGACAGAGGATGCATTCGAAGAGCAACTTTGCGCACGTGCAACTCTACTAGTCTCTCCATGCTTTTCAGCAAGAAGGATGTTAGACTGATTGGTCTAAGAGTGAGCGAGTAATCTTTCCCTATTTTGGGAATGAAGAAAACTTTCACTGCTCGCCAAGGAATAGGTATACAGGCAAGTGCCAAGCAGTGAAAATACTTTTCAAAGAAGGAAGCAGATGTCTTATACCTTTTCGCAGCATAACAGGGTACATCCCATCAGAACCCGGAGACTTGCTGTCATCGAAAGAAGCCACAGTAAATTCAATGGCCTCAGTAGTTGCCACGCGTGACGCAACATACCAGCTACGCCGAGTTGTTTTCATCGTTTCAGTCGCAGTTTCCAATGAGGGAGTGTGCGACGAGCCGATGACAGTCTGATCGATACTTATTCCAGTCATCTTCCGAGTTCCATTTAAGCGGAGTTCCATTTCAGGAGACTTCTGGCTTCCCTGCGAAGACATTGGAGCTCAGCGTTCCACCAGGGGACCAATTTTCTGCAGGGAGGTTTTTTGACAGGACATGCGAGTTCGAAACAGTTGGTGATGGCGCTGCTGAGGTTATGAACGACATCCTCCAATTGATTTGTTTTGAGTTTAGGCAGGGCTTGAGTGGATTTTTCAAGATTTTTCCCTGAATCGCACCCAGTCCATCTTTGTCGGATTCCGCTTGGGCTGCGAGGGGGAGGTCCCACACTTCAATTGGAATTCGATGTATCTATGGTCTGACAGTTTAACATCTGGTAAGACTCTCCAGTTAGTGATGGCCTTCACATGCCTATTAGACAGGGTTAGGTCAATAACTATCGTCTCGCCCTCACAAAGGTTGGTTGAGAGGCAATAGATAAGGTCAGACGAAAGAGTGAAGTTTAAAAAATGGTCTCCCCTCCGGTTGCATTTGCTGCTGTCCCAAACAGTGTTTTGAGCATTGGCATCGCAGCAGATGATGAGTCGAATCTCTCTTGCTTCACAGTATTCCACGAGTTCAGAAACCGCCTTCGGTGGCGGAGGCAGTACCGAGTCGTAGGGGAAGTAAGCAGATGCCACGACGAAGTGTTCAATTTCTCCGTGTACTTTATAGCTAACTCTAGCAGCTACCAGATCTTGTCCACAGATTTGACCAAGTTTGGTTGCCTAGGCCTTTCGGATCGCTCATCATGAAGAATCGTAGCATCACGAATACCACCAAGACCACAAAGGCGTTTATTCCATGGGTATCCTGAGTGGATACAATGTGATGATTTGTATTACTGCATGCAATTTTGCTACTGAGAAGAGCAGCCCTGCAATGCTGCAGATTAATCTGAGTAAAAAAGCTTCTGAGTTAGTTGGATCCTGTACGGGAGTAGGCCCAAGTTCCGACGCAAACTTGCCAAGTTGAAAGCTGCGAAGTTCTTTTGCACGACGTGTAATATGCTGCCTCGGGTTCTGCTGTACACTTTCACGGACCGCGGCAACGTTCTCGGCCGATCTTGCGTTCCTTTACGAATGTTGGCTAGATTGATTTCCGTACCAATCCTCTCAAATTTGGCCACCAAACGTTGAAGAGTCGACGGTGAAGTCTGCTGTAAAATGGGCGGAACTCGCATAACGTTTGCATTTTCATTATAAAATTTAATCATTTGAACATGCTGTTCAATTGTGTAACTCGCCATAATGATTTGTCATTAGTAACTGAATAATAAACAACAGATTTGACAGATGTCACCAACATGGTCGCCACAGGCCGCCGAAATCTACCCGTGCCTATTGAAAAACATTTATAATTCCATTTCAGAGCGCCAGGGCACAGTCGGTAGTGTGTCAGCTTCTGAAGCGTGATGAGCGAATTCGGATCCCGTCTTCAACGCCACATTTCACGCATGTGTAGGGCGTATGCGTGAAATTTTTGTTAGTTTATCACTAGTTTTCTCCTAAAAATATGTAAGATGTAACGAATAACCTGAGCTTCCTTGGGGGTTTAAGAATTCCTAGTACTCGTACATCAAT
This sequence comes from Merodon equestris, assembly GCA_958301585.1. Lineage (NCBI taxonomy): Eukaryota > Metazoa > Arthropoda > Insecta > Diptera > Syrphidae > Merodon > Merodon equestris. Next base: position 117,279,588 of record OY284416.1, read on the forward strand.
TTACGAGGGAAAATGCCTGGCTTATGGAAATACCGGCCGTGGCCGTGTCTCCTGTTCGACTGTTCTCTCGGTTGGGACGGTATATTTCAGACTCCTAAAGAAACGTGACTTAATATTCAATGGAAATGTTGCCTTTTCAAACATTTGTCTGATGGCACTATATAGGCCATCTATGGGACCTACCCCTGTGCAGGGACGGGTTAAGAATATCCCTGCAGCGATACCTCTCGCTTGTCGTAAAAGGCGACTAGGGCAAAGGTAAACAAAAATCACATCTAGGCAATTTAGAAAACATCAAGGTGAGCTTAGGGACACATATACCACCATTAAATTGCCCCACAAGTGTGCATGCAAATCAGTGGGTTGACACGACTGGAGTTGTAAGAGTAAGATCAAAAAAAGGAGGGAGAAGAAAGAAAACGGTCAAACCGTAGCATTATGGAAAAGAACGTTAAAAGGAAAAGCACTACCCCGCCACTACTAATGGTCGTGATCCTGGGACGAGCAGCAATGCTCGGGTCAGAGCTATAGGATTTCCGGGGGATAGCAAAGTAATGCAACGGCGTAAGCCACACTTAAGAGTCGCGAGTTGGAACGTTGGAAGCATGAGTGGTCGCAGCCATGAGCTTGAAGAAATGATGGTTAGAAGGCGAGTAGACATCCTGTGCGTACAAGAGACGAAATGGCGAAACACCGGTAATCGGGCACTTTTCTTGGACGTTAAAACAAAAGCCTACAAGATTGTAACAAGGAAAACCCGGAATCGCCATCATCCTTGCGGCAGAGCTACTTGGCAACGTCTTAACCATTTCAAAGTCCAGTGACCGTTTGATGGCTCTCAAATTGGTGATGCATGGTGAGGTGTGGAACATCGTAAGCCCATATGCCCCTCAAGTAGGATGCGAACAAAAAGAAAAAGATGCATTCTGGCTAGATTTCCACAACCTTGTCAAAATCATCCCGAAGGAAGAGCTTTTGTTTGTTGGGGGAGATTTAAACGGACAAGTCGGGAAGACAAGCGAAGACTATGAGGACTACCACGAAGGGCTGGGATACGGCACCAGGAACTCTTCAGGTGAAGATATCCTAAACATGTGCAAGTCGTACGGTCTTATAGTGCTAAATACCATGTTCGTCAAACAAAGCCGGCACCTGATCACTTATAGCAGCGGCGGAAATGAAACTCAAATAGACTATCATTTGGTATCCAGTTTCATGAAGCCACGAGTTAAAGGTTGCAAAGTGATCCTGGGAGACGCGATCGCCCCTCAACACCATCTCCTCCTGACTGAATTTTTTATGGAGGCGAGTAAGAAGTCAAAGCAGCAAACGAAGGTGTCTGACAAAAGAGAGAGAGGTATAAGCTGGATAAAGGAAAAGGCGAAGCTTTTATTACCAACATGGAAAACTACCTCTCTTCCATTATCGATGAGGTCGGTAATGAGGAGTGCAGAGCACAAGACATGTGGGATTCCCTACAACAATCTCGCCTGGAGAAAGCCAAATCACTTCTCGGAACATCTAAAGGCTCCTGCCAACACGCAAAAGAAACCTGGTGGTGGACAGACGAAGCCAAAGCAGTGATACACGAAAAGAAAATGGCTTTCCAAGCTTGGTCAAAGTGCTCTTCTACTAATAGAGAGGAAAAAGCTCGCCGTGAAAAGGTATATAGATATTGCAAAGGTATCACGAAGAAAAAGTGCGCCGAATTCAAAGCGAAAAGCATGGAAGGCCTCTATCAGGAGTTGGAAGACAAGTCGTCCTCCGCTTCTGACAGGAACCAGGCTACCCAGGAGCTTCGACAAAGCAATTTGAACAAATGAGCAAATATCTTTAAGACAGCCGCCCAGAGAAGAAGAAATGCTCAGGAGATTCGTTTCCCAAAGTTTATTAACAATGCTGAAGGCCAACTCCTTGTGGAAGACGAAAAAATTCTCCACAGATGGCGACAGTATTGCGAGGAACTTCTGAACGAACAGTTTCCCCGAGTGTACTTTCCAAGAGCCGCCCCGAATCATGCCGAAATACCCGACATCACAGTCGAAGAAGTTCGGTACGCGGTTAAAAACTCCAAGAAAAGAAAAGCTGTTGGGCCGGACGGGATACCCTCTGAGTTCTGGAAAAAGATGGGAGACATCGGGTCTAGATGGCTCATGGTTCTTATCTCTAAACTTATGAGAGGCGACACTATGCCTAATCAATGGAGGGAAAGCTATCTTCTTCCATTGCACAAAGGAAAGGGTGATACGCGAAATTGTGATAACTACCGTTCTGTCAAGCTGATGTCGCACACCATGAAGATCGTTGAACGGGTATTAGATAGCCGACTGCGGAAAATAATACGACTATCTGATGACCAGTGCGGGTTTGTCTCGGGTAAATCAACAACAGACGCAATCCAAAGTATAAGGATCATGATGGAAAAGCATCGTGATTCTTCAAAGGACTTGCATATGGTGTTGGTTGATTTCGAGAAGGCTTTTGACCGGCAACCAAGAGATCTTTTATGGGTAGCGCTAAGACAAAAAGGAGTTCCAGAAACCTACGTGCGAGTAATTATGGACATGTACGAGAGAGCAACGACAAGAGTAAGATGCACCGGAGCGTCCTCAGCCCACTGCTTTTTATAGCAGTCCTTGATTGCTTGCTTGAAGGAAAAGTGACGGACCCCAATGTGCACCAGCTATTCTTTGCTGACGATGGAGCCATAAGTGATGATCAGGCGTCCCTACAACGAGCACTTGATGTGTGGGTGGACATTTTTGAGGGACACGGGTATCGTATTAGTTCAAAGAAGACAGAGTATCTGTGCTGCCCGTTCTCTGACCCTCATCAGCCTATTCCAGACATTTACTTGAATGGAAGAGTGCTTCCCAAGTGTGAAAAGTTTAAATATATGGGATCTATGATTAATAAAGGAGCAACTTGTGATGACGACATCAACCATCGCGTAAGCGTAGGGTGGATGAAGTGGCGGGAAAACTCCGCCATCTTCTGTGATCGAAAAATGCCCCCTAAGCTGAAAGGAAGGCTCTACACTTCAGTTGTACGTCCGGCCTCACATACGGTTCACAATGCTGGACAATGCACAAAAAGTAACGGCAGCTGAGATGAAGATGCTTCGCATGACAGCGGGAGTAACAGAGCGTGACAGAATTAGAAGTTCAAAGATCCGAGGAAGCCTCCACGTGAAAGAAACCATCACAAGAAAGATAGAGCGCGACCGACTCAGTTGGTATTGCCATGTTCAAAGGAGAGAAAAGAAGAAGAAGAAGATGGGACCTAGCCCTGTTTTCAAGACTGCACATTTTTGTCCGAATGAAATGCTTAAATTTGAAGAGGAGCTTCCCGTTCGCCTGTGCGGACTATGAACGATCCTAGTCTGCCATTAGTCAGCGGAAGTAGCAACGTGGTTGAGGCAAGAAAGCATAGCAATCAACACGTGTCGGTTCTTTTGTTGAGTCACACCTGGTCATCAAAACTGTAGCACAATTAATGTAAGTACTTATGGATAAAGGGGTAGAGTCTTGTTTTATATATTTCCTTAAGATCAGGAGCTTGTCGTGGTTTCCACTTACTTCACAAAGCCGACTCTATGAAAGTGGCCATTGAACTGAATCCAGGCTCAGCCGGCCAAGCAATGGAGGCTTTTAAATGCTTATATGCCAATCATAATTATCGGTGCAAAGGATAAACACAACAGATAAGGTTGAACGAGAGATGGAACCTGATAACTCACCGGAGTAAAATACATAATTGTTTAGCCTCCACTAGCATGGTGTCTACCTGTCCTCGAAGTTGTCTATCAATTAATAGCTAAAGTGGTTTTAGATAACCGGCCTACCATGAAGGGCAAGCAATTTTACTAACCAAATAGTAAATCGATTCCCTAGTACCATTTGAGGACAATAGTTGTCATAATTGTTATCTACGTACCTATGTTTCAGTGTAAATGGTTGAAACACTGGAGCGAACACAGAATCGCTTTCAGAAAACACTCACCAATAAGTCACGACACCCGTGACGTCTGGCTCATTTAAATACTAGAAGAAGAGACCTTCTCTTAGCGAGGGTAAAGAATATCATTAAAACAAATCACACAAATTACCGTCATTTTCAATAACAGAAGCAGAATGAACACCTTTGGAATAGGAATCAATTGAAATTGATCTTATCGAAGAATTGTAATCGATAAATGGTACTTCATAACACCGGCTCTCCCACCTTCGTCTCTTGCCTCACGGACGTGCGGGCGTAAGATAAGATAAATTCCTTATTTCTTTCGCTGATTAGAAATGAGTAATATGGAAACGTGGTCGTCATGACTTACTGATGACTACGGGGTGGTTTTCATATCGAATTCAAGCGAAATTATTTTAGGTTTTTTTCTCAAAAATCAGATGGGACAGCTGGAGATGAGGGGTTCAGCAAGCGGGAGGTATTGTAATATGTAACGTTCTCTTTGGCATGGAAACACGTGCTACTATTGCTGGTTGGTACTTGAAGGAGAAGGAAAAATCGATGTACATGAGGCTTCTAAGGAACTTCGGAAGATTCAGAGCAAAAGCTGACCTATACTGGATCCAATTACATTCTCTCCTCATTTGCATTATTTTACGAGCGAGATTGGCATAGAGAAGTTCTCAAGATTTTTTATGGAAATTTAGAGTTTTGGGCTTATTAGACGTGTTTTGCATCTTCCACGTGTAAGGTGAGCTATTTTTCTTAAAGTTATTACGCTGCGACGACTGGAATACAAAATTTTTAAATCAGCAAGGTGTGTTCAAAAAATTAAGGAAATTTGGAAAGTTTACTGATTCGTTCACATCAATGTTATCTCCTGTTATTAGACTAGCGTAGATCTGATGCACGAGGTTTGTTCAAAAAATAAGGTGACGTTTTGAATTTCGCCAGCTAATTTTCGATTTTTGTTAGATAGATATTTGCTAAGATATGCTGGTATTGTCAGATATAAAAGTTAGACGTGAAGGAAACAGGAAGCACCAGTCAAGTTATATAGGTTATATAAGCCTTATAGATTGAAGCCAAATCAGAGGGGTTGAAATATTTCTTGCATCGTATAAGGCTGTCTATACATTTCACAGCGTTTTTGATGAGCTCGAGTGTTTGGTTTTCCCACACACATATCAAAGATGGAACGTCTTTCCGTTTCAACGAAAGCTGATACATTCGATGTACCACGAATATTGTACCCTCGGGAGAGGCTGCTGTTGTCCAGAAGGTCGATGGTGTTGCCGATAATGTTGTCGATGATGGCTCACGGTATAAAACAAAATTATTATTTGTACGTGTGACTCCGTCATTAAATTGCCTTCCTGGATCCCGACTTACTTTTCTACAGTCCACTCAGGTTGAATTCCCAGAGTTACATTAATTAACATTTTCCAATTCTAGAGCCGACTAAAAACGGCATTAAACTGCCACGGGGACCGAGATACCGCTGTCAGGCAGAATACTCCACTCAATCTTAACGACGATAGACAATCTCTTCGACTCTGATGAAGTCAAGATCGTAATATCGAGACATATGTAAGTCGAACAAAGCTGCTGGAGCGGACAGACTGTCCTCGGAACTGTTTAAAGCAGCTGGGGATGATCTGGTAGGACGCATGCATCAGCTCATCTGTAAGATATGGTCGGAGGAAAGCATGCCCGATGAGTGGAATCTCAGTGACGTTTGCCCAATGACAGCGTCTGACTGCGCCAACTATAGAGGGATAAGTCTCCTTAACATCGCCTACAAAATCTTCTCTGAAACCGTTCCTCAACAACCTGATAGGTTGGTTTGATGGTTTCAGGCCAGGGAAGTCCACAGTAGACCAAATTTTCACACTGCGGCAGATCCTGGAAAAGACCCAAGAGATGTAGATCGACACTCACCACCTATTCGTCGACTTCAAGGCCGCATATGACAGCGTGCAGCTATACCGATATACAAAGCCATGTCTAGTTTTGACATCCCTACAAATCTCGTCAGATTGTGTAGGATGACGATGGAAAACTCTCACTGCTCCATCAAGGTCGAGACCTTCAATATCAAAAACGGGTTTAGGCAAAGCGACGCGCTGTCATGTGACATTTTAACCTTATACTCGAGAAGATCATGCGAAACTCACAAGTCAACACCAGAGGCACGATCTTCCAAAAGTCCATCCGGCTTACGCGGATGATATTGACGTGATTGGTCGAACACAGTAAGGCGTCAATGAGGCGTTTACTGGCATTGAATCGGAAGCGACTATCCGTCTAGCGGTAAATGAGGGCAAAACGAAGTACTTGTTGTCATCAAGAAAGGACGCACAAAATCGACGTCTCGGACAGAGCGTCACAATGGGCAGCATGAGCTTCGAGGTAGTCAAGGACTTCGTCTACCTCGGCTCTGCAGTAAATAGGTACAACAACATCCGTGCCAAGATCAAACGCAGAATCACTCTTGCCAATAACTGTTTCTTTAGGCTCAAGAGGCAATTGAGTAATAGGGCCCTCTCTCGAAAGACCAAGTTGGCTTTATATAATACTCTAATCATCCCAGTCCTGCTCTATGGTGCAGAAGCATGGACGCTGCTAAAAGCGGGTGAAGAAGCTCTTCGTCTTTTCGAGAGAAAAGTTTTGCGTGCGATTTTTGGTCCTGTTTGCGTTGATGGCATCTGGAGGAGCAAATTCAATCAGGATACAACGCTTAAGATGGCTAGGCCATTTAGATAACACAGCTCCGGTCATTGGGTCAACGCAACAGAGGACGACCGCGGCTCAAATGGCGCACACAAGTGGAAAAGGTGTGCGAAATTGGAGAAGGCTAGCAGGAGTTCGCGCCGGCTGGAGACGCTTGTTGGTTGAGGCCCAAGCCCACACCGTGCCGTAGCGCCATCAAAAGAAGAAAGAAGAATTCTAGAGCATTGACGTGAGCCTGGGAATAAATATAAAAAGATATGAATGCTATCATCAGCGAATTCGTTAGAAGTGTCAGACGGAAGATCATTTATAAAAATGAAAATGAGTGTCTGTGACTTGGAAACTTGGTGAACTCCAGTATGTATTTGAGATTTTAAGCCACCCAATCGAACGCCCGAAACGTAGTTTCTAATCCATAGAAGAAGAGAGTCATCAATACCATAAGTGCGCATTTTCAACAAAGGAGTCTAATGCCCTGTGTCAAATGCTATAGAAATGTTAAGCGAAACAATCTTGCCTTCACAGAGATGGTGCAAAAACTGGTTCAACTTTTCGGTGAGATATGCCATTAAATCACCAGTGGACCTGTTGCTGCGGAAACCATACTTCCGGTCATTAAGAAATTTTCATCAGCTGACGATTTGTCAGCTTATGACCTTATGACCTTCAAAAGGAGGGGTGCATGGGTAGGTAGAAGATGTCGAAGATTCGCCCATTAAAGGAGCACACTGGACAAATGTTGTATGAGAGGAATACCATCAGGGCCAGCGGATTTTTGCTGGAGAATTATATATATACTCTTTTAAATTTCAACGAGTATGTTGATTATGAAAGAGAATATGCCCCATAAGAGTTTCGACGCCCTCGAGTACAGCCGGAGACAGAGTACAATATGGAATTGTTGTGTTGCAAAATAGCACTTTCAATCAAGATCGTCTAAAGAGGTGACAGTTGGAATGTCATTCCAAATAACCGTGCGGATTGATCATAAGAGAATTTGCCATGACGAATCAATGCATCGCAGGTATTTCTGACTCGCTTAAACCCACTCCGGTTTTGCTTTGATAGCCTCTTTGCAGCTTGAGTCGTACAGCGCAATTTGCTTTGATTGCTCTTCACTTTATGAGGAATGAAGGATCTAATGCCCAGTAAAATAAATTTGAGATCGCATCAGCAGCCGCATCCACGACACTATCGAGAAAATACAGTGATCATCTAGGTTTAGTAAAGAACCTATATAGTCCGTTCCAATCGGTCATCTCGTACACCTATGTATGTCGTCCGTTCAGGAATGTATTCTCTGAGTATGGTGAACACGAGAAATTCATTGACACGACACAATGGTCTAACGAGCTTAGAGGTGGCTATTTTATTTATTTATTTATAATAAAGTATCGCTGTACATGTAAGCAAATTTACTATAGTTAGTACAGGCAGTGAATAAACGTTTTTACAGTTTGTAAGTTATAACGAAAATAACATTACCTCCATAATAAGTACCTTCGAAGATTGAAAACATAGCGAGCAGTGCGAATTAAGTGCCTTTTTTAACTTAAGAAAAGAACTGTGCTAACAGTCAGCAAAAAGTTCACGAGCATAGGCAATGATTGGCACGATAATTGATTTCACAATTTTTAATATAACATCGTTATTTTTAATATAATAACATATAACGTGGTGGCTGAAACCACCCCGTGATCTTTATGAATTTTAGAAGATCCGATATATCTGCATTTGCCACGTCCGCAATCTCTGTAAAGAATCTTTGGCCTAGCGACATTAGGCGTCGATTCTGGAGAGCTTGGCAATGGCAAAGCAGATGTTGTATCGTCTCAGTTTCCTCCCCATCGCCGCAGCTCCGGCAGAGATCGCTGGATCCCGAGTCCCATTTCCGGAGCATTGCTCCAATGAGACAGTGTCCTGTGATCACTCCGACGAGCATACGGATCGAGTTACGGTCCAGCGCCAGGAGCTTCTTTGTTTTTACGACATTGAGCTCTGGCCACGATAATCTTGTCGTGTAGCTGTCGTTTCTTGTAAGCCAAGACGAGTTGGCCTCTTTGATGATTGTGTCGTTTATGATCCGGTATAATGCGCTGATCGGTTTTTGCAATGACGTGTCCGCTTCGCTGATGTCCATTTCAGAATCTTGCCTGGCCAGTTCGTCTGCTCTTTCGTTCCCTGCGATTGAGCTGTGGCCCGAGACTCAGCAGAGTTTAACTTTGTGGTGTCTGATGGACTTCAGTGAGTCGCGATATTTCATGACAGCCTTTGATCTCGTTATACAGGATTCTATTGACTTCTACGAAGATGGCGATATCAGATGGTGGGATATCGGCTACCTGTAGATGTTTGGCTGCTTTCTCTATTGCCAGGATTTCTGCTTGAAAAACGCTGCACAGATCAGGGATTCTGAAATGATTGTGGAGGGTATCAGAGTAGAACCCGGCCCCAGTCACTGTGTCCATTCTCAATCCGTCGGTGAAGAGGGTGATCTCGTGGTCGTTAATTACGGCGCTTGATAGCCACTCTTCTCTGTCGGAGAAAAGGATAGGTATACTGAGAGAGAAGTCATTTTGGGGGGAAATATGATCGGTCGTAGCTGCGAGGCTACTAAAACCATGTTTCCTTCCCTTCCTTCGTCTATTATCATAGAGGACTCCCTTAGTCTGAGAGGGCTCTTTGCAGCGCAGCCTTTTATGAATAGATCCAGGGGGAGGAGATGAAGAATCATGTCCAACCCTGCTTGCGGCATGCTTCTCATGGCTCCCGTTGTACAAATAGCGGCTGACCTTTGTACTTTGTTGAGCATGTTCATATAGCTTTTCGTGCTGCTAGCAGTCCACCAGACTAGGGCCCCATATGTAAAAACGGGTCTGATGATTGCTGTGTACATCCAATGAATGACGTACGGTTGCAAGCCCCATCTTTTTCCGAAGGTCTTTTTGCATGCATAAAAAGCGTTCAATCCTTTTTTCATCCTTTCCTCCAGGTTCCTTTTCCAGGACAGTTTTAAGCCAAGAATGATGCCTAGATATTTTGCTACGGCTTTAAGTTTGAGTGGAGTGCCCTCTCACTTTGGGGGAGCAAATATCGGAATTTTCGTTTTCCTGGTGAACAAAACCAGCTCGGGAGTTTATTCTCAGACCGTTCTGTCTTGCCCACGAGGAGAGTTCTCTCAGCGCAGATTCCATCAGTTCACTGATAGTTGGTAGAAATTTACCTTTCATCAAGATAACTATAAGATTTTAAGGATTTTATTAACTGTAGGAAGCCACAGTAGGGGGGAGAGAACTCCTCCCTGTGGTGTGCCTCTAGTTGTCACTTTCCTTATAGAACTGTGGCCAATGTCTGCATTGATAACTCTGTTCTTCAACATATTTTCAATCCAGATTACAATGGATTTGTCTACTTTTATGTCCTCAAGAGCTGTTGTTATGGCCTCTGTGTTTACATTGTTGAAGGCCCCTTCTATGTCGAGGAAGGCTGCCATTGTAAACTCTTTTAAGTTCAGCGAGCCCTCAATTTCACGGACAACACTATGCAGAGCACTTTCCACTGATCTGTCTTTGAGGTAGGCGCGTTGAGTGTTGCATAAGTTTCGTGAATTGTTGAGTCTTCTGATGTATAGGTCAAGAAGTCTCTCCAAGGTTTTTAATAGAAACGACGAGAGATTAATTGGCCTATAGTCATTTGCGGCAGTATGGGATGGTTTACCTGCCTTAGGTATGGGTTGGTGTCTTGCAATAGTTGTAATTTTAGTTTTTTCAGGATTGATCATGAGTGCATTCTGCGTGGACCACTGAGCGTATGTCTGCATTTAATCTTTCTACAGAATCTTCCCACTAGTCCTAGTAAAGTTGAACGTCGTCTGTATATACAATACATATATGAAAATGGAATTGGAACACAACAGTTGGGAGGTCATTGATAAACACTGAGAATAGTAATGGATCAAGTAGAGATCCTTGCGGGACACCATTATTAACATCGGCTTGGACGCGATTGGTAAGATACGAGAATTTTAGCTTGTTTGTAGGACTGGAAAAATTAAATTGTTTTAATAGTTTATTACAAAGAAGTGACGGATATACACAGTAGAATGCCTTCGAGAAGTCAAGTAATGCCAACAAAGTTGTTTTATTTTCGTCAATGGCTTGACGTATGTCATTCGATACCTTCAATACCGCTGTTACGCAGCTGTGCCCTGATCAGGAACTTTCAACTTTCAACATATTTCTATTTATAAGAATTTCAAATACTTTAGAGAGAAAAGGAAGAATAGCTATTCTTGGTCTATATTCTGGAATATTCGTTTTTTTTTTGGGATTGGGATCATTTTTAACAGGAAGCAATTTTTTTATGAAATCTGGATGAATATTGTCTAGGCCGACAGATTTACGTTTGATAGCAAGAGTCGCTATTCCGACCGAGGTAGTGTCAAAAAGTGGTGGAGATTCAAAGTACACCGTAGGAACAGCAGTAACAAAACGATTGTTTAACTCATCTAAGTTAATGTTCGCGTCATTTATTGTTATAAAAAATATATTTAGCTTTTTTTTATCATACATGTAATTTGGTTTCGACGGATTTTATATTTCGTGAGCATTTCCGTGCAGCGAAACCTTTTCCACCACCGCTATAATGTATCCCTGCTCTTAATAGCCTTTAGTATCTCATTGGAAAACCAAGGACAAGCTATATTTTTCAAGACACGAGATACTCGAGACTGTTATTTAGAAACTCAATTTGACTATTGATATCACACGATTTATAGTATATGTAATATGTATATATTATTCCACTCCATATTGATACAATCACCAAACATGCTACGAAAATCACGATATTGGACAGATTGTGAGGATTTTCGACATCATTTACACTGAAAGGTGGGAAATGGGAGTTGACTGTAACATTTATCTTTATCGCACTTCAGAATAACATCTAACAATGATGGTGAACAGTTTGGCTTAAAGTGAGTTGGTTCTGTTGTTTTCGGAAATATAGATTAAGAGATTTTATGTTGTCTTTTAATGATGCGCTACGTGACAATTTGAGGAGATTTATGTTGAGATCGCCACACAAGATGATTTTTGGTGTTAGGGAAGATATCCCTTCAATAATTTCGTATAAAATGCGGGGATGTGTGACATCTGATGCCATACATATCTAACCAATGGTACACTTATCCTAACGATTAAAAATTTCTATAAAATAGAATTGACTGAGAGAGCAGCAGAGGTGTTTTGACTTAATAGTGTTTCCTACGCGCCACCCCCTATTCTACCATGGCGATCTGCACGGTAAAGCTTAAATCCCTTAAATGATAGAAATTCGTTATTTAAGTTTGGGTCAAACCAAGTTTTAGAAACACATATAATTTCGATTTGACTATTCTACATGCCAATAGAATATTTGTCAGGTTGAAATGAGGATGAAAAAGTGCAAGATGTGAGCCGAATGATTAGTAATCCCAAGTAGTCGTGTAGGCTTATTAACCCACCAACATACCTTCCTTTATTTATTGACTGGTGTTGAAGCCGGTGTACATTGAAATCGCCCGCCATAGGGATATCAGTGCGCGGAACAGGGACACAATGCATGAGTTGCTATCCAAGTTAAATACCTATAGACCTAAAATTAAATTCCTAATTGGAACAATGCTTTCCGATGAAATCCGACTATAATTCTGGCATTTGTTCCATAATCATTTCGACGGCAGTTAGGATCGCTATTGGAATATAGTCTGTTAACAGGGTTTTACTTCTTCCTTTCTATATTGATCGAACAACAGTGTTGAAGCCCAGATTTATCAGCCTTTATATAAAGGAGGTAAAAATGCTTACATTTGATCAAAGACTTAACGTTGTGATACCATCAGCTCCAGGCGCTTTAGAATATTTAAACGACATAACAAGTTAGAGTACATCCGTGAATGACGCAATCTGCCTGCAGCCAAAAGGTCTGCTAATACATTCATATTCCTACCAGGTGAAATTTTTTTCAAATAATGTCGTTCAATCCAGCTTATTTTGCCCTAACATTTCATTTATTAACGAGCACGTTTTCTTGGGACCTCTTTTCCGCCCCACTAGGGTGGTCCGATAAGTACTTAGCCTACAAAAGAAAAACAAACATTTTGGAGAAATGGCAATTTATTTTTCAATACAGTCTCATTTTAGCTCGATACACTTGACCCAGCGATGCTCCAACTTCTTTAACCCGTCTGAAAAATACGTTTTCTCGAGGTCTGCAAAGGAAGCCTCCGTGGCGGCGATGACCTCCTCATTCGACTGAAATTTCTGCCCGGCGAGTGACTTTTTCAAGTTTGGAAACAAAAAGAAGTCACACGGGGCCAAATCTGGAGAATACGGTGGATGGGGCATCAGTTCGTAGCCCAATTCGACCAATTTGGCCGTGGCGAGGGCGGAGGTGTAAATCGGTGCGTTATCATGGTGGAAGAGCACTTTTTCATTCGCCAAGTGGGGCCGTGTTTCTTCAATTCGGTGTCGAATTGGCCCAATCATTTGGCATAGTACAGCCCTGTGACCGTTTTGCCCTTCTCCAGGTAGTCGATGTGGATCACAACTTGTGAATCCCAGAAAACGGTGGTCATTCGGCCGATAGGACAGTCTTCGCCTTATTCGGAGCATGTTCGCGGGGTGAAGTCCACTGTTTCGACTGTCACGAAACGATGCAGAAACTCCTTCGAATTACGCTTAAACAGCGTCAAACACTGCTCTGAAGTGGTCTCACGGTTGCGCTTGTTGTCCGGAGTGAGCAAACGCGGCGACAGCTTTCTCATGCCCAAAATTTCATGCAGGATATGACCCACGCGATCTTTTGAAATGCCTACTGTCTCAGCTATCTGGCGCACCTTCAATCGGCGGTCTGCCAATACGAGATCGTGGATTTTTGTCACGTTATCCTCCGTGGTAGCCGTTTTCGGGGCACCTGGACGTGGCTCATCAAAAACCGACGTGCGACGAAGTTGAAACTCATTAAACAAATTTTTGATGTCGCCATCGAAGGAGAAGAGTCACCGTACATCCAAACGCTCTTTGATTTCGCTGCGCGATTTCCCTTCCAAAAACAAGAATCGAATAACCGACCGATATTGCTCTTTTTCCATTTTTCTAAAATCCGCGGACACTCCCGCTTCCACACGCGGTCAAAACAAAACTACGAGTCCGATCCGGCTGAAGTAGCCGTCTACTAAAATGTACTACACGATAGTAAGTTGCTCTTGCGATACTGGCGCCATCTGGCGGTGAGGCTAAGTACTTATCGGACCACCCTCGTAAAATCGATCCCTGGTTAAAGAAATTTACCTGGTCAGACGGCTTGTTGCACCTTGTCTCACTGTATCATATCGATCTCGACCGACTATGTTATAGTATATCTTACTCCATGCAACACTGTTCCTTCCACTAGTTTTCCTTACATACGATTTTCGAGTTTCAATAAATGTTATCCAGAGACCAGTGAGCTCATTTAATTTTACCGCAGTATACTCCCGCCACACTCACTTGGAGTTATAACAATGTGCGTGATTGTCGACATAATTTTGACAAAACCCGGGTTGCCACGTGCGCGCCATAGCTTGTAGGCAAACGTCGGTGGCCATTTAAAGTGGTAGGTCTCATTCTGTCAACGACGAAAGCACACCTTCCTTTGACGACAGCATTCTGCTTCAATGTTCTCAAAGAATCAATTGCTGTTTCGCTTTTTCGTCTATCACGTCAATACCATTTGCGATCCCGTACTTCTTGTGTTGTCCACTAAGCCTCACACGATGCTTCTAAGGAACATACGACACCATGTCGCCACTCTGCTTTTTCACGTTGAAGCCAAATAGATGAACATTATGAACAATAAAACTTAAAAAATCAGAAGTCACTATGAATTACAATCACATCACATTACATCACATCTTTGGGCGACACTTTTGAGTTATTTGTAAGCTATATGTTATTTCGCCTTGTGATAATTAAATGGACACTGCGCTTCACTCACGTTATGAGTTTGTGTCACCAAAAAATGGAGGAAGTCATCTAGATCTCTCGATGGATATAGTGGAACGAGTGTTGATTTTATTGCAATAATGATAAAAGCAGGTAAGTAGGTACATAGGTTGAGGTTGCTACCCTACTATGCGCGTCAAGGAACAAGCGCCGTTTTGATGCCACAAAACTCGTGACTCCTAAGGGATGTGAAGGGGAGTGTTCATATTATTCCAGCCTGTGGAGTTAAGAAAACTCCTCTCAAGGAAGTATTGGGCAAAAGCATTTGGTAGGCATTCGTAGAGAATGGTACAATGTTTTCTCGGCGTGGGTGCTGTGACAACTACGACAGTGGGTTTTAGAGCGGATGACTATTCTGGCAGCGTGACTTCCTAGAGACTAATGACCAGTACTGATTCCCATGATTTTAGCTATGTTGGAGCGGTTTCTATTGAGGAGGTCGTTTGTTTTGTTTTCTGAATATGAGGAACAGATTTTTCTTGATATGTTGTATCTTGTTGATTTAACCCACCTAGGGTTAGGTTAGGCGAATGGCCCACAGTTTCATTAGGAAAGTTTGAGGTGGCCTCGAGCTTCTCGGCCCTATCATTACCCTCTATATTGCTGTGTCATGGAACCCAAAGGAGTATGCTATCAGTCCAGCCGCAAACTCGATTAATTTCTTTCTTGCATTGATCCACCAGTTTAGAGAAGGTAGTAGCAGACGAAAGAGCTTTAATAGCGACTTGGCTGTCGCTATAAATAGTGGTGGACGTGTAATTAGGGTGGGCTGAATTGAGTATTTTGCATCGCTAGCACTGCAGCTTGAAAGATGCTCGAGTGATCGGAGAGACGGAATGAATTTGAGGTATTCAGGTGTATCGAGAACATTCCCGATCCGACACCACGCTCCAGCTTGGAATTATCAGTGCAAATCAGAAGTTGGACTTTCTCAACTGGGTTGCTCGCTTTCCATTCTTTTCTGGAAGGAAGGTGAGGGTGCACCACAATATTGAATTCGAGGGAAGGTGTGATATATTCCGTAGGAAGCGAAGCCAAAATCGTTGGCAAAAGTGACAGAGTTCTGCCTGGGCCGTACGGTCTGGGTGACCAGAAGACCGATCATTAAATCTGATGGTCCAAGGGAAGGTGACGCAAGGGTATTAAATGCTTCGGAGTGGTATGTTGGTAAGCAAACTAGTACGCGTTATAATACTTACTGGATGGCCATTGAACAACCATTCAATGTCCATCACCAGGTGAAATAAGACAGTTGACCGAAACGGAGTTTTCAATATTCGCCGGCTCTTAAAAATCGAATGGCGTGAGATTTAACGGCGCTGAATAAGAATAAGTACTCTTTGGATAACTAGTTTTATTGTTTAAAAGACTAAAATAGCGTGAACTCCCATATGTTGTAGTATTGTCAGAAATAGTATATGCAATAATATAAAGTTTTATTTTGTAAGCAGATATGGAAAAATAACAGACTACGAAGGAAAAACATAGAAAGATCAAAATTTCAAGCTTCTGTACCATTCACAATCAATTCAGCTGTGAAATTAGCTGACCCTGCATCGTTTCTTGCTTTGCACGTATGATTTTCCGCATGACCACCATACTCTGAATCAATTGTCAGCAAACTTGATTTTTTACCATCTTTAACACTTCTCACTCCTGTATATGCATTAATCGCTTATCCATTAAAAAGCCACACGAAATTGACAGGATGATCACCGAAGTCAGAAGGAGCTATTTTTGGAGGAACTTGAAATGAAAATTAAAAGAACAGAAAAAAACTAACTAAAATATGATATGATGTTAAATAAAATACCCTTTACAACCATTTGAGCAGTGTGATTGGCCGACGCAGCTGAATTGGACGGTTCCCGACTTGATCAAATAAAAATAAGAACGAAATGGGGGAATAAATAATTTCATTAATAAGACAGAACATATGTAATCTCAAGTTTCATTAGACCATTAACAACTAATTCAGCTGAGTATTCGCAGAGTCAGCCATGTTTCTGTCCTTGCATGTATAATTTCCATGAACTGAGTCGATTGTCAGCACACTTGTTCGCTTTCCATTGCGCATAACCGAGATTCCCGCATATAGGTATGTACATTCACCAGCAAATATCAACTGTCATGTCTCCTAATGAAACCAGACAGTGCACGGAAACTGAATCTTCAAAATTTACTGGTTTCTGGCCAAAATCGAAATGTGCAATCTTCGGTGGAGCTGAATATTGTAAGCACGTACATTATCGTTAATTATTGTCTGTCTCGTCTTAGGTGTTTATGATTAGAGTGTGAACGTGTGCATAAAGTTTATAAGCACTCAACTAGAAACAAGCGAAATTGAATAAATGCCAAGAATATCAAAAAATCTCGCACAAAATACCATTTACAACCAATTCAACTGTATATGAAGCTGTATTAGCTTGGTTTTTTGCAGTACAAGTATAGTTCCCAGCGTGGACAGCATGAACCGAGTCTATCGACAACACACTGATCTCGTTCCCACGCTTTATGATCATAACTCCAGTGTATGCATTTATCGGTTGTCCATTAAACAACCATCCGATGTCCATAGGCAGATCTCCGAGGTAGTATAACCGAAACCGACTCTTTAAAATTGAAAGCATCATCACCAAAGTCGAAGGGGGCGATTTTAGGAGGAACTACCAAAGAAAGCTGGGATTAAGTAGGATAGAAACTTAACGAAGCACTGAAAACAATAAAATATAAACAGAAAATCATGAATCACAATACCCTTAACATTTGAGACTGCAGTAAAATTCACAGAAGCAGCTTTGTTATATGCCACGCAGGTATAGTTTCCAGCATGCCTAGCTGTGACATAATCAATTGTTAAAGCAAACCCCTTCTTTCCTAACTTCATGGCTCTCGCGCCTCCGATTCCTGCTGATCTTTGGATCGTATTAAGTTTCTCGATGTTATAAGCTTTACTTAGGGCTAGCCACTAAACTAGGGAGCCATAGGTGGGGATAGGACAGACAACAGGTCATCTTAGGTCTTAGTCCCAACCTTTTGATAAAATAGGAGACTTCCATTGAATTGTACGCTTATTTTTCAACACAATTTCAAGTCGGATTTAAGTGGGATTTCATATAGCATTTAAGGCACATGATCAGAAAAAACTTGAAACATTCAACCTCAAACTGTGCAATGCGACTAGAAACTTCTCATCCGTGATTTATTTTACAAAAGTGAATAAAAATAATCATAACCGTTGTGCGGAGTAGTGTACTCCATAAAAGTTGCACAAAACAAGATTATCTCATTACTGGCATCATTACACCATCCAACAACGTCCCTTTAAGCATCAGGGGAAAAAACGTGAGAACAGAGTACTTGGCTAAGTGCAATTATATTAAAAATTCATTAGTAGGTCAAATGTACAGGGTTGTCTTCCAAATATCCCATTCAACGATAAAGTGCATAGAAGCTATGCCGGGGGAGGACTAAGACTAGGATGAGGACGAGGGTGGCAAAGCGAAGGCTATCATGAGTCTAGCATCGAACCCCTGGCGCCGAGCCAAAATTTACAAAACGATATGTAAGCACATACAGGTAGGTGTCGGGAAGACGTACAAAAGAGATAGAGACGGAGAGAGAATACGAAACCTCTACGTCGAGCCAAAATGTCTGCAGCTGGAGATTATATGGGAACAGTTGGAGGTAAAGACGACACCGAAGCAAGGCAAGGACGAGCCAAGAATAAACGAGTACAACCCGGTGGAAGGACATCACTGACATCACACCAATACGAGCGTACAGTATAGAGCGCATTCGAGATTAAGGAGAATTTCCAGAGCGCCATCTACATCACTTGTATCATACATATTTGCATCGTTTCCGTTTGCGTTCTGGATTTTCTCTCACGATTTCAATTTGCCCGTTTTCGCTATTTCCGTTTCCTTTTCCCTGTTCTTCCCTGCGCTTGTAACTGATTTTGTCTCTTCTGCATCAAGCGGGGAAATCATCAGGCACACTATACTCGTACCTTCGTTAAGTTCTTCGTTGGATTGTTTTGCGCCATTGCCGAAGCATAATGCAGCTATCGTACGCATACTCTACGATTGGCATGGGCTCTTACTTGTTGCTGGGCTTCCATTTCCTTCTAGGTATATAGACACATAGTATCAATGGGCTGGTGAGGCGAGAGGACGAAGGGAACCTGCCATCAAAGGGATGGGAAAAATCGCATTATGTCTCTATACCGACGGCAAGAAGAGAGTGTGTCGGAGGTATAGAAGAAAAAAAAGTTACGTATACGCCGCGTTGTCGCATGCCTCGCATAGTCTGCTTTGCGTTTCGTTTTTTTTTTTCTCGTTCGTTTCTCTGTTATCGCTCATCCCTAATTCTGTTTTACTCATAATTTCTTTCCGCCGTTTTTTTATCATGATTTTTTGTTGGCTTTCTCCACCGCGGGACGGCCATGCGACACTCATAAATTCAAGAATTTGTTGTAGCGCGGCGGAGGGATGGAGAATGGAAAATCGCTACAAAGTGAACTGCAGAAGGATTTTCGCACTTCTGTTGCTCTTTGCTTGGGATTTGTTTTATTTAATTTATTTGGGTTTTTCTTTTTACCATCGCTACCACTCCCATTCGCGGAGAGAGAGGCAATGGGATGGAATGAGAGAGAGAAAATCCAATTGAATTATGCAAACCCAGTTGACGGAGGGATTACTACGTTTCGATTTTCCATCAACTATTTCCCTGAGAGGTGGACGGGGATGTGTTGCTTCTTCAATTGGACTTATTGGCTTTACCCAGGTACGAATGTATATGTCCTTCGTTTTGTCGCAGCTTACTTGACGAGTGGGGTGTAGTCCTCGTTTTTCGTCACCAATTGACTATCAATGGGAAAGTATTTACTTGGTGAAGCGGGAGGGTATTATTGACGCTTTGATTGTGGGCGTGACGCTTTGACGATCAGTGAAGATGAAGGTATTTAGGAAGTTAATGAATTGATTGTGAATCGTAGGATGGATGGTGACTAATGATGACTGAGTTACTGAGTGGAATGAGATCTATTGGATTTCGAATGTTAATGGACGTAATTGGTATTGATAAAGCAGGTCAGGTGACGAAGAAGGTACTACTGTGAAGGCTTTCAAATCAGTATCACCGGACTGAGGGATTTCTTTAATTGATTTGCCATTGATCTGCTCTTTGCAGAGATGGAGTTTTTGTGTTATCGGCGTTTTGACCCTTTTAATCAAGTTTCTTTCGGACACCTCAAGAACTTAGTCATGACTCGCTTTGAGGAAATAATAACACTCAGGGTATTGATGGCTATTGAGCTTACAAAGCCCTATTGGCTTTTCATTAAAAGATTTTTTTTTAGTATATTCCTGTTAAGGTATGTAGGTCATCAAAGAAAATGTACATTCATTCAGCTTCAGGGAAATTTCTTACCATTTCCTCGACTTACATTAGTCCTTTCAACAATTAAAGTTCACGTACATAAGTCAAATTAAAGAATTTTTTTTTTTAAAAGAAGCGAAGTGAGCGAAGCAGGTCAAATAGCAAATGTTATGTCGACCAGATCTCGGCAACTAATGGTCCGATTTTCATATTTTTTTTTTGTCTAAATAAATAATAAACAAAACTCTGACCCGTTGCGGAGCCAAAACTTTAATTTTTGGTCCACAACATTTTTTAAAAAATAATTGACGAAATAAAATGCATGACGAAAGCCCCGATGTACTTTTGGTTAGCGAAACAAAGCTAAACCAGAAGCACAAATTCCCTCACAGTTCTTATAAAATAATTCGAAGGGACCGATCCGACGCCACACGAGGTGGAGGAGTTGCGATCTTTATTAAAAACAATTTTAAACATAAAGTCATATATAGTGGTGAAGTGCGGAGGTTCCAGGTGCTAGAGGCCTGTATTGTGTGCATTCCTCTCCGAAATGGAAAGAAAATGTACATTGTATCAGCCTATGCACCTGAAGCACCTCAACCCTATATTTTCATTGCGGAGCTCGAGACACTTTTTCGATCTCTGCACTTAAACTTGGTGGAAAACTACTACATTCTGACCGGCGATTTGAATGCCAAACATAGTGACTGGGGAAACAATATACCCAACACTAGGGGAAGCCTACTAAGCCATTGGTGGGTTTTGCGGAACATAGAGTACAGGCTCAAGTTACTCGCAACGGATAGTCCGTCGTATCCTAAGAGCGGCTCTTATCTGGAGCTCATGCTGCTTGACTCTCGACTGAGACTAGCTGACACGAACGAAGGGTCTACTAACTGTCTACGGACCTTTGTATACCACAATGACTATTGCGGACTTAGTACCGTGATCACACTACCGGACGAATTCGCGGATATGGCAGAGTATGTCCAAACGCACCCCTACGATTACAGTAGGGCGACTTTTTTCGTACTCGATTAGTGGCAAGGATTCTCAAAGAGGTCGACATTCATACATTTTTTTTGTTTATTTTTTTTATTGTTTTTAAATTCATTTTTTTTTTAATAAGGAAACTTATAACTAAGAATAACTTAACCCTACCTTAACTAAATCATATACATTTTTTTTTTGGTTTTTTATTTTTTAAAATTAAAGCTAAAACTAAACCTACCTGCCACCCTAGCCTGCCTTAGCCTGCCCTTACCTACTCTAACCTAACCTACCTCAGTCTATGTAAGCCTGCCATTGGCATGTGGCAAGTTGTGCCTTAAAGAGGCTGACCTATTAAGGTTATTAAGGCAGTCCACTCCAGCCACCGCGTTGATGCTGTCGGACGACGTCTCCCCGATCTGAAAGATTAGCACAACCGCCAATTCATCCTGGATCAGCCCACATTGACTCAAATATAGGAATGCCTCTGGAGGGACAAAGCCGCTAAGACGCACTCTCCCGTGATACATGTAATTAGGGTAGTAAGCCCCGGAGATCAGGTTATTGACCGAAGCCATTGCCCTCGCAACGTGACCCCGGATCAGTTTTATTAGAAAATTATCTACCCGTACAATCCTTGCCTTATTGTTACGACCTCGTTCGGATAAAATTTCGTGTACACAGATTCGGGTGTTCTATGTTAACCGAGACATGTTCTGAGACATTGTCTCTCAAACACCCTAATCCTTTCCATTAAGCTGGCTCTCACATTGAACCACACGGGACATCCTTAGGCAATCATGGGCCTGATTAAGGCCATGTAGCAGATTACCTTCACCCTAGAATCAAGTTGACTGCTATGAAACAGCCACCTTGTCAGAGTGAAAGCGCCCCGGGGCCTTGCCAGAGCAGCATCTACATGTTTGTCAAAATATAGATACTGATCCAGCACGATCCCAAGATATCTGACCACACTTTGTCTCGCCAGTGGACGCCCGTCCGGTCCTAAAATTAAGAACCTGCGCCAGTTTTTTCTAGTGTCCCGAGAGGCCCTAGACAAAGGCGTTCTGAACAATATAGATTCTGATTTCTGGAAGTTGATTTTCAACTTCCAGTCATCACAATACTGCTGAATTTTTTCGAAGTCACGCTGCAGAAGAATAACAATAACGTCGATCGTTGGACCTGATCTGTACGCGATTAGGTCGTCTGCGTACGCTATTGAATGGTGAAGAGAAACTAGCAGATCGCTTAGGTAAATGCTGAAAAGGATTGGCGAATTTACCGTACCCTGTTGCAGTCCATTTTTGATTTCAAATGTTTGGGTAGAAGTCACGTTGGCAATTTTCACTACGAACTTTCTACCGGTTAACATGTCAAAAATCATATATAGCAGTGGTTTACTTATGCCCAGCCGATTGAGCTTGTAATAAAGACCTTCTAACCATACGGTGTCGAAGGCTTTTTCTAAGTCAATCGGACAGGCACCCGTGCATTGGTTCTTGCATTTATTCCATTGGACATCCGACACAAGCTTCGACGCGGCATGAATAGTGTCATGCCCCGCTCTGAAACCGAATTGGTTATCCGGGATGATTTTATTGTCCTCAACCCATTTAGACAGGGTCCTAACCTTCTCGAAAACCTTGCTGATACTCGGAAGGAGACTTATTGACCGGAGATTTTCCGGGTTAGATGTGTCTTTACCCCTCTTGGGAATTGGTTGCACCACCGCTGTCTTCCAGTGCACTGCATAATATGCATTATTCAGTGCATTGTTGAACAGGATGGTGTACCTCTCTACAGCCACTGGCGGAAGGTGCCTAAGCACAACATTGGATATACCGTCGACTCCCGCGGATTTTTTCTTCCTCAATGACTCGAAGATCATCTGAAGATCCTCCGTCAATATGAACAGGGTATTAACCCCCTCATTGGCGATGACATTGTTTGCCATGAAATCTTCATTGAACCTTGTAAAACCAAGGTTCTCTGATCGCCAATGATCGATATCATTTCGAAGATAGAAGTGATGAAGCAGGGATCTATCTTCCAGGTCGTGGTTCGGGCGAATACTATCATTCACCTTGTACACTTCCTGGAAGACAGCTCCCACTGTCGCCACCTTCTCCTGAGGATCCTCGATCACGAAGAAGTCGTCATCCAGGATGGCGCTCTCCGGATCGATGCTAACTGTTCGTAGCAAGCGTTCATTGTCTGACGTTCTCGGAAGTTTCAGATCCTGAATGTCATTCTGATTGTTTCTCCGAAATATTTTATTTATTTGCGGGAACATACTCGCGCTGTTGGATTTTACAGCACGAATTCTGTTGTTCCAGTGCAAACTTACAAATATTCTGTAATTTTTCTTGATTAACTGTTGGATATTTTTAATCAGTGACTTCAGTGTCCTGACCTCCGAGTTTTGTCTGTCGGTAAACCGCCTGTACAAGAGTTTGAGTCTTGTCAGGAGTCTACTTTTTTGTCTGTGCAGTGCGTCGATTGTCGCGTTTCGGTATACGTTTGTGGTATCATGCTGTCTTTGGCGTGGTATCGTACTGTTCATTGTCTGTTTAATGACATCGTCCATTTGTTTGAGATACCTGTCAATCTCGTAGTTTGACAGGTTCCTATTACCTATTAGTCGGTGGAAAGGAGGCGCTCGAAGTGAGCGCTCTCGTCAGGGAATTGGCAAAGCGCGGCCAGCACACCCTGCTGTAATCGTAGGGGTCCGTTTGGGCACACTCTGCCATCTCCGCGAACTCGTCAGGTACTGTGATCACGGCACATAGTCCGCAGTGGTCACTGTCGTATACAATGGTCCGTAGACAGTTAATAAACCATTCGTTCGTGTCTGCCGTGTCGTGTCGAGAGTCCATTAGCATGAGATCCAGATAGGAGCCGCTCCTAGGATACGACGGACTATCCGTTGCGAGCAACTTGACTCTATATTCAATGCTGCGAAGAACCCACCAATGGCTTAGTAGTCTCCCCCTAGTGTTGGGAATGTTATTTCCCCAATCACTATGTTTGGCATTTAAATCGCCGGCCAGAATGTAAAAGTTTTCTACTGAGTTTAAGCGCAGAGATCGAAAAAGTGTCTCGAGCTCTGCGATAAAAATATTGGGTTGAGGTGCTTCAGGTGCATAGGCTGATACAATGTACATTCTCTTTCCGTTTCGGAGAGGAATGCACACAATACAGGCTTCTAGCACCTGGAACCTCCGCACTTCACCGCTATATATGACTTTATGTTTAAAATTGTTTTTAATAAAGATCGCAACTCCCCCGCCTTGAATAGCGTTGGGTCGGTCCCTTCTAATTATTCTATAAGAACTGTGCCGGATTTTGTGCTTCTGGTTTAGCTTTGTTTCGCTAACCAAGAGTACATCGGGGCTTTCGTCCTGCAACAGGTTAAAAAGTACGGCTCGTCGCTCGATCCTTATCAGTAAATTTACATTCACCGACAGGATCCTCAAGGGCCTCTCTACCAGCGTACCCATCACGACCTTAGGTGCGCTAGGCCCGGCAGAAGCGAGTAGATACTATCTACTCGGGTCGCCGTCTCCAGGATCTGTTGCTGGAGCTGCCCAATCTGCCCTTGGATTGCGAGCAAGATCGAACAGACATCCACCTCGGCCACCGGTGCCTTAGAGACAGGCACTGGGGCTTTAGGAACAGTCATGGGCTTTTGTACCGTCTTTCCCGAACCTGCCGCCATTTGGGCGTAGGTCAATTGGGATGTGACGGCTGGTGTTTGGAAGCGACCCGAGGGACACTTCTCCTCGACCTTCTGCTTACGGGCCAGGTTTTCTTTCTTGATGTCCTGGAACTTAGGACATCCCCGATAGTTTGCAGGGTGCCCTCGGTTCCTACACAAGACACACTCGAGCTGCTCTCTATCCGCCACCTTGTCTTTCCCAAGGTCGCATTCCTCGTTCTTGTGGTTCTTTGCACACTTAACGCATCGAGGCTGCATTTCGCAGTTCTGGCTTAACCCCCACGAATTTGAGGTCGTCACTCTCGAACACTTTGAGCTCTGAGAGCATTTCCTCGGGGTCTGCAATCGATTCCACGCCTTTAAGGTGCATTGTCCGCAACCTCTCGGCCTTCGGCGTGAAGGAGAAAAACTCCGTTGTGGACTCCCTTAATAAGCTTTTTATACGCTTATGCTGCTCCAGTGTCTTGCACCGTACAGCATAGCGTTTTTGGCCTAAACATTTGATTTCAAAATTGCCTACACCAATAGCATACTTACAGAGATCGATGGTCTCTCGTAGGGCCGTGGTATAGGTGAAGATGGGTGGCACTTTCTCCTTTTTAGGACGTTGCTGCTGCTTCTGCTGCTGCGGCTGTTGTTGTTGCTGCTGCTGTTGCGGCTGCTGTTTCTGCTGCTGCTGTTGCGGCTGTCGTTGTTGCTGCTGTTTCTGCTGCTGTGGCTGTTGTTGTTGCTGCTTTTGCTGTGGGGCGGCTGTTGTCTGTTCTAAATCCCTCTTCTTTATCTGCTTCAGCTTATCAACTACGGCCTGCAGCTGGGCACGTAGGATACGCTCTTTCTCTTCCAGTTCGCTACGCTCTTCCTCCGTAGCCGAATATAAAAGGGGGGCAAAGGGGTTATTGTCCCCCGTGTAGCGGCCTTCCCTACCATAGGAAAGGTAGGCAGTATCCGCTTCCACGGGGATCGCTGGTTTTGGTTGTTGTTTTCGACGTTGATGGTGTTGGTGATGGCGCCCCTTTCCTCGCTTCGACCTGCAGTTTTTCAGTCGAAGCAGTGAGGGAGGGGCGCTTAGTTAGATCGGGCTTCTTGTTGGCCCTTCTGCGTCTCTTCATGACGACGGTCGGTGTTGCGAAATCGGATGATAAATCACCCGATTCCGACTCCGTACGACGTACGGGTTTTCCCCCGCCGTCTCCCGACATATCCTCCTGCTACTTCCAACTAACTGAGAAGCAGCAGAAAGAAACAGAGAAAAACGCACACAAAAGACTTTCCTCCCGACTTGGGATCCGAACCGACGATCTTCCGACTCCGGGTCGGGCACTTAACCACTGGGCTACTTCGAGTTCCGCGAATACTTCGCCTAAACGCGCACTTATATTGTTTATACTTGTTTTTACACTTTGTTAGCCGAAACACTACCTACTCCTTCACTGGTCTGTGATCAACTGACAACGACGCGAATGCTGCTGCTGATATGGTCACAAGCATTATCCAATTGGGAATGAGAACTGTTATTCCCAACAGGACTAAAGGGACCAGACCCAAGGAAAATGCGTGGTTTGACTCGAGCTCTAAAGAAATTATTAGGAGCTAAGTTTTAGGTCATACAAGGCTAACGCATCAGAGGATAATCGAAAAAAGTACATACGAGCCAGGAATGACTGCAACACTCACTAACGACGTGTAAAATTTGAGTTTGACCAAAAACTAAGGCGTAATATCCTTAACTGTCCCAAAGGTAACAAAAGTTTCTGGTCATTCATTAAGAACATTAAAAATTCGACTTCGTCTGACACTCCAGCTGTCAAATCCTTAGACAAAGCTAATATACTCGCTGCTCACTTCCACTTCGCAGCCAGCTCGCAGCTTTCTGCTTGTACTTTGTTTCCACCTGATATCGAGAACGTTAATTCCACCATGGGACAAATACATTTCCGTACTCGATTAGTGGCAAGGATTTTCAAAGAACGCGACATTCATAAATCCGCTGGTCCAGATGGTATTTCCCTCATAATTTTGAAGAGGTGTTCTTCCACGCTGGCAAAACACTGCGTAAGCTTTTCTATCTTTCCTATTCTTCTGGACAAGTAGATGGAAAACAGCATTTGTCCAGCCTATTCCGAAAAAAATGCTACTCTTCTCTCTCCTCCAATTACCGACCCATTGCACTAACGTCCCTTCTCTCCAAGGTCATGGAAACGTTGATCAATCGTCAGCTCGTGAAATTCTTGAGACCCGAAAACTTCTGAATGACCGGCAGTATGGTTTCCGCTGCAACAGATCCACTAGGGATTTGATGGCAAATCTCACCGAAAAGTGGATCACTCGCTCCACCAAGCAGGTGAAAGCAAAATTGTTGCGCTAGATATTTCAAAAGCATTTGACAGGGGTTGGCATGAAGCCAAGGCCGAAAATTTCGATCGATGCGTCTCTTCTTCAATGGATTAGAAGCTACCTTTCGACTCTCTTTCTCATTTTTATAAATGATCTCTTGTCTGCCACTTCTAACCCAATCCACTCCTTCGCCGATGACAGTACCCTCAGCTTCTTATATTCGTTCACATCTTCACGGCCCTGCTTTTCGGCTGTAAGTTGTGAACGGCAGCATATATTAAGCTCATTCAATTCCGACATTGACACCATTCTTGAATGGGGTAAGAAAAATAGAGTGGAATTTAATGCTTCCAAAATCCAATGCTGCCTTCTGTCCTTAAAGCGTAACATAGACCCTCAGCCATTGACCATGAATGGCATCTCAAAAGCCGATAAGCTTTCCATCCTTATACGAGGGTGGTCCGAGAAAAAATTAGAGGTCCCAATATAGACTCCTGTGGCATGCTGCTTAATATGCAAAGTTGCTTGATATCACATTCACGTTCGCACAGCATTGCTCTTGCTGGCCAGATAGCACGTGATTTATTATGGTTTTCAATATAAGGTATTGAGTATGACTTCACGAATTTCTTTGAAGCGTCAACACCACTCGTAAGCCCTGGTTTTACTCTAAGAGTCGCTAAAAGCAAAATTGAACATTTCGAAATTGTCTGCACATTATTTCTTCATTATTCCTTCTGCTTCACCGATTACCCTAAAGGTTCACACAAGTCTGCAACAGTGCAAAAGGTTGTACCAATCGGACTTCTGTAATTTGAAAAATTAAAAAAATTCCTGCTACTTTCTAAACCCTAATAAGGTTCAGAGGAAGCGAATGAAAATCATTTCCGTGAGCAGATCCACCTGCTCCCCGTAATCAACTCGACAACTTCATGCCGGTCACAAGCCAAACACTACTTTTTCAGTTGGTCTTTGCTGTGCCCACCCCAAAACGACCAAGCTCATCGAACTCAAAAGGTAAATAAAAACCAAACGTTTGCTCAAGCCAAGTTCTTCCATCCAAAATACTCGCGCAATCAACCGGCAGTCCGTTTGATTTCTGCTGAGCAAACACTATCCTTATTATCCTTCACTGTTTAGGCATGAACGGAAATTTATTTTTAGGCAATTGCCATCGACATTTGTGTTATGTATAAATGTCGTCATCATCATGCTCAACACGATTCGAAATCCTTGAGGGATAGTCGAATAATTCCGTTCGTTGTTTGACGTGCCCTTCGCCCCCAAGCGGGACGATGGAAGCTTTAGAGGTAGGTCAAACGACAACCTATGGCACACGTGGGGCACATGGGATGTCCTGTAGGCATATGTGAGCTACAAGCCTCGACTGTCGTATATCCTTATACATATGTATCCCTGCTACGAGTCCAATGTGCGCGAATGTGCCATGTATCACTCTGGAGCAGTTGGCAGGAAAACAAATTCCATTTTACGAGGAGAGGCTACGAAAATAAAAATGCTCAAAAGAAAAAAACAAACGCCCCATTGAGAGTCGGAGGCCAATGGAAGTGACACATGGCTTTATGCTCGGCGTTGGAGATGTATAACGTCATGGTGGTTGTATCATCGAACGTACGCGTTGGAGATGTGACGCTCTCGTTAACGATACCAAGGTGTTCGTAAGGATCCATATGATAGCGTGTATACGACCGGGAAGAGAGACGGATATCCTGTCAAACAATTGACTTAATGTTCTATGCTTGTTTTATAACGGTCGCAAGGATCCCCTGGGAATTCTTTAGTGCTTCTCTATAGCTCCAAGCGATTTTTAGGGAAGGACGCAATGAGGTAAAGTGTTTCTCGCTTGCGATGGGGGTGCGGCATGAGAAAGTACATTTAGGGAGGTACATACGATGGCAATTTTGTGGTCGGGATTTCGTCAAAATGATATTTGATGATATGTCGTTGGAATAATTTAGCGACATGACAATATCCCAAGGGAGAGAGATTTTGGGGCTAACCAAAAATTCTCGGAATAAAATTCGTCATGGTTTTTTTTTGATTTCGAAAAGAATTTAAGAAGGAAGGGCTTTTATGACACCTGAAGAGTCATATGTATGCAATTGGAAGAGATGAAATGGCATCCCACAAGGTTCAGTTTTTTTCCCCATATGTTTTTCGGCATTTTTTTTGTCTGTTCGCGACGCAGTTGCACGATGGTAAATTGTCGTGTCCTTATAGTCCAATGATTTTGTCGGAGGAAAGAGTTAACTGGTTTATTCTTTTTTTAATAGGTCTTTTGACTTGTCTTCCTCCCGGCATTTTATCGATTGGGCTGTTATCGATTGAGCGAATGGTTTCGTACAAACTTCCTCGGCACAAAGGGCTATTAGTTTTTCACTTTTCGGCTTTTCGGCTAAAAAAGCAAATACAATAGGTTATTTGAAGCCATGGAAGAAAAATTTTAGAGGCGAGTGGCCAAAGAATATGGGATGTCACTAGAGGTAAGAAAGTTTTAGGCCGGCTGACTGTCTTCAACTGCCTAACTACAAACTGGATGTTAAGAAATAACATGGAAGAAGGAGCTAAATATTACTACATCCTCGCGGAGGTACCCCAAGGTTCCGTGCTGGGTCCCCTCCTATAAACTTTATGCACGATGGCGTTATGCGACTTAAGCTTCCAAAAAGAATAAATATTACCTGCCTCGCCTTAAATCTGTGGTAAACCTTGCAAAAGACATTCAAGTTGTCGAGTCGGCCACAAGCCCAGATTAAGCAAACTGCCATCAGTATATTGGCTTTTCTGGCCAATGACAATAAAGGGCTACCGGACGATTTCGGATGAAGCCTCATTCGTTATTTCTGGAATGATGGAATGACGAGATGGGGAAGATGTATTGCAGTTGTTGTCCATATCAACTGAAACTAGCACAGAAAGCAGAATCAAGGGGGAAGAAAGAACACTACGGCATTATTAAGGGAAGAAAGCAAGCCACGCCACGGCGGCTGTCGCAAATATCTCCACCGATTTGGTCTTCATAACTTCCCTTACTGCTCAAGCAAGGAGGAGGGCGTGGGACACGCAATTTTGGACATTAGATGGGTCTTAAGAATGGCGAGATATTATGCAGAAACTACGAGGTTGAATGATGGAATCGAAAGAATACTAAACGTATATCTGGGCACCAGTAAGAAACGTGTGAGCTCAACTATTGAGAGCCGAAACTGCAGGGAGAACTATAGGGCTGCAGAAGCATTGGAATAGCTTGAATTGCTCGACACACCCATCGTCGGTCCCGCGGCGAGAGATGCTGAAGAGTGCAGGGTGTGGTTTAGTACATAGCCGCATGCCTGACAGAAACATGTAGGGTACGCGCATGCCAGCGACGCGAGTGACTGGTGTCCATGAAGATTCCACATGCACTTGGCGCATGATAAAATGGTAAAGAATGGCAGGTTTTCTTGGCATGGAAAGTATCTGAGGCTAGTGGCGGATGAACCGACGGTAGGATGGCAGAAGAACAAGTGAATTGCTTTTGCCAGGTGAAGTAGCTAGGTCGGTAAATCAATACGTTCGATCGGTGTTCAATTACACGATCTTGGTAACCGAATCAAGCCCCTTTTTCCGGAAACATAAACTTTCTGTTGCCAGCTGTAAGGTACGGGTTTTGTGCCGTTCTTATAATAAGCGTAATCCTCGTCCAAAAAACCCATATTAGTTTCAAAAATCATATTAAATTGTTGGGCATAGTCGGAAAGGTTATCCCACTAGATTTCTCAAGTTTTCAAAGGCTCAAAATAATAAATAATTTTTGTAAAACAGGACACAGTGCGTGGTCTGCTGGCTATAATCCTTGTGCTTACTGGACCTAGTCAATTTAAAAGTCAAGATTTGTACGCAAAGTGGTTGGGAGTAGGTCCAATTTTTTTTTCGATTTAAAATTCAATTTTATTAAACTTTGCTTATAACTATCTTGGGCTAGACAAAAATGCTTAGAACTAGCTTAACTATCCTCATGGCCCTAGGCGGACACTTTAAAATAAACATTTCCGGAGAATTGCTCTGATGGGACAGTGTCCTGTAATCACTTCGACGAGCATATGGATCGAATTTTGGTCCAGCGCCAAGAGCTTCTTCGTTTTATCCATATTAAGCTCTGGCCACAATGATTTTTTCGTGTCACTGTCGAAGCGAAGACGAGTTGGCTTCTTTTATAATTGTGTCATTTATGACCCAGTACAATGCACTGATCGGTGGTTGCAGTGACGCGTCCACTTCGCTGATGTCCATTTCAGACCCTTGTCTGGCCAATTCTGGCTCTTTCGTTCCCTGAAATTGAGCTGTGGTTCGTTACCCAGAAGAGTTTGACCTTATGGTGTCTGATGGGCTTCAGTGAGTCGCGACATTTCATGACAGCCTTTGATCTCATTTTACAGGATCCTATTGACTTCACTACAACCTGGCTGTCTACAAAGATAGTGATATCCGATGGTGGGATATCGGTTACTTGTAAGTGCTTGGCTGCTTTCTCTATTGCTAGGATTTCTGCTTGGAAGACGCCGCACAAATCAGGTAGTCTAAATGATTCCTGGTTGTGCAGAACCCGGCCCCAGAGTTGGCTTGTTTCCACAAAAATGACTCCCTTAGCCTGAGAGGGTTTTTTGCAGCGCAGCCTGTTATGAATAAATCCAGAGGAAGGAGACGAAGTATCTTGTCCAACCCTAGCGGCGTGCTTCTTATAGCTACCGTTGTACGGGCTGTCCTTTGTACTTTGTTGAGCATGCTCATATAGCTTTTCGAGCTGCTAGCAGTCCACCAGACTAGGGCCCCACAAGTTATAATGGTTTTGATGATTGCTGTGTACATCCAATGAATGATGTACGGTTGCAAGCCCCATCTTTTGCCGAATGTCTTTTTGCATGCATAAAAAGCATTCCTTTTCCAGGAAAGTTTGGAGTCATGAATGATGCCTAGATACTTTACTTTTAAGGATTTTCTTAACTGTAAAAAGCCACAGTAGGGGGGAGAGGACTCCCCCCTGTGGTGTGCCTCTAGTTGTCACTTTCCTTATAGAGCTGTGTCCAATATCTGCATTGATAATTATGCTGTTTAACATATTTACAATGGGTTTGTCTACTTTCATGTCCTCTAGAACTGTTATTATAGCCTCTATGTTTACGTTGTTGAAGGCTCCCTCGATGTCGAGGATGTAAATTCTTTTATATACAATGAGCTCTCAATTTCACGAACCACACTATGCAGTGCACATTTCACTGATCTGCCTTTAAGGTAGGCGTGTTGAGCATTGCATAAGTTGTGTGAGTTGATAAGTTCTCTGAGGAGTCTTTCCAAGGTTTTTAATATAAACGACGGGAGACTAATTGGTCTATAGTCCTTTGCGGTAGTGTGGATTGGATTACCTGCTTTAGGTATGAAAACTACTTTTATCTCTTTTCATTGTGATGTGATGTACATGCAATTTGAAAAAATGCTTACGAGGTGAGGGAATATGTATGGGAATAGGTTCGCGTGCACACCTAGCTTTTCAGTCACATCCAGCTTTAGCCGCGACATTTTTAGCTGGCTTTGTAGAGTGGAGTCTTCACATCACTAGCTAGTCAGGAACATATTTCGATTGAATGTTGCGTCAGCCGGTGCTTGAAGTAGTGACTTCCACTGTTTCAAGACGTTATTATGGAATAGAAAAATGCTTGACTCAAAGATGAGTACTGTGACCTTCTAGAACATACGCCCAAATCCCCAGCTATGACACCAAATTTTAGGAGATTTTAATGCGAAGCTAGGTAACGAATATATTTTTGAACGGGTTACAGAAAAACGCACTCAGCACCACGTTAGAAAACGGATTCAAGCTAATTACATTTTCGAAGGGACGTCAGACTGTGATCGACGCCAGACACTTCTCTAATATTTTAAGGGGCCAACGCCGACTTGGATTATAATTGTGTAGCAGCCAAGGTATGGACGTGGATCACCATCAAAAACAAGAAATTTAAAGCTGCAGTTGTAAATGACCGTCAGGACCTTTGTTGATCATGTTTTCCTTAGGCTCTCTCGAGATCAGCGAACAGTAATGGAAAGGTTCTCAAGGTACTTTTAGGGATACCGCCTGTGATGTGCTCGCTTTCAAGCCAGCATCTATAAGAATCCCTTTAGGCCCATGTAAGTAAAGAGAACGCACAACCATGCTAGAAGAGCATGCACTTTTCGGAAGGAAAAAGAAAGAGCTGCGACTTCCAAGATTTGCGAGGTCGTTTTAACTGAAATGACGTCCGTTAGTCTTAACACAAAGTGAAAGGAATACGCCAAACAAAT
Source organism: Merodon equestris (assembly GCA_958301585.1). NCBI lineage: Eukaryota > Metazoa > Arthropoda > Insecta > Diptera > Syrphidae > Merodon > Merodon equestris. The sequence continues at coordinate 117,313,074 of OY284416.1, forward strand.
ACTCGTATAAAGGCCTATAAGAAGATTGGAGGCATGACCACTTCTACTGTATGTATAACGACGATAACAGTCAAAATGAGCTGGTATTAGTTTCTTTCAGTACGGTTTCAGGCCTTGAAAATCTTCGATAGGTCAATGCTTAAAATCTTAAAGCAGGCCACGAATTTCAGGTCGACAACCCACCTTTTTGTCGACCTTAAGGCTTACAAAGTTATATAGAGGCATGTCACGCTTGACATCTCTGCATTAAAAAACTTTCGCTGCTCAATTAAGGTCGGGAACGAGCTAATCGAAACCTTCGATTCTTAATAAAGAGGTTTTGTCATGTGGTTACTAGATAGGCTCTGATACAAAAGGGACGACTTAGTCAAATCGCCACAATTGCTAACACAGCGAGCCGTTAATAAAACCTCCATGAGAGCATTGAGACAGAAGCAGCTAAGTGATTCCATGGTTAAATGAGGACAAGCTCAAATAGGGGCTGTCATCAAAAAACTTGATCAGGAGGTTACTTTAAAGTATTCAAGCATTTCGCCTACCTTGGATCACTAATGCTGCCTTATTTCGACGGTCTAACGTAGATCTGCAAAATGTTTTAATAGTCCCGGACCTCTTTGAACATCATCACAAGTGGAATGAAAGGTTTTGGGCCAGTTCGCGTCCAACCTATGCACCCGTGTCTTAACGGAGAGTGGAGGACAAGATAAAACCAACGACCAAAGTCGACTTAGTTAGAGCTAGATTTGGATTAAGATTAAAGTGTGGGGGGAGAGGGTGGCAATGTAATCACTGTGGCCTCTGATGGGCCTATTGTGATGTCCCCCATTTAGAGTTCACTCAAAAATCCTGAGTTCATGATAAAACTTAGTTTGATTTTGAGTGAACTAGCAGTGATTTCTTCTCCTTGAAGATAATGCCTGCCTATCTGTTTGTGTCGTGTACTGATGAGGCCGTTACAGTGGCACAGTATGTGCTCTGCTGTTTCTACCTCGTCTGCAGGTGTCATCTTGTGTGATGCCCATGGTTTTAAGACGTTTGTGATCGGGCAGTGTCCAGTGAGGAATCCTTTGACTATACGAGTCTGACTCCTAGAGAGTTTAAGGAGTTGTTTCCTCTTTTAAGGGATGTGGTTGGTAGGAACATCGTGGCTTGTCTGCTACCTTTCGTTTGTGTCCAGTAGTGGTTGGCCGTGTTCCTCAACCATTCCTTAAGTAGCATTTTATGGTGCTGATAGGTATGCCGCAGAATGGTCTTGGCATCATGAATGTTGTTGCAGAGCCTTTTCTTGCTAATAAATCTGCTTTTTCGTTTCCTATATGGCCACTGTGCCCATGTATCCAGGAGGTGAACTCTGTTTGTGTTGACCAGCTGGTGTAAGCAGTCCCATACCAATTTAGAGGTTACTTCGTAGCTTTTGAGGGCTAGAATGCAGCCTTTTTGTCAGAGAGAATACAAATGTTTTTCTTTGGTTATAACTCTGTTTCTATTTTCTCTAAGGCAGAGTTCAATTGCGAATATCTCTGTTTGAAATACGGAGTTGAATCTATCTATGCTCTGATGGATGTGTGTTCAAGCATTAGCTCCAGCCCCAACAACTTCGTTCTTTTTGGATCCATCTGTGTACCATACATAGGACTGTCGATCGAAGGAAGGTCTATTTTGCTCTCAGGTGTGTCGAGAGGGAATTGTGACCTTAAAGTTTTGGCTGAAGTTATACCTTGGAAGACAATTGTCTATATAGGGGTATTTTTAGGATTTCATGCCTGTTTAGTTCATATTTCAGGATGAAAAAGCCTAGAATTAGAGTCATCCACCGCGATGAGTTATTGTTTCTTTTTTAAGGGGGTAGTCTCATGTGAACGCATGAATTTTACCTCTTTTTAGGGAATTTTTTCTTATAAGACAATAAAATCCAATCATTTCAATTTTTTTATATGTTTTTAGTTGTATCTTAAACTATATAACAACTTTTTTTTTTCTTATTTCACAATTTATATATATATTTTTTTAAATTAAATTAGACACAAAAAAAAAAAAGCAGGTTACTGGTCATGGTGATAGCGGCTGTTCATGTTGTCTGAAATAAAAAAAAATCGAATGGATTATTGTTCAGTAGGTCTGTCGCTCTCGGCCCTATCAAAATTAATCAATTTCATTGAAAAAAAAAATGACGGACTGTAGTAAAAAATCTTGTTTTTTTTTGTTAATTTTATTTGCTAAAAATTGTTTAAAAAATAAGAAAATATTTCCGAAACCAAGCAATTTTGGTACGGCCGATAACCATTAATGAGTAAAAGAACATATATAAATTTAAAAGCAATTGGTTCAATAGCTTTTTTAGGACCATGACAGTTTCAGAAAAAAAAAAACGGCAGGCCGAAAAACAATTGGTGCAAACAAATGCAAAAACACCAGCATTTGATTGGCCTCAGCGATGAAGTAATCCCAAACCGGGAAGCCTGCGGCTACTTTCTGAGGTCAAAATGGCGGACCCCACAAGCGGACCAGTAGGAATGCAGTTAAGTGGGAAGGTTATGGTCCTACACTTCTGACCATAACAACGCCGGAAAAAGGAAAAGAAGAAGAAAAGAAGAAGAAGACAGTTTTACAAAATGATGTATCGAGAAAAATGCGTTTTAAGGTTTAAGAGCAGAATTTTCGTGGAAGAAATCTTCTATGCCTGAACTACACAATAATCCTTCGGTGGCTTCATACGCATTATTTTCTGCCAGCCTATTTGTGATCTGAGGGAAGCCCTTGCCTTTTTGGATACCTCGGACGAGGATTTCTCTGCACAGGTTATTCGTCGTTCATCGTACTCCTAAGCATGCGATTAGGCGTTTCGTCCAATTTGCGTACCAAAAATCTCCATTATTTTGAGGATGGGTGAAAATCCTTCATTAAACCTACACGCAGCTATCCATGAAGCAATCTCCAGTGTCTTTTTTCCGTCAAAATGATGCTTTGGAGTCAAGTTCCAGATGCAACTATTAAACGACTCTTTGTTATTCTGAGTGTTTTTCCTTTGTATCAGATCATGAGATGATAATTCTTCGCAAAATGGCTTCAAAAAACTTGCTGTTTCTTCGTCAAATGCTGGAGGATGTGTGTAAATTTCCTCTGTACTCGTGTTCTCTGCCGTATTTTATAAATATTTGCACCATGCATTTGATCAGTACGAATGCTGGGGGTTTTCATCGGTTGAAATGTAATGATAGTATGTAGCCCACACTGCTTTCTTCATTTCTTCTTGAGAATGTGTATTTCTCAAAATAGCCAAACCATAGTTTGTACTTAGTTTAACCATCATGCTATAGTCGCCTTCTTTATTGATTGATATTTTTTTTTTCGATTAATGTACATTTTGTGACAGCAACTTTACCTGCTTCATCTTCTTGATTATTGTTTGCCTTCTTTTTTTCAGCTTCTTTAAAGCCTTTTTTAGCTTTTAAATAATGGTTATGTTATGGTTATATTATGGTTACGGCTTCTTTCACTCCTCTATACATTCTTTTTTTGACGTGCAAGAGACATTCTTTTTTTTTCTACCACAGAATCGCCGTTGCAAGGATAGGCATCCAGTAAATTTTTAAATGTTTTGCTGTCACCATCTCCAATGTATACTATATTTTACTTTAAAGTACTCGACAGACCGCTGAAACATGTCGATAACACCGTCAACTTTCATTTTACCGGAACTCGACAACAATTTATATACACTATTCCACATATACACAGGTAGGTAATGTACTAAAGTTGACCGTCAGAAACTCCGTACGCAGGTATAAAAGACCGGTGACAACAACAGACAAGCCACTTAAATTTAAAAAGTCAAGTAAATTTCCTCTGTACTCGTATAGGCGCGTCGGCGACTAGCAGACATAGAAGCTTGAAATTTAGAATACAATTAGTGTTTAGTGTATAAATCAAGGAAAAACTAAAATATTTTGCAATTTCGGTCCAGTTTTCTAGATACACCAAATATTATTGCTAATAGGATAGTGCCTGTATGTATCCTTTTTCAATTTATCTAGATGGCGATTAACTCCTAAAAATATACAATGCAACAATCAATTGGCGGTTGGGGAATTGGGTTTAGTGGTCAATGTGGTTCATGTATTTGACGGAATATAAAATAAACTACATAAAGGAATATTTAATTAAATCCGGTTTAAATCACTCCAGCATTAAGTTTTTGCTAAATTTTATTACATAGTGCACCACTTCAGACAAATACCTTTCCAACGGTGTATCGCACTTGATTGTGCGACTTTTAGTTTAGGAGGAGAAGCGTCTTCACTGGCGTATTATATATATAGATTAGGAATTTCGATCTGAATTTTTCACAGCATATTTTCGATAGGTTTTACTGAAAAAAAAATCGATTTTTCAAAGTGGTCACATGAGACTACCCCCTTAAGTTAGAGGTGTACGGGTGTAAGGCCATGATGACCTCTAGCGCTTCTAGAACTACCCAACGTCTAAAATAGCTGAGCCATATAGACTGAATAGACTGCCGAAGCATGACTCAGAAGAAGACGGCGTAAGGGGTCTCAATCTACTGGCCATTGAATGAGCTAAAGTTCCATTTCGAACTTTAAGGGCAATTGAGCTTAGTGAGTATGCTAAGATTCATATTTGATAACCTGCAGTTAAGAGTTTAACAATCGCGCGAAATTTCAAATGACACCTTTTGTTGGATAGCCGATAAGCAGGCTGGCCAAAAACAAGATCTAACATTTCTGTTGCTCAATTTCAACTTATTCCATTTTTATAATAGAATCGAATTGAAATTTCTCCTTCACTTTAAAAATAAATCAATAATCGCCATCGTACCGAAACATATAAACCTTTTTAGGCTAGGCAGCTGATGGTATCATAAGCTAAACGAGCGACTTCTCCACCTTTAAAAAAAATCGTGCAAATCAGTGTTAATCTTAAAATTAAATAGATCCGTAATGAAATAAAGTACTTTCCGTGCCTCTGGCAATGGACGTCTTAGAGATAGTCATAAGCACTTTACTGAGCAGATAAATGGTAGACATTCAGCAGGCACCTGATGTTATACATTAGCTGGATTCAAACTTGCTCAGGGTTAGGTTCTGTGGATACCAAAACCACAACCTTCATGCGTGCTAGAGATGTTCAAAAATTATTCTTTAAGCCAATTTAAGAGTTTTTAGGTATTCTGTCTCTACACCATTCGCGTTCACAGACCTCATTAAATTAATTTCCTTCTCTACATCGAATTAAGCACAATGGCGCACTCATAAAATATTTCCCCCTTCCTACGCTACACTCTTATAACACATCGTAAGACCGTAACACCATACGACTTAAGGACCCGCTGCGTCATTAAAAGTTCTAAATATGTGAACTTAAACTCCAGGCGGTACCAAATTGCAATCTTACATGGAATCACGTTGAGTTTTCATTAAAGCTACAGCTCCCAAGCCCCTTGAACTCCCTTCCCACCCCATAGCCCTCGAAGTGAATTCTTTTATCCTCGCCATGCATTACAAAATCCAATTTAGTCTATCGACCGAAACCAAAAAAAAAAAACCTTCAATCCAATTGAATCCTTCTTTATCCTGTCTACGTGTTACAGTTATTGGTATTCCAACCTCGTTTACACGATAGCATGCAACGTGGCGCTTTTTTCAAAATTCACGGACACCATGGAACGCCTCTAACATGCGATTCTGCAACTTGTCATCCTCCATTGTTCCTGCCCGAAGCCTAGCCCATTATACCGCGATGATGTTTCGGTCTTAAACAACAACAACAACGCCTAGTAATTAATACAATAAAAATAACTCTAATTGTTGTCCTGTAAACGCGGTTGTAAATGTAATGCATCGTTAGCGTCCGTCGTTTGTTTTGTATCTATGGCTAGTGCATAACCGACTCAGGATATCCGTTCGCCATTTTTGTTATTATTGTATTCGTCGCTTATTCGTCGTTACTTTTCCTTCTTTTCAGTAATGCAGCGATGTGTATCGCACGATAGCGTGGGTAATTATTTTGTATTCAGATTTGAGAAACGTTTTATCATTAAGAATGAAAAAAAAGCGGTGTACCACCCGCTAGCGTTCAAGCCATTGTACCCGATTATATCCCTTCGTCCTTACGATGATGGATCGCTTGTGATTGTGTCATTTTTCCCCATTTCTGCGACGGATACCAAGTAGGGGTAAATGCAATTTAGATTGTGTACCGCGCGGTTGCGACTATGAAATGGAATAAATCTATTGTGCGTGCTCGTAAACAATAGTCATCTTGTTGGATTACGTACATACATATGCGAGTGACAGGAGCGATGGGGATTTATGGTAGTTGTGCATGTTCCTTGCACAAAAGGTCATTTATCGCTTCGTATGGATCTAGGGAAAGATGTGTTTGTCAACCGTGACGTGGACGTAATCCTATAATCGGAGGCATATTTTTAATTCTTTACAAGCTCTGTGTGTTGTATTGAAATAGGTTCAGTTTTAGGACGTCAAATGAGTTGGTCTTCTCTTAAGTTCGTCAACTGAAAGCTACGAGTCTTTATGACTGGTGCCTCCATAGGGTTGAATAGTTCTTGGCAACAGTGCATTTAACGCTATAAAGCTGTTTTGATGACTCACCCCGCTTGACCTGGTAAGTGATTATTAAGGTGTTTAAATCAAGCCTGAGAAAATTAGTTATATTGGGTGTTGCAGAGAAGAGGCAGCTGCGGCTAAATCTCGAGCAATGTCTGTTTAAAATGACTCGTTTGTGCCTAGATTTTCTATACTTGATTTATTTGGCTCTAGCTAGCCCGTTTGATCTCCTCCATGCATTGCTCCATCAACCATGAGAAGGTACAGCTTTTGCTGATGGCTGAGACTGTGTTTGCACGCCTTCTTGAACCAGTTAGGTCGAGAAAGCCCTCCATCCTCTGCCGAACTCCAGATTAGAGTCATCAGTGTAGATCAGGAACTGGTAACACATTCAGGGTACGAATCTTTCATTCCTTTTTAGATAGGAAACGTCAATGTGGTGTGATGGTATGTAAAGGGTGGGCCATCTAGTGTTTTTTTTATTTAATCATAGGTAATTTCGACACTGACAGCTGTTTCCCGCTCAAGAGCTTGAGAGATCAGTATCATACCTCCGCGGAGCGGTATGAGTCGCTTTGCGCTTGGACAACGTTGAGAAATATTGAAAACTTATTTCCAAAATGAGTGCTGTGTAGCCCAAACAGTGCGTTTTTTAAAAAGAAGTTTTGGCCGAAATGATGCAAGTTTGTGCAAAAAGTTCGTGAGACTGGTATACTGATGGACAACGCTCATGGTCCCCGTCGTCGAGAATGTGAGAATGCCGAGAGTGTGAGACTCAATTCACGAACATCAACTCGCCATCGATCTCAACAGCTCAACATTTCACGCACTAGCCTCAGGAGAATGCTGCACAAAGATTTCGGATTATTCGCTTACAAGATTCAATTGACTCAGCATGGCTACTTCTCTCAATCATTCCAGTCCCGAGGATGCCAGAATTGTAGCAGCAAATAAAGGGTCCGCCAAATAATTTTTTTTTTTTTTGAAAATGCTATAAAAAAAACTACTGAATATTTTCTCAAATTTCTTTTTTTATTTGAAAGTACAATCCTTCCGATTAATAATGGAAAATAATTTCATTCAAATGGCTGCCTCGGCTGGCCATGCAATTTTTAAGCACATTATCGATTGTGTGCAGCTGTATTTCACCAATGGCTTCACGAATATTGTCCTTTAAAGAGTCAATTGTCTCTGGCTTGTCGGCGTAACACTTATCTTTGACGGCACCCCACAAATAATAGTCCAACGGTGTCAAATCGCAGCTCCGAGGTGGCCAAACGACATCAGCTCTGCGGCTGATAATGCGATCTTCAAAAACAGGGCGCAAAACATCGAGTGTAGCTTCGGCTGTGTGGCACGTAGCGCCGTCCTGTTGAAACCAAATGTTGCCAATATCCTCCTCTTCAATTTTTGTGAACAAAAACTCGTTCAACATGGCCCGATAACGATCGCCATTGACTGTAACGGCCACTCCTTGCTCATTTTCGAAGAAAAATGGCCCAATTATGCCTCTGGACCAAAATCCGCACCAAACAGTGGCTCGTTTTGGGTGCACCGGCTTTTCAATGTATGCGTGCGGGTTTTCTGTGCCCCAAATGCGACAATTTTGCTTGTTTACATACCCGCCAAGATCAAAATGAGCTTCATCTGAAAAGATGATTTTTTTGGCAAAATCGGCATCTTCTGTAAGTCGATCGCAGGCCCACTTAGCGAAGCGAAAACGCATTGGATGGTCAGTTGGCTTCAACTCCTGAACCAATTGGACTTTGTATGGAGTCATACCAAGGTCTTTATGCAAAATTCGTCTCAATGATGTCTCCGAAATGTTCAATTGTTGAGAACGACGGTGAATTGATGTTGATGGCACTTCACGCACACTTTCTGCCGCAGCAGCAATATTCTCGGGTGTACGCACTGTTTTTGGCTTTTCACGCTTTGGTTTATCGATGAGGATGCCAGTTTCTTTCACTTTTTTCACAAGATAACGAACATACGGAGCTGACGGTGCTTCTCTTCTTCCAAAATCCGTACGCAATTTTCGCACACATTCTGCAACATTACCATGATTTTCAAAGTAATGTCGCAATATTTCCCAGCGTTGTTCAAGCGTATACACAACCATATTCGTTCAGCGGAAGGATAAAACTAATTATCTGTCAAATCAGACATGAGCTAAGTGTTACCATTCACGAAATAAGCACTCCTTGAAAAAAAAAACGTTAGATGGCGGACCCTGTATAACACACTTATTCATTAAAGGCAGCATCACCAGAGGACAAAATCCAACCGAGAGCAAGAACTCACTCAGCAAGCAAGTCATCATCAAGAAGATCAAGATCCAAGTCAGAAGCGGCATTAACAAAAAAGATGACCAAAAGGGACATCAGCCTGGTAAGCCTTGTACAAATAATGTTAAGGTTTATGCAGATCAGCCATCGAGCTCTTCTGCTTATGCAGCAATTGGTCACAAGACGAGAAGCCGTCGAGTTTGTCTCGCCACAGCCATTGTCAATGTCATTTCGTCGTTTGGCACGCGACTTCCGTTCCGTGTTCTCCCAGATTCTGGCTCGGAGCTACATTTTGTCACCACAGCGTTTGCCCAAGCCCTGGGAAGCAAGAAACACCGCGCCGCACAGTGGGACCGAAACGGGTTCACTGTCTCAAAAATCTGTACCTCTTATGTTTTAAATGACAGGACCTTGAAAATTCGTATATATATTATTGAATGTACATGCTTTTTAGTAAAATCAGTTATAGGTGATTACGACCGAAATAGAATTAAAAATCGATAAAACATATTGGTTAACGCATGTAGAAAGAGTACTTGATTTTGTTAGGTTATTTTACATTTGTGCTTTTAATAAAAGGAAGCTGTGAAAGTAATTAACAATAAATTGTAGCAAGTGAGAGATTTTAGTTATGTTAATTAACGATTGATCAGCAATTATGTTCTGAGCAAATGAGTTTAGTTTACAGTAAAATAAAAGCTCTGATGCATTGAAAAACATTGAAAACATTTGAATTCAGAAAGATTGAAGTTGGTAGTTAATATATTATTGAATAAGTATAATATGGTGATTATTCACTTTCAGTAAGATCGAAGAGCATCCAAAAATTCCTTGGAAACTGCCTCGGTCGGTGTCCTTAAACATGCAGTATATGGAGCTGATGTAAATAATAGTGTATGTAAAACATCTTCATTAGTTGCTGAACGAGAACACTTTCTGGAATGATATAATCGGTGTCGTAAGTCGTCTTTGTTCCACGCTTCCTGTGCATCTTCAGACAATTGGTCAATTGGTAAAATTGCAAAATGTCTTATAATACTCTCCCCACGAATAAGGATTTTATTAACAGAGGACGGCATGTAATACCAATTGTATTTATTCACAAATATTTGAGCTGTATTCATTGCGTATTAACCGAATTTGGTAGCTTTTACTGCGATTCCAGATGATATTGACTGTAGTATAATATAGGTATAAAGCCGTTTAATTAATTCTTCGCCAACTCCAGTAATATTGGACGAACAATGATAGTTAGAAAAAAATCTTCGCGCAGTATTTCCATAATTACTATTACCAGCTCCTTGTCGGGGTTTGTCGACATGGAGGCCAAGTTCATTTCGGAATATATTTTGCACATATTTTTTCTTTTCTTCCTGTCTGGTTTTTTTTTTCTAGAGTTGTTGCTGACCATTTCTCGGACGAAAGATTATAAGAAATATGAAGAATGGTTCCCATAAATCTAATCCAAGCATGAAGAGTGGAAAGGGCATATTGGAAAGCATCTTCGTTTTTGGGTTTGGAACTAACTTCGTCCAAATCATTCACCTCCCTAGGTCTAGACTATCATATAGTAGACACAGCTCTAGGTGATGTATCCGTTAATACTTGAGTCAATCATCGTTAAATATAGTTCATGCTTGATTTCAACTACAGTGTCAGTTTTATTAATCAATGATGGAGTAAGTTGGTCAATTTGACGCGCTATATTATTATTAGGAGTCTCCCTAGTCTGCTGCGGAGTTTCTTTCACAATTTTTTTAGAAATAGGTCGGCAATACCGAACAGAAGAGCAGGTAGTATTTTGCCAGATCACAAGATTGGTTGATAAGTCAAGTAGTTTTATAGGTACAAGAGAAGCAATGAATAAGTTAGCGTCTCATATTAACTGGGTCTCATCTGGTAATAGCTGTTTATATTCACTTTGGCCAGATGATCAATCACAGCCCCATTTTACGTATAATTTCAAATTTATATGCCCTGATTTGTACACCGAATTAATTTGAAGGATACAAGCAGTAGTATGATCTAATTGCATTGCACATTGCTCGCACATCCTCACCTTTTCTTCGATCTGTTGATTTAACTGGGGCCACCACACGTAACTCCTTGCTAAAGCTTTCATGAGAGTCATGCCCGGGTGATTGCCATGTAGTAACTGCAAAATCTGTTTCTGCAATGCGGGTGGTACAACCACACGACTCCCCCACAGAATACATCCTTTCTGGGTTGATAATTCCGTCCTTCTCTGGAAAAAGGGTTGACAAACTGGGTCTATTTTTGGCGGCCAGCCATGAAGTGTCCATCGCAAAACTTTAGCATAATGTGAGTCTTTTGCTGTTTGCTCTGAGACTTCTTCTGCCCCGATTGACGGAATATTGTGCCTTTCCAGAAGTAAAACATCAGCTGGTTCGCTGATCACGTCGTTGGTACACTTTAAAGGCAACCTGCTTAAACAGTCAGCGTTGGCATTACATTTCCCTTGCCGGTATTCAATATCATAATCGCAAGCTGTCAGTAATAGTGACCATCTTAACATACGTGGTGATATCATAACCGGGATCATTACTGAAGGTTGATAGAAGCTCCAATGTCATTAATTTTAATGCCCGATTTTGGGGGATAGCATATCTTCTTTGCATCCATTATATTTAGTAGTGTAAGACGGAAAAACAAAGCAATTTTTCAGATAGCCGAGACCTTTTTTTTTTGTTGGAGGCTTCTACTATCTGCTGGAGCACTCAGACACAAGTACTGGTCCATTGTACTACCAGACAGACACCTTGTCTTTATTGTATTTTCCCCGTTATCCGGAGAAAAATGAGGAGGGGCTTCAGTGATGTTGAGCTAAGAGATTCGGACCCACCACGTCGGCCCCAAGGGTGCGCCACCGTGCACGAGCGAAGGCGGGACAGTCGCAGAGAAAGTGTTCCGCTGTGTCGTCCTCCTCGCAACAAGCAGCACAGGTAGGCGTCTCACTGATGCCAAGCACGTAAAGATGCCTGGCAAAAGTGTAATGGCCCGTAATGACGCCCGTTAGCCTTCTGCAGTCATTTCTTCTTAAGGAAAAGAAGAATGTTGCGGACTTTTTACAGACGTCAGGGCGTACGCGCTTAGTCATCCTGCATCCTGGATATTCCTTCTATCTGCGACTGTGTACGTTAAATACCCAGTCATTGATGTCAGATTTAACCGTTGAAGCTGGTAGACCTAATGCGGGTTCAGGCCCTGAGAAACTCTCCTCTGAGCCTTTTCTAGCGAGTTCATCGGAGATCTCGTTTCCTGGGATTCCAGAGTGACCTGGAACCCATGCAAGCCTAAGTGAATTAAGTCTTCCGACTTTGTTCAAGAAGGTCTTGAGTTCATGCACTAGTTTGGAGTTGGACAGAGGATTGGATACAGCTTTGAGTGCAGCTTGGCTGTCACTGCAGACACATATGCTCTTTCCCCTCCATCTGTGTTTCACAACATAGTGCATGGCCATTAGGATTGCGTAAATCTCCGTCTGGAAGACAGACGCATATTTTCCTAACGAGAAGTGCAGTCGAATGCTTTCGCGCTCGAAGAAAACTCCGGCGCCGGATCCCTGATCAGTCCTGGAGCCATCTGTGAAGATGCGAAGACATTCTATTCCAGGTTCAGTGTCTGGCCAAAGCCAGTCCTGACGCCAAGGAAATGTGACTGTGTAGTTACAGCGCAGTAGGATGGTAGGTGTCATTGCGTCAGAGGGCATATCCATGAGACAGTGATCGTAGGATATTTCTCTCTCAAGTACACTTTCACTCCACTGCGAGTTGTACCAAAGACCATTCCTCTTTAAGCGAGAAATAGTTTTCAGTGCACACCCTCTGATATATATGTCAAGGGGTGGAAGGTTCATCATAGCATCCAAAGCAGCTCCCGGTGTGCTGGGGAAAGCCCCCGTGCAACTGAGGCAGACCGCTCTTTGGAGTTTGGTGAGTGAAGCCACAACGTGTTTTCGTGTCAGCCTGCTCCACCAAACAACCGATGCATATGAGATTATCGGTCTTACCATTGCCGTGTAGATCCAAAGGACCTTTTTCGGCGATAAGCCCCATGTTTTGCCAAAGGCACCTTTGCATTGCCAGAAAGCTGACAGCGCTTTGGTGGTTTTGGACTCAACATGTTTTGACCAGAGAAGCTTGTTATCTAGAATGACTCCCAGATACTTAGCTTCCTTGGATATAGGGATGGGAATGCCTTTTAGCACCAGCTGAGCAATGCCAGTTGTTTTCCTCCTTCTCGTGAAGAGAACGACATCGGTCTTAAGAGGATTAACCGACAGCCCATTTCTCGTGCACCAGTCATCGATCACGTTTAGCGCCGCCTGCGCTTTGAGACAGACATTCGCTAAACATGAGCCGACAGAGAGAACAGCAACATCATCCGCATAGGCCTGGGCATAGATTCCAGAGGCATTGAGAGCATCTAACAGAGAGTCGACCACCATGCACCATAACAGCGGAGACAAGACGCCACCTTGCGGGCAGCCCCTGTTTACTCCAGACTTGACACATTGTTCGAGGCCTGTATCAGCGATCAGTGTCCTGTGCACAAGCATTGCTTTGATCCACAAAACCAGTGCTTCATCTACGCCATGCCGTCTAGCAGCGTTACACATGCTGTCGAAGGTAGCGTTATCAAAAGCTCCCTCAATGTCGACGAAAATGCCTAGTACGTACTCTTTCCTTTCGAGAGCGCATTCAATTCTCCCAACTAGGTTTTGAAGCGCAGTCTCGCAGGATTTTCCGCGCTGATAAACATGTTGCATTTCCGACAGAGGATGCATTCGAAGGGCAACTTTGCGCACGTGCAACTCTACTAGTCTTTCCATGCTTTTCAGCAGGAATGATGTTAGACTTATTGGTCTGAAACTCTTGGCTAGTGAGTAATCCTCTTTTCCTATTTTGGGAATAAAGACCACTTTCACCGCGCGCCAAGGGATAGGTATGTAGGCAAGTGCCAGGCTAGCAGTGAAAATTCTTTTCAGTGTAGGAAGCAGCTGTCTTATACCTTTTTGCAGCATAACGGGGTATATCCCATCAGTGCCCGGCGACTTAAAGCCATCGAAGGATGCCACAGCAAATTCAATGGCCTCAGTAGTTGCCACGCGTGACGCAACATACCAGCTACGCCGAGTTGTTTTCATCGCTACAGCCGCAGTATCTAATGAGGGAGTGTGCAACGAGCCGATGACAGTCTGATTTCGCGGAAAATGGGTCTGAAACAGTAAACTAAGAGTTTCTGCTTTAGACTCGGTAAAGGTACCATCAGACTTTCTGAGTACCTCCAGCCTTGTCGATTTTCCTCGTTTGAGGACTTTAACCAACTTGCTGGTCGCGCTCAGGGATTTGATCTCTTCGCAGAAGGACTTATAGGAATCATTCTTCGATTTTCGAATAAGCTTCTTATATTCCTTCTGCTTCGATCGATATTTATTCCAGTCATCTTCCGAGTTCGATTTAAGCGATCTGTTCAGAAGACTTCTGGCTTCCCTACGAAGCCGTTGGAGCTCAGCATTCCACCAGGGAACCGGCTTCCTGTTGGGAGGTTTTTTGACAGGACATGCGAGTTCAAAACATTTGGTGATGGCGCTGTTCAGGTTATGAACTGCATCCTCCACCGATTGATTAGTTTTGAGTTTAGGCGGGACTTGAGTGGATTTCTCAAGCTCCTCCCTAAATCGCACCCAGTCTGTTTTTCTCGGATTCCGCTTGGGGTGCGAGGGGGAGATCCCGCACTTCAATTGGAATTCGATGTATCTATGGTCTGACAGCGTAACATCTGGTGAGACTCTCCAGTTAGTGATGGCCTTCGCATGCCTGTTAGATAAGGTTAGGTCAATCACTTCCTGTCGTCTCGCCGTCACAAAGGTTGGTAGAGAGCCAACATTGTTGATGAAAAGGTCAGACGAAAGAATGAAGTTTAAAAGATGGTCTCCTCTCCGGTTGCATTTGCTGCTGCCCCAAAATGTGTTTTGAGCGTTAGCATCGCAACAGATGATGAGTCCAATCCTTCTGGCTTCACAGTACTCTACGAGTTCGGAAACCGCCTTAGGTGGCGGGGGTAGTACCGAGTCGTAGGGGAAGTAAGCAGACGCCACGACGAAGTGTTCAATTTCTCCGTGCGCCTTGTAGCTCACTTTCGCAGCTACCAGATCTTGACCACAGAATTGACCAAGTTTGGTTGCCGATAGCGTATTCGATATGATGAGGCAGACCCTGGGCCTTTCGGATCGCTCATCATAAAGGATTGTAGCATCACGTATGCCACCAAGACCACACAGGCGTTTGTTCCACACCCATGGTTCTTGAATGGATACAATGTGATGATTTGTACTACTGCATGCAATTCTGCTACTTAGAAGAGCGGTAGCAGCCTTGCAATGCTGTAGGTTGATCTGAGTAAAAATCATGGATTCATACTGGGGAACACGTTCCATCCTTCGACTACTTGACATCAAAGTGGAATACCAAGGCCGAAGTAGGGACGTGAGTCGTACGCGGTTTTCAGGGCCTCAACAGAGCCATTGTCCATTCCCACTACCAGAGTGAAGCCCTCTTTTTTCAGAGAGTTTATGAATACTTGCTATGACTATATCAGTTCTATCGGATGATAGTGTTAAAATATCCTTTAAATATTTTCCTAATTCAGTATAATTTGTTTGTAAGTTTATAAAAAAGTTACACAAGACCCTACGAGCACAAACAAAGTCACTCATTGTGGTAAATAATTTGCTGAATGACGATCGAGCAGCTGAACTGAACTGTATGGTTTTACAACATAAAATTTTTGCCACGGATTTTCTGGTGAATACAGGCTTCACAGCTAGAAAAATTGCGTTTTTGTCGAACGTAAAATTGTGCGTGAAAAGTAATGGTGCATGCGAAAGAAAATATATTTATTATTGAGCGAGGCGAGCGGAGCTGTTTTCCGGTGAATCCAATGTCGATCTTGGATATATTGTTTTGGAGCCATTTCTTAACCGATTTTCAAAATTTTTGTTATGGTACAATAGAAACACACGATATGAAGGTTCATACATGGTCGGAATTTTGATTTTCGACTCAAAAAAAAAATTAATTCAAATTTTTGATCAAAGCGACCATTAGAGTTGTTACTAATAGTTCATACCACTCAATTGATTGTTTTAAGCCATTTTTTTAATTTTAATGATCAATTAGTAAACAAACTCATAAAAGTAATAACTTTTATAAAGGGTTTATGTTGGGAATGTAATCAGAAACAAATAATGCAAAAAAATTTTACTTGGTAAAGTAAAAAAAATAAATTTTACTTGGCAATATATTTTTGTGTCTGACAAAAAAAAACGCAAAAAAGTAGTAAAAAATTATTATCCCCTTGGAATTAGGACTAATTGAATATTTTAATCAGACAAGTAACTAGACAGCGGCAAACATCGCTAACCGTTAAATGTCTGTTTGAATATAAGAAGGAAACATCTAAGAAAGGGCAAGCAGACAAGATATATTTTCTACATATTATACAACACTATTATGTTTGTATTTTTTGTAAGTATTTGAAGCTCTGCGCTTTCCAAAAATGTATAACACTTATATAGTTCTCAATGAAAGATTTCCAGGAAACGCTTTTGAAAAGTCTGTTCGAGTAATTCAGTCAAATCAATATTTTGACTCACTGCACTTCAGCGACCGAATTTACGAATTTCTTTAGAAATATTGTAAAAAAATAATTAATATCGACACTAAATTGTATGTTAATTTAACTATCGATTTTCATCAAAACAATTCGGGCAACTCTACTTTCGTAAAAATCATTTATGGGATGGCCTTGCATAGAGAGTTTCCACTGTGCGCCGGTGCTCAGGAATGCAAATACATAACTTCAATAGCATTCGAATCCAGAACATCAGCATACAATGTAACTCATACTCCGAATAAGCGAATATCAACCTAGTCGTCAAGTGAAAATGCGCTCCTGTGAGATTCCAGCGCACATGCAATTAGCTGACCCATCGTTCAACAAGTCTCAACGCATCGACATGCTTATAGGAGTGGAAATCTTTTTCGATCTGCTGCTACCTATAGATGGCATGCTATGTAATGACCTGCCAGTCCTACGCAATACGAAATTGGGATGGATTGTGGCTGGAAGTGCCTCACCAATAAATACACAAGCTCACTGCCAACTAGCGACAAAGCCTCCATTCGCATCTCTGGACAGATTAGTACGCCAGTTCTGGGAGACGAAGTTACATAATAACTCCACTTACGTCCTTACTGAAGAGGAACACCAATGCGAGGGGAATTTCAAAACGCATACGAAAATCTCACCAAGTGGACGGTTCTGAGTAAGATTGCCTTTCAGGTTTATGTGGGAGTACGAATCCTTGGGTCATATGAGCCCAGTATCTGCAGACGGGATTCCGAAAACACACTACTTTCTCCCTCATCATTGTATTGTCAAGCCGGAAAGTTCGCCCACCAAGCTTCGAGTGGTGTTCTGAATCTGCCAAAAGCACTTCCGGGCACTTACTCAATGATATATTAATGGTTGGTCCGACGGTTCAGCCAGAATTGTTCTCTGTCATTATCAAATTTCGAGTGTACAAATATGTCTTCACCGGAGATATCAGTAAAATGGACAGGCAGGTCCTTGTGGACCCGACCAACCGCTACAGATATACCGCATCAGTATCTTTGTTGGCAACAAGATGTCTCAACAAATTTACGAATGAGAAAGGTTATCGAAAGGCAGCACTGGCTCTATTGAACAATGTCTATGTCAATGACTGCCTCGCAGCTGCGGAAACTCTTAAGGAGGCACGTGAATTATTGGATGAGATAATTCGCCTATTGAAGTCGGGTAAATCTGAACTCACTAAATTTTGTGCTAATGATCCAGCAACTCTTAAGAACATTTCCGAAGAGCAACGTGAAAAGTTAGTCACCTTTCATCAGTCAGAGGTGGTAAAAACTCTGGAGTTGATTTGGGACTCATCAAAGGATTTTGATTCCAGTAAAACTCAAAAACCAAGTACGCAAGCATGAAAACGAACTGTTCTCGCGGATTTAGCAAAGTTGTTTGATTCTCTGGGACTTCTTGGACAGGTAATAGTCCTTGGAAATGTATTCATGCTGGAGCTATAGAGGAGCTTGGGATGATGAACTGCCACTGCAACTCTCCAATAAATGGTTGAATTATTTAGACCAATTCTCAATATTGAAGGATTTAAACACTCCACGATACGTTATAGGGCCATCAGCTAAGACAATTGAGCTTCATGCATTTTCAGATAGTAGCCTGACCGCCTTCGGATCCTGTGTTTATCTGAGATTATAGATGGAGATGGCAACATCAGCTCGCAGCTATTGTGCGGGTAGTCACGGGTAGGTCCAATCAAAATCACAACCATAGCAAGATTAGAGTTGCAAGGAGCTTATGGTGGAGCTCGTAAAAAGGTTGTTGGAAATAGTACCCAGAAGAGTTGACAAGGTGTGTTACTATACGGATTCAATAACAGTTTTTTCTTTGATTAAATCGCCCTCATATAATAACATTTCTAACCTTAATGACATGGAAAACAAAAGAGTTACTGTGAACTATAACCGACGCAAATTCAGTCGAATCTCTCAGATCCTATCTAGGACAATCACCAACGGAGAGTAGTGAACGAACATCTTCGACACGAACCATCTGCACGCAATCCAGTTTGTGTGACACACGCCATAAGAGCGTACACTCTTGAACCTGAAACATACGTTGCTAACAGAGTGGCCAAGATCCAAGCAGACACCGATATGCGACAGTGGAATTACATTAAAGGTGAGCTTAATCCGGCAGATATGCTCTCTAGAGAGCTTAATGCTTCTTCAAAAGTATCTGCTTTGTTCGATGAACCTGAGTTTCTGAGGCAAAATGATAACAAATGGACTTAAACGGACTACGCAATGCCAACAGAACGTCCCAGAACGACGCCTGGGAATATCAGTACTAACTACTTCAACAGCGAACGATCAAGATCTGATAAATTCCATAAATCATAGAAACTCCTTCTACACCTTGCAACGAATATTTTCATATTGTTACAGGTTTTGCAACAACTTCAGAAGCATAAAATCATTTAGATTCACCGGGCATTTGGAGGCGGATGAATTAATGCAAAGAACTCACCGGATCCTCAGATATGCCCAGAGATCAGGGTTCTCAGACGAGTACGAAACCTTGCAAAGTTGAGTAAAAATTCATCCATTAAAAATACCAAATGCATCTCTATTGCCGGAAGCTTAAAATCTGATTCTGGTTCCAAAGGACAGCATTGTCCTTTTGTAGTAGTTTTGTACTTTTTACTCAACTGCACAAATCAAATATGCATGTGTCACATCGAGCGCTGATAGCAGCATCAAGACGCCAATATTGGTTTGTAAGCCTGGGCAGACTGGCTCGATAGGTAATAGTGAACTGTATCAAGTGCTTCAAGTCAAGACCGCAGCTAATGGGAAATTTGCCTATTGAAAGGATCAATCCAACGCGACCTCTCACTTCAATGTCCTCCGATCTAAATAACCTCGAAGCACTCACGCCTGGTCACTTCCCAATTGGTGCACCGCTCACAGCAATTCCAGAAGGTGATCTTACTGACCTAAACTTGAGCAGTCTGGAAAGTTTTGCCAAATTCAGCATATACAGCAACACTTCTGGAGAAGATGGTCTAATGAATATCTACAATTGCTACAACTCAGTCGCAGAATCTGTCACCCGGCACTATGGTTATCATCAAAGAAACCAATGTCCCTCTGCTAAGTTGGAATCGGGGCGTATTGTTGAGGTCTACATGGGAAATTATGGCATTATACGCAAAGACCGTAGGTTAGGTTAGGTTAGGTTAAAGAAGGGGAGTGTGATGGTTAAGCATCACTTCCAGTCGGAGGCCAAAAGGTCCATTGTGATTCCCTTCATTTGTGGGGGTACACAACCAGGCTGAAACTACCCCGTGCTCTTTATGAATTTTAGAAGATCCGATATATGTATCTGCATTAGCCACATCCGCAATCTCTGTAAAGATTCTTTGGCCTAGCGACGCTAGGCGTCGATTCTGGTGAGCTGGGCAGTGGCAAAGCAGATGCTGGATCGTCTCAGTTTCTTCCTCATCGTCGCAGCTCCGGCAGAGATCGCTGGATCCCGAGTCCCATTTCCGGAGTATTGCTCCAATGGGACAGTGTCTTGTGATCACTCCGATGAGCATACGGATCAAGTTACGGTCCAGCGCCAGGAGCTTCTTTGTTTTTCCGGTATTGAGCTCTGGCCACGATGATCTTGTCGTGTAGGTGTCGGTTCTTGTAAGCCAAGACGAGTTGACTTCTTTGATGATTGTGTCGTTTATGATCCGGTATAATGCGCTGATCGGTGGTTGCAATGATGTGTCCGCTTCGCTGAGGTCCAGTTCAGACCCTTGCCTGGCCAATTCGTCTGCACTTTCGTTCCCTGCGATTGAGCTGTGGCCCGGGACCCAGCAGAGTTTGACTTTGTGGTGTCTGATGGACTTCAGTGAGTCGCGACATTTCATGACAGCCTTTCTCGTTATACAGGATTCTATTGACTTCAGTGCAGCATGGCTGTCTACGAAGATAGTGATATCCGATGGTGGGATATCGGTTACCTGTAGGTATTTGACTGCTTTCTACATTGCCAGGATTTCTGCTTGAAAAACGCTGCACAGATCAGGGAGTCTGAATGATTCCTGTTTGTGGAGGGTATCAGAGTAGAACCCGGCCCCAGTGCCTGTATCCATTTTCAATCCGTCGGTGAAGAGAGTGATCTCATGGTCGTTGATTACGGCGTTTGATAGCCACTCTTCTCTGTCGTGGAAAAAGTATTCTGAGAGAGAAGTCATTTTGGGGGGAAATATAGTCGGTCGTAGCTGCGAGGCTACTAAAACCATGTTTCTTTGCCAGGTCGTCTATTATTTTAAGTATGGACGCATGTCCATAGTTGGCTTGCTTCCACAGAGAGGACTCCCTTAGTCTGAGAGCGCTCTTTGCAGCGCAGCCTCTTATGAATAGATTTAGGGGGAGGAGATGAAGTATCATGTCCAACCCTGCTTGTGGCGTGCTTCTCATGGCTCCCGTTGTACAAGCAGCGGCTGACCTTTGTACTTTGTTGAGCATGTTGATATAGCTTTTCGTGCTGCAAAGACCGTAAATGCTATTGATAAAAAAACAGGAGGCTACTGATCTCAAGCAAAACTTGGCAAATCGCCTATTACTTGATTGAATCTAAACCATGCTAACATAAGTCCGCAATTTATAGCTCCAGCTCAGCTATTCACACAAGTAAAGCTTATACGAAATAACCTGCCACCAACGCTTAGTTTAACAAATTAGTCAATCACCGTATTAAAAGTTCTCCTACCATTGACTGACAGTCAGGATTTCCAACTATTTCATTTATTAACAGTGCCTATATTCTAAAAAGGCTCAAGCTACCTGGTCTAAACGTTGTCACCGTATTTGGCAGTCACGTTGGCAAGGGACAATTTTTTTTTTGCATTGACGAAATATGAGCTGTCATCTTGTAAGGCGCTGAGGCCTTAGAACTTCTTATGTGCTCAGGTCTTTCCAACGCGAATTCATCAGGGAACTTCAAATGTTTATGAGGTGGCACTACTGAACCATGAAGAAAAGGCATTAACCAAGGCACTCTGAAGCAGACACCAGCTCAAGGTCGATGGGTGGGATTTAAGAATTCTAACAGTTGGATTTTTCGCTGCTCACTAGAGTGATCGCTCATCTCATTTGCGAAGGAAATACAAACACTCTTCGGAAGTGGCATTTTGGAATTCAGAAAGCCGTGTATATTAAAGTTACCGAACCTGATCATCAGTCGTCGGACCTCATACAACAACACGATTACGAACTCATTCATCCCGACTGCAAACATCAGCAAAAGGATATTCGACAGCGGTGCAGCTCATGAGGACTTTATTCCCCCGGGCTTTAATAACATTGACTTGGCTGAACTCACTGACCTTAAAAACAAGGTCGATGAAATCATGCAGCAGACGAAATCTGATGACAGCCCTAAGATGAATTTCCACGCCTACCACTACTATGGGTTGGTTTATCTTCTGTTGCCTGGCATGATTGGGATCATCGTCTTATACTCCTGGCATCGGCGGATATTGAAGCCAATGCCGAAACCACGCAAATCTCGATTCCAGGTTGAAGCCTAGGATTTTAATATCATCTTACTCCTTTTTGTCGCATCAGGGGCTCGGAAAACCCGCACGTTATTGTCGTCGAGAAGCCAATGCATCCACAGAGAGTGATAGTTTGGTGCGGATTGTGGAGTGGTGGCATCATTGGACCGTTTTTCTTCGAAAATGAGGCTGGTAACAACGTTTCGTTCAACGCTGGGCGTTACAGAGCCATGTTAACCGACTTTTTTTTACTGAAATTGAAGACATGGATTTGGGCGACCACTAGTTCATGCAGGATGGCGCGCCATGGCACACAGCCCATGCCACAATCGATCTTTTGCGCACCAAATTTCCAAATCGTGTTATCAGCCGTCTTGGCGATGTGAATTGGCCGCCTCAGAGCTGCGATTTGACCCCTTTGAACTTTTTTTTGTGGCGAACCGTAAAGGACGCAAGCAAAAGCGGTAAAGTGGAAGTACGTTTGGTTTGCCATCAACAAAATTCTAGTCAGGAGAACAGACGGCGGCCGCGTCATCGAAATAGCCACTGAGGATGAGAAAAATCGAGAAAATGAGAGCATAATATAAAACTAATATAGTGATGCACATTAGCGACCAAAAGTATACATACACATGAATGAAATTGAATTAAGTGAAATTTTAAATGTAAATTCTATTAATCTGGAAACAGAAACAGAAATAGAAAAATAAAATACAGAAATGGATTTTCGTGCTTACACCTTAACATAAGGTCAGCACCTGTACTTAATTGCAGTGACAGAAATTAGTATATAAAGGGTTTTCCAATGGGGACTTGACAGCTTTGAATTTAATTTGTGAACGCACCCTTTCACTAATCAACTGTCATTGTCAATTTATTAAGTAAACTCAACATTTTCATCATGGTAAAGTATATGAACGAGCAACGTCTGCAAATTATAAAAATTTTCTACCGAAATTCGGAGTCGGTGACCGCAACTTTAAGAGCAATTTTCGGTCGTAATTCTCGCCCTAATAGACAGGCAATTACAAGGTTAATGCAAAAATTTGAGTCTACATATTCGTTGTGTGATGTTGCCGTGTCAGTGAGACAACGGGTTGGTCGAAGTGTCGAAAATATCGCTGCCGTTCAGGCGTCCGTAGCAAACGATCCAAATCAGTCAATTCCACGGCGTTCTCAAGAATTGGGCATCGCTCAGACCACATTATGGCGTATTTTGCGTAAGGATCTTGGTTTACACCCATACAAGATCAAGCTGACTCAAGAATTGTAGCCGATGGACCATTTGAAGCGACATTCTCCGATTGGGCTCTGGAGAAGATGCGCCAAGATGATGAATTTCATCGCAAAATCATCTTCAATGACGAAGCTCATTTTTGGCTCGATGGGTTCGTCAATAAGCAAAATATGCGTTATTGGTCGGGTGAAAATCCACATGTGCTTCATGAATCACCACTTCATTCACAAAAAATAACTGTTTGGTCCGGTTTGCATGCCGGTGGCGTTATTGGGCCATATTTTTTCGTCGACGATAACGATCGTCACGTTACTGTGAATGGCCAGCGTTATCGCGCCATGATTACCGATTATTTTTGGCCCAAATTGGAAGATATGGACTTGGACGACATGTGGTTTCAACAGGATGGTGCCAAAATCCGCACAGCACACGTTACAATCGATTTATTGAAGAGTAAGTTTGATGAGCGTGTTATCTCAAGAAATGGGCCAGTCGATTGGCCGCCTCGTTCGTGCGATTTAACGCCTCTAGACTATTTTCTTTGGAGCTACGTTATGTCATTGGTTTATGCCAACAAGCCGACGACGTTGGAAGAGCTCAGAGCCAACATTGAACGCGAAATAGCGGCCGTTTCGGCCGAAATGTGTGGCCGAGTCATCGAAAATTGGGTCCAACGAATCGACCACTGCAAACGTGCTCGAGGTGGCCATATGAACGAAGTCGAGTTCCATTCATAAAAGTTTTGATTGTACTTCAAGCCGATAATAAAGTTTTTGAAATATCTCAAATGGTTTTGCGTTTATTTAAGAAAAAAGTTGTCAAGTCCTTTTTGGAAAACCCTATTTGGATCAATTTAGGAAAAGGTACATGGACATAATGAAAGAGGCAACAATGACAAAAAAAGAAAAGCGAAGAAATATCGAGTGTGAGTGGATGACATGGGAACAAAAGCAGGCTTGCAAAGAACGGGACATATTATACAGAAGATACAAGAACAATAGAAGAAACCAAGAATACGAAAGGGATTACAAGACTTTTCGAAACATCTTAAACAAAAGGATAAAGGCCACAAAATTCGGATATATCAAAGAAAAATTCCGAATTGCAAAAGCAAACCCAAAACAAACATGGTAGCTTGTTAAACGCATATTGGGAAGAGTACCTCTAAATCTGGATGACACCTTGTCCAAAATTTTTGCAAATGAATCGAACATCGAAAGTCTAGCGAACAAGTTTGCAAATCAATTATCACGTGAGGTTAGCAACATAGTGCACCAGTGTAGTCGGCAAACTTTTATCGTCACAACGTCAAGTGCAGTATGCTCAAGGAGGAAGTGACTGTGAGGGAAGTGCAGAATATACTATCTACACTAAGTGACAACAAATCACCAGGAATAGATGGCATATGACCGGAAGACCTTAAGGAATTCGCTTTAATACTATCACCTTTACACTGTAAATTGGTCAATAAAAGCATAACACAGTCTCATGTTCCTCCGGCGGACCCCACAAGCGGACCAGTAGGAATGCAGTTAAGTGGGAAGGTTATGGTCCTACACTTCTGACCATAACGACGCCGGGATAAAAAGGAAAAGAAGAAAGAAGAAGAAGACAGTCTCATGTTCCTGAGCTGCTTAAAGTCTCTATAGTGAGACCATATACAAGAGTGGTACAAAAAATGACATACTAAACTACAGACCTATTTCTATCTTGTCAGTAGTAGATAAAGTACTTGAAGGGATAATCGCAGAAAAACTATATCAATACCTAGAAAGAAATAATATTTTAAACAAAGACCAATTCGGGTTTCGGAAGAACCGAAGCATAAATGAGTTATTGGGTAGAGCTCACCAATCAAATAAACAGTAGCCTGAACAGAAATCATAACACAAGATTTCAAGATTTCAGAAATCATACGACAACTAGACAGAATTGGTGTACGTGGAGTGATATTAAAGTGGTTTGAAAACTATCTAGAAAACCGTAGCTTTAAAGTTAAAATTAAAGATAACTGTATGGAGTACCGCAAGGTACAAAACTCGGTCCACTATTTTTCATTATATACGTAAATGATCTACTTTCTGTTCTTCGTCAGAGTAGGGGATACGCGTATGCAGGCGATACAGCTATAGTTGTCAATCACAGATGTGCCGAAACGGCAATAAAAATAATGCAAGAGGAATTCAATGCGGTGACAACCTGGTGCCATGATCACGGTCTCTTGATCAATGCAAAGAAGACAAAAATAATCCCACCCACCACATATCCAAAGAGTATTATTAAAAATTAAAGTACATGACACCAAGTACATGACATAATGCAAAGAACCCTATGCAACTTGAAAGAGATGACAGTTGCGAAACTTTTATCGAAAATGTGTCAACCTACAAGTATCTAGGGGTCATCGTAGACTACAATTTAAAATATAGCTACCATATACTTGAGACAAAACTTAGGCAGTCAACTTATGCTCTTTTCCATCTCAGTAACGTATGTACGGAAGATGTTCTACGACAGTGCTATTTTGGATTAGTGGAATCTCATCTACGGCATGGTATATTGGCATGGGGAAATGCGCCTTAGATTCGGTCGTTACAGCATATACAAGCAAGAATCCACAAAATGGTACGTCGCGTAAAGATAGGACAGCACTAGAATCAACAACAAAACAGCGACAATACGAAACTGCTTAACATCGAACAACTGTATAAGATGGAAGTTATTTCAGGATTCTGGAACGATGACACTTACAAAGTCACAGCTCAACATAACTTCAACACACGCAGAAGACAACAAGGACGATACAACATCCCACGGCATTGGAATGAGTACGGACGAAGATGATATGAAGTAATATAGGGTCCGCCAAATAACTTTTTTTTTTTTGAAAATGCTATAAAAAAAAACTACTGAATATTTTCTCAAATTTCTTTTTTTATTTGAAAGTACAATCCTTCCGGTTAATAATGGAAAATAATTTCATTCAAATGGCTGCCTCGGCTGGCCATGCAGTAGCCTACACGATCGGTCCAATTTTTAAGCACATTATCGATTGTGTGCAGCTGTATTTCACCAATGGCTTCACGAATATTGTCCTTTAAAGCGTCAATTGTCTCTGGCTTGTCGGCGTAACACTTATCTTTGACGGCACCCCACAAATAATAGTCCAACGGTGTCAAATCGCAGCTCCGAGGTGGCCAAACGACATCAGCTCTGCGGCTGATAATGCGATCTTCAAAAACAGGGCGCAAAACATCGAGTGTAGCTTCGGCTGTGTGGCATGTAGCGCCGTCCTGTTGAAACCAAATGTTGCCAATATCCTCCTCTTCAATTTTTGTGAACAAAAATTCGTTCAACATGGCCCGATAACGATCGCCATTGACTGTAACGGCCACTCCTTGCTCATTTTCGAAGAAAAATGGCCCAATTATGCCTCTGGACCAAAATCCGCACCAAACAGTGGCTCGATTTGGGTGCACCGGCTTTTCAATGTATGCGTGCGGGTTTCCTGTGCCCCAAATGCGACAATTTTGCTTGTTTACATACCCGCCAAGATCAAAATGAGCTTCATCTGAAAAGATGATTTTTTTGGCAAAATTGGCATCTTCTGTAAATCGATCGCAGGCCCACTTAGCGAAGCGTTGTTCAAGCCTATACACAACCATATTCGTTCAGCGAAAGGATAAAACTAATTATCTGTCAAATCAGACATGAGCTAAGTGTTACCATTCACGAAATAAGCACTACTTGAAAAAAAAAAAAAATGTTAGATGGCGGACCCTTTAGTACCCAAAATATTTAATTAACTTCCAAATAATTTTAAAAATCTTTCAAAAACTCTTTTATTGAAAAAAAGCGAAACAGTTTATTCTGACTTGGAATAGAAATGGTATACACAAACACGAATATACAGTGAACCAAAAAAAAACTGGGACACCTAGTACCCCTAAGTGTAACTTGAAATATCTCAGCAATTTTTTAGTATATTGAAACGAAATAAATTTCGTATTAAAGCATGTTTTAATGCGATTTCAGTAACATAAGCAAATTTGTTTTTGTTTCTCTTATTTTGACAACAATAAAATAAAACTTAAAATACCACAAATTCATCAGCCAAAAAAAAACTGGGACAGTTGTTTTACAAGGCCACTGTTAAAGGACCGTTACTCGGTTTCCTTATCTTAGATCAAATACTTATTCTGCTATTCAGTCAAATTGTTTACAGGTGCATATTGTTGTCATCAAGCTTCGTTGTGGAAAAAATGGAAAATAAACAGACATCTCGCGTTATGAAAGCTGTAATAATTGATTATTATGAAAAAAAAACACAGTATTCGTGAAATTGCTTCATTGATTAATAAACCCAAGTCAACCGTTTTTAACATAGTGAAATCATTTAAAGAGAACGGTTTTCTTCATCGTGTTTCGGGGAGTGGAAGGCCTTCAAAAATGTCCACGGACCAAACTAAACGTCGAATATTAAGGATTATAAATGCAAACCCGAAGGAATCAGCTGTCGAAATTGCCAAAACTTTGAAAAGAGATAAAATTGCTGAAGTTCATCCGCAAACGGTGCGCAATTTCTTACATAAAGAAGGTTTCAAAGCCCGCACACCTCGCAAAAAGCCGTCTTTATCGGATAGAAATATTAAGAAGCGATTGGAGTATGCCAAGGAGTACGTGCAAAAAACGGATGAGTTTTGGAATCAAGTGATTTTTTGTGATGAATCGAAATTCAACATTTTTGGTAGCGATGGTCGACGTTTTGTGTGGAGGAGGGACGGAACTGCTTTGGATCCAAAAAATATTACTTCGACAGTTAAGCACGGTGGTGGAAGCATAATGGTTTGGGGTGCAATGGCAGCGGACGGAGTTGGTTCCCTTCATATAATTGAAGGGAATTTAACAAAATTTGGATACATTGACATACTGAAGCGTTATATCCCCGAAACAAAACAAAAATTTGGTCTACCACCAGGTGTAATACTGTTGCACGATAACGATCCAAAACACACAGCTGGTATAACGAAAGATTGGTGTATTTGGAATACACCAAAATAAAAGGTGTTGCCGCATCCTCCCCAAAGTCCGGATCTTAATCCCATAGAGCACCTTTGGGCTGTTCTGGAAAAAGAAGTGCGAAAAAGAACGATTCGTTCCAGAGAGGAGTTAAAGACAGCGTTACATGAAGAATGGCAAAAAATTCCAGCGACTGTAACAAAAAATCTGGTCGGATCGATGAATAGAAGATTGCAAGAAGTTTTGAAAGCAAAAGGGCAACATACAAAGTATTGAAATTTATTATTATTGTCATTTTTTGTTACTGTCCCAGTTTTTTTTTGGCTGATGAATTTGTGGTAGTTAACACCACGCTCTCCTGATAAGAGGAAAGGGGAGATGTCACCTTGAACTTCGCAACAATTCGCATATGCAACAAGACACCATGCATTTGCCAGATGCATGAAAGAACATGATCGAGCGTGCATACGTTCCCACGAGCACACGAGTGAAATGCTGACACTGCTGCCCTTGCACATGCAGGCTGCCCAACGGACACCGGCATAGGAGTTAGATTATGTTTAAGTTAGATTTGTAAATTCATTCTAGTTCTGTACGTCTGCGAATAAAGACATATTTAAAACTCGAATAAACGGGATTGCGTTGTAAGTCGAACAGTTGGGGGGAGGCTCTGCCTCCCCGTTCGCAGTTTTTTTTTATTATCCTCGAGAAGGATAACGTTAACTTGGTATTTTAAGTTTTATTTTATTGTTGTCAAAATAAGAGAAACAAAAACAAATTTGCTTATGTTACTGAAATCGCATTAAAACATGCTTTAATACGAAATTTATTTCGTTTCAATATACTAAAAAATTGCTGAGATATTTCAAGTTACACTTAGGGGTACTAGGTGTCCCAGTTTTTTTTTGGTTCACTGTATGTACAAATGTGCTTTTAGCCAATTTATGTAAATAAAAAAATTTGAAACTGCTTTAAAAAACTATTTATATTATAGCTCAACTCACGTACGAAACAATATTGTGACTAATCTTCTGCAGATAAGCCCCTAAGCCTTCGCAGATAATTATATCAAAATGTAAATTACTTATGATGCATCAATAAAGAATTGAATTGAATTGAGTTACAGCCCGAAACCATCACCAAGGTCTTGGAAAATTGGGGTGACAGAATGCGCTACTGCGAAGCCCCCCTAGGCAGCTATTTGAACGACGTTGTATTTCTCAATTAATGGGAATGTTTGTTCTTACTAATAAAGCCATAATACGTGGAAAAAAAATAATTTTGTTCATTTTATTGCATTTTTAAAAAGAAACTTATATTTGGCCCACACTGTACATACATATGTATAGCAGCGAAGTGCGGAGGTTCCTGAATCAAGCTGCTAGAGGCCTGAATCCTCACGGAAATGGATAGAGAATGTACATTATAGCATCCTGTCCTACTGAAGCACCTCAACCTAATATTTTCATTGCAGAGCTCGAGACACTTTTTCGATCTTTGCGCTTAAATTCGCTGGAAAACTTCGGCAGATTTTTCAGTGATTGGGAAAAACCTAATACTAGCAGATACCACTAAGCCATTGGTGGGTTCTGCAGAGCATAGAGTCAGGTTACTCAGGACCGATAGCCCGCCGTATCCTACGAGCTGGATCATGTGGAAATTGGCTGACAAGAATTAATAGGCTACTTACTGACTCCGAACTTTCGTAAAAGACCTTCATAAAGACCTTTCATGACCATTGCGGGCTTAGTGCCCTAATCAGAGTATCAGATAAATTCACAGAGATGCATACTACATCCGAACACAATCCTACGTTTACTGAGGGTACGAGTTATCACCGCTCACCCCGATCGATTTTCCCACCCTATCAGCAGCAACGTCCATTGAACCGGCAACGACAATGAACCGTCGCTGCAGTGACAAGGGAAGACGGCGTAGGAATATCAGATTACATCCGGCCATCCACCAAGGGCAACACACCGGCGATCGTCGCACTGCTAAAGTGGGACGACATCGGATCATCGAATTCGAAGCAAACTGCAAAGATGCAGTTTCCACTGTTTAGCGGCGTTCATAGGTTCTAAGTTAAATTAAGTTAGCTTGTAAGTTCAGTGTTATTTTGGATTTCATTGAATAACGTTTTGTTTCTGAAAAACCGCAATACGCGTAATTAACTCACGCCAGTTCCCTGATGTGAGCCTTCACTTCGAGGAGCCTCCTTCCCACCGTCCAAACAACGAGATTAACTTTACTCGCTTTTGTTTATTTTCATTTTAAGAGTCCCAGTCCTAGATGTACTAGGCAGCTTAACAGGTAAACGAAGTTTGTTTAAGGGCATTCCTTTAACACTCATTACTGACACTTACGCTGAAAGGCGAAAAACTAAAGTAGTTGTTAACCAATTAGACATTACTGCACTCAGCCTTTCAACGACGCCCACCATGCATACTACATTTCATGTCATTCAAACCCACTCATATCTGTCTTCGTCCATCTATTTGAATAGCTAACTACCTCTAGGTGCAGTTAAAAAGCGAAACACAACACAATAGACGAGAAGCAACAAACGGCTTATCCTTATCCTGGCTCCATCGTAAATTTATAATGCAATTATTGTTGAGCAATGCTATCCACCAGCCACCAGCCAGCAGTCAGCCAACCGCTCTTTCACTACTCATTCGCTTACCACTCAACTGTGCCCGAGTATAAAGTCCGACGCATAGAAGTGACGCATCACAAATAGCGCCGCATAAAAGTCATCCTTACCGCTGAAGTAGAACTGCTGTTTGTCGTCGTTGTCCTCTCGTCCTTGTTTTCCTTTTTTTTCATACAGTAGCGCATAACACAACAGTAGCGCTAAATAAAAATATTTTTTCCTGTAGATACAAGTAGATATATCCAGTTATAGATAGAATTTGCTTTATTGGATCTGCTGTGTGTGCAGTTGGCGTTATGCGGCATTAATGCGTTGTTAGTCCGTTGTCTTCCTATTGTTGCCGCGCTCCATGACTCCGTGGTGCAAGAGGATTTTTATTATTTTATTGATTTTTTTCCTTTCTCCGAATGGTCTCGCTATGCGGATGTGCTTTTGCAGTGGTCGTTGGATACGAGGATACATGAGTAGGAGAAGTTGGAGCAGATAGATAGTACCTAATGCAATTAAAAGGAGGAAAGTATCCGTATAGGGCATCACTGTTGAGGAAATGAGATTTTCTGGGAACTGGTGACAATTGAGCACTTAACAGGGATTCAATTAGGACTGCAGACAGCTTGTCCTGCGGACAAGTTTCACATTCGGCCGAGTATGCATGTCAAGCTGGTTAATTTCCTTACTGAATCAAGGATGGCATGGAAGGGCCTTGACAGGAGGTTAATCAAACGAAGTGACCGACTCATTCGTAATGGGTCGTGTGTACCATAGTTTGCCGAAATCAATGAAAAACGGAAGGACATTTTACATGTCTACTTGTACTGCAAGGGTACTAAATTCATTCCCAGTATCCTTAATTCCCAATTAGGACTAAATGTAGGTCTTCCTCAGTAAATTATCCCATCCATTTGATAATCAAACTTTTTTCATCATTTCATAATAAGTTTGAATAACTTTTTGCGTTGCCTTAGCGTATTTATTATCCATGGTTTAAATTGTACATGTGTCAAGAAACCAAGCGTTCAGAGATTATACACCTTAATTAGACATCTACGCGACTTTCGAAATGTCCAATGTTTCAACAGACCTTATCACGGCTCTTAAAGAATAATATAGACGTAATAACAGGTATCTGAGACCAAGGGCCGACTACGATAAAACAAGAAAGCTCCGGGGTCTGGAGTGAATAATGGTATTAAAATGGAAGTCAACATCACTACCACTCCCACAAATGAAAATCTGAATCTTCAAACATGGTCAAAATTATAGATAGATAGATAGATAGATCATTCGACCTGCATTCAAATTCACCAAAACATTTTTTTCTATTTAAATTACGAAGACCAAGGCTCATGCAAAATCTTCGGGCGATTATGGCTTAAGTATTCGTCCAATCAGAGATCGTTCAAAGACGAAAGCGTAAGCAAGGCCTAAAATTAACGGGCCGACAAATTGGATTCCATAAACCAGATTGTGGAAAACTCCACCGTAAAACAACAATCCGCCTTCTTAAAAATAAACATTGGCAAAGCACCCACCTTCTTCTTTTCCTTTTTCCGGCGTCGCTATGGTCAGAAGTGTAGGACCATAACCTTCCCTCTTAACTTCCCACTGGTCCGCTTGTGGGGTCCGCCGGTTTGACCTCAGAAAGTAGCGGCAGGCTTCCCGGTTTGGGATTACTTCATCGCTGAGGCCAATCAAATGCTGGTGTTTTTGCATTTGTTTGCACCAATTGTTTTTCGGCCTGCCTTTTTTGCGTGTTGAAATTGGAATGTTGATTGATAACGCCTTTTGGACGGGGTTGAAAGGATCTCTCCTTTGAACATGGTAATACCAACTGAGTCGGTCGCGCTCTATCTTTCTTATGATGGTTTCTTTTACGTGAAGACTTCCTCGGATCTTTGAACTTCTAATCTGTCACGCTTTGTTACTCCCGCTGTCATGCGAAGCATCTTCATCTCAGCTGCCGTTACTTTTTGTGCATTGTCCAGCATTGTGAACCGTATGTGAGGCCGGACGTATAACTGAAGTGTAGAGCCTTCCTTTCAGCTTAGGGGGCATTTTTCGATCACAGAAGATGGCGGAGTTTTCCCGCCACTTCATCCACCCTACGCTTACGCGATGTTTGATGTCGTCATCACAAGTTGCTTCTCTATTAATCATAGATCCCAGATATTTAAACTTTTCACACTTGGGAAGCACTCTTCCATTCAAGTAAATGTCTGGAATAGGCTGATGAGGGTCAGAGAACGGGCAGCACAGATACTCTGTCTTCTTTGAACTAATACGATACCCGTGTCCCTCAAAAATGTCCACCCACACATCAAGTGCTCGTTGTAGGGACGCCTGATCATCACTTATAATGGCCCCATCGTCAGCAAAGAATAGCTGGTGCACATTGGGGTCCGTCACTTTTCCTTCAAGCAAGCAATCAAGGACTGCTATAAAAAGCAGTGGGCTGAGGACGCTCCCTTGGTGTACACCGACTTTGATTGCGAACTCTTCGGTGACTCCTGCGGTGCATCTTACTCTTGTCGTTGCTCTCTCGTACATGTCCATAATTACTCGCACGTAGGTTTCTGGAACTCCTTTTTGTCTTAGCGCTACCCATAAAAGATCTCTTGGTTGCCGGTCAAAGGCCTTCTCGAAATCAACCAACACCATATGCAAGTCCTTTGAAGAATCACGATGCTTTTCCATCATGACCCTTATACTTTGGATTGCATCTGTTGTTAATTTACCCGAGACAAACCCGCACTGGTCATCAGATAGTCGTATTATTTTCCGCAGTCGGCTATCTAATACCCGTTCAACGATCTTCATGGTGTGCGACATCAGCTTGACAGAACGGTAGTTATCACAATTTCGCGTATCACCCTTTCCTTTGTGCAAAGGAAGAAGATAGCTTTCCCTCCATTGATTAGGCATAGTGTCGCCTCTCATAAGTTTGGAGATAAGAACCATGAGCCATCTAGACCCGATGTCTCCCATCTTTTTCCAAAACTCAGAGGGTATCCCGTCCGGCCCAACAGCTTTTCTTTTCTTGGTGTTTTTAACCGCGTACCCGAACTTCTTCGACTGTGATGTCGGATATTTCGGCATGATTCGGGGCGGCTCTTGGAAAGTACACTCGGGGAAACTGTTCGTTCAGAAGTTCCTCGCAATACTGTCGCCATCTGTGGAGAATTTTTTCGTCTTCCACAAGGAGTTGGCCTTCAGCATTGTAAATAAACTTTGGGAAACGAATCTCCTGAGCATTTCTTCTTCTCTGGGCGGCTATCTTAAAGATATTTGCTCCTTTGTTCAAATTGCTTTGTCGAAGCTCCTGGGTAGCCTGGTTCCTGTCGGACGCGGAAGACGATATTTCTTCCAACTCCTGATAGAGGCCTTCCATGCTTTTCGCTTTGAATTCGGCGCACTTTTTCTTCGTGATACCTTTGCAATATACCTTTTCACGGCGAGCTTTTTCCTCTCTATTAGTAGAAGAGCACTTTGACCAAGCTTGGAAAGCCATTTTCTTTTCGTGTATCACTGCTTTGGCTTCGTCTGTCCACCACCAGGTTTCTTTTGCGTGTTGGCAGGAGCCTTTAGATGTTCCGAGCAGTGATTTGGCTTTCTCCAGGCGAGATTGTTGTAGGGAATTCCACATGTCTTGTGCTCTGCACTCCTCATTACCGACCTCATCGATAATGGAAGAGAGGTAGTTTTCCATGTTGGTAATAAAAGCTTCGCCTTTTCCTTTATCCAGCTTATACCTCTCTCTCTTCTGTCAGACACTTTCGTTTGCTGCTTTGACTTCTTTCTCGCATCCATAAAAAATTCAGTCAGGAGGAGACGGTGTTGAGGGGCGATCGCGTCTCCCAGGATCACTTTGCAATCTTTAGCTCGTGGCTTTATGAAACTGGATACCAAATGATAGTCTATTTGAGTTTCATTTCCGCCGCTGCTATACGTGATCAGGTGCCGGCTTTGTTTGACGAACATGGTATACTACATGGCACTATAAGACCGTACGACTTGTACATGTTTAGGATATCTTCACCTGAAGAAGTTCCTGGTGCCGTATCCCAGCCCTCCGTGGTAGTCTTCATAGTCTTCGCTTGTCTTCCCGACATGTCCGTTTAAATCTCCCCCAACAAACAAAAGCTCTTCCTTTCGGATGATTTTGACAAGGTTGTGGAAATCTAGCCAGAATGCATCTTTTTCTTTTCGTTCGCATCCTACTTGAGGGGCATATGCGCTTACGATGTTCCACACCTCACCATGCATCACCAATTTGAGAGCCATCAAACGGTCACTGGACTTTGAAATGGTTGAGACATTGCCAAGTAGCTCTGCCGCAAGGATGATTCCGTTTTTTCTTTGTTCCAATCCATAGTAAAACATCTTGTAGGCTCTTGTCCAGGAAACGTGCCCGATTACCGGTGTTTCGCCATTTCATCTCTTGTACGCACAGGATATCTACTCGCCTTCTAACCATCATTTCTTCAAGCTTCCAATGATCCAACTCGCGACTCTTAAGTGTGGCTTACGCGGTTGCATTACTTTGCTATCCCCCGGAAATCCTATAGCTCTGACCTGAGCATTGCTGCTCGACCCAGGACCACGACCATTAGTAGTGCCTGGCGGGGTCGTGCTTTTCCCTTTTAGCGTTCTTTTCCATAATGCTACGGTTTGACCGTTTTCTTTCTTCTCCCTCCTTTTTTTGACACGTGCATGCTCCAGATTTTGTTTTTTGCTCTTACTCTTACAACACTGGTGATCTCCAGTCGTGTCAACCCACTGATTTGCATGCACACTTGTGGGGCAGTTTAATGGTGGTATATGTGTCCCAAGGCTCACCTTGGTGTTTTCTAAATTGCCTAGATGTGATTTTTGTTTACCTTTGTTTTAGTCGCCTTTTACGACAAGCGAGAGGTATCGCTGCAGGGATATTCTTAACCCGTCCCTGCACAGACCAAGCAAGGAAAAGCACCCATCAAGATAAAAAATCCAAACAACTCAATTGTATGAAGAAAATGGAACGTAATTTGCCAACACTCAATGCTGACTCCACCTTCACAAGGTCTAAGATGAACGCCACCATAGACGAATTACCATTCAAATCCCCAGAAACCGTCTGTGAGTGCAGAGTCAACTGCAACTTCGCGCTGATGTATGAACTACTTTAGAATGCTGCTACCATGATGATCAAGAACAGAGTAGTAGGAGTCCTTCCCTGTCTACCACAACTCCTTCGACTCCAACGAAAATTGTCGGACGCTTGGGACTAATATGGTTTCTAACTGATTGGAAGCGGAGAATAAATAAGCTGCATAAGGAAAATACGACGGCTCAGGACCCAGCCTCTACCTTCATCATAATGGTGACATTATCTCCGTAACCAAAGATTCTCCAGTATCGTTTTAAAGTGCATGAAGTATATACCAAAGTAAACTTCCGTGGCACAGCATAAGAGACAATTCACATCAGATTTCACTCTGTCTCGTACTGGAGGCCACTACAACACGGCCGATCCGGACAGTTGCTAGATCCTCATAGCAATTCCCAACCACTTCGATCCCTCTCTTTTAAATCGTATAACTCATGAACTGATTTTAACTTTACAAAGGCTCAACTTTGTCTGCTCCGTCCCTTACAACCCACAAAAACTGGACCTCATCGCCACCCTAGCACACCAAAGAACTACACACCCTGCGCAACCAAAGAAGAAACGATGGCTGGCCTTTCTTAAATCTCGCTCTGCTTTCGATCTTTTTATTTATTTGCTATCCAAGCCAAAGAGTAAGAATCAGCAGCATCATTTCTACTGGATGGGATGGATGCTTTTACTGTCACTTTATTTCAACTTCGGGAGGTTCCTCGCGCTCTGCCTAACATATTTACAACGCTCTACAAAGAAGAGAAGAAAAAAATTCAGGGGCAAACACTCAACCTTTCGGAACACCATATTTTTGGCGGCTACTTTAAGCATTTTTTTTCCTAATCTTCACAACAGTTCCACCCCCGATTAACCTACTTGTGATGAGTACAAATAATCCTGCCAAACTAAACTTCATTTAACGATGCCATAATTACGTCTATAAAGCACGTTATGACTCAGAAGATTGTCAGGTCGGGTCTGGTCAGGGGTAAAAATGTACTTAAATTTGATATAGCAATAACCATTTCCTAACAATGACGAGTGCAGTGTTAGCTTTTGTAGTCTCCAAGTTGTAATGGATATTTTCAAGGTCGAACCATAAGCCCCATGTAGACGCACGATACTTCGAACTAAGTGACACAACTCCCTTGGGACTGTGGTATAGAAAAACTATATAAAGGTAGGCATAGTTTGCAGAAGCCATAGAAAGACTGCTAAACGAGACACAAATTTAGCTATTGAATCCTTGGAACCCCTGAATCTTAACCACTTTCTTAGTTGCACTGACCCTTGTGCCATTTTGATTTATATGAAAAATCTTGAGAGCATAACAATAACTAACTTGATGAATAGGTCGCCTGGTCAGCTTTTCTACAGACAAATCAGGAAGCTCTAATGGCATCAACCCCCTCATGCCACAGGAGAGTTTAAGGCAGGTCTTACCACTCCCGTCATGGTAATTTTCTGAGGCCACCATTTGTTCAGTTACGATCCCAAGTCTTGCAAGAAGTCTTCATACTTAAAGTTATGGAAAAAGCCTACAAATAAGGCGAGGACTTCCTTCTCATATTTTTTTTATCGGGTTCGCGCAGGTTCAAGAGTTACGCTCTTATGGTGTTAGTCACTCAACCGGAATGGGGTGCAGATGGTTTGTATCGAAGATGGTCATTCACTACTCTCCGGGGGTGGTTGTCCTAGATATAATTTGAGAGATTCGACCGAATTTGCGTTGGTTGTAGTTCACAGTAACTCTTTTGTTTCCATGTCATTAAGGTGTTTTATTGGAAACACACAGAGTATACATTTTGAAATGATCTATGCCTTCGTCAGCACTTTTTGATCATCTCTCATTCACTACTGATGTTGTGGCACAGTTTTTCCGTATAGGAGTTCAACTGAGGCTGGAGTATATCCTTGGTTCTGTTTTTCGTTGACAACCTGAAACGTTTTCGTATTTATCGTTTGGGCAAGGTGTTCAAGGTCATCACGGATTGCGAAGCATTTGTGCCAACCAAAAACAAGCGGAAGTACATCCCACGTGTGGACGAGAACGGACAAGAAAATGAGACATATGATTCGAAGAAACTGAAACCTGGGTATCGAAACACTCGGGCACTGCCCAACCATCGGCACATATGGTAGTTGAGGATATCCCGTGCCTCCAGCGCCCACACTGAACCCAGGGGGCGAGTTGATAGATGAGGGACTCAAGAGGACCAAAGCTTCAGGCTTATGGGAAAATGCTTTCATATGAATGCGTGAACTCCAGCACCTGCTCAGATATAATTTTCCCTATTCAACAAGTCACGGTTATTACCAACTCTTCAATTATTACTTAATTTCGATTTATTGCCCACAATGCACGGTATATCCGTTTCGGAATCCTCTCCAAGCCTAAAGTAAGAGAACAGCTTTAATTATTCAAATTGCGCTCGTAACTATGGTCATAAGGAGTCTCTAATTACTACACGTCACAACCTGGTCCCTAATTCAACAATGATTTGTAGCGAAAATCCTCAACCAAAGCACGCCTTCATGGATATGCCATATACGAGTGGCCAACGCCGAAATTACCAACTCCATTAGTGAAATAAATTACAATACCAGCCCACAACACGTCCCAAACAACATTGGTGCCACAAAACGGCAGTGCTTCATATACTACTTAGTAACAGAGAAAACACAAAGGACCAAGGACGAAATAGGGTAACAGAATTCAATGTCCAAAGGGATAGAGACCGTGCGACTGGAGGGTGATCCGCAAACCAGGGGGCCAGCGCCGCACTGGCATGCAACATATTCATTTGAGCTAATACCGTTGTCTTGTGTACGGCTCACAGGACTTACAATTACTTATAATTATGTACAACCAACCCCGTTTGTCAGGACGTAATCAGTTAACAGCACAACACCGTAAGTAAGGCGAAACAACTTCATACTCCCGGAGTAATGACAACACCAAGACTCCTGGCTCCATGCCCAGCCATTAACTCAGTCAGTTGGAAGACGTGGAAGGATATCAAAAGCGCGCGAACGATATTAAGTTACGTACCGGTAGTCTCATTTATTTTTTTCTTTGCTTGTGTGTTCGTTGCATGCCATCCATTCAATGCACTCGGGAATAGATTAATTTGTTATTATTTTACGCAAGGCGGTTGGCGTGCTGGGAGTTTCCACTGCTGTTGAATGGGCTGTTTATGCTGTGCTGGGAAGTGTGCAAAGTTTCGTTAGGGGCTTCTGGGTGCGGACTGTGACCTTCGGTTAAGTGATTTGTGGATAGGAGCAGTTTGTTTACGCGAAGCTGATGACTTGTTAGGGTATTCGGTCATGACAGCCTGGGAATCAGCCTGTTTACTTTTCTGTGGCGTATCTATGTATACAAATGGTGTCCGTGTTCCAACAGATGGCGCTAGTGCGGCTAGTCAGGCCAAACTCGTCAATTCGTCATGATATTTGCGAGATTTCATCAGCCATCTGTATTATCTTTTGTGAGTGAAAATATCGGCTTTTGAGAAAAGAAAGCGTCATTTACGGGAAGTTCTACTTTTACCATCGCTCCGAAAAAGTCTGCGGCTGAGGCGCATTGGATTATAGTGCTTCTCCTAGTAAAAGAACGTGTCGCGAATGGTTTCAACCCTACATGGTGAAGACGACGTGGAAGACAAGGACTCTATTTCGACCACAATAAGAACGTCTTGGGCATGGTCAAAAAGCAAAAGAAAATTGGTTACCACACGAGTTGAAGTCAAGAGATGGTTTACTAAAAAACTGCTGCTCCAGTGCAAAAAAGAATTTTCCACCTGTACCGAGTAGCTCCTTCGATCTTTGGAAGAACACAACAATGGAGTCGATTCGGGGATTGTTTCAACAGACGAGCAGTTTTCCAAACCAATATTCGTATGCTACCAGAAAGATGGACAAAAATTGTGGCAGGCGATGGACAATACTGCAAAGAATAAGCCTGTCACCAAAATTTCTAAGCAACGGATGCTCACCTGAAAGGACAAATTTTTTACCATTTGACGTATGACCTTCCATTCAGCAGGATTGAGACGTGTTTTTTAAGAAAGGCAAGAACTCAAGAACCATGTCAAACAAGTGGCCTATTCTTCGACAACGAATTCGTGAAAAAATATCAGGGAGGTCGCTACCTTAGTACCTCGGGCTCCATTCACCTTTCGATTTTTGCCAACTAAAGGACCTGAACTTGTCTAGATTTTCTTGGAATTTTCTTTCTAGGAATCTTGGGATAATTTAGGCTGATCCTTGCTTTACTGGTTAGGTTCACACCGCCCATAACACTATTGATTTACTCGTACTCAGTTGATCCTAGGCTAATGCAGTGTTTTTTTCCTTTCCTGCTGCGCAACTCAGTGGCAGGAAAAAAATGTCTAAAAACGTGGAGAGAGAACCCATTCGTCGCACAGACTCGGAATCAGTTGACCCCTTTGTCTCATAGACTCGGAGATCAGTTGAATGGACCATCCAATTCGCAACCTTTTCCACGGTAAACAGGTTAACCGCCCCTAACGTTCTACTTCAGTTGAAAGGCTGCCAGTCCAAGCGAGGGAAACGACACCATCGACATCAATGGCAGCAGCAAAAAAACAACAACTACAGTAGACTGCCCTCAGTTGTTGGCGTTGCCTATAGGAGGGTAGGATGATCACTTCACTCGGGAAAACAACAAGCCTTTTCAAATTCGGCTACGAATGAGGAGCACTTGATGACGAAGAGCGTGAGCTATGAGCCGAGCTAAATGCCTTTGTGGATTGGATCATAGAAAAGTGGTAAAAAAGGAGGCATCATCCAAACAAAAACAGCCGCAACAGAAGCAGCATCAACAGAAGCAAGCACAACAGAAACAGCTGCTAGAGAAGCAGCAGCAAAAGCAACAACAAGCTACACTACGCGAACCATATGTTACAGGCGTAAGCAATTTCGGTTATTTGGTTTTTAAAATCATATGCGAGAGCCGCTGCGCTATCCAGTGCAGCATACCAGCTGCATAAGCAGATCAAGAACCTATTAAAGGAAACCACGACGGAATTCTTCTCTTTTACCTTCAATGCCGAGAGGTCGCAGCCGATGCTCCCCGAAGAATTGCTCTCAGAGCTCAAATTGTTCGATATTGACGAGTGTCAAGCCATTCGCCGCAATGCGGACCAAAGGACAGAAGCGAATATTACGCTTCTTCCTGGTCCAGCTCACACCCAACAGCAAGCTGAGCTAAGGGCCATCACTGGCTTAGAATCTCTGCCTGTAAAATGGAAGAAATTAAGAAAGCACTGTCAAAGGTTTGGGCACGCTGCGGCGAACTGTCAAATGCAGCCTCTATGCATTAAGTGCGCAAAAGTCCACAAGAACAAGGAGTGCGACCTGACTCAAGACAAGGTCGCGGATAGCGAGCAGCTCGAGTGCGTGTTCCGAGGACAGCCTGCCTGAAGAAGGCAAATCTCGCTCATAAGAAACGTCCCTTAACTTACAAACTTACGTCCTTACAAACGCCAGCGGTCGTTTGTTTGACGGTCGATATCTGCCAGAGGCATATGGCTGTTCCCAAAGTCCCAGTGTCTATTGCCAAAGCACTAAAGGTCGAGGTGGACGTGTGTTCGATCCTACTCATTATCTCGTCATCCATGAGCAGACGACCCAAGTGGCGTTTACAATCGTAATGTGTAGCACTTTAAAGCCTTAAATATCCTGTCGGCGAATGCTAACTGACTAGGAGTCAGCGAAGAGCCGTACTTTTCAATATGCTGCATGACGAAGGCCCCGATATACTTTTGGTTAGCGAAACAAAGTTAAATCAGAAACATAAAATCCGGCACCGTTCTTATAAGGCAATTTGAAGAGACTGACTTTTTAAAATTATGGATTATTTTGACACTGACAGCTGTTTCCCGCTCGAAATCTTACGCTTAAACAACGTTGGGAAGTATTGAAAACGTATTTCCAAAGTGAGTGCTGTGTAGCCCAAAGAGTGCGTTTTTTAAAAAGCAGTTTTGCCCGAAATGAAGCACCCACCGCGATTGCTGTTTGTGCAAAAAGTTCGTGAGACTGCTATGCTAGTCCCCGTCGTCGTACAGATGGCAATACGGCTGCTGTGGCCGTGAGTGTGTGGCTCAATTCACGAACATCAACTCGCCATCGATCTCAACAGCTCAACATTTCACGCACTAGCCTCAGGAGAAAACTGCACAAAAATCTGGGATTATTCCCTTACAAGGTCCAATCGAATCAGCAATTAAAGGCGCGCGACCATCCGCTTCGTTATCGATTCGCAGTTGGGCCTTAGAGCAGCTTGAATTGCACAACAATTTTGGGCGTAAAATTGTCTTTTCTGACGAGGCGCCTTTTCATCTCGGCGGCTACGTTAATAAACAAAATTGCCGCATCTGGGCTCGGAAAACCCGCACGTTATTGTCGAGAAGCCAGTGCATCCACAGAGAGTGACAGTTTGGTGCGGATTGTGGAGTGGTGGCATCATTGGACCATTTTTCTTCGA
The DNA here is from genome assembly GCA_958301585.1 of Merodon equestris. Taxonomy (NCBI): domain Eukaryota; kingdom Metazoa; phylum Arthropoda; class Insecta; order Diptera; family Syrphidae; genus Merodon; species Merodon equestris. The sequence goes on from OY284416.1 coordinate 117,355,701, forward strand.
TAATGAGGCTGGGAAAAACGACTTTTCTTTTACTGAAATTGAAGACATGGATTTGGACGACCTCTGGTTTATGCAGGATGGCACGCCATGCTACACAGCCCATGACACAATCGCTCTTTGCGCACCAAATTTCCAAATCGTGTTATCAGCCGTCTTGGCAATGTCAATGCCTCAGAACTGCGATTTGACCCTTTTGGACTTTTTTTTGTGGGGAACTGGGAAGAACCGATGTTATGCCAACAATCCGGAAACGATTTAAGCACTTAAGGCCAATATCATCCAAGCAATCCGTAAGCTACAGCGCGAAACCATCAACTAGGTGTTTGAAAATCAGGGTGACAGAATGCGGTACTGCGAAGAAGACGATGCTGAAGAAGTTACATGACAGTGCGACACCTTGCCTAAATCCTTTTTTAACATCGAAGGTCTCGGTTAATTCGCTACAGACCTTAATGGAGCAGAGTTTGGCAGGGATATTAAAACTAGACATGGCTCGGTATAGCTCGTTCCAATGTACACTGTCATATGCGGCTTTAAAATTGACAAATAGATGGTGTGTGTCGATTTGGAATTCTTGGGTCTTTTCCTAGATCTGCCGCAGTGTGAAAATTTGGTCTATTGTGGATTTACCTGGCCTGAAACCGCACTGAAAGGAACCTATCAGATTGTCCACAAAGGCTTTCAGGCGTTCACCCAGTACGGCAGGGACGATCTTGTACGCGAGGGGACTCATTCTCCTAAATAGCTCAGCAGACAGGACGTCTGCGCCCGCGGCGTTGTTAGTTTTAAGCTTCGAGATAACAAGCTTAATTTCATCTAGGTCAGGTGGACGGAATTCTCTTGTATCCTCATCCGTTGTCTACAGAAGTGGTTTTTCCATATTCTCAGCATCGACTATGACACTTCATCCCTACAGGCCTTCGCTCTGGCTTTATAGCCCTGGAATGTTCGTTTTACTGCTTCGTAAAACTTGCGAGCGTCATTCCTGTGGTAGCATCTCTCCATCTCCTCGATCTCACGCTTTCCGTGCTCATTTTTTTTCTTCCTTAAAAGCGTGTGTTCCTCTCCACTTTTCTGCTCGTAGAGCTCTCGAGTGGCTCTCGTCCGTTTATGTAGCATGGCTTTGTAGACGGTTTGCTTTGCATGGGCTTGTTTGCATTGCTCATCAAACCAGGGGTTGGTGGAGGTTTTAAACCCAGCACATCAGAGGCAGAGTTTCCGATGGCGCGCTGGCAATGCTTCCACTGTTGTTCTGTGGATTGTGCCGGTGTCACCGGACTTTGCGGGAGGTTGAGGGAAGCTCGATCGCCGAAGATCCTAGCGATCTCCTGAAATTGTAGCTTTCCGACGTCAAGCTCTTGTTGTCTTGTTCGACTCCGTAGCATCCTTGATATCCTCATTCGTATCTTGGCTACAACAAGGTAGTGATCCGAGTCGATGTTGTTTCCTCGGAAGGTTCGATTCTGGAGGAGTGTCTGGCGTCGATCGCAATGTGATCAATCTGGTTGATGGTCGGCTGATCTGGTGACCGCCAGGTTCCTTGATGGGTGTTGAAATGTGGGAATCGTGTGCTTGCTACAAGGAGGTTACGCCCTGCTAGGAGGTCAATAAGCGTGCGGCAGGAAAGAGTAAGAATTGTGACGGAAATTGTCTTACATGAGAATGAGCATGGCATCTTAGACTCAAATCTCATGTCGGTTCAAAATTTCGTCAACGGATGTTCTAAAAAAAGCCGCACTCATAAAAGGAGACAAAAACAGCACAAAAAAGTAATTCAGTTAAGCCCGTCGGACATTCTAAACTGACCTTTAAAACTAATTAAAATTCAATCAAGCCATGTCCACATTTCCAAACATGTCGATTCCCTGGAGGCCCTTAAGCTGTTTTTCTTTTCTCCCCTGGACCGACTTGGGAGTTGCTCCAGCTTCCGTCACTCAACCTTGACCATTATTCCATCAATGTCGTCGATATCATTTTAACTTTTACGACTACCGTCATAATGCCAGCCTGATAAACCCTCCTGGTAAATCCATCATCATGTTCTCATTCTCCTCCCATCAATCTACCATCATCAGTCGATGGCAAGAGGAGTAACAACCGGAAACCGCATGACATTCGACATATCCTTTTTACTAGGGTTTTTAGTTTTTGGCAAATATTTTCATACTTCCTTGTTCTTGTTTCTCCTTTCAGGACATGTACACTGGCTTCGAGTTTTTTTTTTCTTATCCAAACGATTCTTGGCTCGATACCGCTAAATGTTAAATACCGAACAACAAACATAGAAATACTTGTATCCTTCGAATGGCCCATCCGTCCCCCTCTGATTCGTTTTGGCAGAGCTTACCATTTTGACGTTTTGTGTGCAAAACCTAGCTGCACATGCATTTAACATGCACTACTTGATGACGGTTCTATCCTCCAATATGACCGAGGCAGCAGGAAGCAATGAATTGGGTAAAAGGTCTGGCAAGTGGGATTCGGCAGCGGTGCTGAATGTTGGTCGTGATTTATGTCATTCACCCATAGGCCATGGGTTTGAAGGAAATACTTTGAGTGTCTTTGGCTTGTATGACACTGCTAAAACGATGAGAAGATGGCGGGAGGGACGGATGAAAGGGGCTGTTGCCAGTGACTATCGATTCGGAAATTTGTTGGCAGGCATAGGCGGTGATCCAATTCCTTGATGGGTTTCATCGGTCTTTGTGTAGTTCGTTGCTTGCTTGTCGAGTCCTTTCGGTCTACTGTAACTGCTTTCGGATATTGGATTCAAAATGCTTTTGGCAAAAGTGTGAGGACAATTTCGATTTTTTTTTGTTGTTGTCCAGATGAACTCTTTTCAGGTGAATGACTTTTGGGGTGAATTGTGCGGGTCAAGGAGGGGTGAGGAGGTTTTCAAATGGCGGTAATTATTGGATACACATGTTTTTGGAGAATAAATTTAGTATTAAACAAGCTTAAGGTGTAGAGAAAAAAATATTATTGGAAGTGGTCAAATTAATGAGGCATGAAACGTGTGTGAACATATTTTTCTTTAGGTCGGGAGCTTCGGTAAATATTTTGGAAGGAATTAGAGATAACAAATGCATTGGCCTCGAATTTCTACAAAAACCATCCAACTTAGGAGACTTCGAAACCATCGATGCAATCAATAGCGCTTTACAAAATTTGATAAATGATAATACAAGTCATCCATCCCCAAATATACATATCCCCGTAGAATATACTGAACCTCTGGTAAAGAAACTACGACTACGAGCTACAGGCCAATTAGCAAAAAAAAAAGGTAGCAAAGTTGCAAGGAAAAAGTGTTAAAGAAGATCGAAGCAGACAGCAATATACTTCCCAAGGAACAATTTGGTTTCAGGCGCGGGCACAAGTACTAAGGATAAGGAGCAGCAGGTAAGTCAATTAAAATGATACTACTTGATATAGAGAAAGCCAAGCCTGGCACGACGGGCTTATATTCAAAAGGATTCATTTTAATTTTTCTCTCCATATTTGCAAAATCATTCGTAGTTTCCTGTCAAATCGTTTTTACCAAAGTTCATGTCAATAATGGTGTTTCAAGTATCGTTCATTTTAACTCTGGTGATCCTCAAGGATCAGTCCTTGGACCTATTTTATATAGCCTGTGTATGTCTGATGTCCCAGCACTATCTAATTGTGAAGCAGCTATTTTTGCTTGACGACACTGCGATATTTTCATCTCATGAATTCGCTATCGACATTATTAGGCATCTGAACAATAATATTGAACGATAGTATTGGAAGAAAATTACAAAAAAATGGAAAAATTAAGCCACCTCTTTCACTATTAAAAGAAAAGTCTGTTTCTCCCAATTACAGATGAATGACACAAGCATTAGTTGGGCACCCTCTGTCAAGTGCCTAGGAATATTCTTGTACACCAAATTGCATGTTGCACATTTAAAAAAATTCGATGCAGGATGCTGTATCCTCCTATTATTTGGAAGTCACAGCTCTCAAACGACAACAAGATTATCATATACATATTAATTTTCCAAGCAATTCTGCTGTATGGTTGCCAATTGTGGGGTAACTGCGCAAAGAGCTACCTTAAGAAAATACAGACCTCTCAAAACAAATTACTCAAATTGATGTTCAATTTAACGTGTCATCATTCGACCCGTGATATTCATGACAAAGCGAATGTAGAATTGGTCTTCGAAAGGATCCAGAACCTAAATCAAAGTTTAATGGAACGCTGTGATTTTGCTGATAATCCTTTATTATATATAATTTATTTGATTATTTATTTAGTTACTTATTTGTTTATTTATTTACTTATTTATTTATTTATTTATTTATTAATTAATTAATTAATTAATTTATTTATTTATTTATTTCATTATTTATTTGTTTATTTATTTAATTATCTATTTATTTATTTATTTATTTATTTACTTATTTATTTATTTATTTATTAATTAATTAACTAATTTATTTATTTATTTCATTATTTATTTGTTTATTTATTTATTTATTAACTAATTAATTAATTTATTTATTTATTTCATTATTTATTTGTTTAAATATTTACTTATTTATTTGTTTATTTACTTGTTTATTTATTTATTTATTTATTTTTTTATATATTTATTTATCTATTTATTTATTTATTTATTAATTATTTAATTAGTTTATTTATTTTTTCACTATTTATTTGTTTATATATTTGTTTATTTATTTGTTTATTTATTTGTGTATTTATTTATTTATTTATTTCATTATTTATTTGTTTATTTATTTAATTATCTATTTATTTATATTTACTTATTTATTTATATTATATACATATATATTATTTACTTATTTTTTTATTTAATTATTTATTTGTTCATATATTTATTTATTTATTTGTTTATTTATATATTTATTTATTTATTTATTAATTAATTAATTAATTAATTTATTTATTTCATTATTTATTTAATTATCTATTTATTTATTTATTTATTTACTTATTTATTTATTTCATTATTTATTAATTAATTAATTAACTTAATTATGTATTTCATTATTTATTTGTTTATATATTTACTTATTTATTTGTTTATTTATTTATTTTGTTTATTTATTTGTTTATTTATTTATTTATCTATTTATTTATTTATTTATTTCATTATTTATGTGTTTATTTATTTAATTATCTATTTATTTATTTATTTATATATTTATTTATTTATTCATTTATTTATTTATTTACTTATTTATATATTTATTTATTAATTAATTAATTAATTAATTTATTTATTTCATTATTTATTTGTTTATAAATTTATTTATTTATTTGTTTATTTATTTATTTATTAATTAATTAATTTATTTATTTATTTATTTCATTATTTATTTGTTTAAATATTTACTTATTTATTTGTTTATTTATTTGTTTTTTTATTTATTTGTTTATTTATTTATTTATCTATTTATTTATTTATTTATTAATTATTTAATTAGTTTATTTATTATTTCACTATTTATTTGTTTATATATTTGTTTATTTATTTGTGTATTTATTTATTTATTTATTTCATTATTTATTTGTTTATTTATTTAATTATCTATTTATTTATTTATTTATTTACTTATTTATTTATTTCATTATTTATTAATTAATTAATTAACTTATTTATTTATTTCATTATTTATTTGTTTATTTATTTGTTTTTTTTTATTTATTTATATATTTATTTATTTATTTACTTCTTTATTTATTTCATTATTTATTAATTAATTAATTTATTTATTTATTTGTTTATATATTTACTTATTTATTTGTTTATTTATTTATTTGTTTATTTATTTCATTATTTATTTAATTATCTATTTATTTATATTTACTTATTTATTTATTTATTTATTTCATTATTTATTTGTTTATTTATTTAATTATCTATTTATTTATTTATTTATTTACTTATTTATTTATTTATTTATTTATTTCATTATTTATTTTTTTATTTATTTAATTATCTATTTATTTATTTATTTATTTACTTATTTATTTATTTATTTATTAATTAATTAATTTATTTATTTATTTCATTATTTATTTGTTTATTTATTTATTTATTTATCTATTTATTTATTTATTTGTTTATTTATATATTTATTTATTTATTTATTAATTAATTAATTAATTAATTTATTTATTTCATTATTTATTTAATTATCTATTTATTTATTTATTTATTTACTTATTTATTTATTTCATTATTTATTAATTAATTAATTAACTTAATTATGTATTTCATTATTTATTTGTTTATATATTTACTTATTTATTTGTTTATTTATTTATTTTGTTTATTTATTTGTTTATTTATTTATTTATCTATTTATTTATTTATTTATTTCATTATTTATGTGTTTATTTATTTAATTATCTATTTATTTATTTATTTATATATTTATTTATTTATTCATTTATTTATTTATTTACTTATTTATATATTTATTTATTAATTAATTAATTAATTAATTTATTTATTTCATTATTTATTTGTTTATAAATTTATTTATTTATTTGTTTATTTATTTATTTATTAATTAATTAATTTATTTATTTATTTATTTCATTATTTATTTGTTTAAATATTTACTTATTTATTTGTTTATTTATTTGTTTTTTTATTTATTTGTTTATTTATTTATTTATCTATTTATTTATTTATTTATTAATTATTTAATTAGTTTATTTATTATTTCACTATTTATTTGTTTATATATTTGTTTATTTATTTGTGTATTTATTTATTTATTTATTTCATTATTTATTTGTTTATTTATTTAATTATCTATTTATTTATTTATTTATTTACTTATTTATTTATTTCATTATTTATTAATTAATTAATTAACTTATTTATTTATTTCATTATTTATTTGTTTATTTATTTGTTTTTTTTTATTTATTTATATATTTATTTATTTATTTACTTCTTTATTTATTTCATTATTTATTAATTAATTAATTTATTTATTTATTTGTTTATATATTTACTTATTTATTTGTTTATTTATTTATTTGTTTATTTATTTCATTATTTATTTAATTATCTATTTATTTATATTTACTTATTTATTTATTTATTTATTTCATTATTTATTTGTTTATTTATTTAATTATCTATTTATTTATTTATTTATTTACTTATTTATTTATTTATTTATTTATTTCATTATTTATTTTTTTATTTATTTAATTATCTATTTATTTATTTATTTATTTACTTATTTATTTATTTATTTATTAATTAATTAATTTATTTATTTATTTCATTATTTATTTGTTTATTTATTTATTTATTTATCTATTTATTTATTTATTTGTTTATTTATATATTTATTTATTTATTTATTAATTAATTAATTAATTAATTTATTTATTTCATTATTTATTTAATTATCTATTTATTTATTTATTTATTTACTTATTTATTTATTTCATTATTTATTAATTAATTAATTAACTTAATTATGTATTTCATTATTTATTTGTTTATATATTTACTTATTTATTTGTTTATTTATTTATTTTGTTTATTTATTTGTTTATTTATTTATTTATCTATTTATTTATTTATTTATTTCATTATTTATGTGTTTATTTATTTAATTATCTATTTATTTATTTATTTATATATTTATTTATTTATTCATTTATTTATTTATTTACTTATTTATATATTTATTTATTAATTAATTAATTAATTAATTTATTTATTTCATTATTTATTTGTTTATAAATTTATTTATTTATTTGTTTATTTATTTATTTATTAATTAATTAATTTATTTATTTATTTATTTCATTATTTATTTGTTTAAATATTTACTTATTTATTTGTTTATTTATTTGTTTTTTTATTTATTTGTTTATTTATTTATTTATCTATTTATTTATTTATTTATTAATTATTTAATTAGTTTATTTATTATTTCACTATTTATTTGTTTATATATTTGTTTATTTATTTGTGTATTTATTTATTTATTTATTTCATTATTTATTTGTTTATTTATTTAATTATCTATTTATTTATTTATTTATTTACTTATTTATTTATTTCATTATTTATTAATTAATTAATTAACTTATTTATTTATTTCATTATTTATTTGTTTATTTATTTGTTTTTTTTTATTTATTTATATATTTATTTATTTATTTACTTCTTTATTTATTTCATTATTTATTAATTAATTAATTTATTTATTTATTTGTTTATATATTTACTTATTTATTTGTTTATTTATTTATTTGTTTATTTATTTCATTATTTATTTAATTATCTATTTATTTATATTTACTTATTTATTTATTTATTTATTTCATTATTTATTTGTTTATTTATTTAATTATCTATTTATTTATTTATTTATTTACTTATTTATTTATTTATTTATTTATTTCATTATTTATTTTTTTATTTATTTAATTATCTATTTATTTATTTATTTATTTACTTATTTATTTATTTATTTATTAATTAATTAATTTATTTATTTATTTCATTATTTATTTGTTTATTTATTTATTTCTTTATTTATTTATTTATTTATATTTCTTTATTTTTTTTTTAGTGAAGGGTTTTTTTCTCGGTTTTTTTCCTTTATGAGTTAATAATAATAATTAAAATATCAAATTTCTGAACTGTAAAACGTTTGGTAGCTCGACCTTGTTATGTTATGTTATGCCTTGTTATACCTTGTTAACATGTTATGCGAAATAAGAAATATCTATCTATCTAGTAGGCAACAACATGATATCTGACTCGCAGCCCACAGATTGGGCTAGAATGACGTCTGGAAGGATTTAAAAAAATGGATAACTTCTTTTCAACATGTATGATTTGAGAAACTCTCAGAAAGAAACGACATTTAAATGACTTTGGGTCACAAACTTAGTTGGGAGGGGAATGGTATGGGTATGGGCGGCTTTGGATATAAATTATATCACACTACTTACTTCAGCTATGTGCAGATGCCAATAGCGAAGCAAGTCTTCGACGCCTTCTAAGGAAAAGATCTAAAGCTTAAGTGGTAAGTTCAATAATTGTAGAAAGATATCATTCGAATGGCCTTCGTGACCTCACTTGTATAACTTGATCCGAAACGTTGAACTTTGTATTTTTCTATAGTGGCTTTCACCCAGAAAGCGCGGGAACCATATAGGGGCCCCGGTATGCCGGTTCCAGCTTCCTCGAGTCACTTGTGGCTGCGGCTTCGTTCTCGATTAGTACCGGATCCTCTTCCTCATACGCGAGTGGCTTGCAATGTTGTTGGTCATACCTTTTCTTCTGATCTCTCTGCATTCGCTGGATGTTCTTTGAAGCAGCATCTATCCTTTGTTGCATTAGTCCTCCCAAGAGCCAACAGCAATTTGTTACCCAAAATGTCTCTGGGGGTATAGTTGAATAGCAAATCGTGGGGACTTGCCCTTGTCGTCGAATTCCTGGCAGTGTTCAGTCCTCACTAGACCGCCCGCAACCAGGTTCCCAGTTTATCCCCGCCGAACGAGCACATACCCGTGCACTCGAGGAGTACGCACAGCAGCTTTGATATGTTGGATGCCATTATCGTCGCAATACTGCTCAAACGCCTTCGCCGTAAATGCATTGCCATGGTCCGTGATCATCAGCCTTGACGCCTCAAAGAATCCCGCCACTTCGTTAAATACGTCGAGTACTTCTTTGGTTTTTACCTTCTTAACTGGTCACAGGACAACATACTTAGTGAAACTATAGATGAACACGAGTACGTACTTGGTCCCTCCCTTTTCCCGCGTGATACAGATGAACTATATCGAACGGCAAAGGTACTCCGTACTGTGCAGCTCTTCCTCTATCGTCCTCTCTTTTCGTTTTGAATATGCGCAGTCCATGCATGTCTTGATGTATTTTCGCATTCTCGGAAATCAAAACGCTTCTCTTAGGGTCTTCTCCTCCATCATGTGTCCCAATTTGTCGTGACACAATCGCAGAATTCGCCACGGTACTGCATGTGGTACCATCCATCTTTCAGCGTCGCCCATCTGCCGAAAAAGTAGTTGGCGCCTCACCTTAAAATCCTTTTGGTGCAGCCTATTCCGGGGTGTTGTTTCCAAAGAATGGAGTTTCTTTATGATTGCCTGCAGCTTCCTATCTTGCCACTGCATTGAGGCCAACCAGTCGTCGTCAGCGATGTGAGTATTCAGCACGAAGAGTGAAGCCTCATCGATCTCTTCTTCCTCTCCAGCTGGTCGTCGACTGAGTGCGTAAACGTGAAGGGCGTTCCTCCCTGGTTGATGAACGGTTTGAAAGGAAAACTCCTGAAGCCACCACCTTCGCACGCGAGGAGTTATCTTTTGATTGTTCTTTGTAGCCACGACCGCCTAACAGTTTGTAAAGTCCTTCCCCAAAAGGTAGACCCGGAACCGTTCGGGACTGTTAAATTCAGAGCACGAGTTCGTAGGAGTGGTATTTCATCTCAGCTTCTGGGATTTTGCGACTAAAAAACAGCACCAGTCGCCAAGCTGATTCTTTTTTCGCTCGTTGGAACAATATTTCCACTGAACCTGGATCTGTGTGGATCTCGTGTTCAGGGTCAAAGATGGCCAAAACCGGAGGATTACTTAGCGCTGCCTTTAGCTTTTGAAAAGCCTTCTCCTGTGGCGATCCCCACACGAAACTCTCGCTCGTCTTCATTAGTTCCGTCAGCGATCAAGCTATATGGAAGAACTTCTCCACAAACTTCCTGAAGAAGCCCTTCAGCCCCGGAACTGCTTCACTTCATGCGGGTTTCGTGGCGTTGGAAATCGCATTATTGCTTCTGTCTTTTTTGGACTTCGCCTCAACCTATCTTTGTCGATTTGATTCCCGAATAGGCTTTACTTACGTTAAGTGTAAGTCCAAAACGTCTAAGAGCCTCCAAAAATCTCTCCAGCTTCTCAAGACCCTCTCCCACACTACTGCTGGCAATGATGGTATCGTTGAGATAGACTTCGGCATCTCCCTTCTGCAGCTGCGCTTTGACCGAGTTCATGCACGCTTGGAAGTGAGCCGGAGCATCGACAAGCTCAAATGGCATCCGGTTAAACTCAAATGACCTGGGGCTGGTCAAGAAGTGTCCGTCTTAGGACCAACGGGTATGGCTGACTGTTGTCGGGGACCAACAAAACGTCGCACGTCGCAGTAAGGCGATCCCCAGGAGTACTTTCATATAACTGGCCGATCGTCGTACATCTACTGCCTCCAAAGCCTTTGAGTGTAGTTTAAAATGGGCCATGTATAAGGCCTCTGTCCACCGCAATTGATTTTCGCTAGGTCACACAATCGCTTTACTTGCACCTGCTCATTCCGACCGCGTAGTGCGGGCAGTTCCTCATCAGGTGTCCAGGTTTTTCCGTTTTCCGTTTCGCTTTGGCCTGCATACGGTCGTCCCCCGCATTGCCTCTCCTCATTTGTCCGATGTCTTTCCTTAGTTTCTAGTCCAGAAACCCAACATGCTCGCTCCAGTATCTCGCCAATCGATCCAGGTTTAATCACTCTAAACGCCTCTTTGAGGCGAGTGTCTGACATCCCCAACGTATGGTATGAGGGATGATTCCTGAAATTGCCCACGTGAAGCAATCGCTGTCATGCTAAACATGTGCTCCACGAAATCCTCTCCTCCTTTCTGCCGCTTCAGCCTCAGAGTCTCTGGATATCAGTATCTTCGTCTTCTGATGGAAACGTGCGACCCAGTTCCAAGAAGAACTCGTCCCACGATTCCTAGAATTCCACAGCTTGGCTGCCCCAGTCAACCGCGACGTTGCTGCCAACAGCACCAAACATTCGTCCAATTTGTACACGCGCTGGATGTCTCTCACCTTTCGCCTCCTAGCGTTGGATGACAGCCCTGCAAGATTCCTCGAATTAAACTCCGGCTCTGCCACACATTGTGCCTGCTCGCCTGTCGTCTGCATCAGCGTACTTGTAGCGCTTTTGCATCTCTTGAAGTTCTGCCCGAAGTGCCTGCACTCGGTCCATTCTGTCGGACCTTCACGTCACTAATACATTGAACTCTCTATGTGCTGAAGGAAGCCGAAGCTTGTATATTAACTATCCGCCCTAAAGGTCCTTTACATGGAAGAAAATGAGAAAACTAACTTTCCATCCGTGTATCGCGTTGTTAAGCTTGATGATGCCCTTCGTCTATGGCAGTCCTCCTCTTCATCGCCTCACATGTGTGACTTCGCATGCATTGCTTATAAAATAGGAACACTTTCTCGCCTTCCCCCATCATCATGCACGAAAAACCAAAAAAAGGTATTTAACAGGGCAGAACGCCTCAAGTCCTATTCCACGTTGTCATCCTCATAATTGCATCGGACACGAGCGGACTTCATCATGTACGACGAACCCTCCAGCATTCCAGCGGAAATCAATTTGCATATTTTGATAGTGTGTCCTAGTCGCAAACTCGACGCGCCCCAAGATATGATTTTAGTTTGTCGCTTATTCCAACAAAGTTGATGGTTTCTGTACATCATTTTATTCAAAGGAACACACCTCCACTGACGGGACGCGAAAAGGACAAGAAGGGCGAACCGTCATTCGAATGCAAATTCCATCTCGTAAATCAGGAGCTCTAATCGTGATCATCGTTTCTGTGGTTTTTTGTTTTCAGTCGTAAATGGAATCGATGGGTCCTTGAAATTGGTATTTTGATTAAACGATCGGAAGGGAATTTTATGGTAATTTATACCGTTATTTATGAGTGGAATATTTGAAATTAGAAACACGCGTTCTTCTTGTTTTCTGATTCGATCGCGAATATTCCCACATAGATGGATGGACGCATGCAATCATATTTATAGTAAGCCTGTCGAGGTCACTGTTCGGGACTTCCATTTGTCAAGCGCCGTTCATGGATTGTGACGACCCAATATAGAAAATAATGTTGGATGAGATACCCCAAGATGACTTTTCAACAGAGAGGATTGTACTCAATTGGAGGAAGTGGTTGACCATACGGAAGAGGTTAGTGGAATGTCCATGCCTGTAATAAAGGCAACTTAGACGAACAATTTTGAGACTTTTGAGAGGACTAACGTGTCTAGCAAAGAATTTCTCTAAGAAATCTAATTTAAAATTCACTCTTATCGTATAGCTAGTCTCGACACCAGTCTCTGGGTTGTCTTTTCCTACAAGGACGTTAAAAGCTCTTTGAATAAGTAGACTACATTACTGTCAGTAGACTACTTGTACGAAGCTTTTAAGCCCGCATACGATCTTCACCTAATTTCGATCTTGATGCCAAGTAGCAGAAATATCTATCCTGGAACATTGGTTGTGGAACAAATGCCTATTATTCAGATACTTACGTGATGGCCTTCTATTATATGATGAGTAGCCCGAGAGGTTAGGGGCGTTATAATGAATGCACTTTCAGCAACCAAACCCATACAGTTTTGTGTCGAAGTCCTGGTTGCCGCAAGAGTGAGTTTCATTCTTCTCATTCATTTCCTTCTATCCACACTGATAAGTTCGCAACCAATAGATCTTGTAACGAGAGGACAGGTATATCGAGACTACTCGAGACTTTCGAGTCTAACCCGATATCACCCTAGCAGATCAAATAAATTGCGAGTCTAGTGCCCCGTACACTCACAAAAATTCGATCGACATAGTCTCACGGCGCAATTTACTAGCTGAGATCATGACTAAGCTGATGCAGGTGGAATTTTACATCTCGCGTTGACTTGTTTTTTTTATAGGGCTAGCGCAGGTTCAAGAGTTACGCTCTTATGGTGTATGCCACACAACCTGGACGGGGTGCAGATAGTTTGTGTCAAAGATGTTCGTTCACTTTGGGGGTGGTTGTCCTCTTCTTCTTCTTTCAGTGGCGCTACAGCCCGGTGTGGGCTTGGGCCTTAACCAACAAGCGTCTCCAGCCAGCGCTATCTCCTGCCAGCCTTCTCCAGTTACGCATACCAAGTTGACTGAGGTCCTTTTCCACTTGTGTGCACCATTTGAGTCGAGGACGTCCTCTGTTGTGTTGTCCCAATGGCTCGGATTCAAACACTCTTCGGGCCGGAGCTGTGTTGTCCATACGCTCTACACGGCCTAGCCATCTTAAGCGTTGTATCCGTAGACGCTTAACCAGGCACATGCCGCCGTAAAGCCCATATAGTTCGTGATTGAATCTTCTCCTCCAGATGCCACGAACTTTTCTCTCGAAAAGACCAAGAGCTTCCTCATCCGCTTTCAACAGCGTCCATGCTTCTGCACCATAAAGCAGGACTGGGATAATTAAGGTATTGTATAAAGCCAACTAGACCTTCGAGAGAGGGCTCTATTACTCAATTGCCTCTTGAGCCCAAAGAAACAGCGGTTGGCAAGAGTGATTCTGCATTTGATCTCGGTACTGATGTTGTTGTCCCTATTTATTGCAGAGCCGAGACGAAGTCCTTGACTACCTCGAAGTTCATGCTGCCCATTGTGACGCTCTGTCCGAGACGTCGATGTCGTGTGTCCTTTCTTGATGACAACATGTACTTCGTTTTGCCCTCATTTACCACTAGACCCATTTTAGCCGCCTCCGCTTCAATGCCAGCAAACGCCTCATTGACGGCTCGCTGTGTTCAACTAATCGCGTCAATATCAGCCAGCAGTAAGCCAGCAGTTGAACGGACTTCTGGAAGATCGTGCCTCTGGTGGTGACTTGTGAGTTTCGCACGATCTTCTCGAGTATTAAGTTGAAGAAGTCATATGACCTTTTTTGACATTAAAGGTCTCGGTAAGTTCGTTGCCGACCTTGATGGAGCAGCGAGAATTCTCCATCGTCGTCCTACACAGTCTGACGAGTTTGGTAGGGATGTCAAAACTAGACATGGCTTTGTATAGCTCGTCTCTATGCACGACGAATAGGTGGTGAGTGTCGATCTGCATCTCTGGGTCTTTTCCAGGATCTGCCGCAGTGTGAAGATTTGGTCTATTGTGGACTTCCCTGGCCTGAAACCACACTGATATGGACCTATCAGGTTGTTGACGAACGGTTTCAGGCGTTCACACAAAACGGCAGACAAGATCTTGTAGGCGATGTTAAGGAGACGTATTCCTCTGTAGTTGGTGCAGTCAAATGGGTCTCCTTTCTTGTGGATCGGGCAAACGACACTGAGATTCCACTTATCGAGCATGCTTTCCTCCGACCATATCCTACAGACGAGCTGGTGCATCCTCCCTGCCAGATCATCACCAGCTGCTTTAAACAGTTCCGCAGACAATCTGTCCGCTCCAGCAGATTCGTTTGACTTAAGTCTCGATATTGCTATCTTGACTTCGTCAAAGTCGGGGGGACGGAATTCTTGTGTATCGTCGTCCAAATTGAGTGGAACATTCAGCCTGACAGCGGTATTTGGGTCCTCGTCGCCGTTTAACAGTCTGCAGAAATGATCCTTCCAAATTCTCAGCATCGACTGCGATTCTACTACCAGTTGTCCATTTTCGTCCCGACAGGCTCTAGTCCGAAATTTATATCACTGGATAATTGCTTTATTTTGTGGTAAAACTTTCGGACTTCATTCCTGCTGTAGCACCTTTCCATCTCTTCGACCGCGCGCTTCTCATGCTCTTTCTTTTTCTTTTTGAGAAGCCGGTCTTTTCTGTTCGTAGAGCTCACGAAGAGCTCTCGTTGTTCGATGCAGCATTGCGTTGTCGGCGTCTTGCTTGGCTTCATGGGCCTGTCTGCACTCGTCGTCAAACCATGGGTTTTTCCTGGGTGGTGTTGTAAAACCCAGCACATCAGTGGCAGCTTCCTTGATGGCTTTTTGACAACGTTTCCAGTCTTCTTCTATGGTGAGTGCAGGCGATGTCGAACTTTCAGAGAGTTTTTGGGAGACTCGGTCGGCAAAGTTCCTAGCGATCGTTTGCGATTGTAGCTTTCTGACGTCAAACCATGGTGTTCTTTCTCGACTCTCTTGTTGTTTTGATATCCGTGGCTACGACAAGGTCAATGTTGGCTCCTCGGAACGTTCGGACATCGAGAATCCTGGAGGAGTGTCTGACGTCAATCGCAATGTGATCAATCTGGTTGACCCTTTATGGATATTGAGGTGGGGGAACTGCGTACTTACTACAGAGAGGTTCCGCCCCGAGGCGAAGTCCACGAGCCTGAGTCCCTTCCCGGATGTGTTGTCGTGCAGGCTGTGTTTTCCAATGTGCTAGCAAAGATTTCTTCTTTTCCCAGCTGTGCATTAAAATCTCCTAGAATGATCTTCGTGTCGTAGCTGGGACATTGGTCGTATGTTCTTTCTAGGAGATTATAGAAGTCATCTTTGCTGTTGCCATCTCTGTCTTCAGTCGGAGCGTGAGCGTAAAACAAACTAATGTTACCGAATTTAGCCTTGATGCGGATTATTATGAGGCGCTCGCTTATGAAAACTTTTTGCCTTAGTCTGCCTCGAACAACAAATCCACATCCAAATAAGGGCTGCCTTCCCCCTCTGTAGCAATCGCCGTAGTAGAGGTCGCAGTTTTTCATCCTACTTTTGCCCGGCCCATTCCACCGCACTTCCTGGATTGCGGTAATGTCTGCTTTGTAGCAGTCAAGGGACCTCACTTTCCATGTGCAGATCCGAGGTTCATAGTCCTTAACGTTTGCCGGGGTCATCAACAGTGTATCCATCATTATCCGAGGCTTGTGGTTGGTTTGTAGTGAGTAATTTGTTTACAGGTACGGCTCACTAGGCCATAGCCCAACCGACTAATCCTTTTTTCTGTCTGATACTCGCCATTCGCCCTTCTCCGTTAGTAACTCCCAAAGGGAGTCTGCAGATGGCACCACGAGGAGGTGGAGATAGGACTTGCTAACAGAGCCGCAAGGTGTTCGTCTGCGGAACTGACATCCGTCGGTTAATGTTACCCCTACGAGGCCTTTGTTCGCCTTTACCATCCGGGGTGTTTGTCCTAGATAGGATTTTTTGAGAGATTCGACTGAATTTGTCGCGTTGGTTGCAGTTCTCAGTAACATTTTTACTTCCATGTCATTAAGGTGTTATATTGGAAATGCACACACAAAGTATAACTTTTGAAGTGATCATATACGAGTGTGGTCCGATAAGTACTTAGCCTACAAAAGAAAAACAAACATTTTGGAGAAATGGCGACTTATTTTTCAATACAGTCTCCTTTTAGCTCGATATACTTGACCCAGCGATATTCCAACTCCTTTAACCCGTCTGAAAAATACGTTTTCTCGAGGTCTGCAAAGTAGATCTCCGTGGCGGCGATGAAATTTCTGCCCGGCGAGTGACTTTTTCAAGTCCAATTCGACCAATTGGGACGTGGCGAGCGCGGAGGTGTGAGCCGGTGAGTTATCATGGTGGAGGAGCACTTTTTTCTTGGCCAAGTGAGGCCGTTTTTTCTCAATTCGGCGTCGAATCGGCCCAATAATTTGGCATAGTATAGACTTATGACCGTTTTGCCCTTCTCCAGGCAGTCGATGTGGATCACACCTTGTGAGTCCCAGAAAACGGTGGCCATCAAATTTCCGGCCGAAGGGCCAGTCTTCGCCTTCTTCGGAGCACGTTCGCCGGGTGAAGTCCACTGTTTCGACTGTTTCCTTGGTCTGTACCAGTGGATCCATGTTTCTTCGACCGTCACGAAACGACGCAGAAACTCCTTCGGATTGCGCTTAAACAGCATCAAACACTGCTCTGAAGTGGTCTCATGGTTGCGCTTATTGTCCGGAGTGAGCAAACGCGGCACCCATCGCGATAGCTTTCTCATGCCCAACATTTAATGCAGGATATGACCCACGCGATCTTTTGAAATGCCTACTGTCTCAGCTATCTCGCGCACCTTCAATCGGCGGTCTGCCAATACGAGATCGTGGATTTTTGTCATGTTATCCTCCGTGGTAGTCTCCGTTGATTTCGCTGCGCGATTTCCCTTCCAAAAACAAGAATCGAATCACCGACCGATATTGCTCTTTTTCCATTTTTCTAATATCCGCGGACACTCCCGCTTCCACACGCGGTCAAAACAAAAATACGAGTCCGATCCGGCTGAAATATCGACAGTAGCCGTCTACTAGAATGTACTACACGATAGTAAACTCTTGCGATACGGGCTCCATCTGACGGTGAGGCTAAGTACTTATCGGACCACCCTCGTTGTTGTCACTTTCCTTATAGAGCTGTGTCCAATGTCTGCATTGATAATTTGTCTACTTTTATGTCCTCTAGAGCTGTTATTATGGCCTCTGTGTTTACGTTGTTGAAGGCTCCCTCGATATCGAGGAAGGCTGCCATTGTAAATTCTTTTCTATTCAATGAGCTCTCAGCTTCACGAACAACACTATGCAGTGCACAACACTATGCAGTGCAGAGTTGAGAAGTCCTTTGATGTATAGGTCAGGGAGTCTTTCCAAGGTTTTTAATAGAAACGACGAGAGACAATTGGCCTTTGCGGCAGTATAGATTGGCTTACCTGCCTTAGGAATGAAAACGAACTTTATTTCTTTCCACTGTGTTGGGATGTACCCCGCGCATAAGCAATTGAAAAAAAAAATGCTTACAAGGTGGGGTACAGTGTAGGTTTGTGGTCCACCAGACTGCGCTGGTCTTCTTGCGAGCACGTTGCAAAGGACAGGATTTGTTGAAAGCCGCTTTCAGAATTCTCACAAGATTTTCGACTGAATTCTCAATGTAAGTTCGATCGGGGTTAGTGATGGCTCGTGGCGATGCTAACCTGTTGGCAACTAGGTTTGAGAAAAGATTCCAGTCTGTCTTCTGAGGGTTTCTGAAAAGTTTCGGTTTACTTTGTTGACCTTAAGGTTGAAGAGTATTCAGCTGTGGTCCGAAAAGAAACAGTTAGTGGACACTCTCAAATTCTCTACTCCGATAGAGTTAGACTCACTTAGTAGAGTAAAGTCAATTACCTCTTCCCTAACCCGGTTACGAAACGTTGGTGTAATACCATTGTTACATATGTTGAGTTTGGTGGAGACTATGGAATCGAAAATGGACTCACCCCTTTTATTAATGTTGCTGCTTCCCCATTGAGTGTGGTGGCCATTGGCGTCGCAGCCTATCAATAGACATAGTCCGCGTGACCCGCATAAGTGCTCGGACTGCGTCTGGAGGTGGATCCTCCTCATCGTGTGGCAAGTATGCGGGCGATAGGAGCAAAATTGATTTGTCCTGTTGTTCGTACGTTACCACCGTGAGGTCTCCATTGCTGTATGTACCTAGGAGAAAAATGTTTAAGTATTTCTTGACGACTATACAGGTTCGTAGCTTACCTTCGGAATGTGGATAGTGTAAATTATATACCTTAGACCTTAATCCCTGAATTTTGTTCCTAAGGAGCCAAGGTTCTTGGATTAAGGCTATATCCACATCTTCCTGCAGCATGTACATCATCAAGTCGTCTGTGGCTGCTTTGCAGTGGTGTAAATTAATTTGCACCACTAGCAACCTCCTTTGACTTGCCACGTTCATTGGGGAGCCTTACCCTCAGGGTTCCCAGCCCGAACTTGATGCTGCCAGATCTGCTGCGGATGTGGTAACCATGAGGTCCTTTCCCACTCCGTTCTTACTCTTGGCTGAAGAAATTATTCTCCAGCTGAGAGTGTCAAGCTCTTTATTCTGCTTCTCAATTAGCTTCAAAATAGATTCGTCCTTTTCGGGTACCGGTGGAGGAATCCATATTGAAGCCAATGTGCGAAGCGGAAGCATCGAGCGAGGGATAACCGCGAGTTTTGCGTTCTGCCAGATTTCGACGCAATTGTCTATTGTGCGCTTTAAGAAGTCTAGGGATCTCTGGTTGTCAGCCTGCCAGCCTGCTACGTCGAAGTTGATCTCGTCGTTGCTATCTGCGATAATCATCACTTCTAGTATTTTGGCTTCAACTGTGAGCCAATTGTCGGATGTTATCTTCCCATCATTGTTGGAATGATCGACAATGGTCACATGTATGGACTCATGGGGAGGTTGAAGCTGGCTGATGTTTTCGCCTTTTTCGCTTCCCTTAGAGTCTTTTCCACGGAGCGCCCTGTCTTTTCGTTCTGCTTCGATCCCGAGGCAGTGTGTCCTTTGGAGGTGCTCGGTTGCTGTGCGCTCTCTTCGAAAGTGGCCGGTTGTGTTCGCTGTTGTCGACTCGATTTTGGGACATAGGGTTTGATAGGGGCCGTGCTCGATGGCTTCTTCTCTCGTCCGTTTTAGCAGCGTGAGTGGATGTGGGAGTTAGTTTCTTTTCGAATTTGGCTACCTCTTATCAAGAACTTTTCCCGCTCGGTGAGCTTTGAGGAGTCTCTAGCGGTCATCTTCTTGATAAAATGCATCGACCTCTTGTAGCCGTTCTTTGCCTTTTGGTCCGATGT
Organism: Merodon equestris; assembly: GCA_958301585.1. Taxonomy (NCBI): domain Eukaryota; kingdom Metazoa; phylum Arthropoda; class Insecta; order Diptera; family Syrphidae; genus Merodon; species Merodon equestris. Next base: position 117,376,074 of record OY284416.1, read on the forward strand.
TTTTGCATTAATCGTTCCTTTCGGTTTGCCTGTGGCCTTAGGGTTGATCTTTTCTTCCAGCAGCTGAGCCTCAGTTTCAGAGGTGTTGCTAACCTGTGATGAAGCCAAGGATTCATCGTCGGAAGCGGTACCAATCTGTAGTCTCTGAAGGAGAGTCCCGGTGACGCTGTCATCCGGCGGTGCCTTTTCAGAGGATGTATTTTATTGTTTCCTTTAGTTTGTTCTTTTTTGTCATTATTCAATTTTGTTCTTTAAAAATGTATATTTCCACTAGAAGTGCAGGAATAGGTGGCCGACCTTTACAGAGCCCCGCAGTATACAGGCAAGGCTACCTATTCCAGGAGGGGGCCTGGTATCCTGGATACACCGTAAGCGACTGGGCTATTATTTAAACTGGGCCCCCAGCCTGGTTTGCACGGTACGGATTACACCTTAGTCCAGTCCAGGGGAAGGGAGAGGAGTGGAGGGGGGAGGGGGAGGTGATTGCTGCAGTTAAGCTTCATGTCCCGTCGTAGAGAATTCATGTCTCGTCAAAGGGAATCAATTCTCAAGAGTCATTGACCTTTACTTAGACTTCGCAACGTGACAAGGTGTGCAAACACGTGAAGACGTTCCTAGAAGACAACACATCTAGGTTAGGGGTGGAGTTAAAGAACTTACGACCAATTTCTCGCTCGCAATACCGCTCGTAATAACCGTCTTAATCCAGATTTACCTAAGGTATTTTTATATTAAAGACTGAACTGGTCTACTCAGACTACCAGTTTGGCAGTTTTTGTTCTCAAAATATGTATACCAGACGAGAAAATGTTTACACCAAATTAATGGTAGTTTTTTCGTTACAAAAAGCAAACGGCTTATTTGAACTTTTTGCAAACGTTATCAAATGTTGATCATGTCAGTATGCTTCGAAAGAAATTGGTCCGGAGTCGATATCGTTATTTGTTCTTAAGATATTCGAGACGAAAAAAAGTCACGAACATAAAAACACATACAAAACGACGCAGTCGAACTCTAGGCACCCAGAAACAAGGAGAAATGACTATGTTAAAGTTTTTAATTCAGAAAAACGGACCTACAATTGGACACTTACCATGGCTAAGCTCTAGCCTCTATTTAGCCACTCAGCCTAAAACCTGAAAACGATTTTAAATACAAAGAAAAGTTTGCTCCTGGACAAAAATGCAGTATAACATGACAATGAAGGTAGAAAGGAATATTTTCACAACGCCTCAAAGGGGTCTTAGACCAAAAAAAGATCGTTAACGAAACCCTTAACGAGAGATCACTGACAAGCAACATGCCTAAGCATCATGAAGCACCGCTAGATATTGGATTACACTAAGCTGTAAGTGGAGGGTTATAGAGACCTTTCAATACTATTAGCTACTCCAGTGCCTAATTTTAGAGGGTTTTCAATACGGTCATAACATTATATGTATTTGAATAAAATACAAGGCAATTGGGCTTAAATCAACATAAAAAAATCGGCCTTAATACTAGTGGAGAGATAAAATCGTGGAAGTGGAAGCTACGTCCATAATGATTATATGAATTCAACCACAGTCGACAACATAATCATGACAGCATGTAACTTCTTTACCCCCGAAGATCCCGAAAATCTATGTCCTTAAACCTTGATAAAGTGACAAAAGTCCAAAGAGATTTCAGGAATGAAAGCCTGATTATAGCCTCGAGCGGCTTCCCATTACCTCAAACAGAAATCAACTTGTGGACAATTGGTACAAACAACTTCTCCAGTACTTCCTTAAGAGCCCCATGTTGATTTCAAGGAACTTCAGAAACTTCTTCTTTTTCCCGGTCCGAATACAGGGAAATCCCAGTGAAATGTATTATCCGCCGGAAAGTGAATTGCCCGCAGCCCAGAAATACTTCCACTCATCTATCCTACCTCTCCATCAAGATCTTTGACTCGCGTGATGATAAGACCGGGAAGCAACTCTGTTGGAAACAAACACGACAAACAAAAAAGGGACAACACAGACACATTTAATATAGAACCACTGAATCACTGATGCACAGAAGCACAATGCCTGCTTCAAACCGAACAAAGCCAGTCACTCAGTTATGACAAAATATTCTGCATACCACCCGACCAGTCCCCCTCAATGCTGCCTGCTCCTCGACTGTGTCATGACCACTGTCAGGTCAGAGTGCAGAATGCGAGACTTTCTGGCCAATATACACTCTGCAATCCCGACATTATTCTGGGGATGCGGCACTGGCAATAGCGCTAGCTTACTATCATGCGACCCCATGCCTCCTGCCAGTGCCACTGCTGCTACTGTTCTCTGTGGCATTGCTGATGATTTTACTGCTAATTTTGCTGCAACAACATACATAGTATGCTCATGCTCCTACTCCTGCTCCTGCTGCTACTCCTGTTTCTGTTGTCTGCAAAGCAGCATTGCGCTCTCAGTGTTGCGCATTTTCTTGCGGTAATATGTGTGTGCATGTGCCGGTCTGTGTCAATGGCTGGCTCATATGTCCTGCAGTGAATGGATCCCATAGACCAATTTGATAAAAGCCAAATGAGCCCCGGAGATGGGGTGAATAAGTAAACTTGCACTTTCACCCTTATTCTCCTTCTTCGTCCTGCCCCATGATATATGAGTGCGGATATCGAAAGTTGAATCTTTCGACGAAAGGTGGCTAAGGTAGATCCAATGACGGTAGGCAGCTAACACAATCGATGGGGATAATGGAAGGCAAGGACTACGAATATAGTTTCAAGGGAGTTGGGGCAATAGACAAGAAAACGAAAAGTTTCGCCTTTTGCCTAATGGACTCTTGCTTGTCTAATGGGGAAAAGTTTGCGAATTAATTTTTAGGAACACCAAGTCACGACGAGCAAAGTTGCAGTTTAACACTTCTCGTTTTTAAAAGCAATTTTATGCTGTCGAACAGTTTTTTTTTTGTCCCCCAAGGACCGGCGCGGCGTGGGGGACGATTTAGGAGGATTCAAAGTTGTCTTAATTGATTTTTCTAGGAGGAATAGTTTCGTTTGGTGTTTTTTGCTCCTCCTCTTAGTCTTCTTTCTGCGGTTCGAGGACATTCTCCAGAGACGGATTGATTGATGGAGGATTAGGGTTGGGATTAGAGCCATTAAGCTGTTTGAAGAAGGAAATGACAAATAAGCAAGGACCGGCTCTGTTCTTTCGTATAGAAATTAATACGTACAGACAGTCGATGGAAAGTTGGAAAAACTTCTTTAATCAGGAATTCTTTTGAATAGTTGGAGGTGAGTTTTTAAAGTGGGAAAAATGAGAAGCCGGAAGAAACGAGCTGATTGCTTTAGAATTCGTATGCTTATCCTAATAGAAAGATTTGCAATTAAGCTCGCCTTTAGTTGCTTTTATTTCCTTTTTGCATTCGAAATTATTTGCTTTGACCGTTTAATTGAACTCCGTAATGGTTTGAAATCATTCACTAATGACTATAGCATCGAAGCCGTCTTTTAAAAGTCTTATTGGGTATCGTTTTCCCAGGAGGCTTTAGCCGAACACTCGTGACTTTTTAATATGAAGGCATCACTAAAAAGATTTATGATGTTGAATGCCAAGTAGATTAGAAGATCGTCTTCTTCTTCTTCTTCTTCTTTTTTTCCGGCGTCGTTATGGTCAGAAGTGTAGGACAATAACCTTCCCACTTAACTGCATTCCTACTGGTCCGCTTGTGGGGTCCGCCGGTTTGACCTCAGAAAGTAGCGGCAGGCTTCCCGGTTTGGGATTACTTCATCGCTGAGGCCAATCAAATGCTGGTGTTTTTGCATTTGTTTGCACCAATTGTTTTTTGGCCTGCCTTTTTTGGCTGTTGAAATTGGAACGTTGATTGATATCGCCTTTTGGACGGGGTTCAAAGGATCTCTCCTTTGAACATGGCAATACCAACTGATTCGGTCGCGCTCTATCTTTCTTGTGATGGTTTATTTTAGGCGTCGATTCTGGAGAGCTGGACAGTGTCAAAGCAGATGTTGGATCGTCTCAGTTTCTTCCTCATCGCCGCAGCTCCGGCAGAGATCACTGGATCCCGAGTCCCATTTCCCATTTCGGTTCCGCTTCCCCTGCGACATCAAGCTCTATCAAACTATGGGAAAAAATAGATGCTCGACTAGAAGCATTTTATTCTAAATTTAATGAATCGATCCGGGAACTAAGAACGGAGATAAGTGGAATGCACCATAGCCTCTCAGAACGTCTCACTGCATTGGAAACTGACTTGGTGACTAAGACTAAATCATTAGAAAAAGAAATGAACGAAAGACATAGTTCCATTAATCACTCTGTGTATACGTGTAAAAACAAGCTTGAAGCCTTTGAAGCTCAACTATGTCGAGTTGATGCTCTTGAAAATGATTTCTTAGTGATAAAAGCACAATCGTTAAGCAACGAAAATAATCAGCTGAAATTCCAACTCGATGCTCTTGCCCGTAAAAGCATTGCATGTGATTTAATCCTGAATTAAAAAATTTAGAATTTCTTCCAAATATACTATCATATATCAAATTTTTAGTAGCTCAAAAGTTGATGTGCTTTTGGTCTCTGAAACGTGGCTTTCAAGTAGTAGGTCGTCACAAAGTGTACAACTACCTGGTTTCACTCTTTTCAGAAATGATCGTAATGACAGAACTGGTGGTGGTGTATGTATGTATATTCGAAGTAATATTAAAGCTAAATGTGTTTATTCGTCTTATAAATCTGTAATACAGTTTCTTTGCGTGGAAATTTACAATGATGCTGACAGAATACTCTTAGTGGTTGTCTATTCACCGCCCAATAAATTTAACGAAAACAATTTAGCCGAACTAGAAGATATATTCATGGGCTTTAGTTCGAAGTATGATAAGATCTTGGTCGGTGGTGATTTTAATGTTAATTATTTTAAGTGCAATAACACATCTAGTCTCTTTCAATATTTCTGTAATAAAGTAGGACTTTCGCTAGTAAATACTCGTTATCCCACATGCTACCAATCCTCTACTAACCCTTCACTAATAGACCTGTTTTTAACTAATACTGAAACTAACATTTTATGTGTTGATCAACTGACACCTACTAGCGAATTTATTCATGACATGTTGTTTTGCTCCGTAAAATGTAATGTTAATAAATACTAGGCAGATCAGTATGCGCGGGCTTAACTCCGCTACTGAAAATTTTTGATCGAGCGAGCAAATTTGTTGTTTTATCAACCTTGCTCTCGCTCCGCATGGCACTTTTCTAAACTTTACTTCGTTATTTCTCACTATTTTTCAATCAAACAATTTCATTTGATAATTTATGGCTCATCTACAGACCTAGATCTATCGAATGACATGCTGCACACATGTGTGGTTATAGCCGATATCTACATTTAGTGCGTACAAGATTAGTCCGAAATCGTTTTCGGACCACTATATCCCCGTACATGCACGCGCTAGGCCAAAAAGTGGGTGATTGCTCTCGCTCCGCTACGCTTCGCTCGATCAATAACTGTAATAATACTATTAGTTTTAGGTCATTTAAAAATCTAAATTATTCCAACCTGTTAGAAACCTTCTATAATCTCAACTGGTCTGACTTATATCTAAAACCTGATATTAATCAAAAAGTAGACATCCTTAATAGTCTTGTGAAGTTTTTATTTGATGTATATGTTCCGATTAAGTCGAAACAAATCAAGTCAAAAAATTGCCCCTGGTACTCAAATGAAATTAAAGAGCTTATACAAGAAAGAGAACTATTTTTTAGACGTTTCAAGAGGAACCCGACACAGTTCAATAAAAGACAGCTCGAAATAAAGTCAACTCAATGATTAAGAATTCCAAACGTTCTTACGTAAAAAGCCAACTTGACTCTAAAATGGATCCTAAACTATTGTGGAGAAATTTAGCAAATCTGGGTGTAACAGAGACTAATAAGGCTCAAAATTGTTCCTTGTGTCCAAATGTAGTAAGCAGCTACTTTAAACCTGATTCAGATAGTCCATCTTATGTTGTGCCAGTTGCGAATCCCTCTGTCCTCGACATGTCCAATGGTTTTACCTTTGAATGTGTCACGGAATATGATGTTACTAAAGCAATTATGTCTGTTAAATCAAACACCGCAGGTCCTGACGGCATTAATCCAAAATTTCTAAATCTCCTTCTTCCTCATTTGCTTCCCTACTTAACGCATATTTTTAACTTTTGCATCTATAGTTGTCAATTTCCAGACCAATGGAAATATGCAAACATTATTCCGAGACCGAAGAAAAATTGCCCTCAAAGTCCATCGGACTTCAGACCAATTAGCATACTCTGTTTCTTAGCTAAAGCCTTCGAAAAAATACTTGCCCATCAGATACAGCAATATCTTAATGCAAACAATTTGTTATCGTGCTGGCAATCTGGTTTCCGAGCAAAACACAGCTGTGAATCAGCGGTTTTGAAGGTGACAAGTGACCTTAGGTCATCGTTAGATTCGAGGGACATAGGAGTCTTAGTACTACTTGATTTCTCAAAAGCATTTGACTGTATTGATCATTCCACACTGTTATCGAAATTGGAACAGAAATTCAATTTCTCTCCATCTTCCTTAAGGTTAACACAAAAATATCTGTATAATCGTATCCAAACGGTTATCACAGAAATGGGGATGTCCGATCCATATACTGTCAATATAGGTGTTCCACAGGGATCTGTATTGGGTCCCCTCTTATTTTCTCTGTATAATAACGATCTTCCGCAAGTGATTCAAAATTGCAAACTTCACATGTATGCTGATGACGTCTTAATTTATATAACTCGCCCCATCGGTTTAAGTGAAGACTGCGTCGCAAGAGGAAATGAGGCAATGTAGCAAAATGGTCAGCACTTAATAAACTTAAACTTAATCCCGCAAAATCTACAAGCCTTATTTGCTCAGGCAGTAATATTGACTTACGAGATTTTCCTTCGATAGTACTGAATGGTAGTATTATTCCCACTGAGAAGTCTGTGAAATACCTTGGCTACTACATTAATTACTCCTTAAGTTGCTGTAGTGCAACAGCACATACCATTAAAAAAATATACGCTGGCCTGCGATGCCTGCGACATTTTAGTCACGTACTGGAAAAATCCATGAAAATGCGTTTATTTAAATGTTTATTAATGCCATTTTTTACATATAATTGTTCTGTGTATCCATATCTTGACTTTGAATGCAAGAGGAGATTAAATGTTGCTTTCAACGACTGTATCCGATTTATCTATAATGTCCCCAGGTATTGTAGTGTGTCCCATTTAATAACTGATGTTTTGGGTTGTCTAAGTTTGGATGTATTTCTGAGGTATCGTAATATTCTTAAACTGTACAAAATTATTCATCACATGTGTCCTGATTACTTACATCACATGTTAACGTTTGCGCACTCAGCACGCGGCCTCAAACTAATTTTACCTCGATTCACTCATTTCATTGGAGAACATTCCTTTTTCGTATCTGCAATTCGTCTGTGGAATGGTCTTCCACACGATCTGCAGACAATAAACTCGATTGCCGAATTCCAAAGAAAACTTTTGATCCACCTCCCTGATAACAGTATCACGACTTAATACATAATTGGTTGTCTTATTATGTTTATATCTATACATACATGCTTTATATCATATTCTATTTTAGTCTAGGCCTGAGTTTTGTTCTTTGAAAGTTACGTTCGATTAATATAAATTTACACACTTTGTCATTTAAATAATTTATGCTTCTCAAAAGATCTTACTGTCTTGTAGCATTGTGTTATTTATTATACTCAATAAAATACGAAATACGAATAAAATACGAAATTTCCGGAGCATTGCTCCAATGGGACAGTGTCCTGTGATCAGTCCGACGAGCATACGGATCGAGTTACGGTCCAGCGCCAGGAGCTTCTTTGTTTTTCCGACATTGAGCTCTGGCTACGATGATCTTGTCGTGTAGCTGTCGCTTCTTGTAAGCCAAGACGAGTTGGCCTCTTTGATGATTGTGTCGTTTATGATCCGGTATAATGCGCTGATCGGTGGTTGCAATGACGTGTCCGGTTAGCTGATGTCCATTTCAGAACCTTGCCTGGCCAGTTCGTCTGCTCTTTCTATCCCTGCGATTGAGCTGTGGCCTGGGACCCAGCAGAGTTTAACTTTATGGTGTCTGATGGACTTCAGTGAGTCGCAACATTTCTTGACAGCCTTTGATCTCATTATACAGGATTCTATTGACTTCAGTCTGGTGGACTAGGCCTGGGCCCCATAAGTTAAAATGGGTCTGATGATTGCTGTGTACATCCAATGAATGATGTACGGTTGCAAGCCCCATCTTTTTCCGAAGGTCTTTTTGCATGCATAAAAAGCGTTCAATCCTTTTTTCATCCTTTCCTCCAGGTTCCTTTTCCAGGAGAGCTTTGAGTCAAGAATGATGCCTAGATATTTTGCTTCCGCTTTGAGTTTGAGTGGAGTGCCCTCTAACTTTGGGGGAGCAAATATCGGAATTTTCCTTTTCCTGGTGAACAAGACCAGCTCGGTTTTCTGGGGGTTTATTCTCAGACCGTTCTGTCTTGCCCACGAGGAGAGTTCACTCAGCGCAGATTCCATTAGTTCACTGATAGTTGGTAGAAATTTACCTTTTATCAAGATAACCAGGTCATTGTACGCTATGATTTTTGTGTCTTTTTCCATAAAGAATTTGAGGATCTTGTTGACTGTAAGAAGCCACAGTAGGGGCGAGAGAACTCCTCCTTGTGGTGTGCCTCTAGTTGTCACCTTCTTTATAGAACTGTGTCCAATGTCTGCATTGATAATTCTGTTCTTCAACATATTCTCAATCCAGATTACAATGGATTTGTCTACTTTTATGTCCTCAAGAGCTGTTGTTATGGCCTCTGTGTTTACATTGTTGAAGGCCCCCTCGATGTCGAAGAAGGCTACCATTGTAAACTCTTTTAAGTTCAGCGAGCCCTCAATTTCACGGACAACACTATGCAGAGCACTTTCCACTGATCCGCCTTTGAGGTAGGCGTGTTGAGTGTTGCATAAGTTTCGTGAATTTGTGAGTCCTCTGATGTATAGGTCAAGGAGTCTCTCCAAGGTTTTTAATAGAAATGACGAGAGACTAATTGGCGTACCTAGGAGAAAAATGTTTAAGTATCTCTTGGCGACTATACAGGTTCGTAGGTTACCTTCGGTATGTGGATAGTATAAATTATACTCCTTAGACCTTAGTCCCTGAAGTGTGTTCCTAAGGAACCAAGGTTCTTGGATTAAGGCTTTATCCACATCTTCCTGCAGCATGCATCAAGTCGTTGGTGGCTGCTTCAATTGGATTCGTCAAGCTTCAAATGGATTCGTCCTTTTCGGAAACCGGTGGAGGGATCCATATTGAAGCCAACGTGCGAAGCGGAAGCATCGAACGAGGGATAACCTCGAGTTTAGCGTTCTGCCAGATTTCGCCGCAATTGTCGGTTGTGCGCTTTAAGAAGTCTAGGGACTTCTGATTGTCACAACCGACAACTTTGACTCCTTTCTGCCAGCCTGCTCCGTCGAAGTTAATCTCATCGCTGCTATCTGCGATAAGCATCGCTTCCAGTATTTTGGCTTCAACCATTAGCCAATTGTCGGATATAATCTTCCCATCCGGGTTGGAACGATCGACAATAGCCACTTGTAGACTCAGGGGAAGATTGAAGCTGGCTGATGTTTTCGCCTTTTTCGCTTCCGTAAGAGTTTCTTCTCCGGAGCGCCCCCTCTTGACGTTCTGCTTCGATCCTGAGGCAGTGTGTCCCATGGCGGTGCCCGGTTGCTGTGCGCTCTTTTCGACAGTGGCCGGTTGTGTTGGCAGTTGTCGAGTCAATTTTGGGACGTTGGGTTTGATAAGGGCCGTGTTCGATGGCTTCTTATCTCGCCCTGTGTCCTTTTTCGAAGCGTGAGTGAAGGTGGGAGCCGATTTCTTCTCGAATTTGGCTACCTCTTTCTTATGCTTCTTGATCAGGAATTTTTCGCGCTCGGAGAGCGTTGAGGGTTCTCTTGCGTTCATTTTCCTGATATACTGCACCGACCTCTTATAGCTACTCTTTGCTTTTTGGGCCGGTGTTTTTACCTTGCTCGTTTCTACAGGTTTGCCTGTGGCCTTAGGGGCGACCTTTTCTTCCAGCAGCTGGGCCTCGGTTTCAGAGTCCACTTGCATGCTGTAGCTTACCTGTGATGAAGCCAAGGATTCATCGTCGGTAGCGGTACCAATCTGTAGTCCCTGAAGGAGAGCCCCGGTTACGTTGTCTGTATCGATTGCGCCTTCGGCGGTGGCAACCTGCGCTGTTTGTCTCTTCAGAGGATGCACTTTACTATTTTTATCTATTTTTTCCATATGTGATCCCACGAGTCGCGCAGGAATGGGTCGACCTGTACAGAGCCTCCCAGTATACAGGCAAGGCTATTTGATCCAGGAGGGCGCCAGGTATCCTGGATACACTGTTAGCGACTGGGCTATTATTTAGACTGGGCCCCCAGCCTGGCTGACTCACGGCACGGTACGGTTTACACCTTAGTCCAGCCCAGGGGAAGGGAGGGGGAATGGAGGGGATACGCGGGGAAGGGAGGAGGAGGTGATGGCTGCAGCTTAGCTTCATGTCTCGTCATAGAGAATTCATGTCCAACATGGAAAGTGAATTCTCAAGAGTCATTGACAATTACTGAGCCTTCGCACCGCGATAAGGTGTGCAGCCACGCGAAGGATCGACAGCAGTATCTTCGTATTCAATTGCTTGTCTTCCAATCCTCTTTCTTTAAACTCCCGATTAACGGCACAGGGGTTTTCATTCGCTGTTGTAAGACGTTGAATATAAGCTGAAAGCTCTTCTTCGATGAGAGCCAATTGGGATAAATCTTCGATTTCCCATACGTTGGTGGACCTCAAATATTCATTTGCTTCGTTAGCAATTTTCGTTATCTGACTGCGATAGCCAGCTCGCGTTTGTTGTTCCATTTCAAGGAGCACGTAAATTTAGTTTACCGCGATAAACCTTTTCCCACAAAATCGTATCACTCCCGGGTTTCGGCACCAATGTGAAATTTGCTCAAGGAAGAACGATATTCGATTATTATAATTCAAACTTTATTTCATATGAAAAGGGTCAAACTCAACGGATTAAAATATTTGCGGTAACAGGGACTTAATTCAGGGTAGAGGGGTATATATACAGAATTGAAATATAATTAGAACGAGATGATAGTACAATATATATATTTTTTTTGTTGCTCTGCTATAAAGTAGGTGGCAGGGTTTCCTACTGCTAATTTTTAACGTCATTCAACAGCTGAAAGCACGATAAAGAGTTATCTATGCTCTGCCTAATGTAGCGACATAAAGTTACTCGGTCTTACATCATTACCCTAACCAGCGGAAACTTAGATACAAACATCGAACGATAGACTGGGCGATTAATAGCCTTGCCCTTCAACCAACACCTCTATCCATTAACCAGCAAGACAAAAGCAACCATTTCACAAGCCATTACCTCAAGGTGCGGATAATATTTACCGCAATATTACGATAGCCTCCACGTCTGTCGTGTTAGCAGCCTCTAGCACCTCATAACAAGTAATTTTCTTCCTTTCAGTACCGTCGCACACCCCTTCAACTGGTTCTTATCGTAAATTCGCACAGATTAAGTCGCCTTACAGGCTACCTTAATTCCACGATTGTTGTTGGCCTACGTTGTAAGCCGTGTCCTCATCTGTCGAGCGTTTATAAAGGACAGCAATTAACTGAACACAACCAACTAATAACCCAACTAGTAGGCGACAAGAGCCAAGGAAAGTGTCAGCCATCATCTATCGGTGACAGATGACTAATGGAAATGGTTACGACCACGTCAAACCATCATTCCAGTTGGCTGCCCAAATACCCGGGTATAAGACCCATATGCATCTCTCACGAAAAAGTCACGTTCACTGTATTTATAGTGTGTGCGGATAGATGGATGGCATTTGGACCTAACATATAGGTGCGCACGCTCGTCGACCCTCTGTCGGTATTCAATCTAAGAGCACTGACAACCGACATCCTTCTCAGGCTAAATAAAAAACAAAAAACCGGATAAAGACGCGTACCTAACGCGTGACTGTCCGTTTCACAAGATGTATCCACATTTATCTAAAACTTTTCGACGTTTCCGAGTCGATTCGGTGACGGTTTTGGGTCGTATTCAAGGCAAGACACTCCAGAGGCACGCTTATTCGAGTCAAGCAAAATGAATGAAAATTGAATTTTCTCTACAGTCCTTCTTCGGGGGTAAAGCTTCAACGGAGTTGACGGTCTTCGAAGGGGGAATGTGTGTGTGCTGAATTTTAAACAAGTCAGGACAATAAATTCGTATAAATTGACTTGCAAAATTGTTTATCTTCGTGTTGTGTCTTATTTTTCGCATCCTTTCCTCCAATATCCTTCGGCTTTGGCCGAGTGTTTATGGGAATTTGTATCGTTTTACAAGTGCTTTTCGACATAAACAGGAATAGACGATGTTAGGCTATGGCAACTGATGCCGGGCGGGCAATTTTGTAGCGTCATCATATCGGGAAATTGGGTTAAGGGGGAGTGAGGGATGGGCGTGCAATTTTCACTGCCTAGGACGATTTATCATTGTCATTGGTTATTATGTTTTGGTCATGAAATGGAAGATTGGACTTTTGTTTGACATGATGGGTTTCTTATCGCTGGGTCTGGTGGCTGGGGGAGACATCTGCTCACCTTGGTACGATTTCATTTATATCTTTTTGTGTACCCATGGAATTGGGGAATATTGAGCTTTTAATTAAGGAGAATTTATTATTTATAAAGGTTAAGGCCCGTATTAGCACTTAGGGTGCAAAACTTCCTTATGGCTATCCTCGAATGAGGAGGATTTGTGTAGTGAGTTGACCTTTAACGAAAAGGGCATGGAATTGTAATTCTGTTCTTATGCAGGATTATAACTGTCCATCAAGCTTTTTAGGTTCAGATGATATAGGTTTCAAGATTGTAAAGACGTGACACGTGCTAGACTGGTTCTACATAAAATACCTTACTAGTTGAAGGGTCTCCAATATTGATCCGAACCCCAGAAGGGAGCACTGTACATTGTATTGCTACACAAGAAAAGTTTCTTCTTTTAGCCCGTAAAGAGGCCTCTTTCCAGCTCAAGATAAATTTCGAATTTGACGTCTTCACGAAAAAAAATTAGATCGAAAAGAGAGGAGTTCGCTTCGTGCAGCTCAATTAGCTCATTGTAGCTATAGTTCGTTTGGAGCTGATGCAAAAGTGAGGCATGAACCGAAAGCTCCGAGTATTGAAGTTAAGAGGTGTCCTATGCAGTAGTATGAGGCATTCAATATTACCGCTGGTAAGTTAGTTAGTTTTAGGTGACCTTTTAGAGGCAGTATAAGTATAGAGAGTGCCGTGGAGCAGAAAGTAGTGTATTTCGAATGTTCATTACGCGAAAGCAAGAATCAGAAGAGGAGATATGTCTCTGCGATCAAATTGAAAGGTGACGTTCCAATTTAAGCCTTGTGGCTAAGCTTTTACGCTAACAGTACTGTACTAAATTTCATATTTCATTTCATAGTTATGTTAAGTTGCATTAAATTTTATTTAATGTTGCAGAAATAATTAGGATAGTGCAGAAAGTCTTCAGTGACCAAGACCAAGTGGCCAAAAAGGCAGAAAAGGTGATTGAATATTTTATTTAAAACAAGTGTTTTTGTTTTCCCAATTATTATCTTATTAACTTTAATTAAAATCCATAGTTGTGTATTAAGAATTGACAAACGCGTTAAGGGTTAATGAAGAGCCTTGAAGATTCTCCAGATATGCAAACTTAGGTAAATGGCAGATGTTAGTAACAGCCCTCGTAGTCAGTCCTTTTTCAGTTTGAAGTGTTATAACTCGAAGGATGCCATCTGCTGACTTGCAAAGCTCAATTATTCGAAGGATTTCGTCCTTCAACATAACGACATCACATTAATGCTTGGGTTGTCGCAATATCTTCGCCATTTTTACCGCGCTTGAAGATTGTGAAGATACTCCTTCTTCCTTCTATGCCAAAATTGTTGAATCCACCATTGAACTCTCTGCCAACGCCTGAGACACGTCATATTTTTTTCACTAATAACCGGGTCAGGTATACTCTGTCAATGACTACCTACTTAGAAATGCCCAGGGGTCAACGGTTGGAAGTCGGAAGGATCATCGGAAAGAATAGAAAGTGGACGGGAGTTGAGAATTAACGTTAAATGACCAGATGGAGAACGTGCTTTTAGCCTTTACCGCTGCTCCCCATATTCCGCCGAAGTGCGAAGACCTGGGAGGTATTGTATACAATTCAACAGCTTCTTGACTTAAGACATTCCTTATAGTCTTCTGGTGGTCTGGAGATCCTAGGTACGAGTAAAGCTCCTTTAATTCATTTCGTCCACCTCTATAGTTAGTGCCATTATCGCTATAAATTATTTTGCTTAAGCCTCTTCTTCCAAAAAAAAAAAATGTCCTCAAAGCTCCAAGAAAACCACTAAATGGACTGCCTTCGTGCTAAAGCAGCCGAAAATAGCCATCTAGGCCTTCACTGGGCATGTTCCTCGTCGTTTAAAATGGACAGAAGAGGGTCCAAAAAAGTCAGTTCCAACTACGGAGAAGGGTCGCGATGGATTCACACGATGTCGTTGTAGATCTTCCATAAAGGGCTAGTTTGACCATGGAATATCTTACCTTGGTGATTGTGTTCGTGAAAGTACCGCATCATTGTTTCAGTAGAGAAGTTTTTATCAGGTAATAGAATAGGATGTTTATAATCCAACGCGATTTTCGCACTTCGACGTCCTCCAACTCGAATGACATCTTCATCGCCAGAAAAGGGTTCAATGATGCTATGTGTGACGTTAGCTTCGCATGTTGTTTTTGCTGAAGAAGGGATATTTCACGATGATAGTATTGATGCTGCACCAGCTGAATGATCTTTCTGATGGCAACATTCTGTTCCGAGGCAGTAATCCTGATTAGCGCTCGGAGCCCAATTTCCTTGCTAATGTAGTTCTTTGGAATCGAATAATGTAAGCTATGGTATTGACCAATCGTCTATAGGATAGTTTTGAAATTGAACTCGTTCAAAAATCTCTGTAATTTTTTCTACTAGCAAAACGTACATACATATGTCTTTATATGTTTCGGCATTTTTCGCTCTAGTTGCTCATTTGTAACAAGAACAAATTGTTCACAGCGCTGCCATTTGCCTTCTTCTTCAACCAAGAATTGAGGACCAGAAAACTATTTATCACAACTTATGAGCTCTAGAGGTGATGATCCTCTAGATAAGATATCAGTGGATGTTGCTGCGGGCGTGATGCAACTGGTGGCGTTCAGTTAATATTTGGATGACAGCAACTATTAGCCATATAGGTTGGTCACTGGTGCTTTTATTCTGAAATGCAATGTTAAACAACACTAGAGTCAGTCCAATAATGATGTTAGGCAAACCTTTCTATACTAAAGCCGCATACCTTCTCAGCAAGTTGCACCATCATTACAGCAGCACCCAATTCAAGTCTAGGCAAAGTTACGTAATGTTTATCAATAGAAGCTACCTTCGATTTAGCACAAACAGCTATGCCACCATCATCGTTAACTGATCGCGCCTACAAACACGCACCATCAGCCTTTGCCGAGCTGTCTGAGAAAGCGTGCAACTCTGTTTGATCAAGTTAATTTTCTAATAGCAATGTCGCCTGATTGATATTTGTTTCAGGTCTTCAAGTTCTCCCATAAAGGACATTCAGGCATGAGAAAGATCTCTTCATCTCAATGCAGATTACTCTGACAGAGTCCTTGTATGAAAAGTTTAGGCCTGACTACAACTGGATTAATAAGTGAGAAAGAGTTTGATACTCCCGCATAAAATTAATATATTTTCGAGAGACATTGTTATCATTTCATTTCATTTCATTTCATTTATTCATTGATGTTATAATTTAACTTGATACTACAAGATGTTTTATCTTATAATGAAGTATCTAAAGTTGATATTACAAATAAATTTTACATCAAATCGAGAAAAAGGGGAAAAAACAAAGAGAAGTTTAAGCTAAATTTTAACTTACGGGTATATTACAGGTATTACTTATGAGCTTTGATTCGACAGAATTGAAAATAGTTTTCTGCGAAATGTGGCTGGTGATGTGATGTTCTGCAGTTCCTGAGGAAGATTATTCCACAGACGAACAGATTGAACAAAGTAAGACCGTTCTCCAATTATGTGTGCAAAACGCGGAATTATTAATTTTAACCCTCTGCGAGACTGAGCAAAAAGGATCATTTCACGTAAGTAACTAGGACATTTACCGTGGATGATGTTAAAAAGCTTTATAATATTTCTAAACTTGTAATACGTGTCAAGTTTTAAACCGAACAACGACCCATTTAGGTGGGACACACTACTATACCTTGGAACATTATGAATGAACCGAATACAATCATTAAAAGCTACATTTATTTTGCGGTTGCAATCATAATCAAGACAAGGATACACAGAACAATTAAACGTGAAAAAAGGAAGTAACAAGCTTTTAACCAAACGGTTTTTGATTGTTGTGGGCAGTGAATGCGATGACGACCTTAACCTGGATAGGCCATGGTATATTCTTCTTATTGTATCCGAAACAGCATCGCAACAAGTTAAAGTGCTATTAATTTGATATCCTAGATACCTAACTTTGTCGACATAGCTAATAATGTTTCCGTTCAGGACAAGAGCAGGATAATCAGAATGGTCAATTCTCTGTCGTGAACATATCATTCCCATAGTCTTTAAAAGATTCAGTTTAAGCTTGTTATTATTAGACCACTGTGGGACATTTAAGAGATCCTCGTTTATACGGGCTACACAATCTTCTATTAAACCAACAGACTGACATAGATAAATAAGGACATCATCCGCGTACATATGCATTTGACAGTTTTTGATTGAGTTTGGAAGATCATTTATGAACATAGAGAAAAGTAACGGGCCCAAGACAGATCCCTGCGGTACACCAGAGTTAACCGAAGTAGGACTTGAAGTTCCCAATTCCGTTTTGACTATTTGAACGCGGTTACTTAGATATTGCGCAAGGAGTCTGAGAGACGTATTATTAAAACCAAATAAGTTTTTCAGTTTAGACAAAAGGATTGAGTGGTTAATACAATCAAAGGCTTTGGAATAGTCGAGAAGAACCATGATTCCGAGTTTGTTTGCATCTAGTGCTGTACGCAAATCAGAAGTAACTTTGATAACCGCAGATTCGCAACTATGTAAATGGCGAAAACCTGATTGCCACTTGGATAGATAGTTACCTGCTTCTAAGTACTTTTGTATTTGGGTAGCCATAATCTTTTCAAGCACCTTAGCTGGAAAACAGAGTAAACTGATTGGCCTGAAATCCGACGGAACTGACGGGTTGGATATTTTCGAAACAGGAACGATGGTGGCTTCTTTCCACTTCTCTGGGAATTGGCAGCTATACATACAAAAGTTGAAGATATTCAACATATACGGAAGTATTATGGGCAAAACTAACTTTATAAACTTAGGCGACACACAATCAGGACCTGTAGCGTTCGATTTGATACTACGAATCGAATCATGAACATCAATTAACTGGACACATTCAAAACTAAATCCTACACTAGAGTCCTCTGAACTTGCTGGAAGAATTGATGGAATTGTAGAGACAGGTGCAAAAACAGTGTTCATTGTACTAGGGCTAAAAGAACACTCAGCTATATTTTTCCCGTCAGTTACACCAAGTTTATTTAAGTTTTTCCATAATTCTCTAGAGCTTTGTTTAAGGTCAAGTTTTCGCACGATGTAAGCACGCTTGTAGAAGCGTATCATTGCAACTGCTTTATTTCGAGCAACGTTGTATTGGCGTCTATTGTAGTCAGTGGGATTTCTTTTGAAAAGTCTAAAAAATCGTTCTCTCTCGCGGATATATTCTCTAATAATATTGTTATACCATGGACAAGGTTTGGGCTTAATTGTCTTAGTCACTGTTGGTATACAAACGTCATACAATTCATTTAATAGGTTATTAAATATGCTAATTTTATTATCAATGTCAGATGTAAAATAAATAGAGTCCCAGGTATTAGAGTCACAGTTTCTTCGAGCGTCGGTAAGGTTAAAATGTTGGTAAGATCTGTAAGTTATTATTTTGTCATTACAAGGAGGAGTGCGGTTATATTTAACAGAACAAAATAGGAAATCATGGATGAAGTCAGAAGTAGGTCTAACCTGATCGCTTCCCAGAACAGCGCGTCGGGAATTTGTCAAGAACATATCAATCAAGGACGGATTGCTACTAGACTGGAAACAGGTAGGCCAACGAGAGTTAATAACATATAGACTAGTTTTATCACAGAAGTAACGGAATAGTTTGACAGTGTTATTGTGGACTAGGTAGTTCACATTAAAATCGCCACCAATTAGTATGTTATTATACCTAGGGCTAAACCTCGTTAGAGTTTCGTCCAGTTCAATTAAGTTATCCTCCTTAAAGCTATTGGGTGGACAATACACTACCACAAGCAAATGTTTCTCAACGAGATCATTCAGCTCAACACACAGGAACTGGATATCAGACATGGATGACATATAAATACACTTTGAGAAGATGTGTTCTTTAATATACATACATACACCACCTCCACTCCTATTGACACGATCGTTTCTGTACAGTTTATAACTTGGGATCTGCACAGATTGAGATAAAATATTAAGATTCAGCCACGATTCTGATATCATAACGATATCTAATTTAGAAGTGCTAAGTATTTGATACAGGACTGTAAACTTGGAGCGAATACTGCCTGCGTTTAGATGACATACATTTAACCCATTATGGGCGCTACACAACACATTGAGAACGGTCCTAACTATATCAGGATCAGATGGATTCATCATATAAAATAATTTTTAAGAACATCACCACACACTCGGCAGAAAAAATACCTATATGAATTACACTTAATAATAAATTAAAAGATGAGTTAAAAAGAAAATAAAAATTAAAAAAATAATAATAAAAGGAAAAAATTACATTTAAAAATAAAAATTCATAAAGTGGCAACACTAAAAACATTTGAGAGCATATGGAGTAAATAAAAGAAAACAAAGTGATTAACAAAAAAGTATCAGTTGGAGTCAGCTTCCATATGAATTGCATCAGTGGGTTCTTTGTAGGCATCAGATGTGCTGCGTATGCGTTGGCCATTGGAGGAAAAGGATTCCAGTGAGAGCATATTGGGGGCTTGTCAATTGCTTCCTTAACGAAAACTCTCCCGCTTCTTGTGAAGACGGAATGCAAGCATTTGTTTCGTCGTAATACATTCGCTCTCCGAAAAAGAGCATGATTCAGTTTTGTCAGGTTTTCATAAACACGTACGAAACGCGTACTTGTGAACCCAAGATCATTTAGAGTAACTGACTTACAATTGTTCTTGTAATACTCCGCGGCTTTCCTTAATACGTGAGTTTTCATTTGTTCATGTGGTAGTTTGACAATGATTGCACTGCTCGTAGTATTTCTTAACGGTTTTGTGCGTAAAATATAGTTCGGTGTTAATGAATTAACGTTGATCGTTGCACAAAATTTTTGGAAAATTTCGGAAAGATTCTCTTCAGCAGTTATTGGAATGCCGTGCTATACTAGGTCTCCCGATAAGTTTTTTCTCGCGAGAGCATCAACTTGCGACTTCAGCTGGGAATTATCATTTTTAAGCTGTTGCGCTTTTATAAGAGAGATTTCATTCTGGAGTAAGTCGATGTGGGAGCAATGACTTTCTACAGCATCAACACTGCTCTGGCAATTTAAAACCATGGTGCTGATAGAGGTATACCTTTCTTTAAAATCGCGTTCGAGCAATTTCAATTTGGAGTTGAAATCACTTTCCATTGCAGACATACGCTCTAACACGGTGGTGAACATGGAGTCAAATTCCGCTTTCAGTTGAGAAACTACTGATGCTGTTATATTTTTCGTGATCTCTTCAAAACGACTTTCAAACTTATTCCAAAGTTTAGCTGACGACAGCGCCGTTGCAGGAGACTCAGAGGGCGGAGCGAGAGAGTTGGAACATTTTTCAGCAGATCGTAATTTTCTTTGTTGCTCACTTATATTGGCGTTAGACATTGTGGTTGAATATATGTATGATGTATACAGATATGTATGTACTCACAAATAGAAATATTTAAATAAAATATTAAAGAAAAGTGGATTTAGCAATTAAGATTTTTTAAATTGATATGTTAAGTTATCACGTGGGAGAGTATGTAGTTCGGTACAACACTTTATTCAAGAAATAATAAGCACTTTATGTTATTTTTCACAATAAATGTTTACTGCTTGTGAGCACACGTCTTTACTCGACGAAGTTCTCTCTGAATTAATTATCTTTATGAATCCTTCTCTCAAGGCTATCAAATCGACGCAAGGCTATACTGTATGATCTTCCTAGCTCGTGCGCCTCAATCTTTAACAGTAAGCATAGGTCATACGTTGACAGCCATTAATGCTTATTTGTTCACTCTTAGCGGTCGGCCCAGATTCCAATATGTTCTCGGTCTTCGAGAAGGAGCTTTCAATGCTTTCATTCTCATACATGCCAAAATGAGTCATACCAATGGCATCGTGTGCCCCTGATCATACCAGAGACAATCCATGCGAAGCTGGAGTTTGGAAGAATCGGTACATTTTTATCGATAGAAATTTGTTCAATTGAAAGAAGCGATACACAGTGACTTGCACCTAATAACATGTCAACCTGTTGTGTTTTATTAAACCGAGGATCAGCAAGTACAGGTATTCGCCATTCAGAAATGTCTAGGGCCCTTTCAGGCAGTGCTCATAGTCTGCGTGTCCAAACTATGATGTATAGATTCTCACATTCGTTTTAAATTTTGATGAACAATCCTATACTACAAATTGCCGTATTGAATCTTTCTCGTTTGATACCTAGGATTTGTACGAGGCGTTCTGTTATTGAGTTCAGCTGTGAACCGGAATCAAGAAAAAGGCGGCGTGGAATTGGGGTATTGTGCTTATCAACAATGAAAACAATGGCTGTAGCCAGTATGGTGGAGGTGTTTTCATTAACGACGTGGCGAACTTCCTTATGGTGCGGAGTGTCGAAAGTGTATTCCTCAGGGCCTGGATTAAATTGGGTAAGGTTATGGTCATGAGGTGACCTATCAAGTGTGATGTTTGCGACATGCAGATGATCGACAAGAATCGACATCATGATTATTGCGAAGGCAGTTGCTGCTTATGCGGTGATAAAGTTTTACGAGCGGCTAACAAACTTGTAACATCTTTGAATAAAATGACCTACACTATCGCAATATAGTCATTTGGCCTTGAAATGATCAGGATTTTTGGTTAACCAAAACCCAGTATATTACTAGGGGATGGAGAACAATCCAAGACCTGATATCGTTGTTCTATAAATTGCACCAACATTTTAAGTGTTGGTAGAGTACCACTTGAACATTCTTCTTGCCTTTTGTTTGGAGTCGCCGTATTGAATTTGGAAGAGACGATATAAATCACATTTCTCAGCTCGAAGCCCAAGTGATGCTAGAGCTCGGACTATTGATGGCGTCGATGAGTTCCCGAAGATTGGATGCTGATGACTTTAAAAGAGTTGGAGCTTCAAATTTCTGGTGGATGTGTTCTGAACATATAAGATGTTTGTTCCCATATCGATCTACGAATATCTTGATGAGAACGTCGTAAATTCCTTCATTGACCTCTAGACTATCGAGGCCTTTTCGTCTAGCAATGCACGTATGTTGTCTGAATTTTCAACTTCCTGCAAGTCCAATTCCTCGATTTTACCTTAAAGCTTTTTGAAGGTTGTACTTAACGCTGCTAAACGTAGTTCGAGTTACTGCCTGTTACTGTTACTGCCATATCATCCAGGAACTGCTGAGCACGATCAATCTGCTTGCACATCACCGCTCTCCGATTTTTAAACAATTTTTGCGCTTTTCTAATTTGGGATTGACCTTTTCTTCAGTATTGAAGTTATTTGTATATTACCTATAGTTGATGATCACGTCTTATTATTCTTTTTATCTTTAACTAAAATCCATAGAAGTGCATTTAATTGACGAACGCGTCAAGAAAAGGGAATCTATAAAGAGGGAGCAAAAAACGATCTGAAGGCTCTGTTTATATAGCGCTGTAGGGGCCACCTATCTGACAGGTTCCGTCTTGTTGGCAGCATTAAGCTCTAACCTTGAATTATTTACAAACAGTGGTTATGAAAAACAAAATCAAAAATTTGGTGCTTAAAAATCGTCGATTAGCCATTAGAGAACTTGTTTTTATAATTAGAACCTCTTCTTCTTTTCCTTTTTTCTCCGGCGTTGTTATGGTCAGAAGTGTAGGACCATAATCTTCCCACTTAACTGCATTCCTACTGGTCCGCTTGTGGGGTCCGCCGGTTTGACCTCAGAAAGTAGCGGCAGGCTTCCCGGTTTGGGATTACTTCATGGCTGAGGCCAATCAAATGCTGGTGTTTTTGCATTTGTTTGCACCAATTGTTTTTCGGCCTGCCTTTTTTGCGTGTTGAAATTGGAATGTTGATTGATAACGCCTTTTGGACGGGGTTCAAAGGATCTCTCCTTTGAACATGGCAATACCAACTGAGTCGGTCGCGCTCTATATTTCTTGTGATGGTTTCTTTTACGTGGAGGCTTCCTCGGATCTTTGAACTTCTAATTCTGTCACGCTTTGTTACTCCCGCTGTCATGCGAAGCATCTTCATCTCAGTTGCGGTTAATTTGCTCTCATACTTTTTGTGCATTGTCCAGCATTGTGAACCGTATGTGAGCGCCGGACGTACAACTGAAGTGTAGAGCCTTCCTTTCAGCTTAGGGGGAAATTTTCGATCACAGAAGATGACGGAGTTTTCCCGCCACTTCATCCACCCTACGCTTACGCGATGTTTGATGTCGTCATCACAAGTTGCTTCTCTATTAATCATAGATCCCAGATATTTAAACTTTTCACACTTGGGAAGCACTCTTCCATTCAAGTAAATGGCTGGAATAGGCTGATGAGGGTCAGAGAACGGGCAGCACAGATACTCTGTCTTCTTTGAACTAATACGATACCCATGACCCTCAAAAATGTCCACCCACACATCAAGTGCTCGTTGTAGGGACGCCTCATCATCACTTATAATGGCTCCATCGTCAGCAAGGAATAGCTGGTGCACATTGGGGCCCGTCACTTTTCCTTCAAGCAAGCAATCAAGGACTGCTATAAAAAAGCAGTGGGCTGAGGACGCTCCCTTGGTGTACACCGACTTTGATTGCGAACTCTTCGGTGACTCCTGCGGTGCATCTTACTCTTGTCGTTGCTCTCTCGTACATGTCCATAATCACTCGCACGTAGGTTTCTGGAACTCCTTTTTGTCTTAGCGCTACCCATAAAAGATCTCTTGGTTGCCGGTCAAAGGCCTTCTCGAAATCAACCAACACCATATGCAAGTCCTTTGAAGAATCACGATGCTTTTCCATCATGATCCTTATACTTTGGATTGCATCTGTTGTTGATTTACCCGAGACAAACCCGCACTGGTCATCAGATAGTCGTATTATTTTCCGCAGTCGGCTATCTAATACCCGTTCAACGATCTTCATGGTGTGCGACATCAGCTTGACAGAACGGTAGTTATCACAATTTCGCGTATCACCCTTTCCTTTGTGCAAAGGAAGAAGATAGCTTTCCCTCCATTGATTAGGCATAGTGTCGCCTCTCATAAGTTTGGAGATAAGAACCATGAGCCATCTAGACCCGATGTCTCCCATCTTTTTCCAGAACTCAGAGGGTATCCCGTCCGACCCAACAGCTTTTCTTTTCTTGGAGTTTTTAACAGCGTACCGAACTTCTTCGACTGTGATATCGGATATTTGGGCATGATTCGGGGCGGCTCTTGGAAAGTACACTCGGGGAAACTGTTCGTTCAGAAGTTCATCGCAATACTGTCGCCATCTGTGGAGAATTTTTTCGTCTTCCACAAGGAGTTGGCCTTCAGCATTGTTAATAAACTTTGGGAAACGAATCTCCTCAGCATTTCTTCTTCTCTGGGCGGCTATCTTAAAGATATTTGCTCCTTTGTTCAAATTGTTTTGTCGAAGCTCCTGGGTAGCCTGGTTCCTGTCAGACGCGGAAGACGATATTTCTTCCAACTCCTGATAGAGGCCTTCCATGCTTTTCGCTTTGAATTCGGCGCATTTTTTCTTCGCGATACCTTTGCAACATCTATATACCTTTTCACGGCGAGCTTTTTCCTCTCTATTAGTAGAAGAGCACTTTGACCAAGCTTGGAAAGCCATTTTCTTTTCGTGTATCACTGCTTTGGCTTCGTCTGTCCACCACCAGGTTTCTTTTGCGTGTTGGCAGGGGCCTTTAGATGTTCCGAGCAGTGATTTGGCTTTCTCCAGGCCAGATTGTTGTAGGGAATCCCACATGTCTTGTGCTCTGCACTCCTCATTACCGACCTCATGGATAATGGAAGAGAGGTAGTTTTCCATGATGGTAATAAAAGCTTCGCCTTTTCCTTTATCCAGCTTATACCACTTGATTCTCTCAGACACCTTCGTTTGCTGCTTTGACTTCTTTCTCGCATCCATAAAAAATTCAGTCAGGAGGAGACGGTGTTGAGGGACGATCGCGTCTCCCAGGATCACTTTGCAATCTTTAGCTCGTGGCTTCATGAAACTGGATACCAAATGACAGTCTATTTGAGTTTCATTTCCGTCGCTGCTATAAGTGATCAGGTGCCGGCTTTGTTTGACGAACATGGTATTTAGCACTATAAGACCGTACGACTTGCACATGTTTTGGATATCTTCACCTGAAGAGTTCCTGGTGCCGTATCCCAGCCCTCCGTGGTAGCCTTCATAGTCTTCGCTTGTCTTCCCGACATGTCCGTTTAAATCTCCCTCAACAAATAAAAGCTCTTCCTTTGGCATGATTTTGACAAGGTTGTGGAAATCTAGCCAGAATGCATCTTTTTCTTTTTGTTCGCATCCTACTTGAGGGGCATATGCGCTTACGATGTTCCACACCTCACCATGCATCACCAATTTGAGAGCCATCAAACGGTCACTGGACTTTGAAATGGTTAAGACGTTGCCAAGTAGCTCTGCCGGAAGGATGATGGCGATTCCGTTTTTTCCTTGTTAAACATCTTGTAGGCTTTTGTTTTAACGTCCAAGAAACGTGCCCGATTACCGGTGTTTCGCCATTTCTCTTGTCTCTTGTACGCACAGGATGTCTACTCGCCTTCTAACCATCATTTCTTCAAGCTCATAGCTGCGACCACTCGTGCTTCCAACGTTCCAACTCGCGACTCTTAAGTGTGGCTTACGCCGTTGCATTACTTTGCTATCCCCCGGAAATCCTATAGCTCTGACCCGAGCATTGCTGCTCGTCCCAGGATCACGACCATTAGTAGTGCCTGGCGGGGTAGTGCTTTTCCTTTTAACGTTCTTTTCCATAATGCTACGGTTTGATCATTTTCTTTCTTCTCCCTCCTTTTTTTGATCTTACTCTTACAACTCCAGTCGTGTCAACCCACTGATTTGCATGCACACTTGTGGGGCAGTTTAATGGTGGTAAATGTGTCCCTAGGCTCACCTTGGTGTTTTCTAAATTGCCTAGATGTAATTTTTGTTTACCTTTGTTTTGTTTTGTTTGCCTTTTACGGCAAGCGATAGGTATCGCTGCAGGGATATTCTTAACCCGTCCCTGCACGAGTTTTTAGAACATATATGAACTAAAGCTTATTTGTACAAGGCTTGCCTTGTCGAGACTCTAGGTCTGCTGAAAGATTAATTACCAGCAATCCATTTATGCCATTCTGCTTAGCATCATAGAATGGTAAGGTATAATTCCCTCACAAAGAATTGATTATTTCCATAGTTCAACGAACAAGGGAGCATCAACAATTATGGAAGAAATCAATCACTCTGCACTATCCTTTCCATCCCTCCTTATTAACAACGTGTTTTCCATAAATGAAAATTGATGACTGCTTTTAAAATAAGAAATCCGTAGTTATTTCTTACCAGATAAGTCCTGGATGATGCTCGTTGGTATGAGTCACAGGAGTCCTTCAAGCATAGTACCACTACTAACAGCTCTCGATTACACCTCTTTCCGGTACACCTCCTTTAAAGGATACTAAAATCAAACATCAAACCATCCACGCTTTCCCACACAGAACCTTAAATCAAAATCAATTAAACGTCCCACACCCGAGCCTGATTCCAAAACCTCAACCAATTGAAATCAAACACGAAATCAGTTTACGCCAACTGGGCACTATTTTCGTAAAATCGATATTCGGTTTTCACGGGTGATTTCCACTGATTGTCCTGCGTCAGCTGACATGGAATCGAATTTGAATTTCGCAATCATGGTCTGTAGCCCCCCCTCCAATCTGACGGTGACACCCAAAGCATGCATGTAAGTGGATGAGGGTGATGGCTCTCTGACATGTTACAAGTGGTCAATGAATGGATTACACTTAACCGTGTTTCCTTCACTAGTAATCTTGAGAAGGATACGCTTCGAGTATTATTTTATCGCCGACCTTCTATGGAGTCTCTCCGTGAAGAAAGTCAGGTTTTCCTTTCACCCAATGTCCTTTGCTTGAGTGCGCCACCTTGGCATTCATTCATTCAGTCATGTGTGTGGTGCTGCTTGTGACAGTGGCATTCCATTGTGCTATGCCGTGAATGGTGTGCTCTCAACAATTGAAACTATTTATTTGGGTGATGGGTTTTCCAAACAAAGGGTGAAAGCCAGTCTCTGGTGTGGGACGTGAGTTTCGAGGACATGACAGGAACACTACAGAGAGATTTTGGGTTAAGTGACTTGTGGCTGATAGAAGGGTATCATGGGGTGATAACTACTTTTTTGTCCTTTTGTTGGGGGAGCTTGATGCACTCATAGATTTAAGGGACCTGTACTCACATTCCCACTATGGAACTCGGGAGCCTTAGTTCTATAGCCTTAGGTAGACTATATCAAAGACATTAAATCAGGAATTCTTGACTTTGAATAGCTCCAATCTCAGAAATCTGAACCCGGATTTAACTATTTCCAAGGACATCTTCTTCACCGGGACAAGTTCTCCAACCTTCCGACCATTTCAAGAGTCATTCGAAACAATTTCATCACAAAGTGAAAATCCCGGTTAGCTTCTGATTAAATAAAGCGCTCATCATTCCTATTATTTGTTCATAACATCCTTTCATCCTTCCTCCACTAAAAGCCAAATCATCTTCAGATGTTCCCAAATCCCTTAATTAAATCCAATACTTGCCATGCCCGCCATCCTTCCCAAGACATGACAATACTATTCAGTACATGTCCTTGAGAGTAATCCTCTTCATCTCGCTTTCGAAAACAATTCTAAAACAAAAACTTTGTGGAAAATCCACTCGAAACCAACGGCGGAAGGCAAATTTTGTTAATTCAAACATTCCGCCATGGCCAAG
Source organism: Merodon equestris (assembly GCA_958301585.1). Taxonomy (NCBI): domain Eukaryota; kingdom Metazoa; phylum Arthropoda; class Insecta; order Diptera; family Syrphidae; genus Merodon; species Merodon equestris. The sequence continues at coordinate 117,403,641 of OY284416.1, forward strand.
AATTAACTTCCTCTGGTACAATGGGTCCACGCTCTCCAGTTCCACTTCTCAAGATCCCTCCTGCCACACACTTGCGCACTTCCAACACAGACATCAAGTGGCCTTCTAGTTAGCCTTCAGCTATGGCGAGTATAGTTGCGCTATAACAATTCATGTCCTTGCAGCGGAACAATTAAATTTTCCCAGGACCTACACACAAAGCAACTTTTGTAATTATACCCTTACACCTCCGCCCTCCTCGCCGCCCACCCCCTGGACACTGTAATTTTATTCAGCATCGGTTTAATGGCTGTAACTGAAAATCAACTTAAAGGATAATTTCGCCATCGAGTCGAAAGAGGTGTGTATCATATCTAGGTTCCGTCGGTTTGCCTTTCTGGAATTTTGATTAAACAACTCCGCAGCCGGGAATTGCATGGCAAATTTGCATAAAACATACAAAAGCACTCCGAGTCCTGTTGCCTCCATCCCCTAAACGTTGGTTACATTGTTTAGCAGTTTACCTCAAAACGATAATGTCATGTAATTCGTATCTTGTCCTTTGTTTTCGACGTTTATTTACGGTTTTCGAAATCCTGTTGACGATAACAAAAGCCTAACGAGGAAGGGGGCGTCAGCCGATTGCGGTTACCGCAATCGCGTGACCCTTTCGACTCAATTATTAACAGCAAGTGTTTATTACAAAATTCGTGTTTTCTTTTTTTTTATCCAAAGTCCTTTGTCTCGTTTCTATGTTTATCCTTTTATGGAGTAAGAATTTATGGCCCACTCGATTAATAGGTACGTCGAGCATCAGCTTTATCCCCAGGGGACTCCGGAGGTGGATGGTCGTAAAAGTGCATGGAATATTTACGCCAAGGTTAGAGTTGGGAAGGTGTTAAATTTTTATGTGATACGAGGTCATCTGTCTTGGTAATTGGCGTCTGCTACCTTGGAGAAGTGCCATAAAACTGGGAGAAAATATATCGTGAAGGCTATGTGAAGGGGAATTTTGTGTGTGCGAGCTTAGACTTGAAGATGTCGTTTTAGATCCTGTGTAGGAAAAAGTGGAATCCGTCGTTTTTCAATAGATGGCGCTAGGGGTTAGTTAAAAAATTGCGTCATTCGCTTCCGCCTTTAAATCGACCAATCTTTCTACGTGCAAAACCAAAAGCCTTCAGGACGTTCGGAGAAGCAGAACTGGAAGTAAACACAAAACTCCATGTCAAATGCATCAAGAATTTCAAGAACTCTTAGCTATAACTAAACTAGCCATTTTCCCTCATTTTGAAGCATTGGAAATTATTTAAAAGCAAAAAAAAAGGGTTGAAAACGAGAGACATCGAGTCGTCTTGTTGCTCCAACTGCAAGTAAGGAAAGGTTTTCTGTGTCGTATTGAGATCGGCAACGACAAGTGGATCCACTACAATAATCCTCGGTTAGGGCTCTACGGTCATGGCCGGCCAAGCTAAACACCCATGGATCAATGCTCACGTTGTGTACCGTATGGCCCAATTGAATTTCTTCAGAAGGCCGTAGCTTTCTAAGCAGTTGGTAAAGCTGTGTCAAAGTTGTGCCTAGTGATAGACGGATGTATTGTTTATGGACTCCTTCGAGTGACTTGGTGCAAACTCCAACAGCAGGAAACGATTGAATAGTGCTTTTTTTGGGTATGATCCACCAAGTGTTCAAGGATAAAAGCACGCCATAAGCTGCAGTTTTTAAGTGGCACAATTTCTTAATAAATGAGCAAGAGAGTGCGAGAACTAGGCCCGTATTGCACCACCATCGACGCCAAGAACGTATAAGAAAGTGCAACGTACACATGAAATAATGAATTCAGGCCGTCGGTAAAGTGTACACATGGTCTATCACAGAAGAAGAAGCTTGCCCGGGTAACCTAAAAGACCTTCCGAAATCCTCCGAATAACCAGCCTTCGAGGCATGAAAAAAGCCGATGGCAAAAGTGTGTCAACGCTCGAGAGATGTAATTTGAATGTCTCCAGATTTGAAAATTCTGATCTCCATTCGACGCTGATCACGATAACGAGCTCTTATCTGCAAAAAGTGCCGAAATAACGGAGATATGGGCTCCCGAAGTTTGGAGCTTATCTGCAAAAAGTGCCGAAATAACGGAGATATGGGCTCCCGAAGTTTGGAGCTTATCTGCAAAAAGTGCCGAAATAACGGAGATATGGGCTCCCGAAGTTTGGAGTCGAGGGCTTAGTGGGATTATATGGGAAAAATCGAAGGTCGAGAATTTTCATATATGAGGGCATATTTAGCATCTACATTCGACGCTGATCACGATAACGAGCTCTTATCTGCAAAAAGTGCCGAAATAACGGAGATATGGGCTCCCGAAGTTTGGAGTCGAGGGCTTAGTGGGATTATATGCGAAAATCGAAGGTCGAGAATTTTCATATATGAGGGCATATTTGGCATCTACATTCGACGCTGATCACGATAACGAGCTCTTATTTGCAAAAAGTGTCGAAATAACGGAAATATGGGCTCCCGAAGTTTGGAGTCGAGGGCTTAGTGCAGCGGTCGGGGAACTTTTTTAATCATTACCCCAAAATATTTTTGTGTAAGTTGATATTTCCCCATGGCGAAGAGCAAAAAAAAAACGAAATCGCCTCTTTTTAGCATCTTTCATATTATAGCGCCCCATGATAATTTTGAAAACAAAACAATAACTAAAAATTTAATTCAAACATCATTTATTCAATTTATCAATGTAATACCTAGTAATACATAACGGTAATAATAGTAATATAAGTAATATTGTATATATAACAAATTGAAACCCATTGGGGTAAAATTGAGGGTTGACAATTTGGGGTACTGTAACAAATTATAATAATAATAATGGTGGTACAAACAAAAATTAGAATTGAAAAGAAAAAAAGAATAATTGAAAACATTCTTTCTTCACGTTTTGGAGAAATGATGTTGTTTCATGTTTGATACAATTGCTTCAAAATTGGGACTTTTTGATGTAAGAGCGATTTGAATACAGTCTTCGGCGTTTAATCGATTTCTGTTCTTCGTTTTTATGTTCATTAGAGTGGAAAAGCCTTGTTCGCACAAATATGTTGTTCCAAATGGCAGCAATTTTTTAACCGCCTCTTCATGTGCAGTTTTGAAAGCTTTTGCAACGTTTGACATCCAAAAAGACGACAGATTGGGTTTACTCTCAAATTGAATACGTGCTTCAGTATTAGATCGAAGTTCAAGAATTGCTTCTGCCAAACCTGAAGGTTCTTCTGGTATCATAGCAATTTCACATTTAAAAGGATCTACAATCCAACTGACAGTACGTGTATCAAGATCTGGAAAGTAATCTGAAAACCGCTTTCTGAGTTTGATAAGATGTCTTACAATTGTATCCTTGATGTCAGCAAAAGTAATAATTTCGCAATCTTCCAAAAAAAAGCTAACCTTGAAAAAGAAGCTATCTTGTTCTGTTCTACTTTCTGTCTCCAATATTGCAGCTTTAATCCAAACGCTGACACTATTTCTCTCGCTGAAATGATATTAATATTCTTTCCTTGCAATTCTTTGTTTAATATATTTATACTCTCAAAAATGTCCGCCAAATATGCGAGATATGCAACCCAGGAAGAGTTTTTAAACTTATCTGCGAGAATATTTTTCTGATCAACCATAAAGATTTCGACTTCAGTTTTAAGAGTCCATACTCGATTTAGTACAATACATTTCCGCAAGAGAGCCACCTTACTTCTGTATAATAAAGTAGGTCTGTATATTCAGCTTCACCGTCCTGACATAATTCACGAAATAGCCGCGTGTTTAGTGCATGTCCCTTGATAAAATTTACAATCTTGATGACATCATGCATGACGGCTTCCAGTGTAGGTTCTAAATATTTGACCATAAGGGCCTGGCGATGGATCATACAGTGAGTAACTTCAATATTTGGGTTATTTTTTTTACGAAAGCTGAAAAACCATTAATATGACCCAGCATAGCTGGAGCTCCATCCAAAGATACAGAAATACAGTTTTCCCATTTTAAACTTTGCGCATTGAAGTATTCATTTACTTTATTATAGACATCAATTCCACGAGATCTCAACCCGAGAGGAGAACAAAACAGCAATTCCTCTTCAAAAATTATCTGCACCTTTGTAGCGAACATATACCATTAGCTGTGAATTGCTACTAAAATCAGTTGTCTCATCAAGCTGAATAGCAAAATATTTAGCCTGTTTTAATGCGACAATAACCTGTTCCTTCACATTTTCTGCTAATATAGAAATTCGTTCTTTCACAATTCTCTCAGACAAGGGCACTGAATTCAGTTTCTTCGCTTCTTTTTGACCACACATAATCTCTGCCATTTTTACAGCAGCTGGTTTAACCAAATCTTCACCGATAGTGTATGGTTTCTTATTTCGAGCAATCAACCAGGCTACTTCAAAGCTAGCCCTTGATGCTGAACGCTGATCAAATGTACCAAACAAGTTGCTATTCAATCTTTGTCTTTTAACAGATATTTCTAAATTTGCAAAGTATTCTCGCGGTTTGGAAGACAGGTGTGAATGCAAATTATCTAAATGTTTCTTCAATTGACTTTTTTTGAAAGATTCTGAAGTCAGTACCTTCATACATACAACACATTGTGGTTTCATTGTACCATTGTCTTCTATTTGTGTAAAACCGTAATTAAGGAATTCGTCTTGGTATGTTCTTTTTCTATTTGCTGCCATCTGAAGGGAGACAGAAAATAATAATTAAAATACTTGAATTAAATTTTCAAATTGCGGCTTACCTTGATAGATATATTGATGATTAATGATAAAATGGTGGTCTTGTCAGCAAATAACTAGTAAAAACTGGCTCTCTGTCTCGTCACTGTATTTGTATCTTGACGGCATTTCACGGACTGAGCAGGTAGCCGAGCTGTGCTTTACTGCGCAAAGATATAACACGAGAACACTCTAGTGGTGGGGAGTGAGATGGCGTGGCCTGCATATGTCGCTAAATTGTTTAAGTTGAAAAAAGTACTAACAGGTTTATAAAATAGCAAATTAAAAATATATACTTTTTATTCACAAAAGTTTCATATTTACCTCCAAAATTTCATTTTTACCCCATTTGGGGTAATTTACCCCGGTTCCCCGACCGCTGGCTTAGTGGGATTAAATGGGAAAAATCGAATGTCGAGAATTTTCATATATGAGGGCATATTTGGCATCTACATTCGACGCTGATCACGATAACGAGCTCTTATTTGCAAAAAGTGTCGAAATAACAGAGATATGGGCTCCCGAAGTTTGGAGTCGAGGGCTTAGTGGGATTATATGGGAAAAATCGAAGGTCGAGAATTTTCATATATGAGGGCATATTTAGCATCTACATTCGACGCTGATCACAATAACGAGCTCTTATCTGCAAAAAGTGCCGAAATAACGGAGATATGGGCTCCCGAAGTTTGGAGTCGAGGGCTTAGTGGGATTATATGGGAAAAATCGAAGGTCGAGAATTTTCATATATGAGGGCATATTTAGCATCTACATTCGACGCTGATCACAATAACGAGCTCTTATTTGCAAAAAGTGTCGAAATAACGGAGATATGGGCTCCCGAAGTTTGGAGTCGAGGGCTTAGTGGGATTATATGGGAAAAATCGAAGGTCGAGAATTTTCATATATGAGGGCATATTTGGCATCTACATTCGACGCTGATCACAATAACGAGCTCTTATCTGCAAAAAGTGCCGAAATAACGGAGATATGGGCTCCCGAAGTTTGGAGTCGAGGGCTTAGTGGGATTATATGGGAAAAATCGAAGGTCGAGAATTTTCATATATGAGGGCATATTTAGCATCTACATTCGACGCTGATCACAATAACGAGCTCTTATCTGCAAAAAGTGCCGAAATAACGGAGATATGGGCTCCCGAAGTTTGGAGTCGAGGGCTTAGTGGGATTATATGGGAAAAATCGAAGGTCGAGAATTTTCATATATGAGGGCATATTTAGCATCTACATTCGACGCTGATCACAATAACGAGCTCTTATTTGCAAAAAGTGTCGAAATAACAGAGATATGGGCTCCCGAAGTTTGGAGTCGAGGGCTTAGTGGGATTATATGGGAAAATCGAAGGTCGAGAATTTTCATATATGAGGGCATATTTGGCATCTACATTCGACGCTGATCACGATAACGAGCTCTTATCTGCAAAAAGTGCCGAAATAACGGAGATATGGGCTCCCGAAGTTTGGAGTCGAGGGCTTAGTGGGATTATATGGGAAAAATCGAAGGTCGAGAATTTTCATATATGAGGGCATATTTAGCATCTACATTCGACGCTGATCACAATAACGAGCTCTTATTTGCAAAAAGTGCCGAAATAACGGCGATATGGGCTCCCGAAGTTTGGAGTCGAGGGCTTAGTGGGATTATATGGGAAAAATCGAAGGTCGAGAATTTTCATATATGAGGGCATATTTAGCATCTACATTCGACGCTGATCACAATAGCGAGCTCTTATTTGCAAAAAGTGCCGAAATAACGGCGATATGGGCTCCCGAAGTTTGGAGTCGAGGGCTTAGTGGGATTATATGGGAAAAATCGAAGGTCGAGAATTTTCATATATGAGGGCATATTTAGCATCTACATTCGACGCTGATCACAATAACGAGCTCTTATCTGCAAAAAGTGCCGAAATAACGGAGATATGGGCTCCCGAAGTTTGGAGTCGAGGGCTTAGTGGGATTATATGGGAAAAATCGAAGGTCGAGAATTTTCATATATGAGGGCATATTTAGCATCTACATTCGACGCTGATCACAATAACGAGCTCTTATTTGCAAAAAGTGCCGAAATAACGGCGATATGGGCTCCCGAAGTTTGGAGTCGAGGGCTTAGTGGGATTATATGGGAAAAATCGAAGGTCGAGAATTTTCATATATGCGGGCATATTTAGCATCTACATTCGACGCTGATCACAATAACGAGCTCTTATCTGCAAAAAGTGCCGAAATAACGGAGATATGGGCTCCCGAAGTTTGGAGTCGAGGGCTTAGTGGGATTATATGGGAAAAATCGAAGGTCGAGAATTTTCATATATGAGGGCATATTTAGCATCTACATTCGACGCTGATCACGATAACGAGCTCTTATCTGCAAAAAGTGCCGAAATAACGGAGATATGGGTTCCCGAAGTTTGGAGTCGAGGGCTTAGTGGGATTATATGGGAAAAATCGAAGGTCCAGAATTTTCATATATGAGGGCATATTTAGCATCTACATTCGACGCTGATCACAACAACGAGCTCTTACTTGCAAAAAGTGTCGAAATAACGGAGATATGGGCTCCCGAAGTTTGGAGTCGAGGGCTTAGTGGGATTATATGGGAAAAATCGAAGGTCGAGAATTTTCATATATGAGGGCATATTTAGCATCTACATTCGACGCTGATCACAATAACGAGCTCTTATTTGCAAAAAGTGTCGAAATAACGGAGATATGGGCTCCCGAAGTTTGGAGTCGAGGGCTTAGTGGGATTATATGGGAAAAATCGAAGGTCGAGAATTTTCATATATGAGGGCATATTTGGCATCTACATTCGACGCTGATCACAATAACGAGCTCTTATCTGCAAAAAGTGCCGAAATCACGGAGATATGGGCTCCCGAAGTTTGGAGTCGAGGGCTTAGTGGGATTATATGGGAAAAATCGAAGGTCGAGAATTTTCATATATGAGGGCATATTTAGCTGATCACAATATCGAGCTCTTATCTGCAAAAAGTGCCGAAATAACGGAGATATGGGCTCCCGAAGTTTGGTGTCGAGGGCTTAGTGGGATTATATGGGAAAAATCGAAGGTCGAGAATTTTCATATATGAGGGCATATTTAGCATCTACATTCGACGCTGATCACAATATCGAGCTCTTATCTGCAAAAAGTGCCGAAATAACGGAGATATGGGCTCCCGAAGTTTGGAGTCGAGGGCTTAGTGGGATTATATGGGAAAAATCGAAGGTCGAGAATTTTCATATATGAGGGCATATTTAGCATCTACATTCCACGCTGATCACAATATCGAGCTCTTATCTGCAAAAAGTGCCGAAATAACGGAGATATGGGCTCCCGAAGTTTGGAGTCGAGGGCTTAGTGGGATTATATGGGAAAAATCGAAGGTCGAGAATTTTCATATATGAGGGCATATTTAGCATCTACATTCGACGCTGATCACAACAACGAGCTCTTACTTGCAAAAAGTGTCGAAATAACGGAGATATGGGCTCCCGAAATTTGGAGTCGAGGGCTTAGTGGGATTATATGGGAAAAATCGAAGGTCGAGAATTCTCATATATGAGGGCATATTTAGCATCTACATTCGACGCTGATCACAATAACGAGCTCTTATTTGCAAAAAGTGTCGAAATAACGGAGATATGGGCTCCCGAAGTTTGGAGTCTAGGGCTTAGTGGGATTATATGGGAAAAATCGAAGGTCGAGAATTTTCATATATGAGGACATATTTGGCATCTACATTCTACGCTGATCACGATAACGAGCTCTTATCTGCAAAAAGTGCCGAAATAACGGAGATATGGGCTCCCGAAGTTTGGAGTCGAGGGCTTAGTGGGATTATATGGGAAAAATCGAAGGTCGAGAATTTTCATATATGAGGGCATATTTAGCATCTACATTCGACGCTGATCACAATAACGAGCTCTTATCTGCAAAAAGTGCCGAAATAACGGAGATATGGGCTCCCGAAGTTTGGAGTCGAGGGCTTAGTGGGATTATATGGGAAAAATCGAAGGTCGAGAATTTTCATATATGAGGGCATATTTAGCATCTACATTCGACGCTGATCACGATAACGAGCTCTTATCTGCAAAAAGTGCCGAAATAACGGAGATATGGGCTCCCGAAGTTTGGAGTCGAGGGCTTAGTGGGATTATATGGGAAAAATCGAAGGTCGAGAATTTTCATATATGAGGGCATATTTGGCATCTACATTCGACGCTGATCACGATAACGAGCTCTTATCTGCAAAAAGTGCCGAAATAACGAAGATATGGGCTCCCGAAGTTTGGAGTCGAGGGCTTAGTGGGATTATATGGGAAAAATCGAAGGTCGAGAATTTTCATATATGAGGGCATATTTAGCATCTACATTCGACGCTGATCACAACAACGAGCTCTTACTTGCAAAAAGTGCCGAAATAACGAAGATATGGGCTCCCGAAATTTGGAGTCGAGGGCTTAGTGGGATTATATGGGAAAAATCGAAGGTCGAGAATTTTCATATATGAGGGCATATTTAGCATCTGCATTCGACGCTGATCACAACAACGAGCTCTTACTTGCAAAAAGTGTCGAAATAACGGAGATATGGGCTCCCGAAATTTGGAGTCGAGGGCTTAGTGGGATTATATGGGAAAAATCGAAGGTCGAGAATTTTCATATATGAGGGCATATTTAGCATCTACATTCGACGCTGATCACAATAACGAGCTCTTATCTGCAAAAAGTGCCGAAATAATGGAGATATGGGCTCCCGAAGTTTGGTGTCGAGGGGTTAGTGGGATTATATGGGAAAAATCGAAGGTCGAGAATTCTCATATATGAGGGCATATTTAGCATCTACATTCGACGCTGATCACAATAACGAGCTCTTATTTGCAAAAAGTGTCGAAATAACGGAGATATGGGCTCCCGAAGTTTGGAGTCGAGGGCTTAGTGAGATTATATGGGAAAAATCGAAGGTCGAGAATTTTCATATATGAGGGCATATTTAGCATCTACATTCGACGCTGATCACAATAACGAGCTCTTATCTGCAAAAAGTGCCGAAATAACGGAGATATGGGCTCCCGAAGTTTGGAGTCGAGGGCTTAGTGGGATTATATGGGAAAAATCGAAGGTCGAGAATTTTCATATATGAGGGCATATTTAGCATCTACATTCGACGCTGATCACAATATCGAGCTCTTATCTGCAAAAAGTGCCGAAATAACGGAGATATGGGCTCCCGAAGTTTGGAGTCGAGGGCTTAGTGGGATTATATGGGAAAAATCGAAGGTCGAGAATTTTCATATATGAGGGCATATTTGGCATCTACATTCGACGCTGATCACGATAACGAGCTCTTATCTGCAAAAAGTGCCGAAATAACGGAGATATGGGCTCCCGAAATTTGGAGTCGAGGGCTTAGTGGGATTATATGGGAAAAATCGAAGGTCGAGAATTTTCATATATGAGGGCATATTTAGCATCTACATTCGACGCTGATCACAATAACGAGCTCTTATCTGCAAAAAGTGCCGAAATAATGGAGATATGGGCTCCCGAAGTTTGGAGTCGAGGGGTTAGTGGGATTATATGGGAAAAATCGAAGGTCGAGAATTTTCATATATGAGGGCATATTTAGCATCTACATTCGACGCTGATCACAATAACGAGCTCTTATCTGCAAAAAGTGCCGAAATAACGGAGATATGGGCTCCCGAAGTTTGGAGTCGAGGGCTTAGTGAGATTATATGGGAAAAATCGAAGGTCGAGAATTTTCATATATGAGGGCATATTTAGCATCTACATTCGACGCTGATCACAATAACGAGCTCTTATCTGCAAAAAGTGCCGAAATAACGGAGATATGGGCTCCCGAAGTTTGGAGTCGAGGGCTTAGTGGGATTATATGGGAAAAATCGAAGGTCGAGAATTTTCATATATGAGGGCATATTTAGCATCTACATTCGACGCTGATCACAATATCGAGCTCTTATCTGCAAAAAGTGCCGAAATAACGGAGATATGGGCTCCCGAAGTTTGGAGTCGAGGGCTTAGTGGGATTATATGGGAAAAATCGAAGGTCGAGAATTTTCATATATGAGGGCATATTTGGCATCTACATTCGACGCTGATCACGATAACGAGCTCTTATCTGCAAAAAGTGCCGAAATAACGGAGATATGGGCTCCCGAAATTAGGAGTCGAGGGCTTAGTGGGATTATATGGGAAAAATCGAAGGTCGAGAATTTTCATATATGAGGGCATATTTAGCATCTACATTCGACGCTGATCACAATAACGAGCTCTTATCTGCAAAAAGTGCCGAAATCACGGAGATATGGGCTCCCGAAGTTTGGAGTCGAGGGGTTAGTGGGATTATATGGGAAAAATCGAAGGTCGAGAATTTTCATATATGAGGGCATATTTAGCATCTACATTCGACGCTGATCACGATAACGAGCTCTTATCTGCAAAAAGTGCCGAAATAACGGAGATATGGGCTCCCGAAGTTTGGAGTCGAGGGCTTAGTGGGATTATATGGGAAAAATCGAAGGTCGAGAATTTTCATATATGAGGGCATATTTGGCATCTACATTCGACGCTGATCACGATAACGAGCTCTTATCTGCAAAAAGTGCCGAAATAACGAAGATATGGGCTCCCGAAGTTTGGAGTCGAGGGCTTAGTGGGATTATATGGGAAAAATCGAAGGTCGAGAATTTTCATATATGAGGGCATATTTAGCATCTACATTCGACGCTGATCACAACAACGAGCTCTTACTTGCAAAAAGTGTCGAAATAACGGAGATATGGGCTCCCGAAGTTTGGAGTCGAGGGCTTAGTGGGATTATATGGGAAAAATCGAAGGTCGAGAATTTTCATATATGAGGGCATATTTAGCATCTACATTCGACGCTGATCACAATAACGAGCTCTTATTTGCAAAAAGTGTCGAAATAACGGAGATATGGGCTCCCGAAGTTTGGAGTCGAGGGCTTAGTGGGATTATATGGGAAAAATCGAAGGTCGAGAATTTTCATATATGAGGGCATATTTGGCATCTACATTCGACGCTGATCACAATAACGAGCTCTTATCTGCAAAAAGTGCCGAAATCACGGAGATATGGGCTCCCGAAGTTTGGAGTCGAGGGCTTAGTGGGATTATATGGGAAAAATCGAAGGTCGAGAATTTTCATATATGAGGGCATATTTAGCATCTACATTCGACGCTGATCACAACAACGAGCTCTTACTTGCAAAAAGTGTCGAAATAACGGAGATATGGGCTCCCGAAATTTGGAGTCGAGGGCTTAGTGGGATTATATGGGAAAAATCGAAGGTCGAGAATTCTCATATATGAGGGCATATTTAGCATCTACATTCGACGCTGATCACAATAACGAGCTCTTATTTGCAAAAAGTGTCGAAATAACGGAGATATGGGCTCCCGAAGTTTGGAGTCGAGGGCTTAGTGAGATTATATGGGAAAAATCGAAGGTCGAGAATTTTCATATATGAGGGCATATTTAGCATCTACATTCGACGCTGATCACAATAACGAGCTCTTATCTGCAAAAAGTGCCGACATAACGGAGATATGGGCTCCCGAAGTTTGGAGTCGAGGGCTTAGTGGGATTATATGGGAAAAATCGAAGGTCGAGAATTTTCATATATGAGGGCATATTTAGCATCTACATTCGACGCTGATCACGATAACGAGCTCTTATCTGCAAAAAGTGCCGAAATAACGGAGATATGGGCTCCCGAAGTTTGGAGTCGAGGGCTTAGTGAGATTATATGGGAAAAATCGAAGGTCGAGAATTTTCATATATGAGGGCATATTTAGCATCTACATTCGACGCTGATCACAACAACGAGCTCTTACTTGCAAAAAGTGTCGAAATAACGGAGATATGGGCTCCCGAAATTTGGAGTCGAGGGCTTAGTGGGATTATATGGGAAAAATCGAAGGTCGAGAATTCTCATATATGAGGGCATATTTAGCATCTACATTCGACGCTGATCACAATAACGAGCTCTTATTTGCAAAAAGTGTCGAAATAACGGAGATATGGGCTCCCGAAGTTTGGAGTCGAGGGCTTAGTGAGATTATATGGGAAAAATCGAAGGTCGAGAATTTTCATATATGAGGGCATATTTAGCATCTACATTCGACGCTGATCACGATAACGAGCTCTTATCTGCAAAAAGTGCCGAAATAACGGAGATATGGGCTCCCGAAATTAGGAGTCGAGGGCTTAGTGGGATTATATGGGAAAAATCGAAGGTCGAGAATTTTCATATATGAGGGCATATTTAGCATCTACATTCGACGCTGATCACAATAACGAGCTCTTATCTGCAAAAAGTGCCGAAATCACGGAGATATGGGCTCCCGAAGTTTGGAGTCGAGGGGTTAGTGGGATTATATGGGAAAAATCGAAGGTCGAGAATTTTCATATATGAGGGCATATTTAGCATCTACATTCGACGCTGATCACGATAACGAGCTCTTATCTGCAAAAAGTGCCGAAATAACGGAGATATGGGCTCCCGAAGTTTGGAGTCGAGGGCTTAGTGGGATTATATGGGAAAAATCGAAGGTCGAGAATTTTCATATATGAGGGCATATTTAGCATCTACATTCGACGCTGATCACAATATCGAGCTCTTATCTGCAAAAAGTGCCGAAATAACGGAGATATGGGCTCCCGAAGTTTGGAGTCGAGGGCTTAGTGGGATTATATGGGAAAAATCGAAGGTCGAGAATTTTCATATATGAGGGCATATTTGGCATCTACATTCGACGCTGATCACGATAACGAGCTCTTATCTGCAAAAAGTGCCGAAATAACGGAGATATGGGCTCCCGAAATTAGGAGTCGAGGGCTTAGTGGGATTATATGGGAAAAATCGAAGGTCGAGAATTTTCATATATGAGGGCATATTTAGCATCTACATTCGACGCTGATCACAATAACGAGCTCTTATCTGCAAAAAGTGCCGAAATCACGGAGATATGGGCTCCCGAAGTTTGGAGTCGAGGGGTTAGTGGGATTATATGGGAAAAATCGAAGGTCGAGAATTTTCATATATGGGGGCATATTTAGCATCTACATTCGACGCTGATCACGATAACGAGCTCTTATCTGCAAAAAGTGCCGAAATAACGGAGATATGGGCTCCCGAAGTTTGGAGTCGAGGGCTTAGTGGGATTATATGGGAAAAATCGAAGGTCGAGAATTTTCATATGTGAGGGCGTATTTAGCATCTACATTCGACGCTGATCACGATAACGAGCTCTTATTTGCAAAAAGTGTCGAAATAACGGAGATATGGGCTCCCGAAGTTTGGAGTCGAGGGCTTAGTGGGATTATATGGGAAAAATCGAAGGTCGAGAATTTTCATATATGAGGGCATATTTAGCATCTACATTCGACGCTGATCACGATAACGAGCTCTTATCTGCAAAAAGTACCGAAATAACGGAGATATGGGCTCCCGAAGTTTGGAGTCGAGGGCTTAGTGGGATTATATGGGAAAAATCGAAGGTCGAGAATTTTCATATATGAGTTCATATTTAGCATCTACATTCGACGCTGATCACAATAACGAGCTCTTATTTGCAAAAAGTGCCGAAATAACGGAGATATGGGCTCCCGAAGTTTGGAGTCGAGGGCTTAGTAGGATTATATGGGAAAAATCGAAGGTCGAGAATTTTCATATATGAGGGCATATTTAGCATCTACATTCGACGCTGATCACGATAACGAGCTCTTATTTGCAAAAAGTGTCGAAATAACGGAGATATGGGCTCCCGAAGTTTGGAGTCGAGGGCTTAGTGGGATTATATGGGAAAAATCGAAGGTCGAGAATTTTCATATATGAGGGCATATTTAGCATCTACATTCGACGCTGATCACGATAACGAGCTCTTATTTGCAAAAAGTGTCGAAATAACGGAGATATGGGCTCCCGAAGTTTGGAGTCGAGGGCTTAGTGGGATTATATGGGGAAAAAAAAAGGTCGAGAATTTTCATATATGAGGGCATATTTAGCATCTACATTCGACGCTGATCACGATAACGAGCTCTTATCTGCAAAAAGTGCCGAAATAACGGAGATATGGGCTCCCGAAGTTTGGAGTCGAGGGCTTAGTGGGATTATATGGGAAAAATCGAAGGTCGAGAATTTTCATATATGAGGGCATATTTAGCATCTACATTCGACGCTGATCACGATAACGAGCTCTTATCTGCAAAAAGTGTCGAAATAACGGAGATATGGGCTCCCGAAGTTTGGAGTCGAGGGCTTAGTGGGATTATATGGGAAAAATCGAAGGTCGAGAATTTTCATATATGAGGGCATATTTAGCATCTACATTCGACGCTGATCACGATAACGAGCTCTTACTTGCAAAAAGTGTCGAAATAACGGAGATATGGGCTCCCGAAGTTTGAAGTCGAGGGCTTAGTGGGATTATATGGGAAAAATCGAAGGTCGAGAATTTTCATATATGAGGGCATATTTAGCATCTACATTCGACGCTGATCACGATAACGAGCTCTTATCTGCAAAAAGTGCCGAAATAACGGAGATATGGGCTCCCGAAGTTTGGAGTCGAGGGCTTAGTGGGATTATATGGGAAAAATCGAAGGTCGAGAATTTTCATATATGAGGGCATATTTAGCATCTACATTCGACGCTGATCACAATAACGAGCTCTTATTTGCAAAAAGTGCCGAAATAACGGAGATATGGGCTCCCGAAGTTTGGAGTCGAGGGCTTAGTAGGATTATATGGGAAAAATCGAAGGTCGAGAATTTTCATATATGAGGGCATATTTAGCATCTACATTCGACGCTGATCACGATAACGAGCTCTTATCTGCAAAAAGTGCCGAAATAACGGAGATATGGGCTCCCGAAGTTTGGAGTCGAGGGCTTAGTGGGATTATATGGGAAAAATCGAAGGTCGAGAATTTTCATATATGAGGGCATATTTAGCATCTACATTCGACGCTGATCACAATAACGAGCTCTTATTTGCAAAAAGTGCCGAAATAACGGAGATATGGGCTCCCGAAGTTTGGAGTCGAGGGCTTAGTAGGATTATATGGGAAAAATCGAAGGTCGAGAAATTTCATATATGAGGGCATATTTAGCATCTACATTCGACGCTGATCACAATAACGAGCTCTTATCTGCAAAAAGTGTCGAAATAACGGAGATATGGGCTCCCGCAGTTTGGAGTCGAGGGCTTAGTGGGATTATATGGGAAAAATCGAAGGTCGAGAATTTTCATATATGAGGGCATATTTAGCATCTACATTCGACGCTGATCACGATAACGAGCTCTTATTTGCAAAAAGTGTCGAAATAACGGAGATATGGGCTCCCGAAGTTTGGAGTCGAGGGCTTAGTGGGATTATATGGGAAAAATCGAAGGTCGAGAATTTTCATATATGAGGGCATATTTAGCATCTACATTCGACGCTGATCACAATAACGAGCTCTTATCTGCAAAAAGTGTCGAAATAACGGAGATATGGGCTCCCGAAGTTTGGAGTCGAGGGCTTAGTGGGATTATATGGGAAAAATCAAAGGTCGAGAATTTTCATATATGAGGGCATATTTAGCATCTACATTCGACGCTGATCACGATAACGAGCTCTTACTTGCAAAAAGTGTCGAAATAACGGAGATATGGGCTCCCGAAGTTTGGAGTCGAGGGCTTAGTGGGATTATATGGGAAAAATCGAAGGTCGAGAATTTTCATATATGAGGGCATATTTAGCATCTACATTCGACGCTGATCACGATAACGAGCTCTTACTTGCAAAAAGTGTCGAAATAACGGAGATATGGGCTCCCGAAGTTTGGAGTCGAGGGCTTAGTGGGATTATATGGGAAAAATCAAAGGTCGAGAATTTTCATATATGAGGGCATATTTAGCATCTACATTCGACGCTGATCACGATAACGAGCTCTTACTTGCAAAAAGTGTCGAAATAACGGAGATATGGGCTCCCGAAGTTTGGAGTCGAGGGCTTAGTGGGATTATATGGGAAAAATCGAAGGTCGAGAATTTTCATATATGAGGGCATATTTAGCATCTACATTCGACGCTGATCACGATAACGAGCTCTTATTTGCAAAAAGTGTCGAAATAACGGAGATATGGGCTCCCGAAGTTTGGAGTCGAGGGCTTAGTGGGATTATATGGGAATAATCGAAGGTCGAGAATTTTCATATATGAGCACATATTTAGCATCTACATTCGACGCTGATCCCGATAACGAGCTCTTATTTGCAAAAAGTGTCGAAATAACGGAGATATGGGCTCCCGAAGTTTGGAGTCGAGGGCTTAGTGGGATTATATGGGAAAAATCGAAGGTCGAGAATTTTCATATATGAGGGCATATTTAGCATCTACATTCGACGCTGATCACAATAACGAGCTCTTATTTGCAAAAAGTGCCGAAATAACGGAGATATGGGCTCCCGAAGTTTGGAGTCGAGGGCTTAGTAGGATTATATGGGAAAAATCGAAGGTCGAGAATTTTCATATATGAGGGCATATTTAGCATCTACATTCGACGCTGATCACGATAACGAGCTCTTATCTGCAAAAAGTGCCGAAATAACGGAGATATGGGCTCCCGAAGTTTGGAGTCGAGGGCTTAGTGGGATTATATGGGAAAAATCGAAGGTCGAGAATTTTCATATATGAGGGCATATTTAGCATCTACATTCGACGCTGATCACAATAACGAGCTCTTATTTGCAAAAAGTGCCGAAATAACGGAGATATGGGCTCCCGAAGTTTGGAGTCGAGGGCTTAGTAGGATTATATGGGAAAAATCGAAGGTCGAGAATTTTCATATATGAGGGCATATTTAGCATCTACATTCGACGCTGATCACGATAACGAGCTCTTACTTGCAAAAAGTGTCGAAATAACGGAGATATGGGCTCCCGAAGTTTGGAGTCGAGGGCTTAGTGGGATTATATGGGAAAAATCGAAGGTCGAGAATTTTCATATATGAGGGCATATTTAGCATCTACATTCGACGCTGATCACGATAACGAGCTCTTACTTGCAAAAAGTGTCGAAATAACGGAGATATGGGCTCCCGAAGTTTGGAGTCGAGGGCTTAGTGGGATTATATGGGAAAAATCGAAGGTCGAGAATTTTCATATATGAGGGCATATTTAGCATCTACATTCGACGCTGATCACAATAACGAGCTCTTATTTGCAAAAAGTGCCGAAATAACGGAGATATGGGCTCCCGAAGTTTGGAGTCGAGGGCTTAGTAGGATTATATGGGAAAAATCGAAGGTCGAGAATTTTCATATATGAGGGCATATTTAGCATCTACATTCGACGCTGATCACAATAACGAGCTCTTATCTGCAAAAAGTGTCGAAATAACGGAGATATGGGCTCCCGAAGTTTGGAGTCGAGGGCTTAGTGGGATTATATGGGAAAAATCAAAGGTCGAGAATTTTCATATATGAGGGCATATTTAGCATCTACATTCGACGCTGATCACGATAACGAGCTCTTACTTGCAAAAAGTGTCGAAATAACGGAGATATGGGCTCCCGAAGTTTGGAGTCGAGGGCTTAGTGGGATTATATGGGAAAAATCGAAGGTCGAGAATTTTCATATATGAGGGCATATTTAGCATCTACATTCGACGCTGATCACGATAACGAGCTCTTACTTGCAAAAAGTGTCGAAATAACGGAGATATGGGCTCCCGAAGTTTGGAGTCGAGGGCTTAGTGGGATTATATGGGAAAAATCAAAGGTCGAGAATTTTCATATATGAGGGCATATTTAGCATCTACATTCGACGCTGATCACGATAACGAGCTCTTACTTGCAAAAAGTGTCGAAATAACGGAGATATGGGCTCCCGAAGTTTGGAGTCGAGGGCTTAGTGGGATTATATGGGAAAAATCGAAGGTCGAGAATTTTCATATATGAGGGCATATTTAGCATCTACATTCGACGCTGATCACGATAACGAGCTCTTATTTGCAAAAAGTGTCGAAATAACGGAGATATGGGCTCCCGAAGTTTGGAGTCGAGGGCTTAGTGGGATTATATGGGAATAATCGAAGGTCGAGAATTTTCATATATGAGCACATATTTAGCATCTACATTCGACGCTGATCCCGATAACGAGCTCTTATTTGCAAAAAGTGTCGAAATAACGGAGATATGGGCTCCCGAAGTTTGGAGTCGAGGGCTTAGTGGGATTATATGGGAAAAATCGAAGGTCGAGAATTTTCATATATGAGGGCATATTTAGCATCTACATTCGACGCTGATCACGATAACGAGCTCTTATCTGCAAAAAGTGCCGAAATAACGGAGATATGGGCTCCCGAAGTTTGGAGTCGAGGGCTTAGTGGGATTATATGGGAAAAATCGAAGGTCGAGAATTTTCATATATGAGGGCATATTTAGCATCTACATTCGACGCTGATCACAATAACGAGCTCTTATTTGCAAAAAGTGCCGAAATAACGGAGATATGGGCTCCCGAAGTTTGGAGTCGAGGGCTTAGTAGGATTATATGGGAAAAATCGAAGGTCGAGAATTTTCATATATGAGGGCATATTTAGCATCTGCATTCGACGCTGATCACAACAACGAGCTCTTACTTGCAAAAAGTGTCGAAATAACGGAGATATGGGCTCCCGAAATTTGGAGTCGAGGGCTTAGTAGGATTATATGGGAAAAATCGAAGGTCGAGAATTTTCATATATGAGGGCATATTTAGCATCTACATTCGACGCTGATCACAATAACGAGCTCTTATCTGCAAAAAGTGCCGAAATAATGGAGATATGGGCTCCCGAAGTTTGGAGTCGAGGGGTTAGTGGGATTATATGGGAAAAATCGAAGGTCGAGAATTTTCATATATGAGGGCATATTTAGCATCTACATTCGACGCTGATCACGATAACGAGCTCTTATCTGCAAAAAGTGCCGAAATAACGGAGATATGGGCTCCCGAAGTTTGGAGTCGAGGGCTTAGTGGGATTATATGGGAAAAATCGAAGGTCGAGAATTTTCATATATGAGGGCATATTTGGCATCTACATTCGACGCTGATCACGATAACGAGCTCTTATCTGCAAAAAGTGCCGAAATAACGAAGATATGGGCTCCCGAAGTTTGGAGTCGAGGGCTTAGTGGGATTATATGGGAAAAATCGAAGGTCGAGAATTTTCATATATGAGGGCATATTTAGCATCTACATTCGACGCTGATCACGATAACGAGCTCTTATTTGCAAAAAGTGTCGAAATAACAGAGATATGGGCTCCCGAAATTAGGAGTCGAGGGCTTAGTGGGATTATATGGGAAAAATCGAAGGTCGAGAATTTTCATATATGAGGGCATATTTAGCATCTACATTCGACGCTGATCACAATAACGAGCTCTTATCTGCAAAAAGTGCCGAAATCACGGAGATATGGGCTCCCGAAGTTTGGAGTCGAGGGGTTAGTGGGATTATATGGGAAAAATCGAAGGTCGAGAATTTTCATATATGAGGGCATATTTAGCATCTACATTCGACGCTGATCACGATAACGAGCTCTTATCTGCAAAAAGTGCCGAAATAACGGAGATATGGGCTCCCGAAGTTTGGAGTCGAGGGCTTAGTGGGATTATATGGGAAAAATCGAAGGTCGAGAATTTTCATATATGAGGGCATATTTGGCATCTACATTCGACGCTGATCACGATAACGAGCTCTTATCTGCAAAAAGTGCCGAAATAACGAAGATATGGGCTCCCGAAGTTTGGAGTCGAGGGCTTAGTGGGATTATATGGGAAAAATCGAAGGTCGAGAATTTTCATATATGAGGGCATATTTAGCATCTACATTCGACGCTGATCACAACAACGAGCTCTTACTTGCAAAAAGTGCCGAAATAACGAAGATATGGGCTCCCGAAATTTGGAGTCGAGGGCTTAGTGGGATTATATGGGAAAAATCGAAGGTCGAGAATTTTCATATATGAGGGCATATTTGGCATCTACATTCGACGCTGATCACGATAACGAGCTCTTATCTGCAAAAAGTGCCGAAATAACGAAGATATGGGCTCCCGAAGTTTGGAGTCGAGGGCTTAGTGGGATTATATGGGAAAAATCGAAGGTCGAGAATTTTCATATATGAGGGCATATTTAGCATCTACATTCGACGCTGATCACAACAACGAGCTCTTACTTGCAAAAAGTGCCGAAATAACGAAGATATGGGCTCCCGAAATTTGGAGTCGAGGGCTTAGTGGGATTATATGGGAAAAATCGAAGGTCGAGAATTTTCATATATGAGGGCATATTTAGCATCTACATTCGACGCTGATCACGATAACGAGCTCTTATCTGCAAAAAGTGCCGAAATAACGGAGATATGGGCTCCCGAAATTAGGAGTCGAGGGCTTAGTGGGATTATATGGGAAAAATCGAAGGTCGAGAATTTTCATATATGAGGGCATATTTGGCATCTACATTCGACGCTGATCACGATAACGAGCTCTTATCTGCAAAAAGTGCCGAAATAACGGAGATATGGGCTCCCGAAATTAGGAGTCGAGGGCTTAGTGGGATTATATGGGAAAAATCGAAGGTCGAGAATTTTCATATATGAGGGCATATTTAGCATCTACATTCGACGCTGATCACAATAACGAGCTCTTATCTGCAAAAAGTGCCGAAATCACGGAGATATGGGCTCCCGAAGTTTGGAGTCGAGGGGTTAGTGGGATTATATGGGAAAAATCGAAGGTCGAGAATTTTCATATATGAGGGCATATTTAGCATCTACATTCGACGCTGATCACGATAACGAGCTCTTATCTGCAAAAAGTGCCGAAATAAGGGAGATATGGGCTCCCGAAGTTTGGAGTCGAGGGCTTAGTGGGATTATATGGGAAAAATCGAAGGTCGAGAATTTTCATATATGAGGGCATATTTGGCATCTACATTCGACGCTGATCACGATAACGAGCTCTTATCTGCAAAAAGTGCCGAAATAACGAAGATATGGGCTCCCGAAGTTTGGAGTCGAGGGCTTAGTGGGATTATATGGGAAAAATCGAAGGTCGAGAATTTTCATATATGAGGGCATATTTAGCATCTACATTCGACGCTGATCACAACAACGAGCTCTTACTTGCAAAAAGTGCCGAAATAACGAAGATATGGGCTCCCGAAATTTGGAGTCGAGGGCTTAGTGGGATTATATGGGAAAAATCGAAGGTCGAGAATTTTCATATATGAGGGCATATTTAGCATCTGCATTCGACGCTGATCACAACAACGAGCTCTTACTTGCAAAAAGTGTCGAAATAACGGAGATATGGGCTCCCGAAATTTGGAGTCGAGGGCTTAGTGGGATTATATGGGAAAAATCGAAGGTCGAGAATTTTCATATATGAGGGCATATTTAGCATCTACATTCGACGCTGATCACAATAACGAGCTCTTATCTGCAAAAAGTGCCGAAATAATGGAGATATGGGCTCCCGAAGTTTGGAGTCGAGGGGTTAGTGGGATTATATGGGAAAAATCGAAGGTCGAGAATTTTCATATATGAGGGCATATTTAGCATCTACATTCGACGCTGATCACGATAACGAGCTCTTATCTGCAAAAAGTGCCGAAATAACGGAGATATGGGCTCCCGAAGTTTGGAGTCGAGGGCTTAGTGGGATTATATGGGAAAAATCGAAGGTCGAGAATTTTCATATATGAGGGCATATTTGGCATCTACATTCGACGCTGATCACGATAACGAGCTCTTATTTGCAAAAAGTGTCGAAATAACAGAGATATGGGCTCCCGAAGTTTGGAGTCGAGGGCTTAGTGGGATTATATGGGAAAAATCGAAGGTCGAGAATTTTCATATATGAGGGCATATTTAGCATCTACATTCGACGCTGATCACGATAACGAGCTCTTATTTGCAAAAAGTGTCGAAATAACGGAGATATGGGCTCCCGAAGTTTGGAGTCGAGGGCTTAGTGGGATTATATGGGAAAAATCGAAGGTCGAGAATTTTCATATATGAGGGCATATTTAGCATCTACATTCGGCGCTGATCACAATAACGAGCTCTTATCTGCAAAAAGTGCCGAAATAACGGAGATATGGGCTCCCGAAGTTTGGAGTCGAGGGCTTAGTGGGATTATATGGGAAAAATCGAAGGTCGAGAATTTTCATATATGAGGGCATATTTAGCATCTACATTCGACGCTGATCACAATAACGAGCTCTTATCTGCAAAAAGTGCCGAAATCACGGAGATATGGGCTCCCGAAGTTTGGAGTGGCTTAGTGGGATTATATGGGAAAAATCGAAGGTCGAGAATTTTCATATATGAGGGCATATTTGGCATCTACATTCGACGCTGATCACGATAACGAGCTCTTATTTGCAAAAAGTGTCGAAATAACAGAGATATGGGCTCCCGAAGTTTGGAGTCGAGGGCTTAGTGGGATTATATGGGAAAAATCGAAGGTCGAGAATTTTCATATATGAGGGCATATTTAGCATCTACATTCGACGCTGATCACAATAACGAGCTCTTATCTGCAAAAAGTGCCGAAATAACGGAGATATGGGCTCCCGAAGTTTGGAGTCGAGGGCTTAGTGGGATTATATGGGAAAAATCGAAGGTCGAGAATTTTCATATATGAGGGCATATTTAGCATCTACATTCGACGCTGATCACAATATCGAGCTCTTATCTGCAAAAAGTGCCGAAATAACGGAGATATGGGCTCCCGAAGTTTGGAGTCGAGGGCTTAGTGGGATTATATGGGAAAAATCGAAGGTCGAGAATTTTCATATATGAGGGCATATTTGGCATCTACATTCGACGCTGATCACGATAACGAGCTCTTATCTGCAAAAAGTGCCGAAATAACGGAGATATGGGCTCCCGAAATTAGGAGTCGAGGGCTTAGTGGGATTATATGGGAAAAATCGAAGGTCGAGAATTTTCATATATGAGGGCATATTTAGCATCTACATTCGACGCTGATCACGATAACGAGCTCTTATTTGCAAAAAGTGTCGAAATAACGGAGATATGGGCTCCCGAAGTTTGGAGTCGAGGGCTTAGTGGGATTATATGGGAAAAATCGAAGGTCGAGAATTTTCATATATGAGGGCATATTTAGCATCTACATTCGGCGCTGATCACAATAACGAGCTCTTATCTGCAAAAAGTGCCGAAATAACGGAGATATGGGCTCCCGAAGTTTGGAGTCGAGGGCTTAGTGGGATTATATGGGAAAAATCGAAGGTCGAGAATTTTCATATATGAGGGCATATTTAGCATCTACATTCGGCGCTGATCACAATAACGAGCTCTTATCTGCAAAAAGTGCCGAAATAACGGAGATATGGGCTCCCGAAGTTTGGAGTCGAGGGCTTAGTGGGATTATATGGGAAAAATCGAAGGTCGAGAATTTTCATATATGAGGGCATATTTAGCATCTACATTCGACGCTGATCACGATAACGAGCTCTTATTTGCAAAAAGTGTCGAAATAACGGAGATATGGGCTCCCGAAGTTTGGAGTCGAGGGCTTAGTGGGATTATATGGGAAAAATCGAAGGTCGAGAATTTTCATATATGAGGGCATATTTGGCATCTACATTCGACGCTGATCACGATAACGAGCTCTTATCTGCAAAAAGTGCCGAAATAACGGAGATATGGGCTCCCGAAGTTTGGAGTCGAGGGCTTAGTGGGATTATATGGGAAAAATCGAAGGTCGAGAATTTTCATATATGAGGGCATATTTGGCATCTACATTCGACGCTGATCACGATAACGAGCTCTTATCTGCAAAAAGTGCCGAAATAACGAAGATATGGGCTCCCGAAGTTTGGAGTCGAGGGCTTAGTGGGATTATATGGGAAAAATCGAAGGTCGAGAATTTTCATATATGAGGGCATATTTAGCATCTACATTCGACGCTGATCACAACAACGAGCTCTTACTTGCAAAAAGTGTCGAAATAACGGAGATATGGGCTCCCGAAATTTGGAGTCGAGGGCTTAGTGGGATTATATGGGAAAAATCGAAGGTCGAGAATTCTCATATATGAGGGCATATTTAGCATCTACATTCGACGCTGATCACAATAACGAGCTCTTATTTGCAAAAAGTGTCGAAATAACGGAGATATGGGCTCCCGAAGTTTGGAGTCGAGGGCTTAGTGAGATTATATGGGAAAAATCGAAGGTCGAGAATTTTCATATATGAGGGCATATTTAGCATCTACATTCGACGCTGATCACAATAACGAGCTCTTATCTGCAAAAAGTGCCGAAATAACGGAGATATGGGCTCCCGAAGTTTGGAGTCGAGGGCTTAGTGGGATTATATGGGAAAAATCGAAGGTCGAGAATTTTCATATATGAGGGCATATTTAGCATCTACATTCGACGCTGATCACAATATCGAGCTCTTATCTGCAAAAAGTGCCGAAATAACGGAGATATGGGCTCCCGAAGTTTGGAGTCGAGGGCTTAGTGGGATTATATGGGAAAAATCGAAGGTCGAGAATTTTCATATATGAGGGCATATTTGGCATCTACATTCGACGCTGATCACGATAACGAGCTCTTATCTGCAAAAAGTGCCGAAATAACGGAGATATGGGCTCCCGAAATTAGGAGTCGAGGGCTTAGTGGGATTATATGGGAAAAATCGAAGGTCGAGAATTTTCATATATGAGGGCATATTTAGCATCTACATTCGACGCTGATCACGATAACGAGCTCTTATTTGCAAAAAGTGTCGAAATAACGGAGATATGGGCTCCCGAAGTTTGGAGTCGAGGGCTTAGTGGGATTATATGGGAAAAATCGAAGGTCGAGAATTTTCATATATGAGGGCATATTTAGCATCTACATTCGGCGCTGATCACAATAACGAGCTCTTATCTGCAAAAAGTGCCGAAATAACGGAGATATGGGCTCCCGAAGTTTGGAGTCGAGGGCTTAGTGGGATTATATGGGAAAAATCGAAGGTCGAGAATTTTCATATATGAGGGCATATTTAGCATCTACATTCGACGCTGATCACAATAACGAGCTCTTATCTGCAAAAAGTGCCGAAATCACGGAGATATGGGCTCCCGAAGTTTGGAGTGGCTTAGTGGGATTATATGGGAAAAATCGAAGGTCGAGAATTTTCATATATGAGGGCATATTTGGCATCTACATTCGACGCTGATCACGATAACGAGCTCTTATTTGCAAAAAGTGTCGAAATAACAGAGATATGGGCTCCCGAAGTTTGGAGTCGAGGGCTTAGTGGGATTATATGGGAAAAATCGAAGGTCGAGAATTTTCATATATGAGGGCATATTTAGCATCTACATTCGACGCTGATCACAATAACGAGCTCTTATCTGCAAAAAGTGCCGAAATAACGGAGATATGGGCTCCCGAAGTTTGGAGTCGAGGGCTTAGTGGGATTATATGGGAAAAATCGAAGGTCGAGAATTTTCATATATGAGGGCATATTTAGCATCTACATTCGACGCTGATCACAATATCGAGCTCTTATCTGCAAAAAGTGCCGAAATAACGGAGATATGGGCTCCCGAAGTTTGGAGTCGAGGGCTTAGTGGGATTATATGGGAAAAATCGAAGGTCGAGAATTTTCATATATGAGGGCATATTTGGCATCTACATTCGACGCTGATCACGATAACGAGCTCTTATCTGCAAAAAGTGCCGAAATAACGGAGATATGGGCTCCCGAAATTAGGAGTCTAGGGCTTAGTGGGATTATATGGGAAAAATCGAAGGTCGAGAATTTTCATATATGAGGGCATATTTAGCATCTACATTCGACGCTGATCACGATAACGAGCTCTTATTTGCAAAAAGTGTCGAAATAACGGAGATATGGGCTCCCGAAGTTTGGAGTCGAGGGCTTAGTGGGATTATATGGGAAAAATCGAAGGTCGAGAATTTTCATATATGAGGGCATATTTAGCATCTACATTCGGCGCTGATCACAATAACGAGCTCTTATCTGCAAAAAGTGCCGAAATAACGGAGATATGGGCTCCCGAAGTTTGGAGTCGAGGGCTTAGTGGGATTATATGGGAAAAATCGAAGGTCGAGAATTTTCATATATGAGGGCATATTTGGCATCTACATTCGACGCTGATCACGATAACGAGCTCTTATCTGCAAAAAGTGCCGAAATAACGAAGATATGGGCTCCCGAAGTTTGGAGTCGAGGGCTTAGTGGGATTATATGGGAAAAATCGAAGGTCGAGAATTTTCATATATGAGGGCATATTTAGCATCTACATTCGACGCTGATCACAACAACGAGCTCTTACTTGCAAAAAGTGTCGAAATAACGGAGATATGGGCTCCCGAAATTTGGAGTCGAGGGCTTAGTGGGATTATATGGGAAAAATCGAAGGTCGAGAATTCTCATATATGAGGGCATATTTAGCATCTACATTCGACGCTGATCACAATAACGAGCTCTTATTTGCAAAAAGTGTCGAAATAACGGAGATATAGGCTCCCGAAGTTTGGAGTCGAGGGCTTAGTGAGATTATATGGGAAAAATCGAAGGTCGAGAATTTTCATATATGAGGGCATATTTAGCATCTACATTCGACGCTGATCACAATAACGAGCTCTTATCTGCAAAAAGTGCCGAAATAACGGAGATATGGGCTCCCGAAGTTTGGAGTCGAGGGCTTAGTGGGATTATATGGGAAAAATCGAAGGTCGAGAATTTTCATATATGAGGGCATATTTAGCATCTACATTCGACGCTGATCACAATATCGAGCTCTTATCTGCAAAAAGTGCCGAAATAACGGAGATATGGGCTCCCGAAGTTTGGAGTCGAGGGCTTAGTGGGATTATATGGGAAAAATCGAAGGTCGAGAATTTTCATATATGAGGGCATATTTGGCATCTACATTCGACGCTGATCACGATAACGAGCTCTTATCTGCAAAAAGTGCCGAAATAACGGAGATATGGGCTCCCGAAATTAGGAGTCGAGGGCTTAGTGGGATTATATGGGAAAAATCGAAGGTCGAGAATTTTCATATATGAGGGCATATTTAGCATCTACATTCGACGCTGATCACAATAACGAGCTCTTATCTGCAAAAAGTGCCGAAATCACGGAGATATGGGCTCCCGAAGTTTGGAGTGGCTTAGTGGGATTATATGGGAAAAATCGAAGGTCGAGAATTTTCATATATGAGGGCATATTTGGCATCTACATTCGACGCTGATCACGATAACGAGCTCTTATTTGCAAAAAGTGTCGAAATAACAGAGATATGGGCTCCCGAAGTTTGGAGTCGAGGGCTTAGTGGGATTATATGGGAAAAATCGAAGGTCGAGAATTTTCATATATGAGGGCATATTTAGCATCTACATTCGACGCTGATCACGATAACGAGCTCTTATTTGCAAAAAGTGTCGAAATAACGGAGATATGGGCTCCCGAAGTTTGGAGTCGAGGGCTTAGTGGGATTATATGGGAAAAATCGAAGGTCGAGAATTTTCATATATGAGGGCATATTTAGCATCTACATTCGGCGCTGATCACAATAACGAGCTCTTATCTGCAAAAAGTGCCGAAATAACGGAGATATGGGCTCCCGAAGTTTGGAGTCGAGGGCTTAGTGGGATTATATGGGAAAAATCGAAGGTCGAGAATTTTCATATATGAGGGCATATTTAGCATCTACATTCGACGCTGATCACGATAACGAGCTCTTATTTGCAAAAAGTGTCGAAATAACGGAGATATGGGCTCCCGAAGTTTGGAGTCGAGGGCTTAGTGGGATTATATGGGAAAAATCGAAGGTCGAGAATTTTCATATATTTGGCATCTACATTCGACGCTGATCACGATAACGAGCTCTTATCTGCAAAAAGTGCCGAAATAACGGAGATATGGGCTCCCGAAGTTTGGAGTCGAGGGCTTAGTGGGATTATATGGGAAAAATCGAAGGTCGAGAATTTTCATATGTGAGGGCATATTTAGCATCTACATTCGACGCTGATCACGATAACGAGCTCTTATCTGCAAAAAGTGCCGAAATAACGGAGATATGGGCTCCCGAAGTTTGGAGTCGAGGGCTTAGTGGGATTATATGGGAAAAATCGAAGGTCGAGAATTTTCATATATGAGGGCATATTTAGCATCTACATTCGACGCTGATCACGATAACGAGCTCTTATCTGCAAAAAGATAACGAGCTCTGTTTGTCGCTCTAATAATTTTCAAAGCGAATAGAAATCAAAATACGAAATAATCTTGGAGTTTATTTTCTATGTTGCTTGCTCGAGTTCTGGTGAACGAATGAACAAAATGCTACATGACAATTGCGAAAAGGCAAAAAAAAGAAAATAACAGTACAATCGGCTGTCTGTATCGAACGATCACCAAAAAAAATACATTTTACGTTTACAGTGGCATATCAAAGTTTGATAACATTTGAGTTTTTATATGTGAGTGGAATTTATAAGTTTATGTTAAGTTAATAAATTTAACAAATGTTGAAAGAAAACTAAACATTCTCCCCACGTTGAAAGATTCTACTTTCAAGATCATCGTTGTCATCTGGGTTAATTGGCAAAATGCATAACTTTGTGATAGCACGTTTCACAAATCCATCTTGGGTTTTAATTTTCGCTACCCTGACTAAGCCATCAGCTCCAGGAAAGATCTCTGCTACTCGTCCTAACGGCCACTTCAAAGGGGGCAAATTTTCATCCTTCAGCAAGACTATTGCTCCAGTAGATATATTTTTAGCAATAGATTTCCAGTTCGGACGATTTTGAAGAGTTGACAGATAATCCTTGACCCATTTATTCCAGAAGTGTTGTTGCATATTTTGAACCAACTGCCAATGTGACAAGCGATTCATCTTTTGAATCGTAAAATCGGGCTCGGGAATGCATGTAAGGGGTCCCCCAATAAGGAAATGTCCTGGTGTTAGTACACTCAAATCTTCCGGATCATCTGAAAGTGGATATAAAGGTCGAGAATTTATTATAGATTCTATTTGACATATTAGGGTGTGGAAATCATCGAAGGTTAAAGCTGCATATGCCACAACTCGTCGTAAATGATATTTAGCTAGTTTGACTGATGCCTCCCATAACCCCCCGAAGTGTGGAGAACGAGCGGGAATAAATTTCCAATTGATTCCTTCATCAGCGCAAGTCCTTTGAATGACAGTAAACGATTTTTGGGAGCGATCAAAGAGATTTTTTAACTCTAGCAATTTTGAGTTGGCTCCGACAAAATTGGTAGCATTATCTGAGAATATAACAGATGGTTTCCCTCTTCTCGAAATGAATCTTCTTAAAACAGATAAGAATGCTGCAGTCGACAAATCCATAGCTGGCTCTAGATGAACTGCCTTAGTGCTCATGCATATGAAGAGACTGATATAAGTCTTAATTGGTCCTCTTCCACGAATTCCAGATCGTATGTAAAATGGTCCACAGAAATCGACTCCGCACTGGAGGAATGGTCTCGATGGTTTTACGCGACTTTCCGGTAAATCTCCCATGAGCTGCTTTAGCACCACTGGACGGGCTCTGAAGCAGCGCACACATTTATTGATTATCCTCCTTATGTTATGCCTTCCACCTAAAGGCCAAAATCGCTCCCTGAGTATAGATGTTAATGCTTGACATCCTGCGTGCATGTTAATCAGATGAAAATGTCGAATTATTGTTTCAGTCAACTGATGATGTTTTGGAAGTATTATCTGATGTTTGAAGTCAAAAGGCAGTGACGAATTCTCTAATCTCCCTCCTACGCGCAATAAATGGATTCAGAGACTTGAAAGTACATTTCCCTGTTACTTCTTTTCCTTCTCTGAGCCTCTTGTATTCGTACTGAAACGATAATAGTTGGCTCGATCTTATAATTGTTCTTAGAGCTGTGTCAAGTTCTTCTGTAGTAAATGCATCGTAGACTCTCTCTTCTACTTTAGATGAAGAGTTGGTTATGAAGCGTTTTATAAAAGCAAATGTTCGAATTAAACGATTGTAATTGTTTATATATTTGCATCGAGTTATAAGGTCTACTGTTTCAGACATCATAAGGCATGACCTTTTAGGTCTTTTTTCGGGTATATTAGGCTCTGAAACCTGTGTTAACTTGGGCCAGTGAATAGACGATTTCCGCAAAAATTCGGGACCTTGAAACCAAAGAGTAGATGTGTGTAAAGCTAAAGGCCCTAATCCACGTGAAAGGATGTCCGCTGGGTTATGTTCACTTCGAATATGTCGCCATACACAGCCATTGGTAATAGTTTGTATTTTAGCTATCCTATTTGCCACAAACGTAGTCCAGGTGCAAGCTGGGGAATCGAGCCAGGCTAAAACAGTTGTAGAGTCAGTCCAACAAATAACATTTGTAATATCTACAGGAATTAATCGAATCAATCGCTGAATTAATTCTGCTAATGTAAGCGCAGCACACAGCTCAAGTCTGGGTATAGATATAGTACTAATTGGAGCTATCCTTGATTTGGAACAAAGAAGCCTGATCTGTATGGTTCCATCTTCCTGCTGACTTCGAATGTAGATGCAAGAACCATATGCCCGTGAACTGGCATCAGCAAAGCCATGGAGTTGAAATGTTGCCTTAGATTGAAAAGCGTAACGAGGAAGTTTTACTTTGTTTATAAATTCCAACTCATCATAAAACTGCTCCCACTGCGAGTGTAGTGCTACAGGAAGTGTCTCATCCCAATTAACATTTTCCTTCCACAGAATTTGCATAAAAATCTTTGCTCGAACAATGACTGGTCCTATTAAGCCTAGAGGATCATACATGCGCGCGATAGTTGAAAGCACTGAACGTTTGGTAATCCTGGCTGGCGAAGGCTTATTCCAGGAGAACCAAAATTCATCCCCATTCGGCTCCCAAATGATCCCCAGAGCCTTTGTCACGTTTCCATTGTTTATTTGAAGAAACTCTTCCCTTTGACTTGCTTCAATTGAATTCACAAATTCTTGTGAATTTGAGCACCATTTGCGCAAATGAAAACCCCCTCCAGCTAACAACGAAAGAATTTGGGTTTTGATTTCAAGGAGATCCGCTAGAGAATCTGCACCTGTGAGCAAATCATCCACATAAAAATCTGACTGAACTATTTTCGATCCTAATGGGAATTTGTTGTGATCATCCAGAGCAAGTTGTGTAAGGCTACGAATTGCAAGGAAAGAAGCTGGTCCGGTGCCATAAGTCACGGTATTCAACTTATAAATTTGAAGTGGATCAGAGCTATGATCACGCCATAAAATGCACTGCATATTATCATCAGGGCTTTGCACTTGAACACATCGATACATTTTTGCGATATCTGCTGTAACAGCCAGGCGATGGGTGCGAAATTTCAAGAGGATGCTAAACAAATCGGCTTGGATGGTAGGTCCAACCATAAGGATGTCATTTAAAGACAAACCAGTGGTGGTTTTTGCCGAGCCGTCAAATACAACCCTGAGCTTTGTTGTTGTGCTATCTTCCTTCAAAACACAATGGTGAGGGAGAAAATAATGATTCTTCTGAAGCACATCTTCAGGTGCTATGCTCATATGGTTCATTAGCTTGTACTCTGACATGAAATCCAAGTATTGTTGTTTGATCTGCGGATTACGATTCAACTTTGTTTCTAGGTTGTAGAATCTTTTCTTGGCAATTTCAAGGGATGAGCCTAGACATGAAGGTGATTGTTTAAAAGGCAGTTTAACTGCATATTGCCCCGATGGACATCGAATGTGCGTGTGGACGAAGTGATTTTCGCACTCAATTTCTTCAGGAGAATTTGTTTGACTGGGATGATCCTGTGAATCGATTTCCCAGAAATGTTTTAGAAGGTTATTAAGACATTCGTTATTGCCATATCCTGGATCCTTATTGGAACTAACTGTAAGGCATACTCTGTTTAAGTTGGCCAAATTACAACTGCCGGAAACTACCCACCCAAGACGGGTCTTCTGCAGAGTTGGTCCGTTGGATCCAAGATGAATTTGCCCAACGCAAAGCAAATCGAAAAATAATGAAGCTCCAATAAGCATATCTATTTTACTTGCTTCGTAAAAGGCTGGATCAGCAAGTTCAATATTTTTTGGAATACTTATTGACTTAGGTTGAATCTTTTGTTTTGGATGACAATCTGTGATGGATGGAAGAACATGACACTCAATAGTATCGGTGAAATCATTGACTCGAGAACGAAAAGTTATGTTGGATTTATGTCGAACGGATACTTGTGTATTATCGATTCCACTGATTGACATTGATGTAGAACTCCTAGGAACTGCCAAAAGTTGAGCAAAACGACGAGTAATAAAGTGCAACTGAGAAGCAGAGTCAAGAAGTGCTCTACCTGGAACAAAGTTTCCGTATTTATCACGTACCAAAATTATTGCTGTAGCAAGGAAGACAAATTGATTTGATGAAATGCAACTATTGTGAGATGAATTCGATTGTGAGGATAACGTGAGTACATTATTAGTGGTTTTATCTGCTGACGAGCTTGCCTGCATTTGATTCGAATTAGATGAAGATGGTGAAGGAAAATCGCGTCCTGAACGTGCAGGTTGGGTAGGAAGGAAAGTCGGCGTCAAATGAAGTAGGGTATTGTGCCGAGCATGACAATGTTTACAGCTCTGAGATTTGCACGATTTCAGCAAATGTCCTTTCCGAAGACAGTTTAAGCAAAGGCCTAATCGCTTTGATTCAGATATACGCTTATTGACAGACAATGCAATAAACTGTTGACAAGTGTAAATGCTGTGCTCATTGTTATGACAGAATAAGCATGCGGAATTTGAATTAGATGTTAAGAATACCTTACGTGAATTGGTTTTGTTAACCTGTTTATTGTTGCTGTTTCCTCTCGCTGTGGAATGTTGATGAATAGCACTTTCGACGTTTTCAAATGTCAAACATCTCTTCTCTAGAAATGATGACATCTCGTCCCACGTTGGTATAATGTTAAGCGGAGCTTCTTCCTCCCACCTGCTTTGTGTCTGCGCGTCCAATTTGTTTGCAACTAAGAATATTAGTAATCCATCGGCAAGCTGTTCTCGACTTCCAAGAGTTTGCAACGAACGTAAGTGTGAATTGATAGAATCAGTGAGATTTCGCAATGACTGAGCTGATGCTGATGATATCTTACAAATCTCGAAAAGTTCACGAATGTGCGCCTGGAATATCAAACGATTATTATTGAATCTACCTTTTAATATACTCAGGGCTTTTGAATAATTTGTTTCTGTGATTTCCAAAGACTCGATGGTCCGAAGGGCCGAATCCGTCAAGCTTGAACGAAGGTGTTGAAATTTTTCCACTGCAGAGAGCTCCTCGTCGGAATCCACTAGCGTCATGAACATCGACTGAAAGTTCGGCCATTCAGTGTAGTTTCCCGAGAACCTAGTCAATGTAATTTTGGGAAGATTGACATTTTTAACCCGAGGTGGTTGATATGAAAATGAATCTTCTTTCGGTAACACACGCGGTTTTTTCGAACTGAGAAGAGCAAGAATGTTTGTTTTAAGCATACAATAACTGTCTTCGAAAGCATATCTCTTGTTGCTTTCTATTTCACTTTCATCAAGAACTTCTAGTTCTGTTTGAATTCGATCGAACTTTTCAGAATAAGACTCAAACATCCCAAGCCTCGTTTCAAGTTCAGGAATGCTTATCGTTTCGTTTACACTTGCGAAATAACTTTTCAACTTAGTTAATTGTCCAATTACAGAAGCACGTTTTATTTTAGCGACAGAAATTTCTTTATCATTCACTGACATGTCTTCACCTTTTTATGTTTTACGTATAAATCAAAACAACACACTTTCGAAATTGGATGTAATTTGAATCTTGAGTCCTGTCACGGTCGCCAATGTTTGTCGCTCTAATAATTTTCAAAGCGAATAGAAATCAAAATACGAAATAATCTTGGAGTTTATTTTCTATGTTGCTTGCTCGAGTTCTGGTGAACGAATGAACAAAATGCTACATGACAATTGCGAAAAGGCAAAAAAAAGAAAATAACAGTACAATCGGCTGTCTGTATCGAACGATCACCAAAAAAAAATACATTTTACGTTTACAGTGGCATATCAAAGTTTGATAACATTTGAGTTTTTATATGTGAGTGGAATTTATAAGTTTATGTTAAGTTAATAAATTTAACAAATGTTGAAAGAAAACTAAACAAGCTCTTATTTGCAAAAAGTGTCGAAATAACGGAGATATGGGCTCCCGAAGTTTGGAGTCGAGGGCTTAGTGGGATTATATGGGAAAAATCGAAGGTCGAGAATTTTCATATATGAGGGCATATTTAGCATCTACATTCGACGCTGATCACGATAACGAGCTCTTATTTGCAAAAAGTGTCGAAATAACGGAGATATGGGCTCCCGAAGTTTGGAGTCGAGGGCTTAGTGGGATTATATGGGAAAAATCGAAGGTCGAGAATTTTCATATATGAGGGCATATTTGTCATCTACATTCGACGCTGATCACGATAACGAGCTCTTATCTGCAAAAAGTGCCGAAATAACGGAGATATGGGCTCCCGAAGTTTGGAGTCGAGGGCTTAGTGGGATTATATGGGAAAAATCGAAGGTCGAGAATTTTCATATATGAGGGCATATTTGGCATCTACATTCGACGCTGATCACGATAACGAGCTTTTATTTGCAAAAAGTGTCGAAATAACGGAGATATGGGCTCCCGAAGTTTGGAGTCGAGGGCTTAGTGGGATTATATGGGAAAAATCGAAGGTCGAGAATTTTCATATGTGAGGGCATATTTAGCATCTACATTCGACGCTGATCACGATAACGAGCTCTTATTTGCAAAAAGTGTCGAAATAACGGAGATATGGGCTCCCGAAGTTTGGAGTCGAGGGCTTAGTGGGATTATATGGGAAAAATCGAAGGTCGAGAATTTTCATATATGAGGGCATATTTAGCATCTACATTCGACGCTGATCACAATAACGAGCTCTTATCTGCAAAAAGTGCCGAAATAACGGAGATATGGGCTCCCGAAGTTTGGAGTCGAGGGCTTAGTGGGATTATATGGGAAAAATCGAAGGTCGAGAATTTTCATATATGAGGGCATATTTAGCATCTACATTCGACGCTGATCACAACAACGAGCTCTTACTTGCAAAAAGTGTCGAAATAACGGAGATATGGGCTCCCGAAGTTTGGAGTCGAGGGCTTAGTGGGATTATATGGGAAAAATCGAAGGTCGAGAATTTTCATATATGAGGGCATATTTAGCATCTACATTCGACGCTGATCACAATAACGAGCTCTTATCTGCAAAAAGTGCCGAAATAACGGAGATATGGGCTCCCGAAGTTTGGAGTCTAGGGCTTAGTGGGATTATATGGGAAAAATCGAAGGTCGAGAATTTTCATATATGAGGGCATATTTGTCATCTACATTCGACGCTGATCACGATAACGAGCTCTTATCTGCAAAAAGTGCCGAAATAACGGAGATATGGGCTCCCGAAGTTTGGAGTCGAGGGCTTAGTGGGATTATATGGGAAAAATCGAAGGTCGAGAATTTTCATATATGAGGGCATATTTGGCATCTACATTCGACGCTGATCACGATAACGAGCTTTTATTTACAAAAAGTGTCGAAATAACGGAGATATGGGCTTCCGAAGTTTGGAGTCGAGGGCTTAGTGGGATTATATGGGAAAAATCGAAGGTCGAGAATTTTCATATGTGAGGGCATATTTAGCATCTACATTCGACGCTGATCACGATAGCGAGCTCTTATCTGCAAAAAGTGCCGAAATAACGGAGATATGGGCTCCCGAAGTTTGGAGTCTAGGGCTTAGTGGGATTATATGGGAAAAATCGAAGGTCGAGAATTTTCATATATGAGGGCATATTTAGCATCTACATTCGACGCTGATCACGATAACGAGCTCTTATCTGCAAAAAGTGCCGAAGTAACGGAGATATGGGCTCCCGAAGTTTGGAGTCGAGGGCTTAGTGGGATTATATGGGAAAAATCGAAGGTCGAGAATTTTCATATATGAGGGCATATTTGGCATCTACATTCGACGCTGATCACGATAACGAGCTCTTATTTGCAAAAAGTGTCGAAATAACGGAGATATGGGCTCCCGAAGTTTGGAGTCGAGGGCTTAGTGGGATTATATGGGAAAAATCGAAGGTCGAGAATTTTCATATATGAGGGCATATTTAGCATCTACATTCGACGCTGATCACAATAACGAGCTCTTATCTGCAAAAAGTGTCGAAATAACGGAGATATGGGCTCCCGAAATTTGGAGTCGAGGGCTTAGTGGGATTATATGGGAAAAATCGAAGGTCGAGAATTTTCATATATTTTTTTTTTTTTTTTTTTTTTTTTTTATAATTCGTGCAGGTTCAAGAGTTACGCTCTTTTGATGTTTGTCACACAACCTGGACGGGGTGCAGATGGTTTGTGTCGAAGATGTTCGTTCACTACTCTCCGGGGGTGGTTGTCTTGGGATTCGAGAGATTCGACTGAATTTGTCGCGTTGTTTGTAGTTTTACAGTAACTTTATTCCATGCCATTAAGATCTTATATTGGAAATGCACACGCAGAGTATGA
This sequence comes from Merodon equestris, assembly GCA_958301585.1. Taxonomy (NCBI): domain Eukaryota; kingdom Metazoa; phylum Arthropoda; class Insecta; order Diptera; family Syrphidae; genus Merodon; species Merodon equestris. The sequence continues at coordinate 117,441,123 of OY284416.1, forward strand.
ATTTTGAAGTGATCTTATACTGCGAGTGTTATGCCTTCGTCAGCATTTTTTGATCATCTCTCATTCACAACTGGTGTTGTTGCATGGGTTTTTTTTTTCCGTATAGGAATTTTTTTCTTGGCTATGGTCAGACTTGAACTACAGACCTTCCGCTTAACAGTCGGTGATGATTACCATGCACCACATGCATATTTAGCATCTACATTCGACGCTGATCACAATAACGAGCTCTTATCTGCAAAAAGTGCCGAAATAACGGAGATATGGGCTCCCGAAGTTTGGAGTCGAGGGCTTAGTGGGATTATATGGGAAAAATCGAAGGTCGAGAATTTTCATATATGAGGGCATATTTAGCATCTACATTCGACGCTGATCACAATAACGAGCTCTTATCTGCAAAAAGTGTCGAAATAACGGAGATATGGGCTCCCGAAATTTGGAGTCGAGGGCTTAGTGGGATTATATGGGAAAAATCGAAGGTCGAGAATTTTCATATATGAGGGCATATTTAGCATCTACATTCGACGCTGATCACAATAACGAGCTCTTATCTGCAAAAAGTGCCGAAATAACGGAGATATGGGCTCCCGAAGTTTGGAGTCGAGGGCTTAGTGGGATTATATGGGAAAAATCGAAGGTCGAGAATTTTCATATATGAGGGCATATTTAGCATCTACATTCCACGCTGATCACAATATCGAGCTCTTATCTGCAAAAAGTGCCGAAATAACGGAGATATGGGCTCCCGAAGTTTGGAGTCGAGGGCTTAGTGGGATTATATGGGAAAAATCGAAGGTCGAGAATTTTCATATATGAGGGCATATTTGGCATCTACATTCGACGCTGATCACAATAACGAGCTCTTATCTGCAAAAAGTGCCGAAATAACGGAGATATGGGCTCCCGAAGTTTGAAGTCGAGGGCTTAGTGGGATTATATGGGAAAAATCGAAGGTCGAGAATTTTCATATATGAGGGCATATTTAGCATCTACATTCGACGCTGATCACGATAACGAGCTCTTATTTGCAAAAAGTGTCGAAATAACGGAGATATGGGCTCCCGAAGTTTGGAGTCGACTGCTTAGTGGGGTTATATGGGAAAAATCGAAGGTCGAGAATTTTCATATATGAGGGCATATTTGGCATCTACATTCGACGCTGATCACAATAACGAGCTCTTATCTGCAAAAAGTGTCGAAATAACGGAGATATGGGCTCCCGAAGTTTGGAGTCGAGGGCTTAGTGGGATTATATGGGAAAAATCGAAGGTCGAGAATTTTCATATATGAGGGCATATTTAGCATCTACATTCGACGCTGATCACGATAACGAGCTCTTATTTGCAAAAAGTGTCGAAATAACGGAGATATGGGCTCCCGAAGTTTGGAGTCGAGGGCTTAGTGGGATTATATGGGAAAAATCGAAGGTCGAGAATTTTCATATATGAGGGCATATTTGGCATCTACATTCGACGCTGATCACGATAACGAGCTCTTATTTGCAAAAAGTGTCGAAATAACGGAGATATGGGCTCCCGAAGTTTGGAGTCGAGGGCTTAGTGGGATTATATGGGAAAAATCGAAGGCCGAGAATTTTCATATATGAGGGCATATTTAGCATCTACATTCGACGCTGATCACGATAACGAGCTCTTATCTGCAAAAAGTGCCGAAATAACGGAGATATGGGCTCCCGAAGTTTGGAGTCTAGGGCTTAGTGGGATTATATGGGAAAAATCGAAGGTCGAGAATTTTCATATATGAGGGCATATTTGGCATCTACATTCGACGCTGATCACGATAACGAGCTCTTATTTGCAAAAAGTGCCGAAATAACGGAGATATGGGCTCCCGAAGTTTGGAGTCGAGGGCTTAGTGGGATTATATGGGAAAAATCGAAGGTCGAGAATTTTCATATATGAGGGCATATTTAGCATCTACATTCGGCGCTGATCACAATAACGAGCTCTTATCTGCAAAAAGTGCCGAAATAACGGAGATATGGGCTCCCGAAGTTTGGAGTCGAGGGCTTAGTGGGATTATATGGGAAAAATCGAAGGTCGAGAATTTTCATATATGAGGGCATATTTGGCATCTACATTCGACGCTGATCACGATAACGAGCTCTTATTTGCAAAAAGTGCCGAAATAACGGAGATATGGGCTCCCGAAGTTTGGAGTCGAGGGCTTAGTGGGATTATATGGGAAAAATCGAAGGCCGAGAATTTTCATATATGAGGGCATATTTAGCATCTACATTCGACGCTGATCACGATAACGAGCTCTTATCTGCAAAAAGTGCCGAAATAACGGAGATATGGGCTCCCGAAGTTTGGAGTCTAGGGCTTAGTGGGATTATATGGGAAAAATCGAAGGTCGAGAATTTTCATATATGAGGGCATATTTAGCATCTACATTCCACGCTGATCACAATATCGAGCTCTTATCTGCAAAAAGTGCCGAAATAACGGAGATATGGGCTCCCGAAGTTTGGAGTCGAGGGCTTAGTGGGATTATATGCGAAAAATCGAAGGTCGAGAATTTTCATATATGAGGGCATATTTAGCATCTACATTCGACGCTGATCACAATAACGAGCTCTTATCTGCAAAAGGTGTCGAAATAACGGAGATATGGGCTCCCGAAGTTTGGAGTCGAGGTTTTAGTGGGATTATATGGGAAAAATCGAAGGTCGAGAATTTTCATATATGAGGGCATATTTAGCATCTACATTCGACGCTGATCACGATAACGAGCTCTTATCTGCAAAAAGTGCCGAAATAACGGAGATATGGGCTCCCGAAGTTTGGAGTCTAGGGCTTAGTGGGATTATATGGGAAAAATCGAAGGTCGAGAATTTTCATATATGAGGGCATATTTGGCATCTACATTCGACGCTGATCACGATAACGAGCTCTTATTTGCAAAAAGTGCCGAAATAACGGAGATATGGGCTCCCGAAGTTTGGAGTCGAGGGCTTAGTGGGATTATATGGGAAAAATCGAAGGTCGAGAATTTTCATATATGAGGGCATATTTAGCATCTACATTCGACGCTGATCACAATAACGAGCTCTTATCTGCAAAAAGTGTCGAAATAACGGAGATATGGGCTCCCGAAGTTTGGAGTCGAGGGCTTAGTGGGATTATATGGGAAAAATCGAAGGTCGAGAATTTTCATATATGAGGGCATATTTAGCATCTACATTCGACGCTGATCACGATAACGAGCTCTTATTTGCAAAAAGTGTCGAAATAACGGAGATATGGGCTCCCGAAGTTTGGAGTCTAGGGCTTAGTGGGATTATATGGGAAAAATCGAAGGTCGAGAATTTTCATATATGAGGGCATATTTAGCATCTACATTCGACGCTGATCACAATAACGAGCTCTTATCTGCAAAAAGTGTCGAAATAACGGAGATATGGGCTCCCGAAGTTTGGAGTCGAGGGCTTAGTGGGATTATATGGGAAAAATCGAAGGTCGAGAATTTTCATATATGAGGGCATATTTGGCATCTACATTCGACGCTGATCACGATAACGAGCTCTTATTTGCAAAAAGTGCCGAAATAACGGAGATATGGGCTCCCGAAGTTTGGAGTCGAGGGTTTAGTGGGATTATATGGGAAAAATCGAAGGTCGAGAATTTTCATATATGAGGGCATATTTAGCATCTACATTCGGCGCTGATCACAATAACGAGCTCTTATCTGCAAAAAGTGCCGAAATAACGGAGATATGGGCTCCCGAAGTTTGGAGTCGAGGGCTTAGTGGGATTATATGGGAAAAATCGAAGGTCGAGAATTTTCATATATGAGGGCATATTTAGCATCCACATTCGACGCTGATCACGATAACGAGCTCTTATCTGCAAAAAGTGCCGAAATAACGGAGATATGGGCTCCCGAAGTTTGGAGTCTAGGGCTTAGTGGGATTATATGGGAAAAATCGAAGGTCGAGAATTTTCATATATGAGGGCATATTTAGCATCTACATTCGACGCTGATCACGATAACGAGCTCTTATTTGCAAAAAGTGTCGAAATAACGGAGATATGGGCTCCCGAAGTTTGGAGTCGAGGGCTTAGTGGGATTATATGGGAAAAATCGAAGGTCGAGAATTTTCATATATGAGGGCATATTTGGCATCTACATTCGACGCTGATCACAATAACGAGCTCTTATCTGCAAAAAGTGCCGAAATAACGGAGATATGGGCTCCCGAAGTTTGGAGTCGAGGGCTTAGTGGGATTATATGGGAAAAATCGAAGGTCGAGAATTTTCATATATGAGGGCATATTTAGCATCTACATTCGGCGCTGATCACAATAACGAGCTCTTATCTGCAAAAAGTGCCGAAATAACGGAGATATGGGCTCCCGAAGTTTGGAGTCGAGGGCTTAGTGGGATTATATGGGAAAAATCGAAGGTCGAGAATTTTCATATATGAGGGCATATTTGGCATCTACATTCGACGCTGATCACGATAAGGGGTCTTATCTGCAAAAAGTGTCGAAATAACGGAGATATGGGCTCCCGAAGTTTGGAGTCGAGGGCTTAGTGGGATTATATGGGAAAAATCGAAGGTCGAGAATTTTCATATATGAGGGCATATTTGGCATCTACATTCGACGCTGATCACAATAACGAGCTCTTATCTGCAAAAAGTGCCGAAATAACGGAGATATGGGCTCCCGAAGTTTGGAGTCGAGGGCTTAGTGGGATTATATGGGAAAAATCGAAGGTCGAGAATTTTCATATATGAGGGCATATTTAGCATCTACATTCGGCGCTGATCACAATAACGAGCTCTTATCTGCAAAAAGTGCCGAAATAACGGAGATATGGGCTCCCGAAGTTTGGAGTCGAGGGCTTAGTGGGATTATATGGGAAAAATCGAAGGTCGAGAATTTTCATATATGAGGGCATATTTAGCATCTACATTCGGCGCTGATCACAATAACGAGCTCTTATCTGCAAAAAGTGCCGAAATAACGGAGATATGGGCTCCCGAAGTTTGGAGTCGAGGGCTTAGTGGGATTATATGGGAAAAATCGAAGGTCGAGAATTTTCATATATGAGGGCATATTTAGCATCTACATTCGGCGCTGATCACAATAACGAGCTCTTATCTGCAAAAAGTGCCGAAATAACGGAGATATGGGCTCCCGAAGTTTGGAGTCGAGGGCTTAGTGGGATTATATGGGAAAAATCGAAGGTCGAGAATTTTCATATATGAGGGCATATTTAGCATCTACATTCGGCGCTGATCACAATAACGAGCTCTTATCTGCAAAAAGTGCCGAAATAACGGAGATATGGGCTCCCGAAGTTTGGAGTCGAGGGCTTAGTGGGATTATATGGGAAAAATCGAAGGTCGAGAATTTTCATATATGAGGGCATATTTAGCATCTACATTCGACGCTGATCACGATAACGAGCTCTTATTTGCAAAAAGTGTCGAAATAACGGAGATATGGGCTCCCGAAGTTTGGAGTCGAGGGCTTAGTGGGATTATATGGGAAAAATCGAAGGTCGAGAATTTTCATATATGAGGGCATATTTAGCATCTACATTCGGCGCTGATCACAATAACGAGCTCTTATCTGCAAAAAGTGCCGAAATAACGGAGATATGGGCTCCCGAAGTTTGGAGTCGAGGGCTTAGTGGGATTATATGGGAAAAATCGAAGGTCGAGAATTTTCATATATGAGGGCATATTTAGCATCTACATTCGACGCTGATCATGATAACGAGCTCTTATCTGCAAAAAGTGCCGAAATAACGGAGATATGGGCTCCCGAAGTTTGGAGTCGAGGGCTTAGTGGGATTATATGGGAAAAATCGAAGGTCGAGAATTTTCATATATGAGGGCATATTTAGTATCTACATTCGACGCTGATCACGATAACGAGCTCTTATTTGCAAAAAGTGTCGAAATAACGGAGATATGGGCTCCCGAAGTTTGGAGTCGAGGGCTTAGTGGGATTATATGGGAAAAATCGAAGGTCGAGAATTTTCATATATGAGGGCATATTTGGCATCTACATTCGACGCTGATCACGATAACGAGCTCTTATCTGCAAAAAGTGCCGAAATAACGGAGATATGGGCTCTCGAAGTTTGGAGTCGAGGGCTTAGTGGGATTATATGGGAAAAATCGAAGGTCGAGAATTTTCATATATGAGGGCATATTTGGCATCTACATTCGACGCTGATCACAATAACGAGCTCTTATTTGCAAAAAGTGTCGAAATAACGGAGATATGGGCTCCCGAAGTTTGGAGTCGAGGGCTTAGTGGGATTATATGGGAAAAATCGAAGGTCGAGAATTTTCATATATGAGGGCATATTTAGCATCTACATTCGACGCTGATCACGATAACGAGCTCTTATCTGCAAAAAGTGTCGAAATAACGGAGATATGGGCTCCCGAAGTTTGGAGTCGAGGGCTTAGTGGGATTATATGGGAAAAATCTCTTATCTGCAAAAAGTGTCGAAATAACGGAGATATGGGCTCCCGAAGTTTGGAGTCGAGGGCTTAGTGGGATTATATGGGAAAAATCGAAGGTCGAGAATTTTCATATATGAGGGCATATTTAGCATCTACATTCGACGCTGATCACGATAACGAGCTCTTATCTGCAAAAAGATAACGAGCTCTTATTTGCAAAAAGTGTCGAAATAACGGAGATATGGGCTCCCGAAGTTTGGAGTCGAGGGCTTAGTGGGATTATATGGGAAAAATCGAAGGTCGAGAATTTTCATATATGAGAGCATATTTGGCATCTACATTCGACGCTGATCACGATAACGAGCTCTTATTTGCAAAAAGTGTCGAAATAACGGAGATATGGGCTCCCGAAGTTTGGAGTCGAGGGCTTAGTGGGATTATATGGGAAAAATCGAAGGTCGAGAATTTTCATATATGAGGGCATATTTAGCATCTACATTCGACGCTGATCACGATAACGAGCTCTTATCTGCAAAAAGTGTCGAAATAACGGAGATATGGGCTCCCGAAGTTTGGAGTCGAGGGCTTAGTGGGATTATATGGGAAAAATCTCTTATCTGCAAAAAGTGTCGAAATAACGGAGATATGGGCTCCCGAAGTTTGGAGTCGAGGGCTTAGTGGGATTATATGGGAAAAATCGAAGGTCGAGAATTTTCATATATGAGGGCATATTTAGCATCTACATTCGACGCTGATCACAATAACGAGCTCTTATCTGCAAAAAGTGATGAAATAACGGAGATATGGGCTCCCGAAGTTTGGAGTCTAGGGCTTAGTGGGATTATATGGGAAAAATCGAAGGTCGAGAATTTTCATATATGAGGGCATATTTAGCATCTACATTCGACGCTGATCACAATAACGAGCTCTTATCTGCAAAAAGTGCCGAAATAACGGAGATATGGGCTCCCGAAGTTTGGAGTCGAGGGCTTAGTGGGATTATATGGGAAAAATCGAAGGTCGAGAATTTTCATATATGAGGGCATATTTGGCATCTACATTCGGCGCTGATCACAATAACGAGCTCTTATCTGCAAAAAGTGCCGAAATAACGGAGATATGGGCTCCCGAAGTTTGGAGTCGAGGGCTTAGTGGGATTATATGGGAAAAATCGAAAGTCGAGAATTTTCATATATGAGGGCATATTTAGCATCTACATTCGGCGCTGATCACAATAACGAGCTCTTATCTTCAAAAAGTGTCGAAATAACGGAGATATGGGCTCCCGAAGTTTGGAGTCGAGGGCTTAGTGGGATTATATGGGAAAAATCGAAGGTCGAGAATTTTCATATATGAGGGCATATTTAGCATCTACATTCGACGCTGATCACAATAACGAGCTCTTATCTGCAAAAAGTGATGAAATAACGGAGATATGGGCTCCCGAAGTTTGGAGTCTAGGGCTTAGTGGGATTATATGGGAAAAATCGAAGGTCGAGAATTTTCATATATGAGGGCATATTTAGCATCTACATTCGACGCTGATCACAATAACGAGCTCTTATCTGCAAAAAGTGATGAAATAACGGAGATATGGGCTCCCGAAGTTTGGAGTCTAGGGCTTAGTGGGATTATATGGGAAAAATCGAAGGTCGAGAATTTTCATATATGAGGGCATATTTAGCATCTACATTCGACGCTGATCACAATAACGAGCTCTTATCTGCAAAAAGTGCCGAAATAACGGAGATATGGGCTCCCGAAGTTTGGAGTCGAGGGCTTAGTGGGATTATATGGGAAAAATCGAAGGTCGAGAATTTTCATATATGAGGGCATATTTAGCATCTACATTCGGCGCTGATCACAATAACGAGCTCTTATCTGCAAAAAGTGCCGAAATAACGGAGATATGGGCTCCCGAAGTTTGGAGTCGAGGGGTTAGTGGGATTATATGGGAAAAATCGAAGGTCGAGAATTTTCATATGTGAGGGCATATTTAGCATCTACATTCGACGCTGATCACGATAACGAGCTCTTATTTGCAAAAAGTGTCGAAATAACGGAGATATGGGCTCCCGAACTTTGGAGTCGAGGGCTTAGTGGGATTATATGGGAAAAATCGAAGGTCGAGAATTTTCATATATGAGGGCATATTTAGCATCTACATTCGACGCTGATCACAATAACGAGCTCTTATCTGCAAAAAGTGCCGAAATACCGGAGATATGGGCTCCCGAAGTTTGGAGTCTAGGGCTTAGTGGGATTATATGGGAAAAATCGAAGGTCGAGAATTTTCATATATGAGGGCATATTTAGCATCTACATTCGACGCTGATCACAATAACGAGCTCTTATCTGCAAAAAGTGCCGAAATAACGGAGATATGGGCTCCCGAAGTTTGGAGTCGAGGGCTTAGTGGGATTATATGGGAAAAATCGAATGTCGAGAATTTTCATATATGGGGGCATATTTAGCATCTACATTCGACGCTGATCACGATAACGAGCTCTTATTTGCAAAAAGTGTCGAAATAACGGAGATATGGGCTCCCGAAATTTGGAGTCGAGGGCTTAGTGGGATTATATGGGAAAAATCGAAGGTCGAGAATTTTCATATATGAGGGCATATTTGGCATCTACATTCGACGCTGATCACGATAACGAGCTCTTATCTGCAAAAAGTGCCGAAATAACGGAGATATGGGCTCCCGAAGTTTGGAGTCGAGGTTTTAGTGGGATTATATGGGAAAAATCGAAGGTCGAGAATTTTCATATATGAGGGCATATTTAGCATCTACATTCGACGCTGATCACGATAACGAGCTCTTATTTGCAAAAAGTGTCGAAATAACGGAGATATGGGCTCCCGAAGTTTGGAGTCGAGGGCTTAGTGGGATTATATGGGAAAAATCGAAGGTCGAGAATTTTCATATGTGAGGGCATATTTAGCATCTACATTCGACGCTGATCACAATAACGAGCTCTTATCTTCAAAAAGTGTCGAAATAACGGAGATATGGGCTCCCGAAGTTTGGAGTCGAGGGCTTAGTGGGATTATATGGGAAAAATCGAAGGTCGAGAATTTTCATATATGAGGGCATATTTAGCATCTACATTCGACGCTGATCACAATAACGAGCTCTTATCTGCAAAAAGTGATGAAATAACGGAGATATGGGCTCCCGAAGTTTGGAGTCTAGGGCTTAGTGGGATTATATGGGAAAAATCGAAGGTCGAGAATTTTCATATATGAGGGCATATTTAGCATCTACATTCGACGCTGATCACAATAACGAGCTCTTATCTGCAAAAAGTGATGAAATAACGGAGATATGGGCTCCCGAAGTTTGGAGTCTAGGGCTTAGTGGGATTATATGGGAAAAATCGAAGGTCGAGAATTTTCATATATGAGGGCATATTTAGCATCTACATTCGACGCTGATCACAATAACGAGCTCTTATCTGCAAAAAGTGCCGAAATAACGGAGATATGGGCTCCCGAAGTTTGGAGTCGAGGGCTTAGTGGGATTATATGGGAAAAATCGAAGGTCGAGAATTTTCATATATGAGGGCATATTTAGCATCTACATTCGGCGCTGATCACAATAACGAGCTCTTATCTGCAAAAAGTGCCGAAATAACGGAGATATGGGCTCCCGAAGTTTGGAGTCGAGGGGTTAGTGGGATTATATGGGAAAAATCGAAGGTCGAGAATTTTCATATGTGAGGGCATATTTAGCATCTACATTCGACGCTGATCACGATAACGAGCTCTTATTTGCAAAAAGTGTCGAAATAACGGAGATATGGGCTCCCGAACTTTGGAGTCGAGGGCTTAGTGGGATTATATGGGAAAAATCGAAGGTCGAGAATTTTCATATATGAGGGCATATTTAGCATCTACATTCGACGCTGATCACAATAACGAGCTCTTATCTGCAAAAAGTGCCGAAATACCGGAGATATGGGCTCCCGAAGTTTGGAGTCTAGGGCTTAGTGGGATTATATGGGAAAAATCGAAGGTCGAGAATTTTCATATATGAGGGCATATTTAGCATCTACATTCGACGCTGATCACAATAACGAGCTCTTATCTGCAAAAAGTGCCGAAATAACGGAGATATGGGCTCCCGAAGTTTGGAGTCGAGGGCTTAGTGGGATTATATGGGAAAAATCGAATGTCGAGAATTTTCATATATGGGGGCATATTTAGCATCTACATTCGACGCTGATCACGATAACGAGCTCTTATTTGCAAAAAGTGTCGAAATAACGGAGATATGGGCTCCCGAAATTTGGAGTCGAGGGCTTAGTGGGATTATATGGGAAAAATCGAAGGTCGAGAATTTTCATATATGAGGGCATATTTGGCATCTACATTCGACGCTGATCACGATAACGAGCTCTTATCTGCAAAAAGTGCCGAAATAACGGAGATATGGGCTCCCGAAGTTTGGAGTCGAGGTTTTAGTGGGATTATATGGGAAAAATCGAAGGTCGAGAATTTTCATATATGAGGGCATATTTAGCATCTACATTCGACGCTGATCACGATAACGAGCTCTTATCTGCAAAAAGTGCCGAAATAACGGAGTAATGGGCTCCCGAAGTTTGGAGTCTAGGGCTTAGTGGGATTATATGGGAAAAATCGAAGGTCGAGAATTTTCATATATGAGGGCATATTTAGCATCTACATTCGACGCTGATCACAATAACGAGCTCTTATCTGCAAAAAGTGTCGAAATAACGGAGATATGGGCTCCCGAAGTTTGGAGTAGAGGGCTTAGTGGGATTATATGGGAAAAATCGAAGGTCGAGAATTTTCATATATGAGGGCATATTTAGCATCTACATTCGACGCTGATCACGATAACGAGCTCTTATTTGCAAAAAGTGTCGAAATAACGGAGATATGGGCTCCCGAAGTTTGGAGTCGAGGGCTTAGTGGGATTATATGGGAAAAATCGAAGGTCGAGAATTTTCATATGTGAGGGCATATTTAGCATCTACATTCGACGCTGATCACAATAACGAGCTCTTATCTGCAAAAAGTGTCGAAATAACGGAGATATGGGCTCCCGAAGTTTGGAGTCGAGGGCTTAGTGGGATTATATGGGAAAAATCGAAGGTCGAGAATTTTCATATATGAGGGCATATTTAGCATCTACATTCGACGCTGATCACAATAACGAGCTCTTATCTGCAAAAAGTGCCGAAATAACGGAGATATGGGCTCCCGAAGTTTGGAGTCGAGGGCTTAGTGGGATTATATGGGAAAAATCGAATGTCGAGAATTTTCATATATGGGGGCATATTTAGCATCTACATTCGACGCTGATCACGATAACGAGCTCTTATTTGCAAAAAGTGTCGAAATAACGGAGATATGGGCTCCCGAAATTTGGAGTCGAGGGCTTAGTGGGATTATATGGGAAAAATCGAAGGTCGAGAATTTTCATATATGAGGGCATATTTGGCATCTACATTCGACGCTGATCACGATAACGAGCTCTTATCTGCAAAAAGTGCCGAAATAACGGAGATATGGGCTCCCGAAGTTTGGAGTCGAGGTTTTAGTGGGATTATATGGGAAAAATCGAAGGTCGAGAATTTTCATATATGAGGGCATATTTAGCATCTACATTCGACGCTGATCACGATAACGAGCTCTTATCTGCAAAAAGTGCCGAAATAACGGAGTAATGGGCTCCCGAAGTTTGGAGTCTAGGGCTTAGTGGGATTATATGGGAAAAATCGAAGGTTGAGAATTTTCATATATGAGGGCATATTTAGCATCTACATTCGACGCTGATCACAATAACGAGCTCTTATCTGCAAAAAGTGTCGAAATAACGGAGATATGGGCTCCCGAAGTTTGGAGTAGAGGGCTTAGTGGGATTATATCGGAAAAATCGAAGGTCGAGAATTTTCATATATGAGGGCATATTTAGCATCTACATTCGACGCTGATCACGATAACGAGCTCTTATTTGCAAAAAGTGTCGAAATAACGGAGATATGGGCTCCCGAAGTTTGGAGTCGAGGGCTTAGTGGGATTATATGGGAAAAATCGAAGGTCGAGAATTTTCATATGTGAGGGCATATTTAGCATCTACATTCGACGCTGATCACAATAACGAGCTCTTATTTGCAAAAAGTGTCGAAATAACGGAGATATGGGCTCCCGAAGTTTGGAGTCGAGGGCTTAGTGGGATTATATGGGAAAAATCGAAGGTCGAGAATTTTCATATATGAGGGCATATTTAGCATCTACATTCGACGCTGATCACAATAACGAGCTCTTATCTGCAAAAAGTGTCGAAATAACGGAGATATGGGCTCCCGAAGTTTGGAGTCGAGGGCTTAGTGGGATTATATGGGAAAAATCGAAGGTCGAGAATTTTCATATATGAGGGCATATTTAGCATCTACATTCGGCGCTGATCACAATAACGAGCTCTTATCTGCAAAAAGTGCCGAAATAACGGAGATATGGGCTCCCGAAGTTTGGAGTCGAGGGCTTAGTGGGATTATATGGGAAAAATCGAAGGTCGAGAATTTTCATATGTGAGGGCATATTTAGCATCTACATTCGACGCTGATCACAATAACGAGCTCTTATTTGCAAAAAGTGTCGAAATAACGGAGATGTGGGCACCCGAAGTTTGGAGTCGAGGGCTTAGTGGGATTATATGGGAAAAATCGAAGGTCGAGAATTTTCATATATGAGGGCATATTTAGCATCTACATTCGACGCTGATCACAATAACGAGCTCTTATCTGCAAAAAGTGTCGAAATAACGGAGATATGGGCTCCCGAAGTTTGGAGTCGAGGGCTTAGTGGGATTATATGGGAAAAATCGAAGGTCGAGAATTTTCATATATGAGGGCATATTTAGCATCTACATTCGACGCTGATCACAATAACGAGCTCTTATCTGCAAAAAGTGCCGAAATAACGGAGATATGGGCTCCCGAAGTTTGGAGTCTAGGGCTTAGTGGGATTATATGGGAAAAATCGAAGGTCGAGAATTTTCATATATGAGGGCATATTTAGCATCTACATTCGACGCTGATCACAATAACGAGCTCTTATCTGCAAAAAGTGCCGAAATAACGGAGATATGGGCTCCCGAAGTTTGGAGTCGAGGGCTTAGTGGGATTATATGGGAAAAATCGAATGTCGAGAATTTTCATATATGGGGGCATATTTAGCATCTACATTCGACGCTGATCACGATAACGAGCTCTTATTTGCAAAAAGTGTCGAAATAACGGAGATATGGGCTCCCGAAATTTGGAGTCGAGGGCTTAGTGGGATTATATGGGAAAAATCGAAGGTCGAGAATTTTCATATATGAGGGCATATTTGGCATCTACATTCGACGCTGATCACGATAACGAGCTCTTATCTGCAAAAAGTGCCGAAATAACGGAGATATGGGCTCCCGAAGTTTGGAGTCGAGGTTTTAGTGGGATTATATGGGAAAAATCGAAGGTCGAGAATTTTCATATATGAGGGCATATTTAGCATCTACATTCGACGCTGATCACGATAACGAGCTCTTATCTGCAAAAAGTGCCGAAATAACGGAGTAATGGGCTCCCGAAGTTTGGAGTCTAGGGCTTAGTGGGATTATATGGGAAAAATCGAAGGTTGAGAATTTTCATATATGAGGGCATATTTAGCATCTACATTCGACGCTGATCACAATAACGAGCTCTTATCTGCAAAAAGTGTCGAAATAACGGAGATATGGGCTCCCGAAGTTTGGAGTAGAGGGCTTAGTGGGATTATATCGGAAAAATCGAAGGTCGAGAATTTTCATATATGAGGGCATATTTAGCATCTACATTCGACGCTGATCACGATAACGAGCTCTTATTTGCAAAAAGTGTCGAAATAACGGAGATATGGGCTCCCGAAGTTTGGAGTCGAGGGCTTAGTGGGATTATATGGGAAAAATCGAAGGTCGAGAATTTTCATATGTGAGGGCATATTTAGCATCTACATTCGACGCTGATCACAATAACGAGCTCTTATTTGCAAAAAGTGTCGAAATAACGGAGATATGGGCTCCCGAAGTTTGGAGTCGAGGGCTTAGTGGGATTATATGGGAAAAATCGAAGGTCGAGAATTTTCATATATGAGGGCATATTTAGCATCTACATTCGACGCTGATCACAATAACGAGCTCTTATCTGCAAAAAGTGTCGAAATAACGGAGATATGGGCTCCCGAAGTTTGGAGTCGAGGGCTTAGTGGGATTATATGGGAAAAATCGAAGGTCGAGAATTTTCATATATGAGGGCATATTTAGCATCTACATTCGGCGCTGATCACAATAACGAGCTCTTATCTGCAAAAAGTGCCGAAATAACGGAGATATGGGCTCCCGAAGTTTGGAGTCGAGGGCTTAGTGGGATTATATGGGAAAAATCGAAGGTCGAGAATTTTCATATGTGAGGGCATATTTAGCATCTACATTCGACGCTGATCACAATAACGAGCTCTTATTTGCAAAAAGTGTCGAAATAACGGAGATGTGGGCACCCGAAGTTTGGAGTCGAGGGCTTAGTGGGATTATATGGGAAAAATCGAAGGTCGAGAATTTTCATATATGAGGGCATATTTAGCATCTACATTCGACGCTGATCACAATAACGAGCTCTTATCTGCAAAAAGTGTCGAAATAACGGAGATATGGGCTCCCGAAGTTTGGAGTCGAGGGCTTAGTGGGATTATATGGGAAAAATCGAAGGTCGAGAATTTTCATATATGAGGGCATATTTAGCATCTACATTCGACGCTGATCACAATAACGAGCTCTTATCTGCAAAAAGTGCCGAAATAACGGAGATATGGGCTCCCGAAGTTTGGAGTCGAGGGCTTAGTGGGATTATATGGGAAAAATCGAAGGTCGAGAATTTTCATATATGAGGGCATATTTGGCATCTACATTCGACGCTGATCACAATAACGAGCTCTTATCTGCAAAAAGTGTCAAAATAACGGAGATATGGGCTCCCGAAGTTTGGAGTCGAGGGCTTAGTGGGATTATATGGGAAAAATCGAAGGTCGAGAATTTTCATATATGAGGGCATATTTAGCATCTACATTCGACGCTGATCACGATAACGAGCTCTTATTTGCAAAAAGTGTCGAAATAACGGAGATATGGGCTCCCGAAGTTTGGAGTCTAGGGCTTAGTGGGATTATATGGGAAAAATCGAAGGTCGAGAATTTTCATATGTGAGGGCATATTTAGCATCTACATTCGGCGCTGATCACAATAACGAGCTTTTATCTGCAAAAAGTGCCGAAATAACGGAGATATGGGCTCCCGAAGTTTGGAGTCGAGGGCTTAGTGGGATTATATGGGAAAAATCGAAGGTCGAGAATTTTCATATATGAGGGCATATTTAGCATCTACATTCGACGCTGATCACGATAACGAGCTCTTATTTGCAAAAAGTGTCGAAATAACGGAGATATGGGCTCCCGAAGTTTGGAGTCGAGGGCTTAGTGGGATTATATGGGAAAAATCGAAAGTCGAGAATTTTCATATATGAGGGCATATTTAGCATCTACATTCGACGCTGATCACAATAACGGGCTCTTATCTGCAAAAAGTGCCGAAATAACGGAGATATGGGCTCCCGAAGTTTGGAGTCGAGGGCTTAGTGGGATTATATGGGAAAAATCGAAGGTCGAGAATTTTCATATATGAGGGCATATTTGGCATCTACATTCGAGGCTGATCACAATAACGAGCTCTTATCTGCAAAAAGTGCCGAAATAACGGAGATATGGGCTCCCGAAGTTTGGAGTCGAGGGCTTAGTGGGATTATATGGGAAAAATCGAAGGTCGAGAATTTTCATATATGAGGGCATATTTAGCATCTACATTCGGCGCTGATCACAATAACGAGCTCTTATCTGCAAAAAGTGCCGAAATAACGGAGATATGGGCTCCCGAAGTTTGGAGTCGAGGGGTTAGTGGGATTATATGGGAAAAATCGAAGGTCGAGAATTTTCATATGTGAGGGCATATTTAGCATCTACATTCGACGCTGATCACGATAACGAGCTCTTATTTGCAAAAAGTGTCGAAATAACGGAGATATGGGCTCCCGAACTTTGGAGTCGAGGGCTTAGTGGGATTATATGGGAAAAATCGAAGGTCGAGAATTTTCATATATGAGGGCATATTTAGCATCTACATTCGACGCTGATCACAATAACGAGCTCTTATCTGCAAAAAGTGCCGAAATACCGGAGATATGGGCTCCCGAAGTTTGGAGTCTAGGGCTTAGTGGGATTATATGGGAAAAATCGAAGGTCGAGAATTTTCATATATGAGGGCATATTTAGCATCTACATTCGACGCTGATCACAATAACGAGCTCTTATCTGCAAAAAGTGCCGAAATAACGGAGATATGGGCTCCCGAAGTTTGGAGTCGGGGGCTTAGTGGGATTATATGGGAAAAATCGAAAGTCGAGAATTTTCATATATGAGGGCATATTTAGCATCTACATTCGGCGCTGATCACAATAACGAGCTCTTATCTGCAAAAAGTGCCGAAATAACGGAGATATGGGCTCCCGAAGTTTGGAGTCGAGGGCTTAGTGGGATTATATGGGAAAAATCGAAGGTCCAGAATTTTCATATGTGAGGGCATATTTAGCATCTACATTCGACGCTGATCACAATAATGAGCTCTTATTTGCAAAAAGTGTCGAAATAACGGAGATATGGGCTCCCGAAGTTTGGAGTCGAGGGCTTAGTGGGATTATATGGGAAAAATCGAATGTCGAGAATTTTCATATATGGGGGCATATTTAGCATCTACATTCGACGCTGATCACGATAACGAGCTCTTATTTGCAAAAAGTGTCGAAATAACGGAGATATGGGCTCCCGAAATTTGGAGTCGAGGGCTTAGTGGGATTAAATGGGAAAAATCGAAGGTCGAGAATTTTCATATATGAGGGCATATTTGGCATCTACATTCGAAGCTGATCACGATAACGAGCTCTTATCTGCAAAAAGTGCCGAAATAACGGAGATATGGGCTCCCGAAGTTTGGAGTCGAGGGCTTAGTGGGATTATATGGGAAAAATCGAAGGTCGAGAATTTTCATATATGAGGGCATATTTAGCATCTACATTCGACGCTGATCACGATAACGAGCTCTTATTTGCAAAAAGTGTCGAAATAACGGAGATATGGGCTCCCGAACTTTGGAGTCGAGGGCTTAGTGGGATTATATGGGAAAAATCGAAGGTCGAGAATTTTCATATATGAGGGCATATTTGGCATCTACATTCGACGCTGATCACGATAACGAGCTCTTATTTGCAAAAAGTGTCGAAATAACGGAGATATGGGCTCCCGAAATTTGGAGTCGAGGGCTTAGTGGGATTATATGGGAAAAAAAAAAGGTCGAGAATTTTCATATATGAGGGCATATTTAGCATCTACATTCGACGCTGATCACGATAACGAGCTCTTATTTGCAAAAAGTGTCGAAATAACGGAGATATGGGCTCCCGAAGTTTGGAGTCGAGGGCTTAGTGGGATTATATGGGAAAAATCGAAGGTCGAGAATTTTCATATATGAGGGCATATTTAGCATCTACATTCGACGCTGATCACGATAACGAGCTCTTATTTGCAAAAAGTGTCGAAATAACGGAGATATGGGCTCCCGAACTTTGGAGTCGAGGGCTTAGTGGGATTATATGGGAAAAATCGAAGGTCGAGAATTTTCATATATGAGGGCATATTTGGCATCTACATTCGACGCTGATCACGATAACGAGCTCTTATTTGCAAAAAGTGTCGAAATAACGGAGATATGGGCTCCCGAAGTCTGGAGTCGATGGCTTAGTGGGATTATATGGGAAAAAAAAAAGGTCGAGAATTTTCATATATGAGGGCATATTTAGCATCTACATTCGGCGCTGACCACGATAACGAGCTCTTATTTGCAAAAAGTGTCGAAATAACGGAGATATGGGCTCCCGAAGTTTGGAGTCGAGGGCTTAGTGGGATTATATGGGAAAAATCGAAGGTCGAGAATTTTCATATATGAGGGCATATTTAGCATCTACATTCGACGCTGATCACAATAACGAGCTCTTATCTGCAAAAAGTGCCGAAATAACGGAGATATGGGCTCCCGAAGTTTGGAGTCGAGGACTTAGTGGGATTATATGGGAAAAATCGAAAGTCGAGAATTTTCATATATGAGGCCATATTTAGCATCTACATTCGACGCTGATCACGATAACGAGCTCTTATTTGCAAAAAGTGTCGAAATAACGGAGATATGGGCTCCCGAAGTTTGGAGTCGAGGGCTTAGTGGGATTATATGGGAAAAATCGAAGGTCGAGAATTTTCATATATGAGGGCATATTTAGCATCTACATTCGACGCTGATCACGATAACGAGCTCTTATTTGCAAAAAGTGTCGAAATAACGGAGATATGGGCTCCCGAAGTTTGGAGTCGAGGGCTTAGTGGGATTATATGGGAAAAATCGAAAGTCGAGAATTTTCATATATGAGGGCATATTTGGCATCTACATTCGACGCTGATCACGATAACGAGCTCTTATTTGCAAAAAGTGTCGAAATAACGGAGATATGGGCTCCCGAAGTTTGGAGTCGAGGGCTTAGTGGGATTATATGGGAAAAATCGAAGGTCGAGAATTTTCATATATGAGGGCATATTTAGCATCTACATTCGACGCTGATCACAATAACGAGCTCTTATCTGCAAAAAGTGCCGAAATAACGGAGATATGGGCTCCCGAAGTTTGGAGTCGAGGGCTTAGTGGGATTATATGGGAAAAATCGAAGGTCGAGAATTTTCATATATGAGGGCATATTTAGCATCTACATTCGACGCTGATCACGATAACGAGCTCTTATTTGCAAAAAGTGTCGAAATAACGGAGATATGGGCTCCCGAACTTTGGAGTCGAGGGCTTAGTGGGATTATATGGGAAAAATCGAAGGTCGAGAATTTTCATATATGAGGGCATATTTGGCATCTACATTCGACGCTGATCACGATAACGAGCTCTTATTTGCAAAAAGTGTCGAAATAACGGAGATATGGGCTCCCGAAGTCTGGAGTCGATGGCTTAGTGGGATTATATGGGAAAAAAAAAAGGTCGAGAATTTTCATATATGAGGGCATATTTGGCATCTACATTCGACGCTGATCACGATAACGAGCTCTTATTTGCAAAAAGTGTCGAAATAACGGAGATATGGGCTCCCGAAGTCTGGAGTCGATGGCTTAGTGGGATTATATGGGAAAAAAAAAAGGTCGAGAATTTTCATATATGAGGGCATATTTAGCATCTACATTCGACGCTGATCACAATAACGAGCTCTTATCTGCAAAAAGTGCCGAAATAACGGAGATATGGGCTCCCGAAGTTTGGAGTCGAGGACTTAGTGGGATTATATGGGAAAAATCGAAAGTCGAGAATTTTCATATATGAGGGCATATTTAGCATCTACATTCGACGCTGATCACGATAACGAGCTCTTATTTGCAAAAAGTGTCGAAATAACGGAGATATGGGCTCCCGAAGTTTGGAGTCGAGGGCTTAGTGGGATTATATGGGAAAAATCGAAGGTCGAGAATTTTCATATATGAGGGCATATTTAGCATCTACATTCGACGCTGATCACGATAACGAGCTCTTATTTGCAAAAAGTGTCGAAATAACGGAGATATGGGCTCCCGAAGTTTGGAGTCGAGGGCTTAGTGGGATTATATGGGAAAAATCGAAAGTCGAGAATTTTCATATATGAGGGCATATTTGGCATCTACATTCGACGCTGATCACGATAACGAGCTCTTATTTGCAAAAAGTGTCGAAATAACGGAGATATGGGCTCCCGAAGTTTGGAGTCGAGGGCTTAGTGGGATTATATGGGAAAAATCGAAGGTCGAGAATTTTCATATATGAGGGCATATTTAGCATCTACATTCGACGCTGATCACAATAACGAGCTCTTATCTGCAAAAAGTGCCGAAATAACGGAGATATGGGCTCCCGAAGTTTGGAGTCGAGGACTTAGTGGGATTATATGGGAAAAATCGAAAGTCGAGAATTTTCATATATGAGGGCATATTTAGCATCTACATTCGACGCTGATCACGATAACGAGCTCTTATTTGCAAAAAGTGTCGAAATAACGGAGATATGGGCTCCCGAAGTTTGGAGTCGAGGGCTTAGTGGGATTATATGGGAAAAATCGAAGGTCGAGAATTTTCATATATGAGGGCATATTTAGCATCTACATTCGACGCTGATCACGATAACGAGCTCTTATTTGCAAAAAGTGTCGAAATAACGGAGATATGGGCTCCCGAAGTTTGGAGTCGAGGGCTTAGTGGGATTATATGGGAAAAATCGAAAGTCGAGAATTTTCATATATGAGGGCATATTTGGCATCTACATTCGACGCTGATCACGATAACGAGCTCTTATTTGCAAAAAGTGTCGAAATAACGGAGATATGGGCTCCCGAAGTTTGGAGTCGAGGGCTTAGTGGGATTATATGGGAAAAATCGAAGGTCGAGAATTTTCATATATGAGGGCATATTTAGCATCTACATTCGACGCTGATCACAATAACGAGCTCTTATCTGCAAAAAGTGCCGAAATAACGGAGATATGGGCTCCCGAAGTTTGGAGTCGAGGACTTAGTGGGATTATATGGGAAAAATCGAAAGTCGAGAATTTTCATATATGAGGGCATATTTAGCATCTACATTCGGCGCTGATCACAATAACGAGCTCTTATCTGCAAAAAGTGCCGAAATAACGGAGATATGGGCTCCCGAAGTTTGGAGTCGAGGGCTTAGTGGGATTATATGGGAAAAATCGAAGGTCGAGAATTTTCATATATGAGGGCATATTTAGCATCTACATTCGACGCTGATCACGATAACGAGCTCTTATTTGCAACAAGTGTCGAAATAACGGAGATATGGGCTCCCGAAGTTTGGAGTCGAGGGCTTAGTGGGATTATATGGGAAAAATCGAAGGTCGAGAATTTTCATATATGAGGGCATATTTAGCATCTACATTCGACGCTGATCACAATAACGAGCTCTTATTTGCAAAAAGTGTCGAAAAAACGGAGATGTGGGCACCCGAAGTTTGGAGTCGAGGGCTTAGTGGGATTATATGGGAAAAATCGAAGGTCGAGAATTTTCATATATGAGGGCATATTTAGCATCTACATTCGACGCTGATCACGATAACGAGCTCTTATTTGCAAAAAGTGTCGAAAAAACGGAGATATGGGCTCCCGAAGTTTGGAGTCGAGGGCTTAGTGGGATTATATGGGAAAAATCGAAGGTCGAGAATTTTCATATATGAGGGCATATTTAGCATCTACATTCGACGCTGATCACGATAACGAGCTCTTATTTGCAAAAAGTGTCGAAATAACGGAGATATGGGCTCCCGAAGTTTGGAGTCGAGGGCTTAGTGGGATTATATGGGAAAAATCGAAGGTCGAGAATTTTCATATATGAGGGCATATTTAGCATCTACATTCGACACTGATCACAATAACGAGCTCTTATCTGCAAAATGTGCCGAAATAACGGAGATATGGGCTCCCGAAGTTTGGAGTCGACTGCTTAGTGGGATTATATGGGAAAAATCGAAGGTCGAGAATTTTCATATATGAGGGCATATTTGGCATCTACATTCGACGCTGATCACAATAACGAGCTCTTATCTGCAAAAAGTGTCGAAATAACGGAGATATGGGCTCCTGAAGTTTGGAGTCGAGGGCTTAGTGGGATTATATGGGAAAAATCGAAGGTCGAGAATTTTCATATATGAGGGCATATTTAGCATCTACATTCGACGCTGATCACAATAACGAGCTCTTATCTGCAAAAAGTGCCGAAATAACGGAGATATGGGCTCCCGAAGTTTGGAGTCGAAGGCTTAGTGGGATTATATGGGAAAAATCGAAGGTCGAGAATTTTCATATATGAGGGCATATTTAGCATCTACATTCGACACTGATCACAATAACGAGCTCTTATCTGCAAAAAGTGCCGAAATAACGGAGATATGGGCTCCCGAAATTTGGAGTCGACTGCTTAGTGGGATTATATGGGAAAAATCGAAGGTCGAGAATTTTCATATATGAGGGCATATTTGGCATCTACATTCGACGCTGATCACAATAACGAGCTCTTATCTGCAAAAAGTGTCGAAATAACGGAGATATGGGCTCCCGAAGTTTGGAGTCGAGGGCTTAGTGGGATTATATGGAAAAAATCGAAGGTCGAGAATTTTCATATATGAGGGCATATTTAGCATCTACATTCGACGCTGATCACAATAACGAGCTCTTATCTGCAAAAAGTGCCGAAATAACGGAGATATGGGCTCCCGAAGTTTGGAGTCGAGGGCTTAGTGGGATTATATGGGAAAAATCGAAAGTCGAGAATTTTCATATATGAGGGCATATTTAGCATCTACATTCGGCGCTGATCACGATAACGAGCTCTTATTTGCAAAAAGTGTCGAAATAACGGAGATATGGGCTCCCGAAGTTTGGAGTCGAGGGCTTAGTGGGATTATATGGGAAAAATCGAAGGTCGAGAATTTTCATATATGAGGGCATATTTGGCATCTACATTCGACGCTGATCACAATAACGAGCTCTTATTTGCAAAAAGTGTCGAAATAACGGAGATATGGGCTCCCGAAATTTGGAGTCGAGGGCTTAGTGGGATTATATGGGAAAAATCGAAGGTCGAGAATTTTCATATATGAGGGCATATTTGGCATCTACATTCGACGCTGATCACAATAACGAGCTCTTATCTGCAAAAAGTGCCGAAATAACGGAGATATGGGCTCCCGAAGTTTGGAGTCGAGGGCTTAGTGGGATTATATGGGAAAAATCGAAGGTCGAGAATTTTCATATATGAGGGCATATTTAGCATCTACATTCGACGCTGATCACAATAACGAGCTCTTATCTGCAAAAAGTGCCGAAATAACGGAGATATGGGCTCCCGAAGTTTGGAGTCGAGGGCTTAGTGGGATTATATGGGAAAAATCGAAAGTCGAGAATTTTCATATATGAGGGCATATTTAGCATCTACATTCGGTGCTGATCACGATAACGAGCTCTTATTTGCAAAAAGTGTCGAAATAACGGAGATATGGGCTCCCGAAGTTTGGAGTCGAGGGCTTAGTGGGATTATATGGGAAAAATCGAAGGTCGAGAATTTTCATATATGAGGGCATATTTAGCATCTACATTCGACGCTGATCACGATAACGAGCTCTTATTTGCAAAAAGTGTCGAAATAACGGAGATATGGGCTCCCGAAATTTGGAGTCGAGGGCTTAGTGGGATTATATGGGAAAAATCGAAGGTCGAGAATTTTCATATATGAGGGCATATTTGGCATCTACATTCGACGCTGATCACAATAACGAGCTCTTATCTGCAAAAAGTGCCGAAATAACGGAGATATGGGCTCCCGAAGTTTGGAGTCGAGGGCTTAGTGGGATTATATGGGAAAAATCGAAGGTCGAGAATTTTCATATATGAGGGCATATTTAGCATCTACATTCGACGCTGATCACAATAACGAGCTCTTATCTGCAAAAAGTGCCGAAATAACGGAGATATGGGCTCCCGAAGTTTGGAGTCGAGGGCTTAGTGGGATTATATGGGAAAAATCGAAAGTCGAGAATTTTCATATATGAGGGCATATTTAGCATCTACATTCGGTGCTGATCACGATAACGAGCTCTTATTTGCAAAAAGTGTCGAAATAACGGAGATATGGGCTCCCGAAGTTTGGAGTCGAGGGCTTAGTGGGATTATATGGGAAAAATCGAAGGTCGAGAATTTTCATATATGAGGGCATATTTAGCATCTACATTCGACGCTGATCACGATAACGAGCTCTTATTTGCAAAAAGTGTCGAAATAACGGAGATATGGGCTCCCGAAGTTTGGAGTCGAGGGCTTAGTGGGATTATATGGGAAAAATCGAAGGTCGAGAATTTTCATATATGAGGGCATATTTAGCATCTACATTCGACGCTGATCACGATAACGAGCTCTTATTTGCAAAAAGTGTCGAAATAACGGAGATATGGGCTCCCGAAGTTTGGAGTCGAGGGCTTAGTGGGATTATATGGGAAAAATCGAAGGTCGAGAATTTTCATATATGAGGGCATATTTAGCATCTACATTCGACGCTGATCACAATAACGAGCTCTTATCTGCAAAAAGTGCCGAAATAACGGAGATATGGGCTCCCGAAGTTTGGAGTCGAGGGCTTAGTGGGATTATATGGGAAAAATCGAAGGTCGAGAATTTTCATATATGAGGGCATATTTGGCATCTACATTCGACGCTGATCACAATAACGAGCTCTTATCTGCAAAAAGTGTCAAAATAACGGAGATATGGGCTCCCGAAGTTTGGAGTCGAGGGCTTAGTGGGATTATATGGGAAAAATCGAAGGTCGAGAATTTTCATATGTGAGGGCATATTTAGCATCTACATTCGACGCTGATCACAATAACGAGCTCTTATCTGCAAAAAGTGTCGAAATAACGGAGATATGGGCTCCCGAAGTTTGGAGTCGAGGGCTTAGTGGGAATATATGGGAAAAATCGAAGGTCGAGAATTTTCATATATGAGGGCATATTTAGCATCTACATTCGACGCTGATCACAATAACGAGCTCTTATCTGCAAAAAGTGCCGAAATAACGGAGATATGGGCTCCCGAAGTTTGGAGTCGAGGGCTTAGTGGGATTATATGGGAAAAATCGAAGGTCGAGAATTTTCATATATGAGGGCATATTTGGCATCTACATTCGACGCAATAACGAGCTCTTATCTTATCTGCAAAAAGTGTCAAAATAACGGAGATATGGGCTCCCGAAGTTTGGAGTCGAGGGCTTAGTGGGATTATATGGGAAAAATCGAAGGTCGAGAATTTTCATATATGAGGGCATATTGTCGAGAAGTCGAGAATTTTCATATATGAGGGCATATTTAGCATCTACATTCGACGCTGATCACAATAACGGGCTCTTATCTGCAAAAAGTGCCGAAATAACGGAGATATGGGCTCCCGAAGTTTGGAGTCGAGGGCTTAGTGGGATTATATGGGAAAAATCGAAGGTCGAGAATTTTCATATATGAGGGCATATTTGGCATCTACATTCGAGGCTGATCACAATAACGAGCTCTTATCTGCAAAAAGTGTCGAAATAAAGGAGATATCGGCTCCCGAAGTTTGGAGTCGAGGGCTTAGTGGGATTATATGGGAAAAATCGAAGGTCGAGAATTTTCATATATGAGGGCATATTTAGCATCTACATTCGGCGCTGATCACAATAACGAGCTCTTATCTGCAAAAAGTGCCGAAATAACGGAGATATGGGCTCCCGAAGTTTGGAGTCGAGGGGTTAGTGGGATTATATGGGAAAAATCGAAGGTCGAGAATTTTCATATGTGAGGGCATATTTAGCATCTACATTCGACGCTGATCACGATAACGAGCTCTTATTTGCAAAAAGTGTCGAAATAACGGAGATATGGGCTCCCGAACTTTGGAGTCGAGGGCTTAGTGGGATTATATGGGAAAAATCGAAGGTCGAGAATTTTCATATATGAGGGCATATTTAGCATCTACATTCGACGCTGATCACAATAACGAGCTCTTATCTGCAAAAAGTGCCGAAATACCGGAGATATGGGCTCCCGAAGTTTGGAGTCTAGGGCTTAGTGGGATTATATGGGAAAAATCGAAGGTCGAGAATTTTCATATATGAGGGCATATTTAGCATCTACATTCGACGCTGATCACAATAACGAGCTCTTATCTGCAAAAAGTGCCGAAATAACGGAGATATGGGCTCCCGAAGTTTGGAGTCGGGGGCTTAGTGGGATTATATGGGAAAAATCGAAAGTCGAGAATTTTCATATATGAGGGCATATTTAGCATCTACATTCGGCGCTGATCACAATAACGAGCTCTTATCTGCAAAAAGTGCCGAAATAACGGAGATATGGGCTCCCGAAGTTTGGAGTCGAGGGCTTAGTGGGATTATATGGGAAAAATCGAAGGTCCAGAATTTTCATATGTGAGGGCATATTTAGCATCTACATTCGACGCTGATCACAATAATGAGCTCTTATTTGCAAAAAGTGTCGAAATAACGGAGATATGGGCTCCCGAAGTTTGGAGTCGAGGGCTTAGTGGGATTATATGGGAAAAATCGAATGTCGAGAATTTTCATATATGGGGGCATATTTAGCATCTACATTCGACGCTGATCACGATAACGAGCTCTTATTTGCAAAAAGTGTCGAAATAACGGAGATATGGGCTCCCGAAATTTGGAGTCGAGGGCTTAGTGGGATTAAATGGGAAAAATCGAAGGTCGAGAATTTTCATATATGAGGGCATATTTGGCATCTACATTCGAAGCTGATCACGATAACGAGCTCTTATCTGCAAAAAGTGCCGAAATAACGGAGATATGGGCTCCCGAAGTTTGGAGTCGAGGGCTTAGTGGGATTATATGGGAAAAATCGAAGGTCGAGAATTTTCATATATGAGGGCATATTTAGCATCTACATTCGACGCTGATCACGATAACGAGCTCTTATTTGCAAAAAGTGTCGAAATAACGGAGATATGGGCTCCCGAACTTTGGAGTCGAGGGCTTAGTGGGATTATATGGGAAAAATCGAAGGTCGAGAATTTTCATATATGAGGGCATATTTGGCATCTACATTCGACGCTGATCACGATAACGAGCTCTTATTTGCAAAAAGTGTCGAAATAACGGAGATATGGGCTCCCGAAATTTGGAGTCGAGGGCTTAGTGGGATTATATGGGAAAAAAAAAAAGGTCGAGAATTTTCATATATGAGGGCATATTTAGCATCTACATTCGACGCTGATCACGATAACGAGCTCTTATTTGCAAAAAGTGTCGAAATAACGGAGATATGGGCTCCCGAAGTTTGGAGTCGAGGGCTTAGTGGGATTATATGGGAAAAATCGAAGGTCGAGAATTTTCATATATGAGGGCATATTTAGCATCTACATTCGACGCTGATCACGATAACGAGCTCTTATTTGCAAAAAGTGTCGAAATAACGGAGATATGGGCTCCCGAAGTCTGGAGTCGAGGGCTTAGTGGGATTATATGGGAAAAAAAAAAAGGTCGAGAATTTTCATATATGAGGGCATATTTAGCATCTACATTCGGCGCTGACCACGATAACGAGCTCCTATTTGCAAAAAGTGTCGAAATAACGGAGATATGGGCTCCCGAAGTTTGGAGTCGAGGGCTTAGTGGGATTATATGGGAAAAATCGAAGGTCGAGAATTTTCATATATGAGGGCATATTTGGCATCTACATTCGACGCTGATCACAATAACGAGCTCTTATCTGCAAAAAGTGTCAAAATAACGGAGATATGGGCTCCCGAAGTTTGGAGTCGAGGGCTTAGTGGGATTATATGGGAAAAATCGAAGGTCGAGAATTTTCATATGTGAGGGCATATTTAGCATCTACATTCGACGCTGATCACAATAACGAGCTCTTATTTGCAAAAAGTGTCGAAATAACGGAGATGTGGGCACCCGAAGTTTGGAGTCGAGGGCTTAGTGGGATTATATGGGAAAAATCGAAGGTCGAGAATTTTCATATATGAGGGCATATTTAGCATCTACATTCGACGCTGATCACGATAACGAGCTCTTATTTGCAAAAAGTGTCGAAATAACGGAGATATGGGCTCCCGAAGTTTGGAGTCTAGGGCTTAGTGGGATTATATGGGAAAAATCGAAGGTCGAGAATTTTCATATGTGAGGGCATATTTAGCATCTACATTCGGCGCTGATCACAATAACGAGCTTTTATCTGCAAAAAGTGCCGAAATAACGGAGATATGGGCTCCCGAAGTTTGGAGTCGAGGGCTTAGTGGGATTATATGGGAAAAATCGAAGGTCGAGAATTTTCATATATGAGGGCATATTTAGCATCTACATTCGACGCTGATCACGATAACGAGCTCTTATTTGCAAAAAGTGTCGAAATAACGGAGATATGGGCTCCCGAAGTTTGGAGTCGAGGGCTTAGTGGGATTATATGGGAAAAATCGAAAGTCGAGAATTTTCATATATGAGGGCATATTTAGCATCTACATTCGACGCTGATCACAATAACGGGCTCTTATCTGCAAAAAGTGCCGAAATAACGGAGATATGGGCTCCCGAAGTTTGGAGTCGAGGGCTTAGTGGGATTATATGGGAAAAATCGAAGGTCGAGAATTTTCATATATGAGGGCATATTTGGCATCTACATTCGAGGCTGATCACAATAACGAGCTCTTATCTGCAAAAAGTGTCGAAATAAAGGAGATATGGGCTCCCGAAGTTTGGAGTCGAGGGCTTAGTGGGATTATATGGGAAAAATCGAAGGTCGAGAATTTTCATATATGAGGGCATATTTAGCATCTACATTCGGCGCTGATCACAATAACGAGCTCTTATCTGCAAAAAGTGCCGAAATAACGGAGATATGGGCTCCCGAAGTTTGGAGTCGAGGGGTTAGTGGGATTATATGGGAAAAATCGAAGGTCGAGAATTTTCATATGTGAGGGCATATTTAGCATCTACATTCGACGCTGATCACGATAACGAGCTCTTATTTGCAAAAAGTGTCGAAATAACGGAGATATGGGCTCCCGAAGTTTGGAGTCTAGGGCTTAGTGGGATTATATGGGAAAAATCGAAGGTCGAGAATTTTCATATATGAGGGCATATTTAGCATCTACATTCGACGCTGATCACGATAACGAGCTCTTATTTGCAAAAAGTGTCGAAATAACGGAGATATGGGCTCCCGAAGTTTGGAGTCGAGGGCTTAGTGGGATTATATGGGAAAAATCGAAAGTCGAGAATTTTCATATATGAGGGCATATTTAGCATCTACATTCGACGCTGATCACGATAACGAGCTCTTATTTGCAAAAAGTGTCGAAATAACGGAGATATGGGCTCCCGAACTTTGGAGTCGAGGGCTTAGTGGGATTATATGGGAAAAATCGAAGGTCGAGAATTTTCATATATGAGGGCATATTTAGCATCTACATTCGACGCTGATCACGATAACGAGCTCTTATTTGCAAAAAGTGTCGAAATAACGGAGATATGGGCTCCCGAAGTTTGGAGTCGAGGGCTTAGTGGGATTATATGGGAAAAATCGAAGGTTGAGAATTTTCATATATGAGGGCATATTTAGCATCTACATTCGACGCTGATCACGATAACGAGCTCTTATTTGCAAAAAGTGTCGAAATAACGGAGATATGGGCTCCCGAAGTTTGGAGTCGAGGGCTTAGTGGGATTATATGGGAAAAATCGAAGGTCGAGAATTTTCATATATGAGGGCATATTTAGCATCTACATTCGACGCTGATCACGATAACGAGCTCTTATTTGCAAAAAGTGTCGAAATAACGGAGATATGGGCTCCCGAACTTTGGAGTCGAGGGCTTAGTGGGATTATATGGGAAAAATCAAAGGTCGAGAATTTTCATATATGAGGGCATATTTAGCATCTACATTCGACGCTGATCACAATAACGAGCTCTTATCTGCAAAAAGTGCCGAAATACCGGAGATATGGGCTCCCGAAGTTTGGAGTCTAGGGCTTAGTGGGATTATATGGGAAAAATCGAAGGTCGAGAATTTTCATATATGAGGGCATATTTAGCATCTACATTCGACGCTGATCACAATAACGAGCTCTTATCTGCAAAAAGTGCCGAAATAACGGAGATATGGGCTCCCGAAGTTTGGAGTCGGGGGCTTAGTGGGATTATATGGGAAAAATCGAAAGTCGAGAATTTTCATATATGAGGGCATATTTAGCATCTACATTCGGCGCTGATCACAATAACGAGCTCTTATCTGCAAAAAGTGCCGAAATAACGGAGATATGGGCTCCCGAAGTTTGGAGTCGAGGGCTTAGTGGGATTATATGGGAAAAATCGAAGGTCCAGAATTTTCATATGTGAGGGCATATTTAGCATCTACATTCGACGCTGATCACAATAATGAGCTCTTATTTGCAAAAAGTGTCGAAATAACGGAGATATGGGCTCCCGAAGTTTGGAGTCGAGGGCTTAGTGGGATTATATGGGAAAAATCGAATGTCGAGAATTTTCATATATGGGGGCATATTTAGCATCTACATTCGACGCTGATCACGATAACGAGCTCTTATTTGCAAAAAGTGTCGAAATAACGGAGATATGGGCTCCCGAAATTTGGAGTCGAGGGCTTAGTGGGATTAAATGGGAAAAATCGAAGGTCGAGAATTTTCATATATGAGGGCATATTTGGCATCTACATTCGAAGCTGATCACGATAACGAGCTCTTATCTGCAAAAAGTGCCGAAATAACGGAGATATGGGCTCCCGAAGTTTGGAGTCGAGGGCTTAGTGGGATTATATGGGAAAAATCGAAGGTCGAGAATTTTCATATATGAGGGCATATTTAGCATCTACATTCGACGCTGATCACGATAACGAGCTCTTATTTGCAAAAAGTGTCGAAATAACGGAGATATGGGCTCCCGAACTTTGGAGTCGAGGGCTTAGTGGGATTATATGGGAAAAATCGAAGGTCGAGAATTTTCATATATGAGGGCATATTTGGCATCTACATTCGACGCTGATCACGATAACGAGCTCTTATTTGCAAAAAGTGTCGAAATAACGGAGATATGGGCTCCCGAAATTTGGAGTCGAGGGCTTAGTGGGATTATATGGGAAAAATCGAAGGTCGAGAATTTTCATATATGAGGGCATATTTGGCATCTACATTCGACGCTGATCACGATAACGAGCTCTTATTTGCAAAAAGTGTCGAAATAACGGAGATATGGGCTCCCGAAGTTTGGAGTCGAGGGCTTAGTGGGATTATATGGGAAAAATCGAAGGTCGAGAATTTTCATATATGAGGGCATATTTAGCATCTACATTCGACGCTGATCACGATAACGAGCTCTTATTTGCAAAAAGTGTCGAAATAACGGAGATATGGGCTCCCGAACTTTGGAGTCGAGGGCTTAGTGGGATTATATGGGAAAAATCGAAGGTCGAGAATTTTCATATATGAGGGCATATTTAGCATCTACATTCGACGCTGATCACGATAACGAGCTCTTATTTGCAAAAAGTGTCGAAATAACGGAGATATGGGCTCCCGAACTTTGGAGTCGAGGGCTTAGTGGGATTATATGGGAAAAATCGAAGGTCGAGAATTTTCATATATGAGGGCATATTTGGCATCTACATTCGACGCTGATCACGATAACGAGCTCTTATTTGCAAAAAGTGTCGAAATAACGGAGATATGGGCTCCCGAAGTCTGGAGTCGAGGGCTTAGTGGGATTATATGGGAAAAAAAAAAAGGTCGAGAATTTTCATATATGAGGGCATATTTAGCATCTACATTCGACGCTGATCACGATAACGAGCTCTTATTTGCAAAAAGTGTCGAAATAACGGAGATATGGGCTCCCGAAGTTTGGAGTCGAGGGCTTAGTGGGATTATATGGGAAAAATCGAAGGTCGAGAATTTTCATATATGAGGGCATATTTAGCATCTACATTCGACGCTGATCACGATAACGAGCTCTTATTTGCAAAAAGTGTCGAAATAACGGAGATATGGGCTCCCGAACTTTGGAGTCGAGGGCTTAGTGGGATTATATGGGAAAAATCGAAGGTCGAGAATTTTCATATATGAGGGCATATTTGGCATCTACATTCGACGCTGATCACGATAACGAGCTCTTATTTGCAAAAAGTGTCGAAATAACGGAGATATGGGCTCCCGAAGTCTGGAGTCGAGGGCTTAGTGGGATTATATGGGAAAAAAAAAAAGGTCGAGAATTTTCATATATGAGGGCATATTTAGCATCTACATTCGGCGCTGACCACGATAACGAGCTCTTATTTGCAAAAAGTGTCGAAATAACGGAGATATGGGCTCCCGAAGTTTGGAGTCGAGGGCTTAGTGGGATTATATGGGAAAAATCGAAGGTCGAGAATTTTCATATATGAGGGCATATTTAGCATCTACATTCGACGCTGATCACGATAACGAGCTCTTATTTGCAAAAAGTGTCGAAATAACGGAGATATGGGCTCCCGAAGTTTGGAGTCGAGGGCTTAGTGGGATTATATGGGAAAAATCGAAGGTCGAGAATTTTCATATATGAGGGCATATTTAGCATCTACATTCGACGCTGATCACGATAACGAGCTCTTATTTGCAAAAAGTGTCGAAATAACGGAGATATGGGCTCCCGAAGTTTGGAGTCGAGGGCTTAGTGGGATTATATGGGAAAAATCGAAGGTCGAGAATTTTCATATATGAGGGCATATTTGGCATCTACATTCGACGCTGATCACAATAACGAGCTCTTATCTGCAAAAAGTGCCGAAATAACGGAGATATGGGCTCCCGAAGTTTGGAGTCGAGGGCTTAGTGGGATTATATGGGAAAAATCGAAAGTGGAGAATTTTCATATATGAGGGCATATTTAGCATCTACATTCGGCGCTGATCACAATAACGAGCTCTTATCTGCAAAAAGTGCCGAAATAACGGAGATATGGGCTCCCGAAGTTTGGAGTCGAGGGCTTAGTGGGATTATATGGGAAAAATCGAAGGTCGAGAATTTTCATATATGAGGGCATATTTAGCATCTACATTCGGCGCTGATCACAATAACGAGCTCTTATCTGCAAAAAGTGCCGAAATAACGGAGATATGGGCTCCCGAAGTTTGGAGTCGAGGGCTTAGTGGGATTATATGGGAAAAATCGAAGGTCGAGAATTTTCATATATGAGGGCATATTTAGCATCTACATTCGACGCTGATCACGATAACGAGCTCTTATTTGCAACAAGTGTCGAAATAACGGAGATATGGGCTCCCGAAGTTTGGAGTCGAGGGCTTAGTGGGATTATATGGGAAAAATCGAAGGTCGAGAATTTTCATATATGAGGGCATATTTAGCATCTACATTCGACGCTGATCACAATAACGAGCTCTTATTTGCAAAAAGTGTCGAAATAACGGAGATGTGGGCACCCGAAGTTTGGAGTCGAGGGCTTAGTGGGATTATATGGGAAAAATCGAAGGTCGAGAATTTTCATATATGAGGGCATATTTAGCATCTACATTCGACGCTGATCACGATAACGAGCTCTTATTTGCAAAAAGTGTCGAAAAAACGGAGATATGGGCTCCCGAAGTTTGGAGTCGAGGGCTTAGTGGGATTATATGGGAAAAATCGAAGGTCGAGAATTTTCATATATGAGGGCATATTTAGCATCTACATTCGACGCTGATCACGATAACGAGCTCTTATTTGCAAAAAGTGTCGAAATAACGGAGATATGGGCTCCCGAAGTTTGGAGTCGAGGGCTTAGTGGGATTATATGGGAAAAATCGAAGGTCGAGAATTTTCATATATGAGGGCATATTTAGCATCTACATTCGACACTGATCACAATAACGAGCTCTTATCTGCAAAATGTGCCGAAATAACGGAGATATGGGCTCCCGAAGTTTGGAGTCGACTGCTTAGTGGGATTATGTATATGGGAAAAATCGAAGGTCGAGAATTTTCATATATGAGGGCATATTTGGCATCTACATTCGACGCTGATCACAATAACGAGCTCTTATCTGCAAAAAGTGTCGAAATAACGGAGATATGGGCTCCTGAAGTTTGGAGTCGAGGGCTTAGTGGGATTATATGGGAAAAATCGAAGGTCGAGAATTTTCATATATGAGGGCATATTTAGCATCTACATTCGACGCTGATCACAATAACGAGCTCTTATCTGCAAAAAGTGCCGAAATAACGGAGATATGGGCTCCCGAAATTTGGAGTCGACTGCTTAATGGGATTATATGGGAAAAATCGAAGGTCGAGAATTTTCATATATGAGGGCATATTTGGCATCTACATTCGACGCTGATCACAATAACGAGCTCTTATTTGCAAAAAGTGTCGAAATAACGGAGATATGGGCTCCCGAAGTTTGGAGTCGAGGGCTTAGTGGGATTATATGGGAAAAATCGAAGGTCGAGAATTTTCATAAATGAGGGCATATTTAGCATCTACATTCGACGCTGATCACGATAACGAGCTCTTATTTACAAAAAGTGTCGAAATAACGGAGATATGGGCTCCCGAAGTTTGGAGTCGAGGGCTTAGTGGGATTATATGGGAAAAATCGAAGGTCGAGAATTTTCATATATGAGGGCATATTTGGCATCTACATTCGACGCTGATCACAATAACGAGCTCTTATTTGCAAAAAGTGTCGAAATAACGGAGATATGGGCTCCCGAAATTTGGAGTCGAGGGCTTAGTGGGATTATATGGGAAAAATCGAAGGTCGAGAATTTTCATATATGAGGGCATATTTGGCATCTACATTCGACGCTGATCACAATAACGAGCTCTTATCTGCAAAAAGTGCCGAAATAACGGAGATATGGGCTCCCGAAGTTTGGAGTCGAGGGCTTAGTGGGATTATATGGGAAAAATCGAAGGTCGAGAATTTTCATATATGAGGGCATATTTAGCATCTACATTCGACGCTGATCACGATAACGAGCTCTTATTTGCAAAAAGTGTCGAAATAACGGAGATATGGGCTCCCGAAGTTTGGAGTCGAGGGCTTAGTGGGATTATATGGGAAAAATCGAAAGTCGAGAATTTTCATATATGAGGGCATATTTAGCATCTACATTCGACGCTGATCACAATAACGAGCTCTTATCTGCAAAAAGTGCCGAAATAACGGAGATATGGGCTCCCGAAGTTTGGAGTCGAGGGCTTAGTGGGATTATATGGGAAAAATCGAAAGTCGAGAATTTTCATATATGAGGGCATATTTAGCATCTACATTCGACGCTGATCACAATAACGAGCTCTTATCTGCAAAAAGTGCCGAAATAACGGAGATATGGGCTCCCGAAGTTTGGAGTCGAGGGCTTAGTGGGATTATATGGGAAAAATCGAAAGTCGAGAATTTTCATATATGAGGGCATATTTGGCATCTACATTCGACGCTGATCACAATAACGAGCTCTTATCTGCAAAAAGTGTCGAAATAACGGAGATATGGGCTCCCGAAGTTTGGAGTCGAGGGCTTAGTGGGATTATATGGGAAAAATCGAAGGTCGAGAATTTTCATATATGAGGGCATATTTGGCATCTACATTCGACGCTGATCACAATAACGAGCTCATATTTGCAAAAAGTGTCGAAATAACGGAGATGTGGGCACCCGAAGTTTGGAGTCGAGGGCTTAGTGGGATTATATGGGAAAAATCGAAGGTCGAGAATTTTCATATATGAGGGCATATTTAGCATCTACATTCGACGCTGATCACGATAACGAGCTCTTATTTGCAAAAAGTGTCGAAAAAACGGAGATATGGGCTCCCGAAGTTTGGAGTCGAGGGCTTAGTGGGATTATATGGGAAAAATCGAAGGTCGAGAATTTTCATATATGAGGGCATATTTAGCATCTACATTCGACGCTGATCACAATAACGAGCTCTTATCTGCAAAAAGTGCCGAAATAACGGAGATATGGGCTCCCGAAGTTTGGAGTCGAGGGCTTAGTGGGATTATATGGGAAAAATCGAAGGTCGAGAATTTTCATATATGAGGGCATATTTGGCATCTACATTCGACGCTGATCACAATAACGAGCTCTTATCTGCAAAAAGTGCCGAAATAACGGAGATATGGGCTCCCGAAGTTTGGAGTCGACTGCTTAGTGGGATTATATGGGAAAAATCGAAGGTCGAGAATTTTCATATATGAGGGCATATTTGGCATCTACATTCGACGCTGATCACAATAACGAGCTCTTATCTGCAAAAAGTGTCGAAATAACGGAGATATGGGCTCCCGAAGTTTGGAGTCGAGGGCTTAGTGGGATTATATGGGAAAAATCGAAGGTCGAGAATTTTCATATATGAGGGCATATTTAGCATCTACATTCGACGCTGATCACAATAACGTATCTGCAAAAAGTGCCGAAATAACGGAGATATGGGCTCCCGAAGTTTGGAGTCGAGGGCTTAGTGGGATTATATGGGAAAAATCGAAGGTCGAGAATTTTCATATATGAGGGCATATTTAGCATCTACATTCGACACTGATCACAATAACGAGCTCTTATCTGCAAAAAGTGCCGAAATAACGGAGATATGGGCTCCCGAAGTTTGGAGTCGACTGCTTAGTGGGATTATATGGGAAAAATCGAAGGTCGAGAATTTTCATATATGAGGGCATATTTAGCATCTACATTCGACGCTGATCACAATAACGAGCTCTTATCTGCAAAAAGTGTCGAAATAACGGAGATATGGGCTCCCGAAGTTTGGAGTCGAGGGCTTAGTGGGATTATATGGGAAAAATCGAAGGTCGAGAATTTTCATATATGAGGGCATATTTAGCATCTACATTCGACGCTGATCACGATAACGAGCTCTTATTTGCAAAAAGTGTCGAAATAACGGAGATATGGGCTCCCGAAGTTTGGAGTCGAGGGCTTAGTGGGATTATATGGGAAAAATCGAAAGTCGAGAATTTTCATATATGAGGGCATATTTAGCATCTACATTCGGCGCTGATCACGATAACGAGCTCTTATTTGCAAAAAGTGTCGAAATAACGGAGATATGGGCTCCCGAAGTTTGGAGTCGAGGGCTTAGTGGGATTATATGGGAAAAATCGAAGGTCGAGAATTTTCATATATGAGGGCATATTTAGCATCTACATTCGACGCTGATCACGATAACGAGCTCTTATTTGCAAAAAGTGTTGAAATAACGGAGATATGGGCTCCCGAAGTTTGGAGTCGAGGGCTTAGTGGGATTATATGGGAAAAATCGAAGGTCAAGAATTTTCATATATGAGGGCATATTTGGCATCTACATTCGACGCTGATCACAATAACCAGCTCTTATCTGCAAAAAGTGCCGAAATAACGGAGATATGGGCTCCCGAAATTTGGAGTCGAGGGCTTAGTGGGATTATATGGGAAAAATCGAAAGTCGAGAATTTTCATATATGAGGGCATATTTAGCATCTACATTCGGCGCTGATCACAATAACGAGCTCTTATTTGCAAAAAGTGTCGAAATAACGGAGATATGGGCTCCCGAAGTTTGGAGTCGAGGGCTTAGTGGGATTATATGGGAAAAATCGAAGGTCGAGAATTTTCATATATGAGGGCATATTTAGCATCTACATTCGACGCTGATCACGATAACGAGCTCTTATTTGCAAAAAGTGTCGAAATAACGGAGATATGGGCTCCCTAAGTTTGGAGTTGAGGGCTTAGTGGGATTATATGGGAAAAATCGAAAGTGGAGAATTTTCATATATGAGGGCATATTTAGCATCTACATTCGGCGCTGATCACAATAACGAGCTCTTATCTGCAAAAAGTGCCGAAATAACGGAGATATGGGCTCCCGAAGTTTGGAGTCGAGGGCTTAGTGGGATTATATGGGAAAAATCGAAGGTCGAGAATTTTCATATATGAGGGCATATTTAGCATCTACATTCGGCGCTGATCACAATAACGAGCTCTTATCTGCAAAAAGTGCCGAAATAACGGAGATATGGGCTCCCGAAGTTTGGAGTCGAGGGCTTAGTGGGATTATATGGGAAAAATCGAAGGTCGAGAATTTTCATATATGAGGGCATATTTAGCATCTACATTCGACGCTGATCACGATAACGAGCTCTTATTTGCAACAAGTGTCGAAATAACGGAGATATGGGCTCCCGAAGTTTGGAGTCGAGGGCTTAGTGGGATTATATGGGAAAAATCGAAGGTCGAGAATTTTCATATATGAGGGCATATTTAGCATCTACATTCGACGCTGATCACAATAACGAGCTCTTATTTGCAAAAAGTGTCGAAATAACGGAGATGTGGGCACCCGAAGTTTGGAGTCGAGGGCTTAGTGGGATTATATGGGAAAAATCGAAGGTCGAGAATTTTCATATATGAGGGCATATTTAGCATCTACATTCGACGCTGATCACGATAACGAGCTCTTATTTGCAAAAAGTGTCGAAAAAACGGAGATATGGGCTCCCGAAGTTTGGAGTCGAGGGCTTAGTGGGATTATATGGGAAAAATCGAAGGTCGAGAATTTTCATATATGAGGGCATATTTAGCATCTACATTCGACGCTGATCACGATAACGAGCTCTTATTTGCAAAAAGTGTCGAAATAACGGAGATATGGGCTCCCGAAGTTTGGAGTCGAGGGCTTAGTGGGATTATATGGGAAAAATCGAAGGTCGAGAATTTTCATATATGAGGGCATATTTAGCATCTACATTCGACACTGATCACAATAACGAGCTCTTATCTGCAAAATGTGCCGAAATAACGGAGATATGGGCTCCCGAAGTTTGGAGTCGACTGCTTAGTGGGATTATGTATATGGGAAAAATCGAAGGTCGAGAATTTTCATATATGAGGGCATATTTGGCATCTACATTCGACGCTGATCACAATAACGAGCTCTTATCTGCAAAAAGTGTCGAAATAACGGAGATATGGGCTCCTGAAGTTTGGAGTCGAGGGCTTAGTGGGATTATATGGGAAAAATCGAAGGTCGAGAATTTTCATATATGAGGGCATATTTAGCATCTACATTCGACGCTGATCACAATAACGAGCTCTTATCTGCAAAAAGTGCCGAAATAACGGAGATATGGGCTCCCGAAATTTGGAGTCGACTGCTTAATGGGATTATATGGGAAAAATCGAAGGTCGAGAATTTTCATATATGAGGGCATATTTGGCATCTACATTCGACGCTGATCACAATAACGAGCTCTTATTTGCAAAAAGTGTCGAAATAACGGAGATATGGGCTCCCGAAGTTTGGAGTCGAGGGCTTAGTGGGATTATATGGGAAAAATCGAAGGTCGAGAATTTTCATAAATGAGGGCATATTTAGCATCTACATTCGACGCTGATCACGATAACGAGCTCTTATTTACAAAAAGTGTCGAAATAACGGAGATATGGGCTCCCGAAGTTTGGAGTCGAGGGCTTAGTGGGATTATATGGGAAAAATCGAAGGTCGAGAATTTTCATATATGAGGGCATATTTGGCATCTACATTCGACGCTGATCACAATAACGAGCTCTTATTTGCAAAAAGTGTCGAAATAACGGAGATATGGGCTCCCGAAATTTGGAGTCGAGGGCTTAGTGGGATTATATGGGAAAAATCGAAGGTCGAGAATTTTCATATATGAGGGCATATTTGGCATCTACATTCGACGCTGATCACAATAACGAGCTCTTATCTGCAAAAAGTGCCGAAATAACGGAGATATGGGCTCCCGAAGTTTGGAGTCGAGGGCTTAGTGGGATTATATGGGAAAAATCGAAGGTCGAGAATTTTCATATATGAGGGCATATTTAGCATCTACATTCGACGCTGATCACGATAACGAGCTCTTATTTGCAAAAAGTGTCGAAATAACGGAGATATGGGCTCCCGAAGTTTGGAGTCGAGGGCTTAGTGGGATTATATGGGAAAAATCGAAGGTCGAGAATTTTCATATATGAGGGCATATTTGGCATCTACATTCGACGCTGATCACAATAACGAGCTCTTATCTGCAAAAAGTGTCGAAATAACGGAGATATGGGCTCCCGAAGTTTGGAGTCGAGGGCTTAGTGGGATTATATGGGAAAAATCGAAAGTCGAGAATTTTCATATATGAGGGCATATTTAGCATCTACATTCGACGCTGATCACAATAACGAGCTCTTATCTGCAAAAAGTGCCGAAATAACGGAGATATGGGCTCCCGAAGTTTGGAGTCGAGGGCTTAGTGGGATTATATGGGAAAAATCGAAAGTCGAGAATTTTCATATATGAGGGCATATTTGGCATCTACATTCGACGCTGATCACAATAACGAGCTCTTATCTGCAAAAAGTGTCGAAATAACGGAGATATGGGCTCCCGAAGTTTGGAGTCGAGGGCTTAGTGGGATTATATGGGAAAAATCGAAGGTCGAGAATTTTCATATATGAGGGCATATTTGGCATCTACATTCGACGCTGATCACAATAACGAGCTCATATTTGCAAAAAGTGTCGAAATAACGGAGATGTGGGCACCCGAAGTTTGGAGTCGAGGGCTTAGTGGGATTATATGGGAAAAATCGAAGGTCGAGAATTTTCATATATGAGGGCATATTTAGCATCTACATTCGACGCTGATCACGATAACGAGCTCTTATTTGCAAAAAGTGTCGAAAAAACGGAGATATGGGCTCCCGAAGTTTGGAGTCGAGGGCTTAGTGGGATTATATGGGAAAAATCGAAGGTCGAGAATTTTCATATATGAGGGCATATTTAGCATCTACATTCGACGCTGATCACAATAACGAGCTCTTATCTGCAAAAAGTGCCGAAATAACGGAGATATGGGCTCCCGAAGTTTGGAGTCGAGGGCTTAGTGGGATTATATGGGAAAAATCGAAGGTCGAGAATTTTCATATATGAGGGCATATTTGGCATCTACATTCGACGCTGATCACAATAACGAGCTCTTATCTGCAAAAAGTGCCGAAATAACGGAGATATGGGCTCCCGAAGTTTGGAGTCGACTGCTTAGTGGGATTATATGGGAAAAATCGAAGGTCGAGAATTTTCATATATGAGGGCATATTTGGCATCTACATTCGACGCTGATCACAATAACGAGCTCTTATCTGCAAAAAGTGTCGAAATAACGGAGATATGGGCTCCCGAAGTTTGGAGTCGAGGGCTTAGTGGGATTATATGGGAAAAATCGAAGGTCGAGAATTTTCATATATGAGGGCATATTTAGCATCTACATTCGACGCTGATCACAATAACGTATCTGCAAAAAGTGCCGAAATAACGGAGATATGGGCTCCCGAAGTTTGGAGTCGAGGGCTTAGTGGGATTATATGGGAAAAATCGAAGGTCGAGAATTTTCATATATGAGGGCATATTTAGCATCTACATTCGACACTGATCACAATAACGAGCTCTTATCTGCAAAAAGTGCCGAAATAACGGAGATATGGGCTCCCGAAGTTTGGAGTCGACTGCTTAGTGGGATTATATGGGAAAAATCGAAGGTCGAGAATTTTCATATATGAGGGCATATTTAGCATCTACATTCGACGCTGATCACAATAACGAGCTCTTATCTGCAAAAAGTGTCGAAATAACGGAGATATGGGCTCCCGAAGTTTGGAGTCGAGGGCTTAGTGGGATTATATGGGAAAAATCGAAGGTCGAGAATTTTCATATATGAGGGCATATTTAGCATCTACATTCGACGCTGATCACGATAACGAGCTCTTATTTGCAAAAAGTGTCGAAATAACGGAGATATGGGCTCCCGAAGTTTGGAGTCGAGGGCTTAGTGGGATTATATGGGAAAAATCGAAAGTCGAGAATTTTCATATATGAGGGCATATTTAGCATCTACATTCGGCGCTGATCACGATAACGAGCTCTTATTTGCAAAAAGTGTCGAAATAACGGAGATATGGGCTCCCGAAGTTTGGAGTCGAGGGCTTAGTGGGATTATATGGGAAAAATCGAAGGTCGAGAATTTTCATATATGAGGGCATATTTAGCATCTACATTCGACGCTGATCACGATAACGAGCTCTTATTTGCAAAAAGTGTTGAAATAACGGAGATATGGGCTCCCGAAGTTTGGAGTCGAGGGCTTAGTGGGATTATATGGGAAAAATCGAAGGTCAAGAATTTTCATATATGAGGGCATATTTGGCATCTACATTCGACGCTGATCACAATAACCAGCTCTTATCTGCAAAAAGTGCCGAAATAACGGAGATATGGGCTCCCGAAATTTGGAGTCGAGGGCTTAGTGGGATTATATGGAAAAAATCGAAAGTCGAGAATTTTCATATATGAGGGCATATTTAGCATCTACATTCGGCGCTGATCACAATAACGAGCTCTTATTTGCAAAAAGTGTCGAAATAACGGAGATATGGGCTCCCGAAGTTTGGAGTCGAGGGCTTAGTGGGATTATATGGGAAAAATCGAAGGTCGAGAATTTTCATATATGAGGGCATATTTAGCATCTACATTCGACGCTGATCACGATAACGAGCTCTTATTTGCAAAAAGTGTCGAAATAACGGAGATATGGGCTCCCTAAGTTTGGAGTTGAGGGCTTAGTGGGATTATATGGGAAAAATCGAAGGTCGAGAATTTTCATATATGAGGGCATATTTGGCATTTACATTCGACGCTGATCACAATAACGAGCTCTTATCTGCAAAAAGTGCCGAAATAACGGAGATATGGGCTCCCGAAGTTTGGAGTCGAGGGCTTAGTGGGATTATATGGGAAAAATCGAAGGTCGAGAATTTTCATATATGAGGGCATATTTAGCATCTACATTCGACGCTGATCACGATAACGAGCTCTTATTTGCAAAAAGTGTCGAAATAACGGAGATATGGGCTCCCGAAGTTTGGAGTCGAGGGCTTAGTGGGATTATATGGGAAAAATCGAAGGTCGAGAATTTTCATATATGAGGGCATATTTAGCATCTACATTCGACGCTGATCACGATAACGAGCTCTTATTTGCAAAAAGTGTCGAAATAACGGAGATATGGGCTCCCGAAGTTTGGAGTCGAGGGCTTAGTGGGATTATATGGGAAAAATCGAAGGTCGAGAATTTTCATATATGAGGGCATATTTGGCATCTACATTCGACGCTGATCACAATAACGAGCTCTTATTTGCAAAAAGTGTCGAAATAACGGAGATGTGGGCACCCGAA
Source organism: Merodon equestris (assembly GCA_958301585.1). Lineage (NCBI taxonomy): Eukaryota > Metazoa > Arthropoda > Insecta > Diptera > Syrphidae > Merodon > Merodon equestris. The sequence continues at coordinate 117,484,611 of OY284416.1, forward strand.
GTTTGGAGTCGAGGGCTTAGTGGGATTATATGGGAAAAATCGAAGGTCGAGAATTTTCATATATGAGGGCATATTTAGCATCTACATTCGACGCTGATCACAATAACGAGCTCTTATCTGCAAAAAGTGCCGAAATAACGGAGATATGGGCTCCCGAAATTTGGAGTCGACTGCTTAGTGGGATTAGGGGGAGAAGGGGTACATTGATACATGGGGCACATAGATATAGTGGACATTATTTTCAAATTAAACTCAGTAGGCCAGTCAACTGCGCACACAACGCAACATGTGAATCATCGCAAACATATATCTATCCGAGACCTCTGTTCTGTTACTGTTTAGCGCCAAACAAACACAGAACTATTTTGCAAGTCCAGAAGTAATTTTTTGTACTTTCTTTCGTGTGAGCATATTTTTGAGGATATTTGTGTCAGCAATTTCTTCTAAAGTTATATGGTGAGTATATGCTGTGCGTAATGTGATGTTTTCTTAAAAAGTTATAATTAAACATTGTTTTAATTACATATGATATTTATTTTCTGTGAAGTAAGTCGGGGCACATTGATGCACACCACCTCGGGGTAGTTTGATACGTATCAATGTGCCCCACAAATTTTCTCTCTGTGATATATAAGTTGGTAAAACCTAATTTTTGAATTTAGATACAGAAAAATAGTGCGGACATACAAGAAAAAAACAGCAAGGACCAACATCGATGAAGTTGCTGTTGCTTCTGCGATATCTGATGTGCTGGAAGGCAGATTATCAATCAGAAAAGCTGCTGTATTTTCAACGGAACAAGAGCAACAGTTAAATATATATATTATAAAATGCAGTAAAATGCATCATGGATTGACTTTAACTCAAGTAGGACAACTTGCTTACGAATACGCTAAAAAACTAAATTCCAGTTATCCAACATCTTGGGATGATAATAAAATTGCCGGCTTAGATTGGATGTATAGTTACCGTAAGAGAAATCCTAATATGAGTTTAAGGAAACCTGAAAGCACAAGTATTGCTCGTTCATTCTCGTTCAATAAGACTGCTGTAGATATATTCTTTAAAAATCTAGAAGATGTTGTTTTGAGATTTAATTTTGCACCTAATCAAATAATTAATTTCGATGAAACCGGCATCACTACATCTTGAGTACTCCAAAAATAATGGCAGAAAAAACAGAGCGTCAAATTGTTTATGCGGAGAGAGGAGAGTTAGTGAATTTTGGAGGAATTATAACTGCCTGTTGTAATACTATTCCACCAGTTTACGTGTTTCCCAGAGTTCATTACAAAAGTCATTTTTAGAATGGTTTTTTAGAGGAATCTTTTGGTTTGTCATCTAGATCTGGGTGGATAAATACTCAACTATTCTTGGAAGTCCTTAAACACATTCAAAAATATACCAACTGTACAAAAGAAATGCCAATTCTTTTTTTTTGTGATAATCATGATTCCCATATTTCAGTTGATGCAATTAATTATTCCCGTGACAATGGAATAGTTTACTTATCGTTTCCTCTACACACGTCGCACAAATTACAGCCTCTTGATGTTGGTGTCTTCGGTCCATTTAAGGCAAAGCTTAGGGTAGCTTTTAACGACTGGCACGTTAATCATCCTGGAAAAGCGTTAACTATTTATGACATTCCAAGTCTCGCTAAATTGGCTTTTTTTGAATCTTTCACCGCAAAATATATAATGAGCGGATTTGCTAAACCTGGAATAATGCCATTTAATAAATTAGCATTCTCAGATGAAGATTTTTCTCTTTGTGAGATTTATAGCAACAAAAAATCACAAGATGCTTCTGAAGACAATTTAAAATCTGCCAATCTTGTTGTCGAATCTGAAGACAATTCAAGGTCTGTGAATCCCATCGAACCTGAGGAAATGATAACGAATGAGCAATGTGTAACATCCCCACCGCCTGCTACTACTGAGCTGCCAAATGCTACAAGAGACTTTGAATTTCATAATATGCCTTCCATATCAAGAGAGCTTTTGAGGTAACTTATCGACCGTCCACGTCAAAACTATGCATAACCCCTGAAAATGTAAGGCCTTACCCAAAAATTACCAGAAAAACGACGACTAAAAAAGGTAAAGAAAAGGGTAAGTCAAGAATCTACACAGATACTCCGGAAAAGATAAGATTAGAAGAACTACAGAGGTCTAAACATGAAGAAAACATAAAAAAGGTTCAAAGAAAACGTGCAAAAGATATAAAAAGTGCTCAGAAATTGCTAGGAATAATTACAAATCCAATCAATAAATTAAGCAGGAATTCTCATAAGGCTAACATTATGGAATCATACTTTTCAAATTGTTGGGGCGAAACTGAACTACAAAAATCATTGGATTCCGAAGAATCATTCAACTCCGATGAAGACAATATGGAATTGTCCGAGAATGACACTTTTGATACTGCCCCACCAATAGCCCCTGATCTCCAGGAAGGAGATTACGTTATTATAAAGGTAATTAACTTAGAAAAGAAGCGACCTTTGGGAAAATTATATTGCGATACGAAGAGGGACAAGGAAACGATTTTCACGTATATTTTTTGAAGCGCAAGCCGACTGGAACTTTTGTATTTCCTGATGTTAGAGATGAGGCTACTGTTAATATTTCTGACATTATCCTGAAGTTACCAAATCCGATAGTCAAGAAAGGCACAAGCAGAACAGCTTCTTTATTTAATTTTAAGGTAAATTTATCCCCCCTACAACATTTGTATGTAAATAAATGTTTGACATTAAAAAAAAAATAAAAATAAAATCTTGATTTACTTCTTAAACATTAAAAATGCTAATTATAGTTATTTGACTAATTGTGACAAGCTGAAAACTTTTCACTTTATGCTCAAAATACAAAATTCCTTGTAGTATTCATTTCTACGTTATGTTTGTTAGTAGCTTAAGGAAGCATTAATTTTATTATTTGTTAAAACTGATTTAAACCTACGTTGACTTAAATTACCAAATACCTAAACACTGAAGTTTTAATATATGTTACAAAATCAATAAAAACTTATTTTATTAACTGACATTTTTCAATAACTACTGATTATTTGGCTATGAATCTAAGTGCTCCTGACCCGTACCAATCTACCCCGTGAATGGGGCAGTTTGATACAAATAACCATTCTTAATAAATAGGTCCTTATATTTTTTTAGAATGATTCTAAGAGTAAATTCGTTTATCATAAGCTAGTTAGAAAGTCACTAAACAAAATAAATATCTTACGTTGCTATTACTCTCAATATCGTGGCCCTTTTTTGAGCCCCAAAGAAAAACGTATCAAGGTGCCCCAACTCCCCCTATATGGGAAAAATCGAAGGTCGAGAATTTTCATATATGAGGGCATATTTGGCATCTACATTCGACGCTGATCACAATAACGAGCTCTTATCTGCAAAAAGTGTCGAAATAACGGAGATATGGGCTCCCGAAGTTTGGAGTCGAGGGCTTAGTGGGATTATATGGGAAAAATCGAAGGTCGAGAATTTTCATATATGAGGGCATATTTGGCATCTACATTCGACGCTGATCACAATAACGAGCTCTTATCTGCAAAAAGTGTCGAAATAACGGAGATATGGGCTCCCGAAGTTTGGAGTCGAGGGCTTAGTGGGATTATATGGGAAAAATCGAAGGTCGAGAATTTTCATATATGAGGGCATATTTAGCATCTACATTCGACGCTGATCACAATAACGAGCTCTTATCTGCAAAAAGTGCCGAAATAACGGAGATATGGGCTCCCGAAGTTTGGAGTCGAGGGCTTAGTGGGATTATATGGGAAAAATCGAAGGTCGAGAATTTTCATATATGAGGGCATATTTAGCATCTACATTCGACGCTGATCACAATAACGAGCTCTTATCTGCAAAAAGTGCCGAAATAACGGAGATATGGGCTCCCGAAGTTTGGAGTCGACTGCTTAGTGGGATTATATGGGAAAAATCGAAGGTCGAGAATTTTCATATATGAGGGCATATTTGGCATCTACATTCGACGCTGATCACAATAACGAGCTCTTATCTGCAAAAAGTGTCGAAATAACGGAGATATGGGCTCCCGAAGTTTGGAGTCGAGGGCTTAGTGGGATTATATGGGAAAAATCGAAAGTCGAGAATTTTCATATATGAGGGCATATTTAGCATCTACATTCGGCGCTGATCCCGATAACGAGCTCTTATTTGCAAAAAGTGTCGAAATAACGGAGATATGGGCTCCCGAAGTTTGGAGTCGAGGGCTTAGTGGGATTATATGGGAAAAATCGAAGGTCGAGAGTTTTCATATATGAGGGCATATTTAGCATCTACATTCGACGCTGATCACGATAACGAGCTCTTATTTGCAAAAAGTGTTGAAATAACGGAGATATGGGCTCCCGAAGTTTGGAGTCGAGGGCTTAGTGGGATTATATGGGAAAAATCGAAGGTCAAGAATTTTCATATATGAGGGCATATTTGGCATCTACATTCGACGCTGATCACAATAACGAGCTCTTATCTGCAAAAAGTGCCGAAATAACGGAGATATGGGCTCCCGAAATTTGGAGTCGAGGGCTTAGTGGGATTATATGGGAAAAATCGAAGGTCGAGAATTTTCATATATGAGGGCATATTTAGCATCTACATTCGACGCTGATCACGATAACGAGCTCTTATTTGCAAAAAGTGTCGAAATAACGGAGATATGGGCTCCCGAAGTTTGGAGTCGAGGGCTTAGTGGGATTATATGGGAAAAATCGAAGGTCGAGAATTTTCATATATGAGGGCATATTTGGCATCTACATTCGACGCTGATCACAATAACGAGCTCTTATCTGCAAAAAGTGCCGAAATAACGGAGATATGGGCTCCCGAAGTTTGGAGTCGAGGGCTTAGTGGGATTATATGGGAAAAATCGAAGGTCGAGAATTTTCATATATGATTGCATATTTAGCATCTACATTCGACGCTGATCACGATAACGAGCTCGTATTTGCAAAAAGTGTCGAAATAACGGAGATATGGGCTCCCGAAGTTTGGAGTCGAGGGCTTAGTGGGATTATATGGGAAAAATCGAAGGTCGAGAATTTTCATATATGAGGGCATATTTGGCATCTACATTCGACGCTGATCACAATAACGAGCTCTTATCTGCAAAAAGTGTCGAAATAACGGAGATATGGGCTCCCGAAGTTTGGAGTCGAGGGCTTAGTGGGATTATATGGGAAAAATCGAAGGTCGAGAATTTTCATATATGAGGGCATATTTGGCATCTACATTCGACGCTGATCACAATAACGAGCTCTTATCTGCAAAAAGTGTCGAAATAACGGAGATATGGGCTCCCGAAGTTTGGAGTCGAGGGCTTAGTGGGATTATATGGGAAAAATCGAAGGTCGAGAATTTTCATATATGAGGGCATATTTAGCATCTACATTCGACGCTGATCACAATAACGAGCTCTTATCTGCAAAAAGTGTCGAAATAACGGAGATATGGGCTCCCGAAGTTTGGAGTCGAGGGCTTAGTGGGATTATATGGGAAAAATCGAAGGTCGAGAATTTTCATATATGAGGGCATATTTAGCATCTACATTCGACACTGATCACAATAACGAGCTCTTATCTGCAAAAAGTGCCGAAATAACGGAGATATGGGCTCCCGAATTTTGGAGTCGAGGGCTTAGTGGGATTATATGGGAAAAATCGAAAGTCGAGAATTTTCATATATGAGGGCATATTTAGCATCTACATTCGACGCTGATCACGATAACGAGCTCTTATTTGCAAAAAGTGTCGAAATAACGGAGATATGGGCTCCCGAAGTTTGGAGTCGACTGCTTAGTGGGATTATATGGGAAAAATCGAAGGTCGAGAATTTTCATATATGAGGGCATATTTGGCATCTACATTCGACGCTGATCACAATAACGAGCTCTTATCTGCAAAAAGTGTCGAAATAACGGAGATATGGGCTCCCGAAGTTTGGAGTCGAGGGCTTAGTGGGATTATATGGGAAAAATCGAAGGTCGAGAATTTTCATATATGAGGGCATATCTAGCATCTACATTCGACGCTGATCACGATAACGAGCTCTTATTTGCAAAAAGTGTCGAAATAACGGAGATATGGGCTCCCGAAGTTTGGAGTCGATGGCTTAGTGGGATTATATGGGAAAAATCGAAGGTCGAGAATTTTCATATATGAGGGCATATTTAGCATCTACATTCGGCGCTGATCACGATAACGAGCTCTTATTTGCAAAAAGTGTCGAAATAACGGAGATATGGGCTCCCGAAGTTTGGAGTCGAGGGCTTAGTGGGATTATATGGGAAAAATCGAAGGTCGAGAATTTTCATATATGAGGGCATATTTAGCATCTACATTCGACGCTGATCACGATAACGAGCTCTTATTTGCAAAAAGTGTCGAAATAACGGAGATATGGGCTCCCGAAGTTTGGAGTCGAGGGCTTAGAGGGATTATATGGGAAAAATCGAAGGTCGAGAATTTTCATATATGAGGGCATATTTAGCATCTACATTCGACGCTGATCACGATAACGAGCTCTTATTTGCAAAAAGTGTCGAAATAACGGAGATATGGGCTCCCGAAGTTTGGAGTCGAGGGCTTAGTGGGATTATATGGGAAAAATCGAAGGTCGAGAATTTTCATATATGAGGGCATATTTGGCATCTACATTCGACGCTGATCACAATAACGAGCTCTTATCTGCAAAAAGTGTCGAAATAACGGAGATATGGGCTCCCGAAGTTTGGAGTCGAGGGCTTAGTGGGATTATATGGGAAAAATCGAAGGTCGAGAATTTTCATATATGAGGGCATATTTAGCATCTACATTCGACGCTGATCACAATAACGAGCTCTTATCTGCAAAAAGTGCCGAAATAACGGAGATATGGGCTCCCGAAATTTGGAGTCGAGGGCTTAGTGGGATTATATGGGAAAAATCGAAGGTCGAGAATTTTCATATATGAGGGCATATTTAGCATCTACATTCGACGCTGATCACGATAACGAGCTCTTATTTGCAAAAAGTGTCGAAATAACGGAGATATGGGCTCCCGAAGTTTGGAGTCGAGGGCTTAGTGGGATTATATGGGAAAAATCGAAGGTCGAGAATTTTCATATATGAGGGCATATTTGGCATCTACATTCGACGCTGATCACAATAACGAGCTCTTATCTGCAAAAAGTGTCGAAATAACGGAGATATGGGCTCCCGAAGTTTGGAGTCGAGGGCTTAGTGGGATTATATGGGAAAAATCGAAGGTCGAGAATTTTCATATATGAGGGCATATTTAGCATCTACATTCGACGCTGATCACAATAACGAGCTCTTATCTGCAAAAAGTGCCGAAATAACGGAGATATGGGCTCCCGAAGTTTGGAGTCGAGGGCTTAGTGGGATTATATGGGAAAAATCGAAGGTCGAGAATTTTCATATATGAGGGCATATTTGGCATCTACATTCGACGCTGATCACAATAACGAGCTCTTATCTGCAAAAAGTGTCGAAATAACGGAGATATGGGCTCCCGAAGTTTGGAGTCGAGGGCTTAGTGGGATTATATGGGAAAAATCGAAGGTCGAGAATTTTCATATATGAGGGCATATTTAGCATCTACATTCGACGCTGATCACAATAACGAGCTCTTATCTGCAAAAAGTGCCGAAATAACGGAGATATGGGCTCCCGAAGTTTGGAGTCGAGGGCTTAGTGGGATTATATGGGAAAAATCGAAGGTCGAGAATTTTCATATATGAGGGCATATTTAGCATCTACATTCGGCGCTGATCACGATAACGAGCTCTTATTTGCAAAAAGTGTCGAAATAACGGAGATATGGGCTCCCGAAGTTTGGAGTCGAGGGCTTAGTGGGATTATATGGGAAAAATCGAAGGTCGAGAGTTTTCATATATGAGGGCATATTTAGCATCTACATTCGACGCTGATCACGATAACGAGCTCTTATTTGCAAAAAGTGTCGAAATAACGGAGATATGGGCTCCCGAAGTTTGGAGTCGAGGGCTTAGTGGGATTATATGGGAAAAATCGAAGGTCGAGAATTTTCATATATGAGGGCATATTTAGCATCTACATTCGACGCTGATCACAATAACGAGCTCTTATCTGCAAAAAGTGTCGAAATAACGGAGATATGGGCTCCCGAAGTTTGGAGTCGAGGGCTTAGTGGGATTATATGGGAAAAATCGAAGGTCGAGAATTTTCATATATGAGGGCATATTTAGCATCTACATTCGGCGCTGATCACGATAACGAGCTCTTATTTGCAAAAAGTGTCGAAATAACGGAGATATGGGCTCCCGAAGTTTGGAGTCGAGGGCTTAGTGGGATTATATGGGAAAAATCGAAGGTCGAGAGTTTTCATATATGAGGGCATATTTAGCATCTACATTCGACGCTGATCACGATAACGAGCTCTTATTTGCAAAAAGTGTCGAAATAACGGAGATATGGGCTCCCGAAGTTTGGAGTCGAGGGCTTAGTGGGATTATATGGGAAAAATCGAAGGTCGAGAATTTTCATATATGAGGGCATATTTAGCATCTACATTCGGCGCTGATCACGATAACGAGCTCTTATTTGCAAAAAGTGTCGAAATAACGGAGATATGGGCTCCCGAAGTTTGGAGTCGAGGGCTTAGTGGGATTATATGGGAAAAATCGAAGGTCGAGAATTTTCATATATGAGGGCATATTTAGCATCTACATTCGACGCTGATCACGATAACGAGCTCTTATTTGCAAAAAGTGTCGAAATAACGGAGATATGGGCTCCCGAAGTTTGGAGTCGAGGGCTTAGTGGGATTATATGGGAAAAATCGAAGGTCGAGAATTTTCATATATGAGGGCATATTTGGCATCTACATTCGACGCTGATCACAATAACGAGCTCTTATCTGCAAAAAGTGTCGAAATAACGGAGATATGGGCTCCCGAAGTTTGGAGTCGAGGGCTTAGTGGGATTATATGGGAAAAATCGAAGGTCGAGAATTTTCATATATGAGGGCATATTTAGCATCTACATTCGACGCTGATCACAATAACGAGCTCTTATCTGCAAAAAGTGCCGAAATAACGGAGATATGGGCTCCCGAAGTTTGGAGTCGAGGGCTTAGTGGGATTATATGGGAAAAATCGAAGGTCAAGAATTTTCATATATGAGGGCATATTTAGCATCTACATTCGACACTGATCACAATAACGAGCTCTTATCTGCAAAAAGTGCCGAAATAACGGAGATATGGGCTCCCGAAGTTTGGAGTCGACTGCTTAGTGGGATTATATGGGAAAAATCGAAGGTCGAGAATTTTCATATATGAGGGCATATTTGGCATCTACATTCGACGCTGATCACAATAACGAGCTCTTATCTGCAAAAAGTGTCGAAATAACGGAGATATGGGCTCCCGAAGTTTGGAGTCGAGGGCTTAGTGGGATTATATGGGAAAAATCGAAGGTCGAGAATTTTCATATATGAGGGCATATTTAGCATCTACATTCGACGCTGATCACAATAACGAGCTCTTATCTGCAAAAAGTGCCGAAATAACGGAGATATGGGCTCCCGAAGTTTGGAGTCGAGGGCTTAGTGGGATTATATGGGAAAAATCGAAGGTCGAGAATTTTCATATATGAGGGCATATTTAGCATCTACATTCGGCGCTGATCACGATAACGAGCTCTTATTTGCAAAAAGTGTCGAAATAACGGAGATATGGGCTCCCGAAGTTTGGAGTCGAGGGCTTAGTGGGATTATATGGGAAAAATCGAAGGTCGAGAGTTTTCATATATGAGGGCATATTTAGCATCTACATTCGACGCTGATCACGATAACGAGCTCTTATTTGCAAAAAGTGTCGAAATAACGGAGATATGGGCTCCCGAAGTTTGGAGTCGAGGGCTTAGTGGGATTATATGGGAAAAATCGAAGGTCGAGAATTTTCATATATGAGGGCATATTTAGCATCTACATTCGACGCTGATCACAATAACGAGCTCTTATCTGCAAAAAGTGTCGAAATAACGGAGATATGGGCTCCCGAAGTTTGGAGTCGAGGGCTTAGTGGGATTATATGGGAAAAATCGAAGGTCGAGAATTTTCATATATGAGGGCATATTTAGCATCTACATTCGACGCTGATCACAATAACGAGCTCTTATCTGCAAAAAGTGCCGAAATAACGGAGATATGGGCTCCCGAAGTTTGGAGTCGAGGGCTTAGTGGGATTATATGGGAAAAATCGAAGGTCGAGAATTTTCATATATGAGGGCATATTTAGCATCTACATTCGGCGCTGATCACGATAACGAGCTCTTATTTGCAAAAAGTGTCGAAATAACGGAGATATGGGCTCCCGAAGTTTGGAGTCGAGGGCTTAGTGGGATTATATGGGAAAAATCGAAGGTCGAGAATTTTCATATATGAGGGCATATTTAGCATCTACATTCGACGCTGATCACAATAACGAGCTCTTATCTGCAAAAAGTGCCGAAATAACGGAGATATGGGCTCCCGAAGTTTGGAGTCGAGGGCTTAGTGGGATTATATGGGAAAAATCGAAGGTCGAGAATTTTCATATATGAGGGCATATTTAGCATCTACATTCGGCGCTGATCACGATAACGAGCTCTTATTTGCAAAAAGTGTCGAAATAACGGAGATATGGGCTCCCGAAGTTTGGAGTCGAGGGCTTAGTGGGATTATATGGGAAAAATCGAAGGTCGAGAGTTTTCATATATGAGGGCATATTTAGCATCTACATTCGACGCTGATCACGATAACGAGCTCTTATTTGCAAAAAGTGTCGAAATAACGGAGATATGGGCTCCCGAAGTTTGGAGTCGAGGGCTTAGTGGGATTATATGGGAAAAATCGAAGGTCGAGAATTTTCATATATGAGGGCATATTTAGCATCTACATTCGACGCTGATCACGATAACGAGCTCTTATTTGCAAAAAGTGTTGAAATAACGGAGATATGGGCTCCCGAAGTTTGGAGTCGAGGGCTTAGTGGGATTATATGGGAAAAATCGAAAGTCGAGAATTTTCATATATGAGGGCATATTTAGCATCTACATTCGGCGCTGATCACAATAACGAGCTCTTATTTGCAAAAAGTGTCGAAATAACGGAGATATGGGCTCCCGAAATTTGGAGTCGAGGGCTAAGTGGGATTATATGGGAAAAATCGAAGGTCGAGAATTTTCATATATGAGGGCATACTTAGCATCTACATTCGACGCTGATCACGATAACGAGCTCTTATTTGCAAAAAGTGTCGAAATAACGGAGATATGGGCTCCCGAAGTTTGGAGTCGAGGGCTTAGTGGGATTATATGGGAAAAATCGAAGGTCGAGAATTTTCATATATGAGGGCATATTTGGCATCTACATTCGACGCTGATCACAATAACGAGCTCTTATCTGCAAAAAGTGCCGAAATAACGGAGATATGGGCTCCCGAAGTTTGGAGTCGAGGGCTTAGTGGGATTATATGGGAAAAATCGAAGGTCGAGAATTTTCATATATGAGGGCATATTTAGCATCTACATTCGACGCTGATCACGATAACGAGCTCTTATTTGCAAAAAGTGTCGAAATAACGGAGATATGGGCTCCCGAAGTTTGGAGTCGAGGGCTTAGTGGGATTATATGGGAAAAATCGAAGGTCGAGAATTTTCATATATGAGGGCATATTTGGCATCTACATTCGACGCTGATCACAATAACGAGCTCTTATCTGCAAAAAGTGTCGAAATAACGGAGATATGGGCTCCCGAAGTTTGGAGTCGAGGGCTTAGTGGGATTATATGGGAAAAATCGAAGGTCGAGAATTTTCATATATGAGGGCATATTTAGCATCTACATTCGACGCTGATCACAATAACGAGCTCTTATCTGCAAAAAGTGCCGAAATAACGGAGATATGGGCTCCCGAAGTTTGGAGTCGAGGGCTTAGTGGGATTATATGGGAAAAATCGAAGGTCGAGAATTTTCATATATGAGGGCATATTTAGCATCTACATTCGACACTGATCACAATAACGAGCTCTTATCTGCAAAAAGTGCCGAAATAACGGAGATATGGGCTCCCGAAGTTTGGAGTCGACTGCTTAGTGGGATTATATGGGAAAAATCGAAGGTCGAGAATTTTCATATATGAGGGCATATTTGGCATCTACATTCGACGCTGATCACAATAACGAGCTCTTATCTGCAAAAAGTGTCGAAATAACGGAGATATGGGCTCCCGAAGTTTGGAGTCGAGGGCTTAGTGGGATTATATGGGAAAAATCGAAGGTCGAGAATTTTCATATATGAGGGCATATTTAGCATCTACATTCGACGCTGATCACAATAACGAGCTCTTATCTGCAAAAAGTGTCGAAATAACGGAGATATGGGCTCCCGAAGTTTGGAGTCGAGGGCTTAGTGGGATTATATGGGAAAAATCGAAGGTCGAGAATTTTCATATATGAGGGCATATTTAGCATCTACATTCGACACTGATCACAATAACGAGCTCTTATCTGCAAAAAGTGCCGAAATAACGGAGATATGGGCTCCCGAATTTTGGAGTCGAGGGCTTAGTGGGATTATATGGGAAAAATCGAAGGTCGAGAATTTTCATATATGAGGGCATATTTAGCATCTACATTCGACGCTGATCACAATAACGAGCTCTTATCTGCAAAAAGTGCCGAAATAACGGAGATATGGGCTCCCGAAATTTTTAGTCGAGGGCTTAGTGGGATTATATGGGAAAAATCGAAGGTCGAGAATTTTCATATATGAGGGCATATTTAGCATCTACATTCGGCGCTGATCACGATAACGAGCTCTTATTTGCAAAAAGTGTCGAAATAACGGAGATATGGGCTCCCGAAGTTTGGAGTCGAGGGCTTAGTGGGATTATATGGGAAAAATCGAAGGTCGAGAGTTTTCATATATGAGGGCATATTTAGCATCTACATTCGACGCTGATCACGATAACGAGCTCTTATTTGCAAAAAGTGTCGAAATAACGGAGATATGGGCTCCCGAAGTTTGGAGTCGAGGGCTTAGTGGGATTATATGGGAAAAATCGAAGGTCGAGAATTTTCATATATGAGGGCATATTTAGCATCTACATTCGACGCTGATCACAATAACGAGCTCTTATCTGCAAAAAGTGCCGAAATAACGGAGATATGGGCTCCCGAAGTTTGGAGTCGAGGGCTTAGTGGGATTATATGGGAAAAATCGAAAGTCGAGAATTTTCATATATGAGGGCATATTTAGCATCTACATTCGGCGCTGATCACGATAACGAGCTCTTATTTGCAAAAAGTGTCGAAATAACGGAGATATGGGCTCCCGAAGTTTGGAGTCGAGGGCTTAGTGGGATTATATGGGAAAAATCGAAGGTCGAGAATTTTCATATATGAGGGCATATTTAGCATCTACATTCGACGCTGATCACGATAACGAGCTCTTATTTGCAAAAAGTGTTGAAATAACGGAGATATGATCTCCCGAAGTTTGGAGTCGAGGGCTTAGTGGGATTATATGGGAAAAATAGAAGGTCAAGAATTTTCATATATGAGGGCATATTTGGCATCTACATTCGACGCTGATCACAATAACGAGCTCTTATCTGCAAAAGGTGCCGAAATAACGGAGATATGGGCTCCCGAAATTTGGAGTCGAGGGCTTAGTGGGATTATATGGGAAAAATCGAAAGTCGAGAATTTTCATATATGAGGGCATATTTAGCATCTACATTCGGCGCTGATCACAATAACGAGCTCTTATTTGCAAAAAGTGTCGAAATAACGGAGATATGGGCTCCCGAAGTTTGGAGTCGAGGGCTTAGTGGGATTATATGGGAAAAATCGAAGGTCGAGAATTTTCATATATGAGGGCATATTTAGCATCTACATTCGACGCTGATCACGATAACGAGCTCTTATTTGCAAAAAGTGTCGAAATAACGGAGATATGGGCTCCCGAAGTTTGGAGTCGAGGGCTTAGTGGGATTATATGGGAAAAATCGAAGGTCGAGAATTTTCATATATGAGGGCATATTTGGCATCTACATTCGACGCTGATCACAATAACGAGCTCTTATCTGCAAAAAGTGCCGAAATAACGGAGATATGGGCTCCCGAAGTTTGGAGTCGAGGGCTTAGTGGGATTATATGGGAAAAATCGAAGGTCGAGAATTTTCATATATGAGGGCATATTTAGCATCTACATTCGACGCTGATCACGATAACGAGCTCTTATTTGCAAAAAGTATCGAAATAACGGAGATATGGGCTCCCGAAGTTTGGAGTCGAGGGCTTAGTGGGATTATATGGGAAAAATCGAAGGTCGAGAATTTTCATATATGAGGGCATATTTGGCATCTACATTCGACGCTGATCACAATAACGAGCTCTTATCTGCAAAAAGTGTCGAAATAACGGAGATATGGGCTCCCGAAGTTTGGAGTCGAGGGCTTAGTGGGATTATATGGGAAAAATCGAAGGTCGAGAATTTTCATATATGAGGGCATATTTAGCATCTACATTCGACGCTGATCACAATAACGAGCTCTTATCTGCAAAAAGTGCCGAAATAACGGAGATATGGGCTCCCGAAGTTTGGAGTCGAGGGCTTAGTGGGATTATATGGGAAAAATAGAAGGTCAAGAATTTTCATATATGAGGGCATATTTGGCATCTACATTCGACGCTGATCACAATAACGAGCTCTTATCTGCAAAAGGTGCCGAAATAACGGAGATATGGGCTCCCGAAATTTGGAGTCGAGGGCTTAGTGGGATTATATGGGAAAAATCGAAAGTCGAGAATTTTCATATATGAGGGCATATTTAGCATCTACATTCGGCGCTGATCACAATAACGAGCTCTTATTTGCAAAAAGTGTCGAAATAACGGAGATATGGGCTCCCGAAGTTTGGAGTCGAGGGCTTAGTGGGATTATATGGGAAAAATCGAAGGTCGAGAATTTTCATATATGAGGGCATATTTAGCATCTACATTCGACGCTGATCACGATAACGAGCTCTTATTTGCAAAAAGTGTCGAAATAACGGAGATATGGGCTCCCGAAGTTTGGAGTCGAGGGCTTAGTGGGATTATATGGGAAAAATCGAAGGTCGAGAATTTTCATATATGAGGGCATATTTGGCATCTACATTCGACGCTGATCACAATAACGAGCTCTTATCTGCAAAAAGTGCCGAAATAACGGAGATATGGGCTCCCGAAGTTTGGAGTCGAGGGCTTAGTGGGATTATATGGGAAAAATCGAAGGTCGAGAATTTTCATATATGAGGGCATATTTAGCATCTACATTCGACGCTGATCACGATAACGAGCTCTTATTTGCAAAAAGTGTCGAAATAACGGAGATATGGGCTCCCGAAGTTTGGAGTCGAGGGCTTAGTGGGATTATATGGGAAAAATCGAAGGTCGAGAATTTTCATATATGAGGGCATATTTGGCATCTACATTCGACGCTGATCACAATAACGAGCTCTTATCTGCAAAAAGTGTCGAAATAACGGAGATATGGGCTCCCGAAGTTTGGAGTCGAGGGCTTAGTGGGATTATATGGGAAAAATCGAAGGTCGAGAATTTTCATATATGAGGGCATATTTAGCATCTACATTCGACGCTGATCACAATAACGAGCTCTTATCTGCAAAAAGTGCCGAAATAACGGAGATATGGGCTCCCGAAGTTTGGAGTCGAGGGCTTAGTGGGATTATATGGGAAAAATCGAAGGTCGAGAATTTTACTATATGAGGGCATATTTAGCATCTACATTCGACACTGATCACAATAACGAGCTCTTATCTGCAAAAAGTGCCGAAATAACGGAGATATGGGCTCCCGAAGTTTGGAGTCGACTGCTTAGTGGGATTATATGGGAAAAATCGAAGGTCGAGAATTTTCATATATGAGGGCATATTTGGCATCTACATTCGACGCTGATCACAATAACGAGCTCTTATCTGCAAAAAGTGTCGAAATAACGGAGATATGGGCTCCCGAAGTTTGGAGTCGAGGGCTTAGTGGGATTATATGGGAAAAATCGAAGGTCGAGAATTTTCATATATGAGGGCATATTTAGCATCTACATTCGACGCTGATCACAATAACGAGCTCTTATCTGCAAAAAGTGTCGAAATAACGGAGATATGGGCTCCCGAAGTTTGGAGTCGAGGGCTTAGTGGGATTATATGGGAAAAATCGAAGGTCGAGAATTTTCATATATGAGGGCATATTTAGCATCTACATTCGACACTGATCACAATAACGAGCTCTTATCTGCAAAAAGTGCCGAAATAACGGAGATATGGGCTCCCGAATTTTGGAGTCGAGGGCTTAGTGGGATTATATGGGAAAAATCGAAAGTCGAGAATTTTCATATATGAGGGCATATTTAGCATCTACATTCGACGCTGATCACGATAACGAGCTCTTATTTGCAAAAAGTGTCGAAATAACGGAGATATGGGCTCCCGAAGTTTGGAGTCGACTGCTTAGTGGGATTATATGGGAAAAATCGAAGGTCGAGAATTTTCATATATGAGGGCATATTTGGCATCTACATTCGACGCTGATCACAATAACGAGCTCTTATCTGCAAAAAGTGTCGAAATAACGGAGATATGGGCTCCCGAAGTTTGGAGTCGAGGGCTTAGTGGGATTATATGGGAAAAATCGAAGGTCGAGAATTTTCATATATGAGGGCATATTTAGCATCTACATTCGACGCTGATCACGATAACGAGCTCTTATTTGCAAAAAGTGTCGAAATAACGGAGATATGGGCTCCCGAAGTTTGGAGTCGATGGCTTAGTGGGATTATATGGGAAAAATCGAAGGTCGAGAATTTTCATATATGAGGGCATATTTAGCATCTACATTCGGCGCTGATCACGATAACGAGCTCTTATTTGCAAAAAGTGTCGAAATAACGGAGATATGGGCTCCCGAAGTTTGGAGTCGAGGGCTTAGTGGGATTATATGGGAAAAATCGAAGGTCGAGAATTTTCATATATGAGGGCATATTTAGCATCTACATTCGACGCTGATCACGATAACGAGCTCTTATTTGCAAAAAGTGTCGAAATAACGGAGATATGGGCTCCCGAAGTTTGGAGTCGAGGGCTTAGTGGGATTATATGGGAAAAATCGAAGGTCGAGAATTTTCATATATGAGGGCATATTTAGCATCTACATTCGACGCTGATCACGATAACGAGCTCTTATTTGCAAAAAGTGTCGAAATAACGGAGATATGGGCTCCCGAAGTTTGGAGTCGAGGGCTTAGTGGGATTATATGGGAAAAATCGAAGGTCGAGAATTTTCATATATGAGGGCATATTTGGCATCTACATTCGACGCTGATCACAATAACGAGCTCTTATCTGCAAAAAGTGTCGAAATAACGGAGATATGGGCTCCCGAAGTTTGGAGTCGAGGGCTTAGTGGGATTATATGGGAAAAATCGAAGGTTGAGAATTTTCATATATGAGGGCATATTTAGCATCTACATTCGACGCTGATCACAATAACGAGCTCTTATCTGCAAAAAGTGCCGAAATAACGGAGATATGGGCTCCCGAAGTTTGGAGTCGAGGGCTTAGTGGGATTATATGGGAAAAATCGAAAGTCGAGAATTTTCATATATGAGGGCATATTTAGCATCTACATTCGGCGCTGATCACAATAACGAGCTCTTATCTGCAAAAAGTGCCGAAATAACGGAGATATGGGCTCCCGAAGTTTGGAGTCGAGGGCTTAGTGGGATTATATGGGAAAAATCGAAGGTCGAGAATTTTCATATATGAGGGCATATTTAGCATCTACATTCGACGCTGATCACGATAACGAGCTCTTATTTGCAAAAAGTGTCGAAATAACGGAGATATGGGCTCCCGAAGTTTGGAGTCGAGGGCTTAGTGGGATTATATGGGAAAAATCGAAGGTCGAGAATTTTCATATATGAGGGCATATTTAGCATCTACATTCGACGCTGATCACGATAACGAGCTCTTATTTGCAAAAAGTGTCGAAATAACGGAGATATGGGCTCCCGAAGTTTGGAGTCGAGGGCTTAGTGGGATTATATGGGAAAAATCGAAGGTCGAGAATTTTCATATATGAGGGCATATTTAGCATCTACATTCGACGCTGATCACGATAACGAGCTCTTATTTGCAAAAAGTGTTGAAATAACGGAGATATGGGCTCCCGAAGTTTGGAGTCGAGGGCTTAGTGGGATTATATGGGAAAAATCGAAGGTCAAGAATTTTCATATATGAGGGCATATTTGGCATCTACATTCGACGCTGATCACAATAACGAGCTCTTATCTGCAAAAAGTGCCGAAATAACGGAGATATGGGCTCCCGAAATTTGGAGTCGAGGGCTTAGTGGGATTATATGGGAAAAATCGAAAGTCGAGAATTTTCATATATGAGGGCATATTTAGCATCTACATTCGGCGCTGATCACAATAACGAGCTCTTATTTGCAAAAAGTGTCGAAATAACGGAGATATGGGCTCCCGAAGTTTGGAGTCGAGGGCTTAGTGGGATTATATGGGAAAAATCGAAGGTCGAGAATTTTCATATATGAGGGCATATTTAGCATCTACATTCGACGCTGATCACGATAACGAGCTCTTATTTGCAAAAAGTGTCGAAATAACGGAGATATGGGCTCCCGAAGTTTGGAGTCGAGGGCTTAGTGGGATTATATGGGAAAAATCGAAGGTCGAGAATTTTCATATATGAGGGCATATTTGGCATCTACATTCGACGCTGATCACAATAACGAGCTCTTATCTGCAAAAAGTGCCGAAATAACGGAGATATGGGCTCCCGAAGTTTGGAGTCGAGGGCTTAGTGGGATTATATGGGAAAAATCGAAGGTCGAGAATTTTCATATATGAGGGCATATTTAGCATCTACATTCGACGCTGATCACGATAACGAGCTCTTATTTGCAAAAAGTGTCGAAATAACGGAGATATGGGCTCCCGAAGTTTGGAGTCGAGGGCTTAGTGGGATTATATGGGAAAAATCGAAGGTCGAGAATTTTCATATATGAGGGCATATTTGGCATCTACATTCGACGCTGATCACAATAACGAGCTCTTATCTGCAAAAAGTGTCGAAATAACGGAGATATGGGCTCCCGAAGTTTGGAGTCGAGGGCTTAGTGGGATTATATGGGAAAAATCGAAGGTCGAGAATTTTCATATATGAGGGCATATTTAGCATCTACATTCGACGCTGATCACAATAACGAGCTCTTATCTGCAAAAAGTGCCGAAATAACGGAGATATGGGCTCCCGAAGTTTGGAGTCGAGGGCTTAGTGGGATTATATGGGAAAAATCGAAGGTCGAGAATTTTCATATATGAGGGCATATTTAGCATCTACATTCGACACTGATCACAATAACGAGCTCTTATCTGCAAAAAGTGCCGAAATAACGGAGATATGGGCTCCCGAAGTTTGGAGTCGACTGCTTAGTGGGATTATATGGGAAAAATCGAAGGTCGAGAATTTTCATATATGAGGGCATATTTGGCATCTACATTCGACGCTGATCACAATAACGAGCTCTTATCTGCAAAAAGTGTCGAAATAACGGAGATATGGGCTCCCGAAGTTTGGAGTCGAGGGCTTAGTGGGATTATATGGGAAAAATCGAAGGTCGAGAATTTTCATATATGAGGGCATATTTAGCATCTACATTCGACACTGATCACAATAACGAGCTCTTATCTGCAAAAAGTGCCGAAATAACGGAGATATGGGCTCCCGAATTTTGGAGTCGAGGGCTTAGTGGGATTATATGGGAAAAATCGAAGGTCGAGAATTTTCATATATGAGGGCATATTTAGCATCTACATTCGACGCTGATCACAATAACGAGCTCTTATCTGCAAAAAGTGCCGAAATAACGGAGATATGGGCTCCCGAAGTTTGGAGTCGAGGGCTTAGTGGGATTATATGGGAAAAATCGAAGGTCGAGAATTTTCATATATGAGGGCATATTTAGCATCTACATTCGGCGCTGATCACGATAACGAGCTCTTATTTGCAAAAAGTGTCGAAATAACGGAGATATGGGCTCCCGAAGTTTGGAGTCGAGGGCTTAGTGGGATTATATGGGAAAAATCGAAGGTCGAGAGTTTTCATATATGAGGGCATATTTAGCATCTACATTCGACGCTGATCACGATAACGAGCTCTTATTTGCAAAAAGTGTCGAAATAACGGAGATATGGGCTCCCGAAGTTTGGAGTCGAGGGCTTAGTGGGATTATATGGGAAAAATCGAAGGTCGAGAATTTTCATATATGAGGGCATATTTAGCATCTACATTCGACGCTGATCACAATAACGAGCTCTTATCTGCAAAAAGTGCCGAAATAACGGAGATATGGGCTCCCGAAGTTTGGAGTCGAGGGCTTAGTGGGATTATATGGGAAAAATCGAAAGTCGAGAATTTTCATATATGAGGGCATATTTAGCATCTACATTCGGCGCTGATCACGATAACGAGCTCTTATTTGCAAAAAGTGTCGAAATAACGGAGATATGGGCTCCCGAAGTTTGGAGTCGAGGGCTTAGTGGGATTATATGGGAAAAATCGAAGGTCGAGAATTTTCATATATGAGGGCATATTTAGCATCTACATTCGACGCTGATCACGATAACGAGCTCTTATTTGCAAAAAGTGTTGAAATAACGGAGATATGGGCTCCCGAAGTTTGGAGTCGAGGGCTTAGTGGGATTATATGGGAAAAATAGAAGGTCAAGAATTTTCATATATGAGGGCATATTTAGCATCTACATTCGACGCTGATCACGATAACGAGCTCTTATTTGCAAAAAGTGTCGAAATAACGGAGATATGGGCTCCCGAAGTTTGGAGTCGAGGGCTTAGTGGGATTATATGGGAAAAATCGAAGGTCGAGAATTTTCATATATGAGGGCATATTTGGCATCTACATTCGACGCTGATCACAATAACGAGCTCTTATCTGCAAAAAGTGCCGAAATAACGGAGATATGGGCTCCCGAAGTTTGGAGTCGAGGGCTTAGTGGGATTATATGGGAAAAATCGAAGGTCGAGAATTTTCATATATGAGGGCATATTTAGCATCTACATTCGACGCTGATCACGATAACGAGCTCTTATTTGCAAAAAGTGTCGAAATAACGGAGATATGGGCTCCCGAAGTTTGGAGTCGAGGGCTTAGTGGGATTATATGGGAAAAATCGAAGGTCGAGAATTTTCATATATGAGGGCATATTTGGCATCTACATTCGACGCTGATCACAATAACGAGCTCTTATCTGCAAAAAGTGTCGAAATAACGGAGATATGGGCTCCCGAAGTTTGGAGTCGAGGGCTTAGTGGGATTATATGGGAAAAATCGAAGGTCGAGAATTTTCATATATGAGGGCATATTTAGCATCTACATTCGACGCTGATCACAATAACGAGCTCTTATCTGCAAAAAGTGCCGAAATAACGGAGATATGGGCTCCCGAAGGTTGGAGTCGAGGGCTTAGTGGGATTATATGGGAAAAATCGAAGGTCGAGAATTTTCATATATGAGGGCATATTTAGCATCTACATTCGACACTGATCACAATAACGAGCTCTTATCTGCAAAAAGTGCCGAAATAACGGAGATATGGGCTCCCGAAGTTTGGAGTCGACTGCTTAGTGGGATTATATGGGAAAAATCGAAGGTCGAGAATTTTCATATATGAGGGCATATTTGGCATCTACATTCGACGCTGATCACAATAACGAGCTCTTATCTGCAAAAAGTGTCGAAATAACGGAGATATGGGCTCCCGAAGTTTGGAGTCGAGGGCTTAGTGGGATTATATGGGAAAAATCGAAGGTCGAGAATTTTCATATATGAGGGCATATTTAGCATCTACATTCGACGCTGATCACAATAACGAGCTCTTATCTGCAAAAAGTGTCGAAATAACGGAGATATGGGCTCCCGAAGTTTGGAGTCGAGGGCTTAGTGGGATTATATGGGAAAAATCGAAGGTCGAGAATTTTCATATATGAGGGCATATTTAGCATCTACATTCGACGCTGATCACGATAACGAGCTCTTATTTGCAAAAAGTGTCGAAATAACGGAGATATGGG
The DNA here is from genome assembly GCA_958301585.1 of Merodon equestris. Lineage (NCBI taxonomy): Eukaryota > Metazoa > Arthropoda > Insecta > Diptera > Syrphidae > Merodon > Merodon equestris. Next base: position 117,506,860 of record OY284416.1, read on the forward strand.
CTCCCGAAGTTTGGAGTCGAGGGCTTAGTGGGATTATATGGGAAAAATCGAAGGTCGAGAATTTTCATATATGAGGGCATATTTGGCATCTACATTCGACGCTGATCACAATAACGAGCTCTTATCTGCAAAAAGTGCCGAAATAACGGAGATATGGGCTCCCGAAGTTTGGAGTCGAGGGCTTAGTGGGATTATATGGGATACCTCTCGCTTGTCGTAAAAGGCGACTAAAACAAAGGTAAACAAAAATCACATCTAGGCAATTTTGAAAACACCAAGGTGAGCCTAGGGACACATATACCACCATTAAACTGCCCCACAAGTATACATGCAAATCAGTGGGCTGACACGACTGGAGATCACCGGTGTTGTAAGAGTAAGATCAAACAAAAAAATCTGGAGCATGCCCGTGTCACAAAAAAAAAAACAAAAACGGCAGGCCGAAAAACAATTGATGCAAAAACAAATGCATTTGATTGGCCTCAGCGATGAAGTAATCCCAAACCGGGAAGCCTGCCGCTACTTTCTGAGGTCAAACCGGCGGACCCCACAAGCGGACCAGTAGGAATGCAGTTAAGTGGGAAGGTTATGGTCCTACACTTCTGACCATAACAACGCCGGAAAAAGGAAAAGAAGAAGAAGATATGGGAAAAATCGAAGGTCGAGAATTTTCATATATGAGGGCATATTTAGCATCTACATTCGACGCTGATCACGATAACGAGCTCTTATTTGCAAAAAGTGTCGAAATAACGGAGATATGGGCTCCCGAAGTTTGGAGTCGAGGGCTTAGTGGGATTATATGGGAAAAATCGAAGGTCGAGAATTTTCATATATGAGGGCATATTTAGCATCTACATTCGACGCTGATCACAATAACGAGCTCTTATCTGCAAAAAGTGTCGAAATAACGGAGATATGGGCTCCCGAAGTTTGGAGTCGAGGGCTTAGTGGGATTATATGGGAAAAATCGAAGGTCGAGAATTTTCATATATGAGGGCATATTTAGCATCTACATTCGACGCTGATCACAATAACGAGCTCTTATCTGCAAAAAGTGCCGAAATAACGGAGATATGGGCTCCCGAAGTTTGGAGTCGAGGGCTTAGTGGGATTATATGGGAAAAATCGAAGGTCGAGAATTTTCATATATGAGGGCATATTTAGCATCTACATTCGACACTGATCACAATAACGAGCTCTTATCTGCAAAAAGTGCCGAAATAACGGAGATATGGGCTCCCGAAGTTTGGAGTCGACTGCTTAGTGGGATTATATGGGAAAAATCGAAGGTCGAGAATTTTCATATATGAGGGCATATTTGGCATCTACATTCGACGCTGATCACAATAACGAGCTCTTATCTGCAAAAAGTGCCGAAATAACGGAGATATGGGCTCCCGAATTTTGGAGTCGAGGGCTTAGTGGGATTATATGGGAAAAATCGAAAGTCGAGAATTTTCATATATGAGGGCATATTTAGCATCTACATTCGACGCTGATCACGATAACGAGCTCTTATTTGCAAAAAGTGTCGAAATAACGGAGATATGGGCTCCCGAAGTTTGGAGTCGACTGCTTAGTGGGATTATATGGGAAAAATCGAAGGTCGAGAATTTTCATATATGAGGGCATATTTGGCATCTACATTCGACGCTGATCACAATAACGAGCTCTTATCTGCAAAAAGTGTCGAAATAACGGAGATATGGGCTCCCGAAGTTTGGAGTCGAGGGCTTAGTGGGATTATATGGGAAAAATCGAAGGTCGAGAATTTTCATATATGAGGGCATATTTAGCATCTACATTCGACGCTGATCACGATAACGAGCTCTTATTTGCAAAAAGTGTCGAAATAACGGAGATATGGGCTCCCGAAGTTTGGAGTCGAGGGCTTAGTGGGATTATATGGGAAAAATCGAAGGTCGAGAATTTTCATATATGAGGGCATATTTAGCATCTACATTCGACGCTGATCACGATAACGAGCTCTTATTTGCAAAAAGTGTCGAAATAACGGAGATATGGGCTCCCGAAGTTTGGAGTCGAGGGCTTAGTGGGATTATATGGGAAAAATCGAAGGTCGAGAATTTTCATATATGAGGGCATATTTAGCATCTACATTCGACGCTGATCACGATAACGAGCTCTTATTTGCAAAAAGTGTCGAAATAACGGAGATATGGGCTCCCGAAGTTTGGAGTCGAGGGCTTAGTGGGATTATATGGGAAAAATCGAAGGTCGAGAATTTTCATATATGAGGGCATATTTGGCATCTACATTCGACGCTGATCACAATAACGAGCTCTTATCTGCAAAAAGTGTCGAAATAACGGAGATATGGGCTCCCGAAGTTTGGAGTCGAGGGCTTAGTGGGATTATATGGGAAAAATCGAAGGTCGAGAATTTTCATATATGAGGGCATATTTAGCATCTACATTCGACGCTGATCACAATAACGAGCTCTTATCTGCAAAAAGTGCCGAAATAACGGAGATATGGGCTCCCGAAGTTTGGAGTCGAGGGCTTAGTGGGATTATATGGGAAAAATCGAAAGTCGAGAATTTTCATATATGAGGGCATATTTAGCATCTACATTCGGCGCTGATCACAATAACGAGCTCTTATCTGCAAAAAGTGCCGAAATAACGGAGATATGGGCTCCCGAAGTTTGGAGTCGAGGGCTTAGTGGGATTATATGGGAAAAATCGAAGGTCGAGAATTTTCATATATGAGGGCATATTTAGCATCTACATTCGACGCTGATCACGATAACGAGCTCTTATTTGCAAAAAGTGTCGAAATAACGGAGATATGGGCTCCCGAAGTTTGGAGTCGAGGGCTTAGTGGGATTATATGGGAAAAATCGAAGGTCGAGAATTTTCATATATGAGGGCATATTTGGCATCTACATTCGACGCTGATCACAATAACGAGCTCTTATTTGCAAAAAGTGTCGAAATAACGGAGATGTGGGCACCCGAAGTTTGGAGTCGAGGGCTTAGTGGGATTATATTAGAAAAATCGAAGGTCGAGAATTTTCATATATGAGGGCATATTTAGCATCTACATTCGACGCTGATCACGATAACGAGCTCTTATTTGCAAAAAGTGTCGAAAAAACGGAGATATGGGCTCCCGAAGTTTGGAGTCGAGGGCTTAGTGGGATTATATGGGAAAAATCGAAGGTCGAGAATTTTCATATATGAGGGCATATTTAGCATCTACATTCGACACTGATCACAATAACGAGCTCTTATCTGCAAAAAGTGTCGAAATAACGGAGATATGGGCTCCCGAAGTTTGGAGTCGAGGGCTTAGTGGGATTATATGGGAAAAATCGAAGGTCGAGAATTTTCATATATGAGGGCATATTTGGCATCTACATTCGACGCTGATCACAATAACGAGCTCTTATTTGCAAAAAGTGTCGAAATAACGGAGATGTGGGCACCCGAATTTTGGAGTCGAGGGCTTAGTGGGATTATATGGGAAAAATCGAAAGTCGAGAATTTTCATATATGAGGGCATATTTAGCATCTACATTCGACGCTGATCACGATAACGAGCTCTTATTTGCAAAAAGTGTCGAAATAACGGAGATATGGGCTCCCGAAGTTTGGAGTCGACTGCTTAGTGGGATTATATGGGAAAAATCGAAGGTCGAGAATTTTCATATATGAGGGCATATTTGGCATCTACATTCGACGCTGATCACAATAACGAGCTCTTATCTGCAAAAAGTGTCGAAATAACGGAGATATGGGCTCCCGAAGTTTGGAGTCGAGGGCTTAGTGGGATTATATGGGAAAAATCGAAGGTCGAGAATTTTCATATATGAGGGCATATTTAGCATCTACATTCGACGCTGATCACGATAACGAGCTCTTATTTGCAAAAAGTGTCGAAATAACGGAGATATGGGCTCCCGAAGTTTGGAGTCGAGGGCTTAGTGGGATTATATGGGAAAAATCGAAGGTCGAGAATTTTCATATATGAGGGCATATTTGGCATCTACATTCGACGCTGATCACAATAACGAGCTCTTATTTGCAAAAAGTGTCGAAATAACGGAGATGTGGGCACCCGAAGTTTGGAGTCGAGGGCTTAGTGGGATTATATTAGAAAAATCGAAGGTCGAGAATTTTCATATATGAGGGCATATTTAGCATCTACATTCGACGCTGATCACGATAACGAGCTCTTATTTGCAAAAAGTGTCGAAAAAACGGAGATATGGGCTCCCGAAGTTTGGAGTCGAGGGCTTAGTGGGATTATATGGGAAAAATCGAAGGTCGAGCATTTTCATATATGAGGGCATATTTAGCATCTACATTCGACACTGATCACAATAACGAGCTCTTATCTGCAAAAAGTGCCGAAATAACGGAGATATGGGCTCCCGAAGTTTGGAGTCGACTGCTTAGTGGGATTATATGGGAAAAATCGAAGGTCGAGAATTTTCATATATGAGGGCATATTTGGCATCTACATTCGACGCTGATCACAATAACGAGCTCTTATCTGCAAAAAGTGTCGAAATAACGGAGATATGGGCTCCCGAAGTTTGGAGTCGAGGGCTTAGTGGGATTATATGGGAAAAATCGAAGGTCGAGAATTTTCATATATGAGGGCATATTTGGCATCTACATTCGACGCTGATCACAATAACGAGCTCTTATCTGCAAAAAGTGTCGAAATAACGGAGATATGGGCTCCCGAAGTTTGGAGTCGAGGGCTTAGTGGGATTATATGGAAAAAATCGAAGGTCGAGAATTTTCATATATGAGGGCATATTTAGCATCTACATTCGACGCTGATCACAATAACGAGCTCTTATCTGCAAAAAGTGCCGAAATAACGGAGATATGGGCTCCCGAAGTTTGGAGTCGAGGGCTTAGTGGGATTATATGGGAAAAATCGAAAGTCGAGAATTTTCATATATGAGGGCATATTTAGCATCTACATTCGGTGCTGATCACGATAACGAGCTCTTATTTGCAAAAAGTTTCGAAATAACGGAGATATGGGCTCCCGAAGTTTGGAGTCGAGGGCTTAGTGGGATTATATGGGAAAAATCGAAGGTCGAGAATTTTCATATATGAGGGCATATTTAGCATCTACATTCGACACTGATCACAATAACGAGCTCTTATCTGCAAAAAGTGCCGAAATAACGGAGATATGGGCTCCCGAAGTTTGGAGTCGACTGCTTAGTGGGATTATATGGGAAAAATCGAAGGTCGAGAATTTTCATATATGAGGGCATATTTGGCATCTACATTCGACGCTGATCACAATAACGAGCTCTTATCTGCAAAAAGTGTCGAAATAACGGAGATATGGGCTCCTGAAGTTTGGAGTCGAGGGCTTAGTGGGATTATATGGGAAAAATCGAAGGTCGAGAATTTTCATATATGAGGGCATATTTAGCATCTACACATTCGACGCTGATCACAATAACGAGCTCTTATCTGCAAAAAGTGCCGAAATAACGGAGATATGGGCTCCCGAAGTTTGGAGTCGAGGGCTTAGTGGGATTATATGGGAAAAATCGAAGGTCGAGAATTTTCATATATGAGGGCATATTTAGCATCTACATTCGGTGCTGATCACGATAACGAGCTCTTATTTGCAAAAAGTGTCGAAATAACGGAGATATGGGCTCCCGAAGTTTGGAGTCGAGGGCTTAGTGGGATTATATGGGAAAAATCGAAGGTCGAGAATTTTCATATATGAGGGCATATTTAGCATCTACATTCGACGCTGATCACGATAACGAGCTCTTATTTGCAAAAAGTGTCGAAATAACGGAGATATGGGCTCCTGAAGTTTGGAGTCGAGGGCTTAGTGGGATTATATGGGAAAAATCGAAGGTCGAGAATTTTCATATATGAGGGCATATTTAGCATCTACACATTCGACGCTGATCACAATAACGAGCTCTTATCTGCAAAAAGTGCCGAAATAACGGAGATATGGGCTCCCGAAGTTTGGAGTCGAGGGCTTAGTGGGATTATATGGGAAAAATCGAAGGTCGAGAATTTTCATATATGAGGGCATATTTAGCATCTACATTCGACACTGATCACAATAACGAGCTCTTATCTGCAAAAAGTGCCGAAATAACGGAGATATGGGCTCCCGAAGTTTGGAGTCGAGGGCTTAGTGGGATTATATGGGAAAAATCGAAGGTCGAGAATTTTCATATATGAGGGCATATTTGGCATCTACATTCGACGCTGATCACAATAACGAGCTCTTATTTGCAAAAAGTGTCGAAAAAACGGAGATATGGGCTCCCGAAGTTTGGAGTCGAGGGCTTAGTGGGATTATATGGGAAAAATCGAAGGTCGAGAATTTTCATATATGAGGGCATATTTAGCATCTACATTCGACGCTGATCACAATAACGAGCTCTTATCTGCAAAAAGTGCCGAAATAACGGAGATATGGGCTCCCGAAGTTTGGAGTCGAGGGCTTAGTGGGATTATATGGGAAAAATCGAAGGTCGAGAATTTTCATATATGAGGGCATATTTGGCATCTACATTCGACGCTGATCACAATAACGAGCTCTTATCTGCAAAAAGTGCCGAAATAACGGAGATATGGGCTCCCGAAGTTTGGAGTCGACTGCTTAGTGGGATTATATGGGAAAAATCGAAGGTCGAGAATTTTCATATATGAGGGCATATTTGGCATCTACATTCGACGCTGATCACAATAACGAGCTCTTATCTGCAAAAAGTGTCGAAATAACGGAGATATGGGCTCCCGAAGTTTGGAGTCGAGGGCTTAGTGGGATTATATGGGAAAAATCGAAGGTCGAGAATTTTCATATATGAGGGCATATTTAGCATCTACATTCGACGCTGATCACAATAACGAGCTCTTATCTGCAAAAAGTGCCGAAATAACGGAGATATGGGCTCCCGAAGTTTGGAGTCGAGGGCTTAGTGGGATTATATGGGAAAAATCGAAGGTCGAGAATTTTCATATATGAGGGCATATTTAGCATCTACATTCGACACTGATCACAATAACGAGCTCTTATCTGCAAAAAGTGCCGAAATAACGGAGATATGGGCTCCCGAAGTTTGGAGTCGAGGGCTTAGTGGGATTATATGGGAAAAATCGAAGGTCGAGAATTTTCATATATGAGGGCACATTTAGCATCTACATTCGACGCTGATCACAATAACGAGCTCTTATCTGCAAAAAGTGCCGAAATAACGGAGATATGGGCTCCCGAAGTTTGGAGTCGAGGGCTTAGTGGGATTATATGGGAAAAATCGAAGGTCGAGAATTTTCATATATGAGGGCATATTTAGCATCTACATTCGGCGCTGATCACGATAACGAGCTCTTATTTGCAAAAAGTGTCGAAATAACGGAGATATGGGCTCCCGAAGTTTGGAGTCGAGGGCTTAGTGGGATTATATGGGAAAAATCGAAGGTCGAGAATTTTCATATATGAGGGCATATTTAGCATCTACATTCGACGCTGATCACGATAACGAGCTCTTATTTGCAAAAAGTGTCGAAATAACGGAGATATGGGCTCCCGAAGTTTGGAGTCGAGGGCTTAGTGGGATTATATGGGAAAAATCGAAGGTCGAGAATTTTCATATATGAGGGCATTTTAGCATCTACATTCGACGCTGATCACAATAACGAGCTCTTATCTGCAAAAAGTGCCGAAATAACGGAGATATGGGCTCCCGAAGTTTGGAGTCGAGGGCTTAGTGGGATTATATGGGAAAAATCGAAGGTCGAGAATTTTCATATATGAGGGCATATTTGGCATCTACATTCGACGCTGATCACAATAACGAGCTCTTATCTGCAAAAAGTGTCGAAATAACGGAGATATGGGCTCCCGAAGTTTGGAGTCGAGGGCTTAGTGGGATTATATGGGAAAAATCGAAGGTCGAGAATTTTCATATATGAGGGCATATTTAGCATCTACATTCGACGCTGATCACAATAACGAGCTCTTATCTGCAAAAAGTGCCGAAATAACGGAGATATGGGCTCCCGAAGTTTGGAGTCGAGGGCTTAGTGGGATTATATGGGAAAAATCGAAGGTCAAGAATTTTCATATATGAGGGCATATTTAGCATCTACATTCGACACTGATCACAATAACGAGCTCTTATCTGCAAAAAGTGCCGAAATAACGGAGATATGGGCTCCCGAAGTTTGGAGTCGACTGCTTAGTGGGATTATATGGGAAAAATCGAAGGTCGAGAATTTTCATATATGAGGGCATATTTGGCATCTACATTCGACGCTGATCACAATAACGAGCTCTTATCTGCAAAAAGTGTCGAAATAACGGAGATATGGGCTCCCGAAGTTTGGAGTCGAGGGCTTAGTGGGATTATATTCGAAAAATCGAAGGTCGAGAATTTTCATATATGAGGGCATATTTAGCATCTACATTCGACGCTGATCACAATAACGAGCTCTTATCTGCAAAAAGTGCCGAAATAACGGAGATATGGGCTCCCGAAGTTTGGAGTCGAGGGCTTAGTGGGATTATATGGGAAAAATCGAAAGTCGAGAATTTTCATATATGAGGGCATATTTAGCATCTACATTCGGCGCTGATCACGATAACGAGCTCTTATTTGCAAAAAGTGTCGAAATAACGGAGATATGGGCTCCCGAAGTTTGGAGTCGAGGGCTTAGTGGGATTATATGGGAAAAATCGAAGGTCGAGAGTTTTCATATATGAGGGCATATTTAGCATCTACATTCGACGCTGATCACGATAACGAGCTCTTATTTGCAAAAAGTGTTGAAATAACGGAGATATGGGCTCCCGAAGTTTGGAGTCGAGGGCTTAGTGGGATTATATGGGAAAAATCGAAGGTCAAGAATTTTCATATATGAGGGCATATTTGGCATCTACATTCGACGCTGATCACAATAACGAGCTCTTATCTGCAAAAAGTGTCGAAATAACGGAGATATGGGCTCCCGAAGTTTGGAGTCGAGGGCTTAGTGGGATTATATGGGAAAAATCGAAGGTCGAGAATTTTCATATATGAGGGCATATTTAGCATCTACATTCGACGCTGATCACAATAACGAGCTCTTATCTGCAAAAAGTGCCGAAATAACGGAGATATGGGCTCCCGAAGTTTGGAGTCGAGGGCTTAGTGGGATTATATGGGAAAAATCGAAAGTCGAGAATTTTCATATATGAGGGCATATTTAGCATCTACATTCGACGCTGATCACGATAACGAGCTCTTATTTGCAAAAAGTGTCGAAATAACGGAGATATGGGCTCCCGAAGTTTGGAGTCGAGGGCTTAGTGGGATTATATGGGAAAAATCGAAGGTCGAGAATTTTCATATATGAGGGCATATTTGGCATCTACATTCGACGCTGATCACGATAACGAGCTCTTATTTGCAAAAAGTGTCGAAATAACGGAGATATGGGCTCCCGAAATTTGGAGTCGAGGGCTTAGTGGGATTATATGGGAAAAATCGAAGGTCGAGAATTTTCATATATGAGGGCATATTTAGCATCTACATTCGACGCTGATCACGATAACGAGCTCTTATTTGCAAAAAGTGTCGAAATAACGGAGATATGGGCTCCCGAAGTTTGGAGTCGAGGGCTTAGTGGGATTATATGGGAAAAATCGAAGGTCGAGAATTTTCATATATGAGGGCATATTTGGCATCTACATTCGACGCTGATCACAATAACGAGCTCTTATCTGCAAAAAGTGTCGAAATAACGGAGATATGGGCTCCCGAAGTTTGGAGTCGAGGGCTTAGTGGGATTATATGGGAAAAATCGAAGGTCGAGAATTTTCATATATGAGGGCATATTTAGCATCTACATTCGACGCTGATCACGATAACGAGCTCTTATTTGCAAAAAGTGTCGAAATAACGGAGATATGGGCTCCCGAAGTTTGGAGTCGAGGGCTTAGTGGGATTATATGGGAAAAATCGAAGGTCGAGAATTTTCATATATGAGGGCATATTTGGCATCTACATTCGACGCTGATCACAATAACGAGCTCTTATCTGAAAAAGTGTCGAAATAACGGAGATATGGGCTCCCGAAGTTTTTCTAGTCGAGGGCTTAGTGGGATTAGGTATATGGGAAAAATCGAAGGTCGAGAATTTTCATATATGAGGGCATATTTAGCATCTACATTCGACGCTGATCACAATAACGAGCTCTTATCTGCAAAAAGTGCCGAAATAACGGAGATATGGGCTCCCGAAGTTTGGAGTCGAGGGCTTAGTGGGATTATATGGGAAAAATCGAAGGTCGAGAATTTTCATATATGAGGGCATATTTAGCATCTACATTCGACGCTGATCACGATAACGAGCTCTTATTTGCAAAAAGTGTCGAAATAACGGAGATATGGGCTCCCGAAGTTTGGAGTCGAGGGCTTAGTGGGATTATATGGGAAAAATCGAAGGTCGAGAATTTTCATATATGAATGCATATTTGGCATCTACATTCGACGCTGATCACAATAACGAGCTCTTATTTGCAAAAAGTGTCGAAATAACGGAGATGTGGGCACCCGAAGTTTGGAGTCGAGGGCTTAGTGGGATTATATGGGAAAAATCGAAGGTCGAGAATTTTCATATATGAGGGCATATTTAGCATCTACATTCGACGCTGATCACGATAACGAGCTCTTATTTGCAAAAAAGTGTCGAAAAAACGGAGATATGGGCTCCCGAAGTTTGGAGTCGAGGGCTTAGTGGGATTATATGGGAAAAATCGAAGGTCGAGAATTTTCATATATGAGGGCATATTTAGCATCTACATTCGACACTGATCACAATAACGAGCTCTTATCTGCAAAAAGTGCCGAAATAACGGAGATATGGGCTCCCGAAGTTTGGAGTCGACTGCTTAGTGGGATTATATGGGAAAAATCGAAGGTCGAGAATTTTCATATATGAGGGCATATTTGGCATCTACATTCGACGCTGATCACAATAACGAGCTCTTATCTGCAAAAAGTGTCGAAATAACGGAGATATGGGCTCCCGAAGTTTGGAGTCGAGGGCTTAGTGGGATTATATGGGAAAAATCGAAGGTCGAGAATTTTCATATATGATTGCATATTTAGCATCTACATTCGACACTGATCACAATAACGAGCTCTTATCTGCAAAAAGTGCCGAAATAACGGAGATATTGGGCTCCCGAAGTTTGGAGTCGACTGCTTAGTGGGATTATATGGGAAAAATCGAAGGTCGAGAATTTTCATATATGAGGGCATATTTGGCATCTACATTCGACGCTGATCACAATAACGAGCTCTTATCTGCAAAAAGTGCCGAAATAACGGAGATATGGGCTCCCGAAGTTTGGAGTCGAGGGCTTAGTGGGATTATATGGGAAAAATCGAAAGTCGAGAATTTTCATATATGAGGGCATATTTAGCATCTACATTCGACGCTGATCACAATAACGAGCTCTTATTTGCAAAAAAGTGTCGAAATAACGGAGATATGGGCTCCCGAAGTTTGGAGTCGAGGGCTTAGTGGGATTATATGGGAAAAATCGAAGGTCGAGAATTTTCATATATGAGGGCATATTTAGCATCTACATTCGACACTGATCACAATAACGAGCTCTTATCTGCAAAAAGTGCCGAAATAACGGAGATATGGGCTCCCGAAGTTTGGAGTCGACTGCTTAGTGGGATTATATGGGAAAAATCGAAGGTCGAGAATTTTCATATATGAGGGCATATTTGGCATCTACATTCGACGCTGATCACAATAACGAGCTCTTATCTGCAAAAAGTGTCGAAATAACGGAGATATGGGCTCCCGAAGTTTGGAGTCGAGGGCTAAGTGGGATTATATGGGAAAAATCGAAGGTCGAGAATTTTCATATATGAGGGGCATATTTAGCATCTACATTCGACGCTGATCACAATAACGAGCTCTTATCTGCAAAAAGTGCCGAAATAACGGAGATATGGGCTCCCGAAGTTTGGAGTCGAGGGCTTAGTGGGATTATATGGGAAAAATCGAAGGTCAAGAATTTTCATATATGAGGGCATATTTAGCATCTACATTCGACACTGATCACAGTAACGAGCTCTTATCTGCAAAAAATGCCGAAATAACGGAGATATGGGCTCCCGAAGTTTGGAGTCGACTGCTTAGTGGGATTATATGGGAAAAATCGAAGGTCGAGAATTTTCATATATGAGGGCATATTTGGCATCTACATTCGACGCTGATCACAATAACGAGCTCTTATCTGCAAAAAGTGTCGAAATAACGGAGATATGGGCTCCCGAAGTTTTGTGTCGAGGGCTTAGTGGGATTATATGGGAAAAATCGAAGGTCGAGAATTTTCATATATGAGGGCATATTTAGCATCTACATTCGACGCTGATCACAATAACGAGCTCTTATCTGCAAAAAGTGCCGAAATAACGGAGATATGGGCTCCCGAAGTTTGGAGTCGAGGGCTTAGTGGGATTATATGGGAAAAATCGAAGGTCGAGAATTTTCATATATGAGGGCATATTTGGCATCTACATTCGACGCTGATCACAATAACGAGCTCTTATCTGCAAAAAGTGTCGAAATAACGGAGATATGGGCTCCCGAAGTTTGGAGTCGAGGGCTTAGTGGGATTATATGGGAAAAATCGAAGGTCGAGAATTTTCATATATGAGGGCATATTTAGCATCTACATTCGACACTGATCACAATAACGAGCTCTTATCTGCAAAAAGTGCCGAAATAACGGAGATATGGGCTCCCGAAGTTTGGAGTCGACTGCTTAGTGGGATTATATGGGAAAAATCGAAGGTCGAGAATTTTCATATATGAGGGCATATTTGGCATCTACATTCGACGCTGATCACAATTACGAGCTCTTATCTGCAAAAAGTGTCGAAATAACGGAGATATGGGCTCCCGAAGTTTGGAGTCGAGGGCTTAGTGGGATTATATGGGAAAAATCGAAGGTCAAGAATTTTCATATATGAGGGCATATTTAGCATCTACATTCGACACTGATCACAATAACGAGCTCTTATCTGCAAAAAGTGCCGAAATAACGGAGATATGGGCTCCCGAAGTTTGGAGTCGACTGCTTAGTGGGATTATATGGGAAAAATCGAAGGTCGAGAATTTTCATATATGAGGGCATATTTGGCATCTACATTCGACGCTGATCACAATAACGAGCTCTTATCTGCAAAAAGTGTCGAAATAACGGAGATATGGGCTCCCGAAGTTTGGAGTCGAGGGCTTAGTGGGATTATATGGGAAAAATCGAAGGTCGAGAATTTTCATATATGAGGGCATATTTAGCATCTACATTCGACGCTGATCACAATAACGAGCTCTTATCTGCAAAAAGTGCCGAAATAACGGAGATATGGGCTCCCGAAATTTGGAGTCGAGGGCTTAGTGGGATTATATGGGAAAAATCGAAGGTCAAGAATTTTCATATATGAGGGCATATTTAGCATCTACATTCGACACTGATCACAATAACGAGCTCTTATCTGCAAAAAGTGCCGAAATAACGGAGATATGGGCTCCCGAAGTTTGGAGTCGACTGCTTAGTGGGATTATATGGGAAAAATCGAAGGTCGAGAATTTTCATATATGAGGGCATATTTGGCATCTACATTCGACGCTGATCACAATAACGAGCTCTTATCTGCAAAAAGTGTCGAAATAACGGAGATATGGGCTCCCGAAGTTTGGAGTCGAGGGCTTAGTGGGATTATATGGGAAAAATCGAAGGTCGAGAATTTTCATATATGAGGGCATATTTAGCATCTACATTCGACGCTGATCACAATAACGAGCTCTTATCTGCAAAAAGTGCCGAAATAACGGAGATATGGGCTCCCGAAGTTTGGAGTCGACTGCTTAGTGGGATTATATGGGAAAAATCGAAGGTCGAGAATTTTCATATATGAGGGCATATTTGGCATCTACATTCGACGCTGATCACAATAACGAGCTCTTATCTGCAAAAAGTGTCGAAATAACGGAGATATGGGCTCCTGAAGTTTGGAGTCGAGGGCTTAGTGGGATTATATGGGAAAAATCGAAGGTCGAGAATTTTCATATATGAGGGCATATTTAGCATCTACATTCGACGCTGATCACAATAACGAGCTCTTATCTGCAAAAAGTGCCGAAATAACGGAGATATGGGCTCCCGAAGTTTGGAGTCGAGGGCTTAGTGGGATTATATGGGAAAAATCGAAGGTCGAGAATTTTCATATATGAGGGCATATTTAGCATCTACATTCGACACTGATCACAATAACGAGCTCTTATCTGCAAAAAGTGCCGAAATAACGGAGATATGGGCTCCCGAAATTTGGAGTCGAGGGCTTAGTGGGATTATATGGGAAAAATCGAAGGTCAAGAATTTTCATATATGAGGGCATATTTAGCATCTACATTCGACACTGATCACAATAACGAGCTCTTATCTGCAAAAAGTGCCGAAATAACGGAGATATGGGCTCCCGAAGTTTGGAGTCGACTGCTTAGTGGGATTATATGGGAAAAATCGAAGGTCGAGAATTTTCATATATGAGGGCATATTTGGCATCTACATTCGACGCTGATCACAATAACGAGCTCTTATCTGCAAAAAGTGTCGAAATAACGGAGATATGGGCTCCCGAAGTTTGGAGTCGAGGGCTTAGTGGGATTATATGGGAAAAATCGAAGGTCGAGAATTTTCATATATGAGGGCATATTTAGCATCTACATTCGACGCTGATCACAATAACGAGCTCTTATCTGCAAAAAGTGCCGAAATAACGGAGATATGGGCTCCCGAAGTTTGGAGTCGACTGCTTAGTGGGATTATATGGGAAAAATCGAAGGTCGAGAATTTTCATATATGAGGGCATATTTGGCATCTACATTCGACGCTGATCACAATAACGAGCTCTTATCTGCAAAAAGTGTCGAAATAACGGAGATATGGGCTCCCGAAGTTTGGAGTCGAGGGCTTAGTGGGATTATATGGGAAAAATCGAAGGTCGAGAATTTTCATATATGAGGGCATATTTAGCATCTACATTCGACGCTGATCACAATAACGAGCTCTTATCTGCAAAAAGTGCCGAAATAACGGAGATATGGGCTCCCGAAGTTTGGAGTCGACTGCTTAGTGGGATTATATGGGAAAAATCGAAGGTCGAGAATTTTCATATATGAGGGCATATTTGGCATCTACATTCGACGCTGATCACAATAACGAGCTCTTATCTGCAAAAAGTGTCGAAATAACGGAGATATGGGCTCCCGAAGTTTGGAGTCGAGGGCTTAGTGGGATTATATGGAAAAAATCGAAGGTCGAGAATTTTCATATATGAGGGCATATTTAGCATCTACATTCGACGCTGATCACAATAACGAGCTCTTATCTGCAAAAAGTGCCGAAATAACGGAGATATGGGCTCCCGAAGTTTGGAGTCGAGGGCTTAGTGGGATTATATGGGAAAAATCGAAAGTCGAGAATTTTCATATATGAGGGCATATTTAGCATCTACATTCGACACTGATCACAATAACGAGCTCTTATCTGCAAAAAGTGCCGAAATAACGGAGATATGGGCTCCCGAAGTTTGGAGTCGACTGCTTAGTGGGATTATATGGGAAAAATCGAAGGTCGAGAATTTTCATATATGAGGGCATATTTGGCATCTACATTCGACGCTGATCACAATAACGAGCTCTTATCTGCAAAAAGTGTCGAAATAACGGAGATATGGGCTCCCGAAGTTTGGAGTCGACTGCTTAGTGGGATTATATGGGAAAAATCGAAGGTCGAGAATTTTCATATATGAGGGCATATTTGGCATCTACATTCGACGCTGATCACAATAACGAGCTCTTATCTGCAAAAAGTGCCGAAATAACGGAGATATGGGCTCCCGAAGTTTGGAGTCGAGGGCTTAGTGGGATTATATGGGAAAAATCGAAAGTCGAGAATTTTCATATATGAGGGCATATTTAGCATCTACATTCGACGCTGATCACAATAACGAGCTCTTATTTGCAAAAAGTGTCGAAATAACGGAGATATGGGCTCCCGAAGTTTGGAGTCGAGGGCTTAGTGGGATTATATGGGAAAAATCGAAGGTCGAGAATTTTCATATATGAGGGCATATTTAGCATCTACATTCGACACTGATCACAATAACGAGCTCTTATCTGCAAAAAGTGCCGAAATAACGGAGATATGGGCTCCCGAAGTTTGGAGTCGACTGCTTAGTGGGATTATATGGGAAAAATCGAAGGTCGAGAATTTTCATATATGAGGGCATATTTGGCATCTACATTCGACGCTGATCACAATAACGAGCTCTTATCTGCAAAAAGTGTCGAAATAACGGAGATATGGGCTCCCGAAGTTTGGAGTCGAGGGCTAAGTGGGATTATATGGGAAAAATCGAAGGTCGAGAATTTTCATATATGAGGGCATATTTAGCATCTACATTCGACGCTGATCACAATAACGAGCTCTTATCTGCAAAAAGTGCCGAAATAACGGAGATATGGGCTCCCGAAGTTTGGAGTCGAGGGCTTAGTGGGATTATATGGGAAAAATCGAAGGTCAAGAATTTTCATATATGAGGGCATATTTAGCATCTACATTCGACACTGATCACAGTAACGAGCTCTTATCTGCAAAAAGTGCCGAAATAACGGAGATATGGGCTCCCGAAGTTTGGAGTCGACTGCTTAGTGGGATTATATGGGAAAAATCGAAGGTCGAGAATTTTCATATATGAGGGCATATTTGGCATCTACATTCGACGCTGATCACAATAACGAGCTCTTATCTGCAAAAAGTGTCGAAATAACGGAGATATGGGCTCCCGAAGTTTTGTGTCGAGGGCTTAGTGGGATTATATGGGAAAAATCGAAGGTCGAGAATTTTCATATATGAGGGCATATTTAGCATCTACATTCGACGCTGATCACAATAACGAGCTCTTCTCTGCAAAAAGTGCCGAAATAACGGAGATATGGGCTCCCGAAGTTTGGAGTCGACTGCTTAGTGGGATTATATGGGAAAAATCGAAGGTCGAGAATTTTCATATATGAGGGCATATTTGGCATCTACATTCGACGCTGATCACAATAACGAGCTCTTATCTGCAAAAAGTGTCGAAATAACGGAGATATGGGCTCCCGAAGTTTGGAGTCGAGGGCTTAGTGGGATTATATGGGAAAAATCGAAGGTCGAGAATTTTCATATATGAGGGCATATTTAGCATCTACATTCGACACTGATCACAATAACGAGCTCTTATCTGCAAAAAGTGCCGAAATAACGGAGATATGGGCTCCCGAAGTTTGGAGTCGACTGCTTAGTGGGATTATATGGGAAAAATCGAAGGTCGAGAATTTTCATATATGAGGGCATATTTGGCATCTACATTCGACGCTGATCACAATTACGAGCTCTTATCTGCAAAAAGTGTCGAAATAACGGAGATATGGGCTCCCGAAGTTTGGAGTCGAGGGCTTAGTGGGATTATATGGGAAAAATCGAAGATCAAGAATTTTCATATATGAGGGCATATTTAGCATCTACATTCGACACTGATCACAATAACGAGCTCTTATCTGCAAAAAGTGCCGAAATAACGGAGATATGGGCTCCCGAAGTTTGGAGTCGACTGCTTAGTGGGATTATATGGGAAAAATCGAAGGTCGAGAATTTTCATATATGAGGGCATATTTGGCATCTACATTCGACGCTGATCACAATAACGAGCTCTTATCTGCAAAAAGTGTCGAAATAACGGAGATATGGGCTCCCGAAGTTTGGAGTCGACTGCTTAGTGGGATTATATGGGAAAAATCGAAGGTCGAGAATTTTCATATATGAGGGCATATTTGGCATCTACATTCGACGCTGATCACAATAACGAGCTCTTATCTGCAAAAAGTGTCGAAATAACGGAGATATGGGCTCCCGAAGTTTGGAGTCGAGGGCTTAGTGGGATTATATGGGAAAAATCGAAGGTCAAGAATTTTCATATATGAGGGCATATTTAGCATCTACATTCGACACTGATCACAATAACGAGCTCTTATCTGCAAAAAGTGCCGAAATAACGGAGATATGGGCTCCCGAAGTTTGGAGTCGACTGCTTAGTGGGATTATATGGGAAAAATCGAAGGTCGAGAATTTTCATATATGAGGGCATATTTGGCATCTACATTCGACGCTGATCACAATAACGAGCTCTTATCTGCAAAAAGTGTCGAAATAACGGAGATATGGGCTCCCGAAGTTTGGAGTCGAGGGCTTAGTGGGATTATATGGGAAAAATCGAAGGTCGAGAATTTTCATATATGAGGGCATATTTAGCATCTACATTCGACGCTGATCACAATAACGAGCTCTTATCTGCAAAAAAATCGGAAAAATCGAAGGTCGAGAATTTTCATATATGAGGGCATATTTAGCATCTACATTCGACGCTGATCACAATAACGAGCTCTTATCTGCAAAAAGTGCCGAAATAACGGAGATATGGGCTCCCGAAGTTTGGAGTCGAGGGCTTAGTGGGATTATATGGGAAAAATCGAAGGTCGAGAATTTTCATATATGAGGGCATATTTAGCATCTACATTCGACACTGATCACAATAACGAGCTCTTATCTGCAAAAAGTGCCGAAATAACGGAGATATGGGCTCCCGAAGTTTGGAGTCGACTGCTTAGTGGGATTATATGGGAAAAATCGAAGGTCGAGAATTTTCATATATGAGGGCATATTTGGCATCTACATTCGACGCTGATCACAATAACGAGCTCTTATCTGCAAAAAGTGTCGAAATAACGGAGATATGGGCTCCCGAAGTTTGGAGTCGAGGGCTTAGTGGGATTATATGGAAAAAATCGAAGGTCGAGAATTTTCATATATGAGGGCATATTTAGCATCTACATTCGACGCTGATCACAATAACGAGCTCTTATCTGCAAAAAGTGCCGAAATAACGGAGATATGGGCTCCCGAAGTTTGGAGTCGAGGGCTTAGTGGGATTATATGGGAAAAATCGAAAGTCGAGAATTTTCATATATGAGGGCATATTTAGCATCTACATTCGACACTGATCACA
Organism: Merodon equestris; assembly: GCA_958301585.1. NCBI lineage: Eukaryota > Metazoa > Arthropoda > Insecta > Diptera > Syrphidae > Merodon > Merodon equestris. The sequence goes on from OY284416.1 coordinate 117,526,015, forward strand.
ATAACGAGCTCTTATCTGCAAAAAGTGCCGAAATAACGGAGATATGGGCTCCCGAAGTTTGGAGTCGACTGCTTAGTGGGATTATATGGGAAAAATCGAAGGTCGAGAATTTTCATATATGAGGGCATATTTGGCATCTACATTCGACGCTGATCACAATAACGAGCTCTTATCTGCAAAAAGTGTCGAAATAACGGAGATATGGGCTCCCGAAGTTTGGAGTCGACTGCTTAGTGGGATTATATGGGAAAAATCGAAGGTCGAGAATTTTCATATATGAGGGCATATTTGGCATCTACATTCGACGCTGATCACAATAACGAGCTCTTATCTGCAAAAAGTGCCGAAATAACGGAGATATGGGCTCCCGAAGTTTGGAGTCGAGGGCTTAGTGGGATTATATGGGAAAAATCGAAAGTCGAGAATTTTCATATATGAGGGCATATTTAGCATCTACATTCGACGCTGATCACAATAACGAGCTCTTATTTGCAAAAAGTGTCGAAATAACGGAGATATGGGCTCCCGAAGTTTGGAGTCGAGGGCTTAGTGGGATTATATGGGAAAAATCGAAGGTCGAGAATTTTCATATATGAGGGCATATTTAGCATCTACATTCGACACTGATCACAATAACGAGCTCTTATCTGCAAAAAGTGCCGAAATAACGGAGATATGGGCTCCCGAAGTTTGGAGTCGACTGCTTAGTGGGATTATATGGGAAAAATCGAAGGTCGAGAATTTTCATATATGAGGGCATATTTGGCATCTACATTCGACGCTGATCACAATAACGAGCTCTTATCTGCAAAAAGTGTCGAAATAACGGAGATATGGGCTCCCGAAGTTTGGAGTCGAGGGCTAAGTGGGATTATATGGGAAAAATCGAAGGTCGAGAATTTTCATATATGAGGGCATATTTAGCATCTACATTCGACGCTGATCACAATAACGAGCTCTTATCTGCAAAAAGTGCCGAAATAACGGAGATATGGGCTCCCGAAGTTTGGAGTCGAGGGCTTAGTGGGATTATATGGGAAAAATCGAAGGTCAAGAATTTTCATATATGAGGGCATATTTAGCATCTACATTCGACACTGATCACAGTAACGAGCTCTTATCTGCAAAAAGTGCCGAAATAACGGAGATATGGGCTCCCGAAGTTTGGAGTCGACTGCTTAGTGGGATTATATGGGAAAAATCGAAGGTCGAGAATTTTCATATATGAGGGCATATTTGGCATCTACATTCGACGCTGATCACAATAACGAGCTCTTATCTGCAAAAAGTGTCGAAATAACGGAGATATGGGCTCCCGAAGTTTTGTGTCGAGGGCTTAGTGGGATTATATGGGAAAAATCGAAGGTCGAGAATTTTCATATATGAGGGCATATTTGGCATCTACATTCGACGCTGATCACAATTACGAGCTCTTATCTGCAAAAAGTGTCGAAATAACGGAGATATGGGCTCCCGAAGTTTGGAGTCGAGGGCTTAGTGGGATTATATGGGAAAAATCGAAGGTCGAGAATTTTCATATATGAGGGCATATTTGGCATCTACATTCGACGCTGATCACAATAACGAGCTCTTATCTGCAAAAAGTGTCGAAATAACGGAGATATGGGCTCCCGAAGTTTGGAGTCGACTGCTTAGTGGGATTATATGGGAAAAATCGAAGGTCGAGAATTTTCATATATGAGGGCATATTTGGCATCTACATTCGACGCTGATCACAATAACGAGCTCTTATCTGCAAAAAGTGTCGAAATAACGGAGATATGGGCTCCCGAAGTTTGGAGTCGAGGGCTTAGTGGGATTATATGGGAAAAATCGAAGGTCAAGAATTTTCATATATGAGGGCATATTTAGCATCTACATTCGACACTGATCACAATAACGAGCTCTTATCTGCAAAAAGTGCCGAAATAACGGAGATATGGGCTCCCGAAGTTTGGAGTCGAGGGCTTAGTGGGATTATATGGGAAAAATCGAAGGTCGAGAATTTTCATATATGAGGGCATATTTAGCATCTACATTCGACGCTGATCACAATAACGAGCTCTTATCTGCAAAAAGTGCCGAAATAACGGAGATATGGGCTCCCGAAATTTGGAGTCGAGGGCTTAGTGGGATTATATGGGAAAAATCGAAGGTCGAGAATTTTCATATATGAGGGCATATTTAGCATCTACATTCGACGCTGATCACAATAACGAGCTCTTATCTGCAAAAAGTGCCGAAATAACGGAGATATGGGCTCCCGAAGTTTGGAGTCGACTGCTTAGTGGGATTATATGGGAAAAATCGAAGGTCGAGAATTTTCATATATGAGGGCATATTTGGCATCTACATTCGACGCTGATCACAATAACGAGCTCTTATCTGCAAAAAGTGTCGAAATAACGGAGATATGGGCTCCTGAAGTTTGGAGTCGAGGGCTTAGTGGGATTATATGGGAAAAATCGAAGGTCGAGAATTTTCATATATGAGGGCATATTTAGCATCTACATTCGACGCTGATCACAATAACGAGCTCTTATCTGCAAAAAGTGCCGAAATAACGGAGATATGGGCTCCCGAAGTTTGGAGTCGAGGGCTTAGTGGGATTATATGGGAAAAATCGAAGGTCGAGAATTTTCATATATGAGGGCATATTTAGCATCTACATTCGACACTGATCACAATAACGAGCTCTTATCTGCAAAAAGTGCCGAAATAACGGAGATATGGGCTCCCGAAGTTTGGAGTCGACTGCTTAGTGGGATTATATGGGAAAAATCGAAGGTCGAGAATTTTCATATATGAGGGCATATTTGGCATCTACATTCGACGCTGATCACAATAACGAGCTCTTATCTGCAAAAAGTGTCGAAATAACGGAGATATGGGCTCCCGAAGTTTGGAGTCGAGGGCTTAGTGGGATTATATGGAAAAAATCGAAGGTCGAGAATTTTCATATATGAGGGCATATTTAGCATCTACATTCGACGCTGATCACAATAACGAGCTCTTATCTGCAAAAAGTGCCGAAATAACGGAGATATGGGCTCCCGAAGTTTGGAGTCGACTGCTTAGTGGGATTATATGGGAAAAATCGAAGGTCGAGAATTTTCATATATGAGGGCATATTTGGCATCTACATTCGACGCTGATCACAATAACGAGCTCTTATCTGCAAAAAGTGTCGAAATAACGGAGATATGGGCTCCCGAAGTTTGGAGTCGAGGGCTTAGTGGGATTATATGGGAAAAATCGAAGGTCGAGAATTTTCATATATGAGGGCATATTTAGCATCTACATTCGACACTGATCACAATAACGAGCTCTTATCTGCAAAAAGTGCCGAAATAACGGAGATATGGGCTCCCGAAGTTTGGAGTCGAGGGCTTAGTGGGATTATATGGGAAAAATCGAAGGTCAAGAATTTTCATATATGAGGGCATATTTAGCATCTACATTCGACACTGATCACAATAACGAGCTCTTATCTGCAAAAAGTGCCGAAATAACGGAGATATGGGCTCCCGAAGTTTGGAGTCGACTGCTTAGTGGGATTATATGGGAAAAATCGAAGGTCGAGAATTTTCATATATGAGGGCATATTTGGCATCTACATTCGACGCTGATCACAATAACGAGCTCTTATCTGCAAAAAGTGTCGAAATAACGGAGATCTGGGCTCCCGAAGTTTGGAGTCGAGGGCTTAGTGGGATTATATGGGAAAAATCGAAGGTCGAGAATTTTCATATATGAGGGCATATTTAGCATCTACATTCGACGCTGATCACAATAACGAGCTCTTATCTGCAAAAAGTGCCGAAATAACGGAGATATGGGCTCCCGAAGTTTGGAGTCGAGGGCTTAGTGGTATTATATGGGAAAAATCGAAGGTCGAGAATTTTCATATATGAGGGCATATTTAGCATCTACATTCGACACTGATCACAATAACGAGCTCTTATCTGCAAAAAGTGCCGAAATAACGGAGATATGGGCTCCCGAAGTTTGGAGTCGACTGCTTAGTGGGATTATATGGGAAAAATCGAAGGTCGAGAATTTTCATATATGAGGGCATATTTGGCATCTACATTCGACGCTGATCACAATAACGAGCTCTTATCTGCAAAAAGTGTCGAAATAACGGAGATATGGGCTCCTGAAGTTTGGAGTCGAGGGCTTAGTGGGATTATATGGAAAAAATCGAAGGTCGAGAATTTTCATATATGAGGGCATATTTAGCATCTACATTCGACGCTGATCACAATAACGAGCTCTTATCTGCAAAAAGTGCCGAAATAACGGAGATATGGGCTCCCGAAGTTTGGAGTCGAGGGCTTAGTGGGATTATATGGGAAAAATCGAAAGTCGAGAATTTTCATATATGAGGGCATATTTAGCATTTACATTCGACACTGATCACAATAACGAGCTCTTATCTGCAAAAAGTGCCGGAATAACGGAGATATGGGCTCCCGAAGTTTGGAGTCGACTGCTTAGTGGGATTATATGGGAAAAATCGAAGGTCGAGAATTTTCATATATGAGGGCATATTTAGCATCTACATTCGACGCTGATCACAATAACGAGCTCTTATCTGCAAAAAGTGTCGAAATAACGGAGATATGGGCTCCCGAAGTTTGGAGTCGAGGGCTAAGTGGGATTATATGGGAAAAATCGAAGGTCGCGAATTTTCATATATGAGGGCATATTTAGCATCTACATTCGACGCTGATCACGATAACGAGCTCTTATTTGCAAAAAGTGTCGAAATAACGGAGATATGGGCTCCCGAAGTTTGGAGTCGAGGGCTTAGTGGGATTATATGGGAAAAATCGAAGGTCGAGAATTTTCATATATGAGGGCATATTTAGCATCTACATTCGACGCTGATCACAATAACGAGCTCTTATCTGCAAAAAGTATCGAAATAACGGAGATATGGGCTCCCGAAGTTTGGAGTCGAGGGCTTAGTGGGATTATATGGGAAAAATCGAAGGTCGAGAATTTTCATATATGAGGGCATATTTAGCATCTACATTCGACGCTGATCACAATAACGAGCTCTTATCTGCAAAAAGTGCCGAAATAACGGAGATATGGGCTCCCGAAGTTTGGAGTCGAGGGCTTAGTGGGATTATATGGGAAAAATCGAAGGTCAAGAATTTTCATATATGAGGGCATATTTAGCATCTACATTCGACACTGATCACAATAACGAGCTCTTATCTGCAAAAAGTGCCGAAATAACGGAGATATGGGCTCCCGAAGTTTGGAGTCGACTGCTTAGTGGGATTATATGGGAAAAATCGAAGGTCGAGAATTTTCATATATGAGGGCATATTTGGCATCTACATTCGACGCTGATCACAATAACGAGCTCTTATCTGCAAAAAGTGTCGAAATAACGGAGATATGGGCTCCCGAAGTTTGGTGTCGAGGGCTTAGTGGGATTATATGGGAAAAATCGAAGGTCGAGAATTTTCATATATGAGGGCATATTTAGCATCTACATTCGACGCTGATCACAATAACGAGCTCTTATCTGCAAAAAGTGTCGAAATAACGGAGATATGGGCTCCCGAAGTTTGGAGTCGAGGGCTTAGTGGGATTATATGGGAAAAATCGAAAGTCGAGAATTTTCATATATGAGGGCATATTTAGCATCTACATTCGACGCTGATCACGATAACGAGCTCTTATTTGCAAAAAGTGTCGAAATAACGGAGATATGGGCTCCCGAAGTTTGGAGTCGAGGGCTTAGTGGGATTATATGGGAAAAATCGAAGGTCGAGAATTTTCATATATGAGGGCATATTTGGCATCTACATTCGACGCTGATCACAATAACGAGCTCTTATCTGCAAAAAGTGCCGAAATAACGGAGATATGGGCTCCCGAAGTTTGGAGTCGACTGCTTAGTGGGATTATATGGGAAAAATCGAAGGTCGAGAATTTTCATATATGAGGGCATATTTGGCATCTACATTCGACGCTGATCACAATAACGAGCTCTTATCTGCAAAAAGTGTCGAAATAACGGAGATATGGGCTCCCGAAGTTTGGAGTCGAGGGCTTAGTGGGATTATATGGGAAAAATCGAAGGTCGAGAATTTTCATATATGAGGGCATATTTAGCATCTACATTCGACACTGATCACAATAACGAGCTCTTATCTGCAAAAAGTGCCGAAATAACGGAGATATGGGCTCCCGAAGTTTGGAGTCGACTGCTTAGTGGGATTATATGGGAAAAATCGAAGGTCGAGAATTTTCATATATGAGGGCATATTTGGCATCTACATTCGACGCTGATCACAATAACGAGCTCTTATCTGCAAAAAGTGTCGAAATAACGGAGATATGGGCTCCCGAAGTTTGGAGTCGAGGGCTTAGTGGGATTATATGGGAAAAATCGAAGGTCGAGAATTTTCATATATGAGGGCATATTTAGCATCTACATTCGACGCTGATCACAATAACGAGCTCTTATCTGCAAAAAGTGCCGAAATAACGGAGATATGGGCTCCCGAAGTTTGGAGTCGAGGGCTTAGTGGGATTATATGGGAAAAATCGAAGGTCAAGAATTTTCATATATGAGGGCATATTTAGCATCTACATTCGACACTGATCACAATAACGAGCTCTTATCTGCAAAAAGTGCCGAAATAACGGAGATATGGGCTCCCGAAGTTTGGAGTCGACTGCTTAGTGGGATTATATGGGAAAAATCGAAGGTCGAGAATTTTCATATATGAGGGCATATTTAGCATCTACATTCGACACTGATCACAATAACGAGCTCTTATCTGCAAAAAGTGCCGAAATAACGGAGATATGGGCTCCCGAAGTTTGGAGTCGACTGCTTAGTGGGATTATATGGGAAAAATCGAAGGTCGAGAATTTTCATATATGAGGGCATATTTGGCATCTACATTCGACGCTGATCACAATAACGAGCTCTTATCTGCAAAAAGTGTCGAAATAACGGAGATATGGGCTCCCGAAGTTTGGAGTCGAGGGCTTAGTGGGATTATATGGGAAAAATCGAAGGTCGAGAATTTTCATATATGAGGGCATATTTAGCATCTACATTCGACGCTGATCACAATAACGAGCTCTTATCTGCAAAAAGTGCCGAAATAACGGAGATATGGGCTCCCGAAGTTTGGAGTCGAAGGCTTAGTGGGATTATATGGGAAAAATCGAAGATCAAGAATTTTCATATATGAGGGCATATTTAGCATCTACATTCGACACTGATCACAATAACGAGCTCTTATCTGCAAAAAGTGCCGAAATAACGGAGATATGGGCTCCCGAAGTTTGGAGTCGACTGCTTAGTGGGATTATATGGGAAAAATCGAAGGTCGAGAATTTTCATATATGAGGGCATATTTGGCATCTACATTCGACGCTGATCACAATAACGAGCTCTTATCTGCAAAAAGTGTCGAAATAACGGAGATATGCTCCCGAAGTTTGGAGTCGAGGGCTTAGTGGGATTATATGGGAAAAATCGAAGGTCGAGAATTTTCATATATGAGGGCATATTTAGCATCTACATTCGACGCTGATCACAATAACGAGCTCTTATCTCCAAAAAGTGCCGAAATAACGGAGATATGGGCTCCCGAAGTTTGGAGTCGAGGGCTTAGTGGGATTATATGGGAAAAATCGAAAGTCGAGAATTTTCATATATGAGGGCATATTTAGCATCTACATTCGACGCTGATCACGATAACGAGCTCTTATTTGCAAAAAGTGTCGAAATAACGGAGATATGGGCTCCCGAAGTTTGGAGTCGAGGGCTTAGTGGGATTATATGGGAAAAATCGAAGGTCGAGAATTTTCATATATGAGGGCATATTTGGCATCTACATTCGACGCTGATCACAATAACGAGCTCTTATCTGCAAAAAGTGTCGAAATAACGGAGATATGGGCTCCCGAAGTTTGGAGTCGAGGGCTTAGTGGGATTATATGGGAAAAATCGAAGGTCGAGAATTTTCATATATGAGGGCATATTTAGCATCTACATTCGACACTGATCACAATAACGAGCTCTTATCTGCAAAAAGTGCCGAAATAACGGAGATATGGGCTCCCGAAGTTTGGAGTCGACTGCTTAGTGGGATTATATGGGAAAAATCGAAGGTCGAGAATTTTCATATATGAGGGCATATTTGGCATCTACATTCGACGCTGATCACAATAACGAGCTCTTATCTGCAAAAAGTGTCGAAATAACGGAGATATGGGCTCCCGAAGTTTGGAGTCGAGGGCTTAGTGGGATTATATGGGAAAAATCGAAGGTCGAGAATTTTCATATATGAGGGCATATTTAGCATCTACATTCGACGCTGATCACAATAACGAGCTCTTATCTGCAAAAAGTGCCGAAATAACGGAGATATGGGCTCCCGAAGTTTGGAGTCGACTGCTTAGTGGGATTATATGGGAAAAATCGAAGGTCGAGAATTTTCATATATGAGGGCATATTTGGCATCTACATTCGACGCTGATCACAATAACGAGCTCTTATCTGCAAAAAGTGTCGAAATAACGGAGATATGGGCTCCCGAAGTTTGGAGTCGAGGGCTTAGTGGGATTATATGGGAAAAATCGAAGGTCGAGAATTTTCATATATGAGGGCATATTTAGCATCTACATTCGACACTGATCACAATAACGAGCTCTTATCTGCAAAAAGTGCCGAAATAACGGAGATATGGGCTCCCGAAGTTTGGAGTCGACTGCTTAGTGGGATTATATGGGAAAAATCGAAGGTCGAGAATTTTCATATATGAGGGCATATTTGGCATCTACATTCGACGCTGATCACAATAACGAGCTCTTATCTGCAAAAAGTGTCCAAAATAACGGAGATATGGGCTCCCGAAGTTTGGAGTCGAGGGCTTAGTGGGATTATATGGGAAAAATCGAAGGTCGAGAATTTTCATATATGAGGGCATATTTAGCATCTACATTCGACGCTGATCACAATAACGAGCTCCTATCTGCAAAAAGTGCCGAAATAACGGAGATATGGGCTCCCGAAGTTTGGAGTCGAGGGCTTAGTGGGATTATATGGGAAAAATCGAAGGTCAAGAATTTTCATATATGAGGGCATATTTAGCATCTACATTCGACACTGATCACAATAACGAGCTCTTATCTGCAAAAAGTGTCGAAATAACGGAGATATGGGCTCCCGAAGTTTGGAGTCGAGGGCTTAGTGGGATTATATGGGAAAAATCGAAGGTCGAGAATTTTCATATATGAGGGCATATTTAGCATCTACATTCGACGCTGATCACAATAACGAGCTCTTATCTGCAAAAAGTGCCGAAATAACGGAGATATGGGCTCCCGAAGTTTGGAGTCGAGGGCTTAGTGGGATTATATGGGAAAAATCGAAAGTCGAGAATTTTCATATATGAGGGCATATTTAGCATCTACATTCGACGCTGATCACGATAACGAGCTCTTATTTGCAAAAAGTGTCGAAATAACGGAGATATGGGCTCCCGAAGTTTGGAGTCGAGGGCTTAGTGGGATTATATGGGAAAAATCGAAGGTCGAGAATTTTCATATATGAGGGCATATTTGGCATCTACATTCGACGCTGATCACAATAACGAGCTCTTATCTGCAAAAAGTGTCGAAATAACGGAGATATGGGCTCCCGAAGTTTGGAGTCGAGGGCTTAGTGGGATTATATGGGAAAAATCGAAGGTCGAGAATTTTCATATATGAGGGCATATTTAGCATCTACATTCGACACTGATCACAATAACGAGCTCTTATCTGCAAAAAGTGCCGAAATAACGGAGATATGGGCTCCCGAAGTTTGGAGTCGAGGGCTTAGTGGGATTATATGGGAAAAATCGAAGGTCAAGAATTTTCATATATGAGGGCATATTTAGCATCTACATTCGACACTGATCACAATAACGAGCTCTTATCTGCAAAAAGTGCCGAAATAACGGAGATATGGGCTCCCGAAGTTTGGAGTCGACTGCTTAGTGGGATTATATGGGAAAAATCGAAGGTCGAGAATTTTAATATATGAGGGCATATTTGGCATCTACATTCGACGCTGATCACAATAACGAGCTCTTATCTGCAAAAAGTGTCGAAATAACGGAGATATGGGCTCCCGAAGTTTGGAGTCGAGGGCTTAGTGGGATTATATGGGAAAAATCGAAGGTCGAGAATTTTCATATATGAGGGCATATTTAGCATCTACATTTGACGCTGATCACAATAACGAGCTCTTATCTGCAAAAAGTGCCGAAATAACGGAGATATGGGCTCCCGAAGTTTGGAGTCGAGGGCTTAGTGGGATTATATGGGAAAAATCGAAAGTCGAGAATTTTCATATATGAGGGCATATTTAGCATCTACATTCGACGCTGATCACGATAACGAGCTCTTATTTGCAAAAAGTGTCGAAATAACGGAGATATGGGCTCCCGAAGTTTGGAGTCGAGGGCTTAGTGGGATTATATGGGAAAAATCGAAGGTCGAGAATTTTCATATATGAGGGCATATTTGGCATCTACATTCGACGCTGATCACAATAACGAGCTCTTATCTGCAAAAAGTGTCGAAATAACGGAGATATGGGCTCCCGAAGTTTGGAGTCGAGGGCTTAGTGGGATTATATGGGAAAAATCGAAGGTCGAGAATTTTCATATATGAGGGCATATTTAGCATCTACATTCGACGCTGATCACAATAACGAGCTCTTATCTGCAAAAACTGCCGAAATAACGGAGATATGGGCTCCCGAAGTTTGGAGTCGAGGGCTTAGTGGGATTATATGGGAAAAATCGAAAGTCGAGAATTTTCATATATGAGGGCATATTTAGCATCTACATTCGACGCTGATCACGATAACGAGCTCTTATTTGCAAAAAGTGTCGAAATAACGGAGATATGGGCTCCCGAAGTTTGGAGTCGAGGGCTTAGTGGGATTATATGGGAAAAATCGAAGGTCGAGAATTTTCATATATGAGGGCATATTTGGCATCTACATTCGACGCTGATCACAATAACGAGCTCTTATCTGCAAAAAGTGTCGAAATAACGGAGATATGGGCTCCCGAAGTTTGGAGTCGAGGGCTTAGTGGGATTATATGGGAAAAATCGAAGGTCGAGAATTTTCATATATGAGGGCATATTTAGCATCTACATTCGACACTGATCACAATAACGAGCTCTTATCTGCAAAAAGTGCCGAAATAACGGAGATATGGGCTCCCGAAGTTTGGAGTCGACTGCTTAGTGGGATTATATGGGAAAAATCGAAGGTCGAGAATTTTCATATATGAGGGCATATTTGGCATCTACATTCGACGCTGATCACAATAACGAGCTCTTATCTGCAAAAAGTGTCGAAATAACGGAGATATGGGCTCCCGAAGTTTGGAGTCGAGGGCTTAGTGGGATTATATGGGAAAAATCGAAGGTCGAGAATTTTCATATATGAGGGCATATTTAGCATCTACATTCGACGCTGATCACAATAACGAGCTCTTATCTGCAAAAAGTGCCGAAATAACGGAGATATGGGCTCCCGAAGTTTGGAGTCGAGGGCTTAGTGGGATTATATGGGAAAAATCGAAGGTCAAGAATTTTCATATATGAGGGCATATTTAGCATCTACATTCGACACTGATCACAATAACGAGCTCTTATCTGCAAAAAGTGCCGAAATAACGGAGATATGGGCTCCCGAAGTTTGGAGTCGACTGCTTAGTGGGATTATATGGGAAAAATCGAAGGTCGAGAATTTTCATATATGAGGGCATATTTGGCATCTACATTCGACGCTGATCACAATAACGAGCTCTTATCTGCAAAAAGTGTCGAAATAACGGAGATATGGGCTCCCGAAGTTTGGAGTCGAGGGCTTAGTGGGATTATATGGGAAAAATCGAAGGTCGAGAATTTTCATATATGAGGGCATATTTAGCATCTACATTCGACACTGATCACAATAACGAGCTCTTATCTGCAAAAAGTGCCGAAATAACGGAGATATGGGCTCCCGAAGTTTGGAGTCGAGGGCTTAGTGGGATTATATGGGAAAAATCGGAGGTCAAGAATTTTCATATATGAGGGCATATTTAGCATCTACATTCGACACTGATCACAATAACGAGCTCTTATCTGCAAAAAGTGTCGAAATAACGGAGATATGGGCTCCCGAATTTTGGAGTCGAGGGCTTAGTGGGATTATATGGGAAAAATCGAAGGTCGAGAATTTTCATATATGAGGGCATATTTAGCATCTACATTCGACGCTGATCACAATAACGAGCTCTTGTCTGCAAAAAGTGCCGAAATAACGGAGATATGGGCTCCCGAAGTTTGGAGTCGAGGGCTTAGTGGGATTATATGGGAAAAATCGAAAGTCGAGAATTTTCATATATGAGGGCATATTTAGCATCTACATTCGACGCTGATCACGATAACGAGCTCTTATTTGCAAAAAGTGTCGAAATAACGGAGATATGGGCTCCCGAAGTTTGGAGTCGAGGGCTTAGTGGGATTATATGGGAAAAATCGAAGGTCGAGAATTTTCATATATGAGGGCATATTTGGCATCTACATTCGACGCTGATCACAATAACGAGCTCTTATCTGCAAAAAGTGTCGAAATAACGGAGATATGGGCTCCCGAAGTTTGGAGTCGAGGGCTTAGTGGGATTATATGGGAAAAATCGAAGGTCGAGAATTTTCATATATGAGGGCATATTTAGCATCTACATTCGACACTGATCACAATAACGAGCTCTTATCTGCAAAAAGTGCCGAAATAACGGAGATATGGGCTCCCGAAGTTTGGAGTCGACTGCTTAGTGGGATTATATGGGAAAAATCGAAGGTCGAGAATTTTCATATATGAGGGCATATTTGGCATCTACATTCGACGCTGATCACAATAACGAGCTCTTATCTGCAAAAAGTGTCGAAATAACGGAGATATGGGCTCCCGAATTTTGGAGTCGAGGGCTTAGTGGGATTATATGGGAAAAATCGAAGGTCGAGAATTTTCATATATGAGGGCATATTTAGCATCTACATTCGACGCTGATCACAATAACGAGCTCTTATCTGCAAAAAGTGCCGAAATAACGGAGATATGGGCTCCCGAAGTTTGGAGTCGAGGGCTTAGTGGGATTATATGGGAAAAATCGAAGGTCAAGAATTTTCATATATGAGGGCATATTTAGCATCTACATTCGACACTGATCACAATAACGAGCTCTTATCTGCAAAAAGTGTCGAAATAACGGAGATATGGGCTCCCGAAGTTTGGAGTCGACTGCTTAGTGGGATTATATGGGAAAAATCGAAGGTCGAGAATTTTCATATATGAGGGCATATTTGGCATCTACATTCGACGCTGATCACAATAACGAGCTCTTATCTGCAAAAAGTGTCGAAATAACGGAGATATGGGCTCCCGAAGTTTGGAGTCGAGGGCTTAGTGGGATTATATGGGAAAAATCGAAGGTCGAGAATTTTCATATATGAGGGCATATTTAGCATCTACATTCGACGCTGATCACAATAACGAGCTCTTATCTGCAAAAATTGCCGAAATAACGGAGATATGGGCTCCCGAAGTTTGGAGTCGAGGGCTTAGTGGGATTATATGGGAAGAATCGAAAGTCGAGAATTTTCATATATGAGGGCATATTTAGCATCTACATTCGACGCTGATCACGATAACGAGCTCTTATTTGCAAAAAGTGTCGAAATAACGGAGATATGGGCTCCCGAAGTTTGGAGTCGAGGGCTTAGTGGGATTATATGGGAAAAATCGAAGGTCGAGAATTTTCATATATGAGGGCATATTTGGCATCTACATTCGACGCTGATCACAATAACGAGCTCTTATCTGCAAAAAGTGCCGAAATAACGGAGATATGGGCTCCCGAAGTTTGGAGTCGAGGGCTTAGTGGGATTATATGGGAAAAATCGAAGGTCAAGAATTTTCATATATGAGGGCATATTTAGCATCTACATTCGACACTGATCACAATAACGAGCTCTTATCTGCAAAAAGTGCCGAAATAACGGAGATATGGGCTCCCGAAGTTTGGAGTCGAGGGCTTAGTGGGATTATATGGGAAAAATCGAAGGTCAAGAATTTTCATATATGAGGGCATATTTAGCATCTACATTCGACACTGATCACAATAACGAGCTCTTATCTGCAAAAAGTGCCGAAATAACGGAGATATGGGCTCCCGAAGTTTGGAGTCGACTGCTTAGTGGGATTATATGGGAAAAATCGAAGGTCGAGAATTTTCATATATGAGGGCATATTTGGCATCTACATTCGACGCTGATCACAATAACGAGCTCTTATGTATCTGCAAAAAGTGTCGAAATAACGGAGATATGGGCTCCCGAAGTTTGGAGTCGAGGACTTAGTGGGATTATATGGGAAAAATCGAAGGTCGAGAATTTTCATATATGAGGGCATATTTAGCATCTACATTCGACGCTGATCACAATAACGAGCTCTTATCTGCAAAAAGTGCCGAAATAACGGAGATATGGGCTCCCGAAGTTTGGAGTCGAGGGCTTAGTGGGACTATATGGGAAAAATCGAAAGTCGAGAATTTTCATATATGAGGGCATATTTAGCATCTACATTCGACACTGATCACAATAACGAGCTCTTATCTGCAAAAAGTGCCGAAATAACGGAGATATGGGCTCCCGAAGTTTGGAGTCGACTGCTTAGTGGGATTATATGGGAAAAATCGAAGGTCGAGAATTTTCATATATGAGGGCATATTTGGCATCTACATTCGACGCTGATCACAATAACGAGCTCTTATCTGCAAAAAGTGTCGAAATAACGGAGATATGGGCTCCCGAATTTTGGAGTCGAGGGCTTAGTGGGATTATATGGGAAAAATCGAAGGTCGAGAATTTTCATATATGAGGGCATATTTAGCATCTACATTCGACGCTGATCACAATAACGAGCTCTTATCTGCAAAAAGTGCCGAAATAACGGAGATATGGGCTCCCGAAGTTTGGAGTCGAGGGCTTAGTGGGATTATATGGGAAAAATCGAAGGTCGAGAATTTTCATATATGAGGGCATATTTGGCATCTACATTCGACGCTGATCACAATAACGAGCTCTTATCTGCAAAAAGTGTCGAAATAACGGAGATATGGGCTCCCGAAGTTTGGAGTCGAGGGCTTAGTGGGATTATATGGGAAAAATCGAAGGTCGAGAATTTTCATATATGAGGGCATATTTAGCATCTACATTCGACGCTGATCACAATAACGAGCTCTTATCTGCAAAAAGTGCCGAAATAACGGAGATATGGGCTCCCGAAGTTTGGAGTCGAGGGCTTAGTGGGATTATATGGGAAAAATCGAAAGTCGAGAATTTTCATATATGAGGGCATATTTAGCATCTACATTCGACGCTGATCACGATAACGAGCTCTTATTTGCAAAAAGTGTCGAAATAACGGAGATATGGGCTCCCGAAGTTTGGAGTCGAGGGCTTAGTGGGATTATATGGGAAAAATCGAAGGTCGAGAATTTTCATATATGAGGGCATATTTAGCATCTACATTCGACACTGATCACAATAACGAGCTCTTATCTGCAAAAAGTGCCGAAATAACGGAGATATGGGCTCCCGAAGTTTGGAGTCGACTGCTTAGTGGGATTATATGGGAAAAATCGAAGGTCGAGAATTTTCATATATGAGGGCATATTTAGCATCTACATTCGACACTGATCACAATAACGAGCTCTTATCTGCAAAAAGTGCCGAAATAACGGAGATATGGGCTCCCGAAGTTTGGAGTCGACTGCTTAGTGGGATTATATGGGAAAAATCGAAGGTCGAGAATTTTCATATATGAGGGCATATTTAGCATCTACATTCGACGCTGATCACAATAACGAGCTCTTATCTGCAAAAAGTGCCGAAATAACGGAGATATGGGCTCCCGAAGTTTGGAGTAGTGGGATTATATGGGAAAAATCGAAGGTCGAGAATTTTCATATATGAGGGGATATTTAGCATCTACATTCGACACTGATCACAATAACGAGCTCTTATCTGCAAAAAGTGCCGAAATAACGGAGATATGGGCTCCCGAAGTTTGGAGTCGACTGCTTAGTGGGATTATATGGGAAAAATCGAAGGTCGAGAATTTTCATATATGAGGGCATATTTGGCATCTACATTCGACGCTGATCACAATAACGAGCTCTTATCTGCAAAAAGTGTCGAAATAACGGAGATATGGGCTCCCGAAGTTTGGAGTCGAGGGCTTAGTGGGATTATATGGGAAAAATCGAAGGTCGAGAATTTTCATATATGAGGGCATATTTAGCATCTACATTCGACACTGATCACAATAACGAGCTCTTATCTGCAAAAAGTGCCGAAATAACGGAGATATGGGCTCCCGAAGTTTGGAGTCGACTGCTTAGTGGGATTATATGGGAAAAATCGAAGGTCGAGAATTTTCATATATGAGGGCATATTTGGCATCTACATTCGACGCTGATCACAATAACGAGCTCTTATCTGCAAAAAGTGTCGAAATAACGGAGATATGGGCTCCCGAAGTTTGGAGTCGAGGGCTTAGTGGGATTATATGGGAAAAATCGAAGGTCAAGAATTTTCATATATGAGGGCATATTTAGCATCTACATTCGACACTGATCACAATAACGAGCTCTTATCTGCAAAAAGTGCCGAAATAACGGAGATATGGGCTCCCGAAGTTTGGAGTCGACTGCTTAGTGGGATTATATGGGAAAAATCGAAGGCCGAGAATTTTCATATATGAGGGCATATTTGGCATCTACATTCGACGCTGATCACAATAACGAGCTCTTATCTGCAAAAAGTGTCGAAATAACGGAGATATGGGCTCCCGAATTTTGGAGTCGAGGGCTTAGTGGGATTATATGGGAAAAATCGAAGGTCGAGAATTTTCATATATGAGGGCATATTTAGCATCTACATTCGACGCTGATCACAATAACGAGCTCTTATCTGCAAAAAGTGCCGAAATAACGGAGATATGGGCTCCCGAAGTTTGGAGTCGAGGGCTTAGTGGGATTATATGGGAAAAATCGAAGGTCAAGAATTTTCATATATGAGGGCATATTTAGCATCTACATTCGACACTGATCACAATAACGAGCTCTTATCTGCAAAAAGTGCCGAAATAACGGAGATATGGGCTCCCGAAGTTTGGAGTCGAGGGCTTAGTGGGATTATATGGGAAAAATCGAAGGTCGAGAATTTTCATATATGAGGGCATATTTAGCATCTACATTCGACGCTGATCACAATAACGAGCTCTTATCTGCAAAAAGTGCCGAAATAACGGAGATATGGGCTCCCGAAGTTTGGAGTCGAGGGCTTAGTGGGATTATATGGGAAAAATCGAAGGTCGAGAATTTTCATATATGAGGGCATATTTAGCATCTACATTCGACGCTGATCACGATAACGAGCTCTTATTTGCAAAAAGTGTCGAAATAACGGAGATATGGGCTCCCGAAGTTTGGAGTCGAGGGCTTAGTGGGATTATATGGGAAAAATCGAAGGTCGAGAATTTTCATATATGAGGGCATATTTGGCATCTACATTCGACGCTGATCACAATAACGAGCTCTTATCTGCAAAAAGTGTCGAAATAACGGAGATATGGGCTCCCGAAGTTTGGAGTCGAGGGCTTAGTGGGATTATATGGGAAAAATCGAAGGTCGAGAATTTTCATATATGAGGGCATATTTAGCATCTACATTCGACGCTGATCACAATAACGAGCTCTTATATGCAAAAAGTGCCGAAATAACGGAGATATGGGCTCCCGAAGTTTGGAGTCGAGGGCTTAGTGGGATTATATGGGAAAAATCGAAAGTCGAGAATTTTCATATATGAGGGCATATTTAGCATCTACATTCGACGCTGATCACGATAACGAGCTCTTATTTGCAAAAAGTGTCGAAATAACGGAGATATGGGCTCCCGAAGTTTGGAGTCGAGGGCTTAGTGGGATTATATGGGAAAAATCGAAGGTCGAGAATTTTCATATATGAGGGCATATTTAGCATCTACATTCGACGCTGATCACAATAACGAGCTCTTATCTGCAAAAAGTGCCGAAATAACGGAGATATGGGCTCCCGAAGTTTGGAGTCGAGGGCTTAGTGGGATTATATGAGAAAAATCGAAGGTCAAGAATTTTCATATATGAGGGCATATTTGGCATCTACATTCGACGCTGATCACAATAACGAGCTCTTATCTGCAAAAAGTGCCGAAATAACGGAGATATGGGCTCCCGAAGTTTGGAGTCGAGGGCTTAGTGGGATTATATGGGAAAAATCGAAAGTCGAGAATTTTCATATATGAGGGCATATTTAGCATCTACATTCGACGCTGATCACAATAACGAGCTCTTATCTGCAAAAAGTGCCGAAATAACGGAGATATGGGCTCCCGAAGTTTGGAGTCGAGGGCTTAGTGGGATTATATGGGAAAAATCGAAGGTCAAGAATTTTCATATATGAGGGCATATTTGGCATCTACATTCGACGCTGATCACAATAACGAGCTCTTATCTGCAAAAAGTGTCGAAATAACGGAGATATGGGCTCCCGAAGTTTGGAGTCGAGGGCTTAGTGGGATTATATGGGAAAAATCGAAGGTCGAGAATTTTCATATATGAGGGCATATTTAGCATCTACATTCGACGCTGATCACAATAACGAGCTCTTATATGCAAAAAGTGCCGAAATAACGGAGATATGGGCTCCCGAAGTTTGGAGTCGAGGGCTTAGTGGGATTATATGGGAAAAATCGAAAGTCGAGAATTTTCATATATGAGGGCATATTTAGCATCTACATTCGACGCTGATCACGATAACGAGCTCTTATTTGCAAAAAGTGTCGAAATAACGGAGATATGGGCTCCCGAAGTTTGGAGTCGAGGGCTTAGTGGGATTATATGGGAAAAATCGAAGGTCGAGAATTTTCATATATGAGGGCATATTTAGCATCTACATTCGACGCTGATCACAATAACGAGCTCTTATCTGCAAAAAGTGCCGAAATAACGGAGATATGGGCTCCCGAAGTTTGGAGTCGAGGGCTTAGTGGGATTATATGGGAAAAATCGAAGGTCAAGAATTTTCATATATGAGGGCATATTTGGCATCTACATTCGACGCTGATCACAATAACGAGCTCTTATCTGCAAAAAGTGCCGAAATAACGGAGATATGGGCTCCCGAAGTTTGGAGTCGAGGGCTTAGTGGGATTATATGGGAAAAATCGAAAGTCGAGAATTTTCATATATGAGGGCATATTTAGCATCTACATTCGACGCTGATCACGATAACGAGCTCTTATTTGCAAAAAGTGTCGAAATAACGGAGATATGGGCTCCCGAAGTTTGGAGTCGAGGGCTTAGTGGGATTATATGGGAAAAATCGAAGGTCGAGAATTTTCATATATGAGGGCATATTTGGCATCTACATTCGACGCTGATCACAATAACGAGCTCTTATCTGCAAAAAGTGTCGAAATAACGGAGATATGGGCTCCCGAAGTTTGGAGTCGAGGGCTTAGTGGGATTATATGGGAAAAATCGAAGGTCGAGAATTTTCATATATGAGGGCATATTTAGCATCTACATTCGACACTGATCACAATAACGAGCTCTTATCTGCAAAAAGTGCCGAAATAACGGAGATATGGGCTCCCGAAGTTTGGAGTCGAGGGCTTAGTGGGATTATATGGGAAAAATCGAAGGTCGAGAATTTTCATATATGAGGGCATATTTGGCATCTACATTCGACGCTGATCACAATAACGAGCTCTTATCTGCAAAAAGTGTCGAAATAACGGAGATATGGGCTCCCGAAGTTTGGAGTCGAGGGCTTAGTGGGATTATATGGGAAAAATCGAAGGTCGAGAATTTTCATATATGAGGGCATATTTAGCATCTACATTCGACACTGATCACAATAACGAGCTCTTATCTGCAAAAAGTGCCGAAATAACGGAGATATGGGCTCCCGAAGTTTGGAGTCGACTGCTTAGTGGGATTATATGGGAAAAATCGAAGGTCGAGAATTTTCATATATGAGGGCATATTTGGCATCTACATTCGACGCTGATCACAATAACGAGCTCTTATCTGCAAAAAGTGTCGAAATAACGGAGATATGGGCTCCCGAAGTTTGGAGTCGAGGGCTTAGTGGGATTATATGGGAAAAATCGAAGGTCAAGAATTTTCATATATGAGGGCATATTTAGCATCTACATTCGACGCTGATCACAATAACGAGCTCTTTTCTGCAAAAAGTGCCGAAATAACGGAGATATGGGCTCCCGAAGTTTGGAGTCGAGGGCTTAGTGGTATTATATGGGAAAAATCGAAGGTCGAGAATTTTCATATATGAGGGCATATTTAGCATCTACATTCGACACTGATCACAATAACGAGCTCTTATTTGCAAAAAGTGTCGAAATAACGGAGATATGGGCTCCCGAAGTTTGGAGTCGAGGGCTTAGTGGGATTATATGGGAAAAATCGAAGGTCGAGAATTTTCATATATGAGGGCATATTTAGCATCTACATTCGACGCTGATCACAATAACGAGCTCTTATCTGCAAAAAGTGCCGAAATAACGGAGATATGGGCTCCCGAAGTTTGGAGTCGAGGGCTTAGTGGGATTATATGGGAAAAATCGAAGGTCAAGAATTTTCATATATGAGGGCATATTTGGCATCTACATTCGACGCTGATCACAATAACGAGCTCTTATCTGCAAAAAGTGCCGAAATAACGGAGATATGGGCTCCCGAAGTTTGGAGTCGACTGCTTAGTGGGATTATATGGGAAAAATCGAAGGTCGAGAATTTTCATATATGAGGGCATATTTGGCATCTACATTCGACACTGATCACAATAACGAGCTCTTATCTGCAAAAAGTGCCGAAATAACGGAGATATGGGCTCCCGAAGTTTGGAGTCGACTGCTTAGGGGGATTATATGGGAAAAATCGAAGGTCGAGAATTTTCATATATGAGGGCATATTTGGCATCTACATTCGACGCTGATCACAATAACGAGCTCTTATCTGCAAAAAGTGTCGAAATAACGGAGATATGGGCTCCCGAAGTTTGGAGTCGAGGGCTTAGTGGGATTATATGGGAAAAATCGAAGGTCGAGAATTTTCATATATGAGGGCATATTTGGCATCTACATTCGACGCTGATCACAATAACGAGCTCTTATCTGCAAAAAGTGTCGAAATAACGGAGATATGGGCTCCCGAAGTTTGGAGTCGAGGGCTTAGTGGGATTATATGGGAAAAATCGAAGGTCGAGAATTTTCATATATGAGGGCATATTTAGCATCTACATTCGACGCTGATCACAATAACGAGCTCTTATCTGCAAAAAGTGCCGAAATAACGGAGATATGGGCTCCCGAAGTTTGGAGTCGAGGGCTTAGTGGGATTATATGGGAAAAATCGAAGGTCGAGAATTTTCATATATGAGGGCATATTTAGCATCTACATTCGACGCTGATCACAATAACGAGCTCTTATCTGCAAAAAGTGCCGAAATAACGGAGATATGGGCTCCCGAAGTTTGGAGTCGAGGGCTTAGTGGGATTATATGGGAAAAATCGAAAGTCGAGAATTTTCATATATGAGGGCATATTTAGCATCTACATTCGACGCTGATCACGATAACGAGCTCTTATTTGCAAAAAGTGTCGAAATAACGGAGATATGGGCTCCCGAAATTTGGAGTCGAGGGCTTAGTGGGATTATATGGGAAAAATCGAAGGTCGAGAATTTTCATATATGAGGGCATATTTGGCATCTACATTCGACGCTGATCACAATAACGAGCTCTTATCTGCAAAAAGTGTCGAAATAACGGAGATATGGGCTCCCGAAGTTTGGAGTCGAGGGCTTAGTGGGATTATATGGGAAAAATCGAAGGTCGAGAATTTTCATATATGAGGGCATATTTAGCATCTACATTCGACACTGATCACAATAACGAGCTCTTATCTGCAAAAAGTGCCGAAATAACGGAGATATGGGCTCCCGAAGTTTGGAGTCGACTGCTTAGTGGGATTATATGCGAAAAATCGAAGGTCGAGAATTTTCATATATGAGGGCATATTTGGCATCTACATTCGACGCTGATCACAATAACGAGCTCTTATCTGCAAAAAGTGTCGAAATAACGGAGATATGGGCTCCCGAAGTTTGGAGTCGAGGGCTTAGTGGGATTATATGGGAAAAATCGAAGGTCGAGAATTTTCATATATGAGGGCATATTTAGCATCTACATTCGACGCTGATCACAATAACGAGCTCTTATCTGCAAAAAGTGCCGAAATAACGGAGATATGGGCTCCCGAAGTTTGGAGTCGAGGGCTTAGTGGGATTATATGGGAAAAATCGAAGGTCAAGAATTTTCATATATGAGGGCATATTTAGCATCTACATTCGACACTGATCACAATAACGAGCTCTTATCTGCAAAAAGTGCTGAAATAACGGAGATATGGGCTCCCGAAGTTTGGAGTCGACTGCTTAGTGGGATTATATGGGAAAAATCGAAGGTCGAGAATTTTCATATATGAGGGCATATTTGGCATCTACATTCGACGCTGATCACAATAACGAGCTCCTATCTGCAAAAAGTGTCGAAATAACGGAGATATGGGCTCCCGAAGTTTGGAGTCGAGGGCTTAGTGGGATTATATGGGAAAAATCGAAGGTCGAGAATTTTCATATATGAGGGCATATTTAGCATCTACATTCGACACTGATCACAATAACGAGCTCTTATCTGCAAAAAGTGCCGAAATAACGGAGATATGGGCTCCCGAAGTTTGGAGTCGACTGCTTAGTGGGATTATATGGGAAAAATCGAAGGTCGAGAATTTTCATATATGAGGGCATATTTGGCATCTACATTTGACGCTGATCACAATAACGAGCTCTTATCTGCAAAAAGTGTCGAAATAACGGAGATATGGGCTCCCGAAGTTTGGAGTCGAGGGCTTAGTGGGATTATATGGGAAAAATCGAAGGTCGAGAATTTTCATATATGAGGGCATATTTAGCATCTACATTCGACGCTGATCACAATAACGAGCTCTTATCTGCAAAAAGTGCCGAAATAACGGAGATATGGGCTCCCGAAGTTTGGAGTCGAGGGCTTAGTGGGATTATATGGGAAAAATCGAAGGTCAAGAATTTTCATATATGAGGGCATATTTAGCATCTACATTCGACACTGATCACAATAACGAGCTCTTATCTGCAAAAAGTGCCGAAATAACGGAGATATGGGCTCCCGAAGTTTGGAGTCGACTGCTTAGTGGGATTATATGGGAAAAATCGAAGGTCGAGAATTTTCATATATGAGGGCATATTTGGCATCTACATTCGACGCTGATCACAATAACGAGCTCTTATCTGCAAAAAGTGCCGAAATAACGGAGATATGGGCTCCCGAAGTTTGGAGTCGAGGGCTTAGTGGGATTATATGGGAAAAATCGAAGGTCGAGAATTTTCATATATGAGGGCATATTTAGCATCTACATTCGGCGCTGATCACGATAACGAGCTCTTATTTGCAAAAAGTGTCGAAATAACGGAGATATGGGCTCCCGAAGTTTGGAGTCGAGGGCTTAGTGGGATTATATGGGAAAAATCGAAGGTCGAGAATTTTCATATATGAGGGCATATTTAGCATCTACATTCGACGCTGATCACGATAACGAGCTCTTATTTGCAAAAAGTGTTGAAATAACGGAGATATGGGCTCCCGAAGTTTGGAGTCGAGGGCTTAGTGGGATTATATGGGAAAAATCGAAGGTCAAGAATTTTCATATATGAGGGCATATTTGGCATCTACATTCGACGCTGATCACAATAACGAGCTCTTATCTGCAAAAAGTGCCGAAATAACGGAGATATGGGCTCCCGAAGTTTGGAGTCGAGGGCTTAGTGGGATTATATGGGAAAAATCGAAAGTCGAGAATTTTCATATATGAGGGCATATTTAGCATCTACATTCGACGCTGATCACGATAACGAGCTCTTATTTGCAAAAAGTGTCGAAATAACGGAGATATGGGCTCCCGAAGTTTGGAGTCGAGGGCTTAGTGGGATTATATGGGAAAAATCGAAGGTCGAGAATTTTCATATATGAGGGCATATTTGGCATCTACATTCGACGCTGATCACAATAACGAGCTCTTATCTGCAAAAAGTGTCGAAATAACGGAGATATGGGCTCCCGAAGTTTGGAGTCGAGGGCTTAGTGGGATTATATGGGAAAAATCGAAGGTCGAGAATTTTCATATATGAGGGCATATTTAGCATCTACATTCGACGCTGATCACAATAACGAGCTCTTATCTGCAAAAAGTGCCGAAATAACGGAGATATGGGCTCCCGAAGTTTGGAGTCGAGGGCTTAGTGGGATTATATGGGAAAAATCGAAGGTCGAGAATTTTCATATATGAGGGCATATTTAGCATCTACATTCGACGCTGATCACGATAACGAGCTCTTATTTGCAAAAAGTGTCGAAATAACGGAGATATGGGCTCCCGAAGTTTGGAGTCGAGGGCTTAGTGGGATTATATGGGAAAAATCGAAGGTCGAGAATTTTCATATATGAGGGCATATTTGGCATCTACATTCGACGCTGATCACAATAACGAGCTCTTATCTGCAAAAAGTGTCGAAATAACGGAGATATGGGCTCCCGAAGTTTGGAGTCGAGGGCTTAGTGGGATTATATGGGAAAAATCGAAGGTCGAGAATTTTCATATATGCGGGCATATTTAGCATCTACATTCGACACTGATCACAATAACGAGCTCTTATCTGCAAAAAGTGCCGAAATAACGGAGATATGGGCTCCCGAAGTTTGGAGTCGACTGCTTAGTGGGATTATATGGGAAAAATCGAAGGTCGAGAATTTTCATATATGAGGGCATATTTGGCATCTACATTCGACGCTGATCACAATAACGAGCTCTTATCTGCAAAAAGTGTCGAAATAACGGAGATATGGGCTCCCGAAGTTTGGAGTCGAGGGCTTAGTGGGATTATATGGGAAAAATCGAAGGTCGAGAATTTTCATATATGAGGGCATATTTGGCATCTACATTCGACGCTGATCACAATAACGAGCTCTTATCTGCAAAAAGTGTCGAAATAACGGAGATATGGGCTCCCGAAGTTTGGAGTCGAGGGCTTAGTGGGATTATATGGGAAAAATCGAAGGTCGAGAATTTTCATATATGAGGGCATATTTAGCATCTACATTCGACGCTGATCACGATAACGAGCTCTTATTTGCAAAAAGTGTCGAAATAACGGAGATATGGGCTCCCGAAGTTTGGAGTCGAGGGCTTAGTGGGATTATATGGGAAAAATCGAAGGTCGAGAATTTTCATATATGAGGGCATATTTAGCATCTACATTCGGCGCTGATCACGATAACGAGCTCTTATTTGCAAAAAGTGTCGAAATAACGGAGATATGGGCTCCCGAAGTTTGGAGTCGAGGGCTTAGTGGGATTATATGGGAAAAATCGAAGGTCGAGAATTTTCATATATGAGGGCATATTTAGCATCTACATTCGACGCTGATCACGATAACGAGCTCTTATTTGCAAAAAGTGTTGAAATAACGGAGATATGGGCTCCCGAAGTTTGGAGTCGAGGGCTTAGTGGGATTATATGGGAAAAATCGAAGGTCAAGAATTTTCATATATGAGGGCATATTTGGCATCTACATTCGACGCTGATCACAATAACGAGCTCTTATCTGCAAAAAGTGCCGAAATAACGGAGATATGGGCTCCCGAAGTTTGGAGTCGAGGGCTTAGTGGGATTATATGGGAAAAATCGAAAGTCGAGAATTTTCATATATGAGGGCATATTTAGCATCTACATTCGACGCTGATCACGATAACGAGCTCTTATTTGCAAAAAGTGTCGAAATAACGGAGATATGGGCTCCCGAAGTTTGGAGTCGAGGGCTTAGTGGGATTATATGGGAAAAATCGAAGGTCGAGAATTTTCATATATGAGGGCATATTTGGCATCTACATTCGACGCTGATCACAATAACGAGTTCTTATCTGCAAAAAGTGTCGAAATAACGGAGATATGGGCTCCCGAAGTTTGGAGTCGAGGGCTTAGTGGGATTATATGGGAAAAATCGAAGGTCGAGAATTTTCATATATGAGGGCATATTTAGCATCTACATTCGACGCTGATCACAATAACGAGCTCTTATCTGCAAAAAGTGCCGAAATAACGGAGATATGGGCTCCCGAAGTTTGGAGTCGAGGGCTTAGTGGGATTATATGGGAAAAATCGAAGGTCGAGAATTTTCATATATGAGGGCATATTTAGCATCTACATTCGACGCTGATCACGATAACGAGCTCTTATTTGCAAAAAGTGTCGAAATAACGGAGATATGGGCTCCCGAAGTTTGGAGTCGAGGGCTTAGTGGGATTATATGGGAAAAATCGAAGGTCGAGAATTTTCATATATGAGGGCATATTTGGCATCTACATTCGACGCTGATCACAATAACGAGCTCTTATCTGCAAAAAGTGTCGAAATAACGGAGATATGGGCTCCCGAAGTTTGGAGTCGAGGGCTTAGTGGGATTATATGGGAAAAATCGAAGGTCGAGAATTTTCATATATGCGGGCATATTTAGCATCTACATTCGACACTGATCACAATAACGAGCTCTTATCTGCAAAAAGTGCCGAAATAACGGAGATATGGGCTCCCGAAGTTTGGAGTCGACTGCTTAGTGGGATTATATGGGAAAAATCGAAGGTCGAGAATTTTCATATATGAGGGCATATTTGGCATCTACATTCGACGCTGATCACAATAACGAGCTCTTATCTGCAAAAAGTGTCGAAATAACGGAGATATGGGCTCCCGAAGTTTGGAGTCGAGGGCTTAGTGGGATTATATGGGAAAAATCGAAGGTCGAGAATTTTCATATATGAGGGCATATTTGGCATCTACATTCGACGCTGATCACAATAACGAGCTCTTATCTGCAAAAAGTGTCGAAATAACGGAGATATGGGCTCCCGAATTTTGGAGTCGAGGGCTTAGTGGGATTATATGGGAAAAATCGAAGGTCGAGAATTTTCATATATGAGGGCATATTTAGCATCTACATTCGACGCTGATCACAATAACGAGCTCTTATCTGCAAAAAGTGCCGAAATAACGGAGATATGGGCTCCCGAAGTTTGGAGTCGAGGGCTTAGTGGGATTATATGGGAAAAATCGAAGGTCAAGAATTTTCATATATGAGGGCATATTTAGCATCTACATTCGACACTGATCACAATAACGAGCTCTTATCTGCAAAAAGTGCCGAAATAACGGAGATATGGGCTCCCGAAGTTTGGAGTCGAGGGCTTAGTGGGATTATATGGGAAAAATCGAAGGTCGAGAATTTTCATATATGAGGGCATATTTAGCATCTACATTCGACGCTGATCACAATAACGAGCTCTTATCTGCAAAAAGTGCCGAAATAACGGAGATATGGGCTCCCGAAGTTTGGAGTCGAGGGCTTAGTGGGATTATATGGGAAAAATCGAAGGTCGAGAATTTTCATATATGAGGGCATATTTAGCATCTACATTCGACGCTGATCACGATAACGAGCTCTTATTTGCAAAAAGTGTCGAAATAACGGAGATATGGGCTCCCGAAGTTTGGAGTCGAGGGCTTAGTGGGATTATATGGGAAAAATCGAAGGTCGAGAATTTTCATATATGAGGGCATATTTGGCATCTACATTCGACGCTGATCACAATAACGAGCTCTTATCTGCAAAAAGTGTCGAAATAACGGAGATATGGGCTCCCGAAGTTTGGAGTCGAGGGCTTAGTGGGATTATATGGGAAAAATCGAAGGTCGAGAATTTTCATATATGCGGGCATATTTAGCATCTACATTCGACACTGATCACAATAACGAGCTCTTATCTGCAAAAAGTGCCGAAATAACGGAGATATGGGCTCCCGAAGTTTGGAGTCGACTGCTTAGTGGGATTATATGGGAAAAATCGAAGGTCGAGAATTTTCATATATGAGGGCATATTTGGCATCTACATTCGACGCTGATCACAATAACGAGCTCTTATCTGCAAAAAGTGTCGAAATAACGGAGATATGGGCTCCCGAAGTTTGGAGTCGAGGGCTTAGTGGGATTATATGGGAAAAATCGAAGGTCGAGAATTTTCATATATGAGGGCATATTTGGCATCTACATTCGACGCTGATCACAATAACGAGCTCTTATCTGCAAAAAGTGTCGAAATAACGGAGATATGGGCTCCCGAATTTTGGAGTCGAGGGCTTAGTGGGATTATATGGGAAAAATCGAAGGTCGAGAATTTTCATATATGAGGGCATATTTAGCATCTACATTCGACGCTGATCACAATAACGAGCTCTTATCTGCAAAAAGTGCCGAAATAACGGAGATATGGGCTCCCGAAGTTTGGAGTCGAGGGCTTAGTGGGATTATATGGGAAAAATCGAAGGTCAAGAATTTTCATATATGAGGGCATATTTAGCATCTACATTCGACACTGATCACAATAACGAGCTCTTATCTGCAAAAAGTGCCGAAATAACGGAGATATGGGCTCCCGAAGTTTGGAGTCGACTGCTTAGTGGGATTATATGGGAAAAATCGAAGGTCGAGAATTTTCATATATGAGGGCATATTTGGCATCTACATTCGACGCTGATCACAATAACGAGCTCTTATCTGCAAAAAGTGTCGAAATAACGGAGATATGGGCTCCCGAAGTTTGGAGTCGAGGGCTTAGTGGGATTATATGGGAAAAATCGAAGGTCGAGAATTTTCATATATGAGGGCATATTTAGCATCTACATTCGACGCTGATCACAATAACGAGCTCTTATCTGCAAAAAGTGTCGAAATAACGGAGATATGGGCTCCCGAAGTTTGGAGTCGAGGGCTTAGTGGGATTATATGGGAAAAATCGAAGGTCGAGAATTTTCATATATGAGGGCATATTTAGCATCTACATTCGACACTGATCACAATAACGAGCTCTTATCTGCAAAAAGTGCCGAAATAACGGAGATATGGGCTCCCGAAGTTTGGAGTCGACTGCTTAGTGGGATTATATGGGAAAAATCGAAGGTCGAGAATTTTCATATATGAGGGCATATTTGGCATCTACATTCGACGCTGATCACAATAACGAGCTCTTATCTGCAAAAAGTGTCGAAATAACGGAGATATGGGCTCCCGAAGTTTGGAGTCGAGGGCTTAGTGGGATTATATGGGAAAAATCGAAGGTCGAGAATTTTCATATATGAGGGCATATTTAGCATCTACATTCGACGCTGATCACAATAACGAGCTCTTATCTGCAAAAAGTGCCGAAATAACGGAGATATGGGCTCCCGAAGTTTGGAGTCGAGGGCTTAGTGGGATTATATGGGAAAAATCGAAAGTCGAGAATTTTCATATATGAGGGCATATTTAGCATCTACATTCGGCGCTGATCACGATAACGAGCTCTTATTTGCAAAAAGTGTCGAAATAACGGAGATATGGGCTCCCGAAGTTTGGAGTCGAGGGCTTAGTGGGATTATATGGGAAAAATCGAAGGTCGAGAATTTTCATATATGAGGGCATATTTGGCATCTACATTCGACGCTGATCACAATAACGAGCTCTTATCTGCAAAAAGTGTCGAAATAACGGAGATATGGGCTCCCGAAGTTTGGAGTCGAGGGCTTAGTGGGATTATATGGGAAAAATCGAAGGTCGAGAATTTTCATATATGAGGGCATATTTAGCATCTACATTCGACACTGATCACAATAACGAGCTCTTATCTGCAAAAAGTGCCGAAATAACGGAGATATGGGCTCCCGAAGTTTGGAGTCGACTGCTTAGTGGGATTATATGGGAAAAATCGAAGGTCGAGAATTTTCATATATGAGGGCATATTTGGCATCTACATTCGACGCTGATCACAATAACGAGCTCTTATCTGCAAAAAGTGTCGAAATAACGGAGATATGGGCTCCCGAAGTTTGGAGTCGAGGGCTTAGTGGGATTATATGGGAAAAATCGAAGGTCGAGAATTTTCATATATGAGGGCATATTTAGCATCTACATTCGACGCTGATCACAATAACGAGCTCTTATCTGCAAAAAGTGCCGAAATAACGGAGATATGGGCTCCCGAAGTTTGGAGTCGAGGGCTTAGTGGGATTATATGGGAAAAATCGAAGGTCGAGAATTTTCATATATGAGGGCATATTTGGCATCTACATTCGACGCTGATCACAATAACGAGCTCTTATCTGCAAAAAGTGTCGAAATAACGGAGATATGGGCTCCCGAAGTTTGGAGTCGAGGGCTTAGTGGGATTATATGGGAAAAATCGAAGGTCGAGAATTTTCATATATGAGGGCATATTTAGCATCTACATTCGACACTGATCACAATAACGCGCTCTTATCTGCAAAAAGTGCCGAAATAACGGAGATATGGGCTCCCGAAGTTTGGAGTCGACTGCTTAGTGGGATTATATGGGAAAAATCGAAGGTCGAGAATTTTCATATATGAGGGCATATTTGGCATCTACATTCGACGCTGATCACAATAACGAGCTCTTATCTGCAAAAAGTGCCGAAATAACGGAGATATGGGCTCCCGAAGTTTGGAGTCGACTGCTTAGTGGGATTATATGGGAAAAATCGAAGGTCGAGAATTTTCATATATGAGGGCATATTTGGCATCTACATTCGACGCTGATCACAATAACGAGCTCTTATCTGCAAAAAGTGCCGAAATAACGGAGATATGGGCTCCCGAAGTTTGGAGTCGAGGGCTTAGTGGGATTATATGGGAAAAATCGAAGGTCGAGAATTTTCATATATGAGGGCATATTTAGCATCTACATTCGACGCTGATCACAATAACGAGCTCTTATCTGCAAAAAGTGCCGAAATAACGGAGATATGGGCTCCCGAAGTTTGGAGTCGAGGGCTTAGTGGGATTATATGGGAAAAATCGAAGGTCGAGAATTTTCATATATGAGGGCATATTTGGCATCTACATTCGACGCTGATCACAATAACGAGCTCTTATCTGCAAAAAGTGCCGAAATAACGGAGATATGGGCTCCCGAAGTTTGGAGTCGAGGGCTTAGTGGGATTATATGGGAAAAATCGAAGGTCAAGAATTTTCATATATGAGGGCATATTTAGCATCTACATTCGACACTGATCACAATAACGAGCTCTTATCTGCAAAAAGTGCCGAAATAACGGAGATATGGGCTCCCGAAGTTTGGAGTCGACTGCTTAGTGGGATTATATGGGAAAAATCGAAGGTCGAGAATTTTCATATATGAGGGCATATTTGGCATCTACATTCGACGCTGATCACAATAACGAGCTCTTATCTGCAAAAAGTGTCGAAATAACGGAGATATGGGCTCCCGAAGTTTGGAGTCGAGGGCTTAGTGGGATTATATGGGAAAAATCGAAGGTCGAGAATTTTCATATATGAGGGCATATTTAACATCTACATTCGACGCTGATCACAATAACGAGCTCTTATCTGCAAAAAGTGCCGAAATAACGGAGATATGGGCTCCCGAAGTTTGGAGTCGAGGGCTTAGTGGGATTATATGGGAAAAATCGAAGGTCGAGAATTTTCATATATGAGGGCATATTTGGCATCTACATTCGACGCTGATCACAATAACGAGCTCTTATCTGCAAAAAGTGTCGAAATAACGGAGATATGGGCTCCCGAAGTTTGGAGTCGAGGGCTTAGTGGGATTATATGGGAAAAATCGAAGGTCGAGAATTTTCATATATGAGGGCATATTTAGCATCTACATTCGACACTGATCACAATAACGAGCTCTTATCTGCAAAAAGTGCCGAAATAACGGAGATATGGGCTCCCGAAGTTTGGAGTCGACTGCTTAGTGGGATTATATGGGAAAAATCGAAGGTCGAGAATTTTCATATATGAGGGCATATTTGGCATCTACATTCGACGCTGATCACAATAACGAGCTCTTATCTGCAAAAAGTGCCGAAATAACGGAGATATGGGCTCCCGAAGTTTGGAGTCGAGGGCTTAGTGGGATTATATGGGAAAAATCGAAGGTCGAGAATTTTCATATATGAGGGCATATTTAGCATCTACATTCGACGCTGATCACAATAACGAGCTCTTATCTGCAAAAAGTGCCGAAATAACGGAGATATGGGCTCCCGAAGTTTGGAGTCGAGGGCTTAGTGGGATTATATGGGAAAAATCGAAGGTCAAGAATTTTCATATATGAGGGCATATTTAGCATCTACATTCGACACTGATCACAATAACGAGCTCTTATCTGCAAAAAGTGCCGAAATAACGGAGATATGGGCTCCCGAAGTTTGGAGTCGACTGCTTAGTGGGATTATATGGGAAAAATCGAAGGTCGAGAATTTTCATATATGAGGGCATATTTGGCATCTACATTCGACGCTGATCACAATAACGAGCTCTTATCTGCAAAAAGTGTCGAAATAACGGAGATATGGGCTCCCGAAGTTTGGAGTCGAGGGCTTAGTGGGATTATATGGGAAAAATCGAAGGTCAAGAATTTTCATATATGAGGGCATATTTAGCATCTACATTCGACACTGATCACAATAACGAGCTCTTATCTGCAAAAAGTGCCGAAATAACGGAGATATGGGCTCCCGAAGTTTGGAGTCGACTGCTTAGTGGGATTATATGGGAAAAATCGAAGGTCGAGAATTTTCATATATGAGGGCATATTTGGCATCTACATTCGACGCTGATCACAATAACGAGCTCTTATCTGCAAAAAGTGTCGAAATAACGGAGATATGGGCTCCCGAAGTTTGGAGTCGAGGGCTTAGTGGGATTATATGGGAAAAATCGAAGGTCAAGAATTTTCATATATGAGGGCATATTTAGCATCTACATTCGACACTGATCACAATAACGAGCTCTTATCTGCAAAAAGTGCCGAAATAACGGAGATATGGGCTCCCGAAGTTTGGAGTCGACTGCTTAGTGGGATTATATGGGAAAAATCGAAGGTCGAGAATTTTCATATATGAGGGCATATTTGGCATCTACATTCGACGCTGATCACAATAACGAGCTCTTATCTGCAAAAAGTGTCGAAATAACGGAGATATGGGCTCCCGAAGTTTGGAGTCGAGGGCTTAGTGGGATTATATGGGAAAAATCGAAGGTCGAGAATTTTCATATATGAGGGCATATTTAGCATCTACATTCGACGCTGATCACAATAACGAGCTCTTATCTGCAAAAAGTGCCGAAATAACGGAGATATGGGCTCCCGAAGTTTGGAGTCGAGGGCTTAGTGGTATTATATGGGAAAAATCGAAGGTCGAGAATTTTCATATATGAGGGCATATTTAGCATCTACATTCGACACTGATCACAATAACGAGCTCTTATTTGCAAAAAGTGTCGAAATAACGGAGATATGGGCTCCCGAAGTTTGGAGTCGAGGGCTTAGTGGGATTATATGGGAAAAATCGAAGGTCGAGAATTTTCATATATGAGGGCATATTTAGCATCTACATTCGACGCTGATCACAATAACGAGCTCTTATCTGCAAAAAGTGCCGAAATAACGGAGATATGGGCTCCCGAAGTTTGGAGTCGACTGCTTAGTGGGATTATATGGGAAAAATCGAAGGTCGAGAATTTTCATATATGAGGGCATATTTGGCATCTACATTCGACGCTGATCACAATAACGAGCTCTTATCTGCAAAAAGTGCCGAAATAACGGAGATATGGGCTCCCGAAGTTTGGAGTCGACTGCTTAGTGGGATTATATGGGAAAAATCGAAGGTCGAGAATTTTCATATATGAGGGCATATTTGGCATCTACATTCGACGCTGCTCACAATAACGAGCTCTTATCTGCAAAAAGTGTCGAAATAACGGAGATATGGGCTCCCGAAGTTTGGAGTCGACTGCTTAGTGGGATTATATGGGAAAAATCGAAGGTCGAGAATTTTCATATATGAGGGCATATTTGGCATCTACATTCGACGCTGATCACAATAACGAGCTCTTATCTGCAAAAAGTGTCGAAATAACGGAGATATGGGCTCCCGAAGTTTGGAGTCGAGGGCTTAGTGGGATTATATGGGAAAAATCGAAGGTCGAGAATTTTCATATATGAGGGCATATTTGGCATCTACATTCGACGCTGATCACAATAACGAGCTCTTATCTGCAAAAAGTGTCGAAATAACGGAGATATGGGCTCCCGAAGTTTGGAGTCGAGGGCTTAGTGGGATTATATGGGAAAAATCGAAGGTCGAGAATTTTCATATATGAGGGCATATTTAGCATCTACATTCGACACTGATCACAATAACGAGCTCTTATCTGCAAAAAGTGCCGAAATAACGGAGATATGGGCTCCCGAAGTTTGGAGTCGAGGGCTTAGTGGGATTATATGGGAAAAATCGAAGGTCAAGAATTTTCATATATGAGGGCATATTTAGCATCTACATTCGACACTGATCACAATAACGAGCTCTTATCTGCAAAAAGTGCCGAAATAACGGAGATATGGGCTCCCGAAGTTTGGAGTCGACTGCTTAGTGGGATTATATGGGAAAAATCGAAGGTCGAGAATTTTCATATATGAGGGCATATTTGGCATCTACATTCGACGCTGATCACAATAACGAGCTCTTATCTGCAAAAAGTGTCGAAATAACGGAGATATGGGCTCCCGAAGTTTGGAGTCGAGGGCTTAGTGGGATTATATGGGAAAAATCGAAGGTCGAGAATTTTCATATATGAGGGCATATTTAGCATCTACATTCGACACTGATCACAATAACGAGCTCTTATCTGCAAAAAGTGCCGAAATAACGGAGATATGGGCTCCCGAAGTTTGGAGTCGACTGCTTAGTGGGATTATATGGGAAAAATCGAAGGTCGAGAATTTTCATATATGAGGGCATATTTGGCATCTACATTCGACGCTGATCACAATAACGAGCTCTTATCTGCAAAAAGTGTCGAAATAACGGAGATATGGGCTCCCGAAGTTTGGAGTCGAGGGCTTAGTGGGATTATATGGGAAAAATCGAAGGTCGAGAATTTTCATATATGAGGGCATATTTAGCATCTACATTCGACGCTGATCACAATAACGAGCTCTTATCTGCAAAAAGTGCCGAAATAACGGAGATATGGGCTCCCGAAGTTTGGAGTCGAGGGCTTAGTGGGATTATATGGGAAAAATCGAAGGTCAAGAATTTTCATATATGAGGGCATATTTAGCATCTACATTCGACACTGATCACAATAACGAGCTCTTATCTGCAAAAAGTGCCGAAATAACGGAGATATGGGCTCCCGAAGTTTGGAGTCGACTGCTTAGTGGGATTATATGGGAAAAATCGAAGGTCGAGAATTTTCATATATGAGGGCATATTTGGCATCTACATTCGACGCTGATCACAATAACGAGCTCTTATCTGCAAAAAGTGTCGAAATAACGGAGATATGGGCTCCCGAAGTTTGGAGTCGAGGGCTTAGTGGGATTATAATGGAAAAATCGAAGGTCGAGAATTTTCATATATGAGGGCATATTTAGCATCTACATTCGACGCTGATCACAATAACGAGCTCTTATCTGCAAAAAGTGCCGAAATAACGGAGATATGGAATCCCGAAGTTTGGAGTCGAGGGCTTAGTGGGATTATATGGGAAAAATCGAAAGTCGAGAATTTTCATATATGAGGGCATATTTAGCATCTACATTCGACGCTGATCACGATAACGAGCTCTTATTTGCAAAAAGTGTCGAAATAACGGAGATATGGGCTCCCGAAGTTTGGAGTCGAGGGCTTAGTGGGATTATATGGGAAAAATCGAAGGTCGAGAATTTTCATATATGAGGGCATATTTGGCATCTACATTCGACGCTGATCACAATAACGAGCTCTTATCTGCAAAAAGTGTCGAAATAACGGAGATATGGGCTCCCGAAGTTTGGAGTCGAGGGCTTAGTGGGATTATATGGGAAAAATCGAAGGTCGAGAATTTTCATATATGAGGGCATATTTAGCATCTACATTCGACGCTGATCACAATAACGAGCTCTTATCTGCAAAAAGTGCCGAAATAACGGAGATATGGGCTCCCGAAGTTTGGAGTCGAGGGCTTAGTGGGATTATATGGGAAAAATCGAAAGTCGAGAATTTTCATATATGAGGGCATATTTAGCATCTACATTCGACGCTGATCACGATAACGAGCTCTTATTTGCAAAAAGTGTGGAAATAACGGAGATATGGGCTCCCGAAGTTTGGAGTCGAGGGCTTAGTGGGATTATATGGGAAAAATCGAAGGTCGAGAATTTTCATATATGAGGGCATATTTGGCATCTACATTCGACGCTGATCACAATAACGAGCTCTTATCTGCAAAAAGTGTCGAAATAACGGAGATATGGGCTCCCGAAGTTTGGAGTCGAGGGCTTAGTGGGATTATATGGGAAAAATCGAACGTCGAGAATTTTCATATATGAGGGCATATTTAGCATCTACATTCGACACTGATCACAATAACGAGCTCTTATCTGCAAAAAGTGCCGAAATAACGGAGATATGGGCTCCCGAAGTTTGGAGTCGACTGCTTAGTGGGATTATATGGGAAAAATCGAAGGTCGAGAATTTTCATATATGAGGGCATATTTGGCATCTACATTCGACGCTGATCACAATAACGAGCTCTTATCTGCAAAAAGTGTCGAAATAACGGAGATATGGGCTCCCGAAGTTTGGAGTCGAGGGCTTAGTGGGATTATATGGGAAAAATCGAAGGTCGAGAATTTTCATATATGAGGGCATATTTAGCATCTACATTCGACGCTGATCACAATAACGAGCTCTTATCTGCAAAAAGTGCCGAAATAACGGAGATATGGGCTCCCGAAGTTTGGAGTCGAGGGCTTAGTGGGATTATATGGGAAAAATCGAAGGTCAAGAATTTTCATATATGAGGGCATATTTAGCATCTACATTCGACACTGATCACAATAACGAGCTCTTATCTGCAAAAAGTGCCGAAATAACGGAGATATGGGCTCCCGAAGTTTGGAGTCGACTGCTTAGTGGGATTATATGGGAAAAATCGAAGGTCGAGAATTTTCATATATGAGGGCATATTTGGCATCTACATTCGACGCTGATCACAATAACGAGCTCTTATCTGCAAAAAGTGTCGAAATAACGGAGATATGGGCCCCCGAAGTTTGGAGTCGAGGGCTTAGTGGGATTATATGGGAAAAATCGAAGGTCGAGAATTTTCATATATGAGGGCATATTTAGCATCTACATTCGACACTGATCACAATAACGAGCTCTTATCTGCAAAAAGTGCCGAAATAACGGAGATATGGGCTCCCGAAGTTTGGAGTCGACTGCTTAGTGGGATTATATGGGAAAAATCGAAGGTCGAGAATTTTCATATATGAGGGCATATTTGGCATCTACATTCGACGCTGATCACAATAACGAGCTCTTATCTGCAAAAAGTGTCGAAATAACGGAGATATGGGCTCCCGAAGTTTGGAGTCGAGGGCTTAGTGGGATTATATGGGAAAAATCGAAGGTCGAGAATTTTCATATATGAGGGCATATTTAGCATCTACATTCGACACTGATCACAATAACGAGCTCTTATCTGCAAAAAGTGCCGAAATAACGGAGATATGGGCTCCCGAAGTTTGGAGTCGACTGCTTAGTGGGATTATATGGGAAAAATCGAAGGTCGAGAATTTTCATATATGAGGGCATATTTGGCATCTACAT
Source organism: Merodon equestris (assembly GCA_958301585.1). NCBI lineage: Eukaryota > Metazoa > Arthropoda > Insecta > Diptera > Syrphidae > Merodon > Merodon equestris. The sequence continues at coordinate 117,564,072 of OY284416.1, forward strand.
TCGACGCTGATCACAATAACGAGCTCTTATTTGCAAAAAGTGTCGAAATAACGGAGATATGGGCTCCCGAAGTTTGGAGTCGAGGGCTTAGTGGGATTATATGGGAAAAATCGAAGGTCGAGAATTTTCATATATGAGGGCATATTTAGCATCTACATTCGGCGCTGATCACAATAACGAGCTCTTATTTGCAAAAAGTGTCGAAATAACGGAGATATGGGCTCCCGAAGTTTGGAGTCGACTGCTTAGTGGGATTATATGGGAAAAATCGAAGGTCGAGAATTTTCATATATGAGGGCATATTTGGCATCTACATTCGACGCTGATCACAATAACGAGCTCTTATCTGCAAAAAGTGTCGAAATAACGGAGATATGGGCTCCCGAAGTTTGGAGTCGAGGGCTTAGTGGGATTATATGGGAAAAATCGAAGGTCGAGAATTTTCATATATGAGGGCATATTTAGCATCTACATTCGACGCTGATCACGATAACGAGCTCTTATTTGCAAAAAGTGTTGAAATAACGGAGATATGGGCTCCCGAAGTTTGGAGTCGAGGGCTTAGTGGGATTATATGGGAAAAATCGAAGGTCAAGAATTTTCATATATGAGGGCATATTTGGCATCTACATTCGACGCTGATCACAATAACGAGCTCTTATCTGCAAAAAGTGCCGAAATAACGGAGATATGGGCTCCCGAAATTTGGAGTCGAGGGCTTAGTGGGATTATATGGGAAAAATCGAAAGTCGAGAATTTTCATATATGAGGGCATATTTAGCATCTACATTCGACACTGATCACAATAACGAGCTCTTATCTGCAAAAAGTGCCGCAATAACGGAGATATGGGCTCCCGAAGTTTGGAGTCGACTGCTTAGTGGGATTATATGGGAAAAATCGAAGGTCGAGAATTTTCATATATGAGGGCATATTTGGCATCTACATTCGACGCTGATCACAATAACGAGCTCTTATCTGCAAAAAGTGTCGAAATAACGGAGATATGGGCTCCCGAAGTTTGGAGTCGAGGGCTTAGTGGGATTATATGGGAAAAATCGAAAGTCGAGAATTTTCATATATGAGGGCATATTTAGCATCTACATTCGACGCTGATCACAATAACGAGCTCTTATCTGCAAAAAGTGCCGAAATAACGGAGATATGGGCTCCCGAAGTTTGGAGTCGAGGGCTTAGTGGGATTATATGGGAAAAATCGAAAGTCGAGAATTTTCATATATGAGGGCATATTTAGCATCTACATTCGGCGCTGATCACGATAACGAGCTCTTATTTGCAAAAAGTGTCGAAATAACGGAGATATGGGCTCCCGAAGTTTGGAGTCGAGGGCTTAGTGGGATTATATGGGAAAAATCGAAGGTCGAGAATTTTCATATATGAGGGCATATTTAGCATCTACATTCGACGCTGATCACGATAACGAGCTCTTATCTGCAAAAAGTGCCGAAATAACGGAGATATGGGCTCCCGAAATTTGGAGTCGAGGGCTTAGTGGGATTATATGGGAAAAATCGAAAGTCGAGAATTTTCATATATGAGGGCATATTTAGCATCTACATTCGGCGCTGATCACAATAACGAGCTCTTATTTGCAAAAAGTGTCGAAATAACGGAGATATGGGCTCCCGAAGTTTGGAGTCGACTGCTTAGTGGGATTATATGGGAAAAATCGAAGGTCGAGAATTTTCATATATGAGGGCATATTTGGCATCTACATTCGACGCTGATCACAATAACGAGCTCTTATCTGCAAAAAGTGCCGAAATAACGGAGATATGGGCTCCCGAAGTTTGGAGTCGAGGGCTTAGTGGGATTATATGGGAAAAATCGAAAGTCGAGAATTTTCATATATGAGGGCATATTTAGCATCTACATTCGGCGCTGATCACGATAACGAGCTCTTATTTGCAAAAAGTGTCGAAATAACGGAGATATGGGCTCCCGAAGTTTGGAGTCGAGGGCTTAGTGGGATTATATGGGAAAAATCGAAGGTCGAGAATTTTCATATATGAGGGCATATTTAGCATCTACATTCGACGCTGATCACGATAACGAGCTCTTATTTGCAAAAAGTGTCGAAATAACGGAGATATGGGCTCCCGAAGTTTGGAGTCGACTGCTTAGTGGGATTACATGGGAAAAATCGAAGGTCGAGAATTTTCATATATGAGGGCATATTTGGCATCTACATTCGACGCTGATCACAATAACGAGCTCTTATCTGCAAAAAGTGTCGAAATAACGGAGATATGGGCTCCCGAAGTTTGGAGTCGAGGGCTTAGTGGGATTATATGGGAAAAATCGAAGGTCGAGAATTTTCATATATGAGGGCATATTTAGCATCTACATTCGACGCTGATCACAATAACGAGCTCTTATCTGCAAAAAGTGGGGAAATAACGGAGATATGGGCTCCCGAAATTTGGAGTCGAGGGCTTAGTGGGATTATATGGGAAAAATCGAAAGTCGAGAATTTTCATATATGAGGGCATATTTAGCATCTACATTCGGCGCTGATCACAATAACGAGCTCTTATTTGCAAAAAGTGTCGAAATAACGGAGATATGGGCTCCCGAAGTTTGGAGTCGACTGCTTAGTGGGATTATATGGGAAAAATCGAAGGTCGAGAATTTTCGTATATGAGGGCATATTTGGCATCTACATTCGACGCTGATCACAATAACGAGCTCTTATCTGCAAAAAGTGTCGAAATAACGGAGATATGGGCTCCCGAAGTTTGGAGTCGAGGGCTTAGTGGGATTATATGGGAAAAATCGAAGGTCGAGAATTTTCATATATGAGGGCATATTTAGCATCTACATTCGACGCTGATCACAATAACGAGCTCTTAACTGCAAAAAGTGCCGAAATAACGGAGATATGGGCTCCCGAAGTTTGGAGTCGAGGGCTTAGTGGGATTATATGGGAAAAATCGAAGGTCGAGAATTTTCATATATGAGGGCATATTTAGCATCTACATTCGACGCTGATCACGATAACGAGCTCTTATTTGCAAAAAGTGTCGAAATAACGGAGATATGGGCTCCCGAAGTTTGGAGTCGAGGGTTTAGTGGGATTATATGGGAAAAATCGAAGGTCGAGAATTTTCATATATGAGGGCATATTTAGCATCCACATTCGACGCTGATCACAATAACGAGCTCTTATCTGCAAAAAGTGCCGAAATAACGGAGATATGGGCTCCCGAAGTTTGGAGTCGAGGGCTTAGTGGGATTATATGGGAAAAATCGAAAGTCGAGAATTTTCATATATGAGGGCATATTTAGCATCTACATTCGGCGCTGATCACGATAACGAGCTCTTATTTGCAAAAAGTGCCGAAATAACGGAGATATGGGCTCCCGAAGTTTGGAGTCGAGTGCTTAGTGGGATTATATGGGAAAAATCGAAAGTCGAGAATTTTCATATATGAGGGCATATTTAGCATCTACATTCGGCGCTGATCACAATAACGAGCTCTTATCTGCAAAAAGTGCCGAAATAACGGAGATATGGGCTCCCGAAGTTTGAAGTCGAGGGCTTAGTGGGATTATATGGGAAAAATCGAAGGTCGAGAATTTTCATATATGAGGGCATATTTAGCATCTACATTCGACGCTGATCACGATAACGAGCTCTTATTTGCAAAAAGTGTCGAAATAACGGAGATATGGGCTCCCGAAGTTTGGAGTCGAGGGCTTAGTGGGATTATATGGGAAAAATCGAAGGTCGAGAATTTTCATATATGAGGGCATATTTGGCATCTACATTCGACGCTGATCACAATAACGAGCTCTTATCTGCAAAAAGTGTCGAAATAACGGAGATATGGGCTCCCGAAGTTTGGAGTCGAGGGCTTAGTGGGATTATATGGGAAAAATCGAAGGTCGAGAATTTTCATATATGAGGGCATATTTAGCATCTACATTCGACGCTGATCACAATAACGAGCTCTTATCTGCAAAAAGTGCCGAAATAACGGAGATATGGGCTCCCGAAATTTGGAGTCGAGGGCTTAGTGGGATTATATGGGAAAAATCGAAAGTCGAGAATTTTCATATATGAGGGCATATTTAGCATCTACATTCGGCGCTGATCACGATAACGAGCTCTTATTTGCAAAAAGTGTCGAAATAACGGAGATATGGGCTCCCGAAGTTTGGAGTCGAGGGCTTAGTGGGATTATATGGGAAAAATCGAAGGTCGAGAATTTTCATATATGAGGGCATATTTAGCATCTACATTCGACGCTGATCACAATAACGAGCTCTTATCTGCAAAAAGTGCCGAAATAACGGAGATATGGGCTCCCGAAGTTTGGAGTCGAGGGCTTAGTGGGATTATATGGGAAAAATCGAAAGTCGAGAATTTTCATATATGAGGGCATATTTAGCATCTACATTCGGCGCTGATCACGATAACGAGCTCTTATTTGCAAAAAGTGTCGAAATAACGGAGATATGGGCTCCCGAAGTTTGGAGTCGAGGGCTTAGTGGGATTATATGGGAAAAATCGAAGGTCGAGAATTTTCATATATGAGGGCATATTTAGCATCTACATTCGACGCTGATCACAATAACGAGCTCTTAACTGCAAAAAGTGCCGAAATAACGGAGATATGGGCTCCCGAAGTTTGGAGTCGAGGGCTTAGTGGGATTATATGGGAAAAATCGAAGGTCGAGAATTTTCATATATGAGGGCATATTTAGCATCTACATTCGACGCTGATCACGATAACGAGCTCTTATTTGCAAAAAGTGTCGAAATAACGGAGATATGGGCTCCCGAAGTTTGGAGTCGAGGGTTTAGTGGGATTATATGGGAAAAATCGAAGGTCGAGAATTTTCATATATGAGGGCATATTTAGCATCCACATTCGACGCTGATCACAATAACGAGCTCTTATCTGCAAAAAGTGCCGAAATAACGGAGATATGGGCTCCCGAAGTTTGGAGTCGAGGGCTTAGTGGGATTATATGGGAAAAATCGAAAGTCGAGAATTTTCATATATGAGGGCATATTTAGCATCTACATTCGGCGCTGATCACGATAACGAGCTCTTATTTGCAAAAAGTGTCGAAATAACGGAGATATGGGCTCCCGAAGTTTGGAGTCGAGGGCTTAGTGGGATTATATGGGAAAAATCGAAAGTCGAGAATTTTCATATATGAGGGCATATTTAGCATCTACATTCGACGCTGATCACAATAACGAGCTCTTATCTGCAAAAAGTGCCGAAATAACGGAGATATGGGCTCCCGAAGTTTGGAGTCGAGGGCTTAGTGGGATTATATGGGAAAAATCGAAGGTCGAGAATTTTCATATATGAGGGCATACTTAGCATCTACATTCGACGCTGATCACGATAACGAGCTCTTATTTGCAAAAAGTGTCGAAATAACGGAGATATGGGCTCCCGAAGTTTGGAGTCGAGGGCTTAGTGGGATTATATGGGAAAAATCGAAGGTCGAGAATTTTCATATATGAGGGCATATTTGGCATCTACATTCGACGCTGATCACAATAACGAGCTCTTATCTGCAAAAAGTGTCGAAATAACGGAGATATGGGCTCCCGAAGTTTGGAGTCGAGGGCTTAGTGGGATTATATGGGAAAAATCGAAGGTCGAGAATTTTCATATATGAGGGCATATTTAGCGTCTACATTCGACGCTGATCACAATAACGAGCTCTTATCTGCAAAAAGTGCCGAAATAACGGAGATATGGGCTCCCGAAGTTTGGAGTCGAGGGCTTAGTGGGATTATATGGGAAAAATCGAAAGTCGAGAATTTTCATATATGAGGGCATATTTAGCATCTACATTCGGCGCTGATCACAATAACGAGCTCTTATCTGCAAAAAGTGCCGAAATAACGGAGATATGGGCTCCCGAAGTTTGAAGTCGAGGGCTTAGTGGGATTATATGGGAAAAATCGAAGGTCGAGAATTTTCATATATGAGGGCATATTTAGCATCTACATTCGACGCTGATCACGATAACGAGCTCTTATTTGCAAAAAGTGTCGAAATAACGGAGATATGGGCTCCCGAAGTTTGGAGTCGACTGCTTAGTGGGATTATATGGGAAAAATCGAAGGTCGAGAATTTTCATATATGAGGGCATATTTGGCATCTACATTCGACGCTGATCACAATAACGAGCTCTTATCTGCAAAAAGTGTCGAAATAACGGAGATATGGGCTCCCGAAGTTTGGAGTCGAGGGCTTAGTGGGATTATATGGGAAAAATCGAAGGTCGAGAATTTTCATATATGAGGGCATATTTAGCATCTACATTCGACGCTGATCACAATAACGAGCTCTTATCTGCAAAAAGTGCCGAAATAACGGAGATATGGGCTCCCGAAGTTTGGAGTCGAGGGCTTAGTGGGATTATATGGGAAAAATCGAAAGTCGAGAATTTTCATATATGAGGGCATATTTAGCATCTACATTCGACGCTGATCACAATAACGAGCTCTTATCTGCAAAAAGTGTCGAAATAACGGAGATATGGGCTCCCGAAGTTTGGAGTCGAGGGCTTAGTGGGATTATATGGGAAAAATCGAAGGTCGAGAATTTTCATATATGAGGACATATTTAGCATCTACATTCGACGCTGATCACAATAACGAGCTCTTATCTGCAAAAAGTGCCGAAATAACGGAGATATGGGCTCCCGAAGTTTGGAGTCGAGGGCTTAGTGGGATTATATGGGGAAAATCGAAAGTCGAGAATTTTCATATATGAGGGCATATTTAGCATCTACATTCGACGCTGATCACAATAACGAGCTCTTATCTGCAAAAAGTGCCGAAATAACGGAGATATGGGCTCCCGAAGTTTGGAGTCGAGGGCTTAGTGGGATTATATGGGAAAAATCGAAAGTCGAGAATTTTCATATATGAGGGCATATTTAGCATCTACATTCGGCGCTGATCACAATAACGAGCTCTTATCTGCAAAAAGTGCCGAAATAACGGAGATATGGGCTCCCGAAGTTTGGAGTCGAGGGCTTAGTGGGATTATATGGGAAAAATCGAAGGTCGAGAATTTTCATATATGAGGGCATATTTGGCATCTACATTCGACGCTGATCACAATAACGAGCTCTTATTTGCAAAAAGTGTTGAAATAACGGAGATGTGGGCACCCGAAGTTTGGAGTCGAGGGCTTAGTGGGATTATATGGGAAAAATCGAAGGTCGAGAATTTTCATATATGAGGGCATATTTAGCATCTACATTCGACGCTGATCACGATAACGAGCTCTTATTTGCAAAAAGTGTCGAAAAAACGGAGACATGGGCTCCCGAAGTTTGGAGTCGAGGGCTTAGTGGGATTATATGGGAAAAATCGAAGGTCGAGAATTTTCATATATGAGGGCATATTTAGCATCTACATTCGACGCTGATCACGATAACGAGCTCTTATTTGCAAAAAGTGTCGAAATAACGGAGATATGGGCTTCCGAAGTTTGGAGTCGAGGGCTTAGTGGGATTATATGGGAAAAATCGAAGGTCGAGAATTTTCATATATGAGGGCATATTTAGCATCTACATTCGACACTGATCACAATAACGAGCTCTTACTGCAAAAAGTGCCGAAATAACGGAGATATGGGCTCCCGAAGTTTGGAGTCGACTGCTTAGTGGGATTATATGGGAAAAATCGAAGGTCGAGAATTTTCATATATGAGGGCATATTTGGCATCTACATTCGACGCTGATCACAATAACGAGCTCTTATCTGCAAAAAGTGTCGAAATAACGGAGATATGGGCTCCCGAAGTTTGGAGTCGAGGGCTTAGTGGGATTATATGGGAAAAATCGAAGGTCGAGAATTTTCATATATGAGGGCATATTTAGCATCTACATTCGACGCTGATCACAATAACGAGCTCTTATCTGCAAAAAGTGCCGAAATAACGGAGATATGGGCTCCCGAAGTTTGGAGTCGAGGGCTTAGTGGGATTATATGGGAAAAATCGAAGGTCAAGAATTTTCATATATGAGGGCATATTTAGCATCTACATTCGACACTGATCACAATAACGAGCTCTTACTGCAAAAAGTGCCGAAATAACGGAGATATGGGCTCCCGAAGTTTGGAGTCGACTGCTTAGTGGGATTATATGGGAAAAATCGAAGGTCGAGAATTTTCATATATGAGGGCATATTTGGCATCTACATTCGACGCTGATCACAATAACGAGCTCTTATCTGCAAAAAGTGCCGAAATAACGGAGATATGGGCTCCGGAAGTTTGGAGTCGAGGGCTTAGTGGGATTATATGGGAAAAATCGAAGGTCGAGAATTTTCATATATGAGGGCATATTTGGCATCTACATTCGACGCTGATCACGATAACGAGCTCTTATTTGCAAAAAGTGTCGAAATAACGGAGATATGGGCTTCCGAAGTTTGGAGTCGAGGGCTTAGTGGGATTATATGGGAAAAATCGAAGGTCGAGAATTTTCATATATGAGGGCATATTTAGCATCTACATTCGACGCTGATCACAATAACGAGCTCTTATCTGCAAAAAGTGCCGAAATAACGGAGATATGGGCTCCCGAAGTTTGGAGTCGAGGGCTTAGTGGGATTATATGGGAAAAATCGAAGGTCAAGAATTTTCATATATGAGGGCATATTTAGCATCTACATTCGACACTGATCACAATAACGAGCTCTTATCTGCAAAAAGTGCCGAAATAACGGAGATATGGGCTCCCGAAGTTTGGAGTCGACTGCTTAGTGGGATTATATGGGAAAAATCGAAGGTCGAGAATTTTCATATATGAGGGCATATTTGGCATCTACATTCGACGCTGATCACAATAACGAGCTCTTATTTGCAAAAAGTGTCGAAATAACGGAGATATGGGCTCCCGAAGTTTGGAGTCGAGGGCTTAGTGGGATTATATGGGAAAAATCGAAGGTCGAGAATTTTCATATATGAGGGCATATTTAGCATCTACATTCGACACTGATCACAATAACGAGCTCTTATCTGCAAAAAGTGTCGAAATAACGGAGATATGGGCTCCCGAAGTTTGGAGTCGAGGGCTTAGTGGGATTATATGGGAAAAATCGAAGGTCGAGAATTTTCATATATGAGGGCATATTTAGCATCTACATTCGACGCTGATCACAATAACGAGCTCTTATCTGCAAAAAGTGCCGAAATAACGGAGATATGGGCTCCCGAAGTTTGGAGTCGAGGGCTTAGTGGGATTATATGGGAAAAATCGAAGGTCGAGAATTTTCATATATGAGGGCATATTTGGCATCTACATTCGACGCTGATCACAATAACGAGCTCTTATCTGCAAAAAGTGTCGAAATAACGGAGATATGGGCTCCCGAAGTTTGGAGTCGAGGGCTTAGTGGGATTATATGGGAAAAATCGAAGGTCGAGAATTTTCATATATGAGGGCATATTTAGCATCTACATTCGACACTGATCACAATAACGAGCTCTTATCTGCAAAAAGTGCCGAAATAACGGAGATATGGGCTCCCGAAGTTTGGAGTCGACTGCTTAGTGGGATTATATGGGAAAAATCGAAGGTCGAGAATTTTCATATATGAGGGCATATTTGGCATCTACATTCGACGCTGATCACAATAACGAGCTCTTATCTGCAAAAAGTGTCGAAATAACGGAGATATGGGCTCCCGAAGTTTGGAGTCGAGGGCTTAGTGGGATTATATGGGAAAAATCGAAGGTCGAGAATTTTCATATATGAGGGCATATTTAGCATCTACATTCGACGCTGATCACAATAACGAGCTCTTATCTGCAAAAAGTGCCGAAATAACGGAGATATGGGCTCCCGAAGTTTGGAGTCGACTGCTTAGTGGGATTATATGGGAAAAATCGAAGGTCGAGAATTTTCATATATGAGGGCATATTTAGCATCTACATTCGACACTGATCACAATAACGAGCTCTTATCTGCAAAAAGTGCCGAAATAACGGAGATATGGGCTCCCGAATTTTGGAGTCGACTGCTTAGTGGGATTATATGGGAAAAATCGAAGGTCGAGAATTTTCATATATGAGGGCATATTTGGCATCTACATTCGACGCTGATCACAATAACGAGCTCTTATCTGCAAAAAGTATCGAAATAACGGAGATATGGGCTCCCGAAGTTTGGAGTCGAGGGCTTAGTGGGATTATATGGGAAAAATCGAAGGTCGAGAATTTTCATATATGAGGGCATATTTAGCATCTACATTCGGCGCTGATCACAATAACGAGCTCTTATTTGCAAAAAGTGTCGAAATAACGGAGATATGGGCTCCCGAAGTTTGGAGTCGACTGCTTAGTGGGATTATATGGGAAAAATCGAAGGTCGAGAATTTTCATATATGAGGGCATATTTGGCATCTACATTCGACGCTGATCACAATAACGAGCTCTTATCTGCAAAAAGTGTCGAAATAACGGAGATATGGGCTCCCGAAGTTTGGAGTCGAGGGCTTAGTGGGATTATATGGGAAAAATCGAAGGTCGAGAATTTTCATATATGAGGGCATATTTAGCATCTACATTCGACGCTGATCACAATAACGAGCTCTTATCTGCAAAAAGTGCCGAAATAACGGAGATATGGGCTCCCGAAGTTTGGAGTCGAGGGCTTACTGGGATTATATGGGAAAAATCGAAGGTCAAGAATTTTCATATATGAGGGCATATTTAGCATCTACATTCGACACTGATCACAATAACGAGCTCTTATCTGCAAAAAGTGCCGAAATAACGGAGATATGGGCTCCCGAAGTTTGGAGTCGACTGCTTAGTGGGATTATATGGGAAAAATCGAAGGTCGAGAATTTTCATATATGAGGGCATATTTAGCATCTACATTCGACACTGATCACAATAACGAGCTCTTATCTGCAAAAAGTGCCGAAATAACGGAGATATGGGCTCCCGAAGTTTGGAGTCGACTGCTTAGTGGGATTATATGGGAAAAATCGAAGGTCGAGAATTTTCATATATGAGGGCATATTTGGCATCTACATTCGACGCTGATCACAATAACGAGCTCTTATCTGCAAAAAGTGTCGAAATAACGGAGATATGGGCTCCCGAAGTTTGGAGTCGAGGGCTTAGTGGGATTATATGGGAAAAATCGAAGGTCGAGAATTTTCATATATGAGGGCATATTTAGCATCTACATTCGGCGCTGATCACAATAACGAGCTCTTATTTGCAAAAAGTGTCGAAATAACGGAGATATGGGCTCCCGAAGTTTGGAGTCGACTGCTTAGTGGGATTATATGGGAAAAATCGAAGGTCGAGAATTTTCATATATGAGGGCATATTTGGCATCTACATTCGACGCTGATCACAATAACGAGCTCTTATCTGCAAAAAGTGTCGAAATAACGGAGATATGGGCTCCCGAAGTTTGGAGTCGAGGGCTTAGTGGGATTATATGGGAAAAATCGAAGGTCGAGAATTTTCATATATGAGGGCATATTTAGCATCTACATTCGACGCTGATCACAATAACGAGCTCTTATCTGCAAAAAGTGCCGAAATAACGGAGATATGGGCTCCCGAAGTTTGGAGTCGAGGGCTTAGTGGGATTATATGGGAAAAATCGAAGGTCAAGAATTTTCATATATGAGGGCATATTTAGCATCTACATTCGACACTGATCACAATAACGAGCTCTTATCTGCAAAAAGTGCCGAAATAACGGAGATATGGGCTCCCGAAGTTTGGAGTCGACTGCTTAGTGGGATTATATGGGAAAAATCGAAGGTCGAGAATTTTCATATATGAGGGCATATTTGGCATCTACATTCGACGCTGATCACAATAACGAGCTCTTATCTGCAAAAAGTGTCGAAATAACGGAGATATGGGCTCCCGAAGTTTGGAGTCGAGGGCTTAGTGGGATTATATGGGAAAAATCGAAAGTCGAGAATTTTCATATATGAGGGCATATTTAGCATCTACATTCGACGCTGATCACAATAACGAGCTCTTATCTGCAAAAAGTGCCGAAATAACGGAGATATGGGCTCCCGAAGTTTGGAGTCGAGGGCTTAGTGGGATTATATGGGAAAAATCGAAAGTCGAGAATTTTCATATATGAGGGCATATTTAGCATCTACATTCGGCGCTGATCACGATAACGAGCTCTTATTTGCAAAAAGTGTCGAAATAACGGAGATATGGGCTCCCGAAGTTTGGAGTCGAGGGCTTAGTGGGATTATATGGGAAAAATCGAAGGTCGAGAATTTTCATATATGAGGGCATATTTAGCATCTACATTCGACGCTGATCACGATAACGAGCTCTTATTTGCAAAAAGTGTTGAAATAACGGAGATATGGGCTCCCGAAGTTTGGAGTCGAGGGCTTAGTGGGATTATATGGGAAAAATCGAATTTCAAGAATTTTCATATATGAGGGCATATTTGGCATCTACATTCGACGCTGATCACAATAACGAGCTCTTATCTGCAAAAAGTGCCGAAATAACGGAGATATGGGCTCCCGAAGTTTGGAGTCGAGGGCTTAGTGGGATTATATGGGAAAAATCGAAAGTCGAGAATTTTCATATATGAGGGCATATTTAGCATCTACATTCGGCGCTGATCACGATAACGAGCTCTTATTTGCAAAAAGTGTCGAAATAACGGAGATATGGGCTCCCGAAGTTTGGAGTCGAGGGCTTAGTGGGATTATATGGGAAAAATCGAAGGTCGAGAATTTTCATATATGAGGGCATATTTAGCATCTACATTCGACGCTGATCACGATAACGAGCTCTTATTTGCAAAAAGTGTCGAAATAACGGAGATATGGGCTCCCGAAGTTTGGAGTCGACTGCTTAGTGGGATTATATGGGAAAAATCGAAGGTCGAGAATTTTCATATATGAGGGCATATTTGGCATCTACATTCGACGCTGATCACAATAACGAGCTCTTATCTGCAAAAAGTGTCGAAATAACGGAGATATGGGCTCCCGAAGTTTGGAGTCGAGGGCTTAGTGGGATTATATGGGAAAAATCGAAGGTCAAGAATTTTCATATATGAGGGCATATTTAGCATCTACATTCGGCGCTGATCACGATAACGAGCTCTTATTTGCAAAAAGTGTCGAAATAACGGAGATATGGGCTCCCGAAGTTTGGAGTCGAGGGCTTAGTGGGATTATATGGGAAAAATCGAAGGTCGAGAATTTTCATATATGAGGGCATATTTGGCATCTACATTCGACGCTGGTCACAATAATGAGCTCTTATCTGCAAAAAGTGTCGAAATAACGGAGATATGGGCTCCCGAAGTTTGGAGTCGAGGGCTTAGTGGGATTATATGGGAAAAATCGAAGGTCGAGAATTTTCATATATGAGGGCATATTTAGCATCTACATTCGACGCTGATCACAATAACGAGCTCTTATCTGCAAAAAGTGGGGAAATAACGGAGATATGGGCTCCCGAAGTTTGGAGTCGAGGGCTTAGTGGGATTATATGGGAAAAATCGAAAGTCGAGAATTTTCATATATGAGGGCATATTTGGCATCTACGATCGACGCTGATCACAATAACCAGCTCTTATCTGCAAAAAGTGTCGAAATAACGGAGATATGGGCTCCCGAAGTTTGGAGTCGAGGGCTTAGTGGGATTATATGGGAAAAATCGAAGGTCGAGAATTTTCATATATGAGGGCATATTTAGCATCTACATTCGACGCTGATCACAATAACGAGCTCTTATCTGCAAAAAGTGCCGAAATAACGGAGATATGGGCTCCCGAAATTTGGAGTCGAGGGCTTAGTGGGATTATATGGGAAAAATCGAAAGTCGAGAATTTTCATATATGAGGGCATATTTAGCATCTACATTCGGCGCTGATCACGATAACGAGCTCTTATTTGCAAAAAGTGTCGAAATAACGGAGATATGGGCTCCCGAAGTTTGGAGTCGAGGGTTTAGTGGGATTATATGGGAAAAATCGAAGGTCGAGAATTTTCATATATGAGGGCATATTTAGCATCCACATTCGACGCTGATCACAATAACGAGCTCTTATCTGCAAAAAGTGCCGAAATAACGGAGATATGGGCTCCCGAAGTTTGGAGTCGACTGCTTAGTGGGATTATATGGGAAAAATCGAAGGTCGAGAATTTTCATATATGAGGGCATATTTGGCATCTACATTCGACGCTGATCACAATAACGAGCTCTTATCTGCAAAAAGTGCCGAAATAACGGAGATATGGGCTCCCGAAGTTTGGAGTCGAGGGCTTAGTGGGATTATATGGGAAAAATCGAAAGTCGAGAATTTTCATATATGAGGGCATATTTAGCATCTACATTCGGCGCTGATCACGATAACGAGCTCTTATTTGCAAAAAGTGTCGAAATAACGGAGATATGGGCTCCCGAAGTTTGGAGTCGAGGGCTTAGTGGGATTATATGGGAAAAATCGAAGGTCGAGAATTTTCATATATGAGGGCATATTTAGCATCTACATTCGACGCTGATCACGATAACGAGCTCTTATTTGCAAAAAGTGTCGAAATAACTGAGATATGGGCTCCCGAAGTTTGGAGTCGACTGCTTAGTGGGATTATATGGGAAAAATCGAAGGTCGAGAATTTTCATATATGAGGGCATATTTGGCATCTACATTCGACGCTGATCACAATAACGAGCTCTTATCTGCAAAAAGTGTCGAAATAACGGAGATATGGGCTCCCGAAGTTTGGAGTCGAGGGCTTAGTGGGATTATATGGGAAAAATCGGAAGTCGAGAATTTTCATATATGAGGGCATATTTAGCATCTACATTCGGCGCTGATCACAATAACGAGCTCTTATTTGCAAAAAGTGTCGAAATAACGGAGATATGGGCTCCCGAAGTTTGGAGTCGACTGCTTAGTGGGATTATATGGGAAAAATCGAAGGTCGAGAATTTTCATATATGAGGGCATATTTGGCATCTACATTCGACGCTGATCACAATAACGAGCTCTTATCTGCAAAAAGTGTCGAAATAACGGAGATATGGGCTCCCGAAGTTTGGAGTCGAGGGCTTAGTGGGATTATATGGGAAAAATCGAAAGTCGAGAATTTTCATATATGAGGGCATATTTAGCATCTACATTCGGCGCTGATCACGATAACGAGCTCTTATTTGCAAAAAGTGTCGAAATAACGGAGATATGGGCTCCCGAAGTTTGGAGTCGAGGGCTTAGTGGGATTATATGGGAAAAATCGAAAGTCGAGAATTTTCATATATGAGGGCATATTTAGCATCTACATTCGGCGCTGATCACGATAACGAGCTCTTATTTGCAAAAAGTGTCGAAATAACGGAGATATGGGCTCCCGAAGTTTGGAGTCGAGGGCTTAGTGGGATTATATGGGAAAAATCGAAGGTCGAGAATTTTCATATATGAGGGCATATTTAGCATCTACATTCGACGCTGATCACGATAACGAGCTCTTATTTGCAAAAAGTGTCGAAATAACGGAGATATGGGCTCCCGAAGTTTGGAGTCGAGGGCTTAGTGGGATTATATGGGAAAAATCGAAGGTCGAGAATTTTCATCTATGAGGGCATATTTAGCATCTACATTCGACGCTGATCACAATAACGAGCTCTTATCTGCAAAAAGTGCCGAAATAACGGAGATATGGGCTCCCGAAGTTTGGAGTCGAGGGCTTAGTGGGATTATATGGGAAAAATCGAAGGTCGAGAATTTTCATATATGAGGGCATATTTAGCATCTACATTCGACGCTGATCACGATAACGAGCTCTTATTTGCAAAAAGTGTCGAAATAACGGAGATATGGGCTCCCGAAGTTTGGAGTCGAGGGCTTAGTGGGATTATATGGGAAAAATCGAAGGTCGAGAATTTTCATATATGAGGGCATATTTGGCATCTACATTCGACGCTGATCACAATAGCGAGCTCTTATCTGCAAAAAGTGTCGAAATAACGGAGATATGGGCTCCCGAAGTTTGGAGTCGAGGGCTTAGTGGGATTATATGGGAAAAATCGAAGGTCGAGAATTTTCATATATGAGGACATATTTAGCATCTACATTCGACGCTGATCACAATAACGAGCTCTTATCTGCAAAAAGTGCCGAAATAACGGAGATATGGGCTCCCGAAGTTTGGAGTCGAGGGCTTAGTGGGATTATATGGGAAAAATCGAAAGTCGAGAATTTTCATATATGAGGGCATATTTAGCATCTACATTCGGCGCTGATCACAATAACGAGCTCTTATCTGCAAAAAGTGCCGAAATAACGGAGATATGGGCTTCCGAAGTTTGGAGTCGAGGGCTTAGTGGGATTATATGGGAAAAATCGAAGGTCGAGAATTTTCATATATGAGGGCATATTTGGCATCTACATTCGACGCTGATCACAATAACGAGCTCTTATTTGCAAAAAGTGTCGAAATAACGGAGATGTGGGCACCCGAAGTTTGGAGTCGAGGGCTTAGTGGGATTATATGGGAAAAATCGAAGGTCGAGAATTTTCATATATGAGGGCATATTTAGCATCTACATTCGACGCTGATCACGATAACGAGCTCTTATTTGCAAAAAGTGTCGAAATAACGGAGATATGGGCTCCCGAAGTTTGGAGTCGAGGGCTTAGTGGGATTATATGGGAAAAATCGAAGGTCGAGAATTTTCATATATGAGGGCATATTTAGCATCTACATTCGACGCTGATCACAATAATGAGCTCTTATCTGCAAAAAGTGCCGAAATAACGGAGATATGGGCTCCCGAAGTTTGGAGTCGAGGGCTTAGTGGGATTATATGGGAAAAATCGAAGGTCGAGAATTTTCATATATGAGGGCATATTTAGCATCTACATTCGACGCTGATCACGATAACGAGCTCTTATTTGCAAAAAGTGTCGAAATAACGGAGATATGGGCTCCCGAAGTTTGGAGTCGACTGCTTAGTGGGGTTATATGGGAAAAATCGAAGGTCGAGAATTTTCATATATGAGGGTATATTTGGCATCTACATTCGACGCTGATCACAATAACGAGCTCTTATCTGCAAAAAGTGTCGAAATAACGGAGATATGGGCTCCCGAAGTTTGGAGTCGAGGGCTTAGTGGGATTATATGGGAAAAATCGAAGGTCGAGAATTTTCATATATGAGGGCATATTTAGCATCTACATTCGACGCTGATCACAATAACGAGCTCTTATCTGCAAAAAGTGCCGAAATAACGGAGATATGGGCTCCCGAAGTTTGGAGTCGAGGGCTTAGTGGGATTATATGGGAAAAATCGAAAGTCGAGAATTTTCATATATGAGGGCATATTTAGCATCTACATTCGGCGCTGATCACGATAACGAGCTCTTATTGCAAAAAGTGTCGAAATAACGGAGATATGGGCTCCCGAAGTTTGGAGTCGAGGGCTTAGTGGGATTATATGGGAAAAATCGAAGGTCGAGAATTTTCATATATGAGGGCATATTTAGCATCTACATTCGACGCTGATCACGATAACGAGCTCTTATTTGCAAAAAGTGGTCGAAATAACGGAGATATGGGCTCCCGAAGTTTGGAGTCGAGGGCTTAGTGGGATTATATGGGAAAAATCGAAGGTCGAGAATTTTCATCTATGAGGGCATATTTAGCATCTACATTCGACGCTGCCGAAATAACGGAGATATGGGCTCCCGAAGTTTGGGAGTCGAGGGCTTAGTGGGATTATATGGGAAAAATCGAAGGTCGAGAATTTTCATATATGAGGGCATATTTAGCATCTACATTCGACGCTGATCACGATAACGAGCTCTTATTTGCAAAAAGTGTCGAAATAACGGAGATATGGGCTCCCGAAGTTTGGAGTCGAGGGCTTAGTGGGATTATATGGGAAAAATCGAAGGTCGAGAATTTTCATATATGAGGGCATATTTGGCATCTACATTCGACGCTGATCACAATAGCGAGCTCTTATCTGCAAAAAGTGTCGAAATAACGGAGATATGGGCTCCCGAAGTTTGGAGTCGAGGGCTTAGTGGGATTATATGGGAAAAATCGAAAGTCGAGAATTTTCATATATGAGGGCATATTTAGCATCTACATTCGACGCTGATCACGATAACGAGCTCTTATTTGCAAAAAGTGTCGAAATAACGGAGATATGGGCTCCCGAAGTTTGGAGTCGGGGGCTTAGTGGGATTATATGGGAAAAATCGAAGGTCGAGAATTTTCATATATGAGGGCATATTTAGCATCTACATTCGACGCTGATCACAATAACGAGCTCTTATCTGCAAAAAGTGCCGAAATAACGGAGATATGGGCTCCCGAAGTTTGGAGTCGAGGGCTTAGTGGGATTATATGGGAAAAATCGAAAGTCGAGAATTTTCATATATGAGGGCATATTTAGCATCTACATTCGGCGCTGATCACAATAACGAGCTCTTATCTGCAAAAAGTGCCGAAATAACGGAGATATGGGCTCCCGAAGTTTGGAGTCGAGGGCTTAGTGGGATTATATGGGAAAAATCGAAGGTCGAGAATTTTCATATATGAGGGCATATTTAGCATCTACATTCGACGCTGATCACAATAATGAGCTCTTATCTGCAAAAAGTGCCGAAATAACGGAGATATGGGCTCCCGAAGTTTGGAGTCGAGGGCTTAGTGGGATTATATGGGAAAAATCGAAGGTCGAGAATTTTCATATATGAGGGCATATTTAGCATCTACATTCGACGCTGATCACAATAACGAGCTCTTATCTGCAAAAAGTGCCGAAATAACGGAGATATGGGCTCCCGAAGTTTGGAGTCGAGGGCTTAGTGGGATTATATGGGAAAAATCGAAAGTCGAGAATTTTCATATATGAGGGCATATTTAGCATCTACATTCGGCGCTGATCACGATAACGAGCTCTTATTTGCAAAAAGTGTCGAAATAACGGAGATATGGGCTCCCGAAGTTTGGAGTCGAGGGCTTAGTGGGATTATATGGGAAAAATCGAAGGTCGAGAATTTTCATATATGAGGGCATATTTAGCATCTACATTCGACGCTGATCACGATAACGAGCTCTTATTTGCAAAAAGTGTCGAAATAACGGAGATATGGGCTCCCGAAGTTTGGAGTCGAGGGCTTAGTGGGATTATATGGGAAAAATCGAAGGTCGAGAATTTTCATCTATGAGGGCATATTTAGCATCTACATTCGACGCTGATCACAATAACGAGCTCTTATCTGCAAAAAGTGCCGAAATAACGGAGATATGGGCTCCCGAAGTTTGGAGTCGAGGGCTTAGTGGGATTATATGGGAAAAATCGAAGGTCGAGAATTTTCATATATGAGGGCATATTTAGCATCTACATTCGACGCTGATCACGATAACGAGCTCTTATTTGCAAAAAGTGTCGAAATAACGGAGATATGGGCTCCCGAAGTTTGGAGTCGAGGGCTTAGTGGGATTATATGGGAAAAATCGAAGGTCGAGAATTTTCATATATGAGGGCAGATTTGGCATCTACATTCGACGCTGATCACAATAGCGAGCTCTTATCTGCAAAAAAGTGTCGAAATAACGGAGATATGGGCTCCCGAAGTTTGGAGTCGAGGGCTTAGTGGGATTATATGGGAAAAATCGAAGGTCGAGAATTTTCATATATGAGGGCATATTTAGCATCTACATTCGACACTGATCACAATAACGAGCTCTTATCTGCAAAAAGTGCCGAAATAACGGAGATATGGGCTCCCGAAGTTTGGAGTCGAGGGCTTAGTGGGATTATATGGGAAAAATCGAAAGTCGAGAATTTTCATATATGAGGGCATATTTAGCATCTACATTCGACGCTGATCACGATAACGAGCTCTTATTTGCAAAAAGTGTCGAAATAACGGAGATATGGGCTCCCGAAGTTTGGAGTCGAGGGCTTAGTGGGATTATATGGGAAAAATCGAAGGTCGAGAATTTTCATATATGAGGGCATATTTAGCATCTACATTCGACGCTGATCACGATAACGAGCTCTTATTTGCAAAAAGTGTCGAAATAACGGAGATATGGGCTCCCGAAGTTTGGAGTCGAGGGCTTAGTGGGATTATATGGGAAAAATCGAAGGTCGAGAATTTTCATATATGAGGGCATATTTAGCATCTACATTCGACGCTGATCACGATAACGAGCTCTTATTTGCAAAAAGTGTCGAAATAACGGAGATATGGGCTCCCGAAGTTTGGAGTCGAGGGCTTAGTGGGATTATATGGGAAAAATCGAAGGTCGAGAATTTTCATCTATGAGGGCATATTTAGCATCTACATTCGACGCTGATCACAATAACGAGCTCTTATCTGCAAAAAGTGCCGAAATAACGGAGATATGGGCTCCCGAAGCTTGGAGTCGAGGGCTTAGTGGGATTATATGGGAAAAATCGAAGGTCGAGAATTTTCATATATGAGGGCATATTTAGCATCTACATTCGACGCTGATCACGATAACGAGCTCTTATTTGCAAAAAGTGTCGAAATAACGGAGATATGGGCTCCCGAAGTTTGGAGTCGAGGGCTTAGTGGGATTATATGGGAAAAATCGAAGGTCGAGAATTTTCATATATGAGGGCAGATTTGGCATCTACATTCGACGCTGATCACAATAGCGAGCTCTTATCTGCAAAAAGTGTCGAAATAACGGAGATATGGGCTCCCGAAGTTTGGAGTCGAGGGCTTAGTGGGATTATATGGGAAAAATCGAAAGTCGAGAATTTTCATATATGAGGGCATATTTAGCATCTACATTCGACACTGATCACAATAACGAGCTCTTATCTGCAAAAAGTGCCGAAATAACGGAGATA
Organism: Merodon equestris; assembly: GCA_958301585.1. Classification (NCBI taxonomy): domain Eukaryota; kingdom Metazoa; phylum Arthropoda; class Insecta; order Diptera; family Syrphidae; genus Merodon; species Merodon equestris. Next base: position 117,584,954 of record OY284416.1, read on the forward strand.
TGGGCTCCCGAAGTTTGGAGTCGAGGGCTTAGTGGGATTATATGGGAAAAATCGAAAGTCGAGAATTTTCATATATGAGGGCATATTTAGCATCTACATTCGACGCTGATCACGATAACGAGCTCTTATTTGCAAAAAGTGTCGAAATAACGGAGATATGGGCTCCCGAAGTTTGGAGTCGGGGGCTTAGTGGGATTATATGGGAAAAATCGAAGGTCGAGAATTTTCATATATGAGGGCATATTTAGCATCTACATTCGACGCTGATCACAATAACGAGCTCTTATCTGCAAAAAGTGCCGAAATAACGGAGATATGGGCTCCCGAAGTTTGGAGTCGAGGGCTTAGTGGGATTATATGGGAAAAATCGAAAGTCGAGAATTTTCATATATGAGGGCATATTTAGCATCTACATTCGGCGCTGATCACAATAACGAGCTCTTATCTGCAAAAAGTGCCGAAATAACGGAGATATGGGCTCCCGAAGTTTGGAGTCGAGGGCTTAGTGGGATTATATGGGAAAAATCGAAGGTCGAGAATTTTCATATATGAGGGCATATTTAGCATCTACATTCGACGCTGATCACGATAACGAGCTCTTATCTGCAAAAAGTGCCGAAATAACGGAGATATGGGCTCCCGAAGTTTGGAGTCGAGGGCTTAGTGGGATTATATGGGAAAAATCGAAGGTCGAGAATTTTCATATATGAGGGCATATTTAGCATCTACATTCGACGCTGATCACGATAACGAGCTCTTATTTGCAAAAAGTGTCGAAATAACGGAGATATGGGCTCCCGAAGTTTGGAGTCGAGGGCTTAGTGGGATTATATGGGAAAAATCGAAGGTCGAGAATTTTCATATATGAGGGCATATTTAGCATCTACATTCGACGCTGATCACGATAACGAGCTCTTATTTGCAAAAAGTGTCGAAAAAACGGAGACGTGGGCTCCCGAAGTTTGGAGTCGAGGGCTTAGTGGGATTATATGGGAAAAATCGAAGGTCGAGAATTTTCATATATGAGGGCATATTTAGCATCTACATTCGACGCTGATCACGATAACGAGCTCTTATTTGCAAAAAGTGTCGAAAAAACGGAGACGTGGGCTCCCGAAGTTTGGAGTCGAGGGCTTAGTGGGATTATATGGGAAAAATCGAAGGTCGAGAATTTTCATATATGAGGGCATATTTAGCATCTACATTCGACGCTGATCACGATAACGAGCTCTTATCTGCAAAAAGTGCCGAAATAACGGAGATATGGGCTCCCGAAGTTTGGAGTCGAGGGCTTAGTGGGATTATATGGGAAAAATCGAAGGTCGAGAATGTTCATATATGAGGGCATATTTAGCATCTACATTCGACACTGATCACAATAACGAGCTCTTATCTGCAAAAAGTGCCGAAATAACGGAGATATGGGCTCCCGAAGTTTGGAGTCGAGGGCTTAGTGGGATTATATGCTAAAAAATCGAAAGTCGAGAATTTTCATATATGAGGGCATATTTAGCATCTACATTCGACGCTGATCACGATAACGAGCTCTTATTTGCAAAAAGTGTCGAAATAACGGAGATATGGGCTCCCGAAGTTTGGAGTCGACTGCTTAGTGGGATTATATGGGAAAAATCGAAGGTCGAGAATTTTCATATATGAGGGCATATTTAGCATCTACATTCGACGCTGATCACGATAACGAGCTCTTATTTGCAAAAAGTGTCGAAATAACGGAGATATGGGCTCCCGAAGTTTGGAGTCGACTGCTTAGTGGGATTATATGGGAAAAATCGAAGGTCGAGAATTTTCATATATGAGGGCATATTTGGCATCTACATTCGACGCTGATCACGATAACGAGCTCTTATTTGCAAAAAGTGTCGAAATAACGGAGATATGGGCTCCCGAAGTTTGGAGTCGGGGGCTTAGTGGGATTATATGGGAAAAATCGAAGGTCGAGAATTTTCATATATGAGGGCATATTTAGCATCTACATTCGACGCTGATCACGATAACGAGCTCTTATTTGCAAAAAGTGTCGAAATAACGGAGATATGGGCTCCCGAAGTTTGGAGTCGAGGGCTTAGTGGGATTATATGGGAAAAATCGAAGGTCGAGAATTTTCATATATGAGGGCAGATTTGGCATCTACATTCGACGCTGATCACAATAGCGAGCTCTTATCTGCAAAAAGTGTCGAAATAACGGAGATATGGGCTCCCGAAGTTTGGAGTCGAGGGCTTAGTGGGATTATATGGGAAAAATCGAAAGTCGAGAATTTTCATATATGAGGGCATATTTAGCATCTACATTCGACACTGATCACAATAACGAGCTCTTATCTGCAAAAAGTGCCGAAATAACGGAGATATGGGCTCCCGAAGTTTGGAGTCGAGGGCTTAGTGGGATTATATGGGAAAAATCGAAAGTCGAGAATTTTCATATATGAGGGCATATTTAGCATCTACATTCGACGCTGATCACGATAACGAGCTCTTATTTGCAAAAAGTGTCGAAATAACGGAGATATGGGCTCCCGAAGTTTGGAGTCGGGGGCTTAGTGGGATTATATGGGAAAAATCGAAGGTCGAGAATTTTCATATATGAGGGCATATTTAGCATCTACATTCGACGCTGATCACAATAACGAGCTCTTATCTGCAAAAAGTGCCGAAATAACGGAGATATGGGCTCCCGAAGTTTGGAGTCGAGGGCTTAGTGGGATTATATGGGAAAAATCGAAAGTCGAGAATTTTCATATATGAGGGCATATTTAGCATCTACATTCGGCGCTGATCACAATAACGAGCTCTTATCTGCAAAAAGTGCCGAAATAACGGAGATATGGGCTCCCGAAATTTGGAGTCGAGGGCTTAGTGGGATTATATGGGAAAAATCGAAGGTCGAGAATTTTCATATATGAGGGCATATTTAGCATCTACATTCGACGCTGATCACGATAACGAGCTCTTATTTGCAAAAAGTGTCGAAATAACGGAGATATGGGCTCCCGAAGTTTGGAGTCGAGGGCTTAGTGGGATTATATGGGAAAAATCGAAGGTCGAGAATTTTCATATATGAGGGCATATTTAGCATCTACATTCGACGCTGATCACGATAACGAGCTCTTATTTGCAAAAAGTGTCGAAAAAACGGAGACGTGGGCTCCCGAAGTTTGGAGTCGAGGGCTTAGTGGGATTATATGGGAAAAATCGAAGGTCGAGAATTTTCATATATGAGGGCATATTTAGCATCTACATTCGACGCTGATCACGATAACGAGCTCTTATTTGCAAAAAGTGTCGAAAAAACGGAGACGTGGGCTCCCGAAGTTTGGAGTCGAGGGCTTAGTGGGATTATATGGAAAAATCGAAGGTCGAGAATTTTCATATATGAGGGCATATTTAGCATCTACATTCGACGCTGATCACGATAACGAGCTCTTATCTGCAAAAAGTGCCGAAATAACGGAGATATGGGCTCCCGAAGTTTGGAGTCGAGGGCTTAGTGGGATTATATGGGAAAAATCGAAGGTCGAGAATGTTCATATATGAGGGCATATTTAGCATCTACATTCGACACTGATCACAATAACGAGCTCTTATCTGCAAAAAGTGCCGAAATAACGGAGATATGGGCTCCCGAAGTTTGGAGTCGAGGGCTTAGTGGGATTATATGCTAAAAAATCGAAAGTCGAGAATTTTCATATATGAGGGCATATTTAGCATCTACATTCGACGCTGATCACGATAACGAGCTCTTATTTGCAAAAAGTGTCGAAATAACGGAGATATGGGCTCCCGAAGTTTGGAGTCGACTGCTTAGTGGGATTATATGGGAAAAATCGAAGGTCGAGAATTTTCATATATGAGGGCATATTTAGCATCTACATTCGACGCTGATCACGATAACGAGCTCTTATTTGCAAAAAGTGTCGAAATAACGGAGATATGGGCTCCCGAAGTTTGGAGTCGACTGCTTAGTGGGATTATATGGGAAAAATCGAAGGTCGAGAATTTTCATATATGAGGGCATATTTGGCATCTACATTCGACGCTGATCACGATAACGAGCTCTTATTTGCAAAAAGTGTCGAAATAACGGAGATATGGGCTCCCGAAGTTTGGAGTCGGGGGCTTAGTGGGATTATATGGGAAAAATCGAAGGTCGAGAATTTTCATATATGAGGGCATATTTAGCATCTACATTCGACGCTGATCACAATAACGAGCTCTTATCTGCAAAAAGTGCCGAAATAACGGAGATATGGGCTCCCGAAGTTTGGAGTCGAGGGCTTAGTGGGATTATATGGGAAAAATCGAAAGTCGAGAATTTTCATATATGAGGGCATATTTAGCATCTACATTCGGCGCTGATCACAATAACGAGCTCTTATCTGCAAAAAGTGCCGAAATAACGGAGATATGGGCTCCCGAAGTTTGGAGTCGAGGGCTTAGTGGGATTATATGGGAAAAATCGAAGGTCGAGAATTTTCATATATGAGGGCATATTTAGCATCTACATTCGACGCTGATCACGATAACGAGCTCTTATTTGCAAAAAGTGTCGAAATAACGGAGATATGGGCTCCCGAAGTTTGGAGTCGAGGGCTTAGTGGGATTATATGGGAAAAATCGAAGGTCGAGAATGTTCATATATGAGGGCATATTTAGCATCTACATTCGACACTGATCACAATAACGAGCTCTTATCTGCAAAAAGTGCCGAAATAACGGAGATATGGGCTCCCGAAGTTTGGAGTCGAGGGCTTAGTGGGATTATATGGGAAAAATCGAAAGTCGAGAATTTTCATATATGAGGGCATATTTAGCATCTACATTCGACGCTGATCACGATAACGAGCTCTTATTTGCAAAAAGTGTCGAAATAACGGAGATATGGGCTCCCGAAGTTTGGAGTCGAGGGCTTAGTGGGATTATATGGGAAAAATCGAAGGTCGAGAATTTTCATATATGAGGGCATATTTAGCATCTACATTCGACGCTGATCACAATAACGAGCTCTTATCTGCAAAAAGTGCCGAAATAACGGAGATATGGGCTCCCGAAATTTGGAGTCGAGGGCTTAGTGGGATTATATGGGAAAAATCGAAGGTCGAGAATTTTCATATATGAGGGCATATTTGGCATCTACATTCGACGCTGATCACAATAACGAGCTCTTATCTGCAAAAAGTGTCGAAATAACGGAGATATGGGCTCCCGAAGTTTGGAGTCGAGGGCTTAGTGGGATTATATGGGAAAAATCGAAGGACGAGAATTTTCATATATGAGGGCATATTTGGCATCTACATTCGACGCTGATCACAATAACGAGCTCTTATCTGCAAAAAGTGTCGAAATAACGGAGATATGGGCTCCCGAAGTTTGGAGTCGAGGGCTTAGTGGGATTATATGGGAAAAATCGAAGGTCGAGAATTTTCATATATGAGGGCATATTTAGCATCTACATTCGACACTGATCACAATAACGAGCTCTTATCTGCAAAAAGTGCCGAAATAACGGAGATATGGGCTCCCGAAGTTTGGAGTCGACTGCTTAGTGGGATTATATGGGAAAAATCGAAGGTCGAGAATTTTCATATATGAGGGCATATTTGGCATCTACATTCGACGCTGATCACAATAACGAGCTCTTATCTGCAAAAAGTGCCGAAATAACGGAGATATGGGCTCCCGAAGTTTGGAGTCGACTGCTTAGTGGGATTATATGGGAAAAATCGAAGGTCGAGAATTTTCATATATGAGGGCATATTTGGCATCTACATTCGACGCTGATCACAATAACGAGCTCTTATCTGCAAAAAGTGTCGAAATAACGGAGATATGGGCTCCCGAAGTTTGGAGTCGAGGGCTTAGTGGGATTATATGGGAAAAATCGAAGGTCGAGAATTTTCATATATGAGGGCATATTTGGCATCTACATTCGACGCTGATCACAATAACGAGCTCTTATCTGCAAAAAGTGTCGAAATAACGGAGATATGGGCTCCCGAAGTTTGGAGTCGAGGGCTTAGTGGGATTATATGGGAAAAATCGAAGGTCGAGAATTTTCATATATGAGGGCATATTTAGCATCTACATTCGACACTGATCACAATAACGAGCTCTTATCTGCAAAAAGTGCCGAAATAACGGAGATATGGGCTCCCGAAGTTTGGAGTCGACTGCTTAGTGGGATTATATGGGAAAAATCGAAGGTCGAGAATTTTCATATATGAGGGCATATTTGGCATCTACATTCGACGCTGATCACAATAACGAGCTCTTATCTGCAAAAAGTGTCGAAATAACGGAGATATGGGCTCCCGAAGTTTGGAGTCGAGGGCTTAGTGGGATTATATGGGAAAAATCGAAGGTCGAGAATTTTCATATATGAGGGCATATTTGGCATCTACATTCGACGCTGATCACAATAACGAGCTCTTATCTGCAAAAAGTGTCGAAATAACGGAGATATGGGCTCCCGAAGTTTGGAGTCGAGGGCTTAGTGGGATTATATGGGAAAAATCGAAGGTCGAGAATTTTCATATATGAGGGCATATTTAGCATCTACATTCGACGCTGATCACAATAACGAGCTCTTATCTGCAAAAAGTGCCGAAATAACGGAGATATGGGCTCCCGAAGTTTGGAGTCGAGGGCTTACTGGGATTATATGGGAAAAATCGAAGGTCAAGAATTTTCATATATGAGGGCATATTTAGCATCTACATTCGACACTGATCACAATAACGAGCTCTTATCTGCAAAAAGTGCCGAAATAACGGAGATATGGGCTCCCGAAGTTTGGAGTCGACTGCTTAGTGGGATTATATGGGAAAAATCGAAGGTCGAGAATTTTCATATATGAGGGCATATTTAGCATCTACATTCGACACTGATCACAATAACGAGCTCTTATCTGCAAAAAGTGCCGAAATAACGGAGATATGGGCTCCCGAAGTTTGGAGTCGACTGCTTAGTGGGATTATATGGGAAAAATCGAAGGTCGAGAATTTTCATATATGAGGGCATATTTGGCATCTACATTCGACGCTGATCACAATAACGAGCTCTTATCTGCAAAAAGTGTCGAAATAACGGAGATATGGGCTCCCGAAGTTTGGAGTCGAGGGCTTAGTGGGATTATATGGGAAAAATCGAAAGTCGAGAATTTTCATATATGAGGGCATATTTAGCATCTACATTCGGCGCTGATCACAATAACGAGCTCTTATTTGCAAAAAGTGTCGAAATAACGGAGATATGGGCTCCCGAAGTTTGGAGTCGACTGCTTAGTGGGATTATATGGGAAAAATCGAAGGTCGAGAATTTTCATATATGAGGGCATATTTGGCATCTACATTCGACGCTGATCACAATAACGAGCTCTTATCTGCAAAAAGTGTCGAAATAACGGAGATATGGGCTCCCGAAGTTTGGAGTCGAGGGCTTAGTGGGATTATATGGGAAAAATCGAAGGTCGAGAATTTTCATATATGAGGGCATATTTAGCATCTACATTCGACGCTGATCACAATAACGAGCTCTTATCTGCAAAAAGTGCCGAAATAACGGAGATATGGGCTCCCGAAGTTTGGAGTCGAGGGCTTAGTGGGATTATATGGGAAAAATCGAAGGTCAAGAATTTTCATATATGAGGGCATATTTAGCATCTACATTCGACACTGATCACAATAACGAGCTCTTATCTGCAAAAAGTGCCGAAATAACGGAGATATGGGCTCCCGAAGTTTGGAGTCGACTGCTTAGTGGGATTATATGGGAAAAATCGAAGGTCGAGAATTTTCATATATGAGGGCATATTTGGCATCTACATTCGACGCTGATCACAATAACGAGCTCTTATCTGCAAAAAGTGTCGAAATAACGGAGATATGGGCTCCCGAAGTTTGGAGTCGAGGGCTTAGTGGGATTATATGGGAAAAATCGAAAGTCGAGAATTTTCATATATGAGGGCATATTTAGCATCTACATTCGACGCTGATCACAATAACGAGCTCTTATCTGCAAAAAGTGCCGAAATAACGGAGATATGGGCTCCCGAAGTTTGGAGTCGAGGGCTTAGTGGGATTATATGGGAAAAATCGAAAGTCGAGAATTTTCATATATGAGGGCATATTTAGCATCTACATTCGGCGCTGATCACGATAACGAGCTCTTATTTGCAAAAAGTGTCGAAATAACGGAGATATGGGCTCCCGAAGTTTGGAGTCGAGGGCTTAGTGGGATTATATGGGAAAAATCGAAGGTCGAGAATTTTCATATATGAGGGCATATTTAGCATCTACATTCGACGCTGATCACGATAACGAGCTCTTATTTGCAAAAAGTGTTGAAATAACGGAGATATGGGCTCCCGAAGTTTGGAGTCGAGGGCTTAGTGGGATTATATGGGAAAAATCGAAGGTCGAGAATTTTCATATATGAGGGCATATTTAGCATCTACATTCGACGCTGATCACGATAACGAGCTCTTATTTGCAAAAAGTGTTGAAATAACGGAGATATGGGCTCCCGAAGTTTGGAGTCGACTGCTTAGTGGGATTATATGGGAAAAATCGAAGGTCGAGAATTTTCATATATGAGGGCATATTTGGCATCTACATTCGACGCTGATCACAATAACGAGCTCTTATCTGCAAAAAGTGTCGAAATAACGGAGATATGGGCTCCCGAAGTTTGGAGTCGAGGGCTTAGTGGGATTATATGGGAAAAATCGAAAGTCGAGAATTTTCATATATGAGGGCATATTTAGCATCTACATTCGGCGCTGATCACAATAACGAGCTCTTATTTGCAAAAAGTGTCGAAATAACGGAGATATGGGCTCCCGAAATTTGGAGTCGACTGCTTAGTGGGATTATATGGGAAAAATCGAAGGTCGAGAATTTTCATATATGAGGGCATATTTGGCATCTACATTCGACGCTGATCACAATAACGAGCTCTTATCTGCAAAAAGTGTCGAAATAACGGAGATATGGGCTCCCGAAGTTTGGAGTCGAGGGCTTAGTGGGATTATATGGGAAAAATCGAAGGTCGAGAATTTTCATATATGAGGGCATATTTAGCATCTACATTCGACGCTGATCACAATAACGAGCTCTTATCTGCAAAAAGTGCCGAAATAACGGAGATATGGGCTCCCGAAATTTGGAGTCGAGGGCTTAGTGGGATTATATGGGAAAAATCGAAAGTCGAGAATTTTCATATATGAGAACATATTTAGCATCTACATTCGGCGCTGATCACGATAACGAGCTCTTATTTGCAAAAAGTGTCGAAATAACGGAGATATGGGCTCCCGAAGTTTGGAGTCGAGGGCTTAGTGGGATTATATGGGAAAAATCGAAGGTCGAGAATTTTCATATATGAGGGCATATTTAGCATCTACATTCGACGCTGATCACAATAACGAGCTCTTAACTGCAAAAAGTGCCGAAATAACGGAGATATGGGCTCCCGAAGTTTGGAGTCGAGGGCTTAGTGGGATTATATGGGAAAAATCGAAGGTCGAGAATTTTCATATATGAGGGCATATTTAGCATCTACATTCGACGCTGATCACGATAACGAGCTCTTATTTGCAAAAAGTGTCGAAATAACGGAGATATGGGCTCCCGAAGTTTGGAGTCGAGGGCTTAGTGGGATTATATGGGAAAAATCGAAGGTCGAGAATTTTCATATATGAGAGCATATTTAGCATCTACATTCGACGCTGATCACGATAACGAGCTCTTATTTGCAAAAAGTGTCGAAATAACGGAGATATGGGCTCCCGAAGTTTGGAGTCGACTGCTTAGTGGGATTATATGGGAAAAATCGAAGGTCGAGAATTTTCATATATGAGGGCATATTTGGCATCTACATTCGACGCTGATCACAATAACGAGCTCTTATCTGCAAAAAGTGTCGAAATAACGGAGATATGGGCTCCCGAAGTTTGGAGTCGAGGGCTTAGTGGGATTATATGGGAAAAATCGAAGGTCAAGAATTTTCATATATGAGGGCATATTTAGCATCTACATTCGGCGCTGATCACGATAACGAGCTCTTATTTGCAAAAAGTGTCGAAATAACGGAGATATGGGCTCCCGAAGTTTGGAGTCGACTGCTTAGTGGGATTATATGGGAAAAATCGAAGGTCGAGAATTTTCATATATGAGGGCATATTTGGCATCTACGATCGACGCTGATCACAATAACGAGCTCTTATCTGCAAAAAGTGTCGAAATAACGGAGATATGGGCTCCCGAAGTTTGGAGTCGAGGGCTTAGTGGGATTATATGGGAAAAATCGAAGGTCGAGAATTTTCATATATGAGGGCATATTTAGCATCTACATTCGACGCTGATCACAATAACGAGCTCTTATCTGCAAAAAGTGGGGAAATAACGGAGATATGGGCTCCCGAAGTTTGGAGTCGAGGGCTTAGTGGGATTATATGGGAAAAATCGAAAGTCGAGAATTTTCATATATGAGGGCATATTTGGCATCTACGATCGACGCTGATCACAATAACGAGCTCTTATCTGCAAAAAGTGTCGAAATAACGGAGATATGGGCTCCCGAAATTTGGAGTCGAGGGCTTAGTGGGATTATATGGGAAAAATCGAAGGTCGAGAATTTTCATATATGAGGGCATATTTAGCATCTACATTCGACGCTGATCACAATAACGAGCTCTTATCTGCAAAAAGTGCCGAAATAACGGAGATATGGGCTCCCGAAATTTGGAGTCGAGGGCTTAGTGGGATTATATGGGAAAAATCGAAAGTCGAGAATTTTCATATATGAGGGCATATTTAGCATCTACATTCGGCGCTGATCACGATGACGAGCTCTTATTTGCAAAAAGTGTCGAAATAACGGAGATATGGGCTCCCGAAGTTTGGAGTCGAGGGCTTAGTGGGATTATATGGGAAAAATCGAAGGTCGAGAATTTTCATATATGAGGGCATATTTAGCATCTACATTCGACGCTGATCACAATAACGAGCTCTTAACTGCAAAAAGTGCCGAAATAACGGAGATATGGGCTCCCGAAGTTTGGAGTCGAGGGCTTAGTGGGATTATATGGGAAAAATCGAAGGTCGAGAATTTTCATATATGAGGGCATATTTAGCATCTACATTCGACGCTGATCACGATAACGAGCTCTTATTTGCAAAAAGTGTCGAAATAACGGAGATATGGGCTCCCGAAGTTTGGAGTCGAGGGCTTAGTGGGATTATATGGGAAAAATCGAAGGTCGAGAATTTTCATATATGAGGGCATATTTAGCATCTACATTCGACGCTGATCACGATAACGAGCTCTTATTTGCAAAAAGTGTTGAAATAACGGAGATATGGGCTCCCGAAGTTTGGAGTCGAGGGCTTAGTGGGATTATATGGGAAAAATCGAAGGTCAAGAATTTTCATATATGAGGGCATATTTGGCATCTACATTCGGCGCTGATCACGATAACGAGCTCTTATTTGCAAAAAGTGTCGAAATAACGGAGATATGGGCTCCCGAAGTTTGGAGTCGACTGCTTAGTGGGATTATATGGGAAAAATCGAAGGTCGAGAATTTTCATATATGAGGGCATATTTGGCATCTACATTCGACGCTGATCACAATAACGAGCTCTTATCTGCAAAAAGTGTCGAAATAACGGAGATATGGGCTCCCGAAGTTTGGAGTCGAGGGCTTAGTGGGATTATATGGGAAAAATCGAAAGTCGAGAATTTTCATATATGAGGGCATATTTAGCATCTACATTCGGCGCTGATCACAATAACGAGCTCTTATTTGCAAAAAGTGTCGAAATAACGGAGATATGGGCTCCCGAAATTTGGAGTCGACTGCTTAGTGGGATTATATGGGAAAAATCGAAGGTCGAGAATTTTCATATATGAGGGCATATTTGGCATCTACATTCGACGCTGATCACAATAACGAGCTCTTATCTGCAAAAAGTGTCGAAATAACGGAGATATGGGCTCCCGAAGTTTGGAGTCGAGGGCTTAGTGGGATTATATGGGAAAAATCGAAGGTCGAGAATTTTCATATATGAGGGCATATTTAGCATCTACATTCGACGCTGATCACAATAACGAGCTCTTATCTGCAAAAAGTGCCGAAATAACGGAGATATGGGCTCCCGAAATTTGGAGTCGAGGGCTTAGTGGGATTATATGGGAAAAATCGAAAGTCGAGAATTTTCATATATGAGAACATATTTAGCATCTACATTCGGCGCTGATCACGATAACGAGCTCTTATTTGCAAAAAGTGTCGAAATAACGGAGATATGGGCTCCCGAAGTTTGGAGTCGAGGGCTTAGTGGGATTATATGGGAAAAATCGAAGGTCGAGAATTTTCATATATGAGGGCATATTTAGCATCTACATTCGACGCTGATCACAATAACGAGCTCTTAACTGCAAAAAGTGCCGAAATAACGGAGATATGGGCTCCCGAAGTTTGGAGTCGAGGGCTTAGTGGGATTATATGGGAAAAATCGAAGGTCGAGAATTTTCATATATGAGGGCATATTTAGCATCTACATTCGACGCTGATCACGATAACGAGCTCTTATTTGCAAAAAGTGTCGAAATAACGGAGATATGGGCTCCCGAAGTTTGGAGTCGAGGGTTTAGTGGGATTATATGGGAAAAATCGAAGGTCGAGAATTTTCATATATGAGGGCATATTTAGCATCCACATTCGACGCTGATCACAATAACGAGCTCTTATCTGCAAAAAGTGCCGAAATAACGGAGATATGGGCTCCCGAAGTTTGGAGTCGAGGGCTTAGTGGGATTATATGGGAAAAATCGAAAGTCGAGAATTTTCATATATGAGGGCATATTTAGCATCTACATTCGGCGCTGATCACGATAACGAGCTCTTATTTGCAAAAAGTGTCGAAATAACGGAGATATGGGCTCCCGAAGTTTGGAGTCGAGGGCTTAGTGGGATTATATGGGAAAAATCGAAAGTCGAGAATTTTCATATATGAGGGCATATTTAGCATCTACATTCGGCGCTGATCACGATAACGAGCTCTTATTTGCAAAAAGTGTCGAAATAACGGAGATATGGGCTCCCGAAGTTTGGAGTCGAGGGCTTAGTGGGATTATATGGGAAAAATCGAAGGTCGAGAATTTTCATATATGAGGGCATATTTAGCATCTACATTCGACGCTGATCACGATAACGAGCTCTTATTTGCAAAAAGTGTCGAAATAACGGAGATATGGGCTCCCGAAGTTTGGAGTCGAGGGCTTAGTGGGATTATATGGGAAAAATCGAAGGTCGAGAATTTTCATCTATGAGGGCATATTTAGCATCTACATTCGACGCTGATCACAATAACGAGCTCTTATCTGCAAAAAGTGCCGAAATAACGGAGATATGGGCTCCCGAAGTTTGGAGTCGAGGGCTTAGTGGGATTATATGGGAAAAATCGAAGGTCGAGAATTTTCATATATGAGGGCATATTTAGCATCTACATTCGACGCTGATCACGATAACGAGCTCTTATTTGCAAAAAGTGTCGAAATAACGGAGATATGGGCTCCCGAAGTTTGGAGTCGAGGGCTTAGTGGGATTATATGGGAAAAATCGAAGGTCGAGAATTTTCATATATGAGGGCATATTTGGCATCTACATTCGACGCTGATCACAATAGCGAGCTCTTATCTGCAAAAAGTGTCGAAATAACGGAGATATGGGCTCCCGAAGTTTGGAGTCGAGGGCTTAGTGGGATTATATGGGAAAAATCGAAGGTCGAGAATTTTCATATATGAGGACATATTTAGCATCTACATTCGACGCTGATCACAATAACGAGCTCTTATCTGCAAAAAGTGCCGAAATAACGGAGATATGGGCTCCCGAAGTTTGGAGTCGAGGGCTTAGTGGGATTATATGGGAAAAATCGAAAGTCGAGAATTTTCATATATGAGGGCATATTTGGCATCTACATTCGACGCTGATCACAATAACGAGCTCTTATTTGCAAAAAGTGTCGAAATAACGGAGATGTGGGCACCCGAAGTTTGGAGTCGAGGGCTTAGTGGGATTATATGGGAAAAATCGAAGGTCGAGAATTTTCATATATGAGGGCATATTTAGCATCTACATTCGACGCTGATCACGATAACGAGCTCTTATTTGCAAAAAGTGTCGAAAAAACGGAGACATGGGCTCCCGAAGTTTGGAGTCGAGGGCTTAGTGGGATTATATGGGAAAAATCGAAGGTCGAGAATTTTCATATATGAGGGCATATTTAGCATCTACATTCGACGCTGATCACGATAACGAGCTCTTATTTGCAAAAAGTGTCGAAATAACGGAGATATGGGCTCCCGAAGTTTGGAGTCGAGGGCTTAGTGGGATTATATGGGAAAAATCGAAGGTCGAGAATTTTCATATATGAGGGCATATTTAGCATCTACATTCGACGCTGATCACGATAACGAGCTCTTATTTGCAAAAAGTGTCGAAATAACGGAGATATGGGCTCCCGAAGTTTGGAGTCGAGGGCTTAGTGGGATTATATGGGAAAAATCGAAGGTCGAGAATTTTCATATATGAGGGCATATTTAGCATCTACATTCGACGCTGATCACGATAACGAGCTCTTATTTGCAAAAAGTGTCGAAATAACGGAGATATGGGCTCCCGAAGTTTGGAGTCGAGGGCTTAGTGGGATTATATGGGAAAAATCGAAGGTCGAGAATTTTCATATATGAGGGCATATTTAGCATCTACATTCGACGCTGATCACGATAACGAGCTCTTATTTGCAAAAAGTGTCGAAATAACGGAGATATGGGCTCCCGAAGTTTGGAGTCGAGGGCTTAGTGGGATTATATGGGAAAAATCGAAGGTCGAGAATTTTCATATATGAGGGCATATTTGGCATCTACATTCGACGCTGATCACAATAGCGAGCTCTTATCTGCAAAAAGTGTCGAAATAACGGAGATATGGGCTCCCGAAGTTTGGAGTCGAGGGCTTAGTGGGATTATATGGGAAAAATCGAAGGTCGAGAATTTTCATATATGAGGGCATATTTAGCATCTACATTCGACGCTGATCACGATAACGAGCTCTTATTTGCAAAAAGTGTCGAAATAACGGAGATATGGGCTCCCGAAATTTGGAGTCGACTGCTTAGTGGGATTATATGGGAAAAATCGAAGGTCGAGAATTTTCATATATGAGGGCATATTTGGCATCTACATTCGACGCTGATCACAATAACGAGCTCTTATCTGCAAAAAGTGCCGAAATAACGGAGATATGGGCTCCCGAAGTTTGAAGTCGAGGGCTTAGTGGGATTATATGGGAAAAATCGAAGGTCGAGAATTTTCATATATGAGGGCATATTTAGCATCTACATTCGACGCTGATCACGATAACGAGCTCTTATTTGCAAAAAGTGTCGAAATAACGGAGATATGGGCTCCCGAAGTTTGGAGTCGACTGCTTAGTGGGGTTATATGGGAAAAATCGAAGGTCGAGAATTTTCATATATGAGGGCATATTTAGCATCTACATTCGACGCTGATCACAATAACGAGCTCTTATCTGCAAAAAGTGTCGAAATAACGGAGATATGGGCTCCCGAAGTTTGGAGTCGAGGGCTTAGTGGGATTATATGGGAAAAATCGAAGGTCGAGAATTTTCATATATGAGGGCATATTTAGCATCTACATTCGGCGCTGATCACAATAACGAGCTCTTATCTGCAAAAAGTGCCGAAATAACGGAGATATGGGCTCCCGAAGTTTGGAGTCGAGGGCTTAGTGGGATTATATGGGAAAAATCGAAAGTCGAGAATTTTCATATATGAGGGCATATTTAGCATCTACATTCGGCGCTGATCACGATAACGAGCTCTTATTTGCAAAAAGTGTCGAAATAACGGAGATATGGGCTCCCGAAGTTTGGAGTCGAGGGCTTAGTGGGATTATATGGGAAAAATCGAAGGTCGAGAATTTTCATATATGAGGGCATATTTAGCATCTACATTCGACGCTGATCACGATAACGAGCTCTTATTTGCAAAAAGTGTCGAAATAACGGAGATATGGGCTCCCGAAGTTTGGAGTCGAGGGCTTAGTGGGATTATATGGGAAAAATCGAAGGTCGAGAATTTTCATCTATGAGGGCATATTTAGCATCTACATTCGACGCTGATCACAATAACGAGCTCTTATCTGCAAAAAGTGCCGAAATAACGGAGATATGGGCTCCCGAAGTTTGGAGTCGAGGGCTTAGTGGGATTATATGGGAAAAATCGAAAGTCGAGAATTTTCATATATGAGGGCATATTTAGCATCTACATTCGGCGCTGATCACAATAACGAGCTCTTATCTGCAAAAAGTGCCGAAATAACGGAGATATGGGCTCCCGAAGTTTGGAGTCGAGGGCTTAGTGGGATTATATGGGAAAAATCGAAGGTCGAGAATTTTCATATATGAGGGCATATTTAGCATCTACATTCGACGCTGATCACAATAATGAGCTCTTATCTGCAAAAAGTGCCGAAATAACGGAGATATGGGCTCCCGAAGTTTGGAGTCGAGGGCTTAGTGGGATTATATGGGAAAAATCGAAGGTCGAGAATTTTCATATATGAGGGCATATTTAGCATCTACATTCGACGCTGATCACAATAACGAGCTCTTATCTGCAAAAAGTGCCGAAATAACGGAGATATGGGCTCCCGAAGTTTGGAGTCGAGGGCTTAGTGGGATTATATGGGAAAAATCGAAAGTCGAGAATTTTCATATATGAGGGCATATTTAGCATCTACATTCGGCGCTGATCACGATAACGAGCTCTTATTTGCAAAAAGTGTCGAAATAACGGAGATATGGGCTCCCGAAGTTTGGAGTCGAGGGCTTAGTGGGATTATATGGGAAAAATCGAAGGTCGAGAATTTTCATATATGAGGGCATATTTAGCATCTACATTCGACGCTGATCACGATAACGAGCTCTTATTTGCAAAAAGTGTCGAAATAACGGAGATATGGGCTCCCGAAGTTTGGAGTCGAGGGCTTAGTGGGATTATATGGGAAAAATCGAAGGTCGAGAATTTTCATCTATGAGGGCATATTTAGCATCTACATTCGACGCTGATCACAATAACGAGCTCTTATCTGCAAAAAGTGCCGAAATAACGGAGATATGGGCTCCCGAAGTTTGGAGTCGAGGGCTTAGTGGGATTATATGGGAAAAATCGAAGGTCGAGAATTTTCATATATGAGGGCATATTTAGCATCTACATTCGACGCTGATCACGATAACGAGCTCTTATTTGCAAAAAGTGTCGAAATAACGGAGATATGGGCTCCCGAAGTTTGGAGTCGAGGGCTTAGTGGGATTATATGGGAAAAATCGAAGGTCGAGAATTTTCATATATGAGGGCAGATTTGGCATCTACATTCGACGCTGATCACAATAGCGAGCTCTTATCTGCAAAAAGTGTCGAAATAACGGAGATATGGGCTCCCGAAGTTTGGAGTCGAGGGCTTAGTGGGATTATATGGGAAAAATCGAAGGTCGAGAATTTTCATCTATGAGGGCATATTTAGCATCTACATTCGA
This sequence comes from Merodon equestris, assembly GCA_958301585.1. Lineage (NCBI taxonomy): Eukaryota > Metazoa > Arthropoda > Insecta > Diptera > Syrphidae > Merodon > Merodon equestris. The sequence goes on from OY284416.1 coordinate 117,602,596, forward strand.
CGCTGATCACAATAACGAGCTCTTATCTGCAAAAAGTGCCGAAATAACGGAGATATGGGCTCCCGAAGTTTGGAGTCGAGGGCTTAGTGGGATTATATGGGAAAAATCGAAGGTCGAGAATTTTCATATATGAGGGCATATTTAGCATCTACATTCGACGCTGATCACGATAACGAGCTCTTATTTGCAAAAAGTGTCGAAATAACGGAGATATGGGCTCCCGAAGTTTGGAGTCGGGGGCTTAGTGGGATTATATGGGAAAAATCGAAGGTCGAGAATTTTCATATATGAGGGCATATTTAGCATCTACATTCGACGCTGATCACAATAACGAGCTCTTATCTGCAAAAAGTGCCGAAATAACGGAGATATGGGCTCCCGAAGTTTGGAGTCGAGGGCTTAGTGGGATTATATGGGAAAAATCGAAAGTCGAGAATTTTCATATATGAGGGCATATTTAGCATCTACATTCGGCGCTGATCACAATAACGAGCTCTTATCTGCAAAAAGTGCCGAAATAACGGAGATATGGGCTCCCGAAGTTTGGAGTCGAGGGCTTAGTGGGATTATATGGGAAAAATCGAAGGTCGAGAATTTTCATATATGAGGGCATATTTAGCATCTACATTCGACGCTGATCACGATAACGAGCTCTTATTTGCAAAAAGTGTCGAAATAACGGAGATGTGGGCACCCGAAGTTTGGAGTCGAGGGCTTAGTGGGATTATATGGGAAAAATCGAAGGTCGAGAATTTTCATATATGAGGGCATATTTAGCATCTACATTCGACGCTGATCACGATAACGAGCTCTTATTTGCAAAAAGTGTCGAAAAAACGGAGACGTGGGCTCCCGAAGTTTGGAGTCGAGGGCTTAGTGGGATTATATGGGAAAAATCGAAGGTCGAGAATTTTCATATATGAGGGCATATTTAGCATCTACATTCGACGCTGATCACGATAACGAGCTCTTATCTGCAAAAAGTGCCGAAATAACGGAGATATGGGCTCCCGAAGTTTGGAGTCGAGGGCTTAGTGGGATTATATGGGAAAAATCGAAGGTCGAGAATGTTCATATATGAGGGCATATTTAGCATCTACATTCGACGCTGATCACGATAACGAGCTCTTATTTGCAAAAAGTGTCGAAATAACGGAGATATGGGCTCCCGAAGTTTGGAGTCGACTGCTTAGTGGGATTATATGGGAAAAATCGAAAGTCGAGAATTTTCATATATGAGGGCATATTTGGCATCTACATTCGACGCTGATCACGATAACGAGCTCTTATTTGCAAAAAGTGTCGAAATAACGGAGATATGGGCTCCCGAAGTTTGGAGTCGGGGGCTTAGTGGGATTATATGGGAAAAATCGAAGGTCGAGAATTTTCATATATGAGGGCATATTTAGCATCTACATTCGACGCTGATCACAATAACGAGCTCTTATCTGCAAAAAGTGCCGAAATAACGGAGATATGGGCTCCCGAAGTTTGGAGTCGAGGGCTTAGTGGGATTATATGGGAAAAATCGAAAGTCGAGAATTTTCATATATGAGGGCATATTTAGCATCTACATTCGGCGCTGATCACAATAACGAGCTCTTATCTGCAAAAAGTGCCGAAATAACGGAGATATGGGCTCCCGAAGTTTGGAGTCGAGGGCTTAGTGGGATTATATGGGAAAAATCGAAGGTCGAGAATTTTCATATATGAGGGCATATTGAGCATCTACATTCGACGCTGATCACGATAACGAGCTCTTATTTGCAAAAAGTGTCGAAATAACGGAGATATGGGCTACCGAAGTTTGGAGTCGAGGGCTTAGTGGGATTATATGGGAAAAATCGAAGGTCGAGAATGTTCATATATGAGGGCATATTTAGCATCTACATTCGACACTGATCACAATAACGAGCTCTTATCTGCAAAAAGTGCCGAAATAACGGAGATATGGTCTCCCGAAGTTTGGAGTCGAGGGCTTAGTGGGATTATATGGGAAAAATCGAAGGTCGAGAATTTTCATATATGAGGGCATATTTAGCATCTACATTCGACGCTGATCACAATAACGAGCTCTTATCTGCAAAAAGTGCCGAAATAACGGAGATATGGGCTCCCGAAGTTTGAAGTCGAGGGCTTAGTGGGATTATATGGGAAAAATCGAAGGTCGAGAATTTTCATATATGAGGGCATATTTAGCATCTACATTCGACGCTGATCACAATAACGAGCTCTTATCTGCAAAAAGTGCCGAAATAACGGAGATATGGGCTCCCGAAGTTTGGAGTCGAGGGCTTAGTGGGATTATATGGGAAAAATCGAAAGTCGAGAATTTTCATATATGAGGGCATATTTAGCATCTACATTCGGCGCTGATCACGATAACGAGCTCTTATTTGCAAAAAGTGTCGAAATAACGGAGATATGGGCTCCCGAAGTTTGGAGTCGAGGGCTTAGTGGGATTATATGGGAAAAATCGAAGGTCGAGAATTTTCATATATGAGGGCATATTTAGCATCTACATTCGACGCTGATCACGATAACGAGCTCTTATTTGCAAAAAGTGTCGAAATAACGGAGATATGGGCTCCCGAAGTTTGGAGTCGAGGGCTTAGTGGGATTATATGGGAAAAATCGAAGGTCGAGAATTTTCATATATGAGGGCATATTTGGCATCTACATTCGACGCTGATCACAATAGCGAGCTCTTATCTGCAAAAAGTGTCGAAATAACGGAGATATGGGCTCCCGAAGTTTGGAGTCGAGGGCTTAGTGGGATTATATGGGAAAAATCGAAGGTCGAGAATTTTCATATATGAGGGCATATTTAGCATCTACATTCGACACTGATCACAATAACGAGCTCTTATCTGCAAAAAGTGTCGAAATAACGGAGATATGGGCTCCCGAAGTTTGGAGTCGAGGGCTTAGTGGGATTATATGGGAAAAATCGAAGGTCGAGAATTTTCATATATGAGGGCATATTTAGCATCTACATTCGACACTGATCACAATAACGAGCTCTTATCTGCAAAAAGTGCCGAAATAACGGAGATATGGGCTCCCGAAGTTTGGAGTCGAGGGCTTAGTGGGATTATATGGGAAAAATCGAAAGTCGAGAATTTTCATATATGAGGGCATATTTAGCATCTACATTCGACGCTGATCACGATAACGAGCTCTTATTTGCAAAAAGTGTCGAAATAACGGAGATATGGGCTCCCGAAGTTTGGAGTCGGGGGCTTAGTGGGATTATATGGGAAAAATCGAAGGTCGAGAATTTTCATATATGAGGGCATATTTAGCATCTACATTCGACGCTGATCACAATAACGAGCTCTTATCTGCAAAAAGTGCCGAAATAACGGAGATATGGGCTCCCGAAGTTTGGAGTCGAGGGCTTAGTGGGATTATATGGGAAAAATCGAAAGTCGAGAATTTTCATATATGAGGGCATATTTAGCATCTACATTCGGCGCTGATCACAATAACGAGCTCTTATCTGCAAAAAGTGCCGAAATAACGGAGATATGGGCTCCCGAAGTTTGGAGTCGAGGGCTTAGTGGGATTATATGGGAAAAATCGAAGGTCGAGAATTTTCATATATGAGGGCATATTTAGCATCTACATTCGACGCTGATCACGATAACGAGCTCTTATTTGCAAAAAGTGTCGAAATAACGGAGATATGGGCTCCCGAAGTTTGGAGTCGAGGGCTTAGTGGGATAATATGGGAAAAATCGAAGGTCGAGAATTTTCATATATGAGGGCATATTTAGCATCTACATTCGACGCTGATCACAATAATGAGCTCTTATCTGCAAAAAGTGCCGAAATAACGGAGATATGGGCTCCCGAAGTTTGGAGTCGAGGGCTTAGTGGGATTATATGGGAAAAATCGAAGGTCGAGAATTTTCATATATGAGGGCATATTTAGCATCTACATTCGACGCTGATCACGATAACGAGCTCTTATTTGCAAAAAGTGTCGAAATAACGGAGATATGGGCTCCCGAAGTTTGGAGTCGAGGGCTTAGTGGGATAATATGGGAAAAATCGAAGGTCGAGAATTTTCATATATGAGGGCATATTTAGCATCTACATTCGACGCTGATCACAATAATGAGCTCTTATCTGCAAAAAGTGCCGAAATAACGGAGATATGGGCTCCCGAAGTTTGGAGTCGAGGGCTTAGTGGGATTATATGGGAAAAATCGAAGGTCGAGAATTTTCATATATGAGGGCATATTTAGCATCTACATTCGACGCTGATCACAATAACGAGCTCTTATCTGCAAAAAGTGCCGAAATAACGGAGATATGGGCTCCCGAAGTTTGGAGTCGAGGGCTTAGTGGGATTATATGGGAAAAATCGAAGGTCGAGAATTTTCATCTATGAGGGCATATTTAGCATCTACATTCGACGCTGATCACAATAACGAGCTCTTATCTGCAAAAAGTGCCGAAATAACGGAGATATGGGCTCCCGAAGTTTGGAGTCGAGGGCTTAGTGGGATTATATGGGAAAAATCGAAGGTCGAGAATTTTCATATATGAGGGCATATTTAGCATCTACATTCGACGCTGATCACGATAACGAGCTCTTATTTGCAAAAAGTGTCGAAATAACGGAGATATGGGCTCCCGAAGTTTGGAGTCGAGGGCTTAGTGGGATTATATGGGAAAAATCGAAGGTCGAGAATTTTCATATATGAGGGCAGATTTGGCATCTACATTCGACGCTGATCACAATAGCGAGCTCTTATCTGCAAAAAGTGTCGAAATAACGGAGATATGGGCTCCCGAAGTTTGGAGTCGAGGGCTTAGTGGGATTATATGGGAAAAATCGAAGGTCGAGAATTTTCATATATGAGGGCATATTTAGCATCTACATTCGACACTGATCACAATAACGAGCTCTTATCTGCAAAAAGTGCCGAAATAACGGAGATATGGGCTCCCGAAGTTTGGAGTCGAGGGCTTAGTGGGATTATATGGGAAAAATCGAAAGTCGAGAATTTTCATATATGAGGGCATATTTAGCATCTACATTCGACGCTGATCACGATAACGAGCTCTTATTTGCAAAAAGTGTCGAAATAACGGAGATATGGGCTCCCGAAGTTTGGAGTCGGGGGCTTAGTGGGATTATATGGGAAAAATCGAAGGTCGAGAATTTTCATATATGAGGGCATATTTAGCATCTACATTCGACGCTGATCACAATAACGAGCTCTTATCTGCAAAAAGTGCCGAAATAACGGAGATATGGGCTCCCGAAGTTTGGAGTCGAGGGCTTAGTGGGATTATATGGGAAAAATCGAAAGTCGAGAATTTTCATATATGAGGGCATATTTAGCATCTACATTCGGCGCTGATCACAATAACGAGCTCTTATCTGCAAAAAGTGCCGAAATAACGGAGATATGGGCTCCCGAAGTTTGGAGTCGAGGGCTTAGTGGGATTATATGGGAAAAATCGAAGGTCGAGAATTTTCATATATGAGGGCATATTTAGCATCTACATTCGACGCTGATCACGATAACGAGCTCTTATTTGCAAAAAGTGTCGAAATAACGGAGATATGGGCTCCCGAAGTTTGGAGTCGAGGGCTTAGTGGGATTATATGGGAAAAATCGAAGGTCGAGAATTTTCATATATGAGGGCATATTTGGCATCTACATTCGACGCTGATCACAATAACGAGCTCTTATTTGCAAAAAGTGTCGAAATAACGGAGATGTGGGCACCCGAAGTTTGGAGTCGAGGGCTTAGTGGGATTATATGGGAAAAATCGAAGGTCGAGAATTTTCATATATGAGGGCATATTTAGCATCTACATTCGACGCTGATCACGATAACGAGCTCTTATTTGCAAAAAGTGTCGAAAAAACGGAGACGTGGGCTCCCGAAGTTTGGAGCCGAGGGCTTAGTGGGATTATATGGGAAAAATCGAAGGTCGAGAATTTTCATATATGAGGGCATATTTAGCATCTACATTCGACGCTGATCACAATAACGAGCTCTTATCTGCAAAAAGTGCCGAAATAACGGAGATATGGGCTCCCGAAGTTTGGAGTCGAGGGCTTAGTGGGATTATATGGGAAAAATCGAAAGTCGAGAATTTTCATATATGAGGGCATATTTAGCATCTACATTCGGCGCTGATCACAATAACGAGCTCTTATCTGCAAAAAGTGCCGAAATAACGGAGATATGGGCTCCCGAAGTTTGGAGTCGAGGGCTTAGTGGGATTATATGGGAAAAATCGAAAGTCGAGAATTTTCATATATGAGGGCATATTTAGCATCTACATTCGGCGCTGATCACAATAACGAGCTCTTATCTGCAAAAAGTGCCGAAATAACGGAGATATGGGCTCCCGAAGTTTGGAGTCGAGGGCTTAGTGGGATTATATGGGAAAAATCGAAGGTCGAGAATTTTCATATATGAGGGCATATTTAGCATCTACATTCGACGCTGATCACGATAACGAGCTCTTATTTGCAAAAAGTGTCGAAATAACGGAGATATGGGCTCCCGAAGTTTGGAGTCGAGGGCTTAGTGGGATTATATGGGAAAAATCGAAGGTCGAGAATTTTCATATATGAGGGCATATTTGGCATCTACATTCGACGCTGATCACAATAACGAGCTCTTATTTGCAAAAAGTGTCGAAATAACGGAGATGTGGGCACCCGAAGTTTGGAGTCGAGGGCTTAGTGGGATTATATGGGAAAAATCGAAGGTCGAGAATTTTCATATATGAGGGCATATTTAGCATCTACATTCGACGCTGATCACGATAACGAGCTCTTATTTGCAAAAAGTGTCGAAAAAACGGAGACATGGGCTCCCGAAGTTTGGAGTCGAGGGCTTAGTGGGATTATATGGGAAAAATCGAAAGTCGAGAATTTTCATATATGAGGGCATATTTAGCATCTACATTCGACGCTGATCACGATAACGAGCTCTTATTTGCAAAAAGTGTCGAAATAACGGAGATATGGGCTCCCGAAGTTTGGAGTCGACTGCTTAGTGGGATTATATGGGAAAAATCGAAGGTCGAGAATTTTCATATATGAGGGCATATTTAGCATCTACATTCGACGCTGATCACGATAACGAGCTCTTATTTGCAAAAAGTGTCGAAATAACGGAGATATGGGCTCCCGAAGTTTGGAGTCGACTGCTTAGTGGGATTATATGGGAAAAATCGAAGGTCGAGAATTTTCATATATGAGGGCATATTTGGCATCTACATTCGACGCTGATCACGATAACGAGCTCTTATTTGCAAAAAGTGTCGAAATAACGGAGATATGGGCTCCCGAAGTTTGGAGTCGGGGGCTTAGTGGGATTATATGGGAAAAATCGAAGGTCGAGAATTTTCATATATGAGGGCATATTTAGCATCTACATTCGACGCTGATCACAATAACGAGCTCTTATCTGCAAAAAGTGCCGAAATAACGGAGATATGGGCTCCCGAAGTTTGGAGTCGAGGGCTTAGTGGGATTATATGGGAAAAATCGAAAGTCGAGAATTTTCATATATGAGGGCATATTTAGCATCTACATTCGGCGCTGATCACAATAACGAGCTCTTATCTGCAAAAAGTGCCGAAATAACGGAGATATGGGCTCCCGAAGTTTGGAGTCGAGGGCTTAGTGGGATTATATGGGAAAAATCGAAGGTCGAGAATTTTCATATATGAGGGCATATTTAGCATCTACATTCGACGCTGATCACGATAACGAGCTCTTATTTGCAAAAAGTGTCGAAATAACGGAGATATGGGCTCCCGAAGTTTGGAGTCGAGGGCTTAGTGGGATTATATGGGAAAAATCGAAAGTCGAGAATTTTCATATATGAGGGCATATTTAGCATCTACATTCGACGCTGATCACGATAACGAGCTCTTATTTGCAAAAAGTGTCGAAATAACGGAGATATGGGCTCCCGAAGTTTGGAGTCGGGGGCTTAGTGGGATTATATGGGAAAAATCGAAGGTCGAGAATTTTCATATATGAGGGCATATTTAGCATCTACATTCGACACTGATCACAATAACGAGCTCTTATCTGCAAAAAGTGCCGAAATAACGGAGATATGGGCTCCCGAAGTTTGGAGTCGAGGGCTTAGTGGGATTATATGGGAAAAATCGAAAGTCGAGAATTTTCATATATGAGGGCATATTTAGCATCTACATTCGACGCTGATCACGATAACGAGCTCTTATTTGCAAAAAGTGTCGAAATAACGGAGATATGGGCTCCCGAAGTTTGGAGTCGACCTCTTAGTGGGATTATATGGGAAAAATCGAAGGTCGAGAATTTTCATATATGAGGGCATATTTAGCATCTACATTCGACGCTGATCACGATAACGAGCTCTTATTTGCAAAAAGTGTCGAAATAACGGAGATATGGGCTCCCGAAGTTTGGAGTCGAGGGCTTAGTGGGATTATATGGGAAAAATCGAAAGTCGAGAATTTTCATATATGAGGGCATATTTAGCATCTACATTCGGCGCTGATCACAATAACGAGCTCTTATCTGCAAAAAGTGTCGAAATAACGGAGATATGGGCTCCCGAAGTTTGGAGTCGAGGGCTTAGTGGGATTATATGGGAAAAATCGAAGGTCGAGAATTTTCATATATGAGGGCATATTTAGCATCTACATTCGACGCTGATCACGATAACGAGCTCTTATTTGCAAAAAGTGTCGAAAAAACGGAGACGTGGGCTCCCGAAGTTTGGAGTCGAGGGCTTAGTGGGATTATATGGGAAAAATCGAAGGTCGAGAATTTTCATATATGAGGGCATATTTAGCATCTACATTCGACGCTGATCACGATAACGAGCTCTTATCTGCAAAAAGTGCCGAAATAACGGAGATATGGGCTCCCGAAGTTTGGAGTCGAGGGCTTAGTGGGATTATATGGGAAAAATCGAAGGTCGAGAATGTTCATATATGAGGGCATATTTGGCATCTACATTCGACGCTGATCACAATAACGAGCTCTTATCTGCAAAAAGTGTCGAAATAACGGAGATATGGGCTCCCGAAGTTTGGAGTCGAGGGCTTAGTGGGATTATATGGGAAAAATCGAAGGTCGAGAATTTTCATATATGAGGGCATATTTAGCATCTACATTCGACACTGATCACAATAACGAGCTCTTATCTGCAAAAAGTGCCGAAATAACGGAGATATGGGCTCCCGAAGTTTGGAGTCGAGGGCTTAGTGGGATTATATGGGAAAAATCGAAAGTCGAGAATTTTCATATATGAGGGCATATTTAGCATCTACATTCGACGCTGATCACGATAACGAGCTCTTATTTGCAAAAAGTGTCGAAATAACGGAGATATGGGCTCCCGAAGTTTGGAGTCGACCTCTTAGTGGGATTATATGGGAAAAATCGAAGGTCGAGAATTTTCATATATGAGGGCATATTTAGCATCTACATTCGACGCTGATCACGATAACGAGCTCTTATTTGCAAAAAGTGTCGAAATAACGGAGATATGGGCTCCCGAAGTTTGGAGTCGAGGGCTTAGTGGGATTATATGGGAAAAATCGAAAGTCGAGAATTTTCATATATGAGGGCATATTTAGCATCTACATTCGGCGCTGATCACAATAACGAGCTCTTATCTGCAAAAAGTGTCGAAATAACGGAGATATGGGCTCCCGAAGTTTGGAGTCGAGGGCTTAGTGGGATTATATGGGAAAAATCGAAGGTCGAGAATTTTCATATATGAGGGCATATTTAGCATCTACATTCGACGCTGATCACGATAACGAGCTCTTATTTGCAAAAAGTGTCGAAATAACGGAGATATGGGCTCCCGAAGTTTGGAGTCGAGGGCTTAGTGGGATTATATGGGAAAAATCGAAGGTCGAGAATTTTCATATATGAGGGCATATTTAGCATCTACATTCGACGCTGATCACGACAACGAGCTCTTATTTGCAAAAAGTGTCGAAATAACGGAGATATGGGCTCCCGAAGTTTGGAGTCGAGGGCTTAGTGGGATTATATGGGAAAAATCGAAGGTCGAGAATTTTCATCTATGAGGGCATATTTAGCATCTACATTCGACGCTGATCACAATAACGAGCTCTTATCTGCAAAAAGTGCCGAAATAACGGAGATATGGGCTCCCGAAGTTTGGAGTCGAGGGCTTAGTGGGATTATATGGGAAAAATCGAAGGTCGAGAATTTTCATATATGAGGGCATATTTAGCATCTACATTCGACGCTGATCACGATAACGAGCTCTTATTTGCAAAAAGTGTCGAAATAACGGAGATATGGGCTCCCGAAGTTTGGAGTCGAGGGCTTAGTGGGATTATATGGGAAAAATCGAAGGTCGAGAATTTTCATATATGAGGGCATATTTAGCATCTACATTCGACACTGATCACAATAACGAGCTCTTATCTGCAAAAAGTGCCGAAATAACGGAGATATGGGCTCCCGAAGTTTGGAGTCGAGGGCTTAGTGGGATTATATGGGAAAAATCGAAAGTCGAGAATTTTCATATATGAGGGCATATTTAGCATCTACATTCGACGCTGATCACGATAACGAGCTCTTATTTGCAAAAAGTGTCGAAATAACGGAGATATGGGCTCCCGAAGTTTGGAGTCGGGGGCTTAGTGGGATTATATGGGAAAAATCGAAGGTCGAGAATTTTCATATATGAGGGCATATTTAGCATCTACATTCGACGCTGATCACAATAACGAGCTTTTATCTGCAAAAAGTGCCGAAATAACGGAGATATGGGCTCCCGAAGTTTGGAGTCGAGGGCTTAGTGGGATTATACGGGAAAAATCGAAAGTCGAGAATTTTCATATATGAGGGCATATTTAGCATCTACATTCGGCGCTGATCACAATAACGAGCTCTTATCTGCAAAAAGTGCCGAAATAACGGAGATATGGGCTCCCGAAGTTTGGAGTCGAGGGCTTAGTGGGATTATATGGGAAAAATCGAAGGTCGAGAATTTTCATATATGAGGGCATATTTAGCATCTACATTCGACGCTGATCACGATAACGAGCTCTTATTTGCAAAAAGTGTCGAAATAACGGAGATATGGGCTCCCGAAGTTTGGAGTCGAGGGCTTAGTGGGATTATATGGGAAAAATCGAAGGTCGAGAATTTTCATATATGAGGGCATATTTGGCATCTACATTCGACGCTGATCACAATAACGAGCTCTTATTTGCAAAAAGTGTCGAAATAACGGAGATGTGGGCACCCGAAGTTTGGAGTCGAGGGCTTAGTGGGATTATATGGGAAAAATCGAAGGTCGAGAATTTTCATATATGAGGGCATATTTAGCATCTACATTCGACGCTGATCACGATAACGAGCTCTTATTTGCAAAAAGTGTCGAAATAACGGAGATATGGGCTCCCGAAGTTTGGAGTCGAGGGCTTAGTGGGATTATATGGGAAAAATCGAAGGTCGAGAATTTTCATATATGAGGGCAGATTTGGCATCTACATTCGACGCTGATCACAATAGCGAGCTCTTATCTGCAAAAAGTGTCGAAATAACGGAGATATGGGCTCCCGAAATTTGGAGTCGAGGGCTTAGTGGGATTATATGGGAAAAATCGAAGGTCGAGAATTTTCATATATGAGGGCATATTTAGCATCTACATTCGACACTGATCACAATAACGAGCTCTTATCTGCAAAAAGTGCCGAAATAACGGAGATATGGGCTCCCGAAGGTCGAGAATTTTCATATATGAGGGCATATTTAGCATCTACATTCGACGCTGATCACAATAACGAGCTCTTATCTGCAAAAAGTGCCGAAATAACGGAGATATGGGCTCCCGAAGTTTGGAGTCGAGGGCTTAGTGGGATTATATGGGAAAAATCGAAAGTCGAGAATTTTCATATATGAGGGCATATTTAGCATCTACATTCGGCGCTGATCACAATAACGAGCTCTTATCTGCAAAAAGTGCCGAAATAACGGAGATATGGGCTCCCGAAGTTTGGAGTCGAGGGCTTAGTGGGATTATATGGGAAAAATCGAAGGTCGAGAATTTTCATATATGAGGGCATATTTAGCATCTACATTCGACGCTGATCACGATAACGAGCTCTTATTTGCAAAAAGTGTCGAAATAACGGAGATATGGGCTCCCGAAGTTTGGAGTCGAGGGCTTAGTGGGATTATATGGGAAAAATCGAAGGTCGAGAATTTTCATATATGAGGGCATATTTGGCATCTACATTCGACGCTGATCACAATAACGAGCTCTTATTTGCAAAAAGTGTCGAAATAACGGAGATGTGGGCACCCGAAGTTTGGAGTCGACTGCTTAGTGGGATTATATGGGAAAAATCGAAGGTCGAGAATTTTCATATATGAGGGCATATTTAGCATCTACATTCGACGCTGATCACGATAACGAGCTCTTATTTGCAAAAAGTGTCGAAAAAACGGAGACGTGGGCTCCCGAAGTTTGGAGTCGAGGGCTTAGTGGGATTATATGGGAAAAATCCAAGGTCGAGAATTTTCATATATGAGGGCATATTTGGCATCTACATTCGACGCTGATCACAATAACGAGCTCTTATCTGCAAAAAGTGTCGAAATAACGGAGATATGGGCCCCCGAAGTTTGGAGTCGAGGGCTTAGTGGGATTATATGGGAAAAATCGAAGGTCGAGAATTTTCATATATGAGGGCATATTTAGCATATACATTCGACGCTGATCACAATAACGAGCTCTTATCTGCAAAAAGTGCCGAAATAACGGAGATATGGGCTCCCGAAGTTTGGAGTCGAGGGCTTAGTGGGATTATATGGGAAAAATCGAAAGTCGAGAATTTTCATATATGAGGGCATATTTAGCATCTACATTCGACGCTGATCACGATAACGAGCTCTTATTTGCAAAAAGTGTCGAAATAACGGAGATATGGGCTCCCGAAGTTTGGAGTCGAGGGCTTAGTGGGATTATATGGGAAAAATCGAAGGTCGAGAATTTTCATATATGAGGGCATATTTGGCATCTACATTCGACGCTGATCACAATAACGAGCTTGTTGGATCAATTGTTTTTGTTTTGATAAATTGAATTGTAATAATGCTAAAATCGTTGAAATCTAATGTCACATATGTACATATGTTATCGAAATTGTAATAATCTCATCACTAACATTTCACATTTCAATTTGTTCCATTTATTGCCATTTTTTGAATCAACCGCCTAAAAACCAATGTTCGCCATATTTTTTTTTATATACGATAAGAACCAACTGAACTAGATAACTAGAATAAACGTCATTGTCATTCACTTGTCGATCACAGAACAAAGACGACGTGTTTTTTTTTAGTTCGGACAAAGGCACTCAGTTGGAGAAACTTCCACTAAACATTTTTGGCGCCCAAACGTGAGGCTCGTGGTTGCGAAATTAAAAGAAAGAAAAGTAAAAAAAAAACATAAAACGCATAATTCCCAGTTGTTTTCAATCGAAGTGAATTTCAAAACTCGCAATAAAATTAAGTCCGCAGTCTGGATGAGAAAGAGAAGTACACACATATATTTCGTATATAAAGCTCCCTAAAAAAGGTACGTACGAATTACCTTAACACGAATGTGCGTTGCTCTTGGCTATCGACAAAAGAAATTCATACTACAATACATACATATATAATTAATACACTATTATTACACCTTCATGCATGTTAAGAAATATAAAGATATATGTATAAACCAACACATCAATCGATCTACAAAACGCACCTTCGTTTTAAGATTAACGCACATTAACAAGTATTAAATTAAAATAAAGACAAACTGAAATCAAATGAATATTTAAAACAAAAAAAAAAAAAAAAGATTTGCTTATTTGCTTGATCGTCATACGACGTCATCGTCATCAAACTTACAACAAAGAAAGCTTTCATTGCGGCTGGTCTTCATGTAAGCAGCATCCTTTTCGTGTTCGATTGTTCGATTGCAACCTAATACAACCTAAATAAAAGCTTTTACGTTGGGTGGTCTATTGCAATTGACTTTGGAAAGATTTTTAACATCATTGCATTTTCCAATAATTCTCGTCGTTATCTATTTCGTCACTCGCACAGCATCTTGTTACAATTGCTCACACCTGTGGTATAGGATTCAATTTATCAGTGGAGATTGGATATTGGATTCGTCGCAGCTTACTTAGGATTGGTTTTGTGCTGAAGTTGTTGCTACTATTGGGCTTTGGCTTACATTCATACACATACACATACTACCTACATACCTCGTTAGATAACATATTGGAGTTTTCTTTCGGATTTCGTTAAAGATTTTCATTATTTTTCGTTGGAGGTCAGTTGACTTCATTTTGCAAATTATTTTTTTCGGTACTATTCATTTCATTTACAATGATTGAAGACGTACAATTCGCTGAAGAGTCGAGGCAACATCGCAGTACAATAGAGGAATTGAAGCAACAACGTGCGACAACTAAGGGCAGCATTACTCGCATCAAAAATCTTGTGTTTGAAAGAGCATCGAATCTTTCGCCCACTGAATTAGAATGTCGGCTAGGAATCTTAGAGTCCTATTTTAAACAGGGATTAGCATATCAAACCCAAATAGAACGATTATCACCGAACGATACAGGCCGAAACGAGTTGGAAGAATTATATGTGACTACAAAAACAAAAATTGTTTCACTGATGGGACCAGGTAGAAGAACAAGTTGTATAGAAACATCATTTGCTATTCCACCACAATCATCTAGTCGTCTTCCTCATCTTCGTTTGCCGAAATTTAGCGGAAAGTATTCCGAATATAAAAACTTTATAAATTGTTTCAATAGTTTGGTGAATTCGGATCCTTATTTAAGCAACATCGAAAAGTTTAACCATTTATTGTCATGTCTTTCGGACCAAGCTTTGGGAACTATACGCGCATTCCAAGTAACAGAGGAAAATTACAGTAAAGCGTTGGAAAGGCTCAAGGAGCGATATGACAACGACACCCTCATCTTTCTCGAAAATATCTCTACGATGTTTGAACTTCCAAAGGTAATAAAACCGTCTGCTTCACAACTTCGAAGTTTAGTAGATAATATTTCAGCATTATTTAATTCACTAAAATCGCTTGGATCTGAAGTCGATATCTGCAACGCCATTATCATTTACGTAGCCATGTCAAAGGTGGATGCAGAAACACAAGCTAAATGGGATGAACAAATAGATTATTCGAAACTTCCGAAGTGGGATGATTGCGCTAAGATGATTAACAAAAGATGTCAGTACCTTGAAGCTCGCGATAGCAAACAGACTCGTTTGGATCACTCAAATCGTACAACTCGCAATGATCATACGGATCGCTTTGAACCTCATCATCGGTGGACATCAAAGCCACGACCGCATGGAATTATTAGCAGTCCACATTCACAGACTTCATTAGCACTTGCACAAAAGTCTTGTACATTTTGCAAGGATGCAAGTCATTACATCAACAACTGTCCTAATTTCATCAAGCTCACAATTGGTGATCGGTTCATGAATATAAAGAAACTAGGATTGTGTATAAATTGTCTTGCCAAAGGGCATAATATATCAAACTGTCCCTCAGTACACAAATGCAAAACATGCAATCAATCACATCACACTCTATTACATCGCCAACAGCAAGAAACTATTCAAAGGAGTAGTGATAATAATGCAACCTTTGCAGCGGTAAATACAGCTACTCAATCCGATTTCTTAGAGACCTCTAGCCGAGTCGTCTTGGCAACAGCTTTAGTCTTAGTAAAGGATTCGACAGGGAGCTTTCAAATCGGCAAGGCCCTTTTGGACTCAGGGTCGCAAATTAATTTAATTAGGGAAGACTTTGTTCGCATTCTTAATCTTAAAAGGAATAAAAAACATGTAGAAATTGTCGGAATAGGCTCCTCGAAAATGCACTCTAGCTACGAAACACAAACTCTCGTTAGATCGCGATTCAACAACTTCGAAACACCCTTGGAATTTTTAATAACAAAGAGCATTACTGGGCATCAGCCCGACAAGGAATTGGGTGTAGCAGACTGGAAAATCCCCAATAACATCGAATTAGCAGATGAAAGTTTCAACCAACCATCAAAGATTGATCTACTCTTAGGAGCAGAGGCGTTTTTTGAAATGCTCTCAGTAGGGCAGATAAAACTCGGACCAGGACGACCAATTCTACAAAAGACAAAGTTAGGATGGATTATCTCTGGAAGATACAATGATAAGGTTAACACATATAAGGCACTGTGCTATCACACAACGGAGGAAAATTCACTTCAAAAATATGTTGAAAAGTTTTGGGAACTTGAAGAAACGACCAGCTATAAACAGAATTGGACAGATGAGCAAGCACAATGCGAAGCACAGTTTCTGGAATCTGTTGAAGTTTGCCCCAATGGTCGACTTTCGGTCCACCTACCTTTTAAAAAAGATCCAAGTTGCTTAGGAGTATCATATGACATCGCTTTGAGACGGTTCCTTTCTCTTGAACGTAGACTTCGAAACACTTCTTTAAAAGAGGAATACATAAAATTCTTAAGGGAGTATGAACAATTGGGTCATATGTCATTCGTTGAAAATCCAAACTTTAGCGAACCTCACTATGTTATCCCACATCAATACGTTCTTAGGCCAAACAGTACATCTACGAAACTAAGGGTAGTGTTTGATGCTTCATGTCGAACCTCTTCGCAGGAATCTTTAAATGGAATCCTTATGGTTGGACCAACAATTCAGGATGACATTTTCACTATCTTGCTTCGTTTTCGTCTTCATAAATATGCATTGACGGCAGACATAGTAAAGATGTATCGGCAAGTCTTAATACATCCAACCCAACGACAATTTCAATATATACTTTGGAGGGAGACAGAGAATTCGTCAATAAAAACTTATCAGCTGAACACTGTTACTTATGGGACATCATCAGCACCATTTTTAGCTATTCGTTGTTTGCGTTATCTCGCAGATGAATTCGCTGAAGATTATCGTCTAGGATCTCAAATTCTTAGATCTGACTTTTACGTCGACGATATGATAACTGGAGCAGATGATTTAGAAACCTTACTAAAACTAAAGAATGAAGTTAGTACGATTTTGGGTTCAGCCGGATTTGAGCTGTCAAAATGGCACAGCAACCATCCATCGATCATTAACCATAAGAGTCAAACAAAGGACTTAAAGGTAGTTGAATCAAATCTCACTAGCACCTTGGGAGTCACATGGGACTCACAGCAGGATCATTTTAAATTTTCATTCAAACCCAGTCGAACTTATTCGAAGTCGAATAAAAGATCGATCCTTTCACTTTCATCCTCGCTTTTCGATCCAATGGGTCTATTGAGCCCAATTATAATTAGGGCTAAAATTATTTTACAGAAATTGTGGATTGAAAAATTAAACTGGGACGAATCGCTACCACAAGCAACAGACACAGAATGGAAACAATTTCTTGCGGACTTGTATTCACTTCAGGATATTCCAGTACTGAGGTACGTCCTGTCAGACGACAAAAGCGACTTACAAATACATGGATTTTGCGATGCATCTTTAAACGCATACGGATGTTGCATCTACGTTCGTTCAGTCAATTCAAATGGAATGATTTCATCGAAGTTGCTTGTAGCAAAATCCAGAGTCGCACCCGTTAAACGCAAACAACTACCACGCCTGGAACTGTGTGGCGCTCACTTGTTAGCAAAACTATGGGCAAAGATTCGACATATTTTTAAGGAATCATACTCACATGTATACTTTTGGACAGACTCAGAAATAGTTCTTTACTGGATCAACACTCATTCCTCCAAACTCAGTACATTTGTGGGGAATCGAGTAGCAGAAGTACAAGAGAAATCATCTGACACTACTTGGAGACATGTTCCCGGTGAATACAATCCAGCGGACATCGTATCAAGAGGATGTACGGTACAGGAATTAAGGGAATCTATATGGTTTTCGGGTCCTACATTTTTGCTACATGATTCGTCTAGGTGGCCATCGGCAGTTACAAAGCAACTTTCCGGTGATGATCTGATGCTTGAGGTACGGAAAACAGCACTTCTTACCCAAAAGAAACAATCAAGTTACCTTTTAGCAAAAATCAACGAATGCAGCTCATATATGAAAATCGTTCGAGTAATTGCCTACGTGTTAAGATTCTGTCATCGGTTGAGAAAATTGGATACATGGGAACATGAACTTCTGTCTCCAAAAGAATTTCAAACATCGCTACATCATATCGTCTGGATCATACAACGTGAATTTTTTAGTGAAGAAATGGCTTGTATAAGGTCGCAAAAACCTATTAAAGGATCAATTAAATGGCTAAATCCATTTTTAGATAAATCAACAGGACTGAAACTATTAAGAGTAGGAGGGCGACTTAAACATTCGAATTTGCCTTACGACCAAAAATATCCCTTACTGTTGCCGAAAAATTGCAATTTCGTAGTTTGCATGATTAAACATTTGCATACGACAAACTATCATGCAGGGGCTAAAGCTTTAGTATGTCTGATTCGAAGGCAGTTCTGGATCACTAATGCTAGAGAAATTGCTCGTCAAATAGTAAGAAACTGCATTCACTGCGTCAAGTATAAACCCAAACTACTCGAACAAATCATGGGAAATTTACCATCGCAACGACTAGCACCATCTCGACCATTTTTACGTTGCGGAGTTGATTTCTGTGGACCAGTGATGATTCACTACAACATTCGTGGGAAAAAACCGTACAAGGCATATATTGCTGTATTTGTGTGTTTCTCTTCTAAGGCTGTCCATTTAGAAGTAGTATCAGACCTTTCATCAGACGCGTTCATAGCAGCCTTGAAGAGACTCATAGGACGTCGTGGGGTTCCGACGGACGTCTATTCAGACAACGCCACAAACTTCGTTGGCGCACAAGCAAAACTTGTTGAATTTAATCAAGCATTTTTTGAAAAATCATCGAAAAGCCAAATATCTAAATTTTGTGTAAATAATGGCATAAATTTTCATTTTATTCCCCCCAGGGCTCCTCACTTTGGTGGACTGTGGGAAGCTGCAGTCAAGGTGGCAAAGGGTCATCTCATTCGAAGTCTTGGGACTGCTAGACTGACATATGAAGGGCTCACTACAGCACTCGTCGAAATCGAAGCAGTGATGAATTCTCGTCCAATTACACCGCTTTCATCAGATCCTAACGACTACGAGGTACTTACACCAGGTCATTTTCTTATTGGCACATCCCTGAAGGCAATTCCGGAAGTACCAGTTGAATCGTCGAACATCAGCTTCCTGGAACGGTGGCGACAAATCACGGCCGTAAAATCGCATTTTTGGAAGATCTGGTCAAGGGAGTACCTTAGCGAACTTCAACAACGCAACAAGTGGTCATCAGACCAACCAAACCTACACATCAACGCCATGGTCCTGATACACGAAGACAATGTTCCACCCCATCGGTGGTCTATGGGACGAGTTATCAACATCTACAAGGGAGACGACGGCAAAGTAAGAGTTGCTGAAATCAAGACTCCAAGGGGGACGTTCAGACGTCCAATACGCAAACTAGCTTTGTTACCGATTTGAAAGCAGAGTCCTTTCAAAGGGGGCGGAATGTTGGATCAATTGTTTTTGTTTTGATAAATTGAATTGTAATAATGCTAAAATCGTTGAAATCTAATGTCACATATGTACATATGTTATCGAAATTGTAATAATCTCATCACTAACATTTCACATTTCAATTTGTTCCATTTATTGCCATTTTTTGAATCAACCGCCTAAAAACCAATGTTCGCCATATTTTTTTTTATATACGATAAGAACCAACTGAACTAGATAACTAGAATAAACGTCATTGTCATTCACTTGTCGATCACAGAACAAAGACGACGTGTTTTTTTTTTAGTTCGGACAAAGGCACTCAGTTGGAGAAACTTCCACTAAACAGAGCTCTTATCTGCAAAAAGTGTCGAAATAACGGAGATATGGGCTCCCGAAGTTTGGAGTCGAGGGCTTAGTGGGATTATATGGGAAAAATCGAAGGTCGAGAATTTTCATATATGAGGGCATATTTAGCATCTACATTCGACGCTGATCACGATAACGAGCTCTTATTTGCAAAAAGTGTCGAAATAACGGAGATATGGGCTCCCGAAGTTTGGAGTCGAGGGCTTAGTGGGATTATATGGGAAAAATCGAAGGTCGAGAATTTTCATCTATGAGGGCATATTTAGCATCTACATTCGACGCTGATCACAATAACGAGCTCTTATCTGCAAAAAGTGCCGAAATAACGGAGATATGGGCTCCCGAAGTTTGGAGTCGAGGGCTTAGTGGGATTATATGGGAAAAATCGAAGGTCGAGAATTTTCATATATGAGGGCATATTTAGCATCTACATTCGACGCTGATCACGATAACGAGCTCTTATTTGAAAAAAGTGTCGAAATAACGGAGATATGGGCTCCCGAAGTTTGGAGTCGAGGGCTTAGTGGGATTATATGGGAAAAATCGAAGGTCGAGAATTTTCATATATGAGGGCAGATTTGGCATCTACATTCGACGCTGATCACAATAGCGAGCTCTTATCTGCAAAAAGTGTCGAAATAACGGAGATATGGGCTCCCGAAGTTTGGAGTCGAGGGCTTAGTGGGATTATATGGGAAAAATCGAAGGTCGAGAATTTTCATATATGAGGGCATATTTAGCATCTACATTCGACACTGATCACAATAACGAGCTCTTATTTGCAAAAAGTGTCGAAAAAACGGAGACGTGGGCTCCCGAAGTTTGGAGTCGAGGGCTTAGTGGGATTATATGGGAAAAATCGAAGGTCGAGAATTTTCATATATGAGGGCATATTTAGCATCTACATTCGACGCTGATCACGATAACGAGCTCTTATTTGCAAAAAGTGTCGAAATAACGGAGATATGGGCTCCCGAAGTTTGGAGTCGGGGGCTTAGTGGGATTATATGGGAAAAATCGAAGGTCGAGAATTTTCATATTTAGCATCTACATTCGACGCTGATCACAATAACGAGCTCTTATCTGCAAAAAGTGTCGAAATAACGGAGATATGGGCTCCCGAAGTTTGGAGTCGAGGGCTTAGTGGGATTATATGGGAAAAATCGAAGGTCGAGAATTTTCATATATGAGGGCATATTTAGCATCTACATTCGACGCTGATCACGATAACGAGCTCTTATTTGCAAAAAGTGTCGAAATAACGGAGATATGGGCTCCCGAAGTTTGGAGTCGAGGGCTTAGTGGGATTATATGGGAAAAATCGAAGGTCGAGAATTTTCATCTATGAGGGCATATTTAGCATCTACATTCGACGCTGATCACAATAACGAGCTCTTATCTGCAAAAAGTGCCGAAATAACGGAGATATGGGCTCCCGAAGTTTGGAGTCGAGGGCTTAGTGGGATTATATGGGAAAAATCGAAGGTCGAGAATTTTCATATATGAGGGCATATTTAGCATCTACATTCGACGCTGATCACGATAACGAGCTCTTATTTGAAAAAAGTGTCGAAATAACGGAGATATGGGCTCCCGAAGTTTGGAGTCGAGGGCTTAGTGGGATTATATGGGAAAAATCGAAGGTCGAGAATTTTCATATATGAGGGCAGATTTGGCATCTACATTCGACGCTGATCACAATAGCGAGCTCTTATCTGCAAAAAGTGTCGAAATAACGGAGATATGGGCTCCCGAAGTTTGGAGTCGAGGGCTTAGTGGGATTATATGGGAAAAATCGAAGGTCGAGAATTTTCATATATGAGGGCATATTTAGCATCTACATTCGACACTGATCACAATAACGAGCTCTTATTTGCAAAAAGTGTCGAAAAAACGGAGACGTGGGCTCCCGAAGTTTGGAGTCGAGGGCTTAGTGGGATTATATGGGAAAAATCGAAGGTCGAGAATTTTCATATATGAGGGCATATTTAGCATCTACATTCGACGCTGATCACGATAACGAGCTCTTATTTGCAAAAAGTGTCGAAATAACGGAGATATGGGCTCCCGAAGTTTGGAGTCGGGGGCTTAGTGGGATTATATGGGAAAAATCGAAGGTCGAGAATTTTCATATTTAGCATCTACATTCGACGCTGATCACAATAACGAGCTCTTATCTGCAAAAAGTGCCGAAATAACGGAGATATGGGCTCCCGAAGTTTGGAGTCGAGGGCTTAGTGGGATTATATGGGAAAAATCGAAAGTCGAGAATTTTCATATATGAGGGCATATTTAGCATCTACATTCGGCGCTGATCACAATAACGAGCTCTTATCTGCAAAAAGTGCCGAAATAACGGAGATATGGGCTCCCGAAGTTTGGAGTCGAGGGCTTAGTGGGATTATATGGGAAAAATCGAAGGTCGAGAATTTTCATATATGAGGGCATATTTAGCATCTACATTCGACGCTGATCACGATAACGAGCTCTTATTTGCAAAAAGTGTCGAAATAACGGAGATATGGGCTCCCGAAGTTTGGAGTCGAGGGCTTAGTGGGATTATATGGGAAAAATCGAAGGTCGAGAATTTTCATATATGAGGGCATATTTGGCATCTACATTCGACGCTGATCACAATAACGAGCTCTTATTTGCAAAAAGTGTCGAAATAACGGAGATGTGGGCACCCGAAGTTTGGAGTCGAGGGCTTAGTGGGATTATATGGGAAAAATCGAAGGTCGAGAATTTTCATATATGAGGGCATATTTAGCATCTACATTCGACGCTGATCACGATAACGAGCTCTTATTTGCAAAAAGTGTCGAAAAAACGGAGACGTGGGCTCCCGAAGTTTGGAGTCGAGGGCTTAGTGGGATTATATGGGAAAAATCCAAGGTCGAGAATTTTCATATATGAGGGCATATTTAGCATCTACATTCGACACTGATCACGATAACGAGCTCTTATCTGCAAAAAGTGCCGAAATAACGGAGATATGGGCTCCCGAAGTTTGGAGTCGAGGGCTTAGTGGGATTATATGGGAAAAATCGAAGGTCGAGAATTTTCATATATGAGGGCATATTTAGCATCTACATTCGACGCTGATCACAATAACGAGCTCTTATCTGCAAAAAGTGCCGAAATAACGGAGATATGGGCTCCCGAAGTTTGGAGTCGAGGGCTTAGTGGGATTATATGGGAAAAATCGAAGGTCGAGAATTTTCATATATGAGGGCATATTTGGCATCTACATTCGACGCTGATCACAATAACGAGCTCTTATCTGCAAAAAGTGTCGAAATAACGGAGATATGGGCTCCCGAAGTTTGGAGTCGAGGGCTTAGTGGAATTATATGGGAAAAATCGAAGGTCGAGAATTTTCATATATGAGGGCATATTTAGCATATACATTCGACGCTGATCACAATAACGAGCTCTTATCTGCAAAAAGTGCCGAAATAACGGAGATATGGGCTCCCGAAGTTTGGAGTCGAGGGCTTAGTGGGATTATATGGGAAAAATCGAAAGTCGAGAATTTTCATATATGAGGGCATATTTAGCATCTACATTCGACGCTGATCACGATAACGAGCTCTTATTTGCAAAAAGTGTCGAAATAACGGAGATATGGGCTCCCGAAGTTTGGAGTCGAGGGCTTAGTGGGATTATATGGGAAAAATCGAAGGTCGAGAATTTTCATATATGAGGGCATATTTGGCATCTACATTCGACGCTGATCACAATAACGAGCTCTTATCTGCAAAAAGTGTCGAAATAACGGAGATATGGGCTCCCGAAGTTTGGAGTCGACTGCTTAGTGGGATTATATGGGAAAAATCGAAGGTCGAGAATTTTCATATATGAGGGTATATTTGGCATCTACATTCGACGCTGATCACAATAACGAGCTCTTATCTGCAAAAAGTGTCGAAATAACGGAGATATGGGCTCCCGAAGTTTGGAGTCGAGGGCTTAGTGGGATTATATGGGAAAAATCGAAGGTCGAGAATTTTCATATATGAGGGCATATTTAGCATCTACATTCGACGCTGATCACAATAACGAGCTCTTATCTGCAAAAAGTGCCGAAATAACGGAGATATGGGCTCCCGAAGTTTGGAGTCGAGGGCTTAGTGGGATTATATGGGAAAAATCGAAAGTCGAGAATTTTCATATATGAGGGCATATTTAGCATCTACATTCGACGCTGATCACGATAACGAGCTCTTATCTGCAAAAAGTGTCGAAATAACGGAGATATGGGCTCCCGAAGTTTGGAGTCGAGGGCTTAGTGGGATTATATGGGAAAAATCGAAGGTCGAGAATTTTCATATATGAGGGCATATTTAGCATCTACATTCGACACTGATCACAATAACGAGCTCTTATCTGCAAAAAGTCCCGAAATAACGGAGATATGGGCTCCCGAAGTTTGGAGTCGAGGGCTTAGTGGGATTATATGGGAAAAATCGAAAGTCGAGAATTTTCATATATGAGGGCATATTTAGCATCTACATTCGGCGCTGATCACAATAACGAGCTCTTATCTGCAAAAAGTGCCGAAATAACGGAGATATGGGCTCCCGAAGTTTGGAGTCGAGGGCTTAGTGGGATTATATGGGAAAAATCGAAGGTCGAGAATTTTCATATATGAGGGCATATTTAGCATCTACATTCGACGCTGATCACGATAACGAGCTCTTATTTGCAAAAAGTGTCGAAATAACGGAGATATGGGCTCCCGAAGTTTGGAGTCGAGGGCTTAGTGGGATTATATGGGAAAAATCGAAGGTCGAGAATTTTCATATATGAGGGCATATTTGGCATCTACATTCGACGCTGATCACAATAACGAGCTCTTATTTGCAAAAAGTGTCGAAATAACGGAGATGTGGGCACCCGAAGTTTGGAGTCGAGGGCTTAGTGGGATTATATGGGAAAAATCGAAGGTCGAGAATTTTCATATATGAGGGCATATTTAGCATCTACATTCGACGCTGATCACGATAACGAGCTCTTATTTGCAAAAAGTGTCGAAAAAACGGAGACGTGGGCTCCCGAAGTTTGGAGTCGAGGGCTTAGTGGGATTATATGGGAAAAATCGAAGGTCGAGAATTTTCATATATGAGGGCATATTTAGCATCTACATTCGACGCTGATCACGATAACGAGCTCTTATCTGCAAAAAGTGCCGAAATAACGGAGATATGGGCTCCCGAAGTTTGGAGTCGAGGGCTTAGTGGGATTATATGGGAAAAATCGAAAGTCGAGATTTTTCATATATGAGGGCATATTTAGCATCTACATTCGGCGCTGATCACAATAACGAGCTCTTATCTGCAAAAAGTGCCGAAATAACGGAGATATGGGCTCCCGAAGTTTGGAGTCGAGGGCTTAGTGGGATTATATGGGAAAAATCGAAAGTCGAGATTTTTCATATATGAGGGCATATTTAGCATCTACATTCGGCGCTGATCACAATAACGAGCTCTTATCTGCAAAAAGTGCCGAAATAACGGAGATATGGGCTCCCGAAGTTTGGAGTCGAGGGCTTAGTGGGATTATATGGGAAAAATCGAAGGTCGAGAATTTTCATATATGAGGGCATATTTAGCATCTACATTCGACGCTGATCACGATAACGAGCTCTTATTTGCAAAAAGTGTCGAAATAACGGAGATATGGGCTCCCGAAGTTTGGAGTCGAGGGCTTAGTGGGATTATATGGGAAAAATCGAAGGTCGAGAATTTTCATATATGAGGGCATATTTGGCATCTACATTCGACGCTGATCACAATAACGAGCTCTTATCTGCAAAAAGTGTCGAAATAACGGAGATATGGGCTCCCGAAGTTTGGAGTCGAGGGCTTAGTGGGATTATATGGGAAAAATCGAAGGTCGAGAATTTTCATATATGAGGGCATATTTAGCATCTACATTCGACGCTGATCACGATAACGAGCTCTTATTTGCAAAAAGTGTCGAAATAACGGAGATATGGGCTCCCGAAGTTTGGAGTCGAGGGCTTAGTGGGATTATATGGGAAAAATCGAAGGTCGAGAATTTTCATATATGAGGGCATATTTGGCATCTACATTCGACGCTGATCACAATAACGAGCTCTTATTTGCAAAAAGTGTCGAAATAACGGAGATGTGGGCACCCGAAGTTTGGAGTCGAGGGCTTAGTGGGATTATATGGGAAAAATCGAAGGTCGAGAATTTTCATATATGAGGGCATATTTAGCATCTACATTCGACGCTGATCACGATAACGAGCTCTTATTTGCAAAAAGTGTCGAAAAAACGGAGACGTGGGCTCCCGAAGTTTGGAGTCGAGGGCTTAGTGGGATTATATGGGAAAAATCGAAGGTCGAGAATTTTCATATATGAGGGCATATTTAGCATCTACATTCGACGCTGATCACGATAACGAGCTCTTATCTGCAAAAAGTGCCGAAATAACGGAGATATGGGCTCCCGAAGTTTGGAGTCGAGGGCTTAGTGGGATTATATGGGAAAAATCGAAAGTCGAGATTTTTCATATATGAGGGCATATTTAGCATCTACATTCGGCGCTGATCACAATAACGAGCTCTTATCTGCAAAAAGTGCCGAAATAACGGAGATATGGGCTCCCGAAGTTTGGAGTCGAGGGCTTAGTGGGATTATATGGGAAAAATCGAAAGTCGAGATTTTTCATATATGAGGGCATATTTAGCATCTACATTCGGCGCTGATCACAATAACGAGCTCTTATCTGCAAAAAGTGCCGAAATAACGGAGATATGGGCTCCCGAAGTTTGGAGTCGAGGGCTTAGTGGGATTATATGGGAAAAATCGAAGGTCGAGAATTTTCATATATGAGGGCATATTTAGCATCTACATTCGACGCTGATCACGATAACGAGCTCTTATTTGCAAAAAGTGTCGAAATAACGGAGATATGGGCTCCCGAAGTTTGGAGTCGAGGGCTTAGTGGGATTATATGGGAAAAATCGAAGGTCGAGAATTTTCATATATGAGGGCATATTTGGCATCTACATTCGACGCTGATCACAATAACGAGCTCTTATCTGCAAAAAGTGTCGAAATAACGGAGATATGGGCTCCCGAAGTTTGGAGTCGAGGGCTTAGTGGGATTATATGGGAAAAATCGAAGGTCGAGAATTTTCATATATGAGGGCATATTTAGCATCTACATTCGACGCTGATCACAATAACGAGCTCTTATCTGCAAAAAGTGCCGAAATAACGGAGATATGGGCTCCCGAAGTTTGGAGTCGAGGGCTTAGTGGGATTATATGGGAAAAATCGAAAGTCGAGAATTTTCATATATGAGGGCATATTTAGCATCTACATTCGGCGCTGATCACAATAACGAGCTCTTATCTGGAAAAAGTGCCGAAATAACGGAGATATGGGCTCCCGAAGTTTGGAGTCGAGGGCTTAGTGGGATTATATGGGAAAAATCGAAGGTCGAGAATTTTCATATATGAGGGCATATTTGGCATCTACATTCGACGCTGATCACAATAACGAGCTCTTATCTGCAAAAAGTGTCGAAATAACGGAGATATGGGCTCCCGAAGTTTGGAGTCGACTGCTTAGTGGGATTATATGGGAAAAATCGAAGGTCGAGAATTTTCATATATGAGGGCATATTTGGCATCTACATTCGACGCTGATCACAATAACGAGCTCTTATCTGCAAAAAGTGTCGAAATAACGGAGATATGGGCTCCCGAAGTTTGGAGTCGAGGGCTTAGTGGGATTATATGGGAAAAATCGAAGGTCGAGAATTTTCATATATGAGGGCATATTTAGCATCTACATTCGACGCTGATCACAATAACGAGCTCTTATCTGCAAATAGTGCCGAAATAACGGAGATATGGGCTCCCGAAGTTTGGAGTCGAGGGCTTAGTGGGATTATATGGGAAAAATCGAAAGTCGAGAATTTTCATATACGAGGGCATATTTAGCATCTACATTCGACGCTGATCACGATAACGAGCTCTTATTTGCAAAAAGTGTCGAAATAACGGAGATATGGGCTCCCGAAGTTTGGAGTCGACTGCTTAGTGGGATTATATGGGAAAAATCGAAGGTCGAGAATTTTCATATATGAGGGCATATTTGGCATCTACATTCGACGCTGATCACAATAACGAGCTCTTATCTGCAAAAAGTGTCGAAATAACGGAGATATGGGCTCCCGAATTTTGGAGTCGAGGGCATAGTGGGATTATATGGGAAAAATCGAAGGTCGAGAATTTTCATATATGAGGGCATATTTAGCATCTACATTCGACGCTGATCACAATAACGAGCTCTTATCTGCAAAAAGTGCCGAAATAACGGAGATATGGGCTCCCGAAGTTTGGAGTCGAGGGCTTAGTGGGATTATATGGGAAAAATCGAAAGTCGAGAATTTTCATATATGAGGGCATATTTAGCATCTACATTCGGCGCTGATCACGATAACGAGCTCTTATTTGCAAAAAGTGTCGAAATAACGGAGATATGGGCTCCCGAAGTTTGGAGTCGAGGGCTTAGTGGGATTATATGGGAAAAATCGAAGGTCGAGAATTTTCATATATGAGGGCATATTTAGCATCTACATTCGACACTGATCACAATAACGAGCTCTTATCTGCAAAAAGTGCCGAAATAACGGAGATATGGGCTCCCGAAGTTTGGAGTCGAGGGCTTAGTGGGATTATATGGGAAAAATCGAAGGTCGAGAATTTTCATATATGAGGGCATATTTGACATCTACATTCGACGCTGATCACAATAACGAGCTCTTATCTGCAAAAAGTGTCGAAATAACGGAGATATGGGCTCTCGAAGTTTGGAGTCGAGGGCTTAGTGGGATTATATGGGAAAAATCGAAGGTCGAGAATTTTCATATATGAGGGCATATTTGGCATCTACATTCGACGCTGATCACAATAACGAGCTCTTATCTGCAAAAAGTGCCGAAATAACGGAGATATGGGCTCCCGAAGTTTGGAGTCGAGGGCTTAGTGGGATTATATGGGAAAAATCGAAAGTCGAGAATTTTCATATATGAGGGCATATTTAGCATCTACATTCGACGCTGATCACAATAACGAGCTCTTATCTGCAAAAAGTGCCGAAATAACGGAGATATGGGCCCCCGAAGTTTGGAGTCGAGGGCTTAGTGGGATTATATGGGAAAAATCGAAGGTCGAGAATTTTCATATATGAGGGCATATTTAGCATCTACATTCGACACTGATCACAATAACGAGCTCTTATCTGCAAAAAGTGCCGAAATAACGGAGATATGGGCTCCCGAAGTTTGGAGTCGAGGGCTTAGTGGGATTATATGGGAAAAATCGAAGGTCGAGAATTTTCATATATGAGGGCATATTTGACATCTACATTCGACGCTGATCACAATAACGAGCTCTTATCTGCAAAAAGTGTCGAAATAACGGAGATATGGGCTCTCGAAGTTTGGAGTCGAGGGCTTAGTGGGATTATATGGGAAAAATCGAAGGTCGAGAATTTTCATATATGAGGGCATATTTGGCATCTACATTCGACGCTGATCACAATAACGAGCTCTTATCTGCAAAAAGTGCCGAAATAACGGAGATATGGGCTCCCGAAGTTTGGAGTCGAGGGCTTAGTGGGATTATATGGGAAAAATCGAAGGTCGAGAATTTTCATATATGAGGGCATATTTGGCATCTACATTCGACGCTGATCACAATAACGAGCTCTTATCTGCAAAAAGTGTCGAAATAACGGAGATATGGGCTCCCGAAGTTTGGAGTCGAGGGCTTAGTGGGATTATATGGGAAAAATCGAAGGTCGAGAATTTTCATATATGAGGGCATATTTGGCATCTACATTCGACGCTGATCACAATAACGAGCTCTTATCTGCAAAAAGTGTCGAAATAACGGAGATATGGGCTCCCGAAGTTTGGAGTCGACTGCTTAGTGGGATTATATGGGAAAAATCGAAGGTCGCGAATTTTCATATATGAGGGCATATTTGGCATCTACATTCGACGCTGATCACAATAACGAGCTCTTATCTGCAAAAAGTGTCGAAATAACGGAGATATGGGCTCCCGAAGTTTGGAGTCGACTGCTTAGTGGGATTATATGGGAAAAATCGAAGGCCGAGAATTTTCATATATGAGGGCATATTTGGCATCTACATTCGACGCTGATCACAATAACGAGCTCTTATCTGCAAAAAGTGTCGAAATAACGGAGATATGGGCTCCCGAAGTTTGGAGTCGACTGCTTAGTGGGATTATATGGGAAAAATCGAAGGTCGAGAATTTTCATATATGAGGGCATATTTGGCATCTACATTCGACGCTGATCACAATAACGAGCTCTTATCTGCAAAAAGTGTCGAAATAACGGAGATATGGGCTCCCGAAGTTTGGAGTCGAGGGCTTAGTGGGATTATATGGGAAAAATCGAAGGTCGAGAATTTTCATATATGAGGGCATATTTAGCATCTACATTCGACGCTGATCACAATAACGAGCTCTTATCTGCAAAAAGTGCCGAAATAACGGAGATATGGGCCCCCGAAGTTTGGAGTCGAGGGCTTAGTGGGATTATATGGGAAAAATCGAAAGTCGAGAATTTTCATATACGAGGGCATATTTAGCATCTACATTCGACGCTGATCACGATAACGAGCTCTTATTTGCAAAAAGTGTCGAAATAACGGAGATATGGGCTCCCGAAGTTTGGAGTCGACTGCTTAGTGGGATTATATGGGAAAAATCGAAGGTCGAGAATTTTCATATATGAGGGCATATTTAGCATCTACATTCGACGCTGATCACAATAACGAGCTCTTATCTGCAAAAAGTGCCGAAATAACGGAGATATGGGCCCCCGAAGTTTGGAGTCGAGGGCTTAGTGGGATTATATGGGAAAAATCGAAGGTCGAGAATTTTCATATATGAGGGCATATTTAGCATCTACATTCGACACTGATCACAATAACGAGCTCTTATCTGCAAAAAGTGCCGAAATAACGGAGATATGGGCTCCCGAAGTTTGGAGTCGAGGGCTTAGTGGGATTATATGGGAAAAATCGAAGGTCGAGAATTTTCATATATGAGGGCATATTTGACATCTACATTCGACGCTGATCACAATAACGAGCTCTTATCTGCAAAAAGTGTCGAAATAACGGAGATATGGGCTCTCGAAGTTTGGAGTCGAGGGCTTAGTGGGATTATATGGGAAAAATCGAAGGTCGAGAATTTTCATATATGAGGGCATATTTGGCATCTACATTCGACGCTGATCACAATAACGAGCTCTTATCTGCAAAAAGTGCCGAAATAACGGAGATATGGGCTCCCGAAGTTTGGAGTCGAGGGCTTAGTGGGATTATATGGGAAAAATCGAAGGTCGAGAATTTTCATATATGAGGGCATATTTAGCATCTACATTCGACACTGATCACAATAACGAGCTCTTATCTGCAAAAAGTGTCGAAATAACGGAGATATGGGCTCCCGAAGTTTGGAGTCGACTGCTTAGTGGGATTATATGGGAAAAATCGAAGGTCGCGAATTTTCATATATGAGGGCATATTTGGCATCTACATTCGACGCTGATCACAATAACGAGCTCTTATCTGCAAAAAGTGTCGAAATAACGGAGATATGGGCTCCCGAAGTTTGGAGTCGACTGCTTAGTGGGATTATATGGGAAAAATCGAAGGCCGAGAATTTTCATATATGAGGGCATATTTGGCATCTACATTCGACGCTGATCACAATAACGAGCTCTTATCTGCAAAAAGTGTCGAAATAACGGAGATATGGGCTCCCGAAGTTTGGAGTCGACTGCTTAGTGGGATTATATGGGAAAAATCGAAGGTCGAGAATTTTCATATATGAGGGCATATTTGGCATCTACATTCGACGCTGATCACAATAACGAGCTCTTATCTGCAAAAAGTGTCGAAATAACGGAGATATGGGCTCCCGAAGTTTGGAGTCGAGGGCTTAGTGGGATTATATGGGAAAAATCGAAGGTCGAGAATTTTCATATATGAGGGCATATTTAGCATCTACATTCGACGCTGATCACAATAACGAGCTCTTATCTGCAAAAAGTGCCGAAATAACGGAGATATGGGCCCCCGAAGTTTGGAGTCGAGGGCTTAGTGGGATTATATGGGAAAAATCGAAAGTCGAGAATTTTCATATACGAGGGCATATTTAGCATCTACATTCGACGCTGATCACGATAACGAGCTCTTATTTGCAAAAAGTGTCGAAATAACGGAGATATGGGCTCCCGAAGTTTGGAGTCGACTGCTTAGTGGGATTATATGGGAAAAATCGAAGGTCGAGAATTTTCATATATGAGGGCATATTTGGCATCTACATTCGACGCTGATCACAATAACGAGCTCTTATCTGCAAAAAGTGTCGAAATAACGGAGATATGGGCTCCCGAATTTTGGAGTCGAGGGCTTAGTGGGATTATATGGGAAAAATCGAAGGTCGAGAATTTTCATATATGAGGGCATATTTAGCATCTACATTCGACGCTGATCACAATAACGAGCTCTTATCTGCAAAAAGTGCCGAAATAACGGAGATATGGGCTCCCGAAGTTTGGAGTCGAGGGCTTAGTGGGATTATATGGGAAAAATCGAAAGTCGAGAATTTTCATATATGAGGGCATATTTAGCATCTACATTCGGCGCTGATCACGATAACGAGCTCTTATTTGCAAAAAGTGTCGAAATAACGGAGATATGGGCTCCCGAAGTTTGGAGTCGAGGGCTTAGTGGGATTATATGGGAAAAATCGAAGGTCGAGAATTTTCATATAAGAGGGCATATTTAGCATCTACATTCGACGCTGATCACGATAACGAGCTCTTATTTGCAAAAAGTGTCGAAATAACGGAGATATGGGCTCCCGAAGTTTGGAGTCGAGGGCTTAGTGGGATTATATGGGAAAAATCGAAGGTCGAGAATTTTCATATATGAGGGCATATTTAGCATCTACATTCGACACTGAATGTGTCGCCCAGAGAAGAAGAAATGCTCAGGAGATTCGTTTCCCAAAGTTTATTAACAATGCTGAAGGCCAACTCCTTGTGGAAGACGAAAAAATTCTCCACAGATGGCGACAGTATTGCGAGGAACTTCTGAACGAACAGTTTCCCCGAGTGTACTTTCCAAGAGCCGCCCCGAATCATGCCGAAATACCCGACATCACAGTCGAAGAAGTTCGGTACGCGGTTAAAAACTCCAAGAAAAGAAAAGCTGTTGGGCCGGACGGGATACCCTCTGAGTTCTGGAAAAAGATGGGAGACATCGGGTCTAGATGGCTCATGGTTCTTATCTCCAAACTTATGAGAGGCGACACTATGCCTAATCAATGGAGGGAAAGCTATCTTCTTCCATTGCACAAAGGAAAGGGTGATACGCGAAATTGTGATAACTACCGTTCTGTCAAGCTGATGTCGCACACCATGAAGATCGTTGAACGGGTATTAGATAGCCGACTGCGGAAAATAATACGACTATCTGATGACCAGTGCGGGTTTGTCTCGGGTAAATCAACAACAGATGCAATCCAAAGTATAAGGATCATGATGGAAAAGCATCGCGATTCTTCAAAGGACTTGCATATGGTGTTGGTTGATTTCGAGAAGGCCTTTGACCGGCAACCAAGAGATCTTTTATGGGTAGCGCTAAGACAAAAAGGAGTTCCAGAAACCTACGTGCGAGTGATTATGGACATGTACGAGAGAGCAACGACAAGAGTAAGATGCACCGCAGGAGTCACCGAAGAGTTCGCAATCAAAGTCGGTGTACACCAAGGGAGCGTCCTCAGCCCACTGCTTTTTATAGCAGTCCTTGATTGCTTGCTTGAAGGAAAAGTGACGGACCCCAATGTGCACCAGCTATTCTTTGCTGACGATGGGGCCATTATAAGTGATGATCAGGCGTCCCTACAACGAGCACTTGATGTGTGGGTGGACATTTTTGAGGGACACGGGTATCGTATTAGTTCAAAGAAGACAGAGTATCTGTGCTGCCCGTTCTCTGACCCTCATCAGCCTATTCCAGACATTTACTTGAATGGAAGAGTGCTTCCCAAGTGTGAAAAGTTTAAATATCTGGGATCTATGATTAATAGAGAAGCAACTTGTGATGACGACATCAAACATCGCGTAAGCGTAGGGTGGATGAAGTGGCGGGAAAACTCCGCCATCTTCTGTGATCGAAAATTTCCCCCTAAGCTGAAAGGAAGGCTCTACACTTCAGTTGTACGTCCGGCGCTCACATACGGTTCACAATGCTGGACAATGCACAAAAAGTATGAGAGCAAATTAACGGCAACTGAGATGAAGATGCTTCGCATGACAGCGGGAGTAACAAAGCGTGACAGAATTAGAAGTTCAAAGATCCGAGGAAGCCTCCACGTAAAAGAAACCATCACAAGAAATATAGAGCGCGACCGACTCAGTTGGTATTGCCATGTTCAAAGGAGAGATCCTTTGAACCCCGTCCAAAAGGCGTTATCAATCAACATTCCAATTTCAACACGCAAAAAAGGCAGGCCGAAAAACAATTGGTGCAAACAAATGCAAAAACACCAGCATTTGATTGGCCTCAGCGATGAAGTAATCCCAAACCGGGAAGCCTGCCGCTACTTTCTGAGGTCAAACCGGCGGACCCCACAAGCGGACCAGTAGGAATGCAGTTAAGTGGGAAGGTTATGGTCCTACACTTCTGACCATAACGACGCCGGGATAAAAAGGAAAAGAAGAAGAAGAAGAAGATTCGACACTGATCACAATAACGAGCTCTTATCTGCAAAAAGTGTCGAAATAACGGAGATATGGGCTCTCGAAGTTTGGAGTCGAGGGCTTAGTGGGATTATATGGGAAAAATCGAAGGTCGAGAATTTTCATATATGAGGGCATATTTGACATCTACATTCGACGCTGATCACAATAACGAGCTCTTATCTGCAAAAAGTGTCGAAATAACGGAGATATGGGCTCCCGAAGTTTAGAGTCGAGGGCTTAGTGGGATTATATGGGAAAAAATCGAAGGTCGAGAATTTTCATATATGAGGGCATATTTGGCATCTACATTCGACGCTGATCACAATAACGAGCTCTTATCTGCAAAAAGTGTCGAAATAACGGAGATATGGGCTCTCGAAGTTTGGAGTCGAGGGCTTAGTGGGATTATATGGGAAAAATCGAAGGTCGAGAATTTTCATATATGAGGGCATATTTAGCATCTACATTCGACGCTGATCACGATAACGAGCTCTTATCTGCAAAAAGTGTCGAAATAACGGAGATATGGGCTCCCGAAGTTTGGAGTCGAGGGCTTAGTGGGATTATATGGGAAAAATCGAAGGTCGAGAATTTTCATATATGAGGGCATATTTGGCATCTACATTCGACGCTGATCACAATAACGAGCTCTTATCTGCAAAAAGTGTCGAAATAACGGAGATATGGGCTCCCGAAGTTTGGAGTCGAGGGCTTAGTGGGATTATATGGGAAAAATCGAAGGTCGAGAATTTTCATATATGAGGGCATATTTAGCATCTACATTCGACACTGATCACAATAACGAGCTCTTATCTGCAAAAAGTGCCGAAATAACGGAGATATGGGCTCCCGAAGTTTGGAGTCGAGGGCTTAGTGGGATTATATGGGAAAAATCGAAAGTCGAGAATTTTCATATATGAGGGCATATTTAGCATCTACATTCGGCGCTGATCACAATAACGAGCTCTTATCTGCAAAAAGTGCCGAAATAACGGAGATATGGGCTCCCGAAGTTTGGAGTCGAGGGCTTAGTGGGATTATATGGGAAAAATCGAAGGTCGAGAATTTTCATATATGAGGGCATATTTAGCATCTACATTCGACGCTGATCACAATAACGAGCTTTTATCTGCAAAAAGTGCCGAAATAACGGAGATATGGGCTCCCGAAGTTTGGAGTCGAGGGCTTAGTGGGATTATATGGGAAAAATCGAAGGTCGAGAATTTTCATATATGAGGGCATATTTGGCATCTACATTCGACGCTGATCACAATAACGAGCTCTTATCTGCAAAAAGTGTCGAAATAACGGAGATATGGGCTCCCGAAGTTTGGAGTCGAGGGCTTAGTGGGATTATATGGGAAAAATCGAAGGTCGAGAATTTTCATATATGAGGGCATATTTGGCATCTACATTCGACGCTGATCACGATAACGAGCTCTTATTTGCAAAAAGTGTCGAAATAACGGAGATATGGGCTCCCGAAGTTTGGAGTCGAGGGCTTAGTGGGATTATATGGGAAAAATCGAAGGTCGAGAATTTTCATATGTGAGGGCATATTTAGCATCTACATTCGACGCTGATCACAATAACGAGCTCTTATTTGCAAAAAGTGTCGAAATAACGGAGATATGGGCTCCCGAAGTTTGGAGTCGAGGGCTTAGTGGGATTATATGGGAAAAATCGAAGGTCGAGAATTTTCATATATGAGGGCATATTTAGCATCTACATTCGACGCTGATCACGATAACGAGCTCTTATTTGCAAAAAGTGTCGAAATAACGGAGATATGGGCTCCCGAAGTTTGGAGTCGAGGGCTTAATGGGATTATATGGGAAAAATCGAAGGTCGAGAATTTTCATATATGAGGGCATATTTAGCATCTACATTCGACACTGATCACAATAACGAGCTCTTATCTGCAAAAAGTGCCGAAATAACGGAGATATGGGCTCCCGAAGTTTGGAGTCGAGGGCTTAATGGGATTATATGGGAAAAATCGAAGGTCGAGAATTTTCATATATGAGGGCATATTTAGCATCTACATTCGGCGCTGATCACAATAACGAGCTCTTATTTGCAAAAAGTGTCGAAATAACGGAGATATGGGCTCCCGAAGTTTGGAGTCGAGGGCTTAGTGGGATTATATGGGAAAAATCGAAGGTCGAGAATTTTCATATATGAGGGCATATTTGACATCTACATTCGACGCTGATCACAATAACGAGCTCTTATCTGCAAAAAGTGTCGAAATAACGGAGATATGGGCTCCCGAAGTTTGGAGTCGAGGGCTTAGTGGGATTATATGGGAAAAATCGAAGGTCGAGAATTTTCATATATGAGGGCATATTTAGCATCTACATTCGACACTGATCACAATAACGAGCTCTTATCTGCAAAAAGTGTCGAAATAACGGAGATATGGGCTCCCGAAGTTTGGAGTCGAGGGCTTAGTGGGATTATATGGGAAAAATCGAAGGTCGAGAATTTTCATATATGAGGGCATATTTGACATCTACATTCGACGCTGATCACAATAACGAGCTCTTATCTGCAAAAAGTGTCGAAATAACGGAGATATGGGCTCCCGAAGTTTAGAGTCGAGGGCTTAGTGGGATTATATGGGAAAAATCGAAGGTCGAGAATTTTCATATATGAGGGCATATTTGGCATCTACATTCGACGCTGATCACAATAACGAGCTCTTATCTGCAAAAAGTGTCGAAATAACGGAGATATGGGCTCTCGAAGTTTGGAGTCGAGGGCTTAGTGGGATTATATGGGAAAAATCGAAGGTCGAGAATTTTCATATATGAGGGCATATTTAGCATCTTCATTCGACGCTGATCACGATAACGAGCTCTTATCTTCAAAAAGTGTCGAAATAACGGAGATATGGGCTCCCGAAGTTTGGAGTCGAGGGCTTAGTGGGATTATATGGGAAAAATCGAAAGTCGAGAATTTTCATATATGAGGGCATATTTAGCATCTACATTCGGCGCTGATCACAATAACGAGCTCTTATCTTCAAAAAGTGTCGAAATAACGGAGATATGGGCTCCCGAAGTTTGGAGTCGAGGGCTTAGTGGGATTATATGGGAAAAATCGAAGGTCGAGAATTTTCATATATGAGGGCATATTTGGCATCTACATTCGACGCTGATCACAATAACGAGCTCTTATCTGCAAAAAGTGTCGAAATAACGGAGATATGGGCTCCCGAAGTTTGGAGTCGAGGGCTTAGTGGGATTATATGGGAAAAATCGAAGGTCGAGAATTTTCATATATGAGGGCATATTTGACATCTACATTCGACGCTGATCACAATAACGAGCTCTTATCTGCAAAAAGTGTCGAAATAACGGAGATATGGGCTCCCGAAGTTTAGAGTCGAGGGCTTAGTGGGATTATATGGGAAAAATCGAAAGTCGAGAATTTTCATATATGAGGGCATATTTAGCATCTACATTCGGCGCTGATCACAATAACGAGCTCTTATCTTCAAAAAGTGTCGAAATAACGGAGATATGGGCTCCCGAAGTTTGGAGTCGAGGGCTTAGTGGGATTATATGGGAAAAATCGAAGGTCGAGAATTTTCATATATGAGGGCATATTTGGCATCTACATTCGACGCTGATCACAATAACGAGCTCTTATCTGCAAAAAGTGTCGAAATAACGGAGATATGGGCTCCCGAAGTTTGGAGTCGAGGGCTTAGTGGGATTATATGGGAAAAATCGAAAGTCGAGAATTTTCATATATGAGGGCATATTTGGCATCTACATTCGACGCTGATCACAATAACGAGCTCTTATCTGCAAAAAGTGTCGAAATAACGGAGATATGGGCTCCCGAAGTTTGGAGTCGAGGGCTTAGTGGGATTATATGGGAAAAATCGAAGGTCGCGAATTTTCATATATGAGGGCATATTTGGCATCTACATTCGACGCTGATCACAATAAGGAGCTCTTATCTGCAAAAAGTGTCGAAATAACGGAGATATGGGCTCCCGAAGTTTGGAGTCGACTGCTTAGTGGGATTATATGGGAAAAATCGAAGGCCGAGAATTTTCATATATGAGGGCATATTTGGCATCTACATTCGACGCTGATCACAATAACGAGCTCTTATCTGCAAAAAGTGTCGAAATAACGGAGATATGGGCTCCCGAAGTTTGGAGTCGACTGCTTAGTGGGATTATATGGGAAAAATCGAAGGTCGAGAATTTTCATATATGAGGGCATATTTGGCATCTACATTCGACGCTGATCACAATAACGAGCTCTTATCTGCAAAAAGTGTCGAAATAACGGAGATATGGGCTCCCGAAGTTTGGAGTCGAGGGCTTAGTGGGATTATATGGGAAAAATCGAAGGTCGAGAATTTTCATATATGAGGGCATATTTAGCATCTACATTCGACGCTGATCACAATAACGAGCTCTTATCTGCAAAAAGTGTCGAAATAACGGAGATATGGGCTCCCGAAGTTTGGAGTCGACTGCTTAGTGGGATTATATGGGAAAAATCGAAGGTCGAGAATTTTCATATATGAGGGCATATTTGGCATCTACATTCGACGCTGATCACAATAACGAGCTCTTATCTGCAAAAAGTGTCGAAATAACGGAGATATGGGCTCCCGAATTTTGGAGTCGAGGGCTTAGTGGGATTATATGGG
Organism: Merodon equestris; assembly: GCA_958301585.1. Taxonomy (NCBI): domain Eukaryota; kingdom Metazoa; phylum Arthropoda; class Insecta; order Diptera; family Syrphidae; genus Merodon; species Merodon equestris. The sequence continues at coordinate 117,642,121 of OY284416.1, forward strand.
AAAAATCGAAGGTCGAGAATTTTCATATATGAGGGCATATTTAGCATCTACATTCGACGCTGATCACAATAACGAGCTCTTATCTGCAAAAAGTGCCGAAATAACGGAGATATGGGCTCCCGAAGTTTGGAGTCGAGGGCTTAGTGGGATTATATGGGAAAAATCGAAAGTCGAGAATTTTCATATATGAGGGCATATTTAGCATCTACATTCGGCGCTGATCACGATAACGAGCTCTTATTTGCAAAAAGTGTCGAAATAACGGAGATATGGGCTCCCGAAGTTTGGAGTCGAGGGCTTAGTGGGATTATATGGGAAAAATCGAAGGTCGAGAATTTTCATATATGAGGGCATATTTAGCATCTACATTCGACGCTGATCACGATAACGAGCTCTTATTTGCAAAAAGTGTCGAAATAACGGAGATATGGGCTCCCGAAGTTTGGAGTCGAGGGCTTAGTGGGATTATATGGGAAAAATCGAAGGTCGAGAATTTTCATATATGAGGGCATATTTGGCATCTACATTCGACGCTGATCACAATAACGAGCTCTTATCTGCAAAAAGTGTCGAAATAACGGAGACATGGGCTCCCGAAGTTTGGAGTCGAGGGCTTAGTGGGATTATATGGGAAAAATCGAAGGTCGAGAATTTTCATATATGAGGGCATATTTAGCATCTACATTCGACACTGATCACAATAACGAGCTCTTATCTGCAAAAAGTGTCGAAATAACGGAGATATGGGCTCCCGAAGTTTGGAGTCGAGGGCTTAGTGGGATTATATGGGAAAAATCGAAGGTCGAGAATTTTCATATATGAGGGCATATTTGACATCTACATTCGACGCTGATCACAATAACGAGCTCTTATCTGCAAAAAGTGTCGAAATAACGGAGATATGGGCTCCCGAAGTTTAGAGTCGAGGGCTTAGTGGGATTATATGGGAAAAATCGAAGGTCGCGAATTTTCATATATGAGGGCATATTTGGCATCTACATTCGACGCTGATCACAATAACGAGCTCTTATCTGCAAAAAGTGTCGAAATAACGGAGATATGGGCTCCCGAAGTTTGGAGTCGACTGCTTAGTGGGATTATATGGGAAAAATCGAAGGCCGAGAATTTTCATATATGAGGGCATATTTGGCATCTACATTCGACGCTGATCACAATAACGAGCTCTTATCTGCAAAAAGTGTCGAAATAACGGAGATATGGGCTCCCGAAGTTTGGAGTCGACTGCTTAGTGGGATTATATGGGAAAAATCGAAGGTCGAGAATTTTCATATATGAGGGCATATTTGGCATCTACATTCGACGCTGATCACAATAACGAGCTCTTATCTGCAAAAAGTGTCGAAATAACGGAGATATGGGCTCTCGAAGTTTGGAGTCGAGGGCTTAGTGGGATTATATGGGAAAAATCGAAGGTCGAGAATTTTCATATATGAGGGCATATTTAGCATCTACATTCGACGCTGATCACGATAACGAGCTCTTATCTTCAAAAAGTGTCGAAATAACGGAGATATGGGCTCCCGAAGTTTGGAGTCGAGGGCTTAGTGGGATTATATGGGAAAAATCGAAAGTCGAGAATTTTCATATATGAGGGCATATTTAGCATCTACATTCGGCGCTGATCACAATAACGAGCTCTTATCTTCAAAAAGTGTCGAAATAACGGAGATATGGGCTCCCGAAGTTTGGAGTCGAGGGCTTAGTGGGATTATATGGGAAAAATCGAAGGTCGAGAATTTTCATATATGAGGGCATATTTGGCATCTACATTCGACGCTGATCACAATAACGAGCTCTTATCTGCAAAAAGTGTCGAAATAACGGAGATATGGGCTCCCGAAGTTTGGAGTCGAGGGCTTAGTGGGATTATATGGGAAAAATCGAAAGTCGAGAATTTTCATATATGAGGGCATATTTGGCATCTACATTCGACGCTGATCACAATAACGAGCTCTTATCTGCAAAAAGTGTCGAAATAACGGAGATATGGGCTCCCGAAGTTTGGAGTCGAAGGCTTAGTGGGATTATATGGGAAAAATCGAAGGTCGAGAATTTTCATATATGAGGGCATATTTAGCATCTACATTCGACGCTGATCACAATAACGAGCTCTTATCTGCAAAAAGTGCCGAAATAACGGAGATATGGGCTCCCGAAGTTTGGAGTCGAGGGCTTAGTGGGATTATATGGGAAAAATCGAAGGTCGAGAATTTTCATATATGAGGGCATATTTAGCATCTACATTCGACGCTGATCACGATAACGAGCTCTTATTTGCAAAAAGTGTCGAAATAACGGAGATATGGGCTCCCGAAGTTTGGAGTCGAGGGCTTAGTGGGATTATATGGGAAAAATCGAAGGTCGAGAATTTTCATATATGAGGGCATATTTGGCATCTACATTCGACGCTGATCACAATAACGAGCTCTTATCTGCAAAAAGTGTCGAAATAACGGAGATATGGGCTCCCGAAGTTTGGAGTCGAGGGCTTAGTGGGATTATATGGGAAAAATCGAAGGTCGAGAATTTTCATATATGAGGGCATATTTAGCATCTACATTCGACGCTGATCACAATAACGAGCTCTTATCTGCAAAAAGTGCCGAAATAACGGAGATATGGGCTCCCGAAGTTTGGAGTCGAGGGCTTAGTGGGATTATATGGGAAAAATCGAAGGTCGAGAATTTTCATATATGAGGGCATATTTGGCATCTACATTCGACGCTGATCACAATAACGAGCTCTTATCTGCAAAAAGTGTCGAAATAACGGAGATATGGGCTCCCGAAGTTTGGAGTCGAGGGCTTAGTGGGATTATATGGGAAAAATCGAAGGTCGAGAATTTTCATATATGAGGGCATATTTGGCATCTACATTCGACGCTGATCACGATAACGAGCTCTTATTTGCAAAAAGTGTCGAAATAACGGAGATATGGGCTCCCGAAGTTTGGAGTCGAGGGCTTAGTGGGATTATATGGGAAAAATCGAAGGTCGAGAATTTTCATATATGAGGGCATATTTAGCATCTACATTCGACACTGATCACAATAACGAGCTCTTATCTGCAAAAAGTGCCGAAATAACGGAGATATGGGCTCCCGAAGTTTGGAGTCGAGGGCTTAGTGGGATTATATGGGAAAAATCGAAAGTCGAGAATTTTCATATATGAGGGCATATTTAGCATCTACATTCGGCGCTGATCACAATAACGAGCTCTTATCTGCAAAAAGTGCCGAAATAACGGAGATATGGGCTCCCGAAGTTTGGAGTCGAGGGCTTAGTGGGATTATATGGGAAAAATCGAAGGTCGAGAATTTTCATATATGAGGGCATATTTAGCATCTACATTCGACGCTGATCACGATAACGAGCTCTTATTTGCAAAAAGTGTCGAAATAACGGAGATATGGGCTCCCGAAGTTTGGAGTCGAGGGCTTAGTGGGATTATATGGGAAAAATCGAAGGTCGAGAATTTTCATATATGAGGGCATATTTGGCATCTACATTCGACGCTGATCACAATAACGAGCTCTTATCTGCAAAAAGTGTCGAAATACCGGAGATATGGGCTCCCGAAGTTTGGAGTCGAGGGCTTAGTGGGATTATATGGGAAAAATCGAAGGTCGAGAATTTTCATATATGAGGGCATATTTAGCATCTACATTCGACGCTGATCACAATAACGAGCTTTTATCTGCAAAAAGTGCCGAAATAACGGAGATATGGGCTCCCGAAGTTTGGAGTCGAGGGCTTAGTGGGATTATATGGGAAAAATCGAAGGTCGAGAATTTTCATATATGAGGGCATATTTGGCATCTACATTCGACGCTGATCACAATAACGAGCTCTTATCTGCAAAAAAGTGTCGAAATAACGGAGATATGGGCTCCCGAAGTTTGGAGTCGAGGGCTTAGTGGGATTATATGGGAAAAATCGAAGGTCGAGAATTTTCATATATGAGGGCATATTTGGCATCTACATTCGACGCTGATCACGATAACGAGCTCTTATTTGCAAAAAGTGTCGAAATAACGGAGATATGGGCTCCCGAAGTTTGGAGTCGAGGGCTTAGTGGGATTATATGGGAAAAATCGAAGGTCGAGAATTTTCATATGTGAGGGCATATTTAGCATCTACATTCGACGCTGATCACAATAACGAGCTCTTATTTGCAAAAAGTGTCGAAATAACGGAGATATGGGCTCCCGAAGTTTGGAGTCGAGGGCTTAGTGGGATTATATGGGAAAAATCGAAGGTCGAGAATTTTCATATATGAGGGCATATTTAGCATCTACATTCGACGCTGATCACGATAACGAGCTCTTATTTGCAAAAAGTGTCGAAATAACGGAGATATGGGCTCCCGAAGTTTAGAGTCGAGGGCTTAATGGGATTATATGGGAAAAATCGAAGGTCGAGAATTTTCATATATGAGGGCATATTTAGCATCTACATTCGACACTGATCACAATAACGAGCTCTTATCTGCAAAAAGTGCCGAAATAACGGAGATATGGGCTCCCGAAGTTTGGAGTCGAGGGCTTAGTGGGATTATATGGGAAAAATCGAAAGTCGAGAATTTTCATATATGAGGGCATATTTAGCATCTACATTCGGCGCTGATCACAATAACGAGCTCTTATTTGCAAAAAGTGTCGAAATAACGGAGATATGGGCTCCCGAAGTTTGGAGTCGAGGGCTTAGTGGGATTATATGGGAAAAATCGAAGGTCGAGAATTTTCATATATGAGGGCATATTTGACATCTACATTCGACGCTGATCACAATAACGAGCTCTTATCTGCAAAAAGTGTCGAAATAACGGAGATATGGGCTCCCGAAGTTTGGAGTCGAGGGCTTAGTGGGATTATATGGGAAAAATCGAAGGTCGAGAATTTTCATATATGAGGGCATATTTAGCATCTACATTCGACACTGATCACAATAACGAGCTCTTATCTGCAAAAAGTGTCGAAATAACGGAGATATGGGCTCCCGAAGTTTGGAGTCGAGGGCTTAGTGGGATTATATGGGAAAAATCGAAGGTCGAGAATTTTCATATATGAGGGCATATTTGACATCTACATTCGACGCTGATCACAATAACGAGCTCTTATCTGCAAAAAGTGTCGAAATAACGGAGATATGGGCTCCCGAAGTTTAGAGTCGAGGGCTTAGTGGGATTATATGGGAAAAATCGAAGGTCGAGAATTTTCATATATGAGGGCATATTTGGCATCTACATTCGACGCTGATCACAATAACGAGCTCTTATCTGCAAAAAGTGTCGAAATAACGGAGATATGGGCTCTCGAAGTTTGGAGTCGAGGGCTTAGTGGGATTATATGGGAAAAATCGAAGGTCGAGAATTTTCATATATGAGGGCATATTTAGCATCTACATTCGACGCTGATCACGATAACGAGCTCTTATCTTCAAAAAGTGTCGAAATAACGGAGATATGGGCTCCCGAAGTTTGGAGTCGAGGGCTTAGTGGGATTATATGGGAAAAATCGAAAGTCGAGAATTTTCATATATGAGGGCATATTTAGCATCTACATTCGGCGCTGATCACAATAACGAGCTCTTATCTTCAAAAAGTGTCGAAATAACGGAGATATGGGCTCCCGAAGTTTGGAGTCGAGGGCTTAGTGGGATTATATGGGAAAAATCGAAGGTCGAGAATTTTCATATATGAGGGCATATTTGGCATCTACATTCGACGCTGATCACAATAACGAGCTCTTATCTGCAAAAAGTGTCGAAATAACGGAGATATGGGCTCCCGAAGTTTGGAGTCGAGGGCTTAGTGGGATTATATGGGAAAAATCGAAAGTCGAGAATTTTCATATATGAGGGCATATTTGGCATCTACATTCGACGCTGATCACAATAACGAGCTCTTATCTGCAAAAAGTGTCGAAATAACGGAGATATGGGCTCCCGAAGTTTGGAGTCGAAGGCTTAGTGGGATTATATGGGAAAAATCGAAGGTCGAGAATTTTCATATATGAGGGCATATTTAGCATCTACATTCGACGCTGATCACAATAACGAGCTCTTATCTGCAAAAAGTGCCGAAATAACGGAGATATGGGCTCCCGAAGTTTGGAGTCGAGGGCTTAGTGGGATTATATGGGAAAAATCGAAGGTCGAGAATTTTCATATATGAGGGCATATTTAGCATCTACATTCGACGCTGATCACGATAACGAGCTCTTATTTGCAAAAAGTGTCGAAATAACGGAGATATGGGCTCCCGAAGTTTGGAGTCGAGGGCTTAGTGGGATTATATGGGAAAAATCGAAGGTCGAGAATTTTCATATATGAGGGCATATTTGGCATCTACATTCGACGCTGATCACAATAACGAGCTCTTATCTGCAAAAAGTGTCGAAATAACGGAGATATGGGCTCCCGAAGTTTGGAGTCGAGGGCTTAGTGGGATTATATGGGAAAAATCGAAGGTCGAGAATTTAGCATCTACATTCGACGCTGATCACAATAACGAGCTCTTATCTGCAAAAAGTGCCGAAATAACGGAGATATGGGCTCCCGAAGTTTGGAGTCGAGGGCTTAGTGGGATTATATGGGAAAAATCGAAGGTCGAGAATTTTCATATATGAGGGCATATTTGGCATCTACATTCGACGCTGATCACAATAACGAGCTCTTATCTGCAAAAAGTGTCGAAATAACGGAGATATGGGCTCCCGAAGTTTGGAGTCGAGGGCTTAGTGGGATTATATGGGAAAAATCGAAGGTCGAGAATTTTCATATATGAGGGCATATTTGGCATCTACATTCGACGCTGATCACGATAACGAGCTCTTATTTGCAAAAAGTGTCGAAATAACGGAGATATGGGCTCCCGAAGTTTGGAGTCGAGGGCTTAGTGGGATTATATGGGAAAAATCGAAGGTCGAGAATTTTCATATATGAGGGCATATTTAGCATCTACATTCGACACTAATCACAATAACGAGCTCTTATCTGCAAAAAGTGCCGAAATAACGGAGATATGGGCTCCCGAAGTTTGGAGTCGAGGGCTTAGTGGGATTATATGGGAAAAATCGAAGGTCGAGAATTTTCATATATGAGGGCATATTTAGCATCTACATTCGACGCTGATCACGATAACGAGCTCTTATTTGCAAAAAGTGTCGAAATAACGGAGATATGGGCTCCCGAAGTTTGGAGTCGAGGGCTTAGTGGGATTATATGGGAAAAATCGAAGGTCGAGAATTTTCATATATGAGGGCATATTTGGCATCTACATTCGACGCTGATCACAATAACGAGCTCTTATCTGCAAAAAGTGTCGAAATAACGGAGATATGGGCTCCCGAAGTTTGGAGTCGAGGGCTTAGTGGGATTATATGGGAAAAATCGAAGGTCGAGAATTTTCATATATGAGGGCATATTTAGCATCTACATTCGACGCTGATCACAATAACGAGCTCTTATCTGCAAAAAGTGCCGAAATAACGGAGATATGGGCTCCCGAAGTTTGGAGTCGAGGGCTTAGTGGGATTATATGGGAAAAATCGAAGGTCGAGAATTTTCATATATGAGGGCATATTTGGCATCTACATTCGACGCTGATCACAATAACGAGCTCTTATCTGCAAAAAGTGTCGAAATAACGGAGATATGGGCTCCCGAAGTTTGGAGTCGAGGGCTTAGTGGGATTATATGGGAAAAATCGAAGGTCGAGAATTTTCATATATGAGGGCATATTTGGCATCTACATTCGACGCTGATCACGATAACGAGCTCTTATTTGCAAAAAGTGTCGAAATAACGGAGATATGGGCTCCCGAAGTTTGGAGTCGAGGGCTTAGTGGGATTATATGGGAAAAATCGAAGGTCGAGAATTTTCATATGTGAGGGCATATTTAGCATCTACATTCGACGCTGATCACAATAACGAGCTCTTATTTGCAAAAAGTGTCGAAATAACGGAGATATGGGCTCCCGAAGTTTGGAGTCGAGGGCTTAGTGGGATTATATGGGAAAAATCGAAGGTCGAGAATTTTCATATATGAGGGCATATTTAGCATCTACATTCGACGCTGATCACGATAACGAGCTCTTATTTGCAAAAAGTGTCGAAATAACGGAGATATGGGCTCCCGAAGTTTGGAGTCGAGGGCTTAATGGGATTATATGGGAAAAATCGAAGGTCGAGAATTTTCATATATGAGGGCATATTTGGCATCTACATTCGACGCTGATCACAATAACGAGCTCTTATCTGCAAAAAGTGTCGAAATAACGGAGATATGGGCTCCCGAAGTTTGGAGTCGAGGGCTTAGTGGGATTATATGGGAAAAATCGAAGGTCGAGAATTTTCATATATGAGGGCATATTTAGCATCTACATTCGACACTGATCACAATAACGAGCTCTTATCTGCAAAAAGTGCCGAAATAACGGAGATATGGGCTCCCGAAGTTTGGAGTCGAGGGCTTAGTGGGATTATATGGGAAAAATCGAAGGTCGAGAATTTTCGTATATGAGGGCATATTTGACATCTACATTCGACGCTGATCACAATAACGAGCTCTTATCTGCAAAAAGTGTCGAAATAACGGAGATATGGGCTCCCGAAGTTTGGAGTCGAGGGCTTAGTGGGATTATATGGGAAAAATCGAAGGTCGAGAATTTTCATATATGAGGGCATATTTAGCATCTACATTCGACACTGATCACAATAACGAGCTCTTATCTGCAAAAAGTGCCGAAATAACGGAGATATGGGCTCCCGAAGTTTGGAGTCGAGGGCTTAGTGGGATTATATGGGAAAAATCGAAGGTCGAGAATTTTCAAATATGAGGGCATATTTGACATCTACATTCGACGCTGATCACAATAACGAGCTCTTATCTGCAAAAAGTGTCGAAATAACGGAGATATGGGCTCCCGAAGTTTAGAGTCGAGGGCTTAGTGGGATTATATGGGAAAAATCGAAGGTCGAGAATTTTCATATATGAGGGCATATTTGGCATCTACATTCGACGCTGATCACAATAACGAGCTCTTATCTGCAAAAAGTGTCGAAATAACGGAGATATGGGCTCTCGAAGTTTGGAGTCGAGGGCTTAGTGGGATTATATGGGAAAAATCGAAGGTCGAGAATTTTCATATATGAGGGCATATTTAGCATCTACATTCGACGCTGATCACGATAACGAGCTCTTATCTTCAAAAAGTGTCGAAATAACGGAGATATGGGCTCCCGAAGTTTGGAGTCGAGGGCTTAGTGGGATTATATGGGAAAAATCGAAAGTCGAGAATTTTCATATATGAGGGCATATTTAGCATCTACATTCGGCGCTGATCACAATAACGAGCTCTTATCTTCAAAAAGTGTCGAAATAACGGAGATATGGGCTCCCGAAGTTTGGAGTCGAGGGCTTAGTGGGATTATATGGGAAAAATCGAAGGTCGAGAATTTTCATATATGAGGGCATATTTGGCATCTACATTCGACGCTGATCACAATAACGAGCTCTTATCTGCAAAAAGTGTCGAAATAACGGAGATATGGGCTCCCGAAGTTTGGAGTCGAGGGCTTAGTGGGATTATATGGGAAAAATCGAAAGTCGAGAATTTTCATATATGAGGGCATATTTGGCATCTACATTCGACGCTGATCACAATAACGAGCTCTTATCTGCAAAAAGTGTCGAAATAACGGAGATATGGGCTCCCGAAGTTTGGAGTCGAAGGCTTAGTGGGATTATATGGGAAAAATCGAAGGTCGAGAATTTTCATATATGAGGGCATATTTAGCATCTACATTCGACGCTGATCACAATAACGAGCTCTTATCTGCAAAAAGTGCCGAAATAACGGAGATATGGGCTCCCGAAGTTTGGAGTCGAGGGCTTAGTGGGATTATATGGGAAAAATCGAAGGTCGAGAATTTTCATATATGAGGGCATATTTAGCATCTACATTCGACGCTGATCACGATAACGAGCTCTTATTTGCAAAAAGTGTCGAAATAACGGAGATATGGGCTCCCGAAGTTTGGAGTCGAGGGCTTAGTGGGATTATATGGGAAAAATCGAAGGTCGAGAATTTTCATATATGAGGGCATATTTGGCATCTACATTCGACGCTGATCACAATAACGAGCTCTTATCTGCAAAAAGTGTCGAAATAACGGAGATATGGGCTCCCGAAGTTTGGAGTCGAGGGCTTAGTGGGATTATATGGGAAAAATCGAAGGTCGAGAATTTTCATATATGAGGGCATATTTAGCATCTACATTCGACGCTGATCACAATAACGAGCTCTTATCTGCAAAAAGTGCCGAAATAACGGAGATATGGGCTCCCGAAGTTTGGAGTCGAGGGCTTAGTGGGATTATATGGGAAAAATCGAAGGTCGAGAATTTTCATATATGAGGGCATATTTGGCATCTACATTCGACGCTGATCACAATAACGAGCTCTTATCTGCAAAAAGTGTCGAAATAACGGAGATATGGGCTCCCGAAGTTTGGAGTCGAGGGCTTAGTGGGATTATATGGGAAAAATCGAAGGTCGAGAATTTTCATATATGAGGGCATATTTAGCATCTACATTCGACACTGATCACAATAACGAGCTCTTATCTGCAAAAAGTGCCGAAATAACGGAGATATGGGCTCCCGAAGTTTGGAGTCGAGGGCTTAGTGGGATTATATGGGAAAAATCGAAAGTCGAGAATTTTCATATATGAGGGCATATTTAGCATCTACATTCGGCGCTGATCACAATAACGAGCTCTTATCTGCAAAAAGTGCCGAAATAACGGAGATATGGGCTCCCGAAGTTTGGAGTCGAGGGCTTAGTGGGATTATATGGGAAAAATCGAAGGTCGAGAATTTTCATATATGAGGGCATATTTAGCATCTACATTCGACGCTGATCACGATAACGAGCTCTTATTTGCAAAAAGTGTCGAAATAACGGAGATATGGGCTCCCGAAGTTTGGAGTCGAGGGCTTAGTGGGATTATATGGGAAAAATCGAAGGTCGAGAATTTTCATATATGAGGGCATATTTGGCATCTACATTCGACGCTGATCACAATAACGAGCTCTTATCTGCAAAAAGTGTCGAAATAACGGAGATATGGGCTCCCGAAGTTTGGAGTCGAGGGCTTAGTGGGATTATATGGGAAAAATCGAAGGTCGAGAATTTTCATATATGAGGGCATATTTGGCATCTACATTCGACGCTGATCACAATAACGAGCTCTTATCTGCAAAAAGTGTCGAAATAACGGAGATATGGGCTCCCGAAGTTTGGAGTCGAGGGCTTAGTGGGATTATATGGGAAAAATCGAAGGTCGAGAATTTTCATATATGAGGGCATATTTGGCATCTACATTCGACGCTGATCACGATAACGAGCTCTTATTTGCAAAAAGTGTCGAAATAACGGAGATATGGGCTCCCGAAGTTTGGAGTCGAGGGCTTAGTGGGATTATATGGGAAAAATCGAAGGTCGAGAATTTTCATATGTGAGGGCATATTTAGCATCTACATTCGACGCTGATCACAATAACGAGCTCTTATTTGCAAAAAGTGTCGAAATAACGGAGATATGGGCTCCCGAAGTTTGGAGTCGAGGGCTTAGTGGGATTATATGGGAAAAATCGAAGGTCGAGAATTTTCATATATGAGGGCATATTTAGCATCTACATTCGACGCTGATCACGATAACGAGCTCTTATTTGCAAAAAGTGTCGAAATAACGGAGATATGGGCTCCCGAAGTTTGGAGTCGAGGGCTTAATGGGATTATATGGGAAAAATCGAAGGTCGAGAATTTTCATATATGAGGGCATATTTAGCATCTACATTCGAAGCTGATCACAATAACGAGCTCTTATCTGCAAAAAGTGTCGAAATAACGGAGATATGGGCTCCCGAAGTTTGGAGTCGAGGGCTTAGTGGGATTATATGGGAAAAATCGAAGGTCGAGAATTTTCATATATGAGGGCATATTTGGCATCTACATTCGACGCTGATCACGATAACGAGCTCTTATTTGCAAGAAGTGTCGAAATAACGGAGATATGGGCTCCCGAAGTTTGGAGTCGAGGGCTTAGTGGGATTATATGGGAAAAATCGAAGGTCGAGAATTTTCATATGTGAGGGCATATTTAGCATCTACATTCGACGCTGATCACAATAACGAGCTCTTATTTGCAAAAAGTGTCGAAATAACGGAGATATGGGCTCCCGAAGTTTGGAGTCGAGGGCTTAGTGGGATTATATGGGAAAAATCGAAGGTCGAGAATTTTCATATATGAGGGCAGATTTGGCATCTACATTCGACGCTGATCACAATAGCGAGCTCTTATTTGCAAAAAGTGTCGAAATAACGGAGATATGGGCTCCCGAAGTTTGGAGTCGAGGGCTTAATGGGATTATATGGGAAAAATCGAAGGTCGAGAATTTTCATATATGAGGGCATATTTAGCATCTACATTCGACGCTGATCACGATAACGAGCTCTTATTTGCAAAAAGTGCCGAAATAACGGAGATATGGGCTCCCGAAGTTTGGAGTCGAGGGCTTAATGGGATTATATGGGAAAAATCGAAGGTCGAGAATTTTCATATATGAGGGCATATTTAGCATCTACATTCGACGCTGATCACGATAACGAGCTCTTATTTGCAAAAAGTGCCGAAATAACGGAGATATGGGCTCCCGAAGTTTGGAGTAGAGGGCTTAGTGGGATTATATGGGAAAAATCGAAGGTCGAGAATTTTCATATGTGAGGGCATATTTAGCATCTACATTCGACGCTGATCACAATAACGAGCTCTTATTTGCAAAAAGTGTCGAAATAACGGAGATATGGGCTCCCGAAGTTTGGAGTCGAGGGCTTAGTGGGATTATATGGGAAAAATCGAAGGTCGAGAATTTTCATATATGAGGGCATATTTAGCATCTACATTCGACGCTGATCACGATAACGAGCTCTTATTTGCAAAAAGTGTCGAAATAACGGAGATATGGGCTCCCGAAGTTTGGAGTCTAGGGCTTAGTGGGATTATATGGGAAAAATCGAAGGTCGAGAATTTTCATATATGAGGGCATATTTGGCATCTACATACGACGCTGATCACGATAACGAGCTCTTATCTGCAAAAAGTGCCGAAAGTTATTTCGGCGATATGGGCTCCCGAAGTTTGGAGTCGAGGGCTTAGTGGGATTATATGGGAAAAATCGAAGGTCGAGAATTTTCATATATGAGGGCATATTTAGCATCTACATTCGACGCTGATCACAATAACGAGCTCTTATCTGCAAAAAGTGCCGAAATAACGGAGATATGGGCTCCCGAAGTTTGGAGTCGAGGGCTTAGTGGGATTATATGGGAAAAATCGAAGGTCGAGAATTTTCATATGTGAGGGCATATTTAGCATCTACATTCGACGCTGATCACAATAACGAGCTCTTATTTGCAAAAAGTGTCGAAATAACGGAGATATGGGCTCCCGAAGTTTGGAGTCGAGGGCTTAGTGGGATTATATGGGAAAAATCGAAGGTCGAGAATTTTCATATGTGAGGGCATATTTAGCATCTACATTCGACGCTGATCACAATAACGAGCTCTTATTTGCAAAAAGTGTCGAAATAACGGAGATATGGGCTCCCGAAGTTTGGAGTCGAGGGCTTAGTGGGATTATATGGGAAAAATCGAAGGTCGAGCATTTTCATATATGAGGGCATATTTAGCATCTACATTCGACGCTGATCACGATAACGAGCTCTTATTTGCAAAAAGTGTCGAAATAACGGAGATATGGGCTCCCGAAGTTTGGAGTCGAGGGCTTAGTGGGATTATATGGGAAAAATCGAAGGTCGAGAATTTTCATATATGAGGGCATATTTAGCATCTATATTCGGCGCTGATCACAATAACGAGCTCTTATCTGCAAAAAGTGCCGAAATAACGGAGATATGGGCTCCCGAAGTTTGGAGTCGAGGGCTTAGTGGGATTATATGGGAAAAATCGAAGGTCGAGAATTTTCATATGTGAGGGCATATTTAGCATCTACATTCGACGCTGATCACAATAACGAGCTCTTATTTGCAAAAAGTGTCGAAATAACGGAGATATGGGCTCCCGAAGTTTGGGGTCGAGGGCTTAGTGGGATTATATGGGAAAAATCGAAGGTCGAGAATTTTCATATATGAGGGCATATTTGGCATCTACATTCGACGCAAAAAGTGTCGAAATAACGGAGATATGGGCTCCCGAAGTTTGGAGTCTAGGGCTTAGTGGGATTATATGGGAAAAATCGAAGGTCGAGAATTTTCATATATGAGGGCATATTTAGCATCTACATTCGACGCTGATCACAATAACGAGCTCTTATTTGCAAAAAGTGTCGAAATAACGGAGATATGGGCTCCCGAAGTTTGGAGTCGAGGGCTTAGTGGGATTATATGGGAAAAATCGAAGGTCGAGAATTTTCATATATGAGGGCATTTTTAGCATCTACATTCGACGCTGATCACAATAACGAGCTCTTATCTGCAAAAAGTGCCGAAATAACGGAGATATGGGCTCCCGAAGTTTGGAGTCGAGGGCTTAGTGGGATTATATGGGAAAAATCGAAGGTCGAGAATTTTCATATATGAGGGCATATTTGGCATCTACATTCGACGCTGATCACGATAACGAGCTCTTATTTGCAAAAAGTGCCGAAATAACGGAGATATGGGCTCCCGAAGTTTGGAGTCGAGGGCTTAGTGGGATTATATGGGAAAAATCGAAGGTCGAGAATTTTCATATATGAGGGCATATTTAGCATCTACATTCGGCGCTGATCACAATAACGAGCTCTTATCTGCAAAAAGTGCCGAAATAACGTAGATATGGGCTCCCGAAGTTTGGAGTCGAGGGCTTAGTGGGATTATATGGGAAAAATCGAAGGTCGAGAATTTTCATATATGAGGGCATATTTGGCATCTACATTCGACGCTGATCACGATAACGAGCTCTTATCTGCAAAAAGTGTCGAAATAACGGAGATATGGGCTCCCGAAGTTTGGAGTCGAGGGCTTAGTGGGATTATATGGGAAAAATCGAAGGTCGAGAATTTTCATATATGAGGGCATATTTGGCATCTACATTCGACGCTGATCACGATAACGACCTCTTATTTGCAAAAAGTGCCGAAATAACGGAGATATGGGCTCCCGAAGTTTGGAGTCGAGGGCTTAGTGGGATTATATGGGAAAAATCGAAGGTCGAGAATTTTCATATATGAGGGCATATTTAGCATCTACATTCGACGCTGATCACAATAACGAGCTCTTATCTGCAAAAAGTGCCGAAATAACGGAGATATGGGCTCCCGAAGTTTGGAGTCGAGGGCTTAGTGGGATTATATGGGAAAAATCGAAGGTCGAGAATTTTCATATGTGAGGGCATATTTAGCATCTACATTCGACGCTGATCACAATAACGAGCTCTTATTTGCAAAAAGTGTCGAAATAACGGAGATATGGGCTCCCGAAGTTTGGAGTCAAGGGCTTAGTGGGATTATATGGGAAAAATCGAAGGTCGAGAATTTTCATATATGAGGGCATATTTAGCATCTACATTCGACGCTGATCACAATAACGAGCTCTTATCTGCAAAAAGTGCCGAAATAACGGAGATATGGGCTCCCGAAGTTTGGAGTCGAGGGCTTAGTGGGATTATATGGGAAAAATCGAAGGTCGAGAATTTTCATATGTGAGGGCATATTTAGCATCTACATTCGACGCTGATCACAATAACGAGCTCTTATTTGCAAAAAGTGTCGAAATAACGGAGATATGGGCTCCCGAAGTATGGAGTCGAGGGCTTAATGGGATTATATGGGAAAAATCGAAGGTCGAGAATTTTCATATATGAGGGCATATTTAGCATCTACATTCGACGCTGATCACGATAACGAGCTCTTATTTGCAAAAAGTGCCGAAATAACGGAGATATGGGCTCCCGAAGTTTGGAGTCGAGGGCTTAGTGGGATTATATGGGAAAAATCGAAGGTCGAGAATTTTCATATATGAGGGCATATTTAGCATCTACATTCGGCGCTGATCACAATAACGAGCTCTTATCTGCAAAAAGTGCCGAAATAACGGAGATATGGGCTCCCGAAGTTTGGAGTCGAGGGCTTAGTGGGATTATATGGGAAAAATCGAAGGTCGAGAATTTTCATATATGAGGGCATATTTGGCATCTACATTCGACGCTGATCACGATAACGAGCTCTTATCTGCAAAAAGTGTCGAAATAACGGAGATATGGGCTCCCGAAGTTTGGAGTCGAGGGCTTAGTGGGATTATATGGGAAAAATCGAAGGTCGAGAATTTTCATATATGAGGGCATATTTGGCATCTACATTCGACGCTGATCACGATAACGACCTCTTATTTGCAAAAAGTGCCGAAATAACGGAGATATGGGCTCCCGAAGTTTGGAGTCGAGGGCTTAGTGGGATTATATGGGAAAAATCGAAGGTCGAGAATTTTCATATATGAGGGCATATTTGGCATCTACATTCGACGCTGATCACGATAACGAGCTCTTATTTGCAAAAAGTGTCGAAATAACGGAGATATGGGCTCCCGAAGTTTGGAGTCGAGGGCTTAGTGGGATTATATGGGAAAAATCGAAGGTCGAGAATTTTCATATATGAGGGCATATTTGGCATCTACATTCGACGCTGATCACGATAACGAGCTCTTATTTGCAAAAAGTGTCGAAACAACGGAGATATGGGCTCCCGAAGTTTGGAGTCGAGGGCTTAGTGGGATTATATGGGAAAAATCGAAGGTCGAGAATTTTCATATATGAGGGCATATTTGGCATCTACATTCGACGCTGATCACGATAACGAGCTCTTATTTGCAAAAAGTGTCGAAATAACGGAGATATGGGCTCCCGAAGTTTGGAGTCGAGGGCTTAGTGGGATTATATGGGAAAAATCGAAGGTCGAGAATTTTCATATATGAGGGCATATTTGGCATCTACATTCAACGCTGATCACGATAACGAGCTCTTATTTGCAAAAAGTGTCGAAATAACGGAGATATGGGCTCCCGAAGTTTGGAGTCGAGGGCTTAGTGGGATTATATGGGAAAAATCGAAGGTCGAGAATTTTCATATATGAGGGCATATTTGGCATCTACATTCGACGCTGATCACGATAACGAGCTCTTATTTGCAAAAAGTGTCGAAATAACGGAGATATGGGCTCCCGAAGTTTGGAGTCGAGGGCTTAGTGGGATTATATGGGAAAAATCGAAGGTCGAGAATTTTCATATATGAGGGCATATTTGGCATCTACATTCGACGCTGATCACGATAACGAGCTCTTATTTGCAAAAAGTGTCGAAACAACGGAGATATGGGCTCCCGAAGTTTGGAGTCGAGGGCTTAGTGGGATTATATGGGAAAAATCGAAGGTCGAGAATTTTCATATATGAGGGCATATTTGGCATCTACATTCGACGCTGATCACGATAACGAGCTCTTATTTGCAAAAAGTGTCGAAATAACGGAGATATGGGCTCCCGAAGTTTGGAGTCGAGGGCTTAGTGGGATTATATGGGAAAAATCGAAGGTCGAGAATTTTCATATATGAGGGCATATTTGGCATCTACATACGACGCTGATCACGATAACGAGCTCTTATCTGCAAAAAGTGCCGAAATAACGGAGATATGGGCTCCCGAAGTTTGGAGTCGAGGGCTTAGTGGGATTATATGGGAAAAATCGAAGGTTGAGAATTTTCATATATGAGGGCATATTTGGCATCTACATTCGACGCTGATCACGATAACTAGCTCTTATTTGCAAAAAGTGCCGAAATAACGGAGATATGGGCTCCCGAAGTTTGGAGTCGAGGGCTTAGTGGGATTATATGGGAAAAATCGAAGGTCGAGAATTTTCATATATGAGGGCATATTTAGCATCTACATTCGGCGCTGATCACAATAACGAGCTCTTATCTGCAAAAAGTGCCGAAATAACGGAGATATGGGCTCCCGAAGTTTGGAGTCGAGGGCTTAGTGGGATTATATGGGAAAAATCGAAGGTCGAGAATTTTCATATATGAGGGCATATTTGGCATCTACATTCGACGCTGATCACGATAACGAGCTCTTATCTGCAAAAAGTGTCGAAATAACGGAGATATGGGCTCCCGAAGTTTGGAGTCGAGGGCTTAGTGGGATTATATGGGAAAAATCGAAGGTCGAGAATTTTCATATATGAGGGCATATTTAGCATCTACATTCGACGCTGATCACGATAACGAGCTCTTATTTGCAAAAAGTGTCGAAATAACGGAGATATGGGCTCCCGAAGTTTGGAGTCGAGGGCTTAGTGGGATTATATGGGAAAAATCGAAGGTCGAGAATTTTCATATATGAGGGCATATTTAGCATCTACATTCGACGCTGATCACGATAACGAGCTCTTATTTGCAAAAAGTGTCGAAATAACGGAGATATGGGCTCCCGAAGTTTGGAGTCGAGGGCTTAGTGGGATTATATGGGAAAAATCGAAGGTCGAGAATTTTCATATATGAGGGCATATTTGGCATCTACATTCGACGCTGATCACGATAACGACCTCTTATTTGCAAAAAGTGTCGAAATAACGGAGATATGGGCTCCCGAAGTTTGGAGTCGAGGGCTTAGTGGGATTATATGGGAAAAATCGAAGGTCGAGAATTTTCATATATGAGGGCATATTTGGCATCTACATTCGACGCTGATCACGATAACGAGCTCTTATTTGCAAAAAGTGTCGAAATAACGGAGATATGGGCTCCCGAAGTTTGGAGTCGAGGGCTTAGTGGGATTATATGGGAAAAATCGAAGGTCGAGAATTTTCATATATGAGGGCATATTTAGCATCTACATTCGACGCTGATCACAATAACGAGCTCTTATCTGCAAAATGTGTCGAAATAACGGAGATATGGGCTCCCGAAATTTGGAGTCGAGGGCTTAGTGGGATTATATGGGAAAAATCGAAGGTCGAGAATTTTCATATATGAGGGCATATTTAGCATCTACATTCGGCGCTGATCACAATAACGAGCTCTTATCTGCAAAAAGTGTCGAAATAACGGAGATATGGGCTCCCGAAGTTTGGAGTCGAGGGCTTAGTGGGATTATATGGGAAAAATCGAAGGTCGAGAATTTTCATATATGAGGGCATATTTAGCATCTACATTCGACGCTGATCACAATAACGAGCTCTTATTTGCAAAAAGTGTCGAAATAACGGAGATATGGGCTCCCGAAGTTTGGAGTCGAGGGCTTAGTGGGATTATATGGGAAAAATCGAAGGTCGAGAATTTTCATATATGAGGGCATTTTTAGCATCTACATTCGACGCTGATCACAATAACGAGCTCTTATCTGCAAAAAGTGCCGAAATAACGGAGATATGGGCTCCCGAAGTTTGGAGTCTAGGGCTTAGTGGGATTATATGGGAAAAATCGAAGGTCGAGAATTTTCATATATGAGGGCATATTTAGCATCTACATTCGACGCTGATCACAATAACGAGCTCTTATTTGCAAAAAGTGTCGAAATAACGGAGATATGGGCTCCCGAAGTTTGGAGTCGAGGGCTTAGTGGGATTATATGGGAAAAATCGAAGGTCGAGAATTTTCATATATGAGGGCATTTTTAGCATCTACATTCGACGCTGATCACAATAACGAGCTCTTATCTGCAAAAAGTGCCGAAATAACGGAGATATGGGCTCCCGAAGTTTGGAGTCGAGGGCTTAGTGGGATTATATGGGAAAAATCGAAGGTCGAGAATTTTCATATATGAGGGCATATTTGGCATCTACATTCGACGCTGATCACGATAACGAGCTCTTATTTGCAAAAAGTGCCGAAATAACGGAGATATGGGCTCCCGAAGTTTGGAGTCGAGGGCTTAGTGGGATTATATGGGAAAAATCGAAGGTCGAGAATTTTCATATATGAGGGCATATTTAGCATCTACATTCGGCGCTGATCACAATAACGAGCTCTTATCTGCAAAAAGTGCCGAAATAACGTAGATATGGGCTCCCGAAGTTTGGAGTCGAGGGCTTAGTGGGATTATATGGGAAAAATCGAAGGTCGAGAATTTTCATATATGAGGGCATATTTGGCATCTACATTCGACGCTGATCACGATAACGAGCTCTTATCTGCAAAAAGTGTCGAAATAACGGAGATATGGGCTCCCGAAGTTTGGAGTCGAGGGCTTAGTGGGATTATATGGGAAAAATCGAAGGTCGAGAATTTTCATATATGAGGGCATATTTGGCATCTACATTCGACGCTGATCACGATAACGACCTCTTATTTGCAAAAAGTGCCGAAATAACGGAGATATGGGCTCCCGAAGTTTGGAGTCGAGGGCTTAGTGGGATTATATGGGAAAAATCGAAGGTCGAGAATTTTCATATATGAGGGCATATTTAGCATCTACATTCGACGCTGATCACAATAACGAGCTCTTATCTGCAAAAAGTGCCGAAATAACGGAGATATGGGCTCCCGAAGTTTGGAGTCGAGGGCTTAGTGGGATTATATGGGAAAAATCGAAGGTCGAGAATTTTCATATGTGAGGGCATATTTAGCATCTACATTCGACGCTGATCACAATAACGAGCTCTTATTTGCAAAAAGTGTCGAAATAACGGAGATATGGGCTCCCGAAGTTTGGAGTCAAGGGCTTAGTGGGATTATATGGGAAAAATCGAAGGTCGAGAATTTTCATATATGAGGGCATATTTAGCATCTACATTCGACGCTGATCACAATAACGAGCTCTTATCTGCAAAAAGTGCCGAAATAACGGAGATATGGGCTCCCGAAGTTTGGAGTCGAGGGCTTAGTGGGATTATATGGGAAAAATCGAAGGTCGAGAATTTTCATATGTGAGGGCATATTTAGCATCTACATTCGACGCTGATCACAATAACGAGCTCTTATCTGCAAAAAGTGTCGAAATAACGGAGATATGGGCTCCCGAAGTATGGAGTCGAGGGCTTAATGGGATTATATGGGAAAAATCGAAGGTCGAGAATTTTCATATATGAGGGCATATTTAGCATCTACATTCGACGCTGATCACAATAACGAGCTCTTATTTGCAAAAAGTGTCGAAATAACGGAGATATGGGCTCCCGAAGTTTGGAGTCGAGGGCTTAGTGGGATTATATGGGAAAAATCGAAGGTCGAGAATTTTCATATATGAGGGCATTTTTAGCATCTACATTCGACGCTGATCACAATAACGAGCTCTTATCTGCAAAAAGTGCCGAAATAACGGAGATATGGGCTCCCGAAGTTTGGAGTCTAGGGCTTAGTGGGATTATATGGGAAAAATCGAAGGTCGAGAATTTTCATATATGAGGGCATATTTAGCATCTACATTCGACGCTGATCACAATAACGAGCTCTTATTTGCAAAAAGTGTCGAAATAACGGAGATATGGGCTCCCGAAGTTTGGAGTCGAGGGCTTAGTGGGATTATATGGGAAAAATCGAAGGTCGAGAATTTTCATATATGAGGGCATTTTTAGCATCTACATTCGACGCTGATCACAATAACGAGCTCTTATCTGCAAAAAGTGCGAAATAACGGAGATATGGGCTCCCGAAGTTTGGAGTCGAGGGCTTAGTGGGATTATATGGGAAAAATCGAAGGTCGAGAATTTTCATATATGAGGGCATATTTGGCATCTACATTCGACGCTGATCACGATAACGAGCTCTTATTTGCAAAAAGTGCCGAAATAACGGAGATATGGGCTCCCGAAGTTTGGAGTCGAGGGCTTAGTGGGATTATATGGGAAAAATCGAAGGTCGAGAATTTTCATATATGAGGGCATATTTAGCATCTACATTCGGCGCTGATCACAATAACGAGCTCTTATCTGCAAAAAGTGCCGAAATAACGTAGATATGGGCTCCCGAAGTTTGGAGTCGAGGGCTTAGTGGGATTATATGGGAAAAATCGAAGGTCGAGAATTTTCATATATGAGGGCATATTTGGCATCTACATTCGACGCTGATCACGATAACGAGCTCTTATCTGCAAAAAGTGTCGAAATAACGGAGATATGGGCTCCCGAAGTTTGGAGTCGAGGGCTTAGTGGGATTATATGGGAAAAATCGAAGGTCGAGAATTTTCATATATGAGGGCATATTTGGCATCTACATTCGACGCTGATCACGATAACGACCTCTTATTTGCAAAAAGTGCCGAAATAACGGAGATATGGGCTCCCGAAGTTTGGAGTCGAGGGCTTAGTGGGATTATATGGGAAAAATCGAAGGTCGAGAATTTTCATATATGAGGGCATATTTAGCATCTACATTCGACGCTGATCACAATAACGAGCTCTTATCTGCAAAAAGTGCCGAAATAACGGAGATATGGGCTCCCGAAGTTTGGAGTCGAGGGCTTAGTGGGATTATATGGGAAAAATCGAAGGTCGAGAATTTTCATATGTGAGGGCATATTTAGCATCTACATTCGACGCTGATCACAATAACGAGCTCTTATTTGCAAAAAGTGTCGAAATAACGGAGATATGGGCTCCCGAAGTTTGGAGTCAAGGGCTTAGTGGGATTATATGGGAAAAATCGAAGGTCGAGAATTTTCATATATGAGGGCATATTTAGCATCTACATTCGACGCTGATCACAATAACGAGCTCTTATCTGCAAAAAGTGCCGAAATAACGGAGATATGGGCTCCCGAAGTTTGGAGTCGAGGGCTTAGTGGGATTATATGGGAAAAATCGAAGGTCGAGAATTTTCATATATGAGGGCATATTTGGCATCTACATTCGACGCTGATCACGATAACGAGCTCTTATTTGCAAAAAGTGTCGAAATAACGGAGATATGGGCTCCCGAAGTTTGGAGTCGAGGGCTTAGTGGGATTATATGGGAAAAATCGAAGGTCGAGAATTTTCATATATGAGGGCATATTTGGCATCTACATTCGACGCTGATCACGATAACGAGCTCTTATTTGCAAAAAGTGTCGAAATAACGGAGATATGGGCTCCCGAAGTTTGGAGTCGAGGGCTTAGTGGGATTATATGGGAAAAATCGAAGGTCGAGAATTTTCATATATGAGGGCATATTTGGCATCTACATTCAACGCTGATCACGATAACGAGCTCTTATTTGCAAAAAGTGTCGAAATAACGGAGATATGGGCTCCCGAAGTTTGGAGTCGAGGGCTTAGTGGGATTATATGGGAAAAATCGAAGGTCGAGAATTTTCATATATGAGGGCATATTTGGCATCTACATACGACGCTGATCACGATAACGAGCTCTTATCTGCAAAAAGTGCCGAAATAACGGAGATATGGGCTCCCGAAGTTTGGAGTCGAGGGCTTAGTGGGATTATATGGGAAAAATCGAAGGTTGAGAATTTTCATATATGAGGGCATATTTGGCATCTACATTCGACGCTGATCACGATAACGAGCTCTTATTTGCAAAAAGTGCCGAAATAACGGAGATATGGGCTCCCGAAGTTTGGAGTCGAGGGCTTAGTGGGATTATATGGGAAAAATCGAAGGTCGAGAATTTTCATATATGAGGGCATATTTAGCATCTACATTCGGCGCTGATCACAATAACGAGCTCTTATCTGCAAAAAGTGCCGAAATAACGGAGATATGGGCTCCCGAAGTTTGGAGTCGAGGGCTTAGTGGGATTATATGGGAAATATCGAAGGTCGAGAATTTTCATATATGAGGGCATATTTGGCATCTACATTCGACGCTGATCACGATAACGAGCTCTTATCTGCAAAAAGTGTCGAAATAACGGAGATATGGGCTCCCGAAGTTTGGAGTCGAGGGCTTAGTGGGATTATATGGGAAAAATCGAAGGTCGAGAATTTTCATATATGAGGGCATATTTAGCATCTACATTCGACGCTGATCACGATAACGAGCTCTTATTTGCAAAAAGTGTCGAAATAACGGAGATATGGGCTCCCGAAGTTTGGAGTCGAGGGCTTAGTGGGATTATATGGGAAAAATCGAAGGTCGAGAATTTTCATATATGAGGGCATATTTAGCATCTACATTCGGCGCTGATCACAATAACGAGCTCTTATCTGCAAAAAGTGCCGAAATAACGGAGATATGGGCTCCCGAAGTTTGGAGTCCAGGGCTTAGTGGGATTATATGGGAAAAATCGAAGGTCGAGAATTTTCATATATGAGGGCATATTTGGCATCTACATTCGACGCTGATCACGATAACGAGCTCTTATCTGCAAAAAGTGTCGAAATAACGGAGATATGGGCTCCCGAAGTTTGGAGTCGAGGGCTTAGTGGGATTATATGGGAAAAATCGAAGGTCGAGAATTTTCATATATGAGGGCATATTTGGCATCTACATTCGACGCTGATCACGATAACGACCTCTTATTTGCAAAAAGTGTCGAAATAACGGAGATATGGGCTCCCGAAGTTTGGAGTCGAGGGCTTAGTGGGATTATATGGGAAAAATCGAAGGTCGAGAATTTTCATATATGAGGGCATATTTGGCATCTACATTCGACGCTGATCACGATAACGAGCTCTTATTTGCAAAAAGTGTCGAAATAACGGAGATATGGGCTCCCGAAGTTTGGAGTCGAGGGCTTAGTGGGATTATATGGGAAAAATCGAAGGTCGAGAATTTTCACATATGAGGGCATATTTGGCATCTACATTCGACGCTGATCACGATAACGAGCTCTTATTTGCAAAAAGTGTCGAAACAACGGAGATATGGGCTCCCGAAGTTTGGAGTCGAGGGCTTAGTGGGATTATATGGGAAAAATCGAAGGTCGAGAATTTTCATATATGAGGGCATATTTGGCATCTACATTCGACGCTGATCACGATAACGAGCTCTTATTTGCAAAAAGTGTCGAAATAACGGAGATATGGGCTCCCGAAGTTTGGAGTCGAGGGCTTAGTGGGATTATATGGGAAAAATCGAAGGTCGAGAATTTTCATATATGAGGGCATATTTGGCATCTACATTCGACGCTGATCACGATAACGAGCTCTTATTTGCAAAAAGTGTCGAAATAACGGAGATATGGGCTCCCGAAGTTTGGAGTCGAGGGCTTAGTGGGATTATATGGGAAAAATCGAAGGTCGAGAATTTTCATATATGAGGGCATATTTGGCATCTACATTCAACGCTGATCACGATAACGAGCTCTTATTTGCAAAAAGTGTCGAAATAACGGAGATATGGGCTCCCGAAGTTTGGAGTCGAGGGCTTAGTGGGATTATATGGGAAAAATCGAAGGTCGAGAATTTTCATATATGAGGGCATATTTGGCATCTACATACGACGCTGATCACGATAACGAGCTCTTATCTGCAAAAAGTGCCGAAATAACGGAGATATGGGCTCCCGAAGTTTGGAGTCGAGGGCTTAGTGGGATTATATGGGAAAAATCGAAGGTTGAGAATTTTCATATATGAGGGCATATTTGGCATCTACATTCGACGCTGATCACGATAACGAGCTCTTATTTGCAAAAAGTGCCGAAATAACGGAGATATGGGCTCCCGAAGTTTGGAGTCGAGGGCTTAGTGGGATTATATGGGAAAAATCGAAGGTCGAGAATTTTCATATATGAGGGCATATTTAGCATCTACATTCGGCGCTGATCACAATAACGAGCTCTTATCTGCAAAAAGTGCCGAAATAACGGAGATATGGGCTCCCGAAGTTTGGAGTCGAGGGCTTAGTGGGATTATATGGGAAAAATCGAAGGTCGAGAATTTTCATATATGAGGGCATATTTGGCATCTACATTCGACGCTGATCACGATAACGAGCTCTTATCTGCAAAAAGTGTCGAAATAACGGAGATATGGGCTCCCGAAGTTTGGAGTCGAGGGCTTAGTGGGATTATATGGGAAAAATCGAAGGTCGAGAATTTTCATATATGAGGGCATATTTAGCATCTACATTCGACGCTGATCACGATAACGAGCTCTTATTTGCAAAAAGTGTCGAAATAACGGAGATATGGGCTCCCGAAGTTTGGAGTCGAGGGCTTAGTGGGATTATATGGGAAAAATCGAAGGTCGAGAATTTTCATATATGAGGGCATATTTAGCATCTACATTCGGCGCTGATCACAATAACGAGCTCTTATCTGCAAAAAGTGCCGAAATAACGGAGATATGGGCTCCCGAAGTTTGGAGTCCAGGGCTTAGTGGGATTATATGGGAAAAATCGAAGGTCGAGAATTTTCATATATGAGGGCATATTTGGCATCTACATTCGACGCTGATCACGATAACGAGCTCTTATCTGCAAAAAGTGTCGAAATAACGGAGATATGGGCTCCCGAAGTTTGGAGTCGAGGGCTTAGTGGGATTATATGGGAAAAATCGAAGGTCGAGAATTTTCATATATGAGGGCATATTTGGCATCTACATTCGACGCTGATCACGATAACGACCTCTTATTTGCAAAAAGTGTCGAAATAACGGAGATATGGGCTCCCGAAGTTTGGAGTCGAGGGCTTAGTGGGATTATATGGAAAAATCGAAGGTCGAGAAATTTTCATATATGAGGGCATATTTGGCATCTACATTCGACGCTGATCACGATAACGAGCTCTTATTTGCAAAAAGTGTCGAAATAACGGAGATATGGGCTCCCGAAGTTTGGAGTCGAGGGCTTAGTGGGATTATATGGGAAAAATCGAAGGTCGAGAATTTTCACATATGAGGGCATATTTGGCATCTACATTCGACGCTGATCACGATAACGAGCTCTTATTTGCAAAAAGTGTCGAAACAACGGAGATATGGGCTCCCGAAA